>OX375756.1:29437500-38532500 GCA_947359355.1 Acrocera orbiculus | reverse complement strand
AAAACGCAGTCTACGTTTGCTGTTGTAAGCCGTTTTTAGATAAAACGCAGTCTACGTTGCATTTGTAAGCCGTTTTTAGTCAAAACGCAGTCTACGTTTGCTGTTGTAAGCCGTTTTTAGATAAAACGCAGTCTACGTTGCATTTGTAAGCCGTTTTTAGTCAAAACGCAGTCTACGTTTGCTGTTGTAAGCCGTTTTTAGATAAAACGCAGTCTACGTTGGTTTTTGTAAGCCGTTTTTAAATAAAACGCAGTCTACGTTTGCTGTTGTAAGCCGTTTTTAAATAAAACGCAGTCTACGTTTGCTATTGTAAGCCGTTTTTAGATAAAACGCAGTCTACGTTGGTTTTTGTAAGCCGTTTTTGAATAAACGCTTTCTACGTTTGCTGTTGTAAGCCGTTTTTAGATAAGACGCAGTCTACGTTGGTTTTTGTAAGCCGTTTTTAGTCAAAACGCAGTCTACGTTTGCTGTTGTAAGCCGTTTTTAAATAAAACGCAGTCTACGTTGGGTTTTGTAAGCCGTTTCTTGGAAAACGCAGTCTACGTTTGCTGTTGTAAGCCGTTTTTAGATAAAACGCCTTCTACGTTTGCTTTTGTAAGACGTTTTTTGATAAACGCAATCCCTTTGCTTAAATATGGCTGACCCGAAAGATACCCTTAAATCACTACGTGAAGTCGTGGATTTATTAGCAACAAACTTCACAAATGTCAAGAAATTAAGTACACAAAAAAGAAGCATAGAAAGATTGTCACAGTGCTTAGACAATCTAAAATTATGGGAACATCAAATTCTCAACTATTATAAGGAATTATCCAAGGCAGATATTGATTTAACACTTGCTGATGACTTACTAAGCACGGGTAATGAGGTTATATATCAAACAAGAACCTTCATTTTTAAAATTTCTCCGGAACTCAAGGCAATACATGTAAACAAACGCGAGGATAAGCCCGCTTTGGATATACCTAAAATTACTCGTCCCTCTACCAGTGGACAAGCTGAATACGATCCTCCAAGTAATCCCGAACAAAATACAATTTCAAGTGAAGAAGGAATTCAAGATCTTAACATCCAGGTGGCGGGAATAAATCCACAAACAGACATACCATCTATGGCTGAGGGCAGAAATCATGAAACGCACCACCATACTAATTCATTAGATTTAGACCAGCGTCATGCGCTGAATGTGACAGCCCCCCAACCACCGCTGGTAACACCCCCTCAGTCAATTGTAAACGGATTTGAATCCAACCCGGGCCAACCAATTTTTATACAACTGCCTAACGGAAACCTCCAACCTGTTACCATAATGCAATCATTCACATCGAAACAAGCCTCTCACTTGGATACTCCACAAGAAAAGCAAAGCTTCAATATACCAGTTAGCAATGATGCAGGTACAAGCCCGGCAAATAAATTAAATTATGAAAAAGGGCAATCAAATTCAAACCAACCGTATGACACCAATTTTGCTCTCATTCGCGCTTTAGAAGCGATTGCCGATAAAAACAGTGATCAAGCGTTAAGTCGCGCTAGAGCACCCGAAGTAAAAATACCAAACTTCAGTGGAGACATCATTGAGTATGAGCATTTTAAATCTATTTTCAATTCCATTATGGAGAGAAGCCGCCTTGGAATCATTGATCGTTTTCACATCTTAACTGAAAAATTAACCGGCGTAGCTAAGAAAACTATTTCATCTCTCATGGTCGTCGAGCAAAATTACGACATCGCATGGGCTCTTTTAGATGATCGGTTTAAAAACCCAAAACAATTTCTTGAGGCGTGTATCCAAACACTCTGCTATGACGCTAAAATTATACCACGTGATCGGGATTCCATACTGCAATATCTTTGTGATATTCAAGGTATAAACGCAAATTTAGAAAGGGAGAAAATCACACTTGCGAATTTAGTAACTATGATTTGTGTTCATCGCCTGCCGGAACCACATAAAAGTCGTCTAATTGATTCTCTCCAGAATAAAACTAGTATACCTACATTTACTCAACTTACTAGCTTTTTGAGCAATGAGTACAACAATACTCCTAAATCTATTCTTAATGAGCCTCACGTGGTAACAATAAAAGGAAAGGCTAATCAAAATTCAACTCGGGTACACGCAACTTCACTCTCTAAGGAGAATAAAATCAGATGCTTAATATGTGAAAATAACACACATCAAATATTAGAGTGTGATAAATTCAAAAATTCGTCAGACCGGTTAGGATTACTTCGACGTTACAAGGTATGTTTTTACTGCGTGAAACATAAATTTAGTTCAATCAAACCTCGATGCCGCTCACGTGAATATTTAATATGTAAAGTGCCGGGATGTAAGGAACACCACATAACAGAGATGCATAAAGCCTTAACAACTGATATCAACAAACAACGATTTACGAGCATACACTTAACAAATAATCCAACTACTAATTCATCATCGGTTATTATGCCCACCGCAATTATTGAAATCAAAACAAAAGAGGGAGAATTGATACCTGTACGATGTTTAATTGACCAATGCAGCCAGGCAAACTATGTATCCGAATACCTTGTACAAAAACTACACCTTCCAAAGAGAAGAATTCGACTACAAACGATGGGTATAGACGGCATTAGTGGCCATGTGCGAGCACAAGCAACTCTAGAAATCAATTTAAACCCTTCAAATGAAACTACCGTCAAGATAACAGCACTGATAGTCAAAAGTATAACTTCTCGAAGTGCCGTTTCTGGAACCTTTTCCGGGACCAAGGATGGCAGGAGACTAGCTGACCCTCAGTTTTATAAATCTGCACAAATACCCATGTTATTAGGTTCTGGTATATTACCAGAATTATTTGAAGAAGGAGTAGAAAAGGTAGATGGCTTGCTTCTACAAAATACAAAACTTGGATGGATCATTTCCGGACCAGTCACACAAAACATTTGTCCAGTTGTATCCACTCATGTAACACTAGCCGAGCTGGAAAAACAATTAATAGACTTCTGGGACATGCCAGTCTCTAGAGAAGAACAAGAACAACTAGATGATGAATTTTGCGAAAGCCTTTTTATGGAAAAACATTTTAGAGACGAAAGTGGCCGATACGTTGTGCCGATACCATTTAAAAAGGATCCTCCCACTCTAGGGGACTCGTACAACAATGCATTCAGATATTTTTTAACACAGGAAAAAAGGTGGGAAAGGAATCAAGAACTTAAGCAAATGAGTGATGACTTCATGAAAGAGTATATAGACTTGGGACACATGACTGAGATTGCTTTAAACCAACAAGGTAACAGAACAGGGGAAGTATATTACATTCCTTATATGGGTATTCTGCGGCAAGATGCTATCACCACAAAATTACGCAATGTATTCAATGCCAGTGCAAAAACTACGTCTGGGGTAAGCTTAAACGACCAAATTCATGCTGGTCCAAAACTTCAAACTCACATATTTGATGTAATCACTCGCATGCGACAGTTTAAATATATCTACTCTAGTGACATTACTAAAATGTTAACAAATGCTAACATTACTAAAATGTTAACATATGCTTACAATTGGATAAAATTAAAATAAAATGTTTCGACAAATTCTACTGAATAAAAACGATTGCTGCAAATTAAGGATTTTATGGCGACCAAGCCGAAACGCCCAATTAAGTGAATACCAATTGAATACCGTCACATATGGTTGTGATTGCAGCCCATGGCAAAGCATACGAACATTACACCAATGCGCTATTGATAACGCTCCAGACGAAAAAACCGTTCATATAATCAAAAAAGGATTTTATGTGGATGATTTACTTTATGGAGCGCACTCAATTGAAGAATGCCAGGAAGAAATTGAGAAGATTACCAGAACATTGCGGGCCGGTAAATTTATGCTTACAAAATGGATGGCAAATGACCCTCGCGTCTTAGAGAAAATACCTCCTGAAGATAAAATAGATTCTTATATAATACTAGGTGGGGACAACCTCACTGTAAAAACACTAGGACTGATTTATATACCTTCAAAGGATGTTTTTACGTTTAATGTCAAAGAGCATCAAACTACTGTATTTACCAAACGAGAAATATTATCTACCACTGCGAGCTTATATGATCCTTTGGGATGGCTTCTTCCTGTAGTCATGAAGCTAAGAATAATTGTGCAAAATTTATGGAAGCAAAACATGGACTGGGATGATAATATTGACTGCAATTCTAAAAAAGAATTTATGAGCTGTGTTTCATCGTTACAGCTTTTGAAAAAGGTTGAAATTGTGCGATGGATGCAATTTACCAAGGACTCGGAATTAGAGCTGGTAGGTTTCAGTGATGCCAGTGGGGAAGGATATGCCGCCGTCATCTATAGCCGCATAAAAGTTAATAATAAAATTGAGCTTCAACTAATTGCTGCAAAAGGAAGAGTTACCCCTTTGAAAACTAAGACTAATTTGGAAAGTAAGCTATGCACTATTCCCAAGATGGAACTAGAAGGAATTTTACTACTAACTCAACTATATCAAAGCGTAAAAAATTGCTTCTCTGACCTAGCAGTTCGCTTTACCGCATATACGGATTCTGAAGTTGCACTGGCATGGTGCAGAAATAAGAAAGAAACTATAAATAAATCAGTAAAACGAAGGGTAATTAAAATACTGAAGGTAATACAACCAGAAAATTTACACTATGTAAAGTCTGTTGACAATCCTGCTGATCCTGCTACAAGAGGGTTAACTCCTCATCAATTTCTTCAATGCCAACTATGGTTTAATGGACCACCTTGGATGAAAAATGAACACTTACCTCTTACCCCTTTTATAGAAAAAACAACTGTTCTATTTAATGATAATCAAGAATTTGATAACACACTTGTACAGAAATATTCAAGTTTGACCAAATTGTTACGAATAAGCGCGTTCTGCAGACGATATATTCAAAATCTGAAAGCGGCTGTTAAAACCTCAAGACAAAAAGGAAACAATAAATGGTCTAAGGCAGCCCCATTAAACATAACATTCACAGCATTGTCTGCCAAAGAAATCCAAGATGCAAAAATTGGTCTAATTAGAACACAGCAGAAATTAGTTTTTAAGGGTGAGCTCAAGATAATTCGGAGCAGGAAAGCCTTACCAGATAAACATTGGTTGGCTTCGTTAGATCCTTTTTTAGATGAACACGAGATTCTTCGGGTTGGTGGACGATTAGAAGCAGCCGATATTCCTTTAGCCCAACGACATCCAATTTTGCTAACCAAGTGTCATTTAGTTGATCTTATTATAAGAAGTACTCATGAAGAGCATGGTCATAGTGGAATTGGCCTCACAGAAAGACTTATTCGTTCAGAATATTGGATACCAAAATTAAAAAGTCGAATTAAAAAGTGGATTCGTATATGTATTACTTGCATCAGGTGGCAAGCCCGTCCTATACAGCCTAAAATGTCCAATCTGCCAGCCGAAAGAATAAATTTTTCACCCAGTTTTAGTCACATCGCTGTCGATTTAGCTGGACCTTTTAATGTAAAACCTAGTCTTCTCAAGTTTGATAGGTCCATAAAAGTATGGGTGGCAGTATTCTCCTGTTTATCATCTAAGGCAGTACATTTGGAGCTAGTGTCAGATCTAAGTACTGATAATTTTTTGGCTGCCTTTTCAAGGTTTACAAGTCGGCGAGGAGTACCTAAGAGTGTCCAAAGTGACAATGGTACAAATTTTATTGGGGCGAAACATCGAATTCATGACGCTTGGGAAAAAATTAAAGGGGAATGTAAAGGTCGACAAGCAGTTCAGCAAATAACATGGCATCTTACTCCGGCGTACAGTCCCAATTTCAACGGCTTATGTGAAGCAGCAGTCAAAACAATGAAGTATTTCATTAGACGAATGGATACTGTAAGTAAAATAACAATGGAAGAGTTTAATACATTGCTCTGTCGTATTGAAGGATTCATGAACAGTAGGCCATTGTATCCAGGACCTCAACATCCATCTGAAGCCCCAGCTTTAACACCTTTCGAACTGATCACTCAACGGCAAATGAAAAATATTTCAACAGATATAATGCCAACACAAGCTGGACCTGTAACGAAACGATGGCTTCAGGTACATGACATCCAGCAACAAATATGGAAACGATACCAGCAGGAATATCTATATTGGCTTCAAAAGAGGTATAGGTGGAAACAGAACAACAGGAAAATTCATGTAGGAGATGTTGTCCTAATAAAAGATCCAAATTCTAAGCCAAATGAATGGAAAATGGGGAAAGTGATTAAATGTTACCCAGACGTAACAAACATAACACGAAGAGTTGATATCAAAACCATAAATCATGATACCATTCATCGTGCTACAAACTCATTAGTCCCTTTAGTGATGGAAGAAAAGGAGTACCTGCATGTTGAAGAACCAAAAGCAGTTTCACCATCCATACCACCTATTTCTGAGACGACAAAAACAAGCGGAAAGCAAACAACTCAGACTTTGAGAAGGAGCAACCGACTCAAGCAAAGAACTAATGCCCTACTAACAACGCTTTTTTGCTTCATGATAATTTTGCCGAATCTAACATCAGGGTTCCGCTTTTATAAGATTGATTCAGGGATTCACATATTTACCGATCGAAACATATCACTTCTCAAATCCGAACTTAAATTCTCAGTGACAACGCAACTCAACTTAACCCGTGATATAGAAATTATCGACACTCAAATTGAAGACTTTCGTAAATTTTGCAGTACCATTCACCTAAACCAAGAATCTTCTCTAAATAAACATTGCAACACCATTGAAGAAAGTATAAGAGCAACATCAGCCAATGTCAAGACAAAACTATTGTCTTCATATAGGAAGACCAAGCGCGCGGAGCGTATGGCTCCCCTAGTGTCGACATTAATCAAATATTCTCCACATATTCTCATGGCCGGAGGTCTTATATTTCAAACCGTTCAGCTTCATCAACTAGAACAGGATATGAGAACTGCTCGAAATAAAATAACCAAAATTGGACAAATCATCTTTAATCTAACTAACTTAGAACATCGAGAGGTAGAATTACACATTGATGATCTATACAAACAACAACAATTATTAAATTTGGAGCAGCAAATTATTGATTATGGGTCTAATATCCAACTTTTAATTACTTCAGTTCTAAACGTACATCAGAACATTATAAATATACGACCAGTAAGCGAGCTTCTGCAATTTATTCAAAACTACAGTACGCAAGGCAAACTACCGTCCGTTTCCAACCCTGAGGACTGGTTTCTATTTAACAAAGCAGCTAAAACAATTAAAAATGACTTCGTTGTTGTAACATTTACCATTCCTATAATTCACACTGCAACATATACTGAGTATACTATTGTCAGTACACCTGATAATGATGGGCAGTATATCATACTAGAGAATGGCAAAAATATACAGAGCATAATTGTAGATAATGAAAATAAAACACAAATCGTACCTATTCAAGACACTAACCCTTCTTACCAGGATATATTGGAGACGTGGCATCATAACCCTTTACACTCATGTACAGCAGCCATACTAAAATCAAATATATCATTTATAAGAACAAATTGTTCAACACGTGTTAAAAAAGCGAACGATGGAGTGTACCCTTTTGGAAGAAACTTAGTGCTGGTTTTAAATATACTCAAGAAAAAATTAATTGCAGAATGTGATAACAGTACTCCTCAGGACGTGGTCGCAACTGCAACAATTGTTTCGTTGACCACCTGCTCCATTGTAAACGAGAAGCATGAAGTACTAATCGATAAACAAAGTTCTACGAACTATACTGTTAGTTTTAATGTATCATCCATTGCAAGTTTTGCGGACCTGTCACCGCCTCAAATTTTGATAGAATCTCCGACAACAGATGTTCAAATCGCAACATTACAAAAAATTATGAAAGACGAATTGGAGTCATGGAACGACGCGGATACTTGGATGCCTAGTTCTTGGATAATTATGATCGCAATTGTATGTGCAGTATGCTTGCTTATAATTTGCATTATCTTCATAAAATGTCGACACTCACGTCTGCTAGAAAGGGCAGCACGGAATTCAGAGCTAACAGCTATGGATGCTAAGCCGCATTTATGGACTACTGACTACGTCAGCAAAAGAAGAAAAGCGCTTGGGGACAGAGTTTCTGCATTTAACGAAGATCTTTAAAAAAAAATACTTAACGCAATTACTACAGTACAATTTATCAACATTTTATTTTAATTTTATCCAATTGTAAGCATATTTTAATAATTTTTTTTTTTAATTAAAATCACCAGTATTTCTTATGTTCCAAATTCAAACATTAAATTCTTGTGGACTTGTTATAATTACAATTTTATATAGAAAAAATAAATGTAGAATTCTACTTGTTACCATCAAATTTCTAGATAATTTTCTATTTTGTTATATTCAAAGCTTTCTGCCAAATTATTTATTTCAAATTTTGTTAAATTTTAGTTAGCAAAAATTTTATACGTAGTTAAAGTAAATTTTCTTTAAAGCCTAATATAATATTTAATCCAAAAAAAAAAAAAATTATACAAGATTTCAAAAAAAAAAAATAATATGTGTATCAACTAAAATATAAGCAATTATAAATATTTGTCATAATTTGATGGTATACCAATTAAATCTTAAGTTCAACATAAAAATTAAATTGAATTAAAAACATGTCAGTTATTTGTATTTAATCAAATTGTATATGTCAGAGCTAAATTACCATTGCAAATAAAATTATGATTACTTTTTTTCGCCGGGAGTTTGTTTAACTTTGAGGTTTATTAACCGTGGACTTTGCTCCCACGGTTAATCAACCTCATTTAAGAAGTCAGCAAAATTTTGTTAGTTTGCTTACATTGTTGCACACAAGACGCAATGTAAGCAAACTAACAAGAAATTAGTTTTTGCCACCGGATGCCACTTGGGTGGCTCAGCATATTTGGCTGGGCATAAAAATTTTTAATAATTTGGTAGAGGCTACAGTCCACAAGTAGAGCTAGGACAACGAAGTTGTCAATTTAATTAATTTATTATGTACTTATAAATCAATCATAAAAATAATACAGTTTTAGTGTTTTTAATTGTACTAAAAGTTAAACAATATATATATATATCCATCACCACATGCTATATATATATACCTTGCTTTGCCTGCTGCCAGTGTAGAAATCTGTCGCTTTTTTCGTTACGTCGATTTTTCGTTACATCGATTTTTCGTTACATCGATTTTTCGTTACATCGATTTTAAAGTCAGTGCGCCTAAAGAAGTTATTCACTTCAATAAATTTTGTTTAGTGACTTCAAAATCATGTCTTAAAACTTAACTTTCAGTCTCTTTAAGAAAATATATGAGAATCAATTTTAGTATCAATTGGAAACCTACACATAAAACCGTATAACTTAACTGTTTGTTTTTAAAATACGACCTTCTGTTCTACGTAATATGTATTGACCTCTTTCTAGGTGATATTTAAAAAACCATCGAATGTTCTATTTGATACACCAATCCAAATAAATTTGGTGTAAGGAATAAATTGAAATGATTTTTTTAGTTAGAGTATAATATTCCTTTATTATTATCACCAATTATTACCCAGTGCTACATATTCATTTTATATAAAAAATATTAACTATCAGTTTCTTTTTATTTTACTTATTATTTAATTTTCAAATAAGTTGATGTACCAATCGGGTTGGAATGTAAGCTCTATTTTACCTTTATGAAATATTTTTGGGAGCTTTTGGGTTCCAATAAAATTACAAGGAATTTATGCAAAAAACCACAGCATACAATTGGTTAATCTGTAAATATAAACAAGAGAAATTTTTAGTTTCCATAATAATTGATACCAATAAATATGTTTTCTTCTTAAATTATGATTGATTATGACACCTTAAAATATATAAACATCAAATTGTCAGATCAGGTAAAAGTTCTCGTCTTCTATATTCCAGTTTAGTACACTGACGAATAGATAATAGTTTTTCTAATTAAATAATACATATATTTATAAATAAATAGTATAATAACATTATTTAGACCAACCAAGAAAAAATTTAATTCATTAATTAACGTAGCCTTTAATTTAGGTCTAAGCTACTAGCCTTCATTGACAAATGAATTAGTGATGACAACTTTGATGGGAAGAAGAAGAAGATTTTTATATTGTGGCAGTTCCAATATGGCGATTTTAAAGAGGTTTTAGTGTAAACTTTAAAGATCGAAAAATCATATTAAGACAACTTTTTAAATTTTTTTACTATTTTTTCCGATATCTGCGTGTCGAACTCAATCGGAAAAAGTACATATTAAAGTGCCCCTACTAATGGAAACCTTCCCTAAGCAAGGATTGAGGTCAATCGAAATAAGTGAATAGCCCCTATTACAATAAGTTAAGGTGAAGCACACACATGAGGAAGAAAAAGATCATTACAAAAATATGAAACAAAGGGTGAGTTCTGAAAAGCAGTACTACCGCAGAAATGCATTGTCATGAGTTCATAAATGTCAAACTGCACATGTTACACAATGTCATGAGTTCGAAAACTTTTAGGATATTGTATTAGATTCACATGAATCACGCAATAAGTGTATCAAATTTTTTGTTGAAACAATGTAAAAAGTATCTAGAAAATTACACTGCAATGTATCCCTGCATTTCAGAACTCACCCAAAATAACAGACGGCAGATAAAACTTTGCAGCGTATAAGTATTACTGCAAAGCCCTTTTGATATCAAATATAAGACTGACTTTGTAATAATAGTCCCTCAAAATATTTAAATTTGATTATGCCAGAAAATTTAAATTAAAAGCCAAAGATCAAACACTTCTAGTTATTAAACGCTTGAAATTCAACTTTCGGGAGTCAACGGAAATACCACGAAAATAACTCGATTGAATAGAACGAATGCTAACTAAAATATTGTTACAGATTACTCTTGAAATAAGATAAATTTAATAAATAAAGTCTAGTTTTTAGTTATACTTTGAAAAATTCGTCATTTCAACTAGTTGAAAAATAAGTGAAATTTAAAACTATTTTAACTTTATCATATCATTCTAGAGAATACAAAAATTTATTATTTTAAAAAAATGAACAGCTTAACCTTTTGAATACATAGGTGTACTCAAAACATGTATATATATATAAAAAAATGGCTGACAAGTAAATTCTTACATAATAAACAGCAAACAACAAAATTTTACTATCATTTAAAATCATTAGGCATCATTTAAAAATTATGCTTAATTATTTACTTCAAATAATTAATAAAAATATGTACATTGTAATATTATTAAATTGCAAGATTAAATTTAATTAATTCATTTTATGTTTATTAACATGCATTTTCAACTATGAAACACATTTAATTTATTTAAATACTTATAGATATACAAAAATTTTCACTTGGTTTCTTATACTTCCTTTAGCATAAACAAAAAATTAAATACAAACTTCATATAATATTCTTCTAATTATTTAGATATAGTGAAACAATAACAATTATTTTAACTGTATTTTGTATCACTACTAAATGAGGAAGTGTCATTCTCCTTTCTGGATGGTTTTACAGAGCTATTTTGTGTAACTTTATCAGTATCACAGTTTAATTTCGATCCATTTATGTTATCGATAGCCTGTTTTGAATTTCCTATATAACTATAGCCTTGTGAAGATGATTGGCCAGAATAATTATAAACTGAAATAAAAAAAAGAAGCTAATATTCAAAAATATGTCAAAAAGGACAGATTAAAAAAAAGTACCAGGTGAACTAAATGTGGCTGCTTCTGGTATATATTCTTCGGAATCATCATTAATAGCACTAATTAATGATGGCGGTTGTATTGAGGTTTTTGTACTATCAGGTCCTTTTATACTTGCCAAAATCTGTTGCAAATTTGATGGTATGGATATATTAGCAAGAGTTGGGGGTAAACTTGTAGTACTGTCATAAGTTTTAGGCTATATTTATATAAAAGCATTTAATAATTTAATGAATATTAAGAATATAAAAATAATCTTACTAATGTAGTTGATTCATATTGCAACATTCCTGCAATTTCTTTTTCTCTTGCTTCAATTTGTCGATTAATTTCTTCCATTTTTCGATTTAGATCATATGTTCCAGTTTCTTTGACTGAAGGCTTTGCAGGCTGATTTACAATACTCGAGGAATTAAAACCTTCATCGGAGCTTTCACCTGGTGAATATGGCTCGTCGTCATCATTAGATGCATATGCTGGTAACAACAAAATAAAATTAAAATAAATCTAATTAATAACAATTAAAATAATTTTTCTAATTAATACCAGAAATCATTTTTGAATTTGTCTGCGGTACTGCATTGAAATCGATATTTATTGACATTTTTGGAGGTAGATGAGCTGATGAAATAATTTTTGAATCGTTTTTACCCGAGGTAAAATTTTTTGGACTATTTGGTGGTGTAAATCTTTCTTTTTTTAGCAAAGCATCATTAGCCTTTCGCGCAAACTAAGATAATATTTTATATAATTTTTAAATTAATATAAAGTTTCAAGAAAAACCATATACCTTAGATTGGATATGTGTTTGATGCTGTGAAGATGAATGTTTTTTGGTAATAGCACGTACTATAATACCAATTAGCAAATCAGGTCTATTATCTTCCTCAAGTCGACTATCACGTGTAAGAATAACAGATGGAGCTTTCTTATTGGCTCCTAATGGTAATATATAGAAATCTTTTAATGTATAATAAACTGTATTTATAACACCCAAACGATTCCTTTTATCTAAATAATTATATAGTGCTGAATATGCATTATTTTCAGTTTCACTAGCTGGTAGTATACGTAAAACTAATATTTCTTTATTTGGGCTCTTTTTTAGTTTTGCAATATAATCCCAAACAGTGTCTGGATCAATTCTACCAACAACATCTAATTCTTTAGGTAGCTCTTTACGTAAAAAATCTAATTTACCACTTATTTGTTGTACTACTATTTGAAATGTAGCCACATCAACCATATTTATACTTCCTGTCCATAAATTTTGTTCATTTGAATATTTTCGATATTCATCTTGTGGTGGTGTATTTATTGTTACTGTACTACTTGGTTCTTGATCACTATCAGCTGAAATGTATGTTTCCTTGTTAACAGTTTTATTTGATGAATGTAACATTATTTTAGATTCTTCTCTGTGTGATTTTGTAGCTTCCTCAGCAGTTTTAGATTCCAAAATTTTATCAATTAAATTAAAGCCTTTTTCTTCTAAGAGTTCATTTTTATTTAAATGCTTCAATTGCATTTCTGTCTGTTTAGATGAAATTGTATTATTTATATTAATTCCATGTTCTGCTTTATCCCGTTCACATGTTTCTATTTTATGCTTTTTGATTTCGGTATATTCATTTCCTGTTTGGGATTCATGATTTTTATTTTTACTATGAGCCCTTTTATGTTTTTCACGTATATATTTTTTACGTGTAAGCTTTTGATCATCTCTATCCTTATATGCATCTTCTTTCCTAATAACTGTTGATTCAAAAGTTTCTAAAGTTGAATCAATTTCTGTCATATGTGTACTATCTAAAGAATCATTTTTGATAGTTTCAATATTTAATTTATTTAAAGTTTCACTAGTACTTGTAACAGCTGAACTATTTAAAATAGTAACAACATCCTCAACTGGTGTAGCTAAATCAAGTGAAACGCGATCTACGCCTTTATCTTCGATAATTTTCTCCCCTTTATGTGTTTTAAGGACATAATTTTTTTTACAAGATAATAAATCTAATTCAGATTTTTTAATCATTTCTAATTGATGTTTATTTTCATTTTCACGCCATTGTGCTAATTCCTGACTAGCCAATTCTTCAGGTGACATTCTAACAAGTTGTCGTGGCTGAATTTTTTTCTCACAAATTTTTTTAAATAATGTCAAATTTTTTCTATCCTTTATATTAAACATTAATGATCTATATTTAGCTTTGTACTTTGCATTTGCATCCTTATTAAACAGTATAAACATTTCATATTCAGTGTCATTAGCAAAGATTTCAATTTCTTCAATTGATAATTTCTTAATACTTTCATCTTTAGTTTCATTCATACGAGAAATGAATTGTTCTTTTAAAGTTTTCTTAACATTATCTCTAATGGATTCAACTTCTTTATTTGTCGTAGGAGCTGGATTACCTTGTGGGCTAGAATGTACCATTTTATTTTCAGTTACTGTTTGTTTCTTTGGAATTTTTGTTATTAGCTGCAGCTTTGCTTCAGGCGGAGGAGCTTTTACAGGATATACTATAGTTTTTGAAGGTTTTGATGCGGTAGTAGAAAGCGTTTGAGCTTCTTTTAGTCTATCTGTTGTTTTTATTTTATATTCGATAGTTTTACTTGGTTTCTCGACTTCACCTTCTTTTTTGTTGAGAATAATATTTAACGATGGCGTCTTTAATTTTTGTTTAAATCTCTGGAAAATTATAATTTATTAGATCTTAATCAAATCAATTTTTTTGATTTGCTTTGAAAACATAAATAATTTTATGTTTGAAAACATAATACCTTTAAAAACTTTTCAAAAATTATACCTTACTAAAAATTGTAAAACCTTTATTATGGTATAAAAAAGAATTTTTTATGAGTTTCATAATATTAAAATACACAGTCTCAACAATAACCGGAAATCCTAACTGTATTATAGATACGACCATTGAAAATTTGTCTAATACATTCATTCTAAATCTTCTCTAATTATTATATACCGGCCGTATAACAATGTATTTCAAAACCCAACGAACATTTCGGACGATTTTTAACAATTGATCTTATCTCAACTGACTACCGATTTGGTGTCGGGGTATAGTTTTGCATCCATATTTCATTTGTTGTCATATATTGATTCAAAAAATCTATTTCATTGCGCTTGAATAGCTCTAAAGCTCTGATTCCTGGGACTCACTAGCGCTTAGCGGCACAAAATTTAGTGCTAAATGCTAATGAGTCCATTAGTCTCCACTGATGTTCCACTCCACTGGTATATAAAAAAAATTCTCCATTTTTACTGTGCTAAGTCGTCTAAGTGAGTTCCAGGCATGAATCTTCAATGTGTTGTTATTTATGGTCGCGCACGTGCTCTACTTACTCAGATGCACATTTTGACATCTTTTAATCAGTTATCTCTTTCGATTTCACTATATGTATTGAGGTTTCTTTTCCTTTAATATACCAATACATTTATGATTTGGTCCAAAAAAATACGAGTTTAAAATAAAAACTACATAATTTAAAATTTTTCTACTTAATGTTAAAGTTATTTTTAAAAATACACAAATAATTTAAATATTACATCTATTGCAAGAGCTTGTGTGCTACCAGTTTGAACAACTTCGTATGTAGGATTTTCTTGAAGCCACCTTTTTAGGCCGATTGTTGTCGGTGCATTTATTCCCGTAAGTACACGACCTGATTTCCTTTCATATACACTAACCTAAACAAATAAAATTATAAAACAAAAATTTGAAATCAAAAAAGTAGAATATACCCTTTCGATTTTATTTTTTATATTTAATGTATTTTCTGTTGCTTTAAGAAGAGCTTCCGCAAATGTACTAGGTATTTTCTTTTTCCTTTCCTCTAGTGTAATTAATTTTGGTGCGGTATCTTTTGAACATTTCGACAATAATGCATTTGTTGCATGCTTACGTATACAATCATCACTGCAATAAATTGAATTTTCACGCGCATATTTCTTACAAACAATGCAAGTTAAAAGCGATGAATCATTTTGTTGGTTTGTTTTTTTTACAACTGACATAGTTTTAATTGTTAATGGTGGTGTAATTTGTGTTAATTGTTCCATATTATTGCCAACATTGCGTTTAATTAGATTTGTTTGTACTTTTTTTAATATTTCTGGTGTTTTTTTTTTAATTTGTGGTATGTTTTTCCTTAGAATTTGCACAGTATTTTTGAATTCCTGAGTTTTAGATGGTGCAGAAATCATTAGTGTGGTTGAAGGTGTTGACATTGATTTCTCCTTAATTGAAATTACTTTTTCTCTAATTGTAAGTGCTTTCTGCTGGTGTATTGTTGTCAATTTATCACTGCCTACATTTAATTTCTCGCTGCTTATATTTATTTTGTCGCATTTTACATTTGATTTTTCTGTTTCAGAGGCTTTATTAAATAATTCAGTTATTTTACGCTGTATTGGTTTCTAAAAATATGAAAATCAAATTCAGTATTATAAATATATCATTAAAATTTTACTTTAACTTCAGTTGCTTTTATACAACGAGGACAAGTCCATTCAATTCCATTATGTTCCATTTCTGTTCCCATAGCTTTTGTTATATTCACACAAGTACCATGGAACCAGTCCTGACATTTGTCACAGCAAATCATAAAACGATTATTATGTGGTTGCCGGCAAATACACCAAAGTCTGCAAAGTATATAAATGTTAATCTAATATTGTGTAAAAATTTATTCGATATTTTATTTTCGATATTGAAAATTATTACATTAAAACAGAAAACGACTAAATTCTTTTGCAAACTATAAAACAGAAGAAAAGTAGTCCTACACTACTCTATGGAGTTTTTGTGCTTAAATCTAACGCCTTTTAAAATTGGGCAAAAATTGGATTACCGATATAGCATAGGAGACAAGGAAAACAAAGAGAGTAGTAATGTGTTAAAACATTTAATTTATAAATGACTAATTTTTTTTTCAACCCATTCCTCTTAATGACAACGTTAAGAATTTGATTTTTAAAGCTGTTTCATGTTGTGTGTCCCCTACAAAATTTAAAGAAACTAGTTTTGAAACACTTTAAAAGGCACACTATGTTAAAAGTTATAGATTTAAAGGATAATATAACTTTAGCGATTTGTAAATTTTTTACATAGTTCTTAATTACGTCACCATTTGCCTGAAAATTAAAAAAATAATAGTTTATCAAAAAAAAAAGTCATTACCTGAGGCACTTGATAAACATTTTTAAATATTACGCTTAAAGTTGTAATAAAGAGGGCAGTTTAATATGATTAGAACAAAAATCTGTTAGCAAAAATCAAAGATATAACAAACATTCATTTTTAGGAAAAAAGAACATATAAACAAAAAAACATACATAGATCCACAATAAAATGTTGACAAGATTGGGATCTGGCTGTCCCTATTTATTTGTGAAATTCAAAAGTGCTTGGCAAAGCGAAGTTACACTCAAAGAAATTAGCAGCCCTCATTCAAAAAATATTTCAAAAAACAGGTTCTCTCCTCAAAGGAATTTTGCAACTCTGTATTATAAAAACTACATTTACAAATTATTTCAAGATAATTAATAATATAGCTAATATTATTAAATACTAAAATATGATATAAAATAAATAAAATATAGTAAATTTCAATAAATAATAATAAAATTACAGTTTAATTTTTGGAGAAATATTAAAAACGATATAAATATTAATTCAAAAATGAAGGATACTATTTGTTGCTTTCGTTTGATAAACCGTTAGAAGAGAATGTTAAATGGTAATTAGAAGAAAAATTAATAAATATATAAATTTACATTTAAGTTCTAAAATCATATTATGGCCAAATAATTTTACACTTATGGAGGAAAAATACTTTAATTATATTTAATAATACTCGTATACAACACAACGAAATTATTTATAAAAAGTGCGTGGATTTTTTTATTATCTAGAAACATTTTTAGCTACTAGTACTATTTTAGAATAAAATAAAAAAAGTTTTAGTAAAAAGGTACCTTAAGATAAAACTCATCATAAATGTTGAATTTATTAATATTGTCATACTAAAAGTAGTTAAAGACCTAAAATGAAAAAATTTCACGAAGCAATATAAGTATTATACAATTCCTATCTTTATACTGAACAAATCTCAAAAGTATTAAGAAAAATTTTATATAAACTATTTAAATTTCATTTGAATATTATTCCTAATATATAACCCAAATCTAATAGACTTACTTGAATGGATCATCTTCTGAGTCACTTTCTTCGTCACTTTCGCTACTTAAATTATCTGTAGCTGTATTCTTTGTACTACTTGATTGACGTTTTGTTCTTATAGTATTATTACGATCAACTGTAATTTTTGTTGTATCTATATTAATTTTTGATGTGGTACTTGTCTTTATTTCTTTCGATGCTACTTGAGCTGCCCTACGTTTGGCACGGGTTGTTGGTGCCTCAATTGGTGGTAAATTTATGACACGTCCATTACCTCTAATTATTTGTATGGGCTGTTCCTTTTTATTAGTTTTTAATTCATTTGATTCTAAACATTGGTCTGAAGATAATAATATATCTTGCGTATCCGATTTTATAATCATATCAATATTTGTTTGATCATCAAAATATTTTGTTTTATTTAAATTAAGTTCATCACCGACATCAACAACATCCAATGTTTTTGATTCAATTAAATCCGTTGCTGTAAGAAAATCATCACCTAAATCATTATTTCCAGTTTCTAATAATGGTGCATTTGTGATATCAAAATCTTCAACGGTACTTCTAAAACCACTTGTAGTAGTTGCTTGTATTGTTGATAAGAGATGATTAGATGCTTTTTTATTTGCCATAATTGTTTTTTCTGTATTTTCTAGCATTTTAACAATTTTCGGTATATTTTCATTCATTGGTTCATTTACAATTTTTTTAATATTTTTCATTTCATCTTTAACAATTGAATTAATTAAATCCAATTGTTTATCATTTTCTGGTGCTAAAATTGGGCATAATGTATGTGTTTGAAGTGATATTTGTGCAGGTAATTGATTTTTAATAGCAGTTTCTAATGGCATAAAACCTTTGCTAATTGGCTGAAGTATTGTGTTATATGAGTTTGTTCTAGGTGTGAATGGAATTTTTGTTGTATTATGTACCATTTCATTTGTCTTACTTGAATCTACCTTGAATTGATCAAATTTCAATGCTGGAATTTTTTCTTCTTTAAGTATTATTATTTTTTGAGGATTCGCTTTTGTAGTTGGCATTTTTGTTGATTTTATTGTTTGTAATTGTTCCATTTTCTCAACATTTTTTATTATATTTTCAGGAACCTTTTCCACACTAATCGGTGTTAGTCGTTGTGTTGATGATTTAATACTATTTTTACTCAATGATACTGTCTTTGGTGTATACGATTGTGCTATCGTCTTCCGATTATCCATATTTTGCTTAGATGATCTAAATACATTTTGTTTCTTCTCGTCTTCGCTTAAAGTGAAACTATCTTTTTCTGATAGCCTTTTCCTCGTAATTCTAGGTAAATATCTTCTTGCTGGTTTTTTTGCTTTTTTTCGTTTACCTCGGTCGTTTACACTAAAATCTAAATCACTATCTCTATCATTGTCAGAATTAGTCAAATCAAAATCTGTATAATCTGAATTATCTTCATCATCCTCATTATCTTTTCCAGATCCATCTTCTGTTTTGGAGCTATCAGATAGCTTACTATCATTAATACCAGAAATACTACTGCTTTCACTAGTATCATTTGGGTTAATTTTTTGACTTGGTGAAATTAATGGGGTATAGCAATGGTCATTTTTTACAGTATACCGTTGAAAATCATAATCAATCTTCATTTGTATTGGATTAACCACTCCAGCGTAGTCTTAATTAAAATTTAAATTAAAATATATTGTTTTTTTTTTTCAGATAAATCGTTACCCAAAATTTCCTTAGCTAAATGTTTTGCTTCGTGTGAGGGATAGAATTCTTCAACTGTTAATCCAACAATTTCTGCCTCATCTTCATTTTTTGGTGAAAATTGTAAAGTTGTAAGCAATTCTGAATTATCATCGATTATATTTTGCTTCTCATTATCTTCCTTCATACTGGGCGTAGGCGATGAAAGTCGAACAACACTAACAGATGATACATTGCCATTTTCTACAAAAGTTATAAATTTTTTAATATTCATGTTTTAAGGAATACTTATTAATAACTGATTTGATTCAAGTAAAATTTTCGTATTATAATCAGTTAATATTTGATAAATCTTACAGATTTTATATATAGTTGCCCTATTTTATCTATATATTTATCATTTCACAAAATTTTATCAATAAACAAAAGTTCTTTCGGTAAGCATTTTCTTGTAGGAATTTAATGCATCAGTTGGCTAATGTCTTAGGAAACCAATAAAAATGGAACTGGGTACAATGTAGTAAAAGAATTTAGTTCTAGGGGATGGTTCGGTATTTAATTTTTTATTTTTCTTAAATTAATATATAATATCTTAAAAATATTGTCAAAATTTGAATTTGATCAGAGTAAAATTACCGAATTTATGAGCATTCCTTACTCTAGGGCAAAGAGTGAGTGAGCAAAACTTTAAAGCGTTTTTCTGAAGATTGTTAGTTTCGAAGTTGCACGATAACTCAAAACCTACTAGTCGGATCGTTTTTAAATTATGCACACTACTTTTCCACATATTTTACCAGGTAATGACGAGAGGTTTTATGTTAAATAATTACTAATTTTACAATAACGAATAAGAACTTTTTTTAGGCTTCCAAAAATTAAAAAAAAAAAATCCCCCTAAAAATATCTCATTTAATAAATAAATTTTGAATTTCTGGTTTTGGATGATTCATTTGCGCATCGCAAAACACAGTGGATTTGATTTTTAAGACTTCAGTTTTGCTAAAAATGTAACATATATTTCACCTCTAGAACACTTTGTTTCTTGCCAATAGCGTCTTTTCAGTTAAATTGAATTATTTTTAATTATCTTATAATATTTTATTGCTTGAGATATTTTCAAGGAAGAAAAATGGGTTCAACTATTTTGCTCTTTAAATAGGAAAATATATTTTAAGATGATAAATAATATCAAGACTATTTCGAATGTGCAAAACGTATATTATTTATACATCTGAAATGTTTTTTTTTCAGGGGTCCATACCCCTGAGGACCAAATATAGGCACGATTTACCAGGTGTCTTGTATGTGGCGGCGTAGCGAGCTCGCTGGCCGGCTATTGCGATAGAATTATAGGGGTGCTTCTTGCCAACGATACGCTGGACCAAATCTAAGATAAGAGCGCTAGGCTCTTTTGGGATAAAAAATTTATGTTTAAGGCAGTTAGTGCTTTCTATTATAAATCTCTTTTAATAGAAATAAGAAAGTATTTCTTTGACCAAATTTTAATTTCAAAAGTTGATTAGAAATTTTTATAATTGGATATGGTTTATTTACTAAAACAATGAATACCAATATACTGCTGGCTCTTTAATTGATATGAATATTCACTATTTGAACAAAACTTTATTTTAATTGAGGTAATAAATGCTTCTTATACTCATATACTGATAAATTTATTTAGCGGAAAAATTTTTAATGTGTTTATATAGAACAATAAATTGCTTCTCTTTAATATTTTTGTCTTTACCACACTTATACGAAAACTCATTACAAAACAAAGAATTCAAATTATTAAATTAAACATTTTGGTCTAATTTTTGATAATTCTTTATAACTTTTACTGGTACCAAACCTTAATAACATAAATCTAACATAAACTGTCAAATACTTAGTTCCTATAACTATTAATAGCAAGGTTCCTTATACATATACATATAAAAATATTATTTCTTTTGTTGATTACATCTTTCTTCTTGATGCACCTTTAAAAGTTTTTAAACTAAAACAAATAAAATAATTTCTTGATAAATTTTATTAATTTCAATTTACGTATATAAAACTCACACATATTTAGTTCCTGACTTAATTTAGATAATTATTTATCTAAATTTTTTATAGAGTACATAAAGATATTTATTTATATAGATTCTTCAAAGAAAAACAGTAAAAATCAATCAACTCAAATTTATCAAAAATTCTGATGGCTAAATGGCTAAAACTGGAACTCCCCATTCCTCAATAAATTAAATAAAAACTTTTGATTACGCTTATTAAACTCCATTAAATAAGTACATACACACTAATATTATAAATATATTTTTCATATAATAAATATAATTGTATTAAAACCGTGGCGTTTTGTTTGCAATACACGCGCTATTTGCTTGGACTAAAAAGAAACTATTAAAAATAAAGCATAAATAAAATTTGTTGTCTATAAAAGAAAAATATTCTCAAGTAAAAGTTAAATTTATTTTTAGTTCAAGTAAGCTAAAAAAATAAAGCAATTAAAAAACAGATTCTTCGGCATTTAGTTGCACACATTCAATTGTTTTTCAAAACAAAAATAAAAGATTAAGATCAGTTTTCAAACAATTTATATTAACAAAAAATAAATGGTTTTTTCTTGTATAATTTATTGGATTAACTTACCCAATAAGCTTTCTAAGCCGTTTTGATCAACATTCACACCATTTTTTCCATAAACAACAACTAAGTTAGAGTGTCGATTGTCGCGCACTTTTATTTCATCTGATGCATTTGGTTCAATAAAAATTGAACTAGCCATTGTATTCAAAAATTCTCTAACTTTAAAAAATTAAAATATGTAACACCTTTAGTTAATATAAATGATTGTAATTTCAGTTCATTACGACAATTCATTACGCCATTGCTAAAACGCATACATTTGTAATCTTTTAGCCAATTCTGTCAAAAGAAATGAAATGAAGTTAGTAACAAATGAATAAATTAGGTGCTTTAAGAACTACAGTCTTCTTGGTTATTCCGATAATTTTCAAAATTATCATTTTAAATAAAACATATTCTCTTTAAATTGAGCAACAATTTAAGCTTGCTACACACGTTGGAAAATATATAGGTACTCTACGTGTTCGACAATATTTTACTAATTTACTAATAAATTCTAATAATAAACTTAGAAATTTTCATAAGGGAATAGAACGGCCCCAAACGGTTCACAAATTTCTTGAAGTGCGGTGATTGCCCCACCAGGCTTTTTTGGCTGGCCAATCTTTAAAAAATAATTTTAATAACACCGTACTCGTATATATACTTCATTTAGGCGTGCATAATCTGTATTTGATAGCAGGATATAAACGCTTAAGAAACACTCTAAATATCTACAATATCCAGAATGAATAAATAAAAATACCCATTATATTATACGAATTAATATTTTTGTCAAATTTATGGGCAAATATTAGATTTTTCCTGCTGTTTTTATAAAATATAATTTCTGTAAAAAACATGTATAGGTTATGATGGTTTTTTACACTTATCAGTCTTTACCGACTTAATGTTTCTTTGAGTTCTTTCTGAAAAGTTGTTTTCACCAAATGCACAAAATTCACAAAATTTAGCTGCGGAAAATTAGGTTATAAGATAATCTTTTGAAGAAAATTTTTTTTCCCTGATGCTATAATACTTAACTTTATACTTTTACCTTTAAAGTACCTTAACTGATCTAAAAATAAAAATTAAGCATTTTCTCTGTATGATTCATAACTCCATTGTTATCTCAGATCTTATTACTTGCTTTAATAAAACAGGTTACCACATTTAAAAATCCATTTACTGCAGATAAACAAAATAAAAAAAAGATAAAATAATATAAAAAATAAAATAACAATGGATTTGGGATTAAGAATTCCGGGTTTAATTCAAATTTTCCTTATTGTTAATAAGAAATTTTTAGCATTTATTTTATAGTTGAAGATCATGCGACCGGCCTAGCATATTCAACTATTAAAACTACTCTATTTCAGTATATTTTGTCTAGTTGTTTATTAAATGATTTTCTAAATGTCTAATTATTTTCTTAGTTTTTCGCTCTACAAGGTTATGATTTTATTTTAAAATTTTAATTCGTTTTCAAATTTAATATGCTGCGTTTTTCTACAAATAAAAACGTAAAACTTGTGTAATATAATTGCTGTAATATTAGATGTATTCAAATTTATGATTAGAAATAAAAAACAAAAAAATACGTCCGGCAGCAGGTACCACACAAGCAACTTCTCTTGAGAAAACATTTTTTTTTAATGTTCCGAAACCTCGAATATTAAACGAAATTACAAAATTCATTTGAAGTTCGGCATATTCCTGAATTTTATTGAAACTTCCGCATTTTGCTACCTAGAGGACGGGATCATAAAACTCTTACTGGATAATTACGGTTAAATGTGAATCATGCTTATTATATGCATTCTATGACTCGTCTATTTCCTTTTTTGCAGTTGAATCGAAATCAACACGCTCGAAAGCCCCCATCTGCCCCTCAATGCTTTAAATTATGATCACTAAAACGTAAAGAAATTACAAAAAAACTAACTATTTCGATTTTCGGACCAATTATCATAACTTTGAAACGAAGCTCAAAATTGAAAAAAAAACAACAACTTTTCAACATTACACAATAATTTATAATTATCTACTTAAAACCCAGCTTAAAACTAAAATTCATCAAATTTGAAGAATTTTCACAAGAAAAAAAAATAACGTCATATTGGGTCTGCCATCTTGAATTTTAAAAGACTCATAGAAATTTCCAAATCAGCAACTTCGAAAACCCCCTCGATACTTAGAATATGAAGGTTACATAAAAATTTTTGTTGCATCCTTGAGAACGTTAGTTTTTTATTCATAAAAAACGAACCGCTGGACCGATTTTGCTCAGACTCTTTTCAGATCTAAGTCATGATATGGCGTATTGATCGATATGCTTAAAACATAATTTGGTCCAGAAGTCTTTGGAAAAATGAACCTCATAAAAAGCTCACATACGTGCATACATACACACACACACATACACAGACATACAGCCAGACATCACTCTAAAAATGATTGCAAATGATTCTCCAGGTCTTGAAACGTAAAGAAAGCACAAAATTATTGATTTCGATTTTCGGACCTATTATAATAACTTCCCAAGAGAAGTTACAAAAAAAATAAATTTATTATAATCACATAAAATAAAATGTTTGTATTAAGAACATCTAAAGTTTTTGCTTGGAAAATGTAGAGCTATAGTTTACTTGAGAAATATTAGAAGATTAAGCGTTTTTGTCATCTTAAAAACTTTATTTAATTTAAGAATAAAGTTAAGGTATAATATCTTCACAAATTCCTAATATATCCAAAACGGTTATTCACATAATGTTTACAGCATTAATAATTTTAATTAAGAAAAAAAAAAAAAAAAAAACAATTAATTTATTGTAATGAGAATAATAAAAGAGAGCAGCTTATTTATTTTCGTTTTGGTTTTTACAATTTCATCGTTTCAAAAGTTTTATGTATTATTAAAATGTCCTAAGGTGAAAAACAAAACAACAATTTTAATTTTTTATGGTATTTTAGTACAATTTTGTAATTTCTTTTCTTTTTTAGGTTGTTTTTTAAATTATTAAATGTCAGTATTTTCTTAATTTTAGAAAGCAAGAAAAATCTTATTTTTTGCCAAACATACATTGCATCAGTTTGGAAAACATATTAGCTCGACATTATAAAGTTACCGACCTTGTTTTATTATTTATTTTATTTTATTTTTTAAAAAAAACACCAATCAATTCAAACTTCTAATATTGGTATGGACAATGACACGCTTTAATACAGTGATAAATAGGTACAAATATTTAAATGTATCAATATATTTATAAGTTGTTTGTTTTTTAAATCTACGTTATTATATTTCAACTTATATGAATCAATTATTCTTTGTTTTATTTTTGGAGAATGTCGATTTTCGACATTGAAATAATCAATTAGTGTTTTAAGTTGAATAAATCTGCAGGGAAAATTTTTGTATTAGAATTCCAAGCAATGAAAGATTTAAATGAAGTAGTTATGTTAATAGCTTAAGCTTTTTCTTGCTTATAATTATTTATTTCTTAATTAAATTCATTCTTATTCGCCAATTTTTGAAAGAACAACATAGTATACTTATTTATATAAGAGATTTTTGTTATTTAAAAAAAACAAAACCGAAAGTATATTTAAGTTTTCATTTTTGAATATTAAGTTTGATTTGTACGTTTTACAGTCCTAAAAACTAGTTGTAACATTTTAGTTTTTTTAAAATAATGTATACAATATAAAAAAAAACATTTCATTTTATTTATCTTATATTTAATAAAAAATTCTCTAAAATTTTAGTCGGATTGTATTCATGATTTTACTTCTTTTGTTTATAATAGCTCTTATTTGTTATTAAAAGAAATTTTTTTATAATCTCTTTAAAACTAATTTTTATTCGCCTTCTTTTAAAAGACCAAAGCTATTATTTTATTTCTTTTTTAAAAAAAGTTTAATTCCATTTCTGCATTTAGATATTTTGTAAACTTTGCTATAGTCAGCCCTCCTAATATATTTTTTTCTTTTAATTTTTATTTTGTTTCTTTTTAGGATCTGTCCTATTCACATAGTTTTAGATAATCTCGGAGTTTTTGATTAAATTTGTCTATACTAGAAAATGATCTTATAGTTACATATATTTCGGTTTTATTAACTTTTCCTTCAATTTCTAAAATTCATTTCTTTGTTCTAAGCCTAAAGATAATCAAATATAAAATAGTGACTAGAAATATTTTATTTATCTAAAAATTTTCTAACAATTTCTCTTAAATTTTGTTTAAATTTAATTTTTTTGTTTTTTTTTTTATAATACACTTTTACTTGTCCGAAATTTTAAATATAAAAATATCTTCTTTTTTCTGTTTATTTAACTTTCGAAACGTTTGCGACAGTTTTATTAATTTTTACTTAACTTAAAATCTTTTAGAATATTAAAAAGGAAACTAATAACAAAACTCCGAGATAACCCAAAAAACATGTAAGTTGACAAAAAATGCTTATGTGACCGTTGTTTTATTTCATCCTTGTACTTTATATAATAATAAAGACATTCAAATAAAATGTTATTAGACTTGCAGAACAAATAAAATAAGATAAAATCTGTTGTAGAGTACAACAGATACTGATATTCAATTTCTCCAATTAATTTTGCAAAAATAATCATTGGACATTTTATGAAAGCTTACTATTTATTTTTAAATCATAAGTTTGAGGAAAAAAATCTATGCTGCAGAATTTCCATAGAGTGAACGAATTTTAATGCTCTGATCCTGTAGTGAGGGGTCACTTACTATTTCGCTCTTCCCAGCAGGAGTTTTGTCTAGCAGTAGACGAAACAGCAAGAAAGCTTCGGAGCAGATTTTCTACCACGACCACCACCGAAGTAAATGTTTATCTATTTTATACGTTTATGCAATGAATTTAAAACTAATTTTATGTATATGTACTAGAACGTGCTGGTCGCCTGCGGACATGCTTATGTTAAAAACTGCGCTGATTGAATGCATATGCCTGGGGTTGTGCTGCTCAAAGCATGCGAGGCACCACGGTATGCCTAGCAAGGCATTTCCTGCTGGGTTATAATTCTTACTTTTCGAAGCCTAGCGAAGGTAAAAGTGAGACAAAATGGACCTGACTGGACCACATAGATTTTTTCATATGAATCTGGGGATTATATTTGCATATATATATATATATATATATATATATACGAACAAACCTATTACGCTACGTGGAATGTATGACTGGAGTAAGATACTAGTGCTATAAAGATTTGATTTGAAATTTATAACGTTACAAAAATTGCTTTCATTATTTATTATACAATAAAAAAATAAACCAAACTAAAAAATTGACTTTCAATATCCTAAAATTGTTTGAAATATGTCTAAATTATGTTAATCATTACAAATAAAAGTATTACTTTATTTTTAATTATAATAGACGAGTTAATCATTTTACTTATTTTCGCATGCCATTGTTCTATACATTTATTATTCTATTTTTTGTTCATTTATTATTTTGAAAAAAAAAAAAAACATCCAGAAATCAATCTAGTACAACTGTTTTGATTTATTTGTTAAATTTTTTAAGAAAAAAAACTCCCAATAATACTAAGGCATAATTATGAAAATTGATCTTACAAAATTATTTTTATTTTTTATAACTTTTTCCTTATATATTTACATATGTATATATATATGTTTTAAAACAAAATATAATGCAATAATAAATTTCGATGACATGATACATAAACTAACCAACTTTTTTTTCTATTTTTTCGCATTTTAGTTTTTATTAGAGTAGTAATATTAATATTTATGTCTATAAATACTAGTTATGTATGCTGCATTTTCTTCGACTTGCTAATTTATTAATTCATTTTTGGTATTTTTAGATGAATGTGATGGATACATATTTTTTTTGTTGTGAATTTTAAAACTTAAATTTTTTATTTTTATTATTTATTTTGTTAAATATCATCTTAAATTCATTTTCACTTTTACAGCTTTTTAGTAAAATTACTTCTTTTTCACATATATGGAACAACTAATTTTATTTTTTCATTTTATTTTTTATTCATGTACTTTTGACACAAAAGGAGATAAATATTTTTAGTTATCTTCTTTTTGTTTTCATCGATAGAGGTTAATTTTTTATCAATAAAGACATTTTTTTAACATAGAAAAAAACGGTGGATCTCTTACAAATATTCAAGCATTTTGGTGGAGCGAGTAGTCTATTTAGGGCCCTTTTTTAAACAAATTTTAATTTTTTTTGTAGTTTTTGTAAAAAATTAACACTTTTTGAAGGCACTTTTGATCGGACGTTGTGGCCCAAGTGTATTTTTTTATTATGTGAGAAAAATTTTTAACCATATTTTACTAAATGTTTATACTATTGCAATGCTTTTTTACCGGTTATCCTGTATATTTTTTGATTGTTTGCCTTCATTACTATTGCAGAGCGGATTTGGATGCTTTTTGATAATATTTGCGGCTATTTCAGTTTTGAGAATGCCTGAATAAATGTAATAGATCACAAACATAAACTTGTGCTGTTGGTTTTAATTGTTTTCATAATTATTTGAAACAGAATTATTTGAACAGAATTAAATTTATTGAAGAATATTAACAATTTCAATAGTTAAATAGCTTGCAATATTTACCAGTATGCTCAGTTGCAAATTTTATATTTTTATAATTTAGTAAGGTTTGACTAGAATTTGTTTAATAGAAATTTGAAAAAGAAAGAAACATCGACTTTTTAAATTATTACAACTTTTTTTTGAAGTTACATGATAAATATAAAAAAAATTGCAAATAAATTTTGTTAAAGAAAATTTTGATTTCTTTTTCTGCATCAATCGAATTTTTTAAGTAAAGGGGAAAATATTACTAAATTCTACGACATTAATATCTTGAAAATTTTAAATAAATTAGAATGAGAGATTTAAGTACGTTTTCACCCTTTTTCACCAAACGCTAATACACTATATTAAAATATACGGAAATAAATTTTCTATAAAGAATCGTGTATATAGCATGTTATAATCGTCTATGAATTACTCAGATACGAGAGGCTATTATACGGGAGTTAATTAGCGTCTGTGGAGGAAAGGAATTAAAGAAACGATTGGTAAAATAAAGTTTTCTGTAACTAAAATTTACACAAAAAGGAGAATTCACTCACAAGAGATTCATAACTATGAAGTATGAATAATTCCAATTGTTTCTCATTCGAAACAAAGATTCATATTTAAGAATAATCTTAGCATGATGATGTAATTATTTTTTACAAATTTAGTTATAAAAAGCTAATAAAGTATTGTTAATATTCATAATATATACGTATGTAAAATGTAAGTCTCCTGTAAATTATTTATTTAATAATATATTAGACTGTATAATACGATAAATAACAAAAAATCTGTTTTTATAAATTATAAATACAAAAAAATACCTCAATTGCATAACAATATCTTCTATTTACAATACTTTTCACACTTAAAAATCTGGCCGACAATTTTATTTAATTTTTTTAAATATATATACATAGCTATATTTTCTGCTTAAGTTGATGTCTTAAAATTTTATTAATTAGATATATTTTTTCGTTTAATATTTTCAAATTATATTTTTCGAATTAGTTTCGGCATAATTATGATATTCAAGCAGGTAAAAAAAAAATAAAGAGGAGATTCTTTGGTTTAAAAATTGGAATATTGCCGCAAAGTTTAGATTTCTAATAATAGTTACAATTATTTTAATAACAATATGGGATGTAATATTAAAAATTATGGTTTTGTTCTTTCAAAAAAAAAAAAAAATATGTAAAACATAAATTCATCACAAAAATTTTCCTAACTTAAATTGTATCCAAACAATGCTGCCAAAATATGTTATTTACATAACTAGATTATTTTAATAATATTTTTTTCATATTAATTAGATCCCAAATAATAGTTCAAATTAAAAATTATTAATCTAGTAGGATTTTTCCTTCATTATTTTTTTGTTTATGAATTTTTTATGTATAAGAAAATATAATTTAAGGCAGATTTTGGTAAAAATTACACACAATCCCACTTTGGCTCCAAATATTTATGGAATTTTGTTCTTAAAGATAAGGCGCGAAGGTGCTTCAAATAAGCTTGTACTTTTTAGATATCTTTTATATATTTTTATTGAAAACTATATAATTGGAGAATCTTTATTCTGTAACATAAAACCTCATACCTTCTGTAAATAATTAGAAATGAAAATGTTCGCATCATTTTATTGAAGAAAATGTTTTAAAAACTGTTGATTTGATTCTTTTCATTTACAAAATGATTATAAGAGATTTAAGTAAAAACTAAAATAAAACAGCTATTACGCGTAGTTTTGACATTAAAATGGTTCCGTTTCTAGTTTCTACTTAGTTTTCTTCTTACTGCACATACAGCAGTATTGCCGAGCTGCAAGAATTTGTTTTTAATGATTTTATAAAATTTTAGAAATTGATTTTTTTTTTTAAATTTGATATATTTCAAATTCAGCTTCTAAATAAAAATACTAACAGAAACAATATTTAACATAAAAAAATGATTAAGGGTTTGGAAATTTGCGATTAAGGATGCGAATCATTAAATAATTTGAAATAGAAAGTCAGAAAAAATTAATAAGCCTAGGAGACTAGGAAACCGCGGCTTAAAAAATAAAATTAGAAAGCAGTCTACAAAGCGTATAGCTTCTTCAAACTCCCTGCTACTTGATATATTTTTCATTATTTACATAACTCATTTAATAAACCATGTGCTTACATAATTTATACATTCAAAATAAATTAATTAGCTCAATCCGTCCAAAACGCAGTTTATAACTTTTAAAACGTGTTAATGAAATCTGTTGTTCCGAACAGTTTATCTAAACCCTTTTTATTAGTTTTGAATGAATTTTATAAAATAAAGACAATAATTAATAAGAACACATTTCAAATCAATTTAAGTTATAAAATCCAAGCAAACTTTATTTAATTTTTGTTTTTATTATCTCCCAATAAAATGATGCGATTAACTCGATTTCTTTTATCGAGAGCTGCCTGCTGCGTGTGTGTAAACAAAAGATTTGCAAACAAAAGTTTTCTTTCAAATGAAATGTTGCAAGAATGCCCGGTAAATATTAATATTCCAAATGTTGATATTTTTTTACTATACTTGTTGATGGAAATTAATTATTTAAAAATTAGCAGTCAAAAAGTTTTTAATATTGTCTTCTCTTGTGTAGGTGTGTATGCGCTTTTGAAAGGCTGAAAAAAAATTTAGTACAAATTATAAATTCCGTTATTCATATTATGAAAACAGAAAGAGATTACTTTTCTTTTTTCTTCAATAGATCTAGGCCTGTTTACTATAATTTAATATATAAACCCATAAATATTTTTTATTCTTTTAATATCATTAAAGCAAATTGAAATTGAAAATAAGTATTTGAGGAAATGTTTAACTATAGATCGATTTTTTAATATGGTTTCTTTCTGTTTTATTCCAAAAAGTTTGGATAATTTCCCTAATGATTTATTTTTAACGAGCCTAGATTGTTTTAAATTTGGAAATTATTTATTTCATTTGCTGATTGTTTTTTTTGAATTCATTTGATGAAATTCATCCTTTTGTATTTATTTTCATTTAATAATCGAGAGAAATAGTCATGGACTAAAAGAAAGTAATTTTGTTGTTTTGATTTTTGTATACATTTCTGAGCGTTAAGTAGTGAGCTTTCCATTTTAAATGCCAGTTAGAGATTATTATTGGTCTATACATAAATGTTACTGTATTTTTTTTTTTTTTGGATAGAAAAATTTTTTAAGCTGCTTTAAAAAATTTTGCTCGTTTTTTAGGTAATTTAAGTATTGAATAAAAGATAATAAACATTAACTTTTTTTTAGTGTATGGATTAACTTACAATTATTGCTGGATATGGCTAATGTAATTTTCATCCTTAATCATGTAATTTATTATAAACTGTGTAGTATAAATTTGGTGTGAATTCTTGAAACTAGCCTTTATTAGCATAATCGTTTTTTTGTTCGTGCTATACATTTCAAATTATTTTAATTTTTTTCAATTTATATGATAGTGTTTTATTTTTAATTTGTTGGTGTTGGCGTCTTAATAAAATTTACTTACTATTTATTATATCTTTAAGTTTTTCAAATTCAAATAGATTTACGTTATCTTTAATTAAATATATAAAAATATTTCTGGCACTATTGTAAAAATAATTACGAACTTAAGTTGTGGTACTGTACAGTAATTATCGTTCTATTGCAAGGCTTTGTGTTTATTTATTTATATAATTTATAAACCAAAAAATTTGTATTGTATCAGCAATAAAGTTCTGGGTATTAAGAATTGAAAAAAGAAACAAATTCAGAAAAAATTTTATGAATGATTTTCATCACAATTATTTACGAATTTGGTTTGTTTTACTATTGCAAATTATTTGGATTAAAAAACCTATCCCTGTGTTTATTCTTGCAAATTAAAAACAATTTGCAAGATTCCTATTGTAAAGTATTTTTATAAATGTATATATAATCTCATTTCAGTAAAAATATTTATACTATACAAGTAAATGTTTTTTTTGATCTACAATGTTACCCATAGATAATTTATTAAAAGTTCTTCTTTAATTTCGATTTTCTTTAAAGTGAACAAGATAATATAATAAATTTCAATCCGTTTTTTTTTACTTTTCTAAAAAACATTGCAATGAACATTGTATATTTTTACTTAAGTTTTTATTACCGATGCTTAAAATATCTGATCACATGTGTTTGCAGTCTTTAGTTTAAATATATTGATACTGTGTAATTAGACAATTTAAATCGTTCGATGTAGTGAAAAAAGTTTTAACTAATTCTTTATAATCTGAAAATTGTATAAAAACAAAACTATTATAACATTTTTGGTTTAATATATTTCTTAAAACTAAAAACTTTTAAGTTTTTATAACATAAGTTTGTAACAATATTTTACATATTGTTTACTAACAGTTCTCAACCTAAAAAATAAATCTCTAAGTACATTGACTTAAATTCTTCCATGTTCTTATTTATTAAAAAATCAATTCAACTATTATTTGAAATTATTAGTTTTTTGATAAAAAAAAAATAAAAAAACAAAAACAAATTAATGAGACAAAGGAAGATTTTTAAGAAAACTACTTTTTATTTTTCTTGATAATGTTGCAGCAATCAAAATAATTTTATAAAAAAAATTAATTTAGTTAAAACTTTTTTACTTAGTATTTAAAGTAATTTACAAAGAAAATGATAATATTAATATCATTCATAAGGTTCGAAAAATTTTACTGCAAATAAATAAAATAAAATTTTTTATCACTTACTTTAATGACATAAAGATTTTTTAATCGCATTTTTATATATTTAGTTTTGTAAGTGTGCGTGAATAATTGTTTTAGTTTATATTATTTTTTACATAACTATTCTGAAGTCCATATTTTTTTAAATATTTATATATTTTGTTAGTGTTTTTCTTCTTCTGTAAATAAGGATATCATATATTTATATGCATATATAGAAAAATTTCCTTTAACCTTTATATAAAAATATACATAGTAATTAATATTTGGTATAACTGTTGTACTGTAAATTAACCCGGTTTTTTAGGGCTATTTTAGAAATATTTTTATTTCTAAAAAGGAAAACACCCTTACTATTGCAAATGAATTGGTATTCCATTTCAATCGATGGAAAAACAAGTTTAAAAGCAATATTATCTATTGTCATAAACTCACATTTGGGATGTACTTCCGAAGAAATTTTCCCTTGAAATAAAAGACAAAAACATTAAGTTTTTAAGTATTATTATCTAACCTTTACGAAATTTGGTAAATTTCTTACAAATAAAATTTATGCAAAATACCTATTGGGAGATATCATATTTATATTTCAAATAAATGATAAAATATTTTATGGCTATATACAGTTTTTGTGATCAGATTATTTAACTAAGGACTGTATAACGAACTAAATTTATTTATTTATCTTTAGTTTTAAATTTTTTGCTAAATATTGTTATTATATATCACCATTAAAGATTTATATGGATTTTACTGCACATTTACTTCAATTCTTTATGGTGAATAGTAAAAGTTTTATACAGAAGAAATGTATGTATATATATTTTAGACTAGTTTCAAAGAATTATCGCTTTTATTTGTTTTTGATCTTTCCTGTTTCACCTGTAAAAAGACTATTAATTAAAATATATATATTTTTATATGCTAATTATATAGTAAAAAGGTTGACATTTGTTTATGGAAAACTTCTAATAACTTTAATCAATGTTCAGTAAATTTTTTTTAAATTTCGTTTCTCTTTTCATCGTTTTTATTAGCAACAGTGCATTATGTAAGGTAATTTCAGCCCTACTAATCCAGTTTAAGATTTTTTATTTACTTATTTAGATTTTAAGGATAAACTTTTAAGCAAAGCTTCATAATGTTTTTATTTATCTGTTGTGTTTCTTCCATTTGGAATGTGGTTACTTTGTTAGCTGTATATGTATTTTTTTCTTCAAATTCCATAAATTTTTTTTATATCTTCAATATTGACTTGTTTAATAATAAATTAACATGCTCATATTAACTGTATTTTTCAAAAAAGCATTGCTTTTAATTAAAAGCTATCATCGAACACAATAAACACAAATAAAATTATGTTTTGTAAAAATTAGTCTAATTAAAATAAAGTCTGAAACAATTAAAATAAGATCTAGTTTTCTGAAAAATGACTCGAAAGTCAAAAATTCACTTATAAGTGCTTTATAACATTTCTATTACAATTCTGAAAACGTGCAATAAATAAATAAATAATTAATTTTGTAATATAAAAAATTGATTGAAAAATAAATATATACGTTCGCATTTTCCAACACAACAATTTAAAATTTTGAAAAAAAAACAACAGTGAAATTATTTATTTTCAATATTTATGCCATTATAATTGAAATTTTTAGTTCTTCGAAGTTTGCCCAAATTACTAGACATGTTCTTAGTGCTTAAAATAGTTTCATAGTTAGGTAATGCTGAAATTTGCAATGTCTAAAGAACAAAAAGGCCATAAGCTTTACTAATGATTTATGGCCGGAAGTGGAAGCAAATCATATGAGATAGTCAAAGAGCGTCAAACGCCCTTAACCAAATTTAGTCGACATCAGATTAATAAACAATTCAGGTCATTTCTTTGATTCCACAAAAAACAGTTCAAAAAAACAAAGCTAATAAGTTCACTACGCAAAAGGCAGTGGGTGCCTGGATAAATTGCCACCAAATATTGGTTTATTAACATTTACACACCAAAACGGCAATTTTATGTATTAGTTAATCCATATCCTTTTTGTTTTTAATTTTATCAAAAAAATAAATTTTTAATTAAGAAATGCACAGCGTTTACTAACAGAAAATATGCTATTGTGCAAGATGATAATGAAAGACCGCAATGCACAAGATTAGCCCTAAATGAAATTAATAAATTGGATATGGGAGGTATTGGTTCACTTACTATACATACTAGCTGTATATTTCATCAACAGATTTCCATTTATTCCGTTCGCTAATTTTATAAGTGGCAAAAGAACATCAAAATAGGGAAGGTGTCCATCTCCAGATCAATGATCACACTACACTGGATTGCAAAAAGTGTTTGAAAATGCTTGTTATTAGCAAAGCTAAAAAAATTTTATTAAAAATAAACATGCTGAAATTAAATGTGAAAGTTAAAAAATTAATAGATCTTAAGAAATAAATTTTTAAATACTTTGTAGATATACTAAGAAAATAATTCACAAATTAAGGGCGACTTTGCCTTAATTTAAATAATTTGAAAAAAAAGTTATACTTGACTGCTGCTTTTTTCAAAAATAAGTAATACTTTTACTTAACAGCAGAAGCAGCTCTTCTCAAATATAGTTAAAGTGAGCATGAAATATTGTGACATATTATTTTATCTAAGCTTACACTAAAATCAAATTACAAATATCTACTTATTCAAAACTTAAAATATTAGAAAAAGAAAAACAACTAAAAATTAAATAGAATAAAGAGTATAACTCTTAACTTTTTAAACAGAAACTAAATAGTAAAAACTTTCTTCATTTTCTTTAAATTTCAAATTAACAATGTTAGTATTGCACGGATTTTTTTAAACACAAAAATTCATTTTAATATATATTGTATATATATTTATATACATTAATTCAAATTCAATTTTTTAAATGTTTTTCTACTTATTAAATAAATTTACATTATAATAAAATAAAAAGAATTTCATTGTACCTAACTCCATATGAATCCTCAAAATCAAGTATTATATTTTATATATTAATATGATTTGTGCTAGGCAGTATTTTAATTATTAATTTTTATTAATTAAGCAAAAGAAAAAAAAATTAGTTTAAGCAATAAAAAGGACTAGTTGGTTATGTTATGACCTTTGGTTCATCTGTTTGTATAGAAAAAAAACCTAAATTTTAAAATTTAATAACAAAGATTCACTAGAATGGATTATATAATACATTAAAAGTTTTAGTGGTAGTCTTTTAGCAAAATGTGATTTCCAAACAAGAAAAATTAATTAAATTTCTTTCCCTTTGAAAATCAATTTTGTACAATAGAATGCCAGTTTAAGGATTGTTGAATTTATATAAAATATTTACAAATTATTGTTCAACTTAAATTAAAAAACAAAAAAAGAACTGAAAATATTAAAATTCAATTTAAAAAGAGGAAGTTCCTGCTTACCTCATTTTTGAAATTTTGTTTTATTTTACAGAAAGAAAAAAAAATTGAAATTAATAATATTTTTATGATAATAATCTAACTTATTAAATAATTTTGTTTAATGCTGAACTCGAACGGCTAGTCAAACCATGCTGCTTTGCAGTACACATACAGTTAAGATTCGATACAATTGATGGTAAGTCAATATCCATCTTCCTAACTAAAATTCTTTTTCTTTGGTGTAATTCTTAGTACTTGCGATGATCCTATTTTTTGCATATATATATATATATATATATATATATATTGCTATATTGCTTTTGCTAGGTTCAACTTTCTTATGACGATTTTTTGAATTGGTTTTCTTAAATATTTTGGTTTTGATTTTGAACATGGTAAATTTTTTTAAAAATTTATTTTTCTTTAATAATTTTGGAAATGAAGGCCTAAACGCGAGTATATCGTCGATAATTGCAGTCACTTTTTTGGACGTAAGCACACTACATTATAGGAACCAAATTTGTTGTTTTTTTCTTATAAGTTTAAATTAATTTTAATAAAAATTTTTTACTTATTATTTATTTTTATTTTTCTAAGCCAATTTTTTCGTAATCTGATGATTTGATGTTTTGTTTTTGTGTTTTGTAGCTTGTTTGTTTTTTGGAAATTCATTCCAATTGTTCAAGGAAATTTGGTGATTTAAAATATTCAGGCACAGGATCATCCAATCGCGATATTATTTTATAAATTGATTTCTTCCATGATTGTTCAGTATCTTTTCCACCTTGTATAGCTCTAAAAAATTCTCTCAATGTTTGTTCAACAACATATCGAAAATTTTGTGGAACCTAAAAAGTAAAGTTTTTGCTTAATTAATTAAATTGTGAAACTAATTTATATACACAATAATACATTTCGGAAGTAATTATTACGATCAAATCAAAAATTCGTTGAAAATTGAATAACTTAAATTGAGTACTTCCTGATGTTAAAATAGGACAAAAAGTAATGGAAAGATGAAGCACTTCGTAGTTGATTTTAAAAAACTAAAAATGCATTTTTCTAAGCTTAAATTTAAATTTCAAAAAAGCAAAAAAAATAACATAATTTTTTGCGTTAAATAAATGACTTCGTCAAGATACGTCGAATTGAGCATTTTGATTACATTTTAAATTGACAAATTGTTATTAAAATACATTATTTGAAGTGGATGCTAGATTTGCAACATTTGATGCTGTTTAATGGAGACTAAAATGATGTTACTTCTACATGTATCAATTGAAAAACCATGGATAAATCTTCTTACGTAAGAATCGTTAGTCCGTTTTATAGAAGGAAACTAATTAAAAGCAATCAACGTGTTTAAAGATTAAACACTTCGCCAATAAGGTTATCCCATCCATTTTAATGCAACTAAAACCAATTATTTTGACGGTAAATTCAAAAGGCTTAAAATTTACACTGCTTTTTTATCCACAAATTTTACGAGATTTAAATAACTGTGGGGCTATCTGTCGAAAATTTCAAAAATATTTGGTTGAAAGTAGGAAACAGCAAGAGAAGTGTTGCAAAATCGGTGAACTAATTATTTTGCTCTTGAGAGAGATTAATAAAAATAAATGGGAAAAATAAATTTGAATTTTTTCATTTGTTAGTCACTAGACTTATGTATTTATGAATGGCATTGTTTCTTACTTGGGTAGTTATATATTCTTTAGTCAGAAGACAAACAATCTCTATATATACAAGTTGGTGCAACGAAATTTTTTTCAAGCCCTAAATAAATTAGAAGCATGTCCTTTCTCTTTCCTTTGATTTGTATTTAATAAGGCTGTAAAAGTAAAACTAAATCAGACTTTTAAAGGAATATCGTTGTATTATGCGATACTTATGCAATGGTATCATCGATTGTACTTAAAAATCAACAGTTGGGTAAGGTAAAATTGCCCTTCTCGAAAGCTTACATCAATGTCAGGTCATCTTTTTAGGTACATTTAGACGGTTAAAATAAGATTACTTGATCATGATTACATTTCATTGCAAGAAATTTGAATAAGTACCTCAGATAATTAAAAAGCTAGAGCAATTATCAGTTAAATATAAGAAAATTCTAGCTTTCCCTTTATAAATGTTACTTTTTATGAAAATGTCAATAAATTGACGATCTGGTGATTATATTGTTAAAAGTTTTGCTAAATTTGCAAAATCTTATTTCTATGGACTAAAAAGGTATGTATATAAAAGGTATATAAGGGCCTAGTTCTTGAGCCTTAATTGTGTGGCCGTTTTGCAAGCGCCTTTTAAACGTTTAATGATTCCCTTTCCAAAAGATTCAGATGATAATTACGTAATATATATAGGGTCCTTAAAATATTAAAATAGTTTTTAAATTGCTGCCTAAAAATTTAAATAATTGGATTAAATTCGAGGAAAAATTAATCACTTAAATGACCGGATATAGGGGATTTGTATAATTATAAAATGGTTATATTATTAATTTTAAATATTAAAACTAGAAAATAATAAACAAATATATAAAAATTGAAGTTTTTAAACTTAATTAGCTTTTTACTCTTGCAATAGCTCGCACCTGATCTCTGCATACCTCAATATGATTGTTCCTATTGTAATGTAAATTGAGTACACGATATAATTCACTATCACTCCCAACATGTAAATCTTCTGCATTTTTTATTCCTTCAGTTACAGCTTGACGTGCATATTTTTCCATTTGTATATAATAGAATTCTCTAAAATAAAATAAAAATTGTTTTCTTTTTAATTTATTTATATTTTATTATAAATAATATAATTATTATAATTTTGATAAATATTTAGGTGAAATTCGATTTTCTCTAAAATCCTTTATAAAATAATTTTGTTGGTGGTACAGAAATTTGCTTTTAACTTAACACAAAATCTTAAAACTTTTGAATAGCTATATATATATAACTATACTTTAAGTTATAGTTTTTGCTTTCTAAACAACAAACTGTGTAACTAATTTTAACATAAGCCTCTAATTCAAAATGAAATAAAGCTTTTGTTTAATAATATAAACTTCTAATTGTAAGAAGCATCAAAATTGTTTTTAAACAGGTAACTTAGTGATAAAAAGAAAACATTATGTGTCAGAAAATCAGAGTGGGATATCCTGAGTTAATTTTAATACCATGGGTTAATAGGCATAAATTCATATAAAAATCCTGATTAAATGTGCAACTAAACAATTTTCCTTACAATTACTGAGAAGATAAATTTCTTTTCATATCTATTTCTCTCTGTCTTTACTTCCATAGATGCATATGATTCAAATAACTCTTTAGATGCGACCAAGTACATTATTATAGACTAGTAGTTACTGATGTTGGTTGCATTATTCTCACATCCTATCGTATGTCACATCATATTCTCAGATATTACTGTCCCCAGATGATAGTATTGTTTGCGCTTTACTATCTCTCCCTGAGCTTTTTTTAATTGTTTGAGTAATTTGTAAGATTGGTTCCCGGAAACTGTAAACGAAGTTGAACTAAAATGCCTTAGGGAATGTTAAAAATATATATTTAAAAAAAAAGATTAAAGTATATGTTCTGAATAGAGCTACCATATTCTAACGAGTGAGATGCTGCCTTTTATGTGGAATGACATGTATTTCTTAATAAATAACGCTTATTAAAACGAGTAATGCCAAATGTCGCTTGAGGAATATAAAAGCGCAAAAAACATTAAAAGCCAAAAAGCGATATTCTTAGTTGCTCATAACTTAGATTATCTTTAGGAGAAAAATATTATGGATGATGTCAATGCACTATGCAAATAGTCTACAAAGAATAAATTTCTAACATTTCATTTGAATCAATTGATCAAGAGATAATGGATTTTTATCTGAACAATGCCTAATTTACGCAAGGATGTTGATGTTAGATAATATTAGACTACTAAATAAATTTAAAAGGAAGTATAATTAGATATTTAGTTTAAGACCGTCACTGAGCTCAAATAAAATGTAAGCTAAATACGTTCTTATGATAAATAATGATACTGCAACTTTAACCATGACGGCTAACATTTCGAGTTTTATTTTCAATCGCATACTCATATGGTTTGAGTTTTATTAGACACGTAATAAAGTATTTTAGTTTATTTTCATCTCCAGTTATATAGTATGTAATGATTTTGAATTAAATTTTTAAAAAATTGCTTGTTTTATTTGTGTAGATTACAGCAGCATCCCAACAAACTCTATAGATCCCCTGAAGTAAGTAGATTGACTGAAGAGGCAGATCAATTGCCAAGGTTAGAATTCAAAGAAATTATATATAATTAATAAAACTGGACCAAGAAGTTTAATGGTGGAATCGAAATTAAAATTAGTTTCTTTTCTAGTCTTTTGCCAAAAATAATTTAATAATAATACAAAGGGGAAATTTTGAATAATTTTTTAAACTTTCTCTTTCGAGAATTATTTGAGAGTGAAGAATTGCGTAATTTAGGTTAAATATGACTGTGAATATAATTTAAACACATTTTACAACAATAAACAATAAGACGTTTGGGGCATATGAAAACTGTACTAATCTAAGAATACTAGGGCTTAATATAAACACTTTTTTTTAGGAGGAAAAGTTAGTATACTGTTCTAATACTCTGGCCACTATAAGTACTATCTGGGTTAAGCCACGAATCATAGTGGCTTAACCTAGCGAAAATATTTTAAAATACAGAGAGTTTGAGACAATGATGCGATATTCACTCGTATTTTAAGACGTGTTCATTAGTGATGAGCCAAATTAGTCTTGGTCTTGCAAATTTTGAAGACCAAGACCAAGACCATATATTGAAAACTATAGTTTTCAGACTAATGTGGTCTTGGTCTTGTTCTTGGTCTCACTCATCACTAGTGTTCACTGTGGATACAATCAACACTAACACCCCTATGCCTTAGAAATAAAAAGCGAAAGGAAATTTCTTAAATTAACTTTTTTTAAATTTTACGCAACGTAATTCTCCTTTATTTAAACCAGCTATTCTCCGGTTTTAATTTCGATGCATTTAAGATATGCGAAAAACGGAAATTAAAAAACAAGTTCTAAGTTTGTTAAGCATAGCGCTTAAATAACACTTATTTTATCTGAGTACAGTTTTTAGAGGCTCAATACTAACCGTCTATAATGTATAATGTACGTATGTACCCCTTAACAAATTTCTATTCTTGAAGTAGTCTTTTTCACCTCACTTAAGTTGAGTGCTCAGTTTAGTGTTAAAACACCCACTATAGAAGATTATAAGAGCACTTTTCACACTTTTAATTTCCTGTGATGATAAACAAAATGAATATTATATGCCACACATGTGGCCTCTATATTCCTTATATATGTATATACAAACACTCATTTATTTATATTAATATTAATATATATATATATATACTTATATATTTAGGAGAGAAAAATTTTATAAAAACAAAAACTACACCACTATTTATAAAGATTATTACGTAAGTTTCATATTTCTAGAAAATATTGCATGTTTCACCAACCAGAATACACCACTGTACATGTTGGCTTCTTTATATGCAACCATCAACTGGTATACATCTATTTTACATTTTCTAACTGCCTGCTTAAAAGAAATAGCTAAGCATATATAAGCATATAAATGACATGTTACATCTATAAAGAATGAGTGTCAAGAGACAAAAAAATATGTGAGGTAATTTCATATGATGCCTGTAATTCAGTGTATAAAAGAACTATTTAAGAAAACAAATATTTAATCTGTGCATTGTCATATGAAATAATGAGAGCTTCAATAAGGTACTAGACTCCTCAAAGAATGTATAATATTGTATTTTACTCCTTTATTAGATCAATGATGTAATTAATGTGCAATTTTTATGACTCAGAATTTTCAATAAATGTCTACGTTAAACATATATAAAAGATCAGATAGAACAAAGAAGGCTATAGCCTTCTTTCATATATATGTCTGTGCATTTATTTGGATTAAAATTATACTCATAGCAGAAAATTAAGACAATTTAGAATCCTTCTTCCTTTGGTAAGCATATATTTTGTTGAAAAACAAAAAAAAAAAAACAAATTAAGGGGATTTTTTTATATATTTGCAAATTTTCACAACTATAACGGGAATGTAAGCAAAAAATGTTCACAAATAGTCTTGATGAGGTCAAGTAGAGCAGAAACATTTTGCCTAGATTAAAATAAAAAGATTGCAATGCGAAATTATAAAAGGAAAAAAATAATGCAATGATAAATACGTATGAGACTCAAAAATCAATAGGCTATATTCGGAAATTAGCTGCCTTATTCTCAGGATTTATGGTTTTAGCTAATTTGCTTTGTATGTGCCATTCAAACTCAATTTAGACACACTTAATGACTTTCAAAAACATTCAAAATTTTGCAAGTACTTACTAGTAGTATTAAATGAATTTTTATATACAGATTAATATAGAAAAATAGTATTATATTTCAATATCGTATCTTTATTTACATTTTGAAACATGTAGTCTTCTAAGTTAAGGTTCTGTAAGTATGTATTGTGAGATATACCATAAGGCATTTACTAAAGTAAATACTTGATTAATACGGACAAGGATCGCAATAGTACGTCATTTCGGGCCTTCCTCCTTGTATATTTGGACAGTAACAAATCTTACAATCCTTTTTATTTGCTTATGAGAGTCATCTAGAGCTTATCATTTAGTGTCTTGAATTTTTGATTAAAATATTAATGTAAGGGTATTTATTAATTAATTAATATAAATGATGTTTTTTTAATTTTAGTTTAAATATCAATTTTATAGTATAGTATGTATACAATAATCTTAATCTTACTTAACAACTCTAAACAAAACAAATACAACGAAACCTTGTCCCAACACCCAAACATTCACTTTCGTCCCACGATTTCAAAACTTTCCAGAAATGAAACTCAAGCGAATTGTAACCGAAATTCCATCAAAAAATTTTTATTTATTAAGCTTAGGAAAATTCACGCAATATGATTGTCCTACTGAAGACAACTTTTCTGCTGGGTTTCTATCGACGATAACTATCACAAAATATCCCGTTGAAAATATTTTGTATTTCAGATAGTAACAACAAAGTTTTCGTTCGGAGTATATAATAATAAAAATGTCGAAATGTAAGGGCATATTTAATATTAATTTACAAACGAAATACCCGTTTATAAGGTGAACAAGTTGACCATCTAAAGTCATGTGTAAAAATGTAGTGTAAATTTAATGTTTTCCATGGCGGTAGCAGTGATGTTGAGTCTAATAAACATAAAAATTGTGATCACGCTGCTGCTTCGAGATCTTCAACGTAGAATTTTTAAGAAATCAGACAAATACTAATCTAAGGATTTGAGCATAAGTACGGCAGGAGTGTGGCCTTATCACACAATACAGGAAAATTCCAACTTTCAATTGTGCACAGAAATAATAAAGTATTGTTTCGAATCGAATTTTAGTAGCGCACATACGAAAACTTTAGCTTTAGTCCTGAATGTATTAGTGCTTACGGCTTTAAACAGTGACTTCAAGAAAAAAAACTGTATTACCATTTCAACCGATTCGTCTAACAATGGAAATAAGAATACTTTCCCTGTTTTGGTGCACTTTTTTCTACCTTATGAAGGAATACAAGGTAAAAATTTTAAATCTACTAGACCAACCAGGTGAAACATTGGATATTATTGTTAGTTATTTAACTAGGATCTTATCAGAAAGTATATTAACAGAAAAAGTTGCAGCATTATGTGGAGAAAACACCAACAGAAATTTTGGAAATTTAGCTAGGCGAGAAGTCAACAATGTTTATGCCAAATTATATCTACATCCACAAAAAATTTTAGTAGATGTTGGATGCCGATCTGATATAATCCAGAACGCGACGAAATCAGCTACTGATTGTTAATCTGTAGACTTTCAATAAAAGATAAAATATAAGCAATTGTTAGGCTATATCAAAACAAGAAGGCTTGCGATGATGCTAGCCATCAAAAGAGTGCTAAAAATGTATCAACCACTTTGGGTGACTTGGGACTTTTAAAATTTTTTTAAAGCCCTACTTCAAAATTGTGGCTTTATTTTACGCCCAATCTACAACTTTTTTTCAAGCTGTGATAAGGTAATTATTTTTATTGTTATGTTAGTAAAGTTGAAGAAAAGGGTTTTTTGTTGAGAATTAGACAATGGTAATACTAAAACTTGTTACGAGGTGGAAATAACAGTTAAAAATAGATTTAAACAATTCATTTGTTTATAAAAAGAAGAACTTCTTAATAAGTTTCATTGAAACAGTTTTTTTAAAAAGATACATTTTTTTAACTTCAAAACAAAGAGAACAAAATGTTCCTAGCGTAAATAAAATAAAGTTATAAATTTTTCAAAACTGCTCTTCAAGTCAAAAATCACGCAGTTCTCAAACTTTGGTTCCCGCCAATTTCTAAAATATATTTACTTCGTTGGTAAATTCACTAGTAACTCCCTAGCAAGTTGCTAAGTTTTCTAGAAGTGAAATATATGCAACATTCATTAGCAATTCACTTCAATTGAATGAGAAGTGAGGCTTTTGTGTCATGCGAGTACTAATATATAAAAGAGAGAACCATTCAAAAATCGCATGAGAGATTGAGACCAGATAACACCAAAACATTCAAAAGCCTCATTTATCATTCACTTGAATGACATATTCTTGGCATTAATTTTTAACAAACCAAAATTAGCTTTGGTATATGAATTTTTGACATAATGTTATATTAAAAAAACCATAAAGTTTTTTAGGTTTATAAGTGATCATTTAAATTTTAATTAATTCCTGACTTTTTCACTATCTTTTCAATAAAATTTGTTTTTCTTTTTTAGATGTTTCTTATGGAAATTTAACCAATATTGCAGAAAGAAAAGTCAAATAGCTCATGCTCGTACTAGCAAAGTGATTTTTACATTCACAGCCAACATTTAAATTCAACGCGAATGGTGAATGAATTTTATTAACAATTAATAAAATGACTATTGGAATCTTTATCATTCAACAGGTTAACCAGGTAATGTAAATATGAAATGTGTCTATTCAGGTGCTTAAAGGAATAGAAGTATAAAAGGAAAATAGATTTCAAAAAAACCGACATAAAAAAACTTGTTTAACTACCAAAATTTACACAGAAGACTAATGACAGTTATTTTTTATTCACTACCAATTTTAATTCATGTTAACGAATATTGACGTAATAGAAGTAAATTTTCAACAATCGGAAAGGAAAAAAGCTTATATTAATAAGAAATTTTGAATGAATAAATTTTTATAAATTTTTAGGACAACAATTAAATAAAAAGTAAAAAGGCTTTCAAGCAGTAAGTGACGGAACTAAATTGTTAAGATGTTAACGCTAATTAGGAAAAAAATGTAGTGATATAATTCAATAAAACTTCATCATAGAAGTCCGTGATAGCGAACTACCTAATATGCAACATATAGCAATGTTAATATTTTTAACAGGAAAGAAAACTTATATAATTGCTTTGTAATAATTGTAAAAAGCCAAAGTTTTTCTGCTAGGTCTCATGATATAAGCATATTTAGTAGATACCTTTAAAGACTGAGTAAAATCCTTTCGTCCTTAATGCTATATTCTAAACACAGGACAGTATTTATTTCATTGTAATAATCTTCGTACTGAAGCCTTCTTATAAATAGTGAAAGCCAAATGTGCACCCTTTTCCAGTGTGTTTTTAATTTAATTATTTGTATTTTATTTCCTCATTTTTAAATAAAAAATAAATTTAATTTTTATTTTTGTGTAGTGGGTCGCGTAACTACTTCATTTGAAAGAATGTTAAGTGGAAAAGTTAGCTAGTAGCATTCACAACGATATGTGTACATAAATTCCAGCACCCTCGGGATATAAATACATTGAAGGTCCTTCTACATAAGGCTTTTGTCATCAAGTGTGAAAATTTTGCATTTTCAGATTGATGCATACCTGGGAAAACTATGCTTGACGACTATTGAGATTTTTAAGACTTTCATACATTATTTGATTGTGAAAGCTGAAACTTTTTTGGTTTTTTTCAGAAATTTTATTAAAGTTAAGTACAATATTTTTTTATTATTTTGATCGAGAGCTTCTTAACAGTAAAGAACATGTATCTGTTGAAGTAGCTGAATAGCACGCTAACGGCCAGTGTTTTAATGCATTAAGCGATAATTAGAAATCACAGTTTCTAAAACTGTTGTAATGTATGTATATTGTGCAAGTTCAGAAAATTATTCTTGAAACATAATAAATAATACGTGGCCTGGAAAGTCTCAGAACCAAAAAAAAAATGCCGTCTCAGACAAGAAATCTGATTTATTTTTTGAAAGAACCTGTTTTGAACCACAAAATGTAAAAACTTTGAGTCATTTCGTATATTTTTTTGCTGTTTTTCAAATGTTGAACTATTTTGTAAGTAAAACTAAATCATCAAAAAGAGGAGCCTTTCAGGTAGCACCTTTAGTTTTAGTTAAATAGTTAGCATATTGTTAATAGTTGTCAATAAAACTTAGTTCACACTATATATTTCAATTGAAAATATAAACGAAAAAGTATTGATGCGTTGATATTATTGCACTCTGTTTAAGGTTACAAGTATTTCCTACTAAATTTTGTCATATAAATTATCAAGCAGTTTTGTATTTCTAATTAGTCCCCTTATATATACCACCTTACGATTCAAGGAGAAAAAATTTTAATATTTGTTATTAATATTATTTGAAGCGTGAAAATCATACATATATAGATAAAGTATATCAAAATTGAAATGATTAACTTAATTGACATAATCAAATATCCATTCATTCCTGAGAAATTCTACTTCCTGAATCATTCCTATTTAATACACGAATAAATTTTTAACAAGGCTGTTAATCATTTTAAGGATCCAGCAGATATTTTCCAGCGGTTTTTTTAATAAAGTCATATGCTATTTCTTTTATATTGTTTTTATATTTTAATAGCACGAGCTTTTTCTAAATTTATTTATAAAGAGAAGAACACATATGGAAAAGCACTTTAATTAGCATTGCTCATATAAAGTTTTCAAATATGACATTGCACTTAAAAAACAAGAGTTATGGAAGAATTCTGCATCTGAAGTATTTATGTTCAAGATAAGAGTATACAAACACATTTGAAAAGAATTTCATCCAACCGAAGAAGTGTTCAAAGCATTGTAATATATTTTCAATTGCAAATTAACCAGTTTTTTCCTTTTTTGACTATTGAAATCTTGTTGTTTTTTAAGGGATAGTTCTAAAAAGCTTTTCATTGGTATGCATGTAAGAAGAAGATACAGAAAAAAGTGCTAGAAGAATATTTCAAATTTAGAAATATGTTTTTTGCTTTATTAGATAAACAAGATTCAAAAACCAAAGTAAAATAAAAATGATAATCAATATTATTCTCTTCAACATATATGAAAATCAGCACTTCGAAAATAATGTGCAAATAGTTCGACATCACAAAACGCACCACCATTGTTGTGACGTCATATGACATGTCGTAGAATATGCATGTACCCTATTGCTTTTGGCGTTGAGTGAGGATGTTTAAAGAACTAGAATTCATTACCGGTTTTAAATATTTTTTAAAAATTGCACTGAAATTTTTAACACTATTTTTATTTATTATGACGATGTAAAGAATGATTTTAAAAAAAACATGCATGTAGCCTATTATTTATTTTCAGGCTTACATTTAAGTAAACGAGAGATAGATATATAACGCATAGTGATCATATAGCATATGCCATTTGATCACTATGGATTATATATCCATTCCTCATTTACTTATATGGTGTAGTGCAGCAGGGGTGTCAAACTCCGGCATGCGGGCATGCAGTCCACCTCAAGATTTTTTATGGCCCTCCAAGAGAAATGTTAGCAAGTTTAATCAACAACTGTATATCGGATTTATGCCTGAAATATTTCTTTTTAAAATTTTATGTGGCCCGCTCAATTCTCACTATTTACTTAAATGGCCCGTTTGATAAATGATTTTGACACACCTGAGTATAGTATATATATATCTATACTAACATGATTAAATCTGCGCAAGCTCTTTAAAAAACTATCCTCGCCATATAAAACTAAGGCGGTAATTCCCTGTAAACTAAGTTATTCTAAGGCGTTTTTGAGGCTAAACTAGAGTAAAATTGTTCAGAGCAAACAATTAAAAAATTTAATTTTTAATTAGAATCTTTGAAAAATGCCATTTGGGAAATGGTGACTAAAATCCTTCTTCTTTTTATTTTTACTATCCTTCTCTTGCTTTTTTTTTACTATTTGTATTTTTTTATATTCAAAACGGGATTAATGGATTGAATTAAATCACTGGCGTGTTCTAGCAAACTTTATTTAATATTCTTAAAAGTTAACTGAATTATTTATTTTTGCAAAATTAAAAATGAGAAATTAAAGTTTAGGGAGTCACTTCAATAATAGAAATTATTATATATTTCTATTAAGCTTAGAAATATAAATAGGCAAATTTTGTAATCAATAATCTAAAACTATCCCTTACAGGAAATAATTTTGTCGGCGGAAGGATATCATTGGTTAAAAAACGCCTTATTCGATTAATTGTGTTGGACAGCACGCAATATATATCACACAGTTTCGTAATTCTCATTTTGTTTTTCAATGGTAAAGATTAAAAATACCTGATAGCCCTAATTTATGAAAATTGTCTACCTTATTCTCATATATGCTTTCCATTCAAATTCAAACATTTTTAGTAAATGCATACAACAAAAGTAGTCAATTTATTTGTAGTATGTTCGTTTTCCAATATGTAAGTACATACATATATTACACATAAATTTCACACGATATATGTTATAAAGAAAATAAAACAAAATTATTTTCGTCTTTCCTTTTAAGACCCCTTTCAATTACACTATTCAAATCAAAAAATTGTATAAATTTTTTTTTTATTCAAATATATAAAAAAGGCATCAACTTACCTGAAATTAGAGAACCATTTGACCAATTGTGCTGTGTTATTTTTGTTAAATTTAATATCAGGAAAATACATTTTAAGTACAGCTGAGCTCGGATACCGAACCCAGAAGAACATAAGTTTCGCCTTCCTTAGATGCATGGGTGTCAATGTTGAAGAGTTCATTGAAGTCAAGGAAATTTGCATTTGTTGGCTAAATATAAGAAAGAAAAAAGTTAAAATGTTTCTTATTTATAAAATAATTTATAGATTTGTATCTATATAAAAATTTCTTAGGACACAAGTATTTAAAAGGGTTAAGTACCCTTTATAAAAGATATTATAAAATTAATTAGCTATTTACCGTCGTCAATATCTAAGCAGACTGTTGTCATTTCTCTGGTTTCCTATTCAATAAGTATATAAGAATTAAATCGTAAACGAATCTCTACAAGTGAAAGTCGACGTCCATAAAAGAAATGAAGACGATTTGTTAAAAAAATTAAGGAAAATCAGATTATGGGCGTTCTGCCCCAATATGCAAAATTTTTTGCAAAACACAACTGGATATAAATTTTTCAAATAATGAGCTTGTGTCTGAGAAATTTATATTTGATACTTTTGAAAATGAACTAAAAAAACATAAACCAAACATTACAAAAACCTACTTTGATAATTTTGAATTTGTAAAGGATATAGTAGGCTGTATCCCATCAAACGATATATCTCCTGAATTGCAATCTGAATTACGATCAGTAGCATCCATTGTAGCTCTTAAGTGACCATAATCAGGTGAGTTTCCATGATGATGGGCTGCTGCTAATAAGGCTGGATGTATCATTGTAGGCGGATGAGGTAATGGTGGCGATTCTCTTGTATCCATTAAGCCGCCTAAGCCAGGTGGACTTGATGACATTTTCATATGATGTAATTGTCCTTGCTGTGGACCATGTTGTTGTGGTCCATGACCATGTGGATTAAAAAATGGACTATATGGTGAAAAAACTTGTGATTCGTGTAACGATGGATTTGGTATTGCCACAGATGTTGGTAATGATGCCGGTAAAATTGAGGATGATGGAGGTGGTTGGAGTGGTGTCTGGTTATAATTTGATGATGGGCTTTCTGATTTTATACTTAAAGACGTACCATTATTCGTGTGGTTATTGAATTTAATCATTGTATTATTATTATTATTTAGAATACCACTCTGTTCTATTTGATTTTGTTGTGTACTATTATTACTACTACTTCCACCTCCACCGATACCATCTTGTGCTAATATTCGGCTAACCGTACGTGGTGTTATTCTTGTATCAGTCACTTTATGACGTTTTTTTTTTGGTGTTACAACCAGACTTAATGCTTCATTTTGTTCTTGAGGTTGCTCACTTGTTTCGGGTATACAAAATGGAGAAATTTGCGTATTACGACTACCAAGAGCATTAATTGAATTATATAAAGCTGCTGCTGCCACTGGATTAATACCTTGAGGTGGCTTAGGTGTTTGAAACACCGATGTTGGTGGCCTTATATGTGGTGAGATATTTAATGGATTTATACTATTATTATTATTAATATTGTTATGATTGTTACAATTAACATCACTTTGATGTCCATTCAAATGAATTGGTAAACCAATCGATGAAAATGTATTGCCATTTAATCTTTGGGTATTATTTTTTTGATTGTTAACAATTGGATTTGTAGCTAAGTTCGTACAATTATTTTGTTGACTATTAATACTATTTATATTAGTATTACCTGATTGATTACTAATAGCCTTTTCGGAAACTTTAGTACGTGGTGATTTTCTATCCAACAGCTGTGATGCAATTATCAAATCTTTATTTAATTGTTCAGCAGCCGCTGCTGCTGCTTCGGATTGTTTACCTAAACATCTTCTTTGATGCACAAATCTAGTTACTATTGAATCAACTAATGTTGATAAGGAGGCTGTTATTTCTGTTTTGAGTATATCAGCTAAGCCCTCTAAATCTGTACCAGACATTGGTCCAACTGAATTTGTATTCGATCTTATTATATTATATTTTTCAGATATATCAGATGGAATATTTGCTAACTTTTGATTTTGAGATTTTATTGTTGATAACGAAGAATGATGACCTGATGACGCCTGTGGGCTACTACTAGTCTGTATTGTTGATTGATGTGATTGTTGTTGTTGTTGTTGTTGTTGAGTTTGATGTTGTGTAGATTGATGATGTTGATGATGAAAATGCTGCTGTTGTTGTTGAGTTTGATGATGAAGATGCTGCTGATGCTGCCTTTCATGATGTTCAACTACTTCTTTAGCTAAACGTGCCTCATGTTCTAGAAAAAATTTTTGTCCTAAGTATATAGCGGCTGCATTATTAATTCTATCATGTTGCATGTGCGAACTTTGTATTCCATGCTGATTATGTTGAATATGTTGTAATAATGGATGTGTACCATTAAATGGTTGTGATATATGTGGGTGTGTTGTTAACGAAGTATGTAGTTTTGATGATATCACTTTGGTCATCATTTGTGATAACATATTTGGTGTACTATTTATAGGCTTTGCTGTTATATCTTTAATAGCTATATCAGATGCTAATTTAGTTTGAGTGTTATCACTTATTATATTAATATTATTATCTTGATCTATACTTTCATTTGTATCATCAATATCTTGAACATCACTTTCTTGTTCCATTCTTGAACATAATTGCACATATTTTTGTTGCATTTCAGCTAATTGTTCTTGCATTGAACGTAATTGTGTTTTCAGTGCATTCTTTTCAACACGTTTCTGTTGTAATTGTGGTGATTCAATTTCATCCGTATCATCATCATCATCACCATCATTATCACGATCATCTTCTAACATGAAACTTTTTATGTTTAATCCTAAATTTAACCCAGCAGCAACAGCTGCATATCGTTCTGTAACACTATTATCATGTTGTTGTGGTTGATATAATTTCCGTTTTTTGCAGCCATTCACTACCTGATGTTGTTGTTGTAAATTATTACCTATCGGGCTTGAACGCATCGTTGATACAATACTTTCTACACGTGCACGTTTCATATCTAATGCAACAGGTTCTTGTTTACTATTATTATTTTGTCCCATTTGTGAATCATCCAAATCTTTATCTAAATTTAGTTCGGAATCAATTTCTTCTTTCATATTAATTATATCATTATCATCAGATTCTGGTGAGTCTAATGATTCAACATCAGATCTTGAATTCATAGCTAATATTTCATCTTCATCAAGTAAATCATCATTTTCTTTTTTTGGTGCACATATTTGTGGTCCTTGTTGTTTTATATCATTGCATTCATGTGTTAAATTATTTATATTATTATCCTTAAAATTATCATCGCATTTTTGAAGTGTCTTTTGTATACCATTTACACTTAAACCATTCTCACTATCCACTAAATTTGAAGATACAACTACTAAATCATATTTTGTCTCACACTCAGTAACACTATTTATATTACAATTACTCGCACTTTTATTATTGTTATTATTATTATTATTTATATTACTTGCTGCACTGTTATTATTTTTACTAATACAGTTATTATTTTCTGGTGATATTCTTTCACATATATTATTTTGTCCAATATTATGACTATTAGAACGTATTTCATGCTCTAAACCCATTATTTCCTTTTTACCTTGTAAAATATTACGTAGCATATGATGTGCTAATTCATTCTGTTGTTGTTGTGATGTCGAATTTATATCACATCCATCTGTATCTATTAATCCGCTATTAGTTCTTCGTATAACGGGTGATGAATTTAACGCTGATACTGATTCAAAAGCATGTTTATTATTTAAATCGGTGTTTAAAGCTGTTTCCATAGTCATTGTATTATCTGATCCAGTTGCATCTTGTGCCTGTTTAACCTGTCTACCAAATAATTCGTTTAACATCTTAGCTGATCCGAAACCGTTAGGGCCAAACAAACCGAAATGCTGTGGGCTTTGGCTTAAGAGAGCCCCATATAATCCACCACTCATGAATGATGGTCTTGAACTAAAGTTTGGTATTGATGAATAGCTATTTCTTGGTTCGCCCGCGTCTACGCGCTGTCTGGTACGTTTATTTTTCTTAAATAACTTGTCTCCATACAACCCAAAACACTCTGTGTCCTCTTCTGATGACATCATAAGAAAACCAACACTTTATTGGCCTAAAGACCGAACTAAGTGGGAGAAACTCTCCCTCTCTATTAAGTTTCGCCCTATTTCTAATTTATTACTTATACACGCGCTATTGCCAAGATATATTTGTATGCACTGAGTTAAATGTATGCACCTTCTGTTATAACATGAGATGTTCTTCATCAAAGAGCTTTCGTTTCCCCTGCTATACTTGTAGATTTTTAAAAAATAGGGAGTACTGCGACGATACTTATGATAATTATGATATGTGAATATGATGATGAAGACAGCAGAGCCACAAAAACAACAAGAGCGGCAACAAGGACGAGGCCGACGACGATGAAGGCAACAAAAAATGTGTTGTCCCTAACTTGCGACTGAGCCAGCCTTATTTTTCCCCTTCCATTGCATGGACCTGTAATAAATGAAAAAAGAAAGATATAAAGTCAATTTGTTAGACAGAAAATTTATTGGACTTTCGTCTTATTCGCTGTCGCCTTAAGCTTTTTTCTTTTTATTATGTGTGCAGATGTGCAATATTAGTATGCATTAATCATATAAATGTTTAGCTCATAACGTGTTTTGGACTTTTTAGGCTCATTCAATTATAGGAAATGATTGCATTACTTCACTTTGTGATATTAGCAAACAAGTTTTATATGCATGCTAAATGAATGTGTGGTAGTGTTAATTACTTTATTGGCATTATTTAGAGATGTTTTGTTTCATTCTTTTGAGATTTTTATTTAATTTGTTTGGTTTCTGCTCAGCATTTTTTCTGTTTTCTTTTTATATCTGTATAAAATTTATAAATTGAATGTTAGAAATAAATATTTATCAGATAAGTTGACTGTTATTTCTTTTAGTAAGAATCCGTAATAAAAGTTTGTGTTTGAAGAATTACGTCTGATTTTGATTGAAAGAATAAGAACGCTTAACCCTTTTTTATTTATTTAATGAATATAGAAATTTCAAAATCAGTAAATGCATTTTATTTATTTAATCTCAAAAAAATTGCTGTTATTTATGCAAAAAAATTAAACAACGGAGTTATGTATAAACTTTTTTATTGGATTTTTTTATGTAGGTCAATATTTTTTTTTACGAAATGCAATAAATCATTCACTGGGTGCCAATAACACGAAATTTTATTATATATAAAATCTTAAATTTTTAGATTTTTGATTTAAAATATTTATGCTATTTTAATTTTTCAAATATAGCTTCAACGTTATTCGCCTATTTTCTGACCATATTATTCCTTGGGTTTGTTATATATTTGTTATTATTTGTTTTATATTATATTTCGTATCAAAACACAGAAATGCTAAAGAAATGGGCCAAAAATTTCAAACAAAATACTTGAACTCGGCTTAATTATCAAAATTGAAAAATATAGTTTTTTTCTAATTGTAAGTCTTATTTAATGCCAGAAAGAAGATAACCAACAGCTGACTGTTTAATTTAAAGGGGAATGAATATATCTACCACATAAAATTTTTTGCCCAGGTGTTCATAGCACTAACAATATCGAAATTGATAAATGCATTCTTAGGCGCACGCGTACTAATTTTATATTCTGATATTTTGTTTCATTCACTCTAATGCCAACCCATATTTCTTTTGATAGGTTAAGACTACTTTAGTGATACTTACTGTGCAGGCCAACAAAGGCATAAGGATAAGAGACATAACGCCACATGTTAGAATCTATTTTTCTTTTCTTTTTTTGCACTCTCCCATTAATTTAAACATTATAGCAAATGATCAGGTAAGTTTTCTTAAACTACTTTTATTATAAGAGGAAAGGTTATTACTGTTGACTTCAATGTTTTTTTTCTCACAAGCTTTATTTTAGTGTTATTAGATAAATTAGAATTTCCATAAAAATTTTGTTAAAAAGTGATATTTGATTGCGATCAGATTTTTATTTAAATCTTAAATTCATTAGGTAATTTACTTTTGGTTTTGCCACCAAATTACTTAAAGGTTTATTAAGGCTGATTGAATTAAGATTGGCGTTCTGACAAGCATATTTCAAATATAAAATCTTGAAAAGTGCTCAACCGCATCAGTATTAATTTTTTTAAAATTAACTGACATAAGAGCACTTTTTAGAAAAATAAATTCAATTTTAAAGAAACAGCAATAATTGATATGGTATAGAAAGAAAGAATTTTTGAATTGGGGTAGGTCTTGAAATTCGACGAAAATATTTTTCTCTTGAAATCCGGCAAACTATAAGATTTTTGCAGTAATATCCAGCATAAAATATGATAATCGTTGAAGGCCTTCTGTTACATCATCTTCGAATCTGAAAGTTTTTTCACACTTAAGGAAGGCCATATTTGACCATTTGTGTTTAACCTAATTGATATTAGGATTTATTAGAAGGTGGGTGCCTTCTCTTTGTGGATGAAAATTGCTTTTTTTTTGCTTGATGGGTATGTCAGCAAAATAGCCAATATGTGCAAACGCAAGTTTCCACAGTTTCGTAGTTTCTAAACACATTTAATATTTGCTTCAGATGTAATATTTTAAACTAAAACATGCTAAGCCCTCGAATATGCTATATCAACCGACATGATTTAAATACGGGGGTAAAGAAGGAGTCTTGGAAATAAAGTTTATATCCCAAGAAAACTTGTTTTTGTTTGACTTTGCCTTTGCAAAGGTCAAAAAAGACCAAAAAGAGGTCTATTTTCAGTGGTTAACTTTTGAGAATTTGTTTAGAACTAAATAAAATTTTGATATTTAAAAATGAAAAAAAATGTTGCATTTAATGAATAAAAACAAAATAATTTGTTAAATATTTCAAGCAAACCTAAAATAGGGCTATACAAAATAAAAATCGATTTTGGAAGACAACAAGAATTTATTTCCTTTTTTCGTATTCGAATTTCTGAAGATTTGGAACATAAGTTCAAAGAAATGTGATTGTAATTAAATTTTTATAAAGCTTCTATTTTATTTCATTTGTTAGCATACGGTCAAGTAATTATGGTGACAAACTGATATTGAAAGTAAAAATACCCACAGCAGGAAAATATGTAGAAGAGAAACAAAAACAAAAAAAATATTCTAAAACAACGGAGTTAAATTAGATATTTCCTTTGCATGTGGTACGCGGAAAAAGGAACTAAGCAACATTTACGTTTATCTCTGCTTTCTCTATATATTGTGTCTTAATACGGAAGGTGAGCACCACATAACAATAATGTACATTCACATAAAGTTATGCTTCATCACTTACAATATTTGTGAATTTTGTAGACTAAATTTACTTGCATCGCGGTTGAGGGGATTCATTAGGCTGTGAGGAAGGAAATTTATAATATCAAAATTATTATTTTTTTTTCTTTTTTTTTTCAAATGTAAAAATCTTATAACTGCTTTTATTTCTTTAAATTATTATTCTTAGCTATAAGAAAAAACTAAACAAGTTTCATATTTAAAATTACATACATAACCGAACTAAGTCAGTTTTGCATGTATTCTTTTTTGCAAACAATATAGCAAAAAAAAAAGAAAAAATATATAACAAAATACGAGAAGGAATAAAATTTAAGTCTAAAGTGAATGTCTTAGAAATCAAAATGTTAAACTCCGTAAAGGAAATTCTGGCATTAAGTCAAATCAAGTTGCATTACTAGTGTAAAACCCCTGCTTTGTTCTGGAAGGGCTCAAACACATCACAAAAGCCTTTCAACTAGCACGAAAGGTGTCTTTATGGTATTTATACGTTACAAAATCTTAGGGGTTCCTTATAATTATATCCAGGTATGTACTTAGGTCTTGAAATATATTATGGGTTTTACTTTATCAAATATTTTAATTTTGAAAAAAAAATTAACAAAACAAAAAATAAGCTATAAAAAAAACTGAAATACCTAGTTTGGCCCTGACAAGATATGCACCCTTGCTTTTGAAATGTCTTAAGAAAATGTGTGAGACGTTGAGGGAACAATACTAGCGTTGAATGATTCTCCAGTCATTGGAACTGGTATATATGAATTTTTGCCTTGTGTACGCACGCGTTCTGCACTTTTCCTTTTTTATTTGTTATTTTGTCTTCTTTTACTGCCTTATCGTTGGGAAAAATCGAACAATATGAAAAGTTCTTAACGGAAATTTTTTTTGTTAGACAAACTTATGGCGGTTTCTTTTTTATCATTTTTGTTGGCTTTTTATCTTGGATATGGTCAAGTGAAGCTAAAATTCGTTATGAGTTTAAACTTTAAGCAGGTGTTGTTGAATGATATGTATAAATATCATTAATAAAATGTAGACTATGGAATTTTACATTTTGAAAGAAAAATTAAACTGAATTGAAATTGTTCTTTTACGTTTCAGAAGAAATGAAATTATTGTAAATGAACAATTCTCTAAGAGAAGATTACACAAGAAAAACTTGAATTCTTGAAAGTTATTCATGAACTTATAAAATAAAAACCAGTTTTGGTAGTTTTGGAAGAAATCTTTTACAACTTTTTGAAATCTGAAATAATTATGGCTAGTATTGGTCAATCGAAGAGTTGATAGTTAAAAACATAAACTAATTTTGCATCAAAATCCTTGTAAATATATCTCATAAATTTTTCCGTTTGAAAATGGGAATGATATGAAGCAGAGTTGCCTAGTACTAGAAAAAACTCTTTCCTACACAGAAAATTTAGCGTTATAACTTTTATTCTAAAACCATTATTAAGAAAAATGAAAAAGCAGGCCTTCAAGTGCTAAGTTCGTAATTTGTTAAAATCGCTGCCGGACAATAAATAAAGTTTTTCTAATTAGCTGTTTTTAGGGGATTTTGGGGATTTTAGTTTAATTTTATTAGAATTAAATATTTTAAATTTTTAGAGTTACATAGGAGAGTATAGATCGTCAATAGAAAATCCTAAAATCGGTTTTATTTGAAATGGCTTTATTCGTCAGCATTTACTATTTTATATTTTAATTATAAGCATTAAAACGGGTTGTAAAACTCAACAGGTCTCTTTCACTTCAACCCCATCAACTGACTTTGTATTCAATTAGTCGAAAAGTTTCAGCATTGGTGTGCTACTAAATTAAGCGGCTTTAGAGACTTTCTTAAATAGTAACTTACTAAGCTTTTTTATTTTTTAAGAAAAAAAATTTATTTAAAATTGTTTCTTTTCCGTTGATAAAAATAAATAACAAAAAACAAAAAGATTTGTTACCAATATTTTAAAGGAAAAATTAAAATTGTTTTCTGTTTAAGCAACGGTAATTTGATTATTCAAATTAATTTATTACTATTATTGCTTTGTGTAGGTCACTTCAATTTAAGCAATAAGCGCAAACACTAAGTGCATCCTAAGTGACATAAAATTTAAATTTCAGCGTAGATAAGTTTGATGATATTATTGTTGCTATTAACAGTTTCCCATGGTTGTATCATTTCATTTCTTCACTTGAATATTAGACAATTTAGTTTGCATGACATAAAGGGATTACATATTTCCCTCAACATATTTCTATAACAAATAATAGAGAATAGTAATTTAAAAAATAAGTCATCTGCAATTTGCCGGAAATTCTAATCAAATGAAAAAATAAAACACATCAAAGAATAAAAAGCAGAAATTTTATAGAAAAATGCAAAAACTTAGAAGTTCAAAGAAAATACTTAATTAATTGGCATTTTGATCTGCACTTATCGTCTAGTTGCTTAATATTCAAGGAAGAATTTGAATTACTAACTGAAATATATAAAATAAAGACACTTACTTAAAAAATATCAACTAAATTTATCAATCAATTTTAAAGATGTCAGCAGTTAAATATTACAGATGTTTATTGCCCTGGGTGAAACATTCCGTAATTGTCAATATGCCAGCACATTCGTGTATTACTTGCATCCTGCTTACTAATATTTCTATCAAACCTTTATTCAAAATCTCACGACGTTTAAATGCATTTTCTCAGATGCGTAACTAAGTTAAAATGAAATGTTGCAGTTGCAACCATTACATCTTAGAGTAAACTTAAGGATTTATCGGTTTTAATAAGCACTTCCGGACACTGACGATGACGACAACGACAAGAATAATGTGAATTGAAATCTACGAGTGGGAAAATTGATTAACCCATCACTTTGGTGCTATATATTAGTTATACAAAAAGTTGCCACAGAAATGATTTTTATTGTTATTATTAATACATCTTCAAAGAAGTGATGCATGCAAAACGAACTTATTTATTTATATATAGCTAGAAAAAAAGAATAATGAAATGAAGAAGAAATTAAAGGAAGCAAGGTCACCACCGTGACGATTACTTTGTTTTTTTTTGTTTGGAGTTCATTATCGAAAGATGATACATTCGTTTGCAATATTTCAAGCAGAGACAATAGAACGAAAACATCTTATAAGGATATCGAGTAGCATTTTTTTCTTGATGTTTAAACACCTTTCTTATTGCCGAGGAAGTCAAAGAAACTTCTATTGTTTTTGTTTGTTTTCTTGTCAGTTTTTTTATTTCTGTTACAATTTTATGTTAAGGCGGGTAAATGTCTCTTTTTCCTTAAATATCGTGAGAAATTCAGTTGAAGATAATCATATAATTTATTTTTTTGTCAGATTTTAATTGTAACCATGAAAAAGTGAAAATTAACAATTCAAAAGACTTTCCCTAGAATCGAATGATTTAAGATGTTTTAAGTTTTAGTGAAATTTTCTTTGAATCAGTTAACAGTTATCAGTTAGCTGCTTATTTTTTATTTTCAAAATTAAGATTTAAGCTTTATCTTCTGGGTGAATTTTAAGAATTTGCTTAGTTGTTGTTAGTTTCAGTAAGATTAATAATAATTAAGATATAGTTTAAGGAAATAAATATAAATATCCTCTTTGGGATTGGGAAGAATTATATCAACTAGAGTTTAACAATGTTTCAAATTTGACCTATATATATATATATTATTGGTAGAATTGAACTAAAAAATATATTCAAAATACTCTCTTGATAATCTTTTTCATTTAAATCTGAAGAATGGAGTTTTTATACAACCTATTAAAATAAGCATTTTGAGTAAAAGTTGGAGGGTGAAACTTACACTGAAAAAAAAGTTAGTATCATCAAACTCATCACGAGGTTGAAAGATTTGTGATCAAATCAAGATTATACAGATTTGAATAATAGCTCTTATATTAGTTTAACCTTATGAATATTCTTGTATCAACTACAAGGTGGGGTTGAGTGCGGGTTTTTACATGGGAAAATTAAACTTCATATAATTCACGCTTTTGCAATAAAAAAAGGATACAAATACTTTTGAATTTTTTCCAAAGCTTTTACCTATATCACGGACACAGGTTAAAGGTAAGTATGCAAATTTTATGTATTTTATTTATTTTAAGAATTTTAGGAATTTTAGGAATATTAGGAATGGTTGGAGTAAGTATTTTTTCTTAATGCTTGTTGTTTATTGTCTGTTTGTTTGGTAGTGTGTATGTATGTATACATATATCAATTCATGTTCTGTGATCGCTTAGAAATCGTAATCTGAACTAGATCATAAAATTTTATCTATCCCTTGGATTAATATATTCGATTCAGGTTGGATCAGAAGATTTAAATTATATATATTTAGTGAATAAAATAATGTATTCAAGGAAATATACAATTTTCTGCTCAAATACATACATAGGTAGTTAACTGAATTCGGGCTACCAACCCCGCCGTAAGATTGAGCCACTCTCAAGATTCTATTCGCCATATTTAACCTTACGGCGAGGTTGAAGTAATTACTGTTCGATTATTGTTACGTATTCTTTTTTCAGTGTACCTTTGTGATAACATGACGAAAATTTGTTTCTATTGTCATACATAGCTTTCGATTAAAAATATTTTGCTTTGCAAAATATTCATTCCAAATTCAGTCCCCTAACAGTTCTATGAACTGTTTATATTCAAAGAGTAAGGCATTCATCATTTTTGACGACATACATACCAAATATGAAGCTTCAAACTACTCTCGAAAAACCAGAAAGCGTGTTTAGAAATGTCTATGCCACTGCCTTCAATTAGTTTTTCCTCTCTTTTGTATTACAATTAAACCACATAAAATACTAACGACAATGTAAACATTCACTTGGTGCTCTTTTGAATTGAACTGTATCAATTTTTAGCAATAATTATTGTTTGTTAAATCAAAAAAAAAAGAGATTGATCTTTTTATATGCATTGATCACTTTGCATTTAACATTTTTTATTTAAATTTTGCAAAAGCCACTAAAAAAATTAGAATTACGCACAAAACTGTTAATGTGTTTCATTATTGAAGTGAAGTTTATAACAGTTAAGGCCTTTTACATGCGTGGGAAACTAACAACAATTAAATTCTTATTGTTTTGAAATCAACATTTTCAAAGAATAAAAAAAAAACAAGTGTATATTTCTATCCATCTAATGAAAGTGTAATAATGCAAAAAAGGTGAGCGGTTCAAGCGTTACATAATAAAGCTTACAAATAGCCTTTAAAAAAATAATTTTCAAGGATTTTAGAATAATATCCTAAATTTTTTTTCCATGTATAAATGTAAATATGTATTGAAAGTTATTAAATCTTTTTGTCCTTTACCACTTACTAATAATATACTTTATTTGCATTTGTAAACACTTCCTCTTTCTTACTCATTTATATCTATTTTATTTCAAGGTTAGTCTTCCTAATAAAATAAAAATATTTCAAACAATTTACGAATAGAAATACTATTATTTGTTCAACTATAAGATCCTTTTTTCATAGAAAATTGCTAATATGTTAACCGGTGAGAAGATATTTTACATTTATAATATATAATAAACTAAAGATTCTAGATGAAGCAATAAACATAAAAAGGATCCTATAATTTAAACAAGAATAGTATTTCTATTCTTAAATTTTTTGAAATGTTTTTATTTTATTAAGCCTCATACACACTGTACCGCTCGGCAATCGCCTGATGCCTAAAGCCTTCTTCAAACCAAGTCGCTAGTCGTTTAAGGTCGTAAAACGGGGGATTCATTTTCTCTAGCCATAGCTAGAACAAACATTTTTGATACATGAGGATCATTTATGGTAAAAGGACACAAAATTTAATATAATAAATAGGATAGGAAATAATGATTTTATTATTTAGAGAAGCTGGGTAGGTATAACATCCTTTTTTTGAAGAAAAATGTAAGCCTTACATAAATGGCCCATCTTGAAATCTTAAACACAGGAATATTTCGTACTTCTCATTTTCATTTTATTTATATATTATATATTATCTTCAAAATTTTATTTAAAAGTTCTGCTAAAAATTTTAAATTTCTTTTGTTTTTTATAAAATTTTTCCATCTTATTTTTTTTTTCTTTTTAAATTTGATCAATAGAAAAACAATTTATACAAGAACTTTGCCTGTGAAAGTGTGTTTTTAGCCACGAACTTGACGTTAATACTAATGAAATTTATAAATAAATCATGATTTGAAATTATAACTTAAGGATGAAAACTTTAAAGTGATTTCATTTTAAAATGGAAAAATTCAAAAGTTTCGGTCTTATTGACTGCTTTTTTCTATAATAAATAAATGTTTCGTGACACTAACAATCGTTTGATGGTATGTAGCTATACATTAAAGGCATCATTTTCACGCCTTGTCCCACATTTTAGTAAAGCAGTTTGCTTAAAGACTATTTTAAATGGTAATTGGAGTTATTGATTCCTATCATGTATGCAAGTAAACTTAAGATTGCATTTGGACAATGTTATATAATGACTTTAGAACTTTTGTCTTTGTGTTGAAAAGAGGAAGAAAAAAAGCTATCCAAACGTAAATGATATAAAAAGCAAAACCTTGCTATGTCTTTTTAATGTTTTATTTCATGAATACTAAAATCATCATTTTTTATTTATTTATCTTGATAGTTAGCACGAAGAGACTTTATTTGAGGTAAATGAAATTTTCTTAGCCTAAGTCCTTAATGCGCACCTAATGGCAACGTTTTCTATGAATTTTTGTCATGTAATTGATAATTAGGATTTTATCGGTATATCTATCTGGCCAGCACGGAGCATTAGTAGACTAGAGAAATTACGCAAGACTTCAAGGTAATTGTCTACTACTGATTCAATAGTTTTCTGTTTTTTTTATATTTCTTTTTTGTTTAGCCAGCTGATATAATTTTAAAAAGTAAAAAAGAAACAGAAATTAGCTTTGCATGTTTATATTACATCCTATTAAAAAAATTTTGAAAGTAGTGAATACATAAAAAAAGTGACAAAGTATTAATATGGTTTTTAATTTTGTTTAAATTTACAAGGTTTTGGTTATTAGCTTTTTCATAATAGGCTTTCATAAAACTAAAATATTTAGGATATGCTTACGTAAGCCAAAGACTTGGCAATTTAGAAACTCTTATTATTTTAACTGTTGTTTTTAACTAAAAGAAAAAGAGAAGAAAATTCTAAGAGTTGTTGATATTGTTAGAAAAAAATTTCCCAATTAGTATTGTACTTTCAAACTGTAAAAAAGAATAGACAGTCTGCTTTCTAGACAAAGAAAACACTTAAGGAAAATTGTTCTTATATCTATTTCAATTTGTTAGTAAGTTAGTTGTTAGTTATTTTCACTTTTAGGATGACCTTAAAGTTTTAACTAATTGAAATTCAGTTTTGAATTTTTATAGAACATTGTTAACTATGAAATGCATATCAATATCTTAATATTTTTTCAAAATTTTAACACAAGTGACCAAAATCGAGAAAAACTCGATTAAACCAGGCAGAAGATATATTAGACACAGCTCTATATCCATAACAAAAAAAAATCGATTTTAAAACCAGTTTCAAGGAAAACCTTAAGTTTTGAAAGAATCAAATTTTAGATGCGCTCAAGCTGTCTCTAAAGAGTAACTAGAGTGAAGCATCACTTTGAATCAATAAAAACAATTTAGAGATAATAACATCAAATTTACCAACAATCATAGCAAAAAATTTATAGAAAACGTCACATATAATTAAAATGTTTATCAGTTTTGAACCGTAAAAGTTGGTATAGTGAAATTGATGAAATAATTACAGTAGAAACAGAAATTTAAAAAAATGAATCACAAAAACTATTTTAATTATAAAAAAAATTAAAAACTCATTCTCGTTTTGAATTAAATTTTTACTTTCTTTATTTTTCGCTAAAATCCGTTCAGTTATGAAAACTTTTAATATCAAAGAATTTCATTGCTATATATAATCGTTAACTTAAGATTCTACAGAACCATGTGATTTTCACTTTGAAATTTGAAGCCCTTTGGCACTTTAATCGTAAACTGCTGCAGTACAAATAACTCCCCCAGTCGTCTGAAGATGAAGAGTGCACCAAGTATAAGAAGAATCAAGCTAAGTGTTTATATATATGTATCTATGCTTATATATTACAAAGTTTGTAGAGAATGAAATAAATTTTGTGTACAAGGAGTTTATGGAGGCTTTTTTAATTTCTGTACATTCAACAGAAGTAATCCACCTATACAAAAATTTACACATACCCAGTGAGAATTATGCAAATGGTTTTGGATGTATGTAAGAAATCCCTTAAAAAAATAAAACTTCTTTTGCATACAAGAAAAATCGAGGACTCCCCATATTTTTAGTATCAGTTTCTTGCCCCCCCCCCCCCCCCCTCCACATCATACACTCCAAACGCTGATATCTTCTTGGATGCTATAACTGCAAGGTCTGCATTTTTAAGTATAACATTCTTGTTTGGATATTTGCCAAAGGGTTGAAACAAAGCCTGTTACCTAATCTTAGTGAGACTAAAACCAAAAAAAAAACAAAACAAAAGGAAAACATAATTTAGTAGAGGGCTACCATGGTGGTAACGAACTTGAACAAATCCTAGAATATAATTAGGACTTTTTCGATAAATTGCAAGAAGTTAAATCTTTGTGCGTTTAAGCTTCTGCATCAATGCGTTATGAAGTGATGCAAGAAAACTTGATGACTGCTTGTTTTTGTGGGTTACTTTTATTTTATTTAAGAAAAAATTTGGATGCATGGAATATTTTAACCCTTTGTGTCATATTAAAAAACAAAAAATTAATAATATTAATCTGTGTTATGTAGGGTAAGTAAGTAATCAAAGGATTCAAGAGCTTGTCTCTTCAGATATTTTATATAGATATATATTTCTGCTATATTCTTTCTTAAGTTATTTGCACTGATAAACAGCTACCTTCTCTCTCTACTTCTTGTTTTGACAATAAAAATAGAGACTAAAGAAATTTTAATTCGATCCCATTAAGTTATTGATATTATAAAATCTCTAGTAAAGTGAAACTTTAGTCGGATCTTTTCGTGCTTTCTTTCTGTTGAGTTCTAAAACTCTAGTTTTATCTCTAGTTTTGTTTCTAGACAAGAAATAAATATAAAAAGGCGAATTTTGAAGGAAAATAAGAAGAAAACTAATTAGAAATTAAAATTGATTCAAAAAATGAACAAGAACAAATTGAAAAAAAGAAAAACTAACATATGAACATGTGAACTTAAAAAAAAATTAAAGAAAAGCAAATACAAGTAAAATGAGTTTTCAGGTATATAGTATCAAAGATCAAGTAAAACTACTGCTGTACATTAAATAACTGTACATAGAACAGTCCATAGGGACTATCCTGCGGAATTACTCCTGTTCTCCGTTATTTTGTTGAATTTAGCCTGCTGTTAAAGTTTTCATAAGTTCATCGACTGAACTTAATTTTTCTTTCTAGCATCTAATCCAATAATTAATGCATTTCTTGGCTCCAACCTTTGTTGAGTTCCTCTCAAAGGTTAGTTATTAGTATGGTTGCAATAAAATTTAAACCCCAGTTTCATTAGAGTGCATTCATGCCATTTTTGCGCGCATTTGTTAAATGATTTGAGAAAGTAGTTTTATAGTGATTTTCATTATATTTGCTAGTTGTAAGAAAAATATATTTTTGATGATTTCGGGTTCAAAAATTTTGATATTGTAATTGTTGAATAGTTTCAAATATGGTTTAGTGTCACGAATTATGTATTTTTTGTTTGAATTTGGAACTTCTATTTTTATTTTTAGTATTGTCGTTTTTAATGGGAGATTTTGCTCATTTTGATAAAATCTTTAAATTGTCGTTAAATAAAGTCTAAGCAGTTTTTTGTATCTTCCTATGTATGTTTAAATGATAGGTATTGATGGCAAATTTCTAACTACTTAACAGAATTTCTAGTAACTACTAACAATTTTTTTGGGAGATGAGAGTAAGAGTATGTTTTAAACCCAGGTTTTTTAAGATCCTGCATAGAAAAAATACTTTTTGAAAACTTAGTTCTAGATAAGAATAACTTTTCGAAGGTACGAAAAAGTAGAATAAGAATAAAGCTCTGTTTAAAAAGATAGTCAAGAGATATGGAAGAGAAGTCATGGTAGGAATTAAAATCTGTTTGAAGAAAAGTTTCAGACAAAAACAAATTCTAGACGACATTTTCATACACGTTTTCAGAATCAAAAAAGGAAAGGAAATCGTCATTTTAAAATAAAAGTTTAACTGTAAATAATACATAAAATTAATGACTAATTCGTTACGAAGCAGTTTTAGTAATGAAAAACAACGACCTAAGAATTTGTTATAAGAAGCGAATAGTTTCCTATACAAATAAAACAAATTCATAGTGATTCTAAGTGCTTCATATTTTTTAGTATTTGTTATTAATATTTTTACTACTTTTTAATTCAAGGGAAATTAACAAAAAACGACTAAAAGAAATAAATGGGTACTGCACTAAATTCTACTCGAACTATACTTTTGCCTTCAATATCTCTGTGTAACACTTAAGCTCTTTGCTATTCATATAGTACTGCCTACAAAACTTCCTTGAATCCTTTGAGTCATAATGTAAAGAAGTTCAATACAAATTTACTATTAAGTTTTGCTTTTCTGCTTGTTTATATATATATATATATATAAATATATATATTATTATATATATACATAGCTAAGTTATGGGTAAATATAAGAACTACTATTTGAAAAGATGCACATTTATTCGTCATTTTTAAAAGTTACGTCAATTGTGTATACTCAACTACATGCTAAATAGAAATCCTATAGATACATTTGTATATGTAAGATTACGATATTTAACAAGCCGTGTAGAATGAACTTGTGAGTTTTAATTACTTGCCAAGCTATGCATCTTTGGCTTACTTCCTTTTCAGACTCCCTTTATTTTTATTTGTTTTTATATATATATATATATATATAGACATTTTTTTCTTTTTTGAGTGAAGCAAACGAAAACTTCAGCCCATTCCTTAAGCCTTAAGGTAAAAGCGAAGAACTTTGCATATAGAATCAAAAAAAAAGAGGGCTATAAGAGAAAATATGGAAAAGAAAAACAAACACTTATACAGCTTAAAATATTTCATAATTAATAGCAAACGATAGTTACTAAAAATATTTGACTTGAATCAAAGCTTATGATCTTAGCTTAAAATTTTGCTTGAGTAATTTTCTTTTATTTATTTTTTTGTATTTCTCAGGGCTGGGCTAGGACAGCGTTTTATGACAAGTCCATTGCTACAGAGTTCTTTATGTTAGCTTAAGTGAGAGATTTTTCTGTTCTAGAGCCCCAACAATATAATAATTCTTGGATTCTAAACGAAATTAACAAAGTAGAAAAAAAAGATTTAAAATGTGCTCATCCCATTAACAACCTGCGTATTGATTTTGCAATGTGATTTTATTTTCGTTCGTTTTCAGCTTTTTAGTATCCTTTACTTGGCATGGTTTTTTGTTGTTGTTTTTTAGTTCTCTTTTCATTATTGCAGCAAAAGGGGTTTCAAGGCATGGGACCAACATAGAGAGCGCATTCGATGGATATCTTCTTGATAAAGCATGCAGCTCTTGCTTTCTTTTATGAATTCAGCAAGATTCTAATGGTTTGAGGGTAAGAAATGTCAAAACGGATGAAGAATATATTAATATATACATATACATATGTATGTATGGGTAACCAAATGTAAATGAAGTGCAAGTTGCGATGAGAGTGACGCTTGACGCTGGCAGGGATGATGGAATCAATAGCTAAGACAAAAGACTATAGAATTTTTTAGGGAGGAAACGAAAGATATGAAAAACCTAAGACAAATTAAGAGGATGCCATTTTAATGAATGCATATGATGAACAAAAAAAGATTTCCTGCACATATATAGAATATTTTTTTAACGGGTGTTTGGATAGTTAAGACACACGTTTTTGTGACTATTCAACGTGAAGATTTCTCAAGAGGCATATTCATTGAGTTGAAAAGGAATATCCTCAATTCTTTTCTTGTATTGGGCCTAAAACTCGAGACATTAAAGACTGAATGCAAGTATGTGGAAAAAGCAATGAAGTATTTTTCACTTTGATTTTTAATAGAAAGCTTGTTTTGTAGTGCGCTTTATATCAATGCGTCGTATTTAGATATCTAAAATAAGGTTTTATAGGACATTCATGTAATTCATTTCTATTGCTTCAGCCTTGCTTTCCAATTAGAGCTACTAGTTAGTGAAACATAATGATTGGGATATTTTTATTGTTGAAAGAACTTAAACAATTATTTCCTTTATAAAAATAATCTATTTTAAATACAAAAAAAGCGATAATAAGTTTTTTTTGCACCTGCTGACTACTAAGTTTGGATAACAACAGTATTTCAGTATTGTGTACTGTATACAGTATTACAGTCCATTGTGTTCCCTTGTGATATATTCCAATGTAGAAAAGAAAAATATAATGGCCTAAGCTAACACAGATTGGAACCTTTTCAATAAAAACATCTGAAAATTCAGAAAATTTACAATCCAGGATCATTCCCACTCAGGACATCCTGGATTTCATAGGACCCTATAAATTAACAAAAATAGGCGACAAAAAAGCCGTTTATATTAATGTACAAAATAAAATCGTAAGAGTCTATAAAAATCCAATTAAACCAGTATGTTATACTTAAAAACTTTTTATACATAAATATATTTTTTCCTAGGGGGAACGTGTTATGGATCTATAAACATTTTTAAATTATGAACGATTGTAAACGCAGCGTAACATTTCACTTTACTTCCGTTTCCGATTAAAACAAAAGGGGATTCCAAATTTCATTTACGAGAGTCTAGTTTAGTTGAATATTCAAAGAGTATTGTATAAATAATGTCAATGTTAAATTTTGAAACAAGGAATAATATATATTTAGTTAATGTTTAAACAATATCGACGCAATGTCGACGAAAGCTACAATAATTTAGTTTGCAATCTGACATTTTTTTCTATTTAAATAAAAACGAAAATTATTTAACGAAACCAAAAGTTGAATTCAATCGAGTGTGGTTAAGCGCAGTTATATCGAATAAAATTAAATATATAAAAATATTAAGGTAGTATTTCGTACATCAATCAGTGGAAACAGTTTGAAATCTTTATTTATTGCTAGGTGAAATAGTAACATGTAGAAAAAATAAAACAAAAGTCATATATATCCTTTTTAAAAAACATTAAAAGCAATATACAAAAACCACATTAAAAGAATATATAAAAAAAATCCCTTTTTTTATAAAGTTTGTAAAATTCAATTTTTATAAATAATAAAAACGAAAAAATCATAACTAAAAAAAGCTTTTTTTGTATAAATCAAGTCAATCTTTACAAGATTATTTAGTTAAACTTTTCCATACTGACAATACGGACAAAAGTTAAAAAATAAAGAAAAGAAATTTCATTTCTACTAGCGTACAGGCACCTATTTGCTTGTATATTCATATGAACGTGTTTAATGCTTACAACCGTAAAACGAAATACAAAAGGAAAACCAGATTGATTAGGAAAAAAAGTGCTTGAAGCCGACTTGTAAGCTTTTTTATAAAACACTCCAATAAAAACTCCCTTTGGGCATAATGCTATTTTTTTTGGATATATTATAATTTGCTTGAAGGACCAGTCCAGTTGAAGTTGAAACTTATCCAATTCCATTTGTATATACTAATACATTGTGATATATAACGCATAGATTTATAACTTATACATAGAAATAATACTAGGCCTGTAAAAAATTTTTTGTGACTTTTACACACATAGCCAGATACCTACTTACCTACCTATAACCATAGATTATAAAAATGCTGCTTGTTGCAGCTATATGAATGCATGTGGCCTATTGGTTTTATTTAGACAATCCCGAATCACCATACTATATTATCCGCCCTATATCATAGTAGATTGTATTAAATCCCTAACTCATTCCTTAATTTATTTCATACATCACATAGGAGCTAGTACTAAATATATTAGTGTCGGTACGCAGCAGCAGTAGCAGCAGTCGGCTTTTACAGATCATAGAGGAGAAGATTGTGAAGAATTTTATTTTGGACCGGGATAAAGAATTAAATCCCTCATACGAAATAAATAACAAACAAAATAGAATCATTTCATTTCGTTTCTCTCTCATCGATCAGTTGTCATATGTAAAATTTAAATACGAAAATCTAAAGTTTCTATATATATGCACTTTGTGAGAGTTTGCCCAAACGGAGTAGAAGAATGGGAGTTTGGTGCTGAGAAGAATATGGTGGAAAGTTAAAAAAATTGTGGAATGAGATATTAGACTGTTTGAAATTAAGTAGAATGATGTTAGCAATGGCAATGCCAATTGCAGTCTGCCTTTTGACCCAACTTTTATATTTTAAAAAAGGGGTATAAAAACCAATGAGAAATGAAAAGACGAAAATTAATTGAATGGTAATGACGGACACCATGTGTCTTAAGTAAAAAAGTTATAAAAATTTTCTTTTCATTCAGTTAAGGGTGCAATATCTATTAAATTATTTACCCTTGACAACGCCGTTATTAAAATTTTTACTTCAAAATTGTAATTTACTACTACAATACAGAATTTGATTTGTTTTTGCTTTTATGAAAGTACAAATTTGTACATTCAAAATATTTGCTGGATGAGTGTTTAAAAGAACAGTTTTTCATCTCATTGATTCAAATTTTTCATTTTATTTTGTTTATTTATATATGGAATTTTGATTTCTACAGAAAAATTTTCAAAATTAAAAAAAGTTAATTGCATTTGAACCTACTATAAGCTGTATAAAAAACTTGTAGAAATAGTAATGTTTGCATTTGTTAATCTTCTTGTTTTTTTTATAACAAATTTAATTTGATGTTCTTATTACTATAATAAATATGTTTAATTAGAAGCTGCTACTATGACCCAGATTTGAATCAATTATGATTTCTTTCGAGCTTAAGCAAGTGAATAATTTTCATGTGTATTATTTGGGCCTTACATTACTGTGATTCCATTTATTTTCAACATCACTCTTCCTCTATAGTAAGAACCTTTTTTTAAAATATACTTCTAAGCAATAAGCATAATATAAAAAACCTATGGATGATATAAATATATCACAGTTCTCATATGGATAAGCTTTCACTTTACATCTTTGAATATTATATTTTGTATGTTATATGTAAAGAAAAAGAAGCCTTGGCAGCATGTCTGCTAACTAGTTCTTAGCCATTACTACGAAACCTATGGGAGAGTATATTTACAACTCAGAGGGACATATTTCTGTGAGCTTTGTACATCAAATCTATTTGAATCTTAATTTCAAGCATAATTCCTTGTTATTCTTGCTTTAACTTTTAAATTTTTATAAAAACCTTTTTCAAGCTTTTTATTAGGTTGAGGTGCTTTATTCTCAAACAAAAAGAAAGACAGATCTAATAGTTGGAACTAGACAACAACCTGTTTCTAGGACATTAGAAGGAGTTTTTATGGATACATTACTTTTCGTGCATGAAAAAAATACATCTAATGTTTTGTAAATGATTTCAATTCAAAATGTGCTTAAAAAGCTTGGTTTTGGCTGCCTTAAGAACTCTATTCAAATTGGAAAATTCGCTAATCGCTTCACGTTACTTCCGGATGTTCGGAAGCTAAAGTTAAGAACTTGCAACCAAAAAATCCAGATAGAGGCAGATTTGTTAACTGATGCAGTGAAGTTTAATTAAATAACCCGAGTAGAAGCGCCTATCCGGCGAGCCCTAACCTAATCCGGGCCCAATTGGGCTCCTGTCTGGCATGCTGGATATGGAAAACCCCATTTGGCCCTGATCAGGGCCGGATAGGTAAATACCTATTAGGGCATTCCCAATCAGGGCCGGATAGGTAAATACCTATCAGGGCTTTCCCAATCAGGGCCGGACTTGGGCAGCCTGAATAAAGCCCTAATATGGAAAACCCTAATCTTTTCTATCCGGGCCGGATCAGTTTACCGGAATAGTCCCGGATGCTGTGAAAATGTTATCAGGACAAAAAATATTTTAAGTCGAACGTTAGAAATAATTAATAAAAATAAGTATACGCGATCTATGCATCATACTCTTTTATTACAAAAATTTTCTAAGTCTTTGACAGTTGTCAATTTAGTTTTCTTGGCGATGACGTTCATTTGTCAAAGTGATTTTTTTCATTTAGGGTTTAATTTAGTTAATAGTGTTATTTAGTGTTTTTGTTAGTTTCAATTTTCATTGTAAATTATAATATTTAATTTAGATAAATTTAATACAAAATATAACTTATATAAACGTTGAAATTCTTTATGAATCTTTTCGTACTGTACTTTGCATACTCTATGAATGTTATTTTACATTAAATTTTTTTGTTTTTTAAAGAAATATTTAGTGTTATGCTATTTATATGAATATGTTTAGATATATACATATTTCAAAATAATTTTAATTCAAAAATTGCATACTCTTTAATATCAAAAAGTCTTTGACAGTTGCCGTGTGCATTTGTTTCATTCAATAAATTTATTTGATTTGTTGTATATTTGCTTATAATTAATTTAATTTTCAGATTATTCATTTTATTAAATATAAATAAAAGGATTTAATGTATAAGTTATGAAATCATTGTTTAAATAAATGTTCTGTATTACGTATGCGAAGTCTTTTACTTAGAAGTTTTTTTGTGTTTTAAAGTAATAATTAATGTTATTTTATAATATAATAATTTTTAATGTAAATTTAATATTTTAATTTAAATATATAAAATTATAATTTTTTTGTAATTTTTAATATAATTTAATAAAACATGCTATTCTGGCTATGATGAAATTGTTTCTATTTAAGTTAAAACAAAAAAAGCATATGGTATCTGCAATCAGGGCAGCATCAGGCAGCCTGATCCGGCCCGGACATAACCTAGCGTTACAAGACCTATCCGGCCCTATCCGATTTCCATATCCGTGCCGGATCGACTGCTACTCGGGAATTTAGCCACAAATTCCAAAAGCTCGAACTAATCATCCAACTTGGCAAAGACGTCTTTATTTACTATTCCACCTAAGTTTTACCTACAATAACAAATACAATTACAATGACATTGCCCAGGAAATTCCAAAGAACATCCTATGTAATAATTCAGGACACAAATAATATAAAAAATTCTCTGTAGGTGGCTATTTCTTTCAAAAGCTATTTTATTCAAAATATTTTGAATAAGGAAAGAAATCACGTTTGAGATTCTAAATTTAATTTTTTAAAATACTGAAAAGTAAAAAATCTAAATGAAATGAGTTTTTTCTACGCTAAGTACAGTATTATTCAAATAAGGTTCTCAAAACTGATAACAAAAGAAATGAAGATATTAAACTGACTCTTAAAATTCAGCATTTTAAAATTTGCAATTCAATTCATAAAATATATAAATTGTTTTGATTATTTCAATATTTTCTACCAAAGAGATCAAAGTATCAGCAAAACCAAATGGAAAAAATAAAATATCAATAGAAAAGGAGTTTAAGTTTTCCTGATTAATTTTTTTTTTATTTTACATTGAACTACTCCTTCTTTATATATATATATAAAGTCGTCCATCCCTAGAGTTGTCCTATAGATTAATCAGTTAGTAACAAATATATTAACTTTTTTTTCTCTCTATCGGCGGGATGGTTGTCCTACGATTTATGTACTCTTACCCTAGACTCCCGGCTAGAGAATCAAATTTTTTCCATCATTATACTAACAAAATAAGGTGCAAGCAATATTGTTAATATCAAAAAGCAGAGAAACAATAAAAAAAAGAAAATAGAAAAAAAAATATACTAAATAAAAAGTAGATGATGAAATTTCAATCGAGTAGCAAGAGGAGCCACGATAGCAAATGATTTGAGAAATAAATGCAATCTTTATAAAAATCCTTGCACAAATTATTAATTCTAGTCCCATACTATGGAGTCATTGGCTTGATAATGGAAGCTATACATAGTAAGAGGATATTAACGATGTAAAAGGATCTCATTCCATGCATGCGTTTTGTTTTATTGGTAGACCGAAATTCATTCTATCAAATTTGCTGTGGATAAGAGCTTCAGTGGCTGTATCTCCATTCCTTTGTTTTGTGTGTGTTTTTTTCCATTTATTTGAACAAAAATGCATGCATGCGTTGTGTATGCATTCGTAGTATACATACTATCCATACCATCGGATGCACTGAAACTAATGCAAACAAATTTCACTCCATATAAAAAAGGAAAAAAGCGAAGCGAAGATGAAACGCACAACTCTAGGCCTCGCCTAATAAAAACCTATGTTAAAGGGATCTAAGGCTATGTCCATTGTTGATAGGTAAAGTTAGATTCGCATATAAATAAATATATATATATACATATATATAGGTATATATATATATATATATAATACACCACCCATTGCCTTTACACCGACCTAAAAGTTTGTACTTTTGTAAAGGATACAGAGAAAACTTCGCCTGGCATTGGCTGTATAACCCAAATTGGCTTTAGGCTGGAAGTTTAAACAAAAAAATGAAAACAAAAAAGCATAAAAAACGTTCATTGAGTGAGTTGCTGTTCGGTGGTTATGGCATGTGCATGAGAATGGAACCTCTGCTAGTAATCTCCTACAATTTATGTCCGATTCGCGAAATCAAATATTGCATATACCCACAAAGTAAAAAACTTCTTATTCATGAAAGGATACTTACTTTTATATAGAGGTAGATATGATTATATAAATATAAGCGCATTTGAAATAATGGACGGTTTCCTATAAATTTATAAATGGTGTACATATTCCGAATATTAAAAATATATTAGCTAGTAGTGGGTGAATTGTTGGCTAATTTAAGCCTGAGTTGAAAACTTCATTATTTAAGTTCTTTTTTTGCGATTCATCTTTTTTCTGCTTTGTACACAATTGATACAAAAATTCATTTCATTCTAAGTTAAGTATAAGGAAAGTATAGAGTTATGTTTTTTTGGGGAAAACATAAATTAAGAATGATCTAATTAAAATTTGCGCGATAAATACCAATCACTCAAGTGTGTTTCATTACTCTCAACTCTCAACAAGGTTTGTTCTAAGTTTTGAAAGGGTGAAAATCTGTTCTTAATAGCGAGCCAGCCATTTCTAGTTTATGTTTTATGCCTACGAAGTTATTCAGCGTTATATTCGGTTTGAAATGCCAAGCAGAGCTTTTCATTTTAGTATGATTCGATTCTACGACTTAAAAATCACAAAAATAAGCAGATCTTTTATTTAAAATAATTGTTTACATCTTAAGGTCTACTTTTTCAAAATACTTTTCATTTCAAATTTTAACACAGTTCTCACAGTATAATTTAAGAAACATAGAATGGTATAAAAACTGTTTTTGGCCTGAAGTGTTGGAATAAATTAGGAAGGAAAACCCAAGACTCAAAATTATTCTGCAAAGTCAAAACAAGGTACTAAGATTAATTACCAACGCCTATCGCTTCATCTCAAACAAGGAACTTCACGATGACTCGAATATCAAGTGGGTAGAGGATGTTATGCGCGATTACGCTTCTAAACATGAACGAAGACTTATATATCATCCAAACATTGAGGCCATCCAGCTGATGGATACATTTGGCAAAACCAGGCGCTTGTGCAGAGTAAAACCGCATGAATTGACAATCTAGTATCAATTCTACAATATCAATGCATTATGGGTGTCATCACTAGACGATAGCCCTCACACATCGAACTTACCCCAACACTACCAACTCACTAATATCATAAGTACTAATAAATTAATAAGAATATTAAGATTGTAGTAAGCTAAATAATTAAAAAAAAAAAAAAAAATTATTCTTCATCAAAATAATGTTAGCCATACATAGGTGTTCAACAAAGGATTATTTAGAAATTGAAGAAATTCAATTGATGATACCATAAAGTCATGAAAAATAAATAAGGTAAAAAAGGGTTCCCGAAGGCTTAAGCCTTGTACAGACCAATGCGTTTTTCATTCGCACGCCGGACAAGATTGTAAAACGGGTGATGTATTTGCTCTAGCTATAGCTAGAACAAAATTGTTTTGCTTTTGTTTTTTGTCAGTAAAAGGACACTTTATGGCCTTCAAAATTTTTCTTTTACTTTAAATTTTTGTTGTGCTTATTCTAAAAGGGATAAGAAATGATTTTATTACTTTTAGAGAAGCATTTTGTGGCCTTCAAAACTTTTGGTGTACCTCTAAAAGTAATAAAATCATTATTTCCTATCCCTTTTAATATAAATACAACAAAAATTTCCATTAGAACTAAAATTTAAAATACAACAAAAATTTTGCTGACAAAAACAAAAACAATTTTGTTCTAGCTATAGCTAGAGCAAATACATCACCCGTTTTACAATCTTGTCCAGCGTGCGAATGAAAAACGCATTGGTCTGTACAAGGCTTTAAGGTTAGTGTTAAAGCATTCAGAAAACATGTTCTTTAAGATATCACAAACATTCTGTATATTTTTACAATCAAAAGACGTCTTTTACAAGTCTAGTAAGGTGCTTAAAGTGCTAAGTTCAAGCATCTTAAAAAGTTTATCATCAATGAAAAAAATACTTTTCCTATATATCCACCAAATTTGTGATCTATTTTTGAACAGCTGACAAAAAAGCGGCTATTCTTTAATTATTGCTATTGCTTAATTTTTTCTTTATTTTAGAAATCATTTTACAATAGACTAGAAATTTAATATGAAGATACTCAATCCTTAATAGTGAGCTGAATCATCTAAATTCAATTTAGACCATCACACATATCTAAAGACAGATGTGGTCATCATTTACTGCTTGTGTGATCGCTGCTTCGTTTTTTAAACGCTCCCCTAACTTAGACAAAAGGAGTTTTCCAGGTGCAAGAGATGCATTATACATAATGTCAAGCCCGTATACTTAATATATATATGGTGAAGGTAACAAGAAAAAAAAAGAAGGAAAAAAGAAAACTAAAATTGATTTTAATAAATAACACTGCATGGCATTACTGTGAGTTTCCTTAAAGGTTTGCAAAAGGATTGAAAGATGCTAGAAGTACAGGTAGCATAAAAAAAATTAAAATTTTGCTACTTAAAAAATTTTGTTAAGGTTATTTGTATTAACATTTTCTGTAATTCTTTTCCCTTGACCCTTTTCTTTTTGATATTTTCAAGAAAATGACCCAAGATCAATAAGCATCTGTGAAGGACAATTGGAAAAATAAAAGTGCTTTCTAAAACCTTTCGTAAAATGTTGATAAAAGAATTCGTCATCACTTTATTGAATTAACAATATCCGATCTATGAACTAATATAGTCATATATATATATATACAAAAATACCGTGTTTGGTTATTGTTGCAATTATATCTGTTGACGAAATGAAAAAAATAAGTTTTCAGAGCCTAAAAATGTAAACAATTGTATACGTTTGCATGCTTGCGAATAATTATTGTAAAATAGTTCAGAATATTCTGGAATACTAAAAAGAGAAATATTCTGAAATGTTCGCATATGAAGCTTGTAGAGAGGAGGACTACGCATTCAAACATGTAATTGCGATATTATAAGGGACTTTAACAAAAAGCTTTTTACATTTTCTTTTGAAATTGAAACTTTTAGTAAAAATAAAGGCAGGAGATTCAGTGGAAGGTACTAGCTTGGTGTTTTTACTTTTAATTAGGTCTGCCTACCAAAATTTCTAATATATTTTCTAAAATAATGAAGTTTGTATTGAAAACTACTAATTTCTGTAAATATAATAGAGAAATGTGATTTTAGTACTTATAGTACATAATTGGCTAAGCCATACCCTAATAAATATACATGATCAATGAGAAGCCCAAATTATAACCAAAAAATTTTGCTAGCCGTGACATTAATTTTTGTTTCCATTACGTAATTTTCCAGGGTATTCTTAAAAGATTATTTGCATTTCGCCTACTAGTTTATTGTTTTAAAATCATTTTTAAGGGTGGTTTTCTTTTCCTTGGGTAAGGTTATTCAAATTTTTCCGGTGAACAAAAAATAGTTTTCGTGCATTGGTAAGCCATTGATTATTTTTAGATTCACTTTTTAGAACTACTAGTATTAGGATTTGCTTAGCCTTAGTCTTGGAAAAAATCAGTGGTTCGTGGCGATGTATAAATAGGCCAATTGATTTACATACTTTTACATCTATAGATATAAAAATAAATTTTTATTAAAGGACCAATGAGCTTGAAATTTTGGTGAAATTAACTTTTTATCTAACAGTGTAATCTGATTAAGAAGTTTTTGCATAGAAATTTATTTGTACTTAGTTCTAGTCACGATAAATCTTGCTGCCAAACTCTCAACTACTTCGAGATGAGCTTTTAAGCTTTTATTTAAGAAACTGTGTGGTCATCCCCTTGCTTGAATGAAAAATTTTTTTATAAAATGTTAAGGTGGGCACCCAATTAGTGCGTATATCTCAGCGGGTAACTTTTTTGACGTCAAAATGTCGTACAAATGAATTTCACGCTGAAATATCCACATATGAGGGAGAACTTTAGCGTAAGTCTATGACGTCATAAAAGTTACCCGCTGAGATATACGCACTAAGTGGGTGCCCACCTTTAGACTATTCCAAATTCTAGTCATGGATACTGTGGAATTTTGCGACTGAGTTCTCTATTATTTTGGGAAAAGCTATTAAGATTTTAATTAAGAAATCATATACTGCTTAAATGAAAATGCAATATGTTAAAAGAAGCTGTGCTAAAAAATAAACTCGCCTCCAGATTTAGCCGTGGCTGCAATGAAATCTTCCGATTGAGTTCTCAATTACTTTGGAATTAGCTATTATAATTTGAACTAAAAAATCGTATCCTGCTTGAGTTACAACACAGTGGAATAAAACAATTTTTGCAAAAAAATTAATCCTTTCAAAGTTCTATTCACAGATTCAGTGAAGCTTTGGGAGAAAGCTGTGAAGTTATTTGTCTAGATAACAGAGCACAGTTGTTAAGAAATTATTGAATAAAGCTCAACCCACTTTCAGCTGTCGTCATGTATGTACCAAAGCCTTCATAAATGTATGCACCTTAATTCAACCACAACATAAAGTTGAAAGTTAATAATAAATATGATAGGTACAAGAAAAAAAACATAATCCCAAAATTTTAGTTAAATTTTCATGCTTTAAGGTAAGTTTTAAAACACGAGCATTATAAAGACAGTTTTTTTCCTCTATCCTAATATAACAACAAAATTTTGCTTGTACACCTATATATAACATGTACATGTACATATGTATACATATACATATATATATATTTACATATATATATAATATATATATATAAAAGAAATATCCCTAAATAGTTTCTCAAGTAATCCACTATGACTATAAAGTACCCGGATGAATGTTATGATGGCCCACTAACCCATTCCATTAAAAACACTTAAAAATTATTTAAAAAACTAGCTAATACTCGGATAGGTAGCTCTATTCTTCTAATTTTGTGTTTTCCTACTTATCTTGTTTTATATTTGTACTTATATTTTATTTTTGTATATTATTTAAAAAAGAAACACTTCTCATCCAAAGTGCTGCTTCCGTAACCTAAAGAAAGTGTGATATGTAGTTTGAGCGGGCATACGGGTGTCTTTCCCATATTTCATCTTATACATATATTGAGTAGCTATCTTATATGTAATAAATATCGCTATACTTATAGATATTAAGTGTAAGCAACTAAGCAAATAGTAATAAAATAGTATAACTGACTGTCTTAATGTTAATAAAATTCAAGAGATTTCTCTATGATCTAAATGAGGCCTATTAATAAAATCAAAAACATTTGCGATTATTATTAGCATGAGAAATGAGGTCTAGCTTAGATCCTAGAACAGATATTTATAGAATATTTACATATACAAGTTCTTGAAATGCTAGACATAATCAAGGCTTTATTAACACGAAAAGAAATAAAGAAAAGAAAAGAGTGAAGCTTGAGTATATCTTTTCATTTCCTTTAGCCTAACTAAGATTTCCATATGATAAGAAATGCAAACAAGGAAAACTTATATTTTTTGAGCAAGTATAAGTAATTTAATGATTCTAATGATATAAAAGTGCATTTATTGTATGCAGTTGTATAGATATCTTAGATCAATAAGATCTGTATCCCTCATAAAATAAAATGAATGTTTTCATAAGATATACGGATATTCCATATATCTTATGAAATCAAAAAAATCAAGAAGTTCTATGAAGTTCACTAATGATATAGTTTCCGTACTACACCGATGTAAACCCTCTTCGGAAACCATCAAGCTTTGTGGTTCGACACCATGGTTTCGTTACTGGTGTAAACCGCCTATAAGAAAGTAATAAACATAGGAAATTTCATTTCACTTTATATTTTCACGTACATGTACATGAAATACATATATAATATAGATATGTATTACAGAAGAAAGAGGAAAAGAAAAGAAAAATCCTCTACGCTAACTTGAAATTCTTAAAATTTTTTTTCCAATCTGATCGCAATTTTAAAAATCACACATATTGGAAAGGTGAGATTTAATATTTTTGCATGCGAGTTTGGCATACAAAACATGAAAAAGTGTGAGTTTCATCCGCAGGGAAAAAACACTGATGGTCAGTTAGCTGTGAGTATGAATTCTCTTGAATATTTCAAATACATCTCTTTTGTAATGCAATTTTACATTACAATTTTACATTTTTTTGCATAAGTACTGCAGAAAATTTTTAGGTTAATGCAGGGTAAACTACAACAAATTGAAATTTTTTTAATAAAATTTTATTTAAATATTACAAAAAATTTATTTATTTAATTTATTACAATTTGAAAAACTATTTTGCTAATTAAAAATTAAGTCAAACACTTATCTTTTAGATACTTCGCACATGCAGTACAAATGAATTCATATGAATTTAAACATGATTATATAGAACTTCCTGAACTTATATTTAGTAAAATATAATATAACAGTCCAAATTTAAATTTAAAACAAAAAAAAAATGGCTTAATAACTATAATTAGAGTAAAGTTTTAACAGTTAAACTACTAACTCGCGACAACAATATATTTCCTAATATCCTTAATACAGACGTCTAGTAGGGTGTACAAACAAAAAGCTTCTCCACAAACTAATACATTGTAATACACATGATGGAAATTTGAAAGTAAATGTTATAAAAATAAGCATTAAAGTATCTAATTGTGTTTGAATTTAACAAAAAAAAAATAATAATAATTTGGATAATTATAATTAATAAACGGCATTTAAAGACAAAATAGTGTGGGACGTAATTATGTTTGGTGCACAAACTGTAAATTTACAATAAAAGTCCAAACTTTCCTGTATATATGTAGGGTTTTTAGGAGGCTATACGCAGTTAGTTTTTAAAAAATCCAAAAATTTTCGGAATGAACGTATGTTGAAGTATACTCCCTGAAAATTTCAAACCAATCCGGTGAATATTTTCTGAGATGTACCCTTAATTGTAAAAATGCTTCTACCGCTTACGTAAGACGTTTAGTTGTGTTCTTGGTTTTTGGTTTTAAGTTTTTTAAAACTAAATTTGAAGCTGAAGGTGTTTTTACACAAAACAATAATAAAGGTGAAGCTAAATGTGAAAGATAAATATGAAGAACATTCCGTGTGGTTCCAAAGTTGTTGCGATAGCGGCTTTAATCGCAACTGCGACGTTTAATGAATGTACAACATCACTTTTGTACTTCATTATTGCAATAGGTCTGTTAATTGGCCCCGTTGCTCATACCTATGTCGAAAAAAGGATGTAGAGTGTGTTAATTTATCTGACTCAAGAGCGTATGGAGTACGTGCTAGAAACAATGGCTCATCGACAAAATCAGCTCGAAATATTAGAAGCTGTTGATGTTATAAAGGGTCCATCTTATGGCCCTGGAATAGATGACACTATGAAAGTTGGAAGAAAAACTTGACTATGTATAAACTTCTTTTGAAACTTTAAACGCATTTTTCTCAAACCGTATTTTCAAGTCGGTGAGCACGATTTCTCAAAAACGCCCCAATCAATCGGCCTTAAAATTTAACACAAACTTTTCAAATATATTCTTCAGGTTTTGATCAAAGAAATAAGATTTGCGATACTTATTTCTATTTTTTTAAGCAATTTTCGTGAAAATTTTTCTCGAAAATTCAAACTTATTTTTACTTTTTAACCAATTATTAGGTATATTTAAGTAAATTTTAGATTATTCGCGTTCAGGGGCTGATCGTCCTTCAGTATTTGCGCCATAAAAGAATTTTTAAATAACTTGATCTATATAATATGTCCATTACATTATACATAAAATTAATAGTGTTTCTTCCACCAAGTCGATTGATTTTTCAAATACTAAGTTTTTCGACAAGCCAATGCTGATGTACAAAATGAGACAGTCTAATATCCAAAAGTCATGCTTTAGATCTTACAAAAGCTTGACTTGGTAAATGTTACTTGGATACGCAACTCTGAAACTTTGCTTTGCTGACTTAGCGTGGTCGTGTATGCAGCGATTATGTTTAACGTTTTGATAGTTAAAATGGGGTAGAAAAATGAAAAATAAATTTTTATTGTAAAATAAAGTTTTAAGCGATATTTAACTCCTTAAAGAAATAAAAAAACATTGCATTCACCATTTTACAAGTACATTTTTCCATGACTAAACTCTCCTGGAATCTAGTAATACAGTTGATCATTACAGTTGATTCAGATGAAACTATTTTAGGCACAATAAACAATTTTTTTGCGTTAGTATGTGAGAATATCATTTTTAAAGTAGATTTTATTTGAGCAGAGCAGTATCTCCAATATGAAATCTACAGAATTAAAATAGTGGGTAAATACAAAATTTGATTACAAACCCACATAAACAAGAATCTCAACAATATCAAAAGTGTGTAAATTATAAATAAGTAAAAACCATAACTATTTAAAAGATTTGGATATAAATTAACCCTAAAAATTTACAATAAAAAAAAAATAAAGTAATGTCAACATAAATATAGGAAATCAAACACCTTTTCAAAAAAAATAATTCTTAATACTTTATTAAATTCCATTTATCAGCTGTATTATACATACCCTAAGGACTTACTATAAAGCCAGATGTTATCAAGGGATTCTATTATAGAGGATATCTACCAAATTAAGAATATAAAAGAAAAAATACCACGAGCCTATTACTTACAATCGCACTTCATTTTAAAACTACAAAAAATTTAGCCTGAAATGATGAATGAAAAAAAGTGCAACATGCGGGCTCAGTAGCACACGGTGAATGAAAGAAATAACAATGAAGCTAAAATCCAAATTTTAAAATGAAAAACAAATAAACCGTGTTAAGGAAGTGTTATTAGGGATTTTCTATTCTTTTTACATCCTTACATGGGTCTTCTATTAGTTTTATCATTATAAAATAGGATACCGGCTGGCATTTGCCAGAAGTTTTCATCAAAGCTGCTGATTCCTTAACGTCGCACTAGTTTGTCTATTACATCTTCGGCTCTCCACCCTTAACACCATTTGCATTAGTCATCATAGGAAATTTCTGAATGAGCCAATAACAAAAATAAACCAAAAATTGCACAAAATATAAAAGGCAGGAGGGAAGAAAGTATCTTAAGTTTCTATAATTCTTCTTCTGTTTTCTTTTTAAGCCTTTTTATAAAGACAAGATGCATTTGTCTTTAGTAACACATCTTTATCAGGTGATATTATAAAAATGAACTTATCAGAAATAATATAGATTTTTGAGAAATAAAAGTTTTATTCTTTGCTTAAGTTTAACTGCTAAGCTGACTATGGTTTCAAAAGTGTAAGGTGAAACTTTTTTAAATTGTCAGTGATTTTTTTTATTGTGGACAAATGAAAATCTCGTAGAATGTTGAAAAATTTTTTTTGGAGAAGAAAGTTAAAAATTTTGTTCTCTTTATGCTTTTAGTACGAAAATAAATTTTTTTTCTAAACAGACAGTAGTTAAAAATTCAGCGAGAAAAAGCACGCAAAAAAAACAAAAGAACAAAAACAAAAAGAATAAATAGAAATATTTGACATTGCGGGCTATAAACTTTTGATGAACTTTGTTTCTAGTTGAATAACAGCCTTCTGGCAGTAAACACTACATTGGTATCCTATTTACAATCGAAAATTTTACAGAATTCTCCTCTTTACTCTAGGATACTTCACGATATTTAATATTTACCTAACTAGAGATGAAAGGTACAATAGCACTTTAGAATACTGTGTCTTATGAGCCCATTCGGTTTAGTTTTTTTGGTTTGCTTAGTTTGTTAGACCAGGCGCCAGACGTGTGAAAATGAGAAAAAAAAATAATAATTCGTTATAGCAAACTAATGATGCAATATGGTAAAGCGTGTTATTAGTAAGAAAAAAAACATAAATCGAACAAGTGGAAACCTGCCGGGTCGGAGAGGGGTGCGTTTTTAGGGGGGGGAAATGGTTTTTTGTTATTTCTGACTAAACTACGCGTCCAATCAAAAAAGTTTTAAAGTAAAAGTTGTAGATAATAAAAAGATCTACAGCTTGTCCATAGAACATTTTTTTATTTACCCTATGCTTTGATAAGTAAAAAACAAAACGCTTTTTTCTGTTTTTTAACTGTTTTTTCAGAAAAATGATTAGATTTGGCTCAAAATAAGTAAAAACGTATCTTTTAGTATTTTAAGTAATCTGTATTTTTTTTAAAAAAATTAATGCAGAATTGTTGCTAAATTTCACTAAAATATAAAAAAAAAAGGGTTTTTTCAACTGAAATTCCTAATAAAATGAAAAATCCGATAGAACTCAATCTAGCTTCATTTGTTTACTTCATACTTTGCCTTTTAAAAAATAAAAGAAAAATAAAACTTTTAATGAAAAAAGCCCCAAAAAAAGTGAAAAAACTTAAAATATGACCTTTTCCATTACACATTTTCTGATTATTTTCTAAAAATTTTCATTAATAATTAAAATTATTATAATTTTGTAATATAAATATATACTAAAAATAATTAGTAATTTATTTATTGATTAATTACATCGTTCAACCACGCTGCGCAATAAGTAGGCTTTGGTTTTCTATGTCATCCCCTGTAGTAGGTATAATTGGCTGCATTGATAACACTTACAAATTTTTAAATTTTTTCGTTAAGCTCGACAAAAATATGTTTTTAGGGTAATTTTAGGTCGTTGAATCCGAAAATCACAATCTTTTTTTTATTCAAAGAAGCATTTGTGAGATATTCCCAAAAAATGTGTTTTTTGGGTGTATTTTCTTTTATTGGTCTGTATCCCAGAAAATAAATTTTTGATTGGCTAAAGCTCACCGGTTAATAAAAGCTATTATTTTTTTCTTTTAATTGACATATAAAACGTGTAAATCAATATATATTTGACAAAGTTACAGGAAATCCAACTTAAAAAAAAGTGATTTTTTTCATCTTTTTTTAAAATGGCCTATTTTCATTTGCTTCTTTTTGGTTGAAAAAAGGTTTTAAGTGATTTAAGACTTTAAATAAAGGAAAAATTTGCTACAAATATTTTGGTGTCAAAATCTTCAATATTTAAAGAAAAATGAAATAGTTATAGATTATTAAGTGGGGACGTGATTGTGTCATTTTTCAGGTCTGATACGGACGCTCACAAAATTCTGCCAACTACTTCAATGAAGTTAACTAGTTGCAATTTTCACCAGTTTGCAGTTGCGAACTGCGAATATATAAAATACAGCTCTTTTTTGAGTCTATGGGATAGCAGATCAGGTGGGAAGCGATATATTCAACGCGATCGGTCATGGGGGGAAAGCCATGTTGTAGAAACGAATAATTTTATTCAGAAGGCACTTGTGGACACAGAAAATGTAATTTTTCCTCAATTATATATTAAAATTAGAGAAATGAAAAATTTGGCAAAAGTATTGGTAAAAGTTTCGAAAAAGAGGTGGCACTTCTATTCATCAGAAAAAATGTCGATTTAGTTGTGTGAATATGACCTTCTTGAAGCCATACTTTCTAGTATTTCAACCACAAATTCGAAGTTTTATTTACACAAGTTATAAAAATTACATACTAGATAAACATTTAATTTATTTCTCAATTTCCATAAGTTAACTTCATTGAACTAGTTGGCAGAATTTTGTGAGCGTCCGTATCAGACCTGAAAAATGACACAATCACGTCCCCACTTAATAATCTATAACTATTTCATTTTTCTTTAAATATTAAAGATTTTGACACCAAAATATTTGTAGCAAATTTTTCCTTTATTTAAAGTCTTAAATCACTGAAAAACTTTTTTCAACCAAAAAGAAGCAAATGAAAATAGGCCATTTTAAAAAAAGATGAAAAAAATCACTTTTTTTTAAGTTGGATTTCCTGTAACTTTGTCAAATATATATTGATTTACACGTTTTATATGTCAATTAAAAGAAAAAAATAATAGCTTTTATTAACCGGTGAGCTTTAGCCAATCAAAAATTTATTTTCTGGGATACAGACCAATAAAAGAAAATACACCCAAAAAACACATTTTTTGGGAATATCTCACAAATGCTTCTTTGAATAAAAAAATGATTGTGATTTTCGGATTCAGCGAACTGAAATTACCCTAAAAAACATCTTTTTGTCGAGCTTAACGAAAAAATTTAAAAATTTGTGTTATCAATGCAGCCAATTATACCTACTACAGGGGATGACATAGAAAACCAAAGCCTACTTATTGCGCAGCGTGGTTGAACGATGTAATTAATCAATAAATAAATTACTAATTATTTTTAGTATATATTTATATTACAAAATTATAATAATTTTAATTATTAATGAAAATTTTTAGAAAATAATCAGAAAATGTGTAATGGAAAAGGTCATACTTTCAGTTTTTTCACTTTTTTTGGGGCTTTTTTCATTAAAAGTTTTATTTTTCTTCTATTTTTTAAAAGGCAAAGTATGAAGTAAACAAATGAAGCTAGATTGAGTTCTATTGGATTTTTCATTTTATTAGGAATTTCAGTTGAAGAAACCCTTTTTTTTTATATTTTAGTGAAATTTAGCAACAATTCTGCATTAATTTTTTTAAAAAAAATACAGATTACTTAAAATACCAAAAGATACGTTTTTACTAATTTTGATCCAAATCCAATGATTTTTCTGAAAAAAACGGTTAAGAAACAGAAAAAAGCGTTTTTAGTTTTTTACTTATCAAAGCATAGGGTAAATAAAAAAATGTTCTATGGACAAGTTGTAGATCTTTTTATTATCTACAACTTTTACTTTAAAACTTTTTTGATTGGACACGTAGTTTAGTCAGAAATAACAAAAAACCATTTCCCCCCCCTAAAAACGCACCCCTCTCCGCCTCGGCAGGCTTCCACTTGTTCGATTTATGTTTTTTTTCTTACTAATAACACGCTTTACCATATTGCATCATTAGTTTGCTATAACGAATTATTTTTTTTTTCAAACCCTCTGGCGCCTGGTCTATGTGGTTTTGTAATGGTTCTTAATTGAACTTGAACTTTAATTACATTTAGAACCAGGTTAAGGATAATAAAATTGATATAATTTTATATACGAATTGTTTTATTACAATATTTTCTTTTGTCTTTACACAAATACACTTTTTATGAATAAAACAAAGCTTACAATAGTATAGTATAGTACTAATATATATGCCACCTTTGGATTTTTTTTCTTCAGAGATGTTTGACTCTAATGTCCAACAGTAATCTGCTAGCATACATGCTAGCACCCTCCACTTTCCCTGATATTCTTCTATTGTAGAAATTTTCCGTTGAAATATCCCATTGTGTTTATCATTGGCGTTACCATATTTTCAGAAAATAAGTACAAATGTAGATGAAGGAAATGTATTTTCAAGGATATATTGTAATCTAAATCTAAGGATTATAAGTAAGTAGTTCAAAGCTCCTTAACAATACTCTTATGGTCATTTGATTGGTGTTACCCGAGAAAATTTGATGCTACTCTCATGAAAGATTCCCAAGCTGATTTTTTCAGGTCACTAAGTTTTTCTTAAAATATTTATTACCTCATCAATTTACTTGCAAATATGTCTTCTCTAATTTTTGTGTCACTCACCATTGATCACCAATCACCAATCACCAATCCATTGATTTCACGATTTTCATTATAGGCCCAGTTTTATATGCTAAGTGGTCAAAAGTCATTATTAGGTTGTTCTAATGAAACATTTTAAATATTTTTCTATTCTGGAGTAAAAGATTCGCATTGGGGCCAGTATTCTTTGACATAATGATTTTGTTTGTTTCTGCTGTTTCATACACAAATAAAATAACAGACGTTTTTATACCCCAGATACAATCCTAAAATAAGGACAAAAACTTATGAATCTCCGCGAACATACTCTTATTGATTACAACAAATGCCATCCCTTTAATCGAGACCGCAAATCATCACCTTCAAATTATAGGGATTTCAAAAGGCACAGAATAAGATCTTTTGGCGCAGTCAGTAAGAAAGCCTTTACCTGTCACACAACCAAACTTGAGGAACCCACGCTTTTTCTTACTGTAGGACAGCAAAGCCAAAATAATATTTATAGAAGTCGGTTAGTAATGGTGTCAAATCCTTTCGACATAGCGCTGGTGGTATTTTTTGATTAGATTTTGACCTTTCTGTTAGTCAAAGTTTTATGCTTCTCAAACGTATTTTTACTGTATAAAAGACCTTATTTGAAAAATAAATTGCCTACTGCCTTCGTATCTGATCAAAATTAAATATGGTCTTATTGCCCTACCTACTCTAGGCATTTCAAAATTGGTAAGCATCTTGTCACAAAATTTCGTTGACCAGTGCAATTTGTGTAATTAAACTAGAATAAGCGCTTTAATTATTTTAAATTTTTGCAATCTTTTCGAATATTTTATGATAAAAATTAGGATTAAACGTAAAAACAGCAATACGTATAAAAACAGCAATAGCAAAAATAGCTTAAAATTAAAAACTCTGCTTGTTTTTGACTTGTGGCTTGTGATCATATGGTTTGTTAAGAAAAATCACCTGTTCAGTTCATTCTTTAATTAAATAAGAATTGTAGCAAAAATTTTTTAAGATTTTATATTTCTAGATTCCTTGCAAAAGGTTTTCTTTAGATCTTGAAAAAACTAGAATATTTAAAAAGATCTTATAATTCTTAAAGAAACTGTTTCCCTTATCCGTTGCAAGTCACCTCTGACGAGACAACAGTAGTTTACTGCAGCGGTGGTATAGCACTTGTGAATCATGTTAACAAGGCGAATCATGTTGAAAAATGTTGTCTATTAAATGAGCATTCGATTGTGTTTTCAGTTTATCGTTGCCAACACGTTGCCAAACTTCTACAATGAATTCCAATACTTTCTTTTTAATTTTGGAACTTTAATAAACACACGAAGCCAATGTGGAATAAGAAATTTATTTGCAAAATAACTAGGTCACTAGTTAGGGGATTTCGTGGAAAGGAAACTAAACGATATTGAAGGTGTTTAACTTAAGACCATGAGGAGAGATTGGGTGAGAAACTACATATCTTACAACTGCTTAGTATGTTCTAATTGTAAGTTGCCTGGAGGAAAGAAAATAAGACTACACTTTGGTGAAATGTGCAAGGGAAACCATACCATCATGGAGATCGTTTGAAAAAATATCATACATTAAAAACATATAAATAATTATTTGAAATGCAGACATGTAGTATTTATTCAAAAAATAAATAATTATCCCTCTTATAATTTGATAATCTAAAAAAAGCTGATAAATTGAAACGAATATAAATGAATAATAAAATAAAATCTTTTTGTTTTATATTTAAAAAAGATAACTACAACTTGGTGAGAATCAAGCATGTGCAAAGTCTTGCTCAATAAGGGCTAAAGTCATTAGGGAAATCAAAGATAACAATTTAAAAGAACAGCTCCTCTATTTCGTATTTAGTGTGAAATTACAAAAAACAAAACAAAATATAAATTTAAAATAGAATAGTACAACAATCCAAAAAAATTCATTGAGAAAATGATCGAATCCAATAAGACCTCGAAATCAGTAAATTATAATAATTCTTTATGTTATTTAAATAATCTATCCATGCAGCTAATTTTTCTAAAAACGCAGATGAATGACAACCCCGAAGGAAATTTCTAATGTGCTTTAACTCCGAGCCGATTCGAGCGCTCCGTCACCATATTAATTTGGAGCACAATACGAGCGCTCGGATTGAGCTCCTTTTGTACATGAGTGCTCATATGAATATAAATTCGCACGTACCTGTCAGCTGATATGTGCTAAGTCTCAAGTTAGCTTTTTTTGATGAAATCTTTTGCTTCATTTATAGTAATTGTTTCATTTACAGTGATCTACTTAAAGTTAACGCACGGTTGTTTTTAGTATTTCAAAGTTCTCATCAAAATGTAAGTATAAATTTTAATATTAAAATTATTTAATAAGCTTTAAATAAATAAATTTTACTAAAGGAAATCGTGTCTTAGTGCAACTTTGCACAGGTTGATAGCAAGAAAAATTGTAAGTATACCCCTTTAAATACAAATTTAATTATAAATCTAAAGAAAAATTATTTCAGAACCCATGAGAAGGAACTATATTTTTAAGTATTTACTTTAAGGTTATTTTGTAAATTTATTGTTATATGTAATTAAAAATGAGCTTATAAATTCAATTAAACATTGTTTCTTCGTTTTTTATGCTTTCCTTTCCATATACATCAAAAAGATTGGTAACTTTCCTGGGCTCTTCTATTAAAATTAAAATTTATTTTATGAGCGACAGCTTGGTTTCTGTATGTCACGCAAAGAGAGAATTTTGACGCTGGGAGAGAGTACTCATGGTCTTACTAAAAAAGAATTTCTTCAAAGGAGGAATGGAAAAAATTTCATTTGTCTACTCTTTCTTAAAGGCAGCAATAGATAATGTATGTGAAGAAGTAGGGGAAGACTTATAAAAAGAACTCACTTCTTAAGACTACATTCAGTTTTCTACTATTTCTTGGTGTATTTAGATGAAGAAGAAATCAAAAATTTGTTTATGAACTATTTCAACAAAAGAAAAGGAAACACAAAAATATACTCACCCTCCTGCTTATAAATTTCTGTATAAGCCAAAACTTCTTTAGTTTTTGGCTTGGGACTCACCCCTCTTATAATTTGATAATCTAAGAGACAGCTGCAGTCATGACGTAAAAGGTAAGGGGATGAAAGAAAATGTTAAACTTTGGCCACAAACAAAGGTTAACAGAAATATATAAAAATATAAAAAAAATAAAAGAAAAAAACGAGCAACAAAGTACATGCTAACTATTCAATGTGTTTTATGCACAACGATGCACATCTGCTTCTAAGGAGTACAATAATAAGAATCCAGTTTATTTGCCCTTTTTAAACAGGAGAATAAATTTATATACCGGTAAGGGGACAAGGGTCGTTCTTGATATGCTTCCTCATAGTCAAAATTTACTTTCTCAAGCGCACACCGGTTCATATATTTTGACGACAAATGTCTCTCTATGAGATAAATATAAGCTGTCCAGGATCAACCTCAAACGCTAATATAAAAAACCTTATGGGTTTCTATTAACATAAGATGTACAAGGGACGCGTGCTAAGCGCATGCGTAGCTCACTTTTTGCAGGGATTTAAAATATGAATAAAAAAGAAATAAATATAATTTATGAAATGAAATTAAATTTTATCAAAATGAATGACGTGCATCAAAAAAGTCTTTTTTAGGTTAATCCTATCAAGCAATATTTTTCTTAAAAATTAACATTGAATAATTTAATTGTGTGGAAGTATCGGTTTTAAAGTGTTTAAATTGATTAATTAAATAACAAAAAGACAAAACAAAGTAAAGTAAAGTAAAATAAAGGGGGACAAAATGCAACGTGACCAGTCTTGATCTATTGTGCTCCCCATCAGACATGTTATTATGGAAAACTAATATTCAGGTCCATTGCCAGAGCTAGGATCCCTCTCAGACCTATTTCCAACCCTTTTGTGCAGGTTACTTGTCGAGTGAGAAGATGCTTCACTCTCTTTGACATCACCCTACCACAGTCAAAGAGTAAGTGAGTAGGCGTCTCCTCTACTTCTTGACAGAATCTGCATTTAGGGGTTGTTGATCTTCCCAATTTATAAAGGAGCTTAAGGAAGGGGCCATGTCCTGTGATGAACCATGTCAATATGCTCAGGGACTCTTTATCAAACTTCCTTGCCTCGTCTAGGTTCCTTATTTTAATGCTTTGGACTGTACCAAGCCAGATGACTCGGTCCATGTCTTAACACTGTAGTCATTTGACCATTTATTTAGGTACTGCTTGAGTACACTTATGGAATAGGGGACGCTGGGTAGTGGGCCAATGCAGCATCTGCTCGAGCCCAACCTTGCCAGTCTATTGGCCTCTTCGTTACCTTCAATTCCCTCGTGGCCAGGAGCTCACATTAAGGTAACTGTGTTTCTTTCTGCCAAGCACTGAAGACTCATGTAACAGCTCCAAACCACCTTTGATGTGAAGTTTGGTGTTGCTAAGGCTTTTGATGCGGCTTGACCATCCGAAATAATATATATATGAGCTTTCCTAAAGTCCCAAGACAAAACAAATAAATTATGATTTAGATAACAAATAAATAGCATACTTAATGATAAAATAAATGGAAATGATACAATAAATGGAGGAATTTTTAATATAATTTTGTTGGACAACAATAGATGTCCAAATTTTCCTTTTTGCAGGCCTTTAAAGGCAACATGCTAAATAAACATATATATTACATAGTGATGAGCGAGACCAAGATCAAGAACAAGACCATAGTTATCTTGGTCTTGGTATTGGTCCTGACGTTTTTATCTTGGTATTGGTCTTGCATAAATATGTCTTGGTCTTGCACAAATAAGTCTTGGTCTTGCAGAGTTGCAGATATTGGTCTTACAAAAGTAATCTCAGCCTTGCATTAACCATGTTTTGAGCTCTCAAGTTTCGATTGAGTGTTATTATATTTTTTTAGGATTTCTAGAGGCTTACTTTTAATAATCCTACAAAAACAATTAAGATCTACATATGTATTATTTTATTTATTTTTTCGAATGATGAGAACAGATAATCAAAGTCTGCCACTATGTTATCCAGAAAGTTAATTGTCTTTTTTCTTCATTTGTTTGGTTTTACTTAAAACACGGAACAAAAATAATTTTTTTTAAATTTTCACTTCAGTATCGTTTTGTATTGACATATCTGTTCATATAACACCAATAATTACTGTAAGTTTCCATAAAATCCACTAAAGCCACATTAAATATGCAAGTTCTTTTTGCTCTAAAAATAAAGCAATTAATTTCTTTAAAAACCGTCGATCTACTGAACATTCTTTTAGAAAATTAACTTGTTCGTTAAGGGCTAAAAAGTTTTGATAAACACTAAAATTCCTTTAAATTTGATTAAATATTGAGGCTATAAAAAGAAACTGATAATTCTCATTCCTCAGTTTATTTTATTTTATTTACATTTACTCCGATAAAATAAAATAGCACACTAAAAAATTCTCTTGGGGATCCATTAATTATTTTCAACTATAAATTCGGTAGAAGTCTTGTTATGAGTCTTGATCTTGCACAAATAAGTCTTGGTCTTGCAGAGTTGAGTTTTGGTATTGGTCTCGTTAAAGTGATACTATATCGGTCTTGGTCTCGGTCTTGAAAAATTTGCAAGACCAAGACCAAGACTGTAGGACCGAGACTAGCTACACGATTCACAATAAAAAGTTTTTATCCGTATATTCAGTACTGTCTACAAGCTTCAATGGAGCTTATCAAAACTTTGTTTTTGTCTCAAAAGAGAACCCACAAAACGAGCTTTTCGTTGGTTCAGATTCGAATATTGCATTTGGAAAATTTGATATCATCACTGAATCTGTTCGGAAGGTTCTGTTATAAGGATTGCGCATTTGTATAAAGTGGTTGAAGTTCCAAAGTAAAAGTGCTGAATGAAGAAAATTAGATGTAAAAAATATTTTTATGATGAATGTAGCATTTTTCAGAAACAAAAAATCTAATGATTTATTCAAGGATTAGTTTGTTCGTCTTTATCGTAATCATAACTAACCTCTAATGATATATCCATGAAATATCAATCCACCAATTTGGCAATGGGCTTTTCAAAATGATTTGGAAAAGAAAGAAGGAAATGTGAATATTAACAAGTAATATAAAAAGAAATTTTTTAAAGTATATTCCTACTTGAGATTGTTTTTTCTTTTTCTAATTCAGAATTCGTAACTAGTTGCATTTAGTTTTCTGAAGTTTTTCTCTCATATAAAATCAAAATTAGTTTATTAAATATAATTAATGAATTAATATTTGAACTAACTGCATTAACATCAATTGTCATCCACTCCCAACACAACAAAATTTATTTGAACTTGATTGGATAAATAGAAAAGGGTTTAATTATCGATGGAAAGTTCCAAAAAGATATTGGACATTATGAGCTAATGATAAGAATAATATTTGAACTAACTGCATTAACATCAATTGTCATGCACTTCCAACACAACAAAATTTATTTGAACTTGATTGGATAAATAGAAAAGGGTTAAATTAACGATGGAAAGTTCCAAAAAGATATTGGACATTTTGAGCTAACGGTAAGAATAAATTTTGAACCAAATGCATTAACATCAATTGTCATCCACTCCCAACACAACAAAATTTATTTGAACTTGATTGGATGAATGGAAAAGATTTTATTAACAATTTAAGATTTTTACATACTTTTTGCAAGCTAATAGTAGGAATATAAAAATAGACAGAAGCAGGGAAAAAAAAAAAGACTTAAAATAATGATCGCCATGATTGACAAAATTTAAGTCTTTCCTTACATAGGTAAAACTGATCGATTCATTTCTATTTGCTTTTAATTTGGTAAAAATGTTTTGTTGTTGCGTAGTTAATTTTTATATCACTATTTGTAAGTATTTTCAAAGTCAGTTATATGATTCAACTAAGCGAGTGAATTTCAGGATCAAAATTCAGAAAAAATTGAAAGCGTCGTGAACGACACTCGAAAGATATGAAAACTCATATTTATATGCAGGTAGCATGTACACGTATATATGTATGTATAGATATTGATATAAAAATATATATGATTTTGAAAATTAACTACACCTACATATATAGGTTGTCTATTAATCATTTGTAAATGGATTCATACTTTCAAGTATTTTTTTTATTCTTTGTAGATGAATTTAACTTTCGAAATTTATATAAGTATTGTAATTTTTGGATCAATCAAGAGCTCAGATCTTAAGGTTTTAAGTATGCCTATATGTATATATGTATAAATATATATAACGCTCTTAAGCGCGACAAGAAAATGATAACGACTGAAAAATTTCAGTTCCTATCCAAATATTGCCAGATAAAATGTTTTCACATAAAAAATTACGAATTGAAACTTATCGTCTGCCTGGGACTCACTAGCGCTTAGCGTGTGGAAACGGCTTAGCACACTAAAAATGGAGAGTTTTTTTTATATACCAGTGGAGTGGAACATCAGTGGAGACTAATGGACTCATTAGCATTTAACACTAAATTTTGTGCCAAAGGAAGGTCCCTCAACCCGAACTCACCGATTTTTTTGAAACTCGGATATGTTGTAGTACATCAAAAACTAAGAGACACGTGTTTTTTTTTATCTGCTGACATTTACTTTAAGGGGGTAAAATTTACCCCCAAAGTTACCCCCAAAATCACATTTTTCCCTATAACTCGAGTTGTGGTTGATACTTTTCAACCAAATAAAATTATTTTGACTTTTACTCTAAAATGACATCTTTTAATCAGTTCTGATATCATAAGGGTTGCATCCCCTTATTTTTGTAAGGGAAAATCAATGTTTTTCTATAAAATAACACACTTCAGGTGGACGTCTTTAAGAGGAACGAGATTATGCCTTCATTTCTGAGGTAGAATTCATTGTACTTTTACTTTTAATAGATACTACGAAAAGAGTTTATAGTTGTTGATTACAATTGACATAGTATTGATTTAAATTAGTGATGTAAGATGAAACTAAAAGACAAAGTTACGATTTCAAGAAGCTGTTCACAGATTCAAGTACAAAATATGAATGCTATTTTGATGTACGTTTTGTGTGCAATTTTCTAATAAAGAAATTATCTGTAAATTTACTTGATAATGTTTATCATATAGAATTAAAGCATATTTATTAATTGATAATAAAGTCTATTTAATAATTTTGTATTCATACAAGATTTTTTGCTGTATAATAAGGCTCCTCATTATTTTCCAGCCGAAGATGAAAAAATTCCTCTACAGTATCAGTGTCCCATTTATTAATTGAAAGTCATTCTTGAATGTTATCGTTTTCATCTAATAATTTGACAACTGGTTCTGCACCGCTTAAGTATTTAATTAATAGGGACGGAAATTGTGAGGGTTTATCGCTCTTTACAAAAGTTTCAAGTTGTGGATATAATCCAAACTTGCATGCAAAAACTGCTAATATTGCTTTTGGATATCAGTTCGATGGTTCTATTTCAGTCTCTTGGCAGCAAGATTTATACTAAACACTGTAATAAATATCTGAAAATCAAAGTTTAAATATTTTGATCAAATTACGCAAAAAATGATGCATCAGATTGTTCAGCCCTTTTACAGTCGGAATACTTTAGCACTGATCAGTTGAGTTGTATCCAAGTATTTTACATTCACTTGGAGTTAATTTTCTTTTCCTTTGATTCTAAAATATGTAAACTATTACCCAACAGAATCAATTGTTACTTACGTGCATTCAGCGCCGTCTTTACCATAAGGGCACACGGGGCCTGTGCCCAGAGCCCCCGATCTTTTGGGTCCTCCAGGAAGAAAATATAATCGCTTAAACAAAAAGTAAAATTAAATCCTTTTTATTATCGATTTCAGAAATTTATGCGATGACATGTATGGGGCAAACTTTGTAGTCATTGATTACTCTTTTTGTTGTTTAAGTATTAAGTTTTTGCAAAAGCTTGTATGGGTTTTGGTTACTTTACAACTACTATGCCTACCAATGTCTAACTGAGAAAATACATACATGATGTCATCAGTAAATATTTTTAACAAGGTACTATTTAATACCTGAAATCTGTGGTATTTTTCACTTATTTCATGTGAAAATCTTATTTTTATTTTCAAATCTATTTTCCGGAGTGCCAAGGTGTGAGTTCAAGGGTTCAGTTGAAACATTTTCGATCACTTTTGTTGCAGTTGATTTTTTGTCTATTTATTAGCGTTTTAAACTTTTAAAAAATGAAATCTAATCCAGAAAGCAATAAATAAAGAAAAATATTTTTCATGATTTTACTATCACGCACTTCGTTTCAGTGAAAATTTACTTCTTTTTTTTTTTTTACTGCTAATAATGGGCCAACAAGTGTTGAAAACGATTGTTCACGAACTAAAAACATCAAAATACTATTCCCTTAGCGTTGATTCTACGCCAGATCTCTCCCATGTTGACCAAATGTTGACCTTTCTTGTAAGATATGTGTAAGGCGGATAGCCCGTTGAGCGATTTTTGTAATTTTTGCCTATGAATGAACATAATGCAAAATACATAGCAGATACTATTTTGAACTTTTTTAAAAATTTGGATATCCCTATAAAAGACTGTCACGGACAGAGCTATGATAATGCATTAAATATGGTTGGAAAGTACTCTGGTGTTCAAACACGAATAAAAGAAAAGTGCGAATTTGCAGTTTTTGTCCTATGTGCGACGCATTCATTGAATTTAGTTTGTGTTCAGGCTGTTGAAGGTGTTTCAGAAGCAGTAATTTACTTTCAATTCATCCAAAAATTGTTCAATTTTGTAACATTGTTGCACAGTGCCGTCTTAGGACACTCCGCTGCAACTGCATTAGATAAACAATAACATAAATTCCAAATATTCTAACCATCGAGTTAATTTAAATTTACACTTAATTTTTCAAAAAAACTAAATGTTTGACAACTTGACATTAACATTTGACAAGAAATTCTTTTCACTCAGCAATTTGGCACTTTTTTTCTCACTCACCACATTCTAACGAGATAGAATCACATTTCGGTGAATAATGGGAATGAGAATGAAAACAAAATTTCTCACTTCTCACCGAGACAGAATCCCAGCCCAGGCCTGGTTAAATTTCCTGCTACATTAACTTACGTAAGCATCAAGTCTAGTAATATTGTGGTAAAATAAATTTATATTTTACACCACACTTAATAATTAATATATAATTTATTTTCTTATATAATTGATTTTTAATATCATTTACAATTATTAATGACACGCCAGTGCAGCCGCACACTGGATTTAAAGGCTTTGTCCCGTGTCATAAAAATTAAAAACTTTTTTTATTCTAAAATATAACTTACTGACTAGTGTAAGTAATATGTCAAGCAAGTAAATTTTCAAAGCCTGCTAGACATATTACATACCTGTCAAAAACTACTGCGTTTTATTTAATTCACTTGCTAAATAAGATAACTTCCGCCACAATATCCTTTACTTAATTTTCGTTTTTCATCATCATATGCTTATGTTTTCAGATTTAGTATGTACCTCAAAGTTAGTGTACAGCTATCTACGTACATTTTTGGTTTCAATTCCTCGAAAGTTAGAATGCGTTTTAACATATTTGTATAACTTTCATCGCTTTTTATTGTACTCTTTTCTTTAATACAATAAATTGTGAATAAGTCCTTTGACATTACAGTGAATTACAGTTTCATTATATTGCAAATATTTGGTTTTATATTGTCATATTTGGTTTCACTTAATGCAATATAATTATTTTATTCTTTGTTGTTGTAATATCTGGGAAAAAAAACATAATAATGTGAAAAAAGAACGAATTTAATCGACATATATACTCTACTTTTAAAATTCTATCGTTCAGTTAGTGCTAAGGCAGGGTGTATCTTTTATAAAGTATTGGAGATATAAAAAAAGTATATAGGTATATATATGTGTATATATAGAGTATCTTAATAAAGCAGTTGCAATTAGTTTGGATTTAATGTTTCAAGTCCAAAAGGAAAAAATAAAGCAAACAGAAAACACGAAAAAAAGAATCATGAAAACAAAGATGTGTATATTGGTATACTAAAAAAGAAAAAAATGCAGAATTCTTCCGTCCATCAAATTGTCTTCATAATCATACATATTTCGCTTTTTCCTTTTGGTTTAAGGACTATAGAAGAGGAACAAGTTGGCAGGAGAGATTATTAGGATAGGGTTATATTTTATGCTCTAGAAATTAATAAAATGCAAAGGGGTGCACAATGGCTACGTGCACACTAAGTTAATGCTAAAAAAACGAGTGACTGCAGACATCTCGAAACTTGTTTATATAACTCGCGGGTTCTGATTTTCGAGTGCTTCGGATTTTTTTTTGTTTTAGTAATCGGTAGGGTAACATTTGTTCAGTTTGCTTAGAAATATCTATTGCATGCCTTTGTACATTTTGTGCACCTAAATGAAATAGTTTTCGTTATTTACTTGCTTATATTTTTCTAAATAAATAAATAAGCTAAGCTTCGAAAGCAGAAAGCTTATTTTCCTATCACTGAAGTTGAGGATGACTAGTTTCAAAGGTTTTGATATTGCTTGATCAAATTATATTAATGTACCCCAAATTAAGCCTCAGAACTAGAAGCTCCACAACAATAATTTAGACCATCAATTCTTAAAAAATCACTTGTAAATAAACAAAGGCTATCTTTAATCTAGTGCCTTTAATGTTAAATTTTGGTTAATTTTTTCAGTCAATTGTACCTATCTTTTAGTCATTTAATCAAGATAAAGTTAATAAGCGATTAATTTTTTAATACCTCAAAAATATTTCTTCAGTGTTTGGAAGTCAGAATTTGTTATATTAAGCTTTTCAATAGTAAATTAGTAGTTAGATCGTAATTAAAATTTATACTATTGAGGTGAATATGATTAAGTGGCGGGTAAATGGTTTAAAAATTCTGACGACTATTTAACCGATAATTTTTGTATAAAAATTTTCCAAAAAAATCAATTCAAAATATTGGACACGAAAATATATATAAGAAGTACAAAAAAGCTTTTCTTAAAGAAAAAAATGAAAAACAACAAGGAGGATACCAAAAGATCTGTCACGAACTTACTGCAAGTCAGGATGACAAATGATACAAAGATAATTCCACAAGGTATAAATCCTTTACAATAAATAATTATCCTTTTCTAATGTACAATAAAAGTTCATTTAGGTTTGCACCCACTCCATTCCAGCCATTTAACCATTGGCAACAATTGAGGCAGCACTTAAAAGTTATTGTAGAAAGTTTATAGTTAAATACACAGTGAAGAAATTATAAAATTATTGTTCATTACAGGATAATTTAAAAGCTACATACAAATTTACAGATTATAAAGAAAAAATTTATTCCTTTGGAGTCAAATAAGGGTTCAATTAAACAAATAAAATATATATAATTTAAATATTTGCAAGCAATTTAAAATCATTTGGAAAAAACATTGACGCTAAAGAATAAGAAAGATAAATTGCAATTATGTTGAGATATATGTCCTCGAAGCATTGTCGATCGGAAATTGTAGGGAACACTTTTTGAAAAAGAAAAAAAGGATGAATCAGGTAAAGCTAAACCGAATTGTAAGAGGAAGAAGACAAATAAGAGTTTTCGTAATTTTAGGTCGTTTGTGTTATTGTTTTATTGCTTTTTCTGCACCTAGTCTAGCTGTCAGCAATCTGCAACTTTGAAAACATATGCGGCTTTTAGTAGTAGCTTTGGTATAACAAAAACAATGTTAAGTATCCATAAGAAAAAGACGAAATGTAAGCTTCATTCTCAGTTATTTTACTTAACTTAGGTATATATAATAGTTAATCATTTTTATTAAATATTGAAATGGATATTTTAATTTATATCAAACTTTGACTAGGGACAACCCTGCAATCTATAACAAACTTGTTGATTAGTATATCGAGGAATGGAAACTTATTCATTTACAAAAGAAATATATTCACCAAGTTTTTTTTCTATACTTAAAATTAAATATTTACCAGATTATATATTTTCTGAATGGTGTTTAATTTTTTTGACGTAAATTAGATGTCAATGTTTAATTTATTTATCAAAATTAAAACATAGCCCGATATACAAAAAACCAACTTAAACTTCTCTAATACCTTTTGTATTACAAAAGAATACTTTATAATTTCTCCTCTTTTTAAAAAAATTGCCATTTAATTTAACTGAAAGTACTTGCTTGATAACCTTTTCGACCTTTTTAAGTATTTATACTGCTAAGATTTGATCCCCTTGACAATAACAGCAAATCGACTATAAAACATTTATTGCAAACATAATATCTAAAAGGGTTATTTCTTGATAAGAAAACCCTAAGAAATAACGAAGGAACCACCTGTTGTAATTTCATTATGATTTTGATATGCTAACCACTTAGCCTCTATGAAACAGTAAAGCTATAGGGAATGATAAAATAAAGTGGAATTATATATATTAGTTTGTAGTTAAAATCAAATTTTTTTGTAATTTTAATAATTTTTAAAAAAATTTCCCGAAGGCTGATTGAAGACATAAAATAAAATAAAAATATTTCTATTGAAGAATTTTGCATAGTAGTGAATGAAAATTGAAATTCAGAATTCTCTGAAAGACGCTTTTCTTTTGTTGCTTTTAAGTACTATTTGTGGAATGCTAAGTTAAAAAAACACTTATGCTTTAGTTAAATTTAATTAATTACTTTTGTTCTGAAGGAAGAGAAGTTATACTTCAAAATTTGGCAATTTTCTTCCAAGAATTTTTTGATGTTTTATTCCTAATAAATCAATATGAAATAGGATTTCTGTTTATTAACCAGAAATTTTATTACGATGAATATTTGAAATTAAGCGACCCAAATAAAAATATTCAAATTATTATTTATTTACATCACACATGGATATTTATTTAATTTTTATATTGAGGAAGTTATTATCTCGAAATGATTAATAATTGTATGCCTTAATAAATACATATATAATATATATGTATTATATTATCGGATGAGAGTCATCAAGAAACAGCAAGTAGCACCTACTAATGAAACCCCCAGCCTCTGGGTCTATAAATCATATGCTTTACTGAAAAAAACGAACTTCCAATAAATAAATTAGAAGCGGAAGTGACACAAATGACCACAGCATTAAGTCGCAAAGTGGATGTCCGCAAAAAGCCCCTTCGAAATCTTTTTACTTGCTCAATGATCTAATAGTTTTAGAATTTATTCAACCTGTTCGTAGCCCAGAACACTATTTACTTAATGGTCTAGCTCTTAATATACAAATTATATATATATAAAACCAAAAAGAACAAACAAGCAAAACACAAAATTTACCCATTAATTCTCGAGAATATTTTATAGCATTGAAACTATCAAAAGTAATAGAATAATATATAAACAAAAAATAAAAGGGGTGACCTCGTCCTCGTCCCCGTCCTGACTGACGGAATATTACTTCCTCATATCCGGCATTCATTGTCAATCGCAGTTAATCAGAGCTCGTGCTTCGATCTTATGTGCCTCATTGTCGTAGAATTTTCCTGTTCAGCTATTGTTCCGGTTGAAGACTTTCCCGGCAATAATCTCAATGCTCCAATGGTATTAATACACAGATATCATGTTCAAATCTTTGGACAGTAGTTCCGGTGTTTTGTTTACCTCCTTTTAGAAAAGTTCTAACTTAATTAAAAAAATTTTAAAATGGACTGAGTGAGTAGTATAAAGTCAATAATCGACACAAATTGTGTACATTTTTACCAAAACTATTAGATGCTACAATCAGTTTCTCATGTTTCGAATCATGATGACCCCCCTTCTCCATCCCTAAGAGCCAGAAATTATTTAATTTAAGCTTGTTCTGTGGGAGATATATACAGATTGCTAAGATTATGGTTTGAATAACAAAAGAGTGAAATTTTCTAACAATGATTGGTTCGCGGTTTTATTTAAGTTCACGGTCTGGAGACTTAAAGTGGAGTTAAATTTAGTGAGCTATCCAATGGGGATCTCACCCAAGTACTTGATGGATTGTAGGCTGATAGATGTTTAGGGCACAATTGGCTTGTATGCATACTCCCCGAATTATTTTAGAATGTCTCTAGGCACATTAGTTATAGGAAGATATTTTTTAACATCATAGCTTAAATTGGTTGTTCATTCTGATAATAGTAATTCGTTTTTGTTATATACTCATGTATTTCTTGATTGCTTTATTGTTGCTCTCGCTGGCCTATAACAAAGTAGAATGATTTATTTTAAATGACAAATCTTGCGCTTTTGTTAATTTTTTTTTAATATGTTGATGTAGGCATCTAGAAATGTCTCAAAGAGATTTTTAGAGTGAAATAGAGGTTTGATTGTATAGAACAAGGTTGTCTTCTGCTAAGAGCTTAGAAAAGGATAGCAGACACGTCCGAAGCTTACTTTGCTTCGTTTAAGCTTAAAATCAGGGACATAACTTTAAGAGTTCTAAAATGCACTATGCATAATGTTATTTAATATCATTAAATTTAAATGGTTAATTTATTTAATTTGCACCAAATTTATTGCATTAAATTTTTTGACATTATTTGTAAAGGAAGACTGGTTTAATTTTAATTTTAATTTACTTAAAGCATTTTTTATTGTTTATTTGATCAATATGAAGCCTACTAAAGTTTGGGTCAGACAAACAATTTTTTTTTAGTATAAAAATGAAGAACAAAATTTCCTAAATACTAGTGGAGTATCTACAGTAGATAGAAAGAAATTAAATTATAAACGCTCCTTTCAAACAACTCAGTGAGTTGCTGGTAAAAAGTTTTCTTGTGATCTGGCGTAAATTCGTATTCGATGGTGTCCGAGTTTAGACAAATTTCTAAGTCAAGGAATGTATATAGAATTCAGTGTACTTAAAATCTTTGCTCCTTTTATATAAAAGTAATAATTTTCTTTAAATAAAATAATGTTTTTAAGCTAAAGCAAATTGTTTTTGTACTTGCTTGACTACAGTCTAAGCCTCTAAGAATTTTTGTTTAAGGAAATAGAAGCTAAAAAATAAAACGAAAAATTAATTTAGTTAAACTTTATATAGGTTGAAATACAGAAAGATTAGGAAGTTAATTTATTTTGGAAACATTGGAAAATTTTCTAATCATATCTTTATGTCTTTTTGATCAGGTAAAAAAATATGGAATTTATAATCTTTTTCTTAAAAATATTTATAAATTACATGCTTTTATTAAAAAATATCAATAGTATTTTAGAAAGATAGCTAAGGAGAAGAGAAATTTTGTACAGTAATCTTCAACGAAGCGAGCTTAAGGCTCTTTCAGACCTACATCGTCCAAAAATTTTGGAAATCTCAAGATAGTAAAAGGTGTTTAATTTTTCTAAGGGCAATTCTAAGTACGTTTTCTGAAATTTTATGAGAATAAAAGGCTAAATTTATAACTATATTTTAAAAACTTAAGAGATTGGTGGTAATTCACAATTTTGGTGTGAAAGATCTTTTATTTAAAAGATTGCCTGAAATCTAAGCATTAAAAATATAAAGCTTCCAGTTTTTTTAAAGCTTGTACTGAATTTGTTAATTTTACAAAAGCATCAATCCAAAAAAAAATTTTATTAAACAGCAATTGATAAAAATATACAATTTTAATTATGTTTACGATGGTGTCCGAGTTTAGACAAATTTCTAAGTCAAGGAATGTATATAGAATTCAGTGTACTTAAAATCTTTGCTCCTTTTATATAAAAGTAATAATTTTCTTTAAATAAAAAAATGTTTTTAAGCTAAAGCAAATTTTGGAAATCTCAAGATAGTAAAAGGTGTTTAATTTTTCTAAGGGCAATTCTAAGTACGTTTTCTGAAATTTTATGAGAATAAAAGGCTAAATTTATAACTATATTTTAAAAACTTAAGAGATTGGTGGTAATTCACAATTTTGGTGTGAAAGATCTTTTATTTAAAAGATTGCCTGAAATCTAAGCATTAAAAATATAAAGCTTCCAGTTTTTTTAAAGCTTGTACTGAATTTGTTAATTTTACAAAAGCATCAATCCAAAAAAAAATTTTATTAAACAGCAATTGATAAAAATATACAATTTTAATTATGTTTAGTAAGAAAAAACCTACTAAAAACGTAGAAGCAACATTTTTATTGGATTGAGAAATTATCATTTAAAAAACTAACATATAAAATTAAAATAATCTTAGAATAAGGGGGCGTTACATTGAATTTCAAACCGTCTTAAGTTTGATAAGAAATACGCCCTTCATTTCTTATCTTGTACTCTGAAGTAAAAGCCTCAAAGTATGGAGATGCGCGCAGCAGCCAGACGCCCACAAGTTTTATAAAAAGATTTTAATAAGTGTAATAACATTTATCACTTTTGTGATAAATTGCAAGTGCATTCATTTAAACAATTGCACTTGAAAGGGATTTTTAAGCGAACTTATGCATAAAATGAACATTCCACACCAAAAAGGTAACCATAATATTTAACTTTTTAAATGAAATATTTTTCAAAATGACTATATCAGTATATTCGTTAAAAAAAAATCCATTTGGTGCAATTGCAAGTGCATTCATTTAAACAATTGCAGTTTTGAAAAGTAACAAATTAACAAATAACTTCTTTAACAAAAATCATGTTTTTATTGCACCTAAAAGTATGCATGTTAAAAACATATATGCAAATAAATAAATTTTATCCCAAAAAGCAGCAATAGCTAATTTGGAATATATAAGAAATTGACGAAAGATATGCTGTAAAAAATGTGAGCTGAGCTATGCTTTTGCAGAGCAAATTTGACCGCTAACCTCTTCAAGTAAAATCCATTTTTGTTTTTAAATTTATTTTAATATTTTGTTTACATTTTGAACATCAAGTAACACTTCCTTCATTTTGACAAAATGTTTATTTTTGCTTTTGCAAATTATTTAGTAAAATACAATATTATTTTAAGCTCTAATTGAGTTCCCAAAAATACTTGGTTTTTAGAAAAACCGTGTTCAAGCTTTTCTCAGCAATAACTCTGAGAATCATATAAATTATAATAGCAGTTAGTTTATTCTTAAAATTATATTCATAATTTTGGTCAATCGGAAAGCTTTTAATTGTACTCCAAAGAATAATAACCTCATAAAGTTTTTAAATTATAAAGTCATTGTATAATTAAAAACTGCTTGATACTATAGTCCGTTCGCAATTTTAAGCTATAATTTTCCAACTCAAATCATAATTTTTCGTACTGAGTTCCTCTTGGTTGCCCAAGTTAAAATTAATATAATCTTTTCAATTTTCCCTTATATTGTAAGTTGAAACTGATTTCGTACGGAATACTTTAGAAAATTCCCGTATCGGCACTACTAAGTTCATATCAAAATGAAAGTTAAAACTTTTTCAAAGCGTATTAAATCCGAATGAAAATGAAACAAGAACTTAGGATGATAATAAAATATTTTCATGGTATTCAGAATTAAATTAGTCATAGCTCTGAAATAGTTTATAGATAACCCGCTTTGTTAATTATTGTCTAAATTACATATTTAGTTAAACCAACAATAGAGTATTTGCATAAGTTATTCACTTCACTTTTTTACAGTTATGTCTATTATTTGATATTGTATGTACAACCTTCCTGTTTTCTTCTACATCTTGCACAAAAAACTCTGCAAAATAATCTTAAAACCTATGATGCCTATTTTCGGGAAAAAACACAACAAGCGTAAAAAGAATTATTTCAATACACGATCACAATAATTTTTCCATACAAAAGAAAAATTGACTATTAACTTTTTCATTTGAGCTTTGTATAGGTTATTAGAATCTAAAAAAAATATACTAATAAAATTGGAATATTTATTTTAAAAATATGACTCAAAATTTCACTAATTGTTAAATTAAAAAATTAGCTACCAGCTTTTTTTTAATATAGAAACTAAAAAAATTTAATTGTTTTTTCAACTTTAGTAGACCAATGAATAGAGGATTCAAAAATGTCCGTATCACTTTCACTAAATTCGATGTTATCCTCGAATCGTTCATTGTATTAAGTCGGCTTTTTCATGTTACAGCATTGCTTTGTAGGCATAATGATTCTAAGAAAAAACTACATTTAACTTATCACAAACAATTTTAAAGACGCACTTGATTTACTTAGAAAAAGTGTTATAAGATATACTTGCCAACATAAAAAAAAAACAGAAGTAAGCACACGGGATACATCGTGATTCGCGGTTTAAAATTAAAGTTAAAAGTTACAATATTTTAGATATTCTGAAACAAATTCCAAAGAAATATTTCGCATATTTACTTTTCTTAAACCAAACAAAAAACAAAAAAACACAAAAACTTATTTGAATAATAAATACAAAATTTGGGAATAACATATATGACCAATTATATTAATATTAGTATATATACATATATAGAAAATATAAAACATGCATATGAAATGTAGAGGAGTATCAATTGGATTTCCACCAGACAAATGTATTCTAAATGGAATTAAATTACCGTTAATCACTGTTTGTAAATATCCTGAAAGTGAAAGTTTGCACAGAACAATTGGTCACTTATCTCTGGCCAACAAATTGCGTATATATGTATATATATATTTATATAACATATATAATATGGCAACATAGTATTAGAATAACATACTAAACAATTAACTTTATTCTATTTTTCTTTTTTTTTAAAGTAACGAAAATATCACAAAAAAAATAATGTTTCTATGTTTAAACAATTTTTCACTGTTTTTGAAAACAATATTTTTTGTTTTTAAATGTATTTTAAATTTATGTTTACATTTTGAACATCAAGGAGCACTTCTTTCATTTTCACAAAATGTTTGTTTTACATGTTTTTTATTAAAAAAAACCAAAAACTAAAAAATTGTAAGTATTACTATTTTCGTAAAATATTTTAGATTCTTTTTTACTTCACACTTTTCTTCTTTTTGATTTTCATATTTATTTACACGGTTTTATATAATATTTGAATATAATAATTTTATTTATTAATATACATATATTTCTTTAATGTTCAATTTGCAAATTCTTGCAAATCCTTCTAGGAGGTTAAATATCTTACATAACATCAAATAAAGCAATGTTATTTAAAAATATTCTTTTAAAGAAATTTATACGAAGAGCTTCCTAACGGTCAGAAAGTCGAATAAAGTGTGATAGAAATTTCTAAACCAACACTATTTAAGGATAATTCCTTTTTATTACTCCAAGGCAGTTAGGAATAAGAATACTGTTATAGACACTATGCCCTAAGTGTATTATCAAAAAGAAGAGAAGATACCTTATTAACTCAAAAAAGGGGGTTGGTTGGATAGCTTCTCTAACTTCAAGAAATTAATGGTGGGGTATATTTGCCTTGAGACGATAATATTATTAATATATAAATGTATGTATATATATATATATATACTATATTTTTGTAGAAATGTAGATCGGTCAGTTTTCTTTCTAAGACCATATATAAGAAAAATCTATATAGAAATTAAAATGTGTACACAAAATATTATATACAAATACTAAAATATAGTTGCATTTTTATTCAAAAATGATACGAAAGACTTGTTTTACGCGCGCGTAACTACAGAAGGCTTTAAATATTACCCAGCAATCTAGTTCGACTTTTGGTCAAAAACTGAAAAAACAAAAAGTGAAACAACAAAGTTAAATAAGGATTTGACTTGAGATGCTAATAGGGAGAGCAAAAGCTTGAGAAATTATTTTTCTTCCTTATTTTACAAACAAGGGTAAAATTAGACACGGGGGATGATGAGCATGCGCATATATTAGTTTTCTAATATTATTGAATTCGCTTTAAATATCATGCTCCTATAAACTTCTTCTATATCATTTTCTCCCACCTTTCTAAGATAAATATATGTTGTATGCCTTAAAATTATCATCATCCTCATTATTATTATTACTCCCACTATTATTTATTGCCGTCAATGCAATAAAAATACCAGCATTTCTCATTTTTCTTCAAATTTTACTAATATAATTTACCAAACTTTACTTTACTCATTTCTTGTTAAAATGTTGCATTTACTTCTCAGATCGTTATCACGCTTAAATCTAATTTTTACTGACTATAGTTTTCATACGGATAAGACACTTTTTTTCTTTATAAATTATAAAATTGCATCGGAATGAAAAGTGGTAGGATTTTTTGGTGGATAATAAAAGAAAAGTGTTTGTAAAAATTTTACTATAATTTTTCTACCACATACATGGTACATATTAATTTTTAACCTCACAGAAATATTTTAAATTAAAAACAAAACAATTTAAGAACTGAAATATAATTTTAACTCTAAATATATTTTATAATATTTATAATAAAAATATGTTTAGTTTTATTTAACTTACCAAAGTAAGGAAAGCTATGATATCCATGTAGGTTTTCACAGTTTACAATAAGATAAACTAAAATAACATTTGAAGAACAAAGCCAATAATTTGTATTTATTAGTCTTTATAAGTTTGACAAAAAAAGAAACAACATCCTTTATATTCCAATGTTTTATTATTTTCTTATACTCCCAAAAAACTTCCACATAAGAAAATTAAAAATCATTGAACTAACATAAGCAAATTTTTTATTTAAATATTTAATTAGTTTTATTTTTTCAAACACAAGTATTTTTAATAGTTATTATTGTTAAATTATATTTATGTATGTAAAACCATTTAGGATTATTAAAAAAAATTCATTTTTTTTGCTATAAATTAAATTAATCAATTTGATGCCGGTATAATGGCATCGCGCTACGGGCGACGGCGATTTAACGCGTAACAACAACCGCCGAAACAGCAGCGTGACTGAGCGTCGTGACGCACTCAAAATACATTATTTGATTTCCAATAGAAAGGATGATATTAAAAAGTAGTATAAGGATTAGAAGAGTATGGTGCAAATGAATGTTCCAAAAAAAAAAAAAAAACAAAAACTTTAATTTAGGTGGGGCCGTGTTAACGTATGTACGTATATTCTTTATAATAAAAGCTTAATACCAAAAAAAAGGTGCGCTTGCGTTAAAATTTTTTGCTCCGCCTTCATATGGCGCTCTCCAATATTCATTCCGAAGTGAAAATCAAAAAAACTAAATCCAGCTACATAAATAAATTTTGAAGAAATTCAAAAAGTGAACTAGCCCCACAAATTAAAATAAAAACGCACTAGAGATATTTTTCATTTGGATTACATTGGTCTGTATAAAAACAACCCATACATATGGATACATTTGCATACATTTGTATGTGATAGATTTAAAATTTACACCAAAACCAAAAAAGGCATCCCTTCGCCTTTAGATTGAATACATTTAAAATTTGTGGACTATTCAACCACATAGTAATATATTGCGTATTTTTTCCTCTTTTATATATTTTGCGTATATTCTTTCGTTCACATATGGAGCCTGCAACACCAAGCAAAGGTAAAACAAAGCCAACAAAATAATTTACTAAAAAAATGTAAAGATGTTAATATAAAATAAATAAAAAGTTTGCAATTTATCAACTGAACCGATGATGATGAGAACACCACGAGCAAAGATGTACCAAAAGCACACAACATTTAATTACTGTATCGTCCAGCAATTATCAATAGTTCATGTTGTTGTTGCTGTGAATACAATTTCCCTTCCTACTCCAAGCATTTTCAATTTTCTCTAGCGAGTAAAACGCATTTTATAATAAAGAAAAATTTACCAGGGTGGTGGTATATCCTTTACAAAATTTATCTTTTGAGTTTTCCAATATCGTTAAAATATTCCCTTAGCAATAAAATAAAACAAAAAGTAAACAGCCCAGAGAATTTAGAAATTGTTGTAAAAGCTTGCATACAATCAGGTAGCTAAATAATTTTCTCTTTAAATATAAGCGGCACGCATAACAAACATGTTTTATGTTGCATTTTTTTTTTCATTTATTGTAGATTTTATTTCATTTATGTAAATAAATAGAAATGTATATATATATATACATATATATATATACTATACTATACCTATATATTACTGGCATCTGTGTGTAAAACTTTCCTTTTTTTATTATTTTTGGATTTTTGTTGTATAATTTTTTTCATATTATTTTTTACGAGTGGAATGTTGAGTATTTAAATAAAAAACACAACTTTATTTGACCAAAATATTTTGGGCTGTTTTCTACGATTGTTCCAAAAAAAAAAACAAAATGTTTTTTAAAAATGTGCCACTTATTTAAAATAGGCGATTTGCAACCAAATTTTGTTGAAAATTTAATTCATGACTTGTGTATATGTAAAAGGCAACCAGCAGGCTTTAAGATTTATTTAATATTAGTTTAGCAGAAAATTACTTTTTTTGGATATAGTTAGATTAATAGAATTTGAGGCTCACAACCTGTTGATTTAATATTCACCTATTTCTGTGTTTAAAATATAAAAAGGAGAATTATAAGAGTTAAACAGCACTTTTGATCTTTTGATCTTTGGATTTTATAAAAAGGATTAATTCTGCGACTAATATTTTCTAGTTATAAAGAATGCTTCGAAATTGCTTAAACTGTTTAAAGCATCAGCTGGTTTTGTTATTGCAGATGCGAAACATCTTATCGTTGTGTAATTTGTGAAATTTGGCTTTTTTTTCGTGTTAGCATGAAATGCCAACCCATATTCCAAAGTACATAAACATAAGCAATGGAAATTTTTATCAAAAGAGCATTAACTAATATAAAATGTTATCAATTTCGATGACTACTAAATTAATTCCGCTTTGTTATTATAAGTGCTCTATGGTCAGTTATTTTACGAAATTTAATTCTTTATTCATGTCTCTCCTTTTATTTTAATTTATTTTGTTAGGACTTAAATAGAACAATTTTGTACTATTTTATGGTATATGATTTAGAATTTGATTATTTTGTATATGTATTTAGCAATCAAATTAAGCAAACACAGTGATAATCATTCTACCTAAGTTATTAAACTCAAAGCGGTTAAATACAAATGAAACTTTTCTCTAAAGTAGCATTTGTATACCACGTTCAATAAATTTACTTTAACAGCTGCAATCCATCCATAGTTTATTTTCAGGCTAAAATTGTTGATTAAAGCTTAAGAATATTTTACCAAACTATGATAAAATTGTATCAAGCAAACAATTGAATTTTAGCCTGAATATGTATCAATGGAGATACCAAAAAACCGGCAAAATTGTAGTAATTTGTTTAACTTTTAAAAAAGTATTGTGATCTTTGTAATGTATTTGCTCATTTTTATATCTTTTAAGGATAAATAGAATACTCCATAAACATAAAAGATCACCCAAATTAATAAAATATTAGCTTCTAACTGAATATCTGATTTCTTTCATTATTTGAACTAGAAAACTAATTTCATTAATAATTAAATATTTTACCATTGACTATTAATGTATTGCCTCAATTTACTATTTTTGAATGTTCTAAATAGTAAAACCAAAAAGAAACCTTTATCTTCAAAAAATTGAATCTGAATTTTATGCGGACATCAATCGGTCAAATATTAAGTTTTAAGAAATATTCCTTGAACTAGTTTTCTATTTAAATCAAGAATTATTTTTTTAGAAATATTTACAATTTGAATTATAATGAAGCTTATAAAGAATTATGTAACAGAGATATAACAGTTTTCAGAATAATTGCCATTAAGTAACAAAAAAGTATATACTATTGATCTGTTTATTTCCATACAATAAACCAAAAGGGTTTCTGAGTCGAGCAAAAATCTTCCGAATAATCACACAACATTTCGATGAAAATGTTTTTAAAATTCTAAGCTAATTAATAGAAAAAATTTAAAAGAAATTTAGTTAACCTTTTCATCATCATCAGCAGCAGCAGAGACTATTCTATAGCTAGTTGATTTGGTATTATTGTAAGTATAATTCCGCGTGTTTAAATAATCTTACAGTTGGACGTCTTGAATTTTAGGAAAGGGTTGTAGCAAGTGGCGTTACTACTCACACACATTATAATATGGTAAACTGTACCCAGCTAAATAATATACCGTAATATGCAATTCACAATATCAAAACCGGGTTGTAAATATGGTCTTTGTAAAAAGATTATAAGGAAGAATGCCTTCGAAATTCACAATTTGTTATTCCAAAAATTGCAGATTATAGAAATTTGCTAACTATGTTAATTACCTGAATTCTTCATAATGAGTCTTGCTCTTAAATTTTAGTACCTTTGAGTGCTAATTCAAGTCTTTGCTTTCAATAAATTAAAGCCCTATTTAAAAAAAGTAACAATTCATGAAGCCAAAAGTTATACATAATTTTAGTCAAATGTTCATTTGAAAACCAATAGATAATAATTTACGAAAAAGTTATATATACATTGAAACTTTTTTTCTTTGAAATTCAAAATCTCATGGTGAAGCCAAGAATAATAACCCCCCTCCCCCCTCCCCTTAGCTTTTTCACAAAAAATCAAAACACATAGAAGTTAAAAAAAAAAACAATAACCGCAAAAAAGTTAATCCTAAAACGAATCAAAAGACCTAAATAGAATTTCTCATTAGTGGTCCGTTCCTCTTTTAATTTTTGATGAACTCCAGGCGTTTTCTAACACAAAACATCAAATAGGCAAAGTCAAGAACCAACAGAAAAGAACTTTTCAACTGAAGAAGTTTTGTACGAAATTAAAACCACAAGGCTTGAGTAAGTCCAGCGGAACATAAAAAAGAAAAGAGTAGAAGAAAAAAAAGGCTATTTTTTATGTGTGGCTTGAACAATAAATTTATTTCATTAAAATATTTTATCTGTAATACTAAGTTGATGACTTTGTCATCCGTCAATTTTGTCCAGTTTTTATTCTTGTTGTTGTGATTTTTTATCAATATAACTCCTTCTTTTTCTAACATCACGTTTTGTGCAGCTATGCTGCTGTTGAATTTTAAGATCTCTTCGGTCAATTATAAACTCTGCTCAGAGTTGCATCGACACTAAAACAATGATGAAGTCCAGTACAAAAATTTTATTTTACTTTGCTGTCGTTGTATATAATTTTTATTCAATAATGCAACACAATGCAAAAATCAATAAAATTGAATACGAATGCAAGTAACAAGTGCTATTCACACATCTATAGTATATCCCTCCATACAGGCTGCAACAACATTATCGAATTTATATTTCTCGTACAATGCAGGCTAAAAAAATAATAATAACACTGATAAGCCAAAGCTATAAAGTGTTTTTTGCAGTACACTACAATCATCCTACTCTGCGAATCATTCGACATATACCCGTCAATATGCTAAAGACAATATCTGCTCTGGTTAGTCTTTATATAACAAATGTCTATCAAGGTAGAAATGAGTTTATTCAAACGGATTTATTTACTTATTTAATTTTTTTTTAAAATATTCTTCGGTTTTGTTTTTTCTTATCCTTTCAATTCGTTTGTATAGCTTTTATAGCAAAAATCCAAATCTCGCGCGAATAAAAAACATATGATAGAATATATGTTTTTTTTGTTTGAAATAAAACAAAAAAAAATTTCATTCCGTTTTTAATTCTATGAGTGCGTAAATATGCGTATAATGTAAGGGTACTGAAAAACATCTCCGCAGCGTCAATCGTCTTTTCTGATATTGTATTGTATTGTAGATATGCCTGAAACCTATCATGGGTACAACAAATGATAGCCTGAAATTGCATTTTGGATCTATTAATTTGAATATTTCTTCAATGGTAAACTATTTTTGTTAGATATTTTGTATTTTTTCCTTGTAGTAATATTGGCGCCTCCAGAAATTTCTGAAATAATTTGAGATTATTTTATGAAATATACTTTTTTTTTGTAGCACTGAAGTTCAAGCGCTAAATGTACCTGTTAGCTATTCTATTAATATTTTTAAGAATTTATATCATCCTAAAGCATAGGTTTCAGCTTTTCGGCCATTACCTATTTTGAAATTAAAAAAATCTAGTGTGGCCCATAATTTAAAAAATTATTTAAAAGGTCAGAGATGTTTGAGATAGATTGTTCTAACGAAAATGCAAAAGAGTTTGAAAATTCCTCATTAGTAAAATTTTTTCTTCGGTTAAGGAATATTAGGTAATAGACTCATTAAATCAATTAACTTTTAAGGTGTAAATTGTCCGCGGCATTAATTTGATAGTATTATGTGTTAACCTCGAAAAGTAGAGGGGAAATATTTAGAAACAAAAAGGATGGGAGACATACTATAATACAATAGAGCTTTTGCAAACGACACCAAAGAACTTCGAACCAGACAAATAAGTTCATAGAATAAGTTTCTATATATTTAACAAAAGATCTGCTCAGCGACCAATAAAAAAGCAAAACTTCTATTCAAAAATTAATAACAAAATATAATGGGTTCCTTATAAACGATAAAAGAAGACTCGATTACATCAGGTAAACAGACTCTCACTAAATATTGAAAAGTAATTTTTTATGTTGCAGTATCAGGCCGAACAATACAAGATCGGATAGAGTAGTCATCATCTTTGAAGGATGGTTTGCAGATTCTATCGTATATCAAGAAGTATTTTCCCTCATGGAATTATAAAATGGTCAGTATTATCTTTCTAGTCTTTCATGACGCCAAACATTCTTACTATATATGCAGCAAATGAAAGTATATGAAGGATGCTTATGCTTGCAGCCAGTTAGGCCTAGAAAAAGACATTAAATAAAGTTTTATACATAATTTCTATTGAAATAATAAAAAATTCCTTTCTCCTCTCTTTAATTTTTGTTTTCAGCTTAGCTAGCACAGCTGCAGACTGACTAGACAAAGGGGTTCAACTTCTTTCACCTATAATTTTCCTCTTGTTTATTCTCCTTTGCAGCCTTAAAATTTGAGATTTCAAGCTAGTGTCCTTTACAAGATACAGGTAAATCGTACCTACTTTTAATCTTCAAGGCGTATGGACTCTTGTACAAACATATGCTTGCGCAACATGTAAAACAAGCCATTGAAATTTATATTCAGCATTTGGTACAAAACTTTTAATTAATCAATTAATATTTGAAAGAGTTTTCTTTAATTACTAAGCAACTCAATTGCCTCGAGCAAAGCTATTTTGATCATATAACCAAATGTTAGGGGTGCACTTTTGAAAAAGTCTTTCAATACTTTAAAAAAAAGGAAAATATACGTATATATACTTTTCTGATTTGCAACGTTTCTATTTGTCAGATATTATAGATGTATCGTGTAAAATAAGTGATTTATAAATAACTTAAAAGTGACAAGTAAAGACGAAAATAAACTTAATTTAAATAAAATCCTTTAAGCTAATAATACACACATACATAACCTTTTAATTACATCTAAAAATAGACTACGTTTCAAATTGATTTATTTTTAATTGAAATCTTAGTTTTCTTAATCTAATCCAATTTTAATGCATCTGTTTAGATTTATTTATTAGCTATTGACTACTTTGGGTTCACAGTTTGTGGTCTTTTTCCTATATTATTGCTATTTTCTAATTGACTATTCTCCAGAAATCTTCTAAGAATTGATTACTATTAGGATGTAATAGCAATGTGGTCAAAATTTAATTCATACAATTACTTTTGTTTTAGTAATTATTATGAAAAGCTGTTTTTCGCTTTTAGTTTAAGGTTTTCTATCGTATATGTTTAAAAACTGACTAAAGAATCTAAGGGTTAAGATAAAAATATTTTTTTTCTTATTTATTGTATTAAGTAAAACCTTAAGCTTGATACAACGTTAAAGGATTCAGCTAGAAATGACCTTAATTAGGTAATTGGGTAATTAGGGAAATATCTTAAAGATTCTAAAATTATAAAATCATTGACCCATCTTATAGAGTTACTAAACTAAAAACATAAAGGGACTAAAGAGTTAAAGACACGTATCTAATTTTAATTCCTTTTGGTCATTTTAAGTTTTCCAGCTGGTAAAATTCATAAAATAGAAATCAGGACAATACTAATTCATTTGATATAAAGTAATGTATCACATGTTTGGCTTAAAATCGAAAAATTTATCGATATGAGGAAAATCTCAATGAATCTCAAGAGATATACCAAAGAAATAAGATTTATCTTTATATGCACATTATTTTCAGAAAAGGGATGGATCCAATTAAATCTAAACTATAGCAAGGTCGTCGATTATTACCTTAAAACTTAACTATTTCTAAATGACCTATATGAAGTTTGCAAGATTAAGGGTAACTCCTTAAGGCGATTCACCGCTAATTATGCACACGTGCATATCAATTTTATTATTTATCATCGTTCAAAGAAGCTTTTCGGCTTGCAATCAAAATTTCAATGGTTTGAGTTTACCGTGAATATCATGTGTGAAAGGGAAAGGTTTGAGCTGGTGAAGAGTTATAAAAGGGTATACCAACAATTAAAAGAAGGGTGCTAACCAAGAAGTTTTAACACTATACTTGCACAAAATAACGGAAATTTTAGGTGGTTTTATAACTAAATATTCCTATCATATTATCCTCGAGAAAACATTAACCAAAACTTTGTAGTCATAGATGTTAATCTTGAGGAAACCTAATAAAGTCCTTAATATCTTTCTTGATTTTCATTTCTTGTTGTAGACATGTTCTACTAAATGGCTAGGTCTTAGGATAATATTCTAAAATTTCTGTAAATAATGGTGGAATAGCATGAAAATATAGAATTAGGAATAACATTGAAGTCAAAAATTTCATTGTGATTTTATCAAAAAAACATCTTTGTATTCTCATCGCATATCAGACTCAAGTATAGGTCAATTAGGAATTACTGATATTTCATTCTTGGAATGATATATTCTACAGGAATTTTGGTTTTAAATGAATACATCATTAGAAATTAAAGTTTTATAGGAAATAACTACACTAAATAATAAAAATAAATTTTTAAAGATGTAGGACAATAGTTAATTTGTTAAAAAAAAAGCATGTTTTCAGAAATTTTTTTTGGCAATACAGGTAGTTTTAGTTTATTTAATTAATTTCTATATAATACAAAGTTTGAACAATATTTTTCCAAATTTTCATTTCAAAATAATAATAAGTGAGCGAGTGGCAGTGATTATCTGCAGGCGTTTTCGAAAATTTTTTTTGCGGTGTGCGTCATAACTCGCAAAGCAATTATCCAAAACCAAAAATCAAAGTTTATTTATTAAAGGAAATGTTTTTCGAGGTAATGAGAAGGGAATTTTCTTTTATAGATTTTTCAAGTTTGCTGTGGTTAAAAAAAACATTGGATTTTATTTTTTTGATAATTGGGGACTAGGGGGTTATTATTCATCGGTTTTTGTTGATTTAAAAAAATAATAATAAGATTTACCAAAAAAAAAATAATAAAAAAGAGTAAAAAATAGTAAAACAATTGATCCCATGTTGATGGTAATAATACATTAATATCACGCATTATCATATGTAAGTAATCTCAAATAAAAATTTACAATAAATCACTTTTCCACACGAAACGACAGTTAAATCGTTGTCACATCATTTCTACGCACTAATATTTTCAAAAGGAATCAGAAAATGGAAAAATATCACTAACAAGAATGTTAAAGAATAAGAGCTCAACAAAAGTCGTTAAGAATTTTTCGTGATCAAATGCCATACATTTTATAGATGAAAAAACCTCTTATTCATCTCATCTGCGTTTAAGGAGAAATTCGCCACTAGGATCTTTCGCAAAAATATTTGCTCCGTCAGTTAAGTCTCGCATTATTACTCTTAGAGTGTTAATCAAGAAAACAGGTATTACTTTCCTTAATCAACTAAGCATTTGCGGAATTGAAGAAATCGAATACGTTGATTTTCAAAAAATTTCATAATTAAGAACTTAATTATTTGCTTATCATTAGCATTGAGCTAAGTCTAAGGTGTGTCTTCTAATATTTTTGTTACAATTAAGAATATATTTGAACCAAATGTCATATTAAATAACTTTTGTCTTTTCTTGACAAAAGTTAAAGTACTAGACACACAAAGGGGTGTGTATTTCTTTTCGAATTTCTACGTCACAGTATACATATATCTATAATATATTCTAATCCATAAGGAGTACCACACCTATATGCCTAAGCCTATAATTTTAATTTTAGGTAAACTTACAATTTCTCAAATGTACCACACCTTTGTAAGTACGAATTGACATATACGTTCTTTTTTATGTATTTTGATTGTCTTAGCATGTTGAGCAAAAAACAATTCCGTTCATACTTGAATATAAATAAATTAAGTAATTAAAAAATAAGTATAAACATACAAAACATACAAAGATCTGTATTGTCCTTGACACCAGGGCAACAAATTACTTTCGATAACAAGAGAAATAATGATTGGAAAAAATCCTATGGAAGCTATTTTATCACCTCTTCAAAGCAGAAAAATAAGCAAAAACTATATTTTCCTTTACAGTTTTTCATATATCGTAAAAAAAATTTTATTTATCTTCCGCACAAAAAAACTGTACCTAAACTGAACTCACTTGTTAAGTTCTAAAACGATGTGTATAATATTAACCCATTTATGCCAAACGGGTCATTAACGACCCATCTTACAAATATTTTTCACAAAACGGTGTTGCACTTATAGTTGAATATTTATTAACTATAAATTTACTGTACAAATACGCAATAACTGATAGTAGTCAGAACTGCCTATTAAGTTGAAAAAGTCGCATCAAATCATAATTTAAATAACGAGTCGGAATATTCCGACATAAATAGTTCTGGGCATAAATGGGTTAAAATTGTCACCTGGTATAAAAAAAATAGGTTTATTGAATTTCTTGAAATTCAGCCTAGGATAGTTGCTTTCAGAAAGTAAAATTTAATATTTAGATTTTAAGTTAGCAGAATTATGCATACTTAGAAAAAAAGAATAAATATAACTTACACCCTTTTTATTCTCTCCCTGCAATAAACGTTTTTTGTCACGTTTTAAGCTTCAATGAATTGAAAGCAGAAAGTCGCATAAGTTTCGGAGTTGAACAATATATAATTTTTTCAATTTTTTAAACAAAAGAGGGTTTTTCTTATAAGTATATTTCAATAATTAAAGAATTGTCTGTAGTAATAAAGAAATACTTTTTAGAACAATGTTAACATCGTTTTGTAACGGGCCAGTTAAACAAAAATTTTTTTCTGTAAACAAGAGGCCAAGCTAAAGTAGCTTGACCACTTGTTTGCGATAAATTTTTGCATTTTGCCAACGGGACTGTTATCTTTTCCCGTTGACAAAATGCAGAAAGAAAAAGTTAGCGTGGCTTGGGTTAGTTAGTCGGCGTCAGAATTGCAAACAAGGTAGAGCCCATGTCATTTTGGGACCTGGCTTAAATTTTTTTGTGGTTTTTTTTTTTTTATTAAGTTGAATTTAAAGTTTGATTGAAAAAAAAAAAATATATAATAATACATGTAAAAGTAAAATGGTTACAATTGAGAATTTATAAAACAAACAAATTTTCCCAGCTTGGAAATAGACATTTTTTTAAATTTTTTTAATCAATGAAGGGGGTGGTATATATATATAATATATATATATATTTTTTAAATTAGTTGAATTTAAGTTAAGAAATTTTATGATAGAGTATAAATTCTGTTTATTACTTATTTTTGGGAAAAAAAAAGGAGGGAAAGAAACCTATTTGTATTTTTTTGTTGATAAAATGATCTTTTCAGAGTTTGCTGGGCCCAACAAGCCAAGAGAAGAGGAGAAAAAAGTAAGTTTATAAAACAATTAAATTTTTCTGTTTAGTTATGGTTTTCCCTTTTCTTAAATGAAGAATAGTTTTTTTTGTCTTTTATTTTAATAGTTACTTTAAATTAAGTTTTGGTTTCGTTTTTTTATATTTGGAGGCTTAATTTAAAATAAGTTTGGTTCCTTTTCTTATAGGGGATAATTAAAACTAGCTTTTAAGTTTTTATATATATATATATTTAATAATTTTTTTTATTACAATTAGTTTCAAGATTGTTCCTTATATTTCAATTCAACTTCTCTACATATATGCATGTGTAAATTTTATTGAATAAGTTAAATTTTTTTTTGAATTAATAAACATTATAATAATGTGTGAGTAAATCTTTTATTGTTGAGATGTCCTAATCCCCTTTTCCCTTAAATTTTTTTTGTTATTACAGGTCAACCGGCCCCGTCATGGGATGGTCGAGCAAAGGGGCTTAACTCCTTTGTCTCGAGTTCCATTTTTTTTTATTCTTATACACTCAGCTATTTTTTTTCTTTCTGCGGCCTTAACCCTTTTAGTTTGAGCTTGGTGCTCTTTTCTTAAAAATTTCACGTTTTGTAGCGAGATTTGGTCCAGTGTGTCAGTGGCAAGAACCACCCCTTATATTTCTATCGCAATAGCCGGCATAGCGAGCTCGCTACACCGCCACATACACGACACCTGGAAAATCGTGCCTATGTTTGGTCCTCAGGGGTCACCCCTGCAAAAAAACATATGGTCACGTAACAGTTTAATCCAACACAACTTATACTTTTGCATTAAAAGTTAGTTTGGTCATGTTTGGTCCTCAGGTCACCCGTGCAAAAAAACATATGGTCACGTAACAGTTTAATCCAACACAACTTATACTTTTGCATTAAAAGTTAGTTTTTAAGACTTTACTGTTTGATTGTGTTGTTGTGTATAAGTGTATCAAGCCGAAGATTATGATTCTACTGTTGTTTTGTTACGAGAGTAACTTTGATAATTGTGGATTCTAAAGTAGCTTGAATTTAGAGTTCAGGCAATAGTCGGAAAGCAAACAGAAGCATTGAATTAGTCCCTCGTAGGTAGATTTGACCGCTTGAAAAATTTTTTTATAACGTTATAGTTTATGACAGAAAGAATTCAGAACCTAGTTCTTTTACCTTCTTCCAATTAGACCAATACTGAAAACTTTATTTTATTTTATGAAAAATTTAGACTAGATTTTCTTTTTCATCTTTGGTATAGAGTTCAAATTTCGATATATTGCGAAGCAGTAATAATAGTTCAAATGTTCAATTTTTTCTCCAGATATCTTTTACCTTCTCAAAAAAAAATTTCAATTTTTCAATTTTCAATTTTTAAAAATTTTATTGTACTTTTGATCAAAAATGATAAATGACTATTACATTATTACGTCTATTATCAGTTTTTCTATAATATCCATATTTATTTCTCTGAGAAATAAAAAGTTTGATTAAAATTAATTAAGAAACGCCAACTACTGATTGCAGTAGTAAGTGCAAATAAATCTAACGGAACGATTTCCGCCTGGTTTCTTTTATTAAAAGTTAACTGTCACTTGAGCTCATGTATAAAGTGACCATTTTATTTTTTTGTTAAAGCGGGACGCTGTAGGAAATTTCAAAAATCAAGGCTATTTTTCAAAAAAATGCTATTTATTCAATCACAAAGAGAAGTTAACTGAATTTCATTAATACGTTACTTGATATAATCCTACACGTTAGATTGCAGTTTTAGACGTATTTGTTTTATACTTGTCGGCGGAGAAAATTAGTTTCAAAATATCGGGTCTAGTTTTCAAATAAGAATAGAAGTTGAAATTGCAAACTTCAAAACTGCAACACTTAGCTGTGATTTTTCACTTGTCCATACTTTATTCATTAGAGAAAAAACTCTTTCAACAGGTGCATTACTTCTTGGCAGACATAAAGCGTATTCAATAATTACACAAAAATTTCCGCAGTTCAGATTTTTATCCCGGAAATATGTGAATAACTCCACCCAACGGTCTTCGGCAACAATATTTTGAGTATTCCAGCTTATTATTTTTTCATTTGTAACGTAGTTAGAACTGAGTGAATACTCGTCGAACACTTTCCGTGTCTTGATTGCTGCTAAGAAATCCTTGCTTAATCAGCAAATCCGCTACTTTCTGTACTTCCTCCCACGTAGGTACTTTTTTCAAATTTGTCCATTCAAACACATCTAACTCTGCATTGAATTGACAACACTGTTCTAAGTATTCTTTGCCGGTTTTATAAAATTCAGCCGCTGCAGTTTTTACAAGCTGAACAATAGCAGGGTCAGTTTCTTGTAACTTCTCCATCAGACTACGTACATCATAAGGAAGGAAAAGTGAGCTCTCTTTCTGTGCTAAGTTGTCTCGAAGACGATTGATTTCCTTAGCAGATTGTATTGCAGACATGTGTTGTCCTTCAATTTTAAGCACCACTTGATGAAAAGTCGCTGCCTGTGCATTTAAAAAATATAGCCATAGCTCAGAACAGGGATTTTCGAAAAATGTTTTCAAAATATTTGGGCATTTATCGATGTTCAGAAAATAATGTTTCAAAGGCTGGAACATTTTCATAATTCTTGTAAGTGCAGGCATTAGCGCGAGCCACCTCGTTTTACTATATCCCAGCAATTTCTGATACTCTGTGTCAGTAGAATCACAGAATTCTTTCAAAGCTTCCGTTCGAACGCTATAAATGTAAAAAAATGAATAAATTTTCACAACGATACATTCAAAGTCAATTGGAAGACAATCTGAAGCTGTTTTGATCGCGTTATGAACTATGTGAGCTCCACATCCGATCCCAATAAGTTGTTTCCCGAGTAATATGTTCAATTTAGCGAAAACATTATTACTTCCTTTTCTATTCTATTCCTCCAAAATTGCTGCTCGTATTATCTCCACAAAATGCCACTATTTTTTTATTTAAATCGTTGCAAGATAAAATCTCTTTCAAATAATTGACAACGATATCCGATGTTTCACCTGGTTGCTCTCGAAACTCCAAAACGTTGACTTTCACGCCTTTATAAGGTAAGAAATAGTGAATCAACACAGGGAATAATTTTATCGAGCCGTGATTTGAAGCATCCGTTAGTAGACTTATGCAGCGGGCTTTGTGAAGGTGCTCTTTCAACTCATCCATTAACATAGGTGCCAACACATTTACAACAATAGCCTGGGATTTTGTACGAGCACACCTAAATTTTTGCTCAAAACAGGATTGAACTAGATTAGAAGCGCAGTCATTTGAATGAAAACTGTGACTTTCTTGCACCGTGTGATATGCCCACGCACCTTCCGCAGCAGCTATATCTAAATCTTTTGAAGTTGACAGATCAGTTCTTTTGAAAAAAGCAAGCATTGATGAGCTTGAAGCAGCAGCTTGATCGGAAAGCCTATGTTTTTCCGATTTTAAATGTTTCTCAATATCAATTGCACCACCATGTCCAACACTAAATTCTTCACGGCACTTATCACACGTAACGTCTGCACCACTCTTTTGTTTTATAAACGGATACTTATTTTGGAAATCACTATTAAAAGTACACTTGCGCTTAGGCATATTACTAATGTCAATAGATAGGGGTTAAAAATAATATGAAAAACTTTGATTTATTTATTAATTTGAGCAAAACACGTCTGTTTATAATAACCAACTCCAATCAACTAAATTAAAAGAAAAAGACTAAATAGTACCGCGGCTTATTTCTATTCGACGGCGACATTATTCCTAGTCAAAAGTCTAAGAGACATGCACATATCATTTCAGACACGTGCTGTCTTAAAACGATTGCAAAAAATTCTGAAGAAACATAAATAAAAATTTTTGTGCGAACTTTTTATTACATTTTATTTGGGCAGTAGGTATGACACTGTCATTCTTTGCAATCATTTCTAGTGCGCGCGTCAGTTAAATAATTTAAAAATAAAAGAGATCTATAAATAATGATATATTGAGTATTCCTAATTGTTTTGTTAGTCTATTTACAAAAGCGGGACATTTTGGCTTTCGCCGGGGACAGCGGGACAGACCACCTGAAAGCGGGACGTATGGTCACTTTACTCATGTATCATCTTTTCTTCTTAAGATATGTCTTCAACGGCACAGAAGTTATACCCATATTTAAAATTTTCGAAATTACAAGCGAGAAGTATACAAAGAACAGCGAGTGTAGCCATTATTCGAAGCTAAAATAATCCCATTTCAAACTTGAATCTTGGGCTGTTTTACTAACATGACCAACTGTTTCATAGGTTTGTTTTTTAGGTTTTAAAAGTCATTTGAAATACAAAGTGTCCGTTTACAAAGTGTAAATTTATAAATTTCTTTGTTTGTTCATTACTTCAAAAACATTTTTTCTTTACATATCTATCTATCCATCTGTAATATATATACAAATATGTATATTTATATGACATCACACAACATATTGGCTTCATATGAACATTAGATATTTTAAAGGATATAATGCATTTAAAACCTTAGGTAATTTCGGCAACTTAAATAAAGAAAACGTCTTGTTGCCTTTAGATCTAGAAAAAAACTTACAACTTACAACAAATGAACATAAAGGCTTAAAATTTCTAAATCTTATAATTTGAAAGTACCTCTTTTCTTGTGTATTTTTCTACTCAAAAGACGATTCTATATAGATCCGTAGGCTTTCTTACAGCCTTGTTAAGCCTAAAAGCTGAATTGTTTTCTGAAAGCTTGCTAGAATGTGGGTAAACAAAGATGTCTATTGTATCGAAAAATCTGTAAATTGAAAAAAAATACGATAGGCCATAGAATATTAAATAGTATCCTTGATACATATATATATATATATATATATATAGTATCTATAGTGAATTATTATAAAATCTTAGCTTATAATAGCATACTTATTCTAGCTGTCATATCGAAGGAGTATATGTCTTTCCAAATTAGTAAGGAGAAATTATTTCATTGGTTTTAGTTTCTCCAAAACTTTCCTGCCCTCTGTTTCAAAAATGAAACACCATAAATTTAATTCAAATTTACTGAATATTGGCTGCCAGGCCAACTTTACAGAAATAGAAGTATGAGGCTATTTCAAATTCCGAATTATGAGGTAGAAGAAAATAAAATAACATTACTTTTAACTCCTGATCATAAGAGAATGGAGGGGAATTAAAGAGGGAGACTAATTGATATATATCACAAACTCTTCGATAAATATTACTATATTGCTATATTCAAAACTTACTTCGGGCTACATTCATTTTAATGATCTAATATCCAATTTTTGAAAACAAAACAAAAAATTTTATTTGGATGAAATTTGAAAAAAGCATTTTCTATATAGTTCACCTTTAATTTTTCCACTAAAAAAAGATTACTTGTTGTGGTTGAAATTTTATTTATATAATGCGTTATAAACTTAACTTTTACAGTAGGCAGGCAGAAGCTATTCTTCCGAAAATTCAAATTTTATTCTCATTTTATGAGTGCTAGCATCTACCATTTAGAAGAGGGTACTTATTAAATCTCTTATTATAAATGAAACAGGATATTAAACTTGGTATGTAGAAGCCATTGCTTTATCTTCAAATCGTAAACTGCAGTAATGGATCAAAACAAAATTGTTTATAGGAAAATATCAAATAAACTTAAGTGAGAGATTTGTATGACCCATAAGAAAATTGCGCGTTAACAATTATAATGATTGACTTAACGTTCTGAGCATTAACATTTGATATATATTTCTTTCAAAGAACATATTTTCATCTAATATAAAGCTCTAAATTGCAATTTTTATTTGTATTGGGATTTAACTGAAAAAGGATACAGCAGTACTAAACTTTTATTTTACTACCTTAGTCTTATTATAGACTATTTAAAGTTTTTAGGGCTACTTCTTTTATTTTTTATTTGTTTTGATTTGATCAATAAAATTCATTAAACCACAAGAATTGTAAGAATTGTAATTAAATTGTTGAAATATAGGTACATATCAAAAAGTAATTGAATGACTATGTCAAAACTATCAGAAGATAAATTTGGTTAGCTGTAATTAATTGTCTAAATTTAAACTAAGAACACTTTGCCTTTTATATAATGATGAAAAAAGGAAGCTAAAAGTTGTCGTGCGTAGGAAAATTTCCTAGCCATACAATGCTTAAGAACTAAATCAAGGTATTGAAAATCTTAAAAATTAACTACTGGCAAACCAAGCAAACTGGCAAGCTTTATATTCTGTCCCTGGAAGTAATTTAATCATAATAAGATTATTCACTAAAAATTCTAAAAAACTCTCTTTTTTAAGCATTTTTTATATTCTTAAGGATAATTAGGTTTTCTGCAAGTGGATCAAGCATTTACATACAATACAGAGTCCAAAGGGTGACTCAAGTTAGACTGTTAATAAGCTTGTATTATATAACTCAAGTTTCAGTAGATAGTAAAAAGATATTAGCAAAATATTTTTATCTACATATATAAGTATAATAAGAAACAATGACTTAACCTATCTTATTACAATTTCAAACGGAATAGAAAATTTATGGTAAGGGTGCATTTACCTGAAGTTAAGTTTTTTATTTTTAAAGTTCAATTGAAATAGAAAAATGATGCAACTGGTCTTCTTCCCAGTGAAGACATTTAGGGTAATAGAATTTTTGATGCAAAATTGCAAAAAGAAATTAGGAAAAATATATAAAATCAATAGAATCAATAAAAAAATTATAATAAAAAGTCTAATGGAATATAACACAAATAGCAAAGCTTACAAGCAGTTGCGTAACGATAAGGTGGCAGAACGGGCAAAATGCCAGGGGCCCCTGACCGGAGGGGGCCCAAGAAGGCTATGAGCAAAGTTTAGTAAAACATAATTTTATATTCAATTACTTTAAGTCACTAAAACATAAAAATTTCAGAACGATGTACCTTACCGTAGATTATACGACCAGAGGGAGCTATATACCCTGCAAATATTGCGATACGAAAACGAATTCATTTTCGTATCGTTTCGGCGAACATATAATACGAAGTCGGATGCAGAAACGATATGCGTATGAATTCGGAAAAGAACAAAACGTTAGCTCATTTTCGCATCCGACAGTTTGTTGATTTATATATAAGAAAGACATATCAGTTTTCGTTTCTCTTTTAGACTCGAAATAGCCCAGCGGTTAAAACTCGCTCTTTAGGTGCTTTTTGAAGGCAAATTTAAGGCAAGCGTGTTAAATCTACATGTCCCAGCATGCATGAAAATTAACATTGCAACCGGATAGGAAAAGCATACCAAGGGAGGATTTTATGCGCTCTCCGGATACACAAATGGAGAGCGTAAATAAGAGAGATTTTTGTTTTCTTTTATGTTTTTCCTTCTACTTTAATGTGATATATATATACACATAGCACCAAATGTATATTATATAGATATGTGGTATAGTATCACAGCGGTTAATTTCCCCTTAAACGCGGATGAGTGAAAAGATTTCACGCATAAAGCATGTGTAAAATGTATGAAATTTTATCACGAAAATATTCTAAGTCCTAAAGACTTAGGAAATTTTTGTTAACTCTCAAACTATCTCCTATCTCGCTTTGATATTGTTAGTTCTTTGTTTGCTTTAGGCGCGAGTGATTGTGTTTGATTACGTAGTTTTAGTGTTTTGTTTTAATGTGTACAAAATTGAAATAATAATTTATGTTTAATTAAAAATTGTAATTTTTATGTAATTTATGTGTTTAATAAATATATTTATATAAAAAAATTAAGAGTTTTCTTTCCCCTTTTCTTATTCCTAAACTACATTCATCGGGTAGTCTGACAAAGAAAAAAAATATATACATATATACCCCTTTAAATATGCCAGCCTATATATAACACCGATATGCACGCACACACCTAACCGATACGTGATTTCACTGGTGCGTGGAATCTATAAATTAACATTGATAAGTGAACACTTGGCTTCAATACTTCACGCATCGAGGGGAAATTAACCGCTGGGATCATATGAAATATATCTATCCCCCTTTTACTTTAATATCTGAAATAAATAACTTTAAAAAGGGAAAAAAATTAAACACCATTTCAAAAACAAAGCATCCCAGCAGGAAATTTCCCTCAATCACGAATGCGTTCTATATATCACGTATAAAGCATGTGTAAAATGTATGGCCCGATAAGTCAAAAATATTCTAAGTCCTATAGACTTAGAAAATTTTTGTTCAACTCTCAAACATGCACTGTCGTCTGTACAATTTAGACCTCTCTTTGCCAATGTTAGTGTTTTGTTATTGTTTTGTGAGTGAAATCGTGTTAAATTATAGGTAGTTTTAAGTGTATATTGTTTAAATAAATTTATTTAATATAATTAAGAAAAATAAATATATTTATATAAAAAAATGTTGTCGTGTTAAATTATAGGTAGTTTTAAGTGTATATTGTTTAAATAAATTTATTTAATATAATTAAGAAAAATAAATATATTTATATAAAAAAATATGAGCTTCATTTACCCTATTCCAGGGGTGGCGAACCTATGGCACGCGTGCCACAAGTGGCACGTTTGAAAATTTTGATGGCACGCACAAAAAGAAAGTTATTTTTTTTATATGTTATCTTTTTTGATAGAAATAAAATTATTAATCTACACTTAATTTAAAGTAACAAAAATATTCCTAAATAATAATAGTCCTAAAGAACAAGAAAATTTTTATACAACTCTCATTGTTCCCTCTATACATGATCTCTCTTTGACATTTGTTAGTGTAGTTTTGTTTGCTTAAGTCGCGAGTGCTTGTTTTAATTACGTGTTTTAAACGTGTTGAGGCGTGCAAACTTCCCTTCTACGCGGAACCTATCGACCGAATTTTTCCCGTTGAGGTGTTGTTTTTAGGTGAATATTTTAACGTATTATTTCATATTTTATATTCTGCATTCACAATATTATATAACAATATTATTAAAATATATATTTTTTAGAATTTCCTATTATGGCTATTTCAATGAAAAAATCGAAATTATCCGAAACATGCAGTACCAGAGAATTTCAAGCTTGGTGGACCGATAGATACGGTATGATTGAAAAGGACAGTAAAGCAATTTGTATTTTATGTTCTAAAAATGTAGTCTGTAGAACATCTTCGGTAAAGCGGCATCATGAAACCAACCATAAATTTCTTCTCGATTATAGTGTAGAAGAGCAAAAGGATAATATATCACGTGCCTTAAAAAATAAAAATGCTCAAACTACTTCTTTAATGAAATATATTGGAACTCAATCAAACACCACTGCTGCTAGTTATCAAGTTTCAAAAACTATTGCTCAATATGCAAAACCTTTTAATGAAGGCGAGTTTTTAAAGGATGCTTGGCTTCAATGTGCACCATACTTATTCGATGATTTCGAAAATAAAGAATAAATTATCCAAAGAATTAAAGACATGCCAATAGCTAGGAATACAGTGAAAGAGAGAATTTTGGGTATGGCAGAAAATGTAAATTTTCAACAAAAAATTCATATAAAGTCTTGTGATTTTATATCCATTTGCCTTGACGAGTCTACCGACGTAACAGGCTCTGCTCGCTTAGCAATTTTTGTACGTTATTTTGTTCAAAACAATATTAAAGAAAAGGTAATAAGTTTATCAACATTAACAACAACAACAAAGGGATTAGACATTTGTAATGCTGTCATAGATGCATTGGAAAAAAAAAAATATGTCCTTCTAAAATTGTGTCAGTTACAACTGACGGTGCCTGCAACTTAACTGGACGGGAAAATGGATTTATAAATTTATTTACAAAACGTATTGGACACACAATTCTTGCTTTTCATTGTATTATTCATCAACAAGCGTTATGTGCCAAAATAGGTTTAAAAATGTTTGATAATATTTTAAGTTTTGTAACAAAATTAGTCAATTTTATATCAGCACGAGCACTAAATAAAAGAAAATTTCAAGAATTGTTAAACGAAATAAACTCGTCGTACAATAGCTTACTTTTATAGAATAATGTACGCTTGTTAAGCCGCGAAAATGTTTTGCAAAAATTTGCAGATTGTTTGAAAGAAATAAGATTATTTCTAAATAATGAGAACATTATTGACCAATACAATCAGTTATTGGATGTTGAATGGCTATCAAAGTTATATTTTTTCACTGATTTATGCTCTCACTTAAATGAATTAAATATAAAACTTCAAGGTGTTAATAAAACGGTCATTATAATGTTTGACTTAATCAAAGCGTTCGAAGTCAAATTACAGATTTTTAATCGTGATATTCTTTCAAATTCATATAAATATTTTCCGAATACAAAAAATTTTTTTTCTGAAAGTGAATGTCACGGAAAGGCAAATAAAGAGTCTTTAACGAAAGAATTTTCAATGGTAATTCAATCCCTGATTCAAGAATTTTCTGCAAGATTTACGCAGTTGAAAGAATTTGAAGAAACTCTAAAATTTATTTTATATCCTGATACAGTACCATTTGAAAAAATAAATTTAAAAGTCCTTGAGTGGTTAAATTTGAATGGATTAGAAATGGAATTAGTTGAATTTCAGTCAAGTACCATATGGATCTAAAAATTTGTTGATTTAAGAAATGATTTAGAAATTATTGAAAGTAATCGATTATTGTGTAAAATAAATAAAATTGCAGAAGAAGAAATTCTAACTACATGGAATTCAATTCCTGACACATTTGATTGTTTAAAAGTATTAGCAAAGGCAATTTTATCAATATTTTCATCGACGTAGGCATGTGAATCTCTATTTTCAGAATTAAATTTTATAAAAAATAAATATAGGAATCAAATGACGGATGAGTCGAGCTCTGCATGCGTATTGTTGAAATTAACTAAATATGAACCAGATATTAAATCTTTATCGAATGAAATTTTATTGTGGCACGTTACCAATTTAAAAAAAAATTTTTATGACTTTGTGGCACGGACATAAAAAAAGGTTCGCCATCCCTGCCCTATTCTATCAAACAAAACATATTCATTTTCAGGTAGTGTGATAGAGAGAAAAAATATATATCATTTTTTATATGCATAAACCGAGAATATATAACACGGATATGCACGCACACATTTAAAAACGGATATGTTCCGTTTCTGCGCTTATTTGTATCTAACATTTCACTGGTGCACGGAATCTATAAAATAACATTGATGCGTGCCAACTTGCCTTCCACGCGGAACGTATCGACCGAATTTTTCCCTCTGGGATTTTATTAATCACATATGTATAAAACACAAAGATTTAATAATAATTATAAAATATTATGTAACAATCTCTGTAAAGTAAAAGTAAATTTCGCTGGCAGTAGGAAAGACTAAGGCAAAAAGTAAACAAAATTTCACAATTACACGTTTATTTGTTTCAAACTTATATTTAATCTACAAAAAACTATTACACTTAATATTACATACTATATCTTTCTGTTTTTCATTAAAAATATTTTTATATTATTCTTAATATCTACACTTAATATCAAATTTTCCAACACTTTTATTCTCAAAGGCTAAATGTCAACTAAAAATGACATACTTGAATCCTTACCTATGTATTAGTTTGATAGGCAAGTAGTGCCCATAAACGTACATAAAATGAAATGAAGTAAAGTAAATTGGACTTTTCTAAATTTTTCTAAGTCCTAAAAAAATGTGTTGAGTAGGGGTAGGCAACGCGGCGCCCCCGATTTTTAATGCGCCCTCGCTGGACTAATGTAAATGTATGAAAGCCAGAGCAATTTACTTACTCTTGTCAAACGGCGATATACAGCAAGTAGTCAGTTGAGTTTAGGACTGTGCATAGATTAGCAGTTTGCTAACCTTGCTAACCTTGAGCGTATGTATTTTTTGTTAGTGTGTGATCTTATTTCAAATAGACCACGCGTAGACCGTGCATTTAAAACTAACAAGTAATCCAAAATAATTCTTTTCTTTCAAAATCCTTCATGGATAAATGTAAAAGAAAAAGAACATATTGTTTCGTTGATTACAAAGGGAAGTGTATTTGTTTGTTGTGTTATAATAATGTTGCGATTCCCAAGAAAAGTAATATTGAACGACATTTTAAGATCATTCATACCAATTTTTATAGTGACTATCCAATGAACTCTGAAATTAGAAGAAAAAAAATTATTTCTTTAAAATCTTCAATAACTAACCAGCAAAGTTTTTTTACTAAACCACTGCAACAACATAAAGCAGCAACGATCGCGTCATATAAAATATTGCATTTGCTAGCTAAGAATAAAAAATCATTTACAGATGGAGAATCAGTGAAAGAAGCCATGTTAGAAGCTGCTGATTCACTTTTTGAAGAATTTAAAAATAAAAAGGAAATAGTTTCAGCTATAAACACTTTGCAATTATCAGCACCAACTGTTATTAGAAGAATTGAAGTAATTGCGGAGAATTTGGAGGTAGAATTAGAAAATGATATGGAAAATTGTATTTTCTTTTCGCTACAGATGGATGAATCAACGGACGTGACAAATATATCACAATTAGCAATTTGCGTGAAGATGGTATATTCTGATTTTACAACAAAAGAAGAATTCCTTAAAGTTCTGGCACTAAAGGGAAGCACTAGAGGAGAAGATATCCTTTCTACTTTTAAAAAGTATATAACAGATGTAAAATTACATGTACAAAAGTTATCGTTTATTACAACAGACGGGGCACCAGCGATGACTGGTAAGGAAAAAGGATTCATTGCCTTATGTAGACAGGATTCCTTATTCCCGAAATTTATTTCTTATCATTGCCTCATACATCAGGAAATGTTATGCACAAAGACAATCGGCTTTAAACACGTATTAACGGTAGTAACAATTTTTTCATATTGTGCAACAACATACAATTGCGAGTCTTTGTTCTCAAAAATGAAATATTTGAAATCAAAATACCGAACAAAGCTTAATGACTCACATTTAGATAGTTCTTTAAGGACCGGGAACTCTAAATATATCCCCAATTATAAGAAATTAGCTGAAAATATGGACACCCAAGTTTCAAACTGAATTATATGTTTCATTATGTATGACACCAACAAAATAAAGTTATAAAAAATCTGTTTTTTTAATGCCTATTTATACCTGTTGATTATCTGTAAAATATGCACCCTCGGTGATTTTCAAATTCAGTATTGCGCCCTTAAGGACAAACAGGTTGCTGACCCCTGGTGTAGAGCATAAAGAACAACTGTTCTATCACTCTGTTTTCGCCTTCCCGGAATCATGCATACGCATTCTAAGAGAATTTAACCGTTGGGAGAAAAGTCATCATCTACAAGACAACTTGCTGATCTATTAATTATAAAAAATCTTTTTATGGCTTCAAGCTTTTCTGAAGTGTGCACTGGATATCTATTGTTTGTAACTATTCTTGTGACTTCGGCTAGTGCCGAGCAATCAAAATTAAAATTGATAAAGTTATTTTAGAAATTCTATGGGAAAAAAAAGGTTAAGCAACTTAGCGAAAATTCCATGACCAGTAATTTGAAGTTCGATGATATCACTAACACTTTTGCGGAACAGAAAACTCGAAAAAAGGAATATTACTAATTAAAATTGTGAGTAAAAATAAAATTCTGACTTTAATCGGATACTTTATTGCGATTTTAAAATAAAACATCAATGAAAAATACATACAATATATATAATATCGTTTTGTACGTATTTTCATGACTGCAATATTAGTTGAGCTTCTTTACATTTATCTGATGAATTTGCCATGGGCCACAGCAGTATAGTTACGCCACTGTTTACAAGTATTGATTACTATATTCGAATGGTACAATATCATCGTTCATCATCATCGTTAAAGATTGCTTGTTAGGCCTTCATTCAGCTTAGGCACTTCAATAGATAAATAATTTAAAGTTCTTTTACAGACACAGTATGTATGAGTATTAAACGCATTTCTTTAATTTCTTACAAATTTCATTGGAATGTGGTTTTCTTTTTTCATAGAAGCGTGGATTTCATAGTTGTCTGAAAATGAGCTTAGATTCTTTCGTTTTTCTTTGTTTTTTAAATCCTTTATTGGCCCATGTAATTTTTAGGTCATATAGTTTCAAATCTATAATATAACAAAAATTCCAATTTTTTTTCTCAAAACAGCGAATACATCCATTTCATTACATTGTATCTCGCACATAACCATTAAAGAGTGTGGTCAGCTTGTATCGTTTCTAAACGCAAAGATTAAAGAATCAAAAGTTGCCTGCATATGCATTAAACTCTGTTACGCCGTAGCCATTATTTAAGTTTTCGTCCGTATTAACCAAACAAAAAAAATTTTTCTTAATTTTTCGAGCTTGTACATTGATAAATTACTAGTTTTTTTTGGTGTCAATAGTTATTAACTTTTCATTTATATGTGATAAATTTGTGTGACTTTAAGGTTACAGTGAACTGCTACGGCAGATTTTAGTATAATAAACGTTATGAAAACTTTGTGTTTATATATGGTATTTCGTTATCTGAATTTACATTTATTTATTTAGTGTATTTCCTGCGAACTATCATTTATATATTAATTAGTTAAAATATTTTTTAAAGAAAGCTAAATTAAACTAAACCTAAAAACAAACACACGATAAGAATAAGATGCATTAGCGGTAATATATCTGAAGGTGCAAACACACCTTGATGATTCTGTATTAGCCCAGCTGGAAATTTTTGTAGCTCTGTCACCTTAGTCAATCCGAGCGTTTGGATTGAGCTCTTTTTTTATATGAATCCTCGTACTTTTACTGTACACGTGCCGTTTTATTTTGTCTAGACATAGAAAAAGAATGTTAACAGAGTCATGGCTTAGAATTTTGCGTTGAAAATTCAATTTGTGAATGTTAATTTTTAATTTACAACAAAAAAATTAACGAGCCCCTAAATCCCTTTAACCCAAGCGCTCGAAAAGCAGAGACGTGGTGTGGCCGAGTATATTTAAAAATAAATATACTTCCTGGCTTCAGTTTTTATAGAAAGTAAACCTTGCTCATCTTGCTTTCTTAAAAGCTAGACAAAGAGACCACGTTTAGTATTAAACATACCTATTTCTTAATATTAGTAAGCAAAAACTGAGTTTACCACGAAAATTGGTTTGTTATTTGAAAACTAAATAAAAAAAGTAAAACTAAAATAAATTATTATAAAAATAATTCTCCTTGTTTGAAAAATTTAAATTTTAAATTTCAAGATTATTTTCAATTAAACACATGAGGAATCTTGATTGGTTATTTCATTTAAATATTTGTTAAGCACTGTGTTTACTTTTAAAATGCAACATGTCACTGCTAATTCCTTAAAATTTCCTTTTATATAAATTTTACGAATATTCACTTAGTTTAACCGGATAATTTTTATTATACATCCACTAAAGTTCAATACCACTAGAAAAAAATAATAAAAATTTGATTTTTGCATATCTAAATTATGTATTGTTGGCATTATATACACCTGAAGTTACCAGAACTGTCTGTAAGAAGAAGAATTCTTAGAAAAAAGCCAAAAGAAATGATGTACATCTTGGTCTCCATTCATTGATAACATTACATTAGAAAAAGGGTATCTTGCCTGTTACAAAATGATCTAACGACTATAAAATATCCAGTTAAAACAAGTCTTTTTAAGATTTTTTTATATTCAGAACCTTTAAAAAAAATTCAGCAGTTTTATCCAATGTTGCTTTTTTAGCGTTGACCACAGCGATTGTTTAACCAAATAGAAATAAAAGCAATAGAAAGATAATATTTTTTACATTAAATAACAATTAATGTTTTTAGCATAAAATTTTATATGTTCATGGGAAAATTTGATCTACATAAATTTCATCATTCTGCCTAATTGCTGTATTTAACTAAACTACTTGGCATCTGTCTTTAACTAAGTTGTACATATTTATTAGATTCTTTAATATATATATATATATATATATATATAAATGAATGCGTTTCCTTTCCTCATAGTCACTGATTAGTACTAGGAAAAGTTTTGTTCAAATTGCATGCCTTTCAGCGTTTAGTTTATCATTTATTTTACCTAAATGCATTTCTTGTAATTTAAGTAGAACAAGTGCATACAAAGTTTTTCACACATTAAGGTTTTTTTTAGAAGAAAAAATAAGGCTAAATAATTTTCATTTTGCATGGAAATATACAAAACAATACAAAACTACTAAAAGTTTGTTGAAGAAAAATTATTTCCTTTGGATTAGAGCTGCTAAGGAAATATCCTCGTAGTGAAAATCGATTTCTCTTGATACATAAATCTAAATAATTTAATTTTTTGTTTTTAGCATAAATAAAATTTTTATCAATAAGGGTTTAGTCACATACTTTATTGATTCAACAATTAAAGTGCTTACATTTTTTCAGATAAGTTATCTTATCGTTTAGATAATGAAAATAAATCAATTTGCAGAAAAAGTAAGCAGTCTCTTATACCGTATATATAATTTAGATTATCAATTAATTTACTTTAAGGTTTACCAAATAACAAAAAAAAACTCAAAAAAAAAATCAAAAAAAAATTAAAGCGTGAGCTTAAAACCACACAGCAGAAGTGAAAACATTAAAGTTTTAATGGGCTTAATAATAATGCATTATTATTTACGGTAAAATAATTTGAGGGGTACAAATCACACTTTTCCTTAAGATTTGTAATGTATTTATTGCAGTCAATATACTTCTGATTGTGAGTATAACCGCGCATCAGAACTCCTATAATATTGTCTATTATATTATAATTCTAGGAACTAGGTTATTTGTGTTTATGACTAGGCCAAAAAGCAGGTATGGCCAGATAAAAATATTAAAATACCGAAGAGATTTTTATTTAAAATATTAAAAAGTTTCATAATATTTAAACGTTTGCAGTTTGTTTTTTTGAGGGCTTCTTCTACCTAACAGAAATTAAACTAAACACTTTGTGATACGTTGTGGTCATGGGAGTCCATTATAAGAGCATAAATAAGTTAAAATGAGTTGAAAATGCCTTCAATTCAATACTACAGCGAAATCTGTAGTTGATTTTTTTGCTATCATCTTCCAAAAAATGCACTCAAATTCTTTATGTTATTTTCTTTTAACTAAAATTATTATCCTTGATTTCATAGAAAATGATTTGAAAAATTATTCAATTAAATAAAAAATAGTTTGACAGTATTTGAAATAATAGGAACATTAGGAAACCCAAAATATCCGAATCAGCGTAGCGCACCTGAGCATGACGGTAAAATTAAATTTACCGCCCAGAAAAACTGCAAAGTGCGCCTAAAAAAGTTTTCACTTAAAAAAAAAAGATAAAGCTAAAAGGGCATCTGTAATATTTAATATTGCATAGAATCTGAGTATCAACATTTTCAAGCGTTAGCACGCTATGAAAAAGTACTTGATCAGACGATGCAGACCATATGAATTCTATACATAAGAATTTCTTCCAAAATTGACTGACGTAAGTTATACGATGCACAAAATAATAGGGCACTAAAATTTGTTCACAGCAAAGTGTGTTTCGATAATAAGGTGTTAAAATGTCTATTCTTCCCTTCTTTATAAAAAAGATTAAATAACTCCTTTCATTTCAAGTTTGAGAATGGATTTTGGAATAACGTCAAGATTCTGTCATGTCTATCTAAAAAAAGTTATAGTTCTCATAGTTGAAGAATGATAAGTCAACTAACTGACAAGGATATCAAATGTAGCCAATGGGTAAAATTACTTGTGATATAAGTATATGTACGAGGGTGGTCCCATAATAATCTGGCCTAACATGGTTCTCTTAATGATAAAATCAATTGAAACATTTATTAGTATTTTGCAATATAGCTTCCCTTTTAACATCTATTACAACTCTATATCTTTGTAAAAATATCTTTTTTTCTTGCCTTCAAATTGCGGCCTGTAGCTCATTACCATCAAAAAATAATTTACTCGTAAGTCCTTTTTCAAATTAGAAAACAAGTAATAATCGCTTGGGGTCATGTCTAAGCTGTAAGGTAGATGTTCCAATTCTGTGAAGCCACACCTTTACAACAGCAGCAGTATGTACGGGAGCGTTGTCGTAAAAGAGCAGAATCCTTTTCTGTAGCTTTCCACTGCGTTTCTTTTTAATACACTCTCTCAGCTTGCTGAAAGTGAAGCATAATACTTTCCAATAACAACAGTATTAAGTTCTTTGAAATTAAGTCATTAGTCTACCTTCACAATCCCAAAAGACATACACATAACCTACATAACCTAGACTGCTGGACCTAAGCCTCCTGACTCCATCCCATCGACTCGCGCTTACTTTCAAGATCATAGCAATCACTCAAAATTTCTTGTTCGATTTACTCATAGTTTGAGGAGTTAGCATCTCCACAGATCAACATTCATTCTTAACATTTTTAACAGATCCTCTGCCAAAACGAAACTCTTTCATCCAATTTTTCATCGTGCTGTAAGAAGGTGAGTCACGATACACGCAGTCCAAACATTGCTTAGTTTCGGCTGGCTTGTTCCTTCTTTAAAAAGAAATGTTATCACAGCTCTATACTCAGTTTTCAACATTATTAAAATCTATTGTTCTCGTGTTATTCATTTAGATCCTATTATCAAACCAAACAATACACGTCAATACTTATTTTTATTTTTGCCTTATAATTAACCAATTAATACGTTAATACATGTTATCTAGTTAAAAAGTGATCGTAAATATATGACGCCAGGTTATTATGAGACCAGCCTCGTAATAAAAACTTATTTAGTTCAAATTATTAGGAACGTCAATTAATTAGTATTTCGTAAGAAGTAATAAGAACAAAATAATTGGCTTATTATAACATGGTATCAGAATTGGAAAGCAAGTGTTTGTCAGATATTAAAGCGTGAGCTTAAGACCATACGGCAGAAGTGAAAATTTAATAGTTTTAATGATATATTCCATATAATAATTATAGCTTAGAAGTGCAGATGATACTGAAATTAGAAAACCATTGTAAAATAGAATTCATATGCTAAAATCTAAAGGAAGTAACATAACTTCACTATTTATGGACGCAGGACAAAGCATGGATGAGTTTTAAATTTTAAACCATTCTATAATCGTATAGTTCTTATGAAAAAGTACATACTTAGTAACGCATTTTCACTATTTTCGAAAGCCAACAAAGCTCGGATTAACCTAAATATATAAATCATTTTATAACCATGAATTCTTATGAAAATTTTCGCTTCGCGTCTTAAATATAACGAAGTTGATCCATTTCAGTTTAGTGGGATTATATAGGAGTTTCGCCCTCTTAAGCCTTAAGATGAAATTGGGCAATTAATTCTAATATCGCTTAAACTGAGTTATATATCATAAGAATAAGGACCAGAACTTGAAAATCGTAAGGGTCCTGCTATCCAAGATACTTCTTTGGTCACTCAAAAACAATTATTGGATCTAAGTTGTAGCATTCACCCTTTAGTCTCACCTTGCAATTTTAGATTAATATTTACTTCATTTCATGCAGAATTCATTAAATGGTTAAATTTTTAATGACCCTAATAACATTAATTTAAGGCTTATTTTAAGTATCTCAAAACAAAATTGTGTTCGTTGAGTCCAAATTCTTTTATTGCTAAAATCAAACTTTATTTCACAATTTCCAATGACCAAACTGAATGCAGATAAGTGCGAATATACTATATATTCCATGGAAATATTTTACAATATCGAACAGATTAAGATTAAATTGTAATATTGAAGCTCACCCACATTTTATTAAAGCTATGCCTAATCGTTATCCCTGTGGGCGTAATTTGCGGGATATAATGGGACTTAAATAATACTTTTAAAATCTCTAAAATTGGTGCCAAAAAATTAATCGCATTGAAATTATAAGTTTATGTCCTTGCTTAATGTTTCATAACCTCTTTCGATCGTAAGGATTTTGGTTTTTAAGTTGATCGCATGCAACTCTTACAATTTTTATTTAACAGAAACAAACCCTATCTTTCATGAAAAAAAAATAGTACTTTTTTGAAAATAATCACTTTTTCCAAGTAAAGTATTTGTTTGGCGATATCGGAAAACAAAGCTAAAACGCTAGTTTTTTAGCAAAATTTCTAGCACGCTTTCTTTAACATAATAATTTTTCCGTTCTTAATTTTTGTAATTTCGTTTAATCAATTTAAAAATTCAAAAATTAAATTATTTTTTTTAAATATTATGACAGTATTTGAAATAATCTTAGGAGCATTAGGAAACCGAAAATATCCGAGTCAGCGTAACGCACCCGAGCGTGACGGTGGAATTAAATTAACCCCCCAGAAAAAATGCAAAGAATGCACTCAAAGAAGTTTTCACTTCAATAAATAAGCATTATCATTGTTGCATCAAAATCAAAATTAACTTATTAACTATTATTATTAAGAAGTTCTAGAGAATGAAATTCTTAAATTTCAGAGATCTTTCATTCTGATGTGAATACGGACTAATAATCGTTTTTCTTATATGTCTCGGAAAAAAAAAGAAAACTTTTCTGAATGCTGTTTTAAAATTAATCAAAAAGATTTGAATATGAATTGAGTAGATGGAAATATTACGCGCGAAATATTTAATTAAAAAAAAATTTAAAAACATATGCAATATTGACCTTCACAAACTGGCACTTAGAGCCATCTATAAGTAAGTAGCTAGAAATCGGAAATTATCATAAATCTAGGGGTAATATAGTCCAGGGGTACTATTATACTTTTAGGCACTTAGAGCCATCTATAAGTAAGTCACGAAAAACCAGAAAGTTTCATAAAACTAGGAGAGACATCTAGGAGAGAAGAACGGTTATGCAACCACTGCTGTCAGCTTAATTCTCTGGGTTCTTCAAGTAAGCGCTCGCCAACTTTCGGTTGCTAGCGACATTTTTGTTTCATTTCATGTCATTTCGACTTTCGATTTGCCCTTGATGTGGAAAAAGTTAAGTGTTAGCTAAGTGTTAGCTAAGTGTTAGCTAAGCAATAATTTTGCTTGGCATGGTATATATCGTACATCAACGCTTCGATATATCGTACATCAACGCGACCCCAAACGACCCCTGCAGATTTCGTGGGATTTAACGAACCCAAACGACTCCAAACGACTCCAAACGACCCCAAACGACTCCAAACGACCCCAAATGACCCCAAACGTGCAGCAATTTTTTGGGCAAATGCGGATTTGTTGTTGTTTGTTTTTGTTGTTAGCGACATTTCTTGACATTTATTTTGTTCTTAGCTACATTTGTTTTACAGCTGTTTGTGAAATTTCATATTTTTCCTCTTCGGTGCTTTTTGTATATTATCTTAATTAAATGAAATTTTCAAAAATATTTTTATTTTTTTCCAAAATGTTAATTAAAAAGTAAATTAAAAGAGTAATTAAACATTAAGAACCTTTACTTAAAAAGCCGTTTTGGTTCTTTTAATATTTTTTTTAAGAATTCGAAATACGCATAGAAAATGTTTCCCTTTGTAAAATTGTAAATCTTGGATAATTTCATTGGATATTAAAAATGAATTTTGTAAACTGGTAATAAAAAAGTGTAGTCTTACAAAATATTTCTTTAATTAAGCGTAAACTATATTTGCGTTTTCTTGTTTGATTGAATTGAAAATTGTAAAAATATAATAGAAAAATGTTTCTCACTAAAAATGCATTTTACATGATTTGAATATTTTTTGTTTCAATTATTCTTAAAACTTGAAATTAAGTATTTTTACGGGACATAGACAGAAACACACAAATTTATTTAGTAGAAAAAGAAAAAGAAGTATTTGTAATCTTAAAAAAGAAAAATAAACAAAAATACTATTTGATTTCTCAAAATTTAATTGCTTTATTTTAAAAGCTTTGATCGGGAAAAATTTTGATGTACTTATCTCCCAAAAATTTAAACAATTGAATTTTTTTACATATTTTTCTAATTTTAATCGTATTTTTATATTTAAATAAATAAAGAAATGGATATCCGTTTTTTTGTATGAGAAGTTAAAAATTACTTAATGATGAAAAATGATTAATTATCAATGATTATCAAATCCTAAATGCATTAATGTGAAAACACTTTTTAAACAAATTTATGAAATAGAAGGTTCCTCTGAATTGGGTTATATACTATGAGCAACAATATATTATTTATCCTCATCCGAGTGTTAGTCTATTTAACAGATTTCACAGGCTCCTTTCACACGGAAAACTAGTGATTAGGTTCAGTTATAAGCATTTCTTCATTTTAACATTTTTGATCAAACAGCAAAGGTTGCATCTTTCAAAGAAAATATAGTATAATATTGATTGATTGATATGACATAAAATTTTTACAGTCGTCATTTCAGTTTTTCTTGAAAAATAGCCAATAAATTACTGGTCTAGCTAATAGATTGCGTTTTGGTAGTTTATAACATTTTAAGAACTACCAAAGTACAACTTTGTGACAAGCATTTGGTTTTAGTTTCTCTTGGATTTATAATTGTTATTCTTTACTTCACGTGGCTATATTAGCACCAGTCACGCTGAACGGCTTGCTTTCAAAATGACGTTGGAAAATGAATAAAACCAAAAAAATGATTATTGCTGATCATGGTGATGTTTGGAGCTGTTTAAGATAATTACAGAAAGAATATTTTGCTTTAGTTTGTGACAATGGATAAAATATTAGTTTCACTATTATATTCCGAGATCAAATTTTGTTCTTAAAAGTTTGTTTTTTTAGAATATTTCTTAAAGGGAATCAAGAAAATAATATTTTTATCTAACTGCTAATATGTGTAATAAAAAAGGAAATCAAAAATTAAAATTAATACTGAACGAAGAAAAACCTCCTTAAATTACTTCTGTCAATAATAAAAATTCTGAGTGCTGTAAGTTTATTACTTTTAAAGTCATATAAATTTGTATCTAAGCTTTGTTGGTAGTTTCCATAATCTAAATAAACACAAAATTAAAAATATATATAAAAATATATTAAAAATTAATTTTATTAAACCCTAAAAAAGTAAAAAAAAAAACTTTTAATTCTTTGAAAAAAATAAATATATAAAAGAAGAGTTCTTTAAGGTCAAATAAAAATGAACTACTAACTTTTGAACTTCCATTAATTTTGTATCAAAAATCAATGCAAAATTGTGCAAAATGACAGAGATTACAAATATAGCTGAAGCGGGAAATGAAGGAGTTCTTAAAAAGGTTAATTTAACAAAAAATAATACTTTTATAATTGTATAGGTACTATTATTTTGCTCTTTGTAGTAAATGCAGAAAAAGAAATTGCAAGCCAAATTTAATTACCTAACATCAGCGAAAAGTAGTTTAAATCTTGTAACCATAAAATACAAATTCGGTTTCCTTAATCCCTGAAATAAAATCATAAAATTAAAAAAACTAACGCTTAAAAATTTGTTCATTTCGGAATTTTATTTTTGAGATAACATGAGTACGTTGTTTGTTTCTGTATCACTGAGTACCAGGATAATTACATTTTACAACTTAACGTGCTCCTTGAAAAAAAGCTAAATACATTTAGCTGAGGTAATGAAAATCAACAAGCAATTAAAAGTGACTCACTCAATGGCATTTTTAAAAAAAAAAAACGTCAAACAGGTGATATTTAAATGGGCACGCCTTTTCTTAATTGAAAAAGAAAACCAAATGAATCCAAACTGTTATCAATACCAGAAAACAAATATTCAAACATTGCTGAAATTGAGATTAATATTTTATTTTCAAATAAATAACATGAGATATTTGGCCAATATAGAACTTTTAATTCTCTAAGGAAAACAAATTTCTCATGTCCAGCTATAGTTATTAATATTCATCCAGGGAGATAACTGATTACATATGGACAAATGGATAAATTGAATATAAAATAATTGTTTAAGCTTTTGGACAGAATTGATATTTCTACAAACAAAATAATAATGTTGAATATGACTTACATAGCATTTAGCTACGCTTTAGGATAATTATTTCAAAATTGAAGATATAATTTTCTTCTTTCTTATACAAAGATATAAATCCAGTTTTTTCTGTGATATATATCGTAACTTAAGAAACTAACCCTTTCGTACTTAAGATTTTCTCACGCTAATGTACCGCACCCTTTTATACAGAGGTCAGCTGGTTTTGTTTGAAATCAAACAAAGTTGTCTAGCAGGATTTACATTATTATCACTTCTGAAAAATAATTACTAAAATTTATTTATTCAATTTTTTTATATTGATATTGAAAATATATTTATTAGAATTATTTAATAGAGTTGCGGTTAAATAAAGATTTTATTCTTAATCAGAGGATTTGACGGGGGTTTCTCTTTTCCTTGCTTCTAATAAAAAGTTGTTAGCAAGCAAAAACCTCATGTATCAAATTCTATTTAACTTTTTTGTACAAAAACACTGTAAAAATTCGATTACCCCAACAACTCCGAAATTTAACTAAACAAACTTTACCCTTATGACACACAAGCATGCAAATCTTTATATAAATTTATATGTATATATACATTTATGTATATTGCGGGTGTACATTCTGGCCGGTATATATAGTAAATTCTAGTCATTAATTTATATAGAAATAACTTGGAAAAGGGGATTTTTAGCTAACATCTAAAGAGCTTTATCCATTAGAATGGGTGAAGAGCTCTTGTCAAATATCCAGGGTATCTAGGGACTAGGATTGGAGGATAGAAAAAGTACTTATGAGGTGACTTAAAGAAGCTGCCCATTCTGTTGGATAAAAATTAAAATACAACCCTTCTATTTGTAATTCAAAAGGTCTACTAAAGATGGCGGATTCGGATAAATGGATTACTCAAAAGGTATTGTGAGGAGCAAAAAAAACCTATATTATATAGATATATACATATAATTTATACAACAATACAACCACTCCTACGACAATAGTCATTTGTATCAGCCCAAAAGGAAACAACAAAATTAAAAAGGTTAGTAACCATAACATCTCGTTTATTCTAGGCTTGTTGAATTATATCACACACACAAAACCAACTTTTAGGGCCTTTTTTCCAGATTCTCATATAAATTGACCCGAAAAATCTACATGAATCTGCTTGAAAAATATTCAAAATTAAAATTACTTTCCTGAATAAAATAATTTTCAAACATTGGCTTATGGTTAATTAAGTCAAATGTAAATAACATTTGTGCTTGCGTGTCATTACCTTGGATTTGGGTTTTTATTTTATTTTTTTCAAGGAGCTAACCATTTGAACCCTTTTGTAATCATCCTAAATTTAAATGGATAAAGGGTGTAAGGGGTCTGCATATGTCACGAGTCCCAAATTTGTATAAGGGGAAATTAAAAATTTTAATATGGGTCGTCGGGTCATTTTTTCCGTGGCTTAATTTTAGTTTTTATAGATAAATTTGACGTGTCCCATTCCAGAAGACAGGTTAACCACGTGCTATAAAACCATCATTTATTTTTAGTTGAAGAAAAAACAAAGATTGTCGTTTTTGAATTTGTTATTGCTTTTTTATTTGCACACTTAACTGGTTTCATTAGGGAATTATATGATATATATATATAAATACAATTAAAAAAAAAACAAACGATGTCAGACTGTGTTTGAGTAAGTGAGATAAGTTTTTTAATAGGTCCTCTTGCTCTCATGAAGAAGACATTTTTGATATAGGTGCTCTTTTGAACGTGACTTTATTTAATAATTCCAATGAAGGCAATAAAATTGTACAGTCATTAGAAGAGAATTGGTTTCTCCTTTTTGTCTTTCTAAATCGAAGTTCTATTTCATGTCTGTTTCATATTAAGATGTAACAATATAGCAAATATTTAGATTTGAATTAAATTTTTCCGTTAATGGATCAAATCATTTAGTAAAATATACAAATAATTTGATTAAAAATTTAAAAAATTATCACGTTCAATGTTGGTTCAAAAAGCACTGGATATACAGGTTTTTCAGATTAGTTTCATCCATTTGCAAATTGACTTCATTCCTTTGCAGGTTAGTTTCATCCATTTGCAAATGCACTTGATGTTTTGCAAATGAAGTTCATCTTTTTGCAAATGAAATTCATCCACAATAACAAATTTTGAAATTTTCATATATTATATCAAAAAAAATTTTAGATAGACCTATTTATAAAAAAAAATTGGAATGCTTACCCAAATTTAAGGGAGCCAAATTAGTGAAGCTGTCCTAAATACTGAACTTTCAATTATTTAATTTATTTATTTATTAATAAATTTATTTAAGAAAAACATGGATAATTATTAAGATTTAAGTTTCATTTTCAGTACTAATCCGAAAAAACGTGTAATCTATCCTCATAACTATAAAGATATTGAGAGCTAGGTTCAGTTTTCAGGGGACTATTCACTATTTTTCCAAGTCGTCAAATGGTCAAATTTAAACATGTTTAAAAATTTACTCACAAATCGTCATTTCCATATACTTTACATTGAACGAGAGAGCCCTTTGACGATGTGGATAAAATTGTGAATAGTCCCCTTTAGAATGTACACACAAAGATTGGAGAGATGTTGAGGGAATTTCCGCCCTACAAGCATATATAAAATATAAAATGATATTAAGGCAGAGAAGTCAATCATCTTTACATTCCTCTATCTAAAAAGTAATAAAAAAAATAATTAGCCTATACATTAAGGTCAAGCTGAGTTGTGAGAGCCCCTAAACGACTCGAAAACTTATCAGATAGGGAAGCTAAAAGACTCAGTCCTAACAGAAGTAGTTTGTATAAAGAATTTTGTCAGGTAAAATAAATTACTTTAACAGTTTCCATAGACAATGGAGCACTACTTTGAATCAGGTATAGCCGCTTAAGCATATGTATTTCAATACTACACAAACTACAATGAAAATGTGGATCTTAACTGTTCTTAGTATCATATCATTATACGAATGTATAAAACGACTGATAGCTTTAATACTACAACATCGAGTTAGATATTCTATGGTTTTTTTGTTTACATTATCAATATTTCCCCATTATTGTCCATAGTGAGCATATATTGACTATTATAACGATGATTACTATGATCAATGGAGCCATTAACTTTTTTTACGGTAAGACAATATTTAATTTGATTTTATTTACGCCCTGGACACTTTTTCACAACTTACGGGAAATTGCTCACATCCAAATGCATTTACTTAACTTATTCACATAAAGTGCATTTCGAACGTACTTCCATTCGGAAATTGAGAAACTGATTTTCTCCAACTTTGCATTTTATAAAAATTAAAAATTATATTCTTTTTAGTTCTTGCATAACTATTTTTGTTTAACTCATTATGTGTTCAGAATTTTAAATAAGGGTTTATGTAAGAATTTTTTTGAGCATACAAACAGCAAAAAAAATTGCTGTTGCACTTAATAGCTAATTATTTTAATCTTTCCTTATGTAAATAATTTTCAACGAATTGTCTATTTGGTTCTATTTTTCAATTGTCTAATCTTGTCTTGTTCATATTTTAATCTTAATAATATATATATATATATATCTTTAATTGGGGATTATCCTTTTCTCTAGTGACTCTTCCTGCTTAGGGATAATGTTTTGTTGTTTTTCCTATAAACTAATAAAAATTTTCAACCATTTGGTAAAGATTTGAGAAATTTCAAAAAACTTTTGATGTTGATCGTAGTTGATTATTATTAGAGACAGTTCAAAATTTTAGTTTAAGAAGAAAAATTTCAAGTTTTTATAATTTAATACTATTTTATTTCTTTATTATAAATTACATATAATAATTAAATTGTCTGTATACAAAAAACATTAATTTGGCACTGAATCAGTTGAAATTTAAAAAAAATTCTAAGATTGATGTTGAAGTTTGCAAATGACCTTTTTTGAAACTTTTTTTTTAAAAGTTTTTAAACTTTTTTTAATAATATCATGAATTGAACATCAAAAATTTTAGAGTGATTATCAAAGTTATTAAGGTAAGTAAATTAACTAGAGATAAAATAATTTAACTTAAATAATAATATAGTTTTTATATAGATTTTGTATCCATTAGTTATTGTATAAATTCATAAATATCACTTTTTAAAAAATAATCTATTGCTATGGACAAACTCTGTATTATAATGAAAAGCAGGAAAGTTTTGTGAGACATATTTCACAAATTAGGAAAACCAAGCCTTTAACGACTAAATTTCAAAAGGAAATTAATCAAACGGCACGTAATTTTGCTGAAATCAATTGTTTCACACTGCGTGTATTGTTGAAATCGGCTATTTGAATCTTATGCGTGAACGCCTATTAGCTGAGTCAACAAAATAACCTTATTTCAAAACTTACATCCAACTCATACAAAATCTTAATTTTTAAAAACTGAGAACAATTCATCTAATATCCAATTTATATCATAAAGTTCTTCTTTAAAGAAGTTAATTTTTATGAGAATATATGATTCTTATTCTCATGCTTTTTTTTATTAGCACATTAGCAAATTTTACTAAAATATTTTATTGCAAAAAATATAAAGTATTTATGCCTATGTAGAATATTGATTTTATTGGTTACTGATTTAATATAATTTGTATATTGATTTTTTTTTTTAATTAATTTATATCTAAATTTTATTTTATTTAGGGGGGCTACAGTCTTTTGTAGTTCTCCGTGATCCGCGAGCTCAAATTAAATAAAAGTTCCATCAATCACTAGAACTGTAACTGGAAACTGGAAACTGTATCTCCATTTCATTTAATGGAATAATTACCTATATAAATGGTAAGCTCAAATTTTGAGAAATATTTCGAGACGGTAAGTTAATCAAACTTAACCCAGAGTGTCGAGAAATCTTTCCATTTGAATATAGGGAAGTCCAGGATTGTCAACTATCATCGCACCCAGCATTGTTTATAGATGACAAAACTTGACTCTCGCCAATCATCCGTGTTTTTAGAGAAATAAATCGCTGAGTCAAGTTAATGTTCCTAATATTATCTAAGCAGAAAATATCATTATCGAAGCTTGTGTTTCGATCATATATCGAGGTTCAGTTATTCATGAAAGCGTATATCTTTGCGTTCAACGTAGTATAGAGCTGTAAAAAAACTAAAATATTGCTTGGAACAAAGAAAGTGATGTATTCTGCTCATAATTAAAGCAAGTGAAATAAGGAAGTGGACCAATTGGGAAAGATGGTGTCATAGAAAACGTATAAAGAATCCAAGCTTATTCTGTCCTATTTGCATGCTAAGACCTCAAAGAGATGAGTAAGTATGACCATATATCCTTTAAAATTCATACTATCTACTGTCCACCTTCTTTTGCAATCATTTAAAAATTTATTAAGAGATTATGAAGAACTACATCGTACAGCAACTTTGGTAGGCGAACAACTTTTTAAAAAATCTGCAATAGGATAATGTCATGGTAATGAAAAATTTACCTCTAAGAATAGATAACATGTTTTATACCATACACCAGCTTTATATTTCATATTACCAAAAACTACAAGTATAAAAATATATGATTTTTGTCTGCTTTTTTGGTTAGTATTGCTTAGTAACCCAATCAATTTATTTAAACCCTTTTTCTACAATTTCAGAAATTTGATCTTTATTGACCGTTGGTTATTTTAAAATGACTCTGATTTTTTACAGAAAGATTTCTGGCTACTAATTTCAAATATCTTTTGATATTTGAGCTTAGTTATATTTGGTCTTTGGTGAAATGTGTTCCCTATTACATTAAATTGATACTGAGAGTATAAAAGATATATTACTATATCAATGGAAGATTTTTTTTCACGAATTCTCTTGTTGAGTCTCAAATTTTGTTATGTTTAACATACTAAAAATATTTTTTGCTAATATTAAAATTTTCACAGAAAACTTTAACTATAATTTATGTGTTTCAAAAGAACAACAGAACATGACATCAAAATTAACATAATATAAAATATACTGCAACAATACTCTACTTTAAGAAAAAAAACCTGTTTTCCTAAAAATACTCACAGAAACCGGTAGCCACATTAAGGGTAAGGATAAAAAATATTGAAAAGACAAGTTTCTAAGATTAAGAAAAAAATTACAGCTCGCCGTTCTAATATGAAAATTTTACTGCATCAGTGTCTTCGAGTTTACCTTTCGAGCTAAGTGAAAAAATTAGTGCATGTTTTTTTTCCGCAATCAATTTTTCAAAACAAAATTCAATACAGAATTTTTTTAATTTGATTGTATATAAGTGATAACAGTTAACCCAATGATAATATAAATAAATGAAAGTTGTTACGTCGAAGAAATTGTTCACACTATATATGTACATATATATTCGGCTAAGCAAAGGAGTGATGAATTTCCAGCTGTTTTAGAGAAACATTAATATTTTACCGAGGAACTGACTAAAATTTAATGTCCGGGACATTGAGCCATAGATGTCAATAGAAAAAGGACTCACTTTTATATATATTTATTTAGTGCATTTTTATGTATACATGAGTAAAAGATTGCCCTGTTGGCATGATGGTACAGAATTTTTGTTGTTGGTTGATTTTTGTGTACCTAACAGGAAGCAAATAGCTTTTTCCTCTCGGCATTTGTGTTCTCCAGCGTATAGGCTTAAGCTTTACTCGAAAATTATACTTGTTTTGTTGTTGTTGCTGTTTTGTCTTTTTTTATTTTTTATATTTACTTACTGTGGCTACTGCTGCTGATGCTGCAGAAAATCACACAATGTATATATGAAAACGGTCATTATGTCAGCCATCATAGAACAACGGCCCATTTTTGTTGATGCAAAGGACAAAAGAAAATAAATTAATTCAGCTGTAAACATTATTCAATCAACGCAAGTCAAAGGTAAATTGATGTTAAGTTAACTTTTGTAAGCTGAAAGCATTTTAATGTACCTAGTTATAATCAATTTTGTTTTAATGTTTTCTGTTACACTAAAATTTTGGGCTTTGCCAATTTTCTTTAAGAGTTTTTGTTTCAAATAAAGTATTTATTCTATTTATCTTTACTATCAAAGCAATTAACATAGCAAAGTTAGGTTTTAATGTATTCAAATCCTTGAACAAAGTTTCGAGATTTTGATGCTGAGAAAATGTTAAACAATCAAAGATTTTTTCTTCTAAGGATAAGACTTTTGCAAGCGATCTATCTATTTATTATGCACATATTTTTTTTCCAAGTATTTAGTTTTTTTCATCTTTTCATTTTAAATTCGTCTTCTTTGCTTGAGCAAAATGATGATTATTCAATTTTTCAAATCGATATAAGGCAATAAATAACTTATAAGAGAGGTCGGGCTAAAAGTGGCTGTTCAGGTGGCCTGTGTAAAAATAAAAAAAGTAAATTTCTAACATAATTTTGCGCTCTTATGAAAATGAATGGAAGTCGAGAAGCGAGACACTATTCCGTGTCTTTTCCACAGACAAACAAAAAAATATCAATGCGAAAAAACCAACCTAAATTTTTACTAGAAATCCCAGTGTGCATAACAAATTCGCGATATTGAAATTTAATTCAAATGAGTACGAGTGACTTGGCACTAAATATGCTATATACATATACACACTTTTATTTTATAAAGAAATGTCCATACAGTCATGCAAATCACACAATCCTTTTCTCTTTTTATATTGTAAACATGTATATATACATTTAGTACATCGTAGTCTCAATAAAGGTTTTTCACCATCTAAAAATTATTATTAATACTCTACAGCAAGCAGAAAAAGATTTTTTCTTACATAAAAGAAAAAAGAGAAACAAATTAAACCTGATACATAAGAACTTAAACAGTAAAGTAATTATCATTTCAGTTTAGCAGATTTTTAAGGACTATCTGTCACCAGATATCACGCTCCTAGAATTTTTTTAATCCCTAGTGTTTCCTGCATGATGCATGAGTGTAACGTCCAAGATATCAGTTAGATAATTACTTTTAAGCTTTCTTTGAAATTCTCAACAAATTTAACAAAAATTAAAATCAAAATCTTGAAGACTTCTTAATTGATATTTTTAAAAAAACAAATAAAGACAAATTTTCACGCAGTTAAACTCATAATAGGGTGTGGCATCTGGGTTAGATTTAGTTAGAAAGAGAAAACTGACATAAACTTCTTTTGGTTCGTTTTACTTCTTACTATTTCCCACTTTAGATTTAAATTTAGATGAACTAGAGCAATCCTTGCTCATTAAAATACATTTGCACGCGAGCATGTCTAATTCGAAACTACAGAGAACTATAATGAAAAATTTTTAGCCCGAAATCTTAAGTTATTTTCTTTAAACTAAAAAAGGAAATTTTATTTCACCTCCTTCTCACAACCAATATAGCTGCTGTAAAGATTTAGTTTAGTTCGAAATTAGGGAGGAACTATTTTCTGTGTAGCCTTTCCACTGCTCAACCCCATAGAAAATGTTTTTATTTGACATTTTGTTGTTCTTTTGTGTATTTCATTTTTGATAAAGGTTATTTTATGCTACCCTATTACCTGGTGAATACTAAAGTAATATCCTTTTCATTTGAATTTTAGCATGCTACATATTTGCATCCATGTTTTCTAGTATCATCTTATCTCAGCATCCGCTTAAAACGGTTTAGAATTTGTTATTAGTTTACACTAGAAGGGTTTTGAGAGGATTATTCAAAATTTCCTAATATAGTCCTTTTGCTTTTATTTCAAAGTAATGGCTCGAGTCTAACTAATTTTTGAGAAAGTTTTGGATTATACATTAGGGAAAGGTGAAAATATTTTTAAGGATGAGAATATCGGATATAAGGGTTTAGTGTTTTGGATCAATAAAATTAATTTTACTTGTATAAGGCTTAGAGCACTATCTACCTTTGTAGATATTAACCGATCATTTGAGAGATTGTAAAAAACAAACAGAATTTCTCATTTTGTCACCCTTTTTAGTTTTTACTTTCAAGTAGTATGAGTTTGTTTAGCTATTTTGTTACCCTCTATGAAATTTTATATATTTATATATACAAGGATATACTTTTCAGGTAATCTTTCTCGTTTAAATGTGGTGACCGTGAATAATAGAATTAATTTCTGAAAATGCACAGAATAGCTTTAAAGCATTTGTTAATAGTAATTTATATAAAATATAACAAGACTTTTTGTTTTTTTTATCAAAAGTATATTTATCTTTTCTGCTTGAAAAATAGCCCCAGAGAATACCTCGCTTGGAATAATTTTTTTTAGCTGTAGAGTTTTTGATAACTTATATATTATAAATTTTTGATTAGAAAATTAAGAAAAAAATTGATTGAGGGGCGTAATGGTTACAATAACACGTTTTTTTACGAATTTGTTCTAGAGGGAAATATGGTTGAAGTAAATAAACTGAAATATTTTGAAAGTTATTGAATAAGTTTTCAGCAACATTCTCTAAAATTTTTATTTAAAAATATTAAAAAATAAGCGTTACCCAAGCCGTCTTACAAAAAGTTCAATTTAGGGTGATCACCTTATTTTAGCCTCGCATTATCTAGAAACTAAATTTATTTAATTAAAATTATTGCAATTCTTTCTCACTTGAGCTGACATATCCTTTATGTTATTTATTTTTCAGCATGCTCAATCAATGTGTCTAGATCGAATTATTTGTATTTTCGTCACAAAATCAATTCTGCTAAAAGCCTAGTCGCCTAGTGATTGATACTCGAGTCGAAATATTTGATGATGATTTCATACTTGATGTACTAAAAAGTTTGTAACTTTAATACTGATTTGATACTGGTAGTGTTGAAGCGGGACTTATCTAGGGACTTATTGATCTTTCAGTATCAATTCAGTAAGAACTTTCAACATAAGATTATATGTAAAAGATTTTACTGATTTGAGTACAAAGTTGCAGGATAACCAGTATAACATTATCATAAAATATTTCAACTCGACTATACCCAATTCAGTACATTTAGTATGAAATCAAAGCCAATTTAGTACATTCAGAATGAAATCATCTTTAAACATTTCGACTAGGGACCCACTAGTAGACATTAGCCCCAATTTTGAACCAACAATATAAAATTTTTCCTTCACTGGTAAAATTTAGGATTCTTTGTCTTATTACCTTTCAATTTATTTATTGTTTTTCCGAAAAATATTTCTCAGCCTTATCTGGCAGATTGACTTAAAAATAATTCATTTTTCTGAGCAAAAATTAAAGAAAAAGAAAAAACCCGCCAAACCTCACTCAAAAAGTTCAGAGTAATAAAACTCACCTCAAAATTTTCAAATGCGAGAAGAATTTTCAAATAAATTTTAATGAAAATGGCAATAGTTTCTCTCATGAATATTAAATAAAATTCAGTACAAATATTTGAGCAACATTTCTTTTAAATTACGTAAAGCTATTAATACTCAAGGGCAATATTCCCCAAAAACTTTTACTTCATTGCTTTTAAATAATATCTCATGTCATTTAGTTATTTATTTATACTATAATATAAAGGGATCTAAAGTACCCTTTTCTTTACCAATAATTAATCTTGTACTAATATTTAAACACTAAGTTCCACAAGCTGTGTGTATGGTATTCATAGTTTTCTAAGCATTATAAAGCCCAAAATGTAGTATAGAGAACCTTATTGAAAGGAATGCTTTTTCAAAGCCTTTCCTACCTTACTCAACTGAGAAAAAAGGCGAGGAAGTTAACAAAAACCCTTTTCAAGCTCAATAAATTACTTTCGATGGCAACTGAATATAAATCTTTTTGAACAGTACTCTCGTTGGTAAAAGGAAATCATTAATTACCCTTTTCAGTTTATTTTATATGAAGGAAGAAAGATTACACAGTAATAACGAAAAAAAGAAATCTTGCGAAAAATATAAGAAATATGGCGTCACAAGGGTTATTTCTTGTGTATTAGCACTCTTTTTATCTATATTTTTCAATTGTTCATTGTGTTGCTATCGTTTCATATTTCTGCAAATCTATGTTAGCGACTGGGACGAGTTATTATCACAAGAAGTGATAACATTTAAAAAAAACTAATTTGTTATGTAAATTTCCCTTTCTCGCAAAGAACACACCGGTTCATTGCGCCAAATTTCTATTGTAAAAGCTGAGTAATAAAAAAGTTCACTGAATATAAAGAAATACATTTCTTCTAAAATGGCGCCTCTTAAAAGCTAGAACTCTTTCTGTGAAACTTTAAATATTTCTTGTTGTTTTTGGGCCAATAATCTGAATAGGAAAGCAGTTTAATTGCATTGATTAAAAACTTCTCAGAGATAATACATATTTTTTGTTGTAAGTACTTTTTTACTAGAATGTTCAACAAAGTTATAATTTAAGCCACTTTCTGCTTAAACACAACACAGTAGCTATGATGGTTTCTTTGCTACTTTTTATTTGAACAGTTTCTCACTTTTCCGTCATAGTTTAGAGTCAAATTCATGCAAGAAAATCTCAGTGATGTATATTTTACTGAAAATTCAATTCTTATAGTTTTATGTATTAATTGAAATCCTATATTTTAAAACAAAGGACAATTGAAAATCTTTTCAATATAAATCTCTGCAAAAACATATTCACATACTCATATGTATCTTCGGTTTTTAACATCGATTTTGTGTGTATAGAGAACAGAGTATTATCTCATATAATTGCACAGCAAGAGAATGGTTTTGCTTCTAGACAATACAAAAAGGGCCAGAAAAGCACAGAAGTAGAATATGCATACCTTCGGTGACCAAAGCCAAATAATTCCTGCTGGACTCATTTATTTCTATGCATTCAAATCAAGTATTCCAGCCTTAGATGTGGCTCACATCATGTAAAACTAACTATTTCATAAAATAAAAGCTATTTTTGATTTATAAAACTTTTTCCTTTTATATAAAAGGGATGGAGTAGGTAAATTCTTTTATTTATCCAGAATTAGGGTTAGGATGAACTGAAAATGACAAGAGAATATCTAATTCAATTTTTGTTTCTTTTTGTTTTTCTATCACTCTATCCTTACATTTCTTTATATCCTTCTTTTGGTCCCTATATAGCATTCATTTTAAAATAAAGTTATACTGGGTGTCATTCGGTCCGACATTTTACTCACTATTAGAAAATAATTCATTCTTTACCTTTTTCAGAATCGTTTTAAATAAAAAAAATTCGAAAAAGAATTAAAATGATTTGTATAAAATATTTGAATCTTTGAAGTAAAATTACTGTTACATCATAAAAGTTGATTAAACAAAATACTGATAACGTTGAGAAAATAAAAAATCCAAAATGTATAAATACTTTGACAGTATTTGTTAGTTAGTTAAAACATACACAGTTTATTCATCATCCAAAGAAAAGGGTTTCATGTACTTTTTGCATTGTAAAAATTTTCATTTATGGTCTATAATAGCAGAATCGTAAGAAACTTATTTTACCACAAAAAGCATATGTAGACATTTTTTTTCTTGTTTGTTGTTGCTATTTGAAATTCAATTCAAAACAGTTAAAATCCCACAGTTTTATTAAAGAATCAAACTGTACGACCTAAGGAGTTTGTTTTTAGTTAAATAAGCAATTTTTAAGCGAAGATTTCTAAATTAAAATAAAATTTTTATTGCCTATTTTCCGTCAAAGTTTCCCCGATAAAAAAGACAGTTTTTTTAGGTTCGCTTCTAAGACTATTCTCTTCAAAGTACCTACAACTTTAAGCATAAGCAAACTGTAGCTTAAAAAAAAAATTTTAAGGACTGATGTGCAATTGAAAAGCAAAGCTTCCAATTTAGTCAAACTAAGAAAGTATCCAGATAAATTTTCATCCGATAAATTTGCTAAATACACACTAAATTATTAGACTTTGCGAAAAAATTGCTTCAGTGAACTGCTTTTATGTTAGTTTAGAAATATAAAATTAATGAAAGAATCAACTGATAACTTTACCAAAAAGCTTGCTAATAGAACAAGAAAAGTTTTATGTCTACAAAACTTTTAAATTAACATATTAATTTGTAGCCTAAATTCAAAGGAGTATGAACATTTTCCTGATTTTCCTATTTTATGTATGTAACTTATGCAAACAAATATTATTTATATATATATATATATATTATATATCACACTATGGAGCATATCTCAACGATAGAAAATTTAATGAACACAACACCGAATATACAAGTGCTTCATTGCTCTAAAAATCCATCGAAAATGTTTCACCCTAGGAATATTTACATAATGTTTTTGCACCACCTACAATATCTATGTCCACAGCTTTTATATATGCCTAAAACAGTTTCATACCCTAAAATGTACGCTTCTTTTACTCTCATTTTTCGTACAAATATGTGCATTTTCATGTCCGCTAAATAAAACCAAATAGCTTTCGAGTCTTTACGATCCATAAACTTTTGTTGGATTTTAGCTCTTTTTGCTTAGAAGCCTTCTGATGATGGTTGAGCACATACAACTTTTTAATGGGAGGGGTAGCAAATGCCTGATTAAGGCCAAAGTTCTGTAAATTAATGTCCACAGAATATAAGTATTTCTCTGTCATCTACATAAGAAAGATTTTTGACCCTTTTTACCTCCCCAAAAATATTTACAGTTCTCTTGAAAATATCTACATATACATACATATATATACCCTTGCATGTTAATTTATGAGGAAAAGAAGGAATACCTGGAAGCTAGGCGATACTGTTCCCATTCTCCTTTAAAATAAAATATTTTAGTCTTAAATTTTATTATAGAGCTTAAGAATAATCAGTTTTTATACTAATTAAATCTCCCAAAAAATTTAAAATAGTAAACTTGGGTTTTGATCTGAAAATAATAATAATTTTTAACAAAAAGAGGTATTTGTTAGGATAGTAGGTCTCAAATCACAATTTTATTAATTAACTTCAAAAGATACCCAAATCAGTTTATTAGTTCTTATTAACTAAGGAAATTTACTTATTTCTTAAAACATGGAAAAACAAATATTTGTAAAATTGATTATAGTGAAGTTAAAAAGAAATTTTTTTTGAAATTATAGTCTTCGTTTGGCTCTTTCAAGGTGATAAGTGTTAAAAGAGACTGGTTAAACAAAAGGAATCAATATTTCAAAATACTTTTAAATACAATACAAATATAAATAACGAAATCATATAGAACGGACCATCAATTTCAAAGTATATTCGACAAGATTTACTAAATACCAACAACAGTTATTAACCATTACAATCAATGTTATATTGTCAGCACTAAAAACTCAAATTACAGAAATATTATTAAAAGAATCGTCGTGGTTGTATCTTTTTGAAATATAAATTGATAAATTTTTGTGAAAGGATTAATTTAATGCTAGCGAAACTCGTGATGAGGAAGTTTTCGCGTAAAAGTCTGCACACTGGAATCTGAACACTGAAATAATTTTATGTCTCAGTAATTTATTTCCAGGACATGCTCTGGTGTTCTTAAGGCAATTCTAATATTTCTATTATTTCCGGCTTATTTTTCTCTAAGAAAAGTAAGCGCAAAATTTCATTCGAACTTCTAAAAATTAGTTTAAAAAAACAAAACAATAAGAAAACGAAACATTAAATATAAGAGAATCAAAAAAACTACTAAAGAAAGACCTATGATGAAAGAAAACTGAAATATTAATGTAGTTGAAAAGAAAGAATTTAAATAATGTTAGAAAGAAGGTAAAGAAAGGCAATAATGAGTGGAGAATGATTACTAATAGTGCATTTTCACTAAACTTAGTATTTAGTACTTTTTTTAGTATTTTTATGGACAATCTCTATTTTATTTCTCAAATAATAGTACGTTTTCACAGAACCTAGTGCTTAGTATCTACTCAATAATAATTTTTGACATATTTGAGAAATAAACTCAAATTCAGTGGAAACGCACTATAAAGAAAGAAAATGGTAAAATTGAATGGGTGGCAAAGCAACCAAAATTACTTAAGAATCAAAAAGATAAACCAAATATTAAACTAAAACTAAAGATAATAATAAGAAAAAAGAAACAATAATGAATAGTAAAAGAAAAAAATATGGCACAGTTGTTGCCGAATGAAAAGTAAAGCAAAGATATTATAGGCAAAAAGAGGAAGAAAGATTGCGCAAAAAAGATGAAGAATATCAGCAAAAACTAGAAAGACTAGAAAGAAGATGAGATTTATAAAAAGAATGAAAGCACTCATTAAAATAAACGAAAATATAAGTGAAAATAAAATAGAGATAAAACCGGAAAAAACATGCACTGATGAAAACTAGCAAAAGAAAAATAAAATTCACACAATGAGAACTAGTGGTTGAAATTATCAATTGATTTTGTTTTTGAAGTTAATGAATGTCGCAATGTCAAAAATCATTGAATAAGATGGCCAAATAACTTGAGGAAAGCCCAACTGCCCCATTAACTACTTTCAAGTTGCATGCCTTATGCTGCATGGGGACAGTAATATTTGGCTGAAATTAGGAAGCCATTTTCGCAATTGAAGACTGTTTTACAAAAAATAATAAGAAAATAACAAATTTGACTTGAAGTCAGCGCTAAAAAAAACAAAATACAAAAATTCACTACCAATCGACTAAAAATAAAACTACAAGGCTAGACAGCAGTAGTTTTGTCTAGCTAGACTATCCACCGAATAGAAAAAATTGTACTGCTTATTTTGTCATATTTTTTTCTCGTTACAATATTCGTCTTGTATTTTTGTACAACAATTTCCTAATTTTTAATACTTTTCAATACTTTATAGATAAAACTAAAACACCTCTCAAATTTCTTCTATTAACTTTTTTTAATAAAAGTGAGTTGAAAAGTTTTATAAAAAAAACCTTTCCCTGTTGATCAGTTGATTTAACAATTTTTTTGTAAAATTAAAAAAAACCATTATTCTACTAACTTTACATCAGAAAAAAAATTAGAGTTACTGAAAAACATTCTATACTTGTTATATGTAGGCATAATTCATTATGTTTTAACTAAACGATGAGTTTCATTTGATTGCCCTCTGCGCATGCACTTCATTCATCGAAAATTTATCAACTACAAACTCATTGAAACAAAAACAGAAACGCTAAATTTATATTTGACTCTTTTGCTCTCTCTCCCACTCGTTTTTTTGGTTATATAGAAGATATAAAAAAAACAATATTTCTCAATACAAAAATATTCAAATTTCTTTGCCTGTATCTAAATAATACACATGTTAGCTTAGATAATACCTTTTTTATATTCATGTGTCCTTACGTATATAAATAAATATAGCACATTCTAACAAATTTTTGATTGAATTCCTGTTTTTCGTTTTGTTTTTTTTTTTGAAATAGTTTCACATTTGTTGTGATCCTACAGTGTAATTTTCTTAATGCCACAATGTTAGAATTTTTAGTTTTAAATAAAAAAAAGTTTTAAAAAAGTAAAAATTATTAGCAAATCAAAACTGTTGCTTTAATTACAATTAAAAAGAAAAGAAATATTTTTTGTTAAAAATTTTTCCATGAATTAAATATTAAAATTTAATTGTTTTCTTTTTCTTGTTTTTTAGAAAACACAGCCAGGATATGAAGGAATCGGTTGAACTTAAGTAAGGATCACAGAATTTTGGAATACTCACTGTAGTCGCTTTTTATTTTGCACTCCAAGCGCACAATTAAATTTGTTTATTGCTTTTAGATTTAAGAGTCAGACAAAAGAAAAAACTTTTGTAAAAATTTTATATTAAAAATTCAATAAATGCTTTGCTTATTTTTGGTTACTTGCTTTTAGATTGCATGGCAGCAGCTTAAAATAGTATTTTAGTACTTAATTGCTTCAGTTTATTTAGTGTTCAAATAATCATAACCAAAGAAAGAATTTGTTACGAAGAAGACAAAAAATTGAAGTATAAAAAGAATTCCAGTTTCCTACGAATTTTCTTAAAAACTCACATTCTCTTGATATTTGGAATGAAAGTAACAACTCCCCACAATTTTTGCTCGCACTAATCGTGGTATTTCTAGCTTTTGTCTTTATATTTTTATTTTTTATTCATTTATTCAGCCAAATTATACATTTTCTTCTTTTAAAAAAACACCCTCGATTAATGCTTTCCCAAAAACAGCAAAAGTCGATAGCAAAAATACCACAACAGTCCCCTGCACTGATAAAATAAAATGAAACAAACAAAACCTTAAATAAATAACAAAAAATAAACTTACCATTGCCTCTTTGAAGTATTTATACACACCAAACACAATCACACTGGTGGAAAAATTTTTTCGCACTGAAAACTAAAAAAACGGGATGCAGTTTTCATAGTCCTTGGGGCTAAGTTGGGAAAAATTTAAACGTCGTGGAAAATTTTCTTCCCCCCTCCCCCCTTCCCCCTTCCCCAATCCCTAAAAAATAAAAATCCTAAAAAAATGCACCTACACCGATTGTCATAAAAAATGCCATCTATTGACAAACAATTGAAATTTCATATACACGACAAAGAAAGATAGAAAATTCGGGTAACTAAAAGTTTACTTCCCCTTCTTATCATTAATTTTTCTTTGTTTTGAACAAAACCTATTGGTATACTACAAAAGCACGAAAAATAGCTTTTTTACCCCTGCATATTTTTTAGGCGTATACGTGATGTAAGCTTCTTTGCATATAGTTTTGATTATTTCTCGCATATTTATGTATATATAAGGATAAAAGAGTTATGTACCCGCTTTTTATCCTTTGATTTTATTGAGACGATTGAATGGTTTCACGTGGATATAAATAAAAAAACTTATTGGTTTTTCTGATTTAAAGCAATCAAATTTTACTGTCAAGCGTTAATTTCAAGAAATCAAAAAAAAACTATAAAACATTTCGACAAAAAAGAGATCTAAAATAGAAAAAAAATTAAACTCAATATATTTTCAAAATCATATAAAGTGTCATATACATATAGCATATATGTATGTATATTACATCTTTCATATATCTCGCACCAAAACGGACTATATACAAGTTTTGTTTTCTGGTAAGCTAATTGACAGCAGAGAAATAAAAATTCGTTTGAGAAATAGAAATAATTTAAATTCAATCAGCAAGATATCGGTAAATTCAGCTCAAGCCATTTCGACTGTTTTCTTTTTTTAAATTCAACTTTAATTTTAGACTTTTTGCTATGGAACAAACCAGGTCTTATTTTTCAGCAGATTAGTTTAAATAATTTTCATTTATGTATTTTTATACTTTTACTTCACTTTAGTCCATACATGTAATATAATGCTGAAGTTTACTCGAGATCCTTTGATGCTGAAGTAAGCAAATTCGCTTTTTTAGCTACTAATAGTGCGTTTATAGTGAACCTAGTACCTAGTACTATTATTTTAGAATTTGTACGGGAAATCTTTAGTTTATTTCTCAAATAAACTAATCAAAATCTAGTTTATTTTTCTAGTTCATTGCTAATGAACTAGACAACTTATTGCAGTACCGAGGGGAAATTTTGAGTAATTTTTTGGATTCTCTCTTTCGGCAATAGTTTGACAGTGAATAATTGTGGAAGTTAGGTTGAAATTGAAGCTTATATTTAACAGACTTGTATTTTAAATACTAGGCCAGCTAATTTTTCTATTTAAAACTTTTGCTCAGTATTTTAAATCTAAGTGTCAATAACTTTCCTAAATATCTAAATAGGCTTCTTATTTTTAATCTTTTTAAGTTTTATTAACTTGAGCGCCCCAGAAAAAAATAGTCTTAATTTTTCAGATAGAACTGCTTGACCCTTATTTCTGTGCATAAATCTTAAAAATAAAGACAGAAAAATAGCAATCGAACTAATTTCAATTTACAGACTCGGAGGACTTTTGGTGTTCGCTACATAAGGATATATAATAAGATATTAATATATGTATACCTACCATTTATTTAACAAATCAGATCGGTAATATTAAATAATTTGATACGGATGTATAATATCGATTTATTTGAAATAAGTTGTTAAATACATTCTGATGCAATAATAATTTTCGTGCAAAGTCTAAGAATCTTTTTTGTTCTATTTATGATTTTATTTAAATATACTTATTCGCAAAATACTTTATTGGCAACTTTGATTGAATTTTTGAAAATATTACTTTTCTTTTCTTAGCTAGATAAAGTATTTTCTTTTTATGAAGGACACCCAAATCATCTTCTTATAGAAGGAAAGAATCTTTTTATTGTAACCTTATATTTTTGTAGACCTACTGACTTACTGAACTAACGTAGGTCCACTTTGAAAACTCAGATAATTTCGCCCAAATTTTTCAATAGAACTTAATGTTCTTGAAAAATCATTTAGTTGAGCGGAAAAGAAAATAAATTAAAAAGGAGAAAGTCTTCCGAATAAGCATTTTCTTTATTTTAGAGTTCCAGTTAATAAATTGAATAAAAACCATAATTAAATCATAAATTATAAAGTACAGTTTCTGCATCACAATGTAAATTATTTTCGGCGTTTTGGCACTATTTTCCTTTTGGAGATAGTTCGCACCTAATGTAGTATGATTTTAGTTAAAATATTTTTAAAATTTATTAGCATTAAAGAATTTAATTAAATAAGTATAACATTATTGCATGCTATATATATATATGTATATACACATATGAACACATGTATATATATATATATATATATATATATATATATATATATATATATATATATATTATTATATAAACATGCATAAAAATGCGAAAAAATATTGGAAAAACAAAAGAAAATATAGTGCCAAAATGCTGAACCGTCACCTTGATAGTAGGTATCTATCTCTTTATATTGTCTTTTTGATTAAAAGAAGTTAGATACATCCATTTTAAAGCGTTTTATCACTTCATTTGGTTTGGAATGGACCCCTCGAGAGTAAAATACCATTTTGAATTAATAGAAGGTTAAAATATTTTAAAATATATTTATAAATAATTAAATATATAAAAATAAACACAAGTTTATCCTTTGTAAAGCTCTTTGCCATTAAGGTAGGGTAGAGCGGGAACCAACGCCGCACTTTTGATATTTTTGCTTCTGCAGCAAAAAATCGAAAAAAAAGAATTTAATAAGACAGTTTTATAGTAGGACATAATAGCAGCATTTTATAGAAGAACAGGTTTCAGACTTGTAGGTTATTTTTTTCTCTATAAATGTTTGAACTAACAATAAGTCACGTAAGTCGTAAGTCACATGGTCGATTTTCAAAATCCCGGTGTCCAACGCTGCATATTGAATATTAAAAGACATGTTCATTTATGTTTTAAATGAAAGATATCTTTTACTTAAATATACAAAGTTTTATTATTTAAAGCATGAAAAATAAAAAATATTAAAAGTTATTAAGAAAAATAATTATTTTTTTGTTGTCATTGTTTCTTTAGAGACTCTTCTTTTGAAATTTGTTTCAGTTTTGGCGCTTTCCTCATTTCGCGAAGTTTATCTTGCTCCAATATACATTCTCTCTCGGGACTATCTGTTAAGATAGAAGTTTTCCCTGGTTTTCGACCGTGATTTGATTTTTTTCTTGCTTCCGTTATTTTTTCTTGTTCTGTTATTGAAGAAAACGATGATGTGCTATCGTTCAATGACTCATTCATGATGTATTTTGTTCACTTATTGAAGCATCATTTGAATTATTATTAGATGCTTTTGGTTGTGCTACAAGCTGTTGATCAATCGAAGTTTCAGGAGATGTACTTTCTTCTGATTCAAGTGGTCGATCGATCGAATAATTAGGTAAAAAGTCCTGTTCTGAAAATATATCTTGATTGAACGGATAAATTCCTGTTGCAGTAAAACCAGAAATAATGTTGCCTCTAGTGAAAGAGTTATTGAATGCTTTTCTCACAATATCGTGCACGACCAACATTTGAAAACATTCAAGCATCACTGGCATTATTGTAAAATTTTTTAAACGATCGAAAAACGCTTCTATCAAGCCGTTGAAGCTTGTGAGAGGAATGGAGTGGGAATGTATTAACAGTTATTCCGTTTGCCTTACACAAATCTACTGATTCAGCATTTAAATTTCATTCGTAATTGTCTATTATTAACAAAGCTGGGGCTTCCTTCGCTATCTGCTGGCACACCGTTTATAAAATGTGACTGATATTTCGCTCACGGAAAAATAAAAAAAGGAGAAATATTTTTACCTACAAAAAGACAAATAATTTTATTCTTTAAAATTGGTATGATGTCTACACCTTATATTAAGGTTACCAAATTTCCTCTATCCCCTGATACTATTTGGCCCACTTGCTTAGAACTACGACGACATACAAAATGATTAGGAGTTTGCACAGTAGTGACACCTGTCTCGTCCATGTTCCCCACTATGCACCCCACCATGTGCAGCACGATAAGGATAACGAGTGTAGATTTTTTTCAAATAATTAAAAAATAAATTTACATTCTGTTTATTGAAACTAGTGAGACGTGCAAGGCTCGTTGCTTGTGGTTTTATTTGCACCAATGTTAGGATGTTGATTCCAACTGTTTGGAACAATTATTTTTAATTTTTTGGATGTTTTCATGCTCATCAATTAAAATCGAAAACAATAATTTATTTGTAAAAACTAAAAAATTAAAACATAAATTAATTAAAATACCTGATTTGCACAAAAATTATGTAAGCGCGATATAAGTTGAAGTCGATGTTAAAATGAATTGCTCATCAAAAGGATTTTGACTTTCTACTTTACTTGTTTCTACCTCTACGTATTCAGCTTGCTGTGTAATATTTGCAACATCCATTGTTGTGTTTTCTTCGACATTTTCCATGACAGTTGCTTCAACTATTTCTTCATCACATTCAACATCTCTTCTTAAATGCTTACATTCGTTTGCAATATGTTCTTTTACAGTTTCTGTTAAGTTTTTTAAGTAACGTCGAATATTACGTTCTGGAATGTTATGATTTTTTCCTGTCGAAAGAATTGACTCGTGCTTTACAATAATTTCGCCTATAGCCTTCTCATTTTTTTCCGGTGAATAGTGTCGACGCATACGCTTTACACTATCATTTTTCATTTTTTTTATAATTCTTGTTTCGTTTTTTTTGTTATTTTTCGATTTTTATTTAGCCATTATGGCTTATAATCGCTGAAAATAATAAAAAATAACAAAAAAATATTTAAAAAATAACATGACATTTAATTTAATACAAATAAAATATGTGGGGTTGCACTTTTTTGAGTACTTACCAAATGATGTATAAAATGAATAAATGACCAAAAAAAATTCCTGCAAATTAATATTAAATTATTAAAATATGTTTGATTTTACTAAGAATAGTAAAATATTTTGAACAAAATTTATTTTTTAATATTCGAAAAATTTACTTAAAGACGGTCAAAAAAATTTGGACTACCAAAAAACACACTTTTCGTGATTTTATATAGTTACATTTGACATTTGATTGCCAAACTTTCTGAATAGGCTTAGTAAAATATTACCAACATTCACAAAAAAAAAGTCTCGCCGTTCCGGAAAAAATGGCGGTGCTGCGTTGCATACCCCGCGGCGTTGGTTCCCGGTCTACCCTACTAAAAGCTGTAAATGCTATGAGCAAAACTACCTTAAGGAATGAAAATATTACTACTTTCCTTTTTGCCTCCTCTTCCTACAATTGCATTACAAATGGACTCTGTCTAAAAAGCATTTTCGCAGGAGAAACTGAGGCTTTTGATGCCTATATTGTCTAATGCAGACCCTAGATAAAGTTCGTGTGGTCGTAAAAAAAATCTCAATTGCTTGAAGAAATAAGAAGGGTAACACAAATGTGAAATGTTACTATCAAGATAATTAGAAGTCCTGGCTAAATATAGTGTACATTTGAACTTTTGATCTATAAAAGTTTGCCTTACTCTGATAGTTTCTTCGTGCAAATGAAAATTTTAGATTTTAGATGGCAATTTTACTTTCTTTATTTCCCTATTTTTCACCCTACGCTTATGATTTACTTCAAGTGAAGCTAACGAAAAATATGCTAATAACTTCGCCACAGAAAAAAAGTAAAACAATCGAGCTTTGGATACAAGATATTAAAAAAATTTTAAAGTTTTATCTACTTAGAGTGCAAATAAAACACAGGAAAGCATAATAAATCAATTTCCCAAAATCTAAGTATAGAAGTTATGATAAAGTAGTAAGAAACTGTTACACAAGGTAAAATTTCTGTAAGTTCTAGAAAAACGTATCTATCAATACTTTCAATTGTCTTTGTATACCTTGTGAAAAAGATTAAATCCTAAAACTAAAGAAGTAACAATTCATTAATTCATTTAGGTGGTACTACTTCATTCTATAAAAATTTCATACATCCACATACGTATATGTTACACACATTCACGGACTGAAAAAATTATAAAAAGGGAAAAACTGCAGTTAATGAAAGCCCATTCTGAACATTTTTAAATTGAAAAGAAACTTAGCTTATAAGCTCAATAATAAAATCATTAATACATCTACCAAAGACCAAAGCAAAAACTACTACAAGATTGCACACAACCCTATTCTTTTAAATTCTTAAACTACATTTAATATTGCCGTCTACTTTGATAGTTTTTATTTATAATATCCAAGCCCGAATGAACTATGGTACTAACCAACTCCTCTGACTACGACGACTCAAATCTAAGTCTCTTAAGTGAAATTTAAGATTCAGGTTAAGATAATATCCATTGCGAAAGTGTTCTGCCTTCCGTAGGGCTCTTTTGCAAGGTTCTTTTTCTTCCTTTTTTTAAAAACAATTTTAGTAAAGCATTATATTGACTCAATAACATTGATTGAAAATAAACCTTCATTAATAATCGTAAGCGATTCTCCTTCTTTGAACAAAAAACCGTTAGACTCAAGACTCATTGCCTTACGTACGTATAGGCAATGTATGTATCATACTCTTTTCATATGAAAAATATTTTAGGTCTTTCTCAGTTCACTTGCATCATTTCGCGTTGTCGTGAGCTAGTGATATAGGTGTTAAAATTATTATTGTTTTATCGTAAATTAGTTATTTTATTAATAATAAAATCAACTTTTTCAAAAAAACAATTATGTTTAATCCTCTAATATATTTAAAGCCACAAAAAATGCTTCCGTACTATATACTCGATGTATCTATTAAATGTAAGGGTTGAACTTATTTACTTAACAAATTATTGTATGAATTGTAATAAATTAAATTAATAAATTTTGGGGAATTTCTCAACAAAATTTTATTCCAAGTATTCAATTTTTTTATGTTCAACCTGAGCTGGGAATATATATATTATATTCATTGTTAAACAATTAAGTCTATAATATTTTTACAAAGCTATGTAGGATTTTACTGCTGTGTTTGTTAGATTTAATAGAAGTTAATCGTGAAGGAATACAGTATAAAAATTACTTACGAAAACTCTATGTGTGTTGGTATTTGCTATTTTTATGTGCAGAGAGGAGTTCCATATATCTTAAAGTTTTTTGGCGTTCATAAAAATTTTACTTGAATTCTTTAGCAAAAGATATTTTCTTGTCTCTTTTTAGTGAGATTAAAGCAGATTGTCAGTATGATTTTAAATTTTAGAACACACTTTGACTATTTCGACATTCAGGTTTACTTTTTATAATTAAAAGATGTACACCATACTTGTCATAGACATCCATATGATATATTTGAAAGAATCGAACCAAAATTATAGTGATAAACTCCACAAATTTTATTAAAATTTTATTGAAATTGTGTTTTAACTTAAATTAAAAAGAATATCTGTTAAAATGTACATTAATAAAAAATTTATAAATAACATAAACTAGATTCTAAATGCAGATTCTAAATCATAGTCAAAAATTGCAATTAGTGCCATTAATAAGTTACACGCAACATGTTTAGATAGAATTTTAAGCACTCTAAGGATTATATCCATATGCATATACACGAAAATGTTAAATAATTTCCTTAGCACCCTAAAGTTTTAAGGTTACGGACATAAAAAAAATTATTTTTTTTACCAAATTTATTCAAAGAATAAAATAAGCTAAATTTGAAATTTCTTCCTGCGATTCCATAAGTAAACATCGCGGAAAATTAGTCTCATGGGAATATCATCATTACTAAGGTATACGTGAAATGTTGGTATGTCTGTTTCAAAGATTTGTGGTCATCTAAAATTCAGTTATGTTATCTGCATTATTTACATTATTTTCTCATACCCTTTAACCAGTTATATGTTAACTGAACCAATTTATAATTTTCTCTAATTTCTCTGATCTCTAATCTGTACAAATTTCTCTTTTGCTCTTTTCCATTACTCTTTATTCCTACATTTTAACGGAACAAAAACATATTTTATTTAAATGCATAACATTAGCATCAATCGAATTACCATATTTGAAGTGGCTCAAGAAGTTGACAAAATCCTTAAAGCAAGTAAAGCAGCAGGCATTGATGAGTTGTCTCCTGGACTATATAAGGAACTATCAATAAAAGCGATTATGATGATCACATATTTATTTACCGCCTGCCTTAGGCTGAAATATGTCCCGAATTGCTTTAAAACAGTACAGATAATTATGTTGAATAATCCTGGTAAGCCACCAGAACAAGTAACATCATACAGACCCTTATCATTGTTGCCCACGATACCTAAATTATTTGAAAAACTACTGTTGAAAAGACTCAAACCACTTATCAATATTCCTGACTTCCAATTCGGCTTCAGGAACGCACATTCTACTATTGACCAAATACACCGAGTAACAAATATGATCGAAAAAGCATTTGAGGACAAGAAGTACTGCTCAGCAATATTTCTTGATGTATCCCAAGCATTCGATAGAGTATGGCACGAAGCCTTATCCACAAAATACTACAAAAACTACAATAAAAACATCTGTCAGCTGCTTGAATCCTATATAACAAACAGAAGATTCAAAGTGTCATACGAAGAGATCTTCTCTGGGTTCTATTCAATCAAAGCGGATGTACCACAGAGTGTTGGATCCTCTCCTATATTTGCTATACACTGCAGACATGCCCACAAAAAAGGAAACATTTATAGGAGCTTATGCTGATGACATTGTGATAATGGCAGCAGCTGACATGCTAGGATCAGCCAAAGAATGATTACAACAAGCATTAGACAAGTTCCACCAATGGACTACTGATTGGAAAATAACGCTAAATACGTCAAAATTAATGCATGTAATATTTACCCTGCGCAAAATCAATAAAAATTTTAAAATATGTCTGAACGGAGCTGCAATTCCCCAAGCAGAGACTGTGAAATAACTAGGTATGTACCTGGATAACAAACTAAATTGGAAACATCATGTCAGACAGAAAGCGGAACAGATAAAACTCAAGTGTCGTCAAATATACTGCGTTGTAGGATAATATTCCCCACTTAACTTGTATAACAAAAGACTGGTCTACGAATCTATCATCAAACCAATATGAATGTATGGAATACAGGGGTTGGGCCTTACAAAACAGTCCAATCGAAACATAATACAAAGATGTCAACATAAACTTCTGCGTTGGATAACGAAAGCTTATGGTTATGTTACCAACTATGAGATTCATAAGGACTTAAAAATCAAATGGATTAATGAAGTAGTTAAAGAATACGCTGGTAAACACGAAAAACGTTTATTTAACCATACTAATGTGGAAGCAATTTAGCTTTTGGACACTACCAACGAGCCCAGAAGGCTCAAGAGGATTAAACCGCATGAATTAGTAAGAACTAACACAAAAGAATAACAGTTAAGGAGCTGAATATTGGTACAGTCACCTTGCACAAGTCCTGTTTATATAAACACAACTCAACAATAATAATAAATTAATATAATTAAGATTGTACTAGCCATATCCCAATGAGGATGGCTAAAAGAAAAAAAAAACAGCCTGTAAGAGTTCTTTTGGTTCATTCGCACATTCGACATTTGATATATTTAAAAGAAAAAAATTAGAGCACCGCGGAGAACAATCAAAATCATAATTATTTTAACTATTATATGATGACTTTTTAAATCAAATTGCTAAATTTAAGTAATAATTACTTCAATATTTAATTTCTACAAACAATTAAACCCAAAACAAAAAAAATAAACAAATTTATTTTACAAATAGTAAAAAAATAACTAATAGCGATAATTAAAATTTTTTAGCTTTTTCTGGGAATCTATAGACATGATTAAATTCAATTTTTGATGCAAAACATCAAGCAAAGGCCAAATTCTTATTAAAATTCTTAGAGTGTTTGCTTATATTTGGTATTGAATATTATTTGTTTTATTTGAAAATTAAATTAAAAAGTATAGAACATATTTGAAAATAATTATTTAACCTCTATAGGTTTTGTAGATGAGTTTAATTTACGAAATTGGTATATGTATAACAATTTATATACTACCACAAAGCAGTCAGGTCCTGTTACACTGGTAGAACAGAAAATCCGAGGTTCCGAGTTTAAACAAATTGACTGCTCACTTAAACGAATTTTAATAATTTTATAGATTATTTAAATTAAAATGCATTTTCCTGATTATGTATACACATCCCTGAATTATATTTATTAAAAATATATATTTATACATTATATACATGGATTTGAGATACTTTCCTTACATATATACTCCTATTTATATATATATAAAAATCAGGTATCCCGATGTTTGAGAGCAATGGATTAAAAAACTACTGGACTAATAAAGATAAAAGTTTATATTTTGTACTTAGCTTAATCACGAATAGGATATAGGATAGTTTTTATTTCGATATATCCGTTAAATATTTTTTTATTAAGATTGAAAAGCGAGAGGCAGAGAGAGAGAGAGGCAGAAACACTGTATTTTGTTTCTTTCTTTTCCTTCTTTTCCTTCTAATTAACGCCACTATATATAACACGTGTCGTATTTTTCAGACTTATAATTGTGCTGTGTAATGCCTGGGACTCACTAGCGCTTAGCGGCCCAAAATTTAGTGCTAAATGCCAATGAGTCCATTACTCTCCACTGATATTCCACTCCACTGGTATATAAAAAAAACTCTCCATTTTTACTGTGCTAAGTCGTAAGGACATATAATTGAATTTTTTTTTTTTTTCTTTGAAATTTTTGATAGAAACTGAAATTTTCGTAGTAAGAATCTTTTCAAGGTTAGTAAGCGTAAGATCAAATATCACTTGATCAATTATCCCCACCAGCACATATGGATGCATAAAATTACCGATCGATTTCTGCACAATCATTGAGTCGCAAGATGCTCTCATTGTTCAGATATTCCCGATGTACATACACAATACATTAATCATGAGTGGCCTGCGGAAAAAGCTATTTTAGCAGCAAAAAATGTAAACATCAACGAATTAAATCTCAAAATACAAAATTTATTGCCAGGTGACTTGGTGTCATACATATCTATTGATACAGTTTGTGATGCCACCGAAGCTGTGGATTATCCAGCAAAGTTTTTAAACTCATTAGATTTACCAGGCATGCCACCGCATAATTTACAATGAAGGTTAGATATCCAATTATTTTGCTTCGTAATTTGAAACCAACACGGCTGTCTTAAGGTAAGACGTGGTAAAATTACCACGAGTTTGGCACTCTGGAAGGTGCAGCTTTAGTTTAGATAAACAGTATAATAATGCATTTGATCAATAGTAACAAAATGTTTGGTATAATCCTATGAAAAATGTACACTAGCAATTTTTCCATATTACTTAAAATATTTTATCCTTCCAACTAAATCTTAACTACTAAGCTTCTTTTCTTTTTAGATCATGCAACTAAGTAAGTAAACATCTTTCAAAAAATTAATTATATTTTTGAAATTTGCTGGTAAAAGTAGCTTAAGTATATAATATCAAATATAATTTTTACTTTATAAAATTGTTAAGCTAATTGTGTTGAAATCTATACAACTAACTCATTCCAATTAAATATCCCTAAACAAAATGTGATATTTCAATAAAAAATACATATTAAAATCTTTATAAATAAAACGCAAGAATCAAAAAGATTTTCAGCCATATTTAATACAATTTAAATTTCAGCCATTATAAAAAAATGGATTCTGTGGCCATACTTTTGACTCATTTTATCTCCCTTTTCAGGAAGTATTTCTAGACTAGGGATATTTTTCCTACCCCGTTTACAAACTTACAACTTCAATACTATTCCTGATATCACATATATTCAAAAGAGACAGATCGGTAGTCTAAATAAAACTCATACACAAATTAAACCATACTTGATGTAAACAAAAACTCCTAAATACTCTTTGGAAAATTTTAACCCTTTTAATACCAAACATTTTTGGGTGGTATGCCCAGAGTTCAGTCCTATAAGATATACATATACAAATTTGATTGAAAATTTTATAGTAAAGTTTTATTCATTTTTAGATAGCATTGTATTGTATATTGTTTCTATGAGGCCCTAAAAACTTGAAATAAGCTTAGAAATGTAATTTATAGAATCTCGTTTTAGCTAGGGGAGAATTAGTGCGAATTCAGGTAAAAAAATTTTTTAGTCCCTTTGTAGAATTTCTAAAAACACATCTTTCAGAAGCCGATACCATCATCTATATATGTATACATAGAGTGCTGATTTTTCCAAGGGTCGATTTTATAAGCAAAAGAGCCAGAGGAGTGTCTATACCATGCAAATGTTTTAATATTTTTCGGGATGAACACAAATATGTGTATATATAAACGCATTTATATTAGTATAATATTTAAAAGCCTACAGAAATGTAAAATAGGACTTCTCTTTACTGTGTACACAATAATGACCAAAGATTTGGAATGAGGAGTTTCAAATCGTTATATTGCGTACGATTTGGTTTGACTTGAGCATTTATCAATCCAGAAGGGTGAAAACTCGTTTTCTATGTATTTGTTGAGACAAAGGTTCGTTAAAAAGGGCTTTCGTAAAGATAAATTTGGAGTAGTATGAACTTCGAGGGATTTAATTCCAGTTCTAAAGTTTGATAATATACCAACAATTAAACTTACCTTTTCTTTATATATGTATTATTAATACATATCTATAAATTTTTCTTAATTTTCATGAAATAAGAAAGATGAGTTAAAGCCATTTATATACCCTTAGTTGATCTAAAATTATACTGGTTTGAGGTAATAATATCGATGCATGTAATTTTAGCTGCAGTAATTTTATATAATTTAAAGTATTAGATAGCAAAATAAAATTTAATTTTTCTTTAACATAAGTGGAATGAGTTAGTAGTATTTTTTAAGGTATTTTCCAATGTAGTTTATAAAGCGCACTTGTCAAGTGATCAAAGATTGACTAAAATATCCTCTTTAATAAAACCATAAATCATATTCAATACGTTTTTCTCTATATTATGTTAAATAGATAATATTAAGGAGGTGAACTGAAGTTTGGATAGCAAACTAACTAACATATACGGAATCGATATGATTGTAGTAGTGTAATTTTCCTTTTGAGCAAAAATGAAAATACAGTTTAAATATAGAAAATGTAAAAAAAGCATTTTTAGCTCCACCCTCTCTGTTAAGTGATTGGTTGATGTATATTTTTTGGTACTATGAAAGAGTGCGCAAAAACTTTTAGAAAATTCTTATTATAATTTTTTAGTGGGGTATGATATAACTGCATAGCTCTTGACAAATATTTTCAAAATACTAAAAACTAATTCCCTATAGTGAACAAAACTTTAAGATAAACAAATTTAATTACTCAGCCATAAACAAATTAGTTTTGATAACAAATTGATAAAATGCTGCAGCAATTTATCTTCACTTTTGTCATGATAAACTTATTCTAATATTTTTAATTTTATAGTTGAAATTTTGCGTGAATATATACATAAATATATGTATATGTGTCTGATGTTAAATATGTTTAATTCTAACATTCATCTTTATATAGCATACAAAAGGATCTCAAAAACACCAAATAAATGTGCATTGTTTTTCATCATTTGGAAAAAATGAAATTAAAACCCAAAGCTTATTTGCGAATAATTTTTCGGCCAACAGAAAATCTATAGATCATAGTTGACTATTCCCCATGATTCACATATTTTTCAAACATTTAAGTATTTTACTTTACTTAGCTTGTTTCTGTTTTTAAACAGACTGAAAAAATCCTTATATCTATAACGATAATATAAAAAATGATTTTTTATATTACAAAACTCTAATATTTAATATTAAAAACGAAAATTAAAATGCAATCTTTATACGTCAAATCGGTCAAGAACAATGTGAAACTAGTATCAATAACCTCATCAAAATCATAGTATTTATAACTAAGCTTTTGATTGCTAATATTTAAAAAAATTCTTCTTCATGTTTCATTCCCTAATTTAAATTAAATTTTTTTTGCTCTTTTTTTTGTATTAAAATTTTCAAAAATTTCAATTGGTTATTGTTTATATAAGATAAATATTGAAAAAATCAATGTGTTTTTGAATATTGGCGATAAATCGTTTTGGCGGTAACCTACCCCATTTTCAAAACAAAAATAGAATATATATCCAGTATATACGTCCATATAAGCATATTCTCATGCAAACTGTATACACTTTTTTTAGTGTAAACTGTTCCTATTAAACAACCTTGAATATCCAAATTTTGTGAAACTCTGATATGCTACAGTACATTGTCTACATTAAAGGGTTAAACTCCACCGTAAAGTGGGCCCGCAAAAACAAATATTCCTCTATAGCTCGATTTCTTAGTTTATTAAGGCAGTATTCTCGTATGACGGTTTCAAAAAATCGAATTTTTTTTATATATTTTAAAAGTGAAATTTGTTGAAAAGTATACCGTAAATATTTAGGTCAAAAAATTTAAATATTCCCAAAAATAGAAAATATCTAACTTCCTGGAAAATGGCCCAAAACAATTTCTAGAGCTTCAAGAAGAAGCATGGAATAATGATCTTTTTTTCATTTGCGACATTTCAAAATATAGACATGAAGGGAAGAACCAGCTTATATTTGAAATGTTAGCAGCAGTGAAGGGTTTCAAAATGAAATTGAACCTTTTCAAAACTCAGCTGCTAAAAGGCGAAATAAGTCACTTTTCCACTATTGCACTGCATATTCATCAGCATAAAGTCGGCAATTTTGGGCAAAAATATGTCAAACATATTGATTTATTAATTGAAGAATTTAGCAGAAAATTAACTTTGTCCAACGAATATTAAATTAAAATTAATTGAAGACCCTTTTTCTGTAGATTCAGAGAAAGTACCACTTCATTTGCAAATGGAATTAATTGAACTTCAATTTTTTGTAGTGTACGGAAATTATAATTGACAAAGCACCGTTCTACAAAAAGCACGATTTCTACAAAAACTTAAATTGCGAAAAATCCAAATATCTCATAAAACTTGTTATAAAAACGTTTTGCATATTTGGAAGTACTTATTTGTATGAGCAAACATTCTCTATCATGAATTTCAATAAAAATAGTCATCATTCTTGTCTCACAAATGACCACTTAGAAGACATTTTAAAACTTCAAATATGACACCCAAATATGAAAAACTTGTTGACGGTAGAAAATAATACTTTCTTTCATAAATTATAATAAAAATAAAAAAAACATGCTTCTTTACCAGGAAATTCATTTAAAAATTTATTTAACAAATACTCCCACGATATTTTTCTCTCTTCTAAGCAACAAAAATGGAAAAGCAAGCCCACATTTGCGCTCTGCTCCACAATGCGTCAAATTTACTTATTAATAAATAAATTTGATATGATATGTAATTAAAATAATAATGGTTAATTACATATCAGGATACTTAGAAACATTTGTTATTTGTTAACTAAAATCTCTACAAAATATTTAATATCCCTGCGGCCCTAAAACATTCCGCTTGAAGCTTATATGGCCCTCAACACCTTCTGAGCTGTGCAGCCCTAGACTGTACCTTAGTCAGTATAATTTATTAAGCAGTATTATAAATACAGTTCATAACTCGCAACTAAAGCGGGGTATTCACTATATTTCCGAATCAACGATTCGGCTCTCTCAGCCAATATAAAGTATATAGCTGAATCATTTGTGAGTAAAATATTCAACATGTTGGATACTTTCTCTTTATTCCTGCTTTCCATATACTTTAAATAGGAACTAAGAGCCGAATCATTGATTCGGAAATATAGTGAATACCCCGCTTAACTCTTGATAAATACCAACTGGCAATTGTTAACTAAAAGTTTACTCATTCTAAGTCATGCTTTTAAGAAGGCAAAAGTAGAAGTGAAGAAATACAAGGTTCAATTTCACACATTTTTGAAGAACCAAGAAAATTTTTTCAACGATTCTTTAATGAGCTATGGTTATTACCGTATATTGACTCTGTTGAAAGACGATTTGAAAAATGTTTAGTTACTGGCTTATTGCTATATATTTTTGCAACAAATTTAACAGAGAGTTGAAAAATTAGTCAATAAAATCAAAAATATTTTTAGTGGAGTCAATAAAGCATTTAACCTCGAAATTCTGAAGAACAGCTCCGATTTGATGATTTTTTTTTAAAAAAATATATTATATATTTTATATTATTTGAAATCAGAAACATTTTGGAGCGGGGACGGAATTATTTATATTGTTTAAACAATAATTTTTTATATTTTTACAGGGTGACCCAAAAATATAAGATTAAATGCTTAGGATAGAAAGTGGATGAAATTTTATTTACAAAAAATACAAAAAGTGGGGGTCTTACTTTTTTCGTTTTCGAGTTACAGCTTCTTGAACTTTGCAGGCGTCGATTTTACACCCACGCACTCGATCACTTATAACTTTTGAATCTATGCGATAATGAGTAGAAATAAAATTTTTTTTTATTACTAAGATAGCAAAAATTGAAAAATAATAACAAATGGAGGAGAAAAAAATTTTTAAGCTGAAAAAGTTGGCAAAAATCCCGGGCATTTTTTGTGGTTTTTTGCTCTTTTCTTAAAAAAGTCCCAGCACAGGTTAATGTTTTTATTTTTATTTTAGTAAACTAAGTGTTTTCCAATAAAAAATTCGTTCATTGTAACAGCGTAACTCTTTTCCATAGTGCAATATCAATATATTCACAACCACGTAAAATAAATGTTTTTGAATACAAGTAGAAAATATTTAAGTTTTGAAGTAGTTTAATGGAAAAAAAATTAACAAAGTAATATTTTATCAAATATGAAAAAGTTTCTGGTTTATTTACATAGACAAAAACAAAGGAACTCAATTTTTAATTTATATTTGCGTATCGTAGGCTTCATCTTCTTCAGGTGGTGGGAAGTTATCCCCGTCACTTTCACTGCAAGCAATTCAAGCCACTCTTTCTGCCACAGACTGAAGTGCCACCAGGTTCCTGAATTTTCTATATAAATATCAAACTTATTGGTATTCTACCTTAGACACCCGAACTTTAAGTGTTTCCTCGGACTCCATTAAGAAAAATCATTAAGTACCAAAAATTTGATCGTTATTTATTGATATTGAAGAGTATAAAATAATAATAATATAAAAAAAATTAAAAATTGGAAAAGCTGCAGGCTGGCAAAGTGGGGGCTCGTGTTCCCCCACGGGGAAACTTTTTATTTTTTATTTAATTCTTCTTCAATTTTTCCTTCACAAAATATCGGCAGTTTAAAAAAAAAGTTACGTTTTTTCCTTGTTCTTTTCGCATTTCGGAATTTATAATGGTAATATATAAAGATATATACAGAATCTCTGTGCCAAATTTCAAATAAATCAGTTAGATAAAATTTGAGATTTCGTGCACACCGTTTCGGAAAGATTAGTTTCGAGAAAAATGCGTTTAAAGTTTTAAAGACTGAACTAACTGCACTAAATGGGTCACAAAATAAGCTGCAACTCCGAAAATTATTTGATTTTCTAAAAATCCTCTTCGAGATATTTTGTCAAAGGGTTAAGCTATGAAAATATGCAAAAAAAGTCGATCTTTTGGAATTTCTAATACGCTAATACTAGAATACCCCCTAATACCTGTTCTTAGCAGACGTAACTACAACGTTGTAGTCTTCCATACAAAAGAACTCCGTTGTTAACAGCAAAGTCTGTAGTCACTACAAAAAAAAAACATGGCGTCTAAATCTCAGAACATATGATTTGAAATGTCAAATCAAATATTACAGGTTATTAAATTTTTTAAAAGTGTTTTAATTAAAAAAATTAAGGAAAAGTTAAGAGTTTTTGATTTTATTCATGTAAATTGTTTTATAAAGTTAAATAATGAATATTAGTGAAGTAAACCGAGCTGAGGTACACAAAACAGGAGGATCCAATAAGAAAAAATTCACAATAGATGTCAATTTTCTTTGACTACAGACTTTAAAAGGCTGTAGTTACCACACAGTTCCAACCACTTATGTACTCAGTTCGCCCATACAAAAGTTGCTTTCTGTGTAGTTGGAAAGTGTGTAGCTCGCCTGTTAAGAACGGGTATAAACAATATAAACAATTCCGTCCCCGCTCCAAAATGTCTCTGATTCCAAATACTATAAAAATAGTAATTTTTTAAAAAAAAATATCAATAAGCTGTTCTTTAGAAGTTAGAGGTTTTGCCTGTTTTTTGTCTTCATTGACTCCACTATTTAGTATATTTACTTCAACCATATCTCAAACAATTCGTGAGAAAGTTTCTGTTCGCCCGCAGGTTTCCCTAATAAAATTTCCACGCTTCCAGGTAAGCAAACTTATAATTCTGTTTCATTAATTCTTAAAACTGAACGTATGTTCGTATAAAATAGCTTAAAACTAAAAAGATGAAAATTAAAATAGCAATTTGACATACTTCATAAATTTATGCTTTAATGGTTTATGGTTCCCAAAGGAAGAAAAAAAAATCATACTTTTAACTAAAAATAAAAATATGGTACTCTAACCACATAGAATGACTGCATTTGATAATCAATAAAATGTAGGTGAAGCGAGCATACTTTAAAGTATGTGGATAATCAAGTGCTATTTAAGTACTAATTAAATGCCCAAAAATAAAATTTTGTGCTCCTTTGGTTTTCGTTGAATTCAAGTTTCTGCTAGCTTTTTTCTTATTTATTATTTATTTTTATTCCATTTTATTCCAGAGAAGTGCAACATGCAGCCTCAATCAAGAGTAATATATAATTAAGAGCTTATTAAGTGCTCCAGAAAAATACAATTTTTTATAAAAAAACCTAACAGTTTTTCCGCAATAAGGGAAAAACCCTTTCAAACTGTGCGAAAGCTTAAAATGAATATCTCTTATTTGTTTTGGGCGATCTATTGTTTAACAAATCACGAACATCACTGATATTATTGCATACAAATGAATGAAAAGAAAAGGGCGATTTTTTATTTAATAGTTTGTCTCAAAGTTTTTCCCAAATATTACCATTTTGTGATACTATTCCTAACTGCGCTCTTGTATCTAAATACTTGTAATGACATCAATGCATCCGACTAAAAAAACGTTTGTTTTACTTTCGCTCATACTTATAACTTCAGGTTTTAATTTTTAAATATCTAAGGGCCTTGTCAAATGGACAAAAGAATCTTATTTTTTTAAATGTAGTTTTTTTCATAAAGCTCAAAGTCTTTCGATGGATGACATATTGATAATGTAGTAGTTTTCTTATAAAACTTCTTGATTATCGTTATGACAATGATATTTGACAATCAATACTATGAATTCAGCACTGTATTTAAGGATGACCAGATAGAAAAAAATCTCAGAAGCTTCCATTCATTTTTCTGATATAATTTAACTAGATTAAGGCTAACAATAGAACTACGTACATTTCATTGGCATTTCACGTACATTACATTGGCTAACGCAAAAAACTATATTCAAAGAACTTTTACAAGATATTTTTTAAGCATTTTATTTAACTTTTGGGTATTAGTGATTTTTAGCTATAAAACCCGCTATTTTTCTAACTTGGGTATTCTAAAATCATGAAAGTATTACACTTGAAATTAACATTAGATATATAAATACGAGGTACTTTAAGTAATTTTTGAAAAAAAAAAAAATATTTTTTAAAGTTAAGCAAAAGTATACCACATAATTAGTAAATATATTGTGTAGAATTCTTAAGACAAAGAGTTAAAGTGCTTTTGGAGAAAGTATTTTTTGAAAACTGAAGTCTTTTAATATCCTATTCTTTCCATATCTCAAATGGCTTAATATTATTTTGTAACTGAGAACTCAGAACTCAGTCAGAAGATTCGCCTACATTTGGGACTGGAACTAGGAATGTGTTAAAACAATACATAATGGCAGAGACCGATGTGCACTAATCGACAAAAAATTGAAAAATGAATTTTTCTTTCAGTGTATTAGTGGAGGGCATGTAAAAATCATAAAAATATCAAACATGTTTAATATCTACCCGAAAAGTCCCAGAAAATAGGTTTTTATTAGGAAAGGGAAGCAAAAGTTTTCCACCTTAAAGCTTTGTTATGAGTTCCATACTGTGGCTATAAATATATTATTCTTTTAAGGAATAATTATTTTGACATAAAATAAAATATCTTCTACAAAACAAACAATGCAAAATGGCTTGCTTGTGGATGATTTATAAGCAAAACTACTAGTGTGCCCAAGCACATATTGACTACAGATGATTTCTGACCATTATGAAATGATCAAATTATTATCATTAAAAAAATCTTGGTGTTATTAGCTCATGTTACGGGATCTTGGGTTGTGAGAATTTAGTAAAATCGTTTTTCATAGCTACCGCAAATCTATTTGCATTATTTGCAATGGGTAAAGGGCTTATAATATCAAGATTTTATTTATGAAATGGTTTATTAGAAATTATTATGATTTCCATTGCTTCCTTTTATCTGCCTCGTCGTTATGTTCCCTTGGTACGATATATAAGATTTGACATAAAATCTCATATCTTTTTTAGTCTTTTTCCATTGATACAGTTGTTGTATTCGGGTCCCATTAAATCAAAAAAAGTTGGAATTTCTTTCGGTGCTGGAGTCTTCCGTAATTAAATTGATTAGAAGATTTTTCAAAATGGTAAAGATATTGAATAGATTTCGTCACGAATTAAGGTTTCTTGGCGCCCTCGTAGTTTTTTTTTCAAATAAAATTTAAAATATATTATCTAAAACTGCCTGTATCGCAAAATTTTTCAAGTGTACTCCAGAATAAATTAAAAACTATGCGTATGTACACAGTTTAAATAATTCTGCTATTCGATCAGAACAAATTATACAAAAAAATTTTGCTAGCTACAACTATTTTTGGGATTAATAACTCTATTTCTTTTCAAATCATGTAAAGATAAAACCGAATTATTGACTCGGGTCCCTGCCACAGGCAGCAAGCTCACAAGGCACTAAATTCATATGTTTAAAAAAAAATATTACTTTAAAATGCACTTCTTAGGGGAGGAGGAGTTCAGTTACAAGTGCCTGTCCCAGTTTGGAAAAGTAGTAGATCTGATGTTACGAATGTAAAAGCCGTTTAAAAATTCTTTTATTCTCTTGATTATTTTTACCATTACAAGTTATTCTTAATTTGGTTCATAGTATTTGTTCATATGTGCTGAATTCTCATGAAGTTTATGTATTTGCTCTGATTAAAAACTAATTCCGAATATAATTATTAGGAATTAATAACTTTTGAAATATCGTTTCTCAAGATGGAATGAACTTTTCACATGATTTAATATTTAGAAAAAACTATTATAATGACTACAATTTTTATTAAATTAAAAAGCATTAATGGTAAAACGATATCAGTATTGGGTATTTAAATGCAACAGTTTAAATAACTTTAAATATATCCCTAAATAATGTTTTGAGAATCTAAAGTATAATTGTTAGTGAAATGATTTAAATGGATAACAATCAACACTGTCAGGTTCAGTTTAGCTAAATTCACCGATAATTGATAATTGATTTCGGTAACCTTTCAATATATATATATACACAAATGGACCAAAATCACCCATTAACCTACATACATATGTTAACATGTTGGACAACATACATATTAAGAACAAATTACGAGTTGGATATTTGTTAAATGGGTGAAACCGATCCGCATTTTGTTACATTTTGCCCTCAATGCTTAAATACACATTAATATAAATATATAATAATGAGAAGCTCAATAGACTCATCCTAAATCCAATATTGAATTCATGACAAGCATTTCTTTGGAAACATTGTTACAAACAATTAATGAAAAATTGGTCGCTTTTTCACATATCGATTCAAAAAAATTCACCAATCCACATATGAAATATAACAAATTTTTGATATAACTAATTGTAACAATTAATGGGCATGCAATCACTTATTAATTGTGATTACGGATAGTATTTTTGTATATGTGAAAAAGTTTTCGCTGATATTATTTGTCCTTAATGTTTCCTTTTTTTTCCTTTATCTGCCTGAAAATGTATGAGTAGCCCTGGCAATGGCATTGGTATGACGAGAATATTGAATTGAATGTGAGGAAACATTGTATTTGTATTTCATTTTCGTAATTCTTTTTTTCAAAAGAAAAAACACGTGCGCTTAAATGTATGTATCTAAATTGGCAGCATTGACCCCATGTGGCTTTTATGCTTACGGTATGACCTTAAATCTTGAGTAGCTCCAATTTGTTAATATATTTTTTTTGGAAACCACCTGTTATGTTAGCTACATAATTATATATTTGGGCTTTAATTCTTTAAAAATATAAACTATTCCTTTGCTTAGTATATATTATAATTTACTTTTAAATATCCTTTTGTTCGTGCTTCTCTGTAATTCATTATTTCTTTTTCAATTGAATGAATGTATCCTCTATTAATAAGTAATTATTTTGGAAATAAAAGGAGTAATTAAAAGGATGAATTTTAATCGTAACAACAACAAGAAGAAAAAATAACAATAGCAAAACTTATCATAACCGTACAAATAAATTACTTAAGGGACAAAATTAGTTCTTTGGTGTCATGTTCAATATGATGGCATCTATTCATATTTGAAATATTTTTCATGTTTTTATAAAAAAAAAAAAAATTTGTGAGCTCATTTTCAATTATAAAATTCTCTTAGGAGGGATTTACTTTTTAAGATTAAGATTAAATGGATTGTTTTTATACTTTTATTTCTTTGCTTTTGTTTAAATTATTCTACTTATTTACATAGGCAAAATGGTTTTTAAAATTATAAAAAACATAAACATATTTTCTGTTTAAAGAGAATGGTAGTTTCTATTTAATTTTGAAATAAATAGTTTTAATATGAATAAGCCTTGTTTATAATTACTATAAGAATATATGATTTTAAAATAAAGATATGTAAAAGTGAGTTTTTAACAAAAATAACAAAAAAAATGAGATAAAGACTTAATTATTACTTATAAAAGTTTAGCCTAATTTACATTTTTACAAGTTTAATTGTTCAGTGTGAGAGGCTTACATTCTGTAGAAAATTAGTAGGCAATTTTTCAATTGAAAATTATCATCAGCTAATTTATAAAAAAGATGAATAGCCTTGAAAGCTATTCAGCACTTTTCACCTTTTTACTTACTACTTGAAAGAAAACATAAATGCGGTAAATTCCGGCTCGCGAACAAGGAACTTTTTTCGGCTACGTCATTAACTTTTGAACATTATCATCAAAGGATTGCAATTTCAATATCAAATTAGAATTGAAATTATCACAAAGTATACTAACTCTATAGGTATATAAATTTACCGCAACATAGTAATAACATCGAAGACTTTGTTGTTTAAGAAAACCCTTTTACCCCGTTATTTTCTTCAAAATAAATGGAAAATATCCCCAAGGTTTTCTTCAAGATTATTTGAATTTAGACTTTCTTTGTCACAAAGCACTAAGTTCAAATAGAAAAGTGCACAAAAGCATTCATCTTTTAACATCTCTAAAAAATTTCTTAAGAATATTAAAATTGCTCCTGGGCGGAGTCGAGAAAATGTTAAGGAACCAATGATATTATACATAGCAAACGCCATTACAAAAATTTTCCATAAAAGAAAAGAAGGAGAATTAAAATAAATTCATAGCTGTTTAGAGTTTTATTTTTCCCTATTAAATTTTTCGAGTTTTCCATAGGGAATTTCGATATAAAGGGTTATTCACACGCTTGTAGGTGTATTTAACAGTTTTCATTTTCTTTCTGCAAAAAAAATACTAAAAACGGAATTAAAAAATTAGTCTTACGGTTAAAATATTCTTCACTGTTAGTAAAACTTTTTATAGATTTTTGCTAAAAATGTATATAGATATACTTTTACACGTAAAAATGTAGAAAAGTTTTACAAGGGATTGGGATAAATATATAGCAAACTTCCATAATTTTGAAAATTTTTCATTTTCTTTTTTTTGTTGATAGTTGTAAGAATATAATTTAAGTTTGTTGATGCATTTCACGTCGAAACAATATGCAAATGATTTCTGTTAGTAATTAGAAAACTAATTAGAAATTTTTTGCTTTGTTTCATTTCTAAAATTCTAATTAAAGCATCTTTAAGTCCAGAATATGAGTCACAACAGAAGAGATTTACAGTCCTAAGCTTTTAGGGATGTGAAAATTTATAAAAAAAACTGCTCCATGCATAATGAACAGTTTCTGGCTGTCAAAACCTACTTTTTACGATTGCAAACGTTAATAGCTAAGAACTCTCAAGAAAAGTTGTCAAATGTAAATAAAAAAATATGTTAAAAAAGTCGCAGAGCTTGCGCAAAACAGTCGCCATACATTTTATCGATGCAATACATTTTTATGGCAAGTGTCGCTCAAACCCGTACAAATAGAAAAATTCCCTAGTTGCTTATTGTAGTTTTGCTGTGTCCACAGTTTAGGTAAGTTAAAATGGTGAAATTTACATCCTAATAGTTTGGCGTAAAAAATTAAACAGTTCGGTCGAACTGTTCGATAGTATCCATGAGTGGAATTTAAAAAAAAATTTATTGCACAAAGCTTTCTATGGTTTTTCAATTGAAATCTCAAAAGTTAATGGTAGAAGTGGCTCAAAATTTGCTTGTAAAATTAAATTTAGGACTTTAGAGAAGAGGTTAATTTTCGTATCAAAATATTATTTTAGTCAATTGGTAATTGAGTAATAAATCAGAAATAAATTTCAGGATTCTACAGAACAAAGAACAAAGTAAATAAATAACGAAAAAAATGATGTGATATTCAAAATGTAAATATACAAAATTGGGCATAATATATATGAATATTATGATTAATTTAAGAAAATAAAAAAGAAAAGGAAATTATGCTGAGCGTGTTGGAGCTGGTGCCCCAGTTTATTTAGCAGCTGTAATGGAATATCTAGCGGCTGAAGTACTTGAATTGGCTGGTAATGCTGCTCGAGATAATAAAAAAACTAGAATTATTCCACGGCATTTACAATTGGCTATTCGTAATGACGAAGAATTAAACAAACTTTTGTCTGGAGTAACAATTGCTCAAGGCGGTGTTTTACCAAATATTCAAGCTGTCCTTTTACCTAAAAAAACTGAAAAAAAAGCTTAAATATAATCTTTATATTAATCTTACAATAAGTAAAATAAAATAAAAAAAAATATTATACTTCATTTAAAAAATATAAAAATAATACCCACCTTTACCATTTCATTATGCAAACCGCCCATTTTTACTCTCCAATGTATTAAAATTATGCACAATTAGAGTAAGGCGAGAAACTATGGTAGTGTATTATAAATAATACACCTGAACGTATAGTATGAGAAATCTTAGAAATAATATAAAATGCAGTCTGAAATAGTTGCAAATCATTTATAAATATTTAGAATCTCCAATAAAATCTGAATTTCTATTTTCGAAATATATAAATCTAAACAAAAAAAAAAGTCAACATGGAAATTCATTTTTAAGCTTTCATGATTACACAAAAAATTTACCCTTTTCCAGTCATTAACTGAATAACGTATAAACGTATGAAGTGTGAGCTCTGTGTTCATAGATAAGGACAATTTTTATCGATTTTTTAGGAAAATAAATGCGTTTTAATCAACAAAAAACAACTTAAGAAAACAACAAAATAACTTTTTTTTGTTTTTTGTTTTTTAGATAACTAGTTAACACAGTATACAGTTTTTTTGTGTTTTAGTGAATAGGGCCAAATTTTGAAAATGATTCGATTTAAAAGATATAAGATTTAAAAGATATAATTTCACTTTTAAACTTAAAGTGCGTCCAGCGTGCGTGTGCTGGATTTTCTCTATGCTTCTAAAAAATTAGTGTCGCTCAGGCGCATTAAATATTTTAGAATTTTCTACTTAGCTTGGTGATAAAGGAAAAGAAGGGAAAGTATGACTAGGATAATTTTTTTATTTTTTTTTTATTTTTAGTTTGACAGTTTTGTTACTTCAATCTTAATTATATATTAATTCATTAGTACTTTTGACTTATTCTAACTTGACTTAGTATTATCTGTGCTCAGTGTGTAGGACCAATGCCCCATCACCTCCAACTATCAATACCTGTAGTAGGTTAGATCATCAGGTTTACTTCTTAGTAGCCTTCTTGTTTTGTTTGTTGTGTCTAAAGCGGGGTATTCACTATATTTCCGAATCAATGATTCGGCTCTCTCAGCCAATATAAAGTATATAGCTGAATAATTTGTGAGTAAAATATTCAACATGTTGGATATCTTCTCTCTTATTCTTCATTTCCATATTCTTTAAATGGGAACTAAGAGCCGAAACATTGATTCGGAAATATAGTGAATACCCTGGTTAAGAGTTTTAATACCTCTAGATTTGAGTGGTGATGAAGCCTTTTCTCATGCTCAGTTGCACTTCTCTGTATTTCCTCGTCAACCCTACTTATTTGAAGGTCTTTGTGAATTTCATTGTTTGTTACATATCTGTATGCTTTTGTCATAAGTCTTAAGCAGGATATTCACTATATTTCCGAATCAATGATTCGGCTCTCTCAGCCAATATAAAGTATATGGCTGAATCATTTGTGAGTAAAATATTCAACATGTTGGATATTTTCTCTCTTATTCTTCATTTCAATATACTTTAAATGGGAGCTAAGAGCCGAATCATTGATTCGGAAATATAGTGAATACCCCGCTTTAGTATCTTATTTGCTTTCTTTGAATTATGTCCCTGTTGGACTTACAGGAACAACCTCACAATTGTATTCCGTAAGTCCATATAGGCTTTATCATAGTTAGATACAGAAGTCTTTTATATGCCAGTTTCATTCTAGAGTGCTTTCCTATAAGCCAGTTCTATAAGACTAAGATAATTGCCCAAAAATTTGCTATTTAAAATAGAAATAAGCTCTTTATGAGAAAATAGAGTACAACTTTATAAAAGTTTTGTTTAATTCTACGCTTTGGATGTTTGATACCTAAAGCTAAAACTTTCCTTGTATGAAATAAAATCTGACTTTTTGCTTTTAATAAGTAAGATAATAAAATAAAAAATTTTTCTCGAATAAAATTTGACATAGCATTTCATCAGATTCTTGTATCTTTACTAGCCTTTGTTTTATCCAGAACATTTTATTGAGAACATATTGGATCACATCACATGTTGAATTGTTGAATTTGACGTCTCTAGTTGTCTCAAACCCTTGCAGTTTAAGCCTATTACTGTGAACAAGTCCTATAAGAACCTAGGCAGGTTCTTTCCCAGCCATTAATCTCTATTAAAATGAATAGGCATGTTTTTAAGAAAATGAAAATAAAAGTTTTTTTTTTTTTTTTAATTCTGTGTTTGTTTCCTACAATCTTAATCTATTTACAATTAATTTATTAGTACTACAATATTAACTAAGTGTGTATGACGTGTGCGGGAGTGAAGATCCAGTGATCAGTTCCCTATAAGTGTTAGTATTACTATGTTAGGCCATGCGGTTTCTTGCGGTGAAGCCGTCTTGTCTGGCTTGTTGTGTCCAGCAGTAGTACGGCTTCTATGTTAGGGTGATGATGGAGTCTTTTTTCATGATTTTCATGTATCTCTTTGTTTGTCACGTATCAGTATGCGTTAGTTATTAGTCGTAGGATCTTATTTTGACAAGTTTGAATGGTTTTTATGCTGCATTCATGCGTACATCCCCATAGTTGTATTCCGTATGTCCAGATTGGTTTTATAATTGTCATATATAGTAATCTTTTGTTCCTTAGATTCAGTTGCGATTTGTATCCAATTAACCAGTAGTACTTCCTTATTATTTCTTTGATTTGTTTGGCCTTCTGTCGCACATGAAATTTCTAATTTAATTTGGAATCTAGATCTAGACCTAGGTATTTAGCTGATTGTTCCTGCGGAATTTGTTCTCCATTGATATATATATGCAAGTTGTTTACTTTTTTCCTCAGCGTGTATGTTACGTAAGTTGATTTGGTTCTATTGAGTTTGATTTTCCAATCTGTGGTCCATTTGCTGACTTGATTTAGTGTAGTTTGTATTTTTTCTACAGCTTTTTTTGTGTTTTATCACTTGATATTAATACTGTGTCATCAGCAAATGTGCCGATGTATGTGTCTTCTGTTGTAGGTATATCAGGGGCCAGATTTTGTCTCAGGGAAAAGTAAGAATGATAATGATAGATAGCCATTTTGACGTATTTTATCACTTGAGCGATTCTAAGTGGCCATGATAATGAAAACTATTGCTAAAAAGTTTTCATTTTGATAAATATTTTATCACCGAAATTTTTTCCATGAAAACGAAATGATAAATTATTAAAAACGAATAAAAATTTTGAAATCAATATTTAAAATTATGAAAATCAACTAAAATTTGAGAAAAAATTATGTTCTTTATTTAAGTTTTGTTTTAAATTGTTTTTCGTTAGATTATCTTTAAATAATCCTATTTTGCTTTTGGATGGTATTTTTGCTCTATTATCTTGCATGATTTATTTAATTTTACATTTCACAAAAGGTGCAACTATGGGATTAGTAGATTAAGTTAAATATTATTAAAAGTTACATTCTAAAGATTATTAATTAATCCTTCACATTTATTTCAAAATCACATTACATATATTCTTAGAATAATTTGCTGTGTTACATGTTTTATTTAAGTAGTTTTTCCTAAAACCATAAATGCTTTTCATATTAAGGCGATCGTTATTTTGAATAGTTCTAAGATTTTGAAATTTCCATAAAGATTTTTTACACCCACTCCATAAGCATCCCGTAATCTCCTTCACAATAGCTTAATTATTTTACTGAAATGCAAAATATATTAAAATTGAGCAAATTCTATACTGTGAATTTCACCTCACATACATATATAGCCGCCAAACTCATGGTTTCTATTTTTCAAAATTATGAATCCTATGAATTTTCTGTAATATAACGAGAGTTATTGTTTACTATTAGAAAATAAACAACTTACCTTAATTTAAAATGATTTAAATAAATATGTAATACAGAATACTCTAAATTACAAATATTTTTGTCACATTTGACAGCAAGAATTTATCACTCAGCAATTCAGCACTTGTTTTGATCACTTAGCACATTTTATCAAGACAGAATCGCATTTTGGTGAAAAGTGATAATGTTTATGATAATGAAAACAGTTCTTTTCATTATCACTTTTCCCTGAGACAGAATTCGGCCCCAGAGGTATATAGCAGGTATAGCAGTGGTCCCAGCACACTACCTTGTGGGATTCCTGCCTGCACTGGATAGAAGTTAGACTTAGCGTCTTCGTCTTGTACTCTGAATTTTCGATTTGTTATGTATGATTTCATCAGTTTGCAGTGATTTTGAGGTAGCTGCATGCTCATTTTATATATGAGCCCTTTATGCCAAACTCTGTCGAATTCCTGAGCTACATCTTAGAATACCGCGAAGCGGTATTTCTTTTCCTCGAAGGCCTGTTCTATTATTATACTTGTTATGCTGTGGACCTGGTCTATTGTGGAGTGGTTGTTTCTGAATCCGTATTGAAAGTCAGGAATTTTTATAAGCGGCTTTAGTCGTTTTAGATGAAGTTTTTCGAATATCTTTGCGACTGTTGACAGCAGAGATATCGGTCTGTATGAGAAGATTTCTTCAGCCGGCTTAATCATTATTATCTGTGAAGTTTTAAAGCTTTCTGGTACATACTGATGTCTTATGCAGGCGTTTTACAGGTATGTAAGCAATTTAACTGCTTTCGCCGGCAGTTGTTTTAGGATTCGTGGTGTAATTTGGTCCACCCCAGGAGATTTTTTAATGATCAAGTTTTGGTCTATCTCAGGGGCTACTAAAGCAGCAGTGATCTTTTTTATTTCTTTATACTTTTGGTAATTTTGACTGGTTATTCTTTGCTGTGGATGTTTAAGTTTGCGTGTTGCCTTCTATAATGTATATTCTTTGTCTTTATCTGGGCCTATTTCGCTCATAAATTTGTTGAAACTTTCTGTTTTGTATATTTTTATTAAAGTGTTGTCTACTGGATTTCTGGAGGAGTGCCAGATCCTGTGCGCTTTTCTTCTTTCTTTATTGTACTCTCTTATCTCCGCCGTGTAGGTAAAGCCTGTATAGTTGGAATCATTTTTTGGTTCGTGCGTGGCTAGGATTGCTGCCTTTCTAATTAATTTAATGATTGCTTTAGATTGATTCTCTAAGTCGTTCTTGCTCTTAAGTTTTATTTTTAGATCGATATGTTGTTCTAGATGTTCTCTCAATAACTCCCAGTCTGTATATTTGTTTGTTAAGTTTTCTTTCTTATTTTTTGGCATTACCTTTGGTGAAAATAAAAGTGAAAGAACACTTGAGTTCAACTTCACACATATTCAATGGTCAAACCCCATTTTACAAATAAGTTTGTTTTTGTTTTGAAGGTTTGTAATGGATTTTAAAAAATTAAAATTTTTTGAATTAATAAAAGCGGTTTTCTCCTTTTTTCATTGATATTATTTGTGGATATTTAGTGTTTTTGTTTATTAAAATTAAAATTAAATATTAAATTATTATCTTAAAATTTGTTAAATACAAGCAAAGTAATTATATGTTGAAGTCAGTATAAAATTTTTTCCCACTGTATATTCAATGTATGCATTATTTACGAAACTTCTAAGTATTTTACTTTAAATTTTTCTTGTATTTTAAAAAATTAACTAGTTATATGCTATATGTGTATTTTTTTTTCTATAAACTTAATAAAAATGTTTTCCAAATATTTTTATCTGTTTTATTTTTAATAATAATATTATTAATTAAAACTTAAAGTAAAATATTTGATAAAAAACCGAAAAAATGAAAGAAAATTCAAAGGAAAGACAAAAGCTCCTATACATCGCGGACATCCTACGCAGGGACGCAATTAAAGAAAATATTACCGCTGGGTAATCACAAGAAGAGAATTTTCTTTTCAATCCTTTACCCGGGGTTAAAGTCTCCTTAAAACCAACGCATTCTTTTGTAACATATTCACGATGAACGGAAAATTTTGTCTTTCACTTTGAATTTTTCTTGATTTCTTAAATTATGATGATAAATTTTACCTTAAATGTTTTAGCAATTCCCTTACTTTTGAATAAAAAACTTCTAAAAACTTCTAAAACCAAACACGAACTTGCGGCAACAAAGAATCTTTCAAGGCAAGTGACTTAGAATGTTTTTAATATAAAAGGATATGAAAAAACTTTTAGCGATTTTTTGTTTAAGAAAAACCAATCGCTTAAAATTATTAACTAATTTTAAATCTTATTGCTGTTAAGTAAATATAACATTCCATCAGTAATATTGAAGAAAAAAGCAAGAAAGCAAGGTAAGTTCTCACAAAAGTTTTGAAAGAAAGGAATGCATCGGTTTTGAGGGGCAAGTTGGGTTTATTCATTGAAGAAAAGGCATGGTTTCAAGAATTTTTTTCAGCAAAATAGATAGTTCTAGTTTGTTTAATTAGCTTTTATAAAGTAACACACAACACATCAGAAGAATATTTTTCCAAATTTTCATTTTAAAATATTAAACAACGAATATCTGGAGGCGCAACAGAATCATCTAAAACCCAAAAATCAATATATATTTATCAAAGAAGGTTTTTTCATGGTAGTTACGTGGGATTTTTTTATTTTCCTGATTGTTTAATTTTTGGTAACCTTGGGAAGTCAAATTTTTTCTTAAAAAATGACCAGGAATTGGTCATTTAAAAAGCCCGCCTAAAGAGATTGCCTAAATTCTTTTTTCCGCTAAGTTAGCACAACTGTCGTCTATACAACACGGATCCAGTAGGAAATGTCTTGCTAGACATTTCTTGCCATGTCTTGCCTTTGATGTTTTGACCAGCGTAACCCCAGGCATATTCATGCAACCACAGCGGTTTTTACCATAGGCATGTCCCGACCAGACCAGATATATATGCATTTACTGGTGAATGTATATAACATATAAAACGTATAAACCGAATAAATTTTTACTGACATGCTGGTCACGGTAGCAAGAATGCACCCAAGCACTCTTGCTGTTTTCGCTGTTGTAGACCAAATTCCTACTGGGGAGTAAAGGCTAATCTGTCATTTAGTTTGTTTACAGTGCTCCATTTTGTCAATTCATTTCAAGTTTCTTTGCGATTTTTGTAATAAATTTGTCTTAAATTTTACATTGCAAATAGAATTTTGTTTTCCAAATCCCTGAAAATGTTGCAAAAGGCTTATGGTGACTTTATCAAATACATGAGCATATGACTGGTACAATACAATCAAAAGCAGTGGAGATAAGGTAACCTCAATCTGTAGCGGGTGATGAGACATGGTTTTACAAGTTTGGCATGCAAACCAGTCAACAAGCCTCGCAATGGCGCCTTCCAACTGAGCCGAAACCAAAAAAACCTTGTCAAAGTCGATCAAAAGTCAAGGTAATGTTAACTGTTTTCTTTAGTTAACGCAGTGTTTTTTTATTTGACGATTAAAAGAGCAAATTCGTCGAAAAGGGCTAGATTTGTAGAAAGAAAACTTTTTACAACGCACCATCTTTTTTGTGAATAATTTTTTTTCCAAAAACTCAACAAATACTATTGACAACCACCGTATTCACTCAATATTGCTCCAGCCGACTTTTTTCTATTTCACGTAAATTGTGAAGTAGTCAGGCAGCTGTTTCTAAATATGCCAAAGTTAGAGTTTTACAAATCATTATCGAAAGTAAGTTTCCCAAATTTTATATCTCACGCTCAGAAGATCAGTGCTATGTTTGCTTCATCTTATATATATGTGAACAAGTATTTTCAACTATGAACCTTAGAAAGAATAATTTCAGAAGTACTGACAGATGAGCATTTAGCCTCGTTCCTTAAAATGAGTACATCTCACTTCGAACGTCAATATAATGAAGTTTTAGAAATGAGATCGCAATTTCATTCATCTCATTAACATGTTTAAATTGTAATACATGTATATTGTTTTTAAAATATTAGAAAAATTAACAAAATAAAAGTTGCCAGTTGCAGTTTTTTAAGGGTAAACATTTCTTATTGTCTTTGGCAGAAAATTAAAAACGTATCTACAATTTTAATATCTCACCGATAGACATCGTTTCTATTATACCCGAAAAATAAAGTTTTTAAAATAATGAAGGCCTATTATTTTGTTTTATTCATTATTTTGTTATAATTGACAAAAAAAACCCAAAGATTTATTTTAATAAACCCTGTTTTCCGATTGGCGCAAAATTTTTTGCATAAGTACAATTAGAGTTATCAATGGTTTTAAAATCCTTCGCATGCCTAGCAATTAGTCGTTCGAAAAAAGCTTAGGCCTAAATTCTATGTCGCTTTAGCCTTTAAAATCGGTGAAACTCCTTTTTTTACGTATGAACATTCTAGAAAATTGATAATATATTTTTTGTTTGTTTAATATACGCAAAAACTCCGCCTTGTTTTTAAGGTTTTTAAAGTGTGTGATGCTATTTTATTGATTTCTTGCGTATGCGCTAGCTTTGCCGCTGCTAAAAACAATTTGATATATCCCTCTTTTTTCTGTTTTATAAATGGCAGCGTGTGGAAGCAAGGAATAACCCAAACCTTATTCAACTTTTATTTATTTTTGATGCTTTGCAACAAAACTAAATGCTTATTTCTATGCACCATATTAAGTGTGGTAGGCTCCGCCTAGTAAATTGAAATTCAAAAGCAGTTTATCCACCTTATTCGTATGGAATTGGTGAGTTCTCTCATTCTCTTGAATTTTTTCTTGCTTTTCCACAAATTAGGTTTAAGGTATTATTTTTTTTTGTTCTTAAAGTGTACTTAATAAGTATACCTAAGGATTTTGTAAAGACATTCACTTCGGATGTATGTATTTAACACAAAAACCATTCAGAAAGAGGGTATTAAGACCTGGTAGTATCAGCCATTCCTTAAATCGTAGAGTTTTGCTAAAAAAATTTGCACATTATTGTTAATATGTTCTAACTTTACATTGATAAGAAGGGAAAATCAGCTCTAAACAAAAACAAAGACATGAGATGTAAGGCTCAATATTCAGCAGTGAAATTTGTGCTTGTGTGTGTGATATACAGAAGGGAGATGGAGGTGTAATGTGGATTTTTCTTTCTGTGGAAAGTTCTTTCCACTATTTTCACTAAAAAAAAAAATAAATGCTTGCTTTAACCCTCATTGTTGTCTTAAAAAGCAGAACTACCAGGTTTCTTTAATTCTTTTGGTAGGCAGTAGGTAGGAGAGCAGGTCATTAATTAATTGGCGCACACAATCATGTGGGAAGTAATTTGTCATGGTTAGCTTTGATATTCATTCAAAAAAATATAAAAAGGAATGACTTTCAATGTCTTCATTTAAACATCTTGCTAGTTTTGGAAATTTGTCATGGTTAGCTTTGATATTCATTCAAAAAAATATAAAAAGGAATGACTTTCAATGTCTTCATTTAAACATCTTGCTAGTTATTCAATTTAATGAACAAAAAAAATCTATATTGCTAACTTCCATGGAATAATATGGATTCACATTTTCTAATTTTCATATTTATTAAATATTTTAGAAATATATATTTATATATTTACTATTAGTTTCTGCTAATTTGTTTGTATTTTTTTGATTTAAAAGATAGTCATTTCTTTTTTCACCAGAAATGGTCGAATTGCCAGTGTTACTTCAGATCACTTTTTTCCTATTTTATGGTTGTACTATTGCTGTGTTTTAAAGAAAATTAAGAAAGTTTGCATACATTAACTAATACTACCCTATTACATAAAAAAAAACAACTAATTACATATAAAAAGAAGCTGTACTGAGTCTTCAACTCTTCATAATGCTGCATCCCAATATCATTTTTGAATAAATATTCCATATATTTGGAATTTATCTCCCGTGGCTATTCTTAGTTCGTTCACAGCATCCAATAATTTCCAAATATCCATTCTTTTTAAGACTTTATCCTCAAATTAACCAAAAGGCTTGTATCTATTCCAAATAATAGAATTTTTTCATAAAATTTTGCCCTTGTTCCTAGACTTTCACCCATCCGTCCAAGTCCTCTAATGCTAGCAGCTTTTCTTGAAGCATCAGAATCAGTCATCGATTTTAACTTTCAAAACCATAGATTGTTACTTTTCCTGCTGCACTCGATATCCTTTATGACTAGTGTCCTCAGAAAATACTTTAGCAGTCTCAAGTTTGTCCTATTCTCGATGGCTCGAGAATAATTATGTATGTAAAAAATCTAGAAAACTATGGAAAAGTCCGAAAAAGAAGAACTACGCGAGCAGTTGGTGATAGGAAGAACTAAGCTCTATTGAGAAAAGCTTCAAATTCGTCATCAATTGCATCAAGTGTTTGAGTTAAGGCCAGTATTTCAACAGTTGTGAAGTCAAACTTCAAAAGAAAAAAAACTGCAGAAAAAACCACCCCTTTTGCAAGAACATAATAACATGTTATGGCCTGCATACTCACGTAAAATATACGCTGATGGAAGACAATTTAAGACAACTGATGATCTCCATCCGTCTCCTTACAATATATAGGATCTTTATATGGTTCCCTACCCAATAGAACTTTTTAAATTATTTTATTTATTTACAATTTTATTTGAATTTATTTCTATAAATTATATTCTATTGTCCATGTCCATTGTCTATTGTCCATGGCTTCCATTATTAAGCCTCTTTGAATCGATTACACACTTTTTGGAAACTGTGTTAAGCTCCTTAACTCTCAAGAGCTGTTGGAAACAAAATAAAAGAATTAAAGACAGCTATTCAAAACTGAAAAATAAAATGTATTTTCGCTGGAAAATAAGTAGTAGCACCCATTGTAAATAAACTGTAAATAAAGAAAATAAATTTTACAATACAACAGAAGCTCTGCTCTTTTTCGCAAACAGAGATGCTCTCAGTTTATATGAAAAAATACTGTACATGTAAGTCCTTATTTTGCTTACACGTCACTATTTCTTAGTGATGTAAGCTATTTTTCTCAAATTGGACTTGTTATAAGTCCAGTTTGGCGAGTTCAAATTCCATACAAAAATGCCCAAATCACGGAAAATTTGCTCCCAGCATCCTGACTCCTGACATCTATGCGACAACTTCTTATTTTCTGTAGCCCTGTAGCCAGTGACATCTATATTTTTCCTTGTGCTCTATCATATGACCCGCGTTTTCACAGACACACATTTTCAAAAATTTTACAAATTTACCCCTTAAAATTTCCTGAAACTGCTTTGCCATAAGGAACACATAGGGACATCTATAGAACAATAGGACAATAATATGAATTATAAAACGTATAACAACGTATGACGACGTATGCGTAAAATAAAATATTAAAATTGACGTATGTTTTTTAATTAAAATTGTAATTTTTTGTGTTTTTTTTTCAATTTCCTTCTATTTCTATTAATGTTTTAAGTATTGAATGCGTATCCACTCAAATGAAGCAGAAATACGAAGCCAAATGAAAAAAATTGAAGAGATGATCAGCTTAAATCACAATTACATTACACACCATCACAAATGATAATAATAATAATATAACTGAAAATAAGGATAGTAGTAAGAAAAAGAAAAAAGGTAAGGCTAGAAAATGGTCATTGAGGAATTTATCATTTGAAAAAAAGGACAAACAAAAACCAAATAAAAAAGACTATGGTACAGTTAATGGCGATTTTGATAAAATCCCTGAAGAGGCTAATGAAAATTCACCTGTGATAGACAAAAGTGAAGAAGCTAAACCAGAAGAAAATTGGGTTAAAATACCAGAAACAAATACCATTTCTGAAAATGGTAATAATATCAATGAAAAAATTGAGGAAAATATAGTACCAATTACTAATGGGAAGTAACAGAAATAACAAATAATGTATCATCTGATCTTTATTACTTTTAATTTCTTCAACAATAACTGAAGAAATAAAATCAAATTTAGATATTTTAAATAAAGCAAATAGTGAAAAGAAACACAAAATAATAAATGAGCCAAACAAAAATAGGGGAGTTTATGAAGAAGATAAGATAAAAGGACAAGTTAGAAATTATATTATATTAGAATTAGGCATAAAGAAAAAACTAGATATATTATAAAACCTTTTAAGAACGTGCATAAATGTAATATAAAAAGATAATATAACCTTGCAGATAAAAATAATAATATTGATAATAATGATCACACCAACCATGGCAATGCTGCAAGTGAATCCAATAAATGAAGAGTCAGGATACTTCGAAATTCAAATTGGAAATGTAGAGATAGCAATAGAAATGAGTACTATTTTACACATTATAAATTCAGAACAAATATTAGAATTAATTAAGGAAATAGAAGTAAATATAGAATATTTAGAAATAGGCCATAAAGATCTTATATACGAGGACATTACTATAATAAAAACAAAAGTAAAATCAATAATGCCCAAAGGAAGTAATAGAGGAAAAATTGGTCTTATAAATATAGTAGGAAGAGCAGAAAAATGGATATTTGGAACGATGAATGACACGGATAGAGAAGAGATATTAGAACACTTAACAAAAATAATCATAACAAAATAGAAACAATAAACAAACAAATTAAAGTAAATAACCATTTAAATAATTCCATATATTTATTAAAGCAAACAGTAGAAAACGACAAAGAAAAAATTTTTGAAATATTCAATGAAGCTTCAAAACAAACCAGAAGTATTTTAAGCCATACCTTATTTATAGACCAAATTACTAAATGAAGATATATAGAAAACAAAGTCAATCAAACTCAAGATAATATAGCAATTGCAAAACACAATATTATACACCCAAGTATACTAACTACGGTAGAAATAGAAAAATTTGATATAGATATATACAAACTAAAATTAATTAAAATAGGAATATTAGAATACAAAAACAATTCATTAATATTAGAAATCAAAATACCAAAAGACTATATACAAACAGATTTAGAATTAATTACACTATTACCAAATAAGAATTATTTAGAAATAAATATTAATATATTATTATTCAAAAAAATTTAAAATTAAGTATTGTGTAATTCAAGAAAAATGTAAGTTAAGATTTAATAATAATTCCATAATAGAACAGATTGATGATGAAACAATTACTATAAGAAATGCTTATAATGATTATTGCATAATTGTGATGATAGAAAAATAGTATTAAATGGAAATTATATTGTTAGTTATTATGACTGTAAATTAAAAATCTTAAAAGATATATTTTCTAATAAAAAAGTTGAAATGAAAGAAAAACATTTTTACCCTAATAAAATAAATTTAACATTAATAAAACCCATACATTTGGGCAACATTACATTACAAAACTATCATAATATAAAAAAAATAAAGCAATCAAATATACACAAAAACATTGTATATAGTATTAATATAACTATTGCAACTATAATTTTTATCATAATTGTTATAATAATCATAAAAGTAACTCGAGAAAGAAAAATAATGATTAATATAAATAAGAGAATCCTGAATTAAGCCAAGGAGGAGTTACATATGACAATACTAGTAAAATCACATATGATAACAACATCAATAACAAAGGAATGTTTTGGTAAATAATAAGATAAGTAATAATTAAGTCAATATGAATGAATGTTTTAATTAAAAATTCTTAGCCCAAATAAATCAGATAAGTTAAGTATGCCAATAAATTGATAACTAATAACTCTAAGTCCAAATGATAAGAATAAATATAAAGATTAATAATTTAGAAAATAAGCAGTTGATTGTAGATTGTCAAATAAGTGGTTACATTAAATTAAATGCTAAACAGTAATTCAGTTTGTGTTTTTATTTAATTGCTTTTTTTTACTATTTTCCTAACGTGAAAATATAATTCGCGTGCACAATATGTGTTTAATTTCTCATTGGTAATTTGAAATGGCCAATGAGAAAAGGTTTGAGAAATGCAAACGCAAGTAGTAAAGAGGATACATTCTAAAAAAAGTTTGGAAAGCTTGCTTTTTTATTTTCATTTGTAGAACTCTCTTATTTAATTATATTGGTGGAAGAAAAAATTATATATATATTGGAAATATGGATTAGAATAGTTGGATCAGATTAAATCTGAAAATTGAGTACTAGGCGCTCGTAAGCGGAGACAAGTCATTTGTTTCGATTTACGCGTGCGCGTTCAGCTGGAAGTAGGGCATGCTTCTTTATTCACGTTACCATTGATATAGAAACAGGTATATTTTGAAATATGTTTGAGAAGTGAAGTTGACCTTGTCAACTGGAGTAAACAAAAAGGAGTTATATATGTATATTCTTAAAACTTGAAATTAAGTATTTTTATGGGACATGGACAGAGTAGACAGACACAAATTGATTTAAATAGTAGAAAAAGAAAAAGAAATAAGTATTTGTAATTTTAAAAAAGAAAAATAAAGAAAAATAAATTTATAAATACTATTTGCTTTCTCAAGATTATTTAATTGTTTTATTTTAAAGCTTTGATCGGGAAAAATTTTTATGTACTTATCTCCCAAAAATTTAAACAATTGAATTTCTTACATTTTTCTTTAATTTTAATGGAATTTTATATTTAATTTAAATGAAGAAATGGATATCTGTTTTTTTGTATGAGAAATTAAAAATTACTTAATGATGAAAAATGATTAATTATATCAATGATTTTCAAATCCTTAGAGGTATCCCTTAGGGATATCCCGTATTTTTTATGCAAATTATTTATTATGTAAAAATCAACAAAATTTGGATGTTATCGGGCTCTATTCTCTTGGTGACTGTAAAATATCAACGCATTTGAAGGTGTGGGAAACTAAAATATAGGCGTATTTTTCAAGATTAGCTGAAACTTTTATCGTACTTTGAACAAATAATTTTAGAACTTTGTTTATATATTAAAAGAAAATATCTTAACTAGAAGAAAGAAAGAAATTGGCTTTCTATAATATCTCCAATCGAAAAATTTCATGCAATTTAAATGATGAACTTGTGTTTAGTTTTAACCTCCTTTGCAAAACATTTTAGAACCCTGTAAGCTTTGCGTATCGTTTATCTTGCTGTTTGTACAGAAGAATTTACTTGTATTATTTTATTCTTGAAGATACATATTTTTCATCATATCTATAACTGAATTAAAAAAAACGTATTGCAAAAGTATTGTGTTAAATAAAAACAATTTGATTCAATTCAGTTAAGAAAATTTTGTATTACTTTTCCTAAGTTATAAAATTTCAAATGAAGAGCACCAAAGAAACTTTGTATGAAAAATAAAAGGCACTCGAAATATGTGAAAACTTATATTTCTTTTCAAGGCATGGAAACATAAATATTTAACTTTTATAGCTTGTCCAAGTTAAGTTATATATTTGTAAATAGGTTCACCCTTTAGTCCAATCAAATATTTTTTGTATACTTTTTGGATGAATTTAGTTTCCGAAATTTGTATAAATGTCAAAGTTTTGTATGTATTTTGTAAGTGGTCGAATCTTACATCAATTTAATTATATGTATATAGAAATTTACGAAATTGTAAAAGGCTTATATCTTGATATATTTATTAATCTACTTTTAGATAAGTATATTGATACAGGGCTCATCAAGATTGTATGATTAAAGCTTTGGGTAGAAAGTTGATAAAATTTTATCGAAAAAAAACAGTATGGTTCTAAAAATTCAGTGCAAGCAATTGGTTCGAACCACACACAGTCTTCTGCGCAATAAATAAAAACAGTCATGGAAGTCTTTAATATAAAGATTTATATACTATTTGTCTACTTTGGGTCACTATAGGAATAATATTAGTAACATAGTATAACATAATGTAAGTAACATAGAACAAAAAATAACAACAAAACAACACCACAGCTGAAAAAAATGATTTTGTTTAAAAAACAAATCAATTTTTTAATGTACGGTGCTCCCATAATAATTTGGCCTAACATGGTTATGTAAGTGATAATCAATTGAAATATTTATTATTTTTCAAAGTAGCTTTCCTTTATTTCTACACACTTTTTACATCTATTAATTAACAACTCTATACATTTATAAAGATATTATTTTTCATTGCCCTTAAAATTGTCTAAAACTGCTTCCTGTAGTTCATTATCATCTTTCTCGTAAGTCCTTTTTCAAATTAGGGAACAAAAATAATCGCTTGAGACCATGTCTAGGTTGTAAGGTGGTTAAGCCACATTGCTGAATGGCAACAGCAGGAGTATGCATGGGAGAGTTGCCGTGAAGTAGTAGAATTTCTTTTTGTAGTTTTCTACGACGTTTAACTTTGATAACTATCTGATGTGCAGATGGTCATGGATAGCCCGATGAACACTACTTTTAGATCACTCAAAATTTCTTATTCGGTTTGCTCAATAGTTTCAGGAGTTAGCACGTCCACTGATCAACCTTCATATTCAACATCTTCTACATATTCTTTGGCGAAACCAAGCTCCTCAACCCAATTTTGCATCATGCTGTAAGAAGGTGAAGAGTCACTATACCCGTGGGCCAAACATTGTTTAATTTCGGCTGGCTTATTCCTTTCTTTAAAAAGAAATTTTATCAGACTTCTATACTCAATTTTCAATTTACAAAATTTTCAACTTATTAAAATTTATTGTTCTCGTATTGTTTATTTAGATTCTATTATCAAACTAAATAGTACACGTCAATACTTGTTTTTATTTTTGCTTAATAAAACCAACAAACACGTTAATACTAGATAATTACAAAGTGATCGTAAATGTATGGTTATTATGGGACCACCCTCGTATATTATAAAAATATTAAAACACCGAGCAAAATATCCAATATAGCTATAAAAATGTTTTGACCCAACTACAGCTATTCCAAATGAAATATGAAATTTTTTACATTAAAATTAATTTTAAAAACGTGCAAAAGTTTTCCAAAATATCAATGTAAGAATTATTCAAATTATTAATTCCAAAATCTGTAAAATAAAGCTCAAATAAATTTTAATTTAAGAAAAACTTTATTAACTTGGATAAGATTTGAATTCTCGTTTTACTCAAAAATTACTTTAAGAAGCTTAAACAAACTAGATTTAATTTTGAATCCTTTTTCTATTCTAGATTAGAAATCGTTATATAATTTCTTTAAGTCAATTATTTTCATTTCTAAATAATGATCAAAACAATTGAATTTATTAATTAGTGAATAATGCAAAAATTATTTTTCTCCGGAATAAAATCAGAAAATATTTTTAGTATTTTAAGGAAAACAATTAATATTTTTAAGTAATATTTGTTGTAAAATATCTGAACCTAATTAAATGAAGCCATCTGCTTTTATTCCAAGATTAAGTTTATTTAGTTACTTGTTTTACTTACATATGAACATTTTCAAGGATGAAATTCTTCATACGCCATTTTAATCATTAGAGAGAAATTATTATATATACCTATATACATATATATGTAAATAAAGTTTATAGCTGCCATATTTATTTCTTTAGAAATCCCATATACCCCAATAATGGTGATAAGATCTGGCAAAAGACCCCTTTATATCACCCACAGTTTTCATTAACTATAACTTTAGATGGACATAGTTGAAGGGTTTAATCTGATGGCACTAACATATAAAATTATGTATTCCTAAACATATAAATACATATATATATATATATATATATATATATGTATATATATCAGATTTTATTATCCAAGCATAAAACTAAGGGTGTTCGGATAAGGACTTTTGTTTCCTAAGCTGTTGGTCATTGCCTTTCTTTAGTCCCAAGATAGCTTTTCTCATTTTATTATTTACAATTTAATAAAAAGGGGCTTATATAGATCAATATTTGAAACTATGGCATCTGAAAAATGGGTCAGCATAATATTTAGCTTTTTTGAAGTAAAAATAACGCATTGGTTCAAGTTCTCATTTCTGTTATGTTTGTTTCTTATAGAAATCACCTTTTATATTATTATATTTTATGGGTATAATAGTCCGAAAAAATTGTAACGGTCATCTTAAATTAAAAAAAATTGTTCTTTCCCATAGCATCTAAAATCAGTTTGACCTTAAAGACTGGTGTGTACGTGAAAGGGTAAATCTTAAATATTGCAACCGGATTTTGAAAGTTTTGAATACCTTTTCACAGATTTCAAAGATATTGTATCATTATGAGCTAAGATACTTTGGTCAGTTGTTTCAAAGGGATGCTGTAAAATTGATTACCGGATTTACCAGTCTTATTTTGATTATGTCTTGCTTTAAATTATTCAGACGAAATGTTCCTGGGAAAAAAAATTTTCTTTTCACATCTTGGTCATTTATTTTTTATATAACCCTTCAAAAAGCTGCTACATCAAACTTTGTATGGTGCTGGTAAATTTGAAAATTCATTTTATTTAGAAACATTTATATCTGCATACACACATGGGCTAATATATAAATATATAATCATTGATATTCACTAGATCCTTATGGTTTTTCATATATTTCAGTCACTCTTTACTTTTGTAGTGTATTAGATTTATGGTCAAATCAAGACAAGAGTTAGTCGTTTAAATTTTCAATTCAATGTAGCATTATTGTTGTTTTTACTGTTACTATTATTATTATTTTTGTTTTGGTTATCCTAGTTACCCATTGTTCAAATAAATTGTCGTATTTGTAAATTTCCATATCTAATGGATTGAAGATTAACATTTATTCAAAAATTTTCCTCTAATCAAGTTGCAATCAAATTTTCAGGTAACTAGTTTATTTATTGAAAATGATTTTTTTCATGGTCCTACTCAGATTTTATATATTGATTAATATATTTAAAATTGGGTCAGAACAAAAAAAAAAGATATTCAGGCAAGGTATAATAAAAGGGCTACAAAAAATTTAGAAATCATATCTTGAATAGGATAAGAAGGGTCCAATTTTAATTGTATTGGGAATTTGTTTTTATGTAAAATATTTATATGAAGTTAAATGAAAATCTTTGTGCCCTTATAAAATGTAAAGCAAAAGAGATATTTTATTGTAAATATTTTAGAGATATCTTTTTTGATTTGCAATTTAACTTGCTTTTTATTTTAGAAAACCATTTTTCATTTTTCAAGTTTTTTTTTCTTATTTTTTTTAAGGAGTTGAATTTTCTATAAAATGGTTACCTTATGACTAAAATGTATGCACAATACCTTTTTTGCCACAGACGGTAATACACAGAAAGGAATTTTGTATGGAGAATTTTTATATAAATACAGCCTTTAAAAGCCGGTATACAGGGTCTTTATTGTAAATTTACAGGTTGTGCAACATAATAAAACTTAGGTCCCATATATTTTGTCTTTGAGTATGTTGTTTATTAATTATCTAAATCAATATTTGTTTTTTTGTTATTAAATAAAATAATTTAAGCACTCTATTTCAACAAAATTAGACGATTCAATGCTTATCTATATTGAACCTATTTTAACATTTCTATTATATGTTCTAATACAGTGTATTATCCTATTGAAAAACTGTTTTGGTACGGGAGTTTAGTACCGCGTATTAGACATCCCAACAAGAAATTTGTGACTACTTGTGACCAAATGACACATTTTCCATGCGTTGAAAATCAGTATCAGTAGGTAATAAAAGTGAAATTTGCGTCTAAAATGTTACAAAAATGACACAAACTGTCAAAAAATAGCAATCGTCGAAGTACTATAAAATTGTTTCTTAAATGTAATTTTTCAATATTTCGAATATTTCCGGGTATTGATTTAAAGTTGAAAATATGGAAAATAGTAAAAGGAAAAAAAACGACCTTTTAAAACCACAACAACATACTATAGGGAATTTAAAAAGGCTAACTATAAAATGCAAATGGCGCACAGTTACTAAAACCTGTACTACACTACGCGCTTGCAGACAAATTATCAATTACACAATTTGGATGTAAATCACGGTATTTGGTACTTTATTTGGGATGGGAAAGAAACATTTTGCAAAAAAAAACACTCATTTCATAGTTTAAAATACTATATAGAATTCTTTTTACTAATTTTGTATAATTTTCTTTTAACAATTCAAATAAATATTGTAAAAATGAAGGGCGCGTAAGTTTTAAGCCAGTATAATTTTTTTTTTTTTTTTTTTTTTTATTAACTTATTCCAATTACTACAATCTTATATCTAGTATAATTTATTAGTATTTCTGACTATTTATTTGACATGTGTGGGAGATTGACCCAATGATCATTTCCCTAATATTATGCAATTATTATTCAATTTTCTAATTCTAAGTTAATTCGTGAGGTTTAATACGCTGGAGCCTTCTTACTTGCCCAGTTAAGTCTAGTAATAGGATGGCCTCTAAATTGGAGTGATGTAGGAGTCGCTTCTCGTGTCTGCCCGCATACTCGTGGATGACTTCCTCAACCCATTGTATGTTAAGATCTTGGTGGAGTTCTTTATTAGTCACATATCTGTAGGCATTTGAAATAATCCTCAGGAATTTGTTTTGGCTTCTTTGAATTATTTCCTTATTGGTCCTATGTGCAAACCCCCAAAGTTGTATGCCATATGTCCATATAGGTTTTATCAGGGCAAGGTATATTAATCTTTTACTTTTTAGGTCTAATTGGGAGTGTTTCCCAATTAGCCAGTATAATTTTCTGGTTTGTTGTTTAATTTGGAAGGCTTTCTGTCTAACGTGGTGCTTCCAATTAAGCCTTGAGTCAAGATGTAGGCCCAAGTACCTTGCAGATTCTTTTTGAGGGACACAATCATCGCCAAGATATACGTGAAGGTTGTCAAGGCCAGTATAATGATCACTTTTACAATAAATTTTATTTGGCATCGAATTTTATAGTGTTTTACTATTTTTCCTTTATTCTATAAAATTATAATGGATATTGTAAAAATTATCTATACACTCATAAAATATATATGTCAGCTTCGTCATTACACAAATATTTTTTAACACTATAATCGCACATCAGTATATATACAGTTTGAGAAAAATTAAAATATGTGTTCGTAAAATGGTATAATAATTTTGTATGTATTTTGAAACATTATAGACACAGTTATACTTCTGACACATTTCACACTTTGTGTTGCACCACTTTCGAAACATAGAGGTAACAGCAACGTTAAAGCGACGAAACATTGCGTCATATTTGAAACATTTTAAGGCCCCGAGACGTCGTTGTGTCTCAAATGTGTCAATTATTTCTACTTGGGATCTGTAGAGAGATTTAAAGCTAGTTCATTTTGATACAATTCAAAAATTTTATGCAAATTTAGTTGTTATTAATGAATTGCTGAAAAAACTTATTCAACAATGTATTTTATTCAAGCTAGATATTCACATTAATAGGCGTTTCACACCAAGCAACTTTCGTGGTTCTAATACCAGCTTCACGAATTTTGTATGGAAATTTTCGGTAAAACTTTCTTTGCAATAAAGTGTTAATGCCACCTACTGAATGAAGTATTGATGCCATTTTCGAATAAAAATTGTTTTCGAAAATCAGTTTCAGAGCTTGTTGACAAAAAACATAACTAACATATCTTACCAAGGCCTATGGTTTTTCTCTGATAAGGATAAAGCAATAGTTTGTACATTTAGCCATTTTCGCATTACAATTGCCAAAAGAGACGATGATGTTGAATTTTTATCTGTTAAGGCTGAAAAAAGCACTTGCATAATTTGTTCATTTTCCATTTTTGTTTACTGTTTTATATTATTGATATTGTTATATTATTGTATTATCAAGTATCAACTATTTTTATTTATTATTATATTATTTATTTCTATTTTTTCACTAGTTATTTAATATTCACTTCACTATTCAAAGCAATCCACTACAAAAAATGCAAAAAGTTTGACGTTTCGGTTAGGTGGTATTGACACACGCACAGTGTGAAACCGGTAATTTATACCACCAACTTTGCTGGTATTAATACCATGAAAGTCGCTTGGTGTGAAACGCATGGAAGGGGAATAATAATACAGAATGAGTTATTGTTGAACTAAACACTGGCAATGACAATGCACACATCTTTATTCCAAAAAAAGAGCGATATTCTTAGATGCTAAATTATAAAAATAAAAATGTCCCAAAAAAGATCCTAAGAAGGAAAAACTCCTGGAAATCAGTGATGAGTGTAGAAAAATTGGAAAAATTTAAATTTTGCTTTGTATTTCAAAATGAACCCGAAAAAATACGCTCATGTTAGTACAAAAATTATTTGGTTTCTAATCCAGCTAAAATAATTCAATTTTTCTACCAACAATGGAAACTGCAAACTAAATATCGTGTTCTATTGAAATTATTAAACTTGCTGCTTATTCAATCTATTTAAGATGAACATGAATTATTGTATAGATGCATTAGGATGTATATTTAATTTATGGTTTTGAAATTTTCAATTTCTTTGTTTTTATAATCCTACTTCTTATGTATATTTCTTCCATTAGAAGATATTCCTTAGATACGACAAATTTAATTGTACAATTGGACCCATTTGTTTAAAAGGTTTTATTTTCTTGTTAATATCTAAAGCCTAAATTTTATCTTGTTACAACCTGTGACAAGATTTACAGAAAGTTAAAATTTAAGTGCACTGAAATATCAATTCATTAATTGGAAAAAGTTTTCTGTATACCAAGCTTGAAACAAAACTTTCAAATATTTCCAGAACTTAGTTGAAACTTTGCTAGAGGAGTATATGTTTTCATTTGTAGTATGTATATTTAATAACCAGTGATGTTGAACTGAATAAACAAAAATTCAAAAGAACCATATCAAACCATATATAGATATTGTTTTTGATTAGTCAAACTAGAATTGAAGGGAAACAATAAATTCTGCTTTTCATACTTACTGACAAAATTAATATTTTCTGGTTGGAAATGTTAAATAAAAGTATTAATGTAAAACCGGAGTGTGATGAAAAGCAATGAAAAAATTTTTTTTTTTGCTAAATATGATTAGAGATTTTATATTGTGTTTTATTTTTCAATTACAGAGAATCATTATATAATACAAATACATATAGGTTTCCAACAATAAATTCGTCTTTTTCTTTTACAAATTTATCCTTTTTCATTTATAATTCATCCTTTTCCATTTTAAATGCATCCTTTTCCCTTTTGATTTCACACATCTTAACTTCAAAGTTATACATAATTTGAATAATAAAAGTTAAATGCAAAAACAACCGTGCTTATGAATTTACTTTTTCACTTTTTTCCTCAATCATATTTTTAAAACTTATCCAGAAAAAACTCATTATACCTTTCACTGTATGTTCCTTATTTTTTTATATTCTTTTTATACTTTCATTGCTATTTTTCAAAATGTTCTTTGAAAAAGACTCCAATACACATACTCGAATTCAAAAGATATTAGAGAACCATTTTATATCTTCTATAGAAGGTAGCTTGCTCCTCCTAATGGACTCCATCTAGAAAAAAAGGGGAATGCGTTTGAGATGTCGAAAAAAAAGGAAAAAGAAGAAAAAAAAGATTATTCAATTGAAAAGATGTGTTATGTTTTGTTTTGTTTAACAATGTTTTTATTTTAAAAAAGGACTTTTTATATAATAAATTATAATATTTATTTTAGTTACCTCCTAAAGTTACAAATGTCAGTTTGATTTTATTGTTTGACGATTTTATATGCCCAATTTGCTTTTTGAATATAACAATAAAAAGACCAGCATATATCGGAAGCATGTATATTCAAGGAGAATTTATAAATTATAAAGTCCAGGAGGTATCGGAAGTCCTAAAGTCAAGCTCACCACATTTAAAGCTCTAATATTGTCGCTTACAAAAGATACTCTAGCATTCATATTTAACATATACTAGAAATTTGTATCCTCATAGATAACTTTTTTCTTTATTTCTCTTTCTCTTTTGCTCAGTACTATCATTTAACTTTATATATGAACTTTATACAATATATCTAACGTTTATAATGCAAAAAGCTGAGTGTGTTTTCTTTTTATGCTTGCGGCATTTTCTTATATTTTCTATAGATATAATATTTATGATAAAGCGTTTAGGGTATATTTCTAGTCTGTGATTATAAACTATTAAATTAGGTCCTCCTAAATTAGTGTTTGTCATCACATGCATATGTTAAGTATTGTATATATATTAGTGTCACAAAGCAAGAAGAGAACATAAAATTAATACATCGAACAACGGTTCTTTAAGTATCGTTTTAACTTTTTCTTTGATACAAATCATGAATACTTAATTTAAGCACTTAATAAATTTCTTTAATATTAAAATAAAGGAGCATGCCTACAAAAAAACTCATTGAATGTTAAAACTAAAAATCCTAATGAACCAGCTCTATATAAAAAAGATTGTGGTTTAATTCATATCACGTGTTATGAATTCCATGCTCTTAAGTAAATTAATTTTGTATGCAGTAAAAATAAAAAAGTTTTTCATTTGTATAAGAAAATTAAAACAGCAAAAGTGAAACTCATTAACAGCCAGCTAAATTAAACAAGACTAAGCAGCAATAATGTCATCATTAAAGTCAAGAAAACTTGTCTTGACTTTCCATACAATAAAATATTATGCTTTTGAGAATACTACACGATTATTCTAAATAGTTACATTTTCTGAATCATCGAGAAAAATAAGAGGAACAGAAGTTTGTTAAAGATTTTATGGCAAAATGGTAATCAAAAAATAAAATTTATTAATTTCTAGGCAGACAAAAAGAAATGCTATGATTTTTATATGCATGGCGGAAGGCACCAATATGATATTTGCAAATTTTTGCTGGAAAGGACACAGTGTCCTGTCCATATGTCCATGTTTTAGAAATGATATTTCGTTGCATTTCAGGCGTTGAATTATCTAAAATTATAGTTAGAGATATTACTCTAATTGCTGTTACTAAGATAAAAGATATCTTTTTTTGATTAAAATTTAAAACAAACAACACAAAAGTCACAATATTTATAGCCTTTGTTTGTGTAGAAAAGAGTGATTGTGGGTCATGGAGCATCAAGATGTGGTCACATCATCCAAACACGCAATTAATTATAAGCTTATTTGTCTATAATAAAAGGACTAAAGCCTTTGAAGATAGAGAGAGCAAGTCGATTTCTCTTGCGATTTTATTTAGCTAATATATATACATATATATGCCTTATGTATATATATATATATATATATAATTCATATAAAAACATGTTCAGAAAGTATCTCTGATGTCTTGAGAAGAGTTTCCATAGCAACAAGGATGTAAGTCTTTATAGAGGGTTGTTATCCTGAAGTTATCTTAAAATTTTAGAATGGGGGCAGGAAAAGTTTTACTACTTTTCAAATATTTCCCTTAAGAGGAGGGGAAAGCATTAAAATGGTAGAGACTTTAGTGCTAGTTTAGTTAGTAAATAACTGTATGGGTAATATATTGGGGTTTTAAGATGGCGTTTACAATAGGACATAATTGTAAAAATATCACTATAGAAAGTAAAGTTAAGGCTTAGAAATTCAATAATAAAGAATATTTTCTTTTTTCATTAAAAGATTTCTATCTTTTTACAGAGTTGTAAGAAATATCCAAAGTGCCAAATTGAAATATTCTCTGCTATTTATAACAAAAAAAAGAAAGCCTTAGGCCGAGATTCTAATGGAAGCAACTTCAAGCGATTTTTTGCCGTGTGACTTATCGATGCCATACATTTCCGTGAGACGTGTTGTTCACTCCTATTTAAATGGGAGAAGTTGTTTGCCGCTTAAATTCGCGCAATTGTATGAAATCACTTACATAAGGACCATGTACCTTTACAAAAAACTGGATTTGGTTAGTAAGCTTATTTTTATTACTTCAAGCTTTAATTTATCTAAACATAAATTTGGTCATCTTGTTTTCGCATTTCACACTAAAACACCAGCAAAAGTCTTTATATATCGCTTGGCTAGGAATACCTAAGGGTTGATGCTGTGAGAAATGTGAGCACTGAAAACCACTGTGTGATTCATCCATCCATGGCTAACCCCGCTTAATACAATTGTAAAAGTTTTCGAACTCATGACATTGTATCAGATTTTTATTTACATCGTAAAAGTTTTCGAACTCATGACATTGTATCAGATTTTCATTTTGATATTTACGAACTCATGACATTGCATTGTTACGGCATTGATGCATTTCTGAACTCAGCCATCCGATCATCAATACGATCTTAGTCTTACTTCAAATTTTTCTTTTTATAAATTGAAATATGTGTAGCCGCTATACTCGTGGTTTGCGTGCGTATTCAAAAATTTTGGATGGCTTAAGCTTTCTTATGTGGCAAAGGTCTAACAATATATGAGTATTGTTTATTTAAAAAAATTGCTGCCTACAAAATTTTGAGAAGAAAGCAATATTATTTCTATATTTAAATGTTTATTATGTTATGACAAAGATTTAATATAACATTTATAACTATCTAAAAAAAAAGTCACTACGATAGCTCGTAGCTCCTAGTTGATAACTTTGAAGATTCTGCTGATGTTTTATAGCCAAATCTATGATGATAGAAACAGTATAAGAAATTCAAATCTGAACACATTTCACAACCTAGTGTAACTTCCAGCTCCAAAAACTAAAAGTATGCTCATAAAACCAGGTTGATTGGTTACCAAACCTAAACGACTCAAGGAAAGCTGATACCTTTTTTAAGTCTGTCCACGTATTCAGGCTCTATGCGTCAATGTATGTTTTAAGGAATATTATATGTAACCACAAACTTAAGTTAACGCTTTTACATATAGAAACTTAAAATTATAATTAAAATTTAGTCATCATCAAAACATTTCAAAATCAGTGCAATAATTTTTTTCTTTATTTTAAAATATTTTTACATAAAACTTTACTACATTATCAATATATCTAACATTTTTCAGAGTTCCAAATTTACAAAAAGGTTATTTCTGTGGGCGGCTAGAATAATTATCAAACTCTTTTTTAATAAAAATATTTAATACGATGATATAATTTGATGAAATATGGGCAATGGAAGTATCTCTGATTACCTGATACAATTTTTCTTTAATTATTTTATCAAAGCTTAATCTTAATATCATTTTTAATTACAGCGCTATCATTAATTTTTTAATAATACTTATTTTTATGCACTGCAAAGATCTTAAGCTATAAAAAACAAAACAATTTTGCAGAGAAATGTATTTTCAAAACTTGAGGAATATTTTCAAAAGCTTTTGTTATTTTCACAGGTGATCCTTAATATTTTATTGAATTTAATTTCAAAGACCAAATATTTTTAGCATTATAAAATTTCTACGTACGAAGGAATGTTTCGTATTTTTGCTAATAAAAATATCGATCTAAATTTCCCGCCCAACTTCTACTTTAACTCCATTTTGTACTGTATTCAGCAAATGTCTTGCTTTCTTTATACACCCTTGAGGCATATCCTTTTCCTTAAATTTTTAGTTGAGGGATGAAATTCATTTAGAAGAAGTCTTATACGTCAAGCATATAAAATCGGTGTGCGATTCACAGACCACCCATACTCCCTTTAGAATTGTATTATGAATAGAAGAGCTCCCTTCTATTATTTCTGTGCAATATTTTCTAGAAAATTTTCTAACCGAATTTTCTCATATCAGTAAATACAAAAGGTGTCCTTTCTAGTTTTGTCTTCAGAAAAAAAATATGTTTTTATTTTTTTTAATTGTTCTCTTTTCTTTTTAAAATTGAGTCTCGAACTTGTATGCAAATTAGATTCTGTATGAATTAAGACTGTTTTTTTTAAAGCCAATTTTTCTTGGAATTTATTTAATTGTTATTCATTAAAAAAAAATGAAACTAATTTTTCTTTCCCTTTCCTTTTTTTTTTCTTTCTTGTACATTTTTTGACTGGTTTTTTTTAACATTAAAAGCGTATTTCTTAAATAACTTTTTACATCATTAAGAGTTAGGCGTTTCATTTTTTTAAAACTTATGGAGATTTGGGTAAGAAATATTTTGATTATTGACATTAATACTATTAAGTTTTAGAATTTAAGTTGAACAATAAAATCTTGTACTTTTTTTGTGTCCATTTTGTTAGTTTTCAGATTATGCAATACATTAATTTATGAGGCAAAAGAGCGAAAAAGAATTTTCAATGATAGAAGTAAATCGTGCGAAAATAGTGTTAATATTTATTTTTTATTTTTTTCTCAATTTGAAAATTCAAAGGAAGATTTTAAAAGGCTAAAAAACCGTTAAAGTATTTCACTAAACTAATTCTTTTGTTGATATGTGTATATTCATAGTGTTGTATTGAAGTATAACACTTGCCAGGAAACTGAAATATTCCAATTAAAGTTTAACTACCACAGCATACTATATTAAGCAATTTTCATAAATTCAATGGCTAGAGTCCCTAACAATCTTTCAGACTATTCTCCTTCCAAACAAAATGTTAGTTTCTGTATGAACATCCGAGTCCAAAATTATATACATATTTATTTATTTAACTTATGTAGATATACATATATCTGGTGAATATATTTTAGTAAACTTCTTGCTTTTCTATTTTGACCCTAAAAGTATGATAACCATTACACTGTTTCTGCTTATTCAAAATTTGCATATTACTTTCAAGTCTGGAACTCTATTCAAAAGCAATTTTTTACTTTATTCTGTCGTAGATCATTCGCCATTCTATACTGTAACTTCTTGATTTCAAGATGTGGTGATCCAGAAGACAGTTCTTAGGGATTACATAAAATCTTTGGTATCTATTATAAACTTTAGTTAATACATTCTAGATTTTATTTAGATAAGCATTTAAAAACTAAGGAGTTTTTAGTTTTTTTCTATATGAAATTTATTTTTTGATATAGATGCCTTTTTCTAAGGATATCATTTAGCTAATAGTTATGGTAAGAAAATGGCATCTGATTCTGTTTGCTTGCAGATACTCTTTTACGACAGAATTTAAATTTCAGGTATAATTTATTTTTGGTATGAACCTAAAGCTTTTTTTACGATTATTTATTGAGTACATACATATTTCATCATTTATTTGGTCATGCGATCTGCGAACTCTTCTCTTTTTTGTTCTTCTGTTTTCAGCTTATTTTTCTTGCGATAAAACTTAATTAACTTTTATAAACTTATAAAAATAAAAATTAGCATAAACTGCATTATAGCCATTCTTCATTGAGTCTTATACAGATTATTACAATACACGGAAGAAAATTTTGTATGAAGAAATGGGTAATACAATAGTATTAATCATTGCAATCGTGTATAAAATACAGCCTTTGAAACGCTGCATAAGAGAAATTTTGCCATCTATTGTGATTGACAAGTTGTCTAACATTGAAATTTCCCCTATTTTCCCCTATTAAAGTGAATTTTTTGTAAGTATATTAAAACTATTTTGTATACTAAAAAATAGTTGATCGTTTTTGCAGATAATTTAAATATAATATTTAGAAACTAGTTTAATACTGTTTTTACGAGTAAGCGTATTGAAACAATTTTTTTTATTTTCACTGATTCAATGATTCAATGATTCAATATTTACTTTTATGACACTTCTTTTGACGTTTCCATCAAATTTCCTTAAATTTCCCTAAATTTCCCTTATACAGACAATTGCCAATACAGGACAGATGATTTTTTATACGAGAGGCTAATACATATATTGTACAAGCTTTAATGGAGAATGGATAGTAGATGTCAATAAAAATTTAGGCCTAGCCCTCGTGTAAAACTTTGCGATAAGGAATTTTGTTCCAATAATTCAAGTCATATACTAATTAATTGAAATAGTAATTAATTTGAACTATTGACAAAATAAGCAAATAACGCAATTTTTACTTACTCGTATCCTAAAGAAGTGGAACGTTCCTTGAAAAGTAAAATTAAATTTAAGTTTAGAATGAACAAATTGTGATACACCTTACATGGAAATATCCTGTTTACAATAAATTATAAACAAGTTGTTAAAAAGTTAAAAGTTTTAAGCCTCTAGATCACTAATAATATTATAGCTAAATGTAATTGGAAATATCTTAGAAAATAGTAATCCAATAAGAATTGACTTAGAGACTTTATTAGAGCTTGAGTTATATTAAAAACAACCAGTTAGCGAAAATGTATTTTACATAAGGGTAGGCCTAGAAATAATATTTAGGGTGTGGTTATCAATAAACTTTCTTCCTTTAAACCCTGCCAAAACTTTCAGAAGATATCGCTCGCCACGATTGTGTGAAAGGTTCGGAAAATACGAAAAGGGAGACTATTTATCACTTGAAATATTATAAGTTCAGAAATTTATGTGTATGCCTTTTATACACGCGTTAATAGATAAACCATATGTGTTGGTATCAAAAATCACATCGTGAGATATTATTCATTATTATTTTTGTTCGTTTATATATATATATAGGCACTATTTAACTAACACATTTAAGGTAAAAACTCACACTTGCTTATATCGGCGTTGCCAGTAATTAAGTTTGTGAGATTAATTATAACTATATTATTTATGATGATAAAACTATGGTTTAATTTTGTGCCCTAGTTAATAATATTTTCAGCTTAAATTGCATTTTGATATATATAAAATAATGTTATATGTTAGTATAAAATATATATGTAATTTATCAATAAAATGTTTGATCCTGAAATTATGTTAATTTTTGCCTCGTACTTATAATATTTTATGAAAAAATTATTTCTTTTCAGGCCTACATTTAAAGTATTATAAGGAAGGATATATAATTATTATTTGATTATTTTAATTATTTGACTATTTTCAATTATTTGATTATTTTTAGTGACAATTATTATTTATAAAATGACACTAATTTGAATAACAATAAAAACTGAATAAAGATAGTGGTAAAAAAAAACTATTTGAAAAATTATGTTAGGATACGAAGAGTTTTTGAAAGGCCCTCAGTTTAGCCATTTTTTCATTTTATTCTTGAAAAATATGAGGAAGATGTTTATTAACCCATTGGGGATTGCGCAGTTTTTTCTATTTCTGGCGGCTCTGGCGGCATTACATGTATCAGACTAATATGGTGTGGCTTTCTAATGTCCTTCTTATATCGTTTTTTGAACCAATATGAAAATGATATTGTGGTGAAAGGCAAGTATATTTGCATATTATTGCTATTATTTTCTATTTAAAAATCTCATCACATTTTATTTATTCATAATTTTTTAACGTGACCCATACGTTTTTTGGGTCCATACCTTTTGAGAACCATGGCACGGTTAGTCAGACGTCATTAGTGTGCCGTCGTGGCTAATACGCTATGAGCAGCTTTTGCGGTCGAATTTGAGGGAAGGTTCTTGACACTAACATTACTGACTATTTCGCTAGTAGAAAAAGAAATTAAAAGAATTAGAAAGCTAGCCTCGAAGTAAGGGAGTTAAGGGCGCAGAAGTGAGAAAATGAGGTAAAAATTAAGTTAAACTCCTTTGCTTCACTATTTTATAGTTGGACTGGCTGACCTGAACAAAATTCAAATAGGAAAATAAGAATTGAAAATTTTAAATGAAAAAATTAAAGCGTGAGCATAAGATTACACGTCAGAAGTGAAAACTTAATAGTTTCAATGGAATATATATATATAGTGACATATGGATGCTTCACTTGTCAAATCGATTGACTCCATTTTTTTGAACATTATTAAACTTTAATAACGAAGGACTTGATTACCTCCAAACTAATACATATTCAAAACAAATTTCTCTAGTAATACCACTAAATGACAAAATCCTATTTTTGAATTTTTAATTTAAGAAGAATTTCAAAAGAAATATATACTATTTCATTATTTTTCTCGACTTTTTGTGTTATGGAGTTAATCGATTTGGCAAGTGAAGCACCCATATAATAATTATAGCTCATAATCCACTTTCTTAAACCTTTACAGCGCTTAGAAGTGCAGGTGATACTGAAATTAGAAAACCATTGTAAAATAAAATTCATATGCTAATGCACTTCTAAATCTAAAGGAAGTAACATAACTTCACCATCTATGGACGCAGACAAAGCATGGATGAATTTCAAATTATAAGCCATTATATAATCGTAGAGTTCTTATGAAAAAGTACATACTTCAATATAAAAACAAAATATAGTAACGCATTTCCACCATTTTCGAAAGCCAACAAAGTTCGAATTAATCTAAAAATATAAATCATTTTATAACCATGAATTCTTATAAAAAGTTTGAATATCCCTGCGATTCAGGGCGTAAATATACCGGCAATTTGCGTCTTATATGTAACGAAGTTGATCCATTTCGGTTTAGTGGGATTGTATAGGAGTTTCGCCCTCTGAAGCCTTAAGATGAAATTTTGCGATTAATTCTAATATCGCTTAATTGAGTGATATATCATATGAATGAGGACCAGAATTTGAAAATCGTTAGGGTATTGCTTTCCAAGATACTTCTTTGGTCACTCAAAAAAATTATTGGATCTAAGTTGTAACATTCACCATTTAGTCTCATCTTGCACCCTTAGATTAATATTTGCTTCGTTTCATGCAGAATTCCTTAAATGATTAAATTTTTAATGACCCCCATAACGTTAATTTTAGGCTTATTTTATGTATCTCAAAAGAAAATTGTGTTCCTTGAATCCAAATTCTTTTATTGTAAAATCAAATTTTTTATTTCACAATTTCCAATGACCAAACCTAATGCGGATAAGTGCGAATATATATTCCATGGAAATATTTTACAATATCGAACAGATTAAGAATCAATATAAAATTGTAATATTTAAGCTCACTAAAACTTTATTAAAGTTATGCCAAATCGTCATCCCTGTGGGCTAAGTTTGCGGGACATAATGGGACTTAAATAATACTTTTAAAATCTCCAAAATTGATGCCAAAGAATTAATCGCATTGAAATTATAAGTTTATGCCCTTGCTTAATGTTTCATAACCTCTTTCGATCGTAATGATTTTGGTTTTTAAGTTGATCGCATGCAACTCTTACAATTTTTATTTAACAGAAACAAACGCTATTTTTTATGAAAATTAAAATATTACCTTTTTGAAAATAATCACTTTTTGCAAGTAATGTATTTATTTGACGATATCGGAAAACAGCTAAAACGCTAGTTTTATTAGCAAAATTTCAAACATGATTTTTTTAACGTAATAATTTTTCCGCTCTTAATTTTTGTAATTTTCGTTTATTCAATTTAAAAATTAAAAAATTATTTTTTTTAAATAGTATGATAGTATTTGAAATAATCTTAGGAGCATTAGGCAATATCTGAATCAGTGTAGCGCAACCGAGCGTGAGGGCAGAATTGAATTTACCCCCGAAAAAAATGCAAAGTGCACCCAAAGAAGTTTTCACTTCAAAAACTCAATTACACATTAAAAACTTTTAAATAAAGAAGTACAATCATTTATATTATTACAATTAATTGTAATGTAAAAACATACATAAAAAGATGTATTATTAGTAGAATAGTAATTAAGTAAAATTTAGTAGAAATTATACAAAATTTCTACTTTTATTGAAAACAAAGATGCAAGTTGCTAGGCTTGACCCGCTTAACCTTTTTACTTTCTGGTTTGGTTGATTAAAGAAAAACTGATAAGAACTCCGCTTATAAATTTGCCATTTTAGATTTAGTAGAATTACAATCAAATAGAGCGAAATATAATTAGATTTTCTCCTTTCAAATTTTATTCTAACTTTTTTTTTCCTTTCGTTTTTGGAAATTTTATTGATTTTAATACACTATTGGTAAATGTAAAAATTAATTGTTCTTTTTATTTAGAAAAAGAATGGAAATTCAAATAAATAAGAGATTGCGATAAGTCATGTAAAAAAACAGCTTTTATCCAGCAAAGATGGCATATATGAAGCAGCACATTTAATTTAAAAAAAAAGAAAGAAAAACTACACTAACATTTAAGGACATGTCTCCTCTATTTTTGTTTTATTAATTTCTTCGTGTGTTAGATTATCCCATTTTCGTTTATTAAATCTTATATTTGGTACATAAAAATTTATTATTTCTATATTAATTATTAATAGAACCTATTTTATAACTCCTATTCTGTTTTAGATTTAGTTCTATTTTAACACTAGTTAAAAGAAAGTAACAGCTATATTATTATTTTCAAAAGTCAAGAAAATATTTTTAATATACGCCTTACCAACTCGAAATGAATTGTCTAATGAAAACTTAAACAATATTCATAATTTATGGCCTATTTTGACATGTCAGCCTAATGCGTTTTAAATCACTTTCACAAAAAATTCAAATATGGAAACGAATATCAACCATATCATTTCTACACTCTCACTCTTAGATGCACTTTAAATGCAAGGAAACACTGCTTTAATTTGAACGAGGGACTTTTTAATGAAACGAATTTTCATACAACAAAACGAATTTTTCTAGCTTTGTTCATGTTGGTTTTGCTTTCAACGATATTATTTAGGTAATAAAAATGATGCCTAGAGATAAATGCAAAACATTTGTCAAACTTTCTTTTAGAAAATCTTCAGATAATTTAATGGATTTACCAAGAAAAAATAGTGCAGGTGTAGCTTGTAACTCTTCTCTATAAACTATTCTTAAGTCTAAAAGGACGAAAGGAAGAATTCTTGACCAAGAGTTAGAATCTTAAGCTATCAAGGTGGCCTTAAGTAGTCTAAGCTGAAGTACATGTAAATTCATTAACATATCTTCGAAAATAAAATGAACAAATCTCTAGAATGGCAGACTGCAGTTTTCGAAATGTACTTATAGTTTCAATCAAATATGGTGATAAGCCTTTCTTATGTACATGATAGGGGGTGAGTTTGAACTTTATTAATGTTCGATTATGTGTTTTGAATTGCATCCATGAAGTGTTTTGCAATAGTTCCAGTCTAATTTCATGGAACCAACTCAAATGTAGACATAATAGCTTGTATTTACCCCTGTCAGTTCCATTATGATAACGATTTCAGCAATTTTCCAGTGACTTTGATATCAGTGACTTTAAATGCATTACTGCTAACAATTGTGATCCCTTCTAGTCTCTTATAGATATATCTTCGAGTAGCTTCATTTTTTGATATAAGTTCTATCTAAAAAATTTCTGCTGACGCACTCTTTTTTCCGACGGAGGTGGATTAGTTTTCAATCTTCCTCGTGTTGGTAACTGGCCAATAATGGCGCTATATTTCTTCCAGTCACATAAAAATCAGCTGCTTCAGAGGCCACCTCTACCCGCCAGAATAAAAGATTCTTGAAGTATCGTATTCTTCAAGAAACTCAGGTAATTGGATTGATGAATTGATTACTATTATCCATTTTCTTATAAATCAATCACGCCGGGTTCACCACTTATAGATGAATTTTAAATACCAAATTTAAATTATAATATCTTTTTTTAAATTACTAAACAATATATAAAAAAGCATTTAATAATTTAATATATGAAGACGAATACATTCGAGTTCGCTCCCAAATTCACAACGAACCGACTGAATGATTTCTACAAATCTTATAAATCATCAATGAATATCGGCCACAATTTTATTCTTGACGTCAAATGATTGCAAGCAAGATTTGTTTTCAAAATGAAACATGAAAAAGTGAGCTTCAATTAAGAATTTCCAACTAACTTTATTTGCGCTACTACTCAAAGAAGTTTTACGCAAGGGAATTTGATTAATTAAATCATATTTTAATTTGCCTGCGCGACTGAGATAATAAACGAGTAAAATCACTCTTATTAGATTTTCGTTAATAGTACCAATTCAAAAATATTTTTGTACCTAACTATGTAATTTCTTGACCCCGCGAAGTCTTACATCCCGTAGAGAAATTAACATTTAGATAAATTCTAAAAATTATTCAAGCCTTAGTGCAAAGAATTTTTGCATAAGCGTTTGAAAACGAAAAAATGTTTTGGATTATAAATTTAAAGAAAGTTTCAGTTATCATATTAAAGAAAACTTGAGAAAAATCAAAGAAGACTTCTTGGATAAACTGGGCCTTAAAAAAAATTACTTCAATATAAATTTTTACACAACATAATTATATTTAACCTAAATCAAATAACAGATAATATAAAATTTTTTAATAACTTAAAATACCAAAAATATTTCTTCACTCAACTTTTAAATGAGTTTTCTACAAGCTTAAGTTAAAACAACTTTGAATCCCTTTATCCCAAACTTTCGTAAAAATTTTTATCTAGACTCGATTTGCTTGTAATATGCTCTCGTAAGCTATGAGAAATATTTCCCTAATTTATAAAATGACAATGCACACATCAAAGCATCAGGTTTAAGGGTGATTGCATTAATGTAAAAATGGAACTACTAAAATAAAAAGAAATGTTTTTCTATGGTCAGCAGGATTTATCAAAGGATGCAAAGGTCAAAACGAAGGAAACTAAGAAAATTACGTAGATCATAATAAAGCGGATGCTGAGGCATCTTGTTCAACTCGTTTTCCCACATTTTATTGTAAAAAATGTTCCTAAAAAATCTATTGGTGCCAGGTGGTTAGTTTCCCGATATCAATTTGATTTCTTGTTTTATATTTCTATTTGAATCAAGGATTATTAAAACAGGTTTAACTTGTTTAAAGTATTTCAATGAGATTCTCTTGTATATAAATTCTGGGAAATTTTTATTTATTTAATCAGTTTGATCGGATATTTCACGAAATTAACATCGGGACAAAATTTTTGCTTAAGTGATTGAAAATTAATTTAATTAAACTAAAAATAAAGCTTACTCATAATTAAAAATGTAGTTGTAAAATTAGTGTAAAAATAAATCATTAAAATGATTTCATAAAATATAAAAATTTCTACTTTTAATGCAAAATAACTAATTTTTTCTTCAATTTCCTTTCAGATAAGTAGCTTTGATATATTGAGTACTTTATTTGAAAGTGGTGCAAATATAATTTTGAAAATACTCAGTAAAAAAGATATTTACCCATCCTACTGGGTACGTTTTTTGTAGCTGTATTCTTTTTATTGGTATTAATTTCGTACTATTTTCCGGTATTAGTTTCAAAGTTGTCTAGACACATTGCAAAATAAAGCACTGAATATTTTGGATTGAGGTTAAAGGCATACTTCTAAAATCAAATCAATCCAGACCTTCGTCTGTTATAATTTACTCTATATCATTTAGGTTTGCTATAGGATATTTTATTTAATTTGTGAAAAGAATTCAATGTGACGATAATGTCATTTAATATTTCGGCTTAAAATATTGAAAATGTAAATTTGAATTAAATTTTAAAAAAATATTTTCCATTCAAATTTAAAATCAAATGCATCTTCCTTAAGCTAGAATGCAAAATATCACTTTACGCACTTGAATTTTCTACGCTGAAGCTGTTACCACACGTTAAACAAAATGTACTATAGCTAATTAAAACTAATAGAGCTACTCTGAGGTTGAATTATAGAAAAGAGCATAATTTACTTGTATTTGCATCATTTTCAAAATAAACGGCTTATATATTTCCTTCTGTATTTTTACCTTCAACTAACGTTGTTTGTTTTCTTTTTAAGGAAAACTCATCTTTAATTTTACTTTATCGGAATTTAAATAATGCTAAATTGTTGAAAATTTTTCTGTAAAGAAATCTGCAAAATCTTTGATTCTTTTGATTGATTATTTAGAAACACCAATGAAAAATTAAACAAAACGAAAAAACAGCAACACCATACAATGAAAACATTGAATAAGAATATACTTAACCAGCCCCAACCGGGGTAAAACGGAGAAAATATTTAAAGGCGAAAGGAGAAATTTTATCGGGGAAATTATTTCCCCACTTTTACAACCAATACCAAGATATCAGAAGTAAAAGCAGAAATATTTCAATGTTTGTGTATAATAATTAGCAATGCCCAATGCATTTTCCACGCATTTTATCATCAAACAATCTTCACTTTCAGTTTTCGTACGTCGTTATAAAGAAAACAGCAAAAAAGACAACATTAAACTTTTTATAATGAGAAGAAAATGAAAAAATATTGATTTTTAAATACTCCAGTATGGTATTAAAAAATTTACCTCAAATTAAGTGTAGTTTCAACGTATTACGATACTGATTTCAAGTGTTTTTTATTCTTAAGACAATTTACTTGAAAATAATTTATCGATTTAATTATTTTTAATTTTGTACCTAAAGCACTTAAAGCTTAGTAAATTATTTGCAAATAATTAAAAGCTGAAATACATAGTAAAGTTAGTATTCCTAAGCAATAAAACAAAAAACTAACCAAAAATTCTTTTTATAAAAAAAATTTGGAAACTCATTGACATTTTTGATACTTTAAAGTTTCAGCATTTTTTCATAGAAGTCAAAAAATTTGCTTTAGATATAAAGATTTTCTTTTTTTGATTTGACGCCAATATTTTTTAAGGTTTTCAAACCAAAAATACATTTAACTTATTTTAAAGTAAATGTTGCCTGCCAACATTTCGTAATAAGGTTTCGCTAAATTTTTTTTTTTCAATTTTCATTATGACGTTAACAAATTTACCAGTAACGGAATCCACTAATAACTTTTCATTGAGCAAGTTTCAAATCTTGCCTCTTATCCTTTACACATTCAATATTCAAAAATATTTGTTCTTTTATCCATTTGTCCATTTGTCCTATTATCTTAAAAGAAGCGCTCATTTCATATTGCATGACGTAATTTGTTTGCTCCTATAATTAAAAAAAGTAACTGTCCAATAATTTTTATAGAAAAAGAAAAATATAATGTTGACATTATTTTTAAGCTACAAATTTTTTCGAGCTCTTTTTTTTCGGAATAATATGACTGTTATTCTTTCATACTATGAGCTGTTGTAAAAATGCTTTCTGCTCTTTTGCGAGGACACATCTTGCCTTTAATTATTATTCATCAGCTTTGTATGCCTTGAGTGATAGTTGGGTGTACAATTCTCGCGTATTTTGAGGTGCCAAGCAAGTACACCCAGTAGGAAAAGTAAATCATCAATAAAAAGAAAACCCGTTAACGGCCATAACCGCTAATTTATCGAAAAAAATATCAATGAATTTTTTAATAGAGTAGTTACCAAAACCAAAATTTAAAAGCATAGTGTTGATGGCTACTTTCTAACTTTTCTATTGGTGAATTTTTCACATGGATACTTTTCAGTAATAGAAATTAATAAATGATAAATTTTCTGATGACTTTTTCTACTACGTTAACTAGTTTTGGGCATTTCTTTAAATGAAATATAGATATTTTATCTACTATTACTACTTCCTAGTTATCATTGCTTGTATATTACATATATTTTATCATCGTTTGAAAAAGCAATTTTATTCATAACAAAATTATTTGATACAGTTCTTTCTATGTAAAGAAATAAAGTGGTGTCGAATTAATACCAACCGATCTGAGCAGAAATTGATTAAAGCCATGTACACGTCGCACAATCGGCACCTGTCGCAAATGAAAGCTATACACTTAAATATTTCTGTAAACTACTTCTAAAAAAGAAATTTTTTTTGTACCAAAACCTTAACTCCTCACCAGCAACGGATCTATAATTTTTCCAAAACGTGACAGACACTGAAGTGTCTGAAGTGATTTTTTATTATCGTCATAACTCATGCTGGAAATTCTTTGAATTTGTTGACTACGTTTTACCTTAAAGAACGAAATTTTAAATTTTATTATTTGATAAACAAACAAGCAGAGCTAGTTGTGTTCTTAAAATTATTAGCTTTACTGTAAAAAACAAAAAACAACTGAAAATATTTCGTCTTTGGATATCTTAGCTCTATAAAACTAAGCTCAAAATTAGAAATTACAAAAAGAAAAGCAAAAACTCTAGTCTAAATTAACAAATATTTTCCTTGAATATTCCAAAAATTTCAAAGGATATGTATGTATGAATATTTCAGAATCATAGCAACATTTTATTACTCTTCATTTTTTTTTTATTCCTTTGAACACTAAAAATTTAAAAACTTCTTTAAGCATATTCTAAAAGTATTAACTAGAATCAGCATCCATTAAGTTTTTCAAAGATGGCTACAGGAAGAAATATAATTTATATAAGGGTACCAAATCCCTCCCCTTACTTTTCAATTGACAAAAATAATGTAAAAAAAATTTACTGTTAAAGATTGCCATTAGCAATGTAAAAATATCCCATTACAAAGGAAGACAGTTTGGATATGGTCCAAAATCTTAAAACACAAAAGACTTCAAGTTAATATTATTATTATAATAAGAAAAGCAAAATTACATTACAAAACAAGATAATTTTATATAAACAGATAGAGAAAGGGAGAAAAATAAATTACCCTTATGCAAGGACATGTTGCCGTCTAATAAACTTAGCACAGACAATATACGGTTGAATGATTATGAATAGGCCCTTATTAAATTTTCAAAGTTTTGTACACAAGTTTTTCCAATAATAATTTAATATAAGATACCGCGAAGTTTTGAATGTTATTTCTCAAACCCTTATCTTAAGTGATTATTCAAGACATTCAAGGAATTCTATTGGGACTATACCCTCTCTCTTTTTCTCAATATACATTAATATATGTACATATATATGTATATGCAAGGATTTTATTTTATAAATCGAAAACATCTTAAATTTACCCTTCGAAATTTTGATGTTATAAAATTGATATAGTGTAGTTTAAAAATTTCTAAAGGATTTAATTTATATTATAATGTAGACAAAAATCTATGTAGCTTAGCTATATAGCGAACTTAATAATTCGCTTTACATATTCATTAAAAATCTAACCGAAATTCAAGCAAAATTCAATTAGATTTTTTTTATTTTTGCTTAAATTAATATCAAAGACTTCTTATGTATTTAATATATATTTTAAAAATCTGTAGAATTTCTTAAAAAATATTTTATTAAATACTTGAAGAATTGAAAAAACTATATTTTTAATATAGCTTATTTCAAGGTAAATAAATAGGGTTAAATCCTACTCTAATTTACTCAACCTTTAGAGCTTATTTCTTCCGTATCTAAAATAATTTAATTAGGAATGAATTACATTTGAAATCATTTAAAATACAGAGTAAATGTTGCAAGTACACTTAAAAAAATTCAAAGGCATATACCTAAGTCATTTGAATTGAGACGATTTGATGAATTTCATTTTGAATACATTTATTATAATAATAACAAAAGCGAAGCTTGTTGTAAATTATTTTCAACAGCAAAGAAACTAAAAACTGTTTAAATATTATAACAAATAAAATTACTGAATACTTTTTGATAATAATATAATAATTTAGATTCATTTAGAACAATATCAATACATTTTTAAAATGATATTTAATATAATTAGATTTTCATTTATTAATAATTTTGTATGCAAATAATAAAATTTATACCATAATATTTGACATTTATTTATTACTAGCTAGATCCGACCAGGTATTGTTTTGGCGTAGGAACACTATTGTTTATAGAATTTTACTTAACTTGCTTTTTGTTCAGTGGAGCCTCTAATCGATTTTTGGAGTACTTTCCAGCTAGTAATTAGGTTCATCATTTACCTTTGAAGGGAAATAAGTAGTCCCGTTAACGCTTTCAGTCTCTCTGATTATCATTTTCAATTACTGTTTCAAAATTATAATTAAGGTCACGAATTTTATTAAATTAATGGTTGATTTATTATCATACATGGGATTATGATTATTTCCCACGCTTTTATTTTTTGTAATATAAAAATGAAAAAAATCACTTTCATCTCCTGATGAATTTTTTCCTCGATTTTCTTCCGGGAAATAAGCTTCTCACAGTGCTCTAATTTCACAGAACTACTAGTTCTTATTGATAACCAATGTAAGCAAAGAACGAATTTAAATATTAATTTAAAACACTTATTTAATCACGATAACTAATAACTATTTTGTTGTTATTTGTAATGTCAACTTTCATAGCCAACTAAAAAAACAAAAAAATACTATAACGGAACTTCAACACTCCTCCTCAATCGTGTAATCCTATGAACTTTGTCAACTCCATATGTTTTGATCTTAGTTTTGGTTTTGTAAGAATATCTGCTCCCATTATTTCCGTCGAAAAATACACAATATAGTTTTCTTGTCTACATAATATTTAATAAAATTATATCGTTTACCTATATGCTTAATTCAATCCGATAATTTTTTTTCTTGAATAGTTTGAACCAACTCTGATTATCCTCATAATTTACTACCGATGTTTTTGTATCCAAATACATATCTTCAAACAAGCGGTTTAACCAAAATGCTTCTCAACATTCTTCAGATAATGCAAAAATATGCTCATATACCTTAAATATATTATATCTTTATATATAAAGGCCCTAGGAGACGATAGACATTGTCCGGAACCTTTCTGATTACATTTCATACAATTTTAAACATTTTAAATATATTTAAATGATTTCCAACCATTTCAGATTAGATTTTATTCTATTTCAAACATTTCTCATACTATGAGTTCAATATGAAATTAAATCAATACAATTTTAACATTGATCAAAGAATTTAACCCTTTATATATACAGTAACCTACTACAAAAACTTGTAATACAAAAAAGCTGTATAAAACTTTGTTGATCGTTGACGTTCCTGCTTTGTTTAGAAATTCTTTTATAGTTTAGAAAAACTTTATATCTTTTTTGCAAATGTAAATAGCAACTTTGATTAAAATTTTATTTTATTTTGAAAAGACAAATACTGGTACTGGTGTTAATTCTGAATTGAATTATTCCTTTATACGTTTCATATACATATATATTTTGAATAAAACAAACATTTGTTTTTGGTTATAATAATTTTATTTAACTTATATTATTTTTAAGGATTGTGCCTTAAAAAGTTATTTTTAATAAAAAAATTTAGTTTTGTTCAATATAACGATTTAGGCTATCAGTTTTCAACACTTTCGAAACAAACAAATCGTGCAAATTTAATGAATACATTTTTTTCTTCTTTTACTTTTAACGTCAAACAATTACAAACATATATATAAACTGAAAGAATCTAATTTCAAATATTTTGCCACAAGAGAAAGTAGAAGAATTGAAAAACATAAAAATAACTAATCAAATAACTTAGTTTAGAGTCCAGCTAGTATGATTCTGGGGTCCTCAACACCCGCTTTAATTTTTCGTAAGAATAAAACTGCTTCACGGCCATCAATTAGCCGATGATCATATGTTAAAGCAACATACATCATTGGTTTTATAACAACCTTCCAATAAAATTATTTAATTTTGATTTAATTTATTTTTAAATAAAAATATATTTACCTGTCCTTTTAAAGCTATTGGTCTGTCAAATGTTGCATGCATTCCTAAAATGGAGCTTTGTGGTGGATTAATAATTGGTGTTCCCATTAATGAACCAAACACACCTCCATTACTAATTGTAAAAGTTCCACCATCCATATCTTCAACTGCAATTGCACCTTTTCTTGCTTTTTCACCTAAAGCAGCTAATGTCAATTCAATTTCAGCATAGTTCATACTTTCGACATTTCTTATAACAGGAACAACTAATCCTTTTGGTGTTGCAACAGCTACTGATATGTCGACATAGTCTCTATATACAATTTCCTAAAAAAACAATAATATAATTAACATTCAACATTAAGAACATAAAAATCTAATAATAAACATGCTTCATATGATTCAGAAACCCGGTTCCTAAAAACAAAATCGAATAGAATTTAATTTTTTCGACCAAGCAAATTTTATTTGCAGCAGTGTAAATGGCATTAGGTGATTGCGGCTAGATCAACTTAAATGCTGTGATTCAAAAGTGACTTTCCACTTTTTATCTTATTTTCACAATTTTCCTAAGTTCAACACTAAATTTGCTAAACTCCAACAAACTGCACTAACATTTTAGAAGAAATTCTATATCTGTCAGTTTTTCGTATATCAGATTCAAAATTTTTACACCACTTGATTTATTGGCAGGCAAATCCCCAATAATTCATTAAATTTATGATATGTCAAGTTCTACTGTGTAGTGCTTATGGCAGAAGTTTGAAGCGATTTTTGTTCGTGCGACATATAGATTCATAAATTAATGTGACATATATTGATTAATTCTACACAAAAAAAAATTCGTTAATCGCTTAAAGTCGTGCGATTGTATGTAATCACTGGAAGTCCTTTTTATAAGGACCAAAGCGTTAGTCTGTAATGTCTGTAAAACCGCTAGCTTTAAATTTTGCCACTGAAATTTTGAGCACTAAATTACTATTGAAATATAGCTATTTTATATAATAATATTAGCAGTATTTTTGCAGAAAAAAATATACATACATTTTCATCAATAACAGCGTTGACAACTGGCTGATCTTGTAGAGCGTATGCAGCCGCTTTACAAAACATTGACATAAAGCCTAATTTTATTCCATATTTTTTTTGGAAAGTATCCAAATTGGTTTTTCGAAATTCAATAATGTTACTAAAAAAAACAAGACAAAAGTTTTAAAGTTAAATATTAATACAAAAATTGATTAATACCACCTCATATCAATTTCATTGAAAGTTGTAAGCATTGCATTTACATTTTGGGCCTCCTTAAGCCTAGATGCAATTTTAAGTCTCATTCGATTCATTTTTACACGTTGTTCGGTGCGTGTGCCCGTAATTTCTTTCGTGTAATCTTCAGGTGGAAGCTAATATTTAAAAATATATATTTCTATTAAATTTTGGATGAGTTAAATTAAAAGAAAAAGTTTTAAATTTACCTTTACCACTGCAGCTTCAATGCCCTTTGCATGCCTTATTGCTGCTACCGGCATTTCGGTTTTTGGTGCACTCGGTTTGGGCGGCGGTGGTGGTGCTACAGCTGTTGCCGGAGCTTGTGGAATAGCTTTTGGTGGCGCTGCTGGTGATAATGCTGGCGGTTGTTGAGAAGCAGTCAATTTCTCTACAGGCTTGGTTGCAGAAGTTTTCGCTGGTGGAACAGCACCGTCAGATTTTTTAAGTTTAAATAATTGCTGACCAGCTTTAACTGTGTCACCATCTTTTACAAATATTTCCTCGATAATACCAGCGTAAGGTGCAGGAACTGTTACAGATGTTTTATCCGTCTCAATTTCCATTACAACATCATCGGCGGCAACAATATCACCAATTTTTACAGTAAATCTGTATTTTAGTTATAATTTTGTTATTATTATTTGTATAAAAATTTTTATTATCTTACATACTTAACATCACCCTCTGATACTGAATCAGCAAATGGCGGTACGGACACAACACTTGAAGTTAACTTTATACCGCTTGTATGAAATTTATTACAACACATAGAATCCTTTCCCTGAGTATTTTTAAACGTAATGTATTCCAGATTATTACTAGGACTTAGTTTTCTTATATTGCCATTTGAAAAATTAAAATGTCTTACATGCCAGGGCGATAATAATGTACTAACCTGGAATATATTTAAACCATAATTATATATTAAAACAATGTTTAGTACTTATTTTGTTAAATATCGAAAAAATTCAGGTGTGATATTACATAACTTACAAACTCAAAATACATAAAAATATTCACCTCCGTCCTTTTTGCAATTAGATATCCTAAACGATAAAAAGCAGGTGTTACATTTCTAGTCTTTATCAGAAGGGTTCCACTCATGATTTTAATAGCTCTATGAAAAATGTTGACATTTAATTAAAAACTCTATTTGACATTATAAAACAAAACTATTTGACATATAAAAACTATTTCATGCAAGCCGAAATTGCTCGCATGTTATAAATTACTACTATAATACTCGTATACTTCACATAAAATCAATGAATACTTAACCAAACTTAATTACTAATTGATATTTTTATGACATAAAATAACATTTTACAAGAAAGATTATTTAATAGGCGTTTCACACCGAGCATAACTGGGTTAATGGAACTCGTTAATCCCCATATAAAAAATTTGGCTTCACACCGACTAAAGGCCCAAACACAATGAACGCGGCGCGCAAGTGGAACGCGTTTTCATTCAGAATTACGAAGTTCAGCTATATAAGGTCCCAGTAGGAAATTAGGAGAGCAATCTTGAGCTGGAGTATATAATCTATGTAACCAGCATGCCTCCAAAGTCAGGCAACGAGGAGTAAATTGAAGCTTTTACTCATTTATATATGGGCTCTTTTTAATGGTGTGAATCAAAGTATATATCCGTGAATATACTACGTTTGGTAGTGTTTGTTTAAAAGCATATAATTTTTGACATTTCGGAAAGTATAGGCATGTGATGTGTTACAAAATAAAAATTAAATATATATAATTAAATAAATATATTAAATATATCTATTTTTGCTTAATTTAATATAATATAATAATTGTTAATATATGATTTATGTAATTTTTGATAAAAATATAGTTAAATAACTTGTGATTTTATATAGGTTAAGTCTTGCATTAAATTTAAGTTTTTACTATAACTAAACTGTTCAATTGTATTAATAGTGAGGAATAAATAAAATATTTAGTTAAATAACTTTGTTTAATTTATTCCATTTTTAATTATTTTATTAATTCTATATTAATTTTCAGACTTACCCTTTGGTGAAAGAAGGATGGATATATAACACATGATCATATACCATATATGCTGTTTCATCACTATATGTGTTATATGCCCGTCTTTCTTTTACTAATATTTCAAAGAACTTTTAAATTAAAAAGCTTAATTATTCCCCTACAAAAATTCTACGCACACATATGCATCGTTAAGTTTGCATGTGTATTATTACTCCAAAAAGTAGACATTTGTTCTAGAAATGTATATGAAGTGTCATAGGGAAAGGCAAGTAATCCCAGACTCAATGCATACATAGCAAAACTACTCCTGCTATACTCGCATTTCCTACTGGGGTCCTATAGCTGTGACAGCTGTCACCGCTTTCGCGCCGCGAACCGCGTGCATTGTGTTTAGGTTAATGTCAGCTGTCAAATGTCATTTCAAACGTGAACTTTTTAGTGTTTTTAGTAATTTATAAATGAAAGGAAGTGTTTTATATTAATTTATAAATTAATATAAATTATATTATTATAATGGAAATGAGCGATAGAAAAAAATACATTTTAATAGGTATAATTATTGCCTATAAGAACATAATAAGTGTTTTTACATATAAACATCTTGAGGATATGTTCAATTGGCCTAACTAAATACTTACCCGAAATTCTTAGCAAACTTCAAAACTATAATTTAATTTTAATAACTTTCATACTGAGTTTTAAAAACTCTTATAAAAATAACTTTATATGCTATGTTCGTCAGCAAGGAGGAATTAGGTTTCCTAAATTCAACCTTGCTTAGAACTTCAAAATACTTAAATACCTTCAGTTGATTTTAACAACAAGATTGAATTAGGTTTCCTCAATTCAATCTCGTTTACACCAAATAATTACAAGATTTTGTATTAAAACACAAAACACTTTATTAATTTAAACAAAAAGTACTTAACTAATTTTATTTTACAAATTTCTGCCTTATATACAAAAGTCATGGCCAACTATGGTTGAACCATGCTAACTAAGTTTAATAATTTAAATTTGACTTATGTTTAATGTATTAAACATACTCCACCCCCTTGAAGTTTCTACTTCAATCTTACTTTAGCCTATTCCTTTTTTTTGTTACCTCCTGTGATTCACATGATTTCCTTTTTATCGTTTCTTCTGTTTCAATTGGTAATACACAAATATTATGTATTGCTCGTTTAAACACTCCGGATGCTGTCATTATTTCTACTACTCGAACTAGTCCATCAGCACCTGTAATAACTTTAACAATTCGACCTACAGGCCATTTTAAAGGTGCAGTGTGACGATCTTTTATAACAACCATAGAATTTAATTTTATATTTTCCTGGTTTTTAGCCCATTTATTCTGTACTTGTAATTCACACAGATACTCTACTGACCATCTACGCCAAAATTCTAATCGCATGCTATTAACTAATTTCCATCTGCTACAGGAACTTAAATTGTTTCCTTGTTTTTCTGGCAACATAGTCAATGGCTCACCAATTAAAAAGTGTCCTGGAGTTAATGCTGATAAATCATTTGGATCTGACGACATTGGTGTCAATGGTCATGAATTCAACATAGCCTCTATCTCTATTGTCGCTGTGCACAACTCTTCATATGTTAATGCTGAAGATACAAAAGTTTTAAGAAACAATGTCTTAAATGACTTCCCATAAACCACCAAAATGAGGTGATTCAGGTGGTATAAAGTTGATTTGCGTACAGTTCTGTGCACACCTATTTGCAATTTTTTCTTGCGATACTTTACTCAATAAAACCCCCTCTAACTCCTTTAATTTATTATGTGCACCTACAAAGTTGGTTGCATTATCGCAAAAGATCTCCTTGCAGTATCCTCTACGTCCCATAAATCGCTTAAGTGCTCCTATTAATGAATCTGTCATCATATCTGACACAACTTCTAAATGAACTGCCTTAGTGATAAAGCAGACAAATAATGTACGTTTTTTGTGGTTTCTTATTCTTTACTTTGAAATGTGTCCAAATCGGACCACAGAAATCCATTCCTGTCGTCAAAAATGCTCTTCCGGGTAGAACTCTTGATTTTGGTAAACTACCCATTAGCTGTTTCATCAATTGTGGTCTTGCCCTTACACAAGTAACACAACTTTGTACCACAGATCGAGCTAAATTTCTTCCTTGAATAATCCAGAACCTTCGTCGTGATAATGCTAAAAGAGCTTGTGCACCTGCATGAAAATACTGCTTGTGCAATTGGTTCATTAATAGTTTTGAATATATATGGTTATTTGGCAGAAGCCAAGGATGTTTTGAATCATAGTTAACTTCCGCAGCTTCTAACCGTCCTCCAACTCTTATTAATCCATGGTTGTCTAAAAATGGAACTAATGACAGAAGTTTGCTTGTTGCCTTTACCATTTTATTCTTTTCTAGATCGATTATCTCTTCATGAAACTTTGCACGCTGAATAAAAGAAACAATCATCCTTAAAGCCTCCTCTAAATTCTTAACTGATAATACGACTGTTGATCTATATTCCTTGTTGACCTTAACAGACTTATTTTTACATTTATTCAACTCTTTAAATAATCTACATCCACCAACTATCCTTGCAACAACTCGTTGCAATCTTTCAAATGAACTTTTATGGTTAATTCTAGAAATAAAATGATCATTGTAACTATAATGAACACAATTGAGTATGATTTTTGCTTTTTTCTCTTCTTCTGGTAATTTTTTAAACTCAAACTCTACAGCTGGCCAGCAATCCTCTACTTGATGAAGGAAGTTTGGGCCACCAAACCACAATTTTGATCTTATTAGTTCTTGTGCATGTACTCCTCTTGATAGCAAATCAGCTAGATTTTTCTTAGTTCCAATATGTCTCCACTGTGATGGCAGTGATAAATCAATTATTTTTTGAATTCTAGCCCCTACATATGACTTTAGTGACGCAGGGTCACTTTTTATCCATGATAACACAATTCTTGAATCTGACCAATATACTATCTTGTTTAATTTCTGTTTTATATTTTTCAGAACTCGTTCAACTAATTCCACAGCTAAGACAGCAGCACACAGTTCTAGTCGTGGAATCGTTACCACTTTTATTGGAGCTACCCTTGATTTTGCACATAACAACCTTACATTATAGTCGTTCTGGTAATTTTCTGATCTTATGTATATTACTGCTCCATAAGCCTTTTCACTTGCATCTGCAAATACATGCAATTGGATGTCCTTAGCGTCAGTACTAATCATTACGTATCTGTTAATTTTCACATCATTTAAAAGTTCCAACTCCTTGCTATATTGAATCCATTTTCTTTGTAAATTATTTGGCAGTTCGATGTCCCATTCTAACTTGTCTTTCCACAGCTGCTGAATAAATATTTTTGCTAACACTATTGTTGGATTGACTATTCCTAATGGATCAAACAATTGAGACACTTCCGAAAGCACTGTTCGTTTAGTAATTTTTTCCTGAATAGGCCTTTTCGTTGCAAATTTAAAGCAATCTTGAATTGGTTCCCATGCTAAGCCAAGTGTTTTAACGTATCCTTCACTATTATTGCCGAAATTTAATATAGTTTGACGTTCATTTATTTTAATATCTTTTATTATCTCTTCATTGTTAGCACACCATTTTCTTAACTGGAATCCTGCTGAATTTAGTAGCTCGACTAGCTCACATTTTAATTTTATGATTTCCGTTAAACTGTCATGTCCTGTTAACACGTCATCTACATAGAAGTCTTTAATTCTGCTGCTTCCAAATGGAAACCTTGTTGCTTCATCTAAAGCTAGTTGTTTCAAGCATCTAGTAGCTAAGTAAGGAGCAGCTCGTGTTCCATACGTTACGGTACATAGTTGATAATATTTTACAGGATCATTGACATTAGTTCTCCACATAATTAACTGTAAATTTCTATCTTCTTCATTAACCAAAATTTGCCGATACATTTTTGCAATATCCGCTGTAAAAACATATTTGTGCATTCTAAAACGAAGAATGATGTCGAAAAGTTCATCTTGCACCTTCGGACCTGTTACCATCAAGTCATTCAAGGAAAGGTTAGTAGACGTTTTTGATGATGCGTCAAATACAACTCTTAACTTAGTTGTACTGCTGTCAAGTTTTAAAACATAATGGTGAGGTAAAAAATAGTGTACCTTCGGAATATCTTGTCGATTAATTTCCTTCATATGACCTAATTCAAGATACTCATGCATAAATTTTGTATATTGATCCCTCAACAGTAGATCCCTTGATAATTTTTTTTCTATACTAACTAGCCTACTGTATGCTTTCTTATCAGAATCCCCTAGGAGATTGGGTTCACTGAAAATAGGCATATTCACCTTGTAACGCCCAGTATTTGATCTTATAGTTGTTGCACAAAAGAAATCTTCACATCTTTGATCCATTGGACTTAATTGAGGTTTTTGCGAACACTCTTCTTGCTCCCAAAATTTCTTTAATTGGGCTTCCAACTCCATATTCACCATTTCACAAAATCTGTTAGGTTTATCGCAACATTTTCCTAACACAATCCATCCTAATGTGGTATTTTGGAGAACTGGAAGTTGCTCTCCAATTTTATGTTGTCCGTTCAATAGCAACTCTCCATAAACATCTGCTCCAACCAATATATCTATTTTCCCTGGATGATTAAATTTAGGATCAGCTAATTTGATATGTTCTGGTATATTCCACTTGTCAATATTTATCAGTTGCTGTGGCTGAGCTGACGTGATTTCCTTTATCACGCAAGCTTCTAGATTTGTATTATATCTTGATGTACTTGACTTAATGTTAATATCGATCTTGTCTTTTACCTTAAGCCGCATTTCACCAATTCCACTTAAATTCATTTCATTCAGTTTACTATGTAATTTCAGTCTTCTTTTTAATCTTTCAGTTATGAAACTGATTTGTGAACCTGAGTCCAACAACACTCGACATTGGACTAGATTATGTTCATAATCTTCAACGAACACCATTGCTGTTCCCAGAAGCACATGAGATTCACTAACATTGGAATTTATGCCAACATGACTTGTCCTTATTTCTTTTTCTTTTACCTGAATATTTTTTGCAGAAGGGTGCAATAAACTATTGTGTTTCCTCTGACATTTCACACAACCATTTGATCGACATTCCCTTGCCTGGTGTCCATTCTTAAGACAATTGAAACATACATTTAATTTCTTTAATGCTGACTTCTTTTCTTCCATTGACAATTCTACAAATTTATTGCAAAAATAAATGGCATGCCCACCGGCACAAAACTTGCATCTTCCTACTTGCTTCTCCATAGCAATGAGAGAAGTTGACTTCACTTGCCTATATCTATTTTGATGCTGATTTTGTTCTAATGATTCTAAAGCTTGAAACCTTGTCTCCAAAAACGCCAAAAACTTTTCGAGTGACTGTATCTCTCTTGGTTCCTTAAGAGATTGCTCATACAATTGTTGTGTATTTTTATCTAATTTCTTTAACAGATTGTGCAATATTATTGGATCCCAAGAACCCTGCACTTGTAATCCAAGATTCGTCAATCCAACAATACACTCCTTCACTGAATCATGCATATTCTTAATTGACGTAGCTGATTCATATAACATTGTGGGTTGTGTCATTAATTTATCCAATAGGCTGTTTGTTACTAATCGCTTGTTATCATACCTTTGATTTAACAGTTCCCAGGCAGAAATATAATTTTCGTTAGATACCGGAATGTGTCTTATTAATTGTTCTGCTTCTCCAGATAGATTAGACTTCAAATTACATCATTTTCTGACAGCCTCCAATCTCTTGTAGATGCACCATTTGCACAAAGAGATCGTGAAACTGTTGCCACTTTAAATAATTACCATCAAAGATAGGGATTTTCATTTCTGGCAACCTAATTATAGGTTGTAATCTTCGGTCTCTAACCTCTGAGTTAGTTGTTAGTGCCTTTGCTTTTGATTCTAATTTACTAACAACTTCTATAACATTATCTTCTAGTTCATCAAATTCTTGACTGATCGGATGGTTCCTTCCACCGTATGTAATCCGCAATTGTTTTTGATTATTTTCAATTTCTTCCCACCGTTTTTGAATACTGCAACTTTTCCGTTCACAAAATTCTTTACAATTAATATCTTCTATTGGACCAATTCTTCCTATTATGTTACTTAGGCTATGCATGAACTCTTGCTGAATCTCTAATTTATTCAGCAATTCATTACGATTATCCAAGCTTGCTGATGAACTGATACTTCCATGATCACCCATTGCTTGACTTTCTTCAATATTATTTTGTTCACTGCTGTTTGTTATCCTTAGATTCTCTTGATCCCTTCTCATTGCTCTAGTTTCAACCATGTTGTTCGTCCTTTTAATCTTCTCCACTCAAAACTTTCTTCTCAACTTTTTCTTAAATATTCTTTTCTCAAATATTCCAAACTTCTCCAATCAAAAAGTACTGCTATACTTTTTCTCAAATATAAATATTAAGACAAATTAGGTATCCTCAATTTGTCCTAATATAATCACGTCGGGGTCACCAAAATGTTCGTCAGCAAGGAGGAATTAGGTTTCCTAAATTCAACCTTGCTTAGAACTTCAAAATACTTAAATACCTTCAGTTGATTTTAACAACAAGATTGAATTAGGTTTCCTCAATTCAATCTCGTTTACACCAAATAATTACAAGATTTTGTATTAAAACACAAAACACTTTATTAATTTAAACAAAAAGTACTTAACTAATTTTATTTTACAAATTTCTGCCTTATATACAAAAGTCATGGCCAACTATGGTTGAACCATGCTAACTAAGTTTAATAATTTAAATTTGACTTATGTTTAATGTATTAAACATGCTACTTCTATGAAATAGCCAAATTTTCCGAAGACAACTTCATACTGAAGAAATATATTTTTAAAAATGACAGCGAAAATCTGCTTACGGTTTTTGTATTTGAATAATTTTTAATTGTAATCTTAATTTTTTGTGCCTTATTTTCAATTTCCTTCTATTTCTGACTGACTTTATTTCACTTGAGATTTTTTCAAAAGTGAATAGAGATTAGTTATTCCTAATAAATATAAATTTAGCGAGAACAACCACATTTTCACAGTCAACTGTGAAATGTACTATAAAATAGTACACACCGCATCTGAGACTTATGAAAAAGGTATTACACGTTGAATCTAATCTGAAATGCTCCCAAATCATTCAAACTCTTCCGAATAGTTTGAATCTTTGTTTTCGATATTGTTGGCGTTGGAACAAGATGGAAAAATTGAAAGGCTGTGTTCTTGTGTAAGTATATTTCACCGAAAATATTTATATACATATTATTATTAAAAGCTTTTGTTCTATTTATTAATTACAATTTTAAAAAAGTAAATGTTGACACATGCGACTATGGGCATGTAATGTATTTTATGATCATTATATTAAATTAGTCTATGACCAAATGTTTCAGCCAATTTATTAAACAAGATATTAGCTATGTATTGCTTCATCTGTAAATTTATGAGCGTGATGTCGATTTCTGCTATTAATATTAAAAATAAATTGTTGTTTTAGTTAGAAAAATCAACGTTTTGGGAGAGGAAAGGGAAGAGTCAAAACGACAAAATGATCATGATAACGATATAACAAATAAGAAGCAAAAACGAAACTACAAGCATACCGAAAGCAAAGTTTTGCTGAAAAAAAGAAAAGTGACTTTTAACTTTTCAAAAAAAAATCATGGTAATTAACAATTTTATATAATTTGGTTATAACTAATTTATGAAATTTAAGGATCAGAAAGTGACGAAAACTCAGATGCTAATGTTTCACCCAAAAATTTCGTTAGGCAGACCAAATACTGCCAACTCAATTTCATAGTTCAATTAGGTAACCTAAAATGTTTATTTTAATAATAAAAATTATCAGTATACTAAAATATAGATCCGGCAATGAATCCAAATCAACGTATAGGAGTTTAATAGGGGCTATTCACTATTTTTCCGAACTTATCAAGCCGCTCTCTTGTTCAATGTAAATTAAATGGAATGGCAGGCTTGAGAGTAGAAAATTGAACATGTTTAATTGCATTTAAGCACTCAGAATTGAAATGGGATTTAATTAGAGTGATTGCAGTTTTATTATCGAGCTTTTAATATAAATTTATAGTCTATATTATTGGCATAGCATATTGGATGACCTTCTTGAGATAAAACAGCACCGAGTGCGAACAAGCTTGCATCTTTTGTTAGAGTGAAAGTTTTTCAAAGTCCGGGTAGGCTGATATCGGTTCTGTGATTAGCAGTCTTTTTAGATTTTCAACATAGCTTGGATCATTAGTGTTGACCTTTTGATTCCTTTTGTGTCATTGGTTTTGCAATTTTATAATAATTTTTCATAAATTTTCTGTAATATACAATGTTTTCGGCAGTGGATATTTTTTTGGATTCGGTTTAAATCCGTTAAGGGTGATAATATGGCCTAAGAACTCGGTTTCTTTCTTAAGAAATCCCGATTTGTCCAGTTGAACCATGAGGTTTATTTCTTGTAACGTTTTAAATATTGTATTTAAAGAATCTATGTGCTCCTCTAGGGAAGTAGAATATATTATATCGTGTAAATAAACCAAACAAATTTTGCTTATATATAAGGTGGCCAACTTTTTTCCAATGAAAAGGAGGACAAAAATAAATTGAATAATAAAAATTGTTTCAAAAGTTTTATTGGGAGGTGATACTAACAATAAGACAATATATTTATATGTGATCATTAAATTTTTATTTAAATTGGTACTTTTCATAGCATGAATAGTTTTTTTCAATGTTTCGTTTTCTAACGATATTAGAAATATCTGAACAAGACATATGTTTCAGATTAAATTTTACCGTAAGGGCTGCAGCTATAGCTCTATAGAGTTTCTAGATATAATTTTGATTTTTCAGAAGTCCAAAAATCATTAGCAATTGAAAAGACTCTTTCAACTGCTGCAGTAGTTCCAGGGCAGCACAACGTAAATTGTATAAGAATAAATAAATTTTTGCATGGAATACGTTCATTTTTGTAATGGCTGGATATTTCGACCCATCTTCGATCAATTTCAACGTGATTATTTTCCCCTTGTAATCTTTTTTCGGAATTTAAATATACATTTAGTTTTCTAATTTCTTCAAAGAGGCAATTGTCATTTATTTTAGTCTTTGGCATTTAGTTAGATAAAAACTCAACACAAGATTCAATATCTGCCCAATGTACTGGAGATGAAGTTAAAAAACACCATTTAAAACTGTTGTTACTGGTAAAGTTTGTTTGTAACCATTCTTCAATATACTGAAAGCATGTTTGGTAAAAATTTTGGGCTTCTTTGATAAACTTTTTCGTTATGCCTGGATTTGATTCCTCCAAATTTGTCAGTTTTCTTTTTACAATTAAAGAGTAAAAATTTTTCTTCAAAACGAGATTTATATTGAAGGATAACGTCATTCAAAATAAGACTTACTTCTGTAGCTGAAATGTGATCACATTCAATTTTTTGAGTAGTTTGGTGAAAAATAGAAGCTTGATTATGAACAAAATGCAATAATATCGAAAAGGACGTTTGGGAGGACACTTTTCAAGGGAGGACATTTAGGAGGACACTATTCAAGGGAGGACAAAGCTTAAAAAAGGACTATCCTTCCAAAAGGAGGACGGTGTGTCACCTTATTATATAGTCTTTTAAGACGTAATTCATAAGACGTTGGAAGGTAGCTGGAACTGTTTTTAGACCAAAAGGGATTTGAACAAATTCATAATGTCCATCTTCGATACTGAATGCAGTTTTATTTGATAAAAACCCCCGGCTAAGTCCAAAGATGTAAAATATTTGCGAGTTCCTTATCTTGCCAGTATTTCATTTATGTTTGGAAGGGACAATTTACCATCGCTAGTTATTTCATTTAATTTTCGGTAATTAATGCCATTTTACCATGTCTGTTTTCCACTGGCGTCTAATTTCTTAGGTACTATCCACGTAGGGGCGGAATATGGGGAGTTATTATATCGAACTATGTCATTCTGTAGCATTTCTTCAATTTGGTTTAAATTTCTTTTTTGTGTATGTAAAGGTATTTATAGGCTTGTGCTTATATAGATATATCATCTGTGGTCCTTATGATATGCTTAATCACATTTGTAAATAAAGTTTTAATCTTTTTTATTAATTGAAGTAATTTTTGTACTTCGACGTTATTTAGGTGGTTAGATCTTATTTGTTCCAATAACGATTTAGTAAGAATATGTTCCTAAAATGGTGGCAAGTGAATATATTTTATTGTTGAGTATACAATTTACTTGAATTTACTAGAATTGAGTATCTAAATAAATTATTGACTCAAGAATTATTTACTTGATTTTAGTACATGAAAAATCAAGTAAATGCGTTTACTTGAAAACCAAACTTTTTTTTTCACTGTATACAGAAATTTTCTAGGTTGGCAATTTCTGGTTTTAGTGGTTTTATGTTTAAACTTAATGGGTTAATAATTTCTTTATGTGTGTTTACTATTGCCTTATAATTTTCTACATCATATATTCTTCTTTCAAGCTGTAATTTTTACAGGCTTGTTCTGATATATAAGCTAATCCGCTTTTCTGTGATTGGAACTAATAGTTTATTTATATTCTGCATTTTAGTGTTATTAGTAATGTTTTTATAATTTTAAGAAGTGAAACGTTTAAGTTTCCGTCTTTAATTTATTATTTTGGAAGCCTATATTTATCTTTAATAGAATCAGTATGTCGTTACCTAATAACCCATCGTAGTTATTATGGGACGTAATTTAAAAATTATGTTTTTCTATTGAGAAGTTTATAAATACATGTATATACATCTTTATTGATTTATTGATTAGATAAATTTTATATGTCATGTTTATTGATTTATTTAAAAAATTAATCAACTTGTTGTTGAAATATTGCCGTTGTTTAAACTATAAAATTTTGGAATTTTATATTAAAATAAATTTAGTGAAGAAATTTCAAACGCTATATTAAAAAGGAAGAGTTAATGTTTACATAAAAGCCAAATAATGCATAGAGAATCGATAAATTTATTACTTATTACATATTCCCATGGATATAGATAATTGCTTTTCTGATGCAACTATAGAAATGATTAAAAATAATAGTATCCCAAGGCTCAACACTTGGCCTTAAAATTATCATTTTCATCAACTAAAAGAGCTTTTTCTCTCAGTTCATTGTACTTGGCTAATGATGACACAGAATAAAATCGACATTTAACTATATTCGATAAATAATTCAAAAACTTTACATTTGTAGACATCATAATTTTAAGCATTCAAAAATCTGAAATATGTTTTATACAAAATAAAATTGTTTACAAGGTAGTGATAACATAGAAAAATAGGTTATAACTATATTTATTTGCAAGCATATGAATTGACTTCTATTTTTAACTACATTGTAAATGTTTTCCTTAGAAAATTATAAAGGTCAAGTAACAAGGTTTTTCTGTAGAATATTCAATCCAATTTTTTTCTATCCATCTGCAAAAAGAAAAACTTTATAAATATGTAATTATAAAAATAAAAAAGTAGACTTATATACCTCAAATCCAATTAATTTTGACAATTGATAACTATACATTTGTCATTATTAGATTGGACAAACTGATTAAACGAATAAAACTTGTACTTCAGTTCTATGTTTAACCCTGTAATAGGTGTTTCACACCGAGCATAACCGGGTAATGGCACTCGGTTACTTGGTGTCTACATTAGCGATTTGTACAGCGATTTTTTATAGGCGATGTGAAGGACGGTTATACTCAGAAGTATATTGACTGCAATTATTAAATTATACAATAAGTTCTCTCGAATAGTATAATTTGTACCTTTAAACTAATTTTATTGCATTTATAATGCATTATTATTTAAGGTAAGTCAATTTAATATAATAAAACTAGTTAGAAGGCAGAACTTTTATATTTTCAATCAAAATGTCAAACTTTGAAAAACTATTGAGTGTAACCGCTCTTCAGAACTACTGTAATTTCGCCTATAATTCGCTGTCCAAATCGCTAATCTAGACACAGCCTTAATCCCCATAAAAAAAATTTAGCCTCACACCGACTAAGCCGGTTAATGTCAAATGTCTATTGTCCTTATTCCAAACGTAAACTTGTGTGTTTTCAGTGATTTTTAAATTTTAAGATTTAAGATTGAAGACGAGATGAAGGGAATTTTACAATAAAATTATATGCAATATAAAATTATATGTTTTTTTAAAAATACCCATAAATTCTTTAAATGGTCCTCTCATCTAGCACTTTAAAAGTCTTAAGAAATTTGTAAAAATTTGTCACGTTTTATTAAGATTGCTAAGTTTATCGTAGTTTTTTAACCTAAAGCTCTTTTTGGATCTTTTAATTGGTTTCAAAAGAATAATCTATAATGAGGAAAGGTGCTTTTTTTGACCTGAACTTTTGCTTATCAGAAGACATACATAAATAAACCCTTTACCGATTAAAAATTCATCACTACTTAAAGGCACTTATTATACTTATATTAATTTTGGCTCATATGTTATGCCTCCTCTACACATTCATGACATTCGCCAAATGTCAAATTCATTCTATTTGTCTCTATTCGCCGCCTTGTGCATCCGTCCTCACATTCGTGCATTTTTATTTTGACAGTTCAGACAGCTGATTTTTTTAATTTGAGCTTTTCTTTAATTCAGGTTGATTAGTTTTTTATTTAAATATATAGTTTATATATATAATTTTAATTACCATTAGTATTTTTCAAAGATGAGTCAAAATTAGCGATCGACTTTTTCTTTTTTGGCCCGATAATTTGTTCACTTAATAAACTACTATTATTTTCGTTATTTATATCATCTAAAAAATCATTTAGACTTTCCATATCATCTTCACTGCCATAATTTTACTTATAATCGTATCCATTTTATTATTTTGACGTTTGTCTTTGATAAGTTTGTATAAAGTTTGCCTACAAAGCGAACTTTGCACAAACTTCACAAATTCACCAGGCAAAGGCAAATGCACCCTCTACACATTTGTGTATTTGCTAGAATTGTAAAGTTTGCCGAATGTGTAGAGGAGGCATTACATAATTGAAAAAACTAAATTGTAAAGTACAAAATGTTTATCCTGACGCAAAAAGTAAATTAGCTAAGCATTGGAAAAATACCCGGAGGTGACAAAAACAGTATTAAATTGCTTATGGCTCTTGGATCTCTTATTGTGTGAGTCAAGATAGGACCTTGGTGTTATTGCACAATATGTTGAAGGGCGAGAGGTGGTAGTTATCATTAATTAAGCTATGGGTACAGATTGGTGATTGGATAGTTAGGGTGAGCAGCGGCAATATCCAGCAGTCTTTCAGCTATATGAAATTCAAGCCCAACATCAAATATTTAGTTATGTGAAGACCCATTTATCATAACTTATCGTATTGCTTTTCCTTCAATATCATTTAAGCGTTTTTCTACTCTAATATCAGTACCCTCAATAGGTTTTATAGGCATTATATCAAAAACATGATGTAAAAGTAGCGCTTAATAAGGATTTGATACAGTGAGTGTAAAAAGTCTTCGTACACCTAAGTATTTTTGAAATAGCTTAATTTTTAAGGCTTTTACGAAAAGTTTTTTTTTTTTTTAAAATAAAAACAGTAAAATATAGTTTATACTGTCCTTTATTTCTCTATATATGCAAAGTTAAAAAATAATCAACAGAAAAATTTTAAATTTAAATAATTTATTAGAAGTACCCAAAATCACGCGCAAAAAGTCTTCGTACACTTAATGTATTTTTTGATAAATAAGGACCAAAAGCATTCTTAATATTTTGTTGATCCACCCTTAGCATAAATAGTCGCCTGGAGTCTACGTGGCATGGAATTAACTAATTTCAAAGTATAAGAATGTGGGATTTTTGCCCATTCGTCGTTGAGAACTGTTTTTAAATCATTTTTATTAGGAATTTGTTGATTACGAATTTTTTCTTCAAGATAGTCCTCGAGGTGTTCTGTTGGATTGATATCAGGTGACTGGGACAAAATATGGAGTTATTTTGGTGTATTCTACAGCATCCAAATTTTCGTATTCCACGCGGTATGCTTAGGATCGTAGTCTTGCATAAATATCTAATTATTATTTAACTCCATTGCAGTAACACTAGCATGCAGATGTTTTTTCAGAATATTAAGAAAATGTGTCAAATTAATTACTACATAACTTCACTAAGAAGCCATATAAACGACATAGAACAAGTCATACTCTTAAGTAGGTTGGGAGTATAATCCATCTTGCCATTGCAAGGAAAAGAATTTCTTAATCTGAAGAATTTCGATTTTTTTTCGAATATAAAACTAAAATTAATTGATTAAATTTAATTAATGAATTAATATTTGAAAAAGTGTCATGCACTGCAAGATTAAAAAAATTTACTTGAACTTGAGTCGATGAATAAAAAAGTATTTTATTAACGATTGAAAATTTGTACAAGATACATATTATATATTATATATTATATATCCGAGTAATAGTTGGAATTTAAAAACTAAAACTGTAGCGTCTAAGCGTCAGATAGTCATTAAATTCTAAATCGTATGGTTTTAGAGTTTGATCTTTCTTAGAACGAAATATTTTTTCTAATAGTAGTGCAAATCATATTTTAGCCACGCGATACATTGGTCAATAATTACATTTGTCCTAATTTGATTTTTAGATTAAAATATTAATGGCTTATTCCAAATTGGCTCAATATTCACATGCTAGATTTGACCCATATACACAGTGGCAGATATTCCAGCAGGCTGAGTAGGCTAGAGCCTAGGGCGGCAAATTTAAGGGGCGGCAAATTTGGGGACCAATTTTTTTTACTGTCTTACAAAAATCAGAAAAATTTCTTTAAAACTTTTGGTAAAACCAAATTCTGAATCATTGGAAAGTCTGTCTTCATTTCTGCGAAAACAGGGTTTAGAAAACGTCTATCCTAACTCTTAGTATGGCATTATGTACTCCAGCGACGAATTGTTCAGGTGAGAGAAGCTTTTCATGTCTAAAAAGGGTCAAAAATTATCTGCGATTGCGATACCTTATGTCAAGAAAAATTAAACGCTTTAGCTCTTTTATACATAAATTCGGAATTAATGAACAAAATTACTTACGACGATATCATCGATGACCTTACTAACAAAAAATCACGAAAAAGATTGTAACTTCATTGAATTTCATATTTTTTAACTGCTTGTATGCAAAACAAATTTTTTTTAATTTCGTTTACCGAGTGTACATTACGGTGTAAGTATTATACACGGTGTCACGAGAGTGGTTGGACAAATGCTTAGGCTAGAAAGCAAATAAAATTTCATCGACAAAAAACACGTAAAGTGGGGCTCTAACTTTTTTCGTTTTCGAGTTACAGCCTTTTGAATTTTTCAAATTTCGTTTTCACCCCCATGCACTAGATCACTTATAACTATTGAATCCATGTGACAAGGAGTAAAAAAAAAAATATTTTTTTAAAGATGGTAATATTTTTCTATTATTAAAAAAGCAAAAATTTAAAAATAATCACAAATGGTCAAGAAAAAGTTTTTAAGGAGGACCGTTCGTAAAAATCTCGGGCATTTTTTGACGTTTTTTGCTTTGTTCTCAAAAAAATGCGAACATAATTTTTTTTTTTTATTTTCTCAAACTACAAACATTTTTTAACAAAAAGTTAGTACATTGTAATGGCCTAACTGCTTTCCATAGTGCAATAAAAATCTAACAAAGTGAGCCTTTCCCGATAACTTAATAAGAATTTTCTATATCTTCTCCCTAGAAAAAAGTCCAAAGGGATTAGATCTGGAGATCTTGGAGGCCAAACAACAGGTCTACCTCTATCTATCCATTGATGAAAATGGATGTCAAGATACTGACGAAATGAGACCAAAATGAGCCGGAAAACCATGTAACCGGAGACTTGTTGGAATTGTCAGCTCTTCCAATAAATCTACAAAAGCATTTTGAAGAAAGCTTTAAAAATTTTATAAATTTAGTTGTTTTAATTCTAGAAAACTCTTTCTTCAATAAATAATAAATCAACTAAAAGATTTGAAGAAATTCAATGTATAAAATTAAAAGAGCATTTTCAACAACATTTTACCCAAAGAATGAAAACTGGAAATCTGTTCTAATTAAGAATTTTTATTTTAATAATCATCATTAACTTTTATTCTAATCATTAACTGGTAACAGTGTCACGCGCTTTTAAATAAATATTTTGGGGATTTAAAAATAAGATCAGATTTAGTTAGCTAATTTAACTTATGTTAACTTTTAGACTCATTGATTATAAGAGATTAATAAAAACATTTAAAGACTTTTGCCTTGATAAAAATATTAGAATGCTACGCCTTAGGAATCTCGCATGTGCAATTCGTTTTCGGACAATACAAAAGAATTTTTCCAAGGGTATGTAATTGTTTCTAACTTACTTGCGATATAGTTAAATAGTCATAAATCATTTCTTCGAAAAATATTCTTTTCTCAAGATAGAATTGGTAAATTTTTTCAAAGATTTCTCTTTAGGTTTTGTCATTTATCGATAAACATCGATAACCTTTGACACATTTATAAATTCCTTTACTTATATATGAGTAATACTAATCTCTTGACTCGTAGAGGCCATCACAACATCTTAAAAACTATTTCTGAATTGACTTTCAAGCTGAAGTAAATATAAAAGTTTTCTTCCTTTCAGTTCCAGTGCAACAAAAAGATTTTAAAATGACTGAAGCCAAATTAATTTCTGGAGCAGATGTAGCTAAGTAATATTAAAAAAAAATTTGAAAAGATTATCAATTTATGAAAAAGAAAAATAATAATATTGTTTTTTTCTCAAAAACAGGCAAATACGTGAGCAATTAAAATGTGACGTGGCAAATTTAAACATGAAAATAGCAAATTTTCAGCCTGGATTAACAATTGTTCAAATAGGTGAAAGAGAAGATTCTAATGTTTATATCCGTATGAAAATGAAGGCAGCCACAGATATTGGTATTAAAGCTAATCATTTGAAGCTACCACGTTCAATAACCGAACCGGAACTTTTGGCTAAGGTAAGAAATTAACAACTCTAACGTAAGATTTCTATTATTATTTAATTGGTTAAGCTTAAGTTATGTTTTCTTGCCATTTTCTTTTTTGTTATTTTTGATTATCGCTGATAAAAGAATACAGAGACAATAATAAAGTGAAGTGCAGCTATTTAATACTTGAAGTTCGAATACTTTGTCTGGAACGAGCGTATCTAATTGATTGCTAAGCCTAAAGACATAAGTGTACGACCCGAAATGTAAAGAATCAATCAACGTAGACTGCATCAGCCAAGTGCTTTGGAGGCCGACAGCTGCTATTTTTAGGTTGAGAGAGGTCAGAAGTAAGATGGAGTTACGATATTTTCTGAAATTTCTAACCCCTACATGAGGCCTGTCTCGAACTTAGTAAATGATACCCAATAAATTTACACCATAAAGCTCACATGACTACAATTAAATCCTTAAATATATAAGACGTCAAACCAGAAACGGAAAAATTTCTGCCTCACTGAGGGGTTTAAAGTTTTCGAAACTCCATCTTACCTTTCACTGCTTTTACCATTCAAATAGCTGTTGGCTCCGTATGCGACTGACGAGTGACCTAAAAATTACTTTTATTTTGTCACTTAGTTACCACAGAATGTAAATTCAATTATAAAATAATTCGGGGAAAATAACATTGACAGCCCAGAAAGAAAAACATATTAAGAAATTTACATCATATTCAATGGTAAAACCATACCCTCCATCCATAAACTTGACCGACATAGTGCGGGATCTGGAATTGATTGTGAAATATCTGCAAAGGCTGGTAATAAAAATAGGGAACTTACGCAGATAATTTTCATTGTTCTACCGACTTTTAAGTAAGTATTCAGAACGATTAATTTAACCCGATTATTACGTCACGTAATGCAATGTAATAAAGCGCCACAAAGGGAACTATCCTTTCAATTTTTGTTCAATAGATGGCAGAAGGGTTAAATTTAAAAATTTATAATGTTAATAAAAATTTTTTAAAAATCACAAAAAAACAAAAATTAATGCACAAAGGAATATATTTATATGGGCAAGAGCGTTATAATAAGCTTTGCTTTTATTTATTTATTTATTTTATTTATAACAAAAAAAAAATTGACAGCTGAACATTCCACACCAAAAAACCGACCGTAATATTTAACTTTTCAAATGAAACATTTTTTCAAAATAATTATATCAATATATTTGTTTGAAAAAATTTGTTTTGGTGCAAGTGTATTTTATTTAACTTGAAAGGGATTTTAATCGAATTTATGCATGAAACGAACACTCCACACCAAATAACCCACCGTAATATTTAAGTTTTCAAATGAAATAATATTTAATTAATATTTTTGGAACAAATAAGGATAATATTAATGGAATTTACAAATATTTGATTTAGAATTAATTTTGTATAACACCTGATAAAAAATATATTTAACACTATTTGGCAATTTATTTGCTTAGCTACTCCCGTAAAAGCGAAAAAATAGATAATTTTTAATACATTTTAAAACATGGTGTTCTTTCCACTGATTTTTAATACATACTATACATTTTAAAACATGGTGTTGTTTCCTCGTTAATATCCTGTGGTTAAATTTCAAAACTTGAGCATACGGACAGTAATATTTTGTTAGTTTAGGGAAAAATTCATATATCAACTCTTTTGTTTATTAATTTTTTATAGCACGATTACTCTTGACCATCTTTAGAAATATAAATACCATGCCACCAATTGAATAGTTTGTAAATACTCGACAAGTATTATTTCTCAGTATATTGAATGATAATTTTCCAGCATTACAAAAATTTTCACCTTTGATTGCTTTATCAAAATAAAAATAAAGAAGCTTATAAAAACTAATAAATATTTTTGGAACAAATAAGAATAATAATAATGGAATTTACAAATATTTAATTTAGAATTAATTTTGTATAACACCTGATAAAAAATATATGTAACACTATGTGTATTAATTCCAATATTGAAAACCTTCTTTGAAATTTCTTCGAATTTATTTGAAATTACTAGAAATTAATTTTTTAAGAGAGTTTGATTATCCTCATTTTAATTAAATATTTTATCATGTGATTAATTCTTTACTTACTTTTAAGTTTTTGTTGCTTGTGTTCTGTTTTTTCATCCCTTTCTTTAACTTTTCTCTTTTTTCAAAAATTAATGTGCTTTAGGTTAAGGTTTTGATCTGGATTTTAAGGCTACGGTCCATATGGTAGCGAATTCCTGCGACTAGCGAATTTTGATCGATTGATCGACATTTATCGCAGGTTGTCAAAGTAATTTATATCGTTTTTTTCCATGCGTTTACAAATTGTCGGGTAAAATATATATTTTTTATGAAAAATATGAATTAAGGTTTTTACCAATTTTTGAAATGAAAAACTTACCATACAATAGAGTATTTTTAATTATAAGTAAAATATTTAATATAAATATGCTTATTTATTTATTAGGTAATAATCATGTATTACTTATTTTTATTATTTGTTAAAAAGCATATTTATATTAAATATTTTACTTATAATTAAAAATACTCTATTGTATAGTAAGTTTTTCATTTTAAAAATTGGTAGGAACCTTAATTTATACTTTTCATAAAAAAAATTTCTATTTGTAAACGCATGAAAAAAAACGATATAAATTATTTTGACAACCTGCGATAATTGTCGATCAATCCCATCGATATGGGAAAATTCGCTAGTCGCAGGAATTCGCTACCATATGGACCGTAGCCTAAAGGTCAATGGGTGTTTCCACACGAGGAAACAAGTTACCGCGAACACTTCTGTTTTTAGGAGAGAGCGGCAAGAAATAAGGGGTAAAATTCGGAAAATTCGAAATTAAATTTGTTACTACAAAAATTTTGGAAACACGAGCAACAAACCTACCCATACAAGAAGTAATTTATTTAAAGGCACACACACAATTATATTACTCTATCTGCACATGAAATGTTACCAGGAAACTTATTTCCCCGTGTGGACGATCAAAATTTGTTCGAAGAAAAATCCAGTTTGGAACGAAAAGTTCGCGGTAACTTGTTTCCTCGTGTGGAAACACCCAATTCTCTAATAATTGAGAAATAAATAGCCAATTCTACGGTTAATATCCCCAATGGCTTCTTCATATTTTTGAAGCTCATGTTCTAAGCCATTACATTTTTTTAGTTTTATACTTAAAAGCTATTTTTGTTGCATCATCTATCATATCATGAACCCTTTAGAGAACAGTTTCGTTCTAAAATTTAATATATTAACATTATTCCTTTTTAGTTAAGCGAACTAAATAATGATAGAAGTGTTCATGGTATAATTGTACAAATGCCCCCTGATTCAGACAATAAAATCGATTCTGAACTTATTACAAATGCTGTAGATCCTGAAAAAGATGTGGATGGGTAAATAAATTGTTAGATATGCTATAATCTATGACTACTACTTAGCAATTTTTAGTTTACATACAATGAACGAAGGACGTGTTGCTATTGGTGATTTAAAAGGTTTTTTACCATGTACGCCACATGGATGTATTGAATTAATCAAACGAAGTGGTATTCAGATTGCAGGATCTAAGGCAGTTGTAATTGGCAGGAGTAAAATTGTTGGCAGTCCTGTTGCTGAGCTTTTGAAATGGGAGCATGCGACTGTTACTATTTGTCATTCTAAAACAAAAGATTTAAAGGGAGAGGTTAAAATATTATTAATATTAATATTTTATAATTAATCTAAATATAATTTTGGGGTTTATAGGCAAAAACAGCTGATATACTAGTTGTTGCTATCGGACGCCCAGAGTTGATTAAGGGTGACTGGATTAAACCCGGTGCAGTTGTAATCGACTGTGGGATCAATGTTATAAATGGTAAGTTGTGTGAGATATGCTTTTGTCCTCTCATTAGAACTTTGCCTGTCATGATACCTCAATAGTAGTATGAAATTTATTAATCCGACTAGCCAGATAATATACCACAATTATTGCTTTTTTCCTAACATAATTTTCAGAGTCCAAAAATTGCTTTCCATGATTACAGCAGAAATGTTACTAATATCAAAGCTTTAAATAAAACACCTTTGGCATTAAACCTATTATTCGAGTAAATTACCTTGACTACGTAATGCCAAATGTTGACTTGCTAAGATTCAGTTTCACAGTAGCACTACCAAACAGTTAGAGGTTGATTATAAAATTTTATATGATTCATAGATCCAGTTTTCTATGTCCTATTTTTATTTGTAAGCTAAAGATTCATAAGACAACATGCAGCGAACGGTTTTGCTATTTATTTTCAGATACTCTATTATTTAGTTGAAGTCATAGCACTAGCTTCATGTACCTATTTAAAAAGATTTGGCTATCTTACTGATAAGGAATTTACAATAATCATATCTTATCTTGTGCTGTTTTAGGAACTACATTTAAATTTTAACTAAAGGCATTGTGTTAACCACATAATTAATTCAAAAAAAAATAAAAAAATTCTTTCAAACTACTGAGCGGTTAATCTCTTGTGGGGATGTTGGTCATTGATTTATTTTAATGGTTAATAATTTTTATTATGTTATTTTATTTACATAATTTTCATTTAAGATTGAATTCAACATTTTTAAAAACTATAACTTAAAACTTTCTCTCTAACTTCAATTATGTAACTACTTACTTAATTAATTAACTAATGACACTTGAACAATATGTTAAGCAAGTAATTTCTCAAGAATTGCTTGTCATATGGTTTGCCTACAACGTTGTGCTATTATTTTCACAAATTAAAAATTTTAATTTAAATTAAGATCATATTACTCTCCTATCAGAGAAAATTAAATTCGTCGATAACTACATTAGGTTGGTTATTACGAAAGAGATACAAATCTAATTTTCTTCTCTAGTTTCCTTACCGCGGTCACATCATCTGGGCAAAAGTTTTCAGCATTTATAAAGAAACCTTCTTTATTAATAATTTTGAAAGATTAATAGGCCAAAGAGCGAAAAACAGCCTGTAAGGACCATAATAAGGGCACTACAAGGCTTTTCTATTGAACGCCTTCCCAAATACATACGTGCAAGTGCATAAAAATTTGCAGATTTTGCTTTTTGAATGATTCGACGGTAATATCGGACGAATATGAGCAAACAAATTTCGCAATTGATTAAGAACTTCGCACTGTGGAACTTTAGTCGAATTTTCTTGAATAGAATCTCCAGGAAGTCTAATTGTTCTTCCAAAAACCAACTCCGCTGAAGAAGCTCAGAATTCTTCTCGTAGGGTCGTTCTATGTCCTAAAAGTACAAAAGGAAGAACTGCCTTGATCTGTAATAACTACTTTGGGCACGCCAAAACGAGCTTGCCACTGTTTGCACAAAGCTTGTGCACAAGTCTTGGCTGAGCAGTCTATCCCCTGGTTAAACCTATCTATTATCGTTTAACAATATCGACACTCTTGCTAAACTGACAAAGGTCCTATAATATCTGTATAAATGGCGTCAAAACGGTTAAAAACCGGCTCGAAACTGTTTGAAAAATTTTCCTCCTCTGACAAGCGAAAAAGTCTCTGCACCATTGATTACTATCTTTAGTCATCGAAGGTCAGAAAAATTTTGACGTGATTATTTTGTTTATCGTTTTAACGCTGGGATGAGCCAAGTCATAGATGAATTTGAAGACTTGATATCGAAAATTTTTGGAATGAATGGGCGAATACATTTGAATGAAAATTCACAGACGATTTCAATGTTTGATCCAAACTCTGTAAATTTTGAAAACTTAACAGTGTCTGTTTTCGGGAGGATTAACAAATATTCATCAGACTGTTGAGCTCTGGCAATAGCTGAAAAATCTAGAGATGAAGGATATTTGATCTCGTTAACATGTCCTTTGAAAACTGTCCTGTGAAATCTTAGTGTCGTAGATGTCTGTGCGACGGTTTCTCTGGATTTTGTTTAAAAGCAAAAACGAGGGGCTTATGATCCGTGAAAATGGTGAAGTTTCTGCCTTCTAGATAACAACGAAAATATTTGATTTGTTTATAAATTGCTAACAATTCAAAGTCATAAATGCTGTAATTCCTTTGGGCTATATTTGACTTAACGAAAGAGAAAGCTAAAAGCTGCCAAGATGCTTTATAGAGCTGTTGAATTTCTGTATTTGATGTATCAACAATGTGAAAGAGGGATCGGGAAAAGTTAGAAGAAAAAGTTGTTTTTTGACCTCCTCAAAAGATTGGACAGAATTAACATACTACTCAATTTTTTTATTACCGTCTTTCATTTGAATTTTTGTTTAGTAATAATTCATGTTTTTAATAATTTCCACTTTATCGGGTGATGGTTTAATACCATCAGCGCTGATTAATTGATCTAGAAAATTTAAATTTGCTTTTAAGATCCGGCACTTCTCCAAGCTTATAATTAAACTATGTTCATGAAGACGCTTATATAGGACATTGAGGTGAGCTAAATGCTCCTCCTCAGAACTAGAAGCGATGAGAATATGGTCTAAGTAAATGAAACCGTAAAGTAAATGAATTGGATATCTATCAGGAACAATTTTTGAATTGAACTGTCTAAAATTCCCACATGGACACCACCTAACATTTTTCTTTTTGACAAGATGTAAAGGTGAAGACCCGGGGTACTTCGAAGATCTACAAATACCTTGTTGTAGAAGATAATTAAATTCTTGCTTGACAGCGAGCAACTTTTCAGTGGATAACTTATTAACTTTTGACACAACCGGGCTGCCATTTGTAAGGATTCTATGAGTTACTGAACCTCTTTGCGAAACCTCTTTGCGAAAACCAGAATCTGCTATAATTTCTGGCCACTTCTCCAACAAAATTTGTACACGGCAATCTAAAGAATTATCATAAATTAAAGATAAAACTGCTTTTGAGTCAATACTAATTTTACTAATTGAACTTAATGCGATTAGAGGATCAACAAGCATTTTTTTAGATAAATATACTAGTAACCCATAATGGCATAAGAAGTATGCACCTAGAATAGGTTTACTTAGGCCCTTAGGCCCAACAGTTGAAACGCCCCAACTCAAAATAATTTCTAATTATCTAAGTAAGGATTTAAAAAAAAAAATCATTTGTGCTTATTCATAACATTCACAGTGATTATATTGATTTATTAATTACTAATTAATTACAAATAATTATTCTTGAAATGAAAGTTTTAGTTAAAAAAGAACATTACTACTTTATCCACTTTTTTCTTGCTTTTGTATTCTTCAACCTAATAATGATTTCCTCGCAATCTATTTTTGCTAGTAGATCTGTTTCAATTGTTAATAATGCTAGAGGATTTAACCTGTCCTGGCCTGTATTTGATCATAAATAACTTTTCACGCGTTTTAATGCTGAAAATGAATAATTAGTCGCCGGAATGCTGAGAAAAATACGTATTGCTATATCCACATTTGGATACACTTCTTGTGATTCATATTCTTTCCAAGAATGAAAAAGCTTTTCGTTTTTTAACTATCGACGAAAAATACTCACTTAAATGAATGCATTCTTTTTGTAGAGCATTTTCTAAATCATTTGGATATTTTTTTACTAAATTATTTGCAGATTGAGCAATTTCGCTGGATTTTAATTCTGTCAATCGATTTAAAAAAAGCAAAGCTATTATTTTTTTAGTATATGACATGGTACAACGATTTAATTCTACAGTTAAATAATCCAAAATGGGATTAAAAATTCTTATTCTGAAATAATGCGATCCATTTTCTGGTTGAAATTCTCCACTTTGACTTTCATCAAAATGAACTTTGCGTTTTTTTACGTTTAGAATCGTAAGAGTAGTTCTCCATCTTACTTAAATTTCTTGCCTTCTTCTCTTAATTCTTAAAATGGGATGTAGCATTAAGCAACTCTCCTAAAAATTCAACTAAAGAGTAGTATAATTGCAGTATATTAGTCATATCAATTTTCACATTTTGAAGCTTCAAGTTAACCGCATTGAAACGATTTAATATTGTATTCCATGTAATAGCTGAAAATGCAGTTTCTAATTTCCTAATTTTATTTAATAAGCCTTCGGCGTCAGAACGAGTACTTTGATTTTCGGTTTTTTCATTAGCAATAAATTTTAGCGATTTAATGACACCATCCCACTCTTCACCCAATGTACGACAAGAATCGTGTCTCGCTGACCAACGAGTTACGCATAAACTTTTGAGATTTCGATTAAGATTAGAGATTAAAATTTCCCAACGATGAGTAGAGACAGAAAAAAAATGTAAAGTGCCTGCAAAGTATCAAAAAAATCTGTGACTTCCGGAATAGAATTTAGTGTACATTTTCCAACAAGATTTAATGAGTGAGCTCTATAAGGAACATAAGCAGCTAGAGGATTCAAATACGCTAGAAAGACAGACTATAATTTAAGGCAAAACTAGAAAACTCTAGTTTCCTTAAGTCAATATTGATTCTGTTTTGTAGAGTTAAAATTATCTAGAGAACGCTAGATAATTCGATAGTACAATTGATTTAAACAGCATGACATCCAAAAGACAACTAACTTTATTAAATAACAAATTCTTACATATATTGAGCAAAAATGCATCCTCAGCATATAATTGCATCGACACATTATCAAAATTGCAAACAGTATGTCTGCAATATCATATTTTTAAGTGCAGAGAATGCACTTTTGGCTCTATATGCAAATGACCCTTTTTCTTATTGCTAATGACAATTCCAAGGTAATGAATTAAATTACCATGCAGCTGAACCAAAATACAATAAGAAGACTAAAATTAAATGACACTATATACAATGCCAAGTCTGAGTATCCAATTACAATTCCTAACAAAATATGCTTATCAATTTAATTTTTTGTTCGCTATAAGACTTAAATTAAGTATTAAACTGCAATTAATTTTCTTTGCATGCAAATAAGATATTAAGCATATTTATTCTTATATTTATCTTAATATTAATTAATTAACCAACATCCTTAATTGAACTGTTGAATGCATATTGCATTCTTATCCTAATATTTAGATGGTAGCATTGTGGGTTATTAAGTTATCCTTTGTAGCTCTATCGTCTATAAAATATAACTAATAATATAGAGTGGAAAAAAATAAAATTTAAGAATTTTTTTTATATTTTTATTGTGCGAGTTATCTAGTTACACATTACGCACCCCTTTTATGCACCCCTTTTAAGCACTACATACCCATTTACTTAAAGTCTATTTTTTCTTAGCAACAAAGTTGCATTCGAAAGTCTATTCTCTTCATGCATATTTTAGTGACAAACAAAAGTTTCGGGTTACAATGAATTCCATCGATATAAACGGAAATGCATTGTAAGCGTCTGAAATATAAAATTCCGAAATGCATTTGGCGAAAACAAAAAGGTCAGGTTACCGGATGGCTAACTGATTTTAAATATAAAAGACCCTAATCAGTTCTGGCAAAAATCTCGACTCAAGCAGTCATCTAAATTTAATGATAGTGTGATTTTTTATTAGAAAAGTAATTGTGGTTTAATTTAAATAAAGTTAAAAGAAAAATAAAGTTGAATTTAATATTTTTGTATTAGTGTTAAAAGAATAAAAAACCAATAAATAAATAGAAAAAATTTAAAAGTTAAAAGGAAAATAAAGTTAAATTTAATATTTTTATATTGGTGTTAAGAATAAAAAATAATAAATAAATAAAAAAAATTTTAAAAGGTTAATAAGTAATTATATTAATTAATAATAAGTAAAACAATATTGTAATAGGGGAATTAAAATTAATTAATTAAATGGAAAAAATAATAATGGGTTAATAAAAATAAATAAAACAAAAAAGATATTTTTATTTTTTACTTGACGAATTGGGAAAAACATAACTTGCGTTTATAAAACGTATAAAACCCGATGCATAAAATTCTATACGAAATGCATGACAAGAGTATAAAGGCTGAAATAAAGAAAGGCTGAAAGAAAGAAAGGCTGAAGCTTAGGAGTTTAGAGACTGGAACTTCGTGATTGACATCTTGTATCCAATCCATTTTTTCCTGTAGCTTATATAATGGACTGCCGAAGACGCTACTGTAAGCTGACGTCCTTCATATCATCTTTTTGCATCTCATTATTGTCTTCTTCAAAATTACTTTAACAACTATTATCTTAGTGATATTCACTTTCAATATCACTTTGTTCCTTGAGTTCAAGTTCCTTGAATAATTCGTCACGTATGAATCCAGACTTCAAATTTCGCGCCATCTAATTATAGACGATTAATATAAACAAATTACATTATCGAAATTTAATTTTATTATTTATTCATTTAAATAAAAGTTGTAAAGTATAATGAACTTACGTTTTTTTTTACTAATGCAAATAAATACTGGTATATAGAGTTCTTGAACGCATTCCTAAACTCAGCGGCGTTGATACTGAGATAGTAAGGAGGCAGGTATATTTCCCAATAAACATATTTCAATGTAGATATAGTATGATAAGGTCTATTCGACAGGGAAAACTTTTCATCCTAAAATACAAGAAGGAGGAATTACAATTAGAATTAGAAAGTTACAATCTAGAAATCATATTTATTTAAACATTTTATACTCCGGCCTTCATAAATGGACCGCTGATTTCCACTATGTTACCAAAAAAGTTTCCTTTATTCTTCGTCTTTTGACGATAGAGTACAACTTGTTTGTTTTTTGGATGGATATTAAAAATATGGATGGATATGTTTTGTATTGAGACCAGGGCGGTGACGGGGGGGTGGTGACGGGTATAAAAAAGCCGACTTACCCAGAAAACTTGATGACTGCATATGTGGCATGTGGTAATATCAGTAATATCAGTGTGTTCAAATTAACTATTATAAATTTTATTATAACAAAACAAATAATTACTCTAAAGAATTTTTTGAAATAAACAACTTTATCACAGCTAAACGATCACAAAAATAATTCTTAAGAAAAGTACTAAGTACACAATGAACATTGTCTTATCCATATGCCTGGGACTCACTAGCGCTTAGCGTGTGGAGACGACTTAGCACAGTAAAAATGGAGAGTTTTTTTATATACCAGTAGAGTGGAACATCAGTGGAGACTAATGGACTCATTAGCATTTAGCACTAAATTTTGTGCCGCTAAGCGCTAGTAAGTCCCAGGCAATAGAATGATAGATATCAACGTTTAACTCTGGGATGTTTCAATATGGACCATTTCTGAACGAGTTCACACAGGCTAATTTCTTCACCTTTATCTTCAAAGAGTGAAACAACATTAACGCATTCAAACGATCATCCCCCATTGTTGTACGTAAATAATTCAAAACTAGTTTTAATTTACTAAATGGACATTCACAAGAAGCTGATATCACTGGAGCAGTCAAAATAAAACAAACAAGCTTATGCGCTAACAGAATAATCTTACACAGTTTGAACACTATTTTAGAAATATCTCCGAAATTCGTAGATTCTTTTCATGAATCCAAAAGAATTTCTAATTCAGCAAGCAAGCATTTTGGTTCTTTTGTGAGAAATGTTGGGTCTAATTGCAGAATAGATTTGATTAATTTAATCGTGACGTTGCTTTTGTTAACTGGAAATTTGAAAATTTTTTGAATAGGTACAAACATTGAAAAAGTTTCTTTCATATTGTCGTCAATACAGCTTGTGAAAACTTGCAAGACAGATTTAAATTCTTTATTATAAACTCGAAATTAGTAGCTGTTTCTGGGTATTCATCATATTTTGGTATACGACGTGTTCTGTGATGGTTTGAAAAATTATGCTCAGGACTGATATCTAGTTTTTTCGCAAATGTAACTGAGCTGTTTATCAATCCAAACTGTGAATTTTGATACATTTATTCAATATGGAATTGAAAAAACTTTGAACGCCAAATTTCAAAATTTATTAGTAAATAAAACAAAGTATGAGTAATCAAACGAAACCATTATATCTACAAAATTGGAATTTTTGATAAGCACTTATTTTATTATTCTTCATCGTTCAGCATTCTTCGAAATTGCTATTGCGAAAGTCTCTTCACTTACTCAATAAACTCCTAGTTTGTCAGTGTTTTTGTCACAATGATTTATGACTTGAATCACTATTATTTAAAAACTGACTGCAGTGTTCATTCTAATAGAAAAAATAATCATTAAGTTTTCTATAATTACTACTTCCTCTCTATTTTGATTCCCTTGGCATCATTTAATTAGCACTTTCAACCAAAAATCTATTAGATATTTTTGGAAGTGATGACTCATATATTCAAAATCGAATGCAAAAAAATTGAAATAAAAAAACAATTAAAGAAATTAATGTTACACCTATCATTCTTCATAAAATTTAGTCTCAGAAATTCTAGAATTCGTGAATCCATGTCAAGTTACCGATTTCATTGCACAATAGAATAACTGAGATTTGCCGACTGCCGACTGTTTTGGGGGGGTGTCACACCCCCCACACCCCCCGCTCAATACGCCCTTGATTGAGACAGATGTATAGTGGAATCTTTGTTTAAAGAAAGTTCTTTGACGTTGACTAAGCACAAAGCTAAAAGAAATAATAAGTAAACAACTTAAAATCAAAACATGAAATATTAGATAACAGTAATGTCTAATCTTCTCAAAGATCGTGACGTCGTTTTTTCTAGACCTGCTATTAAGTAAGTAAGGTAGACAGAATTAGAGAATGGAATTGAATTTACAACTAAATAAATTAAAATTTTGACTGAACTTATACAAAAACTGTTTTAAAAACCAAATTAAATTTATTTGAAATTATTTTAAATTTATAGGATTCAAATAAACTCTTGTTGAGAGCATTTAAAGTGTCTGATATCGTCAAAAATTTTCATCCACATTCAGCATGTTTTTTTGTTGTTTTAGATCCATCGAAAGCATCTGGCCAAAAATTAGTTGGAGACGTATGCTTTGAAGAGGCACATAAAGTTGCTTCATTTATTACCCCAGTACCAGGTGGGGTAGGACCTATGACAGTAGCAATGTTAATGAAAAATACCATCCAATCTGCCAAGAAAGCAGCAGCTAAACTAATGGATGATAATTGGACTCTTAAGCCGTTACCGTTGAATGTTTTAGATCCTGTTCCAAAGTAAAATAAATCATGGCTAAAAATTTATTTATATTTTCTCTATAATATGACTTGGGTCTTTTTTTATTTTGCAGAGATATAGTAATTGCAAGGTCACAAAAACCAAAAAATATAAGCCTTTTGAGTGAAGAAATTGGGCTTTTACCAAGTGAAATTTCATTGTATGGCACCACAAAGGCAAAAGTTTCATTAAGTGTACAAAATAGAATGAAAAATAGAAAAGATGGGAAATATATTGTTGTAGCTGGGTAATTTAAAGTTTTAGTAAATAAAAAAAAATAAAAAATAATCAGTAAAATTAAGTTGTTTAATTGCTTAATTCTAGAAAAATATTCAGTATATATTTAAACTTTTTTTAGTATTACCCCAACACCACTTGGTGAAGGAAAAAGTACAGTACTAGTTGGACTAATTCAGGCACTTAGTGCACACAAAAAACGTAATTGCATGGGTTGTTTGCGGCAGCCATCACAGGGGCCTACGTTTGGTATGTAATGAATTGAGAATACAATAATAACAAAGAATGCTTTAATAACAATCCTTTATTTAAAACATGTAGAACCCTGTTACAAGACTGAAACTTATTACTTTTTAAGTTTACATATTTATATGTTTTGCGAGAGTAATTTAAGTACCCTATGATTAATTGATAAAAAGTATTCCATTTACCTATTACTAATGAATAGACTATCTTACCTTATGACTAATTGATATTATATTACAGGTATTAAAGGAGGAGCAGCCGGTGGAGGATATTCTCAAGTAATAAAAATAAATGAAAACTTTGGTTTATTTTTCCTAAAAAGAAATTTTTAAATTTAAGATAATACCAATGGAAGAATTTAATTTACATTTAACAGGAGATATACATGCAGTTACTGCTGCTAATAATCTTCTAGCTGCCCAATTGGATACACGAATATTTCATGAATTAACACAAAATGATCAATCATTGTATGATCGCTTAGTTCCAATAAATAAAGGAATAAGAACATTTTCCGCAATTCAACTACGTCGACTTAAGAAACTTCAAATTAATAAAACTGATCCAAATAAATTAACATTAGAAGAAATTACAAAATTTGTAAGACTCGATATAGATGTTAAACAAATAATGTGGAATAGAGGTATTGATATGTTTGAAATAACTTCTTTTATTTTTTAAAACTAATTACTTTAACTTATTTCTAGTTGTTGATATCAATGATCGTTATCTTAGGCAAATAACAATTGGGGAATCACCAACTGAAAAAGGTTTTACGCGACAAACTAGTTTTAATATTTCCGTCGCTAGTGAAATTATGGCAATTCTAGCTTTGTCAAAAGATTTAGCTGATATGAAAGAAAGATTATCACGAATGGTAGTTGCATTCAGTAAAACTGGAGCACCAATAACTGCTGATGATTTAGGAATGACAGGAGCTATGATGGTATTACTTAAAGATACAATTGAACCCACTTTAATGCAAACGCTTGAAGGAACCCCAGTACTTGTTCATGCTGGACCGTTTGCTAACATTGCACATGGCTGTTCATCAATAATAGCTGATAATATTGCTATGAAATTAGTTGGTGAAAAGGGGTTTGTTATAACTGAAGCTGGTTTTGGATCTGATATTGGAATGGAGAAATTTTTTAATATTAAGTGTCGTTCATCTGGTAAAAAACCAAATGCAGTAGTATTAGTTGTTACAGTTCGTGCTTTAAAAATGCATGGTGGTGGCCCAAATGTTATACCCGGTATACCAATGAAAAAAGAATATACCGAAGAAAATATTGAACTTGTCAAAAAAGGCTTACCAAATCTCTTGAAACATATTGAAAATGGAAAAATTTATGGTGTACCTGTTATCGTCAATATCAATAGTCATAAGTAAAATAAAACTAATAATTTTTTCGCTCATTTAAATTGTTATTTAAATTTTAGATTCGATACAAAAAACGAACATGATATTATTAAAGAAGCATCTATAAAAAGTGGTGCGTTTACAACAGTATCGTCAAATAATTGGGCTAAAGGTGGTAAAGGTGCAATAGATTTAGCGGAAGCTGTTATAAAAGCATGCGAATTATCAAATAATAATTTTAAATTTTTATATGATTTAAATATGACAATTTTAACGAAAGCAACAAAAATTGCTAAGCAAATGTATGGAGCTAGATCAATAATACTTTCTGATAAAGCTAAAGATGCTATAGAATTTTTTGAAACAAAAGTTTGTATATGCTTTTATTTATTTTTTTATATTCTAATAATAAAATTTTATTTTTAGGGATTTGACAATTTACCACTTTGTATGGCAAAAACTTCAGCTTCACTTAGTGGTAATCCTAGTATCAAAGGTGCGCCAAAAGATTTTGATTTATATATAAATAATGTACAATTATCAGCTGGAGCAGGCTTTTTAGTTTTCATGTGTGGTGAAATATCTAAAATGCCAGGCCTACCGACAAGACCATGTATTTATGATATTGATTTAAATACAGATACTGGTGAAATTGAGGGCTTATTTTGAAGGGAAAAAATTATTTTCTTAAGGATATAGTTTTCCGTTTGGGGTTTTCTATTTGATTTTTTAATATGAATTTATGTAAGACCAATGATATTTAAGAAAAAAAGAAGGAAATTTTTGTTATATTTTATTTGTATTTAATAGATTTCTAATATTGGAGACATACATAGTGCTTACTAACATTAAACAATGTGCATTTGCTATAATAAAACAAAACTACTTGACACACATCAAATGTAGTTCCATAGAAACTTTACTCTTTACAACAACAAAGATAAGCAAATATGTACTAATCAAAATGTACTAAGGCCCAGTGTAATCAATTATTTTGATACATATATGGACAAATGGTAGTACATTAGTCTAGTGCCTTTTTTCACTTTAAACGCACTATTAGCTTATTCACTTTTCTCAGTTTAAAATTATGTAGCCAAACACCTTCCATCTCCAAGAGCCCAATCGCATTACACGTTAATCTTATTCGGGTTTGCTCGTTATTGAATTTAATTTTCTGCGTTACGTGGTTATGAAATAGTTACGTGCGTTACGTGGTTATGAAATAGTTACGTGCGTTACGTGGTTATCAAATAGCTTCCAACTAGATGAACAACATAGACAATTTGAAATTATTCTACATATTCTGATCAACCATCAGGTTTTCCTCTCCAAATATTTCATCCAAAAAAAGTACAGCAACAATAACTTGAAAGGCGTAGCAATTTTCATTCATAAGAATGTTAAAGTCCGAATTTTGATGTACATTTTTCTAAAGCCACGAATTTTCAAGATTTACGCCCAGTATTACATTCCACACGTAAGCTTCTCTTCTGTTGATTTTCTTAAAAAACTTAAGTCTTCCTTAAGAACTGGAAGTGTTTCACACTTCATTTTCATGATTTTCTTAACTAAGCTATCGTTGCTGAATTGTGTAACCTATTTCTACGTCAGATGATCACAATTTGTCAAATTTTTTTCATAGAGATATGTTAAAATAAGTGAAATAGCGATAAATTATAAACATTACATTTAAAAACAATTATTATTCAGTATCAATTTTCTCAAAAAAAAAAATTCTTTGTGTTCATTATAAGGCAAACTACTAAATAAATATTGATTCAATTTTTTAGTTCTGGTTGAATTTAACAAAATAATTAACAGTTGTAGTTTTTATTTGCCAAAAATGTTTTCACACATGATATCGTATTCTATGGGGGTATTCATATTGAGGCTTGTAACATTTCGGAAATGTTCCCCTACAATTCTCAGTCCACTAAAATATGTGAATATGTGTTGGAAAATATTACAGAAAACATGTGTATATAAATGTGTATTAGTAAGATACCAAGCATGAGGCAAAAATATTTCTGCCTCAGGAAGGGGTAAAAGCTTTTTCGATATTTGCGAAACTCCGTCTTATCTTTCATCTCCGCTTAACATGAAATTAAATGTTACCGGACTCAATGTGAATACCCTGTATGGCAATTATACACATGTAACCAGCAGGAAGTGCGTAGGATGATCGCCTTTCTGTCAACTATGCTGACAGCCTAAATATAAAGTTTGATGAAATTAACATAGCAACAGCCGCTAAAAATATCACCTTCTAACACATACACATTACTTGTATATATATATATATATATATATATATATAGCTAAATACTATTGAATATTGAATTAATTATATTTAGTAAAAATGCCAATATAATTTTTAAAAATTAATATATTTATTTATTTTATTAAATGGTACCATGGTACCAAATGGCACATCGTGTTATTTTAATATATGTCATTTTATGTCGAAAATATGCCTGACTTTAAACTTTAATTAAATATAATATTGTTTCTAAACGATTTAAATTCCATTCTTAAGTATAAATTAAATTAATTAATTTTATATTATTTAATAAAAACTATTAATACATCAACATCAGGATCAGTTAGGGTACCGCTTACATCAGCTCCATAAATCGGTGCAATATATGTAATATTCTTCCAGTATTTTCGCTCTAATTCTTCAAAATCAAAATGTTTCAGAAGTGCATATTCCAATAATAATTAATTCTTTTTAACGTTTAATGCATTTTTTTTATTACCTTTCTATGTTTGCTAATTCCCTAAATTGTTTTACAGTTAAACCTTTGTTTTGTACATTAATTTGTTATTTTGTTATTGTTACTAATTATATAATTATTTTGTTATTAATTATTAAATTGCTTTACAGTTAAACCTTTTTTTTGAACATTAATTTGTTATTAATCGACTTATAACTCACAAAAAGCACTTTTTCATTCCATCTGTCATGTTAATGACTGTCGTTTTATGACGGCTCCACACATTCGCCGAATGAGCACGAACTTTTCAATTCTAGCAGATTCGCGAATGTGTGGATGGGTAGTTTGCTATAATTTAAACATTCAGTAAACATTTGTACAAGTTCGCCTTGATAGCGAACTTTATACCGAACTTTTACAAACTTTTCAATGCAAACGTCAAAAATGACAAATGCAAGTGTCAACAAAGTGTTATTTATGAGTTATATTTGGAAATAAATGTATATATGTATATTTATTTACTTAATTTATTTAATTATAAATTAATTTTTATATTATTAATTAATTTCTTTTAGTATTTTTATTCTAAGGTAGATGTCAATTTACTCAAATGTCAAAATAACAACGCACGAATGTGTGGAGGGGTCCACGAATAACTAGTTCGGCTAACTTTACAGCAAACTTTGAATTGAAAAGTTTGTGCTCATTCGGCGAATGTGTGGAGGCGGCATTAGAATGACTACTATATAAAAGCATGCCAAATGCAGCTAACATAACTTTTCATATACTAACAACTCACCGATGCACTATTTCTCTACTGTAAAATAATGCATTTTATACAACATTATTGAAATAATGCTGAAAACTACGCTTTTATTTATAAAAAACAACTTGACTTCAAAATCAATTAAATTTGTATGCTCGAAAATTATTATTCAAATAAAGTAATTATTTTCGAAGGTATTTGATATTAAATTTAGTAAAATCAATATAAATTTAAAATTGTTTTAATAAAACATTACTACTTGCAGAAACTTACACTTTTATTGTATAATTAATACATAAAACACTTATTTACTAGCGAAATTTATTGATGAAAACAGGGCGGATTTAGGATTTTGGCGCCCTAGGCTTTAGAGCTCATACCACTTTTATCATAAAATAAAACTGACGTAAGAATCAAGAATACCTACGAAATTATAGAAACGGTTTTTCATTTATTATAATAGCATGTAATATTTATTATAGAACACAGTAAATGTTATTGATTATTTCTATTTATTCAAATACAGTTTTTAAAGTTATTTTAATTATATATTAAAACATACGTGTATAATGATATCCATAAATATTGCGTATATCATTTGGTAAAACTAACATTATACGATGACACGCCTTGCTTTTTGCGATGCAAAAGTGCTGATCCCATCATCATAACCTAAGGATCTCAACAAATCTGATTCAATAGTCAGTAAAGTTAGAGCATTTAGTCTCTCCTCTTTCATTTTTGAACGCAAATAATTTTTAGCTCTTCGCAAACATGTAAAACTACGTTCACCTGAACAGTTGGAGATCAGAGTACATGCAAACATCCGAAGTGCAATGAATGCCATCCTTATCTTTTAAATCCAAAACTCATTTCAAACTCTCAAGCATAAATATAACTAATTTTCGCTTTTCTTTAATTTCCATACCTACTTTTCATTTTTGAGAATTTGTATGCCTCAAAAAAATGTACATAAAAATTTTTGCAAGGTATTGAAAAAAATTGAAAATACTAAATAATATAAATATAGTAGAGTATTTAAGCAAAGAAGCACACATAACGGACCTCATTATATATTAATTTGAAAGTATTTTTGTCAGCCTAAAAATATTTACAAATTTATAACCTTTTGTGTAACAAATATTTCGTAGACAGCACAAATTCCTGTAACTGTTATTCCTTGCTCTTTTGAAAGCATTGCAAATGCCACACTTACCGCCATTAAGATTAAATATATCCAATCTAGAAGAAAAAATTAATTTTAGTAATTCTTATTTGAAAAAAATTTTAAATGTTTTAAACCTGTTCTCTCATATATCTGCTTAATATATCTTCAAACCACGGCTCGAAAGGGACAACACTTTATAAAAATTGCAATTTTTTATTACATTTTCGTATTGATTAATATTCCAGGAATGTTGAGTCTAATTTTCAAGTCAATCAGAGTAAAATTCTCGTAGTTAATTCAAGTAGCACATGTTCTCATTTTAGTTAAACGTTTTTTAATTCTACTTTTACTAACAATTTACAATTAATTTGAATAATTTGCAAAGCTCTAGTTAAAAATACATTTCCTTAAACTAAATAAAAATATTAAAATTACCTTTGAAACAAAAAGCAAACAATTATATGCAGAATGATATTTAATAAATGGTAACCACTTGGCTCTAATCCATGGACCCAAAAATTCCAACGAAATGTTAGCACACATAAAGGACGATATGATTTATGGCTTTGCTCCTGTGAATATAAAATATTATATACTTTTATTAAATGTATTTTAAATATATTTTTATAATGAAATAAACAACAACAAAAATGAACACAGAAATTTTGAAAGGAAGAAAATTTCGGTTTTTTTGTTTAAAGACATCTTAAATTTTCCATTATGGTACAGTAGAATTCATGAAAATTCTTTTTTATTCGTCAGACACCGCAACTTACATCATCAAACACAAATCCACAATTAATACTATTATATTAACAAACAACACATAATAAAACAATTAAAAAGGTTGATAAATTTTTCGATGTCATTTTGCTGATATCACCCTAAAAAGAAATAACAAATTTTAAATTAGATAAAAATTATTAACTTAATTTTTAATTGCCAAAACTGCAAATTCAAAATGTATCGATAAAAGACAAAAAACTTCTTGAACATAAAAAAAACCATGAAATTCCAAAAAACGCTTGTAAGGTGTGATATAAGATGGCTTTTTAAACTCGGCGGAAATGTTCATCTTGGAAAATTGTTAATGAGGACTTACACGTTCATCAAATATTTCTTTTGCTTGGGCCTTTCGGTTTTTGTACTCTACAAATTTTATGATCCAAAAATTAGGGATATCAAGAAAGCATTTAAAATATCTTGTTGTTCGAAGCCTTAAATTTTATCTTGATTTCGAAATTTTTTTTCTTAGGGTTACTTTTGTGTGGTACATTCTAAATTTCTTCCGAGCAAACCAACAGTGAATAAAGAACAATTCCTAAACGTTTTAAGGCGGTTGCGAGAGGATAATACTACACAAGAATCCGGAAACGGGTTTCATGGATTTTGCACTAGAAATAATTCGCCTTTTTACAAAGCAATAATTGTGAAAAACCAAAAACTCAATAAATACTATCTGCCTTATTTGCCTAATCTTGCATTATGTTAGTTTTTCCTCTCCGCCAAACTAAAATTGCCACTCCATGAAACCCGTTTTGAATTAATTCAAGTCGTTAATTATTTTAATTATTTAATCGGTGATTATTAATCTGCTTTTTTCTTTTATATTTTTTTATATTTTATATTATGTATATTTTAAAGTAAAAAGGTAATTGATTGTTTTTCTGTTTTAGTTCAAAAATGTTAAAACAGTTTTTTTGACAACATTCAGCCTCTATTATAAACCAAAGCTCATTTTGAAGAGTTTGAATTAGTGGATAAGAGGGCAGGGGGCAGTTGATTTGAACATGCATAATTAGGGTTTTTTTTTATCATCAATAAAATTCGATAGTATCTGAAGATTATTGCTGTAAGAATGAAAATACAATTTAAGGTAATATTAAGAAACACTACATTACAAAAACACGTACATGTAACTTTTCTTTACAGGAGCATATACTGTCTGGCATCGTCTTAATACAAATCGAGGTAAGATGTTTTTTTTTACTTTTTTACTTTAGCCATGTGTAGATAATTTTCTTTCTTCCACTCTTAGATATAAAATTAATATATTAGAAAATAACCGCAAAGTACTTTAAAAATTATTACTATTAAAACAATAATAAATAATATTGTTTGTTTTAAAATTTTTAATATTACTTAATTGATTATTAGAGCATTTGTAAGTTCATAAGCAATAATTTTGATAAAAACAATTTTTAAAATAAATATTTATTATTTTTAGTATATTAAATTATATTTTATTTCTTTTTGATGAATTTTAAAATTTGTATTATCACGTTAAGATCTTGGAAAAAGTTAAAGACGTTTCATTCTATTCTTTTGGAAAGTTAATGTACTTCACTTAAATTCTCACAAGGCTTTTATTTAACCTAGAACAGAGATTGGTCTTCTTTCAAGAGGATAAGCTCCGAATGACAAATATTGTATTACTTACACAGGATATCTATGAAAAAAGATAACCAGCCAATTTCCCTCAATAAAACTGTTCCTATTAGTTGGACACTTTATTAATGTGCTTGTGATTTATTATTTTTCACTAAAAACTATGTTAATACCTACTGATAAAAACCCCAAATCTGCATAATTTCTAGGAAATTACTAATTTTACCTAAAGAAAGTTGCTACAAAATACAATTTCCCGAGCCATAGGTAAAATTCCTTTAAAAAATTCGATTTTAAATCAATAGGAAGGCGTGGTGACGCAATCCGTATCAGCGCTATTTTTTTTTAGGACAGCATTATATTGGGCGGAAATAGAAATTCGACGTAAAACAAAACAACAACAAGGAGCATCAAAATGGCCAGAAATACCAATATTAAATATTATTAAATAATATTAGAAGATATTTGATAACTATTATGCAGAAGTATTTTAATATTTTTAGTGTTAATTTTTTTTAAAATAAGGTTACTATGATTAATTTTTTTGGAGCTTTCACTGAAAAGGAAAATAATTACTAAGAAAAAAAAAGGAAAAAGATTTTTTTTTATTATAGGAGAGGTTGCTGGGCCCATCAGACCTTGGAGAGAAAAAAACATCATGTAAGTTTTGTTTTCTTTTTTGAAGATAGGTTTTTTTTATTTATTTAAGGATTTAATAATAATGTGGGATTTTGCCACATTTTCTTTTGATTTTTCTATGATTTTTTTTTTCACTATATACTAATTTTAAGAAATAATAATTAATAAATGTTTTGAATAAATCACTTCTTTATTTTAAGATTTCTTAATCCTTTTCTTCCAATAATGATTTAATTTTCAGGTCAGCCGGCTCAGTCGTAGGATGGACGAGCAAAGGGGCTTCTCTCCTTTGTCTCTAGTTTCTCTGTTTCCCACTCATTTTTTGAAATTCTGTCTGTTTTTGAAATTTTCTGTTTCAGTAGCGAGATTTGGTCCAGTGTGTCAGTGGCAAGAACCCACCCCATTACTCTTCAGCAATAGCCGGCTAGCAAGCTCACAGCGTCCGCCACACAAACGACACCTGGTAAATTCGTGCCTATAATTGGTCCTCAGGGGTATGGACCCCTGCAAAGAAAATATGGTCACGTAACACTTCCAAATCCTCGTCTGTCAAACGAGCGCAATTTTTCGTTTTGATTGCATTCATGGTAGAAAATGTTGTTTCACAGAGATAAGTATATCCAAAAAAAGTTGCTAAATATGCTGCACATCTCCATGAAAATGGATATTTTTATTCGCAAATTAAGTTCCAGAATATATTTAAAGTTCTTGATTTCAAAAAGAAATCTTATTTTAAGGTTAAAATTTCATTTTCGACTAGTTTTTGATATATATCCAAAAATTCTCTCAATTTAATTGACATTTCTCCTACGTTTATTTTACCACTGACTGGAAATGATATGAATAATATTATTTCCTCTATTTTTGTAATATCTTTAAATCTTCTATCAAACTCATTTTGTAACATTACAATCTTATTAGCATATGGAATGTATTCATATGAGTTTTTATCTGAAAATTTAGCTGCCAGATTTTCGAAATCTTTTAAATCCCCTCTCCTCAATTGTGCTTCTAGTATGATGAATGCATTCACGTCATTTACCATTTCAGTTAATGTTTTGTTCTTTCCCTGAAGTAGCAAATTTAGTTTGTTTATGGGGATATGATTTATTAACAGTTACCAGAAAATTTTTTTATTTCTAATTAAAAATTCTAAAAACCTTTTTAAAAATTTAGCACGGCTTAGCCACCTTACGTCAATGTATAATAACAGTTCAGCTTCAGCTTTAAATTTACGTCCTTACAAACTGCTGCCATGAATAGGATTGACCATTTTTAATGCACAGTTCATCACATCTTCTGAATTAAATATTTTTGAGCATAATGCCTGCTATACAATGGTATTTGATAAAACTTGGAATATCATCATCATTACTCTTCAGCAATAGCCGGCTAGCAAGCTCACAGCGTCCACCACACAAACGACACCTGGTAAATTCGTGCCTATAATTGGTCCTCAGGGGTATGGACCTCTGCAAAAAAAATATGGTCACGTAACACTTCCAAATCCTCGTCTGTCAAACGAGCGCAATTTTTCGTTTTGATTGCATTCATGGTAGAAAATGTTGTTTCACAGAGATAAGTATATCCAAAAAAAGTTGCTAAATATGCTGCACATCTCCATGAAAATGGATATTTTTATTCGCAAATTAAGTTCCAGAATATATTTAAAGTTCTTGATTTCAAAAAGAAATCTTATTTTAAGGTTAAAATTTCATTTTCGACTAGTTTTTGATATATATCCAAAAATTCTCTCAATTTAATTGACATTTCTCCTACGTTTATTTTACCACTGACTGGAAATGATATGAATAATATTATTTCCTCTATTTTTGTAATATCTTTAAATCTTCTATCAAACTCATTTTGTAACATTACAATCTTATTAGCATATGGAATGTATTCATATGAGTTTTTATCTGAAAATTTAGCTGCCAGATTTTCGAAATCTTTTAAATCCCCTCTCCTCAATTGTGCTTCTAGTATGATGAATGCATTCACGTCATTTACCATTTCAGTTAATGTTTTGTTCTTTCCCTGAAGTAGCAAATTTAGTTTGTTTATGGGGATATGATTTATTAACAGTTACCAGAAAATTTTTTTATTTCTAATTAAAAATTCTAAAAACCTTTTTAAAAATTTAGCACGGCTTAGCCACCTTACGTCAATGTATAATAACAGTTCAGCTTCAGCTTTAAATTTACGTCCTTACAAACTGCTGCCATGAATAGGATTGACCATTTTTAATGCACAGTTCAGCACATCTTCTGAATTAAATATTTTTGAGCATAATGCCTGCTATACAATGGTATTTGATAAAACTTGGAATATCATCATCATTTTTACAAAGACTAATAAATCCAATATGAATCCCAACTATAAAGGGTGCTCTATCATTAATAATCGATACCAGCTTATGTATTGGAAACTCTGCTTTAGTAATGAAAGATTTGAACGAATTATATATATCTTGACCTCTCGTTTATCCCTTCATCGGTAAAATAGTTAACAATTCTTCTTTAACAGACATATCTTGGAAACACATTCGGTACTGTGCGGTATCAGTGATATCCGTTGATTCATCTAATTGTAAGGATAGAAACCTGCATTTATTGATGTTTTCTTGTAAAATCTCTTCTAAATTCTTACTCATTGCTTCTGTTCTACGCATAACGGAGTTTTTCGACAGGGACATTTCTTTTATTGAAGCAATTATTTCAGTTTTGTTCTTAAAGTATGAAGTAATAATTCTCCTACTTTAATAAAGCTTTTCTTCCATATTTCACCATCTTTAAAGGGTTTCTTTTGTTATATTAATATTTCAGCTACCTTAAATGAAGCCATTGTAGCTGTTTTGGACTTCATGGCTGATCTTGCAAGAAATGACTGTTGCATATTCAATTGTGTCATTAATTGCTGAACTTTGGTTTTTTGTAACTGGGTGCCAAGAGGGAAACTATTTTCATATTGCCTATGAACAGTTCTAAACTGTCTTTCAACATTGGCCCGTTTAGGAAGAGCTACGCTTGAAAGACAAATAATGCAAATACATTTATCGTTTTTCATAGTGAAGAAAAATTCTTGCTCCCATTCATCATTATAGTGATATATTTTTGGCTTCAAATTATGAATTTTAAAGTCAACTACAAAAAATTGATGTTTTTTAAACATTAATCGAAAGAATATGTATCCAAAAACATTGTGTGAAAATTTCAGGACAATCGGAGTATTTCTAATATATTTTTTGTTACCTTTCGGATTGGCGCAGTGCGCTTATCTTCGATTTCACTTATTGTTAGCTTAAACTGCTATTTGCACAAAATTATACTTACATATTTTTCGATTTTTCACCTTTTCAAACAATTAAAATGTTTATATTTAAATATTTCATATTAAAATATTTACAAAGATTTTAATGTTCTCTTTTATTCTAAAACTCTTTAACTGAGGCGCGCACTACTAATGAGGGCAAAGAATGGTATTGTCACCATCGTACTAAACCAAAGCAATAAAAAATTCACACAAAAAATTTCTTCAGAATTTTCTGCAATCATTTTGAGACAGCACGTGTTTGAAATGATATGTGCATACTTCTTCGACGTTGAACATTCACGTTTACTTGTTGATTTAATACGCCCTCAAATTTGGATATTTCAGCGTAAATCTCTGATAGTCATCTTTTTTTAATATACTTTTCTTACAATTGTTATTGTTTTTAGCGATGTCTGAATTTGTATTGACACGATGCCGCTAAATTTATTATTTTTTATCTCTATTTTTTTTTTTTATCGCATGAAGTAAAATATTGTTATGATTTTGGTGGCATAGACAGCTAATAGTCGTCAAGATAAATATGTCGCGGTCGACTTGGAATGAAGACGCGGTCGACTAGTCCAAAAAACTAAACAAAAATTTCACACAAATTAAAGCCAGCTGTTTTTTGATAGCTCTAATTAAGAAACTAGGTTGTTTCTGTTTGACATGGGGTCAAAAGAGCTCGGTTTCTTTGAAAACATAAGGTTTCAAAAAACAATATTCTCTCGTTTGTTTGACTCAATCAAGGAAACTTGAAGACAGCAAACTGCGAGCAACATTTTAATATGGAAGAAACTCAAGGGAGGATGGGTGATTATGGAAGAATCTGTCCATCAGGATGATAAACTACTGGATGCATTACACTTGGTTTCACACTTGACATTTAAGTTTTTCCTCAGTTGAGTTTCTTAAAATACTTAAGTCTTTCTTAAAAACTGAAAGTGTTTCACAGTTCATTTTTATGATCTCCTTAACTCAGCCTTCATTTCAGAATTTTGTAAGCCATTTTAGGTCAAATGATCATAATCTGTCACCTTTCTTTACTTAGTGTCTACTGGCGATTTGGACAGCGAACTGGACAGCGATTTGGAAAGCGATCTGAGCCGCGGTTAAGGTGGCTATAGACTACAACTAAAAGTGGACAACTTTTGCTTCCTTTTCCATATAAAAACCTGTTTTCTGGGACTTTTCGGGTGGATATTAAACATGTTTGATATTTTTCCGATTTTTAAGGTGGCTATAGACTACAACTAAAAGTGGACAGCTTTTGCTTCCTTTTCCATATAAAAACCTGTTTTCTGGGACTTTTCGGGTGGATATTAAACATGTTTGATATTTTTCTGATTTTTACATGCTCTGCACTAACACACTCACAGATAAATTTATTTTTCAATTTTTCTTCGAGTAGTGCACATCGGTCTCTGCCATATGACATTTTAAGAGATGGGATTGCAATGTGCGTGGGTTTGTACTATAAAGTTTTTTTTTCAGGTTAAATGATAAGCTTTAGTTTTATTTTTTCTAATTGAAGTTAGTATGCAAGTAATTATTCAATTATTTAATTAAATAAATAAAAAATTATTACATGATAATATTGAAGAAGAAACACATGTAAATATATTCAAGGAAAATAAAAATTTGGGCAGCTTAATTCATTACCGATAAGTGAAACAATTACATCTAATATTAAGTGTAACCAATAATATTTAGGAAAATAAAAGGAATTCTGACGACTAAAAATTACACAAAAAATATCAATATAATAGTATAAATATACAAATATTATAGAACCTATATTTTTTTAAATCAAATATATAATTGTATATGATTTTTTTATAGTAAAAGGTCTGAAAATTGAGAAAAGTTGTAAAAGAAATATAAATAAATCAAATTTAAATAAAATAAATTACATTTAAATATAAATAATAACACATAAGTTAAAATGAAATAAGTAAAAATAATATTTAAAAACAAAAATAACATGAAGTATATATTATTTAAAAAAATATATTCAAAAAGTGTCTACAACTTGGAAATTAATTATTATAATAATTATTTTCTTGAATTATAATATTACTTCTTTTTATAGAACTTTTTTGTTTATCATTATCAAGTATTGCTGAAATAGAATTATCTTTTTGTATGTTATCCTACCTACAAAAATTGTGAAATATTTATATTTGACATAGTTGAATTTAAATCAATTGAAAATATTTTCTTTTGAAGTTCCTTTCTTCAAATTATGCATTTGAAATCCTTTTATTTTCCTAAATATTATTGGTTAAACTTAATATTAAATGGTAATTGTTTCACTTATGGGTAATGAATTAAACTGCCCAAATTTTTATTTTCCTTGAATATATTTACATGTGTTTCTTCTTCAATACTATCATGTAATAATTTTTTATTTATGTAATTAAAGAATTGAATAATTACTTGCATACTAACTTAATCCATTAGAAAAAATACAAACTGAATGTGCTTATTATTTAACCTGAAAAAAAAACTTTGCAGTACAAGCCCACACATAGTGCAAGCCCACCATTTGATATATCATATGGTAGGGACCGATGTGCACAACTCGAAGAAAAATTGAAAAATGAATTTTTCTTTGAGTGTATTAGTGGAGGGCATGTAAAAATCAGAAAAATATCAAACATGTTTAATATCTACCCGAAAAGTCCCAGAAAACAAGTTTTTATATGGAGAAGGAAGCAAAAGTTGTCCACTTTTAGTTGTAGTCTGTAGCCACCTTTGCATTCAGAAGTATATGAACCGCAATAATTACTTTACAAGTCATTCAAAAAATACAATTTGTACCTGAAATAGCGACAAAATATAAACACCATTTTTAAAAACCATAAATAATCAGTAATTTTCTTTAAATAAAAATATTCCTTGTGTTTATTATAAGGCAAACTACTAAATATTCTTCAAATTATTGATTAAATTTGTTATTTCTGGTTAAATTTAACAAATTAAACTTGTATGAAAACTTTTGTAATGTTAATGATATTTTTAATGTTTTTCTACAATTCAACAGAATACTAAATTTTCATATATTAAAAACTCACTGATACACCATTTCTCTATTGCGAAATAAAGCATTTCTTATGTAACATCATTGCAATGAAAATTGCACTTCTATTTTTTAACCACTTCAAAGTCAATTTAATTTTTATGCTTGAAAATTATTATTTAAATAAAAGAATGTCTTTCGAAGGTATTTGATATAAAACTTAGTAAAACAGTTAAGTCGAATTTAAGTCGTGAAAATTGGGGACCACAATTTGGCACTTTTATTTACACAAATATTTATTCTTCAATTTCTTTGAGTTAAGTTCATTAAACTAGTTGTAAGCGTCCGTAGCAGACCTGAAAAATGGAAAATACATGTCCCCACTTAATAATCCATAACTTTTTAACTTCGATTTTAAATATTTTAATATCAAAATTTTTGTAACAAATTTATCTTTCAATTCAAGTCTTAAAAACCTTACTTAAAACTTTTTTCTTTCAAAAAAAGCAAATAAAAATGAGTCATTTTTAAATAAGGTAAAAAAAATCACTTATATATCAATTAAAAGAAAAAATAAAGGTTTTTAAAACCGGTCATTTTTGGTAAATCGAAAATTTATTTTCTGGGACATAGACCATTAAAACACGTTTTTTGAGGATATCTCAAAAATGCTTCTTTGAAAAAAATGATTGTGATTTTTGGATTCAGCGACCCAAAATTACACTAAAAAACATCTTTTTATTGAGCCTAGCACTTCCTAAACGGGCCAATGTAGAAAGGCACTTTAAAACTGTTCATAGCAAATAGAAGTTTCTCTCTTGGCACCAAGTTACGAAAAACCAAAGTTCAGCAATTAATGACACAATTAATAGACCGGGAGCCGGTGACACAAAGTGTGCACCTATCGAGTTAAAGAAAAATCCATGTTTTTAGCGATAGTTCATAATTAGGACATAAAAAAAAGTTTGGTCGGCCGAGCCTTATTCCGGATGGGATTCGAGCAGAGGGGTTATTTCTACACCGAAAAAACCGAGGCTAAACACCTATCGAGTTAAAGAATGAAATTGGGCTTTTTCAATCATATTTATATAGCAGATTAATTTAAGAAAGGTCAGCCTCGCGATATCTTGGTGGGATTGGCGGTATGACCGGATCATGTGGTATAAAAATAGGAGGCCTTGCACCCATCGAGTTAAAGAATGAAACTAATGACAAATTAAAGGTTAAATATTCAGCTTTAATATTTTTTTGGTCGGCCGAGTGTTATCTTGGTGGTTTTTTTTTGCCGGGCAAATTTATAAGGAAAAGTCATGAGGCACGTGGCTTTAGCTATGCTCAAAATTTGAGTGCCTTGAGTGTGCTGTAAAAGAAAAAGTGTTTTTTATAATATATTTCAGTTGCTGAATGCGAATATGAAAACCATTAAAATTTTTAGTTCAAAGACCTTTTTCATTTTTCTAGGTATTTTTAAATTAAATTTATTAGATATTTAAATGATATTGTCAATTTACAAAATTCTTCTGAAGGAATAAATAAAACTGAAAAAATTATTATTATAATAAAATGATTGATTTTTTTTAAACATTAAAATGGCTTTTATTTAATAAATTTAAGGTTAATATGGATTTATACTATTTAAATATATTAATTTCTACAATACATACAAATTTAATGTGAATTATCAACCCAGAATAATTGTGAAATTATTCATAAAGATATTTCCTCTACAATTGAAATAATTGAACCACTCAATATAAACAACAAAAATAAATCAAATGGGGACTTTTTAATACATAAATGTGAGCACCTTTTAAGCTTCCGTTGTAGAAATTGAAAATGCTAGGTTTGTGCTTGTACTCAATGCTCCATAAAGTTTTTATTTTTCGTCCGATTGTAGAAATTTTGGGCTCAAAATTTTTATAAACAATTTTTCTTTCATTTTAAACTTTCTTATTTGAAAAAAAAAAAAAAATGCAAATGTGTAATATTAGAGCAAGTGTAAAAATGAAGTTTTCTCGACTTTCTTTGGAAGCAACGGCGACAATTTTACATTAATTCAAACAAATTATATACTATTAGAAAGGAAATAACAAAATCTTTGATTAAAAGGCTGGTTTTGTTTGTAATGTGATTTAGTTTTGGAGATATATGTTATTATATCAAAAAGAGCTAAAGAACAAGTTTTTAGCGAAAATTTCAAACATTTCATTTTAGAAGAAAAAAATGGTTTTCATATTCGCATTCAGCAACTGAAATATATTATGAAAAACACTTTTTCTTTTATAGCACACTCAAGGCACTCAAATTTTGAGCATAGCTAAAGCCACGCGCCTCCTGACTTTTCCTTATAAATTTGCTCGGCAAAAAAAAACCACCAAGATAACACTCGGCCGACCAAAAAAATATTAAAGCTGAATATTTAACCTTTAATTTGGCATGAGTTTCATTCTTTAACTCGATGGGTGCAAGGCATCCTATTTTTATACCACATGATCTGGTCATACCGCCAATCCCACCAAGATATCGCGAGGCCGACCTTTCTTAAATTAATCTGCTATATAAATATGATTGAAAAAACCCAATTTCATGCTTTAACTCGATGGGTGTTTAGCCTCGGTTTTTTCGGTGTAGAAATAACCCCCCTGCTCGAATCCCACCATGATAAGGCTCGGCCGACCAAACTTTTTTTTATGTCCTAATTATGAACTATCGCTAGAAACATGAATTTTTCTTTAACTCGATAGGTGCACACTTTGTGTCACCGGCTCCCAGTCTATAAATATGCACACACTGAACTGAGAGTATGAGGAATGCTTGAAAAACAAAAAAATTAAATTTCAGCATAATGCTAAATGTTTAAACTAAATTGTGAATCGTTTTCTGTTAATTATTTTTCAATGTATTTTTCTTTCTTATAATTAATACAAATTTTACACTATTCAAACAATGAATGTCTTAATTAAATGAAATAGAATAGACATAAAATATCTAATACATTTTTCTTGTAAGCAGGCAACTAAAATCTATTTAGTTTTTACAGCAGCTCTTAATTTAGCCGACCTACTACGAGGATTTTTAGAAATTTCATCATCATCTGGAGTAATAACATGTTTATGAAGTTGTTTCCAACCTGTTTCGATTAAAGATTCTGCAATCTCTTGAGTGTGTACAATATCATGACGTGAATATTTTAATGGTATGGGATTTGCAATACCTTCAATTATATTACCATTTAAATGCCGTTTAACAATGGTATCTTCAAGTGAATGAAATGTTAATGTTACTAATCTCCCTTTCTTTTTTAATAAATAATATGATAAAAGCATACTATAATTAATTTCATTCAATTCATTATTTATAAATATTCGTAATGCTTGAAATGTTTTAGTTGCAACATGTGTTGGTCGTTTAAGTTTGTCTAAACGATATTTTTCTTTAGTACATGCTTCCACTAAATCTGCTAACTGTTTTGTTGTCTTAATTTGAAATAAATTTGATCTAGCTTGAACTAAGGCTTTAGCAATTTTGTTCGCAGCCTTTTCTTCACCATATTTTCTCAAAATTTGAACTAAATCTCTTTCATCAATTTTCGCTAAAACATTTTCCGCTGTTATTTGATTTTGATATCTATTGGCATCCATACGCATATCAAGTGGGCCATTTTTTGATATAGCAAAGCCTCGATTGCCATTATCAAATTGTAATGATGAACAACCGAAATCAAATAGTATACCATCAATTGAATTTTTTTCAATATTATAATGTTTTGCTAGTTTTGGAATATCTGAAAATTTACCTAATAATGGTATTATCTGATCAGGATATTCAATACTTAATTTTTTAGCATATTCATAAGCATATGGATCTCGATCTAATGCTAAAATTTTAATATCGTTGCAATTATTTAATAGTTCTTTGGTATGACCTCCAGCACCGAATGTCATATCGATAAAGCGCTGTCCAGGTTTTGGCTCTAAATATTTTACTGCTGTTTTAGCCATGACTGGCTTGTGTGATTCTGTAACAGTAGTATTAAATTTTCGGGTAATCGAATCAAAATATAATTTCTTCAATATATTACAGAATGGAACAAGCATTTTGAAATTTTAATTAAGTTTTATCAACTTTTAATTTTGACTTTTGAGGAATCGTTAAGATACTTAAGGAAGTCAGATGTTAAAACTTGATGGCATTGCTCTGCAGTCAAACCAGTCGATGTCGATTTGGATGTACGAACAAAATTTTTTCCGTGAACGTTATTTGCGATCCTTTCTAAGGCTTCAATTTGTCTAATTAGTTTTCCGGAAAGTTTTGTTGGGACACTTGATGGTTTAATAATAGTATTCGCTTGATTTTGTAAATGTTCACCCAAATCTCTAAAATTTAATATTAATTTTTATTTAGAAATGAAAAATATAAATTTTTATAATAAATCTACAAAAAATTCAAAATTTTTTATTTAAATCTCTTAAGCAGTATAGTTTTCATTTCATTTTCCGATCACTATTACTTCTAACATCTAACATCACATCTAACTACTAAATTACAAACTACCTGTCGGTAAAATTTAAAGAATTATGTAAAATAAATACCCTGTTGCAGGGTATTTTGACTTTTGCATTGATGAGTTTTTTCTAATTATATTCAAGTAATATTTTACAAATTAATAGCCGGCATATACATATAAAGTAAAAATTATGCTCTACAAATAATATTATTTAAGTGCAAAATATTTATATCCTTTAACATAATGTTTTTAAAATACAAAGTATCCATTACCTTCCAATTTTACTTTTATCAACTGTCCATTTAGTTAATAATTGCATTAATCTAACATAATAAGTTGACATAATGTAGAAAAAACATTTTACATAAGAAATGGAATATAAATAAAATGTACTAGTTTAATAATTACAGTATCTTCAAACTGTACGTATATGTATCATGATTTTCCTTGAGTTTTCGAACGAGTTCCTATATATACACTTAAAAAAGAGGCAATGCTTCCAGCGGGGAAAGGATTGATTCACTATGCATTCGCAATCGATTCGTGGGAAGCTATGAATCAATTCTTTCTCAGGAGGAAATCTGTCATTATGATGACATGTCAACATTGTTATGCTATAGCACAAACACTAATATATTTTGTGATTATATTTTTGTTTTGCAGGTTGAACTCAAAGAAATTTAGAGTTTACCTTTTCACATTAATTTCAATTAAACACTGCTCTTTAATTCAAATATGTAGTTTATTAGTAAAGAGTTTAATAATCAATTATGTTATAATTAGAATTACAATAAAATAACTTAAATGATACAGTAATTGTAATACGGTACAATAACTAAAGACACTAAAATAACTAAATTAAATGACTGACGTCTTCACCCAGGAGTCTTAGATGTAAAAAGAACTGTTGCTTCAGCCTGCCTCATCCTTTTTATATTCGTAAATCCTTTTTAGGTGGTCTAATTCACACCATTTGTTAGTTTGTTTGTTTTTTTCGATATCCTATGCAAATATGTCTTGCATCATACATTATTTTATTTTATTACTTGTTTATAGGCTATTTCCTGGAATTATTTTTAACTGTCGGACCTTTTCAAAGTAAAAGCGGAAAACGTTTTAAAATCTTAAATAAACCAATATTAGATGTAAATACGACGTGGGTGATCAAACATTCATAACACCTCCCCACTAAAAAAAGAGCGACTATATGTCGCTAACTCATGGAAGGGCTCCAATTGTTGGATTGCGCCTTCTTCTCGGGTATCTTGGTTCAATTGAAATCTCCTGTTCTTCTACCTGCCTAATACTTTCTCTTCTTTGGAAATAATTAGCATAAGTACCTTTCTTAAATTTATAGCAGCCAACTATCAGAAATCCCAAAATTAATAGACTTACAATTCCCAATATGAAACCCTGTGCTCTCTCTGGAATATGTTTGAGTGATTTGTGGAGAAGTCTTTCTTGTTTTTGTATTTGGGTCGTCAAATCTTGTAGATGATCGAGATTATTTGTGTTAACTTTACCAATAGGTGAGACTTCAATATCTATTTCCTCCAATTTCACGTTTGCGCAACATCCGTCAAGGTTAAAATTAAAATGGTCTTGACTTTCTCTGGTTTCTTCTGCGGCGTCATATGTTATGATGTTGGTGCTGGCTGTGCTGAATTCGCATTTGGGTTCAAGACTTAAAATTCCTATTCCCTGAATTGTACCGATAGTGCTATTTTTACTACATTTATAGTTATATCTAGTATCAAAACTTAAAGCATATATAAATGTGTTTACATATAATTTTTCAAATATTTCATAGTGCCTATCAATTTGATTTATTATACAGTTTTCGGCACCATAATTCAAAAGTAAAGATACTTCACAATCATCTACATGAGGTAAAGTCTTAGATTCTATTGCCTTACAAATAAAGATATTGTTTATAATTGTACAATTTGGCTCCTCTTTATATGTTTGGTATAATGTTTTGCTACTGCTTATTGTGACAAACTTATTTCTTATTTCTAATAAAGTTGAATGACCCTTATTAACAATAGGTACACTTATAACTTTATATAAATCAAATTCCATTAAATCTAAGAGAGGTAAGCCAATTACAATATTTATTATCTTTTTCTGCAAGTAAGCAGATAATTTTATTTGCTTAATTATTAAATTATAATTACCTATGCTAGGTTCATATAACATGCGATATATGTTCTTACTGTACTTTAATTCTTTGACGTAGCTTTCAGGAGATATTATACCAGGGTGCAAAATATTCAATTGTAGAAACAATAATATATCCGTTAGAATTTCTAAGTCGTGTTCCACTTGTAATAGGGCGTAATGTATTTGGAAATTTACTTGTACAAAATAAAATTTGTTATTTATCGAAAGTGTCCTGTTGTTTGCCATTCCTTCCATAGTGTTTACTATTCCTGTTAATTCATTAATTTTTCCTGCATAATATTTCGTAGTTGTTTTCAAGACTTGATTTTGTTCGTTAATTGATTTCACTATCTTGATCTCTTCTTGCATTGCAGTTTGAATGAATTCTTGATTTTGCGCAAGTGTTTGCGTAGCATTTTGGTAGTACTGAGCATCGCTATCGTCCATGGTTCCAAATAAGACTTTCAGACCTGAACCAATGGCGTTAATTAGTCCTCTTCGATATTTTCTATCCTGATTTCCTAATAGTTCATATACAATTTTGAACTTATTTCTAACATTTCTTAAATCCATTATGGATTTATCCTTGAGATCTTGACATTCTCTAATTTCGCTTAAGCATTTGTTTCTTATTGTTCTAATTAAATTTTCTATTTCTAACAATCTTAGTTCTAGCTCTTCCAACTCTATATGTATGACAATTGTTGTTTTTCCATTTTCTTGTCGCAATTTGCCTAAGTGTTGGAAGTACATCCCAGTATTCTCCAGATTTTTAATTTCCAAGCTGGCCACTGCCCTGAAAAGGTTTTATGTGGCTTTTATTAAAATATGCCTTTTTATTTGGTAATTGAATCAAAACTGAATTTTCAAAAACTTCAAGGACTTTGTAAGGTCCTTTTGCTCGAGGGGATAGTTTTCTTTTATCTGAATTTTTTATGAAGACCATACTACCGATTTTGACATTTGGCATTTTTCCCAATGCTTTGTCGTATCGTTCCTTTGATTTTTCTTTTAGTTTTCGGTTGTGTATTTTGGCATTTTTTTCCAATATTCTACGAGTTCTTATTATTTCTTCCATTCTTTCGTATATCGTGATTTCTTTTTGTGCCTTTTCGATGGCTGTAGGAATATTTGGTTCTTGCCCAAACATCATATAGTAAGGTGTAAATCCTGTAGCAGTATGTTTGGTGTTGTTATAATTATAAGCAGCATATTTCATTAGGTTTTTCCAGTTTTTGCCCGTATTTTTGGTTGTTCTTACGAACTCATTAATTCGTGCATGGGCTCTTTCCAAAGATCCGTTTGATTGCGGATAAGCCGTGCTTGTAGTTATTTGATTTATGTCCAGTAACTTACAGATTTCAGCCATAAGTTCGTTGCAGAATTCTGTTCCGTTATCCGTTAAGATATATCCAGGCAGTCCAAATTTTAAGGCCCAATTTTCTATAAATACTCCTGCAATTACGCTAGCAGTTTTGGTTTTAATTGGAATGATCATAATATATTTTGATAGATCATCCTGTATGGTCAACGCAAAAGAAAACCCATCTTCTGTCATGGGGTATGGTCCAATTAAGTCCATGTGTATTTTCTCCAAAGTGTGCTGGGCAAGACTAACTATAGTCATAGGATTCCTATGAGGATGTCTGTTTATTTTCTCTGTAGCACATTCTTTGCACTTAGAAACGTAGTCGATGACATCCCTGCTTAAGCCTTTCCAAGTATATTTCCTTTTAATTTTTTCTAAGGTAGACTTTTGCCCTGTATGTCCACCAATTACTCCTTCATGGTTTTCTTTTATTATTTTTAATTGCAAATCTTTGTCACAGATTTCTTCTAGAACTTGATCTTGATTGACATCCCTAACATCTGTGCTTCGATCATTTACAGTAATAATTTCGGGTTGTGGTTCACTATGGTCCTCCACCGTTATACCCTGCTCTTTTAGAATATCAAGGATTTCATCATACTCTCCGTTTTCATTTACAGGCTCTAACACTAAAACATTTCTACTCAGTTCGTCCGCTACGACGTTGTCTTTTCCCTTTTTGAAAACTATTTCATAATCGTACTCTTCCAATTTCAATCTCCATCTCACTAACCTACTTCCTGGATCTTTTACATTAAAAAGCCATGTAAGTGGACGATGATCAGTTTTAATTTGAAACTCAGTACCATATATGTATGGCCTGAAACATTTAACTGCCCAAACGATGGCCAGACATTCTTTCTCTGTTGTACTGTAATTTTTTTCAGCTTTATTTAAGGATCTTGAAATAAATTGAATAGGTTTATCGATTTTATCCTTAGTCTGACTTAGAACGGCTCCAAGCCCCTTGTTGGATGCATCGGTAGTTATAATGAATTGCTGGGAAAAGTCAGGATACTGCAATGTCACAAAATTCTTTAAGTCATTTTTCAATGCGTCGAAACTTTCTTGTTGCTCTTTTCCCCAAATGAATGGGACATTTTTCTTTAGCAACTTGTTTAAAGGGCTACCTGTTCTACTACAACCTGGAATAAACTTTCTGTAATAACTAATCATTCCCATAAATGATCTCACGTCCTTTTTGTTTTGTGGTTCTTTTAGGTTAGAAATTATTTCTAATTTTTGTTGATTCGGTTTTATTCCTTCACTTGTAATTATATGTCCAAGAAATTCTACTTCAGTTTTTAAGAACTCACATTTCTCGGGTTGAAGTTTTAAATTAAATTGTTTTAGTTTTGCAAGTACTCTTGACAATTTACTATTATGTTCCTTAGGACATTATTCATAGCCCGCTGAAAACATGCTGGGGCATTCTTCAAGCCAAATGGCATACGCGTAAATTCGAAGTGTCCATAGGGAGTAGAAAATGCTGTTTTTTCCAAGGATTTTTGATCTAATGGTATTTGGTGAAAACCTGATGCCAAGTCCAATGTCGTAAAATATCGTGCACCACCTAGTTGGTCTATAATTTCATTGATATTAGGTAAAGGATAATTGTCTGAAACGGTAATATCGTTCAATTTACGATAATCTATTACCATGCGCCATTTAGGCTTTCCATTAATATCACTTTTCTTCGGAACAACCCATAGAGGAGAACACCATGGGCTATGGCTATCTTGAATAATCCCTTGTTCCTTTAAGCTTCCGATTTGAGCTTTAACTTCAGCTTCATGTACCTTTGGGTATCTGTATGTTTTTGTATGTATTGGTACATCAGTTTTTGTCCTAATTATATGTTTAGCGGCTGTGGTAACCGTGAGAGGTTCACCAGGTAGACTAAAGATTTCTGCAAATTCATGTAATGTATTTTCAAGCGATTTTTCCTCAGTATTTTCAAGATGACTCAGTCTAAGGCTTTCTTTTATAATTTTCCACCTCTTATTGATTCCTAATAAGTGCGAAACCTTATTGTTTCTACAGACATTACCGAAATGTAATTTAATTGACTCATTGTTATTTTTAAGAACTTTATTCTTGTAATCTATTACAAATTCGTGTTTCCTTAGAAAATCTGTACCTAGTATACCATCATAATCTTTGAGATCATTATTCCTAACTACTTGAAATTTAACTTGATATGGATTACAATTCTCAGTTTCTGAGGGAATTTGAATATTAAGTTTTGCAAATCCTAATGATTCTTTAAACTTACTTCCGAAGCCTTGAAGTAAAATTTTTCCACTTTTATCCAAATCGCTCTCGTAAATAACATTTTTCTTTATTAGTGATATTCCTGCACCGGTGTCGACCAACATCTTATATGTCGTATCATCATATTGAATTACAATGTGTGGGCTTTTTCCCCAATTTATTGCCCCTACGCTTGTTTTTTTCTCTACATTGAATTTCCTAAAATTGTTTTCTCTTTTTTTTTCGACCTTTTGGTTACTTTCCGGCATAAGGACTCTTTTTGGTTTCCTGCAGTTTCGTGCGAGATGACCAATTTCGTCGCAGTTGTAACACCTTAGGTTCAGTCGATTGACTTTAATCATGTTCCTATTATGATAGTCCTTTTCATTTCTAACATTTTTGCAAAGAAGTCTCGTTTCTTCTTCTGTAGCCAATTGTGAAGCTTCCGTTAAGTTTTTAGGACGCTGCGTGATAACATATGTAGTTAAATATTCCTTTAGGCCGTTAATAAAAGCGTTTTTAATGTTTTCCATTATATATGCCTGCTGACCAATTTCATTATTAAATCACGCATTAAATTTTGAATCATCCTTCTTTGTAAGGTTTCGGCCCTTTGTGTAAATTGCATAACGTTTTCTGCTTTTTCTTGTTTTAATTGTACTAATTCTCTATGCAGTTGCAAATTACTATGCCTTTCTCTATAAAGTGAATTTAATTCGGCCTTAAGCTCATTCCAAGAACAAATGTTCTTATTCATTGTGATTATACTAGCGTTTCCTATTATACGGCTTTTAATAAAAAGAAATAAAACTCTCTTCTGCATTTCCGTAGCAAGGGACATTGCATCTTCACATGTCTGAAGGAAGTTGTAAGCTTCTGAAGCTTCACTTTTAAAGAGAGGTATCATCGAGGTCAGTACTTGAATGGGTACTTCATGAGCCATTGCTTGCAGTGGAAGATTGCTACTATCAAGATTGTTAGACCTTTGAGTTAGAGAAGGTGCGGAAGGAACTTGGGGTGAAGATGATATTTCTGAAAAATTTTGGAGATATTCTTCTCGGGGGATGAACTTTCCTGACTGAAGAATTTCGTAATTTTCGCCGTTGAATTTAATGTTATTTTTAATAAAGCTTATGTCTGTGTCGTATTCTTTTTTCGAAGAAATTTCCCGGATAATCATTGCTTCCACTTTATTTGCACTTATCATTTTATGCACTTTTACTAAAGAATTATACTACGTAAAAGAATTAAAGTACTTACATGTAAATTGCTGCCAGGATGAGGATGTTCATAGTTGTTTAGTTGAATCCTCCGGCTGATAAAGATGAATTTGTTATTCTTCTTTCCTTAAGGTAATGGGAATTCGTATCCCACCACTGCCACCAATTTATTTGTGTTATGCTATAGCACAAACACTAATATATTTTGTGATTATATTTTTGTTTTGCAGGTTAAACTCAAAGAAATTTAGAGTTTACCTTTTCACATTAATTTCAATTAAACACTGCTCTTTAATTCAAATATGTAGTTTATTAGTAAAGAGTTTAATAATCAATTATGTTATAATTAGAATTACAATAAAATAACTTAAATGATACAGTAATTGTAATACGGTACAATAACTAAAGACACTAAAATAACTAAATTAAATGACTGACGTCTTCACCCAGGAGTCTTAGATGTAAAAAGAACTGTTGCTTCAGCCTGCCTCATCCTTTTTATATTCGTAAATCCTTTTTAGGTGGTCTAATTCACACCATTTGTTAGTTTGTTTGTTTTTTTCGATATCCTATGCAAATATGTCTTGCATCATACATTATTTTATTTTATTACTTGTTTATAGGCTATTTCCTGGAATTATTTTTAACTGTCGGACCTTTTCAAAGTAAAAGCGGAAAACGTTTTAAAATCTTAAATAAACCAATATTAGATGTAAATACGACGTGGGTGATCAAACATTCATAACAACATATTTTAAACAACTATTCATCGTAATCATGTCATCTAGGTGTTAGATTTTAAGGCCCCTGTAGACGTCGGACATTGTCCGGAACATTGTCCGTGTCCGGGGTAATTTAACTCGTCTAGAGCAATGTCCGCGGACCAATCTGGAGGTTCGCTGCAATGTCCGAGTAAATTATGTGTTTACGCGGACATAAGGCTACGGTCCATATGGTAGCGAATTCCTGCGACTAGCGAATTTTCCCATGTCGATGGGATTGATCGACATATTTATCGCACGTTGTCAAAATAATTTATATCGTTTTTTTTCATGCGTTTACAAATTGTCGGGTAAAATATATATTTTTTATGAAAAATATGAATCAAGGTTTTTACCAATTTTTGAAATGAAAAACCTACCATACAATAGAGTATTTTTAATTATATGTAAAATATTTAATATAAATATGCTTATTTATTTATTAGGTAATAATCATGTATTACTTATTTTTATTATTTGTTAAAAAGCATATTTATATTAAATATTTTACTTATAATTAAAAATACTCTATTGTATAGTAAGTTTTTCATTTTAAAAATTGGTAGAAACCTTAATTTATACTTTTCATAAAAAAAATTTCTATTTGTAAACGCATGAAAAAAAACAATATAAATTATTTTGACAACCTGCGATAAATGTCGATCAATCCCATCGATCTGGGAAAATTCGCTAGTCGCAGGAATTCGCTACCATTTGGACCGTAGCCTAATGACAGCTTTATACATTTTTAATAGCACGAAGATAGCACCGAAAGATTACAGCACAAAATAACATTGCTATTCAGGCTGTGTCTAGATTAGCGATTTGGACAGCGAACTGGACAGCGAACTGGAAAGCGAATTGGAAAGCGATCTGAGGCGTGGTTACATTTAAAAGTATATGAACCGCAATAAATACTTTACAAGTCATTCAAAAAATACAATTTGTACCCTTAAACTAGTTTTCTTGCATTTATAATGCATTATTATTTACGAAAAGTAAATTTAATATAATAAAACTAGTCAATTAGCATAAGTTATAATATTTCCAATCTAAATGTCAAACTCAAAAATCTATTGAGTTTAACCGCGCTTCAGATCACTTTCCAGGTTTTTCTTTCCAGATTTACATTCAGAAGTATATTGACTGCATTGACATTTTAGTTGGAATGATGTATATAATTTATGGCTTCTACCTAGTTTTATTGTATTAAATATACTTTTCGAAAATAATAATGCATTATAAATGCAATAAAATTAGTTTAAGGGTACAAATTGTATTTTTTGAATGACTTGTAAAGTAATTATTGTGGTGAATATACTTCTGAATGTAACAATGGCTCAGATCGCTTTCCAGTTCGCTGTCCAAATCGCTAATGTAGACACCAAGTCATTATGATATCAAAAGTTTAAAGTTTTCATAATTAATCATTTTTTATTAAAAGTTAAACTTCATGTTATTATTATTATAAATTATATATTTAGTGAAAAATGATACAAGTCCGGACAAATGAATGTCCGCCGTCTACAGTGTATTTACCCGGACAATGTTCCAGACAATGTCCGACGTCTACAGAGGCCTTTATAAGTTTATACTAATGCTGTTAAATTCATCAGCGTAAATATTCGTGCTATGCGTGGTTTTTATATGCCGGTAAGTAAAATTTTGGTTAGTGTATGTTTTAAGTTAAAATGACAGATGGAATGAAAAGTGCTTTGGAATTTTTGTGAGTTATACGTAAGTCGATTAATAACAAATTAATGTACAAACAAAGAAATGTTTAGCTGTAAAACAATTTAGGGAATTAGCAAACACAGAAAGGTAATAAAAAATGCATTAAACGTTAAAAAGAATTAATTATTATTTAAATATCAAATATGCACCTCCGAAACATTTCAATTTTGAAGACTTAGAGCGAAAATACTGGAAGAATATTACATAAATTGCACCGATTTATGGAGCTGATGTAAGCGGTAACCTAACTGATCGTGATGTTGATGTATTAATAGTTTTATTAAATAATATAAAATTAATTAATTTAATTTATATTTAGGAATGGAATTTAATTCGATTAAGAACAATATTACATTTAATTAAAGTTTAAGTCAGACTTATTTTCGAAATAAAATGACATATATTAAAATAATATGATGTACCATTTAATAAAATAAATAAATATATTAATTTTTAAAAATAATATTGACATTTTTACTAAATATAATTAATTAAGTATTCAATAGTATTTAGCTATATATATATATACTATAGCAGACTCACTCACACATACAAATAATGTGTATGTGTTGAAAGGTGATATTTTTCGCGGCTGTCCCTATGTTATTTTCATCAAACTTTATATGTAGAGTTTCAACATAGACAGTTGACAGAATGACGATGATATATCAGATTTATTATCGTACGCATTTCCTGCTGGGTACTTAACCCTAAATTAGACTTAACTTCGCGCTTAAATTAAGTCACCAATTTTCAAGACTTAAAGAGTGGACTTAGCTGTCAGAAAAGCAAAATTTGTTTCAATTTTACTAAATATATAACCAAATACCTTCGAAAACTTTATTTAAATAATAATTTCCAAGCATAAAAATAAAAGTGATTTTAACATCATTAACATTATAAAAGTTTTCATACAAGTTTAAAAGTGGTTTTTTTTTGTTAATTATAAAATGCGTTTATAATTTTTTTATTTGTTTTAGAACAAATTGCTGAAAAGTTTCTAACAAAACAGAGTGATAAATATCAAATGTTGTTAAAAAATAATAATTCAATACCACTAGTGGTTTAGGTATAGTTCTCTATCAGCAGAATCCAAATTTTTATTAACATTACGTTGACTGCAACCAGGGCCGTAGCGAGGGTGTTGAGCGTGGGGGGTGATGGGTATAAAAAAGCCAAATTACCCAGAAAACTTGATGACTGCATATGTGGCATGTGGGTGGAAATATAGTAATATCAGTGTGTTCAAATTAACTATTATAGAATTTTATTATAACAAAACAAATAATTACTGTAAAGAATTTTTTAAATAAACAACATTATCACAGCTAAACAATCGCAAAAATAATTCTAAGAAAAGTTTTGAGCACACAATGAGCATTGTCTTATCCATAGAATGATAGATGTCAACGTTTAACTCTGCGAAGTTTCAATACCGACCATTTCTCAACGACTTCACGCAGGCTAATTTCGTCAACTTTATCTTCAAAGAATGAAACAACATCAACGCATTCAAACAATCATCCCCTATTGTTGTACGTAAATAATTCAAAACTAGTTTTAATTTACTAAATGAGCATTCACAAGAAGCTGATATCACTGGAGCAATCAAAATAAAATAAAGAAGCTTATGCGCCAACGGAATCATCTTACGCAATTTGAACACTATTTTAGAAATATCGTACATACGTAAAATTCGTACATCTGTACAAAAGAATTTCTAATTCAGCGAGCAAGCCTTCTGGTTCTTCTGTGAAAAATGTTGGGTCTAATTGCACAATAGATTTGATAAATTTAATCGTGACGTTTCTTTTGTTAACTGGCAATTTGAAAATTTTTTGAATAGGTACAAATATTGAAAAAGTTTCTTTCATATTGTCGTCAATACAGCTTGTGAAAACTTACAAGACAGATCTAAATTCCTTGTTATAAACTCGAAATTAGTAGCTTTTTCTGGGTATTCATCATACTTTTTTGGTATACGACGTGTTTTATGATGCTTTGAAAAATTATGCTCAGGACTGATATTTAGTTTTTTCAAACATGTACCTGAGCTGTTTATCAATCCAAACTGCAAGTTTTGATACATTTATTCAATATGGAATTGAAAAACTTTGAACGCCAAATTTCAAAATTTATTAGTAAATAAAACAAGGTATGAGTAATCAAATAAAACCATTATATCTACAAAATTGGAATTTTTGATAAGCAGTTATTTTATTATTCTTCATCGTTTAGCATTCTTTGAAATTGTTATTGCGAAAGTCTCTTAACTTACTCAATAATCTCTTATTTAGTCAGTGTTTTTGTCACAATGATTTCTGACTTGAATCACTGTGATTTAAAAACTGACTGCAGTGTTTATTCTAGTAGAAAAAATAATCAGTGTTAAGTTTTCTATAATTACTACTTCCTCTCTATTTCAACCACTATTTTTGAAACACTTGGTATCATATAATTAGCACTTTCAACCAAAAATCTATTAGATATTTTTGGAAGTGCTAACTCATATATTCACAGTCGAATGCAAAAAGTTTGAAATAAAAAAACAATTAAAGAAATTAATGTTACACCTATCATTCTTCATAAAATTTAGTCTCAGAAATTCCAGAATTCGTGAATCCATGTCAAGTTAACAATTTTATATTTAAACTGCACGATAGAATAACTGAGATTTGCCAACTGCTGACTGTTTTGGGGGTGTCACCCCCCACACCCCCCGCTTTAAAATAAAACCAAAAATAATAAAATAAAAATATATATACCTGACTTAAAAATTTTTCCTAAGTAATGCGTAGTCGAATCAACGAAGGTTTGTGAAAACAGCTTTCTTAAGAAGCTTTGTGATCTAGGGCAGTATCGCGCAAACTATTACACTGCCGACCCCCCTTTTCATGTAAAATTTTATCGTGACCCCTGATTACTAATATATTCATATTAGCCGATACTCGTTGAAGAAAAGTCTTATATTTTCAAATAACAAATAAATTTGTGAGTTTTTGCAACCCTCAAAAGTTTTCTTGCAACCAACTGCTCTAGGATTAAGGTGAATTCTCGGGCAGCTTTTCAAATACATACAAATGTTGTTTTGACATTTTACATATGTCATTGTTCAAAACTAAAAATTGAGGTTATATTAAAGGTAATTTAATAAAAATATGATATAATTGTATTTATTTTTGTTTTTAATTTTAAAGAAATTGAAACGAAATCTTTTCGAAACGTACAGTGCCATAAAACAATGAAAAAAGTTCACGAACAAATTAATGACTCTATGAGTATGTTTTTTAATCAACTCAATTTGAGTTATTTTAACTGAAGGAAGTGTTCAGCAACAACAAAAATATGTCAATTGTAAATTATTAAATCAAAAATTATTTCACAATTTAGTAATATATTTATTAGCTTTTATTATCAAAAAATTTAATATACAATTTAAAGTAGTGAAATATTGCCATACAGCTAATAAAACTGCAGTTAATGCTAACTTGAAATTTGACATTTTTGTTCAGTTTCTGAACTCTTATCGCTTTCACCAAATGAACACTTCCTTGAGTTAAAATAACTCAAATTGAGTTGATTAGAAAAACACACTCTATATGTGCACTTCCTGAAACTGGGCTGGAATTCTGTCTCAGTGAGAAGTGAGAATGAGAATGAGAATGTCAAATTTTGACTACATATTTGCCATACATTATGTGTCAAAATCCGACTTTCTCAATCTCACGAATCTCAACTTCTCACAAAAACAGAATCCCAGCCCTGGACTAATGCATCCTCGTGTGTAAATAGAAAATAGAAAAGCTGCCACCGAATAGTTGTGCATGTCATGACGACTCGTGTGTCACCACCCTATAAGAGATTTGAGGTGCGGTTATACTCAATAGTTTCTTTCAGTTTGATATTTCGATTAAAAATATACAATTTTTGCTATCTAACTAGTATTTTAATTGAGATTAACTTACCGTAGATAATAATGTATTATAAATGCAATATTATTAGTTGAAAAGTCCAAATTTTAGTTTTCTAAAAAGCTTGTAATGCAATTATTTCAATCAATATACTTCTGAGTATAACCGCACCTCAGATCTCCTATAATATCGCCTATAATACTGCTGTCTAAATCACTAATCTAGACACCAAGTAACCCAGCGGGAAATTTGGAATCAGAAGCTAAAAGAATCATAGATGAATTGCTTCATATTTGCTTCTGCAGAATAAAATCGTAAGAGTAATTCATGTATTTTATACATTTTACAGTATAGCAAATAGAAGTTGCATATAATAGGTAGAATAATAAATTGATTTATGTTATATTTTTCTTAGTGCGGTAGAAATACGAAAATGTAATTTTTAGTTTAATTTAAGTATGTTTTTAATTTTTTTAAAAAACAAGTAAAGCGTGTTATAATGTAATTATATTTAATTTTATGTTAAATTTAATTTTTTTTCATTTGTATTCCTTAAGTGGTTGGAACCATGAATATAAAATATAACCCTTTATAAGAATATAACATTTCATACATAGGCTGGTATAATACTAACTTAGTTTGCACAATTAACACAATTAACACAAATACAAAAACAAAAAATACGTCCGACTGCAGGTACCGCACAAGCAACTATTCTTGATAAAAAATTGTTTTTTTAATTTTCCGATACCTCGAACATTAAACGAAATTTCAAAATTCATTTGAAATTTGGCATCTTCCTGAATTTTTCTTGAAACTTCCGCATTTCGCTACCTATAGGACGGGATCATAAAACTCTTACTGGATAATTACGGTTAAATGTGTATCTATTTCCTTTTCTGCAGTTGAATCGAAATCAACACGCTCGAAAACCACCATCTGCCCCTCAATACTTAAAATTAACCTTACACACATCCACACACACATCACTCTAAAATAGGCTGTAAATGATGCTCCAGGTCTTGAAACGTAAAGAAATTACAAAAAAACTAACTATTTCGATTTTTGGACCAATTATCATAACCTTGAAACGAAGCACAAAATTGAAAAAAAATAACAACTTTTCAACATTACTTAATATTTAATAATTATCTACTTAAAACCCAGCTTAAAACTAAAATACTCACAAACACACACGGACAGACACCACTCTAAAAATAATTGCAAATGATTCTCCAGATCTTGAATCGTAAAGAAAACAAAAAATTTATGATTTCGATTTTCGGGCCTAATATAGTAACTTCCCAAGAGAAGTTAACAACAACAAAATTCTTGACAGATGAAATATTTACAAAAAGTACTAGCTACTAGGTTCAGTGAAAACGCACTATTAGTTAGTGATTCCCACTGCGATCACGGTACGCTTAAAATTTGCAATAATTAGATGAAAAACCCAGCGGGAAATGCGTATGATGATAAATCTGATATATCATCGCCTTTCTGTAAACTGTCTATGTTGACAGCCTAGATATAAAGTTTGATGAAAATAACATAGGGACAGCCGCAAAAAATATCACCTTTCAACACATACACATTATTTGTATGTGTGAGTGAGTGTGCTATAGTATATATATATATAGCTAAATACTATTGAATATTTAATTAATTATATTTAGTAAAAATGTCAATATTATTTTTAAAAATTAATATTTATTTATTTTATTAAATGGTACATCATATTATTTTAATATATGTCATTTTATTTCGAAAATAAGTCTGACTTAAACTTTAATTAAATGTAATATTGTTCTTAATCGAATTAAATTCCATTCCTAAATATAAATTAAATTAATTAATTTTATATTATTTAATAAAACTATTAATACATCAACATCATGATCAGTTAGGTTACCGCTTACATCAGCTCCATAAATCGGTGCAATTTATGTAATATTCTGCCAGTATTTTCGCTCTAAGTCTTCAAAATCGAAATGTTTCGGAGGTGCATATCTGATATTTAAATAATAATTAATTCTTTTTAAAGTTTAATGCATTTTTTGGTTAGAACACGATTTGCGCCCCCCCCCCCCAAATGATTTACCCCTTAAGGGGTTAGGTGGGTTTAAAAATATCTAAAAATCAATTTTTTTTCCTTTATTTATTAATACAATATGTCTAGAAAGTTCTCCTAAAATTTTAAAACGATCTGAGTAAAATTCTAAGAGATATGGTCTTTGGAGGCTAAAATGCGGTAAATAGGCCCGTGTGTGGAATAATTAATTAGGAAAATAATTAAGGCTTTTTTAATAGATCGAGTACTGTCAATTATCATAGTCTGGATTATAAAATTTGTGTCAAATTTAATGTGGAACAATTAGTAGCAAAGTTTTTGCTTAGCCTTTCATCTCTGCTTCAATTTTACTAATTCACTAGAAAACATCCCAAAAAATTTGGTGCAATAAAAGGATTTAAGTAATAAAATAGCAGCAATGGGCAAAATATTGTTATTGCTGAAAATTGAAAATTCTTTAATGGCTTGTTTCTTTTAAAATATCATTTTGAAATAATCCTAAATAGCAGAGCCATCTCCTATATTTTGCTATAAAAGTCAGCAATATATGTCAACCGCCCAGCATGCATTGTGTTAAGATTCTGCGCTCTGTTTTTGTGCACAACTTCAAAACACAATATTCAGAATAATAGAAAAACATGAAATTATTTTTTTTATTTAAATACTATGTAATTATAAAAATAAAATAAAACATTTAAAGCATATTTGTATTTTAGTTTTTGTAATATAGCAATCTCGTGCAATTTAATTATTATTAATTAATGCTACAAATAAATAGACATTTTTAGTTAATATCTACTACAAAGCTTGAAAAATATTTTAATAAAATTGTCTATACACTCCAATGCAATAAATTTCAGGAATTCCTCAATTTATTAAAAGTATAACAAAATATAATTTACAAAAAACAAAAATTAACTTTCCATTTTCTCTTTTATTTATATAAATTCAACTTAATTTTAATATCACATTTTGGTATAATACATTTTGGTATAATAAATATTGGTATACTGTTATATCAATTGTCACACACAACAAATTTAGCCTTTCACTTGGTCTAATCAACAAAGTCTCCATACATAAGTCTACACACACAGAGGAGAGTACATTGATATGACAGTTGAACTTTTGAATTGCATAGGGTTAATAGGGCAAACTTTGAGATCGAAAAAAACATAGAACGCACGATTTTAGAATTTTTTAAATATTTTTCCCGGCATCAGGGGGTCCATATTTATCTAAAAAAAAATAAATCATTTGTGGGGGGGGGGGGGCGCAAATCGTGTTCTAACCCAAAAACTAATTGGAAGTTTACTTTATATTGTAGTCAACACGCGAATTAAAATTTCACTTTGTGGAAATGGAAAAAAAACTAGCCGTGTGCTGTCGTGAGACACCCGATAGAAACGAAGTTCCTTAAAACATTCAACAAGGATAATATATGAATATTTCATATCTATTCTGTTATGATAAAATTCAAATTTGTAACAAATTAAATATTTTGTCTTATTATTTATAGTTCTTTATTCACAGTTATGTTTATGTATATTTTATATTAATTAGATAGAGACATCGAATGAAAGAATGAGTACGCATATATGTATATATATGACGAAATATATGTAGTGGAGTTGCTGTGTATGTATAGTATGTTGCATAAAATGAAGAAACCAATATATAGACTAAGAAAGAGGAAATATGACATACACAACACAGAGGAATATAGTACATGTGCTTTTCGAAATTTTCTATCTCATTCTCATTCTTATTAATTCCATCCACTGTTCTACTCTGCTGCGTGCAAGCATACAGTGTATCTAGTGTCTCGTATTTCTCTCTCCCGCTATCTTTTACAAGTTCTTATCTATTCGCTGTTCTACTCTGATGTATGGAAGTAATGCGTACAAAGAAAGAGATGGGGATTTAACGCTTATCAGTAACGCTTATCGGTAACGCTTATCAGTAACAACGCTTTTTTCGAACTAGGGGTCCTATCCTATATCGTGACATAAGAAACTTCGTTGCAATAAAATAAACTTTTCATTTTAACTTATTTAAATTTATTTAATTTCGCATTTTAAAATAATCAGAGTAACGCTTCAATCGTACTCAACTTACTAACTAACTTAGCAATATTTTCTTCAGTATTTATAATAGTTCTTTCATCTGTACTTTGTGACCCGATTAATGAATTGGGTTTTATTGAATTACAAAGTTCAGATGGTACATAGTTCATTTCAATAATTTCACTTATAAATTTCTTATCATTCTTATTTGTGTTTGTCTTATCTAATTCAAATAAACTATCATTTGTGTTTCTCTTATCTATTTCCGTAAAGAATCATTCGTAACTTGCGTCCTGATATTGCGGCGAGTGTGTCTATTTGATCACAAAATGTGACTTCATATACGTGATGTGTCAAATATATTGGCATACTTTTTTTGTATTAATTAAAATGTAATAGTTTTAGTGATCTTAATTTAAGGAAATTAAATAAAATAATTTTTTTTTATTTATGTTTAATATTTTAAATAAATTTTATTATCGAAATAACAATTTATTTCTTTTTTTTATCCCATTATAACCTCAAATTGTATACATACATAAGGGTATGCGCATGAATTAGAAAAGAGAAACAACACAAGAGAATCTACTCACAGCCAGCTGAAAATCTCAATCGGTGACTTTCCAATGACATCGCCGTATTAAATGCGATGCATCGTACCATATAACGTGGAAGCTATAAATTAACATTTATCGGAGACTTTATGCATCACATCGTACACACAAGAGCGAATTTTCACCGCTGGGTATTATTTGTTTAGTAAGGTAAACACAATCGATGCAAATTTTTTCGCTTGTAAGTTGAAGGCGGATTCATTTAATTGGATAAAACAATGCTAAATTTTAAACAAATTACAGGAAGAACCAGGCTAATTTTTATTTAAAAATTTTTGCAAAAAGTTATGTGTGGCAAAAACCGAACTTAGATTGCTATAAAATCAAAACAGACTATTTGAAATTTGCTTTGTCTATATCTTCTTCTCTATAATATTAAAAATGAATCGCTGAATGTGTTGCTAAGCGCAAATCTCGAGAGCAGCTGAACCGATTTTGATAAAAATTTATTTGTATATTTAGTAGGTCTGAGAATAGGTTGTTATCTATTTTTTACACCCCTAAGTGATAAGGGTGGTTAACCCCGAAATTTTTTTTTTATTTTTTGGATAAAATTTTTTTTTTATTTTTATATGATATGGCTTAAAAAATACACACAACTCTAAAATTTTACCCTTCTACCATCAACCCCTATTTTTTAATAGCGAAACATATATTGGATTTTGTGTCACGGCTATTGTTATTATTATTCCTCCGAAACGGCTTGACCGATTTTGATGAAATATTATATGTAGATATATGGCAGAAAGAGCAATTTAAGCAGCAAAAACTGTGGACGTCAACAAATTAAATCTGAAAATATGACATTTATTGCCAGGGGAAAAATCTATTGATACAGTTTGCGATGCCAATTATCCAGCAGAGTTCTTAAACTCATTAGATTTTACAGGCATGCCGCTGCATAATTTACAACTGAAGGTTGGATCTCCAGTTATTTTGCTTCGTAATTTGAACCCACCATGGCTGTACAACTGCACGCGATTAGTTATTAAAAAGTTAATGAAAAACGTTGTCGAAGCCATCATTTTAAATGGCAAATTTCGAGGTGAAAATATATTACTACCACGGATCCCTATTATACCCACAGATGTGCCAATTCAATTTAAACGTCTTTAATTTCCAATAAATTGGCAATTGCGATGACTATCAATAAGTCTCAAGGCCATACGATGTCTGTTTGTGGCTTAGATTTGATCACACCATGTTTTTCACATGGACAATTATACGTGGCATGCTCTCGAGTGGGCAAACCATCCAGTTTGTTTGTGTTAGCTTAAGATGAGAAAACAAAAAATATTGTACACTCTATTGCGTTAAGGGATATATATTGTTTTTTAGTAAAATTATTATAATTAGTGATATATATAATTTAAAAAAATAAATTACAATGAATTAAGAATATAAATGTTTGGTATTGTGTTATTTTATATTTTTTGTTAAAGCTCCAGAATTTTGAACTATACAAAACATATCGTGAAATATATTGTATTTTGCATTTTATGTAGTTTATGATTACCTATTCTATTGACCCCTTTTATTTAGGATTCCTGTTATTAAGCCTCATTAAAAGCATTACACACTTCTCCAAAAATCAGATAAGGTATAAGATATTTACTTATGATACACTAATTGTTCTAAAGATCTTGCAGCAGATAAAATGACCTTAGATTGCTTTTGGTATTTGAAAATTCTGAAACTATTCTATTGATTGGGAATGCATATGCTTATATTTCTGGGATTAAGCTTTGAAAAAGGATATAAAAAGAATTCTAGCAACTAGGAGCAACTAGGAATTAAATATTTTTCTTTTATTTTTATGAACTTATGAGAAAATTTATCAAAAACAAAAAATACTTATTAAAGTTTTATACCTATTTTAAAATCTTTTTACTTAATTTTGTTGAAGATCATTTCAAAGCTGATTTATGTGTCTTTGGTAGAAATATACTCAGAATACTGGCAACTGTTAAAAAGTTAATAAATAGTTAGATCTATGTAATAGAAATATTTTAAAATTTTATACGAATTGCTATAACTGCCATAGCTAAAAATGGCTGAAAACATCCCATTGACATGAATGTTGGAAATAAAATATTTCCAATAACTGCACCAAGTCGTCCAAACATCATAGTTAAGGCTACAGTCATTGTTCTGTATTTTTTTTAATTGTAAAATAAAAATTGTCTTACTCTATTTAAATAAATACAACAAGAAGCAATTACTTACCTTAATGAAGTGGGAAATAAATTGACTGTGACACCAATAAGAGCTGTAGAGGATACACTTCCAATACCCACATACAAAGAAGACATAATTAGGGCTACCAAAGAACTTTGAGACCAATACATAGAAAATAAACTGGTTGCACAAAATGCTGGTCCTATAACTTTAATTTCAATATTTAATTATAACTTTTTTATGATTCAAAATTATTTTACTTAATATTAATTTATTTCCAACTGTTTTAATTATCATTCCAGCTAAAAAGTATGCTAAAATTGTAGCTCCACCAACCATTATCGCTTTGATATACGTTTGACTATTAACATTCTTTATTTAAAAAAATAAACTTTAAAAAGTTATTTAGTTGTAATATAAAAAGAGTTTACTGCATTGCAATGTTGATAATCTAACTGATTATACTTTGATTGATTTAAACCATATGATATCATTGGACATATATCTGATTCTGCATTCGAATTTTTAGGATCATTTTCAAAATCGGATATATAAGAAAAAAGTTGCGGAAGCCAAAGCCTAACCGTGTTAATGCTGTGAAAATATAAAAATTATTTAAGGGTGTAATTTTGAACTCAACTCGTATAATTTACCCCATTAAAATAAAAAATTGTATACTATTTACATGAAGCGAGTATCCTAGGTATGGTTTCCGGAAAATTGGCTTAATTTGCTGTAAACCCAATGATACTTTATTCAAGCTAAGTTTTTCTGGATTTATTACTTCAGTGGTCTCTGATGCTAATGATTTCACCTATTAAGAAATATTTGCTAGAGTTGCTCAAAATTAACATCTTGTTTATATACTTTTTTAAATTTATTTTACACACAACCATAAAACAAAACATAACAATAGGGTCTGATACAGATATCAAACAAATCAGAAGTTGTGCAGTTAGAGAAGGTAGGGTCAAATTCTTATCAAATAGAAGCATTTCGTGGCCGCAAGTTGAATCATTATTTTCTATATCAGTGATTTCCAAAGTATGTTCCGTGGAACCCTAGGGCTCCACCAAAAAATTTAGGGGTTCCGCGTGACAAATTTTATTTTATTTAAACAAAATAAGAACGTTTTTTAATACTATATTCACATTTTTATATTGTACCTCTAGGATGGCCTTTAATATAATAATATAAATAATATTTTGAAAATTGAACGAATTATGTTTGGCCCTGCAAGGAAAAAAAGTCAATATATTGCAAGCAAAAGATAAGGTTGCCTTTTCAAGAAAATGACAATATTGGATTTCAGCTGTGGAGCAAAATAACTTCGAGTGTTTCCAGACGCTTAGTGATTTTCTTGAAGAATCTGAAGTGGATTTAGATATGAAAATACGAGACGGTATAAAAACACATCTGTCCAGCTTACAACAATCACTCAGTTATATATTTCCAAACCTAGAGAATTAAGATAATTACATGATGCAAAACCCTTTCAAAATAAAAGAACAACCAAAAAGATCATGAAAATTTGATTGAGCTGAGTTCGGATACATAATTAAAAGCCAAATTTCGAGCAGTTTCATTAACAATATTCTGGTAAGATGTATTCGATGAATATCTAAATTTATCAAAACAGGCTATTCGAATTCTATTGCCGTTTGCAGCCACTTATTTGTGTGAAATTGGGTTTTCAAAACATGATGCGACAGAAAACCAATTATCGCAAGAAACTTGACGCTGATCAGACATGCGAGTTCAGTTATCAAACATAAAGCCCAATTTTAAGAGAATCATGGAATCAAAGAAATAGAAGCATTCTTCACATTAAAGTTTTTTCATTTATTTTAGTTTACGTTTTGTATTTTCATCCATAATTTCTATGATGAATTGGTTCTCATTTTCGAGTTTTGTTTAATTCAATAAAATCTGAAATATCATAATAATACTAATAATAAGTGGTTGTTTAAAAAATATTCAGGGTTCTGCACTTATTGGCACCAAATTTTGGGGTTCCATGACCAAAATAGTTTGGAAAACACTGTTCTATATCAAGATATGATAAATATCCATTTTAGATAGCCATTTCAGTAATAAATTATGCAGCCTTTCAAAGACATCTATTGTGAATTCTGTCAAAAAATGAATTAAATTGTGTCATAATTGTAAGTATATTAGAATTACTTTGTGTATATTGAGATTTCCCTCACATTTCCCTAAATTTCCTTAATAGAGATAATTGCCAATGGAGAAAAGTTTTTTTTTGTACGGGAGGCTAATACATTGTACAAGCCTTAATTGAGAATTGGTATAAGCAACATTTATAAGCTGTGACAATTACTTCCATTAATGCTGTTTTTCTCATTGAAGCAACTTTTTTTTATTTAATGTAATAAAAATACGAATTTAAGGGTTTTTTTGAATCCTTTTATCTAAAGCACAAAACTTCTCTTACCGGATACAAATCTTTGGATTTCCCAGAGTTTAGTTCAAAAACTTTTTGAAAAACTGCAAGAGCTTCTTCATTTTTTCCTAGTGACATCAAGAATTTCGGACTTTCTGGTAAAAACAACATAAAAGTTGCACTTACTAAACTTGGGATGCAACAAACAGATAAAAATATATTCCACGAATGATAAACTGAAAATAGGAGAATAAAGAACAAGTAAGTAGTTATTTTTTGTTTAAAGGATATTTCTTTAAAATTTGATTTGTAAAATTACTTATAGTGTCCTCAATAATTACAAATTTCCAATCATTTGGTACAATAAGCCAAGCCAACATAGGTAGTATGAATGTTGCTAAAGAAATGAATCCACCTACAATTACCATGGCTATTTCACGTCTTTCACTCGTATGAAATTCAGATATGTAAGCCATTAAAACAGCAAATGGACCACATATTCTATTAATAAATAAGTAATTTGCATAAGTTCATTCTCTTCTTGTTATTTGTTTTTACAAAAACCCTCCAATATATTTTAAGATCATTAGCATATATGCATTTTGACTAGATGCAGCTATAAATGAACATATACCATCTAATAAAAATCCAGTAATAAAAACCCTTTTTCTACCCTTTGTATCTGCTATAAAACCCCAGAAAATTGATGAGCTGATCATTCCTTACATACAATTATAGTTATTTTAAAATAAAATATATAATTTTTTATTCTTACCTGCATATGTTACAGCATTTAGAATGCCTTTGTCGAGCAGTGTAAGCTCTAAATCACATTCGGCACTCGGCAAAATCAATGACATTGGTAATGTCTCACAAACTGTTGCCATTGTAGCTGGAATAGCAAAAAGTAGGACTATATAATGGAATCGCCCATATCCCGTGGCGGATATAGCAGTTTCAAAGTTCGCTGCTTTGTTGTTCTTCCCTTAAATTTTATTGGAAAAAAAATATATATTTTAGGAATAGAATAAAGAAGTAAAAATAAGTTTTGTTTTTAAAAAAAGATCACGTTTTCCTAGGGGAAGCGCTCGAGCTCCTTCATGGTCTATATTTAATTAAATTAATTAGATTTTTGAAAATTACAAATATTTATGCATTTCAAAATTTCTTTCCATATAAGAAACTCACAGCGAAACCGGTTATTTTTCATAAAAAACTCACAAAATCGCTGTGAGATGTCCTGTGTAGACCCGCTCTAACACGATGCCTGTTGGATATTAGACATACTTTGTGCTTATACCCGTTCTTAACAGGCGAACTACACACTTTCCAACTACACAGAAAGCCACTTTTGTATGGGCGAACTGAGTACATAAGTGGTTGGAACTGTGTAGTAACTACAGCCTTTTAAAGTCTGTAGTCAAAGAAAATTGACATCTATTGTGAATTTTTTCTTATTGGATCCTTCTGTTTTGTGTATCTCTAGCTCGGTTTACTTCACTAATATTCATTATTTAACTTGATAAAACAATTTACATGACTAAAATTAAAAATTCTTAACTTTTCTCTAATTTTTTTAGTTAAAACACTTTTAAAAAATTTAATAACCTGTAACATCTGATTTGAAATTTCAAATCATATGTTTTGAAATTTAGAGGCCATGTTTTTTTTTGTAGTGACTACAGACTTTGCTGTTAAGAACGGAGTTCTTTTGTATTTACAACGTAAATACCTATATTTCCGTACTTTACTATTTCTCTGTTGGTAAGGAATGTATTAGATCCAGTTTATTTTTTAGTTGTTTTATTGATAACTTTTTTATAATTAAATAATTTAATTTGCTATTCAACTGGAATTCTTTTTATTCCACATTCTATACAAAACTTAGCCGTACAAATTGAAAATTTGCACCCGTATTCATAACAAAAATTTGCCATTCTGGTTTCTGACCTTGAGCTAAAAAGTAAAGTTATTTTAATGACAAAAAATTAATACCAAAAGAATTAATAATATAAAACAAAAAGTGCAAAGTGCACCTATAGAAGTTTTCACTTCAAAAAGAAATCGAATATTTTTTGAAGCACAGATACGAGTATGTGAGTGTTGTATAAAAAAATTTTTTAAAAAGAATCGTTAAGTTATTTAAAACCTGTCCTCGATAATTTAAAAAAATTTAGGCTAAAAAGCACCAAGGATTTGTGCTAAATTTGTCAGTCAAGAGTAAGAGACATATTCGGTTCATTTATTGTGATCAAACTTTGGCTCAAATATTAAAAAAATACAAACATACAACTACGTTTGGTATAAAATTCATTACATATTATGTGCAAAAAGAGTACCTGTAGTAATGAATTAAAACAAGATATTAATTGCTTCAAGTCAAATTAGAATAATTTGCTAAGCCACGTGCAAAAGTTATTGCAAAAAGTGCATAAATTTCAATACAAAATACATTTAAAATATTACTGTTGAATGGAATCAACTTCAATATTTTTTAAATGTTATTTTTTTCCATCAATATAATAATATTAGTAATTGAAAAAAATTTTTGTCCACGATTGAGGGGTGTTATTTGGTCCAAATTGACCAATTTATTGCAAAAAGTGCATAAATTTCAATACAAGATACATTTAAAATATTATTGTTGAATGGAATCAACTTCAATATTTTTTAGATGTTATTTTTTTCAATCAATATAATAATATTAGTCAAATCAGCTCACTGAATTTGATATAGATGATCAGTAATCGTTGTGATTTCTTGTTTTGGTATAGCTAAATCTTCTGACAACTTATTGAAGTAATCAATCAATCAATACCAATTACCCAATTATCACTAATCTGTCTTTGTTCTTTGTTGGTAAAAGTGAGTCGGAAAAAGCAAACGATAAAAATGCTCCTTTCTACTTATAAATATTTGATATGTTTATTTAAAAGATGTGAAACTTTTAAAACGAAAACACTTTATATTTTGTATAAATTAATATAAGCTTAAGTCTGATTTTATTTTATTAATAAAAGAAAACAAATAATAATAATGATAATGAATAAAAGGGGAAAAGTGTATATATATATATATATATATAATATATATATATTAAATAAATAAATAGTTATTTATAAATAAAAAATGAGTACATGTACCTACATACATACATAAAAATAAAATAAAATCATATAATTAGAATTATGTGTAGGCTTAAGAATAAATATCGAATTATATAGAAAGCACAAGCTTTTTGAGAGAAGGGCCAATTTATCCATTTAAAATTTTTCGCGGGCCGCAAAGGGTAAAAGTGAAGAAAAATATTGATATATTATACTATATATGAGATATAAATTTTATATTTTATTTTTAATTATAATAATTACATAATTTTATTTCTGACACTGCATACTGGCAGCAAGCATTTTGATGTCGGGTTCAATGTTTGTGGTTGCTATCCTCAGTACAGCATTGAGATTAGCATTGTTCAAGCGGTTTCTGTGTTGAGACTTATTTAGTTTTAATATGGAAAATGCTTACTCGCAAATGTAGGTGCTTCCAAAAAGACTTGCACAAAGCGCAGCCTTTTTACGTAGGGTAGGAAACTGCTCTTCGGGGAGATATTTATAAAAAATCTGCAGATCCCCTTCCTGATATTTCGATCTCAATTGATCGTTGTTCTGCAAATCAATCAATTCTAGTTGCAATGATGAATCGGCCTCATTGATGGATACTGAGAAGGGGTTGGCAAATGTCTTAAACAAGTATTGGTCACGATTAAAATCACAAAATCTTCTTTGGAAAGATTCTTGAATTCGGATTATGTGGCTAGCATACTTTTGGCTGGAATCAATGCCATGTAAAGAAAACATTACTTTACATTGCGGAAAGTGACACAATTTATTTTCATTCAGCTGTAAATGAAACAATTTAAGTTTTTATTGGAAAGCTGATATATTGTTTGCCATGTCAGAAATATAATGATTTTTTCCCTGCAATCGTAGATTCAAATCATTAAGATGTGGTGTAATATCTGTCAGAAATGCTAAGTCACACAGCCATTGCGGATCTTCGAAGACATCGATTGACTTTCCTTTATTGACAAGGAACATTTTGATTTCATTTAAAAGTAACATAAATCTAGTCAAAACTTTGCTTCTGCTTAGCTAACGAACTTCGCAGTAGTACAACAAGTCCTTATATTCAGCATCGATTTCATCAAGAAAGGTTTTGAACTGTCGGTGATTAAGTCCGTTAGATTTAATGTAGTTCACTGTGTGCACTACAGTGGTCATTATATTTTCAAATCCCAAATTTTTCCAACCAGATTTTGTTGGTGTATAATGCAGGTGATATTTAATTAGTGAGTTTTCGTGGCCAAGCTCACGCAAATGTTTTTCGAGAAGGGACCCCATCCCATTATTTGCCCCAATCATTGCCGGTGCTCCATCTGTCGTTATTCCGCAAAGTTTGGATAAATCCAAATTCATTTTAGTCGTGCTTTGAAGGATACCCTGCAGCAGATCAGAACCTCTGGTCTGTCCATTCATGGAATGCAGAGACACGAGTTCTTCATAAATTTTGAATTCTGACGTCACACCTCGAGCAAATATGCTCATTTGAGCGGTAGAAGTAATGTCAGTGGACTCATCTGCAGCCAGTTAAAAATATACGAATTTGTTGGATATTTCCGAAAACTTTCCCACAATGTTGTCTGCAATATCGGTGATACGACGTGGCACAGTCATTCGAGTAAGATGCACTGACTCAAAATTCTTTACGCAATTCACATAGCAAAGTTTTTGAGATGCGGTTACTAAACACTTCTTCACAAAGTCTCCATCAGTAAAAGATCTCGATGTCTTCGCTATTAACTGAGAAATATCAAAACTCACTTCAGTTACTGCTTTTGATGTATCGGCTGATTTGATAAAAAAACTTTGCTGAGCCGATAAGGATTTTGTTAAAGATGCAATTTTTTGTTTACGAAGTTCTCCCTTAAACTTTTCGTCAAATTCTTTGTGCTTCCTTTGATAGTGGCGACTTAGATTATATTCCTTAGGTACTCCAATAATTTGTTCCCATATCAAACATATAATTTTTTTTTTATATTCAATAAAACAGTACTTGCCCGTCCATTGTTCTTGAAAAGTTCTATTTTCTGCTTCAATTCTTCTTCGTTTTTTAGTGTTTTCTGCCATTATAAATAAATGGGGAGAAAATTAGTTCAGACACAAAAAAAATCAGTACACGATTTTTATATACTAATATTATATATTTTTATTATTTGCGGAGATTTTTTAATATCGACTAACAAACGTCATGCACTGACAAAGATCCTGAAGAACTAACAATAAAATCCATGTGTTAAAAACAATAATCTAAAAATAGACTGCATATGGCTGATGAATGAAAGAAATAATTTCAGTCACAAAATTATACCCATGTACCGTACTATTTTTTATCATATTTAATGAAAAATTTTGTTGATGAAGTATTTGTTATTTTGGGCCGCAAAAAAATCTATTTCGGGCCGCAAGAAAACTTTTTAATTTAGGTTTAAGTCTAGGGTTAAGTATAAAGATTTAAAAGCACTATGTAAAAGTAGGTTAGGCCAAGAACCTGTGCAAAGTCAAACATATGAAATTTCAGAATTTCAGAAGTGGATTTAATGAACCTGGGCTGGGAGTCTGTATCGGTGAGAAGTCAGCGTGAGAATGAGAAAGTCGGATTTTGACATATAATGTATGGCACTATTGACAATATTATAATTTCTTTTATCAACTGAACGTGTTTTCGAAAAAAGGATAAGACCGGCTGATACCGGCCAAAACTATACCTGAAAAGACTTTGACGAATTTTCTTATTCTTAAATTAAGGGACTTAGAATAAGCTTGTAAAATTTAATGTGGCTTAGAATAATCTTGAAAAAGTTAATGTGAAAGTTAAATACTTAAGCTATTCTGGTCAAAAATTATATAAAACTTAAAATATTTTTGAGAAAAAATTAATGAGAAAATCAAATACTTAAAATTAATCTTGTTCAAAAAAAAAAAATTTGTTAAGACTTAAAAGATTTTATTTGTAAAAATAAACCGAATCAAGGTACGTTTTTTGTTTTATCACCCTAGAAAAATCCCGGTTGAGCCCCCAGATTTAACTTCATCATCACTCACTTTTATTTTCAACTTATTCTCTGAAATTTTCTTACAAAAATAACTCTTACTTTTTATCTTTTAAAAAAACACTTCACTTTAAACTAACTAAAATTTTTAAACTAGTCCCCTTACTCAACTGTGCTTGTTATTATAATTTTCTTTTAGGGGAACTAGGTTACAAATTTACACATAACATTTGTAACCTACAATTTCCGAAATTTAGAATGTATTTCACAAATAAGCAATCATGTTGGCTGGAGAAAGTGTTCATTTGGTTATACCCATTCTTTACAGGCGATATGTACAACGTTGTAGTCCTCCATACAAAAAAATCGGTTCTTAAGAAGCAAAGTCTGTAGTGACGACAAAAGAAACATGGCGTCTAAACCTGAAAACATATGATCTGAAATGTCAAATCAGATGTCGCAGATTGTTTAATGTTTGAAAAGTGTTTTAACTAAAAAAATTAAAGAAAAGTTAAGAGTTTTTAATTTTATTCATGTAAATTGTTTTATAAATTTAAATAATGAATATTAATGAAGTAAACCGAGCTAGAGATACACAAAACAGGAGGACCCAATAAGAAAAAATTCACAGTAGATATAAATTTTCTGTGACTACAGGGTTTAAAAGGCTGTAGTTACTACACGATTCCAACCAGTTATGTACACAGTTCTCCATACAAAAGTGGCTTTTTGTGTAGTTAGAAAGTGTGTACTTCCACCTCTGTTAAGAAAGGGTATTAGAGAAATCTTCTTATATATAATTAAACGGCAAGCATTGAAATTTGTCCACCTTTTTTCTCGATTAATATACACACAAGTATGATAAAAGTTATATATTTAGGTAGGCCTTGATATAGAGATGTGCAGAATACCAATTTAGTTTATATATTTCACTTAATTATAAGTAAAAATATAAAATATATTTTCTTTAATTTTGACAGTCCTTACTTAACGAATTCTTACTGAGGGGCTAGAGGAAAATTTAATCTCATAGCAATGAAATGTTACTAGCTTATTGCTAATCGAAAGCGCTTGACTGACATACAATGTGATTTTAATTATTCCAAAGTTTTACGATAAAAATATTTGATATTTAATTCCAGGTGTTTAATTTTAGGAATTTCAATTACAATTTAATTTTAGGTGTTTAATTTTAAGTGTGTTAATTACAATTTAGGTGTTTAATTTTAGTTGTGTTAATTACAATGCCTAAGCACAGAACTTTGAGAAATCGCAGTAGTAGAGAGAAATCGCGATAAAAATAGAAGTAAAATTAATCGTAGCAAAGCTATCGGTAATCCATCAAATGAAATAAATACCTTTGGTCTGAAATGTTCATATAAATGTGCGTTAAATCCCGTTCCGCCATATTTTGAATCCTCACACCTTGGAGAAATGAATCAGCTTTGTTCATTATGTGGAGCAAAACATTTCAAATCGGAAATTACTAATCGCGATAAAATCGATAAAATCAATAAATCACAAGGGCAAACATTCCAAAATGTAGCAGTTCTTCTTCGAGAGCCTGTATTTTCCCATGGTCAGCTGTATGTTGCTGCCAGTCGAGTTCGTTCATTTGATGAATTACGATTTTATATCACGGACTCATCAGAACAGGGACATCTATATAATGATAATCGAACTTACACAAGGAATATTATGTATAGAGAAGTCATTGATTCGTAATTTATAGTGATTTGAAACTTAGAATATTATTAATATTAGAGACTTATTGAAACTCTCAAAAAAAATCTTTTAATTTGGTTAAATATGTTATAAACTAAATTATAAATTAACTATTAGTAGCGAAAATGTAAAATCATGTTAAGAGCTAATAAAAGTTGGTTTCTTGGCTAAACGCTTTTTCTAACTTAGATGAATGTGTTTCCTTTTTCAAATGTTTATGTTACTTTTGGTTTCGACAAATATGCAGAAATCAATTGGACTATCGATGTTAGATTCAACAAGATAATTAAAAAATCATAAGTCTACAAAGAAAGTAATTTCTAGGAACTCCCGTAATTTTAAAATACAGGAAAGTTGCTCTCGAGTTTCGAGAGCTGAGCCTTACTAGTAAGAGTAAAAGTAGTGCGTTCAATAACTCAACTAAATTATTACAATTGTAAAGTTAGCTGCCATTTGTGTATTTTTCGTTTCGATTGTAGAGATTTTTTGTCCACAATTTAAAAAAAAATATTTTTTATTTTATTTAATTGATTTTTTTATAATTTTTAATTTTATATATTTTTTAAAACATTTTAATACTTTATAATTACTTGCACAAATTTTAATTTTAATTAAAATAATTTCATTATTTAAATTTTTAAATTCTATTTTATTTTTACTTTAATTAAAAATAAGCAATAAGTAAAAGTTATTTAAAGAATGTAATAAGTCAAGCAAGTAAATTTTAACCGCCTGCTTAACATTTTACACCTTCTGTCAAATCTACTTTAGTTTTTCAAATTACTATTTAAATAAATTTATTATTTTAACACATGTCGCCACACGATCAAAAATTGTTTAACAATTTAGTAATATATTTACTAGCTTTTATTATCAAAAAAGTTAATATACAATATAAAGTAATGAACTCTTGTAAGCTTTTGTTCATTTTTCCATCTAACGTTCCAAAGGCTTTCTTCAGTTCTAATCCATTTTAAATTTTATCCATTTTAAATTTTATTAATTCAATGCTTATTTTTATGACACTTATTTTGATATTTTCATCATTTAAGACAGTGTATTAGTGTATTAGCCTGTTTAAAAAAATAAAGTGTAGACGTCTGTAGAGAAAGCTTTGAAAAATTTGAAATACATTAGGAAGAATGTAGTTTTTTCGATTTTTTTGCAATACACTGCAATTCTTTTTTTTTTCAGTTATTCAGTTATTACCAAAAACAAAACAACGAAACAATCAACCCTCTATGAATCATAACAAAGAGTTGTTTTTTAGAAAAATTTCATTTGAAAATTTTCCCTATTCTTTTTGTTAAGTTTGAATTCAACAGGAATTGCTTAAAATATTGCTTGAAAAAATAAAAATTGGTTGGACATAAACAAAATACATTTTCTCTAGGTTTGAATTAAATTCAACATATTTTTGGATGAAAAAATATAAAAAAACTTTGATTGGTAGTTATTTCTTTCGTATTAGCATCGATCAAGCTTTTAAGTCACAAAAAAAAAAAATTTTTTTGGCAAATATTCACTGTGGTAAAATTTACCTTGTTTTTCTGTAAGTAACACAATGACAAAAAAATATTTTTGTATAGCATGAGCCATAGTCTGATTAAATAAATCAAAAACTTCAAGGGCACCCAAAAACATTTGCATGCAATATATTTGCAATTGTATTTTTTTTATTGCATCAAAATAAGATAAGCCAAAAACTGACAAAAAATACGCGAAACAACAGGAGTCTTTCAGTTTAACTAATTTAATTTTATTTCATCTTGGATTTTTGCTTTTTTTAAAGAAAGTATCTATTTCAATTCAATTTGATTTTAAATTAATACTCTGAGATAATTATCTGGAAATTGAGACGTTAAATCGGATTATATTTTTCATATTTTTGATTTCTTGTAGGTTTTAATTAAATTTTTTGATTTTAGTTGATAACTTTATAAAAACTAAAGGTTTGCTTGGAATATCTTTTAATTTAGCATCCTACTCCCATTGATCTGAGCTTACATTTACATAGAAAAAATCTATAGTTCGCTGGAAGCTTACATTTGACACGATACACACCGATAGAAGAAATATCATAAGCGAAAAAAGCGGAACAAAGAGACAGACCAATTTCAACTCTTTCAATAGGTGCATTACTTTCTGGCAGACATAAAGCGTTTTTAATATTTACATAAAGAATTCCGCAGTTCAGATTTTTATCACAGAAATATGTAAATAACTTAACCCAATGGTCTCTGGCAACGCATTTTGAGTGTTCCAGCTTATTATCTTTTCACTTGTAACGTCTGCTTATAATAACCGTCTCCAATCAACAAAATTAAAAGAAAAATATTAAATAGTACCGCGTCTTTATTCTTAGTCGACCGCGACGTTATTCTGAAGAATTCTGAAGATATATAAATAGAAATTTTTTGTGCGGATTTTTTATAACATTTTCTTTGGGCAGTAGGTATGGTTACACTCTCATTCTTTACAATCATTTCTAGTAAGTACGTCAGTTAAATAAGTTTGGAATAAAAGATATCTATAAATAATGATAAACTGAGTATTCCTAATTGTTTTGTTAGTATATTTGCAAAGGCGGGAAATTTGAGTTTTCACAGGGAACAGTGGGACAGACAACCTGTAAGCGGGACGTATGTTCACGTTATGTATTATCATACTTCCAAATAATGTCTTTTGATCCAATAATGCAAATTAGTATTTACTACTGGCAACTTTTCCATTTTTTATTGAGAAGCATGCTGGACATAATGGTCTATGGTCAACCATCAGTAAAAAATTGTATTTTTTTTCTTCAGCAGTTCTTCAAGCGAAAGCGCACCGATATCAAAACCGTTTCTTATACTTAGGTACTCTTGTAAATTATGAACCAAGTGTTTTCTTCATAGCCAAATAATAAAAGTAGTTTTATTCAGTTGCATCCCCAAATAGTTAACATAATATTTTTATGTGATTTTATGCTTTCTTTAGAGTCTGCTTCATTGCCCAAAAATCATGACTTCTCTTGTACACTTCCAAGCAAGTTATTTTCCAAAATTTTTTTTGTCAGCAGACTTAAACATTCACCGCGGAAAGTTTCAGCCACTTGGTATCCTGAAATCTATTTCAAGCAAATACATCTATCCCAATATAAAAGCGTTTGAATTGAAGTTTATAAAAATGATTCACTAGTAATTTCAAAGGTATTGAAAATTTTTTTCAATTATTTCAACTGGATGAAAGTTGTATTTCTTTTATTTGATTGGAAGATCAGAGAAAAATTTTGAAAAACAAAAAGTAATAGAACATTGTTAATTTTTTCATAATACTTCATTCTGACAACATGCAACAAGCAATTCAATGGAATTAAATTAAGAAAATTAATAAGAACAACAAAAATAGAAAGTTATAATCATACATACCAGAAATAGCTGATTCAGTATTAACCATTTCGGATAGTAAAAATTTTAATTTTATTTGTTTATTTTTCTAATTCTTTGTAAAAGATTATTATTAATTCTTTTTTTATTTTGGTTTAAAAACAATCCATGCACTTTTGAAAAAAAAATTTTTTATTATTAAGGAACATATCGCCTAATCTAAAACCTTAGCTACCTTTCTACACTTTATTTGGTCTAAAATGATATTGAAATCATTTAAAATGTGCTGAGTGTGAATATGATTAGAAGAAGCAAAATTTATATCTGCCGGTGCAAATATTTACACATCCGTTGGTGTTTTATGTAAATATCATAAAATGATTTACACTATGAAATTTGTTGCTTTTTTTCAACTAAGATTAGAGTGCCTGATGCATAACAAAATGTACAAAATTTCTAAGCTACTGTAAACCAAAAAAAAAAAAAATAATGTACCTAGTTTCAAATGCTAATTTTTTTTTTTTTACTTTGTGGTACACATAACGAATTTTGCAGTCATTTTCTTTCTTTTCACCATGGAAATCACAACAAAACTATAATTAACATTTGCGAATTATATGTTTAATTACAAAGTAATAAAACTATAGGCAAATTTTAATCGTTAAGCAATTTTGTATTTTATTATATCTAAGAAAATCATGGAAGATTTCATTTTAGATAGCATTATTAATTTAATGACTGCCTGCTGGGTACATTAATTTATTTTTTCTATGAAAAATAATTATAATATTTGTGTTAAATCTTTATTTGCTATTTAATAATAAACAAAATAAAGTTAGTTTATGCCCATAAATCCTATTGTAAGTTTAATTATATCCAACAGACAAAAAACAATCAAAAATAACTTTCTCAGAACCCTTTTTGTTTTGAATCTAAGTTGTTTTGAATATTTTAGCCTCTTTAAAAAATACCAAATACCAAACACCTATAACTTTTGAATTTAGTTATAACATTTTTACATGATAAATATACATTTATCACTGATGGCTGCATATAAAAGAAACAATTAAGCGTAAGCTTAAGACCACAAGGCAAAAATGAAAATTTAATAGTTTTAATGATATATTCCATATAATAATTATAGCTTACAATCCACTTTCTTAAGCCTATACAGCGCTTAGAAGTTCAGGTGATACTGAAATTAGAAAACCATTGTAAAAGAGAATTCTTATGCTAATGTACTTCTAAATCTAAAGGAAGTAACATAACTTCACTATTTATGGAGACAGACAAAGCATGGATGAGTTTTGAATTATAAGCCATTTAATAATCATAGAATTCTTATGAAAAAATACAATATCAAACCAAAATATAGTAACGCATTTCCATCATTTTCGAAAGTCAACAAAGATCGGATTAATATAAAAATGTAAATCATTTCACAACCTCAAATTCTTATGAAAAGTTTAAATATCGCTGCGATGCAGGGCGTAAGTACACCGGCAGTTCGTGTCTTAAATGTAACGAAGTTGATCTATTTCAGTTTGGTGGGATTATAAAGGTCACTATCGTCAATTTAAAACTGATATTATTATATGACCTCAATGCTCTGGTACTATCTGGAATTGTGCACCCCAATTTTGCTCCATTCGCCTCAGCCCATTGGGCTTAAAAAATTTAGGTTCTGAATAGCGGAAAGAGAAATAAAAAAAACTTCAAAAATAGAACACAATACTAAAATGAAGAGCACACAATTTGGAACTTTTTTGTACTTGAAATAATTGTGTGGTGAGATTATGATAGAATGTGAGGGATATTTTTAATACTTATTGATTAATGATGTTATGAACTGCAATGGATGCAGATTTATATTGAGAAAATATAACGATATCGATAACGATAATTTTGTCCAAATAGATCATGTTGGAATAAACTCATGACAGACATATATCAATCTATCAGTAAAATAAAATCAGATTATTTATTACTCGAACAACCGGGCAGAAGTTTAACGAACTATGCTTTTTATTGCTAGATACTCTGCTTTACTCTTTTATGATCTATTACAAACAAGATGCCAATTATAATATTAGTTTAGAAGAGATTGAATTCATTTGTTCAAACACCCTTTGGAAGCTTTGCTTAAATCAATGATAGTTTGAATTTGAACAGCAGTTTTTATTTATCATTGAAAAGCAAAACATTTTATACCCATGAAGTATTCCTTTGAACTCATTAAGGTAATATATTACATACTTGTAAAATTATACGTAAATCAGTTTCTCTGGGTAAATTACTATAAATGAACATGAGCACAAAAAATGTCATTTCTTTCAGAGGATGTCGTGTAGCTCTTACAAGAAAAGCATTTGATTGCCTGAAGGACAACAAGTTTTATCACTTCTATTATTTTGAGGGAAATAAAAGTTCGTTCTGATATACTTGAGCTTTTAATCAAAACTTATTCAAAGCTTTTTTTATAACAGTCTTAAATTTAGTATCCTGTTGCACAATAAACTGGGTGCTTAGTTTTACTCTTACCTTCAATGGTTACCTTGCTAAATACATTTAGCTTTAAAAAATAAATAAGGATATTTTCTTTTATATTAATAAACAAACTTTTTATGTGTACGGAGTCTATTAAATGTTTATCTTTACATTTTTTTTTATTTTTTTAGAATGAGTGAATTTGTGGAGACACAACTGTTGGTCAATTGTACGCTTTTGGCGGTTAATAAGTTTTTCTTGAGTAATTTGATGAATAAAACTAAAATTGGTGAGCTCAATCGAACTGAAGTTATCAATTTTGTTTCTAGAATTATACAGGAATATGATACAAAAGATACAAAGTAAGGCAAAAAATAGAATTTAAAGTAATTTTGTTTGTTTCTAATATTGAAAAACATATTTAGCGGTTTTTAATTTATAGATCTTTGAATATTTTCTTTAGACAATATAAAACTCCTTGAATCTTCCAATTTAATTTGAATTCATCTGATGCCTTTTAACGCTAATAAAAAAGAGTTTCCATTTTTTCTGTTATGTAACAATATGAAATATTTCCCGATGAAATATACAGTAAGTAGCAATAAAGCTTTATTGCAGCCTGATACTTTATTGATGTACTTCTACTATATTGCTGTTGTAAATAATCTTGGAAAAAACTCAAAAATTACTGAAAAATTCTAGGGGAGCAAAATAGTAAGATCGCGGATATTAAAACATTTCTTACTGATAAATTTGGCAAAGCTAAAAATATGTTATAATGACAAAATTTTAAAAGGAAATTTACTTTAACTTCTCGCCACTTCCAATTAAAATCTTTAAGATTTGTTTCTTTATTATGGACCATGGACCATGGTCCATTAGTAGCAATCTAATACATTTTTTTCATTCTAGTCTCATTTGGAAAAGCAACAGCTGTGATCTTGATGTTTTTATATTTATCAGTAAAAATTAATGTTAAAAAGTGAAATTTCTTTAATATTTTTTATTTAAAGCACTTCTAATTCCTGTTATATGTGATTATCCTTGTGCCACATAAGATTCAAAAGACATTTTAGCCAAAATAAGTCTTAAAAAGTGAAATTTCTTTATAATTTGCTTTTGACTTAAAAGTCCTTTATTTTCGTTCCGGATAGCTGGATATCACTAATGTCTGGAATTAGAAGTGCTTTAAATAAAAAATATTAAAGAAATTTCACTTTTAATATTAATTTTTACTGATAAAAATAAAAACATCAAAATGACAGCTGTTCCAAATGAGACTAGAATGAAAACAATGTACTAGCTAGATTGCTACTTATGGACCATGGACGGTCCATGGTCCATAATAAAGAAACAAACCTTAAGTGTTTAATAAAGTAAGATTAAAGTAATTTAATCTTGCTTACTCTTGTCGTCTTGTCAAATCTTTGCTACACAAATATTACACGCACTTTTTCATCCAGTTATTTGTTTTATTTGGTTTAATGTTCAAGGCACACTGAAAGAAGTTGATGTCAGAAGAAGTCAGTGTGCCTTCTGAAAGAAATTAGTAATTTGCACAAATTCAAGAAGAAAAACACGCAATTCATTTTGGTGACATTTCAAGCGTTTCAAACATTTTTGATATTCAAAAAAGTTTTTATTAAAGTGTATGAAATTTCGTGGCAACTCAGTCATTGAACTTACTAAATGGAAATGATCACATTACATATTGATGTATAACGTCATTGGAATAAAGCCCGATATTATTTCAGAAAGGAATACGTGAACTACATTACAAGTTGTTTATAGGTATAGTATTATGCCTAGGACTCACTAGCGCTTAACGTATGGGACGACTTAGCACAGTAAAAAAGGAGAGTCTTCCTAAATACCAATCGGCATGGACTCACTAGCATATTACGTTTTCAATGGCAGAAAGCAAAATGCCAAAGTGACAGTTCTATTTGTGATTTATGTGTTGTTATTTGCTGTAAGTACAAAATCTTAATATTCAATGACTCAATAGTGAGTCCTAGGCATTACAAAAAGATTAAAATTTTAAATTGTTGAACTTATTTTAGTTCAAGATTTTCAAAAGAAGAATTCAAAGAGTAAAGAGATGAGGACTTTTAGAATAAGATGCAAAACTTTCACAATAACAAAAATAGCTGTAAATTATTGTATATTGCTCTGTAAAATATTAAAGTCTACATGCTTCACAATGACTTTTATAATCTTGTACACAAAACGAACCTTAAAAATGGAATATATTCTTTATTTAGTAATTTTTAATAATTTATTAGCCCTTTAACTTTTTTTGGAAAGTAAAACGCTACAAAAAAAATAAACAAACAAACAAAACAAAAAATATTTAAATATATAAATTGAAAATTTTAATAACTTTTCCAATAAAATTATTTTCAGAAAATAAATTTATGTAATTTTTAATGAGAAAGGCATAGCAGATGTAAATTCCTAGGAAAACAAAACTCATTTTTGATATTTCAAAGAAGCAATTAGCAAAATAATTTCATAAAATTTTATTTTAAATATTTAAAATACTGAAAAGCATAGAAGTTGTTTCTCAAAATGAAAAAAATTTATGGTTTAAATAGTAAATTTTTTTTTACATTAAAAAAGGCTTCAAATTGTCTATCAAAAAGGTCAAATTATTTGCTTTAGCATTTAATATTTTATAATACCTTGTTGAATTATAGATAATTTTAGTTTTTCTGTAACACTTTTGGCACAATTTAATATTTTTGACTTAAAAAATATTTTGTATATAGACAAAAATTGTTTTTTTATTTTGGCTAAAATATGCATTCCATCAAAAATATTCAAAAAAATAGCTGTGTATAATAAAATGATCTAAGAATTTTTCATACGCTATTTTTATCTTAACCTAAAAATTAAATGAGAAACTTGACAAAACCTTTTTATTCAGTTTTTTTTTCATAAATTATCCTAGTTCTAAATTGGAAAAAATGTATTTCTTCGTATTTTAAGTAATTTGTATTTTTATATAAAAAATTCTCGAACAATTTAATTAAAGAGAGTTTTGAAATTTCTTATGTATCGGGTTTAATCTGTTCTTCCTTTACTTCGAATATTCTTTGAGTTGAGTATGATTTTGTTTTTGTTCGGAATTTTCCTTTTTTTAAAATTATCACAGTTAAAATCTTCCATATTTAATATAAACATAAACTTGGGATAATTTTATTACGTATAAACAGTGGCTCGCAGAATTATTCGTACCTTCCTGAATATACTTTTAAAACTAAACTCAAATTTATGTAAGTTTTAAGAATAGGAGCATCCATTTGAAAAATGTAAGGGTTCTTTTTTTTTAATTCTTATAACGGAGAGCACCAAATTATTTGTACTTTTTATATTTATCGCTTATAAATAAAAAAAACTATAATTTTCGATGTTTAATTGTGTTGTTGTTAGAGAGTTTACGCTACCGCAAGTGCGATGCAATGTATAAAAATATTTTATATGCGTGAGTTATGGTTTCTTTACACACAAACGTAATTAAACTTTACTTTTAGAACGAATTTTGGATAAATTTAAATAAATACAAAATTCTATTTAATGTTCTATTTATTTCGAAAAATGATATTAATTTTTTATTGAAGTTTTTATTTTGATTTTATACAATTTAATTTTAAAAGAAACTTCAAATAATACAAAATTTCTATTTAATGTCTTAATCAAAGTTATATTAATTTTAATTGAAACCTTTTTTCTTTTTTAACAATTTCTATTTTCACAAAAATTTCTATTTAATGTCTTAATCAAAGTTATATTAATTTTAATTGAAACTCTTTTTCATTTTTAACAATTTCTGTTTTCACAAAGAATTTTGAACAGTTTCAAATTTTGATGGTTATAGTTCGAAATCTTGATTAAAACTAACTTTTCTGTTTACTAATTCCAATTTATATTTTTTTATTTTTGTTTACTTATAGTATTAATTTATCGTGAACGGATTTGCTTGGGAACGAATTGTCTGGGAATATTGAGGGGTACTTAAGATTATTTTATCAAGAGTGGATTTGTTTACTAATTAAATTTATATTTTATGAACGGATTTGCTTGGGAACGGATTGTCTGGGAATATTGAGCGGTACTTAAGATTATTTTATCAAGAGTGGATTTGTTTACTAATTAAATTTATATTTTATGAACGGATTTGCTTGGGAACGGATGGGATAATAATATTTGTCTGGGAATGTGGATGATGTTATGGATGACGTAACTCCTCCATCCTAAGAAGGATGCGACGGGATAACAAATTCCATTTTAGGGGTATTTGTTTCTGGAGCTTCCGTGTTAGTCCTGAATTTTTAGTTGCGGAATTTGCAGTATAGAAAGGTTTTTATGGCTATGATTATTGTACCTTGTATTATTATGGTTGAAATTAATAATAATTAATTTTGCGTTACTAATTGTAAGTTTCAGGGGTAATAGTCTTTGGTTGTTACTTAAGTCATGTATTTCTAGTTCCTGACATTGCGTCATTGTTGTTCTGAAAAAGTTTTTTCCGTTTTAGTCTTATTTTGTGAAGTTTTTGGTTCTTACTAGTTATAATCGTAATTTTGTTATTTTTCTTAATTCTATGTTTGGAATATCTAGGAGTAATTTTATTTCTACGGCATTCCTTTCTATATACCGATTCATTTTCTTTCAGATTAACAGGTTCTTCTCTGCTTTTGTTACGTTTATCAATTAGTTTTTCCATGGCTTTTTTTGCATGAGCTTTAATAGAAGGGTATAGTTCCTCTCGGAATCGATTGAGTTTTTCTAAGTATTCATGTTTGTTATTGAATTTAATATTTTTATCAAAATAAAAGGTTTTTCCATGAAATAACTCAAAGGGGGTATAATTTGTGCTTGAATGTATTGCATTGTTATATGTAATCATTGCTTCAGATAATATTTCACTATGATCAATTTCATAGTTATTTTCTTTGTATTTATTTAATATGATGCGATAGATTTCGGTAAGAGTTGAATGCATTCTCTCCACAGGTGAATTACTACTAGTTTGTTGGAATGAAGTATAATGCGTTTCAATGTTGTATTGCTTACAAAAGTCTTTGAAAATGTTTGCAGTGAATTCTACTCCTTGATCCATTACAAGTTTTTTTGGTATGCCATAGAGGCTAATGAAGTGTTTAATTGCTTTCACCACGTTTAGACTAGTTCTGGCTGCGAGTACATATGCTGCAGCAAATTTAGAGAATTTATCTATCAGCGTTAAATGTTGGTTATGGTTAATGGTATAAATGTCAATATGTATAATATCTAAAGGTTTTGTGGGTTGTTCAGTCTTTTCGAATTTTAGGTGGAAAGGGTTTCTATCGTATTTTAGTTTGTTACAAATATCACAATTATTTATGGTTTGTGCTATTTTGTTTTTCATAAAGGGAAAAAAATAAAGTCTTTTTAAATGTATTAACGTTTCATTGATTCCTCGGTGATTATTATCGGTATGATAGTCTTTTATTAGTTTCTCTTGTTCGTCGTTGTTTATGATATCAGCTTTTATTTCCGTACACCTAACTACCTTGAATATTTTGCTATTTGAGAAAAACTTTGAATAGGTTTTCTGGATTATTTTAAATGTATTGTCATCAGTATATATTGCATAAAGTTTATTTGGAGTTAAATATTCCTTTAGTAATTTTGTGATATTTTCTTCGGAAAACTTAGGTGAGTGGAAAGTTCTTCTATGCTTATTACGAAATAGCATTTCCACAGTAACATTTGGTTTTTCATTTGATATTTTGAAGATGAGTTGGAGATTAAATTCGTTTAGAGGACGCTCCGAGATTGCTATATTATCATCCATGTTTTCTGTTGCTGAGTGAATAGTGAAGTCTGTGCTATCTTCATTTATGTTGCTTTCTTCATTTATTTGAGATTCTGTATGTTTTAATTCCGGATTCGTTGTGCCTAGTTTTGACACGGACGGAATTCTGCTGAGTGCATCGGCGTTTGAGTTGAGTTTTCCTTTTTTATACAGGATTTTGTAATCAAACTCCTCAAGTCTTAGTCTCCATCTAATAAGTTTGGAGTTTGGATCTTTCATATTCATTTACCATGTTAAGGGCTTATGGTCAGTGATTATTGTAAATTGTTTCCCAAATAGATATGGTCTGAAGTACTTTGTCGCCCAGACGATAGATAATAATTCTTTTTCAATTGTTGCATAGTTGATTTCGGATTCAGATAAAGTTCTGCTGGCATAACAGATTGGTTTGTCTGATCCAATAGGTCCTTGTGAGAGTATTGCCCCGATGGCATAGTTACTAGCATCAGTAGTTACTATAAAGGGTTTTGTGAAGTCTGGATATGTGAGTATCGGGTCGTTAATTAGGAGTTCCTTACAGGTTCTGAATGCTTTTAAATAGTTAGGATCATTAACTTTAATATGGTTACCCTTTTTTAAACATTGTGTGAGGGGTTTTGTTATTTTAGCGAAATCTTTTATGAACTTACGATAATATCCTAACAGTCCGAGAAAACTTTTTATTTGTTTTGGAGTTTTAGGAATAGGATAGTCTTTAATTACTTTAATCTTTTCCGGGTTGGGTTTTATACCGTCAGTTGTAACTATGTGTCCTAAGAATGCTATTTCTTTGTGGAGGAACTCGGATTTGTCTAATTGTATCTTCAAATTGCTTTCTCGTAATTTGTTAAATACTTTACGAAGGCTTTCTCCATGTTCTTGCAGTGATGTCGAAAATATGATAATGTCATCCAAATACACTAGACATATTTTGCCTTGTAATTCTTGCAAGGATGTTGTCCATGACTCTTTGGAAGGTGGATGGTGCATTCTTTAGCTCGAAAGGCATTCGAACATATTCATAATGTCCTCCTTCTACGTTAAATGCGGTTTTTTTGACATCCTTTGGGTTCATTTCGATTTGATGGAACCCACTTGCAAGGTCTAATGTCGTAAAGTACATGCTTTTTCCCAATTTATCAAGGATTTCTGTGATATTGGGTAAGGGGTATCGATCGCTAATTGTTTTTTCGTTCAATTTCCGGTAATCAATAACAAGTCTCCATTTTTGCTTTCCACTTGCATCCTTTTTCTTTGGGACTATCCAAACTGGTGAACTCCATGGAGAATAACTTGGCCGAATTATATTTTGATCAAGCATTTCGTTGATTTGTCTCCTAACTTCTTCCTTATGTATGTATGGATATCTATAGGATTTCGTATATATTGGTATGTCATCCGTAGTTGTAATTTTATGTTTGATTTGGTTGGTAAAACTCAAGGCTTGATTTTCTTGAAAGAAGATATCAATTGTTGATTGTGGAAAAGCATAGAAGTTGTTTCTCAAAATGAAAAAAATTTATGGTTTAAATAGTAAATTTTTTTTTACATTAAAAAAGGCTTCAAATTGTCTATCAAAAAGGTCAAATTATTTGCTTTAGCATTTAATATTTTATAATACCTTGTTGAATTATAGATAATTTTAGTTTTTCTGTAACACTTTTGGCACAATTTAATATTTTTGACTTAAAAAATATTTTGTATATAGACAAAAATTGTTTTTTTATTTTGGCTAAAGTATGCATTCCATCAAAAATATTCAAAAAAATAGCTGTGTATAATAAAATGATCTAAGAATTTTTCATACGCTATTTTTATCTTAACCTAAAAATTAAATGAGAAACTTGACAAAACCTTTTTATTCAGTTTTTTTTTCATAAATTATCCTAGTTCTAAATTGGAAAAAATGTATTTCTTCGTATTTTAAGTAATTTGTATTTTTATATAAAAAATTCTCGAACAATTTAATTAAAGAGAGTTTTGAAATTTCTTATGTATCGGGTTTAATCTGTTCTTCCTTTACTTCGAATATTCTTTGAGTTGAGTATGATTTTGTTTTTGTTCGGAATTTTCCGTTTTTTAAAATTATCACAGTTAAAATCTTCCATATTTAATATAAACATAAATTTGGGATAATTTTATTACGTATAAACAGTGGCTCGCAGAATTATTCGTACCTTCCTGAATATACTTTTAAAACTAAACTCAAATTTATGTAAGTTTTAAGAATAGGAGCATCCATTTGAAAAATGTAAGGGTTCTTTTTTTTTAATTCTTATAACGGAGAGCACCAAATTATTTGTACTTTTTATATTTATCGCTTATAAATAAAAAAAACTATAATTTTCGATGTTTAATTGTGTTGTTGTTAGAGAGTTTACGCTACCGCAAGTGCGATGCAATGTATAAAAATATTTTATATGCGTGAGTTATGGTTTCTTTACACACAAACGTAATTAAACTTTACTTTTAGAACGAATTTTGGATAAATTTAAATAAATACAAAATTCTATTTAATGTTCTATTTATTTCGAAAAATGATATTAATTTTTTATTGAAGTTTTTATTTTGATTTTATACAATTTAATTTTAAAAGAAACTTCAAATAATACAAAATTTCTATTTAATGTCTTAATCAAAGTTATATTAATTTTAATTGAAACCTTTTTTCTTTTTTAACAATTTCTATTTTCACAAAAATTTCTATTTAATGTCTTAATCAAAGTTATATTAATTTTAATTGAAACTCTTTTTCATTTTTAACAATTTCTGTTTTCACAAAGAATTTTGAACAGTTTCAAATTTTGATGGTTATAGTTCGAAATCTTGATTAAAACTAACTTTTCTGTTTACTAATTCCAATTTATATTTTTTTATTTTTGTTTACTTATAGTATTAATTTATCGTGAACGGATTTGCTTGGGAACGAATTGTCTGGGAATATTGAGGGGTACTTAAGATTATTTTATCAAGAGTGGATTTGTTTACTAATTAAATTTATATTTTATGAACGGATTTGCTTGGGAACGGATTGTCTGGGAATATTGAGCGGTACTTAAGATTATTTTATCAAGAGTGGATTTGTTTACTAATTAAATTTATATTTTATGAACGGATTTGCTTGGGAACGGATGGGATAATAATATTTGTCTGGGAATGTGGATGATGTTATGGATGACGTAACTCCTCCATCCTAAGAAGGATGCGACGGGATAACAAATTCCATTTTAGGGGTATTTGTTTCTGGAGCTTCCGTGTTAGTCCTGAATTTTTAGTTGCGGAATTTGCAGTATAGAAAGGTTTTTATGGCTATGATTATTGTACCTTGTATTATTATGGTTGAAATTAATAATAATTAATTTTGCGTTACTAATTGTAAGTTTCAGGGGTAATAGTCTTTGGTTGTTACTTAAGTCATGTATTTCTAGTTCCTGACATTGCGTCATTGTTGTTCTGAAAAAGTTTTTTCCGTTTTAGTCTTATTTTGTGAAGTTTTTGGTTCTTACTAGTTATAATCGTAATTTTGTTATTTTTCTTAATTCTATGTTTGGAATATCTAGGAGTAATTTTATTTCTACGGCATTCCTTTCTATATACCGATTCATTTTCTTTCAGATTAACAGGTTCTTCTCTGCTTTTGTTACGTTTATCAATTAGTTTTTCCATGGCTTTTTTTGCATGAGCTTTAATAGAAGGGTATAGTTCCTCTCGGAATCGATTGAGTTTTTCTAAGTATTCATGTTTGTTATTGAATTTAATATTTTTATCAAAATAAAAGGTTTTTCCATGAAATAACTCAAAGGGGGTATAATTTGTGCTTGAATGTATTGCATTGTTATATGTAATCATTGCTTCAGATAATATTTCACTATGATCAATTTCATAGTTATTTTCTTTGTATTTATTTAATATGATGCGATAGATTTCGGTAAGAGTTGAATGCATTCTCTCCACAGGTGAATTACTACTAGTTTGTTGGAATGAAGTATAATGCGTTTCAATGTTGTATTGCTTACAAAAGTCTTTGAAAATGTTTGCAGTGAATTCTACTCCTTGATCCATTACAAGTTTTTTTGGTATGCCATAGAGGCTAATGAAGTGTTTAATTGCTTTCACCACGTTTAGACTAGTTCTGGCTGCGAGTACATACGCTGCAGCAAATTTAGAGAATTTATCTATCAGCGTTAAATGTTGGTTATGGTTAAAGGTATAAATGTCAATATGTATAATATCTAAAGGTTTTGTGGGTTGTTCAGTCTTTTCGAATTTTAGGTGGAAAGGGTTTCTATCGTATTTTAGTTTGTTACAAATATCACAATTATTTATGGTTTGTGCTATTTTGTTTTTCATAAAGGGAAAAAAATAAAGTCTTTTTAAATGTATTAACGTTTCATTGATTCCTCGGTGATTATTATCGGTATGATAGTCTTTTATTAGTTTCTCTTGTTCGTCGTTGTTTATGATATCAGCTTTTATTTCCGTACACCTAACTACCTTGAATATTTTGCTATTTGAGAAAAACTTTGAATAGGTTTTCTGGATTATTTTAAATGTATTGTCATCAGTATATATTGCAGAAAGTTTATTTGGAGTTAAATATTCCTTTAGTAATTTTGTGATATTTTCTTCGGAAAACTTAGGTGAGTGGAAAGTTCTTCTATGCTTATTACGAAATAGCATTTCCACAGTAACATTTGGTTTTTCATTTGATATTTTGAAGATGAGTTGGAGATTAAATTCGTTTAGAGGACGCTCCGAGATTGCTATATTATCATCCATGTTTTCTGTTGCTGAGTGAATAGTGAAGTCTGTGCTATCTTCATTTATGTTGCTTTCTTCATTTATTTGAGATTCTGTATGTTTTAATTCCGGATTCGTTGTGCCTAGTTTTGACACGGACGGAATTCTGCTGAGTGCATCGGCGTTTGAGTTGAGTTTTCCTTTTTTATACAGGATTTTGTAATCAAACTCCTCAAGTCTTAGTCTCCATCTAATAAGTTTGGAGTTTGGATCTTTCATATTCATTAACCATGTTAAGGGCTTATGTTCAGTGATTATTGTAAATTGTTTCCCAAATAGATATGGTCTGAAGTACTTTGTCGCCCAGACGATAGATAATAATTCTTTTTCAATTGTTGCATAGTTGATTTCGGATTCAGATAAAGTTCTGCTGGCATAACAGATTGGTTTGTCTGATCCAATAGGTCCTTGTGAGAGTATTGCCCCGATGGCATAGTTACTAGCATCAGTAGTTACTATAAAGGGTTTTGTGAAGTCTGGATATGTGAGTATCGGGTCGTTAATTAGGAGTTCCTTACAGGTTCTGAATGCTTTTAAATAGTTAGGATCATTAACTTTAATATGGTTACCCTTTTTTAAACATTGTGTGAGGGGTTTTGTTATTTTAGCGAAATCTTTTATGAACTTACGATAATATCCTAACAGTCCGAGAAAACTTTTTATTTGTTTTGAAGTTTTAGGAATAGGATAGTCTTTAATTACTTTAATCTTTTCCGGGTTGGGTTTTATACCGTCAGTTGTAACTATGTGTCCTAAGAATGCTATTTCTTTGTGGAGGAACTCGGATTTGTCTAATTGTATCTTCAAATTGCTTTCTCGTAATTTGTTAAATACTTTACGAAGGTTTTCTCCATGTTCTTGCAGTGATGTCGAAAATATGATAATGTCATCCAAATACACTAGACATATTTTGCCTTGTAATTCTTGCAAGGATGTTGTCCATGACTCTTTGGAAGGTGGATGGTGCATTCTTTAGCTCGAAAGGCATTCGAACCTATTCATAATGTCCTCCTTCTACGTTAAATGCGGTTTTTTTGACATCCTTTGGGTTCATTTCGATTTGATGGAACCCACTTGCAAGGTCTAATGTCGTAAAGTACATGCTTTTTCCCAATTTATCAAGGATTTCTGTGATATTGGGTAAGGGGTATCGATCGCTAATTGTTTTTTCGTTCAATTTCCGGTAATCAATAACAAGTCTCCATTTTTGCTTTCCACTTGCATCCTTTTTCTTTGGGACTATCCAACTGGTGAACTCCATGGAGAATAACTTGGCCGAATTATATTTTGATCAAGCATTTCGTTGATTTGTCTCCTAACTTCTTCCTTATGTATGTATGGATATCTATAGGATTTCGTATATATTGGTATGTCATCCGTAGTTGTAATTTTATGTTTGATTTGGTTGGTAAAACTCAAGGCTTGATTTTCTTGAAAGAAGATATCAATTGTTGATTGTGGAAAAGCATAGAAGTTGTTTCTCAAAATGAAAAAAATTTATGGTTTAAATAGTAAATTTTTTTTTACATTAAAAAAGGCTTCAAATTGTCTATCAAAAAGGTCAAATTATTTGCTTTAGCATTTAATATTTTATAATACCTTGTTGAATTATAGATAATTTTAGTTTTTCTGTAACACTTTTGGCACAATTTAATATTTTTGACTTAAAAAATATTTTGTATATAGACAAAAATTGTTTTTTTATTTTGGCTAAAGTATGCATTCCATCAAAAATATTCAAAAAAATAGCTGTGTATAATAAAATGATCTAAGAATTTTTCATACGCTATTTTTATCTTAACCTAAAAATTAAATGAGAAACTTGACAAAACCTTTTTATTCAGTTTTTTTTTCATAAATTATCCTAGTTCTAAATTGGAAAAAATGTATTTCTTCGTATTTTAAGTAATTTGTATTTTTATATAAAAAATTCTCGAACAATTTAATTAAAGAGAGTTTTGAAATTTCTTATGTATCGGGTTTAATCTGTTCTTCCTTTACTTCGAATATTCTTTGAGTTGAGTATGATTTTGTTTTTGTTCGGAATTTTCCGTTTTTTAAAATTATCACAGTTAAAATCTTCCATATTTAATATAAACATAAACTTGGGATAATTTTATTACGTATAAACAGTGGCTCGCAGAATTATTCGTACCTTCCTGAATATACTTTTAAAACTAAACTCAAATTTATGTAAGTTTTAAGAATAGGAGCATCCATTTGAAAAATGTAAGGGTTCTTTTTTTTTAATTCTTATAACGGAGAGCACCAAATTATTTGTACTTTTTATATTTATCGCTTATAAATAAAAAAAACTATAATTTTCGATGTTTAATTGTGTTGTTGTTAGAGAGTTTACGCTACCGCAAGTGCGATGCAATGTATAAAAATATTTTATATGCGTGAGTTATGGTTTCTTTACACACAAACGTAATTAAACTTTACTTTTAGAACGAATTTTGGATAAATTTAAATAAATACAAAATTCTATTTAATGTTCTATTTATTTCGAAAAATGATATTAATTTTTTATTGAAGTTTTTATTTTGATTTTATACAATTTAATTTTAAAAGAAACTTCAAATAATACAAAATTTCTATTTAATGTCTTAATCAAAGTTATATTAATTTTAATTGAAACCTTTTTTCTTTTTTAACAATTTCTATTTTCACAAAAATTTCTATTTAATGTCTTAATCAAAGTTATATTAATTTTAATTGAAACTCTTTTTCATTTTTAACAATTTCTGTTTTCACAAAGAATTTTGAACAGTTTCAAATTTTGATGGTTATAGTTCGAAATCTTGATTAAAACTAACTTTTCTGTTTACTAATTCCAATTTATATTTTTTTATTTTTGTTTACTTATAGTATTAATTTATCGTGAACGGATTTGCTTGGGAACGAATTGTCTGGGAATATTGAGGGGTACTTAAGATTATTTTATCAAGAGTGGATTTGTTTACTAATTAAATTTATATTTTATGAACGGATTTGCTTGGGAACGGATTGTCTGGGAATATTGAGCGGTACTTAAGATTATTTTATCAAGAGTGGATTTGTTTACTAATTAAATTTATATTTTATGAACGGATTTGCTTGGGAACGGATGGGATAATAATATTTGTCTGGGAATGTGGATGATGTTATGGATGACGTAACTCCTCCATCCTAAGAAGGATGCGACGGGATAACAAATTCCATTTTAGGGGTATTTGTTTCTGGAGCTTTCGTGTTAGTCCTGAATTTTTAGTTGCGGAATTTGCAGTATAGAAAGGTTTTTATGGCTATGATTATTGTACCTTGTATTATTATGGTTGAAATTAATAATAATTAATTTTGCGTTACTAATTGTAAGTTTCAGGGGTAATAGTCTTTGGTTGTTACTTAAGTCATGTATTTCTAGTTCCTGACATTGCGTCATTGTTGTTCTGAAAAAGTTTTTTCCGTTTTAGTCTTATTTTGTGAAGTTTTTGGTTCTTACTAGTTATAATCGTAATTTTGTTATTTTTCTTAATTCTATGTTTGGAATATCTAGGAGTAATTTTATTTCTACGGCATTCCTTTCTATATACCGATTCATTTTCTTTCAGATTAACAGGTTCTTCTCTGCTTTTGTTACGTTTATCAATTAGTTTTTCCATGGCTTTTTTTGCATGAGCTTTAATAGAAGGGTATAGTTCCTCTCGGAATCGATTGAGTTTTTCTAAGTATTCATGTTTGTTATTGAATTTAATATTTTTATCAAAATAAAAGGTTTTTCCATGAAATAACTCAAAGGGGGTATAATTTGTGCTTGAATGTATTGCATTGTTATATGTAATCATTGCTTCAGATAATATTTCACTATGATCAATTTCATAGTTATTTTCTTTGTATTTATTTAATATGATGCGATAGATTTCGGTAAGAGTTGAATGCATTCTCTCCACAGGTGAAATACTACTAGTTTGTTGGAATGAAGTATAATGCGTTTCAATGTTGTATTGCTTACAAAAGTCTTTGAAAATGTTTGCAGTGAATTCTACTCCTTGATCCATTACAAGTTTTTTTGGTATGCCATAGAGGCTAATGAAGTGTTTAATTGCTTTCACCACGTTTAGACTAGTTCTGGCTGCGAGTACATACGCTGCAGCAAATTTAGAGAATTTATCTATCAGCGTTAAATGTTGGTTATGGTTAATGGTATAAATGTCAATATGTATAATATCTAAAGGTTTTGTGGGTTGTTCAGTCTTTTCGAATTTTAGGTGGAAAGGGTTTCTATCGTATTTTAGTTTGTTACAAATATCACAATTATTTATGGTTTGTGCTATTTTGTTTTTCATAAAGGGAAAAAAATAAAGTCTTTTTAAATGTATTAACGTTTCATTGATTCCTCGGTGATTATTATCGGTATGATAGTCTTTTATTAGTTTCTCTTGTTCGTCGTTGTTTATGATATCAGCTTTTATTTCCGTACACCTAACTACCTTGAATATTTTGCTATTTGAGAAAAACTTTGAATAGGTTTTCTGGATTATTTTAAATGTATTGTCATCAGTATATATTGCAGAAAGTTTATTTGGAGTTAAATATTCCTTTAGTAATTTTGTGATATTTTCTTCGGAAAACTTAGGTGAGTGGAAAGTTCTTCTATGCTTATTACGAAATAGCATTTCCACAGTAACATTTGGTTTTTCATTTGATATTTTGAAGATGAGTTGGAGATTAAATTCGTTTAGAGGACGCTCCGAGATTGCTATATTATCATCCATGTTTTCTGTTGCTGAGTGAATAGTGAAGTCTGTGCTATCTTCATTTATGTTGCTTTCTTCATTTATTTGAGATTCTGTATGTTTTAATTCCGGATTCGTTGTGCCTAGTTTTGACACGGACGGAATTCTGCTGAGTGCATCGGCGTTTGAGTTGAGTTTTCCTTTTTTATACAGGATTTTGTAATCAAACTCCTCAAGTCTTAGTCTCCATCTAATAAGTTTGGAGTTTGGATCTTTCATATTCATTAACCATGTTAAGGGCTTATGTTCAGTGATTATTGTAAATTGTTTCCCAAATAGATATGGTCTGAAGTACTTTGTCGCCCAGACGATAGATAATAATTCTTTTTCAATTGTTGCATAGTTGATTTCGGATTCAGATAAAGTTCTGCTGGCATAACAGATTGGTTTGTCTGATCCAATAGGTCCTTGTGAGAGTATTGCCCCGATGGCATAGTTACTAGCATCAGTAGTTACTATAAAGGGTTTTGTGAAGTCTGGATATGTGAGTATCGGGTCGTTAATTAGGAGTTCCTTACAGGTTCTGAATGCTTTTAAATAGTTAGGATCATTAACTTTAATATGGTTACCCTTTTTTAAACATTGTGTGAGGGGTTTTGTTATTTTAGCGAAATCTTTTATGAACTTACGATAATATCCTAACAGTCCGAGAAAACTTTTTATTTGTTTTGAAGTTTTAGGAATAGGATAGTCTTTAATTACTTTAATCTTTTCCGGGTTGGGTTTTATACCGTCAGTTGTAACTATGTGTCCTAAGAATGCTATTTCTTTGTGGAGGAACTCGGATTTGTCTAATTGTATCTTCAAATTGCTTTCTCGTAATTTGTTAAATACTTTACGAAGGTTTTCTCCATATTCTTGCAGTGATGTCGAAAATATGATAATGTCATCCAAATACACTAGACATATTTTGCCTTGTAATTCTTGCAAGGATGTTGTCCATGACTCTTTGGAAGGTGGATGGTGCATTCTTTAGCTCGAAAGGCATTCGAACCTATTCATAATGTCCTCCTTCTACGTTAAATGCGGTTTTTTTGACATCCTTTGGGTTCATTTCGATTTGATGGAACCCACTTGCAAGGTCTAATGTCGTAAAGTACATGCTTTTTCCCAATTTATCAAGGATTTCTGTGATATTGGGTAAGGGGTATCGATCGCTAATTGTTTTTTCGTTCAATTTCCGGTAATCAATAACAAGTCTCCATTTTTGCTTTCCACTTGCATCCTTTTTCTTTGGGACTATCCAACTGGTGAACTCCATGGAGAATAACTTGGCCGAATTATATTTTGATCAAGCATTTCGTTGATTTGTCTCCTAACTTCTTCCTTATGTATGTATGGATATCTATAGGATTTCGTATATATTGGTATGTCATCCGTAGTTGTAATTTTATGTTTGATTTGGTTGGTAAAACTCAAGGCTTGATTTTCTTGAAAGAAGATATCAATCTTTTTCCGGATGGAGATAAAATGTTTATGTATGGGAGATTTGATCCATGTTTATTAATGTCTAGGTGCCTGATTGGATCATCGAGGCTGTTTGATGAAAATTTTCATCATCAATTTCGTGATTTACTCCTTTTTGTTGGTAATCTGTAAATTGGTATTCTTTTACTGAGTCGTCTTGTTTGCTTTCCAAGTATTGGTCTAGGTTCTCGTAGTTCCTGTTTTTATTCGAGTTTTTAATTGTAGATAAGTTAAACAGCTCTTTGCTGAGATAATTCGGGGATCCGGTTGTTCTAAGGAATCTAGTTTGTGTAGGTGAGTTTTTTTGTTGTATTGGGTAGTGGTTTCGGCGTATAGTATTTGAGCTTGTGTCCATAGGTTCCGGTTTATTATTTGTTAGAAAATTGTTTGGGTTATGTTGTATTAAGTTCCTTTGAAATGGTAATTTGTTAGATTGAAAGTTTGTTGGGATGATTTTCGTGTTTTGATCAAAAAACTTAGGTCTTGTAGTTCTGTTAGGATAGCTATTAAAATGGAGTTGGTTATAGTTACGATTATGGGGTATCTTATTAGCTATCATTGGTCGTGGAGTAAATTTGTGCGAATTGTTGAATTTTGAGTCATAATTTCTGTGTTGGGATTGATCATATCGGGAATATGATATATTTTGTTCAGTTATACAGTAAGAAAAAGCTTCTGCTAATGTAGGTGGTTTTGTGGCTCTGACCGTAGAGCCAAGGGGTTCTTTAAGTCCCGAAAGGAAGGCATTTAGACACATTTCCGTGTATAGATCTTGTTTAGCTTTAATTACAGTTTTGTTGTTTTCATGAATTTGAATATGACTCGTCATTGTTGCAAGTAGTTCTATTATTTCACTGTGGAATCGTTCAACGGTTTTGTTTTGCTGTTTTAGTCCATGTAAGTCTCTAATAAGTGAAGTTTCGTTTCGTTTGTCTGAATAATGTAAGATCAAATTGTTCTTAATTTCACTCCACTCTAACTGAGTGCCGTACATATTTAACACCTCATTTGCTGGTCCTTCGATTTTATTGCGAATTGCTCGTAAAAGGAGTTTTCCGTAAGGAGTCTCATCTGTTACAGCTATTAGTGAAAGGATTTCCTCAACATTATTAATAAACTCGAAAAGTAATCGTGGATTGCCATCAAATTTTGGTAAGTCTTTAATTGCGTCGGGTACTCGAAGAGAAGTAAATATATCTGTAGGGGTGATTGTTTGATTTGTGGTATTGTTTGTAGCCATAGTATGTTCTTTAGTATTATTGAAATCTGATTTAGTTGGAAGGTTATCACGAGTTTTATTTGTGAATTCTATTAGATTTTCACTTGAAAAGAGTCTTTTCAACGTTGGGTAGGGTTTTTGTGTAAAAAATTTTGGTTTTTTATAGCTCATCAATTAAGAGATATTATTTTATTCAATACTATTACCTACAGTTAGATTCCACAACTTTATTTAGAATAATATAAAGATTAGATTTAGAGGTGGCAATTGGAACGTATGGAATGTTTAATATAATTTGTATAATATATGTCTTAATTTTTATTTTCTTAGTTTTTAAATTGTAATGTATTTATTTTTATTTCTTATTCTCTAATTTTCTTATTTAGTTATGTAGTTTACTTACAATAGTAGACCAATCAGTAGTTTCATGTTGTTTCTTCTTTTCGTGTTACCGAATGTTTAATATAATTTGTATAATATATGTCTTAATTTTTATTTTCTTAGTTTTTAAATTGTAATGTATTTATTTTTATTTCTTATTCTCTAATTTTCTTATTTAGTTATGTAGTTTACTTACAATAGTAGACCAATCAGTAGTTTCATGTTGTTTCTTCTTTTCGTGTTAATTCTTTTATAATCTGCGATGTTCTCTCGCTGATTAGTGTGTAGTTGTAGGTTCTGGATTCCTTATGTAGAATTGCAGCAACGATATTCTGTCGTTGATTTTCGCAACCTTTTATTGTTAATTCCGATAATCCGTCGGCTTAACTGTTTTCAGAAATCCTCTTTTCGACTGCGCCAGTTATGGTTTCTTTACACACAAACGTAATTAAACTTTACTTTTAGAACGAATTTTGGATAAATTTAAATAAATACAAAATTCTATTTAATGTTCTATTTATTTCGAAAAATGATATTAATTTTTTATTGAAGTTTTTATTTTGATTTTATACAATTTAGTTTTAAAAGAAACTTCAAATAATACAAAATTCATTTAATGTCTTAATCAAAGTTATATTAATTTTAATTGAAACCTTTTTTCTTTTTTAACAATTTCTATTTTCACAAAAATTTCTATTTAATGTCTTAATCAAAGTTATATTAATTTTAATTGAAACTCTTTTTCATTTTTAACAATTTCTATTTTCACAAAGAATTTTGAACAGTTTCAAATTTTGATGGTTACAGTTCGAAATCTTGATTAAAACTAACTTTTCTGTTTACTAATTCCAATTTATATTTTTTTATTTTTGTTTACTTATAGTATTAATTTATCGTGAACGGATTTGCTTGGGAACGGATTGTCTGGGAATATTGAGGGGTACTTAAGATTATTTTATCAAGAGTGGATTTGTTTACTAATTAAATTTATATTTTATGAACGGATTTGCTTGGGAACGGATTGTCTGGGAATATTGAGCGGTACTTAAGATTATTTTATCAAGAGTGGATTTGTTTACTAATTAAATTTATATTTTATGAACGGATTTGCTTGGGAACGGATGGGATAATAATATTTGTCTGGGAATGTGGATGATGTTATGGATGACGTAACTCGTGCGACTATAGTATAGTACAATACAATAGGGTACGAGTAATTTGATGATCTTTGTTATGGGAATTAAATAAAAATAATTCGTATATTTTCTAGATGAATGTTTCTATCACCTTGGAACTTACAGTCTTAACTCTCTAGTTAAATATCACCATATAAGATGTTTTCACATTAGAAAAGGATAGAAATTTTCTATCCTCTTAATCTTAATTTTAGCTTAATCTTAAAATTAGTAGTTCGATGGATTTGCAACTAAGTTGAATTTTTACCTTTTTATCTTGGTTTTCAATAAATAAAATAGTACGATAAAAAAAGTTAGCAAAAACCAAAGATATGACTTTTTTTGTTATACATTTTATAATTATTATCTAAAAACTTTTATTATTAAATAAAATTAATATTATTATTATATTGCAAATAATTAATGTTAGATTATTCAACAATATGGTTTATGTTTTAGTTTGCTATGTCATCGCCTGTAAGAGTATAAATACGACGTATAATCGCTGGAATTTTTTTTATTTAAAATATTTAACTGAATTTGCCTTTAATGTTTAAGAATTCTAAAATTGCTTATTAAATTTTGAAAGGAAATGTAACTAAAATTTTTATATATTATACATATATGGTAGTTTATTCAATCTTCATCATTTTCAAAAGTTTCACTAGTTATATGATTATTACAAGTTTATATTTGCATTTATGTTGAACTAGGATGGCCCACTTGTTGAAAATTTCAACAATACATCGAAAAAACCAATATGGAATATATTCTTAGCTTGTATATTGTTTCGCTCTATTTGTGTGAGTGAAATGTGTCTCTGCTTTCAATACAAAAATATGGCAAGAAACGTAAATATACACAGATAAAAACAATAACAATATATTATAAAATGGTATTATAATAACGAAAACAAGTTTCAAGTGTAATGCACCTTTCGTCAAAAATAAAGTTCATACATATAGCAATATGTAACATCTTGTTTCAGCTTGCTCATATAAAATAAATTATTCATATAAAAAAAAACTGCTCTGCTTTGCCATTATATTGTTGTTGTTTTTTTCTTCCATACATTTTATATGGGAAAAAGCGCCACTCATTTGCAAGTGACATTTGTGCTATTTTGAAATAACTTTTTCATTTTGCACATCTTGGTAACGTCACCTTTCGAATGAAACGATTTTAAGTAAAATCGGTTAAGTATACAATACTTTAAAAAGGGAGTGCAAAAAAACGACTTGCGTATTAATATATAGACGACATTAATTAATTGGAAATTGGTGAATTCATTTATTTAAAGCAAAAACTTAAGACGGAAAACTTTTAAAATGCACATGTATCCCAATAGACATTTCGTTAAATAAGAAATTACTTTAATTTCTTTATCTACATTTTAACTGATATCTTTTAACCATACAACCTAAAACTCTCAAAATAAAGGATTTTATGACTATAATATTGTTGGAACATTTAAGGGAAAATAATAAAGGCAAAACAATATATTAGCAATTTCTTTAAAAATTTTGAAAGAGTTCAAAGGGTAATAGATACTACTTTTTTAACGATTCACGAGAGTGGTCCAGTAATAACCTGGCCTCATACATTTATGATCACTTTGTAACTAGATAACTTGTATTAAGGTGTTTATTGGTTATAGTCATTAAGCAAAAATAAAAACAAGTATTGACGTGCATTAATTAGTTTAATAATAGGATCTAAATAAATAACAGGAAAACAATAAATTTTAATAATGTCACAAATTGATTATAGAGCTGTGATAAGTTTCTTTTTAAAGAAGGAAATGAGCCAGCCGGAATAAAACAACTTTTGGAGCTCGTGTATGGTGGCTCTTCACCTTTTTACAGCATGGTGAAAAATTGGGTCAAGGAGTTTCGTTTTGGCAGATAATCTGTGAACGGTGTACTCAATATTGAGTATGAAGCTCAATCCGTGGACGTGCTAACTCCTGAAACTATGAGCAAATCGAACAAGAAATTTTGAGTGATTGCCAGGCTTAAAATTAAAAAAATAGCAGCTAGGTATTAGTGTTCAAAGGATACCGGAAGACCTTTCCTTGTTAGAAAAATTTGAATTTCTAAGTTCATTTTCTTTTATGTACGTTTATAGGCACTACATGCCTATTAAACCAATTCATATAAGGTAAATATTCATGTCTCATAAATAAAATAGACAGTCTGCCAACTTGCGTACTATGTCAAAAAACAGGGCACACCGCAAACTATTAGGGATGTCCTGTATATCAATCAAAAATCAAAACTTACAAAACAAGTAAACGTGACGCAACGACTTCAGCCATCAAAGATACCCACAACTACACCATCAATATCAAGTATGTCCTACGTACAAGCAACAAGAAGCCATGCAGAAGAAAACACTAAACTTCTAACTGTAAGGGCAATACCCCAAGCAATGAGGCAAGCAGCAAAAAAATCCTAACGCTGCTCCAAAAAATACAGAGCATGCTAAACCAATTAACTTGCAGAGTGGAATGCAACCAGACCTCTGCAAAGCCCATAATAAAATAAGAAAAACACTCTAAGCATGAACAAACAACAATGAACTCATTTAAAATAATGCTATGAACCACGAAAAAAGACTACTTCATCTTACCAATACGGAAGTGATCCAACTGCTGGACGACGGACCAGATTAGGAGACTGCAAAGAAAAAAATCACAAGATCTAACGTTTTAGCTATCGGGTGCAGATCAATTGACTTGCAACCCACACATGTAAACACCTAACGGTGCAACTGAACAGTACTAATTCATAATAAAACTTGAATAGTTATATATAAAAATTATTTATAGTGATTTATTATAATATTTATATTTATAAAAAAAAGTAGTGTTTAAGAGAAATTAACTGTTGGGTAATTTTGAAGATATTTGAATAAATCATACTCTATAAAGAATTTTAACAACCCGGTGAGTCATCATATTAAAGATATGCTAAGTAATCTCGTCTTTCTCTAAAGAAAGCAGCCTTATTTCTTTCTCACTCCCTGATTCCCTGTCAAACTAAAATTTATATTCTTCAGTTAGTTGAAGCAATTTATTAGGGTATGACAGGTTATGATATCTTTTGGCAAAAAGTTGTTCTTCACACTAAGAGGTGAAGTAGAATTCCTAGGCCATTTAAATGACGCAAGAAACATTTTTCCCCTTAGAACATTTTCCAGAATTTGATTTCACAGTTTTGAGTAGTTTTATTACTTTTCTTCTCTTTCTACCTTTCTTTTCTTTTCTTTTCTTCAGCGTTATTTCTTCTAAAAGATCTTTCAGTAAAGCCAAAAGAAAGGATCATAATTTCTGCAATCAAAGTTTTGATAAATGTCAAAAAGTGAAGATGTTAGTATAAGTTTAGTGTAGAAAAAATGAAACAAAATCAGAATTACGAGTACTTTTAAAACTAAGTTCTTGCTTATCAATGCATGTATCCATTTGGTTCATTCTTTTTTAGCAATATAGCTAAACCTAATTTCTTTGTAATAAAGTCATTCTATTAGATTATGAGGATTTCCAACCCAAGTAAAAATAGTTGACACATTTTAGTCGCAGTGACGTCGCCGGGTCTAAAAATGTTTCAAATATGACACAGAGTCACGTCGCCATGACGTCGTAGCTACCTCCATGTTTCGACATTGGTGCAATACAAAGTCCCAAATGTGTCAAGTGCACACAAAGTGGTAGCAAAGTAGTAACTTCGACTAAAATGTGTCAAGAGGACACAAAGTGGTAACAAAGTAGTAACTGCGACTAAAATGTGTCGAAAAAGTAACAAAATGAAACCTATTACAATTTTTGACTTTCAAGTATATAATTTTTCTTATAAATGTATTCATTCTATCTAGTATTTATGTAGATGAAAAATATTTTTTGACATAATGAAGATGGAAATAGTTTCTTACTGATATTTTATTAATTGATATTTTATGAAGCATAAATTTACCAAATAACACCAAAGTTATATGCCAGATTAAATTTACTGTGAAAGTGGAGATTGTGCTTCATGCGCCCTGGGATTTTGCGATAGTTATTGATCTTGTTAAAATAATAAAAAATTTAAAACCAATAAATGTCTTTGAAACTCTAATAAATGTAAGTAAACGAGCATACTTTGTCAAATAATACCTTTCTTATTAAAAAAAAATACAAATCATCCTAATGTTTAATAAAATTTCACACTTTTTGGTTAAAAATTTTTTCATCCCCAATGCTAAAAGAAATCTTTCCATCAAAAATAGTAGCCATCTTGTGAAATTGTATAGGCTTTATCATTTTGACACAATTTAGACACAGTTAGATTGAGTCTACACAGAACAACTCACAGCAGAAACTCACAGCGAAACCGGTTATTTTTCATACAAAACTCACAGAATCGCTGTGAGTTTCTGCTGTGAGTTGTCCTGCGTAGACCCACTCTTACGTCGCTGTAACCACATTGTGTCAATAATGTGTGTAAGAATTATGCTCTTATCTCTCTATATTTTAAACCAAAATTTAATCAAACTTTTACATTTTTCTTTTAAATAATATTTTGAGCCCCTTCCCAAAAGTAGTTAGTGGCATATGATTGGGTAATTAATTTTTTGTATGCATTAAAGACTCTGAAAAAACTTATGACAGTTTGTGTCATTTTGGTAAAATTTTGGTAACACTTTAATCGCGGTGACGTCGCCGTGTGTTGATTTGTATCAACTTGTATTTTTATTCTAGGACACAATTTAGACACAGTTACGTCGATGCGACTGTTGTATATATTTTGAACTTCTTCGTTTTACTATTTGTTTTTTTTTTTTAGTGAAAGTTATATTTTCTTTGTTTTTCAGATGAGCTCAATTTTATATAATTACTATCATTTAATATTATATCAATTTACAATTTCACATTGGATGTAATATTTACAAAATACACTTCAATACTATATTTTAATTTAATATTTTAAAAAATGTCAAAAATTGATAAATCTCTCTCACAAGTGAACTATTATAAGTTTGCAATTATGAATAATATATAAATATATATATATTCATAATATATATTAAACAAAAATATATATCACACTGCATAAACAAATGAACTTCACGTTATTTGTAAAGGAATGCCCCCGGTCGAGATCGTTTACTAACACATTTAATAATTTAAATCAGCTGAATGTCTATCGGTGTATTTTTACAAATTTATATGCTAAAATTGAATTAAAAAAAAGATCAATCTCAAACACACTATCTCCAAAATAAATTTCATTATGTAAAAACTGTTTTCATATATAATTCTACTATATATTAATATAAAAATCAATTTTCAATTATTATTATTTTAATTTAAAATTAAATTTATTTTTAGTTACGTAATTATTGATTTATTTATAAAAACGAATTTATCTAATCAAAACTATTATTTATTTAAATATTTGTTGCACTTTTAGTGTTAAGTAAATTGCATAGTCAAAAAATTACACTTAAAAATATTATTTCTCTTTTAACATCAACTGTTGCTATATCTTAAGAAATTTATTTTTTTTTTTTTGTTTATTTGATTATAATACATTTGATTATAATAAAAGAAATCACAATTTTTCACATCAAGTTTGTTCTCAAAACTTATTTAGTTCATCATATAAATTAATTAGAACTTAATTAATTTTAAAAATAAAAATGATTTCTTATTTATGGAATGTAATTTCGTGGTCACAATTATAAATTTTGGCAACACTTTGATATTGACGATGTTACTCACGTGAATGTTAGCACCCAACTGCCAATGTCTCTAGAACTCTTTCTTCTATCTTTTTTTTTATTTCAATTAATTTAATTTTTCTCCTATATACAATTCTATGTATATATTTATGTATGCCCTTGATAGTGGCCACCCAACTTTTTGACCCCGGTCATAAAAATTGCAAAAATATTTTTCTGCTTACATGATCGACTCAAGTGTCAATCATATAAGCAGAAAAGAAAAACGCAAACAAAAACAATTCCAGCTAAAAATTGCTTAGAGGAATGTTTATGTGATCGAATTATGAGTCGATCATATATACATTCCTCAGCATTTCCGTTGGGATTAAAATTGCTTGCAACAAACTTGCAAACCATAACAAAAATAGGTAAGTGTATTAACTTTTATTTGGGTTATTATTTTTTTTTTTTTTAATTAATTTTCGAATAATTTTTCGGGTTAATTAAGGGGATGAAAATCGCGAAAACTTTTGTGTTCAAGTTGTGTGTGACTTTGGTTAATAAACTAGCTTCAATGGAGCTGAAAAGTACAAATTGTTGGGTCAGTATTTCAGAAGCTAAATGTGAGTATCTGGTTTCGACGCAAACGGTGTTGCCGTTTGAGTTACGTACCGGAAAACAATGAATTCGGTATAATTTCATTTTGGGTAAATTTAAAAGTGGAAACGTGGTTTTAATTACCAACTTGTTTAAAAAATGGTGAGACTTTATAGTTAATTGTTGCAATAATATAGGTAAACAGTCTTGACAATTTGGATGTGTTTTTTCATAAATTTCATTAAGTTTTCCCGGAGATATTAATAAAGGGTGTAATTGGTTGTTTTGGATTGAATGCATAATTTCTAATAAAGTTCTTTGACGGGATTTGATTTCGATGATTTCGAGTACAATAAGAGATACGATTTCTTGGCGTAATCTGGCTACGTCTAATTTTTCCGTTATATTTTTTAGGTTACTAACTTTGATTGCCAGCTGCTGCTGTCATTCTATAAGAGTTGAAAGTGGTTTTTGGATACCCTTTAGCGTGTTGGTTACTACTGTTATTTGTTGTTTTTCTAATTCGGTGAGGGCCTTTTGGTTCATTTCCAGATCACTAAGTTTGCTGTAGATTTCTTTTTCGTTATCATTGTCCATTGTTCCAAACAAGTAATGGAGGGCGTTTCCCATTCCATCAAATAGCGACCGTGGGTGCCTATTACTAGTGTATAGCCTTTTGATTAATATAGTTCGCTTTTTAATTTGTGTTATTAGGGAGTGTATGTATTTCTGCTGTGTTTGGCACATATCAGAAGAGTCCTGACTACAGAGATGTGCTGTTAAGTTTTCTGTATTTTCTATTATTTTGGTCTGGTTATCTAATTCCAAAAGGTCAAGTTCCGTTACTAACTTCCATGTATCATGGTATAACCAAAGGTCTCCCAGTCGTTCGAATAATATTCCTGTTGCATTTAGGGTGGTTGTAGTGTATGTTACTGTTGTTTCCGTAGTGCCAGTAGTTGTGTTAAACATAAGAGCAAGTCCTGTTATCAGGAATCTAATGCATAGTACAATATGTGACGCCATTTTTAGTTGTTAATTCCGTATGGTGCTTCCTTCTAGTTGATCTCTGTTAAGCGGGCGTACTTTTCTTCTTTTTATACCCTAAGTATGGTAAGTGTTTTTATTTTAGTAATGAATATTGCTATTTTGTATTTATTTGTATATCACTAGTGGTGTTAGGTGAGACTGTTAATAAAGATTACTTTTGCCCTTTATTTTTTACTCTTAGTTCCTATTTGCTTACACAAATAGGGTTAAGGGTTTTAAAGTGTAATTAATCAGAATTTGTAAATGAACTGAGGTGTGTGTATACAGAAAAATTAATTCTAAATTATTCAACTTCACGGCATATCATGTAAGAGTTTTACCCAAAAAAAAATTTTTTGGAGCGTTTAAATATAATCATTGTTGAGGCTGTTGAAGTTTATATTAAGATTAAATGATTTTGATTTTTAATGGAATAATCATAATATTTGGAGAAAAAAAAATTAACGACGTTTGTGTAATACAATTCTTTACTTAATAATTTAATATAATTAAAAAGAAAAATAAAATTATGGTGAATTATTCGTTAGAGAATAAACAAAAATATTAAAAGCAATTATTATATCTTGTCGGCATGGACTCACAATTGAACAATTAAATCGTGATTTTAGAAGAATTGAAGGAGTTGAAATTCCATTAAATAGTTTTGGTTTTACCTCGTTAGGAGATTTCTTACGTTCAATGTTCGACAGCATATTGGTAAAAGGCAGTGGTAAAGATGCCTTTGTAGATGTTGAATTAACAGAGAGAATTGAATATAATGAAAAGCTGATATCAAAAGAAACAAATTTTGAATCAAGGCGAAAATTAATTGAATTGGTTCCCAATATTTCAACTAAAGTTCAAGAAAGATTTTTTGGTATCGATTAGATTCGATGGAAATGTAGCGCAAAATAAGAGTACATATAATCCGCTATCAAAATTGTTAAATACAACTCAGCTATAGCTATAATTCTAATTGGGACGTTAAGGAGAATGATAATTCAATTATATTTGACAGTATCAGTGAATAAGTACGTGATGGTTACAAAGAATTCTACGTCAACAAATGGACCTTTGATTGGAAGATTAAGCTCAATAGAAACAAATCAACTCATCTAACGTGACAAAGAAGTACTTCTGGTTAATTGGATATGCCTCGCAGCTGAATCTAATCTAATCTAAAATATTAATATATCCGGCAATAATAGAACCAATCTGGACACAGGAAATACAACTATGGGGATGCACGCATGAACTCAACAGAAAAATTATTCAAACTAGTCAAAATAAGTTCCTTCGACTAATATTAATAATAATAAAAATGATAAAATTCAGTACAAAAAAAAAATACTAGGATAGCATTATACAACTTCCGACGATATCCCAGCAATAGAATGTGATTTGGAACCAACAATATTTGAAAGTAGGAATATAAGTGATTCGAGAAATTTCTACACACCAACAGAGCTCTACTATAAGAAAAGATTGAGTAAAAAAAATTTATCTTGACTAAATTCACATAGAATAGTATTTTTAAAAGTTTTAATTTTTTTTTTTTTTTTTTTCATTTTTTTTTCATTTTTTTTTTTTAACTGTCATCAATATGTTTAATTTGTAATATGATGTTATTTTGTATTTGTACAATAAGTGAAATTCTGTATTTGTACAATAAGTGAAATAGCCATAAAATATAAAATCTAATGTTAAGAAAAATTAGGATTCTACTGATAGAGAACTATCCTAAAACACGGGTGGTATTGAACTATCATTTTTTAACAAAATTTGATATTTACCAGTCTTTTTTGTTAGAAATTTTTTTTTTGCAATATGTTCTAAAATAATTTATGCTGAATTTTCGATCGGTCCGTAAATTTAAGTGATTAGACTGAAAGCGGATCAATCTACGCCGACGCACATACTTTCGACGATTTCAATTTCATTCAGTTCGTCAAGGAGTTCATAATCGAAATCCATTTTATAACTAACACAAAAAATCACTTTAAAACTTGTATGAAAATTTTAATGTTTTTCTACAATTCAACAGAATATTTACTTTTCATATATTAAAAACTCACTGTGTTTCACCACCACTCACCATTTCTCTATTGTGAAATAATGCATTTGTCCATCATTTTGTTAAATTTAATCAGGAATAAAAGATATAATCAATAATATGGAGATTACTTATTAGTTTTAAGGAATGTGTATATTTTAAGAACATTATTGATTATTTAGAAAATGATCAAACAAAGACATATGCAAAGGCATTAAGAGATTTTATAACTAATAGCACCCAAATAGTTGTGATTATATGTCCAGCGCAATGCCAATTGTTATATTTTTTTTTTTTGATATAATACTGTATAATAACTTATACAAATTAGATAAATATTTTATACTAAAAAAAAAAAATTCTCGCCAACAAATGATAACACTACACTTGCAAACTTGCAGTTTAAAAGACTAAAAGCGAAAAAGACGAGAATGAGAGATCTGTTCTCGAACTAGAACTGGATTTTTTTTTTGTTTTTTTTTTTTTTTGTTAAGGTTTAAAAGGTTTATTGTTATTCGAAGAATGGCTTAAGCCGGTTATTGTGAAAATTCACCCGGCGTTTGCCTATTTTTATTATTGAGGTTACTGGTCCAGTTTTCTTTTCAATTACATAGGGTCCGACCCAGAGTTGAGATAGTTTGTGTTTTTTGTTTTCATTTTTTAATAAGACCTTGTCACCAATATTGAAGTGATTTGGATTCAACTGTTTATCGTAGTGTTCCTTAGATCGTTGTTTACTCGCAAATATATTTTTTCTCGCTAATGCGTACGATTTTTGTAACTGATATTTTAATAGGTGGTAATAACTTTCATGATTATATAATGGCTCAGGGTCTCTTTTTATATTGGATGGAACATCAGCCATAAACCCGAACATACAATCCATAGGTGTCAATTTCGTGCCCTCATGTATACTGTTATTGCATACGAAAGCAGCAGTCCGTAAAAATTGGTCCCAAGTTTTTGGATTTTCATCCACTATAGTTCGGAGGTACTCAATTAGTGGGCGATGTACTCGCTCTAGGGCACCGTTGGATTGTGGGTGGTAAGTTGTGGTTTGTAGTTTTTTAATTCGTAAGAGTTTACAGATGCTTTTAAATAGACTGCTTACAAAATTGGCTCCTTGGTCAGTAGCAATCTGCTTAGGGATGCGGTATCTAGTTACAATTTGTTCGAAGAATACTTGGGCAATTGTTTGTGCTTCAGTGTTTGAGATAGCATACCAGTCTACAAATTTCGTTAGATTATCCTGGAAGGTCAGTATGTACCTATTGCCGTTATGAGTTTCCTCTAGGGGTCCCACTACATCTAAATAGATCTTATCAAATGGTCTCTCGGCTATATCTGTAATTATCATAGGCATACGAGTGTGACGGCTTGCTTTCATAATTTGGCATTTTTTGCATTGTTCGATATATTGTTTAATGTCTCGGAACATTTGTTTCCACCAATATTTCCGACGAATTCTTTTATAAGTTTTAATAACTCCCTGATGTCCACCGAATAGGGTGTTATGATAGTCGTTTAAAATAATTTTTACTTCTTCGGGGGAATTGATTTTTTCTATTTTACTCCATTTTTGGTGGAGGTTAGAGCTGGACGTTTCGGAATTATCCTCTGAATCCGAATTCTGTTCCGTTTCTGGGTCTATTATCTGATTGTCCATGTTATTTTTCAATTGCTCAAAATTTGTTTGTTCTTGTTTTGCTTTAGATCGCGTTATTACGTTACATGTCTTGGTGTGTATTGTTTCGGTATTGGTGTTTAATGTTTCGGTGTTATGGTCAGGTGAATAAGCTATTGCTGGTTCATTTGGTTTTGAAAGATTTTCTAAAAGATTGTCATTTGCATTTGAATCTAGTCGCGGTATTCTACTAAGGGCATCAGCGTTGGTGTTATATTTCCCAGGTTTGTACTCGATTTTGTAATCGTATTCTGATAATTTATGATGAAATCTGACAAGCCGGGTAGTTGGATCTTTTACATTAAAAACACCCTTTAGGGGTTTGTGGTCTGTGTAAACAGTAAAGGCTCAGCCTTGCAAGTAACAACGGAAGTTCTTAACGGCCTATACGATGGCAAGCAGTTCTTTTTCGACAGTTGAATAGTTCCTCTCAGCTTTGTTAAGTGTTCGACTAGCAAATGCAATAGGTCGGTCCTTCCCGACTTCACCCTGTGATAGTACTGCTCCTAAAGCTTCACTGCTAGCGTGCGTTGTAAGATTAAAGGGTCTATTAAAATCTGGATAGGCAAGAAGTGGGGGAGAAACCAAAGAGTGTTTAATTAGTTTGAAACTTTCTTCACATTTTTGTGTCCAGAGAAATTTGGTGCCCTTATGGAGCAAATTTGTCAGTGGTCGAACTATTTTTGAAAAATTTTGTATGAATTTGCGGTAGTAGTTCGCCAATCCTAGAAAGGACTGCACTTGTCTAACCGTTTTAGGGATCGGAAATGTTTGGACGCATTCGATTTTACGTTTATCGGGTAAAGCTCCTTTTTCGGAGCAAATATGACCAAGATACACCACTTCTTTTCTAAGGAACTGGCACTTTTGAGGCTGTAGTTTTAAGTTATTTTGCCTAAGACGATCGAATACCTTTTGAAGTTTCGTGTTATGATCCTCTAAATTCTTGCCGTAAATTACGATATCGTCAAGGTAGACGAAACATTCAAGGCCTTGCAGACCTGTGAGTACGTAGTTCATAAGACGTTGAAACGTTGAAGGGGCACCTTTTAAACCGAAAGGCATTCTTTGAAACTCATAATGACCATAGTTAGTGCTAAAAGCCGTTTTAGCCCGGTCTTTTGGTTCTACCAATACTTGGTGGTATCCACTCGCTAAATCTAGAGTGGTAAAATATCTTGAGTGCCCTAGTTGGTCTAGTATGTCCTCTATTCCAGGTAATGGAAATGCGTCTCCTATGGTCTTTTCGTTGAGCTTGCGAAAATCAACGACTACTCGACACCTTTTGTCTCCTTTTGGCCCTGGTTTCTTAGGGACTACCAAAAGAGGGGAGTTACACGGACTCTTACTATGTTGTACAATACCATTTTCGAGCATTTCTTTCATCTGGTCATTTATTACTTGCTTATGAGTTTCGGGTAGACGGTACATTTTCTGGTTTATTGGTGCCTGGTCTTGGAGTAGCGGGATTTCATGCGTTATAGCTTTCGTATATGTGAGATAGTCGTTTTTTAAATGAAAAATATCGTGGTAATTATAACAAAGTCTTAAGATGGCTTGGTATTCGTCATGGTTCAATGTATCATCTAGCAGCAATTCCTCTCTTAATTGAACAAGTCGTTCCTGTAATTGCTTACTACATGAGTATTCATCCGCTGAATGTGGGCTTTGTACTCTTTGAATATCTTCAGAGCTATAATGATTGATAGCCAGTTCCGATTTACCTTTCAGATAGTGTTCTGTTTTATCATTGCGGTTTTTAATTTCTCTTGGTTCTGTTTTGTTTTTTCTTTGGATGAGAACGTTGTTTATCGTTTGGGTTTCTTTATTGGGTTTAGTCGGTACCAAGTTTTTTTCATTATGGTCTTTGGTGCATTGAATAGTACTATCTCTTTCGTTGTTTGTATAAGTGTTTAATGGAATCATATTGTATTCGTCTAATGGGAGTAAATTTAGAGTTAATTCTTTTATTAAAATGGAGTTCAGATTAGTATTAATTATTCCTATGTAGGTTGTTTTATTTCCTTTATATATTATACTATTTGCTAGAAATATACCGTTGTTAATCTCTTTCGATAAACTTATCATATTTTCCCGAAACTTGGTTTTGACTGGTATGATACCCTGCATCCGTGCGAGGATGACATATGGTTTTTCTAATGTAATGCGTAAAGTTATGGGTTCATTGTTTTCATTATTTGTAGTAATCTTAGTGCAGATTGGTTTCAGTTGTTTGCTATTTACCGTTGACTGGGAGTCTTTGACTTCTTCCAGGTCTATGACTATGAACCTCATTACTTGAGGTTTAACAGTGGCTATTACAATCCGTATAATTTGCCGCTGATAGGTCCACTAAACTTGTCAAATGTTTTTTTATCATTTGGTTTTGATGGGTAGTACTACCCTCCACTTTTAGGGGAACTGTGAAATCAGATAGGCTGCCATTTTCCATGCGAGGAAAATGCAGGCGTTTTTCCGGGCCCTCTATATTACAATATTTCGATAAAAAATTATTTCCCAAAATACCATGCGTAGGAAGGTTATTCATATTCTTTACTACTCGAAAGGTACAAGGAAGCTTAGTTGAAAAATTAAAATTGCCTTGGCAAGTTCCTAAAGTGTCACCTTTTCTGAAAGGTGTTTGTATAGTGCATTTTGTACGGGTATTAATCGGGATATTAGTACGTATGATTCCACGCTTCAATACACTCATTTCCGCCCCTGTATCTATAATTAGGTTAGTAAGTCTCTTCTGTGCTATGTCTAGTGGGAGCATTACCGTAGGAATTTTGGTAAGAGAAAATTGGGGCACTACTTCTTCCATTGGATATTTGTTTATTGTCGGGTCGGTGGTGTTAGACCCGACATTTGGGAGTTTTCCGGATTTCTGGATTCCCATTTTCTCTTTTGAAAGCATTCGTTGATGTTGTGACCTCGTCGGCCGCAAAAATCGCATTCCAGTTTCATGTTATACTCTGCTGGACTATTCGCTTGTATGTTTCTATTTACCGGTGAGTGATTGTTGGAGGGGTTTACTATTGCCCGTTCTTTAATGTATTGTTGTGTCATTATGGGTACTTGTGGTAAGTGGGCTTGACTTATTTTTTGGGGCATATTCATGTGAGTTTCTCGTTTTGCGTAAAAGTTTGTGTTGTTATGAGAGGGTAGATTATTTTTTAAATATTGGTTGTTGTTAAAATGAGTATACCTGAATGGGGAACTTTGATTATTTTGATTGTAACTATCCTTACTTAGTCGAAGTGGCTCACGATAACGTTGACAATCCCGCGCATCGTGATTATATGTTCTGCAGATATTACAGAAAGGGGTATTTTTACGTTTAAGGCAATCCGCATAAGTGTGCCCCCTTATTCTGCAAAAACTACAGGTTATTCTAGCAGAGATAGGGCTTTTGTTTTCAGATATTTGTTTAACGGAAGTAGGTATGTTAGAGTGATTGGCCCGTGTTTCATTATAATTATTATTTAAGGCTGTTGTATTTACTGACGGACCTTGATTGGGTATCATAGTGTAGTTTGTATCCAAAATATTTGTGCTTACTGTATTCAACATCGGTTGTGGCTGGGATTGATCCGCGGTGTACTTCAATTGTATAGGCACATTACATGAAGGTAGGTGTGAGGCCATTGGTAAGTTAAGGGTAGTCTTTTGGAGTCTTTCCATGTCCGAAACCTTCTGTATTAAGCAATCTAAGGTATTTTCATTGATTGTCAAAAGATATTGAAATAAATGGGGATTGTTAACGCCTCCTTTTAAGGAGTTAATTGCAAAGTCCTCTAATTGTATCTTGACGGTTTGAGCCGCTACTGCTCCGTACTTATCTTCGGCTGCCTCTTTACATAATGTTAGTTGTTGTTTTATTCGAGTAATAAATGAATTTAATTGTTCAAGTGGGTACTGTCTCAAAGTTATAAGGGCATTTACTAATTCTTGGTATGCTTCTCTTGGCAGGTAAGTTCTATTCAACAGTGCTTCCGCGTCTTCGAAAGTGGTTGGTTGATTATAGGATACTAATTGGTATGCTTCACCCCGTAATCTGGTTGGGAAAATTTGGATAAATGCCTGTTGTTCCGGTTCCGTTAGGCATTGCATAACTTTTTTGCAACATCCTATAAACGTCTGTAAATCTGTTGTTAAGGTGGGGCTACTCACACCAGAAAAAATTGGTACTAATTGGGCGGTTATTTTTGCAACTTTAATGTAGTTTTCGGCCATATTTATCTTCAGTTTAGATTGGGACTTCAAATATAAATTTTCATAAGTAGTTGGGAATATTTCTTTACAGTAATGTCTCGTTAGAACTATCAAAAGTACCGCCTAACCAAGGTAAATCAAAATCACTATCACCAATAAAAGAATCAATTTCGTTTTTATCAGTCTGTTTTTGGGAATTGTGTTTTTGTGTGCTTAAGCTAGTATTAATGTTAATAGGGTATGAGAGATTGCGAAACCTAGCTATATCTTCTTTAAAAAGTGCAGTTTTTCTTTTAAATTCTCGTATAAATTCCTTTCTCTCGGTTCTTGTTTTTTCTAACTCCCGATCTATTAATTTGCACTGAAGAATTCCTAAGTTTTTATTCTCTCGTACTCTCTTTTCAAGATAAATTAAAAATTTTCTTAAATCTATTTTCTCACCGGTTGTTATCAGGATTGTTCCACTTCTTAGGTGCCGTGGAGATATGTTTTCTGGTGATATCGTTGGACTTGGTGCAGGTGATGATGTTAGCAATGGTGAAGGGTGGTCTCTGCCTGTTGCTTCTAGTAAAAGGTTGTCGATATTCCCCGGCTCATTATAATCTCCTTCATACATATAGGGTATAATTCAGGATTTATTTGCTATTACCAAAAAAAAATTAAAATTTTGACGCTAACCTGAATCCTACCGGCTGCGCCATTTTTGTTGTATATATTTTGAACTCTTCGTTCTACTATTCGTTTTTTTTTTAGTGAAAGTTATATTTTCTTTGTTTTTCAGATGAGCTCAATTTTATATAATTATTATCATTTAATATTATATCAATTTACAATTTCACATTGGATGTAATATTTACAAAATACACTTCAATACTATATTTTAATTTAATATTTTAAAAAATGTCAAAAATTGATAAATCTCTCTCAGAAGTGAACTATTATAAGTTTGCAATACAAAAATATATATCACACTGCATAAACAAATGAACTTCAAGTTATTTGTAAAGGAATGCCCCCAGTCGAGATCGTTTACTAACACATTTAATAATTTAAATCAGCTGAATGTCTATCGGTGTATTTTTACAAATTTATATGCTAAAATTGAATTAAAAAAAAGATCAATCTCAAACACACTATCTCCAAAATAAATTTCATTATGTAAAAACTGTTTTCATATATACTTCTACTACATATTAATATAAAAATCAATTTTCAATTATTATTATTTTAATTTAAAATTAAATTTATTTTTAGTTACGTAATTATTGATTTATTTATAAAAACGAATTTATCTAATCAAAACTATTATTTATTTAAATATTTGTTGCACTTTTAGTGTTAAGTAAATTGCATAGTCAAAAAATTACACTTAAAAATATTATTTCTCTTTTAACATCAACTGTTGCTATATCTTAAGAAATTTATTTATTTTTTTTGTTTGTTTGATTATAATACATTTGATTATAATAAAAGAAATCACAATTTTTCACATCAAGTTTGTTCTCAAAACTTATTTAGTTCATCATATAAATTAATTAGAACTTAATTAATTTTAAAAATAAAAATGATTTCTTATTTATGGAATGTAATTTCGTGGTCACAATTATAAATTTTGGCAACACTTTGATATTGACGATGTTACTCATTCACGTGAATGTTAGCACCCAACTGCCAATGTCTCTAGAACTCTTTCTTCTATCTTTTTTTTATTTCAATTAATTTAATTTTTCTCCTATATACAATTCTATATATATATATATATATATTTATGTATGCCCTTGATAGCGGCCACCCAACTTTTTGACCCCGGTCATAAAAATTGCAAAAATATTTTTCTGCTTATATGATCGACTCAAGTGTCAATCATATAAGCAGAAAAGAAAAACGCAAACAAAAACAATTCCAACTAAAAATTGCTTAGAGGAATGTTTATGTGATCGAATTATGAGTCGATCATATATACATTCCTCAGCATTTCCGTTGGGATTAAAATTGCTTGCAACAAACTTGCAAACCATAACAAAAATAGGTAAGTGTATTAACTTTTATTTGGGTTATTATTTTTTTTTTTTTAATTAATTTTTGAATAATTTTTCGGGTTAATTAAGGGGATGAAAATCGCGAAAACTTTTGATTTTTTTCTAATTGTTATTTAAGGTAATTTAGAATAAATCGAAAACAAATTTGAATTGTAAAAATCTGAGTATTTTTAGATTTTTTACGTTTCTTGAGCTATTTGGCATCAATTTATTGAAATTGACTTAAAATGTGGTAAAATTGATGTGAAAACGGGTGGAATAGATGAAGATCAGTGAATTGAATTAAATTTGGTTAAAAATGCGTAGATTAAAATAAGTAAATTAGTAAAACGAGGTAACTTAATTAAAGATATACGGGTAAAGAGTAAATTAGGTGACCTACAAGTATGCGCAATTATTTTACATAACACGACCACATTGTGTCAATAATCTCCACTTAAAAATTTTCAAAATGCAATGTGGTAACTATGACGTTGTGGCGACGTCGGGGCATCAAAAATGTGTCATTGGTCACAAATCGGTTCCAAAATTCTAGTTGGGAAATCTTTTACAGAATTTTGTACGTCAATATTTCATCTAATAAACTTTTTTTGCTTAATTCATATGAATAAATTGATCAATGAAGACTTTATTTTGATTATATTGTAGTCCAATTGCTATTGACGTCAGATTCAAAAATTTAGCACATTTTTTTTTTATATCACGTTATTTTTTTATAGCATTTTATAAAGGATACAAAGCCTTACAAGCACATTTTCTTTAATTATTTTGTGGGGTAAAAGAAATTGGAAATTAATATCTTTAACCGAAAATCCTTTGTAGTCAGCTGAAATTGCTCACTAAGGATTGACCCTGTAACCAATGACAGATTTCTGACATTTAATGCTGTAAACCTTATTTTGATATCTCCTGCCCAACTCAAAATACTACTTTTCTGACTATCATTTCATTAAACTGGGGCACTTGGTTAAAAGGGTCTTATTGTTTTGACATCACCATTCCTAGTCAAACAACAAGTGGCTAGGGATCTATTTTACTTGATGGTAGAAAGTTCAACTAACTGTTACAGATTCTCATATTTTATCGAATTTTTTACCAAAAGAGCAATGCGCAATAAGTCCATAATTTAGCATTAGAGTAATTTTCATTATGCTTCAATATACTTATTGAGTAAGAAATATTGCCAAATACATCAAGCATCTTTACTTTGAACGTAATCTAAGTAGATGCCATTAACTTAATCTTCTTATTCTTATAATACATAAATACAACTGTATGGAACAATAATTTTGATAAACACTGCTTTACCTTATTTAATTTCAGTCACATAGGCTACATAATAAATATCTTCTACTATAATTTTATTAATGAGTTTTAAATGTATTTCCTTATTACTTAACCTAACTAAAGCTTTGAGCTGCATGACTTCATATGAAACTAATATTTGTGTTTGCGAAAGCGTTAAATAAAAAGGATAACAAAAGCTCATACAAGGCTCCAGGTGAAAAGAACGATTATTTATAGTAGATGATAACTTTTTTCGTTTCTTATCACTCAAAATGTACAATGGAGCTGTACTACGACTGTAATGATTTCTTGTGGAGGAAGTTTATTTTAATATTGTGACCAAATTTTTGTTAATAATGAAGTAGGATTTTTAGGGATTTTTAGAAAAATTTATGAAATAATAAAATACTGGTCCTGTAATTAAATTATTTTCAATTATTTAGAAAAAAGTTTGTAAAGAAATTCTTACTTTGTTTTCAATAGACGATGTGATTTATTTCATTATCCATTATGAGGATAGTTACACCCCTTATTATGTAAGAAAGAAAAAACAATTTACATGAAAATATGTCAACTTTCAATACCAAGTAGGATCCCATAAACAATCCATTTAAAATTTTGTTACCTGGCCTACTTCAATAGCATAAAACATGCCTTGAATTTCTATTGCAAAAGGAGAAAATTCTAATATAAATCGTTTTTGAAGCTTATCAATATTCTATGTGCATATTTCGAGTTTTAATCAGACTTTTAAAGATCTGTTATTGTGAATTATTGCAGTGGTACATTTTAAGAACTTCGGTACTATTTTCCAACATTATTTTCAAGGAGCATTTTTTGTTCTTAATTTACTGCGAATATAAGTACTTTGTCAACATAATTATGCAAAATGTTTACAAAAACCCATTTTAATGCTAATAAAATCAAAAGCTTCTAAAATAAAAAAGTTCCTTGATTTGTTTGTAAGGGAAACGCAATTTGTATATACGAGGTGTATTTCCCTTTGTAATGATATATGTTAGTGAAATATTTATAAAGGGCATAGGCAGATAAGCATACAAAAATTGCCCCAAGAGATATCCGATTGGGATTTTGAGGATATAATTGCATTGTAGCAGTACTAAGATTTTGAAAATTTTAGACCTCTACCTCAATTATTTTTTGAGAAATCAAGAAAAGAAGAAAAAAGAAAAAAGATTTTTTTTCTCTGGATTAGTCCAACCGAGTTTAATGAAACTCATACGGAATATTTGAAATAATAATAGCTTTTTTCGATAAATATTTTAGTCCTGTTCATTAATACTTTGTATGAAAAAAGAATTTTTCTCAACATCTTTTTTTGATTTTTTTTTTCACCATGATATCCTCTCGGCACATTTTTGAAACTATTTCGTTTTTGAAGCCCATGCCACCTCAATAACCTCAATTTTTTTCAAATTTTTCCTGAAGGTGTGCCATACTTTTTTTTAAAAATAACATCTCTAATCGGATATGCCCAGTACGATCTTAACATAATTATTAATATTTTTGGAAATGTTGTTACGTGTACGGGTTTAACTGAACCAACGTTCAGCTTCCAACTTTTTCATATTATATAATATGATATATGTTTATTTATGTCAGGTCATGTGGTTTGACACGCTTGAGTCTCCTAACTTCATTGGTGATATCCAACAGTTGGATAGCCTCCACGTTTGTGTGATGAAGTAAGCGTTTTTCGTGACCAGCCGCACATTCCTGGTTATCTTCGTTTACCCATTTAATGCCCAGATCATTGTGTATTTCCTGACTAGTCACGTACCTGTACGCGTTCGTGATCATACGCACAAATTTATTTTGGCTGCGTTGAATTATATCCCTGTTGGATTTTTTTGTGCAACCCCATAGCTGTATACCATACATCCATATCGGCTTAATGATTGATAGGTATATAATTTTTTTACAGTATAGGCTAAGCTCGGAATGATGTCCTACTAGCCAGTACAATTTGCGTCGCTGAGATTTAATTTGCTCCGCTTTCTGCCTGACGTGATGTTTCCAATTTAATCTATTGTCTAGGTACATACCTAGGTATTTAGCTGTCTTTGTTGGTAAAATAGGTCTTCTGTCCAGATAGAGTTTACTATTTTTGTCTATTCGACGCGGGGTAAAAACACTCTTCTCTGTGGTATGCCTGCTTGAATAGAGTAAAAATTTGAGTACACATCTTCGTGCAGTACTCTAAACTTTCGATTTGATAGGTAAGATTCAAGTAGTTCCCTGTAGTTTTCAGGAAGCATTTTACTCATTTTGTGGATAAGGTCCTTGTGCCATACTTTATCAAAGGCTTGTGATACGTCAAAAAATATCGCTGGACGCTGGACCAATTTTTTATACAAAATATAACACTTCAATTAATATTTTACTATATAATATTATTAACATAGATTAGGATATTTAAGAAATTATTTGACAAAGATTTCAATTTTATTATCAGTTTTTGTAGTTATAAAAAATCTTAAAGGTCTCCTTGTTGTTAATCTTCATCACTGTCTTGATTAATGACAACATTAACTTTGTATTCATTGAATAAGCGACTTAATATTTCAGCAGGTCGAATGATTTTTGACAAATATCTTCCATGTGCTAAATAGTAAATGATTGCTGCTATATGTGAACAGCAACCAACCGTTCGACATCCATTCGCACACTCACAGCAATATCTAGTAATTCCTTTATAACCACTAGTATTACTTTCATATTTCATATTTCTGTACTTTTTTCGTTGAATATGACGAGACTGGACTTGTAATTTTAGAATATTACTCTTATATTTTACAAAGGATATATATATTAATATAGCCTGATTCATCCATCATTTCTGCCAAATATGATACAACTTGTTTTAATTGGTACGTACCAGTAAATAAAATATTCATATCTTTCTCTGTCATTTCAGGAAAGTTTGATAAATCCCTTAAAGATATCATATGAAACGGAAGCTTTTTGCTACGCCAACCATTTTTGTCTACCTCGCTAGCCAAGGTATTTTCTTTGCTTTTTGCCGATATCATTCTTATCACTACAATATCTGAAAATTCTAAATCAGAACCAAGCCGTTTGATATACTTATTATGCAGATATGATGCTATTCTATAGTAGCTGCCGATTTTCGGGATCATTTTATTCTCAAATTCTTGATTGAGTTAATGAAACTTCTCTTTCATCATTCCATGCGTTGCTTCAACAGACCAACGAATCTTCGTAACAAATCGAGATTCATTAGATTGAGTTGTCGTCAGCTGACTCTTTTTACCTTTCAATGATGGCATCAATACTTTATAACCTTGATCCTCTAAATGCTCTTTGACATCATGAAATCCGCGATCTATCCTCCCAGGATATTGCAAAGAAACCAAAATGACGTGGTAATAAATCTTCTTCAAACGCCCTGATTACTTGGGTGGAGTAGTGTGAGACATCTTGTTCTTTTTGTAGTTGTAAAACTGATGATATTAATTTATTTGAATTACCAGTTCGAAGTTTGAATAAAAATACAATAATTGCTTGAGTAACACTTCGGGTATCTGTATTACGCATAGATTTCATTACACTCGTAATTCAATCAAATTTTCCCATATCAAACCAGTAAAATACTAAGCTGATCATCGGGAATACAGAAATCAACCATTTTATCTAAAAGTGTTGTGTCACATTCTACAGCGAATTGTTTCATTATTTGACTTAATTCTGTCATGACTACTGTACTTACATTTGAAACCACTTATATGTGCCAAATCATCTTCGTAAAAGCGATTGTTAATAAGATGCTTACTGCAACATCGATTTCCGTTTGGAATGTAAATGCGCCTTTTGAACAAAGATTGATTCCTCGCACTTTAAGGAACCAATGTAAGAATTTTACTGGTTTCGAAACAAATACAGCAATATTTGTGAGTAGATATCGTTCTATTAAGATGCATTGTGATATACTCACAAGCAATACTCTCGACTTTTCTTTTATTTGCAACCAAAAAAGGTTCATGAGAGCTTGGGTTAGACGTAGTAGAATCAGATGAATCAAATTCATCTAGCCTTTTTTTATTAGACGAAGTAGATGCTTCATTATCAACTGATTTTTTTTTGTGTTTTTTCACACGACACGATCTACAAACGACACAACCAATAATAATTTGCTTATGGCATAATTGTGAAAAATTATTTACATCATTTGTAGTTAAAATGTACTTGGGTGTACCTGCACTTTTTCTTATACATTTTTTACAAATTATGCATTTTGAATTGTTTGTTTTAGACGAAAATATTTTTTCCATAGCAGCAGTATAAAAAAAATAACAAAACTCCGAAAATATGCGTCAATGAAAGTTTAGCACTATATTAATTGCTCTAAGAATAATTAAAGGTATTAGACTATTTTTAAAAAAATTCACATTTATCGAATCAGATAGTTAGGTATGTATTTGTTTGTATAAAGGAATAATAAAACATTAACTAAATAATTTAATATTTATTTATACAAAACCTCGCTTTGTGGCCCACTCAGGCACAATGCTTACTATGTTTATTCATTCCACATTATTTATATAATAGATTGATTAATTAGTAGATATTAGTTATATATTTTGATCTATGTATATATTTTAAACTGTAAAGTCTTTCTTTGTAGATAGCGCTAAGTATTTTTAAAAGGACAGTAAAATTGTAGTTTTGGAGAAATGGGTTGTTTGAGTACAAAACGTAAAAAATAAAAACTTCGAAGATCCCAACCAAGGTTTATTTAATTTGTTAAGATGTAAATTAATGTTTTCAAGAAATAACTGTTATTATTTCTACTACAAAAACTGAAAATAAAATTGAAATTTTTGACAGATAATTACTTAAATATCCTAATCTATGTTAATAATATTATAGTATAGTAAAATATTAATTGAAATGTTATATTTTTTATATAAAATTGGTTTTTATTTTTTTTTGAGTATGGTGCACCTTTAGGAAAAATTTGAAAAAAATTGAGGTCATTGAGGTGGCATGGGCTTCAAAAAAGAAATAGTTTCAAAAATGTGCCGCGAGGATATCATGGTGGAAAAAAATATTCAAAAAAAGATGTTGAGAAAAATTCTTTTTTCATACTAAGTATTAATGAACAGGATTAAAATATTTATCAAAAAAAAACTGTTATTATTTCAAATATTCTGTATGAGTTTCATTAAAATCCAGAGAAAAAAATTTTTTTTTCTTTTTTCTTCTTTTCTTGATTTCTCAAAAAATAATTAAGGTAAAGGTCTAAAATTTTCAAAATCTTAGCACTGTTACAATGACATCATATCCTCAAAATCCCAATCGGATATCTCTGGGGGCAATTTTTGGATGCCCTTTACAGTTTTTTTGAATATAATATAAATTCAAAAATTTTTCAATCATGAGAAATCTTAAATTAAATATCTCCTTTATTTAAAGCGTGTTTGCTATTTTCTTAATATAATTCAATGGCAGGCCTGAATTGAATTTGTCTACATTTTCTTCTTTAACATACATGCAAATATAATAAATTTTATACAATCACGGGACTCTTAGGACAGAGCTGTGGAGAACACCAATTTAGTTCATACCTATCACGTACTTAATTATAAGAAAAATTATTAAAATGTTTTCTATAATTTTAAGACTATGCAAAAAAGTTTTACTTTAATTGGGAGGGCTATTTGTATTCAACCTGGCACTCGATATAATGTAATACATATTAATTATTTTTGCTTAAAATATTTTTTGTTGAAGTTTTGGAAATGTTTTTGTTTGTGTTGAGAGGGATTTATAAGATTCTAATCGCTGGAACCTGCAGACAAATAAAAATTACAGTTAATCACCGCTTCTGATTTTAAAGCTAAAGAATCTCAAACGCAGGGGTCAAGGCGTTTTTATATTTAACAGACTACGAAAATTACATTATATTTATAATTCATGATTATTTATGGCATTTGAATTTTATATAATAAAATTAGTTAAATAGAATAAATGATATATATTCAAAATATATCAAAGAGTATTGTACACCAGTTAGTGGTTAATTAAATTAAAACTATAATCAATGTTATCTACTTCATTAAAAATTTAAATTAATTAAGAACTTGAGAAATTAATTTTGATTAGCTAAGTATAATATTAACTCAACGTATTATAACTGAGACCCAGGAATGGGTAGCCGAGAATACTAGTAATACTAACAATGTCTCTTTTTTATATATTTTTATTTAACTTGTTTTGTTTGTGTTATTCAAACTCGATTTCATCCTGAAAAACGAATAAAAGAAAAATATTAGTTAGTGAAATAAATAAGTGAATAATTTATAAATAAGTAAATAATTTAATAAAGAACTGAGGATAGTAAAAAAACATTTATTTAATTTATTATTATTAATTAAAAATGTACTTTTATGTATTTTTTTGTCTTCTTATATTGAAATTCTAATATTATACACATTATTTCACTTCACTGTATGAAGTAAAACAGAACTTCATACTTAAAAACACCTAATTTTTTATTAAATATTAATTTATAATAGCACTATATTATAATATTCAATAATAACACTAAATATTTCTAATTCATTTCAATTACTTAACCCTAGATCACAAACCTTCCCAAAAGAGCTGTTTTTACTAACATTCATCGATTCGACTACGCATTAATGCTTTGAAAATATGAAAAAAAATAGATTTTTCAAATTTCTAGACCAGAATAAGTTCACCTTACTTTATGTACGTTTATAGGCACTACATGCCTATCAAAGCAATACATATAAGGTAAGTATTTACGCCTAGTCATATGGGGGTTTAGTTGACATTTAGTTGATGTTTAGAATTTCATAATCAAAGTTGTATAATTATATATGAAAGTTATTTTTTTACGTGACCATATGTTTTTTTGGAGGGGTCCATACCCCTGAGGACCAAACATGGGCACAATTTTCCAGGTGTCGTTTGGTTGGCAGTCGTAGCGACCTCGCTAGCCAGCTATTGCGGTAGAATTAGAGGGTTGGTTCTTGCCAATGACACGCTGGACCAAATATCGCTACTGAAAACTGAAAAATTTCAAAGATAGAGCACTAGGCCTGAATTAAAAGGGCTGCAGAGCGCAGAAGCAGAAAAAATTTAACTAAATGAGTGGGAAAAAGAGAAAATCGAGACAAAGGAGTTAAGCCCCTTTGTTCGTCCATCCTATGATTGGGATGGCTGACCTGAAAATAAACAAAAAAAAAGAGGGAGAGGGGGATTAGGAAATCTCAATAAAACAATATATTCATTAGTTAAATAAAAAAATTATTTCATAACACTTTATAAATATCTATTTCTTTTTACAGAAAACTCAACTTATTCGTAAAAAAAAATCCAGAAAAGAGACAAAAAATAAATCAAAAAGAAATGCTGATGCCAAAAAAATATAAAAATTAAAAAAAACCAACGAAACTAATTTTAACTTATTAATGAACCAAAACAAGCCAAACATTAAATAAAAATCCAAAAGAACTAATTTTTAAATTAATTATTAATTCACAGGCCGACGAAAAAAAAACTTTTTAAACCAATTTACCTCTTTCTTATGCATTTTTTTGTGCTAAGACCATAGTTGATATCAGTTTCTTTTTATCACCCACAGATTTCTCACAATATGACATTAATTGTATATTTTAAGGCATAAGAAAAATTTGGAAAAAAATTAATTTTATTTTTAATTAAGCGACAATTTTTACTTACAGTAATATTAAATTGGAAAAATGCGAATATTAGGTGTTTATTTTTTTGTATTTTCTCTCCCTTTTCTCTGTAAAATTTCTTGTAAAGCTTTTTTTCCGATGTGATGCATTTTTATTTTCCCATTGGAACTCATCAGTACTCGTTTCGGAACTGGAATGTAAAACATGATCAATGGACTCAGGTGGCAAAGGGACAGGAAGTCCCGGTCCATGTACTACTGGTCGACCAACTGACTTAAACTCACTTAAAAAAAAAATAAATAATGTATTAGCAGTCAAAAGAAAAAATTTAAAGAATTTATGTTAACTAGTAATAATTTTTTCTTCTTTTTTTCTATTGATTGATTTTATTATAAACAATATTTTCAAAAAAAAGCAAAATTAGTAGAAATTTACATCAAATACGTCTCATTCAGCAACATCATGTCAGGTGTTCCAATTTTTACTAATTTCTTTCTTTTTTTCTCCAAATTTCAATAAAATAATCTTTGAATATTTATCAAAGCTTCTATTATTTTAAATCAAGGCTAGAATTAAAAAAACTACCCTAAGGTCAGAGCCCCCGACCAGCAGGGCTCTGCCTTCTGCAAAAATCAATCACGCACTGCCTTTTAAGTCAAACAACTTGTTTATTCCTATTACTTTGCCAACGGGAATCTGATAAAATTTCCGTTGACAAAATTTGTTTTTCTACAACAAACAAGTTTTCATGTGTTCAGATTCTGATCAGCATTCAAGGACCGTTACAATTTACAGTGATTTATTAAAATATTTGTGCTTTATTTATATTTATAATAAAAATAGATGGTGTAAATATTAATTGGAATAGTTTTTTGTAAAATAAATATAAGATTTAAAGAAATAAAACATGTAATTGTGAAATTTTTTTTACTTTTTGCACCAGTCTTTCCTACTGTCAGTAAAACTTGCTATTATTAAATTTTGAAGTATATACATATATATATATATATATATATATATATATATATATATATATATATATATATATATATATATATATGTATATATATATATATATAATAATTAACAAAATGCTTGTTTTTTAAATTTCAGTTTAATTTTTTCCCCTTTTAAACTTACTTATTTCAATGCTAATTTTCATGCATTCTGGGGGACGTAGATTTAACACGTTTGCCTCATATTTGCCTTCAAAAAGCAGCTAAAGAGCGATTTTTTCTCTTGTCTACGACGAGCTCTTGCTTCTCGGGTCACAGCATCAGCTTTTTTCTTTGATATTTTCATGCAATCCTCGTCCTCTTTTCGAGCATACTCGTTACTGTTTCGGCCAAGCTTCAAATCCATACCATGCATTAATAGTAATAGTGCTGAGATCCTTTCACTTCACAAGTTTCTACTGTTGTGTGTTGTTGTGGAAAATACTAAAAAAGTCCATTATAGCATATTCAAGAATACCATCATCTGACACGTGGGTTTCGTCTTGATTTCTGAATTTTTTCGCTGACATGCGGGTGAAAGATTCTTCATTTGCCTCTGCAGTCTTAGGATTAAAATATTGTTTTCTTTCGGTTGGTCTATCTTTTCTTTGTAAGCCCAATGCATTTTGTACAAAAATTAATAAAAATATCGATAAAGATTTATCAAAAACACTTATAACCTCAAACAAATCTCGTGACTCAACTGACAAAAGTAAATTAAAATAAATAAAACTATTTATTTTGGCAGTTAAACAATAGCTAAGTAGCTATCTGAATATACAAACGGCGCGTTCAGCTGAAGTGGCCTAAGGAACGGAACTTCCAAAGGCCCTATCTCCTAGAATTTAACTCGGATTGTTTTAAAATTTAAAATTAAGCACAAAAAAATTGATTTTTTGAAATTCTGAAACCCATCTAACCCCTTAAAGAATACTTTCTCTTCATACTGAATGTACTGAAAAAGTTTGTAACTTTAATACTGATTTGATACTGGTAGTGTTGAATCGGGACTTATCTAGACGTTTCAGTATCAATTCAGTACGCACTTTTGACAAAAGAGTATATGTAAAAGATTATACTAATTTGAGAATAAAGTAGCAGGATGAACAGTATGAAATCATCATCAAATATTTCAACTCGTATTGAGTATCGCCAGAGGAGGTGGCAGTTCATCGCTTTTACATCTCCTTGCCATTCTTTTACGTGTAATTTTTAACATAGGATGTCCTAGGAAAGGATGAGCGACAACACAAACGCATTAAATATGCGTATGTATTGCATTTGTATGCTCTTGAATATTTCTTATTATTCCTATTGGAAATTATTTCTGTATACCAATATCATCTGGTACACTGTCAATTTTGCTGTAAAATAAATTAAAGGAAAGGGCAATATAAAAATAGAAAGAATTTATTTTTAAATTTAAGCATTTATTCATTTTTTAATAACAATTATACAATAATTATAAAATAAATTACAACAATACAATTCAACTGTTTATAGATACTATCATATATAATAACAATAAAAATTCTTAGTTGTAAGGTTACATATGAGCAGTTCAATTTATTATTAAGTTTTACTTAATTTCAGTTCACTTCGCAATGACATTAAAATTAGCATACTTAATATATTTAAAATTAATTAATCACAGTTAAAGTTTTTTCAATATTATATTTCACTTTATTTTATTAAATTAACTAAAATAATATAAATTAAAACACTTAAAAATAACTCACTTCAGACTTTTTCTAAGTCCTAAAATGACATTTGGCTTAGAAATGCGTATATGCCATGACTATAAACACGAAAATTACTCACGGCACATATACACGCTCTGTAAAACACAGTGTATCTTATATTTAAGCAATCACCACATCACCTCGGCCTGCTCTAAGCAGGGCAAAGCGATGATCGCCTTGCCCTGCATAGAGGATGTCATCGCCAAATTTCCTACTGGGTACTTATAAGGTAAGAATTACGCCTAGTCATATGGGTGTTTAGTTGACATTTAGTTGATGTTTAGAATTTCATAATCAAAGTTGTATAATTATATATGAAAGTTATTTTTTTACGTGACCATATGTTTTTTTGGAGGGGTCCATACCCCTGAGGACCAAACATGGGCACAATTTTCCAGGTGTCGTTTGGTTGGCAGTCGTAGCGACCTCGCTAGCCAGCTATTGCGGTAGAATTAGAGGGTTGGTTCTTGCCAATGACACGCTGGACCAAATCTCGCTACTGAAAACTGAAAAATTTCAAAGATAGAGCACTAGGCCTGAATTAAAAGGGGCTGCAGAGCGCAGAAGCAGAAAAAATTTAACTAAATGAGTGGGAAAAAGAGAAAATCGAGACAAAGGAGTTAAGCCCCTTTGTTCGTCCATCCTATGATTGGACTGGCTGACCTGAAAATAAACAAAAAGAAGAGGGAGAGGGGGATAAGGAAATCTCAATAAAACAATATATTCATTAGTTAAATAAAAAAATTATTTCATTACACTTTATAAATATCTATTTCTTTTTACAGAAAACTCAACTTATTCGTAAAAAAAAATCCAGAAAAGAGACAAAAAAGAATACTATATAATAATAATAAATCAAAAAGAAATGCTGATGCCAAAAAAATATAAAAATTAAAAAAAACCAACGAAACTAATTTTAACTTATTAATGAACCAAAACAAGCCAAACATTAAATAAAAATCCAAAAGAACTAATTTTTAAATTAATTATTAATTCGCAGGCCGACGAAAAAAAAACTTTTTAAACTAATTTACCTCTTTCTTATGCATTTTTTTGTGCTGAGACCATAGTTGATATCAGTTTCTTTTTATCACCCACAGATTTCTCACAATATGACATTAATTGTATATTTTAAGGCATAAGAAAAATTTGGAAAAAATTAATTTTATTTTTAATTAGCATAAGTGCTTAAATGTCATACGACAAAAGTAATGCCACGCAAAAAAAAAATATTTAAGTAGGCTGCGTTTAGTTTTTATACTATTCAACCTAAAACATTGTTAAAAAGAAAAATAAAAGCTAATCTAATATCAAATTAAAATGTCTAATAACGAAAATTTACTCATCATCATTAATGATCAAAAGGCTTTAATAGAGAAGCTTACGAAAGAAATAGGCGAGCTAAAAGAGCAAATGAAAAACATAGAAGTTAACAAAAACAAAAAAACCATATTAGCTGCACCAAAGCTAGTATCAACGGATACAAACTCCAATTATGAATACTGCACGGACGAAGAAGAGTTGGAAAGAGAACTTACAGGCAGGTACAAAGAAATAACCAAGAAAAAAAGGAGGCGTACGCTAACTAACTCACCTCCTAAACAAAACAATAAGCCATCACCTACGGAGCAAGTCGCCGCACTTCATAAGGAAACAAAAGATAACAAACATTTGCCTCCGCCAATATACGTAAGCAATGTGGCAAATTTTAACACATTCAGAAAAAAACTAACCGTCATCAACAAAGACTCCATACAATTCAGAGCGCTAAGTAACAGCAATATAAAAATAACCATAAACAACGCCGAAAACTATAGAAAAACAAAAGATCTCCTGGAAAACATTAAGATTCAGGAACCGGAAAAAGACAAGCAGATAGAATATCACACATATCAGCTGAAAGAAGACAGAGCATTTAGATTCGTAATCAGAGGTCTTCCATCCAGTATTGATACTGATGAAATTAAAGCTGACCTAGAGAAACTTGGGCACGAAATACGTCAAATAAGAAACATATATAAAATGGTAAAAAACAAAGAAGGTCTAAAGGAGAAAATATGCTTTCCCCTATTTGCAGTAGAGTTAAACCAAAAACATAATAACAAAGAAGTCTTCGAAATTAAAAACCTAACTCACTGCAAGGTAACGATAGAGTCACCGAAAAAAAATCTCAGTATACCTCAATGTATGAACTGTCAACAATTAGGACACACCAAAAGCTTCTGCAAAAGAGAACCAACTTGCGTCAAATGCGCTCAAAAACACCATACCAAAAACTGCAACAAGAAACCAGAAATAACACCAACATGCGCACTCTGTCATGAGTCAGGTCACACAGCAAACTATAAAGGATGCCCAGTGTATCAAGCAAGAATAAAAAGTTTATTACCAAGAAAAGATGCCGCCTTACATAGATTGCAAACGACAGATAGCACAAATTACAAAATACTGACACAACCCAAAACATTACAAGGGTTATCATATGCACAAGTGGCAAAAGAACAGAACACAGTAAAGGAAACTGAAGCCATAGATGAAATCAATACAATTAACATCCCAAGCAGTAACAAGAAACCACCCATCACTGACTTGACAGCAATACTTAATCAAATAAAAAATGCAATAGGGCAACTAGCCGATAGGATGGACAAAATAGAAGCGAAATTCACACCACATCATAACTTACCCAATAAGGGGAAAAAACAAGTTAAAATCAGTCAATGATGAATTCTCTTACAAGAATAATCACTTGGAATGCCAATGGGCTAAATGAAAGAGCCCTTGAACTAGAAAGCTATCTTCATACAAACCACATCGACATAGCACTAATATCCGAAACGCACTACACAAACAAAAACTACATCAAAATAAAAGGGTACGTATCCCATTGGACAAACCACCCTAGCGGTAGAGCTAGAGGTGGAACCGCGATCATAATAAAGGAAAATATTAAGCATTACCTACATCCTCCTATTAGCGAGAATTACATTCAAGCAACTATTATCTCCATAGAATTCAACAACTCTAACCTGAGTATAGTAGCGGCATATTGTCCGCCTAAGCACAGAATATCGAATCAGCAATACAGTGAAATATTTCGAAATTCAGAATTGGAGGAGACTTCAACACTAAACACACAGCATGGGTCTCTAGATTAATTACTCCTGGTAAAGGAAATGAGCTATTAAGAGCCATAAAAGAACAAAAGTGTGACTTATACTCGACTGGTAAACCTACATACTGGCCAACTGATACAAACAAGATTCCAGACTTCCTGGACTTCTTTATAACAAGAGGGCTTACATCAAACACGATTGAAGTGGAAGAAATTCTGGATTTATCATCAGACCATACCCCTGTACTACTAACGGCAGGTATTAAATACCCTTCCAAAAAAACCAACACAACAAGTATAACAACTAGACATACAAACTGGAATGTCTACAGAGATAAGCTGGGGGAGACTATCGACCTAAAAACAAAATTAAAAACTCAAGAAGACTTAAATAATGCTGTAGAATTGTTCAATAATAACATTAAAAGGGCAGCAACTATAGCGACACCGAAATCATCAGGAAAACATGCATATTCATACATTTCATACACGGCTGAGATCAGAGAGCTAATAAGCGAAAGGAGAAAAGCTCGTAGACAATGGCATAACACAAGAAATCCTGCAGACAAAAATAAATTCAATAGAATAAGTAACAAAGTGAATATGCTAATCAAAAAATTCAAACTTGAGGGATTAAATAACTACATAGGTGAGTTAGGTCCGAACAAAGACAAGCAGTACTCACTATGGAAGGCAACAAGTAGATTAAAACACCCTGTCCTTCACATTCCACCAATAAAAAACCAACAGGGCAATTGGGTCTGTAAAGATAAGGACAAAGCTGAGACGTTTGCCCAATATTTGGCAACAGTCTTTCAACCACATGATATAACATCTGGTACCTTAACAAGACCAAAGTACCTACCAAGCCAAGATATCAAAAAATTTACGCCAACGGAAATAGCTAACGAAATTGATAACCTCAAAACCAAAAAGTCACCAGGAATAGACAGAATAACTCCCAGAATGATTAAAGAACTGCCAGCAAAAGGGATAATGATGCTGACATACCTATATAATGCATGTATGAGAATGAATTATATACCGAACAACTTCAAACTCACACAAATTATTATGATTAAAAAGCCAGGTAAACCAGCAGAAGAAATGACCTCTTACAGGCCGATATCTCTCCTAACAGTGAATCCGAAACTCTTTGAAAAACTACTAATTAAGCGTATCGAGCCATTCTTTAAAATTCCTGAATTTCAATTTGGATTCAGGAAGAAACACTCGACAATTGACCAAATACATAGAGTCACCGATTTCATAGAAAATACCTTCGAGGAAAAGAAATACTGCTCAGCTGTCTTCCTTGACGTCACTCAAGCTTTCGACAGAGTATGGCACGAAGGTCTTATATTCAAAATGAAAAATAAGCTACCCCGTAATATATGCATACTACTAGAATCATATCTATCAGACCGAAAATTCAAGGTAAGACGAGTTATCGAATTTCTACAAGATAAATGCAGGAATTCCACAGGGTAGTGTACTAGGCCCCCTCTTATACATATTCTATACAGCAGACATCCCTATACCAAAATCAACATTAGTTGGTACGTTTGCAGACGATACAGTCATATTAACCAAAAACTCATCACAAGACAAATCAGTCGAAGATTTGCAAACAGCACTAAATACCATCAACGAATGGACAGATAAATGGAAACTAAAAATAAATAGATCAAAATCGTTACACGTAACATTCACACTCAAAAAAAGTAATAATAGCCTACGAACCTTAATAGTGAAGTCATTCCTCAAGAAAAAACAGCGAGATATCTTGGCATATACTTGGATGAAAAATTAACTTGGAAGCACCATGTGAAGAAAAAGGCTGCGCAAATAAGGCTGTTAACAAATAAACTTTACTGGCTACTGGGGAAGTACTCCCAGTTAGACCTCAATAGCAAAAAGTTAATATACACTGCAATAATAAAACCTACCTGGACGTACGGTATTCAAATTTGGGGCTGTGCCAGGAAAACCAACCTAGACATAATACAAAAAAATCAAAACAGAATACTTCGCATTATGACCAATGCATACTGGTATATTAAGAATAAAGAATTACATGAAGAATTAAAAATTAAGGAAGTCAAGGAGGTAGTCAAAGATTATGCTACCAAACACAAAGAAAGGCTGCTGAACCACAGCAACGTGAAGTTAACACATCTGATGGATACAATAAATAGAACAAGAAGACTTAAAAGAAGGAAACCACAAGACCTAATCCTAACATAAAAATGACGAACTCTTAGGGACATATTCATTGGAATATCAACCCCCACCAGTTAATCTACATTAAAAATAGCTGATAAATTAATATTTGATTAAGATGGCAGCAAACGAATGAATTTATAAAAAAAAAAAAAAAAAATTTTAATTAAGCGACAATTTTTACTTACAGTAATATTAAATTGGAAAAATGCGAATATTAGGTGTTTATTTTTTTGTATTTTCTCTCCCTTTTCTCTGTAAAATTTCTTGTAAAGCTTTTTTTCCGATGTGATGCATTTTTATTTTCCCATTGGAACTCATCAGTACTCGTTTCGGAACTGGAATGTAAAACATGATCAATGGACTCAGGTGGCAAAGGGACAGGAAGTCCCGGTCCATGTACTACTGGCCGATCAACTGAAGTAAGGTCAGGATAGACAATTACTTTATTATTTTTCGAGTTATATCCAGCAACATCTATGATGCAAAAATAACAGTCATTTAAATGATTTTTTTGATCTCTCCATATCATGGGTATAGCAAATTTAAAAGCAATTTTCTCTTTCTTAGACCATTTTCTAAGATCTTCAACACAAACATAACACACTTTGTGAGGAGCCCAAGATTTGTCTTGATTACCGATTTCTATACCAAAATAAGCAAAGTACATTTTTTCACAAAGTCGGAAATGTTCCTTTGATGTTTTTTAATTGTAAAGTCACCACATATATAACAGAAATTGTTAGGAGAATTTTTAAAACCACGATTAGGCATATTAAAGTCTAAATAAAACGCACATATGTCAAACACTGCAAAGCAAGTTTATATTAACTGGAAAAAAACAAAAAAGTTTTTTAATACGTAATTTTTTGTCTGCTGCTGCTGTTATATCAATTTTATTTCCGATGAATTACAATTTTTTGGAATTTTTTTTTCTGATCTATAGTTGTTACGGTGTTCCGTTGCTGTTAAAGTAAAACTACAAGTGGGGGTTGGTGCGTGAAGCGAGCAGGAGGCTTGCCTTCTAGCTTCGAATAATAACATTTTAACTTATTCTATATTAAAATGTGAGATATTGGAGGGGGGGGGGGGGGTGATACGATTTTTTTATTATTATATTTGGATTCAGCACACCAGATAACATAGGAATAAGCTTACATTATTGAAAAAGTTTTTTTTCGTCGGCATGTGATTATTAATATTATTAATTATTAAAAAAACTAACATAATCTTTGTGTTCTAGAGGGTGGGGGGAGGTCTGATGGGCCCAGAAAACTCTTCTAAAATTAAATATCTTTTCCTTCCTCCTTTTGTTCTAAAGAATAATTTTATATATACAAAAATTAATAAACATTATGTATAATCTGGGTTATGTGAAAAGATTTTTTTTTCCGTGCTTAAACTAAACTCTCACTTAAAAAAAAATAAATAATGTATTAGCAGTCAAAAGAAAAAATTTAAAGAATTTATGTTAACTAGTAATAATTTTTTCTTCTTTTTTTCTATTGATTGATTTTATTATAAACAATATTTTCAAAAAAAAGCAAAATTAGTAGAAATTTACATCAAATACGTCTCATTCAGCAACATCATGTCAGGTGTTCCAATTTTTACTAATTTCCTTCTTTTTTTCTCCAAATTTCAACAAAATAATCTTTGAATATTTATCAAAGCTTCTATTATTTTAAATCAAGGCTAGAATAAAAAAAACTACCGTAAGGTCAGAGCCCCCGACCAGCAGGGCTCTGCTTCTGCAAAAATCAATCACGCACTGCCTTTTAAGTCAAACAACTTGTTTATTCCTATTACTTTGCCAACGGGAATCTGATAAAATTTCCGTTGACAAAATTTGTTTTTCTACAACAAACAAGTTTTCATGTGTTCAGATTCTGATCAGCATTCAAGGACCGTTACAATTTACAGTGATTTATTAAAATATTTGTGCTTTATTTATATTTATAATAAAAATAGATGGTGTAAATATTAATTGGAATAGTTTTTTGTAAAATAAATATAAGATTTAAAGAAATAAAACATGTAATTGTGAAATTTTTTTTACTTTTTGCACCAGTCTTTCCTACTGTCAGTAAAACTTGCTATTATTAAATTTTGAAGTATATACATATATATATATATATATATATAATAATTAACAAAATGCTTGTTTTTTAAATTTCAGTTTAATTTTTTCCCCTTTTAAACTTACTTATTTCAATGCTAATTTTCATGCATTCTGGGGGACGTAGATTTAACACGTTTGCCTCATATTTGTCTTCAAAAAGCAGCTAAAGAGCGATTTTTTCTCTTGTCTACGACGAGCTCTTGCTTCTCGGGTCACAGCATCAGCTTTTTTCTTTGATATTTTCATGCAATCCTCGTCCTCTTTTCGAGCATACTCGTTACTGTTTCGGCCAAGCTTCAAATCCATACCGTGCATTAATAGTAATAGTGCTGAGATCCTTTCACTTCACAAGTTTCTACTGTTGTGTGTTGTTGTGGAAAATACTAAAAAAGTCCATTATAGCATACTCAAGAATACCATCATCTGACACGTGGGTTTCGTCTTGATTTCTGAATTTTTTAGCTGACATGCGGGTGAAAGATTCTTCATTTGCCTCTGCAGTCTTAGGATTAAAATATTGTTTTCTTTCGGTTGGTCTATCTTTTCTTTGTAAGCCCAATGCATTTTGTACAAAAATTAATAAAAATATCGATAAAGATTTATCAAAAACACTTATAACCTCAAACAAATCTCGTGACTCAACTGACAAAAGTAAATTAAAATAAATAAAACTATTTATTTTGGCAGTTAAACAATAGCTAAGTAGCTATCTGAATATACAAACGGCGCGTTCAGCTGAAGTGGCCTAAGGAACGGAACTTCCAAAGGCCCTATCTCCTAGAATTTAACTCGGATTGTTTTAAAATTTAAAATTAAGCACAAAAAAATTGATTTTTTGAAATTCTGAAACCCATCTAACCCCTTAAAGAATACTTTCTCTTCATACTGAATGTACTGAAAAAGTTTGTAACTTTAATACTGATTTGATACTGGTAGTGTTGAATCGGGACTTATCTAGACGTTTCAGTATCAATTCAGTACGCACTTTTGACAAAAGAGTATATGTAAAAGATTATACTAATTTGAGAATAAAGTAGCAGGATGAACAGTATGAAATCATCATCAAATATTTCAACTCGTATTGAGTATCGCCAGAGGAGGTGGCAGTTCATCGCTTTTACATCTCCTTGCCATTCTTTTACGTGTAATTTTTAACATAGGATGTCCTAGGAAAGGATGAGCGACAACACAAACGCATTAAATATGCGTATGTATTGCATTTGTATGCTCTTGAATATTTCTTATTATTCCTATTGGAAATTATTTCTGTATACCAATATCATCTGGTACACTGTCAATTTTGCTGTAAAATAAATTAAAGGAAAGGGCAATATAAAAATAGAAAGAATTTATTTTTAAATTTAAGCATTTATTCATTTTTTAATAACAATTATACAATAATTATAAAATAAATTACAACAATACAATTCAACTGTTTATAGATACTATCATATATAATAACAATAAAAATTCTTAGTTGTAAGGTTACATATGAGCAGTTCAATTTATTATTAAGTTTTACTTAATTTCAGTTCACTTCGCAATGACATTAAAATTAGCATACTTAATATATTTAAAATTAATTAATCACAGTTAAAGTTTTTTCAATATTATATTTCACTTTATTTTATTAAATTAACTAAAATAATATAAATTAAAACACTTAAAAATAACTCACTTCAGACTTTTTCTAAGTCCTAAAATGACATTTGGCTTAGAAATGCGTATATGCCATGACTATAAACACGAAAATTACTCACGGCACATATACACGCTCTGTAAAACACAGTGTATCTTATATTTAAGCAATCACCACATCACCTCGGCCTGCTCTAAGCAGGGCAAAGCGATGATCGCCTTGCCCTGCATAGAGGATGTCATCGCCAAATTTCCTACTGGGTACTTATAAGGTAAGTATTTACGCCTAGTCATATGGGGGTTTAGTTGACATTTAGTTGATGTTTAGAATTTCATAATCAAAGTTGTATAATTATATATGAAAGTTATTTTTTTACGTGACCATATGTTTTTTTGGAGGGGTCCATACCCCTGAGGACCAAACATGGGCACAATTTTCCAGGTGTCGTTTGGTTGGCAGTCGTAGCGACCTCGCTAGCCAGCTATTGCGGTAGAATTAGAGGGTTGGTTCTTGCCAATGACACGCTGGACCAAATATCGCTACTGAAAACTGAAAAATTTCAAAGATAGAGCACTAGGCCTGAATTAAAAGGGCTGCAGAGCGCAGAAGCAGAAAAAATTTAACTAAATGAGTGGGAAAAAGAGAAAATCGAGACAAAGGAGTTAAGCCCCTTTGTTCGTCCATCCTATGATTGGGATGGCTGACCTGAAAATAAACAAAAAAAAGAGGGAGAGGGGGATTAGGAAATCTCAATAAAACAATATATTCATTAGTTAAATAAAAAAATTATTTCATAACACTTTATAAATATCTATTTCTTTTTACAGAAAACTCAACTTATTCGTAAAAAAAAATCCAGAAAAGAGACAAAAAATAAATCAAAAAGAAATGCTGATGCCAAAAAAATATAAAAATTAAAAAAAACCAACGAAACTAATTTTAACTTATTAATGAACCAAAACAAGCCAAACATTAAATAAAAATCCAAAAGAACTAATTTTTAAATTAATTATTAATTCACAGGCCGACGAAAAAAAAACTTTTTAAACCAATTTACCTCTTTCTTATGCATTTTTTTGTGCTAAGACCATAGTTGATATCAGTTTCTTTTTATCACCCACAGATTTCTCACAATATGACATTAATTGTATATTTTAAGGCATAAGAAAAATTTGGAAAAAAATTAATTTTATTTTTAATTAAGCGACAATTTTTACTTACAGTAATATTAAATTGGAAAAATGCGAATATTAGGTGTTTATTTTTTTGTATTTTCTCTCCCTTTTCTCTGTAAAATTTCTTGTAAAGCTTTTTTTCCGATGTGATGCATTTTTATTTTCCCATTGGAACTCATCAGTACTCGTTTCGGAACTGGAATGTAAAACATGATCAATGGACTCAGGTGGCAAAGGGACAGGAAGTCCCGGTCCATGTACTACTGGTCGACCAACTGACTTAAACTCACTTAAAAAAAAAATAAATAATGTATTAGCAGTCAAAAGAAAAAATTTAAAGAATTTATGTTAACTAGTAATAATTTTTTCTCCTTTTTTTCTATTGATTGATTTTATTATAAACAATATTTTCAAAAAAAAGCAAAATTAGTAGAAATTTACATCAAATACGTCTCATTCAGCAACATCATGTCAGGTGTTCCAATTTTTACTAATTTCTTTCTTTTTTTCTCCAAATTTCAATAAAATAATCTTTGAATATTTATCAAAGCTTCTATTATTTTAAATCAAGGCTAGAATTAAAAAAACTACCCTAAGGTCAGAGCCCCCGACCAGCAGGGCTCTGCCTTCTGCAAAAATCAATCACGCACTGCCTTTTAAGTCAAACAACTTGTTTATTCCTATTACTTTGCCAACGGGAATCTGATAAAATTTCCGTTGACAAAATTTGTTTTTCTACAACAAACAAGTTTTCATGTGTTCAGATTCTGATCAGCATTCAAGGACCGTTACAATTTACAGTGATTTATTAAAATATTTGTGCTTTATTTATATTTATAATAAAAATAGATGGTGTAAATATTAATTGGAATAGTTTTTTGTAAAATAAATATAAGATTTAAAGAAATAAAACATGTAATTGTGAAATTTTTTTTACTTTTTGCACCAGTCTTTCCTACTGTCAGTAAAACTTGCTATTATTAAATTTTGAAGTATATACATATATATATATATATATATATATATATATATATATATATATATATATATATATATGTATATATATATATATATAATAATTAACAAAATGCTTGTTTTTTAAATTTCAGTTTAATTTTTTCCCCTTTTAAACTTACTTATTTCAATGCTAATTTTCATGCATTCTGGGGGACGTAGATTTAACACGTTTGCCTCATATTTGCCTTCAAAAAGCAGCTAAAGAGCGATTTTTTCTCTTGTCTACGACGAGCTCTTGCTTCTCGGGTCACAGCATCAGCTTTTTTCTTTGATATTTTCATGCAATCCTCGTCCTCTTTTCGAGCATACTCGTTACTGTTTCGGCCAAGCTTCAAATCCATACCATGCATTAATAGTAATAGTGCTGAGATCCTTTCACTTCACAAGTTTCTACTGTTGTGTGTTGTTGTGGAAAATACTAAAAAAGTCCATTATAGCATATTCAAGAATACCATCATCTGACACGTGGGTTTCGTCTTGATTTCTGAATTTTTTCGCTGACATGCGGGTGAAAGATTCTTCATTTGCCTCTGCAGTCTTAGGATTAAAATATTGTTTTCTTTCGGTTGGTCTATCTTTTCTTTGTAAGCCCAATGCATTTTGTACAAAAATTAATAAAAATATCGATAAAGATTTATCAAAAACACTTATAACCTCAAACAAATCTCGTGACTCAACTGACAAAAGTAAATTAAAATAAATAAAACTATTTATTTTGGCAGTTAAACAATAGCTAAGTAGCTATCTGAATATACAAACGGCGCGTTCAGCTGAAGTGGCCTAAGGAACGGAACTTCCAAAGGCCCTATCTCCTAGAATTTAACTCGGATTGTTTTAAAATTTAAAATTAAGCACAAAAAAATTGATTTTTTGAAATTCTGAAACCCATCTAACCCCTTAAAGAATACTTTCTCTTCATACTGAATGTACTGAAAAAGTTTGTAACTTTAATACTGATTTGATACTGGTAGTGTTGAATCGGGACTTATCTAGACGTTTCAGTATCAATTCAGTACGCACTTTTGACAAAAGAGTATATGTAAAAGATTATACTAATTTGAGAATAAAGTAGCAGGATGAACAGTATGAAATCATCATCAAATATTTCAACTCGTATTGAGTATCGCCAGAGGAGGTGGCAGTTCATCGCTTTTACATCTCCTTGCCATTCTTTTACGTGTAATTTTTAACATAGGATGTCCTAGGAAAGGATGAGCGACAACACAAACGCATTAAATATGCGTATGTATTGCATTTGTATGCTCTTGAATATTTCTTATTATTCCTATTGGAAATTATTTCTGTATACCAATATCATCTGGTACACTGTCAATTTTGCTGTAAAATAAATTAAAGGAAAGGGCAATATAAAAATAGAAAGAATTTATTTTTAAATTTAAGCATTTATTCATTTTTTAATAACAATTATACAATAATTATAAAATAAATTACAACAATACAATTCAACTGTTTATAGATACTATCATATATAATAACAATAAAAATTCTTAGTTGTAAGGTTACATATGAGCAGTTCAATTTATTATTAAGTTTTACTTAATTTCAGTTCACTTCGCAATGACATTAAAATTAGCATACTTAATATATTTAAAATTAATTAATCACAGTTAAAGTTTTTTCAATATTATATTTCACTTTATTTTATTAAATTAACTAAAATAATATAAATTAAAACACTTAAAAATAACTCACTTCAGACTTTTTCTAAGTCCTAAAATGACATTTGGCTTAGAAATGCGTATATGCCATGACTATAAACACGAAAATTACTCACGGCACATATACACGCTCTGTAAAACACAGTGTATCTTATATTTAAGCAATCACCACATCACCTCGGCCTGCTCTAAGCAGGGCAAAGCGATGATCGCCTTGCCCTGCATAGAGGATGTCATCGCCAAATTTCCTACTGGGTACTTATAAGGTAAGTATTTACGCCTAGTCATATGGGTGTTTAGTTGACATTTAGTTGATGTTTAGAATTTCATAATCAAAGTTGTATAATTATATATGAAAGTTATTTTTTTACGTGACCATATGTTTTTTTGGAGGGGTCCATACCCCTGAGGACCAAACATGGGCACAATTTTCCAGGTGTCGTTTGGTTGGCAGTCGTAGCGACCTCGCTAGCCAGCTATTGCGGTAGAATTAGAGGGTTGGTTCTTGCCAATGACACGCTGGACCAAATCTCGCTACTGAAAACTGAAAAATTTCAAAGATAGAGCACTAGGCCTGAATTAAAAGGGGCTGCAGAGCGCAGAAGCAGAAAAAATTTAACTAAATGAGTGGGAAAAAGAGAAAATCGAGACAAAGGAGTTAAGCCCCTTTGTTCGTCCATCCTATGATTGGACTGGCTGACCTGAAAATAAACAAAAAGAAGAGGGAGAGGGGGATAAGGAAATCTCAATAAAACAATATATTCATTAGTTAAATAAAAAAATTATTTCATTACAGTTTATAAATATCTATTTCTTTTTACAGAAAACTCAACTTATTCGTAAAAAAAAATCCAGAAAAGAGACAAAAAAGAATACTATATAATAATAATAAATCAAAAAGAAATGCTGATGCCAAAAAAATATAAAAATTAAAAAAAACCAACGAAACTAATTTTAACTTATTAATGAACCAAAACAAGCCAAACATTAAATAAAAATCCAAAAGAACTAATTTTTAAATTAATTATTAATTCACAGGCCGACGAAAAAAAAACTTTTTAAACTAATTTACCTCTTTCTTATGCATTTTTTTGTGCTGAGACCATAGTTGATATCAGTTTCTTTTTATCACCCACAGATTTCTCACAATATGACATTAATTGTATATTTTAAGGTATAAGAAAAATTTGGAAAAAATTAATTTTATTTTTAATTAAGCGACAATTTTTACTTACAGTAATATTAAATTGGAAAAATGCGAATATTAGGTGTTTATTTTTTTGTATTTTCTCTCCCTTTTCTCTGTACAATTTCTTGTAAAGCTCTTTTTCCGATGTGATGCATTTTTATTTTCCCATTGGAACTCATCAGTACTCGTTTCGGAACTGGAATGTAAAACATGATCAATGGACTCAGGTGGCAAAGGGACAGGAAGTCCCGGTCCATGTACTACTGGCCGATCAACTGAAGTAAGGTCAGGATAGACAATTACTTTATTATTTTTCGAGTTATATCCAGCAACATCTATGATGCAAAAATAACAGTCATTTAAATGATTTTTTTGATCTCTCCATATCATGGGTATAGCAAATTTAAAAGCAATTTTCTCTTTCTTAGACCATTTTCTAAGATGTTCAACACAAACATAACACACTTTGTGAGGAGCCCAAGATTTGTCTTGATTACCGATTTCTATACCAAAATAAGCAAAGTATATTTTTTCACAAAGTCGGAAATGTTCCTTTGATGTTTTTTAATTGTAAAGTCACCACATATATGACAGAAATTGTTAGGAGAATTTTTAAAACCACGATTAGGCATATTAAAGTCTAAATAAAACGCACATATGTCAAACACTGCAAAGCAAGTTTATATTAACTGGAAAAAAACAAAAAAGTTTTTTAATACGTAATTTTTTGTCTGCTGCTGCTGTTATATCAATTTTATTTCCGATGAATTACAATTTTTTGGAATTTTTTTTTCTGATCTATAGTTGTTACGGTGCTCCGTTGCTGTTAAAGTAAAACTACAAGTGGGGGTTGGTGCGTGAAGCGAGCAGGAGGCTTGCCTCCTAGCTTCGAATAATAACATTTTAACTTATTCTATATTAAAATGTGAGATATTGGAGGGGGGTGGGGGGTGATACGATTTTTTTATTATTATATTTGGATTCAGCACACCAGATAACATAGGAATAAGCTTACATTATTGAAAAAGTTTTTTTTCGTCGGCATGTGATTATTAATATTATTAATTATTAAAAAAACTAACATAATCTTTGTGTTCTGGAGGGTGGGGGGAGGTCTGATTGGCCCAGCAAACTCTTCTAAAGTTAAATATCTTTTCCTTCCTCCTTTTGTTCTAAAGAATAATTTTATATATACAAAAATTAATAAACATTATGTATAATCTGGGTTATGTGAAAAGATTTTTTTTTCCGTGCTTAAACTAAACTCTCACTTAAAAAAAAATAAATAATGTATTAGCAGTCAAAAGAAAAAATTTAAAGAATTTATGTTAACTAGTAATAATTTTTTCTTCTTTTTTTCTATTGATTGATTTTATTATAAACAATATTTTCAAAAAAAAGCAAAATTAGTAGAAATTTACATCAAATACGTCTCATTCAGCAACATCATGTCAGGTGTTCCAATTTTTACTAATTTCCTTCTTTTTTTCTCCAAATTTCAACAAAATAATCTTTGAATATTTATCAAAGCTTCTATTATTTTAAAAAATAATAGAATAAAAAAAAAACTACCGTAAGGTCAGAGCCCCCGACCAGTAGGGCTCTGCTTCTGCAAAAATCAATCACGCACTGCCTTTTAAGTCAAACAACTTGTTTATTCCTATTACTTTGCCAACGGGAATCTGATAAAATTTCCGTTGACAAAATTTGTTTTTCTACACAAACAAGTTTTCATGTGTTCAGGTTCTGATCAGCATTCAAGGACCGTTACAATTTACAGTGATTTATTAAAATATTTGTGCTTTATTTATATTTATAATAAAAATAGATGGTGTAAATATTAATTGGAATAGTTTTTTGTAAAATAAATATAAGATTTAAAGAAATAAAACATGTAATTGTGAAATTTTTTTTACTTTTTGCACCAGTCTTTCCTACTGTCAGTAAAACTTGCTATTATTAAATTTTGAAGTATATACATATATATATATATATATATATATATATATATATATATATATATATATATATATATATATATATATAATAATTAACAAAATGCTTGTTTTTTAAATTTCAGTTTAATTTTTTCCCCTTTTAAACTTACTTATTTCAATGCTAATTTTCATGCATTCTGGGGGACGTAGATTTAACACGTTTATCTCATATTTGCCTTCAAAAAGCAGCTAAAGAGCGATTTATTCTCTTGTCTACGACGAGCTCTTGCTTCTTGGGTCACAGCATCAGCTTTTTTCTTTGATATTTTCATGCAATCCTCGTGCTCTTTTCGAGCATACTCGTTACTGTTTCGGCCAAGCTTCAAATCCATACCGTGCATTAATAGTAATAGTGCTGAGATCCTTTCACTTCACAAGTTTCTACTGTTGTGTGTTGTTGTGGAAAATACTAAAAAAGTCCATTATAGCATACTCAAGAATACCATCATCTGACAGGTGGGTTTCGTCTTGATTTCTGAATTTTTTCGTTGACATGCAGGTGAAAGATTCTTCATTTGCCTCTGCAGTCTTAGGATTAAAATATTGTTTTCTTTCGGTTGGTCTATCTTTTCTTTGTAGGCTCAATGCTTGGTCAGATCTTTTAACTTTAGGCATTTTGTACAAAAATTAATAAAAATATGGATAAAGATTTATCAAAAACACTTATAACCTCAAACAAATCTCGTGACCCAACTGACAAAAGTAAATTAAAATAAATAAAACTATTTATTTTGGCAGTTAAACAATAGCTAAGTAGTCTGAATATACAAACGGCGCGTTCAGCTGAAGGAACGGAACTTCCAAAGGCCCTATCTCCTAGAATTTAACTCGGATTGTTTTAAAATTTAAAATTAAGCACAAAAAAATTGATTTTTTGAAATTCTGAAACCCATCTAACCCCTTAAAGAATACTTTCTCTTCATACTGAATGTACTGAAAAAGTTTGTAACTTTAATACTGATTTGATACTGGTAGTGTTGAATCGGGACTTATCTAGACGTTTCAGTATCAATTCAGTACGCACTTTTGACAAAAGAGTATATGTAAAAGATTATACTAATTTGAGAATAAAGTAGCAGGATGAACAGTATGAAATCATCATCAAATATTTCAATTCGAATTGAGTAGTGACTACGGTTGTAATTGCATTTAAAAATCCACATGTATCTACTTTTTTTTCCTTAAAAAAAACCGTAAGAAAAAATTCAGAAAAATCAAAAATGTGTTGGTAAGAAAGGTGTTTGGTTTTTAAAAAAATGCCTCATATATGAATAAACTATAGTTTATTTATTTATTTATTTATTTAGTATTAAATTATAGCTGATGAAATATGTCCAATCAAAAAAAACAAATAATAATTTGAGTTAAAGCACTAGATTATATATATTTTGAAATTCATGGGAAACAAGATTTTAAGACATATTTAAACTTTAAATATTGGTTGACTTATTTATCAGATGTCTTTTGTCTGTCAAACAAATTGAATTTGAAACTCCAAGCTAAGGGTTTGTACTTATTTTTTTTATTTAAAATAACCTTAATTCCTTTGTTTCTAGGCTAAAGAATCGGAGACATAAAGCCAATCTAAGAAACTGTGCAACGTTTGAACACCAATGCACATCGACTGAAGTATCAGAAAAAGGAATTATGGGAAATCTTAGAAAAGAAATTGACAATTACCATTTATTTATTGAATGATAATGAAATGTTATGTCTCAGAACTATGTTAAGAAGAAACTGCGAGAGTAAGGAAAATTTCAATCATCATTGAAAGTTTATGACCGTCTAGATAAAATCCAGGATGAATTTTTAAATCTTCGGAATGGTTCTGCAGCCAAACACTCATTTCGAGAAAAGCCGTTAACTGAATTTTTTTGTGCCATGCCATCATCCTTATTCTAATCGAGTGCTGCTATCTTTTCGGGTGCTAGTATCATTTGCTTTGACCTATCTTTGTAGATAAAAACTAAAGTCAGCAAAGCCATATTTAAGCAAGAATTTTAAAATTTTTTGCCTACATGTAATCTCAGAAAAATAAACAAGTTTCAATATATACATACATAAAAGATTACATTTTCCCTTTTTATTTCCTTTTCACGGCATTTTGGTTGGTTTAATTACTTTATTATTAAAGAGCATCCAACTCAAAAAAACTTTGTTATAGGTTTTTTTGCTACTTCTTATTTATTTTTAGTACTATGACAGTTCTTTTCATTCTCACAGCTAAGTAGAATGGTATGCGTAAGAAATTATGTCAATATTGGATTTTTCAATTCTTATTCACACAATACACATTTTTTAAAAGCTTTTTAAATCTTACCAATTGAATGAATCGAGGGTTCATGAACATTCGAAGAAAATCTAAAATGTTCGCAACAATGAAAAGCTACCAGGGATGTGATAATGAAGTAGATGTCTGCAATGAATACATTATACCATCTAATCTAATCTAATCTAATGGAGTAAAACAGAACCAACAAAGTCTTTATGAAAACTTTTGAATAGTTGAATTAAAGGTTGGAAAGATGTATGACAATAGAAGAGAGTTTTGGAGTTTTTGAAATTCATGTTTTGATTAAGGTTATATATTTTGTTAGGATACAGATCGTTAAGATTTGCATCCAACATAAAAATCTTTTGAAACACTTTAAAGATGGGACATGTGGAAGTATAACACCTGCATGTTTCATGTAATTTTCAGGGAAAGATTCCTCGATGTCTTGCGGAAATTCTTTCCAAGGTCTCCAGTGTGGAGGTCCCGTAGTTAAGGTCCATAACGTTCATGGCACATAATGCTCCATAGGTCCTTACTCGATCTAAAACAGGGCTAAATGGTGGCAAGTCCATAACAGAAATTCCTTTTTCTAGAAAAGAAGGAATCATCCTTACTATCCGTTTGGACTTCAAGTTCATAAGCATTAATATTTCATTAACATTAATATTAATTTGAGTTTGAATTAAGTAAATTTCAATCTAAAAATTAGGGTTCATGAAAGAAGAATGTGCTGACAAGAGAGTTATGTAATATCATTGTGAGTCCACAATAACAAAAGTGTCAAGTTACACAGAAATGTGCTGATTTAATGCCAGACAGTCTCAAGAGGCGGTCTTAACTACTTAGGAAAGAAATTAATGCAATGCAAGCAATAAAAATTAGTATATAAGAAGCCAATGAAGAATAAATGGGCTAAGTTGAAAACCGGTCTTTTAATCAACAAGTCGAATTAGGGAACCTAATTCAACTCGAAAACTTATTATAAAAACATTATTAAAAAATAATGCTACTGTGGCGTAAAATTGATAAATTCCTTTAAATATTAATTTGACAAACCACAGTAGGTTTGACCAAAGGTGTAATATGCTAAACAGGCTGTTAAAGTTTACTTGCTTGACATATTACATACTTTGAGCTAGTATACACTTGTACTTTTACTTATTGTTTATTTAAGATAAAGAAAAAAAATAAAATAGAATTTAAAAATTTAAATAATGCAATTATTTTGATTAAATTTTAAAATTTGTATAAATAATTATAAAATATTAAAAAGCTTTAGAAAATATAAAAAATTAAATAAAATAAAAGTTATTTTTTTATATTTTGGACAAATAAATCTCCACAAATTGGTGACCCCGACAGTCGGCTTTAAGTCCGACGAAGATTAACAAACCCAATTGGATTCCGGATTCGATTTCCGGTGTAGACACCACAAGTTGGTGACTCCGATGAATTGAATTAATAAGTACACGGGACCAAGCCATAATTTTTCTGATGTGAGGCTGCATCAGATGTGACTTATATACCTGGAATTTAGAAGATGAAATTCAACCACAATTTTTTTTTTTTTTTTAATATTCCATTGTTTACTACAATCTTAATCTAATTACAATTAATTTATTAGTACTATTAACTAAGTGAGTGTGAGTGTGACGTGTACAGGAGTGAAGATCCAGTGATCAGTTCCCTATAAGCGTTGGTATTAGTTCATGCTAGTTAGGTCATGCGGTTTCTTGCGGTGAAGCCGTCTTGTCTGGCTTGTTGTGTCCAGCAGTAGTACAGCTTCTATGTTAGGGTGATGATGGAGTCTTTTTTCATGTCTTGCAGCGTGTTCCTGGATGACTTCTTTTACCCATTTTATTTTTAGATCTTCATGTATCTCTTTGTTAGTCACGTATCGGTATGCGTTAGTTATTAGTCGTAGGATCTTATTTTGACAAGTTTGAATGGAACCACAATTTGAAATCAAATTTTAACAGAAGCAATCAATAACAAATATCAAGTTTTAAAGAATTTTCTAAAACAAATATAGTCAACGTATCGTTCTTCAAACAAGTAAAAACAAGTAATTAAACAATCAAGAATTAACCATGTCAGCATTGTAGAAAGAATTTTTGTTTTTAATATTAAGTTATTGTAGACTATAAGCATTTTATATATTGTAAGTGGATTGTCGGGTTTTGATACATTAAAATAAAAATAAGTAAATTTTAAAAGAGTGTAATGAATCTTGAATCACGGAATTCTCTAGCAGCGGTCGCTGTCAAACCTCCACCTCTCTGGAGAGAGCTGGCGTAATTGTGGTTCTTGCGTCTCGAGACTCAAAGTTATGTATAAACAAATGTAGTTATGTATAAATCTATATACAATTGCTTTTATTTCGTTTTTACAATAATATAAATAATAATTACTTCGTTCAATTGTTATAAATTATTATTATAAACTTTCATGACACAACACATTCAATGACTTTTTCAGACTGATTCTTCCTATATAAAATCTAGCCGAGGCTGAAAGCAAGTTAGCGGGATATTGATTCGAAATTATTTACATGTTACATGAATTTTAAATTTATTATGGAACAATATATTTTTCATTTACAATATTAACTATCCATGTGCTTATATGTATATCTTATAAGTAAACTAAGAAAAAAAATTATTAAATTAAATTAACTTTAATAAATTATTATTTTTAAATTCAACTTTTTTAAATATTTTAATTTTATGCAACGATTTTTAATATTTATTTACACTAATTACTTTAATCATATGAATTAAATTTATAAAAAAATAATTAAGTAATATTTCAACCAGTTTGATCTTAAGAGTTATGTATGTACTTTTTCAAGTTCAAAACTTTATTATTATTTTATTGCTTGGTTTCAATTGGGGATCCTCCTTTTACGTTTCGTTTGTTTACAATTCGCAGTAATAGTCGGATTGTTATTGTTTTGGAATATTTTCTTTCGTTTGACATCCCGAGTCGAAATATTTGATACTGAATTGATAATGAACATCCTACCACTTTACCAGTACCACCAGTATCAATTCAGTACCTTTCTTACATTTACTCTTTTGTTAAAATTTGATGTTGAATTGATACCGGAAAGTATTCAAAATAAGCGATCCTACACTATCAGTATCAATTCAGTATGAAAAGATACAAACTTTTCAACATCATCGGTATCAATTCAGTATATTGCGAGAGCGCTCTCTCAGTGCATTTATATACTCTCTTTCAGTTTGTAATTCAACATAAGAGTAAATAAAAGATGATACTGAATTGATACTGATAGTGTAGGATCGCTTATTTTGAAGACCTTTCAGTATTAATTCAGTATCAAATTTTAACATAAGAGTAAATGTAAAAGATGATGATGAATTGATACTGGTTGTACTGGTAAAGTGGTAGGATGTATGATTATACTTTTTTTAATTTAATATCAACCTGAAAATAAATACTTTTAAAAGGGAAAAAATTAAACACAATTTCAAAAGCAAAGCATTTATATAAATATGAGTAAATTGATAATTCAATTGATGAATTAATAACACAATAACGAAAAACAATAAATTATTAAACCTGTCAACACAAAAAAATTACAATAAGATATGTTAAATTTATTTTGTACTTGCTTTTTACAAAAGCAAAGAAATTTCTTTTATTAAATAAGTTATTTTAATACTTACCATTCAATATTCCAATTCGGAAACTTTATCATTAGTTTTAAAAGAACACTACTTTTATAGCACTGTATAATATATTAACAAAAAAACTGTTACTTAAATCACTTAGAGTCACTTAAAAAATTAAAATTAAAAATTTCTGTTTTATTTATTTATTAATTAAAACTATATCACTAATTAAAACAATAATCACTTAAATTAATTTAAAAAAGTATCACATTATCACGGATACGCCGACTCTAAAATAAAATGGATGCGGAACTGTCACTTTTGCATTGAAAAATAATATTTCATACAGCGAGAGAGACATACATATATATTTTACTTTGTCATGTAAATAAAATAGAAAATTAAGTTGATGCTGGTTTGATACTGATCATTCCGAAACGCAAAAGTTCACAACCTTCAACACTTTCAGTATCAAATCAACATCCACTTAATTCTAAAATGCTGATGTTGATTTGATACTGATCATCCTGAAACACAAAAGTTCACATCTTTCAACACTTTCAGTATAAAGTCAGTTTCAACTCAACACTATCAGTATCAAATCAACATCAACTTTAATTCAAAATGCTGATGTTGATTTGATACTGAACATACTGACACGCAAAAAGTTCACAACTTTCAGTATATTCAGTATAAAATCAGGTTCAATTCAACACTATCGGTATCAAATAAGGGTCTACTCAGGATGATCAGTATTAATTCAGTATCAAATATTTCGACTCGGGATGTGACTAATAATCTTTAAGTCCTGTGTTTTTATCTATTAAATGACTATTGTCTATTTTTTCTATATCTAATTTTCGAAATTTAGAATGATTCCTTCCTCCTCGTGGGTCCTTTATGAAATTCAATCCTGATTCAAAATCGACGTTTTTTCTGGTGTGATTTTGTTTCCTACAAGTTTTTTCCTTGATTTTTATAATTCTTTCTTTGATATTTGGATATTCATCGTTTTTGATTATTCCATTGTTGAAATCTATGGGCTTCTTATTTGGGGTTGAGTGTACTTTATTATTGTAAAAGCCTATTATTCTTATAATCTTTTCTTCAACTATGTCAGTGTTTACATCGTGTCTTAAGATTTTAATGTGCTCATTAATTGTATTATATAATCTCTCTATATCGGAGTTGGAAGAATGATTATTTTTTGAGGTAAAATGAATTTCAAAATTTTCCTCTTTTAAGAATTCTCTAATGAGCTTTAAAACCTAATTCATTGTCAACAATGATTTTCTTCATTTTTCCTAATGCGGAAATATAATGTAAAAGCGCCCTTTTGAACTCTATCCAAGTTCTGGAATTAATTTTTATCGCTTGGGCAAACTCACTAAATTTATCAATAAATGTGAGAAATAGATTTGTCTCTGAACTGTAGAATACATCAATATGAACTCTTTCGTTCGGGTTTCAGTAATTTTAAATTCCTGCTTCACTAGTTTCCTGTCATACTTTTCGATATTACAAATCTCGCAATTATTTATAAATTGTGACACCCTTGTATTTAATTTGGGATGAAAGTATTTAGACCGCAATTCCTTGTTGACTTCGGCTATACCTCGATGATTATTGCGGAGGTGTTCCTTCTCAATAAGATTAGCTAACTTATTTTCATCTGTAATATCTGGCAGTAATATTTCACATCTAAGTATTTTAAGTAAATTATTTGTTGAAAAATGCTTGTTAAACGTTTCATCAAGAGTTCGAAATATTTGATGGTCTTCTACGAGAATTGCGTTTAGTGTTTTTTGTTTAAAGTGGGTATTTAAAAGTGTGGTTGCAGCCTTCTTATCGAAAATTTTCACGTAAATTACTTTTCTCAATTTATCGAAAATAGTTTTATTTTTTATTTTAAGTGGTCGAGAGTTTTTTTTGATTACAATTTGGTTTTTGAAAATTTTGAGTGGAGATTTACTTTTCAGAATTTTATTTCCATTTGATATTTGTGTAGAATTGGCACCCTTTTATTATACTGTTTTGTAATCGAATTCTGACAATTTGAGCCTCCAGCGTACTAATTTAGAGTTTGGTTCCTTTATAGAAAACAGCCATTCTAATGGTCGATGATCTGTTTCGATAATGAATTTTTTCCAAACAAATAGGGTCTAAAATATCTCGTAGCCCATACAATTGCCAATAACTCTTCTTCAATCGTTCTATAATGCTGCTCATGGACGTTTAAAGTACGACTCGCATAACAGATGAGGTGTCCAACCTGTAATAAAATGGCACCTAAAGCATATTTACTTGCATCTGTCATCAATGTGAAATTTTTGTTAAAATTCGGATACTTTAATATCGGCTCACTGACTAGAAGTCTCTTTAACATTTCAAAACTCCTTAAATATTCGGGATCATTTAAGTTGATTTTTTCATTTTTTTTAAACATTTTGGCTTGGCAATTTTTGAATAGTCCTTGATGAACTTTCTATAATATCCCGTAAGGCCTAAAAATCGTTTTTTTTGCTTAGGGATTTAGGGTATAGGAAACTTTTTTACACCTTCAATTTTTGCTGGATTAGGTCGGATACCTTCCAGTGCTATAATATGTCCTAAAAACTCAGTTTCCTTTTTTAAAAATTCCGATTTATCTAGTTGTACCCTTAAGTTTACATCTTCAAGTCTTTTGAATATTTTCGAAAGAGAGACTATATGTTCCTCCAACAAGGTTGAGTAAATTATGATACCGTCCAAGTAGACGAGACAGATTTTATTTATATAGTCATTAAGAATTTTCTTCATAAGGCGTTGAAATGTAGCAGGGGCTGTTTTCAAGCCAAATGGTAAACGGAGAAATTCGTAATGTCCACTTTCAACGGTGAACGCTGTCTTATGAATGTTTTTCTCATTAATTTCAATTTGATGAAAGCCTTTTGCAAGATCCAATGTTGTAAATTATTGGCATGCTCCTAATTTGGTTAGTATCTCGTCGATATTGGGAATTGGGTATCTGTCATCAATAGTGACTTCGTTTAATTTACGAAAGTCGATGACAATTCTCCATTTGACATCCGCCTTCTTTGGGAAAATCCAAACTGGTGCCGTATAAGGAGAGCTGCTGGGTCGAATTATGTTCTTCTTCAACATTTCTTCGATTTGATTTTCCACTTCCTGTTTATAAACGAATGGATACCTGTAAAGGTGGGCACCCACTTAGTGCGTATACCCGCTGAGAGGGTAACTTTTTTGACGTCAAAATGACGTACAAATGAATTTCACGCTGAAATACAAACATATGAAGGGGAACTTTAGCGTGAGCCTATGACGTCATAAAAGTTATCCGCTGAGATATACGCACTAAGTGGGTGCCCACCTTAAGACTTTACATGTATAGGTACGTCGTTTGTTGTTCGAATATTGTGTTTAATGAAATTAGTAAAAGATAAATTTCAATCTTCTTTATAGAATATATTTGAAAATTTTTTAAAAAATTGAATAAGCTTTTGCCTCTCTTCAGCATTTAAATGGTCAATGCGAATTTGTTTTGAAATAGGTATGGATTTTCTCTTTTCTATAACGTGAAAATTGACTCTTCGAACTTGTAATGGGTTAAAAGTAATTGATTTGCAGCCAACACCTTCTGTATGTACGTCCACATCAGCTTTATAGTCTTCTGCAATATAAATGCCTTCATGTATTTTAATTTTCCAATCTGAGAACTTCTGCTCCTTCAACTATTTGAAGTTAACACTTATTTATTATAAAATTTTGTTCACTTTCTAATTAAATATGTTTTTAATTAGTTTTATTCGAAATTAATACTGTTACAAAATATTTTATAATTTGTTTTTAAGCACTACTTTTGTTCTGATTTTTCTTTTTACGTAAAAAGAAAACTAACTTTTAGAAAAGTATTTGCCGTATACTTTGCATGTTTTGTTAACTATTTTAGTAGTAAATTTTTTACCGCTATACATTTTATTTTTAATAAAAACTTGTTCACTTTTTAATTAAATATATTTTAAATTAGTTTTATTTAAAATTATTACTGTTAGTGATACCATGCTAGACCGTTGTTTTTACCGACTGCGCCAGTTATGTATAAACAAATATAGTTATGTATAAATCTATATATATTACTTTTATTTCTTTTTTACAATAATATAAATAATAATTACTAAGTTCAATTATTATAAATTATTATTATAAATTTTCGTGGCACAACACATTCAATGACTTTTTCAGACTGACTCTTTCTATATAAAATCTAACCGAGGCTGAAAGCAAGTAAGCGGAATATAGATAAGAACTTGTTTACTTGTTTTCAGCTCAGTTAGATTTTGTTAAATTTATTATATATAACAGCTCAATTTGAGCTAGCAAAAATAAATTGCCAAAATCCAAATTTAATTATGTGCTGTCTTCTATCGATGGAGATATTTTTTGTGCAGTTAGTGATGTAATTGGTAGCCTGCATCTAAACGAACCCTACGATAATTTAAAAGAAATATTAATAGAGCGTCTTCATCATCTATCATAGCTGCCCGTACATTGATGGAAAATTGGTGCTGAAATCTTGAAGGACGAATAGTATGTGGATTCTCTCTAGCCCATTTATGTAAAAGAAGCCTCATCCGTCCTGATTGCTTTTTTGAACTATCTCAGGTTATGAATTCATTTAATTTTGTAAAATTTCTTCAAAAAAATTTTGTAGATGTATTAGAAGAGGTGACGATTCCAACAAGTCTCCGGTTACACGGTTTTCCGGTTCATTTTGGCCTCATTTCTGCAGTATCTTGACAAACACTTTCATCAATGGATAGATGCAGGTAGACCTGTAGTTTGGCCCTAAAGATCTCAAGATCTAACCCCCTTAGACTTTGTTCTAGGGAAAAAATAAAGAAAATTCTTATTAAGTTATCAGGAAAGGCTCACTTTGCTAAATTTTTATTGCACTATGGAAATGAGTTTGGCCATTTCAATGCGCACATTTTTTATTGGAAAACACTTGTAGTTTGAGAAAATAAAAAAAAAAAGCAAATTATGTTGGCGTTTTTTTGAGAAAAAAGCAAAACACGTCAAAAAATGCCCGAGATTTTTACGAACGGTTCTACTTAAAAATTTTTTCCTCCACCATTTGATATTATTTTTAAGTTTTTTTTCTTTTAGTAATAAAACAATATTGTAAGCTTTGAAATAGTATTTTTTTTTTACTCCTTGTCACATGGATTCAAAAGTTATAAGTGATCGAGTGCGTGTTGGTAAAAACAAAGCCTAAAAAATTCAAACGGCTATAACTCGAAAACGGAAAAAGTTAGACCCCCATTTTTTGTGTTTTTTGTCGATGAAATTTTATCTACTTTCTACCCTAAGAGTTTGTCCAGCCGAGCTCGGAACACCCTGTATACACATTTCATTCATAACCTACGAGTACTTAATATTGTCTTGCATTATTTTTAATTTACATAGTATTATTGTTTTTGTATTTTTTAATATATTTGTTGTTATATTGATTTTGGATGATTGGTCCATTACAAAATAATATAAAAGGTGATGCTAAGGCACACCATAGTTGCATTAAAGTACTCAATTCATATTCCATTACATTAATGGAGTTAAAGAAATAACCATGTACAAAAATCTTTTCTTGTTTTTGTTTGTAAATCATTAATCTTATTTCTTTTACTATCTTTTATCTCTCCTTATACAATTTTTGATAAATTCTAAATGTCAACGTTAATAAACTTTAATAACAATATCTTAATGTCTGTATAACAAAAGAAAGTTAAAGTTAATTAATATTGACGCAATAAGATACATTACATATTGCCACAATTGTGTGATACATACTTTACTATCTGGTTTATATGGGATAAATAGGAAAAAATCTCTCCTTAGGTATACAAAGAAGGCAAATCTTTTATGCTATCGGAGATAATTTAAGAAATTATACTCAGGGCAAGACATAGTTTTAGCTTAATAGAATAGTGGATGTTTTACAACTTATCTGATGTGAGTTATAGATAATTTTGCAATTCTTCTTTTTAATAACCGTAAAAATATTTAATTCTTTCAATGTCAGAAAATAGCAGATCTTCCAAGAAAAGTTTTTCTACTTTATCAAGCTACAATGTAGACATTTCTAAAAGCGTCTATTAGAGCTCAGGGTCAAATAATTGAAACAATTTAACATGATTAATTGATTAATTGAATATACAAGGTATAGGCAGCTGAAAAAACATTTCGATATAATCCTACCATAATTTTGGTATAGAGTCCAGTGGCGGATTTACCAGCAGGCTGAGTAGGCTCAAGCCTAGGGCGGCAAATTTGGTAACTGATTTTTTTTTACTGTCTTATAAAAATTAGAAAAATTTCTATAATACGATTTCACTTTGTCTTCAGAAAGAAATCTACAAGATATATTTCCTTGTATAAATCTACAAATCTGCAAGATATTTTTCCTTTTTCTTTCCATTGCACATTGAATAGTAGGTTGAATATTACGTTTCCTACTAAACAGTTCAGATCATCATACATTCTATTATATGTGATAATTATCAATAATAAATTACTATCAAAAATTTAAAATACCTGAAGGGATTACGGCTAAATGGAACTAGGAAGTTGCGGAGCCTCAAATGAATACAAAATATTTGAAATAAAATTAATCTATAGTGACTGTCTTCTGTAGCTTAATAGGTATATAATAATTTTAAATATACATGTATGTGTATGACAATGTGTCCTTAATAAATATTGATTTTAATAAACTTAGAAAGTATAAACAAAGTGAATGTTCAAATTCAGGCTTCTACCGTAGATTGGATTACTGCAGCTGATCTTTATGAATCTCTTCGCAAGTATTTCGTAGATCAACTGTTTGTATGCAAAATAAATTTTTTTAAATTATGTTTACCGGGTGTACATTAATGTGTAAGTATTATATATTACCCCACCTCTATATATAGAAAATAGTCTAGGAACTGTAAAGGTAAGAGTGGCAAAAATTCAATAGCCTACACTTGGAAAATAAGTAAACCCGCCACTGATAGAGTCCCTTGAGAATAATTGAAAATATAAGGATCGAAGAGCAAATAGCATTTTGATATAAGGTTATTTAATTATTTTTTGGCAAGGTGTAGTCGTTTGAACTTGACGTACATGACTGAAATATTTTTAATCGATTTTTTCTAGTAAAGTACTCAAACAAAAGTATCGGCATAATTTTTAACTAAAAGATTTCAGCTTCATAAAACCAAAGTCAGATATATTGCTTGCTTGTTCTTGCAGGCTCAGATAGCATTTGAAAAATCACGGATACGAGAATTTTTATGTTTTTTATTAATATACTAAAGAAAATTTTTGAAATAAAAAAAGAATATTTCTATTTTAAAAAAAACAAGGATTCTGTTGTGTTTACATTAAATGACACTAAATATTTGTTCAATAATTTTAATAACTGATATATTATAATTACGAGAGCTGCAACTGTAAAGTGAGATTCTGTTATTACTATATTAGCTCTTTTAAAAGCACAATGTGATTTAATCAAAACAAAAAGATTATATTAACATGCGAAAAAAGTAGGGGAATTTGCAACAAAATACAAGGGAACAAATTTTGTAGATATTTAAAAATAATTCTATTGTATTACTGATAGAAATATTTTTTTATTTTTGCTTTATTAAACATAAAAAATTATTAAAGTGAATGTTTCCATTGAAAAATTTAGTTTAATAACTAGTTCTTCTTTTCTTAATTTATTTTAAGCTTTTAGGCGCTATTTCATAAATTATCCGAAACAAAAAGTGTATAAATAATAGTATACATCACGTTAAGGGGTTATAGTTGCGAAGTGGAAATATGACGTATTTTAACAAATTTTTTACAAGGTGTTTTGTTAAATAAATACAAGTGATAATTTTCCAAATAGTGTGAACTTTTAATTAGCTAATGGCACTTAGATGGAGTAAAAATGCTGATGGACACTACTACTCTACATGATCTCCCGAAGGCCTTCCAAAAGATGGCGTTGGGCAGTGAGCAACATATTTTTGTTTTATCGTAAATCAATACCTGAAAAATATATCTGAAAAGGTTGTGGTAAAAGTCGATTGATTAAGGCGTTTTTGAGAAACTGGGCACACCGAATACGAAAATACGGTTTTGTGTATAAATAATGCGTTTAAAGTTTTAAAGAAAGTTAGTACACAGCTAAACTTTTTTTTCAACTTACATGGTGACGTCTCTTCCAGGGCCATAAAATGAACGCCCTCGAACATCAACAGCTACTAATAAGTCGAGTGGATGTTGTCGATGAGCATTCTTTCTTCGTGCGTGCTCCCATGTACTCTTGAGTCAGATAAATTGACACGCTTTACATCCCCTTTCTCGACATAGGTAAAGACAGCGGGGCCAATTGACAGACCTATTGCAATCATGGAATACAACATAGCAGCTGCGATGTAAGCCATTATTGGAATAACTTTGGAACCATAAGGAATGATTTTCTTTCACATCAATTGGTTAAAACTTGTACAACCACCTTCAGCTCCAGTAAAGTTTTTATTAAATTTTGAAAAATTTAAAACCAAGAACAGTAATCTGAGTAACAATACATGACTTTACAACGTGGCGGAACTGATTGCAAGCGAACCTCTTACGTAAGCGTTAGAAACATCTCTACAATTATTGGTATAACTCAGCAAAAATAAAACCAGATTTCAGAGGATACCCGAGTCGAAAAATTTGGGCCTGAATAGAACCTTATGAGCCTGAAATTAACCTGAATTGATACTTAATATACCGAAAGTTATGAACTTTTGCTTAGTTTGAAATAGGACTAAATAAAACTAAACCTGAAATAAACCTGGTAATATAGTATATATATATATATATATAGTATATATTAATCTACCTACTTTATTTATGCATATATACAGTTCAACAGAGCTTCTAATGTGCAAATTTTCATGGTTAAAATGAAAAAGGAAAATTGAAGTCGAATATTTATTATCTATATTTTAGTCTATGATTCATAAAGGATTTTGCAAAAGCATAAAAACAACATAAAATCCTTTTATATTTTACCGTGAACATTTTTTATATGACTTAAAACCCCCTAAAAATTTACAAATCTGATATGTATAATATATGTATATATACACTGAAAAAAAAAAGTTTAGCTTTCAAGTATACCCATTTACTTGATCCCTCATGTACTGAAATCAAGAAAATAATTCTTGAGTCAATAACTTAAATACTCAATTCTAGTGAATTATATACTCAACGATCAAATATACTTACTTGCCACCCGTATTTATTTTTTTCAATGTATTGCTTCGAGGATTTATCAACTCTTAAAAGAAATATCAAATTTTCTAAATTTTTTGCTATTCAATGGCTTTTTTACTTTTTGTTAAATTTTGCGTAAGCCACAGACAGAGCTAATATTGATCTTATTAAAATCAAAATCAATCAACATTTTAGTCTTTCGTTTTTCTAACAATAAGTATAACAAGTATAAGTATAGATTCGTTTTCTCAAAAACTGCTGAACCAAATTACGTTTTTAATATAACAATCAATAGACAACATCATGACTTAGATCTGAAAGGAGTTTGAGCGAAGTCGGTCCAGCGGTTCGTTTTTTATGAATAAAAAACTAACGCTCTCAAGCATGGAACAGAAATTTTTATGTAACCATCATATTCCAACTATCGAGGGGTTTTCGAAGGTGCTGATTTTCAATGTTTTATGAGTTTTCTAAAATTCAAGATGGCGGACCCACTATAACGTAATTTTTTTTTTTTTAAATTCTTCAAATTGGATGAAATTTAGTTTTGAGCGGGGTTTCAGGTAGATGATTTTAAATTATTGGGTAATGTTGAAAAGTTGTTGTTTTTTAATTGGGCGAAAATCAAAATAGTTGAATAGGTGATTTTTTGTAATTTCTTTACGTTTCAAGACCTGGAGCAAAATTTTTTCTCAAGAGAAGTTGCTTGTGCGGTACCTGCTGCCGGACGTATTTTTTTTATTTTGCTTCAAAGAAGTCTTTGAGGGGCTTTATTGGTGCTAATCATATTTTACAATCATAACTCAACATTTCACTTTTTATGATTGCAATTTTTCAATTGTTTTTGTTTATATAATTGAAGTATTCTTTAAATTATAATATCAATCAAAGACAAAAAATTTTATTTCATCTTTTGACTTCAGAAATTTTATTTTCAAATTTTCTTGAAATCTTTTCTGTGAAATTTTAAAGTAAATTAAGTTGGTCTCTGAAATAAATGCTAAATTCTAAAATTTATTTTAATTAAACAAAAAGCATAATGCCTACCCTAGAATTTAATTAAATATTTTCTTAAGATGCTCTAAATATTTCAAGAAACTCTTACAAAATTATTTTGTAAGAATAACCTCGAAAGAAGCTAGTCAAAAGAAACCGAATTCTATTCAATTTCTTCATAAGAGCTCTAATTTTCTATGAAGCTAATAATCTTTTATTGAATCTATTCTTTTGTTCATTGAAAGATTTTTATGCAAAAGTATTGGAAATATAGTTATTAGTTATTATGCCGTGAATGATGAATTGATATAATGAGCTTTGACTCATGATTTAGACGAAATTCAAGAATTTTTTTCATTCTCCGCAAACCTTAGAAAGATATTTACATGTTTTTTCCCTTTTTTGTTTTGCTTATGTTTTCGTAAGAAAAGTATAGGTCGATAACCTTTTATTCTAGTGGCTACTTTCTAGAGAAAAACAAAAATGTGTTTTGCTAAGCTGAATTAAAAAGAAGTAAAAACTTAGAGTTAGCCAGCGGATAAACTCTGATCGTATTGATTAATAACATTGTAAAAATGAATGTGATGAAGCTACAGGATTTGGGCTAACCATGTTGTGTGTATTATACATAATATCACAATTATTATAATTATAATTATATATTATAATCTTTCATGTGGAACAAATGGTAATGCCCTTAATGCTAGGAGTAAATTAGCTGACATGTTCAAAAAAAAATTATCTGAATGTATACATACTAAACTTTTATAAATTGAATTGCTGAATAGGACATCCCAGCGGGAAATGAAGCGCTCGATAAACGCTTATTGAGCCCTTAACAAGCAGAAATAAGCGCTTACTCGCAACTCACAATTCATTATATTTTACCACTGCATGTCTGCTCCAGAAGCGCTTATCTTCAACGCTTCGTAAGTGGTTCAATATTTTCGCTTTAGAAGCGCTTAGTTTCACCGCTTCGTAAGCATTTACCAATGAAAAATTGGTATGTTATAATGGCGTAAGTTCTATCCATAGTGGAATAAAAATTTAACAAATTAAGCTTTTGCCGATAATTTGGTAAGAATTTTTTACCTGAGAATCTTTAAGGGCTTATCAATATTTTTACACCCATGTAAAATAACCGTTTTTGAATAAAAGCAGAAGATATTAGAGTTTTGAAGTAGTTTAATGGAAAATAGTTGAAATGTTTTGTACTGTAGGATAGTTATTTGATGGAAGAACGCAGTACTGCAACTCTGAAATCGCAGATATGCATTTCATTTATGGCTTATGCAATGGAGATGTTAGAGCAGCAGCTCGTGAGTATAAGGAAAAATATCCGAGAAGAAGGACCTCAAGCTAACTGCATAGTTAACAGTGCTACCTTGCATCTTATGCACTGTTGATGCCTTTGGTAGTATTAATTGTAGCATTCTTGCTTCAGCAGTGCCGTAGCTACATTTGGCTAAAAATTCCACTCATGTTGGCGTAATTCTGTGAACACCATTATTGCAAAAGTACACAATGACTGATGGAATGTCTTGTTCATACATTTGGGTGCATCGGAATTAGGTAGAAAATTTCTCTAATTAAAAATTTTAAGATTCTTTTTTTTCATTCTGAAATTTGAATTCATTTCATTTATTTCGGATTTTCATTGCCATTGCAAGACAAATTTTTTTTTTTTTGAAAAAGAACATCTATTTCTAAATCTGTAAAAGAATCTGAATCTGAAGAATTTTTTGAACTTTTTCTCGCATATAAAACTAAAATTAATTAATTAAATTTGATTAATAAATCAATACTAGGATCGCACAGTTGTCGAAATTCGACATTTTAACAATACATCGTAAAAAACTAAATATATTCTTCGCTTGAATATTGTTTTGCTCGGTTTGTATGAGTGAAATGTGTTGTATTAGCGAAGAAAGCCGAGTTTATATTCATGTCTCTGCTTGCAATACAAATATATGGCAAGCAGAAATGCTTGGCTTATCCACAAGATAGCCGAATAGAGCCGAAGAGAGAAAAAAAGAACAACAATTATATATATATAAGTAAATAATATATAGATATATATATATTCTACGTCTTCATATGATTTTGAACCCTTTACATACATAAAATATATAGTTTGTTGATGCGGCAAGTGAACATGAAGTCTATAAATAATATGAAATTGAAAATGCATTGGATATTCGTAAATTCGCCACATAGCTTTTGTTAAATTAACATAACGACCACTCATGAAATTTGACACTTCATCAATTTCGGGAATTGCAACATTTTGGTTCACATAATTGGTTCACATGATTGGTATATCCTACTTGAACAATCGCACGGTCATCATAGCCTTTGTACACGTATTTATAAATTTATTTTACACTTCGAACAGTGGTACAAACTTCGATATTTATATGACAATTAAATTTTGCTAATTTTATATGGTAATTATATGGTATGATTATATGTTACAACATATTGATTATTCATTAGACTTCCTCTGACTTCAACAATATCAAAAGTATTACGTCTTCTGTACAAAGGATAGCTATTGACAAATTCATTGAATTCCTTTGTTTCTCTCAAAAATCTATCCCATGGGCCATGCCTCATATGTTTTAAAACATATTCACGCAATTTTGATTGTGTTAATATCAGGGAGCTCAGTACACACTGCCCTGTCAATGTCACATTGCGCAACAATTTTATCATTTTCTTCCAAAGTTATCAGAATGTGTGCATGGGGCAAACCTCGATTTTGTAATTCAATTGAGAACAGAAACATGTCGTACCACACTATACCGTACCACATCTGCATTTAGATTCTTTGCACCTGCTTTGTATTTTATCTCGTAGTCGAATTCAGCAAGCTTAAGTCGCCATCGAACGAGTTTTGAGTTTAGTTCTTTAATAGAAAAGAGACATTGTAGTGGTTTGTGGTCTGTTTCAACTAGGATTTTTTTCCCGAAAATGTATGGGCGGAAATATTTAGTAGCCCATACTATGGTAAGTAACTCCTTCCCGATTGTACTACAGTTGATTTCATTCTCATTTAGTGTGCGGCTGGCATAACTAATCGAATGTCCATCTTGGGATAGTATCGCACCGAGTGCGTACTGAATTGCATCCGTAGCTAGTACGAATTTCTTTTCGAAGTCCGGATTGGTTCAGTGATCGGGAGCTTTTGTAAAGTCTGAAAACTTTCAATGTATTCTGGATCGTTTATGTTCATTTTCTTATCTTTTTTCAAATATTTGATCATTGGCACTATTTTTGCGTAGTCTTACGGGTCCGAGAAATTTCTTAATTTGTTTCGGTGTTTTAAGTAGTGGGCAGTTTTTAACGCATTCAATCTTCCGTGAATTTGGTTTGTATCTTCAGGTGTTACAACGTGTCCTGTTTTTAGCCCAAATGGCATGCATAGAAATTCGTAGTGCCCATCTTCGACACTAAATACAGTTTTATATACATATATCGTTTTCATCTATTTCTCTTTGATGAAATCCTTTTGCGAGATCTAGCGTAGTAAAGTATTGGCAGGTCCCTAATTTCCTAGTATTTCATCGATATTTGGAATTGGGAATTTGTCGTCGATAGTTACCTCGTTTAATTTACGGTAATCGATGACTATTCTCCATTTCTGTTTTCCCGTAGCGTCCAACTTCTTCGGGACGATCCAAACGGGTGCAGAGTTAGGTGAATTGCTATGCCGGATGATACCTTTTTGTAACATTTCCTCAATTTGGCTTTTTATTTCCTCCTTATGAATAAATGGATATCTATATGTTTTAGCTTGAATTGGGAAATTATTTACAGTTCTGATCTGGTGTTTTATGATGTTGTTGAAGGGTAATTTAAAGTCTTCGTTATAAAATATAGTAGAGTAGCGTTTAATTAGTTGTGTTTACTTAAGTTTTGCTAGACTATTAAGGTGTTCGATTCTTAGTTGCTCTATTAATAATTTTGGTTTACATTCCTCGGAGAGGTGTGCTTTCGTAAGTTTCTAGTTTATTTATTTCATCAGATATGTGGTTAAGTGATTCTATTTTTGTCATGATATTTGGAGTGTGAGAATCGCTTTTAGTCGTGGGTAGTGTTTTGTGTTCATTTAAATGTAATTTAAGGGTTTTGATTTTTGTTTTCAGTTGTTTGTTTTTGAAATCTATTTTTGCTTTTAGTGGTATGAGAATATCGTTTCCTATTAGTCCATCGTAATTAGTATGAAATGGGTAAACGAAGAATTCGATGGTTTGACTTTGGATTCCGAATTCTTTGAATAGGGGTATAATTACCTTTCGTAAGATTTTTACATGTCGATCGAGGGTTTTGATCCAAATATTTGGTGGTAAAGGGGTCAAAAATTTAGGTTACATAAATTAGGGTTAATTATTCAGTGTGTTGCTCCAGTGTCTATAATGAATTTTAGTGGTCTAAATTTTCCTGGGATTATTATATGTGGTAGTTTGTTGCTGAGGCTCGTAGCCGAAAATTTGTAGGTTGTGAAATTTTTTGAGAGACTTTCTCGTTCGTGTTTATTTCCATAGGCTCCGGAGGGGGTTGATGCTGTATTGTGTTACGATTATAATTTAGATTTCTGTGTGGGCTTTCTGATGAATTATTGAAATCTGGAGGGTTACCCGAGTCGAAATTTTGGTCTTCCTGTGTACTTATTTGTCTTCAAAATGCTTACTTTTGTATACTTTGGTACACTTTTGTATACTTTCGTATACTTTGGTCTTCTTTTGAACTTCTTTGTCTTCAAAATGTAAACTTCGGTATTCTTTTTCGTATACTTTTGTATACTTTCGTAAACTTTGGTCTTCCTTTGAACTTTTTTGTCTTCAAAATGTAAACTTTTGTTAGGAGAGCAAAAATCGCTCTCGTGTTTTGAAATATATGAGAGCGCGCTCTGTCATGTAAAGTGACAGCTAATAAATTAGTTTGACGGAATGACACTGAAGTGTCATGTTTTCTTAAAATAAATTGAAATTCATTAAAAATATTTACTAAAATTATGTTTATTATTTTTTTTATATTATAAGTCAACATTTAAAAATAAATGAAATATTTTTCAAGTATGAAATATTCTGCTTTCTGTTAATGTTGCTGTGTTTGGTTAACTAAATTCACACAAAGTGTAAGTGAAATATATAATATGGTATTTTAATAAAAATAAAGAAATGGTGAGTACTAAACCTTTTCAATTGTTTTAGAATACGAAAATTTTTAAATATAGTGAATAATTTTGCTTTTCTAAGATAAAATATATAGTGTATAATGCAACTTGCATATTAGCCTAAGATTTTGTTTTAAGTTTTAATAGTTGATACAAATAATTTTAAATTTAAAAGTCGGAAAAGTAAAATTACACATTTAAGGAAATATAGATTTATTCCACCTCTTTTTCATTAACATTATTAACAATATACTGTTTGTCATTACCAATAACAATGTATACACAAAGTTTTATCAAATTTTCTATTTTTACTGCTTTGACTTTACCAGTTCTACGGCATTCATCGCAAAATCTATGTGTTGAAAGTGAACTTATCTCCTACTGCCGTATAAGTTTTACTACTCACAACTTCTTCAATGATTGCAAAGTAGTAAAATCTGCAAGTACAATTGTTAATTGCAATGTCGCAATTTAATTTACACTTAATGAAGTATAAAATTATACCCATTTTTGTAAATTTGTCATCGATATATTTCACCGCAGAGCTGTATGTTTGTGTTGCTCTTTCATATTTATCGCAAATATATAATTTGTCATATCTCAATAATCGTAGAAATTGTTGTATATGAGTACCAGCAATAACGAAATTGCTATTATTAAATGCAGATAAAACTTCATCAGGAATATTGTGTAAAAGTTTATATTTACCTACACTGTAAGTTTTGTCGCATAACTTTTCTGTGATGTGAACTTGTTTCTTTACACTTTCACAAAAGTTCTTAATATCCACATTCTGTATATCATCTTTATATTTCATTAAATTTATTAATTGATTATGCCTGTTTGCTGTTTGGGAGTCAATATGGGTCGTACCATGAATGAGTTTTAATATTTTCCCGTTGATATTTTCATATTCAAAGCAAATATATATAAATATATATATATATATATAAATATAATTTCATTAAAAACTGCGTGAGCTAAAATTTTGAGCTTCTTTTCGTCTTCTTGGGCTTCAAAATACGAGCTTTCGTGAACTTCTTTTCGTCTTCTTAGGCTTGCATCGAGACTTATGTAAGCCCAAGAAAATGAAGGGAAGCCCAACTTTTACATGAGCTTATATGAGAGAGTTGAACTTCTTTGAACTTCTTGGGCTTGCTTAAGTAGGGAAGACAACGAAGTTGAAAGGAAGATCAAAATTTCGACTCAGGTATAATTTTGAAATTTGAATTGATTGTGATTCGGTTGGTTAAGTCTGTTTTGGGGTTGGCTATAACGATTAATAGTTGCTAGTAGAGTTTTGGTTTCTGTCGTTTCTTGTTCTGTTTTGTGTATTTGGGAATGTGGTTTTATTGTTATTATGGCTATTATACCGAAAACTCTGTTTTTCACCGAAAGAGCGAAATGCGTATCCTGTTTTGTGTAATATGTTGCTCGCTTCTTCTAAGGTTTCTGGATTTCTGCAATACAGTATGGATTTCATTGGTTCTGAGGTTTTATTTTTGAGGGATATTAATGCAGAGTTTTTATTTGTAGTAATTGTTTGCTCTACTACTTGTTTTTCTTCCCTCAAATTTATTTGGGTTTTAACATTTAACCTTCTGAATCCTGTTTTAATTTCGTTATGGAAATCGATTGCACTAGTCTTAAATGTAATGCTCCTTAAATTTTTTTGTAACGCCTAGAAAAGTTATTTTCCTATTTTATACATAATCTATGTCTATTTTATTTTTTCAAAAAAAAAAAATTTTGTGTGTACCTAGTACATATATTATTTAATCTAATTAATTAACTTAGTTCTACTTGTTAACAGTTACTGACATACCCTTATTATCTGTAAGTGTTGACTAGTTGTACGGTGGTTGATGCTGATTTGATGTTGGTAAGCTGTACGGCAGTAGTCAATCTTGAGTTGTATTACGGTTGGTTTCCTTCGAGGTGTGAAGGTTGTTTGATGATCTCTTTAGTTGATGCGTTGACAAAACTTTCGTATGCGATGACTTGTAGTATTGATCCCTTGATCAGAAAGAGAATTTCAGTTATTATAGACTGATCCCTTGATCAGCTTATTGATAAGTTGAGGGCTGATCTCTGGATCGGTAAAAAAAATTTTCAGGTTTTCGGTTATTGATCCCTTGGTCAATTAACAAACACAGACAACTATTTGAAGTTCTGATGCACTATTACGTGTAAAAACACAAGTGAACTTTTTTTTCACAAAACTTTTTGTAATTATTATTTTGTTCACTTAGTGCATCCTACCAACTGCGCCATTTATTAATCTCCTTAGATTTATTTTAAAGATTTTTATTTTATTTATAACGTCCTTAGGATTTAATTAAAAGGTCTTTATTTTATACAAAACTTAATTTATTTAACTTATTAAAATATCTTGTTGTAATGTAAGTGGAACCAAAGTTATTTATAATATTTAACTTATTTCGTAATCTTTCGTAATATTTCGTAATCTTTTTAGAATAATTTATAAACTTTGATAAAATTTAATCTATTTAACTTTTATTTCTTTGAAACTTATACAACACTTTAATTTATTTAAAACTTATAAAAATTTAGTTTAATACTATTTGTTAATACCAAAACCAAACCGTACACTCTTGTGTAATGGTTAAAGATCGACTGGCCTATTTATAATTCACCTGCCCTATTTATATAACTTTTTTTATAATTTAATTTCTCATGGTCCTAATTATCTTAAGAAGTTTGTTTCAGGTGTTCATGATCGACATTAAATTTTCTGAGAATTTTTAAAGTATGGGAAATGTTTTATAGAGTCTCTTAGAATATTATTTCAGGTGTTCATGATTGCAATAAGATTTCTCAAGGTATGGGAAATATATTTTATTTTATGAAATTTTATATATTTGCAATTATATGGAAACAGTGTTATTTTATAATGTGTAATTATGTAAAGAGTGTGTCTTTATGTGAAATATGGAAAATCATATTACATTTTCCGTATTTCTTATAACAGCTAAGCAGATAAAACAATTAACATACAAACTCTACTGGCTCATTGGGAAGTATTCCAAATTGAAACTCAGATACAAAAGAACAATATACTTATCAATCATCAAACTAATATGGACCTATGGAATCCAGCTCTGGGGTTGTACCCGAAAGTCGAACCGAGCAATAATCCAAAGAAGTCAGAATAAGATCCTTCGCCTCATCAAAAATGCGTATAGTTACGTGACAAACGAGGAGCTTCATGTAGACTTGAATATACAACGGCTCGAAGAAGTAATATTCGAATATGCTACAAAGCATGAGAAGAGACTGCTATACCACTCAAGCACGAAGGCCATCCTACTGATGGACACCACCGATAAAATCAGGCGACTGCAGAGAATTAAGCCATACGACCTAACACTTGGAGATTGATCAATTGATCAATATCTCAGATACACAACAGTAGCAAAAGCATTATAATCTAGCATAAGTCAAAATTACTAAAAAATTAGGATTGTAGTAAACAAACTGTGAAAAAAAAAATAAAAAAAAAAACAGAAAAAAAAACAAAATTTAAACGAAACTAATTTGAAGATTTTATTTTTCGGAATCTACCGCCCATCAATAATACTTCAAAAATACTTCAAGGTCCATGAATTGTTAGAACAAGATATTGAACAAGGGTGTTTTTACCATGTACGCCTTAAAGGATAAAATGAAATGAAGCTGAATATATATTTAGAGCGAAGCTATCTAGACACGCATAGTGTGGTTTCTTTCCTTCGTTGAGGATCTGGAGATCGCCTAATAATGCTATTATGGTGTAAACGCCTTTTTGCAAATGATTCCAAACACGACTTGACTGCAACTATCTTTTATTCCAAAATTTAATCCTATTTATACAAATCTTAATTCTAAAATGTCAGCGAAAATTTATTTTCACAGACAAAAACTGAAAGTAAATTTGATTCTAATTAATGCAACAATATCATATTACTTTATCTAATTCATATGGTTATCTTGAAATATAAGATTTCAAGAATTTAGCTTTTATGAGAATATAATTATATTCTCATGTTTTATTTATGTCTGCAAATTCTAGAATTAGAGTTTAACTAATTTATTAATTAACAAATGTTATTTTTATTCAAAACTTTTTACTAGTTTTTAAATACTAATTAATTATTATTGATTATATTTATATCGATTTCGATTTTTCATTCGATTTTAATTTTATCCTAATCTATTCTGTGAAGGCTTTACAATAGGTCAACGAAGGAAGGAACGAAAGGAAGTCTCCTTATACATTATAAGTAAAAACAAAAATATTATTTAAGTTCTGCTTTCAACCCTCCCAACATTAGTAAAACTATATTTTTTGTGTCTTTTAAGTAAAATAAATGAAATTGATGCATAAATAAATTATATTTTAACCAAAACTTTTTCCATTAAATCACAATATTCCTTTCTTGAAGTTTCATTGTTTTTAATTAAATTACAATTATTAGTAAATAATAAAAAGCAAGCTTAATAAAACATTTAATTATGAATAGTATGTTGCCCTCAAAGCAATAAAAAATTATTTTGCGAAAAATGACCATCTAAGCTTAATTTTGCTAGTCTTATTTCAATGCAAAATTTTACTTACACAATCAATAAAATTAGTGATTTTATCTTTCTCAGAGATTTTATGACTGAATGCTTATTCCCATCACCATCACGTCCTTATGAGCTTCCATGGGAGCAGAAAACAATTTGGGCTATAATTTTTAGTGCTATGCTTTTTGTAGCTTTTACGGGAAATTTAATTGTACTTTGGATTGTTATTGGTGAGTTAAAATTTATTTTAAATAATTAACTAAAATAATTAAAATTGATAAAAAAGATATATTTAATAATTAGTTTTGTTAAATTTAAGCTTGAAACTTGAATGAAAGATGTGGATTTTAAAATAGACCTCAATTCTAAAAGTTTTTTATAAATTACTTAGGCCTGATAAACAAGATAACCTTGTTATCCTTGTTATCACTTGTATTAGTGGTCATAAATCACACCCCTTTGGTAGATAATATATGGCATTTGATGGTGGCGTAGCGAGCTAAGTTTCCTAAGCTACGTAGAGCGTAGGAATAGTTATTGCTATCGACAAACTAGGGTAGAATTCCTTGCTACAAAATTAAAAAGCGGAGAGAAAGCCGGAACACCTCAATCAATTTAAAATGCAGAGAGGCTGAACTCTAGGGGAGCAATACAATAGCAATGACAAAGAACTCTTAACTTTTTCAAGAGCCTTCAGTGCTTATCTGAGACAAAGCCATCTATTTTAACACTTCTACTCTCCAGTATCCCCTCCTTTTCTTGAATTCGCAAGCAGTATTTGAATGGGTAATCTATAAAATGTAAAGCTTAGATTCGGCTTAATCACATTTTTCTCCAAATGTAATATTAAAAATCTAAAAATGGAAAAAAATTTAAACATGGTTCCTTTTAAAAATATGTGAATCAAATACAAGAAGTGTTAAAATTATTATTCATGATTTGAAAGAAAGGCCAAAAACCTTCAATTTGAGTATTTCAAGCTTATGTTAAAAAAAATATCTATTAATATCTAATATCCAAATTACTGGTCCAATAATATCCAATTACTAATGTTATACCTTATTTTTTTTCATTAATGATCATGTTATGTAAACGATTTGCGTACCCTGATTTAACGCAATTTTACTACCAATTACCTAATAACTAATCTGTCTTTGTTCGTACCAATTCCCACATTTTATATGCAAAACTATTTAAATGAAAATGAATTTTGTATAAATTAATATAAGCTTAAGTCTGAAATAAAAAAATAATTGAAAAGAGTTTATCTATATATATAGGAATATCTATATATGCATACAAAATTGAATGTGTGTCTGTCTGTCTGTCTGTACTCGATAGATTCAGAAACCATACATCCAATCCCCGTGAAAATTTGGGAAATTATTGGGGATATCCCTGGGAAGGAAGGATTTTGTCTGTTGTTTACACCCCTAAGTGATAAGGGTGTTCCACCCCAAATTTTTACCCCCGCCCTTTTATTTTTTGGACAGATATTTTTTTTAACTTTTATATGATGCAGCATTAAAAATACATGCAACCCTTAATTTCACCCTTCTACCATCAACCCCTATTTTTTAATAGCGAAATATATATTGGATTTGGTATTACAGTCTTTGTTACCATTCTCCTCCGAAACGGCCTGACCGAATTTGGTGAAATTTTATATGTATATTCAGTAGGTCTGAGAATAGGTTGTTATCTATTTTTTATACCCCTGAGTGATGAGGGTTGTGCACCCCAAATTTTTTTTTTATTTTTTGGACAAAGTTTTTTTTTTATGATGTGACATTAAAAAATACATACAACCCCAAATTTTCACCCTTCTACCATCAACCCCCATGGTTTCATAGCGATATTATTAATTCAATAATTTTCAATCCCGGTCGATAACTGATGTCACCGGTGTCACTTCTGACCCTGTAAACAGCACGGAGTAGGGATGAGATCTCTCTCACAAAATCAGCGGTTTCTCAATCCCTACAGTTTTCAGCCATTATTATTATTGTTTGTGCATCAACCGTAATAGTGACGTTTACAATTATCATTTTACTATTTCAGTATTATTTTGAAATAAATTTATCATTGCATTTACCGCTTTTCAGATTATCTTTAAAATATTAACAAGAATTTCGCTAAAGCATTGATATTATACATGAATGAATGTGTTTGCAATATAATTTAACAGTTGAATTAATTTTGAAGAAATAAAAAAGAATAAATTTATAAGGTGCACAAGGTAAAATCATTAATAATTTTCAGACTAAGAAGAAAAAGGAACTATTAAAAAGAAGAAGCTCATAACAAGATTAATTGCCGGCAAAAAATTTTCACTTTTTCTTGCGGAGACCGAACCACTAAATTCGTAGAAGATGTTTAAAGAGCTTTTGAGCTTTCAACCGAATAAAAATTTATTTTATACAACAAATGCAGCCTTGAAGCTAAGAGTCAATCCAAAGCCTTCATAGAAATATGTGTAAGTTTGCTGAGAAGAAGAAGCTATAAAATATACTTGCAAATATATTAACAAAGGAAGCGATACGGCAGTATTTGGAGTAATAAATACAACTGCATCTAACGATGTCTAAAGCCTTGTACAGACCAGTGCGTTTTTCATTCGCACGACGGACAAGGTTGTAAAACGGGTGATGTATTTGCTCTAGCCATAGCTAAAACAAAATTGTTTTGTTTTTGTTTTTTGTCAGTAAAAGGACACTTTATGGCCTTCAAAATTTTTATTGTATTTTAAATTTTAGTTCTAATGGAAATTTTTGTTGAATTTATATTAAAAGGGATAGGAAATAATGATTTTATTACTTTTAGAGGTACACCAAAAGTTTTGAAGGCCACAAAATGCTTCTCTAAAAGTAATAAAATCATTTCTTATCCCTTTTAGAATAAGCACAACAAAAATTTAAAGTAAAAGAAAAATTTTGAAGGCCATAAAGTGATCTTTATGGAACAAAAATTTTTGTTCTAGCTATATAGCTAGAGCAAATGCATCACCCGTTTTACAACCTTGTCCGTCGTGCGAATGAAAAACGCATTGGTCTGTACAGGGCTTAAGAAGTCATTGGAAGCACTCAATCACACATTAAAAGATTTGAGAGAAAATGAGCAGCTTTTTGGTGGTGCACTCATTTTGCTAGCTGGTGATTTTGGACAGACTCTACCAGTTATACCACACTTGACACCTGCTGATGAATTGAATGCATGTCTCAAATCATCAGTGTTATGGTGGTATGTGGAGAAAATATCTTTAAAGACAAATATGAATGTTCAATTACAACAAGATGAATCTTCTGAACAATTTGCAAGACAATTGTTAGATATTGGGAATGGTAAAATGGAAATGTACGAATCCACACACTGTATTATATTACCAGAAAACTTTTGTCACATTGTAAAATCCAATGATCGAATGAATTTATTGCCAAAGTTTTTCCAAATTTATAGCAGAATTATAAAAATAATCAATGGGTTAGTGAGCGTGTTATATTGACAGCCAAAAACATTGATGTGAATTTAATAAACTGCACAAGAAAAAACATATAAATCCATAGATACTGTTGTCAATAAGGATGAATCAGTCAATTATCCAATAGAATTTTTAAATTCATTGGATCTACCAAGAATGCAACCGCATATTTTATCTTTGGAAATAGGTTCCCCAATCATCCTTCTACGAAATATAAATCCACCGCGACTATACAATGGACCTAGACTATCAGTAAAAAAATTAATGAATAACATAATTGAGGCAACCATTTTAAATATGAAATACCAAGGGGAACATGTACTTCTACCACGTGTGGTATTAAGTCCACATTTATTAAATTAATTGTTTTTATTTTTCTACACTTTTCTTACAATAAAAAAAATAATAAAATATTTTTAAGTAATAATATAAAATATTTAAAAATTGCTAACTGCAAAAATATTTTTAACTCACTTTTATTTGTAATATGTCAACCAAGTAAACAATCGAGGCTTGCTTGACATATTACAAAAATTTACAAAATCTTAAAAACTACTACGTTTTGTTTTTTTTAATGAAATTATTAAAAATAATAATTTTAATGTCGCCACATTACTCCCCCACCAGATGAACTGTAAGTTAATCGATATTATTTTAGTTTAGTATTTGAGGCGAAATTAACCTTTTTTTTTTTTGAATAACAATCAGCTTTGGAATCTGTTGGAGAAGGAGGAGAGTCAATCAGTGAAAAGTAATAAGGTTTCAAACGTTCAACAGAGATTTTAACGTCTTTCCCTTTTATTTTTACCGTAAAACAATGTTGGCCACGAGAGACCACAGGAAAAGGTCCATCGTAAGGGCTTTTCAAAGCTAATTTAACAGGGGATTTAATGAAAACATGTGAACAGTCGTCCAATTTTTTAAATTTAAAATATTTGTTATTGGAGTGATCTGAAGCTTGAACAGGACGTATATTGCTAAAAATATTCTGCAACTTAGTAACAAAATCGGATTGAGATAAATTCTCTACAGATTTCTGTAAAAAATCTCCAGGTAATCTGAGCGATTCTCCGTAAACTAACTCTGCAGGAGTAGCTAAAAATTCTTCCCTAAAAGTAGTTCTAAGCCCCAACAGAACAAAAGGAAGTGATTTAGACCAAGCTTGCTTACCATGGGCCATCAAAGTAGTTTTAAATGTCCTATGCCATCGTTCTATAAATCCATTTGATTTGGGATGATAAGGACTTGTGCGAACTCTTTTAAATCCAAACATTTTAGATAATTCCTTAAACAAATTAGCTTCAAATTGTCGCCCCTGGTCAGTTATAATGATTTGAGGAATACCAAAACGTGCAATCCACACCCGACATAATGCCTCAGCACAAGATTCTGCTGTGCACTCAGTTAAAGGAATTGCTTCCGGCCATCTTGTATATCTGTCAATGATAGTCAGACAATAATGGAAATTTTCGGATGTAGGAAGCGGTCCAACAATATCCATATGGATAGTTGAGAAACGAGAAGAAACTGGCTCAAACTTCCTGGGGAAATTTTTAACATGTCGTGAAATCTTATTTTTTTGACAAGCTAAACAATCCCGGGACCAATTGTTACAATCCCTATTCATTAAAGGCCAAAAGAATTTGGAAGTGACCATTTTATTTGTTGCCCTAATACTAGGGTGTGCGAGGTCATGAACTGATTTAAAAACCTGAAGTCTGAACTCTTCTGGAATATAAGGTCGGACATTATTATTAGAAGTTTCACAGTAGATTCTTGAATTTGAATTAACAACTGGGAGCTTTGCAAATGTGAAAGCTTCGTTATTTTTAAGATCTTCCAAAATCTTATCATTCTCTTGTGCCGCAGCTATTAAATCAAAATTTAAGCTTGAGGGGAAATTAATTCCATTTACACGTGAAAGAGTGTCAGCTACAATATTTTCTTTTCCTGATACGTGTCTAATATTAGTGGAAAATTGACTAATGAAATCTAACTGTCGGAATTGCCTTGGAGAAGCTTTCTCCGCTTTTTGTTTGAATGCAAAAATAAGCGGTTTATGGTCCGTAAAAATTACAAAATCTCGACCTTCAATTTGATATCGGAAAAATTTGATACCTTTATAGATCGCTAAAAGCTCACGATCATAAGTGCTGTAGTTTTTTTGTGCTGCATTCAACTTTGTTGAGAAAAAACCTAAAGGTTGCCACAATCCTTGAACATGCTGTTGTAAAACAGCACCTATGGCAACGTCAGAAGCGTCTACAAAAAGTGCTAGATCAGCTGCAGGATCTGGAAACGCTAAAAGAGTTGTTTGTGCTAAAACAGACTTTAACTCATTAAATGACGCTATAGAGGTGGAATCCCAATTAATTTTTTTGTTTCCATCCTTCTTGCTTCCAACTAAAAATTTATCTAATAGCAACTGATGTTGCGCTGCTTTAGGGATAAAACGTCTGTAAAAATTTACCATCCCGAGAAAACGTCTTAATCCTTTTACAGTATCGGGACGTTGAAAATTTTTAAAATTCAACCTTATCAGGTGATGGTTTGATACCATCTGGGCTAATAAGATGTCCAAGAAAATTCAAATTTGATTTCGAAAATACACATTTATCTGTATTAATAACCAAACCGTGCTCATGCAACTTTTGAAAAATGAGCTCCAGATGACTTAAGTGGTCTTCTTCCGATTTAGACGCGACTAAAATGTCATCCAAATAGGTAAAACAGAATGAAAAATCTTGAAATACCCAGTTGATAAACCTTTGGAAAGTTTGGGCCGCATTGCAAAGACCGAAAGTCATACGAGTAAATTCAAATAACCCAAAGGGGGTACAAATCGCAGTTTTTGGTATATCCTCTGGATCAATAGGAATTTGATGGTATGCCCTTTGTAAATCCAATTTCGAAAATATTTTACAATTTTGAAGATGATGCACAAAATCATGAATAAGAGGAATGGGGTAACGGTCCGGAATAGTGATTGCGTTAAGACGTCTATAATCTCCGCAAGGTCGCCAATCACCATTCTTTTTTAAAACCAGGTGAAGAGGCGAAGACCACGGACTATTCGACGGTCTACATATGCCTTTGTCTAAAAGCATGTTAAATTCTTTTTTGGCAGCTAATAACTTTTCTGTAGATAGTTGTCTTACTTTAGATACAACGGGATTTCCCATTGTGAAAATTCTATGTGTTACATTATGTTTGATGGGCTTTGCACAGTTCAAGTCCTGAGTTACCTCATACCATTTTGTAAGAAGCTTCTGAATACCAAGGTCGGATGAATTGTCTAGTACTAGAGATAAATTTGAATGTAAACCTTTCGAAACTATACACAAAGAATTTATTGAAGTTAAAGGATCAATAATTAACTGTTTTGATAAATCTACAAGTAAACCATAATGGCTTAAAAAATCAGCACCAATGATTGGTTTAACTACGTCAGCAATTATGAAACTCCATGTAAAATTACGACGTAGCCCTAAATTGAGAGTTAAAACTTTACGACCAAAAGTATTGATTTTCGATGAATTAGCTGCAGAAAGTTTGAAGTTGGAAGGTGTAGGTCTACCCGTAGTTTGAATTGGAATCACTGAAACGTCAGCCCCAGTATCAATTAAAAAATGACGACCTGAAGATTTATCAAAAATTGTCAAACGGCTTGACAACTTGCCATTACCAACCACCGTTCGAGTTGACAGGCGATTTAGTTTTTTGACTTAGTTATAAATGCGCAAGGCTTAATGCATTTGGTGGCCTTATCCGCAAATTTAGCGTGATACCAGCATAAATTATCATTATTATTGCTTTTAAAGATATTCTTTGACTTAGAGCGGGATCTAGAACGTCTAAAATTTTGTTGTACGTTAACCTTTTGTTTTAACTCATTCAATCCGCTTGTTAATAAATCCAAACGTTCTAAAATCAAGTTAGTTTGACTAGTTTCATTAGTGCTGTTACATGAATAAACAATAGGTTTATTATAAACATCAGCGATTTTATCAGCACAATTTGCGAGCTCTGTTAAATTACCTGGATTACATGCTAAAATTGCCTGCATATTATCCGGAAGACGTTGCAACCATAACGAACGTAATAATTCTTCCGAAACAACGCTGCCTCCTAGTTCTCGCATCTCTCTTAAGAACTGGGAAGGCTGTCGATCTCCTAAAGATAAATCACCTAAGAGTTGACTGAGTTTGGCAGTTTCACTAATTGATAGACGATTAATTAAATTAGTCTTTAAATGATCATATGCCTCACTAGCATGCGGGTTTCTAATAATATCACTGATCACTTGAATTATCTCTCCGTCTAAAACAGATAAAACATAATTGAATTTGGTTCGCTGGTCTGTAATTCTGGCGAGCTGAAATTGAGCTTCTAGCCTATCAAACCAAAATTGTGGGGAAGATTTCCAAAATGGTGGAGGTTTAACTGCGACAGCAGACACTGACGGTAAAATATCACCCACGAGATTGTTCATATTAAATGAAAAAAAAAAACAAAACGTTCACAATATTAAAGTAATAATAAAATAAACAAAAGATAATTATGAAACAATTAAATAATTAATAAATGATTATAATAATATTAATTTTTAACACGCTCAGAGCAGCCTCACTCTGAGAAAAAGAAAGGCTTTGTCCCGTGTTAATTTAATATAACATAAGTTATATAAGTGTAGACTTAACTTGTATGATTCCAATAATTCTTGAAAATGAAATTCTTGAAATAGCTGGAATCTTCAACTTCTTTTGAATTTACGACGAATTGTCGTCTTGATTGTTTTGATTGAATCTTTATAATTGAAATTCAACTGTAGTAGTTGTCAGGATCTTGAAAATTGAAACTTGAGTAGCATCAACGCTAGAAACATTGAACCATGTTCAGAATGATGTTATATCCTTATTTAATGCTTCTGATACAAACGGTTGCTTTTGAATATTAACTTTAACATATTCAATAGAGATCCAATTTCTTTTGGTTGGAGTCACCAATATGTGGTGACTTATTGCTCCTTGTCGGGGTCACCAATATGTGGTATTAAGTCCACATTTATTAAATTAATTGTTTTTATTTTTCTACACTTTTCTTACAATAAAAAAAATAATAAAATATTTTTAAGTAATAATATAAAATATTTAAAAATTGCTAACTGCAAAAATATTTTTAACTCACTTTTATTTGTAATATGTCAACCAAGTAAACAATCGAGGCTTGCTTGACATATTACAAAAATTTACAAAAACTTAAAAACTACTACGTTTTGTTTTTTTTAATGAAATTATTAAAAATAATAATTTTAATGTCGCCACACACGCATTCCCATGATACCAACGGATACTCCATTTGAATTCAAGCGTCTACAGTTTCCTGTACGACTAGCCTTTGCAATGACCTTTAACAAAGCGCAGGGACAATGATTGCAAATATGTGGACTAAATAAATACATACGTTGGGTGTTCATGAGTTGGGAAACCATCAAATTTATTTTTTCTTGCACCAGATAAGAAAACAAAAAATTTTGTATATTTACAAGCACTAAGATAAAGACTATCAAACATCATGGTTTAATATTACAAGTGAAGAAGCATGTTTATTTGGCCATCAACTCTGTATATCTATGTTTTGTACATTATGTTATATTCAAATGACATATATGTAGGGATAATTTTATTGTTAATTTTCATTTATTCTATACATTTGATCATTAATAAATTTTGTTCGAGATATGAAAACTGCCTTTTTGTTCAAACACAACAACGTGTGAACGGGTACAGCTAGTTCATATTAAAGCTTGAAATACTGTCATAAGTATATCATGTCTGATTAATGTAATTCAGATTTATTCGCTTGAATAAATAATTGCTCTGAATACTGTAACATGATTTTTATATGGTGAAAAGTTGGATCTGAGCTGAGATGAGTAGCTCTTCTATTGCATCTAGTGTTTTCAATTATTATTATTATTAAATAAAATATTGCCTTAAATTTAATGTGATATTAATACTATAATATTAATTTTATATTAATTAAAACGAGTGTATTGTGAAAATTATATTTGTCAAATATAAAAGTTACTGTAAAAACCTAAAGCTAAACAAACAAAGAAAACAGTTAATACAGTGCTTTCAAGTATTTCGAGTGCATATGAACTTGAATTATTTCATTTTTATTCTATTTTATTTCCATTCGATAGGGAAACAAAAATTTAGTTACTATAACTATAAAAACAAACGTCTACAAATGTGGCCAAGGGCTTGAAGAGGTTAAAAACATCCAATATCACACATTTCAATAAAAAATGAAAAACGGTACAGATTCGTCATTAGAGGATTACCATCTACAAACTGTCAAGATAAACTCAAAGCAAACCTGGACATAAAGTACCCAGAATAACTAATATCTACAAATTTGTCAATAATGATGGTATAAAAATGAAAATAAGTTTTCCAGAGACAGAGTAAGACAACCGCTCTTCAGCACTTACAAAAGAAACCAATCAAGATAACAACAATTACACCATCTACTTCAGGATTACCTTACGCTCAAGCTGGTAAAGTATCTAATGGTAGCCTGAACCAAGCCAAGAACTACAATAGAGAATAACGAGTCAAGTAATAGTGAAATTGTTAAGATACTTGGTTAGATAAAGAAGACCCTAGAGCAGTTAACAAAGAGAGGCGAAAAACTGAAAAGTATCTCCAAACCTCTCAACACCAAAATCAGCAATTTGAAAAAAAAATGATTAACACATTTCTGCGCATTGTAACTTGGAACGCAAATGGGTTGAATGAGCGAGCGCAAGAACTAGAATAATTTCTGAATAACTCGAATATTGACATTGCCTTAGTATCAGAAACACATTTTTCACATAAAAGTTATATAAAAATAAAAGGGTACAAAGCATATTCGACCACATATCCAAGTGAACGTGCTCACGGTGGAACAGCATTATTTATTAAGGAAAATATTAATCACTTTCTACAGGAAGAAATAAAACAGTCATACACAGTATGGCTCAAAAATAACCGAACTTTTTGGATATATAATAAAACACACCTTATATTACCTTTGAAAGTTATTATTCAAAGTAGGTTCCATTAGACTCAATACAACGTTTGGCACGATCAACCAACGCATGCATAGATTTTTTTATGTCATTTATAGAAATGCTCTTTAGCACCTCGGTTACGGCTGCTTGAATGGCTGGGATATCATCATAAAATGCTCCTTTCATCTTGATTTTCATTTTTGGAAATAGAAAATAGTCCATGGTGATAGATCAGGCGAATATGGAGGATGGTTGATGAGAGAAATCTGTTTTTTCATCAAAAATTCGTTCACTTTTTTGGTCTTCATTTAATTAATGTGGAACAAAACGCGAACAGACCTTTCTTTTACCCAAATCTTCAGTTAAAATTCCCCAAATAGAGTTTTTACGCATATTAAATTCCTTAGACAACTTCTTGTAGTAAAATTAACATCGATACCAATGATTTCACGGACTTTTTTCACCAATTCAGCACGATTACTAGCTTCTGGACGACCTGGCCCTAGGTCATCATTTAAATCCTCACGACTATTTTTAAATCGTGTAAACCACGTATAAACTTGAGTAAGACTCATACAATCATCACCATAAACTGTTTTTATCAATTTCTATGTCTCAGCGAATTTTTTTTCACAAAATTTGATATTTGCCCTTTGTTCCATTTTATTTTTGTAACATTAGCACTCTTACTACTTTTATTCAAATGGCCGTAGCTTTGACATCTGTCATCCGATTTACATGAATATAGGTGCGTTTGAAAGAAGACGAATTTATCTTTTTAATGCTTAATGTTTCCATAGATGGCTCTGCATGTTATACAATTTGTTTAAAGTTCAGTTATTTTTGAGACACACTGTATTTATTCAATGCACTATTGTTACAATACATTATAATGGAACCGAATCAAATTTAGGTGCAATATACTGCACACCGAGTCATACGATTACAAAACCACAGTTTCTTGATATATTCAGAAAACTTGGACCTAAATTTATAATTATAGGAGATTTTAATGTGCATGGGGATCAAGGCTTATTACCCCAGGTAAAGGAAAGGAACTTCTAACAGCAATTATTGAAGCAAAATGTGTATTTCATTCATTACGTACTCCAACTTACTGGCCAACTGACAATAATAAAATTCCCGGTCTAATTGACTCCTTTATTTCAAGAGGAATAACACCAAATTATACTGAAATAAAGGAAATAATTGGTTTATCATCGGACCATGTTCTAATCTTACTGATGCTAAATGCAACACCCAAGTAGAAATAGTTGATACATTTAAGATATAGTGATGTGGCAGTGCCTTAAAATGTTTCAAATATTATGCAATCTTTCGTCGCTTTAACGTTGCTGTTACCTCTATGTTTCAAAAGTGATGCAACACAAAGTTCGAAATGTATCAGAATCCAAACTTAAAAACTTAGCTTAAACTTAGCTTAAAGCTTAGGCGCCCTTCATTTGTACAATATTTATTTGAATTGCTTAAAAAAACTAAATTACAAAATTATTAAATGAGTGTTTTTTGTCAAAATGTTTTTTTCTCATCCAAAATAAAGTACCAAATACCGTGATTTACATCCAAATTGTGTAATTAATCATTTGTCAGCAAGCACGTAGTGGAGTACAGGTTTTAGTAATTGTGCGCCATTTGCATTTTAATTAGCCTTTATAAATTTCCTATAGTATTGTTGTGGTTCTAAAAGGTCGTTTGTTTTTACTTTTACTATTTTCCATATTATCAGCTTTAAATTAGTACCCGGAAATATTCGAAAAAATGAAAGTACTTAAGTTACTTAAGAGTATAAATTTTCCAAGAATTATTTCTCATATTTCTATAGATTAAGATTAGTTTATTATAAATTTCTTTCCTTATTGTTATGCAGGTAACGAAGTAAAGGAGTATCAATTCTGTTTAGTTTCTAATATCACTTTTATAGACAATTCTCCCTGACTGTGTTATAATAGTCGAATTTTTAATTTTTATTTTTTCTAACTACTTGCTGGTATCTCACAGATAATTTAGAGTCTATTCTTTTATTACGTTTCACATAGATGATGTCACCGGGAGAATATTGCTAAATGGGCTTGCGCTTTTTATTATGGTATTGTAAATATTTCGCTTGCTTTGTTCTTAATTTTTCTATATTACCTAATCTTACTCGTTCCAAATTTTCGGGATATGTACTAGCAGCTCGATCGTAAAATAATTCGACAGGTGTTTTTCCTGTGGTGGAATGAATGTTAAGGTTATATCCGTTGACTGCTCTTTCGAGGAGCAATTTAAAGCTCTGGGAGATCTTTCGGCCTTAAGACAGCTCATTATTTCCGATAATTTAGAGTGGAATCGCTCGATTTGCCCATTGATTTCGCTTTTATATGGGGGAGTTTTAAAAATTTTAATTTGTAGTTCATCTTCTAGCATAGATGTTAATGATATAGAAGTCAGGGCCTTTTCGTTGTCGATTATTACTATTTTAGGCACATAAGAGTAAAAAAGAATGTCTTAAGGAGGAGTTTTCAAATGTTCTACTGATCTAGATTTTACAATTCCCGCTTGGGCAAATTTAGTAAATTTCTATATAGCGGTCAGGACTAAATGCTTTTCTGTGAATTGTGATTGAACAGGTTTTAGTCATTTTTGAGATTTACGAATTCATTTTGTAATGGACTTTATAAATACCAATGTGATCAGGAAAAATTTCCTAGACTATATCCATTACCTGCTCTAGTGCAACCAAGCCGTTGAATAAATTGGTTCTAGATTTCGGAATCTCTATTAGGCTAACTTTAGTGAATTCTCGTTTCTCAAAGACGTGTCCTGTGTGACCCTTCTCAAAAAGGATTTTGTTTTCATAACTATCTTCAGATCCAATTTTTAGAATTATTTGGTTGCGAAAAACATTTATTGGCACTTCCACCGTTGGTATTAGTTTGTGTGGAGAACTGTTACTGCTGTGTATTGTTGAAGTTAAGACGTTGGATTCTTTTTTGTACGAAAGCCTAGAAAGTGAATCAGCTGCTATATTACTTTTTCCCGGCTTGTATTTTAACTCATAGTTGTACTCTTTTGGAATTGATCTCCAACTTTTCATTTTACTATTAGTGTTCTTGTTGCTTGAGCATACGTAAGTGGTTTGTGGTCTGTGTAAATTTTGATTTTCCTTGAGCCATAGAGGTGGTGTCTCAAAGAGTTTAGTGCCCATATAATTGCCAGCATTTTATTTTCATTCGTTGCAAAGTTAGAGGCATCCGTCATTAGCTCAAAACCTTTTTTGAAGTCGGGATGACAAAGCGTTATTTCCGTTGAGAATATTTTAGTTTTTGGAAAGCATGCAGGGTATTTTGACTGAGGAAGATCGTTTTATTTTTGGAGGCGTGTTTCGAAACACGTCTATCTTCCCCCCGTAAAAAGGATGGCAGGGGTTTCACTAGTTTAGCATAATCCTATACAAAGCGTCTAAAATAGCCGGAAATTCCTAAAAACGATCGGAGTTCTTTAAGGTTTTTTGGTGGTTGAAGATTTATTATTGCCTTAACTTTATTGGAGCTTTGCCTGATACCGTTCTCTCCTACAATTGTAACGTGGGTTCCATATAAAGGTGTTCTGATCTGAATTCTAATCCATGATAATTTAAAATTTGCCATGATGATGGTTATTAAATGAAATTAAAAGATTAAAATTATTCTTTATTACAAAGATGATAGATTTATTATCTATCATCTGAGTCCTAGAGGGCTAATTCAAATGGCTATAACACCGAAGTTGAATTAATAATAACATATGTCAACTTTTAATAAAAATATTTATTTTTTCCAAATTGTGGCCTAGTTAAACACATAACATATTTAAAGTGAAGGTTTCTAACTATGGCAGCTTACCTAAAGTGGTTGCAAAGAAAACATAACGGCCAAAAAGGGCAACATACACTCTATGCAACTATTTGAAATGAACTGTACTTGCATACAATAATGTTCTCCCTTATATACTAATTTTCTTGTCTGTATATGCCCTTTAAAATTATTATTCTCACGGAAATTCCAATTTCTAATTTCCAGACATACAAAAATTTGTCGAATTGCAAGATTGCAATTTCCTTCTATCCTAAGTTATTTGTTTTTCAACTTACATAGATTCCATGTGAATCTAAAATATTTCTTTTCAGCGGACTTTCGGGCATTTACACATTAATCAATATTTTTACTTTATGCTATATGTAAATTAAAATTTTTTTATACAATATACCAACTAAAATTTATTTATACTATCTACTAATTAAAATTTATTTATACTATATACTAATTTTATTTTTACAAAAAAACACAATAAATTTTCTTATAGATTACACGACGTACCCTGAAAGTTCTACTTCTTTGTGAAAGAATGCGCACTTACTCATTATCAGTTTAACTTTCATATTTGCCTTTTCAAATGTTGGAAATACTGCTTGTAAATTTTTAAAGAAATCATTTTCATCTTTTCCAAAAATGATAATGTCATCGATGTAGACGTAGCATTTTTCCCCGATATGCTGTCATCCAGGGCCCTTTGGAAAATCGAATTTTTCAAACCGAAACAACAACAACAACTCGTATTTTCCGTTATTGATAGAGAAAACTGCTTTTTCTATATCGTTTTCTTTGAGGGGTATTTGGTAAAACCCGCTATTTAAATCGATAGCAGCAAAATATTTATTTTGCCCCAGATTGAACAGAGCTTCATTTATATCTGGCATAGTGTATTTATTAGGTATTGTCACGAAGTTGAGTTTCTTATGGTCTATGACAGTGATTCCTAAAGTGTGTTCTGTGGAACCCTAGGGTTCACACACCCCTATGATGACCTTTAATATAATAATATAAATAATATATTTGGAAAATTGAACGAATTATATTTTGGTCTGCAAGGAAAACAAGTCAACATATTGCAAGCAAAAGATAAATTGGTTGTCTTTTCAAGGAAAATACAATATTGGATTTCAGCTGTGGAGCAAAATAACTTCGAGTGTTTCTTCACATTAAAGTTTTTTCATTTATTTTAGTTCATGTTTTGTATTTTCATTCATTATTTCTATGTTGAATTGTTTCCCATTTTTAAGTTTTGTTTAATTAAATAAAATCTGAAATATCAAAATAATACTAATAATAAGTGGTTTTTTAAAAAATATTGAGGGTTCCGCCCTAATTGGCAACAAATTTGGGGCTTTCACGGCCAAAATAGTTTGGGAAAAACTTTTAGAGGATACGGATGTTTCTTTGAATTTCCATATCTCACTTTTTTGTATGGATTGTTCCCTGAATTCTCTTAAGGTATCATTTCTTACTATTCCATCGAGTGTAGTGAGACCATTTAAAATAAAGAACTTAATTTTTTTTTATTGCTGTAAAAAGGATTAATAAATGTGTGATGTGTTACTCCTATGTTACCACCTACTCATTTTGCAAAAAAGGGTTTCTCGTTTCGAATGGGATTTTTTATTAGCCTGGCTGTACATAGTTTTTGTTTGATCCATTATCTACTAAAGATTTTAACACCTCTCCACGCTTCCTTTTTTCGAATTCAGAAAAGGGGATTGAAGAGCAATTTAACCTAAAAAATGAATATCATCGATATATTCAGTTGGATTAAGATCATTTGTTTCATACGTGTCAAGGTAATCTTCAAGCGTCCCTTGTAAATTGCTTTGATGGTTTGCATTAAGTACATTTTCGGTGGCTGCTAACTCATTATCCTCAGTTTTATCAGATGTAGCATGATAGACATTTTGATATTTAAAAAGGGGATGAGTCTGCTGTGAATATTTTGGATAATCCTGTTTTTGTACAAATTGTTTGATCTGTGGCCCATTGGCATGATATAACGATCTTTTTGAGTTAGTGGTCCCATCGATGTCTATTGGCTCCACGCGAGGTGACAAATTTGGTATCTTCCTGAAATTTTGCTGTGACTGATAATGCGGTTGGATATTTTGGTATGTCAACTAATTTTAGGTAAAACCCTTTTTGCGGTGCTGACTTGCATGTAAAATTATTACTCCTAGATAGCGTAAAATGAGGTTGGAAGGTGCTTGAATGTTTTTGACTATTCATAACGTATTGCGTTCGATAATGGATATTGTTCGATCCAATGATCCTTTTCAGTGGATTTTTTCCTTCTCAAGAAACAACAATTTAAAACAAATCAATTATCTTTTTAGTTTTTATATATTTCTTCTCTAAATTTACAAATGTATAAATTTGAAACAACTAAGTGAACTTAAAAGCTATCTCAATGACAGCTGATCAACAACTGAGCTAAATAGCTTACCAACTCATCGGCGTTGGAATTTTAGTGACCTCTACATGTCAATCAGACGCAACATCCTCCCTCTTTGACAACTCTGAGGAGTTTTCAACATCACATGGATTTTTTCCTTCTCAAGAAACAACAATTTAAAACAAATCAATTATCTTTTTAGTTCTTATATATTTCTTCTCTAAATTTACAAATGTATAAATTTGAAGCAACTAAGTGAACTTAAAATCTATCTCAATGACAGCTGAACAACAACTGAGCTAAATAGCTTGCCAACTCATCGGCGTTGGAGTTTTAGTGACATCTACATGTCACTCAGACGCAACATCCTCCCCCTTTGACAACTCTGAGGAGTTTTCAACATCACAAATGGGCAAACCAGCTAGACGATAAATAGCTCGACGAAGAACGCCTGCTTGGGATTTGATGTCGGCTACGCGGATTCTTCCATCGTCTCCACTATATGTTTTAACCACTCTTCCCATCAACCATTTCTGAGGCGGCAAGTTATCCTCTTGTATAAGCACTAACTGTCCCTCCCTCAAATTGGAGGATGAATTTTGCCATTTTGCTCTCTTGTGTAGAGATAGTAAATATTCTGCAGACCAGGTTATGTGTCGCCAGCGATTCACATATGACATTACTGAATTCTCCTTTGGAATTTCTGGCTCTGCGATATATTCCAATGTTGCCTGACACCAAAAATGTGCGGGTGTCAATACAGTTTCATCACTTGGATCGTTTGAGATTTGCGCAATTGGACGTGAGTTCAAAATTTTTTCAATTTGACAACATACTGTGGTCAACTCTTCGAATCCCAACACTGATTTATGCAAAGTTCTGTACAAGTGGTGTTTTGCTATTTTTACTGCCGCCTCCCAGAGTCCACCGAAATGTGGAGAGCGAGGCGGGATGTGATGAAATTCGATATCTTGCTCGGCGCACCATTCTATAATCTTACGTTGCGTAGCATTGTTAAGGAAAAAATCTCTGAGCTCCTTTAGGCGATGTTTTGCACCCTCAAAGTTTGTTGCGTTGTCGCAGAATAAATTTTTGCATAAGTTTCGTCGGGCGATGAATCGTTTCAAAGCGGCGATAAATGCATCAGTAGAAAGGTTTGACACTACTTCTAGATGTACTCCCTTTGTAATAAAACAAATGAACACGGCTATGTATGCCTTTAAAGCAGCCTTTCCCCTTATCCTTTGAGAAATCATGATAGGGCCACAGAAATCTACCCCTGCTGAAGAAAAAGGCAAGGCAATTGTCGAACGCTGTGATGGCAAGTTTCCCCCTATTTGACTTAAGAGTTTCGGTCGATATCGAAAGCAATGGATACAATTTTTTATTATTTTTCTGCAATAGTCTCTGCAATTTATTATCCAGAAGGTTTTTCGCAAAATGCCTACTAATGTTTGTGGGCCTGCATGAAGGTATTTGATATGCAGGTAAACAATGTAGCTCCGTACGAATACGTTCTTTTTTGGAAGTAGGATTGGGGCCTTGGCGTTGTAAGGAAGAGTTGACTGTTGCAGACGCCCTCATACTCTTAAAATGAGTGAATCGTCGAGAAACGGGTTGAAATCTCTTAGACAACTTTTTGGATCTAAGGGTTTGTCTTTCATTAGTGAGTTAATCTCACTCTTGAATTCAATCTGTTGTATCATCCATACGACTTTCATCAACGAGGCCTCCAGTTCGGTCGCTGTAAGTTCTATTCCACTCGATAGGTTTGGTGAGAGTTTTCGTCGACAATTTGTTACAAATCGTAAAATATATGCTATGACTCGACGAACCCTTATAAAGTTTGAATATTTATATACGGCTTCTAGAACTGACGATTGCACTGACGCACCTACAAGTGCGGTTCTTTCTTTCCTTTTGTCTGGAAGTTGCGTTAACTTAATTTCGTGTTTTGGCCATGAAGTTTCAGACTGGTGCAAATATAATGGTCCTTTAAACCATATTGATTCCACTAGGTTGATGAGTGAAGAGCCTCTAGAGACAATATCTGCTGGATTCTGCTTGGTTGGGACAAATTTCCACTCACAGTTGGTAGAGAGTTGTTGAATTGTAGAAATTCTATTGCATACAAACGTTTTCCATTGGGATGGATGCGATTGCAGCCAGCCTAAGACGATTTTTGAATCAGTCCAGAGGTACGTATTTCGTATACTTATTTGCTGGCAACTTTTCACCCTTTTCAGTAATTGAACTAAAAGCTCCGCAGCACATAACTCCAAACAAGGTAAAGTAAGGACTGTTCGTGCTGGGGCTACCCTTGATTTAGCTGTCACCAGCTGAACAGATATCTTGTTGTTTGGATCTCCACTTCTAAAGTATATACAACAACCATAAGCTCGAAGTGAAGTGTCAGAAAACCCATGAATGTCAACGATGGTAGGGTTGTTCATCGAAATAGTTAGACGTGGAATGCACAATTGCTTTACATTTTGTAGTTCTTCAAGGAATTTAGTCTATTTTTGATGTAAATGTAGAGGAAGAGATGAATCCCATGGTAATTTCAATATCCATAACTCCTGAAAAAAGAGTTTCGCTTTTACAGTCAGTGGGCTAATCAGACCTAATGGATCAAAAAGTTTTGCCATCTCTGATAGTACCTTCCGTTTTGTAATTTTACTATTTGTGTCCTCAGTGGCGTGATAGTCATATGTGAAATAATCATTGCTGGGCTCCCAAGCAATCCCAAGAGCTCGAATAATATTCTGATCATTTATATTTATTAATTTTTCACGTGATTCTTCTTGAATATCCTGCAGTAGATGACTACAGTTAGAATACCATTTATGTAGTTCCAACTTTGCTGAACTCATTATCTGATATATCTCTTGTCTTAGTGTTAGAAGTTCCTTGAATGTATTTGCTCCTTTTAGCAGATTGTCGACGTACGTGTCTCTCCTTAATGCTTGAGCTCCTTCAGGTGATTCACTAGCGTATTTGTCAGCTAGATAGTTGACACACCTTGTTGCAAGATATGGTGCTGAGGCACGTTTTCAAACGAAAGTGCATCGTTTTCAAACGAAAGTGCTGGAAGTCCTCAGTAGGTTTATCTCTCCATAATATCAATTGACAGTTCCTCTGTTCCTCTTGAATCAATATTTGCCGGTACATTTTTACAACGCCCGCTGTCAAAGCGAATTTCCAAAGACGAAAACGAATCAATATGGAGAATTGCACAACAGGTCCTACCATGAGGATATCATTTAATGACAAGTCTGACGTTGTTCGACTGGATGCATCAAATACTACATGAAACTTTCCGGCGTTTCACGCAATGATGTGGAAGATAATAGTGGAATCTAGGAATGCTTGATGGATTTACAGCTTCCATATGATCTGAGTCCAAATACTCTTTCAAAAATTTTTTGTATTCCGTTGCAAGTTTTGGATCTCTTTTGAATCTTTTTTCGAGCATTATAAATCTTCTTTTTGCTTGATCGAACGAATTTCCTAGCGCTTCTAGTGAGCCTTTAAATAGATATGCAACCTTTGGTCGACCATCCGTGGTTTCCTCGACTGTTTTCATGAAGAGTTTTTTGCATTCTTCTTCTTCTGTACTTAGTGTGACTACCCGTTCTTCTGAACTGTCTATTTCCCAAAATTTTTCGACGAGCTTATTTAATTCCAATTCGGTTTGCATAGAATTGTTCAACGAGGATGTGTTACAAAGAAGACTTGATGCTGCGGTGTTGAGTTTTCCACTCACAATCCAACCAAATAATGTTTCTTGAAGGGTTGGAAGATTTTCTCCTAGCTTTATTTGCCCCACACATATGAGGTCGAAGAATTTATCAGCGCCGATTAGCATGTCAATAGATTGAGGTTGATTAAAATTTGGGGCTGCCAGTTGAATATTTTGTGGAATATTCCAATCATTGACGCTTATTTTTCTATCAGGTTGGCAGCCACTTATGGAAGACAAAACCTACATCTTCAGAGTGCTTTCATAATTATTATAAAATGATTTAATGGATGTTTGTTGAACTTCCTTCAGTTATGAAGTTCTGTTGAGACCCTGAGTCTAATAAAACCCGTGCAATCTGATAGCAGCCCAACCGATCCTTTACTTCAATAATGGCTGTTCCTAGGAAGATGTGATTATCTAGCTTCAATACCTGCTCACTCGAGGAACATAATGATGCATTTGACCACTCTGGAGAAATCTGTTTATTACTCTGAACTCTGGTAGATGTTGGAGTAGAGTTTCTTGCCTGCTGCCTGCCATCTAAGACAGATGAATTTGGTATTGATGATGATTTTGTAATCAAGCTACGATGCAAAAGCGTATGATGAGGTCTGAGGCATATGGTACATTTCGAAGATCGGCATTGCCCCACGCTATGACCCCTTTTTAGACAATTTGTACACAGTGACTGCTGTTTTACCCATTAGAAACGCTCCTCCACAGATAATGATGTGAAATGTGGGCATTGATAGATATGGTGACTGGTTTGATTGCAATTACTACATGCACTAGTGGTAATTTTCAATGACGTTTGTTTTCTCTGATGACTCCCATGATTTCGCCTAGTTTGAGATTCTTGAGGATTTAAGCAGACGGCCGACTTGTACTCTCAAGATTCCAAGAATTGACAACGACGACTTAAGACCTTTTCACAGTCCTTCCAACTCGGCAATCGTTCATAGTCTACTATTTCCTCCCATTTTATTTGACTGTCATGATCAAGTTTTGACATTACAATGTGAATCTTCATCAGATCCAAGTGACCTTAGAGCGCACAAATGTGAACTTATTCCATCCACTAGTTTTCGCAACTGAACGGCGTTCGCCTTAGGAACCCGTTGCATCTCGAATATTTCAGATATATGTTCTTGGAAGATCAAGTGTTTATTGTCGTATCTATTTTTCAACATTTGAAGAGCCTGTCCGTAATTAGTAGACGACTTTCCTAGCGCTTCAATAGTCTGCAATGCCGGTCCAGATAAGCAATTACGAAGGTGGCTGTATTTTTCTGTCACTGATTTTTCTACATCGTCGTCTACTAACTTGTTGAATATCGCAATGAAATTTGGGAATTCAGAGTATCTTCCTGTGAAGTGTGGCAATCGTAATGGTGGCAGATTGGGCTTATGTAGAGGCAATACACAGTAGTCGCATTTAGCTCTGATATGCTGGGTCGTGGTTTAGGTATCAAAGACAATATTTTGATCTCAGTTTCGCAATAGAGCTCCTCTAGCTCTCCTCTGGCAGCTGCTATTGTTTCATCATTAGGCGCAAGTCTTTCCAAAGAAGTTTGATGAGCATTCAATAGTTTCCAATATGACTCCAAAATCTCCAATCTACATTGAAGCTCGTTAATATTTAAAGTTTCAGCTTTTGTGACGATATAGTTCACCACGTTGGTTATCGAGCGTTTTGCCACTGCCTTCTGCAATTTTGGTATTTTTCTTGCTATCCGGTTAATAATTATAATTTGTCCAAAAGTAATTTGAATTTTAAGAAATCCTTTTGGGAGGGTTTTCCTAAACGCTTATGTTTTGAAAATATGAAAAAAAAAACCTTAGATGAGCTGCTAAACTTGCTTAATTTATGTATTACAGCTGATTGCGGCCTATACCCCTGAGGACCAAACATTGGCATTGTTTATCAGGTATCATTTATATGGCATTGTAGCGAGCTCGCTTATTTTTGAATCAGTGAAGCTATATATCAGATCTTTTTTTAACTTTTCATATTAATCATAGCTCAGAAATAGACAAAAAATTGTTTTGAGAACGTTGTTTTGAATTTTTCTGGTTGTTGAAAAATTTTCTTTAACTTATAGAAATTTTTTTTGTTTTTTACTGTAATTTGTACTCGATGAACTCGATTTTTTCTCACCTTAGGTAATTTTTTTTTAGCATCAGCTGCTCAGGCGTTTCCTTGCTTTTTAGTATTCCCATGCCTTTTGGAATGAATATCTATTCATAACACAATAAGTTTCCTTAAACTTTTATTTACTTAATTAAAGTACCTTTATTTATAATGAGAGTTCAGCATTTTTCATCGCCCATTGAAAATTTCCTTCTATTCATTTATTTTTTAAATGCAAGTTAAGTTAAGATAATATTTAAAAATTTTTTTTTTAAAAAACACCAAATTTGAGATATCGTTAGCTTAATACCTTTATTAGTGGATTCATTCTGAAATCCAAATCTGTGTTTTATTAATAATAAGCTCAGAATTATTATTCAAATGAAGACTTACGAAACTATTTTCTTACAACTTCAATGCGTAAGCTTCTGCGCTAATATTGGTATTCAGTAAGCAAAAAATTGTATAAACTTCCTAAAGCAGTATATACAAAGTATAAAATGTCTGTTATTTTGAACGGCGTATTTGACACTACGTCTGACTACATAAGTCATTATTTCGTTATCAAATAGATTTTCAAGAACTATTTTGTTACTAATTATATTGTTGTTCATGCATTTTAATTCTGTAAAGAGCTAGTTACATAGTTATTATCTGGCTCTGTGCTTGTAGAAACTGTATGCAGAGTTCTCAAATTAACCTTTAGTCTACTGACAACATCTCTAAGGCATCTATCTTCTCATTCATTCTCATCAAAGCCTTCTAAATCTAAAACAATATTGACGTTCTAAAATGTCAACAGTACATCTTTTACAAAGAAATCAGAATTTATTTACAGTTAGAATTTTGCTTTCGTCTCCTGTTATATATTTCTTTGGATGCCATTTAAAATTTTCGGCCTAGCCTTTACGTTAAAATCCACGTTTAGGAACTTCATTCCAATCAAATAGTATTTCTAAAACCAAGCCAAGTGTTTCTAAAAGTTGAAACATTAATGTCTAAGCTCTTCCCAAAATAATGACATTTAGCTAGTCTAGTCTCTATTTCTCTAGTGTGGGCACACCTTAACCTCTCACCAATATTAATTTAACTTCCTCAAAGCATGAAAGCTTAGTATTATGTCCTATTGGAATTTTATTTTTAATTTAGACATAAATTTTGAAGAAAGGAAGTGTGTAATAAACAGTACTCGAATTATAAATTATTAGCTGCAAAGCAAAGATCCACAATAGCTCTAATAAAAGCTTAAAAGGTAAAATTTAGCTTGATCGTGCAATAACTTTTTGTAAGATGACAACCAGCTCAAATTACTGTCTCGAGCAAGTCGTAATTAGAATTTTTTTTTCGTACAAATAAGAAATAAAATAATCCTTTAATGAAAATGACTTCTTACTAATGATGTTTATTCCACAAATAACTCCTTTAGGTTTATGTTAAGTTTCATTTTTATCGTTTATAGTGGACAATCTTTGCTCCTTACGTGCTTCTTTGCTGAGCCACTTGTATGCAAAAGTTTATAATGCCCTCACGAATAAATTTATATTTATATCTATATTCTCACAACAATTAAATGCATATGCTAAATGCATAAATTCACAACTTGCTATATTTTTTTCCAATTTTACAATGATATTCTACTAACTATATTCTTAAAAATCAACTTCCGTTAGCTATAGTAATAAAAGAAATGAAATCACAGAAATTCGTTCATAAATCACAACAGGAAAAATATAACGCGTTTTCCTCTTATTTTCGAATTCGTTGCTTACGATAACTCAAATTCTACTGGACCGATCGATTTGAAGTTTTGCACACTTTTTCGTCACATATTTCACTAGGTAATGATGATTGCTTTTTTCAAATAGTTATTAATTTTATAATAACAAATAAATACAATAATAAATAAGGCACATTTCCAATCTGAAAGACTACCATTACGACTAAAGATATCAACGAATAGTTACTAACAATAAGTATATCAACAATTGCACTTATACGCTTAAATGTACGTGAACTTTTTTTTATATATTTATGACATCATAGTATTTGGATGCAGTCTAAAGTCATTAGACTTAATGGATTATAATTTGGATATAAAATTTCAGCAAGGAAATGTGAACAGACGCACTCTCGAAAAATTAACATAACACGAAAAAATGAGAGCACTAACACTAACTAATGACAAGAATATGTTAAAAATTATAATGTAACTAACACTGACACAAATGGTAATCTAAAAACAAATCCAGCATGTCCTCCACGTGTTAAAAGTGAACCAAAAGATATACGTAAAAGAATAGAAAATTAGTGATATAAAAAAATTTAAAGAATTAATTACACCTTGGATGTAATACAATATAAGAACGAGTAATTTTCTTAGTTTATGCATAAGAATTTATTTTAATATTTTCTACTATTTAAATTAATTGAGGAATTTTAGTAGTTATAAGGGTAAAAAGCAAAAAAATAAAGAAAAGAAAAATTTAGCATAAGTATAAAAAGGTACGAAATCATCCAGAATATAAGCTTTTGATCCATAGAAAACCAAGATTATTTAAATCTAGTAGGAATTAAATAGGCATGTATGTATTTATGCATATATATAGATCAGACATTTAGAATGTATCTAGTATTAAGAGCTTTCAATATTTGAATAGGTTAGTTGAAAAAAAAAAAATTATATAAACGATTTTTTAAGGTTCTTTTTTGAGAAGTTGCTGGGCCCATCAAGCCACAAAGAAAAAAAAGGAGATCTTAAGTAAGCTTTGAATTTTAAGGTTATTTTTTTCCTTTCTAAATTTTCTTATAAATGATAAAATTTTATTTTGCTGTAAAGATTTTATTTTTTTTTGGGTAAAATTTTTTTAATCAGCATCTATTACTGTTATTATAATAGTTCTTTGCTTAATCCTAGATTTATATTTAATTAATTTTTTTTAAATTTAAGTTTTTTCCTTTTGTCTCGGGTTTTTTATTTCGTTAAATAGATATTTCTTTATATCATAGAATTTTTTCCAAGTATATATTACGTAGAATTGGTTAGTTTTCTTGTTTTTTTCTTATGTAAATATTAAAAAAATCAATTATGCCTAACTACAAAAGTCTTTTAATAAGATGTCCTAATCTCTCTCTCTAACCACCATTTTTTATACGGGTTATGTATCCGCATTCCGATACAGCTGATTAGCTTACCATGAGTGAAATAACGTCATGGTAAACAAACTGGAATGTCTAAGAATAAAATTTCATTTTAATTTTAAATAAACAAAAAGATCAAGTTGCAATTAGAGAATTGCAACTTGCAAAACTTAAATAGGTAGTCTAGTTAGACCAGTCCAAGGGGACAGACACTTACATTAGATAAACATCAATAGTGTTCCATTGTTTGACTGAACCATTATAAAGTGTGAATTAATGTTGTATTTTGTGTTATTTTTGTATATTATTTTTAAAAATCCATAATTGGCGCAGTCGGTAGGATCCTGTTTTGAAAAATTAGGATCTTGTGAAACGAACTAAATAAATAATTTTTTTTTGTTTTTGAAATAAATAGTGTGAAATGCAGTAGTTAATTTAAAAAAAAAAAACTACGTAGAAACGAATCATTAAATTTGGATAGAAGAAAACAACGAAACAAGAAAATAGACCACAATAGAGCAATGGCACAACCAAGCATGATAGAGCCGTGTTTAGTGGCCTTGACAAATATCGCAAGTCAGCAAAATCAACAACAGACTTTCAGAAGCTGGATTGAAAAAGAAATCCGGTATATGTCAACTTTTGATGGACAACCAGGAATCTTACCAGCTTTTATTACCTCAGTTCAAAGGGTAATCACAGAAATCAAGCTGAGCAAGTATACAGCATAATTTACAATAAAAAAATACAAGGACCAGTAAAAAACTACTTGGAGACTTTACCACCACCAATATGGGAGGAATGTAAAAGCAAATTGAAGTTGCACCAACAAAGGATCAGAGACAACATGCTCAGAGTAAGTTCAATCATAGAATTAATGGATAGAATAAGAAACTTTGTAGTTAATATTTCAGAATGTGCACTTTTTAGTGATTACAGGTCAAATTTTAAATAATTTAAGTAGTGTACTAGTTACTAAAATTTAAGAAATAACGGCTGGACCATTAGCCGCGGAATTATATAATAAATACAGTTTAGAACAAATGAGAATTATTATGAATAAATATGTAGGTCAAGATGAATACAATTTACGACAGTACAGGTCTAGTTTCGAACTGAGGGACAGTTATAAAACAATATCGTCAATATCATAACTATAATTATCCAAATAATGCGAATTATCGTAACCCTTCGTCTCAAATGCATTCGGAGCAGTTACGCAATAGTTATTCTAATAATCATTCGGTACAAGCTAGGCAAAATAACTATAATAATACTAATAGTGCTCAAGGGAGGAGATCAGTACGGAATAATAATCAGGTACAGCCCATGGAAATTGATATGATAGATTTGAATCATAAAAGAAAGCAATTAGAAAATGATGAGTTTTTATAAACTAGCCTCGGACAATAATAAATTTGTTATTAGTATAACCTTAGATGAACAAAAATTTATAGCAATTGTAGATACGGGATCCACAATTAGCTTGGCTAATAGTAGAAAAGTAGAAAAAAAATTTTACGATAAAATAGTAGGAGAAAAAGTACAAATTAATACTATAGAAGGAAGAATAAAAAGAAACACTGAGGTTACTAAAACAAAATGCCCTATGGAGTTCCAGCAACCACAGAATGCTAGGATGAAATGGATAAAGATTTATTTAGATAAAAACTACGACTTTTTAATTGGAATGGATTGGATTAAAAATAATGTTAAAACACTTGATCTAGAAAATAGAGAAATAATTTTGAAAAATGAAGTAAAACTACCTTTCTTAAGCAAAAGTATAGAAGAAGTAAATATATTGGAAGAAAGTGAACTAGGCAATATAAAAATAGAACACTTGAACAATGAAGAAACAAAGGGAATTTTGAAACTACTAGATAAATATAAGGAATTAATATATAAAGAGGGAGATATATTGACAAACACTAAAAGCATAGTACATAAAATAAGGACAAGGACAGAAGAACAAATCAATTTTAAAATGTTTCGTTATGCACCGTTTCAGGAGAAGGAAATGAGAAAGCAAATTGAAGAATTAGAAAACCAAAGAATAATAAGAAAAAGTTATAGCCGATACAGCTCAAGAGAATTTATAATTCTAAAAAAGAAAGACAATTCCAACATTCAAGAATATAGAATGGTAATTGATTATAGGAAGCTAAACCAGATTACAGTTGACGATAAGTACCCACTTCCGAATATAAAGAGTATATTAGACAAGTTGGGGAAAGCGCAATATTTTAGTTCCTTAGATCTGGCAAAAGGCTATCACCAGATATTAATAGAGGAACAGGATGTAGAGAAAACTGCATTTTTATCACCATCAGGTCTTTATGAGTTTGTTAGAATGTCCTTCGGGTACAAAAATGCTCCTGCAACATTTCAGATAAATGAGATTTTGAGAGAGTATATAAATAAAATATGTGTAGTTTATCTAGATGACATTTTGATTTTTTCTAGCACTTTTAAGGAACATTTAAGTTCTTTAGAAAAAATTTTTAAGCGTTTGACAGAGCATCAATTAAAAATTCAAGCAGATAAATACAGTTTCATGAACAAGGAAACAGAGTTTTTAGGTCACATATTTACCAAAGATGGAATAAGGCCAAATCCTAACAAAATACAGGATATACTCAAAGTAAAATTACCAAAGACTAAGAAACAATTAAAAAGCTTTTTAGGTATGAAAGGATTTTACAGAAAATTCGTTAAGGATTATGCCAAGGTTGCATATCCACTAATTAAATATTTAAAAAAGAACCCAAACTATAAGAAACAATTCGTCATTACAACAGATGCCAGCGATTATGCAATTGGAGCAGTTCTAAGCCAAGACGGTCATCCAATATGCTATGTTTCTAGAACACTCAACAATCATGAAAAAAATTACAGTGTAACGGACAAAGAATTTCTGGCCATAGTATTTTCAACAAATTACTTTAGTCCGTACCTATACGGACAAAAATTTAAAATAATTTTAGACCATGCACCAATCAAGTATTTAACGTCAAAATACAAAGAAAAAGAATTTTCTCAGCGTAACCAACGCTGGCTCTTTAAACTACAGGAATACAATTTTGAAATCGAATACCTTCAGAGAAAACAAAATTAAGTAGCTGATTTTCTCAGCAGACTAGAAAATAGTTCAAAGGTAGATATGGAAAATATCAGTGAATCCAATATGGAGTTATCAGATACCATTCTTTCAGTTAATGAACAACTACTGGACCATATTAAAATTAGAGAAGAAATAGTGAATAAGTATAAAACCCAATTACTAACTAAGTTTGCAGTAATATATTTAATAAACGACAGAAATTGGAGTAAAAAGATTGCTATAATAGCAATGTACGTTGCTACCTTCGGTAACCTAAGACAGATGATAATGGATAATGAGTTCCAATCAGAACAAGTAAAAAAATATCTAAAAGATAATATGATAGAAGCACATTGGACAAAAACAAATAGTCATACGGGTAATGCACACATTGAGAGATTGCATTCAACCTTTATTGAAAAAGTTCAAGCAATTGATAAAAACATTACATTAGAACAAAAAATGCAAGAAGCAATAGGAAACTATAATAATAGATATCACTCCACGATCAAAATGACAACCAGGAAAGCAAGTATGCTAACAGATTTCACGGATTTCACTAAAAGAATAATGAAAAGAAAAAGTAAATATATTGAAAAACTAAACAGCATCAAGGAAAATTATGAAGAAAATAGAAGTGAGGGCTTCATAAAGAATTATAAGAGAGTGAGACATAAAGATCAACCTTATTTTAGAAAATATCCGCTAAAAAATGTCCATGCAACCAATATTAAAAGACCTTATAAATTTTCAGGTGGTAAAAACAATTGTAATGATGATAAATCCAGTACAAGGGCCACTGCAGGTACATCCAATAAGGAAGAAAACGGGTATATCAAAATAAGACTCAGCCAAGTAGAAATATATAATGATACAGACACAATTTTGCACATCTTCGATCCAACCGAAATGACGCAAATTCTTAAATTATTAGAATCTAATATAGAGCATTTGAAGTTAGAAGATAGGTTAGCATTAAGTACAGAAGTAGAATTAGTTAGAATCAAATTAAGAACAATTCAAAATCCAAAAAGACAAAAACGAGGTTTGATCAACATTATAGGGCCAGCAAATAAATGGTTATTCGGAACAATGGACGATACAGATCGACAGGAAATAATGGACCATTTACAAATTATTGAAGAAAACAATCATAATTCCATTAGAAATTTAAATCATCAAAAAATCATAATTCTTTTACCAATCGTACAAAAATTGACCGACACATTTTTGATTTGGCTGAATTTTTTTTTACGGTTTTAGCAATGAAAAAAAAGACACACGTGTTTGAGGATTTTTTTTTAAAAATTTATTTTGAAAAATGGAGGGGTTCAAAGTTTTAAAAAATTCATAACTTCGGTTTTATTGGGGCTAGGAGCTTTTTGTTTTTTTTGTTTTACAGTTAAAGGATTAAATTTAAAAAAAAAAAATAATTAAAAAATTTTTATTGTTATAAACAAATGAATTGTTTATATCGATTTTTAACCGTCATACCACCCTTATAGCAAGTTCTTAGTATTACCATTGTGTTCATCGTCTAGTTTTAAGTAAAAAACATTTTTTTGATTGATGGAGAAACTATTCCTACTATTAAAAAAAAATTATTTTTTAAGCGCCCCACCCTATATTGCACTCCACTGGGTGCGCATTTTCTTAATAAATATTGTTTTCCTTCGTAATACATATGTTTATCTTAATTTTTTATTTTTTATTTATATAAAGAAATTGAAAAAAATTATTAATAACATTAGTTATTAACAAAAAAAGCTTAATGGAAAATTAAAGGAAATAAAGCTTTATTTAAGGGGGTCTCCTGCTTTAGGTGCTTGAATTTTGGGTGTTTTTTCGGACGCCATAAAAAGAACCAATAAATATTTTCAACTAAATTTTTTTTATTTTTGGTTTATTAATGCGTTGAAAATATAGAAAGTTAATAATATTGAACAAAAAATCACAACTGAAAAAACCACAGGCTTGCAAAAACACAAAATTGGAAAAAACTCTTCGTTGCGCCATAGCCTATTTAATGAAGAATTTCTATACCAAATTTCAAGTAAATCGGTTGATTAAAACTTGAGATATCGGGCACACCGTTTCTAAAAAAGTAGTTCACACCCTAGTCACACAGAAAAAATAACCAGTTTCTTTTAACCTAGTTCTTTTGTCTTAGCCAATCAGAAGTCACGATGACGTGGTTTTTTCGACTTCTGATTGGCTGAGACAAAAGAACTAGGTTAAAAGAAACTGGTTATTTTTCTGTGTGACTAGGGTGTCAGTCCAGTCTTTAAAACTTCAAATGCGTTTTTCTCGCTAAAAATATATAATATAAAAACTGAATTGAATATATTGGTCAGATTCAAGAATTGTATTATCATGGATAGGAAGTGACCCATTATTATAAAAATCATATGAAGTAGCAGTGGAGACATATTGGACCTAAGGAAAATCCAGCTGATTTGTAATTAAGTGAGAGTTTTAAGATGAAAATTGTATTTTTGTGGCCCAAACTTACTTCAGCAAAATATAACACTTCAAGAAGAAGTATTGCATTACTCCAATTTTTAGATAGACATTGGTCAATAAAAGTAAGTTTATTTTTTTGTTTTTATATTTTTAAGGGCGTAACTTTTTTACTTTTTTGTTACAGGTTTTTCAGATTAATTTCATCCATTTGCAAATTGACTTCATCCTTTTGCAGATTAGTTTCATCCATTTTGCAAATTGACTTCATCCTTTTGCATATGAAGTTCATCCACGATAACAAATTTTTAAATTTTCATAAATATATTCAAATAAAATATGACAGACCTATTTATAGATAATAAAATATTTGGAAATTATTAAACTCTCGAATAAATTTTATATTTTTTTGAAATTATATACTTCTTTGAAATGCTTTTAATTTAACTATTTAAAAAAGAAAGTTTAATTCTTTTCAATTTTTCGCTTAAATTATAACACTATTTTTAATGAACACATTTAAATTAAGAAGTACTGAAAATGAAACTTAAATCTTAATAATTATCAATGTTTTTCTTAATTAAATGAAGATGAATAATTGAAAGTGCAGTATTTAAGACAGTGTAATATTATTTAAGTAAAACTAATTTATTTTAATATATTTAAATGTTTTATTATTATACTTTTATATTCACATATTTTATTATAATCCTAATTACTTATTATGAACTTAATTCTATTACACTTATCTATCGACTGATTTTCTTCTCCTTTTAGGTAAGTATGTAAATAGTTTTGATTAGTAATATTTGTCATGACTAAACTCTAGATAACCCGAAATGTGATCCTGAAGAATGAATGCAAGTGCAAACTTGCAATTCTTGTAATGGGATCCATTGCAATCCGTCAGAGGTGTAGTCATAACAAATTCTTATGATATATTTCATTACTGCAATGTGCATTCTTTGCACTTGCAATTTAAAGGATAATATTACAACAGCTTCATTAATTGGGCTCCCTTAAATTTGGATAAGCATTCCAATTTTTTTTTTATAAATAGTTCTAGCAGATAGATATATAGATATATAAATAAGCACAATTTTTTTTAAATATATTTATGAAAATCTCAAAATTTGTTATTGTGAATGAATTTCATTTGCAAAAAGATGAACTTCATTTGCAAAACATGAAGTAAATTTGCAAATGGATGAAACTATTCTGCAAAAAAATGAAGTCAATTCGCAAATGGATAAAACTAATCTGAAAAACCTGTATCTATAGAGCCACTTAAAAGGACTGCCCTTTCCGTAATAAGCACATCTAGGACTTGGATTAGTTTTAGTTTTTTTTTCGTTACGAGCGCATAAGCTACCCTAAGCAGATTTAAAATAAAACAGTTCATCATTTTTTTACAATTTTTAAACTATAAATAAAACTATTCTTCATTATTCTGCCATTATCCAAAATTATAGTTTACAGTTTAAAAAATTTTAAATTCTTTTGCAGGCAAATAATAAAGAATATATTTATATTCTTATTATTTTAAGATAGGTTATAGAAATCTTTTAAAAGTGAGTAAAGCAAAAATATTCATTTTATGGATAAAGCTCGAAAATATTTATTACAATATAATTTCTGATTTACTAATGCTTTTCTCATGTTAAGTTATAAAATTCTTTAAAATATTTCATCCCAATTACACTTAATTTGATGTGCTAATACTCCAAACATAAAAAGCTGAGACATAAAATTTATATTACAAATTGTTAGCAGAAATAATTTGAAAGCTAAAATATCAAAAGCTGCTTTCTAAAAATTTTAATAATTTACTTTAATCAAAATTTATATATAACAAAAAACTATTTTTAAATGAGTAAAAGTAAAAACAAAAGTAAAAAATAAATCTACTAAAAAATAAAGTTAGTGTCTTAAGGGATAGCAAGGTATTTTTTTATTTTTTTTTTTTCAATTTTTTATTTTTTATTATTATTTTACAACATATTAAGATTATTGTGTGAAAATTTGAAGTCGATTTGCTTAAAACTAACGAAGATATAAGGTTATAAGTCTGCCTCTTTCTACCTACTAGTACTACTTCTTCTCTCAAATGCGTTTTTCTCGCACTCAAGTCGGAGTCGGTGCCCACTGTGCCTCCAAAACAACTGTACTGATGCTTTTCAAATTTTACATACTTTTCCTATACATAAGTGATGATGTAATATCGAGTTTTTTTTTATTTTAACATTTTTTAAAATAACAAAAATTTCTTAGTACTTGCCAACAATACACTGGACACAATCTCCCTACTTAAGAGAGAATTGTCTTATACCCTTTCTTGACTGACGCTGTGTACATGCTTGTACACCTCCTTCAAAAAAACCGATTCTTAACAGAGAAACCGTGTACAGCATGGCGGCTTATTAAAACATATGATCGGAATTTCTACGCGGATCTGTTCATCAATTACTATTAGGATATATAAATCACTGTAAAAATCACTAATCTATATTGTAATTAATCAAAATATACTTTTAAAACAAAACAAAGTAATATACTTACAAATTTGCAAATATTTGCATTATAATTTTGACATAAGCCCATACGGAATTTCAATTTTGATTTGGTACACAACCTTAAAATTCACAATAGATGTGAGATTTTCGCGGAGTACAGCGTTTCAAAGGCTGTACTGCGTACACGATTCCAACGAGTGAAGTACATGATTTTTCCATAAAAAAGTGTCTTCTTTCGAACTGAATGCTGTGTACAGGCTTGTGTTAAGAAAGGGTATTATTCCCCTGTTTAACAGGTGGATGTACACACTTTGTAACTACACAGAAAGCCACTTTTGTATGGAGAACTGTATACACAGGTAATTGAAAATGTGTAGTAACTACAGCCTTTTAAAGTCTGTAGACACAGAAAATTGAGATCTATTGTGAATTTTTTCTTATTGGATCCCTCTGCTTTTTGTATCTCTAGCTCTCTTAGCTTCATTAATATTTATTGCTTGACTTTATAAAACACTTTACCAAAATAAATTAAAAACTCTCAACTTTTCTTTAGTTTTTTAGTGAAAACACTTTTAAAAAATTTAACAACCTGTGACATCTAATTTGAAATTTCACATCAGATGTTTTGAGATTTAGACGACATGTTTCTTTTGTCGTAATGTACAGACTTTGCCTGTTAAGAACCAATTTTTTTGTATAGAAGACAACAAGGTTCTACATAGCGTCTGTTAAGAAAGGGTATTAGAAATGGGCTTGAGGCTCGAAATAAAGGGGGCTACAGACCGCAGAAACAGAAAGAAAACCAAAATAAAAGAAAAGAAAAAAGGACTCGATACAAAGGAGTTAAGCCCTTTAGCTCATCTATCCCATGATTGGGGCCGGCTAACCTGAAATATAAAAAAATGAAATGAGAGAAATATTTGGACATCTTAAAAGAAAAGTCTGTTTTTTCAATTAAACATTATTTATTTATTTATTATTCCTTACAATTAGTATGTATATATGTATAAATATCAAAAAATTAAACTAATCTTAAAAGTCTAGTAAATTCCAAAAAGAATTATTTTAAAACCCAAAAGAAAAATAAAAACCCCACAAAACTAATTCTAATGTAAGTAAAACCCATGAATAATAAAAAATTAAATGTTAAGTTAATTAAATGTACTAAATAAAGAAATCTGTAACAATTATTTTTATACAAAATTAAGATCTAAGGAGTAATGAAAGGGGAGCAATTAAATATAAATATATGTTAAAACTAGTAAAAAAAATATAATCAGTTGATATAAAGTTATAAATAAGTGAAAAAACTCCTTATTTAGTTCAACAATTGTAAAGGACCCCTGTTCACACTTTTCCTTTGTTTTTTTTTATTCTAAATTTGTTTTAAAAGTATCGCTGTCAATACCGATAAGAATATTATTTTTATGCATTTTGTCAACCGGATCCTATGGGGCTCTGACCTTACGGTAGTGTAATTGCTTTTATGAGAGTTTCGTGGAGTTTTGCTTCTGGTGCGGGAACCTAGTAGGGACATCGCACATCAGTGAATTTCTCTTCAACGAATTCTTGTTTGCTCTATGATGGAAAAGTGCATGAGTGAAAAATTAACGGATAGATGGGAAAAGTATCTTTAGTTGTTTTTACATGTAAAACAACAACAATTTCACACACACATGCACAATTCAAGCAACAGATGCTACAGGAAATTCTAAGTCAAATGTCATTTGAAATTAGAGAAAATATAGTGAAAAATATAGTGCAAATTTTAGTGAAAATAATTAAGTACAAGTAATTAACAACAAAATTTTAAAAGATCTTGTGATTAATTGATTGTGACAGTACTATTCAACTCATGTAACATACACGCTGAGGAAAGAAGACAATAATCTACATGTATATGTCAACGGAGAACAAATCCCACAAGCTCAAACAGCCACCTAGCTCTACATCTAGATTCTAAATTAAATTGGAAACACTATGTGCGGCCGAAAGCCAATCAGATTAAAGATCACAGGATCAAAACTCCCACACATGTCATACACACTCTAATTAATAATACCTACTAATAAATTAATTATATGGATTAAGATTGTAGTAAACTAAACACTGAATAAAAAAAAATAAAAAGTAATTAGAACAAATATAAACCAAATTAAAACTTAATAATATAACATAACCTATCAACTGTGAACTTAATTATTTATATTTTGTTTTTGATATTTAAAACTAAATAAAACTTAATAACAATTATGTACAACATAACCTAAGAACTAAGAATTATAATTATTTTTATTTGGTTTTTATATGGAATTGTTTTTATATATTATTATTGTTAGTTAAAAACTAATAAATATTAAAAAAGAAATACTTTTATAATGCCGAATACTTCGAAGAAAAACAAACGGAGGAAACATTAGTGCAAAATTCTTGCAAGAATCCTTCGAAAAGCTTTTCTGGCAGAAAAAAGCCGTGACGTTTGATTTTTATCCACTTTTCTAACAAAATTCATTGAAAGTTTTCGTTATGTCTAAAAAGTAAGCCTCTTTCATTGATGAAGTAGCTCTACTTTCCCTACTGGGAAGTATCATTTAATTTAAGGGATAGGTGTATTCCCAGAGAATATGTATATATATATATATATATATATATATTGTTGGGTGTATTTTAGAAAGACCACACACTTATAAATTTAAGGATTCGTTTTTATATTGTATGAGCTTGGTTTATTAAGGATAAGTTTTGATTATCAAATAATACCACATTAACACTTTGAAAATTAATTTTATTGAAATAAGAAAATAAAATGCTGATTGGATGAGTTTATTTTATATATTAACTTGAGTAAGGATTTGTACTTACCTGCTCAACACGTTCCAGCGTTGAGCAAAACACTAAAACAAAATGAAATTAATTTATTTAATTTTTTCTTTCTTTGTCTGATAAATTGCGCTGTACTGCACTATGATAGGGCTAAATCTCAAGTCGTAGCCCTGAGAATTGGAGAAGTCTCAAGTCAAAACCCTGAGATTAAGTTTTAGGATAATCTCAAGTCAAAACCCTGAGATTAAGTTTTAGGATAATCTCAAGTCAAAACCCTGAGATTAAGTTTTAGGATAATCTCAAGTCAAAACCCCGAGATTATAGTTTAAAGAAAGATATCAGGTCAAAACCCTGATATTATAGTAAAAGAAGATTAATAGTTTAGAAAGATATCAGGTCAAAACCCTGATATTATAGTAAAAGAAGATCTCAAGTCAAAACCCTGAGAACTAAAGAAAATTCAGGTCAAAACCCTGAATTTAGAAGCGAAAAAAGAAAGAAATTTGAAATACTAATATCAAGTCAGAACCCTGATATTATAATTAGGAAAATTTAAAGGAAAACTCAGGTCAAAACCCTGAGTTTATAGGCGGAAAACGGAATATTTAAAAAATTCTAAAAGATTTAACACACTCTTTAATGAAAGCAAAAGGCAAACTAAACTAAACTTGCAGCAAGCGCATGGTATTTATACTAACATAACTGGATCGGTGTGAACTGTAAATTTCAATTCCCACGATCGAGCTTATCAATTTTTCTTTGTACCGTAATAACCCCATAGCAACTGATTAACACAGTAGGCGGAGTTATTTGTACACTAATACAAAATAATAGAATTACCAATACCAAATAAAGTCAACTATATACTTACTTGTTTACCAATACCAAATAAAGTCAACTATATGTCTACTTGTTTACCAATACCAAATAAAGTCAACTATATGTCTACTTGTTTGGATTATGACGTCATATCAAGTTGATTTCATGTTATGGATTCAATATGGTAACACTTTATTAAATGCTACTACACTGCTAAAGTTATATTAAAAAAAAAAAAATATAAAAATAAAATTTTCAAGAAACTGCTATAATTTGATTTGGTTCCGAACATACTGGGCCCCGTTGAAAGATTTTATTTTGTACGAGATTTCTATCAGATTTACCTTTATGAAGTTGGGCTTCGATACAGGATAAAAACAAAAAAATTATGGCAATAAGACCTTTATTTTTCCTTCCTTTGATAATTTTATATTTACCCTACGACCGGTTGGAATGGTGGTACGGTACTTCTTTTTTTTTGATTGCAACAGTTTGTCTTTTGGAATAAAAACAGGATACTGTATGCCATGGTCCTCTACAATCACCATCAGGCTTTTTTCCGGGTCTGAATCAGCATGCCTGATGACGATGTTCTTTAAGACGTTGATCTCCTTAGGAGTTCCTTTAAATCTGGTGGTGTTGATTCTCCCCTTGACCCTTGTCTTCGTATGATTGATGTTGGATGATGTTTCCTCACTATCGGAAATTTCAACAATGGCGTTGGAATTATTCAGTGTCATTATATTCACACCTCTGGTCACTGTGGCCATTGGAGTTGTAGTGCTGGATGATGTTAAAAATAACCGTTCGATATTCCGACCCGGCGTTGGTGGCCGATCAAAAGTTTCAGACATTTCTGAACAATAATAATAATAATAAATCAAACTAAGCTTAGGTTTAGAAAATGGTTTGAATACCTGATTGAAATGTTGATAAACACACAAGAGAGAGAAAAAAAAAAAAAAAAAAAAAAAGAAAATTGTTATATATTTGAAATTTACTTCAGTCACCTTAGACGCTTTTAAAGATTGACTGATTAATGTTTTTTTGAAACCATCTATTTATAGAAAAAAGGGTAAACGGTACATTTGAGCAAGTTTCTAATTTTTAAGACAAATGTGATAAACAAAATTGAAATTATTTATCAGAACAACTGTTATTACTAGGTAATAAACAGGTTTTGTGAATCGGTCTAATGATTGTGGTAGTTGGAGTTTGTATAGAGACTACGCGAATTAAATTGTCTGGGCCTGTATGGGTGTTTAAAATTTTTCCTAAGGGCCACTTACCTGGGGGAATATTGTTTTCTTTAAGAATGACGATATCTCCAATTTTGAGATTTCGTTCTTGAGTTTTCCATTTAGGCCGATTTTGAAGTTGAACAAGATATTCCTTTGACCATCTTTGCCAAAAATGATGTTTTAGCTGATTCAGAAAGTTCCACCGAGAGATTGGATGTGAATTTATATTGACTGGTCCTTCAGGATATGTATTTATAGAAGTGCCTATCAAAAAATGCCCTGGAGTAAGTATTTGATCATCATTAGGGTCTTCAGATAGTCTACACAATGGTCGTGAATTAAGGCAGCCTTCTATTTGAGCTAGTACTGTAGATAATTCTTCAAAAGTCAATGAAGTATTCCCGAGTATTCTTTTTAGATGGTATTTTACGGATTTCACTCCCGCTTCCCAGAGTCCACCGAAATGAGGGGCTGACGGAGGATTGAAATGCCAAGTGATGCCTTTGTTAGCAATCTGTTCAGCGGCATAAAATTTTGCTGTTTTTATGGCAGTTTTTAAATCCTTATCTAAAATGGTTCTTGCGCCAACAAAATTGGTACCGTTGTCGGAATAAATATCTGTACAAAGACCTCGTCTGCTTATAAATCTTTGAAATGCAGCAAGAAACGCATTGGAACTTAAATCTGATACTGGTTCCAAATGAATTGCCTTTGTAGCCATGCATATAAATAAACATATATATCCTTTATACAGACGATTCCCCCGATGTTTTGACATTTTGATATTGAGTGGTCCTGCAAAGTCTATACCTGTATGGGAAAAGGGGCGTGAAGGAGTTATGCGACATGCAGGTAGATTTCCCATTAGTTGAGTATTAGGTGTTGGCCTTTGTTTAAAACATATAACACACTGGTGTATTAAATGTCTTACACTTCTTCTTCCATGCAATAGCCAATATTCATTTCGTATAGCAGATAGAGTTAATTCTACACCTCCATGAAGAGTTTGGTGATGGAAATGGCGTATAATTAATGACGTTACATGGTTAGAAGATTTAGGCAAAATTATGGGATGTTTTTTAGCATAGAAGAGATTGGAATTAGAAATTCTTCCACCAACTCGTAATAGCCCTGTATGATCGCGAAACGGATTTAACGTGATTAAAGTGCTTTTTGAACTTACAAACTTATTATTTTGAAGATCTCGCATTTCAGATGAATATTCAGACATTTGAGCTAGTTTCAGTATTCGAAATTTTGTTTGTTGAATCTCCTCTGAAGTTAAAAAACCAGTTGTGCGTTCGGAACGCTTTAGTTTAAGATTGTAATAAAATCTTAAAGAGTAAGCTAAAATTCTTATTAAACGGGAAAATGTTGAAAATTTAAGAAAAATGTTATCAATAACTTCAGTAGTAAGAAAATTCAAAGTGAGTCTTTTTTGTTCTTCATCAACAGAAGTAGCGTGGATTTGATTGCTCTTAATCCATTGAGATTCAGGCTTGCTTAGCCATGATGGTCCATGCCACCATAGGGGTAGATTGACTAATGTGGAGGGCTCGATTCCTCGTGAGTTATAATCAGCAGGATTATCTTTAGATCGAACGTGATTCCAGGCTTCTATAGGTATGGATTCTTGTATACTTGCTATACGGTTGGCAACGAATGTTTTATATTTTCGGGGGTCACTTTTAACCCAGGTTAAGGTAATAGTGGAATCTGTCCATGCATAAACTGGAACGTTTTTTAGCTCCAAATCATTCTGGGTTTGAATAATTAACATAGACAGCAGAGCAGCTCCATTGAGCTCTAGACGGGGTAACGTGACTGGCTTGGTCGGGGCGACCTTGCTTTTAGCGGTAACAAGGTTTACATGAATTTCCCCACATTCATCTATAACACGTATATAAACAGCCGCAGAGTATGCTTGTATAGAAGCATCAGAAAATCCATGTATTTGACAATTGGAATAAGATGAAGTTAAATGTATCCATCTCGGAATTTGAATGTGATTAATGTAACCTAACTCAGAGTTCAATTTGTTCCAATCAGTGGCTAAATTTTCGGGAATAGGATCATCCCATGAGCATCCCGATAACCATAACTTTTGCATTAAGATCTTTCCAGTTATGACTATTGGTGATATCCAACCTAATGGATCAAATAGTTTTGCTATGCAGGATAATATAAATCGTTTTGTAACCGGACCATTATCAATTTTCGGAGATTGAATAGTAAGAATATCAGTGGATGGATACCATTGAATACCTAATGCTTTGATTGACTCATCATCTGCAAACCTTAATGGAAATTTCTTTTCTCTATCTTCAGGTGGAATATTTTTCAGAAGAGCTTGGTTATTTGCGACCCATTTTCTTAAATTGAATCCAGCCGATTTCAACAGATTGATTAGCTGGGATTGAATTTCTAATGCTTGTTCTAAAGAAGATGCCCCGGTTATTGCATCATCAATATAAAAATCTTTTAGTATAACTGATGATGCTAAGGGATGTGATTCTGCTCCATCTTTGGCTAATTGATGCAAAGATCGGATCGACAAAAAAGGAGATGGCTTGATGCCAAATGTGACAGTATTCAAAACATAGACCTTTATTGGTTTTGAAGGGTGATCTCGCCATAAAATTCTTTGATAATTATGATCATTTTTATTTAAATTAATCATTCTGTACATCTTTTCAATATCTGCGGACATAGCATACCGGTGTTTTCTCCATTTTAAGATGGTTGAAAACAAATTAGATTGTAGTTTTTGACCATTATGAAGCTGGTCGTTTAGATTTTTGCCATTAGACGAAATAGCGGAAGCATCGAAAACGATGCGGAGCTTAGTAGTAGTACTGTCCTTAAAAACAGCATGATGCGGTATGTAATAGCACTTATTTGCTGGTACCATTTCAGTTACCTCTTCCATGTGTCCCAATTTTAAATATTCGTCGATGCAAGCCTTATATTCATTATTAAGTGCAGGATCATGTTGTAAGCGCTTTTCTAAACTAAGAAACCTTCTTAGGGCCATGAAGTATGAGTTTCCAAGGTCTGGTTGCTCGTTATTTAGAAAAGGAAGGCGTACTTCAAAACGTCCGTCATCTTGACGCCTGTAGGTACTTTTATAAAATTCTTCACATTCTTGCTCCGATTTTGTTAATTTTGGTGAGCTAGGTATATTCTCTATTTCCCAAAATCGGCGTAAAAGTGTGTCTAGACTACCTTCGTTTTGAGGTATTAGATTCGTTGATAATGATATTACCTTTGTTGATGAAGAATTTTCAGTGCTACCAAATAGAATCCAGCCTAGCATACTGTTTTGAGCTACAGGTGTACCAGCTGGACCCTTGCGGATACCATCTAGGATGATGCTGCCATATGCATCTGCTCCTAATAGTAGGTCAACCTTGCCTGGTTGATGGAAATTGGGATCTGCTAACTGAAGGTTATGTAAATACGTCAATTTTTGACGGTTGATAATATGCGGTGGCGCAAGATCTGTTATAGTTGGAATCACCATCGCTTGAAGATGGATTTTGTTAATTGTGACATAGCGGGATTGTAGCAATAATGATACTTTATGTTTAACATGTGTTGCTTTGGAATTATTGACACCTGTTATCTGCATTGATAACTTATGTTTTTTGAGCTTGAGCTTAGCTGCAGCGGCTGCGGTAATAAAGGAAACTTGAGAGCCAGAGTCAATGAGTGCTCTCAAGGTAAATGTTTCCCCTGATTTGGAATGCACGTTAACTAGTGCCGTACCTAACAAGGCTTGTCGATTGAAAGAGTTGTAGAGAGATTGTAAAGTTTTTCCAGTTGGCTTTACAGTTGAGGGTTGCTTGCTAGGTTGTGGTTCATTAAGGCCTTCAGGGCCGTTTGATTTAACAGGATGCATTACAACATTCTTGTTAAAATTATATTTTTGATGCAAGAGTGAATGATGAAGCTTCCCGCAGTGAAGACAACGTCTTTTACTGATGCACTGTGGTGTAAAGTGTCGATTAGATAAGCAATTGAAGCATAGACGTTTGGATTTGACGAATTGGATTCGTGATTCAATGTCATAGTTTTTGAACTTAGAACATTGATATATATTGTGATCTTGCTTACACACTGTACACAAAGGAGCAGAGTAACTATTGTGAGTATGTAATTGCGCTTTTCGTGGTGAGAAAAGATTTTCATGGGGTTTTGAATCAGAAGACCTGGTTGTTAAAATAGATTCAAGTGTTCTAAAACGATATTCTAAGAATGACTTAAACTGCTCGAATGTTGGTAGTTCACTTTTGCCTTTAAGCTCAGCCTCCCATAAGGATTGTGTTTCACGGGATAATTTTTGTGAAATTATGAAAATCAATATAGGATCCCAACCGTTCGTAGATACCCCCATATTTTCTAATTCTGATACACATCCTATCGTGACGTCTAATAAACTTTTTAGGCTTTTGGCAGTTTCAACAGACAAGGAAGATTGATTACACATTAATCTTAACTGTGCTTTAACTAGTGCTCGTGGATTATGATATCTATCGCGAAGTACCTTCCACGCAATTTCATAGTTTGCATCAGAAAGTTTGTAATATTTGACTAAGGTTTCGGCTTCTCCAGAAAGACTTGATTTTAAATATTGTAGTTTTTGTGCGGGTGAAAGTGAATAGTTTTCATGAATTAGAGCAACAAAGAGATCATGAAAAGAAGTCCAAGAATCATATGAACCTGTAAATTTAGGAATGGCTATCTTTGGTAACTGTAAATTACTTGTAGGTAGTCCTGAACTTAAGTTAGGATTAAAAGAGGGCTTAGGGTTCTGATCATAATTAATTAAATCTTTCAACGTGGCCACATAGTCGAAATATTTTTCTTCTTGCTCGGAATATTGATCTTTAGCAAAGTACTCATATTTATTTAATTCTTCGGTAGATATTTGTGAAGCAGAAATTTCAATTTCACAATGATTCGCAGAATACGATTCCCATAGTTTTTCTACAGCGGATAATCGAGCTTCTGCTAAAGATCTTGTTCGTTTCTGAATGGCTGTTTTTTTGAAATTGACGATAGATTTATTAATAAGGTTGGAAAAAACTGTTTGTTTGTCGATAAGCGCGTTAATAGGCATTTTGTTAAAATATATTGTAAACTTAGCTTATAAACCAATCACACAATCCGGCTCGAAGGACCAAAATGTTGGGTGTATTTTAGAAATACCACACACTTATAAATTTAAGGATTCGTTTTTATATTGTATGAGCTTGGTTTATTAAGGATAAGTTTTGATTATCAAATAATACCACATTAACACTTTGAAAATTAATTTTATTGAAATAAGAAAATAAAATGCTGATTGGATGAGTTTATTTTATATATTAACTTGAGTAAGGATTTGTACTTACCTGCTCAACACGTTCCAGCGTTGAGTAAAACACTAAAACAAAATGAAATTAATTTATTTAATTTTTTCTTTCTTTGTCTGATAAATTGCGCTGTACTGCACTATGATAGGGCTAAATCTCAAGTCGTAGCCCTGAGAATTGGAGAAGTCTCAAGTCAAAACCCTGAGATTAAGTTTAAGGATAATCTCAAGTCAAAACCCTGAGATTAAGTTTTAGGATAATCTCAAGTCAAAACCCTGAGATTAAGTTTTAGGATAATCTCAAGTCAAAACCCCGAGATTATAGTTTAAAGAAAGATATCAGGTCAAAACCCTGATATTATAGTAAAAGAAGATTAATAGTTTAGAAAGATATCAGGTCAAAACCCTGATATTATAGTAAAAGAAGATCTCAAGTCAAAACCCTGAGAACTAAAGAAAATTCAGGTCAAAACCCTGAATTTAGAAGCGAAAAAAGAAAGAAATTTGAAATACTAATATCAAGTCAGAACCCTGATATTATAATTAGGAAAATTTAAAGGAAAACTCAGGTCAAAACCCTGAGTTTATAGGCGGAAAACGGAATATTTAAAAAATTCTAAAAGATTTAACACACTCTTTAATGAAAGCAAAAGGCAAACTAAACTAAACTTGCAGCAAGCGCATGGTATTTATACTAACATAACTGGATCGGTGTGAACTGTAAATTTCAATTCCCACGATCGAGCTTATCAATTTTTCTTTGTACCGTAATAACCCCATAGCAACTGATTAACACAGTAGGCGGAGTTATTTGTACACTAATACAAAATAATAGAATTACCAATACCAAATAAAGTCAACTATATACTTACTTGTTTACCAATACCAAATAAAGTCAACTATATGTCTACTTGTTTACCAATACCAAATAAAGTCAACTATATGTCTACTTGTTTGGATTATGACGTCATATCAAGTTGATTTCATGTTATGGATTCAATATGGTAACACTTTATTAAATGCTACTACACTGCTAAAGTTATATTAAAAAAAAAAAAATATAAAAATAAAATTTTCAAGAAACTGCTATAATTTGATTTGGTTCCGAACATATATACATATATTTAGATAACTCATATGGTTTTATTTTTCTGTTAAATATTAAAACATTTAAATTTGAAGAAAAAAATAAACTCCTGAGGGAGCGAACTAAGGCTCATTAATTAAAAAATTGTTCCTATAAAATCCTGAAAATTTCTTATGATTACCAATAATTAAAAATTTAAACTTATGACAAATCTAGAGGACATTTTTTATGTTAAATGTGAGCATTGTGAGAGCTCAGGAATTTAAAGGGATATAAATTAGAAGTTTATCCCTTAATCAATCATGGGAAGTATATTGGAAAAATTACTACCATCACGATGATTTATAAATTTTATTAAATTTGGAAGCCAATAGAACTAAGGTTATGAAATATCTACAAATTATATCATCATAAACTAATAAGGTTTGATTGTTATTTTTAAAATTAATACTAGTTTCGTGAAATGGAGTGAAAATTAACTATAATAAAGGATAATCAAGTTTCACTAAATGGGAAGAAAACAAATTTTTTTGACAAGTCAATGAGAAAGATGTCAAAACTTTTGAATCAGGGGGATATGGTACTAGGATCTCCAATTAGGACCATAGTGCCTCACATAATTTATTTTGTTTCTTCTTGTTTGTATACTTTAATTACTATTAAGGTATTTTTAATGCTAGTGTCTTTTTATACAATCTAGTTAACTATATTTAAAAAAGAAAAAAAGAAATTTAGTATGATATCAAAAAAAAAGAGATATTTTTTCTCCAGGAGAAGTTGCTGGGCCCAACAAAACGAAAAAAAGGAACATAAATTTGAGTAAGATTTAGTTTTCCTTTATTTTTTCTTTTTTTTTCAATCTTTTGCTAACTCAGACTGTCGTGAGTCAGGCCTCACCTTGAGATAAAGACCTTTGAGTGGACTCCTAGAACAGCCATGAGGCTAGGTCTCCTGTCCTGTGGTCTTCATCCCAGGAGCTGAGGGAGACAAAATAGATGAATTCGGAAGGAAATCAACTTGTAGATATAATCCTTGATTCTTTGCTCTTGGCTATGCCAAGACAATGTACCTTGCTGCTGTCGAGCTTTAGAAGAATTTTATTTCGTCTCACTCCCAACTTCTCATCATGGAGATCTATGGCAAGAACGTGGATTCGGGCTGAATTGAGTGATGACGTCGAAGGATTTTAACCTTGATTCTGTGTTCTTGGCGAGGCCAAGACAATGTGGCTTGTCTGGAGGTGGATCAACTCAATGTGGTTCCAGCCTACACTTCAGCCATTAAACTCTTTTAAGTTTTCTTTGTTTTGTATTTACCCACTCAACCACCATGAGCTGCTTGCACCCATCCGCCTAAATGGCAACTGTCTATTCTTAAACCGTATGATGGAGTTCAACCGGGATGATAATCAATAGTTTTCTTCTCCATCTTATGATTGAACTGGCTGACAGACAGTTAGCAGTATGCTCACTTTTCTTTTCACCACGTCTTCCCACTTTGCAAGCCTTCCAACATCCCCTCTCCTTTTTTCCATCTATCCAGGATTAGGTCATTTTAAACTACTTATGAAAGATGCCTACGGAAGATAGCCCGGCTAGCTAAGTCGGTAGAGTGTGGAACTCTTGATCTTAGGGCGTAGGTCGAGCCACACGTTGAGCAGGGTTCCCCCAGCCATCTTTCCGCCACATCTAGGTGAGAGATGAAATGGAAAGATACCTGTTTTGTAACAGAACCTGCTTAAGAGCATGGTAATTTATACATTGATTTGGCCTTACAACATCATTAAAAACAACAATAGCACAACATTGACTGTCACAAAGGACAATATGTAGTTCTCAACATACGTAGTTATATTTTGTAAACTTTATCTTTCATAGAATAATTAATTAACTATTTTAATCTAATTATAATTTTGTTTTTTTAAGAAAAAAAAAGAAAAAATTAACCAAAATATTAAAATTTTCAGTACTTGTTAATATGGCAACGAGGTCAAGTGCAGAAGCTTGACTTCTGTTTCCAAACAAAAACAGATTTTGACAACGGGAGGCTTATCAGCTTCCCGGAGTGTTTGCAATGCGGGATGCATTGTCTGATTTGGAGTCTTCCAATCGTGCAGAGGCTCAAACGTCTGTGCTTTTAATGCAAAACAAGGAAGATAGGAGAGGACAGAAAAAAAGAGGAAACAAGGAGAAACAAACAAAAAAATTTTCATAATTTTTTTGGGGGTTTTTTTAGATTTTTTTCCTGTTTGGCCTAGGGCGGCAAAATTTGGGGGGCGCCAAAAAATTCAAGTAATTTATTTATAACTAATGTAGTGGACTATTTTCTTTCAAAATTTTTAGGATTTTTAATAAAATATGTTTTATTGTATAATTGTATTGAATTATAGTCTTTCTAGCGTTTTTGAATCCACTAGCTGCTTATGTTCCTTGTAGAGCTCATTCATTAAATCTTGTTGGAAAATGTACAGTAGATTCTATTTCGGAAGTCACAGATTTTTTTGATACTTTGCAGGCACTTTACAACTTTTTTTCTATCTATACTCATCGTTGGGAAATTTTAATCTCAAATCCTAATCGAAATCTCAAAGGTTTATGCATAACTCGTTGGTCAGCGAGACATGATGCTTGTCGTACATTGGTTGAAGAGTGGGATGGTGTCATTAAATCGCTCAAATTTATTGTTAATGAAGAAACCGAAAATCAAAGTACTCGTCCTGAAGCCGAAGGCTTATTAAATAAAATTAGGAAATTAGAAACTGCATTTTCAGCTATTACTTGGAATACAATATTAAATCATTTCAATGCAGTTAACTTGAAGCTTCCAAATGTGAAAATTGATATGACTAATATCCTGCAATTATTCTACTCTTTAGTTGAATTTTTAGGAGAGTTGCTTAATGCTACATCCCATTTTAAGAATCAAGAGAAGAAGGCAAGAAATTTAAGTAAGATGGAGAACTACTCTTACGATTCTAAACGTAAAAAAAAAACGCAAAGTTCATTTTGATGAAAGTCAAAGTGGAGAATTTCAACCAGAAAATGAATCACATTATTTCATAATTAGAATTTTTAATCCTATTTTCGAACATTTAACTGTAGAATTAAATCGTCTTACAATGTCATATACTAAAAAAAATGATAGTTTTGCTTTTTTAAGTCGATTGACAGAATTAAACTCCAACGAAATTGCTCAATCAATAATTTAGTAAAAATATATCCAAATGATTTAGAAGATGTTCTACAAAAAGAATGTATTCATTTAAGTGGGTATTTATCATCGATAATGAAAAAATAAAAAGCTTTTCAATTCTTGGAATAGTCTACTATCTTACGAGAGAATGAATTACAAGAAGTGTATCCAAATGTGGATAAAGCAATACGTATTTTTCTCAGCATTCCAGCGGCTAATTGTTCAGAAGAGCGTTCATTTTAAACATTAAAACGCGTGAAAAGTTATATACAAGAAGTGGATAAAGTAGTAACTTTTTTTCCTAACTAAAACTTTCATTTCAAAAATAATTATTTGTATTGAATTATTAATTAATAAATCAATATAATAACTGTGAATGTTATGAATAAGCACAAATAATTTTTATTTTAAATCCTTACTTAGATAATTAGAAATTATTTTGAGTTGGGGCGTTTCAACTGTTAGGCCTAAGGGTTGCGTAGTCTTTTAATTTATACTTCACATGGAATGGGTAAACATATTTCTGAAAATGTATAAATAAGATGCTAGATCAACTTTTTTTGTTAAAAAAAAACATATCGTGCCTGACAAACAAACAAACTGCATCATTGATATTTCTGTCGATGCTTTCATGATTTTTATTATTCTGTATAAAAATTAATTTCGGCTTCTTAATTTTAAAGTAAATCTACAGACGTTAAATGGGTCAGAAAATTGTGACTCGGAATCAAAATTTGGATTTAAAGATAAAGCTAAAGCTTTAGAAACTTTGGCAATTTTAAAAAATCATGAATTGCAGTACAGGAAGTTAACAGTGCGTGGTTTATGGGTCACAAATGTACGCTAAGTCGGTTTCACTTTGCTCATAGGTTAATAGAAAAAAGTATAGCTTTCATTCCTTCCTGTTTTCCTATATAATAAAATTCCAGAAGCAAAGCATAACAATTCTTGAGGTTTCTGTTAGTAATAGTAATTCACATAGAAAGTAATATTGGCCTAATTTTATGTTAGGAAAAGAACAGTTGGAAGTAGCTATGCTCGTCAGAATTCCTTTACAATATTAGCACCCCATGTGCACGAGGACTTTTCTTATTAGTCTTTTTTTCTTCTATAAAGTCTTCTATAAAGTGTTCAAAATATTTTGTTAATTTTTTAAAAATTTTATGTGTTTGAAATTTTGTTAACATTTTATATTTTTCAATATAGTTTCATGCAAGAGGATGCGAAACCATTCTATGGAAAGAGTGGACTGTCAACTCATTATCTGGATTCATCTTAACAGCGATAGCTATATTTTTAATTGCATTTTGTTTTGAAGGTTAAAAATATCTACGGGAAAAATTATATTTAAAATTTGCAAAAGAACCTCGTGAAAACTTGGAGCTTAGAGCTCGGTTTCAAGAAAATGGAGCTTGCTGTACTGAAAATGCACAAATTAATAGAAAATCAATAATTGAGAATATTTTTCAAATACCTCACCTAATTCAGGTCTTTTTACATTTACTTCAAGTTTTATTTTCCTACACTTTAATGCTAATTTTTATGACATATAATTACTGGTTATGTTTGGCTATAACTATACGCTAATTTTTGAAAACAATGAGCGCTATGTTAAAATTATACTACTCTAACACAAATATATTTCAAAATACATATATATATATATAAAAAAAATTAAAAAAATAAATTGATAAAGACATTGAAATATCTTTTGATAAGAAAAAAAATTATAATTTAATTCGCCCAGTGGGAGGAATCGAACCACTCCGACGTTAATCGGCTACAAGTTTGAAGCTTGTTCAAGTAGCTTCCCAGATTATAGTACTTTATAGTACTTTTGCACAGAATTTTTTTGTGTAGTGTTTATTTAAAAAAAATTTTCAGATAATTAGAATTGAATCCCTTGGAACCTAATTCTTATTTGAGATCTTAATGCGTAATTGCACAGTTGTCGGCGTTTTAACATGAAATAATTATTTTCATTTAATCTTCAAATTACCAAAGGAAAGGGAGACATTCAATTATTTTGATTTATATGTTTGTAACCTTTTTTGAATTATTTTCTTTTATTGAATTATGAATGTTTTATTATTATTATTTTCAATAATAATATTAATATTTTAGGTATGGAATATTCTCTTTCTTCATAGTTTTTGTGGTGGAACAATTAGGTGTGCATGTTCTTTAAGTAAACGATAATAAACTACATATATATATATTTATTCATATGCCCATATATGGTGTTTTGGTTACGCGCTTTTCTAGGCGTTTATTTTCGCTTCCAATTGTTTTACTCCCGTGGTTTATAAAATATCCTTTCTTAAGGAGTAAACTGCAATAAAAACTATATTCGTGATTAAGCTTAACAAACTTTAAAGTTTTCAAATTACTTAAAATCATTTTTTTCTATACAATTAATTTGGCTTTTCCCACATTTTATGATTTATCGTAACATGGATTTATCGTAACATGGATTTATCGTAACATGGTTTTATCGTAACATGGATTTATCGTAACATGGATTTATCGTAACATGGATTTATCGCAACATGGATTTATCGTAACATGGATGATTAATGATTAATTATCTTTAATTATATTTTTATTTAAAATACTACTAAAAATTTCTTGTCAAATTATCATTTAATTATTTAACTTTTACTAAGAATTAAATGAATTATTTGAAATATATATAATTTAAAGATTAAGAGAAAGATCATATAATATTATTTTATCTGATTGAAATGTTGGCGGTGGTAAAACAAACGTCAATCGAACAAATATATCCTGATTCTCTTGAAAATATTAACAATGATCAGTTATCTGAAAAACACAAATAATGTTTAGATCCACCATTACAGTTTTTTAAACTGAATACTGTTGTGCGTCATTTTTTTTTTATTGATCAGAAATTTATGGGATTCTAAATAAAGTAAGGGCTGCAAAATAATTTTTGCGGTTTTCAGATCGAAATAAATGTTAGACACACCTCTGTCAAAAATTAGAAAAATTTCTTTGACCATTCAATATTATCACATTGGGTGGTATACAGGGAAAACATCTTTAAATATTTTTACAATTTCTTTTATATTTAAGAAGGAAAAAAAATCAATAAATAAGCGAAAAATTCTGTTGCTTAAGAGTTATAATAAGACTTTAATTTATATCACTTTTCGATACAATTCTTTTGGTTAAAATGATATCCTTATCCAAATCGATTTATGTTAAAGAAAAATAGACAAAACGGCTGATATTTGAATATTGTACTTTTCTATTAGATATATATGTATTTTTTGTTTAGTCAAATGAACTTTTTTGAAATATTTTTGTTACATTAAAATTTCCGATGTTTACTAATTTAACAAAATATTTCAGTTGAGCAAGCAATAGTCAGATAAATGCGATATGTAACATTTTGTAAACAGTTTTTAAGTTTTCTCTATTTCAATTTTTTACTTTATTAATCACAAAACGAAAGAAAATTAATACACCTATTGGAAAATTCCTTATTCATGTAATATTTTTATTATATTTTGTTATGAGAGTTTCTTATCGCCATTTTTCCCAAAAATCTTATGTTATTTTAAAAAAATATAACTCTTATTAGTCATGCAGTAAGCAATCTTTATTGCCTAATATATTTCTTTTAAAAATCTAAATTATTTTCAATAAATCTTCTCTATTTAAATTGAAATAATTACATAATTGACACCCGGTGTTTCATTGTTTTCACACATGCTAAATGTTCCGTATCAATTTTATTTGTTTCATTTTCTATGGAACAATGGAACTATGGGAAGCTCTTTTGAGAATTATCCCTTCCGTTGATAATTTAAAATTAGGCTATATATTCTGTTTTGTTGTTGCTTGAAGACAAAAGGGATTTATAATTATCCTCATCGAGTTTTTAATAATTACTGATTTCTTTCTATTATTGCCGTCTATGCATTAACAAAATCAAAACTAATATTTTCGATATTAAAAATCAAGTAAGACAGAACTTGGAGATAAATCAAAAGAATTTAGGCCTAAAAGGAAGTTATCAGTAGAATCAACAATATACTGTTTGGCATAAGTTTTTTTTGTTGATTTAAATAGTAAATTATTGATTTATTTATACAACAGTATATATATATATATATATTATATATATATAAGCTGAAATTTTATATTTAAAAAATGATTTCAAAAATCAAATTCCACTTTCTAAGCGATATGTGACTTAATTATATTCCTACTATTAGGGTTGCTCAAAAGCCTTCAATTGTTAATAAACCCTTTTCTAACCATCCAATCAAGTTCAAATAAATTTTTTGTGTTGGGAGTGCATGACAATTGATGTTAATGCAGTTAGTTCAAATATTAATTCATTAATTATATTTAATAAACTAATTTTAATTTTATATGAGAGAAAAGCTTCAGAAAACTGAATGCAACGAATTACGAATTCTGAATTCAGAAAAAAAAAAAAACAATCACAAGTAGGGATATACTTTAAACAATTTCTTTTTATATTACTTGTTGATTAATTAAAATAAGAAATCTACTTTTCAAGTGTTGGAATTTGCGTGTGCTACTAAGAAATTTTTTTTAATGCGACTGAATTAAAGATTCCCCAATTCATAATGAGCACTGATTTTATTAAGAGGCCGCAGATGATGGTTAACGTGTAAATTTTTTTATTAATAAGATTGAAGGGATGATATTTTTAGAGCTGTGAAGGCGCCAAATCGAAACATTGAAATTTAATTATTGTATTTCTCTATGGTTCACTGTCAGCATCTTATTTGTATCATTTCAAAATTTAAAGAGCTTTGCAGGTGATTATTTAAGGTGGGTAGAATGCATTATTTGCTTACAGCTGGAGGTCAGAGCACTAATAGATTAACTCTTTGAAGTTGTATTCAAGTTATATATATATTTTTTTTGTCAGAAATATGAAAAAAAATTTAAATAAAAACAATTATATTAATTAAAATTTTTGTTTTTGTTTACTTATCTTAAGGCAGTAGAATTTTGTTTCTCAATTAATTTCAAATATTTCTGCTTATATTTTGATAAACTTGATTTAACTTTATAATTCCGTTTTTCAGGTGAATAACATTTAAAATAATTCAAACCAGATGAATTTTTCTTATAAAACTGACTCATAAATCTGCCACTGCTGTTTTGAATATATATATGCACAATATCATTCACAATTTGTTTGCATGTATGGCGACATTTGTTAAAATAATGAATTTATTTAATATTAATTCCACATACCACAGTAGGTTTGACAAAGGTGTAATATGTTAAGCAGGCTTTTAAAGTTTACTTGCTTGGAATATTACATACTTTTTTTATTCCTTTTGTTTATTTCTAAAAATTCAAACAAATAAATCCTCCCCAATTCGAAATATTTGATGATGAATTGATACTATTCATCCTACCACTTTACCAGTACTGATACCGGTTTTACATTTACTCTTATGTTAAAAGTTGATGTTGAATTAAAATTGAAACGTATACAAAATACGCGTTTCTATGGTAAAGTGGTAGGATGAACAGTATCAATTCACATACATATCAAAATTAATTGAGGTTATGGTACATTTGTCTAACATATTTCATATATTTATATATTTTAAGAATGTCCGAAGATATTTTTTAAATTCGATTACAAGATGTTAAAAATGATTTGTGTAGTGGTTTAATTGAATGTAATAAAAGAGTAGTTTTACAAAATGCCAAATGGTTACTGAACTATATCATGGAATAAGTCATACACAAATAACTATAGAGATTATTATAAAGACGAATTTTTAGGTATAAATGAAAAGGAATTAGATATTTGGCTAAAAGTTATTTTACTACCTACCATTCAATATACCCATTCACAAACTTTATTATTAATTTTAGAAGAACACTATTTTTACGGCACTATAAAATTTTATTAATTAAATAACTAATTCATGGAAATAACTGTCACTTAAATTATAATTTTTGTTTTATTTAATCATTAACTAAAACTATAATCACTTACATTAATTTTAAAAATATCACATTATCAGGGACTTTTGTAAAATAAAATGAACACGGAATTGTCACTTTTGCATTAAGAAATAATATTTCATACAGCGAGCGAGATATATATTTTACTTTGTCATTTCTGAGTAAAACGTAAATAAAATGGAAAATAAAGTTGATACTGATTTCATACTCATCATCTTGAAGTACAAAAGTTCACATCTTTCAACACTTTCAGTATCAAATTGTTCAACACTATCAGTATCAAATCAACATCAACTTTAATTCAAAATGCTGATGTTGATTTGATACTGAACATACTGACACGCGAAAAGGTCACAACTTTCAGTATATTCAGTATTAAATCAGGATCCATTTAGAATAGTATGAATTCATCATACACACTCATGATGAGTCATGTTGAGACATGTTCAAACATTTTGAGTTATGTTGAGACATGTTGAATATGTAAGACGTAATTTTCTTTGTGTTTTCACTTCTACCATGTGTGAAATGGCACACATGATCTTTTTTTTTTCTTTTCTTCTTTTGGTTTTTTTTCTGTTTCTGAGGCATGCAGCCCATTTTTCTTGAAATTCTCCTTTTCAGTAGCGAGAGTGTGTCCAGTGTGTCAGTGGGAAAATCCATCCCATTACTCTTCGGCAATAGCCGCGCATAGCAAGCTCACTACAGGCCACATAAATGACAACTGGCAAATTAAATACTCCTTTAAATGTTCGTAAAATATATTTTTTAAGAGGTGGTGCCTCTTAAATTATCCCTTACAAAAAAGTCAAACGACAAGTAACCTAGTTCTGTCAGTCCTTACTTTCAAATAATATCACGAAAATAGTTTATTTAAGAATTTTTTCGAATCAAATTCTATGCTTAAAAAACTTGAAAAATTCACATTTGTTTGCTTTAAAACCAATAACACTTTTGAAATTGAACTTTTATTTCGTACACTTTGAGCGTAAATATAACCAACTAATTTGCTTAAAATAGCTCGCACGAATTTCTTTATACTTAAAATTTTTCTTTTTTTCTCTTTCAGGTCATCGTACAATGCGGACAGTAACAAATTATTTCTTACTTAATTTGAGTATTGCTGATCTACTAATGTCATCATTAAATTGTGTCTTCAATTTTATTTTCATGTTAAATTCAGATTGGACATTTGGAACTATTTATTGTACAATTAATAATTTTATGGCAAATGTAACAGTTTCAACATCAGTTTTTACCCTTGTCGCAATATCATTAGATAGATATATTGCAATCGTCCATCCATTAAGAAAGCGAAAATCAAGACGAAAAATTCGTATAGTTCTATTAGCAATATGGTTATTGAGTTGCTTATTGGCTTCACCATGTTTATTGTATTCATCAACAATGACAAAAACGTAAGTATTGAATTATTTAAATTTTTAAATACCTACTAAAAGTCCGCGGCTATTGCGGTAGAAATGAAAGAGGTGGTTCTTGCCATCGACACCTGATATATTTCTCGCTAGGGGCGAAGTGAAATTTTCAAAGAGAATGAGCACACGCTGGAATAAAAGGTGGTGTAGGCCGCAAAAAGAAAAAAAAAGGAAGCAAAAAGAAACCAAGACAAAGAAGTTACGCCCCTTTGCTCGTCCATCTTATGGCCGGACCGGCTGACCTAAGAAAAAAGAATGAAAGGAAAGGGGGTTTAGGTAAAAAAAAATTAATGATTCATGTTCATCTTTATTCTATTCACAAAAATTCTAAGAACCAAAACAAGCAAAACTTTAAGCTTAGAGAATACATAAACGAAGAAATGAAAAAAAAATGTAGGATACCATATAATAAATACTATAAAAGAAAACTCATCGAATTCTACAAAAAAATTAAGAGTATATATAGAAAAAAAAGATCGTGTGTGTCATTTCACACGTAGTAGAAGTGAAAACACAAAGTAAATTACGTCTTACATATTCAACATGACTAAACATGTTTCAACATGTCTCAACATAACTCAACATGTTTGAACATGTCTCAACATGACTCATCATGAGTATGTATGACACATTCTCAGATAATTTTTAGCACACATATATTACAATATATATAAAGCACACACACACACACACTTGCATATATATATATATATATATAAATGGCTAAGTGGAGGTAGGCCTGTAGTTTGGCCTCAAAAATCTCCAGATCTAACTGCTTTGGACTTTTTTCTAGGGTAAAAATAAAGAAAATTCTTATTAAATTATAGGGAAAGGCTCACTTTAATCGATTTTCATTGCACTATAGAAAACAGGTAGGCCATTATAATGCAGCAACTTTCTGTTGGAAAACACTTGTAGTTTAAGAAAATAAAATGAAAAAAACAAATTATTAGGGTGCTTTCTTGAGAAAAAAGCGAAAAACGTCAAAAAATGACCGAGATTTTTACGAACGGTCCTACTTAAAAATTTTTTTCTCCACTATTTGTTACTATTTTTAAGTTTTTTTTTTTTAATAATAAAATAATATTATTAGCCTTGAAAACATATTTTTTTTTTACTTCTTGTCACTTGGATTCAAAAGTTATAAGTGATCGAGTGCGTGGGGGTAAAAACGAAGCCTGAAAAATTCAAAAGGCTGTAACTCGAAAACGAAAAAAGTTAGACCCCCACTTTTTGTGTTTTTTGTCGATGAAATTTTATCTACTTTCTTACCTCAACGGATTATCCATCATTTCTGGGACACCCTGTATATCTAACTATATATATGTACATATATATATACCCAGCAGTTAATTTCCCCTTAAACGCGGATTGGTGACCAATGTCATTGCTTTTCCCTTGAAAAATATATGGAGTTTTGTTCAGGAAATATTCTAAGTCCTAAAGACTTAGAAAATTTCTGCTCAACTTTCAGTTCACGTGCACTCTTTGACATTGTTAGTGTTTTATATGGTTTGTGAAAATTACGTTGTTTCTAGTGTATTTTGTATAGTGTTTTAATGTTTAAAAAATTCAAATAATTTATATTTAATTAAATAATTTATAAGTTTTTATGTGTAAAGAAAAAAAAATAGAAAAATAAATGTATTTATATAAAAAAATATGAGTTTCCTCTCCCCTATTTCATTTCAAGCAAATAAAACATTTCATTTTCAGGGTAGTGTGAACGAGAGAAAAAATATTATATTTAATATACCCCTTTTCAATATGCCAGCCTATATATAACACCGATATGTACGCACACACCCAAACGGGCCGGGAACATTTCTGTACTCATTTCCTATTGTTATGTAACTCCTTAATAATAATTATTAACTTTTATTATTATTTTATTTTATTTAATAATTAATCTTTTCCTTATAAAATAATAAAAATATTGAACGCACCTCAACGAAAATTATTTATTGAATGCACTTCAATAATGAAGAGAATAAAAACAGTTAATTAATCACTGCAAAATTAATTATTAGTTAGTCTATTGTGGATATTAGCTTGAGACGGAAGCTAATTGTTAATATAAGAAAAATTGAAGCTAATTGTATCAAATAACTATTAAAATTATAACATAAATGATAGAATAATTTATTAAAAGAAAATATTGAATTTATAATAAAAAAATAAATAAAAGACAAAAAAATATTGTGTGTTTTTTTAACAGTGGTGTCAGAAGTGGGATCCGTTACATACAGTACACGCGATCCGTAATTTGCTAACTTGGTATAAACTAACTTAATTAATAATTTAATTAATTTTACCTTGGAAAAAAAAAAAACTTATATGAGTGTAATAAACTAGTTAATAATATAGAGTGAACAAAACAAAGAAAAATAGAGTAAACAAAACAACGGGCCATAGAAAACACAAAGCAGCAGATAGCAACTCAGGCATTGGCGTCCTAACGGGCCATTGAAAAGACAAAGCAGCATAGGCATCCTAGCGGGATCAATGGTTCCAGTTTTCAACAAAATCAACAAACAAACAATACAATCAACAAAATCGTAAATATATACAAAATATATTTAAAATAAAAAATTATAAAAAAAAAAAAAATTTTTTAATTAATATAAAATGAAAAAATACTGTAAAATTTAATATTGAACTGTGTGTCATTTTTTTGTGCTATAAACATAAATATATGAATAGCATTAAATATTTATTCATAAATTAGGTATAAATAAATAGCAATTATTCAAAAAAAAAAAAAAAAATCAAAATCACTAATATTAAACAAAAACAAAAATCAATTAATTAATAATTTTCTTTTTTATGCAAATCTAAAATAAACAAATATTAATTGAAGGAAAAATCAATCAAAAATATTTTGATATAAAACATAAAAAAATTTCTTTTTAAATATCTGTAATGTCTGTAATCATAGACAAAAAGAAGAAAAAAAATTTTTTTTAGTTGAAATACATTTTACAGAGAAGAATTATAAATAGAGAAAACATATTTATACTATATTTATATTATGTTTTAATAATAATTTAGAAAATTTTATTTATTTTAAAATATTTTTTTTTTGTCAAATGGGCAAAACTTTGTTGTAATTATTAGTTAATCTACATATATTAAGTTAACCTTGAAATATCCACAATAGACTCGGGTGAAGAAATTCAAACAAAACAACAACAAAAAAAAAAAATTTTCTCTTTTTCTCTTTTTCATAAATTCAAATAATTTCTCTTAGTCAGCTGATATATAGGGTTGCATTCAAAAAAAAAAAAAAAAAAAAAAGGGTTCACTAATACTATTATTGTCAAAGTAAATATTACAAATAAAGCTTTATACAAAACGTGATGCCAAGAACTCGCTATGGAAGTACCACAGACGGAAAACTTGATAACGAAACATCAGGGAATAATACAGGTAATACAAATTCAAACATGGATTTAGATCAAAATAACGTATTATTATCTAAGCAACCTTCTAACGAAGAACAAAACATACCTAGTGTAAGGGTTTCACAATTGGTAGACCTTAATACCCTCTTTACATTTATAAAGCCTTTTAACGGGGATAGAGATAAACTTATACCGTTTTTGAATACTGCAGATTCAGCATTCAATATCGCTACACGTGATCAAGCTACTATCCTGCTAGCTTATACAATATCGCAAATGACTGAAAAAGCTGAAGCAGCATGCGCGAATCCTATCTTCAAAACATGGGACTCATTAAAAAATTTCCTCAAGACCATGTATGCTGACAAAAAACACTAGGGGCATTTATTAATGGAGCTACTAAATAGTAAACAAGAGGAAAATGAAAGTATATCACACTTTATGGTAAGAATTGAAACTATCCTGAAAGGAGTATTAACCTCTATACAGCAAACTAACAAAGACCCAATAGAATTACCCGGTAGATTAGCCGCAATGAACGATATTGCGCTACATACTTTTGTTTTAAACGTTAAAGCTAATATTAGTCAAATGCTACGAGCACGAAATATCGAAACACTAAATGAAGCATTCAATATAGCCATAGAAGAAGAGAAAATACAACTTTTAATAAGAGAACAGAAACTATTCAAAGGAAAACAAAATTCTAATTTTAATCAGAAACCTTTCAGTAGGAACTTTCATGCGACAACTAAACCAGTTCAAAATCCGAATTTCAAGCCAATCTTTAACACCGCAGTACCCAAATTTTGTCGTTATTGTAAATATCCTGGACATGATATACAAGAGTGTAGAAAAAAAAATATAATGACCAGATAACTCAAAATAAAATGAGATCATTCCCACAACAACTAATTAATCAAGGAAACTCGGGAAACTTACAGCATCTCGAGATAGAGGCAGCAACCTCTCGAGAAGAAAATCTTTTACCTGCCAAAACCCTAAATTAATACTTTCGGTAGAAAATACCATATTCATAAACACAGATAGCAATGAATCAAAAACAGGAAAATTGAAGTTATTGATAGATTGTGGAGCGAGCATATCTATTATAAAACGATCATCATTAGATCCAGAACTAATTTGCAATACAAACAAAATCCTTAAACTACGAGGCATCGATTGTAACGATGACCCAATCCAAACCGCCGGTTATACTAACCTAAACCTACAATTTAAAGATCAATTTCTCTCCCATGAATTTCATATAATCACGGTGCATTCAAACATTCCATTCGATGGAATTTTAGGAAATGATTTATTGCAAAAAACCAATGCTTCTCTTAATTATTCTAACTGTGAGCTCATCCTAAATCCTCATGAAAAGGCCGCAGTCAAAGTCAGATTTCATCCTTCTAATTCTGAAAGAATTGTACTACCAGCGAGAAGCGAGACAATTGTCGAACTAAACATAGCTAATCCAATTATTCAGGAAGGAATCTTACCTGAAATTAAAATTCTAGATGGTGTTTTTTTGAGCAAGGCAATTACAAAGGTAACTAAAAACTCAAAAGCCCTTGCTACCATACTTAATACACTGGAAGACGACGTCCTTATATCAAATACTATTGTTACTCTCTTACCAATCCCGGAACAAGGTTACATATTTAATACTTTTGATGGAGATAGTTTTAATATCAATAGAAACGAAATCCTTTTATCTAATCTGAGAATGAATCACTTAAATCCAGAGGAAAAAGAAAGTATTATAAATATCTGCACAGAATTCAACGATATATTCTTTTTAAAGGGTGATCCTCTTACAACAACCCAAGCTTTTAAACATAAAATTAACACTCAGAACTCTTCAACAATAATTAGTAAAACTTATCGATATCCCGAGATCCATAAAACTGAAGTCAATAAGCAAATTAACGATATGTTGACACAAAATATAATTAAACCTTCTAAGTCTCCTTGGTCTGCTCCACTTTGGGTAGTGCCAAAGAAATCAGATGCTTCCGGCAATAGAAAATGGCGCATAGTAATCGACTATAGAAAATTGAATGATGTTACTATAGGTGACTCTTACCCATTACCAAACATTACAGAAGTTCTTGACCAATTGGGTCATAGCGTATATTTCTCAACGCTAGATTTAGCATCCGGTTTCCATCAAATCGAAATGGAAGAAGCTGATAAGGAAAAGACTGCTTTTTCGACTCCATTAGGCCATTACGAATATAATCGTATGCCTTTTGGACTTAAAAATTCACCAGCTACATACTTTCCAGCGATTGATGAATACAATTCTCACGGGGTTGCAAGGACTTATCTGTTATGTTTACTTGGATGACATCGTAATACATGCCACATCTATTAAGGATCACGAAGTAAAATTGACCGAAATTTTTGAGAGACGCCGAAAGAATAATTTAAAACTTCAACCCGATAAGTGCGAATTTCTACGAAAAGAAGTAGCTTATCTGGGGCATATAGTTTCTCAAGAAGGTTTAAAGCCTAATCCTGAGAAGATATCAATTATTCAAGACTTTCCAATACCCACAAATCAAAAGGAAATAAAATCTTTTTTGGGCTTAGTTGGCTATTACCGAAAATTTATCGAAAATTTTAGTAAACTAGCAAAACCACTGACTAACCTTCTCAAAAAGGGTGCCAAATTTGAATGGTCTCATGATCAGAGAACCGCCTTCGATACTTTAAAAGGTAAACTCACACAGGAGCCTATATTACAATTTCCTGATTTTACTCAAGAGTTCGTAATTACGACAGATGCGTCCAATTTTGCCATTGGAGCGATACTTTCCCAGGGAGCGGTAGGCAAGGATTTGCCAATCTCTTACGCCTCCAGAAAATTAAATAAAGCTGAAATGAATTATAGCACAACAGAACGCGAACTGTTGTCTATTGTGTGGGCTGTCAACCATTTTCGACCTTATATTTATGGTCGTAAATTTAAGATTGTAACTGATCATCGACCTTTGATCTGGTTATTTAATTGTAAAGACCCTGGATCTAGACTCGTACGTTGGCGTTTGAAACTCGAAGAGTACAATTACGAGATCGTTTATAAGCAAGGCAAAGCAAACGGTAATGCTGATTGTTTGTCAAGAATAAATACGGAACTACCACGAATTAATATAGTAAGCACTTATAAAGATTCATATGAAGATTATCTTAAATTTCACCATAAATCTATTACACCTAAAATATTTGATTACTCTGAAACACCTACTCACTTAATTAACTCAATCGATCATATTGCATATATAACTAGTACTGATCTAGACGATAATAATAAACATATTTCTGATATTATTTCTCTCTTAAACAACGAACAACAATTTCGAAATTTTCCGCACGTAATCCATTCGGTATTCAAATCAAGACATACTAGTACCGACAAAAACATTTACCATTGCTTCATAAAGCATAACTATTGGGAAAAAGCTACTTACAAAGACTTTTTCAACTGCTTAAAGGCTCTTTAGGAAACCTTACTACGTGATGAAATCTATTCAATATCTTTACCAAATTTCGAAGAATCTTATAATCAATTTAACTACGAAAACATTAAACCTATAATTCAATATATATTCCGAAATACCAAAATTAAGATACTTGTTCATCAAGGAATAATTTCAACTCCCACCGCGGATGAAATTCCAACTATTTTAAAGGAAAACCATGACGATCCTCACTCAGGTCATTCTGGATTCCATAGAACCTACCGTCGAATAAGACAATTATATCATTGGAAGAGTATGAATAAAGATATAAGATCATATATTAAATCATGCGAATCATGCCAGAGGAATAAAACAAAGCGAAAGAAATGTAAAGCACCTATGGAAATTACTACGACCTCCGCTAAACCGTTTAATAAATTAAATCTCGATGTTATTGGCCCCCTGCCAATTACAGAAAATGGGAATCGGTTCGCAGTAACTATGCAAGATGACCTCACTAAACTCTCTCAAGCTTATCCAGTCCCAAATCATGAAGCAAAGACAATCGCTAAATGCTTACTTCATTTCATCAGCCATTTTGGGATTCCAACCTCTATTTTAACTGACCAAGGGTCAGATTTTTTGTCTGATTTAATGAAAGAATTTGCAAAGCTCTTTCACATTAAACAACTTAAAACTACCGCTTTTCACCCGCAAAGCAATGGTGCTCTAGAAAGGTCGCATTCCACGTTAAAAGATTATCTTAAGCACTATACGAATCATTTGCGAAACGATTGGGATGACTGGTTACCTACAGCAATGTTCTCTTATAATAGTACTATACATACGTCTACGCAATACTCCCCATATGAATTAGTCTTCGGCTATAAACCACTACTACCTAGCGCTCTTAGACAGCCATTAGAAATATCATAGCAAAGAAAAATCGAAACGTTATTATGATACTAAAATATATAGTCCAGAGTATAAAGTTGGAGACCGAGTCTATTTACAAAGTAAAAAAACAAGGCTAGCGAAAAAACTAGATGCGCACTTTCTAGGACCATATGAAATAACAAAATTAGGTGACAAACAAATCATTTATATTAAGGTGAAAAATAAAATCGTGAAAGTCCATAAAAATTTAGTTAAACCAATTTCCTGATTTAATAAACTTCTGCCAATTTCTAATTTCATTAAATTGCTTTCTTAATACCATGAATTTTCTTTGTTATACACACGAAAATTTTTCTTTATGAATAAAGAAAAATTTTCCTTCCAAGGGGGAACGTGTTATGTAACTCCTTAATAATAATTATTAACTTTTGTTATTATTTTATTTTATTTAATAATTAATCTTTTCCTTATAAAATAATAAAATATTGAACGCACCCCAAAGAAAATTATTTATTGAATGCACTTCAAAAATGAAGAGAAGAAAAACAGTTAATTAATCACTGCAAAATTAATTATTAGTTAGTCTATTGTGGATATTAGCTTGAGACGGAAGCTAATTGTTAATATAAGAAAAATTGAAGCTAATTGTATCAAATAACTATTAAAATTATAACATAAATGATAGAATAATTTATTAAAAGAAAATATTTAATTTATAATAAAAAAATAAATAAAAGACAAAAAAAAATTGTGTGTATTTTTAACACTATTTAAATGTCATCAGTGCGTGGAACTTATAGATTAACATTGTTCGGTGACCACTTGGTTTCCCTTTGTCACTGATCGAGGAGAAATTAACCGCTGGGTATATACATATATACCCATACATACACACACATACACACCCACCCACATATGTATATATATATATGTATGTATATATATATACCCATACATACACACACACACACTCACGCATAAACACTTTCACACACACACACACATATATATATCCATCACCACATGCTATATATATATACTTTGCTTTGCCTGCTGCCAGTGTAAAAACGGTGTCGCTTTTTCGTTACATCGATTTTGCGTTACATTTTTTCAGAAAGCCAACGATTGAAGTTTTCACTTCAAAAAAAATTGAATTGAGATGTAACACAAAAAAAAATTTAAATACTATAACAGAAAACTTACTATGTACCAAAAAATCATAATTTTAAAAAAAAAAATCAAGTGTGTGCTTAAAACCACACGGTAGAAGTGAAAACTTAATAGTGTTTATAAAACATTTTGATATTTAGAATATATATATATATATATATATACTAGTGGGCTACGCCCCCTGTTCGCTTCGCTCACCCACCCCCGCTTCGCTTCACTCAGCAAATATATATCGGCACCTGCTTAGCTTTGTGTCACCCATCTTAACTTTACTGTACTGATTACCTACTGTTTGCAATAAGTATGCAAATATTATTATTATTAAAACTTTTTACAATATTTTGAATAATTACTTTTTTAAAAATTCATTGACATGTAAAGTCATGCCTACTTATTATCTTACTTTTTTACGCCTACTTATCATTGTAGTTTTTACAACATTCCGGCCCCCTTGAAGTATTATCTTCAACTGAAGCTATCGGAACCATACATAATTTTGATATGGGTCTTTTTAACGTTCCCCTTTGTGTACGTAATGTAACTACTCGTACTAGACCATCTTTTCCTGGATGCACCTTTACCACTTTTCCCAATAGCCATGATGATGGTGGTAAATTACTTTCCATGATGAAACAGATATCATTAATTTTAATATTTGTTTGTTTTGATTTCCATTTTGTTCTTTGCTGTAATTGTGTTAAGTATTCGGTCGACCATCTTTTCCAAAAGCTGTGATGTAACCTTTGAATATAATTCCAACGAGTAAGTTCATTTAAAGGTTTATCTTCCACATAGGGTTCTGGAGGAACAAGTATTGGACGATGTATTAGAAAGTGAGCAGGCGTTAATGGATTAAATTCATTTTCATCGTGAGACTTTATGCATAATGGTCTTGAGTTTAATAATGCTTCTATTTCATATAGCAATGTAGTACATTCTTCATAAGTAAGTAAAGAATTGCCTATTTGTTTATATAGATGTTTTTTAATTAATTTCACTCCTGCTTCCCAAATTCCACCAAAGTTTGGAGCTAAAGGTAGAATGAAATGCCATGAGATACCCTTTTCAGCCGAAAATGTTTGGAGTTCATTTTGGAATTCCTTTGTACGCCATAATTTAAAGACTTCAACTAATTTTCTATTGGATCCCACAAATGTTCTACTATTATCTGAGTAAATATTTGATGGAAGCCCTCGTCTAGAAATAAATCGCCGAAATGCTGCTAGAAAATCAGTAGTAGTTAGACTACTAACTAATTCCAAATGATAAGCTTTGACTGATAGACATACGAATACGGCAATATATGATTTATATTGTTTTGTACTCCTTGTTTTATTGTTACGTATATACACTGGTCCAGCATAGTCTAATCCTACGTTTTGGAATGGTAATGTTGTCTGTAATCGGTATGCTGGTAGATTACCCATTTGTTGTTGACATGGTTTTGCTTTGTATTTCATGCATGTTTTGCATTTATAAATTACTCCCTTGACATTTGTACGACAACCAATGATCCAAAATTGTAATATTAAGAGGTTCATTAATAATCGTTGCCCAGCATGAAAATATCGAAAATGATAGTCTTGAATTATAAGCCATGTAACTCGATGATTTTTCGGGAGTATTATTGGATGTCGTTGGGTAAATGGAATATTTGCTTCTTCTAAGCGTCCTCCAACTCTCAAAATGTGATTTTCATCGATGAATGGATTTAGTGAAGCTAATTTATTCTTATTTGAAAGTGCGAAACCCCTCTTAATGATTTTGATTTCAGCTTGAAAATCTTCTTCCTGAGCAAATCGTATCCAAATATTTAAACTGGTTTTGAGTTCTTGAACTGTTAAAGCTCCAATTTGTCTAACACTTAGTGGATTCCGAGCATTATTGCAAAATCTTAATATGAATGCTGTGACTCGTTTGAGACGTATTAATGATGATGAATCACGAAGTTTTGATACTTGCCAAGATTGATTAGTGGTAATAACTAATACCGTTTTACGTTGACCTACTTCTGGATTTTGTAGATGTTTATCGGTAGATTTATGAACCAACAATTTTTCTTGTAGAAATTTAGGTCCATTCCACCAAAGATCATGCTTAATTAATTCATTTGGTAACATACCACGAGAGGCACAGTCTGCTGGATTAAAAGTTGATTTTACATGATGCCAATTAGAACGTGGAATAATAGAGATTATTGCTGATGTTCTATTTGCAATGAAAGTTTCCCATCTGCGTGGAAGATCTGATAGCCAATTTAATACTATTGTCGAGTCTGTGTATGCGTGAACGATTGCCGTTTCTAATTTAAGACTCTTGACAAGCTTCGCTACCAGTCGTGTTGCAAGTAATGCAGCACATAGCTCCAATCTTGGTAACGTTATTTGTTTTATTGGAGCAACACGAGCTTTAGAACCAAGCATGTATACTTTGACATGACCAGAAGCTGATACAGATCTCAAATAAACAACTGATGCATAAGCTGCTTCTGATGCATCGGCAAATACATGTAACTCATAAGAGTCTTGACAGTTAGTCCAACGTGAAATCTGTATATCTTGTAAATTTGGTAATTCATGGTGGATTTCTTTCCAAATATCATATAATGGACGTGGAAGAGATTCATCCCACGATACTCCAGCAATCCATATCCTTTGCATTAATATTTTTATTTTTATAATAAATGGTGCAATCCAGCCCAGTGGATAACATATACGAGACATCATTGATAAGACTTCCCGTTTTGTATTTACTATATCAGTGTTAATGTTAATTGAAAAGTGAAAACAATCCTTGTTTGGATTCCAAAGTAGACCAAGAGTTTTTATGTAGCCTGGATCACCATCTATGGAATAATCAGTATTGTTTGAACTCTCTAGAAGTTCTGTTGGTATGTGTGAAAGTAATTCATTAGAATTGGAGCACCACTTCCGTATATTGAAACCTCCTTTCTCTAGTAATTTTCTTAGTTGTGTTATAAGCACAATTCCATCTTTTATGCTATGTGTACCTGCCATGAGGTCATCAACATAAAAATTTGATTGTAAGAGTTTGGCTCCAAGAGGGTACTGTTGGCCGTGATCTATTGCCAATTGATGCAATGTTCTTACTGCTAAAAAAGATGCTGCAGCTGTACCATATGTGACTGTCTTCAAATCATATTCTTGCATGGCGGATTTTGAATCCTTTCTCCAAAGAATTCTTTGGTAGCAAGTGTCTCTAGGATCAACAAGGATCTGTCTATACATTTTTACAATATCTGCAATAAATGCTACTTTGTATGTCCGAAATCTTAAAATTAATGACACGAGATCCTCTTGAATTGTTGGTCCAATATATAATGTATCATTTAGTGATAAACCAGACGTTGTCGGCTTTGATGCATTGAAAACTACTCGGAATTTAGTTGTTGTACTAGTTGATTTCATTACTGCATGATGTGGAATGAAATAACGTTGTTTTTCTGCAGTATTTACATTGGTTAATTGCATGTGGTCAAATCGTATATACTCGTCCATAAACTCCGTATATTGTCTTTTATATTCAGGATCTCTTTCAAATCGTCTTTCGATCATATATAAGGATCGAATTGCTGCGGATCTTGATTCACCAAGTTGTGATTTTGTATTTTTAAATGGAAGCCGCACAATATATCTTCCTGAAGATTGTCTTGTAACATTTTTAATGAAATGTTCTTCACAGTATTGCTCATCAGGAGTAAGATGATCCTTGATATCATGCAGTTCCTCAAGCTCCCAAAATCTTCGTATCGACTGCTCTATCCTTTCTAATGTGTGTACATAATAATTGTGGTATACTTGATTTGACAATTTTTTCATGGTGCCTGTTAATATATATCCAAACACTGTTTCTTGAGCAATAATTTTCTTCGATATTCTTATTTGATTTTTTCGAAGTACATTGAAAAATATATCTGCTCCTAATATTATGTCAATGGACTTAGATTCGTTGATATTTGAGTCTGCTAATTTGGGACCAAGTAATTTAGTTTTAGATAAATTATCAATATTATATCCTGATATGTGGTTAGTTAGTTTTTTGAGTATTATAGCGTTAATTTCAAAAGAATCAGTTGCATAATCTGATTTGATTTTAATACTAACTGAACCTCGTGACCTATGGGTTTGTGTTGTTCCAATTCCAGTCACTAAAATTCTTGATTTTTTTCTGTTTACTTGTAGTCGTTGTATACAAGATTCCGATATTAATGATGCTTGTGATCCTGAATCCAATAATGCACGACAAGCTTGTAAACCTTTAGTTGCATCTTCAACATAAATAATGGCTGTTGGTAAGATTGCAGTAGTTCCTTGAATCGTATGAAAACTATGCAATGTCGCTGAATGATTTTTACTATACTGTTCAAGTTTATTGGTATGAATTCTTTGTTCTTTACCTTCATGTAGTAACGTATGATGTTTTTGTGCACATATACGACATGCTGATGATTGACAAGTAGAACTATCATGACCAAATCGCAAACAGTTTGAACATAAGAACGCTGAAGTTACGAACTCCTTTCGTTGCTGTTTATTCATACTGGTGAATTTTGGACATTTATAAATGTAATGACTATCCTTGCAGCAATTACATATAACTCTTGACATTGTATTAACCTTCTTAATGGTTGTAAAATTGAATTTTGAGTTATTCTGCTTTGTAGGTTGTTGAGAACATCGTAGTTCAATTTCACGATTAACAAGATTCAAATATATTTTTAAAAGTTGGTATGTTAATAGCTGCTGAATATCTAGCCCATAGCTTTCTTGATTCTATATCTAGTTTTTGATTTAATAAATATACAAGCCAGCAGTCCCAAGTACCTGTATTATAACCAAGAGCTTTAAGAGCGTGTACTGATTCTTTGAATATATTACTCAATTTCCTAATTGATGCGGAACTTGGTTGTTGTTGTAATTGTGGTGATTCAAAAATAATTTTTAAATGTGATTCTACTATCAACTTTTCTTTGTTGTATGTAGATTTAAGTTGTTCCCAGGCTTCTATATAATTGGCATCAGTAATTTTAAAATGCTTTAATTGTGAAGCAGCTTCGCCTGTTAAACATGTCTTTAAATATTGTAATTTTTCAGAAGCTGAAAGTGTTTGATTATGATGAATTAACGATACATATAAATCGTGAAACGATGGCCAATTTTCGTATTCACCGTTAAATGAAGGTATATTAATTCTTGGAAATTTGATATTAGGTATAGATAGATTTGTATCAGTCTGATTCCTAGAATTAATTTGACCTTCTGAAAATTGTTGAAGGATCGTAGTGACTGCCGCTTGTTGTTGCGAAATTGAATTTAAAATTGCACTTGTTGAATCACTTTCAGAAACTAATCCTTGTTGGGGTTGTGAATTTTCTATAGCACTTAACTTACCTATAAAATTTGATTTGGTATTAAAATATTTATTTTCCACTTCTATTCTATATTCATCATCTTCTAATTCTATTTCCATATCGATTCGGGTTTGTAATTCTTCATATTCATTAAAGGTGGATTCAAGTTTTTCCAATCTAATCTTAATTTCATGGCTTGATAACTCTGTGTTAGTTAAAGCACATGTTTCCAATCTTGTAATCATCCCTTTCAGTATTCCTCTCTTTTTATACATACCTTCCATTTTTCGTGATGAATTTCCTTAATATTTTAACTGTAATTTACTTCACATAAGTCACCAGATCCGGCTCGAAGGACCAAAAATGTTTGCAATAAGTATTATTATTAAAACTTTTTACAATATTTTGAATAATTACTTTTTTAAAAATTCATTGACATGTAAAGTCATGCCTACTTATTATCTTACTTTTTTACGCCTACTTATCATTGTAGTTTTTACAACACCTACTATTTCAAAACATTTTTGATATTTAAAATATATACATATATACTAGTAGGCTCCGCCCCCTGTTCGCTTCGCTCACCAAACCTCTGTTCGCTTCGCTCACCAAACCCCGCTTCGCTCCGCTCAGCACACCACAGGCATATATATATATATATATATAAAAATACACCCACACACCACCCACCCACCCTCCATATATATATATATAAACATACACCCACACACCACCCACCCACCCTCCATATATATATATATATACATCACCACATGCTATATATATATATACCTTGCTTTGCCTGCTGCCAGTGTAGAAATCTGTCGCTTTTTTCGTTACATCGATTTTTCGTTACATCGATTTTAAAGTCAGTACGCCTAAAGAAGTTATTCACTTCAAAAAAATAAACAAAAATAATAAAAAAAAGTCTCCTGCAAGAAATTTCATTAGCAAAAAAAACCTAAGGGTGTAAGAAAATTTTCTTTCTTTTCTACTTCAAATTTACATCATTTCTAAACTGAAATTTTAGACAAATATTTTATTTTTGTATATAAATGATAATTTCTTTCAATTAAATTAAATTTTTAATAGAAGTTCTTTCTTTCCTTTTTCTATCCTAACTGTTTGTTATTCCGACAAAATTCCTATTTAAGATTCTGAAAATCCATACGTATTTTTCCTTTTTTTTGAAAATAGACACAATTCTCAATTACGTTTTTGAATACTGCAGAACGAGCAGTCAAATTCTTTCAATTATAAAGGTTAAGTACTTCAAAAGAATGAGCCTGAATATAATTGTTTTTAAAAAAAAAAAAGCTTACATATTTGAAGTTTTAAAATCAGGAAGTTCCTTTTTTTTCTCTCATACAGTCTAATCAATTTCAAAAAGAGATGTTTCACATTTTTTCAGATGGAAGAAAAATCTTTAGAATACTTCACAATATCCATTTCATGACGCCATTCGAATATATACATTGTTTCTTTGTTTAAGCTTTAATAATTCACATTCCAACGAGCAATTTGGCGATGAATTGCTTAAGCGATAAATGGGCAATCCTTTTTCCAATGGTATTTTCAATTAAGTGTCGGATTTTGGATTTGTGCTCGTTTTACGATACTTTTGCAATTCATTGTCATTGTTATAATTTATGAAGATGCCATCTTATTTCAAAACATAAAGTAGTTTGACAGTTCTTTTTTCGTTTCCTAAGTGAGTGATATTTTTGTTAAATTTTATTTAAAAATGTAAGTATTTTAAATATATGTACATATGTATATATCACCATAACCACACATATATATATCACTATAACCAAATATATATATCGACACATGCTTTATACATATATATACCTTGCTTTGCCCACTGCCAGTGTAAAAATCTATTGCTTTTTCGTTACATCGATTTTTCGTTACTTTGGTTTTTCGTTACATCAATTTACCCCTCACCCCCCCCCCCGCCACCACATCCCCTCACTTAATAAACCAATAATTGAAAAAGAATTACTTGCAATACAATGGGCAATCAATTATTTTCGACCTTATTTATATGGCCGAACATTCACCGTTGTTACAGTAAACACATAAGAACCCTTCATCAAAGTTAACAAGAATGAGACTAGATCTCATGGGCTACAATTTTGACATCAAATTCAAACAAGGTAAAATGAACACCAATGCAGACGCATTATCTAAAATAAATTTGGACATAGCACCTCTATGTGTGATATCCGGAATATAAAACGTTTAATATTTAAAAATATATGCATAGAGAAATTTAAAAATAAAGAAGAAGATTGCAAAAATAATGGCAATAAACTAGGCGTAAAGCTAAGGCGACTCACCGGAGACCGCATTATTTCCTGTAATTCTAAAAAGAGTAAAAATAGCAGCAATAACAATGTAAATATTGTTATATTAAGGAATGATGTCATAGTTCAGATTAACAATAATCTAGAAAATCGTTTAGGCGACTATCTGGAGACCTTAATACATGAGATGGCAAAGAAGGATATAAATGAGCTAGCATTATCATATGAAGATGAAATATTTAAATATGTCGACATAAATAAATTTAAAAATACGTACAATAAGCTGCAAAATGAATTAATTGCGAGAATAAGTATAAATAAAAATCAAACTTTAAAAATAATATTATATAAACCACCTATATATATAACAAAAGAAAAAGAAATGAAAGAAATAATTGCAAAATATCATACAACACCAACAGGAGGACATATAGGGACCAAAAGATGTATTAACAAATTAAAGAATAATTATATTTGAAAAAATATGAACAAAATGGTGAAAAACTACATAAATATTTGTGATTCATGTGCACGAAACAAAATAACGAAGTACACAAAAGAGCCTTTAGCAATCACTGAGACACCTAATAATAGTTTCGAAATAGTATCCATTGATACAGTCGGTCCTTTGAGAATATCTAACGAATATAGATACCTATTAACCACCCAATGTGAACTCACAAAGTACATTGAAGTATTTCCAATGGAAAATAAAGAAGCATACACTATCGCAAAAACTCTCGTGCAAAAATTTATTCTGAAATATGGATCTTTTAAGATATTTAAAACAGATCAAGGAACTGAATTTGTTAATGAAATATTTAAAAACATATGCAATGCATTAAACATAGATCACGTAACATCAACGCCATTTCACCATGAAACCCTAGGTTAAATTGAGAGAAACCACAGAGTTCTTAGTGAAATAACCTTCGCCGATGAAGATAGGTGGGATGAATGGATTCCTTACTACGTATATAGCTACAACTCAACACCCCATTTGGATAACAATTATTCACCATTTGAGTTAGTATTTGGCAAAATTGCAACACTATTTAGTAATAAATCAACCTATCCCAACAATATTATATATAACCTAGATAATTATGCAAATGAAGTACAACTAAGATTAAAAAGGGCTCTAGAAAGAGCAAAAATATCACTAAATGATGCAAAACTCAAACGAAAATCAATAAACGATAAAAACATAAACCCAAGCAATTTTAATACAGGAGACTATATATACCTAAAGAAAGGGAATGCTAAAAAACACAAAGCACCTTTTGGAGGCCCATTTAAAGTTATAAATAAAATGAAAGTAAACTCATTAATAGACAAAAATGGAAAACACTAATTAATACATAATAATAGATTAAAATTGAAAATAAAATAAAACAAAATATGTAAATCAAAAATTGTTAGAAATTAAGCAGCAAAAATATATATTTTATCGCTTTAAAAATAATTAACTTTAAACTCAATTATTTTTAAGCTAAGGGTGAGGGTGTAGTATACTTACATTATTAAATATTTTAAAAATATATTTTAACACATTATAAACAATTTTAGTATAAGACATTTTTTTATTTAAACTTATAAAACTTAACTTTACAAATATGCCAAATTTAATCGTATATACTATAAATAAATATATATATTCTTATTCATTTAAAACCGCCCAAACATATGCAATTAACATTGTTAAAGTGAGTCATCACTAAAGTGACCATTTTATTTTTTTGTCAAAGCGGGACGCTGTAGGAAATTTCAAAAATCAAGGCTATTTTTCAAAAAAATGCTATTTATTCAATCACAAAGAGAAGTTAACTGAATTTCATTAATACGTTACTTGATATAATCCTACACGTTAGATTGCAGTTTTAGACGTATTTGTTTTATACTTGTCGGCGGAGAAAATTAGTTTCAAAATATCGGGTCTAGTTTTCAAATAAGAATAGAAGTTAAAATTGCAAACTTCAAAACTGCAACACTTAGCTGTGATTTTTCACTTGTCCATACTTTATTCATTAGAGAAAAAACTCTTTCAACAGGTGCATTACTTCTTGGCAGACATAAAGCGTATTCAATAATTACACAAAAATTTCCGCAGTTCTGATTTTTATCCCGGAAATATGTGAACCCACCCAACGGTCTTCGGCAACAATATTTTGAGTATTCCAGCTTATTATTTTTTTATTTGTAACGTAGTTAGAACTGAGTGAATACTCGTCGAACACTTTCCGTGTCTTGATTGCTGCTAAGAAATCCTTGCTTAATCAGCAAATCCGCTACTTTCTGTACTTCCTCCCACGTAGGTACTTTTTTTCAAATTTGTCCATTCAAACACATCTAACTCTGCATTGAATTGACACCACTGTTCTAAGTATTCTTTGCCGGTTTTATAAAATTCAGCCGCTGCAGTTTTTACAAGCTGAACAATAGCAGGGTCAGTTTCTTGTAACTTCTCCATCAGACTACGTACATCATAAGGAAGGAAAAGTGAGCTCTCTTTCTGTGCTAAGTTGTCTCGAAGACGATTGATTTCCTTAGCAGATTGTATTGCAGACACGTGTTGTCCTTCAATTTTTAGCACCACTTGATGAAAAGTCGCTGCCTGTGCATTTAAAAAATATAGCCATAGCTCAGAACAGGGATTTTCGAAAAATGTTTTCAAAATATTTGGGCATTTATCGATGTTCAGAAAATAATGTTTCAAAGGCTGGAACATTTTCATAATTCTTGTAAGTGCAGGCATTAGCGCGAGCCACCTCGTTTTACTATATCCCAGCAATTTCTGATACTCTGTGTCAGTAGAATCACAGAATTCTTTCAAAGCTTCCGTTCGAACGCTATAAATGTAAAAAAATGAATAAATTTTCACAACGATACATTCAAAGTCAATTGGAAGACAATCTGAAGCTGTTTTGATCGCGTTATGAACTATGTGAGCTCCACATCCGATCCCAATAAGTTGTCTCCCGAGTAATATGTTCAATTTAGCGAAAACATTATTACTTCCTTTTCTATTCTATTCCTCCAAAATTGCTGTTCGTATTATCTCCACAAAGTGCCACTATTTTTTTATTTAAATCGTTGCAAGATAAAATCTCTTTCAAATAATTGACAACGATATCCGATGTTTCACCTGGTTGCTCTCGAAACTCCAAAACTTTGACTTTCACGCCTTTATAAGGTAAGAAATAGCGAATCAATACAGGGAATAATTTTATCGAGCCGTGATTTGAAGCATCCGTTAGTAGACTTATGCAGCGGGCTTTGTGAAGGTGCTCTTTCAACTCATCCATTAACATAGGTGCCAACACATTTACAACAATAGCCTGGGATTTTGTACGAGCACACCTAAATTTTTGCTCAAAACAGGATTGAACTAAATTAGAAGCGCAGTCATTTGAATGAAAACTGTGACTTTCTTGCACCGTGTGATATGCCCACGCACCTTCCGCAGCAGCTATATCTAAATCTTTTTAAGTTGACAGATCAGTTCTTTTGAAAAAAGCAAGCATTGATGAGCTTGAAGCAGCAGCTTGATCGAAAAGCCTGTGTTTTTCCGATTTTAAATGTTTCTCAATATCACTTGCACCACCATGTCCAACACTAAATTCTGCACGGCACTTATCACACGTAACGTCTGCACCACTCTTTTGTTTTATAAACGGATACTTAGTTTGCAAATCACTATTAAAAGTACACTTGCGCTTAGGCATATTACTAATGTCAATAGATAGGGGTTAAAAATAATATGAAAAACTTTGATTTATTTATTAATTTGAGCAAAACACGTCTGTTTATAATAACCAACTCCAATCAACTAAATTAAAAGAAAAATACTAAATAGTACTGCGGCTTATTTCTATTCGACGGCGACATTATTCCTAGTCAAAAGTCTAAGAGACATGCACATATCATTTCAGACACGTGCTGTCTTAAAACGATTGCAAAAAATTCTGAAGAAACATAAATAAAAATTTTTGTGCGAACTTTTTATTACATTTTATTTGGGCAGTAGGTATGACACTGTCATTCTTTGCAATCATTTCTAGTGCGCGCGTCAGTTAAATAATTTAAAAATAAAAGAGATCTATAAATAATGATATATTGAGTATTCCTAATTGCTTTGTTAGTCTATTTACAAAAGCGGGACATTTTGGCTTTCGCAGGGGACAGCGGGACAGACCACCTGAAAGCGGGACTGTCCCGCCTAAAGCGGGACGTATGGTCACCTTAGTCATCACACACATTAAATAAATATTCTATTTTAAATAATTTCTTCAATTAATCATATTGATACTTTCTATTATGAAATTTGTTAGTTTTGCAAACTAAAAATTTGTTAATATTGTTTGTTTAAAAATAAATCTATTTTAAAATTAACATACACATTTTTATTTCAATGTTGGCTTTTTAATCACTTTTAGAAATGCCCAACAAGACAAAACTTTTTTTTTTTTTTTATAATAATAATCAATAAAATTATTAAAAATGGCAAAGATTCAATACTACATACAAGCCGAGACACCAAACTTTCAACACTAATTATTGGATATAACCGATCAGACTAGGCGACTTCAACGTACAAGGGCACATGAACTAACCAAAAAATAAATACTCCTTGGGAACTGAACAGTAATGGATCAGCAACACACACAAATTTCACTTTTTAATGCAATTTAACAGTACTAATAAATTAATTCATTAAATTAAGATTGTAGTAAACTAAAATGTTAATAAAAAAAATATACGTGGTTTATTCGATTAGAATCTAATCAAATTTAATCTAATTTAGCTAGCAACAGGAAGGTGGTTTTTTGTATTCTGACATTTGATAATGATGAAAGGTGAAAATTTCTTTTTTCACCACGGCTATTTTTGTTTTTTTTTTTTCAAGTGATTGCATGGATATTCTTTAAATGATACATTTAAATCTGAAGATCCTTGTAAAATAACATTAAATGATTTGATAAATTGGTTAGTAATTTTATTTAATCTTTGATTATAAAAAAAGTCCAATATAATAATTAGTTTCTAGTGGTCTAGTGGACTCTGTTGTGTCATTGCTACTATATGTACATATATATATATATATATAATGCTTTTAATGTTTTAAAAGGTCTAATCAGAAATAAAATTTAAATCATAGAAAAGCCGTTTTTAATTTTTTTATATAATTACAAACTAAACTTTATTTTTATTTTAACACTAAACCTACCGACATTTAATTTATACTTAGTCCAATCATGAGCGGTTGAACTACCGCTTAGAAAAAACATGCAGAAAGAGATTTAATAGATTTTTTTTCGAAAAGTACACAATAAAAAAATTTGCGAATATTGCGGATATTGCGAATATATAGGAAAAGTCTATAAGTTCCATGGTGATGCAGTAACGTTGTATACGAGAAATTATAAACGAAATTTTAAAAACGATCATTTGACTGTTTAGTAGGTTTAGTGTTAATACTTGTATCAGTTCAGCTTTTTGCCATCCTTTGACATTTTTGTAGACCAAATATTTTCTTTCTGTAAGAAATCTAATGAACCATATATCTAATCTTTCTTAAAATATATATTAATAAGTTCCAAAAAAATGGAAATGTCGCTAACTCAAAATAACTATGTATATAATAAAGATTAATTGGTAAATAAAATTTTATTGCATTTAACTATAGATTATATTTGCCAATAACAATTATTAATAATTAGTTTCTAACAATCAAAAAAAGCCATTTTGCTTTTTTACTGCTTAAAACTTAATCGCTAACAAGTTTCCATTCCTTAATGAATGTTTATATGTGTTTTTTAAAAACTTTCTTATAACTTTATTTAGTTTTTATATTAACAAATAATACAGCTATTTATTTTTTATTTTTTAAATTAAAACTGAATAATTAATATTTTTCTTCTACTATAGTTGAAGCATCTAGTATTTCTCCTAAATTTGTTATTTAGTTGCAATTTAAAATATTTCCTGTTAGCGCTATTTATTTTATTTACAAAGTACAATAGTAAAAAAAATTGTAGCAGGAAAACAAGATTATGATAAAAAGTAGATTTTCATGCTATAATATTGCACTTATTTTAAGTAATTTTTTAAGCATACTTCCAAAATTTTCAACGGCATGTTTTATATCACCATGTGATATTGTAGATGGCAGCTGGTTCATTGCTGCTTTTAGTTCTTGACATAGCCCTGCTAATTTTTCATACGACATTATACTGCTGGTACTCATAAGTTGTTAAATCAGCAGCTTATAATATGCTATAGCATAACATATGGTAAACTTTCTAATTGATATATGATCTTCGCAGGAAAAACAACAAATTCATCGAAAAAATATTCATAATAAAAGATGGTTTATCAGCCAAAAAAAGCTTTACATCATGGAATCTCTTGATTTCCCTCCGCATAGCTGAAAGACGAAAAAACGTTTTGATTTGCCGTATTTCAGGGAAAGATTTTCAACAAAAAAGTATCCAAGAAGAAGGTACCAAAAAAATCGCTGTATCTACTAAAACAATTAAGTTGACCCTTGGGAGTACTAAAGAAGAGAACTACATAACATATTTTGCGTTAAATTCCAGATTTAAAAAATTAATTTTTTTGAAAATTTATAATTTTATCACTCTTCTAAAATGGATAAAAATATTGACATTAAATAAATCTTTGCAGGTACTTTAATGGAAAAACTAGAACAATTTGTTTTATGCTTTGGCCTGATGGACGTTATCCAACATCCAAAGCAGATTATATGTATTTTATCGTAAAATATTTCATAAATTATAACTCAAAGATTTTATTATAGATATAATATACTCATATTAATTCTAACCTATGGAATGCCAATGTTAACAATGCTTGTATGCTATTCCCTAATGGGAAGAGTGTTATGGGGTAGTCAATCAATTGGTGAAAATACACAGCGTCAATTAGATGCAATCAAAACTAAACGAAAGGTAATTATATTTAATATGAGAATTATTTCGTATTAACGACATCTAAAATTCACACGTTTCATTACAAAAATGAAAAAAAGGTTGTACGGATGTTCATTGCTATTATTTCTATATTTGCAATATGTTGGCTTCCATACCATGTATTTTTTATTTACTCATATCACAATAATAAAGTAGCTTCAGCAAAATACGTTCAACATATGTATTTGGGTTTCTATTGGTTAGCAATGTCAAACGCTATGGTTAATCCAATAATCTACTATTGGATGAACAAGAAGTAATCAGCTCCAATATTAAAAATATTTAAATTAATTTTTTCCGTTAACTTTCAGATTCCGTATGTATTTTAGAAAAGCTATGTGTTGCTTTTGTAATAAGTCAAATAAAATGACACCGATTAGAAATTTAGATTCGCCAAGTCTTGCTTTAAGGGAAAAACTCTCACACAAAAGTAATAGACGGCATTTTAGTAAGATAATAATTTTTTAGTTCATATACTTAACATATTAAGTAATTTTTAATTTTGTTTGTAGACTTTAATAATGACGAAAAATACAACTGGAAGAATAAAACAATTGAAACACAATTCAGAAATAATAGTGGAAGCATAGCGAATAAAGACGACTATAATATTCCTAAACAAAAAAACCCTTCAGTACTTCAAAAACTATTAGTATACAACTTAAGCGGCAGGGAGCAAATGTAAAGTTTCAAAAAATATAATAATTAGGAGTTCTATTTATAAAAATAAGAGATTTTAAAGCTATTTTAAAAAAATATAATCTTCTTCTTTTTAATAAAAAACCAGGTAAATAAAAATAATTTTTTTTATAAAATTTTTACCATATAATTGAGGGCATTTCAATATTCTGAGATTTGTTTTTCATTTATTTCAGCCTCTTGAACCTTAAGCCTAGCGCAGACCAAGGCGTTTGTAGCTGCTACAGTAGCGGCTACAGACGCCGATTCAATCGTATTGAATGGGTGTATCAAAATTTGGTTGATAAGTTTTTCTTAATGTAGGTTGCTTTTTTTAGTGGAATATTCTCTATTATTATTGATTATATTAGTTTTGTTTGATTATTATTGTGAGTTAAACTTAAATATTGCTAATTTTTGTTATTGCTGTTTACAGTTGATATTTAGTATTTATTTATGCCTCTTGCTATTAAGTTTTTTTTTTATTTTTGCTAATAATTGCTATGATTTGTAGCAATTGTTGAATTTATTTTTCTTTTATAGATCTTTTCTTTTTCTAAATAAGACTTAAATTCTAAATATTATTTTATTAATTAATTTTCTTCAATATTGTGAAGATGCTTTGACAATGCTATTAACGGATTCAAATCCAGAATCTTCTTTAAGTTATTTTGATAAATAAATTAAAAATGGAAATCAAGGATTAATTCTAACACTTTCTGAAATGTATAATGAATAAAGCGAAAATGTAGATATATTCAATTATGATAAGGAAAGGTAAATTTTTATTATCCTTTCATCATATTTGTAGCCAAATAATTTCTTATCTGTTTAACCGCTTGAAATGCTATTATTTTATTGAATTATGTAAACGGGATGCTACACTTCAACGTAAAAATAATTTTCAGTTTGTTTTTATTATTGAAGAAAATTAATTAATAAAATAATATTTAGAATTTAAGTCTTATTTAGAAAAAGAAAAGATCTCTAAAAAAAAAATAAATTCAACAATTGCTACAAATCATAGCAATTATTAGCAAAAATAAAAAAAAACTTAATAGCAAGAGGCATAAATAAATACTAAATATCAACTGTAAACAGAAAACAAAAATTAGCAATATTTAAGTTTAACTCACAATAATAATCAAACAAAACTAATATAATCAATAATAATAGAGAATATTCCACTAAAAAAAGCAACCTACATTAAGAAAAACTTGTCAACCAAATTTTGATACACCCATTCAATATGATTGAATCGGCGTCTGTAGCCGCTACTGTAGCAGCTACAAACGCCGCTACTGTAGCGGCTACAGACGCCTTGGTCTGCGCTAGGCTTTAAAAATTCGTACTCTCATTGAAAAATACGTTCTCTCATTAGCCTCCTTTTATCCTCTTGATGGTGAATTTGAATTGACAGAAGTCCATTGTGAATTTGTCCAGGATAGCGTCGAATGTGCACAAAAACCACACATATTTCAAAACTTAGCTTCCTAATAAAACTTTTCTATTTTTTAAATTTCTTTTTACTTTTGTTACCCTTTTTCTCAAAATGTGTGTGGATTCATTTATCATTTAAAATAAAAAAATGCCCTTGCCTGTTTGTTTCGCCAAAAGCAATCTAATTTTTACAACAACAATCAAATACAAATATTTTAAAATATTAATTAAAATGATGGTACGGCTAATTTTAAGTTTATCAACATGACAAGATATTTGTATGAATATTCCAAGGGTACTTTACCAAGTTTTAGTGGCGTGGGAAAACGATACACTTACTTCTGCAGATGTAAAAGAAATTCTTAATAATATGAAAAACACAGTATTTTCCTTTTCCGTTTGCGGTGCTTAATATCTTTGCTCTTACATGCAAACAGTTCAAAAAGTAATACATATTTTTAAAAACTTGACCCCAAATATTAGTTTTCAATTTACAGAATGAATTTCTTAAGCCACAACAAAGCTACAACAATTTTTGACCACTTTAAGCAAAGAAGAATTATCATTACAAGAAAATATCAAAGAAAGGCATGGACTTACATTTCATATTATTAAAAAAATGCAACATGATGCAACATCCTGCTGGAAATAGCAAAATTCGAACAGTATTACTTACTCAAAACCTTGTTTCGCAATCACCTTTAGAAGAGCAATTTTGTGAAATTTGGAAAACAGTTACTGACCGTGAATGATTGCCTATTAAAGCTGCACAAGTTTTAGAAAGTTTACTTGAGACATGCGAACCTATTTGGTTAGTTAACAAACTCGTTGAAGAATTTCGAAATTCAAATAATGTTATTATATTCAACAATTGACAAAAAATATTTTAAGAATATGAAAACTATAATCAAAAATCCATAGTAACAACTTATATATAGCTCTTAGAAATTTTAACACAAAAAAATATATGTCAACCTAAAACTAAATTTTTAAATAAGACACAATATTTAAATATTTAAGTATATATTATACAGTTAACATGTATACGCTTCTACAAAAATGTTTTAGGCTATAAATTTTAAATACGAATTATATTAGCAAAATAAATTTATTAAGGATAATTGAATTAAAACCATAAAGGATATTAATACTTGAACTGACCTTATGATACTATAACAAACCTTGAAATGAAATCCAAATATACAGTTAAAATTTTTTTTCATACAAATTTTTACAATAATAAACAACTTTTTTGATAAAAATATATCATCTATAAAATAACTTAATAAAACTTTAGCTTTTATTACCGCTTGTCTTGTATTATAAAATATGTCTTTATTATAAAAATGCAATCTTTTGCATACAATTAATTACACTATACAACCAATACAAACAAACAATAGTAACAAGAAAACTCTAAATAATTTTAAAAATTAAATTCTAAATAAGTTTCAAAATGAAATTCTTAATTATTTACCCCACATATAAAACAAAAAAACAACGTTTAGTTGCAGCTCTTGTAGCTTAAATGCTTTTCTATTGCTGTAGGAATGTTATCTTTGGTTTTTGTTCTATTGCAGTGGCCATGTAGTCCAGTACATATAATTTTTCCCTCCTGTATATCTTTTATTTTTTTTAGAAGATCATAATTAATTTTTTCACTGACAATCGAATTTTTCCTATGATACCAAAAATGCAAACAGTTATTTTTTACAACCAAATTTTATATTACGAGTTATATACTTATATTCTGGATGATTGATCACTTCTTGTCGAAGCCATGATGCTGTAGTTAAGAGTTCACCTGATGCTCTTTTCTGTATTAATTTTAAATATTGTTCAATTGTACAATGTGTATCTGTGTCAACATCCATAGATTCTAAATAACTTCGAATTAATGGCACCAGCCCTGGAAATTTATCCTTAAAATATATATATATATACATATATATATAGTCTCCGTAGTGACGCAATATAAAGAACCAAAAGTGAAAAAGTGACACCACTATATACACAGCAGATTTCTGATATCAGAAACTTAAACTAAACTAACTAACTAACTAAAGTATTGATATAACATGGTTCTCCTTTATTTTGCAGTTCTGAACTGTTTAATATACATAAATAAATAGTAAAACAAAGTAGTGTAGTGAGAAGTTTACATTCTGTAGATAGTTTTAAATGGTCCACTATTCTAACGCATTAGTTAATACAAAAGATGCAGACAATGCTCTAATTGCAATAATGCAGAAATTAAGCATATTTCCTGTAAAACAGGTTCAACAAATCAAAAAACTTAAAAAAGACACACTATTATGATAAATTTGACGAATCATACGAGTTTAAATATTCGGTTTTATACATTAATCGATTAAAGTCTATCCAAAGTCTTTCAAGTCTCTTTTCTTGCTTCAATGAGATTTTAAGTCTTTAAGTATTGTTAATTATTTAAATTTAATACAAACTTTCAATATTTTTGTTAAAAATAGCCAAAACAGCAACGAAATCATCCGAAAATTGCTCAAAAACGTTCCTAACGATTTTCTTAAAAAGACTGATAGTTTTTAGACTGGATTTTACTTAATCGTTTGCAATACTATAAAGCTTATATCCACAAAAATTCGAGTTTGGATTTTACAAGGGTATGAATATTTTTTTATTACACTAATTATGAGTTTCAATTTTAAAGCACCATGAAGTACCCATAAATATAGGATTGGTTTAATTTTCTATATTTTATTTAAATTGTTGCCAGAAATAGCTTATACTTACTTTTCCATTTATAATTTCATCAATACTCATTAATTTATATTCACCAGCATCAAAATTTTGCTTAGAATTTAATTGCGATGAGTTACCTAGTTCAGTAATATTTGCTTTAGTTATTTGTCTCCTGAACCAAAATTTTTCTGTACGGCAAGCATTACGTGTTTGTGCTTTTTGCATGTTTTCATCTACCTAAATTTGAAAAATAATACAGTTTTTTTTTATTTTACTCATAATATTAACTACTAACTTTACTAATTGGAACTAAAAAATTTAATTGATATGATAGTATAACACGAGTTAATAATACAACAAAGCATACAATTGCAGCATTTTCAAAGTCAGTAAGCTGTAATTCACAGGGTCTGAATTCAACACGCCAACCGATCGATGTATTAGGCGGAGGTGGTTTGAATCTCATTGTTTGCCAATTTGTTGATTGTATATTTTCAAAATGATCCGTATCCTCTTTATCATTTTGATGAACTTTTTCACTAAATAATGATACAGTATCACGTACAAAAAGATGAGCTACATGCTGTGCTAATAGATGATCAATATTTCCATTTCTTAAACGTTGGTATACTGACTCATCGTAAACCAAAGGCACATCATTGTATCTAAAGCAAAGAAAATGAAGTAAAATATAGTAAACAACTTTTGTATGTATTTTAAATTTTCTACAAAATAAATATATAAATATATATATAAGGTATTGTCTTTAATTAATGGTGCGAGTTCTGTTTGATGCCTTGAATTGATTCAAAGTCCCATGAGTTGCATTTTTAGTTTAAAGGAGGGGAAAAAGTCACACGGGGCAGTTTCAGTCCAAACCATCTATTGTTAAACAAAATAAACATAATAACCGCAAGATTAGTGAGAAACTCATGATCACTTCCACCCCATCAAATAGCTTGGAGGAAATATCCATAGATACAGCCGGCCCTTTTCCTATAACAGCAAAAGAAAACAGATATATCGTATGCCTTCAGCATGAACTCACAAAATATATTCGCCTCATTCCTACTAAAGATAAAGGAGCAAAAACAATAGCCAGAGCTATTGTCGAAAATTTTATCCTGATTTTTGGAAATATCTCAAAAATCAAGACTGATATGGGCACAGAATTCATAAACAGTACTATCAAGGAAATATGTGAACTCCTTGGAATAAGCCATCGAAAATTACGAAACAATGGGAGAAGTCGAAAGAAACCATAGATGTATGAACGAGTACTTACGGTATTTTGTAAATGATACAAAACATGATTGGGATGAGTTTGCATACACCTTATGAGTTAGCCTTCGAAAAAACACCTCTGCTACCTTTTGATACTTCCACTTCAGAAATTGATCCTGTGTACAATGTTGATAATTATGCAAAAGAACTTCAACACAGAATAAAGACAACTACAAAAAGAGCAAAAGAATATCTACTAAACAATAAAACCTAAAAAAAAATAATGATAATTATCATTCAAATCCATCAAACGTAAAAATAGTCGACAAAGTGTTTCTAAATACTAACAATAAAAGAAAGTTAGATCCAATCTACTCAGGACCATATGTAGTGACCGATAAAAACTACGTTAATTCCGAGTTAAAATGCTTAGAAACAGGTAAAAAGCAATGGGTAAACAATAACAGATTGAAACCTATGTAGAACTTTAAATTTATAAGACTTTTAATAATTTAATAATTTCAAAAAAGAAAAATATTAGTCATAACGTAAGATAGTTTAATAATTAGTAATAGGTTAATGTAATACGTGTAATCATGTAGTCATAAGGGAATTGAATTACTTTCTCAAAACATATAAATACGTTAACTTCAAAAGTATGAGTTTCAGTTTTTGTAGCAGGGTTCTACATAGTTTAAAATAAAGTTTATTATTAACGTATTCATTGTCATTTCATTACAGGTAAGCCTGTGCATCAGGTCAAATTGTACTGCCACCTCTTACCACTCCGCCAAAACTTTTACAATCACTCATCACCAGCGAATCAGAAGATTTAAAATTATTTTTGCACAAGATACGCAAATTTTTATTCTTGCTTCCAAATGACGACATTAGGACGAACAAAAATTCTCGAACATATCTGACAGACACAATTTTGAATCTAGAAGGCCAAGTGTACTATCATATAAGATTCAGTCATTAATGCCGCTGCCTGATGATGACTCGAAGTTTCTCCAAATCTATTTTATAGGCAATTGTGAAGAACACGTATCAACCTGGTGTCTATATAATTTTATCGAACGAGCAGAAGTGAATGTATTGTTTTATTGTTCGGAGTGAAAATAATGAATCTAAGTCGAGTGAAGTACTCGTAGACGCAAATATAGTCGGATATGATAGCGAAAAGACTCAAAACTCTGAGTTTAAGGAAATGGAGAGATTGGATGAACCAAATATATCAAATAATGAGCTAACAGAGCTAAACGTAGAACGGGAAGGAGACTTATCGAATAATTTCTACATAACTCGAAGTGTTCAGACTGTTAGACCTCAGAAGTATGGATTTTGAAAAAAAAAAAAAAAAAAAAAAAAAAAAGGCGTTTAATAAGTAGCAGTATGTTATGAGATATAAGTACAAGTTAAAATGTTTTCCGAAAAATTGCTGGATATTGGTAACGGTAGAATAGAACTACACACAGAAAGAATAGAAACAGTTGGAATTAAAATTTACTACCGTTTTAGAGTTTGAATGGGAAGTCTCTAGCATATATCTCAAATAAACTAATCTAGATCTAGTGTGTTTTTCTAGTTCATTGCTCAATGTACTAGACAACTCATGGCAAAACGGAGAAGAAATTTTGAGTAATTTTTGGGATTCTCTCTTTCGGAAAGAGTTCAACAGTGAATAATGGTGGGTTAGGTTAGATTTGACTGTAAATATAACGTAAAACATAAAACAAAGATAAGCAAACTGAAATATGTGCTATTCAAAATGTACTAGGGCATAATATAAACACTTATTTTTATATATGGAAAAATGGTGGTACATTCGTCTAGTACCTTTGGCCACTGAAAACGCACTATATTTAAATAATTGATTATATAAAAACTACGCCACAGCAGCGCGTGGCCGGGTCTGCTAGTATAATATATATAATATACATATATATATATATATATATATACTGTAAGGTCTCGTTTTATGCGATGGATACGTTCTACAGAAAAGCGCATATAAAAAATTCGCATTAAAAAAGACTTTACTTGCCTTGAAAACCTAGAAATTTTTGGATGAAATACAAACCGCACAACTTCAAAATTGCATAATTTTTGTATGAAATACAAACCACACAACTTCAAAATCGCATAAAAATAATCCGCATAAAACGAGACCTTACAGTATATATATATACATATATACATATATTTATTTGCTTAAACTTTGGAAAACTATTCTAATATAGAATTCAATGTTTACCATAAATAATTAATAAGATGTAGGCTATATAACATAAATATACTTACATTTCACTGTCTGGTGATAGGTACGAGTCTATTGAATCATATCTGGATTTATTAATACGAAAATTTGGATCATTACCACGTTCTTCTAGTGTTCGACAATCTACTGAGGCACTTACAATATTCCATCTGCAGTCTGTTTCTGTTAAATATCCCCGATAAATAGGTGATGCAGCAGTTAAAGCTAACATAATTGGACATAACGGTGCCAATTGATCATAAAGGGTACGAGCTTCAGCTATATTACATGCTTGAAATGTTAATTGTAGACAACAACAGCCCATTCCGAAGCCCATAGCATCCATGTAAACAATATCTGGTTCATTTGAAGGACTTCCATCAACTGGAATTTTTGTATTTTCATCACGATACACTATAAATATAATTAAAAATATTTACAAAAAAAATTCATTAATAAAGTTACTTATTTTAAAAATTAGCAATCAAGAAGCCGTAAATCTAATGTAGTCATATTGTTTTCATCAAATTTGATTTTGAAATGTAAGAATAAAACAAGTAATACAAAAAAAATTTTTTTAAATCAATTCCTACTTAGGTCAGTCACAGCTGCTAACTCACTTTCGAAAATCATTTAGATCAAACTTTATCAAAAAGTTATTGATTTTCGCAAGTATTGAACTCGCATTTTTCACGTTCGCGTAAAAAATACTGAAATCCTTCAAGTTAACCGATTGAGCTCTACTACCTGTTGATGTCAATTTTCATTACAAAGTGCGAAAACTGAAAAATTATTTGAAAATCAAATAAGAAAATGTTATCCTTCGACGAGATTCGATCCGAAGGCATGAAGTTTATACGCCGAGGCAAGACAAATATTTTTTTTTTCTGAAAAAGAAATCTTTGTCTAAATCTGAAAAAGAATCTCAATCTGAAGAATTTCCTGAATTTTTTTTCCTATATAAAACTAAAATTAATTAATTAAATTTAATTAATGAATCAATATTTGAAAAAACTGTATTAACATCAAGTTATTAACGATTGAAAACCTGAACAAGATAAATACATATAGTGAATAGGAATTTAAAAAGAATAAGCTAATATAAATTTACCTTTAACTTTAATAGAAACTTTCTCTCCCCTTCGATGCATTATATTTTTTGTAAGTGTTTTAAAACGTGGATGACCCGGAAATATACCTTCATCCGGAAAGTATAATGATTTAGCTGCTGATTTTTCATCATTTGGTGTGGGTTTATATAAAGGAAACGTAAAATCTTCACATCCTAACCTTGGAAAATTTGTAATTGTCATAACTGTTTCATCCTTTGGTAATAAATTTAAGACTTCTTGTCTTCTATATTTCATATTTGCTTCAACAACATTAAAATGAGCTAAAAGACCACCATATGGTTTGCCTGGTGTTCCTTCTATCATATATGCAGCATATTCTGGTCTCCATAAGGATTTAACGTCTAAAATTAATATTTTTTTTTTATATTTGAACATAGTCATAAAATTAAATTCCAATTTTTACTGTATAGAAAGATATATAAATAAATTCATAATATGATAGGCCCAAATTTTCATTTAAGATTTAAACTTAAGACTATTTCTTTTTTTATATTCAAGCCATCATCATAAGCTGAGTTTTTTGTTCAATTACAACTTTCGAACACTAGGTTCTTTGGTCATTATTAACAATTATTTAGATAGGTACACCCAGGTAAGCATGATTAGTAAAAAAAAAATTTTTTAAATAATTACCAGATGGATTAGCTAATTCTTTTTCATTCAATTTTGTTAAAATTTCTTGTGCTCTCAATGATACTTGGGCTGTCATTTTTTCATCATTAAATTTAACCAAAATATATTCCACCTAAAATTAAATTTCTAAATTAATAGAAATTTATTTATAACTAATTTACCTCATCACCCCATTTCAAAACATCCCCTTGACGGTCACGCAATCTTGCATATAAATGTATAAATTGTTCAATACCATGATCACGAACATGATTTGATAATGATTTAGTTTCGATCCAGCTTAAAGGTTTTCCTTCGCTAAGTAGGCCCATTGAGACTAAAATGTAAATAAAAAACCCCTAACAAATTTCTTAAAAATAAACTTTTATCTATAATTATTTTATATATTCAATGAACTAAGAGGAGGAAAATAATATTTAATACTGGGAGGAGAAGAATAAATAATGCTTTTCGAACAATTAATTTCATTAGGAAAATTTTTTTAACCTTATTCAAATCTAAATAGCTGATTCGAAAGTAGATGATAATTCGTCGTAAAATTCCACTGTAATTGTAGTCAGACCCACGAACGGGTTAGAAATTTTTTGAACCAGATCGGACTATCATCAAAGCAGTTGACGATTTCCTAATTCTAATCTCAACAGCTTATTCAATTTAGGTTGGAATCCAGTTGCAAGATTATATGGTAGTTGTGGTGAGAACTGCGCACGATTTAATTTTTTGAACAAATTTTTGACCACATTGCACAAAGCAGTTTGTTTATAATTTGTTCGCAAGACTCTATGCGAACTTCATTTTAAGACTTTAAGTTACAGATAGGAGACTCACTGGCGAATTAACAAAATAGCAGTTACTTTTTTCAAGTTATTTTAAGGTAAATAAGATTTGCACTTAAAAAATTAATAACTCAGTTTTAGTAAGTTTTTGAAAACCTAATATTAATATTAAGTCTTATCAGAAAGTTATCAGTTTTTAATAGTACACCTGGTACGAAGAGGAATTTTTCTGTGTCATTGACGTTTTTAATAATATATTTCTACTAATATGATTAAAATAGACCCAACATTGCTTAATAATTTTGTAGTATTAGTTTCCAATACCTGTTTCTACACAGTCCACGGAAATTTTTTTTCAAGGTCATTGGTAATTATTTTTTGTTAAAACAAAGTATTCGACAAAATCAAATTCAAAATTAAACTAATCTAATTAATTATAGTTATTTAATTAAACTGACGAATTGCATGACCTTATTGATTAACATTTGAAATAAAACAAAAATCTATACTCGATTATTTATATCAACCAAAAAAATAATCGAAAAAACTTGTTTTTGGTACAAAAACAAATATAATTGAAAAAGAAAAATAAAAAAAACGACGTGTGATTTTTAAGCAGAAAAAACAAACCAAATCATTACGTACATATATACGTATATTTGACAAATTTTAAAGAAACTAAACCATATAACCAAGTTATTTTCAATTTCTCTTAATTATTTTTTCTTGCTTCTTTTAATAAAAAACTTAAACTTGACACAAACAAATTAATAAACCAAAAGTGGGACTGTGAAACAAAATTTACCGTTCTGAAGTCCTTCTATGGAATATAACAGTATAAATATTTATATTAAAAAAATTGGAAATATTTTTAAGGCGACAAGAACATCTACTGCTTACGGTTTAAGATAATTTTTGTATAGACATACTATTATGTAAAAGTATTTTCAATTTGTGTTTTTTTTAGAGTATTTTCGTGTAGTTCCAGAAAAATCAGAGCACAAAAAACTACAAGTTTTTATATTTTTACATTTAATTTAGATACAAAAAACCTAAACTAGTTATAAAAAAGAAAGCAGCAGATTTCTTATTATTATTATCTAATATTATATATTATCTATCAACACAAAACCCGAAACCATTTCTATCAAATTATTATTATTTATCCACGAAAAGCCCGCGATATCTTCCTTAAAACATTTATAATATAAAATTATTATCTAGTGCTAGTTTATGTTTTATACCAGGACAATAAATTTTCAATTGACTTAAAACGCCTGAAAGTAAAAAATTTAGGAACCAATAATGAATCAGTATAATTTATTTTATTAGTTTTGTATATGTTAAATAATGTTTCACAAAAAATAGGCACGAAAGAAATTAAAGTAGTCACGAAATTAATTTTCCCATATTATTTATAATAATTAAAAGAATATTGATTAAATAGAAACCAATATTTTATAAATAAGTTAAGAGCAACTTATATAAATAATTAGAGCAACTATAAATTTACCGCAACTAATCCAAATAAGCTTAAAAAAATTTTATCTGTGGAAGAGAGAGCTTCAAAATCGAAATATAATTTAATTTTGATACAAAAGATTTGTTTTTTTATTAGATAAAAAATATTCCAGAAATTACTGACATTTTTTCTATCAATAGAGTTTTTATTTTACTCTTTTAGATAAATTCATCTTAATATTCTTATTTTATTTTATATATTTTAAAAATTATAATTCAACTTGTAAAACACACGGTAAGCTAAAAAATTGCAGCACGATTAACTAGAAACGTCAAAGTCAAAGTCAAATAACTATCGCATGCGAGTTAAATTCCAATGCTTGGGGGGTGACACACGAGTTGTCATGACATGCATAACTTTTCGGAGGCAGCTTTTCTACTGCCTGATACACGAGGATGCATTAGTCCCACTTCAGGATGTGTATATACCCAGTAGGAAATTAGGAGAGCAATCTTGAGCTGGAGTATATAATCTATGTAACCAGCATGCCTCCAAAGTCAGGCAACGAGGAGTAAATTGAAGCTTTTACTCATTTATATATGGGCTCTTTTTAATGGTGTGTTTCAAAGTATATCCGTGAATATACTACGTTTGGTAGTGTTTGTTTAAAAGCATAATTTTTGACATTTCGGAAAGTATAGGCATGTGATGTGTTACAAAATAAAAATTAAATATATATAATTAAATAAATATATTAAATATATCTATTTTTCTTAATTTAATATAATATAATAATTATTAATATATGATTTATGTAATTTTTGATAAAAATATAGTTAAATAACTTGTGATTTTATATAGGTTAAGTCTTGCATTAAATTTAAGTTTTTACTATAACTAAACTGTTCAATTGTATTAATAGTGATGAATAAATAAAATATTTAGTTAAATAACTTTGTTTAATTTATTCCATTTTTAATTATTTTATTAATTCTATATTTATTTTCAGACTTACCCGTTGGTGAAAGAAGGATGGACATATAACACATGATCATATAGCATATGCTGTTTCATCACTATATGTGTTATATGTCCGTCTTTTTTTTACTAATATTTCAAAGAGCTTTTAAATTAAAAAGCATAATTATTCCCCTACAAAAATTCTACGCACACATATGCATCGCTAAGTTTGCATGTGTATTATTACTCCAAAAAGTAGACATGTGTTCTAGAAATGTATATGAAGTGTCATAGGGAAAGGCAAGTAATCCCAGACTCAATGCATACATAGCAAAACTACTCCTGCTATACTCGCATTTCCTACTGGGTATTGACATAGAGTCATTAATGTGTGCTTGAATTTTTGACATTGTGCAGTCAAAACAACCGGTAACTAAAACAACAAGTCAATTAACTTTATTAAACTTATTTTTTACAGAATTTTGTTACATTTAAATAAAAAGGAAGCGAAGGGAAGAACAGCATAACAAAGAGAATATATCTAAAGATGACAAGCCTATTTTAGGACTTAGATCATTTAAATTGTTTGGCGTATACCATTTACCAAAAGTTATTCAAGAATTTTAGAAATACAAATACTTTCAAACTTATTATATTAAAAAGAATTTTCAAAGGATTTTCAATTAAAAAATCTACTTCTTTATATTATTATATATTAACTATATTTAATTTTTCACATTCATAAACGTTTATTTACTTAAAAGGTATTATTTTTCGTAATTTAGTGATTTAATTGCAAATATACTTGCGAAAATCGTAATTTAGTGATTTAATATTGCATGGACGTATGGTATTCAGGTATGGGGGTGTACCCGTAAAACAAACCTGGAAATAATTCAAAAATGTCAAAATAGACTCATATGCATTATAACCAATGCATACTGGTATGGAACAAACAAGGAGCTACATGAGGATTTGAAATTCAAACTAGTAGAGGAGGTAGTATATAAACATGCAATTCAGCATGAGAAAAGGCTGCTACATCACACAAACACAGAAATGAATCAGCTACTGGACATAACCAATCAAACAAGATGACTCAAAAGAATCAAGCCGTATGAGCTAACCCATTAGCATAAACCTTAACTTCAGTGAATTAATCATTCGATCATTCTCCCGCACTAGTGAATAATATAATTATTTAATAAGTTATATATAGGTCAACAATGCTAATAAATTAATTATAAGTTAAGATTGTACCATACAAAACATCAATAAAAAAATTGCAATTCAATACAATTGCAATTGTATAACGGTCCCTTTTATTCGCCTCTTACGACAGGCAGGTGTACCGAAGGAATATTCTAGCCTCCCTTACCTTCAGGGAGAGTACTTTTTGTATTTAGGAGGTTTTAGTATATCCTGCTTGATTGAATAGAGCTAATATTAAAGAATAATAACTAAAAACTGCTAAGCGATTTGTGTTTGCACTTAATGATAGCTTTAGATTCCAAGAGGTGGCCGAAGTGTCCGATGTGCATTATGCGGAGCTATTCAATCATCATATAAAAAGACTTAGATACCACGTCATCCACTCAACTTAATGTTATTCGAAATCTTTCTTCCAAGAGTGGGTCCATTTACAGCCGATTCTGCCCTGACAGCGGCTCTTTTTGAAACGTAACCAAGATCTTAGTCCCACCGCCATTGAACAAACTGCAATCGCTAATTTAGTAACAAAAGTTCAAAGTTTTTTAGATAATTTGGTTGTAGCATAAGGGAATTTCAATACATGTCAATCAGATAAAGTTCGTCAAGTTGAATCACTCAAAAAAAAAAATGACGACAGGCAAGATTGTTGTAGATATTGCTGTTATACTGAAAAATTCACCTACCAAAGAAGCATGTGAAGCTTTATCAAGGAAAGTTGCAGAGAATATGAACAATATAATGAAAACTGAAGTTGAGGCAAAAGCAGACGTTTTAACGACAGAATTACATAGTACTGGTTTTGATATTTCAAACAGTCAAGAAAAAGTACGAGTATTAATTACAACTTTGCCACCAATATACGAAAAGTGAGGGTAGACTCCCCCTGTCCATCATTTGGTTTCGTCAAAAGGATACTAATCAGAACGTTTTTGGCATTAAAAGTATTGTACAATGTAAGGTGACAGTAGAAACAATTCAAACCATAAAAAGAATAAAGCATTTTTCATGTGTGCCAAATGACACAAGCTGGACTCAGACGATTGAGAGCTTAGAATGCAGTAACACTAGCGCTATTGTATTCGTATATTAAAGCTACAATGTGCAGAAGTCTCATGGTGTACACAGAAGCGTGTGTGAAAATTAAATTTTTGTGTTATTAATAGTATAACATCAGATATTAAGTAAGTGTTTGTAAGCATACATATTATGAAAAATTACATTTAAAATATTTTCGTCATCTTATAATATAGTTGACACAATCAAAGAAAAGAAGAGCCAAGATCGATAAATAAATAAGTAACGAAAAAGGTAAGTACCCAAAGTGGTTCTTTTGACGAACCCAAGAAAAGTTGGTTTCATGATGTGTTTCCAAGACGGTCTCAATCAGAATGATATGAAGTAGTAGTCGAGATGCCCGCCGTCTTGGTAAAAAACCTCAATTACAACAAAAAATATGACTAAATATTTTATGCAGCGGTTTGTCAAAACAGCGTGACAAGTGTAGAGGGTACTGCAGGGTTAGAAAATATGTAACCTGTTTGTAAAAGTAATCAGAGCATAATAGAAGTCAGGAGTGAGCAATGATATGTCCCTTAAAGTTACACTAGCGTTAAGGCGACGTAGGGAAGCACATAGCACCTTACCCCAACGCCGTCTGATAACATTTTAGTTTTACGTGAGTATGTCAAGTAGTTGTTTAAATCTGGATTATCTGGATTATTCCGAAAGGAGAGAGTACTGGTGATTATCATGATGCAATCCCATAAAAGGAGGACTAAAGTCATAAAAAAATAAATATATAAAAGAAAGTATTATACAAAGGAGTTATTATTTACTTATGCAAGGGTTTCCAAGACGGTCTCAGTCAGATTAGTATGAGTAGCTGTTAGGTTCCTCACACGTTTCTGCCGAACACCTGATTACGTCGGTGTTAAAATCTCCTTAGTACGACACTTATATGGTTTTGCGCCAGGTATTTTTGACAAGTTGACAAGTTGAAGTGTAGAAAGTTTACCCTGAGGTATTTTTGTCAAGTTTTGATCAGTCGAAATTAAAACTTCCTTAGTGTGGTTACTATTTTTGACAAAAATGCTAAATCAATGACATTTGCAGCGGTAATAGAAGAGAAGAGCAGGTTTTATACTTATCTGTCAAATATGAAGTATTTGTCAAACGGATAATATTTAAAAGCATGTTAAGTTCCGTCAGTGTTTATTTATAATATATAAAAAAAAAAAAAAGATGGACCAAAAACGATATTCTATCGAAATATGACTTTCTACAAATTTTTGTTCCCGAACTCTTTGTCATTTACTAGTAAATGAAGAAGAAAAGGGTAAACTTGTTGACCATATATATATATATATATATATATATATATATATGTCGATAGTAAATGTTTTAAGAATGAAGAATGTGAGCTGTTTGAAGGAAATCGAATTGGAATTGGTTGTGATGTATCAAATAATGTGTGTATATTTCGACCAGATGTTTACATAGCTTATATATTAACCCAGTATAGAAAAAATGTAATTATTGGCATTTGTAGTGACAGCAAGAAGAATCTAGCAAGTTAAAAAAAAGGTACTGATAATCATAAGATATATGAAGATAAAACATCAATAGCTTTAAGTGCCCCAAGCAGCAGTAGTAATATGTATTTATAATAAAAATGAAATTGAAAATCTTTTGAATGAATTCGAATCAAATATTAATTCTAATTCTTATATTAAAAATATTAAAAATAATGATATTGGAATTATAACAGAATTAATTTCAGAAAGTTCTATAATAAAAATTCAAACTTTACGGAATTAATGAAAAATGAAAAACCTTTACTACCTCAGACAAGCTTTAATAAACAATATTTTGATATGGAGGAATGTGAAGAAGTTGATTTGCAAAATTTAATATCTGTAGTTAAACAGTAGATGGTTGACTTTGATATTGAAGAATCATATCAATCTGCTCTATCAACACCATTATATCCTGAATCGAAGGTATTAGATAAAAAAAACGTTGTCTTATAATTGAAAGAACTTATAAACGTAAATGGCGTCCAAATATATCCAATATGTATATATATATATATAAAGTCAATGAGATAATTTCTTCCGGAGAAACTACTGTCCTTAGTAGTAGTGGCATGAAAAACGAGAAATAAATGGGTTGGATAAAAATAAATAAATAATTCCTAATGTTTATACAGCCATATAATGGAGTGAATTCAACTTCTAATACTTCAAAAGTAGACGAGCTTAAACTTAGTGGATATTTGTTTAAGGGGGGGTTTTGGAAGACGGTCTCAATCAAGATAATATGAGGGACTGTAAGGTTCCCCATATTTCCTGTCGAGATGCCCTTCCGTCTTGCTAAAACACTTTTAGTCGTTTATTTAAGATGAATCAAAGACTATACTCTACTTGAGTTTCATTATTTATAAAGAATAAAATAACAAACAAAATAATAATAAAATAACATAAAAGAAATATGGAACGAAATGGAGAAAAAAAAATTAACTGTTTAAAGAAAGCTCAAGACTTTAAAAAGTGAAAAATAGTCGAATTTCAGTGACCGAAGTTGTTGATTTCAGATCAGCAATACTTTTATAAATCAGAAATGGTCTCAAAAGAAAACTTTTAGACAAACCTAAAACTTTGTTAGATTATGAAGAGGAAGAGAAAGAAGAAGAGTCTCGTTCATCATCAATTTTCTAAAGATTTAGCTTTTATATTTGCTGAAGAACACGAAGAAATAGAAAACCGTGCTAAATAACAGAGTCAGTCAGGTACCTTAACCGTGCCGTAACAATATTCCGAAAAAAAAATTCTTAGAAAGTCTTATAACTTAAGAGTATAAATAAAATAATATACAAAAAATAATAAAGAAAGGGAAAAAGTAAAGCAACACAACCTTTATAGCGCATCTTGCACCAGAAATTATAATAAAAAAGTTTTAATGAAAATAATAAAATTAAGGATCATTATAGAAGGGAAAATTAACGGTCCAGACGTTCAAGAAGAAATGAAATACTTCGAAAGTTAACATTTATTGAACGGGTAATTTGAAAGCATCTAAATTGCGTAAGTGTTTATAATTCTAAAGGTAGAACAGTAACAATATTCTGACTGGGTTTTAACAGTCAGGTTTACGTCAGATAACTGTGTTGAGAGTTTCATTTAAGTGTAAAAATAGTTAGAAGTAATTATGATATTGTAGATATCCATTTTAATAACCCAATAAATATATTATATTTCAAAAGACACAAAAAAAATGGATAGGAAAGAATAACAACCAAAAATGAATGAGCAGGAGCCCTCTTAGTCGCCTCGTACGACAGGCGGGGTGCCTATTCTAGAATCCCCGGTACTTCTGGGGTTTGTAGGGGTTCAACGAAAGTAGTAGTATTCAAGCTGTGTGTTATACGCGTAAGGCGATTAGCTTGAGAGGGGTTAAAAAGTACGAAGTTTTGGCTTTTTAAGTCCGTAGCTATGTTAGAATATTCGATTTTGGATATTACTGAAAGGTGTCCCGACTTATGAACAGAGTAACATCGAATTTGGTAAAATTTCATTTTGGGGGTGTTTAATAAAGGTACAGTGATTTTGATTATTAGTTTATTCTGTAGGATAAGTGGTTTTATACAATAGATAAAGTTTGTTATATTAGAGGCAAACAATGAACGCATAGGGGCTGAGTTTTCTGGTAAATCGTTAAGAGCTTTTCTGGGGCTAATAGCAAAGGGTGTAATTTATTATTTGTAAGGGATATAATTACGTCCAATAGAGTTTTTTGGCGGGATTCCATTTCGATGATCTCGAACACAATGTTGGATATTATTTCCTTGTTTAAGCGAGCTATTTCAAGTTTTCCTGTAATGTTGTTTAAGTTTGAAATTTTTTGAGATAGTTGTTGTTGTCTTTCTATAACTGATGATAGTGGCTTTTGAATCTTTTTTAATGTATTGGTAATCACTGTTATCTGCTGGTTTTCCAATTCTGTAAGAGTCTTTTGGTTAGTCTCGAATTCATTTAGTTTACTATAAACTTCTTGTTCGTTGTTGTTATCCATGGTGCCAAATAAATAATGCAGTGCACTTCCCATGCCATCGAACAGAGATCGCTTAGCCTTTTTAAAAGTAGTCATTTCCTTTATGATTCGAGCACGCTCTTTTATATGTTCTATGATGGAATGCACATATTTTTGTTGAGGTGTATTGCTAATCCAGTCAGGCATCAAGTAACTCATCGTATTATTACTACAGGCAACCCAGTAGTTTCAAAAGTACGAAAACTTTCTATCGATAAACTGTTAGCCGCAAAAAGGGAATTCGATATTCTTCTCCAACATTCGCCGAGGGGTTAATTTTCTGTGAATATTATTTTTATTTAAAGTCGGGCCGGTGTTCGTGGTCCCGACTGTGGGGAGTTTCCCTACTGTGTAGATTCCCACTTTCGTTTCTGGAAACATTCTATTACTACGTGACCTTGTCGGCCACAGAAATCACAAGTCTTATTTACGTTGTACACTGTTCTATTTGTCTGATTAGAGGGCAGTTGTTCTTTCATATTGGTGGGTGGTAGTTGTTCGCGTTGAGTTTGGTTGGGACCTAGCCCCGTTGAAAATTGGCGGTTCGAATTAGGTTTATTACTGAAATTATTTTGTGTGGATGTCCTAGTGGTAAAGTTGTCGTTAGTTTGTCGGACCGGATTGTAGTCATTATTGTAATTTAATTGTCCATTGAAGCGTGTGTTAGGAGGAGTCGGTTGTTGATTGGAGCGATAGGGGCTGTAGTTTCGAGATTGATATTGAGAAGTTATTAGAGGCTGGTTGTGAATTGTCCATTTGGAGCTTCTGTTTGTTTTTGGAGCTTTAGCTCGTATTATTAGGGTTATAAGAGGTACGGTTAAAACTCGTTGGGGTATTGTTGGGTCGTAATCTACGACATTCTCCAGCGTCATGATTGTAAGTCCTACAAAGGTTACAAAAAGGCGTGTTTTTTCTTTTAAGACAATCGGTGTATGTGTGGCCACGTGTTTTACAAAAACTAGAAGTAATGTTGGCCATGAGACTAGTGGTATTTCTAGGGGTGAGATTGTTTGGATTTGAGTCGGTCGTAGTAGCATTGGTACTGCTCTGTGCAATAACGTTTGAGTGGTTTATTGTAGCTTGGTGCGAAACTGGGGGTATTAATAAATTAAAAGTACTTAATGCGTTTCCTGATGAGTCGTTGCTATTGTTTAAATATTGTGGTATGAGGGGTGATTGGTATGCCATCGAGTGATTCAGGGTCGTTTGTTGAAATCGTTCCATATCTAAAGCCTTTTGAATTAACGAATTAAAGGTAGTTTCCGTTATTGTGTGCAAGTATTGGCGTAATAGAAAGTTGCTTACGCCGCCTTTTAAAGCATTAGTAGCAAAATCCTCTAGTTGGGCTTTTACGGCTGCAGATGTCGCACCGTATTTAATGTCTGCTGCTTCCTTGCAAGTATTTAATTGTTTCTTTATTCTAGTTACAAAGGTACTTAGTGGTTCTAATGGGTATTGTCTAAGTGTTATTAGTGAATTCACCAAGTCCTGATAAGCTTCGTGGGGTAAATAAGTTCTATTTAATAGTTTTTCAGCTTCTGTAAAAGTAGCTGGTTGATTGGAAGCTACCAATTGGTAGACTTCTCCGCGTAACCTGGTGGGATAAAATTGCGTAAATGCTCTCTGCTCATCTTCTGTTAAGCATTGCAATACCCTTTTACAACAACCGATGAAAGTTTGTAGATCAGAAGCTAGTGTAGGACTTTGGTTACCCAAAAATACCGGTACTAACTGAGATGTCAATTTTGCAACTTTAATATAACTGTCGGCCATAGTGGGAATTCTCTGAATCTCCAGTGTGTTATTGAGGAATTGTGTAAGTGAAGATAATTCTGACTTTTCCAGGTTAGCACTCAGCCAGGCTAGTTCAAAGTCGGAATATTTGAGAGGGGAATTAGCTGTAAGCGAATCGTTTGAGAATAAACCAAGAATGGGTGTATTAGGTGAGAGGGCAGTCGTTTGATAGGAGTCAATATTTTTCGTGGCACGGGTCGATTTGTTACTTAAATTTATTGTGTTGCATGTAAATTTATTCAAGTTAAGAGGCTGAGAGAGATCACCAAATTCAATCATTTCTTTTTTAAACTGTTCAGTGTGGATTTTAAAAGCCTTAAGATTTTCTAATCTATTTAATCGAGTTTTTCGGATTTTCGGTCAATAAGATGAACTGCTGAACAGAAAGATTACCGTTCTCTCTCACTCTCTTTGCTAAAAAGTACAATAGTTTACTTAAATCTACAGATTTACCTGGGTTGAGTAGTATGATACCGCTTCTCAGTTGTCGTGGTGAAAGGCTGGTTCTTACTGGTGAACTAGATAGAGTTGCAGAGCGTGGACTTGTTTCCTCTGTGTTTGATGTATTGCTGCTGGTCGTTGCTGGCTCTGATGATTGTTGGCCCTGGTTCATAGGGCTGGTGCTCCAGCGGTGGTTGAAACGTTGGTTTTTAAGTAGAATCCAAGGATTTAATTGCAATATATATAATATTTAAGCAGACCTCAGATCCTACTGGCTGCGCCAGTTATATATATATATTAGAATGCCGTCTAACAAATAAAATGTAATTTATTCAAGAAAACTACATTAAACGTCAAACCTCGAAAGAGAATAGACGCGTTTTCAACAGTTAGTTAATATCTTAATAATCTTAATAAATCTCTTAATAACCATCAATATTATTACAAATAATTAATTGTTAATGCTTGTATAGTGTTAACTATAAACATTAATTATAAAAAAACAAAGTGCTTCTACAACAAAGAAAAACACTTACAAGACATTCAACTAAACATAAGTTCTAATATCTCACTATTTATAATGTTTAGTGTTATCACTAAAACATTTTGCAAATTATTATTGCTAAAACTATATTATTATATTATTGTTAAAAATATATAAAATGAACATCAAAGTGTTTATTAAAACAAAGAAAACAATTACAAAAACAAAATACTAGCACATCACCAAAGTTGAAGTTAGTAAAAAAAATTTATTTTGTAATATCCACCACCATAATTTATTCATTTAATATTAAAAATATTTAATAATTAAAACATAAACATAAATCATAAAACTCACAAAAATAAAAATAATAAATATAGTTCAGTGCATTAAGTGCCATATGTCAGATAACAAAAATAATGCCACGTAAAAAATATTTTGCTAGGCTGCGTTTACTTTTTATACCATTTTTATACCATTTTAAACAATAACAAATAAAGACAACATTAAAGAGAAAATCAAATTCCCCTTATTTGCAGTCGAGATTGATCCTAAAGATAACAATAAAGACGTCTACAACATAAAAAACATAGCGCACTGCAAGATAACCATAGAGCCGCCAAGAAAAGTACGCGACATTCCTCAATGCACAAATTGCCAGCAGCTAGGCCACAATAAAAGCTTCTGCAAAAGGGCACCCAGATGCGTTAAATGCGCTGAAAATCACCACTATAAAGATTGTAAGAAAAACCCAACAACTAAGCCAACATGCGTACTATGCAAAGAAACAGGGCACACCGCAAATTATAAAGGTTGTTCTGTATACCAAGCTAAGGTCAAAATATTAAAACAAGTAAAACAACTGTGATGCAACGAATACAAGCATCAAAAACTCCCACAGTCAATCCTATAACACCAGCTATGTCCTATGCACAAGTGGCTAAAACCAATGCAGAGGGAAATCATGAAACCTCTGATGTAAAAAATAATGACAGCTCGTTCAGTGCAAATTGCTCCAACAAATTCAGAGCGCTCTCATACAACTAAATCAAAGAGTGGATATTTTAGAAAACCATACCATATCACAGAAAGATTCAAAAGAAAGCAAGAAAACCTCGCAAAGCAAGAATAAACAAAAATGAAATCATTACTCAAAGTAATAACCTGGAATGCGAACGGGCTAAATGCAAGAGCCCCAGAACTGGAACACTTCCTCCACTCAAACAATATAGATATCGCACTTATTTCAGAAACAAGCTTCACCGAAAAAAACTATATCAAAATCTTAGGTTATCAAGCCTACTGGACAACCCATGCTAGCGAAAGAGCTAGAGGTGGTACAGCGGTGATTATCAGAAATAATATAAAACACCATTAACTACCAGCCATAAGAGAAAATTACATGCAAGCTACTGTGGTCGTGTAATTCTTACCACTTAATTATTTATTAACACACTTTTCAATTTTTTTACCACTTAATTATTTATTAACATTTATTAATATATAAATTAAAAATCATTAAATTAACAAGACATATTTTTAAAAATAATAAAAAAAATTTTTTATATTTTAATTAAATAACAAAATAAGAAGAACTACTTTTTATTTGTCAATATGTCAAGCAAGTAAATTTTCAATGTTTACTTGACATATTGACATACTACAATTTAAAACTTTTTTAAGTAGGCGTCTGCCTACTGCCCGCCTAAATATAATCCAACTATGCAACAATTCCAAGAAATATTCAATCAGCTAGGACCAAGATTCATCATGGGAGGTGATTACAATATCAAACATACAGCTTGGGGATCAAGATTAACATCGCCAGGCAAGGGTAATGAACTCCTAAGAGCCATCCTAAATAGTAAATGTGAATATCACTCGTCACACAGACCAACATATCTTCGGATCACACCCCCGTATTACTAACCATTGGACTTAACTTAAAGATTAAAGAAAATAAAAAAAACTTATCAAACAGATATACAGACTGGGACCTATATAGAAATCAATTAGAGAAACTAATAGACACAAAAGTCAAGCTGAAAACTAAGAACGATATAGAAAATCAAACAAAAACACTCATTAAAAACATTAGGGAGGCAGCAATCTCAGCCACCAAAGAACCAAAAGAAAAATCACCTTACTTAAACATTAAGTGTCCACCGGATATACGAGAGTACCTAAAAAAAAGAAGAAAGGAGCACAGAGTGTGGCATACCTCTAGAAACCCTAACGATAAAACAATATTCAATCGTATCAGCAATAAGGTGAACTTGCTCTTAAAAAAGCATAAAATGGAATGCTTCGACGACTACCTTAAAAACATAGGTCCAAACAAAGACAAGAAATACACCTTATGGAAAACTACACGGAAACTCAAACGCCCACTACGTAGAATACCTCCATTGAGGAATCATCAAGGAAAATGGGTCTGCAATGACAACGAAAAAGCAGAGCTATTTGCACAATATCTGACAACAGTATTTACACCACATGACATACACTCCAGTATAAACACTACTCCAATATACCAACCGTCAAAAAAAATATCAGCCACAGAAATAGCTCTTGGGATAGATAACAATCTCAATATAAAAAAGCACCTGGAGTGGACGATATATCTCCCAGGCTACTGGAAGAATTACCTGCAAAAGCAATTACACTGCTCACATTCATCTACAACGCATGCATAAGACTGTGATACGTGCCGGACAGCTTCAAAAAAGCCAAGATAATTATGATACAAAAACCTGATAAGTCAGCTGAGGACATCTGCTCATATAGACCAATCTCTCTTCTACCAATAATCGCAAAACTGTTCGAAAAACTGCTAATAATACGACTCAAGCCGTACATAAGCATTCCTGACTTCCAATTCGGATATAGAAGTAACCACTCAACCATTGATCAAGTTCATAGCGTCACAAGTATAATCGAACAAGCATTTGAGGAAAAAAAATACTGCACCGCAGTATTCTTAGACATTTCACAAGCATTTGATCGAGTATGGCATAAAGGTCTAATACATAAGATGAGCATGCAGTTGCCAGGGAATCTGTGCAAGCTACTTGAATTCTACATCACAAACCGCAAATATAGGGTAATAAAAGAAGAGGCTATGTCAAACATCTATACAATGAAAGCAGGAATTCCTCAGGGTAGTGTACTAGGACCACTATTGTACCTCCTTTACACAGCAGATATCCCTACTACAGAAGATACATTCATTGGAAAATTTGCAGATGACACAGTAATAATATCAAGTGATAAAACTCAAAAAAAAACTGTGGAAAAAATACAAAGTACACTAAATGAAGTCAGCAAATGGACCACAGATTGGAAGATCAAACTCAATAGAACCAAATCATATATATCAAAGGAGAACAAATTCCGCAGGAACAATCAGCTAAATACCTAGGCCTACATCTAGATTCCAAATTAAGTTGGAAATTTCATGTGCGACAGAAGGCCAAACAAATCAAAGAAATAATAAGGAAGTACTACTGGTTAATTGAATACAAATCGCAACTGAATCTAAGGAACAAAAGATTAATATATATGACAATTATAAAACCAATCTGGACATACGGAATACAGCTATGGGGATGTACGTATGAATGCAATATAAAAACCATTCAAACTTGTCAAAATAAGATCCTACGACTAATAACTAACGCATACCGATACGTGACAAACAAAGAGATACATGAAGATCTAAAAATTAAATGGGTAAAAGAAGTCATCCAAGAACACGCTGCAAAACATGAAAAAAGACTCCATCATCACCCTAACATAGAAGTTGTACTACTGCTGGATACAACAAGCCAGACAAGACGGCTTCACCGCAAGAAACCGCATGACCTAACATAGTAATACTAACGCTTATAGGGAACTGATCACTGGATCTTCACTCCCGCACACGTCACACTCCCTCACACTAAGTTAATAGTACTAATAAATTAATTGTAAATAGATTAAGATTGTAGTAAAACACTGAATTTAAAAAAAAAAAAAAAAAATTCAAGAAAACATTTCTTATTTTATACATATATATATTTATTTTTTTTTTTTTAAATTATTAATATTTATTTAATTAATTAAAATGTTATAAATTGATCAGTAATTAAACAAACTATCTTTTTATTTAATTTGATTTCAATTTATTTAGTTTAACTCCTTTTCTTTTTCGTAACAGTAAGTAATTTTAATTTAGATTCCTGTTTTATTTAAAATCCTTAATTTAATTTAACTTCTCTATTTTTTTTTGTTTTCTATAAAAATGAATATTTTTTCAGTAATTAACTAAACTATCTTTTTATTTAATTTGATTTCAATTTATTTAGTTTAACTCCTTTTCTTTTTCGTAACAGTAAGTAATTTTAATTTAGATTCCTGTTTTATTTAAAATCCTTAATTTAATTTAACTTCTCTATTTTTTTTTGTTTTCTATAAAAATGAATAATTTTTCAGTAATTAACTAAACTATCTTTTTATGTAATAAGTAATTTTAATTTAGATTCCTGTTTTCTTTAAAACCCTTAATTTAATTCAACTTTTCTATTTTTTTTTTTTTTACAAAAATGAATAATTTTTCAGTAATTAACTAAACTATCTTTTTATGTTATAAGTAATTTTAATTGAAATTCCTGTTTTCTTTAAAACCCTTAATTTAATTCAACTTCTCTATTTTCTTTTACAAAAATGAATAATTTTTCAGTAATTAAACAAACTATCTTTTTATTTAATTTGATTTCAATTTATTTAGTTTAACTCCTTTTCTTTTTCGTAACAGTAAGTAATTTTAATTTAGACTCCTGTTTTATTTAAAATCCTTAATTTAATTTAACTTCTCTATTTTTTTTGTTTTCTATAAAAATGAATAATTTTTCAGTAATTAACTAAACTATCTTTTTATGTAATAAGTAATTTTAATTTAGATTCCTGTTTTCTTTAAAACCCTTAATTTAATTCAACTTTTCTATTTTTTTTTTTTTACAAAAATGAATAATTTTTCAGTAATTAACTAAACTATCTTTTTATGTTATAAGTAATTTTAATTGAAATTCCTGTTTTCTTTAAAACCCTTAATTTAATTCAACTTCTCTATTTTCTTTTACAAAAATGAATAATTTTTCAGTAATTAAACAAACTATCTTTTTATTTAATTTGATTTCAATTTATTTAGTTTAACTCCTTTTCTTTTTCGTAACAGTAAGTAATTTTAATTTAGACTCCTGTTTTATTTAAAATCCTTAATTTAATTTAACTTCTCTATTTTTTTTTGTTTTCTATAAAAATGAATAATTTTTCAGTAAATATTTTTAATTTAGATTCCTGTTTTCTTTAAAACCCTTAATTTAATTCAACTTCTTTATTTTCTTTTTGTTTTTTACAAAAATGAATAATTTTTCAGTAATTAACTAAACTATCTTTCTATGTTATAAGTAATTTTAATTTAGATTCCTGTTTTCTTTAAAACCCTTAATTTAATTCAACTTTTCTATTTTTTTTTTTTTACAAAAATGAATAATTTTTCAGTAATTAAACAAACTATCTTTTTATTTAATTTGATTTCAATTTATTTAGTTTAACTCCTTTTCTTTTTCGTAACAGTAAGTAATTTTAATTTAGATTCCTGTTTTATTTAAAATCCTTAATTTAATTTAACTTCTCTATTTTTTTTTGTTTTCTATAAAAATGAATAATTTTTCAGTAAATATTTTTAATTTAGATTCCTGTTTTCTTTAAAACCCTTAATTTAATTCAACTTTTCTATTTTTTTTTTTTTACAAAAATGAATAATTTTTCAGTAATTAACTAAACTATCTTTTTATGTTATAAGTAATTTTAATTGAAATTCCTGTTTTCTTTAAAACCCTTAATTTAATTCAACTTCTCTATTTTCTTTTACAAAAATGAATAATTTTTCAGTAATTAAACAAACTATCTTTTTATTTAATTTGATTTCAATTTATTTAGTTTAACTCCTTTTCTTTTTCGTAACAGTAAGTAATTTTAATTTAGATTCCTGTTTTATTTAAAATCCTTAATTTAATTTAACTTCTCTATTTTTTTTTGTTTTCTATAAAAATGAATAATTTTTCAGTAAATATTTTTAATTTAGATTCCTGTTTTCTTTAAAACCCTTAATTTAATTCAACTTCTTTATTTTCTTTTTGTTTTTTACAAAAATGAATAATTTTTCAGTAATTAACTAAACTATCTTTTTATGTAATAAGTAATTTTAATTTAGATTCCTGTTTTCTTTAAAACCCTTAATTTAATTCAACTTTTCTATTTTTTTTTGTTTTTACAAAAATGAATAATTTTTCAGTAATTAAACAAACTATCTTTTTATTTAATTTGATTTCAATTTATTTAGTTTAACTCCTTTTCTTTTTCGTAACAGTAAGTAATTTTAATTTAGATTCCTGTTTTATTTAAAATCCTTAATTTAATTTAACTTCTCTATTTTTTTTTGTTTTCTATAAAAATGAATAATTTTTCAGTAAATATTTTTAATTTAGATTCCTGTTTTCTTTAAAACCCTTAATTTAATTCAACTTCTTTATTTTCTTTTTGTTTTTTACAAAAATGAATAATTTTTCAGTAATTAACTAAACTATCTTTTTATGTAATAAGTAATTTTAATTTAGATTCCTGTTTTCTTTAAAACCCTTAATTTAATTCAACTTTTCTATTTTTTTTTTTTACAAAAATGAATAATTTTTCAGTAATTAACTAAACTATCTTTTTATGTTATAAGTAATTTTAATTGAAATTCCTGTTTTCTTTAAAACCCTTAATTTAATTCAACTTCTCTATTTTCTTTTTGTTTTTTACAAAAATGAATAATTTTTCAGTAATTAACTAAACTATCTTTTTATGTAATAAGTAATTTTAGTTTAGATTCCTGTTTTCTTTAAAACCCTTAATTTAATTCAACTTTTCTATTTTTTTATTTTTTACAAAAATGAATAATTTTTCAGTAATTAACTAAACTATCTTTTTATTTTATAAGTAATTTTAATTGAAATTCCTGTTTTCTTTAAAACCCTTAATTTCATTCAACTTCTCTATTTTCTTTTACAAAAATGAATAATTTTTCAGTAATTAAACAAACTATCTTTTTATTTAATTTGATTTCAATTTATTTAGTTTAACTCCTTTTCTTTTTCGTAACAGTAAGTAATTTTAATTTAGATTCCTGTTTTATTTAAAATCCTTAATTTAATTTAACTTCTCTATTTTTTTTGGTTTTCTATAAAAATGAATAATTTTTCAGTAAATATTTTTAATTTAGATTCCTGTTTTCTTTAAAACCCTTAATTTAATTCAACTTCTTTATTTTCTTTTTGTTTTTTACAAAAATGAATAATTTTTCAGTAATTAACTAAACTATCTTTTTATGTAATAAGTAATTTTAATTTAGATTCCTGTTTTCTTTAAAACCCTTAATTTAATTCAACTTTTCTATTTTTTTTTTTTTACAAAAATGAATAATTTTTCAGTAATTAACTAAACTATCTTTTTATGTTATAAGTAATTTTAATTGAAATTCCTGTTTTCTTTAAAACCCTTAATTTAATTCAACTTCTCTATTTTCTTTTACAAAAATGAATAATTTTTCAGTAATTAAACAAACTATCTTTTTATTTAATTTGATTTCAATTTATTTAGTCTAACTCCTTTTCTTTTTCGTAACAGTAAGTAATTTTAATTTAGATTCCTGTTTTCTTTAAAACCCTTAATTTATTTCAACTTTTCTATTTTTTTTTTTTTACAAAAATGAATAGTTTTTCAGTAATTAACTAAACTATCTTTTTATGTTATAAGTAATTTTAATTGCAATTCCTGTTTTCTTTAAAACCCTCAATTTAATTCAACTTCTCTATTTTCTTTTACAAAAATGAATAATTTTTCAGTAATTAAACAAACTATCTTTTTATTTAATTTGATTTCAATTTATTTAGTTTAACTCCATTTCTTTTTCGTAACAGTAAGTAACTTTAATTAAGATTCCTGTTTTCTTTAAAACCCTTAATTTAATTTAACTTTTCTATTTTGTTTTTTTTTTACAAAAATGAATAATTTTTCAGTAATTAACTAAACTATTATTTTATGTTATAAGTACTTTTAATTAAAATTCCTGTTTTCTTTAAAACCCTTAATTTAATTCAACTTCTCTATTTGCTTTTACAAAAATGAATTATTTTTCAGTAATTAAACAAACTATCTTTTTATTTAATTTGATTTCAATTTATTTAGTTTAACTCCTTTTCTTTTTCGTAACAGTAAGTAATTTTAATTTAGATTCCTGTTTTCTTTAAAACCCTTAATTTAATTTAACTTTTCTATTTATTTTTTTTATTACAAAAATGAATAATTTTTCAGTAATTAACTAAACTATCTTTTTATGTTATAAGTAATTTTAATTGCAATTCCTGTTTTCTTTAAAACCCTTAATTTAATTCAACTTCTCTATTTTCTTTTACAAAAATGAATAATTTTTCAGTAATTCAGTAATTTTTATTTAATTTGATTTCAATTTATTTAGCTTAACTCCTTTTCTTTTTCGTAACAGTAAGTAATTTTAATTAAGATTCCTGTTTTCTTTAAAACCCTTAATTTAATTCAACTTCTCTATTTTCTTTTACAAAAATGAATAATTTTTCAGTAATTAAACAAACTATCTTTTTATTTAATTTGATTTCAATTTATTTAGTTTTACTCCTTTTCTTTTTCGTAACAGTAAGTAATTTTAATTTAGATTCCTGTTTTATTTAAAATCCTTAATTTAATTTAACTTCTCTATTTTTTTTTGTTTTCTATAAAAATAAATAATTTTTCAGTAAATATTTTTAATTTAGATTCCTGTTTTCTTTAAAACCCTTAATTTAATTCAACTTCTTTATTTTCTTTTTGTTTTTTACAAAAATGAATAATTTTTCAGTAATTAACTAAACTATCTTTTTATGTAATAAGTAATTTTAATTGAAATTCCTGTTTTCTTTTAAACCCTTAATTTAATTCAACTTCTCTATTTTCTTTTACAAAAATGAATAATTTTTCAGTAATTAAACAAACTATCTTTTTATTTAATTTGATTTCAATTTATTTAGTTTAACTCCTTTTCTTTTTCGTAACAGTAAGTAATTTTAATTTAGATTCCTGTTTTATTTAAAATCCTTAATTTAATTTAACTTCTCTATTTTTTTTTGTTTTCTATAAAAATGAATAATTTTTCAGTAAATATTTTTAATTTAGATTCCTGTTTTCTTTAAAACCCTTAATTTAATTCAACTTCTTTATTTTCTTTTTGTTTTTTACAAAAATGAATAATTTTTCAGTAATTAACTAAACTATCTTTTTATGTAATAAGTAATTTTAATTTAGATTCCTGTTTTCTTTAAAACCCTTAATTTAATTCAACTTTTCTATTTTTTTATTTTTTACAAAAATGAATAATTTTTCAGTAATTAACTAAACTATCTTTTTATGTTATAAGTAATTTTAATTGAAATTCCTGTTTTCTTTAAAGCCCTTAATTTAATTCAACTTCTCTATTTTCTTTTACAAAAATGAATAATTTTTCAGTAATTAAACAAACTATCTTTTTATTTAATTTGATTTCAATTTATTTAGTTTAACTCCTTTTCTTTTTCGTAACAGTAAGTAATTTTAATTTAGATTCCTGTTTTATTTAAAATCCTTAATTTAATTTAACTTCTCTATTTTTTTTTGTTTTCTATAAAAATGAATAATTTTTCAGTAAATATTTTTAATTTAGATTCCTGTTTTCTTTAAAACCCTTAATTTAATTCAACTTCTTTATTTTCTTTTTGTTTTTTACAAAAATGAATAATTTTTCAGTAATTAACTAAACTATCTTTTTATGTAATAAGTAATTTTAATTTAGATTCCTGTTTTCTTTAAAACCCTTAATTTAATTCAACTTTTCTATTTTTTTTTTTTTACAAAAATGAATAATTTTTCAGTAATTAACTAAACTATCTTTTTATGTTATAAGTAATTTTAATTGAAATTCCTGTTTTCTTTAAAACCCTTAATTTAATTCAACTTTTCTATTTTTTTATTTTTTACAAAAATGAATAATTTTTCAGTAATTAACTAAACTATCTTTTTATGTTATAAGTAATTTTAATTGAAATTCCTGTTTTCTTTAAAGCCCTTAATTTAATTCAACTTCTCTATTTTCTTTTACAAAAATGAATAATTTTTCAGTAACTAAACAAACTATCTTTTTATTTAATTTGATTTCAATTTATTTAGTTTAACTCCTTTTCTTTTTCGTAACAGTAAGTAATTTTAATTTAGATTCCTGTTTTATTTAAAATCCTTAATTTAATTTAACTTCTCTCTTTTTTTTTGTTTTCTATAAAAATGAATAATTTTTCAGTAAATATTTTTAATTTAGATTCCTGTTTTCTTTAAAACCCTTAATTTACTTCAACTTCTTTATTTTCTTTTTGTTTTTTACAAAAATGAATAATTTTTCAGTAATTAACTAAACTATCTTTTTATGTAATAAGTAATTTTAATTTAGATTCCTGTTTTCTTTAAAACCCTTAATTTAATTCAACTTTTCTATTTTTTTTTTTTTTTACAAAAATGAATAATTTTTCAGTAATTAACTAAACTATCTTTTTATGTTATAAGTAATTTTAATTGAAATTCCTGTTTTCTTTAAAACCCTTAATTTAATTCAACTTCTCTATTTTCTTTTACAAAAATGAATCATTTTTCAGTAATTAAACAAACTATCTTTTTATTTAATTTGATTTCAATTTATTTAGTTTAACTCCTTTTCTTTTTCGTAACAGTAAGTAATTTTAATTTAGATTCCTGTTTTCTTTAAAACCCTTAATTTAATTTAACTTTTCTATTTATTTTTTTTTTTTACAAAAATGAATAATTTTTCAGTAATTAACTAAACTATCTTTTTATGTTATAAGTAATTTTAATTGCAATTCCTGTTTTCTTTAAAACCCTTAATTTAATTCAACTTCTCTATTTTCTTTTACAAAAATGAATCATTTTTCAGTAATTAAACAAACTATCTTTTTATTTAATTTGATTTCAATTTATTTAGTCTAACTCCTTTTCTTTTTCGTAACAGTAAGTAATTTTAATTTAGATTCCTGTTTTCTTTAAAACCCTTAATTTATTTCAACTTTTCTATTTTTTTTTTTTTACAAAAATGAATAGTTTTTCAGTAATTAACTAAACTATCTTTTTATGTTATAAGTAATTTTAATTGCAATTCCTGTTTTCTTTAAAACCCTTAATTTAATTCAACTTCTCTATTTGCTTTTACAAAAATGAATAATTTTTCAGTAATTAAACAAACTATCTTTTTATTTAATTTGATTTCAATTTATTTAGTTTAACTCCTTTTCTTTTTCGTAACAGTAAGTAATTTTTATTTAGATTCCTGTTTTCTTTAAAACCCTTAATTTAATTTAACTTTTCTACTTTTTTTTTTTTTACAAAAATGAATAATTTTTCAGCAATTAACTTAACTATCTTTTTATGTTATAAGTAATTTTAATTGAAATTCCTGCTTTCTTTAAAGCCCTTAATTTAATTCAACTTCTCTATTTTCTTTTACAAAAATGAATCATTTTTCAGTAATTAAACAAACTATCTTTTTATTTAATTTGATTCCAATTTATTTAGTTTAACTCCTTTTCTTTTTTGTAACAGTAAGTAATTTTAATTTAGATTCCTGTTTTCTTTAAAACCCTTAATTTAATTTAACTTTTCTATTTATTTTTTTTTTTTACAAAAATGTATAATTTTTCAGTAATTAACTAAACTATCTTTTTATGTTATAAGTAATTTTAATTGCAATTCCTGTTTTCTTTAAAACCCTTAATTTAATTCAACTTCTCTATTTTCTTTTACAAAAATGAATAATTTTTCAGTAATTAAACAAACTATCTTTTTATTTAATTTGATTTCAATTTATTTAGTCTAACTCCTTTTCTTTTTCGTAACAGTAAGTAATTTTAATTTAGATTCCTGTTTTCTTTAAAACCCTTAATTTATTTCAACTTTTCTATTTTTTTTTTTTTACAAAAATGAATAGTTTTTCAGTAATTAACTAAACTATCTTTTTATGTTATAAGTAATTTTAATTGCAATTCCTGTTTTCTTTAAAACCCTCAATTTAATTCAACTTCTCTATTTTCTTTTACAAAAATGAATAATTTTTCAGTAATTAAACAAACTATCTTTTTATTTAATTTGATTTCAATTTATTTAGTTTAACCTCCATTTCTTTTTCGTAACAGTAAGTAACTTTAATTAAGATTCCTGTTTTCTTTAAAACCCTTAATTTAATTTAACTTTTCTATTTTGTTTTTTTTTTACAAAAATGAATAATTTTTCAGTAATTAACTAAACTATTATTTTATGTTATAAGTACTTTTAATTAAAATTCCTGTTTTCTTTAAAACCCTTAATTTAATTCAACTTCTCTATTTGCTTTTACAAAAATGAATTATTTTTCAGTAATTAAACAAACTATCTTTTTATTTAATTTGATTTCAATTTATTTTTCGTAACAGTAAGTAATTTTTATTTAGATTCCTGTTTTTTTTAAAACCCTTAATTTAATTTAACTTTTCTACTTTTTTTTTTTTTACAAAAATGAATAATTTTTCAGCAATTAACTTAACTATCTTTTTATGTTATAAGTAATTTTAATTGAAATTCCTGCTTTCTTTAAAACCCTTAATTTAATTCAACTTCTCTATTTTCTTTTACAAAAATGAATAATTTTTCAGTAATTAAACAAACTATCTTTTTATTTAATTTGATTTCAATTTATTTAGTTTAACTCCTTTTCTTTTTCGTAACAGTAAGTAATTTTAATTTAGATTCCTGTTTTCTTTAAAACCCTTAATTTAATTTAACTTTTCTATTTATTTTTTTTATTACAAAAATGAATAATTTTTCAGTAATTAACTAAACTATCTTTTTATGTTATAAGTAATTTTAATTGCAATTCCTGTTTTCTTTAAAACCCTTAATTTAATTCAACTTCTCTATTTTCTTTTACAAAAATGAATAATTTTTCAGTAATTCAGTAATTTTTATTTAATTTGATTTCAATTTACTTAGCTTAACTCCTTTTCTTTTTCGTAACAGTAAGTAATTTTAATTAAGATTCCTGTTTTCTTTAAAACCCTTAATTTAATTCAACTTCTCTATTTTCTTTTACAAAAATGAATAATTTTTCAGTAATTAAACAAACTATCTTTTTATTTAATTTGATTTCAATTTATTTAGTTTAACTCCTTTTCTTTTTCGTAACAGTAAGTAATTTTAATTTAGATTCCTGTTTTATTTAAAATCCTTAATTTAATTTAACTTCTCTATTTTTTTTTGTTTTCTATAAAAATAAATAATTTTTCAGTAAATATTTTTAATTTAGATTCCTGTTTTCTTTAAAACCCTTAATTTAATTCAACTTCTTTATTTTCTTTTTGTTTTTTACAAAAATGAATAATTTTTCAGTAATTAACTAAACTATCTTTTTATGTAATAAGTAATTTTAATTGAAATTCCTGTTTTCTTTTAAACCCTTAATTTAATTCAACTTCTCTATTTTCTTTTACAAAAATGAATAATTTTTCAGTAATTAAACAAACTATCTTTTTATTTAATTTGATTTCAATTTATTTAGTTTAACTCCTTTTCTTTTTCGTAACAGTAAGTAATTTTAATTTAGATTCCTGTTTTATTTAAAATCCTTAATTTAATTTAACTTCTCTATTTTTTTTTGTTTTCTATAAAAATGAATAATTTTTCAGTAAATATTTTTAATTTAGATTCCTGTTTTCTTTAAAACCCTTAATTTAATTCAACTTCTTTATTTTCTTTTTGTTTTTTACAAAAATGAATAATTTTTCAGTAATTAACTAAACTATCTTTTTATGTAATAAGTAATTTTAATTTAGATTCCTGTTTTCTTTAAAACCCTTAATTTAATTCAACTTTTCTATTTTTTTATTTTTTACAAAAATGAATAATTTTTCAGTAATTAACTAAACTATCTTTTTATGTTATAAGTAATTTTAATTGAAATTCCTGTTTTCTTTAAAGCCCTTAATTTAATTCAACTTCTCTATTTTCTTTTACAAAAATGAATAATTTTTCAGTAATTAAACAAACTATCTTTTTATTTAATTTGATTTCAATTTATTTAGTTTAACTCCTTTTCTTTTTCGTAACAGTAAGTAATTTTAATTTAGATTCCTGTTTTATTTAAAATCCTTAATTTAATTTAACTTCTCTATTTTTTTTTGTTTTCTATAAAAATGAATAATTTTTCAGTAAATATTTTTAATTTAGATTCCTGTTTTCTTTAAAACCCTTAATTTAATTCAACTTCTTTATTTTCTTTTTGTTTTTTACAAAAATGAATAATTTTTCAGTAATTAACTAAACTATCTTTTTATGTAATAAGTAATTTTAATTTAGATTCCTGTTTTCTTTAAAACCCTTAATTTAATTCAACTTTTCTATTTTTTTTTTTTTACAAAAATGAATAATTTTTCAGTAATTAACTAAACTATCTTTTTATGTTATAAGTAATTTTAATTGAAATTCCTGTTTTCTTTAAAACCCTTAATTTAATTCAACTTCTCTATTTTCTTTTACAAAAATGAATAATTTTTCAGTAACTAAACAAACTATCTTTTTATTTAATTTGATTTCAATTTATTTAGTTTAACTCCTTTTCTTTTTCGTAACAGTAAGTAATTCTAATTTAGATTCCTGTTTTATTTAAAATCCTTAATTTAATTTAACTTCTCTCTTTTTTTTTGTTTTCTATAAAAATGAATAATTTTTCAGTAAATATTTTTAATTTAGATTCCTGTTTTCTTTAAAACCCTTAATTTACTTCAACTTCTTTATTTTCTTTTTGTTTTTTACAAAAATGAATAATTTTTCAGTAATTAACTAAACTATCTTTTTATGTAATAAGTAATTTTAATTTAGATTCCTGTTTTCTTTAAAACCCTTAATTTAATTCAACTTTTCTATTTTTTTTTTTTTTTACAAAAATGAATAATTTTTCAGTAATTAAACAAACTATCTTTTTATTTAATTTGATTCCAATTTATTTAGTTTAACTCCTTTTCTTTTTCGTAACAGTAAGTAATTTTAATTTAGATTCCTGTTTTCTTTAAAACCCTTAATTTAATTTAACTTTTCTATTTATTTTTTTTTTTTACAAAAATGAATAATTTTTCAGTAATTAACTAAACTATCTTTTTATGTTATAAGTAATTTTAATTGCAATTCCTGTTTTCTTTAAAACCCTTAATTTAATTCAACTTCTCTATTTTCTTTTACAAAAATGAATCATTTTTCAGTAATTAAACAAACTATCTTTTTATTTAATTTGATTTCAATTTATTTAGTCTAACTCCTTTTCTTTTTCGTAACAGTAAGTAATTTTAATTTAGATTCCTGTTTTCTTTAAAACCCTTAATTTATTTCAACTTTTCTATTTTTTTTTTTTTACAAAAATGAATAGTTTTTCAGTAATTAACTAAACTATCTTTTTATGTTATAAGTAATTTTAATTGCAATTCCTGTTTTCTTTAAAACCCTTAATTTAATTCAACTTCTCTATTTGCTTTTACAAAAATGAATAATTTTTCAGTAATTAAACAAACTATCTTTTTATTTAATTTGATTTCAATTTATTTAGTTTAACTCCTTTTCTTTTTCGTAACAGTAAGTAATTTTTATTTAGATTCCTGTTTTCTTTAAAACCCTTAATTTAATTTAACTTTTCTACTTTTTTTTTTTTTACAAAAATGAATAATTTTTCAGCAATTAACTTAACTATCTTTTTATGTTATAAGTAATTTTAATTGAAATTCCTGCTTTCTTTAAAACCCTTAATTTAATTCAACTTCTCTATTTTCTTTTACAAAAATGAATAATTTTTCAGTAATTAAACAAACTATCTTTTTATTTAATTTGATTTCAATTTATTTAGTTTAACTCCTTTTCTTTTTCGTAACAGTAAGTAATTTTAATTTAGATTCCTGTTTTCTTTAAAACCCTTAATTTAATTTAACTTTTCTATTTATTTTTTTTTTTACAAAAATGAATAATTTTTCAGTAATTAACTAAACTATCTTTTTATGTTATAAGTAATTTTAATTGCAATTCCTGTTTTCTTTAAAACCCTTAATTTAATTCAACTTCTCTATTTTCTTTTACAAAAATGAATAATTTTCCAGTAATTCAGTAATTTTTATTTAATTTGATTTCAATTTATTTAGCTTAACTCCTTTTCTTTTTCGTAACAGTAAGTAATTTTAATTAAGATTCCTGTTTTCTTTAAAATCCTTAATTTAATTTAACTTCTCTATTTTTTTTTGTTTTCTATAAAAATGAATAATTTTTCAGTAAATATTTTTAATTTAGATTCCTGTTTTCTTTAAAACCCTTAATTTAATTCAACTTCTTTATTTTCTTTTTGTTTTTTACAAAAATGAATAATTTTTCAGTAATTAACTAAACTATCTTTTTATGTAATAAGTAATTTTAATTGAAATTCCTGTTTTCTTTAAAACCCTTAATTTAATTCAACTTTTCTATTTTTTTTGTTTTTTACAAAAATGAATAATTTTTCAGTAATTAACTAAACTATCTTTTTATGTTATAAGTAATTTTAATTGAAATTCCTGTTTTCTTTAAAACCCTTAATTTAATTCAACTTTTCTATTTTTTTTTTTTTTACAAAAACGAATAATTTTTCAGTAATTAACTAAACTATCTTTTTATGTTATAAGTAATTTTAATTGAAATTCCTGTTTTCTTTAAAACCCTTAATTTAATTCAACTTTTCCTTTAAAACCCTTAATTTAATTCAACTTTTCTATTTTTTTTTTTTTTACAAAAATGAATAATTTTTCAGTAATTAACTAAACTATCTTTTTATGTTATAAGTAATTTTAATTGAAATTCCTGTTTTCTTTAAAACCCTTAATTTAATTCAACTTCTCTATTTGCTTTTACAAAAATGAATAATTTTTCAGTAATTAAACAAACTATCTTTTTATTTAATTTGATTTCAATTTATTTAGTTTAACTCCTTTTCTTTTTCGTAACAGTAAGTAATTTTAATTTAGATTCCTGTTTTCTTTAAAACCCTTAATTTAATTTAACTTTTCTATTTATTTTTTTTTTTAAAAAAATGAATAATTTTTCAGTAATTAACTAAACTATCTTTTTATGTAATAAGTAATTTTAATTGAAATTCCTGTTTTCTTTAAAACCCTTAATTTAATTCAACTTTTCCTTTAAAACCCTTAATTTAATTCAACTTTTCTATTTTTTTTTTTTTTACAAAAATGAATAATTTTTCAGTAATTATCTAAACTATCTTTTTATGTTATAAGTAATTTTAATTGAAATTCCTGTTTTCTTTAAAACCCTTAATTTAATTCAACTTCTCTATTTGCTTTTACAAAAATGAATAATTTTTCAGTAATTAAACAAACTATCTTTTTATTTAATTTGATTTCAATTTATTTAGTTTAACTCCTTTTCTTTTTCGTAACAGTAAGTAATTTTAATTTAGATTCCTGTTTTCTTTAAAACCCTTAATTTAATTTAACTTTTCTATTTTTTTTTTTTTTTACAAAAATGAATAATTTTTCAGTAATTAACTAAACTATCTTTTTATGTTATAAGTAATTTTAATTGAAATTCCTGTTTTCTTTAAAACCCTTAATTTAATTCAACTTTTCTATTTTTTTTTTTTTACAAAAATGAATAATTTTTCAGTAATTAACTAAACTATCTTTTTATGTTATAAGTAATTTTAATTGAAATTCCTGTTTTCTTTAAAACCCTTAATTTAATTCAACTTTTCTATTTTTTTTTTTTTTACAAAAATGAATAATTTTTCAGTAATTAACTAAACTATCTTTTTATGTTATAAGTAATTTTAATTGAAATTCCTGATTTCTTTAAAACCCTTAATTTAATTCAACTTTTCCTTTAAAACCCTTAATTTAATTCAACTTTTCCTTTAAAACCCTTAATTTAATTCAACTTTTCTATTTTTTTTTTTTTTACAAAAATGAATAATTTTTCAGTAATTAACTAAACTATCTTTTTATGTTATAAGTAATTTTAATTGAAATTCCTGTTTTCTTTAAAACCCTTAATTTAATTCAACTTTTCTATTTTTTTTTTTTTACAAAAATGAATAATTTTTCAGTAATTAACTAAACTATCTTTTTATGTTATAAGTAATTTTAATTGAAATTCCTGTTTTCTTTAAAACCCTTAATTTAATTCAACTTCTCTATTTGCTTTTACAAAAATGAATAATTTTTCAGTAATTAAACAAACTATCTTTTTATTTAATTTGATTTCAATTTATTTAGTTTAACTCCTTTTCTTTTTCGTAACAGTAAGTAATTTTAATTTAGATTCCTGTTTTCTTTAAAACCCTTAATTTAATTTAACTTTTCTATTTTTTTTTTTTTTTACAAAAATGAATAATTTTTCAGTAATTAACTAAACTATCTTTTTATGTTATAAGTAATTTTAATTGAAATTCCTGTTTTCTTTAAAACCCTTAATTTAATTCAACTTTTCTATTTTTTTTTTTTTACAAAAATGAATAATTTTTCAGTAATTAACTAAACTATCTTTTTATGTTATAAGTAATTTTAATTGAAATTCCTGTTTTCTTTAAAACCCTTAATTTAATTCAACTTTTCTATTTTTTTTTTTTTTACAAAAATGAATAATTTTTCAGTAATTAACTAAACTATCTTTTTATGTTATAAGTAATTTTAATTGAAATTCCTGATTTCTTTAAAACCCTTAATTTAATTCAACTTTTCCTTTAAAACCCTTAATTTAATTCAACTTTTCCTTTAAAACCCTTAATTTAATTCAACTTTTCTATTTTTTTTTTTTTTACAAAAATGAATAATTTTTCAGTAATTAACTAAACTATCTTTTTATGTTATAAGTAATTTTAATTGAAATTCCTGTTTTCTTTAAAACCCTTAATTTAATTCAACTTTTCTATTTTTTTTTTTTTACAAAAATGAATAATTTTTCAGTAATTAACTAAACTATCTTTTTATGTTATAAGTAATTTTAATTGAAATTCCTGTTTTCTTTAAAACCCTTAATTTAATTCAACTTCTCTATTTGCTTTTACAAAAATGAATAATTTTTCAGTAATTAAACAAACTATCTTTTTATTTAATTTGATTTCAATTTATTTAGTTTAACTCCTTTTCTTTTTCGTAACAGTAAGTAATTTTAATTTAGATTCCTGATTTCTTTAAAACCCTTAATTTAATTCAACTTTTCCTTTAAAACCCTTAATTTAATTCAACTTTTCCTTTAAAACCCTTAATTTAATTCAACTTTTCTATTTTTTTTTTTTTTACAAAAATGAATAATTTTTCAGTAATTAACTAAACTATCTTTTTATGTTATAAGTAATTTTAATTGAAATTCCTGTTTTCTTTAAAACCCTTAATTTAATTCAACTTTTCTATTTTTTTTTTTTTTACAAAAATGAATAATTTTTCAGTAATTAACTAAACTATCTTTTTATGTTATAAGTAATTTTAATTGAAATTCCTGTTTTCTTTAAAACCCTTAATTTAATTCAACTTTTCTATTTTTTTTTTTTTACAAAAATGAATAATTTTTCAGTAATTAACTAAACTATCCTTTTATGTAATAAGTAATTTTAATTGAAATTCCTGTTTTCTTTAAAACCCTTAATTCAATTCAACTTTTCCTTTAAAACCCTTAATTTAATTCAACTTTTCTATTTTTTTTTTTTTTACAAAAATGAATAATTTTTCAGTAATTAACTAAACTATCTTTTTATGTTATAAGTAATTTTAATTGCAATTCCTGTTTTCTTTAAAACCCTTAATTTAATTCAACTTCTCTATTTTCTTTTACAAAAATGAATAATTTTTCAGTAATGAAACAAACTATCTTTTTATTTAATTTGATTTCAATTTATTTAGTTTAACTCCTTTTCTTTTTCTTAACAGTAAGTAACTTTAATTAAGATTCCTGTTTTCTTTAAAACCCTGAATTTAATTCAACTTTTCTATTTTTTTTTTTTTTTACAAAAATGAATAATTTTTCAGTAATTAACTAAACTATCTTTTTATGTAATAAGTAATTTTAATTGAAATCCCTGTTTTCTTTAAAACCCTTAATTTAATTCAACTTTTCCTTTAAAACCCTTGATTTAATTCAACTTTTCTATTTTTTTTTTTTTTACAAAAATGAATAATTTTTCAGTAATTAACTAAACTATCTTTTTATGTAATAAGTAATTTTAATTGAAATCCCTGTTTTCTTTAAAACCCTGAATTTAATTCAACTTTTCTATTTTTTTTTTTTTTACAAAAATGAATAATTTTTCAGTAATTAACTAAACTATCTTTTTATGTAATAAGTAATTTTAATTGAAATCCCTGTTTTCTTTAAAACCCTTAATTTAATTCAACTTTTCCTTTAAAACCCTTAATTTAATTCAACTTTTCTATTTTTTTTTTTTTTACAAAAATGAATAATTTTTCAGTAATTAACTAAACTATCTTTTTATGTAATAAGTAATTTTAATTGAAATCCCTGTTTTCTTTAAAACCCTTAATTTAATTCAACTTTTCTATTTTTTTTTTTTTTACAAAAATGAATAATTTTTCAGTAATTAACTAAACTATCTTTTTATGTAATAAGTAATTTTAATTGCAATTCCTGTTTTCTTTAAAACCCTTAATTTAATTCAACTTCTCTATTTTCTTTTACAAAAATGAATAATTTTTCAGTAATTAAACAAACTATCTTTTTATTTAATTTGATTTCAATTTATTTAGCTTAACTCCTTTTCTTTTTCGTAACAGTAAGTAATTTTAATTAAGATTCCTGTTTTCTTTAAAATCCTTAATTTAATTTAACTTCTCTATTTTTTTTTGTTTTCTATAAAAATGAATAATTTTTCAGTAAATATTTTTAATTTAGATTCCTGTTTTCTTTAAAACCCTTAATTTAATTCAACTTCTTTATTTTCTTTTTGTTTTTTACAAAAATGAATAATTTTTCAGTAATTAACTAAACTATCTTTTTATGTAATAAGTAATTTTAATTGAAATTCCTGTTTTCTTTAAAACCCTTAATTTAATTCAACTTTTCTATTTTTTTTGTTTTTTACAAAAATGAATAATTTTTCAGTAATTAACTAAACTATCTTTTTATGTTATAAGTAATTTTAATTGAAATTCCTGTTTTCTTTAAAACCCTTAATTTAATTCAACTTTTCTATTTTTTTTTTTTTTACAAAAACGAATAATTTTTCAGTAATTAACTAAACTATCTTTTTATGTTATAAGTAATTTTAATTGAAATTCCTGTTTTCTTTAAAACCCTTAATTTAATTCAACTTTTCCTTTAAAACCCTTAATTTAATTCAACTTTTCTATTTTTTTTTTTTTTACAAAAATGAATAATTTTTCAGTAATTAACTAAACTATCTTTTTATGTTATAAGTAATTTTAATTGAAATTCCTGTTTTCTTTAAAACCCTTAATTTAATTCAACTTTTCCTTTAAAACCCTTAATTTAATTCAACTTTTCTATTTTTTTTTTTTTTACAAAAATGAATAATTTTTCAGTAATTAACTAAACTATCTTTTTATGTTATAAGTAATTTTAATTGAAATTCCTGTTTTCTTTAAAACCCTTAATTTAATTCAACTTCTCTATTTGCTTTTACAAAAATGAATAATTTTTCAGTAATTAAACAAACTATCTTTTTATTTAATTTGATTTCAATTTATTTAGTTTAACTCCTTTTCTTTTTCGTAACAGTAAGTAATTTTAATTTAGATTCCTGTTTTCTTTAAAACCCTTAATTTAATTTAACTTTTCTATTTATTTTTTTTTTTAAAAAAATGAATAATTTTTCAGTAATTAACTAAACTATCTTTTTATGTAATAAGTAATTTTAATTGAAATTCCTGTTTTCTTTAAAACCCTTAATTTAATTCAACTTTTCCTTTAAAATCCTTAATTTAATTCAACTTTTCTATTTTTTTTTTTTTTACAAAAATGAATAATTTTTCAGTAATTATCTAAACTATCTTTTTATGTTATAAGTAATTTTAATTGAAATTCCTGTTTTCTTTAAAACCCTTAATTTAATTCAACTTCTCTATTTGCTTTTACAAAAATGAATAATTTTTCAGTAATTAAACAAACTATCTTTTTATTTAATTTGATTTCAATTTATTTAGTTTAACTCCTTTTCTTTTTCGTAACAGTAAGTAATTTTAATTTAGATTCCTGTTTTCTTTAAAACCCTTAATTTAATTTAACTTTTCTATTTATTTTTTTTTTTAAAAAAATGAATAATTTTTCAGTAATTAACTAAACTATCCTTTTATGTAATAAGTAATTTTAATTGAAATTCCTGTTTTCTTTAAAACCCTTAATTCAATTCAACTTTTCCTTTAAAACCCTTAATTTAATTCAACTTTTCTATTTTTTTTTTTTTTTACAAAAATGAATAATTTTTCAGTAATTAACTAAACTATCTTTTTATGTTATAAGTAATTTTAATTGAAATTCCTGTTTTCTTTAAAACCCTTAATTTAATTCAACTTTTCTATTTTTTTTTTTTTACAAAAATGAATAATTTTTCAGTAATTAACTAAACTATCTTTTTATGTTATAAGTAATTTTAATTGAAATTCCTGTTTTCTTTAAAACCCTTAATTTAATTCAACTTTTCTATGTTTTTTTTTTTTACAAAAATGAATAATTTTTCAGTAATTAACTAAACTATCTTTTTATGTTATAAGTAATTTTAATTGAAATTCCTGATTTCTTTAAAACCCTTAATTTAATTCAACTTTTCCTTTAAAACCCTTAATTTAATTCAACTTTTCTATTTTTTTTTTTTTTTACAAAAATGAATAATTTTTCAGTAATTAACTAAACTATCTTTTTATGTTATAAGTAATTTTAATTGAAATTCCTGTTTTCTTTAAAACCCTTAATTTAATTCAACTTTTCTATTTTTTTTTTTTTACAAAAATGAATAATTTTTCAGTAATTAACTAAACTATCTTTTTATGTTATAAGTAATTTTAATTGAAATTCCTGTTTTCTTTAAAACCCTTAATTTAATTCAACTTCTCTATTTGCTTTTACAAAAATGAATAATTTTTCAGTAATTAAACAAACTATCTTTTTATTTAATTTGATTTCAATTTATTTAGTTTAACTCCTTTTCTTTTTCGTAACAGTAAGTAATTTTAATTTAGATTCCTGTTTTCTTTAAAACCCTTAATTTAATTTAACTTTTCTATTTATTTTTTTTTTTAAAAAAATGAATAATTTTTCAGTAATTAACTAAACTATCCTTTTATGTAATAAGTAATTTTAATTGAAATTCCTGTTTTCTTTAAAACCCTTAATTCAATTCAACTTTTCCTTTAAAACCCTTAATTTAATTCAACTTTTCTATTTTTTTTTTTTTTACAAAAATGAATAATTTTTCAGTAATTAACTAAACTATCTTTTTATGTTATAAGTAATTTTAATTGCAATTCCTGTTTTCTTTAAAACCCTTAATTTAATTCAACTTCTCTATTTTCTTTTACAAAAATGAATAATTTTTCAGTAATTAAACAAACTATCTTTTTATTTAATTTGATTTCAATTTATTTAGTTTAACTCCTTTTCTTTTTCTTAACAGTAAGTAACTTTAATTAAGATTCCTGTTTTCTTTAAAACCCTGAATTTAATTCAACTTTTCTATTTTTTTTTTTTTTTACAAAAATGAATAATTTTTCAGTAATTAACTAAACTATCTTTTTATGTAATAAGTAATTTTAATTGAAATCCCTGTTTTCTTTAAAACCCTTAATTTAATTCAACTTTTCCTTTAAAACCCTTAATTTAATTCAACTTTTCTATTTTTTTTTTTTTTACAAAAATGAATAATTTTTCAGTAATTAACTAAACTATCTTTTTATGTTATAAGTAATTTTAATTGAAATTCCTGATTTCTTTAAAACCCTTAATTTAATTCAACTTTTCCTTTAAAACCCTTAATTTAATTCAACTTTTCTATTTTTTTTTTTTTTTACAAAAATGAATAATTTTTCAGTAATTAACTAAACTATCTTTTTATGTTATAAGTAATTTTAATTGAAATTCCTGTTTTCTTTAAAACCCTTAATTTAATTCAACTTTTCTATTTTTTTTTTTTTACAAAAATGAATAATTTTTCAGTAATTAACTAAACTATCTTTTTATGTTATAAGTAATTTTAATTGAAATTCCTGTTTTCTTTAAAACCCTTAATTTAATTCAACTTTTCTATGTTTTTTTTTTTTACAAAAATGAATAATTTTTCAGTAATTAACTAAACTATCTTTTTATGTTATAAGTAATTTTAATTGAAATTCCTGATTTCTTTAAAACCCTTAATTTAATTCAACTTTTCCTTTAAAACCCTTAATTTAATTCAACTTTTCTATTTTTTTTTTTTTTTACAAAAATGAATAATTTTTCAGTAATTAACTAAACTATCTTTTTATGTTATAAGTAATTTTAATTGCAATTCCTGTTTTCTTTAAAACCCTTAATTTAATTCAACTTCTCTATTTTCTTTTACAAAAATGAATAATTTTTCAGTAATTAAACAAACTATCTTTTTATTTAATTTGATTTCAATTTATTTAGTTTAACTCCTTTTCTTTTTCTTAACAGTAAGTAACTTTAATTAAGATTCCTGTTTTCTTTAAAACCCTGAATTTAATTCAACTTTTCTATTTTTTTTTTTTTTTACAAAAATGAATAATTTTTCAGTAATTAACTAAACTATCTTTTTATGTAATAAGTAATTTTAATTGAAATCCCTGTTTTCTTTAAAACCCTTAATTTAATTCAACTTTTCCTTTAAAACCCTTAATTTAATTCAACTTTTCTATTTTTTTTTTTTTTACAAAAATGAATAATTTTTCAGTAATTAACTAAACTATCTTTTTATGTAATAAGTAATTTTAATTGAAATCCCTGTTTTCTTTAAAACCCTGAATTTAATTCAACTTTTCTATTTTTTTTTTTTTTTACAAAAATGAATAATTTTTCAGTAATTAACTAAACTATCTTTTTATGTTATAAGTAATTTTAATTGAAATTCCTGTTTTCTTTAAAACCCTTAATTTAATTCAACTTTTCTATTTTTTTTTTTTTACAAAAATGAATAATTTTTCAGTAATTAACTAAACTATCTTTTTATGTTATAAGTAATTTTAATTGAAATTCCTGTTTTCTTTAAAACCCTTAATTTAATTCAACTTTTCTATTTTTTTTTTTTTACAAAAATGAATAATTTTTCAGTAATTAAACAAACTATCTTTTTATTTAATTTGATTTCAATTTATTTAGTTTAACTCCTTTTCTTTTTCGTAACAGTAAGTAATTTTAATTTAGATTCCTGTTTTCTTTAAAACCCTTAATTTAATTCAACTTTTCTATTTTTTTTTTTTTTACAAAAATGAATAATTTTTCAGTAATTAACTAAACTATCCTTTTATGTAATAAGTAATTTTAATTGAAATTCCTGTTTTCTTTAAAACCCTTAATTTAATTCAACTTTTCCTTTAAAACCCTTAATTTAATTCAACTTTTCTATTTTTTTTTTTTTTACAAAAATGAATAATTTTTCAGTAATTAACTAAACTATCTTTTTATGTTATAAGTAATTTTAATTGAAATTCCTGATTTCTTTAAAACCCTTAATTTAATTCAACTTTTCTATTTTTTTTTTTTTTTACAAAAATGAATAATTTTTCAGTAATTAACTAAACTATCTTTTTATGTAATAAGTAATTTTAATTGAAATCCCTGTTTTCTTTAAAACCCTGAATTTAATTCAACTTTTCTATTTTTTTTTTTTTTTACAAAAATGAATAATTTTTCAGTAATTAACTAAACTATCTTTTTATGTAATAAGTAATTTTAATTGAAATCCCTGTTTTCTTTAAAACCCTTAATTTAATTCAACTTTTCTATTTTTTTTTTTTTACAAAAATGAATAATTTTTCAGTAATTAACTAAACTATCTTTTTATGTTATAAGTAATTTTAATTGAAATTCCTGTTTTCTTTAAAACCCTTAATTTAATTCAACTTTTCTATGTTTTTTTTTTTTACAAAAATGAATAATTTTTCAGTAATTAACTAAACTATCTTTTTATGTTATAAGTAATTTTAATTGAAATTCCTGATTTCTTTAAAACCCTTAATTTAATTCAACTTTTCCTTTAAAACCCTTAATTTAATTCAACTTTTCTATTTATTTTTTTTTTTACAAAAATGAATAATTTTTCAGTAATTAACTAAACTATCTTTTTATGTAATAAGTAATTTTAATTGAAATCCCTGTTTTCTTTAAAACCCTTAATTTAATTCAACTTTTCCTTTAAAACCCTTAATTTAATTCAACTTTTCTATTTTTTTTTTTTTTACAAAAATGAATAATTTTTCAGTAATTAACTAAACTATCTTTTTATGTTATAAGTAATTTTAATTGAAATTCCTGATTTCTTTAAAACCCTTAATTTAATTCAACTTTTCCTTTAAAACCCTTAATTTAATTCAACTTTTCTATTTTTTTTTTTTTTTACAAAAATGAATAATTTTTCAGTAATTAACTAAACTATCTTTTTATGTTATAAGTAATTTTAATTGAAATTCCTGTTTTCTTTAAAACCCTTAATTTAATTCAACTTTTCTATTTTTTTTTTTTTACAAAAATGAATAATTTTTCAGTAATTAACTAAACTATCTTTTTATGTTATAAGTAATTTTAATTGAAATTCCTGTTTTCTTTAAAACCCTTAATTTAATTCAACTTTTCTATGTTTTTTTTTTTACAAAAATGAATAATTTTTCAGTAATTAAACAAACTATCTTTTTATTTAATTTGATTTCAATTTATTTAGTTTAACTCCTTTTCTTTTTCGTAACAGTAAGTAATTTTAATTTAGATTCCTGTTTTCTTTAAAACCCTTAATTTAATTCAACTTTTCTATTTTTTTTTTTTTTACAAAAATGAATAATTTTTCAGTAATTAACTAAACTATCTTTTTATGTTATAAGTAATTTTAATTGAAATTCCTGTTTTCTTTAAAACCCTTAATTTAATTCAACTTTTCTATTTTTTTTTTTTTACAAAAATGAATAATTTTTCAGTAATTAACTAAACTATCTTTTTATGTTATAAGTAATTTTAATTGAAATTCCTGATTTCTTTAAAACCCTTAATTTAATTCAACTTTTCTATTTTTTTTTTTTTTTACAAAAATGAATAATTTTTCAGTAATTAACTAAACTATCTTTTTATGTAATAAGTAATTTTAATTGAAATCCCTGTTTTCTTTAAAACCCTGAATTTAATTCAACTTTTCTATTTTTTTTTTTTTTTACAAAAATGAATAATTTTTCAGTAATTAACTAAACTATCTTTTTATGTAATAAGTAATTTTAATTGAAATTCCTGTTTTCTTTAAAACCCTTAATTTAATTCAACTTTTCTATTTTTTTTTTTTTACAAAAATGAATAATTTTTCAGTAATTAACTAAACTATCTTTTTATGTTATAAGTAATTTTAATTGAAATTCCTGTTTTCTTTAAAACCCTTAATTTAATTCAACTTTTCTATGTTTTTTTTTTTTACAAAAATGAATAATTTTTCAGTAATTAACTAAACTATCTTTTTATGTTATAAGTAATTTTAATTGAAATTCCTGTTTTCTTTAAAACCCTTAATTTAATTCAACTTTTCTATTTTTTTTTTTTTACAAAAATGAATAATTTTTCAGTAATTAACTAAACTATCTTTTTATGTTATAAGTAATTTTAATTGAAATTCCTGTTTTCTTTAAAACCCTTAATTTAATTCAACTTTTCTATGTTTTTTTTTTTACAAAAATGAATAATTTTTCAGTAATTAAACAAACTATCTTTTTATTTAATTTGATTTCAATTTATTTAGTTTAACTCCTTTTCTTTTTCGTAACAGTAAGTAATTTTAATTGAAATTCCTGTTTTCTTTAAAACCCTTAATTTAATTCAACTTTTCTATTTTTTTTTTTTTACAAAAATGAATAATTTTTCAGTAATTAACTAAACTATCTTTTTATGTTATAAGTAATTTTAATTGAAATTCCTGTTTTCTTTAAAACCCTTAATTTAATTCAACTTTTCTATTTTTTTTTTTTTACAAAAATGAATAATTTTTCAGTAATTAACTAAACTATCTTTTTATGTTATAAGTAATTTTAATTGAAATTCCTGATTTCTTTAAAACCCTTAATTTAATTCAACTTTTCTATTTTTTTTTTTTTTACAAAAATGAATAATTTTTCAGTAATTAACTAAACTATCTTTTTATGTAATAAGTAATTTTAATTGAAATCCCTGTTTTCTTTAAAACCCTGAATTTAATTCAACTTTTCTATTTTTTTTTTTTTTTACAAAAATGAATAATTTTTCAGTAATTAACTAAACTATCTTTTTATGTAATAAGTAATTTTAATTGAAATTCCTGTTTTCTTTAAAACCCTTAATTTAATTCAACTTTTCTATTTTTTTTTTTTTACAAAAATGAATAATTTTTCAGTAATTAACTAAACTATCTTTTTATGTTATAAGTAATTTTAATTGAAATTCCTGTTTTCTTTAAAACCCTTAATTTAATTCAACTTTTCTATGTTTTTTTTTTTTACAAAAATGAATAATTTTTCAGTAATTAACTAAACTATCTTTTTATGTTATAAGTAATTTTAATTGAAATTCCTGATTTCTTTAAAACCCTTAATTTAATTCAACTTTTCCTTTAAAACCCTTAATTTAATTCAACTTTTCTATTTTTTTTTTTTTTTACAAAAATGAATAATTTTTCAGTAATTAACTAAACTATCTTTTTATGTAATAAGTAATTTTAATTGAACTTTTCCTTTAAAACCCTTAATTTAATTCAACTTTTCTATTTTTTTTTTTTTTACAAAAATGAATAATTTTTCAGTAATTAACTAAACTATCTTTTTATGTTATAAGTAATTTTAATTGAAATTCCTGATTTCTTTAAAACCCTTAATTTAATTCAACTTTTCCTTTAAAACCCTTAATTTAATTCAACTTTTCTATTTTTTTTTTTTTTTACAAAAATGAATAATTTTTCAGTAATTAACTAAACTATCTTTTTATGTTATAAGTAATTTTAATTGAAATTCCTGTTTTCTTTAAAACCCTTAATTTAATTCAACTTTTCTATTTTTTTTTTTTTACAAAAATGAATAATTTTTCAGTAATTAACTAAACTATCTTTTTATGTTATAAGTAATTTTAATTGAAATTCCTGTTTTCTTTAAAACCCTTAATTTAATTCAACTTTTCTATGTTTTTTTTTTTTACAAAAATGAATAATTTTTCAGTAATTAACTAAACTATCTTTTTATGTTATAAGTAATTTTAATTGAAATTCCTGATTTCTTTAAAACCCTTAATTTAATTCAACTTTTCCTTTAAAACCCTTAATTTAATTCAACTTTTCTATTTTTTTTTTTTTTACAAAAATGAATAATTTTTCAGTAATTAACTAAACTATCTTTTTATGTTATAAGTAATTTTAATTGCAATTCCTGTTTTCTTTAAAACCCTTAATTTAATTCAACTTCTCTATTTTCTTTTACAAAAATGAATAATTTTTCAGTAATTAAACAAACTATCTTTTTATTTAATTTGATTTCAATTTATTTAGTTTAACTCCTTTTCTTTTTCTTAACAGTAAGTAACTTTAATTAAGATTCCTGTTTTCTTTAAAACCCTTAATTTAATTCAACTTTTCTATTTTTTTTTTTTTACAAAAATGAATAATTTTTCAGTAATTAACTAAACTATCTTTTTATGTTATAAGTAATTTTAATTGAAATTCCTGTTTTCTTTAAAACCCTTAATTTAATTCAACTTCTCTATTTTCTTTTACAAAAATGAATAATTTTTCAGTAATTAAACAAACTATCTTTTTATTTAATTTGATTTCAATTTATTTAGTTTAACTCCTTTTCTTTTTCGTAACAGTAAGTAATTTTAATTTAGATTCCTGTTTTCTTTAAACCCCTTAATTTAATGTATCTTTTCTATTTATTTTTTTTTTTAAAAAAATGAATAATTTTTCAGTAATTAACTAAACTATCTTTTTATGTTATAAGTAATTTTAATTGAAATTCCTGTTTTCTTTAAAACCCTGAATTTAATTCAACTTTTCTATTTTTTTTTTTTTTACAAAAATGAATAATTTTTCAGTAATTAACTAAACTATCTTTTTATGTTATAAGTAATTTTAATTGAAATTCCTGATTTCTTTAAAACCCTTAATTTAATTCAACTTTTCTATTTTTTTTTTTTTTACAAAAATGAATAATTTTTCAGTAATTAACTAAACTATCTTTTTATGTTATAAGTAATTTTAATTGAAATTCCTGTTTTCTTTAAAACCCTTAATTTAATTCAACTTTTCCTTTAAAACCCTTAATTTAATTCAACTTTTCTATTTTGTTTTTTTTTACAAAAATGAATAATTTTTCAGTAATTAACTAAACTATTATTTTATGTTATAAGTACTTTTAATTGAAATTCCTGTTTTCTTTAAAACCCTTAATTTAATTCAACTTCTCTATTTTCTTTTTCAAAAATGAATAATTTTTCAGTAATTAAACAAACTATCTTTTTATTTAATTTGATTTCAATTTATTTAGTTTAACTCCTTTTCTTTTTCGTAACAGTAAGTAATTTTAATTTAGATTCCTGTTTTCTTTAAAACCCTTAATTTAATTTAACTTTTCTATTTATTTTTTTTTTTAAAAAAATGAATAATTTTTCAGTAACTAACTAAACTATCTTTTTATGTTATAAGTAATTTTAATTGAAATTCCTGTTTTCTTTAAAACCCTTAATTTAATTCAACTTTTCTATTTTTTTTTTTTTACAAAAATGAATAATTTTTCAGTAATTAACTAAACTATCTTTTTATGTAATAAGTAATTTTAATTGAAATTCCTGTTTTCTTTAAAACCCTTAATTTAATTCAACTTTTCCTTTAAAACCCTTAATTTAATTCAACTTTTCTATTTTGTTTTTTTTTACAAAAATGAATAATTTTTCAGTAATTAACTAAACTATTATTTTATGTTATAAGTACTTTTAATTGAAATTCCTGTTTTCTTTAAAACCCTTAATTTAATTCAACTTCTCTATTTTCTTTTTCAAAAATGAATAATTTTTCAGTAATTAAACAAACTATCTTTTTATTTAATTTGATTTCAATTTATTTTGTTTAACTCCTTTTCTTTTTCGTAACAGTAAGTAATTTTAATTTAGATTCCTGTTTTCTTTAAAACCCTTAATTTAATTTAACTTTTCTATTTATTTTTTTTTTTAAAAAAATGAATAATTTTTCAGTAATTAACTAAACTATCTTTTTATGTTATAAGTAATTTTAATTGCAATTCCTGTTTTCTTTAAACCCCTTAATTTAATTCAACTTCTCTATTTTCTTTTACAAAAATGAATAATTTTTCAGTAATTAAACAAACTATCTTTTTATATAATTTGATTTCAATTTATTTAGTTTAACTCCTTTTCTTTTTCTTAACAGTAAGTAACTTTAATTAAGATTCCTGTTTTCTTTAAAACCCTTAATTTAATTTAACTTTTCTATTTTGTTTTTTTTTTACAAAAATGAATAATTTTTCAGTAATTAACTAAACTATTATTTTATGTTATAAGTACTTTTAATTGAAATTCCTGTTTTCTTTAAAACCCTTAATTTAATTCAACTTCTCTATTTTCTTTTACAAAAATGAATAATTTTTCAGTAATTAAACAAACTATCTTTTTATTTAATTTGATTTCAATTTATTTAGTTTAACTCCTTTTCTTTTTCGTAACAGTAAGTAATTTTAATTAAGATTCCTGTTTTCTTTAAAACCCTTAATTTAATTCAACTTCTCTATTTTCTTTTACAAAAATGAATAATTTTTCAGTAATTAAACAAACTATCTTTTTATTTAATTTGATTTCAATTTATTTAGTTTAACTCCTTTTCTTTTTCGTAACAGTAAGTAATTTTAATTTAGATTCCTGTTTTCTTTAAACCCCTTAATTTAATTCAACTTCTCTATTTTCTTTTACAAAAATGAATAATTTTTCAGTAATTAAACAAACTATCTTTTTATATAATTTGATTTCAATTTATTTAGTTTAACTCCTTTTCTTTTTCTTAACAGTAAGTAACTTTAATTAAGATTCCTGTTTTCTTTAAAACCCTTAATTTAATTTAACTTTTCTATTTTGTTTTTTTTTTTACAAAAATGAATAATTTTTCAGTAATTAACTAAACTATTATTTTATGTTATAAGTACTTTTAATTGAAATTCCTGTTTTCTTTAAAACCCTTAATTTAATTCAACTTCTCTATTTTCTTTTACAAAAATGAATAATTTTTCAGTAATTAAACAAACTATCTTTTTATTTAATTTGATTTCAATTTATTTAGTTTAACTCCTTTTCTTTTTCGTAACAGTAAGTAATTTTAATTAAGATTCCTGTTTTCTTTAAAACCCTTAATTTAATTCAACTTCTCTATTTTCTTTTACAAAAATGAATAATTTTTCAGTAATTAAACAAACTATCTTTTTATTTAATTTGATTTCAATTTATTTAGTTTAACTCCTTTTCTTTTTCGTAACAGTAAGTAATTTTAATTTAGATTCCTGTTTTCTTTAAACCCCTTAATTTAATTTAACTTTTCTATTTATTTTTTTTTTTTAAAAAATGAATAATTTTTCAGTAATTAACTAAACTATCTTTTTATGTTATAAGTAATTTTAATTGCAATTCCTGTTTTCTTTAAAACCCTTAATTTAATTCAACTTCTCTATTTTCTTTTACAAAAATGAATAATTTTTCAGTAATTAAACAAACTATCTTTTTATTTAATTTGATTTCAATTTATTTAGTTTAACTCCTTTTCTTTTTCTTAACAGTAAGTAACTTTAATTAAGATTCCTGTTTTCTTTAAAACCCTTAATTTAATTTAACTTTTCTATTTTGTTTTTTTTTTACAAAAATGAATAATTTTTCAGTAATTAACTAAACTATTATTTTATGTTATAAGTACTTTTAATTGAAATTCCTGTTTTCTTTAAAACCCTTAATTTAATTCAACTTCTCTATTTTCTTTTACAAAAATGAATAATTTTTCAGTAATTAAACAAACTATCTTTTTATTTAATTTGATTTCAATTTATTTAGTTTAACTCCTTTTCTTTTTCGTAACAGTAAGTAATTTTTATTTAGATTCCTGTTTTCTTTAAAACCCTTAATTTAATTCAACTTCTTTATTTTCTTTTTGTTTTTTACAAAAATGAATAATTTTTCAGTAATTAACTAAACTATTATTTTATGTTATAAGTACTTTTAATTGAAATTCCTGTTTTCTTTAAAACCCTTAATTTAATTCAACTTCTCTATTTTCTTTTACAAAAATGAATAATTTTTCAGTAATTAAACAAACTATCTTTTTATTTAATTTGATTTCAATTTATTTAGTTTAACTCCTTTTCTTTTTCGTAACAGTAAGTAATTTTAATCTAGATTCCTGTTTTCTTTAAAACCCTTAATTTAATTTGACTTTTCTATTTATTTTTTTTTTTAAAAAAATGAATAATTTTTCAGTAATTAACTAAACTATATTTTTATGTTATAAGTAATTTTAATTGAATTTCCTGTTTTCTTTAAAACCCTTAATTTAATTCAACTTTTCTATTTTGTTTTTTTTTTACAAAAATGAATAATTTTTCAGTAATTAACTAAACTATTATTTTATGTTATAAGTACTTTTAATTGAAATTCCTGTTTTCTTTAAAACCCTTAATTTAATTCAACTTCTCTATTTTCTTTTACAAAAATGAATAATTTTTCAGTAATTAAACAAACTATCTTTTTATTTAATTTGATTTCAATTTATTTAGTTTAACTCCTTTTCTTTTTTGTAACAGTAAGTAATTTTAATTAAGATTCCTGTTTTCTTTAAAACCCTTAATTTAATTCAACTTCTCTATTTTCTTTTACAAAAATGAATAATTTTTCAGTAATTAAACAAACTGTCTTTTTATTTAATTTGATTTCAATTTATTTAGTTTAACTCCTTTTCTTTTTCGTAACAGTAAGTAATTTTAATTTAGATTCCTGTTTTCTTTAAAACCCTTAATTTAATTCAACTTCTCTATTTTCTTTTACAAAAATGAATAATTTTTCAGTAATTAAACAAACTATCTTTTTATTTAATTTGATTTCAATTTATTTAGTTTAACTCCTTTTCTTTTTCGTAACAGTAAGTAATTTTAATTTAGATTCCTGTTTTCTTTAAAACCCTTAATTTAATTCAACTTCTCTATTTTCTTTTACAAAAATGAATAATTTTTCAGTAATTAAACAAACTATCTTTTTATTTAATTTGATTTCAATTTATTTAGTTTAACTCCTTTTCTTTTTCGTAACAGTAAGTAATTTTAATTTAGATTCCTGTTTTATTTAAAATCCTTAATTTAATTTAACTTCTCTATTTTTTTTTGTTTTCTATAAAAATGAATAATTTTTCAGTAATTAAACAAACTATCTTTTTATTTAATTTGATTTCAATTTATTTAGTTTCACTCCTTTTCTTTTTCGTAACAGTAAATATTTTTAATTTAGATTCCTGTTTTCTTTAAAACCCTTAATTTAATTCAACTTCTTTATTTTCTTTTTGTTTTTTACAAAAATGAATAATTTTTCAGTAATTAACTTAACTATCTTTTTATGTAATAAGTAATTTTAATTTGGATTCCTGTTTTCTTTAAAACCCTTAATTTAATTCAACTTCTCTATTTTCTTTTACAAAAATGAATAATTTTTCAGTAATTAAACAAATTATCTTTTTATTTAATTTGATTTCAATTTATTTAGTTTAACTCCTTTTCTTTTTTTTTGTAAAAATAAGTAATTTTAATTTAAATTTCTATTTTCTTCGTTAAAACAAACTTTAACTCCTTTAATTTAATTTAAATTCCTTCTTTTTTTACCGAAAATAAACAATTTTCAATTCCTTAAACAAAGTATTTTTGTTTTTTTTTTTATTTAGTTTCACTTAATTTAGTTTAACTCTCCTTTTCTTTTTTTTGTAAAAATAAATTATTTTAATTTAAATTTCTGTTTTCTTTATTAAAACAAACTTTAACTCCTTTGATTTAATTTAAATTCCTTCTCTTTTTTTTACCAAAAGTAACTACCACCTACCAGTTTAACTCTCTTATTCTTTTTTTTTGTAAAAATAAGTAATTTTAATTTAAATTTCTGTTTTCTTCGTTAAAACAAACTTTAACTCCTTTAATTTACTTTAAATTCCTTCTCTTTTTTTTTAACAAGAGGAAATAATTAAACAAACTATTCTTTTATGTAATTTCACTTTATTTAGTTTAACTCTTTTTTCTTTTTTTTTTTGTATTGTAAAAATAAGTAATTTTAATTTAAATTCCTTCTTTTTTTTGTTTACCAAAAGTAAATAATTAAACAAACTATTTTTTTTATTTAATTTCACTTTATTTAGTTTAACTCTCATTTTCCTTTTTTTTTGTAAAAATAAGTAATTTTAATTAAAATTTCTATTTTCTTTTTTAAAACAAACTCCTTTAGTTTAATTTAAATTCCTTTTTTTTACCAAAAGTAAATAATTAAGCAAACTATTTTTTTTACTTAATTTCACTTTATTTAGTTTAACTCTCTTTTTCTTTTTTTTTTGTAACAATAAGTAATTTTAATTTTAATTTTTATTTTCTTTATTAAAACAAACTTTAGCTCCTCTAATTTAATTTATCTTATTCTTTTTTTTTTTAATAATTTTAATGGAGTAAATTAAATCAACGGCCTCACAAGACCACTCCCAAAAACCGACCACTAAAACAGACTCTTTACGACTGACTCCAAAATCCCTTGCAATATTTTTATAATTAAAAACTTCTTGCATGGTCAGCTGTTTTGCTTACCATGCATGAACTTTTTCTCATGCCCCTAAAAAATGGCCAACGGACCTTGGCCAGACAGAAAAACAGGAAACAACAACAAAAGGTAAATGAAAAAATAATTTAGACTTTTGCTTATATGATCGACTCAAGTGTCAATCATATAAGCAAAAGTAGAGCAACAACAATTTCACTTGAGTCGTTCACATAAACATTCCTCAGCATTTCCGCTGAGATAAAAAAATTTAGCAAAAGTAGCAAACAACAGCAAAAAAAGGTAAGTTTAATGAATTTTATTTAGGGTGATTTTTTATAAATTTGAGGGTAGTTAAAGTGGCGCTAAACGAGGTGATTTTTATATTTTTGGAAAGGGTATTTAAAATGCAGTCAGGGAAAACTTGAATGGGCTAAATCGGAGCATTTTTAGATTTTGTATGTTTTTTAGGTAATTAAAAATAGGTAAAAATGGGTTTATTTTAAGTAATTTCAGATTTAGTATTAATTAGTATTGTATTGTAGAAATGATGTAGTATTAGTGAATTTAGCGATTTAGCGGGAAAAACATTGTAATTTAGGTAAAATTAGAGTAAATTAGAGTAATTAGAGTAATTAGTAAAATTAGTAATTAGTAAAATTAGAAGTATGGCAGAAGTTTGTGTGAAGTATGGTACTAAACAGGTAAAAATATGGTGGTAATAGGGGTGCCTAAAAAGTTTACATAACAAAGCTTTGAAAGTTTTCTAATAGGATCATTTTACAATCACCATCGTTACTTACAATATAAGAGGCCATCCATAAATTACGTCACACTTTAAGTGGGGAGGGGGGTGTCAGCCAAGTGTGACATTGCGTTACAAGGGGAAGGGAGGTGTTGCAAACTTTGTGACATCACATTTCAAAATATAATATATCTAAGTATTACAACTCCAAATTTGAACTTTATAGGTACGCTCTTTTAAAATATTATCCCAAAAATGCATTAAAAATAATAATAATTAACAATAAAAATCAAATCAAGGATAAATTTTGCTGTATATTTTTATTTGAATCAAAAGCAAATGTTTTAGAAGACATTCCCAGCGGGAAATTTTCAGAGCGCTCCTATACCGAGCTCAATTCGACGCTTTGTCACCATGTTAATTCAGAGCACTATCCGAGCGCTCGAATTGAGCTTATTTTTCATATGAATCCTCATATGAGTATTAACAACTGTCTAAATGAGAACGATGTGACTAACAATAAGTTTGATTTGATATCCATTTTATTAAAAAATAATTTAAATTGAAATAATTTAATTTTCTTTATGTAAAATTGCAAAATATGTAATGTCATACTAGGTAGGGGGGTCTCACAAATGTGACCAGCTGTGACAAGGACAGGGGGAGGGGTCAAAAAATCATGAAATTCGTGTGATGTAATTTATGGATGGTCCCTAACTAGTTTTATGGCACAATATTTTTTTTATATATTCCATAGTTTGTGTTATATGTTTAGGCAAATATTTTTTATGTTCCTTTTATGAGTATGAATAGCTGCATTACTTTTGATAACACTTCATATACATTTCTAGAACACATGTCTACTTTATGGAGTTGTAATATACATGCAAACCAATGATGCATATGTGTGCGTAGCATTTTTGGATAGCGGAATATAATTAAGCTTTTTAATTTAAAAGCTCTTTGAAATAATATTATATAGCAAAAATAAGTAAAACTGGGATAGATATATAACACATCTACTGATGAAATAGCATATGCCATATGATCATGTGTTATATGCCATCATATTTTTTTTAAAAATTACCACATTTCAGGAGCACCTAAATAACAAGTTCATAACTGCCAAAAAATAAAACAATTTTTTTTATTTTCATAGCAAACTTATAAGCTATTTATTTAATTCAAATTTAAAATATTAATATACTATACAAATACTACAAAATACTTCCTGGCTTTTATTTGGGCATTTAAATAGAACTAATTAATTTAAGGTTGCACACAAATTTTAGCGCAATTATGCCATTTATTTTTCTGAATTTTCCTAGGTATATCTTCCGAGCAATTTTTCACTTATTGCGGAAAAACTGTTATTTTTGGCACTTGATTAGCATTTAATTAGCATTAAATTATCTGGTTAGTTTGAAATGAAAATGTCTTTACATTTGTGAAATATCAACATTTTTGGTTTTCACGCAGTTCAAAAGGGTTTTTCCCTTATTGCAGGCAAACTGCTAGGTTTTTTTATCAAAAGATTGTGCTTTCCTGGAGCATTTAATTAGCACTGAATTATGTATTACTTTTTATTGGGGTGGCATGGTGCATTTCACTGGAATAAAATAGCTCTGATAGCTTTACCGTAAAGTTAGCAGAAACTTGAATTCCATGGAAACCAAAGGAGCACTAAATTTTATTTTGTAACGGACCCCTGTTCCAACAATTTGGTTGTTGGCCCCGAAGCAGCTTGTTTGCTTCAAAAGTAGATTTTTGTCAACGGGATTTTTATCAGTTTCCCTTTGGCAGAATTCTATTTTTGAGGCAAACAGGTTGTTTTGCTTGTTAATTAGAGTCAGTCGGTGATAGATTTTTGCAAAAGGCAGAGCCCTGGTGATTTGGGCCTCTGACCTTACGGTAGTTTTTTTGAGTTTGGCATTTTTTTTTAAATTATGGCTGAAAATAATGTTAATGCTATGAATATTTAGTAAATGGTGATTTTAAAGTAATTATAAAGCAAAGCAAAAGATGTTATGGACGAGAAATATCTAAAATGGGCCTTCAAATTAGCTGAAAATAATGTTTCGATGCACCGCAAAGCTTCATTTATGTGATGGCAACCTAAAATAAAAGACATGTTTAAATAAAAGTTGGGCTTGAGCGTCTAGAGAAGTAAATAATTAGTAATGTTTTCGAATTAAATAGACAATGTTTAAAAATTTTCTGAAGTGTGTAGATTATATGCATAAGATTTATAAGGTACATATGTAGGTATGTAAAAATCCAAAAAAAGGGGGGGGGGGGTTTCATGAGTGCATAAACATTGAAAACAAAAAAAAAAAAAAGGGGAACAGTATGGTTATAGTGTATTTGATTTAAATTTAGTTTTGTACAATTAATAAATAAATAACTTTCAAAGCTGAAAGTTAAACACCTGAATGATCAAATTGATACTAATAGTGAAAGGATTAGAATAGTAAAATAATAAAATAGACCAAATTAAAACATTCAAAAAAAAAAAATAAATAAAAAGAAAAAAGTATTCTATAAAAAAATTTAACTAAAAGTTGTTAAAAGAAAAGAAAAAAAAACATCATTAAGTGCTTAAGGCATTTTCAACGATAAGGGAACATAATTGGGCCTACTTTAAACTTCAATTTTACTGTGTGTAAATAAATATTTAAGACTGAGGAAAAAAAAAGGAAATATTCGAAAGGTAATATAGTTAAAACGAAAACGGAACAAATTTTTTTTGGGACATTTTTGTTGGTGATTATTGATAATCTAATATACCAATCCCTTCAGACAATGCTGACTTCAATTCACCAGGAGAGTAGGCGTATCTTAAGTATCTATAATAGAATAGTGCTCTTAGTTTTATTAGAAACATTTATTTTATATATTTTTTTTTAATTAAAGGGAAAAATTTAATTATAATAGTAGAAAAAGAAAAAGAAATTGTTTTTTTTCGTTTGTTAGGCAAGAGAACCCTGGTGTGCTGGGCCCATCAGACCGGAGCCGGGAAGGAAAGAAAGTAAGCAATTGTATTTTATTAATTTTTTTTTGCTTGCTATAATTTTTTATGTAATTTTAATAGTTTGTGTAAATTTAAGATTTTTTTTATTTTCTACTTACGATTTATATATATATATATATATATTAGTACTACGAATGTAATTATTGATTATATTTTTTTATAATTTGTTTTGCTTCTAAGTTTTTATTTTGCTTAGTTCTAGTTTTGGCGAGAATGTGAATAATATTGTAATGGCTCCCTACTATTTTCTTAATCAAATTTTTTTTTTACTTTTATGATTAGTTGTTTTTGAATTTAAATAAATGATGAATAAATAATTTCTTTATTTTGAGATGTCCTAATCACCCGCTCCTACCTTTTTATTGTTTTCAGGTCAGCCGGCCCAATCGTAAGATGAGCGAGCAAAGGGGCTTAACTCTTTTGTCTCAAGTTTCTCTTTTTGGTGATCCATTCAATTTGTTTTCTCTTTCTGCGGCATGCCGCCCCCTTTTTTTTCGAGCCTACCGCTCTCTTCTTTGAAATTTCCTCTTCAAGTAGCGAGATTTGGTCCAGTGTGTCTGTGGCAAGAACCACCCCTTCATTTCTACCGCAATGGCCGCGCATAGCGAGCTCGCTACGACTGCCACACAATCGACACCTGGTATATCGTGCCTATGTTTGGTCCTCAGGGGTATGGACCCCTGCATAAAAACATATGGTCACGTAACAATTTTGGGCATTTCATTAGCATTTAATTAGCACTTAATTATTCACATACTTTAAAGTGTGCCCGCTGAAATGGCTCTGCCAGCTTTACCTACATATAAAATTAAGCTATAACTCATTATCATCTGAATATGAGTGAAATAATTTTCCATAATAGTTTTTTGGTGGGAGGGAGTAGCGTTCAAACAGTTCACACTCGGGCATATAGTATGAAAGTAATTATATTCTTGCAGTATCAGTTCTAGTCGTTTTTTAAAAGCCAATTTAATTTGCAATCATTAGACATGCACATAACTAATTCGCTTAAATGTGTATCGCCAGTATTAACAATTAAACCAAATTTTTATAGTTAAATACTTTATTGTATCTCCTCAAAAAATAATTATTTTACTTAATTGATAATATATTATTTTAGAATTCTTTGACGGCATAATTGCTTTACATTAAGTAAATTAAAATGGTAAATACTTTTGGTGTTCATATCTAATCTTATAATTAGTAAATAAAAAATTTTTACTTATCTTTGTACTATAACATTATATAAATTTTTATACAAAACATTTTTCAAGCAAATCACAAATTCTAACAACTTTGAAAGTTTTACCGATTAAAAAATTAAACATTTATGTTTGATATGACTAACAATTATATAAAAACTTAAATGATATAATTGCTTGTTAGTCTAATTATAAATAAAATATTTAAGGCGCAATTTCATTTCTCAAACATTTGAGATATGAAAATAAAAATTAAATAGTTTCCTATCAAAATGTAGTATTTAATATTTTACATAAAAACATGAAATGATGACCGAAAACTCAAAAATATTTTTCGCATATTTTATATTTAAGAATCAGGTGCCAGTTTGCGAGTTTTGGTTTATCGCAATAAAAATCCTACATATCGTTTGGCTCACAAAATTTTATCCCTAGGCGCTACTTTGTAGAGCAAATTTTGATGTAGTTCAAGTGATCAAAAATAACTTCATTGCACCGAAAAATTTTTTAATGGTTAAATTAATTTTTAACACTTTTTTTTGCTTTAAGAAACTGTTTTAGAAACCAGTGAAGGTGATTAAATTTCAAATTTCCTAGTGCTGATAATATTTAATTACCCTATGAATTTTTCTTATTTCTAAAGATAAAGTTTAATATATTTTAAGTTCTTCAAAGTCAAAAGAGAAAATTTCTAAATAACTTTTTAGGGCTATATACATATGTATATACATTTAAAAGATAATTTTAGGATTAAAGCATTTTATAGGCGATTTAAAAATATTTTAGAAAAATATATTCACGATTTTTTTTTTGTAATAAAATTACGCAGGGATATCAAAAAATTTCCATAATCCTGGTCCTATTTAACTATTTAAGGAAATACCACAAAAAGTTGAAATTTAACAAATTTAATTTAAAAATTCATCTTGTTAATTATTTTTTATTAGCATTTTTTAATACTGGTTATAATTATTATGGACCGCTTTTTAATTACTTAATTACGCTTAATTAGTAATTTAAAAAAACTTTCAAAGACTTGCATTTATGAATTTTTTCCTTATGTTATTGGAATCCTTTGAAAAAAGTTTTTAACTTCATAGTAGTTTTTTTCTTAATTGATAAAAATTGTGGTTTAGTTTAGAGGTTAATTTATAGCATATTAATAATAATAAATAATTTTTACAACAACTTTTAGATTAGAATTTTTTTATTTAGTTAAAACATAAGTTTTGTTTCTCTCTTTTTTTTTATTAAATTTTGTCTTTTTTTTTAAATCAAAACAGCAATTTTCAACCAATTTTTGCTTTAAGAAACTCTGTTTTAGATGTCGCTAACCACTAACGCTGACTTGACGAATCCGGCGAATCCAGCTGAAAGCATGTCGTTGCTGATAGGTTACAATGATTGGTATTGAACGGGGGCGAATTTGATCTAAATTTTATCTTCATATCTGAATTTTGCTCTTCATTTTCATAATTAGACAGTTCAGTCTTCATTGGAGTACTTTGCTCTTTGTTTTCATAATTAGACACTTAAGTCTTCGTCGGAGCACTTTGCTTCTCATTTTCGTAATTAGACACTTTAGTCTTCTTTAGAGGTTAATTTATAGCATATTAATAATAATAAATAATTTTTACAACAACTTTTAGATTAGAATTTTTTTATTTAGTTAAAACATAAGTTTTGTTTTTCTCTTTTTTTTTATTAAATTTTGTCTTTTTTTTTAAATCAAAACAGCAATTTTCAACCAATTTTTGCTTTAAGAAACTCTGTTTTAGATGTCGCTAACCACTAACGCTGACTTGACGAATCCGGCGAATCCAGCTGAAAGCATGTCGTTGCTGATAGGTTACAATGATTGGTATTGAACGGGGGCGAATTTGATCTAAATTTTATCTTCATATCTGAATTTTGCTCTTCATTTTCATAATTAGACAGTTCAGTCTTCATTGGAGTACTTTGCTCTTTGTTTTCATAATTAGACACTTAAGTCTTCGTCGGAGCACTTTGCTTCTCATTTTCGTAATTAGACACTTTAGTCTTCATTGGAGCACTTTGCTCTTCATTTTCGTAATTAGACGCTTTAATCTTCATTGGAGCACTTTCCTCTTCATTTTGTCGTTTTATGCCTTATATAATCTTAGTTTGTCCACCGTGGCAACACCACTATACATTTTCTGAGATTGTGTAGGTAGACTCTTCTAAGTCCCTTATGATGTACCTATATTGATCCAAAACTTTGTGATAACATACGGACCACTATACTTGGGTAGTAACTTCTTACTATTTCCGTCGTTTTGACCTTTCTTTCTGAACGAGCACCAAATTAACTTTCTTTTATTTTCGTAGCTACGTCAGTCCTGGGTTTTGCAATGCTTTGATGTACTTGACAACATACTTCATTTGATAAGTATGAGTCAGCTGCTGCTCGTGGGGTAAATCCCAATAGAAGTTCGTATGGGGACTTTGACGTTGATTGATAGGGTGTTATGTTTAATTTGTAACAAATTGAATTCACTACTGTATCCCATTTACTCTCCTCCTCGCAGGACGAAGTCAACGAATTTAGAATAGTACGATTGTATTGCTCTACTTGTCCATTTGCTCTTGGTGTTGACGTGGCATTTAGTATTTTTTTTATTCCTAACTTTGTACAATCATCCGTAAATAATGCACTCGTAAAACAATTGCCTTGGTCCCATATCAACCTCGTTGGCACTCCAAAGGGTTGATTCAACATTGATTCATTCAACATTTTTATTTCTGGGCCAATCTTAGTGTTGGCAACAGCCTTTAAAAATACATGGAGCGTATGCATTGGAATTGCTACTTTATCTATACTATTTGAATAACCTGGCATTTTTCCTGTATTTCCTTTATTAGAGAGACAATTTAGACACTTCGAGATATGATTCTTCACTTATTTCCTTATGGAGGGAAACTAATACTTCTTCAATATATACTGTATGGTCTTTTTGATAGCAAAGTGTCCTGCATCATCATAGTGATATCTAGCAATTTCTTTTCGTGTGAACTTCGGGACTAAACACGCTTACCTTGTTCGGTGTTCCTATACAGTCGGTTATTTTTGAGGCTGTAGGACTTGTATACTTGACGTTCTTATTCGTCGCTCGGGGTTTTGTTCAGTACTTTTATAATATTTTTACCAGCTTCGTCTCTCATTTGAGCTGCTAAGATCCAGTCGTTTGCCGTAATATCGATTACTTGTGCGTTTTCAGGTGGTTCAATTGGAATGCGACTTAACGCATCTACGTGGGCCATTTTAACACCTGATCGATATTCAACTATAAAATTAAAGTCTTGTATGGCAAGCCATCAGTGTTCTATTTGGGGAATAATGCCTTTTTCATAAACGCTGTGCGGGGTGCATTGCGATCTGTCACCACGGAGAATTCGTTACCAATTAAGTAAACCCGGAAATATTTTAAAGAGCACACAACTGCTAGAGTTACCAACTCGTATGAGTAATATTTTTGTTCATCACTAGTAGTTGTTCTACTGAAATAAGCCACGGGCTTCCAATGTCCTTTTTCTTGTTCCTGGATAAGTATGCCTACTAAACCTTATTTCGAAGCATCTGTGTGTAATTGTGTGTTAGCTTTTGGGTCATATAAAGCTAGTACGGAACGTTCTATTTGTTTTAGCTTCTTGAATGCATTTTCTTGCTCACTTTTCTATTTAAATTGCACATTTTTCTTCAACAGTACTGTGAGGGGGAGAGCGATCGATGCAAATCCCTTAATAAATTTACGAAAATAACTTGCCAGTCCCAAAAATTGACGAACTTCGTGTACGTTCCTAGGTGTGGGGTACTTTTCCATGGACATTATTTTCCTTTGTCGAGGCTGTATACTCTGGAAACTTATTTCATACCCCAGATATTCTGTCTTTTTCTTTAAGAAAATACATTTTTGTAAATTTATTGTTTGCTTGTATTCCTTGATTTTGTCGAATATACATTTCAGGTCTTCAAATGCCTCCTCGATACTTTTAGCTGGAACCAGTATATCGTCCATATAGGCTAATACTTTATTGAAACGAAGTGGTCCCAGTATTATATTGATCATTCTCTGGAATACGGATGGTGCATTCGTAAGTCAAAATGACATGCGTAGATATTCATAGTGCCCATCGGGTGTGATGAAAGCTGTTTGGACTCCTTGCTTATGGGTATCTGGTAATATCTACTTGCCCAATCAAGACTCGTAAAGTAAGTACATCCGGTTAAACGCTGTAATTGATCTTCCATACGGAGTAACGGATAGACGTCTTTGATCTTTTTTAAGTTTAATCCCCTATAGTCGATGCACATTCTATGTTCACCTGTTTTCTTTTTGACTAACAATATTTGACTACTGTACGATGAACTAGATTCTCTGATGATTTCACTTTCCAACAGTTCGTTGAATATTTTCTGCACACCTTCCTTTCGCCATAAGACATTCTATATGCTTTATATACCCCTGGATTATCATCCCTTGGTTTTATCTCCAGTTCGCTTCCATAAGTTTTACCTAATTCCTTGATATTGTGAGCGAAACAGGCCCTGTATTCGTTTATTAATGTTAACAATTGCATTTTCATATTTATTTCTAGATCAACACCTGTTTGTTTGTTTATATCTTCCAAACAAAATGGCTCTAAGTTTGCTAATGTTATTTTTAATAAGTTTTCTTGCTCAGTATTAGGATCAGATACCTACTGGCATTTTCTTCCTCTTACGACGACTTGTCCCTTATTGAAGGTTAATGGTTGTGTCGAATAGTTTGCAGTTTGCTTCGTTTGCTTAAGAGTATTCAATCAAATTATAAATGAGTGCATTTATAAAAAAAAGTGTAAAACGTGTAATTCAATAAAACTGATTCAATAAAAACTAATTTCTTTTTTGCTAAAACTCCTAATTGTAATTAAATTCACTTCACAAACCGAATGACATACAAAATAATAAAACTTTTGACATATGAAGTCATTAGTAAGTACGTCAGTAAATTCAACTCAGTGCGAAAGATTTTTTTTTATATGGACTTTTTATCAGTAATTTCGTCAGGATTGTTCTGGCGAACCTGGTATTAGGATCTTTATCCCATTTCTGAACTGTATAAGACTACTGTCCCTAGAGCCGACTCTGTGTGGACCTACTTATTTTTCGTAGTGCCACACTTGCACTTTTATGGTTTGCTACAAATATGTATTTTGGGTATATTAAAAACAAAGAATTATTTGCAAAAAATTCATTTATTTTTTATTATTATACATAAAACATTTTATCTTATAAAAAGAAAATTTAAATTTAAGAAAATTTATGTTAATGATAGAAGTCACCAAAAGCTGTGTATTTTCTTCAGCAGGAAGAAGAAGACTTTGATGTAACTTGTCAGCTTCAGTAATTTATATGCAAAACATAACCTAAAAATCAAGTGTAAAATTTAAAAAAAAAGTTGTAAGTGCTATTTTTTGGGGGTTATAATTTAAAAAATTGGATTGAGGGGGTCCTAATTAACCTATAGTAGTGGATACCACAAGTGGCACCCAAGAAACTATAGTTTTGCCCACAAATGCAACTAACTTCTCATTTGACATAATTTTCGTTGAGTTTATGAACAATTTACTTTTACGATAGTGTTTGCTAAATGTCAATAGAAACAAATTTTCAGTAAATTTTAAAAATTGTTTTTTAGTTAAAAGTTTAAAATGATAACGCTGGTCAATTGTACTGATTTAACTGGATATACAATAATAATACCAAGTATTGCAGTCGGAAATGTTGCACAATTATCAATTGATTTAATAATTGCAACTTTACAACTAAAAAGGATTGGAACTGGTTGCCATCCAGCTATATTACCTATTTTTGGGCCGCCAGCATACGAACATGATATGAATAGCAAAACAGTATCGTTTGAATTATATATTAATAAAGATAAAAAGTTAGTTTTCGTACAATTAAGATCACCATTTGTATCAAAATTAATATCAAATTTTCATAAAGAATTAATTAATTTTATTAAAATTAATCAATTAAATAAAATTATAATACTTTCAAGTAGTCATGCATACGAAAAGCATTCAATTGAAACAGGACCATTTGGATATGTAGCTAATGGCAAATTTAAAGAAGTTAATACTGATGTTCTTGGAAAAACTAATTGGATCGAATTTAGAGAAAAAGTTTTATATGGTGGTGGTAATGCTATGAAATTATTTAAAATAGCAACAGAAAATGATTTACCATGTTTTATATTATTTAAATATGTATCTGAAGGTGATAATTCACCAGATGCATCACATGTAGTTGGTGAATTAAATAAAATACAAAAACTGTTTAATGAAAATGGTTCACTACGTTTAACTGTTCCTCTTTCGTGGAATCTTTTATTTGGAAATGAACCACCTGAACTTATATTCTAAATTCAAATAAAATTCATACATAAAAATGTTTCACTTTTTCTTGATACTTATATACCTTTTATTTAAAATTAAATTTTATTTTTGTTTTATTTATATTTTTATTTTTTTACAGTTACTTAACTTATTAAATCATTTATAATCATTTGATTAATTTTATTAATAGTAAGTATTGTCATATCAAGAAAAAAAATCAAAAACAAAAGTTAAATAAATGTTTAGAGGAATTATAGCATCTAAAATATAATTTATAGTTAAAAGAATCATTAAAAATAATTAGGGAAGATTTCAATAATTGATGGCGTGATATAATTTTTACGTTTTCCTATGGAGACCGACTCCCTAATTTCGAAAAAAATATTTAAAAAATTTTAAAATTTGTTCTTATAGGATTTTTGACCTTCAATTTTCCACTATAATGCCTTGAAAATGATATAATTGCAACTGTCTAACAGAAAATTTCTCTTATCTCGTGAAATTTAAGAGTCAGAATCGGGATACTGTCTAGGTTTTAACCAGTGTATACACGTTATTCGAAAAAAGCACTTACCATTAGCTATTTAACTTTTTACATTAAAATTTTTGTGGAAAAAAGAAACATTTATTTTTAGATTTCAATTGGGAACTGCTAGGAAATTTAAAAAAAAAACATGGCAAAAGACGATGCACTAAAGCTTAAATAAGGAAAATTCCAAAGTCGCTCAATTCGTGGTTTACTTATTTTGAGATGGCATGATAAAAAAGATGTCTATATGCTTAGTACGAAGCATTCTATTATTAATATGATAAACACGGGGAAAAAAGACATAAGAAAGGTGGGGGTGTGGAAAATATTGTAAAGCCTCAATGTGTTATTGAGTACAATAAGCGAAATACAGACGTAATGTAAAGGTGTTAGCATGTTTTCTCATCAAGCGAAAGTTCATGAAGGATATAAAAAGGTATTTTTTTACGTATATCGCGCTTTATAATGCTCGATGCTTTGTATTCAAAAATCCATGGCAGAAGCCAAAAATATACGAATTTTCGCATTAATATTGCCAGCAATAACTTTCAAAATAGTCTTATCTAATTATAACACTCAGGGACAACCTTCACAAGGCAATACACACATTACGGTTACAGGCTAAGAATTAGAGGCAATTTTGATTTCTCATTTAGGACTCAATTCGGGCTTTTTTTATCATTGAAACAAAAAAAAAAAGAAAACAGATATTAATATAAAAAAATTGATTTAACACATAACAGGTCTAACCTAATCATTTTCAAATTAAAAACACTCCTTTTATTAGCTGAGGAAATCATGATGATCCAAATGCTATTAACATTGCAATTCAAAAAATAATAACAAAAGCTTTGATTTTACCAAAGAAATATTTTAAGTACACATGTTTTTATTTAATTAATTTTAGATAACCAACAGCTGTTTAGCGTAAAGAAATATATTCAAAATTGCGCTCTACAATCTAATTCTCGTTTAAGTCGTTTAATTAAAAGTTCTTCAACAAAGCACATTTTTTGAATTTCTGAAATTTTTTCTTTTTAGCCAGTATAAAAAAAACTTCGTTTACGCTAGCGTTTAAGGGTTTTCGGCTATCATTTTGACTGATCTTTTGTATTTATTTATTTCTAAAATTAAAATAACTTGCCAGTCCCAAAAATTGACGAAGTTCGTGTACGTTCTTAGGTGTGGGGTACTTTTCCACGGACATTATTTTCCTTTTTCCAGGCTGTATACCCTTGGAACTTATTTCATACCCCAGATATTCTGTCTTTTTCTTTAAGAAATGAAATTTTTGTAAATTCATTGTTAGGTTATATTCCTTGATTTTGTCAAATATACATTTCAGTTTTTCAAATGCCTCCTCGATACTTTTGGCTGGAACCAGTATGTCGTCCATATAGGCTAATGCTTTATTGAAACGAAGTGGTCCCAGTACTATATTTATCATTCTCTGGAATACGGATGGTGGATTTGTAAATCCAAATCCCTGTTTTTCGTGTAACAACTTCATACTGGCTTTATTTTTAAGTTTGCTTCGTTCTGCAAGCCGTTTGCAATTGTTGCATTCAATTCGATTACAGTTTGTAGAGATGTGGCCCTTATCGTTGCAATTGAAGGACTTTATTGCACGGCTGTCACTTATTTTTGAATTTCGATTTAATTGAGATTTATTTTATCTATCAATTTCAAGTTCACAATGATAATCTATTTCACTTCTTTCTCTTTATTTTATTACGCGATTAGGATCTTTATCCCACTTATATTATGTTCTTATTTAGCTACATAGGGACTGGAATTCCCAAGATTGTCTTTAATTTCTATCACCAATACAAAAGATAAAATTATTTCAGAAAAGAAGATAGCGATAAGTTATAGAAGGAACTAACACACTTAACCCTTTTCTTTTGTTTTTATCATTTTTGAATACGAGCGCAATAGACCAACACTTTTATATTAGCATATATTATTCTCTCAACTATTTTATATTAAGGCGTATATCTTAGCGGGTAACTTTTTTGACGTCGCATTATAAAAATGAAGTAATAAAAATGGAATGTAAAAAATCTTATTCAAAACTTATGGGGAATATGATCTAATATTTAAAAAACACATTAATGTTTTTCTCTGACAGTAATGATTTTTTTGCAGCCTTGGGGGCAAACTTTCTAAGGTTACTGACACCCATCCTTTAAATGGAAAAAATGATAATGAACAATAAATAGTTACTTTACGAAGAGAGAAAAAAATGGTTTTTTTTTACTTTTTTTGAATTGAAAAGTTTTTTTTATTACATTATAAGTATTAAGATTTAAGTTAATTTTTTGGATTTTTTTTTTTATTTTAAATAGTTTGATATAATTTTTTAAGGAAAATACACCCAAAAAACACGTTTTTTGGGAATATCTCAAAAACGCTTATTAACAAAAAAAAAAAAGATTGCCATTTTCGGACTCAGCGATCCAAAATTACCCTAAAAAATATCTTTTTGTTCAGGTTAACGAAAAAAGTTGAAAATTTGTAGAGTAGTGAATTTAACTTCTTAAGAATCATATTTTATGATTTAATGCTTTAATTCTAATAGTATAATTTCAGTGCTTAATTGGGGAAGCATCTTACACTTGTTTAGGTTTGTATTGTGCAAAAAGTCTTCTATTTCTTTTTTTTTTTCAATTTCCATTTAATTGAATTTTACTTTCCATTTTTTTTTTAAAAAAATTTTTTTAAATATACACAGCAATTTTTAAAATTGTACTCATAGATCCTAACATATTCATTTTTAATAATTATTATTTAACATTTCATATGTTCTCTAATTATGTAAAATTGCTTAATTCAATTGATATTATTATTAATATTAATACATATGTTTATATAAGTTTGATTCATTAAAAAATACTTCATATTCATGATATTTTAGTAGATTTCAATAGTTTTTTTCTACGTAAAAAAATAAAAATGTATTTACTTAGGCATAAATATATACAAATATTTTAATTTGCAATGTTTTAAATTATTAATTATTTTTAAATAGCTTTATATATAAATTTCAAAACAATTTTATCTTATAGCATTTGATGATATTTTAAAATGTTTTTTTAATTTAAAGAAAATTGAGAAACAAATATCAGAAAGTTTAAGATATAACAACATGGTTGAATCTATCTACAATCTATTTGCCAATTAATCATAAATTACTTAAATCAAACCAAAAATAAAAACTTTCAAAAAATAATGTCTTTCATTTTTTTTTTGGAAACGTTTGAAAACTCTAACAAACTTCCGTTTGCGAATTTCTTTTTATTAGAGTAAATTTTTATTAAAATTATTTAAACACTAATTGAAATTCCATAACCAGCTAATGCCAAGTAATGTATGAATATATTAAGTTTTTTAAAAAAATGATTATATATATTGTTAAAAACTAGTAAACATGCCTACAAAAAAGTAGTTGTAATAATATCGTAAAACTACTTTACATAGATCTTAGAGCTTTGCAACATTCGGACGAAAGATTTTTTTCAAGCTTTTTTGTTATTTATTTTTATAAAAATTTTATTGCTTCAGCTTAGATCCCAATGAGCTATATTATTAACAATTCTGTTTAACAATTGGTTGTTGCAAATATATACATATATGGTAAATTAATCAACAAAACGAAATATTTTTAGCAGTTCAAAACAATTGAGCTTCCCTATTTACCTTGATTTGTACATATTTAAGAGGAAATTACATTCAACATAGTATTGAATGTGAGAAAATATTCAATTTCTAAAATTTTATAGGACAAGCTACCATTTTGTAGCTTATTAGAGATTGATCAGAAAATCATAGCACCAAAATCTGTTCAATTTCGCAATTATTTTTAATAATTATGATTATAAGTTAATTATTAAACACTTTTATTAATTTCGTATACATATTTTTTCAGTTTGACCTCAAAAATTGCTAAGACACCAATAACTTACATGACAATAATCCAATTTCGGCGCAAGCAAAATGAAAAACAAAATGTTTGTCTATAACTCTTTCTTTATGACACAAACAATTTTGAATTAAAAATATTCTTTAAAAAGGAATGAGATGACCTACCAACACACACGTATATGTGCGTGTTTTTGGAATATTAAATTAACGTGAGCGACTAATAAAAACAAATTTTGCCATTGGCGTTTTGCGACTGCAGCCTTTCTGCTTAAATTAATAGAATTAAAATTATGAAAAAAGCTAAAATAAAACTAAAGATGTAATAAAAAAAATTTTGCTCAAATTAATTACTTTAAATAAAATCTTAGAAATTTCGCTTTTTTAAGAAATTTTGTACAATAATTTGATAAAAATTTTCTACAAAATATAAAGTATTAAGTGAAGCAATTTGAAATTATCAAATTACATTTTTGATATAAATGCCTTATAACTAGTTAAAATACATACAGTTATTTTTATAATCTTTCAACAAAATACTTTTATTTATTTATGGATATTTTTGATTCAATTACTTTTACCTGAAGAGCCGGCAAGTACTACCTCCAAAACAATGGAGACTCATAAATCACATGAAATTTTAAAAATAGTTCTCATTGTTTATGTTTTTTTAAAGTGAATTTCATTTTTTTTTTTGTAAACATGATATTTTAAATCGATGTATAAATTATTTTGATGCTTATTGAGTGATAACTAATGTATATATATACATATATTTACATTTATGTAGACATAGACTATTTAAAAATAAAGATATATAATTATAGAACAAAGAACAAATATATAGAGAGACATTAGTAAATGTTAAACATTTTTGAAAAAGTTTAGACTTCAACTGAACATTTAAAAAAAAAATATTAGTGGGTATATATAAAAAAAATCTAAAAAATATATATTTAATAAAATAGAATTTTAATTAGTTACATTAACATTCAAAATAAAAAAAATATTGTCAACAATCACTTTGTGTTTTTTCTAACCTGTATTTATCAAATTATATTTATTTTAGTTTTTTAATGTATACATTGCGCGTTTATCACACTTTTTGTTTTCTATATTTAAATATAAAATTAATATTTTGCCCTTATTTCACTGGCTCCCGCATTTATTCATTATCAGTAGTTAATTAAGGAATGTTTGGCTGCATTTTGAGTATTTTCATTGTTGGGTCATAGTGTCCAGCCAAATAATAAGCATCATTATTATCGTATATTGATAAATATTTATTTGGATCATGGCCAAATTTTTCTGTGTAGTTAATAAATGATAGCACTTCACATTTATGTGATATTGTTTGTACATCGTTTTCATCTTCATGTTGTGATTCAAAAAGAGCACCCTAAGAAATTAAAATATCAAAAATTTATTAATTTTTTAATTTACATCTAACTGTAAAATTAGAATAATTATATTAGTCCAAGAACTCTTGAACTTTTGGGTAACCTTGTAAGGACAAAAACACACAGTCTAGCAGATACCAACCCTGCAAATCACTGTTTTTTAGACGAATAAATAGGTGTGTGGTAAAAATATGCTTTGTTATATTAACTCAGAAATTTTTTAGGATCAATTTCTTTGTTTTCTAAGTATGTGTTTAGTATGAAAAAAAATCTTCTTGGAATGTTTGGAGTTAATTGTAATGTTTTTAACATTTTACTACACTTTCAAATTCGATTAAAAATGTGTTGTTCGTAATTAGGTTGCAAAATTGCAATTTGCAGGCTGTAATTTTGAAGGCGAAAATGACTGAAAACTGAGTATATTTAAATGAAAATGATAGCAATGTACCAGAATAATTTATTTGAAATCTCAGGATTAAAATATGCGTATTTTTGCATATCCAACCCAATGTATTTTTATGCAATTTTTTACACGCATACGTAATCCATTAATTAACGATTGACCAGTGTTTAAATGCTGCATAAGCAATACCACGGAATTTTCTTTCAATGTTAATTCATTTTAAAGCTCAACGGAATAATTATTTTTTTCACTCACATCACCTGAAACTCCTTTATCAAAATTAAAGAATTTTTTTTTCTTTATCAAATTAAATATTTTCTTTGTTTATAAAAGAACAATCATCATTTTTTGAAGCTAATGTCACGGAATTCTGAATTTTTAAAAATTGAATTATTTCTACTATATTCAATGATAGTAGAAGATTTCCGAAACAAATTTGACAAAAGTTAAATAATATCTAATCCGAAATGAGGATAAATTGGTCATTTTCCAGTTTGATTTAACTAAAAAAAACTAATAACGAATAATAATAACTTTGTAGAACGATTAAACAGTACTACTTGTTGTCCATTAACATTTCTGAAATATATATTTTGCTGTTGAGGCAAGGCACCACAAAGCGCACCACAAAGACCATTAATCATATAATTTTTAGCTAATTCATAAAATTTCCTTATTTCAATTCCGTTTTTCAAACTCAACTGATTGTGAGTATATTAATACTTCTACTTTACCAACGGTTTTCTTCTTGGTTAAGATATCAATAAACTTAACTAATGAATGTATAAAGAAACGTATGATAATATCAAAACGGAAATTAGAGCCTTTGCTACACGATAGATTATTTTAACTTTCTGGCCAGTTTGGGTTTTTTGTAACATTGTCACTGTATATAGAGGAGCCGAAGCATTTGAAACGCTTGCAATATTATGTATCAACCTGGCATGCCACCTAGTATCATCATTTGGAAAAAGTAAAGGGTATGTTAATGAATCTAACGAAGAATCAAGAGCTAATATTAAGCAAATCGCATTTAAGTTTTTGGGTAAGATAACCATATTGCATTTGAAATGTGGCTACCCACCTACACTTTTGGCAGTATACATTATTTGAAACTGCATCGTTGTGACGTCTAAGATTTTATCAATATACAAAGTTAAATTGCTTTATTTCCTGGGAGTTGGCAATAATAATACAAAAGCCCGTTTCACAATTCATACTGAAGGACTCCTTACCGCATCTGTCAACTTAAGATTCTACATAAGTAGATTTTGAGTTTCAGAGTTCTTAACGAGTCTTAACTTGGTACCTAAGTTAAGTCCCCAATTTTCACGACTTAAATTCGACTTAACTGTCAGCAAAGCAGAATTTGTGTCAATTTTGCCAAATTTTATGTCAAATACCTTCGAAAAGAATTACTTTATTTAAATAATAATTTTCAAGCATACAAATTAAATTGATTTTGATAATATGAAGAATATTTAGTAGTTTGCCTAATAAAAAACACAAGAAATATTTTTATTTTAAGAAAATTACTGATTAATTGTTGTTTTTAAAAATGGTGTTTACATTTTATGGCTATTTCACTTATTATAACTAATCTCTATGCAAAAAATGTGACAAATTATGATCATTTGACGTAAAAACGGCTTACAAAGTTCAGCAATGATAGTTAAGGAGATCTTAAAAATGGACTTTGAAACACTTCCAGTTCTTAAGGAAGATTTAAGTTTTTTAAGAAACTCAACTGAAAGACTTAAAAGAATTTATATATCTTTTCACTCGATCTTTTTCACTCACTATTTTTCGCTTTAGATTTAAATGGCATAGTTTAATTGTTTTTCATGCACTCTATACTCCACATCAGTTTCAATATCATAAAAGTATAACTCAGGTTGACGTCTATAATCAGAATCAAAAAATTAACATCAGGTACCGTTCTCCAAATTAAGGCCGCAAGATATGTGAATCTATCGCATTAAACCTAAAATTAAATATCAAATATCTCCAACGTAAAAATTTAGGCAAGGTAACTAATAGTATAACATGCTTAATGTAATAGTTTAAATGTAATTAATTTAATAAATCAAAACTTTCAAATTGTACATCTCTGTGTAGAGATAGCTGTAGTAGCTGTGTAATTTTTATTACATTTGCGATATATTAACGGAGAAAAAAGGTGGACAAAACCAAGTGCTTAAAATATTTGTAAATATTTAATAAAGAAATGTAATAAATACTGTGCTTATTACTATTTATATTTAATCTTACCGGAAATTTCAGACTAGGACAGCCAAAAGTCTCTTCAGGATGATAAAACCATTTGACACGAACAACTTTATTGCTAGATGTTGTTTCCCACATTGATTCAATACGGCCAATATATGGTCTATCTGGTCGCCCTGTTGAAAGGAATACAGCACTATCACCAACCTTTAGAAAATAAAAGAACACAACAAAATATTAATATATATATATATAAACATGTGTAAAAAACCTTTATAATTTCCTTTCCCCTTTGAATTGTTCGATAAAATTGTTTTTTATTTCTACCTCTACCAGTTGGCCGTCTATAACTTTTTCCAGACCATGCCCATAATTGTCTAGCTGGTAAGAATGCTGCTATTTTACTATGATTATCAGCTGAGTTTTGTCTTTCTTTCTTTTTAGTTGGTTCCTTTGAAATAAAAATTTATCGACAACAAAAATTTAATACCTGATTAATAAAAAAGATAATTACATATATAGAACCGGGACTTTCTGTTACACAGGATGCAACTTCTTCTTCAATCATAGTATCTTCTTTGATACTTGGATCAAAATGATTATTAAATTTATTAATAATAATATCATTTTCTATATTTCCATCAATTTGTGAGGAACTATCATCTTGTTCTATTGTAAAATTATTAATTTGCTGTTGTTGTTCTGGTTGTACTTTTTGTGAAAATTCAACATCTTTATAATGATGTTTTTTACGCTTTCTCTTTTTTTTATGCTTACGATGTTTACATAATTCATCACCACATTTATGTTTATGCTTATGTATTCGTTCTGTTGGGTTCTCATCGAATTCGTCATTAATTTGCTGTTTAAAATGTTCTCTATGTAATTTTTTTAACCTCTTTCGCTGTTTATAATTATTTGTAGCAATTACAAAATTATTATTATTATTTCTTAGAGCTGTTGTTATTTTCATATTGTTTGTACTTAAGGTCGCAATTTGTTTAATTTTTTGATTACTTATTTCTGAATTTGTGTTACTACTTGCTCTTCTTTTCCTTTTACCCAATGATAATAAAGGGTTTGGATCATATTCTTAAAAATAATGAATAATATATCTTTGGTATAATACATAGATAATAAATACTATTTGTAAAATATTTACCAACTATTGGATAATCACTTAATAGAAATCGTATATCTTCTAACAAAATTCGCCCATTATCACCATCATCAAATTCTACATTGATATAATTTTTATTATTTTGTACATCTGGTGTTCCCGGTCTCGCTGTTGTCCCTGGATATAAGCAACGATATTGTTGACTCCAAAATGCACAAACTCTTGTTCCTGGTAGAACTTCTTCTGCTGATGCAGGACTTACTTCTACAATCTTCAAAATTATATTATATTATTTTAAAAGGACATAAATCTTCACATTGAAAGATTAATATAACAAAATTCAATCAATTTTAAGAAATAGTAAAAAACTGTACATTTCACTCAATAAATAAATAAAATTTGTTACAATCTCTGCTTTTCATTTTATTCTGATTTTTAACGCAAATAGAATCGTGCCCCAGAATAAGTACGCAGACGTTTACGTACATTTTTAAACGTAGTACTCTTGACGTTTAAAGTTAAGAATAATAATTTACATATAATTTTGTGTTAGAGACAATCTACAGCAATTGAGTTGTACCAGACACCTGTTCAAAGTCATGGCAAAAATCTTCTGGGAACAAAAATAGAGAAGAAAAAAAGCCCAAGAAGAGTCTAATTAATTTAAATAACATCATCAACAAAGTAGTATAATATAATGCATCATAAAATAATAAAATAAAAGTTGATGCTCAAGATAAAAATGAATACTAGGATCGCCCAGTTGTCAAAATTGAGACATTTGACATCTCCTTTGATTATGGGGTCAAAAGAAAAAAAGTTAATGTATTAGATTTAGCCTAAAAATAGTAAAGATTAGATATATTTAAGCTTAAATAAAGAAAACGGACTGTATTATATTGTATTTTTTTAAAAAAAAAGAAAATTAATGCTTTTAATTATTGTTTGCAATCGTTCAACCCAATTAAATAAAACACATCATTTTTTTTTTATTATAATTATCATTTTATTTACATGCTATTCTGAAATCATAAAAAATAAATAATATTTAAGTTTGGGAACAACATTTATTTGACATTTTCATATTTGGTGTCTATAGTTTAGTATTTTCAACATCGTTTTTATAGGCGTTTTTGAGGCAAGTTTTCACTGAATAGTATATATTGAATGCAATAATTATATTATAACATCTTTTAGAAAAATATATTTTGTATTTGAAAGCACAAATTATATATCTCCAGACAAAATATCAAAAATTATTGCAGGGCTAATTCAGGCCCTGGTCTTTTATAACAATATTATTTATTTTTAATGTTATAATAATTTACCGAAATTTAAAAAAGGATTATGACTAATAGTAATAATCATTACTAATTTTTCTTGTTTACATACTTGGTTTGACTTATTTTTTGATTTGTAGCTGATATAAATTTTAAGTTTTTTTTTAGCACTAGAATAAGCAATTCGACTTATTGTTTACTATTTTACATAAAATCCTAAGTTTGTGGGAACTATATTATAAGAATTTTTCTTTTATTTCATCAATTTTAATTTTACGTATAAGTTATTAAAAAAATACTAATGAGGATTGAATTATTGTTAAAATCTCTCGGGTAATCTGTTTATTTTTTCTCTAATTCTGTTAATTTTCCAGTTTTATTCAGCATCGAAGAAAAATTGGAAACTAAAATGTTTTGTATTAGTAAAAGGAGATAACGAAAAAGATTTTAATGAATTTTAATAAAAGCAAGAAAAATAGAACAAAACAGGTTTTTATTAGGGAAAAAGAAGAAAAGTTGTCAATTTGATATTTGTGGTGTATGGCTAGATTTAACTGAAAAATCGCAATAAATGTAAAAAATCGCTTGAAATTGTTTCCATAAGGACCATTACTTTATTTATCATTATGCAAAGGATTTATTAGCGCTTAAAGGCACTAAATGCTAATGGAATGGAATTGTTATCATTTAATTTCTGTCATGAATACAAAAATATTATTGATTACACTCATTTTGGTTTTAAGCAAAAATCTCAATGTTTAAATTTTAATACCTTTCAATTGAAATATTAATTTAAAAAACGAAAAAAAAGGGTGTTATTTCTATATTATCTTTATATTATTAATTAAAAGTAATATAAAAATAGATTAGTTTGATGAAAGGAATGCAATGAAATAGTTTTTATTGCAACCATGCGAAAATGGATGGTCCACAATTTTTGTACCCCAGACAAAGACAGAAAAAGATGGACAAAGACGGACAAATGGACAAATATTGAACAGTTCATAAGTTAAAATCGTGAAAAAAGCGTTAACAAGGGTTCAAAGGTATTAAAAAGTAATATACTGACAAGGGGAACACGCGACCTTGGGGAAACGGATTTGAATGATAATTTGCATAGTAGTAGATCATGATGAGTGCACCTCAAATATAAAATACTAGGACGCAACTCTCAAGGGTTGCTGAGAAAACTACCCCTAAAGATTTCACAGCAGCTTAACTCCGTAAAATATTTGCGAAATTTCAAGCGGTCTTACAGGGTAGGTAGCAGCGTGGTGGTTCATTGTATATTATCTAGTAGCGTTAATGAGTTCGAGTCCCCGTCCGGGCAAGGAGTTTTTTTTTAATATATGTGTTTTTTAATATATTTTTTTTATTTATATTATGTTAAATTTTATTTGCAAATTAATTAATCATAATTAAATATAAATCTAAATTATTTTTCTATTAATTTTAAAATAAGTAATAAAAATGAAAAATACACAAAAATCTTGTCCGCCCTTCAATGTTACTTGTAATTTTAAACTGAAACTGATTAATTTAATTTTTAAACTGAAAAACAAACATTTGCGTATCATTTAATTAATAAAAACAAAAACGTTAATAATGGAATTTTTTTAAATCTCTTAAATTTTTTTAAATTAAAAGCTAAAAAAGATATTTCGCGTATCACAAAGCGATACCTTAAACCAGCGATTTCCAAACTGTGGGTCGCGACCCACGAGGGGGTTGCGGAATAACCTCAAGGGGGTCGTGAAGTTTTTAATTTCTGTTTTACATATATAAAAAAATACTTACAAAAAGCTATTTAGTACAAATTTTGGTTGCGATATTACTTTATTAAAAATCCCTGTAAATGCCGATAATACTATTGTGAAGTACGTTGGCTATCTCGTTCAAAATTTACTCAAAGAGTGTTCGAACTTAAAGACGAAACTGCAATTTTTCTTGCTGAAAATCACAATGATGAGGCGTCTTCCTTTCGCAACGATAACTATATTCCTTAACTTGCCTATTTGGTTGAAATTTTTAAAAAATTAAGTGATTAAAATGAATCAATGCAAGGTCCACAAATGCATGCTCTGATTCATAGAGACAAAATGTGCTTATATTATTTTATTGTTTGATCTAATAAGGGGGCCGCCAATTTTTTTTTTTTCTTATGTGGGTCGCAGTATCAGAAAGTTTGGAAACCGCTGCCTTAAACGATGCTTGTTTCTCTAGCGAACTTCTAACATCCCCTTGTATATGCCCTTGTAAAAGGCAGCATTTATTTGTTGCGCTAGATGCAGGCTAAATTTTTGTTTTGGCTGCTTTTACGATGATTATCATTGTGGTTTATGTAAAAAAAAAAGATAAATGAAAGCTAAAAACACATTTTTTATTTAATTAACTACCATTTAGAGATTTAAAAAAATTCCATTATTAACGTTTTTGTTTTTATTGATTAAATGATACGCAAATGTTTGTTTTTCAGTTTAAATATAGTTAAAATTATTCAAAATTACAAGTAATATTGACGGGCGGACAAGATTTTTGTGTATTTTTCATTTTAATTACTTATTTTAAAATTAATAGAAAAATAATCTAGATTTATATTTAATCATGATTAATTAATTTGCAAATAAAATTTAACATAATATAAATAAAAAAAATATATTAAAAAACACATATATTAAAAAAAAACTCCTTGCCCGGACGGGGACTCGAACTCATTAACGCTACTAGATAATATACAATGAACCACCACGCTGCTACCTACCCTGTAAGACCGCTTGAAATTTCGCAAATATTTTACGGAGTTAAGCTGCTGTGAAATCTTTAGGGGTAGTTTTCTCAGCAACCCTTGAGAGTTCCCAGTAGGGAAATCGCGCATCAGTGAATTTCTCTTCGACGAATTCTTGTGTGCTCTATGAAGGAAAAGTGCATAAGTGCCAAATTCACAGATAGAGCATGCAGAAATTCGCCCTCACGGCTATTTTTCCTGCAGAAAGTAGCTATAGTTGTTTTTACATGTAAAACAACAACAAATTTCCAAACACGCAGGCGCATAAGCTCAAGGAACAGGTTTTAAGTGCGCATGCCCTGAAAAATACATTTTGTTGTTTTGCCATGTGTCAAATATTTTAATATTTATTCTCGGGTAGTGAAATATTAAAAAATTTAGTTTCAACTTTTGTTTCAAATTCCTTTTATGGTTTTTCTGAAAACTAATAAAAATTTTACTATGCTAATTCCTAGACTATAATAAAATTCGCGTTGTGGTAAGCGCCTTCATAATTTTTCTGGGAATGTTTTATAGCGATATGGGATTAAGTAAAGATACATATATTTGGTTTGATGCATAAGTTCAAGGTTTGAGACACATTTTAAAAACAATTTAGTTTATATTCCGCGATAAGTATGAAAGGATTCTGCTTGCTATTGCAGTCATTACGTTAAATTCAGTGCAAAAAGCAGCGAGTGCTAGTGTAATTTTTAATTTACAATTATTCCTTTTTTTATAGTGTTTTTTGACATTTATCAATTGATTAAATAGTGAATAGTGACATTTTCTCCTTTTGATTTTTGGTTTATAGTGTTTTTTGCTATTAAATAATATATAGTGAGATTGAGTGCAACTAGACTAGGGTTTTTTTAAATTGATACTCAATTTGAAAAAAAAGCAGAACAAACCAAAAAATAAAACAACAAGAACAACAACATTTCTAAGGAAAATAATTCTGAAAGTGGTAAGTATTACATGTAATTGCTAATTACACTAGTTTACAGTGCTTCATGAATGTTTATGATGATTTTCTAGAAATACTTTTTATTTAAAGTATCATATTTTATTTTTTAAAGAGATGGCGCTTCCATTTCTTTCATTCAAAGTTGCCGTCCCAGAAGAAGGAAAAGCAGCCTTACGTCGGTGTAGGACTAGTTTAAATATAAGTAAGTTTCAAAGCTATTAGATGTAATTCATGTGTATTGCAATTTTAACAAGTTATTTATATACAACCAAAAAGAAATTGATTTGCAACTTAAATTCTTAATATTGCAGATTTCTATGCTTAAAAATATATTGCATCCAAAAGGGCTCAAACACTTTGACCGTTTGTTAGGAGACAAATCATACTCAATTTCAACTTTGATGGGTTGAAAAATAAAAAACCAATTAAAAAATATCCTGTGTTACTAAGCGTAATATAAAGTAAGTATAAAACTTTATAATAAGATATTGTAAAATAATGTTTTGCATTTAAGGAGCTATCAAAAAGGACGGCTACCCTGAATCGGAGTTTGTTAAAGACATGCGAAATGCCTTTAAAATGGCAAAAAATCGCATTTTTAAAGCAATATCCAAACAAAAAAATCAATAAAATAAATGATCATGTAAAAATAATTTCAAAATCATTTTTATGTATAGTTTTAAGATTTTAAGATTAAGAGAGAATAAAATTATTCCAAAAAAATTATGAGTTTTTATATAAAACAAATTCAAAACATCCTAAAACTCACGGAGAAAACTTAAATGCCAAATTCATGCAACAATTCTCTGTGAAGTAACAGACGGAGAAAATTATAATGCCGAATCCACGCAAGAATTCTTCAAAGAGAAACTCACGGAGAAAACTTCAATGCTAAACTCTTGCAAGAATTCTTCGAAGAGCTTTTCCGGCAGAAAGTAGCCATAATGTCTGAATTGCGTCCCCTTTTCTAACAAAATTCACTGATGTTTTCCCCGAGAAAGTTGTCGTTATGTCTGAAAAGTAGGCCTCTTTCATTGATGTTTTATCTCTACTTTCCCTACTGGGTTGCGTCCTAGTATTTTATATTTGAGGTGCACTCATCATGATCTACTACTATGCAAATTATCATTCAAATCCGTTTCCCCAAGGTCGCGTGTTCCCCTTGTGAGTATAAGCTTCGGTGGAGAATGGGTATCAAAGATGGGTGAAGTTTGTAAAAGCCGATGGCCAATATTTTGAATAAACAAAAATTGAATTTCCCTTGAAAATTATTTGTTTTCTTTATCACAAAAACCGGCAGGAGCTTATGCACACACCTGGTATTACTACATACATTGTCATAAGCTAAGAAAAAAACACATAGTTCTAAGGATAATAAAGAAAGAAAATTTTCTTATACGTTTAGGTTTTTTTCTAAATAATAAAATTTCTTACAGAAGTTTTGCTGGGCCCAACAAACCTGTGAGAAAGGAGGTAAGGGAATTAAGTCTTGAAAATTAAGTTTTTTAATTATTTTAGTTTATTTTTTAAAGTAAATTTTTTTTTGTAGAATTTGATAAGTTGTGCTTAATAGTATTTAGATTTCTTTATTATATTCTATCTTTAGTTTTTTTTTCATGTCTTCTTTTATATATATATTTTCTAAATTTAAATTCTTTTTTTGTTCTTACAATTTCGTTGAATAGAATAAAGATGAACATGAATAATTAGGTTCTTTAATTGAGATGTTCTAATTCCCCTCCCTTCAACCATTATTTATTGCAGATTAGCCGGGTCAATGATAAGATGGGCGAGCAAAGCTTAATTCCTTTGTCTGGGGTTTCTCTTTTCTTTGTTTTCTTTTTTTTTTTTTCTTTTCATATTCTGATTTTTGGGGACTTTAACCACCTTTATTTCAAGCCTCAAGCTCGTTTTTTTTGAAAATTTCCCCTTTCAGTAGCTAGATGTGGTCCAGTGGCAATACCCACCTCTTTATTCTTCCGCAATAACCCTGCATAGCAAGCTCGCTACGCCGCCACATACACGACATCTGCAAAATCATTTACAGGTATGAAAGGTATGGAGGACGAACGGGGGTATGGACCCCAGCGAGGAAAATATGATCACGTATAAAAAAAGTTATCTATTCATATGTATAAATATATAAAGAAAGTGGGAGTGTGTATAAGCTAACGGAAGAAATATACTTACAGTATCCCTTAGAACTTCTTCACGTGACATTATATGAGGTTTATTACCCCGCTCACCATCTAATGTTACTGCATATACATCAGGTGCCTCAACCGGTTTTAAATAACCAGCATAAAAGAGACCACCCATAACAGTTAATACACGTACTTTATCCATTTCTAAATGTTTAAATGTTAATATACACATTGTATCAATAAGTTTTTTTCTATTTTTAATATCGGCAGATTTATATTTTTTATCTTTATCATTTTTCGATTTCTTATGCTTTGAATGATGTTTGGATGATGATTTTTGGTGTAATTTATTTTCTAATATAAAATTACTACTATCACTGAATAATGAAAATTTATCAATAACAATATCTTTTTTATTGATTATATTACTATCATTATCATTATTTAATTCATTTTTAAATTTTACATCACTTTTGAATATACTCGGTATTAATCTACATGATGATTCAGAATAAACAGATGTTTCATCAGTTAAAAATCCAGCACTATCAAATATATTTTTTTCTTTTGTTTTTTGTATATCATTTATACGATTTTTTGATGCTAATATAGAACCAACTAAGCTTTTTTTAGGTTTTTTAGCAACTATAGTTTCAGTATTACCATCATCATTTTTTCTTGGTTGTAACTTTTTACGTTTTGATGATATTGTTGAACTAGTTTCAATATCATCATATTTATATGAGTCTGTATCACTTAAAATACCTTGTATTTCTACTAAGCTACTACTTTGTTCATAAGATAATAAATCTGATGATTTACATTTATTTTTGTTGATATTTAAATTTCCTTTTTGTATTTTATCACCATTAAATGATATTGAGGTGGAACTTTTACTTGATATTGGTGTTGATTCTCGATCTGAAAATAATTGTGATTTACTTCTTTGTATAATTGGCCAGATTTCTTCTAGTTCACGCTTCTTTTCTTGACATTGTCGTGTTATATCAGCTAAACGTAATCTCATATCAGCTTCAACAGCATTCATTAAATCTTTTGTTGATGGCCAATTACAATTATCACTGCAGCATCCTAAGTTTTTATCATTATTCTTACACGTGCACTTCATATGAAATCTACATTTAATACGATTAAATGTCTCTGTGAAATCACTGGAAAAATTATCCTTTTCGTGCTCTTCTTCATTTTTTCCCTTTTTTTTATTAAGTATATTATTTTCTACGCAAATATTATTTGTATTAGGATCTATTTGATGATATCTTTTCTTTAGTTTTTTACTATGATCATGTCTTGCTTTTTTACCTAACCTTTTACTATTTGAATGTTTATGCTTCTTTTTTTTCGAACTATGACTATCTGATGATGATGATGATCTTTTACGATTAACAACTTCCTCATTAATTCTTTGTTCAGCTAATGCACATAAAAGGTTTAGGCCCCCTAACTGTTCTTGTGTATCTTGAAAATTTTCATCATTTAACTTACATTCAATATTAATATTATTTAACTCTTTTTTCGTACATATGATGTTTGCATTGCAAATTTTATTTTCTTCAGTTGGTTCCTGCTTAATATATGTAACTTTTTTTTGTATTGCTTCAATACTTATATTAGATAATAACTCAAGACCACTTAAATCAACTGGCGTTGATGTATCTTTTGATATGGATTTAAATTCAATTTCTTTTTGTGATAATTCCTCTGATCCTGTTTCAGAATCTTGAAAATTATTGTCGATATTATTATTATTATTATTATTATTATTATTATAATTAATATTAGACTCCCAATTACTAGTTGTACTTGGTTGTTCTTCAAGTGAATTTGTTGATGTCACAGCATTACTATCAAAATCAGAATCATTTCGACTAATATTATTCAGTTCAAAAATCTCATTATGATTTGATCGTGCATTATTTTTAGAAATACTATGGCATCCTTTATGGAATGATGTTGATGATGTAGTAATAGATATATCCCTTAATTCATCTGAATTACTAATAAATGAACATTCTTCAGAACCCATGGTGTTATCATCTTCACTCATAATTGGTGTGTCGGTTTGTATAGTTGCATCTTGAACATCTGGAAGACACGTCGTTGTGGTTGACGCTTCTAAGCTTTCTATAGATAATGGATCTGTTATTGGTTGTAAACATGATGCTGTTTCTTGTAGTGTAGATGATGATGGCTTCAAGCCATTTGATTGTGCCATGAATGATGTTGGTGATTGATTTACTGTTGGACAACATTCTGGCACTGCATTTGTTGATTGTTTTATATGGTGTGGAGCTATCTGAATAAGTCCATTCGATGGCTGATGAAAGTATAATTGGGCTGAAAGATTTGTACCAATATCATTTGTTTGAATCAAAGATGCCGATGATGATGACAATGATGTAGATGATGTATTTATTGAATTATTTAGCTTCTGATGATGTAAATGGTTTGTATCAGGGCAATTTGTTGTCTCATGTGTATTATTATCTTCAATTTTAATAACTGCATGAGGTGTTGGTCCTGATGTTGTTTTACGTTTTGAATCTGATGTCAGTTCTACAAATCTTGTACTATGCGTTTGAGTATGCTAAAATATAAACAACAAAATTTTTCTTAAAATTGAATTTATTAAGTGATATTTTTAAGCATAAAATAATACTTTGCACAACTAGTTCCGAAGCTGACACATGAAAATACAATTTAACATATATCTATCAAGACTAAATTTAAGAATCATTCCAAGTTTCTCTAACAGTTTTAAACCGGATATACATATAGAGAGATATATTTTAAGTTTTGAACTTTACAAGGAACTAATTTCCTTTAATAAGGAACTATGTTTCAAAGATTACTTACAACAGAAATGAGACGTTAAAAATTTTATCTGGCACTAAAATGGTACATACAACAAGCAAAAATTTATGTCCAGACTCAAGGTGTTTTTTAATTCTGTGCCTTCCTCTGTACCATGTACAAAAGTATAAATCTACTAAGTTTTTGTACTTCCAGTTGTACTTTGGAAGTGAAACTTAATTGTACATTTGACGTTAACGTTGACATTTGGGCTTAATAATTAAAATGGAGCATTGCAAAGGTAAATATTTAGATAAATTTGATACAATGATATAAAGATAAAATTTATATAATGAGAAAATTTAAATTGTCAAACTTCAAATGTACAATTTTCATTTCCAAAGTACAACTGGAAGTACAAAAACTTAGTAGAATTATAATTTTGTACATGGTACAGAGGAAGGTGCAGAATTAAAAAACACAGTCTAATAGTGCGTTTCCACCACACGAATTTACTGACGAATTTACTGGCAAAAGCTCCATACAAAGAAATAGTGTTTCCACTGCACGAAATTACGGATGAATTTACCAACGAATTTAGTGACGAAAATTATCAAATGCCCAAAGTGTTAAAGTGTATTATTCATGTGTGGAGTATTAAGAAATTATTGTTTATTTATTGAATTCAAAGCATTAATAAATAAAATTTAATTTAAATGCAATATTTAGTTAATTTAAGTACAAAAATTTCGCAAAATGATATTTGTTTAGCTCCGTTCTTTTAGGCAGATGGAAATTTTTCTGCTTACTGCCATATGATTTATTAGTAAATTATTATTTACTAATGAAATTCCAGTAGTAATTTACTGAAGTCGACTTATAATTTTTTCATACAAAATCTATGATTGTCAGTAAATTTGTCAGTAAACGTGCGGTAGAAACGTACTATAAGTGAAATATTTCTTTGACTTAGGATAGAATTTTTCAAAAGTTATGTAGGAAGTCATTATATAGAATTATTAGTGAAGCTCCGTTTTATTATTAGCACAAAATCGATCAGCTGGACCATTTTACCTGCTTCGAAAAAATACTTAACTAGTGAAAAATTCACTTTAAAAAAAAGAAGAAGATGAACATAGTTTAAGGATTTACCTGATGTAGTGTTGTACTAGCTGTAGTAAGATAATCTGACCCTAAAAGTTGAAGTGATGCTAAGGGTGGGGGCTGAAGGGATTGTGCTATTGGCGGCAACAAAAGATGTGGTGGCTGAATTGAGGCTGTAGCTTGGGGATATGTTGGCCAAACAACTGCCTGCTGAAATGGTTCTAAGAAAATGAAATATATGTATAAATATATATTTATATATATATATATATAAATATACAATGTTATCAAAATATTTAGCCGAATAAAAGACCAAAGTCATACCTATTGCAGCTGCCGTGGGTAAAAACAAAAATTGGCCACTATTCGGATCGCGTACCAATTGAAAACCAACAGGTGGAATCGGCATTGGGAGCATTGATTCAACAGGTACAGGAGCTGAAATTACAATAAAATCGAAAATAGATTTAAAAAACATTTACCTAAAAATAAATTAATTAATGTTAAAAGAAAAAAATTTTACGCTCAATTAAGTTTAATATGCATAATTAATTTTCATTTTTTTCCAAACTTTGCATTAAAAAAATTCATTTACAGTACTTCATTTACTACTGACATTTCAATAGCAGTAGAACTATTTAAAAACAAATATTCTAAGCTCATTCGTGTTGAAAATTAGCTAAATCTTTTTACACTTATGCTTCTTAATACATTGGCCAAAAATCTAGAGGCAGATGCATAACAATTTTTTGGCGAAATTTAATTTTTTCGACTAGGATAATATTCCTTAAGAGTGAAAAATTGAATACAACGCTTCAAAAATAACCTTCTCCATATCGGCCGTGTAAAAGATTTATTTTTGGCCTAAAATAGATCTCGGTTTCAACAATAGTATCCTTATTCAATCAATCATTTCCCCGAGCATGCTTTCTTGGTCTCTTTCTTTAAATAATGGACCAATAACAAATTAAAATACCTGTTGATGAAGATTCTTTTCGTATTAATTTTTATGTTATATTTATATCCATTAAACTGCAGTTATCATCAAATTCATATTTTTTGATGAGTGAAAATTTTCCTCTTCAGAGTTTCGAGCATAATGCATTTTAAAAACATGTTTCATAAGCAGTGTAAAAAATAATTTCCATGACTAGAACAATATCTTAGTAACTAATAGCACCCTTAATCGACCATCAAAACACGTACAGCCAAGGTAATAGTGGCATTGTCATAAAATAACACGCATTTGCATCAATGTCCAATCGTTGGAACAAATGCATTGGAATTAAAGAAAAATATTTTAAATAAAATAAATGAGAGATAACGTTTTCATTGAAAACTTCTAGTTCTAAAAGAACAAGTCTATAGTTTTATTATAAAAACTACAAAATTGCAACGATCATTTATTTTTCAAATACTTTTTTGTTCCAAATCGCTTAAGCCTTTTGAAAATAAATATTTTATTTGGCTCAAAAACTTTGTTTTTATCCCATTTTCAGAAATGATCAAAATATAATAAAATGCATCCAAAATTTTAAGAACAATTATGCAAGGAAGCTAGGGAATTATTTTTTTCTTGACTAGTCTTTGTTTTATTATTAATATTTTTCTATATTTAACTCTAATTGTATGGTATTTTTTAAATTTAAAATTTATTATAGCAATAATCAGCCATTTCTATACCTACTAGTTTTCAATGCAAGTTTATAAATTTGTTAAATAATTAAAAAAACCAAGATGGTGTTATGGGCGTAAAATATTATTTTGTTAACGCCTACTTTATATATGTATATAGATATTAATATTTTCCACAGTGAAAAAGAAGTAGGCGGAGTTTTAACTTCAAAATTTCATTTATCATGTATGTATATATGTATATGTATATTCTTATTTTCTTCAATACAAAAGAAAATTTTATAGTCTCTGGTTTTTGAAAATTATTTAGAAATTTATTTAGAAATTATTTAGAATTTTTGAAAATTATGAAACATTTGGAACAAAAAGCAATTATTCATTATAAAAATATCGCATAAACAATAAATATAGTTTAATTAGGAATACATAAAATATATAAAATATGTGAGTACTTTTATATGTGAAAATAGTTTCTAGTAAATTTTAAGTTTTAAATTATTTTTTAGTTTTGTGGTTTATGAATTTTTGAGGTGTGGTTATACTTAATAGTATATTGAATGCAATAATTATTTGACATTTTGATTGGAAATGTTTGGTTTATGCTGTCTAACTAATTTTATTCTATTAAGCTGACATGCTATAAATAATTATGCGTTATAAAAAGAACAAAATTATTTGAAAAGTACAAAACTAAAACTAGAACTAAAAGACAAGGTAATTATTGAGAATAAATTTGACTTAAAAACGCTTATAAAACCGTTCTTCAGCAAACAGACATTAATCTATGAGTTAGATTGAGGGCAAATCAAATTTTATTTTTATAAAATATTTTCTTATAATAGAAGTGAGTTTTCGTTTAGCTTAAAATAAAAATATCAACTGTCAAAAAGAGAACTTAACATAAAATTTTGAATAATAATAATTAAAAATATAATATGAAAAAATTAAGTATTAATAATATATGGAATTAAATGCTTTTAATTGAATTTAAGTTCATCTTTTAACTCAAAATATAATTAAAATTACTCCATCTACACCTGCAAATATTTAAATTTGAAAATGATATTTTTAAAACTCAGCGAATCCAAAATTATGTCTATATTGCATTGTATTTAGAAGAACGTGTACAAGAAGAAGAAAAACCAATTTAAAATTTTCAAGCTGGGATGGAACAAAACGATATTACGATACTTCAAATTAATAAAATTTAAATAACAGTTTTTTGATTATGACTATAAAAATAAGCTATATATTTATATATAGTTTATAATGAATCTTAATTGGAGCACATATCAATAAAATGAAAGTTTGTCACTATATATAATAAAGTGTTACTTAAAACGATAACAGCAAAAATTACACGAAATGAAACATTTGGTTCTATTTTAAAAGAGACCTAAGACAAAATTCACAATTAAAACGACACTGACACTGAAAAAAACTTTATCGGCTTTCGCCCAGCTGATTTATAAATGCCAAAACTTGCTTTCTGTGTATGGGTAAATCCACCCGTGAGTCAACCATGCTTTCTGCCTCAAAATTAACTTATTAAATTCCGAATTGTCCCCTTACCTGGTGTCTCGCTTGCCTAGAAACCAAAATGAGGCTGTCTCATGAGGTACAGTCAAATATAGCAGAATATTTCCCCTTTTAGTTCGATTGCATTAGATTTTTTTTGAGTAGCATGTAAATTACTATATAACGTGGAAGTTTTGATTGTTTTCAAATTTTTGTTGTTGTCAATTGGCCCGGTAAATGTTTTTATTTCATTTTTTAAATTTTATTGGTATTTATATTACTTACTTGAATATTGCCATAAGGTTGGCGGAGTTCTCAGAGCATTCTGTACATTTGAGACACCCATCGTAAGAGCATCTGAACCTAATGGAACCATGGTAGAATTTGTTCCAGCAAAAAACATATTTTGATTAAGCGAAGATGTAGCGCCACCTATGATTGATAGAGTGTAAAACACAGAAAATTATATAAAATAAGAAGAAAACTTTAAAAAATAAGATAAAACTATAATAAAAAGAAATAATTGTGCATTTTTTTATTCTATAGTAGTTAATTTTAGTACCATTTAGTACTAACACCCATGACAGATAGACAAAGATATCTAGTTCTTTGAAGCTTTACGAGGAAGCCTTTTAGGATCTCTGTGGTGAAAGCCCAGAAAATGTAATCAGACACATAGTTACATAGTTACTACTGTTAAATTACTTTAGAAATTCCAAGATCAAAATTTTACATACATTATGTAGAAATCTTTTAAAACCTTCACTTTATATGTTTGTTAAATAAATCCGATAAGTAACAATTTTTTATCAAACCCTATTGATAAGGAGTTATAGTACGTTCACAGTAGCCAAGAGGACTATCATTTTAGAACTTTGTATGGGAACTCTCTAGTACATTTCTAGCGGCCGGTTTCCCAGTACGGGCTTGAACTCAAAATTTTTTAAGCGGGCTTAATATTTAATCGCGGGAAAAAAATGTCAAAGCGTTTCACAGTCTGCTTTTCTAAACGGCTTAATCTTAACTGTTTGTACTTGATTTTGTAATCCATTTTCATAACAGCTGATGATAAAGTGTCAAATTTGGGTCTTACTCAGCATAGAAATATATACAAAAGTAAAATAGTGATAAGTAATATAAATTTAAACATAAAATTTAATTAAAAATTTTATTGAATTTATGTAATTTTATTTCTAATTAATTTAAATTTAAATTAGGTAAATGGCAGTATTGTTAATAAATTTCTCATTGTTAAGAACATTTTTTGAATTGGATTAACTGAAAATATATTATTTTCAGTAAGTTTTATTTATTTTAGTTATGTTAAACGTTAATTATTAGCTACAAATAGAAGTTATATTTAAATTAAGGTAGAATAATTGTTAAAATTAAAGAATTTTATTTAACTGAATTAAAGAAAATTATATTTTTTATATTCCTACTATTAGCTTGCTCAAAAACCTTCAATTGTTAATAAAATCTTTTCTATTCATCCAATCAAGTTCAAATAAATTTTGTTGTGTTGGGAGTGCATGACAATTGATGTTAATACAGTTAGTTCAAATATTATTCTTACCGTTAGCTCATAATGTCCACTATCTTTTTGGAACTTTCCATCGTTAATTAAACCCTTTTCTAACCATCCAATCAAGTTCAAATAAATTTTGTTATGTTGGGAGTGCATGACAATTGATGTTAATATAGTTAGTTCAAATATTATTCTTACCGTTAGCTCATAATGTCCAATGTCTTTTTGGAACTTTCCATAGTTAATTCAAACCCTTTCTATTTATCCAATCAAGTTCAAATAAATTTTGTTGTGTTGGGAGTGCATGACAATTGATGTTAATACAGTTATTTCAAATATTAATTCATTAATTATATTTAAAAAACTAATTTTTAGTTTTATATTAGAGAAAAACTTCTGAAAAAATTTCTTTTTATATTACTTGTTATATGATAACTAACTTAAACAAATATTTGACACAGAAATAATATGTACTAATCAAAGTATTAGGGTGTAAACTAGTATAAACTAGAGATGTATTCGAATTCGGTATTCGGCCACACTCTTGGCCGAAGCGCCGAATATTCCGAGGTCGAATATTTAGTGGAAAATGTGTGAAAGACAGAGACTGCCAATGGAACACCAAATTTATTGAAAATGAGAATTTCACTAAAAGTTAAGCTTGAAAAACGGTTTGATTTTGACGGTAAAGACAAATATCTGGTTGCTACTTTTCTCGATCCACGATTCAAAACTAGTTTCCAGGGATTAGTTCAAACAGAAAAAGTAAGACAAAAATTATCTTAGAAACTTTGAAATTTAGTTATGATGAATCTTGCTCTGACGATTGTTGTTCTCCGCCTCGTAAGCAAAAAATTGAAATACATGACAGTTTCTGAAACTGTTTTGAGGAAATTGCTACAGAAATAGATAATACGCAAAGTGGCGTTTCGAGAAAAGTGCTATTGCTAATGAAATTGATTTTTATTTAAAAATTCCTCGTCTAGAGTGGATGGCAGATGTTTTCAAGTGGTGGTCAGTTAACGCACAACAATTTTCGTGTTTAGCGAAATTTGCTAATATTTACCTATCATCTCCTGCAAGTACTGTTTATAGTGGAAGACTATTTGCAGAAGCTGGAAATATATACGCAGAAAAGGGCAATCGTTTGCTGCCATCAAATGCTGAGAAAATGGTTTTCATTCATCATAACTTACCGCTTGTGGATTTCAAGTATTAAAACAGCTTATAACTTTTTCTTTACAATTTTTATACAATTATATACAATTTTGAGTAACATAAGTTATTTTTTCATGAGTAGTGAAATGTAATATGTGCTTTTGATTTTGTATTCGTCCGAATACGACGTCATATTCGGTCGTATACCGAATGTTAGTAAAAGAGGCTGAATATACCAATACCGAGTATTCGTCCGAATACCAAATAGTGGCTGAATACTCCGTTGCATCTTTAGTATAAACTCTTATTTTTATATATGGAGCAAATGGTAGTACAATGTCTATTACTCTTGGATATATAACCCATAGTAATCAAATAGCATACACATCCCTTTTACTTAAGCGTAAGCCTGAAAATAAATAATTAATTCATAAAATATTTAAAAAGGGAAAAAATTAAACATAATCTAGGATAAAACACATTGAACATTTTATTTATTGTTAGTAAAAAATTAAATTCACTAAAAAAGTGAATCACAGGGTAATTAACTATTTTTTTATTAAAAATGAACAATAATTATATTAAATTAAATTATACAAAAATAAATTCTTGAATATATTTAATTTCCCAACGGTGTCTCTTCCAGTTAACCAATATATTTTACGAGTTTGCAGTCTAATTTGTTTAGCATTTTGAAGCGCGTGATATTTCCAATTCAGTCTTGATTTAAGATGGAATCCTAGATATTTCGCTGTCTCTGCTTAGGGAATTTGTACGCAATATGCAGGCTACTATCTCTTCGTCATAGCGTGTATGTCACATGCGATGATTTGGTCCTATTGAGTTTCACTTTCCAGTCGAAGGTCCATTTACGGACTATATCGAGTGCTCGTTGGAGCTTTTCTACCACTTTAGAGTGTATTTTGTCCATTGCCGGGATAACTGTATCATCAGCAAGGGTACCCATGATGTGAGGATGTGAGGATATTTGCAGTATACAATAAGTACAGTAAAGATCCTAAGACACTTCCCTGTGGTGCACTTACTTTCGTTTGATGGAAGTTCGATGTTACTTCCTCGTGTATCAACCTGAATTTTCGACAAGACAGGTAGGATTCCAGTATTTTACAGTAGTTGCATGGCAGAATTACACTCATTTTGTGGATGAGTTCTTCAACTCAAAACTCCTTATTTACTACAAAACAAGTAATATAAAAAGAAATTTTTTAAAGTATATTCCTACTTGAGATTTTTTTATATTTTTTCTGAATTCAGAATTCGTAATTCGTTGCATTCAGTTTTCTGAAGTTTTTCTCTCATATAAAATTAAAATTAGTTTATTAAATATAATTAATGAATTAATATTTGAATTAACTATACTAACGATATTGTCATGCACTCCCAACACAACAAAATTTATTTGAACTTGATTGGATAAATAGAAAAGGGTTTAATTAACGATGGAAAGTTCCAAAAAGATATTGGACATTATGAGCTAACGGTAAGAATAATATTTGAACTAACTGGATTAACATCAATTGTCATCCACTCCCAACACAACAAAATTTATTTGAACTTGATTGGATGAATGGAAAAGATTTTATTAACAATTTAAGATTTTTACTTACTTTTTGCAAGCTAATAAAAATAGAAGCATTTTGCAATGTTTCAATTATACGCGTAATTAAATTAAAGTAAAATTAGTGTGACTTCTGTTGTTGATATGTTGGGTTGTAAGATGTTATGTTACATTTAGCAGAATGCATGCTGAACTGGAGTCATCCATCAAATGGTTTCTAACCGTATATTTAATGTTATTCATTTCTGAAAATAGCGACTCGCCGGCATAGGCTGATGAAAATATTGTTAAAATAGCATGAGCCAGCTTCTTCAAACAATTAAATGTGTCTGGTAACGCATTCCATATTTCCAAAATTTTGTTATTAGCATTTTCATTTATATTACTTGTCAATCTTTCTGTTTCAATTAATTGTAACTGTTTCCTTGTTTCAATAAATTTTTAAATCCATATTGAACTAGCCTGGAAATCAATCAGCTGCATTTTGAATTCTTCAAATTCCAACCAATTGAATTGAGACAGATTCAGTTTATCAAATGACGTCACATCAGGGTACACAATAAACTTGAACTGAGAGAATCTTGCTGAAAATTCCTTGATTGAAGAATCAATCACAGAAATAAATTCTTCAGTAGCTTGGTCTTCATCTGGATTCTCATGTATTTCTAAATCGTTGATATATTTTTTTCAAATTTGGAAAATACTTGTAGTTTCTTGTGCTAATATGGTTCATGAAAATTTCCAGTTTAGCCTCAAAAGCGCGAATGAGATCGATCATGCATGACGATTATTGTTTTGTTTATGCCTTGAAGCTTCATGTTCAACTTATTTAAATGTTGGCATATATCTGTAAAAAACATCAATTTTGAAAGCCACATAACATCCAACAACTGTGGGTATTCTTCAACTTTTTCTTCATTTTGCAGACAATCTCTGACTTCTTCCCAGCAATCAACAAATCTTTGAAGTACGTTCCCGCGACTCAAGCAGCGAACATTATTGTACATCAATAAGCACCAACCACCGAGTTGACTTCATCTAACAAAGCATCGAACTTTCGCTTGTTTAAAGCCTGCGATAAGGTTGACACTAGCACCATTACATCATCAAGAGATGTTAGACCACTCTTAGCACATAAGGCTTGTTTGTGAATGATGCAGTGGAATTAAAGAATCGAATGCCCTACGTCTGTTTGAAATAAACCTATGAAACCATTTTTTTTGACTGCGATACGGAAACAATTTTTTTCAAATCAATTTCGTTTTCAGCAAGCGAATTTTTAACAGCCGTACAAATATCCAGTGGCAGATTTATGAGTGTAGCGCCCTTAGACCCAACAGTTGAAACGCCCCAACTCAAAATAATTTCTAATTATCTAAGTAAGGATTTAAAATAAAAATTATTTGTGCTTATTCATAACATTTAGAGTGATTATATGGATTTATTAACTACCAATTCAATACAAATAATTATTTTTGAAATGAAAGTTTTAGGTATAAAAAGAAATTACTACTTTATCCACTTTTTTCTTGCTTTTGTATTCGCAAACTTAGTAATGATTTCCTCGCAATCCATTTTGGTTAGTAGATCTGCTTCAATTGTTAATAATGCTAGAGCATTTAACCTGTCCTGGCCTGTATTTCATCGTAAATAACTTTTCACGCGTTTTAATGTTGAAACTGAATGTTCTCCTGAACAATTAGTCGCTGGAATGCTGAGGAAAATACGTAATGCTATACCCACATTTGGATACACTTCTTGTAATTCCTTTTCTCGTAAAATAGTAGACAATTCCAAGAATGAAAAAGTTTTTTGTTTTTTCATTATCGATGATAAATAAACACTTAAATGAATACATTCTTCTTGTAGAGCATCTTCTAAATCATTTGGATATTTTTTTACTAAATTATTTGCAGCAATTTCGTTTGATTTTAATTCTGTCAATCGATTTAAAAAAGCAAAACTATCATTTAATTTAGTATGTGCCTTGGTACGACGATTTGATTCTACAGTTAAATGATCCAAAATGGGATTAAAAATTCTAATTCTGAAATTATGAGATCCCTTTTTTGGTTGAAATTCTCAACTTTGACTTTCATCAAAATAAACCTTGCGTATTTTTTTACATTTAAATCGTAAGAGTAGCTCTCCATCTCTTGCCTTTAACAACCTGTGACATCTAATTTGATATTTTACATCATATGTTTTGAGATTTAGACGCCATGTTTCTTTTGTCGTCATGTAGAGACTTTGCCTGTTAAGGACCGATTTTGTTGTACGGAAGACTACAAGGTTGTACATAGCGACTGTTAAGAAAGGGTATAAGAAGTAGAGTAAGTACTCTAATTAGCATTAGTTAATTAATTAATTAATTAATTAATTAATGGTTATTTTTATAATAAAGAGAACCTGTAAATTATTTATCATAAGAATCTATATTAATTTTCCCTTTTTGTTTTTAATTTTTTTAGCCTTCCCTCCTACCTTATAATTATTCTTTCTAATTTTCTTTTCAGTTTTATATTTCACTGTAGCAGCAAGTATTTTAGACAATATAATAATAACAATAAATAAAATATTCAATTTTACATTATAAAACAACCTTTTCAATATTTTTAAGGCGATTTCTACCGTTTTTAGTTAATATCTACTACAAAGCTTGACAAGTATTTTAATAAAATTGTCTTTACACTCCAATGCAATAAATTTCAGGAATTTTATAATTCCTCCATTTATTACAAGTATAACAAAATATAATTTACAAAAATTAAAAATTAACCTTTCATTTTCTCTTTTATTTATATAGATTCAACTTAATTTTTATATCACATTTTGGTATAATACATTTTGGTATAATAAATATTGGTATACTATTATATTTATTTTCACACACAACAAAAGCCTTTCACTTGGTTTAATCAACCAAGTCTCCATACATAAGTCTACATACACAGAGGACACTTTCATTGATATGACAGTTGAACTTTTAAATTGTATAGGATTAATAGGGCAAACTTTGAAATCGAAAAAAACCTATAACGTATTATTTTAGAATTTTTTAAATATTTTTCCCGGCATCAGGAGGTCGATATTTATCTAAAAAAAAAAAAACAATTATTTGGAGGGCGGAAATCGTGCTCTAACCTCAGTTCCAATCAGAGCTTAAGCTAGGTTGTGTAATCTCTTTTACAATTTTAATAAGTGTTTTAAATTTTATAAATTAAATAAGTTTATAACTTTTGTAATTTATTAAGAATTAAATAAAATAAAGAAAAAAAAAAATATTTTAATAATAAATAAAATGTAATTGGCGCAGTCAGTAGGATCCTTTGTAAAAGCAAAAGGATCCAGTGAAACGATTCGTATTAACAAAAAACGTGAAAATTTTTTTTTAATTGTGATAAAAGACATTAAGTCTTCGATTCAAATCGAAACATGACTACTATGGAACAATTAATTGCTCAAGTGACTTTGCTTACCCAAAAATTGGCCCTGCAGGAGGAAAAAGTTAACAAAGCCAATCTAACGAAATTTGAACTAAGTGCCGATCAAATCATTCGCAATTTTAGTGAAATTACTGCATTCTCAGGAAACTACTCATATAAATTAAAGTCGTTTTTGAAATCTGTCGAACATGCCGAATTGTTATGCGGAGAAAACAACACCCAGTTGAAACAATACTGCTTAAGGAAAACCGTTAATAGCAAAATCATCGGAAAGAAAAGAAATTTTATTCTGGAAATACCGGAGCATCGAAGAACCTGGACATCAGTAAAAGAAACATTAACGTTGAAATTTTGCCCGAAACAAACCGTTCACTAACTGTTGTTTTACGCAAAGGAATTAAAGGTATATAATGTAAAAGACTTATTTAATAGGTTAAGTAGTATTAAGTCAGAAGCTAGTGAAATCTGTGATTTCGACAATGAAAACGTATTCACGTACGAATCGATTGACAAAGAAATAGTGCAAATACTGAAATTAAAAGTGATTCCAATATTACAAGTTCAGATTGATCAAAACAAAACTTTATTTGAGCTAGATAATTCTCTTTGTCAATCAGAGGCTTACTATAGCAATGAAATGATCAAACATCAATTTCGAATTCACAGAGATAAAAAATTAGAAAACAAACTACAAATAAAACAAATAAATTTAAGAAATAATTTTTATAATGATACTCAAAGAAATAAATATAACCCATTTCAAATTCATAACTCATCTAATTCTTATAACCAATCGAAACCGAATTTCCACCGAACTAATAACAATTATAACAGAAACTCTGGACAATACAAACAACCAATATCTACACAAAACAAATCAGGATGGTACGGAAATAACAACAACCACTTAGAACACATGGAGGTTGATAATATATATAAAGATTCTGAAAAAGATCAAGAGGTAAATTTTACAAAAGAGCCTCGGAAAACAAACTACCAATTATAAAACTAACTTTTGAGAAAATAAGTATAAAGTGCTTACTTGATACAGGATCGGATACTAGCCTAATTAAACTTAATTTGCTACCTTAAAAAATTTTAAACTTACAAAAACCCCTTACATGTAACTCATTGGGAGGACCAAATCACATAACGCAAAAATAATCACCCCAATACCAAATGAATTAAAAAAGACAGGAACGTTAGAATGGAAAATTTTCCCTCTAAAGAGTAGAAAATACGATGCAATAATAGGCATAAGCTTTTTAACCGCCTTTGAATCAATAATAGATACACAAAACCATTATTTAGAAATTTTTTCTGAAACCAAAATTCCCTTCGAGAACATTAAAAATCCGAGTGAAATTGCTCAAGCAAATCACCTTGAACCAATAAATAATGCTAAGGAAGAAATATTAAATCGGATTAACCAAAATCATCTTAATACTGAGGAAAAATTTGAACTGAAAAAGTTGTTACACAAAAATAATGACCTATTCTTTACTGAAGGTGAAAACTTAAGTTTTACACATGAAATTCAACACTATATTAGATTAAAAAATGATAACCCCATTTATTGTAAAATCTATCGCTACCCACAAGTTCACGAAAAGGAAAGCGAATATCAAATAAAGGACATGCTGAAACAGGGAATAATAAAAGAATCAAACTCTCCATACAATTCTCCCCTCTCGATTGTTCCAAAAAAAGCAGATAATTCTAATATAAAGAAATGGCGAATAGTCATAGATTACAGAAAACTTAAGGAAATTACCATCGACGATAAATTTCCTATACCTAACATCGACAAATAAATTGGGAAAAGCACAATATTTCAGCACTATAGATTTAGCAAAAGGTTTCCACCAAATTCTCGTCAGCAAAGAAGACAGAAAAAAAACAGCTTTTTCAACACCATTCGGACACTACGAATTCATTCGTATGCCCTTTGGCTTGAAAAACGCACCAGCAACTTTTCAAAGGTTGATGAATTCTTTACTTCGAGAGTACATTAATAAAATTTGCGTAGTGTATCTGGATGATATACTAATTTTCAGCACATCCATCCAAGAACATGTGATCAATATTAATAAAATATTTAACAAACTTCGAAACGCAAACTTGAAAATACAAATAGATAAGTGCAATTTCTTTTGTAAAGAAACTGAATATTTAGGACATGTACTAACAACAAATGGAATAAAGCCTAATCCTAAGAAAATCCAGGATATTGTTGAACTAAAGCTTCCAACAACACAAAAACAGATAAAATCCTTTCTAGGTATTACAGGCTATTGTAGAAAATTCATAAAAGATTACGCTCGAATAGCCAAACCTCTAACTAAGTATTTAAAGAAAAACACCCAAATTAATAAATTAGACCCCTCTTATATCAATGCTTTTGAACAATTAAAAATTCTAATCACTTCACATCCTATACTTAAGTATTCGGATTTTAATAAATCTTTTGAGGTTCATACAGACGCAAGTCAATTCGCATTAGGTGCCGTGTTACTACAAGATAATCACCCGGTTGCTTATGCTAGTAGAAACCTAAACACTCATGAAATAAGATACAGTACAACAGAAAAAGAACTTTTAGCGGTGATATGGGCAATAAAATATTTTCGACCATATATTTATGGTAAAAGTTTTGAACTCCGAACAGACCACCAAGCTTTGAAATGGCTTCATACCAAATATTTGGGTAAAGATTTAAACCCAAGATTACAACGATGGATTTTATCGCTAGGCGAATATAATATAAAAATTGAATACTTAAAGGGTAAAGAGAATAAAATCGCCGACTTTCTTAGTCGAATTAATGCAGAGGAACATGAAATTAATAAACTAACTAAAACAAATGATTTTAATAACGAAATAATAACTTCAAATTCGGAAGAAAATATCAATAACAATGAACATGATAATAGCTCCCTTCAACCAACCATCCACTCACAGGAAGAGGAACAAAAAGATCATATTCCTATATTAGATACAATAGTAAATAGATTTAAAACTTAAATTATAATCACAGAAAATTTTACGAAAGAATTCGAACAGATATTAGGAAATCGAAGAATATACATAAACCCTGGCATATCATCTGAAAATTTGATCAACATTTTAAAAACATATATAACGGAAAGAAAAGTTGCTATTTATACACATATAAGCGATCACGAATTCAAACACTTTCAACAAACATTAATTAAAGAATTTCCGAACACTAAATTTATAAAATGTTCCTACTTTGTTCAAGATATCAAAACAGAGGAAGACCTAATTAAAGTTGTCTCCATACAACATAAAGAGCAGAAACACCCTGGTATATTTGCTCTCTACGAATACCTTAAGACAAAAATATATAATAAAAATTTAAAACTAATCATCAATAAAATCACCAACAATTGCGATATACATATGTCAAAGTGGGAAGTATGACAGAAAACCAATAAAGTCGAAATTTCAAAAAACAGAAATCCCCACAAGGAAAAACCAAATAGTACACGTAGATACATACACTAACAGAAAACAAACATTTATGATTCTCATCGACAAATTTAGCAAATTTGCAACCGCTTACCCAATGGATCTTAGAAATCATACCGAAATAATAGAAAAATTAAAAATATACTTTAACCATAAGAAACCACAGAAAATAGTAGCTGATAATGAACTTAAGTATCTCCACGTTAAAGAATTTCTAAATCAAGAAAATGTAGAATTACATTTAGTGAAACCAAACAGCCATACAGGAAATTCAGATATAGAGAGACTGAAAGACTGGTGAGAAACTACGTATTCTGAATTTAGACCAACCAAACCCAATAAGACTTCAAATGTTAGATGCAATAAAGTACTACAATAACCAATATCATACTTCAAGGAAAACCACCCCATCGAAGGCAGAAGAAGGAATAGTTTCAGTCGAAGAGATTTACAATAACCTTATTAATTCACAGACAAAAATATTAGAAAAACATAATAAAAATAGAGAACAATATGAAGAAACCAGAAAAATAGGTTACATAAAGAATTACAAAGCTTTAAGACATAAGGAAGAACCGAAATTTAGAAAATACAATCTATTCAACGTACACTATTCAAATATCAAACGTCCTCTTAAATTTTCAATTCCAAATGATGGTCTTGCTGATAGTAATGTTTCTACCAATAACAGCAACTCACCTCCAAGTGGAGATAGAGTCTAATTTAGGCTACACTAAAAAGGTGGGCCCCACTTAGTGCACATATCGCAACGGGTAACTTTTATGACGTCAAAAATGACAAAAATTTCATAATTCAGTTAGTGCGGTTCCGCGGGAATCTCTGTATTTCCGATTTTATCGTTCTTTGAATTAATTTTTTTGCTACACATACTGTTGTGTACAGTTGTGTTGTAAAACATTGCTTTAATTTTTCAAACAGGCAGGCAATGGCATTTGTGTTTTTTTTCAGTTTATAGGAATATGAGTTTAGGTACATTTAGAGAAAAAAAGGGAAAAAAAATAGAGAGGTTTTCAAATATTTTGTGGCTTTGATGATTTTGTATTTAGTTGCTGTTGTAAATCTTTGTTTTGATTGCGGCAAAGCAAAGAGGCAATGGCATTTTTTTTTAGTTTATAGGAATATGAGTTTGCATGCATTTTTTTTTGTAGTTTATAAGAATATGAGTTTACATGCATTTTTTTTTTAGTTTATAGGAATATGAGTTTACATGCATTTTTTTTTTTAGTTTATAGGAATATGAGTTTACATGCATTTTTTTTTTTTAGTTTATAGGAATATGAGTTTACATGCATTTTTTTTTAGTTTATAGGAATATGAGTTTACATACATTAAGAGAAAAAAAATAGAGAGGTTTTGGGAAGCTAAGTTTTTAAAAATTTTGCGGCTGTTAGTGGTTAGTTAACAGACGCTGTGGTAAGTACTCTTATTGGAATAGAAATAATTCTTTTGAGAAAAATTTTTAAAAACTTAGCTTCCTAAAACTTCTCTATTTTTTTTTTTTACTTTTTTTTCTCTAAATGTATGTAAACTAATATTCCTATAAACTACAAAAAAAATGCATGTAAACTCATATTCCTATAAACTAAAAAAAAAATGCATGTAAACTCATATTCCTATAAACTAAAAAAAAATGTATGTAAACTCATATTCCTATAAACTTAAAAAAAAAATTCATGTAAACTCATATTCCTATAAACTAAAAAAAAAAAATGCATGTAAGCTCATATTCCCATAAACTACAAAAAAAAAATGCATGTAAACTCATATTCCTATAAACTAAAAAAAAAAATGCATGTAAACTCATATTCTTATAAACTACAAAAAAAAATGCATGCAAACTCATATTCCTATAAACTAAAAAAAAAATGCATGAAAACTCATATTCCTATAAACTAAAAAAAAAAAATGCCATTGCCTCTTTGTTTTGCCACAATCAAAACAAAGATTTACAACAACAACTAAATACAAAATCATCAAAGCCACAAAATATTTAAGAACTTAGCTTCCTAAAACTTCTCTATTTTTTTTTACTTTTTTTCTTCTCTATAAATTAAAAACAAAAATGCCATTGCCTCTTTGTTTTGCCACAATCAAAACAAAGATTTAAAAGAAGAACTGTATACAAATAGGAAAATATAGCAATTCTTTTGCAAGTTCCCCAGATTTGAGGGGGAACAGAATCAACAACTTTGCGCGAATCTATGACGTCAAAAAATTTACCCGTTGCGATATGTGCACTAAGTGGGTGCCCGCTTTAAAAAAGAAACAGACAAATTATTAAGCGACTTACAAGACAACATAATACTTTCCAATACCAAAATCATACACCCCTCTTTATTGACTCACGATGAAGTTATGAATTACAAAATAGATTCCAATAAAAGTAAGATTCTAAAAATAGGTTTTGCCAAAACAAATAATCATACACTATTATTTCTAATTAAAATACCATTCAAAATGATATCAGTAAATAAAAAAAATTATTTTACCATTAGCTAATATGAAATCATGCAACTTAATAAATTCCCCAATCACAGAAACATTAGAGTATAAAGGAAAATATTATGAATACAATAAAAATAAGGCTTTATGTTAATTGAATAAATTAAAACATTGCATATTAAACAAAAATTGTGAAAATATACAAAATTATAACAAAGAAATTTACAACATTAATGATAATGGATTTATAATACAATTAGCGAAAAACACACACCTAAATTCCACTTGTGATGAAAGAAAATATGTTTCAAATGGAAATTATTTTGTAAAATTTTATGATTGTATTATTAATATAGAAAATAAAACTTACTATAATAATGTTAAAGAAATAAAATATATATATATATAATACCTAATTTAGATTATGAACTATAAAAAAAAAAACGATACTTTGTCTTTTGACGAAATTATACAAGAACAAAAAAGTAATATTAAGGAAATTAAGGAACTGAAATATAATGAAATACCTATATATTCAGGAATAGCTATAAGTTTGTCAACTCTCCTTGTAATTATAATGGTAATAATATATTTTTTCTTCAAATCAAAAAAAAAAAAACAAAATGCCAAAGTCAAAATCTTTAACCGAATTCAGGAGAATTCTCACTCTAACGAAGGGAGAGTTACCTATCAACTTTCACCTCATAAATTAAATATTTTATGTTTTCCAGATAAGGAAACATTGCATCTTGGCCACACAAATGGACCAAGTGTCCCTTAAATTCTTTTGTTTACAATAATATAGACCAAATGTAACCACTTGACATTTGGTCACTTTAAACCCTTGAGTACATAAGATTCCTTGATCATCCAATGTGGACAAAATGTAACCACTTGACATTTGGTTGCAATTCGGATTTAAAGAAACAAACATAAATATGAATAGTCATAAATTAAAGTCATAAATTTAAATAAAGAAAAAGGATCCTGAATATAAATACTTGCCTGAGAAATAAACTCAAGACAGTCAGTTCCAATCAGAGCTTAAGCTAGGTTGTGTAATCTCTTTTACAATTTTAATAAGTGTTTTAAATTTTATAAATTAAATAAGTTTATAAGTTTTGTAATTTATTAAGAATTAAATAAAATAAAGAAAAAAAATAAAATATTTTAATAATAAATAAAATTTAATTCGCGCGCGAGTTACGTCATAATGACCAATAACCTATTGAAAACCATTCACCTCTTCAAATTTAGACAATATATACAATTATTAATATTTCGGCCAATCACCCTAAATTATTAAAATTAATTATTAAGTTTTATATTTCAGCCAATCAGCCTAAATTATTAAAATTAATTATTAAGTATAACTGTTTTATATTTCGGCCAATCAGCAATGCTGTTGACCCTAAATTATTGAAGTTTATTACTAAGTATATATTGTATTGTATTCCGGCCAATCAGCAATGCTGTTGACCCTACAAATTACAAATTGTATTAATAATAAAATAATTAATAATAAAGTTAGTGGGATTTGGGATTTCAAACAGTAAAGTTGTGTTTCAATAAAAAATAAAAATAAAATTAAAGATCATCCGGAAATCTCCTAGCTCGCGTGTTTCAGTTAAGCCTTGTACAGACCAATACCTTTTTCATTCGCACGACGGACAAGGTTGTAAAACGGGTGATGTATTTGCTCTAGCCATAGCTAGAACAAAAATTTTTGTTTCATAATGGTAAAAGGACACTTTATGGCCCTCAAAATTTTTGTTGTATTTTAAATTTTAGTTCTAATGGAAATTTTTGTTGTATTTATATTAAAAGGGATAGGAAATAATGATTTTATTACTTTTAGAGGTACACCAAAAGTTTTGAAGGCCACAAAATACTTCTCTAAAAGTAATAAAATCATTATTTCTTATCCCTTTTGATATAAACACAACAAAAATTTAAAGCAAAACAAAAATCTGAGGTACAGCAAGAATTAAAACAACAAAAATTTTGAAGGCAACAAAATGCTTCTCTAAAAGTAATAAAATCATTTCTTATCCCTTTTAGAATAAGCACATCAAAAATTTAAAGTAAAAGAAAAATTTTGAGAGCCATAAAGTGTCCTTTTACCATTATGAAACAAAAATTTTTGTTCTAGCTATGGCTAGAGTAAATGCATCACCCGTTTTACAACCTTGTCCGTCATGCGTATGAAAAACGCATTGGTTTGAACAAGGCTTTAGGCGTCACACATCACATACAATTTGTATGGAACCAATGAGAATGTTTCTGATTTTTTTTTATTTTGACACGGCGACACTGATAATAAAAACGGGGGTGTTTAGGGGCACATTGACACTTTCAAGGTTTTCCTTGTTTTTGCCATTTTTAATTTTCCCGTTTTTTTTCGCTTTGTATGTATGAGAAATAGAAAATTGAATTGAGTAAGTTGGTGACAGATCACTAGAGGAGTCGTGTCATGTAATTATGAAGTAATTAAGAATTTTGTGATCAATGACGTGCTCAAAATATTCAGTCGCGTGCCATTGGTTCGCATTCCTGCATTATGGGAAACAGTTAGGCCATTATAATGTGCCAACTTTTTATTGGAAAATATTTGTAGTTTAAGAAAATTAAAAAAACACTACCCTATGTTGGCGTTTTTGAAAGAAAAAAGCAAAAAGCGTCAAAAAATGCCCGGGATTTGTACCCAAGTAGAATTAAGTAGGTATAATTAAAAATTTTTTTCTACACCACTTGTTTTTATTTTTAAATTTTTGCTTTTTTTAAGAATAAAAAGATATTGTATGCTTTAAAAATTTTTTTATTACTCATTGTCAAATTGAAAAGTTATAAATGATCGAGTGCGTGGGGGTGAAAACGAAGTCTGAAAAATTTAAGAGGCTGTAACTCCAAAACGAAAAAAGTTAGATGAAATTTTATCGACTTTCTACCCTAAGAATTCAACCAACTAATCTCGGGGCACCCTGTACATTTAGGCCTTCCCTGCAAAAAACGTTTGTTAAATAAAGGCCCAAGGGTCCTTTGCATGGAGTTGAAGGCCGCTCGACATATATTTGAAGGCCTTTATTGAGTACCAAATTTCCCGCTGGGTTTGTACTAAACTTAAACAACACTATACACATAACATAACACGCGCAATTTTCAAAACCAAATGTCAACTAAACTTTGTTTTAATGTACTAGTTTGATAGGAATGAGTGCCTTTCTCAAACAGTGGATCACGACCCAGTACTGGGCCACTAAAAAAATACCGGGTCGCCTTCCGGAGGAGGAGATAATATCTTTCTCTCCAAACTTAAAATTTTTAGTTGATAATAAACAATTACATATTTCTCATTAATAAATTATATTGTTTTTTAATTTGATTTAACTAAATAAATGTTACACTTAATTTTTCATTATTGAAATGTTATAAAACCAACCAATAGTAGACAAGTAAACATATTTTATTGTATTCATACGTCAAAATACCAAATAACTGCTGCTGGGATATTTCTAGAAACAATGCGAGTCAGCGATGTGATTCTCGAAATTCCATATCTATCATGCATAATATACTTTAACATATCAAAGTCTACTCAAAACGTACACGATTTTTTTCATTATTATTATTAATTTTAGGTATTTTTTACATACGAATAATTAGTTAGAAACTAACATATTGATGACATAATAAAAAAAATAACATTAGGAAAATATTTACACAAGTTTTTCTTCTTACTAAAGGAAACACAAGATGTAATAAAAGAATGTTTAAGTGTAATTAAAATATTGATAAGAAATATTTTATAAAATTTTTAAAAGGAGTTAACTTTTTTTAAACAAATTCAATTATATTTGTGGAAAGCAAAGAGAAACAAATTTTTTTTTGACTGAATCTTATTTAATATTCGAACTATATCAGCAACAGTTTGTTAGCATATTTTATTTCCTAACAATTGGTAACTAACATTCATTCAAAAAATATTTATGCATACATGGCATAGATAAATACCAGGCACCTGGCATCTGGGTTACAAAAGATTCTACTAATTTTTCTCATGCCTTCAAAGTAGAAAAAGATGTTTATAACCGATATTCTGGTACTTGTCGAAATATAATTATTAGTATTGTAACAAAATTATAAAAGCATGAAAAAATTTAAAAATATGGCAGCTAACAAAAAAGAAGAAAAATCATTAAACTAATGTAATGTTTGATAAACAATATAATAATTTAATTGGAACACTTACCAATGTCAGCAAACCCAATACCAAAACGATTAACATCCTTTGGCGGATAATGGGAAATACTTGTGGAGTGTTCCTGAAGACGTTGACGTGCTACCGCTATACCAACTGGTATGGAGCCAGCTAAACAATTAACAAAATTCAATTAGCATTTAATTATTTTCTGTTAAAATAACAAGTTTACATTATATGAATGTAAAGTTACACACTAGGGTGACTACTCACATAAGGTAATAAGCGTAGCAAAAAGAAAACGGTACAAATGTTTCTTAAGCGGTTATACGCAGTTGCGAAGTCGAAAAATGACGTCTAAAAATTTTTGCAAGGTGTTTTATTAAATAAATAAAAATGATAATTTTTCAAATAGTGCCTACTTTTAATTAACTAATGGGACTTGGAAGGATTAAGAATGTTGAAGGACACTGCTCCTATACACGACCACCCAAAGGTCCTCCAAAAGAAGGCGTTTGTGCGATGAGCAACAAATTATTGTTTTGAATTATCTGAGATTAAGAAATCGATTTGAATCGATGAATCCAGCTATTGATCGAAGGAATAGTCATGATTCTAATTTTCAAGAAAATATTGGCTATGTAAAAAAAAGCTTTTCACGAAAAAAAATAGGAATAATTATCGCAAATCTAATTCCTTCGATCAATTTCTGGAAAATATATGTGGAAAGGTTGTGTTAAAATTTAAGGTCGATCGATTAAGGCAGTTTCGGGAAATCGTGCTCATCGACTTTAAAAAAACGATTTAGAGATAAATGTTTCAAACGCCAAACGTAAACGTTAGAAACATCTCTACAATTATTGGTATAACTCAGAAATTATTTAGTAGATTGGTTTGATATATTCAAAGTTAAACATACGAGTATGTATGTACAATCCGAAAATTTAAAAAAAAAATTGATTTTTTGAAAATTCTAACTGCGTATAACCCCTTAAATACTAAAAGGTGAAAAAGCGGATAAATAACAAAAATCTGGCTTTATCATCTATAAACGGTGCTATGGATACAAAAAATTTACCCGCATTTACACGCACACATCGAAAATATAGTTGGCTTTCTTGGGGTCCTACGCATTTAAATGATCATCAGTGCCCGTCAGACATAAATTTATTTTATCAAAGAACTGAGGTTTTGCAGATGATGCAGAGAGGATTTTAACAGCTAGGTTAAGTTTTAATATGAGTAATATTTTTTTATTTTACATTTGTTTACCAGCGGTTAGTGTCTTATAAAAAGACTGCGTGTTTTTAAGAATGTGAAAATAGAAGTGAAAGAAGACAGTTTAATTTTACACGTTTTTAAAGGACAAGGAAAACTTTCCCAGTAAGTTCAGTATGTTAAATTCCACTGGTTTTAAGAGTGGATTTTCATCGCTGGTTGTGTGTTTCAAGCCACAGGAGTTTGTTCCATAGTTTTGTTTTGTTTTAGGCTGTTTGCATTATGAATGGGGAAACAAAAATTATTTTATTAGCAACCAGTTTAAATCAAAGCAACATGATTAGAAATTAGTATATTACTTTTTATATCGTTATGTTATTGCGTGGGCAGCCAATAGAGAAATAGAATAATAAACAAGACATGTTTTTATTTAAGCAAAATATTTTATATAAAAAATTACTGAAATGTGTCAATTATTTTTATTATATCACAAAACCAAAAATCAAAAATTAGAAAGTATAATTTACCAGAATTTTGTGAATTTGTTAATGAATTATCCATAGCACCAATTTTCGGCGATGTTGATGATTCAATTTTAACAACCGCTGTTAGACCTGAATTTATAGATCTCGTGGAACGATGATTATGACCACTCAAATAATTTGATGTAGTTACTTCAGATACTTGGCATGGTTCTCTTTTGATTTGTAATAATGTAACATTTGATGATGTTGTTGATGATGTACCATGGTTTTGGGTTAAATTATTATAATCAGTTGAATATGGGGATGTTGGTGTACCACCAAGTTCTAAATATGTGGTTGTTGATGATGGCTGTAAATTAGATGGTGTTGTGGTAAATGATGATGATGATGCTGACCATGTAATTGGTAGTGTACGACTACAACCATTTGTGACATCATTTGTTGATGGGCTATTACATTTCATTGTTGTAATAAGACCATTTGGTGTACAGCAATCTCTATTACTATTATTATTAAACATTTTTGTGGGATTTTGTCGTTTATTATTACTTTTACTTGTTCTATGAATCTGGTATGGTGTATTTTGTAAGCTACTACAACTGATATTTTCAGATTTTATATTTAAATTTGTAACGGGCTGGATTGGAGGAACCTTTAATTATAAAATTTTGGAAAATTTTTGTTTTGACTGTACAAAAAAAAATTACCTGAATATTTAATGGCTCTAATGCTGTATGCTGCCAACGCCCAATACATGTTTCAGTCTTCTTTGAAATGGCTGATCTACTAGTCATATAATCTGTTTGAGACTGTACAAAAATACTGTTAGCCTGTATTTTTGAAAAGAAAATTTCCGATTAGAATAAAAATACAAAATTCATTGTTTACAAAAATTATCAAAAACTTAACCTAAAAACAAAAACTAAGCAGAACGTAGGAGTTTCAAAGGTAGAGAGAAAATAACGCAACTAGCCTTTGCTTACTTACCAGATTTTGGAATGTTATCAAATAAACAGTAATCTAAGGCTGCCTGCAGAGTACCGGCTTACAGCCGAGCTGACACCGATTCCCATTGTGATAATCTAATCTTTGGTAGGCTTGCACTCTGAACACTTTGAACATATTCGTATTGATTTACCCATAACGACTTTATAAGCGTCAGCTTGGCTGTAAGCCGGCACTTTGCAGGCAGCCTAAGGGCCTGTGCTTGTGCTTATGCTTCCTTTTTATACTCATATTTGTTCTGCTAATTTCTTTCTTATTTTCACTAAAAGGCATACATAATATTTCAAGCTAAGGAGTAAGAGAATTAACACTACTGCTGTTTTTTCCCCACAAACTTTAAAATTTAGCACTTTTGACAAGAGTTTAAATGTGAAAATTGCCTGCTAACTATGAAGGCTCAGTAGGCTCAAAGCAGATTCAAATATTTTGAATCTAAAATGTATTAAATATTACTCAAGCAACTTTCTGAATGACAAAAACTCAAGCTATTGTATAGCATACCACAAGCAAATTTGTCCCGAAAACCACAAATTTTGTTTATCCTAAAAAGGATATGTCAAAATCGCTGATAGTATTGGAGTTTATGTTTAGCAAATTCAACCGCGTTTAAACAATTATTTTTAATATTTAAAATTTGATCAGTGTCAATAATATATTTTCTTAAGTTTAGCTCATTTTAATTTTAAGATCAGGTTTATTACGTGTAAGTATTAAAAATTTGACAGCATTGTACCTTTTGCTTAAAAGCAAAAACAAAAACTGACAAGATGTGACAGTCCCACGAGAAACAAAGCAAAGTAAAGTGCTACATTATAGAAGCTATGGGATAGTAAGAAGGGGAAGCAATTTATGCTTTCAAAACTTGAACTTAATGGTGGGTTTTACACGAGCTTTAATGGAATTACTTTAACTAAACTAATAAGCTTTCAATAAATGAAAGCTTTAAAAAATATAAAAGTAAAGATATACTATATGATAAAAATATGTTGCTCGCTTTTCATGTAAGCACTTTTAGGTGCTTCCATTAAGCCACCACTTTAAATTTTATTGACAGTAGGAAAAATTTATTTTCAAATCACAAGTAAAGTGAAGTCCTTTTCATGCGTCATAATACTCTAAAATTCTTCAATTCTGATTAACATTGTGGCTAATGTTCCTATAAAGGAAAAACAAGGATTCTGGTGATGACTATCTTTGGAGATCTTGGGTTTTTTCGTTTTGTTCATAGCTTCATAGCGTTCGTTGATAATATGAACTCGAGTTCCTTGTGTAAATCTCTTCTACGAAATTTTGACTGCTAAACAGTGATTAATTTTATATTTGACTTGGCAGCTAAATGCTTTTTTGTTTAATAATAATCAGGAGATTAAATAAATTTCAAATTGAGCTCGTTCTTTGTAGTAATATTTTTATAGGATTAGCTTTAAAGTAATAATGAAAATGTAAATTTTAATTTTTCCATTTTTCTTTATTAACTCACCTGGCTGAAGCTTGCTTGTTGAAAATTTTTAGTCACCAAATCAAATGGCGCCACTGACTGGAATGGTGAAGTTGCAACCCCACTAGTTGTAAATAATGCTTCTTTCACTGAAGTTTTATAAAAAAACAAAAAACAGTTTTTAGGAGTTTGTTTTAACTAAAACAATTAAATGCAAGAAATATCAAAATTGATAAAAAAAATAAAGTTATTTAATAATTAAAATTAAACTTTTATGAACTTATTTGTAACTTTTTTACCATTGGTGTTCGAAAGAGAAGGTAAACCTTATGTTGTTTTCAAAAACCAAGAAAATTTATTCTTTAAAGTAGAATCCATTTAATATTTTTATTAGGAGTAAATATATTTACTATCAATTCAAATAAATTCAAATACTTTCCAATTACACAAAAATTACTAATTTTTATAATCTATGTGTGTTTTCACCTATATATACTAATTAGATTAAAACAAAATTTTTTTTGCTCTTTATTGGAATTTTTTTATGTTCCAGTGTGTACTACATAGCATGCACGTTCGAGTTTTGCACCGCACTTTTGCAATATTTTTGAATTACAACTTTTTAATCTACTTCAATATGTGTTAAATATTATACTTTGATAGTTTTCTACCTTTTCTTTCATGCGCAAAAAAAGCAATATATATTATATATATATAAAAAACATTTTTTCTGTCTAAAGTAGTTTTACCACTCAATGATTTTTAAATGAAATTTTTTATGTAGGCTTTGCCTTTATCATGCCAGCACTCTAATGTCTAATGCCTGGGACTCACTAGCGCTTAGCGACACAAAATTTAGTGCTAAATGCTAATGAGTCCATTAGTCTTCACTGATGTTCCACTCCACTGGTATATAAAAAAAACTTTCCATTTTTACTGTGCTAAGTCGTCTCCACACGCTAAGCGCTAGTGAGTCCCAGGCATAAGACTCACTAGCGCTTAGCGTATAGGACGACTTAGCACAGTAAAAATGGAGAGTTTTCCTAAATACCAATCGGAGTGTACTCACTAGCATATTACTGTTTCCGTTGACACTCATTCAAAAATAATATATCAAAAATTAGCTAATAAATTAGATTTAAATTAAATTTTTAGCTAATAAAGGATTCATGATTTAATAAATTTCAGCAAAATTTAAAATATATTTAAATTAAGATATGAAGTAAAATCAATTCAACCCGAATTAAAATATTCCTTTGATCTTCTTTGAAAAAACGACGCACTAGCGCTAACTAGTCGCTAGTGAGCCCTAGGCATAAGGGATTATAGTTGTCAAATCCTTTTTTCGGCATTGTTACGTGTTTAACAATCTATGTCTGTTATTATAGAACAGGCACAAAATTGGACTAAAAAGCTTTTGGCCGATGTAACATTACTATAAATATCTTTATTAACATTCAAAATTCAACTTCTTCAACATGAAAATAGAACAGGAATTAATATAAAATATCTTGTCAGTGTTTCTAAAGAAACGCGAAAAGCTTAAACAACTGAAAATAATTTTAATTTTAAAATTTGTTTATTTTTGATACCTCAATAACTGGTATTTTTCTTCTTGCAAATAGTATAAATGAGTTAGAAGCAATCTAATTACGAAGTTAATAAAAAATTATTAATGAATTTTTTCACTCATATGTAATTACTATTTTTTATTTATAAAGGGGATCGTAGAAGTCGTCTAGATAATATGAATATTCTTACAAGCATTTCCTAATTACGCTTAGGGTAAGTATAATAGAACACAGGCTTTGTGTTTTGCTTTAATATAAAACTCATAATATGAAGTTATCTAAATTGACTCTTAAGGATTTGTTGGATGTTTTCTGCAGACATTTAATTTAACATGTTTAATATTATCTAAATTCTTTAAAAGCCATTTCTTTTATCTTGGAATATTTGATAATAAAATTATCATATTAGAGAAATAAAAGGTAAAATATAAAGAAAAACTCAAAAAATTTTTTCTTCAGTTCAAAGCAAATTTATACAGCTATGATATTTAAGAGGTGCCCGAGGAGTTAAATTTTTTTTGCACTATGGGAAACAGTTAGGCCATTATAATGTGCTAACTTTTTATAGAAAAATTTTTGTAGTTTAAGAAAATGAAAAAAAAATTAACTTATGTTGGCGTTTTTTTAAGAAAAAAACAAAAAACGTCAAAAAATGCCAGGGATTTTTACCAACGGTTCTACTTAAAAAGTTTTTCCTGCACCATTTGTTATTATTTTTAAATTTTTACTTTTTAAATAATAAAACGATATTGTATGCTATAAAAAACATTTTTTTTACTCATTGTCAGATTCAAAAGTTATAAGTGATGGAGTGCGTGGGGCAGTGGCGGATTTACTCATTTTCCAAGTGGAGGCTATTGAATTTTTGCCGCTCTTACCTTTAAAGTTGTCAGTTCCTAGATTATTTTCTATATATAGAGGTGGGGTAATATATGGATGGCTCACTTGCCAAATCGATTAACTCCATTTTTTGAATATTTTTAAATTTTAATACCAAAGCACTTGATTGGCTCCAAACTCTACATATCCAAAACAAATTTAATTAACTCCATACAATAATCTACAGTAGAAGCCGAATTCGCAATAATTTTTTCAGAGTCGCGTCGACTCCCTCAAAAGTCGGTGTTTTAAAATAAAAGAGAAGTAACAGCGCTTGTGCTTATGGCTCCATGTCTACAGTAATCTTTTGCACTATTAGCTACACGTGTACTAATATTATGAACATAATATTCTCTGAAAATAGACACACAAAATGGCAAAAATCGAAAAGGACGCTCATTTGCAAAAGGCTGAACAGGCTCGTAGTCATATGGCTGCAGATCGGATGGCAGCATCCGAAGATATTTTTGTATTTTCTTTTGATTTGGAAAAAGCTTTATCCAAAATTTACTACATGGGTAGCTTACTATAAACGAAATCTATATGTTTATAATTTCAGGTGCCATGATTTTAATAAAAATATAAGTCATATGTTCGTTTGGCCAGGAACTGAAGGACCTCGTGGTTCTCAGGAAATTTCTTCATGTCTAGTAAAGTATATAAAGATATGTGCTAAAAACTGTAAAAAAATAATAACTTATTCAGACTCATGTACGGGAAAAAACAGAAATATTAAAACTGTTTCAAGTTTATTGAAATTGCTTCAAAGTAGAGAAATACAAGCTGAATCAATTGAGATGAAATTTCTGGTAAGTGGACACAGTTACTTGCCTAATGACTCACAATTTGCTATACACCAATCTGAAGCAAAAAAAGCCCAGAATGTTTTTTCGCCAGATGATTGGTATAATATAATAAAGACCTGCAAAAAGAAGGCACGGTTTCATATAGTTCAAATGACGCATCAGGACTTTTTCTCTACAAGTACTTTGGAAAATTCTATCAATAACAGAAAGGTATCAGTTACAGGGATATCAGTAAACTGGCTCAAAATGCACTGGATAAAATTAGAAAAGTGGAAACCCCACCTGATACAATTCAAGTGTGACTTTAATGAGGATACCGAATTTAATGTCATAAATATTAGAAAGAATATAGCAAGTAGACCACTATGCTTAAAAATGTGAACCAGCCTTTATTGCATCCAACAGGCAGAACAGTGACAAGAGAAAAGAGGAAATATATGATGGACTTTTTGAAATTCATTCCTCCTATTAAACACGAGTATTAAAACATCTATCAATTATAATGAAGTTTTTCCGTAATAAAAGAATAATTCGAACACTGAATGTGAGTTAATAATTTACTTCACTTGCCCAATCGATTAACTCCCTTAATCACGAAAAAATTGTAGTAATAATAACAATTACACCAAGTATATTTTATCTTCTACTTTCCATGTGTTGTTAGATAAAAGATACGCATGCAAGATACAGTTTAATTTTAGAAGAATTTTAAAAACAAATACATATATACTATTTCGTCATTTTTCTCAACTTCTTGTTTTATGGAGTTAATCGATTTGGCCAGTGAGCCATCCATATAATACTAACACAGTAATGTAGACTCGGTAAACGTAATTTAAAAAAATTTATTTTGCATAAAAACAGTTAAAAAATATGGAATTCAATTAAGTTACAATCCTTTTTTTCGTGAGTTTTTGTTAGCAAAGTCATCGATGATATCGTCGTAAGTAATTTTGTTCATTAATTCTAACTCTATGCATAAAAGAGCTAAAGCATTTAATTTTTCTTGACATAAGGTCTATCGCAGATAGTTTTTGACCCTTTTTAGACATGAAAGGCTTCTCTCACCCTAACAATTCGTCGCTGGAGTACATAATGCCATACGAAAAGCTATTTTTAAGTTAGGATAGATGTTTTGTAAACCCTTTTTTCGCAGAAATGAAGACAGACTTTCCAATGATTCAGACTTTGGTTCTTCCGAAATTTTTTTCGAAGAAATGTAGCTTTGAAAATGTGTGCATTCTTGACCTAAGTCAGTCTTTAAATCATTAGAATACATTTTTACCAGTGAAATAGCTTTTTTTGTAAGGGTTGTTGATGACATTTCACTTATTTTCGTCAGAAATGAAAATTTTTCATTAAACTTGTTGTAGGCTTCTTGCCTTTTTTCCAATTTGGATACGAGTCTATCAATGATGGCGAGAAATGTGTAACCCCTCACTCGCAATCATTTTCATTTCTTCATCCGGTGGTTCATCTTAACTTTTTTTTCTTATCGGTTGTCTTTTTCTCATGTCTTTTGTGTACTGCTTCTTATCGGTTGTCTTTTTCTCATGTCTTTTTCTCATGTCTTTTTCTCATGTCTTTTGTGTACTGCTTCAACGCGCTCAATTCAACGTGTGAGGTTTACTCGCTTTAATAGATCAAGACTGGTCGCAGTGCAATTTGTCCCCTTTCTGTACTTACTTTACTTACTTACTTACTTTACTCTCTTTAACGTTTTTCCTTCTCCGATTTTTCCAGCGCTGTGACAAACTCACAAAGGCTCCGAAACGCCTTAGTTCAATTCAGCCGTAATCCCTTCAAGTATTTTAAATTTTTGATCGTAATTTATTATTGATAATTATTACATACTAGCAACTGACTCAGCAAACGTTGTTTTGCTAAACTTACTGTCAGTGTGTGAGGATGTGGTATATATGGGTGAAAGAGGCATGAAGTGCCGGGAACGATGACGGAATATAAAGAATATAGTCCAAGATAGTCCAAGTTCATACTTTAAGGCGTCTGGCAAGGCGTTTTTGCTGTTTTTTCGCACTTTTTTCACACTCTGGCTGAGCTTTTGGCCCACGGGAAGTCAAATAATTTATATTTAAACTAACTTAAGAATAATTTCTAAGATTGGTTATAAAAAATAAATATAATTATTAAAATTTACTTGAAATTAATCTTGTTATGAGCTTCTTTTTTTTAGTAGTTTTTCTTCTTAGTCTGAAAATTCTTTCCTTTTTATTTCTTCAAAATTAATTCAACTGTTAAATTATATTGCAAGCAAATTCATTCAAGTATAATATCAATGCCTTAGCGAAATTCTTGTTAATATTTTAAAGATAATCTGAAAAGCGGTAAATATAATTTATATAATTTTTTTATTTAATTAATTTTGACACTCAACCTTCTAAAAAACAAAAATATTATGCAAACAAAAAAAAAATAATCGAAGTAACACTCACCTGTCAAATTGAGACAAAAAGAAGTTAGGTTATGTGTTAAACACTATATTTTAATTAAATTAAGGAAAATTAATTAAATTTTTTAGTATTAATTTCGTGGTAAACCTTCTTCAGATCAAAACAAATTTTGTGGTAAATTTTCATTTAAATCTGTGCAGTAGTTTTGATGTCCATTGGCTTCAAACACAAAACGTTCGAGTTTTATATATATAGATAAAAAATAATAGAATGTATGATGATCTGAACTGTTTAGTAGGAAACGTAATATTCAATTTGCACATGTATTCAATGTGCAATGGAAAGAAAAAGGAAAAAGCCATCGGAAATATATCTTGCAGATTTCTTTCTGCAAGGAAAAATGAAATCGTATCATAGAAATTTTTCTGATTTTTGTAAGACAGTAAAAAAAAATCGGTCCCCAAATTTGCCGCCCTAGACTCCAGCCTACTCTGCCTGCTGGTAAATTCGCCACTGGTGTGGGGGTAAAAACGAAGTCTGAAAAATTCGAGAGGCTGGAACTCGAAAACAAAAGAAGTTAGGCCCCCACGTTTTGCGTTTTTTGTAGATGAGATTTAATCTACTTTCTACTCTCAGCGCTAACTTTCTATGCTAACATTTTTTAAAATCGATCTTGGTTATCTCCATTAAGGCTACTTTCGATTTTTCTATTATCTCTTCTCGGCTGCTGAAAGGCGTTCTTCTCAGTGGTTTTTTGATTTGAGCGTTATAATTTACACGAATTTGCAAAAGCATTTAAAAATATCAACGAAGACTCCAATAATATATTTCAAGCAGGTGTAGCATGTATTTTAGGTTTATATGGAGCTCCAAAAAAAATTAAAGATTTGAATACGTTGAGGTTCAATTCTTTCATAGAAGCAACAGCTAAAAATACAAGTGTTCTTCTGTCATCTTTACCTCCTACAGCTGATGCAGCATTTGAACACGAGTTCAGAAAAAGAGTATACCTGCAAATCCAGATATGGCTAGGAAATGACGTAGAAATAGAAAATTGGGGATGGAAGTATTCCAATAATATGTGGACCCCAATAACAATGAATCAATTACCGGCTCCAGATAATCTGTTGAAAATGTTATTCTGTAATTGCAAAAAGGGATGTGGAGTGGCTTGCGGTTGTCGAAAGAGTGGCTTATACTGCAGTGTAGCATGCCGACAGTGCAGCGAAAGTTGCTCTAATACTTCACCTATTATTCAAATAGATGAAGTTGAAGAAAATCTTTGTTGATACAGAAAAATATGGAAAATTATTGAAAAAACAAATATTATATGAATAGTGCTCTTTTTTATTCCATTTTCCTTAATTTATTTCTTTTTCCCAATTTGTCATCTTCATATACCTTAACTCAATTTTGATACACAAAAATATTGTACACTCTGATTATTGTACTATCTGAATTATTGCATTTATCAAATTTTTGTTTTTAAAACAAAGCCACAAAATAGGTAAACTTTTTGTATACATTGTTAGCTAAACATTCCATTTTAGTTTCAACATTTCGACTAAATCCGCAGTTTTCATGTTTTTCATACTCTAGGCACTCCTCTAAAGCAAAATAATAAATAAAAAAAATACATGCTCGAAAATTAATTTTTCATAGATTTTTGTTTAGACGCCCGTATTTTTAGTGTTCTTTCGGACGCCATAAAAAAAAAACCAATGAATAATTTTAGCCTAAACTTTTTTGCTCGTTATTTATAAATACTTTAAGAGTATAAAATATTAATAATATTTAAAAAAAATATAAAATTGTAAAAACTGCAGCTCGGCAAAGTGGGGGCTTACCAAAAAAATGGCGTGTCCTGGTGTGCACGATTCCCGTCCTTCCAGTAAAATGAAGAAAAATTATTTTATAATTCTTCAAGAAAAAGAGTGTAGTTAAGGGACTATGAAGAGTTTTTTTTAGAAAAAAATGGTTTTTCACGAAATGGCGCCGGTTTGAAAGAAAAGTTACGTTTTCTCCCTGTTTTTTTTTTGCCTTTTGAAAGTAAACAAAAAAAAATTGAATAAAAACTCTTCATAGCCGCATACTCTGATATATAAAGAATATTTGTGCCAAATTTCATGTAAATCATTTAAATAAAACTTGAGATATCGAGCACAACGTTTCGAAAAAAGTAGTTTCGAGAAAAGCGCGTTGAAAGTTTTAAAGATTAATATGAAATAAGGACTAAATGCGTCACAAAACGAGCTGTAACTCGGAAAATTATTTGAATTTCAAAAAATCCTTTTGGGAACATTTTTCTAGAGGGTCCAGCTATGCAAATATGCAAAAAAAAAAAGTCGGTTTTTTCGACTTTCACCCCTCTCTAAATATCAAAAAAATCAAATGCACAAAAAAATGTTTGGTAAACTTTTCAATTTATAGCATAACGAACAAAATCCCACTTAAAAAAAAAAATTCATTCACTGTTGGTGAAATCCGCAGGAAAAAGCTCCAGGAACTCCACTATATCTTACTTTTCAAGGCATTCAAATGAAAAACACCAAAAGCAAATAATTAATGAAAAAAATGAGAATGTTGCATGTTTAAGCTTATTTTAATAATTTTTAGACGAAACAAAAATGATGAAGTAAAGCTTAAAGGATTTAATGAACAATATTTCTTTTTGCAATTATTAATCAAAGAACAAAACAACAAACATTCCATTTGTTCAATCACCTTGGTCATTGCCATCATATTCTAATGAAGTTGTGCTTCGGGTTAAATTGGCTGGTTCTGGTTGTAATATTGATAAATCCGCTGATGGACTTGCTTTCAAAGGTGGTAAAAACGGCGGCAACGGTGTTTGCTGTGATGGCCATAAATATTTATTGTGAATAGCTAATGCACAACAACGTTGCTGACAGGAGCCATTGTTTGGTCCCAATTGACGACCTTCGGACAATGTTGTCCCCAACATGCCTTGATGACGTAAAAAGTCAAAAACTGGAATTTGAAGTTTTGTTTTATGTAGCCTAAATATACATATTGTATAATATACACAATCATTAAATTCAAAAAATAGTGTGGGGTAAAAGTTGTAAATAGCATAACATGTTTAGCGATTGTTTCAATTAATTTCAGAAAAAGTATCATCGTTCCCAATTTATCATTTTATTCAACTCTTAAATTCAATCTTTTAAGATTTTGGGTTGCTTTCCAAACCGAAATAATGCTTCAAGTGATTAAACTAAAAGATGCGAATTAAGTATTGAACATAAAATATCCCTAGTCACTGAATTGTTGTGAAAAGTATCACTGCTGCATTTTTTTATAAAAAGTAAGCAAACAAATTAAAGAATTGAAACTTGCTAACCTTATTAAAAGACAAAAAATTAATTAAAACAAAACCATGGAAATTTCAGTCTCCAACTTACTGCACTTTTTCATAAAATGTCATGCCATTGTACTGTCAGTTTCGTCGCTATTGGATAGATTGTTATAAACTCCGCCTTTATTACTGTTTTTTAGTTAAAAGAAAAATTCGCTTAACTAATGACAACACAGTTTTACAATAAAAAGGTGGGTCTATCAACTTTTTTTCGTTTTCGGAACTTCTGAAATTATTTTCGTTGGCTTTTTAGCAAATATATTCATAAAGTTTTAGTTATTTAGTTGTGGTTGGAGTTATTTGCATGTCCTTATACATATATAATGTTATAAACATCAACAACAAAAAATAAAAAAATAAAATAGACAAATTTCGATTTTTGTAAATCAATTTTTAATTCTTCATTGTTTTATATTTTATGATTTTTAGCTTGCGGCCTAATGAAGCCAAGAATTAACTGAAGATTTTGTTTACGCGAATTTCAAGTTAAAGAAGAAACCAGAATATCAGAAAAAGCCGTTCTTTTCCTGTCTATGGAGTATGATGTAATATGACAATTTCTAGTACTATTGAATATACTGGTTGACATTTTCACTGACACATAGTTTAAGATAGTGTGGATAAATTTTTCTTTCGAAAAACAAGAATTATAAAAATTTATGTTTATAGAAGAAAAATAAATTGTAATTGATTTTTTTTACTTAAAATATTTAATCCAAAAATTGTCTACGATTTTTATTAAATTATCTTGGAGCCCTCTCAAAATTTTATGTCACTACTGATTAAATTACATATTATTTAGTGACCAATTTATATTTCAGTCACTCACATCAGTCTTTTTATAATTCTTTAAAGCTTTTTGTTATTTGGTCTTTCTATGAACCGTATCAGGAAGAATTGACATAGTTCAATTTTACAGCGGTTAAAATAAATTATCGGGTAGCATATATTTATCTTGCAACCTCGAAAATGTATAAAATAAGAATATCGCAAAAAAAAGTTCCTTTAAAAAAAACAGTCATCATTTTCAGATTCAGCAATCCAAACTGAGCCTAAAGTATATCTTTCTTTTGAGGTTAACGAAAAAAGCTCTAAATTTGTAGGCTAGTGTTATTTTTTATTTAGGCTAGTGTTAAATTTTTATTCAATCGCTGAGAGTCGTTCCTATTAGGACCACGGTTTTAACCTAATTGACACTATTACACGACAAAATTGTTTTAAACTTAATCATTTTTTGTTGCAAGTGAAGTTTTTTTAAGAGTATGTATTTCTAAATATTAGACAACGAGTATAGAACAAATGATTGCTTTAAATTTTAAAATGGTGTCTTTGAAATAAGTTTACTTAAGAAAAAAAGTTGATGACTATACAGGCTGCAAATACTGTACACGAATCTACTGCAGTTTTAGACTATCAGCTGCCATTTATAAAGCAGTTCTTCTATTAGAAATATTTCCACCTTTCTTTTTAGATGAGTATTAGGCGATCTTATCACTCTTGCGAAATTTTGAATTTGAAAAAAAAAACATAATTCTTATTTTTTCCTTGGCAGGCTGTAATTGCTTCATTGTGGTGATGCTACATAATGGGAGACAGTTGAAAAGAAGAAATAAAGCAATATAAAACGAAACAAAAGCTAGTACCGCACAAGGATGTAACTCATATATAAAAAACTGTGAACTCTAAGTGATTATAATTGTTTATCTAACTTTTTCTTACTATTAAAGTTTTCATTAAAATTGTCATATTTTCATATTATATTTATATATTATATTCGGCAAAATTATTTAAAAACTCACTTTTACTTCACTTCACTTGTTTTCCTTTGTATTAATGGAAATATATAACAATCTGTTGCTTCTTCCATTTAAAAGCCTTTTTTCAAATCGTCGAATCAAATACCTTCGTCAAAGAAATCTGAAATCAGCAAAAAAAAAAATTAAAATAAAAGGCTTAGAAGAAAGGTCAAAATAAAATTTGAAAAATTTCGTCTACTTTTTCTTCGGGTTGAGTATTTTATGCTTTAAGGAATAACCATAGTTGCTAGGAGTTTTGCTCCTAAGCTTTAAGTTAGTAATATAAAAAAGCAAAAAGTTCATACATATTGCAATATGTCACATCTTGCTTCAGCTTGCGCATATAATTCGTTCAAATCATGAATGTAGTTACAGATATCATGACATGCGCTTTTAATATCTCCGATTGGAAAAACGGTTACATTAGCACTTGAAGTACTAGTACCAGGCTGTAAATAAGGTTCCACAGCAATACCTTCACTTTGAGCTAACATTTCATCTAATAAAATCAAATACATATTGTGGTTATCTCATTTAAGAAAATACTTGCCAATGATCTGTTGACACCTATTAAGATTATTCAACAGCTGATCACGCTACTAGAACATATTATGAAGGATCGTTCTCAGCTTCAGAGATTCAAAATTTCAGTATACACAATCTTTTTAGTGAATACTCTTTCATCATTCGCCAAACGACCTGTACTTAGAAATATATTGAAAGAACATTGAAAAAACGAACACGTCTTGCAGCAACATAAAGCCTTGTTCAGAACAGAGCGTATTTCCATCACTCGACGCCTAAGGTCATAAAACGGGTAATATATTTTCTGTAGCCATAGCTAGAAAAAAAAATATGTATGTGAAGCTTGAAAATTGTTAGCTTCAATAATATCATCACATAATACTTTATCATAGCTGAAATATGTCTTGTGTTCACCAGGTATACGGTTGGTGCTAAAACAACCGAATTCAACCTGCGTTCTGACAAAATGTTTTCAGCAACGTTACCAACAGCATGATCAATTATTTTGGTTTCACCAACAACCATATCCCGTGAAATTTCTATAACATTTTCACCAAACTGTGGATATTGAATTGCTTCACCATTGCTAATTTTCTTTAAAAAGCAACAAACTCTAATTCTTCTAGTAATGCTCGCATATTTTGTGTTAAAGTAAAATGGTGAAATGAACCAATAATATTCCACCTTATTACACAATTCTCAATCAACATTGCACGTGTTCCATGTGGCACAACAGGTAAAATTTGCCGAAAATCGCCACATAAAAGTACTGTTTTACTTTCAAATGGTTTATTCTTATCTTCTTCATACGTGCAAAGATCCCTCATCAATCTATTAATGATTTTAAGTACTTGAAGTGGACACATTAAATCTTCATCGATAAAAATCAAAGACACTGCATTTAAATATCAACCATGTGTACTATTTGGATTAACATTGAATACCGAAGATTCTAAAATTAGAATAGGCAATTTGAACACATTATGCAAAGTTCTACCCCCGATTAAAAAAGTTGAAGCAATACCACTAAATGAGGTTGCAACACAACAAAGATTAAGTGAAAGCAATCTTCGAATAATAGCTGTCTGCACGAATGTTTTGCCACATCCTGCATGGGCAGTTAAACAAAAAACATTTGTACCAGAATCATGATATTGAACTTCACGAATAACTTAATTAATTACATTGCGTTGTTCAACATTTTCAGTTTCATAAAGTTCATTGAAAAAAAAAACATTTTTTCATCTGGGTCAAACATATCAACTGCTTTATCTTCAGGCAAATAAATTGGAACTGGCAATCCAAATGTATCACAATCAAAATTTCTTGGATTTCTAAAAGCGCAAATTACATCATCTGTAATTCGATTACCTTTTCCGTTGGACTAAATTCCAACGGAAATCTAATCTTTCTGTTTGTGAAGTGTTTCTGATGCAGACAAAATTCTTAAGAATTTTCTCATCAGAAGTGCTTCATAAACAGAATAACTTTCTCATACAATCTATGGAACTAAGGAGTGTTTAATTACATAGATTGCAATGCAAATTAAAATAAAAGTTTAAATCAGTCTTAAGACCGCACTTAAGCCCTAAGGTTTAAAGAAATTTATCATTGTAATAATTGTTTTTATAATAATCAATAATATTCTAATAATTGTGTTTTTATTGTCATAACAGTTTAATAATAGTGTTATTTATAAGTTTTTTCATTTAAAATAAAGTTATTAATAAAAAAGATATTTTAAATAGTTAATTGTGTTTTTTGTGATTTTAATTGATAAATAAATAATTAATTTAATAAAAGTGTTTTTTTGTTTAAACCTAAACAAATCCACAAAACTGGCGCAGTCGGTAGGATTCCTTTCAAAAGATAGGAAAGTGAAAAAATATTTTTTTTTACTAAAGTGAAATTAATATAATAAAATCAAATTTTTTCTAAAAATATTATTTTAGTAAAGTGAAATAAATATAAAATCAAAAAAAACAAAAAATATTTTTTTTTACTAAAGTGAAATTAATATAATAAAATCAAATCTTTTCAAAAAAAAAAAAAAAAAAAATTTTTTCTTCTCAAATTTCGTGTTGAACTAAAGTTTGAGTGAATTTAAATCACCAAACAGCAACATATTTGTGTTTTATCATTTGTGATTTATCATTTGTGATTTATCATTTAAAAATAAATTATCTTTTAACTAAAATAATTGAATAACTATTTTACCTATTGTATTGTAAAAAAATAAAATAATAAAAAAAATAAATAATAATAACAATAATGTAACAAGTAAAACTTAAAATTTCTTGTAAAATTGTTAAATAATCTTACAAAAAAAAAAAATATTTTAACAAACAATTAAAAAATTAACATATGCCAAAAACTAAAGATCAAAAAAGTGAAAGAACAGTGTTTTATAAAAAAGCTGAAATTTTAAAAAATTGTGAAATGGCAACTACATCAGCACAGCCTCAATTAACCATAACGTTAGACGATCTAATGAAGGATGCACAGCGGATCAACGAATTCCGAGGAGATGGAAACTACGCCCTAACATCATTTCTGAGGGAAGTTGACACAATCTTACCATTACTGGACAGTAACCCAGCAGCCAAACAGTACATTTACAACCGAATAATCATGAATAAAATTCAAGGGCCTGCTTTAGACGTCATTAGAACATTAGGAGCATCAACCACATGGGAAAAAATCAAATCTTCTTTGGTACAAAACTTCGGTGTAAAGAAAACTTACCATCAATTATATCATCAAATATTATCAACAAAAAACTTTCAGGTAAGAGAATACTATTTAACTTTAAGAAATATTTTGTCTGCCTTAAACGAGAAGTACGAATATGATGCCGAAAAGCCTCAAGAATTTAATCCTGAAACAAATGAAGCGGTAATATTAAGAACATTCTTAAACAATATTGATTCCAATTTAGCTTCTATTATTTTAAACAAAAATATTAAGAATTTAAGAGAAGCTTATACTTTACTAGAAAGTTTAGGTATGATAAGGGAAAAAAACGAACACAAATTACAACATTACAAGAGAATTACCTTAAAAAGCCCACTTAAATTTAGCACACTCAATACCTTTACCATTGTTAACAAAGAAATAAAGACAAGCTTACCATCTGAATTCAGGGAAGATGCTGATATGATCTGGAAGCTAACTAAATTCAAAAATAAATGTTTCGACGCCATATTGGGACAAAATCTATTGAGACCTTTAGGTGCTATAATCGATATGAAAAATGAAACGTTGAAAATAAATGATAATGAAATAAAATTTATAAATAAAAGTCCCTGTGATTCTATCGAAATTCATCAATTAGAACCCTCTACTGTCAAGTATAAAGAATTCGAAAATTTATTCAGTCACCTCAATAATGAGGAAAACAAATATTTAAAAAATTTATTAAATACTCTTTTTTAAAGAAGGAGATTACCTCAGTAGCACAACTGATGTTAAACACCAAATAGTTACGACAACGACCACACCTATATATTCTAAAATATATAGATACCCACAGATACATGAAAAAGAAATTTCAAATCAGATAACTGAAATGCTCAAGCATGGCATAATTAAGGAAAGTAACTCCCCGTATAATAGCCCCTTATAGATAGTACCTAAAAAATTAGATAACTCCGGAAAGAAGAAATGGAGAATTGTAATTGACTATCGGAAACTTAACGAAGTTACAATCGATGATAAATTTCCTGTACCAAATATAGAGAATATATTGGATAAACTAGGACGAGCACAATATTTCACTACCATTGACTTGGCTAAAGGCTTTCATCAAATTCTTGTGAATAAAGAAGACCGATTGAAAACTGCCTTCTCTACTCCCTTGGGACACTATGAGTTCATACGAATGCCATTCGGACTGAAAAACGCACCAGCAACTTTTCAACGTTTAATGAATTCAGTTTTGAGGGAATTTATTAATAAAATTTGCGTTGTTTATCTCGACGACATTCTCATCTTCAGTACAACATTAATTGAACATGTAGAAAATATCAAGAAAATATTTAACAAATTGCGTTCCCATAACTTAAAAATTCAAATTGTTAAATGCAAATATTTTGCAAGAGAAACAGAGTATTTAGGTCATATTTTGACACCCGAAGGCGTCAAACCAAATCCGGGAAAAGTAAAAGATACTCTAAAACTTAAACTTCCCCGTACACAAAAGCAAATTAAATCATTCCTAGGCATGTCTGGTTACTATCGAAAGTTTATAAAAGATTACGCAAAGGTAGCCCAACCGATGACTCAATATCTCAAGAAAAACAGTAAAATCAATTTAAACGATCCCAATTACATTAATGCGTTTATAAAACTGAAAAAAATTTTAACAGAAGCTCCTATCTTTGGATATCCTGATTTTAACAAAAAATTCAAGCTAACAACTGATGCAAGTGCTTACGCAATCGGAGCTATTCTTCAACAAGAAAACCACCCTATCTGTTTCGCAAGCAGAACCTTAAATGATCACGAACGTAATTATTCGACAACGGAAAAAGAACTCCTTGCCATTGTTTGGTCTACAAATTATTTTAGGCGTTGAGTTTGATCTGTTCACAGATCACCAACCTTTAAAATGGCTATATACAAAAACAAAAGGAACTGATGTAAATCCTCGGCTATATAGATGGCTACTGAAATTAGGAGAATATAATATTAATATTGAGTATTAGGCCAGGCGCCATAAGTATGAAAAAAAGAAAAAAGGGAAATAATTCGTTACAGCAAACTGATGATGCAATGTTGTAAAGCGTATTATTAGCAATAAAAAAAACAAAATCCGAACCACTGGAAATGTTCCGGGGCGTAGAGGGGTGGGTTTTTAGAGGGGGGAAACGGTTTTTTGATGTTTCTGGCTAAACTAAGCGTCCAATCAAAAAAGTTTTAAAGTAAAAGTTGTAGATAATAAAAAGATCTACAACTTGTCTATAGAACATTTTTTTATTTACCCTATGCTTTGATGAGTAAAAAACTAAAAACGCTTTTTTTTGTTTTTTAACCGTTTTTTTCAGAAAAATGATTGGATTTAGATGAAAATTAGTAATAACGTATCTTTTAGTATTCTAAGTAATCTGTATTTTTTTTAAAAAAATTAATGCAGGATTGTTGCTAAATTTGACTAAAATATAAAAAAAAAAGGGTTTTTTCAACTGAAATTCCTAATAAAATGAAATATCCGATAGAACTCAATCTAGCTTCATTTTTTTACTTCATACTTTGCCTTTTAAAAAATAAAAGAAAAATAAAACTTTTAATGAAACAAGCCCCAAAAAAAGTGAAAAAACTGAAAATATGACCTTTTCCATTACACATTTTCTGATTATTTTCTAAAAATTTTTATTAATAATTAAAATTATTATAATTTTGTAATATAAATATATACTAAAAATAATTAGTAATTTATTTATTGATTAATTACATCGTTCAACCACGCTGCGCAATAAGTAGGCTTTGGTTTTCTATGTCATTCCCTGTAGTAGGTATAATTGGCTGCATTGATAACACTTACAAATTTTTAAATTTTTTCGTTAAGCTCGACAAAAAGATGTTTTTTAGGGTAATTTTAGGTCGCTGAATCCGAAAATCACAATCATTTTTTTATTCAAAGAAGCATTTGTGAGATATTCCCAAAAAATATGTTTTTTGGGTGCATTTTCTTTTATTGGTCTGTATCCCAGAAAATAAATTTTTGATTGGCTAAAGTTCACCGGTTAATAAAAGTTATTATTTTTTTCTTTTAATTGACATATAAAACGTGTAAATCAATATATATTTGACAAAGTTACAGGAAATCCAACTTAAAAAAAAGTGATTTTTTTCACCTTTTTTTAAAATGGCCTATTTTCATTTGCTTCTTTTTGGTTGAAAAATATATCGCTTCCCACCTGATCTGCTATCCCATAGACTCAAAAAAGAGCTGTATTTTATATATCCGCTCTGCAAACTGGTGAAAATTGCAACTAGTTAACTTCATTGAACTAGTTGGCAGAATTTTGTGAGCGTCCGTAGCAGACTTGAAAAATGACACAATCACGTCCCCACTTAATAATCTATAACTATTTTACTTTTCTTTAAATATTGAAGATTTTAACACCAAAATATTTGTAGCAAATTTTTCCTTTATTTAAAGTCTTAAAAGTTTCACTTAAAAACTTTTTTCAACCAAAAAGAAGCAAATGAAAATAGGCCATTTTAAAAAAAGGTGAAAAAAATCACTTTTTTTTAAGTTGGATTTCCTGTAACTTTGTCAAATATATATTGATTTACACGTTTTATATGTCAATTAAAAGAAAAAAATAATAACTTTTATTAACCGGTGAACTTTAGCCAATCAAAAATTTATTTTCTGGGATACAGACCAATAAAAGAAAATGCACCCAAAAAACATATTTTTTGGGAATATCTCACAAATGCTTCTTTGAATAAAAAAATGATTGTGATTTTCGGATTCAGCGACCTAAAATTACCCTAAAAAACATCTTTTTGTCGAGCTTAACGAAAAAATTTAAAAATTTGTAAGTGTTATCAATGCAGCCAATTATACCTACTACAGGGAATGACATAGAAAACCAAAGCCTACTTATTGCGTGGTTGAACGATGTAATTAATCAATAAATAAATTACTAATTATTTTTAGTATATATTTATATTACAAAATTATAATAATTTTAATTATTAATAAAAAATTTTAGAAAATAATCAGAAAATGTGTAATGGAAAAGGTCATATTTTCAGTTTTTTCACTTTTTTTGGGGCTTGTTTCTTTAAAAGTTTTATTTTTCTTTTATTTTTTAAAAGGCAAAGTATGAAGTAAAAAAATGAAGCTAGATTGAGTTCTATCGGATATTTCATTTTATTAGGAATTTCAGTTGAAAAAACCCTTTTTTTTTTATATTTTAGTCAAATTTAGCAACAATCCTGCATTAATTTTTTTAAAAAAAATACAGATTACTTAGAATACTAAAAGATACGTTATTACTAATTTTCATCTAAATCCAATCATTTTTCTGAAAAAAACGGTTAAAAAACAAAAAAAAGCGTTTTTAGTTTTTTACTCATCAAAGCATAGGGTAAATAAAAAAATGTTCTATAGAAAAGTTGTAGATCTTTTAATTATCTACAACTTTTACTTTAAAACTTTTTTGATTGGACGCTTAGTTTAGCCAGAAACATCAAAAAACCGTTTCCCCCCTCTAAAAACCCACCCCTCTACGCCCCGGAACATTTCCAGTGGTTCGGATTTTGTTTTTTTTATTGCTAATAATACGCTTTACAACATTGCATCATCAGTTTGCTGTAACGAATTATTTCCTTCTTCAACCCCTATCGCGCCTGGCCTATATATCAAGGGTAAAGAGAATAAAGTAGCTGATTTTCTTAGCAAAATCAATAACGAAACGAATGAAATAAATGTCCTTGATGAAATAAACGAAGAGATCGATAGTTCTGAAGAATCATCAAATCTCTCTATTCAAAATAATGTTGAGACTATTGCTGATACAATACACTCACAAGCAAAAAACTTAAATAATTATATTGTAATACTAGAAACTGTGGTTAATCGTTTTAAAACTCAGATTATTTTAACGAATAATAAAAAAAAGAATGTGAAATCATACATGGAAATCAAAAGATATATATTAACAATCAGGATTTAAAAAATAACTTATCTAATATCTTGAGAAGATATATTAAGTCGGGAAAAGTAGGAATTTATACAGAACTTACGGATATAGAATATAATATTTTACAACAGAAAATTATAGAATTGTTTGACGGAACAAACGTAAAATTTTTTAGATGTTCGTACCATGCTAAAGACATGAACAACGAAAATGAAACTTACAAACATATACAAAGATATCACAAATTTGAAACCGGTCATACTGGAATTAATGAAAACTATGACGGCTTAAAGAAACTTATATATTATCCTAACCTTAAAATTTTTGTACAAAATATATTAACAATTGCGATGTTTGTAACCGCGTTAAATATGACAGAAACCCTATTGAAGAAAAGTTCAAAATAACCGAAATCCCAACAGATATCAAACAAATTGTACATATGGACATTTACACAAACTCCGAAACCAATTTTTTAACGTTTCTCGATCGATTTTCAAAATTCGCTACAGCCTTCTGCCTTGAAGACAGGAATAATCAAACCATAATCGAAAAAATAAGAAACTATAAATCTCAAAGGGGTCATTTTAAAAAACTTATAACAGATAATGAATTTAGAAGCATAAATATAAAGGATTACTTAAAATGGGAAGGAATAGAACTTCACCTTGTAAAATCAAACAATCATACCGGAAACTCTGACAAAGAACGTATGCATAATACTATTAGTGAAAAAATAAGGATTCTAGGTATCGAAGATAAAGAATCAGTAATTAAAGATAAAATGTACAAAGCAATTGAATGGTACAATAATAGTTACCACTCAACCACAAAAGAGAAACCTATCAATATTCAAGAAGGGAAATGTAACAAAACTACTATTTTTAATAATATAAAAAAGGAAAAACTTAGATATATAAATAAACGTAACGAAAATAGGGAAAACTATATTGAAACTAGATCAGTAGGTTATATAAAGAATTATAAAAGTTTAAGACACAAAGAACAACCCAAATTTATTAAGAATAAATTAGAAAATGTACACACTGCGAACATTGAAAGAAAAACCAAATTTTCAGGTCAGGTGGATCCCGATAACATTAATATTGATGACTGTGATGGGAATAACTAACACTCATCTTATAATTGAAAAAATTGAAACAAAGATAGGATATACAGAAATTAAACTAAGCAAAGTGAATATTGTAGTAGATGACACTATATTTCACATAATTAACCTCAAAGAAGTTATTAATATAATTGATACATTGGAAAACAATATTAAACAAGCAGATTTAGGAGAAAAATAAATAATTTTACAGTTACAATTAAAACGAATCAAAAGCAAAATTTCGACAATTATCAAACACAGAGAAAAGCGAGGTCATTTTAATTTTGTAGGTAACATGCAAAAATGGCTTTGGGGAACCATGGATGACTCTGATAGAGAAGAAATCGAAGGCCATCTCAAAGTAATCGACACAAATAACCACAACATAATCCAAAATGTAAACTCACAAATAAAAATCAAAAAAAGTTTCAATGACTCATTTTCTAAACTTAAAGAAATAATCCAAAACGATAGATCAACAATATCAAGAACCCTAAATCAAATCGAAGGAATTAGTAAAAATCTTCAAAAACACATGATCTATACAGACCTCGTACTACGACTGAAAGTTTTACAGGACAACATTGAACATATTCAGGACAATATAGCAACAGCAAGACTAGGACTTATACATACTAACATATTGACAGAGGAAGAAATAACAGAATATAATATTGACTTTAATAAATTACAAAACATAAGATTAGGAATTATTATAGACAACAATGAGAACATTATATTTGTAATTAGAATACCTAAAAACACATTAGCTTTAGAAAAAATATTATTATATCCTATGCCAGATAATAAGAAAAATGAACTATTGTTTAATCCTCAAGAAATTGTACAATATAATGAGAAAATTTTTGATTATGTATTGGAAAAAGACTTAAAAAATTTAAAAACTTCAAATATTTGTATTGTGAAAAGAACATGCTTAAAAATATTTAATAATGTATCAGAAATAATCGAAATAAGTAAAGGAATTGTATTATTGAAAAATCAAAAAAATGTAAACTTTTCCAGTACTTGTGATGATCGCAAGTTAATGATTGACGGAAACTACCTAATAAATTTTAGTAACTGTTCAATAAAAATAAATAATATTACTATAGAAAATAACTATAAAGAATTTCGACAAAGTTTTGTTCTTCCAAATTATATTGAAAAAATTAATGATTTAAACAAAAACCTTAAGTTTGATGATATAATATTAGAACAAATACAAAATACAAATGAAATTATAGAAATTAAATATGAAAAAAAAAAAACAAAATATATATATGGGAGTTTAATAATTTTAATTGTAACAATTATTATAATAGTTATTTTGATACTAATTTGCAAACAAAAACAATTAAAGGTTAAAATTAGCAACTTGACTCAGGAGAGTCTTCGAAATAAGGAGGGAGGAATAACATCATCTGTAATTCGATTACCTTTTCCGTTGGACTAAATTCCAACGGAAATCTAATCTTTCTGTTTGTGAAGTGTTTCTGATGCAGACAAAATTCTTAAGAATTTTCTCATCAGAAGTGCTTCATAAACAGAATAACTTTCTCATACAATCTATGGAACTAAGGAGTGTTTAATTACATAGATTGCAATGCAAATTAAAATAAAAGTTTAAATCAGTCTTAAGACCGCACTTAAGCCTTAAGGTTTAAAGAAATTTATCATTGTAATAATTGTTTTTATAATAATCAATAATATTCTAATAATTGTGTTTTTATTGTCATAACAGTTTAATAATTGTGTTATTTATAAGTTCTTTCATTTAAAATAAAGTTATTAATAAAAAAGATATTTTAAATAGTTAATTGTGTTTTTTTGTGATTTTAATCGATAAATAAATAATTAATTTAATAAAAGTGTTTTTTTGTTTAAACCTAAACAAATCCACAAAACTCGCTGTATTGATTGGCTAATGAATCATTGCGATTAAATCTTGATTCACTTGCCCCTCTCTAAAATATACAGTTTGTTGATGCGGCAAGTGAACATGAAGTCTATAAACAATATGAGATTGAAAATGCATTGTATATTAGTAAATTCGCAACATAGCTTCTGTGGAACTAACATAACGACCACTCATGAAATTTTACACTTCATCAATTTCGGGAATTGCAACATTTTGGTTCACATCCTTGGTTCACATATCTTACTTGAACAGTCGCACTGTCATAACCCTTGTACACATACTTATAAATGTATTTTACACTTCGAACAGTGGTACATTTATATGACAGTTAAATTTTGTTAATAAATACGGATTATATGGTACAACGTATTGATTATTCATTAGACTTCCTCTGACTTCAACAATATCATGCAGTATTACGTCCTCTTACAAAGGATAGCCATTGACAGATACATTTATAAGGGAGTAAAAAAAATGAGTTAGCATTCTTATTCGTTTATAGGCACTCACATATGCCTATCAAACTAATCCATATAGGCATAAGTATAAATACATAAATTTTTAAGTGTTCGCTTTTAAAAAGTTTTTGGTTGACATTTTATAATTATTAGTAGTGGAGTGCACGTGGTAAAATTAAAGTAGCTGTGTTTTTTTAAAATGGTTTTAATGTAAAGTTTAGTTTTGATAAAAAGTTAAATATAAATAGAAGTATTGCAATATAGTTTAATGTTTTATTAAATTTAATTTAATTCATTAAAAATAGAAGTTAAGTTTAAGTAATTATTAATTACATTACATAATTACAATAATAAGGAAATAAAATAATTTGTTTTTAGTTCGAAATTTGTAAAAATAATTAAAAATAAATCAGTTGAAACGTAAAACTATTTTTTTTTCTTTTATAAATCTGACTTTAAGATTTTATATATATATATATATATGCATGCAAACAAAGCTTTCCTAAAGCTAATTCAATGTGCGCGCAAGCCCAGAAATAACACCCATACATATGCAAAGGCATGTTAGTCGTGCATATGTAACATCACCTTAAAAGCGGCTCCTCTTCATGCAAAACTAAGGACTTTTTTTATATGAAAACTAAGGTGATGCTAAGGACTTTTTAGTCGAGAAAGAATTATTAAAACACAGCTTAAACTGCATTAAATTTCCTGCTGGGAATGTCTGCAGACAATTTCCATCCGAAAGAAATTATGGATCCTCTCTTATGTTCTTAAGTCTCAAATTTTATATATAATATTCAGGTAACTGCTTTAATTCTTTGCGTCTAAATATCACGGCAAAAAAAAATAACAGGAACAGGGAAAGCTTTTCAAAAACAAACAAAATCTGAAATAATAGGAAATTGAGAAAATTATCAAGGTCAAGAATGACAACGTCATTATATAGGGTTGGGCAACAAAGACGCAGGAAAGTAAGCACCAAAAAAAAATTCAAGAAAAATGATTTCAACCAAATTTATTATTTTACTTTGAACATTGGTTTGTGACATTTATATATGAAAAATTAACCACTCAACCACGACTGGTTTCACAGACGTCCATATGATGGTCAAAATTTTCGATGACATTTTCCAACATGGCCGTTTCAATAGCAGTTATCTCGGCAATAATGTTGTTTTTAAGGTCTTCAATGGTAGCTGGTTTATTGACTTACACTTTGCTTTTCAAAAATCCGCACAAAAAAAGTCAAGAGCTATTAAATCGAGCAGGCGAGCACATTTCCGTTACGTGAAATTAGGTGTTTTTCGAATTTCAACTTCAACAACTCGATGTTTGCGTCTTGTTTAAAATATACGTCCTCTATGTCAAAACGATTGATTTTTGGAAAAAAATAATCAGTTATCATACCTTTATATCGTTCAGAATTAACATTAACCGCACGTCCATCTTCGTCTTCAATAAAGTAGGGACGAATGATTCCTTTTGACCATAATCCACACCGAAATGTAGCTTTTGCAGGATTCTCCGTGGTCCAAATACCCAAAGTGTTGTTTGTTTACCGTGCCATTTACTGCAAAATGCGCTTCGTCGCTAAAGATGGTTTTTGATGAAAAAGTCGCATCAACTTGGTCAATTGGCTTTAGTTCTTAAGTTAATTGGATCTTGTAAGCATATTAACTCAAGTTTTTCTGCATTATACGGCGTAAACTTCTCGATTATATGCCCAATTCTTGTGAACGACGAGTTGTGTTTAATTTGGGATTCTTCTTCACACTTTCTCTCACAGCAGCAATATTTTCTGGTGTACGCACACTTTTTGGTCTGCCAGACTTAGCTAAATGACCAACTAAGCCAGTCAACTCAAATTTACGCACTAAATGACATGAGGATTTGAAAGTCAAACTAGTAGAGGAGGTAATACGTGAACATGCAATTAAGCATGAGAAAAGGCTGCTACATCACACAAACACAGAAATGAATCAGCTACTGGACGTAACTAATCAAACAAGATGACTCAAAAGAATCAAGCCGTATGAGCTAACACATTAGCATAAACTTCATCTTCAGGGAATTAATCATTGGATCATCCTCCCGCACTAGTGAATAATATAATTAGTTAATAAGTTATATATATGTCAACAATGCTAATAAATTAATTATAAGTTAAGATTGTAGCATACAAAACATCAATAAAAAAAAAAAAAAACTAAATGACCGATTGTGGTCTCATTTGGTTGGTAATAAAGACCGAAAAAATTACGTAATCCGCGAAACGTATTTTTTATTTTTGTACCATTTTTATAGTGCTCTTGAATAACTTTAAGGCGTTTTTCGATTGTATATGACTTCATAGCGATAAATGTGGAACATTGTACTAACAAACTGACATAAAAATGACATAAATTTAAAATGGCGTCCCTATCAAATTGACGTCTACTTTCCTATGTCTTTATTGCCCCTTAATGAAAATATTTTGCGTGTAAATTTTAATGTTATCTTCTGTTTTATAGAATTTATAAAATACTTGGGGAGTTTTATAAAAAAAAATATTCTATTCCCCGTGTGAACTGGGTATTCACGGCTACAAAAAATCCGAATATTCTAAGTTAAATGGACATATTCACTGCCTCAACCGACTGTTAAAATTTCTCGAAATATTTTTTTGTTAAGTTGAAAATCACCCTGTTATATATTGACATGTACATATTTGTGCACGTATATGTACATATATGTGTACTGATTGCGAGCACATGTGAGTTAAAGCAATCCTCAATGTTGGCAGTTTTCACCTAATACAATTGAATAAGACCAATTTACTTGGCATTGAATTTCATACAAATCACTTCTGCTTTATACGAAGAAGAAAAGGAAGACAGAAATACTGAAAAATTATAAAGCACATAAAATGACTTCATGAAAATTTAATTTTTAAATTACCCCTTTTTATACATAATTTTCATAATAATATTAGTAATTTTTTGGGTCAAATTTTATAAAAATTTTTGTTATTCAAAATATTCTGATACCTGTGAACCTCACAAATAATAAAATTCTTTGATAGTTCGACAAGAAAATCGTGAGTAAGACCCGCCCGTGACTGACAGATGGGAAAAAGCAATGTCCATATAAATAACAGCCAAAGATATTAGCATAATTTAATTTACTCACTGGACACGTTAAATAAATCAAACAGTTATCACGTTGTTTTATCAGTTTTTATGTTGTCTGAAATATATATACATTTAGCACACACATTTATATATACATATATATGATTAGAGCCGATCCCGAAACTGGGTTTAGTTCTTGGCATTGGAAATACTCTTCGATTTCCATTTTACGAAATTTTTCTAATTTAAATAAATCTTTGTTTGTTCATGGCTTAATTTTACATTGGCTAAATTGAGCATTTCAGTGTAAACACTGAAGTTTAAATATTGAAAAATTAGATTTTCAAATGATTCATTTTATTTTGAAAATTAAAATTTGCCAGGGCAGAAAATATAGGAATTTTCTTTAGAAAAAGTAGCTTTAGCCGATTGTAAAGACCGTTGATAATTTTACCAATATTTAAATTGAAAATTATTTTGTAACAATGGCCTAACAAAACAATTGATTGGTTAGAATAAAAAATCTTAAATTACACTCAGCAGTGAAAATTATCCTAAAGTGGGAAATATCTGTGTGAAGATTATATATCACGTTTGATACTATTAGTTATATTATTGTAATATTTAAAACAAATTACTTGATTAATGAAATAATTTATTATAAATATTTAGAAAGCATATCCTCTATTTAATTCTAAACTCAACTAACTACAATACTGACAGCTCCTTATTTATATATAGTAGGTTCGCAGCCTACTTTATTTTGAGCCTACTACAACATATGTTAAGATCATTTTTGTATATCCCAACTTAAGAAGGTACTTAAGCAGATTTTGCGCTTCACAGATCATACTTAGCCCTTAATTAGACTTAACCTCGTGCTTTAACTAAGTCTCCAATTTTCAAGACTTAAAGTCGACTTAGCTGTCAGAAAAGCAAAATTTGTGTTAATTTTACTAAATTTTGTATCATATAAGTTAATATTCGTTTTATTTCTACTAACAATAATGCTGATTTTCTTATTCTTAATACTAATTCTTAATTACAATAATTCTGATTTTCTTATTCTTAATAATAATTCTTAATTACAATAATTCTGATTTTCTTATTCTTAATAATAATTCTTAATTACAATAATATTTTCAATTTCCGTTTTTATTTTAACAACAGTTTATTTTAATTCTTATAATAATTTACTAGCAATAACAATTTCAAATTCCCTTTTTTTTTTTTTTTTTAACAATAGCTTATTTTGATTTTTATAATAATTCATTAACAATAATAATTTCAATTTATTTTAATTTTATAATAATTTGTTTCAATTTTTATAATAATTCACTGACAATAAGAATTTTAATTTCCTTTTTTATTTTTAACAATAGTTTATTTGGTTTTTATAATAATTCATTAACAATAATAATTTCAATTATTTTAATTTTATAATAATTTGTTTTAATTTTTATAATAATTCACTAACACTAAGAATTTCAATTTTTTTTTTTTTATCTTTTAACAATATTTTATTTGATTTTTATAATGATTTATTAACAATAATAATTTCAATTATTTTAATTTTATAATAATTGGTTTAATTTTACAATAATTCAATTCCTTTTTCTTTATAATTCCTTTCTTTCCTTTCTTTCCTCAAAGTTTCTTTCTTTTTTTAAATTTTATAATTCCTTTTTTTTATTATCAAACTTTCTTATTTTTCTCACAAGTAAATTTTCTCTTAATCTTTTGACTGACCACTCGAGACTGACTTTTTAAATTTTTAAATTATATTGAGAACATTAAGTTGTTTTTAAAATAGCAAATCTGGACTGTAGAAACGGTAAGTTGTTTACTTGGTTTATCATGGGAATTGGCATTATAGAAACGGTAAGTTGTTTACTTGTAATGTAGATTGTTATCAAAAATCATGAGAATTTGGATTATAGGAACGGTAAGTTGTTTACTTGTTTGTTAACTTACACCTTCGAAAACTTTATTTAATTAATAATTTCCAAACACAAAAATTAAATAAATTATAAAGTTAAAAATAAAAGTGCAATTTTAATTTCAATAATTTTTTATAAAAAATGCATAATTTCGCAATAGAGAAATGGTGTATCATATTCAATTGAATAGTTAAAAATTCATTGAAAACATCATTAACATTTTTATCAATCCTAGCAGGAATTTGGCTAAGCACTTTTCAGGGGAAAGAGTTTTGGAAGTCTTAGAACATTATATTACAGCGTTCCACACTGACGTAAAGAGAAGTATATGTAAACCCTGCAAACATTTTGTCGGAGTATCGTTCACCGCGATACAAAGCGCGAAGTGTTAGAAAAGTACAAAGTATGCCAAAGAGTGAGAAGAACCCAGCAGTGAATTTCCGCTTCATTTCAAGTCCTAAAGAATTAGAAAATTTCTGTTCAACTCTCAAAATTCATGGAACAAATGTAAGTCCTACGATCTCTGCTCTTTGACATTGTTAGTGTAGTACTTTGTTTGCCTAAAGGTGGCTATAGACTACAACTAAAAGTGGACAACTTTGCTTCCTTTTCCATATAAAAACTTGTTTTCTGGGACTTATATATATATACATATGTATATACATTCGCACCTACAAGCTATACGTGTTTATAACACATGCATGGAAACTTTTCTAAACTAAAAAAAGAATGGACTTTTTGAAAAAAGGCCAAAAAACTCACGAATGTCAATTTTTTGCGGACCTTTAATTTAATAATTTTCTTTCCCTTGATTTTGCAAGTATTTTTTAAATAAAAAGGAAATATTGTAAACTTTAAATAAAAATAAAGATTTAAGATTCTGCAACTCGAAAACGAAAAACTTTAGACCCCCACTTTTTATGTTGTTTTTTGATGACATTTGTGATATTAAGATCTGCAAGTGTAAGATTTTAAGTCTTACCTCAGTCAACAATTATTAATTATTTAAATTAAATACGAAATTAAAAAGCATTAATTTATTTCCCCTTAAACTAATATCTAACTTACATTCCTATTCCTGATGCCTTTATTTTATTCCTTTAATGTAATATATCTTAAAATATAAAACTTTTCTTACAGGCTATGTCTAGATTAGCGTTATGGATAGCGGTTTTATAGGAGCTTTTATAGAAGTTTTGAGGCGCGGTTATACTCAAGTTTATTTTAGTTTGACATTTTGATTGAAAATATATAACTTATGCTTTCGAACTAGTTTTATTACATTACCGTAAATAATAATGCATTATAAATGCAATAAAATTAGTTGAAAGGTGCAAATTATACCTTTCTAAAAGATTTGCAATGTCATTGCAGTCAATATACTTATGAGTATAAACTTGCCTCAAAACTTCTATAAAATCTCTTATAAAACCGCTGTCCAAAATACTAATCTAGACACTAAGATACTAAACTACAATACAGCAAAAAGTTCCATTAACCTTGCAGCAATTTGTGCTCGGGTCTATATGGCCTATATACCTTTATGCTGGGTTAATATAATATTGCTACCTTTGAACTCTTTTGCGTCCGCCTAGTTCATTCTCCTGCGATTTTGGAGTACAGATTTAGCTTTCACTTTATATTTGAAGTGATTAACACTCACTTAAAATATTCAGTGAATACTCTATTAAATATTTTTTGAATCGATTTTAAATACAAAAACAATAAAAAATACTTGGATACACAAAATACATTATTGATCGTTCTTGTGTCATTTTTATACTGTTCATGAATGGACCTCCAACTGATTATGATATAATGTATACAGCTATACTAAACTCAGTAGGGCATGCGAGATCTTAAAATATGAGAACATGAAATTTAGAAGAACTTTCAAATAAAAGTACTTTTTGCCACTTTATGAGCCATTGATGTAAGCTCATTTTGACAAAAAATTAGTTAAAGATGAAAATTAATACAATTTACTATGAACTTTTTATTTATAATATTTTTCCAAAGAAATCTGTTATAATTTTCATTTTTTTTACCAATTTTTGTAGTCAATGAAGTTACGAATATAATCACTTTGAAAAGGGTCTAAGTCCACTTTTGTCAAAGACATGCTACTATTCAGAACAAAACTGTACTGCATAAAATATGCAATTCTAAGAAGGCGAAAAAATACAATGGTGAAGAAGTAAAAAGTTGAATAAGGGTTTCAAAAAGCAAACCCTATACAATGTTCTATAAAACTTCATTTAGTGAGAATGAGGATTTTAAATCACTTAATTTATCGCCCTCACGGGAAAGATCACAGAAGTTATAAAATATACCACTAACACGTTCATATTATCATTCCAAACTCATCATATTCGAAAAATTTATAGATAGAATTGCTTTATTACCATAATGAAAATATTAATATTAAAATATATAATTAAAATATATTGCTAGTAAGAGTATAAATAATTTTGGTGGAATAGTAAGTGACCTTTTATTTTGTTATTTTTAATTTTTATTGCTGTTGAAGAATTTTATAAAAAGAATTAGTTTCTTTCAATTGCGATCTTGTAGTTAATATTTTGTAAATGTAAGATTTTTTAAAATTTAAAATTTAAATTTAAATCAATTTAATATTTAAAAATACAAAACTAGTACAATACCATATATCCATATTTTTCAAATTATTCAAACGAAACACCTCAAATATCTCCATATAAAATAAAATACACTTAATTCACTTTCAAAGAAAACGGCTCATATACAGTTTGGATTCACTTATATAACTTCCATTAATTTATACATAATTTGTAATATACCTAACAGGAAAGTGCTCATTTGGTGAGAGAGGTAAGAGTAAGAGTAGTGCGTTAACTGAACTAAAATATGTCAATTGTAAACTTAGCTGCCATTATACCCATTCTTAACAGGCGCTATGTACAACGTTGTAGTCCTCTATACAAAAAAATCGGTTCTTTACAGGCAAAGTCTGTAGTGACGACAAAAGAAACATGGCGTCTAAATCTGAAAACATATGATCTGAAATGTCAAATCCGATGTCGCAGATTGTTAAATGTTTGAAAAGTGTTTTAAATAAAAAAATTACAAAATAGTTAAGAGTTTTGAATTTTATTCATGTAAATTGTTTTATAAAGTTAAGTTCAGTTAAGTTAAGTTGCTGAGCGCAGTACTCTTACTCTTATAATGAGCACTTCAACCAAGTTGGTTAAATTAATCAACTTGGTTGCTGAGTGAAATACATTCTTTATTAATTTACAGGCACTCACATGCCTAGGTTAATATAAATTAAATATATTTAAGAAATTATTTTTGTATAATTTGACATAATTATTGTTAATAAGAAAGTAAAACAAAGTGGTGCTTTTGTTTTAGATCTTAAATTTTTTTAAATTTTTTAATAAATAAAATGTTCAATTGTGAATTTATATTAATAGTGTTCAACAAATAACATGTTTTTTCATAAATATGATTAATTTATTACTTTTTTATATATTTTACGAATTAATTTCAGGCTTACACTTAAGTAAAGAAAGATAGACATTTAACACATAACGATGATATGCTATTATTTGATCACTACGTGTGATATATCTATTCCTTTTTTCTTATATGGTATAATGTATGTAAATATATACTCTTGCGTGGTGCCCGGTTATACTTTCTACTAGGGTTGTAATAAAACAAATAATATTATACAACAAACATAGTAAGAATAACTTCAAAGTACATGGTAGGGTCTAGCGACTTCACCCATGTTAAATTTCTACCGTATCGCTCTCATGTATATTCAGTAGTCTTAGCATCAAACGGCATAAAAAATAAGGGAAAGTTAAACCGAAATTCTCTCGTAATTAAATTAAATCATATAAAACGTATTATATATATTTATTTGAGATAGGGTTTTCTCGCAATGAGAAGCACATCAAAATGCAGACGTGATATAACGGCTCTGGGGAAAGTTCTGGCTGACCGTTTTTATGACATTTTATCGCTGAGTTTTTTCATACTGTCTATGCAAATTTTTTTAACTTTGCAAGTGATGCAGAGTAGAACTACATATTGGACTTTGTTTCATTTGAGAAAGATAAATTGATATTATATTGATTAATGAGAGACATAAATTCAGCGGTGTTCGAATTCTCCCGTCCTCCTTTTTTGATTGATATAAGTATCCAAAGATAGTATGTGTGCTGGGTCACTCCCAATTCTTTCAGTGTTGTCGCAAGTTCACTATTTGTGATCGTTTATTACTTTGTAGTATAAATTTCGAAATTGTAAATTATTCCAATTGAAACACTCAGTAAAAAGCTTTGCATCCCCACCTTTTAGATTTTTTGAGCTGTTTAAGGTTGATTCTGCCTTTATATTGTATTATTTCCTCATGGCAACTAAGGTGTTAATACATCAGAACTCAGTTGAAATATTCGACCGATGTGTTGACTAATGTGTTTATTTCTTGTAAACTATTACATCTTATTCTTATTAGGCGTATTCTTTAACGTATATTTTAAACATATTTTAGATTTTCAATATATATGTATATACATATATATATGAAAATAAGCTTGAAAAATGTTAAAAAATTGTCAGTTCACACAAAAAACAAAATTTTTAAAAAGTGTATTAAATCAAAATATACAATGTAACCTCAAAATCACAAAAATTTATCCCATATTAATAGGAAGTTAATGATTATTGAGAAAGAAACAAATTAGTAATTATTAATACAATAACTCCAAACTATATGGTTATGTGCTAGGTAGAATGTGATAAAATGTATACGTTGTGTTATTTTACAGGAAATTGCAACCTTATAAATAAAATAGAAAAATAAAAAACCGCAAATGTTTACTTAGCCTAAATTATATAAGGTATATAAGGATAGAGCTAATAAATTAAAATTCAGTATGTTTCTAAGATAAGCAGGAAGTAGTCCTCTTTTTACATTCTCTTTTTATTCTAAGGGTTTTCTAATTAATAAATAATATTAAAAATCTGGATTTTTTTGATTTTTAATAAATGATAGTTTATTTAATGTGAAGCAAGCGACGGTTAGTGGTTCCTAAAGAAAGCTCAAGCTGGTCTTAAAAATCGCAGGAGAAATAAGAAAAAAAAAGAATTAACACTTTTATTAATATTATAGATTTATTTATATGTGACGAGAAAGTTACACTTTCACATGCTCATAGGTCAATTGAACTGAAAATTTTTAAATACAGAATCACGTTATTCTATAATTATTCATTCTCCCCAAAATAGTGTCAGATGTGTATATTTCAATAAAGATTAATTTCAAAGAAAAATCTTTCACTTTGGTAAAAGTGAAAGTGCTTATCTATAACCTAAAATGGTAGATCTATAAAATCGATTTTAGACATCTTTCTCGAAACTGTTAAAGATATATACTTTTTCATCACACAAACCAAAAGAAATTCTGATAACACGGAAAACAACAACAAATTAAAATTTTTATATTTGTAAAGAGACATATGGTTGGTATGGATGATTTTATGTAGTTTTCAAATTATTTCATGTGCAAAATTGATGCCCCCTAAAGCTAAAAGATTTTTTTTTGCTTCTCTAGCGATACATAAGGAATAATCTTCATTCAAGAAACACATGTGGGTTATTTCTAACCCTAGATATGTATTACTTAAATATCTAGGGCATTCAAAAAAAATTTATAAAGCTCACACTTGGAATTTATTTGGTTTCTCCTTGTTCAGATAGTTGAATCACATTGTAACAGGTGACAAATCTTGGATATATGCATATGAGCTCGAAAGAAAAGGCCAATCAGCCGTATGGGTCTTTCAAAATGAGAAAAAACTAATTATCGTTTGCTTTTTTTGCAAGAACGAGTCATGTGCCGTTACAGGAACGTAGAACAGTGAATTATGAATGGTATACAATCATTTGTCACACTTCAGCTCAAAACGACTTTCATCGCCAGAAGAAGCAGTTGAAGCGTTTAAAAACCATGTCTCTGAGGTTTCTAGTTTACTGTGAAAATAATGATTCACCAGTTGGTTTTAGCGAATGCAAAAGTGTATAGAATACTTTAAAAAACAATAAAATCATTTTTAACGAAAAAAAAAGACTTATTAGTGAAGTACAATTTCTGAACTTAGTGTAGAAATAAGGCTCCTGTCAAATTCGTACCAGGATATTGCTCGGCTGATTTTGCATGTCTTTAAGATCATAAAAATAAAATTAAGAATTATTGAGTATTTCTACCCACCCTTTACTGTCCATGCATCCCGGACTGTGTATGATACACAATTGTTAGAAAAATATCACTTCGTTTGAGCCTGGCTAAAGTGAATTCATATTAATCCATGTAAGTCATATGCGATTAGTATGTGCAAATGAAAAATCCCATTCAATTTGGAAAAATTTAGAGTTAAGTGGTAAATTAAGTTCAAGTCTAACCACAACTTTATTTAAAAAGACACACTTCTGATTATCTATATAAAAAATTTTCCTTGTTTGATTTCATTATGCCCTAAATAAAAACGAACAAAATTTACCCACATAAATTTTTCTATTTACCCTGGGATTTGACCTTTTCATTAGCTCTGATATCATTTAACACTTGAATTCAAACTAAAACCTTCTACCATATAAAACCGGTAGCATTACTTATCAGGTCTGTATTTAAAAAAAAACAAAAATAAAGAAAAAACTGAATAACAACTTTCCTTGTTGAATTCTGCAACCTTACAAAAAATAACAAAAAAAAATTCACCTTGGCCATTTTCTTTGCTTCTTTTTTTGCAAAAAATTTTAGGTTAAGACTTGCTGATAAGCTAAGCAAGTTAAAAAAAACCGGTTTTCTTATGTTTAAAATTGAAACTTACTCCTTATTCAAATAGCTACTTAGAATTCTCTCTAGAAATATATATACCAGCCCTCAGAGCTATGCCATATACATATATATATACATAAATAGATATGTATGTATGATTTGTATATAATCCCAGCGGGAAATTTCTAATGTGCTTCAACTCCGAGCACAATTAGAGCACTCCGTCACCATATTAATTTGGAGCACAATCCGAGCGCTCAAATTGAGCTCCTTTTGTACATGAGTGCTCATATGAGTATGAATTTGCACGTTCCTGTGTGCAGACAGTATACTGCCTGCTGTTATTTGCTAAGTCTAAATCTAGGTTTCTTTGATAAAATCTTTGGTTTAATTTATAGCAGAGATTCTCAACCACTGTGCAGCGACACTTTTGTGTGCCACGAAATTCTAAGTGTGCCGCCAAATATTATATATATAATAATGTTAATATTATTAAATTATATGATTTAAAAATAAAAATACTTTTAACAGGAATAGATATTTTAATCCATAAAAAGTTTTTATATTATTTCATTATTTGTTTTACAACGAGTTCTTTCTTAGTGACAGATTGTAGTGAAGTGGTGGGCATAGCGTTTTAATCAAACCAATAGGAATAAATGCATGCGTTTATAGTTGCATAGTAGTTACTGCACATTTGACTTAACTTTGAATGAAGAGGAAGAACTTTTTTTGCTTACCAATAATCGAGATCTAATTTTAAAACATTCAGAAGAATCAATTAATTCATTTTGGATTAACATTAGATGCGAATATCCAATGATAATCAAGTAAGTTTGTACATTGTAATGGCCTAAAAGTTTTCCATAGTGCAATAAAAATCTAACAAAGTGAGCCTTTTTTACTTGTCTTTACTTAGCGGCTTATAGGGTACTTTCACACTTTTACGAACTTTTCACAAATAGCTAATTTTAATTTATTGTTATTCCATGAAGGTTTAAAATTTAAAAAAATTAATTGTAAAATAAAAAGAATAAATTTATCGTTATAAACATATTTTGCTATGCAGAGCAGTATTCTTAAATTAACTAAGCATATTTTCGAAAAGCCCTCCTTGGTTTTGAAGAAAACCGGTGGCACGTAGTCCTACAGATCGTGTAACGCGTTTTAGAAGTGAGCCTTTCCCGATAACTTAATAAGAATTTTCTTTATATCTTCCCTAGAAAAACGTTCAAATCAAATGCAAATAAGGAATATTCTTATTTTTAAATAATTAATGCTTAAATAATGTATTAGTATTAAAGTAAATATTAAAAAAAAAAATAAATACGAACCCTAGCTTGGAATGTGGAAAATTAAACTTTTTAGTTTAAGTCAAAAAGCAGAGAACAATTTCATTTAAAAAGAAATTTTAAGAATTCTAATTTTGATTTTCTTTTTTTGGTGTAAGTAAAGAATTTTGTAAAACAAATAAAGTTATTTATGAATTTTCAAAGTTGTTGACTAAACTGATCAAAACAAAATAAAATTTATTTTATTTAGAATTCTGATAATGAATAAAAAATGTTTTTTTTTCATATTGCAGTTGAATTTAAATGCTTAAATTATATTTTTCAGTAGACCATAGGTTAAAATTTTGTTTTAGTCAATTAAATTTTATTCAATTATAATAACTCCAAAAACTACAATGTCATGTTTTACTTTCATAGTCTCATTTTGATTAAGTTAGCCTACCAAGTTTTTCAATAAGTTCCTTTGATTCATTTGAAGCTTGTGCGCACAACAACTAAAATTCGTATGCCTATCGAAACTTTGGTATTTATAGACCATATAAAGAGGGCAGCGGATTGTAATGGGGAGTATCTTACCCATAGAGAATCGAGGGATAAGAATCTGAACAAATTAGAGGCCTTAGCAGTTTTATATTTTAAAAATAACATTTATGGAGCTGTCACAAGAGCTTGCAATGCTTCTCAGGAACAAACGAAGTGATATTTCCCTGAGCATGAGGATACTGAAGCCAAAAAAGACTGTAACACTGGCTAGATTTGGCTCTACCAGCCCAATATTCCCTACTCTTTATGTAAACTCAAATAAATATACTACACTAAAAGTACTACCAAATAGGAAAATTAAAGATCATAAGATATATTATAATTGCTACTTTAAGAAACTTTAAATAAATCAAGAATAAAGTAATAAATAATCAAAACTATTAAATAGTTAAATACAAAGTGAAACAAGAAAATGAATTATATGTATTTATAATAAATAGATTCAATAAATAAACTTAAATAGTTAAACAAAACTATGATTTTGTTTTATTAAATGACAAAACAAAAACTTGATAAATACTTCTTAACAATATTTTTATTTAGTGCAGACGTTATGAGGAACGGAGATTAGTTGGAATAACATTATAGCTTCGACAAGATGTTGTGGAATAAGTTTTCAACATAAACACAATAGATTTCTTTGAAAACGGTGCATCCAGGTCCCCAGGCAGCCATTACTACTAACTACATTGATTGCAATGCATTTGCATATTATCATTTAAATTTTAAACTGTTTCAGTATGTAGCGCCTCAAAGTTCTTTATGTCTATATTAAGTTCCATTATCCACAGTATTCATATACCAGAATTTCGAAATTTTTTTACGGGGACGCCAGTTTCCAAAGGGACGCAATATTATAAATAATATAAAATAATATATACTAGTTTTGACTCCGCTTTTAAAAGCATTTTATTAGATATTAGAGCATTAGAGATATTAGATATGCAGAGCCAAGATAGATCTCTTAAACAGTTAAGCGCGTTTGTCTTGTATTCACGTCAAACCAAATCTCTATAACGGTGCGTTCAACGCGTTTATTCGTCATGGTTACCGTTGACTATGAAAACTATTTAATTATTATTTGAGCATTTTTAAGTTTATAATAACAATAACTTTTGGAGAAATTAATTGCTAAATTTCTTTTATATAAAAATTTAGTTCTTCGTTTTACATAAATTTTTTAATAAAACCATCCCAGGGGTGAAATTTTCTTTAAATTCGATGCATCCCTTCGTACCATGTCCGCGATGTATAGTAACTTTTGCCTTTTACCTACTCTGGTTTTTCTTAAATATTTTTACTGAAACTTAATACTTACTAGATTTTAAATAAGGTTTAATTAATAATTAAAAGTTTTTTCATTATTTTAAACAGAAAACGTTAAAACGATATAGATCATTTCGTACAGCATACCTGATGTGTGTATGATGATGTATAGCATTTGATGTATTCTCTTACAAGAAATTTTCTAACACCCGGTTTCACAGTGGGGGTTTAAACTTTAAATTTTTTAAGCGGGTTTAAATATTTAATAGCCGATTCAAATTTAAGAGCGTTTCACAGTCTACTTTTGAAACTGACTTAAGCTTCACTATTTGTACTTGACTTTGTAATCCACTTTCACAACAGCTGATGTGAATTTGTCAAATTTGGGCCCTACTAACCATAGAAGAAAATTATACAAAAGTAAAATATTGATAATTAATTTTGCATGGTTAGCAAAAATAATTAAAAATGGTATTAAAATGTAATTTTATTTTAAAATTTAAATTAGGTAAATTGAAATATTGTAAATCTCATAATTCGAAAACTTGTTCAAATTGAATTAATAGTATATTTGCTGTAAGTATATTGTTTTTCGTAGTTTTTATCTATTTTAATTATGTTAGACTTTAATTATTAGTTACAAATAAAAGTTATATTTAAATTAAGTTAGTATAATTGTTGAGGGGTTATACGCAGTTAGAATTTTCAAAAAATCATTTTTTTTAAATTTTCGCAATGTAAATATATCTATATGAAGGGCTTTTAAAATTAAATTCGATGCTTAACTGGTTAAAGCTAAGACTAACTTCTAAGAATTGAGTAGATACTATATTATTTCCATATGTATAAATCCACAGAGTAGAAATAGTTAAATCGGCAACTGTAGCCTCTACTGTAACGCAGCTGTCGCTTTGGTCTGTGCTGGGCTTTATGGCTCGTTAAAGATTATTGCAATTTTTCCTAGTTTTAAATTATTTCATGAAAATAAATATAACAGTAAATACTTTTTAAGTGGCCAATTGATCTCATCAGTTAATCAATACAAAAGACATACGGATTTGAAACTTTTGCTACAAATTTTAGAGACTGGTGTTTTTGATTTTATTACTCCTATTTTCATACCATCTATTAAACTTTAAAAATTAGGTACTATCTGAAATAAAATATTCATTTAATATTCATCCTATGCGGCTTTCATTATATCACGATACCCCTAAGATCTTAAAAAATTAAATGTAGGGATTTTGACTTTTGAATAACATACTGCCGCAATCTTCCCATTGTCGGTACTCAAGATAAGCGTCACCAGAAATCTATATCAGCCATTTCTGCTATAATTTAAAATATTGCATCACTCTCTTATTTCTGAAAAAAAAGTTTTTAATAGGATTTTAGATATCTTAAATATAGCTGTAAAATATTATTATTACACTATTTAACTAAGCTCACTTGAGAATCTATTAAAGATTACCCCACGCATTAATAAACAAACTTTTAATTGCTTAGTTAGATTCTATATTACTTGCAAATTGATGAATTAAGCAAAATTTTAAATGAACAATATACTAAAACAATCCAAAGTTGTAATATTTAAAATTGTGAAACATTAAAATAACTACAGCCATTTAATAAAATATAGGGAAAAAGTGATGAAATATAATTAATTTCATTCTAACGTCAACAATACCTCCATTGTTGAAATTTGAAAGCTTTGTCTAAAGCTTTTACTTAATTACAATCTTAATTACTTTAAGTTACTGTATTTCATGCGGAAAAGAGAAAGCAATTCAACCAAAAAAAAAAAAAAAACAAAAAGGATAAATGAAAAATAGGCCAAGGTGTTCTTTAATCTTTTGCTATTTCGATAATGATTGGAAATGAAACTATATAATTGTTTAATTGTGTTGAAACAGGCATAGTCAGATGAATGCTAGGAATTTAGTCGACTAATTTAGAACTCAAAATATTGGGCATTATTTCTTAGTTCATCAATGATTTTATAGTTCAATTAACAGATATAACATATAGTCTCATTTTTAGATTATTTTGTATCAGTTTTCTAATTAATGAAGTATAATTAATCTCAACCACTTTCTCAGTTCTCAGAACAGAACGAATACTCTTCAATATGGCACATTAAAAATTTGTCATAATAGCTGCTGACCTATCTATTACCATATTAGGGGAGTGATATAATAATCCAAGTGTGAAGTGCTCTTAAAATTCGATGCATTTCTTTGTACTTTATCCGCGATACATAAAAACTTTTGTCTTTTGATTTGTTGTTCATTTTTTCGTCTTTTTCTTAAATATTTCTAATAAAGTTGAATACTTATTAGATTTATCGTAAGTTTTAATCTTTAATTAAAATATTTTTCCTTTTTTTAAACAAAAATCTGCAAAATGCTACAAAGCCTTTGGTATAGTATAGTACATATGTATAATCATATACATTTGACAGTTGTCTTACAACTGTTAAGGGCACCCTTAACCAATCCAATCAGACTGTCAAAGCATTTTGATCATAGTAATTTGATGAGTTAAGGGATGTTCAGGTCAAATATACCTGTCATTTTGAGAAAATTTGATGAATACTCATCAAATTTATATGTCACAATTAGATATATTTTGAGCAATTATGTGAATAGCTCGTTTTCATATTATCTAACTAATAGAATATTTATTAAAATAAGTTTTTGAACTTTCTATTATTTTGATTTTTAAGTTGTTTTAGGGGAATTTTAAAAACATTAATTAATTTTTTAAGCATGGAAGTGCATACATAAATCGAACAATATATTTATATGTTAAAATTGGTACTGTTTTGTCACCTCCCACATTTCGCAACATTTTCCACATTTCCCAACAAAAACAAGACCTTTGTTGTTGATTGTATATTTTACCATTACTCATTTAATTTTCTTTTATTTTTACATAGCAGTTGAAAATTGAATATCCTTCCATCAAATAACTTTGACAGTTTGATTGGATTGGTCAAGGGTGCCCTTTATTAGACTTTTTTCGTGATATGATGTTCATTTGTCAAAGTGATATTTTTATTTAGTGTTTAGTTTAATTAATAGTATTATTCATTGTTTTTGTTAGTTATGATATTAATTGTAAGTTATAATATTTAATTTGAGTAAATGTAATACAAGATATTAATTGTATAAACATTGAAATTCCCTATAAATCTTTTTGTACTGTGTATGAAATGTATGCATATTGTACGAAAAGTATTTTACTTAGAGTTTTTCTTGTTTTCTAAAAAAAAGGTTAGTTTGCAATCTCGTCGCCATTTTAAATGCGATGCATCCATTCATATAGCGTGGAAGCTATGAATTTGCATTTATCGGTGACTTCATACATAGCATCCTACACAAAAGAGCGTATTTTTACTGCTGGGAAGGATAACATTCTTGAAAATTCGTCCAAACAAGCAAAGAGCCCTAATATTTCAGGGTATATAAAGAATTATTGGGCTGGGTAGTTTACAATTCTTTAAGGACTTGAAAAACCGAAAGCTCAAATGTCTACCGCAGATTTTTTGATATTAAACTGAACAGAACAGGACCTCTCGGAAAATATTTTACCGGATATTTAATCAAACAGTTAGAAGGTTGTGAACTTTATACAGTTCTTTATTTATTTATTTTTTTTTTACCAATGAACTAAGCATTGATCTTAAATTATATTCTTAAATGAAATTTGATATCCGAGCTTCTACAGTTTTCAGGAAACAAGGAACGTAAAACTTATACATTTCTCATGAATTTTTAAGTAACATTAAAAATAGCATTTTTACCATGAGCATTCAGACTGCAGAAGCAGTAACGCTTACTCTATATAAATACCCAACCATGAAAAAATTCTTATTAGTAAAATTTATATTAATGATTTACATGGGAGTCACAGAGACAAAATATGATCATATTTTAGATCATACAATTGCGGTGGCACACAGCAGCTGATTAATGCCATTTGAGTTTTGACAGAGTTTTGTTTGGCAGACTTTGTTTATTTTTAAATAGTTTCCAGTTTTCAAAAAAATTATTTAATAACACTAAGAACTAATTACTGTAAGCAAAACTTACCGCTTGGGATGCGTATTATATGTTTTTCCAAGTATTACGTTCGTGAACGTCACATTTTTCGTAATATTATTGATAAAATATTACGTAAATATTACAGACACACAGGGAAATATTATTATTAGAGGCTAATGATCATTAGAAATATGATAACATATTTCTGTGTGCCTCCCATGATAGTCCGGGTTTGTAATAAATGAATTTGTTAGGCATTAAATATTCTCAGCTTATAGTGCGTTTTCACTGAACTTAGTACTTAGTACTATTTTGTTAGTACTTTTATGGGAAATCTCTAGTTTATTTTTCAAATATGTCAATAATAATTATTGAGTAAGTACTACCCGACTCCAGAAATTTGATGATAGTTTCATACTGTTCATCCTGCTATTTTACTCTCAAATCAGTATAATTTTTCCCATATACTCTTATGTTAAAAGTTCGTACTGAATTGTTACTGAAATGTCCTGATAAGTCCCGATACAACCCTACCAGCTGAATGTACTGAAAAAGTTTGTACATTTCATAAGTAAAAGAGGGATGGATACATAACACATAGTGATCAAATAGCATATATAGCATATGAAAAGAACAAGCAAGTTTCACTGACAGTAGGAAAAACTAGGACAAAAATAAACAAAATTTCACAATTACATATTTTATTTTTTTAAAACTTACATTTATTTTATAAAAAACTATTACACCTAATATCTACACTATCTTTTTTATTTTAAATATAAATAAACCACAAATATTATAATAAATCACTATAAAGTTATACTAAAGTTATTTAGTAGGTATATAAATACACAACTTTTATTATGAAATTCTAAACGTCAACTAAATGTCAACTAAACACGAATAAAGAGAGAGGTTTTATTTCATTCTCTCAAAAATCTGAAATTAAGATTAAAATAGAAAATAAATCAATCATCCGTCACATTTCAGTACATTAAGAACTAATCATACTCAATTCAACATAGACAGCATAAAATCAGTATCCACTTTCAGAAATAAAGTTGATTATGAATTCATTTAGATCTTTTTGACACATGAAAAGTTCAACATTTTCAGGACATCCAGTATGAAATCATAACCAATTCAGATCGAACAGTATGAAATCATTATAAAATTTTTCGACTCGGGTTGGCACTAGGTTCAGTGAAAACGTACTATTATGCAGAAAATAAGACTTTACAATTTCTTTGCATACTTGAAAAATGCCTGACTTGGTAATATCATTCAGATAAGAAATGTAATCAATTCGGAGAATATATTGATTAATATTTCTCGTTGATACATCCGACCTCTAACCGACTTGGGTCGGTGTAAAAACAGATCTACGTCTGACGTGAAGACTCTCTGCTAACTTTACGTTGTCTCAGATGAATGAAATTATTAATCAAACCAGTTTGCATAAATTCTCTGCATAACTGGTTTGTTGTCGCTTAACACGCATACTGCTGTAAAAAAACAAGCATTCGCATTTTAAGAACATTTCAAAAGCTCTAATACATCCACAAGTAGTTATGTAAAGTTTATTTTTGTTTTCCAAATATTTGTAAATCCAAATGTATTCCATAATATCTCGTTAGATGTCTAAACTGCAAACACAAAAATCCGACGACTCAAATTAATTGAATTTTCAAAGAAGAAGTAAATTCTAATGGGTCTTTTGGTTTAACGATTCTATAATAGTTCTGATGCCCAATAATGCTCAAGTACGTATAGACAAAAATCGTAAACCCACGGCAAAGCAACATTCTGCTTTTATGCATTTGAGTGTTCTACAGTTATTTTCTATGTGGAAAGTTCTAGACTGCATAGTAGGAGAAAGGATCACCGTGTAACTTACATTTAAAATCAAGTTTGACTTAAGCTAAATGAGTCGAAAATTTGTAATTTTTCTTTTGGAAAAATACAGTGAATCTAATCAATCATTGCTCAAAAGCTCATGAACCGTAAACTGAAAGTTAGCTGTCACCGTTAAATTTAAAACTTATATATATAGCTCAAAATAAAAACGCATAAAACAAACGATAGAAAACTAACAAAAAAAATCTGGAACTGCCATGTGATTTATACAAGATACAAAATATTAATTTTTTTTTTCATATTTGATAAATATTAAATTCAATTTATTTTTTACTAACTTTATTAGTTTTTTTTTAAATTTATATATTTATAAATGTTATTTATACTTTTTGTTATTTTTGCTGCTTTCATTAAAAGAGTTTCGCTCTGTTAAAAAAATTTTTATTCGACTTTCAGCGGTTTCATTTAGTTGCGCAACTTTAAGCGTTTAGCGAGTTTTTTCATGTAATATACAATTCACTCGAATCGGCATCTAATTAGCACAATCAAAAGTCACTTCAATAACGCCTATGTAGGCTGAAAATCGATTGAAAACCAATAAATTTCTAGATTCTATGAATTACATTTTGATGAGTTTCTAACCCAAGCGAACGAAGTAATAGGTTACCAATTTTAAAAAATTTAAGAAAAGCTCACATTTACATCGATGATATAAAAGAATGCGGATTTAAATAAATCTTACATCAGTCTTTAGGCCACTGCGCTCAATACATTTGTATACTTAATATTTATAGTATTTAAATAGTTTGAATTGTAAGGCTATTTTAAGGGGCTATTAAAATACAACATTGAAAAAGTTATCTTATTAGAATATACCGAAGGAAGTTTTGTTTGAATCATCGTATATATAGACTGTTGGAATTGTATTTGAAAACCTGTTTACGGGGAAATATGGGTAAAACGTAATATTTTATATTTAAATGTAATTTATCAATTATCTGAATTATTACACAATTAGATGATTCAATGTAATTTTTTCAACATTTCCATCATATGTTTCAATACAGTGAGTTAGGTTGTTTAGAAATTTTTTTTGCATGAGAGACTTATACAGTTTATTAGACATCTAGGAAAAAAGGGCAAAGTAAAGTTTAAAAAAATTTTATTTTTTTACAGGACCCACTTAAAGCCTTATTCACACAACGACGCGCGGCAACCGCCTACGGCCAAGAGTCATAAAGTGTTTCGTTTGATCTAGCCATAGCTAAAACTAAAATTTTTTGTTTCAGGGAAATCAGTTATGAATTTTATGATGTTAAAAGGATACTTTGTGGCCTTCAAAATTTTTGTTATACTTATATTTAGGGACAGGGAGTAACAATTTTGTTATTTCGAGAAGCAGTAACTTTGATTTACATATATACTCAATTTTTGCGTAGAGAACAACTCGGGGATTCTAATACCAAGCTATGACCAAGTCTCCTGAATCTATTCCCAATTCAAAGCATTGTTGCTTTCAAACGCCAATTAAATAGAAGAAACATCTAGATATTGCTTTTAAATCATGGTTGATAGTGTAGATAAAAATAACACGCCTTCTCCCTTACGGTTGTTAGTTTAATAAATGTTGTAACTTTTACAAAAGTTTTGGATTTGATTTTACAGCATAACATATTGACAGGAGAGCAAAATAAAAATGATATTTTTCAGAGGACTTCTTCATCCTCATATAAAATAGCAAATTTTAAAAAAATATAAATTTTATTTCGAAAACAAGTGATATAGTAGCTTATAATAAATTACCTTTCAATTGAATATCCTTATTTGGCCAGGACGGCAATTATGTTAACGCACGGAAAATATACTTTAATGACGGTTTTTGACGAATTTACCTACGGTTTCCACCGGAGAGGTTAGTAGGTTAGTAGGCTTGCAACATTTATAAAAAAAGATAACAGTAATTCATTTAAACAAGTTAAAAAAACTGAAGTGTAACAAATCAACAGATGTATGTAAATGTAAAACGTAAGTTTTTTAAAGAAACACGCCAGCGTGGCAATCAATTCAACCAATCCAACCAGCATGTCAATCAAAAACCAGCTTTGTGCAAAAAACTGTGATATTCGTCAACGGCAAAACCAGGAAACAGCCATTCTAACCAAATTTCTCTTATAGAGGAATTTAAGTGGCAGTTATAAAAAAAACCGTGTCAGTCCAAGTTGTAGAACCGTATAAGTTGATTACTTATACAATACAAACCGAAGCTAAAATCAAAAATTATGTCAAATTGTTCTGATTTTATTCTTGTACTAAACGAAAGTCGGCTGCTTTCAAGAATTCAGCTACTATGGTATAGCTCCTAGTAATTGCGATAGTTACTATTTTTTTCTCAAAATTAAAACAATAGCGAAAGAAAAATCTCTATATATAGATATAAAATATTTATATACTATATAAAAAGTATATAAAAAAAGAAAATAAATAAAATTATCTGCATTTGTATCATTTTTATTTTAAACCTAGGAAAAACAGTGGCTTCCCAAAGTCATAAAAAGTGAAAATAATTTTTTACTTTATTATTTTACACAAAAACCAGAAATAAAAGTATGTAAAATAATTTCCACAAATTACAAAAATTAAAGTAATTCATACGAGAAAAGCCTGAGGATATAAAGAAAATACTTCACACCAAAATTTTCAAAGAATTGTCTTAACTAAAAATCGAGATAAGCGTTGTAAATAAACAACGAAAGTAACAAAAAATTGGGTTAGATCACGATCTGCGCCCCCCCCCCCCCCAAACAGATTTATTATTTTTTAGATAAATATCGACCCCCTGATGCCGGGAAAAATATTTTAAAAATTCTAAAATCGTGCGTTATATGTTTTTTTCGATCTCAAAATTTGCCCTATTAACCCTATACAATTCAAAAGTTCAACTGTCATATCAATGTACTCTCCTCTATGTGTGTAGACTTATGTCTGGAGACTTTGTTGATTAGACTAAGGGAAAGGCTAAATTTGTTGTGTGTGACAGTTGGTATAATAGTATACCAATATTTATTATACCAAAATTAATTATACCAAAACTTGATATAAAAATTAAGTTAAATTTATATAAATAAAAGAGAAAATGGAAAATTAGCTCTTAATTTTTGTAAATTATATTTTGTTATACCTGAAATAAATGAAGAAATTATAAAATTCCTGAAATTTATTTCATTGAAGTATATAGACAATTTTATTAGAATATTTGTCAAGCTTTGTAGTACACAGCGGGCAATTGAGCGCTCAAAGTGACCTATTCGAGCTCTCCTAAATCAATGCCGAGTGCTCCGTCTTCATATGAGCCTTCATTAACGATTTTACACTACGTGTCCGGCTTTCGCGCGCTCAGTTAGAGGGATTTAGGAGCACTCGCGTTAAATGGATTTAGAAGTTCTTTAATTTGCTTCAGTTTATCTTAATTTTTTTACTGATTTTTATGCATAAGGGCAGTAATTTTGTATATTTATATTTTTGAAGTATGCAAGAGGAGCTTTACGTTTTCTAGAAAAAAAAATTATGTAAATCTCCAATAAATATAGTTATATAGCCTTTTTAATGTTACTAAATTGATTTATTTTATTGTAGCATTATACAAAATTTATTTACAATATTTAATCACAAAAATTAAGGAACTGTGGTTTAAGAACCATATAAAAATTTTTTAAGCACTTTTTACAGTCATCCAAGCAGTTTACTAATTCAAATCTCAATAGCTCTTCCTAAAGTTCAGTATTTTAGGAGCTCAACACCAAAATGAATAAAGAACAATGGGAGACCAACTGTTTAAAACGTTTTAAAAATGAATACCATTTAGCATATCCCGTGAAAGTAACTTATCTCAAAAATACTGCGTTTAAAATTCTTTTGGCATAAAAGGGAGCTCATTATGCATAGTTACTTGCCACCAATAACTTTTGATTTTCTTACTAATAAAATTGAAAAAAAAGGAATATTGGCTTAAATCACAGATTATTTAAAGCCATGTACCATAGATTTAATAAATAAATCCAAATAGGAGGCTGCTTTATTCATTTTATAATTTCTGACCTTAAAAAAATAAATCCAAAAGAAAAAAAGAAGCATTAGGATATCTCAAAATTAATGAACAAAAACAAACTTTGGTTACTTGTTATTATAATCTTTATTTGTTTATTTAATGAACCAACAAAAAAAAAGAAAAAAGAATAATTAAAAATAAATTAATATTATATCCTATATTTTCCTGAAACACTGAGAATACTTAACAGCAATTCCAAAATTTAAGTCAAGTACCCACAACAACGAAAAACATTTTTAATTTTTATTTATCGCTCTTATCGTGTTCAACAGTAACTCAAAAACAATGTTGATTTCAAAAAGATTGATTTTGTAGGCACTCAACGGGAATATGCTATGAGTTAAAAAAATAAAAAATTAAATAAGATCTTGGCCTTAATTACGATTATCACACTATAGGTCATTTGTTTTTAAGAAATTACAGTTTAAATAGTATAATAACATATTAATTTATTTATTCATTTAAAAATAAAAGAGGGTGGAAGGAAAGTGTAACCAAAATCTAGTAAAATGTGACTGAAAGAAAGTTCTTTTTGTACCTCTGCATAAACTGGAACAAAAACTCTACTTAGTATGCATACCTTTAAATAAAGCTCTTATTGCCTTAGTTCAAGATAAGCTAAATACTACACCTTGATATAAACATACCAAAATTATCTCATAGATTTTTATTTAGTGATGTGATATTTTTTGGCATATAAGAGACATAGCTACAAAAAATAATATTGAATTTTTTTGAAAGCTTAAGCTGATAATAAAAATAATTGAAATGTGTATTTAAGACCTACCAGGTGAAGTTATCGTAGCATATAATACTTAAATCAAATTATATTTATGTTGCCATTACCATAATGTGTAATCAAATTTTGTATATTTGGGTTTCAATGTATGAAATTAAGGAAGTAAAGCAGTTATATGTTGTGTGCGTTATATGTTTTTTTCGATCTCAAAATTTGCCCTATTAACCCTATACAATTCAAAAGTTCAACTGTCATATCAATGTACTCTCCTCTATGTGTGTAGACTTATGTCTGGAGACTTTGTTGATTAGACTAAGGGAAAGGCTAAATTTGTTGTGTGTGACAGTTGGTATAATAGTATACCAATATTTATTATACCAAAATTAATTATACCAAAACTTGATATAAAAATTAAGTTAAATTTATATAAATAAAAGAGAAAATGGAAAATTAGCTCTTAATTTTTGTAAATTATATTTTGTTATACCTGAAATAAATGAAGAAATTATAAAATTCCTGAAATTTATTTCATTGAAGTATATAGACAATTTTATTAGAATATTTGTCAAGCTTTGTAGTACACAGCGGGCAATTGAGCGCTCAAAGTGACCTATTCGAGCTCTCCTAAATCAATGCCGAGTGCTCCGTCTTCATATGAGCCTTCATTAACGATTTTACACTACGTGTCCGGCTTTCGCGCGCTCAGTTAGAGGGATTTAGGAGCACTCGCGTTAAATGGATTTAGAAGTTCTTTAATTTGCTTCAGTTTATCTTAATTTTTTTACTGATTTTTATGGATAAGGGCAGTAATTTTGTATATTTATATTTTTGAAGTATGCAAGAGGAGCTTTACGTTTTCTAGAAAAAAAAATTATGTAAATCTCCAATAAATATAGTTATATAGCCTTTTTAATGTTACTAAATTGATTTATTTTATTGTAGCATTATACAAAATTTATTTACAATATTTAATCACAAAAATTAAGGAACTGTGGTTTAAGAACCATATAAAAATTTTTTAAGCACTTTTTACAGTCATCCAAGCAGTTTACTAATTCAAATCTCAATAGCTCTTCCTAAAGTTCAGTATTTTAGGAGCTCAACACCAAAATGAATAAAGAACAATGGGAGACCAACTGTTTAAAACGTTTTAAAAATGAATACCATTTAGCATATCCCGTGAAAGTAACTTATCTCAAAAATACTGCGTTTAAAATTCTTTTGGCATAAAAGGGAGCTCATTATGCATAGTTACTTGCCACCAATAACTTTTGATTTTCTTACTAATAAAATTGAAAAAAAAGGAATATTGGCTTAAATCACAGATTATTTAAAGCCATGTACCATAGATTTAATAAATAAATCCAAATAGGAGGCTGCTTTATTCATTTTATAATTTCTGACCTTAAAAAAATAAATCCAAAAGAAAAAAAGAAGCATTAGGATATCTCAAAATTAATGAACAAAAACAAACTTTGGTTACTTGTTATTATAATCTTTATTTGTTTATTTAATGAACCAACAAAAAAAAAGAAAAAAGAATAATTAAAAATAAATTAATCTTATATCCTATATTTTCCTGAAACACTGAGAATACTTAACAGCAATTCCAAAATTTAAGTCAAGTACCCACAACAACGAAAAACATTTTTAATTTTTATTTATCGCTCTTATCGTGTTCAACAGTAACTCAAAAACAATGTTGATTTCAAAAAGATTGATTTTGTAGGCACTCAACGGGAATATGCTATGAGTTAAAAAAATAAAAAATTAAATAAGATCTTGGCCTTAATTACGATTATCACACTATAGGTCATTTGTTTTTAAGAAATTACAGTTTAAATAGTATAATAACATATTAATTTATTTATTTATTTAAAAATAAAAGAGGGTGGAAGGAAAGTGTAACCAAAATCTAGTAAAATGTGACTGAAAGAAAGTTCTTTTTGTACCTCTGCATAAACTGGAACAAAAACTCTACTTAGTATGTATACCTTTAAATAAAGCTCTTATTGCCTTAGTTCAAGATAAGCTAAATACTACACCTTGATATAAACATACCAAAATTATCTCATAGATTTTTATTTAGTGATGTGATATTTTTTGGCATATAAGAGACATAGCTACAAAAAATAATATTGAATTTTTTTGAAAGCTTAAGCTGATAATAAAAATAATTGAAATGTGTATTTAAGACCTACCAGGTGAAGTTATCGTAGCATATAATACTTAAATCAAATTATATTTATGTTGCCATTACCATAATGTGTAATCAAATTTTGTATATTTGGGTTTCAATGTATGAAATTAAGGAAGTAAAGCAGTTCAAAACAATTTCAAAAAATTCAAAAAATTTTAATTTAAAAAAAAAATAGAAGTAAATTCCCGCCTTTTCCTTATATATTCCTTATACAATCCCTTAGTTGTGGACATATTAATATACAATATATATATGTATATATGGTATATATATATATATACATATATATGATATATATATAGGCATGTTTACCAATCTGTAATTAGAAAAATTGTTCTACGCATTGGACCTTAATAGTGTTAAGAAAGTAATCAACATTTTCACAGGAAACCTTAGCATACACTTTTATTGTAGGATTATTTCAACATAATATTATAAAAAGAACAGACCATTAAGAACTATCTTAACAATTTTCAGCAATAGCAATATTTTGCTTATTTTATTACTTGCTTAGCCTTTCATCTTTGCTACAAGTTTGCCCATAGCTGCTATTTTATTTCTTTAATCCTTTTATTTCACCAAAGTTTTTGGGATATTTTCTAGTGAAACAATTAGCAAAATTTTTTTAGAAAAAAGAAATTCGTTATTTGAACATAATGAATTCAGCTAGTTAAAAAATTTTTTAAAGGGTTAAACGTTATAGAAAAATATTAGATGCTTTTTATTGTTTTGAATTGTTTTACTTCCTTAATTTCATATATTGAAACCCAAATATACAAATTTTGATTACACATTATGGTAATGGCAACATAAATATAATTTGATTTAAGTATTATATGCTACGATAACTTTACCTGGTAGGTCTTAAATACACATTTCAATTATTTTTATTATCAGCTTAAGCTTTCAAAAAAATTCAATATTATTTTTTGTAGCTATGTCTCTTATATGCCAAAAAATATCACATCACTAAATAAAAATCTATGAGATAATTTTGGTATGTTTATATCAAGGTGTAGTATTTAGCTTATCTTGAACTAAGGCAATAAGAGCTTTATTTAAAGGTATGCATACTAAGTAGAGTTTTTGTTCCAGTTTATGCAGAGGTACAAAAAGAACTTTCTTTCAGTCACATTTTACTAGATTTTGGTTACACTTTTCTTCCACCCTCTTTTATTTTTAAATAAATAAATAAATTAATATGTTATTATACTATTTAAACTGTAATTTCTTAAAAACAAATGACCTATAGTGTGATAATCGTAATTAAGGCCAAGATCTTATTTAATTTTTTATTTTTTTAACTCATAGCATATTCCCGTTGAGTGCCTACAAAATCAATCTTTTTGAAATCAACATTGTTTTTGAGTTACTGTTGAACACGATAAGAGCGATAAATAAAAATTAAAAATGTTTTTCGTTGTTGTGGGTACTTGACTTAAATTTTGGAATTGCTGTTAAGTATTCTCAGTGTTTCAGGAAAATATAGGATATAAGATTAATTTATTTTTAATTATTCTTTTTTCTTTTTTTTTGTTGGTTCATTAAATAAACAAATAAAGATTATAATAACAAGTAACCAAAGTTTGTTTTTCTTCATTAATTTTGAGATATCCTAATGCTTTTTTTTTTCTTTTGGATTTATTTTTTTAAGGTCAGAAATTATAAAATGAATAAAGCAGCCTCCTATTTGGATTTATTTATTAAATCTATGGTACATGGCTTTAAATAATCTGTGATTTAAGCCAATATTCCTTTTTTTTCAATTTTATTAGTAAGAAAATCAAAAGTTATTGGTGGCAAGTAACTATGCATAATGAGCTCCCTTTTATGCCAAAAGAATTTTAAACGCAGTATTTTTGAGATTAGTTACTTTCACGGGATATGCTAAATGGTATTCATTTTTAAAACGTTTTAAACAGTTGGTCTCCCATTGTTCTTTATTCATTTTGGTGTTGAGCTCCTAAAATACTGAACTTTAGGAAGAGCTATTGAGATTTGAATTAGTAAACTGCTTGGATGACTGTAAAAAGTGCTTAAAAAATTTTTATATGGTTCTTAAACCACAGTTCCTTAATTTTTGTGATTAAATATTGTAAATAAATTTTGTATAATGCTACAATAAAATAAATCAATTTAGTAACATTAAAAAGGCTATATAACTATATTTATTGGAGATTTAAATAATTTTTTTTTCTAGAAAACGTAAAGCTCCTCTTGCATACTTCAAAAATCTAAATATACAAAATTACTGCCCTTATCCATAAAAATCAGTAAAAAAATTAAGATAAACTGAAGCAAATTAAAGAACTTCTAAATCCATTTAACGCGAGTGCTCCTAAATCCCTCTAACTGAGCGCGCGAAAGCCGGACACGTAGTGTAAAATCGTTAATGAAGGCTCATATGAAGACGGAGCACTCGGCATTGATTTAGGAGAGCTCGAATAGGTCACTTTGAGCGCTCAATTGCCCGCTGTGTACTACAAAGCTTGACAAATATTCTAATAAAATTGTCTATATACTTCAATGAAATAAATTTCAGGAATTTTATAATTTCTTCATTTATTTCAGGTATAACAAAATATAATTTACAAAAATTAAGAGCTAATTTTCCATTTTCTCTTTTATTTATATAAATTTAACTTAATTTTTATATCAAGTTTTGGTATAATTAATTTTGGTATAATAAATATTGGTATACTATTATACCAACTGTCACACACAACAAATTTAGCCTTTCCCTTAGGCCGTGTTCATACTCGCGGCTGGTTGCTGGCTGGTACTTGTTGCCAACATTTTAATGTCACGAACTTGTAGCGGGGCTAGTTTGTAAACATTAATTTGTGTATAGCAACCTATTAAATGTCAATTCATTTCTCAATAGAAAGAAAGGGAGGGATGACAGCTCTTTTATTATTTTTATTTTTCAATTTAATTAATAAATAATTCGATTTGGACTAAAATTATTTTTGATATGTAATGATTTTTGTATTCATAGTTCAATAATAATTACTATATAAACTGAAAACTTGTAGTTATTAACACCGGAAGCAAAAACTTTTGACTTAAACTACGGTTAATACTTAAATAAATTTGAAAATTATCCCAAATTGTTTTATATTCTCAAAAATGCAATTTCACCTTGAAAGAATTATATTTTACATAAAGGTTGCATAGTTTTTGTATGTATAATATCCTAAGGAAACGTTTATAGTAGGTTTTGCAGTGAATTTTGATTTAATAATCATTAAATATCATAAATAATTTAAATGCAGATCAAGTTATTTATTATCTAAAGAATATTATAATCTTTTCAAGCCAAAATTGAAATTGCTTAAAAGAATTCTCAAAAATACAATTTCTTCAAAGTTTTACCTTGAAAAGATTAAATTTCACAAATAGGCTGCATAGTTTTTGTATAATATTCTTGGAATACATTTATTATAGGTTTTGTAACATCTATGGAAATTCTTTTTATATGAGAAATTTTTAAAACCTACGTACATAGTCGCTTTTGTGGAAAGCTTAGCTCACCATTTAAGAAAAATGGACACACAAAAATATTGGTTATGCCGGATGAAAATCGAAAAAAATATATATGACGCTTTGTATGGTTCACCAGAGAGCTCACCGAAGCAATGTAATGATTCAACGGAATAAAATTATATAAATTAATTATAAAATAAATTTGAGTTGAAACTTAAATCTGTTTGTAATTATAACTCTAATAACAGCAAAGGTGTCAATAAAAAACCAAATAGACCCAAAAGTCAATCACTTACTAAATTATCTCCTTTTGCTGGAAAAACACACTAAACAGTTACTTATACTGTTATGCTATACTATTATTATACTATCATTAACTTATCACTTTTTAAATTTTACTTGGTTACTAATTTTGGGTATATTTAACAGATTTCTTATTTTAGGTATTATATTGTAAAAGAGACTGGATAAATCTAATAAAATACCTTTACTCTTTCAAATGTCTAAACATAGGTAAAGGACAAATGCAAGGAACCCATATCATTTGCTTCAACGTACGTAGGTTTTAAAAATTTCTCATATAAAAAGAATTTCCATAGAATATTATATTATTATTATACAAAAACTATGCAGCCTATTTGTGAAATTTAATCTTTTCAAGGTAAAACTTTGAAGAAATTGTATTTTTGAGAATTCTTTTAAGCAATTTCAATTTTGGCTTGAAAAGATTATAATATTCTTTAGATAATAAATAACTTGATCTGCATTTAAATTATTTATGATATTTAATGATTATTAAATCAAAATTCACTGCAAAACCTACTATAAACGTTTCCTTAGGATATTATACATACAAAAACTATGCAACCTTTATGTAAAATATAATTCTTTCAAGGTGAAATTGCATTTTTGAGAATATAAAACAATTTGGGATAATTTTCAAATTTATTTAAGTACTAACCGTAGTTTAAGTCAAAAGTTTTTGCTTCCGGTGTTAATAACTACAAGTTTTCAGTTTATATAGTAATTATTACTGAACTATGAATACAAAAATCATTACATATCAAAAATAATTATAGTCCAAATCGAATTATTTATTAATTAAATTGAAAAATAAAAATAATAAAAGAGCTTTCATCCCTCCCTTTCTTTCTATTGAGAAATGAATTGACATTTAATAGGTTGCTATACACAAATTAATGTTTACAAACTAGCCCCGCTACAAGTTCGTGACATTAAAATGTTGGCAACAAGTACCAGCCAGCAACCAGCCGCGAGTATGAACACGGCCTTAGTCTAATCAACAAAGTTTCCATACATAAGTCTACACACATAGAGGGGAGTACATTGATATGACAGTTGAACTTTTGAATTGTATAGGGTTAATAGGGCAAATTTTGAGATCGAAAAAAACATATAACGCACGATTTTAGAATGTTTTAAATATTTTTCCCGGCATCAGGGGGTCGATATTTATCTAAAAAACAATAAATCATTTTGGGGGGGGGGCGCAGATCGTGTACTAACTACAGCCTTTTAAACCCTGTAGTCACAGAAAATTGACATATATAGGGGGGTCCAAATCAAATTTGTATGATATAAATTGTCATAAAAACAAAACGGTTTAATATTTTTTCATAATTTTTTGTTTATTGGAAAGGTGCATCCTTGTACTTTAATATTGAAATATAATTTCATTCAAATGACTGCCACGGCTTGCCTCACAGTAGCTGATTTGGTCGATCCAATTTTTCAATACATTTTCGATTGTTTGCGGCTGTATCTTGCCAATTTCGATGATAATATTGTGTTTAAGCTCTTCAATTGTTGTTGGATTATTGGCATAACATTTGTCTTTTACGGCACCCCACAAATAATAGTCCAACGTTGTCAAATCACACCTTCTTGGTGTCCATTTCACATCAGCATTTTTGCTGATAACATGATTTTCAAATTTAGAGCACACTAAGTCGACTGAAACTTTGTTTGTGTGGCATGTGGCGCCGTCCTGTTGAAACCAAACATCGTCCAATTCAATATCTTCGATTGCCGGAAAAAATTGTTCATTTAACATGTCACGATAGCGTTCGCCATCACCGTAACAACCTCGCCGGCGTCATTTTCAAAGAAAAATGGACCAATTATGGCGCCCGGCCAAAATCTGCACCATACAGTCACTCGTTTTGGGTACATTGGAATCTCTTGAATCCCCTGTGGGTTTTCTGTACCCAAAATACGGCAATTTTGCTTATTTACGTAGCTGCCAAGATGAAAATGAGCTTCGTTGATTATCGCACTGCTTTTGAAACTTTACAATCACTTTGAAAGTAATTTTTCTGTATTTCCCAGCGCGCTTCAAGCGTATATTTAACCATTTTCGTGTACCTCAGACTTCAAACTAAATTTATGTCATTCTGAAATTGACATTAGTGTTACCATATCAAAAAAAACCTATACGTCAAAATACAAATCTTATTTGGACCACCCTGTATTGTGATTTTTTTCTTATTGGATCCTCCTGTTTTGTGTATCTCTAGCTCGATTTACTTTACTAGTATTCATTATTTAACTTTATAAAACAATTTACATGAATGAAATTCAAAACTCTTAACTTTTCTTTAATTTTTTTGGTTAAAACACTTTTCATACATTTTACAATCTGCGACATCTGAGTTGACATTTCAGATCATATGTTTTCAGATTTAGACTCTATGTTTCTTTTGTCGTCACTACAGACTTTGCCTGTTAAGAACCGATTTTTTTGTATGGAGGACTACAACGTTGTACATAGCGCCTGTTAAGAATGGGTATTAGATGCATCTTATGTTTATTTCCATGTATATAGTACACTCCCAGTATTAAAAATTTGAATTACTTTGAATTTTACTAGTAAAAATGTTAATATTTAGATTGGTAGTTGAAAAAAATACAATTTTATACATACTGTGGCGACATTAAAATTATTATTTTTAATAATTTCATTAAAAAAAACAAAACGTAGTAGTTTTTAAGTTTTTGTAAATTTTTGTAATATGTCAAGCAAGCCTCGATTGTTTACTTGGTTGACATATTACAAATAAAAGTGAGTTAAAATATTTTTGCAGTTAGCAATTTTTAAATATTTTATATTATTACTTAAAAATATTTTATTATTTTTTTTATTGTAAGAAAAGTGTATAAAAATAAAAACAATTAATTTAATAAATGTGGACTTAATACTACATATTGGTGACCCCGACAAGGAGCAATAAGTCACCACATATTGGTGACTCCAACCAAAAGAAATTGGATCTCTATTGAATATGTTAAAGTTAATATTCAAAAGCAACCGTTTGTATCAGAAGCATTAAATAAGGATATAACATCATTCTGAACATGGTTCAATGTTTTTAGCGTTGATGCTACTCAAGTTTCAATTTTCAAGATCCTGACAACTACTACAGTTGAATTTCAATTATAAAGATTCAATCAAAACAATCAAGACGACAATTCGTCGTAAATTCAAAAGAAGTTGAAGATTCCAGCTATTTCAAGAATTTCATTTTCAAGAATTATTGGAATCATACAAGTTAAGTCTACACTTATATAACTTATGTTATATTAAATTAACACGGGACAAAGCCTTTCTTTTTCTCAGAGTGAGGCTGCTCTGAGCGTGTTAAAAATTAATATTATTATAATCATTTATTAATTATTTAATTGTTTCATAATTATCTTTTGTTTATTTTATTATTACTTTAATATTGTGAACGTTTTGTTTTTTTTTTTTTTTCATTTAATATGAACAATCTCGTGGGTGATATTTTACCGTCAGTGTCTGCTGTCGCAGTTAAACCTCCACCATTTTGGAAATCTTCCCCACAATTTTGGTTTGATAGGCTAGAAGCTCAATTTCAGCTCGCCAGAATTACAGACCAGCGAACCAAATTCAATTATGTTTTATCTGTTTTAGACGGAGAGATAATTCAAGTGATCAGTGATATTATTAGAAACCCGCATGCTAGTGAGGCATATGATCATTTAAAGACTAATTTAATTAATCGTCTATCAATTAGTGAAACTGCCAAACTCAGTCAACTCTTAGGTGATTTATCTTTAGGAGATCGACAGCCTTCCCAGTTCTTAAGAGAGATGCGAGAACTAGGAGGCAGCGTTGTTTCGGAAGAATTATTACGTTCGTTATGGTTGCAACGTCTTCCGGATAATATGCAGGCAATTTTAGCATGTAATCCAGGTAATTTAACAGAGCTCGCAAATTGTGCTGATAAAATCGCTGATGTTTATAATAAACCTATTGTTTATTCATGTAACAGCACTAATGAAACTAGTCAAACTAACTTGATTTTAGAACGTTTGGATTTATTAACAAGCGGATTGAATGAGTTAAAACAAAAGGTTAACGTACAACAAAATTTTAGACGTTCTAGATCCCGCTCTAAGTCAAAGAATATTTTTAAAAGCAATAATAATGATAATTTATGCTGGTATCACGCTAAATTTGCGGATAAGGCCACCAAATGCATTAAGCCTTGCGCATTTATAACTAAGTCAAAAAACTAAATCGCCTGTCAACTCGAACGGTGGTTGGTAATGGCAAGTTGTCAAGCCGTTTGACAATTTTTGATAAATCTTCAGGTCGTCATTTTTTAATTGATACTGGTGCTGACGTTTCAGTGATTCCAATTCAAACTACGGGTAGACCTACACCTTCCAACTTCAAACTTTCTGCAGCTAATTCATCGAAAATCAATACTTTTGGTCGTAAAGTTTTAACTCTCAATTTAGGGCTACGTCGTAATTTTACATGGAGTTTCATAATTGCTGACGTAGTTAAACCAATCATTGGTGCTGATTTTTTAAGCCATTATGGTTTACTTGTAGATTTATCAAAACAGTTAATTATTGATCCTTTAACTTCAATAAATTCTTTGTGTATAGTTTCGAAAGGTTTACATTCAAATTTATCTCTAGTACTAGACAATTCATCCGACCTTGGTATTCAAAAGCTTCTTACAAAATGGTATGAGGTAACTCAGGACTTGAACTGTGCAAAGCCCATCAAACATAATGTAACACATAGAATTTTCACAATGGGAAATCCCGTTGTATCTAAAGTAAGACAACTATCTACAGAAAAGTTATTAGCTGCCAAAAAAGAATTTAACATGCTTTTAGACAAAGGCATATGTAGACCGTCGAATAGCCCGTGGTCTTCGCCTCTTCACCTGGTTTTAAAAAAGAATGGTGATTGGCGACCTTGCGGAGATTATAGACGTCTTAACGCAATCACTATTCCGGACCGTTACCCCATTCCTCTTATTCATGATTTTGTGCATCATCTTCAAAATTGTAAAATATTTTCGAAATTGGATTTACAAAGGGCATACCATCAAATTCCTATTGATCCAGAGGATATACCAAAAACTGCGATTTGTACCCCCTTTGGGTTATTTGAATTTACTCGTATGACTTTCGGTCTTTGCAATGCGGCCCAAACTTTCCAAAGGTTTATCAGCTGGGTATTTCAAGATTTTTCATTCTGTTTTACCTATTTGGATGACATTTTAGTCGCGTCTAAATCGGAAGAAGACCACTTAAGTCATCTGGAGCTCATTTTTCAAAAGTTGCATGAGCACGGTTTGGTTATTAATACAGATAAATGTGTATTTTCGAAATCAAATTTGAATTTTCTTGGACATCTTATTAGCCCAGATGGTATCAAACCATCACCTGATAAGGTTGAATCAATTAAAAATTTTCAACGTCCCGATACTGTAAAAGGATTAAGACGTTTTCTCGGGATGGTAAATTTTTACAGACGTTTTATCCCTAAAGCAGCGCAACATCAGTTGCTATTAGATAAATTTTTAGTTGGAAGCAAGAAGGATGGAAACAAAAAAATTAATTGGGATTCCACCTCTATAGCGTCATTTAATGAGTTAAAGTCTGTTTTAGCACAAACAACTCTTTTAGCGTTTCCAGATCCTGCAGCTGATCTAGCACTTTTTGTAGACGCTTCTGACGTTGCCATAGGTGCTGTTTTACAACAGCATGTTCAAGGATCGTGGCAACCTTTAGGTTTTTTCTCAACAAAGTTGAATGCAGCACAAAAAAACTACAGCACTTATGATCGTGAGCTTTTAGCGATCTATAAAGGTATCAAATTTTTCCGATATCAAATTGAAGGTCGAGATTTTGTAATTTTTACGGACCATAAACCGCTTATTTTTGCTTTCAAACAAAAAGCGGAGAAAGCTTCTCCAAGGCAATTCCGACAGTTAGATTTCATTAGTCAATTTTCCACTAATATTAGACACGTATCAGGAAAAGAAAATATTGTAGCTGACACTCTTTCACGTGTAAATGAAATTAATTTCCCCTCAAGCTTAAATTTTGATTTAATAGCTGCGGCACAAGAGAATGATAAGATTTTGGAAGATCTTAAAAATAACGAAGCTTTCACATTTGCAAAGCTCCCAGTTGTTAATTCAAATTCAAGAATCTACTGTGAAACTTCTAATAATAATGTCCGACCTTATATTCCAGAAGAGTTCAGACTTCAGGTTTTTAAATCAGTTCATGACCTCGCACACCCTAGTATTAGGGCAACAAATAAAATGGTCACTTCCAAATTCTTTTGGCCTTTAATGAATAGGGATTGTAACAATTGGTCCCGGGATTGTTTAGCTTGTCAAAAAAATAAGATTTCACGACATGTTAAAAATTTCCCCAGGAAGTTTGAGCCAGTTTCTTCTCGTTTCTCAACTATCCATATGGATATTGTTGGACCGCTTCCTACATCCGAAAATTTCCATTATTGTCTGACTATCATTGACAGATATACAAGATGGCCGGAAGCAATTCCTTTAACTGAGTGCACAGCAGAATCTTGTGCTGAGGCATTATGTCGGGTGTGGATTGCACGTTTTGGTATTCCTCAAATCATTATAACTGACCAGGGGCGACAATTTGAAGCTAACTTGTTTAAGGAATTATCTAAAATGTTTGGATTTAAAAGAGTTCGCACAAGTCCTTATCATCCCAAATCAAATGGATTTATAGAACGATGGCATAGGACATTTAAAACTACTTTGATGGCCCATGGTAAGCAAGCTTGGTCTAAATCACTTCCTTTTGTTCTGTTGGGGCTTAGAACTACTTTTAGGGAAGAATTTTTAGCTACTCCTGCAGAGTTAGTTTACGGAGAATCGCTCAGATTACCTGGAGATTTTTTACAGAAATCTGTAGAGAATTTATCTCAATCCGATTTTGTTACTAAGTTGCAGAATATTTTTAGCAATATACGTCCTGTTCAAGCTTCAGATCACTCCAATAACAAATATTTTAAATTTAAAAAATTGGACGACTGTTCACATGTTTTCATTAAATCCCCTGTTAAATTAGCTTTGAAAAGCCCTTACGATGGACCTTTTCCTGTGGTCTCTCGTGGCCAACATTGTTTTACGGTAAAAATAAAAGGGAAAGACGTTAAAATCTCTGTTGAACGTTTGAAACCTTATTACTTTTCACTGATTGACTCTCCTCCTTCTCCAACAGATTCCAAAGCTGATTGTTATTCAAAAAAAAAGGTTAATTTCGCCTCAAATACTAAACTAAAATAATATCGATTAACTTACAGTTCATCTGGTGGGGGAGTAATGTGGCGACATTAAAATTATTATTTTTAATAATTTCATTAAAAAAAACAAAACGTAGTAGTTTTTAAGTTTTTGTAAATTTTTGTAATATGTCAAGCAAGCCTCGATTGTTTACTTGGTTGACATATTACAAATAAAAGTGAGTTAAAATATTTTTGCAGTTAGCAATTTTTAAATATTTTATATTATTACTTAAAAATATTTTATTATTTTTTTTATTGTAAGAAAAGTGTATAAAAATAAAAACAATTAATTTAATAAATGTGGACTTAATACTACAATACCTTTAAATTTATTATGCTTTAGTGCTAGTATGCCCCACTATATATAACAATTTTATATATTTTTGTATTCAACAAATTATTTTCACTATGTTAACAGGATGAACGCTGATCTTTTACATTGAAAGTATGAAGAATACCAAGTGCATACCTGCAAAATTAAATTAAAAATTATAATTGTTATCACATGAATAGTTGTAGTTTATAAAGTTTAATGCAAACACAATTCTATAAGGCGAAATTTATTGAGCATTTCTTTAGATTTGTCAAGTTATGTAAAATATCTTTAAGATGCTAAATAGTTTATCAAACTAGTAAGATAAACGTATGATCAACATGATTAAGGGTCACGGTGAAATCCACTGCGTTCGAGATCTCAGTTGCCTATAAGCTGTCATTGCAGTTTTTAGACTATTCACTATATTTCAAAAATGATCATACAACTCTCTGGTCCAATATAAGACATATGAAAATGGCAATTTGTGAAAACAAAATTAAATAAGTTTTGCAACCTCAATAAATTTTATATGGAGCGAGAGAGCCGATTTGTTGACTCGAAAACATAGTAAATTATCCCCTTAACGGTTAATTTCCATAAGCAGGGTACTGTCTTTTTGCGTTGCGACATGTCTTTGAAAATCCACTTTCTACATTCACACTTGGACTTCTTTCCTGAAAATTTGGGCTCCGTCAGTAATGAACATCGCAAAAGGTTCCATCAGGAAATTTCTATAATGGAAAAACGACATCAGGTGAAGTTGAGTCCACGCATACTGGCAGATTACTGTTGGACATTACAACGAGACATCCCAGAAGCAAAACATAGAAGGAAATCTTAAGGTTGCATTTAAATTAGTACTGTAATACTCTTATTAGCTTTATTTTGTCGTTAAAATTAGTATTTTTTAAAAAAACAAACAAGCACATATTTCAATAAAACTATTCCTGTATCAAATATTCTAATATCAATTCTATCATCCTTAACCTTGTTCTAAGCATTAGTTAAAAGTTTTCATGTTACAAAAAAAAAGAGTTTTTTTGTAGACCAGTGATTATTATTATCAGTTTTCATACGAAATTACATCACTTAGAATTGATACATTTTTCTATGCAGCTTGCTTTAAGGGGGGATTATGGTTTTAAGTGTAAAAAAAATCACTTTTTTCGTGCATTTCTTTTAAGAATATTGATTAAGAAAATTTCTTCAAAGGTTTTGTAAATTATTAAGCAGCATGTGAGCGATATTTTGTAATTTTTTGATTAGAAAATCCTTATATATAAGTATAATATATATTAAAAAATTCGATTTTTAAAAAGTGCTAAGCCATACTCCCCCCTTATATAGATGCAATAGATCCACCTCTTGCACTAAATGTATTCCTTCTACATAAACAGTGTTTTGTACTTCAGATGGCAAATTTTATAGACATATTTTTTAGCTTTTTTTAAGTAACCTTGTATGACCATAATTATCTCCAAGAGTTTAATTTTCTATTTATATTCATATTTATGCCATCCAACTGATTAAATGGCTGTTTTCTCTTTTGATCGAAGACTATGCCTTAGATTAGTTTAGGATGAGATCCCTGCCTTTATAGTAAATCATCCACAACTAATAGTTAAGAAAAAAAAAAAAAATTCGAGCCCCCGTTGCAATTATACATCCTCTTTGTCTTTTATTTGTTTAATTGAACTTTAAAGTCTTTAAAAAATCCAGTTATTACCGATCAAAATAAAATCATGATTAAATTCAGACAAGTTACATAAGATTTGAAATTGTATTAAAGAAACTTCTAATTGCAATTGATTTATTCGAAACAAAGTTTTAAAGATGTTTTTCAAAATATTTCCACAAATGTCAAAATTAACATCACAAGAGTTTTTCTACTTCAGATAGTTAGACAAAGAAAGGGGAAGAAGGTACATTACATTACCAACATTACTAGAAAGATACAAAAAGTCGTCACAGAAAATTACAATTAAAGAAAAACAGTTTTGGAAGAAAATAAAGAAAGAACCCCATTGTTATCTGCTTCAGCTAAAGGCAGAACTTCAACCTCTTATCTTAAGCTGATGTCTAACCGATGAGTACTTAATTTCCTGGATTCTATGGGAAAGTAAGAATGAGAAAAACTATGAAATGTATTATGTATGCTAAGCATGCTACTATTGCTGGTAATAATGGTGCAACAACTCTCTAAGACATATAACTAGTTTAAAAGAAAACTACCAACAACAAACAGAATGAGTTATTGTCCAAAACAATAACTTTAGTCCCGCATCTCCCTCTTAATCAAGCAAGAAATTTATATAAGAAAATTTCTACCATAATTTGATGCTAACTTCAGATCGGACCAAAGAATGACCAAATCGAAACCAAAAAAAAACAAACTAGTGTCTTTATTATATATGAATTTTGCCAGCTCTTAAACTTAACATAATTTTATAAGAGAAAGAATGGCTGACTGAGGCTGATTCAAATTTACATTTAAGTATACTTAACCAGCGATGTTGGAATGAATTTTGAGGTATTTCAAATTTTTTTACATACAAAAATCAGAGAAGTAGGAATTTTTGTAGAATTTTTTTTCATTGATTTTTAAGCTAAGTTGACTTAAGTTTACTTGATCTCCTTGTCCGAAATAAATTCAAACATTTTGTATTTAAAAAAATTAGAAAAATAACGAAGACAAATTAATTTTTACTTTTAATTTTGATTACGACCTGAAAAAATGCACCCTTTAAACCTGTCTATCATCTCAATCTTGAAAATGTTTTCTGCTATGTTGAATAGAAAGAGAAAAAAAAAATAAAAGTTTTTATTTATTTATTGACTTTTGTTTTTTTAAGAAACAATTATAAGCTACGTTAAGCAGTGTTTTAGTAGTTTTGAGGAGATATGAGTTCAGCTATCATTTGAAAGTGTTTTAAGAGGATGGAATTCCAAGTCTCGAGCTTTCGTTTTGTTTCACGGTGAAAATAATAGCAAAATATTTTACACACTTTACGAGTTCTCGTGTTACCATGAAGTCAACTCTAGGCACTTAATTAAACTGTTGAAAATTTTTTTCTGAATTAATATTAGTTTCGATAATTTCTTTTAAAATTTTTAATTATTTTTATTTCTTAAGTCTAAACTTTTTGTGGCTATTACTTTTGCTTTGATTTTGTTGTTAGCTCCAGCATTCAAGACTTAAGATGATCTTTACTATTTTGTCCTGCTTTGGCGATTAGGACAATGAAATTTTCCGTCGTATCAATATGAAGTTATTGGGAAAGAAATAAAAGAAATAAGACAAATTTTCTCATTACGCGCCAAAATATTAAAGACAAAAAAATAATATTAACCCAGAAATATTCAAATTAGTGAGCTGTCTGAGAAAGTAACAGTGCAGACTTACAATGTTTTATACTGAATGTCCGAAAAAAGTGAACTTTGTATATATCACAAAATATGTTATGAGAAGAACGAATTCAGATTCGTTTAACTTTCTTTTAGTGTTTATTGGGCTTTACTTTGAGAAAAATAAATTAATTTTGTTTGGATTATGGGAACTATTTCTCTTGTATAGTGCAAAGTGTCTTTATAGTTTTGGCATCAATGCAGTGCTATTTCTTTTAAAATTACTAAATGAAATAATTTAAGTAATTAAAGTTGGCTTATAGTTGAGTGTTAAATGAATTTTAGAGAACTTTTTCTTTCTACATACAGAAAAGAAATACCTTATCAGTTTTGTATAGAAAGAATGTTTAAAAAGTGCACTAAAAATTTTTTTAGCCTATTAGTGTAGCTATTAATAAAATGTTTAAGCAAATAAGATTCTATTACAGTTGTTTTTATATACTATCAATGAAATATTGTTTTTTATTAATACATACTTCCTTTAAGGATTTTATTCGGCTGAAATAACATACCAGATAAGTACCTGGGTTGGAATATTCAATTGTTAATCCTGCCACTTGGCAGTTCACCCAATTTTAAATAAGTATAATCTTTTACATTGTGTCATAAGAGATCTAAAAATTTTAACTGATTTAATACTGAATAGTCTACACAGCCGTCATAATGTCATAAGAGATGTTAAAAACTTGAACTGACTCCTTATCCTTCACTATCAGTAAAAAATCATTATGAATTTACGAATTTTTTCAGTACAATCGGAATTATACCAGTTTCATAAAATCAAAATAAAAAGGAATTTTAATTTAGATAATTATAAGTAACATTTAAAGGTAAAATATTGTGGCACCTAAAGTCTATTTTGTTGTACAACCTGTAAATTTAGAATAAACACCCAAATTTCCTTGTGTACAGGCTTTTAAAGACTTTTTTTATAGGGATTACTATATACTTTACACACGATTCTTCATACAAAATTTCTTCCCATGATTGTAAAACAGTGTATTAGCATCTGTGGAAGCGGAATAAGCTATGCAGCCACATGGCTAATAAATATGATCATCCTTTCATCTGATACCAATACACAAACCCACGCATAAGAATGGCTGCCTTTGTAAAGGCTTGTGCACATGAAACGGGCGTAAAACAAAGAAATGTATATCTTCGCTCTCTTTCTCTCACTTTCCATATAATTAAATTTCTTCATAAAATACTACAGACATTCCGCGCTATATAACGCTGGATAACATTTGATCTGCAAGTATCGGGCATAGAAATTTTGTTTCACCTATGTGCGATTTAAATTTGTTTAGTGAACTTTTCTCAGTATATGTATTTGATTTCTCTTTTTTTGTTTTGTAGTTTTTTTTTGTACTATAAAATTTAATATGGAGTTAGAGTTATAGGGACTATTCACTATTAATCCCATTTGACGTCAAATCTTGCTTACCTCCTTCCACTCGTAAACGTACATATAGTGTAAATATATGCTTTAAAATGGTGTGAATTAGTTCTATAATTGTGTGTGTATATTTAAGAGAATTACGCTTTGTCATTTCAATTTATAAAATTTTATAGGTTATGTTACCATAGGAAATTCGAATATTTTTTTTTAAATCCTTTAAAATAAAATTTTTAGGTGAAAGAAACTAAAATATTTTTAGGTGAAAAAACTTATATAGTTCTATAGAACTATTTGTTTTGTTTTAAATTTAAAGTGTTTTTTTTAGTGAAAAATAATGTTTTAATCACAAAAATGTTGCAAGGATTTTCCAATAATATTTGTTATATGTTGCAGGTAATAGGGTAAGACTAAAATAAAAATTCTTAAAGTTTCAAAAAAAAGTAAAATTGAAAGAATTATAAATATTTTTCTCATATTTTTATATTTAAATGTTATTTCAACTTTGACGTATAAACGCATACATCAAAACTCTGCTGTAGAAACCCAGCTTGTTTTAACAAATTCATGTTTTCTTAGATGTGTATTCCTCGAAGGAAAATTAAAATGATTTTTTGGTATGTATTTATTAGTAAATGACTAATACAAAAAATAAACGGCAGCGATTTGTGGGTAAAAAATTAAGCATGTTTAATCGTTTCCGAAATATCAATGGGTTTTGGTGGTGTTTAAATAGAGGGGAAGGGATGCAAGTGACATTGCCTTTTAAGTGAAGAATGCGTGGTAAAAAAAAATTTAACTCTTTATTTTTTTTTGAGTGAGGATGGGGATTAGAGTGAAAATAAAGGAGACTAATTGGGTTCTTAGCTACATTTGGCTAAACAATAAGTTGTTAAGCTTAAACTAGAAGGATTAAACTTCATAACTCATAACTCATAATTCATAACTTATATGCTCATAAATGTCAACAGATACTTTATGAAAAGCATATCGTGGTACTTTTTCTTGCACTAAAGGCTCCTTCTGATTATTCCGTTCAAATTTTCCACAAATTTTACAACTTTTCAAGGAACGAATCATTGTTGATAATTCATATGCAAACTCCTTTCCATCAGGTAAAGGTGCTCTCGACCAACAATCCGCAATCAATATTTTTTTTCCTGACTTGTACACAATTGACACATTCGGATATTTCAGCAACTGAGTAAACATCAGCAGTAAACGAGGTGTTACATCATCAATATTTTTATTGACCAAAATTTCTAGCAGTTTATGATCTGAATGCACTGTAAACTCACGACCATACAAAAAATAATGGAAACGTTCACAAGCAAAGATGATTTGTAATGAAATGACCCATAATCTTAACTTTATTTACTCTAAATTGAACTTTTTTACTATTAAACCTTATGTTATTTTTTCTCACACACTGAGTAACAATAATGTTTTATCATGCTCCTCATATGACTCTCCAAAAATAATGATGTCATCGAAATAAACTTTAAATTCCGGGAATTTTACCGAATATTAAAACCATTTTCTTTGAAATATTTCAGGTGTACTATTAATGCCAAATGGTACTCGATTCCACCTGTACCTACGAAATGAAGTACTAAATGTTGTTAAGCCACAGCTCCGACTATCTAACTGCATGTGCCAAAATCCATTGCAAAGGTCACAGTATAATCTTTTTTTTCACTAATCTGATTGTAATATCCTCAAATGTTGGGATCAAAAAATGTTCACATTTAATACATTTATTTAACGGTTTTCGATCTAAGCATATGCTCACTCATATGCTTACTCGGCTTCTCAACTATTTGTAAATTATTTACCCAATCAATTGGATAATCCACAAAACTAATAATTTTTTTCCTTTTCCATTGCATCCAACTTCGTTTTTAATACTTTATGTTTTTTGTAGTGCACAACAGGCACAGAATTTTCTTTTAAGACAAATGAGAATTTTCCTGGAATTTTTTCAAGAGCATCAAAAATATCTTTGTTTCCTTTGTTCCCCCTAAGGGGTTTTTGAGGGTCGCCAAAGACTTACAAATTTACTTGTTATTTAACAAATATAAGACTTTTCATCAACAAAAATCAAGTAATTTTAAAAATAGACCTTGAATTTTTACGAAAGAAATTTGGTATATTTTGTATCTAATAGCAATCGGTAAGCGAACAGATGCTTGTTGCAAAAAACATTGATGAAGAACTACACAATATATTGGAGGATGTTGTTATTGTAATTAATTACATTAAAAGCAGCACCCTAAATAGTCGTCTCTTTTCAGTACTCTGTAATGAGATGGGTTCTGCGTATGAAACATTTTTACTAGATACAAAAGTTAAGCCTTGTTCAGACCAGAGCGTATTTCCATCGCTCGACGCCTAAGGTCATAAAACGGGCAGTGCATTCGCTCTGACCATGGCTCGGAAAACTCAGTTACATGGTTGATATCTTCGACAAACTTAATGATCTAAACTTGAGTTTGCAGGGAAAGAACACAAACATATTAATATTGAACAATAAAATTGAAGCTTTAAAAAACAAACTGATACTTTGGCAAAGTGCATTAAACAAAAACAGTATAGAAATGTTCCCATGCTTTTCGACTTCATTAAAGAAAATAATGTAGATTTTTTTTTATTGAAAGAATTAATCTCCCGCCATATGACGAAAATGGGAGAAAACTTTTTAAAAAGGTTTAAAAAATTTACTGCTAATACTTAGGTTGGATCTCCAATCCATTCTCATTCGATATTTTAAATTCCAATATTTCTCTGAATGAAAAAGAACAGTTAATTAATATTTCAAGTTACAAAGCACTACGGATTCAATTCAAGTCCCAATCATGTCAAAAATTCTGGCTATTCAGAATTCTGCTGAAATTCACAATTTTCTTCTTCACTCCAGTTCACACAAGAAACACGTTTATTTGTTTTCTGTTTTTCTCTTTTGCAAACAAATGCTTTGATGACTTTACGCAATGTAATACAAATGGTTTCACTACTACCATCTTCTTCCTTGATTGTTTCTAACGTTGTATCACTCTCAAAATCCTTGTTGTCTGGAAATAATTCCATAAAAATTTTCATACCCCTTTTACCACTTAGCCACAAGAATGTGGGCTATTCACTATAATTTCCAAATTGTCAAATGGCTCGCTCATCCTATGTAAATATATGGGGATAGCGATTTGTGATTAAATTTTTAAACATGTATAAAAACTTACTCACAAATTGTATTGAATAGTCCCCTAAGGAAAAGGCTATATGCGTCATTGGCAAAATATGGAAACTAAGAATGCACAAAATTATCTCCGCATTACTAATATTTTGTATTTGAGCAACAACGAAAACAAAAATTGTTCTATTTAAAAATTATAAGCTCTAAATTAAAATAAAAGAAATTCACTTCAAACTTAAAGGTAGGCAAAAGAAATCAATCACATCAAGCAAAACATACCTAAAAAATTAAAATATCCCGAAATTTACTATTTAACTACGTTTTTGATAAAAAAAATACCTTTACTTGTTTTCTATTCGAGTGTGTAGTCATTTTAATTATTCACTACGCCAATACTAGTACATTTTAGTGAATTATACTGAGAAGCATAAAAGTGCGAATAAGTACTTACCTTTATTACACAGCATTAAAACATTTGGGCAATGTTTCCAAATATTCCTACAAGAGAATGTGTATGCACAGGGCATGCCCAGTTTTCATTAAAAAATTAATTCCTTGGCAAAAATGAGTTCTTAAGAACTTTAGAACTTTTATGTTTTCAAAATTTAAATCATATTAAAAATAAAATTTTATATGTGCTTCAATTTTTGAAATCTTTCATTTCATGGTAAAATTTCACCTACTTTCAAAAAATTAAAAGAAAATTGCATTCACAATTTTTGCCGACGGTAAAATTGATTTCAACTTTTTTTATAATTTCATCATAAAAACCACGAAAATGTATTCATTTTAAGATTTGCTAATACCCAACTATTGAAACCGAAAATTTAGAGACCAGATTTTCACATAAATAAAATTATAAAAACCTAAAAATTTATTAAAAACGAATTAAAATAAAATTCACTATTGGCAGTGCGCATCAAAACTAATAAATGAAGAAACTTAATAATACTGTAATCAAAGGACTTCAAAAGCCTTAAAAAGTAAACAAAATTAAACATAATTTCATTAAATAATATACATGTATATATGTATATATTTATAGAGATTTTTAGTATACACGTATAAAAATTTCATTTTTGGCTTGATTAATTAAAAACTTCACTGCAAAAAACTGAAGAAAAATATGGCTTGAGATTTATAGAAATTATGTTAAAAATTATTTTCACTTTAATTTAAAAAGAAAACACGTTGAAAGCCAATGCAAATTACATAATTTTTTTTTTACACACACCCAAAATAAAATGAAATTTGATTACTTCTAGTATAATTTTTTTGTTTACCCACAAAAACACAATTATATCAATTTAAAAATTAAATAAAATATATGCTTCATTATTTTAAAATGATGAAAGTAAAAATTATATTTTCTAAAATACCATCCCGGCAGGTATTATATTTATACAGTTTCACATAACTAACCGAACGCGATTCTGAGAGAAACTACAGACGAAAGTATTTTTGCTTTTTGTAGGTTTTACCAGCAAAATAGTCAATTTAATTTGTAGGCGAGATATTTTAAGGGTGTGTGTGAATTAAAATGCAATAGTGTAAAAGTGATATAAAACTTTGATATATGTATATGCCAAAGTAAGGATGAGTGAAACAAACGCACTGGGCTTTTACTTTTCTTGTATGAGAGAGTTAAAATGAAAAATTATGAATGTGTTTCACAAATCAACCAAGTTGAGTGAAGGAGTGTTCATTTGCTGAGAGAGAAGAGTGCGTTCAATAACTCAACTAAAATAAATTCTAAATATTGAGCCAAAATATATCACTGTTTAACTATCCAGTAGGAATTTAGTCTACAACAGGCGAAAACAGCAAAATGCTTGGGTGCATTCTTGCTACCGAGACCAGCATGTCAGTAAAAATTTATTCGGTTTACACGTTTTATATGTTATACGCTTGTAAAGACATAGATTTGGGTTTATATATGGGTAAAGAGTACATTTTTGGTAGTGTAAGTATAAAAGTGACATTTGGTTGAAATAAATATGGCGTGTGTTATATTTCTGTAAATTTTAATTAAAAAAAATATTGAATATAATAGAACTAGTGCATAGTAAAATTAAAATATATAAAAGAAATATAACTATAAAAATTATTATTACTTATTCCTAATATTTATAATAAAAAATTAAGTTTTTGTACTCTTTTCTTCCACAGGTGAATTTTTATTAAAAAATAGCAAACTTCAAAAAACTTCAAATATATTTGGTACAAAAATTATAGATGTCAACTATCATATGATTCTACTCATGAGGGTTTCTTGGATAGAACGATATCCCTAAAACAGGTATTGCAGATATTTTGGAAGGAATATGGGCTCAAAATCAGAAAAATTTTCCTATTATTTGTAAATAATTAAAAAAAAATGAAATTTTTAAGTGTCTTTTATTAAAATACCGAGATTAAATAAAAAGTGAATTATAATTCAAAAATGAAAGGAAAATGAATATCCACACTAACTGGCGCTACGTCTACTTACTGATAGACTGGTACGTGTGCAGTCTCGGCCACGGCCGAAAATCTCGGCAAATTTAAGCCGAGAACGAGAACCGAGATCTCGGCTTGGATTTCTGCCGAGAGAAGGCCGAGAGCGAGTTTTCGGTCGGACCTTAGATATAACTCGACATTTGAGGTGAAAGCACGGTATAGTTATACCGTAATGTAATTTCGCTCAAAAACTCTACCCAGAAGTAAATTGTCTAACGCCCGGTTTTACAATCATATAAAAATCGCAAATCATATAAAAAAACGCCGTAGCCAAACAACCACCGGTACAGAATAACAACAACCAAACAGAATCATCCTATAGAGAATATATTAACTTTTAAGTAGCCCGTGGTTACGTAAAAAAATTAATAATTAATATATAAGCTTAAATAAATATTTATAGTTTTACATATCAAAAATTATTTAAGAGATTTTAAACATTATACAAGAATTTTACATACAACACAAATCCTTAATTTTTACTGAAAATACTATAAACTTTTTTATTTTTTTATGAATTAAAAATTAAACTGCTTAAATATTGTTAAATTTTTAATAAATTTTTGTACTTAAGTAAAGTATTTAATAATTTTTTATAAATTTATAAATTATTACTAGATTTTAAATATTATTTCACAAATAATTAAATAATATTTCTAAGTCATTTAAAAAATAAAAGCTTTAAAATAGTTTACAGGGAGGAAGGTAAGCTCCGTGTATTCCTTCTTAGCCTTGTACATACCAAAGCGAATTTTATTCGCTGGACGCCAAAGGTCATAAAAGAGAATTAGGTACATTACTGCATGCTATATGTATACATATATGAACATATATATACATACATACATATACGTATATTTTTAAAAAATTAATAAAAAATTCTGGAATTTATAAAGCGCTTACAAAATTGCAGTTATTTAATAGAGGAAAATCGTGAAATTAATTCTAGAGAAGATTGTATTAAAATACATTCAATTATTCATCATCAGTTATCAACACCAATATTCCGTAACATGATAAAATATGCATGGTATGCTTTAAAACTATCGAATAACCGAAATATCTTTATGAATGTAAATCAAGTATGTTTTTCAACGGATGCCTTAAGAACCCCTTGTGATTGTACAAAATCGGCATTTATATGTTGTACAAGATGCCGTAATAATTACTGTTTTGTGTGTTTCTATGACAATTATCATTCGGGCTGTTGTATATAATTGTACCATTAATAAAAATTTAATTCCTTCTAGTTTATTCCAGAATTTTTTATTAATTTTTTAAAAATATACGTATATGTATGGATGTATATATATATATATATATGAATATATATATATATGTTCATATATGTATATATATAGCATGCAGTAATGTAATACTTATTTAATTACATACTTTAATGCAAAAAAATTTTAGAAATATTATAATTGCGAATGAAAATAATATGAGTACATATGTTGCACCAAAAAATTCAAACCGTGTTTTTGTGGAATATTCCGAATAGTGCGCCCTAATATTTTAAAATTATGTTATATTAAGTGAGATCTATCACCAAAAAAAATATAGAGCCAAAACGCGGAGTCAACAGCTGTACGGTCTCCTTGTAAGTGTGTGTGACGTGTGCGGGGGTGAAGATCCAGTGATCAGTTCCCTATAAGCGTTAGTATTCCTATGTTAGGTCATGCGGTTTCTTGCGGTGAAGCCGTCTTGTCTGACTTATTTGCAAAAGTGGACTGTGAAACGTTTTGACATTTTCTTCCGCGATTAAATATTAACATCCAGTTTCACAGTACGCGCTTAAGCCTCGATAAACGTAATCTTTCACTTTAAACCCACTTAATTTGCTAAGCGCATTTCACAGTGTTTAGTTTTTGAGCTTAAGCGTGATTAATTTCTGGAAAGCTTAAGCCCTCAAGATTGTTTTTTGAAAAGGTAGAGGAATTGGAGATTGTTTTAGCTTTAGAAGAAATTTGCATGCGTCACGAAAGAAATATTCGCTTGCGCCCAAATCATTTCGATATATGCAATAATAGAAAATTTTTTAGTCAATTTTGTTTGAGTAAGGGAACCGCTTGCATAATTTTAAACCAAATTGCACCCAGGATCGAAAATTGAACAATCTGGTATGTAGCAAATTCTCCAAAGAAAATAAATAGCAACTAGTGTTATTTCCCAGGAATAAATCACTATCAGCAGAATGCAGTGGCGGATCCAGGGGGAGGAAACAAGGGACATTCCCCCCCCCCCCCCCCCAACATTCAAAAGATTAAAACAATAAAAGATGCCACTTGAAAGAGACACTACCAAGAAAAATGCCTTTTAAAAATGACTAGAATTTCTTCTTTCAGAATATTTACTGATTAATTATGATTTATTGCTTTATAGTCTTCCAAGCAAAAGTCTATTTCGTCATTTTTTCCACATGCAAAGAATATAAAGGAAGATGAAGATAATAAAAATGTTCCACTACAATCAGAACTACAAGAAAAAAACTCAAATTTGATCCTTGCACCAGACAATTTAACACCCCATGAGATAGATTCTTCATGCACTATCATACCATCCACTTCAAACACTTTTGCACAAATTTTTCATGTTCAAGGGATGTTTCTAACGATGTTGGTAATTTTATAGGACAAAAAATTAATGATCACGTGAAAAAATTTTACTTGAAAATCCTTGGATGCCCCCGAAAGATTATACTTTTCCATATTCTACAAGAATCATTTCTGGCAAGGAAATTAAAAATTACATCTCGTACAAACACTTGGTGGCTTACAAGAAATGGCTTGTATTATCTGATGTACAGAAGGCCTTTTCTGTAAATATTGTCCATGGTTTACGCCCAGAAATGAAGGAGGTTATCAGAAGAATGTCCCTTTAGGAGTACTTGTCAGTCAGCCACTAACAAAACTCAAAAATTTATTTGGAACGAAAGGCGTTTTGGAAGTACATGCGCTAAATGCCTATCACAAAAATGCAATGGCTGCAGGAAAAGACTTCCTGAAAAACTAATCTAATCCTCAGTTTGATGTCAATCATCTTCCTGACAAAAAATTATGCCATAGAAAGACAAAGGAATAGAGAAATACTATCTCACATGGCAATGACAACAATTTTTTTGGGCAGACAGGACATTTCGTTCCGTGGTCACAGAGATGATGGGTCAATGCAAGTGGATAAACCTCCTATGTAAAATAAAGGAAGTTTTGGGGTCAACACTCGCGTTAATGATTGCTTCGGGTGATTTAATTTTGAAGTCACATCTCGAAAAAGCGTATACTAGTAAAAGACTCAGAACAAAATGATTGAGTGCTGCAAGACTATATTACAAGAAAAAATTTTGCGGAGAGTTACTTTGTCTGAGTTTTATTCACTTATTTTCGATGAATCTCCAGATCTTTCAGGGAAGGCTCAGGTAATCAAACAATCATTTAACAATCATATTGTATGAAAGTACATAATAGTCAAACTGATTGTTGCAGATTAGCCTTATACTACGTTACGTTGATTTTTCTGCAGCTGGACCTTGCATAAGGGAAGACTTTATCACGTTTATAGATGCTTTTGGTGAACTCTCAAAGAAGGATCTTGGAGAAAATAGCGGCTCTGAAGACTCTGAAGTAGAAGAAGAAAACTCATCTTCTAAGAGTACTAATGATGTGGAATTATCTCTCCCTAGGAAAAATTGTTTTGGAAGAAATGAAAAAAATGAATCTTAACTTGAAAAAATGCATCTCCATAGGGGCTGATGCCTGTGTTCTTTTGCTGTCGGATCGTGGAGCTGTCAACGAAATTCGGAAAGAGGCGGGAAACGCTGTAGTGACTCCCTGTTTTTCTCACAAATCGAACAGCACTATCTCTAAATCAGTTAAAGTTCGAGTGATTGAGATGGTTTGTAGCACTATACGAGAGGTCGGCAAGTTTTTAAACACACGACTGCATTGGGAAAAATGCTTGGAGAACAACTTGTTAAGCTATGTGAAACAAGATGGGTAAAAAGGCATGACGCTGTGATTCAATTTGCTGCAAAAATTGTGTTAATCGTAAAAGCTTTGACAAAAATTAGTGAGTGGAAAGACAAGGAGACAGCAGGGAAAGTGCACCAAAGTGGTAACAAAGTGGTAAGTGCAACTAAAATGTGTCAAGAGGACACAAAGTGATAAAAAAGTAGTAACTGCGTCTAAAATGTGTCGAAAAAGTAACAGAATGAAACTTATTACAATTTTTGACTTAATCGTAAAAGCTTTGACAAAAATTAGTGAGTGGAAAGACAAGGAGACAGCAGGGAAAGCAACAGTCCTCATCGCAGCTTTGTGTAAATTTGAATTTATTGTCGGACTTTTTTGTCTGTGTGATATTTTATCTCTTACTCATTCACTCAATGTTATGCTCCAGAAAGAGAATATTGATTTCGAAAAGCATCAACAATGATAAATACGCTGTTTACAATGTTCCAAAATCGGAGAGAGAAAGCTGATGAAAATTTCGGAATTATTTATTTGGATGCAAAAAAACTGGCGGAGCAACTCGATACCATCGAACAAAAACCTAGAACATGTGGCCGACAAACGAGACGAGAAAATTTTAGGGTAGAAACTTGCGAAGATTACTACAGGGTATCGGTATACATTCCTCTTTTGGATATTATTTGCGAAGATCTGAAGGCTCGTTTCTCAAAAGAAGTTTTAGATGGTATCAATTGAGTTTTTTGCTTTCGGAAAAAGTATATACTCTGGAAATAACTGAAATTGAAAATCTCATTTGCTGTTTAATTGAAAGATTCAAAGGTATTTCGAATAATGACAACATTGTGCAACGATTAAGATTTAGAGGTGAGTTTAACCACTGGCAGTACTATTGGCAGCAGCAGCAAAAGAAGGCAACTAAAAAACTACCAACCTTTGCCCTAGAAGCTTTAGAAAACTGTGATGTTGACATATACCCAATTAACCATACTCATCTTCGTATATTCTGCACACTCTCCGTATCAAATGCGAGCTCTGAACGCTCTTTTTCAACACTTTGTCGCATGAAAACATGGCTAAGAACGGCAATGCTACAAGAAAGATTAATTGGTTTGGCACTGCTTCATACACATCACGACATTGAAGTCACTCCCGAGGAAGTTATTGAACAGTTTGCGAAACTTGGCGCACATCGTCTTATTTTATAAATGTGTATGTATAAGAGAATATTTAATTGAAATAAAGTTTAATTATAATTTTAAGTTAACAGTATTTTAATAAACTCATTTGCTTTTTTTGTTCAACTTACTTCCCCCCCCCCCCCCCCCCCAAATTATCACTGGATCCACCCCTGGCAGAATGTATGTTTCTGTTGACATTAAGATTTTATGCAAGTAGCGGAAAACTTATTTCTGTGGGAAGCATTTGTTTCTAAATCCACTGCCTCAAGGGTCATAAAAACAGTTTCCCATCATATTGACAGGCTCAAATCACAATATACAAGCTTCCCTCAGGAGGATTATGAGAGAAAGAAAATCATGCTGCACTTTTATGAAATAGGGGAACTCTCTCGCGTTATAGTGGCATTGGACTGTGTGCATGTGAGAGTTCAATCAGCAAATATAACCAGGTACAATAATTAGTTAATAGGCCTTTTCACTTTACTTAATTTATTTTAGGTGGTGAAAGTTTTTTTTCGAAACCGTAAAGGATTTTTTTCAATCAATGTTCAAGTTGCATGTTGCAGCAGATTAAAAATAATGGACATTGTTTCACGATGGCACTTCCTCCGATGTCACACTTAATTCTCCCGAAAAAATTATATTAGCAGTACTTTCAAAATAAAATATTTAAAACTAACCATGTCTTTCGAACTGACTTAAAATAATTGCCTCCAAAGGCACTAGATTCTCCTAAAAAAATTATATTAGTATTAATTTCATAAAAAATATTAAGAACTTACTATTTTCAATTTCTTAGCATTTTCAGAAGCACGTTTTCCGTCATCTCGTAATATATCTTGAAAAATGAATAACTAGCAAAATATAATTTCCTTTAATTCAATTAAATAAAATTCTTAAGCTTTAACAATTATACTACCTACCTTAATTTAAATAATACTTATATTTGTAGCTTATATAATTAAAGTTTATCATAATTAAAATAAATAAAACCTACTAAAAATAATATAATTTCAGTTAATCCAATTCAACAATTTATTTACAGTATTTTCATTTACTTAATTTAAATTTTAAAACAAAATTACATAAATTCGATACCATTTTTAATTCAATTTTCAATTAGTTTTGCATAATAATAAAAATTCCCTATTAGACAAGCAAAACAGTATACTGTAATAAAATGACAAAGGTTACGTTAATAATATATTTTATTTTTAAACCAACTAAAACTCTGTTACAAAAAAACTGCCTGACTTTTTAACTTAACATATTTATATGTTTTGAGAATAGTAATTCGATTCCCTAATGACTAAATGATTAATTGTATTCCACTAACCTATTACTAGTTATATTAAACTATCTTACCTTATGACTAATAATTGATGACAATAATAGTGATAATTGATATGAATAATAATTATGACTAATAATATATATTGTATATTACAATACACATCTTCAATTTATAGGCTTCAGCATTTTATTTCTGGTTATTTTGCTACAAACTTACACGACATGCTTTTCATTCTGCGAAAGAGTCAATTATAGTGGGTTCAGACAGGCCAACTCACAGCAGAAACTCACAACGATTGAGTTCATATAAAAAAAATGGTGTTTTCACAGCGCCAATGCCGTTAGTTAACGTTTCGTTCCTCAAAAGTTCCACTGTCATTATATGTTTATATGTTTCAATAGTCACAATTTCTATTAGTGCTGCCATGAGTAAACTGCTATAACTCACAAAATCAACGTTCGGGAACGAAGATTCTCACAGTGATGCATTTGTCATTTTTCTATACAAAAATCAGAGAATCGCTGTGAGTTTTGGTTGTGAGTGCCCTGTCTGAACCCACTATTAGCTGATTAAAGTTTGCCTCATAGGCAGTTTTATTTTCAATAGCTAATATTGCGAGGCCAGATAGACGTTCCTGACTCATGGTTGAACGTAGATAGCTCTTTATTATTTTGAGTTTGCTGAAACAACTTGCAGATGTCGTTGGTAATGTGCAGTATATCCTTAGAGCTATACTAACATTAGGAAATGATTCTTTCAAGTGGTGCTTGTACAGAAGCTTTAAAAAAGCACTTGAATTTTCTTTAATTCCTGTCACTAGATTTTTGAATATAGCGAGTTCTTCACAAAAATAAACGGCATTCAAATCTCTTGAATATTTTCGTGCTAGACTAGCACCATATTTTTGCAATCTTCAGTTGAACTGCTTAAAAATGTATGACCGCATAGAAAAGCAAAATTTTCATTTAAACTTTTCGCGCTCTCTACCAGTATTTCTATTTCTCTTCAAATCTTGTCAAAAACAACTTTTAAATCTTTGGAAAATAGTTGGACAGGGTCTAGTCTAGTCTATTGCCTTTTCTTGCTAGAAATTCATTTTTTTCTTAGGACCGGGTCGATTTCAAACTTTTCTGATAAAAGTGCAGCTTCTTCGATCCAATGATGGTTTTTCTCTCATTTCTTGCAAGATTTTAATAAGACCTTGCATTAGCACCACAAAATTCGAAATTATGATATCCTCTTTTGTATTTCGACGTTAACTCTATCAATCTGTCGAAGAATATTATCTTAAGTTGTGAAGTTAAGAATCAACTTAAAATCCATCATTGCATGAAATAGATGAACAGTTTCGTGCTGAGATTCTTTAGTAGAAGAGGATTCCTCAATTTCTTTCAGAGCATCGACAACTTCCTGTAAATTAATTAATAGCGCTTTTACAGCTAAGTGTTTTGCGGACCATCTTGTTTGGTTGCTTCCTTTTAAATTGGTTTTTATACAATTTTGCAATACTTTCCACCTTGTCGTGGATCCAACAAAGAAACAAAAAAGTCTTTGTACAAGTCCAAATAGGCCAACTGCTTCTGAGCATGATGACACTGAATTTGCGAATTTCAAATATTAAGAGTGTGCCAGGCATGGCACAAACTCTGCAAGCTCGTTTGTTTTCATGACTCTGGATTGGACTCCTTTATACATACATGTATGCCGGTCATAATAGAACCATTGTCGTAAGATTGCCCACGAAATTTTTGCACATCCAAACCATCAGCTTCCAATTTTTGTATAATTTACTGTGTAATATATTTTCCAGTCCTTCCATCAACTTCTATGAAATTAATAAAACTTTCTTTTATTTCACATTTAGAGTTTGTTATTTTAATGTACCGAATCACTTTTTCTGCCATTACCTCGATTAATTCATTTTGAATTGTCTTTGATAAATAGGATACCTGTCCCTTTTGACGTTTTCTAACTGATATTTAAGAGTGAAATTATACTTGGCGAGCAGAGTAATCAAGTTAAAAAAATTTCCTTGACTTGGTTGAGAGTAATTTACAGTGAAATCACTAAGTGTTTCCTTGGAACCTCGTAAAGAAAGACAGTTCGTAGCAAGAAATAAGATAGCATCTATTATAACATGTAGAATTTGTCTCAATTTTTCTTTTTTGGTGTGAATTAGCCACTGTCACGATCGATGCCTTGACAGGATTTCATTTGCTGCAGACGTTTGTTCAATTTAATAATGCATTCCTTATGCATTGGCGATGTTTCATGAACATTTAATCTTTCAGTAACGTTTTTCCAATTAATTAGACCCTTTTTGCCCATGACTGATGCAGAATTACTGGGTTACAGCTTACAGAAGATACAGTAGATTGTATTTTTTTCCTTCATCGAAGCCTTTGAGCTCTGATTGTTCAACGCAAACTGTCCTAATCCCGTTTTGCCTCAAATCAATTTTTTTACAGGTCAGCCGGCTCAATCATTAGATGGACGAGCAAAGGGGCTTAACTTCTTTGTCTCGAGTATCTTTTTTTTCTCATTTAGTTATTTTTCTCTTTCTGCGGCATGCAGCACCCCCTTTTTTTTGAGCCTAGCGCTCTGGTCTTCGGAATTTCCCTTTTCAAGTAGCGAGATTTGGTCCAGTGTGTCAGTAGCAACAACCCACCCCATTGCTCTTCCACAATAGCCGGCTAGAAAGCTCGCTACGACCGCCACACAAACGGCACCTGGTAAATTGTGCCTAGGTTTGGTCCTCAGGGGTATGGACCCCTGCATAAAAACATATGGTCACGTAACAGTTGTGCACAAAACCAGAGCGTAGTTACTTAACACAATGCATGCGGCGCGGTTGGTTCACATATATTACTGACTTTTATAGCAAAAAAAGAGATGATTCTGTTATCTAGCTGGTGTATTTTATCAAAAGCGAACAGATGGCCCTAAGATCGCTTTTCAATAAACATCTAATTAGTCCACTTAAAACACTGTATTACACTTTTTAATAAAAAAAAGCATCGAAAATATTTTCCTAAAAACAACAAGAAAAGTAAACAAAAAATATGTCGGCATAAAAGTAATTATTTTTCAACGATGAGCGATCCTGTTAGAAAATTTTCAAAGCTACACAAGCAGAGCCATTTAGTTAAATTTTGCTCAAAGAAACTGCGTGTCAAAGTAGAAATTAGATCTACTTTTAACGTGGTTTTCTTCCAGCGCGGCGCGCATTGTGTCAGCTCCCATTTGTTTGTATGGAGTTTGCAGTTTGCGCGCCGCTGCCGCGAACCGCGTGCATTGTGTTTGGGCCTTAAGAGTCAATTGCAAGCCCTCATAGAAATATGGGTAATTTTTACGATAAGAAGAAGAGAATATAATGTTTTGACAATTTAATATGGCGATTTTAAAGAGGTTTTAGTGTAGACTTTAAAGATCGAAAAACCATATTAAGTCAACTTTTTAAATTTTTTTACTATTTTTTCCGATATTTGGGTGTCAAGCTTAATCGGAAAAAGTACATATTTTAATGGCGTCGGTAATGGGAACCTCCTCACATTTATTAACCAAAATTAAATAACAAAAATTTCCCAATGTTCATCTACAGTAAATAAATATATAATTTCAGTCAAATATTTTTATAAATAATTGGTCAATGTATAAAAGTTAATATTGTTTTAAATTAAAATTACACTTGTGGCATTCTAAGTATAAATTAGCTTAAATGTTTTCCCCCACTCTTCTTACTACTTGTATAGTATATATACAAATATATTTTTAATTTATAATAAATTTTATTTTATTATAATAATTATTTTTTTAATTAATTAATTGTAATTAATACATTTTAATTTTGTAAAATTTAATATTTTTGATGTTTCTACTTTAAACAAAAAGAATTACTGACTGAATTGTACGTAGTACGTCAAACACGTAAATTTTCAGAGCTTGCTTGACATATTACGTATCTGTGAAAACTACTGCGTTTTGTTTGTACTTTAATTTAATTTGATTTTATTAGTGAATAAATTCGTGCCATGTTGCCATAATACTCCCAGACAAACGCAAGTTTGACGATAAAATTCTGGTTAGAGCTTTTTAAGATCAAAATGAACCTTTTTTTCTGGCTTAACCCCATTAGAAATAGTTGACATATTTTAGTCGCAGCAACGTCGCCGTGTCTAAAAATGTTTCAAATATGACACAGAGTTACGTCACCACGACGTCGTAATTACCTCCATGTTTCGACATTGGTGCAACACAAAGTGCCAAATGTGTCAAGTGCACCAAAGTGGTAACAAAGTGGTAAGTGCAACTAAAATGTGTCAAGAGGACACAAAGTGATAAAAAAGTAGTAACTGCGTCTAAAATGTGTCGAAAAAGTAACAGAATGAAACTTATTACAATTTTTGACTTAATCGTAAAAGCTTTGACAAAAATTAGTGAGTGGAAAGACAAGGAGACAGCAGGGAAAGCAACAGTCCTCATCGCAGCTTTGTGTAAATTTGAATTTATTGTCGGACTTTTTTGTCTGTGTGATATTTTATCTCTTACTCATTCACTCAATGTTATGCTCCAGAAAGAGAATATTGATTTTGAAAAGCATCAACAATGATAAATACGCTGTTTACAATGTTCCAAAATCGGAGAGAGAAAGCTGATGAAAATTTCGGAATTATTTATTTGGATGCAAAAAAACTGGCGGAGCAACTCGATACCATCGAACAAAAACCTAGAACATGTGGCCGACAAACGAGACGAGAAAATTTTAGGGTAGAAACTTGCGAAGATTACTACAGGGTATCGGTATACATTCCTCTTTTGGATATTATTTGCAAAGATCTGAAGGCTCGTTTCTCAAAAGAAGTTTTAGATGGTGTTTACGCTTCGCAAGGTGTCATTGGCTTGCAAAGTAATACTTTGTACTTTGTAAAGTATTGCTTTGTAGGCAAAGTGACACTTTGCAAGTATCAGGCTACAAAGTAATACTTTGTACTTTGATAAGTATTGCTTTGTAGGCAAAATGACTCTTGGCTCTATTATCAGCCGGATGTCATTCCGCCGGTGGCTCCAATTATGCTTATGTTAGCATCGTGTGGGGTCACATTAATTGAAATGTGATAAATATTTTTTATGGCCCACACGTTGCTGGCGAATAGTTTTTTGCAGTCAGTGGTTTATTAGCCTCCGACTCTTCCAGTCTAAATTTTGCCTGTGTAAATTAAAATTATTTTGTCAGGTTTTTAGCTCTGTTGTGAATTTAATTTTTATAAATATTAATGCATTTCTCAAATTTGTCTAAAAAGAAATTAGTTTAAAAACAAATAAAGTTGTCAACCAACAATTAAAACAAAAAAAAAACAATTAGTTTAAATCTAAAAAGTTGTTAATCAACAATTTAAATTTAAAAACAAATGTAATAAAGTTGTTCAATAAAATAAAAACCTAAAATAATAAAACTAATATTAGTTGAAATTATTAACAAATGGTCCTTCGAGCCGGATTTAATCTGCTATATTGTTTTTAATTTTTGGATGTGATTTCAACAATTTACTTTAAAATATTTTAAAATGTTTATATGCTTTAAAAATTAAAAAGTGAAGTAAAATATTCTTTAAGTGCATTAATAATATAACCACGACTGTTCAATTAAAATTTGCTGCCTTTTTTAAAACTCTAATATAAGGGGAATAATTTATTTGAATAAAGACAAATTTTCATTAATATAAAGTGAGTGTTGTTAATCTCTGTCAATATGGACATATTAAATGCGCTGAGAGAAACGGTTGATTTATTGGCCACCAACTTTTCGAATTTAAAAAAGTTAAATGTTCAAAGGCGAAGCGTGGAAAAGCTTACGCAATGTTTAGACAATCTCAAGCTATGGGAAAAACAGATCACTTCACATTTTAAAGCACTTTCCAAATCAAACGTGGACTTAACAGAAGCAACCAATCTTATTAGCACGGGGAAAGATGTAATTGAGCAAACACGCGCATTTATTTACAAATCATGTCCTGAACTTCTACCGAAATCATCAACATTAGATGAGAGTGCAATATCAGTTTCACCAAACATTACAGCAACTGAAACAGAAAACCTACCATTGCTACAAGGTTATAAGGAGCCAGATACCAACCTATCTTTAAATCAGGAAAATACTAATTTATTAGATTACGACCCTCTGGCAGGTACCTCACAGCGCCTAACAAACAGGGAGCAAACGTTACTACCACCACAATCAAATAGTGCTAACCAACAGCCAAAGGCTAATAACCTCCCGCCGACTAGCGTTACTGAAACTGGAACAAACTACGTTACGCCAATTTTTATTCAACTTCCGAATGGAACTTTCCAACCAATCAATACTAACCCATCACAAATGGGAGGTAGGAGCTTGCCATTTGAATCTCAATACGGAACACAATTTTTACCCAATTATAATTCCAACCCTACGGAACTTCGGTACACCAATACTTATCAATCAAATATGGGTCCAAATCAATCACAAGTTGACTCGAACACAGCACTCATTAGAGCATTAGAAGCAATTGCTGATGCAACCAATGATCGATTAACAGGACGTGCAAGAGCCCCTGAGGTAAAAATTCCCAGCTTCAGTGGCGATATAATACAATATGAGCATTTCAAATCAATCTTTAACTCAATCATGGATAGAAGCCGCCTAGGAACTATCGACCGATTTCATATTTTAACCGAAAAACTAAGCGGAGTTGCAAAGAAAACAATTTCTTCACTCATGGTCGTAGAACAAAATTATGACACAGCATGGGCTCTCTTAGACGAACGTTTTAAAAATCAAAAAAAATTCCTTGAAGTCTGCATTCAAAAACTTTGCTTTGATCCAGCTATCTTGCCCCGTGATCGGGAATCTTTACTTAAATATCTCTGTGATATTCAAGGACTTAAAGCTAACCTAGCAAGGGAAAATATAACACTTGAAAACTTAGTTACTATGATTTGTATGCATCATATACCAGAACCACACAAAAGTCGGTTCTCTGATTTTCTACCAAGTAAAACAAGTATACCATCGTTTTCTCAGCTTACCACCTTTCTTAGCAACGAATATAATAACGCTCCACCCAACATACCACAATATGGCAAAGAAAAGTCACCGATTTCACTTCGAAAGAAGACAAACAGTCATACTTCTCATGTACACGTTGCATCATTATCTACACAAAACAAAAAACGCTGCCTTGTTTGCGAACATAATATCCATTCAACTGTAGAGTGCGAAAAATTTAAAACTTCTACCGATCGGCTGGGCTTACTTCGCCGATACAAAATATGCTTTTATTGCATGAAACATAAGTACAAGCCTACCAAAGCCAAATGCCTATCTCGTGAGTTTTTAAAGTGTGGAGTTGACGGATGCCAGGAAAAACATATTGCTGAAATGCACGATGCCTTAACATCAGTACAGCATAATCAGCAAAACACTTTAGTTCACCTGTCTAATAACAAAATTCTGCCACCGTCCACAGTTATAATGCCAACAGCAATTGCAAATTTGATTTCTCCACAAGGCGAGGCCATTCCTGTTCGGTGTTTAATTGACCAGTGTAGCCAAGCAAACTACATTACAGAAGATCTGGTGCAAAAACTGCGCCTTATTAAAAAACGTACAAAAGTACAAACCCTGGGTGTTGGTGGTATTAGCGGAAATGTACGTTCACAAGTTGTTGTTGAAATTGAGCTAGATGATTTTAATCATACTACCTTGAACATTACTGCTCTGGTGGTAAAGAGCATAACGTCTAGAAATGCTCTGACAGACAAATTACACTGGAAACCCGACGGACGTAAGTTGGCTGATCCTTACTTCTACAAATCAGCTCAAATTCCAATGCTGCTAGGTTCAGGAGTTTTACCAGAACTTTTTACAGAAGGAGTTCACAAGGCTGACGGATTACTCTTTCAGAATACCAAACTAGGATGGATAATTTCGGGTAATCTGTCAGCTAAAATAGAGTCTGTTGTATCTACACACGTTACACTCTCCGAATTAGAAAATCAACTTATTAAGTTTTGGGACATGCCAGTTGCTGGAGAACGGATACAAGATCTTGAAGGTGATTATTGTGAAAGCCTCTTTCGTGAAAAACACTTCCGACAACCGGATGGGCGTTATGTGGTTCCAATCCCCTTTAAATTGGATCCACCTGCTCTTGGACATTCATATCGACGTGCTCTTAAGTTGTTTTTAGCTCAGGAGCAACGATGGGAAAAGAATCCAGAGCTTAAGCTGATGAGTCTAAACTTTATGAAGGAGTATATTGAACTCGGGCATATGAGTGAGATTCCATTTGATCACCAACGTAACGAAACCGGAAACGTTTACTATATTCCTTACATGGGAGTTCTTCGAAAGGACGCCGTTACTACCAAGCTGCGAATTGTATTTAATGCAAGTTCAAAATCTAGCAATGGTATTAGTTTAAACGATCAGATTAACCCTGGGCCTAAGCTTCAAACACATATTTTTGATATAATCACACGACTACGACAGTTTAAATACATGTATTCAAGTGACATTACCAAAATGTTTCGTCAAATTTTGTTACCCGAGAGTGACCGAAATAAGCTTAGGATTGTATATAGACCATCTAAAGATTCCTATTTATCTGAATATCAGCTTAATACAGTAACTTATGGACTTGACTGTAGCCCTTGGCAAAGTATTCGAACCATCCATCAATGTGCAAAAGATAATGCACCGGACGAGAAGACAGTTCAAATAATAACAGAAGGCTTTTACGTGGATGATTTAATATACGGTGCTGATTCCATCAAAGAATGTCAAGAAGACATTGAAAAAATAACAAAAACTATGGAAGCTGGTAAGTTTTTGCTAACTAAATGGATATCCAATCACAAACAAGTTATCGATCAAGTAGCAGCCAAAGCAAAAATTGATGCTTATATCGATATGACCAAAGAGGAAGCCGCTGTAAAAACACTTGGCCTAATATATACTCCATCAAAAGACGCTTTCACTTTTAATGTCAAAACATACGAAAACGTCATATGTACTAAACGAGGAATATTGTCAGCAACTGCCAGTCTTTACGATCCCCTTGGATGGTTACTTCCAGTGGTAATGAAAATGAGGATATTAGTGCAGAGACTATGGCAACAAAAGGTTGATTGGGACGACGAAATCGACCCTGAATTTCAAAAAGAGTTTGAGTCACTTATAACTGCTCTACCTTTACTAAAGACTGTTAAAATACCACGATGGATGGGCTGTTCAAAAGATTCCAACGTTGAGCTTATTGGGTTTAGTGATGCGAGTGGTGAAGGTTATGCTGCGGTGATATATAGTCGCACCAGAACACTAAATAATGTTGAGATTCATCTAATTGCCGCCAAAGGAAGGGTGACACCCTTGAAGACAAAAACTAACCAAGATAGTAAGCTGTGTACGATCCCAAAAATGGAATTGGAGGGAATTCTATTGCTAACTGAACTTTACCAAAGCATTTCGAAATGCTTTTCTAACTTGAACATTCATTTCACGGCTTATACAGACTCTGAAGTTGCACTAGCATGGTGTAAAAGCAAGAAAGATAACCTAAACAGTTCTGTGAAGCGAAGAGTTAGCAAAATACTTAAAATTATTCACCCCGATAATCTACACTACGTAAAATCAAAAGAAAACCCAGCTGATCCTGCGTCACGAGGGCTGACTCCTCATCAATTTCTTAATTGCCGAAATTGGTTTTATGGGCCGGACTGGTTGACAAGTGGCAATCTTCCAAATACACCTTTTGACGGAAAAACTACTACAGTTCTGATAACTAAAATTAATGTGCAAAATGAAACATTTATTGAAAGATTCTCTAACCTTGCTAAAGTGTTAAAAATCACTGCAATTTGCAAAAGGTTCACTGCAAATCTAAAAAGCGCCGTCAAATGTTTTAAAGAAACAGGAATTAAAAAGAGTTTTTGTCGTTTAAATTCATCAAAAGTCTTTAACAAGCCATCAGCGACAGAAATTATGGAGGCCAAACTTTCGTTGATACGAGCACAACAACAGTTAGAATTTGAAGCAGAGCTTAAATTAATTATTTCTGGTAAGACTATATCTCGAAAGCATTGGTTGTCGACTCTGGATCCTTATATTGACAACCAGGGAATTCTTAGAGTAGGGGGAAGAATAGATGCTGCGCCTATTCCGCATGAGCAACGACATCCAATTCTATTGAAAAAGTGTCATTTAGTAGATCTTGTAATTAGGCAAACACATGAAAGTCATGGTCATAGTGGAATTGGTCTCACTGAACGTCTTATTCGGACAGAGTTTTGGATACCTTCTATCAAAAAACGAATTAAAAAATGGATTCATGCATGTCCAATTTGTATTAGATGGAGAGCAATGTCTATACAGCCAAAAATGTCAAACTTACCCTACGAAAGAGTTAATTTTACACCAAGCTTTAGTCATATTTCTGCTGACCTGGCGGGTCCCTTCAATGTAAGGCCAAGCCTAGTAAAATTTGATAGATCACTCAAAGTATGGGTGGTAATATTTACTTGTTTATCGACTAAAGCAGTACATCTTGAACTAGTTTCCGATCTTAGTACCGATAACTTTTTAGCATCATTTTCAAGGTTTGTAAGCCGTCGTGGAGCTCCTAGTAGCATTCAAACTGATAATGCAACAAATTTCATTGGAACCAAACATCGAATCACTGATGCGTGGAATACAATTAAAATTGAAAGCAAAGACCGACTAGCTATTCAAGAAATAACATGGTATTTAGTTCCCGCTTACAGCCCAAATTTTAATGGTTTATGTGAGGCTGCGGTGAAAACGATGAAATATTTTATTAGACGTATGGAAACTGTGGAACGTATAACAATGGAAGAATTTAATACTTTGATTTGTCGTATCGAAGGTTTTATGAATAGCCGACCATTATATCCTGGAGTTGACCATCCTTCGGAAGCTCCCGCACTTACACCTTTTGAGCTTATTACCCAGAGGCAGCTTAAAAATCTACCAACAGACATCATACCGAACCAACGTGAACCCGTAACAAAAAGATGGCTTCAAATACGTGAGCTACAATTGCAGATCTGGAAACGATACCAACATGAATATTTATTTCATCTTCAGAAAAGATACAAATGGAAAAACCCTATGCGGAATCTGCAAGAGGGCGATTTAGTTCTATTAAAAGAACCTAACACTAAGCCCAACGAGTGGAAAATGGGGAAAGTAATGAAAAGCTATAGTTCAGATGGTGAAGCAGTGCGCCGAGTGGATATAAAAACAGCCAATAAAGACATAATACATCGGGCCACAAACTCTTTAGTCCCGTTGATGCCGGAAAATGATATACATGAGAGATATGAGAGGAGAGAGCCAACCTTTAATGAGAATCATACAAATGCTATAGCAGCTTCCTTTGTAAATAATAAAGACAAAGAGTTAAATAACAAGGAAGAAATAACCACCCTTACCAGGGAAAATGCAGAGAAAAATAAACCACCATTAAGACGTAGTGATCGTATCAAAAAATCATCGAAGTCATTTATTACGATGATGCTTATCTGCGTAGTCACTCTGCCTGACATCGCCATAGGTGCTGGCGTTCACAAAACTGATCCTGGTATTCACATTATAGGTCTACGTAATGTTTCAGTGCTTCAATCCGAACTCATATTTTCGATTACAACATCAATAAATTTTACTAAAGATATTGAAATAATTGACAACCAAATCAAGGATTCCCAAAAATTTTGTAGCACTATTGCAGGCAACATTGCGCTAAATATTACCAATTATTGTGACCATGTCTACGAAAACATTAAGTTTACCGCGAACAACATCAAAAATGAATTGTCTACTGACTATATTGATGAACCACGTGTCGCACGAGCGGTGCCAATTTTATCGGCCCTACTGAAGTATACTCCCCATATGCTAATGGCTGGTGGTTTGATATATCAGCAAGTCCAAACGTACCAGTTAGAAAAAGAAATGAAAGCTACTAAAGAAAGAATGACTAAAATTGGTAAATTAATATTTAATCTCACAAACTTGGAACATGCAGAAGTGGATAAACATATCGATGCACTCCATCACCAACAACAGTTACTACTTTGGGAACAACAGATTACCGATTATGGGTCAAAAAGCCAACTGCTTATTATTTCTATTCAGAGTGTCCACCAAAACATCATTAATATCAGGCCAGTAAAGGAACTTCAAACATATATTAAAAGTAATGCCCAATTACAGGGTATATTACCACCCGTAGAAAGCCCGGCTGACTGGTTCTTATTTAATAAGGCCATTAAACAACTTAAAGGAGGACAAGTGGTTGTAACCTTTTCGATTCCACTAGTAAAGAATACCACGTACACCGAATATGCAATTATAAGTATTCCTGATCAAGATGGTCGATTCATAGCCTTAGAAAATGGGAAAAATATATATAGTATAATGACCGACGCAGCTAATAAAACACTGATAGTAGCTAAACTAGCAATGCGTTACGCTGGTGTAGTAGAGAGTGAAAACATTTCATCGCTCAGTTTGTGTACTGCTGCTATTTTAAACTTGAACACCACATTTCTTCGCTCAAATTGTTCGGACAACATTGACCGAGCTATTGACGGCATTTACCCAATTGGGCTTCAGCTTGCGCTCTTAATCAACTTACGCCGACAATCACTAGTCGCTGACTGCACTAATGAATCCGTTCAAACCATGAATGATGCAGCAATACTTGTCCAGTTGTCAATTTGCTCTATTTCCAATTTGACTAATTATTTCTTCATTCACAGGCATATGAAGTATTATTCAATTCATTTGAACATGATATCCATCGCGAGCTTTAATGAGTTGCTACAACCTCAAATTTTAGTAGAAACTCCAACCACAGATCACCTAATTGATGCATTGAAACAAGCGTTAGACGAAGAATTGAACACATCCAGTTCCTCAGAGATGATTACCACTGATCCATGGACATATATCATTACAGTTGGAAGCGTCATTGTTTTATTGAGTCTTTTCTACGTTGCCATTAGAAGGATCAGGGTCAACAGACTTCTCGAAAGCGCAGCTAACAATATTGAGCTCACTGAAATGGATGCTAAGCCCCACTTATGGACTAAGGAATTCATAGTAAAAAGACGACAAGTCCTGGAAAGAAAACTTAATCCACCCCAAGATGAGTACATGTGAACCACAATGACAATGTTTTTTATTTAGTCTATAAGAAATAGTTTTATTGAAGAAAAATTTACTACATTAGTAATGAAAATAATGGAATTATGATAAAATGGTAAATGAATTGGATGCATAATTTTACATAATTTACATAATCTTTTTAACTTTATAATTTTATATATATACCAGAGGTAAAAAAAAAAAAAAAATAAAATAAAATGTATTAGCCTTCCTTTCGTCTTTTCGGCGGGAGGTTGTTTACGCTTCGCAAGGTGTCATTGGCTTGCAAAGTAATACTTTGTACTTTGTAAAGTATTGCTTTGTAGGCAAAGTGACACTTTGCAAGTATCAGGCTACAAAGTAATACTTTGTACTTTGATAAGTATTGCTTTGTAGGCAAAATGACTCTTGGCTCTATTATCAGCCGGATGTCATTCCGCCGGTGGCTCCAATTATGCTTATGTTAGCATCGTGTGGGGTCACATTAATTGAAATGTGATAAATATTTTTTATGGCCCACACGTTGCTGGCGAATAGTTTTTTGCAGTCAGTGGTTTATAAGCCTCCGACTCTTCCAGTCTAAATTTTGCCTGTGTAAATTAAAATTATTTTGTCAGGTTTTTAGCTCTGTTGTGAATTTAATTTTTATAAATATTAATGCATTTCTCAAATTTGTCTAAAAAGAAATTAGTTTAAAAACAAATAAAGTTGTCAACCAACAATTAAAACAAAAAAAAAACAATTAGTTTAAATCTAAAAAGTTGTTAATCAACAATTTAAATTTAAAAACAAATGTAATAAAGTTGTTCAATAAAATAAAAACCTAAAATAATAAAACTAATATTAGTTGAAATTATTAACAGATGGTATCAATTGAGTTTATTGCTTTCGGAAAAAGTATATACTCTGGAAATAACTGAAATTGAAAATCTTATTTGCTGTTTAATTGAAAGATTCAAAGGTATTTCGAATAATGACAACATTGTGCAACGATTAAGATTTAGAGGTGAGTTTAACCACTGGCAGTACTATTGGCAGCAGCAGCAAAAGAAGGCAACTAAAAAACTACCAACCTTTGCCCTAGAAGCTTTAGAAAACTGTGATGTTGACATATACCCAATTAACCATACTCATCTTCGTATATTCTGCACACTCTCCGTATCAAATGCGAGCTCTGAACGCTCTTTTTCAACACTTTGTCGCATGAAAACATGGCTAAGAACGGCAATGCTACAAGAAAGATTAATTGGTTTGGCACTGCTTCATACACATCACGACATTGAAGTCACTCCCGAGGAAGTTATTGAACAGTTTGCGAAACTTGGCGCACATCGTCTTATTTTATAAATGTGTATGTATAAGAGAATATTTAATTGAAATAAAGTTTAATTATAATTTTAAGTTAACAGTATTTTAATAAACTCATTTGCTTTTTTTGTTCAACTTACTTCCCCCCCCCCCCCCAAATTATCACTGGATCCACCCCTGGCAGAATGTATGTTTCTGTTGACATTAAGATTTTATGCAAGTAGCGGAAAACTTATTTCTGTGGGAAGCATTTGTTTCTAAATCCACTGCCTCAAGGGTCATAAAAACAGTTTCCCATCATATTGCCAGGCTCAAATCACAATATACAAGCTTCCCTCAGGAGGATTATGAGAGAAAGAAAATCATGCTGCACTTTTATGAAATAGGGGAACTCTCTCGCGTTATAGTGGCATTGGACTGTGTGCATGTGAGAGTTCAATCAGCTAATATAACCAGGTACAATAATTAGTTAATAGGCCTTTTCACTTTACTTAATTTATTTTAGGTGGTGAAAGTTTTTTTTCGAAACCGTAAAGGATTTTTTTCAATCAATGTTCAAGTTGCATGTTGCAGCAGATTAAAAATAATGGACATTGTTTCACGATGGCACTTCCTCCGATGTCACACTTAATTCTCCCGAAAAAATTATATTAGCAGTACTTTCAAAATAAAATATTTAAAACTAACCATGTCTTTCGAACTGACTTAAAATAATTGCCTCCAAAGGCACTAGATTCTCCTAAAAAAATTATATTAGTATTAATTTCATAAAAAATATTAAGAACTTACTATTTTCAATTTCTTAGCATTTTCAGAAGCACGTTTTCCGTCATCTCGTAATATATCTTGAAAAATGAATAACTAGCAAAATATAATTTCCTTTAATTCAATTAAATAAAATTCTTAAGCTTTAACAATTATACTACCTACCTTAATTTAAATAATACTTATATGTGTAGCTTATATAATTAAAGTTTATCATAATTAAAATAAATAAAACCTACTAAAAATAATATAATTTCAGTTAATCCAATTCAACAATTTATTTACAGTATTTTCATTTACTTAATTTAAATTTTAAAACAAAATTACATAAATTCGATACCATTTTTAATTCAATTTTCAATTAGTTTTGCATAATAATAAAAATTCCCTATTAGACAAGCAAAACAGTATACTGTAATAAAATGACAAAGGTTACGTTAATAATATATTTTATTTTTAAACCAACTAAAACTCTGTTACAAAAAAACTGCCTGACTTTTTAACTTAACATATTTATATGTTTTGAGAATAGTAATTCGATTCCCTAATGACTAAATGATTAATTGTATTCCACTAACCTATTACTAGTTATATTAAACTATCTTACCTTATGACTAATAATTGATGACAATAATAGTGATAATTGATATGAATAATAATTATGACTAATAATATATATTGTATATTACAATACACATCTTCAATTTATAGGCTTCAGCATTTTATTTCTGGTTATTTTGCTACAAACTTACACGACATGCTTTTCATTCTGCGAAAGAGTCAATTATAGTGGGTTCAGACAGGCCAACTCACAGCAGAAACTCACAACGATTGAGTTCATATAAAAAAAATGGTGTTTTCACAGCGCCAATGCCGTTAGTTAACGTTTCGTTCCTCAAAAGTTCCACTGTCATTATATGTTTATATGTTTCAATAGTCACAATTTCTATTAGTGCTGCCATGAGTAAACTGCTATAACTCACAAAATCAACGTTCGGGAACGAAGATTCTCACAGTGATGCATTTGTCATTTTTCTATACAAAAATCAGAGAATCGCTGTGAGTTTTGGTTGTGAGTGCCCTGTCTGAACCCACTATTAGCTGATTAAAGTTTGCCTCATAGGCAGTTTTATTTTCAATAGCTAATATTGCGAGGCCAGATAGACGTTCCTGACTCATGGTTGAACGTAGATAGCTCTTTATTATTTTGAGTTTGCTGAAACAACTTGCAGATGTCGTTGGTAATGTGCAGTATATCCTTAGAGCTATACTAACATTAGGAAATGATTCTTTCAAGTGGTGCTTGTACAGAAGCTTTAAAAAAGCACTTGAATTTTCTTTAATTCCTGTCACTAGATTTTTGAATATAGCGAGTTCTTCACAAAAATAAACGGCATTCAAATCTCTTGAATATTTTCGTGCTAGACTAGCACCATATTTTTGCAATCTTCAGTTGAACTGCTTAAAAATGTATGACCGCATAGAAAAGCAAAATTTTCATTTAAACTTTTCGCGCTCTCTACCAGTATTTCTATTTCTCTTCAAATCTTGTCAAAAACAACTTTTAAATCTTTGGAAAATAGTTGGACAGGGTCTAGTCTAGTCTATTGCCTTTTCTTGCTAGAAATTCATTTTTTTCTTAGGACCGGGTCGATTTCAAACTTTTCTGATAAAAGTGCAGCTTCTTCGATCCAATGATGGTTTTTCTCTCATTTCTTGCAAGATTTTAATAAGACCTTGCATTAGCACCACAAAATTCGAAATTATGATATCCTCTTTTGTATTTCGACGTTAACTCTATCAATCTGTCGAAGAATATTATCTTAAGTTGTGAAGTTAAGAATCAACTTAAAATCCATCATTGCATGCAATAGATGAACAGTTTCGTGCTGAGATTCTTTAGTAGAAGAGGATTCCTCAATTTCTTTCAGACCATCGACAACTTCCTGTAAATTAATTAATAGCGCTTTTACAGCTAAGTGTTTTGCGGACCATCTTGTTTGGTTGCTTCCTTTTAAATTGGTTTTTATACAATTTTGCAATACTTTCCACCTTGTCGTGGATCCAACAAAGAAACAAAAAAGTCTTTGTACAAGTCCAAATAGGCCAACTGCTTCTGAGCATGATGACACTGAATTTGCGAATTTCAAATATTAAGAGTGTGCCAGGCATGGCACAAACTCTGCAAGCTCGTTTGTTTTCATGACTCTGGATTGGACTCCTTTATACATACATGTATGCCGGTCATAATAGAACCATTGTCGTAAGATTGCCCACGAAATTTTTGCACATCCAAACCATCAGCTTCCAATTTTTGTATAATTTACTGTGTAATATATTTTCCAGTCCTTCCATCAACTTCTATGAAATTAATAAAACTTTCTTTTATTTCACATTTAGAGTTTGTTATTTTAATGTACCGAATCACTTGGCTCATTTGTTCGGTATGAGATACATCTGGAGTTCAGTCAAACATGATGGTGAAGTTATTGGCCTCCTTAATATCATTTATAATGGTTTTTCGAACTTTTTCTGCCATTACCTCGATTAATTCATTTTGAATTGTCTTTGACAAATAGGATACCTGTCCCTTTTGACGTTTTCTAACTGATATTTAAGAGTGAAATTATACTTGGCGAGCAGAGTAATCAAGTTAAAAAAATTTCCTTGACTTGGTTGAGAGTAATTTACAGTGAAATCACTAAGTGTTTCCTTGGAACCTCGTAAAGAAAGACAGTTCGTAGCAAGAAATAAGATAGCATCTATTATAACATGTAGAATTTGTCTCAATTTTTCTTTTTTGATGTGAATTAGCCACTGTCACGATCGATGCCTTGACAGGATTTCATTTGCTGCAGACGTTTGTTCAATTTAATAATGCATTCCTTATGCATTGGCGATGTTTCATGAACATTTAATCTTTCAGTAACGTTTTTCCAATTAATTAGACCCTTTTTGCCCATGACTGATGCAGAATTACTGGGTTACAGCTTACAGAAGATACAGTAGATTGTATTTTTTTCCTTCATCGAAGCCTTTGAGCTCTGATTGTTCAACGCAAACTGTCCTAATCCCGTTTTGCCTCAAATCAATTTTTTTACAGGTCAGCCGGCTCAATCATTAGATGGACGAGCAAAGGGGCTTAACTTCTTTGTCTCGAGTATCTTTTTTTTCTCATTTAGTTATTTTTCTCTTTCTGCGGCATGCAGCACCCCCTTTTTTTTGAGCCTAGCGCTCTGGTCTTCGGAATTTCCCTTTTCAAGTAGCGAGATTTGGTCCAGTGTGTCAGTGGCAACAACCCACCCCATTGCTCTTCCGCAATAGCCGGCTAGAAAGCTCGCTACGACCGCCACACAAACGGCACCTGGTAAATTGTGCCTAGGTTTGGTCCTCAGGGGTATGGACCCCTGCATAAAAACATATGGTCACGTAACAGTTGTGCACAAAACCAGAGCGTAGTTACTTAACACAATGCATGCGGCGCGGTTGGTTCACATATATTACTGACTTTTATAGCAAAAAAAGAGATGATTCTGTTATCTAGCTGGTGTATTTTATCAAAAGCGAACAGATGGCCCTAAGATCGCTTTTCAATAAACATCTAATTAGTCCACTTAAAACACTGTATTACACTTTTTAATAAAAAAAAGCATCGAAAATATTTTCCTAAAAACAACAAGAAAAGTAAACAAAAAATATGTCGGCATAAAAGTAATTATTTTTCAACGATGAGCGATCCTGTTAGAAAATTTTCAAAGCTACACAAGCAGAGCCATTTAGTTAAATTTTGCTCAAAGAAACTGCGTGTCAAAGTAGAAATTAGATCTACTTTTAACGTGGTTTTCTTCCAGCGCGGCGCACATTGTGTCAGCTCCCATTTGTTTGTATGGAGTTTGCAGTTTGCGCGCCGCTGCCGCGAACCGCGTGCATTGTGTTTGGGCCTTAAGAGTCAATTGCAAGCCCTCATAGAAATATGGGTAATTTTTACGATAAGAAGAAGAGAATATAATGTTTTGACAATTTAATATGGCGATTTTAAAGAGGTTTTAGTGTAGACTTTAAAGATCGAAAAACCATATTAAGTCAACTTTTTAAATTTTTTTACTATTTTTTCCGATATTTGGGTGTCAGGCTTAATCGGAAAAAGTACATATTTTAATGGCGTCGGTAATGGGAACCTCCTCACATTTATTAACCAAAATTAAATAACAAAAATTTCCCAATGTTCATCTACAGTAAATAAATATATAATTTCAGTCAAATATTTTTATAAATAATTGGTCAATGTATAAAAGTTAATATTGTTTTAAATTAAAATTACACTTGTGGCATTCTAAGTATAAATTAGCTTAAATGTTTTCCCCCACTCTTCTTACTACTTGTATAGTATATATACAAATATATTTTTAATTTATAATAAATTTTATTTTATTATAATAATTATTTTTTTAATTAATTAATTGTAATTAATACATTTTAATTTTGTAAAATTTAATATTTTTGATGTTTCTACTTTAAACAAAAAGAATTACTGACTGAATTGTACGTAGTACGTCAAACACGTAAATTTTCAGAGCTTGCTTGACATATTACGTATCTGTGAAAACTACTGCGTTTTGTTTGTACTTTAATTTAATTTGATTTTATTAGTGAATAAATTCGTGCCATGTTGCCATAATACTCCCAGACAAACGCAAGTTTGACGATAAAATTCTGGTTAGAGCTTTTTAAGATCAAAATGAACCTTTTTTTCTGGCTTAACCCCATTAGAAATAGTTGACATATTTTAGTCGCAGCAACGTCGCCGTGTCTAAAAATGTTTCAAATATGACACAGAGTTACGTCACCACGACGTCGTAATTACCTCCATGTTTCGACATTGGTGCAACACAAAGTGCCAAATGTGTCAAGTGCACCAAAGTGGTAACAAAGTGGTAAGTGCAACTAAAATGTGTCAAGAGGACACAAAGTGATAAAAAAGTAGTAACTGCGTCTAAAATGTGTCGAAAAAGTAACAGAATGAAACTTATTACAATTTTTGACTTAATCGTAAAAGCTTTGACAAAAATTAGTGAGTGGAAAGACAAGGAGACAGCAGGGAAAGCAACAGTCCTCATCGCAGCTTTGTGTAAATTTGAATTTATTGTCGGACTTTTTTGTCTGTGTGATATTTTATCTCTTACTCATTCACTCAATGTTATGCTCCAGAAAGAGAATATTGATTTCGAAAAGCATCAACAATGATAAATACGCTGTTTACAATGTTCCAAAATCGGAGAGAGAAAGCTGATGAAAATTTCGGAATTATTTATTTGGATGCAAAAAAACTGGCGGAGCAACTCGATACCATCGAACAAAAACCTAGAACATGTGGCCGACAAACGAGACGAGAAAATTTTAGGGTAGAAACTTGCGAAGATTACTACAGGGTATCGGTATACATTCCTCTTTTGGATATTATTTGCGAAGATCTGAAGGCTCGTTTCTCAAAAGAAGTTTTAGATGGTATCAATTGAGTTTATTGCTTTCGGAAAAAGTATATACTCTGGAAATAACTGAAATTGAAAATCTTATTTGCTGTTTAATTGAAAGATTCAAAGGTATTTCGAATAATGACAACATTGTGCAACGATTAAGATTTAGAGGTGAGTTTAACCACTGGCAGTACTATTGGCAGCAGCAGCAAAAGAAGGCAACTAAAAAACTACCAACCTTTGCCCTAGAAGCTTTAGAAAACTGTGATGTTGACATATACCCAATTAACCATACTCATCTTCGTATATTCTGCACACTCTCCGTATCAAATGCGAGCTCTGAACGCTCTTTTTCAACACTTTGTCGCATGAAAACATGGCTAAGAACGGCAATGCTACAAGAAAGATTAATTGGTTTGGCACTGCTTCATACACATCACGACATTGAAGTCACTCCCGAGGAAGTTATTGAACAGTTTGCGAAACTTGGCGCACATCGTCTTATTTTATAAATGTGTATGTATAAGAGAATATTTAATTGAAATAAAGTTTAATTATAATTTTAAGTTAACAGTATTTTAATAAACTCATTTGCTTTTTTTGTTCAACTTACTTCCCCCCCCCCCCCCCCCCCAAATTATCACTGGATCCACCCCTGGCAGAATGTATGTTTCTGTTGACATTAAGATTTTATGCAAGTAGCGGAAAACTTATTTCTGTGGGAAGCATTTGTTTCTAAATCCACTGCCTCAAGGGTCATAAAAACAGTTTCCCATCATATTGCCAGGCTCAAATCACAATATACAAGCTTCCCTCAGGAGGATTATGAGAGAAAGAAAATCATGCTGCACTTTTATGAAATAGGGGAACTCTCTCGCGTTATAGTGGCATTGGACTGTGTGCATGTGAGAGTTCAATCAGCTAATATAACCAGGTACAATAATTAGTTAATAGGCCTTTTCACTTTACTTAATTTATTTTAGGTGGTGAAAGTTTTTTTTCGAAACCGTAAAGGATTTTTTTCAATCAATGTTCAAGTTGCATGTTGCAGCAGATTAAAAATAATGGACATTGTTTCACGATGGCACTTCCTCCGATGTCACACTTAATTCTCCCGAAAAAATTATATTAGCAGTACTTTCAAAATAAAATATTTAAAACTAACCATGTCTTTCGAACTGACTTAAAATAATTGCCTCCAAAGGCACTAGATTCTCCTAAAAAAATTATATTAGTATTAATTTCATAAAAAATATTAAGAACTTACTATTTTCAATTTCTTAGCATTTTCAGAAGCACGTTTTCCGTCATCTCGTAATATATCTTGAAAAATGAATAACTAGCAAAATATAATTTCCTTTAATTCAATTAAATAAAATTCTTAAGCTTTAACAATTATACTACCTACCTTAATTTAAATAATACTTATATGTGTAGCTTATATAATTAAAGTTTATCATAATTAAAATAAATAAAACCTACTAAAAATAATATAATTTCAGTTAATCCAATTCAACAATTTATTTACAGTATTTTCATTTACTTAATTTAAATTTTAAAACAAAATTACATAAATTCGATACCATTTTTAATTCAATTTTCAATTAGTTTTGCATAATAATAAAAATTCCCTATTAGACAAGCAAAACAGTATACTGTAATAAAATGACAAAGGTTACGTTAATAATATATTTTATTTTTAAACCAACTAAAACTCTGTTACAAAAAAACTGCCTGACTTTTTAACTTAACATATTTATATGTTTTGAGAATAGTAATTCGATTCCCTAATGACTAAATGATTAATTGTATTCCACTAACCTATTACTAGTTATATTAAACTATCTTACCTTATGACTAATAATTGATGACAATAATAGTGATAATTGATATGAATAATAATTATGACTAATAATATATATTGTATATTACAATACACATCTTCAATTTATAGGCTTCAGCATTTTATTTCTGGTTATTTTGCTACAAACTTACACGACATGCTTTTCATTCTGCGAAAGAGTCAATTATAGTGGGTTCAGACAGGCCAACTCACAGCAGAAACTCACAACGATTGAGTTCATATAAAAAAAATGGTGTTTTCACAGCGCCAATGCCGTTAGTTAACGTTTCGTTCCTCAAAAGTTCCACTGTCATTATATGTTTATATGTTTCAATAGTCACAATTTCTATTAGTGCTGCCATGAGTAAACTGCTATAACTCACAAAATCAACGTTCGGGAACGAAGATTCTCACAGTGATGCATTTGTCATTTTTCTATACAAAAATCAGAGAATCGCTGTGAGTTTTGGTTGTGAGTGCCCTGTCTGAACCCACTATTAGCTGATTAAAGTTTGCCTCATAGGCAGTTTTATTTTCAATAGCTAATATTGCGAGGCCAGATAGACGTTCCTGACTCATGGTTGAACGTAGATAGCTCTTTATTATTTTGAGTTTGCTGAAACAACTTGCAGATGTCGTTGGTAATGTGCAGTATATCCTTAGAGCTATACTAACATTAGGAAATGATTCTTTCAAGTGGTGCTTGTACAGAAGCTTTAAAAAAGCACTTGAATTTTCTTTAATTCCTGTCACTAGATTTTTGAATATAGCGAGTTCTTCACAAAAATAAACGGCATTCAAATCTCTTGAATATTTTCGTGCTAGACTAGCACCATATTTTTGCAATCTTCAGTTGAACTGCTTAAAAATGTATGACCGCATAGAAAAGCAAAATTTTCATTTAAACTTTTCGCGCTCTCTACCAGTATTTCTATTTCTCTTCAAATCTTGTCAAAAACAACTTTTAAATCTTTGGAAAATAGTTGGACAGGGTCTAGTCTAGTCTATTGCCTTTTCTTGCTAGAAATTCATTTTTTTCTTAGGACCGGGTCGATTTCAAACTTTTCTGATAAAAGTGCAGCTTCTTCGATCCAATGATGGTTTTTCTCTCATTTCTTGCAAGATTTTAATAAGACCTTGCATTAGCACCACAAAATTCGAAATTATGATATCCTCTTTTGTATTTCGACGTTAACTCTATCAATCTGTCGAAGAATATTATCTTAAGTTGTGAAGTTAAGAATCAACTTAAAATCCATCATTGCATGCAATAGATGAACAGTTTCGTGCTGAGATTCTTTAGTAGAAGAGGATTCCTCAATTTCTTTCAGACCATCGACAACTTCCTGTAAATTAATTAATAGCGCTTTTACAGCTAAGTGTTTTGCGGACCATCTTGTTTGGTTGCTTCCTTTTAAATTGGTTTTTATACAATTTTGCAATACTTTCCACCTTGTCGTGGATCCAACAAAGAAACAAAAAAGTCTTTGTACAAGTCCAAATAGGCCAACTGCTTCTGAGCATGATGACACTGAATTTGCGAATTTCAAATATTAAGAGTGTGCCAGGCATGGCACAAACTCTGCAAGCTCGTTTGTTTTCATGACTCTGGATTGGACTCCTTTATACATACATGTATGCCGGTCATAATAGAACCATTGTCGTAAGATTGCCCACGAAATTTTTGCACATCCAAACCATCAGCTTCCAATTTTTGTATAATTTACTGTGTAATATATTTTCCAGTCCTTCCATCAACTTCTATGAAATTAATAAAACTTTCTTTTATTTCACATTTAGAGTTTGTTATTTTAATGTACCGAATCACTTGGCTCATTTGTTCGGTATGAGATACATCTGGAGTTCAGTCAAACATGATGGTGAAGTTATTGGCCTCCTTAATATCATTTATAATGGTTTTTCGAACTTTTTCTGCCATTACCTCGATTAATTCATTTTGAATTGTCTTTGACAAATAGGATACCTGTCCCTTTTGACGTTTTCTAACTGATATTTAAGAGTGAAATTATACTTGGCGAGCAGAGTAATCAAGTTAAAAAAATTTCCTTGACTTGGTTGAGAGTAATTTACAGTGAAATCACTAAGTGTTTCCTTGGAACCTCGTAAAGAAAGACAGTTCGTAGCAAGAAATAAGATAGCATCTATTATAACATGTAGAATTTGTCTCAATTTTTCTTTTTTGATGTGAATTAGCCACTGTCACGATCGATGCCTTGACAGGATTTCATTTGCTGCAGACGTTTGTTCAATTTAATAATGCATTCCTTATGCATTGGCGATGTTTCATGAACATTTAATCTTTCAGTAACGTTTTTCCAATTAATTAGACCCTTTTTGCCCATGACTGATGCAGAATTACTGGGTTACAGCTTACAGAAGATACAGTAGATTGTATTTTTTTCCTTCATCGAAGCCTTTGAGCTCTGATTGTTCAACGCAAACTGTCCTAATCCCGTTTTGCCTCAAATCAATTTTTTTACAGGTCAGCCGGCTCAATCATTAGATGGACGAGCAAAGGGGCTTAACTTCTTTGTCTCGAGTATCTTTTTTTTCTCATTTAGTTATTTTTCTCTTTCTGCGGCATGCAGCACCCCCTTTTTTTTGAGCCTAGCGCTCTGGTCTTCGGAATTTCCCTTTTCAAGTAGCGAGATTTGGTCCAGTGTGTCAGTGGCAACAACCCACCCCATTGCTCTTCCGCAATAGCCGGCTAGAAAGCTCGCTACGACCGCCACACAAACGGCACCTGGTAAATTGTGCCTAGGTTTGGTCCTCAGGGGTATGGACCCCTGCATAAAAACATATGGTCACGTAACAGTTGTGCACAAAACCAGAGCGTAGTTACTTAACACAATGCATGCGGCGCGGTTGGTTCACATATATTACTGACTTTTATAGCAAAAAAAGAGATGATTCTGTTATCTAGCTGGTGTATTTTATCAAAAGCGAACAGATGGCCCTAAGATCGCTTTTCAATAAACATCTAATTAGTCCACTTAAAACACTGTATTACACTTTTTAATAAAAAAAAGCATCGAAAATATTTTCCTAAAAACAACAAGAAAAGTAAACAAAAAATATGTCGGCATAAAAGTAATTATTTTTCAACGATGAGCGATCCTGTTAGAAAATTTTCAAAGCTACACAAGCAGAGCCATTTAGTTAAATTTTGCTCAAAGAAACTGCGTGTCAAAGTAGAAATTAGATCTACTTTTAACGTGGTTTTCTTCCAGCGCGGCGCACATTGTGTCAGCTCCCATTTGTTTGTATGGAGTTTGCAGTTTGCGCGCCGCTGCCGCGAACCGCGTGCATTGTGTTTGGGCCTTAAGAGTCAATTGCAAGCCCTCATAGAAATATGGGTAATTTTTACGATAAGAAGAAGAGAATATAATGTTTTGACAATTTAATATGGCGATTTTAAAGAGGTTTTAGTGTAGACTTTAAAGATCGAAAAACCATATTAAGTCAACTTTTTAAATTTTTTTACTATTTTTTCCGATATTTGGGTGTCAGGCTTAATCGGAAAAAGTACATATTTTAATGGCGTCGGTAATGGGAACCTCCTCACATTTATTAACCAAAATTAAATAACAAAAATTTCCCAATGTTCATCTACAGTAAATAAATATATAATTTCAGTCAAATATTTTTATAAATAATTGGTCAATGTATAAAAGTTAATATTGTTTTAAATTAAAATTACACTTGTGGCATTCTAAGTATAAATTAGCTTAAATGTTTTCCCCCACTCTTCTTACTACTTGTATAGTATATATACAAATATATTTTTAATTTATAATAAATTTTATTTTATTATAATAATTATTTTTTTAATTAATTAATTGTAATTAATACATTTTAATTTTGTAAAATTTAATATTTTTGATGTTTCTACTTTAAGCAAAAAGAATTACTGACTGAATTGTACGTAGTACGTCAAACACGTAAATTTTCAGAGCTTGCTTGACATATTACGTATCTGTGAAAACTACTGCGTTTTGTTTGTACTTTAATTTAATTTGATTTTATTAGTGAATAAATTCGTGCCATGTTGCCATAATACTCCCAGACAAACGCAAGTTTGACGATAAAATTCTGGTTAGAGCTTTTTAAGATCAAAATGAACCTTTTTTTCTGGCTTAACCCCATTAGAAATAGTTGACATATTTTAGTCGCAGCAACGTCGCCGTGTCTAAAAATGTTTCAAATATGACACAGAGTTACGTCACCACGACGTCGTAATTACCTCCATGTTTCGACATTGGTGCAACACAAAGTGCCAAATGTGTCAAGTGCACCAAAGTGGTAACAAAGTGGTAAGTGCAACTAAAATGTGTCAAGAGGACACAAAGTGATAAAAAAGTAGTAACTGCGTCTAAAATGTGTCGAAAAAGTAACAGAATGAAACTTATTACAATTTTTGACTTAATCGTAAAAGCTTTGACAAAAATTAGTGAGTGGAAAGACAAGGAGACAGCAGGGAAAGCAACAGTCCTCATCGCAGCTTTGTGTAAATTTGAATTTATTGTCGGACTTTTTTGTCTGTGTGATATTTTATCTCTTACTCATTCACTCAATGTTATGCTCCAGAAAGAGAATATTGATTTCGAAAAGCATCAACAATGATAAATACGCTGTTTACAATGTTCCAAAATCGGAGAGAGAAAGCTGATGAAAATTTCGGAATTATTTATTTGGATGCAAAAAAACTGGCGGAGCAACTCGATACCATCGAACAAAAACCTAGAACATGTGGCCGACAAACGAGACGAGAAAATTTTAGGGTAGAAACTTGCGAAGATTACTACAGGGTATCGGTATACATTCCTCTTTTGGATATTATTTGCGAAGATCTGAAGGCTCGTTTCTCAAAAGAAGTTTTAGATGGTATCAATTGAGTTTATTGCTTTCGGAAAAAGTATATACTCTGGAAATAACTGAAATTGAAAATCTTATTTGCTGTTTAATTGAAAGATTCAAAGGTATTTCGAATAATGACAACATTGTGCAACGATTAAGATTTAGAGGTGAGTTTAACCACTGGCAGTACTATTGGCAGCAGCAGCAAAAGAAGGCAACTAAAAAACTACCAACCTTTGCCCTAGAAGCTTTAGAAAACTGTGATGTTGACATATACCCAATTAACCATACTCATCTTCGTATATTCTGCACACTCTCCGTATCAAATGCGAGCTCTGAACGCTCTTTTTCAACACTTTGTCGCATGAAAACATGGCTAAGAACGGCAATGCTACAAGAAAGATTAATTGGTTTGGCACTGCTTCATACACATCACGACATTGAAGTCACTCCCGAGGAAGTTATTGAACAGTTTGCGAAACTTGGCGCACATCGTCTTATTTTATAAATGTGTATGTATAAGAGAATATTTAATTGAAATAAAGTTTAATTATAATTTTAAGTTAACAGTATTTTAATAAACTCATTTGCTTTTTTTGTTCAACTTACCTCCCCCCCCCCCCCCCCCCCCAAATTATCACTGGATCCACCCCTGGCAGAATGTATGTTTCTGTTGACATTAAGATTTTATGCAAGTAGCGGAAAACTTATTTCTGTGGGAAGCATTTGTTTCTAAATCCACTGCCTCAAGGGTCATAAAAACAGTTTCCCATCATATTGCCAGGCTCAAATCACAATATACAAGCTTCCCTCAGGAGGATTATGAGAGAAAGAAAATCATGCTGCACTTTTATGAAATAGGGGAACTCTCTCGCGTTATAGTGGCATTGGACTGTGTGCATGTGAGAGTTCAATCAGCTAATATAACCAGGTACAATAATTAGTTAATAGGCCTTTTCACTTTACTTAATTTATTTTAGGTGGTGAAAGTTTTTTTTCGAAACCGTAAAGGATTTTTTTCAATCAATGTTCAAGTTGCATGTTGCAGCAGATTAAAAATAATGGACATTGTTTCACGATGGCACTTCCTCCGATGTCACACTTAATTCTCCCGAAAAAATTATATTAGCAGTACTTTCAAAATAAAATATTTAAAACTAACCATGTCTTTCGAACTGACTTAAAATAATTGCCTCCAAAGGCACTAGATTCTCCTAAAAAAATTATATTAGTATTAATTTCATAAAAAATATTAAGAACTTACTATTTTCAATTTCTTAGCATTTTCAGAAGCACGTTTTCCGTCATCTCGTAATATATCTTGAAAAATGAATAACTAGCAAAATATAATTTCCTTTAATTCAATTAAATAAAATTCTTAAGCTTTAACAATTATACTACCTACCTTAATTTAAATAATACATATATGTGTAGCTTATATAATTAAAGTTTATCATAATTAAAATAAATAAAACCTACTAAAAATAATATAATTTCAGTTAATCCAATTCAACAATTTATTTACAGTATTTTCATTTACTTAATTTAAATTTTAAAACAAAATTACATAAATTCGATACCATTTTTAATTCAATTTTCAATTAGTTTTGCATAATAATAAAAATTCCCTATTAGACAAGCAAAACAGTATACTGTAATAAAATGACAAAGGTTACGTTAATAATATATTTTATTTTTAAACCAACTAAAACTCTGTTACAAAAAAACTGCCTGACTTTTTAACTTAACATATTTATATGTTTTGAGAAGAGTAATTCGATTCCCTAATGACTAAATGATTAATTGTATTCCACTAACCTATTACTAGTTATATTAAACTATCTTACCTTATGACTAATAATTGATGACAATAATAGTGATAATTGATATGAATAATAATTATGACTAATAATATATATTGTATATTACAATACACATCTTCAATTTATAGGCTTCAGCATTTTATTTCTGGTTATTTTGCTACAAACTTACACGACATGCTTTTCATTCTGCGAAAGAGTCAATTATAGTGGGTTCAGACAGGCCAACTCACAGCAGAAACTCACAACGATTGAGTTCATATAAAAAAAATGGTGTTTTCACAGCGCCAATGCCGTTAGTTAACGTTTCGTTCCTCAAAAGTTCCACTGTCATTATATGTTTATATGTTTCAATAGTGACAATTTCTATTAGTGCTGCCATGAGTAAACTGCTATAACTCACAAAATCAACGTTCGGGAACGAAGATTCTCACAGTGATGCATTTGTCATTTTTCTATACAAAAATCAGAGAATCGCTGTGAGTTTTGGTTGTGAGTGCCCTGTCTGAACCCACTATTAGCTGATTAAAGTTTGCCTCATAGGCAGTTTTATTTTCAATAGCTAATATTGCGAGGCCAGATAGACGTTCCTGACTCATGGTTGAACGTAGATAGCTCTTTATTATTTTGAGTTTGCTGAAACAACTTGCAGATGTCGTTGGTAATGTGCAGTATATCCTTAGAGCTATACTAACATTAGGAAATGATTCTTTCAAGTGGTGCTTGTACAGAAGCTTTAAAAAAGCACTTGAATTTTCTTTAATTCCTGTCACTAGATTTTTGAATATAGCGAGTTCTTCACAAAAATAAACGGCATTCAAATCTCTTGAATATTTTCGTGCTAGACTAGCACCATATTTTTGCAATCTTCAGTTGAACTGCTTAAAAATGTATGACCGCATAGAAAAGCAAAATTTTCATTTAAACTTTTCGCGCTCTCTACCAGTATTTCTATTTCTCTTCAAATCTTGTCAAAAACAACTTTTAAATCTTTGGAAAATAGTTGGACAGGGTCTAGTCTAGTCTATTGCCTTTTCTTGCTAGAAATTCATTTTTTTCTTAGGACCGGGTCGATTTCAAACTTTTCTGATAAAAGTGCAGCTTCTTCGATCCAATGATGGTTTTTCTCTCATTTCTTGCAAGATTTTAATAAGACCTTGCATTAGCACCACAAAATTCGAAATTATGATATCCTCTTTTGTATTTCGACGTTAACTCTATCAATCTGTCGAAGAATATTATCTTAAGTTGTGAAGTTAAGAATCAACTTAAAATCCATCATCGCATGCAATAGATGAACAGTTTCGTGCTGAGATTCTTTAGTAGAAGAGGATTCCTCAATTTCTTTCAGAGCATCGACAACTTCCTGTAAATTAATTAATAGCGCTTTTACAGCTAAGTGTTTTGCGGACCATCTTGTTTGGTTGCTTCCTTTTAAATTGGTTTTTATACAATTTTGCAATACTTTCCACCTTGTCGTGGATCCAACAAAGAAACAAAAAAGTCTTTGTACAAGTCCAAATAGGCCAACTGCTTCTGAGCATGATGACACTGAATTTGCGAATTTCAAATATTAAGAGTGTGCCAGGCATGGCACAAACTCTGCAAGCTCGTTTGTTTTCATGACTCTGGATTGGACTCCTTTATACATACATGTATGCTGGTCATAATAGAACCATTGTCGTAAGATTGCCCACGAAATTTTTGCACATCCAAACCATCAGCTTCCAATTTTTGTATAATTTACTGTGTAATATATTTTCCAGTCCTTCCATCAACTTCTATGAAATTAATAAAACTTTCTTTTATTTCACATTTAGAGTTTGTTATTTTAATGTACCGAATCACTTGGCTCATTTGTTCGGTATGAGATACATCTGGAGTTCAGTCAAACATGATGGTGAAGTAATTGGCCTCCTTAATATCATTTATAATGGTTTTTCGAACTTTTTCTGCCATTACCTCGATTAATTCATTTTGAATTGTCTTTGACAAATAGGATACCTGTCCCTTTTGACGTTTTCTAACTGATATTTAAGAGTGAAATTATACTTGGCGAGCAGAGTAATCAAGTTAAAAAAATTTCCTTGACTTGGTTGAGAGTAATTTACAGTGAAATCACTAAGTGTTTCCTTGGAACCTCGTAACGAAAGACAGTTCGTAGCAAGAAATAAGATAGCATCTATTATAACATGTAGAATTTGTCTCAATTTTTCTTTTTTGGTGTGAATTAGCCACTGTCACGATCGATGCCTTGACAGGATTTCATTTGCTGCAGACGTTTGTTCAATTTAATAATGCATTCCTTATGCATTGGCGATGTTTCATGAACATTTAATCTTTCAGTAACGTTTTTCCAATTAATTAGACCCTTTTTGCCCATGACTGATGCAGAGTTACAGCTTACAGAAGATACAGTAGATTGTATTTTTTTCCTTCATCGAAGCCTTTGAGCTCTGATTGTTCAACGCAAACTGTCCTAATCCCGTTTTGCCTCAAATCAATTTTTTTACAGGTCAGCCGGCTCAATCATTAGATGGACGAGCAAAGGGGCTTAACTTCTTTGTCTCGAGTATCTTTTTTTCTCATTTAGTTATTTTTCTCTTTCTGCGGCATGCAGCACCCCCTTTTTTTTGAGCCTAGCGCTCTGGTCTTCGGAATTTCCCTTTTCAAGTAGCGAGATTTGGTCCAGTGTGTCAGTGGCAACAACCCACCCCATTGCTCTTCCGCAATAGCCGGCTAGAAAGCTCGCTACGACCGCCACACAAACGGCACCTGGTAAATTGTGCCTAGGTTTGGTCCTCAGGGGTATGGACCCCTGCATAAAAACATATGGTCACGTAACAGTTGTGCACAAAACCAGAGCGTAGTTACTTAACACAATGCATGCGGCGCGGTTGGTTCACATATATTACTGACTTTTATAGCAAAAAAAGAGATGATTCTGTTATCTAGCTGGTGTATTTTATCAAAAGCGAACAGATGGCCCTAAGATCGCTTTTCAATAAACATCTAATTAGTCCACTTAAAACACTGTATTACACTTTTTAATAAAAAAAAGCATCGAAAATATTTTCCTAAAAACAACAAGAAAAGTAAACAAAAAATATGTCGGCATAAAAGTAATTATTTTTCAACGATGAGCGATCCTGTTTTCAAAGCTACACAAGCAGAGCCATTTAGTTAAATTTTGCTCAAAGAAACTGCGTGTCAAAGTAGAAATTAGATCTACTTTTAACGTGGTTTTCTTCCAGCGCGGCGCGCATTGTGTCAGCTCCCATTTGTTTGTATGGAGTTTGCAGTTTGCGCGCCGCTGCCGCGAACCGCGTGCATTGTGTTTGGGCCTTAAGAGTCAATTGCAAGCCCTCATAGAAATATGGGTAATTTTTACGATAAGAAGAAGAGAATATAATGTTTTGACAATTTAATATGGCGATTTTAAAGAGGTTTTAGTGTAGACTTTAAAGATCGAAAAACCATATTAAGTCAACTTTTTAAATTTTTTTACTATTTTTTCCGATATTTGGGTGTCAGGCTTAATCGGAAAAAGTACATATTTTAATGGCGTCGGTAATGGGAACCTCCTCACATTTATTAACCAAAATTAAATAACAAAAATTTCCCAATGTTCATCTACAGTAAATAAATATATAATTTCAGTCAAATATTTTTATAAATAATTGGTCAATGTATAAAAGTTAATATTGTTTTAAATTAAAATTACACTTGTGGCATTCTAAGTATAAATTAGCTTAAATGTTTTCCCCCACTCTTCTTACTACTTGTATAGTATATATACAAATATATTTTTAATTTATAATAAATTTTATTTTATTATAATAATTATTTTTTTAATTAATTAATTGTAATTAATACATTTTAATTTTGTAAAATTTAATATTTTTGATGTTTCTACTTTAAACAAAAAGAATTACTGACTGAATTGTACGTAGTACGTCAAACACGTAAATTTTCAGAGCTTGCTTGACATATTACGTATCTGTGAAAACTACTGCGTTTTGTTTGTACTTTAATTTAATTTGATTTTATTAGTGAATAAATTCGTGCCATGTTGCCATAATACTCCCAGACAAACGCAAGTTTGACGATAAAATTCTGGTTAGAGCTTTTTAAGATCAAAATGAACCTTTTTTTCTGGCTTAACCCCATTAGAAATAGTTGACATATTTTAGTCGCAGCAACGTCGCCGTGTCTAAAAATGTTTCAAATATGACACAGAGTTACGTCACCACGACGTCGTAATTACCTCCATGTTTCGACATTGGTGCAACACAAAGTGCCAAATGTGTCAAGTGCACCAAAGTGGTAACAAAGTGGTAAGTGCAACTAAAATGTGTCAAGAGGACACAAAGTGATAAAAAAGTAGTAACTGCGTCTAAAATGTGTCGAAAAAGTAACAGAATGAAACTTATTACAATTTTTGACTTAATCGTAAAAGCTTTGACAAAAATTAGTGAGTGGAAAGACAAGGAGACAGCAGGGAAAGCAACAGTCCTCATCGCAGCTTTGTGTAAATTTGAATTTATTGTCGGACTTTTTTGTCTGTGTGATATTTTATCTCTTACTCATTCACTCAATGTTATGCTCCAGAAAGAGAATATTGATTTCGAAAAGCATCAACAATAATAAATACGCTGTTTACAATGTTCCAAAATCGGAGAGAGAAAGCTGATGAAAATTTCGGAATTATTTATTTGGATGCAAAAAAACTGGCGGAGCAACTCGATACCATCGAACAAAAACCTAGAACATGTGGCCGACAAACGAGACGAGAAAATTTTAGGGTAGAAACTTGCGAAGATTACTACAGGGTATCGGTATACATTCCTCTTTTGGATATTATTTGCGAAGATCTGAAGGCTCGTTTCTCAAAAGAAGTTTTAGATGGTATCAATTGAGTTTATTGCTTTCGGAAAAAGTATATACTCTGGAAATAACTGAAATTGAAAATCTTATTTGCTGTTTAATTGAAAGATTCAAAGGTATTTCGAATAATGACAACATTGTGCAACGATTAAGATTTAGAGGTGAGTTTAACCACTGGCAGTACTATTGGCAGCAGCAGCAAAAGAAGGCAACTAAAAAACTACCAACCTTTGCCCTAGAAGCTTTAGAAAACTGTGATGTTGACATATACCCAATTAACCATACTCATCTTCGTATATTCTGCACACTCTCCGTATCAAATGCGAGCTCTGAACGCTCTTTTTCAACACTTTGTCGCATGAAAACATGGCTAAGAACGGCAATGCTACAAGAAAGATTAATTGGTTTGGCACTGCTTCATACACATCACGACATTGAAGTCACTCCCGAGGAAGTTATTGAACAGTTTGCGAAACTTGGCGCACATCGTCTTATTTTATAAATGTGTATGTATAAGAGAATATTTAATTGAAATAAAGTTTAATTATAATTTTAAGTTAACAGTATTTTAATAAACTCATTTGCTTTTTTTGTTCAACTTACTTCCCCCCCCCCCCCCCCAAATTATCACTGGATCCACCCCTGGCAGAATGTATGTTTCTGTTGACATTAAGATTTTATGCAAGTAGCGGAAAACTTATTTCTGTGGGAAGCATTTGTTTCTAAATCCACTGCCTCAAGGGTCATAAAAACAGTTTCCCATCATATTGCCAGGCTCAAATCACAATATACAAGCTTCCCTCAGGAGGATTATGAGAGAAAGAAAATCATGCTGCACTTTTATGAAATAGGGGAACTCTCTCGCGTTATAGTGGCATTGGACTGTGTGCATGTGAGAGTTCAATCAGCTAATATAACCAGGTACAATAATTAGTTAATAGGCCTTTTCACTTTACTTAATTTATTTTAGGTGGTGAAAGTTTTTTTTCGAAACCGTAAAGGATTTTTTTCAATCAATGTTCAAGTTGCATGTTGCAGCAGATTAAAAATAATGGACATTGTTTCACGATGGCACTTCCTCCGATGTCACACTTAATTCTCCCGAAAAAATTATATTAGCAGTACTTTCAAAATAAAATATTTAAAACTAACCATGTCTTTCGAACTGACTTAAAATAATTGCCTCCAAAGGCACTAGATTCTCCTAAAAAAATTATATTAGTATTAATTTCATAAAAAATATTAAGAACTTACTATTTTCAATTTCTTAGCATTTTCAGAAGCACGTTTTCCGTCATCTCGTAATATATCTTGAAAAATGAATAACTAGCAAAATATAATTTCCTTTAATTCAATTAAATAAAATTCTTAAGCTTTAACAATTATACTACCTACCTTAATTTAAATAATACTTATATGTGTAGCTTATATAATTAAAGTTTATCATAATTAAAATAAATAAAACCTACTAAAAATAATATAATTTCAGTTAATCCAATTCAACAATTTATTTACAGTATTTTCATTTACTTAATTTAAATTTTAAAACAAAATTACATAAATTCGATACCATTTTTAATTCAATTTTCAATTAGTTTTGCATAATAATAAAAATTCCCTATTAGACAAGCAAAACAGTATACTGTAATAAAATGACAAAGGTTACGTTAATAATATATTTTATTTTTAAACCAACTAAAACTCTGTTACAAAAAAACTGCCTGACTTTTTAACTTAACATATTTATATGTTTTGAGAAGAGTAATTCGATTCCCTAATGACTAAATGATTAATTGTATTCCACTAACCTATTACTAGTTATATTAAACTATCTTACCTTATGACTAATAATTGATGACAATAATAGTGATAATTGATATGAATAATAATTATGACTAATAATATATATTGTATATTACAATACACATCTTCAATTTATAGGCTTCAGCATTTTATTTCTGGTTATTTTGCTACAAACTTACACGACATGCTTTTCATTCTGCGAAAGAGTCAATTATAGTGGGTTCAGACAGGCCAACTCACAGCAGAAACTCACAACGATTGAGTTCATATAAAAAAAATGGTGTTTTCACAGCGCCAATGCCGTTAGTTAACGTTTCGTTCCTCAAAAGTTCCACTGTCATTATATGTTTATATGTTTCAATAGTAACAATTTCTATTAGTGCTGCCATGAGTAAACTGCTATAACTCACAAAATCAACGTTCGGGAACGAAGATTCTCACAGTGATGCATTTGTCATTTTTCTATACAAAAATCAGAGAATCGCTGTGAGTTTTGGTTGTGAGTGCCCTGTCTGAACCCACTATTAGCTGATTAAAGTTTGCCTCATAGGCAGTTTTATTTTCAATAGCTAATATTGCGAGGCCAGATAGACGTTCCTGACTCATGGTTGAACGTAGATAGCTCTTTATTATTTTGAGTTTGCTGAAACAACTTGCAGATGTCGTTGGTAATGTGCAGTATATCCTTAGAGCTATACTAACATTAGGAAATGATTCTTTCAAGTGGTGCTTGTACAGAAGCTTTAAAAAAGCACTTGAATTTTCTTTAATTCCTGTCACTAGATTTTTGAATATAGCGAGTTCTTCACAAAAATAAACGGCATTCAAATCTCTTGAATATTTTCGTGCTAGACTAGCACCATATTTTTGCAATCTTCAGTTGAACTGCTTAAAAATGTATGACCGCATAGAAAAGCAAAATTTTCATTTAAACTTTTCGCGCTCTCTACCAGTATTTCTATTTCTCTTCAAATCTTGTCAAAAACAACTTTTAAATCTTTGGAAAATAGTTGGACAGGGTCTAGTCTAGTCTATTGCCTTTTCTTGCTAGAAATTCATTTTTTTCTTAGGACCGGGTCGATTTCAAACTTTTCTGATAAAAGTGCAGCTTCTTCGATCCAATGATGGTTTTTCTCTCATTTCTTGCAAGATTTTAATAAGACCTTGCATTAGCACCACAAAATTCGAAATTATGATATCCTCTTTTGTATTTCGACGTTAACTCTATCAATCTGTCGAAGAATATTATCTTAAGTTGTGAAGTTAAGAATCAACTTAAAATCCATCATCGCATGCAATAGATGAACAGTTTCGTGCTGAGATTCTTTAGTAGAAGAGGATTCCTCAATTTCTTTCAGAGCATCGACAGCTTCCTGTAAATTAATTAATAGCGCTTTTACAGCTAAGTGTTTTGTGGACCATCTTGTTTGGTTGCTTCCTTTTAAATTGGTTTTTATACAATTTTGCAATACTTTCCACCTTGTCGTGGATCCAACAAAGAAACAAAAAAGTCTTTGTACAAGTCCAAATAGGCCAACTGCTTCTGAGCATGATGACACTGAATTTGCGAACTTCAAATATTAAGAGTGTGCCAGGCATGGCACAAACTCTGCAAGCTCGTTTGTTTTCATGACTCTGGATTGGACTCCTTTATACATACATGTATGCTGGTCATAATAGAACCATTGTCGTAAGATTGCCCACGAAATTTTTGCACATCCAAACCATCAGCTTCCAATTTTTGTATAATTTACTGTGTAATATATTTTCCAGTCCTTCCATCAACTTCTATGAAATTAATAAAACTTTCTTTTATTTCACATTTAGAGTTTGTTATTTTAATGTACCGAATCACTTGGCTCATTTGTTCGGTATGAGATACATCTGGAGTTCAGTCAAACATGATGGTGAAGTAATTGGCCTCCTTAATATCATTTATAATGGTTTTTCGAACTTTTTCTGCCATTACCTCGATTAATTCATTTTGAATTGTCTTTGACAAATAGGATACCTGTCCCTTTTGACGTTTTCTAACTGATATTTAAGAGTGAAATTATACTTGGCGAGCAGAGTAATCAAGTTAAAAAAATTTCCTTGACTTGGTTGAGAGTAATTTACAGTGAAATCACTAAGTGTTTCCTTGGAACCTCGTAACGAAAGACAGTTCGTAGCAAGAAATAAGATAGCATCTATTATAACATGTAGAATTTGTCTCAATTTTTCTTTTTTGGTGTGAATTAGCCACTGTCACGATCGATGCCTTGACAGGATTTCATTTGCTGCAGACGTTTGTTCAATTTAATAATGCATTCCTTATGCATTGGCGATGTTTCATGAACATTTAATCTTTCAGTAACGTTTTTCCAATTAATTAGACCCTTTTTGCCCATGACTGATGCAGAGTTACAGCTTACAGAAGATACAGTAGATTGTATTTTTTTCCTTCATCGAAGCCTTTGAGCTCTGATTGTTCAACGCAAACTGTCCTAATCCCGTTTTGCCTCAAATCAATTTTTTTACAGGTCAGCCGGCTCAATCATTAGATGGACGAGCAAAGGGGCTTAACTTCTTTGTCTCGAGTATCTTTTTTTCTCATTTAGTTATTTTTCTCTTTCTGCGGCATGCAGCACCCCCTTTTTTTTGAGCCTAGCGCTCTGGTCTTCGGAATTTCCCTTTTCAAGTAGCGAGATTTGGTCCAGTGTGTCAGTGGCAACAACCCACCCCATTGCTCTTCCGCAATAGCCGGCTAGAAAGCTCGCTACGACCGCCACACAAACGGCACCTGGTAAATTGTGCCTAGGTTTGGTCCTCAGGGGTATGGACCCCTGCATAAAAACATATGGTCACGTAACAGTTGTGCACAAAACCAGAGCGTAGTTACTTAACACAATGCATGCGGCGCGGTTGGTTCACATATATTACTGACTTTTATAGCAAAAAAAGAGATGATTCTGTTATCTAGCTGGTGTATTTTATCAAAAGCGAACAGATGGCCCTAAGATCGCTTTTCAATAAACATCTAATTAGTCCACTTAAAACACTGTATTACACTTTTTAATAAAAAAAAGCATCGAAAATATTTTCCTAAAAACAACAAGAAAAGTAAACAAAAAATATGTCGGCATAAAAGTAATTATTTTTCAACGATGAGCGATCCTGTTTTCAAAGCTACACAAGCAGAGCCATTTAGTTAAATTTTGCTCAAAGAAACTGCGTGTCAAAGTAGAAATTAGATCTACTTTTAACGTGGTTTTCTTCCAGCGCGGCGCGCATTGTGTCAGCTCCCATTTGTTTGTATGGAGTTTGCAGTTTGCGCGCCGCTGCCGCGAACCGCGTGCATTGTGTTTGGGCCTTAAGAGTCAATTGCAAGCCCTCATAGAAATATGGGTAATTTTTACGATAAGAAGAAGAGAATATAATGTTTTGACAATTTAATATGGCGATTTTAAAGAGGTTTTAGTGTAGACTTTAAAGATCGAAAAACCATATTAAGTCAACTTTTTAAATTTTTTTACTATTTTTTCCGATATTTGGGTGTCAGGCTTAATCGGAAAAAGTACATATTTTAATGGCGTCGGTAATGGGAACCTCCTCACATTTATTAACCAAAATTAAATAACAAAAATTTCCCAATGTTCATCTACAGTAAATAAATATATAATTTCAGTCAAATATTTTTATAAATAATTGGTCAATGTATAAAAGTTAATATTGTTTTAAATTAAAATTACACTTGTGGCATTCTAAGTATAAATTAGCTTAAATGTTTTCCCCCACTCTTCTTACTACTTGTATAGTATATATACAAATATATTTTTAATTTATAATAAATTTTATTTTATTATAATAATTATTTTTTTAATTAATTAATTGTAATTAATACATTTTAATTTTGTAAAATTTAATATTTTTGATGTTTCTACTTTAAACAAAAAGAATTACTGACTGAATTGTACGTAGTACGTCAAACACGTAAATTTTCAGAGCTTGCTTGACATATTACGTATCTGTGAAAACTACTGCGTTTTGTTTGTACTTTAATTTAATTTGATTTTATTAGTGAATAAATTCGTGCCATGTTGCCATAATACTCCCAGACAAACGCAAGTTTGACGATAAAATTCTGGTTAGAGCTTTTTAAGATCAAAATGAACCTTTTTTTCTGGCTTAACCCCATTAGAAATAGTTGACATATTTTAGTCGCAGCAACGTCGCCGTGTCTAAAAATGTTTCAAATATGACACAGAGTTACGTCACCACGACGTCGTAATTACCTCCATGTTTCGACATTGGTGCAACACAAAGTGCCAAATGTGTCAAGTGCACCAAAGTGGTAACAAAGTGGTAAGTGCAACTAAAATGTGTCAAGAGGACACAAAGTGATAAAAAAGTAGTAACTGCGTCTAAAATGTGTCGAAAAAGTAACAGAATGAAACTTATTACAATTTTTGACTTAATCGTAAAAGCTTTGACAAAAATTAGTGAGTGGAAAGACAAGGAGACAGCAGGGAAAGCAACAGTCCTCATCGCAGCTTTGTGTAAATTTGAATTTATTGTCGGACTTTTTTGTCTGTGTGATATTTTATCTCTTACTCATTCACTCAATGTTATGCTCCAGAAAGAGAATATTGATTTCGAAAAGCATCAACAATGATAAATACGCTGTTTACAATGTTCCAAAATCGGAGAGAGAAAGCTGATGAAAATTTCGGAATTATTTATTTGGATGCAAAAAAACTGGCGGAGCAACTCGATACCATCGAACAAAAACCTAGAACATGTGGCCGACAAACGAGACGAGAAAATTTTAGGGTAGAAACTTGCGAAGATTACTACAGGGTATCGGTATACATTCCTCTTTTGGATATTATTTGCGAAGATCTGAAGGCTCGTTTCTCAAAAGAAGTTTTAGATGGTATCAATTGAGTTTATTGCTTTCGGAAAAAGTATATACTCTGGAAATAACTGAAATTGAAAATCTTATTTGCTGTTTAATTGAAAGATTCAAAGGTATTTCGAATAATGACAACATTGTGCAACGATTAAGATTTAGAGGTGAGTTTAACCACTGGCAGTACTATTGGCAGCAGCAGCAAAAGAAGGCAACTAAAAAACTACCAACCTTTGCCCTAGAAGCTTTAGAAAACTGTGATGTTGACATATACCCAATTAACCATACTCATCTTCGTATATTCTGCACACTCTCCGTATCAAATGCGAGCTCTGAACGCTCTTTTTCAACACTTTGTCGCATGAAAACATGGCTAAGAACGGCAATGCTACAAGAAAGATTAATTGGTTTGGCACTGCTTCATACACATCACGACATTGAAGTCACTCCCGAGGAAGTTATTGAACAGTTTGCGAAACTTGGCGCACATCGTCTTATTTTATAAATGTGTATGTATAAGAGAATATTTAATTGAAATAAAGTTTAATTATAATTTTAAGTTAACAGTATTTTAATAAACTCATTTGCTTTTTTTGTTCAACTTACTTCCCCCCCCCCCCCCCCCCAAATTATCACTGGATCCACCCCTGGCAGAATGTATGTTTCTGTTGACATTAAGATTTTATGCAAGTAGCGGAAAACTTATTTCTGTGGGAAGCATTTGTTTCTAAATCCACTGCCTCAAGGGTCATAAAAACAGTTTCCCATCATATTGCCAGGCTCAAATCACAATATACAAGCTTCCCTCAGGAGGATTATGAGAGAAAGAAAATCATGCTGCACTTTTATGAAATAGGGGAACTCTCTCGCGTTATAGTGGCATTGGACTGTGTGCATGTGAGAGTTCAATCAGCTAATATAACCAGGTACAATAATTAGTTAATAGGCCTTTTCACTTTACTTAATTTATTTTAGGTGGTGAAAGTTTTTTTTCGAAACCGTAAAGGATTTTTTTCAATCAATGTTCAAGTTGCATGTTGCAGCAGATTAAAAATAATGGACATTGTTTCACGATGGCACTTCCTCCGATGTCACACTTAATTCTCCCGAAAAAATTATATTAGCAGTACTTTCAAAATAAAATATTTAAAACTAACCATGTCTTTCGAACTGACTTAAAATAATTGCCTCCAAAGGCACTAGATTCTCCTAAAAAAATTATATTAGTATTAATTTCATAAAAAATATTAAGAACTTACTATTTTCAATTTCTTAGCATTTTCAGAAGCACGTTTTCCGTCATCTCGTAATATATCTTGAAAAATGAATAACTAGCAAAATATAATTTCCTTTAATTCAATTAAATAAAATTCCTAAGCTTTAACAATTATACTACCTACCTTAATTTAAATAATACTTATATGTGTAGCTTATATAATTAAAGTTTATCATAATTAAAATAAATAAAACCTACTAAAAATAATATAATTTCAGTTAATCCAATTCAACAATTTATTTACAGTATTTTCATTTACTTAATTTAAATTTTAAAACAAAATTACATAAATTCGATACCATTTTTAATTCAATTTTCAATTAGTTTTGCATAATAATAAAAATTCCCTATTAGACAAGCAAAACAGTATACTGTAATAAAATGACAAAGGTTACGTTAATAATATATTTTATTTTTAAACCAACTAAAACTCTGTTACAAAAAAACTGCCTGACTTTTTAACTTAACATATTTATATGTTTTGAGAAGAGTAATTCGATTCCCTAATGACTAAATGATTAATTGTATTCCACTAACCTATTACTAGTTATATTAAACTATCTTACCTTATGACTAATAATTGATGACAATAATAGTGATAATTGATATGAATAATAATTATGACTAATAATATATATTGTATATTACAATACACATCTTCAATTTATAGGCTTCAGCATTTTATTTCTGGTTATTTTGCTACAAACTTACACGACATGCTTTTCATTCTGCGAAAGAGTCAATTATAGTGGGTTCAGACAGGCCAACTCACAGCAGAAACTCACAACGATTGAGTTCATATAAAAAAAATGGTGTTTTCACAGCGCCAATGCCGTTAGTTAACGTTTCGTTCCTCAAAAGTTCCACTGTCATTATATGTTTATATGTTTCAATAGTGACAATTTCTATTAGTGCTGCCATGAGTAAACTGCTATAACTCACAAAATCAACGTTCGGGAACGAAGATTCTCACAGTGATGCATTTGTCATTTTTCTATACAAAAATCAGAGAATCGCTGTGAGTTTTGGTTGTGAGTGCCCTGTCTGAACCCACTATTAGCTGATTAAAGTTTGCCTCATAGGCAGTTTTATTTTCAATAGCTAATATTGCGAGGCCAGATAGACGTTCCTGACTCATGGTTGAACGTAGATAGCTCTTTATTATTTTGAGTTTGCTGAAACAACTTGCAGATGTCGTTGGTAATGTGCAGTATATCCTTAGAGCTATACTAACATTAGGAAATGATTCTTTCAAGTGGTGCTTGTACAGAAGCTTTAAAAAAGCACTTGAATTTTCTTTAATTCCTGTCACTAGATTTTTGAATATAGCGAGTTCTTCACAAAAATAAACGGCATTCAAATCTCTTGAATATTTTCGTGCTAGACTAGCACCATATTTTTGCAATCTTCAGTTGAACTGCTTAAAAATGTATGACCGCATAGAAAAGCAAAATTTTCATTTAAACTTTTCGCGCTCTCTACCAGTATTTCTATTTCTCTTCAAATCTTGTCAAAAACAACTTTTAAATCTTTGGAAAATAGTTGGACAGGGTCTAGTCTAGTCTATTGCCTTTTCTTGCTAGAAATTCATTTTTTTCTTAGGACCGGGTCGATTTCAAACTTTTCTGATAAAAGTGCAGCTTCTTCGATCCAATGATGGTTTTTCTCTCATTTCTTGCAAGATTTTAATAAGACCTTGCATTAGCACCACAAAATTCGAAATTATGATATCCTCTTTTGTATTTCGACGTTAACTCTATCAATCTGTCGAAGAATATTATCTTAAGTTGTGAAGTTAAGAATCAACTTAAAATCCATCATCGCATGCAATAGATGAACAGTTTCGTGCTGAGATTCTTTAGTAGAAGAGGATTCCTCAATTTCTTTCAGAGCATCGACAACTTCCTGTAAATTAATTAATAGCGCTTTTACAGCTAAGTGTTTTGTGGACCATCTTGTTTGGTTGCTTCCTTTTAAATTGGTTTTTATACAATTTTGCAATACTTTCCACCTTGTCGTGGATCCAACAAAGAAACAAAAAAGTCTTTGTACAAGTCCAAATAGGCCAACTGCTTCTGAGCATGATGACACTGAATTTGCAAATTTCAAATATTAAGAGTGTGCCAGGCATGGCACAAACTCTGCAAGCTCGTTTGTTTTCATGACTCTGGATTGGACTCCTTTATACATACATGTATGCCGGTCATAATAGAACCATTGTCGTAAGATTGCCCACGAAATTTTTGCACATCCAAACCATCAGCTTCCAATTTTTGTATAATTTACTGTGTAATATATTTTCCAGTCCTTCCATCAACTTCTATGAAATTAATAAAACTTTCTTTTATTTCACATTTAGAGTTTGTTATTTTAATGTACCGAATCACTTGGCTCATTTGTTCGGTATGAGATACATCTGGAGTTCAGTCAAACATGATGGTGAAGTAATTGGCCTCCTTAATATCATTTATAATGGTTTTTCGAACTTTTTCTGCCATTACCTCGATTAATTCATTTTGAATTGTCTTTGACAAATAGGATACCTGTCCCTTTTGACGTTTTCTAACTGATATTTAAGAGTGAAATTATACTTGGCGAGCAGAGTAATCAAGTTAAAAAAATTTCCTTGACTTGGTTGAGAGTAATTTACAGTGAAATCACTAAGTGTTTCCTTGGAACCTCGTAACGAAAGACAGTTCGTAGCAAGAAATAAGATAGCATCTATTATAACATGTAGAATTTGTCTCAATTTTTCTTTTTTGGTGTGAATTAGCCACTGTCACGATCGATGCCTTGACAGGGTTTCATTTGCTGCAGACGTTTGTTCAATTTAATAATGCATTCCTTATGCATTGGCGATGTTTCATGAACATTTAATCTTTCAGTAACGTTTTTCCAATTAATTAGACCCTTTTTGCCCATGACTGATGCAGAGTTACAGCTTACAGAAGATACAGTAGATTGTATTTTTTTCCTTCATCGAAGCCTTTGAGCTCTGATTGTTCAACGCAAACTGTCCTAATCCCGTTTTGCCTCAAATCAATTTTTTTACAGGTCAGCCGGCTCAATCATTAGATGGACGAGCAAAGGGGCTTAACTTCTTTGTCTCGAGTATCTTTTTTTCTCATTTAGTTATTTTTCTCTTTCTGCGGCATGCAGCACCCCCTTTTTTTTGAGCCTAGCGCTCTGGTCTTCGGAATTTCCCTTTTCAAGTAGCGAGATTTGGTCCAGTGTGTCAGTGGCAACAACCCACCCCATTGCTCTTCCGCAATAGCCGGCTAGAAAGCTCGCTACGACCGCCACACAAACGGCACCTGGTAAATTGTGCCTAGGTTTGGTCCTCAGGGGTATGGACCCCTGCATAAAAACATATGGTCACGTAACAGTTGTGCACAAAACCAGAGCGTAGTTACTTAACACAATGCATGCGGCGCGGTTGGTTCACATATATTACTGACTTTTATAGCAAAAAAAGAGATGATTCTGTTATCTAGCTGGTGTATTTTATCAAAAGCGAACAGATGGCCCTAAGATCGCTTTTCAATAAACATCTAATTAGTCCACTTAAAACACTGTATTACACTTTTTAATAAAAAAAAGCATCGAAAATATTTTCCTAAAAACAACAAGAAAAGTAAACAAAAAATATGTCGGCATAAAAGTAATTATTTTTCAACGATGAGCGATCCTGTTTTCAAAGCTACACAAGCAGAGCCATTTAGTTAAATTTTGCTCAAAGAAACTGCGTGTCAAAGTAGAAATTAGATCTACTTTTAACGTGGTTTTCTTCCAGCGCGGCGCGCATTGTGTCAGCTCCCATTTGTTTGTATGGAGTTTGCAGTTTGCGCGCCGCTGCCGCGAACCGCGTGCATTGTGTTTGGGCCTTAAGAGTCAATTGCAAGCCCTCATAGAAATATGGGTAATTTTTACGATAAGAAGAAGAGAATATAATGTTTTGACAATTTAATATGGCGATTTTAAAGAGGTTTTAGTGTAGACTTTAAAGATCGAAAAACCATATTAAGTCAACTTTTTAAATTTTTTTACTATTTTTTCCGATATTTGGGTGTCAGGCTTAATCGGAAAAAGTACATATTTTAATGGCGTCGGTAATGGGAACCTCCTCACATTTATTAACCAAAATTAAATAACAAAAATTTCCCAATGTTCATCTACAGTAAATAAATATATAATTTCAGTCAAATATTTTTATAAATAATTGGTCAATGTATAAAAGTTAATATTGTTTTAAATTAAAATTACACTTGTGGCATTCTAAGTATAAATTAGCTTAAATGTTTTCCCCCACTCTTCTTACTACTTGTATAGTATATATACAAATATATTTTTAATTTATAATAAATTTTATTTTATTATAATAATTATTTTTTTAATTAATTAATTGTAATTAATACATTTTAATTTTGTAAAATTTAATATTTTTGATGTTTCTACTTTAAACAAAAAGAATTACTGACTGAATTGTACGTAGTACGTCAAACACGTAAATTTTCAGAGCTTGCTTGACATATTACGTATCTGTGAAAACTACTGCGTTTTGTTTGTACTTTAATTTAATTTGATTTTATTAGTGAATAAATTCGTGCCATGTTGCCATAATACTCCCAGACAAACGCAAGTTTGACGATAAAATTCTGGTTAGAGCTTTTTAAGATCAAAATGAACCTTTTTTTCTGGCTTAACCCCATTAGAAATAGTTGACATATTTTAGTCGCAGCAACGTCGCCGTGTCTAAAAATGTTTCAAATATGACACAGAGTTACGTCACCACGACGTCGTAATTACCTCCATGTTTCGACATTGGTGCAACACAAAGTGCCAAATGTGTCAAGTGCACCAAAGTGGTAACAAAGTGGTAAGTGCAACTAAAATGTGTCAAGAGGACACAAAGTGATAAAAAAGTAGTAACTGCGTCTAAAATGTGTCGAAAAAGTAACAGAATGAAACTTATTACAATTTTTGACTTAATCGTAAAAGCTTTGACAAAAATTAGTGAGTGGAAAGACAAGGAGACAGCAGGGAAAGCAACAGTCCTCATCGCAGCTTTGTGTAAATTTGAATTTATTGTCGGACTTTTTTGTCTGTGTGATATTTTATCTCTTACTCATTCACTCAATGTTATGCTCCAGAAAGAGAATATTGATTTCGAAAAGCATCAACAATGATAAATACGCTGTTTACAATGTTCCAAAATCGGAGAGAGAAAGCTGATGAAAATTTCGGAATTATTTATTTGGATGCAAAAAAACTGGCGGAGCAACTCGATACCATCGAACAAAAACCTAGAACATGTGGCCGACAAACGAGACGAGAAAATTTTAGGGTAGAAACTTGCGAAGATTACTACAGGGTATCGGTATACATTCCTCTTTTGGATATTATTTGCGAAGATCTGAAGGCTCGTTTCTCAAAAGAAGTTTTAGATGGTATCAATTGAGTTTATTGCTTTCGGAAAAAGTATATACTCTGGAAATAACTGAAATTGAAAATCTTATTTGCTGTTTAATTGAAAGATTCAAAGGTATTTCGAATAATGACAACATTGTGCAACGATTAAGATTTAGAGGTGAGTTTAACCACTGGCAGTACTATTGGCAGCAGCAGCAAAAGAAGGCAACTAAAAAACTACCAACCTTTGCCCTAGAAGCTTTAGAAAACTGTGATGTTGACATATACCCAATTAACCATACTCATCTTCGTATATTCTGCACACTCTCCGTATCAAATGCGAGCTCTGAACGCTCTTTTTCAACACTTTGTCGCATGAAAACATGGCTAAGAACGGCAATGCTACAAGAAAGATTAATTGGTTTGGCACTGCTTCATACACATCACGACATTGAAGTCACTCCCGAGGAAGTTATTGAACAGTTTGCGAAACTTGGCGCACATCGTCTTATTTTATAAATGTGTATGTATAAGAGAATATTTAATTGAAATAAAGTTTAATTATAATTTTAAGTTAACAGTATTTTAATAAACTCATTTGCTTTTTTTGTTCAACTTACTTCCCCCCCCCCCCCCCCCCCCCCCCAAATTATCACTGGATCCACCCCTGGCAGAATGTATGTTTCTGTTGACATTAAGATTTTATGCAAGTAGCGGAAAACTTATTTCTGTGGGAAGCATTTGTTTCTAAATCCACTGCCTCAAGGGTCATAAAAACAGTTTCCCATCATATTGCCAGGCTCAAATCACAATATACAAGCTTCCCTCAGGAGGATTATGAGAGAAAGAAAATCATGCTGCACTTTTATGAAATAGGGGAACTCTCTCGCGTTATAGTGGCATTGGACTGTGTGCATGTGAGAGTTCAATCAGCTAATATAACCAGGTACAATAATTAGTTAATAGGCCTTTTCACTTTACTTAATTTATTTTAGGTGGTGAAAGTTTTTTTTCGAAACCGTAAAGGATTTTTTTCAATCAATGTTCAAGTTGCATGTTGCAGCAGATTAAAAATAATGGACATTGTTACACGATGGCACTTCCTCCGATGTCACACTTAATTCTCCCGAAAAAATTATATTAGCAGTACTTTCAAAATAAAATATTTAAAACTAACCATGTCTTTCGAACTGACTTAAAATAATTGCCTCCAAAGGCACTAGATTCTCCTAAAAAAATTATATTAGTATTAATTTCATAAAAAATATTAAGAACTTACTATTTTCAATTTCTTAGCATTTTCAGAAGCACGTTTTCCGTCATCTCGTAATATATCTTGAAAAATGAATAACTAGCAAAATATAATTTCCTTTAATTCAATTAAATAAAATTCTTAAGCTTTAACAATTATACTACCTACCTTAATTTAAATAATACTTATATGTGTAGCTTATATAATTAAAGTTTATCATAATTAAAATAAATAAAACCTACTAAAAATAATATAATTTCAGTTAATCCAATTCAACAATTTATTTACAGTATTTTCATTTACTTAATTTAAATTTTAAAACAAAATTACATAAATTCGATACCATTTTTAATTCAATTTTCAATTAGTTTTGCATAATAATAAAAATTCCCTATTAGACAAGCAAAACAGTATACTGTAATAAAATGACAAAGGTTACGTTAATAATATATTTTATTTTTAAACCAACTAAAACTCTGTTACAAAAAAACTGCCTGACTTTTTAACTTAACATATTTATATGTTTTGAGAAGAGTAATTCGATTCCCTAATGACTAAATGATTAATTGTATTCCACTAACCTATTACTAGTTATATTAAACTATCTTACCTTATGACTAATAATTGATGACAATAATAGTGATAATTGATATGAATAATAATTATGACTAATAATATATATTGTATATTACAATACACATCTTCAATTTATAGGCTTCAGCATTTTATTTCTGGTTATTTTGCTACAAACTTACACGACATGCTTTTCATTCTGCGAAAGAGTCAATTATAGTGGGTTCAGACAGGCCAACTCACAGCAGAAACTCACAACGATTGAGTTCATATAAAAAAAATGGTGTTTTCACAGCGCCAATGCCGTTAGTTAACGTTTCGTTCCTCAAAAGTTCCACTGTCATTATATGTTTATATGTTTCAATAGTGACAATTTCTATTAGTGCTGCCATGAGTAAACTGCTATAACTCACAAAATCAACGTTCGGGAACGAAGATTCTCACAGTGATGCATTTGTCATTTTTCTATACAAAAATCAGAGAATCGCTGTGAGTTTTGGTTGTGAGTGCCCTGTCTGAACCCACTATTAGCTGATTAAAGTTTGCCTCATAGGCAGTTTTATTTTCAATAGCTAATATTGCGAGGCCAGATAGACGTTCCTGACTCATGGTTGAACGTAGATAGCTCTTTATTATTTTGAGTTTGCTGAAACAACTTGCAGATGTCGTTGGTAATGTGCAGTATATCCTTAGAGCTATACTAACATTAGGAAATGATTCTTTCAAGTGGTGCTTGTACAGAAGCTTTAAAAAAGCACTTGAATTTTCTTTAATTCCTGTCACTAGATTTTTGAATATAGCGAGTTCTTCACAAAAATAAACGGCATTCAAATCTCTTGAATATTTTCGTGCTAGACTAGCACCATATTTTTGCAATCTTCAGTTGAACTGCTTAAAAATGTATGACCGCATAGAAAAGCAAAATTTTCATTTAAACTTTTCGCGCTCTCTACCAGTATTTCTATTTCTCTTCAAATCTTGTCAAAAACAACTTTTAAATCTTTGGAAAATAGTTGGACAGGGTCTCGTCTAGTCTATTGCCTTTTCTTGCTAGAAATTCATTTTTTTCTTAGGACCGGGTCGATTTCAAACTTTTCTGATAAAAGTGCAGCTTCTTCGATCCAATGATGGTTTTTCTCTCATTTCTTGCAAGATTTTAATAAGACCTTGCATTAGCACCACAAAATTCGAAATTATGATATCCTCTTTTGTATTTCGACGTTAACTCTATCAATCTGTCGAAGAATATTATCTTAAGTTGTGAAGTTAAGAATCAACTTAAAATCCATCATCGCATGCAATAGATGAACAGTTTCGTGCTGAGATTCTTTAGTAGAAGAGGATTCCTCAATTTCTTTCAGAGCATCGACAACTTCCTGTAAATTAATTAATAGCGCTTTTACAGCTAAGTGTTTTGCGGACCATCTTGTTTGGTTGCTTCCTTTTAAATTGGTTTTTATACAATTTTGCAATACTTTCCACCTTGTCGTGGATCCAACAAAGAAACAAAAAAGTCTTTGTACAAGTCCAAATAGGCCAACTGCTTCTGAGCATGATGACACTGAATTTGCGAATTTCAAATATTAAGAGTGTGCCAGGCATGGCACAAACTCTGCAAGCTCGTTTGTTTTCATGACTCTGGATTGGACTCCTTTATACATACATGTATGCCGGTCATAATAGAACCATTGTCGTAAGATTGCCCACGAAATTTTTGCACATCCAAACCATCAGCTTCCAATTTTTGTATAATTTACTGTGTAATATATTTTCCAGTCCTTCCATCAACTTCTATGAAATTAATAAAACTTTCTTTTATTTCACATTTAGAGTTTGTTATTTTAATGTACCGAATCACTTGGCTCATTTGTTCGGTATGAGATACATCTGGAGTTCAGTCAAACATGATGGTGAAGTAATTGGCCTCCTTAATATCATTTATAATGGTTTTTCGAACTTTTTCTGCCATTACCTCGATTAATTCATTTTGAATTGTCTTTGACAAATAGGATACCTGTCCCTTTTGACGTTTTCTAACTGATATTTAAGAGTGAAATTATACTTGGCGAGCAGAGTAATCAAGTTAAAAAAATTTCCTTGACTTGGTTGAGAGTAATTTACAGTGAAATCACTAAGTGTTTCCTTGGAACCTCGTAACGAAAGACAGTTCGTAGCAAGAAATAAGATAGCATCTATTATAACATGTAGAATTTGTCTCAATTTTTCTTTTTTGGTGTGAATTAGCCACTGTCACGATCGATGCCTTGACAGGATTTCATTTGCTGCAGACGTTTGTTCAATTTAATAATGCATTCCTTATGCATTGGCGATGTTTCATGAACATTTAATCTTTCAGTAACGTTTTTCCAATTAATTAGACCCTTTTTGCCCATGACTGATGCAGAGTTACAGCTTACAGAAGATACAGTAGATTGTATTTTTTTCCTTCATCGAAGCCTTTGAGCTCTGATTGTTCAACGCAAACTGTCCTAATCCCGTTTTGCCTCAAATCAATTTTTTTACAGGTCAGCCGGCTCAATCATTAGATGGACGAGCAAAGGGGCTTAACTTCTTTGTCTCGAGTATCTTTTTTTCTCATTTAGTTATTTTTCTCTTTCTGCGGCATGCAGCACCCCCTTTTTTTTGAGCCTAGCGCTCTGGTCTTCGGAATTTCCCTTTTCAAGTAGCGAGATTTGGTCCAGTGTGTCAGTGGCAACAACCCACCCCATTGCTCTTCCGCAATAGCCGGCTAGAAAGCTCGCTACGACCGCCACACAAACGGCACCTGGTAAATTGTGCCTAGGTTTGGTCCTCAGGGGTATGGACCCCTGCATAAAAACATATGGTCACGTAACAGTTGTGCACAAAACCAGAGCGTAGTTACTTAACACAATGCATGCGGCGCGGTTGGTTCACATATATTACTGACTTTTATAGCAAAAAAAGAGATGATTCTGTTATCTAGCTGGTGTATTTTATCAAAAGCGAACAGATGGCCCTAAGATCGCTTTTCAATAAACATCTAATTAGTCCACTTAAAACACTGTATTACACTTTTTAATAAAAAAAAGCATCGAAAATATTTTCCTAAAAACAACAAGAAAAGTAAACAAAAAATATGTCGGCATAAAAGTAATTATTTTTCAACGATGAGCGATCCTGTTTTCAAAGCTACACAAGCAGAGCCATTTAGTTAAATTTTGCTCAAAGAAACTGCGTGTCAAAGTAGAAATTAGATCTACTTTTAACGTGGTTTTCTTCCAGCGCGGCGCGCATTGTGTCAGCTCCCATTTGTTTGTATGGAGTTTGCAGTTTGCGCGCCGCTGCCGCGAACCGCGTGCATTGTGTTTGGGCCTTAAGAGTCAATTGCAAGCCCTCATAGAAATATGGGTAATTTTTACGATAAGAAGAAGAGAATATAATGTTTTGACAATTTAATATGGCGATTTTAAAGAGGTTTTAGTGTAGACTTTAAAGATCGAAAAACCATATTAAGTCAACTTTTTAAATTTTTTTACTATTTTTTCCGATATTTGGGTGTCAGGCTTAATCGGAAAAAGTACATATTTTAATGGCGTCGGTAATGGGAACCTCCTCACATTTATTAACCAAAATTAAATAACAAAAATTTCCCAATGTTCATCTACAGTAAATAAATATATAATTTCAGTCAAATATTTTTATAAATAATTGGTCAATGTATAAAAGTTAATATTGTTTTAAATTAAAATTACACTTGTGGCATTCTAAGTATAAATTAGCTTAAATGTTTTCCCCCACTCTTCTTACTACTTGTATAGTATATATACAAATATATTTTTAATTTATAATAAATTTTATTTTATTATAATAATTATTTTTTTAATTAATTAATTGTAATTAATACATTTTAATTTTGTAAAATTTAATATTTTTGATGTTTCTACTTTAAACAAAAAGAATTACTGACTGAATTGTACGTAGTACGTCAAACACGTAAATTTTCAGAGCTTGCTTGACATATTACGTATCTGTGAAAACTACTGCGTTTTGTTTGTACTTTAATTTAATTTGATTTTATTAGTGAATAAATTCGTGCCATGTTGCCATAATACTCCCAGACAAACGCAAGTTTGACGATAAAATTCTGGTTAGAGCTTTTTAAGATCAAAATGAACCTTTTTTTCTGGCTTAACCCCATTAGAAATAGTTGACATATTTTAGTCGCAGCAACGTCGCCGTGTCTAAAAATGTTTCAAATATGACACAGAGTTACGTCACCACGACGTCGTAATTACCTCCATGTTTCGACATTGGTGCAACACAAAGTGCCAAATGTGTCAAGTGCACCAAAGTGGTAACAAAGTGGTAAGTGCAACTAAAATGTGTCAAGAGGACACAAAGTGATAAAAAAGTAGTAACTGCGTCTAAAATGTGTCGAAAAAGTAACAGAATGAAACTTATTACAATTTTTGACTTAATCGTAAAAGCTTTGACAAAAATTAGTGAGTGGAAAGACAAGGAGACAACAGGGAAAGCAACAGTCCTCATCGCAGCTTTGTGTAAATTTGAATTTATTGTCGGGCTTTTTTGTCTGTGTGATATTTTATCTCTTACTCATTCACTCAATGTTATGCTCCAGAAAGAGAATATTGATTTCGAAAAGCATCAACAATGATAAATACGCTGTTTACAATGTTCCAAAATCGGAGAGAGAAAGCTGATGAAAATTTCGGAATTATTTATTTGGATGCAAAAAAACTGGCGGAGCAACTCGATACCATCGAACAAAAACCTAGAACATGTGGCCGACAAACGAGACGAGAAAATTTTAGGGTAGAAACTTGCGAAGATTACTACAGGGTATCGGTATACATTCCTCTTTTGGATATTATTTGCGAAGATCTGAAGGCTCGTTTCTCAAAAGAAGTTTTAGATGGTATCAATTGAGTTTATTGCTTTCGGAAAAAGTATATACTCTGGAAATAACTGAAATTGAAAATCTCATTTGCTGTTTAATTGAAAGATTCAAAGGTATTTCGAATAATGACAACATTGTGCAACGATTAAGATTTAGAGGTGAGTTTAACCACTGGCAGTACTATTGGCAGCAGCAGCAAAAGAAGGCAACTAAAAAACTACCAACCTTTGCCCTAGAAGCTTTAGAAAACTGTGATGTTGACATATACCCAATTAACCATACTCATCTTCGTATATTCTGCACACTCTCCGTATCAAATGCGAGCTCTGAACGCTCTTTTTCAACACTTTGTCGCATGAAAACATGGCTAAGAACGGCAATGCTACAAGAAAGATTAATTGGTTTGGCACTGCTTCATACACATCACGACATTGAAGTCACTCCCGAGGAAGTTATTGAACAGTTTGCGAAACTTGGCGCACATCGTCTTATTTTATAAATGTGTATGTATAAGAGAATATTTAATTGAAATAAAGTTTAATTATAATTTTAAGTTAACAGTATTTTAATAAACTCATTTGCTTTTTTTGTTCAACTTACTTCCCCCCCCCCCCCCCCCCCCCAAATTATCACTGGATCCACCCCTGGCAGAATGTATGTTTCTGTTGACATTAAGATTTTATGCAAGTAGCGGAAAACTTATTTCTGTGGGAAGCATTTGTTTCTAAATCCACTGCCTCAAGGGTCATAAAAACAGTTTCCCATCATATTGCCAGGCTCAAATCACAATATACAAGCTTCCCTCAGGAGGATTATGAGAGAAAGAAAATCATGCTGCACTTTTATGAAATAGGGGAACTCTCTCGCGTTATAGTGGCATTGGACTGTGTGCATGTGAGAGTTCAATCAGCTAATATAACCAGGTACAATAATTAGTTAATAGGCCTTTTCACTTTACTTAATTTATTTTAGGTGGTGAAAGTTTTTTTTCGAAACCGTAAAGGATTTTTTTCAATCAATGTTCAAGTTGCATGTTGCAGCAGATTAAAAATAATGGACATTGTTTCACGATGGCACTTCCTCCGATGTCACACTTAATTCTCCCGAAAAAATTATATTAGCAGTACTTTCAAAATAAAATATTTAAAACTAACCATGTCTTTCGAACTGACTTAAAATAATTGCCTCCAAAGGCACTAGATTCTCCTAAAAAAATTATATTAGTATTAATTTCATAAAAAATATTAAGAACTTACTATTTTCAATTTCTTAGCATTTTCAGAAGCACGTTTTCCGTCATCTCGTAATATATCTTGAAAAATGAATAACTAGCAAAATATAATTTCCTTTAATTCAATTAAATAAAATTCTTAAGCTTTAACAATTATACTACCTACCTTAATTTAAATAATACTTATATGTGTAGCTTATATAATTAAAGTTTATCATAATTAAAATAAATAAAACCTACTAAAAATAATATAATTTCAGTTAATCCAATTCAACAATTTATTTACAGTATTTTCATTTACTTAATTTAAATTTTAAAACAAAATTACATAAATTCGATACCATTTTTAATTCAATTTTCAATTAGTTTTGCATTCCCTATTAGACAAGCAAAACAGTATACTGTAATAAAATGACAAAGGTTACGTTAATAATATATTTTATTTTTAAACCAACTAAAACTCTGTTACAAAAAAACTGCCTGACTTTTTAACTTAACATATTTATATGTTTTGAGAATAGTAATTCGATTCCCTAATGACTAAATGATTAATTGTATTCCACTAACCTATTACTAGTTATATTAAACTATCTTACCTTATGACTAATAATTGATGACAATAATAGTGATAATTGATATGAATAATAATTATGACTAATAATATATATTGTATATTACAATACACATCTTCAATTTATAGGCTTCAGCATTTTATTTCTGGTTATTTTGCTACAAACTTACACGACATGCTTTTCATTCTGCGAAAGAGTCAATTATAGTGGGTTCAGACAGGCCAACTCACAGCAGAAACTCACAACGATTGAGTTCATATAAAAAAAATGGTGTTTTCACAGCGCCAATGCCGTTAGTTAACGTTTCGTTCCTCAAAAGTTCCACTGTCATTATATGTTTATATGTTTCAATAGTGACAATTTCTATTAGTGCTGCCATGAGTAAACTGCTATAACTCACAAAATCAACGTTCGGGAACGAAGATTCTCACAGTGATGCATTTGTCATTTTTCTATACAAAAATCAGAGAATCGCTGTGAGTTTTGGTTGTGAGTGCCCTGTCTGAACCCACTATTAGCTGATTAAAGTTTGCCTCATAGGCAGTTTTATTTTCAATAGCTAATATTGCGAGGCCAGATAGACGTTCCTGACTCATGGTTGAACGTAGATAGCTCTTTATTATTTTGAGTTTGCTGAAACAACTTGCAGATGTCGTTGGTAATGTGCAGTATATCCTTAGAGCTATACTAACATTAGGAAATGATTCTTTCAAGTGGTGCTTGTACAGAAGCTTTAAAAAAGCACTTGAATTTTCTTTAATTCCTGTCACTAGATTTTTGAATATAGCGAGTTCTTCACAAAAATAAACGGCATTCAAATCTCTTGAATATTTTCGTGCTAGACTAGCACCATATTTTTGCAGATCTTCAGTTGAACTGCTTAAAAATGTATGACCGCATAGAAAAGCAAAATTTTCATTTAAACTTTTCGCGCTCTCTACCAGTATTTCTATTTCTCTTCAAATCTTGTCAAAAACAACTTTTAAATCTTTGGAAAATAGTTGGACAGGGTCTAGTCTAGTCTATTGCCTTTTCTTGCTAGAAATTCATTTTTTTCTTAGGACCGGGTCGATTTCAAACTTTTCTGATAAAAGTGCAGCTTCTTCGATCCAATGATGGTTTTTCTTCATTTCTTGCAAGATTTTAATAAGACCTTGCATTAGCACCACAAAATTCGAAATTATGATATCCTCTTTTGTATTTCGACGTTAACTCTATCAATCTGTCGAAGAATATTATCTTAAGTTGTGAAGTTAAGAATCAACTTAAAATCCATCATCGCATGCAATAGATGAACAGTTTCGTGCTGAGATTCTTTAGTAGAAGAGGATTCCTCAATTTCTTTCAGAGCATCGACAACTTCCTGTAAATTAATTAATAGCGCTTTTACAGCTAAGTGTTTTGTGGACCATCTTGTTTGGTTGCTTCCTTTTAAATTGGTTTTTATACAATTTTGCAATACTTTCCACCTTGTCGTGGATCCAACAAAGAAACAAAAAAGTCTTTGTACAAGTCCAAATCGGCCAACTGCTTCTGAGCATGATGACACTGAATTTGCAAATTTCAAATATTAAGAGTGTGCCAGGCATGGCACAAACTCTGCAAGCTCGTTTGTTTTCATGACTCTGGATTGGACTCCTTTATACATACATGTATGCCGGTCATAATAGAACCATTGTCGTAAGATTGCCCACGAAATTTTTGCACATCCAAACCATCAGCTTCCAATTTTTGTATAATTTACTGTGTAATATATTTTCCAGTCCTTCCATCAACTTCTATGAAATTAATAAAACTTTCTTTTATTTCACATTTAGAGTTTGTTATTTTAATGTACCGAATCACTTGGCTCATTTGTTCGGTATGAGATACATCTGGAGTTCAGTCAAACATGATGGTGAAGTAATTGGCCTCCTTAATATCATTTATAATGGTTTTTCGAACTTTTTCTGCCATTACCTCGATTAATTCATTTTGAATTGTCTTTGACAAATAGGATACCTGTCCCTTTTGACGTTTTCTAACTGATATTTAAGAGTGAAATTATACTTGGCGAGCAGAGTAATCAAGTTAAAAAAATTTCCTTGACTTGGTTGAGAGTAATTTACAGTGAAATCACTAAGTGTTTCCTTGGAACCTCGTAAAGAAAGACAGTTCGTAGCAAGAAATAGGATAGCATCTATTATAACATGTAGAATTTGTCTCAATTTTTCTTTTTTGGTGTGAATTAGCCACTGTCACGATCGATGCCTTGACAGGATTTCATTTGCTGCAGACGTTTGTTCAATTTAATAATGCATTCCTTATGCATTGGCGATGTTTCATGAACATTTAATCTTTCAGTAACGTTTTTCCAATTAATTAGACCCTTTTTGCCCATGACTGATGCAGAATTACTGGGTTACAGTTTGCAGAAGATACAGTAGATTGTATTTTTTTCCTTCATCGAAGCCTTTGAGCTCTGATTGTTCAACGCAAACTGTCCTAATCCCATTTTGCCTCAAATCAATTTTTTTACAGGTCAGCCGGCTCAATCATTAGATGGACGAGCAAAGGGGCTTAACTTCTTTGTCTCGAGTATCTTTTTTTTCTCATTTAGTTATTTTTCTCTTTCTGCGGCATGCAGCACCCCCTTTTTTTCGAGCCTAGCGCTCTGGTCTTCGGAATTTCCCTTTTCAAGTAGCGAGATTTGGTCCAGTGTGTCAGTGGCAACAACCCACCCCATTGCTCTTCCGCAATAGCCGGCTAGAAAGCTCGCTACGACCGCCACACAAACGGCACCTGGTAAATTGTGCCTAGGTTTGGTCCTCAGGGGTATGGACCCCTGCATAAAAACATATGGTCACGTAACAGTTGTGCACAAAACCAGAGCGTAGTTACTTAACACAATGCATGCGGTGCGGTTGGTTCACATATATTACTGACTTTTATAGCAAAAAAAGAGATGATTCTGTTATCTAGCTGGTGTATTTTATCAAAAGCGAACAGATGGCCCTAAGATCGCTTTTCAATAAACATCTAATTAGTCCACTTAAAACACTGTATTACACTTTTTAATAAAAAAAAGCATCGAAAATATTTTCCTAAAAACAACAAGAAAAGTAAACAAAAAATATGTCGGCATAAAAGTAATTATTTTTCAACGATGAGCGATCCTGTTTTCAAAGCTACACAAGCAGAGCCATTTAGTTAAATTTTGCTCAAAGAAACTGCGTGTCAAAGTAGAAATTAGATCTACTTTTAACGTGGTTTTCTTCCAGCGCGGCGCGCATTGTGTCAGCTCCCATTTGTTTGTATGGAGTTTGCAGTTTGCGCGCCGCTGCCGCGAACCGCGTGCATTGTGTTTGGGCCTTAAGAGTCAATTGCAAGCCCTCATAGAAATATGGGTAATTTTTACGATAAGAAGAAGAGAATATAATGTTTTGACAATTTAATATGGCGATTTTAAAGAGGTTTTAGTGTAGACTTTAAAGATCGAAAAACCATCTTAAGTCAACTTTTTAAATTTTTTTACTATTTTTTCCGATATTTGGGTGTCAGGCTTAATCGGAAAAAGTACATATTTTAATGGCGTCGGTAATGGGAACCTCCTCACATTTATTAACCAAAATTAAATAACAAAAATTTCCCAATGTTCATCTACAGTAAATAAATATATAATTTCAGTCAAATATTTTTATAAATAATTGATCAATGTATAAAAGTTAATATTGTTTTAAATTAAAATTACACTTGTGGCATTCTAAATTCCAAGTATAATTAGCTTAAATGTTTTCCCCCACTCTTCTTACTACTTGTATAGTATATATACAAATATATTTTTAATTTATAATAAATTTTATTTTATTATAATAATTATTTTTTTAATTAATTAATTGTAATTAATACATTTTAATTTTGTAAAATTTAATATTTTTGATGTTTCTACTTTAAACAAAAAGAATTACTGACTGAATTGTACGTAGTACGTCAAACACGTAAATTTTCAGAGCTTGCTTGACATATTACGTATCTGTGAAAACTACTGCGTTTTGTTTGTACTTTAATTTAATTTGATTTTATTAGTGAATAAATTCGTGCCATGTTGCCATAATACTCCCAGACAAACGCAAGTTTGACGATAAAATTCTGGTTAGAGCTTTTTAAGATCAAAATGAACCTTTTTTTCTGGCTTAACCCCATTAGAAATAGTTGACATATTTTAGTCGCAGCAACGTCGCCGTGTCTAAAAATGTTTCAAATATGACACAGAGTTACGTCACCACGACGTCGTAATTACCTCCATGTTTCGACATTGGTGCAACACAAAGTGCCAAATGTGTCAAGTGCACCAAAGTGGTAACAAAGTGGTAAGTGCAACTAAAATGTGTCAAGAGGACACAAAGTGATAAAAAAGTAGTAACTGCGTCTAAAATGTGTCGAAAAAGTAACAGAATGAAACTTATTACAATTTTTGACTTACAAGTATATAATTTTTCTTATAAATGTATGCATTCTATCTAGTACTTATGTCGATGAAAAATATTTTTTGGCATAATGAAGATGGAAATAATTTCTTATTGATATTTTATTATTTGATATTTTATGAAGCATAAATTTACCGAATAGCACCAAAGTTATATGCCAAATTAAATTTATTGTGAAAGTGGAGATTGTGCTTATGTAAAATTTATGCGTCCTGGGATTTTGAGATTATTATTGATCTTGTTAAAATAATAAAAAATTCAAAACCAATAAACATTGGTGCAACACAAAGTGCCAAATGTGTCAAGTGCACCAAAGTGGTAACAAAGTGGTAAGTGCAACTAAAATGTGTCAAGAAGACACAAAGTGATAAAAAAGTAGTAACTGCGTCTAAAATGTGTCGAAAAAGTAACAGAATGAAACTTATTACAATTTTTGACTTACAAGTATATAATTTTTCTTATAAATGTATGCATTCTATCTAGTACTTATGTCGATGAAAAATATTTTTTGGCATAATGAAGATGGAAATAATTTCTTATTGATATTTTATTATTTGATATTTTATGAAGCATAAATTTACTGAATAGCACCAAAGTTATATGCCAAATTAAATTTATTGTGAAAGTGGAGATTGTGCTTATGTAAAATTCATGCGTCCTGGTATTTTGAGATTATTATTGATCTTGTTAAAATAATAAAAAATTCAAAATCAATAAATATATTTGAAACTCTAATAAATGTAAGTAAAAGAAAATACAAATTATCTTAATGTTTAATAAAATTTCATACTTTTTGGTAAAAAATTTTTTTATCCCCAATGCTAAAAGAAATTCTTCCATCAAAAATAGTAGCCATCTTGTGAAATTTTACAGACTTTATCATTTTGACACAATTTAGACACAGTTAAGTCACTGCGACCACATTGTGTCAATAATGTGTGTAACAGTTAAGCTTTTATTGGTCGTTATTTGTAGTTTTTTTCAGGTCAACTTTTACAGTTTTCGTTTTAATATTATTTTGCACCCTCCCCAAGACTAGTTAGTGGCATATGAACAAGTAATTAACAGTTCTTTTGCATTAAAAACTCTGAAAAAAGTCTGATAACTTATGACAGTTTATGTCATTTTGCTAACATTTTAGTCGCGGTGACGTCGCCGTGTGTTGATTTGTGTCAACTTGTAATTCCTTTTCTAAGACACAATTTAGACATAGTTACGTCACTGCGACCACATTGTGTCAATATTCTCCACTTAAAAATTTTCAGAATGCAATGTGGTAGTTATGACATTGTGGCGATGTCAGGGCGTCGAAAATGTGTCATTGGTCACAAATCGGTCGCAAATTTCTAGTTGGGAATGTTATCTTTCAATGAGTAACAGGGTTTATTTTTATTTTTATTTTATTTTTAACTTTAATGGTGAAATAATTTGATTCACGAGAGGTAACGGGAAACGGGCCATCATATGGGAGTTGCAATGATTTTTTATGAGCAGTTCTTATAAAAACATGAGAACAATTCTCCATCTCTTCAAACTTTATACTTTTACCATTCGAATAATTTGTGGCTGGAAGTGGCCGAATTTTTGCAAATAATGCTTTTATTTTATTAGTAAATTCAATTAAAGATACTTTTAACGATGTTTCCTTTAAGAAATCTCCTGGAAGTCTGATTGTAGTTGTAGTTCGTTATACCATAGATATAAAGATAGCACCTTCGACTAGGATTGAAAATTATAACTCATTAAAGTGGTTTTGAGTGTTTTATGCTATCTTTCAATCAACCTATTAGGCTGGAGGTGATATGCTGTTGTATGATTTTTTTTTTAAAAACCTATGGTTTTGGTAAGTTCTGTAAATAAACTCGAATTGTCTGCCTTGGTCAGTTATAATTATACCAGGAACGCCCCAAGCTTCTGCACATGTTACTGCAGAGTTATCTTGCCGTGGTATAGCTTCTGACAAACGCGTAAATATATCGATTATTTATTGTTAAACAATATCGGTAATTTTTTGATGTTGGGAGGGTTGCTATTAGGTCCAAATGAATGGTATGAGAACCATTAATATGTTTCGAAATTTTAATTCTCTGACATGACAAACAAGCTCTAGACCATTCGTTACAGTTTTTATTCATCGATGGCCTAAAGAATTTCACAGTAATCATTTTCCTTTTTGTTCTTATACCTGGGTGTGCTAAATCATGAATAGATTTGAAAACTAGGTAACGAAAATCTTTTGGGATTTAAGGACGAAAACGATTTGTAAATTTTTCACAAAACAGCTTTTTGTCTGAACCAAAAATTGGGTACTTTGTAAAATTAAATGTTTTATTATTTAAGAATTCTAACAAAACTTCATCTGTTTATTGCTTTTTGGCAATAGCTTCAAAATCTGAGGTTGAAGGTAATTTAATCTCAATTACAAGTGAAAGCGTATCCACAACTACATTGTTGATATCTGTCGAAAATTGGCTAATGAAATCCAAATGACGCCTGTTTAAACATAAATTTAAGTTAATTTTAAAAAAATGTAATTTTAATCTAAGTTAGCATGGATCAACCATAGTTGGCCATGAATTGTGTTGTAGAAAAAAAGATTATCTTTAGAGCTTGTCGGTGTACCTTCCAAAAATTGGCGAATATCGCCTTTTTGCTTTATGGCGTAAACACCTATAAGCGGTATCACTGATTGCTATTTTGGTATGAACGCCTATAAGCATGGATATGTATTTAAGGACAGCTTGACTACAAATAACTTTTATTCAAAAACTTAATCCTATTTATACAAATTTTATTCTAACAAAAGTTAGACAAAAAACCAGACAAAAAATTAAAAGATAAGCAAAAAGAAAAATGTATCATACTATACTCTTATTGCTAAATTCTTGAAACATAAGATTTCAAGAATTAATTCTTTAATATAATTATTCTCATTCTTATCTTTTGCAAAAATTGCAAAGGTATCATATATTTGTAATACATATATATGAAATTTTATATTATAAAAATTTAGTTTTCAGTTATAATCTTCAAAAATTCTTAAGCTATCTTATTACATTTTGACTTAGGAATTTTACACAATAAAAAATATATTTTTATAAAGTATTTAACTATCGATTATTGATTTTGTCAAATTGGCTTAATTTAGTTTATATAATTTTTCTTAAATTTTTAAATTTTGGAAAGGCATTACAGTGTATATAAAAAAAAATGTCAAAAATAAAATCAGTTATTGTTTTGAATTGAAGGTGAATTGTTATATTTTCCTAATTTTCATAAAGGTAATTGTAGAATTGAGGCAACCTAATTCTGCAATTATTAATATCAATAGCGTTTTAAAAAGTTCAAGGAAAGTTGGAATTCAGGAAACCTAATTCTATCTTGCTGCTGAACATTTTGGTGACCCCGACGTGATAATGTTAGGACGAATTGAGGACACCTAATTTGTCTTAATATTATTATATTTGAGAAAAAGTTGAGAAGTCAAGCAATGGCTGATCATGGAAGTATCAGCTCATCAGTAAGCTTGGATAATCATAAATAACATAATAGGAAGAATTGGTTCAATAGAAGATATTAAATGTAAAGAATTTTGTGAGCGGAAAAATTACAGTATTCAAAAACGATGGGAAGGAATTGAAAAAATTCAAAAACAATTGTGGATGGTGGAAGGAACCATCCGATTAATCAAGAATTTGATGCATTAGAAGATAATGTTATAGAAGTTGTTAGCAAATTAGAATCAAAAGCAGCAAACAATTAGGTTGCTAGAACTGAAAATTCCACACTTTGATGGTAATTATTTAAAGTGGCAACAGTTTCATGATCTCTTTAGGCAAATGGTGCATCTACAAGAGATTGGAAGCTGTCAAAATATCATGTATTTGAAGTCTAATCTGTTTGGAGAAGCAGAACAGTTAATAAGACACATTCCGGTCTCTAAAGAAAATTATATTTCTGCTGGGAGTTGTTAAATCAAAGGTATAATAACAAGCAATAAGTAACAAATAGCCTATTGAAAAAATTAATGACACAACCCACAATGTTATATTAATCAGTTACGTCAATTAAGAATATGCATGATTCAGTGAAGGAGTGTATTGTTGGATTGACGAGTCTTTGTTTACAAGTGCAGGGTTCTTGGGATTTAATATTATTGCTCAATCTTGTAATGAAATTAGATAGAAATACACAACAATTATATGAGCAATCTCTTAAGGAACCAAGAGAGATAGATTCACTCGAAAAGTTCTTGGCATTTTTGGAGATAAGATTTCAAGCTTTAGAAACTTTAGAATAAAATCAGAGTTAAAGCAGAAGCAGGCAAGTGAAGTCAGCTTCTCTCATTGCTATGGAAAAGCAAATAGGAAGAAGTGCCGGTTGGCATGCCATTTATTTTTGCAATAAATTTTTAGAATTGTCAAAGGAAGAAAAGAAGTCAGCATTAAAAATATTAAATGTATGTTTTAATTGTCTTAAAAGTGGACATCAGGCAAGCGAATGTCGATCAAATGGTTGTATGCAATGTCAGAGGAAACACTATAGTTTGTTGCACCCTTCTGCACAAAGTATTCAGAAAAAAGAAGAACAATTAATGAAAAGTCATATGGGCACAAATTGCAATTCTAATAAATCTCATGTATTTCTGGGAACAGCAATGGTATTTGTTGAAGATTGTGAACATAAGCTAATCCAATGTCGAGTATTGTTGGACTCAGGCTCACAGCTCAGTTTCATTACTGAAAGATTAAAAAGAAGACCTAAAGTAAGCTGAATGAAATGAATTTAAGCGAAATGTATGAAATGAGGCTTAAAATAAAAGATAAGATTAATATTAACATTAAGTCAGGTACATCAAGGTATAATACAAATCTAGAAGCTTACGTGATAAAGGAAATAACGTCAGCTCAGCCATAGCAATTGATAAATATTGAGAAGTGGAAGATCCCAGAATTTATCAAATTAGCTGATCCTAAATTTAATCATCCAGGGCAAATAGATATATTGATTGGAGCAGACGTTTATGGAGAGTTGCTATTGAACGGGCAACATAAAATTGGAGAGCAGCTTTCAATTCTCCAAAATACCACATTCGGATGGATTGTTTTAAGGAAATGGGTTGATAGAGCTGACAGGCAGTGGCGGATTAAGGCATAGGCCCTGTAGGCCCGGGCCTAGAGCGGCAAAATGTGGGGGCGCCAAAAAATTCAAGTAGTCTATACGAAAATTTATTTTGTAAATAATGTAGGGGACTATTTTCTTAAAAAACTTTTGGAATTTTTAATAAAATATGATTTATTGTATAATTGTATTGAATTATAGTCTTTCTAGCGTTACAACTCTTTAGTTGAATTTTTAGGAGAGTTGTGAAATGATATATCCCATTTTAAGAATTATGAGAAGCAGGTAAGAAATTTAAGTAAGATGGAGAACGAGAACTACTCTTACGATTCTAAACGTAAAAAAAAAACGCAAGGTTCATTTTTATGAAAGTCAAAGTGGAGAATTTCAGCCAGAAAATGGATCGCATTATTTCAGAATTAGAATTTTCAATCCTATTTTGGATCATTTAACTGCAGAATTAAATCGTCGTACCAAGGCATATACTTAATTAAATGATAGTTTTGCTTTTTTAAGTCGATTGACAAAATTAAAATCAAAAGAAATTGCTCAATCTCTAAATAATTTAGTAAAAAAATATCTAAATGATTTAGAAGATGCTCTACAAAAAGGATGTATTGATTTAAGTAAGTATTTATCGTCGATAATGAAAAAATAAAAAGCTTTTTAATTCTTGGAATTGTCTAATATCTTACGAGAAAATGAATTACAAGAAGTGTATCTAAATGTGGATATAGCAATACGTATTTTTCCCAGCATTCCAGCGACTAATTGTTCAGGATAATGTTCATTTTCATCAACATTAAAACGCGTGAAAAGTTATTTACGATCAAATACAGGCCCGGACAGGTTAAATGCTCTAGCATTATTAACAATTGAAGTAGATCTACTAGCAAAAATGGATAGCGAGGAAATCATTATTAAGTTGGCGAATACAAAAGCAAGAAAAAAGTGAATAAAATAGTAATTTTTTTTTTAACTAAAACTTTAATTTCAAAAATAATTATTTGTATTGAATTAGTAATTAATAAATCAATATAATCACTGTGAATGTTATGAATAAGCACAAAAAATTTTTATTTTAAATCCTTACTTAGATAATTAGAAATTATTTTAAGTTGGGGCGCTTCAACTGTTGGGCCTAAAGGCGCTACACTCAAAAATCCGCCACTGCTGACAGGTTTTGTGGAATGATGAATATGGAGTTGGAAGCTTAATTGAAGAAATTTTGGGAGCAAGAAACCTCAATTAAGTCCAATGGATCAAAGATGTGAATATATCTTTTGTGCAACAACTATAAGAACAACTACTGGGTGTTACAAGGTGAATATACCTTTTTTTTGGTGAACCCAATCTCCTAGGGAATTCTGATAAGAAGACATACAGCAGGTATTGTAGTATAGAAAGAAAATTATCAAGGGATCCACTATTGAGGAATCAATATGCAGAGTTTATGTATGAGTATCTTCAATTAAGTCATATGAAGGAAATTAAATGACAAGATATTCCGAAGATACACTACCTCACCATTATGTCTTGAAGCTTGACAGCAGTACAACTAAGTTAAGAGTTGTACTTGATGCGTCATCAAAAACGTCTACTAACTTATCGTTAAATGACTTGATGGTAACAGGTCCGAGGGTGTAAATATGTTTTTACAGCGGATATTGCAAAAATGTATCGGCAAATTTTGGTTAATGAGGAAGACAGAAATTTAAAATTAATTATGTGGAAAACTAATGTTAATGATCCTGTGAAATATTATCAACTATGTACTGTAGCATATGGAATAAGAGCTGCTCCTTACTTAGCTACTAGTTTCTTGAAACAAGTAACTTCAACATCGGATCCGGGCATGATAAATTGTGAGAGCGGGAATGTAAAGAAAAGAAGAAAAGCTGAAAGGCTTCAAACATGTTAAATAACAGCTAGCAAAGTTAAAGAAAACGGGTTTTGCATGGGAAAGAGAGAAAAAAGCGATGCCTTTTTAGAAATGTTATTAGGCCCCTTAATAGGGACTCTTCACTTTTTTGACAGGAAATCTGTCATCATGATGACATGTCAACATATTTTAAGCACCCAGTAGGAAATGCGAGTATAGCAGGAGTAGTTTTGCTATGTATGCATTGAGTCTGGGATTACTTGCCTTTCCCTATGACACTTCATATACATTTCTAGAACACATGTCTACATGCAATAGATGAACAGTTTCGTGCTGAGATTCTTTAGTAGAAGAGGATTCCTCAATTTCTTTCAGAGCATCGACAACTTCCTGTAAATTAATTAATAGCGCTTTTACAGCCAAGTGTTTTGCGGACCATCTTGTTTGGTTGCTTCCTTTTAAATTGGTTTTTATACAATTTTGCAATACTTTCCACCTTGTCGTGGATCCGTTGATTTCAGTAACGTTTTTCCAATTAATTAGACCCTTTTTGCCCATGACTGATGCAGAATTACTGGGTTACAGTTTGCAGAAGATACAGTAGATTGTATTTTTTTCCTTCATCGAAGCCTTTGAGCTCTGATTGTTCAACGCAAACTGTCCTAATCCCGTTTTGCCTCAAATCAATTTTTTTACAGGTCAGCCGGCTCAATCATTAGATGGACGAGCAAAGGGGCTTAACTTCTTTGTCTCGAGTATCTTTTTTTTCTCATTTAGTTATTTTTCTCTTTCTGCGGCATGCAGCACCCCCTTTTTTTCGAGCCTAGCGCTCTGGTCTTCGGAATTTCCCTTTTCAAGTAGCGAGATTTGGTCCAGTGTGTCAGTGGCAACAACCCATCCCATTGCTCTTCCGCAATAGCCGGCTAGAAAGCTCGCTACGACCGCCACACAAACGGCACCTGGTAAATTGTGCCTAGGTTTGGTCCTCAGGGGTATGGACCCCTGCATAAAAACATATGGTCACGTAACAGTTGTGCACAAAACCAGAGCGTAGTTACTTAACACAATGCATGCGGCGCGGTTGGTTCACATATATTACTGACTTTTATAGCAAAAAAAGAGATGATTCTGTTATCTAGCTGGTGTATTTTATCAAAAGCGAACAGATGGCCCTAAGATCGCTTTTCAATAAACATCTAATTAGTCCACTTAAAACACTGTATTACACTTTTTAATAAAAAAAAGCATCGAAAATATTTTCCTAAAAACAACAAGAAAAGTAAACAAAAAATATGTCGGCATAAAAGTAATTATTTTTCAACGATGAGCGATCCTGTTTTCAAAGCTACACAAGCAGAGCCATTTAGTTAAATTTTGCTCAAAGAAACTGCGTGTCAAAGTAGAAATTAGATCTACTTTTAACGTGGTTTTCTTCCAGCGCGGCGCGCATTGTGTCAGCTCCCATTTGTTTGTATGGAGTTTGCAGTTTGCGCGCCGCTGCCGCGAACCGCGTGCATTGTGTTTGGGCCTTAAGAGTCAATTGCAAGCCCTCATAGAAATATGGGTAATTTTTACGATAAGAAGAAGAGAATATAATGTTTTGACAATTTAATATGGCGATTTTAAAGAGGTTTTAGTGTAGACTTTAAAGATCGAAAAACCATCTTAAGTCAACTTTTTAAATTTTTTTACTATTTTTTCCGATATTTGGGTGTCAGGCTTAATCGGAAAAAGTACATATTTTAATGGCGTCGGTAATGGGAACCTCCTCACATTTATTAACCAAAATTAAATAACAAAAATTTCCCAATGTTCATCTACAGTAAATAAATATATAATTTCAGTCAAATATTTTTATAAATAATTGGTCAATGTATAAAAGTTAATATTGTTTTAAATTAAAATTACACTTGTGGCATTCTAAATTCCAAGTATAATTAGCTTAAATGTTTTCCCCCACTCTTCTTACTACTTGTATAGTATATATACAAATATATTTTTAATTTATAATAAATTTTATTTTATTATAATAATTATTTTTTTAATTAATTAATTGTAATTAATACATTTTAATTTTGTAAAATTTAATATTTTTGATGTTTCTACTTTAAACAAAAAGAATTACTGACTGAATTGTACGTAGTACGTCAAACACGTAAATTTTCAGAGCTTGCTTGACATATTACGTATCTGTGAAAACTACTGCGTTTTGTTTGTACTTTAATTTAATTTGATTTTATTAGTGAATAAATTCGTGCCATGTTGCCATAATACTCCCAGACAAACGCAAGTTTGACGATAAAATTCTGGTTAGAGCTTTTTAAGATCAAAATGAACCTTTTTTTCTGGCTTAACCCCATTAGAAATAGTTGACATATTTTAGTCGCAGCAACGTCGCCGTGTCTAAAAATGTTTCAAATATGACACAGAGTTACGTCACCACGACGTCGTAATTACCTCCATGTTTCGACATTGGTGCAACACAAAGTGCCAAATGTGTCAAGTGCACCAAAGTGGTAACAAAGTGGTAAGTGCAACTAAAATGTGTCAAGAGGACACAAAGTGATAAAAAAGTAGTAACTGCGTCTAAAATGTGTCGAAAAAGTAACAGAATGAAACTTATTACAATTTTTGACTTACAAGTATATAATTTTTCTTATAAATGTATGCATTCTATCTAGTACTTATGTCGATGAAAAATATTTTTTGGCATAATGAAGATGGAAATAATTTCTTATTGATATTTTATTATTTGATATTTTATGAAGCATAAATTTACCGAATAGCACCAAAGTTATATGCCAAATTAAATTTATTGTGAAAGTGGAGATTGTGCTTATGTAAAATTCATGCGTCCTGGTATTTTGAGATTATTATTGATCTTGTTAAAATAATAAAAAATTCAAAATCAATAAATATATTTGAAACTCTAATAAATGTAAGTAAAAGAAAATACAAATTATCTTAATGTTTAATAAAATTTCATACTTTTTGGTAAAAAATTTTTTTATCCCCAATGCTAAAAGAAATTCTTCCATCAAAAATAGTAGCCATCTTGTGAAATTTTACAGACTTTATCATTTTGACACAATTTAGACACAGTTAAGTCACTGCGACCACATTGTGTCAATAATGTGTGTAACAGTTAAGCTTTTATTGGTCGTTATTTGTAGTTTTTTTCAGGTCAACTTTTACAGTTTTCATTTTAATATTATTTTGCACCCTCCCCAAGACTAGTTAGTGGCATATGAACAAGTAATTAACAGTTCTTTTGCATTAAAAACTTTGAAAAAAGTCTGATAACTTATGACAGTTTATGTCATTTTGCTAACATTTTAGTCGCGGTGACGTCGCCGTGTGTTGATTTGTGTCAACTTGTAATTCCTTTTCTAAGACACAATTTAGACATAGTTATGTCACTGCGACCACATTGTGTCAATATTCTCCACTTAAAAATTTTCAGAATGCAATGTGGTAGTTATGACATTGTGGCGATGTCAGGGCGTCGAAAATGTGTCATTGGTCACAAATCGGTCGCAAATTTCTAGTTGGGAATGTTATCTTTCAATGAGTAACAGGGTTTATTTTTATTTTTATTTTATTTTTAACTTTAATGGTGAAATAATTTGATTCACGAGAGGTAACGGGAAACGGGCCATCATATGGGAGTTGCAATGATTTTTTATGAGCAGTTCTTATAAAAACATGAGAACAATTCTCCATCTCTTCAAACTTTATACTTTTACCATTCGAATAATTTGTGGCTGGAAGTGGCCGAATTTTTGCAAATAATGCTTTTATTTTATTAGTAAATTCAATTAAAGATACTTTTAACGATGTTTCCTTTAAGAAATCTCCTGGAAGTCTGATTGTAGTTGTAGTTCGTTATACCATAGATATAAAGATAGCACCTTCGACTAGGATTGAAAATTATAACTCATTAAAGTGGTTTTGAGTGTTTTATGCTATCTTTCAATCAACCTATTAGGCTGGAGGTGATATGCTGTTGTATGATTTTTTTTTTAAAAACCTATGGTTTTGGTAAGTTCTGTAAATAAACTCGAATTGTCTGCCTTGGTCAGTTATAATTATACCAGGAACGCCCCAAGCTTCTGCACATGTTACTGCAGAGTTATCTTGCCGTGGTATAGCTTCTGACAAACGCGTAAATATATCGATTATTTATTGTTAAACAATATCGGTAATTTTTTGATGTTGGGAGGGTTGCTATTAGGTCCAAATGAATGGTATGAGAACCATTAATATGTTTCGAAATTTTAATTCTCTGACATGACAAACAAGCTCTAGACCATTCGTTACAGTTTTTATTCATCGATGGCCTAAAGAATTTCACAGTAATCATTTTCCTTTTTGTTCTTATACCTGGGTGTGCTAAATCATGAATAGATTTGAAAACTAGGTAACGAAAATCTTTTGGGATTTAAGGACGAAAACGATTTGTAAATTTTTCACAAAACAGCTTTTTGTCTGAACCAAAAATTGGGTACTTTGTAAAATTAAATGTTTTATTATTTAAGAATTCTAACAAAACTTCATCTGTTTATTGCTTTTTGGCAATAGCTTCAAAATCTGAGGTTGAAGGTAATTTAATCTCAATTACACGTGAAAGCGTATCCACAACTACATTGTTGATATCTGTCGAAAATTGGCTAATGAAATCCAAATGACGCCTGTTTAAACATAAATTTAAGTTAATTTTAAAAAAATGTAATTTTAATCTAAGTTAGCATGGATCAACCATAGTTGGCCATGAATTGTGTTGTAGAAAAAAAGATTATCTTTAGAGCTTGTCGGTGTACCTTCCAAAAATTGGCGAATATCGCCTTTTTGCTTTATGGCGTAAACACCTATAAGCGGTATCACTGATTGCTATTTTGGTATGAACGCCTATAAGCATGGATATGTATTTAAGGACAGCTTGACTACAAATAACTTTTATTCAAAAACTTAATCCTATTTATACAAATTTTATTCTAACAAAAGTTAGACAAAAAACCAGACAAAAAATTAAAAGATAAGCAAAAAGAAAAATGTATCATACTATACTCTTATTGCTAAATTCTTGAAACATAAGATTTCAAGAATTAATTCTTTAATATAATTATTCTCATTCTTATCTTTTGCAAAAATTGCAAAGGTATCATATATTTGTAATACATATATATGAAATTTTATATTATAAAAATTTAGTTTTCAGTTATAATCTTCAAAAATTCTTAAGCTATCTTATTACATTTTGACTTAGGAATTTTACACAATAAAAAATATATTTTTATAAAGTATTTAACTATCGATTATTGATTTTGTCAAATTGGCTTAATTTAGTTTATATAATTTTTCTTAAATTTTTAAATTTTGGAAAGGCATTACAGTGTATATAAAAAAAAATGTCAAAAATAAAATCAGTTATTGTTTTGAATTGAAGGTGAATTGTTATATTTTCCTAATTTTCATAAAGGTAATTGTAGAATTGAGGCAACCTAATTCTGCAATTATTAATATCAATAGCGTTTTAAAAAGTTCAAGGAAAGTTGGAATTCAGGAAACCTAATTCTATCTTGCTGCTGAACATTTTGGTGACCCCGACGTGATAATGTTAGGACGAATTGAGGACACCTAATTTGTCTTAATATTATTATATTTGAGAAAAAGTTGAGAAGTCAAGCAATGGCTGATCATGGAAGTATCAGCTCATCAGTAAGCTTGGATAATCATAAATAACATAATAGGAAGAATTGGTTCAATAGAAGATATTAAATGTAAAGAATTTTGTGAGCGGAAAAATTACAGTATTCAAAAACGATGGGAAGGAATTGAAAAAATTCAAAAACAATTGTGGATGGTGGAAGGAACCATCCGATTAATCAAGAATTTGATGCATTAGAAGATAATGTTATAGAAGTTGTTAGCAAATTAGAATCAAAAGCAGCAAACAATTAGGTTGCTAGAACTGAAAATTCCACACTTTGATGGTAATTATTTAAAGTGGCAACAGTTTCATGATCTCTTTAGGCAAATGGTGCATCTACAAGAGATTGGAAGCTGTCAAAATATCATGTATTTGAAGTCTAATCTGTTTGGAGAAGCAGAACAGTTAATAAGACACATTCCGGTCTCTAAAGAAAATTATATTTCTGCTGGGAGTTGTTAAATCAAAGGTATAATAACAAGCAATAAGTAACAAATAGCCTATTGAAAAAATTAATGACACAACCCACAATGTTATATTAATCAGTTACGTCAATTAAGAATATGCATGATTCAGTGAAGGAGTGTATTGTTGGATTGACGAGTCTTTGTTTACAAGTGCAGGGTTCTTGGGATTTAATATTATTGCTCAATCTTGTAATGAAATTAGATAGAAATACACAACAATTATATGAGCAATCTCTTAAGGAACCAAGAGAGATAGATTCACTCGAAAAGTTCTTGGCATTTTTGGAGATAAGATTTCAAGCTTTAGAAACTTTAGAATAAAATCAGAGTTAAAGCAGAAGCAGGCAAGTGAAGTCAGCTTCTCTCATTGCTATGGAAAAGCAAATAGGAAGAAGTGCCGGTTGGCATGCCATTTATTTTTGCAATAAATTTTTAGAATTGTCAAAGGAAGAAAAGAAGTCAGCATTAAAAATATTAAATGTATGTTTTAATTGTCTTAAAAGTGGACATCAGGCAAGCGAATGTCGATCAAATGGTTGTATGCAATGTCAGAGGAAACACTATAGTTTGTTGCACCCTTCTGCACAAAGTATTCAGAAAAAAGAAGAACAATTAATGAAAAGTCATATGGGCACAAATTGCAATTCTAATAAATCTCATGTATTTCTGGGAACAGCAATGGTATTTGTTGAAGATTGTGAACATAAGCTAATCCAATGTCGAGTATTGTTGGACTCAGGCTCACAGCTCAGTTTCATTACTGAAAGATTAAAAAGAAGACCTAAAGTAAGCTGAATGAAATGAATTTAAGCGAAATGTATGAAATGAGGCTTAAAATAAAAGATAAGATTAATATTAACATTAAGTCAGGTACATCAAGGTATAATACAAATCTAGAAGCTTACGTGATAAAGGAAATAACGTCAGCTCAGCCATAGCAATTGATAAATATTGAGAAGTGGAAGATCCCAGAATTTATCAAATTAGCTGATCCTAAATTTAATCATCCAGGGCAAATAGATATATTGATTGGAGCAGACGTTTATGGAGAGTTGCTATTGAACGGGCAACATAAAATTGGAGAGCAGCTTTCAATTCTCCAAAATACCACATTCGGATGGATTGTTTTAAGGAAATGGGTTGATAGAGCTGACAGGCAGTGGCGGATTAAGGCATAGGCCCTGTAGGCCCGGGCCTAGAGCGGCAAAATGTGGGGGCGCCAAAAAATTCAAGTAGTCTATACGAAAATTTATTTTGTAAATAATGTAGGGGACTATTTTCTTAAAAAACTTTTGGAATTTTTAATAAAATATGATTTATTGTATAATTGTATTGAATTATAGTCTTTCTAGCGTTACAACTCTTTAGTTGAATTTTTAGGAGAGTTGTGAAATGATATATCCCATTTTAAGAATTATGAGAAGCAGGTAAGAAATTTAAGTAAGATGGAGAACGAGAACTACTCTTACGATTCTAAACGTAAAAAAAAAACGCAAGGTTCATTTTTATGAAAGTCAAAGTGGAGAATTTCAGCCAGAAAATGGATCGCATTATTTCAGAATTAGAATTTTCAATCCTATTTTGGATCATTTAACTGCAGAATTAAATCGTCGTACCAAGGCATATACTTAATTAAATGATAGTTTTGCTTTTTTAAGTCGATTGACAAAATTAAAATCAAAAGAAATTGCTCAATCTCTAAATAATTTAGTAAAAAAATATCTAAATGATTTAGAAGATGCTCTACAAAAAGGATGTATTGATTTAAGTAAGTATTTATCGTCGATAATGAAAAAATAAAAAGCTTTTTAATTCTTGGAATTGTCTAATATCTTACGAGAAAATGAATTACAAGAAGTGTATCTAAATGTGGATATAGCAATACGTATTTTTCCCAGCATTCCAGCGACTAATTGTTCAGGATAATGTTCATTTTCATCAACATTAAAACGCGTGAAAAGTTATTTACGATCAAATACAGGCCCGGACAGGTTAAATGCTCTAGCATTATTAACAATTGAAGTAGATCTACTAGCAAAAATGGATAGCGAGGAAATCATTATTAAGTTGGCGAATACAAAAGCAAGAAAAAAGTGAATAAAATAGTAATTTTTTTTTTAACTAAAACTTTAATTTCAAAAATAATTATTTGTATTGAATTAGTAATTAATAAATCAATATAATCACTGTGAATGTTATGAATAAGCACAAAAAATTTTTATTTTAAATCCTTACTTAGATAATTAGAAATTATTTTAAGTTGGGGCGCTTCAACTGTTGGGCCTAAAGGCGCTACACTCAAAAATCCGCCACTGCTGACAGGTTTTGTGGAATGATGAATATGGAGTTGGAAGCTTAATTGAAGAAATTTTGGGAGCAAGAAACCTCAATTAAGTCCAATGGATCAAAGATGTGAATATATCTTTTGTGCAACAACTATAAGAACAACTACTGGGTGTTACAAGGTGAATATACCTTTTTTTTGGTGAACCCAATCTCCTAGGGAATTCTGATAAGAAGACATACAGCAGGTATTGTAGTATAGAAAGAAAATTATCAAGGGATCCACTATTGAGGAATCAATATGCAGAGTTTATGTATGAGTATCTTCAATTAAGTCATATGAAGGAAATTAAATGACAAGATATTCCGAAGATACACTACCTCACCATTATGTCTTGAAGCTTGACAGCAGTACAACTAAGTTAAGAGTTGTACTTGATGCGTCATCAAAAACGTCTACTAACTTATCGTTAAATGACTTGATGGTAACAGGTCCGAGGGTGTAAATATGTTTTTACAGCGGATATTGCAAAAATGTATCGGCAAATTTTGGTTAATGAGGAAGACAGAAATTTAAAATTAATTATGTGGAAAACTAATGTTAATGATCCTGTGAAATATTATCAACTATGTACTGTAGCATATGGAATAAGAGCTGCTCCTTACTTAGCTACTAGTTTCTTGAAACAAGTAACTTCAACATCGGATCCGGGCATGATAAATTGTGAGAGCGGGAATGTAAAGAAAAGAAGAAAAGCTGAAAGGCTTCAAACATGTTAAATAACAGCTAGCAAAGTTAAAGAAAACGGGTTTTGCATGGGAAAGAGAGAAAAAAGCGATGCCTTTTTAGAAATGTTATTAGGCCCCTTAATAGGGACTCTTCACTTTTTTGACAGGAAATCTGTCATCATGATGACATGTCAACATATTTTAAGCACCCAGTAGGAAATGCGAGTATAGCAGGAGTAGTTTTGCTATGTATGCATTGAGTCTGGGATTACTTGCCTTTCCCTATGACACTTCATATACATTTCTAGAACACATGTCTACTTTTTGGAGTAATAATACACATGCAAACTTAGCGATGCATATGTGTGCATAGAATTTTTGTAGGGGAATAATTATGCTTTTTAATTTAAAAGCTCTTTGAAATATTAGTAAAAAAAAGACGGACATATAACACATATAGTGATGAAACAGCATATGCTATATGATCATGTGTTATATGTCCATCCTTCTTTCACCAACGGGTAAGTCTGAAAATAAATATAGAATTAATAAAATAATTAAAAATGGAATAAATTAAACAAAGTTATTTAACTAAATATTTTATTTATTCATCACTATTAATACAATTGAACAGTTTAGTTATAGTAAAAACTTAAATTTAATGCAAGACTTAACCTATATAAAATCACAAGTTATTTAACTATATTTTTATCAAAAATTACATAAATCATATATTAATAATTATTATATTATATTAAATTAAGAAAAATAGATATATTTAATATATTTATTTAATTATATATATTTAATTTTTATTTTGTAACACATCACATGCCTATACTTTCCGAAATGTCAAAAATTATGCTTTTAAACAAACACTACCAAACGTAGTATATTCACGGATATACTTTGAAACACACCATTAAAAAGAGCCCATATATAAATGAGTAAAAGCTTCAATTTACTCCTCGTTGCCTGACTTTGGAGGCATGCTGGTTACATAGATTATATACTCCAGCTCAAGATTGCTCTCCTAATTTCCTACTGGGCAGCTAGTCATCGTAATCATGTCATCTAGGTTTTGATTTTATAAGTTTATACTAATACTGTTAAATTCATAAGCGTAAGAATTCGTGCTATGCGTGGGTTTTATATGCCGGTAAGTAAAATTTTGGTTAGTGTATGTTTTAAGTTAAAATGACAGATGGAATGGTGCTTTGGAGTTTTTGTGAGTTATAAGTCGATTAATAACAAATTACTGTACAAAAAAGAGGTTTAACTGTAAAACAATTTAGGGAATTGGCAAACACTGAAAGGTAATAAAAAAAATGCATTAAACGTTAAAGAAAAATTATTATTGAAATATCAGATATGCACCTCCAAAACATTTCGATTTTGAAGACTTAGAGCGCAAATACTGGAAGATTATTACATATATTGCACCGATTTATGGAGCTGATGTAAGCGGTACACTAGCTGATCCTGATGTTGATGTAGAATTAATAGTTTTTATTAAATAATATAAAATTAATTAATTTAATTTATATTTAGGAATGGAATTTTAATCGTTTAGGAACAATATTTGATTTAATTAAAGTTTAAAGTCAGGCATATTTTCGACATAAAGCCTTGTTCAAACCAATACGTTTTTCATTCGCATGACGGACAAGGTTATAAAACGGGTGATGCATTTGCTCTAGCTATAGCTAGAACAAAAATTTTTCTTTCGTAAAGATCACTTGATGGTGAAAGGATACTTTATGACCTTCAAAATGTTTTTGGTAAATGACTTAGGATTTGAAATTTTTGTTGTATTTGAAATTTCAGTTCTACTTGAAATTTTTGTTTTACTTTTGTTGCTGTTGTATTTATTCTAAAAGGGATAGGAAATAATGATTTTATTACTTTTAGAGAAGCATTTTGTGGTCTTCAAAAGTTTTGGTGTGCCTCTAAATTATATATTTTATATCTGAAAAAATTCCATAAAAAAATATATTCTCGCATAGCTTTCGAAAACACAATTTCACTGAGGCGAATGAACTTGGTGAAGGTTTGTTTGCGTTTAGCTTGCCATAAAAAATTAAATAATATAATTTCGCTTAACTCGCGAAAAAAATAAATAATAAAGTTTTTAGCTTAACTTGCACTGAGGTAAATGAACCTCACTGAAAGTGCACTTTTGTATAATTTTCTCATTCTAATTTTAATATAAATACCTGTAAAACTACTTAAATAAATCAGTTGATATTTTAAATTCGAAGTGTCTATTGTTTTCATTTGGTTATCAAAGATCAACGTTTCCCGGTAAAACTTTTGGTAGCCTACGAAATTCATCTTGTCCAGATATTTAAGTGTGCGTAGTTGCCAAAGACCAGCGTTTCCAGCGTTGCTAGCATGCCTAGTTAAACATTTAATTTATTTCTCAATTTCCATAAGTTAACTTCATTGAACTAGTTGGCAGCATTTTGTGAGCGTCCGTAGCAGACCTGAAAAATGAAAAAATTACGTCCTCACTTAATAATCTATAACTATTTTATTTTTGTTGAGATCTTGAAGATTTTAAGACCAAAATATTTGTAGCAAATTTGTCCTTTATTTAAAGTCTTAAAAGTTTTACTTAAAAACTTTTTTCAACCAAAAAAAAGCAAATGAAAATGGGCCATTTTAAAAAAAGGTGAAAAAAATCACTTTTTTTTAAGTTGGATTTCTGTAACTTTGTCAAATATTTATTGATTTACACGTTTTAAATGTTAATTGAAAGAAAAAAATAATAGCTTTTATTAACCGGTAAGTTTTAGTCAATCAAAAATTTATTTTCTGAAATACATACCAATAAAAGAAAATACACCCAAAAAACACATTTTTTGAGAATATCTCAAAAATTCTTCTTTGAATAAAACAATGATTATGATTTTCGGATTTAGCGACCTAAAATTACCCTAAAAAACATCTTTTGGTCGAGCTTAAAGAAAAAATTTAAAAATTTGTAAGTGTTATCAATGCAGCCAATTATACCTACTACAGGCGATGACATAGAAAACCAAAGCTTACTTATTGCGCAGCGTGGTTGAACGATGTAATTAATCAATAAATAAATTACTAATTATTTTTAGTATATATTTATATTACAAAATTATAATAATTTTAATTAATAATAAAAATTTTTAGAAAATAATCAGAAAATGTGTAATGGAAAAGGTCATATTTTCAGTTTTTTCACTTTTTTTGGGGCTTTTTTCATTAAAAGTTTTATTTTTCTTTTATTTCTTAAAAGGCAAAGTATGAAGTAAAAAAATGAAGCTAGATTGAGTTCTATCGGATATTTCATTTTATTAGGAATTTCAGTTGAAGAAACCCTTTTTTTTATATTTTAGTCAAATTTAGCAACAATTCTGCATTAATTTTTTTAAAAAAAATACAGATTAATACAGAATAATAATGTATCAGAAATAATCGAAATAAGTAAAGGAATTGTATTATTGAAAAATGTAAAATGTAAACTTTTCCAGTACTTGTGATGATCGCAAGTTAATGATTGACGGAAACTACCTAATAAATTTTAGTAACTGTTCAATAAAAATAAATAATATTACTATAGAAAATAACTATAAAGAATTTCGACAAAGTTTTGTTCTTCCAAACTATATTGAAAAAATTAATGATTTAAACAAAAACCTTAAGTTTGATGATATAATATTAGAACAAATACAAAATACAAATGAAATTATACAAATTAAATATGAAAAAAAAAAACAAAATATATATATGGAAGTTTAATAATTTTAATTGTAACAATTATTATAATAGTTATTTTGATACAAATTTGCAAACAAAAAAAATTAAAGGTTAAAATTAGCAACTTGACTCAGGAGAGTCTTCGAAATAAGGAGGGAGGAATTACTGTAATTCGATTACCTTTTCCGTTGGACTAAATTCGAACGGAAATCTAATCTTTCTGTTTGTGAAGTGTTTCTGATGCAGACAAAATTCTTAAGAATTTTCTCATCAGAAGTGCTTCATAAACAGAATAACTTTCTCATACAATCTATGGAACTAAGGAGTGTTTAATTACATAGATTGCAATGCAAATTAAAATAAAAGTTTAAGTCAGTCTTAAGACCGCACTTAAGCCTTAAGGTTTAAAGAAATTTATCATTGTAATAATTGTTTTTATAATAATCAATAATATTCTAATAATTGTGTTTTTATTGTCATAACAGTTTAATAATTGTGTTATTTATAAGTTTTTTCATTTAAAATAAAGTTATTAATAAAAAAGATATTTTAAATAGTTAATTGTGTTATTTTGTGATTTTAATCGATAAATAAATAATTAATTTAATAAAACTGTTTTTTTGTTTAAACCTAAACAAATCCACAAAACTCACCTGTCAGCACAGCAAACACAATCGAACGTAGTTTTGCGTGTTTGGTAAAAATTGATACTAAATTATTGAACCTGCATATCAATGGGACCCATATGTATGTATATTTAAATAATTAAGGGTGTTCAGTTCATACCTTGGCTACGATGATACGTCGCTTCGGGTGACATCACCCAAAATTACCCGTAATATATTGTATATATATTGTTATCGAAAATTATGTTTGAAGAAAATATTTTAGATCACCCACATCTTATTTACTCTTTTTAATACTCTTTAAGAATGCTATTTATATAAGAAATATTCTATTTTTGATAAGCTAACAGGGCATCACAAAAATTTAAAATAAAAGGTATATCAGGCCAACGCGAAGGCATACTTTTTACGAAATAAATTAAAGTATAAACATCTGGTGTAAATTGGACCACCATAAAGGATTTGAAAAAGTAAAATATAAGATGTAAAAACCCAACGCGAAGGCATATTAATTTAAGAAATAAAATAAAGAATACACACATGATGTGTATTGGACCACCATAAAGGATTTGAAGATATAAAAGGAGAGTGCATGCTAACGCAGTGGGTTCTTTTCTTCGCGAGCTTTCGGCGAGCACTTTATATTAGTTTCTTGTATTTTACTGATCATTATAATTATTTTGTTTTATGTTGTTTAAGTTGCTTAAGTTAAAAGTTACTGATCATTATAATTAATTTTATTTAACTTTCATTATATTTAATTTGTGTTAACTTTACATAGTAATAAAATTAAACAACAAATTAATTAATGTGTTTTAATTATTAAAATTATAAGTGATCAAAAAGTTAGATTCCAAATTTCTCTGAATCACAGCCTGAGTTCAATTGAGTCAATATGATTGTACATTATATTGCAAATTTGCAAAGGTACTTTATTCTAGCGCTTGCTATTTTCATGTTGTATTTAGTAACAATCTTCATGCTTGCTAGAATGGTAAATGACAAAATATAAAAAGAATGAAAAGCTAAGTTAAAATGCTCTTATTAAAAGGCGGAATTTAAAATGTGAAGCCAATTTTATACAATGCCTTCAAAGCTCACTTTGACTGCCACGTCTATCATATATGATAGCCAGTGATGTAGCTATTGGGGCCCTGGCTATCATATCTGATAGCAATGATGTTTGGACACATTAGGCCGTGGAATTCAAAAACGATATCAATTACTTGACAATCGTATTGAAGTTTGATTGTTGGGCCCCCTACCATGTGTTAGGTATACGTGGTTTGTGAAAATTGATATATCTCTCGATTCTATGGAAAATATACAAATTACACAAAAAAAGTTTTGGCCCCGTGGGGAACATTTGCAATTTTCGCTGGGCAGTCAACGTGTTAAAGGTGTAACAAGAAAAACACGACACACTTCATTCATACTAAAATACTTCAAACTTGATATAATTTAATTAAGAAAAGTTGAATTTTTTATCTATGCAGGGGTTTTTAAGAAATACAGCAACAAATATAAACTAAAAACCTACTTGAAAATTAAGTTAATGAGGTGCGATATGATTTACTGCTAGTGATTTAAATATTTCTTTAATTTTTTTCCTTTTGTTTGATAAGGTCATACACACATGCATATATAAATTTACATACATATGTATGCATATATATTTTGTTTGTGTACTTTTTTTCGACTCGTTGAAGCTGTTATAGACATGACTAAACGATGTCAGATTTCTTAGAACTATTTCTTCTTAAACTAAAAGGGGAGTCTTGATAATGGGACACGTGACTGATCTCTTAAAGATTATACGCAGTAACTATAGAGGTGCTGTGATGTTGATGACCAAAGATTGTACATTTGTTTTTGCTCATAAATTTTATTTAATGTATATACATAAATATATGTAGATTTCTTGATTTTCAATTTTTTTTATTATTTTTCTGGGGAGGGTTTACATTTGTGCCGACATACGTGTAGTATAACGTGGCCATAAAAAATTTTTGCTTTCGTATATTTGCCTCTTGTATTTATTGAAATTTTCGAAGGAGAAATTATTTACTGTATTCTTTTGATACATACCACACGTAAAGTCAAACATGCTGCTAAGATATTAGTAAATATTTTTCTTGTGTTTGTATTACATACTGTAGCTTTAGGTAGAAAAATTGGCTTAATCTCGGTTGACATTTTTGCCTAATCCAAGTGAAGATATATGAAATAGTATGTTTCTTTTACCGTGGATCACTTGCTAAATTTAAAGCATCTCACATGGCCGTTTGTACAAAGCCTATGATAGTTTTCATGGGCCATTCTTAACCCTGGAGCATTGGTCTACATATTTTGAAAACTGCTGAAAGCAGAATGGTGCTAAATTAAAAAACAGACACATAGCAGATGATAGAAATGAAAGCATACGTTGATAAGTCATACGTGTCAGTTCAATATTTATGTAAATTTTTGGTACTGATGCATCCACTTGTTAAAGTATTTGTATGCTACCTGTAGTATTCCCTCCGTATTTGGATTGAATACAATGGAACCTTTGACTGTTTTTGTTGATATCCTATACTGATTTACACAATTTGGTATTAACTACAAGACAGCTTATAATATCTCACAGCTGCGAATTTATTTTAAAATGTAAGTGAATCAACTTTTGGTTCGATTTCACACATTTTTGAAGGACAAAGATACTTGCTCAGATTTCTGTACTTTTTAAAGCACTGTTCTAACCAATGCGTTTTTCATTTGCACGACGAATAAGGTTGTAAAACGGGTGACGCATTTGTAATAAAATCATTTCCTATCCCTTTTAGAATAAGCACAACAAAAATTTAAAGTAAAAAAAATTCCTTTTACCATTAAATGATCTTTATGAAACAAAAATTTTTGTTCTAGCTGTAGCTATAGAGCAACCTTGTCCGTCGTGCGAATGAAAAACGCATTGGTTTAAACAGGGCTTAAGGCTGCCAATGTAATGGTTAATAATTGTAAGTGATTTTTAATTGTAATTCTTGAGTATATATTATAACTCTTCATGATTCTTAAAGGCTTGTAACTACTATTTATAACTATTGAAAGAGTGGGTCTACACAAGACAACTCAGAGCAAAAACTCACAGCGATTCTGTGAGTTTTGTATGAAAAATAACCGGTTAACCGCAGTGCTTAGGGACGAACTTCAAAGAACAAGATCACAAACATAAACAAGATATCACTAGATACAAAAAAAATAAATAGCTATCACCGCGCATCGAATTTCCACACCAAAGTGGTGAGTAAGACTCACCTTTCGAGGCAAAGTGTTTTTGAATTTGATTTTCTAGTGTTATCTTGAGTTTGTATTAAGTAAGAAGGATTACACATTTCTCGGAAAAATAATGTAAGGTATAAAGCTATTTTCCAATGACACCCTAATTGTTATAAAGACCTTGCAGCAGATAAAATGAACTTAAATTCTTGTGACATTCTGAGGAAGTATTGAGTTTTCTTTACTCTCATTTAATTGAGTTGAGTATAGTATAGTATAGTTATGCCCTTTCTTAACACAAGCAGGTAGACACTACACAGTATGCGAAAAGGGACTTTTGTATGGAAAACAAAAAGAAATGAGCAAGAGAAGTGAACGAGTTTTAAAACATGTTTACGTGTTTTTAACAATGTGAAAATTGATATGAAGGAACACTTTCATTTCACATATTTTAGTTTCTCTAATAAGTTCATTTGCCTTTTATGTTGGTTTTTGTTTTGTTTGTTAGCTTAATGTTAGTAATTTTCTCCTCCTACTACTTCCTTTTAGTCAGTGGTGCACAAGCTTTTTGAGAGAAGGGCCAATTTACCCATTTAAAATTTTTTGCGGACCGCAAAGGGTAAAAGTCAAGAAAAATATTGATATATTATACTATATGAGATTTTTTAATTATAATAATTAGGTACATAATTTTATCAGCAACTTCAATCCTTTTCCGCTCCACATTACGTGCAGCTTTGCACGATGGAACTTAGAGAGATTTCTGACACTGCACACTGCACACTGACACAGATCCCCTTCCTGATATTTCGATCTCAATTGATCGTTGTTCTGCAAATCGATCAACTCTAGTTACAATGATGAATCGGCCTTATTGATGGATACTCAGAAGAGGTTAGCAAATATCTTGAACAAGTATCGGCCACGATTAAAATCACAAAATCTCCTTTGAAAAGATTCTTGAATTCAGATTATGTGGCTAGCATACTTCTGGCTGGAATCAATGCCATGTAGAGATAACATTTCTTTGCATTGCGGAAAGTGACACAATTTATTTTCATTCAGCTGTAAATGAAACAATTTAAGTTTTTCTTGGAAGGCTGATATATACTTTGCCATGTCAGAAATATAATGATTTTTTCCCTGCAATCGAAGATTCAGATCATTAAGATGTGTTGTATTATCTGTCAGAAATGCTAAGTCACACAGCCATTGAGGATCCTCCAAAACATTCGAATTTCCTTTATTGACAAAGAACATTTTGATTTCATTAAAAAGTAACATAAATCTAGTCAAAATCTTGCCTCTGCTTAGCCAACGAACTTCGCAGTAATACAACAAGTCCTTATATTCAGCATCGATTTCATCAAGAAAGGTTTTGAACTGTCGGTGATTAAGTCCGTTAGATATAATGTAGTTAACTGTGTGCACTACAGTGCATTATATTTTCAAATCCCAAACCCTTTCCAACCAAATTTTGTTGGTGTATAGTGCAGTGATATTTAATTAGAGAGTTTTCTTGGCCAAGCTCACGCAAATGTTTTTCGAGAAGGGACACCATCCCATTATTTGCCCCAATCATTGCGGGTGCTCCATCTGTCGTTATTCCACAAGGTTTGGATAAATCCAAATTCATTTTAGTCGTGCGTCTCCCTTAAACTTTTCTTCAAATTCTTTATGTTTCATTTGATAGTGGTGACTTAGATTATATTCCTGACAAAAATCCTGAGGAACTAACAATAAAATCCGTGTGTCGAAAACAATAATCTAAAAATAGACTGCTAATGATTCATAAATGAAGGAATGAATTTCGCTCACAAAATTATACCCATGTAAATATAATCATATTAAATAATAAAAAATAATTTTTTTATACTATATCGTTGCTGCTGCATAATTTGTTTACATATCAGATACTATTTTTTATCATATTTAATGAAAAATTTGTTGATGAAGTATTTGTTGTTTTGGGCCGCAAAAAAATCCATTTCGAGCCGCATTTGTGCATCACTGCTTTTAATTGAAATATGTATGTATATATATATAGGTTTTTAACTCCAAATTCGTCCTTATGCATTTCAAATTCCTCCATATTCATCTTTTTCCATTTTAAATTCGTCATTTTCAATTTCAAATTCGTCCTATTAAAACAAAAACTTCTTTTAACAATGTTTTATTTACAATTTTATAAATTTTCTTAAATTTGGTCACAATGTATACTTATAAATATTAAAAATTTAAATAAAAAAATTTCTATTAATTAATGTAGTGATTTTCCCGTGGCAGCTAGTGGCAATTTCAATAGTTGTAATAGTTTGTATTGACGACTGAATCACATTAAGCAGATTTTGATTATATCCTGGATCTGGGAGCAAATTCCTTGCACACAACTTTGTTTTTGAAAAAACTTTTTCAATAGAATTCAACATTGGGAAGTATGGTGAAAGATAAATAATTGTATGTGATGTTGTTGAAATTGTGTCACGCACTTTTTGCGTTTTATAGATTGCTGCGTTATCTTGAACCAACAAGTAATCACTGATGTTATTTTCTTTCAATTTTTCAAATAATTCAACTAGGAACTCTTTAAAAATATTCGCATTTCGCATTTACTGCTGAGTTTGATACCACTTTCGTATGCAAGATTCCATGCAGATCCATTGCTGCGATCAAAGAAACATTTCGTCATCTTACAGAGAAAACTGTTATATGTGCCGCAGTATTCACTTTTGACTGGGCTTTATTTCTCCTCAGATAGTAATTAAAACCACTTTTATCTATAAAAATGATATTCCCCTTGGCTTGGGGTGCATTTGTTGAAAAATTCAATGAATATTCCTTTCTTTTTTCTATCGTGGTGACACAGTTTAAGTGGTCTAAATTTTTTGTACCATTCTTTAGCGTGATTTTTAAAGTTCTCAATCCATTGTTTATAGAAGTTGAGGTCAGGCTGATGTGCATTTTTTCCAAGACATTTTTAAAATGGATTACGTTAAATGGAAAACGTTAAAGAAATTTTCGAATGTAGTTAGCTTGTTTTCATTCATTATAGATTTCTAAGCAGAAAACATATCGATAGGCATTATTCAAAATATCTTCCAAAATATACCAACTTAACTTGAATATGTAAAGTAATAGTATTGAGAGTTTTGAATAGCTTTAGGAGAATTATCTTTAAGAGAAAGGTTGCATAAGGGCCCAAAGACAATAATTAAGATTAAATTCTTAGAAAAATCACTATTGCTATTAAGTATTAACTCACGATTGCAAAAATGCCAGAATATCAATACTATATATCATGCTATAAATCAAGTTCCGAACAACATAAAAATTTTAAGCTTTTATTTCCAGAAAAGTAAGTCAAATAAAATTAATGCTTGTTATTATTATATATTTCCATTTAAATAATGTAAAAAACTAAAAAAAGGTAAAATCTCTTTGGGAAAATATCCCATGACTATAACTTAACTAAAAAGATACCGAATATGTGAATTAGCAATCTACTAGTCACGACGAGCTCATGAGTTTTACTTCTATCTTCTATCTCGATAAATAAAAGCTGAAATCGGAGTCTGTGTAAAAATTATTTCACCTTCAAGCGAGGGCTGATCGAGTTGCCAGCTACGCAATCAATGTAGACCACTTGTAGCACGAAGTTTATTTGAAGGCTAGTAAATCATTTTTTAGCAGCAGCTTCTATATTTTTTGTGATGACGCAGTTACGAAATCTTTTGGCTCTGACCACTTTGTCAAGGTCTCAAGAAATGGAACAAGAAACTAAATGAAGATTTTTAAAATTAATATAATTTTTTTGCATTAAGGTGCTAAAAAATTAATTATCATCTCTTTTTTAATCCTTATAATCAAAAGTTTTTTTTATTAATATCTACCCAAATAACCTAATAAGATTATAAATTAAGATAAACCAAAGATGTCCATAAATATTGGAACAGAATTTTGTCCTATTAAAATTAAAAACTAGAAAATTATTTATTTTAGAATGTCCATCACTTCAAGCAACGTTAGCTTACGTACTTTAAAAAAAATATGTGTGTTCGAATGACCGTTTTTGAATTTCATTCGGAATTTTAACGTTACTGTATGTAACTTATTCACTTTTCCTATAATACATATAGTATGTCTAGTCCACACGAGAGGTCATTTGAGCATTTGACTAGAGATGTGTCTAAACTAATCTTCGCAGATATTTCCTAATACTAGTATATTAGTTTGATGATATTATAATATCTAAGCGAATACATTGATACCACTAATCTTCACTTAATTATTGTTTAGTAGATGTGGGTCTAATTCGTCAAAGTTACGTGAAAACAATCTGCGGAATTGATAGGATTTAAGTAAAAACATTCATTTCTTGAAAATTATTTATTCAATTCAATTTTCATATTTAATTATAATAGCAATAAAAAACTTCACTAAATCCTTTCTTACAAATTTCACAATGCTAGTCTACAAACGATATTCTTAAGAATAAACTTCAATTTCGCTCCTTGCTGTTTTATCAGTAAGTCATAACAAAAGCGTAAGCTATAGATATAGAAAACGAAAAAAACATTATCGTTTGTAAATCAAAATATGAACCCATGAAATTCGTTCCCTTCAAATATCGCCTAGAATATTCTGCAAACTACCAAAATCGAAAAAGAAAAATTTTCCGAGTACTGAACTAAAAATACCATATAACCTACGAGTATATTCGTAGATATCATATAACATACACTAATATCACCTAATATCCATATACATGTATATCGTTACTTGACAAAACACAGCGAAATATTACAGAAATCCAATTAAGAAAAAATTCCACTTTACCGAAAACCCTTCGAACATAAATGAGTCAATCCACGTTGATATATATAACTCAAGAGGAATGCTGGCACACCAGTTAATTTCATCAGAATTGTGGTTCTGGGGTCCCAGCTTTTTAAAGGAGTCAGAAAAACAATGGCCCACAAGTCAAGTTGAAGTTGTAAGACTACTTGAACAAGAAAGAAAAGCCAAAATCGTGCTTAATTGTGCGTCTAATACACATCAGGATCACTTCAGAGCTGGATTCAATCATGGTATTTCGTTTGAAAAACTACAAAGTATCACTGCAACGTTAATCCACAGTGCGAGACAATTCAAGGAACAATTAGAGATTCAGAACGGCTCCAAGTTTCAGAAGGATAAACATGACACGGAAAGCCCCTTAACAGTTAAGGAGTTAGAAGAAGCTCTATGAGTGATTGTAGCATTTATCCAAATGAAGGTGTTCAGCGCAGTAGGCACTGCACTTTAAAATACGGTGGAGGAGGCGTTGAAAGTTGAACTGACAGTTGTGTTATTTATTTTTGTTTAATAGTTGTATTTTTTAAATAATAAAACAACATAGAATTTTAAGAATTACTAAAGTTGTTTCAAAATTATCTTACATTTTTTGGCGCCCGAGCAGGGACGTTTACTAGTATAATTATAATAATTCTAGTATTTCTTAGAAAAATTAAATTGGGTAGTTGCTCCAGAAAGAGAACTAGACAGAAATTTGCTACTAAGGTTTTGGTTAAACACCATATAGGCTAGTTGCTCCAGAATAAAGAACTAGAAGGAAATTTGTTACGTCGCAGAGCTCCTCACTTTAAAAAATCATTACTTTAAATTATACAGGATTATGGAAGGAAAAGAAGTACCATCAAAGCTAGTCAAACTAGGATAGAAAGCTGGCTGAAAACAGCAAACAAGATTGGATCTCAATATACAGCGGTTGACTTGCAGTGTGGATTTGAAAGGTTAACCAATTTATTCAATGATTATGAAGAGGTGAAACAAAGTATTGAAAATTTAATCCAAGAAGAAGGGCTCTTGGATGAAGAAATAACTTATAGAACTAAAATCGAAAACAAATATTATAGGTTATATGCCGAGCTAAAACCCAGATCAATACTGGGATCTAATTCACCATCAGCATCATTATCAGGTGAGATCAACAATCATTCTCAAACCAAATTACAACTACCATCTATACAAATACCGGTTTTCAACGGACAATATCAAGATTGGCCTTCTTTTTTCGACTTGTTCAATTCAATAGTACACAGCAATCATCATCCAACTCCGGTCAAAAAACTTCAATATTTAAAAATGTCAGTAAAAGATGAAGCTGCATCAGGTTTGAAAAATTTACAAATTACTAATGCTAATTATGGAGTTGCCTTGAACTCATTAAAGCAACGATATGATAAGGCAGATTTTATATCTGAATTACATTTACAAGCCATGATGGAGACTCAACAAGGAGCATATCCATCAGTGGAGGCATTAAAAACAATATATAGTATTTTTGATGAAAATTTTCGAGCATTGAATGCTAGGGGTCTACCAACTGAACATTGGGATTGTTGGCTCAATTATATTGAGGTCAATAAGCTAGATGCATAGTTACAACAACTTTGGTGTTGGCAATGCTCATCAATATCTAATCAAACATTTACCAGTTTATTGGACTTTTTAGGCAAACAGATATTTGAACTGTCTGGTGTACCGAAGGCTTTAACAAAACATAAAGAAGATGCAATTTCATCAATAAAACAAACAAATGTATCATTGTTGAAGTGTGTTTTATGTAGAAAAAGTCTATATGTAATCAGTTGCTCTCAATATTTAGCATTGAGTGTGAAAGAACGGGAAAAATTTGTTACAGGTCAAGGTTTATGCTTTAACTGTGTTGAAGGTAAACATTTGTTAAGGGATTGCAAATCACAATCAAGATGTCAACAATGTAATCAAAAACATCATACTACGTTACATTCAGGAGAACGAGATGGACGCCGTGGTAATCATTCAATTGCTATTCAAAGGATCCCGAGTCACACTAGCTCTGCACCAGCTGATACTATTCATGTCTTACCTACAGTGGTGGTGCGAGTTCAAGACAGTCAAAATCGATCAAAATTATGCAGGACATTGTTGGACAGTGGTTCTGAAACTACACTTATTTCGGAAAATTGTGTTCAACGTTAACAACTGAGTCGCAAGGCTTCTAAAATTACAATAACTGGTGTAGGAAAAAAAGGTGATAATTGTTCTATAGGTGGAGTTGAATTATTTATAAATTCAGGATTTGATGAGGATACCATTTTCAATATCAAAGCTTATATACTACCAAAATATACACGGAATTGCCAGCACGAGAAATTCCAGCATCCTCTATAGCTAAATTTAAATCTCTACTCAGGTTAGCCGATGCAAACTTTGATCGGCCAGCTAAATTAGATTTAATCATTGATTCTGACTAATTTTTGAATATCGTTACAAATGAAAAACTATGTGATGAGGAATCATCATTAAAAACTATTATTACACTACTGGGCTGTATTGTGGAGGGAAATTTTATTACTTCTCGAAGGATATGCTGCCTACATGGAACAATAAGTTTGGAGGATTCGTTAAAGAAGTTTTGGGAGTTAGACGAGCCTAAGCAAAATCAAAAACTTACTGCCGATGAATTGCAATGTGAAAAACATTTCGAATTGACTCCTAGCCATCTTCCAAATCGAAGATACGTAGTGCGTTCGCCACTAAGGAGTAATTGTAAAAAATTGGGAGAATCACAACATAATGCATTAAGGAGACTTCAAGCCGTGGAACATCGGTTTGTCAAGGATCCAGAACATGCTGTTAACTATCAGAAATTTATGGAAGAATACATTACTCTGCAACACATGCAACCAGCCAGCGCAAGTTTAAAAAATCATACTAACAGGGAAGAGTATTTTTTACCTCATCATGGCGTATGGAAAAAAAGTAGTAAAACAACCAAGCTATGAGTAGTGTTTGGCATATCGTGCGTTTTTTCATCTGGAATTGCACTCGACTACATATTGAGCCCAAGCTACATAATGATTTAAGTGATATTTTACTGAGATTTCAACTAGGAAAGATTGGTTATATAGCAGATATCAAGAAAATGTCTAGGCAAATATGGGTTAATAAAAAAGATAGAAGCTTGCAAAAGATTCCCTGGAGAAATTCCTCAGATTAAACTGTCAAAGCTTACGAATTAACTGCTGTAACATATTGTAGTGTAGTATTTGAAAGTAATTGTTGATATACTATTATTATTACTTATTGAAACCTCTCCAAAATAATACACTACACTTTAATATTTATATTTTTAATAATTTAAGAAAAAAAAAATACACCTTTTTTTATAGATATTATTAACAATATTTTTAATTTGATTTATAAAAATATTAAACTAAACGAAACTATTTTTTTTACTTGGTCATAACAAGCATTTTTTAAGTTTTCTGTCAACTAACTTATTGACTAAATAAATTCTGTCAAGTAAACTTTCAATGACTACTTGACAGAATTTAGCTTACTACGTTTGTTTTTGTGCGGTTATAAAAAAAATTTAAAATTAAAATTATCTATTGCCGCCACAGTACTCCCCCGCCACAGTACTCCCCCACCAGACGCAGCGTCAGCGCGTCGACTGGTTTGTTAGGAAAGAGTTGCAAATCTTACTTTCTTGGCGATCGTATCGCAATTCACTGAATCGTTTTGGAACGAGAAACAGGGCTTAAGTCTTTCAATTGAAATTTTCGTATTTTTGTTCTTAATTTTTAATTCAAAGTAAGATGGTGAACGTTTAACGACCAAATATGGGCCGTCATAGGGACTTTGCCAACCCATTTTGTGAACCGCTCTCACAAAAACGTGGGAGCATTTATCTAACTCTTTAAATTTAAAAAACCTATGTTTTGCATGATCTGAAGGCTTAACAGGTCGAATATTAGAGAATAAGTTCTGCAAATTATTAATAACTTCTGTTTGAGATAATGCAGACGATTTTTCCTGTAGAAAATCTCCTGGAAGCCTAATAGTTTCACCATAAACTAATTCGGCAGGTGAAGCTAGAAATTCTTCTCTTAAAGTTGTTCTAAGGCCTAATAAGACAAAGGGAAGAGCTTCTGACCAACGATTAGTATCGTAACTCAACAATGTGGCTTTAAGTGTTCTATGCCATCTTTCGATGAATCCATTCGATTGTGGGTGGTAGGCAGTAGAACGATTTCTTTTGAACCCCATAAGTTTTCCTAATTCTTGGAACAAGGCGGACTCAAACTGCCTTCCTTGATCTGTAATTATTACTTCTGGTACACCAAAACGTGCTATCCAAAACCTGCAAAGAGCTGCAGCACAAGTTTTCGCTTGACAATCCTGTAAGGGTATGGCTTCTGGCCATCGTGTAAAACGATCTATAATTGTTAGGCAATACCGAAAGTTTTCAGATACTGGTAAAGGGCCTATAATGTCTATATGGATAGTTTTAAATCGTTCAGACACTGGGTTGAAACAATTTGCAAAATTTTTGACGTGCCGTGAAATTTTATTCTTTTGACAAGGTAGACAGGCTCGTGACCATTCGTTACAGTCCTTATTCATTGAGGGCCAGAAATATTTGGACGTGAGAGCCTTATTTGTTGCTCTAATACTAGGATGGGCTAAATTATGAACAGTTTTGAAGACTTCATATCTATGGTTCCTCGGTATGTATGGACGCATACGATTCAGCGAGTTTTCACAAAAAATATCGACATTTGTACCTAACACAGGAAATTTTGAAAACTTGCTTGCATTTGTTTTTAAAAGGTCAAGTAAAACTGTATCATTTTGTTGATCCTTGGCGATGGTTTCGAAATCTATAGTTGGAGGACATTTAACTTCGTTGATACGTGAAAGGGCATCAGCAACGACATTTTCTGAACCTTTAATATATTGAATATTGGTTGAAAACTGTCCAATATAGTCCAAATGACGAAGTTGCCGAGGAGAAGCTTTTTCCGGATTTTGTTTAAACGCATAAATGAGTGGTTTATGGTCAGTAAAAATGGTAAATTCTTTACCTTCGAGATTGTATCGAAAATATTTAATACTTCGATATATCGCTAATAATTCTCGATCATACGTGCTGTAATTTCTCTGAGCAGAATTAAGTTTAACCGAAAAAAAACCTAAAGGTTGCCAAGAACCTTTAAAGTATTGTTGAATAGCGGCACCGATCGCTGTATCAGACGCATCTACAAAAATAGCTAAAGGAAGGGCAGGATCAGGAAAAGTTAAGAGAGTACTATCACACATTTGTTCTTTAACGACTTTAAATGCTTGGATAGAATTACAATCCCAATCTATTTTTTTCTTTCCTTCTTTTTTACTACCCTTGAGATAACTATTCAGCAATAATTGATACTGAGCCGTCTTGGGTAAAAATCGCCTATAAAAGTTGACTATTCCCAGGAAACGCCTAAGCTCTTTTACTGTTTCGGGGCGTTTGAAATTTTTGATTGCTTCCACTTTATCAGGAGATGGTTTAATTCCTTCGGAACTGACAAAGTGGCCCAGAAAATTTAGGCTTGATTTTAAAAATTGACATTTGTCTAAATTGATGATTAAGCCATGTTCTTGCAATCGTTGAAATAATTGTTCCAAATGTGTTAAATGTTCTTTTCCAGAATTAGATGCAATTAGTATATCATCCAAATACACGAAACAAAATGGTAAGTCTTTAAGGACCCAATTAATGAATCTTTGGAACGTCTGTGCCGCGTTACACAGTCCAAAAGTCATGCGGGTAAATTCAAAAAGACCGAATGGCGTACAAATTGCTGTTTTTGGTATATCCTCTGGATCTATAGGTATTTGGTGGTACGCTTTCGTGAGGTCTATAGATGAAAATATTGTACAACCACGAAGATGATGTGTAAAATCATGTATTAATGGGACAGGATATCTATCCGGGACAGTAATAGCGTTTAGACGCCTATAGTCCCCGCATGGTCGCCACCTACCATCTTTCTTTTCAACAAGATGTAAAGGTGAAGACCAAGGGCTATTGGAAGGCCTGCAAATTCCCTGTTGTAAGAGATATTTAAACTCTTTCTTGGCAATATCTAGTCTTTCAGTCGATAATTTCCTAACTTTAGAGACAACTGGATTGCCATTTGTAATTATTCTGTGAGTTACAGAATGTTTAACTTGGTTACAAAAACCTGAATCAGTTATAACTGTTGGGTAGTTTTTTAGCAAACTTTGGATCTGTTGATCTAAGGATGGATCGCAAAATAATGATAAAATTGAGCTTGAGCCTTTACATAATTTTCCGATTGAATTTATTGAAGTTAAAGGATCTATAAGTTTCCTCTTTCCCATATCGACCAATAATCCATAATAAGAAAGGAAATCCGCTCCAATAATAGGTTTACTTATATCAGCAATAACAAAGTTCCATTGTAAAGAACGACGAAGTCCTAAATCTAATTCTAGGGACTTTCGAGAGTAAGTGTTGATAACTGACTGATTTGCAGCTAAAAGTTTGAAACTAGAAGGTGGTAATCTTCCAGTTGAAGTTGCTGGTATGACAGAAATATCAGCTCCGGTATCAATTAAAAAATTTTGACGTGTAGAATAATCGTAGATATATAGGCGGCTAATTAATTGGCCTGTTGCAACTGCCGCCTGAGTTGGTAGGCTATCTAGTTTTTTTGTTGCGAAACAAATGAACAAGGCTTTACGCATTTATTTGCCTTGTCACCAAACTTCGAATGATACCAACATAAAGTGGATTTTCCTTCCGATCCATCGTGGTTTATGTGTCTTTTTGACCTCGAACGAGATCTAGAGCGAGGAAATCTGAATTGTTGCTTTGACATCCTGAGCTCAAAATCTTTGAATTGCTTGGTTAGTAACCTCAATTGATCCTGCACTGAGTTTTCGGAATTACTTTCGACTGGATTCGAATATGCAAAAACTTTAGGTTTATTGTAAACCTCCATAATTTTGTCAGCGCATTTAGCTAACTCAGATAAATTACCAGGGGTACAAGATAGAATTGCTTGGATATTTTCTGGCAAACGCTGCAACCAAAGTGAATGCAATAGTTCGTCTGAGACTTTGTCCCCACCTAATTCCTTCATATCACGGAGCAATTGAGATGGTTGTCGATCTCCTAGACTAAGATCATTAAGTAATTGATTCAGCTTTGATACCTCGCTGGCTGAAAGCCTTTGAATTAAATTAAGTTTTAAAGTAGTATACGGCTCATTAACGTTAGGTTCTTTTACTAAGTCACTAACTACACGAATAGTCTCCCCATCTAAAGCTGTGAGAACATAGTTAAATTTGGTTTCTTCAGAAGTTATTCTTGCAAGCCTAAATTGCGCCTCTAACCTATCAAACCAAAGTTGTGGAGTATTTCTCCAAAATGGTGCAGGTTTAATAGATACTGCAGAAATAGTAGATTCACAATCACCCGCGTTCAAGTTCATTTTTGCACAAAAACAAACGTTAACACTCCAAAAAAAATAAACAATACTAAAACTAATTCTAATAGAAAAGAATTTGTGAAAATTTCTAACTTTATATATAATGAATTTACTTTAAAATTTTTAAAATATTTAAAAAGAAAAACTAAAATACTTGGTGTCAGGAGCACTTCTTGTATGACAGGAGTGTTTCGTTTTTAGCAGGATCTCTTCTTTAATTGACAGGAGCGTTTCTTTTTTAGCAGGAGCTTTTCTTTAATTGACAGGAGCGTTTCTTTTTTAGCAGGAGCTCTTCTTTAATTGACAGGAGCGTTTCTTTTTTAGCAGGAGCTCTTCCTTAATTGACAGGAGCGTTTCTTTTTTAGCAGGAGCTCTTCTTTAATTGACAGGAACGCTTCTTTTTTAACAGGAGCTCTTCTTTAATTGACAGGAGCGCTTCTTGATGGTTGATGTTTGATTTCTATAGTGTTGATGCGGAAATAGTCCGAATCTTAATTTTTGTTTTTGTTTTCTTTTCCCGGTGTGGTCCGGCCAGGGTTCGATTCCCGGTGTAGTCACCAGTTGTAGTGTAGTATTTGAAAGTAATTGTTGATATACTATTATTATTACTTATTGAAACCTCTCCAAAATAATACACTACACTTTAATATTTATATTTTTAATAATTTAAGAAAAAAAAAATACACCTTTTTTTATAGATATTATTAACAATATTTTTAATTTGATCTGTAAAAATATTAAACTAAACGAAACTATTTTTTTTACTTGGTCATAACAAGCATTTTTTAAGTTTTCTGTCAACTAACTTATTGACTAAATAAATTCTGTCAAGTAAACTTTCAATGACTACTTGACAGAATTTAGCTTACTACGTTTGTTTTTGTGCGGTTATAAAAAAATTTAAAATTAAAATTATCTATTGCCGCCACAATATGGTACAGCTTGTGCACCTTATTTAGCCATTAAAACTTTGTTACAGCTCTGCAGGAATAACGGTTAAAACTATTATTGCGCAGTCGAGCTAATAAGAAACATTTTTGTGTAGATGATTTATTAGCATCTTCCGATACGGTAGAAGAAGCAAAGTTATGTATAACGTAGTTGATAAAACTTTTAGAAGAAGGAAAATTTGAGTTGCATAAATGGGCTTCAAATTCAAGAGAACTATTAGAACACGTGGAACATAAGCAGAAAATCAATCCTGATCAAAGAACAGGTAGATTTAAAGAAGATGATTATATTAAAGCACTTGGTATAAATTGGCATTCAAAAGAAGATCAATTATCATTCACATGCAAAGTCATATTAAGCTCACCAGAAGTATGCACTAAACGTAAGGTATTAGCGCTCTTCGCTAGCATTTTTGACCCTTTAGGATTACTCGCCCCTGTAATTCTAAAGGCAAAACTGCTTATTCAAGAATTATAGAAAGAGGGACGAAACTGGGATACACAATTGTTTCAGAACTTGAATACAGCATGGGCTACGTGGTTGCATCAGTTGCAACAAAGATTCTGGCAAAGATGGCAACGTGAATACTTAAGCACATTACAACAACGTTCAAAATGGTTGTGTAAACAAACAAATTTGACTTTGGACGACTAAAGTTTGGTAATGGAAACGAATTTACACTCTGGTAATTGGCTAACCGAAAGAGTTGTCGAAGTACATCCGGGAAAAGTTGATTTAGTGAGAGTAATCTCAGTCAAAACTAAGCATGGAGTTATTAAGCGACCCATTCATAAACTATGTTTGTTGATACCACAAAAGTATCAATAATAAATTGAATGTTACTAATAATTTGGAATAGCAGAGCTCTTCAAGTGGATGTTGCGGTTGCTGTAATTTCTCGTGCTGGCAATTCCCGTGTCAATTTTGGTAGTATATAAGCTTTGATATTGAAAATGGTATCCTCATCAAATCCTGAATTTATAAATAATTCAACTCCACCTATAGAATAATTATCACCTTCTTTTCCTACACCAGTTATTGTAATTTTAGAAGCCTTGCGACTCAGTTGTTAACGTTGAACACAATTTTCCGAAATAAGTGTAGTTTCAGAACCACTGTCCAACAATGCCCTGCATAATTGTGATCGATTTTGACTGTCTTGAACTCGCACCACCACTGTAGGTAAGACATGAATAGTATCAGCTGGTGCAGAGCTAGTGTGACTCGGGATCCTTTGAATAGCAATTGAATGATTACCACGGCGTCCATCTCGTTCTCCTGAATGTAACGTAGTATGATGTTTTTGATTACATTGTTGACATCTTGATTGTGATTTGCAATACCTTAAAAAATGTTTACCTTTAACACAGTTAAAGCATAAACCTTGACCTGTAACAAACTTTTTCCGTTCTTTCACACTCAATGCTAAATATTGAGAGCAACTGATTACATAATGACTTTTTCTACATAAAACACACTTCAACAATGATACATTTGTTTGTTTTATTGATGAAATTGCCTCTTCTTTATGTTTTGTTAAAGCTTTCGGTACACCAGACAGTTTAAATATCCGTTTGCCTAAAAAGTCCAATAAACTGGTAAATGTTGGATTAGATACTGATGAGCATTGCTGACGCCAAAGTTGTTGTGACTATGCATCTAGCTTATTGACCTCAATATAATTGAGCCAACAATCCCAATGTTCAGTTGGTAGACCCCTAGCATTCAATGCTCGAAAATTTTCATCAAGAATACTATATATTGTTTTTAATGCCTCCACTGATGGATATGCTCCTTGTTGAGTCTCCATCATGGCTTGTAAATGTAATTCAGATATAAAATCTTCCTTATCATATCGTTGCTTTAATGAGTTCAAGGCAACTCCATAATTAGCATTAGTAATTTGCAAATTTTTCAAACCTGATGCAGCTTCATCTTTTACTGACATTTTTAAATATTGAAGTTTTTTGACCGGAGTTGGATGATGATTGATGTGTACTATTGAATTGAACAAGTCGAAAAAAGAAGGCCAATCTTGATATTGTCCGTTGAAAACCGGTATTTGTATAGATGGTAGTTGTAATTTGGTCTGAGAATGATTGTTGATCTCACCTGATAACAATGCTGATGGTGAATTAGATCCCAGTGTTGATTAGGGTTTTAGCTCGGCATATAACCTATAATATTTGTTTTCGATTTTAGTTCTGTAAGTTATTTCTTCATCCAAAAGTCCTTCTTCTTGGATTAAATTTTCGATATCTTGTTGTACCTCTTCATAATCATTGAATAGTTTGGTTAATCTTTCAAATCTACACTGACAGTCAACCGCTGTATATTGAGATCCAATCTCGTTTGCTGTTTGCAGCTATCCTAGTTTGACTAGCTTTGATAGTACTTCTTTTCCTTTTGAGAACTTCCATAATCCTGTATAATTTAAAGTATTGAGTTATTAAATATAGAAACTCTGTGGCGTAACACATTTCCGTCTAGTTCTCTCTCTGGAGCAACTACCCAATTTGATTTTGCTAACCAAAACTAGAATTATTATAATTATACTAGTAAATGTCACTGCTCAGGCACCAAAAAATGTAAGATAATTTTGAAACAACCTTAGTAGTTCTTAAAATTCTATGTTGTTTTATTATTTAAAAAATACAACTATTAAACAAAAACAAATAACACAACTGTCAGTTCAACTTTCAACGCCTCCTCCACCGTATTTTAAAGTACAGTGAATAAATAAGAGACCTGCGAAAAATATTTATGGTTAAACCTACAAGTAAGCTCACGTCATTGACCCCATTTTTGGTTGAAAATGGCTTATTACGAGTGGGTGGATGATTAAAATCGGCTACAATCAATTTTGATGCTAAACACCCATGGCTTTCACCTGCAGATCATGTTTTATCAAAGATGTTGATGAATCATTTACACATATGTATATTATTTACATGCAGCTCCACAAGCTCTCTTATCCTTATCCCGGCAACGATTTTGGATAACTCAAGGCAGAAAATTAGCCAGATCTGTGGTTAATAGTTGTGTAGCATTAGTTCGGGCTAGCCCTCAATTGATGAAGCAGTTGATGGGTAATTTACCGGATAAGAAAGTTTTACCAGGTAGACCATTTTTAAAAACTGGTGTTGACTTCTGTGCTCCGATGTGAACTCATTACAACCTTCGAGGAAAAAGACCCCAAAAAATATATGTGGCAGTCTTTGTATGCTTTGTAACAAAGGCAATTCATTTAGAAGTCGTAGCAAATTTATCAACTGATGCTTTCATAGGAGATCTAAAGCGTTTGATGGGTCGGCGTGGTTTTTGTAAGGAGTTATGTTGTGATGACGCTAAAAATTTTGTAGGAGCAAACAATAAATTGAATGAGTTATTCAACACAACATTCAACACATTGACAAGGCTTCACAAGAAAAGATCATGACTAGCTGTGCGCAACATAACACTCAATTTAATTTCATACCTGCTCGTGCACCACATTTTGGTGGATTAATGGAAGCTGCTGTCAAATCATTCAAAAAATTGTTCAGAAGAATATTTACTTCAGCATTATTAACATACGAGGAGTTATGTACAGCAACAATTGAAGTAGAAGCAAAGTTGAATTCACGCCCGCGAACACCAATGTCATCCAATTCAAATGATCTAGTTGCACTAACACCCGGATACTCCCTTATCGGTGAACCACTGACCACATCACCCAAAGGAGAAATTAAAACCATGTCAGCATGCAGTAGATGGAAACTAGTAACAGCATTGCGACAAAAATTTTGGCAAAGATGGACTATAGAATTACTAAGTGAGCTATAAAAAAGGATAAAATGGACCAAGCATCAGCAAAATATTAAGCCTAACACGATGGTGATCGTAAAAAATGAAAATTTGGCACCTTTGACATTGTCCAGCGAAACAAATTAAGAAAACAACCACCTGAAGAACCAGAGACCTTACCGCAACCCAAACGAAGATCAAGAAAGAAAATCAATGCGGTAGGTACAGTACTATTGCCAGCCGTCATCTCAATGGCCTTAACCACGAATGGGTTAAAATAAATATATTGAGGTACAAGCGTTTCAAAACAATCCGCGAATATATTATGACGATTTGGCAAATTTAATTACATGACAAGGTATTTATCATTACTAACAACGAGTACTACAAGGCAGTTATAACACAATTTAAGGATACGGTGAGGGAGTTTGATAGAGCGAATCAAGTACCAACATCCAATTATGGTCATCAGGTTAAAAGATATAGTAAAAGAGGACATTTAAAAGTGGAAGGTAATGTTGCTCACCACCTTCTTGGAATCCTGGATGAGGAGTATGCTGTGCAAGTCTCGCAAACTATTCAAGGAGTTCAAGACAATGAAGTCCATTTACTTCAGTAACTGAAAAATCAAACTGCTATTATTGAAGCTACAGAGACACCGATAACAAGGTCAGAAAATGAGAGACAGCAACAGATGAAATCAATTGAGAAAGTGTTTCATTACAATTACGATAAATTACAAAATCTCAATACTGAATTAAGAGCTCAAGAGTTAGTAGATGTTTTCCAAATTATAGCATTATATATCTTGCTTCTGATTGGAGAATATCAAAAAATTCAACTTACTTTAGTCGATATGATTACAGATGTGCACCATGGCAAAATGAATGCACAGATTATGTCAACAGACAAACTGCATGATCAATTATTAACTATTGTATCCCATTTAGCATCATCAATGGCTATACCCAGCTATAATATTAATAATTTATACAAGATAATGAGTGTTAAATGCAGAATATCAGGAAAACGTACCTTGTTTGTAGTACAATTGCCGCAGGTTACTCGAACCCATATTGAACTCTATAGACGTATACCACTACCAATTGTTGTCAATCAATCATATATATATATATATTACACCATCAGCCGAATTCTTAATGATCGACTTATAACGAGAAATCTTTTACGCTATGACATTAAACGAAGTTTCAAGATGCATAAGTATGCAACCAAGGAACTACTTATGTCAACAAACCAACCCTTTATATGACTATATGGCTATTTTCATTAGATCAGAAATACATATATAATCTTGTTTGTGACAATGTTGCCTTTCAACGATCATTACCAGGAACTAGCCTTTAGATATTTCACAAAAGATGTGTGATAAAGGATGAAGACACCATAATAATGTCACACAGTATATATGAAAGTAAACTTCACACAACAGTTGTGAAGTCTTCAACCAGCAGTTAACCTTACAACCCAAACTTCATATAATAAAGGAGACCCAGGTTGTTACATTGCATCGGTTACTAATCATGCGCAGGGGTTGAGCAAATTAAAGGACAAATTAGAATACATCAGGAGTGAAGAGTCCATACAAGAATTATTAAGGCATGATATTCATCAATATAGTATCTGCTACAGTACATTTGCTACAACAATCGTATTGTGTATATGTATTGGATGGATCTATTATTTATAAGTGGAAATCATTCAGATTTACTAAGCCACCATCAGTTCAGAAAAAATCCCAACAGACGCACAACCAAGGGCCTACTCCTAAACCCCGAACTACGAGCCAACCATTTGCAACGGGGGAACAGTTCAGCTTTGAAGTACGAGACTTCAAGGAGGTGGAAGATGTTTAGACTTAGACCACACAGAAGTACTCCCTGTTTATGACTTAAAGCCATAAACAGTTGATATAAAAAAATGTGCTGACTCTGAGTCTACTGATTGTGAGTCCACAATAACAAAAGTATTGAGTTACACAAGAATGTGCACACTTGATACTCGATAATCATTATAAAATATTTTGTTTAGTTAAAATAAAAGTGTTTCAAAGAATGTTCTTTTTTGTATCCGGAATGCTTTCACAGTTGTCTTGCCATAACGTAATTGACAGCAAATTTTTTTTTCGTCTCGCTGTAGCGTAAAAATTAAAACAAATTAAATAATAAAATAAATAATAATAATAATAAAAATAAAAATAATAAATAATGAAATAATAAAATAAATAAAAGCAATTGAAAGCAAGTTTTTTTTTAAGTCTTCGTAAAAAAAATGGATTTTGTTGGGAACAAGTTAAATAATTCAAATTAGTCATTATGAAAATATAAGTGCGTATATGAAAGCGCATGGTTTAACCGATAATATTGAGGGAAAGTTGCCAGCGAAAGAAGCATCAGCAAGTGCTAAAGAGCTGTATGATAAGAATGAAGGAAAAGCCATGAACGCTATTATCCCAATCCTGGATGCTGAACGGGCAAATTTTGCATTGTTATGTAAGACAGCAAAAGAAATAATAGATGAATTAAATAGTTTGTATGAAAAAAATTCGAATTATAACATTGCATGGAGAATTTTTCTCAATAAAAATGAGGGATGATGAGTCTATGGCTAGCTATGTTTTAAAAATAAATCAGCTAGCATACGAAAAAAAAGAGCAAGGAGAAAAAATATCAGATAAGCTAAAAATGGTTCGTATTAATAGCAGTTTACCAGCTAGATTTAATAATTACAAAACGGTGTGGTAGAATACAATAGAACTTCGGACAGCTGAAACGCTTATAGGTTCTTTGCAATTGGAGGAAGACAATTTGAATAGACAAAGCATTGAGGATGTATCTGTTGGATATTAATCATCTTATATCTCTTTGACAATCACATCATGCAGTGTGAGATTGTCATCTTGACATTTGGCACATGTTAGGTTTTCAAAGTTCTATATTAAAGTTTGTCACTTATAGTCAGTGTATAAAGTTAATAATTAAATATATTATGTTTTTGTTACTATAAAGTTATTTCATTATAAACTAAAGGTTTTCCACATTCAACTATTTCAACATTCAGTCATTTCAACAGTTTCAACATCAGATGCTACATTCTGGATTAAGGCAAAATTGCATCAATCAAAATCGAAGAAGAGTTTTGATCCTATAAAAGGAAAAACTAAGTGCAATGCATGTGGCCAAATAGGTCACTGGGCAAAAGATAAAAGATGTCAAAGAATAGAGGATTATCAAATCAACAATCAAGAATGAAATGGCATGGTGCGCATATGCAGGTAAAGAAAAGGAAGTGTTTATTGGTTTACTGATTCAGGTAAGTCAAGTCACATGACATACCACCGTGAATGGTTTTCAGAATTTGAAAATTATAAAGAAAAACGTGTTGTACAAATTGCAAACGGTCATTTTTTAGAAATACTTGAAAGTGCTACAACATTGATTGAAGCGAGAATCAACAAGCGGTGGGAGCCACACCGTTTAGAGAATATCTTGTATGTACCACAACTGTGTCAGAATTTGTTTTTGACTGCAGTTCTTAGAAGCAAGGTTTTGAAAATATTAATTGAAGAAAATGAATGTTAAGTCATGAACAAATTGAATAAAGTTGTAGCTATAGGAGAAAGCTATGCCATGAATCAGATAAAAGTGCATTTTCGTCTGCATGTAGAAGAATGTGCAAACGTTGCTGCTGTTTCTCTTCAACATTGGCATCATCACTTGGGTCATGTAAATGTGGATTTTATTAACAAAATGTATAGAGATGGATTGAATAATTCTAGAGAATAGAATTCAAAAAGTCCATGGGGTTCAAGAAATGGTTATAAAACTGAATCTCATAGCTTGCGGAAAAATTATTCAAGAGATTCTGGGGGCTCAAGAGGCAATAGGGATAAAAATTCTAGCTATGAAAAGCAATAAAATTTTTCTGTTTTGCAGAATATCTTGATTTATTAAATAGAATATGTTTATTTGCTTAAGATAAAGCTTAAATAACACAAAGTTATAAAAAGTAAAAATTGCTTGACCAATATTCTTAAAGTACAAACAAGTTTTTTAAAGTCCTTCAGATTCCAATTGGGGCATCTATTTTATTTATGAAGAAAGCTTACCTGCTGAGTAGGTCCTGGTTCGTCATGTAAAATTTTAACAACAACTGAAAAGTTTATTTTCTAAACCCACCTTATATACATTTTTTTTGCTTAGCTATATTAAAAACTGTTCACATGCTTTATTAAAATATCAAATCACATATTTCCTCTAAAATGGTTCCTGTATGGTTTTGTTTTGGCTCCCATGCAAAAATTCTTAATATTTATTTTTGTAGTTTTAAATTTATTTTTCAAGCTCCCATACAAATTATTGGGATATTATTACATGGGGTTCTTTAACTATTTCTATATATGTATATACTTTATTCAGCTTTTTATTTACAATTAGCAGAGATATTTTTGATATTTTAATTTTTTTCAGTTTTTATTTGTTAGTATAGACTAAACCTAAGCTTTCGTAATTATTTAGATCACTTTTGACATTAGTATAGTATATGTACCAATTTTTCTATAACATATAAAAATTTTGAGAAGGTTTACTAATTTTTCCGAAAACAATTAATGGCGCAAGCTTAGTTTTTTAATAAAATTCTTATTGTCATATTATTTATTCGGTTTTTTGATAATAATTATCTGTGCTGTTTTGAAGCAACTAGTAACGTACTGTAGTCTTAGGCAGGAATTGCATATGTATCTAAGCATGGTTAGTGCTTTCACTAGAAGCTCTTTTAATAACCTGGGTGATATATTATCCTCTCCAGGAGCTTTTGTTATGTTTAGATTGTTGTCAATTTCATTGGCTAGTTCCGTAGACATAATCTTTTTTATTTCCTTGTAGAGCTGATATATTGGACATGTTTTTATACTCGATTGTAAATCGTGTGATTTGAATTGTTTATAAGTACTGAGCAAACATTTCTGCTTTTTTGTCATCTTTGTTAAACCATTTACCTTGTTGATTCCTCAGTGGCACTCTGTTAAGTGGACGTTTGAATTTCCTTGTAACTTTCCATAGTGAGTAGTCTTTATCTTTATTTGGACCTAATTCTCTCAAGTACTTCTATCTATTTGTTAAGGTGACCAACCGTCCTTCTTTTGGAAGGACAGTCCTCCTTTTCTAAGCTTTGTCCTCCCTTGAAAAGTGTCCTCCTAAATGTCCTCCCTTGAAAAGTGTCCTCCCAAACGTCCTCCTTTTTGATATTATTGCATTTTGTTCATAATCAAGCTTCTATTTTTCACCAAACTACTCAAAAAATTGAAGGTGATCACATTTCAGCTTCAGAAGTAAGTCTTATTTTGAATGATGTTATCCTTCAATATAAATCTCGTTTCGAAGAAAAATTTTTACCCTTTAATTGTAAAAAGAAAACCGATAAATTTGGAGGAATCAAATCCAGGCATAACGAAAAAGTTTATCAAAGAAGCCCAAAATTTTTACCAAATATACTTTCAGTACATTGAAGAATGGTTTGAAACGAAATTTACCAGTAATAACAGTTTAAATGGTGTTTTTTAACTTCATCGCCAATACATTGGGCAGATATTGAATCTTGTGTCCAGTTTTTATCTAACGAAATGCCAAAGATTAAAATAGATGACAATTGCCTCTTTGAAGAAATTAGAAAACTAAATGTATATTTAAATTCCGAAAAAAGATTACAAGGGGAAAATAATCACGTTGAAATTGATGGGTCGAAATATTCAGCCATTACAAAAATGAATATATTCCATGCAAAACTTAATTTATTCTTATACAATTTACGTTGTGCTGCCCTGGAACTACTGCAGCAGTTGAAAGAGTCTTTTCAATTGCTAATAATTTTTGGACTTCTGAAAAATCAAAATTAAATGTAGAAACTGTATTGAGCTATAGCTGCAGCCCTTACGGTAAAATTTAATCTAAAACATATGTCTTGTTCAGATATTTCCAATATGTTGTTAGAAAACGAAACATTGAAAAAACTATTCATAGCATAGAAAAGTACCAATTTAAATAAAAATTTAATGATCACATATACATAAATATATTGTCTTATTGTTAGTATCACCTTCCAATAAAACTTTTGAAACAATTTTTTTTATTCAATTTATTTTTGTCCTCCTTTTCATTGGAAAAAAGTTGACCACCTTATATTTGTATGATTTTATGAGATTATTGAATTTATTACTGATGCTGTTGAATGTATTTTTGAAAGCGGGGTTTCTAGAATTATGCCAGACTCTTCTTCTTTCTTTAATGTATTCTTTTATTTCTGGTGAGTATGTTATTTCTATTGACTTTTCCTTCCCTTTTGATTCGGGAGTCGCTACTGTTGCTGCCATTTTTAATTTTTGTATTTTTTTCCAGATCTTCACTACTTTTTAACGCTACCTTTAAGTCTATGGACTTTGCAAGGTGGTCTCTGAACACATTCCAGTCTGTGTGTTTCTTAGTTAGATTTTTTTTTTTTTATTTAGTTTTATCTGCGTTCCTAATGATAGTATCACGGGAGTGTGATCTGATGATAGATCATGTATTTCCTGTATTCCAATGGAGTTCGTTGCAATTCCTTTGGTTATGTTGAAGTCTAGTATATCTGGTATTTTACTCGGGTCGGTAGGCCAGTAGGTAGGTCTGCGTGATGAATGATAGTCGCATTTACATTCTTGTATGGGTTTAAGAAGTTCATTTTCTTTACCTAGAGATATGACTCTTAACCCCCAAGCTACGTCTATTATATTGGAATCGCCTAATTTTAGCGTATGGATGATTGTTGATAGTGGTTAATATTATCTTTTATAATCACTACTGTACCTCCTCTAGCTCTTTCGCTGCGATGGGCTGTCCAGTAGGCTTGGAAGCCATTTTGATTAGTGAAATGTGTTTCTGATATAAGTGCTATGTCTATGTTGTTGGAGTGGAGGTAATGCTCCAGTTCTATGGCTCGTGCATTTAACCAATTTGCATTCCAAGTCATTATTTTAAACGAGTTCATTGTTGTTTCTTCTTGCTTAGAGTGTTTTCCTTGTTTTGTTTTGGAGTTTGCTAAGGTTTGGTTTTGCACTCCAGTTTATCCACTGTGCAAGTTAATTGTTTCAGTGTGCTCTGTATTTGTTGGAGCATCGTTAGGGTTTCTTTGCTGTTAGTCTCGTTATTTAGGAGGTTTCCCTTGTAGTTAGAAGAACAGACCAATTCATTACTACCGTCTATATCAAAATTGTTCGAAAAGCTGCTATTAAATAAGCCACTAGTGAAAATACCAGACTTCCAATTTGACTTCAGAAGCAACCATTCAACATTAGACCAAATACATCCAGTCACAAACACAGTCGAACAGGCATTTAAAGAAAGTAAATATTGCTCAGCAGTATTCCTAGATGTCTCACAAGCTTTCTACCGTATATGGGTAGACGGACTCAAATATAAAATGAGTCTCCAGTTACCAGGCAACTTATTGCAAACTAATCGATTCATACATAGCCAATCATACAAATAATACGAAGAAGCTAAATCCAAATACTACACAACGAAAGAAGGCATACCACAGGGTAGCACATTGGGTTCAATCGTCCACATATCGATTCAAGATTAAACTGGAAGCACCACGTACAACAAAAATCATTACAAATAAAACAGCAAACACATAAACTTTACTGGTTAATTTGAAAACACTCACCTCTGGACCTTAGTGGTAAAAGATTAATCTACATAACAATTATAAAACCCATATGGACATACGGTATTCAGAATTGGGGATGTACTCACAAATCCAATCGAGGTATCATACAAACTAGCCAAAATAAATTACTACAATTGATAACCAATGCCTACCCATACGTAACAAATAAGGAATTGCATGATGATCTAAAAATTAGTTGAGTGGACGATGTTATACGTGAATACGCCAAGAAACACAAAAAAAAACTACATTATCATACCAATTCGGAAGTAATCCAACTGCTAGACTTAGTGGACCATCGGACCATCAGACTACAAAGAACTAAGCCACATGAACTAACAATTTAACTATTGGGTGCAGATCATTGGACTACCAACCCTCACAAGTAATCACCAAACGATGCAATTGAACAGTGCTAATGAATTAATATTAAGATTGTAGCAACCTAAACTGTAATAAAAACAAGTGTGTGTCAATCTGACGAACGACCGAAGTGAAATTTATGCATATGTATCGCGAGATTTTCATTTAATTGTATATATATGTCAACATATATATATGTATATATATATGATATATCCACACGAACTTTTATATATATATATTTTGCCATATGAAAATATATATATATATGTAAAAGTCTGTGAGTTCTATCTCACCGGAAATTACCATAAATAAATATGTTCAAATAACTATTAAAAAAAAAGGGGAACATCCGAAACTAACAATAAGTAAACACCCGAAACTAACAAGAAGTAAATATCCTGTCGGCGATTATTTTAAAACTTTGTAATTTTAAGATTTTTATGATATTATTTTAAGACTTTGTAATTTTAAGATTTTTATGATAGTATTTTAAGATTTTGTAATTTTAAGATTTTATGATATTGTTATGAAGTCTCCTAAATGTACGTATCACTCTTTGTAAGGTACAAAAACTACCTTTAAAATACAGATAAATTAGGGTCCGGGACTAAACTCATGGAGCGTTTTATGTAATATGGGGAAATTCTTATTCAATCGTTGCAGAGGAGATCTTATCAATTACCTTTGCTCAAGCGGGTAGCGCTGGATGACAGGCAATTGTTAAAAGTAACTATTTGTGGAGAATATTTCTTCCAATTATCAAAAGTCTTAGCGGGAAACGCTGGTCTTTGATAATTGGCAATCTGTTTAGACTACCAAAAGTTTTAGCGGGAAACGCTGGTCTTTGGTAGCTAAAAGATTCAAAACATCCTCCATTATTGAGAATACCAAAATAATATTACCTTAGTTGAACTTTGTGAATTGTTTGCCTTGTCGATGCTTTTTGCTTAAGTTACCAAAAGTCTTAGCGGGAAACGCTGGTCTTTGGTAACTTTGCAAACTAAAATATCTGGACAACCTACCTGCCGAGTAGGGCCGTGGTTTGTTTTTTAAAAATTTGTAACAAGAACTGATTCGACTATTAAAATTATTCTACTTTTATAGGGAATTTTTCATCCCACTCCTGAATACAATTTTTTCATGTTCCATAATATTTTTTGCGAAATCTGCAAATCAATCAAATATATTTTGATTTGCAAATTTCGCATTTAAAAAGTCCAATGATTTGGTTGAACTATATTACTATATAAAACTTTTCTTTTTTTTCTTGAATATTATTTATGCGAAATCTGCAAATCAGTAAAATATATTTCGATTTGCAATTTCCGCATTTACAAAGTTCATTATGGTTCATTGTATTAAATGAATCAAAGTTTTATAATATGCATACATGCATATTTAATTAGAATTAATTGTTTTGTTTTTCTTTTTTTTTTTTATCTTAAAAATTGAGAAAACATGAAGATTGAAGATCTTCATACCTAACATTCCTCCCCCCTTATTGAGAACATTTTTCGGGGGAAAATGTTTTTAATTTGTGGTTTGTTTTATTTTTAATGCTAAGTTTCTAATTTAATTTATTATGTATATTTTTTTTATTTTATTTCCTATAGGATAATTTACAAATAATATTTTCTTTTATTTATTATACAAGAATTGGAATTGAATTTATTTTTGAAAATTGGTTTTTTTTTTTTTTGCAAAAGATATAAAAATCACTTAAGCTAGTATCAATATACGTAATTATTATATGTTTATAGAGATAGTAATATGTATAGCAAATTTTCCTTTGAAAGTTTTTCTTATTGGTATTGTTGTATTTGTTTGTTACATATTGTTGATATGATTCCGGCATTTATTTCATAGATTTTCAAATGATGCAATTTTTAATTTGGTGTTTAATTGTTGAGTGAAACTAGTTTGTATGTATATCCTTTTTAGATGTACTTGTGGATTTGTTTGATGTTAAAAGAATTTTTCCATGACTTCGTGGTTTCATTAATAGTTGTATTTTTCATATATGCATCTTTGTATCATCATGAATCCTGATTTTGTTATAGAAACCCATTGCTTCACTAGCGGGTATTGTATATAATGGTTCTTTATGTTTTTCAAGAAATACCTCAACTGTTTTAACTCATGAAATTTTCGATATAACAAATGACAAGGTTTGATCAGTAAGATTATTATTAATTAAATATGTTGCTCCGCACGATGATACAAAATCATGTAAATTTTCTCTAATTACCGGTGTGTCTTTAATAATTTTATATGATGTAGCCCAATTCCAGTGAAAAAAAAAAATATAATATACATGTTTTGTTTTTATACAACTTATAACTAAAAAACTATTTGTTCCCTAATTAATTGGTACTATTATTTTTTGTTATTTCCCATTTTTTAAATTAATTTTATAAAAGAATTATCAATTTGTTGATTATTTGTTCTTTTCTTTTTGATTTTTGAATATATAATATATATAAGTTTTTCTTATGACCTTGAGTATATAGCTATATATATGTTTTTGTTTTTTATTTATTTATTTATGTATTTACTGTTTTTTTTTTTTTTAAATATACTCTAGTATATATTTTACTTTATAATTTGAATTGAATTTAATTTTATTACCTGTTTTCTGGATTCATTTTTGTTTTGTTTCTTACTATTTTCAGTATTCTTTTGGTATCTGATATTTTTTTTTTTTGACTATCAAAAGGTTCTAAATGGTGCTGTTCAGATTTTCACGCGAAAAGATCGAGTTTTTCGGGGGTTTTCAATGTGTTTTTCATCTGAGTTGAGCGGTTTTTCATCTAATTGTAAGCTGAACGGTTTTTCATGTACTTCCGAGAATATTGTGTTTGGTGCAGGTGTTATCGATTGTAGAGGCTCTTCGGATGTTTGTATTCGCAAAATAGATGTCCTTTTTTTGTAGTATTTAATCCCTGTTATTGTTAATATTAGTAGTAGTGCCAGGGTGGATATTAATGCAACACTATTCAATGTACTGTGTTTAGTTCGGAGCTCTAAATTGCGGTTTAGCTCTGTCTGGACTAAAGTATTTGAGAATTCATCCCAAGTTTTACTATTAGCCTTAAGAATTTCACTGTATTCCTTTCCTCCTGTTACTTTTATTTCTCCAGGTGCGTCTATTATCCTTTGTTTTTGTTGTATGTGAATGGGTTGGACCTTTTTGGGGAAAAACGTGTATGGGATGTATATCGGAGTTTTAATTTCCGGAGTTTCTTCGTAGGGTATCTCGTGAAATTTAATGGTGAAAATGCATGGTTGTGTCAACGAGAGAATACCAGTCCGTTTTAAACTAAAGAGTTGAACCTGATTTTTACATTGCACTTGTAATTGTTTTTCGTCCTTGAATTGGAATAACCAGGTGTTTTTTGTGGTCATTTTGGTGAATATGTCAGGTCTTTGATTAACTATACGATGTTTGCAAATGGAATCACTTATAGGACTATTGTTCATTAGGGTGACTATACAATTATCCGGGTTAAGACCTATTGTTTGTACCTTCATTTGCTGGCAGACGTATATGGTTGTGAGATAGGTGACTTCCTTGCAGTGTTTAGGAAATTCTTCGTAGGTATATTCTAAATACGATTGGCGGGCAGTATTGTTAAGTACGAAATCCGAATCAGGCTCCAGTACTATAGTTAGATTTTCTTGTACTTTGACCGGAAGTGGATAGATTTTATTAACAGTATATTCCATGATTTCGAGGATTGGTATGTTTATTCTTATATACATTGTATTATTCTTAGTCATTGATTGGACTTTAGCGATTTGATAAATGAATGCTATTTCTTTTAACAAGGGGTGTACTTGATAGTGTTGAAAAATTTCCTTTGTTAGCTCTAGTAGAGAGTCAGGGCTCATTAGTAAAGGATGAATTCTCCCGCTTGCTATTGCGTTGATTATTATAAACTGTTCAGTTAAATGGTTATTTATTTGCTGCATAGTGAGGATAATAAAAGGAATGATTTCATTTACATCAGTTTTTAGATGTATTATATTTATCATTTTATTTTGGGTGGTTAATTCCTTATTCAATCTTTTGTCCAGCTCTTGATATCTTTTACCCAATTTTTCTTCGTTTAGGCTAATATTCCTTAGTGCTGTGCTTACTGTATCTATACTTGATTTGATTAGGGATACCTGTTTCTGCATCAAATGAATGTTTTCTTTGTCATGTGTTTCCAGGCTTTTGAGTCTGGAATAGATTTCTTCGCTATCGCTGTTATCCATGGTTCCGAACAAAAATTTTGCTAACCCACCCCCTGCATTTAGAAGTCCACGTTTTTCCCGTTGTTTTGCTGTAACTGCTAGTTGTAAGTCTCTTAGTCTGCTTTTAATTTTATTTGAAAGGTTTGTTAATTCTTCCTTCCAAGCGGTGCACATGGTATCGGCGTTATTTTCCTGAAGCAGGTCACATAGTATATTTACCTGTGTTCTACTGGTTTGGATGAAGTTGAATGCATCTCTTTCGTTAGCTAGCTTTAGTTGTGTGATAATTTTCCACTCTGATTTAAATAGTGTTGCTTGTCCGATGTTTTCAAGGAATAGCGCTTTATTCATTAAAGGCGAGATTTGAACCTGTGATTTTCCTGAACTCGTTAGTGTTGTTAGAAGTAAAATGAGTTTCCACATTTTTCCTATGAAGTGAAATTTGTTTTTTTTTCTTTTTTTTTTAAAAAAAAAATACTTTAGGGGAGAGATAGTTTTTTATGGAAAATAAATTTTTGTACTACGTTTGTGTTTTACATTATATATTTAAAGTAAATTGTGTATATTTTTTGTTTCCTATATAATTAAAATGGGTATAAAAAAAAACGAAATGGGGTTCTCTCTTCACGTTGTATCGTCCTGTCTACCCCATAGTGGCATTCAGAATTTGAGTATTTTCCGGTGATCAATTTATTCCATAAGATTGTTTGCTGTGTAATTACAATCCTTACACATTTTTCTTTATTTATTTTATTTTCTTTTTTCACGTAAATAATTTAAGCCGGTTATTGTGTATGCGGCGAAGTTTTTTCCCTATTTTTATTGTACAATTAACATCATTGTCAACCTTTGTTACTTCATAAGGTCCCATTCAAATTGGAGAGAGTTTGTGTTTTTTGGCTACATTTTGCAGTAAAACTTTGTCCCCCACATGTATCTTTTTGAATTTAGCACCCTTGTCATAGTAAAACTTGGATTTTGTCTTACTATTGGTCAGATTTTCACGAGCCCGTCGGTGGATATTTTGCATTTTGGCTTTTACGTACGCGCAGTAATCGTCAAAATTGTATATTGGTTCTGGTTTCTTGGTTAGATTACTGGGTATTGGTGGTTGGAAACCATACAATGCATAAATGGGACTGTATTTACTGCTTGTGTGGGGTGTATGATTATGCGCTAAAGCGGCTTCGCCTAGCCAGTCATCCCATTCTGCTGGGCTATCGTCCACAATGCTCCTTAGATATTCTATCAGTGGTCTGTGGGCTCTTTCCAGACTGCCATTTGACTGAGGATGGTATGCTGTTGTTTGAAGTTTTTTGATTCGTAGTAACTTACAAAGTCTTTTAAACAAATTGCTTGTGAAATTTGTGCCTTGGTCGGTTATTAGCTTCTTTGGAATAACAAAGTATTTTAAGATCACATTTTTATAGAAGCAATTTGCTACTGTTTCTGCCTCGCAGTTTTCTAAAGGGAAACAATCAAGCATTTTGGTTAAATCATCTTGATAAGTTAGTATGTATTTATTTCCATGGTTGCTCAGGGGTAGCGGTCCTACAATATCTAAATAGACTTTATCAAATGGTTTTTCGGCAGTATCAGTTATTACCATAGGCATTTTATAAGCTTTGTCGATCTTGTTTCTTTTACATTTAGAACAGCTTTTTATGTATTTTTGGATATCCTTGAACATGTTCTTCCATTTATAATGCTGGCGAATTCTTTTGTATGTTCTATGAGTTCCAGAGTGTCCTCCCAAAGGGGTATCATGGTAGTTTTTTAAGATGGTAGATATATCTAATGGGTCGGTAAGTTCTTCTGCTTCCGATTCTATATCTTGATCCTCTTGGATACCGACTGAATTACAATCGAAGTTCTCTTCAGGGCTTATTTTATCTTTTACATTGTTGGTAACGTTTTTTAGGGTTGAGTTGTCCAGAATTGTATCAATTTTACTTTTCTTTAATCTGTTTTGTGCACGCGTTGTTGCCAAACAAACCCTTGTTGAACTATTTTGTCATTCATTTTCCGTATAGTTGTTGTTTGGCAAGCTATTGTTCTCCTTAATTTTATTTTCACTGTCTGATGTATTTAAATTTTCCATATCTACCTGGGGGATTCTACTTAGACTGTCTGCATTTTTGTTATACTTCCCCGCCTTATATTCTATTTGGTAGTCGTACTCTGATAGCTTATGATGGAAACGAACTAAGCGAGAAGTAGGATCTTTTACATTGAATACACCTTTCAATGGTTTATGGTCAGTGTAGACGACAAACTTGCGCCCGTACAAGTAGCAACGAAAATTTTTTGTTGCCCATACGATTGCCAATAGTTCTCTTTCAGTGGTTGAGTATTTCCGTTCAGCCTTGTTTAAAGATCGACTTGCATAAGCTATCGGTTTGTCGTTACCCAGTTCTCCTTGTGAAAGTACTGCTCCTATTGCTTCTCCACTAGCGTCAGTTGTAAGGTGGAATGGTTTGTTAAAGTCAGGATATATCAAAAGGGGAGGTGTGATTAAAGCTGTTTTTAATTCAATGAACGCTTTTTCACAGTCCTCCGTCCACTTAAACTTAGCATTGTTCCTTAGTATTTTGTTAATCGGTTCTGCTATATGGGAGAAATTTGGTATAAATTTCCGATAGTAATTTGCTAATCCCAAAAAAGATTGGACTTGTCGAATAGTTTTAGGCCTAGGGAATGTTTGTACACATTTCGTTTTTTCAGGATCAGGGAGTGCCCCTTCACTAGAACATTTGTGTCCTAAGTATACTACTTCCTTCTTTAAGAAATGACATTTCTCGGGTTGAAGCTTTAGATTATGTTCTTTTAGTCGTTGAAAAACAGCTTGTAGTTTATTATTGTGGTCTTCTAGATTTTTTCCATATATCACAATATCAAAGCATTTAAATCCTTGTAGTCCACTAAGAACAATGTTCATCAGCCTCTGAAATGTGGCTGGAGCTCCTTTGAGACCGAAAGGCATTCTTTGGAACTCGAAGTGACCTTGCATGGTACTAAAAGCAGTTTTTTCGCGATCCTTTTTGCTAACGTATACCTGATGATAACCACTGGCCAAATCAAGGGTCGAAAAATATCTTGAATGACCTAACTGATCGAGAATGTCATCGATGCGCGGTAGTGGAAAAGCATCACCTTTAGTAAGGTTGTTTAATTTTCGGAAATCTACCACTACATCTACCATTCTACTTCTTCCAATTCTAACAAGACCAGCCAAACCTCAGGTACAAATTACCCCTTTAAATAACAACACCGTGTTTCTGGAAAAAACTGGCCAAGCAGCTATATACACATCAGAATGGAAAATAATAACCCAGCTAAAATTAATAGACGAAGAAGAAGCTTTTTCCTTCATACAAACCTGCGAAACATACGTGGAGAAACTGTGTGACTTGCTTGAAGCAAATAAAGCCAATACCCTATGTAAAGCCTGGAGGAATGAACTCACCACTTTAACTAACAACATAAAAAGAAAATTACTAGACTTGAATCTATCAGTAATACCTGAGAAACGCACAAAACGCGGACTTTTAAACGCAGGTGGTAAATTAGCCAAATTTTTATTCGGAACAATGGACAGCAGTGATAGCGAAAAAATCTACATGAAACTTCAGGTACTGGAAAAACATGACCAAGAGAACATACATCTGATGCAGCTGCAAGTATCGATAATAAAGTCCAGCATAGACACCGTAAGCGCTGCTCTACTAAACATTAGCCTCAATGATGAAAAAATAGCAAACAGGTATCAAGAGTTAGAAAAGAGAGTGGCTAAGGAAATTCTAGCAGTAAATGTAATTCATTTGAAGACAGACGTAAACGAAATTATCCCTTTCATCATTCTTACCCTACAACAAATATACAATCACATTAATGACCAATCCATAGTGATTAACGCCATTTCAATCGGTAAACTCCACCCCTTGCTAATAAGCCCTAAGACAATACTAGAGTTAACCCATCAAATTTCACAACGTAAATCACAAACTAATTACGCCTGAAATAAAGAAACCACGCTCTCAATACTCGAACAAAAATCAGAAAAAATATCTTAACACTAAAAACCTACAAACATTAACACCCAATCGAACAGAGTCCATTCAGCATATCCGTTATTTATACCCGGACGACGAATACCCGGACGACTCGCCCCTTAACCTTAGATATTCCCAGCTAGAAAAAGAACTAGAACTGGACGACACACTAAGCTCCGAAGAAATGAAATCTATTAAAACACTCTGTTTCGAATATCAAGATATTTTTTACCTAAAAGGTGATAAACTTTCGTACACCAATGCAATTACTCATGAAATTCCTTTAATTCAGGATCAAGCTCCAATAAATCAAAAAATGTACAGACTGCCCGAAACTCAACGACAAGTTATAAACGAACAACTCAAAGAAATGTTAGATAGCGGTATCGTTCAGCCCAGTAAAAGCCCATGGAATTCTCCTCTTCTAGTTGTCCCAAAAAAGGCCGGCCCGGACGGCGAAAAACGATGGCGTGTAGTCGTTGACTTCCGGAAGCTAAATGAAAAAACCATTGGTGACGCATTCCCTTTACCTCGAATAGAGGATATTTTAGACCAATTAGGTCATGCTCGATACTTTACAACCCTTGATTTAGCCAGTGGCTACCACCAAGTTTTGGTAGATCCCAAAGATCGAGCTAAAACCGCTTTTAGTACAAATTATGGCCATTACGAATTTCAGCGCATGCCTTTTGGGCTCAAAGGAGCAACAGCCACTTTTCAACGTTTAATGAACTATGTCTTAACCGGCCTGCAAGGTCTTGAATGCTTCGTTTATCTTGATGACATAGTAATTTACGGTAAAAATCTTGAAGATCACAACTTCAAACTTACAAAGATCTTTAATCGACTAAGAGAGCATAACCTCAAACTACAACCGGAAAAATGTCAATTCCTCAAAAAGGAAGTAGTATACCTAGGACATATATGTTCCGAAAAAGGGGCCTCGCCTGACCCTAGAAAAATAGAGTGCGTACAAAATTTCCCAGTTCCCAAAACTGTAAGACAAATCCAATCCTTTTTAGGACTTGCTAACTATTATCGCAAATTCATTCCCGATTTTTCTAAAGTAATACGCCCTATTACCAACTTACTCCGTAAGGACTTTAAATTTATCTGGACGCCTAAGTGCGAAGATGCATTTCAGGTAATTAAAAACTCGTTAATTTCACCCCCTCTGCTCATATACCCCGATTTTTCTAAACCTTTTAATCTTACTACAGACGCTAGTAGTGAAGCTTTAGGAGCTGTCCTTTCACAGGGAGAGGTCGGAAAGGATCAACCTATAGCCTACGCTAGTCGTACCCTCAATAAAGCAGAACGAAATTATTCTACAATCGAAAAAGAACTTCTTGCCATAGTGTGGGCTATAAAAAATTTTCGCTGCTATCTTCAAGGCAGAACTTTCACAGTATATACTGATCATAAGCCTTTAAAGGGCGTTTTCAATGTCAAAGATCCCACTACCCGTTTAGTTCGGTTTCACCATAAATTATCGGAACACGATTATACCATCGAATATAAGCCAGGCAAGTTTAACACAAATGCAGATGCTCTAAGTCGAATACCTCCAGGTGCAACAAATCCGACTGAACCAATATCCCTAGGCGACCTAGTATTACCCAATATAAAACATCGAAAACTTAAATATTTAAACGCCATCACTAGGTCACAAGCTAAAAGGCCTCAAATTGAAACCATTACTCCGACAGAGCCTATTGAAAACCCTAAAGACAACTTTAATCCACCCCTAGCAGCTGTACAGTCATCTCAAAAGAAAACAAACCCCTCTGAAATTTATGAAGAACTACCCATATCGCCAACACCGCGAGAATCAAATAAAACAAGGAAGATAGAAATTATAACAAACCCCGAAGAAATAAAAACAATTTTGAAAGACTACCATGATTCCCTTTTCGGAGGACATCAAGGTGTTATTAAAACTTACAAACGTATTCGTCGTAAATACTGGTGGAAATTTATGTTTCGCGACATAAAATCATATATCAAAAGGTGTAAAAAATGTCAAACCATGAAAATCTCGCGGCTTACTAAAATGCCCATGGTAATTACAGATATTGCTGAAAAACCTCTTGACAAAATTTATTTAGACATTGTCGGTCCCCTCGAAGAAACAGATTCTGGTAATAAATACATTTTAACCTTCCAAGATAATCTCACTAAATTTGTTGACTGGTATGCCATTCCAAACGCAGAGGCGCAAACTATCGCTCAAATATTCTTTGATCAAATAATTACTCGTTATCGAATTCCTAAGCAAATCGTCACAGATCAAGGTGCAAATTTCCTCAGCGAACTCTTCAAAGGTGTGTGTAAATTACTAAAAATTAAAAAACTACGAACCTCAGCATACCATCCTCAATCAAATGGTGCACTAGAACGTGCTCATCGTTCCCTAATAGAATATCTACGTACTATAATAGATGATAACCACTGGCCAAATCAAGGGTCGAAAAATATCTTGAATGACCTAACTGATCGAGAATGTCATCGATGCGCGGTAGTGGAAAAGCATCACCTTTAGTAAGGTTGTTTAATTTTCGGAAATCTACCACTACTTGCCATCTTTTTTCTCCTTTCAAGCCTTCTTTTTTAGGTACAACCAATAACGGTGAGTTCCAAGGACTTCGACTTGGTACAATTATACTGTTTTCCAGCATTTCGTTGACTTGTTCTTGTATGATTTCGCGTTGTTTTTCTGGGAGCCTATACATTTTTTGATTTGAAGGTCCTTCATTTTCTTTTATTGGAATGTCATGTGCTAGTGTTGGAGTATAGGATAGTTTGTCACCTGGGAGGTGAAATATATCATTGTAATTTTTACATAGTTTTGTTATAGAGGCCATTTCTTCCTGGTTTAAATTTTCATCCAGGTTTAGATTCTCTTTTAGGAGATGCATTCGTTTCTTGTTATAGATACTTTCCATACTGTATAGGACTGATTTTACTTCAGATGGTTGTTTTTGCTTACTTTTGAATATATGATAATTCTTCATTGGTTTTAAAGTAGGACGTATGCTACCTAGGGTCTCTCGTTTTTCATTTGTATTTATAATTGGTACTAATGCCTTTTTATTTTGTGCATTGATTAGACAATTTCCGAGGTAGACTCCTTTTCGTAGCTCAGTGTGTGAGCAGAAAAATTCTCCGTCCTTATCTGTATCTATTTCCATGATCATTTCTGTTCGTCCCGGAATAACTTTAGCATGACATGTTTTTTCCATTTTTGTACGTGGACTTTCGATGGATTTTTTGAAGGTATTTTCCTTGAAACAGGAGCTATTATTGTCGGTTGACAGTTTACTGCATGTTGCTGTAATGAATGCGTGTTTATGATCATAGTTGTTGAGCCTTTGCCCCATCGAGTTTTTGATAGGAATTTGAAAACTTTCTTTACTTTCCTTGCGAGGGAAAGTTAAAGTTTGCTTTGGTCCTTCGATGTTGCAATGTGTAGAAATAAAATCATATCCCAAGATACCATCACCTGGTATATCTACTTTTTCATTTATGATATGAAAGTTACAGGTTAAGGGGATGTCTGCTTGTATTTTGCCGATGCATTTTCCTTGCGTGGCACCCATTCCAAAAGCCGTGGATATAGTCGTCACATCTTTGGTTATAGGGGTGGAAGGTTTTAAGACCGTTTCTTTAAGTAGGCTTATTTCTGCACCAGTATCTATTACAAATTCTGCATTGCCTCCTTTTACAATATCAAGGGGGATATTAGCTACGCATATTTTTGATGAGGGGGGCTGGCACCTTTTTGATGAAGAGGACTTAAGGTGACAGCCCTGTTCTAGTTTTCCGACTGGATTGAACTAGTTGATGGCTGCGGTGTACTAGGCATAGCTTTTGCTTCCCATTTTAATTTTGCCTTGCATTTTTCTTGCGTATGCCCAGGTCTTTGGCAGAATGCACATCTTAGATTTTGTCTTTTTGGTTGAAAGTTTTCTTCCTGCACTCTATGCATTTGGATAGTGTTTGGCTTTGATTGGTTTTGTAACATAGTTGGACATGTTTGGATGTGGTGTCCGTACACCTTACACTTGTTGCAAAAAGGTGTGTTTTTACGCATTCGACAGTCAGCGCAAACATGATTAGGCTTGTTACAAAATCCGCACTTAACTTGAAAGCTGTTGTTATTTTGTCGAAAGTTGTTATTGTTTTGTCCCAAATTGTTGTTATTCTGTCGAAAGTTGTTCCTTTGATAGTTGCCCTGCATATTTGTGCGTGACGTAGGCTGAGAAATACTATGTTGTGTTCTTGGTTGATAGCTTGAAGGATCCATCAATGGGGAAATATATTGCTGTGTTGTTCCGAAGGTCATTAGATTTTCTGCTTCCTCTAATTTGGTAGCTCTTTCTATAATGGAATTCAAGGATTTCTCTTCATTCTGTAGTAGGTAGAATTTATGATTTGGATTTAATATTCCGACTTTAAATACATGAATCGCTGTTTCTTCTAAATCTGATTGTACAGCTGAAGCAGCATCGCCGGTGTGTCGTTCACTATTTAGATGGCAGCACTCTTTAAATAATTTATTCACTCTTGAACAGAAAGCTGAGAGGGTTTCACCTGGTATTTGACGTAGAAGACGTAGTTCGTTTACCAAGGTTAAATATGGTTTTGATTCAATCAATTTTTTACGTATGAGAGTTTCTAATTCTTTGAAATTCCTGTATTCCCCTTCTAAAATTGTGGTTGCTCTGTCACGAAATCGAATTGGAAGTAGCTGTAAAAATGTGTTGACCTCTTCTGCATTTAAACATGCAATTGTATGGGTACAACATGTTTAAAACGCATTCACTTCGTTTAATAAATGGGGTCCGTTTTCCCCGGTCAATAGAGGAATACTTGTACATATTAGTTGATTAATCTTACATACGTCTACAGGCATTTTAAGATTTAATCTTTTGAACGCTTTATTGAGATTTTTTGAGGATTTCTTTTCTGGCTTTATTAATCCAGAGAATAAGTTGGATCTTCTCTTAAAATTTTTCCCTGATCGTAAAATTCCGGTTCTTGTAACAGGTGCCAGATTGTTTGAAGCCGAACTTTTATTAATGGGTATTGGAATGTTTTGTTCTTTACTTGCACCTTCCCGATTGCCTTCAAATGAAAATGAGTCTATTATATTTGCAAAACTAAGTAGTCCTGGAGTCTTTGGTATCCTTACCACACGTCTATCTATTGGTGTGGATGTTAAATATTTGTTTTGTTCTGTTGAATCCTCACTGGGTTGCATGTAGTGTTCTGTACTTGGATCTTCACAGTCTCATAGATTCGTAAGATTGAGAATTTACAGCTAAAAAGCAGACCTCAATCCTACCGGCTGCGCCAAAATGTTATGAAGTCTCCTAAAGGTACGTATCACTCTTTGTAAGGTACAAAAACTACCTTTAAAATACAGATAAATTAGGGTCCGGGACTAAACTCATGGAGCGTTTTATGTAATATGGGGAAATTCTTATTCAATCGTTGCAGAGGAGATCTTATCAATTACCTTTGCTCAAGCGGGTAGCGCTGGATGGCAGGCAATTGTTAAAAGTAACTATTTGTGGAGAATATTTCTTCCAATTATCAAAAGTCTTAGCGGGAAACGCTGGTCTTTGGTAACTTTGCAAACTAAAATATCTGGACAAGATGAATTTCGTAGGTTACCAAAAGTTTTAGCGGGAAACGCTGGTCTTTGGTAACCAAATACAATGAAGAACACTTTGAGTTTTAAACACCAACTTATTTATTTTAAAAAAAGAAGACTCACCTGCCGAGTAGGGCCGTGGTTTGTCTTTTAAAAATTTGTAACAAGAACTGATTCGACTATTAAAATTATTCTACTTTTATAGGGAATTTTTCATCCCACTCCTCAATACAATTTTTTCATGTTCCATAATATTTTTTGCGAAATCTGCAAATCAATCAAATATATTTTGATTTGCAAATTTCGCATTTAAAAAGTTCAATGATTTGGTTGAACTATATTACTATATAAAACTTTTCTTTTTTTTCTTGAATATTATTTATGCGAAATCTGCAAATCAGTAAAATATATTTCGATTTGCAATTTCCGCATTTACAAAGTTCATTATGGTTCATTGTATTAAATGAATCAAAGTTTTATAATATGCATACATGCATATTTAATTAGAATTAATTGTTTTGTTTTTCTTTCTTTTTTTTTTTATCTTAAAAATTGAGAAAACATGAAGATTGAAGATCTTCATACCTAACATTCCTCCCCCCTTATTGAGAACATTTTTCGGGGGAAAATGTTTTTAATTTGTGGTTTGTTTTATTTTTAATGCTAAGTTTCTAATTTAATTTATTATGTATATTTTTTTTATTTTATTTCCTATAGGATAATTTACAAATAATATTTTCTTTTATTTATTATACAAGAATTGGAATTGAATTTATTTTTGAAAATTGGTTTTTTTTTTTTGCAAAAGATATAAAAATCACTTAAGCTAGTATCAATATACGTAATTATTATATGTTTATAGAGATAGTAATATGTATAGCAAATTTTCCTTTGAAAGTTTTTCTTATTGGTATTGTTGTATTTGTTTGTTACATATTGTTGATATGATTCCGGCATTTATTTCATAGATTTTCAAATGATGCAATTTTTAATTTGGTGTTTAATTGTTGAGTGAAACTAGTTTGTATGTATATCCTTTTTAGATGTACTTGTGGATTTGTTTGATGTTAAAAAAATTTTTCCATGACTTCGTGGTTTCATTAATAGTTGTATTTTTCATATATGCATCTTTGTATCATCATGAATCCTGATTTTGTTATAGAAACCCATTGCTTCACTAGCGGGTATTGTATATAATGGTTCTTTATGTTTTTCAGGAAATACCTCAACTGTTTTAACTCATGAAATTTTCGATATAACAAATGACAAGGTTTGATCAGTAAGATTATTATTAATTAAATATGTTGCTCCGCACGATGATACAAAATCATGTAAATTTTCTCTAATTACCGGTGTGTCTTTAATAATTTTATATGATGTAGCCCAATTCCAGTGAAAAAAAAAAATATAATATACATGTTTTGTTTTTATACAACTTATAACTAAAAAACTATTTGTTCCCTAATTAATTGGTACTATTATTTTTTGTTATTTCCCATTTTTCAAATTAATTTTATAAAAGAATTATCAATTTGTTGATTATTTGTTCTTTTCTTTTTGATTTTTGAATATATAATATATATAAGTTTTTCTTATGACCTTGAGTATATAGCTATATATATGTTTTTGTTTTTTATTTATTTATTTATGTATTTACTGTTTTTTTTTTTTTTAAATATACTCTAGTATATATTTTACTTTATAATTTGAATTGAATTTAATTTTATTACCTGTTTTCTGGATTCATTTTTGTTTTGTTTCTTACTATTTTCAGTATTCTTTTGGTATCTGATATTTTTTTTTTTTGACTATCAAAAGGTTCTAAATGGTGCTGTTCAGATTTTCACGCGAAAAGATCGAGTTTTTCGGAGGTTTTCAATGTGTTTTTCATCTGAGTTGAGCGGTTTTTCATCTAATTGTAAGCTGAACAGTTTTTCATGTACTTCCGAGAATATTGTGTTTGGTGCAGGTGTTATCGATTGTAGAGGCTCTTCGGATGTTTGTATTCGCAAAATAGATGTCCTTTTTTTGTAGTATTTAATCCCTGTTATTGTTGATATTAGTAGTAGTGCCAGGGTGGATATTAATGCAACACTATTCAATGTACTGTGTTTAGTTCGGAGCTCTAAATTGCGGTTTAGCTCTGTCTGGACTAAAGTATTTGAGAATTCATCCCAAGTTTTACTATTAGCCTTAAGAATTTCACTGTATTCCTTTCCTCCTGTTACTTTTATTTCTCCAGGTGCGTCTATTATCCTTTGTTTTTGTTGTATGTGAATGGGTTGGACCTTTTTGGGGAAAAACGTGTATGGGATGTATATCGGAGTTTTAATTTCCGGAGTTTCTTCGTAGGGTATCTCGTGAAATTTAATGGTGAAAATGCATGGTTGTGTCAACGAGAGAATACCAGTCCGTTTTAAACTAAAGAGTTGAACCTGATTTTTACATTGCACTTGTAATTGTTTTTCGTCCTTGAATTGGAATAACCAGGTGTTTTTTGTGGTCATTTTGGTGAATATGTCAGGTCTTTGATTAACTATACGATGTTTGCAAATGGAATCACTTATAGGACTATTGTTCATTAGGGTGACTATACAATTATCCGGGTTAAGACCTATTGTTTGTACCTTCATTTGCTGGCAGACGTATATGGTTGTGAGATAGGTGACTTCCTTGCAGTGTTTAGGAAATTCTTCGTAGGTATATTCTAAATACGATTGGCGGGCAGTATTGTTAAGTACGAAATCCGAATCAGGCTCCAGTACTATAGTTAGATTTTCTTGTACTTTGACCGGAAGTGGATAGATTTTATTAACAGTATATTCCATGATTTCGAGGATTGGTATGTTTATTCTTATATACATTGTATTATTCTTAGTCATTGATTGGACTTTAGCGATTTGATAAATGAATGCTATTTCTTTTAACAAGGGGTGTACTTGATAGTGTTGAAAAATTTCCTTTGTTAGCTCTAGTAGAGAGCTCCGACAAAATAGATAAACCGATTCAGTTCATATCAAGGGCATTGAATAAAGCTTAACTAAACTACAGTACTACAGAAAAAGAATGTTTACCTATCGTATGGGCTGTAAAGTACTTCAGACCATACATTTATGGAACCAAATTTCTTATTAAAACAGATCATGTATGATCAGGTAAGATGGCAACTAAAATTAGAAGAATACGACTATGAAATAGCATTTAAAAGAGGTAAAGATAATGTTGTGGCGGAAGAATTAAGTAGAAACGTTCTGATTCTACAGCCTGAGGAAGAAGATGAAAATTATAGAGAAATTCTTGATCTACTGAATGAACAAGACATTACAGTAGAAAATAATGAAGTAATCGGGAATAATACAAACGAAGAAACTCATGATAGCAATGTAAAAAGCAATAGTCAAGAATTAGTAGTTGATATCGATGCAATAGAAGAAGTTTTTGACAAAAATTTACAGTTAAAAATAATCAAAGAAAACCATGAATGTATAATAGGTGGTCACACAGGGCAAAAATCAACAATAGATAAAATTAAGAAGAAATTTTATTGGAAAGGCTTAAATAGGGATGTCATTGAATATATTTCAAAATGCCAGAACTGTATTAGTGGAAAAATCAATCGTCATCCTCACAAAAATCCTATGTCAATAGTAAGTCTTGCCGAGAATACCCTAGAAAAAATTCACATGGATCTGATAGGTCCCTATCCACTCACAACTGATGGGTTTTCTTTAGCACTGACAATCCAAGATGACTTATCCAAATACATAATGATCATCCCAATAAAGAGTAAAACTGCGAGCTCCATTTGCTAAAGTATTTTTGGAAAACTGGGCATTGAAATTCGGACTACCGAAGTACATTTTAACAGACAACGGTACGGAATTCTGTAACTCTCTAATGTCTGAAATTTGCAAATTATTAGAAATAAATCAAATAACTACAAGCACCGCATATCCTCAGTCAAACGGTTCTTTAGAACGAGCTCATGCTCGAATAAATGAGTTCTTGAAAACTTTCAAAACAGCAGAAAAAAATTGGAAAAATTTGGTCAAATACGCTGCATTTAATTATAATAATGCAACACATTTAGCGACGGGATTTTCGACTTACTTCATTATGTTTGGGCGGGAGCCAAACATCCCTCCGTCGATAGAACGAGCTATACGTGAATTAACCATTTACGAAAGAATGGAAAATATAGTAAGAGACAGGAAAATTGTTGAAGAAAATGCAAAAGCTCATAATAAAAGAGTAAAAGAAAAGGCCAAACAAAGATATGATAAAGCACTCGGTAAAGTGCCACAGATCAAAGTTGACCAAGAGGTATTCGTTAAGAGCCCCGAAAAAGGAAATCTTTCATCTTATATGAAAGGTCCATATAGAGTACTTAAAGTATTTGATAATTCCGTGTTAATCCAGTTACCAAATAAAAAAGCTGTTTTTAATAAAAGTCATATCAAACCTTTACAGGGTAGCAGCGAAACTGGAAATTGAAAATTTTAAAAGTACTGTAGTCTATTTTCAACACTTGGGAAAACTAAGACAGGAAAATGGCAAAAATAGCATAATAATTCATATAGAGTTAGTCGAATTAGAAGAAAAGATAAATGAAATTGGAAACTTAATTAGTCATATAAGCGATAAATGTCTAAGCGAACTTAGACAACTGAGAGATCTTATGGAAAAGACGAGAGCAGAATTAACAATTATTAAAAATAAATATATATATATATATATATATATATATAAATAAAATAATATTGTCGTACAATTATTAGGTGGTGGGCAAACTAAATATAAAAGAGGCTTAATTAATGCTATTGGTTCAGGATGAAAATATTATTTGGAACTATGGATAGTAGTGATGCTGAATATTATCAGAATGCATTATTAACAATTAAAGAAAATGAAGAATATATCCAGACCTCAATGCGCGAGGAATTAAAAATAGTAAGAGCTATAAATGATCAAAATCAAATCTTGAAAAACTCTACAATGCAGTATACGGATAAAATCAACGAGTTAGTGAGTCATATTACTTCTATGGAATCACTCACACGAAATACAACACTTTCAGCCAATAATAGATTTTATTTCGAAAAAGTAAATTTCAAGATACACTTTGCTCTTAAACAGGTTTAACATTATATCGAAACTTTGATTAATATATTGTTATTCTTACAACTAAATATTTTACATCCTGCCGCATTATCCCCTGAGAACTACATAAAAGAATTAAAGTATAGTAAAAATATACATAGAATGCTTTACGAACCTAACATTTATAATTACAGTTCAATTGTTAAAGAAATAAAATTGTCTGCATATTTGAAAAATAAAATTATTAATATTATTGTAAGTTTACCTCTATTGGACATAATGGAGTTTGAATTATATAAAATTTTAGAGTTACCAATTAATAATGCCGGATATTTTACCTTAATTGAAATTAAAAATCAAATTATTATTATCGATAGTGTTAAGAGTCATTATCAATTGTATAATGAAAAGCCAGATTGTAAGAATGTAAATAAATTATATATATGTCCAATAATTGAAACAAAAGCTACAATTCATGCAGAACAATGTGAAATATCTTTATTTTTAAATGTTGATGCTACAAATTGTAAAATTAATCAAATTAGTAAGCATTTCGAGATTTTTCATAAATTAGATAAAAATAAATATTTATTTGCTGTTAGTTCTAATACGAATTATGAAGGTAATTGTAAAAATAATCGCTCACAAGGAAGTATGCAAGGTACAGGTACTTTAACTTTGAACGGTGGATGTAACTTCAATACAGCCAGCACAAACATTATTACTTTTGATTCAAATGAAGAAAGCCGAGAAAATAAAGATCGCTTCGATTTTCATTTAGAAGGATGTTGTTCAAACATAAAATTAGAAGATATGGACTCAGAACATGTATTGATAAATAAAATCAACGATAACAACTTAAAACATCTCCAGGATGCTACAATCGAAATCCAGAAACAAGAACGATTTATATACAAACATTGACGTACTCAAGGAATGTTCATAGGCATAATTGGGACCATAATACTGTGTTCTTTTATATTAACACTATTAAAATGTTTTATAAAATATAAAGCAAATTGCTTCCGACAGCATAGACAAATACAACGACCAGTATTGGAATTAGAAGAGATAGAGGATGAAAATCACCCTAGAAGGCGCCAGTTACTAGGAGTTGGATTACTTCCATAACCATTTTATAAATGTTTATTCTTTTTCTGCGTGGAGGTGTTATGATCATAAAGCCTGTGAGTTCTATCTCACCGGAAATTACCATAAATAAATATGTTCAAATAACTATTAAAAAAAAAAGGAGAACATCCGAAACTAACAATAAGTAAACACCCGAAACTAACAAGAAGTAAATATCCTGTCGGTGATTATTTTAAGACCTTGTAATTTTAAGATTTTATGATATTATTTTAGGATTTTAGTAACATCAAGATTTTATAATGTTTATTTAGAATAGATGATAGATCCAAAAAGGTATATAAGAATAAGTTTAAGAAACCTAAAGGCAGTGTGTTTCGAGATTTTTATAAAAGTAGTTCCTTGTATCTTACTTTAAAATTTTCTTTTTGTTTTTAAATATTGAAATAAATTTAATAAAAAACTAAATTTCTCTGTTTTTTATTGTACAACAATTTATTTAACGTAAAGTAAGTGACGGTTTAGTGTACCTAAGTGTAGTAGAAGCTAAAACTGGTCTCCAAAATCCCAGGAGAAAGGACCAGGCGGACACAACTAAGGTACAAGCATAACAATATATATCCACACGAACATATATATATATATATATATATATATATATATCCACACGACATATATATATATATATTTCCATACGAAAATATATATATATATCCACACGAAAATATATATATATATATATTAGGGTCGAAAATTTGGTAACCAGTACGCCGATTTTGGTAACGCTTTGGTTTTACTCTCATATTTTTAGAACCCCGGCTATAGAAGTTTCACTTAAAAAAAAATGAAAAAAATAATATTTATTTTTTATTATAATATTTATTTAATTATTTAATTTTTTGGGTAATACCTAACAAAACTATTGAGTGTAAATGCGCCTCAAAACTCCTATAAAATCTCCAATAAAACTGTCTTCCTAAACGCTAATCTCATGTGTGTTCATTCGTAAAAAAAAAGAAAAAGAAAAAGAGAACAATAGTAGTTATCTATATGTTTATGATGGAATGATTGTTACGTGATCATATGTTTTTGCAGGGGTCCATACCCCTGAAGACCAAACATAGGCATGATTTAAAAGGTGTCTTGTCTGTGGCAGCGTGCGAGCTCACTATGTGCAGTTATTGCTGTAGAAATAAAGGAGTGGGTGCTGCCATGGATACTCTGGACCAAATCTCGCTACTAGAAACAAAATAAGTGGGAGGAAAAAAAAGGACTCGATACAAAGAAGTTAAGCCCCTTTGATCGCCCATCCCATAATAGGACCGGCTGACCTAAAAAAAAAATGGAGTAGGAAGGAAGATTAGGACATCTTTAAAATAGAATTTTATTTAATTAAACATCATTTATTTGTCTATTATATTATTATATAAATTCTACAAGAAAAAAATTAACAAATTAGTAATGAATTTTAATTATTAAAATTTAATATAACAATAAAAAAAATACCAAAATAATTAAGAAAGTTTTGTTTGATTTCATAAAAATATGATAATACAACACTAATATGTATAAAAAACGTAATTTCTACCGAGAAGAGACAAAAAAAAACTGGTTCCAAAAAAAATTTTAATTATTAGAAGAAAAAAAGAAATAAAAAAAATTGAATTAAAAGTATATAAACTCACATGAATTTTACTTTTGTTCTGTAGTTGTTTGATGGGCCCAGCAAACTTCTTCTGAAAAAAGATAAAAAAAATTTTTTCTTCCTTTTTTTGAATTAAGTTGGAAAAAAACTAGCATTACGATAAAGAAGTTATTAAAATTATTTTCCCGTTCCTTCCCTTGCTTCTTTTTCTTTCTTGTCTTCTCCTATTTATATCTTGCTCCTAAAACTGCTGCCACCCATTTACATGCGAAACTATAAAAATCTTCAGTTTTGTTTCTAGATAAATAATTATTTACTTCCCAAAAGGAAAAAAATTAACAGCAAATTCATTGAGGTTTTTTTTCTCAATTAAGTATTAAAACAAAAAAAAAAGCTTTTTCTTTTGTTTTAATTAAAGTTTTCTATCTTTGGGACTTTTCCACCTCAGTTGTTTAAATTAATTTCTGTTCTTGTTGAATAATTGTTAATTACCAATTTGAAAAAAACCCCAATGTACTGATTGCAGGGCTTCACGAGCACTTAGCTGTATACAAAATGCACGCACCTATGTTGGGGTTTATTCGACATAAATGCTGCCAGTAAACATTTTTTTTTGCTCCCGACACTCACATGCACCCTAAAAAGATTTTTAAATAATTGCGACTATCGCAACTACAACTCAACCCAGGGATACATCAACCTTGAAGATTACAAAACTGTATCATTCTTGAACACCTTCGAAGCAATATCTCATCACATAGTCATACCACAAAATTAACACTTTACAGACCAGAAAATTTATTGTGTATACCAGCGGTGCGCAAACTGTGGGTCACCCTAAGGGGTCGCAAGAAAAATTTTGAGGGTCGCCAAAGACTCAAAAATTTATTTGTTATTTAACAAATATAAGACTTTTCTTAAACGAGAATCAGTAGGTAATATGAAAATAGTAGTAATTATAAAAATAGAGCGAACGGTATTACTTCATAAAAAATTAAGAAACATTAAATACGGGTTTACATTTTGTTTTGTTAATATTCCTCTGATAGACCAGGCGCCAGAGGGTTGAAAAAAAAAATAATTCGTTACAGCAAACTAATGATGCAATATGATAAAGCGTGTTATTAGTAAGAAAAAAAACATAAATCGAACAAGTGGAAACCTGCCGGGGTGGAGAGGGGTGCGTTTTTAGGGGGGGAAAACGGTTTTTTGTTATTTCTGACTAAACTACGCGTCCAATCAAAAAAATTTTAAAATAAAAGTTGCAGATAATAAAAAGATCTACAACTTGTCTGTAGAACATTTTTTTATTTACCCTATGCTTTGATGAGTAAAAAACTAAAAACGCTTTTTTCTGTTTTTTAACCGTTTTTTTCAGAAAAATCATTGGATTTGGCTCAAAATTAGTAAAAGCGTATCTTTTGGTATTCTAAATAATCTGTATTTTTTTTAAAAAAATTAATTCAGAATTGTTGCTAAATTTGACTAAAATATAAAAAAAAAGGGTAAAATAAAACTTTTAATGAAAAAAGCCCCAAAAAAAGTGAAAAAACTGAAAATATGACCTTTTCCATTACAAATTTTCTGATTATTTTCTAAAAATTTTTATTACTAATTAAAATTATTATAATTTTGTAATATAAATATATACTAAAAATAATTAGTAATTTATTTATTGATTAATTATATGGTTCAACCACGCTGCGCAATAAGTAGGCTTTGGTTTTCTATGTCATCGCCTGTAGTAGGTATAATTGGCTGCATTGATAACACTTACAAATTTTTAAATTTCTTCTTTAAGCTCGACCGAAAGATGTTTTTTAGGGTAATTTTAGGTCGCTGAATCCCAAAATCACAATCATTGTTTTATTCAAAGAAGCATTTTTGAGATATTCTCAAAAAATGTGTTTTTTGGGTGTATTTTCTTTTATTGGTATGTATTTCAGAAAATAAATTTTTGATTGACTAAAACTTACCGGTTAATAAAAGCTATTATTTTTTTCTTTCAATTAACATTTAAAACGTGTAAATCAGTAAATATTTGACAAAGTTACAGAAATCCAACTTAAAAAAAAGTGATTTTTTTCACCTTTTTTTAAAATGGCCTATTTTCATTTGCTTCTTTTTGGTTGAAAAAAGTTTTTAAGTGAAACTTTTAAGACTTTAAATAAAGGACAAATTTGCTACAAATATTTTGGTGTTAAAATCTTCAATATTTAAAGAAAAATGAAATAGTTATAGATTATTAAGTGGGGACGTGATTGTGTCATTTTTCAGGTCTGATACGGACGCTCACAAAATTCTGCCAACTAGTTCAATGAAGTTAACTAGATGCAATTTTCACCAGTTTGCAGAGCGGATATATTAAATACAGCTCTTTTTTGAGTCTATGGGATAGCAGATCAGGTGGGAAGCGATATATTCAACGCGATCGGTCATGGCGGGAAAGCCATGTTGTAGAAACGAATAATTTTATTCAGAAGGCACTTGTGGACACAAAAAATTTTCCTCAATTATATATAAAAGTTGGAGAAATGAAAAATTTCGCAAAAGCATTGGTAAAAGTTTCGAAAAAGAGGTGGCACTACTATTCATCAGAAAAAATGTCGATTTAGTTGTGTGAATATGACCTTCTTGAAGCCATACTTTCTAGTATTTCAACCACAATTTCGAAGTTTTATTTACACAAGTTATAAAAATTACATACTAGTTAAACATTTAATTTATTTCTCAATTGCCATAAGTTAACTTCATTGAACTAGTTGGCAGCATTTTGTGAGCGTCCGTAGCAGACCTGAAAAATGAAAAAATTACGTCCCCACTTAATAATCTATAACTATTTTATTTTTGTTGAGATCTTGAAGATTTTAAGACCAAAATATTTGTAGCAAATTTTTCCTTTATTTAAAGTCTTAAAAGTTTTACTTAAAAACTTCTTTCAACCAAAAAAAAGCAAATGAAAATGGGCCATTTTAAAAAAAGGTGAAAAAAATCACTTTTTTTTAAGTTGGATTTCTGTAACTTTGTCAAATATTTATTGATTTACACGTTTTAAATCTTAATTGAAAGAAAAAAATAATAGCTTTTATTAACCGGTAAGTTTTAGTCAATCAAATCAATTTTCTGAAATACATACCAATAAAAGAAAATACACCCAAAAAACACATTTTTTGAGAATATCTCAAAAATGCTTCTTTGAATGAAACAATGATTATGATTTTCAGATTCAGCGACCTAAAATTACCCTAAAAAACATCTTTTGGTCGAGCTTAAAGAAGAAATTTAAAAATTTGTAAGTGTTATCAATACAGCCAATTATACCTACTACAGGCGATGACATAGAAAACCAAAGCCTACTTATTGCGCAGCGTGGTTGAACCATATAATTAATCAATAAATAAATTACTAATTATTTTTAGTATTTATTTATATTACAAAATTATAATAATTTTAATTAGTAATAAAAATTTTTAGAAAATAATCAGAAAATTTGTAATGGAAAAGGTCATATTTTCAGTTTTTTCACTTTTTTTGGGGCTTTTTTCATTAAAAGTTTTATTTTTCTTTTACTTTTTAAAAGGCAAAGTATGAAGTAAAAAAATGAAGCTAGATTGAGTTCTATCGGATATTTCATTTTATTAGGAATTTCAGTTGAAAAACCCCCTTTTTTTTTATATTTTAGTCAAATTTAGCAACAATTCTGAATTAATTTTTTTTTAAAAAATACAGATTACTTAGAATACCAAAAGATACGCTTTTACTAATTTTGAGCCGCATCCAATGATTTTTCTGAAAAAAACGGTTAAAAAACAGAAAAAAGCGTTTTTAGTTTTTTACTCATCAAAGCATAGGGTAAATAAAAAAATGTTCTATAGACAAGTTGTAGATTTTTTTATTATCTGCAACTTTTACTTTAAAATTTTTTTGATTGGACGCGTAGTTTAGTCAGAAATAACAAAAAACCGTTTTCCCCCCCTAAAAACGCACCTCTCTCCGCCCCGGCAGGTTTCCACTTGTTCGATTTATGTTTTTTTTCTTTCTAATAACACGCTTTACCATATTGCATCATTAGTTTGCTGTAACGAATTATTTTTTTTTTCTCATTTTCACACGTCTAGCGCCTGGTCTATGAATGAAAAAGAACAATTAATTTATATTTCAAGTGATGAAGCACTACGCATTCAATTCAAGTCTCAATCATGCCAAAAATTCTGGCTATCCATTGGTAGCGAATGTACCGATTTGAAAAAAAAATTTTATTTCTTAGCTTATACAAAATATAGGGCGTTATAGTATATTTTCTACAATTAACTTACATTACGTAAAGTGAAAATTGTTTAAATTTGATTATTTTCTGTGTTGTTACAATCGTTCCAAGAGTTTTTATTTTTCATTAAATATGATGCTAAAAATCCGATTGGATCTGCCGGCGTTTCTCTAGCTAAAGTTTGTAAACCTTGTAAAATTATCGGTGCAACAGTTTGGTCCAAATACTGCCGTGTGGGCAATGATTGAAGATCATTACGTGGTTTTTCAGGTAGTTCATTTTTATCCATATTATCTACTCAGAACTAATAAAATTTTATATTTAACTTTCATTATAATTGTTAATATTAAGTTTTTCCTTACTTTTATCCTAAAATATCTTTTAATTCAAACAATTTGTCTTCTTCGTACTGAAAGTTTTTCCTGAATTCGGAAGTGTCAAAAAGGTTTCGTATAGGCCTTCAAACTAAAATAGCTTCAAATTTTAGTAAAATTTATTAACTTCAATTAAATATTTCTATGTGAACTGGGGATAAGATTTTAAAAATTTTAAGTTTTTCTTTGATAAGAAAACAAGAAATTTCAAAGTTTGAAGAATTTTTATTTTTTGAAAGAAAAAATAAGGACTGTGTTTTTTTATTCTGTACCTTTCGACTGCCCATAGGGCAAGGGTAGACAACCTTTTGAGACGAAAGAGTCAAAAATTAGAATTTACAAAATTTCCAAGTTTTTAAAGAGCCACAAAAATTTTTCTTGCCAACAATAAATAAGTAGTGTTTTTTTACAAGAAATTACATAAGATATAGTATAGTATATATTAAATAATCACTTATTATTTAAGTAAAAAATTAAAACAATTAAACATTTAACTACAACACTAACTCTAAATTCAGTAACAAACAATTGAGCACACAAATTCAATGGGAACGATGGCTTCGCTTGATTTGGAAAAAAAAAAGTTTTTTTGCACAAAATGTCGGCAGTTTGAAAAAAAGGTACGTTTTTTTCCTGTTTTTTCACCTTTCGGAAGCTAAAAAAAAACAAAAACAAAAACAAAATTGGAAAAAACTCACCGTTTCGCCATAGCTTAATTAATAAGAAATCTTTGTGACAAATTTCAAGTGAATCGGTTAAGTATAACTTGAGATATCGGGCCCACCGTTTCTAAAAAAGTAGTTCAGTCCAGTCTTTGAAACTTCAAACCCGTTTTTCTCGAAACCTCATTTTTTACGATAGAAAAATTTTAACAAATTATTTTAAAAAAATATGCTTAGCTTTTAATTAAAGTAACTAATTTTTATGTAAAATGATTAGTAATTGAGATATTGCTTTTTTAAAAAAATGGAATTTTCCAAAATAGCAAAAGCTTTTAAGTCCTATAACTTGCCTAAAGCTTTAAATATAAAAACCATTAAAGCTTTTTTATTTTTAAATTTAAGAGTAATTTAAACTTGTCATACAAACCTTATGTAAAATGTTCCTCATTCTTGAAATATTAAAATATTTGCATTTTCTGCAAAATTAAAAATTGGCACCTGCACGTAACTACGAATTTTTCCGAAATTAAATTTATATGAGTTTATTTACACAAAATATTGGCTTAAAACTGATAGTTTTTTGAAAAGCTCAAATGCAAGATTTTTGAGTAACTTTGCAAAATGTGAAAAATTGTTTAAGGTAAATTCCGCTAAATTTCAAATATCTCTCTAATTAGCAAATGTGATATTTTTTTATTTCAAATATACAAAAGAAAAAATGTTAAGCTTTCAAGTGAAGTATATTTCGTCAATATTGCATAGAAATTAGCTGAGATGTGGGCTTGGAAGCATAACCAAATTTTCAAAGTTCAATGACCCTTACGAGACACTAGCGAAAAAAAATTGATTGTTTGCAAACTGATTTTTATCCGCCCTTACTTTTTCTTTCGAACCATACCTTTTTTGTTAAGCTTTTTTGATGGGCCGTACATTTCGAAAAAATGAGAGCTTAAATTATTTTCGTTTAAGCTTGATCCAAAATTTTTCAAACCCTTATAACTATTGTATTTATTAACCGATCAGAAAGATTGACCCCTCAAAAGTTTTCTAATACATTAGGCTTTTTAGCGTTTAAACAATAATTTGCATTAAATAGCTCAAAAATGGAAAAAACCAAAAGTTCAAAATGGTCCATAACTCTGAAAATTCGTGGAATTTGAAAATTATTAAAATCAATTTTTCTTTCCATTTTATAATCCTCTCAACTTCAATCATTACTTTTAAGCCAACATGCACAGTTTCTAAAAACCCAAATTTGTTGTGTATATAGGAGTGTCATTATATTTCGAATTATTTTCGATTATCATTGCGTCACTCCGGAGACTGCCGTCTCCTGTGATTAATTCAAAATGCTTCATTTGATGTTCATCTCATTATTCCAGGGCAAATCTCTATATATATACTTTATTTTTTTGATCACTTTAAGGAAAGAATATTGTTAACCACTCTTAAAAAAACTACTGATTTCAAATATTTGATTTCATTTACAAATATGTTTTCAACTACTTTTACAGTTTAAGGAAGTAAACAGAGCCCATTCCATACTAAACGATTTAACAAAAAGGAATATTTATGATAAGTACGGGTCACTGGGTCTTTCTTTCAACTTGCGTTTCAACTCCGTAAATTTTCCACTCTACAAAGCTTTACTTTTTCAAATGGCTCAATGTGGATTTCGTTACTATTTGTGTTGAGAGGATTTACTATGAATGCTAAAATGGTTTTGCTGGTTTTGAATTGCTAAAATCTGTTAGGAAATTAGAATTAGAAAGTAAAATTTTTTCAACCATTTCCGTTCCCTAATTCAGGGTAATTAATGCCTTTTTCATTAAGGAATGTATTTATTTCATTCAAGCACAAAGCAAAACGTTTCAACACCTTACCTTTGGAAAGTCATCGCACTTTATTGTGAAAAAGGAGGTCGGAATACTGAATCTTCGTTTAAGAATTCTATAAGTATGAAGCCATCTTTGGCATACATGATGTTTATTAAATAACAATTTATAGGTACTTACACTTATAATATTTATTTTAACGCTAATTTTTAAATAATAAAAGCCTACCTACATACCTACATACCTTTGGGAAGATAATTGCTTCTAACTCTTCTACTTGAAACAACAAACTATACGTCACAGACAAAGCACTGGACAGGGACTCTGTGTCGGTGAGAAGTGAGAATAAGAATGAGAATGTCAAATTTTACAAACTGCGCAAACTGTGGGTTGCTGAGGGTCGCCAAAGATTCACAAATTTATTTGTTATTTACTTTTCTCAGGTAATATGAAAATAGTAATAATTATTAAAATAGCCTTGAATTTTTACGAAAGAAATTTCATATATCAGTATCTAATAGCAATCGGTAAGCCAACAGACGCAGTGATGCAGTTATCAATCAATTATCGAAAATTAAATACTTATTTTTATACATTTTATGGCACTAATAATGCTTATAGTCCGGGAAAAATAACATGTTGGATTTGTAAAGACATTGATGAAATCAGATGATCAATTGAACTCATTGAATAATCAGCTAATTCTTTTGCTTTCTTTTGAATTCTTTGGATAGTTAAAAAAAACTATGAACTATTTTTAAATAAACTAATTTGGCCCACTTTAAAAACAGCTCATATACACATATTTTGAAGCTTACAAAAAATAATTAGAATCCATCTAATAATAATCTTTCACTCTTTATTTCCAAATTGTGAAAACCATAACAAAATTAATAATTTTAAATCATGTTAATTTTTGGCTGTAATATGTCTGACAAAAGGAGAAATGCCAACAAACGAAATATGTACTGATGTACAAGAATCTCAAGAAATTTCGGCGACTGTGAGTCGGGACAATATAAAAATTGAGAAGGCTGACAAGCGCGTGTCTGATAAATTGCAGAAAGTACCGAGAAATCATAATCCACGTGTCTTACAATTTTATCGAAAACCTACGAGCAAAAAAGGTTAGAGAAAATTGTTTGTTTTCAGTGCACGAGTATAGTTACAGAGCTACAAAAACAAAGTAGCAGTGGCTGCAGCTAAGGAAGATTTTTAGATGAACATCTAAATAAAAGTGCTTCTACTTCAAAAACTATTGAAAAAGATATATTACTTCATAAAAAATTAAGAAACTATCAAAAGGAGTACATTAAATACGAATTTACATTTTGCTTTGTTATTGTAAAAGAGCGCCCATTGTGTGTTATTCGCTCGAATAAACTGGCAAATAAAAGTATGAAACCTGCCAAACTAAAGCGGCATTTGGAAACTAAACATAGCGAATTTTCAAATAAGCCTGAAAGTTTTTTCAAAAAACGAGCGGAAAGTGTTAAAAACCAAAATTTTTTATTGAAAAAATACACAACAGTGCCTGAAAAAGCTTTACAGGCATTCTTAGAAGTTTTGTATTTAATTGGAAAAAATATGAAACCACACAAAATCGAAAAATTAATCATTCTTCCTGCAGCAATTAAAATAACATCAATTTTCAACGGAGAGAAATATAGTAATGATTTAAAAGCAATACCATTTTCAAGAGACAGTGTCTCCCCGAATATCAGCATTATCAAGTAATATAGAGTCAGTTTTAATAAATCGACTAAAAACCTCTTCTACATTCGCTCTGCAACTTGATGAAACGACTGATATTACTAAAATGTCACAATTAATTGTTTATGTGAGACATTTATCAAGCAGATATATTAGAAGATTTTTTATGTTGTAAAAAATTAAAACCAGGAGCAACTGGAGAAAACACTTTTAAAGTCATAAACAATTATTTTGAAGAAAATGGTCTTACATGGCCACAATGCGTAGCAGTTTGCACTGATGGTGCAGCAGCATTAACAGGTAGTGTTAAAGGATTAAGAGGGTAATAATGAAAATTGCTCTGCATATAGTATTCAATCATTGCATAATACATAGGCAAGCTCTTTTTGCAAAAAACATTGATGAAGAACTAGACAATATATTGCAGGATGTAGTTATTGTAATTAATTACATTAAAAGTAACGCCCTAAATAGTCGTCTTTTTCAGTACTCTGTAACGAGATGTGTTCTGCGTATGAAACATTGTTACTATATACCGAAGTTAGATGGCTCTCAAGAAGCAAAATACTGCGACGTATTTTTGATTTGAGAAACGAAGTATGCATCCTTTTGGAAGAGAAAAAACATATATTGTCAAATTCATTCTTTGGCTCGGAAAACTCAGTTACATGGTTGATATCTTCGAAAAACTTAAGATCTGAACTTGACTTTGCAGGGAAAGAAGAGAAACATATTAATATTAAACAATAAAATTGAAACTTAACTGATACTTTGGTGCACTAAACAAAAACAATATAGAAATATTCCCACGCTTTTCCCACTTCATTAAGGAAAATAATATAGATCTTTTGTTATTTAAAGAATTAATTTCCCGTCATATGATGAAAATGGGAGAAAACTTCTTAAAAACGTTTAAAACATTTCCAGCTAATACATTGGGCTGGATCTCCAATCTATTCTCAATCGATATTTTGAATTCCAATATTCTTCTGAATGAAAAAGAGCCGTTGATTGATATTTCCAGTTACGCATTCAATTAGAGTCTCAATCATGCTAAAAATTCTGGCTATCCATTGGAAACGAATATACCCATTTGAAAAAAATAGCAATAAATATTTTAATTCGATTTGCATCAACTTACTTTTGGGAAACAGGTTTTTCAAAATTGGTTGCAACCAAAACAAAATATTGCTCTCGATTGGATCCGGAGAATGCACTACGGCTGGCGATTTATAATATACATCCGAATATAGAAGAAATCATGAGCAATTTACAATCGCATACCTCGCATTAATTAAATTATTATTTTATAAGATTAAAATATTTTATTCAAAACTCTAATTAATCGTTATTATAACCCAAAATAGCAAAATGCATTTTAGTTTAACGGCTTTGAAGATTTAAAAAAAATCACTGTACAGCCCGAGGGCACGATAAAATTTTATACGAAAAGGAAGATTGGCAGTGAAAATAGTTTAAGCACCATTGGTGTATACTATCCAGATCACTGATTGATAAATCTCTATGACGAAATTGAATATCTCAGATGATGGAAATTGATTTCATAATTTCGTATTTATAGAAAAATTTTGAAGTTAAAGTTTCTAAGTTAAAAAATTTTCTTGGTTTTTGTAAATCGGTTGTAAATTATGCGACGGCATACCTGGTAAATCTAATGAGTTTAAAAACTCTGCTGGATAATTCACAGCTTCGGTGGCATCGAAAACTGTATCAATAGATTTGTATGGTACAAAGTCCTCTGGAAATAGATGTTGTATTTTGGGATTTAATCCATCTTTGCGTCTTTTTGGCATTGTTCACTGTTTAGAACACACATAAGTAGAACAAATTGAATTATTTTATGATGAAAAAAAGTATATTAATAATATATTTTTTAAAAGGAAACTTCTTTAACGACGTATGAGGGAAATTTTATAACAATGTGAAAATAATTGTCACTTTTTTCAGTTATGTGCCATTTTCTTTACTAAAATTCAATAGTGACGTCAAAAATAATATTTTGTTTACAAAGCGACTGAATAAAAAGACTTATTCTAATTCAATTTCCATAAAGAAATTTCACTTCTCCCATCTGTATTATATTTAGTGTTTTTCAGTGTATCTCGTGTATATTTTTTTTATTATTTCACCTACCTTCCACAATATCGCTTTTGAAATGATTTCACAAAATTTTACACACACTGACAATAAGAATAATTGATGCGTGTAGCAAAAATAAAAATCATTGGTGTGAGCTCGTGTCACATGTCGAGTACTTTTGAGGTTATACTAAATCACTGAATTAACTGAACGTGAGAACTACACTCAAAATTAATGACTTTATATATAGGAATAAATAATTAAAGCCCTGCAAATTAATGATAAATTCATTTCAAAATAACACTGAAATAGTAAAATGATAATTGTAAACGTCAAAAACACAATAATAATAAGAATGGCTGAAAACTGTAGAGATTGAGAAACGGCGGACTGTGTGAGAGAGATCTCACTCCGTGCTGTTTACTGGTTCAAAAGTGACATCAGTTATCAACCAGGGTCGAACATTATTGAATTACTAATATCACTATTAAAAAATAGGGGTAGATGGTAGAAGAGTAAAAATTTAGGGTTTTATGTATTTTTTAATGCCACATCATATAAAAATAAAAATAAAAATTTGGGGTGGACCACCCTTATTACTTAGGGGTGTAAAAATAGACAAAACCCTTTCCGGGGATATACCTAACAATTTCCCAAATTTTCACGGCGATTGGATGTATGGTTTTTGAATCTGTGGAGTACATAGACAGACAGACATATTCAAACTGAACGAATTTTCGTTAAATTAGGAACATTTATCACATTTACCATTACGAGTGGTAAATTATTGTGAAATTATACAAAAAAACCGGTTAATTTGATTATTTTTCAAAAATTTATCATATTTACCAAATTTACTGGTGGTAATGCATAATTACCGGTTATTATATATAATCGCCAGTTTATTACTTTTACCGTAACATACATATGTATGTATATATTAAATTTTTAATTTTAAACACAACATCACATAACACGCGTACTTTCTGAAATGTCAAAAATTATATCTTTTAAGCAAACACTACCAAACGTAGTATGGACCCAGCGGGAGATTTTTGTAGCGCTCATATACCGAGCTCAATTCGAGCGCTCTGTCACCATATTTATTCAGAGCACAATCCTTTTCTTAAGTTTTTGTGTTAAAGTGATAAAATTAAATAGAACAATAAAATGTAATTTTTAATTATTAATTAATTAATTGAATTGGGATTTTAAGACAACAGATTGTAAGTATAAAATAATTTTCCAAATTTGGGCACCCAGTTTGTGGTTTATCGCATATCTAATGAACTGGTGAAGAATTTAAGTTCATAATTTAAAATTTTTGCTTTTTCCTTCCTCAGTGAACTGAGAATCTTTTCGGTAAGATTTTATATATAAATTCAATAATATAAAATATTTTTACTTGCTTAAATTCTTGTAATGACTTTAAAAAATGAAGATTCACTGGTCAACAGTGATTTTGCCACACGAAGTTTGGTAAGTAATTTTGTTAGAACTACCCACCCATATTACGAAAATGAACTTAATTTCATTCAATCACCCTCAATTTTTTTGTGATAACTCTAAGTTCATTTCAATGCTTTTGCATCTTATGCCACGGGCCCCCCATACTTTTTACTTCTGCGCTATATCTATACATCAGTCTACTGCAACTTTATAGACTCGTCCAAAACAAGCTTAAAAGCAGTTCTTCTCAATAATGGCAATGTACTTTCTTTTGTTCCACTAGCACTCGCTTTTAATATGAAAGAAACTTATGAAAATATGAAACTATTGCTTGAAAAAATCAAATACAAAATTTGCGATCGTTTAAAAGTTATTGCCCTGCTACTTGGACTACAGTGGGGTTTTTACTAAATTTTGCTGCTTTTTATGCGAATGGGACAGCAGGGACAAAAAGAAATCAGTACAGTGAAAGAATCCATCCATCCTGCGCGTGAATCTCTACGCCCTGGGCAGAAAAATGTGAAGGCTTTACTACTTGTAAGCCCTTCTGATGTGCTTTTACCACTACCATGTCCACCAGGACATTTCAAATATAGAAAAACGTTATCAGGGTAGATGTTGGCTGAATACTGCTGGACGATCAATAGGGACCAACCGAAAGCTAAATATTCCAGAAAGTCGTAGACTTTAATATATAATAATAAATACTGATATAAATAAATATTTATACCATAAATTAAACCAGAAAATAATTTACCATACTGTGCTAATAATTTTTCTCGAAAAGTGTTATTTTTTCTTCAAAATCAATGTTCCTCCTCCAAATAAAATTGACGGGAGATGAAAACTTTAAAACTGCTTATTTTTACTAGTGACAGCCTCTATTATGAAAAAACCACCAAAAAGTTCGTGTGGCACAAAATAAGTTAAATTTTGTCGACCAGTGTTATGGGTACCATAATTTTGAAGAAATGTGGAAAGGTTTTCGATTCTCGAAAAATGCCGTATATAGAGCGAAGTATGAGCGATTGGTTAATATATTATACTTATTAGTAATAAATGCTTTGATAATTTTTTAATTGTTATAAAAATATTTGTGTCCCAAACAAATGTCAAAAAGTCCTTCAATATAATTATTAAATAAATCTATCTATAACTTCTATATAATTAAATGGGAAGCACTTAAACTTGTCCACCTTTCTCTCAGTTAATATACACGCAAATATGATAAAAATTATTGTAAATATTTACGTAGCCCTTGGCACGGAGATGTGCAGAATATTAATTTAGTTTATATCTTTCACTTAATTATAAGTTAAAATATAAAAAATATTTCTTGTAATTTTGACACTCTACAAAAGGATTTATTCTTACTTAAAGAATTCTTACTGAGAGGCAACAGAAAAATTCAGTCTCATTGCAAGAAAATGCTACTAATTTTATTGCTTATCGAAAGTGCAGTTTATATTTCGACTGACATTTAATCATATGAGATTTTAATTACTTTACATTTCCTCTACATCTACAGGGTCCTCTAGATTTTTACGTTAGAAGTACTTGATATTTAATTTTAGGTGTTATACATTAAATAATTGCAATGCCTAAGCGCAGAAATTAAGGTAGAATAGAACGGAGTCACGATAAAAATAGAAGTAAAACTAATCGTAGTAAACAAGTCACTAAAAGCCCTATCGGTAGTCTATCAAATGAAATAAATGTTTTTAGCTTGAAATGTTCATACAAATGTGCGTTAAATTCCGTTTCGCAATATTTTGAATCCTCAAACCCTGGAGAAATGAATCAGCTTTGTTCATCATGTGGAGCAAAACATTTTAGATTTGAGAATACTAATCGGGATAGAAATATATTCACTCTTAGTTGTAATAAGGGGAAGCATCTTTGCTTCCCTTATCTCAAAATTTATACTTTCAAAGCCTTTTTGAAGGTATTATTTTATGGTGGTTTAATGTCCAAAATTAAAAAAATAATTTTTATTTTATTTAATTGATTTTTTTATAATTTTTAATTTTATATATATTTTTAAAAACTTTTTAATACTTTATAATACTTTTATGTTAATTAAAATAATTACATTATTTAATTTTTAAATGCGATTTTAGTTTTATTTTTTTAAAAATGAACCAAAAGTAAAATTAAAAGTCAGTTAAAACATGTAATATGTCAAGTAAGTAAACTTTAACAGCCTGCTTAACATATTACACCTTTTGTCAAACCTCATGTGGTTTTTCGAATTACTATTAAATAAATTTATTATATTTACACATGTCGCTACATCACTCCCCCACCAAAAAAACAATTATGTCGATAGAATTATGGTTCACCTAAAAAAAATGAACCCTTTTAATTGGTTTCTTTTCGGAAATTAATTTGTTTGGAACTGTGTGACAAGGTTTTTACCTTTCGATGGAAATATTAATCTGCTTATTATTGATCTTAATCGTGAAAAAATTTGCTTTTCGTCATATCACAGGGTTTGGACCATCATACGGGTATTGCAATGCTTTTCTTGTTGCTGCTTTTACAAAAACATGAGAACAAGAATCAAGCTCTTTAAATCTGAAAAACTTGTTCATCGAATGGTTCGTAGTTGGTACTCGTCGTGAAAACGAGAGTGAACTTTTTAATTTGATAAAAAATTCTGATTGTAAAAACTGTTTTTGAGGCTTTTGCAAGAAATCGCCTGGTAACCTGATAGGTTCTCCGTATGCTAGTTCAGTGGGAGTTGCTGCAAATTCTTCCCTAAAAACCGTTCTAAGACCTAAGACTACAAAAGAACGTACTTTGGAACAAAATTGGTAGTTCTAACTCAGCAAAGTTGCTTTAAAAGTCCTGTGCCACCGTTCGATGAAACCATTAGATTGAGGATGGTATGCTGTTGATCTACCTATTTCTTTTAAAAGCCGTTATTTTGGCAAGTTCTAAAAACAAAAACAGACTAAAATTGTCTGCCCTGATCAGTCACAATAATCCTGGGGACTCCAAAACGAGCTATCCACTCTCTACATAATGTCTCTGTATAGGGGCGGATTTAGGATTTTGGCGCCCTAGAGGTAATACCGCCTTTATCATAAAAAAAAACTGACGTAAGAATCAAGAATACCCAGGAAATTATAGAAACGATTTTTCATTTATTATTTATAGCATGTAATATTTATTATAGAACACAGTAAATGTTATTTATTCAAATGCAGTTTTCAAAATTATTTTAATTATATATTAAAACATACGTATATAATGATACCCATAAATGTTGCGTGCATCATTTGGTAAAACTTACATTATACGATGACGTGCCTTTCCTTTTGCAATGCAAAAGTGTTGATCACATCATCATAATCTTAGATATTATAGATCTAATCTTATAGAGATCTTATAAAATTTACGACTTTTTTGATATGTGACAACACATGGTCCATGTTTATTACTTTCATATGTTACATAGCACTTCTTGATGTATGTGTATGATGAATGTTAGAAGCGCCATAACTTTCGCTTAGTTTCTTTTTCAGCAATGCAACGAAGCCTTTGCTTTTTCCGGTCATAGAAGGAGCGCCATCTGTAGCTAAAGAAGTTAATTTTGAGAGAGGTAGATTGTATTTTTGCAAAAGTTCATAAACGCAATCAAATATATCTTCTCCTCTAGTAGTAGCATGCATTGGTATTAGCTCCAGCAATTCCTCAAAAATATTAAAATCTGTGTCACAAGCACGCAGAATAACAGCTAACTTAAATTGGATGCCAACTCAGTAATTCTTGCTGAAACTGTATTTCGAGACAAAGAGATCGCTAGAAAATGCTTCACAGTTCCCGGAGAAACAATTTCTGCTGCCTTAATAAGGCATTCTTCAATGAAATAACCTTCAGTAAAAGGTTTTGAATGTTTGGCTATTATACATCGCCGGGGTACTTTGGTGAACATTATTTGTTGTGTTTTCAGTTTCAGTTTTAGTTCTTCCAAATCTTCTTCTCTTATTATTCCTTTGAAATTATCATATTTTGATTTATGTTGTTCATAGTGGCGTTTAATGTTATACAATTTTAATACATTAATGGTATCTGTTCGGAACCGAACATAGAATTTATTATTTTTATTCTTTTTTATTTTATTTTTTATTTTACAGTGTATGAACTGCATTACCTTTATTGCGCGAAAATTGTTAACCGGAAATTGGACTTAAGTAAGTAAATATAATTGTATTGATTCGTATTGTATTCATTCGCCACGCCTACTATTTTTAATTGGTTTGCGTGTTGAATATATGTATACAAAGTATAACAAGATAACAAATTAACAGCTATTGCAGTCCTGTTACTTTTGTTTAAAAGACTAGCATCTGCTGCAATTTCACTTCAGTCAACTTCAGTCATTTTTAGAAATTCAAGGTATTGACTTGAATAATCCCAATAAATTCAAAGTTTTGATTTGAATTTTCCTTAGTTCACAATATTGATGTGAAATTCCATCTTACAAACTGAAAGTTTTGATTTCAGTTTTTTTTATAAAGTGAAATTGTGAAAAATTATCTTACAACAATGAAATAAGTGTAATAATAGTGAAATTAATTTAGCGCAAGGAACGCGCTAAAACAGGTGAGTATTAAAAATTCTCTATTTTTTTTGGTTACTGAAAATACAAACACAATAAAGATATAAATCACGAATTATTACATTTTCATTTTAACATTCACTAAGCTCATGTGAACTCAAATCATAGTGAAACGCACCTACAAATATAAGTGAAAAAAACAAAAAAGGAGTAAATCAGATTAGCTCCGAACAGTATCATTGTAGATTATTTTATCTTTCACTTGGTAGCAAAAATATTCCGACTCCCACTTTTCTTGGAAAGTTCGATGTTCATCAGCAATTTTTAGTTTAATTTTGCTAGAACTTGATTTCACTAAAGACATCCTGAATTGTAATAAAAATTAATTATATTATCTTAATTAATAATTTAAAAAATTATACTAACATATAACTTTAACATTGTCCCCGGAATTAAAAATGCACCACTGAATATAATTAATTAAAAATCACTCAAAAACTGTCAATATATTTTACAAACTCTTTAACGTGTGTAGTGTACTACGAAGGATATATGTATTTATATAAATGAAAAACCTATTCTACACTTACTAAACAGAAGTGCAAAATTCGCACAAAAAATATCTATTTATAGAATTATAACTTAGAATTGCAAGTCAATAGACTTTCGATGTAGCACGTGCTGATCGAAGTATAAAGTCATACAAGGCAAGCTAACAGTATTTTTGTGTGTTGCACAACTGTGTGTGTTTTGCCTGCTTTTGCCTATGTGTGAACCATAATTTTTAATTTTTTTTGGCTATTTTTCTTGGGCGGGAGGAATTGGCTAAACATATTGGCGGGCCGCGAGTTTGACACCAAGCTATCCACTAACAATGATAAGTTGATAAGAGGATTTTTTGAATCTTTGCAAATACAATAGAATTTACCGAAGTGATTTCTTTGTTAGATCCACCAATAAACCATAATGGCAGAGAAAATCTGCCCCAATTATAGGCTTAACAACATCAGCTATAATGAAATTCCAAGAAAAATTTCGATGATTTGTCGAAAATACTCAAATTGCTTGAAAAATTGCCTTTGCCAACCCCCGTTGAAGTTACTAGGCGATCTAGCGTTTTGGTATAGGTAGGGTAGAAAAAGAACAAGGCTGAATACATTTTGTAGCCTTGTTAGCGAAACGATTATGATACAAGCAAAAATTAGGATTTACGCTTTTATTTAAACGCTTATAAGGGCTTTTTGATCTAAAACTATCTTAGACCTTGAATGTCTAAAATTGTTGCTAGAATCCGCTTTTAATTTTAAATCATTAATTTGTTCTGTTAGAAACCCTAATTGTTCCAAAATAGTAATTGTTTGTTTTGATTCGGAAGTGAAAATATTTGGTTTATTATAAATTTCTACTATTTTAATCGCACAAGTTGCTAGTTCATTTAGACTCCAGGATTGCAGGCAAAAATTGCTTGGGTGTTTTCCGGAAGATGCTGCAACCACAATGAACAGAGAAGTTCCTCCGACACTTTGTTTCCACCAAGCTGAGATGGTTGTCTATCACCCAAGCTCAAATCACTTAATAACTGCTTTGGTCTGGATATTTCACTCAAAGAAGACGCTTTATTGATATTTCTTTTAAATTATCGTAGGGTTCGGTTACATGCAGGGCTACCAATTACATCACAACTACACGAAAAATATCTGCTGTAAAAGGTTATTATTATAAAATTGTGGCGCTGGAGATTTGTTACCCGTGTTCTGAGCGTTTTGTTAGAATTATTACTAAGATTTAAATGTAGTTGAGGTTTTGTATCTTTTAATGGGACAATTTGATAATCCTTCAAAGGAGATAATTTGATTTTAAGTTCGTAAAGGTGTAGGGGTTTTACCGTGGTGTTTATGATTCCAATATTTGCACTTTGGTTTCCTTTGTATAGTAAACTATTTGCAAGGAATATTCCTTCGCTTATCTCTTCGGATAAACAGAACATATCTTCTTGTAAGTTGGTTTTGAAAGGTATTATCTCTTGTGTCCGTGCGAGGACATTATAGGGTTTATCCAAGCTTACCTATGAAATTGTGGGTAAACAGGTGGTTACTATAGGTTTTCTGATTGGACTTAGTGATATTTCACAGTCTTAATTTACCGTTTTGATTTTTGAAGGTTCGCAACCCGATTCACTTTTGAGTTAATCGTTATCGGTTACCCTCCTCTCGGAAATTGGCAATTTTTTATCAAAAGGGAAATGTTTTGAGGTTTCGCAACCCGATTCACTTTCGAGTGTATCGTTATCGGTTACCCTCATATTGGGCTTTTGTAATGTTACCTGCTTACTGGTTGGCCTTTCAGCTGAGATATTTTGGTTTCCTTGTTGTTGGCCAACTTCATTTCTCACGATAAGGCAGTCTAAGGTATCACAGGCTGTGTTTTCGACTGTTTTCCAGTCCACTAATCCTGAGAGGTGATCACTATTTTCTGCTTGCCGTGGAGGGATAGTGTCAGGCGAAGTTAAGGGTACCGCAAATTCTTGTACGTTAGTTTCCATGCGAGGAAACTGTAAGAGTTACTTTGGGCCTGCTATATTGCAATATTGTGGTTATTCTTGCATTTGTAATGTGATTTCAATGCCGGATTGGTAAGGCTGAGTTTTTTGATGTGCTGTGGTTATACTATTTACGTGTGGCCTGATGAAGTGTTCTTGATTCAATCCTTGTTTTGTTATTATTATACGTTATTATTATTGAAATATATAAAAAAAATTTTTCTTTATTTTTGTTCGTTTTAAATTTAAACTTAAATTTAAATTTATTTTGACTTATTTTTATTTACTATTTTATTATTTCAAATTTTAATTCACCTAGAGTAATAATAATGCAATAATTATTATTATTTATTTTTATTTGTTTTTTTTTTTTGTTTTTATTATTTTTAGGGATGTACGGCGCTCATGCATTGGGGCTTATTACCGTTTTTTTTATATTATTTTTAGGAATGAACGGCGCTCATGTATTGAGGCTTATTACCGTTTTTTTTTTTTTTATATTATTTTTAGGGATGAACGGCGCTCATGTATTGAGGTTTATTACCGTTTTTTTTTTTATATTATTTTTAGGGAGGAACGATGCTCATGTATTGAGACTTATTACCGTTTTTTTTTTTATATTATTTTGAGGGATGAACGGCGCTCATGTATTGAGGCTTATTACCGTTTTTTTTTTATATTATTTTTAGGGATGAACGGCGCTCATACTCGGCAGGTGAATCTGGTGAACCCTTTTTTACAAGGCTGTAGTGTGTCGAACGATGGATTAAATTGGGCTCTTTAGCAGAATTCTGGATTTATTAGCAATATTAAAAATATTATTTACGCTGAGCAGAATCCTACCGGCTGCGCCAAAAATGTTATGTAATTTCCTCTTAATGGTACGTAGCACTACAGAAATCAATTAGAAAAAACAAGGTCCGGGACCAAACGTGCAGAGCGTCTTAAGAGTTGATGCGATCATCATGTATCATTGTAGATTATTTTATCTTTCACTTGGTAGCAAAAATATTCCGACTCCCACTTTTCTTGGAAAGTTCGATGTTCATCAGCAATTTTTAGTTTAATTTTGCTAGAACTTGATTTCACTAAAGACATCCTGAATTGTAATAAAAATTAATTATATTATCTTAATTAATAATTTAAAAAATTATACTAACATATAACTTTAACATTGTCCACGGAATTAAAAATGCACCACTGAATATAAATAAATTAAAATCACTCAAAAACTGTCAATATATTTTACAAACTCTTTAACGTGTGTAGTGTACTACGAAGGATATATGTATTTATATAAATGAAAAACCTATTCTACACTTACTAAACAGAAGTGCAAAATTCGCACAAAAAATATCTATTTATAGAATTATCTATTTATAGAATTGCAAGTCAATAGAATTTCGATGTAGCACGTGCTGATCGAAGTATAAAGTCATATAAGGCAAGCTAACAGTATTTTTGTGTGTTGCACAACTGTGTGTGTTTTGCCTGCTTTTGCCTATGTGTGAACCATAATTTTTAATTTTTTTTTGCTATTTTTCTTGGGCTTTTTGATCTAAAACTATCTTAGACCTTGAATGTCTAAAATTGTTGCTAGAATCCGCTTTTAATTTTAAATCATTAATTTGTTCTGTTAGAAACCCTAATTGTTCCAAAATAGTAATTGTTTGTTTTGATTCGGAAGTGAAAATATTTGGTTTATTATAAATTTCTACTATTTTAATCGCACAAGTTGCTAGTTCATTTAGACTCCAGGATTGCAGGCAAAAATTGCTTGGGTGTTTTCCGGAAGATGCTGCAACCACAATGAACAGAGAAGTTCCTCCGACACTTTGTTTCCACCAAGCTGAGATGGTTGTCTATCACCCAAGCTCAAATCACTTAATAACTGCTTTGGTCTGGATATTTCACTCAAAGAAGACGCTTTATTGATATTTCTTTTAAATTATCGTAGGGTTCGGTTAGATGCAGGGCTACCAATTACATCACAACTACACGAAAAATATCTGCTGTAAAAGGTTATTATTATAAAATTGTGGCGCTGGAGATTTGTTACCCGTGTTCTGAGCGTTTTGTTAGAATTATTACTAAGATTTAAATGTAGTTGAGGTTTTGTATCTTTTAATGGGACAATTTGATAATCCTTCAAAGGAGATAATTTGATTTTAAGTTCGTAAAGGTGTAGGGGTTTTACCGTGGTGTTTATGATTCCAATATTTGCACTTTGGTTTCCTTTGTATAGTAAACTATTTGCAAGGAATATTCCTTCGCTTATCTCTTCGGATAAACAGAACATATCTTCTTGTAAGTTGGTTTTGAAAGGTATTATCTCTTGTGTCCGAGCGAGGACATTATAGGGTTTATCCAAGCTTACCTATGAAATTGTGGGTAAACAGGTGGTTACTATAGGTTTTCTGATTGGACTTAGTGATATTTCACAGTCTTAATTTACCGTTTTGATTTTTGAAGGTTCGCAACCCGATTCACTTTTGAGTTAATCGTTATCGGTTACCCTCCTCTCGGAAATTGGCAATTTTTTATCAAAAGGGAAATGTTTTGAGGTTTCGCAACCCGATTCACTTTCGAGTGTATCGTTATCGGTTACCCTCATATTGGGCTTTTGTAATGTTACCTGCTTACTGGTTGGCCTTTCAGCTGAGATATTTTGGTTTCCTTGTTGTTGGCCAACTTCATTTCTCACGATAAGGCAGTCTAAGGTATCAGAGGCTGTGTTTTCGACTGTTTTCCAGTCCACTAATCCTGAGAGGTGATCACTATTTTCTGCTTGCCGTGGAGGGATGGTGTCAGGCGAAGTTAAGGGTACCGCAAACTCTTGTACGTTAGTTTCCATGCGAGGAAACTGTAAGAGTTACTTTGGGCCTGCTATATTGCAATGTTGTGGTTATTCTTGCCTTTGTAATGTGGTTTCAATGCCGGATTGGTAAGGCTGAGTTTTTTGATGTGCTGTGGTTATACTATTTACGTGTGGCCTGATGAAGTGTTCTTGATTCAATCCTTGTTTTGTTATTATTATACGTTATTATTATTGAAATATATAAAAAAAATTTTTCTTTATTTTTGTTCGTTTTAAATTTAAACTTAAATTTAAATTTATTTTGACTTATTTTTATTTACTATTTTATTATTTCAAATTTTAATTCACCTAGAGTAATAATAATGCAATAATTATTATTATTTATTATTATTTATTTTTATTTGTTTTTTTTTTGTTTTTATTATTTTTAGGGATGTACGGCTCTCATGCATTGGGGCTTATTACCGTTTTTTTTATATTATTTTTAGGAATGAACGGCGCTCATGTATTGAGGCTTATTACCGTTTTTTTTTTTTTATATTATTTTTAGGGATGAACGGCGCTCATGTATTGAGGTTTATTACCGTTTTTTTTTTTATATTATTTTGAGGGATGAACGGCGCTCATTTATTGAGGCTTATTACCGTTTTTTTTTTATATTATTTTTAGGGAGGAACGGCGCTCATGTATTGAGACTTATTACCGTTTTTTTTTTTAATATTATTTTTAGGGATGAACGGTGCTCATACTCGGCAGGTGAATCTGGTGAGCCCTTTTTTACAAGGCTGTAGTGTGTCGAACGATGGATTAAATTGGGCTCTTTAGCAGAATTCTGGATTTATTAGCAATATTAAAAATATTATTTACGCTGAGCAGAATCCTACCGGCTGCGCCAAAAATGTTATGTAATTTCCTCTTAATGGTACGTAGCACTACAGAAATCAATTAGAAAAAACAAGGTCCGGGACCAAACGTGCAGAGCGTCTTAAGAGTTGATGCAATCTTTTTGTTTTAGAGTGGTCCAAAAGCGAATATGTTAAATGTTTGCCTTGCAGGGCAGCAAATAGTGGCTAAAAAGCCGATATTTAAAATGATACACAATTTAATTTTATTTATTGATTGCCTATTGGGGCAATTTGTTTATTTAAAAAAAGAAGACTCACCTGCCGAGTAGGGCCGTGGTTTGTCTTTTACAAAATTTTAACAAGAACTAACTTAATTATTACAACTAGTCTACTTTTATACTTAATTTTTACTCCCATTTCTCTATATAATTTTTCATTTTCCATGATATTTCCTGCGAAATCTGCGAACCACTCAAATATATTTCGATTTGCAAAATTCGCATTTAAAAAGTTCATTGATTTGTCTGAACTATGTACAAATTTTTAGTTTTAATGTTATGTTAGCGAAATCTGCAAATCAATAAAATATATTTGAATTTGCAAATTCCGCATTTGAAAAGTTCATTGTGGTTCATTTAATTAGGTTAAATGAACCCAAGGTAAAGCTCTATAATAATTAATATTTAATTATACATACATACATATTTTGTTGTTGTTGTTTTTTATTTTATTTTCTCTTTTTTTTTTATTTTAAAAATTAAGAAAATATGAAGATTGAAGATCTTCATATCTAACAGGTAGAAGACAGCACATAATTAAATTTTGTTTTTTGGCAATTTATTTTTGCTAGCTCAAATTGAGCCTCGAGACGCGAGAACCGCAATTGCGGCAACTCTCTCCAAAATAACTTAATCTTATAAAACTATCTTGCTATGATTCTGACATGGTTAATTCTTGATTGCTAAATTACTTGTTTTTACTTGTTTGAAGAACGATGCGTTGATCATTTGTTCTTGAAAATTCTTTAAAACTTGTTATTTGTTGTTGATTTTTTCTGACTTCTTATTTCATTTCATAAACTCCAGGTATATAATTATATAAGTCCCGTCTGATGCAGCCTCACATCAGAAAAATTATGGCTTGGTCCCGTGTACTATTAATTCAATTCATCGGGGTCACCAATTTGTGGTGGTTTAATGTGCACAATTTAAAAAATAATTTGTATTTTATTTAATTGATTTTTTTTTATAACTTTTAATTTTTTAAATATTTTTTAAAACTTTTTAATACTTTATAATTATTGAAGTGAGAACTTCTTTGGGCGTACATTGCACTTCTTCTGGGGGTAACTTTCATTCTAACGTCACGCTCGGGTGCGTTACGCTGATTCGGATATACTCGGTTCCCTAATGCCCCTAAGATTATTTCAATAACTGTCAAACTATTTTAAAAAAAAAATTTAATTTTTAAATTTAAAAAGCGAAAATTTTAAAAATAAAGAAAGAAAAAATTATTCATAGTTTATGTCGGGTTTGTATTTACAAATAAAAGGAGCTCTTCTCGTGTGAAACTTTAGATTTTAAGTTTGCTTTAAGAATTGTTTCAATTTCTATTTGGTTTCATTTTAAGTCAAAAGTACTAATGAATTAATATATAATTAAGATTGTAGTAACAAAACTAAAAATAAAAATAAAAAAAATGTAAATATTTTAAGTTATGAAAAAAAAATTTTATTTAACGAAATTCTATAAACCTTTTATATTTTTTTGCGGTGAAAGCAGAGCATAAAAAAGCAAATTGTTGAAACACAATACACTTTAATTTTGAATATTATACACTTATCACTCTGGTGTGAATTAGAATTAATAATTGAAAGTACATTGATTATAAAATGGCCGACTTTCAGGAAAAACTTCCAAAATTGCTGCTCCTTTTTTTTTTAAATAAATAGGAAAGGAATATAGAATTGTTAAAAATAAATAATTCTGCTTCATGAAAAAGCAATTGGTGTTTAAATAGTGATTTATATTTCTTTGCAACTTGTGAGACATTTTTAAAAATTTTGTTTAAAAAAAAACACGTTTAAAGTTGTAAAAAACAGGTATTCGCTTTGCGTTACTACGAACTTAATGTTTTTTATTGCTATGAACTTCAAGCTGAAATTTTTACCGTTTATTTTCAACAAATGCTAATTTTTAAATATGTAAGAAAATAGATTTTTTAAATTCGTCTTACGAGAAGACCCCGTTAAGATTATGACAAAAAGAAGGATATTTATTGACTAAAACGATTACTATGAGTTGTAATCAATAGAAATCTACAGAAATATAAAACACCAGATATAAATTTATATAAAAATTAATATCGAATTCCGTGAAATATTAATCATGCAGCCTAATACTTTGTTAAAAGTTTAATAAATTTATGAATTTAATAACATTTTAAAATAAATATAAATCAAAATCTAATAAAATATTTGTTTTTCAAAATTTTTTATGGATAAAACAAGTACAAAACTTGCGTTGTTGAAATTAAGTTACACTGAACAATTTAAATTATAAACAGAAGTATTTGTAACCTATACTTTTTCTTAACTTCACTCCTTCAGCACGAGCTAAAAAATTTAATTTATTTATATTCTCAATGTTGCAAACAGGGTTTATCACCTGTTCTACTAAATTCAGAATTATTTAATCGTTATAAAACAGAATGATTGAAAAGTTTATCATTGGACTTTTATTTTATTATATATTTTCAAATTAGTATTTATATATTTATTTGTAATATAGCTAAAATAAATATGGTGGTTATAAAGTATATAGAAATTATACGTATTTATATATATACATTTACTACACCAATGAAACAATACCATTTTATAATGCACCATATTTTATATATGGTGCATTATAATGCACCATATATTATTATAATAATATATTCTATTAAAACTTTTAAGTTTTCACTTCTGCCGTGTAGTAGTCCAGCAAGTAAACAGCCTTCTTAACATATATTACACCTTTTGTCAAACCTACTGTGGTTTGGCGAATTTTTATTGGAAAACATTTGTAGTTTAAGAAAATAAAAGAAAAAAAAAACAAATTATCATGGTGTTTTTTTAAGAAAAACGCAAAAAACCTCAAAAGATGCCCGGGTTTTTTACCAACGGTTTTACTTAAAAATCATAAATTCAAAAGTTATAAGTGATCGAGTGTGTGGGGGTTAAAACAAAGCCTGAAAAATTCAAAAGGCTGTAACTCGGAAACGAACTTTTTGTGTTTTTTGTAGATGAAATTTTATCTACTTTCTACCCTAAGCGTTTGTCCAACCAATCTCGGAACACCCTGCATCAACATTATATACTGGATATTGTCCCTACGGGAAAACTCCCCTCGATTATGGACACGAAGGAACTAAATGTTCACTTATCAATGTTAATTTATAGATTCCACGCACCGGTGACATTTTAAATGTAAATGCATGCAGGAGTTTCACATGTCCGTTGGGTGTGTGCGTGCAAATCGGTATTGTATATAGGCTGCCATTCTAAAGGGTTTATATATATATTTTCTCTCCCTGTCACTCTTACTGAAAATGAATGTTGTTTGAAAATAGAATAGGGCAAAGGAAACTCTTTTTTTTAATGAATATACATACATACTTTTCTTATACACATAAATTACATATAAATTATTTAATTAAAAATAAGTTATTTCAATTTTTTACATATTAAAAAAAAATACACTAAATTTAAACACGTAATTTAAAACACTCGCGCCTAAAGTAAACAAAACACTACACTAACAATGTCAAAGAGAGATCTTAGGACTTATATACATTTTATAGAGGACAATGCATGAAATTTTACTACTAAGGCTTTAGGAATATTTTCGTTATAAAGCGTGTCCTCTATACAAATACATTAATGTTAAGAGTTGAGCAGAAATTTTCCCAGCAAAAATTATCTCTGATCTTCACCTAAAGTGAATGCAGGTGAAGCCTGTGAGACAGACAGAAACACTTTTAGAAGGGTTAAGCATATGGGTAACTCATGTAGTTAAATATATTCTAAGTCCTAAAGGGACAATAGGAGAAAATAGAATTAAAATCTATTTGAGGTCTTAAACTCTATCTAGTTTTTGACGTCTTATAGTTTAATTTAGTTTTCCAGTGCAGGATAATTAAATAATTTTGCGTGTTTTGTAATATTTTTATTTAATTGTATGTATGTAACTACAGTAATATTAAATTGTAATTACTTGAAATGGATCATATAGTATTTGATTTTTGGAATTAAATTCATTACAAGGTAAATAATATTTAACGTATATATGAAGAATGCTTATGATGTTCAAGGAGTAATTAAATTTTTATGATTATATCCAAAAAATATTAATTATATACATATAAATATGAATATATATATAAACGTGCAAATAATTTATTTCTTAAGTTTTTAAAATAATGTTATTAAATACCTTTACTTTCAGTATTAGAAAATGGATTTACCCGCGGGCAAGTATAATGATTCTGTAATGAATTCATCAGAGAATCATCTCAGGTGAAGCACTGTCAGTAACTAACTTCACTAAGCTTACTATCATAAAATTGCATGAGATACCCTGAAAATCTTTGTAAACTACCACATACAACGGCTTCACCTATTATTAACCTGAAGTGAACTCACTGGTGAATGACATTACCCTTCACTCTTTGTAGAGCTGGTGAATCACTAATGATTCCGGGATGAATTCATTAGTGAAGGTGCTTCACCTGAGATGATTCTCTAGTGAATTCATTAGAGAATCATTTTGTTTCCTGGGTTTAGACGTGATCAAAACTTCATACATTTTTATGGAGGACAATGTGTGAAATCTTTCACTCATCCGCGTTTAAGGGGAAATTTTCCGCTAGGGTGTTAATTGTAATAAAAATGCCGCGAGGTAGAACACTTAAAAAGTATGAGAAAAGAATGATATTATCTTTTAAAGATAATGGTTTATCACAGACAAAATGGTAAGCAGATCAGCCATTAACGTGGTGAACTCTTTGCAAGCATTCGCTTGTGGTGACGGGTACCTTATCGTGACATCATCCGACATACACACAACCATTTTTGAGCACACCTACCCAACTGTGAAAATGTCCACGTGTTTGTTTTCTGTTTTATTTTTAATTTTATCCCTTGGACTTTAAACGGCACCTTTATGCTTTCCTGTGTGAATATTTCTCTTAGTAAACGTAAAATCTGTGACCTACCATCAGAAAGAAAATCCTTCCCCGGGCTGTTAGCATGCTCCCTAGTGGAGCAACATGGCAAGTGACTCTAATTTAAGCTTTTCTCTTTGATGTTGCAGTTTGTCTACTGGGCTTTTTGATTGAGCCTAGAAGACTTATGTGTCCTCTATACAGAATTTTGGCTACTTTGCTAGTAGCAGAAACTGATCACAGTACTTATGGCTCATTTAACCCACCAATGTATAAATCTAGATCACCTGAGTTGTATATAGCTTCCTGTAAAATATGTAACCGAAGATTTAGCTCACTAACATACATATTCCACTGAGTGCATCTTAGTGATCTTACTAGCTGTTCCTTGCTATAATTTTTTAGAGATAGAGTTAGACTTAGTCAAAATCTGTTAGTTATAACCTTAGTTTGCAAGTTTTGTAATTCATTTTTGTTATTGATATGCATATTTTTCATCATCTCTAATGATAATGAGGTTGTAACACAGCTGGTAATACTTGATATCTTGCAGTTTCCTAGGAAATGAACGTCCTATCGTTAATTCTTCTGGTTACTTTGTAAAACTTAATTAAAAATTAGCCATTTAATTTAATTTCTCTTCAAAGTTATTTACGAGTACTAGCCCTTGTGAAATAATAAGTAACTTGTGAAAATAAATAGAAATAATCCTTGTGTTTACTTCTTGGCTCCTACTGACATTGGCTTTTATGCTTTTTAATAGCCTGTTGTATTTGCAAAATTTTCTTTCTTGTATATAGAAAAGTAGTAATAGAACTTAAAATTATTTTTAATCCTAGTATTTCATTAACATTTTTTTAGTATATTTCCGTATGGCATCTTCATAGTTATGCCATGTCCTTTAATGGTTTTTAACATCAGTTTTTTAAAGTTTTTGTGCTGGTTAGAGCACTAATCTCATTTTTAAGATTTTAAGTAGAAGATAAACTTATTATAAAAATTTTAAAAAATTATTTCTATTAAATATTTCTTATTTCTATTAAATATTTCTAATATTTATATTCAATATTTCTTGATCCTAAAACCTTTTATTTGGTTCTTGTTTGTTTGCTATGAAGTCTTCATGAAATCCTTTGGCTTCCTTATAGCTCTCATCTAACAAAGAAAAAGCGTCCAACAATTTTTTAGAACACTTTATTGCAATACAAGTTACCTGAAGTGGAAAAAAGCAGTAACTTTCAAAAATTTAAACAATTTGTGTGTGATTTCCAAGGGAAAAATAAATGGCTATGCACGAAATGAATTTTTAATGACATGCGTGCACCTATAATAGAAAAAATGATTAATTCTGCAAAATATCGAAAAAATTAAAAAAAGTTCTCGCGATCTTATTATCCTTACCAATAGCCTGAAAGTTTTTTATCATTTTATCGATTAATTGACGGTCATTACAGCTCTTGTTTTTTCCTAGAAAACCATGTATATGTATGTATTTATGTATATTCTTGAAAGGCTTTTCAAGCTTCTACCTCGGCATGGCTCAAGCATTTTCTAAATTCTTCATCTTTAAAGAGCATGCTAATCTGGGGTCCAATGAATATACCTACTTTGATTTTTTCTGTGGACAGTTTTGAGAATTTTTCCTTTAAATATTTCATTCCTTTGTTTTCCGAATCTTTACCAAAGTTTTGACAAAATTTTTCATCAGTCCAAGGTTGATATATAGTGGTGGGAACATTACATTATCTTTTTCAACAAGTGCCACTGCAATAACATTGTTTTTTCCCAGAACATGATCTTTACGGCGTGGCCAATTGCGCTTTATGTAATGTTGCTCATCTAATCTGCTATCCCAGAGACACAAGAAGCAGCTACATTTTGTATAACAACCCTGCAGACCAGTGAGTATAGTGACCATTCTTAACATATCTTCCATTTGTATAAGTTGTAATTCAAGAGTTGAAGAAGTTCTTCCATTGTCTCATTTTTTTTTTTTATTCAGTGTTTAGTTTAATAAAATCTGAATCTATATAATTAATTTATTAGTATTATTAACTAGAGTGTGTATGACATATGTGGGAGTTTTGATCCCGTGATCAGTTCCCTATTTGTGTTAGTATTATTATCATTATTATTAAGTTAGTTCATGTGGCTTGTACGTTGTAGCCGTCTTATCTGGTTTGTTGTGTCCAGCAGTAGTATAGCTTCTATGTGGGGGTAATGATGGAGTCTCTTTTCATGTTAAGAGACATGTTTTTGAATTACTACCTTTACCCATTTTATTTTTAGGTCTTTGTGTAGCTCTTTATTTGTCACACATCGGTATGTGATAGTGATTAGTCGCAGGAACTTTTTTTGACTTGTTTTTATAGTTTATCTGTTGGATTCGTGAGCACATTCCCATAACTGGATTCCACATGTCCACATTGGTTCTATTATTGCCAGATATAGTAATCTTTTGTTCCATAGGTTCAGTCTTTTTTACTCAGCGTATATGTTACATGAGTTGATTTGGCTCTATTGACCTTAGTCTTCCAGGCCATTTATTGACGTGGTTTAATATTCTTTGAAGTTTTTTCACTGTTTTTTTTTTTTGACTTATCACTTGATATTATTACTGTGTCATCAGCAAAGGTGCCAATGCATGTGTCTTCTGTTGTAGGTATATCAGTGGTATGTAGAAGTATAGCAGTGGTCCTAGCACACCTTGTGGGATCCCTGCCTCCACTGAATAGAAATTTGACTTTGAGCCTTCGTGTATTATTCTTTACTGAATTTTTCAGTAAGATTCCAGTAGTTTGCAATGATTCTGACGTCACTGCATGTTCATTTTATATGTGAGTCCGTCGTGTCAGACCCGATCAAATGCTTGAGCCACATCTAAGTATACCTCTGTGCAGTATTTCTTTTCCTCGAAGGCCTGTTCGATTTTGCTTGTGATTCTATGTACCCGGTCTAATCTGGAGTGTTTGTCTCTGAATCCGTATTGGAAATCAGGGATGTTTATGAGCGGCTTGATTTTTTTTAGTAGAAATTTTTCAAATAGCTTTGAGACTGTTGATAGCCTTGATATCGGTCTGTAGGAAGAGGTTTCCTCAGCAGGTTTGCCCAGTTTCTTAATCATTATAATCTAATATAATAACTATAATATATAAGCATAATGACTGCTTTCGCCGGTAGTTCTTTAAGAATTCTGGGTGTTATTTGGTCCACCCCCGGCGATTTTTTTATGTTTAGGTTATTGTCTATCTCGAGAGCTACTTCAGGTACAGTGATCTTTTTTATTTCTTTATGTTGTTGGTAATTAGGACTGGTTTTTATTCTTGATTGTATATCATGTAGTTTGAAAACTGTTGCTAAGTATTGTGCTAACAGTTCTACTTTTCTTCATCTTTATGTACCCATCTTCTGTGTTGATTTCTGAGTGGAATTATTCTTTGTAGGGGACGTTTGAGTTTGGGTGTTGCTGTTCATAGTGTATAATCCTTGTCCTTATCTGAACCTATCTCACTCATGCATTTGTTGAAACTTTCTGTTTTATACGTTTTTATTAAGGTATTGACTTTATTGCTAATACGGTTGAATATGGTTTTGTCAACTGGATTTCTGGAGGAATACCAGGTTTTACGCACTCTTCTTCTTTCTTTAATACACTCTCTAATGTCTGCCGTATAGGTTGGACATGCCTAGCTGGTATCGTTTTTTGATTCGTGCGTGGCTAGGACTGCTGCCTTTCTGATTGTTTCAATGAGTGCTTTCGATAGTTTCTCTAAATCATTCTTGCTCTTAAGTTTTATCTTTACATCGATAAGTTCCACGAGATGTTCTGTAAATAGCTCCCAGTCTGTATGTTTGTTTGTTAAATTTTCCTTCCTATTTTTTGGCATTACCTTTGCTCCTATAGTTAGCAGCCCTGGTGTGTGGTCTGAAGTTAGATCGTGACTGTCATGTATTTTTATGTAGTTCGGTGGAACTCCTTTTGTTATGCAGAAGTCAACCAGGTCTGGTATTTTATCTGGGCTTGTAGGCCAGTATGTTGGTCTACACGATGATTGATAGTTGCAATTATTTTCTTGGATTGCTCTTAAGAGTTCGCCTGGAGATATGAGTTTGCCTGGAGATATGAGTCTTGACCCTCATGCTGTGTGTTTAATGTTGTAGTCCCCTCCTATTATGAATTTTGAGTTTCGAATCATGACTAAGAATTCTCTCTTGTATTTCTGTGACGTTTGTGGAATAACCAACAGGTATTGATGGTTTCTTGTGGCACTTATGAAGCAAAAGTACTTTCAAACTATATTTGCTGCCATCAAAAAAAATTATATATATATAACAAAATTGAAGAAAAAAAAAAAATATATAAATATAATATTAAATTAAAATAAATTAAAAAAATTATATAAAATAAACGGATAGTAATAAAAAGTATCTGACCCTTTAAATCCTAAGTTCTCAGGCTTGATGGGCCCAGCAACCCTTCCCGAAAGGATCTACAAACGAATCTTTTTTTTTCCAAAAAAAATTGAGTAAATAAAGTGGAAAAAAAATTGTACGTTAAGTTTTTTCTCTTCTTCAAGTAAACATTATTCCCTTACTTAAATCAAAAAACTCAATAAATTGCAAATTGTATAAAAACTATAATATGCAGATACTTATAAGCTATTAATAATATGAAAAAAATTTATGTATATGAAAAAAAAAAAGAAATATATTTAGAAAAACCAAAATGGGAGGATGAAACCTTTTTTCCATACATATACTAAGTTCATGTGTGCGATGTATAACACCTTCTTGCACTGCTCAATATTTTATTGTATTTTTTTTCTTCTTTTTCTTCACCTTCACCAGCATCAAAATTTCGGATTATGTTCATTGTCGGAATTCTTTTTTTTTGTTTTAAAAAAATCACTTTAATTATTTAACTTAATAATATCCAGATATATAGTATATGTTTTATTTTTCTTATAATCCCAATAAAAGTATATCTAATGAAATAGTTTTTTCTTTCTTTTTTTTTGCACCTCCGTAAATCATTTAAACTTTCATAGCTATCGTACAATAGACGCTAATCTTTGAGGCAAATCGCTGGCCTTCATCAACCCGCCATCAAACTAATTATATTATTTTTCCCCTCGTACAAAACGTTTTTCTTTTTTTGTTTACACAAATCCAAAACTATAAAAAAATTTATCACCTCAAAACTTTTACATGGCTCACAAAAACAAGCGTTTTTTTGTTATTCTCAAATCTTAATTTATTCGTTTTTCCAAAAAAAAAACTAATTTTAAAATTAATTTTAGTAGCCTAACTAGCTGCTTCACTGACTCCACTCGACTCACTCAAGTCACGCTATAACTTTTCTGCTTTGCATTTTGTCAACGGGAAAATCAGCAGTCCCGTTGTCAAAATGCAATCAAAATTATTTTGAGATAAGCTGTTGCAGCTTGACCTCTTATCTCTAATTTTCAGGGGCCCGTTACACAATCAGTCACGTGGTCGATGCGATTTCTCCACTCAACTGGCAGAAACCTCTCACCCCTTAACCTCTCAATTAGCGCTGCAAAACAAATACCACACATTGACCTTACGAGTCCATGATTCATTTACAAAGCTGGCTGAAAATCCAAAACACACCTTATATGCAATGAGAACATTTTCAGTTAACTTTTTTACTGAACTATTTCTCAAGATATAAGAACCACAAACAAAACAAAAATTTATCTGGTGAATGTTTGCACTTAAAGTTGCTTGAACCACACAACATGATTAAGTAATATTTCTTACATTGTTAAAAAATTATTCTTAACTAGCTGACCCAGCAAACGTTGTTTTGTTAAATTTAAATTATTCCTAGGATTATTTTAGTAGAAAAAAATAGCTAACTTACTGTCAGTCTGTGAGGGTGGGGTATATATGAGTGAAAGAGGTATGGAGCGCTGTGAACGATGATGGAATATAAAATAACACAATACCAAACATTTGCATTTTTAATTCATTGTAATTTTTTTTTTTAGATTATATATATCACTAATTATATTAATTTTACTAAAAAACAATATCAATCCCTTAACGCAATAGAGTGTACAATATTTTTTGTTTTCCCATCTTAAGGTAACACAAACAAACTGGATGGTTTGCCCACTCGACAGCATGCCACGTATAATTGTCCATGTGAAAAACATGGTGTGATCAAATCTAAGCCACAAACAGACATCGTTTGGCCTTGAGACTTATTGATAGTCATCGCAAATGCCAATCTTATTGGAAATTGAAGACGTTTAAATTGAATTGGCACAATAATAAATGTTGTATTTGAGATTTAATTCGTTGACTTCCACATTTTTTGCTGCTAAAATTGCTCTTTCTGCCATATATCTACATATAATATTTCATCAAAATCGGTCAAGCTGTTTCGGAGGATAATTTTTTAATTCATATTTTTATTTATTTTTTAACTTAATCAAATTCGGCACGGTTTCCATTAGTAGGGGCACTTTAATATGTACTTTTTCCGATTAAGTCCGACACCCAGATATCGGAAAAAATAGTAAAAAAATTTAAAAAGTTGTCTTAATATGATTTTTCGACCTTTAAAGTTTACACTAAAACCTCTTTAAAATCGCCATATTGGAACTGCCACAATATAAAAAATCTTCTTCTTCTTCCCATCAAAATTGTCATCACTAATTCATTTGTCAATGAAGGCTAGTAGTTTAGACCTAAATTAAAGGCTACGTTAATTAATGAATTAAATTTTTTCTTGGTTGGTCTAAATAATGTTATTATACTATTTATTTATAAATATATGTATTATTTAATTAGAAAAACTATTATCTATTCGTCAGTGTACTAAACTTGAATATAGAAGACGAGAACTTTTACCTGATCTGACAATTTGATGTTTATATATTTTAAGGTGTCATAATCAATCATAATTTAAGAAGAAAACATATTTATTGGTATCAATTGTTATGGAAACTAAAAATGAATTAGCTGAAAAACTTATTAATGAAAATATAACTACTGAAAAAATGAATGTAACTTTCAACTACATATAATATTTAAATAAGGAAACTGAAGAAGTTTTGTGGGAAGAAGCCAATCTTGAAGAAATCGAAGATGTTTCTGATTCCGATGTGAATTCGGTTTTAGCATTTTGTGAAGGTGAAAGACCCTGAAATTTTAATCGTTACTTGTCACATGTTATGTAAAATTTATAGGAAAGCTAATCTCGAAAGGAAATGACGAACAAGCAAAGGTTTTGCTTCAGAAGCCCTGAAGAAATATTAATATCAAGACGATATTGAACAGCTACTACTGATAAAAAATAGTTCACATGTGGAAAATAATGATTTAGTTAGTTTAGAAATTTGTTGTCAAAATATCACAAGATTCACTTTCATTGTTAAAACGACATATCCAAGAAAAAAAAGTCGGAAGCTGTCTCTCAAATAATAAATAAACATTTGCATTATATGAAGGTGCAACAAGAAGCAAGGGGCAATGTCAGGCAGCGGCTGGTGCAATTATCATTAGAGAAGCAAAACGACAAGATAATAAAGTTCGAGTATATTATGGATTATTAAAAGAGGTAGATATAAACTATTTTATATTTAAATGTAATATTCATAATTTTACAATCTAGATGGTTTTCCAAACTCTTACAACACCACCTAATAAACTTAAGAAAAAAAAACAAAAGAAAGATCCCTTATTTTTAAAGAAATCGAAATCCTCCTCCTCATGATCGTATACCATTGTTGCAATTAAAAGACGCCGATAAGTTAGAAAAAATAAAAGCACTTAGAAAATCAACCAAAAGAGTAAATTTAGGATGTGATACCTTCTGTATGCATGTATACTCTGTTAAATGCTGGCAATAATGCTATTTGGTAAATTATTAACATAATGTGAAACTTCTGACGTTAAAGATGGTGAATCATATATGCTTAGATCGTTCCCATCTAAATCAACACCATTTATACATCTTCATTTCATAACAAGAAATTATCAAAAATAATGAAAAAGATACACTTATTGAATTTTATGCACTATTGTGTTAACATTGTAAGAATTTGAAACCAATTTATAATGAATTATAAAAATTATAAAAAGGATAAAATGGTAAAAAAAAGAAAAAAAGAATAAGCGTAAAATATATTATTTTGTTTATTTAGTTTAGTGTGATATTAAAATCACTTTATTTCATAAGTCATGTGAATAACTTGTATTTGAATTTTAAGCATAATAATTTTAAAATTAGCCATAAAAATAATAAAAAAAATAAAAAATAAAATAAATTTTTTTTAGTGACTTCAAAATCATGTCTTAAAACTTTACTTTCAGTCTCTTTAAGAAAATATATGAGAATCAATTTTAGTATCAATTGGAAACCTACACAAAAAACCGTATAACTTAACTGTTTGTTTTTAAAATACGACCTTCTGTTCTTCGTAATATGTATTGACCTCTTTCTAGGTGATATTTAAAAAATGTTCTATTTGATACACAAATCCAAATAAATTTGGTGTAAGGAATAAATTGAAATGATTTTTTTAGTTAGAGTATAATATTCCTTTATTATTATCACCAATTATTACCCAGTGCTACATATTCATTTTATATAAAAAATATTAACTATCAGTTTCTTTTTATTTTACTTATTATTTAATTTTCAAATACGTTGATGTACCAATCGGGTTGGAATGTAAGCTCTATTTTACCTTTATGAAATATTTTTGCGAGTTTTTGGGTTCCAATAAAATTATAAGGAATTTATGCAAAAAACCACAGCATACAATTGGTTAATCTGTAAATAAAAACAAGAGAAATTTTTAGTTTCCATAATAATTGATACCAATAAATATGTGTATGTTTTCTTCTTAAATTATGATTGATTATGACACCTTAAAATATATAAACATCAAATTGTCAGATCAGGTAAAAGTTCTCGTCTTCTATATTCAAGTTTAGTACACTGACGAATAGATAATAGTTTTTCTAATTAAATAATACATATATTTATAAATAAATAGTATAATAACATTATTTAGACCAACCAAGAAAAAATTTAATTCATTAATTAACGTAGCCTTTAATTTAGGACTAAGCTAATTTTGATGGGAAGAAGAAGAAGATTTTTTATATTGTGGCAGTTCCAATATGGCGATTTTAAAGAGGTTTTAGTGTAAACTTTAAAGATCGAAAAATCATATTAAGACAACTTTTTAAATTGTTTTACTATTTTTTCCGATATCTGGGTGTCGGACTTAATCGGAAAAAGTACATATTAGAGTGCCCCTACTAATGGAAACCTCCCCTCAAATTCTTCTAAAGCCATTATAAAATTAAATTTAATAATTATTTTACTACACAACTCGAACATATTAAGAAATTATTAAGGTTTAAATTTATTGAGATAACATTTAAATTAGCTAATCTTCTTCAATGATGACATAATATCTGTTAATTGACAATTAAGTTTGACACCCAGAAACAAGAGATATAGAAAAAAAAGAAATTATACAATGGTTAATTTAAAACACGTTAAATTATTCATACATGTTGCTTAGCCCCTTAGTTATCTAATTTTTATAATTTAGCAATTCAAATTTACAAACTTTTAACAGCGCTTTCAAATCGAAATATGTATTTAAATATTGCAGAGGGGAAATATTGCTTAGCATACTATACTTCATTTAAATATGCGAATTTATTTTTAAAGCTAAAATTTTACATAAGTTATGTTAATTTTATCTTTTTATAACTTTCCTTATTTATTTCAGTTCAATGCTTAGAGACTTGCATACGATTCTTACATAATTTTTGGATCATATGAAACAAAAAAATGAGAGTAAATCACGACGTAATTTTAGTACTCTTATCAGATCTCTTAAGATTTAATTTTTGTATTATTGAAAAATTTTAAATATTCCATGAACACAACTGTAAACCAAATAATATTAAGAAAAAAAACAATATAACTTACTAACTACTACTTATATAATAAGTAGTTTCAACAGTTTAGAGCCCACTCCTTAAACTTTAAACTTTTTTTTTTTTAGTAATAACAAAGTTACCCGCTCTTGCTGCTTTACTGTTATTTTAATTTAAGTTGAGCGTGGTTATTTTTCTTAATAGGATCAAACTGCATGCTGGCGCTTATATGCGAATTGGATTGCAAATGAATATTTATAAAAAACATTTTCTTGACTTTTTTGTAATCATTTATAGTTTAGTGTAATTTAAATGAGTATTGCTGTTGTGTGAAATAATTTCTCTTGTTAGTGGAGTAGATATGTAATTATTGAAAGTGAACATTTAAATGTTGTGTTGTTATTATTGCATAAAAAATTAAAAAATCAGGTAGCATAAAAGATGAACAAAATTTTTCTTCTCACAATCACTTAATTTATTTAATTAATACGAATTCATTTTGGAAATTAAAAATTTTTTTTGTTGTGTTCTAAAAAAAATAAATAAAATATTATAGTTTCTAGAAAATAAATATATATTAAATATTTTGAATGCCGTATTTATATCTGATGATAGAAGTTTTAACCTTTTCAATATGAATAACAGGATTTCAAATAGTTGATTGGTTGCATATATATTCAAAGTAATAAAATTTTATTTATTAATGAGGTTTTTACATCATTTGAGACTTTTTTATAAGGGAAGATTTGAGATATTCAAGACCCTTAAAAGGATATAATAGTTTTGTGATGCTTTGAAGAGATTTAGGGATTTAGATAATCCAGATGAACTGGATCAATTATCTATTGATGGTTCTTGCATAATATATTTACTATGATCATATTCTTATAAAAGCCAATAGCCATTCATTAGTTATTATATTACCTTGGGTCTCAGCTGGAATGGTTAATTGCTGGCTTGCCTGTTCCAAAACATAGATATACAATTTCTAAAAGTTGTTTTTCTTTGGTGGTTTTTTGGTATCAGCTGAAATTTTTGACTTTCCTTATTAATAATTTTAAAATTTTCAAACGTATTTTATTAAATTGCTTAAAGCTGATTCAATAATAAACGAACGGGCAAACCAGCAAGTAGTTCAATCGCTATGCAGCCTTATAAAGGTAACATAAGGAAAACACTGTGACTCAAATAATAATAATTGATGTTATGTGATTTCGCTTAAAGTTCTGGTTGTCTCTACTCACAGCGAATAATTTCAGCAAAATATATTTTGCCTATAACTTTACTTGGCTATGAATATGCCTGTGATGAAAAATTGATTTCAATATTCCATGCCAAATTTCAAAAAAAAGTTTTTCAGTCTATAGTTGGTAGAAGAAAATATTTCACAACAATCAAGAAACAAGTAGCTGAGTGTTTCCATCTGCCTTGAACAAGATTTTTACTTCCTTTCCAATGATTTATACTTCTTATGAAACATATCTTGTAACAGACTATAAATCAAAAAAAGGAAGCTTTATTTATGTTTTTGGTTTAAACCTTTTCAAAATTAGAACAAAGAACTTTTTTTTTAAATTGTGTAATAATATTGGACAATATGAAAATTTTAACTGTTAATAATATAGTAATGGTAATATTGGTGGCAGTACATAATACTGAAAGTCAAACAACAATTAATTTATCAAGCATACTTGGAAAATGCCATAATGGTTCGCCAAAATTTGATAATTGCTTAAAAAATATGTTCAATGAGCTGAGAATATTTTTTAAAACAGGTGAGGAAATTCGACATTGATTTTAGATATACCTAAAAAAAATTACGCCAAATAAAATAAATAGTTTTAGAAAATTGAAATAGTTAAATGTGTAAGAAAGTTGGATCCCTTAAAAAAACTATCTCTTTTTCTAACTAATTAATTTTAGAAACAGCCTAAACTTTTTAGTTTTTAACTAGAGCAGCGGTGCGCAAACTGTGAGTCGCGATCCCCTAAGAAAAGGATGCAAGAAAAATTTTGAGGGTCGCCAAAAACCAAATAAAATAATTTAAATAAACAAATTTATTTGTTATTTAAAAAATATAAGACTTTTCTTTAACGACTATCAGGTAGTATGAAAATAGTGACCCCCAAGGGTCACAATAAAATTTTACATGAAATGGGGGGTTGGCAGTGAAAATAGTTTGCGCACCACTGAACTAGAGTATTTTTTTAAATAAGGTATGATTAATCAGGCACTCTTTCAAATTGATATTTCAACTTATACACGATTTAAAGAAAGCATCACATGCAATTTAAAAATTTTGTAGGGTAAATTATAAAAAAATATGAAACTAGGCTAACGAGGATTTGTAAAAAATTGGAAACAAAAGAAAAATTTATATCACAATCAAAAAAATTTCTTACTTTGGATGAGTATTCTCATCCTCATTTCAGTTATTTTATATTTTTTTAACAATTCTTTTAATTCTAGGTATTCCTGAGTTTAATATAAAGCCTTTTGATCCACATAAGGCAGCTTATATAGAGCAAAGAAGAGGTGATGAAAATGGGCTAATTGGCTATAAGTTGGTATTGAGAAATGTTTCAGAGTATGGTTGGATACATTCTGAAGTTATCAAATTAAAAACAGATCCAAAAAACAATGAATTAATTTACACACAATATTTCCCAGAAAAAAGCTTAGATGGACTTTATGATTTTTCAGCAAATATTGGGCAAATACCATACATTCGCAAAGGTTTTTGGAATTTAACATTGTATGACTACAGGTAAATTAACTCAAAATTATTTTATTATTAAAAATTCTAAGTAATTGACTTTTATGTTCCAGTCAAACAACAACTGTGAAAAGACTGGGAGGGTTAGGTTCTATACTTAAAATTCATGTACATGTTGATAAAATTGGTGGAATGAAATTACATATTTCCGATATTTTCGGTAGTGAATGGAAATTACTAAACAATGTTGCAGATTCTTTAATCAATAATTTTTGGCAGCCTGGCGTACCATTTGTCAAGCCACTCATTAATGATTTAGTTAGTACAGCTTTTACAGACATATTCAATGAATCATTTCGTTATTTTCCACTCAAAGAATTTATTAAATGACTGAATTAAAATGTTATTAAAATCATTGTTGAGTTTTGTTTCAAATAAATAAATTAGTTTAACAAAACTGTTCTTTTTAATTTTAGTAATTTATTTACATGATATAGCGAGCTCGATATGACCAACCGTCGGTTAAATTATTTCTACGAAAAACACTAAATTGTTCTTGTTACAAACATTGAAAACCAAAAAGACTGGATTATAAAGCTCAATAATGGGAGAATAAAGTCGACAAAGAAAATAAGAACAAGTAGAAGGGATGAGAGAAAACAACCAAAAGTTAAAGAGTTGAGCTTCTTTACCGATCAATTTCTGTAGCTGGACTAACTAAATAAAAAAATCAAAAACAATAAGGCAGCAATGATAGGGACTGGGACGCTATATAAAGTAAAGCAAGGAAAATCAAGGGAGGAAATCAAGGAATTTTGATTTTTAAAACTTTTGAGGTAGATTCATATCACTGAATGTAGAAGACTGAATTTTTTATGAAAATCAAATAAGGCTGAATGAGTGAAATAAAAATTTCATTATTAATTTTTTGCAGAGCTTATTAGACAGTTAAATATTTGGTTTTTCTTTTAAAAGTTATGTCTTTTTTTCTTATTGAAAATTAATGTTAAGGTGGACACCCACTTAGTGCGTATATCTCAGCGGGTAACTTTTTTGACGACAAAATGACGTACAAATCAATTTCACGCTGAAATATCCACATATGAAGGGGAACTTTAGCGTGAGTCTATGACGTCATAAAAGTTACCCGCTGAGATATACGCACTAAGGGGGTGCCCACCTTTAGGTTTAATAACTTAAAAAGCTTTAATTACTTAAAGCTTTTAATCGAAAACGTATAAAATACTACTTGGAATTCATGGAATAAAGTATAGCCATATCCCTCAAGTATTCATTTTTTAAGTGCATATGCAAACTGAGCTATGTACCAGTAACTATGGTTATAGTTTTACTAATAACAACTGAGTTAAGACGCAGTCTTTTCCATTATTTAATTCCAGATACAAAAAAATCGGAAATAACTTTATATACATAAATCATACTTAAAACTAATTCTTTTATGTTTATACATATATCCACGCATATATGTATATTGCTTCATAAATTTATATACATATATATATATATATTGCTATGTTGCTACATATACCCAGCGGGGAATTGAGTGCTCGGAGAGACCTATTCGAGCGCTCCTAAATCAATACCGAGTGTTCGGCCTGCATATGAGCCTTCATTAACGATTTTACTCTACTTGTCCGCTTTTCGAGCGCTCGGTTAGAGGGGTTTAAGAGCGCTCGTTTAGAGGGACTTAGGAACGCTCGGGTTAAAGGGATTTAGTAGCTCTTTTTTTTTCTTTTGTAGATTAAAATTTTTTTAAAAAAAGAATGCCAATATGAGGATCCATATAAATAAATAGCTCAATTCGAACGCTCTGTCACCATATTCATTCAGAGCACAATCCAAGCGCTCGAATTGAGCTCGGTATACGAGCGCTACAAAAATTTCCCGCTGGGTATTGCTTCATATATATGTGTATAATTTATATATAACAAAACCCAATTTTAAATTTGTTTCTTTTTTTTTCCAGAGGAAAAAAAATTTATAGCAGGACAGCGTTCCTACTGCCTAGTATGCAAATTTTTTTTGTAATGTTTTTCTGTCTTGCTAAATATTTATATAAATGCGAAGTGTACTGCCAACAACTATCACCCTAATAATACAAAAGATCAGTAACACACCCATTTCTCAAGTCAGAATTCTATCAAATTTAAAATTTTGCTGTTATATAGATTCTGATTCTGTTAAAATTATTTCTACTTACAAAGAGCAAGAAATAAAAGAAATCAGAATATATGATGCATGTAACAAAAATAAAAATCATTGGTGTGGGCTCGTGTCACATGTCGAGTACTTTTGAGGTTATATTAAATCACTGAATTAACTGAACGTGAGAACTACACTCAAAATTAATGACTTTAAATATAGGAATAATTACAGACCAGTCAGAAGTGACTCCGGTGGACCACTCTTAACACTCAGGGATATAAAATAAAGATAACAACCTATTCTCAGACCTACTGAGTATACATATAAAATTTCATCAAAATCGGTTAATCCCTTTCAGAGGAGTATGGTAACTAAAACTGTGACACGAAATTTTTATAAATTTCGCTATTAAAAAATAGGGGTTGATGGTAGAAGGGTGAAAATTAAAGGCTTTATGTATTCTTTAATGCCACATCAAATAAAAATAAAAAATAAAATTTCGTCCAGGAAATAAAAAAACATAATTATCACTTAGGGGTGTAAAAAATAGACAAAAACCTTTCCGGGGATATACCTAATAATTTCCCAAATTTTCACGGCGGTTTTTGAATCCATCGAGTACAGACAGAGAACATTCAATTTTATATATAGATTTAATTTGTTTACATTTGTATTCCTTAATTTAATGTTTACAGATTAACATAAAAGGTTCATAACATAATAATAAAAACATAATAAGTTCGTAAAAACTAACTCCGTTTTCTTACATGTATTTGTTAGTGATTCCCACTGCGATATGTTTTGGTAAGAATTTGCAATAATTAGATGAAAAAAGAATCGATTGCGAATGCATTGTGACAAATATTTCAATAAAATTGTCTATATACTCCAATGCAATAAATTTCAGGAATTTTATAATTTTTCCACTTGTTATCTAGTATAACAAAATATAATTTCCCAAAGTTAGCAATTGACTGTCCATTTTCTCTTTTCGATATGTATATAACAAGTTAATTTAGTTTTATATCACATTATGGATACTAAACCTTGTTTTTTATTATACTAATCAAATAAAGTTTTGTTGCACATAACAAATTTAACCTTTACTTTGGTCTAATCGACAAAGTTTCTACACAAATTACGCAGAGTCATATTTGAAAGGGAAGAAGAAGAGAAATTCATTGTTTTGACAGTTTAAATATCCATTTGTTTTTTTTTTGTGAGTAGGGAAAACATTTTAGAATTTTTTTAATATTTTTCCTGGCATCAGGGCGTCGATATTCATCAAGAAAAATATAAATTATTTGGGGGGGCATTTATAAATATCGTGTTTGTTAATTTATATTGCTAACCTGAGGAAAAGATTAAAAATTTGTGTTTATATATTATTTATTTAGTCATTATTTACAAAAATAAAATGGAAATAGACCTTCCAAGTGGTGAAATCAATATTCCAGAAATAAAATATGAATGTAAGCTTAACAAATCTTTTATTTTCGCTTTTGCGGTTATATTGTTATTATTAAACTTCTGTTTTTTGATTTTCTTAATAGATCTTGACCATACAGCAGATGTACAGTAAGAAATATATTTAAAAAATGTTTATTTTAATTTTAATTTTCTATCTTGCAGAATACATTCTTGGGGAGTAGACTTAATTGAAGCATTCGAACAATGTGGCATGGCTATGTTTGCCTATATGACAGATATTGAAACTGTTGAAATTAAATCCTGTTATAAAATTGAAGTTGAAGCAGATGATTTAGAAAATTTATTATTTCAATATTTAAATGAGCTATTGTTTTTATTTTCGGCTGAAAATTTTATTATTTGTCGTAAATTAAAAATAGTTAATTTTGATATGCAAAAAATTAGAATTGAATGCGAATGCTACGGTGAAGTATTTGAAATTGGTAAACATCCACAAGGTACTGAAGTCAAAGCAATTACATATTCAGCAATGCAAATTATAGAATCGGCAAAAGATAAGTGGGAAATTTTTGTAATAATTGACATTTAAATAATTATTTTTAACAAACAATAAACTTTGTAAATATGAATAAAACAGAATTTCAAATGTTTGTATCGGGTCAAATCAATAGAGATGTTTTAAAACTTTGCTCTGTTAAAAGCTGAACATTTGATATATCCGTGAGGCTCAACCTATTTGTTGGCAACTTTCGATCAAAAAAGGACTAATAAAAACACTTGTAATAGAAAAAAACAAACCTTCAGCCATTTCATAACGGAGCAAACAAGCAAACTTTTATATCGCTCGAAATCAAACGGATTATTTCTAAATTTTTTTCACGTAAATTCAGAAAATTGATTGTTTTTTCGCCTTGAAGGTATGTTTTATCTACTTTAACTGTCAAATTGGGCTTTCCTACTTTCCTTCATCAAGAAGATTTCCTGCATTTTAATTCACTTCAAATTGTTTCTCATTATTTCAAAGGATGGCCCAGCGGGAAATTCGGAATGCCCTTCCAAGGTGAGTGATAAAAAGAGCATTCCAAAGTATCCCGTGTGAATGCCAAATGGAATGCGCTGGCACACGTATTCCATTTGTGTAAAAGCTTTAAATAAAACTTTTACCATTTTCACATATATGATATTGAATATGTATTTCATATATATATATTAACGTGCATAGAGCATGCGTGTTGATTTGTTGTCAACATTTGACACTTAGAATTTATTTTAGGTTATTTATTCCATAATTTTAATTCAAATTATTTGTAATTATTTTATTTTAGGTTCAGAAATAAAACTAAGATTCAGTTAAAAGAAAAGCAGTGTATAATATTTTATAAGAGGTATGTATTTAATTAAATTAGTTTTAACGAATTTTTAATTGTACTCAAAACATATTTTCTAGAGAAAATATAGGAGGATTAGAAATATGTCTGAAATGAGACAATGTCCCTATAAGATTAGATTCAAAGAAAGGATGAATGTAATAAAATTTTATTTAGGGTTTCAAATAAAATAATTTAAAATTTTAAAATTTGTTTTAAAAAGAAAAAAATGCACCCATTTTAAGTGCACTTCAAAAAAATTAGGTAAGTATTCATATAAAATATACAAAATTTATAAAACTTTTTTTAGGTAAATGAATTAAAATTATATCTTTTTCAGGGGACATTCCATTTCATGCTTATTTTGTATGGAATGTCATGGCATTCCATATACTAGAGCAAACTGACTGCCTTACTGTTTTATATTAAAAAAGCTTTTCTTTATAAAAATGTAGCATGTAATGCAAATTCCCCTAAAAAAGCTTTTAATGCATATGCATAGAACATATGTATATACATGTGTGGGTTTTTAATATATCCCAGCGGGAAATGTGAGCATCGCGGAACCACTTCCATCCTATTCTCGGGGAACTAAGCTTTACTTCCACTTTATACCCGAAATGCCTTCCTTTAACATAGGCATAGCATTGGATGGAAGTGATCAAACATACATATGCATTTAATAATCTGCATATGTAGTGGTAGAATGGCATATGCATATAATCCTCTTATATGAAGAGCTTTATCAGGGGTATTAAATTTCGTTCCAAATGATTGAAAAGCGATGTATCTGAAAGAAAACGCTTTTACTCATGATCCGCTGAAAGGCAAATATATATATATAACGCTTTGATTCCTATTGATGTACTCGCAAGGTATCTCTTTTCTGAAAAATTTAATGGAACTTTGGTTCCAAATGATGTACTTGGAAGGCATCTTTTGTATGAAAGATTTTGATAAAGTTCCTGGTTTCAAATAAGGAATTGTCAATTGTTGTTTATTAATTAAACTTGTTTAAAATAAAAAATACTATGCTTCTAGCTGCTTTTAATTAATTTTATTATATATTTTCCAATGATTTTTTCCTTAAATTTAGATTAATATTTCATATACAAGAAATTTATGGGTTTTTCTTAAAGGTAAGTAATTTTGTTTTTAGGATAATAAAATAACTTAAGATCTCTGAGATGTTTTCCCTACTTAACTATATTCTAATTGCATTCCAATGAATTTTAATATATATTTTGGTTGCTTGCTATGGACTAAAATACAAACATTTATTATTCTAGCTAATTATTGCAGATTACAGGTAATTTTGTATAAACAATTGCATTTAATAAAACCAAAACATAAATGTCAAACTATATCTTTTGTCTTTTTCTAATGCTCTGCAATGCTATTGAAACCCGAATTTTTCTTTTAACTTGTTAATTTTTACTAAAAAACAGTCATATTTTTTTTATATTATACATATTTATATTTCAAACAATTATTCTTAAAAACTAACTAAACAATTAAATAAAAATTATAAAAACACAAAACAATCACACTCGCGAGTAAAAGAAACAGCTACAACAGCAAGTACAAGTGCTTATGCGACTGACAATAACCAAAAATTTTCTAAGTCTTTTTGATGGCCGATCTTCATAAAGGTGGCTATAGACTACAACTAAAAGTGGACAACTTTTGCTTACTTTTCCATATAAAAACCTGTTTTCGGGGACTTTTCGGGTAGATATTAAACATATGTTTGATATTTTTCTGATTTTTACATGCCCTCCACTAATACACTCAAAGAAAAATTCATTTTTCAATTTTTCTTCGAGTTGTGCACATCGGTCTCTACCATATATATGATATATCAAATGCTGGGATTGCACTATGTGTGGGATTGTAATGCAAAGTTTTTCTTCAGGTTAAATGATAATCTTTATTCTGTATTTTTTCTAATGGATTAATGGTTAAAGTTTTTTTTTCAGGTTAAATGATAAGCAAATTTGGTTTTATTTTTTCTAATGGATTAAGTTAGTATGCAAGTAATTATTCAATTATTTAATTAAATAAATAAATATTTATTAAATGATAACATTGGAGAAGATACACATGAAAATATATTTAAAGAAAATAAAAATTAAGACACCTAATATTAATAATAATAATAATATCTGGCGAAATGAAAGAATTTCAAATGCATTATTTGAAGAAAGGAACTTCAAAAGAAAATACTTTCAATTGATTTAAATTCAATTATGTCAAATATAAATAGTTTTTTCAATTTTTATAGATAGGATAACATACAAAAACATAATTCTATTTCAGCAATACAATTTCGTTGATAATGATCAACAAACTATAAAAAGAAGTAATATTATTATTTTATAATTATTATAATAATTAATTTCCAAGTTGTAGACACTTTTTGATTATATTTTTTTAAATAAATATATATTTCATGTTATTTTTGTTTTTAAATATTATTTTTACTCATTTCATTTTGACTTATGTGTTATTATTTATATTTAAATGTAATTTATTTTATTTTAATTTGATTTATTTATGTTTCTTTCATAACTTCACAACATTTCTCAATAATCAAACCTTTTATTATAAAAAAATCATATATAATTATATATTTGATTAAAAAAATATAGGTTCTAAAATATTTGTATATTTATACAATTGTATTGATATTTTTTGTGCAATTTTTAGTCGTCAGAATCCCTTTTATTTTTCTAAATATTATTGGTTAAACTTAATATTAGATGTAATTGTTTCATTTATCGGTAATGAATTAAGCTGCTCAATATTTATTTTCTTTGAATATATTTTTATGTGTATCTTCTTCAATATTATCATGTAATAATTTTTTATTTATTTAATTAAATAATTGAATAATTACTTGCATACTAACTTAATCCATTAGAAGAAATAAAACTAAATTTGCTTATCATTTAACCTGAAAAAAAAACTTTACAGTACAAACCCACGCACATTGCAATCCCATCTCTTAAAATGTCATATGGCAGAGACCGATGTGCACTACTCGAAGAAAAATTGAAAAATAAATTTATCTGTGAGTGTGTTAGTGCAGAGCATGTAAAAATCAGAAAAATATCAAACATGTTTAATATCTACCCGAAAAGTTCCAGAAAACAGGTTTTTATATGGAAAAGGGAGTAAAAGTTATCCACTTTTAGTTGTAGTCTATAGCCACCTTAACATATATATATATCCCGTAAGCTCTTTACACATATAGCGTGTGTGAGCCAAAATGCTTTCAACCGACTCCACTTGCCTTCCATGCGAACTCTCTGTGCGAAGTCCATTCCACTTTTTCCGCTTAATATATATTAAAGTTCCACACACACATGTATACCCTATTAGACTATGTATTTCGGCCTTCCCTCTAATCCAGTGCAATGTTAAATGAAGGCCAAATGGAAGGTGGTTGTACTAGGGATGGAAGGCCCGCTGACATGCCATACGAGTATGCTTGAAGGCCTTCAGCGAGTACCAAATTTCCCGCTGGGGGGTGTCAGTAACCTTAGAAAGTTTGCCCCCAAGGCTGCAAAAAAAATCATTACTGTCAGAGAAAAACATTAATGTGTTTTTTAAATACTAGATCATATTCCCCGTAAGTTTTGAATAAGATTTTTTACATTCCATTTTTATTACTTCATTTTTATAATGCTTAGATCTGAGTACTTTTGACAATTTCTTTAAAAATTGAACGTTTTTGAAGCTTTCACGTCACTTTTCTTTTGTTTTTATCTTTTTTGAATAGGAGCGCAACAGACCAACACTTTTATATGTATTAGCATATATTATTCTCTCAAACCTTTTATATTATATATGTCAACAAAAAAATGTTGGGAAATTGCGCTCATATAAAAAAACGACTTGTTTGTTTGTTACTGGAAACACTAAATGGAAACACTAAATGGCTGTTATTATTCACGATTGAAATCTTTCTGGCTATTACCGTTTTTTTACATGTCATGCATTTCATTTTTCAATTTTTCCTTAACAGTACACATCAGTCTCTGCCGTGTGATATGTAAAGGATGGGATTGCAGTGGGTGTATGCCTTTGAAATAAAATGGTAAGTTTGTAATGAAAAATTGATTTCTTTTTTAGGTTTAATAAATATTAAATTTGGTTTATATTTTTCTTACTTGATGAATACTTTTTATATATATGTATATGTATATAAGTTAATCGGTAAAACATAAAAACTAAAAAAAAAAACAAAAAATAATTAAGTCAACAAGTATATAAAAATACTTCACCAATACATGTTGACGGTGTCGTAAAAAGTAAATATTTTATGTAGAAAATAAGAGAAGGTGATAAGTTATTTTCTACCATCATTGGAGCTAAGTACTTTCCTATACTACCATATATTTTTTCCATATACGTTTTTGAAAATGATACAACTATTCTAATTGCTTAATAAATTTGAAAATATTGGTTAATTTTTTTGTTTTTAATCGAAAAATTTATTATTGTTACGAAATTCATTTTTTCAATGAATTCTGTACTTTGGGAAACGACCAAAACAACACAAATAAATAAAATAATAAATCTAGGCTGTAAATTTATTAGTCTTATTCCATACCTTACTAACTCATTTTTAAACATAACAGCTCTTTGCTTGACACCTATTTGCTCATATTTTGAAAAATTTATATTTTTAACACTGCCTAATTCTAGAAATTTGATCATCTAAACAACTTTTATTAAATTGTAGTGGTGTAAAGTTTGTACAACCTTAAATTTTTCTTAAGAAGACGTTGGATCCTGTATGCCACGTTGTTTTATCATCTTGTATGTTCCTTCTCATAGCTATGATAGTTTACATCGCCAAAATTTTTCTATGTTAACTATCATCCATAATCTTTAAACGTATTGTGTAATAAATGCAATAATGGATAATAGTAGGTCAGTCTATAAAGGTCTAGGTGATTGGAAAGATTATGAAGGATCATAAAAAATAAGTATTCATTTACCTTACATAATAATGAAAATAATGATAGTGAAATATTACCAAAAAAGTGAAAATGTTCTAGGCAACTAATTAGTGATGATTAGTGACAACAGAGACTATCAAGTATGCGGAACAGGAAATAACTGTCGACGAAATAATGGCATATTTTGCTCTGTGCAAATTATGTCGAAAATAAAAAAATGAGATTTAAAAATGTAGGTACTGGTCAAAAAGTCCAGCAGTATCTACGCCAATATTTTCACAGACTATATCTCTCAGGAGATTTTCAGCTATTTCAGATATTCAAATATTTTCAGATATTATAAAATGAAAAATTTTTTTTTTAAAATAACAATTAAATGAATTTTTCATGCACAATTTTTCATTTCGTACTGCCTTTCCACTAGTTTCCATCCGTACTTCTACCTTTCCAATGCTCTCGACCTAAACTACCTTCAATATCTTCAACGGAATCATTGGCATTACCTTTGCCACCACTACTTTTGTCGCCCTTTTTACCCTTTTACTCGCACATCAAAATTGGATATGGTTTTCAACGCTATTTTCAATGTTTCCAGCAGTATTGATATCATAATTTTTATCTTTTAATTCTACATCTAACCTATAGCCAACCATACCGTTTGTCATCATCTCCATTTACTCCCTTCTTATATTATTGCCTCAAAATTGCGATTCATCTCTATCATTTCCTTCTTTTGCTGTTCTTTTATATCATATAGTACTGTCTTTAATCCGTTCGTTCTAAATGAATCACTTTCAACTTTCATGAGGTTGCGAAGTTTACGTAATACTGCCACTTTTGTCCCTAGTACATTTTACAAACTCTGCTTTCCGTTCATAACGGGACACGGCCCTTTTCTTAAGTTCCTCTACAAATTGGGAAGATCAACAACCCCTATGTGTAGATTCTGCTACGAGGTAGAGGAGACGCCTACTCACTTACTCTTTGATTGTGGTAGGGTGATGTCAAAGAGGGTGAAGCATCTTCTCAATCGACAAGTTACCTGCACAGAAAGGTTGGAAATAGGTCTTAGGCCGTGTTCATACTCGCGGCTGGTTGCTGGCTGGTACTTGTTGCCAACATTTTATTGTCACGAACTTGTAGCGGGGCTAGTTTGTAAACATTAATTTGTGTATAGCAACCTATTAAATGTCAATTCATTTCTCAATAGAAAGAAAGGGAGGGATGACAGCCATTTTATTATTTTTATTTTTCAATTTAATTAATAAATAATTCGATTTGGACTAAAATTATTTTTGATATGTAATGATTTTTGTATTCATAGTTAAATAATAATTACTATATAAATTGAAAACTTGTAGTTATTAACACCGGAAGCAAAAACTTTTGACTTAAACTACGGTTAATACTTAAATAAATTTGAAAATTATCCCAAATTGTTTCATATTCTCAAAAATGCAATCTCACCTTGAAAGAATTATATTTTACATATAGGTTGCATAGTTTTTGTATGTATAATATCCTAAGGAAACGTTTATAGTAGGTTTTGCAGTGAATTTTGATTTAATAATCATTAAATATCATAAATAATTTTAATGCAGATCAAGTTATTTATTATCTAAAGAATATTATAATCTTTTCAAGCCAAAATTGAAATTGCTTAAAAGAATTCTCAAAAATACAATTTCTTCAAAGTTTTACCTTGAAAAGATTAAATTTTACAAATAGGCTGCATAGTTTTTGTATAATATTCTTAGAAAACATTTCAATAGATTTTGCAATGAAATTTTATGGTTATGCATACATATATTTTTTTGCTTAAATTAAAATATATGGGTTAAATTTCATTTGAAAATTATCCCAGAATTGTTTTATATTTCTAAAATGCAATTCTTTCAAAATTTCACCTTGAAAAGATTAAATTTTACAAATAGGCTGCATAGTTTTTGTATAATATTCTTGGAAAATATTTATTATAGGTTTTGTAACTTCTATGGAAATTCTTTTTATATGAGAAATTTTTAAAACCTAAGTACATAGACGCTTTTGTGGTAAGCTTAGCTCCACATTTAAGAAAAATGGACACAGAAAATATTGGTTATGCTGGATGAAAATCGGAAAAAATATATATGACGCTTTGTATGGTTCACCAGAGAGCTCACCGAAGCAATGTAATGATTCAACGGAATAAAATTATATAAATTAATTATTATAAAATAAATTTGAGTTGAAACTTAAATCTGTTTGTAATTATAACCCTAATAACAGCAAAGGTGTCAATAAAAAACCAAATAGACCCAAAAGTCAATCACTTACTAAATTATCTCCTTTTGCTGGAAAAACACACTAAACAGTTACTTATACTGTTATGCTATACTATTATGCTATTATATCACTTCTTAAAGAATAAAAACCTAGTAAAAAACTATAAATCCAATCTCAAGCTAATGTCCTTTTCAGTTGTGAATCCTTCCAACATGTGAAATCCAAGCTCATTAACTTATCACTTTTTAAATTTTACTTGGTTAGTAATTTTGGGTATATTTAACAGATTTCTTATTTTAGGTATTATATTGTAAATACCTAATATATTCAAATATTTCAAATGTCTAGACATAGGTAAAGGACAAATGCAAGGAACCCATATCATTTGCTTCAACGTACGTAGGTTTTAAAAATTTCTCATATAAAAAGAATTTCCATAGAAGTTACAAAACCTATAATAAATGTTTTCCAAGAATATTATACAAAAACTATGCAGCCTATTTGTAAAATTTAATCTTTTCAAGGTAAAACTTTGAAGAAATTGTATTTTTGAGAATTCTTTTAAGCAATTTCAATTTTGACTTGAAAAGATTATAATATTCTTTAGATAATAAATAACTTGATCTGCATTTAAATTATTTATGATATTTAATGATTATTAAATCAAAATTCACTGCAAAACCTACTATAAACGTTTCCTTAGGTCATTATACATACAAAAACTATGCAACCTATATGTAAAATATAATTCTTTCAAGGTGAGATTGCATTTTTGAGAATATGAAACAATTTGGGATAATTTTCAAATTTATTTAAGTATTAACCGTAGTTTAAGTCAAAAGTTTTTGCTTCCGGTGTTAATAACTACAAGTTTTCAATTTATATAGTAATTATTATTTAACTATGAATACAAAAATCATTACATATCAAAAATTATTTTAGTCCAAATCGAATTATTTATTAATTAAATTGAAAAATAAAAATAATAAAATGGCTGTCATCCCTCCCTTTCTTTCTATTGAGAAATGAATTGACATTTAATAGGTTGCTATACACAAATTAATGTTTACAAACTAGCCCCGCTACAAGTTCGTGACAATAAAATGTTGGGAACAAGTACCAGCCAGCAACCAGCCGCGAGTATGAACACGGCCTTAGAGAGATCCTAGCTTTGGCAAGGGACCTGGGTATCAGGCTCCCACAGTAGCATGTCTGGCGGGGAGCACAATAGATCAAACTGCTACTACTACTACTACTACTACTTTACTTAAAAAAGCATTGAACGATAAACGTACGGAACGTCTTAAACTCCAAGCTAATGATTAACAGAAGACTTTAAATAAAATGGAACCAATTTATATACCAAAAGTTAAAGTTAAGAGACTTATAGAATTAGAAAAGGAATTTTGCAAAATACAAGCATGTAAGTCCATTTATCCAGCAGCAAAATCTCAGTGTAAATTACGTGAAAAAGTTAAGGTATGTGAAAACTTAAAAGAAATTATAAATAGTTTTTATTAAAATTTTGTTGTTTTTTCAATTATAGAACTAAGCAAATAAAATAGCTAACGACATTTTAAAATAATATCTACAACGTAAGCCATTTAGATCTGCATGTAGTGATTTCGCAAGATTTCTTTCCGTGGAAATAACAAGAGCATTCAAGGAAATATAGTTTTTTTTTTATACATTGAAATTGAAATATAATACATAAATAAATAGCTTTATGTGATTTTATCAATTAAATTATTGTAATAGTTTTTTTAAGTAGAGTTAAGCAAACAAGGTTTATTTTGTTTTAATTAGTACTATAAATTAACCCTAAGGCCGTGTTCATACTCGCGGCTGGTTGCTGGCTGGTACTTGTTGCCAACATTTTAATGTCACGAGCTTGTAGCGGGGCTAGTTTTTAAACATTAATTTGTGTATAGCAACCTATTAAATGTCAATTCATTTCTCAATAGAAAGAAAGGGAGGGATGACAGCCATTTTATTATTTTTATTTTTCAATTTAACACTAAACCTACCATGCGGGGTCAAATGACATTTTTTAAAATTTCGTTTAGAATTTCTCGTATAAAACGTTATTGTATCACCATGTAACTTATTGACTTTTCCTATAATGTACACACAAACCATTTTTCAATATTCACAAGTTTTTTCATTGCCTGATTTCGGAAAAATTTTCATACCTGGTCTAGTCTACCACGAGAGGTCATTTGACCCTTTGAACAATACCTGGTAAACTAGATACAAAATTTAGGAATTACGGCAAATTTGCCAAGTATAAACAGTGGGATCGAAGCTAACGGGCAGCTTTTGTCTTTTTATTCACTTTTTTTCTTCATTTTTTTGACTTCCAATGTTTTTGTTGTTGTTATAAATGAGCGCATCACCTGTCGCTGCTACCTCAAATCTCGAACCATCGACAGCTGCCAAAACAATACAACCAAAACAGCCTGCACCTCCTCCGATTTTCGTAAGTAATGTTCATGACTTTAGTTCATTCAAGAAAAAACTACTTGAAGTAAATTATGAAACAATACAATTTAAAGCATTGTCCAGCGGTAATATTAAGATAACCACTGCTAACGCAGAAGACTATAGAAAGTTAAAAAAAATGGTGGACAGTATCAAAAACGAAACACAGGGCTCGAATGAACAAAATATCAACAACAGAATTGAATACCATACTTACCAACTAAAGGAAGAACGCTCCTTCAGGTTCATAATCAGAGGTTTACCTAGTAGCATAGACACTGATGAAATCAAACAAGATCTAATAAATTTAGGCCATAATGTCAGAAACATCTCAAGCATATATAAAACAAAAACAAATAAAGACAACATCAAGGAAATAATTAAATTCCCATTGTTTGCGGTCGAGATCGACCCTAAAACTAATAATAAAGATGTCTATGATATAAAAAGTTTAGCCCACTGTAGGATAACAACAGAACCGCCAAGGCAAATACGTGACATCCCTCAGTGTACAAATTGTCAGCAGCTGGGTCACACCAAGGGCTTCTGTAGCAGGGCTCCTAGATGTGTTAAATGTGCACAGGATCACCATTACAGTACTTGTAAGAAAGATCCGAAAAGCTTGCCAACATGTGTGCTTTGCAATGAAACAGGCCACACCGCAAATTATAAAGGCTGTTCGGTATATCGGGCAATGGCCAAAAATCATAAAAATAGTAAAACAACAACGTTACAACGTATTCAAGCAGCAAAGACTACAAAAGTCACTCCTAAAACCTCCACAACGACATATGCACAAATAATCAGAAATAACGAAGATCAAAAGTTAACGAAAGAACAAAATATAACTATCCATAACAAAAACAATGATTGCACGGTTGGTACTAATAATAACGAGATCATAATGTTACTACAACAAATTCAAAACTCATTGGCTCAGTTAAACCAAAGAGTAGAGAAGCTAGAAAATCAAAATAAAAGTAAGACACAGACTGATACAAAAGTAAATAAAACCCAAGGCAAGAAAAAGCGATAATGGGTAAAACATACAAGATAATGACCTGGAATGTGAATGGACTAAATGCAAGAGCTTTAGAACTGGAGAACTACCTCCACTCCAACAATATAGATATAGCCCTCCTGTCAGAAACCCATTTCACAAATAGAAACTATGTCAAAATAAAAGGCTATCAAGCCTACTGGACAACCCATCCTAGTGAAAGAGCCAGAGGTGGTTCAGCGGTAATTATCAAAGAAAATATCGCACATTACCAACTTCCAGCCATAAGAGAAAAATATATACAAGCAACAATAATAGTTATCCAGAGTAATTATACTGAGATAAAAATAGCGGCTGCTTACTGCCCGCCTCAACACAAACCTAGCTTTCAACAACTTAAAGAAATAATCAACCAACTTGAACCACGATTTATCATGGGAGGTGATTTTAATATCAAACACACAGCTTGGGGCTCAAGATTAATAACACCAGGCAAGGGGCATGAGTTCCTAAGAGCCATTGAAGAAAGCAAATGCGATTACCACTCATCTCTCAGACCAACTTACTGGCCTTCTGACCATAATAAAATTCCAGATTTACTTGACTTCTTCGTAACAAAAGGAGTAGCTAAAAATAATAATATAGAAATTCAGGAGGTACATGACCTGTCATCTGACCACACACCGGTAATACTAATAATTGGACTTAATATAATAAGTAAGGAAAACAATAGCAGACTGACAAACAAATACACAGACTGGAACCTGTATAGGAAAGTCCTCGAGGAATTAATCAATCTAAATGTTAAGTTAAAAACAAAAAACGATGTAGAACACCAAACAAAACAATTCATTGAAAAATTAACAGAAGCGGCAACTACAGCTATCAAAGAACAAAAACGAAAAACAACATCAATAAACATAAGTTATCCAACAGATATAAGGGAAGGTATCAGAGAAAGAAGAAAGGCGCGCAGAGTATGGCATAGTACTAGAAAACCCGCTGATAAAACAGCTTTCAATCGAATCAGCAATAGAGTGAATGCGCTATTAAAAAAATTCAAAACAGACTGCTTTGATAACTACCTTAAAAACATAGGGCCAAATGAAGACAAAGAATATTCCCTATGGAAGGCAACAAGAAAGTTAAAACGTCCTCTTAGAAGAATACCACCATTGAAAAATCAGAAAGGAGATTGGGTCTGCAAGGACCAAGAAAAAGCAGAGCTATTCGCTAATTACTTATCAACTGTCTTCACTCCTCATGACATTACTTCAAACATAGATACTACTCCAAGATACAAACCCTCCATACAAATTAAAAAAATAAAAACAACAGAATTAGCACTTGAGATAGACAATAATCTCAATAATAAAAAAGCGCCTGGAATGGATAATATTACTCCCAGACTACTTAAGGAATTACCAGCAAAAGCTTTTATCCTACTCAAATATATATATAATGCATGTATAAGACTTGAATATATTCCGGACAGTTTTAAATCAGCCAAAGTCATCATGATTCAAAAACCCGACAAGCCAGCCGAGGAAATCAGTTCTTACAGGCCTATATCACTCTTACCAACTATCGCTAAACTATTTGAGAAATTGTTAATAAAACGAATAAAACCATACATAAGCATTCCAGACTTCCAATTCGGATTTAGGAGCAACCATTCAACAATAGACCAAGTCCACAGGGTAACAAATATAATAGAACAAGCATTTGAAGAAAAGAAATTCTGCTCTGCAGTCTTCTTAGATGTCTCACAAGCGTTTGACCGTGTCTGGCATAAGGGACTAATTTACAAAATGAGCTTGTACTTACCAAAAAACTTGTGCAACATATTAACCTCATACATAACGAACCGGAAATTCAGGGTACAAAGTGGAGAAGCTTTGTCTGTTCCCAACATAATGAATGCAGGTATTCCACAAGGAAGTGTTTTAGGACCCCTGTTATATCTGCTATACACCGCTGACATTCCCACCTCAAAAGACACATGTATTGGTACATTCGCGGACGATACGGTGATATTAGCAAGTGATGAAATCCAGAATAAAGCGGTAGTAAAATTACAAAGCATATTAAATAAAGTCAAAGAATGGACCAACTGTTGGAAAATTAAGCTTAACCAAGCTAAATCAATACATGTGACATTTACTCTAAAAAGAAAAAATGACAACCTTCACGTATATCTTGGCGATGATTGTGTCCCTCAAAAAGAATCTGCAAGGTACTTGGGCCTACATCTTGACTCAAGGCTTAATTGGAAGCACCACGTTAGACAGAAAGCCTTCCAAATTAAACAACAAACCAGAAAATTATACTGGCTAATTGGGAAACACTCCCAATTAGACCTAAAAAGTAAAAGATTAATATACCTTGCCCTGATAAAACCTATATGGACATATGGCATACAACTTTGGGGGTGTGCACATAGGACCAATAAGGAAATAATTCAAAGAAGCCAAAACAAATTCCTGAGGATTATTTCAAATGCCTACAGATATGTGACTAATAAAGAACTCCACCAAGATCTTAAGATACAATGGGTTGAGGAAGTCATCCACGAGTATGCGGGCAGACACGAGAAGCGACTCCTACATCACTCCAATTTAGAGGCCATCCTATTACTAGACTTAACTGGGCAAGTAAGAAGGCTCCAGCGTATTAAACCTCACGAATTAACTAATTAATTTTTTAGAATTAGAAAATTGAATAATAATTGCATAATATTAGGGAAATGATCATTGGGTCAATCTCCCACACATGTCAAATAAATAGTCAGAAATACTAATAAATTATACTAGATATAAGATTGTAGTAATTGGAATAAGTTAATAAAAAAAAAAAAAAAATTTCTCAATAGAAAGAAAGGGAGGGATGACAGCCATTTTATTATTTTTATTTTTCAATTTAATTAATAAATAATTCGATTTGGACTAAAATTATTTTTGATATGTAATGATTTTTGTATTCATAGTTAAATAATAATTACTATAAAAATTGAAAACTTGTAGTTATTAACACCGGAAGCAAAAACTTTTGACTTAAACTACGGTTAATACTTAAATAAATTTGAAAATTATCCCAAATTGTTTCATATTCTCAAAAATGCAATCTCACCTTGAAAGAATTATATTTTACATATAGGTTGCATAGTTTTTGTATGTATAATATCCTAAGGAAACGTTTATAGTAGGTTTTGCAGTGAATTTTGATTTAATAATCATTAAATATCATAAATAATTTTAATGCAGATCAAGTTATTTATTATCTAAAGAATATTATAATCTTTTCAAGCCAAAATTGAAATTGCTTAAAAGAATTCTCAAAAATACAATTTCTTCAAAGTTTTACCTTGAAAAGATTAAATTTTACAAATAGGCTGCATAGTTTTTGTATAATATTCTTAGAAAACATTTCAATAGATTTTGCAATGAAATTTTATGGTTATGCATACATATATTTTTTTGCTTAAATTAAAATATATGGGTTAAATTTCATTTGAAAATTATCCCAGAATTGTTTTATATTTCTAAAATGCAATTCTTTCAAAATTTCACCTTGAAAAGATTAAATTTTACAAATAAGCTGCATAGTTTTTGTATAATATTCTTGGAAAATATTTATTATAGGTTTTGTAACTTCTATGGAAATTCTTTTTATATGAGAAATTTTTAAAACCTAAGTACATAGACGCTTTTGTGGTAAGCTTAGCTCCACATTTAAGAAAAATGGACACAGAAAATATTGGTTATGCTGGATGAAAATCGGAAAAAATATATATGACGCTTTGTATGGTTCACCAGAGAGCTCACCGAAGCAATGTAATGATTCAACGGAATAAAATTATATAAATTAATTATTATAAAATAAATTTGAGTTGAAACTTAAATCTGTTTGTAATTATAACCCTAATAACAGCAAAGGTGTCAATAAAAAACCAAATAGACCCAAAAGTCAATCACTTACTAAATTATCTCCTTTTGCTGGAAAAACACACTAAACAGTTACTTATACTGTTATGCTATACTATTATGCTATTATATCACTTCTTAAAGAATAAAAACCTAGTAAAAAACTATAAATCCAATCTCAAGCTAATGTCCTTTTCAGTTGTGAATCCTTCCAACATGTGAAATCCAAGCTCATTAACTTATCACTTTTTAAATTTTACTTGGTTAGTAATTTTGGGTATATTTAACAGATTTCTTATTTTAGGTATTATATTGTAAATACCTAATATATTCAAATATTTCAAATGTCTAGACATAGGTAAAGGACAAATGCAAGGAACCCATATCATTTGCTTCAACGTACGTAGGTTTTAAAAATTTCTCATATAAAAAGAATTTCCATAGAAGTTACAAAACCTATAATAAATGTTTTCCAAGAATATTATACAAAAACTATGCAGCCTATTTGTAAAATTTAATCTTTTCAAGGTAAAACTTTGAAGAAATTGTATTTTTGAGAATTCTTTTAAGCAATTTCAATTTTGACTTGAAAAGATTATAATATTCTTTAGATAATAAATAACTTGATCTGCATTTAAATTATTTATGATATTTAATGATTATTAAATCAAAATTCACTGCAAAACCTACTATAAACGTTTCCTTAGGTCATTATACATACAAAAACTATGCAACCTATATGTAAAATATAATTCTTTCAAGGTGAGATTGCATTTTTGAGAATATGAAACAATTTGGGATAATTTTCAAATTTATTTAAGTATTAACCGTAGTTTAAGTCAAAAGTTTTTGCTTCCGGTGTTAATAACTACAAGTTTTCAATTTATATAGTAATTATTATTTAACTATGAATACAAAAATCATTACATATCAAAAATTATTTTAGTCCAAATCGAATTATTTATTAATTAAATTGAAAAATAAAAATAATAAAATGGCTGTCATCCCTCCCTTTCTTTCTATTGAGAAATGAATTGACATTTAATAGGTTGCTATACACAAATTAATGTTTACAAACTAGCCCCGCTACAAGTTCGTGACAATAAAATGTTGGGAACAAGTACCAGCCAGCAACCAGCCGCGAGTATGAACACGGCCTTAGAGAGATCCTAGCTTTGGCAAGGGACCTGGGTATCAGGCTCCCACAGTAGCATGTCTGGCGGGGAGCACAATAGATCAAACTGCTACTACTAATACTACTACTACTTTACTTAAAAAAGCATTGAACGATAAACGTACGGAACGTCTTAAACTCCAAGCTAATGATTAACAGAAGACTTTAAATAAAATGGAACCAATTTATATACCAAAAGTTAAAGTTAAGAGACTTATAGAATTAGAAAAGGAATTTTGCAAAATACAAGCATGTAAGTCCATTTATATGTCAACAAAATCGAATTATAGTATTAATAATTTGATTTGTTTTACTTTTATTTCTATAAGGATTGGATATTATCAATGATTCAGTATCCAGCAGCAAAATCTCAGTGTAAATTACGTGAAAAAGTTAAGGTATGTGAAAACTTAAAAGAAATTATAAATAGTTTTTATTAAAATTTTGTTGTTTTTTCAATTATAGAACTAAGCAAATAAAATAGCTAACGACATTTTAAAATAATATCTACAACGTAAGCCATTTAGATCTGCATGTAGTGATTTCGCAAGATTTCTTTCCGTGGAAATAACAAGAGCATTCAAGGAAATATAGTTTTTTTTTTATACATTGAAATTGAAATATAATACATAAATAAATAGCTTTATGTGATTTTATCAATTAAATTATTGTAATAGTTTTTTTAAGTAGAGTTAAGCAAACAAGGTTTATTTTGTTTTAATTAGTACTATAAATTAACCCTAAGGCCGTGTTCATACTCGCGGCTGGTTGCTGGCTGGTACTTGTTGCCAACATTTTAATGTCACGAGCTTGTAGCGGGGCTAGTTTTTAAACATTAATTTGTGTATAGCAACCTATTAAATGTCAATTCATTTCTCAATAGAAAGAAAGGGAGGGATGACAGCCATTTTATTATTTTTATTTTTCAATTTAACACTAAACCTACCATGCGGGGTCAAATGACCTTTTTTTAAATTTCGTTTAGAATTTCTCGTATAAAACGTTATTGTATCACCATGTAACTTATTGACTTTTCCTATAATGTACACACAAACCATTTTTCAATATTCACAAGTTTTTTCATTGCCTGATTTCGGAAAAATTTTCATACCTGGTCTAGTCTACCACGAGAGGTCATTTGACCCTTTGAACAATACCTGGTAAACTAGATACAAAATTTAGGAATTACGGCAAATTTGCCAAGTATAAACAGTGGGATCGAAGCTAACGGGCAGCTTTTGTCTTTTTATTCACTTTTTTTCTTCATTTTTTTGACTTCCAATGTTTTTGTTGTTGTTATAAATGAGCGCATCACCTGTCGCTGCTACCTCAAATCTCGAACCATCGACAGCTGCCAAAACAATACAACCAAAACAGCCTGCACCTCCTCCGATTTTCGTAAGTAATGTTCATGACTTTAGTTCATTCAAGAAAAAACTACTTGAAGTAAATTATGAAACAATACAATTTAAAGCATTGTCCAGCGGTAATATTAAGATAACCACTGCTAACGCAGAAGACTATAGAAAGTTAAAAAAAATGGTGGACAGTATCAAAAACGAAACACAGGGCTCGAATGAACAAAATATCAACAACAGAATTGAATACCATACTTACCAACTAAAGGAAGAACGCTCCTTCAGGTTCATAATCAGAGGTTTACCTAGTAGCATAGACACTGATGAAATCAAACAAGATCTAATAAATTTAGGCCATAATGTCAGAAACATCTCAAACATATATAAAACAAAAACAAATAAAGACAACATCAAGGAAATAATTAAATTCCCATTGTTTGCGGTCGAGATCGACCCTAAAACTAATAATAAAGATGTCTATGATATAAAAAGTTTAGCCCACTGTAGGATAACAACAGAACCGCCAAGGCAAATACGTGACATCCCTCAGTGTACAAATTGTCAGCAGCTGGGTCACACCAAGGGCTTCTGTAGCAGGGCTCCTAGATGTGTTAAATGTGCACAGGATCACCATTACAGTACTTGTAAGAAAGATCCGAAAAGCTTGCCAACATGTGTGCTTTGCAATGAAACAGGCCACACCGCAAATTATAAAGGCTGTTCGGTATATCGGGCAATGGCCAAAAATCATAAAAATAGTAAAACAACAACGTTACAACGTATTCAAGCAGCAAAGACTACAAAAGTCACTCCTAAAACCTCCACAACGACATATGCACAAATAATCAGAAATAACGAAGATCAAAAGTTAACGAAAGAACAAAATATAACTATCCATAACAAAAACAATGATTGCACGGTTGGTACTAATAATAACGAGATCATAATGTTACTACAACAAATTCAAAACTCATTGGCTCAGTTAAACCAAAGAGTAGAGAAGCTAGAAAATCAAAATAAAAGTAAGACACAGACTGATACAAAAGTAAATAAAACCCAAGGCAAGAAAAAGCGATAATGGGTAAAACATACAAGATAATGACCTGGAATGTGAATGGACTAAATGCAAGAGCTTTAGAACTGGAGAACTACCTCCACTCCAACAATATAGATATAGCCCTCCTGTCAGAAACCCATTTCACAAATAGAAACTATGTCAAAATAAAAGGCTATCAAGCCTACTGGACAACCCATCCTAGTGAAAGAGCCAGAGGTGGTTCAGCGGTAATTATCAAAGAAAATATCGCACATTACCAACTTCCAGCCATAAGAGAAAAATATATACAAGCAACAATAATAGTTATCCAGAGTAATTATACTGAGATAAAAATAGCGGCTGCTTACTGCCCGCCTCAACACAAACCTAGCTTTCAACAACTTAAAGAAATAATCAACCAACTTGAACCACGATTTATCATGGGAGGTGATTTTAATATCAAACACACAGCTTGGGGCTCAAGATTAATAACACCAGGCAAGGGGCATGAGTTCCTAAGAGCCATTGAAGAAAGCAAATGCGATTACCACTCATCTCTCAGACCAACTTACTGGCCTTCTGACCATAATAAAATTCCAGATTTACTTGACTTCTTCGTAACAAAAGGAGTAGCTAAAAATAATAATATAGAAATTCAGGAGGTACATGACCTGTCATCTGACCACACACCGGTAATACTAATAATTGGACTTAATATAATAAGTAAGGAAAACAATAGCAGACTGACAAACAAATACACAGACTGGAACCTGTATAGGAAAGTCCTCGAGGAATTAATCAATCTAAATGTTAAGTTAAAAACAAAAAACGATGTAGAACACCAAACAAAACAATTCATTGAAAAATTAACAGAAGCGGCAACTACAGCTATCAAAGAACAAAAACGAAAAACAACATCAATAAACATAAGTTATCCAACAGATATAAGGGAAGGTATCAGAGAAAGAAGAAAGGCGCGCAGAGTATGGCATAGTACTAGAAATCCCGCTGATAAAACAGCTTTCAATCGAATCAGCAATAGAGTGAATGCGCTATTAAAAAAATTCAAAACAGACTGCTTTGATAACTACCTTAAAAACATAGGGCCAAATGAAGACAAAGAATATTCCCTATGGAAGGCAACAAGAAAGTTAAAACGTCCTCTTAGAAGAATACCACCATTGAAAAATCAGAAAGGAGATTGGGTCTGCAAGGACCAAGAAAAAGCAGAGCTATTCGCTAATTACTTATCAACTGTCTTCACTCCTCATGACATTACTTCAAACATAGATACTACTCCAAGATACAAACCCTCCATACAAATTAAAAAAATAAAAACAACAGAATTAGCACTTGAGATAGACAATAATCTCAATAATAAAAAAGCGCCTGGAATGGATAATATTACTCCCAGACTACTTAAGGAATTACCAGCAAAAGCTTTTATCCTACTCAAATATATATATAATGCATGTATAAGACTTGAATATATTCCGGACAGTTTTAAATCAGCCAAAGTCATCATGATTCAAAAACCCGACAAGCCAGCCGAGGAAATCAGTTCTTACAGGCTTATATCACTCTTACCAACTATCGCTAAACTATTTGAGAAATTGTTAATAAAACGAATAAAACCATACATAAGCATTCCAGACTTCCAATTCGGATTTAGGAGCAACCATTCAACAATAGACCAAGTCCACAGGGTAACAAATATAATAGAACAAGCATTTGAAGAAAAGAAATTCTGCTCTGCAGTCTTCTTAGATGTCTCACAAGCGTTTGACCGTGTCTGGCATAAGGGACTAATTTACAAAATGAGCTTGTACTTACCAAAAAACTTGTGCAACATATTAACCTCATACATAACGAACCGGAAATTCAGGGTACAAAGTGGAGAAGCTTTGTCTGTTCCCAACATAATGAATGCAGGTATTCCACAAGGAAGTGTTTTAGGACCCCTGTTATATCTGCTATACACCGCTGACATTCCCACCTCAAAAGACACATGTATTGGTACATTCGCGGACGATACGGTGATATTAGCAAGTGATGAAATCCAGAATAAAGCGGTAGTAAAATTACAAAGCATATTAAATAAAGTCAAAGAATGGACCAACTGTTGGAAAATTAAGCTTAACCAAGCTAAATCAATACATGTGACATTTACTCTAAAAAGAAAAAATGACAACCTTCACGTATATCTTGGCGATGATTGTGTCCCTCAAAAAGAATCTGCAAGGTACTTGGGCCTACATCTTGACTCAAGGCTTAATTGGAAGCACCACGTTAGACAGAAAGCCTTCCAAATTAAACAACAAACCAGAAAATTATACTGGCTAATTGGGAAACACTCCCAATTAGACCTAAAAAGTAAAAGATTAATATACCTTGCCCTGATAAAACCTATATGGACATATGGCATACAACTTTGGGGGTGTGCACATAGGACCAATAAGGAAATAATTCAAAGAAGCCAAAACAAATTCCTGAGGATTATTTCAAATGCCTACAGATATGTGACTAATAAAGAACTCCACCAAGATCTTAAGATACAATGGGTTGAGGAAGTCATCCACGAGTATGCGGGCAGACACGAGAAGCGACTCCTACATCACTCCAATTTAGAGGCCATCCTATTACTAGACTTAACTGGGCAAGTAAGAAGGCTCCAGCGTATTAAACCTCACGAATTAACTAATTAATTTTTTAGAATTAGAAAATTGAATAATAATTGCATAATATTAGGGAAATGATCATTGGGTCAATCTCCCACACATGTCAAATAAATAGTCAGAAATACTAATAAATTATACTAGATATAAGATTGTAGTAATTGGAATAAGTTAATAAAAAAAAAAAAAAAAATTTCTCAATAGAAAGAAAGGGAGGGATGACAGCCATTTTATTATTTTTATTTTTCAATTTAATTAATAAATAATTCGATTTGGACTAAAATTATTTTTGATATGTAATGATTTTTGTATTCATAGTTAAATAATAATTACTATAAAAATTGAAAACTTGTAGTTATTAACACCGGAAGCAAAAACTTTTGACTTAAACTACGGTTAATACTTAAATAAATTTGAAAATTATCCCAAATTGTTTCATATTCTCAAAAATGCAATCTCACCTTGAAAGAATTATATTTTACATATAGGTTGCATAGTTTTTGTATGTATAATATCCTAAGGAAACGTTTATAGTAGGTTTTGCAGTGAATTTTGATTTAATAATCATTAAATATCATAAATAATTTTAATGCAGATCAAGTTATTTATTATCTAAAGAATATTATAATCTTTTCAAGCCAAAATTGAAATTGCTTAAAAGAATTCTCAAAAATACAATTTCTTCAAAGTTTTACCTTAAAAAGATTAAATTTTACAAATAGGCTGCATAGTTTTTGTATAATATTCTTAGAAAACATTTCAATAGATTTTGCAATGAAATTTTATGGTTATGCATACATATATTTTTTTGCTTAAATTAAAATATATGGGTTAAATTTCATTTGAAAATTATCCCAGAATTGTTTTATATTTCTAAAATGCAATTCTTTCAAAATTTCACCTTGAAAAGATTAAATTTTACAAATAAGCTGCATAGTTTTTGTATAATATTCTTGGAAAATATTTATTATAGGTTTTGTAACTTCTATGGAAATTCTTTTTATATGAGAAATTTTTAAAACCTAAGTACATAGACGCTTTTGTGGTAAGCTTAGCTCCACATTTAAGAAAAATGGACACAGAAAATATTGGTTATGCTGGATGAAAATCGGAAAAAATATATATGACGCTTTGTATGGTTCACCAGAGAGCTCACCGAAGCAATGTAATGATTCAACGGAATAAAATTATATAAATTAATTATTATAAAATAAATTTGAGTTGAAACTTAAATCTGTTTGTAATTATAACCCTAATAACAGCAAAGGTGTCAATAAAAAACCAAATAGACCCAAAAGTCAATCACTTACTAAATTATCTCCTTTTGCTGGAAAAACACACTAAACAGTTACTTATACTGTTATGCTATACTATTATGCTATTATATCACTTCTTAAAGAATAAAAACCTAGTAAAAAACTATAAATCCAATCTCAAGCTAATGTCCTTTTCAGTTGTGAATCCTTCCAACATGTGAAATCCAAGCTCATTAACTTATCACTTTTTAAATTTTACTTGGTTAGTAATTTTGGGTATATTTAACAGATTTCTTATTTTAGGTATTATATTGTAAATACCTAATATATTCAAATATTTCAAATGTCTAGACATAGGTAAAGGACAAATGCAAGGAACCCATATCATTTGCTTCAACGTACGTAGGTTTTAAAAATTTCTCATATAAAAAGAATTTCCATAGAAGTTACAAAACCTATAATAAATGTTTTCCAAGAATATTATACAAAAACTATGCAGCCTATTTGTAAAATTTAATCTTTTCAAGGTAAAACTTTGAAGAAATTGTATTTTTGAGAATTCTTTTAAGCAATTTCAATTTTGACTTGAAAAGATTATAATATTCTTTAGATAATAAATAACTTGATCTGCATTTAAATTATTTATGATATTTAATGATTATTAAATCAAAATTCACTGCAAAACCTACTATAAACGTTTCCTTAGGTCATTATACATACAAAAACTATGCAACCTATATGTAAAATATAATTCTTTCAAGGTGAGATTGCATTTTTGAGAATATGAAACAATTTGGGATAATTTTCAAATTTATTTAAGTATTAACCGTAGTTTAAGTCAAAAGTTTTTGCTTCCGGTGTTAATAACTACAAGTTTTCAATTTATATAGTAATTATTATTTAACTATGAATACAAAAATCATTACATATCAAAAATTATTTTAGTCCAAATCGAATTATTTATTAATTAAATTGAAAAATAAAAATAATAAAATGGCTGTCATCCCTCCCTTTCTTTCTATTGAGAAATGAATTGACATTTAATAGGTTGCTATACACAAATTAATGTTTACAAACTAGCCCCGCTACAAGTTCGTGACAATAAAATGTTGGGAACAAGTACCAGCCAGCAACCAGCCGCGAGTATGAACACGGCCTTAGAGAGATCCTAGCTTTGGCAAGGGACCTGGGTATCAGGCTCCCACAGTAGCATGTCTGGCGGGGAGCACAATAGATCAAACTGCTACTACTAATACTACTACTACTTTACTTAAAAAAGCATTGAACGATAAACGTACGGAACGTCTTAAACTCCAAGCTAATGATTAACAGAAGACTTTAAATAAAATGGAACCAATTTATATACCAAAAGTTAAAGTTAAGAGACTTATAGAATTAGAAAAGGAATTTTGCAAAATACAAGCATGTAAGTCCATTTATATGTCAACAAAATCGAATTATAGTATTAATAATTTGATTTGTTTTACTTTTATTTCTATAAGGATTGGATATTATCAATGATTCAGTATCCAGCAGCAAAATCTCAGTGTAAATTACGTGAAAAAGTTAAGGTATGTGAAAACTTAAAAGAAATTATAAATAGTTTTTATTAAAATTTTGTTGTTTTTTCAATTATAGAACTAAGCAAATAAAATAGCTAACGACATTTTAAAATAATATCTACAACGTAAGCCATTTAGATCTGCATGTAGTGATTTCGCAAGATTTCTTTCCGTGGAAATAACAAGAGCATTCAAGGAAATATAGTTTTTTTTTTATACATTGAAATTGAAATATAATACATAAATAAATAGCTTTATGTGATTTTATCAATTAAATTATTGTAATAGTTTTTTTAAGTAGAGTTAAGCAAACAAGGTTTATTTTGTTTTAATTAGTACTATAAATTAACCCTAAGGCCGTGTTCATACTCGCGGCTGGTTGCTGGCTGGTACTTGTTGCCAACATTTTAATGTCACGAGCTTGTAGCGGGGCTAGTTTTTAAACATTAATTTGTGTATAGCAACCTATTAAATGTCAATTCATTTCTCAATAGAAAGAAAGGGAGGGATGACAGCCATTTTATTATTTTTATTTTTCAATTTAACACTAAACCTACCATGCGGGGTCAAATGACCTTTTTTTAAATTTCGTTTAGAATTTCTCGTATAAAACGTTATTGTATCACCATGTAACTTATTGACTTTTCCTATAATGTACACACAAACCATTTTTCAATATTCACAAGTTTTTTCATTGCCTGATTTCGGAAAAATTTTCATACCTGGTCTAGTCTACCACGAGAGGTCATTTGACCCTTTGAACAATACCTGGTAAACTAGATACAAAATTTAGGAATTACGGCAAATTTGCCAAGTATAAACAGTGGGATCGAAGCTAACGGGCAGCTTTTGTCTTTTTATTCACTTTTTTTCTTCATTTTTTTGACTTCCAATGTTTTTGTTGTTGTTATAAATGAGCGCATCACCTGTCGCTGCTACCTCAAATCTCGAACCATCGACAGCTGCCAAAACAATACAACCAAAACAGCCTGCACCTCCTCCGATTTTCGTAAGTAATGTTCATGACTTTAGTTCATTCAAGAAAAAACTACTTGAAGTAAATTATGAAACAATACAATTTAAAGCATTGTCCAGCGGTAATATTAAGATAACCACTGCTAACGCAGAAGACTATAGAAAGTTAAAAAAAATGGTGGACAGTATCAAAAACGAAACACAGGGCTCGAATGAACAAAATATCAACAACAGAATTGAATACCATACTTACCAACTAAAGGAAGAACGCTCCTTCAGGTTCATAATCAGAGGTTTACCTAGTAGCATAGACACTGATGAAATCAAACAAGATCTAATAAATTTAGGCCATAATGTCAGAAACATCTCAAACATATATAAAACAAAAACAAATAAAGACAACATCAAGGAAATAATTAAATTCCCATTGTTTGCGGTCGAGATCGACCCTAAAACTAATAATAAAGATGTCTATGATATAAAAAGTTTAGCCCACTGTAGGATAACAACAGAACCGCCAAGGCAAATACGTGACATCCCTCAGTGTACAAATTGTCAGCAGCTGGGTCACACCAAGGGCTTCTGTAGCAGGGCTCCTAGATGTGTTAAATGTGCACAGGATCACCATTACAGTACTTGTAAGAAAGATCCGAAAAGCTTGCCAACATGTGTGCTTTGCAATGAAACAGGCCACACCGCAAATTATAAAGGCTGTTCGGTATATCGGGCAATGGCCAAAAATCATAAAAATAGTAAAACAACAACGTTACAACGTATTCAAGCAGCAAAGACTACAAAAGTCACTCCTAAAACCTCCACAACGACATATGCACAAATAATCAGAAATAACGAAGATCAAAAGTTAACGAAAGAACAAAATATAACTATCCATAACAAAAACAATGATTGCACGGTTGGTACTAATAATAACGAGATCATAATGTTACTACAACAAATTCAAAACTCATTGGCTCAGTTAAACCAAAGAGTAGAGAAGCTAGAAAATCAAAATAAAAGTAAGACACAGACTGATACAAAAGTAAATAAAACCCAAGGCAAGAAAAAGCGATAATGGGTAAAACATACAAGATAATGACCTGGAATGTGAATGGACTAAATGCAAGAGCTTTAGAACTGGAGAACTACCTCCACTCCAACAATATAGATATAGCCCTCCTGTCAGAAACCCATTTCACAAATAGAAACTATGTCAAAATAAAAGGCTATCAAGCCTACTGGACAACCCATCCTAGTGAAAGAGCCAGAGGTGGTTCAGCGGTAATTATCAAAGAAAATATCGCACATTACCAACTTCCAGCCATAAGAGAAAAATATATACAAGCAACAATAATAGTTATCCAGAGTAATTATACTGAGATAAAAATAGCGGCTGCTTACTGCCCGCCTCAACACAAACCTAGCTTTCAACAACTTAAAGAAATAATCAACCAACTTGAACCACGATTTATCATGGGAGGTGATTTTAATATCAAACACACAGCTTGGGGCTCAAGATTAATAACACCAGGCAAGGGGCATGAGTTCCTAAGAGCCATTGAAGAAAGCAAATGCGATTACCACTCATCTCTCAGACCAACTTACTGGCCTTCTGACCATAATAAAATTCCAGATTTACTTGACTTCTTCGTAACAAAAGGAGTAGCTAAAAATAATAATATAGAAATTCAGGAGGTACATGACCTGTCATCTGACCACACACCGGTAATACTAATAATTGGACTTAATATAATAAGTAAGGAAAACAATAGCAGACTGACAAACAAATACACAGACTGGAACCTGTATAGGAAAGTCCTCGAGGAATTAATCAATCTAAATGTTAAGTTAAAAACAAAAAACGATGTAGAACACCAAACAAAACAATTCATTGAAAAATTAACAGAAGCGGCAACTACAGCTATCAAAGAACAAAAACGAAAAACAACATCAATAAACATAAGTTATCCAACAGATATAAGGGAAGGTATCAGAGAAAGAAGAAAGGCGCGCAGAGTATGGCATAGTACTAGAAATCCCGCTGATAAAACAGCTTTCAATCGAATCAGCAATAGAGTGAATGCGCTATTAAAAAAATTCAAAACAGACTGCTTTGATAACTACCTTAAAAACATAGGGCCAAATGAAGACAAAGAATATTCCCTATGGAAGGCAACAAGAAAGTTAAAACGTCCTCTTAGAAGAATACCACCATTGAAAAATCAGAAAGGAGATTGGGTCTGCAAGGACCAAGAAAAAGCAGAGCTATTCGCTAATTACTTATCAACTGTCTTCACTCCTCATGACATTACTTCAAACATAGATACTACTCCAAGATACAAACCCTCCATACAAATTAAAAAAATAAAAACAACAGAATTAGCACTTGAGATAGACAATAATCTCAATAATAAAAAAGCGCCTGGAATGGATAATATTACTCCCAGACTACTTAAGGAATTACCAGCAAAAGCTTTTATCCTACTCAAATATATATATAATGCATGTATAAGACTTGAATATATTCCGGACAGTTTTAAATCAGCCAAAGTCATCATGATTCAAAAACCCGACAAGCCAGCCGAGGAAATCAGTTCTTACAGGCCTATATCACTCTTACCAACTATCGCTAAACTATTTGAGAAATTGTTAATAAAACGAATAAAACCATACATAAGCATTCCAGACTTCCAATTCGGATTTAGGAGCAACCATTCAACAATAGACCAAGTCCACAGGGTAACAAATATAATAGAACAAGCATTTGAAGAAAAGAAATTCTGCTCTGCAGTCTTCTTAGATGTCTCACAAGCGTTTGACCGTGTCTGGCATAAGGGACTAATTTACAAAATGAGCTTGTACTTACCAAAAAACTTGTGCAACATATTAACCTCATACATAACGAACCGGAAATTCAGGGTACAAAGTGGAGAAGCTTTGTCTGTTCCCAACATAATGAATGCAGGTATTCCACAAGGAAGTGTTTTAGGACCCCTGTTATATCTGCTATACACCGCTGACATTCCCACCTCAAAAGACACATGTATTGGTACATTCGCGGACGATACGGTGATATTAGCAAGTGATGAAATCCAGAATAAAGCGGTAGTAAAATTACAAAGCATATTAAATAAAGTCAAAGAATGGACCAACTGTTGGAAAATTAAGCTTAACCAAGCTAAATCAATACATGTGACATTTACTCTAAAAAGAAAAAATGACAACCTTCACGTATATCTTGGCGATGATTGTGTCCCTCAAAAAGAATCTGCAAGGTACTTGGGCCTACATCTTGACTCAAGGCTTAATTGGAAGCACCACGTTAGACAGAAAGCCTTCCAAATTAAACAACAAACCAGAAAATTATACTGGCTAATTGGGAAACACTCCCAATTAGACCTAAAAAGTAAAAGATTAATATACCTTGCCCTGATAAAACCTATATGGACATATGGCATACAACTTTGGGGGTGTGCACATAGGACCAATAAGGAAATAATTCAAAGAAGCCAAAACAAATTCCTGAGGATTATTTCAAATGCCTACAGATATGTGACTAATAAAGAACTCCACCAAGATCTTAAGATACAATGGGTTGAGGAAGTCATCCACGAGTATGCGGGCAGACACGAGAAGCGACTCCTACATCACTCCAATTTAGAGGCCATCCTATTACTAGACTTAACTGGGCAAGTAAGAAGGCTCCAGCGTATTAAACCTCACGAATTAACTAATTAATTTTTTAGAATTAGAAAATTGAATAATAATTGCATAATATTAGGGAAATGATCATTGGGTCAATCTCCCACACATGTCAAATAAATAGTCAGAAATACTAATAAATTATACTAGATATAAGATTGTAGTAATTGGAATAAGTTAATAAAAAAAAAAAAAAAAATTTCTCAATAGAAAGAAAGGGAGGGATGACAGCCATTTTATTATTTTTATTTTTCAATTTAATTAATAAATAATTCGATTTGGACTAAAATTATTTTTGATATGTAATGATTTTTGTATTCATAGTTAAATAATAATTACTATAAAAATTGAAAACTTGTAGTTATTAACACCGGAAGCAAAAACTTTTGACTTAAACTACGGTTAATACTTAAATAAATTTGAAAATTATCCCAAATTGTATAATATTCTCAAAAATGCAATCTCACCTTGAAAGAATTATATTTTACATATAGGTTGCATAGTTTTTGTATAATATTCTTGGAATACATTCATTATAGGTTTTGTAACTTCTATGGAAATTCTTTTTATATGAGAAATTTTTAAAATTTTTAATGATAATAAAATAAAATAAACCTAGTAATAAACTAAAAATCCAATCTCAAGCTAATGTCCTTTTCAGTTGTGAATCATTCCAACATGTGAAATCCAAGCTCATTAACTTATCACTTTTTAAATTATACTTGTTTACTAATTTTGGGTATATTTAACAGATTTCTTATTTTAGGTATTATATTGTAAAAGAGACTGGATAAATCTAATAAATTACCTTTACTACTTCAAATGTCTAGACATAGGTAAAGGACAAATGCAAGGAACCCATATCATTTGCTTCAACGTACGTAGGTTTTAAAAATTTCTCATATAAAAAGAATTTCCATAGAAGTTATAAAAACCTATAATGAATGTATTCCAAGAATATTATACAAAAACTATGCATCCTATTTGTAAAATTTAATCTTTTCAAGGTAAAACTTTGAAGAAATTGTATTTTTGAGAATTCTTTTAAGCAATTTCAATTTTGGCTTGAAAAGATTATAATATTCTTTAGATAAAAAATAACTTGATCTGCATTAAAATTATTTATGATATTTAATGATTATTAAAGCAAAATTCACTGCAAAACCTACTATAAACGTTTCTTTAGGACATTATACATACAAAACCTATGCAACCTATATGTAAAATATAATTCTTTCAAGGTGAGATTGCATTTTTGAGAATATGAAACAATTTGGGATAATTTTCAAATTTATTTAAGTATTAACCGTAGTTTAAGTCAAAAGTTTTTGCTTCCGGTGTTAATAACTACAAGTTTTCAATTTTTATAGTAATTATTATTTAACTATGAATACAAAAATCATTACATATCAAAAATAATTTTAGTCCAAATCGAATTATTTATTAATTAACACTAAAGCTACCGAACTTTCATGTATACCTATTCCTACCATCAGGGGTCAAATGACCTTTTTGAAAAAAATATGTGTATTAATGAGATTTTAGGAAAAATAATTTTAAAATAACAATAACAATAAGTAGTAAAAAATACTTTTTTCTATTTTGATGAGTTTTATTTACATTTATTAATTATCAGCACATTTTTTACAAACTACAGTATTTTGTACTGCACATATTCCGCATACGTAGTTTTCATATTTTATACAAATTTTGTTAGTTTTATTGGTTTTACAAAGTTTTATTTGACAATTTCTGCGTTTAGACGAATCTTGAGCTGTTTTTGATAATATTTCTTGTAAAGACCTTTTTATCAGTTGCCTTTCTTTTCAATATTCGTCTCCAAGTTCTTCTGCTAATTGAAATAAAAATTGCTGCCTTGATATGTCTTCATCCGTCGTTTCTTTATATAAAATCCACGCATTTATCCCGGCTTAAGATATTGAAAAATACCTGCAAAGGCCATCTTCGACATTTGGATTTTGAGCTATATTTTCTAGCCATTTGATGTTGTAAAATGGTTTTTGTATAATTACTTCCGGTATACGGGTGACAGTTCTTTCAATTTCAACAGACGAATGCATTGAGCTAAAAATCAATACTTTTTTATTGGGCTTAACTTGGTACACTGTCAGGCTAAAATCACTCGATTTGTATAATATCACTGAGAAGCGTTTCATATTATCTTTTACTTTTTTCGTTAATTTAGGTAGCTTTTACCTCTTTTATTCCTCCGAATAGTTCAAACAAGCGTAGTTTTTTTTCCTTGAAGTTTACTTGCTAAGGACAGGCTAGTAAAAAAATTGTCAGCTATTATATTTCGCCCGGTGTAAGGCTCTGCTGATTTTGAAGCTACAAACTCTCCTAGTGAAACCGATGATTTTTTTTCCGAATATTTTCCTAAATATGAAAAACCATTTACTATATACTTACTACTTACATCGGAAGCCAACCAGAATTTTATCCCGAATTTGTCGGGTTTATTAGGCAAGTATTGTGTAAATCTACCATGTGCCTTTGTCGGAAACAGTTGTTTCCAGTTGTATAACAATTTTGGCTGTTTTCGATAAATTTGTTCCAAACCTCAGAGATCAAAGCAAACTTATCGGTTTGCAAGCGTTGGCTTCGCTGATTTCTGTTATCAAACCGAATAAATTTCATTATTATTGATTTATAACAACAGCTGCTCGCTAGCTTTGAAGTTCATCGCAAATCGCAAAATTGTATTGTTCTACAAAAAAAACTAGGGATTTGTTTCAATTGCACATTTGCTTATGGCGCCTATTTATAACAAAATAAGTCTTGCTATTGCAATTTTTCAAAAATTGATAACTAACAGTGAGTAAAAACACCAAATTTAGTCTCGACCAAAATAAAAAAAAAAAAATTGGCGCAAAGAACAACGCCAAATTCCTTTCATTTATAACAACAACAAAAACATTGGAAGTCAAAAAAATGAAGAAAAAAAGTGAATAAAAAGACAAAAGCTGCCCGTTAGCTTCGATCCCACTGTTTATACTTGGCAAATTTGCCGTAATTCCTAAATTTTGTATCTAGTTTACCAGGTATTGTTCAAAGGGTCAAATGACCTCTCGTGGTAGACTAGACCAGGTATGAAAATTTTTCCGAAATCAGGCAATGAAAAAACTTGTGAATATTGAAAAATGGTTTGTGTGTACATTATAGGAAAAGTCAATAAGTTACATGGTGATACAATAACGTTTTATACGAGAAATTCTAAACGAAATTTAAAAAAAGGTCATTTGACCCCGCATGGTAGGTTTAGTGTTAAATTGAAAAATAAAAATAATAAAATGGCTGTCATCCCTCCCTTTCTTTCTATTGAGAAATGAATTGACATTTAATAGGTTGCTATACAAAAATTAATGTTTACAAACTAGCCCCGCTACAAGCTCGTGACATTAAAATGTTGGTAACAAGTACCAGCCAGCAACCAGCCGCGAGTATGAACACGGCCTAAGAAATTCTACGTTTTTTAATAATCTGTTAGTAAAGTCTTTTGTTTAAATTATAAGTTTCAAAATTTGGCATTAAATTATTCTAATCGGTCGGTTCGTGGTAATTTCGGTATTTAATTTTTATTTTTCCATTAAATTAATGTATAACATTTTAAATAATTCTATCAAAAATTCAAGTCGATCGGAGTAAAATTACCGAAGCTATGAGCATTTGAGCATCCTTTGCTCTAGAGCAAGGAGTGAGTGAGCAAAACTTTAAAGCGTTGTCGTTAAGCTCGTTCTCTTCAAAGACGGTAGGCACGATAACGTATAATCTACTGGAACGATTTTTTTTGAAATTTTGCACACTACTTCTCCACATATTTTACCAGATAATGACTAGAGCTTTTTGTTTTTTCAATAATTATTAATTTTACAATAGCAAATAAGTCGATTTTGTAGGAGAAAATTGGTATTTAGGTTTCCAAAGGCTATAAAATACTCTAGTCATTACCTTGAAAAACATCTCCTTTACTAAATGAGTTTTGATTTTTCGGTATTGTATGAGTCTGCTGCGGGTTAAAGTTTGCACCGCAAAACAACTTTTTTTCAAGGCGTCCCCAGATATTCACTTCTACTCGTTCACTTATTATTATTTGAAATAAAAATGTCTAAAAATATTGTTTAGCTGTTATCATATAGAAATCAGTTACATAAACCAGAACTACCTGTATTGCCCCAAAAAATTCTTGAAAACAATCCTATTTTTCAACGAATAAATTAGAAGGATAATAGCTGTCTTCTATAATTAATTTTTAAAAGCATATTAATAATTTATATGATTTTTTAAAATTACAAAACTAATTTTTTTATTGGATAACTTGATAAAATACAATATTTAAACTAACAATACTAAATTCTATTTTAATATATTGATAAGAATTATAACTTTAAAAAACTTTTTAGCGACACTTTCGTCTAAAAACTGGCAGCATAAAATCTAATCGGTGTAAAATTGTTTAAGTGGAATACTTTTTGATAATTTATCCAATATTTTCTTTATTTGTACCACAAGTTTTGTTTGCAATTGTTGTCTTATTAAATGGAATACTTCAAGACCATTTTGTTAAAGGAATAAATTCATAGCTTCAACTGTAAAATAAAAAAATAAAAAATATATAGAAATTAACAAGTATAATTTTTACCTAATATATGATTTTGTTGCTGTGATTTTTTGACATTAAAGAAAACTTTTTCAGGTTAAAAGCTTAATTTAAGATCATCATTAAAGTTTAGATAGGCTCCGCTTTCTTTATTGATATTAGATGTTGTTCCATTGGGTATTATAATAGAATTTTCTAAAATTTCGTAATACAATTAAAAAATATAAATTTTCTTAACTAATTCAAATTAAGTTAATATCTAAAAGGCCATAAAAATCACTACCCAAATAAAAAGGTTTCAAAAGGCTGAAATGGTTACAAATGACTAAAGGAGCCCCCTCTAAGTTGAGTTTTTTAAAAATTACTTTCGTTATCATATTACATCAAAATAAATAGACTTCCACAATTAATAATTGAATCAGCTATATTTGACGGTACCTCATGAGACAGCCTCATTTTGGTTTTTAGGCTAGTGAGACACCAGGTAAGGGTGTTATATTCTTTTTCACCTTATATATATTTATATATCTATATCTAATATATAAAATTTTGGTGTCACAGTGTTTGTCGCCATACTCCTCCGAAACGGCTTGACTGATTTTGATGAAATTTTATTTTTCTATTAAAAAGGTCTGAGAATAGGCTGTTATCTATTTTTTACACCCCTAAGTAATAAGGGTGGTCCACCCAAAAAATTTTTTTTTTATTTTTTAAACAAAATTTTTTTTTTATTTTTGTATGATGTGGCAATAAAAAATACATACAACCCTAAATTTTCACCCTTCTACCATCAACCCCTATTTTTTAATAGCGACACGAAAATTTCATATTTTTGGCGCCATACTCCTCCGAAACACTTTGACCAATTTTGATGAAATTTTATATGTATATTTAGTAGGTCTAAGAACTGTAGTGATGAGCGAGACCAAGACCACATTGATCTTGGTCTTGACGTTTGTATCTTGGTCTTGGTCTTGGTCTTGGTCTTGCATAAATAAGTCTTGGTCTAGCAGAGTTGAGTCTTGGTCTTGGTCTTGAAAACTTATTTTATTGTAAAATTTTTTATTTCTTGCATAAAAATTGCATAAAAAGATACCGCTTAAAAACAGGGTTGACTGTATGTGCTAAACATTCATGTTTTCAATAATACGTATGAAACGTATCGTTATACACTTTGCTTAGACTTCATTTATGTATGTAAGATCATAAGTGTTAAATCATTTGTTTTAAGTATAAGATTATAAAACGTATAGACTTGAAAAAAATATAAACAACATAAGTCGTAATAGGTATAATACAAAGATGCAATACGGATAGAAAAGTCACATACATGACTCATATATATTACGTGTCAGCGTGAGCCGTAGATGAGTGTTTAGCAGTGTTAAATCACTGTGTTTTCAATCAAAACTCAATCAAAAATATGTAAGTATATTATTTAAAATGTTTTGATAAACACTAAAACTCTATTCTCAATAAAATAAAACAGCACATTAAAAAGTTCTCTCGGGGATCTACTAAGTATTTTTAGCAATTACTTCGGTAAAAGTTTTGTTATGAGTCTTGGTCTTGCACAAATAAGTCTTGGTCTTGCACAAATCAGTCTTGGTCTTGCAAAGTTGAGTCTTGGTCTTGGTTTTGCACAAATAACTCTTGGTTTTGCAAAGTTGAGTCTTGGTCTTGCAGAGTTGAGTCTTGGTCTTGGTCTTGTTAAACTGAAAACTATATTATTTTGCAAGACCAAGACCAAGACCAATTTCGCTCATCACTAAAGCATAGGTTGTTATCTATTTTTTACACCCCTAAGTAATAAGGGTGGTCCACCCCAAAAGTTTTTTTTTTTAAACAAAATTTTTTTATTTTATTTTTATATGATGTGGCAATAAAAAATACATACAACCCTAAATTTTCACCCTTCTTTCATCAACCCCTATTTTTTAAATAGCGATATTAGTCAAGATATTGTCAACAATGCCGATGCTGCTGAAATTGGTAACTCTGTCATTCTACCATCATCGTACATAGGCAGTCCACGTCATATGCAAGAATACATAAGGGATGGTCTGACTTTCGTAAGCGAATATGGACGTTGCTGGATGTATTCGGTTGAATGGCAAAAGCGGGGGTCATGCACACATTTTGGTTTGGTTAGTCGACAAAATCCATTCTGAAAAAATCGATCGTATAATTTCTGCAGGAATTCCAGATCCGTCTACTGATCAATTGCTGTTTGATATTGTTACAAAAAACATGATTCATGGCCTATGCGTTAATCTAAATCGTTTATTGCCTTGCATGGCAGATGGAAAATGTACCAAAAGTTTCCCTAAAACTTTCACTAGCAATATGGTCATATATGTTGACGGATATCCAATATATCGTCGAAGAAGTCCCGATAATGGCGAACAATTATTCATTAAAATTTTCAATAACAACAACAGACATTGACATTGACAATCGTTGGGTGGTGCCATATTCGCCTCTGCTGAGCAAAACATACAATGCTCATATAAACATTGAGTTCTGCAGTTCAGTGAAGAGCGTAAAATACATTTGCAAGTATGTGAATTTAGCTCCATTGAAGCTGTTTGTCGTATTTTTGGTTTCTCAATTCATTAACGGGATCCAGCAGTTATTCATTTAGCCGTCCGTCCGGCCAGCGCGTAAATTTAACGAACGAGACAGTGATTGATCGTACTATAAGTTCACCAAAAACCACACTCACCGAATTTTTTGAATTGTGTAATCGTGGGGATGCTTTTGGTAGCTTTGTACGAACATTACTCTATTCAGAAGTACCACACTAGAAACAAAAAAATGGATGCCCCGTAAGCAAGGCACACCGATTGATGCATGTCCTGATTTATTTAAATCAAACACCTCGGGACGATTATTTACAGTTAATCCAAGGAAGACTGAGTGCTTTCATCTTCGACTGTTGTTGATTAATGTCACTCGCCCATTGTCATTTCAAGATATACGTAAAGTGAATGAACAACAGTATCCAACGTATAAAGATGCATGCCTTGCACTCGGCTTGCTGGAAGACGACAAGCAGTGGGAATGTATGCTTGCTGAAGCAGCAATGAACTGTACAGCAAGACAAATTCATCTACTGTTCACTATAGTGTTGAATACATGTTTCCCGGTCCGAGCAGTAACATTGTGGGATAAGCACAAAGATTCAATGAGTGATGATATTTTGCATTACATCGTACACGGTGCAACGATTTAACGATACCATTCAGCGACACTATGTACAATGAAGCAAAGATTGCTATTAAGAATCTGTGCATTATCATTGCCAACTTACCACTCAGTCAATTCGGTATGCGTTCACCAAATCGAAGTGCATCTGATTTAATAAACACTGAAATGAATCGCGAACTACAATACAATACTGTAGAAATGGCAGCGATTGTTACTCGCAATGTCACACTAATGAATGAGGAAAATAGAACTATTTACGACCGTATTATGCTCACAGTTTTGGCAGGGCAGGGTGGATTCTTTTTTTTGAACCCTCCAGGTGAAACTGGCAAAACATTCCTTATTTTGCTAATTCTCGCCGAAATACGATCGAATAATGGCATTGCATTGGCCGTTGCATCATCTGGCATTGCGGCAACTTTATTGGATGAAGGCAGAACAGCTAATTCAGTATTTAAACTACCACTAAACATTCAAAATAACCCAGATGCAGTGTGCAACATAAAAAAACATCCTCACTTAAGACAATAAGTTAGTCATTTTTTTCTACTAAAATGATCCTAGGAATAATATATATTTGAAATAATTTATATTTGGCAAAACAACGTTTGCTGGGTCAGCTAGTATATATATATATATAACTTAGTAATGTTGGTAAAACTCTTGCTTTATAATTAAAGTGACCATTTTATTTTTTTGTCAAAGCGGGACGCTGTAGGAAATTTCAAAAATCAAGGCTATTTTTCAAAAAAATTATAATGCTATTTATTCAATCACAAAAAGAAGTTAACTGAATTTCATTAATACGTTACTTGATATAATCCTACACGTTAGATTACAATTTTAGAAGTATTTGTTTTATACTTGTCGGCGGAGCAAATCAGTTTCAAAATATCGGGTCTAGTTTTCAAATAAGAATGGAACTGGAATGATGATGTGGAATGATGTGTTGATGTTAGTCTTGACCGTTAAAATTGCTTTCAAAACTGCAACACTTAGCTGTGATTTTTCACTTGTCCATACTTTATTCATTAGAGAAAAAACTCTTTCAACAGGTGCATTACTTTTGGGCAGACATAAAGCGTATTCAATAATTACACAAAAATTTCCGCAGTTCAGATTTTTATCACGGAAATATGTGAATAACTCCATCCAACGGTTTTCGGCAACAATATTTTGAGTATTCCAACTTATTATTTTTTCATTTGTAACGTAGTTAGAAATGAGTGAATACTCGTCGAACACTTCCGCGTCTTGATTGCTGCTAAGAAATCCTTGCTTAATCAGCAAATTCGTTACTTTCTGTACTTCCTCCCACGTAGGTACTTTTTTAAAATTTGTCCATTTAAACACATCTAACTCTGCATTGAATTGACACCACTGTTCTAAGTATTCTTTGCTGGTTTTATAAAATTCAGCCACTGCAGTTTTTACAAGCTGAACAATAGCAGGGTCAGTTTCTTGTAACTTCTCCATCAGACTACGTACATCATAAGGAAGGAAAAGCGAGCTCTCTTTCTGTGCTAAGTTGTCTCGAAGACGATTGATTTCCTTAGCAGATTGTATTGCAGACACGTATTGTCCTTCAATTTTTAGCACCACTTGATGAAAAGTCGCTGCCTGTGCATTAAAAAAATATAGCCATAGCTCAGAACAGGGATTTTCGAAAAATGTTTTCAAAATATTTAGGTTTTTATCGATGCTCAGAAAATAATGTTTCAAAGGCTGGAACATTTTCATAATTCTTGTAAGTGCAGGCATTAGCGCGAGCCACCTCGTTTTACTATAGCCAAGCAATTTCTGATACTGTGTCAGTAGAATCACAGAACTCTTTCAAAGCTTCCGTTCGAACGCTACAAATGTAAAAAAATGAATAAATTTTCACAACGATACATTCAAAGTCAATTGGAAGACAATTTGAAGCTGCTTTGATCGCGTTATGAACTATGTGAGCTCCACATCCAATCCCAATAAGTTGTCTCCCGAGTAATATGTTCAATTTAGCGAAAACATTATTACTTCCTTTTCTATTCTTTCCTCCAAAAATGCTGTTCGTATTATCTCCACAAAATGCCACTATTTTTTTATTTAAATCGTTGCAAGATAAAATCTCTTTCAAATAACTGACAACGATATCCGATGTTTCACCTGGCTGCTCTCGAAGCTCCAAAACCTTGACTTTCACGCCTTTATAAGGTAAGAAATAGCGAATCAACACAGGGAATAATTTTATCGAGCCGTGATTTGAAGCATCCGTTAGTAGACTTATGCAGCGGACTTTGTGAAGGTGCTCTTTCAACTCATCCATTAACATAGGTGCCAACATATTGACAACAATAGCCTGGGATTTTGTACGAGCACATCTAAATTTTTGCTCAAAACAGGATTGAATTAAATTAGAAGCGCAGTCATTTGAACGAAAACTGTGACTTTCTTGCACCGTGTGATATGCTCACGCACCTTCCGCATCAGCTATATCTAAATCTTTTGAAGCTGGCAGATCAGTTCTTTTGAAAAAAGCAAGCATTGATGAGCTTGAAGCAGCAGCTTGATCGGAAAGCCTGTATTTTTCCGATTTTAAATGTTTCTCAATATCACTTGCACCACCATGTCCAACACTAAATTCTGCACGGCACTTATCATTCGTAACGTCTGCACCACCCTTTTGTTTTATAAACGGATACTTAGTTTGCAAATGACTATTAAAAGTACACTTGCGCTTAGGCATATTACTAATGTCAATAGATATGGGTTAAAAATAATATGAAAAACTTTGATTTATTTATTAATTTGAGCAAAACACGTCTGTTTATAATAACCAACTCCAATCAGCTAAATTAAAAGAAAAATACTAAATAGTACCACGGCTTATTTCTATTCGACGGTGACATTATTCCTAGTCAAAAGTCTGAGAGACATGCACATATCATTTCAGAAACGTGCTGTCTTAAAACAATTTCAAAAAATTCTGAAGAAACATAAATTAAAATTTTTGTGCGAACTTTTTATTACATTTTATTTGGGCAGTAGGTATGACACTGTCATTCTTTGCAATCATTTCTAGTGCGCGCGTCAGTTAAAAAATTTAAAAATAAAAGAGATCTATAAATAATGATATATTGAGTATTCCTAATTGTTTTGTTCTGTCTATTTACAAAAGCGGGACATTTTGGCTTTCGCAGGGGACAGCGGGACAGAGCACCTGAAAGCGGGACGTATGGTCACCTTATTTATAATATGTAACTATTATCAAAAGAAATAAACGTAGCCTTCGAGAATTCTTATTCTCGACAATTCTAACAATAATATTTAAGTTTTGGTCTTATTTATTTATTTTTGAATTCCCAATCTAATTTTTGTTTTTATATATTTATTTTTTGAATTTTATTATTTTAACTTTCAGTATATATTCACTCTTGTAACAATTTCATGCAAAAAATTTTTCTGTTAACCATTGATATTTATATTTAAGCAAAATATATGAATTGAAATCAAATTTTAAAATTTTCATATTAAAAAATATATAAAAATCTATATTTTTGCCAAAATAAATACATATTTCAGGAATAAATCACTTTAATATTTTTAGAGAAGTATAATTTTAATCCAGATTATTTTTGTATTCATAATTTTAATTTTTGTTCCTATATGTATATGTATTTATTTTTGAATTCACAATTTGATTTTTGTTCTTATACATTTATTTTCGCACAAACAATTTAATTTTTTGTTTTTATATATTTATTTTTAAATTTGATTATTTTAATTTTGTTCTTATATATTTATTTTCGTACACACAATTTAATTTTTGGTTTTTATATAAATAATGTTTAACTTTCTGTTTATGGTTTCCCTTCTTTTTTGCATTAATAGATACATATGTACTTTAATGATTATTAGGAATTTTAAAGTCAAAACATTTTTAACAGTTCTCAATTCTAACTACGCACTTTCCTTCTTTTTTTTTATTATTTTACCATTATGAAACTCATTTTAAATTTTTCAATAAGCAAAATCACAGCAAAATTCCTGTATGGTCAGCTGTTTTTATGCCCTTGATAGCGGTTAACCAACTTTGGACCCCGGTCATATAAATTACAAAAAAATAATTTTTCTGCTTATATGATCGACTCAAGTGTCAATCATATAAGCAGAAAAGTTAAACGTAAACAAAAACAATTCCAAATGAAAATTGCTTAGAGCAGCGATTTCCAAACTGTGGGTCGCGACCCCCAAGGGGATCATGAAGTTGTTAATTTCTGTTACATGTTTAATATTCTTATATTCTACATAAAAAAATAATACTTACAAAAATCTATTTAATGAAAATTTTTTGTTACGATATTACTTTATTAAGAATCTCTGTAAATGACGATAATATAATAAATATAATATCTACTAATATTCCCTATTTTAGTATACCCTGTGCTTGATTTTAACAATTAAATAAAAACAATAACAAACGAAAAACAAAAACAAATGAAAAATAAAAACAAACGAGAAATAAAAACAAAGGAAAAGCAAAAGCGAAGAAAAATAAAAACTATTTGTGTGTTGTAAAATAATTTTTCGTTTATTTTCTTTTATTAAGTTAAAGTTAAAGTAATGTGAACAACCATTTTTATATCATAAAATTGAATTCTTGGGTGAGATTTATAAATAGAACATTTTTTATAAAGTTTTAGAGAATTTATATTTACCCCTATCAAAAGAATGGAAAAGTTTTTAATTGGTTATAAAAGAAAAATAAGTAATAATGAAGATTCTGGTAAACGAATTGGAAAAACCAATGTGTGTGATTTGTATGAAAGTTTTGTCTACTGACAGTATCAAATCAAGTAAATTAAGGCGTGATAAATGCATAAATTTTTTTCAAAGAAGACAAGAAGAGATAAATAAAAGAAAACAAACATTTGAAAAAACAGTTTCTGTTTCATCAAAAGCACTGTTTGCTTCATACCAAGTTTCCTATAGAATTGCAAAATGTAAAAAACCACATTTAATCAATAGTTGAAACGCTAGTACTACCAGCAGCTATTGATATGGTTGAAACAATGTTTGGAGAATCATATGCACAGCAGTGGCGAAATATACCGCTCGCCGATAATACAGTTGGTAGAAGAATTGCTGATATATCTGAAGATCTTTGCGATTAGCTAGTTTATCAACTGCATACTTCAAAATTCGTTATACAAGTAGATGAGGCTGCAGATGTAGCTAAAGATGCTCATTATGTAAATCGCAAAAATTATTAATTTTTTAAATTTTATATAAGTTATTTCAAAATTAGGTAGAAACAAATTTGAACGATAAAACTCTGAGTATTTTTAGATTTTTTACGTTTTTTAGGACTATTTTGCATCAATTTATTGTAGTTTAAATGTGGTTAAATTGATGTAAAAATGGGTAAATTAGTTGAAAATACTGTTAATGAAAACAATAACTAATCAGTAATTTTCTTAAAATATAAATATTCCTTGTATTTATTATAAGGCAAACTAATAAATATTTCTCATATTATTCATCAAATCTTTTATTTCTAATTTAATTCAACGAAATGATTGACAAACTAAATAGTTTTTTAATGCAGAAAATGTTTTCACAAGATATTGTGAAAAATCTTGTCATATTATTATATGGCAATACCATTTCTCTGGTAAATCTGGGAAATTTAAAATTATGAAGCTGAAGGGTAATAAAGTAATTATTAGTTTATTTGAGCATTGGCATCCTTAGCTGAAAATTTACGGTTTCAACAAGTGATTTAGAAAACTTTTATAATGTTAATGTTGTTTTAATATTGTTGTACAATTCAACTAAATAGTTACTTTTCACATATTAAAAACTCACTGATACACGAAATATTGCATTTCTTATACAACACTATCGAAATGAAAATTGCACTTTTATATATTAACACTAACTTTAAAATTTTTATTCTTGAAAATTATTATTTAAATAAAGTAGCTTTTTTTGATATGAAATTTAGTAAAATTGACACAAATTCTACTTTTCTGACAGTTAAGCCGTGAAAATTGGAGACTTAACTTAAGGGAGAAGTTAAGGCTCCTTAAGTGTTAAAGAGGAACTGTGAAACGCAAAATCTGCTTAAATACATTTTTAAGTTTACAGATGCACTATTAAGGTGACCAACTATTTTTTGTTCAAAAAGAGTACACTTTGCACGTATTTCATAGGATAGGTGAAAAAAAAGAAGAAAAAACGATAAAAACTTTATTTTCTTTTAAAAACATATTTTTCTTCGGAGTGGATTTTTTTTGGTAAATTAGGATGTTCGTCTAATAATGTAACCACATCCGAACAACTTTCATTTTGCATATTAAATTTGACGGTTAAGACGGCAGATAATGTTTTTACAGAAAGTTGCGACTTCTCAGTGCTCCAATAATCATTCCCTAGTGAAAATACCCTTTCAACAACAGCATTAGTGCCTGGACAACATAAGGAAAATTTTATTAAAACTTTTAAATTTTCATGTGGGATATGTTCTACTCTAAAATGCCGAAAGATTTCCCCTTCAATTGATTCCAAATTTAAAATCTTAATTTGAATACGGTTCTTAATATCGAAATACCTTACTGAAATTGGATAAAGTTTTATTTTATTCTGATTCGATGCGTCTGATAGAATAGATATATATGATACAGAATCCAGATTTTCTGATATCATTTTCTTGCAGTATGCATTAAATACGCTGGTTACGATAGACTCACATTTTGTTCGCCCTCAAGAAAATTTTTCGTCACAAAATTTTTTTAATAATTTAGTAGTGCAGTCCATGCTGCGAAAACTTTGATTATGGATTATTGTGTGAAAAGCGAAAGTACCCTCCATAACTGCCAATTTTTTTCATTAGTTCCAAAAGTATTCCCTTTAGAAAATGTTGTCAGTTTGGATATTGACGCTGCTGTGTCATAAGACGTTTTATGTACTTTAGTTTCAATGTGTGCCGTTATTGCACTACGTCCATGAATTGCAATTGTGCATTTAACCAAGGATTCATCATTTCGATTTTTAACGACAATGAACAGAAACTCTTTTTTTAAATTTTCGCTTAAGCGTTTCTCAAGAGAACAATTTTTTTATATTTTTTTAAATATTTAATTAATGAAATTGAAATAAAATAATCTAAAAAAATGTTTTAGAAATACAAATGAGTATAAATGAGTACTTTCAGAGTACAGGATTTTAAAAGAGTACGGTTTGCGAAAAAAGAGTACAAAACTCAGTAAATGAGTATAGTTGATCACCTTAGCACTAAGGAGCACTTAAGTATGAACTCTGAAACCAGGCGTAAATGTTACAAATAACTAATAAATGTGAAAAGCTACATGTACACAAAATTTTGATGTTGTCTCATGAGGTACCGTCAAATATAACTTGACTTTACTTTATTTATACAATATAACTTTGAATCCAAATTATATGATTTTATGGGCTGAAATGATTACAAATGACCAAAAGGGCCCCCTCCAATCAATCATTTTCATGTTGAGTTTTTTTTTAATTACTTTCGTTATCTTATTACATCAAAATAAATAGGTTTCAACAATTAATAATTGAATTTACTTCAATTATATCACTTTGAATTCAAATCATATGATTTTTTGGGCTGAAATGAATAAATTTACATTTTCATTATTGAAAAAATTTGACATTTGATTGCGCTCAATCTTTTCTCATAAAAAATAATAAAATCATTATAATAATACATTGTTGTGGAACTTGCGGAATACATTTATAATACATACATTAGAAATCATTATTTTTCGCTTTCATCTAAAGTTTCAGTCTATTTGACATTAATATAATAAAATATATAAATCACTAATCATTATAAATGCAATATAATATATAATTGAGACTTAAAAACATTTCAATTGGGATTAATGAGGACATGCCAATGTTAAAGTCGACGGTGATTAACATTAGAGATTAGCGATCAATTTACAGTGCGTAAACTTAAAGAAAAATTAAAACAAAAATTCAGTCCTGTCAAATCAACAATTTTTTATAATAACGTGGCGGCAACAAAAGTTTGTGTATATTCAGCTGATTATCATAATATTTAACTTTCTTACGATTCTAATCAATTTGAATTTCTTTTTAATTTAATTATTTTAATTATTGTATATTATTTAATTGTAGAGTAAATTCTAGTGAGCGCATTTAATTGTTATCGCCATGTGACTTGAAATCGGAAATAACTAATTTGATAATTTTTCTAATATAAAAAATCTATAAAATTTCTAACGCTAAAATTAAATAAAATTAAAAATAAATATTGTATGATTGGTGTATATCTATCTACGTATAAAAATATTGAATATTTGTAAGTATTATTAAAATTAATCAATATTGGAGTGTATAATTTTAATTCCAAAAATAAATATGTTAGCGCCAAAATTGGTTTTATAAAGGGTGAATGATATGATATTATTCATTTATAACTATTTAAAATGCTTGAAAATTTGCTTAGATGTTTAGTTCGCATGCTGGATAAATTTTCGTGACATTATTTAAAGCCCAAAAAGTAGGAACGCCATTTTGTTCTATTCCTTCAAATCAACTTTTGTAGTTATAATTAATGCCGGTTGTTTTTCTAATTTTATTCAAATTTTTTGCTAAATGAATAATAGTTTTTGTGTGGGATTTTTCAATTTTATATTTTACTAATATTATTAAAAACTTATTATTATTATTTGTGATCAACATTTTTAGGGATAATTTTTTGTTGGAAATTTAAAGTGGATTAATTTCGTATTTAATTTTCTAAATTAATATTAACGTGTTTTTGTTTTTAACTAAGCTATTTACATCTATTAAGAAAACTCAGTAATTTCATATTTTCATATTCATGTGGACATTTGTGTTTTACTGCAAATTAAATTAGTGCTGTTTTATAATTCAGTATAAAAATCAAACAGGTATTTTAATTTCTTTATTTAGTTAACGATATTTAATATTTATTTCAGGCATTCTATGGTTTAAATTAACCAAAATAATATTTTACTTGTATTTGTTATAACTGTTTCAAAAGACTTCAAATTGAAATGAAAAGGAAATAGCTTTCTGCCAAAATTAAATTGTATTTATCTCATATTTCTAAGTTTTATAGTAATGTTTTGGGAAGTTTTTATTCAGTTCTTAATTTCCTAGGCCCTTTTTTTTGTTACGCTAAAATTGAACTCCATATGAATTTAATTAATATGTAATTAATGGTATATTAGGTTGATTAATACAGTAAATACTGTTATTATTTTTGTATAATATTACCAAACGAAACAAAGAATTAGGATTCCCGTCATAAGTACAGCTAATAACTTTAAGAAAATAATGCTTATCTTTGCGTTACTCACCTGTGAGACATATTAAAACTGTTTAATATTTTGTAAATTTAGGTAATCTTTGTATATAACCATAAATCTAAAAATTATATTCCTTTGAAGATTGTATACCGCGAAATTCCTTTAAAGCTTTATCAAAAATAAAAATGCCTTTAATATGAATGCAAAAATATTATGCTAAAATGTTCTAAGTACAAGAATAAGATCTAATTTGAATAAAAGTAGCTTTTATTAAAGGTAAATTATTAATTGTTAAAGCTATCTGTTTCAATTGTATTTTGTATGTAATCATAAAAAAACTTTATAAACAGACGCAGTATTCAATGTAGTTCAAGAGTTTTCGTGTGCTGTTCAAACCCAGCACTAATTTTAAATTTATATATTTAATCAAATTTAAATTATAACAATTGTTGCTTTGTAGGATAAACAATAATTGGAACCTAGCTTGATATCTATTAAATTTAAATTTAGCTTTTTATAAAGTGCAATTATTCAAATAAATTAATTAATAAACTCTTGCTCAAAGTTAACAAATGAACAATTTTTCTCTACGTGCCAGCTGCTAATATTTATTCAATAGTTGTATTTTTATTAAGATTTTTTAAGGATGAATTCATGATTCTCTATCATTCAAGCATTAAACCTCGCGCACACCAAAGAGCTGCAACAACTGCTGCAAGAGCACTGCAGCAGCAAGTATTTTTGTTGCGAGAAACAGGGTCTATCAAAATCTGATGAAATTTCCTGGTTGTTTATTTTTGTAAATTATTGCTTACTATTGTTAGTAGTGGTTAAAATTTTTTATTTTTTTTTTCTTATTATTGTTTATTATTATTTTTATTATTGATTTTTTTTTTATTGTTAATTTTGTTATATCAAGGTTATTATTGTTAGTAATTATTTCATTGTTTGTCAATCGACGTGAAAATGCAAAAAACAAAGAATATGGCACTTTTAATTAAAACATTTCCTTTCATTTTTGAAGGGACTGAACGAGTTTAATTAAAAGTAACTTTTTTCAGCCAAAAATATCTTATCAAAAAGTTGTAAGACAGTTATTTGAATTATCGACTATTTTTTGTATATATGTATATTAATTTTACAAGGAAACCTCGCTAACCCTGGGTATTTCGTATTTTCCAGTGTTTTCATGGTCAGGGCTGGGATTCTGTCTCGGTGAGAAGTTAGCGTGAGAATGAGAAAGTCAGATTTTGACAATATATTGTATGGCAAATTCTTCATTCTCATTCTCACTTCTCACCGAGACGGAATCTCAGCCCGGGTCCAAATTAAAACAATTTGCATTCGTTAATAATTCTTTGTAAATGAACTTTCATTTCTTCTTCCTTATATTTCTAACTTTTTGGGTGTACTTTTTTAAATGAAATCAAACTGTTTTAGATAATCAATATACGGAACATCCCCTAACCATTTCTAGGACTCAGGACTAAGAAGGAAATTTGAAATGCCTGTTTGATTGAACTAAATTTACTGCCTTTCGTTTGACCTGCACCAATACATTTTTAGCTACCCTATTTTAATAAATTTTGAAGTGTTATTTTAGTGCTAATCATTCGCTTTGGTCGAAGCTTTTAAATCTGCTTTGTGTTTTGTTAAACTTTTTTAATCAACTATTATGCTATTGTGACTTTTTGATACTTTATTTAAATCAGACTCTTTACGAAAAATTTTTTCTAATTTCTTTCAAGGTTTATTTTCATGTAAGCAGTTACCCGTTATTCAAAAAAAATTTTCTAGAGCTGCAGCCTTCTTTGACGGGTTAAGTTATGTCTGTAATCGGCGAACATTAATTATGACCATTTAGTGCTTTTGTAATTTAGATGAGGGTATTTTTTATTAAAATAGTTTTATTCTTATTTAAAAAAGAAGCAAAAAGTTGAATCTTTATTTCATTCTTGTAAGTTCTAATTTTTTTTAATAGAAAACCATTAAAACCAAAGCACAACTAGTTTAGTGCTTTAGTTTGTGAAATGAAGAAAAAATTCAATGAAATTCAGTTTTCATCTATTGCTCGCACGGAAATGGCGTATTTCCTTTGAAATTTGTCCCAAATTTAGTTTATGTTAATTTATCAAAAATGAAAAAGAAAAAAAATAACATATGGGTAAAACAAAAAGGCAGACTTACTAAGTATAAGGATCACATCTGCTTTTTAAACAGTTGCTTTAAACCAGTGCAATCAGAGAAGAAAAAAGATAAAATTCACCATGAGATGTATCGCAAGGATATTAGATTCTCTTATGTCGGCATAAATAAAAAAATGTAAAAAACAAAATAAAAAGCCCCCAAAAAACCTAAATCAGAGCATCTAACCCGGATGGCTTAACGTAATTTTTTAAAAATACTTTTGCAAAATCTATTTAATGGTCTTAAAGCTTATTCATTTTAAAGATGCCTTTTCGGATATCGGGAAGATGTGAAACCTTTCAATATTCTGCATACTACTATGCATATGTAGGAACAGGCTTGCTACCTCATGTCAATGATCCTTATTAGGGGAATAATTTTTCGAGTCTTGCAATCTCCTTAGCCTAAATCGTGATTAATGAGGGTTTAAATTTGAAATCCAACCCTTGTATGTATATCTGCATCTGTTAAAATAACAAAAAGGGAGGAACTTAATCAATGCATTTTTATTTTTAATAATAATTTGATTTGTCTAATATTTTTAAAAGGATAAGAAGCGAAAGACTTAAGATGAAAATTAAAATTTCCCAAGGTGTTTGAAATTTTATTGGTTTAGTTAGTACGTACAAAAATTTTTGACAGTTTTATTTTGCAAAGTATCGTGAGAAAATTTAAATTTAGGTACATTTTTTCAATAATTTTTATTTATTTGTTTATTTTTGAGCCTTTTTTGAGAAATGGTAAAAACTGACTAGTGGAATTCTTAAAGTTAAAAAAATTTTATTCTAAAATTCTTAAGAATAAAGCCTTAACTGAATTCCAATAAACGATGCTATAAACTTGCTACGTGACTTATTTTTGAATCCTGTATTGTGGGAAACTAACTTAAAATACAATTCAGACAAATTTTATTTATCTTTCGTTTTCTGCTTATCTTTGACTGGAATTTTTATCCTTTGCGATTTAACCTCAGTGAGTGGTTAATGTTTTTGATATTAGGTTCAGAAATCTCCAGAAACTCTGAATACTAAAATTTAAAATAGGTCATTGTCAGCTATTTTTAGTTGAAAACTTAGAAAATAGTTAGTTTTGTAGGTAAATAAGGAAGGGATGGATACTTATTTTCAAAATTAAAAACATAATTTGTGGCTTGGAAATTTCAAAAACGAATGTAAGAATTCTGTTGTGTTTGTACTGTTGAAAATAAAAAAGTATTCGCTTGGAATGATAAATGGATTCGAAATCGAAGCACTGGTTACTTGCAGAGCAATGTAGCCCCAGCGTAAAATGTGATCATCTTGGAATTTTTTTTTGTTCACTATTGCAAGACATCTCAGTGAATGGACTCTATTTGTGGAAACTCTTTTGCATGTAAAGCATGTAGAACGAAACGATTTTTATCCCATTTCCATTGGCATTCTTTGCGAAGCTGGATTTCTTCCCTTTTGTTAAAGCTTAAAGTGAAAAACGTAGGTCGATTACTATCTTCATTTTATGGCGTCATTTTTTCATACCCATAATCACAAAACAGCTTAGGTTGTTATCGGAATTTTATAAATTCTGCCATTTAGATCATCGAAATTTTTAGACGCTTCTAAATTTCTCGCTGTGTTATAATTTCTTTTTTTTCTGAAAGGCTAAACGAAATGTTCGACATGAAATGAAATGAAATGAATAGAGGTTTAATCGTATCTGCTAATCTTAAATGAAAAATGTATATATCCTGGCAGCTCCTTAATTACGAAGAAAACGAAAACCATTTGGCGAAAGGTCTTCTGCTGTCGACTTTACTTTCAAAAATCGGTTACAGAAAAATTGAACTTTCGGTTTTTTAAGTTCTTTTTATAAGTCTAGATATTCAGTCTAGTAATTCTTCACATCGCATTCAAATTTTAGGGCATCCATGGATCAATGATTGGGAAGTTGTCTTTCACTACTTATAACACAATTAAAAGAAAGTCAGGGAACTGCTATTGGGTATCAAAAAATAGGGTTATATATTCTTAAAGAAAGTTATCGTTGCTCCATACTTCAACTTTTTCAGAAGTAGAAGTTGTTAACTTCAGGAACCAAAGAAGTGGTTTTCAAAATTAAAACCATTGTGGTTTTGACATGCCCAATGTGTATATAGAAGGCATAAGCATTTTAAGTTCGAACTTGTTTTTCTGTATTATCCGTACCTTTTACACATTTCTAGATTTTGTTCGTCTCAAACGAAGGATTTGGGTGTAGTGTTCAAACATGGTGATCGTTAAATTAGTTGAGTCGTATATATCTATATACATATATATATTTAATTTTGATTAATATTTATTTTTTTGTTATTAGATAGGGAGCCGGTGACACAAAGTGTGCACCCATCGTTAACGAAAAATTCATATTTTTAGCGATAGTTCACAATTAGGACATACAAAAAAGTTTGGTCGGCAGAGCCTTTTCCTGGTGGGATTCGGGCAGGTGCGTTATTTCTACACCGAAAAAAACGAGGCTAAACACCCATACAGTAAATTTATGAATTTGGGTTTTTTCAATCATATAGCATATTAATATAAGAAAGGTCGGCCTTGCGATATCTTGGTGGGATTGATGGTATGACCGGATCACATGGTATAAAAATAGGAGAACTTGCCCCCATCGAGTTAAAGAATTAAATATATGTCAAATTAAAGATCTTCAGCTTTAATATTTAATTGGTCGGCCGAATGTTATCGCGCGTGGCTCAAAATTTAGAGTTTGTTAAGTGGACTGTAAAAGAGAAAGGGTTTTTTCTAATATATTTTCTTTGCTAAATGCGAATATGAAAACCATATTTTTTTCTAAAAAAAAGTGCTTGAAATTTTCGCTAAAAACCTGTTTCTTTAGCTCTTTTTAATATAATAACATATCTCTAAAACTAAATCACATAACAAACAAAACCAGCCTTTTAATTAATTGTTATTTCCTTTTTAATAATATATAATTTTTTTGAATTAATATAAAATTGTCGCAGTAGGTTCCAAAGAAAGTCGAGAAAACAAAATCAAATTCAATCTTCTTTTTTTATTTTCTTGTGATTCAAATGAAAAACAAAGGTTTTCAACCGTCAAAAATAATTTTTTATTTGACATCAAGACTGCTAAGTAATTTTACTCCCAATTCTTCGATAAAAATTCAATAATTTCTTTTTTAAATCCAATATTATTAATACTTTTTTGAAAATTGCAGTCTCTGCTTTGGGTCTCACCAGTTATCTAACACGGTGTACAAATGGTTTGTCGTCTTTTATGTTCGGCGTCCTTTATAGAAGGTGATTGGTACACATCAAAAATTATATGTACTTTTGTAGCTGGGGCTTTACAAAATGTTGAAAAATTTGAAGAAGAAATAGAATTGGTAGAAGAAGATCCCATTTCCAATGATGAAGATTCTTTGGAATACAGCTCCCACGAATTTTCCGAATGAATAAAAATTTACGAAATTCTTTGTTATTTTTATAATTAAATGTTTAATTTTTTTTAAATATTTAAATGGCTCTAATTTAACAAATTTAAGTTTAATATAAATTTATAATATTTAAATATACTAATTTCTACAATAAATACAAATTTACTGTAAATTATCAACAGAGAATAATGCTGAAATTATTCACTAAGTAAGATATTTCCTCTAATATTGAAATGATGGAACAACAGCACTATAAAAAATAAAAATACATCAAATAAGGACTATTTAATACATTAATGTGGGCATCTTTTGAGCTTCCGTGGTAGATATTAAAAATGTTAGGTTTGTGCTTCCACTCAATGCTCCATAAAGTTTTTATTTTTCGTCCCATTATAGAAATCTTGGACTCTAAATTTTTATAAACAATTTTTCTTTTACTTTAAATTTTTCTATTTGAAAGAAAAACACATGCAAATGTTTAATATTAAAGCAAGTGTAAAAATGAAGTTTTCTCGACTTTCTTTGGAAGCAACTGCGGCAATTTTATATTAATTCAAACAAATTATATACTATTAGAAAGGAAATAACAATAACAATAATTAAAAGGCTGGTTTTATTTGTTATGTGATTTAGTTTTGGAGATATATGTTATTATATTAAAAAGAGCTAAAAAACAGGTTTTTAGCGAAAAGTTCAAACCCTTTTTTTATAAAAAAAATGGATATAAAATATTCGCATTTAGCAACAAAATATATTACAAAAAACCCTTTCTCTTTTACAGCCCACTCAACGAACTCCGAATTTTGAGCATAGCTTAAGCCACGCGCCTCCTGACTTTCCCTTATAAATTTGTTCGGTAAAAAAAATCACAAAGATAACATTCGGCTGACCACTTAAATAGCTAGATTTGAAGATTTAACCTTTAATTTGGCATGAATTTAATTCTTTAACTCGATGGGTGCAAGGTCTCCTATTTTTATACCAAATGATCCAGTCATCCCGTCAATCCCACCAAGATATTGCAAGGCCGCCCATTCTTATATTAATATGCTATATATATATGATTTAAAAAACCCAATTTCATAAATTTACTGTATGGGTGTTTAGCCTCGTTTTTTTCGGTGTAGAAATAACCCACACCGGAAGGTGGGTTCGGCTCGGCCAACTAAACTTTTTTGTATGTCCTAATTGTGAACTATCGCTAAAAATATGAATTTTTCTTTAAATCGATGGGTGCACACTTTGTGTCACCGGCTCCCAGTCTATATTCATTTACTTTGATTCATAATTCTTTGAGCACTTTTTTCTATTAATCCAAGTAGAAAATTATGCCTCTGCTTGTTTTTATTTATCTTGATTTTTATTTAACAATTTCTTTTATTTATTTACACCTAGGTATAAGAAATTCTACGCATGTGTAATGTAACTTCTAGGATACAATAATTCGTTCAAGTGGAAGGATATCATTTTAAAAAAAAAGCAAGAATCAGCATAAGACCATGGTATTGTTTGCTTATTAACAATACAAAAAAACAAAATGAATATGGGAAATAAAAGTCTTAAATTCTTAATTATAATAATATTTACTAATAATTTTTTGTTTTTAAAATAAGTTTAATGGATTTTATCAGCTTTTTAATTATATTTCAATTGAATCACTAAGTTTTGCTAAGCATTTGTATTATAATTATATAGAGCAATGAAGAAAAAAAGAAGAAATAAAGCTTGTAAGATCCTGCTAATATGTATTATACAACATTTTTGAGTTTTTATAAGTGAACAATACTAAGGTCGGACAAAACGGTTGTGGATTTCAAAAAAATTAAATTAAAATAAAACGAAAAATTGTAACCATTCGGGCGAATATTTAGCGGTTTCTGCTATGGAGATAATTAGGAACAATGCATACAAAAAAATAAAAATAAATAAAATAAACCTCGATGAAGATTATCAAGTAAGGGAGACATGTATATTCAAATTTTATATTGTGGTTACAGACAACCCGAAAAACAGGTCAGTAAAATTGGTCCTTACTTAAATAGCCCAGAAAAATATTTCGCTTTATTCTACAATGTTTTTTAAACACGTAAATATAAATTTTTTGCTTGTTTGAATTTTGTTTAAATTTCCTAAATAGTTCTTTATAGCCTGGAGTTATGTGGAGTGTGGGGATCCCCTCATTAGCTGTAGCTATTTAATTTAATTATTTTGTTTTTATTTACAATTCCAAAATGATAGTTTTAAATAATTTTTTTTCCCAGTAAATAATTTTATTTTATAAAGGTAAAAATATGGCATCATTAAATAATGTTTCGACTTCACGAAAATTTGAAAAAAAAAATTTAATTATTTTAAAAATTGCGTTGAGTTGTTTGCGTTGACCCAGTTTCAAAAGAAGCTTCTTGCGGTGAACATCATAAATCCTTGAAGATTCATCTAAAATCAATCGGACAAAAAAAATTAATTTTATTATCAAATATTCTCGTGTCTGATCGAAGCTTTTTTTTTATAAAAAACTAACAAAATGTCGGCCTCAGGAAATTTTTTTCCAGATTTTCGGGGAAGAAACAGCAGTTAGTTGTTTACAAAAAATCGAAGTTTAAAAAAAAATCCTTCGATCAGGCACGAGCTTGTCATGTTTTCGAAAAACTGTATAAATTTCATTGAAATCTAACAGCGGTTTTCGAGTTACAGTGTTCACCGGTTCAAAAACATAGTTTTGAGAAAAACGCATTTAAAGTTTTACACTCAATGTATGTAGAGCCCGAGAGCCTTTTTTAATTAGCGAATAACTCGAAAAGTATTTGTCGGATTCACTTCAAATTTTCAGAGAATATAACTACTATATAGAACTATACCAATACTTGAATTAAAGAAGCGAAATGTAAGGGGAAATTTTGAAAGCTTTAAAACTTTTGAAGATTCTTTTTGAAACCAACCGCTAGTCTTGCGACTTCTTAACAATATATTTAAAAAATATTTGTTTATATTCTTTTGAGAATCACCCAATTTTTTCTGAAGCTTTACTGTCACTTGAAAATTTTTAACTTCCTTAATCGAAAAGTTCGCGGAATAATCGCCTTGTGGCGCTCCTAGCACTCGGCTGTCAATTTATTCTTTTTCGTTATGTTACTCAGCTGTCACTGATATTCCCACCATATGCCAACGCTTGATTCAGTCTTCAAAACATTTTTTAAATTCGATGTTCGGTATCTTCATTAGGGCCACGATCTCCTCTCGGCTGCTGAAATGCGTTTCTTTCAGTGGTTTTTTGATTCGATTGAACAGAAAGAAGTCACAGGGGGCCAAATCAGGTGAATTTAATGGTTATTGGATGGTATTCGTGTTATTTTGAGCTAAAAAATCGCGAATAAGGATGGCATTGTGTGGCGTTATGGTCGTGCAAGATCCACGATTTGTTCGCCCACAAATCCTTGCGTTTTAGACAGTTTGATTGATGCAAACGTCTCAAAACACCCAAATAATGCTCCTTGCTTAGCCCTTAGCCCTTCATAAATAGGTTTAAAAACTTTTCCAAAAGAAAAGATTTATTGGCATATCTCAAAACGCTTTTTTGAAAAAAGAAAAAGGTTATCAGTTTCAACACAAAATTAGCCTAGAAAGCCTATTTGTTGAAGTTAACAAAAACGCCAAAAAGTTGTAGTTTAGTGGAATTGTTGAATTGTTTACAAAACACTTTCATTTTGACGACACCCAATTAATAATATTCCTTCAGATTTAAATCACATCTTCAACTTTCATATCTCTACAATTTAGTAGGCAAGGAGCATCATACTGAAATATAAATGGCCGATAAAGTAGATTTTATCAATGCTCATATCTGTATTTTTAAAAGTTTTGGAATGAATTTTTTCAACTTACTAGTAGATTAAAAACGACAAATGAAAACGGCAAAAGACTTTCAAGCAACATTTTGTTGTAATTTTGATTAATTTAAATCAAATTAAAAACATTTTGTTTAAGTCAAATCAATAAAAAATATCTGAAATTGCCATTCTACAATTTTTGAATTTTAAATAATATACACGCGGTGGCTTATTCCCTTCCTTAAAAAGAAACTTTTTCACATTTCTATACTCAATTTTTGACATTATTGAAATTTATTGTTCTCGTGTTCCGAGTAAGGAAATTACTCATCAGTGAGTTTCTCATGCATGAATTCATACGTGAATCATTTCGGAAACCTCACTTGTGAAATATTAATTAATGGAGCATGCAGAAAGTAGCCAACATAGCTACTTTTCAGATATATTTTCATTCAGTAAGTCGTAATGTTTTTATAAACCCTCTGAACATTGGGTATGACTACTACAATCTTAATATTTACGGCAATTTGTTAGTTAATTTAGTTAAATTCATTGATGTTTTCCTCGAGGAAGTAGGTGTTATGACTGTAAAGTAGCTCTTTTTCATTGATGAAGTAGAGCCACTTTCCCTACTGGGGTTGTTTATTTAGATTCTATTAATTATCAAACTAAACAGTGCACGTTAATACTTGTTTTTATTTTTGCTTAATAAAATTATCCAATAAACACGTTAATACAAGTTATCTAGTTGAAAAGAGAACGTAAATGTATGAAGCCAGATAATTATGTGACCACCCTCGTATATATAAGTATACATACATACTTCCACATATTACTATATTATATATATAAATAATATATTATGTATATATTGAGCCTCCTTTCAGCCTCTTGAACCTCAAAAATGCGAACTTTAACATAAGCTTAAATAAGAGAGCTGAACCCCCTTTCTACTTCGTTGGCCTCCTTAGTAAGGAAGCTCCAAATTTCAACTCGGGTGTTAAAATTTTGCTTCATTGAAAACTTTATTTTCTTTTTTGGTTTTGTAAAACTAAACTATTTTAGTTGTATAAAGGATTAATGCTTGCAATTTTCAATGTTATTAAAAACAACCCGAAATAAAAGATTTCAACCTTAAGTAACTAGAAATTCGTTAACATGATATTATAATTAGTTAATATATGAAACCAAATCTTGACTGCTTTGACTAACAATGTCAAAAGAAAATAACAATAAGAATTTCGAATGTTTGCCCTTCTGAAGAAAAACCTTTGACTATGGCAATAAGAAAAAAAATATTCGACTCCTTAGAAATTCTCTATCTCTTTATGTTTTTTCAACTAGCTACTTCTTTTGGGTTTCTTTTTAAAATGACTATTCTTTGAGTTTCTCCGCATGCATTGGCTTATATAGTGCAAAGGGGATGTATCGGATTTAAAGAGAGTGTTATGTGACCGTATATTATTGCAAATTCCATATCCCGAAATAGACAACTTCCAAAAATAAATTCTAAAGTCGACAATTTTTTTCTTTGGAAATTAGAAATAAAATATTGTTGAAAATAAATATTTCTGCTGCAAAAGACTGCTATAGGTGTTTACAAAAGTGTTTTAAAATTTCATCTAATGGGTCCTATGAATTTCTGTAAAGCCTGTGGGGCGTTTGAGAAAACGTTTCTTGAAATGCACGTTTAAGCATTTAAGAACGAAATTTTCACAGAATTGTCTGCAGCTTGTCCTTGCCAGTTTTATGGACGTAGACGTGGCAAACGACAGGTAAAACGATATGATAAAATTTCTGATAAAACATTTTTTCTTAGTTTTCTCGCACTTATATAGAATATTTTACATTGTTTAGTAGAAATTTGCAACCATAAAATTTAAGTATTTATTTGTTTAATTTATGTGAATCTATACGCTACAAGAACAAAGGAAAAATAAAAACAAATTTATTTAGAGTTACAGCAGTTGATCGCCTTGCCTTTCCAAGCTTGTGTGCTATAATTTTGTTAATGCTTTAAAGTTTTGATGTGCTATAATTTTATTTTAAAATATGTAAAGAAATAATTTTAATTTTTTTAAAAAGGTCAAACGAGAATACCCTCATAAATATTTATTCAAATGGCCAAATACAATAAAAAGAAATTAGAATTTTTTGTTGCAATGAAAAAAATAAAATTAAAAAAAAACACTTGTGCGTAATTCACACTCGCTAGAAATGAAAACCGATCACGAACAGAGCAAGTATAGCCGAACATATTGTTCAAAAACTTTTTACGAAATTCTTCATGGGCAAATTTATTACGATGAAATTGTGAGTCCGGAAATTCAGGTTGTACATCCACTGGAATGTGGATGTGATCTATGAGCAGTTAAGATTAAGAAAGAAATTCGTTAGCTGGAAAATATTTAAATAAAAAATACTAACAATAATCATTTTCACTATTTTGTGCATTATTACGCGGAATAGAAACATTATTTTCGACACTTAATAACGCCTTTCGGCGTGCATGTAACTCACGAAAACATTCCTTGATATTTTTCGATGTTCCAAATCTTGTTTTCTCTTATTTTTTTTCTATCGATATTCACGACACTTTTGAGCATTAGTTTTTGGCATACTCAAAAATATTTTTATTGAAGTAATAATAAAACTATTCACATAAAAGATACTCTTAAACAATACACAAAATACGCAATACAATAATTCAAATGTACTCGATATTAAATCTTGACAATCAAGTGTCAGATCGACATGCGACAACCCGCGTTGTAAACGTTAATTCAGTACAATTTTTACCATGGAACATTTCATACAACAAAACCGCACTGAAATTGTGAAATTTTATTACCAAAATAACTCCTCAGTTACTCTACCGCAACGTGTATATATAGAGCTAAATATCGTGATCGAAAAGCGCCAGCACCGAAGACAATTCAACGCCTAGTGGCTAAATTTAATGAAATTGGCTCTGTGGCAACATCTAACCTCAAGATTAAAACACGTCAACGTCGAGCTGGTGATGTTATTAACATCACCACATGGTGCGACAGTGATTGTGAATGTAGAGCGATACCGGGCAATGATACGCGATTTTTTGACAATTGAGCTGGCTGACAATAGCATGGAGAGCTATTGGTTTGCGGCCAATGTTCTCCAGTCGATTGATTTCAAAAGGAGGTGATTATGACTGGCCGCCACGATCACCAGATTTAACTGCTCCAGACTTTCTTTTGTGAGGATATTGAAAAAGTAAAGTTTATGCCGAAAAACCTGATACTCTCGCACAACTTAAAGCCCACATATGCCGGAAATTGCTCAAATTACGCCCGAAATGCCTCAAAAAGTGATGCAAAACGATGAAAAAAGAGCCAATATGTGTGTAGCTGCTGGCGTTGGCCATTTGCCAGATATTATTTTCAAAAAGTGACCAAACAAATTTGTAAAACTCCAAATTTACCGCAAATAAAGGAAACATTAAAAAATTTTTGCATTTTATTTATTTTAAAAAAAAAAAACTTCAGGTACAACAAAAAAAACACCCTATATATATATGTATATATATTTCAAATCACAACGGTACTAAAGAAATTTTCACTAATTATATATTTTATTCACTAAAATGATTTTATACTTACCAAAAAACTTTAAATATGAGACCCAGTTTGAAAAATTTAAAGCATTTTATGCAAAAAAAATAGTATTAATTTATCTAAAACCTCCATTGTTTTATTAGCATCGTGAAATTACTAATTTCTTGGCAAATATTTTCTTTTTGTTCGTAACCTTCTGACTGTCTCATTTCAATGAAGAACACAAGATTTTTGCCTTGTATCGTATTACTTCGAGTTTTTTTTTACTAACTATTTTATTTATGCAAATTTATTAATATACATTTTAATTAATTGAAGTAATTAAAAATAATTGATGTTCATTTTTATGACATATTTAAATATTTGCATCATATGTCTAATACATATAACTCTAATGCAGAACAATGCAAAAGAGGAAAAAAATATTCAATATATATTAACATATTATTTTATCAAAACATTGTTCCCACCTAAAAATTAGAACTATTTACTTACAAGGAAATGTCTTCGGGTGTCCCCCTCCAATTTTTTAAATTAGCTTTGTCCAAAAAGGAAATTAATAAAGAAATTAGGAGTTGTTTTATTAAGGCTTAAATAACACTACGAGAGATCTCACACATTTAGCATGAAACTTTTCTTCTAGGATGCAAACTACTAAATATTTATAAATATTATCTTAAAACTGGGTCATAACATAATAAACAGGAAGCAACATACTCAAAATTTGCGTGGCAGCGAAGGGATAATAATGACATAATAATGACTAAGAAATCCTGTTGTAAAAAGCTCCCTTATATTTAATGGTGTTGTTTTAAAATAGCGAATGTCAATATATGTAAATATTATTTTCTTGGTGGAGTTTCAACAGGCTTAGAATGTTGTAAATCTTGTACAAAAAGAAATTTGTCTTCAAATGAAATATAACATCTTTTAACATCGGAAAAGCTGTATTTTTTTCTTTGAAGTTTACGATTAAGTTTTATTTAAATAAAATGTCTAACATAAGATCAAATTTTTGGATTCATTTATTCTTCGTTAGTTCAAGATAATGAACATTCTTTTCAAGAAGAAATGATTTAATTTCTGTTAATAAAAAACGAGAACTTTTAAAAACGTTTCGTCTTAATAAGCAGCGTTCTCTTGACAGCACGCGTTGATATTTCATCATTCTGGAAGTATTTATTTATTGATAAATAAACTGCTCTTTTTATAAAGAGCAAATCTTTGGGTTTTCTTTCTTCATGTTTAAAAATTTTAGACAGAGCTGCCTTGTATATTTCATTTGACAATTTCTACCATCAAAAATTTTTAAATACTTTAATGGAATGAAAAATATAAGGCTGCGTTCACAGTGAAAGCTGGCGCTGGCGCTGGTGCTGGTTGCGAGAAAAGTGGCTAAAGGCAAATCAAAGCAACCAGCTTAATGTGTTCAGAGTAAAAGCTGGCTGACAAGCTGGTTTGAGCTGATGCCATGCTTTGAAGTTGGTTCGTATAGCTTGTATACGAAACATTTTCATGTGACATCATATAGCGGAGCTAGTTCAAAATTTGTATATAGCAACAAGAGGAAAGATGGAAGCCATTTTATTAATTTTTTGTTTTAATTCAATTAATTAATATTTTTTTTAGATTAAGTGTTTATAATAGATAATGATTTTTAATTATATTTAAATTAAAATAATTACTATATAAGCTGATAAAATTGTAGTTATTAGAATAATTATTATATTTAAATTATGATAAATTTCATGTTGATATATCTAAAAAATTCTTATTTCAGGTAATATATTGTGAAGTAGACTGCAGAAATCTGATAAAAACTTTTACTCCTTCAAATGTCTAGACTTATGCCCATACAAACTTAATATAATTTGCTTCCAGGTCCTAATATAATACTAAAATCCTGAAATACATGTTTTGAAAACTCCTTCCATAAAACATATGAATTTCCATAAAGGTTACAAAATCTTTTATAAATATTTTCTAAGAATATTAGAAATAAAACTATGCATCCTATATGTAAATATAATCCTTTCAAGGTAAAAACTTGAAGGAATTTTTTTCTTGGAAATATAAAACAATTTTGGGATAATTTCAAATAAAATTTAACCAATGCATTTTAATTTCAGCAACAAAATATATGTATACATGACGTATACGTCATGTATATGTATACATGACGTTGTTGAATTCATCGTGTTAAATCTTTGCTTTTTTTATATTGTTTTTTGAACCGTTTCAATTTTATAGATTTATATTTAATTTGTTTTATTTACTTTTTGATTTCAGATAATTCCTTCCATAAAAAGCTCTACAAGGAATTTTTTTTATACATTGCCATAAAAAATGAAATTATCTTCCTGGATTAAATAGATCTTCATAGGCTTAGTGAATTTTAAGAATAAAAAATAATCAATTTCAAACGGTAAGTTATTTATTACAAAAAATATAGTTTTGGCTGAATCTTTTGGTGATTGTTTTCTTTCACTAACAAGAAAGCCAACTGATACTGTCTTATCGTTGGGATTTTGACCTTTGCGAAGCCAAATAAAGCAAGAGATTTGTGTTGAACAACAGTGTTTCTCAATTTGCACAAACATTTTAGAATTATTAAGCTAACATACAATTAATTGCAGCTTTATTAACAATCGATCTAACTGCTTTGATTCAAAGCATTTTTTTTTTTTTGCATCTCATTAAAAAATGAAACGGATTTTTGACTCGACTAAATGAAGAGTACAACAGAAAGCAAATGTGAAATGTGAATGACGTTTACCAGCCGAAACAATATGATAATCCTTTCCCTTCTTTCTTTCATTTTAATGTTTTTGTACACAAATTTATCGCTTATAAACAAGCTCAGCTACCAGCTGCCACTATGAATAAGTTTTTCTGCAACAATCTCGCAACCAGCACCAGCGCCAGCTTTCACTGTGAACGCAGCCTAACACTTCATATACTTCGAAAAATAGAAAAATAAATTTCTTGCAGTCCATGCAATGTTTTTGTTTTTATTCATTGAAAGTATTGGATTCTGTTACTGCAAAATTTCGAATGAAGAAATAATATTGATTAAGAAGGCAATTCCGATTTGATCATATGAATAGCATGTTTTATTAAATTAACATTAAAAATTATTATATTATAAAGCAAGATTTATGCTACGTAGCCGATGCATGATATCGTTTAACACGTAAACGAGTAAGTTCACGTTTACGCTGTAAATTATTTTCATTGTCAGCCATTATTCAAAAATTTACAACTCACTCACAAAATCCAGTTTATACACAATATTTTCTTCATAAAGTAAATAAATAAACGATCATTAATTAATAATTATCTGCACTACAAACACTACTCTAAGAAAGTAATCCAAGACGCCACGAAAGTCTAAAAATAACTTTTATATAAATTATATACTGTATTAAATTTATTAAATTTAAATATTATAACTTTCTATTAAAATTAAAACTAACAAAAACACTAATTAGCACTATTAATTAAACTAAACACTAAATGAAAATATCACTTTGACAAATGAACGTCATAAAAAAACGCGAAGAAAACTAAATTGTCTAATAAGACAACTGTCAAAGACTTAGAAAATTTTTGTAATAAGAGAATAAGATTGTATATCGCGTATACTAAACAAAAATATTTATAATATTTTAGCGCTTTTTTGTTTTAAAAAAGGAAATAGCTTTTAATTATTAATTTAAAGTTATCATAAATCTTATTTTTATTAAGTATTTCTAACGTTTGGCTTAAAATATTTTTGCTCGGATAACATTTTCACAGCATCCGGGACTATTCCGGCAAACTGATCCGTTCCGAATAGAAACGATTAGGGTTTCCAATATTAGGGCTTTATTCAGGTTGCCCAAGTCCGGCCCTAATTGGGAATGCCCTGATAGGTATTTGCCTATCCGACCCTGATCAAGGCCAAATTGGGTTTTCCATTTCCGGCATGCCGGGCAGGAGCCTATTTGGGCCCGGATCAGGTTGGGGCTCGCCGGATAGGTGCTTCTACTCGGGATGATAAGAAAACATAAATATGAGAAAAAATATAATGCCACGAAAACCGTATTCTCCACATGAGGCGTGATGGTTCAATTGCCTTTCAAGTGCTTGCCCGAACATGGTTTCTTGTGGAATAGGCACATGCCGTTTGCCGTCATAGTAAAATAATTAAAAAAATATCCCCACTTTTTTGAAAAGCAAAATACTGTAAATATAATACTAAAAAATATTGTTAATGGTTATGAAAATGATATTTTACATTCATTGGCTATGGCCAGTTATATTGGCTAAAGCAAAGAACTAGATTCAAAGAATTGGGTTCTTTGTATGTTTTACTACAGTCTTCCAAAATATATTTCCAAAAGCTCAGTTAAGCCAATTTTAAAAATAAATAAAAGATTTTGTTGGTAGGGTTAAGCTTTTTAAACTTTTAACTTAAGCAAGTCGAGCTTCGAAAACTATGTTGCGAAACCGGGTGAATCACTTAACACACATCACAATTTAACAGTTGTTGAATTCATCGTGTTAAATCTTTGCTTTTTTTATATTGTTTTTTGAACCGTTTCAATTTTATAGATTTATATTTAATTTGTTTTATTTACTTTTTGATTTCAGATAATTCCTTCCATAAAAAGCTCTACAAGGAATTTTTTTTATACATTGCCATAAAAAATGAAATTATCTTCCTGGATTAAATAGATCTTCATAGGCTTAGTGAATTTTAAGAATAAAAAATAATCAATTTCAAACGGTAAGTTATTTATTACAAAAAATATAGTTTTGGCTGAATCTTTTGGTGATTGTTTTCTTTCACTAACAAGAAAGCCAACTGATACTGTCTTATCGTTGGGATTTTGACCTTTGCGAAGCCAAATAAAGCAAGAGATTTGTGTTGAACAACAGTGTTTCTCAATTTGCACAAACATTTTAGAATTATTAAGCTAACATACAATTAATTGCAGCTTTATTAACAATCGATCTAACTGCTTTGATTCAAAGCATTTTTTTTTTTTTTGCATCTCATTAAAAAATGAAACGGATTTTTGACTCGACTAAATGAAGAGTACAACAGAAAGCAAATGTGAAATCCGGGAAATTAAATATGTGAGTTAATTACACCCTATCTATATAAGAGATTGCAGTCGATTCTGCCAAGCTGTAGAGAGGCACCTACCCATTTCCTTTTCGGATGCATGAGGTTGTGGCCGAGAATGTTAAGATATCTTCTTCGCTTAAGTTACCAACAGGGAAAAGGTAAATGTGGGGGTTGTGGAGATTGGTTTTAGAAATATTATTTGCAGTATGCTCTATATGATCAAATAATACGAAGAATAAATTGGGTATTTTAAAGTGGCAATGATCAACTTCCCCAACCTCTAACGCTTTTTTTAATTTTCTGATACGATGTTAGACAAAATAAATTTAAAGAGAACCGATTTATTTTAAGAAAGGCTTTTCTGAAATTTAGAATGTAATTCGTTTGAACGAATTGTTTTGTACTTATAACTAATAGTTGGTTTACAGTACAGTACAGCTACAAGAATACCACTTTTTGCTCCACATATAAAAATAAATATTTAAACTGATCCCTAGTATTCTTAGATTAGTAAAATTTTCATCTGTCAAAAATTTGTTATGGTTTCTGGGTGTAAAAAGTGTTTTACATCATAGTTACACAGTCAGATTTAACCATTAGCATCACACGGAAAAGTGAAAAACTCGTTTTTATCACAAAAATTTTTTTTGATTGTATTTAAATGAAAATGTTTCAAATATGAAAAATAAAAACAGTACTCCATAGATAAAAAATTTTAAAGAATTTTTACTTCATTATAGATTAGAAATTTACGGAGTTTCAATACTCTTGTCCGTACTCCAATAACTTTGAAGTGTAGATTTTTACACCATAGACATCAATATAATGAGTGGAAAATAAACTTGCATTCGACAGCATAAATTTTTTTGAAACTTGAATGCTTTTCACAAAATCGATTCATTTCGGTTACAATACGTTCAAGAATTTCCTCTGCCAAAAACAGTTTATAAACGTTCTCTCTAGTAAAATTTGTTATGCTTTTATTTACAAAAGTAAATTTATGCAATTTAGGTTTATAATTTTTTCTATCCCACAGGCAAAATCATTTGCACTTTGATTACTGTTACTACTATCAAAATACCGACGTCTGCGTTTTCGCTACTTTCGGCAACACAATCACTCATTTTTTTCTTACTTTCTTGTGTTAGTTTACCCTGAAACTATTTTCATTTACGGCTCCCCCAATATGCACAGGTATAATATGCGCTTTGGTGATAAAGTGCCTAAATAAAATGCGCTCTGATGATAGTGATCACGCATATATACGCTTATGATGCAAATGGATTTTACTATCAAATAATTCTCGAAAGAAAGGGTTTGAATTGCTCAAAATGTCCCCTTCGTGTTTCCATCAACTATCTAGTAGTTATTGCAGAAGACTACAAAAGAAAACGAATTTGAAATTAGTATTCAATTTTCTTCAATAATTCAATATCGGTATATTTATTTAAACGAACCCTTTCGGCTGATTTAAAACTGTCTTTCTTATATCCATCAAATACCATGTACGTGTTACTGTTGTAATTACTCTTTGAATATCTTACATAACTCTCACATATCATTTCGAAGGTTTCATTCAATTGCCATTTGCAACGATGCAATAACATGACGTAATGAACATTTTCTACACTCTTTAAACTAATTAAAAATTCAGGAAATAACTCTTAAAAAGTTAATTTTTTGTCTTTCGCAGTTCGCCATCTTCAAATGGCGCCAACGGATATGGAAATTTTCTACGCCTTCAATAATATCTTTACTATAAATAACTTCTCTGATCCATTTATATTTTACATTTTCAGTGTCACCACGTTTAACATCCCTTGACGCTTATTCCTTTTATCAAGGTTTGCTCAGTAGTCTGATCACTTGCAATGCTGGAAAAAAAATATCCGTAAATTTGTTAAACTCCGTAGGGTCCTTCTATGATGTAATTCTTTCATATCTTGCAGATAAATTTGTGAAGCCTTAGCGTAGGGGAAAGTCCTGATGCATGAAGTAATGGAATTATTAGCTCAATACTGTGGAAATGTAAGCTCCAATCTCCTACAAGGTCGGCAGCAATGAAGTCCTTCAATATTGGAACCATTCGAAAATAAGTAATCTATAGTTAGGTTTTTATTTTCAAGCTCAACCAACTTATTTTCAAAAAATTGCAGCAAGCGTTTGAATTTCTTGGTTTTCAGTTATTTCAGTATAATTAATCATTTCAAAAATAATGGTTTGCTCTTCATCATTTAATAAAGTTACAAAATTTGTGTTTTTCTCCATAAGATTTTCAAAAATAAATTGTGATAAAGCTTGCTGTAGTAAAGTAACACGGGAGGCAAGCATATAAAATATAATCATATTCCTAATGATAATATTTTGCCTCTAATGATCATATTTTAGATTATACGATTTCGGCGGCACGCAGGCGAAACGTAATGTTTTCAAAACAGCTGATTAATGTCATTTAAGTTTGGACAGTGTTTTGTTTCACGGCCTTTGATTATTTTTAAATAGTTATTTAATTTCGCGACCTAAAAATTTAATTACTGTAAACAAAGCTTTGAATGTTTATTATATGTTTTTCCAAATAACCATAAATCATATTGTTATGATTCATTTGTTAAAAAGTTACTGCGAAAAGTAAATTTTCGCCTTTAGGGTTGCCAGATGATCATTTTGAAGCCAATGATCATAATATTACGTTCGTGAACTTCATATTGTTCTTAATATTATTGATAATATATTACGTAAATATTACTGACATATAGAGAAATGTTATCATAAAGTGCTAATGATCATTAGGAATATGATCACATTTTGTCTACGTGCCTCCCATTTCACACAATTTGCACTGTTAATTATACAAAACATGTATAGATTCTCTTGTGCTATTTTAAAATAAATCAAATAAAAATAAATTTTCTAATTTATGCGCATGCCCACCATTTGCATGATTAATTTATACATAATTTTTGGTTATAATGGGATAAAAATGAAATAAATTGATATTTTAATAATATTATTTATTTAAAATGTTCAACATAATAAAAACAAAAATTATGTATTTAATTTACTAAGATTTAAAGCACTAAAACTATTGAAATTTGATGTAGAACAATGAAAAGTATGCCAATATAATTGACACATCGTACATATAGTACGAAAAGATTTAAACTTAATTTAAACTATATATTACATTATTTGAATTATATTCTATAAAACATGGTATAATTATAAGAAATTTAAATTTATTATAATTAAAAACACTCAATATTTAATAATAATAACTAAAATTAATACATTAACGAGTTATGGTGTTAATGTGTTAATACTCGCGAAAACTACTAAATTGTCTAACAAAACTGTCAAAAACTTTTTGAATGAAATTTTTTGATATGAAAGAGTATGATGCATAGATCGCGTATACTATAAGAAAATTTACTATCGCGTATACTATTTCATATTTATTGTTCTAAAAAGATGAAAAAGCTTTTAATTATTAATTAAAACTTATTTTAAATGATAATTAAAACTTTTTAAATTATATAGTTATTAAATTTAAATAAAAATATTTAAGAAAAAAGCGAGAAATTAGGAAAAAATCAAAGTAAAAGGCGAAAGTTCCTATACATCGCGGATAAAGCTCGTAGGAATGCATCGAATTTAAAGAGCATTTCACCCGCTGGGTTGGATTTCACATGTCACTCAAGGAGAGAATTTACATCGTTTAGACATTATAAATCGCGATCTAACAATAAGTGAAAATTGGTATAAAAGAGCTTTCTAATTTAAATTAAAATTCTAGTTTTATTAAAAACGACAACTTTTTAATTTTTAAAAAATTATTTTAATATCACAACACTACAATGTCGAAATGATAAAAAATATGCCGACACAAACTAAGGCGCATTGTATATGATATGTATATATACATATGTATACTAGCAGACCGAAACGCGAGATATGTTTTTAACTATTTTGGAATTAATAAACAAAAATTGATTTTATTGAGTTTCTTTATTTGATACACAATAAGTTTTTAAATTCGTGTTGACGGCTTCAACTCTAGATGCTAACTAACTAATCTTATCAATTATTTTATGTATCTTAAATCTAAGTCCTTTTCTTATCTCTATTACATCCTGTCTGTGTTTATATTAAATTTCTAACGTAAGCAATGTTCATGGAATGTCCGTGGGATATGTTCAATAATCATATTCTCATGAGCATTGTTTATGTTAGAAATATGAAGCTTTTTGCTTCGTATACATAACCCCTCCTTGGCGAGATTTAAAACTCTCCTGAGTTTTTTTATTTTTTTCTATTACATGATTATTTTTTAATTCAATTTTTATTTTTATTTTTTTTTACTTTTTCGCCAATAAATCAAAACGATTGAACAAATTATTGCAAAAATTATTACCAAACCATTGATTCCATAGGACAAGTTTTTATGAAATTTCAATTCGCTTATTTCTTTGATATTGTCAAAATGCTTAACCACTAAATTTTCAAAACTTATGCTTTTTACAAATGTTTGGTTAAATTCATTATTAGGAAAAAAAATATTTGTCTTGTACAGTTTTTTCATTGTTCAAAAACACTTCTTGATACATCTTTAGTTCACAATTATTGAATGTGATTAAGTAATTTTTATTTAATGTAATCTGCCTATGGTCACAATTTTGTACTAATTTTTCATTTCTTGCATTTTTTATTAAAAGTGTACTGTCATCTAGGACTTCGATTTTAGTTTTATTATTATAAACTAGCTTACATGTTTTACTTAGAATACAATGGTTACTTGTTACCAAATCTCTTAATACAACATTTTCCTTATAAGTAAATATCTTATCTTCTATTCCTATAACATATTCATTGCTACTTTCTATTTCAAAATTGTCCTTATTAGGTATTAGTGTTATTAATTTAAGATCTGTTTTAACATAATTTTTAGGTATTTTAATGGCTATGATTAAAAATTGATTTTTATATTTCATTATGCCCATTTTAATTAATTTAAGCTTATAAAATTCTACCTGATAGCTTTCTAGTTCTTCTGCTGTTAATATACTAGGGTGCATTAAGTTGTGTTTAGCAGCAGCAATGCTGTCTTGAATCTGGTTTATTTTATCCTCGAAATATTTTAATTTAATCATCTGGTCCAAATAAAGTGAGTGTCTTAGAAGTGAATTTGTATTGTTAACAGTTTTATCCAGAGTTTTTAATATTTTTCCTCTATCTTCCTCTATTGGATTTACTTGTAGAGTGCCTTCCGTCGTTGGAAACATCGATGTTAACATTAGAATGATGCAGAGGCCCTGAAAATTTTAACGGTCTTTTGATATTTGATGCATGAACATTTCGCAGATTATTAAATCTGTAATACGTTTGATCTTTATGTCTCAATCGCTTATAGTTTCTTATATGCCCTTGTGATCTGTGCTCCTCATAATCTTCTCTATTTAGGTTTCTTTTGTTTATTGTTTGGACTTTTGAATTCTGTAACCTTTTTTGAAGATCCACGACTGCTACCTTTTCCTTTGCTTCTATAGGACTGCATTTTATTGTTGAATGATATCGATTGTTGTAATTTGTTATTACCAAATGTATCTGCATTTCCACTGAAAGTTCCTTATCCTCAATTCCTGTTATTTTCTCTAACATAGTTGAGTGTAACCGCTCAATATCGGCGTTCCCTGTATGATTATTTGATTTTGTTAAATGTACTTTCACATTTTCCTTATTCAGATATTCTATTAATTGCTCTGCTCTAAATTCATTATCCGTTATGAGCTTATTAGGTTTACCAAATTTTGAGAAATGTTCCATTACAATTGTTTTCTTCGCTCTCCAATTTCGATCTGTAATTTTATAAGCTGCTGCAAATTTTGTTAATTTGTCTATTATCGTGACAAAGGCTTGTTTTTTAAAATGAAAGATATCCAAATGGATAATGTCATTTTTGCTCTTTGGAATTTCACTGAAAAGAAATTTCGGCTTTATTGGTTTTCTATCGTATTTAATTTCCCTACATTTGTCACAATTATTTATTATGAGCTGTATATGTTCTCGCAGTTTCGGATAATATAGTTTATCTTTTAAATTGTAATAACACTCATTGATGCCACTATGCATGGATTCCTTGATATGGTATAGGGATAGCTGCTTGTGTAATACGTTTTCCTCCTTTATTTCTCTTGCTCTTTTTGTGCTTCGAACAAATTTTATTTTACTATTATTCGCATACATTGATATTAGGATTAATTGAATTTTGTTATAATCCGTGTCAGCCACTTCCGAATAGATCCCTATATATCCTTTCTCTAAGGTGTTTCGGAATTTTTCTTTTATAACGCTTTCCTCTTCTAAAGGGTTTATCTCTATTATTTTTCTATTATGTAATACAGTTATTTCATTCTTAGGATCATATGTTAATATAACTTGAGTTTTGTATTTATTAACGATTTCTTCCTTTATTTTTATGTATGTTTGCCCTTGACTATCTACGGAATGTATTGTGTCTGATAGTTCTAAATTTGATTCATTATCATTCTCAATATTTATTTTTTCTGCATTATTCAGTCTGCTTAAATAGTCAGCTACTTTGTTCTCTTTTCCTTGAAGATACTCTATATCAAAATTATACTCCTGAAGTTTTAGTATCCATCTTTGATGACGTTGAGAGAAATCTTTTCCCTTATATTTGTTGTTCATGTATTTAATGGGTACATGATCAGTTACTACTTTAAATTTGTTCCCATACAAATATGGTCGAAAGTAATTTATAGCATAAACTACTGCTAAGAACTCTTTGTCAGTAGTACTATAATTCTGTTCGTGGTTATTTAAAGTCCTCGAGACATAACATACTGGATGGCCCATTTGGGATAACACTGCTCCGATGGCATGATCACTCGCATCTGTGGTTACAACAAATGGTTTGTCATATTCTGGGTATTTCAAAATTGGATGAGAGATGATCAGTTCTTTCAAATTTTCGAAAGCTGTTAACTACTGGGGGTCATTTACATTTATTTTATTACCCTTTTTCAGATACTTTATCATCGGATATGCAATTTTTGAATAGTCCTTTATAAACTTCCGATAATACCCTGTAACGCCTAAGAATCCCTTTAACTGTTTTTCCGTCTTTGGCACTTCAATTTGTTGAATTGTTTTTATTTTCTCCGGATTGGGTTTGATACCTTCCTTTGTTAAAATGTGTCCCAAAAATTCTGTATTTTTCTTCATGAAGCTACATTTGTCCGTTTGAATTTTCAAATTATTTTCTTGCAATTTCCCAAATATTTTACACAATGATTTCTCATGTTCTTCCAGAGTTGTTGAGAAAATTAATATGTCATCTAAGTATACAACACATATTTGATTTATATAGTCCCGAAGAATATCATTCATCAAACGTTGGAAGGTGGCAGGGGCATTCTTTAACCCAAAGGGTACTCTTATCCATTCATACAAACCAGCAGGTGTAACAAAGGCGGTTTTCTCAATGTCGTTTTCTGCTACTAGTATTTGATGATACCCTTTTGCGAGATCAATTGTGCTAAAATACTGTGCTTTACCCAATTTATCTAATATACTTTCGATATTTGGCAACGGATACTTATCATCAACGGTGATTCGATTCAGTTTTCTGTAGTCTACTACAAGTCTGTAACTTTGTACACCAGAATGGTCCTTTTTCTTTGGGACAACAAAGATGGGTGAACTATATCTACTCTTACTTTTCCTAATTATCCCTTGTTCTTCCATTTCTACCATTTGTTTACGAATCTCTCTTTCATGCTGTGGGGGTAACCGATATAGTTTCGAATTTACTTGCTCATTCGTTGTGGTTTTAATTTCATGAACTACTGAACTAGTACTCGTTAACTGATCACCTGCTTTATACAGAAGTTTATTGTATTTTTTCAATATTCTAATTACGACGTTTCTTTCTTTTTCATTCAAACCCTCTAATTGAAGATGTTGCACTCCACTTACTTCCAATACATTAATCTCTTCATATAAAGATTTTGATAGGAATGGAAGACTCACTTCATTATTTAAGGTTACTTCCTGTTTTTTTAAGCAAATAGATTTAACATTTTTACTGATCCAATCCATACCTAACAGCAAATCATAGGGTTTTTCTAGTTGCATTGCTATCCATTTAAATCTAGCGTTATTTGTACATTTAAATTTTATTGGGCACAAAGTTGCCACTATTTTATTGGGTTTAGATACTTCACCTTGTATTGTTTTTATTACTGTTAATGATTGATTGACTATAGTAAAAATTGATGCAGGAATTTTATTTTCATTTAAGATACTAATTGTAGAACCAGTATCTAAGAGTGCTATACACTTTCTATTACTTATCGTTAATTTAATAAAAATTTTACTTTGGTCCGAGGCTAATTTATAAAAAAAATATTTTTGTCGGATTCTGAATCATCTTCGTTGGTAATATTATCTACTTCCATTGGCTGTTCGCTTTGTCTACTTTGTCGAGTTCTCTGAGAAAAGTTATTTTGTGGACTACGGTAGTTATTATTATTCTGCCTATGACTATTATTTCTCCTCCAGTCACCATTATTATTATTATTACGAAAATTGTTTTGATGGTAATCATTTTCATGCACTTTATTGGAGTTATTCTTATGGAATGACGAATACCCTGCTTTTTTCTCAATATTTTTATTAAAGTTTCTATTTAATAGACTAACATTTAAATTATAATGGTCTTGACCAATAAAACTGTTAACTATATCTCTTACTTCCGATAATTTCTTTTTTTGCATAATTAAATGGGCTAATGATCCCGAAACTAATTCCTTAACTCTTTGAATGAGCATCCCGCTAAATATATCAATGATTTTGGTACCTTCTTCATCAAAGGCAGCATATTCCGTTATATCTTGCACTAAACATCTAATTTTATTATCTAAGTCAGAAATACTACTCACCCTTAAAGATCCTATTTCTTTAGTGATAGTTAATTGATCTTTGTGTGCTCTATAATGTTTCTTTAATGTCAGCTTACATTCATTCCAGTTGGTTGGCGGATTTGCATTAAGTAAGAGTTTAGCTCCTCCCTGAATTTTACTGTTGTAGATTACCTGGTAGACAGTATTTACTTCATCCCCATTTTCCTCAATTATTTTATCCACTGAGTCAATAAATGATGGTAACGTTCTGGGCTCACCTTCAAATGGCTTCAAGTACTGTATTTCTTTTTCTATAGTTGACCTTCGGCTTTGGGTCTGATTATTTCGAGCCGCAATCTGAGTTAGCGCTATCAAACACTGGCTAATTTGATTAAAAATTTCTGGTTCTGCCATCCTTCGTTTTTCGTCAAATAGCCTATTCCGCTTATCACGACGATCAATAATTTTTGTAGAATTTGCACAAAAAAAATCCAACAAAACACAATTATTAAGTTTTCACTTTCAGCAAACACTTTTTGTCTTTATTAAATTTAAAAAAAGGCAAAAATTATTCAAAAAATTAGTTTTAATTTTTTTTTGTTTTATTAATTAATTATTTGTTGTTTGTTTAGAATTCGATCACTGGATCCCTTTTCTTTTGATAGAGATCCTACCGACTGCGCCAGATATGTTTTTAACTATTTTGGAATTAATAAACAAAAATTGATTTTATTGAGTTTCTTTATTTGATACACAATAAGTTTTTAAATTCGTGTTGACGGCTTCAACTCTAGATACTAACTAACTAATCTTATCAATTATTTTATGTATCTTAAATCTAAGTCCTTTTCTTATCTCTATTACATCCTGTCTGTGTTTATATTAAATTTCTAACGTAAGCAATGTTCATGGAATGTCCGTGGGATATGTTCAATAATCATATTCTCATGAGCATTGTTTATGTTAGAAATATGAAGCTTTTTGCTTCGTATACATAACCCGCGCGTTGCTGCGGTTGAAATAAGTAAAACTTATTGATTTACATTTAATTAAGCGCTAATCGATGGACAATATTTTTAGTCAAACTTTCTTATGCCAATATAAATAAATTCGATGGTTAGCATTTTTTATGAATACGTGTAACAGAAAATATTAATAAATTATAATCAAAAACCTAATCACCCAAATTGTACCCAATACGTGAGAGAAATTGATGCATCAATGCACGTTTTCACCATCGTCTTTAGGGACCATACATAAATTACGTCACACGAACTTCATTAATTTTTGACTCCCGCCCCCTTCCTTGTCACAGGTGGCTACATTTGTGATCTCCCTCCCCCCTCCCCTGCATAATATGTGACATCACATATTTTGCAATTTTACACAGACAAAATTAAATTAGAACAGCAATGTTTTATATTTTAGATTTTGAAATGTGATGTTACAAAGTTTGAAATACCTCCCCTTCCCTTGTCACACAATGTGAGTGGACTCACTAGCATTTAATGCTAAATTTTGAGCCGCTAAGCGCTAGCGAGTCCTAGGCATTAGAAGATGCGATGGATAAAGTCACCAGTAAATGTAATTCAAAGCTTCTACGTATATGGGGCAATGCATCGTATTTAAACTGGCGACGAAATAGGAAAGTCACCGGTGGAGAGCTTTTCATACGAAACGAGTATGAGAAATATTCCCTATCCAAGCGGTTAAAATTCGTTCTTTATATGCTTTTGCTTAGAAACTTTCAGAAAAACGTTTTAAATTTACGCCACCCAGAATGCATAAAATCTAACATTGTGATCAGATAGCAAAACGCATGTCAGGGGAGAATTTTATGCGCTCTCCGAAAACACAGAAATACGGAGAGCGTATATAAGGGATATATAAAAACAGGGGATATATCAAACAAAGCATTTTATTAATTATATAAATATAATCAGAATAATTTAATAATAATTATATGCAACCATCCTTGAAAAGAAAAAGCAAGTTTTTACTGACAGTAGGAAAGACTAGTGCAAAAATTAAGCAAAATTTCACAATTACATGATTTATTTCTTAAAAACTCATATTCATTTTATAAAAAACTATTACTCTTAATATCGGCACTATCTTTTTTTACTAGAAATATAAATAAACCACAAATATGACAATAAATCACTGTAAATAACTTTTATATATAACTATACAACTTTTATTATGAAATTAGAAAGTCCTCGAAAAATTTGTGTAATAGTTATAGTGAAAAGTGAATTTTTGTATGCTAAAATTTCTATATGTGTATAAACGAAATAAAATGATTAATACTGTAGAAAAGCCCTAAAATTAAGAAGTAAATTAAGGCTCCTAGAGTTCCTTCAGCTGGAAGTTGTTTAATCAATTTCCTGTTGGAACACTTGTAGGATTGCATTTAAATCTACTACAAGCATAGAATTTTGTTTTTTCGCATTAAATTTAAATTTTGTTTATGTGCTTTGTTTCCTCTTCCTTTGCTCTCTTCTTTTCATATTAAATGAAAAATGATGCAAAATATATTATCTTAAAGTAGCTATACATTTCAAAATAAATGTCGACAACTTTTTTTCTTTTCCCATATAAGAACCTGTTTCCTTTAACTTTTCTTGCCAAATACATGCCATGTACTAATACACTGTCAGGAAAATTTATTTTTCAATTTTATCACAAAATTAGAAGTATATATATTCAACGATGAGGGACACATAATATAACAAAATATTAATATGTATCATGCATTTCATGTTCAAACATCAGTTTTGGGTTTTGGGTTTTGTATATCTCTAAAGCGGGGTTCACTATTTTTCCAAAATAAAAATAGTGAATACCCCGCTTAAGGAAGGAATATTTAATTACAGAAACGAAACATCTGCATTAAGTTCAAATGGATGGAACAATTTTTAAGATCCTTATAAGAAGCAAAAACAATATATATTATAGGAGAAAATTTTTCAAAAAGAATTTTGTCGATAGAAGTAGTATGTTATAAAGGTTAAAAGAGAACCATTAAAGGATCATGTGTGTGAATGTACTTCATTGTACTTTATATAATTGGCATCCAGATGTACAGTGTACAAATTGTCATAATGAATTTTTTTCATAAAAAATTTTATTTGAACAATTTAAGGGCATATGGTTTCACACCGTTAATTAAAGAAGTATTTTAAAAGCCATACGGGACTTTTTGAGGGAAACTTTAATTTATTGTGTGTTGTATTTAAAATTAGAAATTAGTCTTGAACCCAAAATTATATCTGGAAAATTTTTTTGTATTCATATTTCTTCTTTTTTCTGCATTTCTCTCGTTCTGTATCTTTCTCCTTTTAACGGTATTTATATTTCTTTATTTTAGTATGTATATACATTATATATATTTTGTTGTATAGTATGAGTTTGGCTCTGTATTATTTTTAAGAAAAAAGAAAACATTTTATTCAACAACCTCAATTGTTAAATAGCAGCAGCTGCATTCTAGGGTCCCTGATCCCGATTTTGCAAGATGTCCGTTTATCTTTTTGGTTTTAGGTTTTCATTTTTAAAGTAACCCTAATCAGAGTGGGATATAAATATATATATATATATATTTTTTTTATATACATACATATATATTGAGTTATAGACTTTGCAATAGAGCCCTTGCTGTTGTTGTGATCTTTGTCGTAGTTGCCGGCTTATATTTTGCTATATAACTGTTAGTATATTATTTTTGTTTTTGGTATCCTTAAGGTATTTGGTGTCCCTTAACATATCATATTCTCTAGATACCTAGTAAGAAGTGCATCAATATCAGCAGCTAAAGTAGTAGCGTCACCTTTAAAAATACCAACATCTCTTTTGTTAATGTTTTCTATTTCATTTTGTGTGTATATTAAGGAAAAAGTGAAAATAATAGTCCGTTTTGGAGGTTTGTTATATAACAAAAGAATGCAGCAGGGAGTTGCATAGTCCTTGTTCTTTTATGCTTTTGTTGTTGTCATTATTTCTGTTGCTGCTGCTGATTCCAATTTCCGGTTTTTACTTGGTAGAAATTGCTTGTATAGTAAATTCATAATTTATCAAGTTTAGTTGATGACGCGTTGTTTTTAGGAATAACACTTATTGCTAGTTTAGTCAGTTATTTGTTTTGTTTTTAGATATTATTTTTTAAAGAAATTATTGTTATTTTGTATTAATTCAAACAATGACAATTTTTGTAGTTGTCTTTTTTGGTATCAATTCGAATAAAAATCAAAATTTTAGCAACATTTTGCTCAGTATTTGTGTTGGTGTTAAAATTAGTAAAGTAAAGTTACAAAAAATTTAAGTTAAAGCTAATAATATTTTTAATTAGTTAATATCTAATTTATCTGTTTAATGGAGATACTAAACGCAGCAAATTCTCAACTAATTAAAAATACATCAAAATCATTTTTGGATATAATTTTGAGATAAAACTCCAGTACACAATTTCAATCAAAGAAAAAATGTGAGTAGCATTTTTTGAATATTTTTTAGTCATATTTTATTAACTTTGGCTTAATTCTTTCATTGAATACTAAACTGTTTTTATATTTAATTTTATGTATATTGTTATAATATTTTTCAAAGCTCGTAGAATCCTTGCTTAATAAAATTCACGGTAAATTTTAATCTTTCCAATTAAGCATCAGGGGTGATTCGAATTGTATTAAAAGTGAGAGTATGATAATGTTGAACATTGATATAAATAAAATCAGGGCCAGAAAAGGGGATTTCCAAAATCGAAATAGTTTTATGAATCAGTTTGTTTGACATATTTTAAGAAATAGAAATTAATCTCAAGGGAGAAAATTTTGATAATGAATGTTAAAGTATCAATGAGCATCTCTCTTAAGTGACGGTATATTTGGTGGAATTTAGCGGGAAAAGCGGTAATCTCTCCAGGCTTGAAGCAAAAATCTTAATAGGGGCTATTCACTATTTTTTCCAACTCATCAAATCGCTCTCTCGTTCAATGTAAATTAAATGAAAATGGCGTTTTGGGAGTAAAAAATTAAACATGTTTAAATTTTTACTCACAAATCGCTATCGGTTTCTTTTGTATTAGTCGTTCACTAATACATACATGCCAAAATATCATTTTAATTTTGACTTCAAGGAGTGCACATCTAAGAAAAAAATATGAAAATGCCAAAACCAGCTGGGTTTCTACAGCAGAGTTTTGATGTATGCGTTTATGCGTCAAAGTTAAGATCTTATTTAAAAACAAAAATATGAGAAAAATATTTATAATTCTTTCAATTATTTGATTCAATGAATTCAATTTTGAATTTTGATTTTAGTCTTAACCTATTTACCTGCAAAATATGGCAAATATTATTGGAAAATCCTTGGACATTTTTTCGATTACAAAATTATTTTTCACAAAAACAACACTTCTTTTTTTCTACAGAACTATTATTTAAGTGTTTTCACCTAAAAATATTTTAGTTTTTTTCATCTAAATATTTTATTTTACAAAATTTAAGAAAAAGTATTCAAATTTCCTATGGTAACATAACCTTCAAAATTTTATAAAATGAAATGTCAAAGCGTAGCTCTCTGAAATTAACACACAATTATAGAATTAATCCACACTATTTCAAAGCATATATTTGACACTATGTACGCATACGAGTGGTAATGTTTTTAAAATCCCCCTAAAACAACTTAAAAATCAAAATAATAGAAAGTGCAAAAACTTATTTTAATATATATTCTACTACTATGATAATATGAAAACTGGAGCTATATTCAAATAATTGCTCAAAATATATCCAATTATGACATATAAATTGGATGAGTATTAATCAAATTTTCTCAAAATGGCAGGTATATTTGACCTAACAAATATACATCTCCTAACTCATCAAATTACTATGATCAAAGTGCTTTGACAGTTTGATTGGATTGGTCAAGGGTGCCCTTAAGACAGGGTGGTGATTCGAGCTATTTGAGCACTCAAAAAATAGCACTCCAAAAGTGCATGTTCTGGATAAATGCTTTTAATAAAATTTTCGCATTGGAAATCATTTATACTGATATTATTATACTCTTTTTTACATAAGATATGCTAAGGTTAAATAATATTGCATTTTGCATGTAAAAGAATTTAATGAGTAATTCTTTCGTGTCAAATATCTACTCGCATACTGCCAATTTTTGCTGTCTTATACGCTATAACCCGGCAAACATTCAAGTTCGAGAATAATATTATTCTCACATCGTTCCGACGAACAAATATTTCGTCGAACTACAATATGAATCACAGTTAAGGGGCCTATTCACTATTTTTTCCTAGTCGTCAAATGGCTCTCTCGTCGCATATAAAGTATATGGAAATCACGATTTGTGAGTAAGTTTTCTAACATGCAATCGCAATGCTTTCTTCCGACAATCATATATCTGAAACTAACTCCCGTTCTCCGAAGCAATTGGCGGTAGAAGGCTGCTATACAATATTCATACACGGATACTACACTTCCTCATACATTCCTACATTATTAAATAAATTTTGTTGTTTAAAATATTATAATTACTCAAATGTATTCATTGAAGTCAATTTGAAGTTTGTTAGTGGATACAGAAAATCATACTTATGGACTAACAACAAAATAATGTAATCAACTGGAATGTTTAGCCTAAATAAAGTAAAACAAATCGGCTATATTTTTCTATTGATATTTCCGCTTATATAAAACTAACAAGACTTTTTCTAAAACTGAATTCAACTGAAAAAACCAAAACTTTTTTTCAATTTTATTTTTCATATATGTATGCTTTACACCGCACACACGTTCACCCATTCCTTCTTCCTTAAGAGTTCTTTTAGTATTAAACGATGATTTTTTTAAATTTTTGGTGAATAAAGGCTGCCATTTTGCGTTAGTTCGTAGAAAATATTTTCCTAAAAATTATTCATAATAGTTTTTTTTTCCTTTGAAATGGATCAATAATTTCTCTTAATTGTTATTTGGTGTCAAAATAATAATTTAATACATGATTGTACATTTGCTAGTATTTTATTGAAAATCGATATATTTCAAGAGCGTGACAAATGAACTATTATATGTCCAGTTTAGTTAAGTGAATATGCGGTTATTATGTGCTTGTGAGCCTATTTAAAAGGTTGAAAAAAGACCATTTAGAATATTATTTGTTATCATTTCAATAATATTTTTTTTTTTTATTTGCTATAACATTGTTAAGATAAATATCAAAAGAATTTGCAAAGAAAATGTTTTATTTCAACTTGAGTGTAATGCGCCACTTTAAAAGAAATACTTTTGCAGTAAACTGCAAAACGTGAAAATAATTTATCTATAAATAGTAGAATTCTAAGATTTTGTTATCTTACAGTATTACTCCAGGCCTGACTAAAGCATTTTTAGTTCGTTTTGACAAAATGTCGGCTTTAAAATTTCAATAATTATTATATTCTTACAGAATAATAAATAAAGTTTTTGAGCTGGCAGTGGATGACAACTGATGCTAATATAGTTAGTTCAAATATTAATTCAATAATTATATTTAATAAACTACTTTTTAGTTTTATATGAGAGAAACCCTTCAGAAAAATGAATGAAACCAATTCCGGATTCTGAATTCAGAAAAATTAAAAAAAATCTCACTGAATGGAAATGAATGAGAAATATAAGTAGGAATATACTTTAAAAATTTTTTTTTTATATTACTTGTTTTTCAATTAGAATAGTTGTTTTTTATACATAAAAAAGAAAAAATATTGACCCAAAAAACGCTTTTTATCTTTAAATACTTATGTCTTCTTTAAAATATGCGCAGAAGTCATTATCGCATTCGGAATCGAACGTTCGTGAAAATTTTTTTTAAATTTTCAAGCTTAACTTTAATTTTAATTTTATTGAGTTTATTAAGGGGTTGTTAGGTGGGTTTCAACGACTCAAAATGTGTACATTTTTACGAGTTTTTTCATAAATCTAATCTTTTCAAAGAACCCGAGTTCTTTCACTTCCATGACACACAGAGACAATCTAGTTTATTGAACTAAGCTGTCAAAAACTTTTTTGGTGTTTTTATAGTTATACTTTTACACTTAAGCACTACTTACAAGTATTGTAATAAGTTGAATTCATTTTAAAATTGAAATAAAACAAGAAAATGAACAAATTTTTCAGAAATGAGAAAAATTTCATACAGAAACATGCCTTGAGCAGTTTGAAAATAAATTTAAATGGGTTTTTGAAAATACAAAATATATAATGTAGCAAACAAATAACAAATTTAGGAGGAAAAGTAGACGTTTCAATTATAGTAAAAGCAAAATATCAAAAACCTAATAATAGGTTTTGAAGATACGAGCCAATAATGAAATGACGAGCTAAAAAAACAGGTTTTTTGACAAAATATCAAAAACCGTTCTTTCAAAAAAAAAAATGGTTTTCATTTTCGAATTCAGCGACCCCAAATTAGTCTAAAAAGCACTTTTCTTTTAAGGCACACGAAAATGACCCAAAATTTGTCGACTAGTGTAATTTAGTTTTAATTTAAAAAATAAATAATAAATATCATTAATATAAAAAGCTAAATAAAGTTTAATAGAAAATAATTTAAAAAATACATAATATAAACGACACAAAATTTTATATTTATGAAATGTTAATATATTTACTAATTCTTACTTAAAATTGACAAAAAACTACAAAGACCTTATCAATAAGTAATACATACTAACTTAGATACTAATTTTCACTGCATGGCCTGTCAGGTTTATTGAAAAACGTTATTATTTCCGTCAGTATTGTTTCACAATTTTTTGAAGAGTTCAAAAATAATTTTTTTCTTGCTACAATTGAATAAAAATTATTATTAAATTTTACAATTTTTTAGTTTTGCTTTACCTTTAATTGTTTGAAATGTATGTTCTTTGTCACCAGTGCAATTACTTCTATAACCGCCAATCGCTTTATCTAGCGTAGGGTAATGTACCCATTTAGTAGGGCTGCTATCGCTTGTTCCAATTTTTCTTTTCTCTTCCCTGAAAATATATTTGTAATATTTTAAGAAAATTATATAAAAAATATTACCTATATTTACTGCATAGATTGCTAATTCTTACCCAAATATCCTTAATGCTTAAGCACAGACCTTCTTTCTCCAGTTGCTACAGCATCCGAAGATAAATGGCCAAATTTCGCTTCTGACCTCGGAGCTCATCAATATATTGAATCCAAACGTTGATTAATCTCACGTTCTCAGATTCAGTAAACTGTTTGCGTTTCCTGTCCATCTGAAACAAGACAATTGCTTTATTGCTTTGCCCTAAAACGTAATTATAATATAATACTTACATTTATACCTCGAAAACATCGCCGAATATTAACACCGGCTGAATAATTGACAAAATATAACACAATCACAAATATTGTAGCCATAACCCCACTTGTCATTTTTACTTGACATTTGAATTGTAGCTGAAAACAAAAATGGCAGCGCTGAATTCCAATAAATTTGTCAGCAAAGGGGTCAAAAAGCTCTGAGAGAGCAAATGTTCTTTAAAAATAACATTTACTTAATGTTGTTTGGATAATCATAAATGTGTATCTTTCATACAAAATGTCTAAATGGGCATTTACTAATGAGCATTAAGGCCTATGTCCGTCTCCGCTATTATCGAATAAGTTTTAAGCAGTAAAAAAGCAAAATGGCTTTTTTTGATCATTAAAAACTAAATAATTGTTATTGGCAAATAAAGTTTATAGTTAAATGCTATAAAATTTTCTTTACCAATTATTCTTTATAATATATTTATGTATTTTGAGTTAGTAACATTTCCGTTTGCTTAGAATTTATCTATTTAAAAAAAAGGGAAATCATTAGATTTTTTACAGAAAAAAACCGTTGATCTACAAATAGTTGGAACTGATACAAATATTAACAATAAACCTACCTACTAAACAGTCAAATGATCGTTTTTACTATTTCGTTTATAATTTCTCGTATACAACGTTACTGTATCACCATGGAACTTGACTTTTCGTATACAATCCATTTTTGCAATATTCGCAACTTTCTTTATTGTTTGCTTTTCAAAAAAAATTGTTGAAAATATCTTTCTATATTAAGATGCATATGGCTTTTCTAAGTGGTCGTTAGGTCGCTCATGATAGGACTAGGTATACATTAAATGTCGGTAGGTTAAATGTTAAAATTGAAATAAATAACTTAGGTTGTAAATATATAAAAAAATTAAAAACAGCTTTTTCATAATTTAGATTTTACTTATGATTAGACTTTTTAAAACATTAAAACCATTATATACATATGTTATAATTGAATATTTTTAAAATTGTATCGGCAGAAGGTGCTTCCCTTACCATCGTTTTATAGTTTTCATAATCCCTAAATTTTTGTAATTCTTTTATTAAAGAGAGTCGGCTTGACCACTAAAAATCAACTATTATTTTATTCTTTTTTTCATAATTAAACATTAAATACAATTTTATTACTTACAATTTTAGTAAATCATTCAATGTAATTCAAGCATCTTCAGATTTGTCAAAGGTTTCGTCTTCAAAATTTACTACTAGTTCAATTTTACTCTCCAATACCCTTCAAAAAATAATTTAATGTAAATGTATCAATTAAGGATTAAAGAATACAACCAGTATCCATAAAATAACCTGAAAAACAACAAAAGCAATAAAAAATATTTGGTATTAAGTGTCAAATAGTCGTGGTAAAAAGAAAAAATGTTTGACCCTTCACCACTACCAAATGTCAGAATACAAAAAACCACGTTCCTGTTGCTAGTTAAATTAGATTAAATTTGATTAGATTCTAATCTAATAATTCACGTAAATTGCGACTTCTGATTGGCTGAGACAAAAAATTAGATTCTTCGTCTGTTTGACTAAGGTATTGCTCACAACCTTTAAATTATACTTACTGCTATCGATGAAAAGGCGCTACTGTTTTACTGTTGTTGAAAATACTTTTTAAAGGGCTTACTACTATTCCGATAATACGATACTCGTGTATTTGGCTTCAAGTATTTGTTTTATTGTAAACGGGAAGCAAGTAGTTCGGATTTTTTCTTCAGTAAGTTGAGTGCACTTTGACTCATTAATTTTAGTCTTTCGTTTTCTATCGCTGTCCTCCAGCTGGTACTGAACTACATTCTAAATCCTAATCCCCTGCATTACTAACTGTCTTTCTTGGTGTTAGAAGGAATGTAGTGCAGTTTTTGTAACTGATTGTATTTCAGGATAAATCGCTTTACAATACTTCTCCCCTCGGATTGTGGTTAAGCAAAAATAACAATCAGTTACGTGGTCAGTTTGATTTCTCCACTCAACTGGCTTTCCAAAGAGCAAGAACGTATTTTTGCCTTTTCAGAACTCAATAAGTTTTGAGAAGCACCTTACTGCACACTGAGTTTGGGGACTATTCCTCATCTACAAATTTAGCTTGAAACCAAAAATAATACTTATAGGCAGAAAGAAAATGTTCAGTTAACTTTTCAATGCAATTGTTGCTGTTGAATATATACTCACTACAAACACAACAAAATTTATCCGGGGAATACTTACATAAAAAGTTGGTTGATTTTGTAATAAATAATTAATATATAGACCAAAGGTTCCCAATCTTTTTATACCTGCGACGCCTTTTACAGACTTCAATTTTTTCGCGACGCTCTTCTTTAAAAAAAAAACTGCTTGCTCTAACATGCATTAAGATTACTTTATTTGTTATTAAAGAAAACTTCAAAATACATCTTATGATTTATTTCTCTTTCTTAGTATTTTTTATTAGGAAATATAATAGTACATTGTAAAATCAATAAGAAGGATAAGCTTGATTTTCTTAGCATAACTTTTCAAACCGAACGATAAATAAACAAAAGAGTAAGGAAACGAAAGGGCGAGAAGCGAGGTGAAAGAATATTCACTCATTACGTTGGGTGCAGATGACCTGTACGTACCGTCTCACTTTCCTTTATTTTACGCCTTGCTGCTTCAATATTTTGGAATTTTCGTTTATTCCTAACATGGGTCTTGTAATATTTGTGACCCGTTTCTTTTTCTTTCATTGTCCTGTGCAAATTCTGTATCAATTCTCCTGAATTTTGAGTGTTTTTTTTTCGCCTCTAATTTCTTTTATGCTGTTCATTTTTTCTATATTTTTCATTTTCTCTTGTAATGCGCGGATATAAATTTCTTCATATTCGTCTTCTTTGATTTTACCTTGAATAAAGTCGATTGGTTTCTTTCCCGTAGTTGAGAGGATTGTGTATTGTAGAATCCGTTTATTAAAATCATTTGTTCTTCGATTGAAAGGTTTTAGTAAACATAAATGTTTATTTATGGTGTTGTGTAACCTTTCTATATCCGCATTGCTGTTGTGATTTGAGTTAGCAGTGTAGTGAATTTGTATGTCGTTCGCTTTTAGAAAGCTTCTCATATTCCCCTTCGCTCCTATTTTCTATTTTACTAAAAATTGCTACTTTTGAAAATTTATCTATCATTGTGATAAAAAGCGTTTCTTTTATAGAGTAGAATACATCTAAGTGTATGATTTTGTTTGGCCCATCTGGCGTTTCTGAGTTTTTTAGTGGAGGTATTGGTGGTTTCCTTTCGTATTTTTCTAAAATACAAGTTTCACAATTGTTTATGTATTCGATGATTTTATCTTGGATGTTCTAATAAACGTACTTGTTTTTTAACTCATTATAAACTTCGTTGATACCTCTATGGTTGTTTTCGAGATGTGCACTTTCAATAATTTCTTCTAAACTTTCTTTATTTATTATGTCCTTCAATACGTTTTTGCATCTAATGTTTTGTTAATAATAGAGTATTTTTTACAAATTGAATTATTAATATTTGAGCATATTTCGTCATCAGCAATTATTGCGTTTGTAAGTTTTGGGTCAAAATTATCTTTAATAATTTGAATAATAATAATTTGAAATTTTATTGTTTACGTCTAATTTTCCAGAATTCTTTTTATTAATGATTATTTGTTTCCTATAAAAGTTAATTGGGGTGTTTGTATACTTTATTGGACTTTCTTGCTCGGAACTCTCCATATTGTTAATATCGGGTTGAATTAGAAAATCTGTTACTTTGTTTTCTTGTCCTTTTTTGTATATGACTTCATAGTCGTATTCTTGTACTTGTAGTTTTATTGAGTCATACGAGTGGCTGGTGATCGGTAAATAATTTTATTTTCCTGCCATAAATGTATGGTCTAAATTATTTCAAGCACCTTTTTCAATAGTCGAATAGTTAATAGGTTTATTTTCCTGTGATAATACGCCTCCTATGGGACATTGGCTAGTATCTGTAGTTACCTCGAAAGTTTTTTTGAAATCGAGATAAATGAGTATTGGAGAAGTAATTAATTTATTCTTAAGCTCTTCGAAACTTTTTACATAGTTTGTATTATTTATATCAATTTTGTCGTATTCTTGTACTTGTAGTTTTATTGAGCCATAAAAGTGGCTGGTGATCGGTAAATAATTTTATTTCCCTGTCTAAATTGTTTCAAGCACCATACTATACTTAGCAGTTCTTCTTCAATAGTCGAATAGTTAATAGGTTTATTTTCCTGTGATAATACGCCTCCTATGGCATATTGGCTAGCATCTATAGTTACCTCGAAAGTTTTTTTGAAATCGAGGTGTATGAGTATTGGAGAAGTAATTAATTCATTCTTAAGCTCTTCGAAACTTTTTACATAGTTTGTATTATTTATATCAATCTTGATTTTTTTTTTAAGTACGCTGTCATAGGTTTGGCTATTTCCGCGAAGTTTCTTATAAATTTCCAGGAGTAACCAGCTATTCCTAAAAATTTTTTGATTTCTTTTTGATTTTTGATTTTTTCTATTTTTTTCTCATTTGACTGTATACCTTTTTGGTTGATAACGTGTCCTAGGAATTCAACCTCTTTTCTTAAGAAGTGACACTTATCCAATGGAATTCTAAGGCGTGCTTGTTTGAGTTTCTTTAGAAGATTTTTAATATGGTATTCAAACCCATTTGAAAAGATGATAATATCGTCCATATATGTTATGCATTGTCTTCTTATATTTTCTCTGAAGATATTGTACATTAACCTTTGGAAGGTACTGGGGACGTTTTTTAAGCCGAAGGGCATCCGACGAAATTCGTAATGCCCATTATCTATTGAAAATGCCGTTTTCTCTATATCTTTTGGTTCCATTTCTACTTGGTGAAAATCGGATTTAAGGTCTATAGTTGAGAAGTACGTACTTCGTCCTAATTTATCTAATATCTCCTCGATGTTAAGAATCGGATAACGATCACTTATTGTTTTTTCATTTAGCTTCTTGTAATCTATTACGAGGCGCCATTTGAGTTTACCGGAAGAATCTTCCTTTTTTTGAACAACCCACACGGGGCTGTTAGAGGGACTGGCACTAGGTTGTATTATTTTGTTTTCGAGCATTTCTTCAATTTGCTTTTGTATTTCCTTTTTGTGAATATAAGGATATCTATATATTTTACTTCTGATTGGTGTATCATCTATTGTTCGTATCTGATCCCTTACTTCGTTGATGAAGCTTAAGGGTTTATTTCTTTAGAAAATTTCTTTGTTTTCCAGTATTGTTTCAATTAGTTTCGATTCCTCTTCGCTGTTTAAGTGCTTTGTATCTATTTCTTTAGCAATCTCCGATTTGCGGCGTGTGTTTATGTCTTTTATGAAATTTTCATAATTATTAAAGCCCACAATATGTTCGATGGCATCTGCAGAAAATGGTTTTCTAAAATTGTATATACGTGGTACCTGACTTGAATTTTCTATTTTAGCTAGTGCTTTAGAGTTTTGTACTCTATAAATGCTTTCTAATATTGTAACATAATCATCAATTTTAACATTATTTATCAAAACTTGAGCTTCTTTGCTTTCTACTGGTATACTATAGAAGTATTCACCAGGGTTTCAAGGTGTTTGAGAGTCATTAGCTTCATAATTATGTCTTTTATCATATTTTCTTTCTAAGTTTGGATTTTGATTTGAATTCCTATATCGTTGTTTGTATTGATAAGAGTTTCCACTTTGGTAGTATTCCCCGTTTGGTTTCCTTCTATAGTAATTGCTATTTTTTCCATGGTCTTTTATTCTATGTAATGCATAACCAGATTCATGAAATATTTGCATTGGTTCTTCTAAAGTTGACGGGTTTATCCAGTATATGATTGATCTCATTGGTTCAGGCATTTAATCTTTGAATATGTTTAATGCGTTGATATTAGCTTTCAGGATTTCTTGAGGTTGTATTGACGTTCTAGCATTGCTTTCATTTTTTGAATTCTTTTTCATATTAAGTCTATGTAGAATAGCTCTTATTTTATTATAGAACTCAATGGCGTTTGTTCTAAAACTCGCTCCTCTTAATTTATCGAATAGCTGATTTGATGAACTTCTGTCGCTGAAATTGAGGTTAAGAATCTCTTTAATTTCTTGCCAGGTAGAGGCATGGCTGTTTATTTCGACTATTTTTTTAGCATGTCCCTTTAATTTAGATTTAACTACATCAGAAAATAGCCCTTGCGAAAGTTCAACGTATTTTACGAGTCAACCTGTTTTTCTTTCGTACGAATTGAAAAAAAAACACCCGGCGTATCCTACCGACTGCGCCACTTATATTTTTTTAAATGTATCTTTATTTTATTTACAAAACACTATTAATTAAGTTTAAGTTTAATTCACCGATCAAGCTACACGCTTGTGAAGTCTTCTTCTTCTTATCAGTCACTTGCTTCCTCCTGAAGTTGGTCGCATTTCACGACCACTTTGGTTGTGTTGCTCCATAACTATTAATCTCGCAAAATATAAACTTGCAGTTAGCAATATGAAAGAATATTTACAAATGCAGTTAACAAATTCAAAGAAATACATATCCAACAAATTTCTTTTATGTCATTTCGTATACAATCGAACAATCGAACAATCGAACAACCATTAAAGTTATTCAAGCGCAGTATAGAAATGGTCCAAAAATTAAAAATAAGATTGGCTCATATATCATCCTAAAGTTGATGCGACTTTTTATCAAAAATCATCTTTAGCGACGAAGCGCATTTTGCACTGAATGGCACGGTAAGCAAACAAAATTGTCGTATTTGGGCAACGTAGAATCCAAGGGAGTATCCAGAACAACCGATGCATCCTGCAAAAGCTTCAGTTTGGTGTGGATTATGGTTGAAAGGAATCATTGGTCCCTACTTTTTTTAAGACGAAGATGGACGTGTGGTTAATGGATATTCTGAGCTGTATAAAGCCATAATAATTGAATATTTTTTTTCAAAAAATCAATCGTATCGACATAAAGGACGTGTATTTTCAACAAGCCGGTGTGACATACCACACAACTCGCGCAAACATCGAGTTGTTGAAGTCGAAATTCGCAGAACGCTTAATTTCACGTAACGGAAATGTGCTCGCCTACTCGTTCTTGCGATTTAAACCCGCTTGACTTTTTTTTTGGGATTGTTAAAAGGCAAAGTGTACGTAAATAAACTAGCTACCATTCGAGACCTTAAAAACAATTTCAGAGATAAATGCCATTGAAACGACCATGTTGAAAAATGTCTTAGAAAATTTTGATCATCGTATCGTAGTCTGTAAAATTCATGGTCAACATTTGAATAATATTATTTTTCATACATAAATGTCATAAACCAATGTTCAAAATAAAATAATAAATTTAATTGAATTCTTGTATTTTTTTTACGCTTACTTTCTTGGGTCTTTTTTGCCCAACCCTACATTTTTCAATGAAAAATTAAAAGTGAAATAATATTAAAAAAAAATTATTAAAAGCATCACTGTTTTCATTAATTTAACTTCTAGTATTTGTAGAGTATGAGAAAGACATTGCTGAATTCCTCAAAAATTAAATTCTGTTTTAAATAAATTTTTTGTCTACTGCAATTTGATACCATCTAAAAAATCGATTTCCATTTTATTTTTTGGTAACATAATCTACTTACAATATAAAATTTCTTATAATGAAGTTTAACATATGGAAAAACAAAAATTTTTAAAAGAAATTCAATCAGCCCATTATGATCTCATCTGACACTGCTGGTAGTTTATTTGTAATTTTATTTTGCGTCATTATTATTATATTAAAACTTTAGTCTTTTAAATCATAGTAGCGCATGTTATTGGGCAGGCATTTTGAGTAACTTACGAAGATTTACGTTTTTGTATCTAGGATAGGCCAACGAGTTTAAATGTACCTTGAAATCTTGGCCACACCGAAGAGACAGCGGCTACCGATTAAAGTACTTTTGTTTTTGGGAAATAGGGTTTATCTTATTGAAAACTTGTTTTTTCATATAGATTGTTAATCAACGTGAAAGCTTGCAAAGAAGCAATATAACTAAGGCTGATAGTTTTAGGTTTTAGGAACATCCAATACTCCAGAGAACTTATTTAATATTTTTGGTATAATATAATTAACTGAAAAAAGTAAATTAATTTTTTGTTAACTAAACTTTATTTATTTTCGTTATTTTTTCTTAAGTATTGTTTATTAATTAATTGTTATTAGGTTTTTTTAATTATTGCTAGATATCGTTAAATACTGCTATTTACATGAACTTTTATTTACCTTGCTATTTCTTGTGTAGATGCTTGCCAATGAGGTATTTGCTTGAAATTTTGCTAACATAAACTGAGTAGACTTTTATTTTTCGTGATATAAAATTATAAATTAATCTTGTAAAAGACATTATTTATTTTTTATGTTAATAATGTTCAATATTGTTTATAATAGTGTATAATTGCCAAAAATTATTTTCAATTGTTAATATTTGTCATTATGCTTAAACTTGTCAAGAAATTTTTTGTTATTATTAAATATTTCCTTTTGTGTATACATGCAGCTTTAATATTGATTTAAAACCATTATTAAAAAATCTTCCCCAAATAGATTTTAGAATCATCATTTTCGGTTTGCGCAAAACTTTGGACTCAAATTCTTGTTGTGAAATTTTGTTTAAGTAGACCCTTTTATTAACCTCTTAACTTGCACGATCGAGTTAATTCGAGCGCGCTGAACTGTTAAAAAAAACTGCGTTAAGGGATTAAGTTCCTTGGGAAAAGATAAATGATGAAAAGGATGCACTTTATATTTTACTGTTTTATTCTTATATTACTGTTACTACATACTTATTTATACTCTGAACCTTCTTAGACATATATAAATCCTCCACGAATGCCTTCGTTTGTTATTGGTTTTACCTTGATTAGATCTTTTCATGCATATTTATTTTAAGCCGAACAAGGATTTCTTCTCGACGATTTTTGCGCTTTGCTTTGATTTAATTTGACCTTTCGATGTTTATGCAGGCCTGCTAAGCTTTTAGTTCCGGATCATGATCGCTGGTTATTATATCTAACGGTTTTTCTTTCTCGAGTTTGAAGAATTGACGACGCCGGTACTTTTCGATTGTTATAAGCATTAAGCCCGCTGCTGGGTTGACTTGAACCAATTTCGTTAATGGTATATATGTATGTATATACTGAGCGGTGAATTTCCCCTAATGTTAAATGACAAATATCAGAAAATATTCTTCATCTCTCAGTCTTAAACGTTTTTGTTAGTGTTTCGTATGTTCATAATGGCGAGTGGTAAAACATAAAAGGCAAATGGGCTTAGAAAGTTTTTCTTAGTCCCCAAAAAATGTATGGAATTGAAGTGTTCTTTCACTTCTATTTTCAAATTCTTAAAAATACGCATACGTGTTTTAAGAGAAATTTAAAGCTGGACTCCTCTGCATTAAAGCTGTCGTCATCGCATGGCATGCATAATTTAAACTTAATTATCTAATTATTAATAATTTCATTTTAAGTCGAAATAGTAGTGTTATACCTAAAATTGCAATGTGAGCATGCAGGCCTATGATTATTCACCATGAATAAATCGTTTTAAAAGCACTTTTTGATGCTCTTAAAAGGAACACTACCAGTTAATTTTTAATTGTTTTTAGGGCTGCATATCATATGATGTAAATTATTTAATTAAAGCGCTTATAAAGTGATGTCTCTGAGACACTCTATCATTTTTTTATTTAAACGCTTCATAATTAATCAACTACCTCAGGTTATGAATTCATTAAATTTTGTAAAATTTCTTCAAAATAATTTTGTAGATTTATTGGAAGAGGTGACGATTCCAATAAGTCTCCGGTTACACGGTTTTCCGGTTCATTTTGACCTCATTTCTTCAGTATCTTGAGAAAACCTTCCATCAATGGGTAGGTGGAGGTAGACCTGTAGTTTGGCCTCAAAGATCTAACCCTTTGGATTTTTTCTAGGGAAAAAATAAAAAAATTCTTATTAAGTTATCGGGAAAGGCTCACTTTGATCGATTTTTATTGCACTATGGAAAAGAGGTAGGCCATTAAAATTTAAGAACTTTTTATTGCAAAACATTTGTACTTTAAGAAAATAAAATAAAAAATAAAAATTAGAAGGGTGTTTTTCTAAGAAAAACGCAAAAAACGTCAAAAAATGCCCAGGTTTTTTACCAACGGTTCTACTTATAAATTTTTTTCTCCACCATTTGTTAATATTTTTAAGTTTTTGTTTTTTTAATAATAAAACAATATTGTAAACTATGAAAAAATATTTTTCTTCTACTCGTTATTACATAGATTCAAAAGTTAGAAGTAATTGAGTGCGTGGGGGTAAAAACGAAGCCCGAAAATTTCAAAAGGCTGTAACTCGAAAACGAAAAAAGTTAGACCCCCACTTTTTGTGTTTTTTGTCGATTAAATTTCATCTACTTTCTGCCCTAAGCGTTTGTACCATCAATCTCGAAACACCCTGTATACTGAAACTAATAGATAAGCCTCTATTTTGAAATGGATCGCTAATTAAATAATAGCAAATCTAAATCTCACAAAGTTTATGTCTGTAATAGGGACATGGAAATCAATAGTAATAGCAGTTCAAATATTCTACATTTACAATTTTATTTATTTGTGTTAGAATGCATGCATACGAATGTCTTTTGAATTATCAAGTCTTTTACGAAAAGTATGATTATCTTCTTAAAACATAAGTGAGATAATGGTATAATTATTGCGTAATTTTAATGTTTTCCACGCCTGAATGAGCCTTCGTTCCTTTATTATCATTAACTTTAAAATAAAATAAGATGTTTAAGTCTTTCTATCCAGAAATGTGTGGTAATGAGCCTTCTTTTTTATATTATGATTACATTTGGTAGAAAAATATTTTTTGGTTCTAATCATTTTGTAATTTTCATTTTAGATGTAAAGGACCACAAGGTGCTATATAGATAATAAGATTAGTTAAATGAAATAAAAAATTTGAAGAAAATCGTAACATTGTCTGGTTTAGAAAATTGCATTTTATTCGGAATAATTCCGTTATAAAATGTCAAGATATTTTTCATCAGGAGTATTTAGAAATAATAATACTGCATTAGATCAAACATTGAATAACAATAATCAAATACAAAATCATTATCAACAACAGCTATCGACAAAAAGCATAAGTAGTCAAACACAAAAACAACAAGAACAACAACAGCAGCAAAATGTTAGAAGTGGTAGTAGTGCAGTTAGAAAATTATCCTATGAGACATCAAGTGCTGGGAGATTATCAACAAATTATACTACAACCGAATCGATAGATTCAAAAGCAATATTAAATAGTGGTATTAAATCATCAATCAAATTAGGAGATGATTCAAATTCAATAATTTTACAACAAACTAAAATAAATGCACATCTATTAGATCATGGTTATGGTGCCAGTCCTCAACCACAGTACCTTCGTGATAATACCACAACAAGAATATCAACAGGAATAAAATCAGAAACAACAATAACTGATTACTATAAGGTATATATATATACATATATATATATATATATATATATATATAATTTCCTTTTTTTAATTATTTCCAACTACTTTTAGCAAGTTAAACGTCGTCTACCTATCACAGATAGCTTATCACCAATACCACCAAAGCAAGCAAAACAATTATTTAGTCAAAATTCTGAGAAATTTACACCAAAAGCCTGTAGTAGTTCAAAAAAACGACAACCAGAGGGTACACGTGCTGATACATCATTAGGTATATTAACTAAAAAATTTGTTGATTTATTACAAGAGTCATCTGATGGTGTTGTTGATTTAAATCTTGCTTCAAAAAAATTAGAAGTACAAAAACGACGTATCTATGACATCACAAATGTTTTAGAAGGCATTGGCATATTAGAAAAGAAATCTAAAAATAATATACAATGGAAATATGGTAATTCATTAGTTAATAATGATATATCAATACAAATGAGATTAGAAACCGATAAATTAGAACTAAAAGAAAATCAATTGGATAATTTAATTGATGAAATACGTAAACAATTAAGTGGTCAAATTAATAATAATATACATGCATATATAACACATCAGGATTTTAAAAATATTGATATATTTAGAGATGATATTGTAATTGTTGTTAAAGCACCCCCAGAAGCTAAACTTGTGGTAAGTATTAATTTAAGTTGTTGATGAAGTTTATTTTTGTAATTTCGGATAATTGTAATTGAATTTTCTTGTACAGAAAAAAACAGTCGATACTATACACTCTAATCTAATATATTAAATTAAGCAAACTTAGCTTATCAATTTGACTCACTTATTATGATATAACTTAATATCAATTTAAAATTAATTAATTTTTATTTATAAGCAATTGCTATATTAATTTTATTTCTGTCTCTATTTGTCATTAGCGGGAAAGCTTTAACTATGTTCGCCCATTTGTTGAATTGTATTCATATCTATCTAAATGTTTGACTGAAAGTATGGACAATTTTTTACCAAGTGTTCATTAATACTTGTTCCAATTTCTCTTTAGTATCAAGTTTTCTTCTTTGGATTTGGTAAACTAAATAGCTAAGGAGCCATTCTTTTATAACATGTCCGCACTGATCGTTTTACTTTCTAAATTTTTTAATTATAAAAAGTAACAGCTCAACAGCAATATGCATTTCAACTTTGGGTAATGCCATAACTACCCGAGTTGAAATATTTGATTATATTGATTATATTGATTATATTGATAATTTAATTCATAATGAATGTACTAATAAGTTGATAACTTTAATACTGATTTGATACTGATAGTGTTGAATCGTGACTTATCTTAACCTTTCAGTATCAATTCAGTACGAACTTTTAGCATAAGATTATATGTAAAAGATTATACTGATTTGAGTATAAAGTAGTAGGATGAACAGTATGAAATCGTTATCAAAAATTTTGATTAGGATAGGCTTGTTACTTAATAACATATTTCTTTACTGGTCTTCCCACTAAAGGTTAATAATTTTGAGCAAACTTATTAGCACTTATTGGAAAAATGGGCGTAAGGAAGGCATACAAATTAAAATTGGTATACTATAACTACATGCAACTATTACATTTTAATATTTTTAGTTTTTAAGTTTAATGTACTTTCCAAGAAATTTTAATCAATTATTTTTTAGTTACCAGAATCAAAAATTCCACGTGAAATTCATTTAAAGTCTGAAAATAATGAAGAAATTAATGTCTATTTATTCACTGATACATCTTCAGGAAGTCCAGCACTATTTTCAAATGATCCTTTGTTTGATGATATAAAACCATTAATAACACCCGTATTGGAAAGCACAAAAAAGAAAATGGGTAATCATCTTTTAAAATTGTTTAATTATTAAAATTTTTATATTTTATAATATTAATAGATAATTCATATCCAATACGATCAGCACAACGAAATTTAAATAAGTCAATATTAGATATGTCCAGTGAAGACAACAGTTATAGTAAATTATATGAAAATTCAAATAATGATTATAATTTACTACCTACAACAACTAAACCTGTTTTAAGCCAGGCACAATTAGATCTATTAGATATAAGTAGTAATCGAACAAACGATTATTACATTAAAGAAGAAAATAAATCTAATGATAATAATATATTAGAGAATACTTCAACAATAACAACAAATCAAACATTAAATTGTGATGGTATTCTTAATCAGAATAATAAACCTGGCCTTAAACCTGATATTCCGGTTAATGATTGTACTACAGCAGCAGCTTCATCATCATCATCACCAACATCATTATCATCGAATATAACAAAAAGTATTGAAGATGTAAATAGTAAAAAACAGCTTAAAAATGCTCTCATATCCAATCAAATTAATCTAAGTCCAGTTATCCTGCCTACTGTAGATCAAAATTGTAAGTGAATTTAATTAAATATTGTTTATATTTTGCATATCTGGTATTCATAAATTGTATTTTTTAAATTTTTTATGCTTTTATACATAACATGTAAAATAATAAAAATAATTGCCTTTTGAAAGTTTTTTAGCGGGAACTTTGATTGTGATTTCGTTTTTTTTATTATTGAAGTCGCATCACAGTCTGAGTTCTTGCTGAACGGCTTTAAATAAATTTCGACTCTAACCTAATTTGAGGGATTTTATTTTATTGTGTTTTCTTATTGTTTGATAGTTTTAATATTACTAATTAATTGATGATTGCTAATTTTTAATATGGAATTGTTATAATTTTTTTTATTTAAAAAAAGGAACAATAATAACAAAATTTTATTCAACTAATTTTCCCCAAAAATTTTTTATAAAAAAAAAACTATTCAACAATTTTTGGCTTAATATTTCATCAGGATACATAATAAAAATATTTTTGCATGCTAATGAACCCTTCCATCTGCGAATCATGAAGCCTGTATCAAATTGTTTTGATATTGAAGATTGGAGTATATTTACTTATATCTGCATTTTTCTAAAAAATATATATGAGTGTAGCATACAAACACCGGCAAATTGATTTTCAAAGGGCAGTCATACAATGATAGGACCACACCTATGCGGTAAGTTGGGCGGGATAAGTAAATATTTCTAATGAAATTACGCAATATAAAAAAGCAACAGTTGCTAAAATTCTACAAAGTTATTGCATTTTTCATTTTGACCAAACAGACATCCCGAGTCGAAAAAATGAACCTGAATTGAACTTCATGGGCCTGTTTAATAGCAGGTTGATCAAGTTCAATCCAGGTTAATGTTTTAGATTTACGCTTACGTTAAAAGTTAAACCTGCTATGGATCTGATGAGCCTATAAATTACCCATTTCGGTATTACCAGGTTCAAAGAGAACTTTGTTTTTCGGTATTACTGGGGTCAATTCAGGTTCAAAATTAGAAATATTTTGTTGGTATATTCAGGACGAAAGGAGATTTATAATTGAGAAAAAAATATATGTTAAGTGTTGTACTTATTCAGAATTAATTATTTTAAAAATAGGTTTCTGTGTTTAAATTTTTCATACCATTTGTAAAGGGTTTGTAGTCACCACAGTGTCGCCATGCATAGGTTTTAATATTTCACGAAGTTTCTTTGAACTTCTTTATAAATCAAAATACACCTAACCTTAACACACTATTTGAAATCTATGATAGGCGGCGGACACAGTAAACACAAACTGATGCTTTATGCTCTGGAAACTAACTGACAAGTCCAATATCGTTAAATTTTATTGGAATTTTTTACTTCAAATGAAAGTAACATCAGTAGTTGCTGTTGTTAAAATTCATTCCCTGTAATTTATGACACATTCCGTATATATACTATAAAACTAATATAAGTTCTAATTGTTAATATTCTGCATTAAAATAATTATAATAATTGCTTTAATATTTTTTTTTGTGTAACTAACGAAAATCATTAAAAAGATACACTTTGGGCCTGAAATCTCGTGGGTCTGCATTGATATGATTTTGTAGCACCATGAGATTCAGCTCCAACATGTTATCATAAAAAGCCATTTGCACATTTTTATAACATGAAATAATTTGTTTGTACATTTTTTATATTTAAATAATTTTTGATAATTTTGAAAGTTTTTTGAAAAATTTGTTGGAAATTAATTGGTTGTTTTATTAAATTTCTAGATTTTGATGTATTTTCACCGTTTCTCTCTATTGAGCCACCTTTGGATGTTGATTATAATTTTTGCTTAGGACAAACTGAAGGTCTTACTGATCTTTTTGATTTTGTATAGCTTTCACCAATAAAGAAAAAAATTCCAGAAAAGAATATATATGAAAAACTAACATTTTCTTTTGGAATTAAGTAATACAAACAGAACAGTAAACTATATTAGTCATCGGAAAGAAATATAAACTAATGAAAAATTAAAATTTAAAAAAACAAAAAACAATTTTATATATCTTTATATAGTCATTTTAATAAATTAAATGCAAAAATTAATAACAGCGCATAAATATATTTATATATCTATATTTGTAAATGTACAAAAAAATCAAACACAAAGAAATTGAAAACTTCGTAATTATTATTATTGTTACTTTAAAAATAGAAATTCTAAGGAGAATTAATTAGATTTAATATATATAATCGCATTAATTATATTATTGAAAATGATTTTATTAGTTTAAATGATATTGTTGTTATTATTTTAATTGTTTTTTTGAGTTTGTTCCAAATAAAGGTAAGGTAAAGACAGTTAGCTGACAACTGAAAAGAACACAAATGCTAAATTAGAAATAGTTATTTTTAACTATGAAAATAAATAAAAAATCAAGCAAATAAATATATATTTATATATATATATATATATATATATATATATATATATATGGAATTTACGTAGCGATAGCAAATATTTTTGGTATGGTAATTAGTTTTTTTAAGAATATTTTAATGAGTATTTCGTGTCTGGTTTACACTATACTGTCATTAAATTTTAATATTCAAAATTATTTTAGCATGATTTTCTGGTGCGTTAAATATTTATTATAAATTATTTCAAAAAATATTTTATTATGAGTCGTTTTTAGTTATTAATAATATACTTTTTAAATAAGGGGGTATATATATATGAACGTTTGAAATTTTAACATTTCTTTTTTTAAATAAAACATAAAAAATTTATGAGATATTGAATTCTATTAAAGTAAATCTCACCTAGGTAATTTTTTGAAAAGTTTACAAAGTTTATTGTATCAATAACCCGACTATCTATTGTTTGTTTGCGACAAGTCACGCTGTTAATGTTTTTTAATTGTAATTGTTCCCCTTTATCAGTCTATTTTTAATTCGAGATTATTCTGCTGGGGACTGAAATTGAAAAAAATAACTTTTTTGTTCTATTATTATATTAAACTCATTTAAAAAAAACAAAAACCATTTATTAAAAGCCATTGAATAACGTTTGTCGTCTTTATCAGATATCAAATTAATCTATAAGAATAAAACACAGATACAAAGTAATACAAAATAAAATTCCTTTGATTTTATGAAAAAAAAAATCAGTTCAAAAACAGTCAAATGTTTTCAAAAGTATTTGGCAATCTTCTAATCTAGAGTTTCTCATTTCTCTTAAATAAAAAAATTATTTTTTACTTATAAGAATCTAACTTTTTTTACATATTAACACACGTAACTGTTAGAGTACTAATATAATAGTAAAGTGATAAAATAAATACAATACTTATAAGGCCTATAATGAACAGAGGAAACTTTTAAGCACTCAGTTTTATTACTCCACGTGGCTTTTTTTATCGGTTTTTAAGTGAAAACTTTTATCCTACCAGACCTAAGGGCTTTGCGTTAATAAGCATCTTACTCTAATTGATTTTTACTTTTTTACTATATAAACTTTTTGCAGTGTATGATAACTCTGACTTTATTATTTTGTTTAAATATAAAAATACATGTTATTATAAGAAGCTAGTAATAAAAAATAGAAATCTTATATAAGCTATTTAAAAGTAATTTTTTTGAAGTTTTTACGTGAAACATATTTGTTATTATTTTACTTATTTTTGTGATGTCAATATGTGAAGTACGACTCAATTTGTATTATAGTTATACCACTTTATACAAAAATGTCTACAAAATTTTTTAGGGCTTAATGTTTTTTTATTTTATATCTTTATACAAATGTTTATCTAATTGATTTACTCAAACTAATTTTATAAAATAACCAAACCAACATAGAATTCAATAGTAAAAATATAACATCTATATTTTAGTTGTTGTTTACGATATAAAAAAAGTTTTATGTTCATTTACCCAAAAGTATTTGAAGTTGAAAAAAAAAACATTTTAGAGTTTTGCTTATAATAATTAAAAATATGATGACAAGTTGTCAACGAAAAACTTATTTAGTATTTATTAAACTATTAAAAAAATTGATGGTTTGTATATTTTTAAATAATTTTATGCCGTACCAAAAATATTATTAAGGGTATGCATATATTTATATTATATTTATTATATATAAATATATATATAGGCATAAATTTTAACATCGTTATGTTAGTTGTTAGCTTTATTTTTATAGGTTATTTTTTGTTGTGTAAAAATTTAAAGTTAACATTAATGATTTATGTAATAATTTAAAAAAAAACGAAACAGTATATTCTTTTGTTATTATTTTGGTATTTGTAATATTTTACTTGGTTATTATTTAGATTCGGTTTGCTTTAGTTTTAGAAAATTTACTTTTAGAAGAAGCTAAATAACATTTTTGCTTTGTTGCTCTTTATATTTCTAACGTAGCTTCTTATATTTATAATGTAGTTCAGTGATGACATTTTTTTTTGTTTCTATTGAACATTGTGCACCAAAGATATGAGCTCTCAAAGACTAACTTGCGTCACACAACATTTCTATTTAATATTTAATATTATTGCTTTGTTTTTTTTGCTTAAAAAGATGATCGAAAACTTTTCCATGACTTTGTTATTATGGACTTAATTCTTTTAAGTGTACTGCCTGTTTTGTTCTCATATAAAAGTTTAAGAGACACTGATTTTTGTAATAAAAAAATTATTAATGCTTAATTTTAACTTTATTAGTTCTCTTCATATCTAACATTTTTTTAAAACTAACTGATATTTTAATAATTTTACTAATACATTTTCGAATGTCATAACATCCTATATTATATACCTTTTTTGAATTATTAATATACCTTCGAAGAATTTGATGAATCTTCTAAATGTTCCTAAATGTTGGCTTATTCTTTGTGATATTTATTTCACTTGATCTCACTATTTCTTAAACCCTGAATTATAATTATACGTATTATCACGCTAATCTGAATCCCCATGTTGCTCTTTTTACCATCATATTGGACAATATTTGCTTTCAGTAACTTTTTAGTTGAATCATACTTATTATTTTTACTCCTAACAATAAAACCCGTATTTCTAAAAAAGCATTGTCAAAACTGTTAAGAAATATATGCGATTGATTTTTTAATTTCCTTACAACTTTTTTGGTTCTTGTTCCCAGTTAAATTTCTTTTAAACCAATTTCTAATTACTCGACCACAAAACACAGCAAAAATTTCAAATCTGCTACTGGCGTTATATTATATTGGAGAATTCTACATTGAAATTTATTAATTTCTCCTCTGTGCTCCTTTCCGGCTAAACAAAAACTTTGTGGATGTTTAAGGTGAATTTTTTATTTAAATATAGTTAAAATTTTCGAGAATTAAATGAAATCTTGACACTTATGATTTCTATACGCACAGAAATATTAGTCAGTTACATTGATAATTTTTTATTTTTTTAATTTTCAGAGTGTAGCTTATTTTTAAACTTGTACTTTGGCTTATAATATAGAGCTGATGAAAGCTGGGCCAGCCACTTACCCAGCAGTTATTCTCTCTTAAAACACGTTTGCGTGTTTTTAAGAATGTGAAAATAAATATACAGGAACACTTAGTTCATTGTCACATATTTTCGAAGGACAAAGAAAATGTTTGTCCATTTGAAATTTAAAGTTTTCCTTCTGTTGAAAAAAATTAAATTTGTTTTATTTTAAAAACATTTATTACACGGGAAATTACTTAACATTTTCGTATACATATATATATATATCACAACTAGAATTTTGCAACCGATTTTGACCAATGACACATTTTCGACGACCAAAAGTCGCCACAATGTACAATTTCACAAGATGGCTACTATTTTTGATGGAAAATTTTCTTTTGCATTGAGGATGAAAAAATTTTTAACCAAAAAGTGTGAAATTTTATTAAACATTAGGATAATTTGTATTTTTTTTTAATAAGAAAGATATTATTTGACAAAGTATGTTCGTTTACATACATTTATTAGATTTTCAAATATATTTATTGCTCTTAGCGGCACAAAATTCAGTGCTAAATGCTAATGAGTCCATTAGTCTCCACTGATATATAAAAAAAACTCTCCAGTTTTACTGTGCTAAGTCGTCTCCACACACTAAGCGTTAGTGAGTCCCAGACATAACAAGATCAATAATTATCGCAAAATCCCAGGGCGCATGAATTTTACATAAGCACAATCTCCACTTACACAATAAATTTAATTTGGCATATAACTTTGGTGTTATTCGGTAAATTTATGCTTCATAAAATATCAATTAAGAAAATATCAGTAAGAAATTATTTCCATCTTCATTATGTCAAAAAATATTTTTCATCTACATAAGTACTAGATAGAATGCTACATTTATAAGAAAAATTATATACTTGTAAGTCAAAAATTGTAATAGGTTTCATTTTGTTACTTTTTTAGTCGCAGTTACCACTTTGTGTCCTCTTGACACATTTTAGTCGCAGTTACTACTTTGTTACCACTTTGTGTCCTCTTGACACATTTCAGTAGCAGTTACTACTTTGTTACCACTTTGTGTCCTCTTGACACATTTTTGCCGCAGTTACTACTTTGTAACCACTTTGTGTGCACTTGACACATTTGGTACTTTGTGTTGCACCAATGTCGAAACATGGAGGTAACTACGACGTCATGGCAACGTAACTCTGTGTCATATTTGAAACATTTTTAGACACGGTGACGTCGCTGCGACTAAAATGTGTTAACTATTTCTACTTGGGATATGAACATCCCCTGTAAATTATTAAATGTGCCTCTGCTGGCATTTGATTATCCATATCTAGATCATCAGTTATTGGTTCTTCTGCCTGGCTTATAAGTGATAGAACTCCCAGGATATTTAAGAAAGTGGGTAAAGAGTCGTGCTAAACGAAATATTACTTCATCAATCTCTCTTAACTATTGTTTCTAGTGGTGTATGATCTGAATGAACAGTAGATTTATTACCATAAAGCAATTGGTGAAATCTTTCACACACCCATTTTTGCTCACTTTTTGAAAGTGTTCTTGGTGCATTAGTAAAAGCAGGATATTCTTTTTAATCTATCTTAAGAACTATCAGTTTCCATAACAGTTAGCTTATATCAAAATAAGCAAGAAGAGTCTTATTACTAATAGAACTAAGCCGATCTTGCACTTCCGACTCGTGGCTTTTATTCCAACGTCATTTTAGCAAATTTCTGACAAATTCGGTATGAGCTTTGCCAGATATTCAAAAAGCACTAGCAACCGAGTTTGGCATATTTTTAATACCTGTTATACCTTTTTGTATTATTTATATTTTTGATGGAGTGATGGATTACACAAATTATTTAATTCAAAATAAATTTATTTAAACAATATACACTTAAAACTACGTATAATTTAACACGATATAACTCACAAAACACTAACATTGGCAAAGAGAGGTCTAAATTGTACAGAAGACAGTGCATGTTTGAGAGTTGAACAAAAATTTTCTTTAAGGCTGGTTTAGACGAGGAATATTTCTTGAACGTTCAAGTCAAGAAGTTGTAGCAAAAACTTGCAGGACAAAAACTTGAACACCAAAACAGTAGATTTTGTTTAGACTTTAGACGGTAGATAAAAGTTGAACGAAGCCTTCAAGAACATGTTTCAACTTATTGCTACCGAGTTTATGTTTCAAGTATTGTTTACACGTGCGACGATTTGTTGGCGCCAAAACTTGAAACTATTTATAGAATAGTGTAAATAAAAATTTCTTGGTATATTTTAGTTTCCATTCTAGAATTACGCAAATCGGTTGGTACGGATATTTGTTGTGCAAGAAGTGTATATTTTGTAGTTTGAACTTTTTGTAAGTATATAGCTTGTAGATAATTTTATTTTTTGACTACCTTAATACATATATATTTATATATATTATTTATTCAAGTGGTGGACATAATTAAAAATTCAATATTTACATAAATTCCATTCAATATAACCTTCATTTTAAAATGGAACTCGTGGAAAGAGTGAAAAGTATATGTTGAGCTTATAATTATTTTCAGTACTGTGTAATACAAAATATAGCAAAATAATATATATACATATATACAGTAAGTTTTTTCAGATTTAAGTATTCAGTGCCTAAAATGGCTCAAATTAAATTTGGTAGTAGTGATACCGTAAAGTTTGAGGAAGTGTATAGGGCCCATGAATGTTTGTGGAATCCAAGTCATATAGACTACAAGAATCGGAACACTCGGACTGCAGCTCTTCAGCAATTTGCTGAAGAGATGAATATCTCAGGTTTTGGCCCAAAAGAAGTATTGACTAAAATAAAAAGTATTAGGAGTCAATATGCTTCGGAGAAAAGGAAAATCCAGCTATCCTTCAAAGTGGAACAGACACTGAAGATGTGTACCGCCCAAAAGTATATTGGTTTCCGTTGCTGGACAGCTTTTTGCGCCCAACTTTCGTGGAAAGAGCAACAACATCAAATTGGGGTAAGCATTTCAATTTTATGTGTAGTAGGTTAGTAATTGGCTGATTATTTATATTTTAGGATCTTGAATCTCCACCACAGATTCATTCTCAAGTTCAAAATGAAGAGAACTGTGCTGAGCAGGTATGTATGTATTATTAATACTAAAAATTTAAGTATGCAATAATAAAATATTATTAATATTATAAACAAAAATAACATTTTAAATTTTTTTTCAGGAAATGCAGGATGAGGAACGCAGCAACATACAAGATGATGCTGATATGCCTGCATATAATACTAGCACATCTTTGAACTCATCAAAAAAAAAAAAAGAACTGGCACGGATTCCATTGATGTGGCTTTGACAAAACTGGAACGTGTTTCTGAGAAAGGCAGCTTCCAAGAGGATGAAGCTGATAAATTTGAAAGCTACGTTGCAGCTAGCATTCGGAAACTATCTGTGCCAAACTGCATCAAGGCACAAGATGAGATATAGTCCATTTTGTCAAAGTATAAGTTACTTAACATCATGTTGGTGGCTTCGTCAACACCTCTATCATCGTCACCGTCACATTCAACACCTTGTGCCACACCGGTGCCTGACTCATTTATAGACGGAAACTCATGGCTTATATTCCATGACCAAATAAATTTGAATATGTGAATGAAGTGTACCTATTTTTCTTTTTCATTAAATATTCAATATGTAAAAAGAGAGTTTTATATTCAAATGAAGTAGATGATTTTCTCTAACCTGTAACTTTGTAATTATAAATAGAAAAGACCATTGTATACATATATAATATATTTATCATGAATATATAATGTAAATCAAAAAGATTTTCTAGTGTAAAAAGAATGTAGCTACGATTGATAGCCAATCGCAGTTTCTTGCCAAGGAAGTGCCCCCCTGTTATTAAAGTAATCACAGTATTTTTCACGAACAGCAATAGCTTCTTTGGTAGCATTACCATAAATGTGAGGCACAGAATCTTTCAACGAAAGACAAACAAAATTTCTCCTCCAGGGCTGCACAACTCCTGTGTAATTTTCGCAATCTACATAGCCAGTTGGCGTGTAATTTGTAGCTGATGTTTTTTTTAACCAGTTATGTAAGGCGCAAGCTGCTTTCACTATATGATCAACTTTTTGTGGTGCTACAGAAATAGGCCTTTCGAAAATTCTGAATCGAGACATCAAAATTCCAAAAGCATTCTCAACAATCCTTCTGCATCTATATAATCTATAGTTAAAAATTCGCTTTTCTTTGGAAAGATTACCTCTTCGTGGGTAAAGCTTCATGAAATATGGCTTTAAAGGAAACGCTTTGTCTGCAACAAAAACAAAATTTTTGGGTAAATTTAACAAATTATCTTCAATTGCCTTTTTCATTAAAAACTCCACCGTCGGAGCTCCTTCCTTTTGCTCCAACATCAATATAGACAAAGCAGTAATCAAAGTCTACAGCTGCCATCAAAACAATGCTGAACGTATTTTTATAATTAAAATATTCTGACACCGTTCCAGGAGGACACTTCATTGGGAAAGTTCCATCGGGATTCAAATCCTTGTCTTATTGCTATCCATTGCTCCTCTGAACGAGGAATCTAAAACAAGTGAAATTTATATATTTTATTTTTTCCGCAGGGGATACTTTCTGCATAAACAAACAATAAAAATATAAAAGGAGTGTTTCATATTTAAAAATAAGAGTTGATGTGTTCTTACCTGTATGTATTCCTCTAATACAAAACATCAACTAAAAATTCAGAAATAGTGCAAGAAGGTACCCTAATAATTTCTGATAGTGTTCCATAAGACGCTCCAGAAGCGAGGTATTTTAGTGTAATTTCCAATTTGGTTCGAGCTTTGATAGGAGCTCTCATCATTGTTGTTTGTTTTTGTATCATTGGACCAATTTTTTTAAGTAAAAGCTCAAATTGCTCTTTTGTCACACGAAACATTTTATGATATCTTGCTGGATTCTCGTGGTTTAGCTTCCTACATAATGCATTTGTAGCACCTAATAAATTCCAGCGTAATATCCATTCCCGAACCCAGATCTTTCTTTTTCGGTTTTTTTTTGATAATCTCATATCGAATTATGTCCGCAACAATAAGTACACCTTCCCGCACGTAATTCATTTTGCAACTAAATCACAACAAAAATTCCGAACGCTAAAACTTGAACGGTAAAACTCGAACGCGAGACGAACTAACTATTTACACGATGCATGTTTCTTGCTTTTCAATTTGTTGAAAGACTAAAACTTGTACGTGTTGTTTACACGATTCGATTTTATGACATAGGCAGTTTTGTTGACCAGCTCGTTCGAGAAACTGTCCTCGTCCTCGCTCCCCAACCCCCACCTCTTTTCTCTTATGTATAGAATAAAAAAAAAATATGGTCTTTATATAATATAGATTTTAAAGTCAGCGTTCAGGTTACGCAAAATTTCACTCCCCATATTTTTTCATACCGTAGGCCTTATATGTATATCGTTTCTTAAGGATTAAAGTCAAAACAATAACTTTCTTTGAAAATAATTCAACTTAATTGGAAGTCCTCACTGCTTAACCTCCTGCATCTAACTAACGCTATCACACCTTACGAACTTATAAAACACAAAAAGAATTACTACTTACATATTCAACATGACTAAACATGTTTCAACATGTCTCAACATGACTCAACATGTCATGGCAGTCAAAATGTTAAATATAGTACGTCAAAAAACTTTTTTATATAATAGAGAGATTTATTATTATTTTACTATTCAGTGATATTTCTACATCATCTTATAATGCACTCTTCTCAAAAATGATGTGCTTAACCCAAGTAGAAATAATTGACACATTTAAGACACAACGGCGTCGCGGGGCCTTAAAATGTTTCAAATATGACGCAATGTTTCGTCGCTTTAACGTTGCTGTTACCTCTATGTTTCGAAAGTGGTGCAACACAAAGTGTGAAATGTGTCAGAAGGACACATTTTTCAAAATACATACAAAATTATTATACCATTTTACGAACACATATTTTAATTTTTTTCACACTGTATATATGTATACTGATGTGCGAATATAGTGATAAAAAATATTTGTGTAATGACAAAGCTGACAAATATATTTTATGAGTGTATAGATAATTTTCACAATATCCATTATAATTTTATAGAATAAAGGAAAAATAGTAAAACACTATAAAATTCGATGCCAAATAAAATTTATTGTGAAAGTGATCATTGTACTGGCTTAAAACTTACGCGCCCTTCATTTTTACAATATTTATTTGAATTGTTAAAAGAAAATATTACAGAATTAGTAAAAAAAATTCTATATAGTATTTTAAACTATGAAATGAGTGTTTTTTTTGCAAAATGTTTCTTTCTCATCCCAAATAAAGTACCAAATACCGTGATTTACATCCAAATTGTGAAATTGATCATTCGTCTGCAAGCGCGTAATGTAGTACAGGTTTTAGTAATTTTTGTCATTTTTGTAACATTTTAGACGCAAATTTGACTTTTATTACCTACTGATACTTTCTTTTTCTAAAGCACGGTATTCACTATGCGGAATAAAATGACTCGGCTCTTTCATCACATATAAGGTATATGGGAATGAGAGAACTGAGTCGTGTGTGAGTAAAATAATAAACATGTTTAATATTTTACACACAAAAGATTCAGCCATATATCCATTACGTAGCTGTGACCAAATTGCGTCAATGTTGCTAACCTATTTATTTTCAAAAGTTTTATCTGTGTTTAAGATGCAATTTGGTAGCTACGACGTTGTTGCGACATCAACGCGTGGAAAATGTGTCATTTGGTCACAAGTAGTCACAAATTTCTTGTTGGGAATATTGTCTGAATATGATTAAGGTGGAGAGTTAAAAATAAAAAGAATTTTACATTGGAAATCAAAAAATTTAAAAGAATAATTCTTCTTAGCACATGAATAACAATCATCATTATTTGAGTCTTTTAAAAAGTTTTAAGTTATTCGCTTTAATATTCTGGAAGGGTTTGGTTATTCTTTTAATATTTAGGTTTCTTTAACTGTTAAGATTTTTTTGAATTTGAGATTGTTCAGCGTGAAGCTCAAAAAACTTTAAGTTGAATGAAAAAGTGAGAAAATTTTTATGTGAAGTTTATATTTAACTGTTCCATATTCTGTAAGGAGTATTATATTAAAACTACCATTGCTTTTTACATTTGTCTTCATGTTATTATAAACTATCTTAATCCCAGAATCATATAAAAAAGATTTGACTGAAGACTGTGAATAAATAAATATGATGTAATACTGCGTAACAGGAGACATATTGCAGAGTGAAGATTCTAAAGCAATATAATAAATTCGGAGTGAGTGAAACCAACCATAAAGAGAAATTTTATGCGCGTTTTATGTTAAATTTATAATTATTACTATAGGATATAATAGTAAATTGAATTAACTTGGCGAGCCCTTAAAGAAATCCGAGATATCTTTTACCCAGTAATATTTTATTTTATTTTAACATTCACCTTTTGAATGTTGGTATATGAAAATTAACTGCCGTAATTTCGTTTTCAAATCAAAGGAATTTACATAAGGTGAAATAGAAATTTCCAAGACGAACATTTCTTAATCTAAAAACCCCCTTAAACTTTGAAACAATTGCCTCAAAAAAAAGAATCATAGCATGAATGTTTAAAAATTTTCAAATATATAATTTAAAATTTGATAAATGTATTGCCCGTGCATGCAAATCAAATGTTTACCTTATGTAATTTACCATAATTACTTACACAAATTCGGAAAATTTGTTTTTTTTTAAAGAAGAATGCTTTCAGTAGTTTTTTGGTGATATCCTTCGTCAAAAGAATTCTACTGATATATGTATGTTGTAAGTAAAAATTAATGAAGTGTTCTTTATCAATAATTCAGTTTGCAAAATTAAGAAAACAAATTTTAACTTTGAAATGGAATTTTTATTTAATATTAGTTTCGTTAAAAATATTTCGTAAAGCACGATATCGCAAGTAATTTGAGGCATTTTAAGAGAAAATAACAACCTGTTGTACCTCTAAAAAAAAAAATAATAAAATCATTATTTCCTATCCCTTAATATAAGTACAATAAAAATTTAAACTACAACAAAAATTCAAAATACAGCAAAAATTAAAAGTACAACAAAAATTTTGAAGGCTACAAAGTGTCCTTTTAACATAAATGATTTTCATGAAACAAAATGTTTTGTTCTAGCTATGGTTAGAGCAAATGAAACACCCGTTTTACGACCTTAAGCGTCTATCGATTGCTGATACTTAACTAAGTTAACTTAGTGATTAGTTACTAACAGCCGCAAAACATTTCAAAACTTAACTTCCTAAAACTTTTCTATTTTTTATTTTCTTTTTACTTTTTTTTCCCTAATTGTGTGTGAATTCTTTTAAACTAAAAAAAAAAACAAAAATGCCCTTGCCTGTCTGTTTTGCCAAAATCAAAATAAAGTTTTGCAACAACAACTAAATATAAATATAGCAATATAGCGATTATTTGGCAAGCGCAAAAAAAAAAATTATCCAAAAAGTGTATGTACAAATAAATTTCCCTCTGAAATATCCAGATTTGAGGAGGAACAGAATCAAAAAGTTAGCGTGAGTCTATGACGTCAAAAAATTTACCCCCGGAGATAGCACACTAAGTGGGTGCCCACCTTTAGACTCTTTTCGCGATATGAACTTCATTTGTCAAAGTGATATTTTTATTTATTATTAATAGTGTTATTTAGTGTTATAATTTTAATTGTTAGTTAATAATGTTTAATTTGAGTAAATTTAATACAATATATTAATTACATAAACGTATAAATTCTTTATAAAAATTTTCATACTGTGTATGCGATGAAACTCTCAATCGGTGACTTTGCAATTTCGTCACCGTGTTAAATACGATTCATTGCTCCATATAGCGTGAAAGCTATGAATTTACAACTTTTATGACGTTAATTAATTAATTTTATGACGTTAAGTTAATTAATTGTCTAGGGCGATTTGTATAGTTTGAACTTTAATTTAACGCCTAAGTGGTCCGAGATACCAAAGAACGTACGGCATGAAATGTCAGAGTTGGCGTATACGAGTATGTCACTCCATGCTGGGAATATGAGAAAAGCGTCCAGGTAAGATCCCGATCTGGGGATGGTCGGCGTGGGTGGTGCAACAAGATTAACTTCAGTGGGGTTATCTTCGAGTAACCAATTAGCTATTTACTTTGATTATTTACTGTAGTAGAATTAACTGGAGTAATTTTAGCTAATTCTTCTTTAGATATTATTCTTCATGATACATATTATGTAGTTGCACATTTTCATTACGTATTATCTATAGGTCCAGTTTTTGCTATTATAGCCGGATTTATTCATTGATATCCATTATTCGCAGGTATATCAATAAATAATAAATGATTAAAAAATCAATTTATAATTATATTTTTAGGGGTAAACTTAACATTTTTTAGGACTTGTCGACGTTACTCAGATTACCCCGATTCCTATACAACCTAAAATATTATTTCCTCAATTAGATCTACTATTTCACTATTAAGTATTATTTATTTTTATTTATTTTATGAGAAAGAATAATTCAAAGACACACTCCCATTTTTTCTATACAATTAAACTCTTCAATGAATGAAATCAATCCCTTCCTCCCACAGAACATAACTATATTGAATTGCTTATTATTTTTAATTTGTAATATGGCAGAATATTGAATTTGATTCATATATAACCCCAACTAATGAATTTATAAATAAAATCAATTTCGACTATTAGAAGTTGACAATCGAATTATTTTACCAATAAACCCACAAATTCGAATTTTAATAGCCTCTAATGATGTAATTCATTCTTGAACAATTCCTGCTTTAGGAATTAAAATAGATAGAATACCCGGTCGCTTAGAATTTCAATTTAATCATTTATTAATGGAATTAAATCAATAATGAATGCAAAATGACTGAAATTTAATTTGAAATTAAATTTTTATAACATTAGTATGTTAAACTAAAATTATTAACTTATTAGTAATATATTTGTTAATTCCACAAATATCTCCAATTAATTGATTAATATTATTGTATATTATTTTTATTGTAATTTTTTAATTATTAATATATTAAATTACTTTATAATAAAATATAAACTATTTTCTAAAAAAAGAAATATATTCTAAAATTTAATTTAATTGAAAATGATAATTAATTTATTTTCTATTTTTGACCCCTATTCCAGAATTTTTTCTGTATCAATAAATTGAATAAGAACTTTTATTGGAACTATTATAATCCTCCTGCCATTTTAATTAATTCCTAATCGATCTGAAATAAAATTATAACTACACTACATACGGAATTTAAAATACTCTTAGGACCTATAACGTGAGCAAATACCTTAATCTTCATTTCGTTATTTTCAATAATTTTATTTAATAATTTTCTAGGATTATTTCCTTATATTTTAACAATAACAAGTCATTTAACTATTAGCTCTTCCCCTATGATTATGTTTTATAGTTTTCGCGTGAATTAATAATACTCAACATATATTTTATCATTTAGTACCTCAAGGAACTCCCCCTATTTTAATACCATTTATAGTATATATTAAAACGATTAGTAATATTATTCGTCCAATATTCGATTAATTGCTAATATAATTGCTGGTCATTTATTATTAACTTTACTAGGAAATACAGGATCTCATTTATCTCAATATTTAATTAGTATTTTAATTATTACACAAATTTTATTATTAACATTAGCAACAGCTGTTTCTATTTTATTTAAGCATATGTTATGGTAGATTTTAGATCATGACCTTTAATAGGAGCAATTGGAACTTTAACATTAGTTACAGACTTAACTGAATGATCCCATTATAATTCTTTGAATTTATTAATTTTAGGTAAAATAATTATTATATTAACTATATTTCAATGATGACAAGACATCTCCCGAGAAAGAACCTATCAAGTTATACGTACATATAATGCTACAATTAGATTACAATCAGGTATAATTTTATTTATTACATTTGAAATTTTAGTTTTTGCAAGATTTATCGGAAATAAAGCAAATAAAAATTTCCTGCAGGAATAAAATACCCTGCTAGGTGACCATATGTTTTTTGCAGGGGTCCATACCCCTGAGGACCAAACATAGGCACGATTCCCCAAATTTCTTGTATGTGGAGGCGTAGCCAGCTCGCTATGCGTTGCTATAGCGGTAGAATTAAAGGGATGGTTTTCACCACTGACACACTGGACCAAATCTCGCTACTTAAAGGGGGAATTTGCAAAGATAAGAGCGTTTGGCTCGAAATATAAGGGTCTTGCACGCCGTAGAAAAAGAAAAAACTAAATAAGAGGAAAAAAAAAGAACTCGATACAAAGGAGTTAAGCCTGATCTGAAAATAAAATGAAGGGGAGAAAAAGGAGATTAGGACATCTTAACATTAAAAAAAAGTTTATTCAAATATTATCATTTTTATTGAATTCATAAAAAAAATTTTAATACAAAAACAAAAAACGGAAGAATTTTAAATTAATAATAAAAAAAAATTCAAAAACTAGCTTTAATTTAATCATTAAACAAAAACTAAAAAACCAAAAAAAACTTAAATTAATTATTAAACAGAAAAAGAGAATCTAGAAACTAATTTTAACTTAATCTTAAAAAAAAAGGAAACCAAAACTATTTTTAAATTTGATTATTAAATCCTTAACTAAATAAAAAAAAAAACAAAAACTACCTTAAAAAAAGAAAACAAAACTTACACGATATTTTTTTTTTCTTCGCCACGTTTTCTCTTTGTGTTTTCTTCGTTTAGTGTATAATATATATAGAAATATATTCATATTAAAAAAAGTATCATACAATTTAACTTTATTAAAATTTTACCTTAAAATATACTTTCATCTTAAAATTATTCACTATTTCTATTACCTGAAGGCTAATGTTTGATTAAATAATTAAATATGCTGATCAATTTTAAAACCATGTAAATTATTACCATCCCCTTGTAGACGCATACAGCTTAGTCCAGGGATGGGCAAACCTTTTCGGTCGTGGGCCAAAAATCGAAAATTAAAGGGCTGGCGGCCCAAGATAAATTCTTCTAAAATTTTAAAAACAATATACAAGTGTTACAATTTAAATATGTTAATAAGATGAATAAAATTGCGATTTCATTTTTAAAAGTTCTTTATATTGAGTTTCGAAGTTAGATGTACTGATTTTAAGGAACGAGGCTAAATGCTTATCTGTCAGTACTTCAGAAATTATTCTTTCATAGTTGAAAACACTTGTTCACATATATATAAGATGAAGCAAACATAGCACTGATTTTCTGGGCGTGAGATATTAAATTTGGGAAACTTACTTTCGATAATGATTTGTAAAACTCTAACTTTGGCATATTTAGAAACAGCGGCTTGAGATGATTGTTAAAGGGGAACTCAATTAATTCAAGCTGCAAATCTGACCTCACTACTTCACAATTTACGTTGACAGGCATGGTAAAAATATCCAATTCTGTTTGAATGGGACTGAAATCTTGAAATCTGCGTTCGAACTCAAAGTGCTATTTTTTCAAGCTTGGAAGCTGTCTGTGCTTGCTATTTCCGTGGATTTATGTTTTATAGTACAAAAATAACTCGGGGTTATTTTAATCTAATGATTTTGCTCCAGCCAATCAGAAGTCGTGGTGTACGTAGTTTATAAGATTATAATCTAATCATTTTAACTATAGCAACAGGAACGTGGTTTTTTTAAAACTAGCAGTTGGTAGTGTTGGAAGTTGAAAATTTTTTCTTTTCACCATGGCTATATTTGAAACTATTAAATGTCAAATAGTGTTTATGTCTTTTAAAGATGGATGCAAAAATGAATACCGGTAAGTATTTTCAATTTTTTTATATATTATAATTGTTTAAATGAAAACTAGAAAACACTAGCTTAATTATAAATTATTTTAACAGCAGCATTTACTGAGCCAAATGATAGTAGTGTTTGGTTTTATCAGCTGTTAGGGTTTTAGAAAATCTAAATAAATAAAATCAAACTGATTTTTACATATGTGGGATTTTACACAATTGTTTTCTGAGAAATTTTAATTTTGACGTGCATGGAACATTGAAACATATTAGAAGAATGGATAATAAAAGAAATAGATACAAAAGGTGCTTTATTCAGCTTAAATCTTACTGATATTTTCTATGAACAATATTTTAGTATTGCTAATGATATAGATTTAAGTAATAATAATTTATCTAAAAGATCTCGGTCAAAATTGAACACTTTTAAATTTTGTAAGAACGTGAACTTGCTGGTGTAATGGTTGTAGTCCTGATTTATCGGAACTGTTGCCATTCGTCGCGGGTTCCATTTAGCAGTGTCCATGTTAATATAAGATCTGCCATGATAAAATAAGGATAAATGATTTATTACAAAGGTGATAGATCTATTATCTATCATCTGTGCCCTAGAGGGCTTATTTGAATGGCTATTACGCCAAAGTTAAAAGAAAAGAATGTTTGATTTTAATGAACATTTATTAATTGCCCATTATGGCTAATTTAAATACAAATAGAAAGTTATTTATTTATTAATAATTCATAGGTGTGCCAACTATGGCATCTTACCTGAGTTCGTTGCAATAATATAACGGCCGATAATGGCAACATATATCATCTGCAACTGTTCGACGAAGAATGATCTCTGTATAAAATAATGATCTCCCTTATATACTAATTTCTTATCTGTATATGCCCTTTAAATTTTATATTCCCACGGAAATTCCAATCTCTAATTTCCAGACTTACAAAAATTTGCCGAATTGCAAGATTGCAATTTCCGTCTATTCTAAGTTAAAAACAAATAGATCTAATTACATTAGATTCCATGTGAACCAAAAATATTTCATATAGCATACTTTCGGGCACACACAAATTAACAATTTATTTTATTAATGTAATATAACAATTTAATTTATTTATAATATATACCAATTTAAATTTAATTTATATTATGTACTAATTCAAATTTATTTATACTAATTCTATTTTTATAAAATTTATACCAAAATACATTACACCCTCACCCCTAGCTTAAAATAATTTTATTTGATACACTTATATTAAAGAAAATTATTTTACAAGCGAAAAATGCTTATTAAATTCTTATATCTAATAAAATATTTTGCAAAGTTTACATTTATAATTTAAGTTTCATTTCTTTTATCGTACATTTTAATTTATTGATTATTTAATTTATCTTAATTTTAGTCTGTTATTATGAACGATTTTATCTTTTCCTTTTATTCTTATTTTAGAGTTAGGGCTTATGGTTTCAATAACTTTATATGGACCTTCGTTGGGTGCCTCATGTTTTTTCCTATTTCCTTTTTTTAGAAATACATAATCTCCTCTTTTGAAATTATTTTGCTTTATTTTCTTGTCATTTAAAGTTTTTCTTATAAATTTGGCTTTATGTAGTGATTCTTGTGCCCTTTTTAATGCTCTTTGAAGTCTTAGTTTTACTTCCGTCGCATAGTCATCGATGTTATACAGTATATTTTGTTCATTTAATGTCATTGATCTGTTAGCTATATTTGCTAATTTCCCATAAACTAATTCGAAAGGTGTATAACTTGTATCAGTATGTGGTGTTGAGTTATAACAAAAGACATAGTATGGAATCCATTGATCCCAGTCGTTGTCTTGTGCAAAAGAAAGCATATATTCATTCAAAACTCGGTGATTCCTTTCTATTGAACCTAGTGTTTCGTGGTGGAATGGTGTAGAAGTTTTATGTTGTATATTTAACAATTTACAAATTTTGTGAAAGATTTTGTTTACATATTTTGTACCTTGATCGGTTTTGAAAATTTTGAAAGATCCGTATTTTAAAATAAATTTTTCGACTATCGTTTTTGCAACTGTGTATGCTTCTTTTGTTTCGATTGGAAATGCTTCGACATATTTCGTTAGTTCACATTGTAATGTTAAAATATATCTATATCCATTTGATAACCTTAATGGTCCTACTGTATCTATTGTTACTATTTCGAAACTTTGGTTCGGTGTTTCCGTTGTTACTAAAGGTTCTTTTATATATTTTGTTATTTTATTTCTAGAACACGTTTCACAATTATTTATGTATTTTTTTACCATGCGATTCATATTTTTCCATACGTAACTTTGTTTTAATTTGCTTATACATCTTTTAATTCCAATATGTCCTCCTAATGTAGTTGAGTGATATTCTTTGATTATTCTTTTCATTTCTTCAGTATTTTTTATTACTTTTGGCGGCTCAAATAATATAATCTTTAATACTTTATTTTCTTTTATATCTTGTCTCGAGACTTTTTTATTATGCAGCTTATTATATATATTTTTGAATTTATTGACGTCAATATACTTAAATAATTCATCTTTATTTGATAGTGCTAGCTCATGTATATTATTTTTTATCATTTCATGTATCAGTTGATCTAAATAGTCACCTAAATGAACTTTTAGATTTCCACTAAATTGAATTATGATATTTTTATTTGTTATAACAATATTTTTATTATTATTGCTGCTCAATATATTATTATTTTTGTACTTGTTTATTGTATTGGGGTCTCCGGATAGTCGCCTTAGCTTTACTTCCAGTTTATTGCCAATACTATGATGTCTTTTCAATACATTATTATTATTTTTGTGTACACTTTTAATTTTTTCGAAATTTAACCGCTTTACATTTTTGATGTCAGATAAAGATGTACTACTCCAAACCCAAAGTTGATCAGACTTTGATTTATGTTTAATTGTAGTATCCTTATTCTGTTTCATCTTTTCTTCAGTTTTTCTCTTCATACTTCTTGTTAGGACATTTATGTTCGTTGGAATTAATGTTTTGAGTTTATCCATGTTTATATTTATTCTTGATAGGGCATCTGCATTAGTATTCATTTTTCCTTGTTTGAATACAATGTCGAAATCGTAATCCATTAGATCTATACGCATGCGTGTTAATTTAGAGGAAGGATTTTTGTGTGTAAATAGGCTAACGAGTGGTCGATGGTCTGTTACTACTGTAAATTTTCTCCCATACAAATACGGTCTGAAATAGTTGATCGCCCAATGAATTCCTAAAAGTTCTTTTTCAATAATGGGCTTGTTCAATTCATGTTTATTTAATGTCCTACTAGCGTAGCATATTGGATGTTCTTTATTGTTTTCTTCTTGCGATAGTACGGCTCCTAGAGCATTATTTGATGCATCGGTGGTTAATATAAATTTTTCATCAAAATTGGGATATTTTAGAATAGGCGGGTTAATTAATTTATTTTTTAAATTTTCAAATGCTTTGCTGCAATCAATTGTCCAATTAAACGTAGTGTTTTTCTTTAGCAAATTGTTCAACGGCTTTGCAATTTCAGCAAAATTTTGAATAAAACGTCTATAATAGTTACAGAAAGCAACGAAACGTCTAACTTCATCACTGTTCTTGGGTATTGGGTATTCCAAAATATGCTTGTGTTTGCTTGGGTCAGTTCTTATTCCATTGGCTGTAATAAGATGGCCTAAGTAAATCACTTGTTCACTCAGAAAGTTACATTTTTCTGGGTTTAATTTTAAATTATATTGTTGCATTCGCTGGAAAACTTTTTCTAAGTTAGTGTTGTGGTGTTTTAAACTGCATCCATATACTATTATATCGTCTACATATAAGAAAGCACTTGCATCTAAGCCTGTTAGTGCAATCGTTAGCATACGCTGAAAGCTGTTTGTCGAAATTTTTAATCCAAACGGTAGTCTTCTAAATTGAAAATGACCTTTATTGGTTGAAAAGGCTGTTAGGTGTCTGGAATTCTTTTCTAGCTTAATTTGGTGGAAAGAACTTGTCATATCCAGTGTGGAGAAGTATTTCGCTCTTCCTAGCATGTCTAATACATCTTCAAGACGTGTTAGTGGAAATTTATCACTCATTATTCTTTTATTAAGTTGGCGAAAATCTACTACTAATCTCCATTTCTTCTTGTCATTACTATTCTTTTTAGGTACTATTAACAATGGAGAATTGTAAGAACTTATTGACGGTTCTATTATGTTCTCTTTTTTTAGCTTTTCTACCTGATTATTTATTTCTTGGATTTGTGATTGAGGTAATCTGTAATTTTTAATGTAGACCGGTGATTCGTCATTTAGTCTTATGGATTGTGTATAAAAGTTGTTTGTAGACAAGGGTTCGTTTTCCAAGTGAAATATATCCTGATATTTCTTGCATATCTCTATTATGCTTTGTTTTGCGGTCTTATCTAAACCATGTAAATTTAATTTCTTTAAAATTTCAGTTGTTCTTGATGATCTATTTATATTTCCCTGTATATTTAAAATTTTATACTCTTTCAAAGGATGCATCTTAGGAGAAAAATTTTTAATCGTTACCGGATGATTATGTGTATTTAAAATTTTTATATGTGCTATACCACGTGATGGTATTATGGTGTTTGCAACAATCACGCCTTGTATGATTTCCTCATTTAGTATGACACTGTCTTCTTCAATATCTAATGCTATTGCTTGTATTACTTCACATCTTGGTGGAATATTTATATTTTTCATGAAGTAATCTTTCATAGGTATTACAATATCTCCGTTTTCAGCAATGAGTGTTATGGTGAACGTTTCATAATCGATTTTTGACATGAATTTTGTTAGTAGATCTCTTCCTATTATTCCATCTGTTATTATTGGAAGTTTTGAGCTAGTTAAATGAAATATATGACTAATGTTGTTTCCTTCATATTCTAATTCTAAGTTAATTTTTCCATAGGATTCGATTACGGTGTGGTTATACTAGATATGTTACAAGGATCTGTATTGTCAATATTATAATTTGGTACTAAATGCTGTTTGCAGATTGAGATGTCAGTGCCTGTGTCTATCAAGAAGGATAATTCCTTTTTAGAATGAGTTTCAGTTAATAATATATAATTTGTGGCGTGTTTCTTTAAATTTAAAGAATCTAGTTTCGTCTCGTTCCGGGACTGAAATCGTTGCTTTGGTCCCTTCGAAAATTTGAGTTTCTATTTGAACGTTGGTTCTGATATCTTCCATTATTGTTATTGTTATTATATCTATTATTAATATTGTATCTATTGTAATTGTTATCGTTATTATTATTATTATTAAATCTTTTATTGAAGTTATTATTTCTTTTATAATTATTATTATTATTGGTATTATAATTATTATTGCTATATGTACTTTTATTATAATTATTTTTAAATTTATTGTTGTTATACCGGTTGAATTGGAAAATTTTTTGCTCTCCAATTATCGGTTTTTCTATTTGTTCGGCTAGAGTAGCTGCTTCCGAAAAAGTTTTGCATTGTGCTGCAAAGATTGTTGGTTTCAATGCGTCATTTAAACCACTTTGAAAAGTTGTTAGTGCTAATTTGTCATTTAGTTTCGAAATTGTTTCTCTATTTTCACTCCCTATTTCTGCTATTTGTAGAGTGTTTAAGTCTGCTATAAGGATTGACAATTTTTCTACATAGTCTTTAACACTTAAATTGTATTGCTTTAAGTTTGCTAATTGACCTTGTATTCCTTGCGTTGTTTTGATTAATTTGAAAGTTGTTTGAATGGTTTTTTTTAGTTCTGCAAAGTTATTAGGTTTTGTTGTGGCCGCTAATCTTGTTTTAGTTTTTGGTGTTAGTCTTGTACACCATACGAAATCTATTAATTTGTTTTTTCCTTCTTCGTTTAACGTGTCATTATACAGTTCAATTATTTTAAGAAAGTTTTCTAATTCCCTTACGTCTCCATTAAATTGTGGGATAATCTTGATTGCTGATAATAAGTCGAAAGATGTTGAAGCCATATTGATAATATTTTGTTTGGTTTTTATATTCTGTCTGTTGTCAACACTATCTTCATATTCAGAATCTGAATCTTCTTTTAAAGTGTAATCGTTGCTAATTGCTTTTATATGTTTTTCTATTACGTAATATACTTTAATGTAAATTTCATTAAATTTTTCAGAAACTTCTTCTATATCTTTCTTTTTCAAGGTTGAACTGGTTTTATTAAGTTCTTGAAATTTTCTTTTAATTTCTTTTAAGTAAGAACTTTTATTGAGAATACTTTGCGCTGAGAATTTTCGATTTGGATTTTTAGTGAAAGTCGATAGCAGCTTTTTTAATTCCTCTAGTAGTTGTTCGTATTTTTCCATTTACTAAACATTGACAGCTATTGTTCTATTTATTTGCTTTTGAATATTTTTCTTTAGGTATTTACGCAAGTAATATAACATAACTATAATAATAACAATCACACCTATGGTAATTAAGGACGAAGTGTAGTGAAAACTTATAGATCCTGTACCTGTTTGAGCAATTATGATATCTTCTTTAGAATTATTCGAACCCATTTTAAAAGGAAAAGATAATTACAATTATAAATTTTAGTTCAATTATTCTATCTATATTTTTATTTTTATTCCTAATTCTATACATTAATTGTTTAAAACATATATTTTATTTATATTTATTTTATGTTATAATTATTTGTATTTAAATTAAACTTGAAAGCGATTCGTAATATTCATCCAGTTTAAGTTTTTTTTCTTTCAAAACATTTTCCAGTTGATTTATAAGTCCGATAGCTCTAACGTCATATTGTAAGAAAGCAAATTGTTCCAGTGGAACCAAATATTTAAGTGCTTCTGTGTAAGTAAGAATCTCCTTAGTTGATTCGTCATGTTTCGAGTTCACTTCATATGTAGCAACTTGATTGTTGGCATCTATTTGATTAAGCTCAGAATAGGAGTCATCAGATGACAAATCCATATAGGTTATAAATCGGCTATTTTCTTCCTGAATGTCGTTGGTAACTTCTTGATTATCTATTTCTTCAGAGTAAACTGTGTTCAATGCGACTTTTTGCTCGTCTGTCAGCATGTGGAATTCTATCTGACCTGTGTTTTCTTGATTCGGCAGGGTCGCCATGTAATGGTTGTAGTCCTGATTTATCGGAACTGTTGCCATTCGTCGCGGGTTCCATTTAGCAGTGTCCATGTTAATATAAGATCTGCCATGATAAAATAAGGATAAATGATTTATTACAAAGGTGATAGATCTATTATCTATCATCTGTGCCCTAGAGGGCTTATTTGAATGGCTATTACGCCAAAGTTAAAAGAAAAGAATGTTTGATTTTAATGAACATTTATTAATTGCCCATTATGGCTAATTTAAATACAAATAGAAAGTTATTTATTTATTAATAATTCATAGGTGTGCCAACTATGGCATCTTACCTGAGTTCGTTGCAATAATATAACGGCCGATAATGGCAACATATATCATCTGCAACTGTTCGACGAAGAATGATCTCTGTATAAAATAATGATCTCCCTTATATACTAATTTCTTATCTGTATATGCCCTTTAAATTTTATATTCCCACGGAAATTCCAATCTCTAATTTCCAGACTTACAAAAATTTGCCGAATTGCAAGATTGCAATTTCCGTCTATTCTAAGTTAAAAACAAATAGATCTAATTACATTAGATTCCATGTGAACCAAAAATATTTCATATAGCATACTTTCGGGCACACACAAATTAACAATTTATTTTATTAATGTAATATAACAATTTAATTTATTTATAATATATACCAATTTAAATTTAATTTATATTATGTACTAATTCAAATTTATTTATACTAATTCTATTTTTATAAAATTTATACCAAAATACATTACACTGGGCAATGAACCTCCCAAAAAAAATAATTTCCAATAGTTTATCCCCCTTGAACATAAAAATTATTAATTTTCTTTATTCACGTATTCCTTTAATAACAATTACGTGCTTACACTTCAGACAACACATCGCGACCTTTTTTTTCAATAGAAATTATGTCTATCTTTTCTAATATCTTACAAAATCATAATTAATAACTTAATTCAATCACTTGTATAGATTATTATACATTGAAATATCAAAATAATAACAACCTGACATTAATTAAACTTTATAACTTTTAACAATAAATAAATATAATTTTTAATAAAGCAATATATTCTTAATCGAATTGATCGCTTAATCGCTCTTTCGTTTCCTTACTCTTTTGTTTATTTATCGTTCGGCCAGACTCGATTTGTAGAGTTATGCTCAGATAATCAAGTTTATCCTTATTAATTTTACAATGTACTATTATAACTATGTTCTAATAAAAAATACTAAGAAAGAAAAAAATAAATCATAAGATAATTTTTGGAGTCTTCTTTAATAACAAATAAAGTAATCTAAGGCAAGTAAGTCAGAGCAAGCACAGTTTATTTTTAAAGAAGAGTGTCACGAAAAAATAAAAGCCTGTAAAGGGCGTCGCAGGTATAAAAGATTGGGAGCCTCTGATCTAGACGATATTTCAATAGTATCTAGGTCAGAACCCATTTAGAGCAAATTTTCCATTCTCGTAAAAAATTTGGGATTATTATTATTTAGGAGAGATGTGTTTTTAAGACACAAGTTAAGTTCCGCGGTTCCTTTATCAGTTCCGATGGTATTAAACCATCACCTGATAAAGTCACCATTATCCTAAACCGTTAAGGACCTCAGGTGCTTTCTGGGAAAGATAAATTTCTATAGGTGTTTTGTGCCGAATGCAGCACGGCATCAATTATTACTTAACAGGTATTTGACGGGTAGTAAAAAAGATAGCATTAAAACGATCAGCTGGAGTCCTAAGTCAATCGAATCTTTTGAGGCAGTCAAAAACCAACTATGTGAAGCTACACTTTTGGCTTTTCCTGAGCTTACTCTTTTTGTAGATGCGTCAAATTCAGCAACCGGTGCTGCTATTCACCAGTTCATTGATAATTGTTGGCAACCTTTAGGTCCCTTCTCGGTCAGGCTTTTGGCAATTTACCAAGGTATAAAGTATTTTAGAAAACAACAAAACTTGATAAGGCTACGCCAAGGCAACGGCGTTGTTCGACAGCAAGATAGAATTAGGTTAGGTTAGAACACGATTTGCGCCCCCCCCCCAAAATGATTTATTGTTTTTTAGATAAATATCGACCCCCTGATGCCGGGAAAAATATTTAAAAAGTTCTAAAATCGTGCGTTATATGTTTTTTTCGATCTCAAAGTTTGCCCTATTAACCCTATACAATTCAAAAGTTCAACTGTCATATCAATGTACTCTCCTCTGTGTGTGTAGACTTTGTTGATTAGACCAAGGGAAAGGCTAAATTTGCTGTGTGTGACAATTGGTATAATAGTATACCAATATTTAATATACTAAAATTAATTATACCAAAACTTGATATAAAAATTAAGTTAAATTTATATAAGTAAAAGAGCAAATGGAAAGTTACTTCTAAATTTTTGTAAATTATATTTTGTCATACCTGAAATAAATAAAGAAATTATAAAATTCCTGAAATTTATTGCATTGAAGTGTATAGACAATTTTATTAGAATATTTGTCAAGCTTCGTAGTACACAGCGGGCAACTGAGCGCTCAAAGAGACCTTTTCGAGCTCTCCTAAATCAATGCAGAGTGCCCCGTCTCCGCTTGCGTTAAATGGATTTAGAAGTTCTTTAATTTGCTTCAGTTGGTCTTAATTTTTTACTGATTTTTATGGATAAGGGCAGTTATTTTGTATATTTATATTTTTGAAGTATGCAAGAGGAGCTTTACGTTTTCGAGAAAAAAAACTATGTAAATCTCCAATAAATATAGTTATATAGCCTTTTTAATGTTACTAAATTGATTTATTGTTGCATTATACAAAATTTATTTACAATATTTAATAACAAAAATTAAAGAACTGTGGTTTAAGAACCATATAACAATTTTTTAAGCACTTTTTACAGTCATCCAAGCAGTTTACTAATTCAAATCTCAATAGCTCTTCCCAAAGTTCAGTATTTTAGGAGCTTAACACCAAAATGAATGAAGGACAATGGTAGACCAACTGTTTAAAACGTTTTAAAAATGTATACCATTTAGCATATCCCGTGAAAGTAACTAATCTCAAAATTACTGCGTTTGAAATTCTTTTGCCATAAAAGAGAGCTCGTTATGCATAGTTACTTGCCACCAATAACTTTTGATTTTCTTACTAATAAAATTGAAAAAAAAGGCATATTGGCTTAAATCACAGATTATTTAAAGCCATGTACCATAGATTTAATAAATAAATCCAAATAGGAGGCTACTTTATTCATTTTATAACTTTTGACCTAAAAAAAATAAATCCCAAAGAAAAAAAAGGATTAGGATATCTCAAAATTAATGAAGAAAAACAAACTTTGGTTACTTGTTATTATAATTTTTATTTGTTTATTTAATGAACCAACAAAAAAAAAGAAAAAAGAATAATTAAAAATAAATTAATCTTATATCTTATATTTTCCTGAAACACTGAGAATACTTAACAGCAATTCCAAAATTTAAGTCAAGTACTCACAACAACGAAAAACATTTTTAATTTTTATTTATCGCTCTTATCGTGTTCAACAGTAACTCAAAAACAATGTTGATTTCAAAAAGATTGATTTTGTAGGCACTCAACGGGAATATCCTATGAGTTAAAAAAATAAAAAATTAAATAAGATCTTGGCCTTAATTACGATTATCACACTATAGGTCATTTGTTTTTAAGAAATTATAATTTAAATAGTATAATAACATATTAATTTATTTATTTATTTAAAAATAAAAAAGGGTGGAAGAAAAGTGTGACCAAAATCTAGTAAAATGTCACTGAAAGAAACTTCTTCTTGTACCTCTGCATAAACTGGAACAAAAACTCTACTTAGTATGCATACCTTTAAATAAAGCCCTTATTGCCTTAGTTCAAGATAAGCTAAATACTACACCTTGATATAAACATACCAAAATTATCTCATAGATTTTTATTTAGTGATGTGATATTTTTTGACATATAAGAGACATAGCTACAAAAAATAATATTGAATTTTTTTGAAAGCTTAAGCTGATAATAAAAATAATTGAAATGTGTACTTAAGACCTACCAGGTAAAGTTATCGTAGCATATACTACTTAAATCAAATTATATTTATGTTGCCATTACCATAATGTGTAATCAAATTTTGTATATTTGGGTTTCAATATATGAAATTAAGGAAGTAAAACAATTCAAAACAATAAAAAGCATCTAATATTTTTCTATAACGTTTAACCCTTTAAAAAATTTTTTAACTAGCTGAATTCATTATGTTCAAATAACGAATTTCTTTTTTCCATAATAAATCTTATAATATTTAATATAAATTTCAATTTAAAAAAAAATAGATGTAAATTCCCGCCTTTTCCTTATATATTCCTTATACAATCCCTTAGTTGTGGACATATTAATATATATATATATATATGTATGTATGGTATTATTATATATATATACATGTATATATAGTTTTTGGGATATTTTCTAGTGAAACAATCAGCAAAATTTTGAAATAAAAGGATTAAAGTAATAAAATAGCAGCTATCGGCAAACTTGTAGCAAAGATGAAAGGCTAAGCAAGTAATAAAATAAGCAAAATATTGCTATTGCTGAAAATTGTTAAGATAGTTCTTAATGGTTTGTTCTTTTTAAAATATTATGTTGAAATGATACATATACAAAATTTGATTACACATTATGGTAATGGCAACATAAATATAATTTGATTTAAGTAGTATATGCTACGATAACTTTACCTGGTAGGTCTTAAGTACACATTTCAATTATTTTTATTATCAGCTTAAGCTTTCAAAAAAATTCAATATTATTTTTTGTAGCTATGTCTCTTATATGTCAAAAAATATCACATCACTAAATAAAAATCTATGAGATAATTTTGGTATGTTTATATCAAGGTGTAGTATTTAGCTTATCTTGAACTAAGGCAATAAGGGCTTTATTTAAAGGTATGCATACTAAGTAGAGTTTTTGTTCCAGTTTATGCAGAGGTACAAGAAGAAGTTTCTTTCAGTGACATTTTACTAGATTTTGGTCACACTTTTCTTCCACCCTTTTTTATTTTTAAATAAATAAATAAATTAATATGTTATTATACTATTTAAATTATAATTTCTTAAAAACAAATGACCTATAGTGTGATAATCGTAATTAAGGCCAAGATCTTATTTAATTTTTTATTTTTTTAACTCATAGGATATTCCCGTTGAGTGCCTACAAAATCAATCTTTTTGAAATCAACATTGTTTTTGAGTTACTGTTGAACACGATAAGAGCGATAAATAAAAATTAAAAATGTTTTTCGTTGTTGTGAGTACTTGACTTAAATTTTGGAATTGCTGTTAAGTATTCTCAGTGTTTCAGGAAAATATAAGATATAAGATTAATTTATTTTTAATTATTCTTTTTTCTTTTTTTTTGTTGGTTCATTAAATAAACAAATAAAAATTATAATAACAAGTAACCAAAGTTTGTTTTTCTTCATTAATTTTGAGATATCCTAATCCTTTTTTTTCTTTGGGATTTATTTTTTTTAGGTCAAAAGTTATAAAATGAATAAAGTAGCCTCCTATTTGGATTTATTTATTAAATCTATGGTACATGGCTTTAAATAATCTGTGATTTAAGCCAATATGCCTTTTTTTTCAATTTTATTAGTAAGAAAATCAAAAGTTATTGGTGGCAAGTAACTATGCATAACGAGCTCTCTTTTATGGCAAAAGAATTTCAAACGCAGTAATTTTGAGATTAGTTACTTTCACGGGATATGCTAAATGGTATACATTTTTAAAACGTTTTAAACAGTTGGTCTACCATTGTCCTTCATTCATTTTGGTGTTAAGCTCCTAAAATACTGAACTTTGGGAAGAGCTATTGAGATTTGAATTAGTAAACTGCTTGGATGACTGTAAAAAGTGCTTAAAAAATTGTTATATGGTTCTTAAACCACAGTTCTTTAATTTTTGTTATTAAATATTGTAAATAAATTTTGTATAATGCAACAATAAATCAATTTAGTAACATTAAAAAGGCTATATAACTATATTTATTGGAGATTTACATAGTTTTTTTTCTCGAAAACGTAAAGCTCCTCTTGCATACTTCAAAAATATAAATATACAAAATAACTGCCCTTATCCATAAAAATCAGTAAAAAATTAAGACCAACTGAAGCAAATTAAAGAACTTCTAAATCCATTTAACGCAAGCGGAGACGGGGCACTCTGCATTGATTTAGGAGAGCTCGAAAAGGTCTCTTTGAGCGCTCAATTGCCCGCTGTGTACTACGAAGCTTGACAAATATTCTAATAAAATTGTCTATACACTTCAATGCAATAAATTTCAGGAATTTTATAATTTCTTTATTTATTTCAGGTATGACAAAATATAATTTACAAAAATTAAGAAGTAACTTTCCATTTGCTCTTTTACTTATATAAATTTAACTTAATTTTTATATCAAGTTTTGGTATAATTAATTTTAGTATATTAAATATTGGTATACTATTATACCAATTGTCACACACAGCAAATTTAGCCTTTCCCTTGGTCTAATCAACAAAGTCTACACACACAGAGGAGAGTACATTGATATGACAGTTGAACTTTTGAATTGTATAGGGTTAATAGGGCAAACTTTGAGATCGAAAAAAACATATAACGCACGATTTTAGAACTTTTTAAATATTTTTCCCGGCATCAGGGGGTCGATATTTATCTAAAAAACAATAAATCATTTTGGGGGGGGGGGCGCAAATCGTGTTCTAACCTAACCTAATTCTATCTTGCTGTCGAACAACGCCGTTGCCTTGGCGTAGCCTTATCAAGTTTTGTTGTTTTCTAAAATACTTTATACCTTGGTAAATTGCCAAAAGCCTGACCGAGAAGGGACCTAAAGGTTGCCAACAATTATCAATGAACTGGTGAATAGCAGCACCGGTTGCTGAATTTGATGCATCTACAAAAAGAGTAAGCTCAGGAAAAGCCAAAAGTGTAGCTTCACATAGTTGGTTTTTGACTGCCTCAAAAGATTCGATTGACTTAGGACTCCAGCTGATCGTTTTAATGCTATCTTTTTTACTACCCGTCAAATACCTGTTAAGTAATAATTGATGCCGTGCTGCATTCGGCACAAAACACCTATAGAAATTTATCTTTCCCAGAAAGCACCTGAGGTCCTTAACGGTTTAGGATAATGGTGACTTTATCAGGTAATGGTTTAATACCATCGGAACTGATAAAGGAACCGCGGAACTTAACTTGTGTCTTAAAAACACATCTCTCCTAAATAATAATAATCCCAAATTTTTTACGAGAATGGAAAATTTGCTCTAAATGGGTTCTGACCTAGATACTATTGAAATATCGTCTAGATCAGAGGCTCCCAATCTTTTATACCTGCGACGCCCTTTACAGGCTTTTATTTTTTCGTGACACTCTTCTTTAAAAATAAACTGTGCTTGCTCTGACTTACTTGCCTTAGATTACTTTATTTGTTATTAAAGAAGACTCCAAAAATTATCTTATGATTTATTTTTTTCTTTCTTAGTATTTTTTATTAGAACATAGTTATAATAGTACATTGTAAAATTAATAAGGATAAACTTGATTATCTGAGCATAACTCTACAAATCGAGTCTGGCCGAACGATAAATAAACAAAAGAGTAAGGAAACGAAAGAGCGATTAAGCGATCAATTCGATTAAGAATATATTGCTTTATTAAAAATTATATTTATTTATTGTTAAAAGTTATAAAGTTTAATTAATGTCAGGTTGTTATTATTTTGATATTTCAATGTATAATAATCTATACAAGTGATTGAATTAAGTTATTAATTATGATTTTGTAAGATATTAGAAAAGATAGACATAATTTCTATTGAAAAAAAAGGTCGCGATGTGTTGTCTGAAGTGTAAGCACGTAATTGTTATTAAAGGAATACGTGAATAAAGAAAATTAATAATTTTTATGTTCAAGGGGGATAAACTATTGGAAATTATTTTTTTTGGGAGGTTCATTGCCCAGTGTAATGTATTTTGGTATAAATTTTATAAAAATAGAATTAGTATAAATAAATTTGAATTAAATTGTTATATTACATTAATAAAATAAATTGTTAATTTGTGTGTGCCCGAAAGTATGCTATATGAAATATTTTTGGTTCACATGGAATCTAATGTAATTAGATCTATTTGTTTTTAACTTAGAATAGACGGAAATTGCAATCTTGCAATTCGGCAAATTTTTGTAAGTCTGGAAATTAGAGATTGGAATTTCCGTGGGAATATAAAATTTAAAGGGCATATACAGATAAGAAATTAGTATATAAGGGAGATCATTATTTTATACAGAGATCATTCTTCGTCGAACAGTTGCAGATGATATATGTTGCCATTATCGGCCGTTATATTATTGCAACGAACTCAGGTAAGATGCCATAGTTGGCACACCTATGAATTATTAATAAATAAATAACTTTCTATTTGTATTTAAATTAGCCATAATGGGCAATTAATAAATGTTCATTAAAATCAAACATTCTTTTCTTTTAACTTTGGCGTAATAGCCATTCAAATAAGCCCTCTAGGGCACAGATGATAGATAATAGATCTATCACCTTTGTAATAAATCATTTATCCTTATTTTATCATGGCAGATCTTATATTAACATGGACACTGCTAAATGGGACCCGCGACGAATGGCAACAGTTCCGATAAATCAGGACTACAACCATTACACCAGCAAGTTCACGTTCTTACAAAATTTAAAAGTGTTCAATTTTGACCGAGATCTTTTAGATAAATTATTATTACTTAAATCTATATCATTAGCAATACTAAAATATTGTTCATAGAAAATATCAGTAAGATTTAAGCTGAATAAAGCACCTTTTGTATCTATTTCTTTTATTATCCATTCTTCTAATATGTTTCAATGTTCCATGCACGTCAAAATTAAAATTTCTCAGAAAACAATTGTGTAAAATCCCACATATGTAAAAATCAGTTTGATTTTATTTATTTAGATTTTCTAAAACCCTAACAGCTGATAAAACCAAACACTACTATCATTTGGCTCAGTAAATGCTGCTGTTAAAATAATTTATAATTAAGCTAGTGTTTTCTAGTTTTCATTTAAACAATTATAATATATAAAAAAATTGAAAATACTTACCGGTATTCATTTTTGCATCCATCTTTAAAAGACATAAACACTATTTGACATTTAATAGTTTCAAATATAGCCATGGTGAAAAGAAAAAATTTTCAACTTCCAACACTACCAACTGCTAGTTTTAAAAAAACCACGTTCCTGTTGCTATAGTTAAAATGATTAGATTATAATCTTATAAACTACGTACACCACGACTTCTGATTGGCTGGAGCAAAATCATTAGATTAGATAATTGCAGAACTAGGTTGCCTTAATTCTGCAATTACCTTTATGAAAATTAGGAAAATATAGTAATTCACCTTCAATTCAAAGCAATAACTGATTTTATTTTTGACATTTTTTTCCTTATTTACACAATTCATGGCCAACTATGGTTGATCCATGCTAACTTTGATTAAAATTACATTTTTATAAAATTAACTTAAATTTATGTTTAATGTATTAAACATACGCCATCTCCTTTAAGTTTCTACTTCAATCTTACTTTAGTCTCTTCTCTTTTTTCTTTGTTGCCTCCTGTGATTCACATGATTTCCTTTTTATCATTTCTTCTGTTTCAATTGGTAATACAAAAATATTATGTATTGCCCGCTTAAGCACTCTGGATGTTGTCGTTATTTCTACTACTCGAACTAGTCCATCAGCACCTGTAATACGACCTACAGGCCATTTTAGAGGTGCAGTGTGACTATCTTTTATAACAACCATAGAATTTAATTTTATATTTTCCTGTTTTTTAGCCCATTTATTCCGTTCTTGTAATTCACACAGATATTCTACTGACCATCTACTCCAAAACTCCAATCGCATGCTATTAACTAATTTCCATCTGCTACATGAACTTAAATCGTTTCCTTGTTTTTCTGGCAACATAGTCAATGGCTCACCAATTAAAAAGTGACCTGGAGTTAATGCTGATAAATTATTTGGATCAGACGACATTGGTGTCAATGGTCGTGAATTCAACATAGCCTCTATCTCTTTTGTAGTTGTGCACAACTCTTCATATGTTAATGATGAAGATACAAAAGTTTTAAGAAACATTGTCTTAAATGTCTTTACAGCAGCAAAATGATTTGCGTACAGTGCTGTGCACAACTATATGCATTTTTTTCTTGCGATAATTTACTCAATAATACCTCTTCTACCTCCTTTAATTTATTATGTGCACCTACAAAGTTAGTTGCATTATCGCAGAAGATCTCCTTGCAATATCCTCTACGTCCCATAAATCGCTTAAGTGCTCCTATTAATGAATCTGTCGTCATATCTGACACCACTTATAACCTGACACCTGCTGTAGTGATAAAACAGACAATTACTGCTATGTATGTTTTGTGTGGTTTCTTACTCTTCACTTTGAAATGTGTCCAAATTGGATCACAGGAATCCATTCCTGTCGTCAAAAATGCTCTTCCGGGTAGAACTCTTGATTTTGATAAACTACCCATTAGCTGTTCCATCAATTGTGGCCTTGCCCTTACACAAATAACACAACTTTGTACCACAGATCTAGCTAAAGTTCTTCATTGAATAATCCAGAGCCTTCATCGTGATAATGCTAAAAGAGCTTGTGCACCAGCATGATTGTGCAAGTGGTTCATTAGAAGTTTTAAATATATAAGGTTATTTGGCAGAAGCCAAGGAAGCCTTGAATCGTAGTTAACTTCCGCAGCTTCTAACCGTCCACCAACTCTTAGTAATCCATGATTGTCCAAAAATGGAACTAATGACAGCAGTTTGCTTGTTGCCTTTACCATCTTAGTCTTTTTCAGATCGATTGTCTCTTCTTGAAACGTTGCACGTTGAATAAAAGAAACAATCATCCTTAAAGCCTCCTCTAAGTTCTTAACTTATAACAAAACTGTTGATCTAAATTCCTCATTAGCCTTGACAGACTTTTTCTAACATTTCTTTAAACCTTTAAATAATCTACATCCACCAACTATCCTTGCAACAACTCGCTGCAATCTTTCAAACGAATTTTTATGATTAGTTCTAGTAATGAAATGATCATTGTAATTATAATGAATACAATTGAGTGTTTTTTTTTTCTTTTTTCTCTTCTTCGGCTACTCTTTTCAACTCAAACTCTAACAATCCAATCCTCTACTTGATGAAGGAAGTTTGGGCCACTAAACCGTAAATTTGATCTTATTAGTTCTTGTGCATGTACTCCTTTTGATAGCAAATCAGCTGGGTTTTCCTCAGTTCTAATATGTCTCCACTGTGACGGCAGTGACAAATCAATTATTATTTTTGGAACTCTGGTTCCTACATATGACTTTAGAGATGCAGGATCACCTTTTATCCACGATAACACAATTTTTGAATCTGACCAATATACTATCTTGTTTAATTTCTGTTTTATATTTTTCACAACTCGTTCAGCTAATTCTACAGCTAAGACAACAGAAGACAAACAATTCTAGTCGTGGAATCGCTACCACTTTTATTGAAGTTACTTTTGATTTTGCACATAGCAACCTTATATTACAGTCGTTCTGGTAATTTTCTGATCTTATATATATCACTGCTCCATAAGCCTTCCCACTTGCATCTGCAAATACCTGCAATTGAATGTCCTTAGCATCAGTACTAATCATTACATATCTGTTAGTTTTCAAGTCATTTAAAAGTTTCAGCTCCTTGCTATATTGAATCCATTTTCTTTGTAAATTATTTGGCAGTTCGACGTCCCATTCTAACTTGTCTTTCCACAGTTGTTGAATAAATATTTTTGCTAACATATTATTGGGTTGATTAATCCTAATGGATTAAACAATTGAGACACTTCTGATGGGACTGTTCGTTTTGTATGTTTTTGCTGAATGGGCCTTTTCGTTGCAAATTTAAAGCAATCTCGAATTGGTTACCATGCCAAGCCAAGTGTTTTAACGTATCCTTCACTAGTAATGCTGAGATTTAATATAGTTTCACGTTCATTGATTTTAATATCTTTAGTTATTTTTTCGTTGTTAGCACACCATTTTCTTAACTGGAATCCTGTTGAATTTAGGAGCTTGACCAGCTCACATTTTAATTTTATGATTTCCGTTAAACTGTAATGTCCTGTTAACACGTCATCTACATAGAAGTCTTTAATCCTGCTTTTAAGGAGCAGCTCTTGTTCCATATGTTACAGTACATAGTTGATAATATTTCACAGGATCATTGAAGTTATTTATTAGGGGGCAGTTTAAGATAATCTTTATTATTGACGTGAAATTTTTTATTGAAACGAATAACTACTATTTAAGAACTAGACAAATTTTTTACGTCTCCACAGATAAACAAATCTTTAATTTTACAAATAAGGATGATATATTGTTGTTTTATTTATTACATATAAATTGGTTTCCTGAAAATAAAGAAAAACAAGGATTGTTTGAAAAATTCCAAAATTAAAAAAATTCAAATTGAATTGTCAAATAATTCACGCATACAACAGTAGGTCCTATACGGATAGTGATGCAAGTTTTCTGCTGAATTGCATTGGGACACATGTCCCAAAAGATGTAAAGGCTACCAGTGTATCATGGGCCATTGAGGGTATTTACATTGAGTCCGGCATCTGTGAAATCTGATTCGAAAATTTTCCCCTATAAATCTCTCTCCACTAAAATATATGAATATGTGTTGGTAAAATATTACAGAAACGCCAGTTATTCCTCCGTCTTACCTTTCACCTGCGTTCACCATAGAAATTGACAGATGCCGGCCTCAATGTAAATACCCTCATTTGGTGAGAGATCAAAGTAAAAGTAGTGCGTTAAGAAACTCAACAAAAAGTATATCAAATTTCAAGTTAGCATTTACTGCAGTTCAATTAGCTATATGGCGATATTTCATTACTTAATATTATACACTAACTTTTTTGGTAATAAAAGCTAAGAAATATATTACTATTTTGAGTCTACTCTGAGAAATTTTTTTGGATTCGCCGTTGATCTGGTCGCGTGCTATCTTGAACCTATTTTGAGTATATTTTCTTTTATTTTATCACCGAAAAAACAAAGTTTTGTAGCTTTTGAATTACTTTATTTACATAATAAATAATAAATTTGCATAAATAATGATGAAAACCGTGAAAAACTTAAAATTATAATGAGTCTCATGAAAGATGCGTCACTCGCGCGTCACTTTGCAGTAAAGGCAAAATTCCTCTTATAAATCTACTACAACAGTCTCCTTTTCAGCTAGTATATTTAAATAAACATCGACATGAGTCAGATATACCGGCAAATAATATTATGCCGCTTATAATAAAAAGAGAAGAATATAATTTCTATTACAATATATGAAAGAATCTATTACGATATACAGCTAAATTTTACATGATTTGTAATTTTTTTAATATGAATTTTGACAGAAATGCGCGCGTTCTATTATAGAATATGGCCGTCGCATTCTATGTTCTTATACACTACTTTTATATAAATCTAAATATGTAGTTGTTTGTGGGTATAATGAATGCATTAGTGTATGTTTAATGTAATGTCGGGCGTCTCGCTGAGTTCGCAAACATTTTGCCATTAAAAATGTCTTAAAATCGTGAACACTTTTAAATTTAGTTATTCAATTGTAAATAGCCTTGTGTATAGTTAGTGATAATCAAGAAAAAAATAAAAGTTTATAACAAAGTAAAATAAAAAGTATTTGTTTTAAAAAATAAAAAAAGAGCTCTTATTTCTCGTTCTCATTCAATGTTTATATCATATTTTAATTTAGTTATTAAAAAGTAAAAATAAAAACAATATTAAAGTTAATAGTAGTTATATTTCTTTAATCATAGAAATTTATGTATGATTGTGACTCCCGTAAAATGTATTTTTTTAAAATTTTAGATCTTAAAATATTGAAAAAAATTTGTTGTGTATAATTATATATAAATGTATTATAATATCAATTAATAATCAAACACTGAAGTAAAACTGTGAACAACAATTTTTTTTTTATAAATCGTATGTAGCATACATATATATCAATACTTATATACATATGCATAAAAACACCGTCGATTTGTGTTAATTTGGTGTATATAAATAATGAATTGTGGTAAATGATTTTTAATAAACAAACGTGCATTATAATAGTTTTTAATCTCAAATCTTCCGCATAGTATATATATATAATATAAGTACATTTATACATATTCCATTAACGATCTACAGACTACAGCTTAAGCAGCAGATTTAAATACCTCAATAATATTTTAGGAAAACGATTTGAACAAAAACAAAAGGAACATCCTCGTAGGATTTCTTGACTACAAAGTTTTACTTTGAGGTAAACATCTAACTACACATATTTACAGAAAATTTGTTTCTATAGCTTTCTCCAATGGACAGTTTTTACGTTTTGTTTTTTTTTTTTTAAATTTGTATATATATTTATATATATAATATCCCTAAATCTACTACGACTACGTAGTTGTTAATATAAATCCTTTCTGTAAATAATGAATCCCATTTTTATTAAAATCCAAAAAAAAACACTACAAAATGATTTTTCAAAATTCAAATTAGTTTTTTTTTGTTTGCACTAATATTCGCTGTCTTTTTATAAAAGGCATTTACATTTTATCCTGAATTATACACTAATGCAAAAAAATAAATAAATTCCTCTATATACTCTAACTCATATGTTTTCCTATTATTATTATAATATACTAAAGAACACGTTTTTTTCTTATTTTGTATTTTCTTCAAACATGGTCGCTTTTATAAATATATATTTTGTGCAATGCATTTTTGTAGTTGTTTTATGTTTTTAATGTGTTTGTGGTAGTCAATGTTCTTATGATGAGTGCATGTTGGCTGCCGCTTCTGTCAAAGTCGCCTGCCAGCCATTTTATTTTCACGGTGCCGGGAACTAAAATAATGGGGAAAAGAAAATTTGTTTTTTTTTAATAAGGATAATTCAAATTAAACAAACTTAAACAAAAACACATAACATTCTTACGAGACTGTATAATATACTTCAATTAAATTATATTCATAGAGTATGCAAAAAAAAGAAACATAAGTAATTGGTTGTTTTCCTATTTTTGCTATCTTATTAAACTATTATTGTTACTAATTAAAAACTGTAATTTCAGGATTACAACTTATTGGGAATTTAAAAATTAAAAGTGAACTTAAAGCTTAAAAATATTAAGTCAAACTTTGCTGTTACATCTTTTTGAAAAAAACAAAAACCAACAATATTTCTTACTTACAAAAAAGTTTGAAAATAAAAAATCAGCAAAATAGAACCATTCAGAGACCCCAGACATATGAAGCTTCTTGGAGCTAATGATGATAGGAGCATGGTGCGGGAGGCTCCAATTCGTGCTCAGGATGATGCATCTGTTGGTTATGTTTTTCAAAGACCGCATCCACACGAAAATGAGTTTTCGCAATTTCATCAAAAGCAACCAAGATGGGCATCTGGAGATGACACAATCGATGTAAGAAAAAAAAGGTTTAATAAAATTGTTATAAATTGAATAATTAATATTCAATTATTAACAAATAATATTTTTTTTTTTTCCTTTTTAAATTTACCCAATATTTATTAGAAAGTATACATTAGAAGACAATTTTCCTTCTTCTTTTTGTTTTTGACATTTCTTTTGCCATTTTATAAGGTATATTAGAGTAATTTCAAAAAGCTAAAAATTATTGAAGGTTTTGAATTTTTTAAATATTTTTTACGAATCTTGGGGGTTGCTCTCCATAAGAGAGTGAAAATTATTATTTCAACTTAAGTTTTATTTAGTAACAAGTGATCTTAGAAATCAGTTCTATGTGCAGAAATAATCATTAACAACTTCAAAAAAAGAAGAATGACTACTTACAATCAGTGCCGGGCACACGGGCCCCCTGGAGGAATATATAATCGCTTTTTTTTTGTCATTCCCTTTTATAGTTTAAAATAGGGCCCTATATTATATTGTGCCCAAGGGCCCCGAAGTGTTCTACTATGGCTCTGCTTACAATACATACAAATGTATCGATATTCTGTAATCATTCTGTGATATTCAAAGGTATTTTTATTATTATATTATATAAAAATCTATCTCCGGAGAACTGTGTGTCCTGTATCCTTATTTCATTTAGGATTCTAGTTAACAAATTTTTTAAGTCAGCTATCTAGACACTTATGGACTATATATTAGAACCTTATTTGAAGGACTCCCATGAGGGTGAAGTAAGAAGTTCTTTGCCTGAAGTAAAAATGACGTTACTTTAGAAAGTCATTTTTTCTCGTCACACGGGTACACATATTTTGATAACTAATGACAAATTTAAACTTGATCAATTACACAGTTAATTGATGTGTTGATCATGACAAACACGTCTAGTCTATGTTAATAAAAAAGTATTTCATTTTAGGTTTTCTGATTTAGATGCGTCCGTGTTTCACTTGAGTTCATACTTCGGTTCAGTTGACTTTTCTTCGCATTAAACCAACGGTAAAGCTATTTTTTTCTCTTACTCACTTAAAATTTGCTGGTTAGGTGGTTCGTATATTTAACGAACTAAATCAGGCTCCTTGTTATCCTACTAATTCCATCTAGACCATATAAATGCAACAACAACTATAAGCTTAAATTCTCCCATGGAACATAGAATTATTCCAAAATCTAATTTATCAAAATTTTGTTCATTATTTTTGTTAAACTAATTAAAACTAAAAGCATTCCTTTCTTAATTTTAGATGCAGGACAAATGGAAATTTAATCCATCTATGAATTCAGGAATAACAGGGGGTAATGGTATTGGTGGCGGTGGAGGTGTTGGTAGCGTTATTGGCAGTAACGGAGGTGGTGGTATGTCATTCCAACAAATAACATCAAAACACCCACAAATGATGAATCATCAACATCATACATCACATCCATCACATCAACAGATGGCAAATCATTTAAATCAACAAAATCATCTCAACTCAACTATTTTGAATCATGCATTGAATAATCAAGCAGCAGGTCTCCAAATGCATATGTCAACAATACAAGGGAATATTTATGATCCAAATGTCAATGGTGTAGGTGTGCCAAAGCCAGCTGAACAATTAGTTTATTTGGGTGGCCAGCCACATTTAGGGATGTTAGCACAACAAAACCAATACATGACAACAGCAAATAGAAATTCAGCAGCGGTAAGCATTTTAAATTAATTTACCTAAAACACATTTGAATTCGCCCCTATAAAATTTTTTGCTTTTTGTAAATTTTATGTTTATATCGTAACATTTGAATTATAAGTTAAATAACAATGAAAAAAAAAATAAAAATTCTTATTAACAAAAGTAACAAGCAAAATGAAAATGCTTGCGTGGAAAATTTGATATATTTTCCATTTGATCAATGTCAGTCGAAAAGCAAAAAAGTTTTTTTTTTCCCTTTTTGTTTTTATTTTTATTTTTATTTCGTACTAAAAATTAACACTTATTAACTGACTGTTGGATAGAAATATGATACCGTTTTACTGCATGTCCTGCTAATTCGACTAAAATAGACGTCAGCTGACTCGGATTTTTTATTATTTGTGCATTTATAAGAAAGGAATTGGTTATTTTTTAGAGATGAATTAATTTATCTTAATTTTATGCACTCGAGTCATCTACATCGCCAAGAAAATAAAACTGCAAAATTTTTATGAAGTTTTTTATATTATTTTAATAAAAAAAAATTTTTTTTAAAAAGATCCATTAACTTAAGTTAATTAACATTTACCATAGTTTGCCTTTTCTTTTATGTTAGCGCTCAAATTAAGTCTTTACTTAGCATTCCATAAATACCACAAAAATAGTATGGAAATATTAAAATATAACATAATAATAATAAGCTCCCCAGAAAATGATCTTAGAATGTTTTTGAGATAGGCAGCTGCTTACAGAATCTAATCTGGTACAAGCCAGTCTTCCTATAAGACGGATTAAAATTTTATCTCTATAGAGGGATATTTTAAGTATTTGTGAGCACCAAAGTTTTAGCCAGAATAGTCTGGTCTTTCGTCTTTATCACAAACTAAAACTGTGATATGAGTCGTTCAGAAGCCAATGTGGATAAGTCCAAAAAAACCAAACTGAGAAATTTAATGTTTCTTAATGCATTCATAATACATAACATATGCAGATGCTATTAAAAAAAGGGTTTTTGACCTACAAAAAATGAAAGTATGAGTAAATCCTTTTAAGACTAAGATATATATTATTTATTCTATTGAAATTTGCAAAAATCAGAAAATATGAAAAAATGGACTTATCCACATTGGCTTCTGAGCGACTCATATATTCGTCTTCAATGGCTGTCCAGATATCTGACGCTGATGAGCAGAATAGATTTAGATGCTGTTAAGATTTGTTTTAAACATGAGCTCTATATGGCCAAAATTTTTAGCTAGTATAACCTGGTATTTGATCATATATAAGCTTAGATTTAAGATTTTTTCAGTTTTTAGAATAATTTAGTCTAACACTAAACTTCTTCCGAAAATGTGGTATAAAGTGACCTTTTGTAGCTTTAAATAAGTATACAAATTTTTAAAGATTTGTGCTTTAAAAGTTTTTTGGCGAAAAATAAAATTTTGAAATATATCAGGCCTATAGGCCTGAACTAATAATACAACATAGGTGAAAACAAAGCACGATATGTTTTGTGATTTTTAATTAGGTTTATAGGCAAAGCCTTAGCATAACGCATCCCAAAGTAGGTGGCAATTCAATCGATTTTTCTACATTCGAGACTAGAACTGGGAACGGGTTAATTTTTGGCAAAAATTTTCCACCAAATTATACTCTTATACAATTAGTTTATACCTCATCGGCAAGTACTTCAAACATCGATCACTACAGAACAAAAAGCATGTTAATTAAGAGTCTATAAAAGGGGGTAACTTTTTAATCTATAAGAGTATAGATGCGACGTATAATCGACTGTAACTTTGCTTATTTGAGAAATTTAACTATATTTGCTTTTAATGTTCAACAATTCAAATTTTAATCATAAAAATACTTTTGTTAATTTTAAACAATAAATTTCAAAAGGAAAAATAATTAAAGTTTTTATACAAGACAAAATTTTAGTTTATTCACTCTTCATCATTTTTAACAGTTTCACTAGTAGTTTGAATGAGTAGTTACTCGTCCATTTCCATTTCTGTTGAGTGTCATCAATTGAAAGTTGGTGAAGTTTAGTTTCAACACTTTATTTTAACGCTGAAATTTAACATTTCCAAATCCCTGTCAATAATAGATACTGCCAACTTCATAGATTTCGTGGCAGTTTATAGAGTCTCCCCCGAAAAAGTTACATGATATTAGCATTTAATCATACATTTTTGGATCACCCTGTATAAATATCAAAATTATTGTTTAAACAATATAAATAATTCTGTCCCCGCTCCAAAAGGATTCTGATTTCAAATAATATAAAAATTGTAATTTTCTAAAAAAAAATCATCAAAATCGGAGCTGTTCTTTAGAAGTTATGAATTTTGCCTGTTTTTTGTATTCATTGACCCCTCTATATGCTTCTATCTCAATTGAAAGAAATTTCTTCCTAAATTCTGATGTTTTCAAAATTTGGAATATCTTTATACTTATGATTTAGCCATTCCCCGATCGAACTTAAATTTTCATTAGAAATTTGAATGTCTCTTAGTTTTTCTTATTTCCCAAGAGATCTGCTTTCGATGACATCATTTTCTCTAACTACTTGTAAATTCCCCAGTTTCACAAAAAGATCATGAAATTATTATTATTGAGATTATTGAAATTATTAAGTTTTCATCAAGAGATTAAACTTTTGCGTTCATGAAATTTCTTGTACTAAGATTCTTCAATTTCAACAATCTAACTTAACATTCCCTCAGCTTTTTTTGGTTATACAATAGATGCGACAGTTCTAAATCATTATCTATATTTACTAGTTGATGGATACTTGTCTGATCATCTCTCATTGTTTGGGCTTCCAACGTGTTATTTCACTGTTGTCCGCCTTTTATTTCTTTTAAGATCTGAATATCCGTAAAAATCTTCAAATATTTCTTCTCCTACATTAGATAAAAGTTATTTGTTGAGTTTTCCTTTTCTCTATATAATTTTCACCATGTCAATACTATATTAAGTCCACAAAAGTGGCAGAAATTAAAAGAGGAGATGACTTAATCTTTTTGATAGCCCGGAGAAGGTTACTTACTATGTGCCTCCTCACATACACGTATAGTTATAAAATAAAGTTCGAAAATCTAATGGACATTTAAGGAGTTGTTACACTAAAATTTTAAAATTGGAGTACAAAGTCTTACAGTCGAGCTAATTCCAAAATCGAATGGAATATTCCAATTCCAAAACTCTAAGGATGATTACCCCTTGTACAAATAGGCAGGCACACTGTTTTCTAGCCTCACTGTTTAATACGGTCCGACTGAATATTCTTTAACTCTTTCAAAGTCTTTTATCTAACTTGCTCAAGTTTTAGAACCTATTGAAGTTTTCTGACACTAATTAAATTTCAAAACTGAAACATAATTCGTTCTTTCTTTAATTTTTTTTTTCTATTTTAGTGTAACAAAAGGTTTGTTTGAAATATTTCATTGATTTACCCTTTATCAGAAAATCAATTTTTTTTCTACTTTCGGATTTACTCTTTAGCATTTTAGTTTGTCTTTTGTTGCTTTCTAAATGGTTAGAAAAGAGAACCAGATGCAAAATCCCTTCAACTTGTAAAGATTCTTGAGCGGGTAAAAGGTCTTTGCCCAGACAAAATGGGTCGATATCACTGAATGTTAACTTGTCGACAATTATGTTAATATTAGTAATTACTATCAGGGGCTGCGTCTTCCTTGTTTTTTCTTTATATAGCTCTTTTTGTTTTTATAATGTCTCTTTTGATATATGTATCTTTTTAGATTTTATTTTCTTATTAAAGTTGCAGCAAAAACATATTTTTTAATTTTTGTAAAAAGAAGAGTTTATGAATAGGAATTTTTATTTTTTTTGAATCGTGAACTATACTATGACCAACAAGAACTATTTCTGCCAGTTATAAAATCAAAATTGCATTTAGTTTGTTTGATTGTTCTATTTCAGCCAGGCAGAAAAAACCGAAAAACAAAAATCTTGAATTGTTTTGTAAAAGAATTAGTAGTAATAGAAAATTTATATATTACTAGTAGTTCCGACCACACGTTGCTGTGGCGTAGTTATTATAGTTGAGAAATGTTATTTGACGTAGATTCAATTGCTGTATGCTTCCAGCAATTGCAACGTGACACTTTCCCGTTACCGGTACGCAAAAATTCAAAAGATGAGAGTCCTGGAGTATTAACCAACATAATATAAGCGTAATGCCCAATGTCGTCCAATTACAATAATACCCAAAACAGTTGAATTAAAATCTAAATTAAAAACGAGTAAAAGAAATAATTAACACTCATCTGCTTAAACACTTAATAATATTATTTTTCACCAACTAACCAACTGACATTATAATACCCGAGTCGAAATTTTGGTCTTCCTTCCCTACTTAAGGAAGCCGTAAAAGTTCAAATTCTCTCATTTAAGCTCATGTAAAAGTTGGGCTTCCTTTCTTAAACAAAATATATACCAATATCCAATCACCTGAAAACTGCGAGGACTAATTTCTATGATTCAGTAGGACAAGTTGTATTGAGAGACTTAGCGCGTTAAAAAGTTTTGCTTAAAACCGGTGGATGCGGAACGGCGTCAACTAGCCACCAAATCAGACTATATACCAATTTGTTTGAGTACAGTGATCGTATTGGGAGCTTGGTGGCAAATTTTGTGCTGTCCAGTGCTAAAGATTCTCAGGCATAAAGGAAAAAGAAAATTTTTTTTTGTTAAAACTCGATTTTATTTGGATCGTGCCTTTAGCCATCGCAACTATACTGTTTTTCCCATATCAACTCGTATAATTCGTAGGAAATAATGGGAAAGATTTTGGCTCCAAATTGGAACAGGAAATATCGAGTAACAATGTATATTCTTGCTCTAATTTCCAAAAGTTTTGCATTTGCAAACTAAACTGTTTGGACTTCTTACTTTTTTTGTCTTTATATTTATTTCCTTTCTATTGCTTTTTTTCTTCTTTCCAATTAATTTATAATTTATTAATTATCCTTTCAATTTTCAACGTTAGTTATTAAGGGGAACAACTAGTGTGACTATCTAAAAAAAGGGTGATGTTTGTGAATTTTTTTTGAAAAAAGTATTTCCTGAGTCTTACAAAAAACAAAAAAAGTTCTCCAACTGCTGCAGAGTTTTAGGAACAAAAGAAACAAAAAGATCATTAACCTAGAAAATATTGCCATACAATGACTTAAGATTATGGAAAAAAAATTAAAATGCAACAAAATGGCAGCTTTTACAAAAATGATTTTTGCCCTGGCAAAATTATATTTTTTATCATAAAACCGGTAGGCCATTGTATGGAAAAATAAAAAATAAGTACAGCATATGATAAAACAAGTATCAAATCGATCGGATGATTTTTTATTTAGTTATAGCTGCAGCAGTTTTGAAAAACACCTTTAAAGGCAAGTTTCTAACAGAGGAGCAGCTGCTCTTTAGAAGGATGTAACTCAAAAACTATTTGAGATTTTCACTTGAAATTTTAATATGTTACTTTTGAAGATACAAATTATCGAAATATTCATAAGAAAATCGAAATTTTAAAAATGCCTCAACTTTCAACGGTAAATCATTGCTTTATTCAATTTAGATACGTGCATCGATTATTTGAAAAGATGGACTGAACAATTTGACGTGGTCGAATCCTTTCATTGGGTTGTTCTGCAAGATGTACCGCAATGGGAAAATATCGAAACTACATACAAAACGATGTTAAAAAACGGCGCCTTTTCAACCAGTTTAGCTATTTAACCAAATTTATCACTAGTGAAAAAGTAATGGAATGGAAAGGAAACAAAGTGCCAAGGGATATGCGCCGGGTTGAATGTTTCAAGCATTTTTCAACAAATCACGTGTCGTATAAACTATTGAGCGATATGCAACAGTATATTTATTGTTTGCCTGGGACATCCGCATCGGAGGAGCGTGTTCTTTCCATGATCAACCAAATTTGGAAAAAAGAAAAAACACGCCTCGCAATGACTACTAGGCTTGGAGAACATAATTTTCGTTAAATGCAACGGGAAATCAACTTGCATGGAATTTTTCGACTTACTGCGATGCTCTCCGGATCTGGTAAAGAAAATTGCCCGAAATTGTCCCGTTTTCAAAAGCCAAATGTCCCCAAATGCTAAAAAATGAGATGGTCACCCTAAGCCATTTGATTTTAATTTAAATTTTCTGTAAAACTAAATTTTGCTTTGTTTTTCAAAAATCTCTTAAATATATTTCTCTATTGCTTTGTCATTAATTAAATCACCCTAGTCTCGATGTTAATTTAATCTATAACATGAAAGTATTGGAAATTTGTTTTTTTTTTGTTTTTGGTTTTCAACAATTTTAAATAAAGTAGATGATGGATTGGTATTTGAATAGTGTACACAAAAACCAATGAAAAGAAAATAAATCACTTACGTCTAACTAAAATAAATACTTCCGGTTTGTCAAAAGTAAATATACTTGCATTTCATGGTTCGCTTAATACCCTGTGTCCGGGATTTTATGAAATCTTTCTCATCTAAAAAAACCCCCATTAATATGATGGAAAAAATTACATTACTTTATAGCTAGTAAATGTTATAAATAAAATTGAACACCGGAATCAGCTTTGCTATGTAAAATTTAATGTTACTCAAAATTATTTGTTTAATTTTCTGTGCTAGAGACAACACTTGGCTATTCTTCTATTTTGGGTGTTTTTATTCTGAAATGTCTGAAGGGGTAACAATTTAAAATCGATGTTTTCATTGCATTTTTTTTTATAATCTTTTAAGATTCGTTTAAGGTTAATTTCGTTGAAAAAAACGCATGTTTTCAAGAATTTCTTTTTGACCTTGAAAATAACAAGCACTAAACTCAATCACTCCGTGCTCTAGAACAAAGGATATTCAAATGCTCATAGCTTCAGTAATTTTACTCCGATCGATTTGAAATTTTGACGAAATATTTTTATAAAATTAAATACCGAATCATCCCCTTAACGAGATTTGAGCTACGTCTACATCCAGAATAATTTTTAGATTTTGTCCCAGCTATCATGTTGTTTCTTTTTATTTTATAAAATTCCTACAGAGTAACAAAAAAAAAAACAAAAATATAATTCAAAATTATTTAATCTTGAACTAATTTTAGATAACAACATCGAATGCAAAAAAGTTATGGGAAAAAGTTGATGTTAAAGGACCAAGCGGGCCTTTAGGTCCTTTACAATTACACGGTGTTGCCGACCATCAAGTATGGAAAGATTCAACTTGGTCAACACAGGGTGAAACGATTTTAGCACCACCAAGACCAAGAACATTCCCTCAGGCACCCGACTCCAATGTAAATGGTAGTGTTGGTATTTTAAGGTAAACATTTTTTTAAATTAAGCACATTTAAAGCTTTATTAATTTGAATTTTGTGTCATAAAATTTTTATTTTTTATTTTAGTCCAAGAGATGCGACAAGTGGACTTGGCGTTAAAATGGTTGAATATGTTTTGGGTGGATCTCCAACAAATAAAGAAAGTCCATTATCAAGCTTAGAACCGAGACTAAGAGCTTTGAAATTCGATGATAATGATAAGGTTTGTTTATGGAAGCTTAGTAATCTTAAAATATGTATATCAAACAAGTTATGAAAAAATTTCAATCTTTACTAAACAAAAAATTAATTTAAGTAAGGACTCTGCAATTATTCAAGTCACTGACGTCGTGTCTATTTAATTAATTATGTTGTTTGGTTTGATATTGTTGACATATTTTCTGATGTGCCGGTCATAATTGTATAGAGAAAATACTACATAGAACATACTAAATTCTTCCATAAGCTCTTTAACTTACTTAGAACATAAATTAACGTGGTTTGTACAAAAGTTTCAGCATGATTTCTTTTCAAGTAGAAGACAATGTAAAATGCCTACGAGTAATGAAATTTGTCATGACTGTCAACATAATATCTCATTCTGCATTTAATATAATTATTTACAGAAAATCTTTTTCTTAAAGCAACTTTGTAGATTAGTAAACTTTGCTTCGAGATAAATCTGATAAATTCATTGGGCTAGTAATGACTTGGGAAAGTGTCCTATTCCCTAGCAAAATATCATTTTTTTTTTTATTAAATTAATTCCTAATTCATTTTGAATTTATTCTGAGTTAATTAACCCATCAACTTGTCCAATAATATTTCACAATATTTTTATTTTATTAATTTGGAAGATCGTCGTTGATATTAAAATACCAAAACAGGTATCTTGGTTGCTCCGTTAAGCCTCCAACGAATTTTACTCTTATAGATGATTAGCATAAATAATTTTATTTATGTATTTCTTCTATTACTATATTATAAAAATACTAGTTCATATTTAAATTATACAATATAATAATTATTTAACTATTACAATATTTATAATAAATATATTTAAATTCGGCCCTATTTATAGGCATATAAATTAAGCCTACTTTAGCTTCAGCGCCAACTAATTCAAAGATTTCCTGTCACCATATTAGCCCCTCCAGACACTGTGTCGTCTTCGTCACAGGCAATTAGTTTTATAGTGTAAATTTGTTTATTTATTTTTTATCCAAAAATGCTGCCTTTAATCTGTCGATTGACGCATTTTTCAGTTTGTTATTTACTAAGATCCTATAAATTTAGGAAAACGTTTAATAACTTGGAAAGGTCCATCATATGGCTGTTGTAATGGTTCTCTACTAATTTGTTTTTGTAAAAATATTTTATCTTCTGTGTGATGTGCTGTCTGAGTGCATCTGATCTGTCATCAAATGCCGAAATTTTTTTTTATAAATTCTGTTTATCCGCTGCATGATTTTTGTTCGATAAAAAATTCTGCAGGTAAACGTAAAGATTTCCCTTATACCGTTTCCGCGGCCGTTGTTTGAATATCTTAATTGAAAGTGAGTCCTAATAAAATCAAAGGTAGTTCTTTTGACCAACTTTTGTTATTTTTGCATTTGATTGATGTCTTAAGTACTCGGTGAAAGCGTTCGATAATTCCATTTGCTTGAGGATGAAATGCTGTAGTACGGAGATGCCGTATTTCGTGCTTGTTATTTAACTGAGCTAACAAATGACTCTCAAATGGACGACTCTGATCCGTTGTGATTTTTGACGGAACTACAAACCGAGCTATCTATTGTTCAATGATTGCTTTAGCTACTATTCCGGCATTTATATATTTTACCAGTATAGCTTCAGGCCCACGGGTAAACCTATCGATAATAGTAACAATATATTTATTTTCATATGATGGTGGTAGCGGCCAACAATATCGATTTTGATATGTTCAAAGTGATTTTCGGTCGTTTCATATGGACCAAGTACAGCCTTGTTATGTCGAAGAACTTTTTACTTTTGGCAATCTATGCATTGCCTGGTCCAAGTTGAAATATCTGCAACCATGGAAGGCCAAAAAAATTTTTTCTTTAATCAATTTCTGCAATGTATGATATTTGTTCTATGCGTGAAAGGTAATTAGTTACAACGTTTTCCTTCCCTTTCACGTGGCGAATATAAGTGAATATGATCGGCTTATGATCTGTATAAATCACACATCTTCTACCTTCGATCTAGTCTTCTAAATGTTTAATACTCTTAAATATGACTAATAGATAGTTCACGTTTGTAAGTATTCTAAAAACGTTGTTCGACGGATAACTTCTTTGGGGAAAAACCCTGTGGTTCAAGCTTTGTTTTATTCCACTGATGTAAACATCCTCCGATACTTTTCTCCGATGCACCAGTCGTTAAAATTAATGTTGCTCTTTCTTTTGGAAAAGAAAGAACTGTGGTATCCTCTAGCTTGTTCTTAAATTCCTGAAAAGCTTCCTTAGTTTCAGGTGTCCACTGCTAAATACTTTTATCATTTTTAATATTGCCTTGAATCAGTGATTGCAGCACGTCTTGAATTTGTGCTGCTCCTTTGATAAATCTTCTATAAAAATTAATCATTGCTAAAAAACGACGTAAATCTTTAATAAGGATTGGTGTTTTAAAATACATTATAGTTTGAATTTTCTCTGGTAATGTCAAAATTCTATCTGGTGTAATGAGATGACCTAGAAATTTAACGGATGCCCGGCCAAAAACACATTTTTCGAGACTTATCGACATGCTGTACTGTTTGAGACGTTCGAATACTACTTGGAGATGTTTTTTATGCTGTTGTTCATTGTCTGAAGCAATGCAAATGTCATCCTAGTATGGTATTACGAAATCCAAACCTCTTAGAACTTGGTCTATGTGTCGTTGAAACGTTTGCCCTGCATTGAATAGACCGAATGGCATATATATAAACTCAAAAAGTCCAAACGGTGTATTAACTGCCGTTTTTGGGATGTCATCAGGATTGACTGGTATTTGGTAGTATGCCTTCTCTAGGTCTATCGTTGAAAAAACCTTTTTACCATCCAAAATGTTGTGAAAAGTTTGAACATTCGGGATTGGATAGCTTTTTTTTCTGTCACCGCATTAAGCATTCTGTAATCCTCGCATGAACGTCATAACCATCTTACTGTTGTGCCATATGAAGAGGAGATGCCCATTGACTCTTTGAAGGACGGCAAATCCCTTTCTTCATCAAATACTAGAAATCATTTCTTGCTGCCTTGAATTTTTCAGATGTTAACCTTCGAACCTTACTATTCACTGGTGGTCCCTCTGTCATAATATGATGAGATGTTACTGTCTCTGACACGATTTTATTTTCTGGCAGTGTGAGCAACTCTTTGTAAGCATTCAACAACAGCATGTATTTGTGGTTATTTTTTGTGAGTTTAACACACATAAGTTTAGTATGAAGGATGGCGCCAGATGATGATAATCGTGTTATTTTATTTTTCAAAACGACCAATAATCTATCATGGCACAAGAAATCCGCTCCTTATATAGGAGATTGGACATCAGCAATGGTGAATGTCCATTCAAAAGCTCATCGAAGGCCAAGATCAAATTTAAGTGCTTTCTTTCCAAATGATCTAATGGGTGAGCCATTGGGGGTATTTACATTAGGCCAGCATCTGTCAAATCTGATTCGGAAATTTTCCACTATAAATCTCACTCCACTAAAATATGTGAATATGTGCTGGTAAAATATTACAGATAACGTGTATATAAAAATGTCTATTAGTAAGATGCAAAGCAAGAAGCAGAAATATTTCTGCTTCAGGAAGGGGTAAAATTTTTTTCGAAAATTTCGAAACCCCGTCTTACCTTTCACCTCCGCTTACGCTAGAAATTGACAGATGCTTGCCTAATGTATGTAAATAACCCCATTGGCTGCGAAAAGTCTTTCTCCTGATATTGACGATTTTGTTTTTCAAATGCAAAAATGAAAATTGCAAAAAACAAAATTGAAATATTTGCACCTGTATCCACTAGATAATGTTTGTTTGTTAGTTCATTATTTTCCTGATATTGTTCATGGTTACCGAGCTCACCAATCTCGGTGAAATGCAGGCAAATCTGCATTTTCTAGCATTCGCACCAAATTTGCCACCAACACGTATCAAAACGTAGATTTTTATTATCTTGATATGTTGAAGAGTTACTACGTTCTTTATTCGATCAATTCCGAGATCGTGATCGCTGATCCTTCTTTAAGTATCGAAAAATTTGTTCGATTTGGATTTGTAGTTTTTTGATGGGTCTGTGAGTTGATTTTCTGAGGTTTGAATGGCATTTACGTTTGAGGTTTGAATTACATTGACGTTTGGTGAATTGATTTGTAAGGCTTTCATAACTCGGTTTGCAATTGTTACAACTTAAATCAGTGGAACCTCCTCAGATGTGGATATAATAGCTCGTATTTGACCTGGAAAATTACGCAACCATAAAGACTTCAACAGGTCTTCCGTAACTGGTGTATTAGCTGCCTTTCAGCGCATTTCTGCCAGCAACTGTGATGGCTTCCGATCTCTTATATATATATATCCCAGAGTAGCTTAGTTATTTTTGTTTGTTTGCTATCACCAGTGGTCATTGTTATTTTTTATTATACTATTTTTCGTTAATTGGATAATAAAACACGTCTCATGCAGCCTTACACCAGAAAATTTATGGCTTTTAGTCCCGTGTTATTTTGATATTGTTCAATATCACGTCGGAGTCACCACTATAGATGGTTAGCATTAATAATTTGATTTATGTATTTCTTCTATTACTATATATTAAAAATGCTAATTCATATTTAAATTACACAATTATCAATGTTTCATTGATGGATTAATAAAATGCGCTTAAACAAATACCGGTACTTTTCGATTTAATTTTTTTTAAAGTTATAAGCTCTCTGAAAATAATAATAATAACACTAGTGTACAGTGATTTGTATCCTCAACATTTTACAGTCATTTCCCAGGTAAAATGATACACTAAAAATTTATTAAAAACTAGCAACTGACCCAGCAAACGTTGTTTTGCTAAACTTACTGTGAGTGTGTGAGGATGTGGTATATATGGGTGAAAGAGGCATGAAGTGCTGGGAACGATGATGGAATATAAAAAATATAGCCCAAGATAGTCCAAGTTCATTTACTTTAAGGCGTCTGACAAGGCGATTTTGCTGTTTTTTGGCACTTTTTTCACACTTTAAAGTGTCTGGCTCAGCTTTTAGCCCACGGGAAGTCAAATAATTTATATTTAAACTAACTTAAGAATAAATTCTAAGATTGGTTATAAAAAATAAATATAATTATTAAAATTTACTTGAAATTAATCTTGTTATGAGCTTCTTTTTTTTGTAGTTCCTTTTTCTTCTTAGTCTGAAAATTCTTTCTTTTTTATTTCTTCAAAATTAATTCAACTGTTAAATAATATTGCAAGCAAATTCATTCAAGTATAATATCAATGCTTTAGCGAAATTCTTGTTAATATTTTCAAGATAATCTGAGAAGCGGTAAATGTAATTTATATAATTTCTTTATTTAATTAATTTTGACATTCAACTTTCTAAAAAACATATATTATGTCAACAACAAAAAATAATCGAAGTAACACTCACCTGTCAAATTGAGACAAAAATAAGTTAGGTTATGTGTTAAACACTATATTTTAATTAAATTAAGGAAAAGTAATTAAAGTTTTTAATATTTATTTCGTAGTAAACCTTCTTCAGATCAAAACAAATTTTGTGGTAAATTTTCTTTTAAATCTGTGCAGTAGTTTTGATGTCCATTGGCTTCAACCACAAAACGTTCGAGTTTTATATGTATAGATAACGGAAAACGGTCCGTAAACACATCTATAGCCTCTACCCTATTTAGTTTATTCGAAAGTTTTATATAGATGAGCAATACATAATTTAGTTACCTACAGTTAAATACATAATTTAGTTATCTACAGTTAAATACAAAAATAGTAAAAATCAGCTACATGGGACATTAATTAACCGCGATAACGTCAAAAAAATTTTTCTACATAATGCCAAAACCGTTTTTCGCAAATGTCCCAAAATCCGTTCTAATTTAAATTTTTTGGACCTCATTTTCAGCTTTTACATACCATTGTACATAGGAAGTGACTGAAAAGGTTGAGGATACAAAAATTTTTTAGAATTTATAAACTAGTGTAATTAACAAAAGTTTGTGATATGTATTTGCTAGAATAGTAGATCTTAAATCACAAATTTAGTAGTTAATTACAAATTTTCAGCAATGATAAAATAGATTTTAGTGGTTTTTTAATTAGAATTGTTTTTTCTTTTATACCATTTAGTCAAACAGCTTGTAATTTAATTTTTAAAATAAATTCATTTCTCGTTTCATTTGAAAATAATAATTAATACTCGAGTTATAAATGTGTTTTTGAAACAAGTTTACACTAAATATTATATAAAAAGATATTCTTTAGACTTTGATGTTAATACAGTTAGTTCAAATATTATTCCTACTGTTAGCTCATAATGCCCAATATCTTTTACAATTTTTCAATTGTTAATAAAATCTTTTATTCAAATATTAATTCATTAATTATATTTAATAAATTACTTACTTAGTTTTATATGAGAGATAAAATTCAGAAAAATGAATTAAACGAATTCCGAACTCAGAAAAAAGAAAAAATAATCTCACTGAATGGGAATGAATGAGAAATATAAGTAGGAATATACTTTAAAAATTTTTTTTATATTACTTGTTTTAAATTAATTTTTTTGTAGACTAGTGTGTAATTAATTAAGAAGGAAATTTTTTTCAGATTGTGAAGTCTTACTATTATTTTTAGATCGATATTATTTAGATTAACTGTTTTAAAATTTAAAGGTTTTTTTAAGGCGGCCTTTCTCTGAGTTACACTACTTACACTATTTGACTGACTGATTACACTAGTCTACACGAAAAATGCTCCCATAAATAAAATTGGTTTTTAGGGTAAATTTGGGTCGCTGAATTCGAAAATAATAATCGTTTTTTTTTGTCAAAGAAGCGTTTTCGAGATATTTCCAAAAAACGTGTTTTTCGGGTGTATTTTCTTTTATTGGTCTATATTTCAGGAAATAATTTTCTGAATGATTAAAAATGGCTTGTTTTGAAAAGTTATCATATTTTTCTTTCATTTGATATATAAAACGTTCAAATCAATTAATATTTAACAAAGTTACGGGAAATCAAATTTAAAAACAAGTGATTTCTTCCACCTTTTTTGAAAATGACCCATTTTTGTTTGCTTTTTTTGGGTTCAAAAAATTTTTACACTAAACTTTTTAAGACTTAAGATAAAAGATAAATTTGTTACAAAAATTTTGAAAGTAAAATCTTTCAGATCAAAAGAAAATTAAAAAAGTTATAGATCATTAAGTGGGGACGTGATTTTTTCACTTTTCAGGTCTGCTACGGACGTGTAGATAACACTATTCGAGAAAAAAAAATTAACCTCAACAAAAAGATGTTTTTTTGGGTAATATTGGGTCGCTAAGTCCGAAAATAGCAATCATTTTTTTGTGTTAAAAATCGTTTTCTAGATATTCCCAAAAAACGTATTTTTTGGGTGTATTTTCTTTTATTGGTCTATCTCTCAGAAAATAATTTTTTGATTGATTTAAAATGGCTTACTTCAAAAAGTTATCATGTTCTTTAATTTGATACATAAAACATGCAAATCAATTAATACTTAACGAAGTTAAAGGAGATCAAATTTAAAAAAAATTTCTTACACATATATTTTACAGTTTGGTTAAATCTTTATTATAGATGTAAGAAAATGGACCATTGCTAGGGATAGTTTTGCTTTTGAAATGTGGACTCTAATGTGTTAAAGGTGCATGCACGTGATAAAACAGAAAAAACTGTTATTTGAGTTTTTGTTTAATTTTCACCTTATCTCCCAGTGACCCTGATTGCTCTTTTGACCACCTTATTTGGAGTTTAGTACGCCTTTGTAAGGGTCTTAACTTTTGCAAAACTTTGGTTTTTTGATCAAATATCAATCATTTCGCCCTTAAATCGAATCGGCAGTTTGCTTTTAAAAGGGACGTGGTAACATTTGGTAACAATCAGCCATTAAGCAGTGGATTATAATAGAAATATAATTCTTGATAAAACTTTGGACACACAATCTGTGCTGTTTCAATTTTAAAGGAAAAAGGATTGTTTATGTCAGGATTGATAACTTTCATACGCCGTATATAATATATACGCATAATTATATAGTACTCAGTTGATAATTTTGAATATTTAGGATATTCACTCCATCGATCATTTTCAATACTTATAAGACCATGTCCAGGTTAACATTTTATCAATAAATTTTAGAATTTGTGCATTTGAAAAATTATTGTAACACACCAATCTTAGACAGAAGACTCTAATTTTACTTGTTAAATATTTTATTTTTTTTTGCTGTTATTATATAGGGGACCAGCACCTCTAAGTAAATCTATCCTAAATATTTATTTATAACTATTTTGAAATAAATTTTAGGTTCATGATGATAAAGAAAAAGGAAACTCGCCATTTGATTCAAATGGATTGAAGAAAGATGATTCAGTAAATCCTGCAAATGGTATTGTTGTAAATGGAATGGATGATGATAAAGGCTTTAAGTAAGTATCGAATTCTTTTTTAGTTTAAATACTGCAAATATTGGGAGACATATTTTTTTAGATAATTCAATAGAATAGTAAAATTATCACTTAATAATTCGTAATATACTCAAACGATAACTCTGATATAGTATCACTGTCAACACTAAAATCTTAGAAAATTAAAAGATAAACCTTATTTTGATATTATTATCATTTTATTCAAAATTTTTTTTAATTTTAAAAACATGGATGGAAAGGAAAATAGATTTTTGTTTCCTTGAATAAAAAAAGAAGTCAAAATAATGCATTTATCTTATTTATTTCATAATTCTATTGGCAATATTTTTACTATGGCATCACGTTTCTATTTCTTGGCCATTAAAAATTATTTATTTTCGAATTGTAATAGTGAAAACCAAAAAAGTTAAATTAAAAATTCAAGTAAAATAATTAACAATAAAACATTTATTTTATTGTAATTTTTGGTTTTTAAGTCGTACACCAGGGTCACGTCAACCCTCACCAGCTGAAGAATCTTTATCACGTCAGCCAATATTATTAGATCATGTTGGATCAGCATTTCCTCAACATCATCTACAGCATATGCTGGGATCAGCAATGGATCCACAAGGGCATGGCCCACAAATGAATTCTTATCATCATCATCAGTTAACACATATTAATCAAATGCAGCCGCCTGTTTTAAATGGATGTGGAGGAATACCAGTTGCTCAAGTAATATATATATATATATATATTTATATAGTTATATGTAAATATCTAAACATTATATTTATAATTTTAGAATCAAATGGTAAATCAATCTCAAGGACCAAATCAAGCGGAGTCGCCAGCTAATCTTCTGCAGCAACCGCCCAACTTTGATGTTCAGGTATGTCTGATTCTTAAGGGTTTATTAAACAATTGAAGCAATTAATTAGGCGTAAAAATATATTGATTAAAGTTTTTATGGTTATGGTTTATGGTAATGAAAATCAGTTAAACTTACAACGTTTTAATAGGATAGAAAACAATTTTTATTTAATTTTTTACATTCTTACCGACTCGAAATTTTTGAATCTAACTAAAACATAAAAATGTTAATAAAATGGATTATGAACATTTTTCTTATATGGTTTCCATCCTAATTAAAGAGCCTTCAAAATGCACATATATAATTATATTATACAATTTTGAACTAATTAAATATCTAATTCAGGCTGCTTGGTCGATTAAGCTAAAAATTTCAAAAAATCTTTATCTTTAAGTTTGGGAAATTTGTTACCTTCTTGACGTAAAGGCTACTACGATTCATATCGCTCTTATATTTAATTTCAAAATATCTTAAAACATATTTTTCTGTGTAACATCATTTCCACCATAATATTTTCCTTATAACAATAACTAGCAAAAGAGAGAATTTTGAATCTTGGTAATAAAAACAAACTTAAAATTAGTAGTAAAATAATTGAATAGTGTGAAAAGGCACTAGTTGAGTGAAAATAAATGAAAATTCTTTAAAAATGCAAAAACATATTGTAGACGAGATGATTACTGATTGCATCCATTAAATTAAAAGTATAAAAGCAATACCTTTAGAAATCTCTACGTAATGTAGGACTTTGTATGATAGGGTTTTGATTGAAAGCAACAATAGTGAGCAACGATACAGAAGCAATATTTTATATCAATAAAAATATTAAGGGCTAGTTTTTAGTATATCATCAGTAAAGATTGTTATTATTCTTTTTAACGGTGTGGCACCTAGACACGAATTACCGATTACATTGACAATTATATGGTGCATATATTAAGGGGTCCCTTTAACATAAAATATTTTCATCCAATTTTGCTCAAAATTGAATGGAAGACTTTTTTTCAGTATTGGTGTTATTATTATTTATGAACTATTGTTAAATATCTCTTAAATCGCTTTGACTTTGCATTTTTTTTCTTTTTATATAATTTATAGGATGCATAAAATATTCACTTAAATAAATGTGTGTACATATTTTACGCGACTTTAAAGATAATTTTTCTTTAATATGACTTCTGCAAATGAAGATTTTATCCCTTGCAAGATTGCAAGACTTGAATATCTGCTATAATTCAAATAATAAACTGTCTTGTTATCACGAAGAAGTCTTTTATAGGATATCAGATGCTGTGACAATGCTTAATAGTCATATTATGTGTAAATGTATTTATTTTATTTATCATAAACTTAAATTCGAAAAATCTTCTTTAGAATAAAGAAATTTTTTAATTTATTTAATTTTTATCTGCTCTTTACAATTTCATCCGACTTTTTCGCTTTTTGTATCCAAATATTACAATTAAAAAGTTCCAGAAATGTTAAAATTCAGCAAGCTTAAATAAAATTTGCTACCTATAGTGTATATATAAAGGTCGAAGAATTTTTCGGCACAAAAAATTGTCAAAACAATAATATTAATCGAATGTATATTTACCTATTTAAGAAAAAAAAAAGTTATCCCACTTCTCAAGCACGGCAGATGGGTACATAAAGATGAAGAAAAAGCAGAACTGTCCGCTCAATACTTAGCAACAGTCTTTAAGCCACATGATATTCAATCCGGAATAAAAACCAGTCCAAATTACCAACAATATAAAGAAATAAAAAAGATCACTGCAGAGAAAATCACTCCACGATTGAACAGGTACACAGAATAACAAGCAAAATTGAACAGGCCTTCAAGGAAGAGAAATACTGCTCTGCGGTCTTCCTAGATGTGGATCAGGCATTCGATAGAGTTTGGCACGACGGACTCATATATAAAATGAGCATGCAGCTGCCTCAAAATCACTGCAAACTGATGGAATCCTATATAACAAATCGCAAATTCAGAGTATTACACGAAGACGCCAAGTCTAACTTCTATCCAGCGGAGGCAGGACAAGGTAGTGTGCTGGGACCACTGCTATACCTGCTATATACCTCTGATATACCCACAACAGAAGGCACATGCATCGGCACATTTGCAGATGACACAGTAATAATATCAAGTGATAAATCACAAAAAAAGCCGTGGAAAAACTCCAAAGTATACTAAATCAAGTCAATAAATGTACCACAGATTGGAAGATTCAGCTCAACAGAACTCATGTATCATATACGCTGAGGAAAAAAGACAATAATTTACATGTATATATCAACGGAGAACAAATTCCCCAAGCACAATCAGCTAAATAATTAGGTCTTCATCTAGAGTCTAGACTCTAAATTAAACTGGAATTTTCATGTGCGACAGAAGGCCTAACAAATTAAAGAAATAACAAGGAAGTACTACTGATTAATTGGATATAACTCGCAACTGAATCTAAGGCTGCCTGCAGAGTGCCAGCTTACAGCCGAGCTGACGCCGATTCCGATACCGAAGACTATAAAGTCGTTATGTGTAAATCAATAGGCATATCCTCAAAGTGTTCAGAATGCAAGCCTACCAAAGATTGGACTATCACTATGGGAATCGGTGTTAGCTCGGCTGTAAGCCGGCAGTCTGCAGGCAGCCTAAGGAACAAAAGCTCTGGCAATAATAAACTCAATCTGGACATACGGAATACAACTATGGGGATGTACGCATGAATCCAACAGAAAAATTATTCAAACTAGTCAAAATAAGTTCCTTTGACTAATTTCAAACGCATACCGATACGTGACAAATAAAGAGTTACACGAAGGCCTAAAAATCAAATGGGTAAAAGAAATTATACACGAACACGCCTCTAAACATGAAAAAAGACTCCATCATCACTCCAACATTGAAGCTATACTACTTCTGGACACAACAAACCAGTTAAGACGCATCCTTTGAAGCCTAACTTAGTAATAATGATAGTAATACGAACACTAATAGGGAACTGATCACAGGATCATTACTCCCGCACATGTCATACACACTCTTGTTAATAATACTAATAAATTAATTATATAAATTAAGATTGTAGTAAACTAAACACTGAATAAACTTCTCAAGCACGTTGAGTGAGAAGTTTAATAGTATTATCGACTGTAACATCCTCTTTTGCTTTTTTTTCTATCTTTATCGTTGCAATGCTTTAGTGACTTATATTAAAAGTTTTTGATGTTAATCTTTTACTCTAATCTTAACACTGATAACCATATTATTAAAAAAAATGGCTGTTGCGTAAAGGATACTTGTTTTGATTTGCTCAAGGCTTTTATTTAATTTCGAGGAATTGTAATTATTTTGTATTGGATTATATAACAACTTTGAGAGTTGACATGACCAATGAAAGTAATAACCACATGTGCTACAAATCACTTCAACTTATTTTTATTAGTGTATTTGTAAAAAAACAGTCATCAAATCATAAAATCCCTACTACAGAAGATACTTTCATTGGTACATTCGCAGATGACACAGTAATAATATCAAGTGATAAAACGCAAAAAAAAGCTGTGGAAAAAATACAAAATACACTAAATGAAGTCAGCAAATGGACCACAGATTGGAAGATCAAACTCAATAGAACCAAATCAACTCACGTAACATACACGCTGAGGAAAAAAGTTGACAACTTACATATATATATCAATGGAGAACAAATTCCGCAGGAACAATCAGCGAAATACCTAGGTCTACATCTAGATTCCAAATTAAACTGGAAATTTCATGTGTGACAGAAGGCCAAACAAATCAAAGAAATAATAAGGAAGTACTACTGGTTAATTGGATACAAATCGTAACTGAACCTAAGTAACAAAAGATTAATATATAGTATATGACAATTATAAAACCAATCTGGACATACGGAATACAGCTATGGGGATGTACGCATGAATGCAACATAAAAATATAAAAATCTTTTGGAAAAATAAAATTTTTAAAATAAAATAAACTTTTCATTTTCACTACGATTATTGAGTATAGAACTAAATATTTTTTATATGTATATAAAAACAGTTTCCTATAACTAGAGCTATATGATTACAAGAGAGTTTAATTTGATCAATAAAATTTAATTAATTTCTATTCACAAACTAAACTAATTAATTCTATGAAGCAAGCCTCTGATTTTTTCAGCATTCGTCAATATTTTATTTAATTTTTAGAATTTTTACCTAATATAATCTATTTCTAGATATACGGTGAACTTTTAATAGATTTCTCACACTTCTCATTATATTTCACATGGTACTTCCATCAGTACACTAATAAAAAAGACATATAAATGAAATTATATCTCTGAGACTGGATATAAAGTCTCTAGTAAAATTTTACATTATACAGTATTTCCTGTAGCAAATTAATTGTATTATTGATATATTAATTCTATTCAATCCTTAATTTTTCTTGCTCCCAAGGATATTCTACTGGTGTGCGCTTAATGAAATCATCAAGAGTTTTTTTGTTTATTTTCTTCATTTTAACCATATTTCAATCTTATTTACAAATAAAAAGAAACCTTACTTTGGAAAATGATGTTTGTGTGGTTGTTGTTTTGAACGTAAATGAGAAGGTTTTAGGTTTATTAAATTTTTGAGAAGTTACTTTGGGATCAAGTTTAATTTGAAATTATATTTAGTGAAAAAAATTCTCATCAATTATTTTTTCTTTCTGGAATTCTTTCATAAAATATGATGTAACATGAGCAAGTGAAAAATTTATTGATGGCGAGAGAAAATATTAATAGACGGTGATTTTTGGTGATATTATAGAATGAATTTATCGATATTTTCGCCTAGTAAGTATTATATATGTCTGAAAGTTCTTGTTGGTTGAAGAGCTACCGCTGCGCTCTTCAGTGGGTATTTTCGTAATTGCTGTAGTGAATAAATTTCTTAAAGCTTGGGACGTTAGTTAAATAACAAATTGCCCAATATATCCTGCGGCTAACACTTTGATAGGACCATTATTTGCAATTTCATATGATTTTTTGGAAGCATCAAAACTTTTTTCAAAGGAAGAATAAAAACTTCATGACGCTTATCTAAAAAGTTAAAGTGGTTTTAGTGAAGGCTGTTTTGTTGTTTTCAAAACAGTTCAAAGCAATTTCGTGTGTTACTTTTCACTTCTTCTAATATTAAATTGTAAAGAGATAACTGATTCTTAAAAAATATCAAAATTTAGGGTATTCTAGATTTGGTACAAATGTTTGTCAATTAAAAAGTTGGTGCGTTTGCATTCATTCGGTCACAAGATAAACGATCAGAATAGCGCTTGGAGCGATTTAGGGGCAATATAAATGTTTTTTGCTCCGATATGTGAATTATCACATAAATTCTCATCAATTATTCAGACTATTAAGTCTAAATCACCTAAAATTATAATAATAATCATCACAATAATTTACTGACTACTTACTTAGAGAAAAGAAAAACCGACAACATTGTAATAAATTTATTAGAAGATTATGTTGCTGAATAAGCTCAAATTCGCCTAAAATTGTAATTTTATGTGTGATGTTAGGTTAAAAATCTAGACATGAGATTATTTTCACCCAATTAATAGTAAAACTTCAATTTTAAACACAAAATGATTTTCTTGAAATATGAAGTTCCACAAATTCATACAAATTCTAAAAATATTTGGTGTAGATAAGAAAATCAATTAATTTTATTCTTTTGCCAACATAATTGGTCAAATTTTAAATCAGAATTTTTAGACGTGAGGTCAATTATCGGCTTTTCCAAGAGTTAACGTTGACTTCGGTAACGAAGTGTATCATTACAATTACAATTCTTTGTGTAATGTGTTTTATTGGAAGTTCAAAAAGTAAAAAGATAAAACTTACGAACATAAATTGAAAATTTTAGAAATTTAACGTTATCAAATTTGGTTATAAATTGAATCTTGGTATCAACACATAAACTATTGATATATTGTTTCAAATACAGCCTAGTTAAACAAACTAAAGAACCTATATCTTTGAAGTCTAGTATTTTCCTAAAACCCCGAGTTCTTTGAAGGCATGACACACACAAAATCCAGTACTATGCACAGTAAAAGTTGAAAAAAAAACAATTAATTAGTTCTTGTTTATGGTTATGAAAATGATATTTAACATTCCATATTCCATATTGTGTATGCAGCACTATCAGATTGAAAAAACACCAAAAGTCATATTCTTGTTTCTAGTATAAGTGAACTAGATTATGGTTAAAACCGTTTCGGCATTTGATTGGCTGGACCAAAAAATCGCTATCGCTGTCGTGTCATTTTTTTGTAAAAAATATTAAAGGAGATTAAATTTAGTAGTGTACTATACGATTATCGCATATCTCAATTCGTACAAATCTCGCGTTTAAAGTTTTAAGAAGGATTTTTATTTTTGACGACGTAATTTAAAATGGGAAAATTTATTCAATCTGCATATAATGGATATTCAATGAATTTTTGTTTAGAAAAGGAAGCCGTCCTGTCCACTTTCTGTCTAAAAAAACTTTCCGAAGAATTTTTGCATTATTTGGTATTGACATTATCTCCGTGAGAACATCAGCCAGTTTTTTAGTTATTTTCACTAAATAAACCAGATTATACACTACAGTTATTACGCTCAAGATTTCGATATTCCTGGACGGTAAGATAGACGACGGATACTGCTTTCAAGATTCCTAGTGATCTCAGCTAGCACCATTTCCTGATCTGTGGTCGAAATTCTTTATTAGTGTACGATAGTTTATTAATGGTGTATGAATTCCATACTATTCTGCAATGAATACTTGAAAATGTTTGGTAGATTTGAGTTCTTCTCGGACACTTTTCCCTATACTCTAGCATGCCCATTACTTACTTTGCACTATAGGAAACAGTTAGGCCATTATAATGTACCATCTTTTTACTGGAAAATTTTTGTAGTTTAAGAAAATAAAAAAAAAACAATTTATGTTAGTGTTTTTTAAAGAAAAAAGCAAAAAACGTTAAAAAATACCCGGGATTTTAACCAATGGTTCTGCTTAAAAATTTTGTTCTCCGCCATTTGTGATTATCTTTAAAGTTTTACTTTCTCAATAATTAGAAAATGTTATAAGCTATGAAAAAATATTTTCTTTTTACCCATTACCACATAGATTCAAAATTTATAACACTTTTTGTGTTTTTTGCCGATGAAATTTCATTTGTTTCCACCCTAAGCATTTGATCGACCAATCTCGGGACACCCTGTATATATAAAAAACCTATGTTCTAACATTTTTTAAAAATACGTCACTAAAGAAAATTGAAGCCAAAGTTTGTAGAAATTGCTTATACTCTGCATAAGGGGATCTTCTCGTTTAGAAATGCGAAAAAATCAATTGTTTTTTTTTTTTTTTTTTGCATATTTTCATACTTAACCTCTTAAAAAAATGTTTACAAGAGGATTTTTTGAAATTCAAACAATTTTCGGAGTTACAGCACATTTTGTGAGGCATTTAGTGCTTAGTTCAGTTCAGTCCAGTCTACAAAACTTTAAGGGGAGGGTTGTATGGTTTGTATATTTGCACTTTTTAAAAATCGATTTTTTTTTTGTCTTTTCTGATAGCCAAATATTCCAGGAATATTAATATTAAAATTTTAAGTCGATTCAAGCCAAACTGTTATTGTTATTGTTAGTAGTCTCCTCTCCTTTATTCATTCATTCATTCTTTTTTAGCTTTCAAAATTTTTAAAGCCGTTTTTCTCGAAAATACTTTTTTCGAAACGGTGTGCATGATATCTCAAGTTTTATTTAACAGATTGACAGACATTCTTTATAAATCAGGCTATCGCACTGCGAGGAGTTTTTTACCAACTTGTTTTTGTTTTTTTTTTAAATTTTCAAACTGCCACCCTTTATTGAAAAAACTCTTCGTAGTGTCATAACTACATTCTTCTAGTTGAATAATTAAGAAAGATTGCTTTCTTCAGACTATTGAAAAGGCTGGAATCGTGCACATCAGGACACAACCTCTTTTCAAAAGCTCCCATGTTGCCGGCATATAGTATTTTCAATTTTGATTTTTTTTTTAAATGTTATTAACTTTTTATATTCTCAAAACATCAATAAACAAAAAAACAAAAAGATTTTTGTAAAAATATTTATTGGTTCTTTTTGATTGCGTCCGAAAAAACACCCAAAACTCAAGCGTCCAAACGAGAAGACCCCTTAAAGCCTGAGTACACTATGCGGCTATCCATCCGGTCATTCAAGCACACATTTGGTCGTTAATGTTGATTATATTTTTTAGTGTTTACTCTTGCGTCATTAAAAAAATTACCAATTAAATACAAAACGTTATTAAACATTAATAACACAAAATTAATGGATGATTTACGGTATGGGAAACCGAATGTACCACAAGAGTTTATTCGAAAACATAAATTTTTATATATCAGCACAAAAAATTTTGCAAACAAAGAGGAGGTGAGGTGAAGGAAATGATATTGAAGTATAAAACCTAAATTATTTTTTCAAAATGAATGTTTAAAAAATCTCAGTAAAAACGCTACAATAATATTTAATTATTTTTTAAAAATATAATTCAATTATTTACAATTTTTGTATTTATTAGTTCTTTTTTTCTATTTTCAGGTATAAACACAATTTTTGAAAATTTATTTTTGTAAGTACAAACTTTATTTTTTGTGACGTTTATTTTAAAAACTTTAATGTCTCAAAAGTATTTGAAACATATAAGTTGAAAAAATTATAATTTCAAAATTTTGAACACAAAAAAGGTTGACTTTTGCAAGTATAAACTTTTTATAAATATTTAGTGGATTTATGACAGTATACTACTACTTTTGATATTAAGTTATATGTTTCTAGACTTGACTTGATTTGACGTTTTGAAACCATGTTTACATTTAATCTACTCTTAAAGCAATCAAAATTAATTTTAAATTGGTATTTTTCATTTATATTTTGTGTTCTGTTTTTTTCTTGTTAAAAGCTTATCAACGGTTTCTCAACTATAGCTCCCAAATTCTATATTATGGAAAAAACACTTGAGATGAATTTTAGCTTATAACTACTGTTGCTGATATTTTCAAATCTTGTTAAATTAATTAAATTGTTTTTTCCGCCATCTCTAAAAATAGTTTATATATTTTTATTTTATTTTGCACTTTTAATATCAAAACTCTCAATTTCGAGTTCTGAAAATTGAGAATTAAGCTTATTATTACATATCACAATTATTATAAAGTTACCTGTGAAATAAAGACATTTAATACTAACCATCATGAATTGTAAAAACAATTTCAATAATATAAATTTAATAGAAGCACTGTTACACTTCAACTAAAAAATTTTAACGAAAAGTTTTTTTTAAATTTATATTATGATAAATGTAAATAGTGTGAAATTTTGAGGTATATATAAAAAAAAAATTAGTATGTGCTTAAGGAACTTTTCCCGTTTTCGGGAATGACTAAAGAAGACTACTTTTATTACCAAAAAAGAAACTGGTTACTAGGATTATCTGGCAGAAGTAATTAGTAAATTGAAATTTTTCCTGAATTTGTCTGCAAACTAGGCTGAAGGTGTCAAGTAGAATGTACTATTATCAATTGAAAAAATAGCAAAATTTGGCAAAAGAAGCCGCAGTTAAATATTTATACTTTAGCTTAGATATACATAGTATTGCCCTTAAACCTTGTAACAGGAAAAAAAAATTTATGGCTCTATAGGGAAGTTTGTGCAGCAGTAGTTTTATTTTATTTTTCAAATTGTGTTTGTAAAAATAGTTATTTCTTAAGTTCAATTCCAACAAAATAATGCGGCCATGAGAAGTGATATCATCAAATGAATATAGCATAAAAAAATATAAGGGAAAATACTTAATTTATTTTTTTTAATGTGTGGTCTCCAGAGGATCGAAAAATTCAATTACTTTTCCGCAAAATAAATGTTACACACAACACAGGGACAGAAACATATGCTAAATTTTTATAGCGAACTAATTTTATTTCTTTACAAAATTTAAAGATTTGCCTAGATATTTTCTTGTTTGTTATTCATAACTTTTAAGAATGTTTGAATTTTTCTCTTTTTATCTAGCACCTACGTCTTTGTCTAATATATGTATATATATATATATATATATATATTAGTAGCTTCAGCTTCAAGCTGTGTTACTTTAGTTTTTCGTGAATCTCTTAGGCCTTTTATAAATTTTGCAGAGAAAAAATTGTTAAATTTTCATTTTTTTAAAATATTTCTTAGAGTTATCCTTTCTTTCAGTTAAAATTTAAAATAATACCGATTAGTATTAAATAAAAAACTTATTTTAAGTTCAAAAAAAAAGAAAAAAATTTGGGGCTCGTCCGGGAATTGAACCCGGGACCTCTCGCACCCGAAGCGAGAATCATACCCCTAGACCAACGAGCCATGTAAATGGTGATGCATTCATCTCAGATAGGTTCTTCCTGTAATAAGTTTTAAAGAAAAGCTTTTTCGTGTTGCTTTTTTATATAAATATAAAACATCTCTTATACATTTCGTGTAGTTAATGATGTTTTAAACAGCCAACTCAAATGTTGGCGTTTTTCAGCAACAAACTAGAGTTGAAATGAAACTTTATAGACCTATGGAGAAATTTTTTTTTCGTAATTCTTCTGTTTTATTTTTCAGGCCCCTTTAGATTTAATTTTAGAATTTTATATTTTTTTTTAAATTAAAAGAATTAATTTAATGCATGTAAAGTATATATTTTGTAGTATGTAAAAGTTACATGCTTTGTGTGCCAAGAAATAAATTCAACTTGATTTATTTTTTTGGATATATTGGGTATATGTAGAAAAAAAAATTCCGAATAAAAGTAAACCCCCAAAGATTTGAATTGTTCTAAAAAAATTGCACGAAATGGGTTCAATAGGAGAGAAAACAGAGAATGTTCGTATAATTAAATAGTAAGTAAAATATTTTTGCTGAAATCTTGAATTTGACATGTTTTAATTGTATTTTATTTAGGGAATAAATGTTTGCTTCAGCGAAAATTTTTGGTCATAAAATATATATATATATATAATATATATAATATATATAATATATATAATATATATAATATATATATGTATATTAACAAAAGTGCTGACCATCAGTGTTAAAAATAAATTTATTTTTTGATGGACAAAAAAAAAATAAACAAAACGAAAACTTCTCCCTCAACAAGAAAAAAAAACATCGTAAAAACAGAACTAAATGAATTACGGGCTCGTTTACTTTTTTGCTATGTATGTTTGCGTTTCTGTTTGTGCTGTTGTTTTCTATTTCTTTTGACGAAGACATCTCCTTTAAAAATTGAGTTCGCCAAAAATTTTGTCTGTCATCTAGTCAGTTTATCATCATCTTTCACTTTTAGTCAGAAGCGGTTACGTATGATCGTTAAAAATCACCATTTATGTAATTTTGTTTCTAGCAAATTAATAAAATTTGGCGTTTTGTCAAAATTTTGACTGCCGATCACGGTAAATAAGAAAAAAAAAAACGAAATAAAACAACGGCTGTTTTTTAATGCTTGAATTTCAATTTAAAAGTTCAATTTGGTTTTTTGAAATTTATTTTGGTGATTTAGTAGCACTTTTTTTTGAGTAATATAGGTCTACCAAATTATTTTGGAAATCATCCAAATTTACTTTTATAATGACTGGAAAACATATGGCGATTTCGGTTTTGCATTTGTGCAATATTAAAATAGTTTCTTATAAATAGCAAAATTATTTATCATTTTTATGACTTTTATTTTTTTTAAATTTATTGTTTGTTTTGTTTTTCGAACATAAGAAATTTACTTAAGACGGTGGCAACTTTTCTTTAACCCTTTCACTGCCGTGTTTAACATTTTGGGTACACGCTGAGACGCATTACCACACCAGGAAAACTATTCTTGTTTGAGAAGGAAAATGTATGAATTTCTAAACTCAAGCTGTTTGTTTTTTAAGTAATTTATTTGTCTAATTTTAATCAATGTATAAATTAATTTCTTATATATTTTATGAATTTGTAAGGACTGCTTTGAACTCATATAATTTAATATATGTAGGGCTGCTTGTAGGTAGAATTGGAAAAATAAAGAAACAAAACACAAAAACACTTTAATACCTCGTCGTGCCGAAATTTTAATTTTTTTTGAGAATGCGTATTAATAAATATTAAATAACATTTTCATGAAGCTATATTTCCATTTTAGCAAAACAATGAATTAAGTTTTAGAAAATTCCAGGATTTTGTACTCGTTTAGATAAGTATTGTTTTATTTTTATTGTTAAAAATTGTAGTTGTGAAGATGAATGATTCCTTTTTCCAAAGAATCAGTATTACCGCCTCGCTAAAGAAATAAAAAATGAAAGGAAGGTTGTTATTTTATGATATTTTTGCAGCTGTTTACAAAATAAATTTTCAGGAAAATTTAAATTGCAAGAATGTCGGTATATCCTTACATTCCTTGGCCTTCTTAGTTAAAAACAAGAGCATAAAAAAATCCGAAAAATTACCTTTTTCATACGATTAAAAACGTTTGATTCATATTTTTCTGCATTATTAAGTATATAAATAAAAGAAATCGTGAAATTATAAATATTCAAAAAATATTTTGAAAATGTTGTTTTTTGTGTTGTACATTAAATTAAAAAAAAGTAAAATTGCTATTCTACTCGTTTTTTTTGAAGGTGGATGAATATAATAGTGCCTCTAAAGAGAAGGAAGACTCAATGAATTGTTAATTGAGCTTTTTGTGCAACGGTCTTTGGGGAATCGTAGTCTTGTCTTTGTGAGCATAATGATGTTTGTAGTAAAATTTCCTGAAATAAATTGTTACATACTGGTCGACAGATTCAATATTTGCACAAAGCTTTCCCCTAAGTGTAATGTCCCGAAATTGATTTGAAATATTTTTTCGTATGCTATATTTTACGGATCGCCAAGAAGTAAATAAAAATTAAAGCCTACAAAAAATAGAAATGATTTTGGAATGAGAAATTTATGGATTTCTATGATCCACTTGAAATTGGAATCAATAATACCATTTCGAGGTTTCATAATTTTTTGGCAATACATGAGGCATGAAAGGCTTTAAAGTGTTTTAGCTATCCCAGTGGGGAGAAAGTAGAGCTACTTCATCAATAAAGGGAGCTACTTTTCAGACATAACGACAACTTTCTCGGGGAAAACATCAATGAATTTTGTTAGAAAAGGGGACGAAAAGTAGCCGTCATGACTACTTTCTGCCGGAAAAAGCAGCTATGAGGGCTACTTTCTGCATGCTCTATTTGTGAATTTTTCACTTATGCACTTTTACACCATAAAACACGCAAGAATTCGTCGAAGATAAATTCACTGGGGCGCGATTTCCCTACTGGGTATGTTTGAAGCAGGGCTATACCTGTTGTGAAAACTTTGATAAATAAGGACATTTATCCTAGTTCTTATTTCCTTTTAATTTTAACAGTTTAATTTCATTGATGTTCAAAGTTTTCACTACATACCCATCAATTTAAAAGATACACAGCAGCAGAACAGCGTAATTTTAATCCTACAAATATTGTGATAATTCTTCCGGAAAATATATACACCGAAAAATTCAATGGCTAAGAAGACTCATTTGGTTTGGGGCTGTCCGGCCGAATCGCCGTCATGTAAATAAGGTAGTGATTCTTAAGAAATCAAATATTAATAAATCTCCAGTTGATACATTCGATCAAATGGGTGATTATTATTGCCTACTTAAAAAAAGTTTTAAATAGTATAAAAAATTAGCTTTTAAAATTTTATTAAACACAGCAGTCTTAAATGCCTAGATGAATTATAATATGGCAGATCATACGCCAACTAGTATGGAAAAAGAATTGTCTCGTATTCATGCGACTGAGCAATTAAAAAACTAATGACAATTACAACACTTTCACCTCTTTTGAAAAGAGGCCGCTGTGCAGCTACAAAGAAAACGTTTCAATAACATAGTTGGAAAAATTATAATAAAAGGACTTGATTCATTTTGTAATGACTGTCCATCAGAACCATTTTTCTATACTGCTTGTTTTGATAAAGAGCACTGCTAACAATTTAACATTGTAAACACACAAATTTTTAAGAGGGTATATATATATTTGGAATTTAAAAAAAAATGCAAATTAATGTATAAGCTAGCTCTTAGCATCATGTTTATAAAAAAAAAAACCAAAAACAGATGACATGCGCTTATTTGTTGCTTTCATTCCAATCAAATATGCAACAAGTATAAACTAACTCCTCACTTCCCCTATCCCACTCTGTTGTATATAGTTCTCCCTCTCTTTCTATTAACATATTTATGTATATATTGTACTTGCATTCATTTCGGCTATTCTTTATTTATAAATTCCCCCTAAAGCGAATTTCGAACATAAAAAGTTTTGCTTACAGCTAGCAACATGCTGCTTGCCTATGCATTGGAAATTTTCTAATTAGAATAAAATGCTTTGAGCATGTCTGTTAGAGACGACGCCCGCGATTTTCATTATTTAATTGAAAATAGCTTTCCTAGCATATGTTTTATTTATTGGTTTTTGTTTATTTTTTGTTTATATCATTATAGGCAACTTGAAAATATTATGAATGAATATTTCACTACTGAATTTGTATTATTGAATTTGAGTCTTTGATTAAAACTAATTTCAATATATTCCATGTCGTTCTTAATGTAACTTCTATACATATTTATTTTCAACTATGTGTGTATTCAGTTTGTACTTGGTGGGTACTTCTAATAAAACTTTCAAAAGAAAAATCATCATATCCTATCATAGTAGTCCTCATTCTATGATGTGCTCTACCACTCCCAAAGTAGTCTATATCAGACTGTTGATTCGTTAACTTCGGTCTCGCTGTATAAATATAAAATAAATGATAATAATATCTCGTGTTTTTAATTTATTATGTCACGGAAATTTAAATTAATTAAAATTAATAAAAATAATATATATTTTTACTTTTATTTATTGTCTAAATTACAAAATATTGCTGAATATCGATTACTAGTATACGAAATTAAAATATTTTTTAGGCATTTTAACATATTTCGGTCATTGGATTACGCTCGAAACCGTGCAATAAATTTATTTTTTTTTATAAATATTAATTTATTTCAATTAGTTTGTTTATTTCTCCGATGAAATAAAATTTTAATAAATTGTGTGTTGGTTGATTATCAAAAGGGGACCAAGTGCTAAGTATATATTTTGTGAATTTATATATATATATATATATATGAATACCTACAAATATTAAATATAGATAATACTCAAAACCAATAGTTTGTGTAATTAAACAAGTGATTTACGTTGTATTAATTGAATATTGGTAGCATACTGGTTGCATTTCTCTATTTTTTTTTTGTATTTTGTTAGAAATACATTTCTAAAGCTTCGGGTAAATTCAGTGATAAATAAAATCAAAAATTTGATTATAAGTTTCTTAAAGTTTTTAAAAATATTACATTTTTATCTTGAAGCTATTTTGACATTTAAAAACGGGGTACGACTATTAGCTCCCCAAATTAATTTGATATGGGATAATAGAAAAATTTTAAACGGGGGAAAACCCTAAAAATTGAAGTTCTAGAATTTTTTAAATATTTTTTACCAGCTTAGGAGCTCGGTCTCCATATGAAAAATTAATTTGGGGAACCAGATTATAATAGTCGTGCTAAAAACGGCCTTTAAAATATCAATTTCATATTAGTTTGTTAAACTGTAAAAGCTGTTGATAGCTTGTTTTTTTTTCTTAATGTAATTTTCGAAATGCAAATAAAAATTCTTATTAGTTAAAGATATTTTCAAAATCGCGAAAACATGACTTTTGATATTATTTGTTTTGAAAACCATCTTTTTTGTTAGGCAATTGTAAATAATCATTATTGTTTTAATATAGTAGAAATGTGTCGGATTCTTTGCTTTAAAAAAATCAAACAATTTTAATTTTTAAGAACTATTCATCTTTTAAAATTATATTTGCATAATCTGTAAAATTAGAAAAGAAAACTTATAATTGTTTGTGTATATTCTTGTAGTTTTTAGTTAAGTATTTCAGCTTAACATTCGTTAAATCAAAAATATTTATCCCATTTTTATTTAATTAATTAATTAATAAAATTCGTTGAAGTTTATTTTGACACTTTGAGGACGGCACAGTTTTTTCTATTTCGCTTCATCAGGCGGCATTGAAAAATGTACATACTTTGCTCTTTGTTGCGACACCTTTCACAAAATGCTGTTTAGCCAAAAATAAAAAGTTGATTTTAATAAAAAAAATTACTTTTAACCACAAAGTTTTCATCATCTACAACATTATAGCCGATGTAGGAAAATAAATCTAAAAAGATATAATTCTAGGAGAAACCTGACATATGTAATTAGTTTAGAAAGTAAAATGACGTAAAAACTTGGTAGAATTTGAAGTAGACCAAAGTTGGTTGGCATGAAAGTAATACTTAATAAGTTCTGAAGCTGAAAAATATATGTACATGTATATATTTAAACAAAATACTACTTTATTAATCAACACAATGTACCCTCCTCTTAAAGTGATATATTATATTATTTCTCTAACTTTTCTTTACCGGTCATGTAGAATGACATGACATTGAAAATTTGATAAACATTAGTTTACGGAAACATAATTTTGCTTTGGTTTTAACTGTGGGAGTACTATACAAGTATTGTTTAACAATGAATAAGGATACAATTTTAGAATACGTCAATCTTTTCTGACGGATCTAAAAATATTGAAGAGAAAATGGTTTGCATATGTTTTCAGTACTTTTTACTAAACGCAAGTTAACGTTGGTAACCTTTCATGTAATTTCATATAAAAAGAAATCGAACGCAAAGGTACAGAAATAAGGACACTTTTTAGATAAAAATTTTTTTTATTTTATATATTCTTTTAAATATGTTTAAGTTTTCTAGCTTTCTTTGTCAATTATTTTATTGCCAAATGTCATTTTCCTAGAATCGTTTACTTCTAATAAAGCTTAAAAAGTGTTAAAAACTTTGAATGTTCTGCTAATGGAATTTAATAGTATTAAGCCAAATGGAATTCTAGAAAAATATATGTTTTTAAGAAGAAAAAAAATTTATAAATTGTTTTACGTTACTTAAGCTATTTAAACCAATTCATGAATCCTTTATAAAGTATATTCTTATTTTAATGGAAATAGTAAAAGTATTTTTATATCATAAATGACTGCATTTGAAATTTGTATATTTAGCCATATCGTAAATTGAGTTTAGCTTGACAACTTTAAATTTATGTATATGAATAAATGAGAGCGTCGCGGACGACTCTTGACAGATGTAAAAACTCATATTTTTCTCTCCTATTATATATGATAAATTTTAAAATATACTTTTACCTAAATTAAAATAATAATTACTTTACCGTTTATTTTCTTATGTATCGGGTTTAATTTGTTTTTCTCTTTTTTCGAAAGATTTAGTTATTTTTCTATTTGCCTAATTTTGTTCTTGTTCAGGATTTCCTTTTTTCTTTTAATTAGCACAACTACTATCTTCCAGATCATTTGTCATATATATATATATTACTAAAATACATTTCGATTTTTTATATACATTCCTTTAGTTTATTTAGAAGGTAACATGTATATATGGATATTATTAGTACATATACCAGGTGTATAAGCTTAAATCCGCTGTTTTTCATTCGAAAAGACACATCCTTTTCTTATAAAAAGCAAAAAAAAAAGTTATTCAAAGTATTTGCCCGCGCTAGCTATAAATTTTTCGTATCTCTCAGGCAATTTGTATATACCACGCCAAAAGAATTCTTCATCTTTCGAGGCAAACCACTCAACAAGCCATTTTCGCATGAATCGAAGTGCTGTTTGGCGAGCGCATGACTAATGGACAAAAACGGGTGATAATCAGAAGGGGCCAGGTCTGGTGAATTAGTGGTATGAGGTAGCATCTCCCAGTTGAGTGCCTCCAAGTAGTTTTGGACCCTTCTTAACGTGTGCGATGGGGCATTGTCAGGAAAAAAAGGGTGTCGGTGTCGAAATCATACAAAAAGAAGCATAATGTTTCTATGGTAGCTTAGTATGCTCACTAGCGCAATCCACGAGCAAACAGCGGATTTAAGCTTGTACACCCAGTACATATATTTGAAAATTAACGTTTAACCTAGATAGGCTATCAAAATTTAATTATTCATTTGTAAATGGGTTTACCCTTAGTCAATCAATTATTTTTTGTATTATTTGTAGATGAATTTAATTTTCAAAATTGGTTTAGGTATAAACATTTTTTTTATCAATAAAATGATCTTAGTGTAGAGGTGGACTCTCTTGCTAGAATAGCCGAAATTAATATCACGCTTTTAATTGTAACAAGACAATGATAACTACTGAAAAAATTTACTCCCTAGTCATATATCGCACTATAACATGTTTTTACATTAAAGATTCAGCTAATCATATATGATATTTCAGCCGGCTCTTTCAAAGAAATAACTACATATAAACATAGTGAGTTAGATGTAACCTTTTTCGTTGAAGAAATTTTTTCACCTCTTAGAGAAAACAACTTAAACTTAAAACTGTTAAACTGTTGTTAAAATTTTAACAACAAAAATACTTTTTTTTTTCAAAAGAGAAGTTATTTCTTAAGTGTATTTTGATAAGTGAATTAAAATACCATAAAAAGTGTTTCGAATGCCCTTTGAAGATTTTTTACTATTTACGTAAATAAAGAACTAGTTTTAACTATTACTCCAAACACGTCAACTGAACGCTAGTGGTGTCGACCATTAAGAGATAACTTAATAAAATGCACAACTGACTCTTGTTTACAACATAAGTATATTTGAGTATATAGTCTAAGCTTTAAGCCTAGCGCAGACCAAGGCGTCTGTAGCTGCTACAGTAGCGGCTACAGACGCCGATTCAATCATATTGAATGGGTGTATCAAAATCTGGTTGACAAGTTTTTCTTAATGTAGTTTGCTTTTTTTAGCGGAATATTCTCTATTATTATTGATTATATTAGTTTTGTTTGATTATTATTGTGAGTTAAACTTAAATATTGCTAATTTTTGTTATCACTGTTTAAAGTTGATTTTATAGTGTTTATTTATGCCTCTTGCTATTCAGTTTTTTTTTATTTTTGCTAATAATTGTTATGATTTGTAGCAATTGTTGAATTTATTTTTTTTTTATAGATCTTTTCTTTTTTTAAATAAGACTTAAATTCTAAATATTATTTTATTAATTAATTTTCTTCAATATTGTGTAGATGCTTTAACAATGCTATTAACGGATTCAAATCCAGAATTTTCTTTAAGTTATTTTGATAAGTAAACTAAAAATAGAAATCAAGGATTAATTCTAACACTTTCTGAAACGTATATTAATATATATCGCAAATGTAGCTAAATTCAATTATGATAAGGAAAGGTAAATTTTTATTATCTTTTTATCTTATTTGTAGCTAAATAATTTCTTATTTGCTTAACCGTTTGAAATGCTATTATTTTATTGAATTATGTAAACGGGATGCTACACTTCAACGTAAAAATAATTTTCAGTTTGTTTTTATTATAATAATAAATAATTGAATAAAGAATTGAAAATTAAAATAAATCAAACACATTTATTGGAAAGATTATGTAAAGATTTTGATTGGACCTATCAAGATGTTCTTGTTTGTCAGGTAAGTTATGTATTTTAAGGAAAGTCCCTCACCAAATAATCCTTTATTACTTTATTACTCACAGATTGCAGGAAAGTGAAAAGGAAAAAATTTTTTAAATTTGGGTTTTTCTAAGCCATAAAACAGAAACACATTTTTACTAGTTTTATGTTTCCAAGTATTTTATGGCTTAGAAAAACCCAAATCCAAAAAATTTTTTCCGTTGCACTTTCTTGCACTATACGAGTAATCAAGTAACAAAGGATTATTTCTTGCGGGACTTTCTTTTAAAATACATAACTTACCTGACAAACAAGAACATCTTGATAGGTCCAATCAAAATCTTTACATAATTTTTCCAATAAATGTGTTTGATTTATTTTAATTTTCAATTCTTTATTCAATTATTTATTATTATAATAAAAACAAACTGAAAATTATTTTTACGTTGAAGTGTAGCATCCCGTTTACATAATTCAATAAAATAATAGCATGTCAAACGGTTAAGCAAATAAGAAATTATTTAGCTACAAATAAGATAAAAAGATAATAAAAATTTACCTTTCCTTATCATAATTGAATTTAGCTACATTTGCGATACATATTAATATACGTTTCAGAAAGTGTTAGAATTAATCCTTGATTTCCATTTTTAATTTACTTATCAAAATAACTTAAAGAAAATTCTGGATTTGAATCCGTTAATAGCATTGTTAAAGCATCTACACAATATTGAAGAAAATTAATTAATAAAATAATATTTAGAATTTAAGTCTTATTTTAAAAAAGAAAAGATCTATAAAAAAAAAATAAATTCAACAATTGCTACAAATCATAACAATTATTAGCAAAAATAAAAAAAAACTGAATAGCAAGAGGCATAAATAAACACTAAAAAATCAACTTTAAACAGTGATAACAAAAATTAGCAATATTTAAGTTTAACTCACAATAATAATCAAACAAAACTAATATAATCAATAATAATAGAGAATATTCCACTAAAAAAAGCAAACTACATTAAGAAAAACTTGTCAACCAGATTTTGATACACCCATTCAATATGATTGAATCGGCGTCTGTAGCCGCTACTGTAGCAGCTACAAACTCCGCTACTGTAGCGGCTACAGACGCCTTGGTCTGCGCTAGGCTTTACACGGACAATTTTCTTTTTAGTTATTATTAAACTCTCAAATATATATGGATTAGCGACATAGTGCAGTACTAATATCTGCCATACTGTGGCCTTTGTACTTAGCATACTATAAATAATTATTAAAAAACTGTAGCCTTACAGGAAAAATGTTACCCAAAAAGTTCAGGCGCTCTTGGACTAAAATATCTAATAGTTAATATTAAAACTAAAATAAAATATTAAAATTCTTCTAATATCCCTCGTTTTTTCATATAATTAAAAGGTGTAGGAAGTATATCAACTTTTACATTACGACATATGACATTTTGTTTAATCTCTAATTGATTTTCTGAACATCGTATCGTCAGGATAATATCACCAAGTTTTATTCATATGTATTTTTGACGTGGAAAGTCTCTTCAGCTTGATTAAATGTTCACTTAACTTATGTTTGCTTTATGTGATGCTGTAGGCAAATGGGTTATCTTCAATCTTCCTATCAGTATGCATATATACATGGTGTGTCAGGAATATAGGATAAGCCATTAAGGAAAGGAAGTAGATAAAATTTCATCGACAAAAAACATAAAAAGCAGGAGTCTAACTTTTTTCGTTTTCGACTTACAGGATCTGAAATTTTTTAGACTTATTTTTTGCCCGCGCAGTTATTATTTATAAAGTTTTAAATAAAATCACTATAAAAGAAAAAAACAACATTGGCTTTTTATTCAAAAAATAAATAAAAACCATAGTTAAGCTTTGGTAAATAACCTCACTCTTAGCTTTAACCAAGCAGTTATTAAATTAATGTTTATTTTGTTTCAATTTCATTATTGTTATAGACTTTTTTTACGTTACTCTTTGTTCTGTAGAGGCTTGTGATAGAGTTTTTAAGGACTTGCTGATGTATTGTTTTTTTTTTAAATTTCGTAACATAAACTGCTTTTATAAGTTTGTAATCTGTCTGAACATTTTTGGCAAGGAATCCGTTCCTAGTTCCAGTCATGAATTTAAAATGTTAAAATATAGAATGTAAAAGTTATTATAACTTAAAAGCATAAAATAAAAATAACATGGAGAACACTTTTAAAGGACAGACTTTTATTTATCATCATTTCTTATAATTAATGAACTAAAAAGAGGAAAATAGTCTTTTATACCTTTGAAAGGGAAGAGAAAGATATATAATTCTCCTCACAAGCTTCATTTATAATTTTATGCCAAGAAAAATGTGTCTTTTCGTTTCAAAGAAATTAAAATACAAATGTAATTTTTCAATATGTAACTTAAGTAGAATTTACTAATGATCAAGTTCCTGATTTTTCTTAGAAAAAATGAAGCTTCATCGTAATAAAATATAGAATTTCTACAAGTTTTCTATATAGTGCAAAATTTATATGACTAACATTTCTGCAATTGGATATATATAATTAGAGAGTTAGAGCTAGATAACATATATCTAAAAAATATACTTGAAAAGGATTCATATTCGTAGATTTACCATGCGTGAAATATTCTGTTATTTTATTTGCCTTTCATACAGTATATGAATCTGCCTTTAAAATCTGTTCGAACCTGGACTTTTGGTGTCAAATTTTATAGAACTCTAGTGGCTATGACAGTGCAATATGATTTGATCTTTTGATAAATGCTGGAATATAATTGGTTTTAAAATACCGAAGTTTATGCCGTCTTCCATTAAGAGGTCTAACAGGATTTGACCTGAAAAAGTGTCAAACATTTATTTTTGAATTTTGAAATTTTTTGAATAGATATTTCATAATTAAAAAAGATACTTTAAATTGCTTTATAACGAATAAACTTTTATTAAAAATTTAATAACTTTCAATATTTCTTTCTTTTTCTCATTCATTTCTTTTTATATATTCCGTGGAGTAATAGTGTCCATTAGTTATATTATTAGATTTATGCAGAACTTTAGTGTAGATATCTTTTTGGGCGTGCAAATTAGGGCGAACGCATTCCTAAATATGAATCATTTATGTAAACGTTCTCTCTAGAGTAGAATGAATAGATATAACAATGCTACGATTTAAACAAGGCAGAGAGCATTTTTTTATCAATAAACTTTTAACAAAATGTCAACAAAAAAATACGATCATAAATTTTTTAAACAAACACACAACCAATTTCTAATTATCTATCTGAATGCCACACGAAATGTTAATTGTCAATGCTATTATCGATTTCAGTCCTCAAAAAAATGAACTATTGGTATAGAAACACGATTGAATGGCGGTGTATAATAAATTAAGGGTGTTTGGTTAAAATGGCCACCCATAATGACGGAGTTGTAGGAGGAATAAATAAGAAGCACAGTGGGTAATTGCTTCTAATTTTCCTTTTATTTTTATTTTTATTTACGTCTATAAGAGCACTGATAAATATTTACAAATGAAATAAAAACAACAACTACATAAAAGAACAAAAAACATAATATATTGGTTAGCTTTTAATTTAGTCCTTTATTAAATTCACACCCCAATACACGTAAACTTTAATCTGTTTATAATAAAGATACACTTATATATATATTTATATATGAAAGTATATCAATCGAAGAAAGTAAAGATTGGAAAGTATATTTGTTAAGGAATAGCCCTTGAAGTTTTGAATATGAACTTATCATATTTATTAATTTGATCAAAATACTTATTGGTATATAAAATATGTATAATATATAGATGGTAGAGAACTAAAAATAAACATTAGTCATTCTGAGGTTCAAAAAAAACTAGACTGAAGTAAACAACAATGAATTAGTTGAAAGAATATTGAAAGGGTGTGAATATATCGATTTTGATGCTTATCAATTAAGTGTCCTGGTACAATGCTTAAGCAATATTAAATTATTAGAAATTATTTGCTTACATACACAGAGTGATGGAATTATTTTTAGTATATAGAAAGAAAGTGTATCATTATGTTTTTAATATACATACATATGTCCAAGTCAATTACAGTTTTTTGTGATGGTTTACTTTCAATTTTGTAAAATTTAATTCTGACTATTAGATTGAATATTATTTATTAAATTAAATTATTAGATATATAGTATGAATCTTTTAGCAAAATAAACACACTTTAAGTTTTTATAAATTAAAGTACAATTTTGTCGCTTTCTTCTCAATATTTTGTACTTTTCTACGAATTGAAATTTCTGCTTTTTGCAGGGCTTGCAAGTGTGGGATATCTAAGTGAAGTCGAGATTTATAAATTTTTTCTAATATCCTTCATGGAATACTTCTAGTACGATCTTAATTACGTTAATTTTACTGTTTTTGAAGTTTGTTTTAATAAGAAAAGGTGTTAAGTATAACTGAACTAGCGTCCAGCTTCTAATTTTTTCCTTTATTTTATTTTATTATTTTTATGATACTAGCCAAAAGTTTAATCTGTCAACGCACTTAATGCATACAAATGATGTACACTAAAATTACAATTTAAAACTCACTATAATTGAAATCAATAAATATATTATAATTATTATCCGTAATAATAATGCATAAATAAATAAAGCACTTTTATTCATGAAATTATGTTATGAAGTGCACAGATAAATTTTAATCGTGTATGGATATATTATTTCTAAAATTTGACAATTTATTAGTATTTCGTTTATTTTGTGCGATTTCGAAACTATTGAAAAAGGTCTCTAAAAATGGTTTTCCAGCTATTCCGATTTCAAGCATCTGCTTTGTTCTTGGCTAATACCTTTCTATAGCTGATTTATTGTTTCAGAGGGGGAAAGCTGCTGTTCTACATTCCAATAGCCACCCACAATATGATTATATATTTTTAACATCTTTATATTTCTATATTCAATGATCTTCAAATTTTTAGAGTAAATGTACCTTTTTAATATTTTATATTATTGATAAAATGTTATTTCCTGGTTGAGAAGGTAAGAAGGAGGAGAATTTTCATGTGAAATTATTTTAAGTGGCAATGGCAATGACCTTAGAGAAGGTTAAGCCAAAAGAAGTGAAGTTGATTAGAAGATGAAAAGCATATTTAGATTTTTTTCTCTTTTTACTTTTAATGACTGCATGAGCATTTCAATATATGTCTGTTTGTTTCTTTCTTTTATCTTTAATTTATATATATTCTTTTTTCGTTTTCTACTAGCTAATCTAACGTTTCTGTAGGTATCTACTTAAATTATTGTTTACCTAAGTTATTCCCTTTGCAACTTCTTCTACAAGTTTTTGTAACGGGTATTTATGTTGCGGAAATATAACTTGTAGTCGATGGTCTTTTATGAAGCTGTCTATAACCATTTTGCAAGATGCTCTTTTGAATTTGAATGAACTTTTCTTAAATAAAATCAACAAATCAGAGAGCAACATACCTGGTTATACCTCTTGAATAGGTTTTTAGTCTAATAAATATATTTAATAAAGTATTATGAAATTTTTAAGGGGTTATATACACTTAGAAGCCTCTAAAATAGGGGTTTTTCGAGAATTTCGGTACCTTTAGATTTATTAATGTAAAAATTAATACACATATTATAGTAACCCTTAACTGTATTTTAAAAATTTTTATATGTAAAAATAATAATATTGAAAGCTGCTATAGCTAATCTTCTGGCGCTGCACTCAAAAAAGACGTCTTGCGGTGACCACGATTTCTCTGGATTGGGTCATCTAAATTTATAAAGCCAAATATATTTCGTTAGAGTAATGAATCTAGGAATAATAGTGGAGTCAATGAATACAAAAAGCAAGCAACCTCGAAGTTCTAAAGAACAGCTTCGATTGTGATGATTTTTTTTAAAAAACTTACTATTTTAATATTATTTGAAATTAGAAACATTTTGGAGCGGGGGCGGAATTATTTATATTGTTTAAACAATAATACTTATACAGGATGTCCCAAAAATATATGATCAAATGCTTAGGATAGAAAGTAGATGAAGTTAGAACGACCAAAAACACAAAAAGTGGGGGTCTAACTTTTTTCGTTTTCGAGTTACAGCTTCTTGAATTTTGCAGGCATCGTTTTTACCCCCACGCAATTTATCACTTATAACTTTTGAATCTATGCGATAATGAGGAAAAAGATATTTTTTTATAGCTTATAATATTGTTTTATTATTAAAATTATTTATAGCAAAAATTGAAAAATAATAACAAATGGCGGAGAAAAAAATTTTTAAGCAGAAAAAGTTTGGAAAAATCCCAGGCATCTTTTGAGGTTTTTTGCTTTTTTTCAAAAAAGAGACCCAGCATAAGTTAATGTTTTATATGTTTTATGTTTAACAAAGTAAGCCTTTCCCGGTAATTTGATAAGAGGCTGATTGGTTCAGCCGTTTTCGAGAAATCTTGGTCACCGACTTTGAAAACACAGTTTTGAGAAAAACCCGCTTAAAATTTCAAAAGCACCTTCAATCGCTCTTTACGCCTGTGTGTGCACTTAAATATGAAAATAAAAAATTTTTTTTTTTTGTAAATTCTATGTGTATATAATCCCTTAAGGGGGGCGATACCTTTAGAATTTATAAAAAATCGAATTTTTCTTTTTTCATAATTTCAAAGTATAATATGTTAAGAATATACTGTAAAAAGGAAAAAGCAAAAAATTGAATTTAGTTATTGTCAAAACGTTTGGGGGTTAGGGTCCGCATACCATGCCTAGTCAGGTACAGATGTACAAGTCAAAAAAAAACTAGGGACTAACTCTAGTGACGATATTTGTACAAATCCTTTCCAAAGAATATAGAATTATTGAATTTTTTTACAGTTTTTACTGCGCTATCTGAGCAGTAATGAGCATAGTCGACAGTTTGGCATTGAAACTTTAAACGCGATTATCTCGAAACTGTATATTCAAAAACTGGTCGTGCTGTAGCTCAACAAGTTATTAATCGATTTGGCTGAAATTTGGAGAGGTTTTTATCTATAGCATTATCGGAAGTTTTAGCGATCTCGCATGAATAAATAATTTTTTTGAGGTAAAAACTGACGAAAAAATAGTCAAGTTTGCCCAGAAAAAATGAATTTAATTATGTATTGTTACATGAGTGATTGAGCAAAAGTTCAAAAGAAAGTCACAACAAATTCATTTGACAAACAAAAAAAAAAAAAACACTCAAACTACAATACCGGTGCAATATTAAAACCGCTGATCTGCTAGCAGCGTGTGTAAAAATTAACTCATCATTAGAGCCCTACAGGGTACACAGACAGGCAAAATAACTCGGGTTCTTTGAAATCTAGTCTTTTGCAAAAAACCCGAGTTATTTGCTACCGTGACAGACAGACAATCTAGTGCTTTGGACAGAAATGTCAAAAACTGATCAGCTTGTATTTATTATTATATACGCTTTTGAGATTTTATTTGAGTTTTATATGGTATATTTTGCAAAAATGCATTAATAAAGGTGCAATTTTTGAAATAAATATGGCTTGCAAATTATATTTCACATTTAATTTTTATGAATTTATTTAATTGAAGTTTTTAACAAAGTTTACTTATTACAAAATTAAAAGTTTTTATGGTTATAACGATTCTTTTAATTAATTTATTCTTTCTTTTAATTTTCTTTTAAAAGTTAAATTTTTACCCCTGCCAGAAAAACAATATTTTTTTTGACCAACTAAATTCTTATTATAAGCAATTTCTTACTAGTTTGATTATGATTGCAGTTTTGGAAATACATAACTGCTATTAATTTAAATACTGTAAAAGCTAAAAAATTATTGAGATATAATTTTAATTTTGTTCACAATCCCTTTTAACATTGACAACATTTCTGTTTTAAAGTTATAAATAACTTCTGTAATAATCCAAAAAAATTGAAAACATAAATCAATGCGTACTTTATGTAGTTGAAGACACAGCAAGTTTTTTTAAATGTTCCATGAAGACTTGTAGTGAGATATGATCTGTTTTTCCATTCTGCAAAAAATAATCTAATAATTAAATCATCAAAAGTGTTAAATACTTACCTACATAAGCTTTAAATAAATTTAATTTGACTTCAGCTACTGTCAAATAGCTATGGTGAAACAAAAATTTTTTCACCTTTTAGTGTTACCTAATTGAAAAACACTAAAAGACCACCGTCATATTGCTAGTATAATTTAACCACTTTAAAAACTAGTAACTATGTACTTGGCGACTTTTGATTGGCTAGAGCAAAAAACTAGCTTCAAAGAACTCGGGTTCTTTGCCTGTCCATACAGGATCAAACAACGGGAACAGACCTGGCCCAAGCTTGGTTCTATATTGTAAAACTCTGGGCCAAGCTAGCAAACCAGTCTTGGCCCTGACTTGGTAAAAGTCTGGAATGATAACATCGTGCCAGGCTTGATTGTCAACGATGGGCCATGCTTGGTTGTCAACGATGGGCCATGCTTGGTTTTCAATGCTGAGCCATGCTTGATTAGCGATACTGGGCCATGTTTAATTATCAATAGTGTTCCAGTTAAAAAAATGCTGGTTTATGTTCGCATTTTATAGAGTGAATGTTCAAATTTTAGCAATAGTCTACAACAAATGAATCAAGAAAATAATTAAATAAATAGATAGTATAATGTAAAAAAAATAGGTGAACAAATAATTATAATCATATATTTATTATATTAGGTATATTTTATTTGATGTACATACAAAAAAGTACTTAAATATTATTATGCTATGATTATGATTCTAAATTATCCGAAGACTAAGGCTGCGTTCACAGTGAAAGCTGGCGCTGGTGCTGGTTGCAGAAAAACTTATTCATAGTGGCAGCTGGTAGCTGAGCTTGTTTATAAGCGATAAATTTGTGTACAACAACATTAAAATGAAAGAAGGAAGGGGATTATCATATTGTTTCGGCTGGTTAACATGTATACATATATTTTGTTGCTGAAATTAAAATGCATCGGTTAAATTTTATTTGAAATTATCCCAAAATTGTTTTATATTTCCAAGAAAAAAATTCATTCAAATTTTTACCTTGAAAGGATTATATTTACATATAGGATGCATAGTTTTCTTTCTAAAATTCTTAGAAAATATTTATAAAAGATTTTGTAACCTTTATGGAAATTCATATGTTTTATGGAAGGAGTTTTCAAAACATGTATTTCAGGATTTTAGTATTATATTAGGACCTGGAAGCAAATTATATTAAGTTTGTATGGGCATAAGTCTAGACATTTGAAGGAGTAAAAGTTTTTATCAGATTTCTGCAGTCTACTTCACAATATATTACCTGAAATAAGAATTTTTTAGATATATCAACATGAAATTTATCATAATTTAAATATAATAATTATTCTAATAACTACAATTTTATCAGCTTATATAGTAATTATTTTAATTTAAATATAATTAAAAATCATTATCTATTATAAAAACTTAATCTAAAAAAAATATTAATTAATTGAATTAAAACAAAAAATTAATAAAATGGCTTCCATCTTTCCTCTTGTTGCTATATACAAATTTTGAACTAGCTCCGCTATATGATGTCACATGAAAATGTTTCGTATACAAGCTATACGAACCATCTTCAAAGCATGGCACCAGCTCAAACCAGTTTGTCAGCCAGCTTTTATTCTAAACACATTAAGCTGGTTGCTTTGAATTGCCTTTAGCCACTTTTCTCGCAACCAGCAACAGCGCCAGCGCCAGCTTTCACTGTGAACGCAGCCTAAAGCTTATTACGCTGTGATCGTCCGCCGTCCCTGTCATTCGCGCCAAATAAAAACTTGCTTACAGCTGTCACTATTTTTTGATGTGTTGGTTACAGATCGTTAGTTAATCCTGGGTTATAGAAATAACATATAAATGTAAAACTATATGCATCGCACTTCTGCGTTCTAAGTAAAACAGAGTCTTTACTTGTCAATTTGTTTGTTGTGTTGGTTACAGGTCTTTAGTCGATTCTAGGTTTATGTGACCTCATAACCTGAGGTAGTTCAAAACAATATTGTACGCTATAAAAAAATTTTTTTTTTACTCATTATCGCATAGATTGAAAAGTTATAAGTGATCGAGTGCGTGGGGGTAAAAACGAAGCCTGAAAAATTCAAAAGGCTGTAACTCGAAAACAAAAAAAGTTAGACCCCCACTTTTTGTGTTTTTTGTCGATGAAATTTCATCTGCTTTCCACTCTTAACGTTTGACCACCCAATCTCGGGACACCCTGTATATATTGTTTCCATATTGCAAGTTAGAGAAAGATGTAAACATGTCAAAACATGAAGAATAAATAGAATATTTTTTTAAAATTAATTAAATATATTCAAAAAAAAAAATTTTAGAAAATAAAAATGTCAAACAATTATTATAAATTGAAATTGAAATAATGTTTTTAACTAGAATCAAAATTTTTACATATGATCTAAATATAAATTCGAATGTCACTAAAAATCGCTGCTTACGAATGTAAATTGTATTGTATCTATCGTGTAAATATTTTTATATATGCAAAACTTTTAATATATAAAAGCTTGTTTACCCAATCTTGGCCCAAGATAGGATAAGCATAGCCATGGCCAATATTTAATTAATCAGCTTTGGGCCAATCGCGGTGCGCCTAGTTTGGCTTCCCAATACTGTGCCAAGCTTGGCCCCGTTGTTTAACTCTGGGGACTCCTGTATGGGTGTCTGTCTACCCTGCTAGATAATCTTATTACCGAATATACAAAAAAAAGGTAAAGAAAAAAAAGTCCAAGAAATAGAAGGATGTAATAAATTTCAACATTGGTTATAATTGTTTCCATACTTTTCTGCAAAACTATAAAATGTTTGGGTTGATATGCGATTGTGTTTTTATATAACGAAGATATGATTATAGTTTTTATGTCATTGAAAACTTACGAGATTATTTGCCATAAATTGAGCTATTGCTCCATTTATCTCAAAAAATTTTGAATTTGGCACATGAGCTTGTTTTATTATACTATAATTAATGCTTAATAGTCGTCTATTTTATATCGTTTTTTACGTTATTTATCGAAACTTCTAGTTTTTTAAAAAATTACTAACTTTAGGAATTAAATACATATGAAACGCAAGCATATTATATTTTACTAAACAGTGGCATATTGCGCATGTATGTCACGGCTGGATAAATTTTTCTTTATCTTTAAAACAACATTTTTTTACATTTTGCCTTTACTCAAGTAACCAGCATGCATCCTAAAATACTGATGCTGTGATCTTATCATCCGGTTACACTGCATACACCTTCTTTGTAGCCTTACCTTAACGCAAACACTCCATTAAGACTACGTGGTCTTAATTATTTTTTACAATTCAATTCACCCGTCGTGAAAATTACATCCTGAACTTTGAGTTTTCCAAGGCACGCTCCAAATGGTGTGTATATCTTGTTTTTTCTAATAATTGTTATCCACAATGCAAGCATATAGGAGCAGATTGGCCATGAATTTCATATAAGCTTTAAAATCTTAAATGTTTGATCACCGCGTGCAACTCACTTTTTTTCCTTTTTTCTGAATTAAAAAATGTTCAAATGAATTTGAAACTATGCAATGGAAGGAATTGAGATTATTTTTTTTATAATAGAGAGCAATGTAAAAACCTGGTTATTCGTTACTATTTCTCCTCGGTTATCTGTTTAAAATAAATTTTGTAAATGTTTAATTATGCTGCTGCAAATTTTAACTTTGGAAAAATCTTTGTTTGCTTAGAATCATAAAATCATTGTATTGATTTTTATTAATATTTTGCACAACTATTATCAAGTTCTGCTTGTATAATAATTCTATTTTTAAAGTTATTATCAAAATATTTCAATAAATTGAAGCAAAAGTAAAAGATAGAATGTAAATTTTCTTATTTTCCTTTTTGATAAGGCAAAAGTGGATATTAAATTTTTCCCCAAACTTATAAACTTACTCACTCTTATGTTAAAAATATCATAGTATAATATCCTTTCGATTCTGATCAATTTGAAATTTTTATCGTTCATAAATTCTATAAGTATATTTCTATATATATTAAGTGGCAGAAGTTGAAATTGTAAATGTAACTCATATATTTTTTTAATAAAAAAAATTCCCAAAATTTCAACTGAAAAATATCCCTAGTAAGACTTATAACTTGTACTTACGTAACGTTTTTGTAAATGCTTCTAGAAAGATACACAAACTCTTGAGAAATTTTTAGAAGCCGTTTAGGATAAGTTGAGTAGCATGAGTAACATATAAACAAATTATTTGCAAATAGTCAGGAAATAATGATAAAAGATACTTCTTTCAACTTTTCTTGAAATAACTCTCAATGAAGAAACTTAATTAAGTATATTACTTTTGGTTAATTTTAAAAATATGGAGCTTTATAATGAAGATGTAATTATAGGAATCATTTCATATCTAATATTTAATAATCTTATTAAATCAAACTGCTGAGAAACTGTCGCTGAAGTAACAAAAATTTCTGTCAGAACAAGCTGCTTATATTTTAATTAACAAGAAGTAAATAAACTCAATAATTCGGGAAATTGTGAATTTTAATTTTGCTGAGCTAGCTAGCTGTGCTTCGACAAATATATGTGGATGAATTTTCTATGCATGCTGGTACATAAACCTGAAGGGTGATTATTTTTTAAAACAGAATATATCTTTTTAGCAGCAAAAAGATTAATTTTCTGAAGATGTTAGAAATTTTACAGTAAAAAAAATATTTTATTGGTTAGCTTACCTTCATTTTAAGTTTTACATTTAAGGAAAATTAGTTGTCTTATTTCTTATTTATAGAAAGCATCCGTTATTTAGTATTTTAATTGAAAATTAGAAATTCTAATAGATATTTCCAGACTTTATTTAATAGCTAAAATGATACTTAAGTGACTAATTCGAAAGAGCATTAAACTTAGTTGATTTCAAAATGAGGTCTAGTATCTAATTTATAAATAAATGGCTTCTCTTCATTTTACATTATCGACATCTTTTATTGTATTTAGTGTATAGTTCATTAATGGAGCGACAGACACACCCACTTCATATATGTCCTTTTAGCATAAAACTAACTTTTATATGCATTAATAATAGCTGTCTTTTACACTTTTGCTAATAGCATGTTTGTTACATTTTCCTATAGACTTACATATATTTCATGGACATTTATCCTTTTTGTAATATTCTTTTTTACTGTTAAATGCGTCATGCAAAAATGTTACATTGCTGTTAAACGAGTTTGCTTTTGTTATCAGCAAAAAAATAGAGGAAAACATCTCTTATCTCTAAATATGTTGACTACACATTTATTAGGACATGATAGAATATGACGTTGTCCTGGTTTTTAAGGTTTTTATTATTATTTAACTGTTTTCTGAAAAGCTGTCGCATTATATATTTTCTATTTTTTTTACTTTTTTCCGTAAAGAAATTTCTATTTTAAACGAGCTTAATAGTATGTAAGAATTGACTTTACAAATCCTTAATTTAGCTGGAAGCGTTATGCTTGATATGGATTCACAAAGAAAGAAACAATTAATTACATTATGTTTGAATAAAACCTCAAAACAGAACAAATTGAGATAAAATTCGGAAGATAAAAATGATATATCTTCCATGAGATTTGAAAAATAAAGATTCTTCCTCAGTCTGTGATTTCTTCTGTCGTATATCGTCCCACTTTCTAATCTCCGCCAAAAATAGAGTATTTTTAAAAATAACATCCCTGCATATGTTCCTTACAAAGGTTATTGGTTTTCTTTACCTGAAGAAAATAGTACTGTATGCAAAATTATAAATCGATATTAGAGTTTTAACATTTTTTGAATTTTTTTTCATCCTTATCATTTAGGTTTCTAAATCTAAAGCCTTAGGTTTCGAGATGCTTGAAAAAGTTCTAATCAGTCGCATTGATGTCTAGTGTGGACAATTGCTGAGGTAGAGTCTCATTGCCCACGTCGTTGAATTTCTTAGAAAAATATATATTTCAGATATTTTAACGCGTTCTGCCTCCCAATTAAGTTGAATGGTGAAGTTTGTGGTGCATTACTTCGATTTCTTTGCAACATTTCGTTTTTTTAATTATTTAACGAAAACCAAGAAAGTTACTTAAACAGACGATTACAAAATATTAACGGTCTTTTTCTTTTAATGTGCCTTCGGTTTAGGCAAGTGTTTTAGTTGTCGTTGGACAACTTCTTATTTTATGCAAATATCGTTTATCATAGGATCATAGGATCTAGAGTTGTTTTGTGCCAAATGCATATTCGTTCGTGTAGGAATCAATGTCAAGGGTTAGAGAGTAACAAACTTCTGGTTTTCTGATTTTAGCTACTTTTTTGCATGCGCAGTTTAGCGAGTGGTAAGAAACCTGAAGTTTTTCATAGAACAAAAGAATGATAGCAACCATTTGTAGGCAGAATCCGTTCATATTATAATATCCAAATAATTCCAAAAGCTTCACTTTTAGTCCATTTTGTGCTTTTATATATTGTCGTTTTAAAAAATTCCATTTACTTCACTCCTGTGTTAAGCCTACCATTTTTGTCATACTCTTATATACATACATATTTTTCATTTTATTATATTTTTAAATTTTTAATTTTTAAATTTAAATTCTTTCCATGAACCAATTTTAATTGTATTTTTAAAAATTATGTTTTAGTGTAGCATCTAAAATTCGAAGAGCTCTCTAATTTAAAATCGTTACTCCATCTTTGTAGCACCGAGACTCGCGTGCTAGAAAAAGATTTTCTGGAAATACTATTCAGTTTCAGCTATTTTAAGAAGCTATTCTTTAGAGCATAGTATCGTTTCTGTTTTATACCACGAAAGCAAATTAAAATAACAAAAATTTCCTTTCAAGATAAAAGGAACTGGCTTCTTTGCTTATTTTATTCTCACCAAGATCTTTTGGGAAAAGCAAGTACTTTTAATATAAATATTATCCACCTTTATTGAACTTTTATAATAAATTCTGTTTGTATAAAATAATTACCCTTAAATTTTGAACTTGCCTCAAATAAATGGACATATCCTTTCTACACAACTAGAAAATGTGGACGTTTAAGATATTAAATATTCTCAGAAAAAATCTTAGATGACTAAAACATAAACAAATTAAATAAATATATTTTTGTTTGAGGTATTAAAACAGTTTTGGCAAAATTAAATCTTGTTTTTGCTTTTATTAAAAAAGTTTTGCAACTTGGAACAGAATTTTTCATGTTTTACACGAAATGTGCCGACGTAGATAGTTATGCATACGATTGTAGATAAGAAAAAAAAATTACCCTATAGTAAGTGGGGACGAACTGAATCGAAATGTAATGCAATCTCATAAATTGCTGATAAAGCTCTGTGCTAATTGCATTATAAATTTTTTTTTCATTTTGTTGCTGTTTTGTTTTTTTGTCCTTTCTACATAGCTAAATATGATTATATATTGCGCCTTCTGAACTTTAGGTGTCGTTGTTAATGGCTGTGTGAATATTTCAATACAGTACACTATGAGCTTCAGCAAACAAAAATTTTGTAATTATCTTAATAAATGTTGATTTTTGTAAGCTTACATACATATCAAGGCTGTGGCATAACGTTTAGTAAATGAATACCCTATTTTCTAGAATTTTTTATTATTCATTAGAATATTCGTTATGTTTAAAATATCAAATACACACCGGAAAAAAATTTGTCAATAAGACACACTTAATTTGGAAAAATAATGAGTTTCACTTAATTTTAATTATAAAGGAATGTATTAAAATTACTTCTAGTTTGAAAATGACTGATAGTATTTAGGTTATTCAGATCAGTGTACATACAGTGGCTGACGAAAGTCAATAAATTCCGGGATTATTTTCCTATTGAAAAACTGTCCAAATTTCAGAGGATAGGTTGTAGTATGATGAAGAAGTTCCAACTTCAATTCTTACAGTTTTATCTCAATCATTTAGACAATGTGTGGTCAAGTTTTATCATGCAATACAATTAGAGTTGTTCTCTTGACTTAAATTTTTTAAGTTCATTTAATCTAAATAGTTTCAGAATATTTCTGTTGTGATCAATAAGTCAGGTTTAATTAAATCATTTTGGATCATTTCTACATTAAAACGCCAAAAATTCACCATTAACTTCTTTGGATTAGTATCACATATCAATTTTCGTTTTGATCTAACGTGAAAAATTTGTTAAAATTTCGATCAGATTTTTGACGAGAAAGCAACATCAAGCGAATTTCAAAACTTTTTTATGAACAAATTTGAGCTTTAAAGATTAACGGTAACTTTTTCCTCTTAGGAAGATTAGTTCTACTTGATTGATAAAAGCGAGCTACTTTCCAGTTGTGATGTCTAATTTTTTCTTGGAAACATCAAATTGAAAAATTTTTTGTAGTATTTTTTTGGTGCTTAATATGGTTGATTTAAGTAGGCAAGATTTTCAAATTTCATTGTCAAATAGTTGACACTATTATAATTGGTATAATTGGCATAAAAGTTTATCTCTGACGACCCAATAATTATGTGTCCTTACTCACACAGAGTTTGCCTTTAAAAAAATATTTAGCACATTCATTTCAAGTTTGACTCCAAGATGGACAAAAATACCTTTAAACCTTAGAAAGTTTTTTTTTATTTTCTAAATTCCCGTAAACTTGATTCACTTTAATATAAAAAAAATTTTTTCCCAAAACATCCATTAAAAATTTTTACTTGCAAATTCCTCTAGGGCGATTGTTATTTCCAAAAAAGCTTATAGTGAAGCACCAATTTTCTTGGAAGCGTTAATTACTCCTTAAGCACAAGATGACCAAATAAGTTTAAAAATAAAAATATTACAAATTGTTTAAACGGTCTGAATGTATATACAATAAACGTGAATAAATTAAACTAAATTAAATTCACATATTTCTGCTAAAAACAGCTTTGAAGTAATTGATCTGAACTTATTAACATCTGCCAAAATAAACGCATTCATTAAAAATACATGCTCTAAATGTTTCTAGTCCGATTCGATTTTAGAATTAATCTTATCTTGAAATCTCATCAATTTCGAAATTATTAACTGAGCCAAATATAAATAATATTTGCTGTTTCCCAAACTTTAATTTAGTGGATAACGTAAAAAATTTATAAGTTAAATTCACAAATCTCTTTGTATAATTAATATACCAACTATTAATTGAACGAAAGAGCATTGGGTAGCGCTAAGTAAAAAATATTTAAGTAGCTACTACTAAGTTATAGATAAGAAGAGAATAGGGGATGAGATCAGATTCAAGGAAAAAAAACATAAACAAGATGGCGAAATCTTATAAAACCAAAATTCTAATAATTATTTGTCTCGTTGATAATAAATCAAATAAGACATATACGATACGCGCCAATTCAAGAAGCATCTGGCTGATATCATGCTAAATTATTGCTGCTTTATATAATCCTATAAAAATAAATTTATTTATTAATTTCTTTTTAATAACATGACTTGGTGAGATTAATGCACCTGTCAGACCATTGTATAGATTAATTAAAGTTTTAAATATTTTATTCTTGAGTTTGAAACATTAAAAAAAAAAACAAAGCAGAAAATTTGTTTCTTGTCCCTTTTTTAAGTATTAAATTTATTGATTTGAAGAATTAATTAATTAATTTATTAATTTCATTGATTTTAAAAGTCAACAGCAGAAAAGATAGAAACAAAAATACATTGCTAATACAAGTAAAGGACCTTAGACAGTAAGACTTTGCTGATGCTGACACGGCTTTTCGGATTTTTATTCCAGTAAATAAGCCATTGCACATAGAGAATGAATCCTGTATATCCTTTCATGAACGTTTACATAAAAAGGTAGCATAGCAAATTCTGTTTGACCATGTCTAAAAGTCTGTTACCAAGCATATGTTTGAAAGATTTTCAGACGCATAGATTTCGTGTACTATGCTAGCTGAAAAAAACAAGAAAGCAATGTTTTTTTTTTTTTTTTTGTGGTTTTAAGTATATTCATTTAGTAACCAAATACGAGGATTGTTTCATAGTTTGCGCCTAAGCAAAAAAAACTTTATTTTCAAATCTCAAATCTTAATAATCTATATAATTTGACGTTTGAACCAATTTTAATGTAATTTTTTTTTTCCACTATTTACATTTTTGCATATTTTTTTTTGCAATTTTTTCATAAATGTGGTGAATTCCTACGTAAGGAAGATACCTTTTTGAGAAATCGTTTAGTTTTTTTTCAGATTTGCTGTTGGCCATGGAAAAAATTTTTTTAAAGTCTTCACTTTGCCGTTCCTGACGTAGCTGGGATAGTCAAAAAGAGATAAAAAAACAAATTTATTTTATTTTTAAAACATGCAAAAATAAAATAAAAAAAGGTCCAATTCTTATGAAGAAGCTGAGAAAAAAAATGTTAAAAATATGCGTTTTTTTTAGCCTTCTAATTCGGACTAGTACCTTAAGAAGTATACTGGCTTTTTGCGCTTTATTTACAAGAAATCCTCATATGTATATGGAGTAGGTGCCGCTCGTTTTCTCTTTGGCTATAATGTTTTAAAATTTAAAAGCCGTAACACTTTCTAATAAAATAGAAAAACTACAATGAAAGCATCATTCTTATTATATTGATTATGTCTCTGATTTAGTCACGCTTTATAAAAAGGAATGAATATTATTGAAATATTTTCAAAAATATGCTCATCACATACAAATATTCAAGAAGAAATTTAAAATACTTTTCTAAGGAATGTAGAATTCTCTTGGTTCTACATTCTGCCTTCTACGTTCTACATTGTTGCCTACGACATTCTACATTCCTACATACTACATTCTTTTTCCTTAAAAAAGAAATATTTTTAAAAGTTTTTCTTTGTAAAGTTACTAAATATTACTTCAATATCGTTTGGATTTTTTATATCCTTAGAAGCTTTTTTGTGCCTATAAAAGCAACTTACAAATACAAGAAAAAGAAATTTTAACCTGAGATATACGAAGTTGTTAAATAACTATGTGGTCCGTTTAAGTTAAATATTAATAGGAATAGTTGATATCTTTCATTACTTCTTGCCAAAAGAATCAATGAATTTATTTCAGAATGGCCGCACAAGTCACAGGTTTCGCTATATTTTGCATGTTCTATTAATAAATTTTTCACTGGTGTACTTGCCCAACATAAATTGATTTAAGAAAATCTCACTGAAGATTACTTATTTCACTCGGATAATACAAAGCCTTTTTTGAATAAGCATTTACATTTGTATGCGTATTCGTATTCCCTACATTTTTTTCTTTAAATTCATGGATCAATCCTTTACGAAGCACTGCTGCCACGTGGCACACGAAGTCAGCTGTCGCATTTATGGTGGTAAACATTTTTTTATTATTTTTATTAAACTTATTGTTTTCGTTTTAATGCAAATTCAGACTTAGTTCAATTTTGTAAGGAAACATTAGCGTTCAAGAAGCTATTTAAGTTTATTTTATTACAGTTTGGGAAATATGTAAAGTATGGCTGGAAATTTTGAAAGAATAATACTTGATGAAGGGTGCCTTGTCTAGGTCAAACATTCTTTTTTCTTCTGGTAACCAGCAGTTTTTCCTTTGAATAAGCTGGTCTGAAATAATAATAATTTATTTGTTGTTTTTTTTTTACCAGTTTGAAGGTAATACACAGGTACATAAATAAAACTTCTTTTTGCATTACAAAAAACTGATGTTATAACTTTCCTTTCCGATTTTAAAAATATCACTTATTTTGGAACCAATTTTTAGGCTCACATTACTTCTTAGCATTCTTGCTTTAATTCAAAACAATGGTAATATATCCGTAACAACGAAACGCCGAAAGACGCATTCGAATTAGTTTATTCCATTTTCAACTAATGCGGTACACATTTTGCCGCAGTCTCTGAAAACCCTAAACTTCAGCTAAAACATTACCTGTGCAACCTAATTAAATTCTTAGACTTACTAATAGTAAATCTTTCTAAGTTAATCAATGGTCATATAAAACTATATCCTGCATTTTCGCTCTGATTTTTGATCTTGGATCAACTTCAAGACTTGTAGGATTGTGTTTATGTCAGCATCCCAACTTTCTATGTTTCCAACTAAAACTTTATTGAGCAATCTAAAGAAATAACTTTTTTTTACCAAAACTTTTTCAATATTAAAATTGCTTAGAAAAGAATTCTAAGAATAGAAACTTTTAAATCCTTCTGTTAAGCTATGAAACAAGTTTTCCAAATAACTTAAGAAAATATCTACGAGCATCTTTGAAGTGAAACTATTAACTAACGAGAACATGATAGGGTATTTAAAGTAAACCTGATCCTGTCCACTATAGTATGTATTTAAGAAAAATAAATCAATTAAAAACTGCTGACAACTTCGATTTGAAATAAAAACAAAGTTGATACATCCTGTCTTTTAGAGATTTACGATGGTTAAAACAAGAACAATGGGAAAGTATATAATTGCCACTATTAATATATTTACTTTAGTTAAGGAAAAAAAATAAAAAAATTTAATTCCTATGTCTGAAAAATTGTTGGCTTGTTGCTATGGAAAACAAACTTTCGACGTTAAAACAGATATTAAAATACAGGAAAGGATATTTGGGGTGAAATTCTTCGTATTATGTTTGTACTGCTCAGAATTGATTGTCGTCGAACAAATGGTAACACATAATACGCAAGATTATGAAGAAAAAATACAATTTATTAATTCTTTTCTAAACTTTAGATATATGCAGCACAATAATTTGTTTTAATTTTATGTAAAAATTATATTTTATAGTGCTCCATCGAGTGGTATCTTTCAAAGCAGTATCCGATATGCAGCCCTGGCCTCCGCTTTTAATTTTTCTATTTGAACATACATGAACATACTTTGCAAGAACATACTTTACATTTTCACAGTACCGCAATAGTTTGCCATTAAGTCTTTCCTTTTTATCTGAGGACGGTTGTGTTCTTAATTCTGAAGACGCTCCATCACGCTCCATATTCCAAAATATTTGAAGAAATCTTTCTCTTCAAAATATATCTCTAAAAAATGGTATGCTTCCAACATGCTTCTTAGTCCAATAACATTTCATATTAGGAACCGGAATAATACCCATGTCAAGGATTACTCCCAGAAAAGCTGTTAACCCATTTTTAAGATAACCTCTGTTGCTCTTTTATATTTTTGTCATCTTTATCTGTTTCAAGTAGTGTATCTGTGAAAAAAAGTCTGAAAAAATCGATAGGTTCTATGCAATGAACAGGTTTATTAGCTCCATAAATCTTAGATTCCGTCTAAAAATTAATTTTTAGATTAAGGCTGGCCTCTGTACGTAACATTTCGCTTGAAAATCTAAGAGCATTGTTCTTATAGTTTAAACTTCTTTAAATTTTTTTGTGGAATTTTCTATTTCAAATTTCATATATTAAAACAAGAAGCATGTTGGAACTATAACAAAAAAGTCTCGTTTTACGTTACATTTTATATTGATATTCTTGAGATTTTATTGCTTTATTTGCTATTTGTCCGGGTTGAACCTAATAAACCAATGAAAACAAAAAAACATATTCATTCAGGACCGAAACGTAATATAATTCACTGCATTAAATCCAAATGAATTTTTCATGGACAATATTACTTGAATAAGGAAATTATCATTATAAGAAATGCATTCACATATTTTGAATATAAATTTCTAGATAATTTTTGTATAAATACAGAAAAGCCTTAAAGCTTTCTTATTTACGGCATAAATCATGTAAATCTAACCATCGTATGTTTATGTAATATCAGAAAAAGTGTGAAAAATAAACATACGTGATATGAAAGCAAAAGAAATATCTTAAGAAAGACCAAAAATTAATTTCAAGAGGGAAATACGTATATGTATAATCCACAAAAAGGAAGATCTATTGTGTATTTTCTTAATAAAAAAACATTACAACCGTAGAAAATTACTATTTTCAGTTTTTTTCCTTGCTCTTTTTAAGTTAACCTCAATGATGAAATATTAGAAATGTGATGCCTTTGGAAGTAAAGACTTCAAAAGCAAAGGCAGGAAGCCAAACTTTTAGGATTGACATACATTCATTCCATTTTTTTTTTTTTTTTTTTTTTTTGACATTTGACGAAGTCCACACAGAGAAGTTTTTAAAACTATTTTTATCATTTTTGTTTTAAAGCATTCGCTCTTTTTTGCTATTAATTTGCATGAATTACGTAGCGTAAAAAATGAGCTCAGATTGTTCAGGAGTTTTCTTGTTACTTGAAAAATTTTTTTTGTCTATGAAAAATATGACACCTTTTGTCTAATTTTGATATCAGTCCTAAAAATTTAACGTATGGGTTTCGTAAAATCCTCTGTTTTGAAAATTTGAAGTCACGTAATAATAACGCGTGTCAAATGCGCTATAATCTTTTCTTCCTTAGCAACAGTGGCAGCGGACGTGAAAATCTTGCGAAAAATTTGACGGCATCCTAGCGTTATTCAGAAATGTACCCACTAAAATCTACAGTGGCTATTGGTTCATAATATTTATACTTCTTTGCCTCGCTAACTACATATATTTAAAGTGTTTCTATTTCAAAGTTCATAAGTAGCAGTTTTCGGGGATGAAGGATTATATGTTAGGTATAAAGACAAAATATGATCATATTCATGATTATCATTAGCCCTTAATGATAATATTTCCCTGTGTGTCGTAATATATTATCAAAAATATTACGAAATATATGACGTTCACGAACGTAATATTATGATTATTAGCTTCAAAATGATCATCTGACAACTTGCATTTATTAAATCCCCAGTATTAGCATTCTTTTTTTATATATGGAGCAACGTTAGTATTGTATTCAAACCCTAGTATTTTATTGGTGTAAACTTCCTACGAAGCAGCATGCCATTAAAATTTTCACATATAGTTTACTTCATGTTTTACCATTTGTGAAAATTATGGAAATAAAAATCTGTTAATTATTTATCTTATTTTCTGGTATAATTTCAGTTCAGCCATGCTCTATTTATAATGGTAACCTTCTATATTTTTAACATAATTTATTTGCTTTAATCATTTTTTTATCCTTTTTATTATTACTACAGTAATTTCTTATTAATATTTTTTAGCTAAAAGACATCTTCAACAGACGGGTAGTTTACTGCAAATAAATAATGAAGATTACTATTTTCGTCAATATCGTTTTTTTTTAAAGAAAACTCTTTCTATGCTTATTCTTGTTGTTTTTTTTTTATCGCTTTACTTAACAACGGGAGTCCATGGCTAGCTATTTCCCAATTATGGGGCGGAAATGGTAAAATGTGACTCAATAAGCTAATTTTGATTATTGATTAAAATTCATTCATATTGAAGATCTCACTATGGTGGGTGTGACTATCATATTTTTGCAGTTATTGTTATTTCTCATGCCAAATTGAATTAACTTTATAAGTTTATATTAGATTCTTTATATTTCTTAGAATTTATTTAATATCATTTTAACTCAGGGTTGACGAGCTATGACATTTATTTTAATTAAATATTATTTTTGAACAATCTCTTCAGAACGGAACCGGAAATTGTATTTACGCTGAGGGCTCTTGACAAAAAAGAAAATTTCTGAACATTTTTATGTTATCTAATAAAGTTTTAAGACAAAAAGAAAACAAAATACTGCCTTGACTAATTGTATTTAAGAAAAATTATTTATCAAATATTTTTTTTAGATAATTTTAGAAATAAAATAAATAAACGAAAAGTTAGCTAAATAATTTTTTTAATAGAATCATTTATGCCTTAGTTACGAGTTTCTTATTTTCAGTGAGCACATATTATTTTGACGATTCATGTACATTTAAGTTTATACACGTAATTTCATATGTGTTTTTTGAAATTTTTAGAAATAGCTTAAAAAAACATTAAGCAAGAGCTTTTTTTGGTTTTACTTTTTTTTTTACAAATTGCAAATTTTGAAGTGCTTGCTTTTCATAGCTCTTTGGCGGTGGTTTGGAAACCACACTAGTTCAAACAAAAAACTTAGTTATAGAGAATATTTATTTATTTAAATTTAAATTTTGATGATTTATATACTTACCTTTAATCTTAACCTGTCATTTCTGAAATAAATAAAATTTATAAACTTTTACCTTTAACCTATGTCCGTGATATTGATTAAAGCTTTTGAAAAAATTCAAAAGTATTTATATTCTTCTTTTATTACAAAAGCGCGAATTATATATGAAGTTTAATTTTCTCAAGTAAAAAGTTTTAGCGGTTTGCCACCCAACCGCCTAACTTTGGAAAGCCAACTTTGGAAAGCCGTTTTACTTCGGATGCCGTTGTACAAAGCACTTAGGAATTCCAAACAATCTGCCTAATGTGGGCCTAATACGGTACTATGGTGAGGTGTGCCTCAGTAAGGCGAGCCTAATTTGAGCCTAATGGATTTTGTGGCATGCCTCACTAAATTTCTGGTCGGGATGAAGACATCAAAAATAGTTGAGAACGCAGAAGTGTAAAGTGAAATTATCCCAAATAAAAGAATTGAGTATGTTTGAAGATCTTGTTATTAACTGAGTACAATAATCCAAAAATGAGAAATAACAAACCTTGTAAATTACATATTAATAATATCCCCCAACGTCCCCTATAATACTCTCACAAGTTAGCGAATAGATTAAATGTTTTTTTTATTCTGTAAATTTTACAATGTGCAATCCAAAAATTCCAGGATTTTTCAAATTTCTCAATACGTAGTGGCGCCATCTCTTTGAAATTTTTGTCGTTCGATAGTCTATCCACCAGTTATGTTGTGTCAAACTTTTATGACATTTGGAGGTATAGAAGCCGAGATAGCGTGCTAAATGTGACAGTACATTTGTAGTGTCAGTCGAAAAATGCGCATCGAACAAAGAGGCAATATTAAGTTTTGTTTTAAACTTGGTAAAACTTTTACCGAAACTTATCAAATGATGAAACAAGTTTATGGTGATGATTGTCCATCCCGTAGCCGTATTCACGAGTGGTTTGAACCTTTTCAAGATGGACGGGAGGATTTGGAAGATGACAAACATACCGGCCGTCCAAGAGATGTTGTGAACGAAAAAAACACGGAAATTGTGCGTGAATTCATCAAAAAAGAGTAAGAATGAAGCTGGAGATTATTGCATGATAATGCACCATCTCACCGTCGACACTCACGACGGATTTTTTGAGTAAAAATCGCATTAGAACCATTAACCATTCACCCTATTCGCCTGACATGGCACCGTGCGACTTTTATTTGTTCGGAAAACTTCATTTGGCCATGAAAGGAAACCGCTATGCTGACGTTGATGCCATCAAAAAGGCGGCGACCGCCATCCTCAACGCTATACCCACAAATGACCTAAACAAGTCATTCGATAACCTTCCTGAACGGACAAATCGTTGTATTCAATCCGAAGGAGATTATATTGAAGGCGACCAATAAATTTTTCAAAAAATTATAAATAATTTTCATTTTTTATTAAAAGTCCTGGAATTTTTGGATTGCACCTTGTATATATAAAGTAATACAAAATTTAAATTAAATATCAGTAATATCATTTGAGATATAGATAGCTTTAAATTTGAAGAAACAATCCTATGGAATTGTGGAGTTCTCTTATAATAAATAATAAGAAAAAAAAAACGATGTGAAAATTCATTACAAAGTATTTTGTAACGATTGAATCAAATCACCAAGCTTTCAAATGCAAGCTTAGTGCCAACTATAGAATGGTTTTTTTTTATGCTTTTAAAACTTGAGATATGAACAATAAAAAATTATCGATATTTTATCAGGATTGCAAAAGTGGTAAAATAATCATTTCTCAACATTCTAATGGAACTAAGTAATCTTATTGTTTTTGTTTTTTTAATTTTAACAACCTTCTAAAAGCAATATTTTCATTGTAATAGGCTTCATAAGAAAAATGTGAATGAAAAAGCAAACAAAAAAACCATCTTTTATTCGTTAAACATTATTTAAATATAAAAATTCTTAATTTCTGTAATAAATAAAAGTCTACAAAAATGTTATGCACAACTATTTTAAAAATTTATGGCCTTATTGCAGTTGAACGATTCAAAATCTAAGAATCCACATATTTGTACATAATATATATATGTATATATATGTTATATACCAAAATTTTTTATAACTCTCCTTGGAGAAAAATCAATTCTGACACCCTTGTATTAAAAACTATAAAAATTAAGAAAAGGCAAGAAAATTGACTATAGTATACCAAGAATCTTTAAAGCCGTAAACAAACGCGAAGAAATAGTTCAATGAACTTAAAAAAAAAAACTTAAACGACCAAGTCATTGAACTTAAAATATCTGATGAAGCTATAAACTTAATTTTCCACTACATCTCTTTTGGCTGAATATGCGCGAAAGAAGACAATGCATGCAATCTCTAGGTCAACTACAGTAGAATTCAAAGTAGTTTTTTAATAAATAAATTGTATGTAAAAAATTAAATAATGTCATCAATTTTTGAAATTTATAAATTCTAACTGGAAAAAGAAATGTTTGTTTTTTTTATAAATGTCAACAAAAATGTTATGATCTCATTTTTCTGGTTTAGTATAGAACGGAGAAAACCGGTAACAAAAGGTCTTTAAAGAGGTCAAGTGTATAATACACTTACAAGTCATGCAGTTTGTTGCATGTATTTAGAGAAAATTTTAAGACCGACAGTTCATTTTTCATCTTTTTATCGTTCGTATTCTTCTTCTAAACAAAAATTTTATTTTTTATGTGACCAAAAAAAAAACATTAATCAAGTTCTATAAAAAGAAATAAAACTCACTTCTCCTTTAATAAATATCTCCTAAAAATAACTCAAATAAAAAATGTCGGCACCTTAAATTATCAAAAACAGAAAAGAATGATAATTCCGCTTTATAAGGTTGAAGAAAAAGATTGTTGTCAGTAAAAGTTAATCAATTTATTTAGAGGATTTTTTGAATTTATATTAAGGTTAATGAAGCTCCTAATTGTTGGTTGCAAATAATTTAACTTATATTTTGAATCAACTATTAATTAAAGGCAATATATAAATTTAAAGATTTGTTTAAGACAGTTATTTATTTTATTAGTTTTAGTAACAATCAAATTAAACTTTAATATTATGCTCTCATTGTACTGGACGCAAAGTTTTCTTCTAAAAATATCTTTACAGTATGGTACAGTACAGCATGGCAGAAATGAAAAACATAATTAAGTAAAGAAAATTTATTGCCTACAATGAAACAAGGTGGTGAACCATGGCTTGTATGGGGTGGTATAAGTGCCAGTGGTGTCAAAAAATTGTATTTATTGACAGGATTATGGACTATATGACTTATACTAATATTCTGAAAAAAAATCTGCATGCTAGTGGTACTGCAATGGAGTGAAAAAATATTTGGATATTTATGCAAGATAACGATTCTGTGTATACCGCGTGGCATACGAAAATTTGGATGCTGTACAATACACCAAAATACCTCCATATTTTTCCCCAGTCACCTAACATCAATCTAACAGAACACCTTTGGGACTATCTTGAAAAAAAAATCCTTAATCGGTGAATTTTTAATAAAAATGATTTAAAAATAGTTCCCAGCGAGGTATGGGCCAAAGTCTCACCTTATAATTCTTTAAAATTAGTAAATTCAATGCCACGTAGACTCCAGGCGGTTTTTAATGCTAAGGGTGGACCAACAAAATATTAAAAATGATTTTGGTCCTTATTTATTAAAAGATACATTAAGTGTACGAAGACTTTTTGGGCGTGATTTTAGGTACTTCTAATTATTCTGTTGATTATTTTTTAACTTTGTATATATAGATAAATAAAGGACAGGATAAACTATATTTTACTATTTTTATTTAAAAAAAAAACTTTTCGTAAAAGCCTTAAAAATTAAGCTATTTCAAAAATACTTAGGTGTACGAAGACTTTTTACACTCACAAAAAATTTGCACATAAAAAAGAATGAGCCCGTAAATTTCATTCCATTTTTCTTGAATTACAAAAAAATTACATGCAAAAACAAAAAAACGAATGAAAAGAACTCTAAGGAAAAAAGGTTTTCTTTTAAAATAATTTTTTTCATCCATCCTTTGGACTATTATCTTTATCTATTCTCAATAACATCCTTTATTATATTATAATCAATGTTGGTTAGTAATTTTGCTGTTTAATAATGTGAATGATGCTGATAATGATGTAGGTGTATCAATAGAATAGCTCAAAAATAGCACTTGAGTAAATAATTTTCCAATGGATTGAAAGAACGAGTCAAAGTAAACCTTATAGTAACACTAAATTTGGTGTGTTTTTTTCTCATTTCTTACTTAAAATATAATAATATCAACTCAAGCGAATTAGATTAGTAGTTGAAGTTTCAATACTTTTTGACGTTACAAAAATAATTTTAAAACAAATAAATTTCTTAAATATCATTTAATTCTTAAAATTTTTTTTTCTTTCCAGGTAAGCCGAATATGCAAGTGCTACTCTTATTCAATTTGTTTCCTGATCCAAAGAACAAAAATTATTTAAATCAAAAAAAAAAAATCGAATAATCATTATATATTTTGTCCTTCAAGGATTAATGGTATTAAAAAAAAGGTAAAAAATAATTTTTTTGCCAGCTAACTAGGAGTATTTTTATCTCAGCTGAAAACAAACACAAAACCGTATATTCTGAATAATAATAATAACAATTCAGTCATAAATAATTGGATTTATTTCAATTTTCTTTCAATAATAGAAAAATAAATGAAAATTTTAATCGGAGTCTCCTTTATCCAAAAAACTGAAATGCAACTTGCATAGACTACTGCAACAATGCATGACTTATTGAAAAACTACGTTCTTTCTTTATTACGTATCCTTATAATTTTGTTTTTATTTCGAGTTCAACAGTAACACATAAAAAAACGGAATGAAAATCAACTGGAAATTTTCCCTGTCGAAACATATCTTACTTAAATTAAATTGCGAATTGAATGTCATAATAATTGAATAAAAATAGAATTTTCAATTTAAAATAGAATCATTGAATTCAATAGAGTAAAGAATATAGTTTGAATTTATTTGTTGTAATATACAATCCATTTATTTATTATTTATTTCAACCATCAACCGTCATATTCATTTCATTGTGAGATGAATTTAGAGTGCTCATAGACATTTTGAAAGGCATGCTTTAACATTTACATTTCAGAACATGAAGCAAATTATAGAATGGTTTTATGTGATCTACTTTTAATTATCTAGGAATTAATCAAAAAGTGATTTTATTTTATCCCAAGCTTTGGGAATCGAATATTTTCGTCTCAAATTTAAAAATGATCTAAGTACCATTGTTTCTTTCTGTTTAAAAAATTTTATTTTTTAACTAATTTTCTTGCTTGCTCTTAATTCCAAAATGTATGCTAGTGAACTCTTTTCTCTCTAACAACATCCGTAGCGCTAAATTTTTATAAATAATTTTCTATCGATCGTGAGACGGGTTTTACACAGCTGTGCTCAAAGCACAAATAGCGTGCTTAGAATTATTAAGAAAGAAAAAGATAATATACAGAACCTGAAATCAAAAGAGAAAAACAAAAAACCAGATAAAGAAAAGAAGAATAGTAAATATAAAACCAGTTCAAGTTTCGGCTCGTTAAACAGAAATGCAATTAAACCTTAAAGATGCATGCTACCTAACACTAAAATGCATCGTACGCGGAAGGAAAATGTAAAAAATCATAGTCACAAAGGATTGCAACTTTGATGAGCTACTGGTCAATAATTAACTAAATATTGTATTATTATTTATTTTTAATTTTTACATGTGACACATTTGATCTTATTTTGAGAATATAAAAATGAATTATCGAATTAAATTTTTAATACACAAAATAAGAGTAACGTAAAGATAAAATTTATGCTTATCCATTCTGAATTAGATACTAGAAAACTGTTGGGTGCAATCCGTGTACACTACACATGCATACATGTATTTTAAACATATATATCTATATCGAAAGAGATTTTTTTTAAAAACAAAAAAAATACATATACAACTTCCTTTTTAAGTTGTTCCGTTCTCCATGGGCTGTGTTTTGAAAAAATGACGTGCGGGTACGCTGTTCTTGAGTTTGCGTGTTACACTTCTCTGAGTTCGATTTACGCTTGAGTTAGTTCAGTTGGATACATACCATCTTGATTACCTCCAAGTAAAGCGTTGTATTTACTTAGAGCTTTCTGTCTTTTCTTTACGTTTTTGTTTTTTGTTAACTTACACGTCTTACACCTAACAGTACTATCGCATTGTAGAGCCAATGACTTTAACTTGTTTAGCGTATCAAACTGATATTTAGCCAACCAACAACAAACTGAAAGATCAGGCAAACAGTTCACGATGAAACTTCTTTTATAATGTTTGTACGGTTTTTCGTGTTGTTTGGGACAGTCTAAATTTTGTTTTTTATTTCACATTTAGTTTTTTTAATAGCATAAATAAATATTAAAGTAAAAAGTTCAAAAAAAAAATAATAATAATAATAAGAAAAGAGGATTCTGCAGGACGTATTTGTGATTAAGTCTAAATTGATACGGTGAAATTTCTCTATTTTTTCATTGGAATTTTGAAATATTTATTGGGTACTTTTTTAGCTTTTTTGTTTTTGTCTTCATAAATATTGTCTTTAAAAATCAAAGGAAAATGGTTCTAATAAAAAATTCAATTTATTTAGAAAAATTAGTCTCAAGTGGCCTTTAGGAAATTAATAATATATATTTTAATAATGAAAGTAATAATAATTAATAATAAAAAAATTGTTCAGCGTATTATTCAAAAATAATATGTTTATAGATATATAATTGATTATTCATATTTTTGTGAGTGAACAGACGAAAAAGGAAATCATTTCAATATCAAAATTAAGTGTGTTAGAAAATAAAGCTCTTGCTTAATTTATTTTTATTGTATAAAAAGGCCCATATGGGCTAATTGCCTTTTTGGCTTATATAGTAGAAAAGTGTGAAAAGAAAGTAAAAAAAGTGAATTACGAAATAATTATATTTCATATATTGATATATATATAAATATATATATATATATATATATATATATAATAATACTGTGATGCTGTCATAAGATACAAAAACAAACCCAAAATCTTTGTTATAGCTTCTTTGAAAAAAGAAATTGTGTTATTTGATTATTTTAGACTTAAATCAGAGAAAAGAATTGAAAATAAAAAATATGGTGGTCTTAGAAGCAGCTACCTTTGGAGGAGGGTCACTATTAGGTGGCCCGTATGCTCAAGGTGCACCAGCTTTAAAAATGGTACAAAAACGTTATATTGGATTACATCAATGGTTGGGACCAATTTGCACCAAAGACCTTAAAGAGCATATTGTAAGTAATATTTATTTATTTGTAAATATTTGGTAAAAATATTAAATATCTTTTTTCTTTCACAAAGAAAAAGAAACTGCAGACTTTTCTCTCTTTGAATTTGTTAAAAATTCTATTTTTATTTGAATTTTAGACTAGAATTTTATCAACAAAAGATAATGTACTAGAGAGCAGAAATGACTTGCTTTCAAAACAGCCATTTGAAACAAATAGAAATATAAAATATTCATTCAGTTCAATTTTATTAAGACGCTGTTTAAAGGTGCCGGTTTTATTTTTCCTAAAATGTAATATGATATAAACAATGAATTATTTATATCCTCCTATATGAAGACAGAATGCAAAATAATACTGTTATTAGAAGTAAAGTTATTAAATGGTGTTACTAATTAAGATTATTTTATTTTTTTAAAGTTTAAACCTTTAGGGACTGACAAGTTTATTTAGTATGTAAAATTATACCTGAGTTTGAATAATCAAATTATTCAACTATTATTCAAATAATAATTTTTTAATATTCTATTATAATTTTTCGAACTCTCTCACTGACTCAATAACTAAAATGAAAAATGTCAATCAAGTCAACTTTCATGAGTTGCTTGACTTACTTTTTCATTGTAATTGAAACCTACTATAGTTTTTTTATATTTCAAATTGCTATTTGACAAATTTTTCCGCCACATACTATTCAACCCAAAGGCTTAAACCCCTGAGAACTTTACTATAATAATACAAACAATATTTTACAGGAAAGTCTCTAAGCTTTATACCCAACAGCGTAAGCGTAAGGCGGTTTTTGGTTTTACAACTGACTCTAACCCCTTAAATAGCTCAAATTCTTCGATCAAGTAAGCTTGGTACTTAAGGGTGCTATTTTGGTACATTGTCAAAAACACAAAACTGAGAGATATGTTTTCTTCTGACAAATTTTAGCTGTTGTGTTTCCTAAATTAAAAGTTGTATGCAATAAAAATTTGATTATTTGAAACTAAAAAAAAACATGTGATAATTTTATTTCATTTTGATGTGTATAATCCAATTAAAATCCATGACTTGATAAGTGAGTAGTGTAAACACCTGATCTTGTTTATCCGGATTTCTATTGCTTCCTGTATGAATATTACGAGAAATTTTCTTTCTCTTTAAATTTTTATTATAATCAAGTGAAAGTGAAATGAAGTTACTATTACTTAATGTAAATAGGAAATGATAAAAAAATCGTAAGTTATTGACGCCTAACATTATTTTTATTGGGGTTCATGTTTTGGTCTTTATATCCAAGAGTTTGACGGCGCCCTTTTGCGTGACAGTTGAACAAAGTTGATCTGCAAATTTTTTGTTCGTTTTACCAAACTTCGTTTTGGCTTTAATGAAAAAAATTCCTGTTTTCTTTTTAATTAATTTATTTGTTATATTTGTTATATTGCAGTCCTTATTCATCTTAATATTCTTTGATACTTATTGACAGAAACATTATGAAGAAGAAACGCTGAGTATCTCTTACTACTTTCGAACTTTAGCACACCTTAACCACCACGATGCCAAGGACTATTAATTAGTCATAGTCAATTCAATAGCTCAGTTCAGGTTAAGGCGTTATTAAATAGCTGGCAGGGATAGGTTCAAAAGCCCGTATGTACATTCGAACCCAAGGCGTTCTAACTGGGTTAACATTACCGGTAGTTTCTGTACCGTTACTATAAACTTCAATGCCAAGTCATGATCTGTATGGATAAGAATCTTGGAATTGACCTTCATACTGCCGTGCATATTCTGTTCCCATTTTCATTCAAAGAAATTATTTTGATTTTACTAATTTAGTTAATTTCATCTTCTCAACCAATGCAATACAGATTCGAAGCCAAATAGGTGTAGTACGCGTACCCTATTCGAAGTTTCACGTGATATTTTTATTTTACTTTCTTCCAGATTTTTGCCAAATTATTTTAATAATATCAAATGAACTATAAACTTGAAAGCTAATTTGAAAGAAATTAATATATGTTCATTGGTTTGAATGGTTTTAATGACCCAGTAAAACCAAATTAAATCTTTGTCAAATTGAACCAATTTTTCTCATATAAAAACATAATAAATTGCTATAGAGGCGAAAGCTGATCTCAAAAATCAATTCCTTTCGTCCATGTAAAATCTATACACCCCCATAAACAATATCTGATATGCATATTTTGTGTATGGCTTTTGCAATCGGTTGGTATCATTGTTGCTTCTTTAGAAGAGATTCACTGAGCTCGGGATGTAATTATAATTTTTTTTTGTGCATTGTTGTTGCTTTTTGAAAAATTTCTGATATTTAGGGCATCTGAAAAATATAGCATGAAAAGACAAAAGGAAGGAAGATACGAAATGGGTGGGTGGGTATTTATGGTTTTATTTAGTTTTCTTTTTGTCCTCTTTTCTTCCAGTAATACAAGGACTAAGTATAAGAACTTCATTGTCTGGAAAATGATTAATTTTCTGAATGTTAACCTTGTTACCAACAAAGTCAGTCTATTAGGAATATTTTCATTATTAAGTTGCCTCCTTTTACAACCTACATTCGTTAAATGACCACCCCACAAAACCAAAAGGATTTACATAGACTTTTATATTTCTTCCTTCTTTTATTTCTATAGAATTCATTCCGTTTAATATGGATTTCATGCCAAATTGTAAGTAGTAAATTTTAAAAACATTTTAAGAACCAAGGAAAGTGACAAACCATATTTACTCATGACTCATGAATGATTTCAATTAATCTAGCCGGATAATGTTAAAGAAGCAAATTTTATCCCTTTTTTTACATTATTATTTATATTTTGGCAAAAATACTGTATTTCATAATCTAACGTGCTGCCAATTTGAAAATTTCCTTGATAAGAAACACTTGCAATCTATTTTCTATTAGTTTTAAAACGTTTCGATCGGTCCCCAACTTTGGGAGATGGTTTTTTTCTCACTTTCGCTGGTTTGAACTTCACACAGTAGTATAGATATGTTTGGTGAATAATCTTATCATCAATATATGTTACTGACCGATGACGGTGTACTTTATCAATTTATTCATAATATGCTTGAGTATTGGAATACCAATAAAAGCATTTTTGTTGGAAATTGTTTACACATGATGATAAAAAGACAAGCTCTCAACACCAAATTGAGTGGAAAGTAAATACTGACATCAAAATCGAAGGAATAACAGCTTTATAGCATGTTTATAAAAAGCAATCGGGCGATGATAAAATGTAGTGTTGGTATAGTTTGTTACATTTTTTTGTTTGTTTATTTAGTTACCGTAAAAAGCTTTTACGTTGCTATACTATATTTAAATGACATATGATAGTTTTTAGATGTACCTATCAATTTAATTTTTTTGGACACTTAAGGTCTTCGAAACATTTCAAAAGCAGATTATTCGCCGCTGGGGGAAATAGGTTTCTTCTTATTACACAAAGATTTATTAAAAATTTTGAAAACACAGATCAAAATTTCGTATGTGTTACAAAAATATTTTTAAATTAAGTCAAGCATTTCAATAAATTTTTATTTTGTAAGTATGATTAAATATAGGTTTTTATTTTTATCCTCTGCCTGTCTTTTACTAATTTTTGTTTTGTTCCTAAATGTTAATACCTTTTGCTTTATTTAGGACTTAATAAATCAATAAAATTTAAGTTTCTTCAGCTAATAAGTAAAGGAATCATTAAGTTTTGTTAAGATAACTTTCTTAATGGATGGATAATGGGTAAAGCTGGAATTTTCTGCAGTTTATTATTATTAGAATCGCAAAGCATGATGAATTGACGTTAGAATCATTCAACCAGTCTAAGTTTTAGATCTTTCGTTAACTGATTTTTAAGAGTAGCATATCCTTTCTAGTTCCTCATGGCCCAAATAAAATACGAAAGCTTGTTGCTTAAATAACAACTGTATCATAATCGGTAATTTTCTAAGATGACCATATTTTTTTGAGACAAACTGAATCGCTAATGCATGTTTGGAAAAATTTATACAAATGTGAAACTTTCAATAAAATGTGCTTAACTCGATTTCAAATTCTAAGGAGTCTTACGCAAATTTTCTATCTTTAAATTGCTACTAAACTTTGAGAAAACAAAATAAAAAATATTTCCCATTTTGGGAAAAATTTCTTCCTGTCAGTAAAAAAATTATTAACGGAATGTTGGAATCTGCCATATTTGTATCCCTATTCGAATATCTAGATTTAGACCCTAACGCCCGGTTTCACAGCACGGGCTTAAACTTTAAATTTTTTAAGCGGGTTTAATATTTAATCGCCGATTAAAATATCAAAGCGTTTCACAGTCTACATTTGGCAATGGTTGGAAATTGAATTAAAGAATATTAGTTTTTGCTAGAAAATGGGTTTTTTTCTCTCATCATCGTCCTGAGGGAAGCTTATATATTGCGATCTGAGCCTGGTAATATGATGGAAAACTTTTTTTATGATCCTTGAGGCAGTGAATTTAGAAACCCCACAAAAGCTTCCCATAGAAATAAGCATTCCACCACTTGCATCAAACTTAATGTGAACAGAAAAACACATTCTGCTGAGAGAGATTTATTCCTGGAAAATAACACTAGTTGTTATGTGTTTTCTTTAAATAATTTGTTCTATACCAAATTGTGGAGTTTTCGATCCTGGATGAAATTCGGTTCAAAATAATGCAAGCGGTTTCAAACGAAACCTATTAAAAAGTTCTCTATCATTTCAAACATCGCAATAATTCGGGCGCAAGCGATTTCTGTGTGACGCACGTAACTTTACGTTTGAAACAATTAAGATTTCTTTGACATATAAACGTCAATATAATTTACAATAAAAGTCATACAAAAAATAAATTTTTGCTTTATAATTTTGGCACTTGAAGCATGCCGGTAATTATTACTTACTTACCTTTAGTTTTATTTGACTTTCTAAAAGTTTTTTTTAATGTTTCTAAAATTAAAAATTTCTCTTTTTTCGTTTTTCAAAATTTACAAAGCACAAACAAATATTGTTCAATTTAAATTTGTTGTTTCTTTAACTTAAATTAAAGTTTCAATTCTTTGAATCTTACAAAGTTTTGCCCTTGATCTCATTTATTAAATAGGAATTATAGCTAAACGAAAAAAGTAGTCAAGTAGCCAAGATATAAATTGACTAATGGGTCTAAAAATAAGAGTGTGATGAAAAATGCCGTTTAATTACTTATCTTTTATCAACTGTTTCTTTTGTTTAGTTTTAGTATATTAAGACTTCAATTCTAAGATGGCCGAACTCGAAAATTCAAAGCTGACTTGGATTTAATTGACAAACAAATTTGGAGCATTTTACAATACCTTCAGGTTGTCAATATCAAATTTTGAACAGCAATTAATTCTTAGAAAGGTTGAATAACATTTATAGAGAGCTAAATAGAAAGTTCACCAATCCTTGTTTTTTTTTATATTTAGAATTAGTTGCGGTTAAATGTGATAACCTTGGATTTTTTATTAATTCATTTTTTTAAGTAATTTTTCTAATTTATTTTGTTGTTGTCTAGAACAAGTTTGTCGCTACTTTTTCATCAGCAAAACAATATAACAGCAAGATCAAATTAATTACGACTTTATGCTATGACTAAAATTTTATTTTTACAGGTGGGGAATTTTTTTACAATATTTATTAAGGGGGTATTCTAGTCTAGAAATTTGAATAAATCGATTTTTTTTTTCATATTTTTAAAGCATAAGCCTTTAGGAAAACGCTCCTAAAAGGACTTTTTGAAATTCAAATTATTTTTGGAGATATACCTATTTTAGTGACGTATGGCTCATTCTGGGCCTAACTTTCCGAATCTTTAAAGGCGTTTTTTTCTCGGAACTACTTTTTTGGAAGCGGTCGCCATTCCGTCTCAAGTTCCACTGAACCGATTCTCTTGAAAATTGGTGTGAGTCTTTTTTATATATTTTACTATCGCAGGAAATAGGATTATAAAAGAATTCCAACTTTTACTATTTTGAAAAAATTCGGAAACCTAAGAAAAGTAGTAAAAAACATGTCTCTTGAATTCAAACAGCCAAAACTTCGCTTCAAATTTTTTTTTTTCAATTGTCATAGCGACACTTCTCTAGATTAATTATTCGTTTTTTTTGTTTTACTTGAGGGTTGAAATCGTGGCGACCATCGAGCAACATTTTTTTTTCACTCCCTACTTCATCAGCCTGTAACTTTTTGGATTTTTGATTTTTTCAATTTTTTTTTTATATATTGTTTAGGAATCAATAAATATTATACAAAATAAATACTAAAAATATTGTTTGTTTTTTTTGTTTTTATTGCTCCTCAAAAAGTACCTAAAATTCATGTCTCTAGACTAGAATACCCCATTAAAACCTTGCGTATAATCATGACATCCAGAGATATGATTAAAGTAAATGAATTGAAATACTTTTGAATAACTTGAATAACTTTTGAATAACTTGTCAGCAACAATTTGTTAAACCTTTGTATATAATAAGTAAGCCAGTGGAAAAGCATTTCACAAGTCGTCATTCAAAAAAAACAAATTTTTAAATAAAAAATTTGCCATTTTCTCCTAATTGACTTAAAAAAACAACGTTAAAGAAAGGTATTTATTATATATGTAAAAAGTTGTAAAAATTAAAATGTCAAATTTCCAATGAATTTCCAATGTAGTAATTTTTGAATGCTGATAACCCGAATTTTAAAACATCCGATCGACAAAAAATCGTTTATAAATTCTGAAAAATGTACAATAGGTGGGAAGATATAAATATCAATAATATGGAAAAATTTTTTTCTTGATAAAAGGAAACAAACGAAACGAAATTTTTCTTTATGTAACTTAACACTATCTCATCAGATTTTGCCCAATAGAACAGAAATTCAGAACCCCTTCATACTTTTAATTATTGCTTAAGTAGTCTTAAAACTTTTGATTGCTACACTGAAAAAAATAAATTGGGATGGTAAAAAAATAATTACTTAGTTCAAGTAAATATGTTCTCAACATGGTGGCAAGTAGATATTTTTGATTGTTGAGCATGTGATTTACTTACCTTAAGACACTGCTGAATTCTTGTTTCAAGTTTTTTTTTCTCCATATCCAACAACCGAAAATATTAAGCTCAAGCAAATAACGTCTTACACTAAATTATGCATGTTTTAATTCAAGAAAATATAGCTTTGATTCAAAGTAAGAAATGTATTATCATCGTGGGAATATTTAGTTTATGCAAGTACGTTTGAGATTTGAATCATGATTTTAAAGACATTGATTGAAGCTTTTTTTCTCAAGGGGGAATTATATATTTTGTTAAAACAAGTATTTCTATTAATGCTGAAAGGAGTATAAAGTTTTGAAACTAAATTATTTCCATCGATATACAACCAAACAAACAGACAATAAACAACAAACAATGAAGTAAACAAAAGAAAAAATACTTACTCCAACCATTCCTAAAATTCCTAAAATTCCCAAAATTCTTAAAATACATAAAATTTATATACTTACCTTTAACCTATGCCCGTGATATAGCTTAAAGTTTTTGGAAAAATTCAAAAGTATTTATATCCTTCTTTTATTGCAAAAGCGTGAATTATATGAAGTTTAATTTTCCCATATGAAAAACACCGCACTCAACACCACTAAAACGTTAAGTATATATAAATGTACCCACACCTCAGCTAAAAAATAATAATATAACAAAACTCTGAATATCACCACACTTCAATCAAGTGTCACTAAAAAGGTAAACTTTAAAGCCATCATTTTATCAAACCATGATAATAATTACTTCATTGAAGTAAAAAATTATTTCGTAGTTTGGTAAAGATATTTAGAGTATTTATTTCCTAAAAACAAGTATCGAGTTATTAGACTACATAGTCTTGTTGTATAAATATTGAAATCAAGTAAATATAATACTTAATTCAAGTTTTTTTGTCATTGGACTATAAAAAAAAAATACTTTCCCAAAGTAAATAAAGTCTTAAGGAACTTTTATTCGAACCAATACACAAATTTACTTGAATTGAGTATTTAAGTTATTGACTCAAGAATTATTTCCTTGATTTCCGTAACCAAAACATCAAGTAAATGCATTTATTTGAAAACCCAACTTTTTTCTTTCAGTGTAGATAATCATAAATCGAGCATAATTAAAAAAATGTATATATTTAGTAAATTCATCAATTTTTGTGCGACATGCAAATTCATACAATAAAAAAGTCTTACGCCCGGTTTCACAGTTGACACTTAAGTTTTTCATCAGTTGAGTTTTTTTTTCAAGTTACGTTTACTACATTGAGTTTACTAGTTGAGTTTCTTAAAAAAACTTATGCCTTCCTTAAGAACTTGAAGTGTTTCACAGTTCATTTTTATGCTTTCCTTAAGGGGGTAGTAAGGTTAATTCGGCCGAAAAAAAGCATATTTTCTACAATTTTTTCTAAGGATACAATTAATATTTATTTATTTCTATAGTTATATTATAATTATATTATATTTAAAGAATATTCTGTGAAAGTTTCCTTAATAAATATTTAAAAATGAGCCGATGACAGCGAATCTCCGCAGACGTCTCAAAAAAAAGTTGATTCGCGGTGACCCTCATAACTCATTAGTGGGTCAACTGAAATTAAATAACCAAATTGATTTCATTAGTTTCCTCAGGTAACGCTGTCGAGTTTGTTTTTTTTTATTCATTTATCGATTTTTTTACAAGGCTCGGAAATCAAAATACTGATTTTTCATCAAAAACAACAGAAATTTTGTTGTTTTAAAATAAGTTAAAATTTAAAAAACAAAAAAGAAACTCGACAGAAATTTATGTAAAGAAAGTGTGAGTGAAATTTCAAAAGGATCGGTTCAGCAGATTTTGAATTACAGAGTTCACCGACTTTGAAAATTCTAAGTGTTGTTTAATTTGAAATTTGAAAGTTTAAAAGAAAATAAAAAGTGTTAAAATAAAAAAATAAATAAAAATTCAACGCTGTTACCTCATCATTTATGCATAGAAAAAGTATGTAAAATTTGGAAAACATCAGTTCAGTAGTTTTTAAGCTACGGTGGAATTTAAAGGCAAAATTATAGCAAAAACTTTATTTTCAAATACAAATTTGCTTGATTTTATTCGAAATAGGTACTTGTAAATTGCTGCTTTTCTTATGTACTAATATGTATATCTCCGTTAGTTTTACTTCAATTGCTTTCAAATTTTAACAGAATAATCTTAAATAAAACATCAATAAAAAATAAACAACTAAAAATGCAAAAAAAAAAAAAAAATACCTTACTACTACCCCCTTAACTCAGCTATAATTGCTGAATTTTGTAAGACATTTTTACGTCAGATGATCATAGATCAGATGGTCACATTTTTTGCATAGAGATATATTATAATAAGTAAAATAGCAATAAATTATTAACAAATTTCCAAATTACTCGTATATCATCATTCAATTTGTGAATGATTATTAATCGGTTCAATGACTCCATTTATTCCTTGACTTTCAAACAACTTTTATAATGATAATGATGTTTTTAATGTTTTTTTACAATTAAACAGAATACTGACTTTTCATATATTAAAAACTCACTGATACACCATTTCTTTACTGCGAAAAAATGCATTTTTTTATATAACATTATTGAAATATTACTGGAAATTGCACTTTTATTTATGAACATCAACTTGACTTCAAAATCAATTTAATTTGTGTGCTTGAAAATTATTATTTAAACAAAATAATTTCTTTTGAAGGTATTTGATATAATATTTAGTAAAATTAACATAAATTCTACTATACTGATAGTTTAGAACGAAGTTAAGGCTCGTGAAACGCATAATATCCTTAAATAGAATCTTTAGTTGACAGATGTGCTAAGGAGCACTTAAGTATGAACTGTGAAACCTGCTTAATTACGGCACATAGTTCAAAAAAGCCATAAAAAATTTAATTCAGTCAAAATTATATGCTTCAACTAACTATTATAGCCTGAGAAGCGAAAGAGAAAACAAGACAAACACGTCAAAACATAGTACGAGTAAAAGTATATAGTTATACATTTTTTGTAGATATTATATTAAAAAATTGCATCAAGGATTTACTCATTAGTGTGGTTATATTAGGTTTAACATTTAAGGGATCAACTTTGTTCCTACAAACTAGGAGATTAATGCAAGAAAGTATAATTTTATTTTTTGGCCTTGCGATTTTAATTTGGATAATATTTTCTAATATCTTATGCAACCCATTTAGATTTATCTTTTAGTTTTATCGAGTTAACATTTTTATTTTAGAAAAGAAAACAATTAACTATATTGCAAAAAAATAAAACAAGAAAAATGAATTTGTGTTTCGTTTTGGATAATAATTTGATTGCCAAGCTTTGATAACTTTGTATTCTTGTTTTAATTTCAATTACGATTGTGAAAAATTCCCAAATTTTGTTGGCAACATCCCTATTTTTCTATTTTTTTTGCTATTTTTTCGTATTTAATTAAAATAAAATATGTAATATAAAAAAAATTATAATTGGTTTAATTGCATAAATGTCAAGGAAAAAATTTAAAATTAGACTTTTGTAAAAGTTTTCACTATAATTTTGGTATGTGGCTTATGATTACATATGTAAGCTTCATTTAAGAAATTTTAGTTGAAATTGAAATTATATTATATCTAACAAAATCTCCCCTATTGAAATTTCAAACTTAATAATAATTCCAGAAATATTAAGGGATCTTAAAAATTAAACAACAAATTTTATTCGATGTATTTTTCACAACTTCTAAACCTACTTAAATTCTATTCACAACTCTCCTAATCGACTAATTTTTTTAAGCTTGTAGGTGCTATCGGGGTAAATAATATCCCAGCAAACATTGCGATATTGTAAACAATACGAAAAACAAATCACCCTACCGATGCGTGATATTCCCGCTATAATCGTTTTCTATCAGAAAATGATACAATTCACTGGGAAAAAGGTAGAGTTGAAACTGATGCGACTGATGATATCGGCATCGGCATGGTGATTTGTTTTATCGTAATGCTTGCTGGGTTGCATTTTGAACCTTAACATTTTTTCTGAAATAATTTGAAAGGAATTAAATTTGTCAATGGATTAAAAACGAAAAAAACAATAATTTTATCTATTTTATCTTATATTTAATTTGATATTTACTATTCAATATAATAATTTTTATAATTATAATACTTGCATGTAATTCACATTACTATAAAATTTTTCACAACAACTAAATAAAATGAAAGTGACAGATTACTTTAAATTTAAATCTAATATCACTTACTTAGAAAACGAAAATTAGAACTGTCAAATTACTTTATGTTTTGAAATAAGATGGCATCTTCATAAATTATAGCAATAACAATGAATCGCAAAAGTATCGTAAAACGAGCACAAATCCAAAATCCGACACCTAATTGAAAATACCATTGGAAAAAAGATTGCCCATTTATCGCTTAAGCAATTCATCGACAAAATGCTTGTTGGGATATAATACTCACTTATATTTATAACAAGAGTATATTTAAACAATCACATTTAAAATTAATAGAGAAATCCGCATATAATTTCAGGATTGATGATAATGATGTCGCTTTGTTGCTAGCTGTCAAACGATACCTGCTACTTTCTAGTAGTTAATATGTAATGTTGGTAGTACTGTTGTAGGGTTGACACTGCTAACATTTCAGGGTTGGCACTGCTGCCACAACAGCCACCTTGAAGGCTGTGTCGTTTATTGCGGCTCAGTCTTCTTGGTAGATGGATTTGGCGCCCGGACCTGGTTGTTCTTGGGTTCGGAACTGGGGTGTGGTGTTGTGTTGCTTCCGTTATTTCTGTGAAAGCGGCCTTGAGTCGGTTGATGGATATGTTTTTTGGTTTGTTGTTGTACAATACTTGGAAAAATTTGTCGTGTTTTTTCATGACTGGTTGCTGCAGTGATTCGTGTATGCTGTCGCTTCGTATGTAAACGTTTTTGCAACTATGCAACTGTCTTTGTATGAAGGGTTGGTTGGTGTTCCGATGTGACGTTTGTGAAGACGTAAGTTTTTCACATATGCGAGTTCGGCTGCTGTTGACTTAATGTCTTCCTTGTAAGTGGATCTCAAACCTAGTATTATTAGGGGCAGTTCTTTTGACCAGTTAGTGGTGTTTTTTCATTTTATGGCTGCCTTTAGGACTCTGTTAAAACGTTCCACTAAACCGTTCGCTTGTGGGTGGAAAGCTGTTGTGCGGATGTGTCGAATTCCCAGTCAATTATTAAGCTGGTGGAAAAGCTGGCTTTCGAATTGTCTGCCCTGGTCTGTCGTTATTCTCGAAGGGATGCTGAATCGCGATATCCAATGGTCGATAATTGCTGTGGCTACTGTTTCGGCTGTTGTTTTGTATTGGAATAGCCTCTGGCCAGCGAGTGTATGATAGTTATCATGTAGCGATTGGCATTGGATGGAGGTAGAGGTCCTACGATGTCGATGTTTAGGTGTTCAAAACGATTTTCTGGTACTTCGTACTTGTGTACCGGAGCTTTATTATGGCGATGAGTTTTGGATTTTTGGCATGCGTTGCATTGTTGTGACCATTGTGAGAGGTCTTTACCCATTTGAGGCCATACGAATTTGGCTTTTATAAGTCAAAGAAAAGTTTTCATTATAAGTTCATATTGCCACGAATTTAAGACTTCGGAAAGTAAGTTACACTCTGCCGATTACAAGGAGTGGCATGAAGCTCATGTAAATTCTGGAAATTATAAGGCAAATCATATTGGTGCAGCTGGAAATATGGAGGTCGAAGCGATAAAAACCATGTTTCAACGTTCGTTAAGGAATGATGTGCGATATCCGACTAGAATTTTACTGTGCGGCTCTCGTTAGGCTTGCCTCCCTCCTTAGACATTAGGGGTGAATTCGGCAAGCCTCATTCGGGCCGCATGAGGCATGTAACGCTAAATTTATATTAGGTCCTCAGTAGGCATGCCTCATTAGGAGGTATTTAGGCAGAAGTGAGGATTGCCACACGTTAGGTCTTCCGCATTCGCGCCTAACAGAGCATATTTTTTTATCTCTTTAAAACTAGATAAAAATGTTGTTGATATGAATATTATGGCAATATTAATTTTTATAAATTTTTAAATATCTTTTTAATTTTAATTTCTAAGAATGATCGTCAAATTTATTTGATGTTTGTTTAGGCGTTTTAATTTGTATATGAATAGAACTATTAATTAATTTTTAGGTAAAGTTCTTAAGGTAATATTTTTATCTTTGAATAACTAATGAATTAATTTTAGAAAAGAAAGTTCTGACTTTTACAACATATTTGTATTACATTATTTATATTTGATTACTGTTCAACATCGAAAGGAAACAAAAGGTGACGTTCACAAGAATACTATAATATCATTATAATAGGAATTATTTTATTTTTTAGTGTAGAAAAAAAAACAAAAACAAATGCACCTAAACTATTCCAATAATAATAAAATAACATTACTTTCTTAGATCTTAAAGCTTAAAGGCCGTCCTCCATCCCAGTCTTTCCAGTGATGAAAATTACTTTGTAAAGCATTTTCAATGTTTTCCTCGGTAATTTCTTCTCCTGTTTCAGAAAATGCTTCTATGATTTCAGCTTCAAAACTTTGTCTTATACCTCTTCAAATTTTGCTAACTTATTAAATTATTAAATCAAAATTTTAAACTTGAAAAAAAAGAGTTTTCTACTTACCAGCTCTTCAACGCAGTTCAATAGAATAACCAATTTTAGTCAGGACCGTCACAATTAAGAATCATTTTCCTTAATAAATTGTGTTTTTCCTGGTTGAATGGACCCGGCATAAATTTACATTTTAGTTGATCTGAACTCTCGTCCATAAATATCCAAAAGTTTGGTATTATGTCTATATCTAGTTTTTTATTTTTATTATTGTTTTCCACAAAAACAACTAATCTATATTAATTGTCCTATGATAAATTTGCATTTGGGTCTTCCATTTTTCTAATAAATTTTTTATTTGCACGTTATTGATCTCTGTGATCACTTTAATAATAGAGGAAAAATTTTTATATACACTTTCAATTTAAAAATATCTTCTTTTTTTTTTAAATATTTAAAATAAGTATTAACTACCCGAGTCGAAAAATTTGATGATGACTTCATACTGTTCATCCTGCTACTTTATTCTCAAATTAGTACCATCTTTTACTTATACTATTATGTTAAAAGTTTGTACTGAATTGATACTGAAAAGTCTAGATAATTCCCGATTCAACCCTATCAATATCATTAAAGTTACAAATTTTTTCAGTACATTCAACATGACTTCAGTATGAAGAAAGAGCATTCTCTTCCTAGTGTATATATATATATATATACATATTCTAGACTTTATAATAAGTAAAAGAGGGATGGACATATAACATAGTGTTCAAATAGCATATATAGCATTCTATTTGATCACTGTGTTATAGTATGTCCATCAAGCCTGAAATTAAATATAATTGATTGGTAAAATATTTAAAAAAGGAATAAATAAATTAAGCAAAGCTTATAATAAAACATTTCATTTATTGAAAACTCATATATTAGGGTCTAGTAAAAATAAATCCATTATTTTTGCATGAAATTCAAGTCTTTATTTACCATAGTTAGAATAATCCAATTTAGGTCAAATATGCACCGTTTTGTTCGATAACTTGTTGCCATTTTGAAGGTAATTTTATTATGCCTCTCTCGTAGAAACTCTTGTCCCTGTTGGCAAAAAACTGAGACAGTCGATTTTCACAAGCTTCTCTCGATGTCAATTTTTCACCAGCCAAATCATTCGCCATAGACAGGAACAGGTGGTAATCACTTGGTGCGAGGTCCGGACTATATGGTGGATGCATAAGAACCTCCCAACCAAGCTCTCGGAGCTTCTGTCGAGTTACTATCGATGTGTGAGGCCTGGCGTTGTCCTAATGAAACACAATTCCTCTCCTGTTCGTCGATTGCTTCCTTCAGACGGTCCAATTGCTGACAGTACAGGTCCGAATTAAGAGTTTGGCTATAGGGAAGTAGCTCATGGTGGATGATTCCCTGCGAATCCCACCAAACACGCAGCAAAACCTTCCTGGATATCAATCCTGGCTTGTCCACCGTTTGTGCTGGCTCACTGCCCTTCGACCACGACCGTTTTCGCCTGACGTTGTCGTAAGTGCCCCACTTTTTATCACCAGTTATCATCCGCTTCAGAAATGGGTCGATTTTGTTGCGATTAAGCAGTGATTCGCAGATGGAAATTCGGTCCATGAGGTTTTTTTTCGTTAACTCGTACATCGAGCTTCTTTGTGTAGCCAGCCTTTTTCAAGTGGTTCCAAACGGTTTTTTGTGCAATGTTTAGCTCCTGGGCAATCAAAACGGTGCTTACATGACGGTCAGACTCGACGATTTCCATTATTTTATCGACATTTTCGACAATTGGCCTTCCGTAACGTGGTGCATCTTTGACATTAAAATTACCAGAACGAAATCGACGAATCCAAAATTGTGCGTAATTGGCTGTTACAGTATCAGGATTATAAACACTATTTACAATTTCAGCTGCCTGACTTGCGTTTTCACCTTTATCGAAGAGAAATTGTAGAATATAGCGAATTTTCTCTTTGCTGATATCCATCTTCGACATGCGCTCAAACACTACTGAGTCAAGCAATCACAAATCTGTTTCGGAAGATTTTTTAGTACGAAATCTCATCTTTCTAACACCATTTAGCGTAATCTAATCGCACTTATATAACGTGAGATACTTATTACTACAGCCATCTATTGCAAAAATAATGGATTTCTTTTTACTATACCACCATAATTTTAATATATATCTATACCTTTTGCGAGTAAACCTGAAAACAAGAAACAATTTGTGCTGAAAATAGACAAAATATACGGAATTGCACTATGGCTGATTTTATTTATTTAAAACTTATATTTATTTTACAAAAATACTTAGAATGAAATATATAACTTGAAAAACTTTTGTCCTTAATATAAATATAATCTTCGACGTCTCTCAACTTTTAAAACTTCAGAAAAAAAGAATCTCTTTATCAATAATCCACAAAATTAATATTTTAGTTAAACTATTTTCTGAAATTATAATCATTTTATATCAACCTTAATAATAATTAGAATTATATTTTTAATAGAATCTTCCTTAATTTAGAAAAAAATATTTTATTTATGACAACATCAATTAATAAAATTTACAGTTTAAAAACATTTTTGCGGGTTTTCTATTAAAAAAATGGCTTTATTTTTGACAGAAAAATTTTCTGTTTAGAATTTATAAAGATAAAAATTTAAACATACCTAGTTAACTTTTGCATAATTTATTTCATACTTACTATGTTAATCTTTTCTGATTCCTCAGCCAGTTATTTTTCATTTTTTACAATATAAACTTATTTATTTAAATTTAATTAAAAAAACACTTAAAAATCTTTTAAAAACTTTTCATTATCAATAGTTTTTTGAAATTTAATTTTGTGAAAATCACTTATTTGCCTCATTAGGCTCGGAAATTCTGTGCATCCTGTGTATTATCAAAGAAATAAAGGAAATTTTTAAATTTATTCAACTACATTTTGATTTAAGTACATGAGAGGTTGTAGAGGCAAATAAATGCTTAAAAAAAATATATAAGGCTGAAAGAAAAGTCAATGAAAAACTTCATAGTAAATTTTTTCCAAGCAACATCAAAGTAAATAGTCAAAAAAATTTTTTAACAAAATACAGAACCGATATAAAGTAATTCTTTAAGAAAAACTAAGATACTCACATATTTTGTTTGGATAATCAGAAATATAAAAATAAAATACAAAATTCAATTTCAGAATTAAATTAGACACTTTGTGATACCTTGCGCTCATAGGGTTGAAAATGCCTTTAATTCAATACTACAGCGAAATCTGTAGTTGAATTTTTTACTATCATTTTCCAAAAAATACACTCAAATTTTTTATCAATGTTATCTTATATTATTTATTATCCTTGATTTCATAGAAAATGATTTGAAAAATTATTCAACAAAAATAAAAAATAGTATGACAGTATTTGAAATAATCTTAGGAACATTAGGAACCGAAAATATCCGAATCAGCGTAACACACCCGAGCGTGACGGTAGAATTAAATTTACCTCACGAAAAAAGTGAAAAGTGCGCCTAAAGAAGTTTTATATTATATAATATTTCATTCAAAATATATTTTGCAAATTAATTCATTATATTAATTTTGTATTTAGTTAAAAATAGCCTAATAAGAATTGAAATGTATTTTATTCTAAGTCGTCGCACTTTTTTGAACGCATTATATAAATTCACGTTATACGGGACTCTACTGTACTCGTAAAAGCTGAAATTTTGTAGTTTTAACTTCTACTTTACCCAAGTAATCATCATCATCATCATCAATTAATTAAGTAAAATTTGACAACAATTTTATAACTTTTTAAATACAATTAAATTATTATCCCTTTTATTAAGGGTATGTGGGTAACTTGCTATTCACTATTATGCAATATTACCATATACTCAAAACTGTTTGATCTTTTTCATTATTAGTTTGTTCGTTACTTCTATGTATGAGGTTAGCTTGATGAATGTTATTTGAAATGTTATGTAGCACTATATAAAGCACTGTATTTTTTTCCTGATTTTAATAAATTTTTAATTAGTTTACATACAACTTTAATTGAGAAATAAACAGTGAAACCATCAATTCTAGCCATAACAACACTTTTAATTCTAACCATAATTTTTCGTAAACTATTTTGTTAAAATAGAAATAAAAAAAGGATTGTAGTTTTTAATGATGATTACAATGTTGAGTATAAGTTCTATGAAAGCTGTTTTGTTAATTAACGTATAAGTGTGAAAAGCTGATTATAAAAGGGAGACTAGTCCAAACCCAAGTTTTAATGCAATGAAAATTGTTTAGTTGCCCTACTTGGTGAGCGTCTATTTATTCTTTTTTTGAATTTCTTAAATTTTTGAACTAATAACTGAAAATTTTTAATATAAGACATTTCTTACTAGATTTTCTTACATTTTAATTACTTCAGGAGGTTCAGTATATAATTTTTGTAAATAACATACATATAATATCTTAAAAATATTGTATCAAAAATTCAAGTTGGTCGTAGTAAAATTTCCGAAGTTATTAATATTTGAGCGTTATTTCCGAAGTCGGTGTTCACGATAATTCAAAATCTATCGTACTTATCGTTTTGAAATTTTTCACACTTCTAACCATATTTCACCAGGTAATAACAGGAGTTTTTTTTATTTTAAATAATTATTTATTTTTTAATATTAAAAAATCAATTTTTTAAGCGAAAATCGATATTTTGACTTCCAAAGGCTACCAAAAATCAAAAAATCGGAATAAAAAGAAAACTCCCTCATTGTTAACTTGTTCTGCTTTTATAAATAAATTTTGATTTTTTTGCTAGTTATGATCAGCACCGCAAAACAACTTTTTTTCAAGGCGCTTCGAGATATTTACTGCCACTCGATCACTTATTAATATTTTGAAATAAAGAGCAGGAAAAACATTGCTCAAATGTTGTGTTATCATATAAAAATTAATTAAGTAAACTAAAACTACCAAAAAAATATTCTTGAAAACGAATTAATCGAACATCTCCCTCAAAGACTTTGAGGGCAAGCGCACAACGATACATATATTAAATAAGGCTGCCTGCAGAGTGCCGACTTACAGCCGAGCTGACGCTGATATTGTGAAACATTTAAATTTTTTTATTAAGAAAGTAAAGATTTAAAAGGACTACTTTTTCTAAAGAAATGATAAGAATATATAATTCTCTAAACTCCAAAATGCTTGACTTGTAGTTGATATGAATTTTTTTTGTACAATGCAAGCTATGAAAATTTTATCAGAAACTCAAAGCCTATTTAAGGAAATATGTTGTTTTACTCATAATAACAGATCAACTGAGGTATTTAAGTGACTAAATGAAAAAGGCCCTTATTCCCTCCAGTTAAAATTTTAAACTAAATTTACCGGATAATTAAATCTACTGTAAATTTCATTTATAGGTTTTAATTTCTGGTAGAGTGGTTCGGAGTTCTATAGTAATATTTTATGTTTATAAACGGTAAACTCATATGTTAATAGGAACTCAAAATTCAAAAGCGTAATTCTGTATAAGTATATTATATTTGATTATTCGTAAAAAGTAAAAAGTAAGGAAAGTATCAATGAAAGAGAGCTACTTTTAAGACATAACGGCAACTTTCTCGAGGAAAACATTTTGAAAATGAATTTTCTTAGAAAAGTTTGGTTTATATTTGTTATACTTATTGTCACAATTAATTAATCCCAGGATCTTTTAAAATTTTGTTGTTAATTTATTTGCACTCAATTATATTCACTATATTTTTCACTATATTGGCATTTCAAAGGCATTTAACATAGAAATGCGTGTAGGGTCTATTGCTTCAGTTTAAGCGTGCGCGTGTGTAAAATTGTTGTTATTTTACACGTAAAAACAACTATAGTGACTTTCTCCATGAAAAAGTAGCTATGAAGGCTACTTTCTGCATGCTCATCTGTGAATTTTTCACTTATGCACTTTTCCACCACAAAAACTACACAAGAATTCTTCGAAGAGAAATTCACTGATGCACGATTTTCCTACGGGGTTGGGTCTATAATTATTTATATAAACTATAAAAATAAGAAACAACATTTAGTTAAAATTCTTTAATATTTTGTAGAAGCAGTTTTTGCTTTCTATTACCTTCTTGAATCTCCCGTTACTGTGCATTGCAAAATGCACAAAATAACGAAAATTTAATGCTCAAAAGAGTAACTTAAAGGTAATTTCATCGTAATGCTAGGAATATTTAAGTCTATAAAAATTAAAATGGGTCATTGTTAATTACAGAACAAAAACAACAAAATAAGAAAAATGCCAGCGTTATTGAAGATAAGTTTTTATTGAACTTGACATAATGTATACCTACTATTGTCATTCTAATGTTTTATCACTGATAATTCGTTTAAAAGTGTTAAATTAATCTTTATGATATGGACACGTTTACATATATAAAGAGTATATCTATGTAGCCAAGGGGATACATGTCTGAATTATCAATTTAAACGGAATTTTATGTTGTACATAAACAAATATGTGATTGTATTATGAACGTTAACATTAATAGATACGAGGTAAAAAGAATTGAACACCATTTAAATGGTGTAATCATATTAGCCTTATTTATGTAGCTTTTTTTTCATCTCTAAGATGAACTAATATTGGTACTTACTCTCCAGTTCGAAAAAATATAGCACACAATTTGGTACATATATGTATATACCATAAAAAAAATTGTTGCCTCTAGCTCTAGCTAAAAATACTATTAATGTTTTATTGCTAGCAAAATTGAACTTCATTGGCAATAGTTTAAGAATTTTTTTTATTAAAATCGAAATGGGTAGAATTTGTTGGACTTTTATAGCTTTCTAAATGATAAATAACTTATTTGGGTGTGAAAACTAAAGTTTTGATTTTATTTTTACTTTTTCTTTTATTTTTATTCACTACATATAACTTTTTTATAATTTTTCAAAAAAGAAAAATATGCTTAATATGATTACATTTCGCAAAAATAAAAACATATAGCTTTAAATATAAAAAAAACCATGTGCAGTCATAATAATTCATGTTTATGTGAAATTTAAATGGATTTTGAATATTAAAATGTAAAACCGACGTCGAACATTAAATTCGTATTTCATATTTGGCTCAGTTAAGAAGTCATCAAAGAAGAAAAATTTTACAAACTTTTTAAATGGAGATTTGTCCAACTTTGTTCACACAAAGGGTTTTATGATCATTATAATTGAAATGATTTATTATGTGCTCTGAAACTTTTCGTACAGCTTAACTGTGCTGTTAAGCTGCTTTTCCTGATCTAAAGGTGGGCACTCACTTAGTGCGTATATCTCAGCGGGTAACTTTTTTGACGTCAAAATGACGTACAAACGAATTTCACGCTGAAATATCCACATATGAGGGGGAACTTGACTTGACTTGAGTCTATGACGTCATAAAAGTTACCCGCTGAGATATACGCACTAAGTGAGTGCTCACCTTAAGACTTCTTCTACTCTAGATTATTCTTTCTTAGATATTATATATTTTTTTTTTTTACCTTACCTTAACTCTTCACTTCTTGATTGCGAATTTTGACTGTAGCTTTTCATCCCAGTGAATGACTTCAGCCAGTTTGGTGCCATACGCAACGCTTAACACATCGGCTTAATTTTGTATAATTTTTCTCAAAACTTATGCACTTATACTTATCCTTATAATTTTATAAAACTTTACAAATACGTTGCTTCATTTTTAGGCAAAAAATAATGGTACCGCTTTTTACGACTGTCGGCTATTACGACCGAAAGTAATGGTCCCCTGGATGTCGTATTAACCGGTTTCTACTGTAACTTTTTATTTAACTTATTCAAAAATTTGGTTGTTGCTATAATGTAAGGTGTTAGAGATTTTAACGACTTCAACATTAAAATTATTTGGTCGATTTAAGATTTTATTTTTTTTAAGTATCAAATATTTCTTTCCAAACTTTCCATAAATTTATTACCTATTCAAATGTAGTAGTTGTCAGTCACAAAACTTGAAAAACTCTTGCTAACTCCATTATGACTTTATTGTTTCGTTAACAATGAGGCACCTGTGTGTTAGAAAAATTATGCTGCTTCATATGTTTCGAATTTTGTAATTTCCGCTTTATGCTCTAATTAGGCACTTTTCAGTTCTGTTTATTTAATGTTTTATTGTTGAAAAGCAAACTTCAACATTCAAAACCCTTCTAATTTTTGTGAATTTTCGTAAGTGCGAAAAATCAAATCTAATACAAAAAATTAAACTGAATCTATATTTAACATAAGATTACGATTAGTTTTATTGATTTTAATAATATTTCATTAAACTTAGACAATTTCAATTGACTAAGAAAATATTATATTGGAAATAATTTGATTACGTCTGAACCGACGTATTTAAAATGTCTTTAAAATTACATGTGATAAAAATTATGCCTAATGTAAGCTCTTTTTATAAGGTATTTATTCAGCTTTTTTAATTACTAACTGGATTTAAACCAATAAAATATTAGGAAAACATTAAAGACTCAACCCCATCCGGTTATGAGAAGAAGAAAAAGGTACATGGGTATTATTACCTTATTGGATGCTTATGTAAGCCTTCGAGACGAAGAATTTACACAATATTCTTAGATCAAAACAAAAATCACCCGGGTACATTCAGTTTTGTTTCATTTTGGATTAAGTTTACTTACCATAATTGACTCTCCTAATTCTATTTTCCTATTTTCCTCTAGTTGATGTACCTTGAATTTATTCCATTTTCAATTTTTTTTTTGCCCATTCCTAACTTTTTTAACAGACTAAAAAATCTTTTATTTAAAGTTCATAAGAAAAAATTATATTAATTTTAACAAAATGAGGGTGCTATAAAACTATTTCATTCTCCATTGTAGTCTTACTTAGAGTTAAAATTTGTTGTTTTGTTATATATAAGTAGATAGAAAATTCTTTTACATTTTATTTTTATATTTGGTAAATGCTGTGTATAAAAGATTATGTCAGAACACCCGAAATAAACACATAATATTAATAACGCCCTTTGGGTTAAGACCTACATACATCACATTTCGTTGTAGGCTGATGGCACTCTAACACCCTAGTCACACAGAAAAATAACCAGTTTCTTTTAAACTAGTTCTTTTGTCTCAGCCAATCAGAAGTCACGATGACGTGGTTTTTTCGACTTCTGATTGGCTGAGACAAAAGAACTAGTTTAAAAGAAACTGGTTATTTTTCTGTGTGACTAGGGTGTAAGGGGCCATCCATAAATTACGTCACACGAATTTCATGATTTTTTGACCCCCCCCCCCCAACCCCCGTCTCACTTTCAATTATTTTTTACTACATGAATATCATATCAAACCACCCCTTGTCATACTTCGTCGAATCCCCCCCACCCCCCACCCTAACGTGTGCAGTAATTTATGGATTGCTCCTAAGCAAACTCACTAGTATATTTCATTTTGAAATATTTATTTTATTTTATTTATTTTTTTATTTGAAAATTTTGTACGATTTTTTTTTATCTTTTTAGGTTTAATTTCTGTAGTTTTTTCCGTCAAATTTTGTCTGTTATGAAGTTATCAAAAAAATTTTTAACATGACAGTAATAGAAAATTTTTGTTGATTACGTAACTTTCGTTAAATACAGGTCGTATTAGTTTTTAGTAAGCTATAAAAACAAATAAGTCTTTAGCAATATTATGTTATCAACTAGTTCGAATTATGGAGCATTTACGATATTATTAATAGGAATTAGTGGTAATCAATTAAAACAAAATGAGTAATAGATCTCTTATACAAGCAAATAAAAAAAACAAATAAATTATTATAGGTGGACAATCAACTTTCACCTCAATCTATTTGATCAGATTAGCTAACTTACCTTTTTCTTTTTTCCTGAATGAATATCGTATTACGTGTTGCAATTCGTTTAAAAAAAACTATCAAAAGACCATTACGTCATAGTTTTTTGTTCTAATTATAAAATTTATAATCAACTAGTTGAATATTGTTCATGCTAAAAGCTCAAATTTCAACTTAACTCTAATGACCTATTGTGGTTGGCAAATCTATTTTCAAATTTTTTAATATATACGGTCATTAAGAGGTAATTTATTTTAAATCTATCCATTCCAGAACCTGTCAGGAGCCTGGCTCTTCAGACTGCAAACATTGTAATGAATTCATGCTTAAAGAGAAAATTTGTAATTTTTCTCAACACTGAAAATGAAATGTAATATCTATACTCAAAGCTCTGATAAATGTAATATTAATTTTTTTAGAGGAAGTAACATTCCCCAATGCTATCAGAAGAGGTGTTGATTCTTCTTAGTAGGACAAATATAATTATACTCTTTATTAAAAAACTTAAACAAGTAATAAGAAACACATAAAAGCAAAAAATAAAATAGCAAAACAACAAAACAAATTACCCGTAAAATAATTAAATTGACAATATCGAATCACATTCAACAATATCAGGATGTTCCTAATGTGGGCGTAAAACTTTTTACATTAACCAGACGTCTGCTTGAAGTGTCATATATAGCAGCTGGCTCAAAGTTAAAAGTTGTTACTGGTTTCATTCAACGAAACAGCAAATTTTTGCTTCAGATTATTGTCTTTCTTCAGCTTTTTTGCATTATTCTTCAAATATCAACATAAGCTTTTCAAAGTTGACATATGTATTCCTCCAATAATAATGAGAAAGGAATGTATGTTTGATATAACATATTTGATATTTGTATATTGTATATTTGAGCTCAATTTACTCTTCGGAATTTAACCTTAACTGGATATAATGTGATCAAGTTGCAAAACACGTTTTTTGTGTGGTCTTTTTATTTCTTGTTTGCTCTTGGATCGCTTTAATATAAAAAAGATGAACAAATTCACCAACACAAATAACATTAAAACAAATGAAATTCTAAACTGCTTTATACCGTTATATTAGCAGGTCAAAATAACTGTGAATATTATCTCAATGCCCCAAGTTCTTCAGTGGGGCCATCTTTTGAATATTTTTATTGATATTCTTTGTGGAATTTGGCTGCGCGTCAAATTAGTCTCTCACTGTGAAGTATATTTACTACTACCAACACAACACGATTGATGTCCATACAATACAAATTGCACATTTTTAAAGTTTTTTCATATTTGATTATAAGAAATGGAGGAATTTTCAATTTATTTAAGCAGTAGTCATTTTGTAGCTTAATATAACGGTAAGGTGGTGTTCTTATTAGCTTAAAAAATATGAATATCAAATGGTTACTAAAAATTTAATTTGAACATTTACTGTTGGCCTAATTCTATATATGTATATACATATATATATATATATATATATTTGATATATAATGTTTTACTTTTTACTGTTACCTGTTGTGATGATTTTACATTTAAATAGCATCTGGTAATAGGTTAGGAGGCATTATGATTCATACTTAAAAATCGCTACAATTGATTTGAACACAGGGGAAAATATATAGGGCTCTGAAAATGTTTAATATACTTTTGGGAAGTGGTTATAACTTTTTTTTTAACATTTAAATAACTGCTGAAGACTATATAATACATAAGAATGGTTAACCAGATGATGTTTGTGTGGCAATATTGCGAGCTTGGTATTCCCAGCTACTTTGGCAGAATTATAGTGGTGGTTTATGCCGGCGACAACAGCAGACAATTATTTCCATTTTATTTTTTTTTTACTTGGTCGACAAAGTGGCTACTAGGTAAATCCTACGATTTTAGGAATTTTGTTATTTTGGTGATTTTTTTAGGCTTTTGATGATTGCCATTACTTTGGTCTTTTAAAAATTTTGATGGTTTCAGAAACATTTTTAATGAGCTAATTTTTATAATATTGGCAGAATTTTCTAGATTCAGAATTTGCGTAGTTTTTTTTTCATTTAGGTTTGTGAATCAGGATTCAACGACCCATAAATTCTTTTTACAAACGTGTAAAATTTCACTAATGTTCAATTAAATATTACAGCATAATTTATACAGGTACATTTAACATAATTAAAGCTAAAAGGTTTTTTTAATATAGGCCAGTCAACTTTTCCTTTCGTCGCAATCTATATATATAAAACTCGACAGTTTTGTGTTTGAAGCCAATGGACATCAAAACTACTGGACAGATTTAAATGAAAGTTTACCACAAAATTTGTTTTGATCTGAAGAAGGTTTACCACAAAATAAATATTAAAAACGTTAATTACTTTTCCTGAATTTAATTAAAATATAGTGCTTAACACATAACCTAACTTCTATCAATTTGACAGGTGAGTGTTACTTCGATTATTTTTTTTTTTGGCAAAGCATTGATATTATACTTGAATGAATTTGCTTGCAATATAATTTAACGGTTGAATTAATTTTGAAGAAATATAAAAGAAAGAATTTATAAGGTGCACATGGTAAAATTATTAATAATTTTCAAACTTAGAAGAAGAAGGAACTACTAAAAAAAAGCTCATAACAAGATTAATCTCAAGTAAATTTTAATAATTATATTTATTTTTTATAACCCATCTTAGAATTTATTCAAAAGTTAAGTTAAATATAAATTATTTGACTTATTTGACCCACAGGGGGGTCGTGAAGATTTTAATTTCTGTTTTACATATTTAAAAAAATACTTACAAAAATCTATTTAATGCAAATTCTTTGTTGCGATATTACTTTATTAAAAATCCCTGTAAATGCCGATAATACCGACTTTTTCCTCTATTTTACATCACTCTTGTACTATTGTGAAGTACGTTGGCTATCTCGTTCAAAATTTACTCAAGGAGTGATCGAACTTAAAGACGAAATTGCGATCTTTCTAGCTGAAAGTCACAAAGATTAGGCATCTTCCTTTTGCAACGATAACTTTATTCTTAAACTTGCCTATTTGGATGAAATTTTTAAAAAATTAAGTGATTAAAATGAATCAATGCAAGGTCCACAAATGCATGCTCTGATTCATAGAGACAAAATGTGCTTATATTATTTTATTGTTTTATCTAATAAGGGGGCCGCTAATTCTTTATTTTTTCTTATGTGGGTCGCAGTATCAGAAAGTTTGGAAACCGCTGCCTTAAAGTATGTATGTATGAACTATATTTTTTATATTATTTTCAAAAATGATGGTTTCCATCATAGAAGCAAACTTCTTTATTTGTTCTAAAATCACCTTACCACCTTATCAAACTAGAAAAATTTAATTCTTATATTCAAACTTTGGTATTGTTTTCGAGCTGTAGTAACTCTGTTTAAATCATATATGTTTTAGCTATTACTAAAGAAAGCTATACAGAAATGAAATGGTTATAAATACAATATATTACCGGCACAAGTTTCAAAAACTAGATTATAGTTATTAAATTAATTTCCATGTTCCGTAGATTTTGTTCTTTACATGTTTTTTTTTTTCATGGTTTGATTTTTTTTTTTGTGGTTAACCTATCGATTATATGTGTTTCGTGTATAAATTGAAAAATCTAAAAATGTAACTTTATTGTTAATGGTGAGCTAAACAGGCAACCCTAGGAATCAGCTTAAGCATCAACAATTAGTTTTCGTTTAAAGATTTATTTGTGGAAGGATTTTTTCTCGTTGCTTCGTGCATAATCTTAACAATTGCTCATGACAATTGATGCAAAGGAACGTTGAAAAAATACGGTATATGATATACATATAGTATACAAATATGGACTTATATTACATCTTATGCTAATTCAGGCGCATTAATTGCTACATTTGGTGTTTGTTTTAATGATAAAATAAACAAACTTCAAAACCTAAGTTTGTTATTCTCTAGTTGTGTTTTTTTGTTTACATAAGTCAAGATGTATAAGTCTTTAAATCTGTTACAACCCGAGTCGGAAAAATCGAACCTGAGTTGAACTTAAAGGGCCTGCTTAATGGCAGGTTGATTAAGTTCAATCCAGGTTAATGTTTCAGATTTACGCTTATGTTAAAAGTTGAACCTGCTATGCATCTGATGAGCCTAGAAATTACCCATTTCGGTATAACTTTATTTTTCGGTATTACCAGGCTCAATTCAGGTTCAAAATTAGAAATATTTTTTTGGTATATTCAGGAAGAAAGCAGATTTATAATTAAGAAAAAATATATGTAAAGTGTTGTAAAGTTTAAAGACGATAAAGATACAAAAATAGGCTTAGTTTTATGCTTTATTAAATACAAGTTAAACTGCAGTTGCATAAAAAATAATTGTACATGTAGATATGATTACTTTGCAATCATTGAAGAATCGTTAGTAGTAGGTCGTATATATAGCAGAGGGAAATAAGTTTACACATAATACAGCAGGATTTTATGACAAATGCAATAGAACTGGTCAATTTGAAGCCGTAAAAATAAAAAATATAATAAGAATGTGTTTACATATATAATATGTTAATTGAAAAAATTACTTAAAATACGAGCAATTCCGACTTTGTTAATAGCAACTAATCTTACGTATGCATAGTTATGAATGAATATATATAAAATTAAAAAAATAAACATTTTATAAATATTTATATAATATTTATACTTATAAATAACTCAACTTAAGCTTTAAACATATATATACCCAAACAACTTATTTGCTATTTACAATACAGGTTTTGCAGTTTAGTTTCATCCATTTGCAAATGGACTTCATCCTTTTGCAAATGGACTTCTTCCTTTTGCAAATGAAATTCATATTTTTGCTAACGAAGTTTATCTTTTCGCAAATGAAATTGATCTTTTTGTAAATGAAATTAATTCAAAATTTTCAAATTTTCACATATAGTATACTAAAAAAAATGACATATTAAAAAAAATTACATATAAATGACAAAATATTTGGAAATTATTAAATTATCGAATAAATTTTATATTTTTTTGAAATTATATATTTTTTTAAATTGATAAAAAAAGGAAGATTTATAAATGAAAGGAATTTATTGTATACATACTTTTAATTTAATCTTGATGATTTTATTGATTTTAAAATATTAATAATAAAAATGCTTAGCGACTCTCCCGCTGCGGCAGCAGGTAGCTTCGTATACATGTTCATATAATAGTTGTAGCAATTAGAGGAGGTGACTGTTCCAACTGAATCTTTAATGACCTTCAGCAAATTGGCACGATTTGATGGATCCGCTAATATATTCCGTGCGGCAAACTTGATTTTAGAAAAAACTTCTATGGGGTTCAGCATCGGTGAATATGGTGGCAAAAAGAGAAGAGTTTGACTTGTTTGTCTTATGAGATCCTGCACCTGTTGCGTCTTGTGTATACTTACATTGTCTAAAACCAGCCAAACTTCGTCCAAATTTTTTTCTTGCAATTTCTGAGATACGTCTATTCTATTCTGATTCCAAGAATGAAGATTTAGTTTAATTTAAAGCGCAGTATTAGGACACCTTCATTTATTAGGCTCTCTTAAATTTTGCTAAGCATTTTTATTATATGTCATTTTTTTTAATATACTATATGTGAAAATTTGAAAATTTTTTATTTTGGATCAATTTCAATTTCATTCTACCTGCCATTATTACGCATTCATTAGTTTACTACTCTGAATATAAAATTTTGTTACAGCTTAAACACGTGTGTGTTAACACTTTGACTATCTTAATATTTGAACAGATTTTTTATGATATTTATCCAAGGTGTTTTAATAAAAAAGCAAGGCATTTTTGAGCCACTTCGAATAGAAAACCTAGTATGGACAGAAAGGATTCATGAACAATTAAGGAAAGATACTTTTAAATAACAACGGCCAATTTTTCGGGGAACCCATTAATTAATTTTATTCTAAAATGACCAAAAGAGTCACTGTCCTGACTACTTCCTGCATAAAAAACTATCTATTAGGGTAAATTCCTGCATACAATGATGCAATAAATCCCCGAAGACCGGTTGTTTCTTGTAATAAACATACGAATTAGAAAGGAAGAGATCAATTGGGGCTTTGTCAAGTAAGTATGTAGGATAATGAAGGTTTCACAACTCCAACTTCCGTAGTTTTTGCAGTCTTTCTAGAACAAAACTCATTGAAGTTTTGCCTTTGACGTTAAGACTGAAAAACTGCTCTCTTTCATTGTTGATGCACCTATACTTTACTAATTAGAATTGCTAAATGCTAAGATGTTAAATTCGGCAATATTTCCAGAATTAGGACAAGTTTCATTTTTGCCGACTTGCTTTTTTTTATGCTTATAATTCGCAATATAATCATACTCTTTTACGTTTACATCTGAGGACAGGAAATTCCTTTACTTTACTGTATATTTTCTAGGAATTCCTTTGTTTTACTGTAAATTTTCTAGGAATTCCTTTTTTTTACTGTAAATTTTCTTGACTAGCCAACAATTTCTATAAGCTGCATGCGATATATTGAAATCTTCTTAATAAAATTACTTTCCTTAGACACTTGTGGCGATCTTATTTAATCTCTGTTAGCAGAATAACTTTTAGAATAACTTCTATTCTAGAACTGAATTTTACATTTATCAATTTCATATCTTTAAAAACTAAATTAAATACTATTTAGTAAAATTTTAATAGAATTGATTTTTTTTTTGAAAATCGAAGAAGGCTATGTATTTAATAAACTGAATTAAGGCTATTATAGTTTGATATCAAATCTAATTACAATTTATTAAGCTATATGCGAAATTACTGAAAAAAATTTTGCCTTAAAAAACGAATTAAGAAATGTGCCCTAAAGTTATTCATAATACCAACCAACCATTTCATTATGTTCATTGCATTTTTTCTAAACTTGATGTCTACATAAACGGAACATCATTGCTGTAACTTTTCTTTAAGAAGTACATTGCCTAAAGAGATATTATTGTACACAAAAACTTCTCTCCGCACAACTTTCCCTTTGACTGAATTAGGCGCTTATAAGGACATTGTGCTTTAAATAATTATTTTTTAGAAGAAATAATATTGTTTATGGAAATGAAAGATGAGAACAACCAAAACATATTGGATATGAAAGATCCATTGTGGATACAGGATCTAGTTTTTCTAATAGATATTACAGACCATCTCAATCATCTTAATTGTCCATTGCAAGGCAAAGACAATTTAATAACAAGCATGTATGATACAATTGCTAGTTTTGTGAAAAAACCTAGTTTTTAGTTCTAAGGCCTTGCATCCAAATATTGAGAGACTTGTGAAAGAAAGAAAACGATGTTTAGTTTCAAATAAATAAACAAAATTGTTAAATAAAATAATAGTATCTTGATGATAATTCATATCTCTAATGAGTTGCATAAAATAGTTTTTAAAAAAATAAAATATATTATTATATAAAGCTGTTTGACTCAATAAATTCGATAAAGTCTTTTAGTTCCTGATAAATAACATTATTTTTAAAATTTTATATGGCCCGATTGATAAATAACTTTGACACGCCTGCGTTACATGATATAATTTTTGATGTGACACATTTAAGGTATTGGATTTTGTGTACAGCATTTTTTAACTTCAGCAACTTTTAATAAGGAAATGGGATCATAGTTAAAGGCCTGTTCCTTTCCTTCTACTATACTTTCGTAAAGCCGTCATATAACATACATTGTTATGTTGGTCATTTCTTTGATGCTACCCATTAACCCTGAAAATAACATATTTTGGACTTTCTTTCATTTTTCTAAAAACATGGCTTGCTATAAGAAATCCTAATAGATTTATTTTTCTAACACATCTACCCTGAGACAAATTAAGTGCGCTGCAAAAATAGCAGTAAGTTCTTACTCTTCATATGAAGTAGGTTTACTTTGCTTTTAGTATTGCTTTCGCAATCTAAAGTTCTTTTTGAGGCTAAAAAAAATCATACCTTCTGTAAGGAAGCATTAATTTAAATTTTTCAACATAACAAAGGTAAATATCGGATAAATATTTTGTAAAATTTTAATATCAAAGTTTTCGAAAATTTTGGCCATTAGGACCTCATTTTCTGTGATCGCTCAAAATTTCTGTTGCCACGATAATTAATAATAAATTCGTCCGAAATTAAAAAGCCAATTTTTTTCTGTTAGTGAATATATAAATCTTGTGATAAGACAAAGGAACAGAAATTGAAATTTTAATTTTTGGTAGTATTTTGGTAAATTTTTACAACATATATTGCCTTATAAAATTAGTTGTAATGAAAAATATCATTCCTTCAAGCAGTCGATTAACAGTAAAATAATCGATTTTTTAAAATTCTGTAACTCATGTAGCTCCTTAACAAAAAGGGCTGTCAAAACGTTGTCATCACTTTGACTCTTTTCTATCAAATAAGCGAGTTTTTCAAAGAAATTTTTGTCTCTTAGTCTCTTGCACTTTTCTACATAAATGAGAATTCAGTGGAGGTTGATCCTATAAGACAATTTAGTAAATTATAAAACTTTTATTTATTAACTAATAAAGTCTTTCAGTTGATTGAACAAATCTAAAATATATTGTTGCTAACCACTAAAGATAAACTTATACATGATTGAAACTGATATCTATTGAGTAGAAAAATAGGTTTTGGTTATATAAGATATGTATTAACTTTTGTCCAAGTTTGAAAGTAATCAGAAACTAATTTAATTGCTTGACTGAATATTGGAGGAGACCTAAATCAATCAATAAAAGTAAGACACAGTTTCACTTGACAAATACGCTTTCTGCTACCGTTAATTTCTTAAGGGGTCACATCACCCTGGCAGACTATAAAAATAAGCATAAAGACTAAATTGTTTCTGATGGAACTGTTTAAAAAATTTTTAATATCTACGTGCTGAGTAAAATTCTTTAAAAAAAAATTTTTTTTAAAAAAAAAAATTTTTTTTAAAGAATTTATGGGATTATTGTAAAACGTAGGTTTTGTTTTGATTTTTTGAAGAAATGGCAGCGTTTTGCTAGAAAAGTTTAATATTTCATAGAATTGTAAGCTATTTGATTGATTGATAATGCGTTTAATATATAAAATCTCATTAAAATATGGTTAATATATTTGCTGAATTTCATCAGCTGATTTAGAGATATCTTACGTACCAATTTGAGAAATTAATGACGTTTTAATTTAAAAACTTACCCAATTTCGTCTTTTTGCTACAACTACAGATAAAATTTGAGTAAAATACTTGGTATGAACGTAAAAGTATTTGTAAATTTTAGGTATTTTAGCACTTAAATAAAATATTGTATAAAGAGTTTCAATACATTTTACTAGGAGAAAGATTATTTTTCTCAAAAATTACTGAATTGTTTTTCTATTACATTTTTCTTATGGATTTATCTTCAATGCTTCACTTCGAAACCCTAAAATTTGTCCAGAAGGCTTAGGTTTTACTGAAAATCTTTTCAATTTTACTTATTGTGAGATTTAAAAGATGAATTTTGGTAACTACTTAACTTCATATTGTTGTGCGCAGTTATTCTTTTCTTTTGCTCCTTCGTATTTCAGCTTATAAGTGCTTGAATGTTTTGATATTAAAAGATTGATTTTTTCACATTTTTCTAGTCATTACTTTAAACTTATTCTGTTATTTTTACATATTGACTTTTTACTTCAAAAAAAGGTTTTTTAGAATATATAACATTTTTTTTAAAACTTAGCTAAATTTAATAAATATCTTTTTATTTTTTACAGGTAAGTTCTACCACTTGAAAAAATATTTGGTTTGTAAGTACAATCTCAAAGTTATTTTAAAATTTTATCAAACTTAAATAACAATGGAACTTAAAATATTATTATTTCTCCTACTAATAGGGTATTCCTAATTGGTGTTTTGGCTTTCATACACCATACGTGACAGTACTTATGTAAATTAAGAAAGGTTCATTCGGTTATTTAAACCATACAAAAAATTACGTACACAATTAATAAAATCCCAGTTTCATCGCAATGTAAAAATCAGCATGCCTAAATTTCTCTTCGTAAAATCCATCGTAAAGTGATTGTGTAAAAGGCATCGTACAGGATCAAAAAGTTGTTTTCCATAGTGTAATATCCAGTAAAATGTACATTTTTATGAAAAATTTGGTAAAAATTACCGAAAATGGTCCGCAAACGCATGTATAGCTCCTACCCTATTTAGTTTATAGGAAAGTTTTATATGAATAAAAAATACATAAGTAACTTATTATAGTTAGAAATAAAAACTATAAAAATCAGCCACGTGAGAAATTAGTTAATCGCGATAAGGTCGGAAGGTTTTTTTTTTTTTTCCAAAATGCAAAAAACCGTTTTTCCTATATATCTCAAAATGCATTATTTCGCATTAGAGAATTCATCACGGAATCATTAGTGATCCACCAGCACCAGGGTGAAGGATAATGTCATTCACCAGTGAATTCACTTCAGGTGAATAATAGGTAAAGCTTTTGTGTGTGGTAGTTTACAAAGATTTTCAGGGTATCTTATGCAATTTCATGATAGTTAGCTTAGTAAAGTTTATTACTAAAGGCGCTTCACCTGAGATAATTCTCTAGTGTCTCTAGTCATTAGAGAATCGTAATACTTGCCCGCTGGTAAATTCATTTTCTAATACTGAAAATAAATGTATTTAATAACATTTTAAAACTTAAAAAACTTAAGAAATAAATTATTTGCAAGTTTATAATATATATTTATATTTATATGTATATAATTAATATTTTTGGAAATAATCATAAAAATATTATTACTCCTTGAACATCATACGCATTCTTCATATATACGTTAAATGTTATTTACCTTGTAATGAACTTAATTCCAAAAATCAAATACTATATGATCCATTTTAAGTAATTACAATTTAATATTATTGTAATTACATACACACAATTTGATAAAAATATTACAAAAGTCGCGAGACTTTAATTATCATGCACTAGAAAACTAAATTAAACTATAAGACGTCAAAAAGATAGAGTTTTTCATCAGAGAAAATATTTGCTGGGTCCTTTAAAATACAGATTCTTTCTAGTATACAAGCATAAAAGGAATCAGTATTACATATATTTACATATTTATATATATGTATATTATATATATAATGGCAATCAAAAAATAAGGGACACAACATTTATGGAACTTAAATCGATTAAATCTTTACAGTTCTGCGTGAGCTATATAAATTGCTTTTACTATTTAATTTGCAATTCAATCTAGTATTTTCATAACTATAATACTACAATCAAATAATAAGGGACAGAATTTAAGTAAATGCCTGGAGGCTGTTTTAAAGGGGTTCATTTAAGTATTCAAGCGAATATTGGGATAGTATTTGCAATATTTGAAAATGAATAACAATTGTGTTAAAATTTTATCCCTGTAAAAGGTTTTAATTTTTTTTTTTACTGAAGGCTTTTAACTTTTTTTTATCGGTTTTTTAAGAGTCATACTTATTTTTATGTCTTAATATTAATTTTTCATAAGTGTGCCACTCTGTTATTTTTTTATTTATATTTGTTGAATATAATCCAAGTCCAACAAGCAACATCAGTTGTCTGATGTGCAACCGCCAGAGTAAACAATTTTCGCATTAAAATTTCTTCCAAAAATATAAACATTTCGGCTTCAAATCATCTTTTCGACCGTATAATACATTAACTAAAATTACTTTCAAGCGTTTAATATTCAGATAAGAACTTTTTTATTTTTTTTTTGAAAATTTTCAGAAAAATATTTGTGGCTATAAATTTAAAGTATTTAAATAATGATTCATATAATTATAGACAGGTGTTGATATTAATAATGTTAAAAATAAATTTATTTAAATTAAAAAAAAATCAAAAATTTTAATGAAAATTTCTAAAACTTATATTTAAAATTTTATTACATAAGATATTCGTTTTTGTTCAACGACAGGTGTCCAATTAAAATTGTTTTATTTGGATATTACTTGAATGCTCTGAATTGTTTTATTCGACATTTAAATACTTTTAAGTTGGAAGAAATAATTGGTAAAATTAGGTTTGTTGTCAGACTTTGAATTTTTTGGCATTTGTAGAGGCAGAATTGGGAGGAGAGTATTGTATGTCGTCTACATTTATTAGGCTCTCTAATTACTGCATTTGTAATTAACCATAACGATGCTAAGAAAAGGATAAATTACTTCAATAATTTGTCATTGAATGACTTTGGACTTGTAATGAATAAAATAAAAAGTCTCAATTAGTTGCCTTTAAGTTATCAAAAAAGATTAAGTGTACAAGATTATATGTTTTGCTTAAAACATTCTGACTCCTGCCAGTACATAAAATATTAATTAATTAACTAGATAAGTAGAAATTTTAACACATTAACCAATAAGTCAGAAGTATAGATTAGATGAATTAGATGAATTAGATTATGCCTAAAGTACTACCCACATAATGACATTTGAATGGCTAGAGCAAAAAACTAGATTCCAAGTACTAGGTTCTTTGAGCTGTTTGACTATGTTGTAAGAGACATAATTCGTAAATATTTTAAGAAATATTTAAATTAACGTATAGGTGATAGATAAATCGAATTTTATTACATCACTTAAAAATATTTTAATAAACTAAAGGATTTTTTCATACGAAAAATTTTCATCATCAGGGTCAATCCCCTTTAAGAAAATCACATAATTATGCTGGAGATAACCTAAGGTGTCACAAAATACTTTAAAAAGATATAAAGGTAAAAATTCATCATCTTTAGTTTTCTGTTTGTCATAAAGCTCATTTAAGGATCTGTAGGGATCAATATTACTGTTACTACAGTTTTTTTTCATTTACATTTACAGTCGTCTGATGGAAGTATACATATTGAAAATCCTGGATGTTTTTGATACGAAATGTAAAATCAGCCTATAATTGCTGCGACCATATCAATACCTAGATCATCGAGGCACATAGCAGTACATCTTATTGTTAGTAATTCTTTCTAAAAGCTTTGGATCACTCTATAACTCAGAATCAATATCAGACTAAAAACTTGGTTATACAATAGAAGTTTATCGTACTTTTTCTGGATTATTTTCTTCACCTTTAGCTTGGCATTAAGATACATGCCAAGACACTGCTGTTTGGCTATTGCTAGCTGTCCGTTATTCATCAAGATTGTAGTCTAGTGTTTTTGAGATATGTATGTTTTCGGTATTAGTCCACAGGCATGTCATCAATATGCTATGAAACATTTGATAGAATAAATTTCAAGTTTGAGTACGCAGCTTCACAGTTCGCTCAATGATGCCGAGTAGTCAAAAAAGATTTTTAAAATAAATAAAATAAGGTCAGGCATAATTGTCCATCAAAATTCTGATCTGAAATCCTTGAATTCCTCTTTTTCTTTCATATGACAAGCTATAGTTGTGTTTACAAGTTTTATGTACCAGTATTTTTATTCTTTAGTAATTAGATTCTATTTTACAGACCACCCAAAATTCGAAAGTAATCGAATTATAACTACTAGCAATGAAATTTAAAATTGAAATCTAGTTAGCTTAACATTAAAAGGAAAGGTAATAAAAAAATTGTTTTAATTTTCAGATATGTTTTTTGTTCGAATTGTTCTTTTATTGGTTACAAAAAAAAAGTGTGAGAATATTCAAAAACTAAGAAAACAGCAAATCCCAGGATGTGGAATTTAGCTCTGCGATATTTTGGCCCATTCTCGACGGAGAGCTTGTTTAAGATCATCAACATTTTGGTATTTTGTTCTTGAGTGAATCCAAGGGATTCACATCCGGAGGACTTGCCAGCCATTGCTTAGAAGAAATGAAATGTGAAGCGTTGTTTTAAAACCACTCTCTGTTATACGCGCATTGTCAGACATTATTTATGAATCTTGTTGTAATGTCCACGTTTTGTCACCGAAGTGTTTGTATGCCCAGGGCTCCAAGACGGTTCCCGATGGATCATCGCATTTATATTTCCGCCATGGTCGAAAACGGACGGCGGAGAACGGCCATTGGTGGTTACGGCGGAATAAGCCATTAAACATGTTGATAATTTACTTCTGGTGGCCATGCGAAGATATAAATTGTCCTACGATCTCATCGGCAAGTAGACATGATCATTTTGTCAGTTCTTATGTTACTCGGTTACAAAAAGTTCCGAAGCAAATTCTTTGCTTTTCTCACTCTAACTTTTTTCTTTTGAGGTGTAAGATTCTGTACTTTCCGCAACTTCAGTCCGAGCTCATTCTGCAACATTCGTTGCATACTTCGTGCCTGTTGCATGTTCAGCTCGGCAGCCATTTTATTTCTGCTACAACCTGAAATTTGCTTAAGCCGCTTTTCCACTTTTCGGACCATTTATTATGATGTTGTTTTTTATAATTTCCACCATTGTGTTTTTTATACCGCTGGTATCATTATTTTTTTTTATTAGTACAATACACCAACATTAAATTTCAGCCACTGTCAGTTTACTGAACTGACCAACAATCGTTTGGTGTGATTTTGCAGCAAGATATAACGCAATCAGATTATTATACTTGAATTATATCAAGTAAAAAAGTTTCTTTGAATACACCTTTATGCAAATCGATTAATGACGCTTCAACACATTATAATTTTCTTTTTTCAACTATTAATGTCAAAAGCTGTAAATACTGGTTGGGCAGATATACCGGTTGTCTACACATCAAGTGCCTAATATTGATTAAAAGGTTTCTAGAATGATGCATGGCGCTCATATTCGAACCAAATTTTGGCATGATTTTATTATCAGTTGTGAAAGTCACATCAAGTTGTGTGCCTCTGAGCGTGTACTTAACTTCTTGAGAATTTTCGTCATCATTATTCTTCATTTTCTTGCGAAAAACAACACGAATACCAACCAACAACCACCGAAATCACCTGAATTGGTCCCCTACGACTTCTTTCTGTTTAATTGAATCAAAAAATCACTGATACCCGGTATATCGTTGTATTGTAATAATGAGTATAAGCTTCGGTGGAGAATGGGTATGAGAGGAAAGCGTTTTAGCAGCTGAGAGGAGAAAATGAAAAAATCGAACATGCATTCAGAATTAATTATTTTAAAAATACATTATGAAATATAATCTTTTTGAAATTATTACTTTTGAAAATAAAAATACAGTTGAAAACTGATATATTTAATGTATTTTTGAAATATTTAATTCTGAGTAAGTAGAACACTTTGCATATTTATTTTTAAGGAACGAAAATAAAATAAATTTTTGAAGTTTCAACACTTAACTTCTGTTTCTCATCGTTTCATCTCGCACAATAAAATTCCATACCTTTTCTCAAATATTAACCTCAAATCCACAGGATTTGATCCTGCCATCCTTCTACTTAAAATGTTTACTTTTTTTGGAACATCCAGTATGAAATCAGGTTCAAATAAATAATGTTCTCAACGAAGTAAGTAATTTTTCGGTATTACCAAGTTCTTAGTCCGATTTGAATCTAAGCAAAAGTTCACATTTGTCGGTATATTAAGTATCAATTCAGGCTAAAATCAGTACATTCAGGTCGAAATCAGGCTCATTTCAGGCTCATCAGGTGCTATTCAGGCCCAACTTTTTCGACTACAAAAAAGGACAAAAATTTGTATTTAAAATCTACACAAGAAATCTTCAATGGGTTTCTCTAGCAAAAAGTAGCAAAAAAAAGGTACATTTATATGTATTCCGTTTATTTTCTTTTGAAAACCAGTAGTTTTACGCGTTCCAGAAAGCTCCTTTTCTTTATTCGAAACAAAGCTTTATAAAATAAAAATTTAATTTCAGAAATTTTAAGCGATTTAATCATTTCCTAATGAAAAAATTAAAACAGTTTCAGTTGATGCCAAAAATCTGGTTGAAATGCATTTTTCTAGGAAAAAGAAAAGATTTGGCTTTCGGTTTTCATGCGATAAATATAACTCACAAATAACATCATACCGATTCTAACGCGTTTTAATGATTACTAAATATAAAAGTATTACTAACTATTTTCCAATTAAAAAAAATTCATCTACCAAATATAATCCGCAAATTGAAAGTCTAACTATAATTATACAGACCTTCTTATTGTTTCTACAAATGTTTTTACTAAATTCCTTTCCATTTGCCAATTTTAGTAAAAATTAAACCTCAAAATTGTAAATCATCATCGTGTAGCAGTTAATCTCTCATAAAACACGCATGCGTATTTATGTACGGGTATGTACAGGGCTATACTCATACTCATGGTATTTTTTCTGGATTTTTCCATATATTTAATTTAAAAAAATATTTTATCAGTTTATATGGCCTTTTACTTGAGATACATTTTGCAGTTATTATAGGCAATTAGCTCTATAAACTCCCTTCAATTTTTTTAATAATTTTTTTTAATAACTAGTACATTTGCTCTTATTTTTAAGTAATTGTATAGACCTGTTGCTCTTAACAAAATTCTCCAAAACATCTGTAGCTCAATTTGCTTATACATTTGTAATCCTATTTTTTAACTCGCTGGCAGATGTCCAGATGCACAAACTTAATGGCAAATAATGCCCCATAATTGTAAAATTGGGCTTAAATCAGAGTAAAGTTTGCCAATCCACAACAGGGATTCCTTCCCGAGTAGCAGCGCCAATCCGGCACGGATCCGATTTGCCCTAAAGTCGATCCGGCACGGATATGGAAATCGGATAGGGCCCGGATAGGTCTTGTAACGCTAGGTTATGTCCGGGCCGGATCAGGCAAATGTGTCCGGCCCGGATCAGGCTGCCTGATGCTGCCCTGATTGCAGATACCATATGCCTTTTTTTGTTTTAACTTAAATAGAAACAATTTCATCATATGAATAGCATGTTTTATTAAATTATATTAAAAATTACAAAAAAATTATAATTTTATATATTTAAATTAAAATATTAAATTTACATTAAAAATTATTATATTATAAAATAACATTAATTATTACTTTAAAACACAAAAAAACTTCTAGGTAAAAGGCTTCGCATACGTAATACAGAACATTTATTTAAACAATGATTTCATAACTTATACATTAAATCCTTTTATTTATATTTAATAAAATGATTAATCTGAAAATTAAATTAATTATAAGCAAATATACAACAAATCAAATAAATTTATTGAATGAAACACGGCACACGGCAACTGTCAAAGACTTAGATTTTTGATATTAAAGAGTATGCAATTTTTGAATTAAAATTATTTTGAAATATATATATATCTAAACATATTCATATAAATAGCAGAACACTAAATATTTCTTTAAAAAACAAAAAAATTTAAAGTAAAATAACATTCATAGAGTATGCAAAGTACAGTACGAAAAGATTCATAAAGAATTTCAACGTTTATATAAGTTATATTTGGTATTAAATTTATCTAAATTAAATATTATAATTTACAATGAAAATTGAAACTAACAAAAACACTAAATAACACTATTAACTAAATTAAACCCTAAATGAAAAAAATCACTTTGACAAATGAACGTCATCGCCAAGAAAACAAAATTGACAACTGTCAAAGACTTAGAAAATTTTTGTAATAAAAGAGTATGATGCATAGATCGCGTATACTATACGAAAAGATTTATATTATTTGAAGGCATTTTTATCTAAAAGAAGGAAATAGCTTTAATTTTTAATTAAAACTTATCATAAATCTTATTTTTATTAATTATTTCTAACGTTCGACTTAAAATATTTTTTGTCCTGATAACATTTTCACAGCATCCGGGACTGTTCCGGTAAACTGATCCGGCCCGGATAGAAAAGATTAGGGTTTTCCATATTAGGGCTTTATTCAGGCTGCCCAAGTCCGGCCCTGATGGGGAAAGCCCTGATAGGTATGTACCTATCCGGCCCTGATCAGGGCCAAATTGGGTTTTCCATATCCGGCATGCCGAACAGGGGCCCAATTGGGCCCGGATTAGGTTAGGGCTCGCCGGATAGGTGCTTCTACTCGGGTTCTGCTGAAAAACATACTTTTATTCATTTATTTATTATACTTTTTTTCTTCAGAGTAATTTTCTAAGAATGGTAACAAAAAGTTGTCTAATATAGCTTCGTTCCTCTCTGCGTTAATTTTTCTTTTTTTGGCCATTTGGGATTAAAGTGATCTATGTATATATTGATACGCAAGGCGTTTTTTTGTTCTCCCTTTTAAAGGTATTTGCACTCAACAGATTTTACTCAAACCAGTGTCATGGGAAAGGTGACATCGCCAAGATATGCGAAATGGAAAAATTATTTCAAAATTCCACACATGTCACTCACAAATGAGTGATGTTTTTTCTCTCTTCGGCTATATTCGGTTAACGCGTGGATAAGCCAAGTGTATATTTGTTTCTGCTTGCCATAAATTTTAATTTTTTAATTTTATTAAAATTCATTTTAAGTTTTCATATATAATTTTACAGCAAACTCAAACACAAATGCTTGGTTCCATAACAATACTAATACAAAAAATTTCAGTTTCCATTAAATCCTTTTAAAATTCTCCACACTGTAGACTTCAAAATTCCTAAACGGTAAGATATACGACGGATACTGCTTTCAGAATTCCCAGTGATCTCAGCTAGCACTGTTTCCTGATCTGAGGTCGAAATTCTTTGTAGGGCAGGATAGCTATTTGATGGTATATGAATTCCATACTCTGCAATTCTGCAATGAATACTTGCAAATGTTTGGTAAGTTGGAGCTCTTCTTTTCGGATAGTTTTCTCTATACGCACGATCTGTTGCTATAGCATTCCCGTTGCATAAACAAAAAATAAAATGCATATTTGGAATATCAGAGTTGCTGTATTGAGCCTTTTTATTTAGCCATATTTTAAAATATTTAGCAGAAAAAACAAAAATTCCTGATAGTAAGTTATCTTACTGGTTTTAATCGTACTTTCCACTAAACTACTTCAAAACCCATCAAAAAAACATTTAAAGGGTGAATTTTAATCGCAGGGGAGTCTAATAATTATCTCTCATTTCTACTCTTCTGTTCTACTGAACCTTTTTGGGATATTTGAAAATAGAGTGTGCTAAATGCTTGCACGTGAAACATCGTTTACAAAATTTTCTAACGATTTGTATGAAAACTTTTTGCTTGTATATTATTCAATTTAAAATGTTAACGTGATACTTTAGTTGCATTAGATTGTTTTTTGTTTTTTTGAATAAATGGCGCTTAACATGATATCCAGAGAAGCCAACGAAAAATGAAGATGGATTTTTCTTTTTAAGCAAATTCTTTTAAAAACCATGCATCAACATAACGTGAATATTGTATATGTATATACTATATGTATGCATGTGTTTTGTTACATTATTTAACATAAGTGCTAATCGTACGTATATTACGAGGGCAACCCTAAAAGTTTCCGGAATCGACTACTAGATGGCATTTACCAGCGGCGTCATTATTATTTTCGTTAAATTTGACTTTTTGTAAAGTAAACAAAATTGACAGGATCAAATTCCGCTAAGTAGTTTCGTTTTTACAGAGTTTTAAAAAAATTATTTTGTGAAAAAAATGGAAATTTCCCGTGAAAATTTTCGTGCGATGATTTTTTACGATTTTAAATGTGGCCTTACTCAAAAGCAGTGCATCGATCGGCTTCATTTGGCTTTTGGTGATGAAGCACCATCCAAAACCACCGTATACGACTGGTTTTCAGAAATTAAGCGTGGTCGTGTTAGCCTCAGTGACGAATTTCGTGAAGGTCGTCCATCAACTGCTGTTGTTCCAGCAAACATCAATGCTGTGAAAGAAATGATTGAGGTAGATCGGCATGTGACATACCGTGAGATAGAGGCAGCCTTGGGCATTGGTAAAAGTCAAATACAAACGATTTTGCATGACCATTTAGCCGTAAAGAAGATTTGCAGTCGATGGATTCCGCATAATTTGACCGAAGCTCAAAAAAAGGCTCGTGTAGAATGGTGCAAAGAAACACTCAAAAAATTCAATCGCGGTGCTTCTCCAAACGTATATAGTATCGTAACCGGTGACGAAACTTGGATATATGCGTACGAGCCCGAAACAAAACAACAATCGACTGTTTGGGTGTTCCAAAATGAGCCGAATCCAACAAAAGTTGTGCGCTCACGAAGCACGTCGAAGAAAATGATTGCTTTTTTCTTCCGTAAAAATGGACCTGTTGCCACCGTTGCTCTTGAGGATCGAAGAGCAGTCAATGCCGAATGGTATACAACAATTTGTTTGCCTGAAGTCATCGATGAAATGAGAAAAAACAACCGAAAACGACGCATCATTCTTCACCATGACAATGCAAGCTCTCACACAGCAACACGAACAAATGATTATTTGAGAGAGAAGAAGATCGAATTAATGACTCATTGCCCGTATTCACCAGATTTATCGCCTAATGACTTCTTTCTCTTCCCATTTGTTAAAAACAAAATGCGTGGTCAGCGATTTATGACATCTGAAGAGGCTGTTGAAGCGTTTAAAAAGCATGTTTTTGACATACCGACTTCGGAATGGAATAAATGTTTTAATGACTGGTTTATTCGCATGCAAAAGTGCATTAATCTTCAAGGCGAATATTTTGAAAAACAATAAAGTAATTTTTTTAGATTAAATTTGTGTTTTTTTATGATTTTCCGGAAACTTTTAGGGTTACCTACGTATTTCATTGATTTAATTTCAATAAGAAAAATTCTTTTCAGAGAATTTCAAAACCGAATACCCTTAGATTGCAAATATGATTTTGAAAGTAACAAATAAAAAAACATAAATAGTTCTTTAAGTTTATGTCGGTTCATCAGTTCTTTTTCAGTTTCAGTTACATGACACGACAGAAGGATATAAAAAACAATAGTGAAAATATTACAACAACGATATTTTGTTTATTATTAATCTTAAATAAACATCCGTGTGTGTTAAGATAAATTGTCTCAATTTTAAGTTGAGATGGCTAGAACTTCAAATTTTTACGGTTTATATCAAACACTTGTATTGATTACATAGGATCGTAAGGACGGAGGGAGCAGTATCTACCAATTTGTTTTAAACCTTTGTATAATTGACAAAATAAAGATTGCTCACTCAGTTTTATTCAGAGAATTGTTTTCTTTGTTTTGTAGCATAATTTAATTTGATTGCATTTCTAGATTATTTGCTCATAGCAACAAGAAATTTCTTGCCCCATAAAATTCTAATAAAAGTGATTTGAAATGTTTTTAGGCTAAACGATATATAAAAAGTAATTCATAATCTTGAAGAACTAATAGTTTTATATTACATTTTTCCGATAAAGCTTTTTAAAATCATTTTCGTATACTGCCGATATGACATATATATTTGAGGGGGAACAGAATCAACAACTTGGCGTGAGTCTATGATGAAAAAAATTTCTTCACCAGTTCAACATTAGCAACAATGTCAACATTACATATAATTAAAATTGAAAAAAAAGGGAGATTCAGGGATGCTCAGGGAGTTTTGCTATTTCCTGAATTGATCCAGAGAAACAAAAACAAATTTAAACTGTTTTGTATGCACGGAAATTTAATACAATAATTTGTGCAACTTGATAACAAGAATAGGTGACTCAAAATAGTTTTGTAATTTTTTTTCTATAATTGGGTGTCCGGTTTTAAAAAGATAAAGCGTATCAAACGAATAATTTTTTACTTGCATGCGGTAGCAAAAATGCACCCACGCATTCTTGTTGTTTTCGCCTGTTGTATACCAATTTCCTGGTAGGTATAATTACATTAGTGCTCCCAGATATTTTTCCAAGTACTATTTTTTTCATTATTTCAATATTTTGGTTCTGATACCATTGAAGATTGAAAACATACAAGGTTAATGTTTAGCTATATTCAAAAGAACAAAAAATATAACTAAACTAATACAAATTAAAAGTATTCAACTAAAGCTACATATTTCATTGTGTTTTGTTTAAAGAAATATTTTCGTATACTTATTCTTTTTAATATTGGATCTAACTTTATGACACATCATAACACAATTTTCACGATTTTTTTTAGTACAATTTTCATTTTATTCAACATCTTTATAAAAAAAATTTCCGAAGAACTTGCCAGCACGCTTGTTTAAGTCTAAAGATGTGATTGTCACTTCGTTCCAAAGCAGTCAAATTTTAAAAATTTTATACTTAGTCGTTTCGTTTTTTATGAAAAAAAAACTGTTTTTCTTTATCGTAATTATCATCCATTCTACGCATAATTGACTGCAATTAGGTTTATAATGCATTTTTTGTTTATATAAAACTTTCCCATAAGAATAATGGTAATTTTTACAAAACTTGTAGTAAAAATTTACACTTTATTATACCGAAAGAAAGGACTTTTTGATTCAGTTTTATTTTAGAATATCCAAGAAATGTCAAATAAAATAAGTACCCGTTAATCAAAATTGGTCGGAAAGTACAGTGATGGTAAGTTTTTAATATAAATAAAAAAGTTTAATTAGTACGAACTCTTGACTTATCTTTTTTAATGTGTTTAAAATTTATTTATTTAGTGAAAAGTCCAAATTTAAAAGCTTTCTTAGTTTCTTGATTATATCAATTTAAAAACAATATCAGCATAAGTCGCCGATCATTCCTTCAATCCAAAATCCATAGTAGTGACTTTCCATTGTTTGCACTTAGTGCAATCATTCATCATGCTTATCGCTTTCTTTTCCATGATTTTCAGGTAACAGATCCCAATACGAATACAAAAAACGCATTTTTAAAAACATGTTAACTCGTGTTTCAGAAGAAAAGTAAAAATTATGAATAAAGGAAGAAAAGCAATAGTATTAAAGCCCCTATGCTTTATAGTTTTTTGTAAGTTTTTGATGATCTGCTTACAATTTAAATTTTTTGAGCTAATACCTAAAAAACAAAAGAGTAAAGTTAATTCCATGCCCTTACCTCATCTGCTGATTCACGTTGAAGTGAATTTGCAATTCCTTAAAGGTTTTTTTTATTTAAGGTCCACAAAAATAGCTTCTTTTATCTTAACACCATACAAATTTGGAAAAAGAGATTTTATGTAAAGTAATGAATTGCCATCTTTCTACAGAGCTTTTATGATATTCTTGATAATCTCAAATTTTATATGCAACGCTATAAAAACTATTATCTTTTTTTACAATTTCTTCATATTTCCATTTTCTTGTGAAATTGTGGCATTGACTTAATATTGCCAAAGTTTTAACAGATAATGATCGTTTCGCGCTTTGCAGTCCCATTTGCAGAAAAAACAACATTATTTTGAGTATCCAAGTTGCAAATCATTTAACATGGTAATAACTTTGAGGGCAGTGCAAACTTTCCATTCATATACTTGTACTTCGTCAAATGAAGTAATCGAGTCATTGTGTGTTATTTCATGTTGACAGCATAAGCTTAGAGAATGGACGGCTTCTTGTTTCCTTGGTCTGTTAAAACAGATTTTAAGCCCAAATAGCTACTGTCGTTGAGTAATTAATTCTGTGTACAACCCGACTATGTTATAAAAGTAACAATTATATTATATGTGCAAATCAATCTATACTTAACGAAGTAATAGATGATCAAAGTAAAAAATAAATGATTTTCTTTTAACTTTTTCAAAAATGACACATTTTCATTTTTTTTTTTCATTGAAAAATTTTATATTTAAGGATTTTATGTAAATATTGAAGATAAATTTATTTAACTCAAGCATATATATGCGCGCATTTGGTCTGGCGACTATCACCAGAGCGCTTATATGCGCACATTCTAATTGGAAACTTATTGAATTATATTCCTATATAACTTCTAATTGGTTATAATTTTGATAATTCGAAGCTGTTTTGTTCAAATTTCTGAAGCTCAAAAGCAGTTCAAATATAATTGTTTATTTTTATTTTGTCCCGGTACCAGAAGTTTTTTTAGAAATAACGCCGGGCGGTAATGTGTTAATAACAGTATTACGTTCTTTAAAATCAACCATTAGTATGCCTTCATAATCCCAAAAGATTGTACACATAACTTTTTTTTTGTAGACTGCTGGACCTTAGACTTAATTGGCCGCTTCTCTCCCTTGTAACGCCATTCTATCGAATAGCGCTTACTTTCAAGATCATAGTAAAGGAACATTGTTTCATCTCCAATAACTATGCGCCTGATTACATATTTTAGACTTTCGCCACAGAGCTTCAAAAAAGCTTCCGCTACAGCGTGCACACTCTTATTTCTGCACCGAAGAAAGAAGCTTCCGTACCCATCTTGCATCATGTGAAGATGGTCATGGACCCCGATGAACACTTAGAAAGCCCGTACCTTGCTGCTATTTCTCTTATCTTAAGCCGGCGATCACTCAAAATGTCTTGCTCTATTTGCTCAATAGTTTTATCGACCTTCATGCTCAATATCTTCCTCAGAGTCTATGTAAAGCGAAATTCTTTAATCCAGTTTTTCACCGTGCTCTAAGAGTCACCATACAAACGAACCAAAGGTTTTTGATTTCGGACTGGTTAATTCCCTTCTTTTAAAAGAAACTTCATCACACGTCTATAGTAAATTTTCGACATTTTTAAAATCCATTGTTCTCGTGTTGTTTATTTAGATTCTATTATCAAACTAAATAGTACACGTTAATACAAGTTATCTAGTGATCGTAAATGTATGCGGCCATGTTATTATGGGACCACTCTCGTTTGTATTACATTCCTAAGTTCAAAGTTCAAAGAATGATTTTATATAAATATATTCATGGAATTTTTATTTTCATATTGAAAATATCCAAAAATAAACGCAAAGCTAAAATTAATGGAAAACTACACATTCGTCATGTACATATATCTATTAAAATTAATAAATTCAAGAATCAGATCCAAAGTCCCAGGATTAAGTGCTACTAAAAAACAGTGGCAATCAATCTTCTTCCAGTAGGCTCACAACATCAGAATATTGTTTTATGAATAATCCCTATCGACAATTCTGAAACGTGATACTCACCTTGTCTATCTAACCCCATTAAGGCTACTTTATATACACAGCCACCCAGTGGTAAAATCCGCGATGTATAGGATGTATTTTAATTAGGATGTATAGGATGTATTTAACCATAATAATGTCTTAGATAAACTTTAATTAATAATTAAAAGAGATTTCCTTTTTTTTAAACAAAAATCGATAAAATGCTATAAAGGCTTTCGCATAGCAAAGGCGATACATGTCTCATACTTTTTGTGTAAAACAGTTGTCTAAGTCTTTAATAGTTGTCGTGATTTGATTGGGCCTATTTGTTTCGGTTACATTATTATTAGATATTCAGCGTTTTTATTTATAATAAATTTAAATTTTAGATTATTGTATTGCATTTTAATAAATATAATTAAAGGGATTCTATATATATTTGCTGAAATCAGTATAATGATTTTGTATTACATAGTTATGTCTTTTAATTAGATTTTTTTTGTTTTTAAAAAAAATAATGAGTGTAATGCTCTTTATGTATTTTTGTATATATTTTAATAAAATTATGTTGCAAAAATATTAATTTGTTTTTATTTTGTGTGATTATAACTTAAAATTTTCTATGGTATTCATGAAAAGGGAAACAAACTTTCACATAATTTGCAAAAGAAATTTATTTCAAATACACAAAGTAACCAATACTCACAGCCAGCTGAAATTCTCTATCGGTGACTTTTTAATCTCGTCCCTTTGGTAATATCTTTCTAACATGCGTGATATTTAACATTAGAATTTCTACACGATGGAAATGATGATGGCAAAAAACAAAAGCTATTTTGAAAAGCCCAACTGCTAAGCTATTCACTCTAAACACTAAAAATGCTTAAATCAGTTACTCGTTTAAAACAATTTAAATATAACTTACAGAATATTAAGAAAATAAAATTACATTGAGTTAAAGGGAAAATATTTTTAAGTTAATCTTAGATATATTCTAATTTTTAATTTAGTTTTCTAAATATTTTGTGTTACTATTTCCCCGTTCAACGACATTGATCAAAATCATTTCATTTTTATTGAAAGTGTAAATGAAAACAAATATCAAGTGGTGTATTCCATTGAATTATTTTTTACATTCATATGATACTTAGAAGCTTCTATATTTAGAGATAGGTCAATTACGACGATCTGATCAAAATTTGGTTGATCACCTGTTTTAACATTTTATACTTTTCCTTTTGATGTTTTAATAAGTAATAGATTGGGATTTTCTCTCAATCTTTATATAAAATCGAACAATTTTTAGTTTAAGTTTGTACTAGTTGTTCTACTTTAAAATTATGTACTATAATTTTTCTTTAATTTTATAAAAAAAGGTCGCAGTTAGGGCTGTATGATTAACAATAAACTAAAGCAATCAAACGCTTTGAAAATTTAAATGCCTGACATTGATAAAATAAAGCGAAGATTTATTGCTGTATGAAATAGTTTTATATTGTATAATCCTCATAGTTTTTGCGTATCTGCTTAATGCAACAGATACATAAATAAGTATTCTATTGAGAAAAAAATTAATTTATCACATTCAGGACGATTGCGTGACATTTTGTCTATGTATAAATGATAGATAAACAGAAAATATTTTAATGCGAGAAATACTTTGTTCTCTCATTCTATTTCAAAAATATAATTTTTCTTTTAAAACAGCTTTCTACATTGCGAAATAGACAAAATTACACAAAGGCAGCAGATTAGTTAGCGAGCCTTGAGATGTAGAAATGAGCTAATGCTGCTTGATGAAATAATTACATACAACATCCACAAAAAATGTACAAAAGCGATTTTTCTGAGACTAACCAAATCCAAAATTGTTAAAAAATTTTAGAAATGTAGAAATTTTTTACTCTGATCGAACTACAATACTTTTATAAATAAAAGTGGACTAAAAATTATATTGGTTCTATAAAATAAGTTTAAAAGAAATTTTGCTGTTGAAAAGTGTCCTTTATTTTTCACTTGAAGATAATGTAAAGGAAGTATATTATCAAATCCAGATTGCTTATCTACTTAGAAATATTATTGTCAGAATAAATGTATGAATTTGTTGAGAAAGATTTTTAAATTATAATAAAATTTTGTGTTTATTAAAGTACTAAACATAATTGTTTTGTTCTTAATTTGTAAAAATAGGGAAAATTTTGATTGTCTTAATCAATTTTGTTGGGGCTGACTATAAATTATTTACTTTCTTTTTGTATGATTGTAATTTCTCGTGTATACGATAATTTTTAATTTTTTTTTTCATTCCTACATAATATACGTTGAATATTAGATTATATTGAATAAAAATCAAAAATTTTACTATTAATAACTATTTTTAGCCTTTATTAGTCTAATTTTAAGGTATAAATACTTAAAACCATTATTAATCTAAAAATAGGAATAAACAAGGCATTAGAACAATGTAATAGCTTTGGATAAATTTTTTTCATTAATTGAAAAGTGCTTAGAGGCTATAAAATTGAGTACAATCAATATTATTAGAGGGATCAAAGGTCATTAAATTGGTCATGTTATTGGTCATCACACTTTCAAAATTTGATGCCTAAGAACTTTTACTGTTTACCTTTAATTTTAATAAGTATGCAAATAAAGTATAAATTTGATGATAATATCAGAAAATTATGAATGAGCAAATTGATTATTTAGAAAAAAACTTAAACATTAACTTGCTGAAGTAATATAAATTTAAACTGACAAAAATTGTTCAAATGGCTTGATAACTTTACTCAAACTAAACTTTTGATCGGATTTTTAAAATATAACTTTTCCGTCTAAAAGAGCTTAACAAAATACGTCCTAAGTACATGCCAAACTTTTTACATCCAAGTTATCCAAGTTAATGTCACTGTAACTAGTTACTGTTACTAGTTACTGCCCTGAAAGATTTTATATGCTCTTGTTGGGATGTTTTTCCAAAATTTTTCTGCTATATTTGGCTCTAAGGTTTTGGTTTCTGTAGCCTTTTTCAACGGCTGTGAACTCTAATATAAGTCTGTCTTGTACGATGGTAAAATTAGTTATGTATTTTTTGGCATTACAAGCCAATACAGTATATTTAATAGCCCCACATAAATTCTTTTTTATGCTGGATTTAATTTTTTTTAAATTTACCTATTAAATTTATTTCCAGCTTGACTTCAATGTCATGTAGCCATTTTAGAAATAAATGAGAAAAGGTATAGATTTTTTATAAACTTAAGGAGAGGGTAACGTTAATTCGTGCATAACATTCGATGAATATTATATAAAATTTTCATGAAGAAATATTAAAAAATACGGCAATGGCAGCAATTATTTGAAAGCATGGCGGAAAAAAGTAGAATTGCAGTGTCCCTCATAGCTAGCTGAAATAAAAAAATCAAAGTTTTTTCTTTAGATAACCGCTTTCCCTAGTTAACGATGTGAGGGTTTTTTAAAATTTCAATTTTTCACTTTTTGAGAACACTTTGAAGTAAAAAACGCGATTTTCGCGAAAAAGGTAGACTAATTTGTTATTGTAAAATAACAAATATTAAAAAATTTGAAAAAAAAACTTTCCAGTGTTATCTCGTAAATTATGTACAAAAACAGTGTTCAAAATTTCAAAAGGATGTAAAGTTTGGATGTAATGAGGGGCATCGACTATGAAAACATGAATTGTAGGAAAAACGCTTTAAACTTTACTTGGTAGTTGTTTCTTCGTTAGTTTTGCTCTCATCTCAAATTTTACACAATGTTCCTGAAAAGTTCATTCAGAAAATCAAATAAAAACAAAATGCAAAAAAAAAGTTTGAAAACGTTATGAACTTTTATAGAACAACATTGAACGATGAATTCATCAGAAACCTTCTACACTGTGAAGTCCTTCGTGAAGCATATGATTGTTTCGGCAGGTATAGTGTAATTTACTGCTGTATCTTGTCTTCTACGTATATTGTCATATATGTTCCGTTTTACAAGCAATTATCTGCGCCAAATATATTTTACGTGACCTTTTACATAACACGTTGAGAAAAAAACTATGTTGATAAATAATTTTTTTTGTTAAAATCAACTTTTATTTTCTTGCTAAAAAATATTTCTTGCAAGGTGCTGCCAAACAAAGCAATGTATGATTTTTACTGCCGCCAGATGAAGCAAAACAGAAAAAACTGTGAAAACATAAAAGTGCTTATGTAAACCTTAGTGTCATTATGCTTTTTAAATTGAACTTCTTACTGATTTTTCCCACAGTACGTACCGCGTAAAACCGATTGTGTCATCGCACTGGAAGATATTGATCAAAGAGGATAAAGGGATTTTGAAAATTCGAAATTTTTCAAGCTCTGATTTGACATTTATGATTACTTGGAGTTAGGCAAATGTATGAAGTCGCTTCTATAAGAGACCACGACCTAGGTGATAACATATCCCGTCTGTAATCGCATATTAATGTATAGAATAGATTAAAAATTTAACATGTGCCTGTTACGCATTTAACTAGTATCAAGGATAAAGAAATTATCCCCCTTCCTCCAACCCTCTAAAATCCAACTTCGAAATCTATTGACTTACGTAAAACTATGTTGCTTTTAAAATATTTTTCTTTATTATTTTTCTTTATTATTTTTTTGTTGGCTTTAATATTATAATTCAAGCCATATACCTACCAATCTTCGGGAGTCATTGGCAGATGAATTATGATATCCCGTTTTATATAGGATTATATACAGTAAAACTACCCACTTTCGGGAAAAAAAACAATTTTTTCATCTGTCGACACTAATAAAAAATTTAAACTTTGAGCGACAGCTAGGCTGCCTACGAAATGTAAAACCCTTTTACATAAAATTTAAATAATTCCACCTGCTACAGTCAACTAAATTTTTATTTTATGATATTTCCTTTTCCCTTATTTTTTAGGTTTGCTTTTACTATTTTTTTTGAAGCAAATACCTATTTGCATTTCTCGAAGCATATAAATTTTTAATTTTCGATCATCAGGAGTGCTTAGGTACATGTTATTGCAGATTTTATTGCATTTGGTCATTAGTTGAAGCATTTATACTAAACTCAGACAAATCGAGCTATTTTTTGTTTTTTTGTGTGTCTTTATTGCTTTTTGCTGATGTATAATTAATTGCATATCAACTCGTTTAGTTTTCTTGCAATGAAAAAAACTTCAGAGAAACCAATTACACCATCTAATTGTCATTAGATCCTCAAGATAGTAAAGCAATACTACTTATACGATAAGTTATAAATTTATCTTGAAGTCTATCAATCTCAAGTTTCAATTTCCATTGTAAATTACTTTGGTAGTAGTTTAGAGGTAATGTTAAATTTGTTTATGTTATTTAGCTATTTCATCAAAACAAAAGTAGAAAAATAATAATCATAAGCAAAATGTTAAAATTTTAAAAAACTTACTCACAAGTCGCTCTCTCTATATACGTCCATATATGGGGCATTCTTTTACAAATCGTACAAAAATTGACCGACACATTTTTGATTTGGCTGAATTTTTTTTACGGTTTTAGCAATGAAAAAAAAGATATACGTGTTTGAGGATTTTTTTTTAAAAATTTATTTTGGAAAATGGAGGGGGTCAAAGTTTTGAGAATTTCGTGATTTTTGTTTGAAGAGTAGTTTTCAAAAATTCATAACTTCGGTTTTATTGAGGCTAAGAGCGTTTTGTTTTTTTTATCTTACGGCTAAAAGGTTGAATTTTTTTTAAAAAAATATTTCAAAAAGAATAATTAAAAAATTTTTATTGTTATAAACAAATGAATTGTTTATATCGATTTTTAACTGTCATACCACTCTTGTAGCGAGTTCTTTTTATCACCATGTGAAATAGTGTGCACGATATCTCAAGTTTTAGTCAACCGATTCACTTGAAATTTCGCACAGAGATTCTTTATAAGTCAGGCTATACCACAACAAAGAGTTTTCTCCAATTTTCATTTTTTTTTTTTTTTTTGAAACTCCGAAGGGTGAAAAAACCGTAAAAAACGTAACTTTTTTCTCCAACTGCTGCAATTTTGTGCAAAAAGACTTTTTTTAAAAAAACACTCTTTGTAGTACCACGATTACATTCCTCTTGTTGAAGAATTAAGAAAGATTTTGTTCTTCAGATTACTGGAAGGGCTGGAATCGTGCACACCAGGACACAACCTTTTCTTTAAGAGCCTCCACTTTGCAAGCCTGTAGTATCTTCAATTGTGACTTTTTGTTTTATATTATTAATTTTCTATATTTTCAACGCATGAATAAACAAAAAGTCAAAAAAATTTAGTTAAAAATATTTATTGGTTCTTTTTTATAGCGTCCGAAAAAGCACCCAAAATTCGAGCGCCTAAACCAGAAGACCCTCTTAAATAAAGTTCTTTTTTAATAGTACGAATAGTTTCTCCATCAATTAAAAATATGTTTTTTATTTAAAACTAGACGGTGAGCACAATGGTGATAAAAAGAACTCGCTACAAGGGTGGTATGACAGTTAAAAATCGATATAAACAATTCATTTGTTTATAACAATAAAAATTTTTTAATTATTCTTTTTGAAATATTTTTTTTAAAAAAATTCAACCTTTTAGCCGTAAGATAAAAAAAACAAAACGCTCTTAGCCCCAATAAAACCGAAGTTATGAATTTTTGAAAACTCAAACAAACAAAATCACGAAATTCTCAAAACTTTGACCCTCTCCATTTTCCAAAATAAATTTGAAAAAAAAAAATCCCCAAACACGTATATCTTTTTTTTTCATTGCTAAAACCGTGAAAAAAAATTCAGCCAAATCAAAAATGTGTCGGTCAATTTTTGTACGATTTGTAAAAGAATGCCCCATATGGGCCGAGAGAGCCATTTGATAATTTCAACGATGTTTTTCAAAGTTTTCCTTAAAAATATTTTTCGGACTGTCTCGGACTCGGAAAGTTTTATTTTGACGTTTATTTGTCGCGCCTTATAAACATCTTAATGTTTTCTGTTTTAAAATTTGTATTCACTTTTTGAGCTTATCTTCGAGGGATATCTAAACAATTTATAATCTAGATCTACACATAAAAAGGTCTTCTTATTATGTATCCTTGTCACTTTCATCTTTCATCCCTCTAAATACGTGTCTTAACACTTGAAAATTTATTCTGGTCTGTAAAATTTACACGAGCTGAATTTGTAATGAAGAAACAATATAGCCACATGATGTCAAAATAACTATTCCGGTGTCAAGTGCAATGTTTAATATAGAATTAATAAGGATATGTATATATACTTTATTAAATAAAAAAAAAAGTGTAATATATTCAGTGAACATTTGTTCAAATGTTGAGATGTAAGATAGCTTTTTGAGCCATATAGTATCTATAATAGTTACTTATCAATTTATTTTAAATTATCACAAAAAATATTCCCACATTGCTTTCCTCCTTTTTTTTATTTTTCTGCTGTATGAAAATTAAAGATACAATTGTCTTATTTAGTCGTAATGGGAGTATTTAATACGAAGCTTAATTGATGTCCTTAGATCTAAACTAATGTCTTTCAATACTCATTCATTCGCGGTGGTCAATTTTTGATGTTTAGAATGTTTATAATAAAGCAACAATAGCAAAACTAGATTACAACAATGGATTCCAAGCATTTTTTTTAATTTAATTATACTCTCTTTAATTTGTAGTTCGCTTTTAATTTTAACATCTAATATCTTTTGGCTTAAGCTTCAACTGGAGACCTGTCTATTTTTTGTTTTTTTACAAATGACCGTTTTTTTTAAAACACTAAAGATAAAATTTTTATTTCCAAAAAAAATTTGTGGCTTTATTCAATTTTCTTTTATGTTTAAAGTTTTCAAGTTATGTATCTAGAAAGTCAAATATTTTTATATTTTATTTTATTAAAATTAAATTTTCTACTTTTAACATTTATTTTATTTCATAAATACTTTGGCTGATGTCATAAGTGTAGCTAAATCAATGATTTCAAAGAAATTAGCTTGTTCGTCCAAACTCAGGAGGTTTATTTATAAGAGAAGGAAAAGTAGGTACAGAATACTACAAAATTATTTTAGTTTATATTTTTTAAGTCCCGGGACGTTTCGATAGAATAGTGTTTCATTTGCTCCAGCCATAGAAGAATAAGAAAAAATATAGAAGAAAAATAGCACATTAAAAAATTTTCTGAGAAATTATTATATATGAGCAATTATTTGCATGATGCATGAAATTTAACAAAATGACTTACATATCTAAATCAATTGATGAACATCCATCTGCCATAATTATTATATGTTCTCAGTCAGTATATCTAAATATTGAAAAAGTTACAAAATCAAGAAAAGGGTGTCACTACACCAGTTTTCGGTTAACCAGAATAGCTGGTAAATAACTGGTGGATAAATATATATCTAACAAAAGTGGTATGCAAGAAATATTTTTTCAAGTAAATATTTTACTGTTTGACTTGCTTATTTTCATAATATGTTTTAGTTCTCACTGATATAATTTTAAAAAGTTTTAAATGTGATTCTTACTAGTTGCTTAAGCGGCCAGTCGGTCTTAAAGTAAACAGTTTTTCCAAAGAGCTTCTTTTTTAAAATAATAGTTTCACATGAACACATAAACAAAATTCCTATTTTGTTTTTAAAATCATAGACTTCATTTTCATACTGTCATTTTGTCCCAAATAGTACAAGGAGCTTATTCAGAATAAAACAAGCAGCTAGACATACAGCTTTTGTGTTAAGGCAAAAGAGATTTCCACCAAAAGGTGAACATTAAAATGAGTCGTAATATTAGTTTTTTTAAGCATAAATCTTCTTTTTTGTCAGTCTTCATTTTTATTTTATGTGTGACAAAATTACCGTACTTGACTTCTATATAATTTTTCCTTTAAAATGACAATAACAATAGCTAACACTAAAAACAACTAATGATTATTCGAATTATTCATTTCTAACATAATGTCATAAAGTTCTCAGGGCTTAAGAGTCCAAAGTATTAAAACTGTTAACCATTCTAAAATGTAAACTTTGTGTATCTAACACCACAATTTAACACTTGTTCAAATAATTCATTTTATGATTAAAAATATATTTTTTAGATCCTATTATCAAACTAAACAATGCACGTCAATACTTGTTTTTATTTTTGCTTAATAATTAATAATGACCAATAAACACGTTAATACAAGTTATCTAGTTACAAAAATATGAGGCCAGGTTATTATGGGACCGCCCTCGTTATAAGAAGCAATAGAAATGTAAGGCAACTTTATGATTTATACAAATTAAGCTTTTTACATTTTTTTACGTAGAAATTCTCATAAAATAAAAGCAGAATGTAACTGAATAAATTGTTGATGCCGAAAGGAGTTGTAATAAATCTTATTTATTTTCTGCTTTATTTTTTCATATTTGTATCCTTTATCAAGAAAAAGACGACATATTATATATAAATTACAAACAATGTCAGTATGAATTATGCAAGCTTCGATGAGACCACATTAAATGATGTATTCTCATGGTGAGAGAGACCTAAGTCAAAAAAGTTGATATTGATGGCCTACATACACGTGTTTTTGCTTTCAAACTTGTCGTCTTGTTAAGGATGTTTTTTGTTAAGATCTCGCAATATTTTGCTTAAAAAAGTATAACATTTATTGATTTGGTAATTTTTTACATAATTCGTTGTATATAAGTTAAGAGAACTAATTTTATTAGAAGGGGGCGTGATAGATTTTGTTTCAAACAAAGAAGGGTAAGATTAATTAAATCTAATCTTTCTTATTTTTAATTACGCATTTTTAATATCCCGAAAAGTTCAAATTTGCCTGAAATTTTCAATTTATGATAAAAACAGAGAATAGCATATAATTTGATATGGGAAAGTAGATTACACTAGTTTACAGTGCTTTGTATCCTCAACATTTTATATTCATTTCTTATGTAAAATGGCACGCTAAAGCCGAAAATGAGGTCCAAAAAATTTAAAGTAGAACGGATTTTGAGATATTTGGGAAAAACCGTTTTTGGCATTTTGAAAAAAAAACGGTTTGACCTTATCGCGGTTAACTAATGTGCCACGTGGCTGATTTTTACGATTTTTAAATTTATCTGTAGGTAACTAAATTCAGCGTTTTTCATCTATATACAACTTTCCCTTAAACTAAATAGCGTAGGAGTTATACATGAGTTTACAGACCATTTTCCGCTATTTTTACCAAATTTTTCAAAAAAATGTACATTTCACTAGGGATTACACTATGAAGAACTACTTTTTGATCTTGTTTCTGGACATTAAAGTTCAATTGATTACAAATAAAATAAGGTATAACTCATTAAAATTGGTCGAAAATTGCGGATGTAATAACAATTTAAGCCCAATCCGACTACAACAGGGTGAACCCCTGACTGACTGGTGAACATGTGATATGACTATTTCAAAAATAATTATGTGTAGGTTTATTTTTGATATAAATAAATAAAAGTATATTGTAAGAAATGGTGACTCTTCCCTTTTTACTGGTAATTTCCTCAAGCAGGTAAGTAAACTACATTTAAATAACCTGAAATACATTTCTGAGAAATTATCCAAGTAATTGCTAGTGTATATGAGTAATTAAAAAGCATCTATCTACCTAAACAAGAGAGATATGCAAATAAATATATTTAAAAAAAGATGGGAATTTGCTATTAAACTCCATAGAAAAACCTTTATCTTATGTGGAACTTTTGTGTTTTATCACACTGTGCACTACATAAAAAGAAATTTATTAGATTTCCAATAAATCACGGTTGTGTTTTATCAAAGTTAGTTACGAGTATATTCGCTAAATTATTATAAAATGTTAAATGTAAAGCGGGAGCTCAAATGCAAAAACGATCCCAACAAGTTCTGTTATGTTTGTGCAAAGTATATATTTGTTACAACACGAAATTTTACAGATAAATTGCAAAGTGCATATCGTTTATATTTCAAAGTGTCTCCTAAAAATCTTGAACAGTCATGGACGCCGAATGTTTTATGTAACACGTGTCGCACAATTTTAAGCTCGTGGGTGACAGTTCATGAAAAGTCAAAAGTTTTTAAACAATTTGATCTCAATGACTTGGTAAGAGCCTTGGGTTGGGGGATCAATCAGAATTATTAGTATCTCGCATAGAAGAGCGAAATTTTTTAGCAGAGGGTGTCAAAGTGACATATTATAGAGATCGTAACAAGCGCTTTTCTCAATATTATTTAAAACAAGAAAATGTTTGTTACTGCAATAACATACAGGGATTGTTTGCGGAGTTTGGTGAAAAGTATGATCCGAACGAATGGCGTTTGTTCATCAATAGTAGCAAGTTTAGCTTAAAAGCTGTTTGGCTACATCAAGGAAACAACAAGCCCTCAATTCCGTTAGCTCATGCTGTAAATATGAAAGAATCATATGCAACAAGGGCTACATTACTTAAGTTTATCAACTACAAGGATAATGAATGGAAAATTTGTGCTGACCTGAAAGTTATAGCCATGGTTACTGGCTTACAGCAGGGTTACACAAAATACTGCTGCTTTTTATGCAATTGGGACAGCAGAGCATGGAATGAACATTATGTGCCGAAAAATTGGCCAATTCGAAGCAATTTTACAATAGGAAAAGACAATGTAAAATACAAACCAATTGCAAAGAAACATAAAATAATACTTCTAGCGTTGCATATCAAGCTTGGGCTTTTTAAGAATTTTGTAAAAGTTTTATCAAGCGATGGAAGTTCGTTAGGTTTTAAATCTTAAATAATATTATAAAATTTTAGTAAACTATAAAAAATCTAAATATTACTCTTTTCAATTAAATAATAATCAAAAAAAATAAACCTACACATAATTATTTTTGAAATAGTCATATCACATGTTCACCGGTCAATTTTACCTGTTGTAGTCGGATTGGGCTTAAATTGTTATTACATCCGCAATTTTCGACCGATTTTAATGAGTAATACCTTATTTTATTTGTAATCAATTGAACTTTAATGTCCAGAAATAAAACAGGATCGAAAAGTAGTTCTTCATAGTGTAATCCCTAGTAAAATGTACATTTTTTTGAAAAATTTGGTAAAAATAGCGGAACATGGTCCGTAAACTCATGTATAACTCCTACCCTATTTAGTTTATGGGAAAGTTGTATATGGATGAAAAATGCAGAATTTAGTTACCTACAGATAAATTTAAAAATCGTAAAAATCAGCCACGTGCCACATAAGTTAACCGCGATAAGGTCAAACCGTTTTTTTTCAAAATGCCAAAAACGGGTTTTCCCAAATATCTCAAAATCTGTTCTACTTTAAATTTTTTGGACCTCATTTTCGGCTTTAGCGTGCCATTTTACATAAGAAATGACTGTAAAATGTTGACGATACAAAAATTTTTTAAAATTTGTAAACCAGTGTTATTAACAATTAACAGTAGATTATCAACAACAATAAACGACGGGATTGAAACCGCAATTGGAACTGACTGACTGAACTGACTGGACTATAGCAATAGAAGATTTCTTTATAAAAACTGATTTTCAAAGTCTTCAAGAAAGGAACAATAGTCAGTACTTGCATAGAAATAGACAACAAGCCACATTAAAACTACTACATCGGGACAACCTCTACTAGCAAGAATACATTAATGAGAACCATGCCAAATCATCTTAGGTTAGTTAAACAATAGTCAGGAAGAATCTCAATAAAAGGCAGTTTCGACAGAATTACTTGAGAGAAAAAAGAAAAAAATCAGGGAAAACAAAGGCTGACAGGAATAAATTCCGGAAAAAAGAACTATAGCACTAACGGACAATTAAGAGCAGCACTAGCAGCTCAACCACGAAGATGACGTAAAAAACACGATTTTTGCGAAAAAGGTCGACTAATTTGTTATTGTAAAATAACAAATATTAACATCTTCATCTGAAAACAAAAAGTTTTTTCATTAGATAATCGCTTTCCCAAGCTAATGTTGTGAAGGTTTTTCGAAATTTTTTATTGTAAAACAAAGATGTATTAGCGAAAAAAAACTTTCCAGCGTAAATTATGTACAAAAATAGTGTTCAAAATTTCAAAAGGCTCGGTGCAGGAAAAACGTCTTAAAGTTTGCTCGATAGAATGTTTACTGCCGGGCAGGTAGCGAAACTTACCGTTGTATCTTAGTTAGTTTTGCTATGATTCATCTCAAATTTTTACACAATCTTGACAAGTTTTCCGTTCAGAAAATCAAATAAAAAAATGCAAAAAACATAATAGAATGCTTAATCTTGTAAGACAACTTAATTTCTTAAAAACCTTAATTGAATCTGAAAATTGAACAAAATAACGAGTATTTTAGATATTTTCGATGGAAATACATCTGAAGATATTTCTCAATTGACATGACAGAGCTGCGAAACGTCATTCTTGGTCTTTATCAATAGTAAGCGATATATTTTCTTTCTGATGTATGTGATGAATAAATTTAGTATAACAATTGTTACACTTCGCTAATTTATGGGTAATATTACAAGTGTAAGGTACATAAGTACACAAATGTTGGGCCGTTGTTCACATATAGCAGAAGTTCTGTGGTTTTTAGGATGAAAAAGGTACTGTGAAGAAGACAATAGATGCTTCTGCATACTAATGGTCATTGGAAGATTAAGATTATCTAATATAGATACTTTTCAAGGATTTTGATGATTTTTTTGAATAACTTTGATTGTTTCTAGTTACATAAATACTAGACTATTAGAATTTATTATACTTCTTTTTGAATAAAACTCTTCTAACAAGTTAACATATAAACAAAAAAAATGTCAAAATATTTCAGGGCATTCTGACGTATATTGTTGACACTCATCCTTTATTAACTTTATTTTATTGAAACCTTTTTCTTCAACTACAAAACACCATGCAACTGTTCCCTGTAATAACAAAATTTAATTTAATAACAAAAAAAAATATAACTTTTACTTGATGACTTTCTTAAGTGGAAATTTATCCACCCAAGCTACAATTAATTATATTTTCTTTGATTTTCAAATTAAATTTTCTCACTAATCTCAAATCAAATATCCTTGAACTGTTTTAAGTTATTTTAATTGAAATCTAGGCATCCAAAAGCCCAACGGATATTCTTCTACAATTTTAAATTAAAGACCAAAATTTAATCACAAATTTTCTATGATCTCATACAACATTCAAGTGAAATAATCGTTTAAGGACGATTCCAGTTTCTATTTTATGCAAAAAATAGTAATTAAGAAAATGAATTACTTTTGAAATTGACAAGGATTAATTATTGTTTTTCTTGTATTGTTCTTTTCTTAAATTCAATATCAACGATACAAAGTTTCGAAGAATTTCATTAGATATCAAGGCTACATGTAGAAAAGATCAAATTTCAAAAAAATTTAAGCAAAAATTTTGTAGTTCAATCAAGAAAAGCAACTTAGATGGATACTCTATCCAATCATACAGTGAGTAACAAAAACAAAAATTTGCTCAAATAATAATAATACCTACTATAAAAAAACTCAAAAACTCAAAGTTACGTAAAGCAATGAATTTATCTTTCACATAAAGTCCTGAAAAATTTATTGAAAGTAGATACTATTCCAAATACCCTTTTCTCAAGTGACTAAATATAAAAAGAGATTGGATTGCATTATAGTAAGTTTTACTGAATATTAAGCTATGAGTATAATTAAACTTTTTTGATAAATAAAAAATAGGACTAATATGTGGAAGCACTGAAGATGTATTTTTTGAACTTAACCTCATCATCTTATGCAGAAAGGAAGGAAAAAATTTTTTTTAGAAAAATATAATGGAATGGAAAACTACCAAGAGTCATGCAAAGAGGGGCAAGAAAAAATGGAAACAAATACCCAGGACCTAGATTGTTGATACTTGAATATTGTAGGGTATACTTAAGGACTAGCTTTTGTGATACTTTTATTGTTTATTGAAGACAAAGGACTCATGACAAAACTAGAAAGTTCAACTCTTGAGATATGCGCAAAAATCATCACACGAAATTGACTTTTTCCTAACAAGATACTACATTTCATTTTATTATAACTTTTTTTTTCCTATAATTACAAATATATAGTTATTTTTATAAATAAAATTACTTCCGCTATTGTCCTTGGTGATGATAAATCTAGTTTTTTCTATATCTTGTGTCTGCATTAGCATGGAACATACTTGAAGGCTATTATATTGTAACTGAAACTCTATTATATTAACTTTAGCAAAATTTTTTAATTAAAAGAAAGTTTTTTGTATTAAATTTTTCTTTATATTTTTTTTTCATAGCAAAATGTAAAGTTTATACTAATTTTATTCAAGTAATTTCATAAAAATTTCAGTTTTCCTTTCTTTTATTTTAATTTAAGGATTTTAAGGATTAAAATTATATAAAATTTTACCTTTAAAACTGTTTTTTTTTTCTCTCGATCAAATTTAGATATAAAATTAATTTCACTTTAAAGAATTCTATTTACATTGATTTACCTGATTGATTTACCTGATATATGTTTTGTTTATGGTTGAATATGACCCCTTGTGATCGCAAATTTATTGTTTATTCTATTCTTGTATGTTGAAATCAAAGGGTTCCAATTGTTTTCTGTTTCTACATTAGGCAAATTTTGTTATGAATTCCATGAAAACAGTTTTAATTAAAAAATTTTTTACTATACTTTGTTAAAACTGTCAAAAAAATGCTTAATACTTTGGTTAGAAAATACATCAAGCATGTTAATGTAAAGTATGGGAACTAATTTGTTTCGTCTCAGAATTACCTTAACCAGTTTGATGTTTTCTTTCTTAACCAAATTTTCAGCTCTAGTAATCAATTTCCATTTTTCAATATCAGAATGTCCAAATTATTCACGCTTATCTTTTACTACCTACTCTAGTTTACCATATCGAATCAAGTATTGCCTTATCATATTTATTTTGTTTTTTTTTTTTTTGTTACCGGTTTTATTCTTTTCTTTAAAAATCAAGAATATATATACTTATAGTATAAATGAGGGGATTCAAATCGAAAGGAATATTTGCAAACTGAGCCTTAATTATAAATGTCACAGTTTTCTTCTATGCAAAATTTTCTTGAAAGGATACATTAGTTAAAATACAGGAAAAAATTCTTCCTTTCTCACTTTGTTTTAATTGTCATCGTTTCAACTTAAATCTTCTTAATATTTAGAAGGTAAATAATTTCTCAAGGTAAATTTTTCATCATAAGTTTCATGTATCCTTTTCTACAATAGTTATGATCCATTAATAGTGCCTCATACACTTATTAAATAGATTTCACGCAGTTTTATTTCGTAATGGCTGTTTTACTGTTGTATTGAATTAGAAATTTATATCTTACTCAAAGTTTTTAATGTTTGCCATCACCAAAAAACTATTATTATTTTCTTTCTTTATAAAAGAAAAAAATATATGTAAAAAAAAAAATTCAAAATCCATCTTTATATTAAATATGGACGATTTTACCTGTGATAATTAAAAGAAAACAGGAAATTCCGACCAACAACAAAATTATATAAATAGAAAAAGAACTCGAAAGGTATTTGAAGAAAAAGAAGAAAAAATTAAACCCTGTACATAAGAAATTTAACAGTAAGGTGATTATTATTTCAATTTAGCAGATAGTTCATTTTAAATTCTTTACATAATAGTTGAAATAAATATGAGTTTTCACATCTTTCGAGTGTAAAAAAAGCAGTTAGTTTCTACTCTAAATGATAATTTAATTTGATTTGTGATAATCAAAAAATTGACTAATCAATTAAAATGTGTTTGCTTATTTTGTTAGAGCTGATACCTTAGATCCCAAAAAAATTACTATGGATATGAAAATAGTCACAAAAAACCCATCGTACTAACTGCGCCCTAAGTGGAAATAATATTTTCACCTTTCTGTGTTATATTTTTAAAGCCGTATTAAAATTCATCTTCTTTGTAGTTGTAAATATAGTAGTGGCATTTTGTAGACCACAGAGCTGTAATGTTTCGCATCCGAATTTCATTGAAACTGATTGGGGTATAATACTAAAACGGATGAAATGAATCAGATGGAAAACACTGCCGTTTGCGTCCGCATTTACTGACATAGCATGAAAAATTTTTGAAATCATTTCCGAAATTTAAAATTTACATAAATTTATCTAAACTATAAACCTAAACTATTGCGCCATTACTACCCACGCCGCGCTCGTTTTTTGATCTAATTGTAAGCCGTTTGGCCCAGATTTTGCTGGTCTTGGTTTTGCAGATGATTGCGAACATGCTTGAAGATCAAATGCATTGTTACTAATAATATAAAGTCTCTTGACAATGTTAGGTCATTATTTTATTGCCAAATATTACAATATTTAACCCCCTATAAAAAAGTCAATAATTATGACCTATCTATCCCTATACCAACGAAATACGTAGAGAGGGGAAAAAATTTAAAGAAACTATTTCATTAACCTTTAAAACTAAACTAAATAATCGGATGTAGCTATCTGCTTTTGTATAACCACAACTTTTAAGGTAATCAATATGGATTCAATTTAACTATAAATTTTTCACATGTTATCCTATATTTTTCTTGTTGTCTACTAAGTAAGCAAAAAGACTTGTTGAGATATTTTACTTGCCATAAATAAATTGCAAAGCTGATAATCTTTCCGGCTTGAAAATGTGTAAAAGTAAAATATTTCATTCTAAATAAATTTCCAAAAGCTTTGGTGTCATAGATTTATTAATTTTCATTATTAATAATTTTTATAAATTATTTGTCCTTCAAGTACAAAAAAAATATTTATGTTTCTTGGAAGTTTTCTAAAATAAAAGCAAAGGGTTGTTTTTAGTCTTAAAATAAAATGAGTACACGACGTACACGAGGCCGGCTTTTTGTATTTGTATTTTGGAATTTATTAAAAAATAAAAAATACCATACGATATTGTCTTTTTCAAAGTATTCCCCGTCCACTGCAAAGCACTTATTTCAACGCTTGATTGATATCTCCATTAGGACCATCTACGATAGTTTTGTTCCTCTTGGCTGCTGAAACGCATTCCAGCGGTTTAATGATTTGATTGAACAGAAAGAAGTCACAGAGGGCCAAATCTGGAGAATGAGGTGGTTGTTCTTATCCAAAAACTTTCGGATAATTATGGCAAAATTCACAGAATTTTCTAGTTAAAATTCTGTCAAAATTCACCCTATAAACTAGCCTGAAGCATTCCAAAACTTCTAATTCCTTTAGCTTTTTAAAGTGAATTGTGCCTTTTTTTAATTTAAAATGTGATCAAAAGTTAAATTAAATTAGTTGCTACAACTGAAGAAGAATTTCCTGTATGGAATTCTCCAATAGAATGAATTTTAGAATGAAAGAGTGTTAGAAGAAATTCTCCTTAAAAATAAATTCCTGTAAAATTTAATCCACAAGTTGATTGGGTGCGGCATAAAATTATTCTATAGCACGAAAAGCAAACAGATGATGGAAATGGTTTTCTAAGAAAATATTCTGTATAATATCCAGACGCCTTATCTTTAGTGTAAATATAAGTTCAAGGCGTGCTTATCAAAGTGAAATACAGTGACAAAAAGCTTTTATCGATTTATCTCAATGATACAAGACAAGTGTAATAAATTGGAAAGGTCGGATTTCCTGCAAGAATTTTTCCTTTTTGGAAAACTAGTTTTTATATTTTACCAGAGGTTTTAGAATCATTTTATTCAAAATGATTAGCCGATTTCTAATACCTAAACAGTCGAAAATATATTTTTAATATTATATTGTCATACCTGGGACTCACCAGTGCTTAGCGGCACAAAATTTAGTGCAAAATGCTAATGAGTCCATTAGCCTACACTGATGTTCCACTCCACTGGTATATAGAAAAAGCTCTCCATTTTTACTGTGCTAAGTCGTCTCCACACGCTAAGCGCTAGTCAGTCCCAGGCATTTAATTATCTGAATGTTAGTTTTGTGTTAACCAATACCATCTTGGTCAAAAGCACTCAAAAAGTACTATAGCAAAGTTTTTATTTTTCTTTTCTTCATTTGATTTATGTTTCCTTTAATGATTATGTTAAAGAACTGAACCATCTTATTTCCTTCCATCTTTTTTAAAACAGTCAATTACTTTCAGCGTAATCAATTCATCAAATTTTTTTTTTTTTTTTTTTTTTTAAAGTATTTGTCTACTACAATCTTAATTATCTTAATTAATTTATTAGTATTTTTGAATGTGATGAGTTGGTATTGTTGATAGTAGTTCGATAAGTGAGGGCTAACATCCAGTGATGACTCCCAAGGTGCGTTGGTGTTGAATTGAAGTTAGGTTGTCAATTCGTGTGGTTTAGTTCTGCATAGGCGCCTGATTTTACCATGGGTATCCATTAGCTGGATGGCCTCAATGTTAGGATGGTGTATGAGTCGTTGTTCGTGCTTAATAGCGTAGTCTCGGATAACATCCTCCACCCACTTGATGTTCAAATCGTCGTGGAGCTCCTTATTCGAGATGAACCGGTAAGCATTAGTGATTATTCTTAATACCTTATTTTGGCTCCTCTGGATGATCGCTCTATTTGAGCTACAAGCGCAATCCCACAACTGCACTCCATAAGTCCAGATGGGCTTGATGATAGATATGTATATGGCTTTTTTACTTTTAAGGTTTAGGGGGGAGTTTTTCCCAAGTAGCCAGTAAAGTTTGATAATTTGTTGCTTCGTCTGTTTTGCTTTTTGTTGCAAGTGAAATTTCCAGTTTAATTTGGAGTCCAGATGTAGGCCCAGATATTTAGCCGACTCCGCTTTTGGAATTTGCTCACCGTTTAGGTATAAGTGGAGATTGTTGTTGGTTCTTCTTAGTGTGTACACTACGAGTACAGATTTAGCGCTATTGATTTTTATCTTCCATTTATTTGTCCATGTGTTGATGAAGTTAAGTGAGCTTTGGAGGTTTTCCGTTGCTATGGATTGAGACTCGTTCATTGATAGTAAGACAGTATCATCAGCGAAAGTACCGATGAATGTATTTTCCGTAGTTGGAATGTCCGCAGTGTATATCAGGTATAGAAGTGGCCCCAGCACACTACCTTGAGGAATACCTGCCTTTACTGAGTATATATTTGACTTGACATCTTGATGTTTAACTTGAAACTTACGATCGGCTAAGTATGATTCTAGTAGTTTGTATAAGTTGCCTGGGAGGAGTATGCTTAACTTATAGCAAAGCCCTTGATGCCAGACTCGGTCGAACGCTTGTGCTACGTCAAGGAATACCGCGGAGCAGTACTTCTTTTCTTCTAGTGCCTGCTCTATCTTATCGGTGACTCGGTGAATTTGATCAATTGTTGAGTGTCTGGATCTAAATCCGAATTTATAGTCAGGGATGGTCACTAAAGGTTTTAGTCTCTTTAGAAGCAGCTTTTCGAATATCTTTGATAGTGTTGGGAGGAGTGAAATTGGCCTATATGAGGTAACTTCCTCCGCTGGTTTATCTGGTTTTTTTATCATTATGATTTCAGCTATCTTAAAGCTGTCCGGAACATATTGTATTCTGATGCAGGCATTGAATATATATGTTATTATTTTAATTGCCTTTGCTGGTAATTCCTTGAGTAGGCGGGGAGATAATTGGTCTATTCCTGGCGATTTTTTTATATTCAAGTTGTTATCTATTTCACTGGCAAGTTCAAAGGCAGTGATCTTTTTGATTTTTTTGTAGGGCTGGTACCTTGGGTGTGTTGAAATACCGGACTGAATGTCATGTGGTTGAAATACTGACGATAAATGTTGTGCGAAGAGTTCAGCTATATCATGATCCTTGCGTGCCCAGTCGCCCTGAGGATTCCTCAGCGGGGGGATTCTAACAACTGGATGTTTAAGATATCGAGTTGCCTTCCACAGGGAGTAGTTCCTGTCTTTATCAGGTCCTAACTCACTTAGGTACTTGTTGAAGCATTCTTGCTTATATGTTTTTATGAGTTGGTTTGTTTTGTTGCTAACTCGGTTGAATTCGGTTTTGTGGGCTGGGTTTCTGGTTGAATGCCAAAGCCTTCGAGCTCTCCTCCTTTCTTTAATGGATTGTTTTATTTCTGCAGTGTATGTTATTTCTGTAGTAGGCTCCCCTCCTTTAATTTCTGGTGTGGATGCAATTGCTGCTTTCCTTATATTGTCTACTATCATTTTAGTTTGTTGCTCAATGTCGTCTCTGGTTTTGAGATTGACCTTTAGGTTGATAGATTTTTCGAGTGTACTTCTGAAGGCGTCCCAATCAGTATTTTTATTAGTCAAGTTTATTCTACGTTTGGTTAAGTTGACCTTTATTCCTATGGTTAGGAGAACTGGCGTGTGATCGGATGATAAGTCTTGTATATCATTAACTTCAATGTATCTTGCTGAGATTCCTTTAGTGATGAAGAAGTCAAGTAGATCTGGGTTCTTGGTCGTATCTGTAGGCCAGTACGTTGGTCTTCGTGATGAATGATATTCGCATTGACTTTCGTTAATTGCTCTTAGGAGTTCATTTCCTTTACCAGGCGTTATTAGTCTTGAACCTCACGCTGTGTGTTTGGTATTGTAATCCCCGCCTATTATGAATCTTGGGCCAAGACTTTCGAAGGTTTCTTTGAATTGATGTAGAGTAGGTGTATGCCTTGGTGGGCAGTACGCTGCTACCATGTTTAATTCGGATTTGTTGTACTCTATTGTTATTGCTGTTGCCTGCAAATGAGGTTTGCTAATATCTGCATAGTGATAGTATTTTATATTGTCTTTTATCAGCACTGCTGACCCTCCTCTAGCTCTTTCGCTAGGATGATTTGTCCATGGATTTTGAAGCCTTTTATTTTTATGAAGCTTTTGTTAGTAAAGTGGGTTTCAGATATAAGGGCTATATCTATATTGTTTGTGTGGAGATAATTTTCCAATTCATGGGCTCGTGCCTTGGGTCCATTTGCGTTCCATGTCATTACTTTTAGTAACGAGTTCGTCATTTGCTGGCTTTTTTGGACTTTGTATTATTCTTTTTCTTCCCTTGGCTTAGTTGAGTTTTCGACTGGAGTTCCAAGTTTTCTACTCGGTTGGTTAATTGTGCTAATGTATTTTGTATTTGCTTAAGCATTAGCACTATGTCAGTATTGCTTGTCTCGTTAGTGTTTCCACCAGCTTTGTTGCTATTCGTAGTCGGTATTCAGATGTTGATCAGTGCGGAGTGTTTCGCGATTTGTTTTAATCATTAATCCTAACTAATTATCTAATTAATCTACTTACTATTCTTACTATTTTTATTTTTCTTTTGATTACATTGTATCTTAATATTATTTACTAACTTTTCAACAATATAAGCAAGTGCATAGTGCTACGGTAACGGTAACGGTAGCTACGGCAACCGCTTTAGCGGTACCGAGTGCAATGACACTTATAAATCAAGTGATCAATTGATTAGCAATTAAAAACTAAATATCCAAGTGCCGGAGTTTGGTGTAACGCTAAACGCTATACGTCGACGGTATATGATAAAGATATAGTAGCGCAGGTTCGATTCCTGGTGAAGTCAGACTTAATTTTCAAATTTTTTTTTTTTTTTTTTTCTTTCTTTTTTATTATGTATTAAATCGTCATGAACAATTTATAATATTTTAATTTATTATTTTAATTTATTATTTTTTTTATAATAAACAAAACATTCAAACAATATCATTCAATTCACGGCAAGGACTGGTGTGGATAGCTAATAACTCGACGCAACAACGTGATTGATAGTATCTCAGGTTCGATTCCTGGTGAAGTTCAAAAAAAAAAAAAAAAGAAAAAAAAAAAAATATATATATATAAAAATAAACTTAAAGACTCTAATAATTACAAATTACAATAATAACTCACAAGTGAAATTGCCGGATGGTATAATAGGTAATATAACAACTTAGTGAAAGTGTGTAAGTGATAGCAGCAGTCATGTCTGGTTCTAGTCACCAATGTGAAGAATTACGGCAAATAATTGTCAACCTGCAAGAAATAATTCAAAAACAGTCCAGAGAAATCGAAGAGCTGAAGAGCAGCATTACAAACTCATCCGTAAATTCATCAGCAGAGAAAAGGGAGCTAATATTACCTCCGCGCCTAACTCTATCCTCAGCATCATCCATGATATCCATGGAGTATAAAACGGATGAGGAGGAGCTAGAGCGAGAAATAGGATCAAAAAGTATCCAGAAACAGATTAAAAAGAGACGGCGAGTTAAAACCAAGTCGCCACCTAAAGAAGCTGATCTGCCATTGATAAACAATGATAACGTGGTAAATAAGAGTATCAATGATGATAATCAGGAAAAGAGAGTTCCTCTTCCACCGCCAATATATGTAAGCAACATCAACAATTTCAATTCATTCCGCATGAGAATCCTAGCTACAAAAGCAGGAACAGTGCAATTCAGAGCACTATCAAACAATAACCTTAAAATCACAGTGACTAATACTGATGAATATAGAAGCATCAAAAAGGTGCTTGATGATATCAAGACAGAACAAAAGAAAATAAATGAGCAAGAGCTGCAAAAAAATGCCTCAGCAACTATGTTAAAAGTGGTCGAATACCACACTTATCAACTAAAAGATGAACGTACATATAGGTTCATTATAAGAGGCCTGCCAAGCAGCATGGACCAAGAAGAGATCAAAAAAGAACTCACACTTCTAGGCCACGAAGTCAAATACATATCAAATATATACAGAACAATAACTAGCAAAGACAACCAAAAAACAAGAATTGAATATCCACTATTCGCAGTAGAAATTGTTCAAAAAGATAACAACAAGGAGGTTTTCACCATAACCAGATTAGTACATTGTAAGGTGTCTGTGGAAGCGCCAAAAAAGGCAAGAACTATCCCCCAGTGCACTAACTGTCAGCAGTTAGGACACACAAAAAGCTTCTGTAGCAGAGAATCCAGATGCGTTAAATGTGCTTCTAATCATCACTCAACAAAGTGTACAAAAGCTCCAAAAACCACTCCTACTTGTGCTCTGTGCCAAGAAGCTGGACACACAGCCAATTATAAAGGTTGCTCAGTCTACCAATCGAAGATCAAAAGTCTAACCACAACCAAAACAACAACAGTTCAACGATTACAAATAGACAAACTCAGAACGCAATCGTCAACATCAACACAAGAATCAGGCATTTCATACGCCCAAGCTGCTAAATCTGCAATAAGTGCAACCAATGAGTTAACAAATTCATCAAATAATAAAGAATGAAATTTCATCATTATTAACTCAAAAGAAAATTTATAGAAAGTAGAAATATTCTTTTTCGTCCCATCAAATATTATCATAATGTCATACATTTTTAATATTGTACTCTTCGAAAAGTAATTCTCAAACAGTGAGTAAGGCTGCTCACAGAGTGCCGGCTTACAGCCGAGCTGACGCCGATCGGATCGCCGGCACTCTATGGGCAGCCTAAGAGTGGGTCTACATCGGACAACTCTCAGCAGAAACCCACAGCGACTCTGTGAGTTGGCCTGTGTAGAATGGGTCTAATGTCTGGGACTCACTAGCGCTTAGCGGCTCAAAATTTAGTGCTAAATGCTAATGAGTCCATTAGTCTCCACTGAAGTTCCACTCCACTGGTATATAAAAAAAACTCTCCATTTTTACTGTGCTAAGTCGTCTCCACACACTAAGCGCTAGTGAGTCCCAGGCATAAGGAATATAAAATCAGTCTCAAATTCGCCCACATGATTGTTAAAATTGTTACTGTGCTGCTTTTAGCCTTAATACTATGTATATAAGGTTTTCTCTGTGCTTGGGCAATTTAAATTTGATCTTTGGTCATTATTTTGTTCTTTCAGATAAATCTTCTTAAAAGTTATTAAACTTTCTATATGTAATAATTCTTAGAGAATGCTACTACTCCTTTTTAATTATTTATTTAAACGAGGTGAAAAATACTCTTGAAGTTAACCCCAAAAAACAAACTCGAATTTTAATTATTTTTTTTCATAAAACCAAATTAATATGAGTTTTATTTAAAAATTAAACAATAAAAATAACATAAATACATCTTTTGTTATGTATAAATCTACTTTTAAGCTTTCATTTATTCGAGATTTTTACGACCGGTATTGATATAGAATAATCAGATAGGATTGGTGCCTGCAATAAATCTTCAGTTTCTTTGTAGGCTTCATTTTCAACCGTTTTCTTAAGTTCGACTTGTCTTAATAATTTTTTAACTTTAGACCGGGCATACTCCGCAAGCGCTCGTCGATTATACGTACGTAAGCCACAGCGTCCCAACTAAATTAGACATCTAATTTTAATATATCTTCAAAAAAGTGAAAACCCTTATTTAAAAAGAGTCACACGAGATTACTCTCTTAACAAACTTAAAAGTTTATCTTTATATGTATATGTATGTTTGTCTTCGGGGGTCAAATTTAAGGGTGTATTTCATCCTGTTAATGTCAGCTGATGAAAAATATGGTTAGCTTATTTTTCAACTTTAGAAAAGTTCCCGGAATTTATTAAAAAATAAAAAATACCAGTTTATTGTGACAAATCGATATTCTCTTTTTCAAAGTATTCCCCGTTGCAAAGCACATATTTCAACGCTTGATTGATTTCTCCATTAGGACCATCTACGATAGTTTAGTTCCTCACAGCGGTTTAATGATTTGATTGAACAGAATCCAAAATGATGGCAAAATTCTCAGAAATTGTGAACTCGCTCAGAGATACATGTACTCAACTTGTCGTTACTTTCACAACTTCCCACTTTGGTGGGAATATCATTGACAGTTGAGCAACATAAAAACAAGAAAATTGATAGCCGAGTGCTAGGAGCGTCACACCGGTGCCGCACATCATTCCGGGAACTTTTTGATCAAGGTAGTATATGAGTTTCAAGAAAATTAATGGGCTTAGGTTGGTGTAGTTTCCTTACTAGACTTGTGGTATAATATTTTGAATTCTTAATTTTTATTTCTTCTTAGACATTTGCTATATTTTTTAAATAACTATTTTTTTTTTGCTAAATATTCAAAAAGGAAACTAAAAAATTAGGAAAAGCACTAAATGAAGTTATACCTATCTTGTAATAAGAATTTCCTCAAATTATTTTGATATATTAAAATAATATTTTAGAGTATAAGTCTGAAGATTTTTTCCCAGTAAATCCACGGGGAAATTTAAATATAGCCAAATACATATTCCTTTAAAATAAATAAAACTTTATCTTTTTATTAAAACCCTAGAGTCTCAGAGGAACTACTAAACGTCAAACAATGTTAATAGATGCAGTTTTCATGCGTGATGTGTATATAGTAAGCCATACGCCTTTAAGTTTCAAATTAATCTTTAACTTAGATGGGTGTATATTTGTTTTGCCCTTCTTTGTACTGTTTGTATTTTTTAAACAGTTCAAGATTTCGTTCGTCTCGAAATATTTTGTAGAGATAAAATTTTATTTCGTCTTTAACACCAAAGTGTGACCCTTGCAGAAGGATCAAAACCGACAATTGTAGTAGTTACATTACCCCAAAGTTATGTGATTTTTAATAAAAGCTAAGTAAATCCATGTTAGCCAAAGTTTAAATATCACGTAATTTTTGGAAAATTATAGCATTTTACCAAGTTAAAGTTTCATTGTGTCTCTACTGGAAGCATATCTAATGTAATTTTTTTACAATAAGCCATGTAAAATTATTTTCTACTCTAGTAGTTGAGAAAATTTATATTTCAACAACTTTTTCCATTTTCTCCTTTAATTTTTGTTTCTAAATTTTTTTCAGTTGAAATTTTTGCATTAATTTTTATATAAATTGTAAAACTTATTTTAATGTCTAAATAATTCTTTTTTTTTTATTTTCTAATTACTCTTTAATTGTTTTCATTTCCTGATCTGAATATCCTAGTTACAATTTCTTGACATATTAAACCGCAAAACTTAATTTCAAAAAATGGAAAACTTTGGATAACGAAAATAATTTTATTGCATAGTTCTTTGATCTCAAATTTCAAAACATAATCTTTTTATAGTTTAGTGTGAGATATGATTTAATACATTGATGATTTTTCCAAGAATTGGATAATATACATTAATAAAAATTAAATATGAAGTGATATTAATAGGTAGTATTAAATTTTCTTTGCATTAAATTTAAAACTAAAGTGTCTTGCTTTCTAAGCAATTGCATAAAATACTCATAAAACCATGACTGTAATTTGTACTGCTTAACCAAATATATTTAGTTTACGTTTTATTTGCTCCTGAAATCATATCCAAATAAAAAATACAACAGTGAAATAAAATTAATTATTTCCTAATGCATTAATACGCTCCGCTAAGCACTATGACTCTGCAATCGAATTATTCACATTCTATCGATAGTTAATAGTTGTGGTGTTATTTCTTATTCTAATGAGATACAAAACTCTTTTTAAAACGTTTAAACAAAAATTTCTTTGAAAAAATACTATGACCACTAAAGTTTCAAAATATGTAATCAAAAATGTCCAATGTACTAATTTGGAAATTTTTTCTTTCGCAAATTATTTGCTGTCAAAAGATATTTTAGATTTGATATTCTTAAATATTTTCAAAAGGAGTGTTACATTTTGGATTTAATTCGTCATTTGCTATGTTATGCACTTACAATTAGAGGATATTTTTTGCACTTAAGATAACAGAACTTATTATCTAGTAGTAGCTGCTGTTTCTATTGTTGTATACACAGTCAAATTTTAAAAATAATCATCAGCAGCAAAATTTTTGAGTTTACCCAACCAAAAGCTCAATTTAAATCTCATAAAATTTTAATTTTGTATTTATAGTTTTATGACTGTATACAAATTTTCATTACTTGTCTCTTCTAGAAGTAATACACATAATATCTGCCAATATTATTACTGTTTCCTTCTTTTGTGGTTAGTTTTTGACCTTATTTGTATTTCGAATTCACTTTACATAATTTTTTTCTTTGAAGTTAGTAAATCAGTTGATCCCTTCAAACTGAAATTAAAATTTTAAGCTTATGATTATTTAATTTTATGCTGAATCTTTTTAAGGGGTTAGGTCCAGTCAGCATTTTTAAAAAATCGATTTTGTTTTTTTTTTATTTTCTTAAAGTATAATATATTAAAAATATTCTCTGAAAATTTGAAGTGAATCCGACAAATACTTTTCGAGTTATTCGACAATTAACAAAGGGCGCTCGGGCTCTACATACATCGAGTGTAAAACTTTAAATGTATTTTTCTCAAAACTATGTTTTGAACCGGTGGCCACTTTAACTCGAAAACCGCTGGTTAGATTTCAATGAAATTTTTTTTTTAAATTTCGATTTTTTATAAACAATTAACTGCTGTTTTCGAAAATCTGGAAAAAAATTTCCTGCCATTTTGTTAGATTTTTTTAAAAAAAAACACGAGATTATTTGATATTAAAACTAATTTTTTCTGCCCGATTTATTTTAGATGAATTTTCAAGGATTTGTTGTGGCCACCGCAAGGGACTTCTGTTTGGAACTGGGCCAACACAAACAGCCATAACTTTTAAAATTTTAAAATTTTTTTTTCAAATTTTCGTGAAGTCAAGTCGAAACATTATGTAATTAATGTCATATTTTTACTTTTATAAAATAAAATAATTTACTGGGAAAAAATTATTCAAAATTATCATTTTTTCATGCCTCTGACTGGACCTAACCCTTTAACAACTATAAAAGTCTTTTATGTTTACTTCAGTTCATGCATATATGCAATTATAAATTAGTGTAATTTACTTTATAGTGAAAAAATACACAACGTCATAAAATACGTTTTATTTAACTCTTTGAATAAAAACACTTCTGCGTAGTTTATCACTCTAACCAATCAAATATTGAAATGTTCTTAGCACATTAGTTATAATCTAGTTTAATTATACTAAAAACAGTAATGAGATCTTTTGGTTTCTGTCCAATCTGACAATGCTAGAGTACAGTGCTGAGTTGAAAATATTGGTTGTCAAATATACCTGTCAGGAAGTTTTAAAATAGTGTAGGTATTTTTAGTTATGAACCTTCATTCATTGCTATTTCGCTCCAGCTTTTGTGTTCCAGTGACTAGATTGCCCATACCACATAAAAACTACATTGTGTTCAAGAAGTAAGGTGAATATATTTTTTAAATAACGCGCACTACGAATATTTATGTAGTCTTTATTTGTAAGGTTGGTATGACTGTTTTGGACATCGGACAGAAATTTCATGTCATTCGCTTTGTTAGTTTAAAAATTACATCCTATTTATTCATTTTGTTTTTTTCATTTCTGCGATTTTTAAAATGGAAAAATTTATTGAGCAAAGAATTTGTATCAAATTTTCCTTAAAAATTAAATTTCTTATGCGGATGCATTAAAAATGTTACAAAAGTGCTATGGTGAAGAAACTATGTCACAAAAAAATGTTTATAAGTGGTACAAGTACTTAAAAAAAGTCGTAAAACAGTCGAAGACCAACCCAGTTTAGGAAGACCATCAACTTCAACTACTGAAGACCTTGTAGACATTACTGGAATATTAATTGTATCAATTCAAACAATTCTTAAAGACCGTTTGGATTTGTCTTCTCATCTTGTTCCAAAAATTGAATTTTCTTGAAAAAAATCATAGTTTTGAAGTCGCTAAGGAGATGTTTTGTATGGACGATACTGATCTGAAATGCATAATAACTGGTGATGAAACATGGATTTACGCTTACGACTAGCTCAACAATCCAGTGAATATCGTTTAGAAGCTAAAGAAAAACCGAAAGGAGCACGTCAAAGCCGATCAAAATCAAAGTCATATTAACTGTTTTCTCCGATTTTCATGGTGTTGTTCATAAAGAGTTCCTTCCAGAGGGTCAGTTAATAAGGACTATTGTTTAGGCGTTATGCGTCGTTTGCGTAAATCGATTCGTCGAAAATGTCCTGAATTATGAAGTAACAAATCATAGTTTTTCATCACGATAACGCATCATCGCACACAGCAATGATTCGTCAATTTTTCAGTAAAAATGAAACTGTTGTTGTTCCGCAAGCTCCATATTCACCTGATATGGCTCCGTGCGACCTCTTTCTATTCACTCGGCTTGAATCATCGCTTAATGGACATCGTTTTGAGTTGATTGAACTCATCAAATGGATCAAAGAGAATTCGCTGCGTGAACTAGAGGCTATACCAAACATCGACTACAAAAAATGTTTGATGATGGAAAAATCGTTGGCATAAGTGTATTCCCGAGTCGAAATTTTTAGTGATGATTTCATAATGTTAATCCTGGTACTTTTTCAGTACAACCAGACTCAAATCAGTATTATGTTTTACATATACTCTTATGTTAAAAGTTAGTACTTATTTGATACTCATACTGATAGATAATTCCCGATCCATCAGTACCAGTATGAATTCAGTATTAAGAGAGAGCACTTTTTAATACTTTGAGTATGAAGAGAGAGCTCTTTTTCAATACAAGTTACGAACTTTTCAGTACTTTCAACATGAATTCAGGATGGACTTTCCTAATTCTACATAGAATATTTTGACAAGTGTGTTTTAAATAAACTTGTAATGTTTTAATATCAAATATTTTGAGTAAAAAATGAAAAACCGTGAAATATGAATTGGTAAATAAAAAAAGCGTGGATTTCGGAAATGTTTTTTTTGCAGGTTGAGACATTGACGTATTTGCAGGTTGAGACACTGTCGTTGTTCTTCTCGATTATTTGCAGACGTCATTTTTATGATTATTTTTCATTGAAATAGTTAATCTAATGACTGTGAAGCCTTTAACTGTGATTAATTGATTTTTGTGTGGAATGTTCATTTGATTTAGAATGACTGCTCGCCGAGAAAGGAAAACAGATCACGGCATTCCTGACTTTAATGCGCTAGTTGGAGTATTTTGACCATTTTTTGTTACTAGTTGCAGGAGTATCTATTTTATCTGCTGACAAATTCAACATGCACAAATAGATATTGCTAATGACCTCATAAATGTTGTAAGGAGATTTGAAGAGCTATATGGCGTCAAATATTGTTCAATTAATATACATTTATTGTAGCATTTACCCAACTGTGTAAAGGAACTGGGGCCTTTATGGGCTTACACATGGTATGAATACGAGAATATTAATGGAGAAATATTGAATTTAACTCACGGCACTGCGCATATTGAGTCCCAAGTTGCAAATAGGCATAATCAGCTTATTAATTTAATCACTAAATTAGAAGAAATTGAAAATGTGAACATTAAGAATTTTGGCACAAGCAAAAAGAGACAAGTACTTGTTACCGAAGAAATATGTCACAAAATGTATAGCGTGGGGAAATATAAATTGTTGTATGATATTCCTGAGGTAATTTTGGCAGCTTTTAGGAATAACAATATCTCAAATGTTAATGCTCATATACAACAGCTTTTGCGATTGTTAAAAAACAATAAATTGTATGTTTCAGAAGAGTATGAAAAAAATACACAAACATTCAGCTCTGCAATAAAGTACAACAACAACGAAGTCATCAAAATGGGTATAATCTTATGTTTTGTAAAATGCCGGTTGAATTGCACATGTTCGGCAAACAACTGTTCTTGCACTCATCAATTTTTTGCAATATGTGAAGAAGTTTTAAGTTGCATGACCTATACAGCAGTGGGAGATAATTTCATATACAACACTGCAGGTTCTTATGATAAATGCTATAGAACTGGAAAAGTAAACGCTATAAATATATTGGATTTGATAACACCATGTATATACATTAATATTAATAGCGAAAAAATATATATTATTAAGCCAATTAATAAACAAGAATTAGAATAAAGTGTGTTAAATTTGGATTTTTGGTTTTTTTATAAATAAAATTGAATTCCTTATATTGAAATATCTATTTCGACACGGATATAATATTAGGTAAGTGTAACAATAATTATATTTTTAAGAAACCATAATCAATCGGGCTCAATTTCTTTTGGAATTCAAAGTAAAATGCGGTTTGCCTAAAACTCTTATAAGTTTTTTTAAATAGCAAGCAATGAGTAAGTTGGAGATAAATTTTTATTTCAAGGGAACAAAATAATTTCAAGAACTAAACAAAAATAAAGTAAAAATATAGATAAATCGTAAGACTCACCATTTAGTTTTTTATATTGAAGTTTTGTTTACTGTAGCACTCATATTATATAAGTAATTTTATAAAGATCACAATAACTATGGTTCATTTTCATTTTTTATACAAAACAATATTTTTATTTTAGTAATACTAAAATAAACTTGAGCTCACTTCTTCAAACAATTTTACACTTAATTAAAATAATTAATATTTAAATATATATTAATTAAATAATATTTCAAAATATTAAATTATTGTATTAATTAAACTGTGTTTTAATTAATAACACCAAAAAATTCTTTGACACTGACAGCAGCTGTCAAAGTGAACTATAGTTCTTATTTATTTTCAAAACGGGAGAAATTTTTATTTTCTCTCAAGAAATTGAAATGAAATGATTAAAATAGAGAATAAAATAATCATTCGTCAAATTTCAATACATTAAGTATGAAATCATACTCAATTCACCATCGGCAGTATGAAATCATCATGAACTTTGCTTCAAAAAGTTAATGATGAATTCATACTGGTGATCCTGAAACATAAAAGTTCACATTTTTCAGTACATTAAGAATGAAATCATACTCAATTCAACACGAACAATATGAAATCAGTATCAACTATTTGAAACAAAGTTGATGATGATGATTTTAACAGATGAAAAGTTCAACATTTTCAGGACATTCAATATGAAATCATACACAATTCAGTACATTCAGTTTTAAATCATACCTAATTGAGATCGAACGGTATGAAATCATCACTAAAAATTTCGACTCGGGTAATATCGGAAGGGGATGAAATTAACTTGGATAAAGGAATTTAACTTTTATGTTTTAATTTAAAATTCACCTTACTTTTTGAACACAGTAGTATTTCTCTTTTTGTTTGACTAAGGCAGGGATTGGCACTTTTGTTTCGGGCGTATTATAATTCGTATATTACTTTTGACGGATACTTGAAATTTAAGTACTTATATAAAAACTAAATCCGGGGAAGAATTGGAATACCTTAATTGTATATATTCTAAATTAATGAATACTGAATTTTGTTGATTAATTCAGTTTTTATTCTCTTATCAATAGTTTTTTTTCCATTAATTTTCTCATTGAATTTAAAAAACAAAAAATTTGACCGCTTTAATAGGAATTTGTGGGATAAAATTTTACCTATTTTTACTTAGAATTAAATCTATAAACAATATATTTGTAGTTAAATATGTACACTTATTCATATATATTTGTAGTTATCCAAAGAATATTCGTAAAATTGCAGTCATGTAATTTACATTCGTGAATATCCTGCAACAAAGTGAATATAATTTTGTGACTAGTCTACACAAGCTAGGCCTGTTGAGGCAGTGTTATGGATATTTAAAATATCTCCTCGACTGTGAAAACAAGTATAACAGAGGTTTTGTATCTTTTATTTAATCAAAATTCTAAACTTTGGAGAGTTTTATGCATTTCAAAAAGATTCAAGAGAAAAAGAAATAAAATATTTAAAAAATTAAAAATGCAATTTAAATGAAAATATATTTCGAATATCAAGTGAAGCATAAAGGTATCTAAATCAAATTTAATTAAGTGGCAAATAAGTTGTTTTTATTTTGTAATCACAATTTTCAGCAATCACAAATTTAAGGTTCTAAAATTTACAATTTATTTTGCCAAAGTCTTACTTAGTGTTTTTATCGTAATGTTAATTAATTACATTCTATTAAACTCTATTCTATTAAATTAGAGAAGTGTCATCGTTATTTTCTAATTATTATCACCCAAAAAATATATAGCATAATATTATGACTTAAAGAAAATGTTAAAACAAAAAATAAAAAATAAGAGCTTAATATAATTGGTTACGTTTTAAGTGATCAAATTATTTTTTTCTTTAATTAAGAACATGGAACTTAATTAAAATCTGCTTATTAAGATACAAAAAATAGAAACCAAAAACACTTCTTGTTTAATTAAAATCTAAAATCATTTCTCTCTTGATTAATGCATGCAAAAATAAGTAGAAAAAATAAAGAAAATTTAAGAAAAGTCATAAAAGATTAATTGGCTATAATCTTTTATATTTGCAAGAGTTTCAAATGGAGATAAATGTCACCATTTTCGAAATTAAGTTGCGTGTTCATTCCCTTGCTTTTTATGAAGAGAAATGGTTTTGAGATATCTTTTAATTACACAAATTACTTTCATACTACTAAAAGAGTTTTAAACCTTAAAAATAAGGTGTTCCCTACTCAAATATCACTTAGAAATGCGTGACTAATGGTCGTTTAAATATATTTATATAAAATATTATCATTAAAATACACTAATCAAGCCTGATTGTTCATATTTAAGAAGAAATTGAAAGATCTATAACAAGAAATTGATTTAAGTTTCCAAAAATCGATACTTTAATTTTTCTTTAAAATTATTTTTTTTATATAAAGAAACTTTATATCCTTTCTCCATTGAGGCTTAAATAGATTTTTACAAAGGCTGTCCAACAAATTAATATTAAAAATTCCTCTATTTGTTATTATTTATTATCTAAATTATTATTTGTTTGTTTTGTCTTTTTGTTATTTAATTAATTAATTTAAACACTTTTAAAGTACTACTTCAGTTCAATTAGATGATTTAATGTTTACTTTTATGACACTTATTTTAAAATTTTCATCATATGTTCTAATACAAACAATTACCAATGAAGGAATTTTTTTTTGTACGGGAGGCAAGCTCATTTGAGTGTCAGCCTATAAAATAAATTCGTAAAATATTGCTTAAGTATCAACTTAAGAAAAATATTTGTTCCGTTTCAACAAATAATTATTTAAATTTGATAAATTTATACTTAAACGAATGTGTATGAAAAAAAGAAAATTTATTGTACCTACGTACGTGTTTTGGGTTTTGGTTTTCAATTAAACCAAAAAAAAAATATACATTTTGAATTTTGAGATAGGATAATTATAGAATGTTGTCTAGGGAGAAAACAGTTTTTTCAAATGACGCAACAATAAAGAGCATCAAAGTGAAAAGACAAAACTCCGACGCATATAATTTGAGGTATTAGAAATTAAGCATTGTGGCTCCAATTGATCTTACGCCTGATTTTCAAGTGCGGAGATAGAAGATCGTGAGACAGTGGCACAAAAGTGTGGACCAATTGATTTACACAAAGATTCATACTTTTTTGTATAGCTGATCTCGATGATATGTCGGCTGAGTCATATCTTCGTACGAACTGGGCAGAAGCCTTATTTCTACATTAAGGGCGGAAATCGTGCTTCACACATTCTATAAAAAGAAAAATTATTCTTTTTATAATTGCAGGTTACTTAAATGTTAAAAAGTTTTTTTTTCAAGCAAAGTGTTTTTTAAATTTTCTTTATTGACCTTGTTTTTTTGTTATCTCCATTTTTACATTTATTTCCGACTCCATTTTAGATTCCGACACTGTTTCTACTTAAAATCTATCTTCGGTTTGATTTCGATTATCTTCCAACTTCGAAGTTCTTCACTATATCGTATTTTATCTTCCTTCTTTGAAGGAAGTTCCTCTCGCTGTCTTACTGAGTCTGGTTTTACTTCGACAGTTAAGCTTTTATTCGACTCCCTTGAAGATTTTAAATCCTAAATTAGGTCTTCAAGAGAAATTATTGGTTAAATTGAAATCAATTTTGTTATTTAAAAAATGATTTTTTAATTTGTATCTAAAACCATTATCCAATTTTCTTATTGATTTTTCATTTCATATTTTTAGCAATTATTTCGATCACAAAATCCTGCATTAGCAGCTGCCACAAATGCCACAGCAACGGGGGCCGCAAGTGGAGGACCTCTGCCGCAGCCATTGCCTTTGCAATCACAACAATTTTTGGCTCAACAGAGTGCAGCATATGCAGCACAACAAGCTACACCATATGTTATCAATCCTGGACAGGATGCTACACCTTATATGGGCCTTATTGCAACACAAGTACCCCAATATTATGGTGTTGCACCATGGGGTGTTTATCCTGGAAACCTAATACCACAACAAGGATCCCAACCACGACGACCACTAACACCATCGCAACAAGCAGCTGAAAATCAATCTTACCAGGTAAGTTTTGATACATTTTTTCTTGTCTCTTAACTATTTTTAAATTAGTAAATTTCTGTATAATAGCTGAAAATGGTATTCAAGGGCTTTCAAAATTTTTCAAAACTTAACCTAATTCTAGTTTAGTTATCATAAAAATCAAAATCGTTTTTTTTAGAGTATTTTAATTTACGAGGGTTGTCCCATAAGTCTTTTGCCTGATAAATAAAACACCAAAAATTTAAAAAGACTGTTACTGCGAAACATCGCTAAACACTCCCTGGAAACATCCTCACGACACTGTTTTTGATCAAAAGTGAGCAAACGCGGCACCCACCTTGCGCACAGCTTTCTCATGTCCAAATTCACAGTCAATATGCGATGCACAACACTTTTTGAAATGTCTAGTTTGCCTGCTAATTCTCGCACTTTTAGTCGACGATCTGCCAATATCATTTTGTGCGTTTTCTTCACCATTTCTGGTGTGGTCACCTCATTTGGTCGTCCACTTCGAGGTTCGTCTTCACAGCTTTTACGGCCTCGTTTAAACTCTGCTACCCAATATTTTATGGTTCCAAACGAAGGACCAGAGTCCCTCAGAGTAGAATCGAGTTCAGTTTTGATGTTGTTTGGGGTTAAACCTTTTAAATAAAAGTACTGGATCACATAACGATGACCAATTTTTTCCATTTTTAAAAATTCACTGCGAACGTTTATTATTAATGGCTGTCAAATATATACTAAATACCGGATCGTCCTCAAACTTCAAACTTAAGCTTTCTAAGGTTGGTGCTTCTGAAAAAAAAATTTTTTTTCAAGAAAGCAACGCCATCTATGTGTCAGGCAAAAGACTTATGGGACAACCCTCGTAAATTCAGTTAGTTATGTAAGTTATTTTATGAGATTGCTTGATCATCAAAAATGAAAGTTTATTCACTTTATATTTGAATATTTATAGCGTAATTTAAAACTCAGCAATAATAAAGGAATGGGTCAAATAATCAATACTATAAACTTAGAAAACCGTATTGTATTTTAATTTTGTTGTTGAAGCATCAACTTTAGTACAATAGTTTTCTTATTACTTTATAATTGCTTGTAAACTTGCATATAGCAAAAATAAATTAAAGAAAAATTAACTTTGACGCTGTTGTTGGCTGGATAGTTTAACTCATTTCATTATTTAGATTATATTAAACTTTTATTTTTAGATTCAATTCTCATTTTGAGAATTTTACTTTAATCTGTGTGAGGTGTTTAAATTTCTCCACATTAATCCAAATGTCCACATCCAAACTCAAATAATTATTGACATTTTCTTGAGCTTTAGAACACATCATTGTATCAAAAGTTTTTTTTAATTTGTACAGTATCATAGCTTACCTCTTCCTCTCACTATTTGCTATATTAAAAATATACTGACAAATTTTGACATTAATTTATATTATAGTAGAATTTATATGCATCATTTCAAAAACCCAAAAAAAGCAAAAAGCAATAATCAAAATTTTAAAAAAATTAATATAATTACTAATAGAACAAAATAATATTTTGGACATACACAGGTGATACCAGCATTCTTTGATCAAAGTGGTTCATTAGTTGTGGGTCCAAGAACCGGTACTCCAATGAGATTAGTTAGCCCTGCACCCGTTCTTGTACCACCTGGAGCTGCCCGTGCACCACAAGCGCCTCAAATTTATCAACCGCAACCACAAACGGCGCAGCAAAATATTTATTCGACACAAAATGGGTCAAATGTTGGAGGTAGGTGTTATAAATAATTTCTTTTAAGTTTTATTAAATTAGAATATAAATAAATAGAATTAGTATCCTTATAATACGATTATAGTGAATGTTTTGTATTCTCTTGCTATCACAATTAATCTATTTATGTTGCAATTATTATTCATTAAAAATTCATCACATAGAAAAATAATTTTTGTATTTAACATATTTAAGAACAATAGGTATTATAGAAAGATATTAAGCCATGTATATATTTATATACATACATACATACAGCCTTTAGAAGAAAATTAAAACAGGCTTATTTATCATTTCCCAGTACTATTCTCAATGTAATATAATGAACTTTTTTTTTGTCTTCCAAACAAATATTGAATTTGAGGTTCAACGTACTTTCTTTTACAAGGATTTCAATTCAAATTTATTCTATTTTATCCCAAAATAAAGACAAATCTAAAAATGTTTCCTTATCTAATCCGTTCTGGTAATAAAATTTGTAATTTCTTGGGTTTTTTGGCTTCTTTGAGTTCAACAAAATATATTTTTCTTTTAAAAATGAGCAATTGTTACAACTACATTTATTACATTGCCATTATATAAATGTATATATTCAAGGTTAAGGTAAATATTTAACAACTAATGAAAGAATTTATAATAATTGAAAAAATAATACAGGATGGAAGGCAATAAAAAGGCAGAGTATGCTAACATCATTAAATATATACATATTTTTCATTAAATATTTTCATCATTAAATATATAATACTATATTGTTCTTTTGGTTAATACATAATTTGAAAAAAAAAAAACAAGAACGTTACTTTTGTTTAGTTAATTTTATGGTCCGACTAAGAATGATTTTTTATTCTCGGCTGAAACCGAGAACGAAACTTAAAACATAGCAGTTTAAATGGGTAAGATAGTTAAAAGTTAAAAATGAAAAAAATTGTTATATTTTCTGTGTATGAGTATATGGACATTTTTGATACTCAAAATTAAATAAGCTAATATTATGACACAGTAATTTTTCTGCATTTTCGCCTTTTAAGTTGTGCCGTCTCTCATCATATAGCTGCCTAGCTCTACTAAAAAGTTGCTCGCTCACAACGCTGGTCAGTGGAGCTGATGAAATTTTGTTGGCTTATGATAGCTTACTGATAGATTGGCACGTGTGCAGTCTTGGCTATGGCCAAGAATCTCGGCAAATTTAAGCCGAGAACGAGAACCGAGATCTCGACCTGGATTTCGGCCGAGAGTAGGCCGAAACCGAGTTCTCGGTCGGACCTTAGTTAATTTCCTCTAAAATTTCGGATATGAATTTTTTTGTCCAGATGGCTAATAATAATTCATAGCAAGTGATTTGAAGCTTAGCCTTTCTAAAATCCACTTTAAGATTTTTGTTTATAGTGGATGGCGCCACGGAGGAACTAGACGACACTAGTTCCTTAAGAATTAATAAAAAATCACAAAAAAAACCAAAAAAAAACACTAGAAACCACTAGGGTTTAATTGACTCTTTTTGTTATAATAATAACTAGAAGACGCTAGTTAAATTGTATTGTATATGTAAACTAGAATTCCGTAGTTTACAAATATATATGGTTTTTAGGTTTTTCGAATGACAAGATGTTTGCTGTTTGCTGTCTAAAATGCCACTAAACCTTTATTTTTAAATTCCCTTATATATATATCATCTTACAGTAACAATTTAGTTTAGTTCAAATAATCATTATCACTAAGAAATTAATTACAACGTGAAATGTGATTTGTTTATTCCGAATACTTAAGACCAGACGGGTATTAAAAGAACCTATCGGAATAAACAAATCAAACTTCATATTGTCGACACTTGTGGTCACATAAAATGCTTCAAAAATAAAAACTGTCTTCCTTTAAAATATCTCTTACAATTCTTATCTTATCTCATATTCTTAATTCTTATCTATATAAATAATTTATCGTTCTTCTAAACATATATAATTTATCGTTCTTCTAAACATTTAGAATTTTTCTATATTCTAAACAATTTCTATTAACTGTTGACAAATGTATGAAAAAATAAAATTAGTAATTCTGTTTCTATATTCTAAACAATTTTTATCAACTGATTTTAGCTATTAGTAATTTGATTTGAAGCCAAATCTGAATTTTTTACTTCCTTTTTCAAAGGAATTCAAAATTGTAACTGGATTGAACTAATTTTTCTTGCATTGTAATTTTAACCAAAAACAGTTTCTTTCAAAAATTCATTCAATAAGTAGAAAAATTTTTAATTTTTCGTTCTATCAATAATGGAAATAACAGCTCAGCGAGGAAAAATATTTATGCTTAACCCTAATATACTACATACAAACTTTTTTTATTTCAGCTTTCAATGCACTTTCTATTTTCTTTCAATTACTCATTCAAAACAATTACAAATTTTGCATCCAGTAAAATTTTACAAATCTTACAAAATTGCGTTGTCAGAGAATCTACACACAGACAGGTGGAAATCTTTTTCGGTAACTTTGCAATGACATCGCCGTGTTAAATGTGATGCATCGTCCCATATAGCGTAGAAGATATAAATTAACATTGATAGGTGACTATCGATCAAAAAGCCCCGGTTCGTTTCGCTCAACACCTCCTTTTTTAATTTTTTAATTGGGTATTAAAATCTTTATTGTCAGCTGTGTATGAACCTTTTTCAAATAAATGTTTATATAGTCGTGCCATAAAATCTGTCCCTAAAGTTTTTGCAAAGGGAAGAATAATTATGTACTCAATTAAATTATTTATATTTTGTATTACAAGCTAACATGGTCTTCGGTCTTAATATATAAAATTTTATTCAAAATATCCACCCTTGGCTTCCATACATTTCTTCAATCGCCCTGGCCACTTATCAATTACAGTACGCACAACTTCAAAGAATAAATTCGCTGCTGCCTTAATCAAACTTGCCTTTAATGCCTCGATATTGCGGTGAGGTTTGGAGCAGACCATGTCCCCTAAAATATTCCACAAGTCGTAGTCTAGCAGGTTAAGGTCTGGAACACCGGTAGGCCAATCTTCAGGTGCAATGAACTCTGGAATATTTTTTTGGAGCCATTTTTGAGTGGTTTTTGCTCTGTGAGCCGGTACTCAGTCTTGTTGGAAGATCCAATGCTCATTATTGAACATGGTACAGTTCAACGGCTTAACAATTTTTTCCAAAATGTTCTCTTGATAGCCCGTGGTATTAGTTTTCATTCCCTGTCGGCAAAAATGTGGCTCGGTGGTGCCGCAATTCGAGACTCCCCACCAAACCATCACTGAAGCCGAAAGATGACCTCTCTCGACCCTGGGAACTTTCAACGACATCTTTTGTTCGACTGATGCGAAGTCTACCACTTCTTGTAGAAGATACGATAAACGATTAACACGAATTTCATCGTGATTTACAGCAGCTGGAGAACCTTAAATATCTCCTTCGGTTCTTTGTTGCATTTGTGTAGCGCAAGCACTGTGATCCTGTTTTCTTTAACGCCCTACTCCATGTTACTTCTTTGAACGACAATTGACTAATGATGTTTTTCTGATAGCGTACACCCTATTTAAGCTAAATAAGCTTGTTTGTAAGTATAAGATTCGCGCAACGGAAAACAATGTCAAGAGACAGAACTTATGGCATAACTTTGTATATAAGCATAAACCATATGTTGTAATTGTTTTCAATATTTTAATATTTAAAATAGGTATAAAAAGGATAAATAAGAGGTCTATCACCCTATCACTAATATTTATTATAAAATTTTTCCAATACGCAATTAAATTCGAATGCAAAAAAAGAGGTGGCTGAACGAAGCGAAGTCTGCACAGAATGATCAATTGTTTTAAAAATGTATTTTATATATTAATATTTAGCTTGGAAACAAAGTGATTAGTAACTAAAATTGTGGTTTGGTTTTTTTAAACTCGAAAATGGTAATTCATTATCTTATTTTTTTTTTTTTATATCATTTTTTAGGTCTTGCATTGAATACATCATCGTTAACGGCAAGACGTGATTCATTCGATAGGAACACATCAGCTTTTAGTCCTTCATTAGATTATAATTCAAATATGAATGCAACAGCAGTATCATCAACAGTTGCAGCAGCAGCGGCAGCGGCAGCAGCAGTTGCTAGAAAATGGCAAGGAAACAATTATGGTCCATTAGGTACAGTTGGAACGGCATCAGGCAGTCCTTTGGGTACACCATTAACACCACCACCACCAACTGGCTTAGTTACTACTAGCCGAGCACCAGGAGCCGAAAATAAATATCGTAATGTCAATCAATTAGCAACAATCGGTTTATCAACAACAAATGCGATGTTTGGTTCAAATAGTTCATTATTGAAACATTTGCCAATAGCGGCACCGTCAAATGTTCGTCCAACAGTACCTTTAGATCGTCCACCAGGCAGATCAAGACTTTTAGAAGATTTCCGAAATCAAAGATATCCAAGCCTTCAGTTGCGTGATTTAGCTAATCATATTGTTGAATTTTCACAAGATCAACATGGTTCAAGATTTATACAACAAAAATTAGAACGTGCAACTGCTGCTGAAAAACAATTGGTATTTAATGAGATATTAGGTGCTGCATATAGTCTGATGACTGATGTCTTTGGTAATTATGTAATACAAAAATTCTTTGAATTTGGTACACCCGAACAAAAGTCAACACTTGCTATGCAAGTTAAAGGTCATGTATTGCAATTAGCATTGCAAATGTATGGTTGCCGGGTTATACAAAAGGCACTCGAAAGTATATCATCTGAACAACAACAGGAAATTGTACTTGAATTAGAAGGTCATGTTTTAAAATGTGTCAAAGATCAGAATGGTAATCATGTCGTCCAAAAGTGTATTGAATGTGTAGAACCAAATGCTTTACAATTTATTATAAATGCATTCAAAGGACAAGTTTATACCTTAAGTACACATCCATATGGCTGCCGTGTTATTCAACGTATACTCGAGCATTGTACTACAGAACAGACATCGCCAATTCTTGATGAACTTCATGAACATACACCACATTTGATTGAAGATCAATACGGAAATTATGTTATACAACATGTACTTGGTATAATTAATAAATTAGTTTTATTTTTATTAATAATTTATGATATATTTATATATATTTAGAACATGGTAAACCAGAAGACAAATCCATTTTAATTGCAAGTGTTAGAGGAAAAGTGCTTGTTTTATCCCAACATAAGTTTGCATCAAATGTAGTTGAAAAATGTGTAACACATGCAACCCGTGCTGAAAGAACTGGACTTATTGATGAAGTTTGCACATTTAATGATACGTGAGTTTTTAATATAATGACAAATTATATATTGTATTTCTTAATTTTATACTTCTATCTTATTCTGATAGTACTTGAACCATTTATTTTCTGTGGATGCTACTCAATTTTTATCATAAACGAGTGAAAAATGATTCTTGCATTTGCACTTGTAATTAAAATTTTCATCAGTAATTTTAATATTTTTGCTGTAAAATTAACACTTGTAAAAAGGAAAACACCAAATATCATGACTATATAAAATATTCATTTATTAGTAACATGGTAGAGATTTTAACGGAAGTTAAAAAATTAACTGTTAGCTTGCTAATGTTTAAAATATGTTTTGGGTCTGTACTTTAATTTTAAAGAAATTATGGGAAAACATTTCAACATGCTTTGTTTTTTAAATCTTCTCTGTTTCAGAGAACTGCGTCCAAATATAATATACACTTTTAAAGGCAGTCAGTTTTTAACGTGCACTTAATTGAGTGCAACTACCATTAGAGTATTCGAAATTATTAGACAAAGAAGTGTAGAACTTCAATGTTATATTTTTCTTCTCATGCTTCTCTAGTTTTCATTTTTAGTTACTTATCTACTTGAGGTGTAAAACCCGATTTAAGTTTGTTGGTATAACAATTCATTATAGTAAAATTATATTTTAACAATATAGGCAATATTGCAACCATCAATTTTTTCTTAGAAAGTAACTTTCTTTTTTTAAAAAAAAAAAACATTTTAGAGCGCTACATGTCATGATGAAGGATCAATATGCTAATTATGTTGTTCAAAAAATGATTGATGTATCTGAGCCAACACAATTAAAGAAACTAATGAATAAAATTCGTCCACATATGGGTTCATTGAAAAAATATACATACGGTAAGCATATAAATGCTAAATTGGAAAAATTTTTTATGAAATCAACAAATCCTGTCGGCCAACCGTTAACAACTTCAAATGATACACCTGTCGGATCTGGTAGTAGTGGTGGAGGTAATAATAATAATGGTACAACTAGTAATGGAGCTGGTGTTGTTGGTGTGAATGTTGGACTTGGACCTATTGGTCCACCGTCTAATGGCGTCTTGTAATAATTTGTGTCTTTTTTTTAATTTAAAAAAGTATTTCCAAAAAATAGATAAAGCAAAACACAATGAAGCTTTTAACTTAGAAAGCACTTAGAGAAATATTAAATTGGGGGAGAAATATACAAAAAAATATATATTCTCCTATCATAAGTTTTTTTTATACAAAACAAGTGCACGCAAAAAAATAAGTATCATTATCAATATAAACTTTTTTTCTATTTCTTTATTGTTAAAATAAAAGAAAATAAGTATAATTGAGGTTTTTATTTTTAAGTTTTACAAAACATCCTGGAGATATTTAATTAAATCAAAATGTTTTCGATTTTAAGTGTTCATTCAAATTTTAAATAAAAAATTTAAATAGTTTTTAAATTTTTTATTTAGTTCAGATTTTTTTTTTCAATAACTTTTATTACTTTGGTTTAGTAAATGTTTAAGGAAAAATTTTAGTAAATGAATGAGACATAATTAAATTAAATTTTGTTTCTTTAAATAATTATTTTAAATTAATTTTTGGGTATTGATTTAATTCTATTTTTACATAGTAATTCTATCATATTAATAATTTTTAAAGATAATAAATTTTTGAAAATATAATTAATTAATGCAAAAAATAAAAACAAAGATATAGAGATTGCTAGAAAAATATAAAAATAATACAATAATAATAAATAGAATTATTTTGCTTTCTCTACTTAAGAAGGGGTAAAACTGAACATGGAATTAGTAACCTTTATTTAATTATATATATAAACATATTTATGTTTAATTTTAGTGCATTAACTAGGAAAGTATGGATAAAATTTGTATAACCATATATACATATATATATATAGATATATATATACGTATACATTTATGTTCCATACTTTAGCATTTTAAATCAATTTTTTTGTTTAAATATTTGGCACATTTAAATTTGAATAAAAAGAGTCTGTTGCATTTTGTAACATTTGGGAATATTGCACAAAAAATAGTTTTTAAATAAAATTGTGTACCAAAACTGCAAAATAAGGATAACAAATTCTTTCATGAGACCACCATAAATAAAGAAAAAGTTGTATTTGAAATTTGTTAAAAATTTTCACATTTTTCTTTTAATTTGAAAAAAAAAGGAAAAAAAGCTTTTTGTAGTCGTTTTTAGGGGAACTTTTCTTTTATATAGAGAAATTATTTATCTGTAAAACTTTCAGCGATAATAGTATTAATTGGATGTTAATTACATGCCTTGTTTTGTAAGAATATCTAGTTTCATAGAGTTCATTTTAAGCATGATTTTGTGACATTCACTGCCAAAAAAAATTTTTAAAATCTTTCGATTCGTCGGTTAATATAAGTAACGATCTCCTACTTTTTAGCTATCAAAAATCTACTCTTAATTAAAATCAATAATAAATTATCAGTATAAACAAAATTTGAGCTTAATACGGCAGTGAATGTGTTAAGTGTGTAATATTCTGCAAATATTACTAATTGAAACAAAACAGTCCAAATAGATTTAAAATATTATTTTTTAATATAAGATAGGAAACACTGTGATTTCTTTATGTACTCTCCCCATGTACAGTTTTGTTTTGTATTTTGCTTTACAACAATAAATAGTTGTTTTAAGACTGAAATTTTATATTTAAAGAAAAAATTTGAAAGAAAATCTAATTTTCTTAACCATAATATAAATTTTGTAAATGTGTACTATAAAATTTAATTTTTAAACACTCAGCTTTGGTTAAATAGTATCTTCGACAAAAGATGAATTGACAAAGAATCTTATGTTAACAATACTTATTGCTAAACTATAATAAGGCTGATTTTTTGACTACTTTATTATTAATTTCATTCGAGGTTTCTGCAATATATATTTTTGTTTTCGTTTTTTTTTTTTTCTATTAATTTATTTAGACAATAAAGTAAACTAATACTATACTTCTTGAAGTATACTCATGAAGTTTAGTATCTATTTTAAATGAGTCAGTTAAATTTTGAAGAAAATATTAAACGCTAAGAAAGTTAAATAATGAGCCACATTATAAACTATAGTAGTTATTAAAAAGTCGTGTTTTGTACTTGAATCATTTCGTTACATTATAATATAGCTTTTGTTTTTGCAAAAAGTATATTCTGTTTCCCTTGTTCTGCAATTTATCCTTATATTCTAGTGTATATATACATTATGTAAATAAACTTATAAATTCATTAAAAAAGAAGAAGGTTTGTAATTCAAATCTACTCGAGTGAAAGAAACAATTTCAAATGTACATATATTTTAAACAAGTTTATTGGTTAAAGAGTATATATATTTTATTATAATCTATTTGGACTTGTTATGAACTCGCTATTAATTTTCAATATAAGCTTATAAATTATATGAACCTTTAATAAATTTAAATCAATGAACAGAAAGAAATCAAAACTAAGCTAATAATATTTGTAAGCCTTTAGATTTTACAAAATTTTTAACCTAACTAAAAACAGAAAATTATTTCATTTACATCATAAGTTTTAAATACAAAGCTAAAAAGACAAGAATCTTAGTCAGGAAAAGGAGTAAATAATTTTCTTCATATAATACTTTTTGATTCTGTTGAGATAAATATGTATATATATAAATATATATACATTATTTTTAATATGTTGAATGGAAGAAAAAAAATACAATTTTTTTTTCCATCCGCACTTTAAAATTTGGATAGAAACTTTCAAGATACGAAAAATAGTATATGGGCATTACTAATTTTGGCAAAATGATGGAACTTGTAAAGTAAAGGGGACTATTCACTATTTTTTTCAAATCTTTCAATGTAAAGCATATTTGGGAGTAAATTTTTAAACATGTTTCAAGCACATTTATTAAATTTTAGGAAGACTGCATAAGAAATAAAGCGTAATATTGGATAAAAATGATTTAATTTAATAACTTAATAAATAATACTGCTGATCAATTATAACAATAAAGTAATATTTCCTGTTATTTGGTTTTTATTTTAATGAAAAGTTTACAGGGACATATTAAATAAAATTCTAAAGGCTTACAAATTAATTGATAAAGCAACTATAATTAAAAATTAAATTTAACGTTTTATTATATACATTTTTTAAATTATTTATTTAGTTATATTAATAGATAAAAGAGTTTTACGGGATATTTTTAAGATTATCAAAGATTATTTTAATTTAGCACTTAGTTGCTGTTTTCATTTTAAAAAGACTTACATCTCATGTAAAAATTAGCATAAATATATATTCATTTTTTAAATATCATCATTTAATATTTATCATAGTTTTTGAAAAAGGAAATTATCTTGTTTGTTTTGGTTTTGCAAACAATTATAATATAAATATATAAATAAAATATTTTTCGTATACATTACAACATATAACAATATTATAAGTCAAAAATTGATAGTAATTAGATACATACATATATTTAATTTGTAAAGTGTAATATATGTGAATTATTTTTTAGAAACAGTATAAAATGAAATATGATGAGAGAATTTATATTATACATATATATATATATATATATATATATATTATATATATCATACGTCTTTTTACAAATTATAATTTATAATAAAACACTCAAACACTCAATAGCTGAATAAGGTTTAAAATGCGAAAAACTTGTTTTCTTTTTAATTTTTATAAATAGATTAGAACAATATAAAATAAATAAATTTGAAAAAAATATAAAAGCGTACTCTCTGAATTAAAAACTCTTGCGTTAAAGGAATCATATAAGAGCTTTACAAAATGCAATAATTACAATTTAATATATTAAAATATAACCTTCATAATTTAAATTCTAAACTAGAGGAACATGAAGATAAATAAAATTGTTTTTTGTCTTCTTCTTCAAAAACAATTTAATTGTTTCCATTTAAAAGCAATATTATTTGGATTTTTGTATAGTTTTTGAGCATCAAATATGCGCTGTGAGCTTGAACTTGACTTAAATATGAACGATACATAATTTTTTGTTTATATTTCCTTGAAATTTATTTTTCAAATGGATAAAACATTATCTTAAGAAACTGTTTGACCTAATAACCGAGATGTTTGAGTTGATATTATTTTTCCATAAATCTGTTACCTTAAAGCCAACCAGACTGTTTTAATAGTATGAGATTAAAACGCAGCTGATGCTGAAAATGAAACGGAGTTAGATTTAACTAGTATTATCTTATATAATTCGAGTTTACAGTCTTGAGTATATTTTTTAGGCTTGAGCCAGTTAAATCAAACATTTAATTTCATTCTGCCTTAAAAATTATTTGCTTATTCCTAGTTTCACTGTTTTATGTTAATCGTTATTTTATTTGATTATAATTTAATGGCTTCATTCAAACTAAACAATCGGATTAAAAATAACAATTAAAGAATTGACTTGTGGAAAATACGTTTAAACTCTAAATAATAAAAAAACATTAGAACTATTGGGTTGGCAAGAAAGTAATTTCGGTTTTTTAGTGTGAAATGAAACTCAAATTTTCAATACAAAAAATGAACTTTAATCAATCAAATATTTTCCATTCTGTTCGATGACCTTTTGCCATCTTTCTGGTAGTTTCATTATCCCGCGCTCATAGAATTTCTGGTCCTTAACAACAAAAAACTGAACTAAGTGCGATTTGAGGTTTGAGGTTTCAATAAATAAGAAGAAAATCGTATTAAATCAATTGCCTTAATTTATATTTTTCATATATTAATTACAATTGAAATTCAAATTAATTGCCTTCAATTCTTTTTTTTGATATTCAGAGATACAAATCTATCCAAAAAATTTAGAATGTAATAATTTAAAATTTTTCAGAATAAAAAGAGACAAGTTTGAAAAAAGATAAACACTTTCAATTTATTAAATAAATACGAATTACAAAAATGTATAGAGTTTTAATGATGTAAAATAACTGAAGGAATGTAAAAGTAATGTTTATGTAAATCTTTTGTGTAAATTTGGAAATCTTCTGTTTGATGTTTGCTAAAAATATAAAGAAAAACTTATATATAAAAGAATGAGGCTATATGCTCTTATTGTATTGTAGAACTCCATTACAGTAAAATTATATATATATATATATTTATATTATTAATTATTATTTTAACATGAAACAACAAAATTTATAAATTAGGAAATAATAAATGCAAAAAAGACATTTTTTAGAGGAAAATATTTGCAAATAATAAAAAAGAAAAAGACGGAAATAGGCATCAATAAACGACGATTAAATTAAACAATAATAATTTCCAATATAAAATAATATGAGGAATTCTTTTTGGATTTATTGATTTTTACACTATTTACAATAATAATAACAGCAGTTAATAAACAATAATAAACAATTAAGAAGAAATTAACTTAATTATAAATAACTATTTTAAATTTCAGACACAAAAAGTGAAAAAAAGAAATGAGAAATGAAACTTAAATAAACATAAAGAAAAATGTAATTAATAAAATAGCTTTAAATTTTGTTTTTTCATGTCTCTCATATTATTTAATTATTATTAAACATATATATATATATATATATATATATATTATATATATAAAATATTACAATTATTATCTCACGCTGTTTTTTAGTATAAGTCCAATAATGGCAATTTCAAAATAAAATGAATGTAGAAAACTAAATTACTTTTAATCTGTCAGAAATTAACATTTTAACAAGTTACTAATTGTAGCTATACTGGAAAATTAGGTTCACGACCTATATTAACGAAATTTGTTTTGCTACATTTTGATTCTTTTTAAAAATAGTATAATCTTTCTTACTGTTGGCTGGGACAGAAGTAGAAAAATGGTAACCCACAGTGAAATTAACGTATTTGGACATATAAAATTCTATTTCATTTACCTTTCTTTTCTTTATATTGTAATCTAAAATAATATAAATATTACAGAAAAATATTTTTTTATTTGCTCAACTACTAGCAATCTCGAAGAACAGGAAATTAGCTTTTTCAAAATTTAGAATCGACATTGCAGTGGAATCAGTGGAAGAGTATTTAATTTTTTCTTACCAATTTTTTTTATTTTTTTAAATTTATGTGTAGCATCTTAAAAATATTGGGTCAAAATTTCAAGTTGATCGGAGCAAAATTATCGAAGTTATGAATATTTGAGCGTCCTTTGTTCTAGAGCAGGGGTGTCAAATTAGAATTTAGTCCTCTTTGTTTTATTTGTTTAGTATTTTTATTGAAATTTATTCATCTACGATTATATAACTCATAGGGTGATTAACAAACAAATTTTATATTCACAGTAATATAGATTAAACATTTTAGTATCATTTATTCTTGTGTAGTAAGATTCATATTGAGGAAGCATTTTAGCAGAAACACGTGGATAATTAAATGCTCAAAAAAGAAATTACCGCCTTACGGTAAAGCTAGCAAAGACATTTTATCCTGTGAAATTCACTATGCAACCCTAATAAAAAGTAAGTACTAAATAATTGAGTGTTAGTTACCCAAAACCCAAAACAAATAAGAGCATTTAAATTGAAGACAGTGATATTTTAAATAAATCAAGTGATTCCGAAATATCTGATTCGCAAAACAGTTATATAGCTTCATTTCAAAAACGGCTATTTAAACCCTGACCCTACAATTGGTTCAATTAAAGGTAAACATTTTTATACATAAAAAACCTCTTCTCTTATGAAATTACTTATTGTTAGTGTATTGTCTTTGCAGTGATCAAACTTATAAATGAAACAAATATTAATTTTTTAGGAAAAGGTAAATGTGGAAGCATGTTACAAATATTAATTAAGGATTGGAGAATTGCGTAAAATTTCACTGCATATTCAAAAAAGGCTATTTTGATAAACAACATTTAATAGGCCTTAAAAGAAAAAATGTTGGAAGTTGATTTTAAAAAAAACATCTGCTCTCTACAGAAATGAATTAGCCAACAAACTAATGTCTCTAACCACTCCATTTACCAAGTACGAGTCTATTAATGGTGGCAAAATCTGAAATTTCTAAATCATATTGATCAAATTAGGGGGGTAGGCATATTAAAAAGCTCTGGACACGTAAGTACAATTAAATGCACTGTTTATGATCCATTTTACGATTTTTATACAACCGACTATCAGAAGTTAGTTAGAAAATATGCACCACTAGTTGATGCTATTAGAAAGGTGGTGTAAAAATGAAAATATGATTTAAAATTAAGCAGTCACATATTTTTATATATGGCGGTAATAAATGACCAAGAAGCGCATTTTCTTGTAACAGATGTTTTCAGAAAGTCATAACACTGGTGCTATTGAAAATTGGTTAACGTAATGGATTAGGTTAGTAGTGCTATATCAAAAAGAATCGTTATGGTTAATCAACTAAAGGATAGTAGGCCGATGCTCTTCTGCAAGGAGGTGCTTTAATAAAAAATGTACCTGAGTGCTAAATCCGTATAGACGAAGAACATTTTATGAAGTCATACGATACCTTTTTGCGTATAGTAACTTTAATGTAAGCTTTTACCGTAAAGTTAGCAGAAACTTGAATTCCAGCAAAACTAAAAGAGCACAATTTTTTTTTTGAGCATTTAATTGGCCACATGTTTTTCTGTTAAAATGGCTCTGCCAGCTTTACCTACGTATATTCTATGGTTGCTCTATGCTATGTATGGGAAATATGATAATATATTTAAAACCATAGATCGGTATCCCAAAAACTGGGGCTTCGATAGTTCGATACCTAAACAAGATTTAACAGGAAAATTCAAATTAGCCGAGAGGTTCTTCTAGATTGAAGATATTGCTGAAGACAGCGTAGATCTACAATTAATTATTATTTAAGTTTACTTAAATAAGAGACCAGGGCGTAGTAAATATGTGAATCAGCAAGGCATTTATCTGTGATGTTTAGTCAATATTTAGTTTAATTTATTATTATTTACTATTTACATTATCTAACTATAATTTCAATTACCGTTATTATATTCCTACTATTAGGTTACTCAAAAACCTTCAATGGTTAATAAAATCTTTTCTATTCATTCAATCAAGTTCAAATAAACTTTGTTGTGTTCGGAGTGCATGACCATTGATGTTTATAGAGTTGGTTCAAATATTTTTCTTACGGTTAGGTAATAATGTCCAATATCTTTTTGGAACTTTCAAGTGTTAATTTAACCCTTTTCTACTTATCCAATCAAGTTCAAATAAATTTTGTTGTGTTGGGAGTGCATAACAATTGATGTTTATACAGTTGGTTCAAATATAATTCTTACGGTTAGCTCATAATGTCCAATATTTTTTACCAATTTTCAGTCGTTAATTTAACCCTTTTCTATTTATCCAATCAAGTTCAAAAAAATTTTGTTATGTTGAGAATGCATGACAATTGATGTTAATACAGTTAGTTCAAATAATAATTCATTAATTATATTTAATAAACTAATTTTTAGTTTTATATGAGAAAAAAATTCAGAAACCTGAATGAAATGAATTACGAATTCTGAATTCAGAAAAAAGAAGAAACAATCTCAAGTAGGAATATACTTTAAAAAAATTTTTTTTATATTACTTGTTTATCTTATTATTAAATTAAGATAATCTTGGTGATTTACTGGCGTTAGGTTTTTCTCAGAATTAGAATTGTTACCATTGACTATGAAAACTATTTTATTATTTTTTGAAAATTTTTAAGTTTATAATAACAAAAACTTTTGCAGAAATAAATTGTAAGTTTCTCTTAAATATAAATGTGGTTCTTCGTTTTTCATAAAATTTGCAATAAAACCATTTTGCCCTATGTTCGACGTCTATACACGTCATCGCTTGATTTTAATTCCGCACACTTTGAGGGATTTTTGAAAATAAATTCGACAGTTAACTGGTTAAACTTGTAGCCACTTTAAAAGTTAAGCAGTTGTAAGACAACCAAGTAACAACGAATATTATTCTTTAGAAATCTATCTCAAATTAGTTAGAAAACTAAAATTAATAAATCTACATAATTTACATTTTTGGTTTTAATAGTTCTGAAAAATATTTTTTTGTGAAAAAATGAAGCGATAAATTGAAACGGAACGCAGAGTTTTCAATGCCGAGTGAACAAACAAATATTTTTTCACAATATTTCAAGAAAAAATAATTTTTCTTGTGTCGTGAAACGTTAGCAGTCCCAAAAGAATATAATCTTCGACGTCATTTTGAAACAAGACATCAAATCCTCACTAAATTAGATGAAACTTAGAAAAAAAGTAAAGCGGCTAGTTTGAATACATCTATATGCAAGGAACAGCAATTTTTCAAGAAAACAACCACTGAAAACAAAACAGCTACCAAGGTAGGCTTCCAGATTTCAAGAGAAATTGCCGCCGCATGGAAATCTTTTTACTGAAGGCGAATTCATTAAGAAGTGTATGTTGATGGCTGTTGTTGAATTATGTCCTGAAAAAATTCGGTTGTTTGAGAATATCAGTTTTTCATAAATACAGCGAAGAATAGCTGCAGGTTCAACCAAATTTAGTAATCAGCTGAAGCAAAAAACTCGAAATTGTCTGTTTTATAATTTATGTATTGATGAAAGCACAGATTTACAGGATACAGCACAGCTTCTAATTTTTATTAGAGGAGTTGATAAAATTTTCGAAATTACTGAAGAACTGGTTTGTGCTGGTTTGTGCACAATTGAAAAAGAGATCTTTAGTAGTAAAAAATGCATAACTGAAAAGTTTGGTTTAGATTTTACCTACTAGGTGGCCATTTATATATGTAGATGGTGCTCCGGCTATGTGTGGAAAAAATATTAGTGCAGTTATGCTTCTAGAAGAATTCATTGGAAGAAAAATAATCAAATATATTGTATTATACATCTCCAGGTCCTCTGCAGCAGAGTCTCACACTTTGAAAATGTAATGAACGTGGTAGTTTCCATTGTAAACTATACATCCGATCTAGAGGACTCAAGCATAGGACTTTTAAAGCCTTTCTCGATGAAGTAGATGCTGACTACACCGACGTACTTTCCCATACCAAAGTGAGATGATAGAGCCATGAACGTGTTATCCATCATTTTGTTTCATTAAAAGAGGAAATATCTAACTTCCTCGAAAAGAAACCAAAACAATTTCTAGAGCCTCAAGAAGAAGCATGGAATAATGATCTTTTTTTCTTTTGCGACATTTTAAAACATCTAAATGATTTGAATATTCAGCTTCAAGGGAAAAACCAGCTTATATATGCAATGTTTGCAGCAGTGAATGGTTTCAAAATGAAATAAGTCACTTTCCCAATTTTACACTGCATATTCCTAAGCATAAGGTCGGCAATTTTGAGCAAAAATATGTAAAACATATTGATTTATTAATTGAAGAATTTAGCAGAAGATTAACTTTGTTCAACGAAGAAAATACCAAATTAAAATTAATTGAAGACCCTTTTTCTGTAGATCCAGAGAAAATACCACTCTATTTGCAGATGGAATTAATTGAAGTTCAATGTTTTGTATTGTACCGTAATTATCATAGAGAAAACACCTCGCACGATTTCTACAAAAACTTAGATTGCGGAAAGTACAAAAATCTCATAGAACTCGCTATAAAAACGTTTTGCATATTTGGAAGTACTTATTTGTCTTAATGCTCGGTTTATTATTTATTTGTCATTATCATCCACTCATATCAAATATATACACTGTCACTGTTGTATATTGTTACATAGATATAAATTATTTTATAAATAAATTATTAAATGTCATTTTTTTAATGTTAATACTGTTACGGACGTTTGACAACTCCTGAAGGCTGCGGAAAGCCTATGAAAGTAATGGAAATGAATTCTTTGATACTTGTGCGGCGATGGTATGCATGGCTGTAGGATTACAGTGTGTCAATGTGAGCTGTGATAATTTATTTTAGAATGAACATAATTATTATTGATTTCCTCAGAAATTTAAATGATTTTCAGAAAGCAAACAATGAGCTAAAAATAAATCCAAATGTTGCGACTAATTACTTCAATTACTGTCGCGAAATTACACGTTTGATCATTGTCCACCCTGAGTGGGTCTTGGGTAGAGAAGAAAAAATGACCCGAATTTGATAAAACCTTCCTGACAAAACAAAACTATCATTGAGTCTGATATAGTATGCCAATCTCTATCGCAATTCTTGGTCTTGTACTGTAAAGAGGATAATATATCTTTTTCAGAAACAGTTTAAAAAGCAAAAATATTTTATAAAACTCTTAAAAACAAGATATTTTGCGATATTATAGAAAAACTATTTATTCGTCATTTTTACGCCAAAAATAATATTTTATAAAAGACCCTGCTGTACTCAGCAGTAAGAAGAGGAGCTAAGTTAATTATTTTACCAGTTTTTATGGAAAACAAAACCTTTAAATGAAGTGTTATTATTTTGGGTTTCTCATGTTTGGGTTTTTTGTGTTTGAGAGATTATAATCCATTTTGGATGAGGTGAGAGCTTTCGCCCAAAAAATAATAAAGGATAGTTGAAACCATGATATGATGACCGTCATTTACATCAAGTCAATCAAAAGGAAAAGTTTTTATAAGAAATGTCCTTAATTTAAACATTGATATTATATTTATATTTAAAAATTTTTTTTTCTTTTTTTGATAAGGGTTTTCTTTTGTTACATAAAGATGATTTTATTGTTTCTTAGTTATTGAACTTACATACAAATGGAGCTTTGTGCTTATCCGACACTGCATGTGGGTATTTGTACCTCGTAATCTCTTAGGATTTGATCTCGTCTGGGGATAGTTATAGGCGATGAGATAACAGTGATCTCCGGAGTTTTCTGGCTGCCTTTGGTATATTTCTGGAGGGCTTGTTTCCTCGAAATGAGTAGGTAAAGAACTGCTATTCTATTATTAATACTAATATAAAACTGCTACCTCCACCAAGGACTGCGTTTGTTTTCTGGTGAAGTATTTTTACATTTTCTAGGTTTTCAAGATGTTCTAGTACCTGTTGAACTTCTTGGGTGGACTTACTCTGAATTTTTAAATGGTTTAATAACGAAGAGGAATCTAGTATTTCTAAATTTGTTGGATCGAGGTCGAGATGAGATTTTGAAGGCTCCCTGTAAGGTTTAAGATTTGGAGGGCTCTCTGCCTTGTGATAGCTTAGAATAGTTATCGTATTCCTTTGGAGGGGAATGTAATAGCCCGCGAGAAGGTATTTGCAGGTTTTTTTCAATTGCAGGATGCCTAGTTTGAAAGGTTTTCTATAAATTCGCCATCTTTGCACTGGCTAAATAAAGGGGTTTTCTTATTGAGGATGTAAATCCAGGCGTTCGGCTGATGCAATAGGGATGAGTATATCGTTGAGGTGGTGTATTATTCTGTGCTCGCATTGAGGGATGTCGATGGAGGTTTTTCTAAAGAGGTCGGCAATACAACCAGCCTTATTCGGTATGTTGGATGTCAGTTGATTATTTTTACAGATATACAACGTTTCATTTATTTGTACGCGATTCCTTTGAAATTTAAATTCATCCATTTCGAAATTTCTTTGGGATTGGGTAGTGTTTGCAAAATATATGGCATTGGTGTTTATGAGAGTGAAACCTCCATCTTTAGATGGAATGGGGACTATATATATTTTATTTAAAGTGACGGGATCTAATAGCGGAGTCTTAATTATGGTAATGCTTAACGCATCGGCATTAGTGTTTATTTTTCCCTATTTCTTATATTCTATGCGGAATCGGAATCGCACTGTTCCTTTCAGTGGCTTATGGTCCGTATATATTGTAAATGGTTGCCCATATAAATAACACTGAAAGGTTTTACTGCCCATACTATTGCAAGGAGCTCTCGTTCGATGGTAGAGTAATTTTTTTCTGCCTTGTTCAAGCTGCGATTAGCATATGCTATTGGTTTGTCCTGACCCGGTATTTCTTGTGACAGGGCTGCCCCTGAAGCTTCTCCACTTGCGTCCGTTATTAGTTAAAATTCTTCTGCGAAGTTTGGATAAGACAGTATCGGAGTGGTAACGAGTGCACCTTTAAGTTTTTCAAAGGCTAGATTAGCTTCGTTGCTCTATTTGAAAATTACGTCTTTTTGCAGAAGATATGTTATTAGTTTTGCAATTTTTGAGATGTTTGGGATAAATTTGCGATAGAAATTTGTTTTGTATTTTTGGGGATTGGATAGTCGTTTACGCATTTAATTTTATCGGGATCGGTTGCAATTCCATCTGTAGTGCATTTGCATTTTTAGGGGTTTAATTTTAACTTATGTGTTCGTATTTTGGTTAATACTGTACGAAGCTTGTACTGATGTTCACTTAAGTGATACCTTGCAATCCCGTGAGTGCGTAGTTCATAAGTCTTTGGAAGGTGGCTAGAGCATTTTTCATTCCAAACGGGATGCGTTGAAACTGGTCATGTCTGTCGAAACGCCGTCTTTTGTTTGTCTTTTTCCTCCAATTTTATCTGATGGTAGACGCTTGCCAAGTCTAATGTGGTAAAATATCGGGAATGTCCCAAGTGGTCAAGAATATCCTCAAATCTTGGCATGGGGATTACATCACTGATCGTAACTTCATTTAACATCCGATAGTCCACCATGACCCGCCATCACTTCTGCCCGTTAGGTCCTGGTTTTTTTAAGACAACCAAAAGTGGGGAACTGCTAGGGTTATTACTGTGTCCTATAATTTACTCATCCTGCATCCTTTTTACTTCTTGGTCTATTATTTCCCTGTGTTTTTCGGAAAGTCGGTACATTTTCTGGTTAATCACTACTTGATACGGTTCGGTGGGTATTGGGTGTATGATACAACAGCTATATAGAGCTATAATACCTCTATAAAATCCATTCTTCTCTTCTTAAATCGTTGGAATAATAGTTGAAAAGATCAGGGACGTCTAAGTTAAACTTCTTTTCATCTGTAAAAATAACGTTATTGACTGATTAGTTTTGCAGGGGCTATCTTTCACTTTTGGATTTTGTTTATTTATATGAAAAATGCTTTGTTTTTTCTTAAGAGTTTTCACTTAGAATTTATAAAAATTTCAAAACCCTTTTCACTTCTATTTTGAATGTATTCATATCAATTCCAACACAAAAAAAAGCTGTTTTATCAACTAATAACACTATACACATTCACTTTGCATCCAGATCATTTTTCATTTTGCCCTTTAAAGTTTGCTGAAATGGCTTCATTTTTTGACAGACTAACATTTAATTTTTAAACTTTTTACCTAATCCACATTGATAAAAAAAAAATTTTATTTTATGGGAAAGTTATCTAACACTTATGTAGTATATGCATTTTTTGTCAATAAAGTTTTTTCTAAAACAAAGTTTTAGAAATATTTCAATAGCTATTGTTGGCTCCGAATTACTTAAGAACATTTTTTTTCTACTGTTGGCTCTGAATTACTTAAGTTGTTGTTGTTGTTGGTTTTCTTTTATATTTCGCTAAAGGGCAACTGGCCCCCCCGAAAACGGCAATCATCATATTCTCTGCAACGCTTAATGTATAGATATACAACTTATACCAATATACAGCATGTATGTTTTGTATGTATGACGAATATATGAGTCGCTCAGAAGCCAATGTGGATAAGTCAATTTTTTCATATTTTCTGATTTTTGCAAATTTTAATAGAATAAATAATATATTTCCTGGTCTTAAAGGGATTTACTCATACTTTCATTTTTTGAAGGTCAAAAAACACTTTTTTTAATAGCCTCTGCATGTGTTATGTATTATAAATGCATGAAGAAACATTAAATTTCTCAGTTTGGATTTTTTGGACTTATCCACATTGGCTTCTTAACGACTCATATATATATATATACGGTAACGATGAAGATTAGAACTTAGCAGAAAAAACAAATATACTCAACTAAATATGACAGGCGCCTTGAAAATAAGAAATGCGGAGGTGCCTGTCGTAAACTTAAATGCAAAAAAAATTTAAGCGTGTGTGGCAACAGGAAAAAAATAATAAAAACAGCATACATACATATGGGCTCATTACAAACGAGTGCTGAACCTATTTTATTGACCACCATTTTATATAGGATTCCTGTTATTAGGCCTAATTACGCACCAGATTAGGTATATATATTTACCCATGACATCCTAATTGTTCTAAGGATCTTACAGCAGATAAAATGCCTTTAGAGAACTTGTGACTTTTGAAAATTCTGTGAACCCGTTCTATTAATTAATACCGGTGTAACACGCTCATTATACTTGTAGAAGTAAGTCTGGCAAACTTTGCCATATATGTAAATACCAGTTATTACATATATATTAAATTATTTTTTTATATTCCTACTATTAGGTTGCTCAAAAACCTTCAATTGTTAAAAAAATCTTTTCTATTCATCCAATCAAGTTCAAATAAATTTTGTTGTGTTGGGAGTGCATGACCATTGATGTTTATACAGTTAGTTCAAATATTATGCTTACGGTTAGCTCATAATGTCCAATATCTTTTACAAATTTTCAGTCGTTAATTTAACCCTTTTCTATTTATCCAATCAAGTTCAAATAAATTTTGTTGTGTTCGGAGTGCATGACAATTGATGTTTATACAGTTAGTTCAAATATTATTCTTACTGTTAGCTAATAATGTCCAATATCTCTTACAAATTTTCAGTCGTTAAAAAAAACCTTTTCTAATCATCCAATCAAGTTCAAATAAATTTTGTTGTATTGGGAGTGCATGACAATTGATGTTAATACAGTTAGTTCAAATATTAATTCATTAATTATATTTAATAAACTAATTTTAATTTTATATGAGAGAAAAACTTCAGAAAACTGAATGCAACGAATTACGAATTCTGAATTCAGAAAAAAGAAAAAACAATCTCAAGTAGGAATATACTTTAAAAAATTTCTCTTTATATTACTTGTTTATTAGGGCATCATAGTTTTATAATAACGAAAAACACCCCTAGTAGAAAATGTAATTGGGCACCAGACAGGGTGCCAGATTATTTGCCCGATTTGAAACTAGGCGCTAGTTTGGCATGCCCGACTTGGTGCCCGATTTGGGCCGTTACGCTGTGTCAGTACAGTGCCCTAACTAGGCACCCGACTTGGCCCCGATTTGGCACCCGACTTGGCCCCGATTTGGCACCCGACTTGGCCCCGATTTGGCACCCGGCTTGGCCCCGATTTGGCATCCGGCATGGCACCCAACTTGGTACCCGACTAGTCATAGCCCTTTTATTAAACTGGGGTAAAAATTTATAAAATATCACTGTAAAATTTTTCATTTAGTCTTTATTATATTGAAAAATCAATTAATTACATTACATCAAAAAACAATTTTTATTTAATTTTGAAAATTACATATTTTTATTTTTCTAAATTTTTTTAACTCTATCCCGTCGATGACCATCCCAATCTTTGGCATTTGATAACGCGGCCCCAATAGCTGCGTAGGCTTTTGGTCTATTTATTTCAATAAAACCTTGCATTAAAATATCTATAAAAATATATATGTTAACAAACTTTCGACTGGCAAACTTTTAATTATATTTTATTATTATAACTTTTTCTCACCTACTACAATAGACGTTGAAAGCATGTCTTTTAAATTTGTTTTGCCTTCTATTGTTTTTTGCGCCGTTGATTTCATGGCTAGATCTCGGGATATAAAAAATTTTATTATATCACTGCATGATATACCGACTCCTTTACTCGAATTTAAAAGACTTGATAATGTTAACTCCTGAAAAGATATTCTGTTATAAAAATTCTCAACTATTTACATTTTATAAGTGTTAGCTTACAAATTTATTTTTGCAATCTTGTTGCTCTAATGCCTTATTTAACTTTTTTAGTTCTTCCTCTGATTTACATGGAAGTGATATGTCGAATTGAGAACTGAACGTGTTGAATTTCCGTTTTTCTCTCCCGCTATCACCACTTTTTTGCTGCTGGTTTATTGTGGTCATTATTTCTAGCATTACCTTCAGCGTGTTCTCGATACGCGTCAGCCTTTCATTAATTTCCGAATTCGCTATAAACAAATAAATAAACGAATGCTTTTAATTGTTTTTGTCAAATGAATAACATAATATTTATAGATTAAAACTAATAAGTTAATACATACATATGCTGTTATCTGACCGTTGTGCTGCTGGAAACATTTTATTTCCACTGGAAGCATGCAGTTGTTCTTGCATTTTTATGTTAATTTCTTCATCAGATTCTTTATCTGTTATAAAAAAGTTAGTATAATATTATATTAAACAATTTGAGAAATTAAATTGAATAATTATTTTTATACGAAACCTGATTGGTTGGCCGAATACGAATTTTTCGAATTTATTTTCAATTTTTTTCGCACTTGGTTGATACTGAGGTTATCGAGATCTTCATCGGATATACTATCGTTTCTCAAAGAATGAACTGAAATTCAAATTTTATAAAATAAAATGTTTGTTATGATAAGAAAATAAATAAATTCATTTTATATTACATACCTGTTCTTTTATCAGCAGACACATTTTTAGAACACTTAGCAAAAATATCTGTATAAGAAAAAAGCAATTTATTTTACACATATATATAACAGCAGACTAATAAAATTTCACATTTCCATTGAAATTTTAATTTTTACTTACTTTTTTTTGGTTCCGAATTTGACATTTTTGATGTCATTAAATTCGTTTGACGCTCTAATAATTTTCTTTTTATATTCTTCTCAAGTTCTAAGGCTTGATTTTCTTTGTTCACCTCAGCATCAGTTGAAAACGCGTACTCGTCTTTTTCGCACAAAACTTCTAATTTTTTTAGTGCTTCTTCATAAGAGTCTAAAATAATAAAAAAATTCACTATTAATATAAATTCGATATCAATTTTCTTTGATTTTAATTTTATAATGAGTACAACTTACCAGCTCGGCCTTTAATCACACAAAAATATTCAGGCCATTCTTGTAGAGCATCTTTTTTTTGCATTAAAAATTCTTCTAAATAATTGCGATCAAATGGTTCTGGTATGAATTTAGTCATGAACTTTTTCTTTTTGCGATCCCAATCCAACCATGACTCATAAATAACATCAACTATTTTTTTGCCTTTCGGACCACGCTTTGGAAATTCAACCAATATATATGGGCTTGTTTCACCTTTAAAAACCTAAAATTATTTTTTATTAATAATTAAATATATCATTAAATTGAATATCGTCATTGAGTATATTTAATTATAATTAATTTCTTTATGCTTAGTATGTTAATAATTGAAAAATAAGCAATAATTACCTCCATACTGTTATCCATAAGTCAGCAAATATTTGGATGTGAAACAAATTATTTTTTTTTACAAAATTTTTAATTTAAATAAATTTAACTAAAAGCACTCTTGAACTTCACAAAACACAAGAACGACAAAAACTCACAACATATTAAGACGTACTGATTTTTTTCTTGTTGTCACATTGTTACTAGGTATAAACAGGATATTGCAACATGTTCAAAGAAGATAGAGATAATCCTTAAATGAGGATTATATATACATATATATATATGTATATATGCATATATATATATGTATATATGCATATATATATATATATATATATCACAAAGTAAAAGGATTTGTAAATAAATTTTCCAAATATGTACATATATTGAAATTCTAAATAGCACTATACTTGACATAAGAAAGGCGATTTTATGATAGGGATTAAGCAAGTTTGTTTTAGACTTTTTAAGAAGAAAATTCAAAAATAAACTGCAAAGGACATAACATGAAAAACAAAACAAAGATAAGGAATATCCAAAACAAAAATTTAATCCTATCTAATTTTAACTTGACCTTGCATGTTAAACATATTTTTCTTATAAGGGTTTAAAAATATTTTCGAGTATATTATAATAGAAAAAATGCAGCCCCCTAATAAAAGCATTTAGTAAATAGTGTATACTTATAAAATTACCTGAAAATAAAAACCGACAGAGACTCAAATTTTAAGATTTCACAATAGCTAAAATTTTAAAATACTTACAGAATTTTTTGGAAAGAATCATATTAATTTTATTTTTCCTAGAAGATTATATTCGTATAACCTTCCTAAAATATATGAATATAATATGTATATATGTATACTCACCTGAAAGTGTATTTCACACTATAAAATTAAATATCATTTGATAATTTTTAATTACTTGACGCACAGTTTATTTGAGTATCAATCAATTACTCCAAAATAAACTGTATAAAATAAATTATGCACTCTTAAATAGTTGAAATTCATTAGCTTTACTAAAAAGTACGCGAACCTCAATTTTAACTGCATGGTCCACACACGCTTTACATCTTTTATTTTGAATATACATTTTTCGACAAACTTAATGCAAGAAATTAATTAAACTATATATAAGTGAATATATTCACTTTTGTACTTATGACTTATAAACTTTTCTTAAATGTGGTTTTTAACTTAGTGACAAATCAAACCCAATCTAAGCATCCATTTAGATAATGGCAAAATAGGGCTCCTAATCTGGCTCCTAATCGGGTGCCCGATCAGATTTGCCAAATCAGAGCTGCCCGATTTTGCCAGATCGGGTGCTAATCGGGAACCATAATAAGGCTGCTAATCTGGCTAAAAATCTGGTTCCTAATCGGGTGCCCGACTAAATTTGCCAAATCGGGGCTGCCCGACTCTGCCAGATCGGGTGCTAGTCGGGAACAGGGCTAGCCAGATTCATTTTCTACCAGGGACACAGTCAATTAAATTACGAATCATTGCAAAATTTCTTCCATTCCCTACATTTAGCTATTTTTTAAAGTGATTATCATCAAACGAGCTGTAGGAGTGTGTTTCATCATAATATTTAATTAGAAATGCAGTCAATAAATTTGATCACTAGAGTAAATTTATTGAAGTTCGAAAATAGTATTTTGTATAAAACCATGTTTTTCTTATCTAACAACGACATTCGTTAAAAGACTTAATTTTAAACACTTTTTTATCAGTTTTGGGCAATATCTGTAATAATTCTTCTAGTTCAAAGTACAACAAAACACAATTCGAAGCCTCATTTGCACTACTTGTCTTCGTATGTCAAAACAAAATTAGATTTTGCTCTCTTAATAATGGAAAAAATAGGACTTAATAGCATGATATACGTATATTTTTAAATAATTTAAAATTAGCTGAATTACCACAAAAAAAAACCAGAAAAAATATCAAAACAGGAAAAAACTAATGCTAACTATAAGAATTTAAATTATAGAACTTTAAAACGGATAAACTGGACGTCGTGATTACTTAATTTAGTTCAAGGTAAACCTCTTATTAAATTTTTTGACCCAATCACTATCAAGGCTAAACTTACTATGGTATTTTTTAAATAGTTTTTTTGCTTTTTTATTTTTTAGATATCAGCCATAATTATAACAGGGAACTAGTTGTCAAATTAAACCGGTACTTAAGTCTATTATGAGAAAAAATATTATTTTTTCCTCTAATTACATTAAATTTTAACACAAAAAACGTGTTTAAGAGATGAAGAAACATTATACTAGACAATTAGAAATAATAAAAATAGAATTTAGAATTTGAAGAAAGTCTTCAGAGAAATTAATGTGTTTGTTTTTGTTTTGATTGCCCTGCCCGACAAGGACTAAAATTAGTGATATGCATAGTTTATCGTAGTGTTACACTCTGAATTATGTGTAAGCTGTTTTCAAAAAACTCTCTACAATCTAAAGTACAATTCAATTCAAATACCTACATATATACGAGTATTAACAACTTCTAAAATCTTAAAATATTTTTTCTCAAATTAAACCATTTTTTAATTTTTACAATTCTTCTAAGCCTACAGTTTTGATCCACAAAAATTTTTTTATCTTTTCTTTATAAACACATATTTCAAACAAATTTCTTAGTATTAGTTTTTTCAAAAGCAACTTTGAATATAATTTTATTTAAATCTAAAATTTTTTCTAAGCCTTTGATTTCACAAAAATCTCCTTTCTTAGATTTTCAATAATTTCTCAAGTGACTTAACCAAGCACTTAAGCGCGACTCACTTATTCGGACCTAAACCAAAATTATTATAACATCTCATTTATACTTACATTAGTTGTCAGCTGATTCGATTTCACGAGATCTAGTGGAAGCTTTAACCATTTTATCCATAATCAAATAACGAGGAAAATAATTCTTTATATTGCTCTTAATCATTTTCTTACCAGCTCTGAATCGTCGACCTTTAGCTGTTTTCGGCCACTTACGAGCACTTTCTCCACTCTGCTTTTAAATTATGATTTTATTTTTTTTTTTTTGCACTAGTCACTTTGTGGTTTTTTTAGTAGTTATTTTTAAATTCAACAGTTTAGAGTTTTACTGTTGCTTTCGATGAAGCAGAGTTCGAATAACATTTATATTGCTCCCATCAAAAAGCAACGAAAAATTATCCCACAAAATTTTTTGAGACCATATTTTGATAGTTAAAATTAAAAACACGAAATTACTGTAGCCTCTATAGCCCAATCATTTTAGGTTTTGTCTGCGGAATAATTCCTAGTGAGCTGAATTTTTGCTACACCCAAAAACCAGGATTTTTGGGAATATCTCAAAAACGCTTCTTACGATGTAAAAATGGTTGTTATTTTCGGACTCAGCGACCCTGAAAAATGAAAAAATGACGTCCCCACTTAATGATCTATAACTTTTTTAATTTTCTTTAGATCTTAAAGATTTTACCTTTAAAATTTTTGCTACAAGTTTATCTTTTATCCAAAGTCTTAAAAACTCTAGTTAAGAATTTTTTTGAACCAAAAAAAAGCAAACAAAAATGGGTCATTTTCAAAAAATGTGAAAAAAATCACTTCTTTTTAAATTTGATTTCCCGTAACTTTGTTAAATATTAATTGATTTGAACGTTTTATATATCAAATAAAAGAAAAATATCATAACTTTTCAAAACAAGCCATCTTTAATCAATCAAAGAATTGTTTCCTGAGATATAGACCAATAAAAGAAAATACACCCAAAAAACAGGTTTTTTTGGAAATATCTCGAAAATGCTTCTTTAAAAAAAAGCGACTATCATTTTCGAATACAGCGACCCAAATTTACCCTAAAAAACAATTTTATTTTGAGGAGCATTTTTCGTGTAGACTAGTGTTCTCTATAAAATAAGTCTCGGGCAGTTTTTTGTCAGACTAACCGTTTTCGCCATATAGAGCCGAGAAGGTATAACTAAAACAGTTAACCTTTTATTGCGAAGAAAAATTACTTGAACTTGTACCAAAAATGGTACACTCTATAAAATATTATAAGAAAAAGTTTTTTTATGAGAAACATATGCTTTTACGTAATTAGTTGAAATTAAAAAAAATTATATATAATAAACATAAATGAATTATTTTTTTATACTTCCATCCATTCGTCGTCGATATTTTTGTTTTCTCCGTCATTTGTATTTGCTTAAAAAAAAATCAAGTAGACTCATATCTATATTAACATTAACATCCACATTTTCAACATATTCAGCTTCGTTTGACCTCCGAGCAATAGGAAGCGAGATATTTGGGAAAAATCCATTTTCGTGACTTTGACCTCCTCGTGAGCCGGTGCGATATGAATGTAGATTTTTTACATATTCAGAAGCACACCATAATTAAGTTGTATGCAAAAATTCAGCTCACTAGGAATTATTCCGCAGATTGGCCTTTAAAACTGCTAAAATGACTATAACCCAAAAATCAGATTATCATTCAATTTTATATTGTCTTGTTAAACTCGGGATTTACATACCGATCTGCTATGTTACACTGGCGCTCATGTTTGCAATATAGCTAATAAACAATATCAAGGTTTCGAAAGATTAACAAATGCAAAAGCAATAGATTTGATGGTCAGTTTTAGGATATTAAATAACAAGATAACCAAAGTTATTTAGCTAACAAGGAAAATATAGTGCTAATTTATTTACCAAATTCAGCAAGTTAACAAAAAATCATAAAAAAATAGCGGAAATTATTTTAATGTATCATAAAAATTTGTATGTCTAATAAATAAAAAAAATTCTTTTGAATGTTAGCTTTGTTCATACAAAAATAAATGATATCCAAAAACGTTGAGCAGTACAATATGAAAAAAAGTAAGAAAGCAAATTACTGTTTAACACGTAAACAACAAGAATTTTAGCAGACACAGCTCGCTTAGAGACTTTTCTTTTCTTTTCAAAAATATTTATTAAAATTAAGAAAAATAGTCGCTCATGACAGAAAGGTTGACCTCAAATAAAAAATGAATGACTTTTCTCCAAAGTGTAAACAATTTTCAATGCTAAGTTCATGCAGGAATTGAAAGCTTTCTATAAGGAGCTGTTTAGATTTTTTTATAACCCCCTCCTCCTCCCACCAAATTCCTACCCTACCCAACCTAATAGTTTTAATAGTGAATGAGCTAATCTAAAAACGCAATAACAAAAAATGTATGCTTCTTTGGGGGTTTTAATATAACTATATCTTGGCAGTTCGATGCTTATTTAAAGTAACCGCTTTGCTGCGATCACTGCAGCTAAATATTTGAACACAGTATAGACTGTAATATCAATAGATATTTCTTAAATATAAAATACTGGCATCGGTTATAATAATAATATCTAATTTATTTTTAAATTTAAATATAAAAAATGAATAAAGTTTTGTTTATATTATTAGCAATTTGTAGTGCTTTTGTGCAAGGAACTGCTGATGTTCGTAAGTTGATTCCATTTAATTTGCTCTCATCTTCATAGCTATTCAATAAAATGACAATTTTTTTATTATTAAATTTTTTTTTGTTTTGATTTTCTAAACATCTTTACTTCTGGCAATGTTTAAATTTTTCCTTTTTTTAAAATATCATTATTAAAATTTCAAAATGTTTATTATGCAAAATTTTTATTTACGAAATGATCAGTATATTAAAATTGATTATGAAGCTTTTAGCAAAACTAAATTTTACTGGATATTTTTGCCAAAGAAGTGTTTTTACTATAAATTTCTTATGAGATAACATTATTATCAATATTCCGCTGGATTTGATCCGTTTACAATCATGTGAAACTTTGATTTGAAAAAAATGGCATCTAGAAGTGTATTTTAAGTGATCAATTTATATATTGAAATATTGACTTCCTTTTAACATGTAATTAATTTTAAGCTTAATATAAAAGGCAAATAATTTGTCAATATTTCCTTGAAAGTTTTTTTTCAAAAGGTACTTATCAAATTCCCATTAATAATAATAATCAAAAAACATATTGAACAAATTAAATTAAAAGTAGAGTACTTCTTTTTATCACTTTTTGAAAAGTAGCTAGGAATGAATGTATTTTGATATTGGTAAGAATACCCATAAAATTAGAATGATTTTTGCTTTGAGCTTTTTGAATTGACGTCATTGTTATTTTCCTTGGTAAATAGCACTTTGGACTTTTTATAGAAGGCCTCATAACACCGACTTCTTTCAATTTTAGGGGTATAAAGCTCTAACGTACAAAAGGAGTTTTAATATTCGGATCTAAAGTTGGGCACTCACTTAGTGCCTATTTCTCAGCAGGTAACTTTTTTGACGTCAAAATGACGTACAAATGAATTTCACGCTGAAATATCCATAAAGGGGGAACTTTAGCGTGAGTCTATGACTCCATAAAAGTTACCCGCTGAGATATACGCACTAAGTGAGTGGCCACTTTAATGGTGAGGCTTAACATATAGCAAATTCTGTTGGCTATTTATACATAGAAAGTAAGTAATTTATACTTTTCAGTGTAATATCAAATTTCGTGTAAAAAGTGAAAGGAAGCTTAAAAATAAAATTATCCCTACTTTTTGCATATTTATTAGATTTTTAATATAAAGAGTTCATTTTGCACTCATAATAATTTTTTAAACAAATTTAATAAAGAAAAATATTAAAGCTTAACGCAATATATAAAAAAAAAAGTATTTAGTAATAAATAGTTTAAGGCGTTAGACCCCTGTTTAAGTGTTCAATTTTCTAAATAAAAATTAATGTATTAATATTTCAAACTTAATATCTTTTTTGTTATCGTATGAGTCTACAAAAGCTTGAAATAATTTACTTTGTTTTATTTAAAACAAAACTATTAAACTAAGCAAAAAAAAAACTGATTATAAAAACTAAGAAATTATAATAACTTTGTCATTTGAAATCAAATTTAATTAAATTTATCTCGGATATTTTTTAACAGTCAAAATATTTAAGCAGACCTATAAAAATAGAATATTCATTAAAAAATATAAAAAAAAGTAACTGTCATGACTTTACTACAATTAGTTGTAGGACAATTGTAATAGCAATATAGAGCTGTTGATAATACATGTATAATATGTTAATTACAAATTTTATTTATGTTGCACATTTTTAACCTAAATAAATATAATCATTTTATTTCGACAGACATATGTTTGCGGTTTCTTCTGTTGAAGTAAATGTAGTTTTCATAGTTAATAAATAATCAAAACCAACATTTATATATTATAAAAATTTTTAACTTTACTGATAAACTTTTAATTGTTTTAACAACTTTTCAATCAATCATTACCATATTAAAAGCATTTAGAGAAACGCGTTTATTGTTTACCGTTTAGGGCTACATTTTATTTTCCTATGCCCCCCTATTTGAGCACCTTCGAATGTTTTCAGGTTTCACTATAGAACCCGATAATATCCTAATTTTTTTATTTTTAGCACTTTTTATTACGCTTTTTTATCACTACCCATTTTTACGTTTTTCTGCGTTTTTCTAAAAGTTTTTAAAAGGTTAATATTCACTAAATTCTACACATTCGCTACTTTCCATTTTTCATTAAATTTACTCGTTTCAACAATATACATACATTAGGTGCCAACACAGCTTCAAAGTTTCCAAAATGTTTTCACGTTCGGTTAACGTAATGCGATCAATGCTAGGAAATAGCTCTTATTTCAACTCGGTTTTGTTGTTGTTATTAGCAAAATATTGGGTGAAAAATGCAAACACATGGTAGTAAACAAAACTATAGCTCGCCGTTTCATATAGATAACTGCTACTTACTCTGCAACGACAGTCTTTGCTACAATAAATAGGTACCTTAATACTACTACCTAAGACTGACCTTTTTGAAATTTGGAAATTATTCCAAATAAAAATGTTTTCCTCAACTAAATTCAAAATTCATTTATCGTTTTTCATGCTAACCCAAGTGCCTTTTTTAAGTGAGATAGAGCTCTCATTTTTCCAGCTTTTTCGGCAGTTTTATTTAACTGGGTCAAAATATTTATTCCAACAATTCTTAGCTGGTATCTGATTTGAGTTTAAGGAAATACATAAAATCTTAATTTGATTAATATAAAACTGGACTAGCAAGCCAATCATCATTTTTTTTTAAAATACCAAAGAAATTTACGTCCGAACAATATAACAGAAGTTAGCATTTGAATTTAAAATTTTTAAAAATTTATTTTAATTTAATCCATACATTAATATAGGTTCTCTAAAATTGTTTTTCTGTTTTGGTAATTGATACATTTAGTATTTGCAAAAAATCTTTTAATGCTTTAGTTTAAAACCATAATAAAATGTGACATCGGGCAACAAACTTTTACTTCCTGTTCCAATTATCGAACTGCTCACAACCTTCGAAATGTCGATTAGTCTGACCATCTCAAGTTCAATATATTTATTCAAGGTACAATGGTTCAATGGACATTTTTGACATAGAATTTGAATTTTCTTTGATTAAAATCATGATATAAAGTTTAATAAATTTATACCAATGATATAAAGTTTAAGTTATTCTAGCACACTCCATTGCTTTAAGTGGGACAAATTTTAGTTACTGGTCCTGTACAAAAAATGTAAAAATTGTTTATGAGTAACAGTAAAGGCACAAAATTTATTTTTTAACCTGCATTTAGGAATAAGTTTCAAAATAAAATGTCAATTCTTTGCAACATTTCCCAACATCTTTTATGTAATAACCCTGCAAACATTTCAATCCAAAACTGGATTGTGCAAAAACAGGTAAAGTAAAAATTTTTAATAATATCTGCCAAAAGCACTTATTCTGGTAGGTTTATTTTTGTCAAATTTATAAATATTTCGTTAAAATTATTTTAAATTTTGCTTTCCGAAAACTTCTACTAAATTTTAGTTAGTTTGTGATTATTCATAAATAAAATTAAAAACTTAAAATTATAGACACGCGAAAAAAAAATCTGCAGACAGTGGAATATTTGTAAAGATTTCTTTAATCACCTGCCTCCGATATCTGGCCAATAAAAGTTAGATGCTAACTCTTACACGTGATTAGATCTATTTTATAAATTTTAATCAAGCTAAATTTGTGTGCATGGCAGTGTATCTGTGTGATTTATGTGTTTGGCATTCCAAATGGCCTTGATAGTTTCGTCCATCAGATCTTAACCGCTTTTTTACTAAAAAAAATTATTTTTAAAAGGTGTGGAATTTCTTAAAAATATTATTTATGTTTTTGTTTTAACATTTTTTTTAATAAACTTCACAAAATATGTGGCAGACGTCGCATAAGATCACGGAACATTACCATGTCAGAAAAGGATTAAATTATTTTTCATTCGCTCACCTAAAAAGTAGAAATATTTGAGGCCGAAGAATATAGCATCACATGCAAATTTAATACAGATTATTTATTGAGAAGGAAGGGTTTGTCTGTTAAAATTGAAGCCGAATACTAATACAATGCGCACACAAATAAATTCCTGATATTTGTGGAGAAATATGACCGTAGAACGCTATACAATTATAGGCCTAGTAGCATTCGCAAAATTCAAGGTTGCAGTGTTTCAATATTGCTTGACACCAGGATGTCATTACGCATTGCAAAACTGTTCCTATTTGAAGTAACTTTAATTAAGTTGTTATGAAAATTTGAACTATTGTAAAAGTTCGGAATAACTGGAAAATACTTACGAAAGATTTGGAAAATTGGCTCTTTTGTTATTTCGTGTAATTCTGTGAAGTTACAGAGTGTTGGCGATTTTTTTTGATAAGAGAAAAACGAATGTTCCATCTTTTCTGTGCAAAATACCAGATTGTCTATGTGTTATGTCTTAAAAAAACTCGAAGTTTTGAAAAAGACTAGATTTCAATAAACTAGGTTTTTTGCCTGTTTGACTATGCTGTAACCCAACCAAATAAAACTTATTTGTTTTTTCTGCAGTAAGACATTTTTGTTGTAGTACTTCGAAATGCACATGTTCAGCTACTACTAATGGGTGTTTCTACACGAGGAAACAAGTTACCACGAACACTTTTGTTTTTAGGAGAGAGCGGCAAGAAGTAAGGGGTAAAATTCGGAAAATTCGAAATTAAATTTGTTACTACAAAAATTTTGGAAACACGAGGAACAAACCTACACATGCAAGAAGTTATTTATTTAAAGGCACACACACAATTTTTAGTTCCGTATTTGAATTTGGGTTTACAGGTAAATATAATGTAGCAAAAGATAGGGCTAATAATAACTTGCCAACGTAGATAAATTAATTCTGTACAGATCCATTTATTTTTTATGGAATAATGAAAGTATCACACTGTATCCGTTGAGAGAACTTGTAGTCTTCCTAAGAAAAACCAGCAGTTTTGTGTTCAAGCAGGAAACAATGAAATTTATTTTTAATAAGTTCTCACTTTTGATGTCTTCTAACATTAAAAAAAAGGGTTCAAACCCCACTTATTGTAAAAAAACGCTATACATTTTAGTTAGAAATTTAATTACACTGGTTAAAATAATGCGAGTGTGTGCATCTCGAACAAATTTAAACCTGCAATTGTAAAACTCAACGGTAAAACATATAATGTCGCTTATACGGCGACATACGAGTGCAAAGGGTTGACTGGTGTTGTAAGCTAAGTGAACTTTAACGTGTACTATTCAAAAATATTACTCATTATCCGTGGGCACAAATTTCGCTGACATGTGTCAGTTTAACTTATGAAAAAAAAGTTCTTAAAGTCTTCTTAATACTTTAAAAATAAAATTCATAGTAAAACGATATCTAAGTTTTATTTGATGACCCGAGTCGAAATATTTGATACTGAATTGATAATGAACATCCTACCACTTTACCAGTACCACCAGTATCAATTCAGTACCTTTCTTACATTTACTCTTATGTTAAAATTTGATGTTGAATTGATACCGGAAAGTATTCAAAATAAGCGATCCTACACTATCAGTATCAATTGAGTATGAAAAGATACAAACTTTTCAACATCATCGGTATCAATTCAGTATATTGTGAGAGCGCTCTCTCAGTGCATTTATATACTCTCTTTCAGTTTGTAATTCAACATAAGAGTAAATAAAAGATGATACTGAATTGATACTGATAGTGTAGGATCGCTTATTTTGAAGACCTTTCAGTATTAATTCAGTATCAAATTTTAACATAAGAGTAAATGTAAAAGATGATGATGAATTGATACTGGTTGTACTGGTAAAGTGGTAGGATGTATGATTATACTTTTCTAATTTAATATCAACCTGAAAATAAATACTTTTAAAAGGGAAAAAATTAAACACAATTTCAAAAGCGAAACATTTATATAAATATGAGTAAATTGATAATTCCATTGATGAATTAATAACACAATAACGAAAAACAATAAATTATTAAACCTGTCAACACAAAAGAATTACAATAAGATATGTTAAATTTATTTTGTACTTGATTTTTACAAAAGCAAAGAAATTTCTTTTATTAAATAAAAATTTAAAGTTATTTTAATACTTACCATTCAATATTCCAATTCGGAAACTTTATTATTAGTTTTAAAAGAACACTACTTTTATAGCACTGTATAATATATTAACAAAAAAACTGTTACTTAAATCACTTAGAGTCACTTAAAAAATTAAAATTAAAAATTTCTGTTTTATTTATTTATTAATTAAAACTATATCACTAATTAAAACAATAATCACTTAAATTAATTTAAAAAAGTATCACATTATCACGGATACGTCGACTCTAAAATAAAATGGATGCGGAACTGTCTATTTTGCATTGAAAAATAATATTTCATACAGCGAGAGAGACATATATATTTTACTTTGTCATGTAAATAAAATAGAAAATTAAGTTGATGCTGATTTGATACTGATCATTCTGAAATGCAAAAGTTCACAACTTTCAACAAGTTCAGTATCAAATCAACATCCACTTAATTCTAAAATGCTGATGTTGATTTGATACTGATCATCCTGAAACACAAAAGTTCACATCTTTCAACACTTTCAGTATCAAGTCAGTTTCAACTCAACACTATCAGTATCAAATCAACATCAACTTTAATTCAAAATGCTGATGTTGATTTGATACTGAACATACTGACACGCAAAAAGTTCACAACTTTGAGTATATTCAGTATCAAATCAGGTTCAATTCAACACTATCGGTATCAAATAAGGGTCTACTCAGGATGATCAGTATTAATTCAGTATCAAATATTTCGACTCGGGGAGTCAAACATAATGCCAAAAGGCTAAAGAGAACCCCCCTCCCCCCCCTTCCCCATGTAACAGTCATAGCTACGCCCTTGACTGTGTCCTTAGTTTCAAAATAAGACCCATACACCAAAATTTTACTTTAGAATATTTCACTTTCGAGATTTCATAAAACTCTTTAAAGAGCATCCGTGAATTTATTAAAACTACCTTTTTAAAGTAGTAGGGCATTTTGTTCAGCTATAAATGAAAATTTGATGAAATTGTTAAGAGTTTTGTTCAAATTTTGAAAAAATTTAAATTTAAATTTATAAATAATGTCAAGTTTACATTTTCAATTTAACCAAAGAAAAGTTGTTAACATGTAGCTAAAAGTGTGAACCTTCCTTTGTCTTTCACTCTAATAATAATTAGATATAACTACAATAAGGTCTACTGTAACACTCAATGCAATTAATCTAATTGAAAAAATTATTTTAGTAAAAAAACATAGACTTAATTTTTATAAATATATATTTCATTATTCATATTGATGACATGCGACTCCGTAAGTATTTTTTGGTAAATATAATTCTAACAATGGCTCTTAATTAATGTCGCAAAAGTTGCCGAATTCTGTTCTAGGCTGTCCGTACCAGAAACAAATTTTGAGTGAACATTATTTATTTTATAAGAAAAAATTAAATGAAATAGCGCAAAGATAAAAAAAGTTTGTGTGGCTAAAAAACAATTATTGAATAGATTATTTTAAATGCCATGAAACATATTGCAAGCTCTAATATATTTGCATCATTTCATAGCTATAAAATAAACAACCACAACGAACACGAAATATTTTAATATATTAGTAAACCGATTGCTAGAAAAATTCAATTTACTAATAATCAATAGCTTTTCTTTGGCATTTAAATCTCTGAGTATTTTCCATTATATTATACGCTTTAAAAAATTTCAAAATGAATACAAAATTTTAGGAATGCATTTTAGCATCTGACCCAACAATCTTTGTGCTACTATGATTTATAATTGATACAATTATTGATATAGACTAATAATTAATAACTATAAAAAATTACAATAGTTCATTTCTGAATAAATACAATGATTTAAACCATACCGAAGAGTCCATCGACCTAAATACCATTTTGCATTTGTGAAATTTTTTGACTAAACTTTAATTGGTACATCTAAGCGAAACTGAATTTAAACTATGTAAGTTCAAGGTTACACCTAAAAAGGTTTATTTTAAACAATATATTTAGACAGACTAGTTTAGTAGGTTAGAAAGCTTGCAATCCATGTTTTTAAAATCATGAGGCTGTTAGCATTTCTATGACTATTACGAAATTCTATATGTTAAGCATTTTCTTTTGTATTATTTTTCATTTGTTTTTTCATAAAGAAAAAAAAAGACACGTTTTTAAAATGATTTTTTAAATTCAAATTTCGTCTAACTGACTACACCCACATTTGAAACATTAAAAGAACCTTGTCAAGAAAAATGAATTATTGTCATGAAACACAGCAAAAAAAATAAAAAATACAGAAGAATTAATTTTTTTGAGACAATAGTTAAAAAAGATAAATAATATAAGCCTATAACTCTTCAATTCTCTGACAATTTTATTTACATATATCAAAATAAAACTTAGCAATATCAAAGTAATAAATTTGTAATATTATTCAATTACTGCAGTTCTAATAAATTTTACATTACGAATTTAACATATTCAATCATTGATTAGTAATGTAAAAATTTTAAAGTTGGGTTAAAAAAAAAACCAAAAAGGAAATCCGATTCATATTACTGCAAATCAGAGGATACTTTCAGAACACTTACGCAGCTCTCTGCAGGTACAAGAAATATTTTTATAATGGCTCAATATTGTTGCTACTGCATAGACAAGCTTTAAATTTTTCAATTGAAAATTGAATTAATAAATTTATTACTTTTTATTTTAGGTACTATGTCGAAAAAAATGTTGACAGTTTATTTTTTACACATTACTTAGCAACATTCGAATATTTTATAGCAAAAATCATTGATACAATATACACACATATAGTTATAGCTATCCCAATATTGAATTACGAAAATAGCTTGCATAATTTAATTGAGATATAACCTTTTCAAAAGTGCATAGCAAGAACGTAACATGACTTTTGTTTTTTGTAGTTTATTAACCGCATTCAAATTAGCAAAATGAATCTAGTAAAAGACTTCTCTTCGCACAAATCAAACGAAAGTAACTAATTATAATTTTAAATTAAACTGTTTTGTTTTGAAAATAATTTATGTTTTTTGAATTTATTTGAAATATTTACATAATTAAAATGCCGGTAAATATTGAATAGATATTAAAATCGGTTATGCAAATGTTAAAAAAGACTATTGCCTTCAGACGGAGCAGGATTTTATGGTTTTTTTTTTGTTAAAATAAATTTGATTTTGATTTTTTAACAAAAATTTCTGTAGTTAAATGTGAGAAAATATAAAATTGTTAATATACACAACCCTTGGGGTAATTATTATAGTACGAAGAAGTAGAAATAACATACTTTAAAAAAATTTATTTTGACAACTTCTCAAACGATCTTTTATCAATATTTTTTGCTTTGGATATGAACCTAATTTGACCCTCATTCCTTTACAGGTCATATTATGAAATCTATAATTCGAAATAATATTGAAACGAATTGGGCATAAAGAGATTTGGATAACAAAAATTTGTTTCTTCTGATTACATCTAACCACATCATTAGCCATGGTTTCAAAGACCTTGAAAAACTTTCCTTTTCATTGCATTTCTTTGTCATCAGGGATTTCGACTTTTTATAGGTTTTGAAGTGATACTAGCAATTATGCGTTTGGTTTAGATAACAAAAGTACCAAAATTATTATTCATATTAACAATAGTAAATATAATTAGTATTAAAAAAAATAATTGTGGTTTCGTTTTGCTTTTACCTTGAAAATATTTCCTAAGTATATCTAAACGTATAATTACTAACTGACCTTAAATAATTCCGGCTCACAAATATTATAAAAAAAGCTTTCAAGGAACTAACTTTGTGTAATAATTATTAGGACAGAGATTTTTATAAATAAATAACAATAAATACTAATAAAACCTTTATAGTATATGAAATCGAATTTTTTATTATTATAAGCATGACAATTATTTATAAAAAACCAAAATATTGTTGTAGTGTGAAGCAAAATAAATCAATTTCATTCAAGGTGTTTTCACAAACTGAGGTACAATTTTATTTTTAGATTTTAGGACTACCCTGAGTGTCAGACTTTCAGTAAAGAAAAAACAAGCTTTCCTTTTCGCTGTTGATCTTGACAGTTCTAATTGATCGGATTAGAAGATTGCTTTAAACAGCTGATAGCTCATTTTTGATTTGAGTTTATACAAACACTTTCAATAAAAACGAAATGGCAGACTTTGAAGAAAATATCCAAAATCGACTGCTTTAATTTGAAAATCGGTAAAAAAAATAAAAATTATTGTTAAAAATAAATGATTGTACTTCACAAGAGTGCCATTGATGTTTACAAAAGTGCTTTGAAATTTTAACCAAATCGGTCCAATTGATTTACCTAATTTTTTTAAATTATTGGTGAACAAAATTTGAAACCATGAGAATTAAACTTTTTTTGTTTAATCTAATTCCACAGATACAAGAAAAGTGATTTGGCTCAAATATAATGGCTGTTATATTATATTATAACTCTTAAAGAAAATTATTTAAACCAAATTTTGCCAAAGAAATTGTATTTTCATGTCAGTCGCAGGATTCATTACACGGTTGTGGTTAAATAAAGTAAAACTTAAAAAAATAGAATAGGAATTAGTATTGAAAGTTTTTGTTATTATCGGGGTAACGATTAAACTTTTTAGAATTGATTACTATGATAATTACGTGTACACAACGACGTGTAATCTATGCAAACTATAGTTCGGAAATTTTTCATACGAATCACATAACATTTAAATTAAAATTTATCTTAAGCCTTATTGTTATAAAGTAATATAATATTTAACTAAAAATATTTTTTTTAAATGCAAGCAAAATTCCAACTAAAATTTTAAAGAAATTTACACCGCTGATAAATTTTTCGGTGTTCACTTTATAAATAATTTAATTGTGAAATTTTCACCTATAACTACTGAATGGAAGCTTAGTCATTCTTTAAACTTCCTTTAGCTTATAATTACTATACAAATAGTTATCAATACATGATTTGGATTTATGTAAAAGTATGTTCTCATTTTTTATATGAAAAAAACAGAAGAATTCAGACTAACGATAGCAACAATGTTATTAAGTTTAGTGGTTTTTATTAGCAATTAGAGAACCATAAGTATAATGAACATATGCTTAATTGTACTATAAATTATATACTTAATATTATAAAATAATTAAAATATTTATTTGCTAATAACTGATCGACAAAGACCCAATAGAATTAAAATAGAATTAGTACCACTAAAAGTAATATACATAAATATAATTTGCTTCATTAGTATTAAAAATAAAATACAAAAGAAAAAATTTAATTAAATAAAAATTTTTTCAACTCTTAAAAATATGTCAAAATTAACTTTCATAAAATTAACACATAACTATACCTATACATAATTAAACATATTTTACGTTTTATTTTTTTAGCCAAACACGTTCGCCAATGTTCAAGAAATGATCCACTAATTAAAGATTGTATTATTAAGGGTATAATACATTTAAAACCTTATCTGCAAAGAGGTCTTCCGGAAATTGGGGTAAGTAAAACTTCACTTTTTTAACAACCATTAAAAAAAAACTTGTTATTTATATCGTATAATATTTTTGTTAATATAAACATTTAGTCAAATCGCTAATATTATTACTTAGCATATGGCCGAAATAATTTTTGGATATTTCAAATGAGTCTTTCATTTTGTTTGTTTTTATTTATTATGATTAAAACTATCTTTAAAAACTACCATTTTTTGTCTAAAATAAGCGAAACTAAAATAAAATCAAAGATGTTTATGTACCTGACAAGTTCAAAAAGAAATTGTTCGTAAAAGCTGAACCCAGTAGAGTAAGTAAACCCAGCGGTAAATCTCTCTTAAAGCAGGTTTATTATTTTAACTTAAAATTATTTATTGTATAATAAAATTACTATACCAAATACTTCAAAAACACAATTATTAATAAATTTTAGTTACCAAGTACAGAACCATTCCTTTTGGATAGCATGTCAATTCAATTGACTGGTGGTCCTTCACCTTATAAAATAACTTTGAAAAATATTGAAGTTAAGGGACTCGGCTATTTTGATGTGAAAGAGCTTTTTATAGGCAAAAATAATTATTTTCGCATTAAATTTGCTGCGACAAAACTTCAAATCAACGCTAAATATAACAGCTCTGGTACTTTACTTATATTACCATCCACAGGTAATACTTACTTTAACTTAAAACTTATATTATATTTACTTATATATTATATTTACATCAAAAGGTGGTGGAGATTTTTATGGCCTTTTAGGTATTAATTTAATTTGAATTAGTTAAGAAAATTTATATTTTTTAATTGTATTACGAAATTTTAGAAAATTCTATTATAATACTCAATGGAACAATATCTAATATCAATAAAGAAAGCGGAACCTATCTAAACTTTAATGATGATCTTAAATTAAATTTTAAACCTGAAAAAGTTTTCTTTAATGTCAAAAAATCACAGCAACAAAATCATGTATTAGGTAAAAATTATACTTATTAATTTCTATGTATTTTTTATTTTTTTATTTTACAGTTGAAGCTATGAATTTGTTCCTTAAACAAAATGGTCTTGAAGTATTCCATTTAATAAGACAACAATTGCAAACAAAACTTGTGGTAGAAATAAAAAAAATATTGGATAAATTATCAAAAAGTATTCCACTTGAACAATTTTACACCGATTAGATTTTATGCTGTCAGTTTTTAGATGAAAGTGTTGCTATACAATTTTTTAAAGTTATAATTCTTATCAATTTATTAAAATAGAATTTAGTATTGTTAGTTTAAATATTGTGAGTATTTTTATCAAGTTATCAAATAAAAAAAGTAGTTTTGTAATTTTAAAAAATCATGTAAATTATTTAATTATGCTTTTAAAAAATTAATGATAAAAGACAACTATTATCCTTGAAAAAAAGGCATGTTTTCAAGAATTTATATAACTGATTTCTATATGATAACATCTGAACAATATTTTTCCAAATTTTTATTCCAAATAATAATAAGTGGACGAGTGGAAGTGAATATCTGGAGGCGCCTTGAAAAAAAGTTGTTTTGTGGTTCAAACTATAACCTGCAGCAGATTCATACAAAACCGAAAAATCAAAACTCATTTAGTAAAGGAGATGTTTTTCAAGGTAATGACTAGATTATTTTACAGCCTTTGGAAACCTACATAAATACCAATTTTCTCCTACAAAATCAACTTATTTGCTATTGTAAAATTAATAATTATTGAAAAAACAAAAAGCTCTATAGTCCAGTGAATAAAGACATAGCACTTCATAAAAACTAGGGGAAAGCTGGATTTTTGCATATGCCTTTCTTTTGAGGTTCTTAACAATAGCTCAAAAGTCCCCATTGATCCAAGTGCCACTGCGGCACTTGCGCGGGGTCAAAGGTCACAAAAAACGGTTTTAACTCGTTAACCGTTGCAGTTATCAAAAAACTTATGGAGATCGAATTTATAGCTTTTAAACTTTTCTACAAAAAACATAATGGCACTTTTTTCCGTAAGACTAACGGTTTTCTATTAAATTCGATTTTAAAAGTTGTCAAGTCGATAATTATCATAAAACGTGTACTACTTACCACACTACCTTTCGGGTAGGTAACAAGATGCGTAGTTTTATCAAGTTGTCGCTCCAATAGGCATAATCCATGTGTAAAGATGATTGTATGAAGATAAATATATAAATAGAGAAATAAGATAAAAAAATATGAATAAACCACTATTAATTCTTTTATGCGAAAAAAAAGCATTTATTATTAGTTTATCATAAAATTTTTTGTCTTCTTTATATATAATTATGGTTCTTCTTCTAATTCTATCTCCACCTCTTCATCATTCTCTCTCGGTGAACTCATCGTCATTTTCTTCACTAGATGTATTAGTCGGAACATTTAAACAATTCTGACCACGGCAATCGACACATACTGGGGAACACTATAGACCAGGGATAGGCAAACTACGGCCCGCGGGCCAACTCCGGCCCACTGGAAGGTTTTATGTGGCCCGCGGATAGATTTTTAATTTGCCGGTCCGACGGGAATTAAAAGAAATATGATTTATATATTATATATATATCCATCTCCTTTTCTATTTTGTTTAAATATTATTTTCTTTTTCCTTTTTTTCAAAGGACTGATGATATTTTTACTTTCTTTATTTTTGTGCTATAAAACATAAATCCACGGAAATAGCAAGCACAGACAGCTTCCAAGCTTGAAAAAATTGCATTTTGAGTTCGAACGCAAATTTCAAGATTTCAGTGCCATGCAAATAGAATTGGATATTTTTACAATGCCTTGTGAAGTAGTGAGGTCAGATTTGCAGCTTGAATTAATTGAGTTGCAATCTAACAATCATCTCAAGCAGCTGTTTCTAAATATGCCAAAGTTAGAGTTTTACAAATCATTATCGAAAGTAATTTTCCCAAATTTAATATCTCACACCCAGAAAATCAGTGCTATGTTTGCTTCATCTTATATATGTGAACAAGTATTTTCAACTACGAACCTTAGAAAGAATAATTTCAAAAGTAGACTGACCGATGAGCATTTAGCCCCGTCCCTTAGAATCAGTATATCCCACTTCGAACCTCAATATAAGGAACTTTTAAAAATGAAATGGCAATTTCATTCATCTAATTAACATATTTAAATTTTAATACTTGTATATTGTTTTTAAAATTTTAGAAAAATTTATCTTGGCCCGTCAACCTTTTTTCTTGGATTTGTGGCCCGCGACCGAAAAAGTTTGCCCATCCCTGGTATAGACCAACTTTTCTACAACCGCAGTTTAAAGCACATCCCTTGGTACAATTACAAAAAATGTTGTTTAATAGTTCGTCAGGAGTAGGTGCAAGGAAAGTTTTAATTGGTTCTAAAATATTTTCTTGTAATATCCATCCCCAGTCGAGAGGGTTAAGCTGGTTGCCAAGCCATACTTGTACTTGGTAGTAGACCCGATATAAATGTTGCCGAGCATCACTGGACGTTGGAGGGAGAGAAGATAATTCAACAGGCTTTTTGAACTGTGTTAATTTCACAAATGTTGAATATCATTGATTATCTATTGACTCTTCTCTCACAGTTGCTTTATACATTGCATTATACATCCATCGTATAATGCTAACTTAACTCTACTAAAAAAACTATTACAATAATTTAATTAATAAAATCACATAAAGCTATTTATTTATGTATTATATTTCAATTTCAATGTATAAAAAAAAACTATATTTCCTTGAATGCTCTAGTTATTTCCACCGAAGGAAATCTCCCGAAATCACTACATGCAGATCTAAATGGCTTACGTTGTAGATATTCTTTTAAAATGTCGTTAGCTATTTTATTTGCTTGGTTCTATAATTGAAAAAACAACAAAATTTTAATAAAAACTATTTATAATTTATTTTAAGTTTTCACATACCTTAACTTTTTCACGTAATTTATACTGACATTTTGTTGCTGGATACTGAATCATTGATAATATCCAATCCTTATAGAAATAAAATAAAACGAATCAGAAATTATTAATACTATAATTCGATAAATTTGTTGACATATAAATGGACTTACATGCTTGACTTTTGCAAAATCCTTTTCTAATTCTATAATTCTATTATCTTTAGCTTTTGGTATATAAATTGGTTCCAATTTATTTAAAGTCTTCTGTAAATCACTAGCTTGAAGTTTAAGACGTTCCGTACGCTCATCGTTCAATGCTTTTTTAAGTAAAGTAAGTTCTTGTGCTATAAATGGAGAGCTTGAAGTCATATCTGGAAACATGAGTGAAAAACAATTTTAGAGTTAATCATTATAATTGATTTTCCCAATTAAAATTATAAAATTGAATATATGATAGCTTTACTAAATAATATGAAAATTTTACCAAATGCGGTGGAGCTCTTAAGATCAATCTTTTTATTTCCAGCAGTTTTGAGTTTCTCTTTAAGTTGCCCACGTTCACTTTCTAATGATTCAATATCATTTTGTAAATGATCAAACGTTTCTTCATATTCCTTCTCTTTCTTTTTAAGTAATGTTAGTGATTCCTCATATTGTCGTTTTAATTTTTCCGTATTTATTTCATGATCATGCTGTAACACTGATAACTTTTTTTCAGCCAAATCTTTTCGTATTTGCATTTCAGACAATTCATTATGTTTCATTTTTAATGCGAGTTTTAATTGTTTTATTTCACCTTCTCTATTCTCTAATGTTGCTGTTAAGGTCTTAGTTTCTTCTAATTGCTTTTTAATAATTTGCGCTCTTAATACTATTGGCGGAACTACTTTTGACATTGTTTGATCTTTTGCTAATGTTATTTCATGTTCATGATCAATAAGATATTGTGCTAATTGTGAAATATCTGTGTTTGCAGTTAAAAATAATTTACGTAAATTTTGTGATGGTCCAAGATCATCTTGTTCATATATTTGTTCACATATATTTGATAGTAGGTCCCATAATTTTAGATGGCTAATAGTCGCACCACTTTCTGAATTTTAAGAAAAATATTTAAAAAACTCTATATTTGAGCATTCAAAATCTATATTTGAGCATTTACCAGCTTCAATAGAAACAAGTTGAATTGCTTGTTTTGTAACATAGTTCATAACAGCCATTGCTTTACCAAGATATTCTGTAATATTTCTTAGATTCTGTATAGTTTTAGCAGAGAGATTGCATTTAACTATGGACCCATCCTAAAAACAATTTAAAATAGATTTGATTAGATATTCAACAATAGTACACAGTATGTGAAGCAGCCATAAGAATTGGAATAATACTTTAACAAGTCACGATTTTTAGACGATAATACCCAATAGGGTCTATGAAAGAGCTGCGCCATAGAATGGGCTTATATCACAATGCAATATGTCCATCCAAATCTTTATGAACAATTTCTCTATATTTACGGTGAACGTAAAAATGTACAACCTAAATTAGACTTTAGATTGGTGAACCTACTAGCAATAGATCGTTTAACGAAACATTTGATGACGATTTTGCCGAACTATCGAAAACAACTCGTAACTTCATATCATTTGCCATAAGCTTGATAACCGCATGATGCGGTAAATAATATCAATTGTCCTCTGTAATAGGATAATATTTGATGTAGTATACTCTGCCTATGCCTGAGTGTATGGTAGAATCGATTTCATTCATTAATAGATAAATTATTTAGAGGACACATAGTCCAGTCAAAATAGACATTCAGCTTCGGAATAATTGGCATAGAGCTGAAAATTGGCACAGACCTTATTTATGTTAATACAAATAAAGGGTCAAAAGTCCCCATCGATCCCGCTTGTGCAAAAAATTTTATTCTAGGTCAAAGGTAAAAAATTTCGGTTTTTTACAATTTTCTCAGAAACAGTAAATTTTATTGTAAAATAGTTATTACAAAAGTTGTAGATCATAAAATTCTCTACAAAAAATACACCAACACCTTTTTCGTACGAATTACCATTCATGAGATATCGCAGTTTTAAAATTTAAAAAATTTATATTATACATAATATGTACACATTTCTGCACGACCTACGAGGTACTAGGCGCATTTTTTTTAACGTGGTTTCCCCAGTAGGCATAATCAACGGATTATTGCGATGAATAAAGAGAATTAGTAAAAAAAAATGGCACGGGTTTATTTTTTTTAATGTTTTTATTGTAAATAATTTTTTAAGTCGACTTCAACAACTATTTCTTCATCTTCACTTTCATTTTCTTCTCCTTGCAGAATTTCCATACACGGTTCTAAGAAAAGTGATGTATCAATTTTATCTTCATTTATGTCATAAGTATTGTCATCTGATGTAGTTGAGTCAATATTGGTACAAGTCTGACCCTGACAATTGATACACACTGGCGAACAAAATAATCCCACCTCCTGACAACCACAATTCTTATTACAATCCGTCTTGCAGTTACAAAAAATAGTATTGAGTAGTTTTTCTGGAGCAGGCGGGAGTAGGGTTTGAATTGGCTCCAATAAATAATCTTTTAATTTCCAACCCCATGCTTCTGTGTCCAGTTCATTGCCTAGCCATACTTGAACTTGACCGCGTTATTCTGCAGCTTTAATATTTTTCTTATGATCAGTATAACCATCAAATACAATCGTACTATTGGATATATTTTTCAAAAATATTATGAAAGCTTCATCTCGATCCCATACAACACGGTGTAATAAATATCCTGCATCGATGATGTAGATAGCATTTGTGCTATCAATTTGAATGTTTACACATTCAAAGCAGTTATAAAGAGCTGACTTCATAGTTTTACGCATTCCTATTGCGTCGAAAAGTGGTAATGGGTAAGGAGCTAATTCATACTCGAAGAATTTTTCAAGTTCATCTTTAAATGCCTTAGTAATAGTACAGAGTCTATAGTCACCTTTTAATTATGTACTTTTATGACGCTACTTGTACTCAAAATAGGGAGTACTTTATCAACCCGTTTCAATTTAATATTATTAAATGTTTGACCAGTTATCGAAGCAAGTCCAACTGAACGAGCATTATGACATTTGATTTTTGCCAATGTCCTTTAATTCTTCCAATGTAAATTGACAATCATCATTACTTTCAATGTATGTAAATATTTGCTCCATCGGCAAGGTAACGGAATCATTTTCAGGACGACCGACTTTATGCCCCGTGGCGGGCCTCAAAAACGTATTATAGCAGTTGCTGTGGTACTTAGCTCCAGCAGCAACTAAATCAAACACATACCCAATGCGGGACAAAACAGCTCTTGTTGCGTCATCAAAGCGAGTCCGAGCTACCTTAAGGATAGAATCTTTGAACTCAATTGAGGAAAAATTATATATTTTACGACAAATATTATGCACTTTCTTTTTTTCAGCTGCTTCATCTGTGTCATCGCCACAAAATAAGCAATATTTCTTAAAATTGAAATCGGTTTTACTTTCTCGTACGCGGTGGACTTGTCGTGGATGTACTTGCTTCTTCTGTCTCACGCATTCTTTTAGCTGCAGTGATACTACGAGTGTACATTTTACGACACTGAACGTGGACTGCTACAGAATTAATATCTTTCAAATATTCAAAATGATTTTCATTTCTTTCAACACTTGCATCAATTAAAGTCTTCATTTCACGATCAAAACAACAACTTGATTTTTACAAAGGTTTATTACAAATAAAGCAGTTGTCAGATATTTTGTTAAAATTATCAAACACCACAAATTGAAATTGAAAATATTATTGAACAAAAAAATGCGCCTAGTACATTACCTCGTAGGTCGTGCAGAAATGTGTGCATATTATGTATAATATAAATTTTTTAACTTTTAAAACTGCGATATCTCATGAATGGTAATTCGTACCAAAAAGGTGTTGGTGTATTTTTGTAGAGAATTTTATGATCTACAACTTTTGTAATAACTATTTTACGATAAAATTTACTATTTCTGAGAAAATTGTAAAAAACCGAAATTTTTTACCTTTGACCTAGAATAAAATTTTTTGCACAAGCGGGATCGATGGGGACTTTTGACCCTTTATTTGTATTAACATAAATAAGGTATGTGCCAATTTTCAGCTCTATGCGAATTATTCCGAAGTTTCGCCTTTTTTACGTCTATTTTGACTGGACTAACAAGTCTTTCACATCATTATCAAACGCCTTTAAGCCTCTAATCAACTCATCTGCCTTATTAATAAGTTTTCGTAGCCCTGTAAACGAAGCTATTAATATCGAAGCCGTAGACAAAAACGATTGTCAATTTGGGTCCTTTTTTCATATCTTTCATTTAATCAAGCCCAAGATTAATTATAACTAACATAAGAGATTGGAATGTCTAGTAACATTCCGGCGGCGTCACCTCTTAAAAAAGCTTTTAAGTAATGCAGATATAAATTTTTAGGATTTTTATTTTTTTTTTTAGATATAATCCCGGAAAGGGCAAAAATGAAGAAGGTAAATTCCTCAGAAACTAAGATTACGATTTTAAAACGAATAAAGTGAAAGATCCACACCTCTTTGTAAAGACTGGATTTGTTGAATCCACTATAAGAGGCATACTTTGTATGAAATAAACAGATCTAGTAACTGTGCCATAATTGAAAGTGCTAAACGAGTATCATATTCAAAAAACATTTTAATAGAGAAAACAGAAAAGGCACTAATATTGTGGATTCAATAATTAACTTAAAACCAAATCTTCATTAATAGAGAATCAGCTGAAGAATTTAGAGCCGTCTTATTCATCGTCTCACATTGTAAGCACGAAATTTTCTGCAAGCAAGGACTGGTTAATCGGGTTTCTACAAAAACACGCACTTCATAATCTGGAGATAAAAGAAAATGCTGTCTCCGCTGATAAAACAGTCGTTAAAAATTGTTCTAAAATGAAACAAAAATTATTGAAGATGGAGGATATTACCCGGATTAAAAATTTAATGTTGACGAAACTGGGTTATGTTGGAAAAATATGCCTAGCCAAAATTTTATTGCCACGTCCAAAAAAATGCAAGTGATTTTAAAGCTTCAAAAGAGAGAGAAATATTCTTTCTTTGTAGTAATGCATCTGGAGCGAAATGTGAAAACCCCTAATGATCACTGGACCCATGTGCGTTAAATGGCTAAAATCTAGCTGAAATTTCAGTGCATTTCATGCCCAACAAAAAAGCATGGATCACAACAATTGTTTTTTTAATAAGGTTCAGCGATTGTTTCGTTCCAGAAGTAAAGCAATATATGACTGAAATGGAGCTTCATTTGCAGTGTTGCAATAACCTTAACTGAACTTTAGAAAAAATTTTCGATATTGAACTACATAAATCAAGCCACTGCAGTAATTACTTTAATGAAACAATACACATTAAAAACATCCTACGCCTGCCGGAAATATGTCATTAATAGAAGATTAACCGTAAATACATTGATGCTAATAAAAATCGGTACGTTAAACATGGTATCGGCAAAGACAGGTTTAATACTCTTAGTGAAAATGATCTCGTCCATATAAGTCAGAATGAAACATTATAAATTACGTAAGATAGTACTGATGTGCAAGTAGAACCTGATTATATGACAGTAGATAAAATTTAAACTTTAAACTCTGAGGTAATATTTTGAAGTGAGGAAATCAATTTTGATCTGTTTACCACAAGAAAGGATAATAGTTTTACGTTTTGAAGAGTTTTAATCTGTAAAATAAGCACACATGTAAATAAAATATTTAAATATATACTTATCAATATGTGCGCATCAAAAATTAATTTGCAAAAGGTAGCTGCCAAGCCTCGTGTCCTGATTTCGTTTTAAAAAGCAATTCCTAATTATTATTTTCTACATAAGATATTTTTTATGTGGTCCCTATTCATCGCATAAAAAAAAATACATTCTAATTCTGATGCAAAAACTCTTTCTTGTAGCAACCCGTTGAGTCTTGAGCGATTTTTTTATGTTGTTTCTTATAGGGTCCCTATCCACCGTACAAAAACAGATTTGATACGAGATAAACGTTCAATTAAGTTCGCTTGCCGCTTATGTATCTGGTGAATAAGGAGTTACCAAATTTTCTTTAGCTTCAAACTTAGCAATTTCTGTGTCCTGGGCCGTATAGTAAAGGTCATCAACAAGTTGATTCTGTAAATCAACTTCCATGCTAGTTCAAGTTTTTCAATTCGTAACTAAATTATTCATGGGTGGTTTCAACAAGAATGGACTCTAAAATCTATCACTGCTACTATAACGTATGGCTATTACTATGAACCGCAAGATACTGTAATTTAAAAGCGTTTTCTTTTTGTTCAAAACTTCTGTTTCATTTTTGTAGAAGGTGAAAATATATAAAAAAATAAATGAAATATTTACCTGGGGTAGTCGTCTTTTAACAAGTTTTACTTGCTGTTTTAAAGAATCACAGTTTTGAATTAAATACTGCATTAGTAGGCCTGAGTCACTGGTTTCATCTCCACACTTGAAATAGATATAATAAGAATTATATATATATACATTTTTGAAAATTTAAACAAATTTGTAATACCTTAATTATCAATTGTATAATACTAGAATTTACGCTAATTGCATCACAAGCTGCACCAATTGCTGCTGTGCTATCTTTAATCAACTGTGTTTCATTCGTAAGCTTTTCTTCACCTCCAGTACAACCACCTAGGTACACTTTGTACATAGCATTGAAAAATGTTACACATTTTTCAATATCTACAAAAAATAAAATCAATATTTATATCAGAAGATAATGGCAAAATGTTAAAAAATTATAAATTACATTCAATGGAAGTGTTTTCATCTAATTGATTTGCTTTAAGTAATTCAATAATTGAATCTATCCATTTCTCTTGTGCAAATATTTCTGGAAATGACCCTGCGATTTTTATTAAACTTTCAGTTGTACACGAATTAAGGCCATGTAAAAATTGATGTAAAATTGTTTGTAAATTGTGAATATTATAAAGTAGACGAGAACGGAATTCAAATTGTTGTACTGCATGCCCTTGAAATACTGTATTTCGATCAAAATTTAATACAGGTGGATATCTTTCACGTACTTGTGTTACAATTATACCAGCTTTGAATATAGCCCTTGATATAAATAATATAATCAATATTGCATCATGATCACAGCCACGATTCATAAATGTGTCTGGCATATAGGAAGTTAGCATACGGACATGTTCATTTGCTTGTGTTAGTTCAATTTGTCGTAATTGTAAATCGATTGCACGTGTATGAGCTTTTGTTTCAGCAAACATTTGTTTGAAATCAATTGTATCAGATATTGTATCTTTTGTGATATTTGTATAGTCATCTTTTTCATTTGTTTTCTCTTTTAAATCATTTAGTTTATCATTTAATTTCTGTACCAGTTCTCGAAATTTGAGTATCGTCTGATCACGATCAACAATCGTTTCAATTGCTGCTTCTTTTTCACGTTGCATTTCACGTTTAGCCAATAATGCCATATCTAATTCTTCTCTTAAATCTAATTCTAATTCATGATTACTTTCGACTAGCTGCTCGTGGACTTCTTCAAGTGCTTCAAGTTCCGCTATTTCTTCCTCATATAATTTAACTTTATCTTCTAATTCCATTTTCTTTTCGGCTAATTGTTCTACCATTTCTTCAGCCCCAAGTGCTGCATCAACTTGTTCCTGCAAATCAACTACTTGAGCTTCAAGTTCATCAATTTTAGATGAAAGTTTCTCTTTTGTTCTCTCCAGTTCGGCAACTTCTGACTTTTTTAAATCCAACTCTTTTGATAACTTTTGAATTTCATGTTTTTCATGAGCACTTAAATCTCGAAGTCGTACTAAAGTTTCACGCAATCGAATATTTTGTTGTTCAAGTTGTTTATATTCATAAGTTGAAAATCCAGTTTCAGTACTGGCCACTGTTGTACCTAATAAAAAAAAGTTTCTTTCTTCAAAAGACTTAGTTAAAACAAAAATTAATTAACTTTACTGGATTTATTTTGCATTTCTGTCTTGATTATTTCCAGATCTAGTGTTAGCTCTTCAATACGTTCTTTAGCTGTTTCCAATTCTAGTTGTAATGTATCCGCCTTTTCTTCGGCCATTTCTTTATCAAGTGTTATCATTTCAACACTTTCCGATAACTCTAGCATTTCTTCGATATGGCGATCTCTTGCTTCTATAGCATCTTTTGTTTCTTGTCTAGCTCTTTGTAAATCTCTTTGCAAATGTGATTGTGCTTCCATTATTTTTGTTTTAAATTCATGCAACTGTTCAAACTGTGTTCGCATTTTATCGAATTCACGTAATTTCTCTTTATCTTCAGCTCGTCGATGCCTTAGTGTTTCCAATTTTTCATTTAAATCTCGAATATTAGCTTTCAAATCATCTATCTCTTGCTGATATTGTAAATTATGTGATTTTTCTTCTGTTCCAACTGTTGGTGAAGGTGATATCAAAGGCTGCCCAGGAGTAAATTGCGGTTTTAAATTTTCTAAGAAGCCGGTCTTTAAATAAAAAAATTTAAAATAAATTTTGTTTTTAGCATTTAACTGATAAAATTTAAAAATTTAAATTTACAAATGAAGAAATTGACTAAATATGAGTCTGACCACGAATATACCAATACACAGAATGTAAATTAATTTTTGGCAGTAATTTTTTAGAATAATATAAAATTTCGTCCTGCCGAAAGCCAATGATTTAGTAATTTAAATATATAAAAACAAGATTTGAGATTTTTTTGATTAAATTCTCTCTCTTAAGAGACTTGTAAAAAAGTTAATATTATAAAAATATATAATTATCATATTTTTTATTTAAAAAATATAATAATTCAATTTCAACTTAAGGGCTTTCTTAGGTAGGTTTCGCTTGTACCTAAACTTTTTAGAGTAGCTAATTCATTGATACACTTGCATGTACACAAAATGGGTTTAAATTTAGAAAAATGCTGGCAATTTTTAAGATGTATGAACCTTTGTGTGATATAGGCCATTAGGGCTATAGGTTAAACGTAACTACAGAAAAGAGCTGCTACAAGAAGGAAATCAGTTAAAATACGAAGCGATATAAACTATCAACTATTTCTGTTAATTATATACATATTGAAAAGGCATTGGCCATAAAGAAATTAATATTAAGCTTGGTACCGTAAAAGAAGAGAGCAATCAAATAAAGAGAAACGTTTCATCTAATTACAGGAAAATGACATACTCATAAATATTTCATTTAGATTGAGTTAGTTCCTAGTTAGTTTAAACGTAGGTAAACGGCTAGTATTATAAGATACTATGTATAAATTTATTAAACCAAAAATTAATTTATTCCCTTTATTTTAAATTCCTGTTTCTAAAATACATTTCTACTAGAATTGTGAATTATTTTCAACAATTGCATTGATATCTGACTTCTGACTCGAACATATTACTCCTAATACATCATCCGGATGATTAGCTGGCTACGGAATTCCAATGAGTGTTTGAATAGTTTTAATAAAAATTTACTCTAATAAAAAAAATTTGCAAACAGAAGTTTTTTAGAGTTTCAAACGTTTCCAAAAAAATGAAAGACAATAATTTTTTATTAACAATTTTTAAGATTGTTTTCACAGAAATTCTTGCCATGTTTCATTTTTAAGTAGAACTACTCGCAAAGATATGTTCTATATATATCAAATAAAATTCTTGGTAACTATTCTTAAATTTAATTTTTAATTCTTATGTTGTCAGTTCTATAAGTTGTTCTTCCAACTGAGTATATGATGCTATGTTGACATTTGAAAACGGTTCCAACATTAATTCTGGTATATTCAGTTTGAAAATGTCTTGGAATTGTTCCATACACAGTTAACTCTTTTTGACGTGTATACACGTCAAACATAATCTCTATTACAGTGCGTTCGACTTGTATACTTTTCGTCGTTACTATTGACTTTTGCAGAAATAAATTGTTAAGTTTCTCTTAAATAAAAATGTAGTTCTTCGTTTTTCATAAAATTTGGAATAGGACCATTTGGCTCTGTATTCGTCGTGAAAACACGTCATCGCTTAATTTTAATTCCGCATACTGTGAGGAGTTTTAAAAATTAAATTCGACAGTTAACTGGCTAAAATCATCGTAGAGGTTGTCTAGGCGTTGACAGTAAATTAGTAAGTCATCCTTACCGAAGGGTACTTCTGATATTTTCTGGAAAGTTGTTAAATTTTTGTCTGCCAACATTCCTTTAAAGTACAGTACTGTAATAGTCTAGCTTTTTGTGAAGCTGAAGATTTACATCAGTAAACAACTTAAACAGTTTTGTCAAAACGTAATATCCTTCTTTGATGCAATGAGTTACCACGCAATTCTGTATTTTTGTTTTCTAAGAAATCTTTCACAGAGTAAAACATATTGTAAAATCCAGTTAGACAAGTACTTTGTGATAACCAGTGCCCTTTTGTGTAAAGCAGCAAAAGGTCGAAGTTCTTTTCATTGACAACACAAAAGCTGACTATATAATAAGCTATTTAGTGAGCTGCTTCTGATTTCATTATCTGATATAACATAATGCATTGATGTATACAAGGGTTTACTCAGATTTTCCACAAGTAAATGTTGGCTATGAATTACAAAATACACGGCAAGTATGTCTGGACCTCTATTTTTTAGTTACGCTATGAGCCCTTTGTAACGTCAATAAAAATGTTTTATTAGTTGCTTAATGAACATATCAACTAAATTGAAAGTTGACAAGTCTTAAGGTGATTACATAATGATTCTTTAATGTTTTTAGCCATGTTATCAATTCCTCATTGCAAAGAATTATTTTTCTAAGGAATTTTGTAAGGAGTATCTGTAGTTGGTTTGTAGAATAGTGTAGTTAGTACTAAATTTACCGCCAGTAAAATAAATCCTCCCCTGTGGTATGAGTTACCTGTTTTAGCAATTAATAGTGAAAGGTTATACAAAGCAAGAAGTCAACCATAGTCTTGCTTAGAAGCTGCTTAAAAAGGTATCGAGATGTTCAACAGTGTACGTCTTTTCGAGGTTTTCACAAAAAGTCATATTTTTGCCCTTCTTATCTGGATGTACTTTGTTTAAAAGATCTTGTTTCCTAGATGGTTTATTCGTTTGGTTCGAATATATTTTTAGCAAATAAGGTTCATTGATGATCAAGGATTTCTTGTATTTTCGATAATCCGTACTGTGGATTATATGATAAAAAGCAGTATCTTTCTGTTAGGTGTTTCTTATAACAATACTTTTTAGAGATAACCAAACTCGTCAATATTTAGTTTTAATTTTACATATTGGGAACTCCACGATTTTCATGGCAGGGTGAATTAAACACAGTTTTAAAGGGTTGCTTTAACAGCTCTTAATTTTCTCTCAGCCTTCGACCACCCCTAAGGCCAAGACCTAAGAGCATCCACAAGGGGGACTGATGTAGAATTAAAACCTATTTGTATGTTTTTGAACTACAAGCTTAAAAAAATTAAATAAAAGTATCTTGGTTAAAGATCAAATATTCCCTAAATTAATTTTTCGAGAGTTTATTATGGAATTAGTTTTATACCTCAACGAATGATGCTCGCTTTGATGATGAAATTGATCCAGGCGGGCTTAAATTAGATTTCTTTTCCTTAGTAGTGGTATTTTGTGCAGTTGGAATCCCTTTGTCTATCCCAGGAGATGTGAGTTGACTTCTTGAGCCTAATAGACTTTGTCGACTTCCAGTTAGAGATACTTTGGCACTAAAATTTTACAAAAATAAATTTTCGGTTTAATTTTAAATCTGTTTTATGTAAAGAAAAGACTTTCAAGAAATAAAAGCTTTCTTTTACTGAACCTTGATGTCGAAGAAGACATGCTACTTGATGGTTTCTTGCTATTAATATTTTTAACTGGTGATTTCCTTCTAATACTTCTTATACCCAATCAAAAGTTATTGAAGAATTTATTGAGATTACATAAATATACAATATCCAAAACAAGAGGCAGCATGAAAATAGTATGAGCTTTTATGTTTTATGTTTAGACATTTGCTTTTTAAAATATCAATATGAAAACAGAAATTTAAACTAAAACAAATTTTTGTGTTAATTTTTTTTAAAATTCACTTACGTTGTAGGTTTTGTAACACCACCAGTCATGGAACGCATCGATCCTGCACTAAAATGTGTAGTAGAAAATTTGGTAATTAGTTTTGTTTGTAATAAAAATTAAAACTTGGTAGAATTATAAAAGTTTTTATATTAAAAGCAGAAGCTCACGTAAAGTGATAGAATTAGAAATTTAAAGTATAATTAATGTTTTTAAAAACTTGAAAAGATTGAATGAAATATTTCTTAACATATAAAACGATTATAAACGATCAATACTTTATATCAGCAATTCTCAATCCATGGGAATCACTGACATAAATGTCTAAATGTATATGTATATAAATATAATTTGAAATTCACGCTAAACAAGATGTTATGAAATATTTGCTTATTTATCAAAAAACTTTAATATGTTAAACGAATTTCAAACTCCAATGTAAGGGTTTGAACATAATCCTTTTTACAGATAATCACAGGGCCTTCGTTTCTAAGTTTGGTAATCGCGGACATAAAGCCCATTTAGAAAGTTGTGTAATATCTAAATACCAATGGCCATCGACTAAAAGGATTGTGGGGAATCTTTAGAAAAATTATAGTCACCTTCAATTTATTGCAGAAGAAGTTAAGCGTTATTTCTCAGAGCTATGTGAAGAAGAAACAAAGATGAAGCAATTAAATACCGTTTCGTGTACCAAAAAAATGTAGTAGGTATCCTCACTGACTTGAGATCAGGAACAATCACAAGACAAAATCACAAAGCTAGAAGTAGAATTGAAAAGAGTACTGAACATATAGATAATCGGAAGGCTTGCAGACCATATAGTGAATACTTTTAAAAGTATCAGCAATCAATAGAGATCTTGCCACATAAGAACTTAGGAAAAAAAATGCATGGAAATCGGCGTATTTTAGGAGTAACTCAAAACGTAAAACACTTTACTTAGGCAAGGATCTAGAGCTAGGGAATACTAGCTTTAACGTTTTCACAATGGTTCTACATTTTAAAATGAATGATCATATTTATGAATCTGCATACCTGAGAAATAATTTGGCTTTAGGAAGACCCTGCAAGAAGTAAAAGTATTTCTAATATCAATAAATGATATAATAAGAAACCGAAACGGAAGCCTGCATTGTGTGTTTATTAAACCACTCAATATTTGCTAAAATAGAACCTCTAAGGTTAAAGATCTTAAATTAAAGTCAATATAATAGAAATGAATGTAAAGGACGAAAAGTTAATATTCTGTTAATTTTTGTATTAAATATATTTATTCAATACCTGCTTAATCGTGACCTTGGTGGGCGTTCTTCTATACTCTCTTCCATAGGATTACCAGCTTCATCAATTGGAAAAACTTGAGTTGGACGAACAAACATTCCAAAATTATCAGGACACTTGAATTTAAAAAGTTCTTAAACCAAATAATTTACTCAACTTTTTTGCATTTTTAATTACTGTAAAATACGAAGAGCCTTTTAAAGAACCGTTATTTTTCCCCTTAGGTTCTTCTAAAATGACACCGACCCATTTTCCGACTGCAAATGTAGTTACCCCAACATAAGCAACTTTTCCTTTAAGATTTTTTCCAACAATTTCAACACGTTGACCAACACGTAAATTCCTATCAGCCATCACTTTTTGTAATTTTCTATAACCGAAAAAATAGCTACAAATAAAAGAATTACATTTAAAAAGATGCCTAAATGTCAAACTTAATATAAAATAAATCCTTACTAATATACAAAACATTTTGGTAAATTATGAATTTTTTTCTGGAAATTCAGTAATTTCCTTTTGGGGAACCAAAAGCTATTCAAATAGTTTTAAACTATAAGAAATTGAATATCTTTGCTTGCCATGTAGCAGCAAATACATTCAATCATACAATTATTAACTGTTAAATACTAGTTAGGTTCATACGAGTACAAGTCGTTTTAGTAATATCCAAAGTGTAATAACACGTATTTTATCTTATAGCAAATAATATTTATTTATTACATTTAATATTATCGCCATATTTCACTTTAGTGAAAATTCAATATCTAACCAAAAAGAATACCAGCATATTATATATAGCAGTACTTAATGATTATGTTGTTTCCTTACTTTTGTTTATTTATTTAATGTTTTTCTATGATTTTATTATAGCTTCGACTATAATAATCCGCTTTAAAGTCAAATTATAACTTTATTCTCTATCTTTATCATAATTGCCTGTCATATTCTTTTCTGACATCAGAGGAAGCTGTGTTCAGTATACGACTAACTACAAGTTATACCATATACCAAGGATTTAGTGTTTATGCCAATAACGTTGAAGTCTTATACTCATAAAAAATTGAAATTTTCGTTTTTTTATTTTATATTATATTTATATTTATAATTATTTTTGAATTTTTAAGTTTGAAACTTATATGAAATGGGTAAAAAAATTTATTACTTAACATGGTAGGCACACAGTGCTCTTATACAATATTATTTTATTGCAATAAAGTCTAACTTTATTCAAATAAGTTGTGAGTGGAATTAAGTATAACGGTTTGAGATTTTTATTAAATTTTAATCGCAATTTGTGGAAATATAAAGTGTTGCATTTTGCAAATTATACAATATTTTACTCAAATGAAATGTCGAACATCATATCAATAGGCTACGTTTGTGTATAATAAGTAAAATATTGTATAAGAGTGAAAATATTACATTTGAGAATATTTTATTACGTAAAAACAGGGTATATGTAAATACATAAAAACATTTTATGCACATACACACTTCGTAATAAAATTTTATTATAGTATTTTTCTGTGTGCCTACCATGCAACTGTCACGTTTCTCACGGTTGAGTATTCAAGCACTTCCTTATAGTGCGTTTACAGTGGCCAAAAGTACTGGACAAATGTACTACCATTTTAGAATTTGTATGGGAAATTTCTAGGATATTTCTCAAATAAACTAATTTTAATCTAGTTTGTTTTTCTAGTTCATTGCTTAATGTACTAGACCACTCATGGCAGCACGTAGAATTTTGAGTAACTTTTCGGATTCCCTCTTTCGGAAATAGTTTAACAGTGAATAATTGTGAAAGTAATATTAAGTTTGACTGTGAATATGACGTAAAAAATTTTTTGCAATAACAAAGATAATAGTGGCCGTAGTACTACCATTTGTCCATATATATGTAAGAATAAGTGTTTATACTGGAACCTAGTACCTTTTAATTATTACATATTTTATCTATGAAAAATTTGTTTGTTGTTTATTGTTGTATTTGTGATAATTGTGTTAATTTTTGTGTTAAATAAACAATTAAATAATTCAAGATCAAATCAAATTGAAAGATTATTACCTTTTATCAATAATTATTATTGACATAACCGAACTTCCACAATTAATCACTGTCAAACTATTGCCGAAAGAGAGAATCCGAAAAATTACTCAAAATTTCCCCTCGGTACTGTCATGAGTTGTATAGTTCATTTTCATTGAACTAGATTTAGATTAGTTTACTTAAGAAATAAAATAGAGATTTCCCATACAAATTCTAAAATTATAGTATTAGTTGCTAGGTACTAGGGCCAATGTAAACGCACTATAAAAGGCATTTCACACCGAGCATAACCGGGTTAATGGAACTCGGTTATAACAATTTTTTATGGAAAATTTTTGCAGGAACAAAGTTAATTAACACTGTTTCCGAACAGCATTGACAGGGTTAAACATAGAAGCGAAGTACTAGTTTCGTTCATTTTCGATGTAAATTTTCTCATTTCCATTATAATAATTACTTATATTAATTTTTAAATGTATATAAAATATTTCCTTTCACTTGAAAATCACTAAAAACACAAAAATTCACGTTTTAAATAATGACATTTAACATTAACAGTTGTGAAGCCGAATTTTTTATATGGGGATTAACCGAGTCCCATTACCCGGTTATGCTCGGTGTGATACGCCTATAAGCAAATTGTAATATGTACTTACTAACCAAAATGTACTAGGGCCCAATATAAACATTATTTTTATATATGGACAAATGGTACTTTACATTTACCCGAAACTTATCCTGGGGAGATGATGCATAGTTGTTTTTAATTAAACTAAATTATTTTCTAGGAGCACAGCGTTATTTATAGAGCAAGGTTTTATTAAATACTTCCCATTTCACCATTATTGGAAAGCATAAATAAATCTAAAATAAGCACAGTTCAAGTTAAAGCCTTTCAAAGATTAATACAGTCACAATTGAGCCTTTGGAGAAATATTGAAATTTTTAGTGATGAATTTAAATGAAAATAAAAGCAACGAGTAGATTTGGATTAGATTTACACTTAACCTCTAGGTTAAGTTCCTTTTTCCTTTGGCTATATGCTCTTCAGCAGAGCCTTCAATAATCTCTCATAAGGATAACATCCAATTATTTGAGAAAGAGCGCTGTCAAGTCAATGGGAAATGACGAAAGTAGAAGACTCAAATAAAAAGAACATGACGTACTCTTTTTATCACTTTACTCTCGGAAACTAAAAAATAACGTTAGTTTCAATATACGTTTAGATTAGACAGCGTTATCTGCAAATATACTGTGCTAGCCTTCTAGTAGCATATGTCACATATGAATTGGTTCGATTAATACTTTAATTCATGAATCCTAATGAAAATTAAGAAGGATCTTCTCCATAGTTCTGAAAAGCAATATTGCAATAAAATTCTGCATCATATCATTTTGATTAAGAAGCACAATAGAGTTATAATCGGTCACATGGTAAAACTGAAAGTACTATACTACTACCAAAAAACATAGTCAAAGTCCTGACATAATGTGAGCTTATGTAGGCAAAAGTTCAAAAATCAGCACTAGAAAAGGAGGAAGTAAATATTTCATACATTCAGTCCTAAACATTTATTAACCTTATTAAAAAAATATTTTATTATGGGATGTGAAATTAAATCTACTAAAATTTATAATGCTTACGTGATAAGCGAAATTGACCAACTTTTCAGTCTTCCCACTTTCAAAGAAATTGAAAAAATAAGTGCAGTAATATATGAGTCAATAATGAGAGAATGAACTGCAAAGGAAACATTATTGAGTTGCTTAACAATTCATCTACATTGCTCAACATTTCAAATAAAAACACTTCTGTTTTGTTTAAATCAAATTGATGTAAAATTTAACTACCTTAAATTCGCGCTAATGAATTATTAATTCTAAGTAAAATTTCAAATAGTTATGTAACTTAAAATAAAAACTTAAGAAACTTAGAATAGTATTTAAAAAATAATAATAGCAAAGTTTGCAAAATAGACTTTAATATAAATTAAGCAGGTGCTCAAGGCAGCTGCAATCGAAGTCTTCCGAGTTTGCACAGTTACCGGAATCATTTTATAAAAATGTTTACTACACATAAGCAAATAAAATTGTTTTTCAATTACGAAATTGAAATCATCACCATTTCTTAGCAGCCATTAACAATAAATTTTGACATTAAATTGAAGATTCGTCGAGACGAAGTTTCATTGTGCTTTTGCTACTTGGCTAGTTTAGATAGTTGGATTATTTTTTCAAAATGGGTTTGTTTACTTATATTTATATATCTATTAAAAAATATTAAAAAATCAATTTCAATAATCTCATCCATAAAATCTTTTTAGGAAGAACATATAATATTATTATGTTAATTATAGTAGTTCAATTAGTACGAATTCATTCCCTAATAGACGATGGGAAGTTCAAACTAAAAAAAAATCATTTAAGGGATAATATTATGAGTAAAGTAGCACCATTTTCAGCAAATACAGTAAGCCAGAGAACAATTAATTCAACAACATCATCAAATGTATGCACTTGTGCTATATTTTTGACAGGACAGTTCAAAAAGGGGTCAACTGACCCACCAAATGGAAACCCTGCAATTTTACATGAATTAGATAAACAATATCCATGTAATATTATAGGACAAAAATATTGCAAAGCTAAATGCTTAGATTCGGTAATTGTTTATTGTATTCTCGCTGCTATCCAAAAAAAAAGAAAAATGATAATAATAATAACTTGAATTGATTTTTAGATTATTAAATATTTGCCAAATTCAGCAAGTATAATTTGTGCAGCGATCGATAGAGATTGCCATAAAGAGCGAGCATACCTCTTTATACAAAATTGTGACACAAAATGGCATAATACAAATTTATCAGCAGGCAAGGAATACTGTTGCAGGAATTCAACCTCTTATAACTGCCCGTTTATATAGTATATTGCTTTCCTAAAGATTTAATTTTTTTATAAGTGTAATATTAGTTTTAAAGAAGTCTGCTTTAAAAGTGTGATATTAGCTTAAAAATAATACAGTTTTAATGATTATGGCTTTAGCCTATATAAGATAAAGTGTTGTTGAAATATATTGTTTAGCTTACTTTGGGTGTTTTTCTCAAATTAAATAAATGATCTCAAAGCATGGTGACCCTTGTTTTCATATTAAAGAATTTTTAACTGATTTAATGTTATAATTTTTGCATCTTAACTAAGAAACTGGATTAGGCTAACTAATATTTGAATGAAATTCTTTTATATTCAAATTTATTTCGAATTGTAGCACTATCGGACATTGGACACATTGGACACATAGGTCCAATGACATTGGAAATTTTGTAACAGAACTTATTGTTTTGTAACAGCACGAAAAAATCATCGGATTTCTCTAAAGTTTCTAGATATCAAATTTTAAATCTGACTCCTGAGCTAGAGTCAATTTTGCCAGGTAAAATATGTTAAATCTCCAAAATGTATGTAATATTTCATCAGTCCTGTGCAAATTCACCTGGGTTTATTAAATATTCCATATATTTTTATAATTACAGCTTTTTACCTGGGTAAAGTGGATACTCAGTAAAATTTTATTCCTTATACATATGTCACAATGCAGGTATCTAAGTCCAAAACTGAAAATATTGAAAACAACCACACCGGAGATTTAATTTTGGTCATAAAGATGCGCATTTAATAGGTTATGCAATTTATTTCATAATAATACAGTACAAATGTTACACCACACTAACAAACAAGTTGAGCTGAGCAAAAAAACCAAACAAACAGCACCGAAAATCCCAAGAAATTAATTCTCAATGATAAACCAAAAAATTTAAACTTGAATTAATTAAGAGGAAATGCCGGTACTTCTTTAGGAAGTAAGAGAGGAAGAAATTAAGAAGAGAAGTTTTATACTACAAAAAAGTATATATATATAATTGTTATATATATATGAAGATCTTATATCTTCACTTGTTTTCTGACTTAAAAAACCGTACACAATTTCGTCAAGCGCTGCACGCATAAAATAACAAACCGAATATGTGCAACAAGCTTTGTGAAAGTATTTGTCTTTCACTTTTTGATTCTTGTTTTTAAATTTCTCTGGAGGTAAAAGAGATACAGTTAGGGGTTGTCGACCTCGAACTTAATACACTTAAGATCTTGAGAGAAAAACAGAGTAGTTCTGATTCTGTTTTTTAAAAATATTTTAATGTCCAACAAATTTTATGAATGTATTTACTTAACCAGAATTACAATACTACAATTGTTTATATCGAGATTTTGAGTAGTTGCCTTTAAAAAATTTCAATGTTAGTTATGTGTACTTGGATTATCGTTTAAAGTAATTCTAGTTTTTATTTATGTTTTAAAACAAAGATTGATTGCTACAATATTATTCTTGCCAAGCATAAACATAGCTTATTTGCTTCTATTTAATTGAGAATATATTTGGAGGCTGTTTGCCCCAGAAATATGATAAATACAAGAAATATATTTTCCTAAAATTTATCACAGTCAGAGATTCGTGCAGATTTTTGATATATTTTAAAGAGCTAATTATCAGCATAAGATATCTCGTAGATAGTAATAAAGGACTTAAGTTTAAAATGAAAAAATTATTTTTAACAATTGTAAGACATTATTGCCCCCAAAAAATGAGTCTTGCAAAAAACTACCACATAGAGGTACTATGATTTAAATGTATTTAGCCAACTATAGGTGGTTTTTGAAAGGTTCTTTACCTACAAAATTACAATGCAATGCAATGACAGAGGTATAAAGAGGATTTTTACATTTTTACGAGGTAACACTTGTTTTCTTTTAACATCGTCCAGTAGTTAATTTGCTTTAAAGTAGTATGCTAAACTTCGGTCTTACAAAAAGCAACAGCAACAGTGCAACAAAATTCCCACGAATTTTAGACTGTTTAAAAACCGGATTAATAAGGACATTATTACAGAGTAATTATATACCTTTTAACGCGAATGATTCTTGCAATAATATTTTGGGGTTTCCAATCTCCTTGACAAAAACTTTATAATGTAAGATGTTAGTCACAAAACTTACAAGAATTTTAATTTTCCTTAAGCCACGAGGTGACCACAATTACACTTGGAATGGATTTTTAGTCGAATTTATGGTTAAAATGACCATTCTTGACCAAAAATCACAACTCAATTTGTTACTTTTCAAACCAAAACTTTTTTCAAAATAATTGTATCAATTTATTTATTGAAAAAAATGGATTTGGATGAGGATGAGGAAAAGGATGAAAATGCTTCATGACAATTTTTTTCATTATTTAATTGTTCACCTCTTTGTTCTTATTGATCTATCCATAGTATGAAAAGCAAAACCCAATATCCTTAATACTTTGTACTTACTTTAAGATTATTATAAAATGTATATCCGAAAATTTCTATTAAATATCTTTTTTAAATTTAAAATCAGAGCTAGGGTTAGTCGAATTTCAAAAATATTCATGCGGAAAGAACATTGAACTTAGGATAATTTTTATGTAAAAATCAAGAAGTTCTACGCTAGCCAAATTATAATCATAGTTGAGAAATCCCTTTATATCTAGAAGAACTCTAAGAAAACTCTATGTATATATAAATGTCCACAAATTTATATATGTATAAGCATTTGTTCACTCAAATGACACACCTTTATGACTCTCAACACTATAATCGGTGAGCCGCAAATGTTTAAAAAAAGAACTATACATTAACTGATAAGGAAGAGAGTCCAATTAACCTGGGAAGATTTTTCCACATGGAATAATATAGGCATATAAATATGTATATATATATATATATATATATATATATATATATATATATATATATATATAAATAATATACTTGCATTTCATGCACTTCCTTAACGGAAAATGTGCGCCCCAAACTCTATTGCTAAACAAAAATTTCACGGAATGGAGACTGCCATTAAAAGCAAAACCCTTTGTATAAATCGTATACCAGGCATGATCAATTTTAAACGAAGTGGCATCCTCTTCTATAGCCTAGCTTATCTATATAGCTAGAAATGATTTCTTTTTTATATTTATGTGTTCAATATGTGAAATAATTATATACATATATACATATATATATGTATATATATGCGTTTGTGTTGGTTATTTTGTTTGCTGCGTGGCTTTTGCTCTCGTTTGGGGTTGTTCAACTCGCACGATCATCAATGCAACGGCCATTTATGTTTATGCTCACAGTCCAGGGAGTATGGAATATTAGCCTTATTTGGACATACTATTTTTATGTCTATAATATTATTATGTTGACTATATAAGTTTGGGGCTAGAATTCTTATAATACATATATAATTACTTATAATAAATATGATCACTTTCATTTGTTAAATTTGATTCCTAGATTCAAGGAAAAATTTTTTAAAACAAACCGATGCTAAAGAACTTTTTGAAATATTATTTTGTTTTTTACGATAAAAGCTCTGATGTTTAATTTGTTCCGTTTAATTTTTGAAAGCTACACGAAAAAGACATAACACATATATATATATATATATATACATAATTGAATTGAATCATTATAAAATGAAGGAAGAATTACAGGAATGAATTACACATGCATTTAGACATGTGTTAATATGTCTACTTAAAGTAATGCAATTTTGAAATTTGAGCCGCTGAAAGCAGTTCAGGCAGGTTGTCTAATTATATTAATTCATGTATGTTAAATATATTCGGACATTGCTCCTAGTTTTAAAGATACAAATTATCTGCAGACATAACAAAAAATTTAAATTTTTTGCTTAACAGGGTAGTATGGGGATATGTTTTTTATATTGCATAGTTAGTTGGTTATGAAAAAAAGTAATTTAAAATAGAATATATTTTTATGTTGTTATTGTTTTTATTTTTTCCAATTTTCAATATCATTGAGGATACTTAAACTTTATGTGTTATAACGTTTATAAATTTTTCAAATTAACTAATTTTTATTTGTTGTCTTTCGCACCTAGCTGATCTTTTTTAAAGTAAATATTTTTGATAAGATCAAGTAAATTTTTAACTATTACAAATTAATAAATCAGGGGATGATATCAATAATGCGACCTACCTTTGGTACTCCTCTAGTAGCCAGATTTTTTGATCTGTCTATATTCTTATTTTAATTCTGTATAAAGGTAACCGAATCAGTATTCTAATGGAATTCACAACCATTTTATAAAATATTGAAATATTGAACTAGTATTGAAAAAATGTCTTAATATTAATCCAATAGTTTTGGTTGAAATCACTTAAACCTCTTAAAGGGTGATTTTAGTCCTTTCAGTTAACATTTTCAAACACTTTAAAAAGCTTGACGTCCCTTTGGAAACAATTGATTACTATATGCCCAGGCTTTGTATTAAATACATTAAATGGCCCTGAGTTAATTATAAACGTTGTTGTCCACATTCTCGATATTACACAAGGATTCATGTTTTATGGTATATATTTAAATTTATAATAAGAAACTTAATCATTATATTTAACACCCGTAATTTTCAATGTAGAAACATTTACTAAAAAAGTTTAATCTTTCGGGCTTTTTAGGAATTGAAACAATTAATGATTTATTTTATGTTTGTTCAATTAATATTATTAGGCTAGAAGAAAATTAATTTTTCCTTTGGTGAATTAGTTTCAAGATGTGTTATTCAGTCATGTCTAGTTCAGACTTGGAATTGCTAATTGTATTTAGCAGAGATCTACTTGTAGTATATGTTGTTTAATTTTAATTCAAGGCTTAGTCTTAAAAGATCAAAGTACAACTGTGATGCTTGACGCTTCGGCTTGTTATTATGAAAATATTGTTTAAATTTCAATTGTAAATAAATTAAATATACAAAGCCATTGAAGGATAAAGAACAAAAGTTCATATTGCCCTTGAATTTAAGTTTAACCGAATAAAATAAAAGAAGTAAGGTACTTCACAAGCTTTTTGATAATTTTTTTTTTTGAATTTTGACAAATATTGGAATTATTTTTCGTAATAAAAACTTCAACTAACAAAATTAATTATTTTTTGAAAAATAATCCTATTGTTGCTTGAATTTGTTGTTCTTTTACTTGTTGTGTTGTTAAGTGAGAAACACTTCGGTCTTTTCTAATTTTATGAATGACATTAAATCAACATAAGTATTTAAAACTAGCAATACCCGCTCTAATTTAATAAATATTCCGGTCTAGGTCTTCTGCAGATGCATCAAGTTAATACCAAACTTATTGAATGATGGTTTTTAAAATAAATTTTGATAGAATACAATTTTGACACATAGTATGATTCTAAAATTTAAAAAAATATGTTGCAATGTTTTTTAATAAGACATAAACAATAAAATATTTTACAAAGCGAATAAGTATGCGCACTAAAATTAAAAAAACTTCTAAGTTAAAGTTAGCGACTGTCAATTTCGTCTGGAGCATTTAACACATGTGAAACTAACCATTGGAAATATAAAATTTTCAATAACTTATACAATTAACCTAATATGTTAATTATTTGGATATTAAAATGAAATTAGAAAATTTGATCTGGCATCACTTTTAATTTATAAAATATAAAGCTCTGGCTGTACGAAAGTATTAGCACGCGTTTGCGCTATAACTAGCTGTATTACATTTCTCCAGTACCTTTATAATTGCATCACCAGCATGTATTGGTGTAATATTATTATTATATTAGAATATTAAATGCAGTCTCTGCAACACAATCCAAAAACAGCAATAGATGTATAGATATTATTATGTTTTAATTCCAGTATAAATAAGAGTTTGCATTTGTGGTGACCTAGAAAACGGCGATCCACGGTTCTTTTTATTTACCTTGTCCACCGACAAGTATTACGTTAGCACTTTGTAACTTATACAAACATTTTTTGTTTATAAAATTCTTTTTCCTTTTTTATTGCTGTTATTTAACGTTTAGTTTTATTTACATACATACGTATCAGTTTTTTTGTTTTTTTAATAGTTTCAATTGCTACCCAGAATCAATTTTGTAATTTTTGCCAAGAACAGGTATTTCTGTTAGTTTGTGACTCATGTCTCGGTTCGATGCTAAAAATTATGATCCATGATTTTATTACTCGAAAGGTCAGTTGGACAAGTGCGTGCGATTTATTTGATCAATTAAATCGTTTTTCTTCTTTTATTTTTATATTGTTTGACGTAATTATAATACTGCCCATGGGAGTTTCTTGACATAATTTGTTGTTGAGATTGTATTTAAAATATAATTACATATATTTCATGATTTTATTGATGATATAGGGAAAACTGATCGGCTTTAAAAGATAATATGTTTATATAAATTGTAACTTATTCAATGCTTTTCTAATTGTGGTTAACGTCTGAAGATCATTAGAAACTTATACAATATTCTCATTTTAACACTTTATCAAGTTTTAAATGATTTTAAATATCCTTCCATCTTTAGAAGAAAATTAGATGCTAACGATTCTTTAAATTAACTGGTTTGACTTATTGTTAGTAAAAAACCGAAAATAAAAACTTCTACATCAAAAATTTTTGACACTAATATAACCGCTCAAAATAATTGATTTCAAATTATATTTAGCTTTTAATACTGTTGACACAAAGATATTTTATTATTTGGATAAAAAACCAATATCGGTTTCAAAGTTTACTTCCTATTGTTGTAATATGAAAAAATGAAAAGTAGACTTTGTCACATATGTATAATTTCTTGAAATTTGTTCGTTTAATTGCTTTTTGTGCTCATATAGGAATTTACACATAAATCTAGCGGCATTTACAAAGCCTAAAAATAATTTCGAAATTGCATTTAGGTATATTGTCCCCAGACATTATTGCCTGTAGTTAGCCTAAAGTCATAATTTCCAGGAGAATATGACCACATATATCCAAACTTGAGTATACAAGACACCATATTCAATGAGTCTTGTATATTTTCTCAAAGCCAAACAATATTGCAACAATCAGCAAAGATCCACTTTACAGACCCCAAACTGTATATACAGACAATAAACAATAACAATTTGGCAGGTTGACAACTTTAAAAGGTAAACTATCCTCAATTTGTATGCAGAGTGTCAACTGTAAATTCTGAAGAAATTTACTTGGTACGCAATTATTTATACTTTTAGCCTTGCGGCAGTGCAATTAAAGGTGAGGAATAACGTGGTGAAATGTATGGAAAGAAATATCAATATCCGTTGTACCTACTATAATATATTGAAAAATATATTTATACTTAATAAAAAAAATATATATTTAGAATAGCTTTTAGAAAAATTATTTGAAGGTGAAATAATTTGACATTATCTGAAAAAGTATAATAAAAGTTTTGGTTTTAAGAAATTAACTATATTTTAAAACTAATCATTCTTTTTTAAATTTCTCTCCGGATTTTAATAAATAGTCAAAAATAAATGAGTAAATACAACAAAATTACATTAAAGTTCTAAGATCAATTATAAAACCAAATATAAAAAAGTAAACTAGAATCTTTAAATAGAAATTTTTACAAAATTATCAATTCTCTATACTATGATTTCATAATTTGCAAATGGAATGAATGATAGAAATAAAGATACCCCATTTACAAAGCACCTATGATGCCTACCTTCATTTTATAATTTTTTTGTTTCTATAATACAAAATAAATTAAACGCTGCGTGTTTTATTCTATCAATGACCCCAGGCAAATTCTCATCATTTTTAATATTCAGTAGGTATAAGCTAATGATAAACTAAGGTACAAAATTTTCAAAGTTTATTGCCAAAAGTAGTTTGAGGCTGTCTAATGATAATTTTAAATTAGGCATAATATCCCTTTGTATGTGTTTAGCATACCATGGTGAGCTAAAAAAAAATTATATTTTTACTAACTTTGTTATTTGTGTATATCTTTTCCAATGTTCACCTCCTTTAAAATATTTTTAAAGGTCTTCTTCTTTAAGAGGTTAAAGCCCTTAGATGAGAAAATCTAGTCATCTAAAAATAAAACAACAAAAATTTGTGTGTTGTTATTTTTTTTTTTTTGGCTTTTTGAAGTAAACAAAAAAACCTGTATATAGCTAACAACAACTAGGGACGACTTCTGTGATGACCATAATTCATTTGCTGACCTCCACATTCTATGTCCCAACATAGCTCCCCGTATAAGTGGCGATGAAATACCAAAAAAATATTTAAGTTTATTTTTCTTTTTCTTCTTCTTGGTTGTTTACTACTATGGTTGTTGTTGGAAACAGTTACAAGTTTTTGGGGTTTCTATGATTAGTGCTATTGCCTGGCCATGGCACTTAACCATAACTTCTTCATGGACCTTAAGGCAATAATCTTCCTACGTTAGGCTTCTACTAAGGTATATATGTATGGTCAAAGATGATATCATCTCTTTTGTGGGCCCTTTGCATAAATGAAGGGGAAATTGGATAATTTTATGCCGTTATAATTTGATATTTATTTGAAATTCAATTTATCGATTTCCTTCGCCTGTACTAAAAACTTAACTGGTTTTTGAAGCTTTTTTTTTAATATAAAGGATTACATTAGAGTTTTTATTGCTTTCAGTTTTGGAACATAATAAAATTTTACTCAAATTGATAGATAGAGTAACTTAATATTTTAGTTTTAGTTATTCGAGTTAAATCTTTAATACACATCAATCTCTTTGGTCAAACATCCGATACTGACTAATACTTTGCCTATATGATACTAACCGATGACCGATACTGATATATTTTATGATTATTGCTATTTGTGACCATCATAACTGGTCTAAAAAACCAAACTTTATGATTTATTTCTTATACAATATAAATAAATGTCCTTTTTTTCGACCTCCTCAACCTCAACCTCTAATCAGTCGAATAACTTCAGTATTGGTTTAATGTTTAGTTTAGTTTCATCCCTGATAGTAAAGATTCAGTCGAATTCTAATCTGCTTAATTAGTTTCTAAGCTTTATTGAAAAAGCAAATACTCCGTTACTTGGAAGTTCTTTTAAAATCTGACCCATCACACGTAAATAATTTTGAATTTAAAATTCTGATTCGTGATTTCTTATATAAATTTGTATTACTAAATTTTTAAGAGGGTTTTGTATTATAAAATTTCAATATAAACTTTTTGATTTAATTTGCGGAAGTCCATTTAAACTTCATTTCTTCTAACTGCCTTTCGATTTAATCCAAAGCACGAATAAGAGAGAAAATGTTAGGTATCTTCGCTCAATTTGTGGTTTCCATATATTTTATATGGGATGAGAGAGCCGAACCATTGATTCGGAAATATAGTGAATACCCCGCTTTACACATGACGTTTCTCTAGTTGCCCATGAGACCGGCAACTACATACGGATTTTTATCATTAACATCATTGTCCCTGTCAGAATTGGTATAAACGATTTACGTGAAACCAGTGTTCACTTTGAGCGTTGTCTTGAAATTGAATGAAATAATTTACTGCCATATTGAAATCATATTACCAATATTTCATACATTAGGTAACCAATTTTAACTCGAAAGTAGAATTTTATTTCCGTTTTGTCTTGCATGTTAAATTCTGTCTTAGGAGTTCCTTTATCTTATTCATTTCTTGCAGATTGTTTGAGATTAAAACTAAGTCATTAACAATAGAACTAAGAATATTTTTTTCAAATGTGGTGTTAAAGCGGTTTGACTATTCAAAGAAGACTAAAAAATTATTATTCTGGCTCTTTCAATCAAACTTCAACTCTTTCAACCCCATCCTGTTCTGGTGTATAAGCATTTTTATATTGAATACACATTTTTTTCATTAAGAAAATTTCTTAAAATCCATGGAACTATATTCGCTACCACTATCATATCTGATCTTAGTTAGCTTACCGTTAAATCTAGACATGTTCATGTTATAATATTCCTCAAAAGCTCCAAAAACATCAATTTTCTTTTTCATCGGATATACCATGGCAAAGTGAATGAAATCATCAATCACGTTTACAATATATTACAATATATCAGAACTATAATATCAATGTAAACTAAGTCCAGTGGCCTATTTGACCTAAATTTGAAAGCCTTTTTTTTTATCTCACTTTTTTTCCACAAAAAATACTTCTTTTATTTTCTACTTCAATTATCAGCTCAAAAATGTTAGTTTAATTCCATTTTCTTCAAGACGTTTAAATGAACGTAAATTGCAACTCAACTCCCTTACATTATTGAACACTTTCTATTATGCATGGTTTAAATTTTCCTTTCACATCCACAAAACCTTTGATTTTCTTATTTCTGTTTTTAAAACTTTAACTGTGCTTTTCGATGCTCAAATTTCTTGAGGTGCACTTAATTTTTTTTGATTTAATGAAAAAGTTTCTGTCATATACCATTCGAATCAAAACAAAAGCGTATTGAGTTCTTTTCCACAATTAAATTAATATTATTCTCTTTCTAATAAAGGCAATTTCTGCTTGTTTGTTACTTAAAATTTCCTGCTTGTTTTCTTCCTAAAAAGAGTTTATTTTTCTTTTATTAAAATTTATATAACAATAGTGAGAAGTATATTTAGTGTATTTAGCAGAAGTGGTGGCCAGATCTTCACTTACAAAATTCATTTTTCCATTTATTTGCCTCATCCAGCAATTAACCATTTACAAATTCCATGGTTAAGCTTTTTGATTCATTGCTTTAAGTGCGGGGATAAGTTCAAATGATCCAGGTAATGTTAAATGACTTAAAAATGGTTAGTTGCACCTAAAAAATTTAAAACATTTTCATACAAAAACTTGATTTGATTTTCTTTGACTTTTTCCTTAAAAATTAAGCGAAAACATCAAATAGAGATAAAGAATGTTTCTCACAAAGAATACATTTTACAGGTGATTCTTGAATCTATATTTACTCACTAACATACCCTTTATAAAATTTCAAATTTTTCCTGTACATTATATTTATATACGCAAGATTCCTTATTCCTCTAAAAGAGAATTTAAACAAAGTATCAAACCACCTGAATGTTGACAAATTTGTCAAACACTAATAAGTGACCTTGTATTGACTCCATTTCATTATATTTCAAGGTTAACATCCTTTTCCGAGTAAAGAGTTGGGTAGCTATTCTTTTCCTTTCAAATATCAAATCCAATGTCATTTCTTCAACTGTATTTTTGCCCTTAATATATTCAAGATGAGAATCAGCAATCATGGGTAAAATTAGAAGAATACATTTTTTTCTCTCTTTTTGCCTTTTTCAGTTCATTGCGATCTGTTAATTTAGTTGAAATATCCAAATCCGTGTTGTCTGTGTAAATTAGCCAATCAGATTCATCCAAGATTACCATCAGTTTGAATTTCCAATCACATTAATTATGTCCATTGTATAGATGTTGTTTTAATAACTTTTTCTCTGTCATCTATGAAATTATATTTTCCACGGGATTTTAGGAAAAATTTAAACTTCGTTCATCTGTTAAAAATTACCTATTATAAATTAAACTTTTAAAACATAAATGTTCCATTTCAAAAAAGTAGACACGTATTCAATGAAAATTAAAAACAGAAAAAAATAACATGTCACCTCTATTAAAATAAGAGGTAAGGATAAAAGTGTAAAAACAATGAAGCATATATGATTTTGTTCTCACAAATAGCCAGCTTCTTATACTTTCTTATACTTTATACTCCTAACACATAAAAAATATAAACTTAAAAAAATTATGTTACAAATCTTCAGATTCTTTGAATATTGTTTAAGTATTCTATCCAGATACTAGCGAAAATTAATCTTTTGTCCCGATCAGTTTAGGTGCTGACATTTTTACTATAGGTTTACATCAGATTTTTATCAAATTTTCAGAGTGTTTAAATAAAGATATACATGTTACAGGTTACATGTTACATGTTATTGAGGCAATATAAATTCAGATATTATAGAACTGTCATAATTACCCAGTTTGAATGCTTTATAGTGGGTAAAAAAACTTGTTTTTATACCTATATAAAATAGTATAGACAACTTTTCTAGTTATTGTGTAGTAAAAAAAAATTAGCAAAAGAGCTCTACACAAAATTTTTCTTAAAGGAGTCAAAAAATTTGTATTCAAGTGGCTATAGTGCGAGCTATCACTTTTCTCTCTGCAAAAATTCCAAAAGAGAATAACAAAAGTTTCCAAAATAAAGGCCAGTTGTAACATAATTGGAAGTCAAAAATAAAACGCATAAGAGCTTGATTCATATGTTTCTTAACCAGGTACAAACAAAATAAAAAGAAAATTCAAATATTTTGTTGTTTTCCAAAACAAAGCTTAAGGTATGATTATTCCTTTTGATTCATAATATCGTCTTTTGCATACAAATTAGTAAACTGTGTATGCGCAATCTGACAGCTTTATTAGTGTAAATAAAATAGCTACAAAATATGAATAATAAGGACACGGGGATGAGAGTCTACATATATGGCTGTCGTACTTTCCCTCAGTTTTTCGCTTCTTTCATTCTATGCTTTAGGAATCATTTTTTGAGTATTTTATTTCAACTAAAGAAAGTCATCCAGGCCCAAGGCAGAAACGTAATTTTTAAATAATTGAAAGAAAATTTAGCCAATGGGATGGGATATTATAAGTTAATCGCGGAAATGGATGCGCCTGAATGCACCCTTCCTTACCTCCGGTTCATTTTTGTATTTTTGTTAGTGAAGGTATAACTGTATATTATGATAATATATATATATAGTCAGTTTTATGATCTTCATATATTTTATACTAGCTTTTTTGTATGACGAGAAAGAGTGAAGTGAAAGGGGAGGAACTGCTTTGATGTAGTTCAATAAACTTTCATTGAAGTTTGCGTGCTACATAAAATTTTCTCTTTGGGGTTCCATTGTTTGTTATTCTTTTTTAATGGTAATTTGTTAATCCTCAGCTTTGTAATTTGTGCTTATGTACTTTTTTATCAATTTTTCTTTATTCAATTCTTCATTACATTAAAACCCGTTGGATCGATTCTCTGATAACTAAAATTAAACAGCTTACAAGTATAAATAAAATAACTTGATTCAACAGAGATATTCTTTTCCAAAAATTCTTTATTGTTTTTTTATTTTTAAGTTTAAAAGAAGGAGATTCTATATGAAAAATAAAAAACAGGAAGTAATACAGATAAAAATTAGAATTGAAAGCAATATGCATTGACGCACATTTTTCTTATTTTATTTAAGTTTTCAATGAAAATTGTTCATTAATTTAACTTTTGTTCATTAAGTGCGCAATACAATGCCTAAATTCGTCTCTTAGTAAAGTTCAAAGAAAGAGTGACAAGAGTTTTGGTGGTTTAAGTACTTCTAAGTAACTAAAGTTTCTACTAAGTAACCTGATCAAAATGTTATAATATAAGATATTTCAACCTCTTTTGCAATAGCTGAAAATCTATTCAACTTAGCTTCTATTGCTCTTCCCAGGGCAAACAGTAAGGAAAAAACTGCCTCCATTTTTGCAATATTATCCTTTTATAATCCAATCCAAATATATATTTTTTTTTTATTAGTTACAAATAGGATGGTGGAGTAATCTGGGTTTGGTCGCTCTAGATGGGTTTTTTCTTTAACTTTATAATCCTGGAACACCTACTAAAATTATTCGATAAATACAAACATGTTGGCAATTCAATTTTCGCATATTGTTTGTTTACTCATATCAAATCCTGGTATAAATTGTGGATGCGTATGATGGACTATATAATGCCAAGAATGATTACAGTTGAGGGTTTTTAAAAATAAAAAACATAATTCTAATTCTTAATAATTCTAATTTCTTAAAGGGATAAACTATTTAAAAATTATTTAAAAACAAATAAAAAAACGAAATCAGTTAATAGCATAAAACCTTAATATTTTCATTATATATGATAGAAACCCGTCAAAAATTAATTTTATGGATGAAAAGCGTCTGAACTATTTTTATCATTTAATTCCCACAGATTTCCATCAACAACCGGAAAATCTCATATACGGTCTGACAGTTTCTATGCTGCAACGGTTGTGGGAAAACTATTCATATTACTTCACAGCCCAATAAAGTCAAAGGAAATAAGCACCCTCAAAACAAGGAGATTCTGATAAATAAAAATCAAATAATCTTTCAAAAAATTCTCTTTTATTTTGTATTTTTTGTTACTGTATAAATTTGGTGTAGCAAATTAGGGATGCATTTATTCCAACCAAATTTAAAATTTTTAAAAAGAAACCAAATAGAACAAAATAACTGATAACCAACGAAAAAACCAGGAAAATCATTGTTTGGAAAATAAAGGAAGCTTCAACCGACTGTAAAGTCGGCGCTCCCATAAATTTAAATGCTAAAAATATTCATTTATTCGAAATAAAAGAAAACTTCACCCTTGCTCGGTCTCATAAATAAATTTCGATCACACTGATTGACCCTCAGGTGAAGGGCTGTAACCACGCAGCAAATTGACTTTGAGAAAAAATATACGGATGACTATAATAAAAAGAATAAAATAAAAAAAATGATATTCAAATATTTCTTATGGTTAAGTTAACCATCCCCTTTCGCTATATTTTATCAACAATCAAACTAATTTATCGCTTCGGCTATCTATTGCGGCGTAGAAACAATGAATTTATTTAAAAATATATTATCTGATAAGAGGGTAGTATCCTTAATTGGTTCTGGACATATGAGCTCATCCTTTTTTGGGGGTATATATATAATAGAAACATTGCTAAGACTAACTTTGATTACCGGAAATGATATGCTAATTTATGTGCGACCTAAGATCGTTCAGAAAATCATTTAAATTTAAAAGTTATGACTGGTTTAAATTGTTTTTGTTTATTTTTTGTAAACAGCTGCTTGCGACTAGATCTTCTTTCTGTTTAGCTTTAAAATAGGCTTAAAAAGTAAACATAATTATTTTAAATTCTAAATTAGCAAGGAGGCTTTATATAATTTCTAAGGTCATATGCATGTTGAACTTTTAATTATTTAATTTTAATTCGTCTATGTAGCATTAGGCGATCAACAACTTTATACTTTTTCACAAGCTTTAAGAAGGAAATTAATTTTTGAAGATACGAGGACTTTATTAATAAAAGTTTGACATATTTTTTAAGTTAACTAAAAAATTTATCGCCTTTTGTTCCTCATAAAACTTAGGGTTATAAAACTTTTTATGCAAAGCACATTTTTTAACCTTAAATAATTCAAGACTTCTGACAAAAACTTGCATATTATATAAATTATTATCTAAGAAAAATTAATTGAATTGAATTAAATTAATTGAATTAATTGGATTTTATGCATAAAATTCTATTAGTAAAAACAATTTTAATTTATTAATCTATTGTACATATAAAAATACCAAAATAAGAAAACAAAGAAGAAACTTAAACTTAAGAAACCCATTTTCTAGGCATCCTATTCAAATTCATAAAGGAAAAAACTAATAACTTAACAAAAAATCTAAACTGAAAAGAAGACAAATTGTTATCATCCTAATTTTCCCAATTGTTAAACATGAATTTAACATGATATTTAAAAGATTTTCAAATTAGGCTTAGGTATTTTTCTCTTGTGTTTTGTTTTCCATCAATTTCAATATTTTATCCATTAAAAACAAAGTCAACAAATAATATGTATATCCATCAGATAGATAAGAAACCTTAACTAAGGCATCGTAGCTATTAAGCCTACGAACATTTTATATAACTATTAAGTTATATACGTACATATATATATTAGCATTATAGAGATACACCTCAGGCTTTCATAAGAGCCGTTTTCCTTGGAAAATCACTAGAGATTAGATTACAAATGTATACAACTTACTGAAGCTTTTGCTCAAAGAAACGCAATACCCGTTGCTTGGAAAAATTTACTTAATATCCCGAGTACATAATATTCCTAGATGTTCTAAAAAAACTGATAATAATTATAAAAAATAAAGTAAGCAGCCTGGTGTGATGTGTAAGAGCATTGTAAGTACTGCTCTGTTAATATATGTTCGATCGTATAATTGTTTTTTTGAAATCATAAACCAAATTGGACAATCTCGACATCCTCAGGTGTGTATCAGTGTTTCTATTAGAAATAAATATTAATAGGTTTATGACTATATATACATTGAGGAATGTACGTTTTATGTGTGGTCGAGCGTAGACAAATATTAGACATAGACAGGTAAGACATTTATACCGACAGATATCTTAATGTCAATTCTTTTAAGCTTTTGTATACATATATATATAAGCAGTTTTTTGTAGTTTCGTATTATTCTCCCTCCCCGTTTTAGGCTCACCTTCTTATAGAAACTAAGCACTTCTATTACTCGTCGAGTTTCCTTATGAGTTCTTTTATATTATTTGATTTTTTTTATTTTCTGTATTTCTTCTTCGTGCCAAGTGGCTTCTAGGAAGGAAAGGGTTTTTGAACTTAAAAGAGGTCATTCCCAAGAAACTCGACTTTTCTACTATTAATCAAGGGCTTCGACTAAGTGTTCCATGTTTATTTTTTTAGCAGTTTTTGTTACTCTTAAATGATGATCATAACCCATAGCAAGTTATAGTAAATTTCAAAATTATTTATTTTCTTTTTTCAGTTACTTGTTTTTTGATTATTAAACGACTAAATTTTATGGTATACTTCTTAACAAAAACAAAGATAAAAAAATAGGTAAAATATTATATAAAATAGCCTTAAAAATAAATACATGGCTATACATTGATCCGTTTGATGGATGATATAAAAATCTATCATTCTCCTTAAAAAGAAAAAAAAAGTTCAACTATCACCACAAGTCGGATCGACTTAAAGGAGTTCTTGTATAACCGGCTAGGACAATGACGTGCATATGTTACTAAACCAGCATCTAGCACCTGTACATATTTGATATTTCTTGTTCTCCCCACGTAAGGAATTTCCTTAGGTTATTCACCTCATATTGTGAACAAAAAAAATCATAAACGAAACTTAGGAAAGCATAAAAATGATTGTACATAATATCCTGGAGGCTCCCAGTAATATTATTTCTAGTAATAAATTGTTTTTCTTGTGTGAAATTCTTTTACATGTATTACAAGGGGGACCATTGGAATGTTGAATGATGAACTATGGGTGGTTCCTTGAATTTTACGGTAATTACAATACACTAGAATTTAGTGTCTTTATGATGCATATTAATGTTTCTTACAGATGAAATTTTTTTTAAATGTAATCTTTACGTGTTAATTGTATTTTGATTTTTTAAGTTTTTAAACTTTTAAATTTGCATTATTTAATAATTTTTTGTAATGTTTCTACAAAAAAGTGATGAAAAGCTAACCTAAAACCATATAAGCCTTGGCCAGCGACCGATAAATATGCTTTACAATAAATTTTTTAACAGTTACAGTGCTTCATTGTCATTTTCATGATGGTGGTTTGCTGATTAATTAATATAATTTTTGCATTACAACTGAAGCTAATGTAAAACATTTCGAATAAAATCAGTTCTCTATATAGTACAGAAATACAAATACAAATGCCAAATACAGCTTACTTAATCTAAAATAAGGTAGAATGCTCATGGAATTTTAACAACTGTCAAAAAGCAAATTGTTCCGTGATTGTTTCCAAGGCAATACAATTTACACAATAAAAGGGTATATCAGATTAGAGGAAACAAGTCTTAAGCTTTTCCTAATTTTAGCTGATTTCTCGAAACGTTAGTCCGATATTAAAGAGTCCAAATTATCCTTAAAAATCATAGGTAAATGAATAAAATCAATTTTTCTGCTATGTTTAGCAATGAGGCACTATACTTTCAATTAAATATTGCTTTTATAAACCTGAAAGTCAGCAACGACGAGTTGTAAGTTCTGCTACTGAAACAAAACTTCCTTTATTAATGCTTAATAGGTATGGCTAATTGTTGAAATTGGCTGTAATATAAAGAACATCCCGCTTTTCTTTATCTTCCAAAAATTTTTGTCTCTTGTTATCACCGATATACACATAGAATGACGTCAAGTGCAGGAGACGATGTTTATCTTAAGTAAAATAACGGGCTTTTGAAGCTTTCTTATAAGATGGCAAGTAATCTAACCCTCTATTGCGCGGAGCTTTTACACTTTACAGAATATGTAGCCGAGAACTGTTAAATGACCAATTTTATATGCCTCCAAGAGCAACTTAACAGAATATTACACAACATATCTCATTATTTACACAAAATTTTCTCAATGCCGAAGTAAATTAGTCTAGAGAAGTCCTCAATCCATTGGATCAAATTAAATTATGGTATAACTATACCGAGCTCTCTTCGCAAACGTCAAGTTATACCTGACAAAAACACACATGAAGTTTCCTATTGGTTCATAAGTAATTGTATAGTAAAAATATAGTAATAAATCTTTAATGCTGGGAATATATAATTCAAATGACAGTAAAACTGAGGAAAAAATTTGATGACTCTTGAGCAATACAAACAAATGTTTTTCAAATAAATTTATAAGAAACTGAAAGACTAGCAGCTTCAAAAAAAATTTTCAAAATTTGAGAAGCTTTTAAAATTTCCGCTTGTCCTTCTTTGAAATGGGATTCTGGTTCGGTGAGAAGTCAGCGTGTGAATGAGAAAGTCGAATTTCGACATATTTATTACATTGGTATAGTTATAACATTACGGTATAATGTAATTTGCCCTATTCCTTAACAGCATTACAAATAAATGATGACTTAAAATTGTTACCTAAATTTTAAGACAGCTCTAATCGGTAACTCAAAGCAGCCTACTATGACTTAAGTCCCTTTTTAAACAACGATAGCGTATAAACTTACACACTCTCTCTAGTTTTCAATAAAATATTTTATAAATAATGCTTATTGTAACTGTCAAAATGATTTTATTTATTGTTTATAGCTTATCTTAAAGTAAAGTCCGGTCAAATACTTTAATTGAAAAAGTGATATGCTATTAAAATTTACCAGTTGAAACACTTGAATATTAATTTGAAATAAATGAAGAATGAATCTGAAATCGCTGAAGAAAATCAATAAAAATATATTAGCCTTATAATAGGAACAAAAGTGATAAAGTCGTGCGTTTTCCTAAAAAAATTTTGTGAGAATTGGAATGTAGCCATCTTCCAGCTTGCTGGTTTTTGATTATAGAAAATTTTTTTACACTCAAAATATTATAAATACCTGTAAAACTTAGTAAATAAAATCAGTTCACGATTTAAAAATTAAATAATATTAAAATTTCAGGAGAGAAATGTCAAATCGTTTACAACAGTTAAGATTTTTCTAAAAAAATACAAAAACAAGTGTTAGTGTTACGCATGAAAAAATCTTAAAAAATAAGTTCTTAACGTCTGCTATATAAGTAAGATAAAGAAACCCTTGTCTAAATTGAAATTCAAAACCTGTTTTCCTTCAACAGGTTACACCTGCTGTAATCTCTAACATCCTAAAACACAAAAGGGTTGCAATGAACCCTCCCGTGTGACTTTCTCACTTTGATATGTCATGGTGATTGTAGCCTATGTAGCTTATGATATATCATCCTTTAACCATAAAAGCAAATTCCAGCCTAAAAGTATTTTTGATGCTAAAATATTGAAGTCTAGACATTTGTCTTTCTTCTTCTTTTTGGGTCGATAGCTTTTTTTTCCTTTCCTGAAAAACCAGTCTTAGAACTAATTATCCTTTTTAAATTGTCCAAATTGAATTTAGGGTAGGGAAAAATGATGCAACCCTTTTATATGAATCTTAATATCTAAATCAAAGATATATTATTGAAAGTATTGTCAGTTCTTTTTACACCGTATGTGCAACAAGTGCCAGTCTACCCTTGTTCGCAAGCCACAAATATTGAAATTATATATGTATATAAACAAAAAAAAAACAAGGAAAGAAAAAATATGGTCAGTGCACAATGCAAACAAAAAAGGGTTCACATTTTTATTCCCTTCCTATACTAGAATTTCACAGGAAAAGTGATTCGATAGCGACAAGAATAAACTGTGGTACGGTTCCGATTCGGTAAACTCATCGGTCATTAACACTGACCCCATCATCCTTTCTTATTATATCTTCTTGTTATTATACCACTCAGGGTATATCACAACTCTGTCTACCTTAGTCAGTGTTCATAAAGTTAACAATGACCAAAATTATAAATAAAAATTATTCCCCTAAATCTTCTCTACTACAAATTTTTTAATTTATATTTCCCTGTTGTTGCTTTTTGTTTGATTTTTGGTTTGTATATATTAGTTTGATGATCAAGGTTTTCAACCTTTGCTCTGTTCACTTATATCCTGTTGAGTTAGACTATTTGGATAGGGTGTACCTTTTAAATAACTTCTTTTGTTATTTTTACAGTCGAGCACGTATAGTTAGTTAAAAAGAAAAAAAGACAGTAAAGAAAAATTTGAAAAAATGAAGAAGTAAAATCCAGAAAACAAAGTGGGAAAATGCTAACACAGGTTCTAATTATTTTACTAAGAGGCTTCCATTTTTCTTTAAATCTTAAGGTGTTTTGTTTGGGATCGTTCATCACACTTCCCAGCAGAAGGGGTTGAATTAATTCGCATTTGAAAAATAACTCTTATAGTTTTTGTTTTTTTTTATATAAATATATATTAGTAAAAACATCACTCAAATTATGTTAATAAGCGGAAAATAGAAAGTTTATTCCCTACTCAAGTCAAAAAGTGTTTTACCGAATTTGATCTATCAATTTTTTTATAATTAGATAATTTTGTATAATTAACATCTACATGCAGTAATTGTAAGAAATATTTGTCACAAAAACAAAATATATATTCACAAATACGTAAAGATATATTTATGAGGTATAACATTTTTGTTCCAGCTAATTTTGACATATTAAAAACTATACTACATAGGAAAAAACTGTGCTACATAGCAAATCTCATATGAATTACTTTGGTCATTTCTCAAATTTTAATTTAAACAATAATGGAATATCTTGACTCATAAGCATTATTGCGATTTTTCAACTATGTATTGCTATTTCGAAAAGGAAAGTAAAACAAAAATATTCTAGTACATTAGAAGGATCAATTATGTGAAATATTTATTTACTAGTGCAAGTAAAATGTCAGGCGAATGCTTATACTTTTTGTATAATATTCATCTGTCGATTCTCCATCAACTATTATATGATATTTTAAAATTAGATGCAAGACTCTAGTCAGTCTCTTTAATATACAGGGTGTCCCGCAATTGGTTGGTCGAACGCTTAGGGTAGAAAGTAGATAAAATTTCATTGACTAAAAGCACAAAGAGTAGGGGTCTAACTTTTTTCGTTCTCGAGTTACAGCCTCTTGTATTTTTTAGACTTCGAGCACTTATAACTTTTGAATGCATGTAATAATGTTTTTTGGAAGTTTCGTGATTTTTTTACAATTTTAAAATTATCTTTCTGCATTGAATTATCTTTTTTTGCTTAAATTATGGCTTATATGCATTTGTATGATCTTCTTCCTTTACGTTTGGTCTTCAGATTCGGACAAAGCCGATAGCTATTAAAATTCAATTGTGGTTGTATCCTTAAGATAAATTTTCTTGTGACAAAATTGATATGTTAATATGGAGCAGAATTTTTGGAAAAATGTTAAAGCCATTCTTTATAAACATATATTATTTTTTTATATGCTTTTATAATCAACTTCTGCCTGTTTGTGCCATTCAAACTCAATTTTAGCGCACTTAATGAGTTTCCAAAACTTTGAAATTTTTTACACCTGCTTGCTTGCCTAGATATTTAAAATAAAAGTTGAATTTCTTTGAATTTCTAATTAAAGGGTTATAGCAACTAATTGGTTTGGTATAATTTTTTGTTTATTTTTAAGAGCATTATAAACCATAAAAGCATATTCTTAATTTATATTTTTATTAAATATGTACTTCTTTCCATCGGCACCTAGAGAATTTCTTTCCTTCAATAATTGGTTTAATTTAAAAATTTCATTAAAAAGATATTAAAATTGTTTTTCAAAGAAACGGCTTAAGTGTTTGGAATTTAGGAAATCCAAAACCTCTAGTCCACGAAAAGTTCATTGCTTTAAAACAATTTAATAATCAGGTTAAAATTCATAAAGAAAAACTTACAAAAATAAGAATTCTACTAAAAACAATAATATTTAACAAAAAAAACAATATTTTATTTATATGAAAAGCAAAGTGTTAAAAATTTTTCACATAAATGACCCTGGAACCGTAGAAAAGAAAAAAACCAATAAACCTATAGTTGTCGTGTACAATGGGTGCAACTAACAAAAACGTGGTAAAATAAGAATGAACAGCAAATTCCAATTAAACAAAAAAGAATAAGCTAGCTCTAACCACAAAATATAGCTACTAGGCCTGAAAAATAGATTTATGTATGTGAGAGCCCTTTATGTTTCTTTCCAACCACTTTGTTCTTCGGAGCGAAAAATTAAGGGCGTTAAATTTTGCCATCTTATCAGCCAAACCACAGATGACAATATGTATATATGTCAAATTATTAATTATATTAAGATGATACATATATGATTGAATTAAAGTAATATCCTTATAAATGACAATAATATGATTATAAATTTGAAAAATTTTCACATCTGTAAATCTAAGCATATATAATTTGCTGTTTATTTGGGTATTTATAAATTTTAATTCAAAGATGAGCCAAAGAACTCCTCATCTACTAGATTTGAACTTACCAAATTTCAAATATAATAAAAGAAAAAAACTTTTAAAGCTATAAACTAGTTAAACTTATACTAAAGAGAATAACTTACTAATAGAAATAATGAAAATAAAATAGTTCCAGTTGCCCCTATATAAGCATTTGATGAATATTAAACTCCTAGTAAGGTATACCGTTGAGCTATGGGCTTGTTGGCTTTCTCTGTGGGATGTTGGGTTGGGCTTTTAGATTATTGTTATTTACGCAGTAAAAAGCTTCGTGCTGAACAGGTACTTCATTCCTTTTTAAAAATTCTGTTATAAGACATTTCTTTTCAAGTGGAGCGATAGCAATAACAGCTTTAGTTTTTTATTTTTGTTTTTTGGAATTGCCACTATAAAAATAGTAGGTGTCTTAATATTTTTTTACTAATAAATAGAAGACTATAGAAAAATGTTCATTGCCAATGTTACATTGCTATTAGTCACTTATTATTGTTGTTACATACGTAAGATACATAAATTTTTAAAAAAAAAATTTTGATTTACAAATCTCTTTTCAGGGTAAGGTGAAGGCATGGTGAAAACGAATGAGAAAAAAATACAACGTTAGGCCGAGCTAATATTTTGCTATTTGTCGGGCTTTTTGCTTGTAAAATTTTTTTTTTCATGATTTCAAACTAGGCAAAATAATTGAATTTTAATTCAAAAGGTACAACAAATGAAAAACAACAGCAAAAATTTTATATTTTACAATCCAATTGAATAAGTTTTGGCTGAAATTATTCACTTTAAATAATAAATATTAGTGGTAAGCTTAATCGAGGTATTCACTATATATTTCCGAATCAATGATTCGGCTCTTAGTTCCCATTTAAAGTATATGGAAAACAGGAATAAGAGAGAAAATATCCAACATGTTGAATATTTTACTCACAAATGATTCAGCCGTATACTTTATATGGGCTGAGAGAGCCGAATCATTGATTCACATTTATAGTGAATGCCCTGCTTTACAGTCTAAACTTTATTTAGCTAAACTGCTGAATTTGTGATCCTCCAAAACCTTCTTAGCTTTCATAAATATTGTGTTATTGAATTTGAATGAAATCGTCTGGTCATTTTATCTTCTCATCCCAAATGTAAAAGGACATGCATTTTTATAACAACAATTACTCTTATGATTGAGAAGTAAAATCAGATTTTCTCTAACTTTTCAATCCGATCACGATGTTAAATATTTTTCGAATTTTTTACTATTGCGTCAGCTGCTGTTGGTACCACTCTCAGGCTATAGGGATTCTACCCCATTATAAACTATTTTTATTAAAAATAAAAAACTGAAATATCAAGTATCTTATTTTTACATTGAAAGTTGAGAATGATTGTTTCCGAAAAATTAATAAATTATAAAGGCATAAATTTCAAAACCCTTTTAATTTTGATACTCAGAAAAACTCGTTTCCTAATACAAAAATATTTTATATTGAATCAAAACAGAAAAATTTTGTTTTTCCCTTAAGTTTTAATGTCTTATTAATATAAAGGTGGGCATCCACTTAGTGCGTATATCTCAGCGAGTAACTTTTATGACGTCATAGACTCACGCTAAAGTTCCCCCTCATATGTGGATATTTCAGCGTGAAATTCATTTGTACGTCATTTTGACGTCAAAAAAGTTACCCGCTGAGATATACGCACTAAGTGGGTGCCCACCTTAACATGTAGTATTTCAGATGTAAATGGTGACAGATCTATAAAAACCAATTTAATTTTAATATTTGTACTTTTGCTTTTAATTATCGGGTTTTAAAGAGTGCAATTCCTTTATAATAAGTTCATCAGTGTCGATAGTTATATGACATCTATTTGAAATTTAATTAATTAGTACTAAAATATATAAATGCACTAATTGATATTCATCTCACCCTAACTAACTTTTCGGGTGTATTTTGGGATATTTGTAAAAACTTCAAGAGTAATAATGTTAATAGTAATTGATATATTTATGAAATTTGAAAACAGGATGTTGCCAATAAAACCTTAAAACGAAAAACTTATAAATATAGGTATTTCAGAAAATCTATTGTATTTAAGCATAAAGCTTAAATATCCAAAGGTCACAGAGAAAACATACTATAGCCGCCTAGTAAATGATTAATTCCATTTCCTGCTTCAGTATAAAATTCAATTGAATTTAATCCTTGGCCTTTTTTACGATATCGACAAAAAAAAAGTTGGTTGAACGAACTTACATATAATATATGCATTCTTTACACTCATCTATGCGCGTTCTTATATTTTTTTTAAAGCTAGACACATGTAAATACTAACCTATTTATAAATCCAAACACATACACATACACATACCACATACCAAAAATACAGAATAAAAAAACAATGGAGCTCAGATACTGGTTACAATTAATGCTGGACTTTTTCAACTTTCGATAAAAATGACTTCATGTCGTGCTCAAAAAATCATCTTATATGCGGGCAAGTCACAGATATAAAATGAAATAAAGGACCATGACTCAAGCCAACAAACTAGCAAAAAAAAAAACAGAAATACAAAAAAACATAAGGAAGACAAGAATGCTGCTGAAACCGGTTCTCCCAGGCTCCTACAATCCTTCTCATCTAAATGCCTTAATATCCTCCAATCTTATGGTATATCATTTATATACGGCAAAAGAGTCAATAGGATCGACTGAAGCATATTCCCATGCCACACGAGTTGACGCTATACATATATCTATATATATTTTAGTACAGTATACATTAGGCTATAGACAGGTCCACGTCGGCAGAGGCGTTTTATAACAATTATGGCGGCCAAAAGAAAATAATAATATCTACAAAAACAACAATAACAAGAAAATAAAATAATAATATCTTAAGACGATATGACGATGGCAAAGGAAAAAGGATCATTCGAAGGGGGTAAGAAACGGGTAATATACTGACACAAAGTCAAGAGTTATTTATAGTTCGTGGTCATGTCTGCTAAAGGGATAAATAGTTCAATGTCAGGATTTGATTTTCCTTAATAATATTATCGTCTGGGTTTTAGGATGACTTTAAAAATTTTTTCTTTCAAGTATTGCCCTTGTTTGGGTCTTTGAACTTACTATATAACCAGACATTGTATTCATTTTTCCTCTTTCCTTTTTGTATGCATATTGAATTGAATTCTGTTTTGTTTTTGTTGTTCGAACTATTCCTGTGGGATCTTATGTGCATTGTGGTGGCACGAATAGTTGTAGGGGTGCAGATCTTTTCTTAAAATGGAATAAAACGATGTATGTACGTTGCCCGTCTATTTGGATCCAACAACAGGACTTTTATTGTCTGATGCGTTGGCATTCCATTAAGTTGAGGGTGAGACTGTAAAGTATTATTATTGTTGTATTTTAGGTGTTCTTGTTTTGTTTTTAGATTGCTTTTTTTTGTTTATTTGGTCGGTGTTAAGGATGTTTTTATCAATACTTAGATGAAGATCTTTCGGAGGAATAATTTTTTATTTCAAACCTTATTCCATTTGTAAAACTTTATAAAATATTTAAAAAATTATATGATGCTTATGTAGGCATAAAAAAATAAGAAGGTAAGAAGATAAGAAGGAGTTGTTTTGTAATAAAAGTTTTAAGGCAAGTAACATTTTTTATACATGTAGATAATAAAAAAATATAAGAGAAATGGCGTTTAAAAAACGAAATAATGATAGCATAAAGTGTGTTTAGCTGAAATAGGTGAATCATTCAAATAGATTCAAGAGTTTTTACTTTTCAGGCATAGCAACCGCATTCATCATAAGCAGTTTGAAATATAATCATAATGATTTTTAACATTTGGACGACGAAGTACTCATATGTAAAGTAACGAGTCTGTACGGCTACAATAGTTCTCTTAGCTGATCAGCTAGGATGAACTTTTTAAATGCCCAAATTAGCAATAGTTCCAGAAAACAAAAATCTTACAGTTTTCATTTATTAACTTTCTCCATGCAAGTTGAATTCTCACAAAGAGGAAGCTATTTCAAATATACAGCTGTTCAATATCAGCAAGTTTAATTACCAGCTACTGCTCCATAGCACAAAAAATCCTAAGCTTAAAGTTTAAAACATGGGCTTGGACAAAAAATGTCAAAATGACTTTGTGTCTGATGCTCGTGCTTGAGCTAGGTTCCATTAAATACTGTTAAATTATTACTTGCTTGAGGCCACTACAATGAATGGTAATTGTCCTAAAAACTTACTATACTTGGATCAGATATTCGGTGGTAATGTTGTAAAATAAAAAAAACATTTTGTAATTTGTATAGAAGTTCTTAACAAACAATATTTATTCGAAATCAACCATGCATCGTTCAAAGTTTTCAGATATAAAATATCGGTGGTACTTGAACAAAAACTTTTCAGTGAATAATTTATTCTAATTAAAATAGTTTTATTTGTTTTAATTCTATTTAAGTACATTTTCAATAAGGTATGAAAATAACTGAAATGAATAAAATTAAATAAGTGAGTACTAATCATTTGACTAACAATTATTAATACAAAATGCTAAAAAATAAAAATAAAACAAATAAACATAAGCCAAAACTATAATAGAAATCCTTCTAAAAGCCTTCAACAGGTAGTATGACATATTATTTCTTTTTATATTCATCTAATTCTCATTCTAAGCAAATTACATTTTGAAAGATACAACTGAAGTATTTTTGTTATTTTTTTCATTTGGTTTTGTTGAAGCATTGCATCCATCAATCCAACATTCTACAAAAAGAAAACTCACAAGGTTATAGCCCAAAAATACTTTTGTGTATCACAAATAGAACCTGTAGGAGGAACACATCTATGTTATAGCTCGTGAATGCAATAAAACTTCCAAAAGAGGTCCTTGAACTCAAAACTATTTAGCTTCCATTTCGTTCCTTTGAACGACAAAACCTTTTTAATATCCAAAAAATGATCATGATCTAATACTAATGCAAATAATTGCTTGACCGTTTCACATAGAACAATTTTTTAAGTACCTATATACGCATATATATGTATATGTAGAAATAAGTATGCAGTTATAATTATATCACCTACACAAAACATAAAAAAGGTATTAAATGAAGACTATCCTCTTGAATCAACCAAAATCTATCAACACACATATATAACATAAAAATTACATTTTCTTATGAATTAAACAAAAGTATATGAAATATATTTGATAAAAAAAGAAGGAAAACTTATTTATACCCTTAAGTGAAACGAACAAGATTACAAGCATCTCCTGACACACGTCTTAAGCCGCCACCGTCGTTGTTTGTTCCAAAGTCAAAGTCGGTTCCTTATCACAAGTTGAATAAAAAGTAAAGTGTCTTGTGCATCGCGTGTACAATATTAAAACTTTTTAAGTATTGAGGGAGGGGGTCATAGATTTATAGAGATGATGACGAGAACACGGAAACAGGGCAAATAATAGAAAAACTAAAAGGCCAATATACCCGCGTGAGCTTCAAAGCCTGTATGATAGAAAATTTTCGGGTCTTATTTGATTTTATAATTTCTATCTGGTCGTAATAAAAGTTCATTGACCTAGAGATGTGAGAGAATTTTCAGTAAAAATGGAATCATATGTTTTTTTTCTCGAAAAACTCCTAAAATATTTTCTTGAATTCCCCTGTTTACTGTGCCTTACCATTTTAATCATCCCCATGGTTACATCTGAAGCAAATTAGCTATTTTTTATTAGTGTCGCTGGTTTTCTGCTTGGGAAATAATAGAAAGTCGTTAGAAATTCAAGTACAAGAGTGAGATCAACTGAAATGACTAAAATTTAATAAAAACCTATTTTCATATAAAAATTTTGTTTTCTTCTTTCAATTTTGTGTGTGTGTTATTCTTTTCTAGTTGAATTCATTTGAAATAAGGAAGAGCTTGTCCGATTTTGAACAACTAAGAGAGGTGTTTATTTTCCACCTTATACAAAAAAACCACTGGGCCAAATCTAGTTACTTATGGTATGTAGCTATGTATATATAAAATAACTTAAAAAAATCTAAAGTTACTGTTGCACTTCGAATCTAATTACCAGTCGAGCACACGTTGCTAATAAACTAAAACCAATGAAATAGGTAAAAAACAAAGTAATTGGGGTGGTTGACCTAAAGGAATTGTTTCCCATTTTTTGAAAAAATTTAATATTTTCTTTAAAATACATAAATTTTTATGTATATATAAATATATAAATATTATATGTAAATGGATTTTTTGCTTAGGTATTAATTATACAATGTATATATACAGGACAAGTAATAATTTATACGATTAGAAGATCGACTTTTGTTTGCTTCTATAACTCTTTTGGTCTTAATAAAAGATTTACAGATTGGTCTGTATTAGCTTTGGGAAGTGCTGACATTTTATTTGGCAGATGATAGAACAATTTTGCGTCTCCTACAAGAAATTCTTAACACTAGATTTAAGTGTTTAGATTTAAACTTTATGAGGATAGAAAAGAGGTACAATGTATTTTTTTATGGTGTTATTTAAGATTGGTATTTATTTTTCTTTTATTCATTCACTAAGGAACTAATACATTAGTGTTCTTTTATATATAGCTTTGTTATTTAAATTGATTCACTTGGCTATTTGTGGTTGTTTTTTTTACTGTGGTTGGGAGCGTTAGAGAAAGGAATACAAAGCAACTCAACAGAAATCCTTTATACTTTATTCTCTTTTGGAAAAAATACCATTTTTGAATAAGGAAATAAAAATTGGCTTGTTGATAAATTATAAAACTGGTTTAAAATTCTTGAGTATTGTTAGAGACCCACATGAATTAGATTAGATGAATTAGATAGAAGATAAATCATTAAAATTGGATAATCTATAAAGTACTAATTTTTCGCTGCTCATATGTATCATAACTGCAAATTCCCACCTCTTAAGTTCTAAACTTATCAAATTCTTATCTAGTAATTTTCTTCACAGTAAAATATTTTAGTCATTACATTTTAATCTTTTGGTATAACTGAAATTTGGGACTATTATTTTTTTAAATAATAAAAGTAGATGAAAAAGACATAAAATATTATCAAGTAGATAATTTAAAGGATATATTTCTTTTGGTTCCAATTTGGTTTTCCGCTTCTTTCTCTGGTTGTTCTTTTAAAAAAATAATCCTTTTACAACCTTATCAGAATTAGTTTATTTTAACTCGTGACTAATACTTCATTTTCCTTATCGCTTATTAAAAACGATTAAGGATCCACAATTGTTTACTCTGTTATCTATTTTTTGATAACATATCTCTGTCTCGTTCAAAAGCTAGTAGTGACATTAAATGATCCTAGAAAATATTTTTAATGTTCATCAGAGTTTTATGGATCTATTGTTATACATATGTATTCTAATAATACTCTTTTTTCCTTTTTTAAATAAGGGCGTTTGAACTGATAACTTTTATCGTGCCCCTATAACTTAGACTAATATAGCTTACTCCTGAATGAATGATTTCCCTTTTAGTAGAAATTATTGATCTTGCCCTTATTCTTTCAGTTAGAGGGGTAAAAGGAAAACAAACTGAATATTCTGTGCTTTCCTTTTTTAATGTTAGTCTTGCCTTTTTCTTTATTTTTTTAATGTAATATATTTCCTCAAATGATTAAAAATAATAGTAAATAGGGAAATGTCTTACATGTGACCAGCATGATTTTCTTTTTCTTTTTTTATTAGGCCAATTCAGCATTACTAAAATTTTTTTAATGATGAATATTTAGGGTGAGAAATGCCGATTTCTTTCTTTTGTTCGAAACTATTATCATCAATTAATTAATTGTAAATGACAATAGGCATAACTGGACCCTTATTTGAGTTTATAAAGGGGTAATTTAAAACCTTTCGACATTAGTTTGTCTAAAAATTTGATTGAGCAAATTTTTTTAATAATAATTAATTAAACTACATCTTACAAATATTTTTCTATAAGTAGAAAGTGTAAGTATAAATTTTCAAAAGAATATTTTTAAATAAAATTACTGAAAATCATTAGTTTTCCTATTTTCCTATTCAATTAGTTAAAATGCTCAATAAATTTTTATCCAAGATAAAATAACTTTGGTAATAAATAGTAAAAAAAAACGTATTTGCATGCCATACCATGAGTTCAATCTTGGTTTGTAATTATGAAAAAAGCCTTCAAAATCAGTTCTCTGAGCCTTTTCATGGGATATATGGACTGGATTCATTGTTGTAATATATCAAAAATGGATACAAAAAGTTAAAGGTTTTATCTATACACAAATTGCTTACGAAGAATTTTCTCTATGGGTCAACTTTCTTTAGACAACTCTGGATCGCAATGTACTATAGTCGTTTTAAAAAACCAGAAGCTTCTTATTTAGTGCAACGTGGTAAAAAGAAAACAGAGTAACAATAAACGTTTGAACTTGTAAAATAAAATCAAGCTTGTGCCAGTACCTGAATGGAATACGAAGAAACTCATGCAAATATTCCAGTCTTTAAATGCTCTTAAAATGATTATGTATCTTTCTTTGATTATTCAAAAAGTCTTTTTCCTCTGCCATACTTTTTAAGGGATTATGGAAAGAAATTAGAAATTTTGTTTATTTTTTTCTTAGAAAATTATATAAAAATAAAAACTGAATTTTAGCAATAAAGTTTTTAAAATACACTATAACACATCACTATCAGACTAATTCAAAATAGTTATTTTAAATTTCAAATTACAAAACTTCTAACCACTTTTACATTCCAATATTGTGAGTATATATTCTCTTGTGCATTTGAAATAAATGTTTTTTTCAATTAAAACGCATGCTTACTATTTCACCTTATAATAACACAAAACGAAAACATATTGAAACTTTTGAAATATATACAAAAATAAACATATAGTATTGCATTTATTATTTTTTTAAAAACATTTAAAGTAATAACAGCACATAAATATTAAACTCCTTAGTTAATATTTAATAAAATGCAACAAAATAATCTAAGCTTTTAATGTATTATAAATAATAATAATATCCCTTAAACAAATGAAGACTATTAAATCGCGACAACTACTAAATTTTCTGTCAAAAACTTTTCATTCGAAAGGAGTCTGTAAGTGCGTTTACAGTGGACAAAATACTAGTCTAAATTCTGAAATTTTAGAATTTTGTATAGGAACTCTCTAGTATTGCTCTCAAATGTACTAATCTGAATCTGGTTTTCTGTTCTAGTCTTTTGCAAAAAGTACATGGAAGTACCGAAAGGAAGTTTTAAGTAATTTCCGAACACTCTCTTTCAGTGTTTTAACGTGAAAGTTGGGTTACATCACTGATAATTGTTAAATAAAAGGAAAAAATTTTTTTATTTAACACAATTTAATGGTTTACAAAAGTTAACACAATTAACACAAATAGTTTGTGAACAACAAACAAATAACAAATTTTTGACATATTAAATACGTACTTAACAAAAAACACTAGGGCCCAGTATAAATACTTCTTTTTATATGTGCAGCAAATGATAGTACTTTGAATAGTATTCTTGGTCATTGTAAATGCAGTATACATCGCCTATACCTATTCCAGATTCTTTACAGCATTTTAGCTGTTTTTTGTAAAAAAAAAGAAATTTTTTTAATTATTAATTAAAATTTATCTTAAATATTTTTGCATTTTACTAAAAATATTTGAAAACAAAAAAAGTAAGAAGACAAGAAAACTTTTAACTAAAGTCTTAGGTTTCTATACATCGCGGATATTATAGGAAGGGTATCGATTTAAAAGGGAGTTTCACCACTGGGTTAGGATTAAACTAACGGTGGGCATTCTGAAGACCGGTAATAAAGGACAACAATCCATTTAATAAAAACTAGTTGCGTAAAGCTTAATTTTTTGAGAATTAAAGGTTTTTATTTGGATAAAGTCGCTACTCAGTAAAATGATACTTATGTTAAAGAAAAAATGTTGTAATCGAGACTTTGTCATTTTTGAACTTTTATTTATTTGAGCGTTTTGTAGTGCAATTGATGAGAAACGTTCATCATTTACATTAACACTAAATTTCCCTGAAAATAATCGCAACCATAGAGAATGAAGTATTTTCAGAAGTTTAACCAAACAGCACAACCTCAATGATCCCAGACTAATCTTATATTTGAAGTATATTTTAAATTTATTTTTCTTGCCTAGTTTTACTCTTCTTTTGATCAAGGAGTTAAAAAAGAAAAACTATTGTTATTCCACTCCAATTTTTACTTGTCCTTGAATTTAGGCCTTGTTCCATTTAGACAATATTAAATTCAAGTTACCAATAAATAAAGAAAAAACGACAAAACCAAAAAATTACATCTAACGCTGAAAACTTGAAATGAGGTCGTTGCTCTCTTTAGTCAAAAACAATTCAGATTACATCAAATTAAATCAAATGCCAAGCATAATTAATTAAGCGCCTCAGTTGGGCAGCATCAAGGGCAAACGAATTTTAACCATGTGAATCGGAGGCGTTTTATTGAGCAAACCGCTTTAGTATGTTGTCCCTTAAACAAAAGTGTGACACCAATTTTTATAGGATTTCTTTTTATTACTAAGCAATTTTAAGGCCTAAGAAATTAACGATATGTTGCAAATGGTAATCTTTTCACTAGAAATATGCAATTTATTTTAATACGCGGTGGGCTATCAATATAATAAGGTCATAAGCCCTACTTTTTTATAGTTTTAATCTATTCTGTATTTTTTAATAAATAAAAAGCACAAAACATTTTATCAAAAAAAATTTAATTGATTGAGGCCTACATATCAAATTTCTGGACGATATTTATGGAACTAATTTCTCGCTCTGTCTTTTTCTCTCTCTCTCTCTCTCTCTTTCGGACAGCTAACTAATAAAAGTGATATGCACCGATTTATTTCGGTAAGTCACAATAGCAAAATTACTTTAAAAATCTGTTCGCACACACGGTTTAATTTAATTTAAAACTACCATTCCTATTTCAATTAATAAATGAATTTTTGAATCAAAAGAAAAATCAATTGAATAACTGGAAATCATATTATTGGAATTGAGAAAGTTTCTTTTTATTCCAATAATATAGAAAAAATATAATAAGTAATCTAAATACAGACACCTATAAGTATATACAAATAATTTGCTTAAGTTATGCCGGCCACGGAGGAGAAATTATCGGTGTGTTTCCCAAATTTAGCAAGTTGCTAAAATTGCTAATTTTGGTGAGTGAAATAAGAGTAAGAGTAATCCGTTCATATGGTAAACTCAACGAAAAATATGTTAAATATCAAGTTAGCATTAACTGCAGTCCATTAAGTTCAGTTATTTCGTTGAAAAAAAGGCATGTTTTAAACAATTTTTTTCTTACATTTGTATTTAGAAAAAATAAGACGAAAAAAAGGAACTAAAATCAAACATTCATTGTTCAAAAAACACACGTAATTAAAAACAAATGGGCTAGATCAGACCATATAAACTATGTCAACTTCTATATTAAATAGGGAATAATTTACCTTTCATGTTCATACATTTTCTCCATGCTTTTGTATGAAAATTAAATAAGGCTAGGTAAATATTAATAGTCGGGCACAGAATAATAATAAAATCCGAAGAGGAGTGAGGTTTATTATAGGGTTTTGTTTAAGGCCTCAAAATCTTTCATATGAGTGTACTTTGACAGCATAATGTAAAAATGAATTAACATTAAAAATTGATATCAAAGTGATTTGCTTTGGCAAGCTGCCAGCATAGTAGTAATTCATTTTCCGATGAATTACTATAACCGATTATATTTTTTGGCAAATCACATTCTAATGAATATTATAACACTGTGGTTACTATAATTTGTACCTACCATACCAATACATAAATTGATATTAGCGTAAGAATGAAAAACTTTAACAAAAGTTAACTAATATGTTAAGTGTGACCAAGAGGGCAGAGGTACCAAGAGTGGTACATGACACTTAAGACATCTGTAAGGTGTCGCTCGGCTATTTAATTTTCGTTTTTTCTTTTTAACCTAATAATTTTTTATATGTTGTTTACGCTGTCACTTGAAATGAAATCACAACTATATCTTGCAAAGTGAATACTGCTGCCAAAATAAAATCCACACCTGAAATCTTACTTGCAGTTATATTTCCCCGTTATATAACAAGATATTAAAGGTTATATGCTACTATTATGGAAATCAACATAGCGCTGTGTTAGTTGAATTTTAGAACGGGCTGGAAGTATTATGAACAGGTTAAATAAGAACAAAGAGAAAATTTAAGGGGTTATATACACTTGTGAGGCTTGAAAATCACGTTTTTTTGAAAATTTTATACAAAGAACGCTTTTATTAAACAAATACAATTATTAATAATTCAAATAATGTCTACTTTAAACTTGATAATAGCATGTACAGTTGATGAAAATATTAAAGTGCACTGCTCCTGCAGAGGATCTCCCAAGCGTCCTCCAAAAAAAAGCGTTCGGCGGTGATCCAAATATCTCCGGTTTGGATTATCTTAAATAAAAAAACCAATTAGATTCTTTTTGTGGATGGATAAATCTAGGTATTGAACGAAGGAATAGACAAAATTTTAATTTTTGAAAAAATGGCGGCTATAGAAAAACAAAAATCGAATTTTTGACAAAAATTTTCGCGAAAAATTGTCTAAAAAAATAGAAAAAATTATCAGAATTCTTATTCCTTCGATTAATACCTGAAGAATATATCTAAGAAGGTTGTGTTAAAATTTCAAGACGATTAGTTCGGCCGTTTTTGAGAAATCGGGATCACCGACCTCGAAAACACGGTTTTGAGAAAAACGCGTTTAAAGTGCGCGCAGTAAATGCAGCTGCTACTCTGTTTCCTACTTTCCAATTCTATATCTCAGAAAATATTTACCAGATCGAATTGAAATTTTCAGAGAATATACTCAAATATATGTACATTCCGAAAATGAAAAAAAAAATCGATTTTTTGAAAATGACAACTGTATGTAACCCCTTAAAAGCTATTATCTGATTTAGAAATGAAAAATATATATCATAATTATTCAATTTCTAAAAAATGATATTTATTGATAATCATTGATTTGAAATATCTGGAAACATAAGACGAAAACTGAAAACATATGTTCGTTATTGTTTTGTAACACTCTGGATTACACTTTTTATTTAAAAATAAATAAAAGTTAGCTTTTAACTTAAATAAAACAAATTCAAAAGAATACAAAAGCGAAAAAAAGTTTGTATCATTAATAAATTTGAAGAATGCTAGGATTATATCGAACATTGTAAATTAATCCTTACAAATGATCTGCTACTTAGAATTCAAAAATTAATTTATTTTATACATACACCAGGATAAACAAAAAAATCTAAGTTCTTTGAGCTTCAGTTGTCTGTCACTTGTGGATGGAAACTAGCAAAATATCAGGTTTGGTGAAACTTAAAGCCTCCAGTTTTATAAGCCTTTAATTTTGGGGGCAAAGGTAAGTTTTTACTTCAAAGCTTGGAAAACCATTAAGATATTTCAATCTAGACCAATGTTAATTATAAAAGTACAAAGACACAGTAAAAAACCATTTGGAAAAATATTTTACTGTTGCAGCCTTAATTTACATAATATATATAGACCTTATACCACTCTGTATAATCCACGTTATTGAAAAGTTCGATATAGAAGATAAATAATTTTAAAAAATGTAATCAGAAAAAAGCTGTCTAAAATGTTATACCATAAAATAATTTTTTAAACAAGACATTCAAATTATTATAAGATAATAACAACTTGAAAAAGACGGTCGTTAAAATTTTATACCATTTCAACTATGGGTTACACAGTTTTAAGAGACCACTTTTTTTTTTTTCTTGAGAAAAAATACAACTACATAAAAAACAGTCACTTTGCTGGTAGATTGAGTGAATCGAAATATGATTAAACTGAGCACTTTATTCGTCGAACAATTCGGCATTCGCCGAAGAAAAGAAAAGAAAAATCTAAGAAATTGCTTATGCTGATTTAAGATAAAGTTGGGTGCGATACCTGATGCTGTTAAAATAGCAATTAAATGGTTGGTTATATTTCACACAAGAAATTAGGTATAGAAAAACTCAATTAAAAATAGGCTTCGCGCTTTCTCAACGAAACCTATTTAAAGTTGAGTTAATATTTAGAGATGGTCCAAAGGCACAAAAGGGTTTTTTGCACCAATATAAACAGTAAATAAGACATGGCCTGACCTTTACGATTTTTATTAAAATCAATAGCCGTAGCAGAGCCGATTAAAGAAGACCAAGGCAGTCAAAACTGAAGAGTCGATAAGTAAAGTTATGCTAACATCAAAGGAAAACAACATTAACATCATCATTAACAACAAGTAATATTTTGTATTATTAGAATTTTCTAAATACCAAATCCATTACAAACGACCTCATACGCAAAAAAAGGTTGATTTTCCATCAAAACAATGCATCCTTAGCAAACAATAATAGAATAATTTCTCCCCCATACATTATAGATCTTTAGATCTCTTAATGTTTTATTTATGTTAAAAAAATGCTGTGTTGCAAAAAATTTAGGTTTGATGGAAGAATTATAATTTTGAACCTATATTGGCACTCACTATACTGGACGTACCAGGTTTAGCTTATGTTAATTTTTGTATAACCATAAATGCTATTTAAACCTGATAAACAAACTGAGTAATTAATTGTTATTAACTGGTCGAACAACAGCAAAAGAGTATACATTTTTTGACTCGAATTTGAATTAATTGAAATTTTTCTGCGAAAGATTTTATTTTTTCTCAAAAAAGATTTCAACCAATGTAAATCTGTAAATCTGTTCTCTTTTTTTTAATTGAAAAAAGCCAAATGTGTGAGCTTGCAGGCTTTTTCTTTAAAACTCATCGCTGTTTATATTTTTTAAATATTTTAAAGACCTTATATAAAGGATTTTAATCATAAAGTATAAGTTTTTAATTTCTTTTGTCAATTATTTTGAAGTTCTTGAATCCTTAAACAGATGGCAATTTATTAATAAACTTAATCTTAGGATATATTTAATATTAAATTGAAAAAAACCCATTCGGTATTTTTGTAATTTTAAAATTTCTTCCAAAGAAATTTAGCTGCAGTCTAAACTTACTTAACAAATTAAGATATGGAATAGTTATTTGTCTGTTTCAAGCTAACGCTCAAAATTATAAGTGATATTTAACTATAGATTCCTAAATCGCTAAATCGTTTAACTTCAAAAACTTTGGTTTTATTATAATCATTTCTTTATATAAATATTTGCTAGACTAATTTATAACTAAAATTACTCTGTGTAATGAGTGGGTTTTAATTAATTTGTAATTTTACAAATATTTTAATAGTGTCATTAAAATTAGACCAGACGACAAAATACACGAAAAAATTCCTTTAATGAAATTATTTTGACTCCATTACATTTTGTTGTCGTTTAAGTAATAAAACTGCAATTTCCACAACCGAAGATTAAAGGTCGATAAGACGATTTCACCACAATAGGTAAGTTAGCCACAAATGTTTATAGTTTAAGTTCTTGAGATAATTATTGTATACATATACATATATAATTATGAAAGTATTTTGCAGTCACTTCAAAGACAAAGAAATTAGGGAAAAACTCATACTAATTGATAAGCCATACGCATTTATTGTCTAATAGTTTTTTATGCCAAAATTTAAATTATTATTGACACGTTGACTACAGTCTAATATAAACTTGATGAGTACTTAAAAATAAACTTGTCTCATAATTGTATATTTAAATATTTTCCTTAAATGAAAGCCAATTACACGTTAATAATTTAAGCCATGAAGAATTAAAATAACGAATGAAGTTTTATTATGACAAGGAAATAAAATTAAGATCAGCCCAAAACTCAGTTATTATTTATTAAAAACTAGTGACATGGGAAAATAATAATGCAAAATTAGAAAGTATACCGAGTGAAATCGATGTACTTTCCGACAATTTTTTGATGGCGGAACACATGAAAAGAGGTCCGCAAATACGGTCCAAAGTCACAGTAAAATGTATTTTGAGCGTATAAAGTTGAAAAAAAATAAGCACTATTCTACAACAAACCTGTACTTGGTACTTACATGGATTGGAAAAAGAAAACATAATTAATGCTTTGCATCTAAAAAAGTTTTGAAAAAACTCATGTTTAGACAATTTTTTACAGTCAAACCGTAGTTAAAACTTTAGCGATATTAGTGATTTTCAAATCTTAAGTCATATGGAGCTGTTAAGTAAAAAATTATCCTCAATATATGTAAAAAAGTAACTATGAGGCCAATAGAGCAAAATATTCTATATTCCATATGTATACTAAACAGTGTAGCTCTTTTAATTAATTAGCATTCATAGCAATTATTCACATCCATATAATTTCTTTTATTTTTTAAATACTTGTGATTAAGGATTTACCCTGGTTAACGCGACGGCTTAGGCCAGTTTGAAAAATAAGTTACGTTTTTCCCCTGTTTTTTCGCCTTTTGAAATTTGCTAAAAATAAAAAAAAGGAATATTATAAAACTCTTCGTAGTGCGATGCTATAATATTATAGTGCTAAATTTCAAATGAAACGGTTGATTCGAACTTGAGATATGCACCCAGTTTCAAGAGAAACGTGTTTAAAATTTTAAAAACTGGACTGAACTGAGACTAAATGCGTCACAAAATAAGCTGTAGCTCTGAAAATTATATAAATTTCGAAAAACACTTTTAGGACTATTTTTTTAAAAGATTAAACTATAAAAATATGTACACGATACCAGAATACCCCCTTAAGCTTAAGACATGATTTCATTTTATTAATAAGTAGAAATCTCATGGCATTATTAAAATGAATAACTAAAGCTTTTAGGTCTTAAAAAACATAAACAATAAAAAAAATGAAATCAAGTTAAGGGCAGTAAAGAGCGATGAAATTTACTTGTTCATCGGTATAGCCAAATAATAACGATGACCAGACAAAACTTTTATGCTCTGTTGATCATTGCTAAAAAATAAATTGAAATTTTTTTTCGATTGTTACAGTAAAGCAATGTAATGCTCTAATGAACAATCTAACATTAAATAAACCTTTTGTAAAAATTGCTAATAAAAGTTAACTGAAACCATGGAAAATGTTGTATTTCTTTACATAGAAGTTTATTCTAATGATCTTTTTCTAATAAAAGTATATAAATATAAACTGTCCTTAGACAAGGAAAATAATTCTATGAACAACATAATCAAGTTATTTTTAATAGTTCTAAAAACAATTCAAAACCGAAGCAGTTAATATGCAAAACTTTTATAGTATATACGTATTTTCCATACAAAATTTACTAATGCTAGTGAATTTTTATTACTTCTAATAGAATATATCATAATAAGAGCATTCAAGCTTCCTCTAACTATATTCATAATAACTTTTTTTGCGACAGTTTCACATTTTGATATTAATTGTTTTGTTCTTTTTTTTCAAAAATAAGAAAACTAACTTTTCATTCTGCTTTGCTAATGACAAGTTTTTACACCTTTAATATGCAAAATCAGAAGTTGAATTTCCGCAAAGGAAGAACTTTGAAGACAAGAAAAAACTAATTTTCTGGTTCATCAGAATGTGTTGTATTTTCATATATATATAAATAATGTATACATGAATATGGCAGGATGAAGAAGCAAACAACTTAATTTAACAATTGAAATAATAAAAACACCAGTATCCATATATACTTATAGACTTAAACTATATTTTTTTTTTTGAATTGGTCAATACTTTTAGAATATAACCTAGGTATGCATATTAAATGTAGAACGTAGTTTTCATCATATATTATTTTATTTTGATATCAGGAAAATGTCAGGTCTTCAGTTCTTTTTGAAGTAAAACTCCTAAGCATTATCAGCATACTATAGTCCTGAGAGATTTATTAAATTACTGTCCACAATAAAATGTACATTGTTATTAAGTCAATATGTTGAGTTGACAAATATTCTATCTACTGAACTAGAATTTTCGATTTTAATTTTCATTAATTTTATTTATATTTTAGTTATCACAAATTACAACATACATATATACTATATTGGCTTTTTACTCTGTAAAATTAGCATATAAACAAACGATATTTAGTTCAATTTTCGCTGAACAACAATAACTTCAAAACCGTACTGTTCAAAAAAAAAAGTAATAAAAAATAACGCTATGGGACACCAACAATCTGGTATTTTTTTCTATTTTTATTGATTTCTTTTACAAGATATGCAATTCATTTGCTAAATAGTGTCAAAATGATATTGTAAAAGTAGTTTCGCCTGAAATTTTCAAACTCAACATACAACGGTAGTATTGAGACCACATTGTTGACGTATTATATATATGACATTGTGTTCAATTGTTATCATTTGTATTATGGTAAATTCTGTACCTATGAAAATACACAAAATTACCTATTACTCTTTTAAATGTTGGCTTTGATGCCTTAAAATCATAGAAGTACATCAAAAAGTAAACTATACACATGTAATATATGTATGTGGGTATTTCTTGAACAAATAAAACACTTCACAAAGCCATAACAGAATTTGGATCCCGTTGTAAACCAAGGTAAATACCCTTAGAATTGTTAGATCATAAAATTTGGTTTCCACTTAGGATTTATTTGTTAGATACTAAAAATCCAGTTTTCTGTTGTTGTTAATCGTATTACACATCCAAAAACCACAACTCCAAAACAAAATATAAATATTTTAATGGTGAGAATTTTGTTGTTGCCTATAGAGAAGCTTTGTATTATATTCTTCAACAATTTAAATAGTGACAGAATAATTAGAAAATGTTAAAATAATAAATATTTATTATAAATACGAAATTAAGTCCCTCCGGTCACCAATAAAAAATATGTAGTAGAGGCCAAAAAGATTAGAGGAAACAAAAAACTGTCTCTATTATGTCTCTTCGCCTTATATTTTCATAAACATATTATTTTATACACGTGAAAAAAAGCTTATTTAAAGTTAGTTGTCGGAATTTTTGTAATTGTAAAATGATAAGTATATAAGGGCCATGATCGAATTAATTCTAAAAGATTAAGAAAAAACATAAATAAATAAATATAAGATCGAACCTCAAACGTTGGTGTAATTTTAAGTGTGGGAAGATTTAATGTTGTTTTGTTTTGTTTAGTGGCACATATACACAAATATATGTATATATAAACTGTTCCATAAACTTCATCTATATATACTTTATCTCATCTACAAACTTCTCTTTCTCGTATTGATCTATATATATAGTATAAACTCCGTTATAAGTTTAATACATAAACAAATTGATGAAGTAATACATATACCTACATTAAAATTAAGCCAAAGCTCTGACTTGAAGTTACTATAATACTGGTTTACTTTGATATTAAGAAATACACACGTGGGCCACGGTTTTTTTTTACAATTAAGAATATTTGTATGTGATCATCAGATGTCAATATCAGAAGGAATAAAAACGACAAGTGCTCAAGGTCACAAGAGCAGTCGATATTAAAGTATCACAAGAAAAGTTTTATAGGTATATTAAAATTTCTTTCTATCAATTTTGCTTTTGTTTATACATATATAGAATAAATAATTTTGTTTTCTTTAGAAGTTGATTATACGATCGCAAGCAATCATTTACCAAGTAAGGAACTCATTAATCAAAATCTGCAAATGCTTATTAAAAAAAATAACTCTTTGGGGCATAATTACGCAAAAATTATAGTTTTAAGTCAGTTATTACATAGATAACAGATTAATGTAAAAGACTCTTTAAGTAAATACCATCTTTTCATACTGTATAAGAAAAATTTAATGACAAGAAATTTTTACTCTTATATTTAAATATGGCCATATGATTGCATTAAATAATAAAAGTCATATTGCTCAAAAAAGGACTAACTAGGGCTGCAATGAAAGCATCTTTTAGACTGGATAACATTTATATTTAATTGCAAACTTGACAAAATGTGCTCTACCAGCCATATTGCATTTTTGCAATCTAACTATTGTCGGCTGACCTCCTTTTACCTGATTTTGAGGTTCTGCTTACCTTTGCAGGCTTTAAAATAAAAAAAAATAAAAACAAAACTTAGAGCTAAAAATGCTTACACTTGAATAGAGCATTGAATGATTTTTTATTTTCTCTCTTAATTATGTTTTTATATTTTGATATATTTTATGATCACTAACCAAAATCATAGAATCCTTTTTGGTAAATATTTTATTGTAGGAAAAACCAGTTTTTTTTAGGATTGGGTCGGTCAAAATGATTCCTCCGTATGAACAAAAAACTTTTTAAGTAATAAACAAACAAAAAATCAACTGAAATAATTTCTCAAGTGGTTAATAACGATGGAATCCTTCTAGGAAACCGTAACTGCGAATTTTGGAAAGTTTTAAAAAAGAAACATATTCGAAGTGAATCAGAAATTCTGAATTTTATTAGTATAAAATATTTTAGAAGGGAATTTCCTATAATTTGTTCATAAGAAATTATTAATGTGTGAATTCTCAATATTAAAACAATTTTTGTACAAGAAACATACAAAGTTGTCACTGGTCACTATGCAGGTTTTAAATTATGAAATTAGTTGCGGTGAAGATTATCAATGTTTTTAGTATAACAAGAAAATTTGGATAAAAATGTTTGTTGCAGAAAATTGAGGATAGGCGACCAATACAAGTAAAAGAAATTTAATTACATTTTGGCAGTTGGGGGTTTTTGTTATTTGTCAAAAAATTTTTCTTTAAATGTGTATGAGGACGACAAAAAATTGCTTTTGGGATAAAGAATCAATCGTATAAAAAGTGCCAACTTTGAAGTCTCGCAAATAATAAGTTCATCTGTAATGGTATAGATTTTCAAGAAACGTACATACATATATATAACAGCGTATCGATTAATGCAAAATATAACTAATAAGATATGATTATTTTTTTATTTTGATCAATTATATTTAATTAAATGGATAATATTTGCATTTCACGCTTAAGTAAATTTTGTGTATGCACTTTAACATGATTTTTCATCACTTGATTATATCGTTTTGAAGAATACATCAAAGCAGTACAAGATTGTTATTCACCCCCCATACGACCATTTAGCTAAGTTAATTGATATTCAACATATTTTCTTTAAAAATCGTTTTTCTTTTATTCAAGCCAATTCTCAATTCTTGAGTTGGCTCGATTCTGTAGTTGTAAGTATTTCATATTCAAAAAAATTATGCTTGTAATTTCAATCCATTTACAGTGTAAAATGTTTTTGAAAAAGAGAAGCAAAACTAAAAATTACAGGCGGGTCCTTTTGATTTTAGCTGCCTTGGTAAAAACGAAATCAGTTTCGTTTTATGTGCAATTTTTTTAATTTAACTAAAAACCAATTTTATCTAAACGCAAACAAATATTTCTATCATCTTTCCTGCCCACAAGATGCTGTTATTATTTGTTTAAATTTTTAAAACGTTCATCGAATAAACTCAACGGGATTATAAAGAAGATGTTTAGAAGGCTTTTTTATATTTTGAAAATAAACTGGTTTGAAAAAAGAATTGAATAAATTTGTATCTTTGCACCCTCAGTTATGTAGTTCAGTTTATGTCTGTTTATCTTTTTACATTAAGTTATATAAAAATCATTAATAAGAGATATTTTTGCTCAATTTTAACCAAAACTAAAGCAAAAAACGATATCAATCTCTTTATTTAGGATGACATCATCGGGATAAAAGAATAAAAAACTCATATGACTACATAAAATAATTTTCTACTTGAAATAAGGATTTTCATTTAATCCAATTAGTCATAAAAATTACGCAATGAATTCAATCAATTAGCAACTCTTATCACTATGTATATAAAATTGAAAGGAGTGGGATGCTCCGATGTCTCATTCCTTTTTCCGCTTAAGTACTTTGACTTAAAAATTGATAGCAAAAAAAAAACTAACGCAAAAGAAATAAAGTTAAAAAATATTAAAGAGGCAAAGAATGGCACTACCCCAGAAGTTTTCTATAAACGTCACGCGCTGTCGCAATCCTATCTTACACAAATAGACGTTTTTAACTTTATTTACAAATACCATCAATTCGATTACAATTCTAGCCTGTTTGCTTCTCTTTTCTTCTCTAAACAAACCCTAGATCTTCCTCTTTTATTGCATTATAGGGCCAACTTTTTAACTTAAAAGCGAGAGAAAGAAATAGAAATAAAATTATAGAAGCTGACAGGACAAAAATAATAAAATGCGTATATCCCTCAAATTTTTCTAATCAAATATAAAATTGTCCGCCATTTATATAATGTTTTAACTGAAACTGAGGATAATTGAGACTCGAAAAATTAATAATCATATGACAAGGACCTATACAATTGCATATATTCCCCATACCCCAGCCGTTAATATTATACAAAAATATAAAGCCACGGAATGAAACAAACGAAAAAAAATTGTTATAAGCATTTAATTTAGATATATTTCCATACATGCAACCGTGATCCAAGTGTACAAAGCTTTAGCCCCAACATGAATCCCAATTAAGCTTTCAGTAAACTTTTAAAAAAGATATTTTATTTCTAACGCTCTACTAACCACTATATTACTACTAGTTTAGCTGATATTTTGAATACATTTTTCCCCTATTTTTGGTTTTCTATTTTCTATATATATGTATATGGTTTGTTTCTTTTTATTTCTCAGATTAGTTGTTATTTCTGATATTGCTATTGTTGTTCTTATATATATTCTCTACAAGGAAGTGCGCTCCCCACAAATATGAAAAAATATATAAATAAAATTGCTTAGTGTGTAGGAATAAAATTACAAAATTGATGTCACGGCCTGATCATGTGGGGAATTCAGCCGCCTTTATAGAAGATGGGGCTGTGCGAGGGTTGCAGGGAAACATGCCTTTTGAAGTGACAAGCCTGATGCCTATCCTATCCAAAGTACAGATAGAAAAAAGAAGAGAGAAATAAAAAATTATATAGCAAATTTTATTTTTTTTTTCAAGTTGTCTATTTTTTCTGTTAGTATTTTTGTGGTTTTACGGCTACACGATGCGGACGAGTGAATCTCCTAGTATAATTGTTAGCTTACTTGTTTTTCTATTTTTTAACTTATCTCGTTTACTCTCGGCACTAGTGTAATATGCTGGCCTATTTCAACAGCAAATTATATAGCGTTTTCTCCTTGAGCCAAACCTTTAAGCCATTGTAAGGCAACTTGACTTTTGGACACGTTAAAGCTTCACATGTGATCAAGTTGCTTAGAAGTTAGATAAATTGCGCAATAAATATAGAATTTTTTTCTTCTTATATATTTAACTACATACACATATTTATATATTATTATATATTGCACAGATGTATGCATGGATGTATATGAGATACATTTATACAATTGGTTATTGTGGCATAGCAAATCGTTGGAATTCTAAGACTCCCTATACTTCTTCTTCCTTTGATATTTCCAAGTATATTTTTCAGATGTTTAAAGGGTAAAATTAAAGCGTCGTAGGAAGAACGGAGTGGCATAAAAATTCCTCAAAGCTTTATGAATAGCTTTGTTGGGCATTTGAATACATGATTTTTTTGGAAAAAAAACATATTTTACGCCATTATATAAATACTCAATAAATACATATAATCTTCATAACTTCCTGTCTTATACCAAATATACGAAATTTGGTAAAATATTATTAGTGATTCTTTTAAGCTTTCTTTACTTCATAAATATTTCTAGGAATTCATGTTTTATTCTAATCGTAGTTATTTATTAAAAAGGTGATTAGATGTTACGAGAAATTATGAAATTAAAATATTTTTATGTGATGTGTTTTTATATAAAATCTATAGTTTCACATGTACCTAGTATATTTCTCTATATCTCATCTAAGGTCCTGAAAAACAGGAACAGCTCGCTTCCAGTATCAACGTTTCGTATTGATTGCTTTGATTTTTATACAAAACATATTCGTCACAGAAATCTCGCATACCTTGTCAACTATGTCAAGAAGAATGATACAGGAAAAATTTTAGTGGAATTTTATATATAGGATGTTTAGTTGCATTTAGTTAGCATAGATAGCTTTGCAATTTTATAAAGACTATGTTAGTGGGTGAATATATATTTGACAAAATATACTTTCCTCATTAAATAAAAATTAAAAACTTCGTATTTTTTGATTTTAAAAGTTTTTGTCCGCAATACTAAAAAATGTTAATTTAAATGCTCGCTAAGTTAAGAAATGTCGCAAGGTACAATACAGCTTATTTTAAACCAAATTCTGCCTTTGAAAATAGTCAGTATTATTTCATAGATATTGTGTTTCTAGTTATTCTTTTTTCTTCTGAGATACAATTTAGACACAGTTACATAGCTAGCTGCTACTACATTGTGTCAATGATATGTATAACTTCCAGGCTTTTAACTGTCTAAAGTTTTAGTCATATTCTTTGATAATTTTAATAGTTCTCTTTTAAAAAATGTTAAATATCACTATTTACTCGAACTTGCTCAATTTCATTCCATTTATTTCTTTGTAGAAATTGTAGTATTCTTTTATATAAGCAAATTGATTTTGATAAAACTCAGTGGTCGCATTGGAATTATTTATATCCCTAAACAACCAGCACTTAGAGTTGTGCACAAAATAAATTTATTAATGCCCTTTATCTTTATTTTGAATCTTTTGAACAATTTTTACATTAGCTGTAAATTTAAATTAAGAATTTATATCCATACATCTGTCTGTTATGATCCTTTCACAATAGAAGGCAGGATATTATTGTGGCTAAAATTAAAACTAAGTCTACCGGCTCTTCTTTACCACTATATGTAACAGAGTCAGATGTGAAGTATAAAATACATGCAATTCTCCTTTAAGTCTTTGATATCTATAAGCAATCACGTTCATATCTTCTAGGGATAGGATTTCAAGGCAAAATAATTTAATTTTTTATTTAAGTATTGCAATTAACGTAACTATGTAAATTGTTACTTACCTAATAATTAAATTTATTGAATAAGATATTCATATATCGGTGGTATACTAAATAGTTACTACTGATTAACTTTTCATTATATTGAAATACAACAGTCATAAAGTTAAATAAAATATTAACGAGTTATTTGTAACTTAAAGCACTTTTTAGTTTTAACAAGAAAGATTTTTTTAAATTATTATACAAGTAATAAGTTTTAAGCTTGCAGCAGCAAATTCCTTTTAATTCGATACTTTGGTCATTAGTTCCATGAAGTTCTCCTCGGTCCTTCAAGATTTATCGTTTTGTTTGACTCTTTTAGATCATATTTTGTTCGTATCTAAATCGGAAAAAGCAAACTTATCATTTTTTAGTTATTATTGTTATTAGAACCCACATTGATTGTATAGGTCTTTATAAATCTGGCTTTTAACTGTGGTTCCTGGTTAAATCCTTCCTTTTGTTCTTGGAAAACTACACCAGCACAGGTAATTTATGGTGAGTCTATTAGACTCCCTGGTGGTGGAATTTAGAAAATTCATTCAAAAATATCACAGGCAGATTACGTTAAAAAACTAAAAGATGGAATTTCAAATATTAGTCAAGTTAAACTGGCAAACCTTTAAACTAATAAATGTTTTATTTTCAAAAATCTTAAGACGTTTTTTTAGGGTAAAAAACAAAAAAGCCTTACGGTGATCTTTTTAAAAATTTCTTTAGAGCGATTAAAGGCAATGTATACGAATGTATTTTACAAACAATAACGATCACTCTTAATTGTTTCATTCTTCACCAGAAAATTTAAAATGAATAACAATTATTTTTTCATTACCGATCTTACGCTGTGGTCTTTAGGCCTTACACATTATGGAAGTGACATTAGGAAATTTCGCTATTTGCTTGCAGTCACACAAATGTCGGAAAGTCGCTTGAAGTCTTTTCCATAATGACCACAGCCTTGAATAATAAGAATAAGACAGTTCCGTTATGATTATTGTATTGAATTTTAACACACCTGACAGGCATCCTGACTCCTCCTGTTTTTAAAGCAAAGCCTCAGCTTCTTTATTACCTTAGTAATTTCAAGAAATATACCACATGTTCAATATACCTTTTAAGGGCGGTCCTTATTCGTACTTTGAAATATACCCTACCCAAAAGAGGTAGAAATATTAAGGACCGTTTAAAGTTTCAAAGTTTCATTTAACAATGAAAAGAATAAGAAATATACATATATTTTCAATAAACAATTTAATCTTTCAATCAGCTTTATATGAAATAAAATGTTTAAGGGCATACTATTAAGAGAGAGTATGATGCTAATGAGTTTTCTCCTTTTTCTCATACATAAACCAGTTTATTTCTGCTATTAAAATAATATCACTGAAATCTTTAGGCTAAGCAAATGCTTGTTTTCATATGTTTACTAATAATCTAATAATTTACAATTTCTCCTCGAGTAATGCACATTCGATACTTGATGAAGATGAAAAAGAAATCACATCTCATATTTCACCATTACATCGTCACTATTTGCTATGCAATGAATTTTCTTTAACCTTCTCTGAAAAACCTGCAAGTTAACGAAAACTAGACGCCAATTCAGGATTATTAGAAGCAGACATTTCCTATTTCCTATGTAATTTATCCACAACATGCGGAAACAAAATTTCCCAGAACAAAATTTGAATTACGTTAAATTTTCGGATAAACTATTATTGCTATTATTGGTTAGGTCTATAGGTTTTCTGTTTTGAGTTAGGCTTTTCCGTAATTACAAATTAAATTTTAAGCTAATGTAAAAAAACATTTCAGGCGATTATGTGAAGTTACTAAAATTTGATATAAAGGTGTTGTAGAATTTATTTATTTTTTTTGTGGATTTTGAAAATATAGTGCAATATACATATGTGGCTGTGGCCATAATGGAAATAAATTTAGTTCAATTTCAAGCAACTAAAGATTTTTTTGACTTTTAACACACGATCAAAATACGGACTATCTAAGAGTTTTCATCATGAACACTATGCCTGTTGTAAACTTGACTTATCGCATATATTTTTTTGAAAAAAACATGATTGAATACTCTTACAACCATATTAATTGAAAAATACATTGAAAGATATTAATTTCCTCGTACCAAACGGAAAATCTAAAGAAATATGTAAAAAGAAAAATTGTTTTTTGCATACCTATTAATTTTAATTATTTACATTTCTTTTTTCCTCAAAATGGTGGTGCACATTTCTACAAACTTTAAAAATTGTTACAATAATAAAAACCAAATTTTATATTGCTTTTTGTTATGAGTAAATAAAGGATTTTATCAAAAAATAATTGATTTTCTTGGATTGAACTTTCTTTAGAAAATGCTTACGTAATTATTTCATACTCAATAATTTCCATGAATCAACAAATTTTCTTTTTTAAATATATTATATATATCATAAATAATAAAAAGCAAAAAAAAACAAAAAAGCTAAATTCCATATTGCTATGCCACGTCTAAAATAATATATTTTATGTGTATAGAGCTATTAAACATGCACGTAGTCCCCACACGTGTGTAATATTGTTATTTTTTATTAACTACATCACTCCTGGGGAAGAATGAGGAGCACCAACGACGATGCAATCGAGGTTAAGGCATATAAATATTATGAAAATTATGTATGTGTATAAATTTTGTTCTACAGGTGAGTTTGTGTGAGTATTATTTAAGTTTTATATAAAACAATTTTGTATATGTAGCTAATCCCTAAAGGAACTAAATGCTGAAAGTTTTTGCTTGAAATCCATATTTTGATTTTTAATTTTATATATTGTAAAATGATCGTTTTTTGGACATAATCTTTGAGATTTTTCAAAAGGATCATTCTATTTTTTTGTTTTTCTTAATTCCAATGAAATTTTATTACGGTTGGTACAATAAATTATTAATGTAAAATTTGATTTTCCTGACAAAATTTGGTAAATTAAAAATGTTAAATCTAGAACTCTAAAAAATAAAAAACGTTTGAATGATTGAAAAAAAACAAGTAATCCTAGAGAGTTAAGTATGCAACCCTAGCAAATTACAAGCAAGAGCAGCCCCACAATCAGAAGATTAATTTTTTTTGCAATTAAAATACTTTATTTGCTCAAGGGAAATAAATGTGATATACATATATAAAAATATATTAAAATTTATACTAAAAAAATTGTTAATACATACACATATCCTGCCCGGGGATAGATCAGTATGGATCACCCATTACTTTTATCGTGCACAAGTTCTCATTTTACAATTTCTTCTCTCCTCAAAAGTGCCTTGGCCTTCATTTAAATATATATGCACATATATGTATATTGTGTTGTAATATATATATATATATATAGCGGAGGAGCTTATACATTCAGTGGTGTGGTTCTCTTCCGTTTGTATTTATGCATACGTTTCGTAGCAAACCAAGAGTCAAGAGGCAACAAGTCAACACGCAGCTAAAATTAACAGAAATTTTGTAAAGGCAGAAGGCAACTAAGTATATTTTATCCCTGCGACTTGGTTCAGTCTAGTTTTTGCCGCTGGTGCGGTAAGTGTCGTGCAATTTAAGGGTTAAGTGATTTTGTAAGGGAAAATTTATATATATAATTCATATGGTTTTTTTTTCTGTTAAATATCAAAAAAATGTATATAAAAGTACCTTTGACCCTTATAAAATATAATTTTTATTTTGAACATTCTTTAAAATGAATAAAAAAATTATTAGAAGGATAAAAGCTTGAAGCTATAAAAATTAAGCTTTTAGTGAGTGACTTATTTTGTTTAGGTTATTTTACAAATTTTTGTTTTTGTGTTCATTTTTATAATAAACAAAAAATTACTTCGTCGTAATAAAGTTTCGAATGAGTAATTTTTTTTTTTTTTTTGTAAAGTGGGAGGATTAACTGATAAAAAAAAATTGTTTTTACGGGACTGTACTACACGAGCACAATCATTGTTTACAATGTTTTTATAAACGTAAATTTATTTTTCCACTTTTTTTTTATTACTCTTCGGGAACTACAGTTAAGTTATAAAAGCGAAAAAGAAACTCCTGCGCGAGCGGATTAAGGCATATATAACATGAAGTCTTAAAATAAAAATTTTATTATTTGTTGTTGTTCTTATAAAATTTTCAATATGAAAAAGTGTAATTAAGTGCCTTTAACTAGTTAAATCAAAAGCTCATTAGCAAAATTTGTTGCTATAAGATCCTGAAAGTATTTTTATCATTACTAAAAAAGTGCAAGTGTAATAATAACTACAATTGTTTTTTTAAACAAATTTTTTTAAATAATTAAAATTAAAATTTATTCTCGTGACAAATCTAGAGGACATTTTCTATGTTAAGAGAAACTTGTTGAGCCAATTTGCACTAAGAACACCCGTCGTGCTTTTTACCAATAAAAAAAATTTTTAAAAAAACAATGAATAAAAAGTTTTAGTAGTGTTCTAAAAATTATTGATTTTGAGTTAAAAATTAATAACTTACAAGCTATTAGGAAAGAAAGCCCCTGGAAATTGGTTATTTTGCGTATGCAAATAATAAAATTTCAAGAGAAATTAAAACCGTTAAGGTATGTAATATATTTTTAAGAGAATTAAACTTTACTCTTTTTTAACAAAAAAGGTCTCTGATTCCAATTTCTTATTAAAAAGTAAAGAAGAAAAAGGCCAGAAGTTGGAGAAGACAAAATAAATAAATAATAATAAGAAAAAAAGCCAAGGAAAAAAGCTTCTGTCGTTTCTTTATCGTCACGGCCACTTGTTGCATATGATTGCATTCTATGTTGAGCTTTTGTACATTTATTTTATTTTTACTAGTTTTTTTTGCTGTATACATATCCATTTTTCTTTGGATATTAAATAAATAAACAAAAGTTTTTTCAAGTTAATTTAATTACAAACAAAATTTCTTGTATATTTAACATAAAAGGGTAACTACCCATATTTTTCAACCATGTCTGTTTTATTAGCTATTTATTAAAATTATTTTTTGTATTCGTAATAAAAAATAAAAAATTACTTTGAGAAACGCTACACTTCTGACACAATTTAAGCTAAAATGTAGATTTATATTTTAGTTTTTCGTTTTCAATCCTTATACTTTTAGGATAATAATGATAATGTCAGTTTATAGAACAGGCATAAAGAAATGATGTTACAGATAGAGCAAAAAAATGATAAGGAATTATGTAACATTTTTATAAGTTAAGTAATTGGAAGTATTTTTCAAATTTTTATATCCAACTTTAAAACTGCTTTCAATATATAAAATGGAATACTAAGAGTCATCTCCTGTGTTAAAATTTTATCAGTTATTCCTTAGACCTTATCGTATTGCTGGTAATTGACCTTTGATTCCGTCCTGATAAACTAATCTTTAACAGTAAACTGTTCAAATTCTCATATTATACTTGATGACCCTAAAATTCTTAGAATTAATGAAATAAAGCCTTAAAAGAAAACAATGTTAGTAACGCCATTTAAAATACCCTTAATCCATTATCTTGGATTTTTAGGGTAGGTATTTTTATTTATATATAATATGCCATTAGAGTATGAGGAATATTGATAAATTGTTAAATTTTTAGTAAAATTATTTGATAATTAGGTAAATAAAACATACTTCATCGATCAAAGGAGTTGGTAGTCATTAGAGGAAATATTGAGTGTGTACGGCGGTTGGATCAAGATTTACAAACCTTCATTTACGCCATCGGGTGGCATTTACCACTAGTGATACAAAGAAAAAAGTGAAGTTTAGTGTTTTTCTTTTTTTTAAAATAAGATGAATTATTCCAAAAGCTAAACAGTTCCTTAACTTTAAGCAATTTAAACATGAACATGAAATTAACATTATTTTTTACATTAAAATAATTAATTAGCTTCCTGTAAATATGTAAACACAGTCTAATTTGAAGTAATGAAAACATATATGCATGTATATGTATATATACCAAAGAATATTTCGTTAGAAATATTGAGGAATCAGATTTGCAACATCTTAGACCCATGAAATAAACTAGGAATTAGAGGGACGTCTGATGCCTTGAATAAAAATATGTGCGCAGGCGGGAACGTGTTAAATGAGCCAAAAATTTTGTCTTTTTCAAAGCTGCTTTTTGAATGCCAAAAAGCGTCTCTAAGCATCAATTAATTCGACATCCAAATAGTTTGTTTCTAAGTCCTTTTCAAGGTTTTGAGGTTTACCAAACGCCTTGTTTAGCAATTAACTAGATTATACTAGTTCTTCTAGGGTTTGCCAGGTATCTTGAATTTAAAAAGCATAAAATTCTGTATCTTCATAATTTTGCAGTAATTTTTGTGAAAATAAATCTTATTCCCAAGAAATTTTTTTTAAACGACTAACACAAGTGAAAAAACTTATATTTCTTGTTCTAAATGTTGGTAATGTTCTGTTATTATTTGTTTAAAATGTTAAAAAAAAGTTAATGGGGTCTTATCTACACACAAAATGCTTATGAAGTGTAATTACTTTGAATTTAACCGAAATCAAGGCAATTTATCTTAAGATCATCTTGTCAAATTTTAAAAATCTCTTTGAAGCCTCTAAACTATTCAATTCGTGATATACTAGAGTTGACGTTGCGCTGGCTTAATATTGTGCGGTAAAGAATTTTTCGGGAAAATATATGATCCGGGTTTTCTAAGAGAGAAAAACTGAAATCCATAAAAATTGTAATTAAATAGAATCGTTAACCCTAACTAACATATTACTTCAACCGAAAATGTTATTTAAAAGAAACTTTTTCGTTTATTGAAAACTTCAATGATAGTACAACACTTTTATAAAGCAAAAAAAGAACATACATCGCAAGAATGTGTAATTGCCAGTGATTGAATGAACTTTTCATTGTTAAAATAAAACGAACTTAATATTACAAAATGCTGCCTTGAAAACGTTCAATTTTTAGTTATTGGATTGAGCTTCTGTCAGGGGGCAAAACAGATATATCTTGGATGCAGTACATCCTTATCCCCAAACTTACCACTTACTACGAATACTATTGAAAATCAACGTACTATATTCACGTTAGAATTATAAAAAGCTTACTCTCAATAACTACCGAATAAATTAAGATAGCCTTTATCTTGTTTAACACGATCGTTAATAAAATGGAAGGCAAATTTTGTTATTTCTATTTTCTAGTTAGGATCAAGCTTTAGCTACTTAAGCCAACGATATTTAGCCAAGATTTGAACTATTTTACTTATAAAATTCATATCAAGGTTTCGCGTTATGCTTTTGATTTGATATTTATTACTATTCAGGCATTATTTGTTGTTAATAAGTTATGCAAACTAATTATTTAAGTGTTTTATAAAAATCAAACAAGGATTCAAAGTGATGATAATGTATCACAAGTTTTGGGGCGTGGCAGAAAAGTGTCCAAATTATATATTTAAATATGGCAGCACCATTTTTAAAACTGTAGCAAAGAATATATAAAACCATGCATATATCGTCTGAAAATATAAAAGAGAAATTCCGATATTCTCTTAAATCTTTTACACAGTAAAAAATATACAAAAGCCTGAAGCCTTGTACAGACCAATGCGTTTTTCATTCGCACGCCGGACAAGATTGTAAAACGGGTGATGTATTTGCTCTAGCTATAGCTAGAACAAAATTGTTTTGCTTTTGTTTTTTGTCAGTAAAAGGACACTTTATGGCCTTCAAAATTTTTCTTTTACTTTAAATTTTTGTTGTGCTTATTCTAAGAGGGATAAGAAATGATTTTATTACTTTTAGAGAAGCATTTTGTGGCCTTCAAAACTTTTGGTGTACCTCTAAAAAATAAAATCATTATTTCCTATCCCTTTTAATATAAATACAACAAAAATTTCCATTAAAACTAAAATTTAAAATACAACAAAAATTTTGAAGGCCATAAAGTGTCCTTTTACTGACAAAAACAAAAACAAAACAATTTTGTTCTAGCTATAGCTAGAGCAAATACATCACCCGTTTTACAATCTTGTCCGGCGTGCGAATGAAAAACGCATTGGTCTGTACAAGGCTTGATGCGGATAATTTTTTGCTGTTGAATTTCCTATTCCTCCCTGGCATTTCTTTTCTGATGTAATGAGATCTTGCTCTTTGCATTTTATACGTGGGTTTAATACATTCGAACAAAATGCACAATGTGTTATAGGGACTATTCACTATTTTTTCCATTTGACGTCAAAACTTGCTTACCTCCTACCACTCGTGTACGTACATAGTGTAAAATATATACTTTAAAATGGTGTGGACTAATTTTATAATTGTGTGTGTACATTCAAGAGAGCTACACTTTCAAAGTAAAATTGAAAAAATTACACATATTTTTCTCATATTTTTATTTTAAAATATAATTTCAACTCTGACGTATAAACGCACTGCTGTATAACCCAGCTTGTTTTGACAGATTCATATGTTTTCTTCGATGTGCACTCCTCGAAGGCAAAATGGAAATGATTTTTTGGCATGTATGTATTAGTAAAGGACTAATACAAAAGAAACCGATAGCGATTTGAGAGTAGAAAATTAAACATGTTTAATTTTTTACTCTCAAATGACCCTTTCCATATAATTTATATGGGACGAGAGAGCCATTTGACGAGTTGGAAAAAATAGTGAATAGGCCCTATTAAACATCTCCTCATATATAAACCAAAGTTACACAATAACTGGGTTGATTTTGTTGTTGGCTTAAGTGTACATTTTATTGCACTTTCGTCAATAAACTTTGTGCAATATATGATAATTAAGATGAATAAAAAAACAAAATAATTTAAACACGTGTTATTGTAGCTAATACAAAAAATAATGATAAAAATTTCTTTTCCTTTTCTTCTTTTTGATAATGCAGACATTTTTGTCAAATTTATACAATCAAAATTGTTTCTAATGTTATATTTATAAAGTCATTAACCCCAGTCCTGGCTTCATATTCTTTTTATATTTTTTTTGTTTTTAATTTTTCTCCTAATATAAAGATTATTATATATGTAGTATAAGAAAAATTATCGAGTGGGTATCTTAAAAGAAGCATTTGATATAATTTGTTTTTAATTTTTTTGATTCAACTTTTAAGTTAATAAATATCTAATTAGAATGTTTTTAAGTCTACATGATTGAGGAGAAAAGGTGCCAGTATCAAATGTTCATTCTTCCTCTATTTTGTATAGCAATCAAAAGTTCAATGACCGTTCTGACCAGTTCATAATGCAATAAGGAATAATTATTCGATTAATTTGTCCCAGTTTTTCCTTGAAAATATAAAAGTATCTTCTTACAATTCAATATTATGTATTGCGTAAGGTTTAAAAAAGCAATATTTCTATTTTCAAAATAAAGTTGACTATATTCCACCCGCCGCGGGATTTACTGTACTTCTCAGAGGTAAAAAGGATTTACCTAATTCGAATTCAAATGTTCGATTCTAATGTTATTGTTTTTCTTTGGAAACTCTTTTTTCTAATACGTAATTCAATTAAAGAGAAGGCTTTGAGTTATATATATATATATAGAATATATATAGAAATGCATTAAAAATTTTCCTTTTTTTGCAATAATCCTATAAGTGAGGATTTTTTTTTACATTAGGTCACCTATGAAAGGCATAAAGTTGTCTATAACCGATTTTACAATGGAGTGTTGAGTGTCTATTATGCATTAGCATACACGAAAAATATTTTTACATGTGTTTGTATACATTCTACTAAGAATTAAAAATAATCCCAATTCCCTGTTTTATGAGACAAGAGTAGAGTGCAATGGCAAACATATCGCTTAAATTCCTAGTATATCCTGTTTTATGTTTTTATTTTAGCTTCTTTTCATTATTTTGTTGTTGTGTTTATATTGGACACAAATAGATCCAAATTTATAGAACCAGAAATCCTAAAGGGCAATTAAAATTTTCCAATTTTTCATTTTCAGTAGGAATTGTTGTGTTTGTGCATTGTACTTAAACTTTTAATAAACCGCATAAATTGAAATGTCTTCTTCTATTTAAAATTTTTGATAAATTAAGGTGCTTTTATGATATTATTTTCCTAATCCCATATATCATATACAGGTGGTATTTAGGTAATATATCAATTAACTTGTTAAAAAAAATAGAGAATGATATCCAAATATAATTAGAGTAATTAGAGAAATATACTTTTAAATTATTTGTGCAGCACTGCAGTGAACATTGATTTAGAGCTTGCGGATTTTGACTTTAATTTTTTATTCATATACAGACACTCGTGGAATTTCCAAACAGTTTTATTTTTCGGATTTCTGCAATTTCTATGCAAGAGTTTGTAGTTCTCAAATTGATTGGTGTTTGTAATCACCATAAAGATAGCTGTAAGTGTTTAACATTGGCATTTATAAAAATTCTGTAAAATTATTGGTCAATCACAAAGCCTGACTTTTGACATCTATGCTTATTTGACTAGTTTTAAGAGACTTTCATATCCGAATATATAGTCTCACTTCAGGCAAAAAAAGCAACCTTTTTTTATGATCTTTAAAAAGGAACCGAAATTATCAAGGTTGTACCGATATTATGAGTTATTTTTAATAATCTCTAACACATTTTAAACGATTAACTAACCATAATTATCTTATTTAAAATAATCTTTTCATATGTATCTTATTAAAAATTTTAAATGTTTTGGAAAAAATCACGTTTATTTATTAAAAAGATGAACAAACTCTGGCAATACCAAATAAAATGTATAGTATATATATATATAGTAAAAGATCGTCAAACGCTAGCATACGTCGACACATTGATAAAAAGACAACACAGAAAAGAATCGAAAATCATTTCATTAGACGTGAGAATAGTACACATTACAAAATAGGTGAAAAAAAAGTCCAAAAGAATGCTTCTGTGTCCCCCGCTTCTTTTGTTTTGTATACATTCATATTACACACACAATTAAATATCTCATTCATTTTGTTGAATGCAAATATCTAAACTTGAGTAAAAGCTTTAAAATCCGTAGTGTGAGAAACGGAATGGTGTTTTTGATCTTATACATTTGATGCATAATATAATAGATATGTGCTTGTGGGAGTTTTGATACAGCATTATAATTAATTTAAAATGCTTTTAAAAATATAATGTGTAATAAAAGCACTGAATGTTTTCAAAGTGTGTGAAACTTTAATTTTAAGTATATATATATATATATATATACATATTTGTTTTAATAGTAAATATAATATTTTCATTGATACAACAATTAAATTGAAAGGCTATGCATATATATACTACTGTATATAAAATGTATATATAATTTTATTATTTTCGTTTTTATTATCTAATTTGTATTTGAAATTTTATGGTTGCAAAATTCCATTTTTTCTATGTAGATGTGTACTGACCTTAACTTTTAGTATTTTTAATATTGCATTCGAAGCAGTTTTGTGCAATACCTTTGGGTAGAAATGAACCCATACATTATTAGCATTTATAGTATGGGTATGTTTAATATACATATATGCACTCAAATAATAAAATACTATTAAAAATTCTTAATACCAAGAAAATGGAATGAGGGAGAGAAATCACAACTTAACCCCAAATGAAAAATTTTCGAGTACAAATTATTATTTTTTTTACTGTAAATTTCTTGAAATGGCGTCCAAAAAGTGGACTGCCGAAAATTTAACCCCATCACGTGTTTATGTTATGAAATTTATATTAAATTTTGTTTGTTATTGAAATTTATAGAATTTATTAATTTCCGTGTAGCATTCAATTTTAGTTTCTATTTGAAAATCTCATTTTTGTTTACAGTAACTAAAACAGTTTTTTTAATTGATTGAATATTATCTTTTGTTAAATATTATTTAGTGTTTTATGTGATATTTAAATATGTGAGATTCAAAATTGGCATAACAGGATATTATCTCCGTAAAATGCAAATTTCATTTGTTATGAAATTGTTAAAAAAGCAAAAAAATTCAAAGGTACCAAGAAGTTTATATAATTTTCAAAAACAAAATTCTTTCCACAATCTAAAGAATTTCTTTATATCCAAGGGAATTGTGTTTTATCATCTGTATGCGCGCAGAGTTAACGGGAAGGATTACTTTGAAATGGGTTGTTTGATTTTGTTGTTGTTTGTGTTCCCAAATTTGCTGCTGCTGCTGCCTTTTCATTTCAATCAATTTCACAAATTTATAAATAGTTCTTCAATAAAGTTTTTAAGTTTTATTTTGTTGGCTATAATACCAAAGCCAGATTTACTTTACATTGGAATTTTTTCTTCCTTGCTCCATCCTGTTTTCTCGCGTTCTATTTTGGGAACCATTGCTTCGTTCTCCGTATGTATATACATATGTATACATCTATACATGCATGCATATGTATGAATATATAAAAAATATAATTTTATTTATATGCATGAGGATTAATTTAATAATAAGAAAAGTTTTTGATTTTATTGCAAAACTCAAAATTTACAACTTCATTGTATTTAAGAACTTTTTATTATACATACATACTTTTTTTATATATTACAAAAAAGTAAACGTCTTAGAAAGGTTGTAAGTAATAAATTTTAGTCAGAATATTTAAGGAATTTGCTAAAATAACTATTACTTACGCCAATTTTAGTGTCCACGCTAACTACGTAAGTTATTCACTACAATTGATATATAATAATTTTTTAAAAGGCACTTTAAATGAGCAGAGGGAATATATATTTTATTTTTTTATTATAAAACATATATTTGTCAGATTTCTCATTCCAGAATTAAATAGTTGTCCTAAGCTTTTATTGTTGACTGAATTTTCTTAAAGAAAACCGGTAACACTTATTTTTTTTTTAAATTTAGTGTCATTTAAAAGTCAATATTAATTGTATGTTTCTTGCGAACCGTAATTTAGTAATTTATTTAGGCTTTATAATGAGGAAAATTTGTACCATGTTTTAAAACTAAATTGCTAATGTTTGTGCAGAACGATAAGAATGCAAAACTTAATTAAAAGAGCTACATTGTTTCTTTAAATTAAGCTCTGTTCTTTGGAACAGGTTGCTCTTAAACAAATGGAAGAATACTCCTATTGTTCGTTTTTAACATTTATTAATTTCCAGAAAGCTGTTTTTCAAAGTAAGAAATTTCTTAATTTGGGTCAAAAAGTGAAATTGTTACTTATATTTCACTAATGGGCATGTATTCAATTGTATAAATTAAGAATTGCCTTCCGCAATATGTAATATATAGTGACGTTTTAAAGATACTAAAATGTTTTTCTGTACGCTTAAAAGATTAACTAGAATCTACATAAAGTCTTTTGTTCATTTATGAATCAAATCAAGGAATGATACTTCTCCGAATTTCCGATGTCAACACTATACTCTTTATCATGCTTTCTTCCAGTGTCAATTATTAAGGGAAATGAAGCTCGATTGCAATTGTAACAAACAATAACAACAACACAAAAACAAAAACATCATATAAAAAGAATCAAATTCTTAAGAAAAGCCATCACGTGTCTGATACAAGTTTCTCATTTTAGGCAGAGAAGTAGGATGATGTCTCTCACACGTTTTTTTAATGTCACGGGTGAAACCCGGAGCGAGTGCCGTAGGTACGGTTGAAGAAGATTTTATGCAATTAAGTAAATAACTAAAAAGTGTAGCTTCTAAATTCAGTCCCTCTAATACCTAGTTCTTTATTAGAGTCATTTTTTGATTGATTATTTTATCGAACAGGGAAAGATTGAATTTAAAGATTATTTTATTTAAGATGGATGTAGATAAAAGCAATTTTCCTATAAACGTGGATGTATTCCACAATTTATTTTCAGTATTGCTGCCATTAATATCCGCTAACCTTAGCGCATTTTTTAAGTCTAATTTCTCTAGTTAGATATGTTGTATTAGAAGTAATTATAGGATTTTTGAACATTTCATAAAATACCAGAAAAAAATTTTAATCTAGCAACTTTTAAATTAGTTTTGTTTTAAAATTGTTATTTTTTATTGCATATAAACAACAACAAAAAAAATATAAAAATTTTTCTTTTAATTTCAGAATATTAAAATAATTAAGACGCTGATCTCCCATCAGGGATGTTTTTGCTTTTATTAATTACAACTAAAAGTCGAATCAAGTTTGATTAAACTCCAAATAAAAAGCTGGAGAATAACATCCAGAGTAAAATTAAATAAAAATTGCAAAAAAAAAATCTTTGCGCACACAATTTTTAGTTGAAAGAAAAATAATTAAAAATTACTATTAGTAGGCAATTTGATTAAATCAAAATTGTTTTAATAAAACTTCACTTCTCGTTTTTGAGAACAAAATGACTTCCCAAAGATTCTGTCTCAGGTGGAATAACCACCAAAGTAATCTTTTGACAGTATTTGATCAACTTTTACATGCAGAAACTTTCACGGATGTTACTTTAGCTGTGGAAGGACAATACCTTAAAGCTCACAAGGTAAGTTTGATTTTTTGTGAAAACTATAAGTTAGAATTAATATTTTAGTTTAACTAATTCCAAAATCTTATGTTTGAATTGGATCGGTTTTGGTTTTAATTTAGTTACGTAATAAAATTCAAGAGTCTATAATTAAAAACGACCCTAAAAAGGATTTTCAGTCCATAATAAAATATTATTTCAAACTTAAAGCTCAAACACAATGCACGCGGAACTCATTCGGAATTCTACTTTGCTTTCACCGTTCCGCTTCGCAATCGCGTGCATTGTGTTTAAGCCTTTAGTCCCAACATTTATCTCAGCATAATAATCCGAAATCACGGAAGACTTTATTAGCGTCACAGCATGTCCCAAAATAAGATTTATCTGCTTAATCAATATATTTAACTTCACATACACCAATTTCACGGAGTACGTCACAGGGATATTTTTTTGTTAACTTCATGAAAAGTTAAACTCGACACCCAATGCCGATTTTTAAATATAATACTTAAATGCCTAAATTAAAATAATTACAAAATACAAAACATTATTTGAATAACAATGAAAATGTGGAAATAGAAAACAAGATTCAAAATTTGTTAAAATGATTTGAATATATCAAAATAAATATTTACTTTTCTGGGTTTTTTGAATTTTTTTTAAACAGTCAAATAAGAAATGATGATTTTTATATTCAATCTTATCAGTAAAATTTTCTTAGTACTCTTACACGTTAACCTAATTTGAATTGGAATTGTTTCCATTTGGAATATATCATAAAATTTCTCGAATAGAATTCAATAATTTCACCCTTTCCATATAATTCAAGTCAAAAAACTACTCATCAGAAAGTTTTCCATTCATGTATTTATGCGTGAACTATGCTGAAAATTTCATTAGTGAAAAGTTCATCAATATAGTATGCATAAGATAGCCACTATGGCCACTCTTCAGCTATATTTTCATGTAGAAAGTTGCCACGACTGGGACTTCTGCGGCTATTCTTTCTTTTAATTTATAGATAATGAGGAGAAATTTTCCTACTGCGAATATTCTCGAAAAACCTCGTGGATTAGAGTGATTCCAAGTGCCCAAGGGTAAATAATAAAATTTAACTACATTAATTATCTTGAATTTGAAGATTTAATTCCAGTTGATTCTTTGGCATAAATGAAAGTGGATTTTTTGCGCTATTATTTAAGTTTTATAACTTCTGTCATAAAATAAATTTTTTTTTTTAAACATCCTCATTGGGATATTTAAAGGCTAGTACAATCTTAATTATCTTAATTTTTTACTATTGTTAATTTGTGCTTAATAAAATTAATAATTATGAATTATTTAAAAATAATAAAAATCAATAAGAAAACTCCGATTTTAATAATTAAACAAATAACATTCCAAGGCTAATTTGAGAATGCAAAAAAAATTTATTCTAGCAATCAACTACCGGTTAGCAAAAATTATCAGCATCAATAATTATTTGGTTAAATTAGTTTGGTTAAAAGAAATTAATTTCCTAATCAAAAATTTATTAAAAATTACATTTACGCAACCACATCAACACCCAAAACTTAAAGGGTAAAGTTGAAATATCTAATATAAAACAACATTTAGCTTCTTTTTTTCTTACAATTTTACATAGCAAATTTTCAATGTCAGGGCGATGCCCTTAAGTTATGGAAAATTTACTTTGAAAGGCCATAATAATTGAATAAAAATCAAAAACAAAAAACCAAGCAAACACAAAACGAGATATCAACGAAAAAAAAAAAACGAAATATTCAAAATAAATCTAAAACGCTTGCCACTCAAGGATTTTCAATTTGAACAAGAAGTTTTCTAAAGAACACAAGAAGTCAAAAAAGATGAGTAATAGGGCATCAAGACAAAAATACAAATATTAAAACCCGAAGAAAAAAATTTAAGACGAATATTCTTAAAGTGCTCAATCAGGTAGGGTTATATCATTCTGACTAAGAAGAAGGTGTAATCAAAACAATCCACAACAACAAAATGCAGAAAATAAGATGAATACCTTAAAATATCACTTAATAACTAATTAGGTTGTTGCCCTAAGTGTTATGTGATTTAAATGAGATTCAAGGATTTTTAAATACTTTAAATTAATATCAAGGTTTTGTTGTTTTTTTCCAAAGAAAAAATTTTCCTAAAAAACTTGTACCTTAGCCTTGAGTAATCCACTAAAATTTGTTTTTATTAATATTTTTAATAATTAGGTTTGAGTTACATTTAAACGTGTTTAGATTTTAATGAAAGCTTAAAAATATATTAAGCTTTTGTTTTGAATAATTTTTAAAATAAAATTTGAAAACGGGAAAATTTAGATCTATAGAATAACTGATGTCATTCATTCATATTGCTACTAAGTTAGCTTAAAATTACGTCACATTTTAGGCCGTTTAAAATAAAGCCAGTATTACTCCTAAAAAACGTTTAAAATAATCTATAACTTTGAACATGGCATACTTAGAACAAAGATAATTTGTCCTCAAACCATTTCTAATTAAAAACAGAAAATAAAATATAATCGCTTGAAATTAAGGTGGGTTGTAAAATTCACTTTTTAGCCGGTTCGGTAACTTTAGCACAAGTTATTTTTGTAGCATGCTTCTTTTTCTTATGTAAATATTTGGGAACTATAAAGTATAATATCTACTTTATTATTTTTCTATTTTATTTTCAGATGGTATTGTCCGCTTGTAGCCCATATTTCAATGCTTTATTTGTTAGTCATCCAGAAAAACATCCAATTGTTATATTAAAAGATGTTCCATACGCAGATATGAAAAGTTTACTTGACTTTATGTATAGAGGAGAAGTTTCTGTAGATCAGGAGCGATTAACAGCTTTTTTACGAGTAGCAGAAAGTCTACGAATTAAAGGACTGACTGAAGTTAATGACGATAAGGTAGTTATTAGAGTTCAAAACAAAACAAAAAAAGAAATACAAAAGTTACTAAAAATATAAGTTAATTTCTTTTTTTTTTTTTGATTTTTTTAATTTAGCCACAGGGACCTGCAATTACACCACCCCCACCACAATTACATAGGATCCAACCATATTTAATACAACAAAGAAAAGCCCAAGGTATGCTAATGAATAGTCCTTTACTTGGATCAGCATTATCAATGCCTAAAAGAAAACGTGGAAGGCCTCGAAAACTTTCGGGAAGTTCGAATGGTACTGGAAATGATTTTGAGGATTATGAAAGAGAAAATTTAGTACAAGTAAGGTTAAAATTTATGTTTTTCTAAATCTGTTACAGTTAGTTTAATAAGCTCTTCAGCTCTGAAAAGCTTGCAATTCTTATGAAAATTTAATTTCGTCGTCCTTATAAAAGCAATTATTAACTTTTCCAATTTGTATGGGATTTGTCGATACTTTTTACTCAAATTTATGACATACATAAGTCGTACCATTAAAATCATATATGTTAGTTTGGTATTTTTATAGTTGAAACACTTTTCCTTTAAATGCACATTGGGATCCAAATAACAAGTAAAGCATTGAATAGAATCAGATTGGAAGGCTATAGTTTCAGTTTTTTTTGTTTGTTTGGATATATAATCGCCTAAACCTTTAACAGAGAAAAAAAACTCTATTTTCCTTATCAAAAGATATTAAAATCAATAACAAAATTAAACTAAAATGTGGCTTACTACTAGTTCTTTCTATGTGTTTTTTCTGATTTATTTCGTCCTTTTACAAATGAAGTTCAACTTTTTACAAATGAAGTTCATATTTTTACAAATGAAATTCATCTTTTTATAAAGGAAATTCATCTTTTTATAAATGAAATTTCATTTGTAAAAAGGTGGATTTCATTTGTAAAAAAATGAACTTCATTTGTAAAAAGATGAACTTCATTTATAAAAGCATGAAATAAATCTAAAAAACCTGTATTGTAAAGAAATACTAATTTTAGTAGTAATTTACAAATCCTTTAAGACGAAAAACGTTGATGGGTAAAAATACACGCTGGGCTGAATGTATAAATCAATTAAAATACTGATTTTGTAGTTTTCTTCTGCAACTAATCAAAACCAAAGCTCTTAAAAAATTACTTGATATGTTTTCTTATTTTGATGTTTTTATTATATTTTAGGGATCACCTGAAATGTTAGAAGTTAAAATGGGTACCGAAGGATATTCAGGGAATGAGGGATCTGATGATAATAACAGAGAATCTGGAGATAACGAAAATGAGCAGGACTTACCTCAGGTTTGTTTTGTCCGATTTATGCTTATATTTTGCATTGATTCGTACATCTTCTTTTCACACCTAACCTTCTTCAACTAACAAAAAAAACCTGTATTACTTTTGGGAGTAAGTTAAACTGAAATTTTGGATAAAACCCTCACCCAAAATTAAAATTGATTACTTATGCAAAATAACAGCCGTATAACTGAATAAAGCTAATTGTCGATTTTAATATAATTTTAATTTTAATATAAAAATAGAATTATAAAACATTGAGGCTCACTAATGGCGTAGATCAAATATTTGTTTGACATATGTTTCTATTACTACCGTGGATATTATGTTTGTTTACTATTCTAAATAGAAGTATTTTTGTTTTTTTGTTATTTTGTAATCTTTAATTGTGTTCATATGCCACGTTGTTTTGCTTTCGATAAGCATATTAGATCTTACACTAGTAAAATAGTCTCGAAAGCAAATAATTTCGAACCCAGAGAAGGTTAAAAAATTCAAGATGAAATTTTATTATTCGGAAATATTATTATGCCAAACAAATTAATTTTTGACAAGCACTTAATAATTTGATTGGTACCCTACAATCACATCACAGTGTGTCCTTGCACAAGGTACACACAGAAATTTATACCCAAATAAAATTTGCTGTAAGCTTCAAAAAGTAACGCCATATTATTGATAGCTAGGTAGATTCTTACTTCACAAACTTTAAATACTTAATCATATTTGGACAATCACATTATTTTACATGAATAAAATTTGATTCATACTTTAATTCATTATCTTTAATAAAGGGTTCACCTCTTGTTGATGTTTTTTTGCAAAAATCTAAAAAAAAATCAATTTTATTTTTTTTATTAGCTTTGTAAAATTTAATAAATAATAAATACAATTAAATTGGCCAAAATTTTTAATCTTATAATAAGTCAAAAATAATGTAATTCAGAATACAATAAAAGCTTTTAGTTTTTAATACAAATAGTTTTTGCTAAATTACATTACAATTCGAATTATAAAGAAAAGCTTGTTTTAGAGGGTAAATTTTGGGGGTAGTTTTCATTCCTTTAAGGGGTTATATACGGTTAGAATTTTCAACAAAAAATTTTTTTTATTTTATTTTCGTATTTTACATATATTTAACTACACAGAAAATTTCAACTTAATCTGACAATTATTTTAGAAGCTACGAATATATTTGTAAAGACGTGTCAGAGCGATTGAAAGTGCTTTTAAAACTTTAAACCGGTTTTTCTCAAAACTGTGTTTCCAAAGCCGATGACCAAGATTTCTCGGAAACAGCTAAACCGATCAGCCTTAAATTTTAAAACAAGCTTCTTAAGTATATTTTTTGGGAATTAATCGTAGATCTTTTCTAAACAAAAACATTTTTTTGTTATAAACAATTTAAGGTCAAAATTTTAGTTAAAAATCGAATTTTTTTTTGTTTTTTTTTCGAGAAACCGCTATTTGGTCAAGAAAGTTTATTTTGCTCATTCCTTCTATTAGTTACTAGATTACTTTAACGAAATTTAGTTGGTTTTTGAAATTTACATGATCCAATGCAGAGATATCGTGGTCACCGCAAGACGTCTTTTTTGAGTGCAACTCCAGAAGATCAACTGTAACAGCTTTCAATATTATTATTTTTACATATAAAAAATATTAAAATACAGTTAAGAATAACGATAATATGGAAATATGGAAAGAATTCCTATATTTAAACAGTTTAAATAGACTTAGATTTAAATTTTTTGTTTAAGTATTAAGCTTGTTGTATTAATATAAATACATTCTCTTCAATTTTTAGGAACACATGGATGCAACAGAACCGTCAAAAAAAAAATCAAAAGATAAAAACTCAGGGAAAGAAAATGAGAATAGTGTATCAGGTATTTATAATTTTCTTGTAATTAAGCTTGATTTTTTTTATTTTGGAAAAAAGTAATTTATAATGCCAAAATGTGTGAACAAATATTTTATGATTGTTTTTTTTTTTTAAATCTATTTATATTAAATGGCGTAGAATTTTTTTTTGTGCAAATCAAACTTTTGTTATTATCTTGCATTGTATTCTGTTGTCTTAGAAGTTGTTAATTTTTTGATTGTTAATAATAAATGTTTCAATTTTATTTTGAAAAAATTTTATGACGGAATTAAGTATTTATTTTTAATGCATGCAAACGTATAATCTCTTTAATGCTTTCACAAAATAAAATCAACAAACAAGAAAACCAAATAATTCAGAAATGATAAAGAATTTAAATAAATCATTTCACTCACAAAAATCCTCAGCTTCTACTACGGCTTGTTCTATTTAAGCTCTTGGATTTTGTTTTAAGCTATAATTTTCTGAGGCCAGATCTAGCGAATTCGATTGACATCGAACCAACGTGAAGCTCAAATTTTTGCTTATTAGTGTCCATGAAAAATACACGATGCATTTTCTTGGTGAAGTAGCACATTTTTCGTGGTTACTTTCTTCAAATGTAACAATAATGTAATGACCTTATTGTTGATAATTCATCTTTTCTTAAGGTGGTCAATAAACTATCATCCCCATGGAACTTAACCAACTAAATTTAATTTTTTATAAAAGTGGGCATCTAGCAGAAAATTTGAGGTTATGACAACAAAAGTCTTTGATTTTATGTGTGTACAAGATGATTTTTGTTATAGCTGTGCTCTGATTAAAAATAAAACTTTTTCTTCATTCTAAAAAAAACAAACAAAAAAATAGTAACAAACAATGTTACTCTATCTTCAAACTGTTTTGTTTAAATAATACAAAAAATTCAAATTATCATAATTATGATATCATCCTAAATTCAAGCAAAGTCTCACGTTGAAATATTTATTTTGAGTGGGAAGAACATCTATAAAAATCTAAGTTCGCTGTTTACTTTTTGTAGGTACGGACCGTAAACTTAAGTATAAATTTTATTCCCAACCAATTTATCTTAACGATGTCAAATTTCTTTCCTGTAAAGCTTTTAATGCTCAAGAACTTTACGCAAATTAAATTTTTTTTTAAATTGAATTTCAGTTTTCACAAACAGAGCTAAAAAAATTTCGAACTATGCAAAATTTTCAATTTCATTCTATTTTATACCATCTCAGCAATTTATCAGAGTTTGCTAATCTGCTTGATCAACAAAAAACTATAAATAAATAATTTGTTATTAGAAACTAAAATTACTACATAATTCCAATATATATTCAAAAAATAGGCTTAAAAAGGGTGGTTACTACCAATAAAAATTAATTACATATTTTGAATAAACATTGTTTTAGCAAAATTAACTAAAAATATTTTTCTTTACTTCCTTATAAAACTATTTTTTTAGATAAAAAGTTTTTCTATTTATATATTTTAAATTTTACTATCAACATTTGGTTAATATATTTGGTGAAAAGGTCTTACATTATTAGCTTATTTTTTTTTTTTTTATATTATGCTAAATTCAATGTGTGTGTGAATGAATACAAAAAGAGTATTATAAAAAACTTTATTTTATATATTTGTATATTTTTATAATAAATAATATCAAGTTTTTATAGGGTAGAAATAGTTCTTTTTCTTTAATTATATATGAAAAAATTAATGCTTCTTATATTTTTCGGAAAAGCTAAAGGGATTTAAAGATTTCAGTGTGATTTTAAAAGCGGTTTTCAAATTTGTGAAAGTATAAAACAAAACAAAATTGTGCAAATTTTATTTTATTTTCTTTTTTTAAAAAAATTTAAGTGTCATATTTACTTTATAAAAAAAAGACAAAAACTAAATAGAAAAGAATAAAATCAAAGTTCAAAGTTTTCGCGTAAAAACTCTATAAAAAAACTGTCGGCAGGTGAGTTATGTAAATTCAAATCTCTCCTTAACGTTTTATGTTTTCTCTTTTTTGTGTTTTACGCTTTAAACTTAAAACACAAATTTTCCATCCAAAAAATAAAAACTAAAACCGGGATGAGCATAGGGATTTTGGCCGACGCAAAAATTTTTAAATAAACTTCTAGTTTGTGTCTATGTATATATATATATATCTAAAAATATATATATAGATTGTAATTTTATTTATTTTTTTTTATTTTTTTCAAATAAAATATTTTAATAGCATAAATATTTGAGAACAAGCAAAAAAAAATTTGTGAGACCAAAAAATAATCAAAAACAAAACACAAAAAGGCTTTAAATCCCTATAGCTTTTCCGTGATAATTTATTTATATACTTATTTGTTTTTTCCAAATTTTAAACAGGTTCATTGTGTATGAAAAGCGTTTTGTTATTAAAAATTATTATTATTCTCTAAATTGGAAGATGAAAAAATTTTGTGAAATTTTGTTCAGTATTTTGCAGTTGATTTTTTCTCTGTCGAAAGAAAAAGCATCATTTAGAATACGAATAGGAAACATTTTTGTTATTCATTCTCTTAAACTGAACTTACAAGACTAAAATTTGAAGCTTATTCATATCTCTAATAGCTGAGTTATTTGTGGAAATTTGTTTTCGTACCTTTGCAATGAAACAAGCGCTTTTAAGAATACATTGATTAACTTATTTTTACATAGTAAGGAAAACATTGCTTAACTGAATTTACCTGGATTTTCAGGGGTATCTTCTGCTTTTTTATAGAAAGGTCCTTTTAGATAATAAACGCACCCCTTCTTAATAAAAATATCTTATTCCCAATTGTATGTATTAAATATTAAAAAAAAATTCAACTGATACACAATGATGTCAATGAAATTTCATTTTTTGAGCAACAGAACAAATTTATACAAATTTTTTTGTTTTCACACATGGCTGCGTAATTTTAACTATCAAGCGTTTTTGTAATCATTTTAACAACCGCACTCAAATTTAGCAAACACATTTCGACACATTTGCAGTTCAGCAATGACCTTCAGATGCCTTTGGTCTTCTTAAAAAAACGACGTATAAAATAAAAAAATGACATAACTAAACTACAAATAATTGGAATGATATTAAGCAAATTTATATTGCGTTCAATATCTCAGTCGTCTGAAAAGTCAAACCATTGAAACGTATTATTTTTAAACTTTTACACTCCGCGTGGTTTTTTACTTAAAGTCCAGCAATATATTTTTGCTTTGGAGCATATGGAAAATGAACTTGAGTTTTACTAAAAAAATGATCCTAATATCATTATAAATTCATTTATTTAATTAATGTAGTTTGTGATAAAATTGATATCTTTCGTGACTGATTAAGACATGTGTCACAATATCCGGTTGTTTCACCTTTTCCTGAATAACTTTTTCTTGTGTTTACTGGTAAATCTGGTCTGACAAACTTTTCAAAAGTTTATACTTCAGTAATAAGGAGTTATATTGTATATGTAAGCCGTTTCTGAATTTGCTGGCGAATAAATTCTTATATTCCATTTTCACTAAGAGTGTACAGCCACTTGGAACACAGAATCTACTAGTTATTGAACGCAAACAATTACTCGTAACTATCCTAGGGCTATAGCGGTGCCAAAGTAGTTAGTCCACTGATAGCTAATGGTTAACCAATTAACTCTCAGCCGAATGCTGTATCATCTCCTTTAGTCAAGAAATAATTTTTATTTTTCTCCTGTTTGCATATTAAAAATGTCATATACAATGAATTTGTTGATATTTTTCTCCACAATTTTTTTTTTCTCTATACATAAATTTAAAAATAGTGTTTTATATATTTAATAAAATTATATATTTTAGATGCTAATGAAAGTGATTCAGATGATCAACAAATGGATTCATCATACATGGAACCACAATTAATGTTAGATGAATTTGATGAACCAGTAGAGTTTAAATATGATCCGAACACAGATTTAACAACTCAATCAGATGGTTTAGTTAAAACACCAGATATACAAAAAAATATATTACAACAAAGTCAACCACAAACAACCGCAAAAGTAACTATAGGTCCCGGTACTGTTACGATATTAAACTCACTTGTTGGTATACCAAAACTTACGCCAATAGTTAAAACAACTTCAAAACAAATGCCAAAGTTAACAAAGCGCCCAAAATTAAAAGAAAATGGTATTAGTCAAGAACAACAGCAACAAAAACAGCAAACACAACATCAGCAACATGATATTGTGAATAATACAATAATAAATCAAAATGTTGCTGATTTAAAACAATTAAATACATTACAAAATTTAAATAATAATGATTTTATAGATATATTTGCAAATAGTTTTTTATCAGGAAATGGGACAGGTGGTGGTAGTGTTGTTGTTCAAACACAAACAAATAAATTACCTTTAGCACCATCACCAGCTGGTAGTACAACAAGTACTAAAGGTGATGGTATTAAAATTGAACCACAAGTAACAAGTAATCGAACTGGAAAATATATAATTGATGATTCTGAAGGATCTGTTAGAGATTTTTGCACCAAAGAGGGTGATCATACATATCGTTGTAAAGTATGCTCCCGTGTTTATACACATATTAGTAATTTTTGTCGACATTATGTTACTTCGCATAAAAGAAATGTTAAAGTGTATCCATGTCCATTTTGTCTTAAAGAGTTCACTAGAAAAGATAATATGACAGCACATGTTAAAATAATACATAAAATTGAAAATCCAACAACAGCAATAGTAACAGCTTCAACACAATAGTTAAAAATAAAATTTATTATTATTATTATTTTTTTCAAATAACTAGTTGGAATTTATTATTTTATCAATATTGTTATTAATATTTTTATTATTATTTTTTGATTTTTTATTTTCAAACGTTATTCGTGGGTGAATGAATAGTGATAATTATGGACAATATTCTTAATCAATTTGTTAAATTAAAATTAGAAATGACCATCAAATTTAAATAATTGCTCAATACTATATCTACACAACATAAAAATTTTATAATCGATTATGAAGATTCAAAATATGTTTAAATTAATTAATATAGAAAAAAATAAGAAAATTCATAAATTTAAACTTTTTATTAGGATTAAGCATTTTTCTGCTCTTTTTGTTTCAAATTATGTTTTCATTAGATGAGAATTTTAACATTTTTAAAGAAAAACGAAAAAAGAAATATTTAAAGAAGAAATAAATATATTGTTATATATAAAAAATTTTCCTAAGAAAATAATAACGTTAATAAGTAGAATTCATTTTTAATTGATGAAATAAATAATGTGCGATATTATAAACTGAACTCCTCGTTAGATATAGAGTTAATAGTATAAATTTGGATTTCAAAGTTTTTTTGAATGACTTTGTTTTAGAGTAATACGAACAAAGTTTGCTACATTTTATGACGAATACATGTCGTCTCTATTTCGCAGTATGAGTTGTATTTAAATTAAATGCGCTAAAGATATGTAAAATAATCGTTTACTTTTTTCTACTGTTTTCGCAAAGCATGCATTTAGTTTTGGAATTTTATTGGGTGAAAAGCCATGCTTGAGTGTGATAGTACCTGTAATTCTACATTTACAGCTCGAGTGAATAAAATATTTAAACATTATTCTAATTTTCAGTTTTTGCTCTTTTCCTCTTCGTAAAAAGGTCATTTAACTGCTTTTCACGTTAGAAGTAAATTAAACTTTCTCAAAAACATTTTCGAGTGACTGTAAAAAATAAAAATGCAACCTTATTTATTTCAATCAACCAGTGGGAGACGTCTTCGAAGAAAGATATTTCAACGCGTTTTTGTCAACAGAGATTGCTGACACCCTTGATGATAAACTTGTTGATATAAGCATTACGATAGCCGTAGAATCTAATCACACTCAAACCCATAGAGGGGTGACACAAGAGTCGTCATGACATGCACAACCTTTCGAAGTTACGAGCGAGACGTATAAAAAGCTCCCTGCAAAATCACTGCTCTTTATACGTCTCGCTCGTAACTTCGAAAAGTTGTGAATGTCATGACACCTCGTGTGTCACCCCCCATAAACAGCAATTTTAAGTATATATGAAGGTATACTAAATAAATTTGCATAATTATTTCGATGAATATACTGTTGAAAAGTCATCATGATAACCCGATATTTGAATTAGTGGCAAAAATTTTTTGATATTTGTCTTATTTCGTTTTTCTTTCAACTAAAAACACTGTTTACAAAGTTGACTGATATATCTAGACTTTTGTCGCCAATCAATTCAAGAATACTCCCAAACATTTACAATAAAATTATTACTTGAGGCTTACAGTTCACTTGAAAAATATATACTTATTTTGATGGCTTTCTCGAAAACTTTATAACAAATAATATTTTTTTCTTTTTTACATTTAGAATATTGAATAAGTAACAAATTTCTAAATTTTTTAGAAAAATAATTAGTGCCTTTTATCTATATGACAAAAACTGCAAATAAAAGACTGTGTTTCTTCGTCTAAAAATAAAAAATTGTTATAGAAAAATCTTTAGATTGTTATTCGAAATATATTAAAAAGTTACACTTAAATAGTTATTACTGTTGTGTAGATATAATAAAAAAACAAGAAAGAAAACAAAACTAAATATATTTGAAAATAAATTTTTCATTTAGGAAAAAAAATCAAAATAGAAAAAATAATATTTTTTATTATTGTTAGAGAATATTGTCCGTTTGAACCTTATAAAGGCTTCCATATTCCAAATCTAAATATAATCGATAATTAATTACTTTTATTATTATGTAAGTAGATATTAAGAAAGTAAAGAGAAATTATATGTGTATATGTATACATATATTTAAATATATATGCAATAAATTACTAAATAAAATAAAAATTAATAAATAGACAGAATTGGTTTAAAATGTTTACAAAGTTTACTATCAATGAAGAAGTTTTTAGTTTAATTATTAGAAAAATTACATAATGATTAATTAACAAATTTATTAAATAATCGATAAAATCGGTTAAACTGCTACTTTTAATTTAATTATTTAATGAAAAATTTAAAAAATTAAGAATTATAGTTATTTTCCTATTGTTGTTGTCTGTTTTTATGAATATACAAAATATATAAGATTAATTATAGTATTTAGTTAAGCAAAAAAGAAAAATATTAATATTTAACTGTGCAAGTACTTTGTTTTCTTATTTTTTTAAAAAAAATTTTTTTTTAATAGTTGAAAAAAGGATTTTGTTTATATACATTAATATTTGTTTTTCTTACGTTTAAAGAAAAATATTTCCGATAGAGTGTTTGAAATACAAATTATTTGGCAACTATACTAAAAAAAAAGAACAAAAATATATTTACATTGATAAAAGTAATTAAAAATTTTAATAGTAAATTTATAATATCATTACGGAAGAAAGTTTGTTGTTTGCTTCAATAAAATTTCCTGAAGATATATTATGAACAAAATTTATTATTTTTTATTTAACAATGAAAGTACTAATAAATCTAGAAAAAACTTAAGTATTTAAAATATTAAAAATTTCAAAAGAAAGAAAGGAAGGAAATAAGAAGATGAAAAAAATTTGAGAAAAATTTATTTACTTGAAAAGCTTAAAAAATCGTGAAATGGGCTGAATTTTTTTTGTATTTAAATAATAATTGGTTTTTATTTGTGCAATTGTATTTTTTTTTTAAATTAAGAGTTTAATTTAAATACAAAAATTTTTATGTTAGTTAGATTTTAACTTCTGTTTATTATTTCTTATTAAAATTATTTTTCAAAAAACATATTTTTTAATTAATTTATGAATCATTTTTTCAAACATTTTCTGTTTGCATAAGATTGAGCCGAAACGGAGAAGAATTGTAGTATTGATACCAAAATCTTAAAATCAATTAAGTACAATAGGTACAATTAGTTTGCCATACTAAATATGATCTTCAGATTTTCTTAAAGGTTTACTATCATATGGTTCATAAATAATGAACTCTGTGGAACTGTTGAAATATAGATTTATATTTTTGTCAAATATATACTAGGATTGTTCGAAAAAAATATGAAAGCAATAACTGATCATCCATTGTATCACAGTGTTGGCTGGAATTAAGCAAAATTTTACTTGCAAAATTATATCTGAATTAATAACGAGTGTAAACTTTACCACTTATAATCATAAATATACTTTTATTCTGTCCAAAAGAATAAAAATTCCAAAATCTTTAATTAATACTATGCCCAACATTTCAATCTTGTTCAAATGTCTTTCAAGGCGTAAAGACTAAAAATTGCTTGCGCAAATTGAAGTTTTAGCAATAACCATTTCAGCGTTTGAAGGAAAAAATTTGTTGAAAACAAAAAATCATACTAATAGAAAAACTAATTTTTAGCTTTAGAAAAATTCTCGATTTTAGTACCTGATTCTTTGCCTAACAGAAAAATATATAAACAATATGAACTTATGTATATAAAATCAGTAATTATTGTAATTGAAATATCTTTTTAGAAACGCAGAAAAGTAAGTTTTTGAGTATGTGTGATTTAAACTATTATAATAAGTATCAGTATTTTATAACACACTAAAAAGAAAAATAGTAATAACAATCCTATTTTTTTCCCTATATTTACAGAATATATTAATAACTCGCCAGAGCTAACACAGAGGTTGCTTGGTATTAAAAATGAAACAGATAATGCAGAACAAAAGCAAAAGAATAAAATTCGTGTTAATCCAGCTGTACAACAAGTTACTATAATAAATACATTTAAAACAAATCAAAATCAAAACTTTTCAAATAGTTTACTACAACAGCAATTACAAAATGATTCTTTAAATAATAATAATTCAAATTCAACCCAAATTAATAATATTGAAACAAATAATTCATCTGATAATAATTTTCATAAACAATTTTTATTACATATGACAAATACATCAACAACAGGATCTTGTTTAATTGGTACAACCAAATCATCATCATTATCATCACCATCATCATTATCAACACCGTCAGTAGCAACAGCAAATACAACTAAATTAACAGTATCTACAAATCAAACAGATTTTTATAAAAATAATCCATTACAACAAAATATAGTATGTAAAAATGAAAATACTATTGGTTTTAGTGTTAGTGATAAAACTGGTATTAATGAACCGAATTCTCCAACATCTGTTATTATTGGTAGGCAGGCACCAAGACGTCGCATAAGAAGAAAAGCGACATCAACATTAGATGACCAAGCTGAACATCTAACTGAAATGTCAGTTAGAGGCTTAGATTTATTTCGTTATGCTAGTATAACTGAAGGTGTCTACCAATGTACAGAATGTGCTAAAGAAAATGTACAAAAAACATTTAAAAATAAATATAGCTTTCAAAGACATGCATTTTTATATCATGAAGGTAAACATAGAAAAGTATTTCCGTGTCCGGTTTGTGGTAAAGAATTTTCACGTCCCGATAAAATGAAAAATCATATGAAAACAACACATGAGTGTTATATACCAAAGGATGTTAATTATCATCATCCACTTAATTATTTAATAACAGCAACAGCTACTGGTGATAATATTAAAACAGTTTTAGATCATACCAATCAACAAAAAGCACAAACATCAACAACACAACAACAACAATTAACTAATATCAAAAATGAAAACAGTTATGATGATGAATTAATAATTGATGAGGGTCAAATTAAACAAGCATCATTTGTAAAATCTGAAAGCAGTATTCATCTTAAAGAAACTGAAGAAGTCAAATAAAACACAAATATTTAAATTTAATTATAATAAAAAATATTTATAGAAATTTAAATGGGTATTATTTTTTTATATTATTATAATATAATAAATATATTAATTATACATACATACAGACATACATACATAGTAATATATTTTTTGTATTATATTAAAGTAAGAAAATTCTTTTAAAATAAAAAACAAAAATATTAGAACGAAATAGCACAAATATATAATTATTTTAATATTCCTTATTAAAATCAATTTTGATTAAATGTAAAATAAAATAAATATATAGTTAAAATTCTAGTAGTTAGTTAAATAAAATAAAAAATGTTTTTAAAACAATTTACAAAAAAAGATAAACAATCGGAAAGCAGAAAAGAAAAAATGCAATAAATATTTAAATAAAGAAAATCGGTGCTATGTGCCTTAATTTTACTCAAGTAATAAAACATAATGTTAAATATGAAAATTAAAATATTATATAAATAATTATATATGTATATATATATATATATATATATATATATATATATATATATATATATATATATATATATATATATATATGAGGTTGTAAATTACTAAATTTAAAAATAAAACACAAAAAGTGGTTGTAACAACTGCACAAAAATATTTTTTTCGTCGAATTAATAAATAAAAAAGAAATTTATTTTGCAAACAATTTATTTAGCTTATTCATCAAAATTTGATTATACTAAGATGTTTTGAATAATTTTGAACAAGTATTGAATAAATAATGTTAAGTATGGAAAAAATTTCCAGATTTAGAAAAGAAATTCAGATTTATTTCAAGGAATAGTTTTGATGATAAAATTCATTATTTTAATTTATTTACTTAACATGTCTTATTAAATCCAAATTAATATTTAATTATTTCTATTTTAAAATATAAAAAATTCTAAAATAATTTTAATATAAAACAATTTCAAAATAAATTTTTTATTTAAATATCTATTTGACGAAATTAATCGTAAACTTAAGAAGCAATAAACTCAATGCACAGAAATTATTATTAATTTTTTTTAGCATTCTAAGATTTTTTTATACTGTATACTATAATTTAAAATAGAACAAGTTTATTTAAAAAAATAATAATAAAAATAAAATAATTGTTAATGTTTTTACATTAAATATAAGTATAAAACAACAAAACACAAATGACTTCCAGTGAAAACAATAACTAATTTGAAAATTAAATAAAAAAATTTAAATGATTTTTACACAGTTAAAAATTATTATATGGAATAAATATTAAATAATAATATAATTATTTATGGAGTAACGTTTATTTTTTTTAGTACAAAAAAATTCTGAACATACATATTTTTTTAAAAATTAATGCTGTTGTATGTGAATTTGCAATTGATACATGTTTTTGTAATAAAAAAATAGAAAAGGAAATTTTAATTTTTTTAAAAACTATCACTAAAATTTTTATTTGCTTATGTTATTTTTGAAAATCAATAATAAAGTGGACTATAGTTAACTAATTTATATTATTGAAATTAAAAATTAGTTTTAAGTAATTTAAAAACAATAAAATGTAGTAAATTTTTAATGCAAAAAGTGAACTAATAATTAAATGAAATAATTTTGCAATTTCGATTGCTAAATACATAAAAAGAGAATAATAAAACTTATAAAGAAATTTTTTCTTTGAGACTGTCGTGAATTAAAATAATTTCTTTTTGAAATATTATATTTTATTTTATTTTGAATTAACTCACGATTGATTTTTGAAGTCAATTAAAAACAATTTTTTTATGAGTATATTTAAAACTTCAGGATTCGTGGATATGATAACGTATTAAATGAAATTTAGTCATGAAGCGCACTATCCTTACTGGATAAGGTTGTATAACAAAACAAATACGCCTACATGTTATTCTTGAGTAAAATAAACTATTGATTCGTTATGGGTCGCTAAACACAAACAAATTCATTTGTTAATTTAAAAATATAAGATTTTTCTGCAAAAGAGTGAAATAAAATAATATGAATTATAAAAATAGTAATACAATTATATCGAAAGCGATTTTCTGCAGAAGACGAACATGCACAGTGATAACTTTGTGGTATTAGAAAGACATGTTTATTGTATAGTTATAAATACAAAAATACAATACCAGTCGTCTGCAGCTAAAAAACATAATAAACCATACTGATTTCTAGAATCTGGAGCGATGGTTTTTAATTTATTTGTTTCAACTTTATCGTTATGACCCAAAATCGAAAAAAAAAATTTGAAATTAACTGCGCTGAAGATTTTTACAAGGTGTTAACCTGAATTTGTGCACTATAGTCAAATTGCCAGTAAATAATGTTAATTGCCATTTTTAAATATATCACAGTTAAAAGTATATAAAAGTCAATATTTTAATATTACGAACTATCTTTTTTGAGTATTTCAATATTAAAAATTCAAATAAAATATTTTGTTTGACTTTTTACGTCATTTCGACACTAGTAGTATTAAAAAGCCAATATCTATTACGAAAAAGTACGTTAATTTCTAAATTATAGTAGTTTACCTATATTTAGTTAATTTTAAATAAGATTACCAATATTTTGATCAGAATCACAAAACATTTCGGTAAATAATTAAATTTCACATTTTAAAAAATTCTTATTTGCTTGTAACTAATAAGTATTATTTTTTTTTTATAAATTTTTAGGAAACGATTCGAAATTGATGATGGATTTTGCGAATTAGATAACGCGAGAGATTCTGTAACTCATTAGATGACATTGATCCGGATCTTATAATAATTGATTATGAATATTGTGCAAATTATTATAGAGGATCCGATTTAGCAAATCATTTCATTGATTGATTATAAAAATCCAAAATTTCCATTTTTTTCACATGAGAGAAATCAATATCCTTCTAAAAGGCAACAAGGAGAATTTATTACGGCTTATCTAAGTAAATTATCGGGAAATAACATGATACCTAATATAGAAGAAACAAATGGCATTTATAAATAAATAAAATGTTTTACAATGGTTTCACATTTATTTTGGTGTCTTTGGTCAATAGTTAATGTTCATGAGAAGATAGAGTTTGGATACTGGGTAAGTTTATGTAATTTTTTTTACTATTTTAAGTTAAAGTAAAATATTAACTGGTTAGATTATATTTTCTAAAATTAACATACTAATTAATATACTTTTAAAGGCCTCTTTTAGCCAATGTTTTTGTAATTTCTATGAATTATTTGACAACGATTATCTCTTAGGAATCTGATTGCTTTTTTACATTAGATCATCCATAAATGTAATAATTGATATAAAAAGTAATTTTATGCAATTTACTTTTATTTAAGTTATATATTTTATTATATATATACATATATAACTGAAAAAGTACTTTAAAATAATTTTTCAGGATTATGCATCATGCAGGAATATTTCGAGGCTAAAGAAAGCTTCATCAGTTCACGAAACATCGACGGAGAACGAAGACGATAAACTTAGCAATTGTATTCTAAATGATCAACAACAAAATTTACCTTGATAATATTATCAAGATCATTTTCTACATGATAGTCGGAATTTTTTTAATATCAACACGATTAGTAGGGTTTTTACGATTTTCGATTATCACATCACGAAATGAATTAAGGAATGTTAAAGAAGCTAAAAACTATATTGTATATATATAGTATTAAGTTAAAGCGATTCGGCAAAGTTCTTGATTAAATTAATTTGACTGTTTTTTTAAATAGTTATTAATAGTTATTAAAATAATTATTTAAATAATTTCGTCTTTTCAAAAGGGTACTCTTAAACAACATTTTTAATGGTTATATATAAGAAATGACTAATATTTGCAATAATCTTCGTCTTTTTAAAATAATTTTATCGAATTATTTTGAAATCATAAAAATTTCTTTCGGTTGAAGTTATAAAAATAATATTCCACATATAGTGATGTCAGTTTGTTAATATGAAAATATGAAAACACAGTCATATATTTATTTTAAATTTACTGCAAATGCAAACTACCATTTCTGTCACTTAATCTAAAATAACATTATTATCGCCATTAACTTTAATGCAAAAACGACATAATTTATTTATAAAAACTAATCCCTAAACAAGTGATTTAATTAATATTTTTAAAAAACAAGTTAGTAATTTTTGTAAAGTTTATTGTAACAGTTATTACAGAAAATAAACATAAAATTTCAATTCGTTATTTAGTTAATATATTATTTTTTTTTTAAATTTTTATAAAATTTTCCACAACTGAACTTGACATTTATAAAATTTAGTATTCTAGATTGCAAACTTCGTCAAATATAAATTATTGATAATACAAATGTTAATGCAATATATACACTGGTCTTCATAAATGCACTGCTGCTTTTCATTTTTCACGAACAAAAATGGACCGATGCAGTTATATGAAATTTTCTGGAGTTTAGCATTTAATTTTTTATCTTCACCTTCGAATTTATGTTACCTTAAAAAACCTAGCATAGAAAGACTAAAAATTTCTTTATATTTTATCAAATATTAAAATTTTTACCGTCGTTTATGTTGAAAAATGCGGTCCGGCGGAACAGTCCCGCTTTCAGGTGGTCTGTCCCGCTGTCCCATATGAAAGCCAAAATATCCCGCTTTTGCAAATAGACTAATGAAGCAATTAGGAATACTCAATTTATCATTATTTATAGATCTCTTTTATTTTTGAATTATTTAACTGACGCGCGCACTAGAAATGATTGCAAAGAATGACAGTGTCATACCTACTGCCGAAATAAAATGTAATAAAAAGTTCGCACAAAAATTTTTATTTACATATGTTTCTTCAGAATTTTTTGCAATCGTTTTAAGAGAGCACGTGTCTGAAATGATATGTGAATGTCTGTTAGAATTTTGACTATGAATAATGTCGCGGTCGACTAGAAATAAAGACGCGATACTATTTAGTATACTGCGCTTCTAATTTAATTCAATCCATTTTTGAGCAAAAATTTAGGTGTGCTCGTACAAACTCCCAGGTTGTAAATGTGTTGGCACCTATGTTGATGGATGAGTTGAAAGAGTACCTTCACAAAGCCTACTAACGGATGCTTCAAATCACGGGTCGATAAAATTATTCCCTGAGTTGATTCGCTATTTTTTACCTTATAAAGGCGTGAGAGTTAAAGTTTTGGAATTTCGAGAGCAGCCAGGTGAAACATCGGATGTCGTTGTCGATTATTTGAATTATTATTGAAATTATTTGAAAGAGATTTTTTCTTGCAAGGATTTAAATAAAAAAATAGTGGCATTTTGTGGAGATAATAAACACAGCAATTTTGGAAGAAAGAATAGAAAAGGAAATAATAATCTTTTCGCTAAATTGAACATATTAGTCGGGAGGCAACTTATTGGGATTAGATGTGGAGCTCACATAGTTCATAAAGCGATCAAAAGAGCTACAGATTGTCTTCCTGTTGACTTTGAATATATTGTTGTGAAAATTTATTCATTTTTTTACATTTATAGCGTTCGAACACAGAGTATCAGAAATTGCAGGGCTATAGTAAAAGGAGGTGGCTTGCGCTAATGCCAGCACTTGGAAGATTTATGAAAATGTTCCACCCTTTGAAACATTATTTTCTGAGCATAGATAAATGCCTAAATATTTTAAAAACATTTTTCGAAAATCCCTGTTCTGAGCTATGGCTATATTTTTGAAATGTACAAGCAGCGACTTGTCATCAAGTGGTGCTAAAAATTGAAGTACAACACGTGTCTGCAATACAATCTGCTAAGGAAATAAATCGTCTTCTAGACAACTTAGCACAGAAAGAGAGCTCGCTTTTCCTTCCATATGCTGTACGTAGTCTGATGGTGAAGTGACAAGGAACTGACCCTGCTATTGTTCAGCTTGTAAAAACTGCAGCGGTTGAATTTTATAAAACCAGCAAAGAATACTTAGAACAGTGGTGTCAATTCAATGCAGAGTTAGATGTGTTTGAATGGACAAATTAAAAAAAGTACCTACGTGGGAGGAAGTACAGAAAATAACGGATTTGCTGATTAAGCAAAGATTTCTTAGCAGCAATCAAGACACGGAAGTGTTTGACGAGTATTCACTCATTTCTAACTACGTTACAAATGAAAAAATAATAAGCTGGAATGCTCAAAATATTGTTGCCGAGGACCGTTGGGTGGAGTTATTCACATATTTCCGTGATAAAAATCTGAACTGCGGAAATTTTTGTGTAATTATTGAATACGCTTTATGTCTGCCAGGAAGTAATGCACCTGTTGAAAGAGTTTTTTCTCTAATGAATAAAGTATGGACAAGTGAAAAATCACAGCTAAGTGTTGCAGTTTTGAAAGCAATTTTAACGGTCAAGACTAACATCAACACATCATGCAATGAGTTCCATTCTTATTTGAAAAGTAGACCCGATATTTTGAAACTGATTTGCTCCGCCGACAAGTATAAAACAAATACGTCTAAAACTGCAATCTAACGTGTAGGATTATATCAAGTAACGTATTAATGAAATTCAGTTAACTTCTCTTTGTGATTGAATAAATAGCATTATAATTTTTTTGAAAAATAGCCTTGATTTTTGAAATTTCCTACAGCGTCCCGCTTTGACAAAAAAATAAAATGGTCACTTTAGTTATAACCTAGCGGGAAATTTCTAATGCGTTTTAACTCCGGGCACAATTCAAGCGTTCCATCACCATATTAATTTGGATGACAAACCGAGTGCTCGAATTGAGCTCTTTTTGTACATGAGTGCTCATATGAGTATAAATTGGCATAAAATTATATTAATTATTATATTAATATTCTGAAAAAATAACCTGCAGGCTAGTGCTACTGCAATGGAGATAAATAATAATTAGATATTTATGCAAGACTACGATTCTAAGCATAACGCGTGGAAAACGAAAATGTGCATGCTGTATAATACACTAAAATACCTCTAAACTCCTCTCCAGTCACCTGACATCAATCTAATAGAACACCTTTGGGACTATCTTGAAAAAAAAATTCGTAATAGACAAATTTCTAATAAAAATGATTTAAAAACAGATCTCAGCGAGGAATGGCCGAAAATCCCATATTCTTTTACTTTAAAATTAGTAAATTCCATGCCACGTAGACTACAGGCGATTATTAATGCTAAGGGTGGACCAACATAATATTAAAAATGATTTTGGTCCTTACTTATTAAGAAATACAATAAGTGTACGAAGACTTTTTGCGCGTGATTTTGGGTACTTTTAATAAATTATTTAAATTTTCAATTATTGTGTTGATTATTTTTTAACTTTGTATATGTAGATAAATAAAGGACAGTATAAACTATATTTTACTATTTTTATTTTTAAAAAAAAACATTTCGTAAAAGCCTTAAAAATTAAGCTATTTCAAAAATACTTAGGTGACGAAGACTTTTTACACTCACGTATATAAATACTTGCCGAAGTAGAAATTGCAATAGTATAATAACAATGCCAAAATATTATTATTAATAAAAGTAACAGAAACATTAAGACTTTAACAACTTTTTTTTTCATAAGTTAAGTCTTTGGTTTACTAATAACAATGGTCAGCGAAATTTTTGCCCATGGATAATGAGTAATATATTTTTGAATAGTACGAGTACTATTAATAGTACACGTGAATATTACACTAGTCAACACAGGTTAAAATTTGTTCGAGATGCACACACTCGCATTTATTTAACCAGTGTATTTAAATTTCTAACTAAAACGTATAGGTTTTTTGTTACAAACGAAGATCAGGAAAGTAATGGAATGGACCAAATGCATTATTATTTGCGGCAGCTCAAATTATAATAATAAAACTAGTTGGAAAGCATAAATTATATATTTTCAATCAAAATGTCAAATTCAGAAAAAGTATTGAGTATAACCGTCCCTCAGATCGCCTATACTTGAAGTGTGTTTTTCAATTCTGTCGCTTTTCCACCGGCTAAGCCGAAAGTACAAATCTACTACGTTTTTGTACTTCCAGTTGTACTTATGGAAGTGAACGTTTGGCAATTTAAATTGTGTGGTTATATGTGTCGTCATATTTAAAGTAGTATTTGTTGCCAAAACTGAGATTCAATATGATTTCTTACTTAATATATTTTCAAAAATGATTTTTTTATTGGATATTTATTTTTACACAATTATTTACCTTCTTTTTTATTTAAATCATTACTTCTTTGTTATCTTATTGAACATATTGATATAGTAATCAAAAAATTTGTTAAAATCTTAATAGTTAATTATTTTTATAGATCTTTTATAGTACAAAGTTCTTATCAATATGTTATGGTATAGGTTAGCTAAATTTTGCTGAAATTACTGCACTCAGATGGAAAGATACAGGGGATTTTATTTTACATAGAAATAACGAGATGAAATTCTGAAAAAAATCTAATAGCAAATAAGTATAATAAAATAAAATTTAAATTTAAATTAATAAATACTCTTGATAACAATTTTAAGCTTTTCTTTATTTACTGTTTTCGTTTTTTTACATATTCTGAATTAAGGAAAGCATATCAAAAGATAATATAAAAATATTATTTACTAGATGAGATTACGAAATTGTTATTATCCCAAATTCTTTTAAACATTAACATAGAATAAGAATAATAAAATTATATCTAAACCTCAAACTTAAAATTTAATAACCTGAACGAGATGTTAAATGTACAAGTTTCACTTCCAAAGTACAACTGGAAGTACAAAAACGTAGTAGATTTGTACTTTCGGCTTAGCCGGTGGAAAGCGACAGAATTGAAAAACACACTATTGGTGTCTACATTAGCGATTTGGACAGCGAACTGGAAAGCGAATTGGAAAGCGATCTGAGGCGCGGTTACATTAAGAAGTATATACTCCGCAATCATTAAATTACAAGTCTTCCTAAAAATATAATTTGTACCTTTAAACTAACTTAATTTTATTTATAATAAATTATTATTTACGTTAAATCAATTTAATACAATAAAACTAGCTCGAAAGCATAAAATCTATATTTTTAATCAAAATGTCAAACAATTATCGCATATACTTCTAAATGTAAATCTGAAAAGGAAAATCTGGAAAGCGATCTCAAGCGCGGTTACACTAAATAGTTCTTTTGAGTTTGACATTTAGATTTAAAATATATAATTTACGCTTTCTTACTATTTTTATTATATTACATTGACTTACCGTAAATAACAATGTATTATAAATACAATAAAATTAGTTTAAAGGTACAAATTTATTTTTTGAAAAGACTTGTAATGTAATTATTGCGGATAATATACTTCTGAGTGTAACCGCACCTCAGATCGCTTTACAATTCGCTTTCCAGTTCGCTGTCCAAATCGCTAATCTAGACACAGCCATAATAAATCGCTGTCCAAATCGCTAATCTATAGACACAGCCTAAAATGTTTTAAAATATGAGCATAAAAAAGTTTTGTAAAATGTCAAATTTTTAGGAGCTTTTGTTACCTTTTTAAGACATTTTAGGTTAGTTTTAAAGGAAAATTAAAGTTGAAAATTTTGTAAAAACTGCAGCGGATTTGAATTCAGGCGGGTAAGTAGGTGTTTTAAAAAAGAAATTGTAAATTGACAAAACCCGAAGAATGATAATTGAGCTCTCAACTGATCCCCAGATAATTGCATTGTTTTTAGAGATGATTGAAAGCTAGATGAAAGTTTTTGAAAAATTAAAATACCCTATTTGATATTTGAATTAAGTTTCAGAAATAATGTTTTACGCTCAGTAAAATTTAAATTTAATATTTTATTTCAATGTAGCTATTTAAATAAAATTTTAATATATTTTCACTTAAGTAATCGAGAAATTATGTTCACTTCAAAGGAACGACTAAAACGAAAAACTCCAGACGGTGGCATTGGAAGAGAAGAATACATTGAGCATTTGGTTGATGAATTTCATACGACCACCAATATTGGTAAACTCTTCTAAATATTAGATCTAATTTTCTTTTGTTAAACATTGATTTAATTTTCACAGAACATCAAGAACAAGTTACAGCAAATTTAGCTAATTTTGCATATGATCCAATTAACTATCCCTATCTTAAAAAAAGTTCAGCTTTAGAACTATTTTTGCAGTGTTTAACACACAAAAACCCACGCTTAGTTTTACATGGTTCAGCTGGGATATGTAATATCTGTCTAGGTGAAAAACAGTCAAATTAAAAATCTATATAAAGAGTTTAAAAATTTTTATTTTTAGATCCAAATTCTACAAAAGTAATTCTTGAACAAAATAACTTAAATTTAATTTTAAATTTACTTAAATATGAAAATAATGAAATTCTTTGTAATGTTATTTTAATATTAATTTTTATTACTAGTCCCGAAACAATTGGTTTAATTTATACTAAAGAAAATTTTGAAATTGTAACGAAATATCTTGATTCAAATTGTATTAGACTCAAAAAACTGACAAAAACTTTTTTAGAGAATTTTTCAATGACTTCAACTTAAAAAATTATGTTTAGACATAGAAATTTAAGAAATTATTTTGCTGAAAAAATTCAAATCTTTAATTTAATAAAATTTACTACAAAATCTTTTCAAGTAGGGGATGAAATTCAAGTAATAAAAAAATTAAGCCAAAATGATGTTGAAGAATTTGCTAAATTAACTGGAGATACAAATCCAATTCATATAATTTCTAATTCGAATAATAATAAAAAAATTATACATGGCGCATTACTTAATGGACTTGTATCTGGTATAATTGGTACAAAAATACCTGGGCCTGGCACTATTTTATTATCACAAAATATGAAATTTCCATATAAATGTTATGTAGATAAAGAAATCTTAATAAGTGTTAAACTTGTAGAAAATCGAAAAATCATGAAAGTTATTTATAACTGTAAACAAGATAATTGCATTGTTTTTAAAGGTGAAGCTAGATTAATGTTTTTAAAAAACTAAATCAACCTATTTGATATTTGAGTTAAGTTGAAGAAATAACTTTTTGACGTTGAGGTCCTTAAATAGAATTTTCTTCAAAGTGGATTTTATAATATTACGACAAAGAATTTTCTATTGTGAGCCTTTACGTCAGTGAGAAAAAATTCAATAAATTCGACAATTGGCTATCTATTCTCCATATATTTCAAGATTATAAAAATTTTTTAGTAAAAATTCTAAAATAAAAGTTATTTAATTTGTTATATTTCTTCTTTTTTTTAAACATTTTCCTTTTTTAAAAAATCTGATTTGGAAAAAAGCTTTTCGTTTATATACATATCTATACCTATAAAAGCAGTCTACTGTGGGGATTGACCCAAATAATCTAGTGCGAATATTTTGGTGTTTGAATGAAGCAACAAAAAAATGCTGCCAGCAACAGGTTTTCGCAAATTTTTCTACATTCTTAGGCCGTAGTCTTCATGGAAATAACTTTTAGCGACTTCACACAATAAGTGAATTTTCCCATTTGTATGGGATTGATTGACAATGTATGATACAGACAAGTCGCAAAATAAAAGGTAGCCTGAGTCACTGCTATAAGTACCAGGGCCTTAGGTCCAAATTCTGGTTTTTTCAAAAAAATATACCAAGCGAAAGTTCCTGAAAATTCCAGTTTTGTCAACATCGATTTTCCAAATGAAAGATTTTTTGACGGCAAGTAAAAGCAAATTATAATTTTGACTGGTATTGAAATGGATGTTGCAATAACAGAAATAATATCTTTCTTAACGCAGTGTAACGACTTTGTATTACCCACCCAGTACAAAATAAAATAAAATCACTGGTTTGTAAGAATTAATGAAGTTTTATCTCTCGGAGGCATTATCGCAATGCGATGTTGACATACATTGTTTTTAGAACAGCTGTCTATATTTTATCTTAAAAAAGCTGCAATAAGGAAATTTACCGCCTCACCTACCATTGTCACAAGGAAGCAGCTCTAGAAAAATACATTCAGCTCGGTGAAAACTAAGAGATAATTTCTTTTCTTATCATAACATACCATACAGACTTTTCAGTTAAGAATTCCGAAATTATCAATCTTATAATATCCATATTTGCAGTGTTTGAAATAAATTTCTATATATGTGTAAAAAAAGCAATAGATTTCAGTATATTAATAGGGTGAAATTAGTTTTGATTTTGGCTAAAACTGAGATCAAGGCCGAAAATTCAAATTATTTTTCGGCTAAAAATCCTATTTGAACAACTAACACCAGTTAATAGTAAAAATTGCTAAACATTCCATGTAGCTCTTTCAAAACATATCCAATACTTAAATTTCCTTAATTATTATATATATAATTATCAATATATATGTATATATGCATATATATACCTGGCCATGAAAAATATCTCAAATTCAAAACCTATCTTGGGAATTAAACTCAGATGCTTCGGTATGAAAAACTAGGGCCGTTAATTTAGTGAAAAACAGCTACTTTTTGCGGTAAATGCAAATGAACTGGATATTTTCTGTATGACAAAGTAGCTATGCTGGCTATTTTCTAAATCATGCCATGCGGAGCAGTTGGCTGTTATAACGTGTTATCTTACTGTGTAATAAGCCTCAGTAAATAATAATCAGTGTGTATATAAATAAGAAATTTCCTTAAAATAAAAAAAATTTCAAACCACAAAGGAAGTAACGGCAGATTGCCGTCATTGGCTGGCGTCGGTATGCCTTTACTCCAAGTGATTTAACAATTTTAAGGAGAGTATGTAGAGAAAACAAAGCATAGGACTTTGTATAAAGATATCGTAAGACAATCAACAAACACCTACCACATACAAAAATGGGACTTAAAAATTGTACCTTAAAGGAAACAAAATCTTAGGTCTCCAGCTAAGTCATAGGATATCAGAAGGATTAATATTCCTAAAGTTAAACAGCTTAACTTCAGGTATATTGCAGTTTTAAAATGAAATTTAAGACTAATTTATTATTTTTATATCACTTTTCCAGTTAACAATAAAAATAAAGTTTAAAAGATAATCAACTGTCTTAAAACTGCTTACTTACTTACTTTGGTCATGATGTGGAATTAAAAATAATACTTTCAATATCTTCAATTAAGAATTTTTCCTTTATGAATTAGGGAAATCAACGGCTCCAAACTGCAAATTCTATCCAGAGGTAGAGCAGACGCTTAACCACCTACTTTTTGATTGTGAGGGATGATGCCAAGGAGAAAAAGGCATCTTTTCAGTCGCAACGTGTCTTGAATGGGGGAGACAAGAGTTAAAATTAAAAGATATTCTAACTCTAGCAAAAGAACTAGGAATTATTTACCCTATTGATTGATTATTACGCAACAAAAACATAGAAAAAAAACTATTATGATTTCAACAATCTAACTGTGCAACAAACACATCATTAAGCAGGTTATGGATATTCTGATAAATAACTTCTCCAACCCGAGACAATCTCCAACGAGACGATCTTAAAATTTAAAAGCCTTCTGAAATCATCGATGGCGCACTGCTGTAATATAATTGTTGGCTTTTTAGCCACTCTCAGGCATGCCCTTCAAGGCAACTATTAACCTCTTTCAAACTTATTTTTGTGAATCAGCGTTTTATATATACATATATATATATATGCGTTTATAGTTTCAACAGAGATCATTAGATTATTACACTCCTTTCACGGGTCAAATTTTCCACTCCACACGTCATGGGTTACCATGAACTGCTACAATCCGTCACAAACAAGCTCATAGAGACCAGAATTGTATGGAATAACAAAATCCATGGATTATTTTTATTTCACCTCAGTTCACCTGAGCACGACAAACATATTTTGCATAAGGTTTGCCATCCAATTAGTTTGCTTAAATAAAAACTTGAAATTAAGGTTTTATAATGACATCAATAACTTTTTCTGATAAATAATTGAAGCAATCTATCAGGCTCTCGGGAAGACTCCTAGCAAAGCCGCTGAAATGGAGAATAAATTGCGGGTTTATAACATAACTAGTCAAAAAATGTTGAAAAATAAGATATTAAGATATTAAGAAATTGTATAAAAGCCGAAAAGCTTATCAACAGCATCCCAATCGCGTAAGAGCGATAATAAAGGCTAAAAGAAGATCAACAAAATATTGAAAATTATAGTTTTTATTTGCAAGCAATAAAAACCAAAAGTACGAATAATTTTGTGATCATTAGGAATGAAATAAAAAGAATTCACATATTTTCTAAATGACTGTTTCTATCAGCCTAGAACTTACATAAATTTAAGTTTAGTTATTAAAGTATATTACTTTTTAATTAAGAAATATATACATAATTAAATTTTATTTCTTCAACGCAAAAATAATATAAAAATAATTAAGTATTAAGCTAGCTGATCAACAAAAGTCTAAAAGCACTTCTTTCTCACCGAAGCTAGCAGATTTTAGCAACGCTTTTGATTTTGGTTCAACATAAAATGCTTTGTCATTAAAGTTAAAGTTAAAATTTCAATAGCTTATCCTAAATAGGATTTGAATTCAGTCGCAAAATTTCCCTGTATTCGTGCCCAGAACTAGGAACGGGTTAATTTTTTGACAAAACTGTTTTCACCAGATTATACCTTATACAAGCAGTTAATATAATCAAAACTAAAAGCAAGTTAAATCATAGTCTATAAATATAAAAAAGTAGGTGTGTCAAGCTGACGCACGACGGAAGTGAAACTTATTCGTATGTTATAGCGAGATTTTCATTTTCATTTGTATTGTAAACATATATTGTATTATTAACATATATATATACATCTATATGAACATACAGTCAAAGCTGCTTAATACGACATCGGTTAAAACGACCAAATCAAATAGCCCCGACGGAGTTCCATATAATTGTACAATATAATTTACCGCTTACTACGACATTGCATATAACGACATACCGTTTTGAACGACCAGTTTTTCTAATATTTTCAAAGAACTTAATCGGTTATAACAACATGCAGCATTTTTTTTACATTTTGTGTGTCTATTTTCAGAAATTTTATGTTGAGCGTCCCTAATAGATTTAAAAAAAATTCACTGTGGACATGTCTGCACTAGATATGGTATAGTCGTCAAATGAAATAAAAAAAATAGTAAAGGAAATTACTGTAGACATGGAGCCATAAGCACTTTTACTTTACTTTGATTATGAAAAACACGAATTTTGACTGTAGCTTTTCATCCCAGTAAATAACTTGAGTCAGTTTGATGCCATCCGCAACGCTTAACACATCGGCTTAATTTTTTGAAATATTTCTCAAAACTCATACACTTATACTTATCCTTATAATAAAACTTTACAAATACGTTCCTACATTTTTAGGCAAAAAATAATGGTACCGCTTTTTACGACTATCGGTTATTACGACCAAAAATAATGGTCCCCTGGATGTCGTATTAACCGGTTTATACTGTATATACATATTTTACCATATGAACTTATATATATATATATTTACAGAGTTGAAAATTTGGTCTCCTGTACGCCGATTTTGAACACGCTTTGGTTTTACTCACATATTTTCAGAACCCCGGCTATAGAAATTTCACTTCAAAAAAAATTTATAAAAAGAACATATTTTCGAAATGGTATCCATTTTTTAAACATTATTAAAGCTTTGAAATGTTAAACTTAAATGATGAACTTGAGAAGAACATAAAATATTTTATAATAATAAATTATAACATAAATAAATATTTAATTTGAAAGCATAATATCAATACATGTCTGACAACAGGAAATTTATGTTTTTTAATTGTCAATCACCAGAGATTAAATTAAGAATATTAACCCTTCCTATTTATTGGACTTAAGCAGTGCTGCATTGTTCAAAACAAAAATTACACTTAAAAATTATTTTATTAAGAAAGTTTTCTCAGTTTAAATTAAATGTTTGCAATAAAAATATTTTCGATATTTTTTATTTAAATCTTAAATTGAAATTTGATAAATTTTTGGAAAAATTTTTTTATTTTAATAAAAGCTGACCTTATTTCCTATATTTGGTTTAAATAATCAAATTTATTCTAATTTTTTACATGTCCATGTCAACTCTATCAATTATGAAAATAAGAAACTAAGCAAAATACAAATTAATAAGTTTCTATCCTATAATAAGTAATTGAGAAGCAATATTTTGGTTTTTAGTTAAACATGTTATCTAGACCAACCTAATTCTTTATTTACTTTCTCTTTCATAGGATTGTGCGTTATGATCAAAGAAAAGTGAATAAAAATTAATTCAAAGCTCTTTTTTAAAACTTTAAAAATTTAGAAAGACAGAGTTTTATAATTAATGACTTTTTTGTTCTTTTATTTTGCTAAAATCATAACTGTATTCTATAAAATGTTCAAGATATCAGAAAGCAGTTGTTTTATTTAGTTAGTGTTGAATGTTAAAATAGTGAAAAGTCGACATTTTTAAAAAGAACCTAATTTTTGATATCATCTACTTTCCTTTCCTATTTTGGATTTTTCGCTAAATAACTTTTAATTAAATTTATTTTTTATTTGTTATGTACCCATATTCTTGAACGCTGCTTAATAACAATTAAATCAATAATTTCTATCAATTTGATTACTTCATAAATTTTTGTTTTTTTTTTTGTGTATGCTTCGTTTAAGTGACTATTATTATTACAATAATGAATAATATTAATATATGAAAAACTATTTAGTTACAAATTGAACGAAAATAAATAAAATGGTGCATTATTAAAAATAAAATTGCTTAGAATTTAGACACAGTAAATTTGTTGTAAAGTTTTTAGTTTTAAATTATTATATTTTAAATCATGAAATTTTTGGTACGTTTCTGTGTTCCTTGATTACACTTAAAGTTTTTATTTTTCTCTAATTTTAATTTTGTTCATCATCGGATGATGAGCTAGCTGGAATCGACGTGAACCAAACTTCTCGGTTATTCTTTGGGTTTCTAAAAGAAAAATAGCTGAAGTTTATATAAGAATTAAAAACTACTTATAATAATTTTATAAATACAATTGTTTATTTTAAATTATGATAATTAATAATAATTTTTTATTGATACTTAAATAATATAGCATACATCATTTTACATACATACATACATTAATACATGATTGATAAAGTTGTACTAATATAAACTTAATTCGCATATTTATATGACCATTTGGAATATTAAGCAGGTTGCTAATAATGAATATTTCCTATATTTGAATAGAATAAAAATAAAAGTAAAAAGAAATACTTCTTTGGTATTTAAAACAAAAAAAATTTAAATGATTATACCTGTATTAACCATGTATTGACTTAAAAAAAACTTATCGAAGTTTTATTACACGCCTCCCATATCGCGGGCGTAAATGTATTAATATTAAATTAAAATTTGATGAATATACATTCACTAAAACAAATTCGATACAGCTAACAACCGTCAACTGTCATTATATAACAACTTAGCAATTTATTATTTACCGTTAACGTTATAAAAATTAAATAACTGAATGTAATAATTCCTTTGCATAAGGGATAAAAAAGCCCAAGTTAAGTGCATCGAAGCCACCAATTTGCTGATTATTCTTTATTTTTCGTTACAATGAGTAGAGTACTTTTACATGTTAGCGCATTAATGAGGAACTCCCAGCTAAACCACAACGATTAAATATTTAAATGCATAATTATAACTAAACAGGGTGTTTCGAGATTGATGGTACAAACGCTTAGGGCAGAAAGTAGATGAAATTTCATCGACAAAAAACACAAAAAGTGGGGGTTTAACTTTTTTCGTTTTCGAGTTAGGGGCCATCCATAAATTACGTCACACGTTAAGGGGGGGGTCGACGAAGTGTGACAAGGGGTGGTTTGATATGATATTAATGTAGTAAAAAATAAATGAAAGAGTGACAAGGGGGCAGGGGGGGGGGGGGGTCAAAAAATCATGAAATTCGTGTGACGTAATTTATGGATGGCCCCTTACAGCCTTTTGAATTTTTCAGGCTTCGTTTTGACCCCCACGCACTCTATCACTTATAACTTTTGAATCTATGCGATAATGAGTAAGAAAAAAATACTTTTTTATAGCTTATAATTTTATTTTATTATTAAAGAAAAAAAAAACTTTGAAATATTAACAAATGGTGGAGAAAAAATTCTTAAGTAGAACCGTTCGTAAAAATCTCAGGCATTTTTTGACGTTTTTTGTGTTTTTCTTAAAAAAAACACCCTAATAATTTTTTTTTTATTTTTTTTTCTTAAACTACAAATGTTTTCCAATAAAAAGTTCGTACATTGTAATGGCCTAACTGTTTTCCATAGTGCAATAAAAATCTTACAAAGTGAGCCTTTCCCGATAACTTAATAAGAATTTTCTTTATTTTTTCCCTAGAAAAAAGTCCAAAGGGGTTAGATTTGGAGATCTTTGGGGCCAAACTGCAGGTCTACCACTATCTATCCATTGATTAAAATGGTTGTCAAGATACTGACGAAATGAGGCCAAAATGAGCCGGAAAAACGTGTAACCGGAGACTTGTTGGAATCGTCAGCTCTTCCAATAACTCTACAAAAATATTTTGAAGAAATTTATCAAAATCTAATGAATTCATAACAATATTATAAGCTATAAAAAGGTATTTTTTTCTTACTCATTATCGCATAGATTCAAAAGTTATAAGTGATAGAGTGCGTGGGGTCAAAACGAAGCCTGAAAAATTCAAAAGGCTGTAACTCGAAAACGAAAAAAGTTAGACCCCACTTTTTGTGTTTTTTGTCGATGAAATTTTATCTACTTTCTGCCCTAAGCATTTGTACCATCAATCTCGAAACACCCTGTATATTGCGGTACTTTGGAAGAGCGATGGCAAAGCTTACTTTAAGTTCCAAACTTACTCGGTGTGGTAAATACATATATACGAGGGATATAAAGACTATTGTATCTTATCATTTTTGAAGCAATACAATACTAATACTAATGCAATACTAAAGCATCAAGTAATTTTTAGTAGTTCTAAAGAAATCTTTAGAATCAGTCATCGGAAAATATCGTAACTTTTAAGAATGTGGGAACCGTTATTCAAAAAAAAAAGTAATATAATTTAAGGATTGGTCTCAAATTATTGACACCAAATAACAAAATAGTTGATGTCATTTGGTATCAAAAAGTAAATTAATTCATTCAATTATGAAGTTTAAGATTTTTAACTTACGTAGCCTTTTTATTATTTGTTGGTAATGTTAATGATACTCTATAATAGTTTTGATCATCATCTTTATCATCCATTTTTCTTTGTAATGTCATAGTCTCCTGTGGTATAGTATGATCATTTTCTTTATCTAAATAATAACGTGAGCTATGTGCTGTTTTACAATTTTCACATTCACTTAAATAATCATCATCTAAGCTTGTATCATTTGGTAAAAAATGTTCTTTTGGATTAGAACAATTTTTTGATGTTGTACAAACTGGTAATGGTTTATCATTAGACCCTTTTCTAATCTTTGGTAGGGTACTTGATTTTAGTAATTCATTAGCTTTTATATAATTAATTTTCTCATCAGCAATTTCAATATTTTTAATTTTATCAAAATTTTGCTTAGATGAATTTATTTCTTCCTTACTTTTATTTGAAATCTGTACACATGATTTATTATTATTGTTTTGATTTAATGTTGTAAATGTCGATGGAATATTAATAACTGATGGTACTTTATTAACAACATTTGTTATTGCACTATTTAATGATACTTTACCCGCGTTTTGTTTTGGCAATGTATATGTATTATGATTATTTTGTAAAGGATAATGTGTCAATGAACTTATTTTACCCATACTTTGTGATCTTTCACAATTTAAATAGCCTGCTGATGGCAATGTTAAAACATTTGCAACTTTATCATCTTTCCTTGGCAGTGTTTTTGTATATAAGGAATTTGTAGCAAATGAATTTAATTTTATTACATTATCATTATGATTACTTATTGTTGGTTTGGGTGTTGTTGTTGCTGTTGATAATCGTGATGTAAATTCTTTTATATCCATTGGTTTTGATATTGTATTTATTTTACTTAAAAACACTGGATACGATGTATGCTTAATACTGATATTATTTTTGTACATTTTAGGTGGTAATGTAGGGTTATTATCTTTGGTAATTTTTATTGAACGTTCAGTTATATTTGTTGAAAATGCTTTTTCTCTTTGATTAGCTGTATTTAAAATATTTACTGTTTTATTGTTAATATTTAAATTTGTATCATGGCGGGATTCTACAGAGCGTCGCGATATTGTAGCAATTTTATAATTGTCATGTGGAATATTTAACCGTTTTGAATTTATATAATTCGAACTATTACCTGATTTAATATTATTTATGTTATGTAAATCAGATTTCGTAACTGTTTTTATTCGATCATTTAATGGATATAATTTTTGATTTGAAATTTTTGCTGATAATGTTGATAAGTAAATACTTTTAGAAACAGAACCTGTTGTATTTGTCATTGGTACATGTTGTATTGGGCATTGACAAATTGATTTTTTTGCTGTTAAATTAGCTTTAGTTATTGAATTCTTAATATTACTCGAATTTGAATTAATTGAAGTAAAGTGTCTGGGTATTGTCCTATGATATTTACGTGCAACTGATGGTGTTTTAACAATCTCTTGATTATTATTTTTCTTAGAGTTGTTTTCATCAAATAATGGCGGTGGTAATAATGTTATTAGGTTTTCATTATTGATATCTACTTCTTTATTTTCATTTGGTGTTAATAAACTGTCGGTTTCATTGGTTAAAGTTTTCATTTCAATTTTTGATTGTATAAAATTGTTATCATGAATATTAAGTTCAGATATATTTAGAATCGATTTTGATTTATTTCTACTGATTGTTTTAATATCCGCTATATTTTTTGACATAATATGGGAGCAGGTTTTATTACCAACCGCATTATTATTTGGTAATGAAGTATGTGTTTCATTAGTATTATTAGATAAAACAGATAGATAATTTGCATGAGTTTGGGTTGCTCGTGGCTGTCTAATTGATGGTGAACTAATTTTTTTGTACGTATTCGAATTAAAAAAAAAAAAAAATTGGTAAATAAATTTTTTTTTCCCCAAAAAATTGTTTTTTAAATATTTACTTATATGCTTGCTGATGATTTTCTCCAGCTGCGATTGATGTAATTTTCCCAGCATTATTTATATTAATATTAATTAAATTAGTTGTACTTGTGGTGATATTCGATTGAGAATCATTTGTAGTGCTACCCAGAGTATTCAACCCACTTGGAAGAGTTCTATGTGTAGTTGTTGCAACGCTATAAATTAAAGGGTTATTTTTGATTGTTTTTCAAATATTTTATTCAATAAATTGTACATTAGTATAAATTTTCATTACCTGACTGTACATTGAGCATTAAATGCTTCAGCCTGTGCTAAAGCTACAGCTTCTTCATATGGCGGTGGTGCCTCACCACGTGGAAAGTATCCATTTGGCGGTTTCCATAGCTGATAGTGGCTACTATTACCTTCATAAGGATATTCGATACCTAGTGTCCCTCCTCCCATATAGCCCATATTTCCTCCAATGTAACTAAAATATATATAATTAAAATAATTTTTTTAGCAAAAATTTGATAAGATAGAATAATGTATTCCTAAATAAAGCTTTGGTGTATTTTATCTAGTTATCGTTTAAAGTATATTTGCCTATATTTCAAACATAAGCATTGAGGATACCTATATTTAAACAGCTATTCATTCATTATACAAAATCTTATTATGTATATTTCCTCTTTACAGCTTTGAGCCAAATGCAGATAATCAAAAACTTCCTTTTAAATATAAAAAAAACTTACCCAATATTTGCTACATTTCTTTGATCTTCATTATTTCGTTCATTTTCTCTAACACGAATTTTTCTTTGCCGCAAACGATTAACAAGAAAAAATAATAATGAAAGTGACAAAGTGGCTGTTATGCCACTTGCTACAAGTCATATACCAAAATCTGTACTACGATCGGTAAATGTGTCATCTAAGCATATATATTCACAGCAATGATTCCCAACTTGGAATGATTTACAATCATTCGGAGGTGAACATAATACAACTTTACATCCCTTGGGTTGACCACTATGACACACACAAAATTTACATACATCCGGACCTGGTATATAATGCATTCCACTTTCATAAATTTGACCACTAAAATCGCGGCATTGACCTGATATTAATTCAGAACCAGCAGATGCAACATCTAAAAATATTGATTGAAATATAAATAGTTTACATTATAGACAAAAATTCTAGTATTTATACCCTTTAGTTTATAAAGAACTCCAATGAGTATAACTAATATTTGTTGAAACATTTTGGCTTTTATTTTTAGTAAAACGCTGTTTTACTATTATTAAGAATTCAAAAACTAATTTTGACATAAAATTCTTGTAAAAGAAAATAGTTCTTGTCATCCATTTCAACAGTGCTACCACAGTAAAATTCTTTATAGTTTTAACACTATAGTAAAAGCAAAATTAATCGAAATTATTTTATTTTATTTATTAAATTTGTAATTAGCAATTGTTTATGTATAAAATTGTTTTTTTTAGCATACAATTTACTTAAAATTTTTTATTATATTGGTGAGAACAAACATTTCCCTATGAACTTATTTATATTTAGGAGGAAGCACATCATTAAAATCTAGTGTGTTTCACACACTTTGTATTTGTGCAAGTACGTCTAAACGCACCTTCTCTTCTTCTTTCTTCCCTTGAGGGGCTCCTGATGCCTATGACTCGCCAGCGCCAGAAAATTTAGTACTAAATGCTAATGCGTCCATTAGTCTCCCCTGAATTGGTATATAGCGCTAGTCGCTAACGCAGTCGCTAACGCTAACTCATTAGCATTTAGCGTTAAATTTTGTGCTGCTAAGCACTAGTGAGTCCCAGGCATTAAACTATAAATGTTTTTCAACAGAAAGTTGGTACATTATAATGGCCTAACTCTTTTCCATAGTGCAATGAAAATCTAACAAAGTGAGCCTTTCCCGATAACTAGATTTTTCTTTTTTACTTGTCTTTACTTAGCGGCTTATAGGGTACTTTCACACTTTTACAAACTTTTCACAAATAGCTAATTTTAATTTATTGTTATTTCATGAAGGTTTAAAATTAATTATAAAATAAAAAGAATAAATTTATCGTTATAAAAAAATGCTTTCATAGATGTTGCATATTTTCGAAAAGCCCTCCTTGGTTTTGAAGAAAACCAGTCCTACAGATCGTGTAACACGTTTTAGAAATTCAGGTGTTGCTCGAATTTCATCTGCAACAGTTGTGATGCGTTCCGAAATTTCCTCTCGTGTGTTGTCTACAGATGCATACACTTTTTCTTTCATTGTTCTCCATAAAAAAAAATCCAAAAAGATGAGGTCAGGTGATCTTGGAGGCCGAGTCACAGGGCCACCTCTACTATGCAATCAATATGTTGAGGCTCGTTGATGAAAAAATGTGCTGGATAATCGTCGAGCTAAGGCCACCTGAGGAAGTTCAATAGGACCAATTAGTTGATCATCAATCATAGCTGCCCCTACGTTGAGTGAGAATTGTCGCTGAAATCTGGAGGGTCTAATTGCATTGGGGTTTTCTTCAACCCATAAATGAAGATTTCTAAAGTTGGTTATGCTAGTTATGGTGAAATTAGCCTCATCAGTCCACATAATTTCATTAGTGAAATCCGAAGTTTTCCTTATCATCCTCGAAATCCAAGAACAGAAAATGACACGGCTTCAAAAATCCGTGTCATTTAAATGTTGCACCCTGCGGAAATAAAACGCATGAAATTCTTCCTGGTTGAGTATTCTCCATACCGATGGTTTGGGTATACCTAACCGGTTGAGTACTGATGGTAGGATTTCTAGTAACCTCATCTAGCACCATTTCTTGAGATGTTACAGTAAAAAGTGGGAAAGGATTAGAAGAAAGTTGCGAGGGTATTCCAAACTCTCTACTCCTGTAACGAACATTGATGAATGTTTTAGTACATGGAGCTCTTTTTTCTGGATACTTCCTCCTATATTCCCGAGCTGTTGCCCTAGCATTCCCATTCAATACACACTAAATAAAATGAATATCTGCAATTTCTGAGTTGGTAAAACGTGTCCTTGAATCCATAGTTTGAAAAGTTTAGAACAAAACGAATAATTCCTTATAGTAAATTATCTTACTAGTTTAATTCGCGTTATGCTCAAATCTCATTTGCAGTTCCAATATCTTCTGCTTGTATTCAAAATCAATTGTTTTACCTGTGTTTGAAAGTACCCTATAAGCCCCTTAAGTAAAGAAAGGTAGAAAAGACAAATCAAGTTATCGGGAAAGGCTCACTGTGATAGATTAACACAGAATTTAGGGACATTTGATTCTAAAAAATAGAATCAGGCCATACAAATCCAGAAGGCCATACTAGGCACGCATAAGTGCGGGTTTTGCGCCATATGCTTTTAACAAACAGCTTTTTTGTGGAAGTGAGCTTTAGGAGAAATCATATGAAATCATATGATATTTTATTTGTTACCTAGATGTGACGTAGTAGGAAATTTTAAGTGACTGACTTAAGGGCACCCTTGACTATCAAAGAAATTTGGTCAAAGATTCTTGATGAACTTTAAGTAAAAATAGCTCAAATATTTGCTTAAAGTAGTTCCCCTAATATCAAATTTATTTGATCAAAGAAATTGAAGTTTTAATTAAGTTGGTTGAATTTTTAATAAAAAAATTTTTGTTATGCGGTAAGTTAATTGTTGTTTTCTTGTCATCAAACGTGTTTAATAATTTATAATTTTAGCAATGCCGAAAAATGCAAGAAATTCATTTGCTGCCATTGTCATAGCGTTATCGGCAATAGATCTGTAAAACAAAAAAAAGCCTTTCAGTAAAAAGTGGTATAGGGAAAGGTGCAAATACTCTCATGAAAGACTCTTAAAAGAGCTTGAAATTACTGAGATTCTGGATTATAAAAATTTCCTCAGAATGGATAGTGGGATGTTTAAGGTGTTGGTGAATTTGGTGCATCCACTTATCGCAAAAAAGGACACTCATTTGGGGGAGGCCATCCCCGTAACCCAAAGAGTTTCTGCAACTTTTCGATTTTTAGCAAGCGGGAACTCCTTTGAGGATCTAAAATTTTTAACTGGCATTGCACCACAAACCTTTAAGTTCCATAATTATTGAAACTTGTGTTGCTATTTGTAAAGTTTTGCAAGGATATATAGTGGTAAGTAGAAAATGTTTAAACTTGAACTCAATTATTTATTATAATTTTTTACATTGACTTATTAAGTATTAGAACAGGAACTTGGTGTTGTATTCATTGCAAATGCTTTCTTGGTTGGAGAAATTACGATATTCGATAATATTCTTAAAAGTGTACGTGTAGCACTCATGCATAAATATTTTTCGTTCACTTTAACTGAATCTTTCTTTAAAAGTCCCCGTTGGGCTTCAAAAATACTTTTTTTTAGCAAATAATTGCTGTTCTGCTGAAACAATAGCCAATTCTATTCCCCAAGCTTTTCCAATAGTTTCATTTTACTCTTCTGGCTTATCTAAATAATTACAAGCCTTTTCTAGCAACTGGTGGCTATGATCCAAAATTTGATTTCGTTGTCTCTTATTGTTTTTTGGCGATTCCTGAAAATAATTTGCAATATTTTATAAAAATAACATATCATGTGATGAAAAGCTGCTTAAAAGCTAATTATAATAACTTTTTCAGATTCCCAGCACTCCAGAAGAATGGGAGGGCGTTGCACTTGACTTCGAAAGAAGAACTAGCTTCCCATACTGCTTAGGTGCGGTAGATGGAAAACAGATGGTAATAAAAAAACCTACAAGCAGTGGGTCTTATTATTTTAATTATAAACACACATATAGCATTGTGTTGCTGACAGTGGCCGCATCAGACTATAGCATAATTATGGCTGATGTAGTAGCAAACGGAAGAGTGGTGGAGTTCTGCCAAATTCTAAATTTGGTAATATGCTGAAAAACCAGGAGTTAAATTTGCCCTGTACTAGACTTCTTACGAATTTTAACGAAGAATTGCCATACGTTTATATTGGTGATGAGGCTTTCGCCCTCACTGATAATTTTTGGGCCCCTAAAGACAAGCATCCCTAAATGATGAAAGAAGGGTTTTCAATAAGAAACTTTCAAGCATACTCCGCATTGTAGAAAAAGTGTTTGGTGTTTTATCTTCTACGTTTTGGGCAAGCCAATACAACTAGAGCCTGAAAAAACTGGTCCGCATGGCATTAATTTTATTTTTTGTAAACACTTCATCCGCATGCGGATAAAATTCCCTTAACTTTTCCGCTAATATTTGAATCGCAAGCCTTCTTTTATCACGATTGTGATAATCATCACTTTTCACTTTTCACAGTTCAGGATAACCTTGTAAACTATTAAAAACTCCTGCAAAAACTCACGTTCTAGCGATTCAACTATTTTTAATCGTAAATTAATGTTTTTAGGTAATCAAGTCATGTCGATGTCATCATGTCAGGTCAAATGGGTGGTGATACACGAGTTGTCATGACATGCATAACTTTTCGAAGTTACGGGCGAGACGTATAAAGAACAGTGTTTGCAGGGAGCTCTTTATGCGTCTCGCCCGTAACTTCGAAAAGTTATGCATGTCATGACAACTCGTGTATCACCACCCAATAATGTGAATTTTCTATATAAAAACGAAACTACAACTATCTTCACACAATTGCTCAAAATACTGTCTTATATGTGTCAAAAATTTTTATAAACTTTTTTAAAATTTTGCTCAAAGTGTCATCGCCATTTGATGAAAATTTAAAGTTTCCCCTTAACTATCAAAACTATTTGACCAAAACGACTTTTGTCAAAATCCTTTGATATTCAAGGGCAAAATATCTAGCAAATATTTGAGCAAATTGTGCGCGCGAACGAAATTTGTTTGTGTGAAGTGTCATTGTTCATTGTCATAATTATTATAATTATTAAAATTATTAAAATTATTAAAATTATTATAATTATTATAATTATTAAAATTATTGAAATTAATTAAATTATTTGTTTGATCATTTAATTATTTAATGATGATTAAAATTTTCTCTGATTTAAAAAAATCAAATGCTTAAATATTATTATTTCCGGTTTTATAACAAACAAATATACATCCTTTGATATATCAGTTATTAAAGTTTATTATAAACGCAGTATAAAACAGCAGCTAAATTAAACAAGTAACTGTAAAAATTATTTCTTAAAGCATTTAAATAACAAATTTATATTTATCAAGCGAAAAAAATGGAAACTGATGAGATTAGTTTTAAAGAAAATGACTTAAAGTTTAATTTTGTTAAAAATGATAATTTTGAAAACGTTTCTGATGATATGAAAGTTGCTTTTACTGTAATATTTTATACGTAATTCATTTATTTGTAATAAAAAACTAAAAAACTAACTATTTTTAGAATATTCAGGAATATTTCGAAGAAGAAGGTAGTATTAGATGGATATCTGAAGAAGAATGTATGAATAGTTGTAGAAGGTTAACTAAACGGGATGTATTTATTTTTGAGGAATTTATTGGTCCAGCATTTGAGTATTTAAAAAAAACAAAATGCTTGTGAGTATGAATAATCTCTAACAAATTGATAAACTTAACCAAAATAATTGGTGCAATTCAGTTATATTTAAAATGTTTCAATACCAGTTATGACGAGTTAATTCTAAATTTCGAAATAAGTTTAATAATTATATTGGTTTAACGTTATTCTGGTTTAATTGAATAAATAATCTTCTCATCACACAATTTTATAAATGAGCCTAACATGTAATACTAATTAAAAACCAAAACTCTTGTTACACCAGAGAAGTATTAAATTTTATACGAAAAGTTCTTTTGAATTAAATGTTTGGAATTAAGTCTAACACTAGACTTTTGTTTATTGTCTAAAACGAGGTTGATTGTTCATTATATATTCATAACGGCGTAGTTTTAAGATAATTTCAAATGGTTAGTTTAAAATATGAATTTTTCCTTTTAAAGAATCATTGGCCCAAGATGTATGCTAAGTTGTCTTACGGAAAACTCCTCAGTCCCTCTAGGAAAGTCACCGGTTTTTACCACAGCTATGCGTAGTCTAGTTGTGTGCGCATCTGGCTTACCTGCAAAAGAAAAAGTATGTTTTAACCATCTTTAACTACATAGTAATAATACAAAAGTAAACTGTCTTTTTCAATTTTTTTAGGCAAGAATACGTAAATTAGTGTCATGGATGGGTGGATATTATTCTGATGATTTAAGCCTTAGTTGTACTCATTTAGTATCAAACACTGTAATGTCTAGTAAATATGAAAAGGCCGCATTGAATAATATACCGATAATGCATCCTAATTGGGTACAAAATGTATGGGAAAAGAGTAAAAAAGAAAATATTTTAGCAACTAGTCAACAATTTAATGAAGATAAACTTTTAATGTTTCATTCTTTAACAATAACTGCTTCTGGCTTAAGTGCAAGTAAAAGAAATGATATAATAAAATTAATAAATAAATACAATGGGAATTATTTAGGAGAGTTCAAATCAAGTAAAACTGGTATAAAAAAAACTTATTGTTAGTTATTTTATTGAAATCAAAATTTTAAATATTATTTTATTTATAGATATTTTATTAATTGAAAAATCAGATACTGATTCTCAAAAATATAAAGCAGCTATTAAGTTTAAAAAGGAAATTTTATTACCTGATTGGATATTTGATAGTGTTAAAAAAGGATATGCACTTTCAATCCAACCATATAAAGTTGTTAATGTGAAGATCTCAACACCAACAAAGTGTAATTTAGGTATATAAAGAGTAAAACTATAGTTGATAAACTCAGTTTAGGTTATTGTTAATATAAATTTGGAAAGTGCGCCAATTTTAGAAAACTTCTTCCTTCACTTTTATTATAACTAATACAATCTTTAACTTGTTTTGCTTTAATTTCGCTTATTAAATAACAGAAAACAAAATTTTATTTCAGGGCTAAGTGCTCTCGACTTTAATATGGATTGTACTGATCTTTCGCGAATATCTTGTAATAGTACTAAAAATAATGTTACAGTCAATGAAACACTCCGTAGTATGACATGTCTTAAATTAGGTCATTCGCCAACAGGTTTAAATAAAAAAGATAAAAATAAAGATTATATAAATATTTTATCAAAAATTAGTATTAAAGAAACTAAATATGCTGGTGCATTTTTAGATGGATGCTGTGTAAGTCAATCGTATGCTGTTAAATATTTCATTCGTTTATTGTTTATTTCTTTTTTGTTGAATATAGATATTTTTATCAGGATTTACAATTGATGAAAAAGAAAAACTTAATAAAGTTTTAAATGCTGGTGGTGCTATACGTTTTGATGAAATTAATGAAAACGTCACTCATGTATTGATTGGTGAATATAATCCTGTTGATATTCATATTATTAATGAAAAAAAAATAAGGTAATTAAAATTATATAAATTGCTTAATTAAAGAAAAAAATAAGCCTATTTTATCGTATTATGGTTTTATATATCTTTATTGTATTTTTAGTGCATCACTTCTTAGATTAGAATGGTTGACTGAAAGTATTAATTTAAAGCAGCCTGCTCCGGAGATAAATTTTTTATTTCAAGCAAAAGTACCAATTGTTAATGAACCTGAGGCTCCCTCACCGTCAACCAAAAAGGTAGTTTAAAAAAAAGTAATATATATATATTAAATATTATTAGTGTAAATAAAGGTATGAAATATATACAAATTAAAGTATGCAAAGTAAACCAAAAATTCTAATATTATTTACGCACTTTATTTTTGACCAGCTTAAAAATTACAAAGCATTTCATTTCTGGAACATAATTCATTTAAAATTTTCTTGCAAAGTGGCCTGAACCAAAAACTTATGTTTTTATATAGGATATAGTTTTACAGACTTCCAGGCTTCAAAAAATAGTTGCTAATAATAATGCAAAAAGTTTCTGGATTTACAGAATGTTATGCTTGAGAATGAAAAATAAAACGTTATCAAAAGCTTAGAAGTTATTTCTTCAGACAACAGAAAAACTGATCTAGGTCATTTTGATTTTATTCGAGGTAACATGAAATACCTTCTATCCACAAGGTTACGGATACTCTTATAAAGCTTCTTGTGATATCTTTTAAACGCATGTATACCAAATTTTATTGCATTTAATTGCAAAATTTACAATTTCAAATCTGTCTGCAATAGAGTTTTTCGGTTTTATACCAAAATTGTATATTTCTTTTGTTTATCATTAAAAACTTTAAAGAAAATACACATATCAAATAGAAATTTTTCATATCCTCCGCTTAGTTTTTTTTAAACATAATCCGAGATATGGTAATTTTTATTTTCACTCTAATTATAAGGAATTACTTACTCATGGTTATAATTTTCTTTTACTCACTATCAGAAAGGCTTTTTTTTAAATTCCTTACTAATTAATTTGGAATTTTTAAAATCTTTAATTTAGTATAAAGCAATACTTTATATCTAAGATTTAAAGGTATTCAGAAAAAATCTTCGATTAATTACTTAAAAATATACTTAAGAAGCTTGTGATAAAATTTGAGGCTTAATGGTTCAGCTGCTTCCGGGAATTCTTTCTTAGTACAAAAATTAAGAGTAAATTTTTAATCTAAAGTATGGATCCTTAGAGGGAATGAAAAAATCCATACATTTTTTTTTATTATAAAAACTTCTGTTAGCTTTTACCAACTTAAAAATTGAAATTTTTAACATTTCAGCATTTACTTTGCAGACGATAAAAAAACAATATTTAGTTTAATACAATTTGATTATTTCATTAAATTCCATAAATTATTTAAAAAAAAAATTATTTTAGACAATTCAATCAATGAATCATAGTTTCAAAAAGCCATTATCACGTATTCGAATAGATTTCGATCAAAAGCCAACTACATCAAATGATCCAGGTGATAATTTTCAAGCTGCTTTATTTGAAGAAAACGAACTTCTTTCACAGTATACACCAGCAAATTCTTCACAAACTTCACCACCAAAACCTATCAATTGTAATAATAATGAGTCTGAAAAATATAAAAAACTAGAAAATAATTCAACTGCCGGGTCTGAAATGTGTACTGAAACTGAACAACTTAGTTTTTTAATTAATCATACTATTTATATACATAATCATGAAGATGATCTTTATGAGCAATTAAAAAGAGATTGTGAAAGTGCTGGTGCTAGCATTGTTGATCAAAATTACAAGGGTATAGTTGATTATGTTATTGTACCGGTTGAGATATCAACTGATATGGAAAAAATTCCTGTTAAATATAAAAAAGTTATTAATAATTTATGGGTGGTAATAGCTTTTAAAATCTGTTTATAATCCTAAATCAACATAATATTGTATTTGTAGGAAGATGTAATGACAAACAACCGATTAGAAGATATTAACTACTATCATCTTCCAATACCAATAACAGCTGATTCGACACCATTGGAGGGAATGGGTATAGTTATTAGCACCTATGCAGCTACTGAAAGAGATTACATTGATAAATTAGCTACTTATATGGGTGCATATGTATATGAATCGTATGCTAAGAAAGATCACCCTCTCTTAATTTGTCCGTCTTCGACTGGTGCGAAATATGAAGCAGCCGTTAAATGGGGTTTTGTTTTTTTTTTATATTTAAGTTTTTAATTACCATTTAATTTTTATAGAATTTCCAGTTGTTATATCAAGGTGGTTAGTAGAATGTGCTGCAATAGGTGAAATATTACCAATTGAACCATATTTGGTTGGTACAACAACTATCAGCTTAAGTTGGTCGTCGGCAACAGTAAAAAATACTTCAGGTATTTATAGGCGATTTGTTTTTCTTTTCAATTAAATATTAAGGTAAGCACCCACAACACATAAGCGTAAAAAGAAAGAAAATTGACGACGATATAGTAAATTTTTTGTGCACTAATATTCTTCAAATAACGTGTTGAATTTTCTATTTAATGCACTCATATACACTTGTTTAAATTATATTTTATATGGCATGGACACTTTGTCCTTATATAAGCCAAAAGCTCAAAATCATTTAAATTTTACGTTACACATGATTTTTAACATTATGTGAAATTACACAAATTTGACAAATTAACTTACAGAAATTTTCCCTCGTCTTTAAAAATGTGTGAAGTTAAACTAAGAATTCTTTCACTTTTGTTTTCACAGTCTTACGTGTTTTAATTGAAATTAATTGCTGGGCAGATTCTGTAATGAGATATAAGGACACTTGCCACTCAAAGTTCGATTGTGAGAAAATGATATAGGAAAAAACATGAAACATTCCACATAATCTATTCTTAGAAAGGAGAAAAAGCTTGTAGTTAAGAGATCCAAGAATTAGTTTCCCATAATAGGATGATCACCAAAATTTAAATTTAGAATTTTTTAAAATTTTAACGCTATAATTTGCTAGACATTTAAGTTAAAATAACAATAAATTCACAATTAAATTGTAATAAAAGCAATCTTTTCTATACAAAATTTCTTATAGATATTAGAAAAAAATTAACATTGGACACTAAAAAATCTGTGAATTCAAATAGATCAACTTCTCAATCGAATGGTAATTTGGCTGTTATCTAGTTTTTCTTTTTAATAATTTCTTTATTCAAAATTCAAACAAAAACTTTAGATAGCTCAAAAGAAGGATGTCCTAATGAATGCAATAAAACCACTAATAACAATGATGATGTTTCTTCATTAAAACATAAAAGACTTACGGAAATTAGAGACTCTTCAGTTAGATACAGCCAAAGGGAATCAATAGGCTCACCAAATCTATCACCATTACCTACCGCACTACCAAGCTTAAATACATCAGATTTTGTAAAAGAACTGCCAACACCAAATCGTGCGTGTGTTTATGAAGCAATTAAAGAATGGGTAAATAAAGATACACCGCAATCACAAAGATTAAAGCAATTAGTTCAAACGCCGGGTGGAAAAACAATAAGTCCACAAACACCAAAAATGCCAGGTTGATAAAGTTATATATATATATTTCTCATTATTATAATTTTGTTTTTATTTTATAGAATTTGTTACAACTCCAGAAATCCGAAAGCGACGTCTTGCTTTTTGGGATAGTTACTACCTTCCCATTGTTAAAAGAGAACGTAAACCGAGTACGGTACGTAAAAGTTAAACATTTTATATTAAAATGTTTAGTAGGATTATTTTTTTGTTTATGATTCCAAGGATCATATGAGCACTGTAGCCTATAAAAATCGATTGTGTACTCCTGCAAATACTACTACTTTATAATTATATTCTTTATGCTTATGTCACTGCCACAAAAATTGACAGTTTTTCCATAACTATTACACATTTGTATTTAGTGTTTTTAGAATCAAGTATACCTACTACATTTTAAATATTTCAAAAGTCAAGTAGGATTTTAAAACGCATTGAAGGTGGATCGTAATTCCATTCCTAGTAGAAAAAACTATGCTTTCATCTTTCATTTTATAATAGCACTTCATTGGAAGGAAAACCACAAAATAGACTTTCCTATATAATAAGCTTTGAACTAAATGAATTATGTGTTTAGTTAACAACTATAAGAATTATACAGTAAATTGATTATAAGTATATAATTTAAAGTTTCCTTTTTTTTTCCAAACTAATACATTGCATTTTATTATATTCTTAAGATTAATCTTTTTTCATAGAAAAATATAAAATTTACCTATACTTTTTTATCTTTCAAAAATAAGTTTATATAATTAACTTATATGTTATTCATTATATTCAGCTTTTAGACAAAAAATATCACCAAAATGCAGGTCCAGTTCAAAAAAATAATCATATCCCAACAACACGTAAAAGCGAATGCGCTAAATTTCATATATGTGAATAATATTTTAAAGTAGTTTGTTGTATTAGCATTTGTTTGGTTAGAGCTTTTGTCTTTACAGCATATATAAGCCAACTCATTTCATTTGGCATTCATCCGAGGTAGTTTTTAATTCTCTCTTTACTTATCAAGTAGGAAGAGCATTCCATTTTTCCGCTGGGTGACAAAATCTAACTTTTGTTAAATACATAATCTTTAGATCACCAACCATTAATATAAAACTAATTCTGCCTTTATTAGCAAAATCACACTAGAGCTTAAAATTATATATTTGTAAATTTTTGGCTATATTTATACGCATTGCTAATTTACATCATTTTCTGTATTTTTTTGTACTTCAGCCAATAAGTGAATTGAAAAAAAGATTTTGGAAAGAAGCACTCGGTGATAGCTATGTCGAAGAAGCTGAAAATGCATCCAATTCTCAATCTGAAGATAATGATGTATTTGATAATAACTATAACAATCCGAAAATTGATGATGGTCTAGATACCCAAAATCTAGCTGCAAAAAATATACATGTTAAACATTTAAGTGATTTTATTAAAAATCGCACCAAAAAAGAAAAATATGATGATTTAAATGAGGAGGAAAACGATGGCTTATTACAAAAACTCGATTCTGAAATGATGGGATGTACTGAAGAAATGGTAGGATGGTGCGATCCAAGTGAAATTAATCCAATCAGAAAATCTAAACTAAACAGTATGAAGTATCAGGGTACACCAAAATTTAATATATCTACAACAAATGAAAATGTAATTAATATATATAATATTTTATGAATTTTTCTTTTTAAATTACTAAATTTATTTATTTCTTTTGTTCTTGCTAAAATTTCAGCTAAAACTTGAAATAGTCAATAAAATAAAACAACTTAATGGTGAAGTTTGTTATGATTTAACAAAATTTGATCCAACTTGTAGTCATATTGTCTGCGAGATACCAAATCGTGGTGAAAAGATACTCTCTGGTATTGCATCCGGTAAATGGATTTTAGGACTTAAATATATTGAAGATAGCTTTGAAGCTGGCAGTTTTCTAGATGTATAAAAAGATATTCAGAACTCATTTCATTTTTTTAAGAAGCTATTTAAATTTTATATTTTAGGAAGAACTGTATGAATGGGGTAATCCAAAAGCTACCGTATTACCTAAAGTTGAAGGCAGTATAGATTCACTTGCCAAAGCTGCATTTCGATGGCGCACAAAATTGTCATCACATAGTAATAAAAATCTTGGTGTATTTACCGGGTTTCGAATTATATTACATGTAGAAAAAAAAGAAAGGTACGAAACACTTATTACTTCAGGAGATGGTGTTGTACTTAATGTAACAGAACCCTATCATGAATCAGATGAGGCGCTAAAAGCAACACATTGTCTTGTAGAAACTAGATCAAAGCAATTAACAGAAGATGATTATAAGGAATTATCAAAAGCTGGTGTTCGTATACTTTCTGTTGTATATCTAAATGCATATATAACAGGGGATTCTATTCGTGATTATTCTAAGTATAAAGTTAAGTCCTGAAACTATAAAAAATTAAGTTTTAGTTTTTAAGTATTTTTTAATAAAAATTGTTACTCTCTTCATTTTTTCTTTTGATATATTATTAATGAAATCGTTAAAAATTAATGCATTTTTAAACTTAGTAAATAAAATCAATCAATCAATAAAACGGTAAAGTTCCAAGCTTAAAAAAGTTATTCTAACCAATTTTTTTAAATTTTTCATTCATTCTAACAAATGAAAACCACTTCAATTTTTAATTTTTCATATTAATTGCAACGGTGAAATATTAAATTTATGAAAGTCATTCAAACTGGTTTTTAAAATTATTTTGATGAATTTTTAGTTTAGAGGGTTTTGGGGGTTTCAATAAAATAAACATATAAATAGCTGCATAGACAAGCTAATATCTTGCCTATCATAAATTCTAAGAAAATGGTAAATAACTCTACGTCAGAGTGCTTGGGCATAAGGTTTGGCATCGTTTAAAACTCATAAAAGTGGACTGTCTACCTGGCTACACTGTCAACACTTTATAATGTATTTAACTCTTGGAAGTCTTGGATCAAAAGTAATAAACTACTCCTTTATAAAGTTGTTAAAAGAACGGTACTATGGCTTTTGACTTATGGCTTTCCCGCTTAAGTTTAATTGAGTTTTTTACTTAAGGGAACCCACTCAGCATGATCCATGGGAGGCGCTTTATTTGTCAGTTATAATTTAAAGACCGTAATGGGCATTTTTACATAAATAAATTAAATTTTTAGTTATAAATCATCACATATGTTATCTGCATCACAGAATATTGCCTTATTGGATAATTTAATTTCAGTTCTTTTGCCAATTTTTTTCATTACTTTGCTGCGCATTTCGTTATCATGAAAAACTACAGAGAAAAGTCATTAAATCATTACAATGTGACTCCTAAGAGCAGAATGAATATGACCGAAAGCCAATTAACTGGACAAATTTCAACAAACAGCAGTAACAAAATTATTTACCTTAAAATTCATATTTATGATAGTCATTAAGGGGATATGTAGCTTGCATAATAATTTTATATTAAGGTTCGTTAGATAAGTTACGTGAGCTAAGCCATGAATTCAACAAAAGGTGAGCTCGAAGTTTATTTCAAATAAAAATGCACAATTTTATAAAAGACTTTTTTATAATCTTAAATGTGAAGCAAATAACAATAAAGGAAAAAAGACGGGAGTACTAAGTAAATTTGTGCCAGTTTTTCCCTGATTACGAAAAAAATAATTAAAAAATTCTAATTAGTCCATATATGCGTTTTTTTCGCGTTTTTTGAACAAAATTATCAAAAATATATGTATATATATTTTATTAAATAATTGAAACTTTATATGTATTACTAGAATATTTTTGAAAAATAAATTGGGTTATGGGTCAGATAAATATTTTTTTCTTCTTTAAAGAAATGTATTTTATGCAAATTAAATGTATCTTTTCCAGGAAATATTAGTTCTTAATTGGAACCACAAAGGCTTCTGTTGTCAAGTTGTTGACAACTTGCGGTGCCTTTGCAAAAAATAGCTATTTAATATTTCTGTGGTTTTTCCCCGTTATAGTGTAATAAATACAAATAAGGCAGCAAAAATCCACAGCAATGACATATAATCTAAATGGTTTCAAACGGTGGATAGAAGGTTTACCATGAGCTGAGTGGATAGATTTAGTTTCGCTTTTGGAGACACAATATAATGTTAGATAACAGCTCTTGTAGCTGACTTGCCTTTGATGGGCTAGAATTTTTGCCTCATTATTGTCTAGAATCTTTGAAGTCTAATATGAGGTTCTTAAGATGAAATTGTACTAATAGCAGATTCGTTAGTACATCATTAGATGTAAGTACCATTGGGTGGTAGACTGCTGGACTGCCACGAACTCTTATTATTCCTGTATTGTCGAAAAATGGTGAAAGGCACTGATCTTGTTAACAGTATTTTTTATTCGTAATGTTTTGATGTAAAAGAGTTAAAGTAAACCAATATTTTCCTTTTATTTTAGTTCCTTAATATAAATTTATTTATTGACTTTAATGCTTAAATACATTTTTCCCTGTATAGTTTGCTTGACAGGATTAATTTTCTTTAAGATTTGTGTCATTGTCTCAACGAGCTTTTCACTTGAGACACCAGTTTTTTTAATTTTGAATTTCGTTATTAATTCTGTTGCCGTCATTGGTTTCCGCATTAAATAACGACGTACAGCTTCCTCGGTTATACCAAAATCACTAAAAAAAATTAATTTTTTATTATATTAAATACAAAAATTATTCAATAGGTTTGTTTTATTACTCTCTGTTGTTGATATTAACAACACCAGCAAATGTTGATGGCAATGAAAGAGTTTCTAATTTGGGTTTTTTGGCGGGTGTTGATATCGGACTATTACTGCTCTCAGAATTATTTAAATCTGTGGGCATATTATTAAGTTTTCTTTTAGGTGTCTCCACAGCTGCAATAGCATTTGGAGAAACTGGTCTTGAGCTGTTTGCACAACTTTCTTTCTTTTTCTTTTTAACTTCATTGTCAGCATCTGAACTGTTCGAGCTAGTATCACTTGTAGAATCTAATTATTAAAATTTAATTAATGAATCATAAATAAGAAAACTTGATTTTAAATTTACCTTTTTTGTCATCTTTAGACTTTTTTTTAATATTTTTCTTTTTCCTTTCTTTATTGTCCTTGCTATCCCTTTGATCTTTCTTCTTGCTCTCTTCATCTTCTTTGTCCGAAATTTTATCAGATTTTTTACTTTCTTCATCTTCATCTTCGTCTGATGTTAAAAGTTTACGAAGAGCATCTTCTTCGGCAACTGATTTAAGTTCTTTATTTGCCTTTGCTTCTGGATCTGGCTCGCTATTAAAAGAAAAAGAAATAATTTACTTGATTTCATTATTAAAATAAGATTGTTATAAAAAAAGTACTAAGTTTTATTTAACTTGATGTTTTTGATTTTTGTTTTCATATAGGAGACTTCTAGTTGATTTATTACTTATTGTTAGTAAAATCATTAAAAACAGAAAGTAAGAAATCTTTTTGCATGCTAAAAGAAAAAAAAACAACGTTCAGATAGCTTTAGCCAAAGTGTCCATATTGAGTATTTGACTGAAGACTTTAAAAGAATACAGAATATAGAAATATAATGAGGGGTGTTTCAAAGAGTTTAACACTTTAAATTTAATATTGATGAAATTTAGTCTTATAAAAATCTTTGTAAAATTTTATGATTGAAGATTTGCTCTAACTAAAGAAATATTAAATTCAAATATACGAACTCTTCACTTGAATCAGAAATATAATCAAGTTCACGTCCTTCTTCGTCACCGTCATCTGACTCTTCAAATGCTTCATCATCTAAATTTTTCTTCTTTTTCTTTTGGAATTGTCCCTTTTTAGACTTCTTTTTACTACCTTCACCATCGCTATTTGCTCTTTGCTCTTGCTTTTCATTATCTGAATCAGATTCATCATCTGAATTTATCCATTCGTCCATGTCACTTATTTTCAATTCTTTTGATTTACTACTAGTACCAGAGATTTTTATTTCTTCTGGATCAGCTTCTTCATCATCATCGCCTTTTAAGCGCTTTCTTAACATCAATTGGAAATAATTTATAACTTTTTTTCTGCGTCCAAATTCTTGTTCGGCTTCTTCAGCTGAAAGTGATTTATATCTAAAAGAGATTTAACTAAAATATAGAAACATTTTTTAACTATCTGAATACCTTTGAATTGGTTGAAAATTATACCATTCATGAAGTGGATAGGCTTCTATTGCCCCATCTGGTGCATGTGTAAATACATAAAAGGCTGCATTTTCACCAACTCCACCTTCACGAATTCCACGAAATTTTTTACCTGTTTTGCCACCAGATTTTAAAATCCAAGGCTGTGCATCGGGTTTATATTTTTTTGCAATTATACCAAATTTTTTACGCCGAACTTCTTCTTTTAGTTCACGATTGTATTCAGAACCAGCACCGTATCTAAAATAAAAAATAAGGTTCAATTATTTCGGTGATTAGTTATTTTAGCTGAAATGATTTTTTTCTACTTTATACTTCACCATGGAATCATATCTAGCCAAATTATTATCTTTACAGACCAGTTAAGATTTAAGTACAGTGCAGGGATTGGAGAAGTATATTTTTGCTAAGATCTAGGCTTTTGATAAACAATTTAGAAAAATTTTCGACGGTTAAAAAAGTCTTTTGAAATTCACAGATATAATTTAATATTCTATTTTTTAAAGTAAAATTAAGGCCCCATTAACATGATTATTATTAATATTAATTATCATGTTGATTACATTATCCAAAGAGCTAAAAAACAACTGAAGAATTATATGATATGATGAAAAATTTTATGATAAAACTTTTGGAATATTCAGAAATTTAATAGATAAATTCTATGCAGCCTTCTGTTTGATGGTTTTTTAAGATAAGTTTCATGATGCACAAATCAAGTTATACAAAGAGAATTTCATGGGTTATCATTTTAACCAAAAGTAAAAATAATCTCTGCTGCGCCTTTTAGCAATAACTGTATTGTCTGGCTACTAAATTTGCTCTTAATAGTAAAAAGATATCACTGAAAAGAAAAACAAATTTTGCCGCACCAATTGGTGGTATATAACAATAATATCGAGGGTGTCAACAAATTATCTAAGCTTGTGGCTGAATGAGAAAAGACGTAATATTTTCAAATTTTTACAAACACTATTAACCCGTGTAGTGTTTAATAATTTGTTGTTTACACATAAAATACTAGCGAGCAAGGTGACGAGAAGTTTCCCCAACGTGCTTAGTACTGAATTGTGCTTTTAATTTTCTGATAAGAGATAGTTTATAATAGAATGATGAGATAACTCTGTTACTTTTCGAAACGCGAACTATCCCAATTACCCCCTATAAAATCAGAGCTGAACTCGGAAAAATCAAAAGGCACTTGTAGATAAATTTTAAGTGATGGAAAAGGAATTTTTTATTTTTTTTGCAATACCAAATAAAGTTAGTTGATGAAAAAAGTTGTGAAAAAGTGAATATTAATTTGAGGCTAGAAAAATGACACTTCCTTTCTGGTAGTTGCCTTCTTACTTTGGTATTTCCTCGTCCAACGCCTTAAATTCTTTTAAATTGTTTTCACGACCCATTTTAACTCCTTTCCATTGGGCAAAATCCACATTTAGTGTAGCATTAAAACGCATTACATGATATTTTTTTCTTGAATTATTTGGAACACGAATTGAAAATTCTTGAACGTGTGGTGCTAACTAAAATAAAAAATTTTTGATATTAAATATCTACGCTATTTAACTAAATTATATAAATAAAAATTTACTGATTTATTAGGTGCTGCTGTCATTTAGATTATTACTCTTTTATTAAATAATAATTGCTATTATTTTTTACTTGCGAATTTGATTGGTCCAAATACAATGATAGAATTAATGAAAAATATGATAATAAAAGACTTTTATTATTACAATCACATCACATCATGTCATTCAATAAAGTCAACCATTTTTGTAAATAATAATTTGGACTTTAAATTTTTAAAGTTTAAAAATGTGACTTTTTTAAACAATAAATACAATAGGGTTTGTTTAGTATAATTAAATTTAATATAAATTTTATTTAAAATTACGCAGACTGACTGTCTCTGACAAAAATGATAGCTGTCAAATTCTAAATACTTTTATATTTATCTCTTTCTATTCACTGTATACAAAAAAAAAGAAAAAAAAAAGCAAAATACGTCATACGACATTTAAGGATCCTTGATCAAAAGTAACTTGATGGAATGTGAGCAAAATTTGATCAAATAGTTGCTAGAAATTTTACCCCTAAATATCCAGTCGACTTGATCAAGGTAATTTGAGCTTATTAATGACAAATTTGTTTTTATTAATGTCGATCAGTTTTAGATACGTTAATTTGATGTTTTGTTTTGAGATATTTTGTTGTAAAATTAAATTTATTTATTTACATTTTATGTTAAAAAAACTCGAATATTTTTTTCTATTAATTAAAAATAGCATGTGAACTCTTTCGAAGCTTTGCTCAATAAAATTTATATCTGTCATCAAGTATACTTGACTAAAATCTCCCTTAAATATCAAGTTTACTTGAACAAGACGATTTAGTGCCCTTTTAATCCAAACTTTTTTCTGTGTCTTATAGGGCCTATTCACTATTTTTTCCAACTCGTCCAATGGCTCTCTCGTCCCATATAACCCAGCGGTTAATTTTCGCTCTTTAGATGCTTTTTGAATGCAAATTTGAGGCGAGCGTGTTAAATTTAGGTATCCCAGCATGCAGGAAAATTAACATTGCGACCGGATAGGAAAATGCATGCTAAGAGAGGATTTTATGCGCTCTCCAGATACACAAATGGAGAGCGTAAATAAGAGAGATTTTTGTTTTTCTTTTATATTCTAATTTTTAAAAATTCTTTCATTATATATATACACACTACGTAACGTGTAGTACGTATTATACATAGTATATGCTTATGCATAACGGTGTGATATATATATATCCCTATTTGTACTTTGATGTTAACCTGAAAAATAACTTGTGATAAAAAGGGGAGAAAAGAAACACAATTTCTTAAATAAAGCATTTTATTAATTAAAATATCCATCAATAACCACAATATTAATATATTATTTAATTAATATTAAGTAAAACAATAAAACACAAAAAATCTTAAATGCTACACACTGCACACGACTGTCAACAACTGACGACTAAATGACTTAAACACATACGCCAAAAAGACAGAATATTTTCGCAACAGAGCAAAATAAGACTTAGAATATTTTTTTTTCCTCCTAAAATGTGTGTGATCGCAAAATGACAATAGCTTATAGCAGCGTTTTTGCATGCAAAAGTCATGCATACGGTAAAGAGCGCAAATTAACGAAAATTAACCGCTGGGAAATTATATGGAAAGGGTCATTTGAGAGTAAAAAATTAAACATGTTCCGGACAATGTCCGACGTCTACAGGGGCCTTTAAGGCATACATCAAAACTCTGCAGTAGAAACCCTGCTTGTTTTGGCATTTATATATGTTGGTAAAAAAATACATAAATAATTGTGAAACGTGTTCTAGAAATAAAATAACAAAATATATAAAAGAACCTTTAGTAACAACGGAAACACCGAACCAAAGTTTCGAAATAGTAACAATAGATACAGTAGGACCATTAAGGTTATCAAATGGATATAGATATATTTTAACATTACAATGTGAACTAACGAAATATGTCGAAGCATTTCCAATCGAAACAAAAGAAGCATACACAGTTGCAAAAACGATAGTCGAAAAATTTATTTTAAAATACGGATCTTTCAAAATTTTCAAAACCGATCAAGGTACAGAATATGTAAACAAAATCTTTCACAAAATTTGTAAATTGTTAAATATACAACATAAAACTTCTACACCATTCCACCACGAAACACTAGGTTCAATAGAAAGGAATCACCGAGTTTTGAATGAATATATGCTTTCTTTTGCACAAGACAACGACTGGGATCAATGGATTCCATACTATGTCTTTTGTTATAACTCAACACCACATACTGATACAAGTTATACACCTTTCGAATTAGTTTATGGGAAATTAGCAAATATAGCTAACAGATCAATGACATTAAATGAACAAAATATACTGTATAACATCGATGACTATGCGACGGAAGTAAAACTAAGACTTCAAAGAGCATTAAAAAGGGCACAAGAATCACTACATAAAGCCAAATTTATAAGAAAAACTTTAAATGACAAGAAAATAAAGCAAAATAATGATAGATAATGATAGATAATAGATCTATCACCTTTGTAATAAATCATTTATCCTTTTTTATCATGGCAGAACTTATATTAACATGGACACTGCTAAATGGAACCCGCGACGAATGGCAACAGTTCCGATAAATCAGGACTACAACCATTACATGGCGACCCTGCCAGGAGGTAATGTATTTTGGTATAAATTTTATAAAAATAGAATTAGTATAAATAAATTTGAATTAGTACATAATATAAATTAAATTTAAATTGGTATATATTATAAATAAATTAAATTGTTATATTACATTAATAAAATAAATTGTTAATTTGTGTGTGCCCGAAAGTATGCTATATGAAATATTTTTGGTTCACATGGAATCTAATGTAATTAGATCTATTTGTTTTTAACTTAGAATAGACGGAAATTGCAATCTTGCAATTCGGCAAATTTTTGTAAGTCTGGAAATTAGAGATTGGAATTTCCGTGGGAATATAAAATTTAAAGGGCATATACAGATAAGAAATTAGTATATAAGGGAGATCATTATTTTATACGGAGATCATTCTTCATCGAACAGTTGCAGATGATATATGTTGCCATTATCGGCCGTTATATTATTGCAACGAACTCAGGTAAGATGCCATAGTTGGCACACCTATGAATTATTAATAAATAAATAACTTTCTATTTGTATTTAAATTAGCCATAATGGGCAATTAATAAATGTTCATTAAAATCAAATATTCTTTTCTTTTAACTTTGGCGTAATAGCCATTCAAATACGCCCTCTAGGGCACAGATGATAGATAATAGATCTATCACCTTTGTAATAAATCATTTATCCTTTTTTATCATGGCAGATCTTATATTAACATGGACACTGCTAAATGGAACCCGCGACGAATGGCAACAGTTCCGATAAATCAGGACTACAACCATTACATGGCGACCCTGCCGAATCAAGAAAGCACAGGCCAGATACCTTTCCATATGCTCACACAGGAGCAAAAGATTGGATTAAAATTCCCAACTTTAGAGGAAAAAATTAAAGAAGATCCATCAGCCAGACCAAGGCCTATAACAATTGAGGAGTATAGAAGCAGACAACACAAGAAGGCACCACAGGACTCAAACAAAACACTAAAAGCAGACGTCACAAAGAAAAAGAGACGCAGGGGAGGAGCATTGACGAAATTTAAAAAAGATCTGGGAGACCTACATCGTGTGCTGGTCATCACCAATGATAAAAAGTTGAGAGAAGAACTCTTAAAAAAGATAAAAACGATAGAGCACAGGAGGGAATTACACCGCAAGCGAAACAACAAATAATTATAACAGGAGCAATTTGCTTTTTTTTACAATATGACGTTAGAGCTATCAGACTTATAAATCAACTGGAAAATGTTTTAAAAAAAAAAAACTTAAACTGGATGAATATTACGAATCGCTTTCAAGTTTAATTTAAATACAAATAATTATAACATAAAATAAATATAAATAAAATATATGTTTTAAACAATTAATGTATAGAATTAGGAATAAAAATAAAAATATAGATAGAATAATTGAACTAAAATTTATTTGTATTTATAATTGTAATTATCTTTTCCTTTTAAAATGGGTTCGAATAATTCTAAAGAAGATATCATAATTGCTCAAACAGGTACAGGATCTATAAGTTTTCACTACACTTCGTCCTTAATTACCATAGGTGTGATTGTTATTATTATAGTTATGTTATATTACTTGCGTAAATACCTAAAGAAAAATATTCAAAAGCAAATAAATAGAACAATAGCTGTCAATGTTTAGTAAATGGAAAAATACGAACAACTACTAGAGGAATTAAAAAAGCTGCTATCGACTTTCACTAAAAATCCAAATCGAAAATTCTCAGCGCAAAGTATTCTCAATAAAAGTTCTTACTTAAAAGAAATTAAAAGAAAATTTCAAGAACTTAATAAAACCAGTTCAACCTTGAAAAAGAAAGATATAGAAGAAGTTTCTGAAAAATTTAATGAAATTTACATTAAAGTATATTACGTAATAGAAAAACATATAAAAGCAATTAGCAACGATTACACTTTAAAAGAAGATTCAGATTCTGAATATGAAGATAGTGTTGACAACAGACAGAATATAAAAACCAAACAAAATATTATCAATATGGCTTCAACATCTTTCGACTTATTATCAGCAATCAAGATTATCCCACAATTTAATGGAGACGTAAGGGAATTAGAAAACTTTCTTAAAATAATTGAACTGTATAATGACACGTTAAACGAAGAAGGAAAAAACAAATTAATAGATTTCGTATGGTGTACAAGACTAACACCAAAAACTAAAACAAGATTAGCGGCCACAACAAAACCTAATAACTTTGCAGAACTAAAAAAAACCATTCAAACAACTTTCAAATTAATCAAAACAACGCAAGGAATACAAGGTCAATTAGCAAACTTAAAGCAATACAATTTAAGTGTTAAAGACTATGTAGAAAAATTGTCAATCCTTATAGCAGACTTAAACACTCTACAAATAGCAGAAATAGGGAGTGAAAATAGAGAAACAATTTCGAAACTAAATGACAAATTAGCACTAACAACTTTTCAAAGTGGTTTAAATGACGCATTGAAACCAACAATCTTTGCAGCACAATGCAAAACTTTTTCGGAAGCAGCTACTCTAGCCGAACAAATAGAAAAACCGATAAATGGAGAGCAAAAAATTTTCCAATTCAACCGGTATAACAACAATAAATTTAAAAATAATTATAATAAAAGTACATATAGCAATAATAATTATAATACCAATAATAATAATAATTATAAAAGAAATAATAACTTCAATAAAAGATTTAATAATAATAATAATAACGATAACAATTACAATAGATACAATATTAATAATAGATATAATAACAATAACAATAATGGAAGATATCAGAACCAACGTTCAAATAGAAACTCAAATTTTCGAAGGGACCAAAGCAACGATTTCAGTCCCGGAACGAGACGAAACTAGATTCTTTAAATTTAAAGAAACACGCCACAAATTATATATTATTAACTGAAACTCATTCTAAAAAGGAATTATCCTTCTTGATAGACACAGGCGCTGACATCTCAATCTGCAAACAGCATTTAGTACCAAATTATAATATTGACAATACAGATCCTTGTAACATATCTAGTATAACCAACACCGTAATCGAATCCTATGGAAAAATTAACTTAGAATTAGAATATGAAGGAAACAACATTAGTCATATATTTCATTTAACTAGCTCAAAACTTCCAATAATAACAGATGGAATAATAGGAAGAGATCTACTAACAAAATTCATGTCAAAAATCGATTATGAAACGTTCACCATAACACTCATTGCTGAAAACGGAGATATTGTAATACCTATGAAAGATTACTTCATGAAAAATATAAATATTCCACCAAGATGTGAAGTAATACAAGCAATAGCATTAGATATTGAAGAAGACAGTGTCATACTAAATGAGGAAATCATACAAGGCGTGATTGTTGCAAACACCATAATACCATCACGTGGTATAGCACATATAAAAATTTTAAATACACATAATCATCCGGTAACGATTAAAAATTTTTCTCCTAAGATGCATCCTTTGAAAGAGTATAAAATTTTAAATATACAGGGAAATATAAATAGATCATCAAGAACAACTGAAATTTTAAAGAAATTAAATTTACATGGTTTAGATAAGACCGCAAAACAAAGCATAATAGAGATATGCAAGAAATATCAGGATATATTTCACTTGGAAAACGAACCCTTGTCTACAAACAACTTTTATACACAATCCATAAGACTAAATGACGAATCACCGGTCTACATTAAAAATTACAGATTACCTCAATCACAAATCCAAGAAATAAATAATCAGGTAGAAAAGCTAAAAAAAGAGAACATAATAGAACCGTCAATAAGTTCTTACAATTCTCCATTGTTAATAGTACCTAAAAAGAATAGTAATGACAAGAAGAAATGGAGATTAGTAGTAGATTTTCGCCAACTTAATAAAAGAATAATGAGTGATAAATTTCCACTAACACGTCTTGAAGATGTATTAGACATGCTAGGAAGAGCGAAATACTTCTCCACACTGGATATGACAAGTTCTTTCCACCAAATTAAGCTAGAAAAGAATTCCAGACACCTAACAGCCTTTTCAACCAATAAAGGTCATTTTCAATTTAGAAGACTACCGTTTGGATTAAAAATTTCGACAAACAGCTTTCAGCGTATGCTAACGATTGCACTAACAGGCTTAGATGCAAGTGCTTTCTTATATGTAGACGATATAATAGTATATGGATGCAGTTTAAAACACCACAACACTAACTTAGAAAAAGTTTTCCAGCGAATGCAACAATATAATTTAAAATTAAACCCAGAAAAATGTAACTTTCTGAGTGAACAAGTGATTTACTTAGGCCATCTTATTACAGCCAATGGAATAAGAACTGACCCAAGCAAACACAAGCATATTTTGGAATACCCAATACCCAAGAACAGTGATGAAGTTAGACGTTTCGTTGCTTTCTGTAACTATTATAGACGTTTTATTCAAAATTTTGCTGAAATTGCAAAGCCGTTGAACAATTTGCTAAAGAAAAACACTACGTTTAATTGGACAATTGATTGCAGCAAAGCATTTGAAAATTTAAAAAATAAATTAATTAACCCGCCTATTCTAAAATATCCCAATTTTGATGAAAAATTTATATTAACCACCGATGCATCAAATAATGCTCTAGGAGCCGTACTATCGCAAGAAGAAAACAATAAAGAACATCCAATATGCTACGCTAGTAGGACATTAAATAAACATGAATTGAACAAGCCCATTATTGAAAAAGAACTTTTAGGAATTCATTGGGCGATCAACTATTTCAGACCGTATTTGTATGGGAGAAAATTTACAGTAATAACAGACCATCGACCACTCGTTAGCCTATTTACACACAAAAATCCTTCCTCTAAATTAACACGCATGCGTATAGATCTAATGGATTACGATTTCGACATTGTATTCAAACAAGGAAAAATGAATACTAATGCAGATGCCCTATCAAGAATAAATATAAACATGGATAAACTCAAAACATTAATTCCAACGAACATAAATGTCCTAACAAGAAGTATGAAGAGAAAAACTGAAGAAAAGATGAAACAGAATAAGGATACTACAATTAAACATAAATCAAAGTCTGATCAACTTTGGGTTTGGAGTAGTACATCTTTATCTGACATCAAAAATGTAAAGCGGTTAAATTTCGAAAAAATTAAAAGTGTACACAAAAATAATAATAATGTATTGAAAAGACATCATAGTATTGGCAATAAACTGGAAGTAAAGCTAAGGCGACTATCCGGAGACCCCAATACAATAAACGAGTACAAAAATAATAATATATTGAGCAGCAATAATAATAAAAATATTGTTATAACAAATAAAAATATCATAATTCAATTTAGTGGAAATCTAAAAGTTCATTTAGGTGACTATTTAGATCAACTGATACATGAAATGATAAAAAATAATATACATGAGCTAGCACTATCAAATAAAGATGAATTATTTAAGTATATTGACGTCAATAAATTCAAAAATATATATAATAAGCTGCATAATAAAAAAGTCTCGAGACAAGATATAAAAGAAAATAAAGTATTAAAGATTATATTATTTGAGCCGCCAAAAGTAATAAAAAATACTGAAGAAATGAAAAGAATAATCAAAGAATATCACTCAACTACATTAGGAGGACATATTGGAATTAAAAGATGTATAAGCAAATTAAAACAAAGTTACGTATGGAAAAATATGAATCGCATGGTAAAAAAATACATAAATAATTGTGAAACGTGTTCTAGAAATAAAATAACAAAATATATAAAAGAACCTTTAGTAACAACGGAAACACCGAACCAAAGTTTCGAAATAGTAACAATAGATACAGTAGGACCATTAAGGTTATCAAATGGATATAGATATATTTTAACATTACAATGTGAACTAACGAAATATGTCGAAGCATTTCCAATCGAAACAAAAGAAGCATACACAGTTGCAAAAACGATAGTCGAAAAATTTATTTTAAAATACGGATCTTTCAAAATTTTCAAAACCGATCAAGGTACAGAATATGTAAACAAAATCTTTCACAAAATTTGTAAATTGTTAAATATACAACATAAAACTTCTACACCATTCCACCACGAAACACTAGGTTCAATAGAAAGGAATCACCGAGTTTTGAATGAATATATGCTTTCTTTTGCACAAGACAACGACTGGGATCAATGGATTCCATACTATGTCTTTTGTTATAACTCAACACCACATACTGATACAAGTTATACACCTTTCGAATTAGTTTATGGGAAATTAGCAAATATAGCTAACAGATCAATGACATTAAATGAACAAAATATACTGTATAACATCGATGACTATGCGACGGAAGTAAAACTAAGACTTCAAAGAGCATTAAAAAGGGCACAAGAATCACTACATAAAGCCAAATTTATAAGAAAAACTTTAAATGACAAGAAAATAAAGCAAAATAATTTCAAAAGAGGAGATTATGTATTTCTAAAAAAAGGAAATAGGAAAAAACATGAGGCACCCTACGAAGGTCCATATAAAGTTATTGAAACCATAAGCCCTAACTCTAAAATAAGAATAAAAGGAAAAGATAAAATCGTTCATAATAACAGACTAAAATTAAGATAAATTAAATAATCAATAAATTAAAATGTACGATAAAAGAAATGAAACTTAAATTATAAATGTAAACTTTGCAAAATATTTTATTAGATATAAGAATTTAATAAGCATTTTTCGCTTGTAAAATAATTTTCTTTAATATAAGTGTATCAAATAAAATTATTTTAAGCTAGGGGTGAGGGTGTAATGTATTTTGGTATAAATTTTATAAAAATAGAATTAGTATAAATAAATTTGAATTAGTACATAATATAAATTAAATTTAAATTGGTATATATTATAAATAAATTAAATTGTTATATTACATTAATAAAATAAATTGTTAATTTGTGTGTGCCCGAAAGTATGCTATATGAAATATTTTTGGTTCACATGGAATCTAATGTAATTAGATCTATTTGTTTTTAACTTAGAATAGACGGAAATTGCAATCTTGCAATTCGGCAAATTTTTGTAAGTCTGGAAATTAGAGATTGGAATTTCCGTGGGAATATAAAATTTAAAGGGCATATACAGATAAGAAATTAGTATATAAGGGAGATCATTATTTTATACGGAGATCATTCTTCATCGAACAGTTGCAGATGATATATGTTGCCATTATCGGCCGTTATATTATTGCAACGAACTCAGGTAAGATGCCATAGTTGGCACACCTATGAATTATTAATAAATAAATAACTTTCTATTTGTATTTAAATTAGCCATAATGGGCAATTAATAAATGTTCATTAAAATCAAATATTCTTTTCTTTTAACTTTGGCGTAATAGCCATTCAAATACGCCCTCTAGGGCACAGATGATAGATAATAGATCTATCACCTTTGTAATAAATCATTTATCCTTTTTTATCATGGCAGATCTTATATTAACATGGACACTGCTAAATGGAACCCGCGACGAATGGCAACAGTTCCGATAAATCAGGACTACAACCATTACACGTGCACTCCTGGGCTGGGTTTCTGTGTCGGTGAGAGGTCAGAATGAGAATGAGAAGGTCAAATTTTGACATATTTGCCATACATTTATATTTTATAAAGAACAAAAAAGAAAAATTTAATTCAATGAAATATTACTTGAAAAATATGGTGTTATTCAGACGTTGAATCAAGATATACTTATTACATCAACGTTAAAATGCCAAATTGGTGTCATGTAGAAAAAATGCTTAAAAGAATTTCTTGTAAAAGTTAAATTTTTTTAGAATAATCATTGTTAAGCGGGGTATTCACTATATTTCCGAATCAATGATTCGGCTCTTAGTTCCCATTTAAAGGTGGGCACTCACTTAGTGCGTATATCTCAACGGGTAACTTTTTTGACGTCAAAATGACGTACAAATGAATTTCACGCTGAAATATCCACATATGAGGGGGAACTTTAGCGTGAGTCTATGACGTCATAAAAGTTACCCGCTGAGATATACGCACTAAGTGGGTGCCCACCTTAAAGTATATGGAAAGCACGAATAAGAGAGAAAACATCCAACATGTTTAATATTTTACTCACAACTGATTCTGCCATACTTTATATGGGATGAGAGAGCCGAATCATTGATAGTGAATACCCCTCTTTATAGGGACTATTCACTATTTTTTCCATTTGACGTCAAAACTTGCTTACCTCCTACCACTCGTGTACGTACATAGTGTAAAATATATACTTTAAAATGGTGTGGACTAATTTTATAATTGTGTGTGTATATTCAAGAGAGCTACACTTTCAAAGTAAAATTGAAAAAATTACACATATTTTTCTCATATTTTTATTTTAAAATATAATTTCAACTCTGACGTATAAACGCACTGCTGTATAACCCAGCTTGTTTTGACAGATTCATATGTTTTCTTCGATGTGCACTCCTCGAAGGCAAAATGGAAATGATTTTTTGGCATGTATGTATTAGTAAAGGACTAATACAAAAGACCCCGATAGCGATTTGAGAGTAGAAAATTAAACATGTTTAATTTTTTACTCTCAAATGACCCTTTCCATATAATTTATATGGGACGAGAGAGCCATTTGACGAGTTGGAAAAAATAGTGAATAGGCCCTATTAAAGTAAAGAGTGATTTTATGTCATGACTTTAGACTGTGAATTTAAGAACGATATAAATAAGACAAGTATCTGTCAAGTAATAATAATAAGTTAGATCGAAAACAACAATGCGCCAACATAAACAAGATGCGCATGAAAACAACACAAGAAACGAAACTTGTGATTTGTATGGAAATAATTTTAAAAGCAAAAGGACACTGCACTGACATAAACAAGATTTACACACACAAAAAAAAAAAAAAATGAAACGTGTCAATTCTTATCTTTTATGATGCTCGATACCATGCAGATAAGAATTTCAAGTGCATAATATTTTGGCTGCATGGCCAAAACAATATGAAATATTGCACATTTGTTTTTTTAATCATATGCACAGATATTTTCTTATCATGTGTAATATGGTATTTGGATCACTCTTCGTGGGAAGCATGAAATCTCATGCAATTTCCTATATCAAAATTTTGATATAAATATAGGAGATATTTGCATAGAGAATTCATTCCCACTCAAACTTTCAGATCGGCGCTGGCGCCATTCATGTTTTTAGCGCTTGCACTAGAGCATCTTAGATCTTAGAATATTTGATGAAAATTTTGACTTAGAATAATTTTGAATGATTATGAATAATCTATACCATTTTGACTTAGAATATTTTGAAAATTTTTGTATTTTGTATTGAATTATATTTAGAAATATACATAAAAAAAGTGTATTAGAATTAAGAAATAATAGTAAATATTTGTATGATAGAATTTAGTTATATATGTCATAATAAATAAATGAACTTAGTTTTTGTATTTGTAATTTTTAATAAAATTAATAATATTGATCAAAACATAAATTCAAATCATATTTTAAATAAGTTCAAGTTTTAACATGGCGATCCTGCTTAAAACGAATCAACCTGTGAAAATTAACGAAAACACAGCACCTGAAATTGATGGATCACTATCGTCAACATTAATATATAAATTACATCAAATAGATATACCAAGATCACCAGATCATTCGGAAATAAGAAAAAATAACCCTGTTCCTGTGAATACACTCGATCCACGATTACGCAAAATATTTCGTCTTAAGGAATCAATACCTGATCAAATCGTTTCAACTGGCCAGAAACCTTTCCATCTTCCAACAGAGGAAGATAAAATAAGCCTAAAGATCCCAATACCTTTGGAAGAGGCTATCAGAATTAATCAAAGTGCTGGACCAAAACCGCTCACTATAGAGCAATATAGGAAAAGGCAAGAACAGAGCAAAAAAAGCGAGTACAAGCACCTGCAACACCAATAAATAAAAAGAAACGAGGACAACGTGGTGGGAAAGCGGTCAAATTAAGACAGCAAATTGAAGAATTATATATACACTAATTCCAATTGCACAAGTTCAAAAGAAGAAGAATCTACTAGGACAACTGAAACAACTGCAGTTGGAGCAAAACCAGCAAAAGAATAAGTTATCATTTCCCAAAACGCTGGAGGCTCAGCAAAGTAAATAATGAAGAAAGCGATAGTTTCCATCTGAAAAGCGCTCTTGTCACATTTGGCTTCATTTTATTAATTATAATTATTATATATTACATAAAAAAATATTTAATCAATCAAATGAATAAACGTATACAGAAAAGTATTGAAATTTTATGTTTAAATAAAAAATTCATGAAAGACTTAAATGTTTTAATTAATGAGCTACGAAAACTTCTGAAAACTTTTCTAAAAAATCCAAATAGGAAGTTCACGTCTGAGAATATTTTAAATAAGTCATCACGATTAAGAGAAATAAAAAGGCTTTTCACCAATGAACTTTCTAAACTAAAATTAGAACAAATAAATAAAAAAGATTTAGAGGAAATCTCATGCAATTTCCTATATCAAAATTTTGATATAAATATAGGAGATATTTGCATAGAGAATTCATTCCCACTCAAACTTTCAGATCGGCGCTGGCGCCATTCATGTTTTTAGCGCTTGCACTAGAGCATCTTAGATCTTAGAATATTTGATGAAAATTTTGACTTAGAATAATTTTGAATGATTATGAATAATCTATACCATTTTGACTTAGAATATTTTGAAAATTTTTGTATTTTGTATTGAATTATATTTAGAAATATACATAAAAAAAGTGTATTAGAATTAAGAAATAATAGTAAATATTTGTATGATAGAATTTAGTTATATATGTCATAATAAATAAATGAACTTAGTTTTTGTATTTGTAATTTTTAATAAAATTAATAATATTGATCAAAACATAAATTCAAATCATATTTTAAATAAGTTCAAGTTTTAACATGGCGATCCTGCTTAAAACGAATCAACCTGTGAAAATTAACGAAAACACAGCACCTGAAATTGATGGATCACTATCGTCAACATTAATATATAAATTACATCAAATAGATATACCAAGATCACCAGATCATTCGGAAATAAGAAAAAATAACCCTGTTCCTGTGAATACACTCGATCCACGATTACGCAAAATATTTCGTCTTAAGGAATCAATACCTGATCAAATCGTTTCAACTGGCCAGAAACCTTTCCATCTTCCAACAGAGGAAGATAAAATAAGCCTAAAGATCCCAATACCTTTGGAAGAGGCTATCAGAATTAATCAAAGTGCTGGACCAAAACCGCTCACTATAGAGCAATATAGGAAAAGGCAAGAACAGAGCAAAAAAAGCGAGTACAAGCACCTGCAACACCAATAAATAAAAAGAAACGAGGACAACGTGGTGGAAAAGCGGTCAAATTAAGACAGCAAATTGAAGAATTATATATACACTAATTCCAATTGCACAAGTTCAAAAGAAGAAGAATCTACTAGGACAACTGAAACAACTGCAGTTGGAGCAAAACCAGCAAAAGAATAAGTTATCATTTCCCAAAACGCTGGAGGCTCAGCAAAGTAAATAATGAAGAAAGCGATAGTTTCCATCTGAAAAGCGCTCTTGTCACATTTGGCTTCATTTTATTAATTATAATTATTATATATTACATAAAAAAATATTTAATCAATCAAATGAATAAACGTATACAGAAAAGTATTGAAATTTTATGTTTAAATAAAAAATTCATGAAAGACTTAAATGTTTTAATTAATGAGCTACGAAAACTTCTGAACACTTTTCTAAAAAATCCAAATAGGAAGTTCACGTCTGAGAATATTTTAAATAAGTCATCACGATTAAGAGAAATAAAAAGGCTTTTCACCAATGAACTTTCTAAACTAAAATTAGAACAAATAAATAAAAAATATTTAGAGGAAATCTCATGCAATTTCCTATATCAAAATTTTGATATAAATATAGGAGATATTTGCATAGAGAATTCATTCCCACTCAAACTTTCAGATCGGCGCTGGCGCCATTCATGTTTTTAGCGCTTGCACTAGAGCATCTTAGATCTTAGAATATTTGATGAAAATTTTGACTTAGAATAATTTTGAATGATTATGAATAATCTATACCATTTTGACTTAGAATATTTTGAAAATTTTTGTATTTTGTATTGAATTATATTTAGAAATATACATAAAAAAAGTGTATTAGAATTAAGAAATAATAGTAAATATTTGTATGATAGAATTTAGTTATATATGTCATAATAAATAAATGAACTTAGTTTTTGTATTTGTAATTTTTAATAAAATTAATAATATTGATCAAAACATAAATTCAAATCATATTTTAAATAAGTTCAAGTTTTAACATGGCGATCCTGCTTAAAACGAATCAACCTGTGAAAATTAACGAAAACACAGCACCTGAAATTGATGGATCACTATCGTCAACATTAATATATAAATTACATCAAATAGATATACCAAGATCACCAGATCATTCGGAAATAAGAAAAAATAACCCTGTTCCTGTGAATACACTCGATCCACGATTACGCAAAATATTTCGTCTTAAGGAATCAATACCTGATCAAATCGTTTCAACTGGCCAGAAACCTTTCCATCTTCCAACAGAGGAAGATAAAATAAGCCTAAAGATCCCAATACCTTTGGAAGAGGCTATCAGAATTAATCAAAGTGCTGGACCAAAACCGCTCACTATAGAGCAATATAGGAAAAGGCAAGAACAGAGCAAAAAAAGCGAGTACAAGCACCTGCAACACCAATAAATAAAAAGAAACGAGGACAACGTGGTGGAAAAGCGGTCAAATTAAGACAGCAAATTGAAGAATTATATATACACTAATTCCAATTGCACAAGTTCAAAAGAAGAAGAATCTACTAGGACAACTGAAACAACTGCAGTTGGAGCAAAACCAGCAAAAGAATAAGTTATCATTTCCCAAAACGCTGGAGGCTCAGCAAAGTAAATAATGAAGAAAGCGATAGTTTCCATCTGAAAAGCGCTCTTGTCACATTTGGCTTCATTTTATTAATTATAATTATTATATATTACATAAAAAAATATTTAATCAATCAAATGAATAAACGTATACAGAAAAGTATTGAAATTTTATGTTTAAATAAAAAATTCATGAAAGACTTAAATGTTTTAATTAATGAGCTACGAAAACTTCTGAACACTTTTCTAAAAAATCCAAATAGGAAGTTCACGTCTGAGAATATTTTAAATAAGTCATCACGATTAAGAGAAATAAAAAGGCTTTTCACCAATGAACTTTCTAAACTAAAATTAGAACAAATAAATAAAAAATATTTAGAGGAAATCTCATGCAATTTCCTATATCAAAATTTTGATATAAATATAGGAGATATTTGCATAGAGAATTCATTCCCACTCAAACTTTCAGATCGGCGCTGGCGCCATTCATGTTTTTAGCGCTTGCACTAGAGCATCTTAGATCTTAGAATATTTGATGAAAATTTTGACTTAGAATAATTTTGAATGATTATGAATAATCTATACCATTTTGACTTAGAATATTTTGAAAATTTTTGTATTTTGTATTGAATTATATTTAGAAATATACATAAAAAAAGTGTATTAGAATTAAGAAATAATAGTAAATATTTGTATGATAGAATTTAGTTATATATGTCATAATAAATAAATGAACTTAGTTTTTGTATTTGTAATTTTTAATAAAATTAATAATATTGACCAAAACATAAATTCAAATCATATTTTAAATAAGTTCAAGTTTTAACATGGCGATCCTGCTTAAAACGAATCAACCTGTGAAAATTAACGAAAACACAGCACCTGAAATTGATGGATCACTATCGTCAACATTAATATATAAATTACATCAAATAGATATACCAAGATCACCAGATCATTCGGAAATAAGAAAAAATAACCCTGTTCCTGTGAATACACTCGATCCACGATTACGCAAAATATTTCGTCTTAAGGAATCAATACTTGATCAAATCGTTTCAACTGGCCAGAAACCTTTCCATCTTCCAACAGAGGAAGATAAAATAAGCCTAAAGATCCCAATACCTTTGGAAGAGGCTATCAGAATTAATCAAAGTGCTGGACCAAAACCGCTCACTATAGAGCAATATAGGAAAAGGCAAGAACAGAGCAAAAAAAGCGAGTACAAGCACCTGCAACACCAATAAATAAAAAGAAACGAGGACAACGTGGTGGAAAAGCGGTCAAATTAAGACAGCAAATTGAAGAATTATATATACACTAATTCCAATTGCACAAGTTCAAAAGAAGAAGAATCTACTAGGACAACTGAAACAACTGTAGTTGGAGCAAAACCAGCAAAAGAATAAGTTATCATTTCCCAAAACGCTGGAGGCTCAGCAAAGTAAATAATGAAGAAAGCGATAGTTTCCATCTGAAAAGCGCTCTTGTCACATTTGGCTTCATTTTATTAATTATAATTATTATATATTACATAAAAAAATATTTAATCAATCAAATGAATAAACGTATACAGAAAAGTATTGAAATTTTATGTTTAAATAAAAAATTCATGAAAGACTTAAATGTTTTAATTAATGAGCTACGAAAACTTCTGAACACTTTTCTAAAAAATCCAAATAGGAAGTTCACGTCTGAGAATATTTTAAATAAGTCATCACGATTAAGAGAAATAAAAAGGCTTTTCACCAATGAACTTTCTAAACTAAAATTAGAACAAATAAATAAAAAAGATTTAGAGGAAGCAAAAAATATATTTGGTGAACTTGTAGCAATAATATCAATGATCATTAACAAAAAGAGTAAAGAAATTTTCGAGGAAACCAGAAATTACTCGAATTAAGACGAAGAATACGAGTTAGCAGCAGACTTTCAAGAGAACACACCCGAAATGGCGCAAGGTACAGCATTTGATTTATCGTTAGCAGTCAAAATAATTCCTGAATTCAGCGGAAACATTAGAGATGTTGAAAATTTCTTAACAATATGTGATCTATATCATAATACGTTAAACAATGAGACAAAACCAAACTTAATTGAATCTATTTGGTGAGCTAGATTATCACAGAAAGTGCGAGTTATGTAATTACGCATTACGCACCCCTTTACGCACTATATACCCTTTTACCTAAACTCTATTTTTCCTTAGCAACAAAGTTGCATTCCAAATTCTATTTTCTTCCCATGAAAACAACAAAGTTGCATATCCTAATATCTAACAAACAAAAGTTTCGAATTACAACAGATTCCCATGATTATTAACGGAAATGCATCGTAAGCGTCTGCAAGTTAAATTCTGAAATGCCTTCGCGAAAAACAAAAGGGTCAGGTTACCGGATAGCTAACTATTTTAAATTTAAAAGACTCTAATCAGTTTTGGACTAAATCTTGACCTAAATGGTCATACAAAAATTTAAAGTTTATTTAATTTACTTTTGAAACTGTTTGTGTTAAATATTAATAAATAAAAATAAGAAAAAAAAAAGAAATTTTTAAGTTAATAATTATTTGTGTTAATAAAAATTACATAAAATTATAAAAGAATTTATAAGTTAATTTCATTTTAGTTTGAAACTGTTGGTATTAAATAACAATAAATAAAAAATAAGAAAAAATTGAAATTAATAAATTCTATGTTAATATTTTTAAAGGGTTAATAAAATTAAATTAGTAAAAAAAGGATTTTTATTTTAATTTTTTTTTGCTTGGTGAATAATTAAAAACATAACTCGTGCAATAAACTGGCAGCAGTTACAAAGCCAATCAAATTCAAAATCGAAAGACTACGGAGAGCAAATTTACACATTAATAGGAGACCTCAACAAACTACAAATTCAGAACTTGGGAGAAGAGAATAAAGATACCATTAGTAAATTGAACGACAAAATCGGTCTAAACACATTCCAAAATGGGCTTCAGGAACAAGTTAAACCTACAATTCTCGCTGCACAATGTAAAACCCTAAGAGAAGCAGTAACATTAGCTGAGCAAATTGAAAAAGCAATTACAAACAACCTGCAAATTTTTCAGTTCAAAAAACGACAAAATTTCGCAAATATGCCAGCTCCAGTAAATCGAAATTTTTCTAACAGAAATAGAGAACACTATAACCATTCAAATCAATACGGTTACAGAAATAACTATCAAAATTATAATTCTTTTAGGAATAACTTTAATAATAACTATAATAATCAAAACAGGTATAATAATAATATAGATTTAACATTAATAATAAACACTATAACAATAACCTTAGAAACAATAATAATAAAAATAATAATAATAATAATTATGTGAATAACAGAACAAACAGAAATAACTTATAATACAGAAGAAATACCGTAAATTTTCTTCGGGACAGTGCCAAAGAAAAAAGACCTGGGCGAAACCAGAATTAAAATATACATATCTAAGAACATATCACTTAGAAAATCATAACACAAATTACGTTAACTTTTTAAAAAACAGTATTCAACTATCATTTTTAATGGACATAGGCGCGGATATTTCAATTTGTAAAATAATTCAATAAAACATAAATTTGACAAAAACAAACGATGCAAAATAACGGGCATAACAAACAATGAATTATCATCTCTGGGAAAAACAAAAATCGATTTATACTATGAACAAACACTAGTACAACATGAAGGCCAATAGTAGATTCAAGTCTACCCTTAACAACGGGTGGTATATTAGGAGAGATTTCTTGATGAATTATTTAGCTTAGATAGACTACGATACTTTTACATTACAAATTATAGAGTAAAAAGTGAAATTGTAATTTTACCAATGAGAAACAAATTCAAAACAGCTATAGAAGTACCAGATCGTTCAGAGGTCATCCAAGCAATTTCACTAAATTTAAATTTCTCTGGAAATCTGGAAGCCTACCTTAGTAGCTGTTTTGTTTTCAGTTGTTGTTTTCTTTAAAAAATGCTGGTCCTTGCATATAGATGCCATCAAATTAGACACTTTAATTTTTTTCTCAGTTTCATCCAATTTAGTGAGGATTTGATGTCATCGAAGATTATATTCTTTTGGGACTGCTAACGTTGCACGACACACAAGACAAATTATTTTTCTTGAAATCTTGAAGTATTTGTTTGTCCACTCGGCATTGAAAACTCTGCGTTCCGTTTCAATTTTTCGCTTCATTTTTTCACAAAAAATATTTCTCATAACTATTAAAACCAAAAATATGGATTATGTAGATTTATTAATTTTAGTTTTCTAACTATTTTTTGATAGATTTCTAAAGAATAATATTCACTGTTACTTGGTTGTCTTACAACTACTTAACTTTTAAAGTAGCTACAAGTTTAAAGTATAAAGGAAGACTTGACAAAAAGCAAAAATATAGATGTATATGCAATAAATAAAAAAAATTCTTCAGAAGAATATTCAGAACATATTATTTGTCTTATGCCTAGACCTTAAAAAATTTAGAGATCATATCCACGCTAGGAAAATTTCCAAGGATTTAACTGCATATATTTCCCCTAAAACAATAGTTGGCTGTATACATGTTGAAAAACAAGCAAAACATATTTTGCGATCAAACAGCAAAATGAAAAACAAAAGGGAGGGACAAGAACATAAGTGTAATGTTTTTTTTTTGGATTTTTAGAAATTTTATGAAGTCTTTTGATTTCTTCTAACTCATGTGTGTATGAAAATGTACGCGGGCCATTAGCAATTACTAGCTGGGCCGCATGCGGCCCGCGGGCCGTATGTTGTGCAGGCTTGTAGTTACTATAATATGTAATCAAGAAATTACTAAAGGCGTATTTCTTGCAAACATCATTGTTCCAGCTAAAGGTATAGCACATATAAAAACATCATTGTTCCAGCTAAAGGTATAGCACATATAAAAATTTTAAATACCTTCGCATACCTTAAAACAGGTACTAACAATAAAAGGGAAAACCCATATCAAGGCCCATTTAAGATAATATCACAAAAAGACGTAAATTCAACTATATTGATAAACGGGAAACCATTAGAAGTTCACAACAACCGTCTCATCAATTCACGCAAAAATACAACAAATTAAAATTAGAAAATAAGTTTAAAACATAAGTAAATGTAAAAATAATTAAGTACTATTAAATACTTCATTAAACTCATAATAACAATTATAAATAATTTTCATAAATATATATATGAAAATTATTTTTCTTTTGGGTGTAAGGTGTAATATACCTATAATTTAATTATTTTTAATTTTATACTTTGCCATTTTTCAATACTTATTTTAATTCCATTTTCCTAAATTTCAATTTCTATAAATTCAAAAAATTCCGTTAAATATATTTCTGATACTTTGTATAACCGGAAACCTTGTATCACGCGAATAAGAATATTTCAATTCTTATCTTTTATGATGCTCAATACCATGCAGATAAGAATTTCAAGTGCATAATATTTTCGCTGCATAACGAAAATAAAATTCCTATGCACGGATATGTGCATGTGTAATATAATATTGCACTTCTGTGCTTATCAATTTTTTTAATCATATGCACAGATATTTTCTTATCATGTGTAATATGGTATTTGGATCACTCTTCGTGGGAAGCATGAAATCTCATGCAATTTCCTATATCAAAATTTTGATATAAATATAGGAGATATTTGCATAGAGAGTTCATTCCCAGACAAATTTTCAGATCGGCGCTTGGGCCATTCATGTTTTTAGCGCTTGCGCTTAATTTTAAGAAAAGGGGATCTTAGAATATTTGATAAAAATTTTGACTTACATTAGCATGTTTTGATAATGATTTGAACTTAGAATAATCTATAATGATTTCGACTTAGAATAATTTTGAATGATTATGACTAGGAATAATCTATACCATTTTGACTTATTTTGACATTTTGACTTTTGTTAGAATATTTTGTAAATTTTTGTATTTTGTATTGAATTATATTTAGAAATATATATAAAAAAAAAGTGTATTAGAATTAAGAAATAATTTTAAATATTTGTATGATAGATTTAAGTTATATATGTCATAATAAATAAATGAACTTAGTATAATGTAATTTTTATTAAAATTAATAATATTAATCAAAACATAAATCCAAACCATATTTTAAATAAGTTCAAGTTTTTACAACACTGCACCAACATATACGAAGATATGAAAAGAAAAGCGTAAATTGTGAACTCTGTTACAGAAGCTACTGATGTAATGGAAACAAAAACATTTGGCCTAAATACTTTAGAGAAATGTTTATGTGATCGACACTTGAGTCGATCGCATAAGCATTCCTCAGAATTTCCGCTGAAAGGAAGGTATCCCAACCCGATCTCACCAATTTTTTTGAAACTCGGATATATTATAGTACATCAAAAACTAAGAGAACCGTGTTTTTTTATCTGCTAACTTCCACTTTAAGGGGGTAAAATGTACCCCCAAAATCAACCAAATAAAATTATTTTAAGTTGTATTCTAAAATGACATCTTTTAATTAGTTTTGATTGCATCCCCTAATTTTTATAGGAGAAAATCCATATTTTTCGTAATATTTTCACAATGAAATCTTTTCAATTTTTATAAATTTTAGATTTTCATAAAGTAAAAAAAGAAATAAAATCGACGTATTTTTTGATTTTTTCGAAAAAAGTCATCAGGGATAAAAACTTTTTTAAAAAAATCACTAATTCAACTTTATACATACATTTAAAATGTTTTCATGTAAAATGCTGATACTCATCCTATAAATGATAGATATTTGACTTTTCCCATGCACATTTATAATTTTAAGGGTTAAAAACACCCTCCAAAATCACCCCCAAAACCAACCCTAAAAATTTTTTGTAAAACACGAAATTCTTACTTTTAGCGTATGGAGAATAGAAATATTAATTTGTACATGGACATTCAAGAATTCAAGGGCTGTAAACCACCCTTAAAAATCACCCCTAAATATTTTTCCCTTTAAAATTTGATTTTATGATATATTTGAACACGAAAAAAAGTTTCAAAACTGTATTTTTTATTCTTTTAAAATAACACTTACAATATTTCAACAATATAATTATTAATAAAAATCTTCAAATATTATTTAACATATTTTATTTTAATGAACTTTAATTTATTTTAATTCTTCATATAATTTTATATAAACATATAAACGTAATATATATTTTAAGAATTGACATATTATTACATCCTTCTATCTGTGTAGTGCCAGAAACCCCAAAACTAAACTCAACTGGATTATCACACTCATCTGGTCTTTTGTAGTTTAACCGCTTTTTTACTAAGAATATTTAAACAAACTTTCATGACGTGGTGAAGAAAGTTGGTTATGTACAAGAGATTGTATAGTTTAATTATGTTATTTCTTAAATGTAAATTTAAATCATAATTCATTAAAACTACATCATCTAGATATAGAGAGCGCAGTTTGATGCAAATGTAACGGACCCCTGTTCATGTTTTTTTTTTGTGATCTGTATGTTGACCAGAATAATTTTTGCACGAGAACAACTTGTTTGTTTCAGAAGTGCATTTTTGTTAACGGGACTCCTATCAGTTTCCCGTTGGCAGAAATTTATTTTGAAGCAAACAAGTTGTTTTGTATAGAGAAATAAGTCATTCAGTGATTGATTTTGGAAGAAGGCAGAGCCCTGCTGATTGGGGGCTCTGACCTTACGGTAATTTCTTTTAAAGTATCTGCTTCCTAATATTTTAAATATAATTTTTATTTATTATAAATAATTTTGTAAAACAGTTTTGTGGGCAATAAATAAGCGTGAAAAGCGCGTAAATTAAATTGTTAAAAATAGAAAAGTAGAACCTAAACCATATTTAAAATGCTAAATGCTTGTGAAAAATTAGAAAAGAACGAAAAACAAAGTATATTACAAGAAAAAGAGACTTCTGATAATGAAAGTGTAGTATTGAAAAATCTGTAGAAAAAAAAAACAATTGTATTGTGGCTAATAAAATTAGTTTAATATACCCTGTAAACATTTGCAAACATAGTTTATAAACAATTTGGTATAAATGAAAATTGAGTTTATGTAGTTTTCTAAAGTTCTATTAAATGCATTTTTTGAGGTAGTTGTTGATATAAATAGGAAAAACAAAAAAAAAACATAAAAATCGTTCCTTAATTAATCAAAGATAAAATCAAAATTTTTTTGATTAAGTTGAAATAAGAAGCAAAAGTAAAGAAAAGTTCTGATTTAAACTTAACGGAAGAAATTTTTTTTTGAGTGATATTCATGGCAAGTGTTGAAAAGCCAATATAACAGGACCAAAACTATCAAGTTATAATACTGTGAAAATTGCTAAACCGGAGTTATTAGAAACTCTTACTGACAGTAATGGTGTAATAGGCACGTCTCATTTTAAGACATCAAGGACAAAAGTCTTTATTAGTATTTATGAGCCTATTGATATGCCAGGTCCAATCAACGGGAGAATGTTTTATTGAGTATTTAGATTAGATTTCATAGTTTAAGTAGAGAAAAGAAAAATATATTGTATTTATATATTAAGTTTTGCTCTGCTCAGGTTAGCGAAACCCAGAGAAAAAGAAAAGAACTTCCTTTTTTGGTTCCTTCCAGGAGTTTGCTGGGCCCATCAAACAACCAGGAAACAATAAGCTCATGTAAGTTTATATTATTTTTTTTCTTTTCAATTTACTTTTTTTAATTTTACTTTAATAATTAACAAGGAAAAGAAAGAAAAAAGAAAACCCTAAACAAATAATTGAGTTGTTTTGTCAAAATTACAATTAGTTTTTTTTATCACTTTTAGTATGGTGTAGTGTATTAAATTAACCATATAGATAAGTTTAATAAATAAAACAAAAATAATTTTGAACAGTAATGTACGATTCTAAGTATTGTATCATTTAAAATGAATTCAATGTCAAAGAATAGGCTTTTTCAGCCATAGGCATTCAGACCGGTTTGGATCTTGGATTATGTACAATATATTAATATATTGAAATTATATATATATAATAATTGCAGCTGATAGCAATTGAATATTTTGTCACGGAGCTTGAGTCATATAACAAAATAGTACTGCAAGCTTTCCGTAGGAATGTCATGGGAAAGTATTCAATTTTAAGTTGATACAGTTTCGGATGATTGTGTATCGAAATTAGCAGATGTTCAAATTTTTCAAATTGAAACTGTTCATATTTAAATTTTGTTTATAGGATTAAAATTGTAACCGCTAGAAAAGTAGATATATAAGCATTTGAAATTGGCATTGTTTTTTCAGTGTGTTACTATCCGTGCTAGTCTTAACATCAGTGATAATTTGTACTTAGCCTAAATTGGCATCTCAGCCTTAATCGGCATTTAAATAAAGTGAAAAATAGATATCAAATTTTAAAAATAAAATATATTTTTTTATTTTTCTATCAAATACAAACTTAGGCAAATATTGACATATTTACATACTGCCTTCTAGGGCAAAATAAGAGACTTTAATAACCATAAACATTACAATGGTATAAATTGTTTTATCTTAGTGGATCTTTTTTTAGTATTTTAGTTTTTACACATGCATATTGTTAGAATTAGTTTTATTAAAGTTTTTGCATTTTTTCACATTTTTTCTTTTGATATTTCTATGATTTTTTTTTTTCATATATTGGTATACTAATTTTAAGAATTAATAAATAATAAATAATGTTTTGAATAAATAATTTCTTTATTTTAAGATGTTCTAATCCTATTTTTTTCCCATAATGATTTAGTTTTCAGGTCAGCCGACCCCGTCATAGGATGGTTGAGCAAAGGGGCTTAACTCCTTTGTCTCGAGTTCCTTTTTTTTTCACTCAGCTAGTTTTTTTTCTTTCTGCGGCCTTAACCTCTTTTAGTTTGAGCTTTGTGCTCTTTTCCTTTTAAAATTCCCTTTCAGTAGCGAGAGTTTAGTCCAGTGTGTCAGTGGCAAGAACCACCCCTATAATTCTACCGCAATAGCCGGCTAGCGAGCTCGCTACACCGCCACTTAAACGACACCTGGAAAATCGTGCCTATGTTTGGTCCTCAGGGGGTATGAACCCCTGCATAAAAGGTTATGCAGGCTAGATTATGTCAAAACAGGTAGATTTAAGTAAATTTGGGTAAAATTGTCAAAATTAATAGAAAAATGTGCAAAGAGCATGGCGGGATAAGCATGGTGAGGTGGCCCCAGAAGGATCTAGCGCTGCAAATTCTTTTATGAGAAGGTCTTATCAATACTAAGTATTTTACATATTAACAAAAAATTCTTTTCGCTAGTTTTATAAAAAAAAAAAAAATCTTTATTTAAATGGCTTGATGGATTTAAATGGGGTTGGGATATGTTGAATTCACACTAACGTACTATAATACTGTAGGACATATATACCTCTTTCAAAGAAATCAAAATTTTTATGCTGTTTTTTAACTTTTTAAATTTTTTTTTTTACCTTGAAATGCTGGCACACCCACCAAACTTTTTTTGCAAGAGCTCTCAGTTATGCCTAATAACATATATTTTTTCAGAATTTTAGAATGAGTGGAAGGGGTTCAAATGAATTGTCGAGCCCTAAAAATGCAATTTTATTTCATATTCAAGAAAGTAATGAGCAGCGCACATTACATATATGATTTATAATATTAATATAATTATTTTTAATTAAACATTTAACCCAAGCATTGCTTCAACATAATTAAGCCTTTAATATTTCATAACGAAAACGAATCTATTATAAGCAATAAAATTTTGTAGTGAATAGTGTTAACATGTGCAAACATGTTTGCACCTGAATCACTTTTGTAAGCGATAAACTTCACTTTGCCGTTATTCAATTTTATCCTGTTGTTTAATCATTTGTATCAAATTCTGTTTTAATACAGTAAGAATATGTACATCGCTCATATTACAACTTAATATTAAGTCTGTGTCTGTAAATTCTATAACTTTTTAGCTATGCAAAATTCAAAACATCCAATAAGTGCTGCGTGTAATCGTTTCATTGAAAAAATACCCGGGAAAAGAAAAGTTTTAAGAACGCATGAAGAAATTTTCTTGTTCAAAAGTGTTTTTCAGCCTTCCACTAATATTTTACTTGGTAGTTCTGTATGCGGGAACTGCAGGACAAAAGTTTATAAAAGGAAAAGGACGGAATCTACGATATAGATCCAACAGGACCATGTAACTCTAGGTAGTCTTCACCAACTAATACTAGCACTGAAGGGCTTTTAGATGAGCAATATGATAATTCTATAGATCCCACAGTTATATTTCATTCAAAAGAATCTACATCTGAATATTTCGAACTTTCAATAAAACGGGTGATATCTACACATAGATGTTGTTTTATTTGTGGGAAAATAACCAATCTCGTTGTTGTTCCCAAAAAAGCTCGCATACATTGTTATTCCAGGATAAAGATTTTCATACCTCAAGGTAATCGAAGCTGCCCAATACATATTATTAACGACAGATTTTATGAAGAGGTATTTCACTTAATTAAAGCATAGTCAAACAGCACATTAATTAGTGAACAAGATTTAAAAAGTATTTTAGAATTATCTTTGGTTGACTTCAACTGTACTATATTTGATAAGATAAATAATATGAGTCTTTCGGGAGAACAATCCATATGTTTACACGGCTGGCTTGGGAAAATATAAAGCAACTTGCAGATATGATGATATCCATGCGAAATTCCTCTTCAAGAGGTATTATTCAAGCTTTAGTAGTTTTTTTATTTAAGCTCAGGACCGGTAACTCTAATCGAATGATATCATCAATATTACAGTTATTAGGTCACCAAGCAGAATCGGAGTATTGTGCTTCTATTATGCAGTCATTTAATGAAGATATTCTTCCCACTTTGTTCGGAATTAATGCTCAAAGTCGAGAGGAACTTATTGAAAAATATACCAGCGATATTCCAAATAGACTCTATAGTAACTTTAAAGATAATTCAATTATTATATGTGATGGAACATATGCATGACATCAAAAAAGTCGGTGATTACTATAGAGTCCCTGCTTTTCTGTTGAATTACTTTGGGAAACCAATAGAATTTAATGCTGATTTAACTTCAAAAATTGTAAAACGTATGAATAAATACTGATAATACATTAGCTACAGAGGTTGAGCAAAAATGTTGGTTGAGAAAAAAAACGACCATTTCAACTGCTGCAGAGTAACGACTTATTAAATTTTTCCGAACTAAGTGAAAATGATTTGTAAATAATATTAACTGGAACATTTCAGTATGGTTAAGCAATCTCTTACCTCGCAGAGGTAATGAATGATGATGGCACGATAAATATACAATTGGTAAAAGAGCAATCAAATATTTTGAAATTTTAAGTGAGATCCAGGCACATAACAAGGAAATGGTATTGGTGCTTTGTAGAACACATTCCTCAGAAAAATGGATGCGATGGGATCAGTAGATATTTTTGTGAGTGTCCAAATGGTCGCAAAACTGTTGGTTGCTGCTCACATGTGGCTGCTATTATTTATTACTTACATATCTTATGGGCGATACTTGTCAAAAATTCCACGACCCTCTGAGCAACTCTGTAAACTCTTCATGGAAGAAAACATTGTGACGACTATTGAATATGACAGCGACAATGATTAATTAAAAATAATTATATTAATATTATAAATCATATATGTAGTAAAGCTTGTGTGCTGCGCATTACTTTCTCGAATATAAAATAAAATTGATATTTTAGGACTCGAAAATTTTTTCACCACCTTCCACTCATGCTAAAATTCTGAAAAAACTATATGTTACTAGGCATAGCTGAGAGCTCTTGCGGGTGTTTGGTGGGTGTGCCAGCATTTCAAGGTAAAGAAAAAAATTTAAAAAGCAACATAAAGCATAAAGATTTTGACTTCTTTGAAAGAGGTATATATTGACTACAGTATTATAGTACTTTAGTACTTTCAACATATCCCAATCCCATTTAAATCCATCTAGCCATTTAAATAAAAAAAATTTTTTTTTAAAAATAATTTTTTTTTTATAAAACTAGTGAACAGAATTTTTTGTCAATACGTAAAATACTTAGTATTGATACGACCTCATAAAAAAATTTGCAGCGCTATATTCTTCTGGGGCCAAAAATGTCTGATTTAGGGTATTTTGGAAGATAGAAAAGTAGGAATAGATGCAAAACGATAGATTGTTAGTAAACGTGAGTTAAATCATGGTCAGCGAGATTTTTACATAACAGCTTGGCCTTTGTTGACAGCAATTTTTATACACATTATATATATTCTGTTTATTAAAATATAAATATTAACTTTATGTAAATTATTTTAATGCTAAATAAACCAAAGCTTACTAAAAAAAAGTTCGTCTAAAACACAAGAACAACATTTGAAGAACAGTTTTCTTAAAAAAAACAACTTGTTTCATTTATTGTTTGATTATATTCAGTAAAATGGATATTGTACGAAATTTAATTGCTATTTAACTAATAAAATTTTAATTTTAGAATTATAAAAGAAAAATGAAAGAATGGTGTCGCATCGCAGAGGAGTTTATTAAAATTTATAATGAAACTGTGGATAAAAAAAGACATTTATTTAAAACATATATAAATTGTGTATATAATTTCATAAATTATTTAAATAATATTTTATTAGCAAATATTTAGATTATATCTAAGTAATGGCCTGCTTGTTTGGAACGAAAATGGTACAACCGGGAATGGGGATATTCAGAAATATTGCTATTTAACTAATAAAATTTTAATTTTAGAATTATAAAAGAAAAATGGAAGAATGGTGTCGCATCGCAGAAGAGTTTATTAAAATTTATAATGAAACTGTGGATAAAAAAAGACATTTATTTAAAATATATATAAATTCTGTATATAATTTCATAAATTATTTAAATAATATTTTATTAGCAAATATTTAGATTATATCTAAGTAATGGCCTGCTTGTTTGGAACGAAAATGGTACAACCGGGAATGGGGATATTCAGAAATATTTGGAAAATTTTTCTCCAACTAAACGGATAATAAAAACTCTTGATGCCCAACCAATAACGAAAGGAGCTATAGATGAAAATACATTCTTTTTTCAGGCGTGTGGTACAATAAAAATCGATATTACGCCACCTAAATATTATCAAGAAACATTTTATATAACTACAAGTGATAATAAATGGAAAATAGTTAGTGGTTTTTTTTCGCTTTCAAGAAACAAGTTTAAAATAATATTTAAGAGATGGTTAAATTTTAAAAAATTTGTATTTTTTTTAAAAATTTAAGTAATATACTTTAAGATGTTTTTTGTTTCTTCGATTCAGGTTCTTCATTATTTACAAAAATAGGCTTAGGTTGTGTTTTTGCATATGCTGGTGCAATCCAATAAGGATTTTCTTCAGCTTCTTTTGCATATTTGAGTATAGCCTCTCTAGGATCCTGGAATGAATTTAAATTTTATAGAAAATGAATTATATTGTTTAAATTATATGCGAAAATAAAGTACACTTTATTTAAATTAGATTCTTTTACCATAAAACTATTATTGAAAGTTTTCATGGTGTATTTAAATATGAAAATTTCTATAATAAATTTTTTATATGTAAGGACATACCTGATCATCATCAACTCGTTTACTTAATCCCAAATTACGAATAACATATGAACTTAAGGTTCCACCAGATGAAGCAACACGCCCTCCTTGTCCACTAGTAATTGGTAAATCTGGACGTTTGGATTTAACTGGATCCATACGATCTTTTTCTATTTTTTTACGACTTGAACGTGATTTTTCTTGTCGAAACATTGGTAATGCATGTGGAGTTATAACTTGTGAAATACCAACAATTTCTGCATGTTTCTTTTTTCTATATGTTTTAACAACACAAAGTTTTGCACCACGAAAACTTCTTTTATCATCATAATAACATTTAATGACACCATTTCCACATCCAACAAAAATTTGATTTAACTTTGGATGCCATAATGTTTTGATAATATGTGAATTTGTTACTGGAATTTCTTTAATTAGTTCATAAGTTTTAGAATCGTAAAATCTTAAATTTGCAGCATTTTGATCTTTTGATAAAGATTCACCAGTTAAAATCATTGTATCATCAGGACTACAAAAAGGCTTTGTAAGTAAAGTTAGTTTTAAATTTTAACAAGAATAATTGATCGTGTGGCTACTGAATTTCAATAAAAGTTTGTGTTTAGTTTGAAATGCTTTTTTGCTTATTTGTTTTAATCGAAAAATGTATTTTGGCTTAGAAAAAATTATATGTGGCTAATATAGTTGATATACTGCAAAATGTAAGGTAAAAACTACAGGCAAGTAAGCCATAGACTAGCCTAAAATTAGAATCGTAGTTTCTCAACTTAAACCTAGTTATGCTAGTTTTTATAAAAATAAATTAAGATTTGAATTTAATAAAAAACTAAAATATATTTCCAAACCTAAAACAGCAGTCTGTGGTATCATATCTAGAAAACAGTCCACTCCAAGAATTTAGGCAAGTTTTTAAATTTCTCAAGTCCCACAATTTCATAGTTTCATCACAAGATCTAGATGCTATTTGATTTCCTAAAAATCGAATATATATAAATATAAAAAACCTTTTTTAATTTTAATTTATAAAACCTAAATATGAAAAAGCCACACATGAAATTTCATAACCTTTATTATGTGCACATCGTATTAAATTTGTTGTATTTACAAACATTTTTCTTGTATCCCACATTTGTAGTGAGCCATCCTTGCATCCGGCTGCAATTAGTGTAGCATCTCTATTATATGTGCATGCTGTAGGAACTGTTTTAAGTCCACCCTGTGCCCTAGTTTTAATTACAATACGTTGTCTTTTTGAACAATAACTGTCCCATATTCTTATTGTTGAATCTAAAGAACTAGTTAGAAATTCTTCTTTTGTAAAAGGATGCCAGCAACCAGCTGTAAGCTGTGCTGTATGTCCTTTTGTTTTTGACATATCTGTTATGTATTGATCACCTTTAACACATTCTAATTTTTCAAAACCATCACGATCAAGTACTTTAGCTTGTGAATTTCCCGAAATAACTAAAATCATATCTCCAGTTGCAGAATAGTAAAGACCTTTTTTTTATTTATAATCATTAAAATTAATAATTTTTAAAATTAAAAAATTTAACCTCTTATTGGATAATTTTCACATGGTTGTATTGTTCGAAAACTTTTCATTGATTTATCCATTCCAGAAAAATCCCAGAAACATAAATCATAATCAATTGAACCGGATACTAAGCGTGCACCTGAAGGATCCCCAGCTAAAGCTAAAATACCTTTTGTTCCATGTTGCATCAGAACTTCATGGCTATCAGGTATTCTTTTATTAATATTATCGTCTTCATCACTACTTTCATCAATATCAGAATCTGAGTCTTCAGGTTTTTCTGGTTCTTTTGAAGTTAAAACTGCGGGCATAGGTCCTATTACTACTTCATTTTCATCACTACTTTCAGAGTCTTTATCCAATAATAATGGCCTAGTTGGCGCATTTATTAAAGCTTTTGCTAATTGCTCCTAAAATAACTTTTTTATTTCATTTTAGTTTAATAAAATATTTAAATTGTAATTTTACATTAACATCAAATGTTTTTGCTTTTCTACCAAATCCTGATATTCCCATGATTTCTTTCAAATGTTGACTCTCAAGATCTTCTGATACCAATTCAATTTGTTGATTTAAATTTGTTTTTTCAGATTTTCCAAACTTTTTGAATCCTTAAAATTCAATATATCTATAATCTATGAGAAAACTTATTTTTGCAATAAAACAAACCTTGTACAATGTCATTTGTGCTTTGTGAATCTTCAGATATTGTAGAGTTTTTTTTTAAATTTATTTTTCCAAATGTTATTTTCGGTTTATTCATTTTGTTTATTTTTTAACTTAAAATTAGAAATGTTTTTGTTTTTTCTATATTGTATGTTTTTAAAAGTCAAAAACATATATTATTCAATTATACCATTTTCAGTATTAAGGGCCCAACCTAAGGACACCACACAAAAGAGTTTTTTTCCGTCAGTGCATTTTCCAATTTTAATTTTTTGCTTTCTTTTCGTCCATTTCTATAGGTACACCTTTTCTAAGGAGAGCTTTCCTACTTTCTATTAAGTATTCGTTAGTCTTGTTAATTGATATTTAATGTATTAAGAAAATTTATTTATCTAACTACCTATTATTATCAAGCAATTAACTGTATGTATTATTTGATTTAAGTAAATAATTTAGTTCCATGGTAAATTTAATTCTAAGATAAATGAATTAGAAAATATTATCTTAGATTTATAGAGATTAGCGTTTTGGACAGCGGTATTATAAGAGTTCTGAGGTGCCAGTTACATTCACACTGCACCTCATGAGGCAGCATCAAAACTGTAAAAATTCGAGAATGGCTATTTGACGGTATCTTATGAGACAACATCAAAATTTTGTGTACATGTAGGTTTTCACATGTATTAGTTATTTGTAATATTTTAAAGTTGTGCCTAGCGTCAAAAGTGTATAGTTTTTATAAAGGAAAAATAATTTTAATTATAAAAATTTAACCATAATTCATAATTAAAACTACACTGAACAATGAAAAAAACTTTATCGCCTTTCGCCACGCTGATTTATAAATGTCAAAACAAAACTTGCTTTCTGTGTATTGGTAAATGCACCTGTAAGTTACCAATGCTTTCTGCCTCAATATTAACTTCGAAAATTCAGAATTTTAGCTTACCTGGTGTCGCGCTAGCCTAAAAACCATAATAAGACTCCGTCAAATATAGCTGAATAGTTTGTTTTAGTTTGACATTTTAATTGAAAATATATAACTTATGTTTTCTAACTAGTTTTATTATATAAAATTGGCTTACCGTAAATAATAATCCATTATAAATGCAATAAAATTAGGTGAAATAAAAAAATTATACTTTTCTAAAAGATTTGTAATTTAATTATTACGTGAATATACTCCTGAGTATAACTGCGCTTACAAATAAATATTTTGTTAAATAATATATGATTATTATCTAATAAGTAAATTAGCACATTATATTAAATATTTTACTTATAATTAAAAATACTCTATTGTATAGTAAGTTTTTCTTTTAAAAATTGGTAAAAACCTTAATTCATATTTTTCATAAAAAACATATATTTTACATAAAAAATATTTATTTGTAAACGCATGAAAAAAAAACGATATAAATTACTTTGACAGCCTGCGATAAATGTCGATCAATCGATCAAAATTCGCTAGTCGCAGGAATTCGCTGCCATATGGACCGTAGCCTTATGCAATATTATTTTATTGCAATAATAGGCGTTTCAGACCGAGCTGAACCGTGTTTAGCATAGATAAACACTATTTGAAGTCCTAGATTTACTCAAGCAATGCTTTTTTCAATTTGGATTGTCGCCGTCTCATCCATCTGAAAAAGAAACCTTAATTATATATTATATATTAATTAATATATAATTAATATTAATTAATATATCAATTAATTTATATTAATTAATATATAATTAATATTAATTAATATATCAATTAATTTATATTAATTAATATATAATTATAAAAAGTACACTTACCTCAAATCCAATTATTTGTTATAATGTGTCAATTGCAAACCATAAATTTATTATTATTAGATTGCACATACTGGTTAATTCTCATCGAAAAAAGCATTGCTTGAATGAAATTTCATTTGAAGTTTGTCTATGCTAAACCGTGTCAACACCGTTTGGTTTCATTGTTTTTTTTCATACAAAACTGTTATAAAACTGTTATATTTACTCGGGTTGAAACACCTATAAGAGATGTGAGTCGGCGCACACGTGCTATTCGCATATTTCTATTCAGTGGTTAAGTTTTCTTTTATAAACCTACATGAATTTTTGCTTATAGAAACATGCGCAATCATTTTCCCGCATATTTTACAGGAAGACAAAATTCAAGAAAATACTAATGTAAGTGTTCTTAGTACATAAAATTTTGTTCTATCCTGAAAAAATTCTAAGTCGTTTTGACCTACGTGAAGCCTTGTAGTCATTTCAGAGTCTTCAACAGGTGCAGTCATTTTCATAGTAGTATTATTTTTTACATAATTTTTTGGAATTATAGTATATTCTTATATTTAATAAAATATTTTCTCTCATATATGAGTGAAAATTAGCCGCTGCGTAGCTAATTTATGAACCAGGACAACAGAAGCATTGACCGGGATACGGTGACACAACGCTTCAAACCGGGACATATGGCAGGCAGCCCTACATTACAACCAAGTAAAAAGTCGCGTTTATCTAGGAAGATTTTGTTGATTGAAGCAGGTAAACTTTGCAAAAATTTGTAAATTCAAATTTGGTAGCTACTTATTGTTAGTATGAAAACTTTTTTGTATTATAAATGCCAGTAACACAAGTATAGGCAGGCACGCACCACCGTAACTAGAAGCTGTCAAACTAGAAAGGTAGTTAACTTGATCGTGCCATGACCGTTGATTGTACAAATGTCACATAGCCTTGTGAAACTTGATGTGCATTGCTTGCTTACCTTGCTGTTGTTATTGTTTCGCATTTCTCTTAATATTTTTGTCTTAAGGTGGCTATACACTTAAAAAAATATTATTGATTTCTGCTCATTTTTCCATACAAAACCTGTTTTCTAGGACTTTTCTGGCTGATATTAAACATGTTTGATATTTTTCTGATTTTTACATGCTCTGCACTAATACACTCACCGATAAATTTATTTTTCAATTTTTCTTCGAGTAGTGCACATCGGTCTCTGCCATAGGGTGGTGATACACGAGTCGTCATGACATGCATAACTTTTCGAAGTTACGGGCGGGACGTATAAAGAGCTCCCTGCAAACACTGTTCTTTATACGTCTCACCCGTAACTTCGAAAAGTTATGCATGTGATGACAGCTCGTGTATCACCACCCATATGATATATCAAAAGGTGAGATTGCACTATGTGTGGGTTTGTACTGCAAATTTTTTTTTCAGGTTAAAGCAAATTTATTTTGTATTTTTTTTAATTAAGTTAGTAAGCAAATAATTATTCAATTATTTAATTAAATAAATAAATATTTATTAAATGATAACATTGGAGAAGATACACATGAAAATATATTCAAAGAAAATAAAAATTAAGACACTTTAATGGACCAAGAAACCAATAAATCAACAAATCAATAGATGATATATATTAAGTAATATAAAACATTAATAATAAGTAGGTTAAGAACAAATGCATATATATTAAGTAATATTAAATAATAATATTAAGTAGGTTAAGAACAATTGCAATTATATTAAGTATTATGTAATAAAGAATAAAAATATTCAGCAAAATAAAATATTAATAATAAGTAGGTTAAGAATGAAAATACCTATGTTAAGTAATATTAATTAAGAATAAGCATTTGTAAATTCAATTAAGTAATACATACTTAATAGGAAGTAAATTCAAGGTTTTAATGTTAAATTTTAGATATAAATAAGATTAAATTTTATTAGAGAAGTCAGTAAGTGTTTGGTATTTAAATAAAGAACTAATGACCTGCCAAGAACAGGCAAAGACTTTTAGTATATTTAAAATACTCTCTTCTTTTATTTCATCACCTTTTATACTGGCGTAAACACGCCAATCATACCTGCAAAGGTAAGTTTGGCAATTTTATATTGCCATAATTAAAATTCAATAAATAAAGTTTTAAATAATCTTATCATCATCATGAAGATATACGGAAAGAACACATCATGGCGACCTTGCCAATCAAACCTTTGAAGGAAGTTTTGAGAGAAGATCCAGCTGCTGGCCCTCGTCCAATTACAATTGAGGAATACAGAAAGAGGATTCAACTGAGGAAAGAAAAGGAGATAATATATGATAGGATCCACAACAGTGCAACTAAAAAACAAGTCATCAAAAAGAAAAAACGTGGAGGAGTAGCAGTTAGAATAAGACGTCACTTAGCACAGCTATATGAACAGCTAAACAACTACAACAGACAAAACCTGCAAGAAAAGGATATTGGATGACATACAATACCGTAGAATAGCAGAAAAAGGAAGAAAATCAGCAAAAAGAAAAGCAAAACAATCTTAAGTGGGATCTTCACAAACAAAAGAAGAAGTAATCGTGGCTCAATCAGCATTGGGATCTGCAACCAACGAAGGAAACGGAGTGACAACAAGCTTCTGCCTTAAATCATCCTTCATAACTTTTGCTGTAATCTTAGTAATAATCATTATAGCCTATTATATAAAAAAACATGTATATAAGAAAATAAGCAGAGAAGTAAAAAAAAAATGTAACTAATATAACAAAAGTTTAACAAAAATATATATGTATTTCTTTTAATTGTAAATGGATTACCCCTATATATTATTAGCAGAAATAAAAAGAATTTTAGCTATATTCACTAAGAATCCAAATAGAGAATTTTCTGCTGAATATATTCTTAATAAAGAAACAAGAATAAGTGAAATTAAAAATAAGTTTAAAGAAATTATAAATAATAAAGAAGAAACAAAAACAATACCCAAAGAAGATTAACTGAAATCAGCATTTGAAGAATTAAGTTTAAAATTAACCGTAATATTAAATAAACTAAGAAAAGATATTTATGATAATTCATTGAATTATACAGACTCAGAATCAGAAAATCCAACCGATTTAAAATCCAAATATAAAATGGCTTCTTTTGATTTAGCATTAGTTATTAAAATAATACCCGAATTTAATGGAAATCTTAAAGACTTGGACAATTTCTTAAAACTAACAGAAATATACAACAATAAACTACCAGAAACAGCAAAAATTTAATTAATAGAACTCGTATGGTACGCGCGATTATCTCAGAAAGCACGCGATAGACTCTGCATAACAGAAACTCCTAAAAATTTTGAAGAATTCAAAAAAAAGTCAAGAGTATATTTAAAAAAAATGATACTCCCAGAAAAATTCAATCACAATTAACAAAGTTAAAGCAATTTAACATGCCAGTAAAGGAATATGGAGAAAAAGTACTATCTTTAACAGCATCCTTAAACAAGTTGCAAATGGAAGAAATGGGAATGAACATAGAGATATTATCTGTAAGCTCAATGACAAAATGGCTCTCAACAGTTTTGAAAATGGAATAAATGAAAAATTGAAAATTACGATTCAAGCGGCGCAATGTAAAACATTCAATGAAGCCCTTACATTAGCAAACCAAGTTGAGAATGCGACTTTAGACAACAATATTTACCAAATTAAATATAGGAAAAACTTTAGAAATAATAATAATCATATAAATAATAATGGATACTATAAGCATAATAATTATAATAAAAAAAAAACCTCAAACCACAATAATTCCAGGAACAACCAAGTTTATAATAATAATAATTAAAAGAAATTTAATTTAAATAATCGAAATAACCAAACTCATAGAGACTTCAACAGAAATTATAATGCTAGATACAAAAATAACAGAAGAAACCAAGAAAATTTTCTTCAAGACGCCAGCAACAATTACAGTCCAGGAATAGAACACAAAACCGCAGAGAATCTCCCATAAAAACTAAAATCTACAACCTAAGAAATCACGGTACAAACTATATATACTTTATAGATAAATGCACTGGAAGACAGATATCATTCCTAGTAGATACTGGTGCAGATATATCAATATGTAAAATCAATTGTGTTAAGAATTTTAAATTAAAAGAAGATACAGACTGCATCATAACAGGCATCTCAAATAAAGAAATTCAATCCATTGGAAAAACAACTTTAAAACTACTATATGAACAATTCGAAATAAAACATGATTTTCATCTTGTCAATCATGATCTACCTATATTAACAGATGGTATCATAGGTAGAGCTTTTCTTGTAAAATACTTAACAAAAATAGATTTTGAAACCTTCACAATTGCACTAGTTATAGATAATGAAGAAGTAGTTGTACCAATGCATGACAAATTAAAAGATACATTAGAAATACCAGCACGAACAGAGATCATACAGGCCATTACTGCAAACATTTCAGAGGATAGTGCAATTTGCAATCTACAAATAAAAACTGGTGTTTTTCTAGCAAATGCGATCATACCAGCTAAAGGAATTGCACATGTCAAAATTATAAATACACTTAATAAACCAGTAATTTTAGATAAATTAATACCAAAAATTCATCCACTAAGAGATTATGAGATAATGGTGCAAAAACCATCAATGAAAAATAATGTAAAAAGAAGAAAACAATCTTTACTAAATCTACTAAATTTAAGTAAACTTGAGCACAAAGCAAGAGATAGTATTAGAGAACTCTGCCAGAAATTTCACAACATCTTTCATTTAGAAGGAGAAAAACTCACAACGAATAATTTTTATAAGCAAAATATTAAATGTTTGGATGAAACCCCAGTCTATATAAAAAACTACAGATTACCACATACACAAACTGAAGAAATTAATATGCAAGTGCAAAAAGCTAAATATTTTACAACTTTAGATATGACCAGCTCATTCCATAAGATCAAACTAGATAAAAGCTCAAGACATTTAACAGCCTTTTCAACTAATAAGGGACACTATCAATTCAAACGACTACCATTTGGTTTGAAAATATCCACTAATAGTTTTCAAACAATGCTTTCAATTGCACTAAGTGGGTTAGATACAAGCGCATTCATATATGTTGACGACATTATTGTGTATGGTTGTAGTTTAGAGCACCATAACGCAAATTTAGAAAAAGTCTTTTCCAGACTTGAAAAATATAACTTAAAGCTAAACCCAAGCAAATGTAATTTTTTGCAGCATGAAGTCGTTAATTTAGGACATCTGATAACTGCTGAAGGCATAAAAACCGATCCTAGAAAACATGAAGCACTCATAAATTATCCAATACCACAAAATGCAGATGAGGTAAGAAGATTCGTTGCATTTTGTAATTACTACAGGAAATTTATACAAAACTTCGCTGAAATTGCTAGACCATTAAATGCTTTGCTAAAGAAAAATACATTATTCGTTTGGACAAATGAATGTTCTAAAGCTTTTCAGACAATGAAAGAAAAGCTTATTGAACCACCGCTATTACAATATCCTGATTTAAGAAAACCTTTTACATTAACAACTGATGCATCAAATTATGCATTAGGTGCTGTTTTATCACAAGGGGATAAAGGCAATGATCATCCAATCTGCTACGCAAGCAGAACTCTTAATAAGCATGAGATGAATAAACCAATAATCGAGAAGGAATTATTAGAGATACATTGGAGTATAAATTACTTCCGACCCTACTTATATGGAAAGAAATTCACAGTTGTGACGGATCACAGACCATTAGTGAGTCTTTTCGGTCATAAGAATCCATCTTCAAAACTAACTAGGATAAGACTCGATTTAATGGATTACGATTTCGAGATTAAATATAAACAAGGGAAAACTAATACAAACGCAGACGCTCTTTCCCGCATAAAAATTGATACTAACCATTTAAAATCTCTGATACCAAAAAATATAAGTGTAATAACTCGTGGAATGCTACAGAAACAAAAATCAAAAGAAATAAATCCTAAGAATAAACAAGACTTAAGAAATGATATATTACCCAATAAAATGAAGAATGATCACCTTTATATCTGGGAATGTACATCAATTTCTGATATTAGAAACGTTAAGAGGATCATATTTACAAATACTAATACAAATATCCCTAAAACAGTAAATAAAAATACAGTAGCTAAAAATAAAAAAAGGGAAGCACAAAATGAAATAATAAAATTACATAAAGAAAACATGGCAATCATTATTGCAAAAGATATTACAATTCAATACAGCAACAATCTAATAAAAAACTTAGAAAAGTTATAAGAGAAACTGATATTAACAATGAATTGTAAAAATATAACAGAGCTATCATTAAAAAATAATGATGAAATTTTTAATTATATAAGCATTGAGAGATTCAAATTAATTTATAACAAGCTACAAGAAGATACAAAACAGAGATACAATTTGAAGACATCCCTATGGATAATATTATATAATCCACCAATAAGAATCACTGATCCTACACAAATGAAAAATATCATTACAGAATATCACATGACACCCTATGGAGGACACTGTGGAATCAAAAGGTGCATATCAAAAATAAAGCAAAAATATACTTGGAAGAATCTTAATAAAATGGTAAAAAATTTCATTAATAACTGTAGCAACTGCGCTAAAAACAAAATAACAAGGTATACAAAAGAAACGTTAACAATTACTAATACACCGAATACAAGTTTTGAAATTATTTCAATGGACACAGTTGGTCCATTACGATTATCGAATGGTTATAGGTATATTCTAACACTCCAATGCGAGTTAACTGGAAGCTTACCCAATGGAAAATAAGGAAGCAACTACCATAGCAAAAACCTTACTTGAAAATTTTATCCTCAAATATGGATGTTTTAAGACAATTAAAACTGATAAGGGAACAGAATTTATGAATGAAATCTTCCACACTATCTGTGAAACACTGAACATAAAACACATAACGTCGGCACCCTGGACTTTTCTAGTTCTTTTTAGTAGAGACACAAAAAAAAACTCATTTTGAAATTTTTTAAATTTAGCTGATGTTCAAAAATTTTAGCAATTGAGCAAATAAATGTAATAAATATTTATAAATAAATTAAATAGCTTTCTTCAAAATATTTACAAATTTTTAGCGAACATTTTAGGTTTTATAAAAATAACTTTTACATTGGAAGGCTAAATATTACAATATTGACTATTTTCTTATATCAAAACAATTAATGAGAGGGCTAAAAAGTAAATAGCTTCGTTTCTAATTCAAATCTTATCTTTTTTTTTTATCTCTTTAAGATAAATGCATTTTCTATACATTTTCTTTAGTGCAGTGAAATCATAAATAGTTCCGAATAGGGCCCCTTTTTTGTATGCGTGAATTATTATTTGACAGTTCAATTTCACAGCCGGTTTTTGCTTTTAAATTTGGAGTTTTGGAAATTTTGGACCTAGTCTTGGCAAATAACTGTTTTACTTTATACTGTATACTTTAAATTTTTTATAAAACTGTTCTATTATATATAGAAGACCTGGTACCTGGTTTTCTTTTTTAACGCCTAAAAATTGAATTCAACAATCATAAATGCAGGGACGGATCCAGAGCTAATTTTTAGGAGGGGAAAAGTAAGTTGAACAAAATAAGCAAATGAGTTTATTAAAATACTGTCAACTTAATATTATAATTAAACTTTATTGCAATTAAATATTCTCTTATAAATACACATTTATATATGATGTGTGCCAAGTTTCGCAAACTATTCAATAACTTCCTCGAGAGTGAGTTCAATGTCGTGATGTGTATGGAGCAGTACCAAACCAATTAATCTTTCTTGCAGCATTGTCGTTCTTAGACATGTTTTCATGCGACGAAGTGTTGAAAAAGAGCGTTCAGAGCTCGCATTTGTTACGGAGAGTGTGCATAATATACAAAGATAAGTATGAGCAATTGGGTATATGTTAACATCACAGTTTTCTAAAGCTTCTAGTGCAGTGGTTGATAGTTTTTTAGTTGCCTTCTTCTCCTGCTGCTGCTAATAGCACTGCCAGTGATTCAACTCACCTCTTAATCTTAATTGTTGCACAAGGGTGTCATTATTGGAAAGACCTTTGAATCTTTTGATTAAACAGCAAATAAGATTTTCAATTACAGTCATTTCCAGAAATATATTTTTGCCGGAAGCAATAAACTCAATTGAAAACCATCTAAAACTTCCTTTGAAAAGCGAGCCTTCAGATCTTCGCAAATAATATCCAAAAGAGGAATGTTTACCCAGACCCTGTAGTAATCTACGAAAGATTCTATTCTAAAATTTTGTCTTCTCGTTTGTCGGCTACATGTTCTAGGTTTTTGTTCGATGATATAAAGTAGTTTTTTTGCATCTAAAGAATAATTCTGAAGTTTTCATCAGCTTTCTCTCTCCGATTTTGGAGCGTTGTAAGCAGCGTATCTATCATTGTTGATGCTTTTGCTAAATCAATACCCTCTTTCTGGAGCATAACGCTGAGTGAATGAGTAATAGATAAAATATCACACCGACAGAAAAGCCCGATAATAAATTCAAATTCACACAAATCTTGTCCCTTGTTTCCTCCCCCTGGATCCGCCACTGTAAGTGGAAGTCTATTTTTTATAAATTTTTTTTATTTTTATTCTTCACATCCATTTAACAACCAAGATTTTCTTGTCTTGTCGAATTATCTAAGGATTTGGGAGGACATTTCTAATGAACAAGATTACTTCCATCTTACTCATATAATTTTTTGCGACCCAAAGGCCATAATACTATTATTTTGCTTCTTTCAATGAAAAATGAAAGATTAGTTGGAACAATGAAACAAACTAAAAAGGAATCGCAATCAAAACTATGCTCTCTTATTTCAGGTGGCGACGAGCCAACAGGCTCTCAGGTTCCATCAATGTTTCTCAATTACATAGGAAGTGATATTGATTGGAAATATTTAACAGAACCAGAAAGTTTTGCATGTCTTAATTCAAAAGAACAAAGATGCTATTGGCCAAGAGGGAAAGTCCTTGGTGGTACCTCAGTAATGAATGGAATGATGTATATACGAGGCAATAAAAAAGACTATGATAATTGGGCAAATATGGGAAATCCAGGATGGAGTTATAATGAAGTACTACCATTTTTTTTAAAGTCTGAAAATAATTTACAGCTTAAAGATCTTGATCCAAAATATCATGTAGAAGGTGGGCCATTACCAGTTTCTCAATTTTCTTATCATCCTGCTTTATCATATGCAATAATACGTGGTGGAGAAGAATTGGGTAAAAATTTCCAAAGGAAAAAAATATATTTCAATTTTATTCTCAATTATTTTTTTAAAGGATATACTAATCAAGATTTAAATGGAGCAAATGCAACTGGTTTTATGATAGCCCAAATGACCCAAAGGAATGGGATACGTATGAGTACAGCTCGTGCATTTTTACGTCCTCAAAAAGACAATTTACATGTTCTCTTAAATACAACAGTTTCAAAAGTCTTAATTAATCCAGAAACAAAAACAGTTCATGGTGTGCAAGTTTTAGATAAATATGGATCAAGTCATATTTACTTAGTTAACAAGGAAGTAATATTGAGTGGAGGTGCAGTTAACTCTCCACAAATTCTGATGTTAAGTGGTGTTGGCCCAAAAGAAGAACTTGAAAGAGTAAATATTGGCTTTATTTTTTGCATAAAAAAAACATTGAATAATTTTTTTTTGTTTTTCTAACTAGGCAGGAGTACAGACAATTCATGATTTGTCAGGTGTAGGAAAAAATCTTCATAATCATGTTGCTTACTTTACAAAGTTTTATATTAATGAAATGGACATAAATCCGCTAAATTGGGCAACAGCAGTTGAATTCCTTTTATTTCGTGATGGTTTGATGTCGGGTACTGGATTATCAGCAGTAACAGCAAAAATTCGAAGTAAATATGCTGAACATCCAGATGATCCAGATATTCAATTATATTTTGGTGGTTATTTAGCTGGATGCTCAAAATCAGGACAAATTGATGAAATGTTAAGTGATAAAAAACGTTCAATATCAATATTTCCAGCTGTTTTGTATCCAAAAAGTCGTGGCTATATAACAATAGGATCAAATGATCCATTAGAACCACCGAAAATTTATGCCAACTATTTTTCGGATAAACGTGATGTTAAAACATTTATTGATGGCATAAGATTTGCAATTAAATTAGCTAATACAGAAGAACTGCGTGCATTTGGTATAAGTTTGGACGCAACACCAGAAAAAGGTTGTGAAAATTTAGTATTTAATACAGACGAATATTGGGAATGTGCTGTACGTCGTAATACAATGCCAGAAAATCATCAAGCTGGTTCATGTAAAATGGGAAATAAAACTGATAAATATGCTGTTGTCGATCATGAATTACGTGTTCATGGTATACGAGGGTTAAGAGTTATTGATGCATCAATTATGCCAAAAGTTACTGCTGGTAGTACAAATGCACCCGTTATTATGATAGCTGAAAAGGGTGCACATCATATACGAAGAGCATATGGTGCTGCTTAGCAATCAAAGGCTTTTTTTGTATATTGTGTTTATATTTTAATAAAAAAAACGCTTTTTAAAGATAAATAAAACAAAAAAAATCATGGTTTAATTAAATAGCCCGATCTTGAAACTCAGTGGTACAAAATCCATAAAATTTAGCTTTTTTAACAAAATTCAGATATGTGTATGTGTATGTGTGCTTTAAGAAAAACTGTAATAAAATATTTAAAAATTAGAATGTTTTACTTATTTTATATATCTTTGGATAAAACTAATCTTGCACTTAATTGGTTAATCAATAAATCAAACAAGTGTGGAGTATTTGGAAAATTTACGTGGAAATCACCACTGAAGAAATCAAAAGAATTAAATTTATTTTTATCTCCTGTACCCTATAAACCCCCAAAAGTGGCTAATACAGCGATGTTTAAATTTGTTATATTATTTATAACAAGGGGTGTCTTTTGTCAGGAGATGGAAATGATGGTATACGTTACTGGAATTTTTACAATGATTTCTGTTTTTGACTGAGAATAGCTATTAAAGTATTGGCCAGTTTCCTGATGTCGTTGATTCTTCGTTGTTCGTTGTTGAAGCTGCTGATGAAGTTGGTGGACCCTTTTTCATAGGGCTGTAGCGTGTCCAACGGTGGATGAACTTCGGTTCTTTAGTAGGATTCTGGATTTATAAGCAATATTTACAATATTAACGCTGACCAGAATCCTACCGGCTGCGCCAATTTTTTTATATTATTTATAGCAAGGGTTGTCTTTTGTCAGGAGATGGAAATGATGGTATACGTTACTGGACTTTTTACAATGATTTCTGTTTTGGACTGAGAATAGCTATTAAAGTTTTGGCCAGTTTCGGCCGGTCTTAATTGCTTTTGTAGTATCTAAGCTCTTATGGTCCAACAGTTAAAGTTTTGGCCAGTATCGGTCGGTCTTAACTGTTTTCATAGTAACCCATAAGATAATAGAACACAGAAGAAATATTGTAAGTATTTTTTGTTACACCAAATTTCATGTAAAGTTCCACAATTAATCTTTATTTAAAGAGTATTCTAAGTTTTTCTTTTTTTTGTTTATTTAAAAATAGTTCTAAGTTTTTATTGTTTTTATTTGTCCCCGAATTTTTATTTCAAATTACACAATTAAAACTATTCTAAGTCTTTTTCACTATTGGTTTAACAAGTCCTTATAAATTTTTAAATTGAAATTATTAATTTATTCTAAGTTTTTTTTTCACTCTTGGTTTAACAAATCTTTATAAGTTTTTAGTTGAAGATATAAAATTATTCTAAGTCCCAAATAAGAGACAAAAATGGTCAAAATCTTTTGAAGTTCAGTTTTGGCCAGTATCGGCCGGTCGCACTTGAAAAGATTTTTTATTTCTAAGTCTTGTTCAGTTTCGGCCGGTTTTAACCTTCCCGCACAAACAACCTCAGTTACCAAAAAATTACAACACACTTTTATAGTACCTTTCTGTCATGCAATTTTTGGTTTTTCTATAATGCAATATTGTTTTGTGCTACAATTGCAAAACAATATTGCTTTTATTATTTTTTTTTTTTATTTAACTTATTGGGCTGATCCAATAATTTTTAGCTAACATGCAAAAAATTATTATTTCCTAAGAAGTGAAATAACGTATAGGTTCTTAAACTGTCTACTTTTATTTATTTAGTATATACATACGTGCATTTTTCTTTTAATTATTCTTTTAGTTTATATTCAAATCTAAATTTTCGTATTTATTTTATGATCATCGATCATTCTTTTCCGTGCTAATGTACCAATTTTTTCCGAAAATATTACTGATTATGGCGAAAATTTAGTTTTGTTAATATAAATAATTATTTATTTATTTAACTTAATATGCTAAAAGTGACAATCTCCCATTATTAAATATATAATATATACTTTGCCCCTTTTATTTATTCAATACCCTTATTATAATTATTATCATTAAAATCAGACTTAAGCTTATAATAATTTATACAGCTTATAATAATTTATACAAAATTTAGATATTTTTATTTAAATAGGTTTGTAAATGAATATATAAAATATTTATAAGTAGAGAGAAGCCGTTTGTTTTTTTGACTTACTTTTACAAAAAAGAATAAAAACAGATTAGTGATTATAAATGTCTAAATTGAGTGATTGGTAGTGAAATTGCGTTAAATCATTGTACGCACACTGTTTACATAACAAATTGATTTTCAAGATTTTTTATCGGAAAAAAAAATCATGGTTTATAAAGTAAAAATTGTGACAAAGTATCTACCGATCCCCGTTGCAACATGCTTACAAGTATCTTATTCCTCTAACTTACAAAAGTCTATCAAGACAGTGGAAGCATCCCAAAACATTAAAAGTTGTAATTTACAAGCCGCAAAAGATTAGTAGTAAAATGAATAAGTTTGTTTAATAAATAAATTCATACACCTCAGTTTTTTATTACCGACCTGTGGCCCGTGTATAAAAGTAAGTTATATGTGTGTCCTGAAAATAAAAACGTTGAGTATGGCTGGTCTATAGTCTTCACAAGTAGTCATTTCTCTTTTTCACGAAGTGTAAATTGCTAAGCAAACCCTGCATACGTCCGTCCGACCTAAATGTCGATCAAATAAAGAGCCATCAGCGTTTACACTGATACTTACCCACATAAATAAGCTGGCAGCGTTGAATTTGAAGTACGTTTTTATATTTTCAGGCCACATACATATAACTTACTTTTATACACGGGCCACAGGTTGGTAATAAAAAACTGAGGTATATGAGTTTATTTATTAAACAAACTTATTCATTTTACTACTAATCTCTTGCGGGTTGTAAATTACAACTTTTAATGTTTTAATGAGACTTTTGGAATTTTGAATTATTTTCAACAATTTCGTTGATATATGGCTTTTGACTTTAACATACTACTCTCAATATATCATCTAGATGAGAATCAGTAAGCCTATGTCTATAAATATTCTTAGCATATTTCATTTTTGAGTAGGAAAACTCCCAAAGATATTTTGATGTGAAAAATTTGCGCACATTTCTGTGTGGTTTTATATTTTACTGACAAAATTTTCGAAAGCTCTGCATACTCCATTGCTTCCCTCTTTTATTTGAAAAGCAGTAGCATATTTTTGACTTTTCTCAAATCTTGAAATCTATTCTTAGATTCTTTGCATAATGATGACAAATTTTCCGTAGAAATAATAATATCTTCCTTTTCTTTAACTTTTGTCAGTGCTTAAGTATGGATGGGATACTTGCACTGCCTTGATAGACTTTTGTAAGTTAGAGGAATAAGTTACTTGTAAGCATGTTGCAACGGGGTTCGGTAGATACTTTGTCACAATTTTTACTTTATAAACCATGATTTTTTTTGTCTGATAAAAAAATTTTAAAATCAATTTAAGCATCGCTGTATTAGCCACTTTTGCGAGTTTATAGGGTACAGGAGATGAATAGTAAATTTATCTCTTTTGATTTCTTCAGTAGTGATTTCCACGTAAATTTTCCAAATATTCCACACTTGTAAAACATATTGATTTATTGATTAACCAATTAAGTGCAAGGTTAGTTTTATCCAAAGATATATAAAATAAGTAAAACATTTTAGTTTTTAAATATTTTATTACAGTTTTTCTTAAAGCACACATTCACATACACATATCTGAATTTTGTTAAAAAAGCCAAATTTTATGGATTTTGTACCACTGAGTTTCAAGGTACTAAAGGTTTAACTAAACCATGTTTTTTTTTGTTTTATTTATCTTTAAAAAGCGTTTTTTTATTAAAATATAAATACAATATACAAAAAAAATGCCTTTGATTGCTAAGCAGCACCATATGCTCTTCGTATATGATGTGCACCCTTTTCAGCTATCATAATAACGGGTGCATTTGTATTACCAGCAGTAACTTTTGGCATAATTGATGCATCAATAACTCTTAACCCTCGTATACCATGAACACGTAATTCATGATCGACAACAGCATATTTATCAGTTTTATTTCCCATTTTACATGAACCAGCTTGATGATTTTCTGGCATTGTATTACGACGTACAGCACATTCCCAATATTCGTCTGTATTAAATACTAAATTTTCACAACCTTTTTCTGGTGTTGCGTCCAAACTTATACCAAATGCACGCAGTTCTTCTGTATTAGCTAATTTAATTGCAAATCTTATGCCATCAATAAGTGTTTTAACATCACGTTTATCCGAAAAATAGTTGGCATAAATTTTCGGTGGTTCTAATGGATCATTTGATCCTATTGTTATATAGCCACGACTTTTTGGATACAAAACAGCTGGAAATATTGATATTGAACGTTTTTTATCACTTAACATTTCATCAATTTGTCCTGATTTTGAGCATCCAGCTAAATAACCACCAAAATATAATTGAATATCTGGATCATCTGGATGTTCAGCATATTTACTTCGAATTTTTGCTGTTACTGCTGATAATCCAGTACCCGACATCAAACCATCACGAAATAAAAGGAATTCAACTGCTGTTGCCCAATTTAGCGGATTTATGTCCATTTCATTAATATAAAACTTTGTAAAGTAAGCAACATGATTATGAAGATTTTTTCCTACACCTGACAAATCATGAATTGTCTGTACTCCTGCCTAGTTAGAAAAACAAAAAAAAATTATTCAATGTTTTTTTTATGCAAAAAATAAAGCCAATATTTACTCTTTCAAGTTCTTCTTTTGGGCCGACACCACTTAACATCAGAATTTGTGGTGAGTTAACTGCACCTCCACTCAATATTACTTCCTTGTTAACTAAGTAAATATGACTTGATCCATATTTATCTAAAACTTGCACACCATGAACTGTTTTTGTTTCTGGATTAATTAAGACTTTTGAAACTGTTGTATTTAAAAGAACATGTAAATTGTCTTTTTGAGGACGTAAAAATGCACGAGCTGTACTCATACGTATCCCATTCCTTTGGGTCATTTGGGCTATCATAAAACCAGTTGCATTTGCTCCATTTAAATCTTGATTAGTATATCCTTTAAAAAAATAATTGAGAATAAAATTGAAATATATTTTTTTCCTTTGGAAATTTTTACCCAATTCTTCTCCACCACGTATTATTGCATATGATAAAGCAGGATGATAAGAAAATTGAGAAACTGGTAATGGCCCACCTTCTGCATGATATTTGGGATCAAGATCTTTAAGCTGTAAATTATTTTCAGACTTTAAAAAAAATGGTAGTACTTCATTATAACTCCATCCTGGATTTCCCATATTTGCCCAATTATCATAGTCTTTTTTATTGCCTCGTATATACATCATTCCATTCATTACTGAGGTACCACCAAGGACTTTCCCTCTTGGCCAATAGCATCTTTGTTCTTTTGAATTAAGACATGCAAAACTTTCTGGTTCTGTTAAATATTTCCAATCAATATCACTTCCTATGTAATTGAGAAACATTGATGGAACCTGAGAGCCTGTTGGCTCGTCGCCACCTGAAATAAGAGACCTTAGTTTTGATTGCGATTCCTTTTTAGTTTGTTTCATTGTTCCAACTAATCTTTCATTTTTCATTGAAAGAAGCAAAATAATAGTATTATGGCCTTTGGGTCGCAAAAAATTATATAAGTAAGATGGAAGTAATTTTGTTCATTAGAAATGTCCTCCCAAATCCTTAGATAATTCGACAAGACAAGAAAATCTTGGTTGTTAAATGGATGTGAAGAATAGAAATAAAAAAAACTTATAAAAAATATACTTCCATTTATGATTGTTTAATATAATTTTTAGGCCTTAAAAGGGAAAAATAGTTGTTGTCCCGTTTTATGGGAACAGAATGATAGATAATTCCTTGTATGAAACTCATTTACATATTAAAAAAAATATCTTAAAGTGTGGGGAATTCTTCAAAGAAATTAATTAAATACACAAGGCTGTTGCATATTCTACCAAGATTTAAACAAAAAGTTGATAATAAATAACAGATAAAACCACTAAAACTATTGCAGTTTCCAAATATTCTAAGATACGAGCTTAAAAATAACCTCGATTTTTTAAATAAAATTTTTTTAAATACAATCTAATCTATATTTTTACAATCAATTACAAAAAAACTGCAAAAAATACTCCTTTACCGATATTAAAATGAAATTAATTAATAACTAAGGTTCTATTTATTTAATTTTTAATTATAAATTTTTACACTTTGAACAATATCCTTTCTTGAATATAAAATACCGCTCCATTTTTCTTGTAAAAGTTGTACTACAATACAAGTCGTATGTTTTAAATTACAAAATGAATCAGAAGAAACAGAGCAAATCAAAATGTTGTAATAATATTTTTTATTTGCATTTCACAAATTGTGTAATAGCGCAAAATACAAAACTATAGATTATCTACTCGATTACCCTATGACCTATAAATTGATATGTTATATAATTAAATTTTAGCAATATTCATTTACAATTTTATATCACGAAAAATAAAAGTCCATTCTTTTCTATAGTAAGCTTATAAATTAAAAACAATAAGTAAATTTTCCCTTGAATGCACGAATGCGTGGACTTAGCACGCAACCACCTAAGTTTTATGGCGATTTAAGAAATTTAAAACATTTTGAATAATTCAATTTCTGCAAGAGCTTAGAGCCAATTTACTGAGTGTGAAGTTGCGTTCTAAAATTTTATAGAAAATTTATTTCATCATATACTATTCTATGCGCAGACTTATCGAAATCCTTTCACCTAAGGTCATACAATCCCTTGTAAGATTGAGTTTTTCCCGCTTATCACTTTTTGGGATAATTTGAATGGAAATGAGTGTTGAGTTATTGATTCGTAAAAAGATAACTTCGTGCTTAGCGGATTAGTCCTAAAATATCGAAAAGGTTGACACTTTTCGAGCTTCCTAAAGCTCCCTTAAAGAGTAAAGCGGGGTATTCACTATAAATATGAATCAATGATTCGGCTCTCTCAGCCCATATATAAAGTATATGGCGGAATCATTTTTGAGTAAAATATTCAACATGTCCCAGCGGTTAATTTTCGTTAATTTGCGCTCTTTACCGTATGCATGACTTTTGCATGCTAAAACGCTGCTATAAGCTATTGTCATTTTGCGACCACACACATTTTAGGAGGACAAAAAAATATTCTAAGGCTGCGTTCACAGTGAAAGCTGGCGCTGGCGCTGGTGCTGGTTGCGAGAAAAGTGGTTAAAGGCAAATCAAGGCAACCAGCTTAATGTGTTCAGAGTAAAAGCTGGCTGACAAGCTGGTTTGAGCTGATGCCATGCTTTGAAGATGGTTCGTATAGCTTGTATACGAAACATTTTCATGTGACATCATATAGCGGAGCTAGTTCAAAATTTGTATATAGCAACAAGAGGAAAGATGGAAGCCATTTTATTAATTTTTTGTTTTAATTAAATTAATTAATATTTATTTTTGATTAAGTGTTTATAATAGATAATGATTTTTAATTATATTTAAATTAAAATAATTACTATTTAAGCTGATAAAATTTTAGTTATTAGAATAATTATTATATTTAAATTATGATCCGGGGATCCGTTAATGATAATACGTTATAAAAATTTCTAACTATATAAAATATCGTGTAGAGTAAATGAATAAAAATAGGAAGGGTTATAATTACAAGAAGATTTAAATTTAAACTCAAATTTTTTATTATTAATTAATTTACATAATTTCACCTTCTTAATTCATTACAGAGCTCTGATGGGCTTTCTTGTGAACCGTACAAAGCATCATATATAGTTTTTTCAATTTTCAACCGGCATAACCAATATTTTTTTGTCTCCAATTTTCTTAAATGTGGTGCTATGCTCTCCAGAAAAGCGTCTATGTCGTCTCTTTCATTTTTTTTTCTACTTTTCTCCATCATAATTAGTTTTTTTCGTTCCAACTCTAAAAATTCGGAGTGGAAATCAGTTTTTCTGCTGCTTTTCCTTTTATTACCGTTGATTATAAGATCTTCATCTTCAGATCTTTCCAAATAGTCATCCTTTTCCTTTTCTTCTAGAGAAAGTTTAAATGCGATAAGAAAATTTTAAAATCAAAATCAAAATGTTATTTTAATTAATTTTATTGTTCCATAAAAACTACTTAAAAGTATCTCTCACAGCTTGCCCTACTTTTGTTGAAACGCTGCTTACTGATGGCTGATTCGTACATTTATTCATATTTGGTTCATTAGTCTTAATAATCTCTTCGGGAAGTTTACATCCTTCCAAATCAATAATAATATTTTTAAACATTACCGTTGTTCTTACCTGATTGTAATTATTAATCTTTCACAGGGCAATATTGGACTTTTATTAAAATGAGTTGTTATTTTTGAAATCCTGTTTTCAATTTTTAAAAGGATGTAATCGAAAGTTGAAATTGACATCCTCGTATATTTGAAGAATTCGAGTGGAAATTTTCGAAGATCTTCAGATAAACAATTGAATTCACAATGTTCACCTCTTTGGCGGTTAAGTGGATGAATTGAAAATGCCTTGCTTTTACACAACAAAGGCCATTTGCTTCCTTCAAGTAAGGCCCAATCTCCTTCATCAGAGGAATCCATCAAAATTCACTAAAATATAGCAAAGGTGTCAATAAAGAACTTTTTAACATTCAAAATAAATTTCTTACCAATTTATCTCCTTTCGCGGGGAAAACACACTAAAGCGTTATTTATGTTGCTAATACAACACTTCTAAAAAATAAATAACTAGTAAAGAACTTAAAAACTTATATAAAGTTAATGTCTTGTTCAGTTCAGTTGTAAATACTTCACGTGTAAACATGTGAATTCCAAGCTGACTAAACTCTATTGAACTTTTTAGATTTATTTAGTCACCAAATTCGGATATATCTAAAAAATTCTTATTTCAGGTAATATATTGTGAAGTAGACTGCAGAAATCTTATAAAAACTTTTACTCCTTCAAATGTCTAGACTTATACCCATATAAACTCCATATAATTTGATTCCAGGTACCAATATATACTACAATCATAAAATACATGTTCTAAAAATTCCTTCTATAAAGATTACAAAACCTATTATAAATGTTTTCTAAGAACATTATACATGCAACCTATATGTAAAATGTAAATCTTTCAAGGTGAAAATTTGAAGGAATTTTTTTCTTGGAAATATAAAACAATTTTGGGATAATTTCAAATAAAATTTAACCAATGCATTTTAATTTCAGCAACAAAATATATGTATACATGAAGTTTACCAGCCGAAACAATATGATAATCCTTCTCCTTCTTTCTTTCATTCTAATGTTGTTGTACACAAATTTATCGCTTATAAACAAGCTCAGCTACCAGCTGCCACTATGAATAGGTTTTTCTGCAACAATCTCGCAACCAGCACCAGCGCCAGCGCCAGCTTTCACTGTGAACGCAGCCTAAGTCTTATTTTGCTCTGTTGCGAAAATATTCTAAGTCTTTTTGGCGTATGTGTTTAAGTCATTTAGTCGCCAGTTGTTGGCAGTCGTGTGCAGTGTGTAGCATTTAAGTTTTTTTTGTGTTTCATTGAATTACTTAATATTAATTAAGTAATATATTAATATTGTGATTATTGATGGATATTTTAATTAATAAAATGCTTTATTTAAGAAATTGTGCTTCTTTTTTGCCCTTTTTATCACAGTTATTTTTCAGGTTAACATCAAAGTACAAATAGGGATATATATATACCACACCGTTATGCATAAGCATATATGTATGTATAATACGTACTACACACTACGTAGTGTGTATATATATATATGAAAATATCCAACCCCAGCGGTTAATTTTCGCTCTTTAGATGCTTTTTGAAGGCAAATTTGAGGCGAGCGTGTTAAATTTAGGTATCCCAGCATGCAGGAAAATTAACATTGCGACCGGATAGGAAAAGCCATGCTAAGAGAGGATTTTATGGGCCCTCCGGATACACAAATGGAGAGCGTAAATAAGAGAGATTTTTGTTTTTCTTTTATATATTAATTTTTAAAAATTCTTTCATATATATATACACACTACGTAGTGTGTAGTACGTATTATACATATATGCTTATGCATAACGGTGTGGTATATATATATCCCTATTTGTATATACTTTGATGTTAACTTGAAAAATACTTTATGTGATAAAAAGGGGAAAAAAGAAACACAATTTCTTAAATAAAGCATTTTATTAATTAAAATATCCATCAATAATCACAATATTAATATATTATTTAATTAATATTAAGTAATACAATAAAACACAAAAAAAACTTAAATGCTACACACTGCACACGACTGCCAACAACTGGCGACTAAATGACTTAAACACATACGCCAAAAAGACTTAGAATATTTTCGCAACAGAGCAAAATAAGACTTAGAATATTTTTTTGTTCTCTTAAAATGTGTGTGGTCGCAAAATGACAATAGCTTATAGCAGCATTTTAGCATGCAAAAGTCATGCATATGGTAAAGAGCGCAAATTAACGAAAATTAACCGCTGGGTTGTAACAGCAAATTTTTGTCTGAAGAAAGGACAAAAACAAATGATAGCAGAAAAGTACAAATACAATGATTCATAAGTACAAATAAATGCTGTTTTCTACCGAAAATAATATTTAACCTACAATCACAAAAGCTGCCACAAAAGAAATGTCCGAGGAATGATAAAACTGTATCAGACCAAAACCACTATGAACAATATTAGCTTCGGTTTACAACTGTAATAAAAAAAACTTGTGAAGAAGTAGTGTGAAGCTTTTAATCCAAAGAGATTTAAGAAATATGCCTGAAATAATAAGAAGATATAAGAATCCTCCAATTGCTTATTATATAAATCATACCGATTTTCTATTTCAATTGGCAATTAAAAAACAATTTAATGTTCAAAATCCACATCACAAGATTAACTTTTTGATAAATCCATCATCTACTTTTATTTTTAATTTCTTATTTTAAAACAACTAAATCAATAATATAGTACAATATAAGGTTGCTAGGCACATAAATTGTTTAGTGGTATGGATTACTTTCTACGGTTGAATCATTTTAATCGATATTCGATTATAAGTAATTTTAGTTTCAATCTTAAATAACATTTCTATATATGTATATACATATATGTATATATAAGTATATAAAAATAGACATATATGTGTAATGTATTATAAGATGATCACTTTCAGTTTTCAGCAAAACATTAATTTTGTGTGTTTCGATTTATCAGATTAAGCTTAGGTAAAACATATGAGTATTATATGTATGAAAATTATATTTGAAGGTTATTATTGTTGAAAGTAAATTTGTAAGATGTCTTCTGCAAAATTGGTTTAAGACGAAAATACTAATAAGAGAAATGCGACACAATAACAACAACAAGGTAAGCAAGCAACGCACATCAAGTTTCACAAGGCTATGTGACATTTGTACAATCAACGGTCATGGCACGATCAAGTTAACTACTTTTCTAGGTTGACAGCTTCTAGTTACGATGGTGTGCTTGTGTTGCTGGCCTTTATAATACAAAAAAGTTTTCATACTAAGTATAGCTACCAAATTTGAATTTACAAATTTTTGCAAAGGTTACCGGCTTCAATCAACAAAATCTTCCTAGATTGACGTGACTTTTTACTTAGTTGAATCGTTGTGTCCCCGTAATCCGGTTAATGCTTCTGTTGTCCCGGTTTATAAATTAGCTACGCAGCGGCTAATTTTCACTCATATATGGGGGAAAATATTTTATTAAATATAAGAATATATGTACTATAATTTCAAGAAATTATATCAAAAAATAATAGTACTAACTGCAGTCACTATACATTTTTATTTTTAATTAATGAGGAAAATGACTGCACCTGTCGAAGACTCTGAAAATAGTGAACGACTACATGGCTTCACGCACGTCAAAAAGACTTAGAATTTTTTCAGGATAGAACAAAATTTTATGTACTAAGAACACTTACATTAGTATTTTCTTGAATTTTGTCTTCCTGTAAAATGTGCGGGAAAATGATTGCGCATGTTTCTATTAGCAAAAATTCATGCAGGTTTATAAAAGAAAACTTAACCACTGAATAGAAATATGCGAACAGCACGTGGGCGCCGACTCACATTTCTTACTGGCGTATTAAGTCGTTATTTTTGTTAGCCGTGTTAGTTTGTAACACACTTGCGCTGACGTCGGTCACATATTTACTTAATGTTTCTCGTAATAGTTTATTCGACAATCATGCCAAAAGGTGTCCTTTTCCTGACGATTACAACATAGAATGGTCATATATTAAAAAGGGAAAAAAGAATTGCAAAGTTTTGTGTACGATTTACGGCTTTTACATATCTGTTAGTCATGGTGGTAAGTTGTGTGTCAAAGACCATATTAAAAGTAATAACCACAAGTCCAGATTATCAGTTCTGTCAATATCTAAAGATTGTATATCGTTAATTATGACCAAAAAAGCTCCAACGAAGATATGTTGATATGCGCTGTTGAACTAACCACTGCCTATAAAGTTATAAACCGCCATCAAAAATTCAGCTCTTTAGATTATAAGAAAAAACTGAATGCAGTCATTCATTTATCCGGATTCATCTATCGCGGCAAAACAATCAACTGCAAGAACAAAAGCTGCTGCTATAATCAAACACCTTTTAGCTCTACACTCTATTACGCAAATTAAAACAGAATTAACAAAAGTTGCTTTTTACGAAATTTCAACCGACTCCAGCAACCATAAAGCCGAAAAGATGTGGATGTGGAAAAGACGTATGTGTGATGGACAACCGATTCCTTCAATATCTTCGGAAAAAATTTATTTTATTTTAAAGAAAACATTATTTAATGTCGGACCATGGGGTCAAGGCTTAAATTGGACTTAAAGTTTGTTTTGTACATTTTATTGAATATATGCACTTTAGAAGGATTGAATTTTAGGAAGAGTTACGGAAGTTTATAGATTACAGATGGACCTTTAATTTAAGAGTATTTTTACTTATGTCAGACCATGGGGTCAAGGCTTAAATTGGACTTAAAGTTTGTTTTGTACATTTTATTGAATATATGCACTTTAAAAGGATTGAATTTTAGGAAGAGTTACGGAAGTTTATAGATTACAGATGGACCTTTAATTTAAGAGTATTTTTACTTATGTCGGACCATGGGGTCAAGGTTTAAATTGGACTTAAAGTTTTTTTTTATACATACCAAATTTGAATTTACAAATTTTTGCAAAGGTTACCTGCTTCAATCAACAGAATCTTCCATTGTGAAACTTCAGACAATCTTGATGCAACTACAGCTCCCGCTGACCCTCCCCCAACTATTATAAAATCATAATCTGTTCGTGTTTCTGCTGTTGTCTATTTTAATTTAATTTTATAAAATTTGGTATAAGGAAATTTCATTTGTGTATTTTACCTTGTACTGTACTCTTCCGCATGGATCTTCGATGTCACATTGAGTCCTCATAAAAACTTCTAATAGTCCCATAAAAACCATAAAACTACTACCTCCACATAAATTTGCTAATGTTGCTCCACTTGTTGAACTAACTGCACAATTACAGGTTGATGCCGATGACATCCTTTCTATTTGGGAACAATAGCTGAAATTAAATTAGATAAATTTATTTTTTACTTAAAATTTATTTCTACTTAAATTATATTGAAAAAGACGTAATATTATTATTAGATTATTTAAGTGGTTGGCATAAGAAATATTGGAATTGTATGATATGAAGATGAGCTTTAATGCATTTGTTAGCATTTATTAAAACTAAATTACATCTCTTTATCCGCCTTATATATTTATTATCCTGTTTTTTTCAAATTTGTATATAGAAATATATTGCTAAGGTGGTAGTAAGCAATATTACAACGCCCTATCATACCCGAAATGAACATAAAAACAAATGGAAAAATCATATCAATGTCATTTTGATTAGCAATTTTATGTATTTAATATTATATTAATAAATTCTATTTTAGATTATAAAATATCCTTTTCAATATTTTTAAGGTGATTTCTACCTTTTTAGTTAATATCTACTACAAAGCTTGACTAATATTTTAATGAAATTGTCTATACACTCCAATGCAATAAATTTCAGGAATTTTATAATTTCTCCATTTATTTCAAGTATAACAAAATATAATTTTCGAAAATTAAGAATTAACTTTCCATTTTCTCTTTTATTTATATAAATTTAATTTAATTTAATTTTTATATCACTATTATACCAATTGTTGCACACAACAAATTTAGCCTTTCACTTGGTCTAATCAACAAAGTCTCAATCATAAGTCTATATACATAGAGGAGAGTTTCATTGATTCGACACTTAAACTTTTGAATTTCCTAGGGTCAATAGGGCAAACTTTGAAATCAAAAAGAAACATATAACGCATCATTTTAGAATTTTTTAAATATTTTTCCCGGCATCAGGGGGTCGATATTTATCTAAAACAAAATAAATCATTTGGCGGGTGCGGAAAACATACCATAACCTCCTTGACTTATAAAAAAAAACAAACCATAGCCGAATTTAGTAATTTGAATTAAAAAAAATTTAAAATTATTAAAAAAAAACAAAAAAGGAGAAATATATAAAAATAAACTTCTTGAACCATTGAAAGAGGAACTAATATCAACACGAAGTTTTCCACAACATTTTGAACTAGGTAAAAAGGACAAGAACACTATCGAAAGCCTAATGAAAAGCAAAGATGGATTCGGTAAACCTTTGGGATTTGCTTTATCCCAGACCATCTCTTCATTACATAAAGATAAACGAAACAAGAAATATAGCATCTAGGTAGTAAAACATGTTAACTTCTCAGAACGTACTAGGCCACCCGTGTCCATCCTCAATAAGGGACTGAGGAGGGCTCTAGCTGAGGACCCAACTGCAGGACCCAGGCCCATCAGTTTGGAGGAATACCGACTCACGCACCCAGTGCATCTTCCCCAAATATTCATTGTTCTGAGGGACACATTATCATTAACTGTAAGGATAAAAAGCCTAAGAAGTGACCAGTAGGAGTTCGGGTGCGACTACGAATACAAATAGCCCGACTGTACGAACAGATCACAGGTACGAAGGACCGACAGGAGAAGAAACTCCCGATAAAGAAATTAAAAGACTTCAAAGAGTCGCAGCACAAGCGAGGCTCCACAAAATTAACAACAAAAAATAAATAAGGGGAATTGTTAAATAAAAGAAGAAAAAAAATATAATGAATAAATGAAATGTTCCCAGAATGAGCTTGGTTTTTCAAAAAATCCTGTTCCCATCTTATGACAGTTTCATTATTCCACTCCCTTTGTCAGTATTCGCCTGCAAAATTGAAATCTATTTAATATTATGTTATCCTAATTTTGTATTTATTTTGTAAAATTTCCATGAATACTTTTAAGTATTTAACAGAGCAATGAAAAAAAATTGTTTATATAATTTTTGACTATTTCCAATAGTGTAACTCAATACTTCTAATTAATAATATTGAGTTGAAGTCACATACTTTTATTATTGTTAAGGTCTTTTAAAGCAGTTGTTATAAATCTGATCATGCTTTATCCGCTTTATTTTAGCTTATTTATGTTGCAAATAAACAAAAAAGAGAGAAAAAAATTTTTGTAATACTTCAATCGAAAACAAAGTCAATCTGAATCCAAGTTGTGTGAGGCATTTAAAAATTGCATAAACAAATTTTGCTAGTTTTTAAAGCTTCAAGTTCAAATAACTCTCAAGATTCATAAAAAAATAACAACAAAATACAAACAAGATTAACAGTCGGATAAATAATACGGATAAATAATAATCCTTGTTTCCGTTTAAGATATTTGAAAGTTCGTAACTGAAATACATTTAATTAATCATCTGATGAGGAAATGTCTGAAATTCATTCTATTGCTGCAGCAAATTATGTATGTCATAATATCTTGTAAATATTATGCATTTCTAAAAATGATTTTAATTGCTGGGAAAAAATTTATTTTGAAAAGAAAAAGAAAATTTACATTAGAAACGTAATTTAGGTTGTAAACACTATGTATAGTAAAGGAAATAATGGAAATCTCAGAGAAATTTCTTTACGTCCTTTCCACAACCATAAAATGTTTCACGTCAAATACGCTTTATTTTAAATCTTAAGTATAACAAGTAATATAAAAAGAAATTTTTTAAAGTATATTCCTACTTGAGATTGTTTTTTCTTTTTTCTGAATTCAGAATTCGTAATTCGTTGCATTCAGTTTTCTGAAGTTGTTCTCTCATATAAAATTAAAATTAGTTTATTAAATATAATTAATGAATTAATATTTGAACTAACTGTATTAAAATCACTTGTCATGCACTCCTAACACAACAAAAATTATTTGAACTCGATTGGATGATTAGAAAAGGGTTTTATTAACGACTGAAAATTTGTAAAAGATATTGGACATTATGAGCCAACGGTAAGAATAATATTTGAACTAACTGTATTAACATCAATTGTCATGCACTCCCAACATAACAAAATTTATTTGAACTTGATTGGATAAATAGAAAAGGGTTAAATTAACGATGGAAAGTTCCAAAAAGATATTGGACATTATGAGCTAACGGTAAGAATAATATTTGAACTAACTGTATTAACATCAATTGTCATGCACTCCCAACATAACAAAATTTATTTGAACTTGATTGGATAAATAGAAAAGGGTTAAATTAACGATGGAAAGTTCCAAAAAGATATTGAACATTATGAGCTAACGGTAACAATAATATTTGAACTATCTGCATTAACATCAATTGTCATGCACTCCCAGTATAACAAAATTTATTTGAACTTGATTGGATAAATAGAAAAGGGTTAAATTAACGATGGAATGCTCCAAAAAGATATTGGACATTATGAGCTAACGGTAAGAATAATATTTGAACTAACTGCATTAACATCAATTGTCATGCACTCCCAGTATAACAAAATTTATTTGAACTTGATTGGATAAATAGAAAAGGGTTAAATTAACGATGGAATGCTCCAAAAAGATATTGGACATTATGAGCTAACGGTAACAATAATATTTGAACTAACTGCATTAACATCAATTGTCATGCACTCCCAGTATAACAAAATTTATTTGAACTTGATTGGATAAATAGAAAAGGGTTAAATTAACGATGGAATGCTCCAAAAAGATATTGGACATTATGAGCTAACGGTAAGAATAATATTTGAACTAACTGTATTAAAATCACTTGTCATGCACTCCTAACACAACAAAAATTATTTGAACTCGATTGGATGATTAGAAAAGGGTTTTATTAACGACTGAAAATTTGTAAAAGATATTGGACATTATGAGCTAACGGTAAGAATAATATTTGAACTAACTGTATTAACATCAATTGTCATGCACTCCCAACATAACAAAATTTATTTGAACTTGATTGGATAAATAGAAAAGGGTTAAATTAACGATGGAAAGTTCCAAAAAGATATTGGACATTATGAGCTAACGGTTCAATAATATTTGAACTAACTGCATTAACATCAATTGTCATGCACTCCCAGTATAACAAAATTTATTTGAACTTGATTGGATAAATAGAAAAGGGTTAAATTAACGATGGAATGCTCCAAAAAGATATTGGACATTATGAGCTAACGGTAAGAATAATATTTGAACTAACTGCATTAACATCAATTGTCATGCACTCCCAACACAACACAATTTATTTGAACTTGATTCGATGAATAGAAAAGATTTTATTAACAATTTAAGATTTTTACATACTTTTTGCAAGCTAATAGTAGGAATATAAAAATAGTTACATTTTGAAGTGCCTTGTAGTATTTTTTTTGATAAAGTTTTCAACATTCCAAAATTTGTTTTTGTAAATTCCTACATGACATTTGTCAGTATCAGATCTTTATTTTTTCAACGGAGGTAATTACTAATGAAAATCTTTAATTTTTAGCGTCCAAGATTTTTTCTTGCTAATGTTGTCATAAGGTTACAGGGCGTGCTTAGGTTTTCTGCGAAAGAATCTATTAGTTCATCAAAGTTCGTCTAATAGTTAGTTATATTTTCAATGGTTAATATTGTGAAGCCACGTTCCTAACTCATTGTTGAACGCAATGTTTGCTAAAATTTTATTTACCGTGTGCAGACGTCGTTCATAATGTGCGTTATATCCCTAAAGCTATACTAACATTAGGAAACGCTTCTTGCAAGTCGTGCTTGCGCAAAATTTTTAAAAGGTCAAATCTACTCTATTTTTCAATTGACAAGTTTCTTAAAAAAATCAGCTGTATTGAAATCTTTTGAACAATTTCGTGCTAGATCAGCACCATTTTCCAGCAGATCTTCAGTTAACCTCAACAAATTTCGTTTTATTGTCTTTTCATTCTGGATATTCATGTTCTTCTGATGATTTGGTTGATAAACGCGTAGTTTCTTTGATTTATTTTCTATTGGTTTTTTTTTGCTTTTAATGAGATAAAGATAGAAAAATGGTGAGAAGATAAAAGCAAGTAAAAATACAGCATTAGTAAAAGAAATGGATCTATCTCGTGGCACCAATTTAGTGCTATTATTTATTTCAAAAGTCACAAAAGTTGCTGATATACTGAGTGAGTTAAATTGGAAATATGAGTGGTTTGGCTATGAGATACCAGAAAGCTGGCCAAAAAGTACCATAGCACTAGAAAAGCGTTTTTCATTTCAAAAAACAACAGTGTCGTGCTTTCAGCAAAATTTTATTGGTGAAGATCATCATATGACATACTGTAAGATTTAGATAGCCTTGGTCATTAGTATAATCAAGAACCGTCAAAATGTAAAAAAGTCGTATGGTATTTGGATTAAGAAAATTACTATAGAAAATTATCGATTCAGGAATTATCTGTAATTTACCTAATTCATTAGAGTCATTATATCTAACTGATTCAAGTTTTTTATTGCTTAGTCTACAAGTTCTAGTCAAGTTTTTATATAGATCCTTTCTAGACTTTAAGATCAAATGAAAATTATGAAATTAGTAAAGTTTTTGGATTATTAAAAATGCTGAGTTCTCTTTGAATTTTTTTATTCTTAACTGAGAAATTATTTTAAGATAACACTCAGCAGTAATTGATTTTCCGAAAATTAAATTTGTAAAATAATTTGTATAATTAATTAAGGTTTAAATAAAATTACAAAAAGAGAATTAATTGATTAAGTAGATAAAATATTTTTAAACTTTGTCGAGTCTAAAAATATAAATAACAATAGTTTTGATTATCTTTTTTTTAAAAGATTCCCCTAATTACTATCAAAGATCAAAGGTTTTCCTTTCAAAATTTATTAAATAAGTTTTTTGTTTTTGTTGTTCATTTTAAATCTTGCAGCCGAAAGAAAAACAACATAAATACTCAACATAATTGCTTATCTTAATAACTTCTATTAAGATATTGCTATTGCTATTGTTTTTGTACTAGGAATTTTTTTTTTACTATCTTTAACAATTATTGTACAGTGAACAGAGTTAATACGCTCAGCTTAGATCTATTATGAATGCAAGTCATGGGAAAGCAAATATTTATATTATCGTTGGTTTAATCTAATGATCATAGGGAAAGAGGAAATCTTATTTCAGTTTCGAGGTTGGAAAATGTGTTTCGCAAATACCACTAATATTCGTATTTTGTTTGTTTGTCATATAACTAACATAAATTATTATGATAAATTTGTAAATTAAAACAACAACCTGGGAAATAGTTACTTCAAAGAAGGTTTTATCTGGCTAATTTGTATTACGATAACGATCTATATTACAATATTTGGTAATAGAGATGCTCAGAGTCTTATGCACTTTTCCTTATTGCACACAGCTACTTTATTTTAAATAGTTTTTTGTAAACAAAAAGATACCAAAACTATATTTTTATTACTTCTTGCTATAAATGACGTCAATTTTAATCCAATAAATTACTAAACTTAACCTTTTTCTATAGATAGAAGAATACAATAGAAGAAGTAAAATTAAAACAAAGTAGGCACACTTACTTACTAGTATTTTCAGGGCTCCATGACTTTCTACTAATGTTAAAAATAGTTTTTACCTTAGAAAGCTAAAAGCTCTTGGACTACGTTTTCAATATAAATATTATAACTGGTTTTAATTTTTACAAAAATCTTGGGAAATAGCAATTTTTAAACAGAAACATTTTCTGCTATTCATCTTTTCCAAGTCAAAACGCTCTGAAAATTTAATAGAATCTTATTTAAATCTAGAAATTTTGATTATACTCCATTGATCACTTTTGAAACGATGCGTTTTATTGATACAAGTAAAATTCTATTTTATATATCTTCAAAAAAAGTCCTAAAATCATAAAACAGAAAAATTAATTGCTTCAACAGTTGCTCAGAAAGCATGTTTTTTTCTTTAGAAAAGAATAACATAGACCAAGACCATTTCAGGGATAGAAAGAAAATAAAATATATCAAAGCGAAAATTTCATACTGCTAGATGGATTCAGTTTTAAGATTCAACCCAGAAAATAAATAAGATATCAAGTAAAATGCTATGCGTTCAATCAATCAATCAATAAAGAAGATTTAGAAATCATATCAATAAAAAATAAACTGAACCTAATGGCATACTTAATTTGGTTTGTATATGTCCGCAACTTCGTTTGCATGTTTGAAAAAACTACTATCATCAATATCAAAAGCATTCAATTAGTGGGTGTGGATTTGAACGCAACCAGTTTAATAATTTATCTGTAAAAAAATTTTCATTTTCTCAAGAAAGAATAAAGTTAATTTCCTGAGTTCACATTTGAAAGATATTATGATCAAATTTATCATTCTATATTCAAGTTAGTGGTAGCAATGCGGATTTGATTATTTTATGGGCATGAAAAGTCTAAAAAAGAATCACATAAACGCGTTACTGCTTTTTGTAACCTCGTTCTACAAAAAACCCTTTCTTTAACAAAACTGATACAAATTTTATATCGAAAAATTAAAACACAATGTTGAGTTAGAAAAGTAGATAGTTTTAGTAAAAACTGACAAAAAATCTTAAGTACCGTTAATCAAGATTTTGATCAAATTGTTTTAATTAAAAGAACAAAAAATTTTATAGTTATGACAATTTAAAAAAAAATTCAAACCAACTGTTGTGATTTTAAGGAAAATAATTTTTCTTGTCTTTTTTTTTTTGTTTTTTTATCGTACAGCATTATTGGCATTAGTAGATTGAGTAATTTGATCTTTGCTTCTTTAAATACAAATTTCTTATGCAAAAATTGACCAAATATTTACTTTAATTCAACAGAAGTGGGTAAGAAGTTAGCGTGAGAATGAAAAAGTCGGATTTTGACATATAATGTATGGCAAATATGGCGTCTTTAAGTAATATTGACCTGCTATTTATGGAGTAGTATCACATGATTTTAAATGTAAGTCAATTTTAATGTGGAAAAGAAGAGTGAAAAAATTTAACTTGGCTTTTTGTTTTTGTATAACCAATAAAAAAATGACCACTACTGCAATTAAATTAAATGTGAAAATCTTTATTATTATAATCATATATAACAAATACTAACAAAGCTTTTTTTCGAAAATTTGTTTCGAAAACGTATGTTACCTATCATCGTATATTTTTTTATATTTTAACTCGGGTTGTCTGTTTTCAGATTCGGTACAAAAACACATGACTGATTTGTCTAAATTTTCTGTAAGTGGACACTCCAGTAAAACAAAGCACTCTGTTTATCATCAATTTTTAGCGTTTTCTAAGAAAAATTTATTTGAAGTCCCATTATTTACAAATATCTTAATGGTAAGCCATTAGGTTTTTATGTATAGATGTTTTACATTTCTAAGAATGTCGAAATCCAATTAAGAAAAGGTGTAAGAGACTGAGTTAGGGAGTTATTTGTGATTCGGTCTTGACAGAAAATTTGAATGCAAGCCATCCCTAAAGGGTTGAAATAGATTTTTAATGAGTTAACTGATAAGTTATTTTGAAGCTATATTTATACAAAAAATGAAAAGGCGAAAAATAACATTTGCTTTCTGCATGTCATAAATATAAAAATATTTTGGGGCTTAATATTCTCATTAGTGCGCACTGTTTTATAAAGAATTTCATTAGTTTCAGAAAAGAAATCTTCCACTTCAACCGAAAAATAAGTATTATTATTTAGTATATAATGATTTCTGGCATAAGTAAAGCTAAAGTTATTGATTTTTTATTATAAATTGTCTTCTGCTTTAACGATAAACTACTTACGTTAACATTATCAATTTATTTAAACTTTTTGCTTCCTAGGATACAAGTTAAATCTTCTTAAATCACAGTATAAAGTATAATTTTCAAGCACTTATTTTAAAATTAATCCTTTTTCTTGTAAGTACATATTAACAATTAAATTTTTGCTGTGTTACCCATGTTCATGTGATTTTCAAAAACTAAAAATTTTCTTTAATAACCAATTAAATCCGCTGAACAAAAATTAAGCTGTCTTCCGAGAAAACTAAAACAAAAAAAAACAAAAGGCAATTATAAACATACTCAATCTTTAGAAACCCCCCTGATTTCCTATTTTCACTTTTTGTTATACGTTAAAATGTTGTCTACTATATCGCTGTAACAAGTTACGGTACTCTGAATTTGGATTGAATGTTGACACAAATTAGCAATCTCAACTTAAAAATACTTCAGGCTGTTGAAAAGCGCTTAGAAGCTATCCAACCGAGAGATAATCAATATCATATTTTAATAATCGTTCAAAACGTTATTTTAATTTCTTGACACTTGAATCGAGAATTGTTTCATTAGTATTTTATTATGTTTGTTTGTTAATCACACAGTTATTTATATTCTGCGATAAATTTTTTTCGGAATTGATTTTCTCTACGTGTATCAAACATCAAATATTATGAAATCAGATGGAGTTGATATTGTGGTCAAGCTATATATGTATTTTGCCCTCGTCCTAGTTGCCACTATACCCTAGTCTTTAGGGTCATACATATTATATTTATTCTTTAATGCTTGAATGCATTTTAAGATATTTTTTTGTGGTAGGGATACTTATATATTGTAGTATGTTGACTTGAGCGTTTTATGAACAATGAATTGAAACAATTAAATATTTTCTAAATCTTTTTCCCAAAAGAAAGTTAAAAAAATTATATTTTCTTCTGACCTTTTGCTTTTTGCTGTATTTTTTATTTTTCTAACCATGCCTAGTGTGTTTATGGCAAATAATAAATTTTTCAGTGTAAAGACGTTTAAATCAAGTTATTGTATGTAAGATAATTTAATTTTTAAACAGCTCAGAGCTTGTGCTCACGTTTGTCATTTGGAAGATAGTAAAAGTAGTAAAATTAAATTTAGTTTCTTTTATGTACAGTTCTCAGTTTAGATATTATGGATATTATAATTTCCAATTGTTGTTGTTTGGTTTAAAAAGCAAATGCTCACTAAATACTCACCCATGTTTAACTTACTCGCTAAAGCCTTGTTCAAACCAATGCGTTTTTCATTCGCACGACGGACAAGGTTGTAAAACGGGTGATGCATTTACTCTAGCCATAGCTAGAACAAAAATTTTTGTTTCATAATGGTTAAAGGACACTTTATGGCCCTCAAAATTTTTCTTTTACTTTAAATTTTTTTTGTTTTAATTCTGGCTGTACCTCAGATTTTTGTTTTACTTTAAATTTTTGTTTTATTTATATCAAAAGGGATAGGAAATAATGATTTTATTACTTTTAGAGAAGTATTTTGTGGCCTTCAATACTTTTGGTGTACCTCCAAAAGTAATAAAATCATTATTTCCTATCCCTTTTAATATAAATACAACAAAAATTTCAAATACAACAAAAATTTCCATTAGAACTAAAATTTAAAATACAGCAAAAATTTCAAGCACAACAAAAATTTTGAAGGCCATAAAGTGTCCTTTTACCATTATGAAACAAAAATTTCTGTTCTAGCTATGGCTAGAGCAAATACATCACCCGTTTTACAACCTTGTCCGTCGTGCGAATAAAAAACGCATTGGTTTGAACAAGGCTTAAGGCTTTTGCAACAGTCGAAAATAGTTTTTTTTTTTTAATTTTTAAATCTAAATAGTTGGGCTTATTATTTAGTATTCATATAAAACTTTGGCTTCTTTGTTAATTTTTTCGTATTGAGCTAGAGAAGGAAAATCTTTCATTTAGAGAAAAAAGTAAGATCTTTGAATGTTTATAACACTTAAAGTAACAATTACTTTAAAATATAAATAAATGGATAAATATTTATTATATCAAAATTATTGATGGATAGTTAATTTTTTGGACTTCGAGAGCCAGTTATAATTATAAGTTGTATACTTCAAATGAAACTTTTCGAAGATACCCAGATAATTCATGACCACATGAATTAGTCAGCTTACTTCAAAACTTCCCTATAGCGTATTTAAGCATTGAAATTAGAAAGTGTGAAATTCGCATTTATGTCTTTGACTCTTAAGAAATCATGTCATAGACAGAGCTGTACTTAAATTTGTGAAGATGACCAAATAGCTCTTTTTTACAATTTTTTTAAGTAGTTCGATAAATTTGTCAGCTGAAAAATAAATGCTTGTTGAATAAATTTTTTACTACAGCAAATACACTTCATTTAATGATTTTTCAACATTTTGGGTGTAATTATCAAACAAGAATTACCATGTTTTAAAAGCTTGGAAGCAGATAGCAATGACTAGAAGCTTAATAAATTTGATTACCTCATTTACTGCCAAGTATGAGATATTTCGTAGTAAGCGTATGTGCCAACACTGCTGACTGTAACACATCTTGTGAATTAACAGTTGTTTGAATCAGAAATTATTTGAATAAAAATTAATAAAAACTCTATAATAACAATTTTTTGACAAATACATTTAATTTCAGTATTTGTGATTGCTTTTGAAAATCAATACGAGATATCTAATAAAGGGCACCCATCACAGCCAATATTAATTCTTTTAAATCAAATAAAATCTTGGACACTGGGGCAAGATGATTTACATTCGCTTGGCAGTGGTTGAATGATTTTTAAATAGGTATATAATATATATATTCATAACATTTTTTCGTAATTGTCTATTAGCTGGGTACAAACAAATTTGAGTGGCTTTTAGCTGCCAAAATAATATATTAGTATAGTGGCTGCATTTGTTGACAAACACTGTATTACATACATGTTGACTTGTTGCATTGTATCAGCAAAAGCTTTTGTGTTCAATCTACAAAATCGTGCAGTTTATACGGTATGGAATTTACATCTAGCGATAGAAAAAACTGCACGTTTTTTCTTAGAGAAAAATATTTTTTTCGCTAATCAGACATGTGCTAGAAATCATGCACTGTAGTTATATTTAGAAAATGACATTTTATGTAATGTTTCTACATACCAGAGTAAAAATGGAATTCGTGTAGAAAAATAATGTCAATTAATATGTTTGAGTGTTTCGATAACTTTCCAATTTATTTACATTTGGAGCAAAAAGATAAATTCCATAAAATAGTGAATGAACCAATTGCTAGAGAGTTTTGTAGTTAAAAGTGCTCGTTGAAAGTGTGTTTTAAAATTTTAAATGCGTTCTACCACAACAGTTGTTCGTATCTGTCTGTAGGGTGGTGCAAAATAGCGAAACATTGAGTAATAGTACGTCAGCATTCATACGTATACCTTGCTAAATTTATATTATAAAATAATGAATTCTAAATGATGCTTGCTCTATTGAGGGTCTTGTAGCATAAACTTGCGTACAGCTCTATAAAATTTTTTGAAAGCTATTCAAAAAATTCAACTCAGGATTAAACTCCAACCTTTTCTTCACAATTTAAAAAGGCATGCACAACCCTATAAATTAATATAGGATAAAAAAGCAACTCAAAATAAATTTTATCAGGTTTTTCACATTGTCTTGCCAAAAATGAAAAATATGAATATAATTGAAAAACAACAAATAAAGTGTATCCCAAAAATTGCCATTATTTTATACTTTCATATTTGCCCCATAGATTAAGTAACATTTAATTTGAGGTGCTTATTTGCAATCAAATCTAGCCGCAAAGTTGTTTTATCAACAGACAAAAACATAATTCTATTAAGTTTTGCTAATGACATACATAAATTTCTCTGTTAAAAGCTCCATGAGATTTGTTTTTTGTGTTCTGTATTTTATTTATTATTAAAAATTACTTCTCATATTTACATAATTTGAGACAAATTTTTATCCAAGTTATACAAAGTTTTTAAGAGGCTTAAAGCACTTCTGTTTGCCTTTTCATTATGCTTGAACAAAAAGCAGTATTCTTCTAGAGAGTTTCCTTGTATTTTATTTCGTTAGACCTGATGGCAGTTACCTTAACTACTCTAAAACTATGAAAAACTTAAAATCTATTTTGTTAATAGCTTACAACCTTGTGCTTGTGCTTAGGTTTGAGAGCAGTGTAATTGTATTAATTGTTTAAATGAACAAAAATCACTGATCAACTATTTTAGACTTATCTGAATAATATTTTACACAAAGATCAAAATAACACTTTACGTTTTTGTTTGGTATAAAAAAAACTAGCTCCAAAGAGTTCATATAAAAACTGTTTTATTAAGTCACGTTGAACGTGATGATGGAGAGATTGGTCACCTAATTAAGCAGTATATTGTTGTTATAGTATTTTGGCTTAAGGGATCAATATAGCTTTTTTTTTTAAAAAGAAAAAAAACATGTTTTAAAAACATGAAAAAAGCTCTTAGATGAACTATGGTTGATTATTTTGTGATTTTTGTTTTTCTTTTAATTTTTATTAAGATTAATTTTATTTAATAAATTTTTGACAACGTTTGGGATTATTTTTTTAAATTTAATTGTTTTAGTAGAGTGAGAAAAATGACAAAAAAGGGAAATCAATACTTTGTGTTATATGGTAAGTCATTTTAATACTAAAGAATTTATGCTAAAAAGGATTAGCTGGCAGATTATACCTGACTGACTAAGTACACTCTGAAATCAATTTCAAAAGTTCCTTATTTGCAATGGTCATTAAAAATTCAGTTAAAAAAATTGTTACCTACCAAAATTTGCATTTTTACTTTTTTACTTCCAAAAGTATTTTTCAAAGAAATTTGAAATCCAAATGACAAGGGCTACATTTATTAAAAATTTTCACTTGGCGAAGTTAATTAGTCATCTGATTCTTAGTAACTGATCAGTGTGCAAACAAATCTGAGTAATTAAGAGTTTTTAGGAAATTTTTAAAATTTTTGGACAATTATATATATTTGTTAATGAATGAAGAATGATTCTAATATTTGTATCCTAAATATTTGCTATTTTCATTAAATTCCTTAATATTTTTCCATGAGTATTTTCTTTTTGCAATACTCTTAAAGTAAATTGACGTCCAAGTATGTGTTACATACTTATAACACTTTCAAAATGTGTAGTTTATGTGTTAAATGCAAAAAAAAAAAATCAACTGTACTACATTTTGAATAAAATAAGTTTGCTTCAAATTTTTTTCTTTCTAAATTTTCCCTCTAACGGCATATTATAAAATATTTTGGCATAAAGAGAAGATATTTTCAAGATCATAACTGTTCTGGTTATTGTTTTTCGATAAAAATTTCTAAAATTAACATGGGGAACAGTTTACCTTTTAAAATTTAACATGATTAAGTGCTTCATTTTTTATCTCTTAACTATTAGGTTGGGTGAAATAATCTCTTTCAAAAACTTATATAAACGTTGAGTCAAACTATTAGTTTTTTTCCTTTCGTTACTGGCCTATGTTCTAAGTTTTGTAATGAGGATAAGACTATGTTCTATGGAAATGGTGAAATTAATTAGTGATAAAGTCCCCCAAACTCACTTCCAATATGTCATCAGCTTACAATGCTTAGCTGTAGTGTTTACTTCAAGTAAAGTAAAATAGTTTGGCCATTTTTGTTATTATCCATTTGAGTTTTTGTTTTATTTTTAATTATCATTTGGTTTATATTTTTATTTTTTGAACTGAAGCACTGGAAATTATTTGTGGTCATGTGAAAATATATCTAAAACCAAAAGAAGATACAGCATAAGCAAATACATTATTTTCTGGTAAAATATTTACTTTGAGTGAAAAAACTAAAGCGGCATATGACATCACTTCACTTTCATAGGAGACTTGAATTAAAAAAGCTTTTAGCAACTATTTAAATCAATCCTTCAACCGGCTTCAATAGAATTACTCACTTTAGCAGGAAAATCTATAACTCAAATCTATTAGAACTGTAAAGCGGAAAGGAGCTCGTGGTCCAAGTTTCAAAAAAGGGAAACCTTTTTCATCAGATTGTACAACAAGTTTTAACGTTGCAATGACTTTTAACGCTATATGAGCTTTAAGTGTATACTCAAAATTTATTCTTTAGTTTAGCGTGTTAACAGATTTTTTTCAGGGTTTTGTAAGAAATTTGTTAAGCCCACTTCTCTTGAAACTTTCACTACTAACTCTTTTAAGTAACTTTTTCTAATTAGTTGATTGGCAAATCAACCTTTTTTTTTATTATATGTTAAAGGTTAAGCCAAATTAGAAAAAGGTCTGCTTTTTAATAATGTAAATAAATACCTAATTAGAATATTATATTACTTTAACCGTTAACCGCATAGAAAAAAATTATCTAGAGTATTGTACTCAAAGTAATTAGCCAATTTAATAGTTACCTTTACGTAGAAAATTAAGCTCAAACTTTTAAAATTTAGAAATTCGATGAAATTAGCTCTGATGATCAAACAATTTTTTTATAATTTCCTTCTAACAAAGTTTTTTTATTTTTAATTCACTCATTAATCATAAATCACAAGAATTGAAATATTTATTTAAAAAAAAATAAAAAAGTTTCACTATTGTTAAATATACTTCTCACGTTTCTATGATGTATAAAAACCACTAACATAGATACCGTTATCGGTTCTATATTTCTCTTCTTAAGAAACTTTTCTTAACAGTAACTTGATGCAGGTATGTCGTTAACACTCCCAACATTTCAAAGGCACTGAAGTAAACTTTTGCTCGTCTTCTTCTATATATATATAAGTTTTTGAGCGATAACATCTATTGAAAAATACCTGTTAAGATCGTGGTCGAGTAGTTGCTTGCCACATAGGCAGGAGATGATGATGCTGCCTTGTTCATGGGTAGCAGTAGTAAATAGTAACAGCTTATCACAATGGATTTAAAGTTGAATCTCCCGAGCTTAGGTAATCCATTTGTAAAATAGAAACATAAGAAAAGAAAATGAAAAATAAGTAAAATATATACAAATAGTCATTACAACATTAACAGTCAAAAAATAAATTTACCATGAACTTATGGTCTCTGTCGTTTACTCTGCTTTTGGACTCTTCTCTCTACTTGTTTTTCAGTTAAAGTATAATCTCAAAATATTAACATTTATTAACGCAAACTTTTTTCTTTTTTTTTTGTATTATTAAAGCCTAAATTTTAGAACTTCTTGGCCTTCATTGCCAGGAAACATATGTCCAAGATAAAGGCCTAATATAACTGAAATTAATTGAAATAAATAAACCAAAAGAAAACTGCCGACATTTTATATTTAAGATAAAAAATATTTTAATTATTTTATTTTTCCTCAGTTTTTTATTACATTTCTTTATTAGTTGTGTAAGCTAAGCAGCCCCAAGGGGTCAACATCGATGGTTAATAGCAATCAAAACTGAAATCCAGAAGTGGTTACTGATTGAAATTCAATGGTCTGTATTTAAAATTTTAGCAAAAAGTAAAAAGTCGTTATCTACAATAAAATACCTAAATTTATTTTAGGTCACAAAAAAAAAAGAAAAGGAAAGAAAAAATCAAAATTTTATTTTACTGATTTTTGATTATTTTGTATGTTTTGTTTGGTTATGATGGTAGTAAACTTACATGAGCTGTTATGGATATTCCTTTATACCGAATGAAATCGATTGTATATCTTTTTTAACTTTGAATTAAATAGTTTTTTATAAGAATCATTGGTGAAAATAATATAATATTTGAACTTGTGTTTTATTTTCTAAAGTTGTAACTGTCTATATATCATTCAAATCTAAGATATACTTATTTTCTTTACAAATAATATTTAGTTATAGCAGTTGGCTTTTCAGTGAAGCGGTTAGAGTTATTGTTCCCATGAGTCTATGTGTTTCGGTTCCATTAATAGGGCTTAGCGTATAATATTTTTGTGCTTCTTTCATAAGCTCAGGGCTAAAAAATATGATTCATTATTTTATTTAAGAATAATTTCTTTGGGGTATTATGAATTACCTCAAAATTCGATTACCACACAATTCTATAAAAATTTAAATTTGCATTGTATTTTTGGACAGTTCTCTTGAACTGCTAATTAATATCTGATTGAAGCTTTACTAATTTCTTGCAGTTAGCAATTACCTTTTAAACTTTTAGGCCCAGTTGAAGCCCAGTACTTATTGTTAATAAACACAAAATGTCCAGGAATTTAGTTGCTGTATAAATTTTTATAAATGTATAGGTAATATATTCAAACCTTGGCAGATCTAATTTCTCATCAAAAGAACTATAGGTACACTTCTGTTAACATTTGTTTCAAATTAATCTTCAGTTTTTATTGCAACCGTTTAAAACTCATTGAATTTTGACGACATTATATTTTGTAAATTAAAATGCTTAAATCAATTTTCGTAAGTGAAGATTTTAGATTGATTGAAGTAATAATGTATGCAAATTTCTTTTCTCCAAAAATAAAATAAATCCTAATTATATTTTATCTTATATACTTAATATTTTAGGTTTTGTTTCTAGTAAATATTCGTTCAGTTGATTTTAAGGATAATATCAATTTCAGGAATTGGAATAATTTATTTAATTAAAAAGCACTTCAATTACTACATTATACAATAGGTATTATAAAAAATTAGTTTTTTGTTGTTGTTGGTACTATATCTTTGTCATCTTTTTATTTCAAACTTAGACATAAAAGCTTCAGCTGAATTGTTAAATGGCGATTGAACGCTAAAACTTTTGAAAAACTTAGTGGAGAATATGTTTTTGCATGTTATTTTCATGCTTTATATATTATTTATATTGTAAAAGTAGTTTTTCAATATTTATAAATAGAAAATTTAAAACAAATAATAACAAAAAGTAATTATATTATATTGCACGATTGCAAATTTCACTTTTTTGATTTAAATATCCCTAAATACTTGAATTAAAGTTTAGTTTTCAAAATTCTGGTGCCCTTGAAGTATTGGAGCGCTTACTTAATTGGCTGGACTCATTTAGCGAAAAAGTTCGAACAATAATCATGCTAGTTTTTTATGCTTATCGTGTACCTGAAAGAGCACAATTTTAAGTTTTTGAAATTGATGAAAATGCAATGTTTTTCAAAAATTTTGCCAAAAAATTAGCCCGTTCTCTTTTCTTGTCCTAAATAGCGCTATGTCTGTGATTGTTTTTGAAGATACATCAAACATTACTCGCCTGTTCGTTGTTTTTCTCTGAGAACTCATCACTCCATTTACTTATCGGTTCCATATTCCCTGTTATATTTGTTGTATAAAAAACGGATTTGATTTGTACCTACATATATACATTTTTGTAATACGCATGATTTTCTGCCTCAGGGAATCGTTTTATAAGGTTTTCATTATTTTCGACAATAACCCTATACAAATCACTGAGTGCCCTCCTTTTCTTTTATTGTACTCCACAGTCTTTCTAGAAAATCCATCCTTTTTTGTAATTTTTCAAAAGACGCTCCAAATCTTTTTCAAGGTCCATATATTTGTTGCCCAATTTTCTTATTATCGTAGTGAGGGTTGTAGCATCTCACTAAGATTTTCCTCGTGGAAAAATAAAAAAAAGGTGACACTTCTCATAATTATGGGATTTTGTAATTTTGCACTAAAAAGTTATAAATTCTAGGGTGTTCAACAATCAGTAAATTATTTTATTTAGCTAAACTGTGAGTTGAAGCACCTCACAGAGAATATTTTTAGTAATACATTAGAAATTTCGTACTCTATAACACCGTATACATGCATAATTTTACTTTAGGTAAATCATCAAAAGTAATAAAATGAGAAGTAAAAGATTTTGATCTCTGTTCATTACTAAATTTATTTTCCAAAACTGTGTCATTATATTCTTATTTCTAAAACACACTTGTTTATTAATTTCCATCTGTAACGCATTGGTTTCATTATATTTTAGTTTTAACACAAGCTCAGAGGATATACACCTGACATTTATTAATTGTTATATAAGTTAACGTAAGGCTGCATCAACATTTTATTTAGAATTATGCAAACACATGTGTTGAATTTTCAATCCAAATTTTCTAAGATTCAACACACATACATACACATTATGTGTTTAAATTGTTTAGACAAAATACCCTAAATGTAAACAGAGAATTTTTTTTGAATACTTGCATAAGGTAACCTTTGATATTTTGTGCACATATAAAATATCCGGATGATTTATAACCAAAATAATCATAATACAATTCCAGATAATTTGAACATAGTTACGCTAAATATATTTCGCTATTTTATTTTCATGTTAGTGAATTTAAGAAATTGCAAGAGTCGTACACAGCCTTTAATGTTTTACGGATTTGCTAAACGCTTCAAAACTAAACTTGGACATGCTCCGCTTTTCGGGTTGTTGAGAACATTTTAGTTCCAATTTTTAGTTTTCCAGAATAAACCAAGAAATTCAAAAAGATTTGTTTGTCCATAGTTTGTCCAATTTAAAATACAACAAAAATTTTAAGTACAAACATTTTGAAGGCCATAAAGTGTCCTTTTAATATACGTGATCCCCGTGAAACAAAAATGTTTGTTCTAGACATGGCTACAAAAAATGCATCACCCGTTTTACGACCGTGAGCGAGTAGCTACTGAAAATCTCCTTGGTCTGAAGAAAGCTTAAGATTTCTTTAAAAAATCCAATTCGAACAGTTTTACGCATACACAGATTTAGTAAAGTTTTAGCCTTATCTTGTATGCATGTCTCGAATGTAAAACATCCGCCAATAAGTCCCGGGTCCAACAAATAAAAATATCGTCATAACTTCATTATTTGAGCTTTATCTCTTTCTTTGGATTATATGTTTTGCTTCTGAGAGTCGTCAGGAATCACTACTTACCTAGGCAATAGGGTCGATGCAAAAGCAAGAAGTGCACAGCTTCATTTTCCTTCTTCATATGGGGCCCGCAATACATAAAACGTACGCTGTTCTTTCAATTTGATCATTTTGAATTTATTTTAACACGCATGCGTTTTATTTTTGCATTATTAAATTTCTTTTTTTAAATATGTTAAGCAATTTCTGAATGAAATATAATATTGAATTTTTATAGTAATGCTAGTTATGTATTTTGAAATTGGTCTTTATCCTAATTCTTTTTCTCTTCCTGGTCTCTAAACTCAACCTGGTGGAAGAGCCTAGTACCTGGTATGCAGCCAGCAGGCTGGGGAAGCTAAGGAAACCAAACCCTAAGCCAAGGTGTGACACACGCGCCGAAGGCTGAATGGCCAAGAGGGTGAGTATAACTCGAATCACTGTCGCTAGCGTGGAACTCTGGATACAGGGCGCCCTCCAGTTTAAAGTAGCCTTGCCATGGGTAATGGAGTCTCTGCCCATGGTCGACCGCTATAACCTCCATCATAAAATTTTATGGATAATTTAACCGCAAAAAATGAGGGAGATGCTCCTCTAAACTCATCAGCCTTGATTATGGCTAAATCAAATATAGTAGAGGTACCTCCACAAGGCATATTGCCTATGGAGCAAAACTCTACAGGACGAGGTCAGTCCATTGCCTCTGGGTCTGAGCTGGAAAGTCCCTTAGTGGAGTCATCTAATGACCCTAAGAGGGATCAGAACAGCTCTGCCCGAATTAAACAAAAAGCTCTGAGTGGAGCGGCCCGTAAAAGGTACGCCCATCTCAAAGCCAAAGGCCTTCCTCATGCAGAAGCACTAGAACTTGCCAGGGTACCGATAGGTAATAGGCCTCCAATGATAAAGCGGGGTAGATCCAAGGAGGAAAGCCCCAAGCAGGTTAAACCGTCAAAAAAAGGGGAATCTGCTCAAATAAATACTCATAAACGAGTACAAGTACCAGGTCAAGCACAAGTACAAAGACCTGACAAAACACAAGAAGCATCAACAGCTCCAAGGTATAGCGATATAGTCCAAGCCACCTCTCTGGCCATATGCAGCTAGAAATATCCAGAGGTGATACTTAAAAGTAATGAGCTGGAAGACATCCAAGATAGAATCAAGGATGCTATGGACGAGCTTCCTGTTGATGGTTTCCCTCCAACCTTCGCTGGTTGCACCAAGCGGAGAACTGTGGATAATGTGGTTCCAAGCGGAACTGTGTTGATAATGACACAGAAACATGGATACGTAACATTTTCCCTACGCTAAAACAAGAGGCACAAATTGACCTCAGAGTGTGAAGAGTTGAGGAGCTGCCACAACCGCAGATCTTCTTTCTGTACCTACCAAAATGTGGCAAGGAGGACAATGACAAGATTATCCGTCGTCTAAGTCTCCAAAACACCTGCTTGAGAGGCATCTCAAGCATCTTATTTAGGAAGGATAGAGGATAGAAGGATAGAGATGAGGGTTACGTCATGTTCACTCTCTCAGTAGGTATGGAAACGGCAGAGGTCTTGAAGACCTTGAATAACAAAATCAACTGGCTATATGAAACAGCTCACTTCAGGCCTAAGAAAACAAAGGCAATAACTGAGGTGAGTGATGTTATGAAGTCTCCTAAAGGTACGTATCACTCTTTGTAAGGTACAAAAACTACCTTTAAAATACAGATAAATTAGGGTCCGGGACTAAACTCACAGAGCGTTTTATGTAATATGGGGAAATTCTTATTCAATCGTTGCAGAGGAGATCTTATCAATTACCTTTGCTCAAGCGGGTAGCGCTGGATGACAGGCAATTGTTAAAAGTAACTATTTGTGGAGAATATTTCTTCCAATTATCAAAAGTCTTAGCGGGAAACGCTGGTCTTTGATAATTGGCAATCTGTTTAGACTACCAAAAGTTTTAGCGGGAAACGCTGGTCTTTGGTAGCTAAAAGATTCAAAACATCCTCCTTTATTGAGAATACCAAAATAATATTACCTTAGTTGAACTTTGTGAATTGTTTGCCTTGTCGATGCTTTTTGCTTAAGTTACCAAAAGTCTTAGCGGGAAACGCTGGTCTTTGGTAACTTTGCAAACTAAAATATCTGGACAAGATGAATTTCGTAGGTTACCAAAAGTTTTAGCGGGAAACGCTGTTCTTTGGTAACCAAATACAATGAAGAACACTTTGAGTTTTAAACACCAACTTATTTATTTTAAAAAAAGAAGACTCGCCTGCCGAAAGGGCCGTGGTTTGTCTTTACACAATTTTTACAAGAACTCCCTAACTATTAAAATTATTCTACTTTTATAGGGAATTTTTCATCCCACTCCTCAATACAATTTTTTCATGTTCCATAATATTTTTTGCCGAAATCTGCAAATCAATCAAATATATTTTGATTTGCAAATTTCGCATTTACAAAGTTCATTGATGTGGTTGAACTATATTAGTATATAAATTTTTTGCTTTAGTATTAAAATTTTTTCTTGCTTAAATATTATTTATGCGAAATCTGCAAATCGATAAAATATATTTCGATTTGTAAATTCCGCGTCTTTAAAGTTTATTGTGCTAAATGAATCAAAGTTTTATAATATGCATACATGCATATTTAATTAGAATTTAATTGTTTTGTTTTTCTTTTTTTTTTTGTTATCTTAAAAATTGAGAAAATATGAAGATTGAAGATCTTCATACCTAACATTCCTCCCCCCTTATTGAGAACATTTTTCGGGGGAAAATGTTTTTAATTGGTGTTTTGCTTTATTTTTAATACTAAGTTCCTAATTTAATTTATTATGTATATAATTTTTTTTTTTTTTTTGAAAAGATTTATTTTTATTTCTGATAGGATAATTTACAAATAATATTGTATTGTATATAGTATTTTTGTTTTGTTTTTTAAAAAGATATAATAATCACTTAAGCTAGTATCAATACGTAATTATTATATAAATTTTCCTTTAAAAGTTTTCTTATTGTTATTGTTGTATTTGTTTGTTACATATTGTTGACATGATTCCGGCATTATTTTCATAGATTTTCAAATGATGATGAACGATATACATTTGAGCCTCTTTTTGGTCCAGTTTAACAAATTTTAATTGGGTGTTTAATTGTTGAGTGAAACTAGTTTGTATGTATATCCTTTTTGGATGTACTTGTGGATTTATTTGATGTTAAAACAATTTTTCCATAGTTGTATTTTTCATATATGCATCTTTGTATCATCATGAATCCTGATTTTGTTATAGAAACCCATATATATATATAATGGTTCTTTATGTTTTTCAACAAATTCATTCACTGTTTTTACTCATGAAATTTTCGATATAAAAAATGACAAGGTTTGATCAGTAAGATTATTATTAATTAAATATGTTGCTCCGCATGCTGATACAGGATCAGGTAACTTTTATCTAGTTTCTGGTGTATCTTTAATAACTTTCATAGGATGTAGTGATTATTTGTGTTATGGTCCAATTCCAGAAAAAAAAATTTCCTATGTTCTATTTAATTTAATAAATTCTTCCTTTCTTTTTGTTTTTTGAATATAGTTCATTTATTAATATATATTTTATCTTTTTTTTTTTTTTTTTGTTTTACTTATCATACTATCATATGTTTTGATACATTAAACTGATTGAGTGTTTCCTAGATATGGATATTAGATTTAAAGATAATAGGATAAAACTATAGTCTTGTGTCTCAATCTCTAATCTCTCGAATTGAACACTATTAAAGATGTAAAAGAAAACTATTTACGGTAATTATAAAAAAAAATTCGATCCATGTAACTTTTTGAATTTTTTAGACTGCTCTATATAAAAAAAAGATAAAGCATTCTATAAAAATATTAATTATATATAGAGGAAAAGTGCTCATATACAAAATTTAGACTATAATTAAATTGTTTTTCGGATTAAAATTGTAAGTTTTGTTAAATATTTTTCCATTTGCTTTATGCTTCATATTTAACCAGCTTTTTCGGCCATTCAAGCTTTATTTCTTTTTGAAAAACTACATTAATTCTACGTTTTCACATTGCAATTAAACGGCAAAGTCTTTGGGAATCGATTAAAAGCCGGTTGGCTTTCTTGTCTGAAAATTTAACATATAATTTAATCGATCTCTCTGTAAACTAAAATTCTATTTCTAATTTAACAATTTGATAATTACTGGTAAGTAGTAATTCTGTTTTTATTTAAAAACATTGCACGTTATCCTGCTATGATTTTTAAATCAATTCAAATATTGCGAAAAAATTCTTTTTATAATTTATTCAAATATCCGTATAAAATTAGAGTAAAGTAAAGATGCTTAATTGTTCACGTTTATAAATATAATTCTTTCATATTGATAAATACCAAAATAAGTTTCTTAAAAAAGAAATTGAATAGTGTATTGTCATTTTAAATGTTAGTGCCCTTTTCAAAATAATTAAAAAAAATGTTTAGTGTGCTAATTATGTTATTTGCTTGTTTCCAGACATCCGTTTCCGTTAGAGTTTAACATTTAAAATATATTTTTTGTGCAGAATTTACTTTTTCTGTGGGAGAATAATTGTAAAATTTGAGATGCATCCTGTTTACGATTAAAACATTTTTAAAACTATAAAACTTGAATGATTTCTTAAGCAGAACTTTGGTAGCTTTCCTAGAGTTATGACGTACTTTGTATCACGAATATGTTAGATATGTATATATATATAAAATTTTTTTTTAAAAAAAAAAATGTTTCTAATTGTGAAAAGTTTTTATTTGATTTTAATTAAGTCATTTTTTTTTTTTTTGTGTTTGAAGAATGTGTTAGTGCATAGATTATTGGAAAAGAATTTGTTGGATAGACATAAGTGAAGCAGAAAATTTAGCAGCAGGGTCAGATGCAGATAAAATTGTATGTATTGTATGTATTTTATGTAATTTTTATGCTTTAAACGTATAGCGCTAGATGCTGGTTATAAAAATATCATAAAAGTTTGTTATTATTGGACTGTATTATTTATTTATAATATTATATTTGAAAAATTTAAATATATAAAAAAAAGAATGACTGTCGAATAGTTTTTAGTTTAGTTAGCGTTTTTTTTTTTTTTTTAAAATTTCTTCTCTAATATTAATATTTACTTAAATTAGTTTTTAAATGTTAGTAATGTGCTTATTATATTGAAAAATCCCCTTAAAATATTCTATAAAAAAAAATTTTTTTTTTATAAAATAATTTTTTTTTTACACCGTTTTTTTTTTTTTTTTTGTTTTGTTTTTATAACTTTTCTTACCATCTTTAATATACTATTTGTTTTTGTTTTTTGTTTTATATAGGGAAAATTAAAAATGGTGTTGATTTAGATTTTTACGCGAAAAGATCGCGTTTTCCGAGGTTTTTCGACACCTTTTTCATGTGGGTTGCAGAATTTTTCATCTCCTTCTGAGGGTTTGTGATCTTTTTCTGAAAGAGTTGTGGTTGGTGTAGGTTTGTTGGAGTCTAAGGTTGTTGGGGACTCTATTAATACCTGAAGATTTGGAGTTTGAGATGTTTTTTTAGATCGTTATATTAAAATTTTTGCCCCTATTAGCAATAGGATCATTACTATTGATGTCAGGACAACACTATTTATGATATTATGTGATCTGTTAAGTTCCGAGTTTCGGTTGAGTTCCGTTTGAACTAGAGTATTTGAAAACTCGTCTAAGTTCTTGCTATGGGCTCTGAGAATTTCACTGTATTGTTTTCCCCCAGTGATTTTTATTTGTTTAGAGAGGTTGATGGGGTTTTGTGAATGATGGGTGTTATTAAATTGAGTGTTATGGGGTACATAAGTATAGGGAGTATGTTTCGTAATCTCATTTTTTGGATTTTTTTCGTAGGGCAATTCGTGGTAACCAATGGTGAACATACATGGTTTTGTTAAAGAGATCAAACCTAAATTGTTTAAATTTATTATTTGTACGTGGTTATTGCATTGTATTTGTAACTGTTTTTCGTGATGAAATTTGAATAGCCAGGTGTTTATAGTAGTTAGTTTCGAAAATATTTCGATTTCTCTGCTTATTATTCGTTGTTTACAAGTAGAGGGTTTTAAAGTGTTGTTGTTTAACAGGTTTATTAGACAACTTTCAGGATTTAGCCCTATTGTTTTGACCTGTGTTTGATGACAGACGTAAATATCCCTGTAGTAATTAATTTTGTTGCATGATTTGAGGTATTCCTGATGGGTAAACTCTATGTATGTTTGATGATTTGTATTGTTTAATATGTAGTCTGAGTCCAGATCTAATACTACCAAGAGATTTGAGGATAGCTGAACTGGAAGAGGGTATATTTTATTAATGGAGTATTCGAAGATTTCTAGCAGTGGTATATTAATTCTTATATACATTGTAGTGCTGTTTATTAGGGATTGAACCTTCGAAATCTGTGAAAGGAAAGCGGCCTCTTTTAATAAGGGGTGTACCTGATAATGTTGTGAAATTTGATGGGTTAACTCTAGTATTGTCTTAGGGCTTATTAGCAAGGGGTGGAGTTTACCGATTGAAATGACGTTAACCACTATGGATTGGTCATTAATGTGATTGTATATTTGTTGTAGGGTAAGAATGATGAAAGGGATAATTTCATTTACGTCTGTCTTCAAATGAATTACATTTACTGCTAGAATTTCCTTAGCCACTCTCTTTTCTAACTCTTGATACCTGTTTGCTATTTTTTCTTCATTGAGGCTAATGTTTAGTAGAGCAGCGCTTACGGTGTCTATGCTGGATTTTATTATCGATACTTGCTGCTGCATCAGATGTATGCTCTCTTGGTCATGTTTTTCCAGTACCTGAAGTTTCATGTAGATTTTTTCGCTATCACTGCTGTCCATTGTTCCGAATAAAAATTTGGCTAATTTACCACCTGCGTTTAAAAGTCCGCGTTTTGTGCGTTTCTCAGGTATTACTGATAGATTCAAGTCTAGTAATTTTCTTTTTATGTTGTTAGTTAAAGTGGTGAGTTCATTCCTGCAGGCTTTACACAGGGTATTGGCTTTATTTGCTTCAAGCAAGTCACACAGTTTCTCCACGTGTGTTTCGCAGGTTTGTATGAAGGAAAAAGCTTCTTCTTCGTCTGTTAATTTTAGCTGGGTTATTATTTTCAATTCTGATGTGTATATAGCTGCTTGGCCAGTTTTTTCCAGAAACACGGTGTTGTTATTTAAAGGGGTAATTTGTACCTGAGGTTCGGCTGGTCTTGTTAGAATTGGAAGAAGTGGAATGAGTTTCCACATTTTGCCTGTTAATTAAATGTGTTTTAGATAGTTAAAAAAAATTTTTTTTTTTTAATGTGGGTTGAAAGTTTTGTTTTTCTTTTTTTTTTATATGAATAATTTGAGCCGGTTGTTGTGTACGCGGCGAAGTTTTTTCCCTATTTTTATTGTACAATTAACATTATTGTCAACCTTTGTTACTTCATATGGTCCCATCCAAATTGGAGAGAGTTTGTGTTTTTTGGCTGCATTTTGCAGTAAAACTTTGTCCCCCACATGTATCTTTTTGAATTTAGCACCCTTGTCATAGTAAAACTTGGATTTTGTGTTACTATTGGTCAGATTTTCACGAGCCCGTCGGTGGATATTTTGCATTTTGGCTTTTACGTACGCGCAGTAATCGTCAAAATTGTATATTGGTTCTGGTTTCTTGGTTAGATTACTGGGTATTGGTGGTTGGAAACCATACAATGCATAAATGGGACTGTATTTACTGCTTGTGTGGGGTGTATGATTATGCGCTAAAGCGGCTTCGCCTAGCCAGTCATCCCATTCTGCTGGGCTATCGTCCACAATGCTCCTTAGATATTCTATCAGTGGTCTGTGGGCTCTTTCCAGACTGCCATTTGACTGAGGATGGTATGCTGTTGTTTGAAGTTTTTTGATTCGTAGTAACTTACAAAGCCTTTTAAACAAATTGCTTGTGAAATTTGTGCCTTGGTCAGTTATTAGCTTCTTTGGAATAACAAAGTATTTTAAGATCACCTTTTTATAGAAGCAATTTGCTACTGTTTCTGCCTCGCAGCTTTCTAAAGGGAAACAATCAAGCATTTTGGTTAAATCGTCTTGATAAGTTAGTATGTATTTATTTCCCTGGTTGCTCATTGGTAGTGGTCCTACAATATCTAAATAGACTTTATCAAATGGTTTTTCGGCAGTATCAGTTATTACCATAGGCATTTTATAAGCTTTGTCGATCTTGTTTCTTTTACATTTAGAACAGCTTTTTATGTATTTTTGGATATTCTTGAACATGTTCTTCCATTTATAATGCTGGCGAATTCTTTTGTGTGTTCTATGAGTTCCAGAGTGTCCTCCCAAAGGGGTATTATGGTAGTTTTTTAAGATGGTAGATATATCTAATGGGTCGGTAAGTTCTTCTGCTTCCGATTCTATATCTTGATCCTCTTGGATACCGACTGAATTACAATCGAAGTTCTCTTCAGGGCTTATTTTATCTTTTACATTGTTGGTAACGTTTTTTAGGGTTGAGTTGTCCAGAATTGTATCAATTTTACTTTTCTTTAATCTGTTTTGTGCACGCGTTGTTGCCAAACAAACCCTTGTTGAACTATTTTGTCGTTCATTTTTCGTATAGTTGTTGTTTGGCAAGCTATTGTTCTCCTTAATTTTATTTTCACTGTCTGATGTATTTAAATTTTCCATATCTACCTGGGGGATTCTACTTAGACTGTCTGCATTTTTGTTATACTTCCCCGCCTTATATTCTATTTGGTAGTCGTACTCTGATAGCTTATGATGGAAACGAACTAAGCGAGAAGTAGGATCTTTTACATTGAATACACCTTTCAATGGTTTATGGTCGGTGTAGACGACAAACTTGCGCCCGTACAAGTAGCAACGAAAATTTTTTGTTGCCCATACGATTGCCAATAGTTCTCTTTCAATGGTTGAGTATTTCCGTTCAGCCTTGTTTAAAGATCGGCTTGCATAAGCTATCGGTTTGTCGTTACCCAGTTCTCCTTGTGAAAGTACTGCTCCTATTGCTTCTCCACTAGCGTCAGTTGTAAGGTGGAATGGTTTGTTAAAGTCACTTTTTTTTTTTTTGCTTTATTTAATAGATATTGATGAGTTTGATGAAGATTTCGTACTCACTGATTAAATATACGTTTTATTTTGACAAATTTCCATAAAAAATAGTGGACGTCTATAGCCGTCATTTGTTTTTCACAACTTCGATATCTCCGATGGACAAATGACGGCTATAGACGTCCACTATTTTTTATATGGAAATTTTTAATTTTGAGAACTAATGCGCATATTTTGAAAGCACCACCTTATTTTGAAATGATTTTTAGGCAAACAAGTATGCCCTATATATGAAGTAAACAATGGTTTTTGGGGTGGAGACAATTTCAGTTACAATAAATCTTTTATTTTCTTCTTTTTTTCTTACAACTTTTTTAGCTAGGATTATAAATCACAAAAATATATATCAAAAAAATTTCTATGTGTTTGTCAATGTTTTGAAGTTTTTTGGAATGCAAAATATATCGGGGATGAGTTTGCTCCATTTTTAAAATAAACGGTTCAATCATTTAGTAAAAATAAAAAATATAAAACAATATAAAACAAATTTCTTTATTCAAAAATAGTTTACATAAGAATTTATTTTTCCAAAAATCGCAATCAAGACTGCAGATGAAATGATTCAAAACACTCTGGACACATGGGAGGATTTCCCACACATGTTTTACATCTATAGCAAGTTTCTTTCCGTATTTTATTTTCAGAGCATTTCCTACAACGACGGTAAACTTTTCCTTTTTTTGAATTCTCCGGTACGGGAATTTTTTCTATAAAATGTTGTTCAATTGCTGCAGCTAATGTTGAATTGTTATTTTTTTTAGGTCTACCAGACGCTTCCGATAATAGCACTAACTGTTTTCCAGATGAAATATTAGCTGGCAACTGAATAAATGAGCTTATAAGGCTGTTTCTGAATTGTAGGAACTTTGTGTCCTTATGGAACTTCCGATATAAATAAAATGAGTTCCAAACACATAAGTCCAATGTATGAAAAATAACTTTTTTATACCATCTAATGGTTTTCCTCGGAGAAGAGTAATAGGATATCATCTGATCACATTTATCTATACCTGACATATAAAAATTGTAGTCAGCAATATTATTAGGCTTTAATTTGAATTGTCCTCGTCTATTTTTTACATTAATCATTTGTGGATGATGTCGGGTAGTTATGGATAATACTTCACGATTATCTCGCCACTTGGAGACATAAATATGACCTTTTCTGCGCCATATATATTCTCCCTTTTTCAATTTCTTAGAGATCACTTCGGTTGGGCTACCCCTTCTATTAGTACGAAGCATTCCTACCGTGTGTGTTTTAAAATTTAATAATTTTTGTGACAGCTCAATATTGTTGTAAAAATTATCCATATATAAGTGGTGACCTTTATTCAAGTAAGGGCTCATTAGGCGGATAACGAGGTCATTTGTCTTCGGTGAAATGACAAAAACGTTTTGTTTGCCTCGGTAAACTTCCACATTTAAAACATAACCGTCGCTAGAGGTCAGGGAATAAATTTTGATTCCATACTTAGCTCGTTTTCCTTTCATGTACTGGCGAAAACTTAGTCTACCTTTAAATAATAACAGAGATTCATCGAGGGAAAGTTCCTTTCTGGATGAATATGTCTTTTGGAAATTTTGTAAAATTGGATACAGCAATGGAAGAACCTTTTGTAATTTTTCTGATGAATCTACTTCGTTATTACCAAAATGCACATTTAAACAGCGTGAAAACGACGTCCTGACATTGTATGTTGAAATATTGGTGAATAATATAGAGCGTCATTCGAAAACAAATCGCGAATAGTTGGCGCGCAGTTTTGAGCTTGCAATAGGCATAATCCGAAAAATTTCAAGATTTCTTCTGCACTTGTTTGAGAGAGTTCGCTTTTTGGGGATTTTCTTGTTGATGGGCCTGTACTTTCAAATAAATTCTTACCATATTTGTTAGTTGCTTCCACAATCTTATGAACAATATTTGGGCAAAAAATTTTGTCAAAAAAATCTCGTGCACTCGAATGTTCATCGACATCAACTTTTATACCGCTTTCAGTCTCATTAAAATCGAATTCCGGAATAGTCACTGTATCTTCAAGCCAATCGTCATTGTTGTTCTCTACAATATCAATACAGGGGCTGCTGTATTCATCAGTTTTATCTAAACCAAAGTTTTCCGAATCGCTACTGGAGGTGTGTACTATAGTACGAGCTGCTCGATGTCGGCGAAAAAAACTATTACTGCTTGATTCACTTTCGTCACTATCCGAAAAAATAATGTCACTAAAGTTATCTTCGATTAATATTTTTCTTTTGTTATTATCCATAATGGCAAAAATATAGAAACTAGTTTAAAATTTTTAACTTAACAAAATCACAGTCAAAAGAAGACTAATACAAAATGTATGGAATACCTTGCAAGGAATATTTATAAACTAGCAATATATATATTTTTCCAGTAATATAACTACGATGTGAAAATATAAGGTATCCTTGTCCTAAGTCTTATATATCTATATGTTATGTGCCTTTGTCATAATACCTGGAAACATGCTAAGCCTAAAGTATCTAAATATTAGTTGAGATCCTTACCAAGAAGTTACTATATAATGGGGGATTAAAATCATTAAATAATTACCAAAAACGTATGGTATTACCTGATATTTCAACTTCACAAATAAATTACTGGAAAACTACGAAAATATTCTTTTGAGTTTATAGTAATTTCTATAAGAATAGTGCGGCTATAGACGTCATTAATTTCTACGAACTATTTTAGAGTAATCTAAATGGAATTGTATAAAGCTGAAAAAAATGATTTTTAAACTTACTGGGAATTGTTTAATCATATATTTTTTGAAGACGATTGAAATATTTATTGAAAAATAAACTTAAAATCCATGTATATCTCCAATAACATACATATATTACTATAAGTATGCAGGACGTCTATAGACGTCATTTGCTTCTACATGCCTTACAAGTGGACGTCTATAGACGTCATTTACGTCAAAGGGTTAAATATTATTTATGCGAAATCTGCAAATCGATAAAATATATTTCGATTTGTAAATTCCGCGTCTTCAAAGTTTATTGTGCTAAATGAATCAAAGTTTTATAATATGCATACATGCATATTTAATTAGAATTTAATTGTTTTGTTTTTCTTTTTTTTTTTATCTTAAAAATTGAGAAAATATGAAGATTGAAGATCTTCATACCTAACAGTGCTGAGAAACATCCCAGTAAAAAGGATAAAATGGTTAAAGCACTGAGTGAGGTAAAGGGACCTGTCAAAACAGGGAACCTAACCACAATCGCTGAACCAACCCATGTCGAAGAGGAGAATATGCCTGGTGGTGCAATCTCACTTGGAAGGGTTACATAGCTCAGGAATTCAGGATAACCCTGGTGAGCAACTACCTACCCCCTTTTCGACGAGCAGCAATACTATAGCTGCTGCAAGTAGTCGAGAAGGGACGAGTGGTCAGGATATTAAAAGTAACAAAAAGTCAAGGAAGCTGGAAGGAAGACTTAACCGTTGGAAGGGCAAGAAACATGGATTGCCCTCGGATGTTGCTCTGATCCAGGAACCATGGGCCAATCAGGGCAAAATCAAAGGACTTGGAGAAGCAGGTAAGTTGATTTTTGATACTAGGTCTGAAAGGCCAAAGGCAGCAATATTATATCGTCCAGGCCTACAGATTTTTTGCATTAATAAGTTTATTTGCAGAAACATGGTAGCAGTGTCCGTCAAGGTGCAAAATCAAAGAAGTACCTTCAACATTAACCTGGCTTTGGCGTATTTTCCTGGCGACGAAGACGAGGTGCCGACACTGGAGGTTCAGGACTCTGTTAGATACAACCAAGACTGTAACCAAAAGTATATTATTGGATGCGATGCCAACACACACAATGAGGTGTGGGGAAACACCAACAATAAGAAGAGAGGTGAGTCTCTTCTTAACTATATTATCAGTAATAATATTAAAATTAACAATAAGGGCAATGATCCTACGTTTATAAATGTAAACAGAAGAGAGGTTATAGACTTGACACTGTCAAACTTTAATGATAGCGGCATCATTGGGGAACGTAGAACCAGTAAAGCGAAATCCTGGCGTAAGTTCTGTGAACAGCTGGATAGCCTTGCAGCTGCAAGTAAAATGGCCAAAATTCTTTCCAGAGATCACAAAAATCCTCTAGGCTCAATTAAAAAGCCTAATGGTACATACACTACATCCGGAAAGGAAACTCTGGAAGTAATGCTTAAGGCTCACTCCTGGAGTAGATGGTATTTACCCGGTGCTATTGCAGAAGGGTTTAAATACATTATACTCTCATCTAATTAGGATATTTAGAACCAGCTTTTGCTTGGAATACACACCCAAATGCTGGAGGGATGTGAAATAATAATGAAGATGCTAAGGCTTACAGGCCTATCAGCTTAAGTTCATTTCTCCTCAAAACCATGGAGAAAATATTAGGACTGCATATCAAGGCTAGAATCCTCCATAATAGCCCTTTTCACAAATCGCAGCATGCTTATCAAACAAGAGGTCTACGGACACGGCCCTGGTTTAGTTAGTCAATGCAATCGAAAAGTCCCTGAAGATTAGAGAGGTAGCCCTAGTGACGTTTATTGACATACAGGGAGCCTTCGACAATACGGCACACGAGGTGATTAAAAGGAGTGCACTGAACTCTGCACCGACAGTTGCTTTAGAAAGGTTGCTATGCCTGCCACCGCTGCATGTTTTCATAAATAAAGCAGCATGGAAAAAATTAGCGCTAATGATATCATCAGGGCTTATAGGTCCGCAGTATTCGGCATTTGCCAACATGCCGGAAAAAATTGGTATATCTATGGATATCATTAAAATGACTGATCACATGGACCGACTAACGGACTTTAATCGTAAGTTTAAAGTCCAAGTGAACTTTAGAGATACTATCAGGGGTAAGCTTGATAAAATCCCACATCATGCCTCTGTTTGGTACTTAGATGGATCAAAAATGGACTCTGGGACAGGTGCAGGGATAAACGGACCGGGCTATAGAAGCTTTATAGCTCTTGATAAAAGCCCTACCGTTTTTCAAGCTGAGACTGTTGTCATTAAGGCCACTGCGATCCAATGTGTACATTGTTTCGGACAGCCAAGCTGCATTGGGGGCCTTGGCGGCACCGAGCTTCACATCTAAAGTAGTTTGGAGCTGCTATAAAAGTCTCCAACGCTTGGCTGAGTCGAACAGTGTAACACTAATGTGGGCTCCTGGCCATGAAGGTATTGAAGGAAATGAAGTGGCTGATAAACTGGCAAGAATGGGTTCATGCAAAAGCTTTATTGGCCCACAGCCCAGTATCCCATATTCAACTTGCATACTGAAGAAGTATTTGAATGATTGGTCCAGCGACTACAATTCCAGATTATGGACTGAATCCTCTGAATGGACTCAGTCTAAGACATTCTTCAATTATAATATTAGAGACTTAAATGAAGCAAGGAAACTGAACAGAGCGTCACTCAGAATGTTGACCTGGTTCGCTACGGGACACGGTCCTTTCCTTAAATTTCTTCACAAGCTGGGAAAATCAGCAAATAAACAGTGTAGATTCTGTCAGGAGGTGACGGAGACACCAACCCTTTTATTGTTCGAGTGTGGGAAGCTGATAACGAAGAGGCTCAGACATCTTCTCACTCGCTACGTGCCTTGTAGAGAGGAAGGTGAGTTGAGATAGAAAGATGTTTTGGCTCTGGCAAGGGATTAATTTTCTAGTACTTAATATTAATTTTCTAGTACTATTTGTTAAAATTGACGTTGTTATGAATTGTTTTGATATTTTATCGAGTTAATCTAATCTGGGGATTAAAATGCTTACATGATTCATAAGTTTTATTTGTTTGAATAACCTAGATTTTAACCATTTAATACAGTGTTATATTCTTTTTTATTAAGAAGAGTAATAAATAATAAAACTCATTAAAAAGTGGTATCACATAAACAGCTGAAGACGATATCTGAGAACATAATAACCGTTAAAGTAATTTATTAATTGTAATTTCTAATATACACTAAGTTTTTAACCGAAATCAAATAAAAACTACATTTTAAGTTTATCTCCTTGGATTTAACTTTTAAAAACTTCAATAAAAAATTCATTTATTTCTTTAATCAATATTAAGTTGGCGGAATGAGCCTTCAACTCCAAATAAATCATCAGCAGTTTTCGGTGCACCAGGACGTAATGCTTCATTAGCTTTTGATTTTTCTTGTTCCTTAAACCATGGCGTATAGTTTTTTAATTTACAGCGCCATTCTTCGTTTATATCTTTGATACTACCAGCTTCACCACCATATTCATTTGGTAATAAATTTTTTGGTACATGCTTATATAAACTGTCCATAGAACTATGAAAATATATACGATTACGGATTTTCTCTTTCAAAAATGGACGTACAAAATTCATAATTGTATCAATCAACGGGGATATATTTATAACATGAACTTCTTTTAATTTGACGGGATATGCTTCTTGCACAGCAATTAAAAACTTTTTAACAATCGATGGTGAAAATTTAGCAAAACGTGCAGGTGTGGCAACACCTGCATCCAATATATAGATATCACCAGCAATACCGACTTGTTCCTCTTGTAAGCGGATATCACCAATCATAAGACATACTTTCATAGCATCAGGTATTTGTGATGATTCAAATTCACAATCAATAGCTCGTAGAAATGTTATGCGTCGTCCATTTGATGTAAGTCCAGGTAATGGCGGCATATGTCTAAAAAACAAGATTTTGTTAAGATGATTGAGAATAGTAAAATTTTTAATCAGATTTTAAACTTACACATAATCTAATACCATAGAAAGTTCAGGTCTTTCAATGTCACGATTACTGAAAAATTCTGGTACAGCATTTCTCATTGTGTAATACATGTCTAACTTTTTTTTAACTTTTTCCAGACTAAATTTACAACCACGCAAGAATGTTCTAAGTCTAGCATCATCCATATCTTTAGGAAGATGAGGCTGCCTTTCAAGCCACTCACGAATTTTAGCAACATCATTATCAACAACATCAAGGCTATCGGGTTCACGAAGCTCTTCACGAATGTGAACTCGCATTTCCGCTGAAGGTTGAACAAGTGTCATCTTAAAATTTTTTCCGAAAAAAGAGGTATATATTAATTAAAATTTTAACTTGTATTTTATGAATATTACTATTTGATAATTCTTGTTAATGATAATTTTAACAACTAAATTTTCTATAAAATTTTTTGCTTATTTTGCGAAAATTGCATTTTAAAAAAAATTTTTTCTTGATAACAAATCAAAAATAGAATTATAAATTTCTTACGACTATACATCCAAAAGACAACAGTAATATTAAAGAACTATGTCCGGCAGCAGGTACCGCACAAGAAACTTCTCTTGAGAAAAAATTTTTTTTTTAATGTTCCGATACCTCGAATATTAAACGAAATTTCAAAATTCATTTGAAATTTGCATATTCCTGAATTTTTATTGAAACTTCCGCATTTCGCTACCGAGAGGAAGGGATCATAAAACTTACTGGATAGTTACGGTTAAATGTGTATCATGTGTATCATATGCATTCTATGATTTGCCCATTTCCTTTTCTGCAGTTGAATCGAAATCAACACCCTCAAAAACCCTCACCTGCCCCTCAATACTTAAAATTAGGCTCACACGCATACACACACACTAAAATACATCACTCTAAAATTGGCTGCAAATAATGCTTCAGGTCTTGAAACGTAAAGAAATTACAAAAAATCAATTATTCAACTATATTTCGATTTTTGGACCCATTATAATAACTTTGAAACCAAGCTCAAAATTGAAAAAACAATAACAAATTTTCAACATTACACAATAATTTATAATCATCTACCTGAAACCCCGCTAAATTTCATCCAATTTGAAGAATTTTTACAAAAAAAAAATTACGTCATATTGGGTCCGCCATCTTGAATTTTAAAAAACTCATAAAACATTCAAAATCAGCACGTTCGAAAAACTCCGTGTACACACTCACACGGACAGACATCACTCTAAAAATAATTGCAAATGATTCTCCAGATCTTAAAACGTAAAGAAAACACAAAATTATTGATTTCGATTTTCGGACCTAAGTAACTATAGTAACTTCCTACGAGAAGTTAAAACTTGACAAAACAAAACTAAAGTTTTTGACATACTGTCAAAATTATTTGAATACCCAAGAGAAACTTCGTTGGTTTATTTGATTCTGTCATCTTTAAGTATATGCTCTTTATTAATTTAAAGACTGCTAAATAATTTGATGTTTATCACATTATTTTTCAAATAGTGAACACAAAAAGTTATCGCTAGAATTGTGATATGCTTTATTTTAGCAATGTTTTTAATGGAATTCTAGGATAGCTACAAGAATCTTAGTTCTCTCATGGCTCTATTCCAGCTTCAGTTGACCATTGCCACATATCCTTTTGGTTTCTTTTCTCTCTGCTAGGGCAATTCTAGAATAATAGCACAACCATTTTGCTCGTTTAGAACTCCAAATATTTATTTAATTTCTTCCAATGAGACTATTGAACCATTGATAGTGACTGTATTGAAGGATAAGATGCCAGTTATAGTTTTGTTAGTTTTCTTGCAAGTATATCAGGGACCAAAATGTTGAAAGCTGTCAAGTAGTACCGAAATACACAACGCAGTTTTCTTTTCCGCTTTCGTATTGTATTCTTCATCGCACTTAGCAGTACTTTTACTGCTTAAGTGTCTTTTCCTGCATTTGCTAAAACCAATTTCTTTCGTAGAAATAAATTTATTTTTATCGTTGGCCTTGAATCAATGTAAGTACCTTTAAGATTATAATCTCTAGTACAGTTCCTTGATATGAATTACCTAAAAGTTCTTAACCTTACACACATAATATAATAAGCAAAATAATACTTTATATTTCAGGTTTTTGCACAGTTAATCATAGTTATCAAACTCCTCACTTCCTTAAATTAATTTTGACACATAGTTTTTTTAGAATTTAATTGCCATAAAATGAAGGTAGAATACTTAATGTAAAATCTGGCAAATTTTTAGCAATAAATATACCAATATAGCTTGTGCAAAAAATATTTAAAAATAACCGTATGAACAATATGTCTCTGAGATTTTTTATTTTTAGACCCTTTAGACACCCACCATACTATAAGCAAAAGACAAGTAATTTTCACAACATAATGGCTGTGCTTGTGTATATCTGCATCCTTTTTGTTTTGATTTTGTAATTATAAATAATATTAACATTTAACTTTCTTTGGTATTAAATAACACCAATAAACCACAGATAGAACAAAACATTTGTTTGAAACACAAATCAAGATAATGAAAAACTTACCTTTTCACATACCTAATAAATATTTTTTCATGACACTTTATCTAAGCATTTAGCTAATCAAAATCATTTTTCTAATGCAATGTTAAGTTTTAGCAGTTCACTATTTATATATAATTTATAAAATTGCTAAACTTTATAGCCTGTTGAAGTTTTTCTTTTAGTTTGGGCAGGTTTAATTATGTCATTAATTACCAACTTTAGGGTAAATACTTTATGATATTTGGTTATTTGGTTCTGTTTCTTTTTTTTATCCACAGGAAATTTAATTTGACGGATATAATCATTTTCATTATGGATACTGAGAATGATTGTTGTAATTTGTAGGCTTAAACTTTTTCTTTATTTGTATATTTAAAAGGAGCTTAAGCAAGAATTATAATTGATGGACATTTTGGGGCTAATTTGAATATTAACTTACAGTGCTATGTATGTACAGTGCTATGGATTGAAATTCTATTTAGTGATATTGCTTACTCTAAATAACATTATAAAGAAATATTTTAGAAACCAATGATAAATCCATTGGATACAAGGCTATTTTAAAAAAAAGCAATTTAGATATTGCTATCCCAATGCAAGAAATCATTAATCACTAACGCAATGCTAAAAAGTTAGAACAAATATGAATGATATAATCATAAAAAAACTATGATTATATTCTATTGAAGGGAATTTTATAAAACTATAACACAAAAAGCTCTAAAAAGGGAATCATATGATAAAATTTTATATACAAATTAATCAAATTAGATTAGGAAATAAAAGTTTTTTCATGACGCCTAAAATGCTGCACAAAACCTCGAAAATAATGCCCTCGAAAAAGTAAATGAATAAAATTATGTAATCCAATCAATCTTTGACCTATCGTATGAATTAGTTTACGCAACTCCTTTAAAAAAAAGATAAGTGTAGGAGAAAATTTTTGTCTTTAAAAACCTTAACCCAAATAGAATTATTTATTTTGAGTATTGTAAAAACTATACTAGTATATTTTTTCGAGTGTAGGCAGTTTTTTGAATTTTGAATTTTATTAGCTACAATAAAGTCTTCTTTTAACCTATTCGCAACAATAAATCTTCGATAGTTTGCTGCAAGCTTATTACTCGTTATTATTTCAACTGGTTTTTTGGGGTATTCCATCTTTTTTTCTTAACATTTTAGCTGATTAAGAAAATTAAAAAGTTTGATAGATGAGTATTCTAATAAAAATTTTTATGCTGTTGGCTACTAAACTTTTATTTAAATTTTTTTATATTAAATGTATACCGGAAATATAGCGTTTTGGATAGTCATTAGAAAATATGACTAAAGAAACCATTTCATCTCGTTATAAAAATATAGGTACAATATTATAAAATATTCTTATTATGTAAGTTGAAAGTGTGTAACTGACTATGGTAAAATGTAGTTTTGTTGAATTATATATATATTATGAATATTGATTCACAAAGATTTCTTAACAATGTAATTAATAATGAGGTTTAATAATAATATAAGTTTAACGAACCGTTATTTATTGTATCATATATTTTAAAGTTTTTTTAAATTATGCTGTTTAGTCAATTAGTTTCAAGATTAGCTTTTAAAGAAGTCAATTACAAGGAATAAAAGCTATTAGCTAATATTCGAAACATTATACTTACATCATAGCAAAACTTTCGTTTTTTGCCTTGGACAAACAAACAAATTGTTTGTAACACAAAAAGGCCAAAACTTCACTTTTCGGTTCAAGTGGCAATGTGATTATTGTTTAATTTTATTTGTAACTAAGTATAAATTACGCTTAGCTTATTACAAGAGCAAACCATCTAGATTGAAAATTAAGTAATATTTAACAATATTTTTAGGTTGTGTTGAATAATAAAAATTATTAAACCAGTTAATATGTCTATTCTTAGGATACTTAAAAAAGTCAGTTGTTTTTCTTAGAAATTTAATAACATTAATTAAAAACTTATACCAAGGTGAACAAATACCGGTCCTCAGTGAATCGGTCAAAGCTCCTACGAAAATAACCATTTTTTCAGTTTTGATAACAAAATAGAAATCTCATATACATAAATGCTATTTTTAAAGGATTTTTTAATTTCTTATGACCATTTAATTTTTTGGAACTTAAAAAATGTATAGGCTCTAATAACCTATTACTAAAAATTTAACATTGAAATTATTTTTATAAACTTATATTTTTACAAACTTTTATTAGTTAGTAAGTTCATAAGAAATAAGCTAGCTAAATAAGAGTTTATTAGGCGTATGGAGAAAACTATTAATTGTTTATGATATCAAGTTATATAAAGTCGTGCATCTCTTTTTACATTGTATCGAGATTGAGAATTAAAATTTGAATAATTTTCTCTTGTATTTATTGTATTGATTCATAATAAATTATAGATTCAAGGACTGATGTGGTGTCAAAACTATCTTAATTTACAGAGAAAAATTATTATCAAGTGCATGAAAAGCTAGTCCCGTCTGATTCATATATTTTTAGAATATGGAACTATATTCTTAGTATACTGTGCAATGAAATTTCAAAATAGCATATCATTAGCTCTATGCGAAATTTGAATATAATTGTGTTTATCATTCCAGACAGCACATGCTCAAAATGTAGGTTTGGAATACGGTAACGTGGCCAGACGTCCCGTTTTGAACGGGACTGTCCCTTTTTAGAGTTACGAGTCCCGGTGTCCCCGAAAGGAGCTCTGGGATGCAAAATTGTCCCGTTTTTTGAAACCGAGTAAAAATTTGAGTAGTCGAGCCGGTAGGACGTCATGTGTTACCGAAATTACAATCATCACTGAAAAAGCCATTGATAAGTATTGGATATGGAGCCCATGTAATTCATAATGCAAAAAAATCTGCTGCAGACAGGCTATAGTAAAACTAGATGGCTTGCTCTTATGTCTGCCTTGGAAAGGGTTTTAAAAATGTATCAGCCATTAAAAAACTACTCTTCGAGTATTGAAAAATGTCCCCTGTTACTAAAAAACTTTTTTGAAGTTTCGACATCCGAGTTGTGGCTTTATTTTTTACACGCTCAGTCAGCAAGTTTTCATCAAGCTATTGAAACTGGAAGGTCAGACTGTATCCGCAATTGAAGCTGCAAAAGAAATCAATCAATTAAAAGACAATTTGACTCAGAAAGAGAAAAATCAGTTTCTTCCATTTATGGTCCGTCAATCGAAATCGAAAGATAATGTTACTGACATAGGTGAAGAGTTAGTGAAAAGGGCGGCTACAGAATTTTATCAAACAAGCTGTGAATATCTGGAGCAGTGGAGGTGTTTTCTTACAAAAGAAATGGAGATATTTTATTGGCAGATTTAAAAAAGATTCCCGCATGGGAAGACGTTCAAAAATCTCTGGATTAATTGAAAAGGAATATATTGGCTGTAATAAAGTTTTTGAGGAATTTTAGTTAATTTGTAACTACATTACATCGCAGAAAGTAACCGAATGGAATAATCTAAAGGTTTCATGGAAACTCGTTGGGTGGAAGAATTCAAACACTTTCAAGCCAACAATTTTCAGCATGAAAACTTTTCTATTTTAATTGAATATAATTATTTTATGTTTGCCTGCTACAAATGCTCCAGTAGAAATAGTATTTTCTATGATGAACAAATTATGGCCATCTGAGAAGACCCAGTTACAAATTTCAGTTCTAAAGGCGATGTTGATAATTAAGGTGAATATAAGAAAAACGTGCCAAGAGTTTCATTCTTACTTAAAATCTCACCAGCTATATTAAAGCAAATTTGTTCCTCTGATAAATATATGTAAATATAACTAAACGTTTCGGGTATATATATTTTTTAATAAGTAACTTTTAAGCTAACTGATTTTTCTGAATAAATAACTTTAAAAAAATGTTTTTTTTTATATTGACTGTCCGCTAATTAACCTAAATAAACCAATGTCCCGTTTTGAGTCAAAAAATAAATGGTCACGTTAAGAATACTGATGTATATTAGAAAATCATGAAAAATAAGTCAGTCCATTGAGCGCTACAGAAACTTACTACTGGGATCGCATTACTTTTAGCGGTTACATACACTTAGAATTTTCAATAGAAATTGTTTTTTTTTTATTTTATTTTCGTATTTTACATATATTTAAGTACACACACAGATATATCGTGGTCACCGCAAGACGTCTTTTTTGAGTACAGCTTTAGAAAATCAGCTAGAGCAACTTTTAATATTATTATTTTTAAATATAAAAATTTTAAAATACAGTTAAAAATTACTTTAATATGTGTATAAATTTTTACATTAATAGATCTAAAGGTTTTCTCAGGAAAAATTCTCGAAAAACCCCTATTTTAGAGGCTTCTAAGTGTATATAACCCCTTAAGATTGGTTAAGACCTACTTAGGAATCTATCAAATACCATACTAAACAAAATAATCTGATCAAAAAAATGGTAATTTTTGATCCTATTCAGTATTTAGCAGATTTTTGTAGAAGGGTCGAAGAAAACATCGAAAGAGATTTCTGATCTTCCATTCTCAATCGTACTTACGCCTTTTCACTTAATAATGTGATATTTTCTTTTATAATTGTATCCGGATACAATATCTAAGCTGTAATCAACAGAATTTCGAACAATGGCAAAATGTTTCTACTAAATTAACAAGTACTAAGCAGCAGTACTTTAAAATTATTTGGAGTTGACGTAATATAATAGTGCTTAAGAATAAAATATAATTTGAAGAACTAAATTTCATTTCATATAAATTCGTATTAAATGGAGCTTTAAGCGATGAAATATTTTCATTGGACCTTTATTCAGCTGCATAGGATAAATTCCACGATGAGCCAACATACGGGCAAAATTGTCATCTACGCTTTCTTCTGGGGTTTGTATAGCTAAACAGAGTTTCTAGTTATTTGTAATTGAATTGGAAAGCGTGCAAGAATTTCTGTTTAATTAACTACTAGAGCAATATGGTCAAGAGAGTAAGAAAAATCGATAATCTTCAAAAAAGAATGAATCACAATTCCGTTCATCTAAAAGTTATTCACAAACATTCAATTCAGTTCAAATTCAGCAACTGAAATTTTGCAGTTTACGGTTAAAAAATTATACATATAAATGTGCTAATAGATTGTGATATTATTTACAAGAATTAATAATTTATATATCTACAGCACGGCATGGGAATTTTAATTCGTTAATATCTACAAACAATTTTCTGAATAACCAAGAATAAAGCAAAAGAGAAAATTGAATATATAATAAGTCCATACAAGTAAATGAAGTTGATTAACCCAAAAAAAAATAAAAAATCACATTAAAAAAAATCTCTACTGACTAACTATTTTATTTTGTAAAGATTTGCAAATGTTACGCATTATTTGACTGCTTACTTATATTATGAAATAAGATTTTGTGAACAATTGGTGTGGTTTCTCTCCAAATCGGTTTTATTTTTTTCCCTTTTTTTCAACGGAGAAAACATATTAATCACTGAACTCACCTTGAGATACAAGTTTAATAAACTTTTTAATCCAAATTTAATACAAAATTTTAAAAAAATCAGCAAAGACGTATCACAAAAATAAAAGCAGTTAATATTGAGGAATAAACTTTCAAACTGACGAAATACAAGCAAGTCTTAGACACTTTATAGACACTGGGAGTATTTTTTTTTATACTTTTAATCCGGTTAGTGGGGGATAAGACAATTTCTTCATAAGTTTTTTACGTGATGTTGAGGTTATGCAGAAAAGTAATTATAAATATATATATATATAACATTAAAAACTGACTAAACTATCTTTATGTAATGAAGAAGGGGAAGAAAAGTTTCTTTCACTATGCCACAAAATCTTGCTAAGAGTTGAAATATTTTGAGGTATGACAAGATACCTTTGTAATTTTCATCTATTCGGGTGAGTTGGCCATAGTAATGAATTAATCAGTAAGTTTTGATCTCTTTAAACTACTATAATTTTTATTTTTTTTAAGGTAATTAATTTTAATATTTGAAAGAATAAATAAAAGAAAACAATTGAAAAATATTATGGATAGTTACTCACAAGCAGTGAATACTTCATATAAAGCTTATTAATTTTAAAAACATTTATTGTTGTTTAAAAATTTTGTTCACATAATTATACGTAGCAAAATGCTCACAGTATGGGCCAATAACAAAACCTTTTTAACCTGAATTACTATAGCAGCTAGCACTAGAAACCTTTACTAATTTCAGACTGATATAATTTTACAAATGTTTACTTGTATTATTATGTAGTCATCTTTTTTTGCTTTTAACTTCCATTTCGCCTACTTAAAGAGTCAAAGCTGAAATGCTTCGATGTTACCCTACTTGAATGTGCATTACTCTGTGGATATTTATAACTAATTATAAAAAATAAAATGATCTTGAATTTTTATTGTTGTTAAGCAATTATTTTCAAATCTTTTTCTTACATCTATTTGTTTCAAATAATTTTACATAGGACTTTAATTTAAGTTTTAAACTTAATGGTCCATTGCCAAACTATAGCAAAATATTAAATTTAGGAAAAATTCTTATGAATTTAATCCAAATGTTTTCTTTCTTTAAAAAAATACTGCTTTAATCTACTAGTGTTTTGGTGTCTAGAAGTATTTTCATAAACTCAAATCGAAAATGATTTTAAAGCTGTTTGAAGCAATTCTCTAATCCGATCAAAGAGAACTGTAAACATCAACAGGGAAACTGATAGTTTTTTTTAACCTATTGAAAAAAGTAAAGATGTTACCCTGATTAAGACTAAAGTTACATTTGAGTTTATGAAGACATCTTAGATTATCATTTTGGACAGCATTTTTTTATGCGTTTTTGTGTCACGTTTACACTCAATAGTTTGTTGAATTTTGAAGTTTGTTGAATTATTCAAAAAGTTACGACTAAGCTTCGGTGAGTAAATTATTATAAAAACAGAAATACAAGGTATCTTATAATCTCAAAAAGGCTGATTACAGCTGATTAATTTTAAAACCATTGGTGATATAAGTTGTTATGCTAAGTGTTATTTTGACACAAAGTGCAATAAATATCCTTACATAGTCTTTACTCAACCTTAAGAATGGAAATTTACCCATCAAATTCAATAGCTTGTCAAAAAGAAAAAAATTGGGTTAATGACAAAAAAATTATTTGTTTTTAATAATCAGGGGGAAGAAAGTAACTTTGATGCCGGCTTTCTGTCTGTAAAGTTTTTCTATCCACGCATAAACTTAATTAAGCTTCAGTGATGCAAATTTTCCCCACTGGGTCAAATCACTATATAAATTTAAGTTTTATCTCTTACTCGTTCAAGTGTCCGTAAATCTATTTTAATTTCAAAGCGCTTATTAATGATGACTTGTACTTGATGTAATCATTATTAATATTGATTTAAAACTCTTTTGACTAAGAATTCAGGTCAATAGATTGAAGTATAGCTATTTGTAATATATAACTTAAATTGACATTTATCATAGCGAGTGCTAATACGGAAAGCAATTCAGATAATCAAGGTGAAGAAAAATGAAATATGAATTTTATTGATAATAATTTTATTGTTTTAGTTAATATTTTGCTACCCTTTTGAAGATAGAAAGATAGGCTCTTAAAACTCCAATAAGAAACTAATTAATAACAAACCAAACAAAAACACAATAAAAAAAATATTATTGAAATTAATAAGTCATATAAATAAATTTTGAAATGAATTTTCGACTAGTTCAACTTGAAAATAAATTGTTAAGGGTTTTATTTTGTTTTCAGTTGTAATTATGGTTACATTAAGCATTTGGCTGTTTTTTCTTGTTTATTATTTTCTTAAATGAAAAATATCATGCAAATATTAGAAATACTAAATTTTTAAAATTTATACGTTACGTTAGTTATTTATTAAATATACGCAATTCAAACAATTTGTTAAATTGTTATCTGTATTTTTATACAGTTATTTTTGTTAACAACTAATATCAATTTTTTAATATCTCTTAAAGGACCTGTTTGTAAGAATAATTTTAATTCAAGTAAATAAAGGTGTAATCACCACACTTAAAAATGTTAATCTCGTTAGAATAGCAATTAACAGTTATTTATATAAAAAGTTGAGACTTAAGAAAAGTTGACAAGTAGTAATTATTTTAGACTAAATTTTTTAAAAATTATTTTTCACATCGGCCACATCAGTGAAATTCGATCATTAGTTCACCTGCGTTGAATATGAAGATTTTCTTATATGTACCCATTTTTTAGAGTTTAACATTTGAATGATGTAAGTTGATAATTTGGCTTCATTGTGATTATTAAGGATAATTTCTGTACGAATACAGTAATTATTGATTTGTTAAACGAAATAATGGATCTTTTTCCGACAAAGATTCAGCATTGAAGTCCAAATGCTTGGAAATAAAGAACTTTTTTTCCAAAGTTTTGTGCTAAATCTTTCATTCATTAAAAATTTCACAACACTTCCATAGGTTTGAGGTTTTAAGCTTGAGATAATATTGTGATATGACACTTGAGATTTTTGAGTTTTTAAAGATTTTTATCTGTTAATTTAATAAAATGTAATCCTTTCAATCTTATTATTAATATTTTTAGTTATACGAAAAAAACTTTGGAAACTCTATTTTATAATACACTGTTTTGTAGTCAAATTTTTTATTAGTTTAATGGTAATTCAAGAAAAAAGGCTAAGTTGAGCAAAAGAAAAACCATATCTCCCCTTCAAAGAGAGCTATCTACCCCCCTGCTGTTGAGTGTACAGTGTTTACTATCTGAAATTTCATTTAAGTATTTACATTGAAAATTTTAAATTTCATAGAAAATGGCCTTCAATATTTTATAAATGCTTAGTATTGACGGAGGTTTTTAAAAATAATAACCTCAAAAAGAAAAAGATCTCGGATATAAAATTTATTTTGAGTCTGTGCAAAAAAGTTGATTTGTTAAATGGAATATAATTACAGGAAAATCTACTAAATATTTTATAATCATTGCAATAAAAAATTGGGAAAACCTTGAAGCAATCTACACTGACCACCAAATTCACCATTTAATAATAATTAAGTAAAAATTTGGTTAGTACACCAAAAAAACTTCCTGAAAGTCATTAATGGATTGATGATTTCCACTAAAGCTAAAAAAGCAATAACAATCACAGCTTCCATCTGTATTTCTAAACTTATCTGCAAAGCTTCAAAGCTTTAGAAAAAATATTTTAAGTGTCAATGAAAAGACGTAATAAAAGTAAAGTAAAAAAGAAAACAACAATATACACATTACTCTAATTAATTATATTTTCAGATTCAAAAATAAAAAACCTTTAGAAGTGAAATAAATTTTGTTCAAAAAGGGGGGCGTTTACTACATAAGTGAAAATTCGGAGGCTTGAATATCTTCTTGCATAACCCAAAAAAAAGATAAAACAAAAATTATCGTATTGGGAAATCGAAGAAAATCTCCCATTTGTATTTGTAAAATGAAAATTTAGTCATACTAACATTGTGTGTAATCACTTTAACATTAAAGTGATTGCATTTAATTTCTGGTTTATGATTTTTATAATAATTCCCTTATAAGAAGTCTTTTTTCATTGCTTATTAACCAAGACGTAAGTTCCAGTATGGCTTTTATTTATTTGGTAAGATTTTGCCAGTAGGTAAACGAATGTAAATGATTGAACTCTTTCTTTTTTAACAAAGAGATCAAGTAAAGTATAATTTTTTCTATTATGATTAATTGTTTTCAATAAAACTTTTGTTAAATTTTGTAACTTGTAATATTTTTCATTGCACTGAAATTTAAATGTAGTGAGTTTCACTTTTTACTTATTTAAAACAAAAAAGTATAACTATATTTTATTTTGAAATGGATAAAGGAAAGAGCTTAAAGAAAAATGATACATTTTTTATTATCTTTATTTTTATTTTTTATTAACAATGAAACAAAACATTTTTATTTTTTAGTTACTAAAAAAAATGATATAATTTTTTCCACATGGAGTGCTCTTAAAAAGGTTTTCGTACGCGTCACCTACCATGATTTCCATGAGCGTGTATTTTTTATCAGCAGAATCATAAAAGTGTAATTGGAATACCAATACTCGGAACATAAGCAAAAGTATTAGATTTGTTTGCTTTAATTTTAGTTAATTTTTATGCTGACTTCACAACTTAAGGATGGAAATCAGGAAATGGTTTAGCTTTTTACTAGTTTATTTTTTGTTTCTTCTCAAGTCGGATTAAGATATCACCACTAAGCCTAAACAAAAAATATCAGGAGTAAAAGCAAAATAAAAAAACAAAGAAAAGGCTTAAATTATATTCTCTTTAACACTTCAATACCGAAATTTATATTTTGGATCAAACATCTTGGTCAATTATATTAATATATACAAAGGCAAACGTAGTTAGCTCCTTAAAGATTCATGCGAACATGGTTTTCTTTTTCTTAAGTTTAAATAAATGTACTAGAAGAAAACAGTATTCCTTCCCGAATTTTTTACATGTGATATTTCAAAAGTGCATACACTAATTATGTGAAGGTGGCTTCTTTTTTAATGACTGCTTCTCTAATAAAATGTGTTAATGTATCTAAACATCGCAAATAAAATTGAAATGTAACTTTTATCATCATAAAAAGGAATGATCTATTCAAAGCTGTTGTTCATGTATTGCTCCTATTAAATTAAAATTTTTTCTGCTAATATTGCTATTGGAATTGTACCCCATCAAATCCTTAATGGTGTCTGCTGGAGGAATATAAAGAACAGCAATCCATTGGGGTCCCCAAATAAACATAACACTTACTAGGCAATTTCCTTAATTTGATTTATTTATTCAGCTAAGATACTATTTCTACTGGTTATAAAGTCAGTGGTCTTTAAAAAATGCATTCTTCATTGTTGCTTTTTGCTCGAATTAGTGTGAAGTGATTTTATCAAAAAACTAAGTTCATGGACACTTTAACATAACAGAGCAAATTAGCAAATTCCAGAAATTTAAAAAAAAATCAGTTTTATTTAACCCAATTAAATCAATCTAAACTAAATTATCCCTAAGTTAAATAATAATATTTAAAAAATTTTCTATATTTTCCAATTGAGCCCTCAGTATTTGAGGGCAATTTAAGTGAAATTATTTTATTCCTACTATTAGCTTGCAAAAAGTAAGTAAAAATCTTAAATTATTAATAAAATCTTTTCTATTCATCCAATCAAATTCAAATAAATTTTGTTCTGTTGGCAGTGCATGACAATTGATGCTAATACAGTTAGTTCAAATATTATTCTTACTGTTAGCTCATAATGTCCAATATCTTTTACAAATTTTCAATTGTTAACAAAATCTTTTCTATTCATCCAATCAAGTTCAAAAAAATTTTTTTGAGCTGGAAGTGGATGACTATTGATATAGTTAGTTTAAATATTAATACATTGTTTTTACTAATTTTTACATTTATATGAGAGAAAAACTTCAGAAAACTGAATGCGACGACTTCTGAACTCAGAAAAAAGAAAAAACAATCTCTGAATGGGAATGAATGAGAAATATAAGTAGGAATATTCTTTAAAAAATTTGTTTATATATTAACTAGTTTTTATAATATTTTTCAACCTAATCAAACATATTCATCTTTAAAAGAAAATTTTACTCTCTAAAACCAAATTATATAACATATATATTATTTTCTTACATAACAACAATTACACTTTGTTAAGAAAACAACAATTTCAAGAAATCAAAATTTTTTATAGTGAAAGTTTTTACTTAAGCTGTACCAATACCATAAAATATGTTACAACAGCCCCAAGAACCTGAAAATATATCAATTTCAATAAAAGCAAGCAAAGTTAATCAATCAAAAAATTAAATTTTACGGATGCAAATAAATCTAAAGATATAGTAAAAAATTTCGCTCCAGAAATTGACATCGCTTTTTGGCATTGTTGGCAAACAATTTGAATAAAAGTTTTTGCCTCTTCAGATCCATCATACCAGTGGCATGAATATGCTGCTTCCATTACTGATGAGCTCTATTTAAATGATGGAATTTTCTTCTATCAAAATGAAATGTTTTAAAGAACTAACTTATAGTTTACCTCTTCAATGAGACGATTTCCAAAAATACAAAAGTGAAACACTTGGGCTAAGGAATAAACTAAGTAACCAATTACTGAAAATGCATAAGTATTTATTCCAGAGATTTTTGTTGCCTGATAAGCGATTAATGTCAGTTTAATTGTAGCTGTTAGCATGTGTAAAAGAAGCGCTGCACCATAAGCATCCCCAATAGCTGCCACAAGCCTATTCATGTTTTAATTACATATTATTTAAAAGATATTATTTTATTTTCCAAAATAGAAATTTAATTAATAAAATTACAAAGAAAAATATTTAATATGTGGCAGCAGTGTCAGTTATACAGTGACCACAGGAATACCAACATAATATCTATTGACAACTTCCTGACAACGTATGACTGCTATCAACTCTATTTAACCGGTGTAATCGCAAAAATGAATAATTCTATAATTACATGCGCATCTCGAAACTAATTATAAGAAACTTTTCTGAACAGTAGATTTATTATATTTCATTTCTGACATTTTTATAATAATAATTCAATCTGTAGCACGTTGCTATTTATATATATGACGCCAGCCTATCTGTCAACCTGTCAAATAATGCTTCCATCCGGTTATTACCGCGCCTTCAATTCAATCTTGTGAACTACTTTTAGTACTGTCACGTTGACCATCCAAAAATTCTTTACAGCTCGACCATCCTGACTTTAGCCACGTCCTCGTGGCTCTCCTAGGAATTCGGTTTCTCAGAAACACTAATTTGGTAAAATAGTCTATTCGCCATTGAAAACGCTTGACCCTTATCATGCCCTGACACTCTGTTCATTGAAAGTAGTTTCCTTCTTAATTTAACGCTTTGTTTGAGCACTTTGCTCCTCCATTCTTATCCATAGACACTTCGTAGTAGTACATCCGCTTTCGTAATATTTACGACTATCATCTCTTTTCTTTCTGGCTTTGTCTGGATGACTCTCTTTTCGGCTTTTCCTGCTGTGTTTATTCATGATGCTAGTCAATTCTGAATTTACGATGTTAATTAAATATTACTATTATAATTCCAAGTTTACAATGATTAATTTTTAATTTCAATATCAATATTTTAATTACAGATCCACAATGTTGATCAATTTTAGCTTTAATGTTGATATTCTTATTTCAAGAATGTTAATTAATTTTTAATTCCAATATCAATATTTTAATCACAGATCCACAATGTTGATCAATTTTAGTTTTAACACTCGTCTTTTCAATTTCGCACAATGGAGATCTTAATGTATCCGATCAATCTCCACACGCTTTATTTCTTATAATCCGCAGTAAGGATCTTTATTCTACTTCTGAAGCTATAAGAAACTTTTCTTAACAGTATATTTATTAAATTTCATTTCTGACATTTTTATAATAATAATTCAATCTGAAGCACGTTGCTATCCATATATATGATGCCAGGGACTCACTAGCGCTTAGCGGCACAAAATTTAGTGCTAAATGCTAATGAGTCCATTAGTCTCCACTGACGTTCCACTCCACTGGTATATAAAAAAAACTCTCCATTTTTACTGTGCTAAGTCGTCTCCACACGCTAAGCGCTAGTGAGTCCCAGGCATGACGCCAGCCTATCTGTCAACCTGTCAAATATAGCTTTCATCCGGTTACTACCGCGCCTCTAATTCAATCTTGTGAACTACTTTTAGCACTGCCACGTTGACCATCCAAAAATTCTTTACATAATGTTATTTGTTATCATTTAAATATATCTCTTAATTAATAATAAGTGAGTGTTAAGTATTATTTTACCCCCCACACGACAAATCCATTGGATTTTCTTTACTCATTTGCTTGTAGCTCTGCAATTTACATTTGATCTGGCAAAACTTTGTTTTTCAATAATTAATGTGCTTTCTTAAGAGAAAGAAAATAAAACTTGATTCATTAAATGATTTTGTTTTTTATATTCCTACACTTAGCTTACGAAATGTATATGTGCAAATTTTCAATTGTTAATAAAATATGTTTTATTTATCCAATCAAGTGCAAATAAATTTTTTTGAGCTGGAAGTGGAAGACAATTGATGTTAATACAGTTAGCTCAAATATTAATTCATTAATTATATTCAATAAACTATGTTTTAGTGTTATATGAGAGAATACTTCAGAAAAGTAAATGAAACGAATTCCAAGCAGCTTTATTTAAATTTTTTAATCATTAAATGGAAATCGAAAAACAAAATCAAAAGCATATTTGGGAATTTTGCTTAAAAATATTTTTTCTAGTTTGAATTTTATTTAATTGAGGTTGAAAATTTTAAAGATGTTGTGATATCAATACAATAGCAGCTTAAGAGAGGGGGCGTTATACTTACAATATTTTATTATGATGTTATACGCCCGCAGTGGCCAGAATACTAGTCTAGTATTGTTCTCTAGGAAACTAATTTAAAATTAGTTTTTTTTTCCAGCCTCTTGCAAAAATACTGGCAAAAAAGAAGTAAATTGATTCGAAATCAAAAATTAAAATTTAGAATATCAACCAGTTATTTGAGGTTTTTAAGTAGTAATTTTTAAACAGTTTTGAAATGGTTGCTAAAACGGAGATTGATCTGTAAGGCTATATTTCTTATGCGGGCTTATCTGATTTCTTTATCATAATTATTCCTGCCGTTTTAAAACTAGTTGGAATTTATTTCAATCTGAAGCAAGCATTAATTAAATATTTAAGTATGATAATTGCCTTACGTAATAATTGTTCAAATAGTCCAGGGAGTATTCCATCTATTCCCGGAGCTTTATTTTGATTATGGTTTTCTTGCGATTTCTTCACCCATCTCGTATTAAGTGATATTTTTCAACTTTCGATACTGCTGGTGTGTTAGTTCTATATCTATGCTAGAATGGACGTCGTGAATTTGAAACAGTTCTTCTGGATATTGAGTAAAAGTTATATTTATACGTTCATTTTTCTAGAGTGTGTTCCATTTTGATTATAAAATCATTTGAATTTTCTCATTGCTTTCCATAGTAAGTAGTCTTTTTCCTCTTCTGGATCGAACCCAATCGGATAGCTCTTGAAGCAATTTTTTTTATAATCCATTATTATTTGTTTGACTCGAATACTTACTCGAAAGCAGTTTTGTCAACAATATTCCTTGGCGATTGTCATTCTTTTCACCAGGCTCTCAGTAGAAAAAACTGTTACAACTGAATCGTTAATGACCTCCATCAAATTGGCATGATTTGATGGATCCGCCAATTAAGGTCCGACTGAGATTGACTTTTTATTCTCGGCCAAGACCGAGAACATGTATACATGAACATGTTACAAAACTACCTACTGCCGCAGCGGAAGAGTCGCTATAAGTTTTATTAAATTTTGCTAAGCATTTTGATTATTACTAATGTTTCAAAATCTATAAGTTCAATAAAAATCATCAAGATTAAATTAAGAGTACTATTAATACAATAAATTCCTTTTTTCTTCCTTTTTCTTAAATATTAAATTAAAATCAATTTAAAAAAATATAGGTATAATTTCAAAAAAAATTTAAAATTTATTCTATAAAATTTAATAACTTCCAAATATTTTCTGTCATAATTTTTTTGAATATATTTATGAAAATTTAAAAATTTATCGTGGATGAACTTCATATGCAAAAGGATGAAGTCAATTTGCAAAATGGATGAAACTAATCTGCAAAAGGATGAAGTCAATTTGCAAAAGATGAAGTCCATTGGCAAACGAATGAGGTCAATTTGCAAATGTATGAAATTAGTCTGAAAAACCTGTATAAATCCCTATATCACCAAGTATGTGTAAATAACCTCTAATACACATTTACATTCCATTATAAATCCTCCACCATCCTCAAATCGTTCTATAAAAACTGGAAGCTTCTCTTACTTAGATCGCTTCTTCTCTGAAGGTACACGATACCTTTTATCTCAAAGCAGAATGATTAACTGCTCAGTATGGCCTTTTGAGGATTGACATTTTTCAGTACAACCAACAAGGTCCATATGGCAAATACTGACACGAAAAATTTGGTGTATACAGATGTTTGGAGTCACTAAACTCTTTTCTAAATATATGTGGACTTTCGACCCCTAGTGATTTCTAGTATATGTTAAACGTTTAAGTTTTAAATTAATACCTAAAATTAATTGCTCCCAAGCAAAGGGAAGCTCACTTCCAAACATAGTAATAATTGCAACCCTCTGTAATTTGAATTAACAGCACATATGTCTAATTAAAATTTTATTATAAATTATTAACCAAAGGAAACAATAAGTAACGAAAATCAGTTATGAAGTCGAATTAGCAGGAAAAACTTTTTACCTTGTTTTGAGATCCAATCAAGAACAGTACGGCTAAAAGATTGAATAACTGATATAACTTTTTAATGATAAGTTACAGAAATGAAAAAAACAAAAAACATTGCATTAGTGTGTACTCGATTATAACAATTTGGTAGATGAATTCTTACGCTGTTTCACATAAGTACAATGTCAAGGTTAAAATGAAATTTGATTTTACTATAAATATTTTTATTTTTCTACATACCTTACAACATGCTTATGTCGCTCCACCCAATATTTAATAGCACTTCTAACCATAAGCTCTTGCTTTTTTGTCAACCCGTTTGGATTACTTGGGTTCACTCCATTCATACCGAAATTTTGTAAAATTGCTGGTCCTCTATATTGTGGACCCCAATCCTTTTTTGATGTATAGATCTTACTTATATCTGATTCACCTTCATTTTCTATAAATAATATAAAAATATTTTTTGAAAGCAAAAAGTTAATTGTGAAAAACAACAAGGAAGCAATTAGCGATTTTTAATTACCTTCATTTTCAATCAATTCCGATTTTGAATTAGCTGAAAGTGAGCGAAATAGAGCTGCTGAGTTTGGTCGATATGTATCAAGTGATGCTGACAGTTCCATTAGTGGTTTCATAATCGATTTCAGGTGCTGTAATTGCTCACAGGCAAATATTAGCCATGAGCAGAATAAAACATCAGTTAAGTTGCTTTGAGATAAAGCAAATAATATAAAATAAACTTGCAGCCCCAGTGTAATAAAATAGACCATTGGACTCATTATTTGCCATGGATACCAAGACTTGAGAGGTAAATGTAAAATTGGCACTGTATATGTCTGATTTGTTTCAATATTAAGTACATCCATAGTACTCTCTCCAAAAAACGTTATCGTTGTCCATGCTGGAAAATATAATATGTGATATTGATAAAGAAAACAAATCGTCTCTAACAAAAAAATTAAAAATAAAATAAATAAACTGTCTAGGGTTGTTGTGTTTATATTCCAACAGGTTACAAACAAAAACTGTGAAAGAATATATGGGCCGCAGTTTGGACACCCCTGCTTTATACTATTTTACTGGGTATTTAGTTTAACCAAAAGGAAATCGCTTATAATTATTATTCAAAGTTTATCTTTAATATTTTTGTTATTAAGTAAATATAACATTTCATTAATAGTATTTAAGAAAGAAGGAAGAAAATAACAACAAAAAATTCCACCCAGGGTCTGGAAGTTTCCATAAATGGCGGATATAGTACAAAGGGGATCCATCGGCTTTAAAGAAAGATCACCATTAACTGTATCAGCGAATAGAAATACAATATGTATACTTACCTATAGATTTATTGTGATTATGAACAGACACGTTTAGATTTTATTATACATTTAAGATAATTACTCCAACTAGAAATTCAATATTCCTTTTTTATTTAACTTACCTATAACTGAAATTGCAGTGAATAACATCACTGAAAAGAGTAATTTTCTCATTTTAGCTAGCGCAATTGAATGATATCGACCGTCCGATTCAATAAATAAAGGATGAGAATTTGGATGATTCCATATATTCAATGCTCTGAAAAATTAAGTTCATTAGATATTAATTTTGTTGCTTAAATAAGAAATGACAAGGAATATTTTATCTGAGTTTTAGAAATGTTTTAAAACACTTTTTGCTTGATTTTGCCAATTTGGATAAAATAAATGTCATTAAAATGTGAATTCAAGAATATGTCTCTGCATATAAAGATCATAATTTTATGAATTAAAAAACCTCAATTATGTCATTTATGCAAAATAAACAAATTTGGTGATAATGCCTGCCAGCATTTAGCACTTCAAAACAAAAGAGCTGCACCAGGACAAGTAAGCGTCTTAGTTTACTTATCCAAATTCTCAGGGTATGTGAAGACATAATTTTTGCGTGCCTTATGTGAATAACGGAAATAATTTATGGAAATAGATCTGGTCATAGCAAAACACATCCAACCTCAATTAAATAATTGTCAATTAAAGATTAGAATAAAAAGGACTTGTATGTTAAAGTAAAGAGTATTGCGCATGATTTACATATTTTTTTCAAACAAAATAAAACTTACTTGTAGAAGTTTTTCGACATAACGGCAAAAAAAATAAATTTGGTAATGCAATGTGTGAAAAACAATGTTGTTATCGTATTTGATGATAACTCACTAACATCACCAGTATTTAAAGCTAAGTTCACCAAAATTCCAGTAAATTGAAATAAAATTAAAAATAAAGTAATCGATGAATAAATAATTGGTAAAATATTTGATCCATTTGAATAACGAAAAAGAAAATGTCCAAACATTTTCATCAATTTAATATTTGGTATTAAATCAGCAGCTAAGCCAGTATATTTAGTCTCGGACATCTGTAAAAGAAAAATCAAAATTTTAAAAAAATCTTCGATTTTAAAAGAAATTTTTTGTTATTTTAAGAAATGTTGAAAGCAAAGATACAAGTATCAGCTGGCAATGACGTTTGTTTAGGAAAAGACAAATGCAAAATTAATTTGAAATTCGAAATCTTTAGAAAAGAATTGGGTTTGTAATCGAAAATGTTAAGGCATGTTTCCCTATCAAAAAACAAAAAAAAAATGTATATGTGTTTGAAGTTTTATGAAAACACGAAAGTTTGCCAAGAAATTTTAATTGTAAGCTTTTTGTCTTTTTCGTCCTGTTGTAGCTTTGTGGTGATCCACAAGTTTGCTTTAAGTATTAAAAAGATTGCTAGAATAAAGTAACTACTCAAAAAAGGCTATGTTTGTGTTAGCATTCAAAAATTCAAAGACAACAACGTTATGTAATAAGAGATATGACACGGATTCATCATTATATTATCTTGAAATCAAATAGCAGTCAAATGAGTGGAGAGCATTTTGTGAAATTCGTTTGCAGCGACCAAGAAATAAACGACAAGCTGATAACTTTAACGTTTCTTTGTTTTAAGGGACTCGTACTTCATCAACTACCTTGACAAAGGCAAAAATATCAAAGGCATTGTATTATAGTTGTATATGTCTGCAAAAGTCGTTATTAAAGGAAAAAAATATTACAAGTAATTGTTTGAAAAGATCATCAAGTTACACAAGTTGAGCGCCGATTTGTTCCTACATCTCTTGTATAGTATTTGCAAATCTTGAAAAAAGAGTCTAAGGAAAACGATTTTGCTCAAATAAAATGGTCATCCCGGAGACTAAGGCCTTTAATACCTTTAGCAGCTCTGTTTTCACAAGAAATAAAAACACTGAGTACTTTCAGCATAGATTAGCTATGTGACTAAATAAGGAAATAATATGAAATAATGAAGGAACACATTAAGCAATTTTTAACTACTAATTAGGAAAATGTACATTACAACTCTATTAGTTCCTTTTTGGTCAGTAATGAACAGATATGATTCTTGTGTTTGACTTCATTAAAATTTTAATTTGAATGTGACCATTTTTTTTTAAATATAAGATAAGACATTACATCATTGCTTATAATATTTCAGTGAAAATTTGCCGATATCTCAGGATAAATATTATATTTCAAAAGAATTATTTAAGGATAATTTTACTTACTTTAATGTTCTATATTTTTCACTTATTTTGATTATTATTTCTACTTTGAACTGTTTAATAATACTACGATATAGTTTTCAGCCAGTGCTACTTACACTGAAATATAAAATTTTAAAGTTTTTAGTTTGAACGTTTAGGTCTATCAAATTTCTAGCCATCTGATGATTCTCATGATTTTAAATTCAAAATGGTAGAAGCTTTTAATAATTAACAACAATTGTAGAAAATATGTATACTAGTTCTTGACCTTAAAAAATGTTTTAAATCCCATATATCACATGCGAAGGTCACCTTATAAAATGAAATTGAGCCTACTTTAAAATTTTGAACATTAATCGGTTAATTAAAAACGTCCAATGCACATCCTACTTCTTATACGCATAGTTTTTGTTTTTTAAATTTGACCTTTAAGCTAATAAGAATTTATTTTTGATTTAATTTCATGTGGTTAAATATATATATGTAGGAATTCATGGATTGAATTTAATATTTAAGTTTGTTTAAAACTACATTTAAATTCTTTAAATGTTTAAAACTATTTATCTCTCCAAATAGAGTGAATTTTATTGACGGAAATACCATTTTTATTTTTAATTTAAAGAACTTTTGACTATCTGACCAGTAATTTACATATCAGAAGAAGGAAAAGAAAAGGATACTTATGTTTATAAGAAATGCTTAAACAAATAATAACAGTTTTTTATGGGTATCATCTTCAAATATTTAAAGCACAATATAAATATATTACTTAAACATGTTTCAAACGTTAAATTAACTACCGCTCTTAAGACCTTCAAGTATGTTGGCAGAAGCATGGACTTCTTTTCTTTGCTTCAACTCATTTGATGATTGTTCAATCAGCCTTCTCTTATTTTTGTAAAAATAAAAGCATTACGCTAAAGTTTTATTTTTTCAACAAGTTATACTTATGCGATCTAACCTTCCTTAAACATTGAAGTTGCGAGCCTTTTTTCTCCTGAGCTTTGCACCATATTTCATCATTTGCATCATGATTCAGGTTTCGGTTTCAGTTTTCATTCTTCAGCTTTGGCCGTTTTCATTTCTTTTAGGATTGTGCTGTTTTCAATTTTGTTATTTAGTAATGATAATAAGTGATATATCAGCAAATTTTTAGAATATTATTTTTTTTTATTTGTATAATAAAGGGGTATGATGCTTCATTACAATAAAATCCTGTAACTTCTGTTACTTCTATGATTAAATTTAAGGTTTTTAATTAATCAGAGCTTCACAATTCAAAACAAGAAAATCAAAACAATGAAAATCTTTGTTTATCAACTACTTTAAAACATTTTTAAGTTGAAACTAGGGAAGTCTAAGAAAAGCAATAGTGAAAGATATTTTATCCGATTTATTTCGAATTTTGAAGTGCACCTTCCTTTGCATAATACAAAAATCTCCTGGATGATATTTTAAGTATATAGAAAATTTTTATAAATGGCCGTTTTAGGAAATGATAAACGAAAATGGAGAAGAAGAAATTCTAGTAGCTAAGTCCAAAGGCACAGGTTATTCATGATAAAAAATATTGAAATAATATGATGAGTTGACAGGCATCAAACAACTTGATTTTTACCAGTAATAAATCAATAATTTAATAATAAAAGTTTAGTAACGTGTTACCACAATGAAATATAGTAATAGATGTGTTAGTACTGCATTCTTTAATGTAATGTGTAATGGGGGGGGGGGGGGGGGTTTCTATTTAGCTTCTTGGCATTTTGTTCGACTCACCAAATAAAACTTAGATATCATTTTATTATGAATTTTATTTTTAAAGTACTAAGTTTAACCTAAGACTTTAACAACTTTGTTTTCATAAGTTAAACTGACACTTTTCAGAGAAATTTGTGCCCACGGATAATGAGTAATATTTTTGAATAGTACACATAGTACACTTAGCTTACTCCACTAGTTAACCCTTTGCACTCGTATGTCGCCGTATAAGCGACATTATGTTTTACCGTTGCGTTTTACGAGTGCAGATTTGAATTTGTTCGAGATGCACTCACTCGCATTATTTTAACCAGTGTAAACGGGATGGTTCGGTATTTAAACTTTTTTTTTTTTATTTTTTGAAAAAAGTGTATAACATCTAAAAAACATTGTGTCAAAATTTTAAGTTGATCATAGAAAAATTGCCGAAGTTAAGAGCATTTGAGCGTACTTCGAGTGAGTGAGCAAAACTTTAAAGCGTTTTATTGAAGCTTGTTATTTTCGAAGTCGGTGCTCACAATAACTCAAAATCTTTTCAAACGATCGTTTTAAAATTTTGCACAGTACTTCTTCACATATTTCACAAGTTAAACCGAGAATTTTTTTTGTTTTGCTTTTAATAATTATTAATTTTACAATAACAATGTGGTATTTGTGCTCGAAGGAAGATAGAAAATCAAAAACAGGTGTTCATCATCCTATGTATTTGCCAAATTCACATATTCACTATATATACCAATTTTATAGATACATAATAATTAAATCCATAACAATGTAATCACAACAAAATTAAAAAATTAAGAAAAAAATTAAGAAAATTAATTTAAACTGCTTTTTATTTTCTTGTAGTAACATATTGGTGGAAGACTTGCGTAAAATTTTAACTCTTAATATTTAAAAAAAAAAATTTATGAATTTTTTTATGAAAATACTCATTTTTTGCTTTTTAATATTTATGCAATTTTTTTAGTATACTTATATTTTATTTTTACCAATGTTGTCTTATTTATCTTGAGAAATGTACTCTCAAAATGTTGTAAACAAATTTTTAAGTAAAAATGTTCAATAATTTATTTTTTATAACAATTTCTGTCACTGGGGTTTGATGCACCCAAGTGTGCCAATTGAGTGATTTTATAAAAGTGTGCCAAATAAGGGTTAAATTTATCATAATTAAAAACACTGAATATCTAATAATAATAATTAAAATATCAAATGAACACCATATCTCGCGACTACTATTAAATTGTCTAAGACAACTGTAAAAGACTTTTTGATATAAAAGAGTATGATGAATAAGATCGCTTATAATATCCGAAAAGAGTTATAGCATTTTAGAAGTTTTTTATTCCAGAATTAATCAAAACTTATTTTAAATTATATGGTTATTAAATTTAAATAAAAATATTTAAGAAAAAAACGAAGAAATTAGGATAAAATCAAACTTAACGGCAAAAGTTCCTATACATCGCGGATAAATTACGAAGGAATGCATCGAATTCAAAGAGCATTTCACCCCTGGGTCACTTTCAATTTTTACTCTTTCCCAAAGTAATTATATATTTGCTTATGAATACATAGTCTTAAGTTAATCTTGACTTCAATTCCAACCCTAAATGCTGGCTTAAATAATAAAACTTATAACTATAAAAAAGTAACTAGAATTTTACATAAATGAAATACACTATCCTATTGGAAGGACTTAAAAGTTAGTACTACAATTTAAGAATAACCTCATTATGTGCGGTGAATGTAAATTTTTTTTCTGTTTAAATTTTTGTGTTCAAGGTATGCTTACTTTTAAGCACTCTTATCTTCAACATAATTTACATCTTATAGAATATCATTTAAAACTCATACTGTTTTGAAAACCGAAAACAGTAAGAAAGCTTAGAATAGCAGTCGCATACAAATCAAAAGCATTTCAATATTTCTTTTTCTTTTCTATTAAATTCGTTATATATTCATTTCAATATGGGGAAAAATAGATTCCACAAATTTTTGATATACCCAAAAAACTTGCGCAATTTAAAAATTGTGAGATTTTTATATCTATGTATATTCACAATAAAAGGGCTGGCTCCTTGAAAGCAATAATAGTTTCAAATGGTCCAACAACTGTACAGCATCTTGTTATATTTTATTTAAAGTTTCCAAATTAAAACAACAATAAAAAAAGTTGAATTAAATAGAAGTAAGATTTGTATAGTTGAATTACTTTTAATAATTTCTCTTTTTTTTGTTTTTTGTGAACTAGAAATAAAAAGTTTAATTCTTATTATTATATTTTTATACAATAAAAATTAATCTATATGTATAAGAGTTGTACCAGCCTCGTGTTTTGATTTTCATAAATTTTGGTAGTATATTTTGGCATTTTTACCATGAAGTATGAATGAAACGGATTTGGCAATGTTAATAAAGTTTTATAAGTTTTCCAATGATTTAATATAAAACGTTTAATATCAGAAATTTAAATTTTTTATTTTAAAAAAACAAAATCACAAAACCAAACAAAAAATAAAGTTTTATTTGTGACTTATTGTCCAAATGTGTTATATCATGAAGTAATGAAAAGCATTTCAGCTATTGTGATCGGATTCGTAAGGATAATGAAATTTTCAGTGGAATTATGTATTATGTTAACAAAGTGATCTATTTTAGATGACAAACAGTGAATGAGAAAATTGTTTTCAATGGTAATTGAAATTTATTCCATGTTGTTATTTTTGTTTTTTGAACACTAAATTATGCTTTTTTGTAATTCATATAGATTCAAATGAAGTTTTTAAAAGAAAATTGTTAAATGTTGGAAGAAAAACTTGCAAAAGACATCATTAATAAAAAAGACAATAACACAGAATTCTAAAAAGGATCACAAACAATTAATTTGGTTACTAGATAGGGTTTCAATATTGCTTAGCCCTTTTTTTGTGTTAAAAAATACAGTCTGATAGGTATAAAACTTACCCTCACGTTCTTTTTCGTAATATATAAAATATTTCATGAAGTTTCTGCTTTCAACGCTTTAGTACACATTTCAACGCACTGAATAAGTAAAAATTATTTTATCATCTCTTCATAAGGTCCTTTTATTTAATTCTATTGAAACGTATCTCTTCTTGTATAATGTTGTCTTAACATATAAAATGTATTTAAAAACAGAGTTTTTTTTAAAAATTAGTAGGTACTTTATTTTTTAAAAAAGATATTTTTCAAAATAATTTGAAATTTAAAAGATTAATTTAAATATTTTGTGCCTAATTCGTCAACTAAAATTTAAAGTTCATATTGGTATCGGTGTTTTCATTTAAATTTAATTTAAGATACTTTTGGTTTGAAAATTTAAATTTCCTTTCATTAATAATACTGATTTGTTACAAACTTTTCAGTACATTCAGTATGAAATCATCATCAAATATTTTGACTCGGGTAGTGACAATAATTCCATTTCCAACATTTCCAAAATTGAAAACAAAATAAAGTTGAATATCTTAGTGAACTGGAACTAAACGCTAAAATGTGACAAAAATCGTAAATACTTTATTTTACTTCATTATTATTTATGATATTGATACGATATTAATATATTGATATTATTGATTGATATATTGATGTTATGTCACCACCCTTAATAACAATGCCAAAAGCCATACATGGAGGGAAGGTGAAATTTAACATTTTTGCTCATTCTCATTCTACATGGTTAGTATAGAAAAGCTTGTTAAAAGTTGGTATTAATTAATTTAAATTAAAGGAGATTGTTTGATTCTGATGAATAAAGCCAAAATTTTTATCTTGTATTATTGTTCCATGGTATTACTTTCGAATGTCCTTTAAAACATTGTTATAAGAAAAAACACACTAAGCTATATAAAAATAAAACTATAAGGTCTTTTTTTAATATTAAAATCTTTCAGATTAACTTGAAGATGTTATATTAATTTGCTGAGAAAGAAAATTCCAATCATTTGTTTGCAAACAAAAAATATCTTCCTTACTTTTATTTTTTCTAAGCACTTTAATGCTTTTTAATATCTACCAGATATAAGCTCCATTAAATACGAAAACCAATTTATTTAGGTTGTGCTTAGCTATTCTTCATTTTAATAAAGTTGATGAGAGGAGATTGGGTTAAGCATTTCTTATTAATGCAATAATGAACATACTATGTATATTATTAGAAAAAGGTTTTGTTGGATACATTCTGTATTACTTTCAGCTTTTTCAAATTCGCTTATAACCAAAATTAAATGGATTATTTGCTTTATATCCAAAAAATTTACCCTGGTAAAATTTGTAGTTACTATTCTTTTAAAACTAATACTAATATTATTATAACTATTTGTCCTTTCTTTTCTAGTAATTTCTAGATTCGATGGATTTTCAAACAAATTGAAAATATTTTGTTCTGAGCTTAAAAAATTAAACCCAGAAAAATTCCAAAAAGAGAAAACTTCAAGCATTAGCTACTTAGCGTTTACCGTCCAAGAAAGAATGCGAAATGCAAACACTGCAAATAACTTTAAAACTATTTTAATCGATAAAACTTCAGGCTCTGACTATGTTGTTGATTATACAGATATATTTTCACTTACAATGGATATTCATTACGGTAGTAAGTGCGTTTCAGCATAGCGAATCACTCTGGAGGGGGAAGAGCCTCCATGGCAGCAAGGACCCCTTAAAGCAGCATTTCTAGGGGCCTCCGGCGTTGGAAAAACTAGCATAATACAAGTAAGTATTTTAATTAAAGTATAGCTTTAATTAAAACTAATAGAAACAAATATTTTTATATATAATCACTTGAGTTATTGGTTTTGCTTTTTTTAGAAGTGAAATTATCAATTTTAAGCACAAGAATTATAAGCCTAGGATATTTTTTTCCTATCGCGTTGAGTCATTTTAGCATTTGCCCTAGATTTGTTTTCATCCGATTTCTAGGCAAGCTATCAAATGATTGAGAAAATATTCAATTAGTGCGCAAGCCTATCCAAAAGATTGTTTTTGTGGAACATATTTTCCCCCTTAAATCTATAAAAATTAGCTACTGTATAAATAAACATATGTATAAATATATCGGTTTAAATTATTAGAAAAGCCAGTACGGGAAAAGTAAAATTGAAAACATCAATTTAGCACAAACTAACATCCATATAACCTCCACCACCTTCATCGCCCCCGAAAAAGGATTTCTCATTTTATATCCTATTGTATGTTAAGGGAACACTAGTTGATTTACAGGTTTGGTAACTGAATTTAGTTTATTTAGGTATGAATCATGTCTATTAAATAAATCTTAGTTTTTTGTTTTGTTTTACAAATTTTATTTTTAGATATAATTAAAGCTTATTTTGCTTAATCTAATTAACAATTGCAAGATTTATTTTCAATTCATAGTTTTTTGTTTGAAAATTGTCTCAGCTATAATTAAATAAATCTCCTTCCGAATCTTCGACTGCTTTAAGGGATTTAAAAAATGGTTTTACACAAAAAAGCATTTAAATTGAATAAGATACTAGATTTTCTGTTTTAATTTATATTTTCACTAAAATTTAAATCAAGGTGTAAATTTTTTTAAATTTAAATTAAATTGAATTTAAAGACAAAATATAATAGCTATTTTGTTTTTCAAGAAGTAATAATAGTAAATACCGGTAAAGTAGCTCCTGATCATAAAATTATTTTTATTTTAAAAGGCTAATGAGTAGGTACGTATTTCTTGCCTTTTTTACACAAAAATATTTGATAACTAGTGTATTTATAATAATTATGCTAAATATTTTAAAAATTTTTAAAAATGAACTTTTTCCAAATAAAAATGTCTACATCAATTATATCTTTAAATAAAATCGTTTGTTTATTTTTTTCTTTTAAATTCTTATTTCATTCAAAGGAATGTAATTTTTAAAGTTGTTTACAATTAATTTAGCACACCAAAGTCATAATCAAATTGCAAACTAAGCTTATTACTTTAAATTATTACTATTTAACTACAAAAATTTTTTAGCAATTTTTCAACCATGATTTCCGATACGGGCATGAAACTACAACAAAGCGCACTGTTTATCGGAACTGTTTGGTCTGTGATACAATCATACGTGAGCTGATGGTACTCGATATTCCGTCTCAGGTAATGTTGATGTTTTTCTATTTTAATTGAGAGTTAAGTTTTTAATCTAAAGTAAAAGACTATATGTTTGTAGTAAAGTTTAATTAGTTCTTCCAAAAATATACGGTGATAATTTAACCAAAAGAAGACTATTCAATAATAGAAAAGTAATCTTGACAAGGACGCCAAATTAAATTTTCAAGAACTTTTTGAGCTTAGACCTATTTATGAACCTTTCCAATTAGATTTTGCATCCATTTAATAAATATTAATACAAAACAAACAGTAAACATGCTCTAAAAGATTTTTTTGCTTCTTTTCTTTCAAATGCATTTTCATTACATCCATTACCTAAAACGTAAAACTGTGTTCTTGGGGGTATTCACATTGAGGCTTGTAACATTTCGGAAATGTTCCCCTACAATTCTCACTCCACTAAAATATGTGAATATGTGTTAGTAAAATATTACAGATATCGTGTATATATAAATGTGTATTAGTAAGATGCCAAGCATGAGGCAGAAATATTTCTGCCTCAGGAAGGGCTAAAAGCTTTTTCGAAACTCCGTCTTACCTTTCACCTCCGCTTACCATGAAATTAAATGTTACCGGGCTTAATGTGAATACCCCCTTGGCTTCTATTATTCCAATTTCTTTTTTTGTCAGGCATTTTCAAGTTTAGTTTTATAGTAATTTCTTTTAAGACATAAATAAAAAATTAGCCAAAAAACGTAACCTTGAATAAAATCTTTGATTAACAGGATTAGCTTCACATAAGGCAGAGTTTTACCAATAGTATTTATTACTGCGTTAAATAAATACTACTATTGAATTTAATTCTTTAAAAAATAAAACTAAATTTCTCCGGGACAGTATAAAAAGATTAAATTTACAAAATTTCATGTCAAGGCATGAATAACAAAAACAACAAATTTCACCTTTCAGAAAAGATTTCCAATGGACAGCTTCGATGAATGGAACAACGGTAATCCCTTGGGCTTACGTAGCCTTCATGCTTATGTCCTTGTTTTTGATATGGGAGATTTGGAAACATTTCAGGTACTTCAATTATTTATATCAATTTGAAAATTTTTAATTTACATAAATTTGATTGAATACCCAATGAATTTTTGATTTTCAAATTTGTAGTACTGTAGAATGATGAGGGAACAAATTTTGGACAGTTTTGGTCATCGTGATTTTAATATATTCGTAGTTGGAAATAAATTTGATAAAGTTATCGATAGACAAACACAAACCCAGGTATTTAACACATTTAATAAGTAGTTAAAAATAAAATAAGTAAATTTAATTATAATTCATTGCATGGTGCTATAAAGGAATATTCTAAAGATTTTTTGCTCGTGATTGATTTTATAGGATCGAATTCTGAAAAAAAATTTGAGTAAAATAACATTTTCATTAATTACAGCAACTCAAAGATATTTCCACCCTTGTAAGAAAGCATTGGAGATGTGGCTATATTGAATGCTCCGCAAAGTAAGTTTTAACTTGTTAATAAGAGTGAATAAAATAACAAATTTTTTTTATATTAAAGACATAATTTTCGAATTGGCGAAATATTTCGAGAATTAGTTGGTTCCTCAATTACTGGCTATCCTATAGGACTGGAATACTTACATGATGATAGAAATAAAGGTCGATGCAATATCCTTTAGCAATTTTATAGAAAAAATGTATGTGGAATTTTTTAATTAATTCAAATAAATAAATCAAAATGGATGAATTCACATAGTGAGTGAATTAATTTGTCAAATATAATTACAATTAAGAATGCTTTTTAAAAAAATTATTTAGTAAGTTTTACGCCATTAAAAAAATAGCAAATAATAATGCATAATAGCACGCCTTCATGCTGTTGATATTTTAAAAAATAAACATTATATTAAGGAAATTATTTATAATAGAAAGAAAAAAGCTTAGTGCGCCTTTTTGTTACGCAAGTTAAAAAAATGTAAGTAGGGAAAATTTTTTATGGTGAAAAAACAAAAAAAAATTAAAACGGTCCGTATAATCCATTAAAATTGCCATTACACCTGATTTAAATAATTAATTGCTGACTTTAAGATCTGCATGATGATATTTTTGTCCTATAAATTGTAAGATACACTTACATACCGGAGGCTTAACGTTTGAAAATCAATTATTTACTTGTTATCTGATACTTATGATCAGAGAAGTGAAATACTAGGGAAATTTTCGAAAGTTTTGAGAATTTTGATGATTCTTTTTGAAGCTGCTAGTTTTGCGGTTCGTACCAATATATTAAAAAAACATTTGTTTGTATTGTTCAGAGGTTCTCCAAATTATTTTTTCCAACTTTACTGTCATTTGATTTTTATATTTCAGATGGTTATAATATTAGAGATTGAACCAATAAAAAGCTTCTAGTGTATATTCATCAGATATAGCTTAACATTTTCGAAGAAAGCTCTGTATATTTATACCGTAATGTAATTTTCCCTGATGGCAGAATAATATTTTTACTGAAAATATTTATTGGCTACTTGCCAATAAGAATTGTTTACTTTTCTGCAGATTCTGCAAAAAATAAACAAAAATTTTTTATTCAAAAACGCAATTTAGATGCTACAAAAAATAAAAAGATCGCACAATAAAAAATGTTCTTCGAATTTTTTTGTAATTAACACATGAAAATTATTTATTTTTCGAGGAATTTATTTTAGTCAATAATTTAAATTAAACCTTTTTTTAATCCAAAAATTTTTAACAGTCTACAGATATAGTAAAGCTGCGTGCTCCTAAGATTATTGCTGAGCTGATGGAAGAGCCATTTATGAAGACTATAAATTCTGTAAGATTGAACCAATAGGAATGTTAAAAAAATCGTTACTTTTGTAAGCTTACCATCTATACTTATTACGTTCCATTTAAAAAAAATCAAAATTGTATTTTTCAATGTTGAACTGGTTTTTAAGCATTGAACAAACTTTGAAAGCTTCGGTCTTAAAATATGATATCGAATATTTTGAGCAAATGTTTTCTTCCTTTTAAATACTTAAGGTTTTTGTTACGGTCCCTCTTTTACTTTTCTTTTTAAATAATATTTACTATGAGTTTAACTATGTATAGTTTAGTACCTTAAATATATCTTTACAGCAAAATTATTAAATTTTGCTTAGCTTTTAATGAGTAGTTGCTATCTTAGATTCAGTTTACTGACGCGACTTTTATATTTACTTTTTTTAATTATTAAAAAAATAAATAACGTTTATTTTTTTATGAAACCAACTTTTATATTTCATTTAATAAAAAACCTAAAAGTAAACTCTCACAATCTTGACAGTTATATCCAAACAAAAGACAAAACTATCTTTTTTATTCTAGCACCTACTTCGTTTATTTTGTATATATAATTCGCGTCTGTACTAAAGCTGCACGTTTTTTTTCACGGTTTAAGAGCTATCCTTATTAGAAAAAAACGAAAACAAAAAAGTAATTAAAATCAAATTTTTTGAAATATATATAACTCCAATTATTGTATAAAAATTGAGTTTCTTTTATTTTGTTGCCATCATACGAAATAAGAGTACTGATGATTTTTATTGCTAGATACTTAAAATTTTGTCAAGAAAAAACAAAAAATATGTCGATAAGGTAAACAAGAATCATAGCATCTTTTGAAAATAAAAGACTGGTGCCTTGTAAAACTAATAAAAAAATCTTATTCAGAAATCTTTTAGTAGTATGAGTTTGAATGAATTGAAGTGATGGGGCTTTTTTGTGATTTAGCTTAAATTCAAATAACTTTCCCTGAAAATACTTTATTGAATATTAGCTTGTGACTAATAAATTTGACGGGTTCTTTTCCTCAAAATATTTTGAATGTAAAATAGTTTATCATTTTTGCTTTGGTATCCTCCTTTTTACAATATTAAATCATAAACTTATTAATGTTCTTTTTAAAAATTAGTTTTATAAATATCATTTTAAATAATTTTTGTATCAAAATTAAAAGTCAAAGTAAATATGAATTAGAACTAAAAAATTTTTTCAATTTATTTAAAGGAATATATTTTGATTGCTGTGAACATAAAGTTGACTAAGATCGTGAATGCTAAATATGACATTAATTGTTTAAGTTGTTCAGTTCTCACACAGTAAATTAAAAACACACCCACGATTTTACTTATAACAGTGTTAAATTTCTATTTAAACAGTTTCTTTCAAATTCAATGCAGATCTAGTAAACCACACCTATTACTTTAAATATTTAATTCATAAAGAGAAGCAATTTATGGTAAATGCTATTTTAAAAATATTATACGGACATAAAATAATCTTTAGAATTAAGCTTGTTTATTAATTTTTTCATATATTTTGCTATAGCAACTATAAAACTCACAATAATATAAAAAATTAAGAACAAAATTTTTTAAAAAAGAAGCAACATGTTAAATTGTTACTGTTAGTTGTTTTGTATAGTTATAATTAAGCTTGTTGAAATTAAAAAATAGAAAAATTTGAACCAGAACTTTAAAAATTTAAAATGTTATTTATAAAAAACAGAAGAAAGTTTTTAGTAAAACTAAAAAAAATAATAGCTTTAGAAAAAAGTTTAAGTGAAATATTTGTTCATTTCCCACCAAACACAAAAATATTATCCAACGCAAATATATACAAATACTAAAATAGAATTATTGTTAAAAAGTTGAAAATTCAGATATTTGGTGTGAGTTAAAAAAAAGTGCATATAATTAATTAGTGTTATGGAAAGTCATCAAATTTCAAAAATGATAAAAAATCGTATGCTTATTATTTAGAATTTCAGAAAACATAAATAAACTGTAAAAAATTGCTATAATTTTTGTAGCAAATGACTTTAACACGCACAAAATTATCTTTGTTTCATATATTTTGAATTGGGTTTTAATTTTTATGTTAAATACAACAGTGCAAACATAGAGAAATGTGAGCAATGGAAGAAAATCAAAATGATAATAACAATTATAATAATAAAATTAAGTAATGTAATATTTTTCCCGAAAGGAAATCAAGGCTGAATATTGTATATCAAAATTATCATTACGAGAGAAAAAATAATATAAAAATACGCAAAGTACAATAAAAGAAAATTTATTAAAAACTTTTTTATAACAATCAAAGGCACAGTTTTAGAGAGGCAGTTTTTTAAGTAACACTTTAGGGAGGCTGATATAACTATTAATTAATGGAACACTAAACACATGGAGAAATTAATAACATTATAAGATAGCTAAATTGGAAAGTTACTGATGTATGCTCCTAAGTCAATGTGATTTGTAGCTGTAAATACATTGGAAAAAATATTGAAGCCTGCAGAGTACAACCAAAAAGTTAATATTAAGCATAATAAAACTCTAAAAACCTTTTCATTACACTCCCTCAAATGTATTTAAACTTTCAAATACTCAGTTTTCTAAATTATACAGAAAGGTTACAGTTAAAAATTTACTAAAAGTGAAAGGTCATTGTAAATGTTAATATACTTTGGAAAATTCTTCATGATCACATTTGGAAAATCGCTTAGCACTTTGAGATGGTGCTCTGGTTATAAGGCAAAAAGTGGTGTACTTAATTTTTTTCTTAAAAATGTTATTTATGTGCTATTACTTACACCTAAAAGTAAGACTGTAACTGCCATGGCTGATAAATATGTATTAAAATGCGAATGATAGGCTTTTAATTAGTTGGGTTGGTTAACAATTTACTTTAAACAATAGTTACTAAAAAATTTTCAACCAAAATGCCATTAAGATCAATATATAATAAAATCTTGAGCTGTGTACAAAAATCAATATGAATATACTCTAATCCAATAAAATTTATAGCTTTGTCTTACTTATTCAAACGCTTTCAATCCGTTTAACATAATTCAATTTTGCGAAAATACTTAAAATTAAGTGAATGGATTAATAAGAACCATATTTTCGTGTTTAAATTATTTGAATGAAGAACATCAACGAGGAGCAATGTGACATTAAACAATACGATTTATTTCTAATCACGCTATTCATCTAGTTTCAATTAAACAATTGAAGATAGACACATTTCATTTGATCTAATTTAATGTACTTGCACATTTGCACATGCACATTTTTCAAATGTATCAGGGTAAAAATAAATTTTCTTCAATTCAATCTCCATCAACTAAGGCCCATCTGAAATTAATAAATACAAAAGTTTGACTCTTGGCTCTCTTTGTTTTGAGAAGACGTTCTTAAAATGATTTCATTTAATAAAATTCTCTACAAAGTTGAATTCTTCAAATTAAGGTACTAGTCGTAATAAGAAGGTTAAAAAACCAGTATTTTTAACATTTTCTTTCTCAGTTTCTTTATAAGCAAAATGACAATGAAAGTGAAGTGAAACTTTTTTTTATTATACTTTTGCATGTCTTAACAGTGTTTTTTTTTTTTAAATTTTTCAAGCTACGTCCAGAAAGTGTCAAAGTGAAGCCTCGGCGAAAAAGTTTTGCCATGGCCGATACTTAATCTCAGAATCAGCAAGTCTATATAAAAAAAACTTTTTTAGGTCAAATTGTGGTAAATTCCTGTTAATACATCTTAATGAACAAAATTGGACAAAGTTCATCAAAGTTGGTTAGTAGTTCCGGAGATTAACTGTCGGCCATTAGAAAAGATCTAATTTCGAGAAAAACGCGTTTAAAGTTTTTCGTTATTATGCCTACAGCTTGAAGTGTGTGCACGCTTTCGGCTATTTAACACAGTGAGAATTGGAATTTTTTGAAAATAAGATTTTTAAAGGTCTGAGGAAAGGAAAAATACAATAAAAAAAATTGATTTTTTGAAAATTCTAATTGGGACTAGTACCTTAAAATTTTGGACAGGCAAATTTCTGTTTCGAATATTCAATTAAATGCATTTTAAATTGCTAATATACAGGGTGTTCCTAAAATGATGGATGATCCGTTAAAGTAAGGAAGAAGATAAAATGTCATTGACAAAAAACACAAAAAGTGGGGGTCCAACTTTTTTCATCTTTGAATTACACGAGCTTGTATTTTTCAGATGTAATTTTCGCCCACACCCAGTTAAACACTTATAACTTCCCAGCGGTTAATTTCCCCTCGATGCGTGAACTATTGAAGCCAAGTGTTCACTTATCAATGTTAATTTATAGATTCCACGCACCAGTGAAATCTTAAAGGCAGATGCGCGCAGAAAGTTCACGTATCGGTTGGGTGTGTGCGTGCATATCGGTGTTATATATAGGCTGGCATATTTAAAGGGGTATATATATTTTTTTTTTCTTTGTCAGACTACCTGAAAATGAATGTAGCTTAGGAATAAGAATAGGGGAATGAAAACTCTTAATTTTTTTATATAAATATATTTATTAAACACATAAATTACATAAAAATTACAATTTTTAATTATTATTATTATTTCAATTTTGTACACATTAAAACAAAACACTAAAACTACGTAATTAAACACAATCACTCGCGCCTAAAGCAAACAAAAAACTAACAATATCAAAGCGAGATAGGAGATAGTTTGAGAGTTAACAAAAATTTACTTAAAGTCTTTAGGACTTAGAATATTTTCCTGATGAAATTTCATACATTTTACAGAGGACTATGCGTGAAATCTCTGTACTCATCGGCCTTTAAGGGGAAATTAACCGCTGGGTTTTAAATCTATGTAATAACGTATACGCAAAATTTCAAAAGAGTCAAATTTATCTGCGGACCATGCTTTAATAAATTAGGAAAAACATTCTGGACATGACAAGGTCCTGGATGTCATAAGCCGAATAGGATTTTCATCTGAACTTTCTTTAATTTAATATTTTAATCGATTTTTTTATTCAATGCAATTTAAAGACGTTTATAATGATTATATTTTAAAGTGCTATTTATTATTACCAGATCAGAACACAAAATAACAATATAACAATAACAAAATAAAACGTAAGTATTCATAATAAATAACATATGTATGACCCAAAATTTGTTTGACAATCTGACTTTTTTATAACAAAAACAAAAAAAAACCATGTGCAACACTCGGTAGAAGTGAAAACATACGCAATACAATAATTCAAAACAGTTAGTTATAACTAAGGTGACCATACGTCCCGCTTTCAGGTGGTCTGTCCCGCTGTCCCCTGCGAAAGCCAAAATGTCCCGCTTTTGTAAATAGACTAACAAAATAATTAGAAAAACTCAATATATCATTATTTATAGATCTCTTTTATTTTTAAATTATTTAACTGACGCGCGCACTAGAAATGATTGCAAAGAATGACAGTGTCATACCTACTGCCCAAATAAAATGTAATAAAAAGTTCGCACAAAAATTTTTATTTATGTTTCTTCAGAATTTTTTGCAATCGTTTTAAGACAGCACGTGTCTGAAATGATATTATGCATGTCTCTTAGACTTTTAACAAGGAATAATGTCGGCATCGAATAGAAATAAGCCGTGGTACTATTTAGTATTTTTCTTTTAATTTAGTTCATTGGAGTTGGTTATTATAAACAGACGTGTTTTGCTCAAATTAATAAATAAATCAAAGTTTTTCATATTAATTTTAACCCATATCTATTGACATTAGTAATATACCTAAACCAAGTGTACCTTTTATAGTCATAGTCCTTTTATAGTCATAGTCATTTTATAGTCATTTGCAAACTAAGTATCCGTTTATAAAACAAAAGGGTGGTGCAGACGTTACGAATGATAAGTGCCGTGCAGAATTTAGTGTTGGACATGGTGGTGCAAGTGATATTGAGCAACATTTAAAATCGGAAAAATACAGGCTTTCCGATGAAGCTGCTGCTTCAAGCTGATCAATGCTTGCTTTTTTCAAAAGAACTGATCTGCCAGCTTCAAAAGATTTAGATATAGCTGATGCGGAAGGTGCGTGAGCATATCACACGGTGCAAGAAAGTCACAGTTTTCGTTCAAATGACTGCGCTTCTAATTTAATTCAATCCTGTTTTGAGCAAAAATTTAGATGTGCTCGTACAAAATCCCAGGCTATTGTTGTCAATGTGTTGGCACCTATGTTAATGGATGAGTTGAAAGAGCACCTTCACAAAGTCCGCTGCATAAGTCTACTAACGGATGCTTCAAATCACGGCTCGATAAAATTATTCCCTGTGTTGATTCGCTATTTCTTACCTTATAAAGGCGTGAAAGTCAAGGTTTTGGAGCTTCGAGAGCAGCCAGGTGAAACATCGGATATCGTTGTCAATTATTTGAAAGAGATTTTATCTTGCAACGATTTAAATAAAAAAATAGTGGCATTTTGTGGAGATAATACGAACAGCATTTTTGGAGGAAAGAATAGAAAAGGAAGTAATAATGTTTTCGCTAAATTGAACATATTACTCGGGAGACAACTTATTGGGATTGGATGTGGAGCTCACATAGTTCATAACGCGATCAAAGCAGCTTCAAATTGTCTTCCAATTGACTTTGAATGTATCGTTGTGAAAATTTATTCATTTTTTTACATTTGTAGCGTTCGAACGGAAGCTTTGAAAGAGTTCTCTGATTCTACTGACACAGAGTATCAGAAATTGCTGGGCTATAGTAAAACGAGGTGGCTCGCGCTAATGCCTGCACTTACAAGAATTATGAAAATGTTCCAGCCTTTGAAACATTATTTTCTGAGCATCGATAAATGCCCAAATATTTTAAAAACATTTTTCGAAAATCCCTGTTCTGAGCTATTTTTTAATGCACAGGCAGCGACTTTTCATCAAGTGGTGCTAAAAATTGAAGGACAACACCTGTCTGCAATACAATCGGCTAAGGAAATCAATCGTCTTTGAGCCAACTTAGCAAAGAAAGAGAGCTCGCTTTTCTTTATTTATGATGTACGTAGTCTGATTGAGAAGTTACAAGAAATTGACCCTGCTATTGTTCAGCTTGTAAAAACTGCAGCGGCTGAATTTTATAAAACCAGCAAAGAATACTTAGAACAGTGGTGTCAATTCAATGCAGAGTTAGATGTGTTTGAATGGACAAATTTGAAAAAAGTACCTACGTGGGAGGAAGTACAGAAAGTAACGGATTTGCTGATTAAGCAAAGATTTCTTAGCAGCAATCAAGACACGGAAGTGTTTGACGAGTATTCACTCATTTCTAACTACGTTACAAATGAAAAAACAATAAGCTGGAATACTCAAAATATTGTTGCCGAAGACCGTTGGGTGGAGTTATTCACATATTTCCGTGATAAAAATCTGAACTGCGGAAATTTTTGTGTAATTATTGAATACGCTTTATGTCTGCCAGGAAGTAATGCACCTGTTGAAAGAGTTTTTTCTCTAATGAATAAAGTATGGACAAGTGAAAAATCACAGCTAAGTGTTGCAGTTTTGAAAGCAATTTTAACGGTCAAGACTAACATCAACACATCATGCAATGAGTTCCATTCTTATTTGAAAACTAGACCCGATATTTTGAAACTGATTTGCTCCGCCGACAAGTATAAAACAAATACGTCTAAAACTGCAATCTAACGTGTAGGATTATATCAAGTAACGTATTAATGAAATTCAGTTAACTTCTCTTTGTGATTGAATAAATAGCATTATAATTTTTTTGAAAAATAGCCTTGATTTTTGAAATTTCCTACAGCGTCCCGCTTTGACAAAAAAATAAAATGGTCACTTTAGTCACAACCTAGCGGGAAATTTCTAATGCGTTTTAACTCCAGGCACAATTCAAGCGTTCCATCACCATATTAATTTGGATCACAAACCGAGTGCTCGAATTGAGCTCCTTTTGTACATGAGTGCTCATATGAGTATAAATTGGCACGTGCCTGTCTGCAGAAAGTATACTGTCTGCTGTTATGTGCTAAACCTAAAGTTAGGTTTTTTTGATGAAATCTTTGGTTTCATTTATAGTGAGCGCATGGTAGTTTTTAGTTCTCATCATCGAGTTTAGTATTTCAAAGCTCTCATCAATATGTAAGTATAAATTTTGATATTAAAATTATTTAATAAACTTTTAAATAAGTAAATTATACTAAAGAAAATCGTGTTTCAGTGCAACTTTTGCACAGGTTGATAGCAAAAAAATGTTGGTATACCCTTTTTAATACAAATTAGATTATAAATCTAAAGAAAAATCATTTCAGAACCCATAAAAGGGAACTAAATTTATAAGCATTTACGTTAAAGTTATTTTGTAAATTTATTTTTATAAGTAATTAAAAGTAAACTAATAAATTACATTAATCATTATTTCTTTCTTTTTATGCTTTTCTTCCCATCAGAAAAATTGGACTCCTCAAAAAGAGAAGATGCGTGCCCGATTAATGGCCATAGCAAAAAAAAAAAATTAATGCATACACATATTTTCAAAAAATATTAAAATCAAAATTTAAAAAAACAATTTAAAAAAGAATGAAGCCATTTTAATAAAGCGGAAAGATCTTTCCTTAAAGCCCTTTACGAGTGTTTTTTAATAAATAAGGACCAAAATCATTTTTAATATTATGTTAGTCCACCCTTAGCATTAATAATCACCTGTAGTCTACGTGACATGGAATTTACTAATTTTAAAGTATAAGAATGTGGAATTTTTGCCCATTCGTCGCTGAGAACTGTTTTTAAATTATTTTTATTAGAAATTTGTTGATTACGAATTTTTTTTTCAAGATAGTCCCAAAGTTTTTCTATTGGATTGATGTCAGGTGACTGGGGCACAATTAGGAGGTATTTTGGTGTATTGTACAGTATCCAAATCGTCGTATTCTACGCGGTATACTCAGGATCGTTATCTTGCATAAATATCCAAATAATTTTTAACTCCATTGCAGTAGCATTAGCATGCAGATTTTTTTCCAGAATATTAATATAAGTCATATGGTACTGTACTTCGTATAGTATGGTAGATATGCAATACATAACAAAGTAAAGAAAATTGATTGCCTATAACGAAACATGGTAGTGAACCAGGGCTTGTATGGGGTGGTATCAGTGTCAGTGGTGTTCGAAAATTGTATTTATTGACAATACTATGGAGTATATGACTTATATTAATATTCTGAAAAAATAACCTGCAGGCTAGTGCTACTGCAATGGAGTTAAATAATAATTAGATATTTATGCAAGACTACGATTCTAAGCATAACGCGTGGAAAGCGAAAATGTGCATGCTGTACAATACACTAAAATACCTCTAAACTCTTCTCCAGTCACCTGACATCAATCTAATAGAACACCTTTGGGACTATCTTGAAAAAAAAATTCGTAATCGACAAATTTCTAATAAAAATGATTTAAAAACAGATCTCAGCGAGGAATGGCCGAAAATCCTATATTCTTTTACTTTAAAATTAGTAAATTCCATGCCACGTAGACTACAGGTGATTATTAATGCTAAGGGTGGACTAACATAATATTAAAAATGATTTTGGTCCTTACTTATTAAGAAATACAATAAGTGTACGAAGACTTTTTGCGCGTGATTTTGGGTACTTTTAATAGATTATTTAAATTTTCAATTATTGTGTTGATTATTTTTTAACTTTGTATATATGTAGATAAATAAAGGACAGTATAAACTATATTTTACTATTTTTATTTTAAAAAAAAACATTTCGTAAAAGCCTTAAAAATTAAGCTATTTCAAAAATACTTAGGTGACGAAGACTTTTTACACTCACGTTAATATATAAAAATCTACATATGTCCATGCGATATATATATATATATATATTAGGGTGGTTCAATTTGTATGGAGCCAAAAAAAATTGGCTGGCGTACCCCTTGGACGCCATGGGTATATATATATACATATATATATATATATATATATGTGATTCAAGTTTTTTTTTTAACTAAGCGTACCCCTGGTTGTGTTCTATGGATAATTTTAAGCAACTTTCACCAAGAAAGTATGGGTCTATTTTGAATTTCAAGCCTTCTGATTTTTGAAAATAGGTGTTTTTTCAAGATTTGACTTGGAAAAATCATTACAAAAACCAGAAACAGCATTAAAATATTTTTTTACATGTGTATTTGGGTAAGAAGAATTTGAATCTGATATTGTTTTGTTAATAAATTTATGTTTTGATGCTCAATTTGTACAAAAAGACTTAAAATGGCAAAAAAAAAACTCAAAATGGAAAAAAAATTGGAATTTTTGTATGGGAAGTATAATAATTTTTGCTAAGATTATTTATTATAGTCAAAAAATAAGATTCACAAGTTTTTGTGATGATATTACAACTACAACTGTAGATTTCAGATAAGGAACGGAATCCTCTGGAAGACGAAAAAATCAAAGTTATCTTTGTTTACTCGTTAAAGGAACAAAGCATATTTTTTTATTTAAAGTTTAACTTAAAAGATAAAAACATATATAAATAAAAAAAAATCAATTGAATTAGTAATATAAAAGAAACGAGGAATTATTTTTGAAACCTAGGTTAAGCCTAGAGAATTTTTTACGGCTTTCTAATGTCACTGCCATAACTCCCTCTCGATTCTGTTCTATAACTCGTTTGGACACGCTAGCCAGCAATTGAACATGTCTTTCCGTTCCTTGTATGTGTAACGGTATTTTCGGATCGGGCAGCGGTCGATCATCTTTTTCTAGATATCGTTCTAGATATTCAAAAGGAATGCTTAGAGTCAATGGTGGTTCGAATATGATTGAATTATCATTTATATCAATCATATTTGTAGAATTCGTACATTTAAAATTGCAAGATATCCTGTTGGGCTGGTAGATTAAGACCACTTAAATCGCAAGCCATACCAAAAGTAGCAACATTGTGAGATGGCATATGTTTCAAAGTATTTTCAGTACTTGTTGATGTTGTGGCGCTTTGCGATGTAGACGGCACTAGATCCATTGTAGACTAAAAATAACGAAATTCTCTATTCACTTTTTAAATTATCTTTATATTTGTTGTGTCACTTTTTTCTTTCACTTTTTGTTGTTACAAAAGCGAAGAGTGCTTTGTTCATTTAACGAGTAAACAAAGATAACTTTGAATTTTTGAAGTGAAACTTCTATAGCGGGGGTTCTCAAAATATGTGAGTAAAACCAAAGCGTTACCAAAATTGGCGAGATTAAGACCAAATTTTCAAACTTTAATATATATATATCCTCGTGTGGATAAATATATATATAGTTAGATATATATTTATGGTTGATGGATATATATATATATATATGTGTGTGGGAGTGTGTGTGTGTGTGTATATATATATAATGGGTATAGTGATATATGTATATATATATATCATTTGGATAAATATATATATAGTTAGATATATAATTATATATAATTATATATAGATATAGTATTATTATTTTTGTAGCTTTTTTTTGTTTTAAATATAAAGTGTAACACGTCTAAATACGCGCGTGTGTCGGTCTGGCGCCAGTGAAAAATTATTTGGTAAGTCGACACATTTTAAAGGGATATATTGTTTTAGTTTGTTTATTGACATCGTCGACATAACATTCGGTAAGTAAAAATATCATTTGCTTTAATTTTTCAAATATTTTATATTAATTGTTAACCGAAATTTTTTTTTAGTGAAATTCTGTACTTGAAGCTCGTAGATTTTTCTCGTTATTGATAGCATATATATAACTTTCGGTAAGTAAAAGTACAATTCCTTTAATTTTTTTAAATATTTTGTGTTTAACCGAAATTTTATATAAATATTTCACAAAAGCTGTCGAAGCCAAAGAAGGAAGCTATACTGCTTTCGAGGAGCCAAAAGGATAACATAAAATTTTTATTTTTGAGTATTTTTTGTGTTATTGTAAATAAAAAAAAATAAAAGTTTTTTCATCATCAAAATAAATTTTTTATTAATCTGGATCCTTAACATCAATATATAAAAATTTATATAATTTTAGGTTTTGCCGGGATTAAAACGCTAAAAAGTGCTTGATTTAAATCGCTCAAAAGATTTTAATTTCAAGCGCTAAAAAATGCTTAGTTTCAAGCGCTGAAATGTGCTTAATTTCAAGCGCCTTACTCCAATGCTATCGCGTGTTAAAAGACTACACAGATAACATTGGAGCTTCAAAACAAGCGCGTGTAAAGGCCTTTTTATATATATGGTTATAGTGATATATATATATATGTGTGGTCATATGAATATTTATATATATATATATATGTTCGTGGTGATATATTGTAGTATACCCAAACTCATTTTTCTTAATTTTATTAATTTTAATCTTTCATTTTAGTAATTATAAGAAAAATTACAATTTAATAAATTTGGTTATATCAAATACTTTTAGATCGTAGTATTTAAGCATGTCAAAAAAAAAGGACTGTTCAGAAGAGCTTTTCCGCAAGTGGAGCTAAAATTTATGGAATGTGAAATGGTCCATGTCTGGGCTAATTAAATATCACACTTTGCTTGAGTGATCACATTATTATGGGAAATAAATATTTTCCCATAGACAACAAGATTCGTATAACTGAAGCTTGTAACTGAATCTTGTTTACTTGTTATTGAATGCAAGCTTCAGTTATACAAATCTTGTGGGAATGTTTGTTTTAAAAATAATGAACAGTTTTTTTTAAAATTATATAAAGAAAATTATTTTAAGAGAAGGGATCAGTTTTTATAAATTTTTTGAACGTACCAGGTGGGTGACCGAAGTTGGCTGTTTTAATTGTAATTCTATTAAATTTATTTATTGTGAATATAACTTTGAAATATTAGCCTCAAATGGCAAGTGATAAAAAAAATAAATAGTGTAAAATTATTCAAAGTATATTATTATTACACTTAGGCATTTTTGCCATTCTATCCAGCCTTCTAGGGCAGTATTAATTAAAGATTGAAATGTCTTACAGTTATCCATTAAGATGTACGCGTCAAAACATCACAATATATATATATTTCCATATGGCAAAATATATATATATATATATGAAAATGAAAATCTCGAGATAACATACGAATAAGTTGCACTTCTATCATGCGTCTTCTTGACACACTCACTTTTTTCGTCTTCCAGAGGATTCCGTTCCTTATCTGAAATCTACAGTTGTAGTTGTAATATCATCACAAAAACTTGTGAATCTTATTTTTTGACTATAATAAATAATCTTAGCAAAAATTATTATACTTCCCATACAAAAATTCCAATTTTTTTTCCATTTTGAGTTTTTTTTTTTGCCATTTTAAGTCTTTTTGTACAAATTGAGCATCAAAACATAAATTTATTAACAAAACAATATCAGATTCAAATTCTTCTTACCCAAATACACATGTAAAAAAATATTTTAATGCTGTTTCTGGTTTTTGTAATGATTTTTCCAAGTCAAATCTTGAAAAAACACCTATTTTCAAAAATCAGGAGACTCGAAATTCAAAATAGACCCATACTTTCTTGGTGAAAGTTGCTTAAAATTATCCATAGAACACAACCAGGGGTACGCTTAGTTCAAAAAAAAATTGAACCACCCTAATATATATATATATATATATATGTATATATATATATCCATGGTGCCGCCAGGGGCGGATTTATGTATAGGCTAAGTAGGCTGCAGCCTAGGGCGCCAAATTTTGGGCGACTTATGAGGGCGGAAAATTTTGAAAAAAAAAAAATATTTTATAATAAAGCAAAAATTATGATTCAATGTATCTCTCAATTTTCAATTTCATTTAGTTATGACGTCTATAGTTTTAAGTTTATGTTATGGAGTCAACCTCTCGTTATGGAGTCAAGTTCTCGTTATCAGACCACTGAGAGACCCGGCGACAGGCGTTTTATTTTATGATAAAGGGGGTATGAGCTCTAAAGCCTAGGACACCAAAATCCTAAATCCACCCTGGCTTTTTCATTATATCGAATTTCAAATCACAACGGTCCTAATGAAGTTTTTACTTCAAAAATATATCAGTAAATTGTTTAAATAAACCAGCCAGAAATACATTTCTACTATTTTGCTTGCGACAAAACTTAAATAAACTTTTACAAACTTATAAAAACTAAAAACTATCATAAAAAATATAATTATCTTCATAATTTTCAAAATTTGCTCTCAGAAGATCGCTTACACTTTATTTTCTGACGTTTTAAAACAAAAATTGGTATATATTCCAAAAAATTTGTACTAATCGAAGTTTAATTTGAAAATGACAAACATATGGCAACACCTTTTATTCGACAAATGTCAAATAAAATTTTGACCTTCATTCAACCTCTTGACGTACGTACAAAAATTATTTGGATTTTCGGCTTTTGTCGACAGTTGGAAATTGAAATTCTTTGCTTGCAGTGTAGTCGAACGAGCTTACAGAAGTTTAATTCCTTTTATTTTGGAGACATCAAGCAATTTACATTTGAAAAATAAAATTAAAAGTAAGTGACAATTCACTTATCAATATAAAGCATATGAAATTTTCTGGTGCACTAAATTTATCAAAATCGATTGGAATATTATTTAGTATAAATTTATATAATTTTAGAATATTTAGAATAAATTGTGTGGTGAAATATCTTGCTCTCATAGAGTAAATCAATTATAGCCATTTGTAAACGTTGGTTAGCAATGGTTTTTATTAACTACTTTCAAAAGACAGTTATAATGTTAACGTTTGCAATAATAATTAATAAATATATTTACACTATACTTATAAATTATTAATCAACTTTGAATGTGTGAAATTCTAAATTACCCTTTTTTTCTCATATTTAGATTAAGCTCTTTTTAAAATGCATAGTTGTAAATATCACGTGCAATTGAAGAAGCTACCATTTGAATATATAAAACGTTATGAAATCCTAATTTAAGGTTGATATTAAAACAATTTTAATCTTGACCCTAAGAACCGCTAAAGGTGACCTTGTTAAATTCCTAATGCGCTTGAGCATTACTTTTTACCAAACAGTACTTGATATTCAAAAAATAACTTTTGCAACACTTCTTTTAAGGGTATGAATATTATTAATAAAAAAATAAAAGTTTAAGCCTCCAATAGCAAATTAGATAAAAGCAAATATTATCTTTGTACAACCTTCTTGTTTCACTGTAAAATTAAAGTTTTAATTTTATCAAAATTTTGTTTTTTATACTTTAAACCTTTGAATCCGAAGCAGCGTGATCGCCCTGTTAAAATTTTATGTCTAGCAAACCCAGCACATTTTGAACGCTCTTGAAAACTGGCCATGCGTTAACGACTGTCGATTTACCAAAGCAAGTATATCACACATCTTTACTAGTATTTCTCAACATAAAATAAAACAACCGCTATTGTGCTGCTTGGCTCTTTTGGCACTTAATAAAAAAAGCACGGTTGCGTTGTTTCCCTTGGACTCAAACGGTTAAAGAAATGTTTAACAAATAATAGCCTAAAGTTCCGGCTCAAATCCAGTTTACTATTTCTATGTGCAGGATAGTTAAAAATAATAAAAGAATTGATTAAAATATCGAAATTATTCTAATAAATAATTGAAACTAATGTTTGTTTTTTAAATAAAATTTTAAGGTAAAATCAAAAATTTATCATGACGACCTACTTTAATTATCCTCCAAAAGAACTTCAAACTGAACTTTCTAGAATTGCTCAAGCCATTATTGCAAAAGGTAAAGGAATTTTGGCTGCTGATGAATCAACTTCAACAGTTGGAAAGCGATTTGCTGTAAATATAATTATTTATATTTTAACCAAAGAAAAATAAAGCTAAATATAATTTGCAGGATATTGGTGTAGAAAATACTGAAGAAAATCGCCGACAATATCGTCAGCTTCTTTTTACCACTGATCCCGCATTAGCAGAAAATATTTCTGGCGTTATTTTATTTGATGAAACAGTATACCAGAAAACTGATGAAGGAGTACCATTTATAGATGTATTAAAGAAGATGGGTATTATTCCCGGAATCAAGGTTGATACTGGTGTTGTTCCACTTATGGGATCTGAAAATGAATGTACAACACAAGGTATTCACTGTTAAATCATTTATTTTTTTAAAGTCCAAATTATTTTGAAAATAAAAAAGTTAATTAAATCTTACTATCACCCCAATAAAATATAAATAGCAATAACTTTTTAAATCTATTATTTAAAATTAAAGAGGTTTGAAAATGACCACAGTAAAAATTTAAAAAAAAAATGTATTATTAGTTCATTGCATAACGTAGAGGATTTTTAAACAAAGAATCTGAAAAGAGCTCTTCGATATCAAACTTAATACTCTCGTATTTTTTGCTGTATTTAATTGTATATTAGAAAAAAATTATTTCTCCTACTAAAATAATTTTTTAGGACTTGATGATTTAGGAAAGAGATGCGCAAAATACAAAAAAGTGGGTTGTGATTTTGCTAAATGGCGTTGTGTATTAAAAATTGGGAAAAATACACCAAGCTATCAAGCAATTTTAGAAAATGCGAATGTATTAGCACGATATGCATCGATTTGTCAATCAGAGGGCATTGTACCTATCGTCGAACCTGAAGTATTACCTGATGGGGATCATGACTTAGATCGTGCACAAAAAGTAACAGAAACTGTTTTAGCTGCGGTCTATAAAGCATTGAATGATCATCACGTTTATTTGGAAGGAACATTACTTAAACCCAATATGGTAACTGCTGGTCAATCATGTACAAAACCAGGTACACCACAAGAAAATGCTTTAGCTACGGTAATAGCATTACGGCGTACTGTTCCAGCAGCTGTACCTGGTAAAAAAAATAAATAATTTAGTTGAATATTTTATAAAAAAAAACGTTTTTAATTAGGTGTAACATTCTTATCTGGTGGACAGTCTGAAGAAGAAGCTTCTGTTAATCTAAATTATATCAATCAAGTACCTTTAGTAAGGCCATGGGCTTTAACATTTTCCTATGGACGAGCCTTACAGGCTTCCGTCCTTCGAGCTTGGGCTGGTAAAAAAGAAAATATTTGTGCTGCACAAAGTGAGCTTCTAAAACGTGCCAAGGTAAGTTGTCGAATTTTATAAAATTAAATTTCAAAACAAAAATGGTAATCGGCATTCTTTTACTTTAATGAGAAAATTATGCTAAATTTTTTTTTAAAGAAGAGAAACAAGAAAGCCTCTATAACATTGTTAATGTAATTCTTCATTTGGCTAACATATTTTTGTGTTTTTTATGCAATTAATAGTTTCATATGCTTTTCAGGGCATTCACATTGAGTCCGGTAACATTTAATTTCAGGGTAAGCGGAGGTGAAATGTAAGACGGAGTTACGCAAATTTCGAAAAAATGTTTACCCTTTTCTGCCTCATGCTTGGCATCTTACTAATACACATTTATATATACACGTTATCTGTAATATTTTACCAACACATATGCACATATTTTAGTGAACTGAGAATTGTAGGGGAACATTTCCGATTTGATACCGGCCTCAATGTGAATACCCCCTTTGTATATCAAAAAATTTTAAAAAGTTATTTGGAGCAAATTAATTAAACACATTAAAACCTCAAATAAGGGTTTTACAGGATATTGTGGTTTGAAAAACATTGAAATTTTTTTCGGTCTAAAATAAAATTTGACAATATCATTTTAACAATATCATTCACATAACATGCAAGTCCGTAACATTTGAGTTCATTGATACCAAATAGCATATTTCCTCTAATTAATCCCAATTCGACTAACAATTACTAAAAACTAACTTTTGGATTAAGATATAAAATTGTTTTTAATTTCATTTAAACTTTTGGTACATTTTAAGCATTGAGGTTTTGGGTTCATGATAATATCATTAAGGGTATTGTAAACATTTCTAAGAAATTTAAAAGTTGCTATTAATAATTGGCTAATTTCTTTTCAAAATTTTATCAACCAGGCTAATGCGTTAGCCTGTCAGGGATTATATGAACCTGGCTCAATTGTGTCAAAATATGGACAGCAAAGCTTACACGTTAAAGCTCATGTGTACTAAACATAAAAAATGGAAAATTGAAGTTGATTTTAATTATCAAAACTTGAAACACAGGACAAATACGAAATTTGAATATTCTTAATTACTAAGTTTGTAAAACAAAAGAAAAAAATTAAACTTTACATCATAAACACAATAAGCAAATGAAAAATGTACACTTTTATTTTTTTCAATATTATGCACTCAAAAAAACGATTTTTAATATATCATCTTTTGGTTTTATGTCAAACTAAATAACCTAAGTCTCACGATAGATATTGTGGTGAAATATAGGAATATTTAATTACTTTAAGCTTAACTAAGTTTAAAAACTTAAAAACTCATAGTATTGTGTATTATATGCCAAATTGTAGTACTTTATCTAGTCATGCCAAACATTATTGGACATGTTTTTAATACAACTTGGGCTTTTTTCGATTCGGAAGATTATATTTTAATGATATGCAGTTTCCTTATCATCTTAAATAAGTTACTAGGCAGTGTTAATCGATAACCCTAAGTAAGGCAAATATTAAATTGCAGGTCTGGTACGTTTGAAGAAAAAAATTAAGAAAAGACAGCTTTGAAAGAATTTATATTTATTCCACTCCCAAGCTTGGTCCAATTTCTGAAACAGAGAAAGTGAGGTTACAATGACCTCAAAGCTATTAAGGAGTCTTAATTAAGCAAATTAACCCTTAACGGTCCGGAAGTATTTCAAGTTTACTTCCTACCAGGTCCAGCTATTTTTCATACAAAAGAAGTTGTAAAATATTTCTAAATCAAGTAAATCAAAAAGAAATATTAATATTTTAGTGAAAATTTATTAAAACTCCTTAGCGGTCCGGAAGTATTTCAAGTTTACCTCCCACCAGGTCCAGCTATTTTTCATAGAAGAGAAGCTGTAAAACGTTTTTAAATCAAAGAAATACTTTTATTTTAGGGAAAGTTTATTAATATATATAGAGGATAATAATACTAACAATATTATTTAAATTTTATATTTTTTTAGAGTATGGTACTTTTCGAAGCACTCTCCAATATGAATTCCGGGTTTTTCGGTGCAAGTGTCGCAATAAAATTTTGTTTCTTGTCTTCCCCCTGAAATCTTTCGATTCGAGCATACTATGCAGTCTCTTTTAGTTCTACTGCGAATGATGTGGAGCTTACCATCTAATCGCTGCAAATCTTGTTCAGTATTAGCGGGTCCTCGAGGTGTTTGCAATATATGAAAGTCATCTACTAACTGATCAACTAATTCTTTCATAAATTCGTAATGTGAAAGTGCTTTTTCGTTCTTTTCTTTCTGAACGGATTTATATAGAATGTAGGAATTTGTAGCACATACTTCAAGGCCTCAGAAAAAGAGTTTTCGCCACCATTTAAGGGATTTCCTTAAGAAACAGTAGTTGGATACATAGTGATCTGCCCGATGGACACCATAATTTTCTGCCATATTTTATGATTTCAAACAAAATCAAATATAATAAACTAAATTCTGTAAAATGTCTACGCTCTCCATAAAAATCAAAACAAGACTGAATTTGGATTCGAATAACACAAAAGTGCATGTAAAAAAAACACTAGCAACAATAATAGTAATAAAAATAATGAAATGGTTTTTGGCGCGTATATGGCGCCATTGGACCCAGTAGGTAAAATTGTCATGTCGCCTATATTGCGCCATTGGACCCAGTAAGTAAAATTGTCATGTCGCCTATATGGCGCCATTGGACCGTTAAGGGTTAAGAGTCGGACCAATAATGCGATAGGATGACATTGCTGAGTCATTGTACGAAACTATGTGATTAGTTCAAGCGAAGATAATACAAGCTAAACCATTTTGATATACCGAATAAGCTGAATGGTAAGTCCCCCCATAGCCTTACACCATTTATTACTGGTGATTTAATTAATAAAATAGGGAAAACAATAACAAGAAATAGTAGGTCCTATCATGAGGCAGAATAGACACCTACTCACTTCCTTTTGATTTCATTATGGCTGTTGGATGGCAAATGATGGCAAGTGATGGCAAATTGAACTGTGTCAACTTCTATCAGAAAAGGAGGAAAAGTTGGCTCTAATTGAAAAATCCCATCAAATCTTGAAATTTACTCTTGTTCTTAGACGCGTCCTTCGTGAAGTACAATTGATCTTCAGGTTCCAGTGTGACCTATATTCCAAGATAATATAAAAAAGGGGGCTCTCTTTTTATCAATTTCACTATACACAATCATAATTATTTAGGATATTTGTTAAATGGCTTATGCCCCGTGATGAGCCATGAACTGAATTTAATTGCCACACCCTGATTGCTATTCATTTTTGTGTTAATGAGAAGATTTTATCAGGAATTTTTTGCTTTTGATGAATTAAGACTTTCTATTCTTGTTTGTCAAACTGTCTTTGTTCAGTATTATTTTAATAGGCAACCTTAATTCAACCAGTATGCTTCAAGATTTGTCACCGCAATTGCTATATTTTTTCATGTCACCAGCTTTTAAAAGATGTGAAGTGGTAGCAGGCATTTTTTCTGGATAAAAGCGTTTGGAAAGAAACTATTGAGTCTCGAAGCTTATGGCGTAATCGTAGTTTTTCCAAGTTTTAAGGCTACGAAAACTCCCATGTATTTCATGTAAAAAGAATTTGCTTTCGTTTGTCTCATATTAAAATTGTGTTCTATCTTTTTTTGTTTTAATTAATAAATCGGATTGTTTTTTTTTCTAATTTGGTATAGTTTTAAATCTTTGTTTGCTAATGCTACTTCATTTACGTATATTATTGCTTGAATTTAATTATTTATTTAGTTTTTTGATTGATAAATGTTTTTTGAGACTTGTTCGTTTATAAATTAGTTTTTTATGCTATTCCTAATCTTTCTTTTATTATATAATTGGCTGATAATACGTCAGAAGTCATCCACGATTTTTTTTGTGACCTTTCATTTTAAAGATAAGAAAATCCGAAGGCTGCTTACTCTCGATTTTTTGTGTATCTCATTTTTTGACTCCAAAAGTTTCAATTTCCTTAATTTTATGACTTTTATCAGATTTTGTAATTATTTATTTATGTACATAGTATTAATTTGTAATTATTTATTATGTACAGAGTATAGTTTATTTGTTCCAAAGCCTATTTTACTGTACTCAAGTGTAAATCCTTAAAGATATTATTTGATACTTGAAGTAAAATTATTTCCATAATACTTTCCCGTGTTTTTTTTTTTTTTTGTTGGTCTCCATCAATGCAGAGTTGATTTCTTCATATTTTAAACTTTCTGTGTTAATACATTTTAACACAGGATAATAACTTTTAATAGCTTTATTTCCCAAACCAAAAATATTCATTTGATTTGATGCGCCAGACATGTCATAAGGGCTCACAACGGTTCAACCAATATAACATGCGGATGTTGATCTAACTTTCTAAAAGCAATTTGCCAATGGCTGTGTAAACTCTACATTTTTATAGCTAGGTGGAGTTTAGGGCCAAGTCCCTGCTCAGACTTTACTTTTGCCTCAATTATTAAACAGAAAAGGGTTCATTACGTTATTAAGAAAATAGTAACCTATTTTGTTTTTATTTAACGTTTATAGCAAAAAATTTTATTTTTGAAATATTGTATAAAGACAAACTCTTGAAATTTGTTTAAATGAAATGATTTTAATGTGTATAGTTTGGCCAAATATTTCTGTCATTCCTTAAAATAACATCAAGCATTTAATTTCTATTATCATAACCAAAAAGTCAAAGGTGTACAATTTTTCCTAATTTAAGATTTTTCGTAATTTCTTGTTAACACTTTATTATTCAAATACAAATAGTAATATCAAATTAAATTTATATCCAATATATTATGTAATAAAATGTGCATTAACAGAATGCAACAGTTGCATTGATGCAATTGATTCACATAAAGTTACTTCATTATAACGCATTAAAAAGAAAAGCTTACATTAATACATGTTTTCTTATTTATAGTTTTAACCCAGATAGTAATTCATCCAATTATAAAAAGATTAAATTTTATTCCATTTATTAGATACCCATAAGCCTATATAAATTGATCACAAGTAGGAGAGTATGCGAGGAATACAAATCAAAATAAGTTGAAGTTAACTGGTTTTAAGTTGACAGATATGATTTATTGTTGCAATAATTTTTCTTTTTTGTTAAATTTAATAAATAATGAATGAAAGAATATCTATGAAATTCAAATTTATTTTTATAACTTAAACAAAAAACTTTGGATTCAAATTTGAAATCTATTTAAATAATATTTAATTTAATATTATAAATATGCCTAAATACCATTTATTTTTAGGCAAACGGTCAAGCTTCACTTGGTCTCTACGCTGCTGGCAGTGTCAAGGGTGCCGGTGCAGATGCAACTCTTTTTGTTGCCAATCACGCTTATTAAATGGGACGGCAGTTAAAGGCAGTTAAAGTTTGTTCTTGTAAATTGATGGTATAAAATGAAATAATTTTAAAGAGAATTTAATTTAACAAATAAAATCGACAATATTATTTCTCCCTTAACGCTTATACACTGTATTAGACTTTCGTACAAAAAAAGCTTCTACATTAGTAGTATTAGAACATATGATGGAAATTTCAAAATAAGTGCATTAAAAATTAACATTGAATCATTTTATTGTTCAGAAATATAGTTTTTAAATTAATTAATTAAGTAACAAAAAGGCAAAAAACAAAACAAGTAATAATTTAGATAATAAACAAATAACATATTTGAAAACACAATAAATAAGGGAATTTTTAGTGTTATTTCGATGGACAACCTGTAAATTCAAAATAAATACCTATATTTCACCTTATGCTCACTATCGAAGGCCGTGTTTCAATACAGGATTGCAAAATGTTAAATATAGAATACTCCACATAAAATTTCTTTCTATGTATTGTAATACATTGTATAAGAATCAGTAATTGGCTATAATATAAAATGATTCGGATTTAAAGTGAGTTTCTAAAGCTCTAAGAACTATTTTGTTGCAAATTTTTAAAGGGAAAAAAAGCACTATTTAATTATATATAATAATTTATTCACTTAAAAACATTGGGTTTTAAATCAAAAATTATTAGTGTCTTATTTATATTAATTTAGCACAACATGAAAGTCATAAATTGAAACTGATTTATTAAAATTATTTCTATGAATAGTTTTCTCTCTTCATATATTTAAAGTATATTTATTTGTTCACATTGTTGTTATACTTAATTTGTTAAGCTATTTATATTATTTTCGCATATCGTAAAAAAACTTTTATTTAACTATATTTCTAAACTAAATTTTAATTATTTACTATTAATATAAGTATAGATCATTGATCTGCTCATTAGGCTAAACATTTTTCTTGTAAAAAAATATTTTTTTAAAAATTGGAAACAAAATATAAAATCCAAAATTTAATTTTTAACAAGAAAATGAATTTATAAGAATGAATATGCTAATTCAACTCAATATATTTATAATCAATTATAAATAAAGCAATATCGTGCTTTGAGTATTTAAAGTATTACTTTTTGAGTTTTTTAAAAGTTAAATTGCCTCACAAAGGCATCTTTTTTAAGCTAATAGTATTTTTTAAACAGGAAGGATGTAAAGCCGAATGGGCTATATTCCATGATATCCATATTACTCTTTTTTGCAATAAAGTCTACCTTGACATCCCACCATACCCTTGGTGTATATTCCAGACTAAAAAAATCCTGGATATTTGAAACAGGTAGGAATTTATAAAATCCAGTGTTTTTTTTGGAGAATAGATAGTTTCCATCCATCCCTGGGGGTATGGTGTTAGGTTATTGTTCTACGCTGGGTAAAAATTAATTTGTAAAATCGATACACATTGTGCAACTGCTAATTTTATCTACGTGGGTTTTTAATAAGACTAAAAGAGATTAGATTAAAGAAATAACATATTTTACTTACAAGATACGCAAAACAAAATAACATCTTTTTGTTTTAAAACAAAAAGCTTTGAAATCACTAACTGCTTTTTAGAAAACAGCGCATAAGGTGGCCTTTAATAAGACTAATCTTCAAAATTTGAATTTTTTTTATCAACCTCAAAAGAAAAAAAAAACAAATGAAAATGTGTCATTTTTAAAATGGTAAAAAAATGGTTTTTTTTAATTTGATTAACTGCAACAATGCTGAATAATGATTAATCTGCACATATTATATATTTAGGAAAAGAAAAAATAGCACTTTCAAAAATGGCTAGTTTAAGCCAATCAAGTAAGTTTTTTTGGGATATAGACCAATAAAGGGAAAACGAGCTTAAAATAAATTTTTCGGTAATAAAAGCTTCTGGTGAAAATAAGCAAATATCAAAATTGATTTTTCAGTTTTATTTTTATAAGTTGATTTGTAGAGATATAAATTCCCATAGCATTATAGCAATACACTCTAAAACGGAAAATGTTTATAAACTCACCTTTTTCCGATCTTTTTGATAGTTTTGTCATAAAGGTAAACCGCTCACCAAACCTTCTACCTTTGGGATTAGAAAATTATAGAATTAAAAAGAGTAAAAGTCGTCCTACCCCTTAACTTCTACCTTTATTGAAAAAAAAACGGCCAAAAAATTTCAATTTTTTTTATTATAAAAAAACACAATTTAGAACGTTGCAGAGAAAAACGAATATTGCAATAATTCAAGTAATTCGACTTTTTTTATCTTTTTTTTGAATTGCATTTCGGAAAAAACAATTTTATTAGTAGAAGTAGTAATACTGGCTGTTTTTCAGCCACAGGCCCTTAAGTTCGATGAAAACTGAAGAAAAAAAATTACAAAAACTGAGTTCGGATTTGAAGGATTTCCAAAAAATTCCTTTCCAAACTTCTTCAAATTATTTATTTTAAAAAATTATCCAAAATTTTCTTTTGTGTGATATATTGGTTGGACACTGCTTATATCGTTCCAATCAACAGCTATATCTTCTTCTGAACTATCTTCAAAATCACTACTAAAACTATCACTTTCTTCTGAGCCACTTTCCGATAAACTCTAGTCTTCATATTCACTTTCGGATTCACCCATTTTTCGATATATATTTTGTTAAAATGTAATGTAAAATAAAACCAAACAACAATAATAATAATTATAACAACAATAATAATAATATTATTTAAATCTTTGCAACCAAGCTGTAAAAGAAGAAAAACCGGTGTTTGATCATTTATGACTAAATCGTAAAATAACAGAAACAATATCCTTTATATAAATTCGTGAAACTACTATGATGGATTGAAATCAGTCGTCATGAGTGCAGAAATTCAGGAATGTAGTCTTGTGTATCAAACTATATATAAAAGAAAAGAAAACAACTATGTCGTGAAAAGATAAGTGTAACGTTATAGACAGTCGGTCAAATGGTGATTACAGAAAGTAAAGTTTCGTATATTGGATATTTAAACAATTTGAGTTCTAATTTTCAGAATATTATTATTATTGTTGTTGTTATAATTATTATCACTACTATGCTTTATATTAAATTACATTTTAACAAAATATATATCGAAAAATGAATGAATCAGAATGTTAATATGAAATACTCATGAAATAGACGCCGCTCGAGTTAACTCGAGCATGCACATTTTGGGCAGTTTAGCGTGCTCGAGTTAACTCGAGTGTGCACGTTAAGGGATTAAAGTTCTCTCTCTCTAAACGAAACGGGCAGTTTTACGAAAAATCAGTGAATCTGGAGCATAATCCTCGAAAATTGTGGGGCCTAGGAGTTATTTCAACATAGGATGGAGTTTGTGTCTGGTTAGAAAATGGGCTACTAATATTTAATTACCACCATTTAATTATTTCCAGGTTCAAAGTAGGTATTTAGTCATAAAACTATTTAAAGTAAATACTCATGCAATAGGCATAGAACCACTTACCTGCAAAATGAAACTCAGGTAAAGTTTATGGAAAAACCCAGAAAAAATACCTTGAGTCTATAATTATTTCCAGCACTACATATAGTAATATTATGTTGAAGATAAAAAAAAATAAGAATTAGTAATAAAAAGTTAAATTAAGTGATATTTTTAGCCAGCGCATATGTGATTCAATGTTTCGGGAATTTTCGAAAAAACGACGTTGGGTTCTAACCATATATTTTATTAAGAATCAATTTTATAATAATACAAAGCAAAAAATTTAAATAAAATGCAAGAATAATTACGAGTAACATAGAATTAAAATTTGATATTTGAAAAAGTTAATATATTTTTGAAAAACATCTAACTTATTATGCTTTGGTCGTAGAATCTCATTTAAGCGGGGTATTCACTATATTTCCGAATCAATGATTCGGCTCTTAGTTCCCATTTAAAGTATATGGAAATGAAGAATAAGAGAGAAAATATCCAACATGTTGAATATTTTACTCACAAATGATTCAGCCATACTTTATATTGGCTGAGAGAGCCGAATCATTGATTCGGAAATATAGTGAATACCCTGCTTTACTCTCCAATCTGGGCATAAGTTTTCTGGATTCAAGTTTCGCTTGTATTAAGCCTTCTCCTGTTTTTCTATCGCATAAGAACATATTTTCCCTATTTTCACAGAACCTTTAGCTGACTGCGTATGACATTGTTATGTAATTCCCCACACAAGCTTACAGGATGCTTCCAGTTTAATCTTGAGGTTAAATGTAAGATGCCTGACTTATTCAGCTGGGGGTATTTAAGGCCTATTCAGTAATTTATGAAGGCTAATTTTATTTTCTACATCGCGTAAATCTGCCAAAATAGTAATTAATATTATTCAATTACAAAAATAATTTATTAAATACTTAATCCTTTCGTACAAAAATATTTTAATATTTTTATATGCTGATTATTATTCACTGTGAGTGTAATTTTGTCCATTTGCTTACTTTGTCTAATGCTACTTGTAGTTTTTTAGTCGCTTTAGTTGGTAATTTTTAACAGCATCGTTAGAAAATGCTCCCATGAAAGATACTGCTATGATTATATCCAAAAATCGAGGAAGGGTCCTAGGGCACTTCCCCGTTGAACTCCCGCTTTTGTTTCATAAAATTATGAAAAAGTTTCTTCGTTCATTGCTCTGAACTTGCGATCAGATAGATATGACTCTAGCAAATGACAAATAATAATTGTGGGGTAGCACCTTGCTCATCTTAAACATGAGTTCTTGATACCAGACCTTATCAAATTCCTAGAGTACATCGAAGTACAGCAAAAAAATTCTTTTTTTCTTTCAAGTACTTGTTCAACATTGGTTTTAACTCAATGTACTTGATCGATTGCCGAGTAATTGATTCGGAATCAAAAATTAAAATTTGGAATATCAACCAGTTATTTGAGCTTTTTCAGTAGTCATTTTTAAACAGTTTTGAAAAGGTTGCCAAAAGGGAGATTGATCTGTAAGGCTATATTTCTTATGTTGGCTTATCTGATTTCTTTATCATATTTATTTCTGCCGTTTTAAGACTATTTGGAATTTATTTCAATCTGAAGCAAGCATTAATTAAATATTTAGGTATGATAACTGCCTTACGTAATAATTGTTTAAATAGTCCAGGAAATATTCCATCTATTCGCGGAGCTTTATTTGGATTAAGATATTTAGCGATTTCTTCACCCATCTCGTATTGAGTTATCTCTTTAAAATTGCAACACTGCAGGTGTGTTGGTGAAATATCTATACTACATGGATTGGATATCGTGAAGTTGAAACAGTTTATCTGGATGTTGAGTAAAAAGTTCTGCTTTATCTTAGCCTTTACACGCTCATTTTTCTAGAGTGTGTTTCAGAGATACAATAAGATCATTTGAATGCTATCGTTGCTTTCTATAATGGGTAGTCTTTGTCCTCTTCTGGACCAAACCCCATCAGGTAGCAATTCTGTTTATAATCCATTTTTATTTGTTTGATCCGGCTACTTACTTGATTGAAAGCAGTTTTATGAGCAATGTTTCTCGATGGTTGCATTCTCTTCATTCTTTTCACCTGGCTTTCTAATAATTCAGCAGAAGAATTTTGCGTATGTTGCCGCCAGTGCCAAGCCTTTATTTTAATGAATCCAATGTAATTTTTTAATTTTTCAAGTTAATTGCATTATGACATAGTATCACGATAATATTTATAAATATTTAATAAATAAAAAAAATCCTACGGGTGATCGCGTAGCTGTCACCCTAAATAAGAAATTTCTTGTGCCAACTACGAAATATCTCATAGTGTTATTTAAAGCTCTTCATTGTTATATGATTTTAAATATTTTGAGTTTTACACTTATCCATATTTTGCATGTATGCACGTGCATGTATTGACGTAGGCCTGTGGCCAAATGCTTATAAATGAACATATTAGAATTCTCAAAAACTGGCATTATTTCTTTGGCATTATGGTAAGCAAATGAAAGAATAAGCGAGATATTCTCAGCAAAAAGAAGCCAACAAAACCATGCAGAATGTGGATGAAGCTAAAACGATGATACTATATTGCTGTTACTTATATTTCTTGAATCCGTGAAAAATGATATGCTATATCATCAAATAATTTACAGCAAGCTTGATAACCAAGCAAAGTGATTGGTTAATAGATGCTACTAACGCAAATTTCATATTTAAAATGTTCTTCTCGTGATATCTTCCAAACTAGTGTCGCGATTTTAGTCCAATTTTGACAGTATATTTCACAATCACTGTCCCTGGTACTGATGATTTTTATAGCAGCACCATAATTATAACCAAATTTACACCCGTATTTTCAGTTTAACAACAAAATTTGAACTATGTTCAAGTTTTTACAAAACATTACAAATATTTTGTAATGAGCGTATAATACTTAATCTACAAACACAAACAAGGATAACATGCCACATACGACAATTCCCGTTGACTAGTCTAATGCAAGAAGAAAATTAGGAATGACAAAATGGACTAACAAGTAAGAAAAGTGCTAACACTATTCGTCCGAGAAAGTGTCATCAAAGTTCACTCAGGTGCAAGTGCCGAAAAGTTAGTAGTTATTTTAATGCAGCATCTAAATGAAGGGATGTTACACTCTGTGGCCTACTATAGTCGAAAAAGTAAAATGTAGAAAGTAAATACTACTCCTTTGAGTTGAAAACCCTAGCTGTCATGGACATGGTAAAGAAATTTCTTACTTACTTACAAGGATACAATATGATTTGTGAATGTAATTAGTTGAGCCTACGAGTAAAAAGGATCGCACTTTGGTGGTTTCAATTACAGGAGTTTAGTTTTGAACTAAAATATCTGCCAGAGAATCGAATACAACATGTTAATGCAATAAGCCGAAATCCAATTAATGCCAGAAATAGTGAAATCCTGCAAATATCCCAAGACGACTGGGCTCTGTCGGGACAGCTAACAGATATAAAAATTAAAGAAATACACGATGTATCCCGATCATCGAAAATAAGTTATGAAAGACATATTCATGACAAATATGTGCTGAAAGATGGCAAGATATATAAGCGGACATAAGAAGGAATATAATGGATTGTACTTAAAACAATGTGAAGACAAGAGTTATAGGTTGCGTATGAATTAGGACATTTTGCAACCAAAATAATACTTTGCCGGCTATGCCAGTATTACTGGTTTTCATAAATGCGGAAGTATGTGAAAACCAATCTAACAACTTGTATCAGATGCCTTTGCAACAAGCGGAAAACGGAGAACAAAAAGGGATATTTACACTCATTACCTAAAGATAAACCACTCTATTGCAATTCATATCGATCATCTAGGACTATTCCTGACGACTTACGATGTAAATTTATGTATAATAGTCATGTTTCAGGCATTTAACAAGCTCCTGTTTATACGCACAGCGAGGATAACATTAACAAAATCAGTCATTGAGTTTTGCAAAGCGCTTTCATTTCCGATTATTTAAAAAAAATCTGCACAAAGAATAGGATTAGATACACAAAAAATGTAGTGGCTGCTCTAGGAACCAACAAGTCTAAGGCTAACAGTATTAATAACCACAATTCAGGTCGAGTCGTCATGGGATCAGAAAGTGAAGCAAACTCCCTTAGACCCTTAGTAAATTATTGCTTGTATTTAGACCGAGTATAAAATTATATTTATTTTATACCTATCCCTATATAAATTAAATTAAAAATAGATTACTTTTGATTTTTGCTTTAAAAAACATCTAAAATTAAAAAACACTGGATAATTTAACACAATTAACACGTTAATTCATATTTAAGTACTTGGCAAGCACACATAAATTGATTGCCGAGCACTAAACAAGTGTGCAGGTGCTTAATATTTTTATTGAAAAAAATAGCTGGCAAATCAACAAATTAAAACTATTTTAGAACCCCTGTTACAGATTTAAGCAATATCCTGTCAATATATTTAGAACATAACACAAAAATTAAATTAAAAAATTATAATATAATCTTTATGTATAAACATACCAACAAGATAATATCAGCAGATTGTAATACCTGATCCTGTTTTTATTTCTCATATAATAATCTTAGCACCTAGACGTACTGGCTTAGCAAACTTTGTCTGCTATTTGCACTTATCAAATTTCAGTGTCTGGACATACTGTAAATTCCGGTTTCATATTCCACAGACTGATCCATCTGCCTTAGAATGCTGACTACAAATCTTTGTTTATAATCTAAATAGTTTTTCATAAATTCAATATCCAAAACAAAAAAAAGATATCATTATATTTTTGTTTAATTTTCTTACAGGTGTCATTTTATTTTTATTTATTATGAATAAAAACATTAATTGATTATCTCATAGGCTGAAAAAAATGCTGTTTTTAATATCCTAAGGCTGGACCGGAAAAAGGAAGTTACTTGTTTTTCTAATGGGCCATTGTGAGCTAGAGTTTTTACTGAGTGGAAGGACAAGAAAATAATTTTATTCGATTAAGTGAAGTGTTATAAATTATTGTGTAAAGCTATTGATATAGGAAATGTGATATTTCAAAATAGTTGAAATTTGATTAGTTACTTTATCTGACTATTAAATTTCAAGTCTGATGGGATAAAAATCTAAATTTTTTTCGTGGCTGGATCGATATTATTGATACTAAGATGAAATAGAAGTTTTTATAACAAATGATATCAAGACAGGAAGTGAAATAGTTCATAACTTAAAATAAGGAAGTATGGACCTACGCAAAGTGGATAGTAATAATTATGTTTTTTCGTGTAGTAATTTTAAACAAAGAACTACCAAATAATTTATCAATTCCTTATATTGGGAAATAGAGTATAATAGAATAGAACAGGAATATAATATTCAAAATTATTCTGATGACTTTATAAACGAGAGCTTATTATCTTATTCTACTCTATAAGCTACTGCATCGTATGCAAACATCTGTTGAGCTAGGCTTAACCCTTGCCTCACGACGTCGACCTGTGAATCCCATTTAAACTGCTGAAAGTGAATAAAAATTTGCGTCAGTTCATTGGTAAACTCTAGTTCTTAAACGAGAAGACTCTATTAACACTTTTCTATCATAAATGGGAGAAATTGATTATATTAGCATCAAAATTAAAGACGCAATTTTTTCAATATAAGCAGAAAATACAATTGCCCAAATAATGTGAGGACAATAATTTGCTGGATAATTAAGGGATCATACTTTAATGTAATAACCGTTATTAATAATGATTTTCAAAGATATATACTACTACTCTCTTATTACTGCGAAAAAGTGTTTTCTATAGGATAAATTTATTAAAAAAATTTAATACCAAATTATAATACAAAAAAGTTATAGCTTATAATAAAGGAACCCACCATTTCTCAGGGTTGAGTTTATAATTCTAGTTAAATTATTAAATTATTTTAATTAATGAAATTAAATTAATAAAACTAAATTATAATCATAAATCATGAACAACCATTGACTGGGATATTGAAGTAAGAGATAAAATTCCATTGAAAAAAACAAACGACTATTTAAAGATTTTTAATAAACTTCAATCGGTTAATAACAATGTTTTCTAAAATACTTTTGAATTTTAAACAAAACTTTATCAAGCCAGTTTTCAAAGAAGGGAAAGATATTCGGCCTACAAGTTAGAGTAAAATGCTACCATATTATCTACGATAAAAAAAGTTTGAGAAATTAGTTTTTAAAAAAAATGCTTAAATTTTTAATGATATAAAATATTTATATTTAAAATAAAATATCACTCAAGACACCTAAAATCGAATTTTGAAACTTTCATAACTTTGAATATTAAATTTACTAAAACAGTTTTGTTTTTGATTTTTAAGTATTTTAAGCTTGCTGAACTTATTTCACAGAAAATATGCTTCTTTTCTGAAATTTTGCATTTAAAATTAAAAAATAACGCCCAAACTATAAATTACATATCTCATAAAAAAATTCATCAATGTATTAGTACTTGAGATATATACCTTTTTAAAAAGCTGGAGTAAAAAGCTGGGTAGATTCCTTTAAAACAAATTAAACCAAAAATATGTTTTTTTATTTTTTTGATTTGAAGATCGTAATTTAAGCTTTCAAATGAGGTATGTATTTTTTTACATAGCAGAAGCATAATCGAAGTTTTAATATTCAGTGACCTAACGGAATAATCATTTTTGTTTACCAAATAAAATTTATCCGCATTAGCGTGTTCTCTAAGATAGTACCTAGTTTTTTAAGTTCAATTAATAATACGAAAATAGGAAAAATAAGCTCAAAAGCACCATATCCTAAAACTTTGTAATCAAAGAACTGATGAGTATAACTGAACACTTAAAAACTATCTACAGAATGTAAGCTTTTCGTTACACCAGTTTTTCTTATATTTATTTTCATGAATAGAATATTTGATTAAGAATCTTAAAACTTAAAACTTAACCTTTACTCTACTACTGCCTACAAGTCTCAGAACTTCTTCGTATATATCAAATTTGTTTGCTTACACATAATGTTTGTAACCTAGTTTGCGTGCTTTTAATTATTTGCTGAATTCCATGACAATTGATGTTAATACAGTTAGTTCAAATATTATTCTTACTGTTAGCTCATAATGTCCAATATCTTTTACAAATTTTCAGCCGTTAATAAAACCCTTTTCTAATCATCCAATGAAGTTCAAATAAATTTTGTTATGTTGGGAGTGCATGACAATTGATGTTAATACAGTTAGTTCAAATATTAATTCATTAATTATATTTAATAAACTAATTTTAATTTTATATCAGAGAAAAACTTCAGAAAACTGAATGCAACGAATTACGAATTCTGAATTCAGAAAAAAGAAAAAACAATCTCAAGTAAGAATATACTTTAAAAAAATTTCTTTTTATATAACTTGTTTTTAGTTTTATATGAGAGAAAAACTTCAGAAAACTGAATGAAAGAATTCTGAATTCAGAAAAAAGGAATAAATAATCACTAGTCAACAAAATTTTGTAACAAGAAAGGTGCTTCGGAATTTAGAAATGCTTACCTACCCTCATTATAATACCATATTTATTTTGGTTTGATCAGGTCTAGTTTTTGTGTTACAGCTACCTGAAGTAAAAACTAAATATATATATATCGTTTCAGTACGTTCGCTTTTATAAAAGAACTGTCTCTTTACCTTTTGCACTATGGGGAAACTTTTAGATAGTACATGCTGCAATAAAAGCAGGTAGTTTAGCTAATAAAAGGATTTTCAAAGATAACTACCACCATCTTAAATGCAAAATTTGCTTGCAGATTGCGAATTGTTGTCATTAGTTTCACAAAACTGCTTAGTCGCAAAGATTATATTAATTTGTTGAATTTGTGTGCTTTGAAGATTTTTTAATTATGTTTTATAGTTAAGTGATTTTTAAATAATGTCAAGAAAGTGTAAAAATGATGCTGACAAGTTTTGTTATAGTTTTGACGAAATTACTTTCAAGACTCAGCGGAGAAATTTAACACCATTAGTTACCAAATATTATTTTGGATTTGCTGTCAGACTACAAGATAAAGTGTGAGTTTCTCATATTTGTTGTGTGACATGTGTAGGCCAAATTACTGGATGAGCTAAAAGATCTAGATCTATGCCTTTGGAATCCCTATGGTTTGAATGGAGTCCATATAAAAGAAAAATTCCCTAAAATGAGTGACGCAAAAATTAAAGAAGACATTTTTGTAGGCCCTCAAATCAGAAAATTGATAAAAGACAAAATATTTAAAGAAAAACTTAATGATCTGGAAAAAGCAGCTTGGGAATCTTTTATAAAAGTAACTTCAAATTTTCTTGGGAATCATCGATCAAATGACTGTGAAAATATGGTCGGGGAACCTTTAATGGCTTATAAGAATTTGGGTTGCAACATGTCTTTGAAAATACACTTTTTAAATTCACATTTGGACTTCTTTCCTGAAAATTTGGGCTCCGTCAGTGATGAACATGGTAAAAGGTTCCATCAGGAAATTTCTATATTCCTGTATCAAATATTCTAATATCAATTCTATCATCCTTAACCTTGTTCTAAGCATAATTAGTTAAAAGTTTTCATTTTACAAAAAAAAGTGTTTTTTTGTAGACCAGTGTAATCTAACTGAATGGGAATGAATGAGAAATATAAGTAGGAATATACTTTAAAAAATTTGTTTTTATACTAACTAGTTTATTTTAATCTCATTCCAAAAACTATATTTAGTATCATTTACAACTTTTTAATAAATTTAAGATATAAACAGTTTCTATAGCCAGCATAAATTATCGTGAAAATTTATTTTAATTTCATACGGATTTAAATCTTGAAGTTTTTTTGTTTATTTTATGCTTTTTAATTATTTGTGGGAGTTATTTTATTAATAACCACATTATATAATAAAATTTAAATATAAATTTTAGTAAAAACAAAAGTAATTGTTTGAACTTACTCCCCCACTAGATGAACGTAAGGTGTACCGATACACATTTCTAATTTGATAACTATTCTCTGAGATAACTTGTTGATGCTAATACAATTATTTCTCTAATACTCATTCTCCATTGAGGCATATACACATTATTATAATACACGGAAGGAAATTTTGTATGGAGAAATGTGTAATACACGTGTATTAAGCATATCGCGATCGTGTATAAAATACAGCCTTGAAAGGCTGCATAAAGGAAATTTTGCCATCTATTGTAAATTGACAGGTTATCCAATATTAAAAATTCCCCTATTTATATGTCAAAAAGGAATTAAATGGTGGCAATTTTGTAAGTATATTAAAATTTAAAAAAAAAATTGATCTTTTTTCAGGTTATTTTTAACATAATATTTAGAAGTTAGTTAAATACTATTCTTGCGAGTAAGCACATTGAAATTATTTTGTGTATTTTCACAGATTCAATGTTTCGATTTTCACTTTTACAACACTTCTTTTGACATTTCAAACAAATTTCCCTAAATTTCCCTAATACAAACAATTGCCAATGGAAAAACGATTTTTTTGTACGGGAGGCTAATAAACTGTTCTCAATGGAGAATGGGTATAAGGGAAAAACGAAATTTTTTGTAAGGTTATTTAACCTTGCATGTGACATCGGTTGAACTAATTTTCGATTAATCTAAACAAAAATAACAGTTTCTATTGAAACCTTTATGTCTTAATTTTTAATTCTGATCGTAAAATATTGTTGATCACGAGATACAACTGGATAAGGTCTTTCGTACGGACTTTGTAGTTGCAGCTTATTAGGAGGTTTTGCAAAAACGTGCGCTAAGGTTTTTAAATAATAAATATTAGTTGTTAGCATGATTTGAGGCCGGAACTGGTTGAATGTTCGAGAATAATGATTGCAGCTTAGTAATGTAATCTGATTGAGATAAATTTAAGTTATGTTATTGTAAAAAACTCCAGGTAGTCTAATTGATTCTTCATACACTTACTGTGTAGGAGTAGCAAGAAGATCTTATCTTAACGCTGTTCTGAGACCTAGAAGAATAAACGGAAGTAATTTTGACCATATCTTGCAATTAATAGCCATTATTGTTTTTTTAAGCATTCTATGCTAACGTTCAATTAATCCGTTGGATTTAGGATGATAAGGTGTAGTCTGATTATTCAACAACAATGAGCGTAAAAGCTTATCCGTAATTTTGTCACTAATTCTCTCATTTCTTTTAACAACTGAGAAGATTAACGAACACCCAAAGTTAAATCACCAATTGTAAGTTTTGAAGTTTCACTATAAGACAAAAGTTTTATTAAATTTTTCTTAAGGTTATTATAATATCATTTACAACTTGTATGATATCCCCATCTAAAACTGAGAGGATGTAATTAAATATGATGCTTTGGGAATTAATTCCCGCCAACTCAAATTGAGTTTCGAGAAAACTATATCAAATATCAAGGTTTTTTTTTAATATAGCAATAAACTTAGTAGGAAAAGTAGCTCTGCTTCATCAATGAAAGGGGGCTACTTTTCAGTTATAACGGCTACTTTGTCAAGGAAGACATCAATGAATTACGTTAACAAATGGCTGCAAAAGTCGCCGTCATATCGACTTCATCAAAATATGACTGAAAAGTGTCTATAATGGCTACTTCCTACGTGCTACGTCCATGAATGTTCCACAAATGAGCTTTTCAACATGATTTCCTGAATGAGAAACTCACTCATGAGTAATTTCCCTACTGGGAAACATTTTAAGCACAACACATTCCGTTCCATTAAGTGCATGAAGATATTTCAATACTTGACATTGACTTGATATTGTACATACATTAAGTTTTTTTGAAAATAAAAGATAATAAAAGTGTTATTAAAAAAATAGTTCTGAATAAAACGACAAATGCACAAATGGCAGCTAACTAACGCATTATTCTTAGGCTGCCAACAGAGTGCCAGCTTACAGCCGAGCTGACACCGATTTCGATTGCGATTTAAGTATACAAGACTTACTAAAATTTCACCAAATTCTTCGTTCTAATTTATTTCTATTCCTAAGGATATCCAGAAATTTTAAAATTAAAGAGGTATTGCAGGAAATAAATATGTTAATGAAGAATCATATTCTGAGAGATTGTATATGGTAGGATTTTCCAAAAATAACCACGAAAACGATCGAAAAAGTGTATTTAAACCCTGAAGAAGAAGATGAGTTTCAATTCAAGTAGAAGACGAAAGAGAATGACAAAATCTGATGACGAAAGAGAAGAAAATAATGTACAGGAGAATATTGAGAATACTATAGTTTGTACAGTTTGGAACAAAATCGAAGCAGGTTCCTCTCCTCAGATACCACCTCTCTATATTATTTTCAAACGTGTATCTTGTCCAGCTAGATATGCTAAAGAAAATATTATGAATGGTAATGTAAGCACAGCATTTTATTTCTGTTTGACAACCATATTTTGAAACATATCGACTGTGTTTTTAAATTCTGTACCTTCGACTGCCCTAGGGCAAAAGTACAAATCTACTAAGTTTTTGTACTTCAAGTTGTACTTTGGAAATGAAACTTGCATGTGAACACAAAAATGTCAACGCATCCTTTTAATGAAATAATAAATAGGGTCCTTAATTTTTTTCAAATACCATGATCCGAAATTTCTTCATGGAAATACCAAACTTCTTATAGGGACTATTCACTATCTTTTCCAACTCGTCAAATGGCTCTCTCCTTCAATGTAAAGTATATGGAAATGACGATTTGTGAGCAGAAATTTAAACATGTTTAAATTTTCAATCTACAAAATTACAAAAGCATAACATGAAATGGAAGACCAAAAATTTGTTTATTTAATAATGTTACACCGTAAAATTATTCTGTAATTAAAATAAAAAGTATATAATATATATATATATATATATATATATATATATATATATATATATATATATATATATATATATATATGTATATATATATTACCATATTTATTTGTATTCAAATACACAAAGAACTTTTGGTTGAAAAAGGCATACAAAAAATCACGGTAGAAGTAGTGTTAACGGAATATAATGTTAAGCAATGATAATTTAGTGATTTTTAAATATTATTAATAAAATTTAGCAAAAATTTGGACAAAGCAAACCTGAATCCCAAAGTTGCCTCTGAATATCTGCCAAAATGCTGTTTTGTGTAAATTCTGCTTAAATATCCATGTCAAGTAAAAGGTCAATACTGACCACATTTTTAGGAAATGATGATCGGTTTATTTAAAATTTTGGATTAATTATAGCTAGTGAAAAGAAAATTTAAAAGTAAATTCATTTAGCAATAGAAAAGATATGCATACAGACGAACTACTTAGAAGATATCCACATTTTGATATCGATTGTAAGTTTTTTGATGAAAAAATATCAAAAAATTCTCCTATGAAATTATCTGCAAATTTAGCTAAAAAAGGAAAGAAAATAATGCTAAAGAAATGTTGCATTAATCATTCACTTAAACAGAGTAAATCTGTTTTAGAAACGTATAGAGGATTTAAGAAACCTAGGCGAACTCTATCTATGTTTGAAGGTTTAAATAGATGGAAGCCATCATCTAAAAATTATAAGCAAGAATCTAACTTTTATAAAATTAATATTTTACGGAAAATATTATATTTTTTAATATCAATGGTTTTAATAAAATTGATTTTTCTAGTTTTTACTATATATAAATTAACATACAGTAATCAAAAAGAAGAAAGGGAACATTTATCATTAGCTGTTCTTTACAGAGCAAATAATATGTGGATGTAAACAAATTTTATGTCTTTTCTAATCTATATACTATTTATTTATTTAAATATATTATCAAGATAAGAAAATTATCTATTTTCCTTAAAAGCAAAATGTGGGAGCAGTTTCGATGACATAAGTTTACTTTTAGAATTTTAAGAACAATTGAAAATGATAAGATCGTAATTTGAAAACTACAAAACGAAGAAAACTATCATTATGTAAGTTTAGGGTTTATATATTATATAACTCAATCCTAAATGATCTACATACTTATCTACTAAAGGAGTTTGGCTAAAGAACATAATGTTAAGTAATGGCTCGAAATTATTGGCTTGCCTAAGTTTATTCCCCTCTTATCAGCATCAGATCATCGCATTCCTTTTTCATTAAACTTATCTCATCTTTGTTTGTAAATACTTATACAAATTTACACGCACACTACGAATCGACAAGTGATCCTTGACTCATCATCATCAGATATAAATGTTCATAAGTGCGTGTCATAGTATATAAATTTATTTTATTAATGACAGCTTGGTTTTAGGCAAAGAGAGGATTTTCACCACTTTGATATTGTATGGAGATAACAAAGAAAATTGAAATCCTTTTGAATAAGATATCAAAAACATTTTTTGATATCTTACTGCTAAAAATTTTAAACGGGTTTTTATGCAAAAAGTCCAAAAGAAGTGAATTTCATTTTTAAGATAAACGTTTTTTAAATTTAATATAGACAATTTTAACTAAGCGAGCACGCTGACTACCTGCAATTTTGCTGGAAGGATGCTTGAAAATAATTTTTGGTAAACAAAAAGACTAAAAATTATTTTATTCATAGAAAATTAGATATTTAACTTTTGGCACCTTTTATTACTATTAGATCGATATGATAGTAATATGATTCATTTCTTCTCAACTCGACTAATTTAAATGAAAACAAAAACATTGCTTGCACATATGTTGCAGTTCTTATTTTTTCTATGGCCTATGGTCTTCATAAGGATTTTCTTTTTCATATAATTTTAAAATTATTTGAGGACAGATAATTATTCTTAACCACTACAGTCCTTAAATAAATTAGTATAGTATTTTATTTCCCCTACTTTACGAAGAATTCCTATGCATATATTTATATATTTAAGCTTAGAACATTGACCTTTATGGCTAATATCTCAATATAGGCCAATATCCTATTCTTTTTCTTTGTGTGCCTTTTGATTTGAGAAAAGTATATTTAACATTTTACCCATTTATTCACCCCATTTTTTACGTATAATTTTTTACTGTCTTCGTCCTTAGAGCATTTAAAAAATAAATAAAGGATACATTAAATTGATTAAAATTTCTTGACAACAGTATTTTTACTTTAACGAAAGGTCTGGTATAAGGTTTAAGTGCAGATGAAGGGAATTCCGGTCATTCCAATGTTTACAATGCTATTAAGAAAAGCTTTTTATAGTTGCATTGATTTTATATTTGATGTTTCAAAGAACATTAAATAATTTAAAAAAACCAGCAACTTTTCATAACAGTCACCAAAAATTCATTGGATAACATTCTTGGATTTTACTTTGCTTTGATAAACAATTGAAACAATATTTTTACTTTAAAAATTTCTAATTATTTGAATTGTTACCATAAAATTATGTAAAATGAGCCGTTGAAAACCGAGAGGTGAGAGATTAATAAAAGTAAAGAAAATAATGTGACTGGTGTTCATACATCCCATCAAAGCGAATTATATCTGTTAACGGCTTTAATGGAAACGGCAGTTGAACAATATAATTTATAAGTACTTTACATATAACGTGGGTGCGTTTCCTTCTATTCATCCTACTTCTATGTATCCTTTTTTTTTCTCCAAAAATACTAATGTCATGTGTTTTATCCATGCAAACAGATAAAATGTTGCGCCCATTCATACGGAGAACTTTTTATATGCCTTTGTTGAACTCCATTACTTTTGGCTGCCTGACTGCCTACCATGGCTACCTTCTGTTTATAAAATACGTTGGAGAATAATATATCCGATGGTATTTTAACATGTAAATGTAGTTGTTGTCTGCCTTATTTAAACCAACGAAATGGAATGAGTTCGAGTGTTGTTCAGCTTACTTGGGGAAAGCTTGAACTTGATCGAAAGAGAAAAACTTTAACAGTCATCGTCTTTTTAGCCGATAGAAGGTGTATAATTCGTGATTATCATTAAATCTTGTGAATCAGTGGCACATAATATGCAATTTGTGCAACCGATAAAGAAAATATTTTGTACAATTAATATGAAAATAAATGTTTTGTCATGTGTTCCTTTATTAGAATTTATATAATCACTTTTAATTTTTATAGTCTTATATTTTGTTTCTATAAATAATCTTGAAACTTCAAATTTAAAAGAAATGTGTATAAATTGTGCTAAGGTAAAAAATTAAGTGTCATGTTTTTTTTGGACCATAAATTCCATATAATGGCAAATAAAAACTTCGATATATGAATTGGTTTTCAAAGAGAACTGTTTTACAAAATATTGAAGAAAATATCAAAAGCACAAATAAAAAAAAGTAGGCAAACTACTTTAAACCAAGGCTTTTTGTTTCACTATGCCCGCTAAGTTCCTCTTAGTTTCTTTTAGTTGTGCAATCAAAATAGCAGACATTTACATTGAAGGTAAGTTCTTTTCACATTTTTACCTTTTTAAGTTCTTTTTTGTTTCATACTTCTGGTTTTTTAAATTTTATTTGTGAAATTAAATCTCCTAATCTATTTTCTTATTTTAAGTAAGAAAAAAAAATCCATTTGATTGAAAAGAAATTTTGCTTTGTTGTAGAATGAATTTTCCGAAAAATTAATGTAATGATTTTATTAAGTTGTGAAAATGCGGTTATACAAGTTTTATTTTTCTACATAAAGAGAGCAGCAGAACCATAAGTTTCAACATTTTGTTCTAAATTTCAATTGAAAGCTACTATAATTAAAAGTACCCATTCTATATATTTATATCTGCAGATATATTTCATCTTATGACAATAATTAATTTAAAATTAAAAATGGGATAAACTTTTCTTTTGTTCCTTGTTTTTAAAAAATATCTTTTAAAATTTTACTAGTACGTTCGTGTTTTTTTATTATTACATTACTATTTACTACTAGGGTCATTTTTATAGACTTTTAGTTACCTTAATTTTTATAGGGAGGCTTGCAAGGTCGATATTTGAACTACTTTCGAATTAGCTCTTAGCTCCATATAGGCTCTAAAGCAACAGAAACGATTAAACAATTTTTATTGAAAACACACGCTTTTATTATTTGCAAAACTTGCAAATTAAGGACCTCTACTGGTGCTACCTGAATTCAGAACACTCATACAGTTGAGTAGTTTTCAGTTTAACAAGAACAAGACCAAGACTCAACTCTGCAAGACCAAGACTCAACTTTGCAAGACCAAGACTTATTTTTGCAAGACCAAGACCAAGACCAAGACCTTTGCTACACTTTGATCGCATTTTTTTAATGATCGACATATCGCGTTTTTTTTTTGAGATTATGTCAAATTTTGTGGAATCTAAAGAATTCACAATTTTTGTAAATACATATTTTTATGCATGTAAAATGAACATCAAAATCTCATGGTGTGTCACATGCCGATTTTTAGTTATAAGAATTTTTTATAGTATCACTGCTTTTAGCACTTCTGTTTTATTTGTTAAACCTCCACGGAATACGTTACTAAGCAATGATTGAACTCAGTATACAAACGATATAAAGACGATTTTGACGATGCTTCAATACCAAATGTCGAAAAAGATATTGATGAGTGAAATCATAAAAAATCTTCACTCAGAAAAGTGGATGTTCAACTTATCCATTTTTTTTTTCAAGCGTATTTTCCTTTTAAACAAATAAACACACGTAAACACGTCAAAACACGTCAATTAACGATGAAATTACAAATTTTTCAAAACAAAAGTATATTTGACAATGCCAATTCTCAAAACTTATCCATCAAGCTACGTTATTAATGCTCGAATTGAAAAACGAGTACTATAAAAAATTCATCCATTGATTGCGATCATTTAATCAATATATCAATATCAACTTTCGTGACGATTTTTTGTTAATCTATCATTATATTTGATAGACCATTTTTTATTAACGAAAACTAAAGTTGAAACATATACACATTGAATAAACTTTTGGAAAATCACATAGCTTTGTTGGAAAAGTAGCGTAGTTAGAATTTTTAAATGGCAAGTAAGGTAACTAGTATAAGCTATTTTCAGTAATGCGAAAATAAATTAAAGCCTTCATATTTGAAATATTATTATTTTTTTAACTGGTGGGCTGCAAACACTTGTTCGTTACGATTACCACTCCCACTCTACCCCAAGCCTCGCTTAGCGCAGCCGACTTAGCTTACACATACCTATTCACCCCTATTCATGTGTTTAGTTGAAATTTAGATTTTATAAATAAAATTCATACTTTTTTAAATAACAGAGAGATAATTTATTTTACATTTTGCTCCAGTTCAAAAGGAAGAATATTATTTTTCATGTTTAACAAGATTTTTAACCCTTTTAATCATTTTATAGCAGCGAAATTATTCCTCTACAATCTTACTGCCTTAAATAGTATATTAAAAATCTTTAAAATAAAAAACTAGCTTCCGCGATAGAGGAATATAAAACAAAATCTCGTCAATATTCTAATAATTGTGGAGATACCTACACAAAATTTCCTAATCATCGAAAAAGCATCCCTAATTACAAAAAAAGGTCTCTTCTTGACTTTTAAATTTTATCTAATAAGCTAAATTTTTTTGATCTTTTTGTTATTTAATCAATTAATTCAAACACTTTGAAAACTCTATTTTAACACAATTAGATGGTTTAATGCTTTCTTTTATGACAATTTTTTTGACACTTCCATTAATTGTTCGAATACAGTATAATGCTTGTGGTTCATTGCATCTGAAATGGACAAACTCACAAGGAGATTATCCTTACGAGATATCACTTGAATTTAAGATCCGTTTCTAAAAAAAAACTGCAGGTTTTCACATTCAATAATTATAAAGTGTATTATATTTATGTAATTTTCAAATCAAAACACTTAATAATGTTTAGATAATGTTAAAAGTGCAAATTAAATAATAAAATGTAATTGAAATAAATTTAAGGCTCCATAAAAAAGTAATTTACACTTATATTTAACATTCCGAAGCTTAAAAAAAGCTTGGTGATTTCTGAATATTTTGGGCCACTAAATAAATTAATATTGATTAACACTTTTGACTGTTCTTGTTATGCTTATTGATCTTTTAATATGCTAAACGTTTATTAGCACTATGCTAAAGATGGTATAATGTGATTGTGAATATACACTAAATCGGATTTCTTCAGCTTATAGCTTTATACTTAGCGATCTAAGCTCTATGTTCTTATAAATTTTCTAAATAATTCTGTAATTGAAATAGAAATAGCATTTTGAGCTTTTCATAAGATAAAATGAATACAGACAATCTTTAACAGTGACAGTTTGAATTCAATGTGAAATTAAAAACTTAAATATTTAAAACTCTCTTTGCAAAAAGCTTGCTTGCCTTTATCTCCTTTTTATGTAATATGAACTCTATTAAATGCTATCCGCTGGCCTTTGTTTTGTAATAAAAGCTACTAGGTTTCTTTTTACTGAAGAGTTGAGTAGAGATTGTGAAATCTTGTGTCTAAAATCCCGTATGAATGCTAAAATCTCTTCTATAGCAGAATTTTATGTATGGATTTTGTGATACCATCCCTTTTAATGACATGTTTATTAATGCAAAAGTCTGGCAAATCTCCGATGTTTTTTTATATAACTTTTTCTTTTTAAATATTTTCCCACTTATATAAAAGCAATATTACAAAACTTTAAAAACTTTAAATGAGTAAAACTCTCAAACTATCAATTACACTACATAAAGGAAATATGTGAATAAAAAACTAAGCAATTAATTACTCAGGTGCTTTAACTCGCTGTTGTCTTCCGTATTATTAGGTCAGTAGAAAATACCTTGCTCTTCTCACTTTTTTTCTAACATAACCAAAAAAAATTGAGTAAATGACATCCAACTCCTACACTGAAAAAAAAAGTTTGGTTTTCAAGTAAACGCATTTACTGATTTTTCATGTACAGAAACCAAAAGAATAATTCTTGAGCCTGTTTTTTTTTAGAATCTTAATCCGTATGTTAAAAAGTTATTATTTTTAAATATTTGTTTAAGCAATTAGTTGATTTATACTTGAATGTAGCCTAAATTGTAGCTAACAGATTTCAGCATTAACAAGGAAATTTGTAACACAAAATGAATTATTCGCTATAAAAATCGAAAGCTACATATATATGAATAATTAATTTATGAGGGCTGCATCCCTTAATTTTTATAGAGGAGAATCAATTTTTTCCTCTTGATTTTTGTATTAAAATTTGTGATTAAAATTTTGATTAAATTCAATATTTTCAAGCAACCTTTACTTTCTTTCAAATATATAATTCATACTAAATTGTTTACTTACGTAACCTTACCTTTGTAAGGTTACTACTAATATTTTGAATTTAACAATTTTCCTGAATCTTACATCGAGAATTTTGAGACTCGTGTTACTTTTATCAGCTGATATTTGACATATACATTAACGAAGTGAAATTGGACTTCCAAAAAGACTCTCCTTTATAGTAATAGTAGTAGTAGAAGAAGAAAGGGGACAAATACACCGCGACCAGTCTCGATCTATTGTGCTTCCAGCCAGACATGTTATTATGGAAACCTAATAGCCAGTTCCCTTACCAGAGCTAGGATATCTCTCAAACTTATTTCCAACTCTCCCATGCAGGTCACTTGTCAAGTGAGAAGATGCTTTACTCTCTTTGACACCACCCTCCCTACGTCAAAGAGCAGGTGAGTAGGCGTCCCCTCTACCTCGTGACAGAATCTGCAGTTTGGAGTCATTCATTTTCCCAGTATATAAAGCTCTCCTTTATAACTTGAGTTTCAATTATTCTTTTCTAATAAAACCAAAATAAAATCATATTGATTTTTATTAAAAAATGGAACATATTTATTGGATTTTATTCTTTTAAAATAATAAAAATAATGTAAATATTTCCTATTAAATAAATCTTATATTAAACTTTCATTTTTTGATGAGTTTTATGTACGAAATTGGCCTTTGTTCATTTCAGCATATTAATACTTTTTTTTGAGATCAACAAAAGCCTTGATCTCTTAAATTAAAATATCTAGTTAGTATAAAAGTCTATTGCTATTGAATATAATAAAATAAAAAGGACCTCTAAAAATTCAATTCTATGAATTCATTTATCATTTTATTTCATATGTATTAGATTTTAATACAGCAATAATAACAACAAGTATTGATCAAATAAAATATATGCTTAAAGTTTCTGCTTTTTGATAGCTTTTTGACTGGTGAAGCATTTTTCCCACAGTAAAGTTGGTACCTCAGAAACATGGTTTTTGAACGCTTCAACTGCTTCTTCTGGCGATGAAAATCTTTTTCCACGCAGTTTGTCTTTGATGTATGGGAACAAAAAGAAATCATTAGGTGCCAAATCAGGACTGTACGGCGGATGACACATTAATTTGATATTTTCAGTTGTTTTTTCTCCATTCATTCAAAACTGTTGGTAAAAAAATGGTTACATACCACTCAGAATTCACTGATCTACGTTCCTGTAATGGTACTGTAGCCACATGACCCGTTCTTGCAAAAAAACAAGCGACCATTTGTTTGGAAGTGATTCTTGCGCGAACAACTTTTGTTGGTTTCTTATCATTTTGAAACACCCATACGGCTGATTGGCTTTTTCTTTCGGGCTCGTATGCGTATATCCATGATTCGTCACCTATTACGATGTGATTCAACTGTCTGGAGGAGGCGTGTTTGTAGTTTTTCAGCGTTTGCCTGCACCAATCGACACGAGCCTTTTTTTGAGAAATTGTCAAATTATGTGGAATCCAACGCGCACATAGCTTTCTAACGGCCAAATGTTCATGCAATATTGTATGTATGGTTGGAGCGTGAATGCCTTGAAACTTTAAAATGGCTTTAAACAATTCAAAGGGTACTTATACTGTAATACTTTCTGAGTACGTATATGCTAGAAACTGTCAAATTTTACAATGCAAATGTCAGATCGATGTATATGACATTAGTGTTACCAAATCTAAAGACTTATTCAGTGCCCTATGTATCTGTATGCGTTAGTGATTAGTTGCAGGAACTTGTTTTGACTTGTTTGTATAGTTTTCCTGTTGGATTCGTGATTACATCCTCATAACTGGATACCGTATGTCCAGATTGGTTTAATTATTGCCAGGTATAAAAATCTTTTGTTCCTTAGGTTAAGTTTGCGAGTATTTCCCAGTTAACCAGTATAATTTTCTTATTTGTTCTTTAATCTGTTTAGCTTTCTGTCGCACAGGTGCTTCCAATTTAATTTAGAATCTAGATCTAAGTATTTGGCCGTTTGAGCTTGTGGGATTTGTTCTCCGTTGAGATATACAATGTAGATTATTTTCTTTTTTCCTCAGCGTGTATGTTACATTAGTTGATTTGGCGCTATTGAGCTTAATCTTCCAGTCGGTGGTCCATTTATTGACGTGGTTTAATATTTTTTGAAGTTTTTCCACAACTTTTTTTGTGACTTATCACTAGCTATTAGTACTGTGTCATCAGCAAAGGTGACGATGCATGTGTCTTCTATTGTAGGTATATCAGCAGTATATAGGAGGTATATCAGTGGTCATAGCACGCTGCCTTGTGGGATTCCTGCCTCCACTGAATAGAAGTTTGACTTAACGCCTTCGTGTATTACTCTGAATTTGCGATTTGTTATGTAAGATTCCAATGATTCTGCAAGTAGCTGTATGATCATTTTATATATGAGTCCTTCATGCCATATCCGATCGAATGCTTGCACCACATCTAAGTATACCGCTGTGTAGTATTTTTTTTCCTCGAAGGCCTGTTTGATTTTGCTTGTGATCCTATGTACCTGGTCTATTATGGAGTGTTTGTTTCCGAATCCGTATTGGAAATCAGGGATGTTTATGAGCGGTTTGAGTCGTTTTAGTAGAAGTTTTTCAAATAGCTTTGAGACAGTTGATAGCTTTATGCTGGCATTATACAGATATGTGAGCATGATGACTGCTCTCGCCGGTAGTTTTTTTAGGATTCTGCGTGTTATTTGGTCCACCCCAGGTGATTTTTTTATATTTTTTATATCTTGAGCGCTAATCCAAGAAAATAATTGCAACTTTCAATCATCACGAAGACCAACATACTTACCTACAGACCCAGATAAAATTCCAGACCTACTAGACATAACAAAATGAACTACATAAAAAATCATGACAGTCACGATCTAACCTCAGACCACATGCCAGTGCTGCTAACTATACGAGCAAAGGTAATGCTAAAATATAGGAAGAAAAATTTAAAAAACAAACATAAAGACTGGGAGCTTTTTGGAGAGACCTCGAGGATCTTATCGATCTTAAGAGCAAGAATGACTTAGAGAATCAATCTAAAGCACTCATTAAAGTAATCAGAATTAAATATTCATTTCTTCTTAGTTGGTTCAGACATGATTCAGGCCGACATAGAAAGACAAAGTCCACCAGGCGTTGAATCTTTGTGACAAAACTATTCATGCAGAAAGATAAGAAATTTAAATTTTCTGATATGAGGAATGAGTCATCTTTCCAATGAGCAATGGGATACTAATCTTGCATATCTTTGATCAAATCACTAAGTGTGTGGAAAAGACATCATGATCCCTATAAATATAAATAATGTTGTAACGAATATCAAACAACCAATTTCGATTTAGTATAATATTATCCATTATTATTTATTAATTCCCGCTGGGATGTAGAGTGTACAATAATATGTTAGAAGCATATATATATTTGATCTTACCTACAGTTTAGATAGTCTTTAATATTTTCAAATTCATTACTTAGCAATGATAAACAAGTAGTGGTTGCATAGCACAAATGATGAATAAATGACCACATAAGAATGTTGACAACGCGAAGTTTGATTTGTTTATTCCGATCTATTTAACTATCGCAAGGAAAAATAAAGAACTCTAATGGAATAAACAGATCAAATTTCACGTTGTTTTAGTTAGAGTTACGAGTAAGGACATTATATGTTTGTTGTTCTTATGTTGTAGCTATAAGGTTATTAGAAGAAATAAAAGCTGTACTCATTCAGACTTTTACAAATACGGATCAGTGCGTTTCATCCAAGAAAAAGAATATATATGTAAGCTAACAATTTCTAGATTGCTTAGAATTCAACGCAATAGCTATTTAATAACCCTGTGCTAGGGATGGCGAACCTTTACGTATCAACGTGCCATTTTTCTAAAGAAATGTTTAATGAGGTCATAGACGTGCCATCAAATAATTTTGACTTGGTGATAATTGAGAAAACAATAATAACAAATACTATCAACTCAAAACTCTTCATTTATTAAAAATTATAGGAGCATTTTCCAATGTTTCAATTATACGCATAATTAAATTAAAGTAAAATTAGTGTGACTTCTGTTTTTGCAGATTAGATGAGATTGCAGGTTATCACCTTAACTAATCATGCCATATTTCTCTGTCCACCAAGTTTGAAATTCTCTGATACTCTTTCTATTTTGCACTTTTTGTTTTTTTGCTGAACTAGTCATATTAAATAAAAGTTAAAATCACAGATAAAACTCAAATAAACTTTAAAATACAATTATATCATCGATATTCACTCTTATGTTATGCGTCATTATGTCACGAACCCGCAAACGCGAATTTCATTTAGGCTTTACAACTTAAATATCCAAATATTTACCATTCTAGTAATTAATTAATTTAATTCATTTATTTCTCTTAAATCAACAAGGATATAATTTTTTTTTGTTTTTGGTTCTTTTTTCAAACCTTTCCACTCAAGCTGATAAATCAAAACTGTAGAAAACCGTCGAAATTTCTAGCTACTTATTAAATACATAGTAAAATAGCTCATAAAGGGAAAAAAAATTTACTGTCGCATATGAGAGCGCGAGTTGCTTTAAAGTTGATATAAAATTAAGTGCATTCAGAATATTGTTTTTTTCTAGGAAATCAAATAACTCATTAAAAACATTTAACCTTTATATCCAGCGCAAAGCAAAAACTTAGTGAAGAAAAATTAAAATGCCAACGTTTTAATAAAAGGAGGGGGAATTCAAAAAATATTAATAGTAAAAATATCGATAATAGCATAAATATACAAATATAAAAAGGAAACTTAATTAATTAGAAAAAATAAAACTAAATTTGCTTATCATTTAACCTGAAAAAAAAAAAACTTTACAGTACAAACCCATGCACATTGCAATCCCATCTCTTAAAATGTCACATGGCAGAGACCGATGTGCACTACTCGAAGAAAAATTGAAAAATGAATTTTCCTTTGAGTATATTAGTGGAGGGCATGTAAAAATTAGAAAAATATCAAACATGTTTAATATCTACCCGAAAAGTCCCAGAAAACAGGTTTTTATATGGAAAAGGAAGCAAAAGTTGTCCACTTTTAGTTGTAGTCTATAGCCACCTTAAAGAATTTTTTTGTTTTGCCATTTTTAGTTTTCCCGTCCTTTTTTTCGTTTTGCATGGATGAGAAATAGAAAATTGAATTGAGTCAGTTGGTGACAGCTCACTAGAGGTGTCGTGTCATGTCATTATGAATCTTGCGATCAGTGACGTGCCCAAAATATTCTGTCGCGTGCCACTAGTAGCGTGCCATTGGTTCGCCATCCCTGAAGCATTTTCTATTTTATTTTAAAAACACAAAAAAAAAGTAATAAAAAGTGGCGTCTTCTAGTTCTCCCTATGTCCCTATCCACTGTGAACAACTCCTTAATGGAAATAAGCTAGGTTCATACAATCGGTCATTAGTACGATTGTAATAGTTTTAAAATTTTGAAAAAAAAAACATAAAGATCTTATGTTGGCTGCTTTTTTAGTAAAAAGCAAAGTACTTGAAAAATGTCACAGTTTTTTGCCAATGTCCAAATTAATAACTCTAGATTTGGTAAATTATTTTCAAAATTGATTTTTTAATCAAAAACACATGTTTTTAGCTTTAAATAAAGTTTTTGTTCGTGCTAATAGTACGTGTTGAAAAGTTATAAGTCTGGGGGCAAAAATGAATCAAAAATTCAATACACTGTAACTCGAATTCGAAAAAAGCTATAGAGCCCCACTTTTTATATTTTTAGTCGATGAAATTTTATCTATTCACAGTTTACTAAACATTCCTGAAACATCCTGTATTAATATAAATATATATATATATAATTAAATTAAGTTTTCTTTTTTGCAGATGGAACTTTTCTTCTGTGGAAGTTTTTTAGAGATTTTTGCACAAAGTTCATGCTAAATTATTGTTGTGAATAATAGCTAATTGTGTTTATACTTTTTTACTATTTCAAGAAATCACTCAAAACTTATATTCACAAAAACCCTACACAACAATACAATATTTTGTAGGAATTTGGTTTAGCAGTAGACGAAACAGCAAGAAAGCTTGGGAGCAAATTTGCTATCGCGACAATCACCGAGTAAAGATTAATCTATTTTATTCGTTTATACAACGAATTTGCAGCAATCGGCCATATTTCACATAGACTCATATCCCTCCACACAACCGTCCAACTACTTTTTTATATTGAGTTTTCCCATTACAAGTCCCTAGCCTAAAATTCGAAAGTGAGTCTTTGCGAGATCTCGCTGAATCACGTTGTCAAATCGAATAATGTGTAAGAATATTGAATGTTTCAGGGATCACTTAAGAGGGAATTTTATAACTCGCCTCAACATTCACAAACATTGTAATCTGAAATTAATAATAAAACGTAAAAAAACGCATACGTCCACTTAGAATTTTTAATAATATTTCTCATATTCAGGGGATTAGTTTTGACGTACGTTTAGAAAGGATAGAATACGAGTTAAGTATTTTTTAAATATCATATTTTGTATTTCCTAATTTAAAATTTAAAGTTGTTTTCTTAAAAGTTATACATATTTTTCGATAAAAATAATACAAAGAAATGAATCATATGCGTTTATTATCATTAAGTGGTTAAAATTTCACGAAAAAAAGCATAAATATCATTACGTTCCAGTTTTGAAAACAAAAGCATACCAATATTTATAGAAATTTGACTGGTTAAATTAATATTCTTTCTTGACGTTCTAAGCTTACGTGGTCAAACTGCTAAGTCACCTTAAATATAGATCAAAATTTCAATGACCTTGATGCTTCTACTCGAATAAAACAAAAAAATATCTTCTTTTTTTCAAATACTCAAATATAAATATGAGTTTTTCCCAGTTTGAAATTCTAGATTCTAAAGTATATGTTTTTTTAATTGAAAATAACAACTTTACTTTTATTCTTTTTAATAGATTTTATTATTCTAAGAATGCTGTCATTAATGGACATTTCAAAATACTAGTGTGTCTAATTTAATTACTTCTCTTAATAAATTTAACGACAAAGTGAAGGGTAAACAATTCAAGAATAATAATGAATTTTAAATTAATTTGCTCTTTTGTCAATTGTTGTAGAAATTACTTTTTCTTTTATCATTTTCCCAATCCTTTTTTAATAATGATTTTCTATTTCTAATTTTTGCCCAGAAGTAAACTAAGAGTGTTTTTTTAATCAACCCAATTTGGGTTAGTTTAACTTTATAGTGTATATTAACTTTTTCGATAATAAAAGCTAATAAATATATTATTAAATTGTTAAATAATTTTTGATTTAATAATTTACAGTTGACATATATTTGTGGTTTCTGAACTCTTATCTCTCTCACCAAATGAACATTGGGTTGATTAAAAAAACACACTCTAAATTTGTCTTTCTAAAACAAAGCAAAAGAAATTGTCAATAAAAACAAATTTTCATTTGGTCGTTTGCCAAAAACATAATTTATGCAACTAAAATATCCGTACTCGAGACCTTAAAATCGATGCATATTTTTATTTATATAGATCTTTATATGTAGTACATGAGAAAATAGACAATGTAAGAGGTTTGTTTCAAATATTGTATTTGATTGCATGTGTTATTAACCTTGAACAGGTTATTACATATGTATGTTGTCAAGGCAAAGTTAGATGCTTATATTATTTTCCCCAAATAAACAACTAATACGTACCTTTATTTTATTAATCTTAAGCCCTGGTTTTAGTTATAAAGCTATTATTTTATTGACAAAAAAAATTAAAATTTGAATCAAATAAAACCACTAAAAAACTACAAATATTTTTTTGATAACTTTTTAGTAAGTAGCTTAATGGATCCATAACAGTATCTATACTATATATTGAATTTTGAATATATAAAGAACTAGATTTACGGAACCTGCACCAATTTGACGGGTTTTCGATTTAATGCTTAAAAATTCTTAACCTGCAAATAATATTTTTTAAATATTACATATTAGTTTTTAATAATTTAATGCAGCGAATATATATTTCTAGTCATTTTGTCTGGAACACCTTTATTTTATTATTTCCAGATGTAGTATACCTATTTTGACAGAAATCCGTCAATCTGACGAGTAAAGTTATATAGGTATACTACACCCGAAAATAATCGAAATGAAATAATAATGAATAAGAAAAAACAACATCAAGCAAGTGACCGTTATTTTACAGTAAATTAGCACAGTAAATAAGTTTGGAGTTGTTGTCTACAATTAGAGTAAATCTTATCATATCACAAATAATCACACTTTATTGGTGAGCTTTGCAGAGAAAATAAGTTATTTTTGAAGCTTCATTGCTCTTTGTAATCTCAGAAAAAAATTCACTTTGGTAATTGAAGATCTAAATTTTTCAAGGAATTTTCAAAACCTATCCAAAAAGAAATATTTTCATTTATATTTTGGCTATGTTGTTAAGGGTATTATAGGCATGTCTTCAAAGGATATAGAAAGGATAAAAAGAATAACTAGCCTAAATGGAGACCAATCTGGATCGGATTCTGATATAAATGAATTATGCGAAAGCGAGGTTGAGCTTGATAATTTCATTGAATTTGAAGATTCTATGAACAATGGGAGTGGAAATTATCGTAATACCTATTGTAAAAGAAAAAGAATGCGTATTACTTCAAATACTGAAAGGGAAAGTAAAATAAAAAATGATGATGATGAAGAAAATTTGATCGAACGTTCTGTTGATGAAACCTTAGTTAAACCATTAGAAAAAGGTGGAGTTTGTGGTAGAAAACCACCTTATAGTATATTCAACGAAGTATCAGGACCATCTGCCTAATACCTGTAAGAAAAATAGGTGTAACAATATTTGCATTAAGTGTAATAAATATGTATGCGAAAAGTGTACATACAAGGTAGAGTTTACATGTAGAAAATGTATTAAAGACAAAAGTGAATAAAAATCTATAATTTATTATAAATAATATTAATTTACCAACTGACATTGAAAAAAAAAAAAAAAATTAAAAGTAAATAATCGAAGTAACACTCATCTGTCAAATTGAGAATTTGTAATATTTGTTCGGGAGCACCTAGAACCCCAACTCTGTTTTTAAAAAAAATTTGCAAAAACCTTCCCGGGATTTCACCTAAAATTTCCCAAGTTTTCACGGCGACTGGATGTATGGTTTTTGAATCTATCGAGTACAGACATTCAATTTTATATATATATAGATTTACCTACAAATATAAACGTCTTATAAACTACAAAATCACTAAATTGATTAAGTTCAAATTTTAAGGTTATGTAATAATATGTTGTAATGTTTACAGTAAAGTTAATTGAAATTTAGGTTATCCGTTTATGTAATTGCATTTATAGGGAAAAGATTAACAAATTATTAAACGGCAATTAAAAATATCAAAATTTAAAAAACTCAAATTTAAGAATAAACAATTGAGCCTAGCGTAAACCAAAGAAGTAGAATACATTGATATCTTTTTGCAAAAGATATTTATATGGGATTTTTTAAATAGGATAAAAAATCTATCAAGGAGCACAATAGACCAATTTCTTTAAAAAAATGTGTAAGAATTTTCATTTTGTATAACACCCTAGCTTTAAAGCGTAATAGCATTTACAGATATGGTCATCATTGATTAAAATACACATAAACACAGTAAGGGATAGTTTTAATTGAAATAATAGTAATGGGTTACTAAGAAATTTGTCGTGTTTGCATTTTAACTAAATAATATTGTAGAAAAAAATATTTTTTTTGACTTTATCTTTTTTTGATTATCACATGAAGTTTACCCATTTTTTTCATATTTTTCTCAATATCTTTAATGATTATACAAACACATTATCGTCACTTTTGTAACACCAAATAATGTTGCATTTTTATTCATTATATAAAACGTTTTCCAATACTCGAAATTTAATTAAATTTTGTATTTTGCTCTGGAAATTTTGTAATATCTATAATTGATAAGAGATATTTAAAAAGTTTAGCTTTTTCTTCTGTTTTAGCTTACAGATCTGAAAGTGAATCCGCAAACACTAACCATTTACAAAATTAAACACAACAGCTTTTCTCAGCTAAATGCAAAACACAATAATACGAAAAAGTAAGTACTTTCAATAAAAAAATTTGTTGCTATACATAAAAAAAGATTATTTTGAATAAAGTTTGATGGTAATATAATTGTAATGATTTGGAAATAAAGTTTTGCTTGAACACATTCCTTACCAAATTTGCAAATCATACGAGAATAATACGAAATTGTCCGGTTTTTTAAACGTCCAAACTTGTAGTTCTCCACTTTTGGCTAAATTGAGTTTTTTTATGGGTCGTTGGGTAAGGTAAATCAACAATTCCACATTTTACGCATTTCTAAAGACATTTTTGATGGTGTTGCGTAGTCATTTGAATATTTTTTTATTCTTCCATCTACGTCTACCACCCTCTCATCCTATATGTAAGATTTATTGGTTCATTTTTGTTGTTATGAATATAAAATATCGCTTGTTTTCTATTTTGCCAGTTTTGTAGTTTATCTTCTTACATAAGAAAATTTTGTTACTAAATACATTATCAAGGTTTAAAACAACATTGGAAATTTATTAAAAAGTATACTTTGTTGAAGTTGAGGATAGGATAGGCTAAGATTAATTGTGTAGCTAAAAATCAGAAAAACAAGTGAGATGAATAAGTGTTAATAAGTATTAAATAAATTTTGTTCGGTTTTGTTCTTTGCTTGCTTTTTCTGTAGAAATAAATGAAACTTTAATTAATAAGGACATTGCTTAATTTGTGAATCATTTGCCTTTTTAACTGCGCAAAATAGAGTTTTTTTATTTTATATATTAAGTATCAACTTTAGTTGCAAAGTGGTACTAATAAATAATAAGACATGTGATAGATATGTGTGATCATTGAATTTTTATTTAAATTGGTACTTTTCTATGCTACGAATAGTTTTTTTCAATGTTTCGTTTTCTAACAACATATTAGAAATATCTGAACAAGACATATGGTTTCAAAATAAATTTTACCGTAAGGGCTGCAGCTAGCAGAACTCATACTCTCTTTCACATATATTTATATATATGCATAAATTCTATAAATATTATTAATAAACCGATATGTATGACATCCACAGAGATCAGTGGAATTAATTTCTTTTTGCTAATTTAACTAGGTGTTCAGAAGTAAAGAAATCATGGATTTCAGCTGAAGTATCCTTCGTTCAATGAAACTAATTTTCATTTTGATGTTTGCTTGCAGTTTGTATTAGCGCACTATACTAATTTTGATATGGTGGGTGAAAATGATAAAATCGTTTTTAAGAGAATTGATATATTAATATGTAGGAGTAATGAGAATTTAAATGGAAGATTTTAATTTGTTGATCCGTTAAAAGGTAGCTCCCTGTTCATGGATTAGTCTTAAAATATTTAAAAGGAGGACATTTGGAGGACATTTTTCAAGGGAGGACATAGCTTAGAAAAGGAGGATGGTTGGTCACCTTACTAATATTAGATAATAAATCTGTTATCTAGGTGCTCTTATAATTTTTACTAATTTAATAGAATTTAATTGAATTACCTGGCAAATATCATTTATCTCAGAAGCTACTGTGGTTGATAAATTAGTATAAGTTAAAAATAAAAGCTAATATTTGTTTGATAACAACCAAAATACAAACAACTATTTCGTAAAACTACAACGTATTAATTTACAATCTAGAATCCTTAATCTATTCACAACTTCTCTTTCTTTATTTTTTAAGTGATTAAAATTAAATCAACTCAAGACTGACTTTAAATGAGCCTATAAGTAAACAACTCATGGCCTGCTTGACATATTATTTAAATAACAGGCAACAAAATTAAAATTTAATTGACCCATTTTACGTGTCTTTTAAATTGAATGAAAATATAAAATGTGCTGTCGCCACACTACCTACATTTTATTACCGTTTAAATATGCCTTAACCTTTTTGATAATTTTTTCATGTATGAATTTGGAGTCCAAAAATATTTAATTCCATAACGTTTTTCCTTTTTGGTTTCTATTGTTTAATGCTCTGAAGCTATGAAACTATTTGAAATAAATCCAAACTTACCTGCTTTAATTGTATTAAGCTTTTATTCTTTTATTCTTCTAATAAGGAAACTCACCGATTTTCTTGGAACTCAGATATGTTATAGTTTATTAAAACCCAACAGATCCGTGTTTTTTTTATCGGCTGACATTTAGAGGGGTGAAAACTGTCCCCAAATTTTAGCCCTAAAACAAACTTTTCTGTATTATACGAATCATAATTATTAACTGTAATGCAATATTTTCAGTGAAACTAAAATCAAATTATTTGGGTGAAAAATTTTGTTGTATCTTGAAATATTGCCATAAATTTTTAAAGCTTGCAAATTTGGTTGGGGGCACAAAAATAAATAAACAAAATGTAGGATCTGTATTTTGTCTTTTTATTGCCTTGGATTTCGTGTCATCATATTCCATCCAAATATTTCCATTCCTTCGGCATATGGCTACATAGTGTCCAATTCCGGGTCCCTTTTCCGGAGATATTCTGGATGGAATATAATGAACTACTCCCAAAAGACTATACCTGGTGCAATCACTGTTGTTTGTTAGCTGGAATTCAGGTTTTATAGCTGCCAATGGTGTGGGAGCTTGATTTTCCACATTATAAACTTCGAAAATCATGAAGTTTCCTTAAAAACACAAATATTTTAGTAAATACTATTTTAATTAAAATAAAACTATTTTACCTGTTTCGCTAATTATCGTTTTGACCTGTGAGTTACAACCTGTTGCATGGCATTTTCTGCTTTTCAAGTTTAATATATTCTTAATAACTTCATCGAAGTCACCCTTCACCATGTCTTCAAAAGGTAAACCTAATATTGTTCTATTTTTTTCTTTTTTTTGACAATTATTAACACAGCTTGATATTTCCCTACAGCTGGGATCATCTTGAAATAATTTTTGGGCTAAATAAGCAATATTTGTTTCGCAGTCAAAGTAAACACAATTATTTACATTTGAAAATCGCTCAGTTTCATTTGTATAAATTGCAAGTAAAATCTGTGTTCTTAAGTTGTATGAATGGGACCTCAATCCATTATCCAGGATATTTATTACTAACTGGAAAAAGTTATTTTTTGTTTGGCGAAGTTTTTCTTTTAAATTCTTATTTTCCGATATTGCTACCAGCATGATTTGCAGAAGCGAATCAAAAGCACAAGTGTTGCTCAATAGGTACGATTGTTTTTTGATATTAGTTATACCAGTACCTAAGCTTCCATTTTTAGTAATTGGTAACGTTTTATGCCCCTCAAAATTTAAAGCATCTAAGAATTCACTTGGATTAGCTAAATACTTACTTTCCCTTTTTTGGCTGTTTGTGTTAAGCCCTCTCCAGTTTTCTTCTTCTTTGCTAGCAAGTAAATTTAGGTCATTTTCGGGCTCTTTGATACTTTCAACTGGCATATCTTTAATTTTTTCTATATTAGGTGCGACAAGTATCATCTGTCCATTTAAAATTTCAATGTGTTTTTTGACAAAAATGTCTACCCTTGGCTGGGCTACTTCTTGTTTTAAAAAAATATTCTTCAACTTATTGAACTCACTTTCAACCGCAGCACTTGACGCTGGAATTCGACCATGTCCAAATATGTCTCTGCAAATACATGACCATAAAGGAAGAAGACGTATATCACCCAGTAAACGTTTTGAAAATTGTGGAAAATAATATGGATTAACCCCTTTTCCCTCTTCAAGAAGATTTGAAGCTTCCATTATAATTTTCCTACCCCATTCTGTCCATGAATTTTCGTAAATTTGATCATTTTCTTCCTCATCTTCTTCTTGAAATAAAATAGGTCTGAATGAGTAAGAAAGGAAGTGTTTACAAATGCAGAGAAAGTATATTAGTAAGCGGTAAAGGACAAAGGGTTTAATAACTTTCAATACATAAATTAAGATAATATTCTATTCTAAAATCCTTGAAAACTATTTTTGTAAAGGCTGTTTGTAAGCCTTATTATGTATCACTTACCGTCATAGACGTAATATTTTTCAAATTAATTGTCGCAGAAAAGTTTGAAGGAATACATGTGTTACATGTTATTTAGTTGATAGTTTTGAAATTAATTATATCAGTGTTACAGATGATTTTTTAAAGGTACAGTGCTTTAAGAGTTTTAAAATGAATCGTAGACCTGGAAGACCGAGACAAATCGATGCGTCGGCTGTAGTTAATAAACTTTTAGATTACAAGGATCAAATAATTCTACCAGGTGATAAAGTGCTTACTAAACACAGTAATATTTGGAAAAAAGTTTCGGAAGAACTATTAAATAAAAAATCGCCCTTTTCTCTTCATTCATTTGTGTGCAATAATATAAGTGGTGTCCGTGATTTGTTAAACAATAGATCACCCAAAACAAATAAGAACATTTTAGTTAAAGACAGTGATATTTTAAATAAATCAAGTAATTCCGAGATATCAGATTCACAAATTAGCTCAACAGACAATGATTTTCAGGACCACATAAAAACAGTTTTTTCTTTAAGTTCAAAAGAATTTTCTAAGATTGTAACTGAGAAAAAATATAAATGTTATCGTGCAAATAGAATTAGAATTTATAAAAAGTTTGTACCGGGTATATGGCAGGATAAAATTAGTGAAAAACTTTGGGTAGGGTAGACATTTTTGTCAAAAAACACATTGAAATTTTAAATGGACAGATGATACTTGTCGCACCTAATATAGAAAAAATTAAAGATATGCCAGTTGAAAGTATCAAAGAGCCCGAAAATGACCTAAATTTACTTGCTAGCAAAGAAGAAGAAAACTGGAGAGGGCTAAACACAAACAGCCAAAAAAGGGAAAGTAAGTATTTAGCTAATCCAAGTGAATTCTTAGATGCTTTAAATTTTGAGGGGCATAAAACGTTACCAATTATTAAAAATGGAAGCTTAGGTACTGGTATAACTAATATCAAAAAACAATCGTACCTATTGAGCAACACTTGTGCTTTTGATTCGCTTCTGCAAATCATGCTGGTAGCAATATCGGAAAATAAGAATTTAAAAGAAAAACTTCGCCAAACAAAAAATAACTTTTTCCAGTTAGTAATAAATATCCTGGATAATGGATTGAGGTCCCATTCATACAACTTAAGAACACAGATTTTACTTGCAATTTATACAAATGAAACCGAGCGATTTTCAAATGTAAATAATTGTGTTTACTTTGACTGCGAAACAAATATTGCTTATTTAGCCCAAAAATTATTTCAAGATGATCCCAGCTGTAGGGAAATATCAAGCTGTGTTAATAATTGTCAAAAAAAAGAAAAAAATAGAACAATATTAGGTTTACCTTTTGAAGACATGGTGAAGGGTGACTTCGATGAAGTTATTAAGAATATATTAAACTTGAAAAGCAGAAAATGCCATGCAACAGGTTGTAACTCACAGGTCAAAACGATAATTAGCGAAACAGGTAAAATAGTTTTATTTTAATTAAAATAGTATTTACTAAAATATTTGTGTTTTTAAGGAAACTTCATGATTTTCGAAGTTTATAATGTGGAAGATCAAGCTCCCACACCATTGGCAGCTATAAAACCTGAATTCCAGCTAACAAACAACAGTGATTGCACCAGGTATAGTCTTTTGGGAGTAGTTCATTATATTCCATCCAGAATATCTCCGGAAAAGGGACCAGGAATTGGACACTATGTAGCCATATGCCGAAGGAATGGAAATATTTGGATGGAATATGATGATACGAAATCCAAGGCAATAAAAAGACAAAATACAGATCCTACATGCCCTGCACTGCTAATATATATGCGTTTGTAAAAATAAAGTTCCTTTTTATATTAATTTAGTAGTTTTGTATAGTACGAGTATATTAGAAGACTCATTTAATTTGTTAAGTTTTCTTTAAATTTTAATTGGTTTTAAATTTGAATTAAATAAATAGCTTATAAGTTTGCTATAAAAATAAAATAAATTGTTTTATTTTTTTGGCAGTTATGAGCTTGTTTTACAAGTGCTCCTAAAAAGTGGTAATTTTTTAAAAAATATAATGATATTATTATGTCACTATTTGATTTATGTTTAGCAATATATTTTAATAATATAAGAGTTTTTTTCTGGCTTTTATTTGCGCATTTAAATAAAACTAATTAATTTAAAGTTGCACACAAGTTTTAGAGAAATTCTGCTATTTATTTTATATATCTTCTGAGGAATTTTTTCCTTATTGCAGAAAAACTGTTAGTTGTTAAAACTTGAATTCCACGGAAACCAAAGGAGCACAAAATTTTATTTTTGGGCATTTAATTAGCATTTAATTAGCATTAAAATATCTGGCTGGTTTGAAATGAAAATGTCTTTGTATTTGTGAAATAGCAACGTTTTTGGTTTTCGCGCAGTTCAAAAGGGGTTTTTCCCTTATTGCGGGAAAACTGTTGGGTTTTTTTAACAAAAAATTATGTTTTCCCGGAGCATTTAATTAACACTTAATTATGTAGTACTTTTTATTAGGGTGGCATGGTGCATTTAGCTGGAATAAAATGGCTCTGCTAGCTTTACCGTAAAGCTAGCAGAAACTTGAATTCCACGAAAACCAAAAGAGCACAAAATTTTTTTTTTGGGCATTAATTTAGCATTTAATTAGCACTTAATTATCCACATACTTTAAAGTGTGCCCGCTAAAATGGCCCTGCCAGCTTTACCTACATATAAACAGAAGGACTTTGAATTTTAAAATGGAAGTTTCTATAGTTTCTATATAAGCCGCTATTTTGTCAAAAAAAGTTTATTTTGCTTATTCCTTCGATTGATTACTAGATCATACATTACTTTAACCCTTTATGCTCCGACGGGACTTTTAAGTCCCAGTCAACATAAAGTCAAATAAAATTAAAAGTCTTCGATGCAGACTTTAATAAACTTTTAAGTTATGTCATTTAAACCTTCTTCTAATGATCAGTAGTTTGCAGCACTATGTAAACTATTTGTTCCGCATGGGAACGGGTGAACAATTTCGTCGTATGCTCAGTTTGAATGGCTATTTTGCTAGAAAGCTATTAACGTACTTCAAAGCTTCGTAACAACTAAATATTGATTAGTAAGTACTTTATATTTTTTTACTTATTCTTTACAGACTTTATTGAAATTTTAATTTAAAATATAAACAATTCAGTGAAAATTTTCTAACACAACCTGTTATTGTTCTTTCGGGACTTTGAAGTCCCGTTGGGCCATAAAGGTTTTAGTGAAAATTGAATAAATTTTTTTTTGAAATGGATTTTTGTTATTGCATTTTATTATAATTCATTTTTAGCACTTGAATTTATTCAGTTATCCCGAAGTAGTCCATTTCTTAATGGTTTTTTGCTTTGTCATTGAGTATTTACAAATTTTTAAAGTTTTTCTCCGTTTTACAAAATACTTTCGATCTCCGTTTTTTTAGAATAAAAAACGCAAGACAGCAAATTTTTCTGTTCCTGATGACATAAGACAACACAACAAAGGGGCACATTGGCCATTATTTGTAAAACATAGAGCACGATGTGAGTTTTGTGCTTCGAGAAAAATTGAGTCACGGCCACATTCTCAGTGAACATTATGCAAAGAACTTCTTTGTGTTAATGAAAAAAGAACTGCTTTTATCAATACCATAATTATTTGTATAAAAATATATTACTTTTCATTTATATTTAATATTTTTTCTTCTTCATACTAATGGATGTAATGGAAATGTAATAAACATAAATCCCGACGGGACTTTAAAGTCCCGTGTAATATTCTGTGTTATTACAATAAAAATAATTATTGTAAATGAAGCTCAATTTTTGTGTGTCTTTCTACAGTTAAATTGAGCATAAAAAAAATATATTGAACAAGTTTTCTAAAAATATCATAATTTGGGACATAAAGGGTTAAAGAAATATATTAGAATTTTTAAATGTAGATGATCCAATCCAGAGATATCGTGGTCAACGCAAGACGTCTATTGTAATATAATATTATTTAAAATAATTTTGTTTTAGATAAACTTTAGATAACAAAATCATTTTAAATAATATTATATTATAATAGCAGGGAAGCCTAATTATAAGCAGGAAATAGAAATATTTTATATCGATAAAAATATAGTTTGGTCAAGCTTTTGAAAATGTTGTAAACATCCTTTCTTGAAAATAACATAAAGAAAGATCATGTATTATAGAAATAAAAACTGCCTTAACAAAAATTGAGTGTGAAGATTTCTAATTTTTCTGTTATTTCGCAGGAATGTTAACCTGCAGCATAACAATTGTTTTGTTTGAAAATCTTGTCGTGAAAAAATCTAAACAAAAAATTCTTTTTTTTCATTCTCTTGTACTTGATAGATTTTGGTATTATTTTTGCCCATTTTAATTTTTACTGTTTTAGCAGTTTGTATTAGTATGATATATATATATATATATCATATAGTTATTTTGAAGAGCTTAGCAGTCCTTTGAATAAATGTTAAGCCTATTCAACTAAAAAATTAATTTGATTTGAACTTGAAAAAATGGGAAATATTAACACGTATTGCCTCCTAAACTACTTTTATTACATAATTTCTGCTATCTCTTATATTTGCGCTATATTATGCTATGTCCTGATATGGACATATGGTATACAGTTATGGGGGTGTACGAAAAAAACAAATCGTAACTTAATACAACAATGTCATAATCAGTTCCTGCGCCTGGCAGCAAATGCCTACACCTATGTGAGCAATGAAGAACTCCTTAGGGACTTAAATATAAAATGGGTCAACCAAGTGTTACAGGATTACGCTGATAAACACGCAAAAAGACTACTTAAGCACAGCAATGCAGAAGCCAGTCAACTCCTGGATACCAATAATGAGATCAGGAGACTCAAACGAACAAAGCTACAAGAGCTAAGATCAATAAAGTAACTTCTGGGATCTGTACAATGGTTCAGCTTCCCTCACAAGTCTCGCTGTCTATAGTGCAACTCAATAGTACTAATAAATTAATTAATTTTAAGATTGTAGTAGTCATACCTAATATAGAGGTTTTTCAAAAAAAAAAAAAAATATTATGCTAGCGTCATTTCGCAAATTGTTTAGTTATAAGTAGTAAAATTTAGGAAATAGCTGGGTTTTTAATTATTTTTTTTAAAATTTGTTAGCTTTAAATATTAAAGTAATAAAAAAAATTTTCATCTAAATTTTTTTCAAGCTTTTGACATTTAAATTAATCAAAATCGTACTTAAAAGATTTATTTGAATTCTATAAATAGAAGAATAGTAGGAAGCTTCAGTCATTCTTTTTATTCTGAAATGATGATATACTTATTAACGATTTTATTGCTAAAAAACATTTGTTTGCAATAGAAAAACACAATTTTTTTCTAATGAAATGGAAATTATCACAAATAAAAAGTGGTACGTACTTGTTTCAAACAAGTGAAAATATATTGCTCAAAACATGTGTAATACATTTTCAATGACAATAGAAAATTTAATGTAGTCAAAAACTTTTTATATGTAACGCAGAGAAATAAACGTAATCAATTACTTACTTTAACAAAAGTTCCCTAACATTAATTTACAATTGTATCCTTGCTAAGACAAAAGCAGAGTATTCTCTGATACAGAAATTAACCAATCATGATTTATTCTATAACAACTATTCAAAAATTCATATATGTATAATAATATTTTATTCTGATAATAATAGAAAAGTCTAATGAAACTGTCATCATTCCTTTTATAGACTTCTTATATGCAAACATAAAAGCTTTTCAAAGATCAATTATACTCAAAATGATGAATGATATAATCTATAAAAGACTTTTAGGAAATTACAGTTGAGTATGTATAAGGTTCGAAAATGCATATTTAAACCAAGAAGACGCATTAGTCAATTGGAGTGCATTAGCATTATTAAATCTACCCCGTTTTACTGCATTGCAGTATGTTAGTTTTTCTTATTTATAAGGCCTTCAAGCTATTCTTGTATTTGAAAAAATAAACATGTATGCTTTTAATAACTATATTAAAGTGCTAGTTAATTACACACAACCCTTAGCGATTAACAGCTTAAGGCATAACAGTGTGTCGTAATTATATGCGAAACTAGCAAATAGGACAGGAGATATTTGACTATACCGAAAGTTTCCTATTTCCTTCGCTTAAAAAATCGATATAACTTCTTTTTTCTTAAGTTGGTAACACCTCAAATCTGTTTTCAGGCAGTTTGACTATTAATGCGCAACCATATTGGACGCGATGCTTTTTTTACTCGCGATTTATGTCTAGCTTATATGGCCAGCGTGAAACGCAAGGGCTGACACAACAAACGCAATAAAAAAATTATATTTAAATTTAATAGTTAAGATAAATAAATCGGAAAAGCTGATAAACCAAATACCCACCCATGAGCTTTGTTGAAAATTACTACGGCATTTAATCAAAAACTTATGATATTCGATTTCGAAAAGATTAAATTTAAATTTTAGATGAATTTAAAGCTTCAGTTTATGCGTTAAGTTACAAAAATAAATTTTATTCTGTAATTGCTATTCTAGTATGCAAATAATTTATTGAAATTGTCATGTTTTATTTAGAAAAGACTTTCTCCTATTTTAACTAAGGAAAAAAAGATAATTCTAAGAACAGAAACTATTCCATGGATTTTCCATATGTTACCTTCGGCTATTTATTATTTTGAAGAAATTGAAAAATTTTAGGTTGATATTTTTCTTCAACTTGATAACAAAGAAAGAAAAATGATTTACATATTTAAATTACTATAAATAGCAATACAAATTTTTTAAATTTTAGTTTAATTCTTCTCTTCAGACTAATTATTTGATTTGATTATCCTAGCTAAACAAGTTTTACAATTTATTAAATTACAATGACCCTTATATAATTAAAAATTTTTAAATTATTTATCAATTTTTTTACTAACATAAGATAAATCAATCATTCTGTTTGTGGCTCGTATGTCATATTTCCATGGAAACAAATCAATAGTTTAATACCGTCAACATGTTTATTTGTGCATTTAACTTTTCAAACACGGCATCAGTAAACAAAACAAAAAACTTAGACCATGGGGAAAATAATCGAAAATGAATTAAAATAGCTGGTGATAATTTAAGTTAACTTTTTAGACTTTGATCTTTTTCAAAAAAATTTGATTTCGCTATTTACTGCGTTTTTCTTATCTCATAATGTTTAATATTATCATGCGTATGATTGTTTTAGCAATTGTATTTAGATGTAAAAAAAATTAGCTTTTATCATTTTCATTTTTAAGTTTCATGCTTTTTTTTCTTAAACAAAATATTCTAATTGAGCTCTTTGTTTATTAAATATAGAAATACGTTGTCGACAAAGTTCATAACACAGTGAATTTAATTAAAATCAAATTACAATTTTGGATTCACTCTTAATGTCAAATGTTGAGTTAGATAATTTTTTCTAATTTCAGTTCAGTTCAGTTTCAGTTTTCTAATAAAAGAGATGCCTAAACTTTCTATTTAGGTCTTTGCTGATATGCTGGCTGAACAAAAAAATGCTTTGAAAGAAAAGTTATAAATTTTTCTTCGCATTCCCTTTAAGCTAGTATTTAGAAATCCATAAAAGATTTTGTCCTTAAATTTTAATTAAAAAAAGAAATCTTTTCAAAATTTGACTAACTTTTCTTTTAAATATTCAAACATAAAAAACTACTGAGTTTATGATTTCAATGTTTTATTTTTTTAGGAAAATAGAAGAAAATAGGATGGCTCCCAAAAAAGAAACACATTAAAATTATGACGTAACCACTTTACTAAAAAAGCGCATTTTTCATACACCTTTTTTTATCAAGAATATAATTTGTTGGTTATTGAGCTGCCCGAGTAATACATAGGTTCCTTTCATTCGAAATATCATATTTGGTATTTTCATTTCATTATTGTTTTTATAAGTTGATTTGATAATTTCTTATTAGTAAAGTTCATGTAAACTGACTTTGTTACTCGTACATTGCTTTTAACTTACCATCCATCGTTCAAACTTAGCAAACACCTGAAGTGTATTCGGAGCAGAGGTAAGTTTTCACTAACAGGTAAAAGTTCCATGTCATTTGAAGAAGTAAATATAGCTACATTTTCCATTTCCATAGTTTATTTCGCATACACAATGTATAAAATGGACCCAAGAACACGTTTCTGTGGTATTCCTGCTTTTACTTTAAAAAATTTTGATACAAAAATAAGATTCAATTGAGCTGCAGAGAGCAACGATTCCCTTTTAAAACTTTTATTTTAGCAGGATATTTATTACTTTTAGTTCTTTGTATTTTTTCCTGCGTAGTTCCATTTTAAGTGGAACTCTGAACTATTTGTAATTATTTTTGAAATTCATTTTTCTTGTTGCTTCACCGTTTCATTAGTACTTTTTTTACAGTTGTTTTTTTTAAAAATTGTTGTTGAATGTTGAAAAAAATTTGTCATAAAAAACTGCTTTCTCTTTTGTAAAAAAGCCTTAGCCTTTTATATATTTTCTCAACACTATGAATAAAAAAATTTTTTAATGTGTATTATGAATGCGGTTTGGTACACCAATGCTTAATATTTGGCTAATTCAACATCGCCGTCAGCTGTAGAAAACGAGGAAAAATATAGCTATTATAGGCTATAAGTTAAAGTCAGGGTTTTTATTTCCTGATAGTGATAAAAAAATGTTAAGTTAATCTCATCCTATTAGTTTTGATTCAATTTATCCTTCAAAGTTTAAACTGTGTATCTGAACTTGCATTTTTTTAATTTAAATTATAATCCTCTTATCTAAACTGTTAGCTTAGAGCTCTTATCTCCCAAAATATTTAACTTGAACCACATTTTGTGTTAGATCAGTATCATAGTTTCTTGACTTGCAGGTGATAAATTTTTATATAGTTGAATGTTGAATGTTTTTCTTTTTCGAAATAAGAAAGCTTAAATTTAATGATACTATCATTTATTTATAGAATATCCTTGAAAGCGATTTCAAGCACTACAATATGACTTAGCTATTTTAATTTTCAAATGACTTCTACTTTAACTTACTTTAGCCTTAATACTTTTAGGATATTAAGGTTTTAGTTTGCGGGTTGTACTGCAATAAATTCATATTTGATGTGGAAAGACAACGTAAGGTTTATAGACTATGTTAGAAATTAGGTAAGATTAAACGAAAGAAAACAAATATTGTACTAGTTTCACAGAGCTAATTAAATTATTTGATTCTAATACAATTCATCGACAATCTATATAATTCTATTTTACTTAATATCATAAACAGTTCTAATTTATTTTGGCATCATTTTGAAGTAAACTGCTTTAAAAATGTATATCGTTGTTTTCCTATATAAACGGAAATTATATAACTACACGCAGATACAATATATCTACATATATATTATTTAACCCTTATTTTGTAAGTGGCGACAATCAACCTAGTCTGGTAGGTATGAGTCTGTCGTCAAAAAATAAAACAAATAGAAATTTACGATTTAAATCAGTATATTTTTATATAGCTCGATTAATAAATAAAAACAATTTCGAAAGAATTAGAAGGTTTTGTCAAGCTGTAGGATAACGGGAACTATGGAGACCATAAGAAACCTTATTTTCTACAGATTTATTAAGTCTTAAATTAACCGCATTTTCTTATTTATTTAGAACTTTTGATAAAACATTATTAGAAGCAAACATCAATTTAACTTTAATAGTTGGAGAAATGTTTAATTTTGCTCAAATACAAATAAAATTCAATTGCAATTCAATTGAAACTCATGAAGTCACCGAACTTTGCTTTCATAAGCCCAGCCGCTTCAAGTTTTTCAACATGGCTAGTATGAAATGCTAAACATTCTTTTGGTATGGAAAGCTGAAAATATTTTGAGTATCTTGTTGCTTAGCTTGTTGAAAGATAAATTTCAAGATTCTTCACAAGAAGTATTTATACCGGTTTTAAAATCACATTGTTAAATTTGAAGGATCAACTAAAAATAAGGATGTCAAAATTCTAAACAATTATTAAATCACATAAAGCTAAAAATTAAAAAAAAATATTGGATATGAATTATTCAAGCTTCTATAAATCAATTGAAAATTTTATATTTGATTTTCTCATAATATAAGAAAACAGCTATTGATACGGAGACAGTAAAAAATTTTGATGTCAGAAAGGTATGGTCTTAAGAGTATGTTACCTACAGAGAGAAAACATGCAAAAATGCTCCGATGTGAGTACGACCATATCTATTTTCTTGATAACTTTAAGCCAAACGTTATTTAATCATATTTATTATTGATTTTATTAGCATGGATTTACCTGTTTTAAGAATTTCTTTGAGGCTTTTGGTAGTTTCGAGTATAAAATTCCCAAGCTTTAAATAAATATCAATTTCAAGGATGTGACACAATCTAACTCGAGCTAATAAAGGATTGATCTATTACTAGTAGTTATTATATAAAATTTATCTTGTTTTCAATTGCAATATTGTATTTATAATGCTATGACAAAGTAGAAATTTCTATTGCTCTAATTTTAAGGCATTCTTTAAAAATAACGATTATATCGGTTTAGGTCGAAAACTAAGTGGGTCATATTATTTCACTCTAAAATTTAGAAATTATTAAATAGTTTGATTTTTGTTATAAACGCATAGTTATAACTCAAACTGCATACAAACTTGGATCAGTAAACTATAAAATCAGATATTTATGCATTTCCTTATCAATATGGTGTAATTTTGAAAATAATATACAATAAAAAGTTAATTATTGATTTTAATTATTACGACCTCATTTTCCCATTTTATTTAAAAACAGAGTGAACTAGATTTTTCCATAAATTAGATCAGCAGAGGACAAAAACTCAGTTTTAAAAATCAAACACAAACTTAATGCTGTTCCAGTTTCAAAGATCTTAATATTTTTCTTTTTTATGATTATAAATAAATAATTATAAAATTGTTTTGAATTTTCCAAAAAGTTTTTATTATCAATTTCTTTGCTTTCTTTCTGAAAAAACTCTGTCCATCCGTCCTATAAATTTTATATATCTTGTTAATCTTCAAATTTTTGATGGTGTGCATTTTATTATATATTTCGTTTGCGTACAAAGCATTTACTAAAGTTTGAGAACGGCAATCATTGTGATTGCGAAAGTTTTTGATAACGATAAATTAAACATGCTCAATCTTTTCCTCAAAATGGATTTTTAATAATGTTAGCAGGTTAAGTTCATTCGAAAACTCATTAATTTTTAATTTGTGATGGCTAAAATTTAATTAGGGTAGTGTAGCTCCTTTGGATTAACGATTGAAGTATTAGGCTATTAAATTCCGGTGTAGATTTCTGGATTTCTTTTTATTTCAATTAAATCAAATTTACTAAAATCAAATAATTATATTTTTTCTATGAACTAATGTTTCACATGTAGCTATTTATAATTTCTGAATTTCAATTGAGTTTAGAAATTAACTGTTAATATAAATTTCTTTCTTTTTATGCCATGAAAAATTTCCTCCTTTTTTTAATTTTTTTGTTCAAGTAAATCAAAATTCTTAACTCTTATATGAGCCATGTATTTATCAAATATCTCTACAAGAATGAAAAGACAAAACCAGGTCCTGCAGATATTGCAAGGAGGTTCAAATACACCTATACAACTTATTTTCAATTGCATCAGGCTGCTGAGAGAAGATTAAGGCAGCCATCAGAAAGCCATTTGACGATTTCGTAAATTATAGTGAATAGTCCCTATTAGATGTTTACTTTAAAGTGTCCAAGATTCACAGTATGTAATAGTATTGTCACAGGGCATATTCTCTTCCGAGATAATAAAGAAAGGAATATCTAAGCTCTAAAAAGTTAATCTGCTATTTACTTTCATTTCTATAGTATTGATTTGTTTGTTTTAAAAATTTTATTCTTTTTAAAATTCAAAGTTATTATTTTACTATAATTTTCTAACCAAAGGTTTTTATATAAATTTAATTTTTATTTTATTTTTAGAGCCCAGTGTACTTGTATATATACAAAGAATAATGAATAATTAAAAAAGCAAAAGGCTTAAAGACAGCACAACTTCTTTTGGTGATCATCTTCTTTAGCCTCCTCGTTAAATTAACATCGATGACAATGAATGAATAATTAAATGACTATCACGAGTATATTTCGCTGCCAATGTGCTTTTAATTGATTTGGATATCATTTGAAGCCATTAAAAAAAGTAGTTCATCCTCTAACTACTCTCTAGGACATTTTTTATTTTACATATTACTTATATAGGGTCAAATTTGCAAATATCATTGAATACCATAGTAAAACTATATTTTTCTACTTTTTTCAAAAGTTTGTTTGCATTAGTTAGTATATGCCTTGGAACATTAGAATTTTTCCATGATTCAGCACAAAAGCAAATGGTAAATTGAAAGCTAAATTATATTGCGGCATTTAATTCTCTTCAAGCTGTCAAAAATTAATAGTAATTTTTATTCTGCTAAAAAACTTGATGCTTGAATTTATTTGGATTCAGAAGAACAAATTCAGAATTATATTTTGATTTTGTAACAATTCTTAAGGAAAACTTTCAATTACAATACGTAAAATAAGTTATGGAAATCTTTTTTTCTTTGACCTTGACAACTTAATTGCTAACTAAACAATATTATCAAAACTATGAATATGAATTTGAGGCAAAAACATAGCAAAACTTTCAATTCTATTTTTATAAACATAATAAATTTTTTAATTCACGCAAAAACCACTCAATTTATTTGATTTTGTTTATATTGGCTACGACATATAATTCAATTATAAGTTTTACCCATTTTTAATGTTTGTTATTATATTTGTATTTCATAAAGACAAGGAATTTTTGAGTGTTTAAAGTTACCAGCTATGGAAAATTATTTTGTTCTTCTAGTTAAATTATGTAAAATGACATTTCATACTGAAAGTCAAGTATTTTATACTTTAACCCAATTTTTGTACAAGTTTTAGTTGCAGTTTCAGCTATGCTTTTTATCTGCTAGCTTATGAGGTTGATGTTTGTTTATTTTATGATTTCAAGGTAGGAAAAAATTGATTTCAATTTATAATTGGTTTTAATTGTATTATAAAATTCAATATTAGAAAAGTAAATTAAAAAACAGTTTTAGTCAATAAATTGAATTAAAAAAATAAATAAATATTTTTAGCAATTATATATATATATAGATTTCGATAAAGAAAAATTATTTCTATAATAAATACCTGATCTTAGCTTCAACCATTTCAACTCAAAAAACGAAAGAAGATCAACCCTTGGTTATCAAATACATTAAACATTGGTGCTAATTAGTTTTCATTAGTATCACGTTTAAAAAATATAAATTTAGTTTGAAAATGTACAATATATTTATCAAGCTCCCTTTTTACTTTTTACTGTTTTTTTACATGACTGCTGCTGGTTATTAGAAAGTTAGTAGCTAAAACACGATTGAAGGTTATCGTCTTTCTTATATAACAAAAATTTGTTTGTTGGCTTTTGTTTTGTGTAATTTTTAAATCATTACTAGTTGTTAGTGCTTCAGTACCGTTATGTTTGATTTTGAGAGTATTAAATTGTAAAAGACAATCATAAGAATTATAAAACCTCAAAACAAGGCCTTTTCTTGATTGACCACTTGATGCATCATATATGAATCACGTGAATTTATATGGTCATCTCACATTTTCATCTCAATTAATTAAAATATTTAAAATATTTTAAATAAATGTCGCGACACCAATCTCCCATTAGATAATAAAACAAATGATAATTTTCGCTGCCACTTTTAGTGAATAATATTTGGCCGACACAATGTCTGGGTCAATAATTTTACCAATGATCCAAAAAAAAGCTCGATACATATCAGATAAGCTAGTGAAGTTATAACAAAAAGCCAGATATATATGAAATAGTTAGCTCTCTACGAAGTGCCGTACTTTATAACAGCAGCCATTAAATTTAATATTTTTTTGTTTTTTAACTTAAAATTGATTCAAAAATAAACAAATTATTAATTGGCATGTACTAAGCGAATGCAAAGTTCTTAATTAAAACATTTCCCACCGTTTTGATTAAAACTAGATTTTCCGGGGGCAACATTAAGAAAGATCTCATTTATATTATGAAATAATTACAGAAAAAAATCAAAAGAAAATTAAAACATGATGTATGATAAATCTCATTAAACAAATTGATGGTTTTTTTCTCTATAAGAGCATACAACACTCACATCTAAAAATGCCTTAGAAGCAAATAATTTTACAAGAAAAACACGAAAAGCTATTCAGTTGTTTGTAAGAAGTTGGCCTGTGAACATCGAGGAAAACGTCTTATATATAAGAACACGAGGTCGACAACTAAGACGCTGCCTTTGATTCAAAATGGATAGTTGGTTGACCGGTCTAATGTACTTAAAATAATATAAAGTGCTTGAATTATATTGTGCGTTCTTTTTCTTTTTTAGTTTTTGGCTTTCGTTGTATAAAAGATTTCTTTTGTTTAAGTAAAGTTTTTGTTAATTTTATACATATTTTTGATCCATTCTCATTTATCGACTATTGAAAGTGAATTTTTTTTATGTGAATTGATTGCAAGTGTAAAAGTTGAAATATCTTAGTACCCTTGGATTTACATACATATGAGAAAACATGAAATAAATTGCTGATATCATTTGAATGTGAGCTTATGCCTTTTTCAATTTTTATTTTTCATTAAAAATACTTTTATATGCAAATAAGCAGTATTTATTTTTTACCTTACACTTAAGTTTCAAAATTGATTAAGTTCATGAAATTATGCTCCTATCAAATAAAAAATATCAAATAAATCTGTAAAAGAGTAAGTACTAGAATTGCTTTAGTGATCAATTATTAATTTTATTTTATAATTAAAGCCAAAATCTACTAAACTTTTTGTAAAACGATTATAGTTATCAGAAAAACTGTTTAAAACAAATAAGCGGTTATTAAGTTATTAAGTTAACATTTCTAAGTTACTTCAAAAAGGTTTTCAAAAACAAGACTACCTACTTTTTATATAAAAAAAATGTTTCTTAGATGTTGTAAATTTAGGAAAGCAGTCAAATCAAAAACCCTAGTAAAATTTTGCAACTCGCTTTTATTTAAAAAAATATTAGGCCTAGTAAAAAGTTTCACATTAAAATATATAGAAAAAGTTTCTCAATATAAAAATATATACCAAAAAGAAAATTCCGTGGAGAAAAGTAGAAAAAGTCAGCGTTAAAATGAAAGCTAAATTTATTCTATTTTCAGTTTTTTCTAAGTAAAAATTGTTTAAAAATAGCAGCATATTGCTACTAACATATTTTAGCTGCATAACTCCTTCTCAACTCCTGCATTTTGCCTGTTCAAATCTACCTTAAAACAGGTAAAATAATTAAATAATTTTAACTAAACTCCTTTCAAAACAAAATTAGAAGTATACATATTTTTCTTTAAACAAAAATTTGAGGCGGACGTCACTCGGTAATGCAAAGAAGGAATTTATAATAAAAACTAAAAGTTATTAAAGATACATGATTCAATATGTACATATAGGTTTCACCTTAAATGGGACCCTTTTTATAAAAACTAGCATAATAAATTACTAAATGTTGATGTTTTATTAATCACCTTGTATTTCCCGGCTCCTGTTATATATATATAGATATATATATATGTATATATGTAATATTATTGTATTAAAACGCAAGCAATTAATTCGCCATTACTAATTTACATTATATTATAAGCACTGCAAAAAGTCAAGGCTATTTCAAAGTACTTCTCTTTTTCTGTAGTTTTATTAACAAAAGACAATTTTTCAAAAATAAATATAATTATTTATGTCAATTTTCACTAATTTTATTACTTTTGCTACATCTTTCTTCAAGTAAACATTTTCAAATCCATATCAAAAATATTATGTAATTCTCTTCAAAACATTTCATAGTCTTATAAAACCAAATAATACTAAAATATATTGTTTTGCATGCATAATATGGAAAATTTCTAGTCTATTTTACTGTGTCATAAGTCCTTTTTCAAACATTTTTTGGTAAGCTTTAGCTTTGAAATGTTTATTTTTCAAAAAACTTCTAATTGAAAACTGCTATACTTTTTTTATTTATTATTAGTGCAAAGACTTTATAAAGGTTTAAGATACGTTGTCATGCTTAACAATTTTGTAAAACTTTCAGCTGCAGAATATTTCTTTGTTTGCGAATTATGAACTTGAAACTCAATAATTTATCATATCAGAATGAATTTATATTTTTTTTATATTTTTTTTCTTATTTAATGTGCATTCACGGTTTAAATACACGTTTTAACAAATTTTCTACTCGATCAAGTCTTCCTTGTTCAAAGAATTTTTCAGCAACCAACTTGACGTTTTCTGGTTAGTCTCTCGTCTGAATTCAATAACCTAAAGTTTTATTTTTCTTATCATTTAAGTATAACTTTGTTAAAAAGATATGTATGCTATATACATATATATGTATGTTTGTATTATATTTATATATTTATTTAAAACAGTCGATATTGACACATTTACTTTCAGTTAAATCATCTAAGATTTTGCACGTATAGTGTTACTTTTAAATTTCAATTTATGTTTACTTAGCAGACGGATTTTGGTGAAGAATTCATCAAAAATCAATATTCTATCAATATTTCCAACTTCACTTAATGATGCAAGAAAAGAAATCCTAAAACTCGCAAATATTTTTTTTTAATTGCTCAACGCAATGTTTTAAAGAGTTATTGTAGATGCTTTTTTAGCCTATCAGATTTCAAAATTATCTTTTCAAATATTTAATTTACTTCACGTCAATTCTGATTGAAAGTAATACAATATTTTATACTACAAGACTTCAGACAAAGATAGTTCACTAGCGTAGCTAACAGCTACTATATTGCAATCAATAGCTGCTCGAAATATATTATATGTATTTAGCTTAAAATGGATTTGTAGTTAATTGTGTCATTTGGAGTATTTGGTTTTGAATAAAGTAAGACAGGTCTATTTAATCACCACACACCACAATTAGTAAATGTGCATTATTTATTTATAGATAATTTTCCATACGAAATGATCAAATGCATATTATCAAAATTTTAATTTGCTTTAAGAAGTTTGCGTGTCTCGTGCATTAAAAAATTATTTACTAGCTTTATTTATTTTATTTAATTTAATTAATATTAAATTAATTTAGGGGCGAAATTGATTGCCTAAAATAACAATTAATTTAAAATTTCTACTATGCTAACAATTAAGTCGAACTAAACTCCTGAAAATTGGGGACTTAACTTAAGTATGAAGTTTTAAGATTTAAAATAAATTTTTAATGTTTTCAACTGTATTACCATGAAAAACTATTAATATCTATGCCCAACTATTTAATATTATCAACGGGTAATTTAATTTAAACTTTGAAATGACTCAAAATAAATAGTGATTAATGATACATCCGTACAAGAGTAGCTAGTCAAAATATAATATAATATAAGAACACAACAATTGTTCTAGATTGTTAAATAAAGTACTTCAATTTAGAGCTTTTACATTTTAATCTGAACCGTCTGTTTACATATCAGTTATATAAGTTAGCCATTTATTATCATTGCAACAAATAAATGCAGAAAATAACTATGAATTAATATTATTAACCAAAGTTGTTGTTTTTTTGTTAAAACAATTACATATATGTAATGCATTGAACTTTTGAAAAAATTATGTTGGGGTTTTTTATGTTTCTTCAAGCATAACTTTAACATTAGAATTTCAAAACTAAAACTGCTCTAGAGCTGATTTAGTTCGATTACACTTTTCCATATTTTCTAAAACTGATTATTATACTTTTCTTCTTAATAGTAAAAAACTACTTAGCAGTAGATTGGATTGGTTAAAGCTGTTTTGAAGGTGTATTAAACTTATAAGTAGCTTTGTAATTCTATATATTAAATACCTTTTTATTACTTTAAACTTGAACGGCAAGCAGAAGAGAATAGCATCCTTCAACAAGCAACAAACATTTTAAGTTTTTAGACTAGTTTAAACCATTAATTTTTGTTATACATTTAAATTGATTGCTTGCTTCTATCCAAAAAATAACAAACACTTTTACTGCATTAAAAGCATTACAAGCACAATCTATGTTTGTTTTCACTGTCGAGATTAAACTCATTTGTGTCAACTGTGTTGCATCATTCAAATCAATCTTTTTCTCGTAATCAGTATTAATCATTTACTAATCAATAACATCGATACAAAAAAAAAATAAAAATTTTACAACAAATAAATAAGTCACATCAAAGATTTTATGTCATGTTCTACAAGCCAAACTACCAATAAAAAAGAGTTCGGTCCATTGACTAACGGCTTATTTGCAAACCTCAGTTTGTGTGTTTCAATGTTACAAATTACATAATTTATAAAAATATTGTGTGAATGCAATTTTGTTATGTTTTTGCTCATTTTTCTTAGAAAAATTTATATAAATCTAATTCATAACCAATAAACTTTTTCAATTAAACATTGAGCTTTTCAACACTAAGCAACCCCGTCTGCGACCACCGATTTCATCCGGAAATAGAAAAAACTGCGCCGCCCTCAACGTGTTAAATTTACTCTGTATATTTTTTGTATAGTAAGCTTACATTCAAAAATATTAAATCTTACCTTCCTAGCATGCATGATTCTTAAAATTTGGTCAGATGCTTAGATTATGCAGAAGATTCTTGTTTTAGTTTTCAATTTTTTCTTTTTCTTCTGTAATATAGAAATAGAAAAATAATATAATATATGTACATATTTTACTTTATGTGAAGGTTAAGCAGAATTATTCAATTCAAAAAGGAATGGTAGAAGGAGAAATATGCTTACATTAAACTAACACATACAACAAAAATTACAATGAAAGAGAAATGGATTAAAACAAACTTTTCTTTGTCCTTTAAAAATGTGCAAAATTAAACTAAGTGTTCTTTAAGTTCTTTTTTCACATTCTTCAAAACACGCATGCGAGTTTTAACCGAAATTTACCGCTGTTTGAGATTTACGGGTATATGCCTTTCCCCGGGCTTAAATTCCTAATGACCTAATACTATTTAAGGACAAGCCATACAAACAACTTAAATATTTTAACATAAGACTTTTTATAAAATTTGATGAAAACTCAAACTAATATTTCATAAAACAATTCACTCGGTCAAAATGCTTTACAAAAAAGCCATTGAGTCATATTGGAAATTCTATTTTTGTATGAAAAGATATTTTGCTAATTTATTAATTTATTTATAAACCACAATATATCTAATATTGATATGATTTTAAAACGTATAACTTCAAAGCTATCCAATCTTTTTTACTGTAATTTTAAACAAATTTATTAATAAATAAATTTAATTTTGTTTATGTATACCATGATGAATCAATCGGAAAATCGAACTTTGAGCCCAACAAGGTCATAAATGGAAAAGAAATTTTTTAAGCAACTTACTATGTTTTTGAAATAAAAAAAAATACACAGTGAATACTTGAACTACTTAAGCTCACCTTTTTACTAAATCATTGGCTATAACTGAATTTCTCATTTTGATAAATTTCAGGACAGCGAAATCATTGCTACCATAATTATACCTCTTAAATTATTTAATCAGGATAGCAATTATTTTCTAGAATCTCGTAAGAAACAAAATTTTTCTGCGCATTATGTGACGTAATAAAAGTTACCCAAATTCTGAGTGTTTTAATTATTCCTGTGCTTTGACTATGTTGCCATTTCTTGTTTATATTTTGTTCCAGTTATAGGGTCCACGTACTATCAAAATGCTTGACAAAACATTGTTGTTTCGTTTTGTTTTCAGGTGAAAATTTACTTAATGCTTCTTATCCCTTTTTCCTATAAAACCCGTTTGAGCTGTTTTATAAAAATATAACGATTTCACCATCCTCAAAATACCTGCAATGTAATCGGGACACAAGGATTTGGAAATTTTTTCCTCTTAAAAAATTACACCATTCTATTTGAATATATTCAAAAACTACTTTAAAGTTATATCAAAGGTTTGTTTAATTTTAAATTTATTAAAATGGCCTCTTTGATATAAATAATAATAAAATAAAATTTACTTGGATATTATAATTAATTTTAATTAGAAACAGCATTTTTGTAAGACCTATCCATTTAAAAAAGGTCAAGATGGGAACTAATCAGCTATTTACGTGACTTTTAAAGTATCATTACCAAAAGAAGTGAACTTTACTGCTTTACCATATTCAAATTGTTTAGTCTTGATAGGAAATATTTTGGTTTTCCCAATACTTTTAATTTGACTAGCAATAAAAATGTTTATAATCTTCAAAAAAGAAATAACATAAACTAAACTGACCACATATTTCATTGATTTTAATAGGATTCCATCTATACATATTAATTTTTTAACATCAATGATGGAGGACATTAATAGTTGTTTTCAGTTTTATTCCCCAAATTAGAATAATCTCGAAACATTAGTTTAACTATCTCTCTAATAATCACAGAATACAATGTTTTGGAAAACCTATTTTATTAAATAATGGAATGCTAAAGTTTTTTGATACAAAAACTTGTTTTTTTTTTTTTTAATTTTAATTTATTTATGTTGAAAAAGTTTGATTTTTCATTTATTAATAGTTCTTGAATTTTTTTTCGAGCATGAAAATTCATTCATTGTGGCAGTTTAAATTTATCAAAAGAAGAAATAAAACTATCAAGGGAAAAAAATGTTTGCTTGGCTGAACGCCATTTATTGGAAAATTTAATTTTAACTGCTCTTACGTAGATGACTAATTTTATTTATTTTTTTTATCCTTTAACGTGATATTACTACAAAAAAAGAGAAAGATTATCAAAATTTCAACATCAAATTAGTAACAAATAAATCAATTAAATATTATATCCGGATTCTTACAATGAGCCAAACCTTTTTAGTATTTGTAAATATTTATGTAATATACCTATAGTAATATGATATTTCTCGTTTATTAATTTTTGGTTTAGTTTTTACTATACGATTGTGGAGCACAGAGGACTACCTCCCAAGAGCGTATAAATTTACTCTATATGAAAATTAATAAAATTATTGTCAAAAAGTGTAAAAAAAGAATGATTTTCTTGAAATCATTTTTTTCTAGAAGTTTTCTTTAATCAACATTTTGCTCAGGATACCAGGATAGAATTGAAGCTTTAGATCAATCACTGATTGCGTTGTATATTGCCTAATTAAAACTTTTAACTTGATTGCTATATCTTGGCACTAAGCCTAAACAGTTAAGTTTTCATCATTCATGTTAACGTTTTTTAGGCATTCATGTCTTATTTTTATTGTTAATAATAATAATAATATGTATATATGTAGAAAATTTAGTTTTCTGAATAATACAATAGAATAAAACAAAAAGGAATAACAAATCCTCTCTAAAAGAATCTCCAAACTCAGATTACTTGATAAATTCAAGAGTTTTATTTAAAATAAACGTACATATTTAAGCAAAGAAATGCAACATAACAAATTTCGGAAAAACTTTATGAGCTGCCCTCATTTACACTCAACCGTTCCAATGGCTATTTTCTTAAATTAAGTTTCGACTATATTTAATTATTAGACTAGAATAGCGGATTTTTCTCAAAATTAGAACACATTTGTCGTCATCTGCTTTTGTGCTTTCAAATTTTGTATTATTAAATCATTTCGTCTATAGTTGAGATTTGTTGTCATAGCATTTTCCTGACAGTCAAATGAGGTCAGCCAATTCTAGGTTATGTTCTTGTCATGTGAGATTTATTAAAAAAAACTAAAAAAGACACTCTTATTTTTTCAACTTTAAGCCTAAAATTTTTTTAAAAATTTAAATTTAAATTTTTTTGATTAGGTATCTGCTGGAAACTTCAATTTTGGATGTTTGGAAATATTCATTGGCATTATCTTTCTATTTTGAAGGAGATGGAAAAAAGTATATTTTTTGGACTTTAATTATTTTAACTTCTGCAATTTTCAATTGATTCGCCAAAACTATCAAGGAACAAAGGTGTTGTCTCAAGAAAAGAGGAAATTTTGGTTCATAAATGATTTTATTTTTTAGATATGTGCCTATTCATCACAATTAGCTAAAAAGTGTGATCTTTAAATTTAAAAAAAACTTTGTTGAAAGAAAGCTTACTTAAAAAGATAATTTTGCTTCTTAGATACATGCAAAAAATGCAAAATTTTTAGACTAATGTGTGAAACAAGATTTCTGACTTCAATGTAAAAATAAGGCTGCTGTCAAATTCGTACTAGCATATGGCCCTGCTGACAAAATGATTTTGTATGGTCTTGAAATCAGCTTTCTATAAAGATATAAATTTTCAAATATCACGATGCGTTATGCTATTCGCATTCGTTACATAATACATTCCTAAAAACAACTTAATTTTATAAAATCAAGAATAATAAGAAACAGTTACATTTTTCTGTAAGAATTTTGTGTTAGAATTTCGTATTAACATTTCTTACAATTAGATACCATTTAAAATTTTCAGCCTATAACTCTTATGTTGAAATTCGCAATAAGGAATTTCGTTCCATTACGTATTTGATTTTTTTTATTGACTTCCTCAAATAAAGCTCATTATGACAATTTCGAATCTTAAAAACGATAATTTTCTGAAAATATAATTTAACTAGACATTTACTAGCCTTATATATTTAATTTTTTTTTTCCTTGAACATTTTTAATTCCAAAAGAACTGAGCATAGCAACTGTAGCAAAAGTTACTCGTGCAGACACGTAGGCTTTCATTTTATGCTTTGATTATTTTTAAGAAATATATTCAAGTAGCTTGGTTTTTTGGTTATATTAAGTTTAAATTTATTTAAAAAATTCCACAAATCTTTCGTTTGTTCGATCATTCAGTACTTAGTGCTGAGATTCAGTTCATTTCCAATTGCTGTATTTTTATTATTAATAAGTCTTTGGTGTTTTTGTTATTTAGAAACTAACAAAAAAACTCAATAAATTCAATTTCTCTATTGTCTTACTAAAAGCATATCCAATTTTTATTGATTTTTCAATTTATTCCTAGATACAAGAGCTCAATGTCCGCAATTATATCTTTCATTTATTTTCTTATTGCTGGTTGTCTAGTAAAATAAAGCTTTTTTCTTCTTTATTTTTTATATTTATGACTGAAAGATCATGAGATTGGTATTGTAAGCTAGAAAATCCAATTCAAATTGATTTCAGTTATGTATTTGTTTTTTTTTTCAATGTTCTTAATACATTTTTATACTGCAATTATAATAAGCTTTTAAGGATTCATGTTGATTGCTTTTTTCTAATTACGGTAACCTCAATCCATTTCTTTTTCAGATGTAAAGTTTTTTAGTTTAATCAAGACATTAATATAACTTAATCTTTTAAGATAACTCGTAAGGGGCCATCCGTAAACTATGTCACACGTTAAGGGGGGAGCGGGGTGTCGACGAAGTGTGACATTTCGTGACAAGGATGGGGAGGTGGTGCAAACTTTGTGACATCACATTTCAAAATATAATATATCTAAGTATTACAACTCCAAAGAACTATATACCTATTGTAACAACGTTAGGTACGTTCTTTTAAAATATTATCCCAAAGATCCATTTAAAATAATAATAATTAACACAAAAATCAAATTTAGGATAAATTTTTCTGTATATTTTTATTTAAATCAAAAGCAAATGTTTTAGAAAACATCCCCAGCGGGAATTTTCAGAGCGGTCTTATACCGAGCTCAATTCGACGCTTTGTCACCATGTTAATTCAGAGCAATATCCGAGCGCTCGAATTGAGCTCCTTTTTCATATGAATCCTCATATGAGTATTAACTGTCTAATTGAGAACGATGTGACTAAGTTTGATTTGATATCTATTTTATTAAAAAATAATTTAAATTGAAATAAAAATAATTTCGGAACATTGCTGTTTTAATTTAATTTTCCTTATGTAAAATTGCAAAATATGTGACGCCACACTAAGTAGGGGGGGTCTCACAAATGTGACCAACTGTGACAAGGACGGGGTAAGGGGTCAAAAAATCATGAAATTCGTGTGACGTAATTTATGGATGGTCCCTAATGAACAACTACCGATTACTTAAGAAAAACGGAAAAACTATTACATGTAATCCTTTAGTATTAGAAATGTTTAAGGGGTTTTTATCATTATAAAAAAACACCCCAGTAAGCTGATTTTATCTTCCAAATTTTAAAGGTAGTTTTGCCTTTTTTCTTTTTAAACCCAAGACGCATGATAGTAAAAATGAAAACTAAAAGTTATAGTTTTTTTTTTGTCTATTATTTGGAGACCAGTAAGAACTATACCCAGCTACGCTTTATTGTCTCAGTTTTGATAAGTGAAAATGGAAAGAAAGAGAAAGAGAGAAATGTAGAATTTTTTTTTCCCCTCCAGTAGTAAGTGTCTGGATATATATCATATGGTTCTTAAGATTTATCTTTAATTATGATGATCGCAATTAAAAATGTCAATTGGTTTGGAAATTTCAATCTCTTCAAAAAACAGCTTAGTCATTGCAGTCATAGTAATTCTAGGAATAAGAAAAATTTCACTTTTGAATGATCCTGTTAAGATTGTTACTTTTATGACCTTGTTCATCAATTTTCATTGCAAATTATGTGCCGTGACAAAGCTTTGGTTTTTTGACTTTTCGGAATACAATAATTCGCCTGCCAGTTTATTTTACTATATCGCCGATGAGTTCAAAATCATGTTGATCACTGCATCAACGTCATGCTCCCACAAAAGTTTCGATGGACCTGTATGTGATCGAATTTCTTTCAATGGTAAACTAAATAATATTGTTGAGTTTGTATACATAGATTTTTGCTCATAGCTGCAAGAATAGATTATTCACACAGTGAATTCAATATTCTTGTTATTAGTTTTAATATTGGGAAATAATATTTCAACCAACGAAGCAATGTTTGTCCTAAAATCAGATCAGCCAGAACTTTATCGCTTTTAATTTCCAGTAATTCATATTATAACATCTGAGCTGACTGATTAATTATTTGCTAGCTAAATATAGCGATAATATTTATAAATATTTAAAAAAAACAAATGCTATGAGTTATCTCGTAGTGGGCACCCTGGAAGAGAAATTTCTTGCGAAGTGATAAATACGAGATATCTCGTAGTGTTTTTTAATTCTGTTAATTGTTATATGATTTCATTCCTGGGAAGGGGTCATTTATAGGTAAGTTGTAGACATTTAAGGCTTAAGATACAAGGCCTATTTGCAAAAAAATATTTTTATTCTTATGGAATTTTTCAGAAAGGCACGCTTCTTAGTAGTAATTAAAGTATTTATTTTTACAATGACTTATCCCTTAATTTGTATATGATCTCATTTTTGAAAAAGAAGTCATTTTAGATAAGGTGTAAAAACATATAAGGATTAGGATGCAAGGTTAATTTTTAGGAATAATATTTTCAATTTAATAAAATTTAATTAAATTAATGAAAAGTGTAATCTGTAATGTTGAAAACAGTTGTAAAAATCCTGATCCAAACATATTTCACTATCTGGAGCACCTTCCAGCCACAGAAAGCAAAAATAAGCCAACAAAACCATGTCGGATGTGCACGAAGCTAAAGCGACACAAGGAACACCCAGCGTGATAACCCCGATCTAAGTGTAGCTGCATGTCTTAAGGAGTACCATACGTAAAAACAAAATTAAAATTAAGCTTATTATTGTATTCTACCATAAAAAACTTAAAAAATAAGAATTAATTTTAATTATTATTAAGCAATAAAAAATCACTTTCTAATTACTTTCTCATTTTTTTATTACTTTTACATGAAACTATATTTCATGCCCTTATATTTTTTCTAAAATTTACAATTCCACAGATATTCATTTTATACTCTAAATCAAATATTACACTACCTACTACGAGATATCTCATAGTTGGCACTTTTGGTACAACCGCTTACTACGAAATCTCGTAGTTGGCACGGAATGGGCTAAAATATCTGTGTGACTCTTGGTGTGAAAATGTTAATTCATTTAGACTCATTTCCACTCTTTAGAGTGTACAACACTTGCATTGCCAGATATTTTCAAAAATTTTCGTGGTAATTTTAGCAGGTACATATACTTGGCGATTTTTTTGGTTTTCTATTCTCTGGTGCAAGTTTAATATCAATATAAAAGCATAGACTTTGATATTAATATATACATATAGTATATTCGAATGCAAAGTTGTGGAACGAAATTTTAAAACAATCGTTCATCAAACATTACATTTTAGAGGTGCAAATTTTAAAGTTGTTAAAATTATATTTCAAGCTAATAACATCATTCTAATTCTTCATTTCAAATAATGACTTGCTCTTTTAACAAAGCAAAAATTATTATTAATTTCTTAACAATATATATATAAAAACTACAAAAAGTATTTCTTTGTATATATAACTAATTGTGTGATACTTTTTTTTTTGTAGATTATTCTTCGAAAGACAATGTCAAGAAGAACAACTAGTTGTTGCTGAAAACTTGCCAAGATCTAATCGCTTTTGAGAAGACATCAAAAATACATGAATTTATATATTATTATTAACATCGAAAAGAAAACATTTCCAAAACAAAACTTGTATTAACACTAAATGGAAAACTATCAATTGTTAAGAATTCAACGTAGAACTCATCATTTGCTAAAACTGCTGATATTCTGTAATATATTAGATTGATATTATTTTAAGCAAAATACAAATAATTAATATTAAAATTATAAAATAAAACAAAGAATATTATAATAAAAAATTCAATAACCAAAATCTAAGTCAGACCAAACACAATTTAGCATGTCCAAAAATGGCATTAGATTTTATAATATTACTTTTATTATTAATATCATTGTCTATAAATTTATTAGCACTTGGAGCGTTTTGGGTAACACCAGGCCTCCGCACAACAGCTAATCGCTTTGTAATTAATTTATTAATTATAAATATAATTGGTTGTATAGTATTGACACCAACTTTAATTATTGGTAATCAAAAGAATTTTTCATTTTATTCAAGTTTGAAAAATAAAAGTGAGCAAAAAACTAATGTAATTAACAATAAATTTAACATCTTTGAAATTGATAAATTATACGAAAAATGTAACAATAATAGCTGTCAAATAGGTAATAATGAAATGTTAAATATAAGTAAAAATTATAATTTAAACTATTTAAATAATAGTAGTCAAACTAATATACGCTGGTGGTCAATTGATTTAGCTGCTGCTTTAGGTGCATTATCAGTTTTATTAGTTGTTAGTGATACTTGGTGTGCTGTAACCGATCCATTACGATATCATTCACGTATATCTAGTCCAAAAGCATGGTTATTAATAGCAGCAACATGGGTTTGTGGTTTATTATTTGGTATAATGTCAGCAGTACGTGAAAATGTATTTCTATCAATTAACGAAACCAATTATAGTAAAATTAATGAGAATTTTAATCAAACATTTGAAATTCATCAATCACAACCAAATCAAGTATATAATATGATATTTTCAACATTATACTTCATTGTCATCATATTATTACCATTTGGATTTGTTTGTGCTATGTATTGGCGTATATTTTCTGAAGCACGTGAAAATGGTTTACGTATGAGACAGAATGGGTCTTCACCACTTTTACAAAGTTCACTTAATTTGACTGTTGCATCTGGTATACATAGTAATAATAATCAAACAAATATATCAAAATATACACCATCAACAAATAGTGGTATATTAATGAGAATCGATAGACGTAATAGTGAAAGAGATACATATAGACCATTACCTTTACCAGTACCAATTCTTACAAAATTTCGTAGTAAAGATGACGGTCATTTATTAATTAAACGAGATCGTATTCAAAATATTCTTTTAACATTATCATCAGCTAGTGATGAAATTAAAAGAAACTATAGTGACAGACAATTAAAAATGCATGAATTTGATGGTCTTAATAGTTTTGATAATATTAGACAAGTTCATTCTTCGCCAAATCTCCAAAAGGCACAATTAGATAATTGTACAAATACTTGTTTTGATAATTCTAGTCATGCACTACAATTACCTACAGTACAGAATTTGCCGAAGGCTTTTGGTTATATGACCTCAATACGTCATAGATTATCGAATGCTTCCTCACTTTTTAAATATCGTGAAGAATCGCGAGCGGCACGTGTTAGTATTTTAGTTGTATTAATGTTTTTAGTTTCATATCTTCCTTATGGTTTTCTTGTACTTATACAAGGTCGTTTAACAAATATTTTTTCCAATTCAACTCAAATAGGTATTGTTATGGTGCTAATGGCCAATATGAGTTCACCATTTATATTTGCATATCGAAATAAACGTGTCCGGCGTGGAGTTAAAAGGCTATTTAAATTACAGCTAACACATAATAGTCAATTGAATAGTAATATTGGTATTATAAAATCTAAAAAGAATAATAGCAATAATAATAACATTAGTGTTAGTCGTAATACAAGTAAAGTTTCTAGTTATTCAGTCAATTCATGTAAATATTTAGAATCACGTGCCCTTAATAGCAATAAACTTTTGATTGAAGTAAATAAAGGTAATGAAAGAGATGTTTTAAATCATGTCTCACCTAAAATCGAAACAAAAACATTTTTAAAAAGAATATGCAAATTAAATTGTACATCTTATTCCTGTGTTAATATAAGTGATAGTGAACTAACAGATGTTTAGCTTTATATTTTCTAATATCATTAAAATTTTTGTTTTTTATTTCTTCCAAATCTAAATACAGTATTAAAGCTATTTTTGTTACCAAATAATAGATGGAAAAAAACTTAAATATTTAAATGCAAAGAAACATGACAGCCACATAATTCGTATTTACAAATAAAGAAAAATATGTACATTCAAGTAGAAGAATACTTTAATATTTTTATTAAATAATACATATACCAAGGGTGGCCTTTTAAATTTCATTTTCATACAGAAGAGAATGGCACCCATCATTTTCATATTGAAAATGACCATTTTCAATGATTTTTTATTAAATTTAATTTGTTACTTTAATTTAACATTTTTATACATTTTACATAGCAAAAATATTTATATGACTTGTAACACTTGTCCAAATATGAAAAATGTTTAATAAAGCCAAAAAATATGTGATGAACAAATAATTTAAATAAAACAAAACTAACATATATTTTAACCAAATATTGTTTTTTTCTTAACCACAAATTTTTTAGCGCCAATGAAAAGAAACCTACTGAAATATGAATCTATAGTTAATTTTTATAGTAGTATATTTTGTAAAGAATGAATGTTTGGAAAAAATCGGAAACTGATAATATAATTTAGGACAGCACCAAGAGATATAGGCTAGTTATATAGAAAAGTTGCACCAAAAGTAATATTGGGAAGATTACAATTTCAGCAAAGATTTCTGTTAACGAATATAATGAACTTGTATTGTATACTTATTGTTAGATTCGATTTTATGATAGCACATGATATACACTTTCACATTAAGAAAGAAACTATGCGTCGTCATGATTTACAGCTATGATATACCATTTATTTTTTAAATGAGAGAATTTTTTTAGATGAAAATGGTAATTTTTCACGATGAGGTTCCTACCAGTATTATCCGGCAAAAGATTTTATTTCGCTGGATTTTTCACTGAAAATTATTTAGACTTTTGACAAACGAACTTAGTGAGGTATTTAATAGCTATAAAGAGTACTAGAACAATAACAGAAGAGAAGAGTAGCGTTAGCAAAACGGAGGCAATGAAGATAATTTATTAGATAATGTGGAGATGTGGTGTCATGAAGAGTCAAACAATCCGTGGTTATCATCAGTATTGTAGATTACTGAAAGCACAATCATATTACGAAGAACGTTGGCTATATGCTTCCAACACTCTGAAAACTCTTTCTGACTCAAAATGTTTTTCAATATATACATAAATACTTAAATACATGTTTCAACATGCTAAATACTTAAAAAATTTTGCAATTTGGCAAAAAGTATTGAATAACGTCGATATTGCTGGAATACTTTTTGTTTTTTATTTTCACAGTTTGTTTACTACAATCTTAATTATGATTAACTAGCAACTGACCCAGCAAACGTTGTTTTGCTAAACTTACTGTCAGTGTGTGAGGATGTGGCATGTATGGGTGAAGAGGCATGAAGTGCTGGGAACGATGATGGAATATAAAAAATAAAGTCCAAGATAGTCCAAGTTCATACTTTAAGGCGTCTGGCAAGGCGTTTTTGCTGTTTTTTCGCACTTATTTCACACTTTAAGGTGTCTAGCTGAACTTTTGGCCCACGGGAAGTCAAATAATTTATATTTAAACTAACTTAAGAATAAGTTCTAAGATTGGTTATAAAAAATAAATATATTTATTAAAATTTACTTGAAATTACTTAATCTTATTATGAGCTTCTTTTTTTTAGTAGTTCCTTTTTCTTCTTATTGTTAGTCTGAAAATTCTTTCTTTTTCATTTCTTCAAAATTAATTCAACTGTTAAATTATATTGCAAGCAAATTCATTCAAATAAAATATCAATGCTTTAGCGAAATTCTTGTTAATAAAATTGTTAATAAATCTGAAAAGCGGTAAATGTAATTTATATAATTTTTTTATTTAATTGATTTTGACATTCAACTTTCTAAAAAACAAAAATATTATGCCAAAAAAAAAAAATAATCCAAGTAAGGTCTGACCGAGAACTCGGTCTCGGCCTACTCTCGGCCGAAATCCAGGCCGAGATCTCGGTTCTCGTTCTTGGCTTAAATTTGACGAGATTCTCGGCCATAGCTGAGACTGCACACGTGCCAGTCTATCAGTAAGCTATCATAAGCCAGCAAAGTTTTATCAGCTCCACTGATAGGCGTTTCACACAGGCTCTCATATTGCAATTGAAATATTACAATACATTAGAGAAGATTGAATTCCCCATACAAATTTACAAAATGGCGGAATCGAAATTGTAATATCAATTCTGTGTGAAACGCCTATGACTAGCGTTGCGACTTTTTAGTAGAGCTGGGCAGCTATATGATGAGAGGCGGCACAACTTAAAAGGCGAAAATCTAGAAAAATTACTGTTTTTGTGTCATAATATTAGCTTATTTAATTTTGAGTATTAAAAATGTCCATACACTCATACACAGAAAATATAACAATTTATTGCATTTTTTGCACTTTTAACTTTTAACTTTTAACTCTCCATACTCCATACAAAATTTCCGTCGTTGTATTGTAATAATGAGTATAAACTTCGGTGGAGAATGGGTTGAAACGGAGAATGTTTTTAGTCTCGTTCTCGGTCTCGGTCTCGGCCGAGAATATATTTTTTCTCGTTCTCGGTCTCGGTCTCGGTCTCGGTCGAGAATAAAAAATCATTCTCGGTCGGACCTTAAATCCAAGTAACCCTCACCTGTCAAATTGAGACAAAAAGAAGTTAGGTTATGTGTTAAACACTATATTTTAATTAAATTAAGGAAAAGTAATTAAAGTTTTTAATATTTATTTCGTGGTAAACCTTCTTCAGATCAAAACAAATTTTGTGGTAAACTTTCATTTAAATCTGTCCAGTAGTTTTGATTTTCATTGGCTTCAAACACAAAACGTTCGAGTTATATATAGTATATAGATTTATTATTAGTAATGTTAACTTATGCTAGATTATAATGCTTATGCTACTGTTGTGTATCTGAGATGTTGATCCATTGATCAGTCTCCAAGTGTTAGGTCGTATGGCTTAATTCTCTGCAGTCGCCTGATTTTGTCGGTGGTGTCCATCAGTAGGATGGCTTCCGTGTTTGAGTGGTATAGCAGTCTCTTCTCATGCTTGGTAGCATATTCGAATATTACTTCATCGACCCGGTTTATATTCAGGTCTACATGAAGTTCCTCGTTTGTCACGTATCTATACGCATTTGTGATGAGGCGAAGGATCTTGGTCTGACTTCTTTAGATTATTGCTCGGTTCGACTTTCGGGTACAGCCCCAAACTGGATTCCATAGATCCATATTGGTTTGATGATTGATAAGTATTTTGTTCTTTTGAAACTGAGGTTCAGTTTGGAGTACTTCCCTATGAGCCAGTAGAGTTTGTATGTTAATTGTTTTATCTGCTTAGCCTTATGTTTTACGTTATGTTTCCAGCTTAACCTTTTATCCAAGTAGAGCCCAAGGTATTTAGCTGAGTCAGCTTGTGGTATTTTTCACCATTGAGATACATATGTGAACATGTTCGCATCGATTTGGCAGAGTGAGTATATTACATATATGTATTGATTTGCCTCTGTTTAGTTTTATTTCTAGTCTTCTGTCCATTTGCTGATTTTGTCAAGCATTAGTTGTAACTTTTCAGTTGCCTTAACTTGAGATTTGTCCGTTGCAAGTATAGCAGTGTCATCTGCAAAGGTGCCTATGAATGTATCTTTCGATATTGGTATATCCACTGTATTGTATCCGCTACCTTGGGGTATTCCTGCTTTGATTGGATAGTATCTCGTTGTGGCATATTCATGTGTAACTGTGAATTTGCGACCTTGTATGTATGATTCAAGTATCTTGCAGAAGTTGCTTGGTAACATTAGGCTCATTTTATATTTGAGACCTTCGTACCAGACTCTGTCGAATGCCTGCGAGACGTCTAGAAATACTGCAAAGCAGTAGCTCTTATCTTCGAATGCTTGTTCGATTTTGTCGGTAATTCTGTGAATTTGATCTATAGTTGAATGATTACTTCGGAACCCAATCTGGAAGTCTGGGATGTTCACAAGTGGTTTCAGTCTTTTCATTAACAGCTTTTCAAATAGTTTAGAGATCGTTGGTATGAGTGATATTAGTCTGTATGACGTGACTTCCTCTGCAGGTTTGCCGGGTCTTTTAATCATGTTGATCTGCGTTATTTTGAAGTTTTCGGGAATGTGTTGTAGTCTCAAGCAAGCATTGTATAAGAGCGTTAACATGTAGATTGCTTTCGCTGGTAGTTCTTTTAGTAGACCTGGAGAAATTATTTCTACAGTGGGTAGTCGACATAGTATGTGCGTACTGAAGGCACCAGATTATATTTTATTCGACAAAACCAGGCAGTTTTATCGAGCGGAAGTATATAAAAACTTAAAAGATTTGTTGGCATTGAAATGTCAAGATGATGATGGTCAAAATGTTGGTCGAAGATTAATTTTACCGTCTTCATTCAATGGGTTACCAAGAAATATATATTAGAAATATTTGGATGCAATGTCAATTGTTCAAATTTTTGGCAAAACTTTATTATTTGTAACTTTGGAAGAAAATGATAAAATTGTTGCTCAATGTGACATTGACAGGGCTGTGTGTGCTGAACTCTGAATGACTATCCTTTGTACAGAAGATGTAACACTGGTGATATTGTTAAAGTCAGAGGAAGTCTAATGAATAATAATCAATACGTTGTACCATATATTCGTATTTATGATGTGATGTGAACCAAAATGTTGCTATTCCCGAAATTGATGAAGTGTCAAACTTTGTGAGTGGTCATTATGTTGGTTCCACAGAAGCTATGAATTTACAAATATACGATGCATTTTCAATCTCATATCATTTATAGACTTGATAGTCACTTGCCGCATCAACAAACTATAAATCTTAGAGAGGGATAAGTGAATCAAGTAATAGAAGCAAATAGGCAAACTAAATTGATGGCTTTTTTTTAAATAAATCGCAATGATCCATTAGCCAATCAATGCAATCAGAGATATGAATATAAACTCTGTATTATCCGCTAATTCTACATATTTCACTCATAAAAACCGAGCGAAACATTGAATATTAATAAGAATAAATTGCATTTTGTTTTTTTCCGTTGTATTGTTAGAATGTCGAATTTCGACAACTGAGCGATCCTAGTAATGTCTAAAAAGGGAAATATCTCCGAATATCTAGTGAATCCATCTATATTAACGATAATTTTGTGAGACAGGAAGAAGTCCAATTATATATTGGCTTTAGCCAAATTTTTGCAATCCTTGTTCATAGAAGTCCAGAAGAATTTCATATTAGAATACTATTAGTTGTTCTGATATCAGGAAACACCATATCATGTACAGACTTGAATATTTGAAAACGAAAATTGAATTGAATTGAATAGACAAATTTTGAAAAAAATCTCTAAATTGGATCTGTTGCTTTTGTTTTGAAATTGCTTTAAAATCTATAGCTACGTACTTTACAGCTATATCATTTGAACTCTGACTAATACAGTCCACATGACTCAGGTTTCTTCGAAAAAATTTATCTGGTTTTTACATATATCCAAAAACAAGAATTTTATCTTAAAATTTGACCTCCAAGAAATATTTGATTGCCATGTTAAGAGCTGGATTAAATTTAACTAAAAACTAAAAATAAATCCAAAAGCCGACAAGTATAAATAAATTGCTTTTGGATAACAGCTAAGGTAATAATTCAGATAGTTTGTTTTCATTTGACTTTTTTATTTTCGTCTTTTTTAGATCAATTTGAAAATTTATTTAGCAAAAATTGATGCTGTGCTACCCTGAGAATAAAATTTAAATAAAAATTAACCTTTGCTATAAAATTTCTACTATGTTCACAGGATGTTGTGGTGGATCTTATCCGTTATTTAACTTCACGAAAGTACTGAATCAATTAAACCAGAGTGTTGACTCCAGACATCATCTGGACGTCTTAGATCGTTTTACGAAATCTTCGAAACCTTTATTTCCAATCTGAACGATTTTAGCTTCTTGCATTAATTTTCATACAAATGCCATTTGTCGCAGTAATCTCGGACTCTTGCTAGCTCCACTTCCAACTGACAAATACCGGTATTACAGCCTTGAGGCCTGAGCACAGTATGCCAACATTCAATGTTTATCCATGCTATCACCCATGCACTTATTTTTTTTATTAATGTTTAATAATGTTTTTATGGTTTTTTATTGTTCATTGATAAATCGACAGTTCTGGTGTTATTATCATTTTTGAACTAGATTAAATAATATTTTATTTACAGCGGTTGAGGTTTTGAAACTAAAGCTTTAGAGTGGCACAACATTTTCAAAGAAATTATCAACTGAAAAATATATTACAGTACCAGTTAAATACATATCAAATTATTTGAAGGCATTTAAAGTTCTTCCTCTATAAAATTAATCATTTATATTGTATTTCATTACAAATCAAATTAATTGAGCAGACTATTGAAAACGGCTATTACTTCATTTAATAAAAAAATCATGTAAATTTATTTAACAATGACTTTAAAGCTATAAAAAGCCAAAACTCAGTAAATTTCTGAAATTCTCAAATTTTTGAATAATTTAATGAAAAAAATTTAACTGATATATCTGCTCTAAGGATAATCAGATAAATTCGTAGTAAATGATTTATTATTCCAGAACGGTAAGAACATATCAAAGAAACTGCTGTCTTTGTATATCCTCTTATTTTAGTCTTAAAAAATGTACTCCATAGTTTTCCTTGTACTCGTACCTCGAGCCATAAGCTTTCTTGTACTTCTGTTAGAAAACTTTTAAGAAGAAAAATGAATAATAAAGCGAGCACTTATAAGATTTGACAAGAAAATGTGTAATGATTTTGGAATCAACTGAAGGGTATAGTAAAGTAAACTGCTTTAGTGGAAAAGTTAAAGAGGATTTATATACATTTTATCAGGACTGTGGGAAAATAATGTATTTATAATCAAATAAAGAAAGAAGAAACAAAACTAAAAACGGAAACTTCAGCTTCTGATAAAAGTTATAGTTCAGCCTAGGAAATATTGAATCGCTGGTTCGTGACGTGAAATAGAAACGCTCAGCATTTATATAAACAGTCTTTCAAGGAACCAAAAGAATTGTAATCACTCAAAAAATGTTTATCTTTTTTAGGGCTGAAATCTACCGAAGAATTAAATCATTGTTCCAGATTGCTTAGATTCAAAACGCGTGAAAAATATAACTGATTTGTAAAAGGACTCACTCTTTAGACAATTAACATCCTTAACGAATTAAAGTACATTTTAATCAAGTTATCTAATGATTTACACTATCATACAGTGACATACTCGTATATCAGACATCCAGAGAGTTTGTTCAGGAGAAACCGATGGCCATTAGAAAAAAATATTTTATAGACTCCCGGGAATCACACTTTAAAGATGAAAATAAAAATATTGCAAAAAAAGTTTACTAAATGTATTTATAATTATTAATACTTATGTAATGTTTAATGAAATACGTAAGGCTCAAAATAAAAAGCCTTTGCTGTTATTTGTGATCTATGAAAATTTTTTAGAAAAAATTACATAATAGTAGGACTAGATACCTAAAATAAGTATATCATTAGAGAATTGAATATTCGTTACTCATAAAAAATGTACTTGACAACTCTTAAATTTATTAATTACTTTCAAGCTGGGTAAATTTTAGCAAACAATTTAGTGTATGTAGTGAATATCATCAAAAAGGATTTTAGCCTAGTATTTTTCCTAAAAATGTTCGATTAAATTGAAATCCTTCAATCCAGTAAATTAAACAATATAGTCAATATATTAAAACCCTTAAGCAAGTTTTCAAAGTTAAGTGTTTCAAAAAATAAAGAAAACGTCATTCGACTTTCTTCCTTTTCAATAATATGTAAAAATATTGGTTAAGATTTGATAAATAATTTTTCAATATGGAATACCAATAAGCTAAATTACACAGGCCAACGATGAAAAACTTTTTCAAGAATTTTAGCTTATTCCTATGTTATCTGGTGTGCTGATTCCGAATATGATAATAAAAAGGTCGTATCACCCACCAATATCTCACATTTTAATATAGAATAAGTTAAAATTTTACTATTCAAAACTAGGGGGCAAGCCACCTTCTCGCTTCGCTCACCAACCGCTCACCAAGCGGGTTCTCGGGGGGCCCACTTGTACTTTTAATTTAACAATGGAACTCCGTAACAGCTAGATTAGAACAAAAAATTGTAATACATCAGAAATAAAATTGATACAACAGCAGCACCACTACACTTCTTTTACCACCACTACAGATAAAATTGGGTTTAATGAAACAATTTGTAAAAGCTTTGCCTAAAGCTGGAGGTTGTTTTCAATATTTGTATAGAATATTTCCTCATTTATCAGCAGCTAAGCTTAAAGAAGGGGTTTTCGTTAGGCCTGATATTCGTAAATTGATGATTGATTCCACCTTTGAAGCAACGCAGAATAAAAAGGAAAAAGAAGCTTTGATATCACCCAAAGAAGTTGTGACCAAGTTTTTGGGTAATGTGAAAGCCCCTAATTACGAGATTATCATAGCTAATATGATAGAGAAATTCAAAAATCTAGATTGTCTGATCAGCCTTAAAGTCAACTTCTTGCACAACCACCTTGACTTTTTCCCTGAAAACTTAGGTGATGTAAGTGAAGAGCAGGGAGAATGGTTCCATCAGGATATAAAAGAAATAGAAAAACGATATCAGGGACTTCATAGAGAGAATAAAAATGCATCGCGTAAGAAAAAAAGCTCTGCAAGAAACTTTACAGAGAAAAGGGAGAGAAAATACAAAAAAATAAACACCTAAGATTCGCATTTTAGCAATCTAATATTACTGTAAGTAAAAATTGTAGCTTAATTAAAAATAAAATGAATTTTTTTCCAAATTTTTCTTATTTCGTAAAATATACATATAATTAATTAATGTCATATTGTAATAAATCTGTGGGTGATAAAAAAAAAACTGATATCAAATATGGCCTTAGCAGCAAAAAATACATAAGAGATTGGTTTAAAAAGTTTTTAAAAGTATTTTTTTCGTTGGTCTGTGTTATTATAAAAAAAGCGCTAAATAATGATAAAGAATATCAAGACTGTATAACCGATTTCTTCTAATAAATAATATAATTAGAAATGATAATTTATTTGGTATACAAAAAAACATATTTTTCGTACCTCCTTCGGAATTAAATGTCCTCAAAGGAAACAAAAAATTTACCAGAACAATTTGATCATACACAAAAAAGGTTTTATATGATTTGTAGTTTTCTTAAGTTTCCCAATTTTCCATCGCAGACATTCACAAATATCTGGAATTACTTTACAAGTTTTTTGTTTTTCTTTGAAAGAAAGTGCTGGCGACACCGAAACAACCGAAAAATAATATCAATAATCTTCAAAACTTACTTTAAATTAATTCCCAAATATAATACTAAAATTGGATACAACTACAAAAAACAAGAATTTTTTCTTTTCTATAAAAATAAGCTTAAAATAAAGGTATAAAATTTTATTGCTGCATATTTATTTTTTTTACAATAATTTTAATCTCACATCAGTGATTTAAACAATGTCGTGGGGCCAGCACTTTATGTTTAATTCAACTGAAACTGCAGTCACCTGAAGTGGCGACATTATTTTATTCGTATTTAGCTGGAGTTAAATTTTTAAAATAACAAATCAAGCTTATGTTTTTTTCGTAAATGGATTTTAAAGCAGACACTGAAATGCAAGTCATTTAATTAGGGACAACAAGTTATACGACTGATTAAACTATCCCAACCTCTTTAATTAGTTGTCTATTAAAATTTCAAGTAATTTCATGAGTCATGAGTCTAGGTAAGAAGTTTTATTAAAATCTTTAGACAATTAGTCATTATTCCATTTAATTGAAAAGTGTTACTTTTATCTAGGCTCCCTAGCCCTGAATAAAAATGATTTCAAACAACTTTTATAACAATCTTTCTTTCTTCTTTATCTTTTTTTCTTAAGCTAATTTTGAATTTGTTTTTTTTTTTCCTTATCTGCATTGTTTAATATTAATTTCAAAAATTTTATTAAATTCAATCAAAAGTTTCGATTATTTTAACAAGTTCGTAATAATACATTTTTGAAATTCTATAAAAGAGGCTTGCTAAAGATTTGATGGATTTAAAAAGTCAAAACTTTCTTTGTATAGCATATTTTAATATTAATTCTCTAAATGGAATCATACCTTTTCGTCAATTACAATAGCTATCACCATTTAATAGTCTTAACAGACTTCAAAAATTTGTTGGGAAATTAAAGTGTAATGATCACTAATAAATTAAAGTTTTTAAATTGTAGCAGAAAATAACAAAATTCAACAAGGTTTCTGTCAAGTGGTGATAAGTTAAATTATAAAAAAGTACGTAGTAGCTACTCATATACCAAAAACCGACTCTAGATTCTAGACCAGATATAAGGGAATATTTATTACTGTAATCAAATTGAAAAGATGAATTTTTAATTTAAACTTCACGGCATTTTCGAATCGGTAAATTTAGATTCAATGATTATTTTTATATGTTTAAATAAGAAAAACCAAAGTGGTCTTTCTATTATTTTTATATGTTTAAAGAAGGAAAACCAAAATGGTCTATCATCAGCATGATGTTGGCTTTTCTTTCAGAATACATTGCAAAATGATTCAATAATTTTAATAATATCTTTTTTGCAAGGTATACTATTAATCTACTGAAGAGACTGCGGACAGTTAGTTTTAAAATAAGTTTTGTGTCCGAAACTTTAACTTTAATATTTTTTTAATCGTTCTTGGATTGAATCGGCAGCTGAAGCTGCTACTGTAGCAGCTACAGACGCCGCTACTGTAGCAGCTACAAACGCCGCTACTGTAGTGGCTACAGACGCCTTGGTCTGCGCTAGGCTTAAAGCGTCAACAGTAATAGTTCCCCATTTTTTCACTATACACTGAAAGAAAAAAGTTGGGTTTTCAAGTAAATGCATTTACTTGATGTTTTGGTTACGGAAATCAAGGAAATAATTCTGGAGTCAATAACTTAAATACTCAATTCAAGTAAATTTGTGTATTGGTTCGAATAAAAGTTCCTTAAGACTTTATTTACTTTCGGAAAGTATTTTTTTTTATAGTCCAATGACAAAAAAACTTGAATTAAGTATTATATTTACTTGATTTCAATATTTATACAACAAGAGTATGTAGTCTAATAACTCGATACTTGTTTTTAGGAAATAAATACTCTAAATATCTTTACCAAACTACGAAATAATTTTTTACTTCAATGAAGTAATTATTATCATGGTTTGATAAAATGATGGCTTAAAAGTTTACCTTTTTAGTGACACTTGATTGCAGTGTGGTGATATTCAGAGTTTTGTTATATTATTATTTTTTAGCTGAGGTGTGGGTACATTTATATATACATAACGTTTTAGTGGTGTTGAGTGCGGTATTTTTTATATGGGAAAATTAAACTTCATATAATTCACGCTTTTGCAATAAAAGAAAGATATAAATACTTTTGAATTTTTCCAAAAACTTTAAGCTATATCACGGGCATAGGTTAAAGGTAAGTATATAAATTTTATGTATTTTAAGAATTTTAGGAATTTTAGGAATGGTTGGAGTAAGTATTTTTTCTTTTGTTTACTTCATTGTTTGTTGTTTATTGTCTGTTTGTTTGATTGTATGTCGATGGAAATAATTTCAAAACTTTATACTCCATTCAGCATTAATAGAAATACTTGTTTTAACAAAATATTAAATTCCCCCTTAAAAAAAAAAGCTTCAATCAATGTCTTTAAAATCATGATTCAAATCTCAAACGTACTTGCATAAACTAAATATTCCCACGATGATAATACATTTCTTACTTTGTATCAAAACTATATTTTCTTGAATTAAAACATGCATAATTTAGTGTAAGACGTTATTTGCTTGAGCTTAATATTTTCGGTTGTTGGATATGGAGAAAAAAAAACTTGAAACAAGAATTCAGCAGTGTCTTAAGGTAAGTAAATTATATACTCAACAATCAAAAATATCTACTTGCCACCATGTTGAGAACATATTTACTTGAACTAAGTAATTATTTTTTTACCATCCCAATTTATTTTTTTCAGTGTGGAGTAAACAATACAATTGACTCTATATAATAACTCTATAAAAAAAATCAGCATTACCGTAAACAAACTGAACAAATGTATTTGGTCAGATTTCCTAATTTCAGATGGAAAGAAATAGTCAAACATGAAGTGATGATAAATAAGACCTAGGGCGAACTGGTGATATAATAGCATAACTTATTGAAGTGCATTTTAAATATATATGCATTTTATATCATTTAATTTATCCAGTCTGAATTGGCAATCATTATTATTTTGCATATATTTGAAAATTTCTTCTTCTGTAGCATTAACCAACTTTTCTTGGAGATAAATTCTAGCTTCCTAATCTTTTGGAATATACTATGTGCTTATTAAACAATTTTTATAGTACAATAATTTTTTTGCAAGAAAACCGACAAATTCTTCATCAAATATTTCTGCTGAAATAATTGCTACGATTCTTAATCAAATCTAATATTGATACACATTGCAACATACGAAGCAGTTTTTATTAGAATGAAAATGAGGATTTCAATTTTTTTTTGTATGACTAAACGTAATGTTTATAGAATCTTCTGTTTGAAACACTTTTTTATATTCCACATGAACGTCGAAAGCTCTCTTGAACTTCCGTTTAAAATGGTAAAATGTTTTTTCTTTTTGTTGACCATGAAGTCTTTTGGGGAATATAACAGATCTGATCTATCTTTATTGCATCGAAGTTATCAAACTTACCCCGCTACCATTACTTATAAAAACAAATTACATATGAAAAGTTTTTATATTTACTGAAAGTCAATTATTTTGTAAAAAATCTTCTTATCTAAGCACACCCAATTAGGTGATTTATACAGAGAGTACAAGAAAAAGGTGTTATTTACAATGGCTTGATTTGCGTTACCTTTGATATTCTTAAATCTATTTATTATTGCTTTTGAATACGAAAGAATAATTTTTGCAAATTTGGATTCTTAAGAAATTTTGCTAATTAAACACTTTGAGAAATGAACAATTTTAAACAACAATTGAGGAAAGAAATCGGAACATAAAAGCAACCCTATGGAAAAAAGGAAAAGGTCATCCGCCGTGTTAAATAGATCTGGTAGTTTGAAGATCCTTAAAAACTGCTTCCTACTACCAAAACAGAAGGATATTTTAAAGCAAAAGTAAATCTTTCTTTGAAATAAAAGTATCACTATATTGATTGGAACCTTGTGACCATTGGATTATTTTCCCATCTTCATTATGTTAAAGTAATTTATAATTTTTATAGGACAACGTTTAATATTACCAAAAGCTTTAGGTATAAATACTTTATACTAAATGCAAAAGAAAATACTCAAATTTTATTTTAGTTTATTTTATATCAAACTTCAGATAAAATGACAACTGAAGATATGATTTTAATGATTAATTGGATATTATCATGAAAAAAACTCAGTGCCTAACACAGAAATGCACAGATAAAATTCAAGTAAACAAACCCTAAGACTAATAGCTACTAGATGAAATTAATGACTAAAACTCAAAAAATTGAGTACTGTAGTTACTATCGACAAAATTTTTTAATCACAAAACGAAGAATTAGTCAATAAACTAAAATACTACCAAAAATAAAACAAATAAAGCTTTTTTTGAATTAAAACTAACATTGACATATTAATAAGAAAGATTTTTGATTAATTCTATCAAAGTACCCTTGAAAAAGTTATGTGAGCAATACCAATACTCGAAACCAATAAATATAAGCAAATAAGTACTAAACATTATGAATGAAATTTAGCGCTTAAAAAAACAAAACGTTTGGTTACGTCAAGTTATTGAAGTAAGATAATTCTATCAGGCAGCTTATCTAACAGTCTTCATACAATGTCATTCTAAGCAATTTAAAATTTTAATAGGGAAAAACTAATTTAACATTTGAAAAAAACAGAACACTAAACAAAACAATAATAAAAAATGTTATCCTATCAGAGGTTCATTGTACACAAACAAATTCCACGTGCGCCACTTTCTAAGATATCGCAACTAGTTGCGCATGAATGAACACAATCCTTCATGCGTCGAACATAATACTGATTTTTTAATTCAAGGTAAATCAAAGATGTCAAATTAATCATAAAACAGGTCTTCTTATTTTGTAGTTGAAAACTTCCCATGAAAAATTGTACACAATATAGTAAACAGTTTTGTTGTTATATTCTTCTTACTAAGCTTTCGGAATGACACAAATACTTGACTTGACTTAAGAAGTTCAAAGTCCTAACTTTTTTCTTTATAATAAAGAAGTAAAAGTGATTTTTTATATTAATTATAATTTTTGAATAATACCTTAGAAAATCTAAAACCCTCAGTTGAGAGGGTTACTAATACTTTTATATTTTGTTAATAAAGAAAACCCATCAATTCTACTTTGATTTAGTACCTACATTATTTATGATAGTCCATAGAAACTTTTTGAAGTATTTGAATGCATAAAAAGAATAATAACCCTACAGCATTAATTATATTTTATAGAGAGATGGAAACTAACAGAACAGACAAGAAATGCTACTACAAAGAAATTACTCGTACATTTCTAAATTTTTTTTAAAAAAGTCATTGTACGCAACACAAAATCTAAGGATATAAACAAAGCCACTCTAAGCTACATCGTTTCTAAAAATGATATTAAAGGGAAAATGTTTATTGAAAATTTTATATCTAGAGAAAAATATCTTAAAGGTTTTGATTGGGAAAAACTACTACCCTTGAAAAATAAAATCATTAATATTATTGTAAGTTTACTGTTATTTGACATAATGGAGTTTGAGTTATATAAATCTCTAAAGATAACGATTAATAATGTATTAAAAGCCATTATCAATTTTATAAAGAAAAGCTAGTTAATAACATGGAATGGATAATAATCGAAACAAAGGGTACAGCTTATGCAGACGAATGTGAATTATCGTCCATACCAGCTCCAGTACAGGCAGAATATTAACGGATCTCCCTTTAATATGCGAATTCCACGTATTGAATGAAAAGGTAAAAATAACTGGAGTTGGCATGATATGATTTCCTTTCAAATAACTGCATAATTGAAGAACCAAAACACACCTCTCACAAGAGAAATTACAAATCTGTTATTACACAATGACAAATCAATCAAAGACAGAAAGTATCCAACACAAAATAACCAAACTCCCTGTAGCTCCTAGTCAAAAGGACTACGCCAGAGGCAAAATTGGTCTACCTAATGCCTAAGGATAACCCCCCCCCCCCCTCCCCAAAGCCATATGACAAAGTTTGCGGCTAAAACAGAAGGTAACTGCCTAGGTTACAAAACCTAGGCAGAACTAATCTACCCAGAGAGATTACAGTTCCTGGTCAAACAGGGACTATTCTAGGAATAAACACTAACAGTCTCAGGCAAATGCCGAACAGCCTAACGATGGATGAATGTTTCCACTCCCCCGTATTGATGACACTCTCATCATACTAGGTCACTTAAGCTATTTCTCAATACTAGATTTAACTAGTAAGTACTACCAAGTAAGCCTAAATAAAAAGGAACGACAAAAAGCACTGTTAGTACGTCACAAGGCCATTTCAAGGTCAATCGAACTCCATTTGGACTCAAAGGGCATCAGACACCTTCCAAAGGCTAAAAACTTGGTGTTGAGTTGACTATAAGGACTAAAGTGCTTTATTTATTTAGATAACGTTTACGGTAAAAATATATGGGATCATAATGAAAAACTACACACCCTTTAAAGGGATCTTTAATGTAAAAGACTCGACTTCGCAACTAGTACGCTTCTATCACAAACTTTCAGAGTATGAGTACGCAATAGAATAAAAATTACAAAAAAAACAACGACACCCTTAATCACAACCCGTAATCAAGTCCTCTTTTGTCAAGCTTAGATGAGGAACACCACCAAAAAGACCCAGATATGAAGGAGTAAAAGAAATCGATATGTTTAGTAGATGTAAATAAAACGAAAAACTCCAGGATAAACAGCCCAATGAAAAATTGACTGAGCTAACATCTAATTAATCCGAAAGATATCCGATCCAGCTAAGATAAAGACATTACTATGACATCTCCCTAGGTGGACATTCGAGAATCCATAGAATGTACCTAAGAATTAGGCAAATGGAAAAATATAAAGATATCAAAACACATTAATAAATGCGTAAAATGCAAACAGAATAAAACAAGCAAAATACATAAAATACGGATGGTAATCAGTGACACCCTAGGATAATCTTAATTGGAACCTTTCCCTTAAAAATAATTTTTCAGGATGGCTTAACAAAGCTTTTGAACTGTTTTCTGTTAGCAAGCTGTGAAGCTGAAACAGTGACCAACTGTTTTTATAAACATATCATCTTCAAGGATTTTGTTATACCAAAAAAATTAATCACTGATCATTGTATAAATTTCCCGACTGACTTGTTTAAAAGACAAATTTGCAATGTTTGCATATTAAAAAGATACAAATAACTGCCAATGGAAGTCTAGAAAGGGCTCATCGACCCCTTATCGAATACCTAAGGCTGCCCACAGAGTGCCGGCTTACAGCCGAGCTGACGCCGATTCCGATACCGAAGACTATAAAGTCGTTATGGGTAAATCAATAGGAATAAGCTCAAAGTGTTCAGAGTGCAAGCCTTCCAATCACAATGGGATTCGGTGTCAGCTCGGCTGTAAGCCGGCACTCTGCAGGTGGCCTAAGAACAGTCGTAGATAGAAACTCAGCAGAATAAGATGGTTGGTTAGGTGAAGCTGCTATGGCTTACATCTCATACAAGGAAGAAATTTTTCCCCTTATTCTCATTATACGATCAAACAATCCCAATTAATCTTATTAAACCAATACAGTGCGACAAAACAGCTCATGATCCCAAAATACACGTTTTAGATAAGGTTTTACACATATTAAAAAGCATAAGCTATCCCCAATAATTGCACTATAAAAATTGAAAAACAATTTACGTCGAGTCCACAATAATCGACTTAAATTGCCATTGTAATAACATAAAAAAAAATTATGGTACTAAGCCTCAACACATGAGCACTGTTAGTAAAATTTCATAAAATTATATAGAAAACCAAAATAAACTTCTCCCAACTTCTTATTTTAAAAGTTTTTATGTGCAGGTAAAAGGTGAAATCTCAACCTAATATCAATAACAATTTTTGTATTGGAAAGTTAAAAAGAACAACATTTATAAAAAATCAATCAAATCAAAACAAAAAATTAAAAAAAATATACATATATGTATATATAAACATGTTTAAATTTTTACTCGCAAATCGTCATTTCCGTATGCTTTATATTAAGGTCAGACCGAAAACTCGGTCTCGGCCTACTCTTGGCCGAGATCTCGGTTCTCGTTCTCGGCTTAAATTTGCCGAGATTTTCAGCCGTGGCCGAGACTGCACACGTGCCAGTCTATCAGTAAGCAGATGTGGCGCCAGTTAGTGTGGATATTAATTTTTCTTTAATTTTTTTTTGTTTTGTGGCATTTGTTTTGTGCATATAAGTTATTAAAAATATTCATATACTCATACACAGAAAATATAACAATTTATTGCATTTTTAACTTTTAACTATTTTACCCATTTTAGCTGCCATGTTTGAGTCTCGTTCTCGGTCTCGGTCTCGGTCTCGGCCGAGAATATATTTTTCTCGTTCTCGGTTTCGGTCTCGGCCGAGAATAAAAAATCCTTCTCGGTCATACCTTACTTTATATGGACCAGAGAGCCATTTGACGACTTGGAAAAAATAGTGGACAGTCCACTTAAAACATTTTGTCAAAATTCGGCAAGAACAGCTTCAATTTTAATGATTTTTTTTTTTAATTTTGTTTTTTTTTGTTGTGTAGGCTCTAACAGGGCGTTTACACCGGCATCGAAATCATGATTTCGTGAAACAAGGTGAAATGAAACGCTCATGAATTATATATTTGCTTTTCAAAAAACTCGAGATAGCAGAACTTTTGCTATCACGTAATGGCGGATTGTTAAATGCCGGTAATATTTTTGTTTTTAGGATAGAGCAGCGAGGAGTAAGGGGTAAATTTCGAAATTAAATTTGTTACCAGAAAATTTGTGGTAACAACGAGAAACAAACCTACACATACAAGAAGTAATTTATTTAAATGCACACAAACATTTATATTACTCTATCTGCACATGAAATGTTACCAGGAAACTTGTTTCCCCGTGTGGACGATCAAAATTTGTTCAAAGAAAAACCAGTTTAAAAGAAAAGTTTGTTTGCAGAATCATTGCCACACAAGGATTTTCGAGGCTTGGAAACATTTTCATGCACAAATGTATGTGTGTGTATTTCCATATCGAAAAATTAATTAATATCAATACAATGCAAACACCACAAATACATTAAACCAATTTTTGAATTAAAATTAAATCACTATTATTCCTAAAACTAAAAATATTTTAGATAACTTTAAATGTGTAAAAATTTTTACCTTTTGACATTTCATAATAAATCCTTGCTTAAATGTATTAATTTGTTGCCTGTGAAATAGAAATGGTTTTGGATTCACATTTGTCTTCTAATTTTATAAGTCTACACCTTACTTCTTGCCTTTCTCCCCTAAATACGAAAGTGTTTCGCGTAAAGGCCCTAGTAGACGTCGGACATTGTCCGGAACATTGTCCGTGTCCGGGGTAATTTAACTCGTCTACAGCAATGTCCGCGGACCAATCTGAAGGTCCGCTACAATGTCCGAGTAAATTATGTGTTTACGCCGACATAATGACAGCTTCATACATTTTTAATAGCATGAATATAGCAACGAAAGATTACAGCACAAAATAACATTGCTATTGGGGGTATTCACACTTGTAACATTTCGGAAATGTTCCCCTACAATTCTCAGTCCACTAAAATATGTGAATATGTGTTGGAAAATATTGCAGATAACATGTGTATATAAATGTGCATTAGTAAGATACCAAGCATGAGGCAGAAATATTTCTGCCTCAGGAAGGGGTAAAAGCTTTTTCGAAATTCGCGAAACTCCGTCTTACCTTTCACTTCCGCTTACCCAGAAATTAAATGTTACCGGACTCAATGTGAATACTCTAATTCACTATGATATCAAAAGTTTAAGGTTTTCATAATTAATCATTATTTATTAAAAGTTCAACTTCATGTTATTATCACTATAAATTATATATTTAGTAAAAAATAATACAAGTCCAGGTAAATGAAGCACCCATTGACGCGACCAATAACTTGCTAGATTTGTGAAACACATCCCTATTTGACAAAAAGACGATAAAATATCTAATTGCAGGGGTTCCCAAAGTGTCCTCCGCGGCTCCCTGGGGCACCGTGAAGAGTCTGCAAGGGAGCCGCGATGCATTTTTTTAATTCCTTATTTTTTAAAAATTTTCCTTTATAGTATCAATAATATTTCCATAACAATATTTTTTTAATTTTATTAGTAAAGATATTTTATATATGTAAATATATTAAAAAACTAAATTAAAAAAAAATCAATCAAGCTAGTTAAATAATGCACTCGGGGAGACCTATTGCCAAAGAGCTTAACACGCGCTCAATATCGAGCACTCCGTTCCAATTATCTATAATGTTAAAACGTCAATGAAAGCTCTTACGAAGCTCAATCATATGTGCTGATTTACGAGCGCTCGATTTTTAAGAAGCAAAAAAAAACTTTTTGTAGACGATTTCAATTGAAGTGAATAGGCCTGATATAGTGTCTAGTCTGGGATGTAACGTTTTATTTGGGGGAGTCTTGAAAGTAAAATCTTTTATTCTTAGATTCATGATTTTTTTTTATTTTTATTTTTTGTTTTGATGACTTTTTTTGTTTATTTGTAAAACGTATAAAATGAAAATCTAATACGTAAATGCTAAGAATAGTTTCGTTGACGACAGTTATTTAGATTTTGGCTTTAGCTCAATAATAATCAACAATGAAGAGAGACCACAGTGTGTGATCTGCTCAAAAATCCTTGCAACTGGGAGTATGCTTCCAAGCAAGCTCAAGCGACATCTTGATAGCAATCATCCTGACATGGTGGATAAATCCCGTGAATGTTTTAGTAGGCAGCTACAAGGCATACAAAAACAAAAAAAAACCTTTACTAAACAAACGTCTGTGTCAAGTAACGCACTGTTAGCCTCTTTTAATGTAGCATATAGAATAGCCAAGTGCAAAAAGCCACATACTATTGCAGTTAATATTATGGTTGGATAATCTGCGAGTAAACTAATTTCCAAAGTACCTTTGTCCAACAATACTATTAGTAGAAGAATTCAAGACATAGCTGAAGATCTTAATGACCAATTGATAAAAAAAATGAAAACAAAGGAGTTTGGTTTGCAGCTGGATGAGGCCACAGATAGGAACAAAGATGCACAACTTATCTGCTACGTATGCTTTCTGGATAAAAAAACAATTATTGAAGATCTTCTATTTTGTAAGAGTATCACTTTAAGCGGGAAAGCTGAAGACTTTTTTAAGATACTCGACGATTTTATAATCGAAAAACCAGTTAGATAGGAAAAAGTGCATAGTGTACTGATGGTGCTCGATCGATGTCAGGTCGATATGGAGGACTTCAAGCACTGATTCTCAGCAAAGCACCGTATGTTGTGTGGACCCATTGCATCATCCACAGAGAAGCACTTGCATCAAAGTCAATAAGCCCTGAATTGAACTCAGTATTAGAATGCGTTATAACTGTAGTAAACTACATAAAGAGCAGACCATTAAAAGTGAGCTTTTTCAAAAAATGTGCGAGGATATGGGAGCTGAACACACGGCTCTTCTATATTATTGCAATTCACGATGGCTTTCACGCGGAAACATGTTATCGCGAGCCTTTGAGCTGCGTCACGAAATTCGCATTTTTCTACAAGAAGAAGGTCATACAAGTGCAAGTAACTTTGCGGAACCAAATTTTTTGTTAAAGTTGGCTTACTTGTGTGACATATTTGATAAACTGAATATTTTGAATATGTCTTTGCAAGGAAGTAACATGCACATTTTGAAACTTGTGGAGAAGATTTCAGCGTTCAGAAAAAAGTTGCAATTGTGGGAAAAAAAATTAAATCAAGATGGTGGTCAAGATTGTTTTCCCATGCTGCACCAATGCATGGACTATCATAAAATTGTAGTATCCCAGGACTTATTATCTCTCTTCACAAAACACCTTTTAGAGCTCACCAAATGGTTCACAAAATATTTTGCGGAGGATGATGATGGAAAATTTGCGTGGATTCAAAACCCCTTTTACGCTCACGCTCCTGTAGAATTCAGTTTAGAAGAACAAGAGAGCCTAATTGAACTTTCCTGTGAAAAAAATCTAAAAGCAAAATTTGCTTGTTCTGATTTAGTGGAGTTTTGGATATCAATTGCAAATGAACATTCAACTTTAAGTAAAAAACATTTAAGAATCTTGATTCCCTTTGCAACATAATATCTATGTGAACCTGGATTTTCTGCTGTTGCTGCAATAAAAACCAAATTTCGATCGAAAATGAATGTGAAACAAGAAATGAGAGTAGCTGTATCGAGTCTTATTCCTCGGTTCCAAAAACTGTGTGATACTCATCAAACCCATCCGTCACATTAAATTTTATATCAGTTAAAATCATCATTTTATATCAGTTAAAATCAATCATTTTTATCATTAAAAATTATATCAGTTAATTTTTGTTTCTAAGTAAATAAACGTTATAATTGTAAAATAAATTACAAAACTGTATTTTTCTTCATTTCATTCTTCGTTCTTCAATATAGTAAACTAAAGAACAAGGGCGCCGTGAAAAAATTTCAAACTCACAAGGGCGCCGTGAATCAAAAAAGTTTGGGAGCCCCTGTCTTATTGGCTTCGAAAACATATATTTATTCTATTGGACTTAAAGGCCCAAACACAATGAACGCGGCGCGCAAGTGGAACGCGTTTTCATTCAGAATTATGAAATTCAGCTATATAAGATCCCATAGCTGTGACAGCTGTTACCGCTTGCGCGCCGCGAACCGCGTTCATTGTGTTTGGGCCTTTAAGTGTGTGCTGACAAATTGACATAGATAGATGTCACAATAAGCTATATGAAAGAAATTGACATATGGACTCAATTAACCATGTGGATTAAAAAGTAATTCCCCGAGCTCATCTTACCTGTACTAATATGCCAGCTGGATGGCATAAATTGGAAAAAATTCAACAAGAGGCTTGCCAGCCTGTTAGATCACTACATCTGCAATCATTCAACCTACTCATCAGAGGAAATTGACGACTTAATCATACAACTGACTAAAATTATTTCGAAGACGATGGAAGAGTTCTCTGTTAAGCGAATCCCCACTGCTAATGGACACTTAGACTTTATAAGCTTGCTTACTTACAAACTTGTCCTGGCCAGGAAAACCTGGTGCAACAAATTGCATAATACTTATAAATTGCATCTGAATACTTCGGACCCTTTCTATATAGCACTCAAAAGTCAGATTACCAGTTTGACACACTTAATCAGAGAAAATGTTAGAAATGACCTCAATCAGCATTTCCAAAAAAGGATTCGAATAATTCAACCAGGCCCTGGAATGTGGAGTGAGATTGATAGGTTAACTGGGCGCTCTGCGGTTAAAAGAGCTAAATTCACCACTGCTGAATTAAAGTACAACGATAAAATATTCCATTCGACATCTGAGAAATTAGAAGCTTTCAAAAATTACTTTGAAGTAATATTCAGAGAGAGCAACCAAAGCAACGATAGCTCACTCATTGCTGATTCGGTCTCACTAGCACACTCACTCCAGACCTCAAACAATGAACCTCTAACATACTTTTCGTCGAATTTAGCATCAGACAGTGATGCCCTTAATGACCCCTACTGTACAGTAGAGGAGGTCATCTCAACACTTCATCATCTCACCCCAAAGAAGTCGTCTGGTTTAGATGGAATACCCAATAAACTGATCAAGCACTGTGCTCAGACTCTAGGTAAACCTCTAACTTGTATTTTTAATAACTGCATAAACATCGGGTACTTCCCTAACGAGTGGAAAATAGCGAAACTACTTCCCATACATAAAAAAGGCAATACTTCTGACCTAGGGAATTACAGACCCATTTCTCTTTTACCCAATTTGGGTAAAGTCTTCGAAAAAATTATAAAATCTAGAGTCACCAATTTTATCGAAACTCATAACTTGCTGCCTTGGAACCAATTTGGTTTCAGAGAATCGCACTCCACCACTCACGCACTGCTTGCAATGGGAAATACCATAGTACATAACCTAAGAGTCAACAATTGCACGGTCGCACTCGAGCTAGATTTCGAGAAAGCTTTTGATAAGATCTGGAAAGAGGGAATTGTACTTAAGCTTCACAACGCTAACTGTCCTCTTGCTATTGTCAACCTGATCAATAGCTTCCTCAGCAATAGATACTTCAAAGTCTGCATCAATAACGCCCTATCTGACCTAGTAGTGGTCAACTCCGGGGTTCCATAAGGATCGGTTTTAGGGCCTATCTTGTTCACCTTTGCTTTACATGATTTCCCCTTCAACTCAAATGACTTGAATAGTATACAAGCGTTTCTGTATGCGGATGACATTGTTATCACTGCTGGGGATCCCAGACCGCTTAAGGCACTAGATACACTTAAAAACAACAAACCAATTCTAGAGAGATACCTCAGCAAATGGGGCCTCAAATTAAACCCAGCAAAATGTAAGATAATTGTTTATCGCAACGCTAGTGGTCGTTGCCACAAACTATGCATAAAAGAAACTAAAATGATTGATTTCCACTTATTTAATAGTAAGATCAAAGTACACAATGCTACCACCGCTTTGGGTGTCCACTTTTCAGAAAGGTTTGGTTTCAACAAACACGCTTCTAGCACTCTGGTTAAAGCTAAATCGGCTGCCAGTACGATTTACAGCGCGTTTTCTTCTACTTATTGGTCAGCCAAAACAAAGATGCTCTTGTATAAGGCAATTATCAGACCTATCATCAGTTATGCTTCTCCAATATGGTTTGCTATGTCACCAACTTATGCCCAGAAGCTTGAACTATTTGAAAGATCGATACTTAGAAAGATTACTGGCCTCAATCGTAGGTCTAACAAGAAATACTTTGCAAATCGCAAGATTTATGCTTCAGCAAAAATTACCCCTCTACTGAGCTATCTTCTCAGGCTTAGCATGAAAACACTAAACAATATATCGTGGTACCCCAATCTGACACTAAAAAACATTTGTATATCGAATGCAATGGCTTCTATACATGACAATTACTACCTCTCACCATTCAATATTCTTCATGACGACTCTAAGAGAGACCTCAACTTCACTGATGATCCTGCGAACCAAGCAGAAACTCCTCATTTCTACGTCAGAGCGAGCCACTCTAACTATAGGGCCTAAAGATACTCTCTTTCTTTCTCTTTCTCTTTCTTTTCTTCTTTCTCCCGCCCAATGGTCAATGCACAGATATTTTAACGATATCAGTCGCTTAGTCGCAATATTTTCGGGATTTGCTGCTGGATTGTTGGCTATTCATACAATTTCTGAATATTAACATTCTTAGTTATTCTGTACATACTGCCTAATAACTTCCTTAGTAGATTAAGTCAACAATATTTCATAAATCTTTATTGTTTTGTTATTGAAAAAAAAAAAAAAAAAAAAAAAAAAACAAATATAAAATAAAAATCAAAAACAACTTGAAATTGAAAGATAAGCAAAATGTAAATATTTGTAAATTGGCTTCTTAGTTATTTAGTTTATTTAATTTTAATCTAGCTATGAACTGTATATATAGCAATGTAATTTGTTAATTGATAGTATTATAGTGTATATATTATTGTTACATAGTTCCTATACATAATAGACGTTAATTACCAATAAGTAAATAGAATTCTAAGGATAAATCGTCTTAGTACATATCGTAATCATATCCATTCTCTCGGCAGCCGGGAGCAAGCTGCGTTAATAGTTTACATCGACAACAATAATACATCGCACTACCTACTTACTTTATGAACGTGGGTTTTAATGTCACACCAGAATAGGCTTATACACTTATTTTCGGGCCAATATCTCTCAGCACTATTAGATCGTAAGACTCTAAAGTTTTTTTATTTTCTGTATAAGATTGTATTCAAAAGTCTCAATAAAATTTGATTTGATTTGATTAAAAAGTAATATATAGTGAAATGGACAAATTAAATGAATTATATAATTTTTTAAAATTAAATCACCGCCTGGATTTAAAATCACTTGCATTGTCACATGTGTTAGGTAAATATTAAAATTAACATTATATATCAAACCTTGAACTAATGCCCGCTTAATTTTAATGAATAACATTTTTAATATCGGTCATTTAGTCTAAAATAGATAAAAATATGTGTTCAAAAGAAATTTGTAAAAGGCAAAGACAAATAGGAAAAAGAAAATAACAATTTATATATTTGCGTATAAACAAATGGTCATCTTAAACACTATTAAATAACATTTATTCAGTTTAAAAATTTACAGGAATAACTGGCTCTGACGATGGTTGTAATCTTATTCTAAATAATGGTCAAATAATTGAAACATTGATAGATTTAACTGAAGATAAATGCAAAAGTTTAGCAAAAGATTCGACTCTTGCATTAATTAACTTGTCTGCTACAACTTATGGTGCTGTAAAGTTATTAAAATCAAACGAAAAATCATTTCAGGTTTGTTATTTCAAAAATATTTTAACAAAACAAACAGTTTTTAAATTACAGAAGCCAAATATTATTCAAAGATCTCTTAAAAACATACTTGACGAAAAAAATGAACTTGCAGATCCATGGTCCATGATTCTTAGTAATATCACACGCGTAGAAACGATTGCAGATGAAGTACTTGCAGAGATTGAAAAACACGAAAATATACTTGAAAAATTAGTTAATGCTTTTTCAAAATTGGACTTTAATAAATTTGCAAAATTACATTATTTGGGTTAGTTTATTTATTACTTTTACGACTTTGTAAAATATAAGCTTAGTTTTTAAAAAATGGGAACTACATCAATTTTTTATAAATTTTCTATATTTTAATTCGTGTTATTCTTTTTTTAAGGGCTGGTCATATGTAATCTTACACAAACAAAAAGAGGAAGAGAACTTATATGCAGTTCACCAGTTAATACTCTGCAAAAAGTAATTGCATTCAGTAATTACAAAGATAATATTGTACGTCGTGAAGGAAGTATTGGAACGATAAAAAATATATGTTTCGATTTAGAATACCATCAATTAATCCTTGACGAAAATACAGGGTACGTTAATTATTTATTATTACCTCTGGCTGGTCCAGAAGAGCTAACAGAAGAAGAAAATGATAAACTTCCAATAGAACTGCAGGTAAATACCAAATACTGCATTGCGTTTTTATTCAAAATTTTATTTATTTTAATTTATTTTTGAGAGCACACTAAGCTGTTTAGCATTTGTCTGAATAATTTGAACTTAAATTTCTTTGAAGATAAAATTTTTGGTATTGATGACATAAAATGTGAACAAACTACGCGTTATTTTGTTTTAAAGTCTTGACTTTTAGTTTAAATAAACGATGGCAACTTCAATTTGTCTACAAAGCCTGTGTTATATTTCTTTGAATGTTTCAATGACTTATGGCGCTTTGTAGTTGTCAAAACACTAATCACACAGCTAAAAGACATTCTAAACTATTCGCGAAATTATAATTTATTGTTACGGTGGGGTCAGTCATAGAATTTAAACTAAATTTCCTCCTGGTTATTTCTTCACTATTGAGTATTACTTTAGTTTTTCTCAGATAATTCTGGACATTTTTTTGAAAAAAGGTTTACGTTGTTTCAAGTGATAAGATGGTGATATTCTTGATAGTATATAATTTTAATTATTTATTAGTTTTTATTTTGGGTTTATATTCTGAATTTTTCCTAAAACTTTAAAATTTTTAGTATTTGGGAGATGATAAGGAACGTGAATGTGATTCAGGTTTAAGAATCGTTTTATTAGAAAGCATACTACAACTTTGCGCTACTCGAGCGGGTCGTGAAAGTTTACGATCAAAAGGGGTATATGAGATATTACGAGAATATCATAAGTGGGAATCTAATCATGGCAAAGATCGTAAAGCTTTACTTTCTTGTGAAAAAGTTGTAGATATTTTAATTAGGTATAGCTTTTCATTAAATAATAGTAATTAATTATATAATATTATTGTTACAGAAAGGAAAATGAAATTGGTATCGATAACATTAGAAGTATTACCATTCCAAGAGATTTAGAGGAACGTTTTATAGAAGAAGATATTAATTTTATTTTAGATACGTAAAATTTAATAACATAAGTTCTTATCTTTGCTAAAGTGGTACAAAAGTTTTCATTAAATAATTAACTTCATTGCGATGTGATATGTATATTTTCAATTCATACAAAAAATTATTGCTTTACATTTTTAGGTAATTAAGTGAACACCATTAACCTAATATATTCAACACAATTGATTCCCTATTTATAGAAATTGGTATTAATCAATAAAATTTTAGTTTGAATTCGAATATATCCTATTCATAAGTCATAGTCTTTGTGGACCAAAAAATCATTTTTGTTTTCGTATCTATAATAATTTGAAGTGCATTTAATTTTATCTACTTCTTTTGCAATAACTAAAAATACTGCTATCTGAAATATGTGTTGAAGACTCGATAAATAATAACTATAAATGTCAATAGTAAATATTTTTTATTTGCATCGATAAAAATCCCATAATTACATGCATCTGCATCATTACAACTTTGCAGGCAACCATGAATATATCTGAAAATAAGAAAAAAGCTTACATTACGTAATCGAGAGCTTTAAAACAATTGAAATAATTACCTATCATCATAATAAAATTTCCCACAATGAGACATTCGAATTAATTCAGTATCGGTGGTTAAAGTTCCACTATCGAGGGCACATCCACGCACAGTTATTGTTTCTCCGGTATCATCTATCACACAGCAAAGTTTGGAGTAATTATTTTTTGGAAACATTTTTAAAAAATAATAAAAATATCATTTAGCAATTCCTAGTATGATCTTAATTTATTAACTTTCATATGGATATCATGGAAGATGTGTGCAGGTTTGACTGTTATAATTCTTAGTTTCAAGTTGTTATTTAATATTCGCTGATACTATTTGATAATTCAAAGTCAGAATGGTTGATAATCTGCTGCGAAATTTTATTATTTTGGTGTCACCCTTAAAAATTATCGGTGTTGCATATCCACCAAATCTGAAAACAATATTGGGTCAACTTTGAAGGTATGTATTGCGTTGATCTAGTGTGATCACGTAAAGGATATATCTGTTAATCAATTGTTAAACTTTGTTTTGGTCAATACAATTGTGATAAGTTTGTGTGTAACATGATCAACAAGACGCAAATGTAGCATGCTTTATATTTATTTAACAGTTTTTCACATGTTTCACATAAAGGGGAAATGAATTTGAATGTAACATGTCATCGCTGTGATTGACATTTGAAATTTTTACACCAAAGCAAATCAGTGCCGCTATGAAAAATACTTTTCTGATACTGTAACAGATTTCCAACTAGGGATGTACGATATATGTATATCGATATATACCTTCGATATATCGAATCAGATCGATATTATCGAATCTTTTAATATCGATTAGGGGTGTATGATATATATCGATATATGAAAAAATTTATATATATTTCATTTATATAAATTTTATATACCCAGCGGTGAATTTCCCCTTAAACGCGGATGAGTGGAGGAGAAATTCACCGCTGGGTAGATATATTTCATTCGATATATAAAACACATTCAAAGTTTTACTTGAAGTAACAAAACTTACTCTTAGGAAATTTTTGAGCAGAATGCTAGCCTAGCAAAATATCTTTATGGCCTTATTTTAATAAATGGATTAAATAAAAAGTATTAGGATTTATAGATTTTAGTGGAAAAAAAAGCTGATTAATTTCTTAACACGTACTTTACATATTTATTCTCTATAAATTCCTTTGCTGACTCACATTTTACTGAAGACTTGTTAATTCATTTTACATACGATATATCGAATAGTCGATATTTTTAACCGATATATCAAAAAATATCGATATGAAACTTCGATATATCATATCGTAAATAATATCGATATTTTTTTTGGGTGAACATCCCTATTTCCAACTACGCTGAGTATCCGAATGCAGTACATTATATGCAGTGTAAGCTGACAAAGCTCACTGGCTAGTATAAGAAATAATTATATCTATTATTTCCAACGAAAATAATTTTATAAAAGCATCTCTTATTTAAAGTGTTTCTACGCTGCACAGAATCTGAACAAATCATATTAAATTTTTATTGAAAAAATAGAAAAAAACAACACGTTTGGAGAAACTTGATTCACTTTTACAATATCTTAAAAACTCAGCATTGAGTAACTCTTCCATAATTTCAAAAAATTTAATTTTGTCCTTACAATAAAAAATGTACACAACCCCACAAAGAAATCATTGAATAAAAAAATTTCTTAGGGTAACTTGTTAGTTATATTGTCTGCAATTAAATGTCTAGACTCTGGACACAAAACATCACTGATTGTAAAATGTCTTAATAACAACGTTCTTTGCACCGGGACGTATATACGAGATTAGATCGAAAGTTGTGTTGGGATATGGGGACACGTCCCCAAAGACGTGTCCTCTGCAGTGCAAGTTTGCATAATTTTTGAAAGAAAAAAAGAATATATATTTTTATATGAGTGCATAAAACTGGTACAATGGAAAATGGGTACCCCAGTTTTCCTAAGCAGACAGCCACGTCTTTAAAGTTGGGTAGATGCGCAAGGGTTAATCGCTCAATTTGTAAACATTAAATTCACTTTGAATTAATTTTTACTGCAGCTAATTCAAACAGACAAAGGAATTCGAGTTCTTTGAAATTTAGTTTTTTCAAGTTTCAGAAGAAGATTTTAAGAAATTTTTGATGATTTTGTGGAAAAATTGGAATCCTCAAATATAGTAGATACGAATTGGTGCTAATATAAAACTTTAGATAAAAGAGCTGCTATAGAATGTTTATGCCTTACGTACTTCAGCAGAGGACAGGACTAGTGACAAGTTATATGTTGTTGGCAAAACAACTATTAGATTTATCATGTTAGGTTCCTGCAAAGCAGTTATAGAAGCTTATTATGACATTTATAAAAAATTTTACCCAGCGTCAAATAGTAAAATCAAGGAAAATGTCGATGGGTTTCTATAGCTAGGATTTCTCCAGTGCTACGAAACGTTGGAGGGCCAATAAACAGCTTAGTGTAAATTATTTATGTGCCGACAATTTATTTACTGTTGGTTATTTTCTACAATTCAGTTTTAAATTTAATAAATTGCAAGAAAAAATTTTTCTTAGATATAGCGTTTTTCATTATTGCTTATTACATTTTTATTAATTTTATAGCAGAGTCAATGCTCTTTTTCAACTACTATTTACTGTTTACTTCAATTTTCATTATTAAATTTATATTATTTAAAGTCGAAAATATTAGTTCTTAAACTCTCGATAAGGAACAACAGGGCAGAAATGATCACAAAGAAAAAAATTTGAAGGTGCATTGAAAATATACATAATAGAAAAGCTTTCAGTTTACATTATGAATATTCTGAATACTTAAAATATGATCCCTGGAAATTAGACAAACAAATGGAGTTTTTCAAAGCGATGCAGCATTCTACTATTCACAATAGCAAACACCAAAATGTTAGAAATACTGCGGCTATGGTATGCTGATTAAATAATCTTGTTCCCTCTAAAATATGAAATCAGTTTTTCAACAATAGATATGAAACTGCAAGAATCCTTTTTTGAGAGAAATCCATCGCAGAAATCATCGCAGATAAACCAATAAAGAATTTAAGAATTTGGGTGACACGATACAGATAGCGGCACAATAATTTAGAGATCATTTACCAGGGTCATTAGATCTTTGGGACTACGTATTGATACAGTAAAACCATGATTAATGCCAACAGGTGTATCAAGATTATCAAATGTAATTGATGCTGATTTCCCTAGATTACAAATACAACATTTTGTTGCCTGAAAATCTGATGTATTAATTTTGTATTCTTTAGTATTTTTATCATATTTAGCTGTTGTTCCTCTACATATTTTATTACTATCACTTATTAAACCTATGGAGCTATATTTATTTTAAAATTCAATATCAAATAGGAATGTTGAAAAGTACAATTTTTCACTTTCAGCTTTGTCAGAGCGGGAAAAACAAATAAGCTTTGCTAATTAAATTGGATTCTATTCTAAGCTAATACACTACGTACATCGTGATATTTGATTAGCTAAACCAAAAACTACATAAGTTCTTTGTGTTTGACTAGGCGGTTAAGAAAACGAGATTTACAAAAACTGTAAAATATTAAAGTTTGGCAATTAAAAAGCTGTTATTGTTGGGAATAGTGTAAACTACAAATTTCAACCTTGCCAACTTATCACAAAACTTAAATTTTATTCGAAATGACGTTTGACTGTATTTTTCTAAAATCATTTAATCGTTTAACTTTTAAAATGCCATATTAATAATTTTCCTTTAAAAATTACTTAATATTGATCTTTGAAAAAATTTTATTTTAATCCAGTCCAAATTTCTTTCATTAATAAAACAAAATGTTCTTACCATAATATCCTGCAATTTTAATGCAAGCTGTTGCGGGAAAAAGTCCATCACGTCCTTTTCTTCCACCCATGCATGGTGATTCTAAAATAGCAGTAGAAAAATTGTTGTGAAAAGGATCATCACAGGCCTTATTAGCGCCATTAAAGGAAACACATTTGAAACAATCAATACTTAATCCTGCAAAAAAAAAGCAAAATTAATTGTAATTTTAAACATACTTAACCTGTACCTTCATCAAAAAGGGCCAACATTAAAATTGATAAAACCCTTGTAATGTTAAATAACATTTTCATATTTATATTTTTTTAAGTCTTGTAGGTCTTGTGTCCTAAAAATATCACATTTTAAGCTTTTTAGTTTGTTTTCATTTAAGTAGCTGAAAGTGGAAACCACGTAAAAAAATTAAGTTATCATAGTATTTTAAAACAAAATTACGTGAACTTAAATTTTCCAACGAAATAAAAAAACTATATGAACCTTTCTGCCATGAAAATATGAAATGTTAAAAATAAATAAATTTTCTAAAAGCATAAGCTTAAACTATAATCTGTATTAAAAAGAACCGAAGTCTGGTTTTCCTTTAATTCTTTAAGAAATTAAATTAATACTTGTGCATTATTTTATAACCAAACGTCTTAAGATGCATGAAATAATTTTAAAACATATCTTATTTATAAACTTATTTGCGTTCTATAACAGATAAGGAGAACTATAAGATAAATTTGTATACAAAACAATAAATAACAATTTTTCAATTGTTTTCAGACAAAAGTATATGTATAATCTAACTTTAGTCACACCTATACAGATATTTGATTACTCTACAATTTCAACGTGATTTTCCTTTTATCTTCTAAGGTCAATAATTTCCTACACACACCCATAGATATGTGAATAAAAATTTAAAGAAATTTTGTCCGCATTAATATATAAATTACTAACGCTATGCGCGTGTCATTTAGCCTTTTTGTTTTATATTAAAAATACTTTCGCATTACCCTTTTCAATAAAATTCCTGAAAATTCTTTTTTTTATGAATCTCATTTAAAGTTAATTCAATATGATTATACTATGAATATAAATATTTAAAGAAGCCTTCATAATATTAAATGTTTTTTTAATGGAAAATTTTAGACTATATTGAAATTTAAATTATGCTTTTCACAAATATTTATTTTCCCTATGCAAGCAGTTTTATATATTTGTCGAATAAATTCTTTTTTCGAGCCATATTGTGCCTAGTTTTCACTCTATTCAATAATTTTTGAAATTTAATTGTAAAAGTAGTAATTAAAGCATCAAAATATTAAATACCTAGATCACTTTGATTTTTTTACTTTACAATTTCACTATTTAAAAATTTTAAATCGTTAATACCAACACAATATATAACTAGAAGTTTCAGTGTAAAACATAAGAAACTAATTTTAGCGATTGGTTTTGAGGAAATAGTAAAAACCAAAAAAAAAGGTGTCAAATAAAATAGAAAAAGCTTTTATAATCATTTGAGGATAAAATGCACAACCTTATTACATATTATTCCAACAAGCAACTGAACTCTGTAAATGTAATGTAATGAAAATGTGTATTACTATGAATTGTTTATTTTGCTTGAAACCACAGCATAAGACTTTGGAAAGCTTTTTTCTTCTATAGAATACTCCATGTGCTTTAGAAAATAGCTTTTTCTATAGAACTGCCATACCATGAAGAATTTTAGTAATAATAAAAAAAATTGTCCATATTTATGTAAATTATCGTTTTCTGGGGAGCTTTTTAATAATTCTTCTTCATTAAGCCTGCTGTTTTTTGAGTGATTAAAAACAGAAAGTAAAAGAAAATATAATACCAGCTTTTACTTTTTAAAAACATATGTATATAGTTATTGTTTCAAATCTATTTCGTTGATAGTTGCTACCGTGTTTTACCGATACAATACCCTTATCTGCCTTTATTTGTCCTCCAGTCTTCGAACAAAAATTGAAATCAGCGTCCGAGATAACCTTCAGAGTAGGGATGTTCACGTAAAAAAACGATGGATATTATTTACGATATGAAATATAGAAATTTTGCATATATTTTGCGATATATCAATTAATATTAATATTAAAAGAATACTTTACAGAGAAAAAACAAGTAATATAAAAAAAACTTGTTTTAAAGTATATTCCTACTTATATTTCTCATTCATTCCCATTCAGTAAGGTTTTTTTTTCTTTTTTCTGAATTAGGAATTCATTTCATTCATTTTTCTGAAGTTTTTCTCTCATATAAAACTAAAAAAAAAAAATTAAAAGTAAATAATCGAAGTAACACTCACCTTTCAAATTGACATTCAAAACTTTCGTTTAATAGATTAGCTGGTAGAATGCAGAATATTTTGCTGCAAGAACACGCAAATGTTCAAATCCTACTCTTATTTCCTGGACAACTCTATCGAATGATAAAAACATTTCTCTTCGTATTTCTTCTTAAAGTTCGATGAAACTGTATATAAATACGATAAAAAACATTTTCAATCTTTGGTCTACGTAGCTTTATCAAGGGTCACGACTCAAGAAGGACTACATATTGAACCTACCGATGGGATTCAACGTTTTTACCATAGTAGACGGGAAAATCTAGGAATGCTTTCATTACGGAACGAGTTTATCCGTCTTTCTACCATCCAACCTAACACGATTGATCGTATTATACTCAACAAAATCTCTAAGGGAAATATAATCTTTTATTTCAAATTGTCAAAGTCTCCGGTCACATGCACGTGATCCCGTGATACGAATTGAAAATTATATCAAGTTTTCAAAAATTTACTTAAACAGTTTTTTAAAGCAACAGCTACTTGCTTTAACAGCTAGTTAATATAATATATAAGGATATATAAAATGGAGCCTTAATAAGGTAAATATTATTAATTTTTATTGAAACTGTGTGTAGTTTAAAAAGTGGCATTCAAGTAAATATCGGCTTATAAATCGTACTTAATAACCACTTTGTCTTTTGGTGTATGTTAACATTTTTTGAAAACGTTATAATTTGGCTATAATAAAATAAGTTATAGCCAAAATGTATTTAGGTTTCAGAAAATATCAATGCAAGGTGGACTTAAGGAATTGTTTATTGCTTGATAGACTTATATAAGGAACACACTAAAATAGCACATCTAAATTTAAAAACTGTAATATATAAAGCTCCATCACTGCTAAATTCAATAGATTAAGAGAAAATGATTTGTTTACAGTGGTGTAGATAGGGGGGGGATTAGGGAGTTCAACACCCCCCCCCCCCCCCCCATGACTAAAAATGTTTTAATAATCAAAAAAAAAATTGAAAATTATTAAATTATTAAAATTATGAAATTGTTACTGTAGAATTCCGAATTTCCGTTTCGAAAAGGATGAAGTCCATTTGCAAATTAATAAAACTAATCTGCAAACCGTATTATGAAACTGACAGAAAATTGTTAGTGAGCCTACTAATTCTTGGAATACTAACATGCCCATATGATTTTACGCACGTGCTGTCGGGATTATATTATTTGAAAATAGAAAGTATCTATAAATAGAAATTTTTTGTTTTCGTCTCAACCGGGAAAAATTCTCATAGATTTCAGTTTTATTAGTAAGCATAAATTTTTATATTAAATTTAAATAAGTAAATTTTAAATATAAAATTATATTATAAAAACCTTCTAAAATCAGCAGTATTGTGCACGTTAGGCAGAGTAATGTAGTTGATATATACAACTTTCTCAAGTACCTACAAGCCTAAGTTATTCACGTTTAGCATATGTGTTTCCTTGAGAAAGCAGAATAAAAATTATTAAACATGAAAAGATTTCTCGTACCAACAAAGATATCCTGTGCTGTTAACAACGACATTGAGGAATGTGTTCCAAAAAAAATCGCAAAGAAGAATGACGTTGGAAATTACATCAATAAACAACTCAATGAAGCAGAAAAGATAGATTTGTTATCAAATGTCTGGGTCCCACATGAAAAGTACGTATTTCCGTTATTGCAGAAATATAAGACTCGGAATTTAAAATTTTGCTATAAATGGCTAGTTGAATTTCCCTGGCTTGCCTACTCTGAGTGTCAGCGCGGTGCATTTTGTGTTCCATGTATTGCATTTGCGACAAGTGGTGGCAAAGGGTCTCAACCTTTGGGACATTTAGTGAAGACGAAATTCGACAATTGGAAAAAAGCAAAAGAAGTAAGTAAATTCGAATTATAATTTAGAACATATAATATACATGACTTTAATGAATGATCTGAAATATGTACTGCCAAAAGAAGAAAAAATAATATATTTAATGCAGAAAGATTAAAAACCTGTACACACAAAAAAGATGCTTCGGAATAAAAAATTTAATTACCACGTTTTTAATTTTAACAGACTTATAAAGAACATAAAAAAAAATTATATCACATTGGTGCCATCGCTGATAAGGACAATTTTATGCGTATCCAAAAAAGCCCTGCAAATCTATTGAAAATCAGCTTGATGAGTCCCGGATACGAGAAATATGAAGAAATAGACAAAACATTATCCCTGTTATTGAAGCGATCATTGTCCTTGGCCGACAAGAGTTGGCTTTACGAGGGCACCGTGATTGTGGTCCAATAGAGATTCAAAATGATTTTACTGGACCAAATGAAGGAAATTTTAGAGCTCTACTAAAATTCAGAGCTAGAGGAGATGCAGTCCTTCGCAACCATTTAGAAGGACTAGGCCAAAGTATACAAGTCCTTCTATTCAAAATGAAATAATTGATGCTTGTTATGAGATATTAACCGGTAAAGTGGTATCTTTAATCAAAAATGCAAAAGTTTACTCAATTATGGTGGACGAAACACGAGATTGTGCTACAATTGAGCAGGTCACAAATTGTATCCGATACGTGAGTAAGGAAAACAACAACAAACATATAATACGCGAAGATTTCTTGAAATTCATTCCAACAAATTCCACTTCAAGTAAAAATTAGATAATATTTTTTAAATTATGTTCGCAACTTAGGGCTTCAGTATGAAGAGCAATCTATTAAAGTTTTACAAAAATTTCAAAAATTTTTACAATTATTACCTATTTTATATATTTAAAATTATACAGGTGATTCTCTTGCTAAGTTAATCATAGAAAATCTTCGGGACAGCAAATTAGATTATTCTCTCATGATCGGGCAAGGATACGATGGAGCAAAAAATATGTCTGGTAAATTTAAAGGAGTTCAGGCTAATATACGTAAAAACTATGTACCATATGCTTTATACGTCCATTGTGCTGCCCACTCTCTGAATCTTGCCATATCAGCCACCATCCAGGTACCGGCTATAAAAGATTGCATGAGCACTCTAGCGGCCGTTTATTGTTTCTTCCATACTCCCAAGAGAGCAGCAATTTTGCAAAAAACTATAGACGAATCTGACGAAACTCCAAGAACGAAAACTTTAAAAAGATTAAATCTTACTCGATGGGTTTCCAAATATGAAGCTGTAAGTGATTTTCATGAATTATTTCCGTTTGTTTATGAAACTCTGGATGAAGTGAGAGCATATGAAAAAGAGGCGATATGTTTGAAAAATTCCATGGATTTCGAATTTTTGATAAGTCTAAATTCCATAAATATGATTTACCAGCTTTCTTTACCATTGAGTCGTGAATTTCAAAGAGTCAATTTGGATTTAGTATAAACTATAGCTCTTGCTAAAAATTTATGCGATGAACTTAAAGAAATTCGAGCCGAAAAAACTAGGTTCACTGAAATTTACCAAGCTTCGAAAAAAATTGCTGAAGCTGTTGAAATTGAAACGAAATACAAAAAAGTCGTAAATAGACAAAAGCACAGAGAGAATCCTGAGGTTCAAAATTCAGAAGACTACTTCCGCGTGACTGTTTTTTGTCCATTCCTGGATTTCTACATCATGGAACTTGAAGAAAGATTCACTATGCACAAAAATATATTGGAAGGTTTCATGGCACTATTCAAGCAAAAATGTTCTGAAATAGACGAGTTAGCTGAGAAATTTAGTGAAACTATCCAGTTCTATCAACAATTTCTAGTTATTGGTCCATCTGCTGTACTTGCTTAGTTAAAAATGTGGAAGAGATATCTAAATACCAAAGGTGGTATGAATCCTCTGAATTCATTAGAAGCGCTGGATAATTGCCCAGAAGAAAACTTTCCAAATATATATATGTTGCTGAAAATTTTGGCCACATTGCCAATGTCTCAAAAGAATAAAAACTATTCAAAGGAACACTATCAAAAAAGTCAGTTTTATTTATTTCTTGCCTTGCAGAATTAAAAACTATAATTACAATTGTGGCTTATACTTTATTTATTTCAGGATCGGTTGAATGGTTTGACTGCATTGGCAATACATCATGACATTGGAATCACAGGCGATGAAGTAATTAATGAATTAGCAAAAGTAACACGAAAACTTGACTTCCTTTTGTGATGAGGTATTTAAATATGCCGCAGAAAAAAGGAAAAAACCAAACAATTTTTATTCGTGATAAATTTATACTTTTGTCATTGTTTGTTGATGCAAAAATTCTAATAACAAAAATTAATTTCAAAGATATGTTATATATTTTACAAAAATTTATTTTTGTTTCTCGAAGATAGTTTGAAAATTTGATAATTATTTTCCATCTTGAGTGGTCGCTATCATATCTCCCCCCCCCCCCCCACCCCATCGCAAAAAGCTATCTACGCCACTGTTTGTTTATCACAAAATAATAACGAAGGAATAAGAATTCTGATAATTTTTTCTATTTTTTTAGACAATTTTTCGCGAAAATTTTTGTCAAAAATTTGATTTGTTTTTCTATATCCGCCATTTTTTCAAAAATTAAAATGTTGACTATTCCTTCGTTCAATACCTAGATTTATCCATCCACAAAAAGAATCTAATTGGTTTTTTGATTTAAGATAATCCAAACCGGAGATATTTGGATCACCGCCGACCGCTTTTTTTTTGGAGGACGCTTGGAAGATCCTTTGCAGGAGCAGTGCACTTCAATATTTTCATCAACTTTACATGCTATTATCAAGTTTGAAGTAGACATTATTTGAATTATTAATAATTGTATTTGTTTAATAAAAGCGTTCTTTGTATAAAATTTTCAAGAAAACGTGATTTTGAAGCCTTACAAGTGTATATAACCCCTTAATGCAATGTGTTGCTTATAGTACGTTTTCACTGAACCTAGTTTTTAGTATTTAGTACTGAAATACTGAAAAAAAAAAAAGCGTTTTTACTGAACTTAGACTAAGTCTTATTAGTACTTATTTCATCTGTGAAAAATTTGTGTTAAATAAACAAATAATTCAAAATCATATCAAATTAAAAATTCTTACCTTTTACTCAATAATTATATTTAATATAACCTAACTTCCACAATTATTCACGGTCAAACTATTACCGAAAGAGAAAATCCGAAAAAATTACTCAAAATTTCCCCTCCGTACTGCCATGAGTTTGTCTAGTACATGAGCAAAGAACTAGATTGAGATTAGTTCTTTCCCTAGATTTTCCATACAAATTCTAACAAAATAGTAGAAATACTAAATCCTACTAAATACTAAAGACTAGGTTCAGTGAAAACGCACTATTATACACCTCTATTTTGGAAAATAGCAAAGATATTCGAATATCAGTAATTTTTAAGTAATTACTGTAGAAAAATGTATAGTTATTATTTTATTCTCAATAAATAAAATAATGAGTGATGATGATTAGGATGCTGGACAATGCTTTATAGGCATTTTTGAGGCACCTTTGCATTTACACTAGAAGTTTATTGCTGTTACAATTTTTGAAGTTTGCTTTTGTTTTTTGTTTTACCTTCTCAAGAACAGCTACTGAAAAAGATTCATCAGATCAGCACTGTTGGGTCATTTTCTTTTTTAGAAGTATTTTTTTAGGATAAAAATCATAACTTAGTGCTTGGTTTGTAAGGTCCGACCGAGAATGATTTTTTATTTTCGGCCGAGACCGAGACCGAGAACGAGAAAAAATATATTCTCGGCCGAGACCGAGACCGAGAACGAGACTAAAAACATAGCAGCTAAAATGGGTAATACCGATTCTCCACCGAAACTTATGCTCATTATTACAATACAACGACGGAAATTTTGTATGGAGTATGGAGAGTTAAAAATTAAAAGTGCAAAAAATACAATAAATTGCTATATTTTCTGTGTATAAGTACATGGACATTTTTAATACTCAAAATTAAATAAGCTAATATTATGACACAAAAACAGTAATTTTTCTAGATTTTCGCCTTTTAAGTTGTGCCACCTATCATCATATAGCTGCCCAGCTCTACTAAAAAGTCGCAACGCTAGTCATAGGCGCTTCACACAGAATTGATATTACAATTTCGATTCCGCCATTTTGTAAATTTGTTTGGAAAATTCAATCTCCTCTAATGTATTGTAATATTTCAATTGCAATATGAGAGCCTGTGTGAAACGCCTATCAGTGGAGCTGATAAAACTTTGCTGGCTTATGATAGCTTACTGATAGACTGGCACGTGTGCAGTCTCGGCTATGGCCGAGAATCTCGGCAAATTTAAGCCGAGAACGAGAACCGAGATCTCGGCCTGGATTTTGGCCGAGAGTAGGCCGAGACCGAGTTCTCGGTCGGACCTTATTGGTTTGTTTTTATTTGTGTTTCCATATCAACGTCCAGCTTTTACATTTTGGGTAAATTAAAATTTTTGAAAAGAGTTTCTGAAAAACAAATTTTGTTTCAATAAAATATAATTTTTGGGTACATTAACTACACTCATACAAAATTTTTATTGGTCATATATAAAACATTATTCTAGAAAATAAATATTCTTTAAGCCTAGGTCTAATTTTAGAAGCAAAGTATAAAACTTAAAGGCCTTATTTTGAAGGGTTTTGGGATTCTTTTTGCACGAGAAAATTAAACGTAGTTATTTTGATTTTGAAGTATGCTACTGCTTTTTTCAACTTGTTTTAAATTTTTTTTTGTAATTGATGAAAAAAATAGAAAGTTATTGTGTCAAATAAATAAACCTAGCTCCTGCCATATCTACTGTTGGTTCCAATAATATTCTGTAATTAGAGCTCATTCGGCTATTCATGTAAGTCGCATCCAAAAACAGTGCTCCAAAAAAAACTTGTTTAAAGTTTCAGCAACGGATATAATTTAATATATGAAGCGCTTTCGTTTAACTACTATAAATTCGTAAACATTTAAATTTCTATCCACTACCACTACTTTTTTAATTTATAAATTAAATAAGACCCGAAAAGAGAACCTAAAGATAAATTACTGGAATGAGAAAGTATGGCTGCTTTCTAGATCTGTCGTTAAATGATTATTAACAACTTTGAATTTTTAACTATATTTAGTGCAATCAGCATTTAATTTACTCCCCAATATTGTTTAATCATATCAGCAGCTTTTTCAGCAATCATTAATGTTGGTGCATTAGTATGACCTGCTGGAATACTAGGCATAATTGAAGCATCAACTACTCTCAATCTTTGTATTCCATGTACTTGTAAATTCGAATTTACTACTGCATTCGGATCTGATGATGGTCCCATTTTACATGTACCAACTTGATGATGAAGATTTGAAGCATACAAATGTGCACAACATTTCCAATATTCATCACTTTTAAATTTATGAGATTCACAGCCCATAAAAGGTGATGAGTGAAAACTAGTTCCGAGCTTACTAAAACTCTTTGATTCTGCAATTTTTAAGACCTAAAAATGAGAAATAATTAATTATGATGAATTATGAAGATATGATGGTCTAAAATAAATACGGTGGTTTTTCGTTGTTCGTTTTAAAAATATGCACAACAATAGCTTAAAATTTAATTTTTCACATAGACTATTAAGAAAAGGCTCATTACACAAAAAAATTCTACAAACTGTATAAGCAAGACGAAATTGAACTCCCCATTAAACTTAAATTTAGGTATTTTCATAAAAATAATCTTCCTTGTTGAAATACTCACCAGTTTTACTCCTTCAATTAGTGTGGCTAAATCTTTCGGATCTTGTAAATAATTTGGTTGCATTCGGGGCCAATGCAAAGGATTCCTGCTTTTTAGCATAATACGACCACGACTCCTTGGCTTTAATATTATTGGCACCATACTAAATGAATGCTATAACATTAATTCGATAAATATATACATGTATATATGTTTTTTAACTTATTTTCTTTAGAAAACAAAGCTGCCTACCTTTCCCATGATACCACCAAAAACCTTTTCTACGAATCGATCTGTTAAGCCCACCATTGATCTCATAGAACCAATAAGATCACCCGCCAGTGATCCAGCACCAAGAACTATTTCTAAATCAGGTACTTCAGGACCTAAAACAATTATAAGAAGGCCTCAATATTTTAGAATAAATTAATTATTAGATGCAGGTGAAAGCTTTGCCGTTTTTTACTCATAAACTTATATGGGTTGTCAACCCCTAAATCTGTCCTGACTATTGAAATTTTTGCAAATGTTAGTCAATTTCTGAAAGTCTAAAATTTCTTTAGAAAGTTTGAAAAAACTTCAGTTAAAGGTTTGCCTACTTTATTACTTATACAAAAAAAAAAGAAGAGTAATCCTGTACAGACAGAGAAAATCCTGTTCAAGCTTTTGGGAAAATCACATTAGAAGATCGAAGTTGCCAGATAGCGTATGATGTTTTCTTTTGTGTACCTTTTCTTGAAAGGTAGGTAGGAAATAGGCTACACAATACAATTAGGAAAAATTCTTCATTAGCTTTCAAATATTTGGAACTTTGAAACCAATCTATTATAAGCTTTGAAATGCATCAAAATGCGTGGATGTATGTCAAAATTTTCCAGTGATTAATATCCTCTCCTTGTGTGACGTGAGGAAAAAAAGCTGTCATTGATAAATGTAAAGTGATAAATGCAATGTATTGATGACCATTTACATGCAAAGGAGCCCCATTGGAAATTTGTAGGTATATGCATATAGATAACAAAACCTGATTTTTTTCACTGATCTGTCTTGATTCCGCTGAGTCACTGTTTCGAGAGATCAAAAGAAAAAATAAATTGAATAATATTTCAATATATACTCTAATCTTCTTGCTCGTGGGAAAACTGGGCGATTACGCTAAAAGCTTAGTAAAGTATATTACTCACTTCCCTTTTATGTTTAACAAGTAGAATAGATTTTTGTATGGCAAGAAGAGACTATTAACAAAAAAAGAAATAGGTACAGACTATGAATTTTAATTGTAGTTAAACTCTTAAGACATATAGCAACCCCATTTGAAATGTTTAATGATGATTTCATACTGTTTATCCTGCTACTTTATATTCAAATCAGTATAATCTTTTACATATAATCTTATGTTACAAGTTCTTACTGAAAGGTCTAAATAAGTCCCGATTCAACACCACCAATATCAAATCATAATTAAAGTTACAAACTTTTCGGTACATTCAATATGAAATAATTATCAAATATTTCGACTCTGGAAGGCTGCCTTCTAATAATAAATCACAAGATAATGGTAATATGTCCTCTTTAAATTTATAGTCCTTAAATAGAAACAAATAAAATAATATCCTAGTCAGTTTTTCACAAATTAAAAAAATTCGTAGAAAACTAAACTTGTAGGAATATATCGCACAAAGTTCAAACTAAATACATATATCTATAGTAAACAAAATGTTTTATAGCAAAAATCGTGTTGAAATGGATACATTTGAACACAGGGCTTACTATCTCTTTCCCATTATTCATGCAGTTTTTCTTTTTCTTTAAAAAATATTCGTAATTTATTTTTTATACTACTATTGTAAGTGTCTTACCATAATCTGATAAATTTGTCCTTAAAAATGCATAACCTTCAGCACCTCCTGGTAGTGTATATGGCCCTTTATGATATAAGAAATAATCAATTAAATTTTGTGGATTAAATAATTTCAAATCAATCACTGTTATTGGTTTTTTAACTGTAAATGTTAATGCTGGCATAAAAACATGATCTTGTAAATTATAGCCTGTACTTAAATTTTGTATCAATGGTATTTGAAGATCTTTTAAATGATCTTCTGGTCCTATACCAGATAGCATTAATAATTGCGGTGATCCTATTGTACCCGCTGAAATAATTATTTCTTTTTTTGCACGTATTCTATATTTTGTTTTATTTTTGATAAATTCAACACCAACAGCTATTTTTAATAATGGATCAATATATATACGGGTAACCCATGATCTCATTGAAATATGTAAGTTTTTTCGATATAATATAGGATAGATATATGCCTTAGCTGCACTACAACGTCTACCATTACGTAAATTAGCTTGAACTCTGCTAAAACCAATTTGATCTTTACCATTTGGATCAGTTATATTATAACCAAACTGTCGTCCTGATTCAAGAAATGCATCCACTAGCTTAGTTTTATATGGCGAATAATTAACATCCATTGGTCCATTTAATCCATGATAAAAAGATTTCTTTAAAGCTGGAATTTTAATAGATTCAGATTTTTTAAAATATTTAAGAACATCTTTATAAGCCCATCCTTTATTTCCTAATCGATTCCATTCATCATAATCGTTTACATTGCCACGAGAATGTATCATATAATTAAGAACACTTGTGCCGCCAATAGCTCGTCCTTTTGGCCAGTTACATACGCCTCCTTCTAAGGCTAGGCAAGCATTTGGTGTTGGGTCTGTTTTATAACCCCAATTATATTTTGTAAAGCTTGTCATCGCTGCACTTAAAGGTACATCGCTAATGAAATTCTCTTCTTCTCCAACTTCTAATAACAGCACATCAAAATTTTTTTTTTCAGTTAGCCTATTAGCAATTATTGATCCACCAGTACCGGCTCCAATAACTATGAAATCATAATTTTGCATAAATTTTATTGTATCAGAAATTTTATATGGGTTATCAGATAATTGATTTTGTGTATCACATTTTGATATAAAAAAAATTAAACTAGATGTATAAATTAGGTATTTTAGATTTTTTCCTGTCATTCTGTTGACTAGCCTGAGGATTCATTAGTGTATCTACAAATAGAAAAAAAATTTTTTTATTTTTATAATAAAACTTTAAAATATTTTAATTTTTCATCCATTTCATCTAAAAAGTATTCAAAGTCTAAAGCTAATTTAGTGCTAATTTACTGCTTTCAATGGAAATAACTAACAATATTTATGATATTGCTTGAAAAAAACATCAACTCCTAACTTTCGAAAAAAATTTTGAAAGCTAAACCCTCACTTATGTTTAAATAACTGTACTTAAGTTAAATTAAGAATTAAGCTCATAAATTAACTTAAGTTCTCATATTGTATTGTAAATAAATAACACGCATTGTAATTTCCTTATGTTTGCATGAAAAAAAAATTATTTATTCAATAATTTTTTAGTTACCTAACTCTATTATATATAATATAACATATATATTTATGAGCTATATCAAAAAGGTAGTATGTACTCCTGTTTATGTACATACCTCGAGTAATGCCTTCCATTTTCTTCTAAAACTAAATTACAATTTCTTAAATAGCTAAAAGCAATTACTTTAGATTAAAATGATAATTACAAGAGAAGCTCCCTCTCTGTATTTTATCCTTTTTATTAGCTACACGAAACTGATTTTTTCAATAGTTCAGCTTTCACTGCCTAAAATATATTTGAAAATGATCAACTTTACCTTTAATTATAACCAAAATTTACTTTTGAAATACACTAACTAAATATTCCGATTATAAATAATATAAGAAAATTTTCTTTTTCGTTTATTAGTGAAAAAACCTCCAAAAATCTGTATTAAAGATGAGCGTTGTTTCAACAATTTTTAACAACTGTTACAAATTTCTTGAATGAAAAATCTCAAAAGTTTTTTTTGTTGTTTTATTTTTGCTTTTTAGTGTCTCTAATCATCTACAATTATTCAACACGGAAATAATATAACAAAAAGTACTGAAATTTAAATAGTCTTCCGACCTTCCAAAATTTAGTTTTCTTCTTCGCGCTTTACTAAGCACTGGAACAAATAGCAAACGGCTGCTTTTAATAAACTTTGATATTTTTACTTATGAATTTAAATAGATAATTTGCTCCCTATCGTTAATGAAGTCAGTTTTTTATTAATTTATATCTAATTAGTTCACTGAACTATGTTATAATTTTTGCTTAAATCAACAATATAACCTTGTTATTCACTAATTTAAGTTTTTTTTTTCTAATTAAAAGTTAAGATGTACAATGAAATTCTTTAGCTTTAAAGTTTAATCTCTTAAAATAATACATAATTGTCACTTTGTGGGATTAAAAGTAAAGGGCTGCTATGTTTAAAAATATCCTCATGTAATTAAAAAATACAGTGTTAGGTGTTTATCTAGCGCTTAGCTAAAACTTATCTTTCCTAGCTTTCCTATTTTGTAGAGATGTGAATGCAAAAGATCATAACTTGTGACTATAACGTGAGAGTTTTCGACAAGATTTCTCAACTTAAAATTCTAGAACATCAATCGAAATTTTTGGGTATTTTACCCTCTGTTTGCATATGAATATGCAGGACAAACTCTGGACTTGGGCTTTTATTTAATTTTGGCTTATGTAATTACCCTCTTTATTTTGTAATGAATAAAATCCCACAATAAATTTTTTTTACTTATTCTGATCAACTACTTCTGGTTCTTGCATCTTTGAGTTAAAAATATATGTCTTTAAATTTTTCGAGCAATTTATATCCAGTCTTGATGGGTTGAACTCCATGTTCTTAAATACGAATGCATTCTGCTTGGTTCTTAATTCATTCTGGTATTTTAACCAAAGAATAATTTTCTCTATTTGGATTCATCCTAGCCTTATTAAAACTTTTTCAACATTTCACTAATCAAATCAATTTTAATTTAAAAGCAACAAACTGTTTAAATGTTTTTCACACTAAGAACTGCAAATTAATTTACTTATTTTATAGTAACTATACAATTTTAATAACCAATCTTACTATGAACCCTCACCCAGATTACCCAGAATTCCAAGCTGTCTCTTACCAAAGTAAATTTAGCACAAGGCCGTTCACATTTGATTTTGTTTCAAGTAAATTATTTTTTCTTATAAACAATCCACTAAAATTAATTGAAACTAATAAAATAAACTTACAATTAGTGCGCTTCGACAACAAATCTATTTCTGATAAAACGCAAGCCCCAGCACTCAACCATGTATGATGGCCCCCATATGCTACCTTGTGAAGGTCATTAATGCGAAATTTTTTTATATTTGATAATTTTTTGCAATAAACTATTTATCTAAATATTATATACATATTAAGCCTAAAGCTAAAGCTTTAACAACAATTTTAGTTCCTTTCCAATTAAAAGATTTATTTGTATTCTTTCAACTTGTTTGTAAAAAAAAATGTTTTCACTTTAAACCTGTAATAGGCAATATCAATAAATTTTTGGTTTTGATTATGTAACTGTAATATATACCTACATGATTTTACATATTTACAAGCAATCAAAAATATTTATTTAAAAGCGCTCATATTTAGTAATCAGTTCGTAGTTTGGCAATCTGTGACAAAGATATTTTCTACTTAAGCTTTGGGATTAATATATAAAAGCACAAATACGATATAAAATTTTGCATAGCAAAATGTTTTATGGCTTGAAGATTAAAGTTTAATTAAAATAATAATTAATTAAAATGAAATTTAAACTCAAAAAAAGAATTACTTTCTCTTTATTTTAATAATCTTTCAGTTTTCTGTTGTTTTTCCCTGCAATGCGTAGTAGACTTTAAATTTACAATTGAGGCCTTTTGTTCGTTCAAAAGCTCCTAAAGCTATGAAATAGTTTTATTTTTTCATACTACAAGTGTGTAGTATGGAAAAAAACTTTCACTAAGGACTAAATAAATTCTTTATATTATTTATCACGTAACTATGCACTTATTGTTAGAAGAAATACTGCAATTTACGCATTTGGAAAAAAGTTTTTAAAAATACTCCTACAATATAATAAACACTAAATATTAAGGGGGGACTAGGGTATTTAATTTTTAAATTAATGTGTAACATTTTAAAAATATTGTGTCGAAATTTCAAGTTGATCGGAGTAAAATTACCGAAGTTATGAGCATATGAGCGCCCTTTGCTCTAAAGCAAGTAGTGACTTAGCAAAACTTTAAAGCAATTTTCTGAGACTTGTTATCTTCGAAGTCGGTGTTCACGATAGCTCCAAATCTACTAAAGCGATCGTTTTAAAATTTTGCACACTACTTTTTAACATAATTTTCCAGGTAAAATCGAGAGCTTTTTTTGTTTTTGTAATTACTAATTTTATAATAACAAATAGGCCAATAAGCGAAGATCGGTATTTTGACTTCCAAAGGCTACCAAAAATATAGAAATTGAAACAAAAAAAACCCCTCGATGTTACCTCGAAAAACATCTCCTTTAATAAATACAGGTTTTTCAGATTTATTTCATACTTTTACAAATGAAGTTCATCCACAGTAAAAAAAATTTTAAGTTTTCATATATATTTAAAAAAAATATGGCATAGACCTATTTATATAAAAAATAAAACAAATTGGAATGCTTAACAAAATTTAAAGGAGCCTGATTGAAGCTGTCCCAATACTTCGCTTTCAATTATTCATCTTCATTCATGAAAACAGGATAGAATAGATGCATTAATTAATCGTGTACATCTACAAGATGCAACAAGTGCGGGATCTCATAATAGCCCAAGAGCTGGTAGACATTTTTGACTACATATTTTTGGCAACTTGAAAGCCTATTTAATACTTACTTCTGTAATATCTGAGTGCAAAAATGCAGACCTGGCTGTAGGATTAGGCGGCCTTATCGACTTATAAATTTTGCAATAGCGAATGTTTTTGTCGCAAAAAATGTTCTTTTGGCAAGATGTAATTTTAATATGTTGTAATTTAGTATTGAAGAAGTTTGGAAAAAAAAGCCAGATCATTTAGAGGCCGCTAAAGTTTTGCCAGGCGCTATCAAAGTTATTTTTCAAAAAAATTTTGTTTCAAAATTTTGCTGCACTCTTGATATTACTTCTACTTGAAATTTTTGTGGTAAATCATTATTTCCTATCTCTTTCCATATACATATGTACAAGTTATAAGTACAACAAAAAATTAAAGTAAAACAAAAATTTGAGGTGCAACAAAATTTTCAAGTAGAAGTAAAATCTAGAATGCAGCAAAATTTTGAAGGCCATAAAGTGTCCTTCATGATTCCATGAAACAAAAATTTTTGTTCTACCTATGGCTAGAGAAAATGCATCATCCGTTTTTTTACCAAAATTGCTCTGGTCTGAGAAAGGATTTAAATATTTGAAGTATACGTGTATTATTGTAATATTTTCAGTCGTGTAACATATAACGTACTGTGAAAGGTTCTTATTATTAGAAAAGTTGGTGATATTTTTAATTTTTACGATGTATAGTGGTGAAAGTGACAAATTAGTGTGTGTCATTTGCTTTAAAGACAACGATAAAGTGACCGTGTTTAATGAAAAAACACTAAATAAAAGTAAAGAGGTGCTGGAAATCCGAAAGAAGCATGGGTTGAAATATAAAGACATTGCACTACCAAACAATGTTAATTACAAAGATGGTTATCATACCAAATGTTACAAAAATTTCCTGGCTATGATGCAAAAATATCAAATTCCAAGTCCCTCTGATGTATCTTTTCAAGGTAAGTTGTTATTTTAATTTTTTTTAAATTTATATACACAAATAATTTTTATAATGTATTCCTAATCTTTAATTGAAAAACCCTCTCCATTTAGTAGGCTTACCACGCTTGCATTATGATTTTTTTTTGTTTAATTTGTATAATTTCTCAATTTCTGCAAACCAAATTTGTATAGTTTTCATTTCATCTTTTTTGTTCTAATTATTTCAAATGCATTGAGTATCAATACTTTCACTTTCTTAAGGATATTATATAAATATTTTCGGTTACGGTAAAGGACACGACTATTAAATATTCTTATACCTTGTCTGCCACACTCGATGCTGGATGCCATTGTTGAACAAGAATACAATAATACTAAAAAAGACGTTATAGGTTAGTTCAAACATTTTCTTTCGTGATTACATTTCTTTTGCGTTTTTAATATAAATGCATTTCTTTTTTCAGATAATGAAGAAGAAGCGGAAAAATATGATAACTTCTGGTTTATTTTTAGTAATTTGATAATTAGTAAGTTAGTAATTTAAATAATTATATTAATTTCTAGCGTTTAATTGGTTTTTATTTAAAAATTCAGTGTCATTAGTGTCAGTTTGAGAATGAAGATTTCAAAGTTCCATAGTTCCCTAATTTGCGGCAGAGATTATTAATAGGTGTATTTAGCGCTGTAATAATTAGTTTAAAATATTAACAGCTTCAATTATAAATCAAAAAATCTTTCATAAATGTTATTTTAAATCAAAACAATAATTTTATGTTAAAGAACAGGAATTGTTGAATGTATAACTTAAAAGATTTTTCTTTTTTAATTAAAAATTGCATCCAAAATCAGGTATTATCACTCCTATGCTTCCTGTTGTTGATAAGTAAAATGTGTCACCCAAAACAATTTTAAAAATATCTTCATTAAAACTAGAACATTAAGAAATTTCATACGTTTGGTTGAACAAAAATTTTGCATTTTATGTTGGCCATTTCAGAATATTGAAATAGAAATCATTAAAAAAAAAAGCTAGAATCAGCAGAAGAGGAATATGATGAAGATGAAGAAGCCACGACGTCCGACGAAAATTAATAAATAAGCAATTTATTTTTATACATTAAATAATAATCAAAAACAAAAACTAATTTTATTTATAATTTTATTAAAAAAAACTGAAAAAGCTATCGGTATACTATATCGAGGAGCTATCCCTCTCACTACTTACATATACCGCTGCTGACTCGCACTTATATCAAACATTTAAAATCACCAGACAGGTATATTTCACTACGGAAAGGTGTGTAATTTTAGAAATATCTATGTTTAGTTACGAGTATTATGCCGAAAATGCGTTTTTCAATTTGTTTGAAAAATAACTTTGAAAGCGCCTGGCAAAACTTTAGCGGCCTCTAAATGATCTGGCTTTTTTTTCCAAATTTCTTCAATACTAAATTACAACATATTAAAATTACATCTTGCCAAAAGAACATTTTTTGCGGCAAAAAATTCGCATTTTGCAAAATTTATAAATCAATAAAGCCGCCTACTCCTACAGCCAGGTCTGCATTTTTGCACTCAGATATTACAGAAGTAAGTATTAAATAGGTTTTCAAGTTGCCAAAAATATGTAGTCAAAAATGTCTACCAGCTCTCCTACTATAAGACAAACAAGTCACACTCTTCTCTTTTTGCCACCATATTCACCGGGAGAGTCGCTATAAGTTTTCTTAAATTTTGCTATGCATTTCGATTATGTAATGTTTCAAAATCTATTAGTTCAATAAAAATCATCAAGATTAAATTAAGAGTATGTAACAAAATAAATTCCTTTTTATTATCTTCCTTTTTTTATTATTTAAATTAAAATCAATTTAAAAAAGTATAAAATTTATTCGATAATTTATTTCCAAATATTTTATTATTTATATAAATAGGCCTATGCCATATTTTTTTTAAATATATATGAAAATTTAAAAATTTTTTTATTGTGGATGAACTTCATTTGTAAAAAGATAAATTTCATTTGCAAAAAGATGAACTTCATTTGTAAAAAGATGAACTTTATTTGTAAAAATATGAACTTCATTCGTAAAGAGATGAACTTAATTTGTAAAAGGCTGAAACAAATCTGAAAAACCTGTAACTTTTGATTTTCTTGTTTTAGATGATTCTGTTGCGAGTTGTGTTGAACACTGCAAAACCATTTTTCTGCAAGAAGCTTGAAAATTAAAAATATATTTTTCAAATGCTGTGTTATTTTATAAAAATTAAAAAAATAAACTAGAACTACCAGTATCGCAAAAAAAAATTGTTGAAAACATGCCTTTTTTTGGGCGAATTAACCGAACAGTGAGTGGTGTACAAATTATTTTCATCGCCGTCGACCTGTGTAAAATTTTATTTCGATCTTCCTGCGTGGACTGTAACTTAGTTTGAATATTTAGACTTTTTGTAGGCATTTATAAAATTGACTTGTTCTAAATAATTATGCTTTATAAATATAATATAATTATTTGAAAAGTACAAATTATACTTTTCCAAAAGATTTGTAATGAAATTATTGCATTTACTTACTGAATGTAAGCTTTGTCCAAAAAGCTAATCTAGATATACTTGCCTACTTTTGGGTGAGACAGAATGTTTCTTTGCTTCGTATTTGTTTTTATATCGTTTCCGACCCCTTTAAAACACAAATTATGAAGATGCGATCAGTGCGCAGATCACATACTCTTTAAGCGCATATAGACCCATTTTGGTCACATTACTCCTCTAAATTTATAATCAAAAATAAAATTGGGCTCAGTTGTGCTCAAATGTGTCTTTTTGGGAATCCATTTCCATATAAAAATTTGCGACGGTTAATAGTGCCTTTACAGTGGCCAAAGGTACTAGACAAATGTACTACCATTTGTCCATACATAAAAATAAGTGTTTATACTGGAACCTAGTAAAAATTCTAAAGTGAAAGTAGATTTATCTAGTATCTTTGGCCATTGTAAACGCACTATAAGCCTTAAGGTGAAGACTTGCAAAATATAAGAAGAGGTAATGGTTTGTCGCATAGATAAATTGCAAAGATAAATGGCTTGTAACCAGGAAGGTATGGAGCAAGCTGCAGTTCCCAGTGCAGATAGGTCAGTGGGTTTCTATTTAACAAAAATTTATCAGATTGTAAGTTTTTTAAAAGGTGGAGCATGAAAGTTTTATTCTTGAAGTGCAAACAGTTTGTTACAAAGAAGCTGCCGAAAAAGCTGAAGCAGAATAAAAGATTGAAAATAATTAATTACATTTGTATTTTATTTATAATATTTTATTTTTATTTTATATGTATGTATTCCAAAACCAAGACAACACAAAACCTTCAAGACTCTATTATTATTATTAATCTAATAATCGGATCGATCAGGAAAAGAAGACCTCAAATTTTTGAGTGAATTTTGGAATATTACATATTTTTCGAGGAACACAATATTTTTAAGTTTATTTAATAAATATCTTTTTTAAAATAACTCAAAAAATCAAAGCATTTCCGCAAGCAAGAAAAGAATGTAGTGGAACATCGGCTAATTTTGGTTAAATGTCGTGAAACTAGTATGTATATGAGAACGGTTTGAAAAATATTAGAGGCAGTTCGTATGGTTTACTGAACATTTGGAGCAGAAAGCCAATTATTACTGGGGCTTTTAAATTTATAAAACATAAAGACGTAGATCTTCGAGGCTATTCCTTATTTCACACACTTTTGTTTGATAAGTTCCAGGACTTCCAAGTATTATAGGAGTAATTCGTTTCATACATAGAGGCTCATAGAGGGAAGGTAATATCAATAAAGTATCAATGATGGCATTTCCTAACGCAGTATTTCCCAAACTACTTCGGTCGTGGAACCCCCAAATTTGTTACTAATGAGCGTGGAACCCTGAATATTTTTTAAACAACCACATTATTAGTATTATTTTGATATTTCAGATTTTATTGGAATTAAACAAAACTCAAAAATGGGAAACAGTTCAATTCATAGAAACAATGAATGAAAATACAAAACATAAACTTAAATAAATGAAAAAACTTTAATGTGAAGAATACACCTGCTTCTTTAATTCAGTGGTTCTCTTAAAATTGGGCATTGTTTCAGAACTGAACTCGCATATCTGGTGCAGTATCAAGTTTTTAACGATAATAGGTTTTTGTCGCAACATATTTTGAAAACCCAGTTTCACACAAATAAGTGGTTGCAAACGGCAATAGAATTCGAATAGACTGTTTTGATAAATTTGGATATCCATCGAATACATCTGACCAGAATATTGTTAATGAAAATGTTCTAAATTTGGCTTCTAATTGTGTATCCAAACTCAACTCAATCAAATTTTCATAATCTATTGAATCAAATCCTTTTTTTTGTCTTTTATTTTAAAAGGATTTTGTACCCAGTAATTATCTTAATTTTATAGATTTGGAAAGTAATCACTGAGTGTTTGCTGTAAGCTGGATAGATGTATTTTTATACTATCACGTATTTGCATATCTAAATCCACTTCAGATTCTTCGAAAAAATCAATAAGCGTCTGGAAACACTCGAAGTTATTTTGCTCCACAGCTGAAATCCAATATTGTATTTTCCTTGAAAAGGCAACCAATTCATCTTGTGCTTACAATTAATTGACTTGTTTTCCTTGCAGAACCAAACATAATTCGTTCAATTTTCCAAATATATTATTTATATTATTATATTAAAGGTCATCATAGGGGTGTGGCCTCGACCACGAATGCACGTACAATATAACAAAAATCTGAATATATTAAAAACAATACTTATTTTGTTTTAATGAAATAAAATTTGTCACCAGAACCCCTAAATTTTTTGGTGGAGCCCTAGGGTTCTACGGAACACACTTTGAGAATCACTGACGCATAGTGCACGTAACATAAGAAAAGAGGAAATCAATCTAAATAATGGTCTTCGACAAAAACTTTTGGATTGAATGTTGGAATGTTACTGTATGTCGAGGAACACAAAAATTTTTCCCAGATTTCCCGGAAATTTTTAAATTTCCCTTTGAGTAGTGCACAGGGAATAGTCCCTAACAAATTTTTTAACCGATCCCGAACATGATCATTCATTCTTAGTCAACGTTGTTTTTACTAAATTGTTAAAAATGACTAAAAACAGTTCATAAATTTGTAGATAGCTAGTGGAAAATTAAATAAGAGAATAATGTAGCAATAATCGGTGACAAATGTAGTTACCTAAATATTGGTATAAAAAGAATGAAAATTTAGTAACCACAAAAGAAATTTTCTGTCAGTAAACAAATAATAGGAACATATAAAAATACTTCCTTATAACTAATTATTGTGATTCAAAGTTAGAACGAATAAAATGATATAGACTAGAGATGCAACGAATATTCAGCAACTATTCGGTATTCGGCATATTCGGCCTCTTTTTCTAACATTCGGTATTCGGCCGAATAGTATGTTGTATTCGGCCAAATACCGAATAAAAAGCACATATTACATTTCAGTATTAATGAAAAAATAACACATGTTACTCAAAATTGTATATATTTAAATAATAAATTATAAGCTGTTTTAATACAATTGTTGTGCGTTTACTGACCACCATTTGAAAACATCTGCCATCCGCTCTAGGCCAGGAATTTTTAAATAAAAATCAATTTCATTAGCAATAGCACTTTTTCCCGAAGCTTCACTTTGCGTATTATCTGTTTCTGTAGCAATTTCCTCAAAGCATTTCCAGAAACTGTCATGTGTTTCATTTTTCTGCTTACGGGGTGGAGAATAATCATCATCAGCGCTAGATTCATCACAACTAATTTTTAAAGTCTCTAAGATGATTTTTTGTCTTGCTTTTTCCGTTTGAACTATTCCCAGGAAACTAGTTTTAAATCGCGGATCGAGAAATGTAGCAACCAGATATTTTTCCTTACCGTCAAAATCAAACCGTTTTTCAATCTGATGTTCAATAAATTTGGTGTTCCATTGGCAGTCTCTGTCTTTCCCAGGTATTTCAACAATGTGACAACATGTGGAATTACTTCAGAGATGCAAGAAAAATTTGAGCTGGTTAGTTTAGTTATCTCTTCAAATGGTTTGAGGAGTTTGATGCATTGATTCATTAATATCCACTGAGTCGGTGTAAAATTATTTATAGATCCGTAATCCGTTAGGTGTAGAGAGACAGCTCGTTTTTGTTCCAATAATCACACTATTAAATAATACGTAGAGTTCCATAGTGTGCTAACATCTTGTACTAGTTGGTGGTTTGGCAAATTAAGTTCTTGGCGAATAGATTTCAGCTTACCTTGTGCTATACCAGAGTGATTAAAATGGGTAACAATTCGGCGTGCAGCTGCCACCATTTCCAGTACGTCTGCTTGGGAGTTTATTTTTTTAGTATTATTTGAATAAAATTATTGTATTATTGTTCTATAAATAAAAAAAATAAAATTTTTCCCATCAAAATTAAATTTTAAGAATTTATATAATTTTAGATTTGCGATCAAAAGTGCTTAATTTCAAACGCTTTACTCCAATACTATCGCGTGTTAAACGATTACACAGATTACATTGGAGAGTAGACGTTTCGTGTTTCAAATGCCTTTTCAAGCGCATTTCTCCACTGGGGAATAAACAGAATTACGCTAGCACAAAATGCACACATTTTCCACTAAATATTCGGCTGCCGAATATTCAGTATTCGGCCGAGAGCTTGGCCGAACATTCGGTATTCGGTATTCGACCAAAATCACTATTCGTTGCATCTCTAATATAGACCGTCCTAATGTTTTTATAAAATAAATAGGTTTTGTCTGATACATACATATATTTTCTATGGTTGATAACGCAATAACAAGCCTAATATTCTAAGAAAATTTTAAAGAAAACACTAAGTCTTTAAAAATCCTTAGTGTTATTTTTAATCTGAAACTGTACATATACAAATTTACACATGTATACCAAAAAGAATATATTATAATCATTAAAGATACTAAAAGTTTCTATGTATTTAATATCATACAGTATTCATATTGGCTACCAGTAAATAAAAAGTAATTTACAGTATAATTAAATAGCATATATTTTATTCTATGTAAGAATTTGATTTCTTGAGATATTAAAACTTATGAGTGGGTTTTAGGGGCTCTTTTGAAGAGAAGACGATTTGCTATTATATTTAACTGATTTAATACTCAACTGAAACTCTCACTGTGTAGGCTGTTATAGGCGTTTCACACAGAATTGATATTACAATTTCGATTCCGCCATTTTGTAAATTTGTATGGAAAATTCAATCTCCTCTAATGTATTGTAATATTTCAATTGCAATATGAGAGCCTGTGTGAAACGCCTATTGCGATGATTTTTATATTTAATCAATACTCAATCAAATTCATTATGAGGTTATTCAATGAATAATGGGTGTTTCAGTCTTAAAAATATAATTTTAGAAATTAGGCAGGGTGTCAAAAGATTGCAGAGTCAAACGCTTAGGGTGAAAAGTAGATAAAATTTCATCAACAAAAAATACAAAATTTGGGCGTCTATCTTTTTTCGTTTTCGAGTTACAGCCTCTTGAATTTTCCAAACTTGGTTTTAACAACCCGCACGCACTCGATCACTTATAACTTTTCAATCTATATGATAATGAGTAAAAAAATATTTTTTTATAGCTTACAATATTGTTTTATTAGTAAAATAACAAAAGTTAAAAAATAAAGGTGGAAAAAATGGCGGAAAAAAAATTTTTTAAATTAAACCGTTGCTAAAAATCCTGGACCTTTCCCGACTTGATAAAAATTTTCTAAAAATAAAAGACAACTGTTTCAATACGTTATAATGATTTTATTAGACGGAACAATAATAGGAATGTTTTCAAAATGTCGGCCATGGTTTTGCATACTGGCCAATATTCGATATCCTATAGATTGCATATAACGTTTCAATAGTCCAAGCGTGGTTTGGATATCATTCGCTTTCCACTTTTAGCGTTTATTCCTACAATCTTGAGACACTCTGTATAAGTATAGTACTTCAAAAATACCATTTTTTTTCAAACAAAACAAAAGTAATCATGTTAAATTTTATCCTCCGTTATAAAAGTAAAAGCTTTCATTTAAATAAAAATAAGATCTTTAGCATAAAAAAAAGTACTCCTCTTCTTTTCTTGAAACCTTAGAATAATTACACAAGTGAGGACGCAGATAATTTATATGTAAAAAACTAAACCTCAATAAATTATCAACTTTATTTTTTTATTCTCCTTTTTATACACTAATCAAAACTTCTTGTTTTAATATGCAACATACAACTTTTTTTATCATATTAAATCTTATAACAATTAAACAAAAATATAATTGGCTTCATAGTAATTATTACATTATATCATCATGTACAAAATTTTGTGAAGATACAAAATTATTTATATTATACAGTAACACACCAACAAACAACGAATTAATTTTGAATAGGAAAATATTATATATTTTAGTGTTTCTTTAAATTGAAAAAATATTTTACATAATATTCATGTTATACACTGTAAATGAAGGCTACTTAAAGTGTAACTATTAGTTTTATCCAAGCTAAAGATATCTCCCAGCATTTGTATAAAACTGCTAATAGCTTAAATAAATAGCACCTTTTATTAAAATCTTAATTATTGATGACATAAAACAATAAAAGTTTATATTAGAAATTCCAAAGCAATACCATCCTTCTCGAAAACTTTGCATATTAATTAAAGTAAATACTTTATGTACAAATCATAAATTTAGAACTAGAGTTCATAGAACCCCAAATTGCCAAAAATGTTATTTTCAAAGCTCTTAACAAAATAATCCAGATAAAGATAATTCTATTTACTTTTAATTTTCACGTTTCATAAAATGCGAAAAAAGTACATAGGAAAGCCCGAATACAGCCAAATAGTATCTATTGCTTTAACGTGTTGCTAAAACTCTCTTAACTTTATTATTAGAGATAAAAACCTGCGCATATTCTTATTTTCCTCTGGATATATTATATAAAAATTTGAGTACATTTTCGACATTTACTATGCAAAATTTGGTAATATATAAAAGTTTTAAAAATAAACTACTTAGAAATTAATGCAACTAACACATTTTCACCAGCTAAAAGGTTTTTAACCCCACGCAATTTTCAATAAATTTGAGAATTTTTCCCATTTAAAATTTAGTTTAGCAGCTATTGTTGTTCTGAAATTTTTTTTTGCAAGAAAATTGTGCATTCCAATACAATAATTTTAGTTTGTATATCATTTAAACAAAATATATATAAATATGTAAGTAATTAAATATAAGGGAATATTTGTGAATTAAATATTTTTTAAGTATATAACATATATATATATATATATGTATATATTTAAAAGTTGTACACAAAAATTAAGCAGCTATAGAATTTTTACATTAATTTTATCAGCATTAATATATATTTAAAAGTACAAGGAAAACTATTATGAGTGCTAAATTTGGAGTTTTATATTCAAATGATTTAATCATTTTTGTTAATTTTTCATAAAAATAAGGATTTCAAAGTAATTTCGAAAATGTTTTGGTTGAGAAATTCACAGAACGTTTAAATCCATAAAGCACACTTAAATCTATTTAAAAAAGAATTTTACAATTTTTGATTCTGTACTATGCCTTAGCTGTCTTACATTTATAATTGTTAACTACTTACTTAGAGCAACAAAGAATACTTAATATTTATCCACTAAAAATGAATTTTTGGAAAAATTCGCTGATCAAATTTTTTACTTTAACCAATGTTTCTATGCACCAGCCAATTTTTATTTTGAGTATTGCTTAGCTTTAAAAGCCTTGTGTCTGATCTTATATCAAATAAAACCAATTGCTTTTTATTGTTTTTCCTTAAAAAATTTCATACAGTTTTCATTTTAGTTACTTTACCTGTTTTTAATACATTATGTGTATTAATATCGTAGAAAAATATATGTAATTTTATCATATACATTATATAAAAATATTGGTAAATATTTCGACAGTCGATTAATCATTAATTTATTTAAAAAATAAATTCATTTTTGCTCCTTGCTATTTTTTTTTCTTTCTCTTTTCGTTAATAAATCAAATATTTTTTATTAAAACAAATCGAATATTTTCTACTATCTTAATATTAAATTGATACCTACCAAACTTCCAATTTTCAGTAAAACCTATAGAATTTTCGTAAATTTATAAAACACACAATACACAATTAAACATAAAGTCTGCTTAAAAACACTAAATATGTCTATACATATGTAAACAATAAAAGAAATCAACAATATATGCAACAAACATAAAAAAAAGAAAAATTTACCTAATAAAATTACTGGGTTTGGGTTATAAATTTCTTTATAATTTACTTAGACTTTACTATTTTCATATAGATGCTCGAAACTTCTTAATTAGCCTCGTAAAAAACTAGACATTTGTGATTCTAAAAATTGATTTTAGCGAAAAAAATTTGAACAGAACACAAAACAACTCTCTACATAATAGAAGAAAAATTAAGCCAGATTTTTATTTTTAGAAAGTATATTTCCTAAAATCTTGGATTATTCTGGAAGTCTTCCACTAAAGCTCAACCAATACAACATATTTTAAAATGATTTTAGACGTGCACAATTCTTAAGAGAAATATAGCAAATTATTTTATTTAATAAATTGCGAATAATTAACTGGATTTTATTAAAATCATTATATTATCCCTTACGTTTTCTATAAAAATTAATTGAAATATAATCAAAATATATTTTATTCAAGATAGGATAGTAAAACTTTTGTCTGCTTTATAGCTAGATAAATGAAACTTGTAGGAGTCAAGCATTTCAAGAAAAAAAAAACATTAAATATTTATGTGCCTCTATAACAGCAAAATATTCTGTATTAAAGTAATATTACATAAAACAATTGCGTCCTACATTCTATCAACAATTCTACACATTAATCTATCTAATGGATTGCATGTTTCATTGTTAATTTCATTTTCATGATCTGTATTATCAGTTACCATTTTCACTAAATCTGCATCATTTATATTGATTTCCTTAACATCAGGTAGTGCAGCAAATGCATTTTTAACAATTTCTTTGGCCTTTTCTAAATGTTTTTGAAACCTGAAAATATTCAGCTTATATGAATTAGAAAACTAAAACTCTACAACTGAATAATATAAGCTTCATCATAGTATTTTTGAAAAATTCAATTAATCTACTCCAATTTGTGGAACGTATCTTTGAAATTTTCAATTGCTTAAATATTAAGTAATTAATTTACTTTCTAATCCAAAGTGTAAACTTTTCTATTCTCTTGATATTTATATAAATTTTTGATTAAACCAAATTTACATAAATTCAATTAAATGATTAACCGGAACAATATAAAATTTATTAGTTGGAATAGTTAAAAGAACTTATAAGTTTATTATTTTACCTTAGAGCAGTTTCGATCCGCTGCCGTTTTTGCATTTCCATCATAACTCGTAAAGTTTCTCTTGCTTGATGTGGCCTAAATTCATTAAGAAGATGATGCATATGAACAAATAACAAACTTAAATCGTCAATCTAAAATATTAATAAATTAATTAAAAACACACTTATATTATATAAAATTTACTTTTTCTGCTCTTCTTGGGCTATCAGGATAGTGAACAAGCAAATCAATTAGATCTAAAAAATTAACAAATAAGGAATGATTAAGCTTCTTAAGTTCTTTCCTTCTATCAAAATGTTGTGGTATTAGACGTTTTATTCCTTGGCTTTCTAAAGAACGAACCATTTCTTCATTATTATAGACATTTCCAAACATTGAATATGTGTCATAAATTGGCGGTGGCGCTTTAGGTGCACGATTTTTTCTTATATTTTCATCGGTGTATAAATTAATATATTGAGCTGGAGGTAAAGGTAAGGACATGACTTGCGTTACTTCTTGATTTGCCATATTGATCTCTATAAATTAATAATATAAATTCTATGGTTTTAAATCATATATTGAACACAAAATGATTTCATATGTAATTAATGAAATCCGTTTTTCGCGTAACATTGGGATATAATTAGTAAGACATATGATAATTTATAAAATTAATACTTACAAGCTTTTAGAAAATACACAACCGAAAATAATTAATATAAATGTTTTTAAAATATTATTTTTAAATCCTATTAAATAAGGAATGATTAAGCTTCTTAAGTTATTTTCTTCTATCAAAATGCTGTGTTATTAGACCTTTTATTCCTTGACTTTCTAAAGAACGATTGTCATTATAGACATTTCCAAACATTAAATATGTGTATGTGTATGTATGAATATGTATACTACATTGGCCATTAGGTGCAGAGGTGCAGTAATTTTTTCAGCAAATGCGCCCCCTCTTTATGCCAATCGCTGTAAGCCTGTCAGCAGCCCAATGCTGTCAGCTGGATTCGCCAGATTCTTCAAGTCAGCGTTCGCTATCGCGCAGCTATCGAGTATCAAACATATAACTATCCCCTTCAAGTTTACGCACACAACTGGCCTTAAGGCCCAAACACAATGAACGCGGCGCGCAAACGCGATTTTTTGTGAAGTTGTGCACAAAACCAGAACGCGGTTACCTAACACGTACCGCGTGCATTGTGTTTGGGCCTTTATAGGTATATATCGCATTTTCAAGTATTTGGTGTTAAGATACATATGTGCATTTTTTGGTAGTATATTTTAATGCATTTAATGGGATAAAAACCAAAAGTAAAGACTCTGTATAAACTATAACCCATAAAAAAATAATATAATATACAAAAATTTTTCAAATTATAATAAATAAAAAATGGAAAGTAATTTGAATTTAATAAATAAGTACTATTTATTCAATTTACTCAACTTACGCCATAATTAAGTATGTTTAACTATAGATAGTAGAAACTTGTTCAATGGGGGTATTTACATTAAGGTGAAAGGTAAGACGGAGTTTCGAAAAAAATTTTTACCCCTTTCTGGGCCAGAAATATTTCTGCCTCTTGCTTTGCATCTTACTATTACACATTTTTATATACACCTTTCTGTAATATTTTACCAACACATGTTCACATATTTTAGTGGAGTGAGATTTATAGGGCAAATTTTCCGACTCAGATTTGACAGATGCCGGCCTAATGTAAATACCCCCAATCAGCTTTATTTGACAGTGCATTATGAAGCTGACTCACTTTGTTTTTTTGGCTAAGGAGACACCAGGTAAGGGGAAAATTCGAAATATTTAGCTTAAAAACCGAAGTAATCAGCTTCATGATGCACCGTCAAATATAGCTGAATCGCTAGCAAAATGACATTTAATCATCTGCTCTGACTTGCAGGCAACTGAGATCTTGAACGCAAGGAAAGATATCACATATATTTATTCTTAAGCCCTCATCACCTTAATATAAGTATTATTTGTAATCATTATAGTATCAAGAAGAAGATGAAGACGTTTATTGTATACATAAAAACTAAAAATGGCTATACTTAATATTTTGCCCAACATAACCTTATAAGATATTTTTCCCGCAAATTAGTACAAATATATAAATCATTAAATAGCAATCAACAATGTTAAAAATAAGTAAGAAAATCAATATGTACAATAAAGTGTTATTTTTAGTAATATACTGTTTAATCTTGAACCATCCTGTCAATAACATTGCATAAATAACAGCAAATTTCCTATTCAAACAAACTTTAGATCTTAAAAAGCGATTTATTTAAATATTCTTTTCCACATAAATTGATTATTTTTATGTGACTGAAAAATCAAATATTTAATTTTTTTAGGACAGAAAACATTCGAGTATTTAAACAAATCAACAACAGTAATTTCATAAGGATCATGTCCAAAGGTGAAATTTTACATTATGCTATTTTCTGTAGATATTATTTAATTAAATATATTCTCTCAGAACATCGACAGAATATTCAAAATCAAACGAATGATGCCATAGCTTCACCAACAAGAGCGAAAATTGCTGCAATTTTTAATAGAGTTGTAGAGCTTGTTGATGATTGCTTCGATTTTCAAATTGGAGAGGTATGTGGTGATGCTTTTTTTTTTAATATGTTCAACAATTATTTTAAGTTTTTTCGTCCCTAGTGGCTAGATAGATATTATGAACTTAAGGAAGATCCAAATTTCATTGAAATCGGATTTTTAATTGCAAATGCTTCATCAATATATGGCAGAAAGGTAGATTTATTACATCACCTCGCTGTTCAATTTTCGCAAAAGGTAGTTAAAAATGATCAAGAAATTACACCAAAAAATGATAGGTAAAATATACTATGATTAATGAAATGTGAATATTATTATTTTTTTTCTTATATAAGTGATCAATCTTTACCAAAGGAAAGCAGCAACAAGTTATATAGAAATGTAAAATCGCTAAATAATGGATTATATGAAGCAGATATGACTGTTAAAGAATTTAAAACTATACCTTTAGAGAAAACAATGGAAGTATTATCATCATTTAAGAGTCTAGAACCACCAAATAATTACTTTCAAAACTGGAGAAAGTATAAAGATTGGAGGAAACATCATAAAAAGAAAATGAAAGGAAATGCAGCATACTCTATGGATTGTGGTGAAAATTTTATTCATCCAGATTTATGGAAGTCATCATGTATAGAAGACTTTGAATTTGACGATTGTAAAGAATCAAAGCGAAATTTTCGAATATTTACATACTATACAGAGCACCGTTATAGCACACTTGTACCTGATATAAATTTTGTTATGCATTTCAAAGTTAAAGATTTTATTGAAGCTGAAGAAGATGAAATTCAAGTGAAAAAAACTATGGGTCTTGAACCTCCTGCTGCGAGGAAGTGGCCACCATTTTGTAAAGCATATGATCAAGAAATCCAACAAGAAGAATATCATGATTATCTTACTGAATATATAGCTTTAGAAGATGAAGTCATCCAAAAGGAATCTGGTAATACTGTTAATTATGAATGTCATAAAAATGTTGCTTCGGGTAATATAAAAGAGCTTGCCGACAATTTAAGAAAAAATACTAATGATATTTTCAACCCTACAGTCAAAAACTTACAAACAAATATAGAAACAGTTGAAAACCAAACAGAAAACTGTAGTCATACAAATAAACCTAATTCAGAGACTGAAAATCTTATAAATCCACAAGGATTAGTTACTACGAATGAAAAACATGATAATAGAATAGATTTAAGTACAATAACACCAAAGCAAAGTATTTTAACTGATAGTGGTATTCAAACTCCAATGGAATGTGATTCTATTAATGAAAACACAGACCATTTAGTTGAAGGGAATAATTTGACGGATGACTTATATAATAATGACGAAGGTGTCTACTTTGATAGTTTAGATGAAGTTGATAAAGTTATGCTTTCACCAACAGTACAATTAACGGACATTTTTAAACCATATCCCGACGGAATACATAGTTTACCGCCCAATATTGTCGTCGAAATGAATGCTACAAAGAAAAAAAATATTTTCGAAATAGAAGATATGTACTTAAATTATGAAGAAGAATTTCAACTACCACTTCACTGTAAAATCAAAAAACCTTGTTTGCGACAAAATTTTCTTTGTCTACCGCTAAAGAAACTCCAAAAAAAATTAATTTTTGCACTTCCTAGCGTATTTAAAACTTTAAAAAAGGATGTAATTATATGAACAAATATTTAAAAAAACATTAATCTAAAAAAATTTTTTTTTTCCAAAGAAAACCATAAGGAAAGAAAAACCAAGCAATAAACCACCCCGTGTTATCAACTTAGCACCGAATATTGAACAGAAGCCATCAGGTTTTTCAACTAAACTTATAACTAGAATACATTGCTAAATTCTTTTTCTTATTTTTTTTGTTGCTTCTTCATAAATAGATACCCAAGGCTGCGAAATTGAAAACTGCATTGATCCTTTTGAGGGACAGAATATATTGTCTTCAACTCTAAACAATGAAATTGATATCAACAGTTTATTTGAAAAACATACACAAAAACAGCAACAGCGTACTTTATCAAGCGATTCAGGATTCGATTCGGAGATGATAAATGATGCTAAAAATAAACATCACTCGGAATTAGGTATTCAAAAATATCCAGCATAAGGCTTCTTATATTTTTTAAATATTTTCTTATTAAATAAACATAAATGTTTTATTTTTATTTTTCTAGAAAATTTTAATTCAAATAACCTTACAGAAGCTAATAACCTAGATAATGAAACTGACAATAACCTAGATAATGATTTTAATCATATGAACAAAAGGGTAAGTTTTTTTTATGAAATTAAATGAAATAAAGTCCTATAAAACTAACTATATGCTTAGAGACATATGAGATATGAAAATTGCTATGCTTATTAGCATGCTATTACTTAAGTAAAAAGTTCTTCAGAATAATCCCAATAGATCTATCCACCAAAACTTATATAAAAAGTCTATAATTACATTTTAACTATCCAGAATAACGATAAATTGATTTCCATATTTAAAATATTCTGGCCATATAGATTAATTATATTCACGGTGTAAAATTTTCTTCGACTTTGTTTGAAGAAAGTATGCCCACCTGGAAAAACATGTGATAAATTTATTGAAACTTTGAATTTTTTTAAAATTAAATTCTTATAAAAATTCCAATTTTTTACAATTTATAACTTAAAAATGGCTATGCCAATTAAAAAATTTTAATACCAATTATCATACTATTAAAAGCAGCACAAAAAAGCTTCATTTTAATATTTTTTGTTTATAGATTCAGGACTGGCATAGACGCTTAAAACCAATTATTGAGAATTCAAAAAGTCGCCATCATTTTGATATTCATGAATTAGGTACGGAAATAATTAATAAATTCCCTGAAAATTCTAATTTTACAGAGGAAACTGTAACATTTGAAACAATCATGAAAGATAAGATGCCATCAACAACCTCAAGATATTTTTTTTCTATGCTTCAATTGGTAAAAACATAATTATAAATAATTCAAAGCAATTATACGAAAATATCTTTCTTTAAGGCTAACACAAATAATATAGGTATACATATAGAAAATCAAAGTGATCAGGAACCAACACCATTTAAAAATATTCATTTGAAACTTTTAAGTAGAAATCGTTCATATATCTTTGATAAAGTTTCTAATGTATCTCCATTAAAAAAAAATAAAAGAAAACCCCCAACAATTGCATGTAAGCCATCGTGTAGTAAGGAAAATTTAGATATGGATACCAGTATTGATAAACTGACAAATATGACGCCTAGTCCATTAAAAATCAGAAGGCTAGAAAATCAATCATTCTCAAATGAGACAAATTTTCAGTGTAATAGCAGCTCACTTATACAATGTGAAAATTATTTAGAAGTTTTGAATGATAGTATAATTGCGGAGAGTATCTCATCAAAATGTAATGATATAAGTTCTCAAAGTGGGTATTTTATATACCCAAAGAGAGTAAGTGAATTATATTTAAAACATAAATCTTTTTCTAAGTTAAGTGATATAGATTCTGGTATTTTCAGTCAAAATTCTTTTGAGACATCAGATAATCTTAGTAATTCCAAAATACCATTATAAATATGTTAATTGATAAGGGTGACTTTAAAATTTCACGAAATGTAAATTTAAATTAAGAAACTTTTTACAACATAACTAAAGAAATTTTTAGATTCTATGTGCTCAAATTTTCCGGAGTAATCGACACATTTCTTGCCAGTTACCAAATGTTCTCTAACTTCTTTAACAAAAAAATTTAAAGTATTATGCTATACAAGATTTTAGTTATTTCGCAACAGACAAGCTGGTGGCTTCTGTTCACCACAAGAAATATTTGAGAGCAGCGGTCATATTTTCTCTAGTAGTCAAAAAATGTTGATTTGCTACAGTATATTTACATGAACTGATATTAAATGAAACTTATAGATCCAGAATATTACTAAACATGATCCATTAACCCATAAAATCATCACTTTTGGTTTAAGCTATAATCAATATTTGCTATCAAAATATTCGTTTGAAAAAACAGCATCACTTTTTAAATATTCTATGAATAATTAATTGCTATCACACCAAAAATAAATTTATGCAAATCTTTAGCTATTTTACTTTAAAGATAATAAATTTCGAGAATCATTGAGAAGTATTTTACAATATTACGCATAGTATTTTAAGGTTTTTGTTTTTATTTCTTTTGAAATCATAAGATTCATTCATTTAGGGAAAGATCATAAGTTATGAAAAATTAATGTTTAATGGCTAGGAATTTTCAACTGATTAGCATTCAATAATTAGGTTTAGAAATTAATACAATTAATATATTTTACATTTTTTTTAGTTGTAAATGATTTAGTATTAAAATATCACTATTGTTAGGTTAGACAAAATTTTGTTATCCTGTTCATAGAGAAATCTTATTTAGCAATAATATTAAAATTATTATCTCACTAGGTTTTAAAATGATTTGTGTTTAAAACCTACTCAGGAATTTATTTCGTAACTAATATAATATCATTTAATAGATTGCTAACCCATTTAGTAACTACCCTAAAACTATTCTTATTTTTTTTTTATCATAATCCCCCACGAATGATTGTCTAAGATATTTATTTTTAATTAAACCAATTATTTAAAATATTAATATATTTAAACTCCTTTAAATTTTATTAAATACGTACCTACTTAATTAGAAAATACTAAAATGTGTAAAAATATATATAAATTTAGTTATAATTTTTTTACATAATTTTTTTTGTGCTTTTTATTGTTTCTAGTGTTTTTGAAATATTAAAATTTAAATAATTTTTCATGAAGGATAAATGAAGATATATGAATAAAGCTCTACGCATGCGAGTTTATTTACTAGAAGCTTAGCAGTTATTTGAAAATGGATAACCATGATTTTCTATTAAAAAATCAAAATAACTGGATTTGAAATCAAGATAACAAATCATTTGAAAATTATTTTTTAAAAAAATAATTCAGACCTTCAGCTATTTTGTGCAATTCTCATAATATCAAAGAAAGTTATAATACTTTGTAAATAACAAAACTGTATAAAGATAGTTATTTATATACAAATGTTAATCACAAATATATATATGCAAATGTTTCCTGTTTTTTAAAAAAATTAATAATTCTATTTTTTTAGTGAAAAAATGTACCAAATGTAAAATAAAAAAATTTATTAAAATTTTGAAATCTGTATACGCTATGTACCTTTATTAAAGTTGTAATTTAAGCTCTGCCAGTTACATATATTATTCTTGCTGAGCAGTTAAGTTGAGAATATGAATATGAAGAGAAAAAGGGACCAAAGGGAAATATCAAGGGATAGATTTGATTGCAACCTTTAAGAAATTAGAATCACGAAAAGGATCGGTTTGTACATTCTTTATTGATAACGGCACAAATTTTCATGGAATCATACCTTTATCAGTCATTTAATTATTTCTCTTAAAATTATAGCATAATCAACTAAAACAGTAATTTCCATGAAATTTTATCTAATAGTTATAAAAGCTAATTTTATTGTCAAAATTCTTATAGAGTAAGTCCATTCATTTATTTTGGAACTAAACCAATAAAAACAAAATTATGTTTTCCTTTTTCGACGAACCAAATATTTATCACAAAAGCTTTAAATAACTAATATTGTTTTCATGGCAGAAATCAGAACATGAAATTCGATATATTCTATCTTTGCCTTCTTTATTACAGTTCAGTTTGACGCAATTGCAGAAGTGAGACTGTACGATTATAAAGAAATAGAGTGCTATTGAGTTTTAATGCAAAGAAATTTTTGGTAGAATGTTCCTGCTATGTTTTCATACTGGATTGACAATAAATGGTACCGTTTTGTAAAGAATTGAAGACAAAAATATGGATTTAAAAATTTCAACTCATTCGTTAACTGACATACAATTGACGGACGTATTGAAAAGCTTTCAAAATGTATTTAAAACGAAAAGAATACAAACTCTTTAAATTCTCTTATTAAAATTTTGGATGCATGTGCTTATCTTCACTATGAGTCGTTCAGAAGCCAATGTGGATAAGTCCAAAAAATCGAAATTGAGATAATCAATGTTTTTTAATACATTCATTTTTAAAATTCCTGGTATATTATTTTGATCAAAATAGTATATTAATTTAATCAGAAAAGTGTAGAGTAGACTATACAATAAAATGAGATATGTTCAAAATGTGTAAATAAAAACGTAAGTATTTATTGAGACAATGGCAGAATCATGAAAACTTATGGACTTATACCTTTTGGCAACTGAAACAGTTAGGTTTATGTGAAAATTAAACAATACCATTTATTATCATAAAAGTTTTAAATTTATTCATCATAACAAACATCTTCTTCTTCCGAGTTTTCCAAATTTTGATCTCCACGTGTTGTTCTTAATGTCCTGTAAAAGTCGTGTTTTATTGGAGGTATATATTTTAATAATTTCATCATATCTTTTTTTGTTTCTTTTGAAATTGTTCTACCATTAGGATACAATAATGGTTGATATATATTTTTTAATGCTGTTGGTCGCCCTCTTTTGGATATTTTTATGTCAATTTCATGGAAGGTGTCATCCTCGTCAAAATTATATTTGAACTTAATGCTGCTTGGGTTTGATCTTTCTACTTTTATCCATCGCATATTAAGCCAATTGACTGTTAGTCCACTTGTTGTCTTTTTTCTGTTGGTAATAGCCATTTCCAATGGTTTTGTGGACAGGAAATATTGGTGACTCATTTCAACAAGGCTGAAAGGTTTTTTTTTTTTACTATTTTGAATTATGTGATACCAGTCACTAGGATTATAAATATACTGCTGTTTTTTCGCATGAGATTCTATGACTGCAAAATCAGAGTCGTTGGGCAAAAAACTGTGCCCGCTTAGCAAAAATTTTTGCTCAATTGATTCTGCTTTTATGCTTTCACTCTGAATCAATTTCAGTAAACTTAAAACAACTTTTATATTTCGGTTCTGTCCGGTGCACGAATCTGAATACATTATTATTTTTCGGGAATCCTTTGCATATAATTCAATATGTTTAATAAGGCACGATGACACTTCTTGTGAACCTCGAGAGCCATGGGTTATAGGCCAAATATACATGTAGCCCTCGTTAGTCCTTAAGTCATGACAACCAAGATTATATAGATATAAGTTTCTCATGTAATAAGCCACTGATGTGGAGAGTTTAGGAAATGGTAATGCTTTTTCTAAATCAAAACTAAATACGTAAATTTCATCTGAAGCTCTTAATCGATCATTAGTCATACTAATACGAGCAATTTCTGCATTTTGCAAGTGTTCGTTGTGTTCAATTTCAGCCGCATGTTTTTCTTCATCTATTAGTGATTTTTTTTTATTGCCAAATAATCACACTTTTGACAAGTATCTTTCAAAGGTGGCTTAAATCGCAGATTAAATTTGGTCGAAAATATATTATAATAAAATTTTTCCTTTACTGGCACAACTTGATCTTTATGACATTTTTCGACATACAGCTTATACATTTTTGCAATAGAAAGATCTGGATTCAAGTATCGGCGTCGGGGATTATGAGCTCTTGTATAGTGACTTGAAATAGCAGGAAATGAACTTATGTGTTCTATTACATGGGAATCATCTATTTTGTTTCCTGGAATATGCTGCCCACGGTGGTCCTTCAGATCTACCTTCGAACAACAGCTATGTAGTCTCCCGTTACTTATTTGATACGTTTCTGTAAAATATTTTCTGCAAACTTGAACATCTTGGTCGTTAAGTCTAATAAAATATTCAAAAGACTGCGATTTTGGTCCCTTAGTGCTATTTCTGGGTCGTCGTCTTTTGATAGCACAAACTCTAATTAAACCACTTAAAAAAATATTTTGCTTGTGATGATCATTAAGCTTGTAAAAACTTTTCATCGCCTTCTTTCTTTGAGAAAAGGTTATGTTACTGTTACAAAGCCGTAAGCAATTACAAGGCTTATTCTCAAATTTCTTTGCAGGAACTATACTGTTATTTCTATTTAGATACTGTTTACCTTGTATCCGTTTTCGTTTTTCGGCATTCCGCGACCATTTATCTGTATTTTTCTTACCAACTTGTCGGTCGGTGGGTGAATTATTTTCTTTATCTGACGATGTGTCAGTATCAATTAGATTAACTCTCCTTGAATTAGGATAAAATGGCACATCACTTTCACTTTCACTCATTGTCAATTCTATTTCCGTTACCCTTACAATAAATCAATTTGTATTATTTTAAGTCAGCAAAACAATTATTCACAAACACTTCAGCGTAGTATTATTATTTTTCAACCAAAGTTTAAATATTACGTAGTAATGCACATAAAACTCAAAATAAATGGGGTTCTTTTCAAATCTTTCTTCTAGAAAGTGGAATTAACAGATAGTATTTATTATAAATTTATGTTGTTTGATGGTTACTAAAATATATAGAAGGAAGAAGAAAAGTTTTGTTGTTATTTTAAAGTTGATGTGAGAAAATAATGCAAAGAAGTGGACTTATACTCAATGGCTTCTGAAATTTTTATATTACACATTCAGAGGTTATAAAGAAAAGGGTTGTTTGACCTACAAAAAATAAAAAAACTGAGTAAATCTTTTTAAAACTAAGAAATATATTATTTATTCTATTAAAATTTGTAAAAATCAGAAAAAATGAAAAAATGGACTTATCCACATTGGCTTCTGAGCGGCTCATATCATGAAAATAATTAAAATAATAATTTTAATCCAAGAATAAGACATCTTTACCCGTAGATAAAAATCAATTGTCTTCTTTTAAAGTGGTGAGGAATTGAGGAAACCATAATTTAAAATAAATCCCAGTTGAGATAATTAGGCTCCATTATAAATTAAATATATCTACTTTAAAGCCATGAAGACTAATTTATAAAATATTCATGTTTTCATCTAAGATGGTTGTAAATTTTTACATCCTGGTTAACTTCTACATAAAAATGTAACTATGATGGCTTTTTAATCTCCATTGAAGAATTTTTCTTTTTTTTATTAAAGCCAAGGGGAGCATTGATCCTTTCTGATCTACATTATCTAACCCCTATTTACGCCACTAAGATCAACATTTGTACATTCACAGAGTGTTTGCTCTTTTTTCCAAAGTTTTTTTCACAAAATTATATTCTTTATCTCCTTCACTTTTTTAGTTAAAGAAAAACTTGATATACTTAGCCACAAAATAAACCAATAAATCCTGAGCTTTTTTAAGATATAGTAATTTTGCAAAGCAAGCACACCGTCAGTGGAAGAATTTTAAGTGAATTGAATAATTTAAATTTAATTAGTCCTTTTAACATGCCCTATTTGTGTAATCAGATCGTTAAAATGGTTGGAGTGCATGGAGCTTTTTCCACTAATTTTTAATACATTTTAATACATTAGCATATCCCATTTTATATTATATAAGCTAAAATATCTAGATTTGAAGGGGGAACAGAATCAACAACTTAGCGTGAGTCTATGACGTCAAAAATTTCACCCGCGGAGATATGCGCATTAAGTGGATGCCCACCTTAACGAAGGATTTCTATTTTAAGAATTGTAATAGTTTTTAAATATGTTATGCTTGTTATGAATTCTGTATTTCAATTTCCTATCTCATTTACATTTCTTCCTGGTTCACTTACTTCTACAGTACTTGCAAAGTGATAAACCAAATTTCTGTTAGTTAGGTTACTAATGAGTTCCAAAAAGTGTTTAGTTTTGTAATTATTTTTATTTTTCAGAAATGTAGAATAACAAAAAAAGAGAGTACAAGCTTTAGATTAGATCTAAGGAGCCTAAGATTCAAGGATATGATTATGATAATTTTATTGTATTGCTGTAAATTTTAATTGTTTTAGAATTTAGACCCAGGAATTCCTCTGGATTGGAAATACCTGAAACTAAAATTATTTACTTGAAAAGTTTATTAACATTGCTGATGTTAAAGTAGGATATTGCTTAAAAAGCTAGTTTTTTTAAATTAATTAAAAAAATAAAACACAAATTAGTTATACTCAAATACTGTTGTACTTCAAAATTAAATTAAATTAACTGAGCGCTAGAGATCGGTAAACACTAAAAGAAACAGTAGACTATAATAACACAAAATTAACAGTTTTAGCATAACTAACAATAATAAACAAAAACTAATAATAATCAATAATAATACATTCAAAAAAAATATTTCCATCAGATTTTTATACACCTTTTAACTAGCAGTAAAAATAGTTAAATCGGCAGCTGTAGCAGCTACTGTACCCACGAAAAGATTTTGGGCCTTTCAGCAGTCCACAAGATACGCTAAAATAAGAAGAGTAACCGACAAGATTTTGGGTCTAGCAGCTATTGCTTAGGTCGTTGGCTTGGTTTACTGTGGTTCCCAGGGACGGATTTATGTATAGGCTAAGTAGGCTGCAGCCTAGGGCGCCAAATTTTGGGCGACTTCTGAGGGCGGAAAATTTTTGACAAAAAAAAAATATTTTATAATAAAGCAAAACAAATTCTAACTGCACTGCGTGCACAAGCAGCAGCAGAAACCAAGTGTTAAATGTGAAGCTAAAGGTATTCAATTAAAACTCTTAAGATTATTGGAAGCGGCTTTCATGACTGTTTTTTAGGGGTTTTTGGGGGAACTTTTTATTGTATTTATTTTCGTTCACACTGCTCTTCAAGTGAAAATAAATGGAAGACGACTAATTTGGAATTATTAAAATGGATTAAAATGGAAGATCTTAAAACTATCTATCCGAAACTCGAAATCGCACTTCGGATGTGTGCATGTACTCCGATCTCCAACTGTTCAGGTGAACGTAATTTTTCATGTTTGCGTTATTTGCGCTCAAAAATGAAAGAGGAGAGACTAAATGCTCTAACCTTAATAAATATTGAATCAGATTTGTTGAGATCATTAGATTATGATGATGTGATAAACAATTTTGCGTCGCGCATCATCGTATAATGTAAGTTTTCCCAAATGATACACGCAATATTTATGGGTATCATTATATACGTATGTTTTAATATATAATTAAAATAACTTTAAAAATTGTATTTGAATAAATAAAAATAATCAATAACATTTATTGTGTTCTATAATAAATAATACATGCTATTATAATAAATCAAAAATCGTTTCTATAATTTCCTAAGTATTCTTGATTCTTACGTCACTTTTATTTTATGATAAAGGCGATATGAACTCTAAAGCCTAGGGCGCAAAAATCCTAAATCCGCCCCTGGTGGTTCCCGAATATTTAAATGAATTCACCATTTTTATCGGTTACTCTTTTTATTTTGTGTATGTTGTGGACTTTCATTCTGAAAGTCATATGTACTACTTTTTCTCTATTTCCCGGGAAATGGTTTCTGTCAGCCCATTCTCTTAGAGCACTTAAGCATTTTTGCCTAGTAACTTGGAGAGAGGACACCCGCATTCATAATTATCATAAATTTCTTGAAGTATAGAATAACTTTTATATGAAGTCCTATCAAAAGATAGGATGCAAGGTATTGATTTTATTTCTTTGTCTTCTTGAAATTTTAATGGGTTTTTCTGTAACTATATCTTGATCCAGCATGTATACCATAATTTTATCTACCTTAGCTGTAAAAATACTATATATGTTAAAATAGGTGACAATAACTGATAAAATTTTGCATTAAATTATTTTTATTATAAGCATATAAAGTTGACACACAGTTTTAATAATTATAGTTACATTATGTACAAAAATTTCTTGGTTTACTTTGGTTTACTTAAACACTCCGCACGCTCCTGCCTACTTTTTATTAATATAAATCATAGTTTTATGCAATTGGTCATATATATTATTTTTTAATATGAAAACTTTTCAAAAAATTTTTTCAGCAATTATATTGTTGATTAGTAATTTATTTCCTAAATACAGCATAAATATATAATTCCAAAAACTTACAAACTAAAAATAATTATTAGTTTTATGTTTATTCGAAGTTATAGAAAAGATGTATATTGTGCTTTTAAAATTCCATTTAAAACATTTAATAAAAAAGTATGCTGTCAATCAAAAAGAATTCAAAATTTTTATAGAATTGAAATTTCTAAATTGTTGTTATACAAATGCAGTTCAAATTAAAGAAAATCAATAAAAGCCATCAAAATTATTTAAAATTTTTTTAATTCAAAAAAAAAAAAAAGGGAAATTGTGACCTTTCATTCCAAACATTTGTATTTGGAATTCTTTATACACAAGTTTTTTGGTTTTATATTTTTTAAGTCAACTACAAATACTTTAGCATATTTTTCAGTAAGTAAAAGTTTTGGCTACATTTTCAAATTAAAATATAGTTATAAAAACTTTACATTATGATAGTTCCGAAACAAATCTCTTCAGATATTAGAAAGCTAACATTGCAGTTTTACTGCTTTTTACATTAATTTATTTAAACATAAAAAAAAAAAATTTCAAAGGCGGAGTGTATATTTTTAAGCGATTATTAATTCTAAACGACTGACTATGTATAGAATTTGTAGTGTTCTAAAATAGTTTGAGTATTTCATTCTTTTGCCAGAATCGCTTTAGGCATGAGCAAAAGGAATAACATTTAAATTTGTGAGCAGCAACAAAAATTTAAATTGAATAATTTTAAAGTTTGTATACAAGTATTTAAAATTATTTCTTACAATGATTTTATATTATATAACAACATTAAATATTTGCGTTATATATACAATCAAATCAAACTTTAAGGAACATTTTTTTTTATTTATATAACTTTAAAATTATAAAGTTGATTTTAAAAATATTTAGCAAAGTGCAGCTGAATATTAGCTATGAACATTTTTAAAAATAAAAATTCATTTATTCAAAAATCGATGGCTTTTAATTTTATAAACTTTTCACATACAAAAAATAGTACTCGTTTTAATGCCTGGGACTCACTAGATCAAAGGAATATTTTAATTCGGGAAGAATTCAGTCATTGAATATTAAGATTTTGTAGTTAAATCAAATAACAACACATAAATCACTAATAGAACTGTCACTTTGCCATTTTGCTTTCTGTCAATGAAAACAGTAATATGCTAGTGAGTCCATTCTGATTGTTATTTAGAAAAACTCTCCATTTTTACTGTGCTAAGTCGTCTCCACACGCTAAGCGCTAGTGAGTCCCAGGCATAAGACAGTGCTTTTTTTTTTTGAGAAAAAAAATTTGTATGTAAATATTTAATATATGTAAGTATATAAATATATATTAAGTATATATATATACATACATTAGTCTTAAAAGTAACATTTATTATTTCTAATGAAAATGAATGTTACTTGTTTAACTTAAGCAAAAAGAGAAACAAATTTTTTTTTTAAATTCATGTTTAGATATTCGTAAAATTCAATATGAAAATTTTTTTAATAGTAAATTCTAAAGAATAACGTCAGGCAGGTCGTGCGGCCTAGCCTAGGCACGCATTTGATTCTCATGTACTATTTTTCTTTCTTTGTAATAAATTTCTTCAGATTCCTTATCACATAGCAAAAGTACAACTGCTCCGAAAAGGAATATGGCTGCTCCCCATCCGACTCCATATGCCCAGCCAAATTCCCATATTGGACGATTTCCTAATTTAAATAAAAGCAATTAGCCAAAAGAAAAAAAAAATCAACAATTAACCATAATAACATAGAATTAACAAATAAAAACAATAATTAACACCAACACCAATAAACCAAAAAAAGTAACTGAAAAACTCAAAAATTAACAATAGTATGAAACAATTACATTTTTTGTTAAAATTTTGTCTTAAAAAATCTTGTGTTAAAAAATCATATTAATAATAAAATTAAATAAAATACGCTTAAGTTTTTGTTTTACAAATTACTACTTTGAAAGTAATATTTTGGGCTTTATAAAGAATATTCGCCATAACATTAAAAAAAACTGATAATATTTTCTTTGAAAAAATTTAATCAATTTATTTTGTTAAAAGAAATCTCACCTAAATTTAGCTCTGCCGCAAAACAAACTGGATATAAAATTAAAGCCGTTAAAACTGAAATTACTTAACAAAGAATATACTGTTTATTTTTTGAAAATTTTTATACTAAATTTACTTACATGACAGTAGCATTACAAGAACAGCTATCCTGTAAAACTTATATTTTACGTTATGATTTTGTGTTTGCAATCCAATTCCCGTAAATACTGTGGCTACAATGTCTGTGAATAACGTAATAATACATAAAGCCGCAGTTGCCTTTATGTACGCTAAAAATAATTGTTCAAAAAATTACAATAGTCGGATTAAAACATATTCAAAGACTAAAGAAAATCCTTTACCAACATCTCGACTCGGGTAACATCCAGGTGGATCATGTAAATTAAATGGTAGCGGAAGCGGAGAGCTACCTTCGTCATCTTCGATACAATGAATAAAAAGACCTGTCAATCGAAACAAAACTTAACAATCATGCATTCAAATTAGTAAATTACATTTTTTATTGTGCCACATTTTATTGGCGTTTTCTAATTATTATTAGTTAAATTAATGCTTATTATTGAAATTCATGCTTATTTGAAAATAAATTGGAAAGTGTTATAAAAAAAATACAATGAATAAAAAGACCTTGACGCCATCCAGCTGCCATGAGCCAATCTGTAGATGCAAGTGCCATTATCATAAGAATGATAACAATAATTCCACAAATGAATGCAATAACCTTAAATGATAGCAAGTTAATTTCAATTTTAAATAATTACAATTTTATTTCAAACCTTTAATGGTCTTGTTATTGTTATAGTTTCAATAGTTGTTGTTGGTGCCATTTTTGAAAGTGAAGGTCTCCTAGAACTTAAGGATGCAAAATATTTACGATATTTGTACAAGATAACTGTACCAAAAAGCAATTCCTTCAATCATAAGGTGTTTTAAGGTTTATCCGATACGTTATTACAGGTTAATTAGGCCAAAAATCTGTCAATCGAAACAAAACTTAACAATCATGCATTCAAATTAGTACATTACATTTCTTAATTGTGGCACATTTTATTTGCGTTTTCTAATTATTATTAGTTAAATTAATGCTTATTATTGAAATTCATGCTTGTTTGAAAATAAATTGGAAAGTAAAGGAAAAAATTAATAAATTTTGTTTTTACATGTAATTATTTAGGGTGTACAACTATGGCTTTACGGATTTTTTTGTGATTTTGAGGCTTTATTTCAATAACAACATAAATTCGTACATTACTCAAAGTATTGTCCATGGTTGGCTACTACTTTTTCCGTTCTTTCTGGTAGATCATGGATTCCGTGTCAGAAGAACTACTCACTTTTTGAAGCCAAGAAGGAAACAAGCCAATTTTTGATGCCTTGTTCTGAAGTGAAGCGTTTGCAAAAATGACTTCCTTTTATAGCGCTCAAGCAGCATTTCCGACATGCTAAATCGTCTTTCCACATCTCGTGGCTTCAATTTGTAAGGGACCCAATTTTTTTGCTTTTGGATAAAACCAGCTGCTTTTAAGCGTTTAGAAATTGCTTGTTGGGTCACTCCGAAGGATTTTGAAAGTTTCTCTTGCGTTTGACATAAATGTTTATCGTGTAATAACTCTAATTCTCCGTCTTCAAACTTCTTTGGTGGTTTTCTTTGCTCTTTGTCTTCCAGCATAAAATCATTGGTTTTGAAAGGTTGAAACCATTTATCACACATGCTTAGTGATTGAGCATGTTGACTATTAGTTTCCAAAAGCAAACGCTGACTTCAACTACACTTTTCTTTAAAAAAAATAGTGTAATAACACTTCCCGCAAATGACGTTTTTCAAGCACGAGATTGGACATTTTTGATTGTATAAATTAAAAACTTTCTCTTGATCAAACAGAATGAATTATACTGCATATGAAAGCTAACATTCAGAGCTGTCAATCTTATATGTAAACAATATTGATGTAGTGTAAAATGTATGAATAATGCTGTCTCTTAGAAATCCGTAAAGTCGTAGTTGTACTTCCAATAAAAAAGAGAAAGGAGGGTATTTGAAGAAATTATGTAGGAAACGTTCAATGCTCATTAATAAATGAGCTCTTATAATCAGGTGTTTTCATCAACTCAAATACAATTTTATTTGTAGTTTTTGAAATTAACCGGAGTATCAAATTTTCAATACGGAAAAACTGTAATTTTTCCTGTTCATGTCAACAGTTCTGTTTGATCGGATAGATAGAGATTACGAAAAACATATGACTCTTTTTTGATTTGAGTTTATGAAAACACTAATTAATAACAATAAACAAGAATACAAAACTTAAGGCTGAGTTTCCTTATCGAAACTACTTCAAAAAACTTTTTCCATTGGTATGGAATTGAGTGATACTTGTCACTCAAATCGATCAGATGCACGCTAAGCAAATCAGCGTAGCTATTATAACCAAACTTTCAAGGCAAAATACTTTTATAAAAGTTAGCAAGAAACCATTAATTTGTCCAAACGCTTTCATTTATTAAGAAGCAATAGAATATATGCTTTTTCCAAATTTTAAAAATATTAAAACTTTATTCTAAATGTTGTGCTCTAGAAATTTGATTCATGAGAACTAGGATAAACCCAAGTCAAGAATTAGAATTATTATTGGCATCAATTAGTTAAAAAAATATATTTAGCCTGTACATAATGTTGTTAAAGTCTATTTATAATACTATTATAAAGTTATTTATGGTATCTAATGCAATAAGGCATCTGATAATAATTTATTATCTTATATATTACTTTGGAATGCAGTTTTTTTTATATTTTTGGTTTAATCGAACTATTAAAAACTGTTTTGCATTCGACTTCAGTCTTTATTTAGGCTAATATTTATTTATAGACTAAAGCTAATCTTTCACACTAAATTTGTAATTACAAGTTTTATATATAAATAAAAAATAAGTACCTTTCTTTAAAGTAATCCAGTGTTACTGATTCAGAATCAAATTCACTATAATCAGGAAGAGAATCACTTTCAAAGGAACTAAAACCTCCAAAAACACTTTGATGATTATCAAACTTTTCTGCCTTTAATTGTTTAGTAGCAGCTTTATTCATTGTTTTAAAAACATAAACTGCATTAAATGTTAAATATCATCACATAAATTATATTTTTTAAAAATTTATACAGATTTAAAGCCAAAAAAAAAGCCCAATGGACACTTTCACAACAATGCACAAAATCCTGAAATAGAAAAAAATTTTCTCTTGTGTTGCCAGAAGTCTAATGTAAGTGAGCAAAATATTTTGGGCAAATATATATATTTGGGCTTATTTTGAAAATACATTTACACATAATTTATATTTTTTAAAAATACATATAATAATACGATTCAAAACCATATAAATTGTAAATAACATTAGAATTTTATATTTTGTTGACACAAATACTATTAATCCTTATAAACGAAACCACCAAATCCAATAGAAACGTCTACTACTACTACTACTACTACTTTATTTAAAACCCTACACTCCGATTATCAAGGGAAACCAATTTATTTAAACAAAATGATTTGACCTACATAATAGGGACTATATAGGGACGTAAAACATTTTTTACAACAACAAAGACAAGCAAATTGAAATATATATATACTACGTTCAAGTATAAAAACTTTATTATTTTATATGGAAAAATTTTATGTTCACTGTAAACGCACTAAAACTATAAGTACCATCCATTGGCCCATTTCAAGTAGCAGCATGAAGCAATTAAAAATTTGAAATTTGCTGTTCATACGGTATTTTTCCTGAGCTGAAAAATTGGATTTATTATTTATTTAAATTAGCCCAGCATCTGTCCAACCTGATTCGGAAATTTGCCCCTATAAATCTCACTCCACCAAAATATGTGAATATTTTCCTCTCCTTTCAAGCCTTAGAGTTACGGACTAGGATATCAAAGAAAACAATTAGTAGCTTTGTTCCAGAAGTTTTAAAAGCAATTTATAGAACGCTTCAGTCGCAATACCTTAAAGCGAGTTAACACTTATTTTTCTTCTTTTATTTTAGAATAGTTTCATTAGTAATCGCATTTGTCGGAATCCATAGATTTCTTTAGTCACATACTAAAGTCAGAGAAGGATCTAAAATGTTATTTATTAATCTAAAAATTGAAGCTCGAAGTTCAAATGTGACTCAGAGTTACATCGTGGTAGGATTAAGGATTTCATTGAATAATATAAGATTGATCATATATATAAAATTAAAGAAAAATTGCATGTATCAACAATATATAATTATTATAATTATTTTTATATAGATGCCTCAAGCTGAAAGTGAGTGGTTGAAAATTTCGAAAGAGTTTGATACTCTTTGGGATAATCCCCATGTACTTGGAGCAATAGACGGGAAACATATACGATTTAAAATTGCTCCACATAGCCATTCTGATTTCTTCAACTACAAAAAATATCATAGTATTAGTTTTACTAGCTGTAGTGAATTCACATTCTCGATTCATATAATATAGATGTGGGCTCTAATTGTAGAGTAAATGATGGTGTAGTACTGAGGAACAGTTCTCTTTTCAAAGCTCTGTTAGAAGAAACTTTGTTTTTTACCAGACCAACGGTACTAAAATCACTGGATGGTGATTTGCCATACTTCTTGATTGGCGATGACATTTTTGCCTTATAGGGGCTATTCACTATTTTTTCCAACTCATCAAGCCGCTCTCTCGTTCAATGTAAATTAAATGGAAACGGCAGGCTTGAGAGTAAAAAATTAAACATGTTTAATTTTCTACTCTCAGACCGCTATCGGTTTCTTTTGTATTAGTCGTTCACTAATACATACATGCCAAAAAATCATTTTAATTTTGCCTTCGAGGAGTGCACATCTAAAGGCCCTAGTAGACGTCGGACATGTCTGTGTCCGGGGTAATTTAACTCGTCTACAGCAATGTCCACGGACCAATCTGAAGGTCCGCTGCAATGTCCGAGTAAATTATGTATTTACGCGGACATAATGACAGCTTCATACATTTTTAACAACATGAAGATAGCAACGAAAGATTACAGCACAAAATAACATTGCTATTCATTATGATATCAAAAGTTTAAAGTTTTCATAATTAATAATTTTTAATTAAAAGTTCAACTTCATGTTATTATTACTATAAATTATATATTTAGTAAAAAATGATACAAGTCCGGGCAAATGAATGTCCGACGTCTACAGTGCATTTACCCGGACAATGTTCCGGACAATAAGGAGAACACAAGGCCCACAATATTGGTGCTACATGGTTTTTGATGGTGCATGATAGTAATATCTTTTGACTGTAAATTGTACTTGGTGGTGCTTAATGGTGCTGAATACTAAGGGGCCTTAAGAAAACATATGAAAATGCCAAAACAAACTGGGATTCTACAGCAGAGTTTTGATGCTGGAGTTTTACGTCAAAGTTAAAATTACATTTAAAGCATGTATCATGAGAGAACTAATAACCTGAAACTTTCACATCCCTATCCATTCAAGAAATTCCCGAAAGTAGATATCAATACGTAAATTTAATTAGAGATAAATAAAGTAATTATTTTGCAACGGATGGAGATGTAACATACCAATAGAAATATTTTTGGTCACAGGTGGCAAATGATTTTTCATATTCGAAATAGTTTTTCGAAGGAGCATGATACCATTGGGGGTATTCACATTGAGGCTTGTAACATTTCGGAAATGTTCCCCTACAATTCTCAGTCCACTAAAATATGTGAATATGTGTTGGAAAATATTACAGATAACATGTGTATATAAATGTGTATTAGTAAGATACCAAGCATGAGGCAGAAATATTTCTGCCTCAGGAAGGGGTAAAAGCTTTTTCGAAATTTGCGAAACTCCGTCTTACCTCTCACCTCCGCTTACCCTGAAATTAAATGTTACCGGACTCAGTGTGAATACCCTGATTCCATTGAACCAACCAACCAGTAAAGACGCACCCTAAATGAAGATAGGAATAATACAGTTTATTCGAGCGTTGCCACAAACCTTAAACGTCAAGTAATGTTTTTAATTTAATTTTTTTTTTATTAACAAATGTACGGTAGCTAGATTTATTTATGCAATTGCGAAAAATCAATTTACGAATCCTTAAATTAAATCAGGCCTTTAATATTTAATATATCAGGCCACAAATTATGGATTCAATCTTGTTACTATTTTTATTTTTACGAGTGGTCATAGCTCTTCATGCAAAAAATGAGAAAGATGTGACCTCAACACATATAGTACCCGAATTCAATCCATTAGGACCATTAGTTAAATGCTCATTTCTTTCGCGTGAATTTTTAGAATGCAGTGAACCAATGAATCATAAAGGTAATAAAACTGGGAAAGAAGAAATGGGTTATGGATGTATTAAATTTGGAGGCATGAATTACGAAGATGTTGAGCGAACAAAAGTTTTATGTACTGTTTTGGCTGGCATAGAATGTTATGGAAATAGATCATTTTTAAAAGATGGTTTTCCTTGCATTAGATATTCAGAACACTATTTTGTGACAACTTTAATATATAGTATATTGCTAGGATTTCTTGGTATGGATAGATTTTGTCTCGGCCAAACTGGTACAGCAGTTGGTAAATTACTTACACTTGGAGGAGTAGGTATTTGGTGGATAATCGATATTGTACTATTAATTACAAATAATTTACTCCCAGAAGATGGAAGTAACTGGAACCCTTATGTTTGAAATAAATATTCATGCTTTTATATACATATTTATATAATTTTGTTTTAAATAATATATAATTGTTTTAGGACGCTATAACTGTCTTTTTTTTAATCAAGTCATTTCAGACTTCACTGTAAATTTATGAATGTTTTCAGTTATTTTGGAAAGAATTTTTCAAAAGTAGCTAATTATTGAAGATCTACTTTAAGTTCAGTGAACGAACAATAACAATCACATTTTAGGCCTTTACCTTTTCAGGGAATAATAGTGTCTACTTTATTTCATATGCCATTAAATTTACAGTTGCTCAAATGTTCATAATTAGTTTTATATTTTATTTATAAAGTTTAAGGGATTTCACAAATTTGTTTACAATTTTCTTATTATACGGTTTAATAGCAATACAAGTTGGTATATTCTCTGGCTGTTCGATCCATAGTTTATGGTCAATTTTCGAATTTGTCAAAGTGGAGCTAAGAGAACGTAACTCTTCTTCGTTATTAATCTAATTAAATATTTGAAAAAAAAGAAAAGAATTTCAACAAATAAACCTATTATTAATCAAAAATCATACCTTTAATACAACTTTATGCATGTTATCCAAGTCTTTAAAATATTCTTTAGTTTCGGAATCATCGCGACATGAATATGAGATAGCAGTGGTTGCGTGACAGCACTGTGCTATCAATGCTCCTAATGGCCATTGGAAAGTTTTAATTAAATCTTCACGCACAATTATATATTGCACAATATTCATTTTATTTAAAGTTTACAAGTTTTGGCTGGCTAAAAAAAGCTTGATAATATAAACTGTCAAAACCAAACATACATATGGATATTATATGTATATGTATATTTTAGTTCAAATAAGCAAAAGTGAGTGCAAAATATTAGTTAGTGATTATAAGATTTAATATATTTAAAAAAATATAATAAAGGGTCTGAAATATTAATTAGTGGGAAATATATGAATAAATCAAGGATATAAATATATTTTAAAATATATAAAATATAAAAAAGTTTGTAAATATCTTTGGTGAAAAGGGTTTTTTAATAATAAATTAAAATTATACTCATTATATATTTGGTGTTTGAATATTATTAGTTTGGGGGATAATATAACAGAACGCATAGATGTTGGTTGGGCACTTGGCCCGACTACCGACTACGGACTCCGTAGATACTTAGGCCATTTCAACACTGAAATTGCTGGAGAAATGTCTTACGCTAAAAGCCTAGTTGTTAAAATTCTTGTATTTAATATTTGATTTAAAATCATAGAAATACAAACGGATTCGACATTAATGGCAGAATATTCACTTGTGGGTGTTAGGCACCGATTTTATAAATCCATAAAGTAAAAAGTAGAGTTCCTGGAGCATTAAAAACATGGAAACTGCGAACTTCACCAACAATGAATGAATTTTTTTGGTCGAAGTGGGATTTTGTTTTCTATTCAAACACTATAAATCGCAAAGTTTACCAAAAAAGTTTTTTGTGCATTTGATTTTGTTAGTATTTAGGGGGAGCCTGAATGACGTTTCAAGTAATTCTAATAAAATATGCTCTACTTAAACGAGATTTGCTACTGAAAGTTTGTTGCAGTTTCCACTTGTTTCCAGAAAAATGAAAGACAATTTTTTAAAAAGTTTTTATTTTGTTTTAATTTAATTAATTTCTGATTTAATAAGGTGGTTTTAGTATTCTAGTTTAGAAACTCGAAAAAATTGACTTTTTTTGCATATTTTCATAGCTCAACCCCCTAAAAAAATGTTCCCAAGAGGTTTTTTCACAATTCAAACAATTTTCGGAGCTACAGCTCATTTTGTGACGCATTTAGTCCTTAGTTCATGTTAATCTTTTAAAATTTAAACGCGTTTTTTTCGAAAATCCTTTTTTTGAAGCGGTGTGCGCGATATCTCAAGTTTTATCCAACCGATTCACATGAAATTTGGCACAAAGATTCTTTATATATTAGAGTATGCGGCTATGAAGAGTTTTTCATTCAATTTTTTTTTTTTGAATTTCAAAAGGCAAAAAAAAACCGGGGAAAACGTACTTTTCTTTCACAAAACATATTGTGAAAAACAATTTTTTTCTAAAAAACTTCGTAGTCTTGAAGAATTAAAAAAAAAGTTTTCTTCATTTTGCTTGGAAGGACTGGAATCGTGCACACCAGGACATGCCATTTTTTTTGTAAGCCCCCACTTTGCCGACCTACAGCTTTAGCAGCATAACAAGCTGATTGAAATTGAATAGAAAAATACCCTAATATTTCATTCTTAATTAAATAATATAAAATTTTATATATTTATAAAAATACGATTTATAACTTCAAATTGTCTAAAAATAAAAATTACTGCTTTTTCCCTTGTTGTATGGTGTGCAGGTGATAATAAATAAAAATTAATAGTTAAAAAGCTTGCACAATATTTTTTTGAATATCATGTCCTTTTTTCACATAATAATTAAAAAAACTTCATGATTTAGGTGAAAACAAAATATGACGTTATCAATAAAATAAGCAAAAATTTTAAGGTTTTGCATTCCTTATTTCCTCTTGTCTTATTAAAATTGGTCTTCTTAATAGTCGTCGTGAAATTCGGTTCCCTTTTTTGATTAATATGATCATTACTATCATTAGATATAGTATGTAATATGCAGCATTTTCTGATTATTAAGTTCGCATGCTTAATATTATTCTTTATATCTCTGCCAACATTGCAAAACCTAGTCTTTAAAAGGCCAAAAGCGTTTTGCACCTCTCTTCTATCCGATAAAAGTGTGCAACAATTCCATACTTCTGTAAATTTGATGTCTACATGCTTGGTTAGGAGAAGCAGCCAAGAACAAATGAAATGACAGGAGTATACTTTAATAACTAAACCCAAGCCTATATAAGCGCCAAGAGGATAGAAACATACATTTAGAAAATATATAAAATTTATTCATTCCATTCTAATAACAAAGATCATAAAATAATTCGTACCCCCGATAGATATTGTACTATCAGAGGTGGCCAACCTGCGGCTCGCGAGCCACATGCGGCTCTTTGAGGAATAATTTGTGGCTCTCGATAATTGTACCCAAGTTTCCTTGTCATTTTGTGTTATTATTTCCTTGAAGAATTAAAGGACGAAGAACTTGTAAATGACATTAATTTCTTTGCATTGTTAGATGGTTATCTAGCTACAATGTACTAAATCGATTTGTAGATTTTTTTGATCCAATAACTGCATTTCTAAAAGAAAAGGAAAGAACCTATTCAGAATTAGACGATGACGAGTGGTTACAAGACTTAATGTTTTTGACTGATATCATGGAACATTTGCAAACACTGAATTTACAATTGCAGGGGAAAGATAAAATAATATCTGACCTCTCACAGTGTATATCTAGTTTTCAAACTAAATTACATAAATAAAACATTTTGTCATTTTCCTTGAATTAAAAATATTTGTTCCAATATTAAACAAGAAAAACTCAACGAGTATATAAAAAAGCTACAAGGAATATTGACGGAATTCCAAAAAAGATTTCAAGACTTGAAATATTTTAAATCGTCTCTTGATTTTTTTCTGAATCCATTTGAAATTAACATAATTCAAGGTGAGTTTTCCATTTCCAATATAACTATGATACAAAAAGTATCTTGAGAATTGGAATTAATAGAGATGCAAGAAGATCAAGATCTAAAATTATCTTTGAAATTCGTGAAATCTAAACACCGATCGGTATTAACTAATCAGCATCTCAAAGAATTACTAAGAAGTGCTGTCACCAATTATTCACCAAATTTTAAAGAAATATCAAGAGAAGCAAAATAAATGTGTTTAATTTTTAATATTTAAATTCAATATGCATATTTTGTACTTTTATGTTTCCAATAAATATAACATCTGTAAGAGAATTTTTTTAACACCTTTTTTGCATACCTTTTAAATGCGTGTTTAATTGCGGCTCGCGAAAAATTTCAAATTTTGAAAAATGGCTCGTATTACCAGGGGTCTTGGCCACCCCTGTAACTATACTAAAGTCGCAGGTATTTAGAATATTTCTCTGCATTGCACCGTATTTACGACAAAGTAAAACCTGTATATATGACTAACAACAACACATAATAAGCGGCGTTATCAAGATGGGACGTAAAAAAGTAGATACAACACTTACAGACAGAGGGCTTATATTACAGTGGCATAACGAAGGCAAACCATACAAACAAATAAGTGAAGTGATAAATACAAGTTAATCGATGATTCAGTATATATTAAGAGAATAAAAGAATTATTGAATGCATTCATAATGCAGTGTGTTCAAAAATTTTAACTAAACGTGAACAAGCATTGTTGGTGCGTAAAGTTAAAAAAAATCCTTTCGTTAGTTGTCCAAAGTGAGCTAAATATGTGGAAAATAGATTTGACAAATCTGTTATCGCCGTAACATACCGAAAGGGCTCTATGCCGGCAAGTGTAGTAGGAAATCTGGAACTTATTAAAGGCGCAATGTATAATAATATGTATTTAGAGTTTAAAAAAAAGATTTGGTGCTTTAATCCAATATAAAGTTAAGATTAAAACTAAAATTATTTTCAACAAGATAATGATCCAAAGCACTAAACTAAAATTGTAATGAAATGGTACAATACTAACGTTCCAAATCAATTAATAGCACAGCCCTAAAGTCCAGATGTTAATCCAATAGAAAATCTCTAATATAATATTTAATTCATAAAAATAAACACTTGAATGCAACTACAATCAAGATACTTCATGAATACCTGTAAATTTTACTTTTCAATTAATCATATGTTGATTTGTTGATAAAGACTAAAATATACTTTTTAAATGTAGCAAGAAGAATGTGTATTTTAGAAGAGTTTTAAAAGTTAATCTAAAATATCTATTTTTGTAAATTGAATAACATCATTAGATCATGGTTTTTGTGTTAATTTTAATATATTGTTAAAAAAAATCTTTTGATGAAAATTTTGATTAAAATTATTTTAAATTCCGTATTTAATTCCTGTCGGCGAATTATTTGTCAAGTTTCATTAAAACAAAACAAATATTGTACAGCAAAACTATTCTTTTTATACAAGTACGACTTACTTTAAACTAATAATTCCAATTTTATTTTATTATATTGATTAGTTTTAAAATTATTTTTAAGGAATGAGTATTTATTAGCATCAAAAATTAATTTTATTGGTACATGTTATAATATAGAAAATATAAAGAAAAATTATTTTGAGCTTTCTTACTTGCAGTTATAACATTACAAAAGCTTAATGTAAAATATTAACAAAAATTTATAAAAATATATATAATAAATTAACACTACACAATAAATATTATTACCTTATCCAACAAAAAATTGCCTCTTAATTTAGTTATTTTAACATTAAGATTAATATTTAAGTAGAATATTAATATGGTTTATTTCAATGTCAAGACATACTATAACTATGCCAGCAACTCTTGAAAAAAATTATTACAGTTAAATTAAATTAATTTTTATTGACACGAAAAAAATCTTTGCTTTGAGTTTCCACAGGTGAATCTTATGTTATTAAATTAAATGGAGAAAATATTTGATTGGCATGTACAAAAGTACTTCTTTTGTTTGTAATATAAATTACAAATTATATAATCAGTCGATGGGAAATGGCAGTCAATCAAACGTCTTCTAAATGAGACGATTGTTAAATTGTTTTTTTCTATTTGGCACATTAAAATTAATTGAGATTTTAAGATTGGAAAAAAATTATATTTTGAAAACATCAAAAAATTCGAGTTGCTAATTACATATGAATATTTAAACATTTTACTAAGAATTAAATGCACATTTAGTAACTACATCTTTTTTTTAAACAACAATGGTAACTTTGTACTTGATGATTCTTAATTGGGGATCAATAGACGGACGGCTGGGAAAAATGAGCATTTTATTTGGAAGGAGAACAACGATACAATTAATGAAATGTGACCAATATTGTCATTTTAACAGTAACAGCTACGATTTTTGTCAACATATACTAATTTAACCACTAATTTCATATATGGTTTTTATATACATAAAAATTATACTCGAATCGCAGAAGTTTCAAAGAAAAAAAGACGTCTTAATCATAACTTTGTGCGAATCAAAACTGCAAAGCGAATATATCTTTTCAAAAATTCAAATGTTTTTTTTTGTTTTAATTTTAAATTATTTAAATGTGTTAAAACTTTCCGAATATTTAGAAATTTGTATATATCTTAATAGATATTATTATGAAACACACATAAATATTTTTATATGCACCTTAACTTTTTAAATATTTAGAGATTTGTAATTATATCTTAATAGAAACTGTAATGAAACACACATAAAAATTGTTCTATGCACATTAATATGTGTAAGAAACTACACATATTTTTTATACTTAATTATAAAAAAAAATACCTATATATATATATATATATATATATATATATATATCTATATATATATATTTATATAATTGAAGTTAGAAATAATCTAACATTCACAAAATTTTTAACATATAATTTTATGCTTTATAGCTTTCGGTGTTTTTAATTGCACAACACAAAACCAAGGAAACAATAATACCGAAAAGTTCAATTGCTATGATTCCAATAGTTACTCCTAGTAGTATAGTCCAATTTTCGTGTATTGTTTCCACAAGTTTATCAACACATCCCTAAAATTTTCAAATAAACTTAGAAAAATTATTGATATTATATAAAAACAGAAAACAATTTTAAAAATACAAAAAACAACTAAAGTTAAAGCTGGATAATTTTTAAGAAATCTAAAAATTTCTTACTCTGTAGATAAAAAATTATTTAATTTGTTATTTTGACCAATAATAGGTATAACTAAATTCTTACCTGACTATTTATTGCTGGGTTAAGAATGGCACCAATTGCAAGTTTTCGTGAAACTTCACAGGTTGTTCTTTCAACATTTTCTTTGCAGCATGATTCAGGAATTTCATAAGTTGGATTAACCTTAGATAGTGCAATATCTAAAACTTTTGTACGATCAACATTATTAAATTTACTTGAAGCCCAATCATGTGGCCCGTCGGCACCACAACATTTAAGCTATAAAAAGAACAAATAAACATCTAAATCAATTTAATATTTAATTTATACTTGTCGTTGGAAAGTATCAAAAGCTACAGTTCTTGTATATATTGGGCCATACTCTTCTTGAACTGTGTATTTTACAGAAGTTCGAACCATATCATCCATTTTGTCTTTATTATGATAAGCCCAAGCACCTGCTGCTATTTCCGCTACAATAACTATTAGAAGGCAACAGAAGAACTAAAAGAAACACATAAGAATATTTAAATAATTTTAAAAAATTGTTTACTGAAACAAGAAGACATTGTGATTCTTTGAAGGCACCACAGCATCCAAAAAACGCAACCATTAACATTAAAGTTCCCACAGCAAGAAAAACGTAAAGAGCAATGTAATAATGGTTATTTTCTTGAGTCATTGAAAATAAAAATGTCGGATCGGTAAGCATCCATATCGCACATACAATAATACCCACTCCAACAAGCTAAAATTAAATAGATTATCAAAATTTTAGGTAAAAAATATTAATGTGAATGCTTGAATTTGTATTTGTATGGATTTTCCCTAAGCTGGTTTTATATAAGTTTATTAAAAATATATATACATAAATTTCTGTATATATGTATATAGACCTAATTCTGTTTTTGCACGATAGATCCGTTCTAGAAAAATTCGCGTGAAAAAAATCATGTAAAAAAAAAACATACAACTGTATTTATAAAAACAAACAATGATTATCCCTGATGTTATCTACTTTAAATTGAGTTAATTCCTGGAAACTTTTATTTTGAACCAAAGTTATTTCAAAAAAATGTAAAAAGAAAACCAATTTCAGGTTTTAGATCGTGTTAAATCAAAACTGTTTAAAAAAGTCGTGTAAAAACCGAATTAGGTTTATATGTTTCATGATATAAGGCATAAACTGGGCCAAACCTAAAATAAAAACAAATTGGATGGGCGCAAGCTCAGTAAATAAAAAATTCTCATCCTACACATATGACGTCACATAATCTTTGTTGACTTTGAAAAACAAAAATATGTATTTCATCACACACTAAGTATTAAAAAACAAAGTACAATTACTTTTCATAAAATCACTTAGAAATTATATTAAAAAACTCATCAAATATACTACACAAAAATTAGCCTACCCAAAACAAAAGATTCACTAGCACCATAAGGTACTTTAAAACACTGCAACATCCATTTAATCCCATCTTTACAGCTTCTTCTGCTTGAATACTTTTTTTACAGTAATAAATACAGTATTTATTTAAAAACAATTTTAAAGTAGTGTCCTTATTTGAACCTAAACAAAACCAATATTAAACTTGCAAATAGATCAAAAATAGAGTTCATTGGAAAAACACGCCCAGCTTTTCTTAAGGTAAAGATATTTTACTACAATAGAATACAAAATAATATGTTGCAGTTTGACATCATTTATGCACTAAACTCCTTTTCGTTCATAATTATTTTTAGTTCATATACTTCTTTTTGAAACTAATTGAAAATCAAGAATATAAGCATTTTTTTTACTATAATGTTTTTTTTAATTTACATGGAGAATAATTTTATCGATACTTCTGGCAAGAAAGGATAGAAGGCAAATGAAAATTTCGAAGTTATCAGGGTATTCATATTGAGGCCAGCATCATTCAATTTCAGGGTAAGCGGAGGTGAAATGCAAGACGGAGTTCGCAAATTTCGAAAAAATGTTTACCCCTTCCTGAGGCAGCAATATTTCTGCCTCATGCTTGGCATCTTACTAATACACATTTATATATACACGTTATTATCTGTAATATTTTACCAATACATATGCACATATTTTAGTGGACTGAGAATTGTAGGGGAACATTTCCGATTTGATACCGGCCTCAATGTGAATACCCCCTATGGAATATTTTTTAAAAATCTTCTAATTTTATAGCTAAAAGGGAGCCATTAATCAATTTTAAGCTAATTTACAGCTTATGTGGTGTATACACCGACCCAAGAACGTAGTATCAACTTGGTACTATCAAATGAGCTTACACCAAAAGTACTATCAGCTATACTACTCAGAGGAACAAAGTGAAGTGAAATATTGAACACTGTGAAATATCCAACTTGCTAAAAAAGTTAAACCAACCCTAATAATTAGTGTAATAATTACAGTAATAATTGCCTGTGTTAAAATATATAAAATAAATAAATACGATTTGGATATCTGGGCAGGTATTCTGTCTCGGTGAGAAGTCAAAATGAGAATGAGAATGTCAAATTTTGACATATTTGCCATACCTTTTATTATATGTCAAAATCCGGCTTTTTCATTCTCACGTTAACTTCTCACCGAGACAGAATCCCAGCACTGATTTGGATCTATCAACAATTTAAAATGGCGTAATCAAACACTTCAACAGCTGATTTCGAAAAGACTTTAGGCTACGTTTATAAAATAAATGTGCTGGAGTTGAAACAATTATGGTACGTACCATCTCCGCTAGACTGTATCGAAACCATTTTTTGAAGATGGTTTCGTCTGCAAATTTCATGTAAAGCATGCAATGGTGGCTTAATCTACCACAACAGCTGATTTCGAAAAGATTTTGGGCTGCGTTTATAAAATAAATGTGCTGAGATTGAAATATATGCGACTTGTGAAGTAATAATTGATAGCCTAAATATGGAAAGCTGGGCTAAAGGTGACAGATGATTTTTCATATTCCAAAGAGTTTTTCAAAAAAGCATGATACCATTGCATGGATCTAATAGGCTGTTTACACCAGCAACGAAACCACGTTGCGGAAACCACCATTGTATGCTATTGGAATCTGTCAAAAGTAATATTTATATTTTTATAATCTTTGGGAAGATGTTGCATTTGAGTTGGCTAAATGTTTTTATAATATACAGCATAGTATTAAAATTTATAAATATTGTTTAAAAAACAATGAACTTAATGAAGATAAACAAAATTATTTAAGTTAGCCGTTTTTCATATTATAATTTTTACAGAGAAGTTTGGACAAAACAAAGTACCAAAGACTGTTCTTTTGCATATTTAATGTACTTTAAATGTGAATTAATATTCATATATTTATTAATTAAAATCATTTGTTCGATTGTTCGATTTATACGGGTTTTGGATTAAAGATAATGTTATATTCAAAACATCCAAATAAAATGATTTCATATATATATTTGTAATTCATAAAAATCAATGAATTTATTTGAAAAATCATGTCTTTTATTGTTTATAAAAAATGAAATTATTTACTAATAAAAGGATCAAATAATTTGTACATTTATACTGTATAAATAATATGTTCGCTAAAATTTTCAAGAATGACATCAATTACTTAAATATTTTATGGAAAGGTGATTAGATAGAATAGATATGGATTAAATTAGTAAATGATTACGTTTTTGAAAAAATTCTCCTGCTGTTATTACATATATACATACTTTACGCTCAGTAAGTAAACAATTATAAATATATAGTGAATATATATTATATGACTGAAATTTGAAAGCTTTCAAAAATAAGAATTAACTTCTAAAATCTAAACCATTAACTTCTATTATTTTTAATAATATGGATATTATTTGTTTTATTATCTGATTTTTGTGTTTGCGTCATTTCAATTTGTCTTTTGTATGTTTTAATTTTAATAATTTACTATTTAATTTACTATGAATAATTCAACTTCATGATTTCCACTATCAGTATCATCTTCAGATATTCCAATATGCATTGATTCACTATTTGTTGATGATATTGTATTTGCAGGACTTGAATCATTATTTCTTTGTTCAATACCAGTATCCATCATTGATGATGGAACCATTGTTGAAGAATATATTGATGATGTCGAATTTATATTATTTGAGCAAATTTTGCTCAGATTCCATCAAGTCTAATTGATCAAGGATCCTTGATAGTCTAAGGGGCCCTTAAAAAATCGCTGTCCAAATCGCTAATGTAGACTTTAAGTTAGTAAGATGCAAAGCAAGAAGCAGAAATATTTCTGCCTCAGTAAAGGGTGAAAAATTTTCGAAAATTTCGAAACTCCATCTTAAGGGCCCCCTAGACTATCAAGGATCCTTGATCAAGTAGACTTGATGGAATGTGAGCAAAATTTGCTCAAATAGTTGCTAGAAATTTTGCTGCTAACTATCAAGTCTACTTGATCAAGGAAATTTGAGCTAATTAATGTCAAATTTGTTTTTATTAATGTCGATCATTTTTAGATACGTTAATTTGATGTTTTTTTCTGATATATTTTGTTACAGACATTGGCACGCTTTCCACTAGTAGGGACACTCTAATATGTACTTTTTCCGATTAAGTCCGACACCCAGATATCGGAAAAAATAGTAAAAAAATTTAAAAAGTCGTTTTAATATGATTTTTCGATCTTTAAAGTTTACACTGAAACCTCTTTAAAATCGCCATATTTGAACTGCCACAATATAAAAATCTTCTTCTTCTTCCCATCAAAGTTGTCATCACTAATTCATTTGTCAATGAAGGCTAGTAGTTTAGACCTAAATTCAAGGCTACGTTAATTAATGAATTAAATTTTTTCTTGGTTGGTCTAGATAATGTTATTATACTATTTATTTATAAATATATGTATTATTTAATTAGAAAAACTATTATCTATTCGTCAGTGTACTAAACTTGAATATAGAAGACGAGAACTTTTACCTGAGCTGACAATTTGATGTTTATCGCCCGGTTTCACAGTTCATACTTAAGTGCTCCTCAGCACATCTGTCAACTTAAAAATGTATTTAAGCAGATTTTGCGTTTCACAGTTCCTCCTTAACACTTAAGGAGCCTTAACTTCTCCCTTAAGTTAAGTCCCCAATTTTCAAGACTTAACTTTCAGAATAGTAGAATTTGTGTCAATTTTACTAAATTTGATGTCAAAAAAAGTTACTTTATGTAAATAATAATTTTCAAGAATAAAAATTAAATTGACTTTAAAGTTAGTGTTAATAAATAAAAGTGCAATTTTCATTTGATAGTGTTGTATAAGAAATGCACTATTTCGCGTATTAGTTTTAATATGTGAAAAGTAACTATTTAGTTGAATTGTACATAAATATTTAAACATCATTAACATTATAAAAGTTTTATTACAATTTATTTAAAATTAATTTAACACTAACTTTTCAATAATAACTATTTATATTTTTCCAAAAACACTTGCTGAAACCATATAAAGGACGCCAATGCCGAAAATAACTAATTATTTTATTACCCTTCAGCAATATAATTTTTAAATTACCCAGAATGGCCACAGAAATGATATTGCCATATATGGCAAGATGTTTTACAATATCTTGTGAAAACATTTTCGGCATTAAAAAAATTATTTAGTTTGTCAATCATTTTGTTAAGTTTAATTAGAAATAAAAGATTTAATGAATAATATGAAAAATATTTATTAGTTTGCTTTATAATAAACACAAGGAATATTTATATTTTAAGAAAATTACAGATTAGTTGTTGTTTTTAATAGTGGTGCTTATATTTTTTCACTTTTTCACTTATTGTAACATATCTCTATGAAAAAAATATGACAGGTAATGATAATTTTACTTAAAAATGGCTTACAAAATTCAGCAATGAATGTTGAGTTAAGGAGATCATAAAAATGAACTGTGAAACACTTCTAGTTCTTAAGGAAAACTTAAGTTTTTTAAGAAACTTAAGTGAGGAAAAACTGAGGTGTCAACTGTGAAACCGGGCGTATATATTTTAAGGTGTCATAATCAATCATAATTTAAGAAGAAAACATATTTATTGGTATCAATTATTATGGAAACTAAAAATTTCTTTTGTTTTTATTTACAGAATTATTGCTCACCAATTGTATGCTGTGGTTTTTTGCATAAATTCCTTGTAATTTTATTGGAACCCAAAAACTCGCAAAAATATTTCATAAAGGTAAAATAGAGCTTACATTCCAACCCGATTTGTACATCAACGTATTTGAAAATTAAATAATAAGTAAAATAAAAAGAGACTGATAGTTAATATTTTTTACATAAAATGAATATGTAGCACTGGGTAATAATTGGTGATAATAATAAAGGAATATTATACTCTAACTAAAAAAATCATTTCAATTTATTCCTTACACCAAATTTATTTGGATTTGTGTATCAAATAGAACATTCGATGGTTTTTTAAATATCACCTAGAAAGAGGTCAATACATATTACGAAGAACAGAAGGTCGTATTTTAAAAACAAACAGTTAAGTTATACGGTTTTTTGTGTAGGTTTCCAATTGATACTATATTTAATTCTCATATATTTTCTTAAAGAGACTGAAAGTAAAGTTTTAAGAAATGATTTTGAAGTCACTAAAAAAAATTTATTTTATTTTTTATTTTTTTTATTATTTTTATGGCTAATTTTAAAATTATTATGCTTAAAATTCAAATACAAGTAATTCACATGACTTATGAAATAACGTGATTTTAATATCACACTAAACTAAATAAACACAATAATATATTTTACACTTATTCTTTTTTTCTTTTTTTTACCATTTCTATAATAACCTTTTTATCCTTTTTATAAGTTTTATAATTCATTATAAATTGGTTTCAAATTCTTACAATGTTAACACAATAGTGCATAAAATTCAATAAGTGTATCTTTTTCATTATTTTTGATAATTTCTTGTTATGAAATGAAGATGTATAAATGGTGTTGATTTAGATGGGAACGTACTAAGCATATATGATTCACCATCTTTAACATCAGAATTTTGGGGTAGATTTCCATTTGTGGCTGTATAGTCTGTGCATAATTTTTCCAAATTCCCATATTTTCAAAGCACAATCTAAGTTTCCTAAAATAAAATAAACATCTCAAAAACAAGAGCCAAGCAAAACTATAAAATGTAATAGATTCTGAAAAATTATCAATTTATATAATTTTGAAAATATTGAAATTACTCCATTTTCCATTTTTTGTGAAGACTTCTTTACGACACCTAATTTGCTCTTACAATTTTATACATAAACACAAAAATATAGCTAACCTGATATTAAAAAATTTCCGTTGCGGCTATTCTCTGTCACTCGATCATCTATCATCATCTGCATCTCTATCAATTTCTTTAAGATGTTCAGAGCCTTTCATTGCAACACGTAGCTTTGCAGGAGTTAATATCCAAACTTTGATATAGATTCATAAAAGCCAACAGGAATCATCGCATATATCAGCACTAAAGAACAAAAAATAAATTTATTAAGTTTCACATTATGTTATTAATTTACCAAATAGCATTATTGCCAGCATTTAACAGAGTATACATGCATACAGAAGGTATCACATCCTAAATTTACTCTTTTGGTTGATTTTCTAAGTGCTTTTATTTTTTCTAACTTATCGGCGTCTTTTAATTGCAACAATGGTATACGATCATGAGGAGGAGGATTTCGATTTCTTTAAAAATAAGGGATCTTTCTTTTGTTTTTTTTTTTAGGTTTATTAGGTGGTGTTGTAAGAGTTTGGAAAACCATCTAGATTGTAAAATTATGAATATTACATTTAAATATAAAATAGTTTATATCTACCTCTTTTAATAATCCATAATATACTCGAACTTTATTATCTTGTCGTTTTGCTTCTCTAATAATAATTGCACCAGCCGCTGCCTGACATTGCCCCTTGCTTCTTGTCGCACCTTCATATAATGCAAATGTTTATTTATTGTTTGAGAGACAGCTTCCGACTTTTTTTTCTTGGATATGTCGTTTTAACAATGAAAGTGAATCTTGTGATATTTTGACAACAAATTTCTAAACTAACTAAATCATTATTTTCCACATGTGAACTATTTTTTATCAGTAGTAGCTGTTCAATATCGTCTTGATATTAATATTCTTGTTCAGGGCTATACTTCTGAAGCAAAACCTTTGCTTGTTCCTCATTTCCTTTCGACATTAGCTTTCCAATAAATTTGACATAACATTTGACAAACGATTAAAATTTCAGGGTCTTTCACCTTCACAAAATTCTAAAACCGAATTCACATCGGAATCAGAAACATATTCGTTTTCTTCAAGATTGGCTTCTTCCCACAAAACTTCTTCAGTTTCCTTATTTAAATATTATATGTAATTGAAAGTTACATCCATTTTTTCAGTAGTTATATTTTCATTAATAAGTTTTTAAGCTAATTCATTATAAATTGGTTTAAAATTTTTACAATGTCCATACCATGGTGCATAAAATTCAAGTGTTAAATTCATAGCGTATTATTGTTTTTAATTTCTTTTTATCTTAATGCTTACATTAAAGGTTTTTCACCTAATTTCATCTTGGATTAGATCCTTTGCACTAATAGCAATAATTATTATCTGCAAAATAAGAATTAGAATTATTATTTAAAAAAATATTCATAAAAAAATACAACCTGTATCAGAAGACCTGCTATATCTGCTTAAACTAACTTACACTACTTAGACTAAAATTGGAATTGAAAAATTAATTCGAGTAATTATCAAGGGAGATTTCTTTATCTCCACTTTCTCCTTCGTAGACCGTTAGAGGGTCAATAATATCTTCTTCATTTCCGCTTTTTTCTTCGTAGAGCGTCAGAGGGTCAACAGTATCTTCTTCATTTCCGCTTTCTTCTTCTTCTTGTTCATCTTCTTCGTATTCCACTTGGGACGGATTATATTTTAAAAGGCCTTCAATCCCTTCGGATTCAACTGTAGGAAGGTCAATAGCTTGAAGCTGTAAGCCTTCTTGAAGGATTCCATTTATGTAACCCGGGTAGATCTGTAAAAATTTAAAACAATTAATTTATAATTTTATTTTCAGAATTTGCTTACCTTAATTAGGTGCTTCAAGAAAGTATGTATTTTGCTTCCCTCGTCAACGCTTTTCTTAAGGTAATGTTTGCGATAAAGAAAAAGAACCATGTATTGATTAATAGATTCTGTAGTAGCTCTATATTTTATGGAACCTTTCAATAATTTATTCTGATTTTCAATGTGGTTTGTAGTGTTGTCCGGGTTTCCTTCCTCTACGAATTCCCCTATGCTATGGTTCGTCGTCTTATGAATAGTTTTCTCAGAAAATATGCGATCGACCCCTTGGTACTGCTTGGCACTATCTGTATATATAGTATAATTTTAAAATTAGCCATAAAAATAATAAAAAAAATAAAAAATAAAATAAATTTTTTTGGTGACTTCAAAATCATGTCTTAAAACTTTACTTTCAGTCTCTTTAAGAAAATATATGAGAATCAATTTTAGTATCAATTGGAAACCTACACAAAAAACCGTATAACTTAACTGTTTGTTTTTAAAATACGACCTTCTGTTCTTCGTAATATGTATTGACCTCTTTCTAGGTGATATTTAAAAAACCATCGAATGTTCTATTTGATACACAAATCCAAATAAATTTGGTGTAAGGAATAAATTGAAATGATTTTTTTAGTTAGAGTATAATATTCCTTTATTATTATCACCAATTATTACCCAGTGCTACATATTCATTTTATATAAAAAATATTAACTATCAGTCTCTTTTTATTTTACTTATTATTTAATTTTCAAATACGTTGATGTACCAATCGGGTTGGAATGTAAGCTCTATTTTACCTTTATGAAATATTTTTGCGAGTTTTTGGGTTCCAATAAAATTACAAGGAATTTATGCAAAAAACCACAGCATACAATTGGTGAGCAATAATTCTGTAAATAAAAACAAAAGAAATTTTTAGTTTCCATAATAATTGATACCAATAAATATGTTTTCTTCTTAAATTATGATTGATTTTGACACCTTAAAATATATAAACATCAAATTGTCAGCTCAGGTAAAAGTTCTCGTCTTCTATATTCAAGTTTAGTACACTGACGAATAGATAATAGTTTTTCTCATTAAATAATACATATATTTATAAATAAATAGTATAATAACATTATTTAGACCAACCAAGGAAAAATTTAATTCATTAATTAACGTAGCCTTGAATTTAGGTCTAAACTACTAGCCTTCATTGACAAATGAATTAGTGATGACAACTTTGATGGGAAGAAGAAGAAGATTTTTATATTGTGGCAGTTCAAATATGGCGATTTTAAAGAGGATTCAGTGTAAACTTTAAAGATCGAAAAATCATATTAAAACAACTTTTTAAATTTTTTTACTATTTTTTCCGATATCTGGGTGTCGGACTTAATCGGAAAAAGTACATATTAGAGTGTCCCTACTAGTGGAAACCTCCCCCAGACATTTTATATTAAAATAAGTTCGAATATTTTTTTTATTTTTAATTAAAAATAGCATGTGAACTCTTTCGAAGTGTTGCATACAATTTATATCTGTCAAAAACTTTGATGAAATTTTTTCAAAGTTGTCATTTCTACTTGACCGGATCTCCATTAACTATCAAGTTTATTTGAACAAGGCGTATTTGATCAAGGATCCTTGATAGTCTAGGGGGCCCTTTACCTTTCACCTCCGCTTACCTATGGAATTGACAGATGCTGGCCTAATGTAAATACCCTCAATCAAAATAGTCGTCATTGGCATGTCTGCACCTGCAGCTCAACATAGGCAATCAAACGTAGTTGTGTCTGTGTTAGTAGAAATTGATACTAATATATACATTCATTCATGTTTCCCTTTCATCCACGAGACCTTTGTATGTAAACGCATGAAGGCTGTACCTATATTGGTGCGCATGAGTATAAAGAGGAGAATTTACTATGTTTCCGAATCAATGATCCGGCTCTCAATTTTTCCAGCTGAAATTCATTTTGTAGTATCATACACGTTTTTTATCCTTGTGTGTGTGAGAGCCTTGTTCCCATATAATTTATTGCTGCCTTAGAACCAGTTTAACATTTTCGTATGATAAAGCATCCATCTGCACTGCAGGGCTGGTATTCTCTCTCGGTGAGAAGTCAAAATGAGAATGAGAATGTCAAAATCTCATTCTCACGCTAACTTCTCAACGAGACAGAATCCCAGTCCATCCCAGTCCAGTTCCACTTCCCAGTCAACTTCTCACGTATGTGTATTAGTAATAACCAACACCATATCAGTGTTGTGAGCAAAATATTGAACATTTTGAATATTTTACTCACCAATCGTGATATCCTTGGCATGTACACAAGATTGAATTTATTGTTGACTACATCATATTCTCAAAAATGTTATTGTCTTTGTTTTTGTCCAAAATTTTTAAGTTTTAAAACGTTGAAAAATTTGTAAATTTTCCTTTTTCGTAATTCTTTTCTTGTTCGTAATTATTCCTTTCTTCGTAATTCTTGTACGTTGTTGACAGCAGCCGAAACTTTCTGTAGGGTAGTTCTAAAAACTCTTTATTATGGTCTCACTAACAAAAAAAATTTATTTCACTTTGACAATTCATTATATTATATTATATTAATATTTAAATTTAAATTTAGATTGATTTGTGACCTTTTTTAAAATGATATTTTAATTATATTTATCAAATCGTCAAATTTTAATTTTTCACAGGATATTATATTGTATATATAGATGTTTAGTCAGGTTTATTGTTAAAATAAATTCCTTAAACTATTTCAACTATATTGTCCTTAAGGTTTTGATAAACAGTAATTATGTCATCTGTTGTCCCTAGACCATCTGTTTCTCAGCTTATACATGACAAATCAAATGAGGAAGAACCAAAAAAGAAATCCAGAGAAGATTGGCGAAAAGCTAAAGAATTAGAAGAAGCGAGAAAAGCAGGTACTGCACCTGCCGCTGTTGATGAAGAGGGAAAAGATATAAATCCACATATTCCACAGTACATAGCAAGTGCGCCTTGGTATTATGGTGCTACAGGTAAATTAATGAATTAAAATTATTTCATTTGTTACCGGAAGAATTTTACCGTGATCTAAAATGATATAAAATTATTTCATTTGTCACTATTTTCCATAAGACAATAAAAATCTCAAGGTTAAGAAATAAAAATATAGTTTCTTTTCAAATTGTAATTTATCTTTTAATATAATCTCGCTTAATCCAATGGTTTTACAACATTTTTATTCTTTGTTCATAGATTCAATTTCTTTTCAAATAACATTCTTTTGATATTTATGAACAGATAGAAGTTGCTTGTGTTCGATCTGCAAAAAAAAATGGCTGAGAGACCAAATCGGTATTTAAGTAATTCGATTCTAAAATAATCCTTAATCTTGCGATGTGTATAGTCTCAATGAGATGTTTTCTTGGTATCTCCTTTTACACGATTCCATAATAGTAATATTTTTAAAACTGTCGTTAGATCTGGTATTTATATGTAATTTGATTGATTAAGTTCTATAGCGAATTTTTTAAATAAATCATAGGTCCTACTTTAAAACATCAACGACCCCAGGATATTGGCATTCAAAATGAATCTAGTATTTTAACAAATTTAAAAAAAGGAGTTGATTTATCCAAAACTGTCACAAAATATCGTAAAGGTATTGTATTATTTTAAAAAAAAAACTAACTATACTTATACTTTTATTTATTATATTAAGGTGCTTGCGAAAATTGCGGTGCAATCACACACAAAAAAAAAGATTGCTTAGAGAGGCCACGAAAAATAGGAGCTAAATATTCAGAAGTCGTTATAGCACACGATGAATATATTAATGAGTTACCAAATACTGATTACGATGGAAAAAGAGATAGATGGAGTGGATATGATTCTGCTAATCATAAAGACATTATTGAAGAATATGAAAAAATTGAAGAAGCAAAACGACAACTTAAAGCAGAAAAATTAAAAGATAGTAAATTTCATTAACTTTTAAAAATGTATCTACCTAATCCTTTTATTTATTCGTTCAATTATAAACTAGATCCAAATGCTGAAATTTCTGATGAAGAACAAGATGAAGATAAATATGTTGATGAAGTTGATATGCCTGGTACAAAGGTAGATTCAAAACAACGAATTACAGTTCGAAATTTGCGTATTCGAGAGGATACAGCTAAATATCTTAGAAACTTAGATCCAGAATCGGCTTATTATGATCCAAAAACAAGATCAATGCGTGATAATCCTAATCCTCGAAAAAATCCTGAAGAGTGAGTATGATTTGATAGATGAATAAAAGCGTACCCAAAAAATTTTAAGAAGAATTATTATTTACTTTTTTAATAAAAATAATTTTTGTTTTTGTATAGACTTGAGTTTGCTGGTGAAAATTTCGTTCGATTTACTGGTGATACCAAAAAACACACAAAAGCCCAATTATTTGCTTGGGAAGCATACGATAAAGGTGTCGATGTCCATCTTTTGGCAGAGCCAACAAAATTAGAACTACTACAAAAAGAGTATGATAAGAAAAAATATCAATTTAAATCAAAAGTATTAAAAAATTTTCCTATTACAAAAAAAAAAATAAAAAAAATTGATGTTTTATATTTTTTAGACAAAAGATGAAATTTTGCAAAAATATGGTGGTAAAAAATACCTTGATGTACCTCCTAAATCTTTATTGCTAGCGCAAAGTGAAGAATATGTTGAATATTCTCGATGCGGGAGAATAATTAAAGGGCAAGAAAAACAAAAGGCAAAAAGTATTTATGAAGAAGATATTTTAATAAATAATCATAAAAGTGTATGGGGATCATATTGGAACTCCGGAAGATGGGGTTACAAATGTTGTTACTCATTTCTTAAAGTAATTTTTGTATTTGAAATTTATTTTTTGAAAAACTAAATAAATTATTTTTAAAGAATTCTTATTGTGTAGGCGATAAAAATAAGCCCAATAACATTAAAGTTATTGATGAAAGCGAAAAGATTTTTAACAGTATCCTTAATAAAGAAGTGTATAACAAGGAAATAACATTAATAAAAACTAATAAACAGTCTAAAAAATCAAAAAATGAAAAGCATAAGAAGGCCGCAAGGAAAGAAAGCGAGTTGGAAAAAGTAAATTTAATTAACTGAAAATTTAAGTGTAATTTTTTATAATTTTGTTTAAAGGCTTTACAAGCTGAAGAAATACATCAAACTGAAATGTCAAAACTTTTGGAACAAGATGAAAGAAAAAGGCCGTATAATAGTATGTATGAATCAAAGGTACCTACTGAAGAGGAAATGGAAGCATTCATGATAAAACGGAAACGGGATGAAGACCCTATGTTAGCATTTTTAAATTAAAAATGAATAACTTAGAATTTGTAAACAATATAGAGTAAGTTTAAAATTATTTTGCAGCTTTTTAAATAAATATTTTTATTTAAATATGTAAATTAAAATAAATATAAATTTAGTTTTATTTGATTATTTCCAAAATAAATAGTACATTACATTAAATTATATCCAAATTTTGTCATAAAATTTGACCATATATTGATTAATTTAAAAAATCTAAAATATCTTGTTGGGATAAAGACTTTAATCCATTATCGTTGCTAGACTGACTCTCAGAATTTAAAATTGATTGACTCATAAATACTGTATTATTTTTGGAAGCTATCATTTGATTAATTGGTATATGATTTTCTTTTTTTCCTTCAAAAAAATCGAGTACATCCAATGATTTATGATTATTTGTTACACCATTATTCGGAATGTTTAAGTTCGATGCAAAATTCAAATAATTTGTATTAATCATGTTATCAGATGTTTTCTCTTCTACATAAAAACTAGAGGTTGGTTTCCAAGAAATGTCAGTTTTTGTAAAAGCATTAACTTTTGGCTTTTCCAGAGATTCAGTTGGTACACTAGGAAGTAATCTGTAAAAACAATATTTAAATTTTATTCATTTTTTGATGATTAGTCATACAAATCATTTTTTCCTATTGTTTTGGATTGAACACAGTTTAAACTAATACTCTGAAGTTCATTATTAATTAAGTTAGTGCCTGGCTCTTTTTGTATAGTACTTATTTGTTCAAGATTTAATCTTTGCTCGTTTTCAATCTTCTGTACCATTTCTTTGATTAAATTAATAATAATCAAAAACTGATTCGTAGTCAATCTATTTTCAATGCTTAAAGGCATTAAAAATGGAATGATTTTCGTAGCAATAACATCCTTAGATATTCCAAGTTTGATATCATTAAATGCTATCTTGTATATACCTTAAAATTATAATTATATAAAAATTCAAACTGCTTTTGTTTGTTTCATTGTTTATTTACCTGTTATTGCCATAATAATAGCAGGATCACGATTCTGAATTTGGTTAAGGAATGGGAGAATTTCATCTAAAACAAGCCATTTATCTAAGTCCAGTAAAAGTTTACCTAAACAAATTAGGCAATTTACTTGCACAGAAAGGTGCTTTGAATTGAGACAAATATTTTTAATGCGAGGAATAACTGCATTTTTAGTCGCATGATAGTCAATTAAAGATGAACAAGTAGGCAGCACACTTAAGGCCAGTTCCTGTACTTCAACTACGTTACATTCTAATGCTTTGTAAAGCATTGGTAAAACGTGTAATTTCACATCATCTGGTTGTGTTAATTTTAATAAAAGATTAATTTTACTCATAAGAAGTAACAAAATTTGAATAGGTTCTTGAAGTTTCATTGCAATTTTTAAATGGGAAACAATAAAATCATTGTATTCTTTTTGACTACTATTTTCAGCAATAATAAGTAAATTAGGTAAAACAAAGGGTATCATTTGTGGATTTACAAATTCTTTAACAAGATGTGGAAGAATATGTTGTAAGTTTATTCGATGAGGAAAAGTTGGAATTATTACAATCAAGTCTTTATAAAATTTAGATCTTTGTAAATTATCTAATTGATAGGGCGAATCTAGAAAATTGAGTGTTTTAACAGCAATATCGTCAAAGTAAGATGCCTGTAAAATATATACATTAAATATTTGTTAAATATATATATATACATATATATGTATAAATATACCTTAGATATTTGATGCAATTTCGGTCGATGAGTAGGACTTGCATGTAGTAATATTTTTAAAACTGTCGTTAGATCTGGTGGAATGTAACTAGTATTTATATGAAATCTAGATTGACTAAGTTCTATAGCAAATTTTTTAAACAAATCATAGTTCTTCGAAAAGATTTTAATTGGCTTTCCTTCATTATAAATAGAATAAATTAAAACACCTAAAAAAATATATATTATTTCAATTAATAAAACATAAATTAAATTTAATATACCTAAAGAAAACAAATCACTTTCTGGAACAACTTCATTGTTAAGCGCAATTTCAGGTGCCGTGTATTCTAGTGGAGGCTGATTTAAAGTATGAAACGATGTATTATATAGAGTATCCTTTCTAGTGTTTGCTTCTCCAAAAATACAAAAATCGAAACCAAAGATTTTCCAGTTCCCTTGTTGGTTGATAATAATAGATTCAGGTGTAATATTTCTATGGATTAACTTCATATCAGTGTGTAAAAAGTTTAATCCTTTAACTAATTCTAAAATTCCATGCTTGATTTCGATTTCATGTAATGAAAAATTTACTATTTCCAACCTTGAAGGGAACTGATTTTTGTGAAGTATATTTGATAAGCTTATGAATGTTGGTTCAGCTGCAAATGCAAAACTGTCACGACTTTCTTCGAGAGGATGCTCAATAGTTAATACATTTGGATGTCTAATTTTTGTTAATTGATGAATTCCGTTCTTTAAGTTGTCTACAAAACAATCACGATCTTCTTTTGACCATCGTTCTAATTGTTTTTTTTCAAAAAAAAAAACAGAAACTTTTTGTTTAGTTGATTTTTTTTGTCCATTAAATACTTTCCAGCTAAGGCCTAAAGAATAAGTATAATAATGATTTTCATTACTTAATATAACATACCATTGCCCGCTGTCGCAATTTGATTTTGGATTTCATATTCTCTTGTAACTGGATTTCCGGATAATACACTTGAAAACTGTGAAACAGTACTTGAGACTGATGTATAAAATTTGTTTATTACATCCATTTTTAAATAATGTAATGTATTGAATTACTGCAATTTACAGTTTTACATATTTCTCCTTTGATATTACTAATTTGAATTTAATAATCATTTACGCGAAATTACTTTAAATTAAGTTCAGTTGATGATATTTATAATTACCCATAGGGAATTAATTGTTTGTGTCAAATTTAATTAAAATAACAATTTTTCATTAAGACAGATTATTCGAAACAGTATCTAGTTACTATAGCCTTTGTCCCAACCTGTAAATTAAGCTATAGAAAGAATTTTTTAATGAAATAATTACATTTATCTAATGTATTAAAAATTCTTCCATAACTAATATCTTCTTTTTTAATCAAGCTGTCAACAATTTAATAAGGTATTGCTTACATTCAGCTATGGCAGACGGCGCATGGTGCCCCAGCATCACTTTAGTTTTTAATTTAGTAATTTTTTTAAATTTTCTTTTAAATATAATGAAAAGAAGTCAATAACTTTGATTTAAATTAGTTTCAAGTTGAAATTAATTGAAAAGTTTTGAATAAATGGGTATGAAATAATGTTTAAACTAGTCGAAAACGACTTTCATATGTTTGGCCATGGAATATAATTGAATATAAGGATTTTTGCTTAAACTAATAATATTTTTTTAAATTTTCTTTTAAATATAATGAAAAGAAGTCAATAACTTTGATTTAAATTAGTTTCAAGTTGAAATTAATTGAAAAGTTTTGAATAAATGGGTATGAAATAATGTTTAAACTAGTCGAAAACGACTTTCATATGTTTGGCCATGGAATATAATTGAATATAAGGATTTTTGCTTAAACTAATAATATTTTTTTAAATTTTCTTTTAAATATAATGCATACATTAATTGGATCGAAAGTGTTGTTTGGAATTAAAAACATTTTTTTCTTAAAATTGTGTTTAGTTTAGTTTTTTAACTATTTTCCTAGCATTTTTATAACTTTCGTGTATTTTAAATAATATGAGCAACTTACAAGTAAGGGGAAAATTCGGAATGCATCACCAGGTCTACTTACCAATACACAGAAGTAAGTTTTGTTTTTAACATTTTGACATTTACCGAAAGCCGATAAGTAATTTGTATATTTTGATGAATTTTGTTATCTAAAACTAATAGAATATTAATTATTAAAATAGGTGATTTTAGAAATAATAATTAATTATATGTATTAATTTTTAATTTAAGAATATACAATTTTAGGTAAACAACAAGTAAAAATAAATATTTTTATAATAACTTTATAACTTTCAAGAAATAAAAATCTAAAATTTTTATAAAATGTCTGTTGCGAAATACAAATAAAATTTAATTGAAAAGCAAATGCAGCCCAAAAATATAAGACAACATCAAACATCGAAATGTCAAATTATTATTATTATTGGTTATGTAAAAAAAAAACTGAATGAATTTGCTCGTGTCATACTCGCCTTAAAACAAATCCTTGATTATCGTGATCATCAGAATAATAAAATAAGTAAATATAATTGAATTGTGACTTATAATTAAATTGAAATAAGTGAAAGAAAAATCTTATTGTATATTAAGATTTTAGTTTTAAATTAAAAGAAAATAGAAGAATCAATTTTTTTGTTTTGTTTCACCACCATCACATTAACCAGCGACAAAAACAAAAAGGCTGAAACAAATTGGTCCTTCGAGCCGGATTGAATACAACGGATCATCAGGATCTACAAAATTATCGAATAAATCGGATCTTTAGGATCTACAAGTCATCGAATAAAGCAGATCGTGAGATCGTCAGACCTACATCATTATAAAAAAAAAAAAAAAAACGGGAAAATCGTATTGGAAAGTGGCATACTTACCATTATCATACGGATTTGAATTGGTTAATTACAGTGCAACCTCGATATAACGAATCTGAAGGGAAAAAGAAAATATTCGTTATATCGAGGAATTCGTTATATTGAGGTTCGTTATATCGAGGTTAGATTAGTCTACTATTCGTTATATCAAGGTAAGAAAATTTGTTTATATACCTCAATATTACGTAGGTCTGCTTACTTTTTTTTCTAATAAAGATAAATACACATAAAGAGAAATACACATTTCCATGAAAAAACTATACTTTTTATTTAATAAACAATTTATAAACAGTTATGGTAGTTTAGCATTAATTTTCTTGATTAGCAAAAAAGTCATTAATTTTGGTCTGTGCACCACCCTTGGTAGATAACATATTCAAAGCGCAAGGTTGAAGTTTTGAAGTGGTATTTGCAGGCAAATACTTTATTTTTATGTTTGTCAGGATAGGAATGTCTCCATGTGCAGTACAATTATCGATGAACATAAGAATTTTCTTCTTTTTCTTCTTCATCTCTTTATCGAGACTTTTAAGCCAATCGTTAAAAACATCACACGTCATCCAAGCCTTAGTGTTCGACGTATACTCTGTTGGTAAGTTATTAACATTTTTAAAACATCGTGGTTTCTTATATTTTCCAATGATAAGTGGCTTAAGTTTGTATGTTCCGGTACAGTTTGCTCCTAGCAATACTGTTATACGAAGTTTGCTGTTCTTCCCACCATGACATTTATCGCCCTTGAATGATAAAGTTTTGTCAGGTAAACATTTATAAAAAAGTCCTGTTTCATCGACGTTGAAAATGTCTTCGGGTTCATATTCTTTGGTCTGCTCTTCAAGTTTTTCTTTCCACCTATCACATACTACGTCATCTACACTAGCACTTTCGCCACATATTTTTCGGAAAATAATCTCATTTCTTCTTTTGAAATTTTGGAGCCATCCGTTGCTAGCACGGAACTCTGCATGTCCCAACTGTACTGCGAATTGCTGAGCCTTTTCCTGAAGGATAGGGCCTCCGATTGGCACATTATTGTCTCGGCACTGTTTCAACCATTTCAAAACACAATTTTCTACGTCCGTGTATTCACATAATTTTAATCTTTTACTCTTGGCAACCAAATCTGCGGAGATTTTTTCTTTAAACTTTAAAATTGTGGCCAATGTACTTGCGGGAATTTTGAATTTTGCAGCGACGTCAATTTTTTTCTCTGTAGGATTCTCTTCTACATACAAAATAATTTTCCTTTTCTCTGCAACAGTTAAGGAGCATCTTTTCTGTTTTTCAGCCATTGCACGTTTAAAACTAATAACAGTGACAAACGAGAGTGTTACCTTAATTTAAAACAAGCAAAAATGATTCTCTTTACGAAAAATTTACAAGTCTATAACTATCGGCACATGAATTATTCTTTATTACCTTAGAATCAAACAAGCATGTTTTTCTTACGAAAAATTCATGTCTATATCTGTCGGCACATGAATTGTTTTTTTATATCTTTGAATCAAACAAGCATGTTTTTCTTACGAAAAATTTAAACAGTCTACCGACACAGGAATTGTTGTTGTTATTGTGAACTTATATGTGATTATTTGGTAGAATAGAATAAAAAAGCATTTTGCAATGATTGAAAATTCGTTATAACGAGGTTTTTTGACAAATATATTCGTAATATCAAGGTTTATTTAGCATTAACTCTTATGGAAAGTTCTAGGGGATTTCTAAAAATTCGTTATATCGAGGAATTCGTTATATCGAGGTTCGTTATATCGAGGTTGCACTGTATTTGTAATACTATATTTTGAAATTAAGTACAATTACAGAAGACGATGCGAATAAGTATACATCTATAATATTGTCAAGTACCACAGGAAAATTTATTATCTATCAAATTGTTGTAATTAACTCTTTTGGCATATTGTGGTAAACAAAATCATGTACTCAGAAAATATCTCGAAATCAATAACAACAGAAGTGAGGTTATGTTAATACTTCAAAGTTTTTTATGTATTTTGCTCAAAGTAAAAGGAAGAAGCAACATTTATATATTTGATTAAATAATATATAAGAAAGGTTTATTAACACTATAAAAACAAAATAAAACAAAAAAAAATAAACAAACCTAAATAAAAGACTGTACTAAAATAACTTGGGTTAACTTTAAGCAACTTTAAAGTAAATTAAAAATTGAATGGTGATAACCTAATTTAACCTAATTTTTTCAAAAGATTATGATTTTTTTAGGCCATGACACACAGAGAAATCTAATTTTTTGAACTCAGCTGTCAAAAAACAGCTGATCAGCTCAGCATTGATTATTTGACATTCTTGTGCATTTCATTGTTTTCAGCAGTGCGAATTTAATAAATTAGAATTAAAAAATTAATTTGTGGTTTTGTTTTTGAAATATAGCTATTAATTGGTCTTTGCATATACTTTTATATATTATATTGCACAAATAACATTTTGGAAGGTATTTGAAGTATATTACTTTTTTAATTATAATTTGTGTTTTGGTTTAAAGGTAAAATGTCTGATAAACGCGATGTTTTGTTGGCATTGTTATTGTCAAATCAGCAAAAACTTATTTATATTTCAATAGAAATTAATCGTTTGCGCCGAAAAAGTGAATTTAGTAAATTTAGCTCTATTTCATTACCTAAGGTTGCGCAGACTTAGAAAAAGTCGAAGATGGATATGTGTATGCTATAAATTATATTAAAAGTAAAGTTATTAATACAGTAATTTTAAGGTACGAACATCCAAATTCTGGGAAGAGGACATTCCCAAGTTTTCGGATGAAGAGTTCAAGAATAATTTTAGAGTATCCCGTCCCACTTTTGATCTTTTCGTGGCAAAACTCCAAATACTTAGGAAATTTGATACAAATTGTTGCAAAGCCATACCATTAAAAAAAAAGGATTGGCATAGCTTTATATGCGTTAGGCACTTCAGCGGAGTACCGAACAGTCGCCAAGCTATTTGGGGTTGGCAGAACATCTGTTGGAGACATTCTATTATCGTTTTGCAAAGCAGTTGTTGAAGTGTATAAAGACATTTATAGGCAATTTTACCCTGCTTCCGACAGCAAAATAAAAGAAAACGTCAACGCATTTCTAAAGCTAGGTTTTCCCCAGTGCTACGGGGTAGTTGATGGCTGCCACATTGAAGTAAAACCACCAAAGAATGAAGCACCAGACTACATCAATTACAGAGGATTTTATTCAGTAATACTTTTCGCAGCCGTCGACTACAGCTGTCGATTTATGTATGTGGACATTGGAACGCCTGGACGGCTAAATGATTCGAACATTTGGGAAGCCTCTCCGTCGAAAATTCACCATATGCAAAATGAGCTATTTTCTAGGAACTCTTTTAATATTAATGGGGTGGATATACCTGTCGTTTTATTAGGCGATTCTGCGTTCAAACTATCTGAGTACATCATGAAACCATACGGTTTCTCAGTTAACCAACCTGAAGAAGAACCAAGTAAGGGGAAAATTCGGAATACTCCGACTAAATTTGATGCGTGAATATAGCTATAGTCTACTTACCAATACACAGAAGTAAGTTTTGTTTTTGACATTTTGACATTTACCGAAAGCCGATAAAGGTGCTATTACACCTTCATATAAATATGGATGAAATGTCACATTCGATGTATCATACAAGTGTGATAGCCATATCTATATGTTAAAATCTGTATGACGGCATATATGTATATGAGACCGGTTATCATTTAATTTTCTATCATATATATGGTACAGTGTAATAGGAAAATATTGCCGTCATCATATACATATGTTAGTTTTCAGTCATATTATCATACAAAATTTCTAGAATTTTATATGTAACTATATATCATATATTTAAATGGAATTATTTTAAAATATTTATTTTTAATAGGAATTTAATTTATTTTCTGAAGAAAAAGGCATTTATGGTAAGATTAAGTTTTCAAGGAAAAAAATTTTCTATTTTAAATTATTACCTTGAACAAATTAATATAACCTTTTCAGGATTCAGTATAGTGAATATTATTTGTAATATCAATATATTTAGATTTTAATTATTATTAACTATATTAATAATTAAATTAAGAGTAAATTATTTAATAATTGGTCAATGGTGTGATTGTTTTAATAGATAAAAATTTTTAGATTGTTCAGTGGATTTTATTTAATTGTTTTTCTTTTTTTCTAGTGGCTAGTGATTTACAGAGTGATTTAAAATTTCAAAAAAATAAAATATCAAAAAACTGCACTACAAAACATATATGATCACTTTTGACATTTCAACCTTATCATATTGTCACTCTCATATAGGTGTGATAGGCAAATTTTACACTCTCATATATATGATAAAAACTTATATGAGAAGGCTTTTTCCCTTATAAATATGTTTCATATATATGGTATAGTGTAATAGCTCTTCTGAAAAATTTTTTTCAGAATGATATATGTATCATATTTCAAATGTCACTACCTATCATATTTATATGAAGGTGTAATAGCACCTTAAGTAATTTATATTTTTTGATGAATTTTGTTATCTAAAACTAAAAGAATATTGATTATTAAAATAGGTGATTTTAGAAATCATAATTAAGTATATGTATTCATTTTTAATTTAAAAACATGCAATTTTAGGTAAACAACAAGTAAAAATAAACGTTTTTATAATAATTTGATAACTTTCAAGAAATAAAAATCTAAAATTTTTATAAAATGTCTTTTTTTTATTAAACAATAAAATAAAATTTGGGGAGGTTTCCATTAGTAGGGGCACTCTAATATGTACTTTTTCCGATTAAGTCCGACGCCTAGATATCGGAAAAAATAGTAAAAAAATTTAAAAAGTTGTCTTAATATGATTTTTCGATCTTTAAAGTTTACACTAAAACCTCTAAACTGCCACAATATAAAAATCTTCTTCTTCCCATCAAAATTGTCATCACTAATTCATTTGTCAATGAAGGCTAGTAGTTTAGACCTAAATTAAAGGCTATGTTAATTAATGAATTAAATTTTTTCTTGGTTGGTCTAAATAATGTTATTATACTATTTATTTATAAATATATGTATTATTTAATTAGAAAAACTATTATCTATTCGTCAGTGTACTAAACTTGAATATAGAAGACGAGAACTTTTACCTGAGCTGACAATTTGATGTTTATATATTTTAAGGTGTCATAATCAATCATAATTTAAGAAGAAAACATATTTATTGGTATCAATTATTATGGAAACTAAAAATTTCTTTTGTTTTTATTTACAGAATTATTGCTCACCAATTGTATGCTGTGGTTTTTTGCATAAATTCCTTGTAATTTTATTGGAACCCAAAAACTCGCAAAAATATTTCATAAAGGTAAAATAGAGCTTACATTCCAACCCGATTGGTACATCAACGTATTTGAAAATTAAATAATAAGTAAAATAAAAAGAGACTGATAGTTAATATTTTTTATATAAAATGAATATGTAGCACTGGGTAATAATTGGTGATAATAATAAAGGAATATTATACTCTAACTAAAAAAATCATTTCAATTTATTCCTTACACCAAATTTATTTGGATTTGTGTATCAAATAGAACATTCGATGGTTTTTTAAATATCACCTAGAAAGAGGTCAATACATATTACGAAGAACAGAAGGTCGTATTTTAAAAACAAACAGTTAAATTATACGGTTTTTTGTGTAGGTTTCCAATTGATACTAAATTTGATTCTCATATATTTTCTTAAAGAGACTGAAAGTAAAGTTTTAAGACATGATTTTGAAGTCACTAAAAAAAATTTATTTTATTTTTTATTTTTTTTATTATTTTTATGGCTAATTTTAAAATTATTATGCTTAAAATTCAAATACAAGTAATTCACATGACTTATGAAATAACGTGATTTTAATATCACACTAAACTAAATAAACACAATAATATATTTTACACTTATTCTTTTTTTCTTTTTTTTACCATTTCTATAATAACCTTTTTATCCTTTTTATAATTTTTATAATTCATTATAAATTGGTTTCAAATTCTTACAATGTTAACACAATAGTGCATAAAATTCAATAAGTGTATCTTTTTCATTATTTTTGATAATTTCTTGTTATGAAATGAAGATGTATAAATGGTGTTGATTTAGATGGGAACGTACTAAGCATATATGATTCACCATCTTTAACATCAGAATTTTGGGGTAGATTTCCATTTGTGGCTGTATAGTCTGTGCATAATTTTTCCAAATTCCCATATTTTCAAAGCACAATCTAAGTTTCCTAAAATAAAATAAACATCTCAAAAACAAGAGCCAAGCAAAACTATAAAATGTAATAGATTCTGAAAAATTATCAATTTATATAATTTTGAAAATATTGAAATTACTCCATTTTCCATTTTTTGTGAAGACTTCTTTACGACACCTAATTTGCTCTTACAATTTTATACATAAACACAAAAATATAGCTAACCTGATATTAAAAAATTTCCGTTGCGGCTATTCTCTGTCACTCGATCATCTATCATCATCTGCATCTCTATCAATTTCTTTAAGATGTTCAGAGCCTTTCTTTGCAACACGTAGCTTTGCAGGATGCGAATTACTTACAATTTCCCGATTAGAGCTTGTAGAATCATCCATTTCTATAACTTAAAATTTCAATAACAATATGTGATGCATTCTGTTTAATTGTAAGCCCAGCTGCGAACGTAATACCCTTTCTCATAAGAATATTACTTACACTTGTACATTTATTAAATTAAAGTAAATATTTATTCAAATATATAACAAAATTAAAAAATATATACCATTTACCATGGGAGCTATAACCTCTAGAAAGACAAACAGCCCAGTAGGAAATTAGGAGAGCAATCTTGAGCTGGAGTATAGAATCTATGTAACCAGCATGCCTCCAAAGTAAGGCAACGAGGAGTAAATTGAAGCTTTTACTCATTTATATATGGGCTCTTTTTAATGTGGTGTATCAAAGTTATCCGTGAATATACTACGTTTGGTAGTGTTTGTTAAAAGCATAATTTTTGACATTTCGGAAAGTATAGGCATGTGATGTGTTACAAAATAAAAATTAAATATATATAATTAAATAAATATATTAAATATATCTATTTTTGCTTAATTTAATATAATATAATAATTGTTAATATATGATTTATGTAATTTTTGATAAAAATATAGTTAAATAACTTGTGATTTTATATAGGTTAAGTCTTGCATTAAATTTAAGTTTTTACTATAACTAAACTGTTCAATTGTATTAATAGTGATGAATAAATAAAATATTTAGTTAAATAACTTTGTTTAATTTATTCCATTTTTAATTATTTTATTAATTCTATATTTATTTTCAGACTTACCCTTTGGTGAAAGAAGGATGGACATATAACACATGATCATATAGCATATGCTGTTTCATCACTATATGTGTTATATGTCCGTCTTTCTTTTACTAATATTTCAAAGAGCTTTTAAATTAAAACGCTTAATTATTCCCCTGCAAAAATTCTACGCACACATATGCATCGTTAAGTTTGCATGTGTATTATTACTCCAAAAAGTAGACATGTGTTCTAGAAATGTATATGAAAGTGTCATAGGGAAAGGCAAGTAATCCCAGACTCAATGCATACATAGCAAAACTACTCCTGCTATACTCGCATTTCCTACTGGGAGTAAACAAACTTGACATTTGTCAGTGTCAAATAGCATTGGGCGAAAAGCAAAAATTTTTCGCCTTTCAGCACTACCAAACTAAAAAACACAAAAACCATGTTCCTGTTGCTATAGTTAAAAAGATTAGATTATAATCTAATAAACTACGTACATCGCGACTTCTGATTGGGTGGAGCAAAAAATTACGTTCAAAAACTAGAGAGTTTGTAGGATCATCCATTTCTATAACTTAAAATTTCAATAACAATATGTGATGCATTCTGTTTAATTGCAAGTCCAGCTGCAAACGTAATACCCTTTCTCATGAGAATATGACTTCCACTTATACATTTATTAAATTTAAGTTAATATTTATTCAAATATATAAAAAAATTAAAAAATTCATACCATTTACCATGGCAGCTTTTGCCTCCTCTACACAATCGGCAAACTATGCAACTCTAGCAAATACGCGAATATGTGGATGGGTGCATTTGCTTATGCTATACTTTGTGAAGTTTGTGCAAAGTTAGCTTTGTAGGCGAACTTTATACAAATTCACACAACACAAACGTCAAAAATAACAAATTCAAATGCGAAAATGATCTTTTCTTCAAAAATATTAAATAAATCGAGCTTATTAATAGTTTAAGGCATTTTTGTAGAACTTTTCTATAATATAATTATAAATAATATTGTGATTCTGATTAAATGCACGAATGTGTGGATGGATGCACTAGCGAAGACGGCAAATAGAACGAACTTGACATTTGGCGAATGTCACGAATGTGTAGAGGAGGCATTACACACATTAGACATCTGTCAATTTTTAGTCTAACCTAAAAGGTTGAATCGGTATTTTCACATTACTGTTTGCATACTTTTAAATGAATTTATTTATAATATTGCTTCTTTTAAATTTACTTACATTCGTTAGCTTAGAATTTGAAAATAAGACCTATTTTAAACCTACAAAGGAATGGCAACCAATATTAGAAGGTAAAGTATGGTTATTCGAAGTTCAAACTGAATAAAATTTTATTGTACTAGGACAAGTCCTACCAGCGGGGCTTCATGTTCGAATAAATTTAAAAAGTGGACAAAAAGAAGCAAAACTTAATGAAAAAAAATCATCAAGTGCCCTTATTACTACAAATAATATTGAAACGGAATATCAGGAAAATATTTCCTCACCTGAAATACTAACAAAAGAGTTAGAACAGGCACTAAAAGATTTGGAAACGTCTGGGATTGTAGAAGGCGACACTCCTACCAATAATAGGTACAGAAGCTATGAAACAATCAAAAAAGAATTCGAAAGCATAAATATGAGTATTAAAACAGACTCCGAAATTATTAACCATTTAATTGAAGAGTTTGGTAATAAGACAAAAACAGATAAAAACAATAATGAAAAACATTTACTAGCAATTCTGGATGATTTGGAATATTTTGTTCATCAAATTGATAATTCTCTCTGGTTTATACAGAAGGGTGGCTTAGATTTAATTCTACTTCCAACTTTAGTAAATCAAAGTAATATTAATCTTACAAAATCATCTTTAAAATTGTTAGGATCTCTTGTACAAAACAATCCGAAAGCTCAAATTGAAATTTTTGAAAATAATTTTGGGAAATATTTAACCCAAATACTTTTAACGACTAAAGATAGTGGTATTCTTTCGGCTGCTCTTTATGCTTTTGGTTGCCTTTTACGTAAATTTCCGCATGCACAGAAAGATATTTTGAGTAAAAATGGTATAAATACACTTTTGACTTTACTCAAAAGTGAAACGGAAACACGTATCAAAACTAAAGTTTTGGTAATTATTAGTGATTTGATATTAGAAAAGCAATATGCTTTAAATATGGATCTTGAACCAACAAACGCTGATAAAATTCAACAATATCGTGAAATTTATTTAGAAACATGGCTTCTTGAAGGTAATTTTTGTCGAATATTTGATATATTTTTAAACAAAAATATTAATAATATAACGAAAAATGCCAACATTGCGGACAATATTATTCAATCAGCGCATATTATTAGTGATATTTGTATTGATAAGTGGTCAAATATGTTATCTTTGAAAGATTCAATAACATTTTTACAAAATAAATATAAAGGATTACAAGAAGAATATTTAATTGAAATTGCTAACAATATTGACATGTTGATGGTTAAGTTATTTGGAAAGGCTGTAAAAAAAGATGAACTTTAAATTGCGTTTGGTTTTATTCAAAGCCGAAATTTTTTAATTTTATTAATTTTTTAGGACCTAATACAATATTTAAATATTTCCAGTGTATCCGTAAAACTCTTTTATTGACATTGTAATGTTTTAATAAATTTTGTTCAGCGCTAGTTGAAATTTTAAGAAATCATTTTAACAATTCAAACTACAATACTGTAATTTGTACATGAAATTGAAAATATTTTAATACATGCTAAAGATTAGATATTAATACAAAATGATTAAACTAATATATCTCCAGACTGATTTACCTGGAATATTCCGAGACACTATAGAAAAACTTTTAGAAAAGAACTAATCAAAAAAAATATATAATTGCGGAAGTTAAGTGTTGGCTATTATTTGGTCTAATTCTGTCGCCATTATCGGCGAGACATAATTTTTTTCTTGTTATTAGCATAATCGTAATTAAATGCTTTTCAATGGTGATTAAAAATGTATTTTTAATTTCCGTTGAATTTTATTATATTTTCATATTTTCAATAGAGTTTATAAAACATATTTATTAAAGCCGTTAAAACTTTAATAAGCTGCATTTTCTTTCATTCACTTTTAGTTAAATTGAAGCCTATTGACTGTGGTAGCAATTTATATTATGTTTTAAATAGTTAATTCATGCGAAAAGTGAATACTTTTCGTCTATTTCGGGGCAAAAAGTTACATCTTTTTTACACATAAATTACTGAAATTTGAATTATGCAAGTCAGTGATTAAAAATAAAATATAGTAAAACTTACTCTATACTTTTATTTAATTTTATTTTTAATTATATAAAGCTGTATTAACAATATAGCTTAACAATTTGAACTGTTACTTCCTATCCTTATTTTTGTGTCCCTGCGTGGTTGGCTTATGTTATGTGTTTGCTCACATAACATGTGTTATTTTTAAAAGATAAGAATTTCATTCAAGTTCATTCATTTACAGATCTTTTCCCTTTGAAAATATCATTCCATTTGATTTTGCTTTGTTAGGATCTTAACGATTGTATTTCTAAAACTTATATTATTTAACTATTTTATTGCATCACTAATATTATATTTACTTAAAATGTTTTGTGTTTAATTCTAGTTTTCAATTATCTTGAATATATTACTGTATATGTATAAAACTAAGTTTGAAAGATTTGTCAGATTTCTAAATGTCCTTGACATTGAAGTGAACATTCAAAACCTACAGCCAACTTTCATTATTCTTAATTTCCATATTTTGTTATTTATTTAGCTTCAGTTATCATTAGTTTGCTATACATTAATTTGTTACAAAAAAGAATGCATATTCATCCATGTTTCTGACAGTTGTATAACCTTTTCCAGGGGAATCAGCAAGCAGATAAACAAACTTTCCAGTCAAAATACAGTAGAAACTGACATGCATAGTTTTTTTTTACATAAACATCGTTTTTTTTACAGGAACCACCTCTTTTAAAATATAACAATCTAAGACAAAAGCCTCTGAATTAGGAGGGATCGTTATCATCTATGTGCTTCATAGCTGGACAATGTACCCTAAAGAGAATGTTTTAAGTTTTGTATGTGAACTCGAAATACCTTGGCCATCATAATATTTTTGGAGTGGAGCATAATTGTACACAGCGCATCACATTATGGAAATGCATACACCACTACTAAACTATATATATTTTTCTAAATCTCCTTTTCATAAACGATCTTTGATGCTGTTTCTTAATATTTGTTTTTGTCAACTATTTTAATCAACTTTTTAATACCCAAAAGATTCAAATATTTATTCTATTAAAATAATTAATTTTACAGTCTCAACCTCATTATATAGAATAATTCTAGCGTATATTCGTTTTATCAGTACACTTCCTACTTAAATTTTTTTTTTTAATCCAATGATTATAACACATTTTACAAGATTACTTGCTCTACAGTCGTATAACACCAATTGTAATCACTCTTAGCAGATCACAAGAATTGCATTATTCAAAAAGAGATTTAATACAAAACTAAATTCAGAGGTCATCGTAACGGACGACCATTAATCTTTATGCTGAGGATAATTGTAGAATTTCAATTATGTAAAATTCGATTTAATTATCCATCGAAATAGAAATAGATTTCAGATTCTGAAATTTCATTTTAGATATAAAAATATATTATATGTGGACACTTATTGAAAAAAAAGAAGAGCAAAAAACTAGGATTTACTCACCCTATAGCTATGATTACCGTGACCATAAATAGGTCAGGGGGTAAGACAGATGCGGGTCAACTAATATTCGCAAAAGGACAAAAGATAACGTGTTACCCTGGTTGAACTGCTATACAAAATTTAAATTTGACCATTGGTCAAATGTCAACAATAGCAGCATATAAGCTATATAAAAGAGATATCGTTTTATATTGGTGACCTTTTCCCATAATGTTTTCGTCGCCCTATTGCTCTGATTTGAATGAGGTTATGCCACAAAGAAGCTTTGAATTTTTGAAATTAAATTTTAACAATTTTTCATATATGGATACGCTTAGATATTTTAATACTAAAGGGCAGTGTGATTTTTATTTAACTATCTCAATAGCAAACGATGGCCGTTTATATAGGGTAAGGCGTTCGCAAAAAGAATCAAAAAGGATATAAGGATATGTGAACAAAAGATATAGTTGGAACAATTTATTTGAACCCTGGACAATATCTTTAAAGTTGTTTTATCTAGAATTATATAAATTTTGTATAATTTATGGGATTGAAAACTAACATTAAAACATTTATTTTGCACCGATGTTTGGAGTATGAAACAATTTTTCATTTTGTTAGCCATCTGGAGAAATTGGGAATTTATATGCACATAATTGCAGCCTTTTTTACTGTTAAATTTTACAAAAATAACGGAAAAAGAAAGATTTATTTCTCTTCAATTTTATACTTTTGCCAAATAGTTTTTGTATAGTTCCCTTGAATTTGTATTGAAATTTTATAATTTAGGAATATTTTTAGTACTATTTCTGCCCTTAATTGAGCTCATCGTAGTTATAGTAAACCAGATATAAACAAAAAATCTTGTTTTCTTAGTTTAAGATAATATTTTCATTATTATGATGGACATGATTCTCAACCCAAATAGTAATGTTAATTTACTTGGACATACTGTGGACCGCAAATTTAGGTCCTAGATAATGTTATAGACCCATATAAAATATCAAATGTTTTCTATACGTCGATTCGTTCTTAAATTTACCTCAGATTAAATGAAATAAATAAAAATTAAACTTATATTACAAAATAATTTTATTTACGAATATTTTATATAAACATTTAGATTTAATCATTTTCATATTTAATCACTTTTTTGCATTTTATTTACTAACTGCACCAAAAATACTTAAAATTAAGGGTAAAAAGAGAAAAAAAAGTTAAAAATCCCAAAGCTCTTTTGGTAGGCTTTGTAGGAACAAAATTTTATGTAACTTTTTTCCTTTTAATCTGTTTCTTTGTTAATTTAGAACTTATGCCGCTTTGGAAAATAGCTTTCAGAGGGCACAGATGTGCCCACCATTGTTAAAAACTTAAATGCAATTTTATATAGCTTTGGGAACTAAATTTTAATATCTTTCCAGACTTCTAATGGGTTTTCATTCAATCTTGCTACTGGACTTCTAAGATAAATAGAAAGCTCATCGCAAAGGTTGTCTTCAGATTTGTTACATTTCCAATTACGATAAACTAATTTATTATGATCAGTTCAAATGGAAAAACTTTCTCCATTTTTTTCTGATTTGTCTGAGTCGGAATCCATTTCATCTGTGCTCTGCATTTAATTTTTGAAATAGCATTTGTCCAAGCCATAGAATCATGGAAGTGCATTTTTTTGAAGCGTGCATCCAAAATACTGGTAATAGAATAGAAGTCACATGTTCTATAGAATCCATTCTTTTGTTGATTTCTTTTAAAATTAGGTTCTGCATTTCTTTGGCCAAAGATTCTTCTTCTATTCTATTTGTCATGCCAGTGCTTCTACCTATCATATTTTACTTTTAACATAGCTGACTTTTTCGATGTATTGTAAAAAAACATCGATGTATCGAATAAATCAAGCGTCATGAAATACATCGGTTTCTTCGATGCATCGTTCTAAAAACATCGAATGTTTTTATAAAATCGATGTATATCGTCCATCCCTAATTTGAGCACTTTAATTTTCCATAGTGTTTGGTTTTCGACTTTGAATAACTTTTATTTTTTGAAGATTGGCTAATTGTAAGAGCATTTGATAGATCAAAAGAAAGAGTACTTGCATTTTTCTTTATTATTCCGTTATATTAGTAAAATAAAATAAACAAACCTTTTAAAAAATTTGGAAATAACTGACGCTTAGTTTTGATTCATAGAAAAGGGTGAATGGGAATAAGAAGATACAATTTTCTCATGTTTTTTTTACCAGAGTGATTTTAATTTGCTATAAGAATGAAAGGAACTGTTAGTAAAGGTCTGTAAACAATACCTTCTCATCAACTAAAGTGCTAAACTAAAAACAAAGTAGGAACTAAAAAATTTGTAAAAGATTCTTAAAAGATTACAGAAAATAATAGAAGAACGCCGGTTATTGCAGTATTGACTGTCATAATTTGTTTTTCATCACATAAAACTTTTGCAGTCGTAGTACCTTTATTCGAATGTCGGGCATATACTTTACAGATATACATTTCTTTTGTTTAGAAATTCATTACTGGTTTGTCTGGTTGGACAACTAACATTTTGTATATATAGCTATGCTCACAACTCCCTCAAAGAGTCATTGTGACCCATGGTTGGGAAACATTGTTTTGGAGCTTGATATGTATACCATAGAGCTGTCATAGATGTAGTTAAAATGGGGCTAAGTGCGCCGGATTCACTTTTAGAATTTAGAGTAGAGCGACTGAAGAAAAGTGGGAAAATCCGAATATTCGGGCTAAAATTTGAATCTCGACATAGTATAGTGGATCAACCTTTTTCTCAACCAATACATGCATTGTGAACGAAGACAGGGTCAGCATTTTTTAATTTCAGGTGCTTTTAATTCAATTTTTGATTGCTTGCTTTTAGGTTATGTTGATCCCTTCAATTTCTTTTTTTCTTAATTAAGGAAAAGCTAAAATGTATTTCTTAACTGTTTTTTTAAATTTAAAATAATACTTAAAACAAGTAATTTTTAAGATTTTATTATAATTGAAATATATAAAGATAAAGCTGTTACTTTGAAAAGTGTGATTTTTGTATCTTTAGTGAAAATTATCTAATTTCATAGTATAGAATTTTGCTGCATTCTTGTTAGATTTTCTCTTATGTGCTTCTTTGCAAATACAATAACACTTCTTATGCTGAATTTTTTGTGTTTATAATGCTTTTGCTTTTTAGCAAAATTTTAACTTTGAAAACAATCATGTTTATTTAATGTGGGAAATAAAACCTTTACAAATAAAATCAAGTGAGTCAAAACTTTGGAAATTCTAAAGTTAGATTTAGTATCTGTGCTTGACATTAATCAAAATTTTAAATTTCAGGATCCGATGGCTGAAAGCCAATAAATTATTTCCATTTTTTTAGTTAAATACATTCTTATTTGTTCAACTTTATCAAAATATGTTGATCCAAAAACGAATTACAATTATCAATAGTATTGTAACTATTTTTCACTGACAAAAACAAAAACATTACCATAAAAAGTCTTTATCTAGAAATTATAATCAAACTTAAAAAATTTAATATGTACGAAGGAAAGTTATTATTAAGAAATTATTAACAAGTTTTGGTATATCTAGTGGTAATCAAATTTAGCGTCTCAAAAAATATTTGAAAAAATAATTATAACCATTTGGCGCCATTTCATTATACCTAAGTTATGTGAATTTGTTGTTTTGTGTACAAATTTTCTATTGCAATTGATATAACGTTAAAAATATTTTGAGGAAAACATCTTACTAGCTCCATTATTTTAATAAATTATCTATACTCATCATTCTTGGTTTCTAAATAAATGGCCGCCGGGTAATTTACATAAAATCATATAATAATAACAGAATTTTATTTATTTAATTTTATTTTCCTATATTAAACAAGAATTCAAAGAAGACAAAAAAAATTAAAATGCCGTTTGCCAGACACTTGTTGGTCTTGAGAACGAACATTGACAAAAATTTTGTTTATTTAATATAGTGATAAAAAATTTATTTCATGGTCAAAGTTTTCTGTACTTTTCCATCCTTTTTGGAAGATTATTTTTGGGATAAAACAATATATTTTGTTATTATTTATTTAATCAAATTAGACAGTTATTGATATTTATACCCAAATATTATTTTAAAACATACGTAAAAATGGTGTACACCAAAATAATTTTATAATAAATAATTTTAATCAATTATTAAATTTACATGAACATTAATTAAATTCAATCATACTAGAATTTTGCACAATTAGATTTTGATGTTTATTTCTGTTAAATTTTTTTAATAAGTCTTATTAGTATCAAGTTGAAGAAATGTCTAAAATATATATACTAAAGGCTATATTTTTCTTTAAAGAAAAAGAGCAATAACATTTTTTATTACCCTAAAAATGTTTTTTCAAACTTCTGAACCCTTTCGTTTCCCAAAAAAAAAATAATAAAAACATAAAACTGTAAATAGTGCCTTTCTCAATATAAAAAATATTCCCAGAAAGTTTTTACCATCTATAGCACTGCTACAAAAAATTTAATTTTCATAATTTTCTTACAAAAAAACTATGTGAAGGCTCATAATTTTTTGTTAATTATTTCAATAAACATAAAATAAAATGTCCTTGGGTTTTTCCAATGGAAAGACAGTTATTAGATTTTACAACTTAAAATGTGCCTGGATCAATTCTCTACCAGCTACAATAAAAAGAAAGGAAAACAAATTTTCCTTGAAATTTGTCTAATCTTTAGGAAAGGGTTTCAATTTTTATTGGTTTATATACATATATACAGATCATAGGAAAAAGTTTAATATTTCTATCGGCAGAATATTATTATGACAAATAGTTCTGAGAAACATTATCCCTAAGCAGGCAAAATATGTAAGTGATATATAAAAAGTAGCTAAACGAGATGTAATAAAAAAGGATAATCCTCTGCAAAGGCCAATGCAATGTATAAGTGTACCTATCTTTAAAGATATATATATATATATATTATTCTTAAGGTGAAAATATTTAAACAATTGAAAAATCTACATTTGACCTGATTTTTGCGAATCTTTTCGTAAAAGTCAAAATTTCTTTGTATCAAAAACTATAATTTTTGGTTAGAAGAGTAAACAATTCGCAATAGAAAAAAGATGAAGGGCCTTCTTATGACAAGGTTATAGTTGTATAATAAAAGTCAGTATACTATATATTTATAATTTGTATACCTTAAGAATTCATGCTGTGTTTCGAAGAAGGATAAATATTACTTTCAAAGAAATAGTTAACTTCTTGATAGTCTCATTTCTGTATGTAATTAAGGTTTAGTCTACATTTGAGGTAGCTAAACAACATGTATTACCTTTTGATTACATTTTTGAAGAATTTTGAATGGAATTAAGCAAAGGTGCAACCTAATGTTTAGTATACATTAAACTCGTAAGTAAAACTATTTGCTTTAGTTTTTCGCTAAGAGCATAAGGATTTTATTTATACTTACTATATAAAGATCTGTAAAAACAATTTTTCTAACTATCTGAAGAGGTTTGCATTTAATAAATTTTAAATGATTAAAAATTAATTTCAATTCTTTATATTTTGTAAAGGTATTTGAAATTTGGGATTTATATTTCAACTCTAAGTACGATTTGTTCTTTTTCAATTACTTTAAGCTGGTAGTCTACAATAGAAGAAAAACTAATTGTTTTCCATTAACACTACAATTAGCATTTATTGGGCCTTAAACTATTTATTTTTTAAAAGACATGGTTTTCACATGCGTAACAAAAATCTTGTTAATTAACTTAATAGATAAACTTCTACGTTGTCTCAATAATCGAGAGGGTACTTTACAGCCTAAATCACAAACAGAATAATGCTACTGGTCGCCAGCTAATTTTCAGGTCAGACATGCAACGGGTAAAATATTAAAACGGAGAGTTTGGAGAAAATGAACGACCGGAAAAATTTCTTTGTCAGGCTGCATTTGGCTGAGTGTATTATAAAAAGTATAATTAGTATTATTTGAGAATTTACGGAATCTATTTAGTAGGTCTACTTAGAGTTTTAAGATTTGATGATCAAAAATTATTAGTTATAATTCCTTCTTTAAAAACTACAATAATTTAAAAAAAGTAATTTGAAATTTAGAATAACGGTTACATAGTAACTGTATTTGCAAATTTTTGGAATTCTGGAAAACTTTTTTCGGTGTCAGAATTGTGCTTTAATATTAAATAAGATAAACCAATCCAGCGTCATTACACTTTAACCAAATTTAATAACTAAACAAATCAAAGAAAAATTAAGTTTTTGCTATATGTTAGCCCAAAGAAACATCTCTAGGAAAAGACTATATCACCTGAAAATGTCAGAAGTAAAAGTCTTCAGGTCAACAACAATTTTTTAATACAATATAAAGAAAAGACTGGCCACAACCATTTAAATAAAATTTTAGGCAAAATGCTCTACAATTCCAGAAATCTGTATACTACGGAAAAGTGGAAGCACTCAGCATTGCAATAAAGCATATGAACAAAGGAGTGACTCAAAAAATAAAGTGTTCTTCAAGTTTAATTTTTAATAATATAAAAACAAAATATGTTTATTCTATCAATTCTAACAGTTTTTTAACTTTTCCATTCAGGTCGTTTAGAATGATTTATTTTTTGCCTTCAGCTTCAGAGATTACTACTTCATATAAGCCAAATCTCTTTCCCTCAAGCATGACCTCTGCTGGAGGCTAGTTCTGACGAATAGGATGGATGCTAAGGCCAGTTTTGGACTATTCAAGGCTTCCAGTATTTATAATTTTTAAAACTTTTTACTATTGATTAAGTTTATCGCAGAAAGTTAAAATAACTTGCCATAAAATCTAAAATTGTTCCTAAATATATGAAAACCTATAAAAAATAAAAAATTTACCCATTTTCTTAAATTTGAGAGTATTAAATATGTTAACAAATATCTCATGTCTACAACCCGAATGGGAGCCATTCTAGAATCTATTGTTTTCTCAATTTTGCTGTAGCAACAAAAAAACATTAACGACAGCATAAACAAGCCAAGGGTCTAAAGAAAATCTTTAACAAAAACAAATCTTAATATCTTTTATATTTTCCGTTTAGGGTGGCCACTACCACCCAGTTTCACGAAAAAAATAAAAGGAAAAATAACGTAAAAATGAAGGAAATACGCTGTGCTTGTATGCTCCATAAAAAGCTAATATGGACGTATATACGAGGGTGAAAAATAAGTTAAGTACAGTACCAAATATAATAATACTCACAGGGGGTGACTTTTATGTTTTGCAAAAGCAAAAAAAAGAAAAAGAAGCAATAATTTTGCACCATTGTCGAGGGATAGATTCACATAGTAAATATTTATATATACTGTGAGGGTGGATGGCTTTTGGGATCATACCAAAAATTTTATTAAATTTCTTTGAAAAAAATAAAAGGAAAAAATTTTGAAACAAAAAAAGGCTAGAATGATATGTGAAATTGAGATACAGTATGGATCAATACTTTTATTCGTTGCAAAACTATTTTTCCTTGTTTTACTTTTTTGTCAAATGTAGCGCCCAAAACTACTTTAACTATTGTTTTTGGTCAATCTTAATTTGTATAAAGTAGATCTAACTCTCAGTTATGGAGTTGTCCAACAGCCATTTAGTAATGAAGTAATTTACACTAAATAAATGAAGTCTGCCAAAAAATAAAAAAAAATCATTACAAAAGAATACAATTTTCTTGGAATATGAAACCAATAAATTAATATAAGGACTTTAAGTTTTAAAACTTGCAGCAAACCTTAAAGACGTACTAAGTTTTCTAAAATTAGCTATCCTACGTAAATTTCATTTTACGATTTTGTCGTTTTAATTCTTTAAAATAAGTCAGGACTACATTTTTTCAAAAATTTCATTTAATTAATATTAAAATTAAGAAAAGATTATTTGTGTTATTAAATTAATTTTCCTTTATATGTTTTTCATCTTTTTAATATAGGTTTTCTTACTTTGAATATCTAGTGTATCTATATGGATGTGTGTACAATCTAAAAAATGTAAATGTAAATGTCTAATATAACAGAAAATTAGACAAAAAAAATTAATGTTTTTTAATCAGTCCTTAACTTTACAAACATTTAAAATTAAACGTTTTTATAGTTAATATATAGAAAAATAGAAAATATCCCCTTAATCTAAAATCCTTAGGGCCAATGAAAATTTTGTCTGCTCTAGCAAAGTTCTCGAATATTTTCGAAAACTACAAATTTCCCCTCTAAATCAGCTTTTTTTATAACACAATATTAACTTAAGGAAAATTATTTCAAAAAGTAGGCAGCTCTGTCACATTTTCAAAACAAAAAAAGTTAAATACACAATGCCTAATAACTAAAATTTGGCCTGAACAGTTATGCTATATATATGTATATACATATATATATATAAATGCATGCAACTATAAGTACGCACACGTACAAATGTAATCGAAAGATAGGAGTAAAACCATAAAAAAAGAAACAAGAAAGACATGTTGTAAGTTGAAAGAGGAAAACCGATATTAAGGAAAAGAAAAAATAAAATAAAAATTTTAAAATGGCTGAACTTTGCAGCGGTAGTCTGCGAACATTTTCGAAAAACACTCAACAACGGGTTGGCTGCGACATTTTTAAGTGTTTCTCTGCAGTTGTGATCGGCTGCTTCACTTATGCGTATTAAATTTAGATAAGGAAGTGTAATGTTCTTAAGTGCGGTAATTTTTAGTAATAAATTAGAAAAAAATATTTTTTACTTTTGAATATTAGAGACTTGTGTACAAAATAATCATAAAAAATATAATCAATTGTTTGGCTTTAATGTAATTTGTGGAAAAATAAAACTTATTGTTAATTTGAAACTTTTATAGTAATATAGACAAAAAAATAGTTTTGAGGAGTTTAAAATCATTCTTTTCTTGTTCGGGCTTTTTTGTGAGAAAAACCAAAAATATATCACGAATGTTTTGAGCTGCATTTAAATTAAAGTCGTACAAAACAAAGGTTTGTATTGTTTCACTTGTTTATTTTAATTGTATATAAATTTTCTGAACGAAAAATATTTTTTGTTGCCAAAGCTAGCAGAATTTTAAGAAAACCAGCAAAATAAGCCAAAGCTAATAGTTGTAATTAAAAATAATTTTTAATTATTGTAATGTTTATAAAAATAATTTATTTCATAGATCAGTTAACTGTTAATTTTGTTTTTACTTATATAGACTGATTTTTCTATATATATTTACAGTAACATAAAGATGATTTTTCTATATATTTATAGATGGTTTTTATGAACTTACAAAAGCAAAAAGAAAACTTTTGCTTGAAATTAAAGTAAACTTATATTCCGTATTAACAAATAAATTACAGATTTTGTTTTAATTTGTTATACTAACAAAAATTAAGATTTAAAATTAGAAAAAAACTTTTTAAAAAGGTTAACAAGCAAGTAATCATAAACTTGTTTGGGATTTTGGAAATACTAACGGAAAAAAAATTTTTGCTAGCGGTAGTTTTACATGGCAGATTTTATTGTTATTTTTTTTAATTCTAATCTATTTAATAAAGTGTAGCTACTACAACAGCTAATGGTAGATAATAAACCAAGTTATCATTTGGCATTTGTGAAAAAAAATTTTATTTTGTTTTATTCTAAAGCCTTAATTAAATGGTTGAAACATGAAGAAATTGATTTTCTTGCATTTATCAAACAGAAAATTTTTATAGAAAATTTTCCAAATATAACCTAGTTATACAAAAACGAAGAGTAGATTGATTATAAGTTTCAGTAACTTGTTAACATCTAAATAGTCGACCTTAGAAAATAATGAAGTGTGCGCATTAAGTAATTATATTGTCTTTTGTTATCGATTTTTTTATTTTTTTGTCAACAAGTTGTCGCCTAAAAGTGAATATTTACGAAATAGATGCTTTCTTTTGCTAAATTTACTTCCTAAAATTATGCTCTTGTAGGCTTATGACATTGTTGTATTCATGTTTTCTGGTTTTGGTTGGACTTTAACACGCATATCTTGAACAATTGATAATTTCGCCTTGTTTCTTTATCTTTCCTGATTTTTATGGATTTATTCTGGAATAAAACACAAAATTAGTAATAATTAAAATGGTTACATTATTTGTTTTAGATTTTGTTGGAAACGCTTCTATAAAGTTGTGTAAATGCTTAAAAATTTGATTATATTCTTTGTGTTAAACTTATATTTGTTTAAAGTTATTTACATGATGGCCTTAGTACTGTAAAAGTTATCTGAGACAATCTAAAATCTTTTTAAAAAAAAGTAGTGAAATAAATTCAAAAGTTTACTTGCTCCATTAATCTTTTGCAAATAAATTTAATTTTTTTTTGAATTTTATATACATAAGAGCTTGTAACTCTTGATTTTATGTGGTATATGCGAATTGAAACTTTTTGAATGTTAAGACAGGAATATCTAAAAAGCAGCACCCACAGCGATCCATTGTTTTCATTTTATAAATGAAAAAACTTGGCTTTTGTCAATCATCCACGTTTTTAAAGAAATTAACCACAGCAAAGTAGAACCGCCTGGGGAAAAATCCTCAGGGGTTATCATCTATAAACGGTTTGTAATCTATAAACGGTATTATGCATATAAAAAATTTACACGTGCTTACAAGTATTTACGCGTACACATCGAAAAGATATCCTGGGTTCTTCTGCAGTTGAATGGTCATCAGTGCCTGATGTGCATTATTTCATTTTATCAGTGACAACTTGGTTTCCACATGTCACGCAAAAAGAGAATTTTAACTGCTGGTTCGCCCCTTTAATATCAAATATTTTCATCCAATATTGCTCAAAATTTTATTCTATAAAATCCATACAGAAAAATTTCCATTCAGTATTTGAACATAACCTTTGCACGATTCAATCATTTAATCAATCACTTTAACTTGGATGAAAATTATAATCGTCCTAAACATGAAGTTGAAAAACTTTTTGCACAATAATTATTCTTTTATGGTGTGCTCGTACTAGAATGTTTTATTTAACACAATCGTATGGAGCGCCAAAATTTTTAATAGGTTTAATTTTTACAAATTGCATTTAAAAATTATTGAAAAATCTTTCTTGTGATTCAAAGTTCAAGATATTATATAAAAGTATGTCAAAAAATAAAGCGTGTTGTTTACTTCCTCTTAACTTGTTATTTTATTCCTCACATATTGTAATATTTGGGCTTGAATATACATGTTTTTTCAGCGGTGTTCGCGTAAAAAGCCTCTTTTTACGTTAAAGGTAGTAAAGCCTGGTGATTTTTGGCTAGTTATGCCCGAATAAATCATTATTCTACTCCTCAAGAACCAAAATTGCATTTTTTACGCTCAATTTTGACAATTTTTTTTAGAATTTATCTTTTTTGTACGAAATCACTGTATTTATCAATCATTAATTAAATTTCTTATATCAAAACGTAGAACCGACAATTTGCATGTAATACTCAAAAGGCGAAACTAATTTAAATAACAAACGTAAAGTTAGTTTAAAAAGGAAACTAAAGTAAAGTAAACCGTCGTAAAATCATTAAACAATTCCGAAAAGGGTACAAAAACGTGGAAAATAGATTACGTTGTAACGATTTAACTTGAAGCTATCCTTGGAAAACAGATTAAGCATTGGTTTTGGGTCTAATAAAACTTCACTATGAAAGTACGAAAATGTCATGGCCTTGACTTAGCAAATTAGTTTCTCAATATGTAAAAATTTTGGAAAATTTCTTTTTTTTTGTATTTCCTCTATTTTGGCTTTACTTTTAACAGAAACACCCACATAAATATATTTTGGAAAAATGAGCGTATGTAAAGGATTTAAAATGTAAAATTTAACATATTATAACAAAAATTTTTGTATTTGTTACCTTCCATGAAAATAACATCTAATAAAATAAGAACTAAAGAGTTCTTAGATAGGCTAAAGAGTGTTTAAGGTCTAATTTTAGAATTTATTGTATGTACTAACCTTGATGAATCATATAAGATCTATTATATGGACAAGAGAATAATCTCCATGATTAAGGGGTTGGTTCGAGATTATAAAATTTTACACAAAAATGCAAAATAATAATTTGAAACTGATCGGGAATTTATCTTTGAGCTCCATTTTGATACAGTGAAAACTTTATAACTGTGAAATTTTACCTTGTACAAAGTTTTTTTATAGCCGGATCGCTAGTTAACTTTTCAGGAAAGATTGTTTTTAAAGGCTGAAAATTTACAAATTTTATTATTTACCTGCTTTTGTAATACATGTTAACGTAGTTTTGGTGCATTCGCGAGATATTAAGCCTCATTCTCATTTTGTATGAAGAAAAAAAAAACTTCCTGAGGTAAATAGTAAAAATGTCAATCCTTTTAGTATTAAATTTTATTGCTAGCCAAACGCTAAAAAGCTAATAAGTAACAAATGTATTGTTATTAATCAAATTGCAAGTTTTTGATGCATTTGTTAGATATTAAAGTTCAAATGAACAACAAATAAGGTAAAAACTTAAAGTATACGATGCATTATCATTTATCATTTATACATAAATTATATTTAATATATAGTAAATTTTCTACGATTTTTCATGAACCAATCAAAAATTGAATGGCCCAACTTACTATCAAGGGTCCATTTTTTTCAGTTAGCCAATCTTTAGAATAAAGCACTGCTTGAAATAGAATAAAAACACTATTTCGTGAACATTGCTTCGTTTTTTTAATAATACATACTCTCTAAGCATTAGTTTTAAATTACCCAAAGAAATAGAATTAACTTTCACTGCTTCTGTTAGTTGTTTAGGCATTAACATTTTCTTTCGAAATTAAAAAATATTCCAAGTGTGTCTTGTATAATCTGTTTGTCCGTTTCAAATGCTCCTCCTCAATTGGTATTTACACAAAATGAACGTGTTTTTTAAAGTAACGGTTTGAAAAACTTTTTTCAGCTTTCTAACATATCTCTTCAAGTGTGTCTTTTCAGCTTTTTATATAAAATCATTTAAAAAATTAAAAAAAGTGTCTATGTTAATTTTGAGACTTTAATAAATTGTTTCTAGTTAAATAGACAAAAATGAATAGTTTTATTTGGAGAATCATTGATTTCTCTATAGAATTGTCTTTTTTTACTTGTCCAGTTTAAAGATACATATGTATAAATAGAAAAAGGTTTATTAAAGAGCTGCATAGTCTCTTTAAGTTATTAAAGGGATTTCATAAATCTTGATTTGAACAGAAAAATAATTTCACTAACATGTCTACAAAAAAGTCCCCCATACCAAAAAAATATCTATGTAAAAATACGAAACTAAAGTAATGATACGACCCTCATCTTAAAAACGTATTAAATAGAAAAAAGCAATACAGCTTATGTACTTCATTTACTTAAACGGCTTATGTACAACTTTTATTGAATATATAAGTATATATGTGGTTATCGAGGGATAAAGAGCCCTTCTTCCTTTTCCAACTATATATAAAATATATAAGTAAAATATTTTACTCTAGGGATTATTTGGTATTTTAAGGGCACGCGCAGTTCTTGTGTCAACCATACGCGTTTTCGATTTTTTATTGGTAAGGAGGGCTTTAAGAATTTCTTTTTATAGAAATCCGATAAAATTGTTAGTGCTTTTTGTTACACTACTAGTAGCCCTCTAAGTTATATATATATATATATATATATATTCAAAGGGAAAACTCTAGGGTTATGCTCTTCCAAATTTAGTTTGTTTTTTTCTTATTTCTTTTTTCATGTTAGGTTTTATTTTTACTTCTCTGATTGGATAAAATGTCTGCATAAATAAAATACTTTTAAAATGGTGGAAGAATTTAAAAATGATGTCTAAAATTTTTGTAGACATTTAATTTTTTATTTTGATTTATTAAAGAAAATGTGATGATATTTAAAAATAACAACAACAAAAAATATTCTTTAGGTTAAGCATATATGACACGAAACAAATTCAAATCTTTTGTTTTTTATAGAATTATGATAGGGTTTTTGTAACACTTTTCCCTCAAATATTAAATAACTAACATATACAATTATAGTAAAAGCTGGCAACAAAAAAACGTATGATTTTACTTAAAGCAGAGCCACACTAATTAAGTATCAAAATGCAATTTTACTATATCAAATTATTTTCGAATAAGCGATAAGCAAGTAGCTACTAAGTTTCCAAAGTTTTTTTTTACTAAGTATCACGTTTTAACTTGGTATTAAGCAATACGACTACGTATTTAAATTAATAGGAAAAGTTGAAATATCTGGTAAAATTGTATTCCGATACTTTATCACTGTGGTAATTTATCTTCTTTATTACATTTAAAACAAATTATTTTTAGATACATCATGCATAATTGGCCAACAATGCCACAACAGGCAACATACGAGCACAATTGGTTTGGAAACATATTTCCAATTAAAGATGAACCACAATCTCCTACTTATTCACCCGATTTAAATCGTAATCTAAAAATAACACATACTAATGATGTAAAAACTTCAAAATTAAATCAAAATATTGATGATTTAGAAATACGTAGTCAATATAAAAATCTATTTAAGAATGATATTACACCTGGTAGCTATAATCCATTTAAATTTAATCCACTTACACCACCTGGATATCCAAATGCTGTTATGCCGCTGGTTAACTTTCAAGAAAATATAACTGAAACAGCACAAATAACAAATCAACTACAAAAACAACAACAAAAACAAGATCAAGAAAATATCCAAGAAAATGATGTGTCATTAACTCCAGGTCATACTCCACCAATGGATACAACACCACCAAAATCACCAAAACTAGAAGCAGATACAAGTTCAATATTTATTGATTCACCCGATGGTAATAGACTTGCAGAAAGTGATAATGATGAAGATATTATTCATAAACCAAGATATAATTCACATGGTAAAGTTAAACAGCATAAATGTCGGCATTGTGACTATATTGCTATAACTAAAGTTAGTTTTTGGGAACATGCTAAACTTCATATAAGGCCAGACAAAATTCTAAAATGTGATCAATGTCCTTTTGTTACCGAATTAAAACATCATTTAGAATATCATATAAGAAAACATAAAAATTTAAAACCATTTGTTTGCGATAAATGCAGCTATAGCTGCGTCAATAAATCAATGTTGAACTCACATTTAAAATCACATTCCTCAGTACAATGTTATCGTTGTGCTGACTGTATGTATACAACAAAATATTGTCATTCATTAAAACTACATTTGAGAAGATCATTACATCGTCCTGGTATTGTCCTTAACGAAGATGGAACACCAAATCCGAATGCGATTATTGATACATACGGTACAAGGCGTGGACCTAAAATAAAATCATTATGTAAACGTGATAATAGTAATAATAATAGTACAAAAAGAATAAATAATGATATATTATTGACATCATCACCACCATCAATATCAAGGACAACACCACCAATTACAACAACATCAAATACTTTACACGCCATACAACAACCAGCACAACAAAATAATCGTTTAACTCATAGTATTTCTCCTTTATTAAATCGTTATCAGTCAAATAGTTTAATGTCCAATTTAATACCTAATCCTTTGGCGAGTATGTTTCAACAAGGTGGTAATATGGTTTGGGAATATTTTAATCTATTAGCAGCACAAAGGCAAGCGGCAACATTAGCTAAAATGTCACCTAATTGTCATGAGAATGATATACAATCGATAAATAGTAATATAAGTGAGGATAAAGATGATATTATTGAAAATGATGATGATGATGAAGAAGATTATGATGACGAATCAAGCAATTGTGAATATAAATTAAATAACGGCGGTGCTATAGATTTAACTAGAACTACATCCACGCCTGAAAAATTTGATACCATTGAGAATTCATCAGCAACACAAAAAGGTAAATATGAATCAGAAACAATTTTAAAAATTCAAGATGTAAGTGAAAATATTAACGAACAAGCTGTTGATGATCAAGAAAATATAACTGAGGATACAAAAAATGTTGAAACAACGGAAACAGAAAACACGTCAAATGAGCAATCTCATAATCAAAATGAACATAATAACAATAATTTTAATAATAATAATATAAATAATTTCAATAAATTCAAATTAAATGAAGATAATAATGGATTTAATAATTCCCCAAGTTTTTTTGAATGTAAATATTGTGATATGCTCTTTAGAGATGCTGTATTATATACAATTCACATGGGCTACCATAGTTGCGATGATGTATTCAAATGTAATATGTGTGGAGCAAAATATCGAGATCGAGTCTCATTTCATGTGCATATAGCTCGAGATCCACATTCATAATTTCGATTCTTAAAAATTTTTTGAATAATGAATAACATCTCTAAATTACTGTTTATACTTAATTCGTAAGTTTATTTTTCTTTGCTTTTTATATATATATATCTCTATATATAAACTCTATAAAAATATTTTATAGGCTTTTATTTATTTTATGAATAAACTAAATGAAAAAATAAAAAAAACACATGTAAATAATAAAAAGTAAATGTAAATTTAACAATTTAAGTTTATTATTTTTGCATTATGCTAGGATTAAATACTAAATACAGTTTTTGATTATAATCTTTAATATACTAGATAGGTTAAATGAAATTCACACAACATTTGTATTTTACCAAATGATATTTCTGTTGGTAGCGTTTAATTTAGACTAAATATCTTTTAAATAATGCGAAAAATAATTTAATAGGGTTAGGCTCTTTATTTGTTCTTCCTTTGATTTGAAAAATATATATATTTTTGTTTATCAGAAAAAGAAACGTTCAATTTATTCAAAAAGAATAAGGGAATAGAGATGGAGTTGAAAGGCAAATGTGTCATTCTTTTTCGATATTAAAAAGTTTTTTTTATTTAATGGCTTGTATTTCGTGTATATAACTGGATTGATACTATTGTTTCATTAATTATTTCTTGTTGATGCATTCGAAATTCTTGGATTTTATAAGTTTACAATATTTCGTTTCAAAAAATATGGGAATTTTTCAAAAATTTTTAAGTTTTTGTTTTTTTCAATAGTAATTAATTTTACCCGGTTTCCCTTGTTGAAGTCTGCTTGAAATTATAAAAATATTTAATTTAGAAAATTTTAAAAAATTCGAAATATGGTTTAGCCTATCACTGAATTTGTATATACTTTAAAGATTAAATCTTTTTTTTATGTCCCTACACTAGATATTTTGGCCTTTACTTTTCGCTAATTTCACTTATTAAATATATTCAAAATTTATAAATTTGTAACTTGTTATAATAAATTCCCTGTTTTGGTTATTTAAAATCAAATACTTTGAGAATTGGAATAATTTTGTATAGTCTTTCAAATGTAAATATAATTTTTAGTTTACTTCTTAGTTAAAAACAAATAAACCATATTTTCATAACAAAACTCTAACAATTTAAACAGTAAATTTTATATCTAGTTTTCGATAATGTTGTAAAATTTTCTGTGGTATATTTAGCAATAAATACAAGTAGTGAAGAATTCCAAAGAACAATTTCAAGTAGAGCTTCATTTTTTAAAATTAGAAATATGAAGTAGCTAAAACATTGATATGATGATACAGGAAAAATGAGTGTAAATTTGAATTACAGTAGAAAATTTAAAAAATTCATTGGTAGCCAAAAGGTAAGGCATATGAATAAAAACTCATATAAAGTTGGTTCGATTCCAGCCCAATGTAATTATATGTTTTCTAATGTAACTATATCATGATTCTAAAAATTTCTTTTGTATTAATTCATTCAAGGTTAATTACTTCTACGTTTCTCCAGCAGAGTTTAAATATATCTACTAAACCCGGGGGTTTCAAGTAATCAAATCCATGTCAAGTTGCCAGTTATATCTATGCAATGTTTTGAATACCACATTTTTAAAATAAATTTCTTTTTCATATTAAATTTGAATAGAGATTTTGAATAGAAACATATAAAGCCCCAGCACTAAATTTCACAAAAAATAGAATGTTTACATATTAAAACCACTTTCCTAAAAATTGTATTTGATATGTACAACTCTCATTTTAAATCTAAAGGGAAGTCATCTAATTGACTACGGTTTAATTTTTTAAGAAAATATTGCTATAGAATTCGTAAACTCCTAACAATGTACTTATAAAAAATTGGTGATGTATTTCTTTTTAAACTTACACCGCTCTCAATATCATTTGGAAAATGTTGTGTTATTTTTTAAAAATTAGTCTATAAATAAAAATGGAATGTTGAAAGTTTTATTTGAAATAGTGCAAGTTTTACATTTAAGACGTTTTTTATTAATTTTGCGAAAATTTTTATTTTATTAAAGCGGCTTTCATAAATTTTTTGGCGGGAAAATTTTGGAAAGTTTTTTAGAAAAAGAATTTATTTCGTAAAATTATTTATAATTTAATACGTTTCATGTTCTTTACCTTTTCTAAATAAATTTGGCTATTCTATTTTTGGCCTAAATTTTTTCAAAATAAAAGTGTTAAGTGATTTGGAAATTGTAAAATTTCTTTTAATTGGCGGAAAAATTACTAAGACAAAACTCTATACTTTAACACTAATGTTGGCGGGCTGAATTCTTTTTCATGAACATACAATTTCTTCAATTTGGTGGGAAAGCTTTTGTTTTACAATTTCCTCTTGCTAGCATTTTATTTAGTCGAACTTTTATTATCTTTATAGTTATATTAAAAATTTAATAATACCTTTGAAACTAGGGAATAAAATTTTCAAAAATCTTGAGTTAATAAATTTAATTCTAAGTTAATTAAAATAACTCATTCCTATACTATTTATCGTAAATCTTCATTTTCCAATGCAATAAAATGATTAAAAATTCCATTTATCTTTGCTACATTTTTTAAGACTGATATTAGGATATTTAAAGAAAATAGTATTTACACAAAATTGTTGTAATTCGCAAAATTTTCCAGACTTACTAAAAATTAAATACAACTGCTTGGCATTTATTCCCATTCTAGGTTATTATCAGATATATTAATAGCGTTGACCTAACTAAACGCTTTAATATATTTAATTCATGTTTTCTTATTGAATAAGAAATAATCAGAAGACTAATTTCATTTAACTCACTAATAAAAATCAAATATGAATATTTTTATAGATAATTTTTTAATTTAAATTTAGTAAAATTATATTTTAATGCCAACATAATGCAAAAATGATATTTTTTTGATTTGATAAATTTACAAAGACAACTAAATACCAAATATGATTCATGAAGTCATTTGACAATATCAAAAGTACAAAAATTACAAATTTAAATCAAATGTAGTCAATAATATCTTCTAAGTTTATTTTAAGTTAAGAACTAGAACAAAAAACAAAACAAAACTAGAATTTTAAATGAAATATGTTTGTAGTCATTAGAGCTTTAAGTAATTCAAGTAAATAAAGCAATTTTTATTTGTGTGTATAATTGTGCAATTTGCAGCAGTTTTTTTTTCTCTTTATTTTTTAAAAGATTACATTGATAGCTTGTTAATGATGCAATAAAGATTTTTTGACAGATTAATTTGAACTATTATATTAGTAATTGTAGTAGTTGTTTGGAGACCTGAATGTACCGTTAAATCTGTTGTCCTCTTCGATAGACCAGCAGTGCTGAAGATCTTTTGCTAAAGCTATCACCCTGCTATCAAGAGCATTTATAATCCATTCTACGTATATTTTTTCTTATTTGATGGGAATGTTAAATATCAGATCTATTGAGAAGTTTAGATTTCACATTTCTGCATGCGATTTTGCCTTACAGAATCTTCCAAAGAGTGAATTATAACCGCAGGCAGCCAGTTCAAACTCTATCTGTGACTCTTCAGTCTCTTATCCGTGTTAGATGCGATGAATCGCCCAATATAGCGTGAAAGCTATTAAAAAATAACGTCAATCGTTGACTTTATACATTGCATCGTCCACGAAAGAGAGAATTCACCGCTGAGTGAGTAAACGTATCTTTCACCTAATTGCAAAATCTTTACGTAGATTCTGTTGATTTGCTTATTTTGTAGGGGTAATCTTATTATATTATCATTTGTACATAAAATTTATTTTCAGCAACAATAGGATAATTTCGCCAATTCACATCTTGTACTTGAACTTTCCTTAGAGGCATAAAAAAATGATCATCACATTCTGTTCCGTTGTGTATCTGCTTTTAAAAAAGTAATTCCATGGAAACACATCAAATTTCAATTTCAAGCTGCAAATTTTAAAACTAATCGAGTTTACCTAAAGTAAATAATTCAACAATCTCTTATTTTATATTTTCATTATTGATTATGTCCTTACTCTAAAACTGAAAAAAAAAATTACATCAAATATATCAAATAAAATATTACACCTCACCTTATGGTCGCCTAGTCTCTAGGCCTTCTCAGACACTCAGCCTGAATGTGAGGAATATTATGTACTTGTACTCGCTACCATTATGAGAGCATGCTTTGTTGATAAAATTCAACGTCTCCGAATCTTTCCATTTGAATACGAAAATACCATTTCACCATTTCCCCTTTTTGTTAAATTGCAATGAAGAATATCTTATGGAATAAATTTTTTGTTATTATGTTCCAACATGAGTCTTTTGGTTCAGACATGATATCGCTAATTTATAGCTGGTATAAAAATTATTAATTAATGTTCATCCTGGGTAGAAAAGTTTATCTGCAGGCTCTAGACATAAGTTGTTTGCCAATCCCATTTCTCTACCCTGTCAGCTTATTTTCCAGAGTAAATTTTCATTGAACACGTATATCCTTCGATTGAGCATAATTTGGTTCGTATTATTCGGTATATATTGTTTGAAAATAAGTCTTCCGCGCCATGGAATCAACCTTTTGATATTTTTTCTAAAGTTCATCGAAAACTTTAAGTATTTTCCCAATTCTATTTTCAAAGGCAAAATGAAAGTTTCCTGAAAAATTATTTTTTAATGAGCTTTTCGACCAATAATAATTAGATACAGGGTTTGCTTTTACAAATTAGTTGGTGTCCACTTATGCATCCGCGAAGATGGGGTTAACTCATAATTATTTAATTTTTGTTCAGTGTATCTATTTTTTTTTAATGCAAGCAGGTCTGCCACTTCGTCATTAACGAATAAAGCAAATGAATCGTAGGGACTGATATCTCTAATTGACCCCCTAATAAAGCCACCTGTCGCAATATCAGGAAATAATTGTTGCCGGCAACTAAATTTGCTCCTTTCACTAAATTGAATTACATATTCTTCGTTATCAACGTTTCTTTCTTTCTCAATAACCCATTCTCGAATAATATTCTTCACGTTTAAAACCAGAATCTCATATAAATCTACTTAAATTTCTTTTTCTGAAAAATCTCGGCTGTTTTTCATCATTAATATTCGATTATTTGTAAGCTTCGTAATACTGCTACATGATTTTCTAAGAGATAACTTTTCCATTTTTCTCTTTGACATCACAAAATATTAGGCAATAATAAAAATTTCAACCATTTACCACTACTGCAAAATATTTTAAGCCAAAGAAATAACTTTCAAATCTTACACACTTTCTAGATACTTTGTAGTTCGTAGATACAGAAAGATTTTTAACTTAATACCTATTATTCATTATGTTATATATTATTGCTAGTACATATTACTACTGAGCTTGGCCTGACGGAGATTTTCCTAAAATGTAGTGGTACATTCAATGAGTTAAGAGCAAACAAGTAAATAGGTAAGTCCGACTTTGTGTACTATAATAATAATTATTATTAGAACTGTTATCCTCTGATATGAAGACTGATTCTTTCGTTTTATTTTTTATGATTGGTTAAGTTTCAAAAAATTGTGCTTAAGTTTATAATTTTTGTACATCAAGTTTACTTATGTTAGTATTTTAAAATATTTAGTTAAGAGTTTTCTAATTATCAAATTGTATTCATTTTTTATCTTATTTAGGAAACATTGATTTAGGATATAATATAAATTGATGAGCTTTAACACAGACTATAACAAATTTGTTATTTTCTCTTAGCATAAAAACTTTAGTACACTGTGAATCACCACGATTAGATTTTTTTTTAATCATTTTAATAGTGCGTCTCCTATGGGTCGATATATATATATATCGACCCATTGCGTGTTCTAAAAAGAATGAAAGACTTTTTTCAAATAAAGTTTTATGGAAAAAAAATAACTGCATATAAGTTAAACGAAATATTTTATTGTACTTTAACAATCTAAAATGATTTGCAAATAAAAGTTTAAATTACATGTGGTGAAATCAATGAAAATACTGAAGAAGAGTCAGTCTTATTTTATAAGTTAAGGAGAGTTATTATTGACACATTAAACAAAATAAACTTACTTCACCTTAATAACAAAACATAGCCTATCTAAAGAAAATATACTATGATTGATTTTCAGTTGGAAAGGTATTAAAAAAAAATTTATTCCCCTTTTATTGAAAATAATTTTGTCCAATTACATCCTACAGAGTGATGAAAGCACAAAACTGTTTTCATGTCGGGAAACCAATAAAAAACATTTTTCTAAGCGCTCTTAAAAATGGGGTGTTCCCTCGTGGTGTTTACATGGAGTTTAATCATATTACAATAAATATAAAAAAAGAGAATAACTCGCGACAATCAACAAGTCGATTAGCCTTAATCGCACCCCTAAATTTTATTCTAGTAATAGGATTCAACATAAAAAATCTCCCCTCGCTTAAAAATCAGTGTAATATCCGAAAAAAACATCCCTTAATTGAAGAATCACTAATAAAAAAGTGATCTTTCCCTTGACATGATTAACCTCACATTATCTTTTAAAACTTGTTGCTTGGATCCCTTTTATTAAATAAAAAATTGAATTCTCAGAGCCGAAAAAAATAACCCCTGAGGTTGTGAGATTTTAAAAGTTCAATGTTCTCTTTTTTTCAATTATTTCTTATAGTTAGTAGGGGTGCAAAGTTAAATAAAAAATACAAACGTAATATAGTGAATAAAAAAAATAAGGAATTCCAACAGTAAAGTACTTTGCGAAAACAAAAAAAACATTTAAATAAAAAATATATTTCGTATTTAGTGGTTATCTGCAGATGGGCTAGTAAAAATTTGCTAAAAACCAATCCTACACTTTTGCGTTTTTCTTTGTCCACTTTATACGAGGGTCGTTTGTTTTTTTATCGTAGTGAATGGTGGCACTTTTTTGGCTAGTCAATATGAGTTTGAAGGGATCAACAGGTAAAAAAAATATTCGACTTTATTTACAAGGAATTTTTTAGATGTTAGTAAGGTCTAACAGAAACAGGTGGTTGATCAGTATCCCTTATATGTATAAGGGTCTCTTGATAAATGAGATGTTGGATTTTTTTTTCATTTTTATTTCATATTCATAGGTTTCATGATTTGTAAACTGTGACAAAGTGTGCGCAAATGCAAAAGATTCAATTACAGGAAGATTGGAAGCGGATACTTTTACAGGATGTGGTTGTAAACTATTTTGATTGATAGAAGCGATGGGTGTTTTTTATTCAAAACAAAAAAAATATGTATTTTTTTTATAAAGAAGATATACAGCTGAGAGTACGACAACATTGTTGTTTAAAGTCAGTATTAGAGTAAAAAAAGGGAAGGTAGGAGGATTATGGTTACTATATTCCATTTCATAAAAGATAGTGTCCATTATGGATTTTTAATATAAAAAACACCTTTTCATAAAAATTACAATAAAGCATTTGATAAACGATTAGTTGAATTTAAAATTGGCAAATCAATACAAGTAAAACAAAAAGCAAAAAGCGAAAGAGGGAAAGTACATAGTGCTCCCTATTAGCAGGGCAAAAAATAATACTGATTAATAAAAAAGTAAAGTTTACAAAAGTTTTATTGAAATATCGAAATCAGATTTAGGTTTGACATGATGTTTTTCAACAATTTGGCGATTTCATCAGACTGAAAAATATGTTTCGTGGGGGCTCATTTTTTCTAATATTAAATAAAAATAACTTAATAGCCATTTCCACAGAAGAATAGCTGCCCTGGGTGTCGTGAGCTGTACGAATGAAACTGCATATTAGGCATTTTTGATCATTTGGTTCGGTTTAATGTTCTAAACCATAATCAATCCAAAATTTGAAAAAAAATTTTATTGAATCAACTGGAAATTTCATACCATCAAAAGCTTTAGGAAACTGTTTTCATATCCAGATTTAACAAAAAGATGAATTTACTTTCAAAATTCTAAAAATATAGATATGATTCAAATAATTAGGAAACATATGGAATCATAAAATGGAAGAGACAATTATGATCATTTTTTTCTCCATTCATCATCTGTCCATAGACTGTTGGGCTAGGTTTTCTTCAATTGATTGTCGTCATTTTTGGCTCATGCCACACACCAAAACAAGAATATCTTAGATTCTTTATCGTTCAGACCTAAAACTTTAGTTCAATTGCCAGGACCATATCAGTTTTCTTCCCTTGTCTATTTTTACGCAACAGAAGTACGATATCAAGATAATTCAAATTTTAAGGAGAATTGTTGAAAAATTTGTTTTCTTTGTATTATTTTTTATTGTTGTTTCTTTGCAAAAATGAGTTTTAAATTTTTTGAATTGATTGGCTCGTGGTGGTTTTTATTATTTGTTAGTACTCTAAGAGATCTTTTCTTCTGATTCCTCCCTATTTTTAAAATGACTCGTATGCTGGCTAAATTATTGTAAAAATGATTCAGCATTTAAATATTTTAAGAATTGAAACCCGTACAAATTCATAAATCAAAACTTTTTTGAATGCATTGACTTGTCTGTACAACAATTGCGAGGCATGAGTGTTTTAAATAGATATAAATTACTATAGAAAATCGTTAAGTGTCCATTTAAATAGATAACATAATAAAACAAGGGACAAAGGTTCTTTCTTTACAAGAAAAAAATAAAAGCCAAAAATTATTTAAATTGCTTTATAGAAGATAAAAATAAAAGAAATATATATATAAAAAATAGAAAAACAAATACTCTTGTGAAAAATCAAATAATTTAAGATCTGTCATTCTAATTACGCTTAATAGTAATAAAAATATCCTCTTTTTCAGGATTATAGTAAAGTTCTAGGAGCCCAGGAAAATTTAATCGCATTATACTTGAAATTTTAGGCAGCTTAAGAATTATATTTAGGCGATCCACAATACAAAGGAAACAAACGACTGATGAAACAAAACTGTCACGCATATTATAAGTTTTTGACCGCCGCCAAGGTATCTTTTTGTTAAGGTTTAACAGTTAGGGATATCCTTAAATGCCCTAAAAACTCAACGGTGCGTAGGGTGATAAAAATTTTGTGTTGCCCATGTACCACAATTCATATAATGAAAGCAAAAGTTTGTATATACATTTCTATTTATGTATATGGTTTTTATTTTTTTTTCCTGAGTCCTTGAGGACATATATGAGAATGAATATGTAGGCTATACTAATCCAGTTTTAAAAGGACAGTTTTTCAACAGTGGCGCAGATTGATTTGCAATCGCTTCATTAGTGAAAGCATTTTCAAGAGCACTCGTCTCCAATATTTTAGACTTTCGAACTCTCAACCGATGTATATTAAAGAGATATCTATCGAGTGAGGGAGACACAGCGATAAAAAGAAAAGTGTTATAAAAAAATCATTATAAAATATACAAATCTGCTGGTAGTAGTATTTGAGTACGAAAAATTTGATGACAATATTTATTACTAGAGACCCTGAAAGAGTATACATGGATAGTGAACATCTGCTGCTTTTGAATATTCGGTAAACAAAATCTGGAATAGCCGGCCTAGGGTCAGTGTATTTTTTGTTCACTTTTTTCTGTATTTCTTTTTTTTGGCACATATAAAATTTTTCAGCTGTTAAATATGTGTCCATTGCTATATAAAACGGAAAACAAAAAAGAAAAAAACTCCAAAAAAGACCAATTGGCAGTTGTTACGTTTTCAACAGTGTAAACGATATATGGTTTTGTTATTGTTGCTGTAATAGTATGTAGTTGTATCCTTAATTTTCAATTGTGGACTATTTAAGAACCTTGAAAGTCCATCTTAGGATCTTTTCATATATATTTCAATGAATAATATGAAAAAATGATTTATGGCAAATAATTGGCGTGTGCCTCTGACCTACATCTTATCTCGGATTGTGGATTGTATTTTTCGGATCAAAATTTTTTAAGATATGCTAAGTAAGAACTTAACCACACTTAAGTATTAATATCATGTGTAAATGTTAGTAATAGATAATTATATACAAAAAATATTGTTGTCCTCTAAATTTTATGGGATTTTTTTCTTAATTAAATTAAGTTTAGGGCGTGGGTTTTGTTTTTGGAACTATTTATTTCACTATCAAATGGAAAATATCATGATCTTCTGCTTTGACATTTTTTAATTAAAAGAACGAGAACGTTTGCTAATGGTCCACGAACAATTCAAAATCTAAAATATAGCATTCGTCAAGAAATTGAGGCCATTAATCCGCTTATTTTGCAGAAAGTTATTGAAAGTTTTAATGTTCATTTATAATTGCCAAGGATAAAGCTTTAATTTTCAATAATTTTGCTAGCAAGAAATCAGTTGTAATTTAGGCTTACAAGGATCTAACGAATGGGACACACTATTCTACTTGGTCTTGACAAAGACAAAAAAGTAGCTGTTGAAATAAAAATTTTGTGTCATATAATAATAATTTTGATTTTGCTGGAACACGCTGGTGAAAGTTTTATTGTTTTTTGGTGTGTCATATATTAACACCCATTCTTAAGAATTCAAATTGCCTTTCATAGCTCCTTCACTTGGTGTCTACATTAGCGTTTCCGACTGCGTTTTTATTGACGCTTTTGAGAGGCGGTTATACTCAATAGTATATTGACTGCAATAATTACTAAATCCTTTCGAAAAGTATAATTTGTACTTTTAAACTAATTTTATGGCATTTATAACGCATTATTGTTTACGTTAAGTCAATTTAATATAATAAAACTAGTTAAAAAGCATAAATTATACATTTTCAATCAAAATGTCTAACAATTATATTGCAGTCAAGAGTATAACTGCGCCTCAATAGAGCCTATAAAAACGCTATCAAAAACGCAAATATAGAAACAGCCTCAACAACACAGTTGTATGGTTCCAATTTTTTATTAATATATCAAAAACTAAATAAAATCCAAGAAAATCCCAGCTTATTGACTTGCCGAAACTCAGGAGTGAATCAGAAAAGGAATGAATCTTCAGTCTAACGCTCATTTTTTATATATGAATTCCTCCGTGCTTATATTTACATAAATATAATATGCACAGTAAAATTATTTGAAATAATAAATTATTGGTATAGCTAAAATTAGTCTACAACTCTGCAATTAAATTTGCATGAAGGCTTAGAATTGACTAAGTGAGCATTGGAGATTTCCTAATTTAACACTAAAAATGCTTTTTCAAGGATAGATCAATGAAATGTTATTATGGCTGCTACCAGAACAACAGTTCAATTTTGTGATAAAATGGATAACAAAATAAATTGCTAAATTGGCAATAATGGGCTTGGGAAAATTATGTATAGGGCATACATAATCTGTATACTTACAATTAAACAACATAAAATTTAGACAGTGATTTTCTTGTAAGATTATGAGGTGAAACTAATGAGTTATTTCAGATAGAAGTATCTTCCTAAATATAAGATTGAGACAATAATTTAGAGCGAAAATTTTTATGTTATTCGTTATTCTTGAAACATCTCATTGCTTTAACATCCGATATAATGAACATTTCTTCCAACTCTGTTCTTTTATGTATATTTTAATGCTTAATGTATAGATAAATGATTTTATTCAAATATTTATAATTCAAAAATTTACCTTAAGCGAGAATATTTTGGACCTTTTATAGATAGCTGTCCTATTAATGTTGAAAAATATTTACCATAGTAAATTTTGATTCATGGCCAATATTATTAGCTATGATCTAATTTGTCTAATTCTTCTCCTTTACTAATTTTAGTACTTCAAACAGTTAGTAAAGTAAATATTTTAAAAAATACTAAATTACAACCGTTAGTTAAATCAGACAACATTCTTACTAATAAAAAACGAGCTAAAACTCAAAACGCTTACTCAAATTACATAAAACTCCTCCATTCATCTATATGCCGTCCAGCTGCATCTCATAAAGATCAGTTCAGCATTGCTAGAAAACAAATTAACAGCCGATAAATGCAAATGACAGCAGTCTCGCGAGTTAGTCATAAACCAAATCACGGCTGTCGCAAGTAAAGCGAAAACATAAAAAAAAAATAGCATCATCTTAACGCACCCTCAATCGAAAATATCTTAAACCAGAAATCTCAATCGTCCTTTTCTATAAATAGAAATAGTTTTCCGCATAATATGACACGTAGTATATGAAAACTCTAGAATAATTGCCGTCTGCTAGGATCCCTTCGAAACTTTGACCCGGAACATTCCTTGGATTAACATCCCTTGGTCAAAAATTTCCTCCTTGCACAACTTTACTTAAAATTTATAAAAAGCAAAACAGAAAAAAATAAGGACTTCAGTATCATTAGATCTGTGATCGCGCGCTCAAAAGCGTGCCTGCTCTTTTCAATGATAATGATAAAGTAATCCTAAGAAAAGGTATAAAAAAATCGGCTTCTTTGTTAATCCTGGGGATCAATTAAGGGTGTTTTTAAGTTCAAGGGATACGATATTTTATAATTTTCCATTTTTGAAGGCATCGTTTTATTACGCAATCTCAAGTGATATTGACGAGGCGTAAATAATGCACAGAAAATTTTTGACGCGTGCTTCTGGCCAGAGGTCTTTTTTTTATGTACATAAAGAGATTTGATTTTGGCATTTAAGATCAATGCTAACAGGGTGGAAAGGTCAATTTAGTTTTATTCTTTTGAAATATTCATGGTATCGTATTTATCATGGTAGTTTTTTTATAGTTCATGAATTTATTGATATTGACCTGCTTGAACTTTTTGACAATTAAGCCTTGAACTTTCTTCTATTTTTTTTTGGGTAAGAAACATTGTAATTTAGTTTCATGCAATAAGGATTGTTTCATAGACATGGAGATTTTATAAGAATTTTTGTTATTATGATTAAAGCTGTTTGAAATTGATTTTCGTTTCTTGTGGAACAACTTTCATCTCGAAAAACTTTGAAATTTAGCAAAAAACTAACAATTACATCCCATTTTTTAAGTTTATTGCTCAAATAAACCAATTTTAAGTAGCAGAAGCAAAGTTGCTAAGAAGATTCCAAAATTAAAGTTCAAATCTATACCTTAAGGACATTTAAATTCTAAAACTAGCCTCATCAAAGGACTTTAAGTTTTTAAAAACGTTAAAATAGATATTGGATTAGGAGGAAAATATCAGTAATTAGAAAAACTACTGTTTTTTTTTAAGGGAATATAATGATTATTTTTATATATAAAAACTCCTTACATATCTACGAATCATTGGCGCTTTGCTAGTTTTGGTCAACTTTGAGAAAACGTGGCATCGATTTCGAAAATAACTTTCTCATGCATAAATTTCCATGTTAAAAAGTGCGTAACCTTTTGATACCATCTATCTCTTACAAAATTACTTTACCATCATCGGCAGTAATCATTTTGTGATTTATTTTAGGCTAGCCCGTTCAGCATCATTGACGTTTGCACAGCCTTATTTAAAGTCAGTGAAACAAAATTACTTGCAGTGGAATAGAGTCGGGATGATATTAACCATGTCAAACTTTTTTTGTGGCTGTATTTTTTTCTGATGATTAGTAATAGTATAATGAAATTTCTCTGAATCCTTTGCTTTGAAAATAACAAAAGTTAAGACACATAAATCACGTTAACTTCTAAGCCCAACGTAAAATTCTTTAAGAAATTTTAGTTGAAAGTTGGTAAATGTGGTTTTCAAAGCCTTTTTTGTTTTTTTTTTATTTTAAGGATCGAAATGGGTAGAAATTGGATAATTCGTTTTTATAAAATTATTGGTTATCAGGAATAGAAGTTGCTAACAACTTCAGAAAAAATTTTATAATTTCTATCGCTCACATGTTTAAGATTTCAAGTAAGAATGTAAGAACTGTAAATTAAATATGCTGAATTGTAACATTATCACATTATCAAAAGAAAAAGGCTATGAAAATATCTTGCCTTTATTAAATTAAAAATAAATTATAAAATGGAAAATTGCAGGTGACACTGTCAATTCTTTTCTTTTCTATAACAAAGTTTTAGTATTCTCATATATACATATATATATATATATATTTGCACATATATATACATATATATAAACCATAAGAAATCAAAATTATGTATCTCAAGCATTGAGGGTAATCAATTTTTATTATGGTAGCACGCATTAACCAATAAATTGATGTATTTAGATGAGTAGTAACCCCGATGTAAGCGAACTATTTGTGGCAGTTTTTTCTCAAATTCATTTCAACATCTGCCTTTAAAGCATACAAAAATGTATTGAACTGAAATTATAAACAATGGTAAACCGAGTTTTACATGTAAATGTGTATGTGTATATGTTTTATTTTCTTTACGAAAAAACCTTAATCAGAAATTTAGTAAAAGGTCTCAAAAACTAATTCAGCACCTTATAACATCATTGCGAAGAGCACATTGAAAAACGTAAACTGATGGGAAGTCCGAGACAAAAAAACATTTGCCAAAATTCGGGAGAGTTACGAATTAAGGGACGAAAATAAATAAATAAATTGAATAAAGATTCCTTTCCCACATCATATTTATTTTGGTAATTTTTTTTTTGTTTTAGGTTTTTTATTTTCCTTTGTTTGATATGAACCATTTTCTCAAAGCAAAATCGAAAATTTTATTTTGTGGGTGGAGATTTGATTCCATTAGTAAAATTTTTCGATTTTATGAAGGGTTCGATACATATATATATATACATATTTATAAATATATGTAAGGGATTTTATACAACAATTTGCTGATCACTCTAAATTGAAACTATTAAGAGTGAGACAAAAATAAAAATACAGGAAAATATCATTAAAGAAATATGGCTGAGCGATTGGTATTTTTCATGCTATTTTTGGCTAAATCATGTTTTTGATATGGCGGTAATTTAAACGCTAGATTACATTGTTTCTCTTGAAAAAGGAAAAATAATAGATATACTCGTAAGCAAAGGTTATAAACGCCATGTGGCTAATGGTTTGTTATTTAAAATTATTCTTAATGCTGAATTAAATTATTTAAACGAAACTTTTGCGTTTTTTGTGAGTTATAAAATGTGGAGGAGATAGTTAACATTTTTTTCAAAATTTGAATAATTTTTCACAGACTTTTCATAATTTAACTCGGCCAAATGTGCTTACTTAAATTTTATGATTTTCAGGTCAGTATTTAAATGTCAAATGTAAACTAAAAATTTGAATATTAAAAGTCTTATTAGATTTGTACTCTTTTATTTTTGATGCACATAATAGATATAACTTTTTTAAGGTCAAGAATTGGTAGGTGTTATAAATTTTTATCTGAAGAAAACCAACACTAAAGTTTAATGCTCGCACTAGTTAAACTACATGTTGGAATGATTTTTAGCATTAAAAGGAACGATCTTTAGTAAAGGAACATCAAATTGTTAAAAAGAAAAAATCATTACATTTATTTGCTTTATTCTAATTATTAATGAAAAGGTTGAATAGAAAGAAAACCATTATGAGCATTGGTATTATTTTTGACAGGTAAATAAGAACATATATTATATTATCGATGTAATAGCACAGACGATGTATCAATGAAAATAAATATTTGACAAAAAATTGGGTTTGGACATTATCATTAACCCCCTAAAGCAGCAATATTCAACATGCGGCCGGTAAAATTTTTATGAGTGGCCCGAGTTATTGAGCCAGGTTGGTAGGTAAAATAGGTCTTATAATGGAGCTCAACTAAGGCTAAAGCAATTATAAAAATATGCGCGACCATGAATGTTATAACTTGTGTCTTGTAAAGCCCCGTATTCACGAGATTAAAAATAAAATTTTTGGTTTAATAAATAAATTCATACATATCACTTTTTTATTACCAACCTACAGCCAGTGTATAAAAGTAAGTTATATGTATATGGTCCGTCAAAAAAAAACGTTGAGTTTTATATTTAAATAATTCAAATTAAGATAAACCAAAAGTAAAGCTACATTTTTATTTATTGCTCAAAATTTGTGCAAAATAATAAAAAAATAAAGCTCTTCCCTGTGAGTGTCAGGCTTGTTCCAGCGAGATAATTTGTTTTTCGTTTCCAAGGTGTACTTTCTCTGCTCTTCAATATCATCATTTAAAAGAGAAAATGCATCTTCATTTCATCGGCGGAAAACATCATGTAAAACTGCCGTTGCCACGATTATACTTTGGGTTGTTTTTGACAAGCCCCCACTGCCGAAATTGGGGCATGAAGCCAGAAGCAATCGCTCTAAAACATTTTAAGAACGCTCAGCCTCTGATGAAGCATTTGTTTGTAAAAAATGTTTGAGTAATTAAATATAGTTAAATCATTGCACGAACTAGGCTATCGTGTGACTATGTACATTGCGAACTGCTATTACAAATAGCTTAGCTTGAATATTTAATGAAAAAAACTTTTTTGGATACTGTAAATTTCTCCATTTTCACTACCTAAAATAAAAGACCATAAATTCCAAATAAATACATAATTCTATGTTATAAAAATATACCATGTGATTGAATCTTGACATTGGCACAGTCCACCGCTACTATAACACGAGGAAATTGATTTAATTTATAGAAAACTGGCACAGTTGTTTAAATATCTTCTTCACTCCTAGTAAAATATATAAGTTGAGGACGAAGCCTGATGGGATATTTTTTTAACACCCCCAACTGCAAAAACATACATTCTGCTGACAATAAATTATTTCATGAAAATTGTTATTTTTCAGGATTCTACTCTCATCAATTTGTTGAACTTTCAATCCTAGGGGTAATTTGGTATAAAATTATTTGTAAATTTTGCTTACTTCAGCGAAATCTATTAAAAAATTCACTATTATTCCGTATGTTGAAATGATTTAAGTAAAACACTCTTGTGCTGTGTATACTTCGATATCCGTTATCAGAATACTAACCGAAAGATTCTGTAGAATATCGGGTAGATCACCAATCTCAACGTGCTTCTCAATCACCAAAAGTTTTAGTAGGTAACGCTGGTCTTTGGCTACTAAAAATATTAAACAATCAGTTCGCAGATTTAAGAAAATCTCAACTTTTATTCAAAACCCTTAATTCTATTTATAACAAGAATATTTTATGTCTAAGCAACATATATTTCAACCAGAGATCATTTCCTTTACTGAAAATATATTTTTTAAAGCATAATATTAATATATGTATATTTTTTTAATTTTATTGGAATCTGGTGAGATCAAATGATAAGATAAATTTTTAGCACCCTACGAATTAGCCTCAAGCAATCTCCCTATTTAATAAACGGTTACACTTGCTTGGCACACTAACTTCACTTCAAATGTTTAATCGCCGTAGCATCCGAAAATCGTAGATACGGTGCTGTGCTTAAGACAATCCTTAATTAATTTTTTATAAATCCTTACAAAAAAGGTGTTTAAAAATTGTTTTTACGAATACAATTTCTAAGTTATTAATCTACAAATTCTAGGAAATCAAATCACTCTTAATGTTAAAAAAATGCAAAAATTATATTTATTCAAAAAATAAAAAACAAAGAGATTTCTACAATAAACATAAAATTTTTTTCGATTTATTAGAACTTTATGGTATTAATGATCTTCTGTTGTTATATTATATAAAATGAATGAAAAATATTCTTGCAACTTCTAAATAGTAAACATGAAAAATCATTTTTTGTACCTTATTGTTCAGTTATCAGGGTTTAGTGGGATGCGTAAGCTGGCCCTAAGTTCCATCGAAAACAACCGCTCTTAAATCGATGATTCAATTTTTCATTTTCTGAAATTTCTTTTTATTTTCCTCTATTTTATTTTTATTTTTTTATGGTTTCTAAGTTTTTCAATGGCAGATCCTCTTTATAATATGCCAACTCAATGATATTTATTGCTAGGAGACATACTCTTTAGCTTCTTACTGTCCTTAGATATATTTGAATTTCTTTAAAACATGCGTTTACCGTTTAGACGGCTATTGTGTAAACAATGAGACAAAAGTGACCATTGAAGTTACACACGCGTTCTTGCATTTAAACGGTAATATGAATAGGTCGGAAAGCTATTTAGGATTCGCTCCCTGAAATATTTTTTTTATGTTATGTGTTCATTCATTTAGTTTTTTTATATTCTTATATGACATATGCATGATTCTGAGCACCTTTGTAATCAGATAGAATTATGTCGTTTTTCTTTTTTTTACAATTGAAAAAATTTTATTTTGGCTTAGATCATTTTTTTTATTATTTACGTACAATTTATATAGGATATTGCTATACTAATTTTTCAATTTCTGTTAATTTAACTCTAATCTGTAAAAAAAGTATATTTTAAAAATCTTATTGTGTATAAACATAGAAAAGCACAGAAATTTACATTATATATTAATTCTGTTGATATTAAGAATAAAAAATTAACATAAACAATTTTTCTTATAAGTTAAAAATATACAGTCAAATTATTCTCAGATGAACCAATATTGCCATTTGAAGGTACAAGGTGTGACCTCCCGTTTTGCCATTTTCTCATTTGTGGACTGTCAGTATTTGAAATCGACTCACAATCAAAATTTGAATCACCATTAGCCGCTGATACACGTGAAACTATATCTGTTCAAATATATATATATATATATGTATATAAAAATATAATATTTTTTAAAATATCAAAGAGAAAATCCTTTTAAATAAATTTTTCAACTAACATGCTACTATATACTTACTTCTAACAGTCGCTGTATATGCTTCTCTATCCTTTTCACGTTTATGTACATCTCCTTCTAAGCTAGCGGCAATTATGGTTGACGCTCCAGCACTTAGGCTACTTTCAGATCCCCCATGTCCATTTATTGGATTTGTTACTGTCTTCTCAACGGCTAAAGCATTACTATCATTTTTTAAATTGTTTCCACTTGGTGATATTTTCTCATGGGTCATTAGTTTTGTTGATGATACCGTACTATGTGCTTCACTATGTATCCTATTCCTTGATTTTGTAGATTTTTTTGTTTTTATAATATATAAAGATATTGCTATTATCATAAAGGCAGAAATAGCTATAGCTGAAACAAATATTCCTAAAGTATTTTTTTCCCAAGCGGCGTATATAGATGATGAACCTTCCATTGTTAATATTATTGGTACTGATGTACTCCGTGGTGGTTTCCCGCTATCTGTTGCAGTTACCATCAATTGAATTGTTGATTGATTAATCATTTCATTCGATTTCATTCTCAAACTGCCCAAATCATCAATTTCAAAATAATTAGCCATGGAACCTGTTAAACTGAGCTCAATTTTATCATTTAGATCGCCATCGGCTGCCTCTATTTTGCCAATGATCAAATCAGATGGATGTTGGGAGTTAAGATGTGAAGTCTAAAAATATTTTAATGAAATTAAATCAAAGTTCAATAAGATTCGTAAGTAGTATCAGGCAATTAGAAAATATTTCTCAAATAAAAATTATTTTTTTTTTTGCCCGAAGGATTTGAAGAAAAATCCGAAACTGAAAACGCTTCTATTGCATGAACTATTTTACGGTGACAAATTTACTAATGTTGAATAAAAAATTATAATAAAGAAAGACAAAAACAATTAAAATTCCAAACTTACCTTTGGTACTAAAAACTCGTAATGTGACTGTCGAAATCTAGGCTCCCAATCATTCACATCAAGAATCTCAACAGCAATTTCAGCTGTTGCATTTGTCAAACCATCATTTGCAATGATATCAAAAGAAAATTTTGTTTGATTTTCATAATCTAAATTCTTTTTTAATATCAATTCTCCCAATGATCCAATACTAAAAATTTCCTCAATGACAGGATTTCGTATAAAATAGTTTAATTTTGTTCCAGGTTTATTGGTTGGTAATGCTAATACTGGTGTACCAATTGGCGTATTTTCACGAATTTTAATAAAAAATTTTTTTTGCACAAAACTTAATGGAACAAAACTATTTTGTGTACCAGGTCGTGCTATTGAAACTGTTGCTAATGCATAACGATCTGAATTATCTACTTGTATAGCTCTTATAACTAGTATAACTGGTGTTATTAGATCATTTGGTTCTAAAATAGTTGTTAAACTAATAATACCAGTTTTAGGATGTATTTTAAAGTATTTGGTTTCTCTTGTTGATGATAATGAATATTGTATTGGTGAACAAATTCCCTCATCCTGATCAACTGCTTTTATTGGTTCTGGATATATTTTAACTTCTCCCAGTCGACCATTCAATGGAAGCTCTCCACGATACGATTCTCTTGAAAATTTTGGATTTTGATCATCAGCATCCGTTATTATAGCACGTAATAATGTATCTGAATATTTTGGAGGAATTCCTTGGTCTTGTGCTCTTAAGCGTACTGTAAAATTTTTCGTTGTTTCATAATCTAATGATTTCTTCAATACTAATATTCCATTCATTGGATTCAAAAACTTAACATATTCGGAATATAAACCTGGTAATACTTGATATTCTACAGTTGAAAAAGCTTCATCTTGGTCATTATCGATTGCTCTAGCGCCCTGCAATATTCGTGTACCCGGAACAGTTCCTTCGGATAATGTTAATGTATATGGTGCTCCTATCCACTGCGGTGCATTATCATTAACATCCGTTACACGTACATTTACTGGTATTACAAAACTCTATAAAAATATAAATATATAAAATTGTGTTAATGAAATAAATTTGCAATATTCATTTCATTTGATAGCCAGCAATTGTAGTAATGTTATGACTTCACTCATATAAAGTTAAAGCTGTTTTGTCAGTTTGCGTGACTAAACTGTTGCACCAAAAAATCAATAAAATTGTGTTTAGAATGTTAGTCACCTTTGTCTATTGAATAAACTGTAAACGATTTTCAAACGGGAATATTTTTATTTTCATGTTACTACAAAAACTTGATTTGGATTGTTTGGTCCTTTTTTTGCTTTTGAAGTAAGTAATATTTAGAGTCTTAATTTATTTCTAAAATTTTGGTCAAGCTTAGACTGTTGCTATGACAAAAAGATGGATACACCAATAATTGAAATATTTGTAATGCAGAAGAATTAAAATACATCAAAAATTGTCGCTACCAATTTTTATCCGAAGAAAAGACATTAATATGTGTTCTTGTTTTGTTCTTTTACCTAATGCAAATGAAAATTCTTGTGGGTTCAATAAAAGCCTACCTAAATTTTAAAGGTTTTTTCTCATTTTAGTATTTATTATAGTAAGTATGTAATGACTTGTCAATCTAATAGCTTTTTTTAATTTGAATAAATAATAAACTATACAGGGTGTACCAAGAATATGAAATAAGCCAATAAGAGTAAGGAAATAAAATTTCATCGACAGAAACACAAAAACTTTATTAGTTTCCATGTTATAAGGTCTTGAACGTTTCACTCATTTTTTGCCCGCGCGTACAAAGAAAAAGAAGCTTAAAATATTTTCTTTTCATTTAAAAAATTAGTTTTGAAAAATATTTAACAACTCAAGAAAAGAAATTATTAATTTAAACTTTCGTGCAAAATTCACATTTTTGGAGGTTTTTTTACTTTTTTCTAAAAAACAGCCAACAGTTCATGTTTTTGTTATTTTGGAAAGCTCCAAAACTATTACAATCAATTATTGGTACCCTAACTCATTCCCATGAAGTAGGAAAAATTTCTTAAAACTGAACTTGCTGGATAACTTAATAAGTTTTATACCTTTTACATAAAGGATTATTGTTAACTTTAAACGTAGGTAAAATAAAATTATACTACTTGAATTATACTAAAACAAACCATGTTTTTAGGGTAATTTTGAGTGGCTGAGTCCGGAAATCATAATCATTTTTTTTTATCAAAAGAAGCGTTTTTGAGATATTTCCAGAAAACCTATTTTTTGTGTGTATTTTCTTTTATTGGTCTATATCTCAGAATATCATTTTTTGATTTGACTGCCGCTTTCAAAAAGCTATTTATCCTTTTAAGTGATATATAAAACTTGCAAATTAATTAATATTTAACAAAGTGACAGGAGACCAAATTAAAAAAAAAGTGATTTTGTTCACCTTTTTTTTTAAAATGACCCATTTTTATTTGCTTTTTTTTGGTTGAAAAAAATTATTAACTAAAGCTTTTAAGACTTTAAACAAAAGATAAATTTGTTACAAAACGTTTAAAGGTAAAATTTTTAAGATCAAAAGAAAAATAAAAAAGTTATAGATCATTAAGTCGGGATGCGATTTTTTTCACCTTTCAGGTCTGCGACAGACGCTCCCAATTTGTTAAATGAAGTTAATTCATGGAAATTGAAAAATAAATTAAATGTGTAACTATTATGTAACTTTCACAATTTATGTAAATGAAAGTGCGAAATTGTTGTTGAAATAACAGAAAGCATGCCTTTATGAAGTTAAGTAGCCTACTTAGTCGGTCATTATATATATAAATCAGCATTTTAGCATCAAGTAAAAATAATAAAATATGTTATTATGTTATAAAGTATAATAAACCAATAATCAATAATAGAATGAAGTATCTTTGCTGCAATCATTAAATAGTGTAGATCTGGCAAAGATGGAAGAATAGTTTTTTGATTAACTGTTCGCGACTTATTAAAGTAAGGAGAGCGAATAAATCATCAAGCCATATTCTTGTAGTTGATAGGCCAAAACGGAACGGAGAATTTTATTATTTTGTTTCCTGAATAAGGAGGATATAAGGGATGCAACGATGTAAAACAAGATATTAATAATATCACAAAATCAGTTGTGATCATCAAAGTATTTGATGAATGCCTACATGCTTGCTTGCCGCAAAGAAATAAGACAATGGAGGCGTTTAAATTGAATAAAATTGTTAAAAAAAATTTTTAAAGCAGCATCTATTAATAAGCGACTGTTAGAGAATAAGGAATCAGATAGATGAAACCACTTTTAATTGAAAGACAAGTTCAAAATTGATAGTGTTTCGAATGCAAATAGTCCGTGTAATCTTGTGAATTATGGAAATAGTTTAAAATTTTTGACAAAGTTAAGTTAAAAAATATTGATAAAAAAAGAAATACAATGCTAAATTTTGGGTGTTGGATGATTATTATGAACCCATATTAGGATTGGAAACGCTTTTTGGATTAGTCAAGAGAATAGACACATTGAAATGTAGGATATCAAGTGGAGTAGTACACTTCGTTGAGAGTAATAAAGAAATATTTGATGGACTTGGATCAATTCCTGGAAAGTGTATTGAAGGAAAATTCTGAGCCGGTACTACATTATAAAAATCATTTTCTTTTAAAAGAATACCTTCTTTTAAAAGATAGTATAACTATTTCTGTAGATTATCCAACTCCAGCATTTGAAAATGTAACAAGCAGACTAGCCAATAAATGGATATTTATAGTATTGGTTCTCTGAAATGGGATTTGGCAGATTGGGCTAAATTTTTAATCCAAAATTTCTAGTTGTTATACGAACTGATAGTTCAAAAAGTTCACTAGGTAGTGTGAATTTAAAAGATAGCCTGGCCTGCCTATTGCTTATTGTACCAAGAACACTTTCAAAAAGTAAGCAAAAATAGGGACAAAGAGAAAAAAATTACTCCCTATTACTTTTGCTTGTAAAAATTTCACTACTTTCCTTATGGTACTCAATTTACTGTTCATTTGGATCATAAGCCACTAGACTACTTATTGGTTATTTCAATGAAGATAAAAGGTCTGATTGTTAAATGGTTTCATGAACCACATCTAGGCATTGAAAAAACTCTCGCTCAAGCAGGCAAATAATTTTTTTGGCTCAAAATATCTAAGGATATAACAGAATTAATAAAAAGTTGTAAAATTTATGAAAATTTTACACGCAATAATCAAAAAGAACTATTGGCACAATATTAAATACCACAATATCTTCTTCATAAGTTGTCTAAGGATTTTAATGAATACGCTGGGTGTAATTTCATTTTGATTCTTATTTAGAGTTTATACTATCACAAAAACTTAAGGAAAAGATGGCTAGTCATGTCATTGAAGTAATTGACAAATATTTATCTGCTTACAAATATATGACAAATCTAGGGAATTCGAGCAATATTCAAATGAAGCAAACATTTTCGTAAGGTTTTCAAATCCCAAATAACCGCAAAGCAATGGGTTGACCGGAAAGGAAGTAGAAAAGGAAGTAGGAAGTAGGTATTTCAAAAAATTTCCAAAAAATTTCAAAAAATACAGAAGTATGGATTCTAAAAATAAAAAAAGTGCCTATAATAAATAGTCGCATTAGCCGAAGAGTTACTGGACTTTTCAGAGTACATTGTTTCTAAAGATTAAAAATTTTCAAAATCGCAATTTTATATCGCCTCATTACGTGCGTAATGCCTATCAATTTAGTTTTGGTGCGCTCGCGAGATATTAAGTTTCTGATTTTATATGAAAAACAATAAGTCTTAAAGTAATCAGTTGAAAATTTAATCTTTTTAACATTATATTTCCCTGAAAGCCCAAACAAAAACTAAGTAACAAATGTATTGTTTGTTACTAATTAAGTTACAAAATTGCATGTTAGATACCTAATTCTAAAAACAAAATGTTTTTTGTTGAAATTACACAATTGTCAGTTAGTCACTTTTTTTGTTAAATGTAAACCACAAAAGAAGTTAATATTAAGCCTGAAAAATAGATTTAAAACAAACATTTAATGCATTGCTTCCAAAAATAAAGGATATTGAGCTTGATTATGGTTCAACCATTGCAAAACAAAAAGGGGACAAAAGAAATTTTCTTATGGAAGATTATTGAATTAGACAAGATTTGTGAGGCTGTGGCATTATATGAATAACTTTGTTTCTAAGGCTAAGCAAAATGGAATGTCTGATCAGTTGGTCTAGCGACCAATTTCACTTATGTGGCGGGATTGGGAAGTTTTACAAAACTTACAAAAATTCTAAAATAAATGAAAAGAAGACAAAGATTATGGAAGTAAATTTGTAAGCTAACTGAAGTTAGAATGTTTTCATGAACAGCGGAAGAGATATTATACTCCCAACTTTTTGTTTGTGGATGATTCATATGCACTTACCTTAGTGTTGGAATCTAATACATATAGCTTTTACATTTGTTAAGTGAGTAAATTTATGAAGTGCAAGTTGCTTCTGTTTGTGAAAATGCGGCAATGGAGTTTTTTAAGGGTGACAAAATTATTTTCAATGCTCTCGGGAAAGTTTCAGGAAAATGTTCAATTATCTTAAAAGAAAGTTCTGTGTTTATTTTTCAAGTTCCTTTAAGCTTACATAAAATTCTAAAGATAATGTTGAATGCAGTGGAAAAGGAAAAAATTATTAATTTCGTGGATTATCCAACTGACTGGATAAATAACCCACAAATATTCGACAAACCAAATAAGCTTGTTTTAGCGATTTATCAGCCGAATTCGCCCTTTTCCATCGCCCAATTATACTAACGAATTTAGTTGCAAAAAGTCCATATGAAAGAATACCGCTTTCAGGGACAATTACTGATTAATTACTGACTTTTGATTTTTGCAAATGTCAAAATTTGTTTATAATTTTTTTAATGTGTAGTGCATTGATAGAAGTAAATAGGTAAGCTTTTATAGCATGATTAAGAAAAATAAGGTTTTATATTAAACATTATTATATATGTATATAAACTTTATATATTAGACTACATTAACTATGTTAAGATTGTACTAAGCATAACCGATTAGGGATGTTATTTAAAAAGCAAAAAAAATATATATACATATATTAGACTAGAAGATCAGTATGAACAAAAAAAAGAAACAATATTTTCTGCGATAATTAGGGGTTTAGAAGTTGTGATTGATAGTTTGACCGCCCAAATGAAATTATTAGATGTGGTTATAGCAGATTTACATATATTGAATGAGACAATGGATAATTGCAAAAAATGGTCATGTGTAAGTTGTTTCACATTAACTTTGATTAAATTCATTAACTCACTAATCAAAATTCTATTTAAGGTTGAAGACTTAAACATATTGAAGGAAAGCTGTACTGAAAATTTCCGAAAAGATATTCAAGCGTTTTTCAGATAGAACAAAGCACATGTAATAATGTTGTTGGAAATTTGAGTGCGTTAGAAAAAATATGGCTGCTACTACTAGTATGTATTAATCTGTTTGATTTTATTGATTAGGATAAATTTCAGAACTAGCTTTATAGTGCCAATGGTTGACTATGATATGACTTAGATCATGACTCATATTTATAATCAAGCTTTGTTATAAATGAATTAAAGCGTGTACTAATGAAAAATTAATCGATAGAAGAGCGAAAAAGTAACCATTAAAAGCTATTAACTATAACTCTTTTTATACAGAAATCGGTCAGGACTAGGATAGAACTAGATTCTATTTTTCCTACTGCGAGTGTATATAAATTTCTAAAATTATTGTTTAACTTTTCTAAATGCAGTCCTGAAAATGGCTATAAGCTCAAAGTATTTTTTTGGGATATTTCTATATATTTGACTTTGAAGTAAAAATCAAAAAAATTTGATCAGGTTATATTGCATTTTACCTGAGTTAGATTTTGTAGGTATTTAATTCTATGTATGTGTAAGGGTATTTGCTTTAAACGGGTCTTATAACTAAATTCGTACTATAAACCTGGAAATTACTATAATCCCACTTCACTTTTGTAATAATTTTATTCAATGACTGGTACATTTGCCCTTATTTTTAAGTAAATGTATAAGCATGTTTGATATACTCTTAACTAAATTCCCCAAAACATCTGTGGCTCAATTCGACCATACATTTGTAATCCTGTTTTTCAACTCGGAAAAATTGTGGATTTCTGGGAGTCCATGTGTATTAACTTCATTGCAAATAATGTCCCAAATGCCCCATAAGTTTGCAATGGGTTTTAAATATGAGCCTAATTTTGGCTAAGCAAGAACAGAAATTCCTTTTTCTAAAAACCATACTTTTATTCGTCGAGCATTTTATATACGAGCGTTATCCTGCCGGAATATACTAATTTCTTCCCACTAACTTTCTAGGATTGGTAACAAGAAGTTGTCCAATATGGCTTCGTACTCTTCTGCGTTTATTTTACCATTTATGAAGGCCATTTTGGATTTAACACTCCGATTGTAAGCTGCCCATATCATAACAAAGCGTCCTCCTAAAGCTCTTCTTGAATGAATCGTTTTTTCTTTTCTGAAATCATGCCAATAGTTTTTTAAACCATTGGGACCATCAAGATTAAACTTTTTTTCGTCACTAAAAATGACACTTGACCACAATAAATTTTGTTACATGTATTTTTCGAACAGAAGCGAACTGCATCCTAGGCTAAAACGTTGCACAATTTTCGAAAATGTGGCACCAAATTCAATGATTTACCGTAAAACTACCCGTTTCGTTCGTAGAGATAACTTTGAAGGACGACACAATACAATATTTTTTTGGGATATGTACATATCCTAATTCACCAACAAAACTAACTCGAAGGACTGTATAACATTTATTATTACTTAAAAGTTTTAAATTAGTTAAATCCTATAGGCTTGGATTCTCGATGAATAAGGCTATATGTATAAGCAGGTGCTCCTGTAACAATATAATATCCAAAATTTGCTGGGTATTTCGTGTTTAGTTCTCCTCCGGGCATACACTTTGCTGTTTGAGCGATTAAATTTTCTTTTCTACACATAATTTATTTTCGAATTTGTAAAATATTGCATACTACATGTACGCAAGCATTTTTATAATTAAGTCACTAGTTAAAACGAAAAGTGACATTATGACTAGCAAAAGCTATCATTTTAGATGAGATGCTAAGGTGAGAGAATGATTTTCGTGATATGTCTGCTTTGTTATTGGTGTTGAAATTTTGTCTTTTTAGTAAGCACCAAAAAATTGACTATTTTCAAATATGTAAAATAACAAAGTTTTAACTCATGCCAGAAGAACAGTTAAAGAAATTTTTTAAACATGAAGGCAAATGAAGCTTTCATTAAAAGTTCCGTTCTTTTAAATAGATAAGAATTCCCTTGTGTGTTGCTGTCTGATTGTCAGTAAATTTTTATTTACTAATAAAATTCCAGTGGTAAATTTACTGGAATGAGCTTAAGAATTTTTCATACAAAATTTGTGATTTTCAGTAAATTTGTCAGTAATCGTGCGGTAGAAACGCACTATTAGCAACACAAAGTGGCTGTCCTAAAGATAGATTGGGAAGTGTAATGCTGCAAAAGGACCTGTCCGCTGTACGCTATAAAAGAGTGAACAAAGATAGGCAGAGGTTAAGAAAGAATTGCTAGCGATTGTTTCTGCAGTTGAACACGTTCTCTATTATTTGCGGTAATTGCAGTTCATTCTTATCATAAACCACTAGAAATGTTGGTCAAGAAAGATATTGATGATGTAATACCCTTTTGCAGCGAATTTTTTGTTAATTGTTGATATAACTAAATATGTTAATTGTGTATAAACCAGAAAAATAAATGTTGATCGCTGATTCAATTGATCCTTTGACCCCTAGAATATGTTTGTCTATAGAAAAAAAAGTTTTGGCAATTGCAATAAAATATTTTGAAATGAAGCCGAACAGGTTGATAGATTCTGGAGTATAAAACTACCCCAGTTGCAAAAAAAGGCGTTTAATGAAGAAACTTAAAAACAATGAAGATGGTTTGAGTGAAAAATTTTGTGAGCTGACAGCTTTATAAAGGTTAATTCAATTTGAAAAATCAGCTGAAATTAACAATAGAGCAGTGGCTAATATAAAATCAAAAGTAAAACCAAGGAATAAAAATAAAATGTGTTTTGAAACTAGCAATAGTAGAGCAGTTAGACTACGGTTGATTTATAGGTATGACTGAAAATTTGCGAGTTAATTTTGTTAACAAAAAATGGAAGCAAGTAAAAAATATATCATAACTAGTCAATGTAACACGTTTTTTTAATTATAATTAAATAATTATAGTAATTAATTAAATTATTATAATAAGCAGTTACTTTCAGTAAATATTACAAAAAAAAACCAATTAAAATTAATTACAAAGACTTACAGGATCACTTGAATGTCTCCTATCACATATGACATTTACATAAATTGAAGATGGTCCTTGAATATTTTCTTTATCTAGTGCTGTTATTAATATTAAGTTTTTAGTTCCTTGTAAAATTTTCACAGGAGCATTTTTTTCTCTTAATGATAAATTGATATCACCAACATCAAAACTTGGATTGCCATTAATACGTAATTTGCCAATAACTGAACCAACAGCCATATCTTCGGTTGCTAAAAAATTTTCTGCTGATCCACCGCCTTCCAAGTAACATCTAGAGTCAAGTATAGCACCAATTACTGAAATTAAAAATAGAATCGAATATAATTTCAAAGATGGCCGAATGATTGTTTAATATCAAAATCATGAACTTCATAAATTTTAAGTGTTAGTTCTATTAACTTTGAAAATTAAGAATAAAAGTTTGCACCAAACTGTTTAGGTTCCTTAAAGTAAAACCATCAGGTCATCCAAACGCTAAACATTGTTTTCAAAAACTACAACTAACAAAACTATACATTTAGTTGAAGTTTTCTTTTATAAGCTAAAAGCATTCAAGCTTAGAGCTTATCTGATCTTTAACCACATGCTAATGTTAAATATTTTAAAAACAAAAATTCCATTTACACTTTTGACCATGAGGTGCTCAATTTTTGCCTTCTTTGTATACTAAGGGAGTGATTATTTTGGTAAAAGCCTTGAAGACGCAGCAAATACCTTGAATTTTAGTTGCGTGATATATACGTGATATGAGAATTTTGTAGTGTATTAATTATTATTTTGATTTTTGCCAAAAGAATAACTTTAGCTTTGAAAGCAAAATTTAACTAACTTGTAACTTCAATTATAAACTAATTCAATGTTGATTCAATTTTTGCACTTAAGTAAATTTAATAGCTTCCGAACATATAAAGAAATAATTTTAAAGCATAAATATAAAAAAAAAATTACTATTTATATTAATCCATAATCCATATTTAAGGATTATGTATTATTTCTTGTTTTTGGAATTCTTTTGCTTTACATCATTGTTTGTAACTATCTTAGCATAAACCCTGCCCTCCAATGTCACGTTTCAAAAAACGTTTCAAAAATTTTTTTTTAATTGGTAATGCCTAATTTTTAAAAAATTATTAGTGGCTTAGGATGAGATATTAATAAAGTTACGCAATAGTTATTTTCTCTTTTTTTGGTAAATGTATCCGAATGTATGAACATCGTCATTAAGCATGCAATAAATGTTATGGTTTCCTAAATTTAGTAGTTTTAAAATTTTGTTAGAAAAAAATATGTAATATATATACAGTAATATGTAGTATATATACATCGATCTAGTTAAGTAGCTCTTTCTTATGTAGCTTATTTTCCGTATAAATACGGTTATGCCAAGAATTGTCATCATAATCAGTTGTACTCAGTGGAGCATTAAACATCGTTTATGGCTTTCGGAGTTTATTTTGAGCACTCTCTGAACCCTGAAGTTATTTTTTGATGTCAGTTTTTCATCGTTTTATTTATTAAACCACATAAAACCCAATTAAATAAGTTAAATTTTTCTTATAAAACGGTTTTTAATTGAATAACCAAAGAGATTTTTTTTTACAGATTTCATGTTATTTGGTTTTACTAAAATTATAAAATTGGTACATCTTGAATTATTCAAATGCTAAATTTATACGAATTGTAGTTTTTAATATCACCAATTTTTTAATTTTTTAATTTTAAGTTAACTGTCTTCGTCGAAACAATGACACAGTTTTAATCTTTCATTCTTATTTTCTTAGAAGTACTTAAAAGTGAATGTAACTAAAAGCTAGTAAAATATATTATGTCTTAATTTATTCCTAAAATATGATTTTTAATCTTATCGTAAAATATCATAAAAATATGATTTTAATTGACAATGGTTAAAACCTAACGGCTCTTTTTAATTTAAATTTTAGCGAATACATGAGAGTATGTCTCGTGCTCCTTAAATACAAAATACACGTTCTATGAATGGTTTGATGGCATAACTGGACTAATAATTTTGTAATTTTTGAACTCAGATAAAATTATGGAACTTTATTTAGCAAATTGTGCTGGCATTGCTTTGAAATCTTTGCTATGAGATATTCTCAAAACATATATACAGATTCGATAACAAAAGCCAAAAGGAATAAAAGGCTAATCATAATACGACAGTGTTTCAAAAAAAAGTTTCCAAACCCAATCCGGAAATTGGAAGTTTTGAAATTTAGTGATTCATTAAATTCATCATAACTTAACTAAAAAGAAGAGGTTCCTAACCCAAGCTTATATATGTTGTAGTACATCAAAAACTAAGAGACACGTATTTTCGTTTAACTGCGATCATTCACTTTAGAGGGTAAAAGTCTCCCCAAGGTTATCCCTAAAAATAAACCATTCTCTCTATGTCCAGTGTAGTTAAGTCCAATTGTATTTATTATTTTTAATCAAGTAAAATTATTATTATTATTAACTTTTATTAACCTTTATTTGGCGCACACTTCAAAAAAATCAGTTACTTGGCACACTTTGAAGTGGGACACCCCAGTGACAGTTTAAATATCACATCACCGATATCTATCGAACTTATCTGCTATTGAAAAACTAATGAGTATTTTAAAAAAAAGCTTTCGTTTTTAACTGGTGAACTATGTGAAAAAGTAGTGTCCAAAATTTTGCAGAGATTATACATCGTTTTATTGTGGGACACCCCAATCCAAATTTTGGACATTACTGTAGAGAGACCAACTGACAAAAAGGCATCACGTATACTTGAATTGACGGGGGAAAAAAAGGGCTGGGGTGTATTACAACCCAGTAAGTAAGTAACGGTTAAAAATAAAATCTTTCGGTAAGCGGTTGGTTGTAAGAGGTTGGATCTCCCAAATTTTATAAAGGAAAATTAATTTTTTTCTTCTTATTTTTGTAAAAAAGTTGTGAAATTTCACTCAATTTTCGGTTTTATTAAAGTTAATTAAAAAATAAAACCGACATATTTTTAGATTTTTACAAAAAAGTGGGTAAATTACACCTTATTCAAAAATATCAATAATTCCACTTTATATGTGCATTTAAAATTTATAATTTAACTTTTATAATTTATAATTTAACTTTTCCCATGCAAATTAATCAATTTGGGGGTAAAAACTATAACAACAATTTTTGTAAACCACGAAATTCTTGTAGTCATATGAAGGATGTATAATAATTTTTTATGCAAGCACATTCAATAAGTACTAAAGTACACCCAAATATTTCTTCCTTTTAAAAATTTTAATACATATTTCAAAACAAAAAGATATTAGAATGATTTATATTTATCAATGAAAAAAATATTTTCAAGTATGATTTTCCCTGACATAAAATAAATGTTGTGCAAAGAAAAAATTATAAATTTCAATGTCATATTTTTATAAAATAAAATTGCAAGAGTTAATTTAAAACTTTATTTTTTGCTTAATACATGTTTTTATTATTTGAAATCAAATTTTTCATTACATAATTCTTCGTATAATGATTTTTTCACCACCATCTTTCTATTACACAATGTGTAGTACCAGAATATCCAAAAATGAACTCAACTGGATTATCAAACTTATCTGGTTTTTCTTCATTGTAACCATTTTTGTACCAAGAATATTTAAACAGATTTCACATATCGCTGTGGAAAGAGTTGGTTATTTACAAGAGATTGAAGTTTAATTAAGTCGGTTCAAAAAGTATTTCAATTGCAATAAGAGTACTTACCACAGTGTCTGTTAACTAATCACTAACAGCCGCAAAATTTTTAAAAACTTAGCTTCCTAAAACTTCTCTATTTTTTTTTTTACTTTTTATTCTCTAAATGTATGTAAACTCATATTCCTATAAACTAAAAAAAAAAAATGCCATTGCCTCTTTGTTTTGCCACATCAAAACAAAGATTTACAACAACAACTAAATACAAAATCATCACAGCCACAAAATATTTAAGAACTTAGCTTCCTAAAACTTCTCTATTTTTTTTACTTTTTTTCTTCTCTATAAACTAAAAAAAAATGCCATTGCCTCTTTGTTTTGCCACAATCAAAACAAAGATTTACAAGAAGAACTGTATACAAATAGGAAAATATAGCAATTCTTTTGCAAGTTCCCCAGATTTGAGGGGGAACAGAATCAACAACCTAGCGCGAATCTATGACGTCAAAAAATTTACCCGTTGCGATATGTGCACTAAGTGGGTGCCTACCTTTAGATCCAACTCACTTGCTGGAGTTTTATTGCCCTTATGACTTATTTATTTTCCTCGATGAAATTCTATGGGCTTTTTAAAATTTTAATCTTTAGAACCAATTTATTTTGAAAAACATTTTTTGATGCTAGATTCGAGTGTGGCTGGTAGAGTTAGCAGTTTTTTCGACGTTTTGCAAAATAATTGTACAATACTTACAGGCTTCCAAAATCAAATAAAAAAAAATTTAAGGTAAATAAAAAAGTTAAGGGTAGCGGTAATTTTTCTCATATAACTTGTTGCTTACCAACACAATAGATGAAAACCAAATTTAAAAAATAACCGCTATGGTATTTTTACGAAAATTTGTATTTGATTATCATTACTACTACTACAAATACTATTATTACTCCTACCTATACTTCTCTCTATACTCCTGCTAACTACTACTATTACTACTACTACTACTACTACTACTACTACTACTACTACTACTACTACTACTACTACTACTACTACTACTACTAATACTAATAATACTATAAATTTATTACCAAAAATTTCATTACTTTGTAAATAATTAAAAAATTTCATTTGAAGCTTACCATATAATATTTTTGTAGAGAAAGTAATAAATATCCATTGATAAATCTTCATTTTTGTAAGAGCCACAAAAACAACATTTTTAAAGCCATATAACAAAATTTAAAAAAAAAACGATTTTACATCTGACTTGCGTTCACTTTATATCGTCCTTTTTATTGCCAAATAACAAAGTATATAAATATATACATAAACGAGTTTTAAAGCCACATTTAGGGTAGAACAATCACGATTGCAATGCAAAACAATAAACTGAAGTTTCTGGAACTAAGAATAAAAAATTCCATTTATTTCCGGCAGCATGTATCTTTTGCACTTTTTTTTTATTTTTGACCCCATTTTAATAAAATTTCAACACGAAAATCTTTAATGTTGTTATTTTAATCGAAATTTGGTATAACTATCACTTTTAATTCACCCAACAAGTGTTTGTAATTTTTTTCTTTATAGTTTTCACCTTAACTTTCATCCCTTGTTAAAAAATAAAAACTTCAGCTATACTTATGCTAGCAATTAGTTTTTTCCGACTAAATCACCAAAAAATTAGTATTACATCTTTTTAAAAAGTTTGTTTCCTAGTTAATCTATCAAGCATTGAAGACTTTCGCGATTTCTTATTTTTATCACACTGAAAACTTTAAACTCATACACCACATGCACAGGTCTTTGTCTACCCCAATTGTTTGATCGCAGCAGTTGCTAGGTGCAATAGTAAAATTATGTACGTCTTTTTATTCCTTCCTATTACTTCCAACTCTTTGAATGAATGAGCTATAACTGAGTTCATAGCCGTGTCCAAAATTCAAAATTGAACTTTGTTTGCGTTGCGATATATTGTGTTTGGCGAAGCGAACATAATTATTATTTAGGGGGGAGGAATAGAAAAATGTTATTTCTTAAATTCAGAAACTTTTAAGAAATCATAGTGGATATACAATTGTGCTATATTCCTTTGTTACAGTAATATACTTTTATAGTTATCGTTGGTGAATTTATTGTTGCAAGTTTTTTTTCCTCAATTACATTTAAAATTTTATCTTTTTATAACATCAAATAAAATTGTAAGGAAAAGTATATGCACAAAAATTTGTTGCACTAATCAGGGTAATTTGAAGAATTTGGAATATAATACAAGTGCTTATCTAAGATTTTATATTATCATAGAATTTCGCAAACAAATTTTGCTATTTAAAGAACACAACTGATGGGCTAGGCACGATTTTAAAGAAAACCCCATCATAATCAATCATATAATTACACAGAGCTTCCTAGGAATCTAGTACGAATTTCTTCTCATGAAGAAATAAATTTCTATATAACTTTAAGCTTTTTTGTGCACATTTTCAAATTTTTAATGAATATTTTACTTTTGAAGAAGCCAAACTTCTTTTATTGAACTTTTTAGAAAAGCTTGTTAAAGCTTATCCAAGACAACTACGACATTTAGACTTTATTTATTATTTTATTTATTATGTATTTATTTTTTTGTTTATTTGTTTGGGCCTTATTAGTCAAATTTTGACTAATATATCACTCTGAAACAGTTGTATATGTTAATGAGATTGCATTTAATTCTGCGTTTGATTTTAAATCAACTTCTGACTCTTAAGGTGGGCACCCACTTAGTGCGTATATCTCAGCGCGTAACTTTTATGACGTCATAGACTCACGCTAAAGTTCCCCCTCATATGCGGATACTTCAGCGTGAAATTCATTTGTACGTCATTTTGACGTCAAAAAAATTACCCGCTGAGATATACGCACTAAGTGGGTGCCCACCTTTAGGCTGCCTGCAGAGTGCCGGCTTACAGTCGAGCTGACGCCGATTCCGATACTATAACGGCTATATATAGTCGTTATGGGTAGACCAATAATAATATGCTCAAAGTATTCAGAGTGCAAGCACCAAAGATTAGACTATCGCAATGGCAATGGGTATCAGCTAGGCTGTAAGGTTACAGATAGAGGTATATTTTGCATTTTTAATAACATTTTTTTACAATTTTATCTGTAATAGATATGGAGTGATACAGCATAAATATTTCATTAGTATCTCTCATGTGTGCCGAGACAATATCATGCGATATTCTCAAATGTCAATGTCACTTTGTTCTGTCTAAAAGGAAATGTTTTTGAATATTTTTGGATAACAACTGCTTTTTATAAAATGGAAGAAAATCAGGAAAATGTCAAAATTTTTGAAGAAAGGGATTTAGTTTCTATGAATAAAGAACTTAAAAGTATACGAAAATGTGTGCTACAGAAAGAAGAACTAATTGTCTTATTGGAAAAAGAAAAGACATTGCTGGAACGGGAAAAGAATGCTGTAAGCTTAACATATATTACTTATTATCTTCGATTTGCATTTTGCAAATATTAGACGTGCAGTTTTGTTGCAAATTGTTTGTTGTTACACTTTAGCCGTTTTTAATTATTTATTCCTTATAGAAAGAATATTCGTGTCAAAATGTTCTTACAGAAGATTAAAAGTTTAAAAAATTATCCTTTCAATTTTTTCTTTGCAAAGCTTATTATAAAATGTAGAAAAAGAGAACATAATTTTTCTTAATTGTACTAAAACAACATATTTAGAGTACTGAAACTCAATTTGGAGTTAAAGATTTTGAGACATTTAAAGAAAAAACACCAAAAACATAATTTTTTGTCTTTTAAGCATCAAATGTGGTTCAAAAGTTATGGTTTAGTCCGCCAAATTTGCCACGGTTTTAATTGGAGTTTTAAAACTGGGCTAAAACTGGCTATGATTTTTTTGTATTTTTAATTAAAGAGTTATTGGGGTATATTTGACCGTGCCTCCAGAACCTGACTCACTTTGGTTTTTTTGCTAAATATTTTGAATTTTCATCTTACCTGATGTCTCCCTAGCCTAAAAAACCAAAGTGAGTCAGGTTCTTGAGGCGCCGTCATATATACCCCATTGCGAATGATTTAGTGAAATATTCAAATGCTTTCAAAAAGTAAAGTTAGAATGATAATAGAACAGAAAATTCTATTTGAATGGCAGTTATATTTATTTGATATATACGGTAGAAATTTTATATTATTTAATTTTAGTTAAAAAGAGAAGTAGAATATGCAACAAAAGAAAAAGAAAATATTGTACTTCGTTTTGCTAATCAAGAAAAAAAATTTCTTGATATCAAAAAAGAAAAAGAAACAGTAGACAAATTACTAAATGAATTAAAAAAGGAAATTAAAATATTGACTATTAAACAACAATCTTTAAATGATGAAAAGTCAAAAATGATAATTATGTTTGATGAAAAGGTAAATTGATATCAAAGTTTTTTCCTAGTTCAAATGTTTTTTAAATGTTTCTTTTTAGCACAATGAAATAAAAAGGTATCAGAATGAAAATGCAAAGCTTAAAACTGAGATTACAAATTTAGAAATGACAATGAAATCGAAAATACAACAAGAAATTGAAAATAGGCTTGTAAGTATTAAAGGTTTAGTACTATCCGGTACTTTAGTAACATATGAGTCGCTCAGAAGCCAATGTGGATAAGTCCATTTTTTCATATTTTCTGAGTCTTGCAAATTTTAATAGAATAAATAATATATTTCTTAGTCTTAAAAGGATTTACTCATATTTTCATTTTTTGTTGGTCAAAAACCCCTTTTTTTAATAGCCTCCGCATGTGTTATGTATTATGAATGCATTAAGAAACATTAAATTTCTCAGTTTGGATTTTTTGGACTTATCCACATTGGCTTCTGAAAGATTCATATATTACTTCTCTAATAAATTTATAATTCCTTGACATTTTTGGCATTGAACATTTTTTTAAATGTTTCCAGAGACAGAAAACTATAGTCTAAATAAGGCGCATACAAAATTAGTTTATTTTTATGCAATATATTTTTATATTAGATCAGTTTTTGTTATAACAACTCTTTTATTATAATTTATATACGTAACACATTTATGTATAAAGTCACATTAATGCTAATAAATTAACTTTAGAGCATAGAAAAAAAATTAAATGAAGTACTGGAAAACGGAGTATCCCATAGTTTTGATGATAAAATCAGTGGTATGTTATTTAATTGTAAAGCTTTACATTATTAATAATCCTTTAATGTAGAAAATCAAAAAATTGAGCAAGAAGCTAATCTCATTTTACTCAAACATGAAAACACGGTACAAAAAGAACTCATTGAAAAACTAAAAGCGGATAAAAAGGTCTTGAATGGAAAATATTTAGAAATTACAGAAGAATTTAAAAGAGCATCACAAGAAGTAATTTTTTCAAGTTTCACCTTTCAAATAAAATAATAATTCATGTAGATAAAGCAATTGTCAGCGGAACAACAAACATGTAAGGAAGAACATTTGAAATTACAAGATTCATATAGTCAAGAGCTTTTGAAAACTGTAAAACTTCGCAATCAATTAGAAGATCTCCAAGTTCTTAAGGCTCAAAGTATTATGTACGTAAGGTCTTCAATTATTGTTTCAAAATATTTTTCGTTTTTTTCAAACTGTTACATTAACACTAGATTTACGGGCATTGCTTGTACATTTTTTTTTTTTACTTTAACCCGTCCTTTTGACGGGTATGTTAAAATGCGATTTTGTTGTAAATTATTTATAAAAAACTATAGAATTTTATTCACTTTTGTCTTCAATACATTTTTTATATGTAAACTCTACCTTGGATATACACTTCCGCATACATATTTGTTACATTTAATGCAAATATTGTTAGACCTATTTTTCTTACATGACCCAATTTGGCAGGATTTTCGCACATTTGGATTTCGATAATTAGACAATGAATTAAATTCATTTTGTTCATCCTGATATTTACTACGCAATTCCTCAGCTAATTGAAAAATTCTTCCGAGATATGTTTACCCTAGTGGTCTCTATGGTACATCCAGGCATTGAATGCTGCCAAATCTAAAATATTATAAAACACGTGAAGGACCATCTACGGGAACCTGCACGATACATTTCCTAGCCATTTAATGACAATATTAACTCCATATTTGGTTTTATTGTAAAATGTGACTGTTTCAGGGACACGTTTGACATTATTTTCTATTTTCACATTTTTGTGCTTAGAACTGAGCAATAATACCTGTTTTTTGGTTTTGATTTGTAAATTGTGAGAACGTACTGATCAAATTTATACAATTTTGTAGAATATCCGATCATATTATCCTTTTTAACCTTTGCAATTTTCGGCAGTTCTTTTCTATTTGCACGTAAAGTTCCCACAAATGTTGTTTTTTTTCAAGCAACTGTTTTGCCAGCGAAATACTTGTGAAAAAGTTGTCAGTAGTTATATTTCGAATGAGCTTGTCTCTGGACATTGTGCAAAGAAACTGGGTCCCCATTTCTTATACCATAAATATGAAGCTTTCAATGCTTTTGCTTCATATGCACCTCTAGCATACAAAATCGCTAAAAAAGCTTTTAGTTGTGCCTTTGTAACCAATCAATCGTCTTTTTTCAAAACTTTACGCGCCTCTGTTTCAGTATATATTTTTATATGGGAAATCATGCCGTCATCAATTCAGTTCAAAAGCACTCCTTACATGCCCAAGCATAATATTCCGTTTTGAATACGCCGTTAGTCCTGATACCTCTTTGAATATACTATAAGGTGGTTTTCTACCACAACCTCCACCTTCTAATGGTTTCCATAAGGTTCCATCAACGGAAATTTTCTTCATCATCATCATTTTTTAGTTTACTTCCGCTTTCAGTATCGAAGTAATACGTATTTTTTTCTTTTACGGTAGGTATTACGATAATTTTTACTCCCACTGTCCTCAGAATCTTCAATTTCAATGATATAATCAAGCTCAACCTCACTTTCTCATAATTCATTTATATCAGAATCCGATCCAGATTGGTCTTCATTTACGTTAGTTATTCTTTTTATTATTTCTATATCCTTTGAAGACTTGCCCATAATACCCATACCCAAAATATAAATGTAAAAAAATATTTCTTTTTGGATAGGTTTTGAAAATACCTTGAAAAAATTAGATCTTCAATTACGAAAGTAAATTTTTTGCTGAGATTACAAAGACCACTGAAAATTTTTAACAAAACGCACTATTGAAATAATTTTTCACTTTGATCTACCTATTTTATAAAATAATAAGAGGAGCTTTACTTTCAAAAATAACTTATTTTCTCTGCAAAGCTTACGAGAAAAATAGAGAGAAGAAAGTGTATTCAATTTAAAATTTGCATTATTCCTTGCTTATTTATTATTAATTTAAGGAATTTGCTTATTCCTTTATATTTTTAGCTTAATATAACATTAAATTTTTTATATTTTATTTATTTAAACTTTGAATTAACTCATAAACTAATAATATATATACATATACTATATATATAACTCAATGCTCTTTCTATAATAATATTTCCTTTTACTCTTATTTTGATAGTGACAAAGAAAGCATACAAGAATTAAATTCTAAAAATCTTTTACTAATAAAACAAATTGAAGAAAATGAAAATGATCTCATAGAGTTAAGAGAGTATAAATCACAAATCTTAAATTCAAATAAGGAAATGGCTGAAAAAATTGTTGAACTTCAAAATGAGCTGTTTTTAAAATCATCAAAGGTATATGCAATAAATATTTCGTTATAATAAATTTAGATTTCATTCTTTGAAAAAAACACATAAAAAAATATCTTTTTTTTAGCTTTTTGCTTGTGAGTCTGAAAATGAGATATTAAGGAAAGAAAAACAATATTTTGATGATAAGTTTAATCAAATTACTGAAAAGTTAAACGAAGAAACTGCTAATAAAAATCAAGAAAGAGGTCTTTTAACAAAGCATTTATCAGAAAAAACGAAACTGCTTGAATCTACTAAAAAAAAATTAGATATTTCAATAGATGATCATGAAACTACAAAAAGGAAACATATACAAATTGTTAAAGTGGGTAGATATTTGGATTCAAAAATAAGATATATTTTATTAAAGTATATTTTAGGAATTACAGAGGGAATTAAGTAAATATAAAAAATTAATAGAGCAAAGCCCGGATCAAGTTAACAAAAAAAATAACACTACAGATAATATTTCCAGCCAGGTTACTAGTAAAAGTGATACAGACCTGAAGGGAGAACAGAAAACTAAAATATACAACTTTCAGGTTATAATTTATGATTAATATTACTTGAATTACCAAAAATATTGATTAAAGTAGACTCGATCGAGCTACATATGAATATTATCGATGGTTTATTGTTTCTAAAACGTAACTTTGAATAACAAAAATAGGAGAATCAAATCAATTGTATTAATATGAATTTTAGCATTCTATTCTTTATATATTTCTAAGTATATTAATTATTTTTGCCAAATTTCTCTATAAAGCCATGAGTATAACGTCGCTTTTAAACATCACATTATGTGATAATGTATTGTATAGGATGACGGATTGTATCGTGTAAAACCTGTGTTAAAAATACTGCATGGACAATTTTTGTATGGATTTGATAGCGATGAAATGTTACGCAAAATATTTTGAGCAATATTGTATAAAAATAGGTTATAGTTACGGGGTCCTGTATGAATACAAAAATTATTAGTTTTTATAACATCAATGTATGGAAAATTTGTTGGTGTTTTGCCTGCTATTTCTGTATTTCTGTGTCTGTGAAACTTTAAAAGTTATAATCATTGAAATATTCATTGAAACAAATTAAGTGATAATATATTTAGTCTTTAAAACTTTTTTAATATTTATTATCTTAATGCAAACTTTAGGAACCTCCTAGAGAAAGCTTAGTTGAGCGTATATTACGATTACAGAAAGCAATGGCAAGGCAAGCTGAAAAGATTGACTTTTTAGAAAATCATACAATTTCACTTGTATCAGAGCTACAAAAGAAAACTAAAATATTACAATATTATATGTTAAGAGAGCAAGTTGGGACACTTGTGAGTTCAAGAAATGAACAATACAAGGTAAAATTATATAGACTTTTATTGAAAAAAAGAGAAAAAAAACTCGTATATATTTTAAGGATGAAACTTCTAAACTAAGTAGTGTTGTCTCAGCTATTTATAATGGTATCCGAGGCAACAATAAAGTAATGACGCTTGAATTATCATTAGAAATCAATCGGAAGCTACAAGCTGTACTTGAGGATACACTGCTTAAAAATATTACCTTAAAAGTAAATATAATAAATTTCACTAATAAGGTAACATTAAAAATGAAGACAATTTTTTTTAAAGGAAAATTTAGATGTATTGGCTTTGGAAATCGATAAGCTAACTAGAAAACTATCACAACCAGAAAATAATGCATCGAAAACATCATGTTAAACTATAAATAATAAGTTAGTGAATGTCATTCGTATTTTGTGCCGTGGAAAAATAAGATTTTTTCCCTCTTCGAAACGTAAGTTTTGAAGTTGTATTTTCCAAAATCAGTAATATCATATTAATGCAAATAAACCAATAAGCATTTTGCTTCAAATAATTGTAAAGATAGAATTAAAAACGTTTTTTCTTTTCATTGTCACACTTTAATTAAAAATAGTATATAACATTCGCCTTTACCCACTTCAAAATTATAACTTCTATATATATATGTATATAAAATGTTTTAAAAATTGTTTAAGTTTAATCCGTTATTTTGGTTTTAAACACATTTAAAACAGTTTCTTAATTTTGATGAATAAAAAGGAAAACAATTTTGTGCAACAATTTCGATCTTACCTAAAAATGTATAAGAATCATCTTTTTCTTTTAATATTTTCTTTCACCATATTTTCGACTATAAGATTTTGAACTAGATCTTGAGCGTGAACGTGTTCTTTCCCTAGAGTATGAATGTTTTCGATGTTTCGAATAATCATCTGAATTTGATGAACTTCGACTTCTTTGCCGTTTAGATTTAGAATGATATTTTGTATGTTTTCTAAATATTTCTGATTTTTTATTTTTATTATATGAATCATTAGAAGATGAAGAAGAATCAGAATAACGTCTTGATTTAGGATGAGAAAATTTTGCATTATCATTGCTGGAACTTGCTAAAGTTGTTGGTTTAACTACATATGTACTAGTTCTAGATTTTAAATCGCTTATATCACTAAACCGAGATGTTCTTTCACGTGATCGTTTACCTAATAAATATAAAAAAAATTTAAGCAAAAAACTAAAATGATTATAACATTCCTGAAAATGTTCTTTTTTAATATTTTGATTAAGTTAAAGCTTCAGACTACGTTTTCCTTTGCAATTGTTCAAAAAATTTTTTAAAAACCCACCATTAAGGCTGTTTTTTTTATCAGGATGAGTCTCACCAAAATTCTTATCTACTGTCTTCTTGTTTGTGTCAATAGCATCTATACTTTTTTGAACCGTTTTATGCTGTTCTATTTTTTCACTTTCACTGGAAGCCAGTTCTATTTCATTAGCTATAACTTTGAAAGATTGCTGCCGCTTTTTGATAATATTCTATTCCAATTGATTTAATGTTTTAGAAAATAATATTTTCATTGTTATGATAGTTACTTTAATATCTTCTTCAGAATCAGAATCTTCCTTCTCTTCTTGTTCGTCGTCTGAGTCATTTTCGCTGTTGCTGTCTTCATACGCTCCAAGACCTATAATTCATGTTGCAAACTTATTTCTTGCTACATATATTATATTTATCAGAGATTAGTGGTTTTAATCAAATTTGTATGTTTAAAAAACATATTTGATTATTTTAGTTGGCTTAAGGGGGTGTTCTGGTTTAGACGCTTGAATTTTGGGTGTTTTTTCGCACACCATAAAAAAGAACCAATAAATATTTTAAGCAAAAATTTTTTTTGTTTATTGATGTGTTTAGAATATAAAAAATTAATAATATTAAAACAAAAAAAATCAAAATTAAAATTACTGCAGGCCGGCACATCGGGGGGCCCTTGTAAAAAGGTTGTGTCCTGGCGTGCACGATTCCACCCTTTCCAGTAATCTGAAGAAAAAAGTCTTTCTTAATTATTCAACTAGAAGAATGTAGTTTGGCACTACGAAGAGTTTTTTTTCACAAAATGGTGGCAGTTTGAAAAAAAAGTTACCTTTTTTTCGTTTTTTTCACCTTTCGGATTTAAAAAAAAATAGTAAACAGCTTTTCGTAGTGCGATAGGCTGATTTATAAAGAATGTCTGTGCCAAATTTAGAGAATCGGTTGCGGAAAACTTGAGATATCATGCACACCGTTTCGAATAAAGTAGTTTTGAGAAAAACACGTTTAAGGTTTTAAAGACTGAACAGAACTAAGCACTAAGTGCGTCACAAAATGGGCTGTAACTCCGAAAATAATTCGAATTTTGGAAAATCCTCTTGAGAACATTTTTGTAAGAAGTTAAGCTATGAAAATATGCATAAAAAATGGATTTTTTTCGAATTTCTAAACCAGAATGTCCCCTAAAATCATTAAAATTTGAATTTGTTTATTAACCTGGTTAATTTTTTAAAGGTATGGTAAAATGGAAGGACTTTTAGAATATGAAAGTTTTAATTAATGCAATCATATTAAAATATATGCAACAAGGGAAACACAAGTACGGAAGATAATTTCTTAAAGACGATATGGGTGGACCAAATTTATTACGTAATACAGACTTAAATGAGAAGAGGAAATTTATATCTGCTTTCAAATAATGATGATGCAAGACACATTTTTTACATGTTTTAAGCTGGTGTGGTATTTAATTGAACTTTGTAGTTTCTATTCGGTAAAATTCAAAATATAGTTTAAAAAAGGATTGATGTAATAATTTCAGTTCAATAAATGCTGCTATGTATTTAAGCTTGGTATAAATGTAATTTCTCTAGATGTAAAACAATTTTGTTAGTTTCAAATTTTATAATTTATGTTGTATTCAGTAAAAAAAAGGGATAAAACCATTTTTACATACAACAAACGTTAACTTACCAAGTGTACTGGTTAAAGAGGTAATTGCAGACTTCCGAATCACTTGGGCTGATGATGCTTTACAAAAATAATTTCAAATTATCGAAAAATATTAAACATCATAAAATTAAAATAAAACTCCCAATGATGTTTTCCTAGTTAATAAATACTGTATACTACCTTTTAATTTGAATTTTTTCAATGTTTCTTGAGATATATTTGAAATTTCTTCATCAGTAACTTCCAATAGAATTTCAGTAAGGACTCGTCTAACAACTAGCATCTAAATTTTAAACAATTAATATAAAAGAACTACATCTTTTCTTTATACATACCCATTCTTTCAATACTTCTTCACTAGATTTATCTACAGAATTTTTTATAAGATTATTTTCAAATGATTTATGTTCGCCATCATTTTCATCACTAGATGAAGCTTCTTCTTGTAACTTTTATTGAATTATTATATGAAAATCTTTTAATAAATCTAAATCCAAGATTTCTTACCAAATTTTCAATTTTCTCATTTAATATGTCTTTAGCTAAACTTGCAGGACTTACACTTGTTAAATTGATTTTATTCTGTTCTATATCATCATTAGGTTTTACATTTTCAATTTGTTTCTTTTTTTCTTTTTCCATTTTTTCAAGACCCTCTCTAATAGTTTCAATAAATTTGAGTTTAAAAATGTTTTATTTATACAGTACCTTATCCATGCGGGTAATGTTTTTCTTTTGGCAGCATCCATTGTTATTCCTTCTAAAGGTATCGTATTATTCGTAAACTTTCCATTCCGATAGAAAATCTTTTCCTCTTTTTGCACAGTTGGGGATTTTAATGACTGAGGTAAGACTGGAGTTGGTATCGCATTAGTCCAATTTGTCCAGCCTTGTCCTAAATTATAATGATAACAATGTGGGAATTTTAATAGCTGGCAGTTTTAATTTTTCAAAAGTAGACTAATATTTTTCGTTTGTTTTTCTTTTAATAATTTATATGTAAAAATTCATAAAAACTTTTCACCTTTATTAGAAACATAATTTGGACATACACTATTCCAATCATCAAATTTTAGTTAAATCAAAAGAATATTTATTTTTAATTTTATTTATATTTAAACAGTATGTTGAGTTCAAAAGTCATTATAATATAAAGGAGTTTCGATTAATTTTATAAGATGAAAAATATATATATATAAATATGTCTTACGCCATTGTGTTGGTCCTGTAAAGCAATTATTTTGCCAATCTGCTCCAGGCGGAAGGATTGTATTTGTTTGGTTTGTTGTAATGTTACCTATAATAAAATCTTCATCTTTCACCACTTCCATAGGTGCCTCTCCTTTTTCTTCAAGAGATTTCAATGAAATATTTGGTGGCGGCGGGGGCACAGGAGTCGCACACGACTCCTTCATCTGAATCCATTGTTGAGCCAAAGCGGCCCAGTCAACTTGTTCATTTTGCATAATAATATTAGTCTGGTTAAATACCCACTTATTTATGTGATTTTTACTATTTACAGAGTTTTGATTAGGCTCTTCAGCCGAGTACATACTATCTTTACAATCAAACTTGTAATGGAGTCTAATTTTTTGACATTTGTTTACTTACAAAGGCATTGTTCAAGTCTATATTCCTTTCTGCACTGTTTTGACATTGAAGGTTTTTACAAATACAATTTAAGTTTTAGTTTTTAGGATTACCCTGAGTGTCAGATTTTTAATAGAGTAGAAAAGAGCTACCATTTTCTTTGTTGATATTGACAGTTCTAGTTGATCCGAACTAGAGAATTGTTTTCAAACAGGTGTAAAACTCATTTTTGATTAGAATTTATGAAAATTTAGGGTGTGTTTCACAAATCTAGCAAGTTGCTAAAATTGCTAAAATTCCTTCCTAATTTAGCTAAGGTGAGAGAGATTAGAGTAAGAGTAATTCGTTCATAACAAAATTTTTTTACTTTAGCCCAACTTTGCTTAGATTTGCTTCTTCTTGGTTTGACTACTACAAAAATTTCTTTATAGGCGTAGTACATTTTCACAAAGAAACATATATAATATAACGCTAATGTTTCTATAGTAACCTGTCAAATAACTAATTCAATACAAAACTAATCTACTGTATTAAATTCTGCAGCTAAACAATGATTTTAGTCATTGTTTAAGCTTATAAAATGTTTGTTTATTTAAGTAAAAAGGTTTGTATATTAAAATAAATCCAAAATTTCATATTTTTAAGACTTATAGTTAAAGGAAATTTTTGAAAATGTTCTATTTTTTCGATCTTCTAATAATTCCTGCTTGTAATCAATTCATTTAGAATGAATAAATATAATTATTTTCTAGATTGCAGTTCCAGATAACACTATTTTAAAATGCATAGACTGGAACCAGGATCAACATTATCTAGCTATTGGTGGTGATAATGGCTTATTGAAAGTTTTAAAACTTGAGCAAAGTTAAAATAGTTTTCTTAAGTTTTTTATATTTTATTTAATTATTTTATCCTTAGGTAAAAACGAAAAAGGAAACTCAAAATCATTTTTAAGTAATTTATCAATGAACAAGACTTTGGAAGGTCATAAAAGTACTGTGACCGTTGTAACTTGGAATGAACCGCAACAGAAACTAACATCGGCTGATCAAGATGGTGTAATTATTGTTTGGATATTATATAAAGGCTCTTGGTATGAAGAAATGACTAATAACAGAAAAAAATCAAAAGTCAATGGAATGTCATGGACTTCAAATGGATTGAAAATTTGTATTGTTTATGAAGACGGGGGCATAATTGTAGGTTTGTAACCAAACTTTTAAGTTAACCTATTCTATTAGTATGTTTAAAGGATCAGTTGATGGAAATCGTATTTGGGGAAAAGACGTGAAAAACATTTGCTTTACAGGAATACAATGGAGTCCTGATAATAAGCGAATACTATTGAGTGTGTCAAATGGAGAATGCCATGTATACGATCATCAAGGAGTATTTGTAGTAAGGTCTTAAAGAATTTATTTCAATCTACAGTTAAAAGAGTAAAGTCCCTAAAAAGTAATACAAAATATTGTAATTTTCTAATACGTAGTCGTGCCATAAATTCTGTCTCTTGACATATTTTTTCGCTACGTGAATTTAATACGTACAAACAAGCTTCAGGTGCAAACACAATGAAATTCTACTTTACTGTAACAGCTGATCTTTTGATCTAGCGGTCATCATCCGGCTTCAGTGATGGTTTGGTGGGGAGTCTCGTATTGCGCCACCTCCGAGATGCATTTTTGCCAGCAGGGTGTGAAAACTAACGAAAGGATCTATCAAGAGAACATTTTGGAAGAAATTGTTAAGCCGTTAAACTTGACCATGTTCAATAATGAGCATTCGATCTTCCAACAAGACTCAACACCGGCTCTCAAACCAAAGCCAACCAAAAATGGCTCAAAGAAAATATTCCAGAGCTCATTGCAGCTGAATATTGGCCTTCCAGTAGTCCTTAACCCGCTAGACTACGGCCTGCGGAATATTTTAGAGCACATGACCTGTTCCAAACCTCACCGCAATATCAAGATATTAAAGGCAAGTTTGAATAAGGCAGCGGCGAATTTATTCATCGAAGTCGTGTGTGCTGTAATTGATAAGTGGCCTTGGCATTTGAAGAAATGTGTGGAAGCCAAGGGTGGACATTTTGAATAGAATTTTATATATTAAAACCTAATACCATGTTAGCTTGTAATAAAAAATATAAATAATTTAACTGAGTACACAATTATTTTTCCATTTACGAAAACATTAGGGACAGAACTTATGGCACAACTATGTATAATTTGCTAATTTGAAGTACTAATTATTGAAATGGTTAAATAAATACGAATTTTTGCTTTTTTCAAGATTAAAGTAAAAATCCATTGCATGAATTTAGAAAGGAACAGAAATATGAGAATATCCAAATTACTTTGGGGTAATTTTGGCTCATTTGATCGACCATGCTTGGCTATATGTTATGAAAATGGCAAAATTCAATTAATGTGTAACGAAAATGATGATAGTAACAATTTTAAAGTTAAGAGTATACAATTTTTGAATAAAATTTTTTAAATTTATAGATCCAATAGTCTTGGATGTCGAGGCACAGATAGTTGATGCTTCGTGGAATCGAAATGGTACTGTTTTAGCTATTGCCTGTATTAAAAATGATAAACAAGAGAAAGAATCTAATAAGGTGTTTTTTTTTTCACCTTATGGAGAGAATTTAAAAACGCTAAAAGTGCCGGGATATCAGTTATCCTCTATTGCTTGGGAAAGACAATCTCGGAGATTAGCTATTGCGACTGATTCATTTATTTACTTTGCAAATATTCGTCCAAATTATATATGGTGCTGTTTTGACAATACTATAGTATTTTTTACAAATAAAAATTCCTTCATATTCTGGAATATTCTTAGTAATCAGGTTAAAAAGTTTTTCTACTGTTTTATTTTTTTAAAATCTATTTGTTTTTAGACATTTGTTAGAGAGATCCAAAAACCTATTTCTTTGACAGCAAACGAGGAATTTTGCGTTATAGGTGCGGAATGTACTAATGTTGTATCAAATGATATAAACTTTGTACTGGATAAGAGAAGTCACACTAAAAAGTATTATATTTCTATTTATAATACCATAGGGACAAATATTGACAGTATGTTATAATTGAATTGAAAATAACAACTTTATTTAGTCTTTAACTTCTTTTTACTAACTAAAATTTTAATTTTATTTATTACAAGTAACCTAAGGCTAATATGTACACACAATTCAAAAATAATCATTTTACAAAATAAATTTTAACATTATAATATATATCTTTTGTAATAACACAATACTTATTACAATATGCATATTTTAAATAGCACATATATTTTAGCAAAATTTACTGATTTGAAACCAGAATATATTGCAATAAATTCATCTTCTATAGTAGTTGCTACTGGCTGTATATTCATGTTATGGTATTATCAGACTCCAAAGGTAAAACAAAAGGAAAAAATAAAACAAATATTATATTAAGTATCATCTTTTAAGATTTCTATGACACATCTAGCAAAATCTAAAAGGCATAAAAAATTTCATATTGATGATTCAACGTCTGACGCGATTAATATTCTAAAAGAATTTGAAAATACCGAATTTAATAACACCACAAATGATCCAATAACTTGCATAGCTATATCAGAAGAAATACTTCTGATTGCTAGAAAATCAGGTGCTCTTTATAAATATCGGTTACCAAATGTTACTTTGATTAACCGTTATGAAATTAAAACTACAATTCATATAATGTCAATTAATTGTAATTCAACGTAAGTAATAAAAGAAATTGAACTGAGAATAGGTAAACAAAATTAAAAATTAATAACATAAACGTTATCATTTATTATTGGAATAAATTTTTACTATTAATTGAATTTAAAACTTTGTGGCAAATTACACTAGGTATATAACTATACCGACACTTTAAATCAGAGAGGTGAAATAGAAGGGTAATTCTTTTAGAAATTGCTAGTTTTGCGGTTTCTTTGTATTGTTTTTATTTTTACAAATTTAATGTCATTTCATTTTAATACTTCAGATGGTTAGCATGGAAGATGTACTTTTTATTACACAAATTAACGTGAATTTGAATTTAAGAACCAAGAAGAGGTTTCAAGTGTATTTCCTTCAAGTAAAACATTTTTAGAGAAAAGTTTGGTATAGTTATACCGTTTTGTTATTTTCCTCATTATGTATAGAATTAGAAGCTTCGTACAAAAAGTGCAGTGTAAATTTCCATGGTACTCTTTTAAATACTTTACTTCTATATTTGAAGTGATATCTATTCCAATAATCTTTACACAGTGAACGTAAACAGCTATCGCTGGGTTTGTGATAGCATTTTCTTTTGCAAATTTTGTGATGACATCTGTAAAAGTACAATTTCTATGTAGTTTTAATTAGTGACGTTCAAGTATCATTAATATACACACAAAAAAAAATAATCAAGAAATGTATTGATTGTTTAAGATCTTTGTATAGAAATTGAGATAGAGTATACTATCCGGGCCAGAATCATTCCCACTGTGCAAATTTGGACTGCATATTTTCACTTCGTCTTTATCGTCTGGGACGATATTTTCAAATAATTATTGGATATTGTTTTCACTTGTCTATTGTTAAGCAATTGCGAAAAGCAGTTGTTTCCAGTCCTTGATGTAATGATTACTCATTCATTCAATGCTGAGCTGGCATTGGATGACAATTGATGTTAATACAATTAGTTCAAATATTATTACGACTGTTAGCTCATAATGTCAAATTTCTGTTACAAATTTTCAATCGTTAATAAAATCTTTACTATTCATCCAATCAAGTTCAAATGAATTTTGTTGAGCTGGCTGTGAATGAAATTGATGTTAATACAATTAGTTCAAATATTATTCTTACTGTTAGCTCATAATGTCCAAAATCTTTTACAAATTTTCAATCGTTAATAAAATCTTTACTATTCATCCAATTAAGTTCAAATGAAATGAAGCTAATTCTGAATTTCGAATTCAGAAAAAAGAAAAAACAATGTAACTGAATGGGTATGAATTTGAAATATAAGTAGGAATATACTTTAAATTTTTTTGTATATTACTTGTTTTACTTAGTACAATTCGCATAGCTTGTGTAGTACAATCAATCTCTACTTCTTTATTTTTCTGCATTGGTCCTTAGAATGACTACTACTCATTAAGTTGGTGACTTGTCGTAGAGTTTAATCCAGACTGCTTTGATCAATAAGATCAGTTATTTATTGCCACTCATTTTGCATATTTTGCTTCCGTTGTACTTTCGCGAATTATCAATTCGGTTATTTATGGTAGTTTTGAAAGAAGTATTCTTGTATAAGTATATTGCTCATTCTATTAGAAGAGTTTTCCCTTAAGTTGTACCTTTTTTTGGGCAGTGTTATTTTTCATTTATTGGGCAGAATTTCTCTTGTGAAGGATGTTGTGAAGTCTACGGTGCTTTTACTATTGCGTGCAAGAAATATGTAGTTGGTTTGCTTATTTGAGATCCCTATTTTTGTAAGGGATTTAGTATTAATATAATTTCTAAGTCTACGCTTGTTAATTCAAGAGCTAAAATTTTGGCTTTCTGTCTAATTTATCCAACATGAATTTCATTTTTTTAACTAAAGTTGTTATGTTTCTTAGGGTTTTAGCTTATATTGACACTCTGGGTATATTTAAACAAATAAATATAAGTGATAATACGGCAAATGATGCGAATCTAAACTTTGTTGAAAGAAAAGAAGTTTGGTCAATAACTTGGGCTTTAGATAACCCTCAACTTATAGCAATAATGGAAAAAACAAGAATGTATGTTTTACGGGGTACTGATCCCGAAGAACCAGTTTTATGTACAGGTTACTTATGTTGCTTTAAAGACCTAGAAATTAAATGTGTATTATTGGATGACATAATGAATGCTCCACAAAATATAAACAATGAAGAACATATAATTAAATTGAGATGCAAATCATTGAGGGATACTGAAGAATTATTAGCTCATGTTGGAATTAATGAAACTAAAAAATTCATAGAAGATAATCCTCATCCACGTCTTTGGAAAATTTTAGCTGAAGCAGCATTAAAATCTCTTGACTTAGTATCAGCTGAAACTGCTTTTGTTCGAAGCCAGAATTTTCCAGGAATCCTATTTATACGACAATTAAAATCAATTCATGGTGAATATTTAAAAAAAGCAGAAATTGCTTCTTTTTGTGGTAATTTTGACAGCGCAGAAGATTTTTATATTAAAGCAGATAGAAGGTTTTATAATTTAAAATCTATGCATCTTTATTTATGTATTAAAATTATAATTTGATTGCAGAGATTTAGCTATTAATCTTAGGAAAATTTTATGTGATTGGTTTAGAGTTGTCCAACTTTATAGAATGGGGCCAGGAATATCAGATCAACAATTAGAATCTGCATGGAAAGAAATTGGAGATCAATTTGCGTATACTTGCAACTGGTTTGTATTTTTTATTATATTAGTTTTTATGTTAAATATGATAATTTTAATATTTTTTGTTTAAAAAATTCAGAATTTTAACTTGAGGTCTTTTTTAAAAACTTTTCTAATAATATTAGTTGAATAATATGGGTTTTATTGTTCTTACGCGGTATTTTATCTAATATTAATATCATATGTTGTTTTTAGGGAAGGTGCAAAGGAATACTATGAAAAAGCTCATTATACTGAAGGTTTGATAAACGCATTGTTTTATTTGGAAAAATATGACGAGTTATTCCAATGTGCTTTAAATTTACCAGATAAAAATCCTATTCTGACTAAAATTGCTGAAAAATTTTCTTTAATTGGTATATATTCAAGAATAAATTTTTCTTTTCTTTTGATAAAAACAAAACGTTATTAGGTATGTGCACAGAAGCTGTAAACATATTTATAAAATTTGGTGATATCAATTCGGCTGTTCATATCTGTATTCAACAACGTCAATGGGGACAAGCAGTTGATTTAGCTAGAAAATTTGAAATGCCAGGTATAGGAATACTTCTTAGTAACCATGCATCTCATTTGATCAAAGAAGGTAAACTTTCGGAAGCTGTAGAATTACATAAAAAAGCTGAACGATATTTAGACGCTGCACATTTACTATCAAAACTGGCGGAAAAAGAAGTAGACAGAAATAAAAATTTACTACACATTAAGAAAATATACGTTTTGGCTGGACTGTTGACAGAAAAACACGTAACATATCAAAGAAAAATTCTTGGTGTCGGTCGAGATGAAGTGTTTTCTACGTTATCTTTTGAAGATTTTAATTTAATTAATAGAATTTGGCATAATGCCGAAGCTTTTCATTTTCTCTTACTTGCCCAAAGGCAGATATATCAGAATTTAATGAGTTCAGCAATTACGACATGCCTGAGATTATGTGAATATGAAGATGTTTTAAATATTATAGAAATTTATAGTTTATTAGCTTTGTCTAGTTGTGCTAATAAATCATATGGTAATTTATTTTCATAAAAGAATTAAAATTTTAATTTTTCATTATGCTTTCTAGATATATGCTCTAAAGCATTTATCAAACTAGAATCTCTTGATGTAAAATCTGTTTGTTCCCAAAATAATTATGAAGAAATTGCAGTAAATTTATTTTCTCAAATTGAATTACATGAAAATACTGATAACACAAAAATTTGTTTCAACTGTAATTCTCCTGTTTTAGAATAGTAAGTTGAAAAATACTATATTTAAACGTTAATTTATATAATTTATTTATTTAATTATAGTCTACCATCATGTAGTCAATGTGGTATTAATTATGTACCTTGTACTGCTTCCGGCCAATCATTGAATGGATCACTACAGAAATATTGGACCTGCTTATCTTGTTATCATTGTGCATATAGCGAGGAAATTAAAAACAGAGAAACTTGCGCACTTTGCCATCAGCTAGTTTCTAACACGTAAAATTTGTTCTTTTTTAGACCTACCTCAAATTATGTAATATAATTTATTCCCTTTGTAAGAATATATATGTTCTTTAGTCTACATTTTACTATTTATAACTACGTAATATCATCTTTTTCTTAAGTAGCCCCTTAACCATCAGTAGTTTGCAGGTGTTCTGTCCCGCTGTCTCCTGCGAAAGCCAAAATGTCCCGCTTTTGCAAGTATGCTAACAAAACAATTAAGAATACTCAGTTTATCATTACTTATAGATCTATTTTATTCTAAACTTATTTAATTGACGCGCTAACTAGAAATGATTGCAAAGAATGACAATGTAACCATCATACCTACTGCCCTAAGAAAATGTAATAAAAAATTCGCTCAAAACATTTCTATTTATATATCTTCAGAATTTTTTGCAATCATTTTAAGACAGCACGTGTCTGAAATGATATGTGCATGTCTGTTAGACTTTCGACTAGAAATAATGTCGCGGTCGACTAGGAATAAATCGTGGTACTATTTAGAATTTTTCTTTTAATTTACAATAGAATCTGCTAAAGAAATAAATCGTCTTCGAGACAACTTATTGTTAGCACAGAAAGAACTCGTTTTTCCTCTCTTATGCTGTTCGTAGTCTGCTGGAGAAGTGACAAGTAACTGACCCTGCTATTCTTCAGCTTGTAAAAATTGCAACGGCTGAATTTTATAAAATCAGCAAAGAATACTTGGAACAGTGGTGTCAATTCAATGCAGAGTTAGATGTATTTGAATGGGCAAATTTGACAAAAGTACCTACGTGAAAAGAAGTACAGAAAGTAACGGATTTTCTGATTAAAAAAAGATTTCTTAGCAGCAATCAAGACACGGAAGTGTTTGACGAGTATTCACTCATCTCCAACGTTTCAAACTGAACTGCGGAAATTTTTGTGTAATTATTAAGCGGAGCCATTTAAAATTTGTCTTCAAACTCGAGAGCTCCGCTACGGAGACAATGCAAATAATTTTCAGTTTGTGAAATAAACACAAAAAGAAATCGTAAAACTTAGTTCTTTTCATATTTTGAAATCATATTTATATCCCCGATATGGCAAATAAAAGAAAAACTTGTGAAAATTATAGTGAGATCAACTTACATGTGAATTTGATCTTTTCACTAAAATCGCTTCAAGTTGCTGGTAATATGAATGTAAAAAACTTCAAGTTCAAAGGGTTAAAAACGCTTTATGTCTGCTAGGAAGTAATGCACCTGTTGAAAGAGATTTTTCTCTAATGAATACAGTATGGGAAAGTGAAAAATACAGCTAAGCGTTGTAGTTTTGAAAGCAATTTTAACTTTCAAGACTCAAGCAATGAGTTCCATTCTTATTTGAAAACTAGACCCGATATTTTGAAACTGATTTGCTCCGCCGACAAGTATAAAACAAATACGTCTAAAACTGCAATCTAAAGTGTAGGATTATATCAGGTAACGTATTAATGAAATTCAGTTATCTTGTCTTTGTAATTGAATAAATATCATTATTATTTTTTTGAAAAATGGCTTTTAAGTTTTGGAATTTCCTACAGCGTCCCACTCTGCCAAAAAAATAAAATGGTCACGTTAAGTATAACCCCAACTAAATATTTAGTTTCTCCTGAGAGCTGAAGCATAATATTTATTACTGTAATGCTTAAAATCGTTATTTTTCATCTAAAATCACAGCTTTTGCTTGTCATAATGTCGTTTATTGACTTAACTATAAAAATACTGGTGTACGTTTAGTACGCAATATTTCACAAATTAGAAAATAAATTATAGACAATTAAACACAAAATACCCAACAAATTTTGGATATTTTATTGTTGCAGGAGCATCTCCTGCTTATATATATATATAGCCTTATTCATCGAGAATCCAAATCTATGAGTTTTAATGGCTCTATAAGAGATGTAACAGCTAGCTATGGTTTAATCTAACAATAAATTCAGAATCTAAAAGTCGCTAAATTCTACAAAAAAATCATTAACATTAGCTTAAATGACGAAAGCTTAATACAAAATCGTACAGAATTTATTTAAAACTTTAATTTAAGTAATAATAAATTATATACTGTAAGAATCCTTCGAGTTAATTTTGCTGGTGAATTAGGATATGAATTACATATCCCAAAAAATGATTGTACTGTGCTTATCATACTTAATGGAAGCTGGAAAATATACTGATTTACAAAATGCAGGACATCGCGCTCTATTTATATATATATATTTATTCACTCTATTTACTTACTGTTGTATATATATATATATATATATTTATATATATATATATATATATTTATATATATATATATATATATTTATATATATATATATATTTATATATATATATATATATATATATATATATATATATATATATAAAGTAAACATTTTATTACTCATTATTCAGATTTTAAAATACAATTTGGTTTATAAATCTTTTCCTAGTAAAATAAAGAAAGGTTTTTTGTTAATAAAACAAATGTTATATTATATTCAATTCATTTGTTGCTATGGAAACGAGGTCAAGCGGAGAAGCTTAACTCCTTGTTTTCGACAAAAACAAGGTCCTCAGAGGCTTAAACCCCTGCGAAAAACATATGCTCACATATCGTTTCATATCTTATTAGTACACGCATTAACTTATTTATGAAAAAGCTTGATTATAAATATTAGGGATGATCTAAGTCATGTCAAGATAGGGTAAGTTTGGACAGTTGTAATTTTTACTTTTGGAAGAGTAAACTTTGAGTGCCGCAAAACCCTACAAGAAAACTTTTGTTAGTCTTTTCAATTAACTTAACATTAATATGTGAAGAAAACTTATTAAACTATACTACCTGATAATACTTACAATTGAAATTTATATTTCAATAAATTTTGTGATTCAACACCTAAATAACAAGAAAATAGTTAAGGGGTCCTTACGACGTGCTCATACTATAAGTAGTAGTAGATTGAACTCACAAGATGTCTTGCTTCATATATCTGATCCCACTCCGTTTTATTGGATGGATACCCCAGGACAGGAGTCCTAGACTCGTGCTTGGCTAAGGACTCCATCCTAAAGTCTTTACCTCAAAATGAGACCTGGCTGACGATTGCTAGATTTAGCAAAAGATACCTGGTTCTCGAGCAGCAATCTGACTACAGAAGAAATAATATATGAAATTCTCAACCACCGAAAGGGGTCAAAGGTTCATCATACATATAACTAACACCTAACTTTGGATAATGAGAAGAAGAGGGTAATGCAAATAATACTACACCTCAGATCTTTCAATCAACAAGTTAACAAGTGTTTTCATGTTAATCGTCAGATAAAGCCAAGAATATGGCTAATTTTACTTTTATGATTGCCTTAGGGTCTTCTCGACTAGTTGTAAACAGTACACTTAATGAGGAGTTAAACCGGATCCGTTATAAATCATGCGTTTGGGGTACTATAACTGATATTTTTTTCCGCATATCCTAGACCCTTTTTAGCATTGGCTGAAATAGGCTGTTCATTAGTTTTAGTATGATGCTATTTCAAGAAATGTGGTCAAATTGTAACGGACCCCTGTTCCAATAACTTGGTTGTTGGCCCCAAAGCAACTTGTTTGTTACAAAAATTCATCTTTGTCAACGGGATTTTTATCAGTTTCCCGTTGGCAGAAATCTATTTTGAAAGCAATGAAGTTGTTTTGCTTTAGAATAGAGTCAGTCGGCGTTAGGACCTTACGGTTGTGTTTTTTTTGAATTAGTGGAGTTTTTGGCGTAGTAAGTTATGTGGGCAAATAGTAATTCCTTTTTGGAGCTTATGCAGTTTTTTTTTTAAATCTAAAAGAAAAAGAGTGTGCCGAGATTTAATTAAAAATTTGGTTTTTATACAAACATTTTTTTTTTTTTAATTTTTGTAATACAACCATAAACAAATTAAAACTGTGATTTAACAAGCTGTGAGGAGAGAGGTGCTTTGGAAAACGAAAGTTGAGTTATGTAGTTTTATGTAGTTTTATAGTTTTATGTAGTTTTAAATTTATTGTGAAATACCAATAAGTAACGTAAGTTATAGAACAGTTCGAAGAAAAAAAAAGGAAACGATGAACAATTGAAGAAACGGAAAAAATGTTTATTGCATATTAGTTTTTTTTAATGAAAATTTCTTCCAGGAGAGCTTGCTATTTGACATAGTTTTGTTGGGCAAAAAAATGAGTAAGCAAATTTTGATTTTTTTATTAACGTTTTTTTTGAATAGTTTGGGTTTAGGATTAGTTCTGGTTTTTTTTTTTGGTTATATTAGGTTACTGATTAAGCTAAAATTAGTATCAAACATTAAATACTTAATTTGAATTGGCTTGGTATTTTTGTTTTATATAATGATTTATTTTAAATTTAACTTCCGTTTTTTTTCTATTTTGGTTACATATAATCTTTTTAATTAACTTAAAAGTAGTACACAATTTTTTTTATTCAATAAATAATACAATAATAATGCTTTGAATAAATGACTTCTTTATTTTAAGATGTCCTAATCCCTTTTCCCCTCAATTTCTTCTTTTTTCAGGTCGGCCGGCCCAATCATGAGGTGGACGAGCAAAGGAGCTTAACTCCTTTGTCTCGAGTTCTTTTTTTTCTTCTTATTTAGTTTAATATTCTGCTTCTGCGTCCTGCAGCCCCTTTTATTCGAGCCTAGCGCTCTGTCTTTGAAATTTTTCCATTTTTCAGTAGCGAGATTTGGTCCAGTGTGTCGTCGACAAGAACCACCCCTTCAACTACGACTGCCGATAAAACGACAACTGGAAAATCGTGCCTATATTTGGTCCTCAGGGGTATGGACCCCTGCAAAAAACATATGGTCACGTAACAAAATGCTTTCATAGGTTGAGACTAAATAATTTGTTTCATTCAAATAACTGTTTCTTATAATGTTTCTTCTACTTTTATGATTAATCCCTAATGCTTTTGTTTTTGAATATCAACGTGAATTGTAGTTCTCTAAGCTGAATCGGGGACAATTATCATGTATTTAATTATCAATTTATTTCATGTATATGGAAATCTGAACAAGGCTCAGTGTATAAATAAAATTTATTTATTTATTTTCCTTACACGTTACGTAAATTCAATAAGAACGAAGTAGAACTGCTGATAAAGTATCCTTGACATGACTTAGGCTGCCTGCAGAGTGCCGGCTTACAGCCGAGCTGACGCCGATTCCGATACCGAAGGAAGACTATAAAGTCGTTATGGGTAAATCAATAGGAATATGCTCAAAGTATTCAGAGTGTAAGCCTACCAAAGATTAGACTATCGCTATGGGAATCGGTGTCAGCTCGGCTGTAAGCCGGCACTCTGCAGGCAGCCTTAAACGAAAATAAGAGAAAAATCAAATCAAATTTCATAAAAACAATAATAATGTTTATTGTCAAACGATAATATAAAAAAGCCAAACAATTAGGAAAGTAAAAAAAGGATAAACACATATAATCAAAATTGCTTTTTGGCTGTGAAATATTTTATCGTGGAAATGGGTGATTACGAATACAAATACTATAAACCAATTCATCTATTGGATATTACATATATATGCGAAGAGATTATCTGATAAATTGGTTTGATTGTAGTTTTTAAATGTGTAAACCGTCAGATATTGCTATAGAAAATAATGATACATAGCTACATTTTCGATTACAGGATTCAAATGAGCTTTTTACTATAATTTTCCTGAACACCACTTGCTAAGCTCGAAATAGACTATGCCTCGTGTGCGAATGATGATTGTAGCGTATTTTATAATAGAACTTATTTTGTCCTTTCATGTTTAATCGGGCGCAATTTAAACCGTTAATATGTGAGTAATTTGCTTTGATAACCCCAAACAGGCAGATATTGACCATTAGTATTTCATAAGTATGAATGAAGTAGTTTTTTTATGTTAATTTTTATTTGGTTTGTCGTTTGAAAGCCTACGAAGCTACCGACAGAAAGTGAAATCATCTATATTACTTTTTGGATAATTTATATAATGTATGGCAATGACACTATTTTTTCAACAAAAAAAATATATTAAGTAACTGTAATCTGGTTTCGATCGTTATGAATTGTTTAAATCTAAAATTTCCCTTTATGATATTTATGTTGATGTAAAATATATGCAGATAAAATTATATATTAGTTAACTTGCATCTGAGATGATTGAAATTATATTTTTAAGGTTTTAGTATAACTAGTAAGCTTTAAGGAAACAGTGGGATGAGCCTATTGTTGGAGTGTTTAACTAATATTATAATGCTTGAAAAGATGTTAGAGAAGAGGTTTGCAGTCAAGTGTTTTTTCTAATTTTATTGTATTAATATTTAAAAAATTGCTTCATTATAAGAGTAAAAAGTGAATACTAAATTTTGCGCAGCGGTTTAATGATTCTAATAATTAAGAGAAATATATAATAAGACTTGTTAATAACAGTGTTGTTCTTAGGTAAAAAATTTTATTGGTTTTTTTAGGAATTTGAAATTTCGTATAATATTACTATCAAAATAATTTTGTGTTTATGTTTTTATTAATTATATTTTCTTCATTAAAAGATTTTAATTTTTATATTGAAAAATTTGACAATTGAAATTTGAAATTGAGAAATTTATTCCTCTAAACTTATTTTTATGTGTTCAAAAAAATATATTCAAAAAATAAGGAATTGTTTATTTCCCTATAGCAAACCGTTTTGCTTCTTTTTTCAGGCAAATTATTATCTTTATCAATCTTTAAACAGGGGCAAAGTGTAATTGCTTTCTTAAACTTTTCTAATAGCTATTTTGGTTTTATGGTGCAGATTATATAAGTAGATATCCGTGTTTAATTTGCAGAAATAAAGGATATAAATTACATTTTTGGTTGAATCTAATTATCAAATTGATAAATCATTTTTGTCTTCCATATGTGAAAAATTTATTTCGAGCTCAAGCATTATTCGCTATATCTTGCGTTTTTCTTTTTTGTACCAAACGGGGACCTAGAAGGTGCTTTTCCGTATCGAATACAAGTTGGGTGAGAGTTATTTGTATCTTATAGAAACATTTGGGAACTACCCAAAAAGATTTTATCTACTTTTCTGGTCTCATTAATTATCTTATAATTAAGGAATGCCATTTATATATTTCGAACATTTTTGCTTGAGTAAATGTGATTCTATATTAAGTTATTATTATATATTCTATATTAAGTATTACTAAAATTAAACGGAAAACTTCCTAAATGTTGCTCTCTTCAAAACCAAGATACAAAATATTTATATATATATATATACCGTTTAAATTTTAAAAAAACAAAAACAAGAACTATTTAGAATATTGAAGAAATTTTTTGAGCCCACTTTTAATAACTAAACATTTTAATTATAAGACATTCAAAAATATTCAGTGTTGAAAAACATTTAGATGCAAATGTTCGTAAATAAGATTGTAACACTTAATCATAATAACCAGTTCATTAAAAAAAATTATAAATTTTTGGACAGGAAATATATGTAAAGTGGTTTGGCAAGCTTAGCAACTGCTCATGCAACCGATTTCACACTATGAATACTAAAAATTGTCTTCATAGACTAGTAGGTACATGCAATTTAAATATAGTAAATGGAATTTGGATTTCATAATATGATAACGATGGAACAAAAAATTAAAAATCAAATTTTTTAATATTAGGCTTTTGAGGAAAACTAGAAAAAACTTCGGTAAACTATTTTTACTTTTGATCTTTCTTCGCCCGCAATTAATGTTTCTCCTTGCTATTACTAAACTGGATGGCATAATAAAAATGCGTTGTATAAGAATGAATAAAATAGGCTACAAGGTTGTGTGTTTTAGGGAAGCAATGCATGTCCTATAAACGATTATTTTATTTTGTACTTTTTTGGATTACTTTATTTTATTGTTCAAGAGTACAAAATTATTTCATAAGCTCTTCATTTGTCTTTATTTTTTCAGCATTATAAGATTTTGATTGTTATATTTAAAAACTTCATCTAACTTAATTTAAGTATATAATTCTTTTTATTTTACTTATATATTCCAGGAAGGTTTAGATTTGCTATATGTATTTATCTTAGTGATTAATTAATTTTCAATTTTTTCATAATCAACAATATCTATTTTTATAGATTGATTAGTCGGTTTTAGCAAAGATCCAATGGAAATTCGTAAGTTTTGATATTTCTATAAACAATTAAAATGTAAATTAGAGGTACATAATATAACGTCATTTTTATTACTGATTTGTACTATTTTATTAATATTCATTTGCATATAACTATGAGAAAGTGCTTATATTGTTACGCTAATTTTTAGTTCATTTGATTTGAAATAACAACCTTTTTTAAGTTTTCGAATTTCATTAAAAAATTTTTTACTGGTTTTTTAAGTAAGCGATTTCAAAAACATACTTTACTGATAATATATGATTGATATTTTCTTTATAGTCTTGTTAGTTTTTGGTTTTCACTTGAGTTTTGCAGATATTACAACTAAAACTGATAAGTAAGAAACTTACTATTTTTAAGAATGTAAAAATTAATTAGAATTTTAGACCAGAAATATGGGATATTCGTTTTAATATACCTGGGGAACCAAATGTAGACTATCCGATATATACTAGTGTTCCTGAAACATCATTCACATGTGAGGGCCGCTATGAAGGTTTGTAAATAGTTTAATTAATATATTTATTAAAATATTTTATAATTTTCAGGATATTACGCTGATATGGAAACACGATGTCAAGTTTTTAGAGTGTGTGCCCAGACTGATTTAACAAAAAAAGGTAAAATTTTTCAAATAAATTTTGCTTTCTAATGTATTATATACCATAAATAGGATTTGGATTTTTATGTCCAAATGGAACACTCTTTAATCAAAAGTACTTTGTTTGTGATTGGCATAATCATGTCGACTGTGAAAAAAGTATAAATTATTATTTTATGAATAAAAATGGTGAAAATGTGGTTACTAATACAAATGATATGCTTGATGCAATTAATGGAATTATTAATTATCCAAAAAAGCAAGTTACACGTATGCTTCAAAATATAGATGTTAGAAATAGATCATCAGAAATAAAACACAGGGATGAATCATATATCGTAAGGAATATTTCTAAAATTAATTTAGAGGATAAAGAAAAATTAAACACGAAACAAGGGAAAACTATACCTAAGCCTATATACTCTGCTAAAAAAATCACAGAATTTACTAAGGCTTCTCGTACATACATAAACACAATTTTGTCTTCAAATGCTTTCAAATTAAATGACATTGGAAGCCATGGATTCTTACCAAAAGATCATTTCAATTCTAGTATTGACCATCATAAAAGAATTCCAAAGAGCATAGAAGAAGTTCGAGCTAGTCTCCCAGCTGAAATTAATATGCTGTTAAAAGTATCAGATACTAGATTTCTTGCTGAAGAAAGATCCTCATATGGAGAGAAAATTAGCCCTCGAATAAAAATAAACACAAATTATATTTTCAATGATTACGAAAATGGAACTAATAAAACTTCAAATCAAGATAAAAATAACACAATTTTAAAAATAAATCCAACATTAGCCAAATATATAAATGAAGGCTTTAGTACGTATAATCCAAAAAGTATGCAAAGTTTCTCATGGGATCAGCATAGTATTCAAAAAGTGAATAAAGCGAATGAAACTAAAAAGTTTAAACCAGTTAAACTTCAGAATAATATTGCAGAAAAAATAATGGTTAATAAGCCACATGGCTTCATTTTCTTACAAAATAATCAAAAATTATTGGATAAAACAAAAATATCTGATAAAATAAATGGAATACACAGTGAAGAGGTTAATGCAACAAGACTTTTGCTTAAGGGCTTGCATTTGACAAAATTTTTGGAATTATATAATAATTCAAATGAAAAAATACAGAAAACAGGTTATGTATCACAAAATGAAACCAAAGAAACTTTGCCGAAATCGATTAATCAATCATTATGGTTTAATAATATTTCTAATGGTATGGTAGAAGCACTTCCGTTAGTATATGAAAACGATACCTTTTCTTCAACACAGAATATTTCAAGAAATAGATCACAATATTTTAAGTATAGAAGAACACCATTAATAATAAACTCGGCTTTTATGAGAAATAATATGAATAATACACTTTCGAATAGAATAGATATTCCATATGTAAATATTACAAGGCCGTATAATTCAACACAAATCATAAATTCAAGATTGTCTAAAACACCTTATGCCTTAATAAATAACAGAAGAAGACATCAAAGGTATAAATTGAAAAATTCAACAAGAAAAAGTTTTATCAAAATTTCTTCTTCAACCATGACCTCAGCAGAAGTTTTTACATCTTCAGTGGGAGCAAAAAGAGATTACATTAGAAGTGGTTAGGTTTTACTAAAATGATACAAATATAAATTATTAATATCTAGTTATGATTATTAACTCCACCTTATTACAGATTTATATACTGAGCGAGTAAAACCCATTTATGTGAGACCCAGCCATCATTATACATCCCCAAAAAGTATTCAAGTGAACATTTAAAAGATTATTAGTGAAATATTTTTAAGCTTAGAGTTTAAATATCGGGTATAAATGAACAGATGACCTTAACTTTTATATAAAACTATACGCCTTAAAAATATTGTAATACTGAATGTTATGAGTAGTAGTAATTTGAATAAATTCAATCATATTTGTTTTCTAAATTTCTTAATTAAAAACAAGTAATATAAAAAGAAATTTTTTAAAGTATATTCCTACTTCAGATTGTTTTTTCTTTTTTCTGAATTCAGAATTCGTTGCATTCAGTTTTCTGAAGTTGTTCTCTCATATAAAATTAAAATTAGTTTATTAAATATAATTAATGAATTAATATTTGAACTAACTGTATTAAAATCACTTGTCATGCACTCCCAACACAACAAAATTTATTTGAACTTGATTGGATAAATAGAAAAGAGTTAAACTAACGATGGAAAGTTCCAAAAAGATATTGGGCATTATGAGCTATCGGTAAGAATAATATTTGAACTAAATGCATTAACATCAATTGTCATGCATTCCCAACACAACACAATTTATTTGAACTTGATTGGATGAATAGAAAAGATTTTATTAACGACTGAAAATTTGAAAAAGATAATGGACATTATGAGCCAACGGTAAGAATAATATTTGAACTAACTGTATTAACATCAATTGTCATGCACTCCCAACATAACAAAATTTAATTGAACTTGGTTGGATAAATAGAAAAGGGTTAAATTAACGATGGAAAGTTCCAAAAAGATATTGGACGTTATGAGCCAACGGTAAGAATAATATTTGAACTAACTGTATTAACATCAATTGTCATGCACTCCCAACATAACAAAATTTATTTGAACTTGATTGGATAAATAGAAAAGGGTTAAATTAACGATGGAAAGTTCCAAAAAGATATTGGACATTATGAGCTAACGGTAAGAATAATATTTGAACTAACTGTATTAACATCAATTGTCATGCACTCCCAACATAACAAAATTTATTTGAACTTGATTGGATAAATAGAAAAGGGTTAAATTAACGATGGAAAGTTCCAGAAAGATATTGGACATTATGAGCTAACGGTAAGAATAATATTTGAACTAACTGCATTAACATCAATTGTCATGCACTCTCAACACAGCACAATTTATTTGAACTTTATTGGATGAATAGAAAAGATTTTATTAACAATTTAAGATTTTTACATACTTTTTGCAAGCTAATAGTAGGAATATAATAAGTAGAATAAAAATTATTTGGATTCATATTCATAATTCAAAACTATGGGGGTATTCACATTGAGTCCGGTAACAATTTATTTCTAGATAAGCGGAGGTGAAAGGTAAGACGGAGTTTCGCAAATTTCGAAAAAGCTTTTACCCCTTCCTGAGGCAGAAATATTTCTGCCTCATGCTTGGTATCTTACTAATACACATTTATATACACGTTATCTGTAATATTTTCCAACACATATTCACATATTTTAGTGGACTGAGAATTGTAGGGGAAATGTTACAAGCCTCAATGTGAATACCCCCTATGTCAAACTAAAATTTTGCCACAAACTGTAAATCAACACTTATAATATCCAAAAATTATTCTTTATTTCCGATAGTTAAATCATTTCTAAATATTTTTTGTTAGTGCAATTATACTTTTGAAAAAAAGTCTATGAAAAGCTTATTTTAAAAAATAAACTTCTTCGTTGTTTTCATTAGAACATTTTAGTGATATTGAAATATATTTTATTATAAATTTCAGTTTGAAGCAATATCAGAAATTGTTAGAAAATACTGATATTCTCTAAAAAAAAAAAATTATATTTCTAGTTTTATTTAAGAATTACATTTTATTGTATTTTCATCAAAATATGTATTAAATTTCTTCCATTGATATCGTTTCTTAGGATCTCTGTTGCTATTTGGTGGTGCTAGATTTGGCATAAGTCCTGCTTTCTTTGCCATAGTTACCAATGAACTAATTTTTCTTTGTTGTTTCTTACATAATCCCGTTACCCTTCTCGGAAGCATACATCCATCTGATCTTAAATATTGACTAATTATTAAAACATCAGTGTGTTTAATATTAAGTCCAAGAGAACATTCAGGACAAAATTTATTTAATTTTGCTTCGGATAATAGTTTATCAACACGCGATGAAGGAAAGGTTTCTCCTGCAATGGTAAGAATACCATTTTCTTCTTGTACTTTAACTAAAACAATATATCAAATGCATAAATAAACTATCGGGATTTTTGTTATTATTAGATTCTTACTTTCTTTAATACTACGTACTTTGCTAGTAGAAAAGTAATTCAAATTATTTTTTAACAGATTATTAGGAAAAAATTTGCTTTTAAATAATGCCATTCAAGAAATTCGTTCTTTTCTTGAGTTAAAATTTGATAATAAATGTCAAAAAATAAAAGCCCTGAGAACGAGTTATAAGGATATAGCCACAGTGTATAAAAGAGTGTGTTTCACAAATCGAGCAAAGTTAAAATAGTGCTAAACTCCATAAATGTCAAATGTCAAGCTAGCATTAATTGCAGTTCCTTTAAGGCCCTAGACGTCGGACATTGTCTGGAACATTATCCGTGTCTGGGGTAATTTAACTCGTCTACAGCAAAGACCACGGAACAATCTGAAGGTCCGCTGCAATGTCGGAGTAAATTATTATGTGTTTACGCGGACATAATGACAGCTTCATACATTTTTTAATAGCATGAGGATAACAACGAAAGATTACAGCACAAAATAACATTGCTATTCATTATGATATCAAAAGTTTATAGTTTTCATTTAATCATTTTTTATTAAAATAAGTTAAACTTCATGTTATTATTGCTATAAATTATATATTTAGTAAAAAAATGATACAAGTCCGGGCAAATGAATGTCCGACGTCTACAGTGCATTTACCCGGACAATGTCCGACGTCTACTAGAGACTTTAGCTGTATGGCGATATTTCATTACTTTATTTTGTATATTAACTTTTGTGATAATAGAAGCTAATAAAAACATTACTAAATTGTAGAGTAATTCTTGATCGAAACGAAAAATGCACAAATGGCAGCTAGAATAACAATTGACATATTTTATTTGAGTTTATGAGTTAAGGGCACCCTTGACCAATCCAATCAAACTGTCAAAGCACTTTGATCATAGTAATTTGATGAGTTAAGGGATGTTCAGTTCAAATATACCTGTCATTTTGAGAAAATTTGATGAACACTCATCAAATTTATTTGTCAATTAGATATATTTTGAGCAATTATGTGAATAGGTCCAGTTTTCATATTATCATAGTAATAGAATATACATATATTAAAATAAGTTTTTGAACTTTCTATTATTTTGATTTTTAATCTGTTTTAGGGGAATTTTAAGAACATTAATTAATTTTTTAAGCATGCAAGTCCATACATAAATCGAAAAATATATTTATATGTTAAAATTAGCACTGTTTTGTCACCTCCCGCATTTCGCAACATTTCCCACATCTCCCAACAAGAACAAGTCCTTTGTTGTTGATTGTATATTTTACCATTACTCATCTAGTTTTCTTTTATTTTTACATAGCAATTGAAAATTGAATATTTGTAATTTTTATTCAGTTAAAAATAATCATTTTCTTAGTATAAATATAAATATAAGTGTGCAATTCATACACTATACTTTGATCAAATTGATTTGATCAGTTAAGGGTCTCATATTGAGTGAATATATAAGCAAAATTTGCTTAACTTCCATCAAATAACTTTGACAGTTTGATTGGATTGGTCAAGGGTGCCCTTTACTCTCATCTCTCTGACCAAATTAGAACTTTACAGGTGGATCACCTAAAAAAACATCAATGATTTCTGCTCATTTGTCCATACAAAACCTGTTTTCTAGGACTTTTCTGCCTGATATTAAACATGTTTGATATTTTCCTGATTTTTACATGCTCTACACTAATACACTCACAGATAAATTTATTTTTCAATTTTTCTTCGAGTAGTGCACATCGGTCTCTACAATATGATATATCAAAAAGTGGGATTGCACTATGTGTGGACTTGTACTGCAAAGTTTTTTTTCAGGTTAAATAATAAGCAAATTTATTTTGTATTTTTTCTAATGGATTAAGTTAGTATGCAAGTAATTATTCAATTATTTAATTAAATAAATAAAAAATTATTACATGATAATATTGAAAAAGAAACACATGAAAATATATTCAAGGAAAATAAAAATTTGGGCAGCTTAATTTATTATATTAATATTTATTAGGGACGCTATACTGGGCACTAGTTAGTGGTAATAAGGGGCCAAAAGTACCGCAACCAGGCTCGATCTATTGTGCTTCCCGCGAAACACGCAATGATGGAATCCTAATATCCAGTTTTATTGCCAGAGCTAGGATAAATCTTAAAGCTATTTCCAACTGCTCCATACAGGTCACTTGTTGAATGAGACGATGCTTTACTCTCTTTGACACCACCCTCCCATAGCCAAAGAGCAGGTGAGTAGGTGTTTCTTCAACCTTGTGACAGAATCTGCAACTTGGAGTCGTTGCGTTTTCCATTCTACAGAGGTACTAAGGGGAAGGACCATGTTCCGTGATGAAGCATTTCAATATTCTAGTGTTATAGTTTGTCAATTTATGTTGTGTTATCTGGATAGAAGTGGCAAAACTCAAAGGGTTTGCCTGAATTACCTCTGTGGTATATTAAGGCCTTTCAGTGAAGTGTCGGAATTCCGACGAAAAGAGTTACCTCCTGAACTCGGCTGCTCGGATGTTTCCAACATGTTTTGCGAATTGGCCTTGAAAATTAAAAATTATTTATGAAAGTTTTATTTTTCACAATTTATTCCAAACCCTTTTGTATTAGCACAGGGTAGATACCATATATCTCTGGGGCTTCAAACGGCTGAAAAGACCCAACAGCCTATTTAATGGTGGCCTGTGAGAAAATTTCTTTTGCCAGATGATATGATCTTTGTCCTAGGGTAATGATAGAACTCTGAGCATTCATCTTGCTCCCTGCCATTGCAACCTAGAAAATGACTCTTCAGCATTAGCTCTAGAGTTTGTGTTTCCAATATTGTTTCTTGTCCATTAAGCTTTTTGATTGCGCTTAGAGAATTTTTGCGGTCTCTGTAAAGAATTTTAGCTACTTTAATAGTAGACGAAAATCTTCCAGCTGTTCACAGAACTTACGCCATGAGTTCTTTTTCCTGGACCTGAGTTCTATATTATACTTTGTAAGAGCAATGTGGTATGACTGCCAATCCCCCGTCCTCTTTGCTCCGTTAAATAATTGTCTAACTTTCTGCCTCTGTTAAACGTTTAAATTTTTACTCACAAATGGCCATTTCCATTTACTTTATATTGAATGAGAGAGCCATTCGATGAGTTATTAAGTAATAAAAAATATTAAAAGAAATGGACTTAATAAGTTTTTTCAAGTACTCGAAAAATGTGAGAAAGAACAGGTGAACTTTTACTTCCATATTGAAGTTCTCCAAAGCACTCATAGGTGTTTTCAAATTAATTAAAAGATTTGGCAAAACAATTTTCAAATTTTTTATTGTAAAAAAGATCACAGAGCGTTTGAATTCTGCAAAATTTGTAACTTTTATTTTTAATATAAAATAAAGTAAAACAATAATCCTAGCCTTTTATAAATACATATTTTATTGACTCAAAATATTAAATGAATCTTAGCTTTAGTTCACCAATCATTTCTATTCTTTTTACAAAAAATCAGAACTAACCCAAATAACTTCAGTTTCAAATTTCAGTATAATTTTAAATGCTACAATATATTTTATGAGTACTATTTAACGTAGTTTTGCTAGAAATATTTTTCATTTTTATACATAAATTTTATTAAAGGGCTCTGTTAAACTACATTTTACAAAATTGTTAACACAAAATCTATAAAGAATAAGAAAAATGAGATAATTTTTAAAAAATTTTATACGAAAGATAAAGATATGATTCGCTTATATTAATTGAATTAAATATAAAGAAATCGTTAACAATTAATAATTATTTCAATGGTATAAAAAATAGTTTTCATTCTTAAAAGCAAGGCACAATATTGGAACTCTTATATAACATGGCGTATGTATAAAAATTCTAACTAATTATTCATATTTACAAATAGACTAAGCTAACAAATAGAATTCTCGCCAAATAAAAATATTAAAAATGATCTACTTTAACAGATACGGTATGTGCAGCTACATTTGTTGGTAAATCAATATTATCCCAATTAGTTTGTAAATTTTTTTCACTATCAGTTGCCTTAAGTGCTAGTCCCAGAGATGGTGTCCGTCCTGCGCAGTGTGGAATATTTAAAGTTACTGGCACTAAAAATTCCAAGCCTTGAGGACCGCACATAACCAAAGGTGAGAGCATTGTTTCACCTGTTTGGAAAAATAAATAGACTATTCTTATTAAAAAATTATAAATTATGAAATTATTTCGACTACAGTGTGCTCTTTATATATATATGTATATATTAGGTGCCAAAATATTTTTATTTGGAAATCACACAAAAATTAAAATTCAAAACATCAAATTACGTAGAAGATTAGATTCAATGAAAGAGCAGCAATTCTGTTATTACTGTAGTAGCTTTTACTTTTTATTTGAAAGAATACTAAAAAATTAAAATTAAAACCCATTTGTTGAGATGCTAAATAAAATTTTTTAACACTTGAGAGCTTACCTTCAATAAATTAAATTAAAATTCTCGAAAATATACACAAAAAATTTTTGAGATTTGAAAAAAACTTCCTCCTTTAAGAAATATTGAAAATGATAAATAAAATACATTAAAACTATTGACATGAGTACTCTTGGAGAAATTCTTTTGAAAGACTTTTTGAAACGCTTTTTAAACTTCCATATGATGAACCAAATACATCCAAAATGATTAGTATGGATATCTAGCTTTTTATAAATTATTTTAAATGGACTGCACAATTTTCGGGTTTTCTGCTAATTTTGAAAGCATTGTGTAAATATAGACTTCAACCAATCCAATCTACTAATTTATGTATTCTTGTAGTGCAATATTCTAGAATAATTTTTTTCCAATTTTATTCAAATTAGATACAATCCCTTAAAGGTGGATAGCCATATAAGACGAGACGAAAAATTTATGCTATACTATGATTCATGTTTTGTCCTCTAGCTGTTCTTTTCATTTTCAGAATGCATTCAACATCAACTGTGCATTATATTACAAAAGGTTGTTTTTGCTGCAAGTTTTATGATGGAGTCAGTGGACATTCTTCTGAGTCATAAAAATCAGGCCATCTTTTGCATGGTTTTCGATTAATTGCAATAGCATTTCCTTCCTCAATTGTAAAATAGGAACTCTACCTACTTCATATGCCAGTCGAGAAGGAGTAAACTTCAATACATCAAACAGGGCTTTTAAGAAGCGTGCCTTTACTTTATATATTAAATTCAAGTGGGATATACACAGTTTTTCCAATATCAACTCTATTCATTTGAAAGAATTTGGAGGATTTTAGCTTCAAAGGGATATTGTATCGAATCATAATGTAGATACATTCTTTATTGAGTTTAGATCTCTGATTTCTTCTCCGTTTTGCTCTTTTATAAAAATCAAAATGCTCAAAGTATTCCTATTAATATAATTTATAATCTAAAAAATATATCACAACACGGACGAAAGCTAACAGACAACGAAAACAATGTTAGAACATGGAAAAAGTAAGTGTCAAAAACTTCGAAAGTAGGTTTTATGCGTTTTAATTGTTCTCAAAAATCAAGGAATGTCATATTTGTTAAGAAATCACTGGATGGCTAAGTGGATATTTTTATATTAAATTTCAAAAATTTGTCTACCATACATGAAATTGAACTCTAATCAGGAGTTTCAAAGCCTCGACATCAAAATTCCACACACAAAATTGGTAAAACTTAGTCATGAGCGTAAATAATTAAAATTTGCTTTCCTTTAATTTTTTCTTTATTAAAATAAAAACTAAGTGCAAAAGTTTCAAAAAATTTAATGCATGATTGTGCGCTAAAATAAGAAAAAATAATATTTATGCATGCAATAAACGAAATTAATATTATGAAAACTGTTTGTTTATACATGCGCAAAAATCGATGTTAAAAAATCTAAGAATATTAACTAATACTCCAGGTTAAGTAGCCATGCAAATATCTATCAAAAAAAGATATCATTTTCCATAAAACTCATAAATAAAGAGAATAGTTTCCCAAAAATATAAATGCACATACACACACACACACATTATTAATATAGAAAATTATAAATTAAAACAAACCATTTTCCATATCCAATGGTGGTACACCTACTGTTTCACTCATCCTTGGATCGCTTACAGTAAAATAGATTTCCTGTTTAACACCAGCCGGAATAGCACCTTTAGGTATTTGTAAAGATACATTCCAAATATTGTCACAAAGTGTGCCACCTACTTCATCAAAAATTCCTCGTGTTGTTGACGGTTCCCTTGGAGTATTAGGGAATTCTTTAATACGATTGATATCATTTTTTTGCAATGATATATCACTAGTATATGGTGTACTGGTAGCACCTGGGGGTTCAACCGGTAAGCTAGCCTGCGATGTGTAATGAGTTTCTAATGAGCTTTGACTTGATGTTATTATCCCTGATGATAAGTCCTTAGGTAAAGCAATAATCGAGGATGGAGGTGGAGTAGCATGTTTAATTATATTTGAAACATTGAATAGGGGACTGGATGTTAATATTGGTGAGTGATTTAAGTTTTTAGAACAAGTCGGTGTTTGGCCTGATCTAATAGTGTGTTCAATGATTGTTTCATTTGAAAATTCTGTATCGGTTGACGTTTTAGATGTTATTGTACCATCAGTTGAATTACCAGACTTTTGTTCTTTTTTCTCATCAGTCTCATTATCTCTTAAATTAATTGTACATTCTTCACGACTTTCATAAATTGGATGATGTTTCATGATATCGCGCTTAGAAACATATATTGGCTCAGCCATTGATTCCATGGCACCACGTCTAGATTGATAAATTTGTTCACGTAATTTTGCTCTAGCTTTGTTAGCTAAGTCTTTTGTGTCACGTCTTATCTGATGAATTTGTTCTCGCTCAGACTTATCAGCTCGATCTGTAGGTAGTTGAATGTCCATTCCTGGTGTAAATTCTCTTTCAATTTCTCGTTTACCTTGGGCTATACGTTCCTGCATTTCTTTACGTGATTGATATAAATGACTTCGATGCATTTCTCGTCGTGATTGATATACTGGCTCATCCGGATTATCTGAATAATAACGTTTACGTAACATAACAGCTGAGCTTGGTTGCTGATGTTGTACTAAATATGATCCTTGATGAGTTTGATAGATGTCATCGTGATCATATCTAGATGAAACGGAATGCAATACATTTAAACGTGAGTTTGTACGATCTGCCATACTATGCCTTCGTATTATTCTCCGTCCATTTATTTTACTTTCGGCCTGACGTCGTTCAAGATCAATTAAGGCACGATTCGTATATAAATCATAATCTTGATTATATGAATTAGTTATTATTTTTGTTGTAGTATCATATATATCATCTGTTTGTAAATTTTGGTATGTATTATTCATATTTTGAGGCTGAAATGGTTCATGGCGATAATGATAACCATTATCAGGTGGTGGACGTGGTAAAAATTGTTCTTGAAAGTAGTTGTGCGAAATATTGCTTTCCTTTAATGAATGTTGACGACGTAAACATGGCTTTATTCTTCTTTCTGGTTCAACCATACTATTCATTCGGCGTAAAGGGCGTGTTGACTTTATAAAAACTTTTTTAAGGGCGGCCAATGGCGATCTTAGCATAGATTTCTTAATCATTTTTGATAATGGTCGAGGTGGAGGCGGTGGTGTTAACGGAACTGAATTATCTACATAAAAATGACGATAATTTCTTTCATTCATCTCATTGGCATACATTATTGAGTTATGTAAATTATGTGGTAGCTGTTGATTATAAAACAGCTCGTATGGCTCCATGTCACTGTGATAAATTTTGGCATAACTTTAGCTATTTTAGATTTTTTTTCTAAATTAATAAATATTATATTTTGGAAGAATGTGCAAATTTAAAGAGCAATAATATTTTATGCTTGGAATATATGAAAAATTTTTTTGTTTTGGAATTCGTTTTTAGTTTTCTTTTTAAATTGTGAATTTTGTTGAAATCATTTACACACACGCACACCCACTTTCACTTTTTTGCCCTGCCACCAACATGTATTCAAGATATAATATACAAAAATTAAACAAGAAATAACTAAAAAATATGAAATATTTTTATTTAATCACCTTTGAGTGAATTATAATGATGTTTTTTATATGAATTTATACTATATGACTTGTTACTATATGAAAAAGATCATTTAGGTTTAGGAGTTGACCTCATATTTAGATTTGATTTAGTTTATTATAATAAATACCTGGCGATAAAATCAATATAGCTATAAAAAAAACTTTTACACAACTCTAAATAGAACGGTGCGAGATTGTTTTTACATTAAATAAATCAGTTATTATAACAAAAAGTACCCCGACAGCTCGTGCATATAAACATTGTTAAAAAGTTAAAACCAACATAGGTACCGGCTACCACCTGATCGGTCCACTAAATGTTAATATACCAACTCTATATATAGCACTAAATTATAAATATTTGATTTACATGTTGTTAATTTTAATAATAATAGAGCAAACGAAGTATGAATTTGGTGGAATTTTTAATGCATTAACTTCATCGCTACAAGAATTTGAAATGGTAAATTTCTTTAAAGATGAATGAAAGTTACCGTTATTACTGATTTGTTTAAAAAGTAAAGAAAACACCATTGAGTAGTTTAGAATTGAAGAGATAATAGATCTTTTTCGTATTGAATAGTTCAATTCGACTAGTATTGGAAGATTTTAAAATCGAACCAATTAAATCGAATTAATTTCAGTTAAAATATTAAATTTCTTTTTGAAATTTTGGAATACATAGCCAGACCTTGTCGTATACCATGATAATATTTCATTTATTGATTCTTTTTTGGTGTAAATTATTTGGGGATCAAATACGCAAAAAATACTATTTTGGATCTATTGCACTTCCTGAAGAAAATGCTAAAAATGACGGAAATCCCAAGGCCCACATTCCCCCCCCCCCCCCCCTTACAATTCCAATTGATAGGGAAGGAGGTTAACTCTGGAAATGCATCAATACCATATCAATGCAATGTCATGAGTTTTTTATGGTAGCGTATAAAAGAATCAAAATAAAGAAATCATCTACTGGGAAATCAGAAACTTATTGAGAGTATTTTGATATGTTAACAAGAGACTTCATCATAAATATTCCATAAATTAATTAGGAATCATCAATACTAGAAGATTCACAAAATAATCCTCTTGAAAAACCATTAGAAGAATTTGAACTTTAGGCCATTAAAAAGGTAAAAAACGAGGAATACACGGATTTCTTAAAATAGATGCGGAGAATGACAAAAAACTTTTTGAAGAATTGATTTTATGGACACCTAAAGCTTAATACAATTATAAATGCTAAGTTTACAAAGCAAATGGTTGCAATGCATCAAAATTGTCTTCTGTGATAGATATCGAGATTATATAACTTATATTATATTATAACTTCAGTATCACCTATGTGAGAGAATTTGTGAGAAAAGGTCTAGTTTGCAAAAAAAGTTCACCAGAAAAATGTAGCTGCCCGCAAAGGTGTTTTGGCTTTGAAAACTTGAGATATTTTAAGTACAAAGTATTGAAGTATAAATATTATTATATGTTGATTTAGGTCATTCCGACTTCCATCTGCTTCAGTTAAAAAATTGTCTCCTCGGAAAACGTTTTAGCTCAAATGTTGATATATATAATATAATAATTCTCTGGTCCAATTGCTGGTAGGGCCGATATGCATACAGATTAAGTCTCTAATTTATTTTTAAAAATATCACGATCTTAGGAAATATTTTATTAGCAGAAAGAGAATTAAAATATATATGGATTTTTATCGTAAGAAAAAAATTATTAAATTATAAAAATAATTTTAGCTTTGAATTTTCAAAATCCAAGTCTTGGTTTGTGACGCTCTAGCAAAAGCAGTTTTAAGTGATATTGTAACGCAAATAGCTACACTGGATCCATGCAAATAGCAAAAAGAGTTAATAAAAGGCTAAACCTAGATCACGATTGCCAAGCTTTCTTAACAGATAAAGATTTTCAAAATAGAACATTGAAAAAAAATCCATGTAAATATGATTTCACAGTTTCCGTTGGATGTAATGGATTTAGGAGTTATGAAAAAGATGTACATTTGGAAAAATTCAAATAAAAGGAATATCTAACAAACATTAAAAAACAAGAAATTAATTCACATTTTATGTCTGCAACATTTATTCTTGGAGATTTTTGCGAAAGCCAAGGAGTATAGAATAAATTACTATTTTGAAGCCAATGAATCTCAGCAAGCGGTATAGGTATTGTCATATTTTCGTCATATTCATATATATCCATAAATTGCATTAAAGGTCAGCCACAAAAAGATTTCTACTAATGACATTACTTATAGATTACGTACATAAAAAAAAAAATGTAGGGGCAACTAAAGCTTTAAAAATATGTGGAACGGACTTCATATTTTAAGTCAATTAGACAACAAAACTGTAAGTTTTTCAATACTTATCTTTTTGGTAAGAGTTATATATCTGTAATTACAAATTTTCACAAAAGTCGTAAAAAAGGCATAAATGGCAAGCTTGGAACTGTATATGCTTGACATTATTCTTGACTTTTGGGCAAAGTTTTTGCTTTTGGTTATTGATAAAATTTTAACTAAATATCAAAACAATTTATTTTGTTGTGTGAATAATGTAATTATTAAAAAAAAGTTGTAAAGAAAAAAAATAATAATTTTTCATAAAAATAACATTTATAAAGTTATTGAACTAAATAAATAAAACTAACCCGACAACAGTTTCATTACGAATGCGAATTTGTGTTTTTTGGAGTGGTATATAATTCTTGCTTTTTTGCATTTTCCGTACTGTTCATTAGTTTCGAACGATCTTACGAAAAAATGTTTCGCAAACAAGGTTCATCACTTGCTCAACTCAAATGTTTACGCAAATTTATTGCATATGTATTTACACCCTAAAAAACGCTTCTCATCATATAAAATAATTAACATACTAAAGAATATGTTAAGGCTATTAATTGGAATTGAAAGCCTTAATAGAAATGTTTGTTAAACTGGGTTTTGCTCCTGGGTAGATATAGCTGAAAAAAATGGCCATAATTTTATCTTATGGTCCCAGGCTGGCTTTTTCGGTAAAAAATAGCATAAAATGCTTGGTAATTTCGCAGTTTAGAACGGAATAATTTTTATTGGATTATATTAATATGAACTTGTGAACTTGTGCATATTAAATAAATAGCATATGGTACTCATTATATAAACTTTTTACAAACTTTATTTTTATTAAAAAAATTACATCTATTGGGATAGTTTGTTCGAATAGGAAAGGGCAGAGTATACTTATCAAATTAGTATAAATTCAAAATCTAAAGTTTTTTAAATCATCCTTAGATATAGATCCTCAGATCCTTAGTTTTAGTTCAGTGTTATAATTAAATAATATTTTTGCGCTTGTTTCAAAACATAAAAATTGTGTTCATTAAGTTTAATAAAATCTCTTTGCAATTTATTTTTTAACATTTTGTTGAGTTGGCAAATAATAATAATTAGTAATAAAAACATATGTTTACAATATTAATTCATGTCAATTTTTTTATATTAATTTTTAGCAAATTTAATATCATTATTCCAATGTAAAAGGAAATCTTCAGTATGAATTTATCATTCCCTTCAAATTCAAATTTCTTTCGTTTTTTTGAGTAAATATAAGTTGTACAATAAACCCAAATAAAATAACATGTTAATTGTAGCCAGAGATGAAAAAGCGAAATTTGAGTGTTTGTGCGCATATGTAAAAAGTTAGTGTAAATTTTCACAAAAATTTTTAATAGTTATATTTAAAAAATTATGAAGAGAAGTTGTTTTTGAGTGCATGCAAATTCTATTTATAAAAACAAAACAAAAAAAACCGTTAATGTTTTAAACGAATTTTAGTTATTTGTTTGTTTTTCTTTATTAATAATTTCTTTCTTTAAATTTACCTTATAACATGATGGTGCCCAGAAGCTCCTATTTGTGGCTTGCGATAAAGTTCAAATGCAGAACCACGTTGTTCACGACTACCAGCCAAATCGAGCGCATGCCGTTCCTGGCTTTGTTGTGATATATTTCCTTTTAAGAATACACATTAATAAAGATGAAAATAAATAAAATTTAAATTTTATAATTAAAAAAAATGAATTACTAGCAGCAGTTTAGCTTCGTTTAATATTTTTACATGCATGATTAAATTTGGTAATTCGCGTAGCTTACCGCCAATATTTTCATACTTTGCAAATGGCTGATTCCCTATAAAACGAAGTGAGAAGATAATACTAAATTATAAAATTTTGAAAATATAATATTAGCCGAGTGGATTAATTATTGTTTCATTTTGTTTCCCAAAATTATATCCCACAAGCTTTGCTAGCAAGCCTTCTTCATTTGTATGAAATTTATCGATACTTGTCCCTCAAATGTATGAAGTAGATAAATAGAACAATCAAATGTTGCTTAGGCACAGTAGAAGTGACTTTTGATTGTGCGATTAATCGATGCCATACATTTGTGTGCCAAGTGTCGATCAATCCCATACTCAATTTTATTAAATATTAAAAATTTTATTGGCAATTATGTCGAAAAATGAAGCGGTCCCTTTATGAAGGCCATTGTATATGTGCGAATTCTTTTACTAAATTTTATCTCATTCAAAGGAACTCTTCTTTAGCATTTTCAAAAATCCACAAAGATTAGCCCTTTTCTGTCTTTTCGATGACATCATTTTTGGAATATGTAGTTGAATTTATACATTGAATTGTTCCAAATATGATATATTTTCTAAAAGCAGCTTCAATCTATTGTCCGTATTGTTGATTCATTTAAATCATAACATTTCAAATGAATAAGGAACTTTCACCACTTACTAAATGATCTAATGCTCTTATTTTCTTTTCCAAAGAAATGCTTGTTATTTTGGACAGACGTTATAAAACGATCTATAATGTATATTTCTTTAAGTTTTTAAAAAGACATTTATAAAAAATGATCTACTCTTATTCATTTTGCAATAACTCTTACTCTATTATATAGTTAAAGTAATCCTAAAAAAAAAAATTAAATGAAATTTTTAGTTCTTTAAAAACCGCAAGTATATGAGAGATTATATTATTATCCTTCAAAAAAATAACCCACCCCCTTAAATGTAAGCGTTATGTGTACTTAGAATATATATGTGCAATAAATAAACGTAACAAAATTACTTTAATTTCTTAATAACAATTTCCAGTATCTAAATCGACGAAATTAGTTCACTTACTGCCTGCAATAAAGCAATAAAAAGTCAACATAGTAACAGTATACATTTAATTTAAAGATTAAGGGAACAATTTTGAAAATCCCATGAAACACTAAATAATTTGTTGGAAGAAAAAAGCGCTAAAGTGAATAAACACTGTTAACAAATAAAGTAAGAGTTAAAATATACCGAAAACCTAAATTAAAGAAACTGCGTGAAAACAGATGTTTTTTATTAAATAACGGCGGATATAATATCGTGCTGCACCAATACAACAATTCCATTTCATAAATTTTTCGTCTTCTTTAATTAACTTAAACATACATGCATTACGATGCTAGTACAAGATAATATTTTTAATAAAAAAGAGTATCACGTGTCTTATTCATGGTTTTCTTTCTACGCACATAGATCTAATTTTCATACTTTTATGCCAAGGCATTATCAAAAATTAAATAAAACATTTACCAAGAGGAGGATGGCCACGATGTACATATTGACCAACATATTGGTGATTATTTCCATTATGGCCATTTGGTGGATGATAAGGTGGGTGCTGACCTGAGTTATAGTGTCCATAGCCATGAACAGACTGCTGCGGGCCTCCATTATTATCATTATGCGATGATCCGGAAATAACTTGCGAATGATGATAATGTGACGGTGTAGGTGGATAAAAAAAGCCATTTGGTGATATGGCTGATTTTGATTCCTAAAAATTTAACATTTTTGATTTTAAGAAAAGTGTATTAGTAAATACTAAAAATCGATTAAAAAAGACCATTTGTTGTTTTACTTACGCCGTTTTCCCAAAGATGTCCAGCCATTTGATTTTGAACTGGTGGTCGATAGTTTTTCGGTTTTGGAGGTGGAACTGGCTTAAATGGTACGCCGCTACTGTGCGTACCATTTAATGTTGGTGGGGGTATATGTGGACTTTTTGGTGATTTATTACAATCCGCTTGTGTAGCTGAGTTGTTACGACTAATATGAATAATTTGATAAATAATAATAAAAACAAAAGAACTTATTCAAATAATTTTTCAAAACAAAAAAAAAAAATTTTAACAAAATTTAATTTTGTTTTAGATAAAATGGAAAAGTAAGAAATAAAATTTTTAAACAAGAGTATCATATGAGGATATGGTAGTATAAAAAGGTTTAACTGCATTACTATTAGAAAGGAAAGATCTGCATAAAATTAATTTTTGATTATATGGATAAACTTTATGACTCTGCAGCTGAAGACGCTGCCTGTTATGGAAATTTTGTTAAAAATTTATAATTAACCATTACCCTTAAAACTATAAATATTCATTCGAAATTTTGTACCTATATTTCCCATAATCAGTTTTTGTTTCAAGTAATGGTTTTCTTGGACTATTTTCTAATCCAACATTTGATGGACGCTGTGATAATCCAATACCAGGTTGATGTGATCGTATATCATGCTGCAATCTTGAATCTAGAATATAACATAATATTACATAAATTCAACTTAGAGAATTTGCTTTTAAGGTAAATCAAATAATATCCAACAGAAAAAGTTTGAGAGGATAAAATTTCATTATTTAATAATATACCTAATCGATCTGATTCTTGATTTATTGTTTGTAAATATTGATAATTAGGCTGTATACAGAGTGGAAGTTTATAGCTGAGATGACGATGTTAATCATCAGGAATTCTAAATAAAATATTTTTGGTGTAAATGACAAAATAAATACGCGAGCAAAACTAAAACATTGGTATTATTAATCAAATGGAATAAACAATTTTTTGTCTTTAAAAATTGTAGATAAATGACTCACACAAGTAAAGAAAGTTTTCTGTCGTATATATATTTCTGGAACAAGCTAATGAAGAGCGGCCAATAGATGGAAAATATCAAATAATAATAATTTAAGAGAAGAATATCCAATATAAATGAATCTTATTATAAGATAAAAAAATGAAAGCAATTGGTACTAAAAAAATATTTAATTAGAAGAGAAACAAGTTACCGATATTTCTAGTTTGATTAACATCAAGATAAGTTGGTCTTCCAGGACTATTTTGTCTACTAAGATCATTAGCTGTATTCAAGCCTCTTGTATTATCATGTATACTACGAGAATGATCATGATGAGAAATTTTATTAATATCAGGATTATTTCTGTAATCATTAGTATTAGATATAAGTGTTGTAGGGAGTTGTTGGCGTCCACTAAAATAAAAAAACAAAATTTTAAGAAAAAATATACATTTTTTTTATAACATATAATCCTACTTTGCATTTGGTACAGATTTCAAATCATCTGGAGCATTTGGTCCAAGCCTAATACTTTGGGCACTTAATTGTGCTGTACTATAAGAATCATAGCTGGAAACGCTATCATAAGAATCATTTTGTGTTATACGTGTACCATTTTTTAATGCACACCCTTGTACTAAATTGTTATTTGCTGAATTTATTGAAAGTTGCCTATCTAAAGAATTTTGTTTTCTTTCAATCGAATCAGTAATACCAGCATATTCATCTTGTCCATTTTCAGGTGTTAAAGTTTTAGAAAATAATCTTTCTTGTGCTGAACGTCCAATACTATTACCATTCCTTTGTTGATTTTTACCAGTAATTACTGATGGTATTTGTATACCACCGGATGGTTTTGATGCACGATCAACTCTAGGCGGTAAGTCGGGTGCATTTATGCCATAAATTGATTGCGATTTTATTGATGAATTATTCTCTGTCATTTTCGATTGATTGGGATTAGACGTGGTATAACCATACTTACTTTCAATTGATTGATGATGATTATGATTTGGTGGCGATAAATCATATGGATTCTGTTGAAATAAAAAAATAAATAATTTATAAATGAAATTTAATAGTTTTTGAAAAAAGCTTGTGATTATGCCTAATTGTAATACATATGTAGATTAAAAAGCAAAGTTTTTTAAGTTAAGTTTTAATAAGGTAAAATTATCAAAAGTAAGACAAGTATTTTTTACAGTTAATGTCTTATAATATATAAATACAATTTCATAGCCGAGCTATTTCGATATCTAAATCCAGCCAAATGTATTTTTTAGCTATTCTTGCGCACTTCAATGATTTTTATCTCATTGATTTGAATATTCTGCCCAGCCGAACATTTTTTTCTCTCTACTTCTTTTTCGCAACTTCTATCTAGTTGTTTTCATTCTTTTGTCCAGCTAAGTGTTTTTTCTACAGCCATTCTAGCATATTTACCCAGCAGAACGAGTTTTCGAGTCCAAGTTTTCGGAGGTCATATGAATGAGGTTACTTCAAAACCACTAATTGGGAATAACCCCCTACTATCTAGATATATTATTCTTTTACAAACAAACAATGACATATTTAAAATGTATTCTACTGAATTTTATTTTAATTAACCTAATGTTTGAATAAAATTAAAAATATTAGTGTCCTTTAATATATAAAAAAATTATAATATACGCTTACCGTATATGGAGGTGGTAATCCTTCACCTATATCTCTATCTCTATCCAAATTATCCTGATTAGTTGCAATTGATGGATCTGAATTTGATTTAATCAGTTGTGGTAAATTGCCTAATGATAAAGATGCCGATGGCCCAGGACTTAGTTCCAAATCTGACTCAGGACTTGAGGCATATGATAAACGGGATGTTGTCATTGGAAATAGGAAATCATCAGATAAGGATTCAACAGGCTATTGTATACATATTTTAATAGTTTACAATATAAAGTGATTTGTATGAATATTGATTAATATTTTATGGATTATTAAAATATGAAAAATTATTAAGGATAAAAACGAAAGCACAAACCAAATTAAGAAATATGTTGGTTTTTTGTATTATTTAGCAGGATTGAATGTTATAATTTTATTATATTTTTATGGGAAAATAAAACAGGAAATGGCCATGATGACATCAAATTGAAAAGAATATAAAAACAGTAAGAATTAATTAAATATTATGTTTTGTTTTTGTTTAATACGAAAACAAAAAACTTGATTTGTTAATTTATATGATTTTATTTATCTATATAAAATTTCAAGTTAATTGAGTATTAAGTGTTTTTTAAAAACAACATTTAAAGGATCCAAAATATTAACAAATCAAATCTTATGTTTTAATTTATAATTAAATATTATTTGTGATAAATGATATATATGTACAAATATTCATGCATTTATGCTAGAAATGTTAAAGCATGATTGAAAAATCATTTAAGATTTGTTGATGTAGGATTAAAACTATTCCCTCCACCAATATTATTTTAGTTATTATCTTTATAAGTATCTGATTTCATATTCGATTGCTTTCGATATTTTTCACAATCCGCACAAATATTATTATTAAAAACAACATCATTTAACATATTTTCACCAACAAGTTTTAAATTTAATGTGGAATCGAATACCAATGTTGAATTTATTTTAATTAGTGGTAAAGATTTATGTCTGGCGTTCTTTTCATTAAAATAATTTGTAATTAAAGGATATTCATAAGAAGAAAACGACTGCAAAAGAGGACCCAATCTTTGTATATCTTTTTCACAATCATTAACGTTTGATGGTGCAAAATTTGTAGGCAATGAAGTCGAAGTTTTAATAATATTCAAATCTGGATATATTCTATTAAATATTGGTGAAGTTAATTCAAATAACTGCTTTGGTGATGCATTCAAAGGAGCTATATAATTTCTCAGATATTTTACTGGTATTGATGGAAACTGTGGAGTTCGAAAACAAGGAATACTGAAATCTGGAGCTATATATTTGGGAAATATTATGTTCTTTGGAGCTTCCGATAGCTATAATACAAGTATGTTAAATATCATCACTAGGTTAATATAATTTTTAGTCCTAAATTATTTCAATAATATTTTTGCTATGATAAAAAATTTTATACAATGCAAGAACTGCGGGCTGTACAAGCCTAATGACTATACTCTCAAACTATTCCAAAACTAATAATACAAAATTAGAAATATATATTTCTAATCACATAAACTGTTTTAATATTGTTTTATATTTAGGTATTATTTTCAGATGACATACAGCGTTACGGTAAAGTTATTAGTTTTCTACTATGAAAATTTACTTAGCCGTCATAGAAACATATTTAAAATTCAATATGAAAATATTTCGGGAAACCACCAAGTCTTTATTAGGACTATTAGTACTACTACCACTCACAGGATCCAATCAAGTTTAAAAAAACTAAATTTTCTAACAATTGAAAGGCCAGCCTGGAAAAGGCGAATGGATAAACCTTTTATATATTTTAATGGATTCTCTACATATAATGTTAAAGAACATGCATTGGCTGATATCATAAAGTAATAAAATATTTCACCATTAAGAAAGATACTTTCTTAAACAATAATACAATTCATTATATAATTTTACAATATAGCTACATACAATTAATATAATAAATAAATAAAAACTATAAAGCTTACCTTTGATTTTGACATCCATACAGCACCACTTTGTTGTAAATCAATAGCTTCACGTAATTTCCGGTACCAAGAATCTGCATCAGTTAATAAAATTGTGGTACAAAATATATGTGACCATATTTTCTCAAGTTTTTGACATTGATCAAGAAGTTTTTTTGAACTTTTATGTGCTGTTTTTGGTAAGCCATGCCTTAATTGCTTAATTACATGTTTTGTATCAGTTTTCAAAAATATAACAATTGGATAAAATTGTGCATAATTAAGACGATCAACAGCATTTGGTGTTATATCAAGTAATGCATGTTTACCACGATCCATTATATCACGTATATTTGATAAACGTACAATACCACATTGCGCATTGGTTTTATCATCATCTTGTAATGGAGCTGTATATTTATCAGGGAAATCTTTGGTTAACTTTTCTCTCGCTAAGTCAGCGACTGGTCCAAATAGAATTACGGGACGAACAAAGCCTGGATGTCGCAATACAACACGTTCATATGCTGGAAACTTTGATATTGAATCAGAAAAGACTACATCATCCCAATTTTCTCGTGATAAACTTTTAGATCTTTGATGTGTTCTAAAATATATATTTACATTTAAAGCAAAATATGAGACAAACAATACATAAATAAAATGGCCCTAAAGGAACAAGGTAATTTTAGCTTTGTTTTTAAATTTCAAGGGGAAACAATATGATTCAAATAATTACTTTTTGTTTCTTGATAGATAATCTATTGAAACAGACCAAATTACATGATTATATGCAGACACACATATATGAATAAAAAGAATATTATGGTTAACAATACGCATATAATTAAAGAACGTATTCGAAAGTAGAAATTAGTAATATTTCATATTTCAATTTTTAAATGAGATATAATTATACAATAATTTTTTCATTCAAATACTTTATAACAATTCGCAAGATATTGAGCATGTTCTATTAATTAATTTAACAATAAATACATCTAATTTTATTAAGCTGAAAATAAACTAACTCTAAGCTCATCGTTGGTAGAATTTTAGATGAAAAACAACATTATTTTAAAGGTTGTTATGAATTCTTTCCCCTTGTTACAACTAAATATAAAGATTCCGACAGTCCACACTTTTTATTATGAAAATTTCTAATAAATATATTACCTTCGCCGTCTAAAGAAATTTCCTCTTGATTCTGATGCATTCATTTCTTTCTTAGTTGCATTAAATTGTGCTGTGGCTAGTTCTTCCGCACGGGATTTATTCGGTATAACGCCACGTTGTATTTCTTGATGTCCCCGACCAATTTTCAAAACTTGCCATGATCCAACAACCCCATTGTGTAAAGTATCAATTACACGGAATACATCACCAGCTTTAAAAGCCATTTCACCTTTTGATGCATTATCGCAATGAAAATGTGTTTTAATATGAAATGAATCACCCCTTTGATTGGCAACAACTTCTTCGTATTCAACTTTACAATGTTGAACAATTAAGTCAATCCGATCTTGTAAGCTTAACAGAAATAGCACGGCTTCTTCCCTAGTTACACCACGCATATCCATATCATTAACTTTAAGAATTTTATCACCTGGTGTTAAGCCTTGTAAAGATGCTGGGCTACCTGGTTGGACAGCGGTCACATAAATTCCAGCCTCATTACCACCAGTTAAGCGAATACCAACACTACCTTCTTTTTGAAATGATATAAAGCGTGGTTCAGCTGATTGCCGTTGCCTTTGTAATGGATCTTCGTCAAAAAGCTGCTGTCTAGAACTATAATAGTTTTCAACACGGGGGGGTGGTGGTCGTGGAGGTTCATCTGGATTTAATGATTTTCTTGCTGTTGTTGTTGTTGTTGTATTATTTTGCGGTGTACTCGGTCTATCTAATTGTGATAATGATACATCAACCAATGGATTACGTGATCTACCACGTGGTATAACATTAGTTTTTTCATCATTAGGGGAGACAGCGTTACTGTTTCGTGTAGGTGGCTGTACATAAAGATTTTGGGATGAATAGCTTGTACTACCTATATAAGAATCATCTAAATTGTTACTACAACCAGATAATTGATGTGTGTGAGAGTATATTTGCGATTGTAATCCAGAATTATTTAAATTACTATTATTATTATTGCTGGTTAAATTATTTGTGGCTTCTTTGAGTATAACCAAACCTAAGCGTTCCTTACAGCCCTCAATTATTTTTTTAGCTTCTTTAATACTCATTGAATCATTACAATTCGTATTGTGAATTCTTGTTATAATATCACCTTCCTGAAGACTATATCCATTTAAAGCAAGTTGATCACGTGCTTTGGCTGAAATTTCCTGAATTTTAAAATAAATATTATTAAATTATTATTTCAGTTAAACACATTATACTACCTTAACAAATAAACGACATCCCAATACTATACCGAAGTCTTCTTTTTTACTTGCTTTTGTTAGTATTACTTTCATTGATTGTCCTGAGGCTGGCGGTGACACGGGAATTATTCTACTTCCTGTATTATTTATTAAAGTATTTACAGTACTATTTCCAGATAACCCTGTTGAACTCATACTATGTGTATGTTGATGCATACTATTAGTATTTATAGTTGATACACGTCTTTTAACAACCAAAGTGACTGTATTCCCGCTATCACGTAACACTTGGACAGCTGTTGCGTACTCTACATTCTCTAAACTAACACCATTTACAGAAATGATTCGATCGTTAACTCTATAGTAAAAATAAAATCATTTATTTCCCACATATGAATGTTATAATTGTTTTAAAGTGTACGCTTTAAGCATTTTTTCATAAAAACAACTTTTTTTTTGAATTAGTAATGTTTAAGGAAATTTCATAAATATCCCAGAATGTTCTAAAACTTGGAATGTCATCTAGTCCAATGTTTCTAAAAATTCGAAAATATTAAAGAATGTCCTTAAAAGTTCGGAACCTTCTCAATGACATATAATTTAGGAATATTATGGAGTTCCAAAATTTTCTAGAGAGTTGTGATATATCCAATTGCTTAAAGGTGAAGAAATTATAATTCAAAATTAATGAAAATTTTAAATTCTTAATCAAAAAAAGCAAAATATTTTACTTAAAACTCTTACAAAAACGGAAAATCATTCGTTTACACCGACATCGAAACCATCAAACTTGGCCCCGAAATCTCGCTCCGAAGATATATTGGGCTACATACATTAAGTTAATTCATAACTTGCCAAATTGAACACAAAATTTATCCAAACCAAAAATACTATTTGCATTTTGTGTTAAATTTTTATAATAGAATTTCGTGTCAACATTCCTTAGATGGTATTCAAAGTGTTGGCCTAGCCCTCATTTAGAAACCCGCGATAAAGGAATTGATTTAAAAATTAAAAACACAGATCTAAGGTTAAAAATTTTTTTTCAAATTTGAATATTTTAAAGAAATATTTCAAAATAGTTTTATACGATTAAAATAATAATACTAACTGTAATCTCTCTTCGGCTGGACCATCTTTTAGTACATCACTGACAGCAATAGAAGGATCACCATTTGCAAAATGCGGATTATCACGGCCACCTGATACGGCAATACCAAAACCGTAGCCAGGTACTCTTGTAACTGCTACCGTATGATATTCCCATGTTGTCATATCACCCTGAAATATTTAAAAAAACAGATTATAAAAATCAAATATTAAAGTACACGTGAATTTAATATTTATCTTACTAAGGAATTATAAAGTTTCATTTTTTAAAAGTTCATTTTTTCTAGAACTATCTTAAATTCAACGAAAGCCTATAATTTACTTGAATAAGTTAATATTCTGTTTTTTTAAGAACGTAAAAATATCTCTTTAAAATACTTTCACTGATTTGCAAAATTATTTTTTAAATTAATTAATAATTAATTACAAAAATAAAAATTATATAACTACATTAATCCCTTTTTAAGTAAGCAAATAACTAAACATTGAAATTAAATATGAGAAATTATAATAAAAAAATAAAGATAAAAAACAATGTCGGCTTCAAATGCAATCAAATCAAATAGCATTCAACAAGTCAACTATGTATATATGAGCACTAAATGAAAACTGGAAGGGAGTTTTGATTTGAGCGTCGTCATCCTCAATGCATCAAATACATCCGCAGTTGGTTTGCTTTTTATTTTTATTTTCTATATAATTTTTGTAGTTCTTTTCGTATCGTTGAATCATAATTCCATCAGAATTTGAAACCATGTGCGCATACACAGCAACAACATTTTAGAGACATCTCCTTTTAATATTCCAAGTATGTACACCAGACCAGAATAACATAACTACTCGTATCAGAGTAATATTCGTGATGATGCAGGCTCACATTCCAAGGTATCGCCATCGTAAACATGCATATGCAATAGTAAATGAAATCAAAATTACCAAGGGATTTGATGTCATTCTTTCAATAGAGGAGGAGAAAAAAAGAAAACGAAAGAGATCGCTTAATCGCGATAATAAAAAAGACCTAGCTTAAAATATGTACATATATAAATTCAAGTATGTGTTTATAATAATTTTTCTTTAACTTCCTCTAATACACCTTATTTAGTATGATATCCCCTCGAATTTCTTCTTTGTATTATTTGGAATGTACATGAATTATATTCCATAGTAATAATGTTGACAATACAGGGTTGAAAAGAATATCTTATCTTAGATTTTTAATTTACTTATAATGAAAAAAAAACCAAAAATTTTCATTTGAACTGGATGATTTGTGTCTTTGACCCTTTAATTTGTTAAATAGAAATTTCAAAATAATTAATTCTATGAATCAAATAAAAAATTACTTTTATTACTTAAGTCATGGGAAGGTATTTTTTTTAAGGGAGTGATAATTGTATTTTGTTATTTTCCACTAAAGCTTTCAAATCAAAATACTATTGAAAATAACCACCCCTCAAAAACGCTGTCCAAAACACTAATCTAGACACCAAGTAAACGAACCAAATGTAATCAGTGTTTGGTTTTCATTAGATTCACTGAAAGTTAAAATTGATTTTTAAAATATTTTTTCCATAGTATGGATTATTCAATTATGAATATATACAATAAAAGAAGGTATCATTTTAATGTTAAACTTATAGCACATAAAATGATCATTAAAAATTGCAACAGATTATATTGGGCTAAAAACCTAACATTATACCTTACTGGATTTATTGATAATTTTTATTTTATAAAAATGGTGGAAAAGTCAATAGAATTAACTTTGCAGAATTAAAACAGACACAGATGAAATTAATTGCAGAAATAGACTAACAAAGGTTTATTTTTCTGAGCTCTACCAAATATAGCTGAGCTACCAAATATTTAAAAAAAATTGATAAATTGATTTCTGATTCACTAATCTTACTACTAAATAATTTTAACCGGTTAAAAGAAAATATTTGAAATGAATTAGCTTCTTATAAAAATAAATGCATATATACTGCTGAAGCTCAAACTATTTTCGTTACAAGTTGGGTTAACGTTAGCTTTGTACCGTAAACTTGATTTGAGAATTTAATATATGTAATGCACTTGACTTCTCTGCTTCATTTATGGATTTATCAATATGCTGAGAAACTCACAGAACTTTAAACACTCTTATACCACTTTTATGCCATTTAAAAATAGACCATCAATTGATAATGAAGCAAGCGAGATCTTTAGGGATGAGGACCTGCATTTTATCTTTTGACCAGTCACTATACGTGAAAACGCGAAATACAATATTATAATTGAAGCTATCAGAGCGTATTATAATTCTTCTACGAGAAGGCCCTATTCATACTCTTCTATCATATATCGGAGTAATATGGCGTTTGCATTGACGCCAACAACTTATTTTCTATACCACAATTGTATAAAAATTTCAGGCAAAACTACTTTTGAAAGGTGATTTCGATACTTTCTAGCGAACATAGTCGAACATATATTTGTTTCAGTTGCCACATAATTTTATCTAAGAATGTAGCCCAATATATTTTCTGACTAAGCTTTCGGAGATATTAGAATTACAGATTGAAAAGTAAATAAAGAGTGTGTTTCACAAAACAGCCAAAGTGGTTAATGGTTAAAGTGTTATTAAGTAGAAAAAGCTAGTAATGAATATTGTCAATAGTAACATCGTTGTAATATTAATATTGTATAATGAGTACACAAATTATTCTTAATCCTAAAATTGATTTAGTGTAGTTCACATATAAACCGTGAATTTTATATGAATAGAATACACAAGCTACAGTCTTTCTTCTTTTGCCTTTTGGGCTCTGTGTACAAGAATTTTAAGTTTTAGACTTGAAATTTTTTCAAACCTTTTAGTCTAAGGGTTTTGACTTGAGATTTTTTTAGCTTCTTACAATTAGTCTCAGGGTTTCATCTTAAGATTTTTCAAACTTTTCAGTCTTTCTGACGAAGCGTAAAATCTAGTTAAGTTTTAGTAAATATATAATGCAAACTATGAAATCGCAGGTAAGGCTCTTCATAAAAGGTACCATAATCTACAATCGTCAGTAAAAGCACAGCTAAAACTTATCTGTAATTAAACTTCAATGAACTTCCAAAAACTTTAAAAAATTATTAGTCGTTACAAAATGATGTGTATCCGGGCTAGAAAATTTAGGAGTATCTACGAACGGTTGAAATCCTATATTAATTTTTATAATTTCATAAAATTATGTTTCATATGTTTGAGACACAAACGCTCTGGAAGGCTGAGCTAAAAGTCAAATTACCAAGATTTAAGCAATTTAACTAATTTCTGAATTATCGTTTTAGAACACTTTAATCTATTTCAAATCTTAAGATACATGAAAATAAAACATTAAAAACCCCTCCTCTTGAAAGGGTCAACTACATTCTGATAATAGTTATTATCCTCTTTTATGCATAGCATGTAAACAAGATCACAATTTTTACCAATGTCCCAAGTTGATGTTGAATCACAGATCCAATTTGTTAAATCCAAACGTTTTTGTTTAGCTGCTTATCACATCAACATTTAACAATACAATGTACCAGCAAGGGACAGTATTTTCTTTGTGGAAAATCATATCATTCTTGGGAAGATACCGGAAGACCTTCCCTTGATTCTTCCCTTCCAAATAACTGATTATTTGTCAGAAATTCAAAAATTACTTGAGTGAGTTTTGTATTTAAAAGCGTTTTTGTGTCAAAGTAGAACTAAAATTATGGGTTACATACGATCTGTCATTTAGTTTGCTTAAGACAATCTTATGTAGATTGTCTGACACTAATGTTGTCGAAATCCTTTAAGAAAATTTAAAATCTGGTAAATTTTGAAGTTGAATCATTGAATTTGTCGAATTTCTATAATACCAGAAGTGGGATTCTGTCTCGGTGAGAAGTCAGCTTGAGAATTAGCTTTGTTTCAAGAGCTATTGTTTTGATTTACTAAAAAGAACTAGCATATTTTTAGTGAAATGCGTTCGAAGGAATTTCTCATCCTGCATATGTTTACAAAACATATTTTCATCAAATGGAAAAATTTTAATTATGCAATTTGATATTTTTTTTATAATTTCCAGTCATTAAGTAACATACCCCGAATTTTGATAGCTTTAAACTAAACACTTTCATTTAATAATTACAATTTTGCTTAATTAATTGCTTTTTCACTTCTAGTAATTTAGTGTAGTTGGTTGAATGACATATTTACAGACCAGAGTACGGTTATAATTTGTCGCCCTTCACCTATCAAATATTACCATTACTTTGAGTTAGACGTGTTTCTTACATATTGTTTAAGCTAAATAAGAGAAAGTGGTTAGGAAGTGGTTAGGAAATGTTCTTTTTAAATGGAAAGCATAAGAAAAAGTTTAGGCATTAAATAACTAATTTTAATTCTTCAATTTACAGCCAAGTTGTAGATTTTGGTATCTTTTTATCAGCTCAGACAAGTCGGAATTTTTGTATATCTATAAGGTAACAAGTATATCTTTCATTTATTTTCTAAAAATGTACAAAAAAGTAAAATGGGTTTCAACAACTCAAAGCGTGTAAATTTTTACGATTTTTTTTTCATATATCAATTGAAATATTTTATTAAAACTATTTACCATGTAAAAGAAACATATTTTGTTTGTACTTTGTGAAATTTATATTAAAAAATTTTGAAAGTTAAACCATTGGGACCTGATTCCCTGTGACCCTTAAAAAAAAGTTGTTTTTCCGTAGCCAGAATATCTCATGACATTCATTTGAAATTAAAAAACAAAAATTTTCTGAAAGTAGATGGTTATGGCTTGTACTTGAACGAAGAAAAAAAAATTGAAATTTGCATTTTTGACGGAGTTGTGAACCAAACGACCCATTTTTGAGTAAAATTTGCACCCTCTATAACCTTGAAAAATTACTTAAAATAGGGGAAAAAAAATCAAGCACTAGGAAATATTATATAGAAGAAGTGTACAAAATTGGAAGAAGTTCGGTTCATAATTCTTTGAGAAATCTTGGCTACCGATTTCAAAAATAGAGTTTCGAGAAAAAAGCGATTAAACTTTTACATCAAATAATACGCGGCCTAAAGGGCGGAGCTTCCATACACCATATCTCTTAGAATTTTACTCGGATCGTTTCAAAATTTTGGGAGAATATTCTAGACATATTGTATTAATAAATAAGCAAATAAAAAAAATTGATTTTTTGAAATTTTGAAACCCACCTAACCCCTTTAAAAAAGTTACTGAAAAAACGGATAGTCTACAAGGAGGCAAAAACAAAAGTAAAAGACGACCAGCAATGCTAAAATCAGGAGTTCGTCATCAAAGAAAGAGGAAACACAGAAATACTCTATTATTAGCCATTGCAAGATGGTAAAGCTATTAAAGCAAAGTAGGTGTCCGTCTTTGGCAAAAAAAAGAGATATTATTTTTTATAGCATCAGTGCTAGATAATAAGTGGCAAGAAGAATTACACCCAAAAGCTAATCGAGATGGATTTGACAATGATAATTCACTGCTGATATTTAACAAATATAGTATAATTTAGTTTTTTTAGATACCTACGAAATTTTTTTTATAATAATAAATATTTAAACTTTAAAGGTAAAACCAAAAACTATGAAGTGGTTAATAATAAAATAAACAAAGCTACAAATAAAGCTGAAGTTTGACATATAATTTTACTGAAAAATAGAATCGAAAACTAATTCTGTGGCATAAATTTTTAATAAAACTGAAAGCATAGAGAATTATTAAATGAACAGAAAATAGTGAAAAATGCTTAAAATTAATAACTAAAAGAAAATTTCGAGAATTAATGTTTTAAAGTCGTACACATATTTTCAAAACACTGAAAAAAATCAGCTTGTACAGCACGCTTTACTAAATCTCGAATTCTAAATAATTTTCCAATTAAAAAATCTAATGTTTCAAGTGAATTTTACCATTAAATATTCAGGCATGATATGAAAAAAAAAAATCTTCTTTCAGCTTATGGAATAATTTTTTGTTTTTAACTTTTTTAATAGCAAGACAAATAATATACCAAGTAGGAAATTTAAACAGAATATTAATGAGTCTAATCTTTTAATGAATATTTTACAATTTGTGTAGTATTAACAAACTACAGATTTTATATAATTTTTTTAAATAAAAGTGATAGCCTTATAACATTATCAGCTTAAAACCTATGGTTCGATTTTTAAACAGTTTTTTATATAAACAAAAAATTAACATTTATATTTTTGTGATTGGTTGTAGATTCCCGTTCTCAAGACTTTTATATGAAGTCAATTTCAACGTAGCAAAGGTAGGTGTTAAATAAGTAATGATTGCAGAGTTAAAATTTTCAACCACATTTTTGTATAATAGGGATAGTTAAAAAAAAAAATTATTGATGATATGATAAATAAACACTTATTTAATTCAAGAAAAAATTAGTAAAATAATAATAAATTAATCAAAAATTTCTATTACATTAAAAACTGTGACAACGATTAGATAATTTGAGGGATTTTATCATTATTAACAAATTTTAAATTGAATGACAATCACAACTTTCACTTAAATATTTTATGATCACAAAATATGAGCACTTGTTGGAAACTAATATTGTTTATTGTTATTTATAGCTTTAAGCCGTATTTAAAATTTTATAATGCCCTTTAAAAAATTTTCCTCATAAATCCAGTAAAAATTTAAAAGAATTTTGTATATTCAATATTTACTGGAGCTAATATACCGCATGAGACAGAGTTCACCAACTTTTACTTTTGAGCCTAACAGCAGTCGCACCTACAGTCGGCTATTCAACTTTTTTTGCTGCTAGCAAAAGGGTGTATAAAAATCTTATTCGGATATTCAAATAAATGTTATTTTCAATTTGACAAAAAATACCATGATATATGCAATCACCAGCGCACAAGAAATTTCGAGATCGAGATCACATTGATCCACAAAATTTATATAACCAAAAATAAGTATTGACTTTTTCCAGCCAATAACAGTCTTAACATTTGTTTATTTTGAAAATCGCTTAATTAAGTATTTTTTTTAAACAAGTTTAAATATTTCATATTTTTTTAAAATAAATTAAGTGATCATATTTTAAATCATGCATATTTTTTTTCCAAAAAGCAAAGCAGTAAAATTATGAATAAATTATGATAATAAAATGCGCGTTTGAAAGGGCTAAAAAGCGGAAATTCCATTGTGATAACAAAAAAATATATATAGACAAATAAGCAAGGCGAGAAATTACGCAAAAAAAGCTTTTTTAAAACTCCAGCTAACGTCAAGGATATATCAAGTTATTTTTTACTTTAATAAATTATTATTGGATGAAAAACAGCAAAAAAAAGTCAGAGAAAATTTCTTTAAGAAAACTCTTGTAATAGTATAACTTTTATTCTCTTCTTCATATACCTTTATTATAAAATAATGAATAATTTTGTAGGCTACTGTAATCGACAACGCAACTCAAAAGAATTCGTTTTTGTTGTAATTTAAAGCAACACAACAACCAGTTTCGCCCTGACATATGCCTTAAAAGAAAAATATTTTCAAAGCGCAGAGCAAAATCAAAAGACAAAAAATCCAACAATAAAAAAAAGGTAAAAGAAATATATGTTTGTGTGTTTCTTATTATTACAAAAATTAAGGTGAAGGCAGATATTGGAATTTGCGAGCGCATTGTTAAATACTTGTTGAATATGTATAATATATATATATATAGCTAATAGGTAGTCAAGAACAAGTTTTATTTGCAAACGCGTCATCTATGGGTTCATTTTTGATAGTGTTGCTTCTACTTCTACCTTTCGCCAGTTAATCCAGGTGTAGTATCATACATAAGCATAAATTAATCCATTTGGTCATTTTAAAATGTTTATTCTGTTAAAATGAGACATCTTTGCTTTCTTGCATGGTTTCCTTTTTGCTTTGTAGACTATGAAAATAAAATAACAAGAAATAAATTTAAAAAATCCCGCCGGCATTATCGTATAGCAAAATAAAACAAAATCAAAAAAGGAAAAAAGATAAGCTAGTCAAGGAATGAAGTTTAACATACCTGTGAGCCAGTTCTAAAATGATTATTAGGTAGTTGGTTTAAAGTCGATGTTGTTGGTCCTATTAAATCCATTATTGTATGTTTTAAGGTTTAAATCCTCAGTTTAAATATAATTCAATTGATTAATGGTTGTGTAACATTTCTCTTCTCTTTCTTAAGTTTAACACTTCTTTCTTTCTTAATATTACACAAGCCACATTAAAATTGTACCTAATCTTATATGAATTGAAAAGGTTATATATGGCTGATATTTTTATTAAAAAAAAACGAAAAATCACGTCGCAATGCACAATAAATTCACAGGAATCATTTTTTTGGAATTCCAATGTAGAACTTTTTTTAACTAATCTACCTTGAAAACAGGATTACAAATGGCACAAAACCGGATAGCACAAGGAAGAAAAATCTAAACAATAAAAACAAAAATAAGTTAACAGTTATAATCTTTAGTAAGCACAGCTTGTATTTTATTTATCACCAACTTATTATATTGACTTAATTTATTTTACTTTTCAAACTTATTTACACGGAAAAAAACAACAAACAACAACTACGTTAAACAAACACGTCCTTCAAAAACGAAAGACTTCAAGCATATGAGCACTTTGTGGTAGAAAAGAGTCAACTCGTTTTAACTTGACTTTTTTGTTAGACCTCGCACTAAGCTGAATGCATTGGTAATGGTTTCAATAAGCTTCTAAATTGACGCAAGTGAAAACTGGCGCTTAAAAGCTTTTGGGTATAAAATTGGATTGAGTCTTTGATTAAGTATAATTAAAAAAACAAAAAAAAAAATCTGAAGAAATTGTGTCAAACTATACATACATATATGAGTATTGTATCTAATTTAAAATTAACTTAATTCCATTTGTCCTTTTCTTTTTAATTTATGCTTCATGATAAGACAATATTTGTTTTTTTTCTTTGCTTTTTCAAAAGGATTCTCAGCACTTAAGACTGGCATTTAGTTTTTAGATAATTTTGCAATTTTATATATTAATTAATGCTTTGCTATTTCCTATTTTTGATGAGAGCTATGAGGGTAAATCGCATTCGAGAATAATACTTTTATAATAATCAAACAAATTATTATTTTTGAGTAACAGAGTAATTTCATTTCAGTTTCAGTAGTAAAGTAAACCAAACTGGGATCAAGATTGCGAACAAATAAAAGAAATTAAAAATTCACTAAACTCACGACTTAATCAATTCGAGAGGCAGCATAATGACGATTAACATCGCGTCGTACATACAAGAGCGAAATTTTCACCACTGGGTGTATACCGAGAAGATGTAAACAAAATGTCAAGACTCAAAAAATCATTCATAATTTACTTTAAACCTTTTCAAAAGGATTCTCAGCAGTTAAGTTAGGAATAGCATTTAAAATTGGCAGATAATTTCGCAATTTAATAATTTGGGTAATTTTGGGATTACCGTTAAACCTTTTCTGCTACTTAAAGCCTTGTACAGACCAATGCGTTTTTCATTCGCACAACGGACAAGGTTGTAAAACGGGTGATGCATTTGCTCTAGCTATATAGCTAGAATAAAAAATTTTTGTTCCATAAAGATCACTTTATGGCTTTCAAAATTTTTCTTTTACTTTAAATTTTTGTTGTGCTTATTCTAAAAGGGATAAGAAATGATTTTATTACTTTTAGAGAAGCATTTTGTGGCCTTCAAAACTTTTGGTGTACCTCTAAAAGTAATAAAATCATTATTTCCTATCCCTTTTAATATGAATACAACAAAAATTTCAAATACAACAAAAATTTCCATTAGAACTAAAATTTAAAATACAACAAAAATTTTGAAGGCCATAAAGTGTCCTTTTACTGACATAATAATATAAATGTGTCATATTATATGGCAAAAGGATTTGTCATATATATATTTTTTTTTATCACGTCCCCCTTTAAGGATCTATAACTTTTTTAATTTTCTTACGACCTTAAAGATTTTACCTTTAAAACTTTTGTTACAAATTTATCTTTTACTAAAAATTTTAAAACTTTTGGTAATGAGGTTTTTTGAGGCGAAAAAAGGCAAATGAAAATGGGTGATTTTGAAAAAAGGTGAAAAAAATACATTTTTTTCAACTTTGATCTCTTGTAACTCCGTCACTTTTTACTTGATTTGCACAAATAATGTTTTGTTTAAAAGAATGGAAAGTTACCGAAACTATCAAGTTTATATAAATGTCATAAAAAATTATTTTGGAGTTTACTCCTTAAGAAACGATATTATATATAGGGCTATAGCCCACGGTATGAAAAAACATGGGGAGTAAAATCAATTGGAAGCGTAAAGCCTGTGGTGTGCTGAGCGGAGCGAAGCGGGGGTTGGTGAGCGAAGCGAATGGGGAGTTGGTGAGCGAAGCGAACAGGGGGCGGAGCCCACTAGTATATATGTATATATTTTAAATATCAAAAATGTTTTGAAATAGTAGGTGATCAGTACAGTAAAGCTAAGATGGGTGACACAAAGTTAAGCATGTGCCGAAATATATTTGCTAAGTAAAGCGAAGCGGGGGTGGGTGAGCGAAGCGAACAGGGGGCGGAGCCCACTAGTATATATGTATATATTTTAAATATCAAAAATGTTTTGAAATAGTAGGTGATCAGTACAGTAAAGCTAAGATGGGTGACACAAAGTTAAGCATGTGCCGATATATATTTGCTGAGTGAAGCGAAACGGGGGTGTGTGAGCGAAGCGAACAGGGGGCGTAGCCCACTAGTATATATATATATATATCAAAAATGTTTTGAAATACTAGGTGATCAGTACAGTAAAGTTAAGCATGTGCCGATATATATTTGTGTGCGTGTGTGTGCTATATATAGGTATAATATATTTGTGGTAAAAATTATCTGGGTAATAACCGAGTAAACTCCAGTTACGTGTCGGAGCTGACACACTCACTTTTTTTTTTTCCTTTTAGAGTTTTTTTAAAAAGAATTGGACGTTGGGGGTATAGGATTTGATATGTGGATGGTTTAGGGTAAAGTAATATAAGGAATTCAAGAAAGAAAATTTAAAAAAAAAATAAGAGGGACCAGGCAACCAAGATTCTTATTAAATTCTGTCGCATGGAAGAAATTTAAATTATAGTTTTTTACCTTAAAAGCTGTAGAAAATGGCTATAAAAGGTTCAACATATACTACTTGAGGGATTTAGATACTTCCTACGACTGTTATAGCAGTTGCTGTCATGAGTGGTTAGCTCGTAAACACAGACAAGCTGGTTATAAAGAGCTCAGTATACTGGAAGAAAAAATCTTGGATACTACCTAGAGCTGTGGATGCAGTTTGTTGGTATGAATAAGACTTCCAAATCAGGTAAACTGGTTAATAAAAGTCTAAGAAACTGAATTAGATGAGTTTAGATACTCCCATGATTTGCTTCGTCAAATGTGTGGATGAGTGGTGTAAAGGAATTTTAACAGTATAATCTAATAAAAATGAGGTGCCGACAATGGTGGTCCAGGAATTTGTACGCTATAGTCAAGACTGCTACCAGAAGTTCGTTATCGGAGGCAATAATAACCGCCTACCAGAAGAGCTCACCCCAAGTGCTCATAAAAGGACGTAGAGGAATCAGCTGGTGGAATAATGAACTCGAAAAACAAAGGAAAATAGTAAGAAAACTTTTCAATGGAGCCAAAAGAACGAGAGACTGGCAGTCATACCGCAGCGCTCTCACTAAATATAATATAGAACTTAGAGTCAATAAAAGGAAATCATGGCGCAAGTTCTGTGAGCAGCTGCGGTAAAGTAAAGTAAAGTAAAGTAAAGTAAACTAGTAAAGTAGCCAAAATTCTATCTAGAGATCACAAAAATCCTCTAGGCTAGAGCTAATGCTGAAGAGTCACTTCCCAGGTTGCTATAAAAAGGGGCAAAATGACAGTGCAGAGTCAAACTGTCATCAACTGTAGGGCATAGATCATACCGTCTTGCAAAGGAAAGTTTTTCACAGGGTACTATCAAATGGGCTGTTGATTCTTTTCATCCTTACAAAGCTCCAGGAGTAAATGGTATCTACCCCGTGTTAATACAAAAGGGGTTGGATATACTCTGCCCCCACTTGATTAAAGTATTTAGAGCAAGCTTTTGCTTGGAATATACGCCTGGGAGTTGGAGAGATGTTAAAGTGATCTTCATTCCCAAGGCTGGGAGAATAGATAATACAGATGCAAAGGCCTATAGGCCTATCAGCTTAACATCTTTTCTTCTTAAAACTATGGAGACAGTACTAGGTTTGCATATGAAGACTAAAATCCTCCATAACAACCCTTTGCATGAATCACAACATGCATATCAGACGGGCAAGTCCACGGACACGGCCCTAGTCGAAATAATCAATGTTATTGAAGAATCCTTAAGAGTCAAGGAGGTAGCCCTAGTGGCTTTTCTTGACATACAAGGAGCCTTTGATAACACAGCACATGAGGTTATAAAGAGATGTGCTAAAGATAAACACCTTGACCTCACCACCGTAGGGTGGGTAGTCAGTATGCTGAAAAGCAGAAATATATTTGCAGAGTTAGTTCATGACAAGATATCAGTACGTACGACAAGAGAATGCCCCCAAGGGGCGGCTCTTTCTCCTCTTTTTTGGCTGATAGTTGTGGACGAGCTATTTAGCAGGCTAGGACAAGCTGGCTTTTGCTGTGTGGGCTATGCTGACGACATAGCAATCATAGTAAGAAGAAAATTTGAAAACACTCTTATAGAGTGCATGCAGCATGCCCTAACCATAGTTAAGAACTGGTGCAAAACCGTGGGGTTATTTGTTAGCCCGTACAAGATAAAATGTGTTCCCTTCACTCGGAGGAGAAAACTGCAATTTAACCCACTACAGCTAGATGGAGTCAGCATTGGCTTGAGTGATGAGGTTAAATTTCTGGGAGTAATTATGGACAAAAGCCTGTCCTGGAACCCTCACATAAAATATGTTACAAACAAGACCATTAGATCTCTATTTGCGTGCCAATCTATGGTTAGCAGAAACTGGGATCCTATGCCTTCAGCCACTGCACATTTATTTAAAGCAGGTGGCAATGAAAACGGCAGCAATTATGACAGCTTCGGGACGTACTGGTCCCCATAATACGAAATTTACCAGCATACCGGCATACCGGACTCCAGCAAGTGGAGTCCAGAGATACTGTCAAGGATAAGCTGAAGGAAATTCCGTGGCATGCCTCAGTTTGGTACACTGATGGATCCAAAAAGGACTCTGGAACAGGAGCAGGGATTCACGGTCCAGGCTACAAGAGCTTTACGGCTCTAGGTAACAGCCCTACTGTTTTCCAAGCGGAAACTGTTGCTATCGAGGCCACTGCGATCCAATGTACAAAAAGAGGCTTTAGGAAAGCTCATATATATATTGTTTCAGATAGTCAAGCCGCATTAAAAGCTTTAGCAGCACCAAGCTTCATATCAAAAGTGGTTTGGAGCTGTTATATGAGTCTTCAGTGCTTGGCAGAAAGAACCACAGTTACCTTAATGTGGGCTCCTGGCCACGAAGGAATTGAAGGTAGCGAAGAAGCCGATAGGCTGGCAAGGATGGGCTCGAGCAGATGCTGCATTGGCCCACTACCCGGCGTGCCCTATTCCATAAGTGTACTCAAGCAGTACCTAAATAAATGGTGAAATGACTACAGTGCTAAGACATGGACCGAGGCATCTGGCTTGGTACAGTCCAAAGCATTCTACAGCTTTAAAATAAAGAACTTAGACGAGGCAAGGAAGTTGGATAGAGAGTCCCTGAGGATATTGACATGGTTCATCACGGGACATGGCCCCTTCCTTAAGTTCCTTTATAAACTGGGAAGATCAACAACCCCTAAATGCAGATTCTGTCAAGAGGTAGAGGAGACGCCTACTCACCTAATCTTTGACGGTGATGATGTCAAAGAGAGTGAAGTATCTTCTCACTCGACAAGTAACCTGCACAGAAGGGTTGGAAATAGGTCTGAGAGGGATGCTAGCTCTAGCAAGGGACCTGAATATTAGGTTTCCATAATAACATGTCTGGCGGGGAGCACAATAGATAAAGATTGGTCGCGGTGCGTTTTGTCCCCCCTTTATTTTACTTTTTTAAAAAAAAAAGAAAAAAGTTTTCTGAGATTTCGTATCGCCTTGTAAATCATCGGTCATTTTGTCCTAGAAAATACCTAAAATACCTATATTTTCTATTTTTTTCTAAATTAAAGCTATATATTTTCAATATACCTACAAATCCTAGAAAAATTGATATACCTTTTTTAATTAAAATTTTCCCTGAAAAGATATTGTAATCCCCCTAATAAAAACATTCTTAAGTAAAAGCAAAACAGATGAGGAGTGTCCTAAGAAAATTATATTACTTCTTCAAGGCAATAACTTATATTAGAAAAATTTTTTTCCTTCAAAATAGATTAACAATAGTACCATATCATACCATACCCTTTTTCAGAAAAAAATATTTTTAAATTATTTCATAGAATGCATACATATAAAATCAACAAACCCATGCCATATAAAATCATACAAATTTTGTATGACAATATGGCAAAAAACTGTCATATATATATGACGACGGAAATGTTTTTCTATTACACTATGCCATATATATGGCACAAAATTATATGATAAGGCGTGTCATATATATAGCGTCATATATACTTTGTCATATAAATTTGGGTATTACACTTGTATGACATGTTTTTGCCGAATAAATTTGACAGATCTGCCATATATATGGCATAGTGTAATAGCACCTTTAAGGATGATTTTTCATTTTTATATATATAAACGGGTGCTGAAATCGTAAACCAGTCTTTGGCATTTTGAAAAAATCAGTTTTACTGTACCGAAATTATCCCCGGTCTTTCGCAGCCATTTTTATAATTTTTATTCCAGACTAGGTTATAGAATTGTAACTTTCGTAATTTCTGACCAATTTTAATAAACGACCACTTATTTTATTTGCAATCACTTGAACTTTAATATAAAAAATAAAAATTGACCAAAAAATTTTTACTCTCATCGTAATCTACTATAAAGGGTCAATTTCTTCGAAAATTTTGTAAAAAAATGATAAATATGAATACAGTCTTGTATAATAATCATAAAAATCGGCCACGTAGGACCGAGGATAATTGCGGTTCCTAAAACCGGTTTTACCCAATATCTGCAAATTCGTTTATAAACAATTTTTGCTTAATTTAAAGAAGCAAACTCTGCTGTAATACGTTAAAAAATTCTATGAACAATTTAATTTCAAAGTTGTTATTTTTTGTTAGTTTTCACATTCAATTAACAATTCCACCGAATTCTTCTGAATATTTTTGCTTAATAAAAACCCAAGCCCGAAATTAAATTCACACTCATTAAATATCTTATATAGTTTCATATTTTATTAAACATACTGCAAATAATAGTTTAAATTTTTTGCGATTTTGATGTTAAATACACTTTGTCTAGCTATTTCGCAACTATATATATGAAGTCCGCCAAGTGCTTTCGATTTAATTTTCAATTTTAAAATTTCTATCCATGATCAGTTATCGATTGAATTTTGTTATAGGCTTAAATCTGGCCGTCATTACTTTACCACTCAGAAAACGCTATTTGAAATTTTTAAACAGCTATGAAGGTTTTAAATATAATCAATATTTATACTGAGTTTTTTTCAATTTTTATCTTGTGAATTAACGCCTCTAGAATCAACGAATGTAAATTTCTTATCTAAAAAATTTCGTAAAGTATATCAATTATGATTAATTAAAACAAAAGAAAATCAGGGGGAACATGTTCATGCTATCAATGAAACAAATTTTATGTATGATGATTTAAGCTAAATTAAGTAATTGGTTTAACTTGTTATGCATTTCATATTTGAATTTACCTAATATTTGATCGACTTTCAATTAAATAAAATTTGAAGGCCAGCATGAACAACAGATAGCTATCTAATAGCTATAATTTATACAAGGCATATCTATATTTAAAATCAAGCTACTTCAAATTATAAAAATTAAGCAATATCTTTATAAAAGAAGAAAGTCCTTAGCTACACCCAATTGTTTCTTCGACACCATCGGATGGTATGGGGCTAGGAATTCAAGGCTATTTAAAAACAATTGAATCAAATATACATCATCCAAAAAAAGTTTTGCAACAAAATATTTCTAATTCAAAAAAAAAGTATGACATTATTAAAATAAAGAGCTGTATGTTACTAACTAAACGAAAATTACACGTGATATGAGGGTTATATAAATGTTTTTATTGTTAATTAAAGAAGTAATAAATTGAACTTGAGAATTAATTATTATTTTAGGCTTTTTTTCTATTTTTTAGAAGAAAAATGCCTGTAATGAAAATCTTTAATAATATTTAATAATATTTTGTACAATCGAAGTCGTTGCTATGGTTTTCTTCATTTTAAAAATATTTCTAGACTTGACCATGGGAGCTTTGGCTTTAAGGTAAATATTGTACAAGAGAGCTCAGCTGTATTATCCAATTAATAAAAATAAAAATTTGAAAAATTACAAATATGCTTATATAACACATTGAACAATAAGTCTCCAACCCAGAGGTGATTAAACCATCGCGCATTGGATGATAACAAGTGGCGCTTTGGTGCCTTGAAATTTTCCATTGAACTCTGAATATTAAAAAACTAGCAAAATCCAAACAGTCTCAAAATTTTCAACGCCTCCAAAAACCCGGTCTAGCACGCTTCTCTAGACATGGGCTAAGTTTGAAGATGAAGAGGATACAAAAACAAAATCAACTTGCCATAGAAGCAGGTTGTAAATTAAACTGAGACGTAGTATCTGTGTATAATCCAAATTCAGTATGATTCTTTTAGAAATTTATTCAACAATGTTAATGAACACCAGTTCTCATGTTGTTCCGAGAAGCTCTTCTGTTCAACCTATTTTAAGTCAAGTTAAGTTAACTGTTATTAGTTGTTTGTATTTTTCGGAAATAATTTAAAAACAATAAACTATTTCAAATCTTTTAATTAAATCTAGTAGTAAAAAATTTTTTTTGAAAATTGCCAGTTTAAAAAGATGACAAGATCAGCAGATAAGGAAACATTTAAATGATGATCAATCAAAGTGAAATATATCCATGCAGATATAACATGTATGTGAACTACCTATGGTGAGATTGGTATTGGGGGAATTAGATACGTTTTATTAATAAAGGATGGAGCAACAAGTTTTCGTTTTACATATTTATTGAATTCCAAAGATGGGAGGTGTGTGATTGATTATAAGTTCATTTATTCCATTGGTTAAAAATTGGAATGGCAGTTGTATTCCGTTTAGATAATGGAAGTAAATTTTTAAATGAGAATGTTAAGAAGTTTTCAAAAAAAGATGGCATTCAAGCAGAATATAATTGACAAAATTGTCGAGTTAAACGTGGCAATAGAACAATGAAAGACAGTGCAAGAACCATGTTAATCTCAAGTTCTTCAATATGTTCAGAAATAATGTTTTCAAAATCATACTCCTTGATAGTCTCCTCACTTCTTTGCAAAGCAACAAATGTATATATATATAGACTACATTTGTTCAAATAAAATCGTAAACAAGCAAGAATTGAGAGCATTGCTTTCAATAAAATGAACAATTTGTATCGACCTTTTATTTCGTCACTTGTTGTCCGAGTCGGTAACTCAATGCAGTACAATAATTGTTCTTTCATACCATTTATTTAATAAGCCAAAAATCTTACGTAATGTCAAAGAACTGCTTCTGCTCTTTCTAATTTATTTTCAATCTACCTTGGATTATATTTGTTCTACGCCGATAGAATTTAGTCAAGTTTTAGTAGAAGAAATAGGGAGCATACTTTCAAAATTAAAAATTCAGCTCAGATTTTAATCCTGAAAACTTCTACTATCAAATTCAATAAATTTTGCTATTTTATAAAATAAAATAAAAGTACTTACAAAAAAATCATCTTCTATAACTGGATCTGCCAAAATTTCAATAGCTGAATAGCATCCCCGTTCAGTATTACTTTTCTTTTTCCTAAATCGACGCCCGAGTGTTGCAGCATCACTAAAACGATGTAATAATTTTTCACGTTTCCGGACTGGTAAAGGACTATTTTTGGCACTAGAATAACAAAATAACGATGAATAAGGATTTGTTTGACAATATTGTGAAGTAATTTCCGTTCTATCTTTATTATCAATCGGTGGTAAACTTTTTCTTAGTGTTGGTGGAGTTGATCTTTGTCTATATAAATATGGAGATGAGTTTTTTATTTCCTGTTTTTGGGGTGGTGGTGTTAAAGTAGATAAAGTTTTCCTTCGTGGTGCAGCAATTGGTAATGTATTTGTTGTTTCTCTAGAGCTAATTGAACGACGTGATTGTGCTAAGTTTAGATTTTCTCTACAAAAAAAAATTTAACGTTTTAATTAAAACTAATTTGACAAAATCTTAATTACTTATTCATATGTATCGCCAGATTTTCATTTTATTTGTATATATATATATATATCCATACGAACAAATATATGTATATATATATCCATACGAAAATATATATACATATATCCATGGAAACAAATTATATGTATATATATTCCGAGTTTGAAAATTTGGTCTCTTGTACGCCGATTTTTGTAACGCTTTGGTTTTACTCACATATTTTCAGAACCCCGGCTATAGAAGTTTCACTTCAAAAATGATACATGATCAAACACTTAAATTCGAAATTGATACATTTTTTTATTTAAATAAATTTTACGCACTCAAACTTTTCAATCGAATCGGAAGTATGTGAATACGATGACTGCGGAGCAAAAGTTGTCAATTTTATTTTGTGCTTCATAAATTTTTATTAAAATAAAAATTAATAGCTACTGCTAATTTTACATTCGAAATGAGTCTCGAAAGCGTAAATACGTGATTGAACAAAAAACTACTTGGACAAAAATTGCACCGTCGTAGAAATTGCCTCGATGCTATTTATTTGCGACAATATTATGTTACACGCTTTTAGATAAAATTCAAACTCGATTAAAATTTCGATAAGAATTTTTCATATGATATACGCACATTATAATTTTTATAAAAGTTTAGAACTACCCAATCTTACTTTAAAAAATATTTAGTAATGAGCGTAGTTTTTAAAAAAAAAAAATTAACTTCTTTTATTTATAGGCTAACGAGCATGGAGGGTGAAAAAATTAATGCAGGTAATGCGAAAGAAATCAATAGGCCAAAGAGATACACTACTATTACTGGAAAAAATTTATTTCGAGAGGTGTCAAAAACCCTTTAACTTTAAAATGTAATATAGAAACGCCTTAATAAATTTTCTATATTTATTATTTCATAATTAATTATAGTTTTAATTTGTTATTTTTTTATTTAAAAATATATAAAATTTTTAAATGGATATTGAGCACAATCTTTCTTCCTAAACTTTACTCTGTATTACACGTCTTGTGTAAAATTAAAATTGTGAGTATTGTCATCCCAACTATTTAACAACAAACAACGCAAAAGACTAAAGCGGGGTATTCACTATAAATATGAATCAATGATTCGGCTCTCTCAGCCCATATAAAGTATATGGCTGAATCATTTGTGAGTAAAATATTCAACATGTTGGATAGTTTCTCTCTTATTCGTGATTTCCATATACTTTGAATGGGAGCTAAGAGCCGAATCATTGATTCAGAAATAGTGAATACCCCGTTTAAAAGTTCTAACATCTCACACCATTCTCTTGATAATGCTATAAATGAGAGAGTTGAACTTTCCTTTGAGCTTCTTGGGCTTCCTTATAGTGGAGACAGACATAGCCTTTAATGCTCTTTAGCTAATGCCCATTTAGGTATTTTGTATGGAAAGAACGACATTTATGATTTTTCAAACCACATTTAGTAAATGTTATTTTTAAAGAACATTTGCTCTCTCAGAGCTTTTTTACCCCTTTGCTGACAAATTTAATGGAATTCAGCGCTGCAGTTTTGTTTTCAGCTACAATTCAAAGCTACAAGCAAAAGTTACAAGTATGGTTATGGCTACAATATTTTATAAGTTGTGAGTTATATTTTGTGGGTTATTCAATCGATGTTAATATTCGGCGGTGTTTTCGAACTTTTATGCCTGTCAGGGCCATTTACTAATGAGCATTAAGAGCTATGTCTGTCTCCGCTATTAAGCAGGGTATTTACTATATTTCCGAATCAATGATTCGACTCTCATTTTTTTTTTCAGCTGAAATTCATTTTACAGTATCATACACGATTTTAGTTCTTGTGTGTGTGAGAGTTTTGTTTCAACAACAAATTATACTAAACACCATTTCTTATAGGAACTATTCACTATTTTTTCAAACTTATCAAGCTGTTCTCTCGTTCAATGTAAATTAAATGGAAATGGCAGGCTTGAGAGTAAAAAATTAAACATGTTTAATTTTCTACTCTCAAGCCGCTATCGGTTTCTTTTGGATTAGGCGTTCACTAATACATACATGCCAAAAAATCATTTTAATTTTGCCTTCGAGGAGTGCACATCTAAGAAAACATATGAAAATGCTAAAACAAGCTGGGTTTCTACAGCAGAATTTTGATGTGTGCGTTTATACGTCAAAGTTAAAATTACATTTAAAAAACAGAATTTGAGAAAAATACTTATAATTCTTTCAATTTTGCTTTTTTTTGAAACTTTAAGAATTTTTATTTTAGTCTTACCCTATTTACCTGCAAAATATAGCAAATATTACTAGAAAATCCTTGCGACATTGATGATTAAAACATTATTTTTCACAAAAACAACACTTTAAACTTAAAACAAATTGTTTTTATTTTCTACAGAACTATTAAGTGTTTTCACCTAAAAATATTTTAGTTTTTTAGTTTGACGTCAAGCGGAAAAAATAGTGAATAGCCCCTATTAGAAAGAATTTACTGTCAAATTAGCATTGGAAAGGGAAAACAGCATGATTAAGAGGATATAAAATTCAATATTAAATTGTTTTCTGTTGTAATTATTTTGAAATTTTAAATCAATTCACAACTTTGAAATTTCTTAATAGGCTTATGGGGATGGTAGGGTTTTAAAATTTTTTTTTCCGACTTTAGAATATTGTGTCGAAGTAAAGATAACGAAGATACAGCGTTTCAAATGACCGCTCCTCATATAAAAATCCTTGTATAAAAAACTTTAAATCGAGTTTCTCATAAACAACATTTTTTGATCCCGTGAACATCATAACTAAAAATCCACTAAACCAATCCGTTAGAAATTCTGTACACTTTTTCTACATATAAATCACCAGGTAACCGCGAAGAGTTCAAAACCTCAATTACCAAATATATTTAACCTCGGACAGCATGTCACCTGTAAAACGCAATTTGATTTTTTTGTTTCAGATGATCTGGTAGCCACATATGATGTTCACGGCAAGACTAATTTTTTCGGAGGCACCCCCGGGAATTCGCTTGCACAGCCTTATTTATTAATACATATTTAAAAAAAACAAAATTTAGAAAAGATGCTTAAGATGTTGTATCTTAACATGTTTATAAAATAAATAAATCACCATGATTCCTATTACAAAGAAAAAAATCATGAAAGTATGCCTTTTTTGCCTTTAAAACCCTACCATCCCCTTATAAGCATATGGGATTGCTTATTTATTAAGATAAATTTATTATATACCTCATAGTTTAGGTATTCAATAAATTTAAATCAGCTTTTTATTGAAAAATGAAATTTATTTATTTATTTACGGTGGGTAAAAACATTTTATATTAAAAAAGCTCTAATATTTTCTTCTTTATCAATAAAAATAGCATTTGAACTCTTTTCCAAGTTTTGCTCAAAAAAATTTATATGTCAAAAACCTTGATGAAATTTTCATCGAGTTGTGAGTTGTACTTGAACAAACCTCCCTTAATTATTAAGATTACTTGAACAAAGCGATTTTGCTCAGGTATACTTGATAGGCAAGGTGACCTTTACATTTTCCTATAATGTAACTTGATATTGAGTTTTTTTTTTGTAATTTCCAAGCTTGATTGCGAGAAAATTTTATACTTAGTCAAAATATTCAATACTTTTTAATAGTACTGTATTATTTATGGAAAGTGAAAAGCAGATATTCAAAAGTAAAAAATTCTTAATTAAATATTATAAAGAGAAATATATTAGGTTAAAAAAAAATATTATCTTGCTATTATTTTTAATTATTCTAAGTATATACATATACATTTTATTTTTGAGACATGGAAATAATGTCTTAATTTAAATAATAGCACATACTAATTTAATGTGAATTTACCAGGTGTGTGTGTCTTTTCCGGTTTCACTAAAGCGGGGTATTCACTATATTTCCGTTTCAATGATTCGGTTCTTAGTTCCCATATAAAATATATGGACGGCATGAATAAGAGCAGGGGTGTATCGAGCGGGGGGTGTGACAACAGTCGGCAGTCAGCAAATCTCAATTATTCTATCGTACAATTCAAATATGAAATCGGTAACTTGACATGGATTCAAGAATTCTGGAATTTCTGAGACTACATTTTATGAAGAATGATAGGTGTAACATTAATTTCTTTAATTGTTTTTTTATTTCAAACTTTTTGCATTCGATTGTGAATATATGAGTCAGCACTTCCAAAAATATCTAATAGATTTTTGGTTGATAGTGCTAATTAAATGATACCAAACGAATCAACATAGAGAGGAAGTAGTAATTATAGAAAATTTAAAACATGATTATTTTTTCTACTATGCCTAGGACTCACTAGCGCTTAGCGGCACAAAATTTAGTGCTAAATGCTAATGAATCCATTAGTCTCCACTGATGTTCCACTCCACTGGTATATAAAAAAAACTCTCTATTTTTACTGTGCTAAGTCGTCTCCACACGCTAAGCGCTAGTGAGTCCCAGGCATTAGAATGAACACTAAAGTCAGTTTTTAAATCACAGTGATTCAAGCCATAAATCATTGTGACGAAAACACTGACTAAATAAGAGTTTGTTGAGTAAGTGAAGGGACTTTCGCAATAGCAATTTCGAAGAATGTTAAACGATGAAGAATAATAAAATAACTGCTTATCAAAAATTCCAATTTTGTAGATATAATGGTTTCGTTTGATTACTCATACCTTGCTTTATTTACTAATAAATTTTGAAATTTGGCGTTCAAAGTTATTTCAATTCCATATTGAATAAATGTATAAAAATTCACAGTTTGGATTGATAAACAGCTCTGTTACATTTGCTAAAAAACTAGATATCCGTCCTGAGCATGATTTTCCAAAGCATCACAGAACACGTCGTATACCAAAAAAGTATGATGAATACACAGAAACAGCTACTAATTTCGAGTTTATAGCAAGGAATTTAGACCTGTCTTGCAAGTTTTCACAAGCTGTATTGACGACAATATAAAAGAAACTTTTTCAATGTTTATACCTATTCAAAAAATTTTCAAATTTCCAGTTAACAAAAGCAACGTCACGATTAAATTAATCAAATCTATTGTGCAATTAGACCCAACATTTTTCACAGAAGAACCAGAATGCTTGCTTGCTGAATTAGAAATTCTTTTGGATTCATGTACAGAATGTACGAATTTTGGAGATATTTCTAAAATAGTGTTCAAATTGCGTAAGGTGATTCCGTTGACGCATAAGCTTGTTTGCTTTATTTTGACTGCTCTAGTGATATCAGCTTCTTGTGAACGTTCATTTAGTAAACTAAAACCAGTTTTGAATTATTTACGTACAACAATGGGGGATGATCGTTTGAATGCGTTCATGTTGTTTCATTCTTCGAAAGATAAAGTTGACGAAATTAGCCTGCGTAAAGCCTAGCGCAGACCAAGGCGTCTGTAGCCGCTACAGTAGCAGCATTTGTAGCTGCTACAGTAGCGGCGTTTGTAGCTGCTACAGTAGCGGCGTTTGTAGCTGCTACAGTAGCGGCTACAGACGCCGATTCAATCATATTAAATGGGTGTATCAAAATCTGGTTGACAAGTTTTTCTTAATGTAGGTTGCTTTTTTTAGTGGAATATTCTCTATTATTATTGATTATATTAGTTTTGTTTGATTATTATTGTGAGTTGAACTTAAATATTGCTAATTTTTGTTATTACTGTTTACAGTTGATATTTAGTGTTTATTTATGCCTCTTGCTATCAAGTTTTTTTTTTATTTTTGCTTATAATTGCTATGATTTGTAGCAATTGTTGAATTTATTTTTTTTATAGATCTTTTCTTTTTCTAAATAAAACTTAAATTCTAAATATGATTTTATTAATTAATTTTCTTCAATATTGTGAAGATGCTTTGACAATGCTATTAACGGATTCAAATCCAGAATCTTCTTTGAGCTATTTTGATAAAGAAATGGAAAATGGACATCAAACAATTAATTATCTAACACTTTCTGAAATGTATAATGAAAGTATCGAAAATATAGATGAATTCAATTATGATAAAGAAAAGTAAATTTCTTTATCTTTTTATCATATTTGTAGCCAAATAATTTCTTATTTGTTTAGCCGCTTGAAATGGTATTATTTTATTGAATTATGTAAACGGGATGCTACACTTCAACGTAAAAATAATTTTCAGTTTGTTTTTGTCATAATAATAAATAACACACAACTTACACAACTTACCTGACAAACAAGAACATCTTGATAGGTCCAATCAAAATCTTTACATAATTTTTCCAATAAATGTGTTTGATTTATTTTAATTTTCAATTCTTTATTCAATTATATATTATTATAATTAAAACAAACTGAAAATTATTTTTACGTTGAAGTGTTGCATCTCCTTTACATAATTCAATAAAATAATAGCATTTCAAGCGGTTAAGCAAATAAGAAATTATTTGGCTACAAATAAAATAAAAAGATAATAAAAATTTACCTTTCCTTATCATAATTGAATTTAGCTACATTTGCGATATATATTAATATACGTTTCAGAAAGTGTTAGAATTGATCCTTGATTTCCATTTTTAATTTACTTATCAAAATAACTTAAAGAAAATTCTGGATTTGAATCCGTTAATAGCATTGTTAAAGCATCTTCACAATATTGAAGAAAATTAATTAATAAAATCATATTTAGAATTTAAGTCTTATTTAGAAAAAGAAAAGATCTATAAAAAAAAATAAATTCAACAATTGCTACAAATCATAACAATTATTAGCAAAAATAAAAAAAAACTGAATAGCAAGAGGCATAAATAAACACTAAAAAATCAACTTTAAACAGTGATAACAAAAATTAGCAATATTTAAGTTTAACTCACAATAATAATCAAACAAAACTTATAATCAATAATAATAGAGAATATTCCACTAAAAAAAGCAACCTACATTAAGAAAAACTTGTCAACCAGATTTTGATACACCCATTCAATATGATTGAATCGGCGTCTGTAGCCGCTACTGTAGCAGCTACAGACGCCTTGGTCTGCGCTAGGCTTAAAGTCGTTGAGAAATGTTCGGTATTGAAACATCTAAGAGTTAAACTTTGACATCTATCATTCTATGGATAAGAAACACTTATAAAAATAAGACAATGCTCATTGTGTACCTACTTAATACTTTTTTTAAGAATTATTTTTGCGATCGTTTGGCTGTGATAATGTTGTTTATTTCAAAAAATTCTTTAGAGTAATTATTTGTTTTTTTATATAAAAATTCTATAATAGTTAATTTGAACACACTGATATTACTATATTTCCACCCACATGCCACATATGCAGTCATCAAGCTTTCTGGGTAAGTTGGGTTTTTTATACCCGTCACCCACCCACGTTCAACACCCTCGCTACGGCCCTGAATAAGAGAGAACATATCCAACATGTTGGATATTTTGGTTAAATTCTGAAGTGGGGTTAGGGCATTACTAACACATATAAACATAAACGGGAACAAAACTCTCACACACACAAGGATAAAAATCGTGTATGATACTGTAAAGTGAATTTCAGCTGGAAAAAATGAGAGCCGAATCATTGATTCGGAAACATAGTGAATACCCCACTTAAGAGATGGCACTACCGAACGGTATTCTGCGATGAAATTGACACTATGTCAGTTTGTTCGCCAGACATTAACCTACAAACACGCATAAGTTGAGTTCGCAGAACAATAGCGTGTTTGTTGAATCATATAGTGATTATATCGACTTTTGTGCCCGAAAAAAAACGTTTGCGGCACGCATTGCTTTTCTTATTCAATCAAAAGAAGAAAGTTGTGGAAAGTCGTCGGTTGCTGGTAGAAAGATATGGCGAACGAGCTCCATCGATTAAAACATTTGAGACATGGTTTCGAGAATTAAAACGCGAAGATTTTAATACGACAGAGAGTACGCACGCTTGTAGAACACAAAAGTGGGAAGACGAGCAATTGCAGGATGATGACTCGAACTCAACAGCGATTAGCAGAAGCATTAAATGTGTCACAAGAAGCAATCAGCAGACATTTACAAGAAACGGGAAAGATCAGTAAATTCAGTTAATGGGTCCCAAACGATTTGAATGAACAGCAAATCGAAAATTGCAGTCACACGTGAAATACTGTTTCGACGCCATAAAGGAAAATCATTTCTGCACCGAATTGTGACTGGTGACGAAAAGTGGATTTATTTTAAAACCCGAGGTAGAAAAAGTCATGGCTGTCCCCCTGTCCCTCAACGAAACTAGTGAAAAATACCTTGATATCGCTTGGATGGGACATTTTTCCATACCCACCGTACTCCCTTGACCTGACACCATTTGACTTTCACCTCCTCACATTAATGGGGCACAGACTTGTAGAGCAGCACTTCAGAAATCTCGAGGAAGTTGAAAAATGGCTCAACGAATGGTTTGCCGCAAAAAAAAGCACTTTATCTGGCAAGGTTTTCATAACCTACCTCAAAGAAGAGCGAAGTGTGTAGAAGAAGGTGGCCACTATTTTAAATAAACAAAAAATGAATTTCCCTTAAAAATTATTTGTTTTCTTTACCACAAAAACGAGCAATAACTTATGCATACACCTGGTACTAACCCTTTGACCAAAAAAATGTCAACCATTTACAAGCGATCCTTATGGTACTCTTTGAAGCATTCTTTTAAATAAAGTCTTGGGTTACCTTTACAGAAATTACAGTGCTAGTTCGTACTTTTTCGAATTCGTTTCCTATCATTATACTATTTTTGTATTGAAATATGATTTGTCCTCTTGTAAGCTTAGTTTTTACCATATTTATATTATTTGATTTTCACAGATTTTGAAGAGCATCCGTGCAGTACGTACTGTAACAATTGTCCAAATAACCTGCACGACCTTTATTTAACACTAGAACTACCAACAGTTGTTATCTACCTATTTCTAAAGAACCTGTCATTTTGACCGGTGTGATATTTAGTAGGCAAAATATAAAATTTCAAGTTTTTCCTATATTAGAACACTTGGGACTCTCTAAGAGGTCATTCAAGTTTTCTAGTTCATATGGATCTTTATACACTGTAGGTATAAAACAAAAATTGTTTTTCGATATATTTTCACCAGTTGTTTCAAAACTCAGGTATTTATTGCCGCTAAGTCTAGAATGTGAAAAAATATTTAAAGAGACCACCTTCCAGATCCTGACTTCACGCTATACTTTTTGGCCATCTGATTGATTTATTATAAAATATTATGGTTTCTTATTTTCTTCAAATAGATCCCACTTTTCAACAAGAACTCGGAAAGCTTCTAGTTTTGTGCATGTTTTAATATAAACCAAGATTCGTAGATTGATTATCAAAAACAAAGCATTCCTTACTCCATTTTGCATATGCTTTGAGTCCAATTACTGCTTTGAAAATGCTATTTGTTGACCTCCTTCATGGAGTGGATCCAGCTTTTTTTTGTCCAGATAGTTTCTTCAGCAACAATTTCAATTTGTTGGCGGTCATAATCATCCAAAGATGACCACAATTTTAATAGTCTTGCTGTTCTTTTTGCATTCAGAATGTAAATCTGAAGAAACACACACTTCTTCTTCTATTGATCTTCTGAAATATCTGGTGGTCCAACTTATTAATCAAAATCACCTTGGTCGGAAGAAGTCTTCTTTTATATTTATAATGTCCTCTAAAATTCCAAGTATTTTCAAAAGTCTAAAAGTTTTTAGGCTAAGATTTCATAACTGGATGAAAATATTCTAAATATATGTTCCCTTATTATAATAAAAATATTTACAATTTACTTAAATTGCAAGCTACAATAATTGTAAATTGAAATTAATATATTCAATACAATTGACCACAACATTGTAGGTATTTCAACTGCGCTAGTTTCAACCAAATACAACAACGGCCAATAAGAAAATGACTAATGCTGTACTGTACAACTGTATCCAACAGTTACCAATGAGAAAATAAAAATGCATCACAAAATATTACAAAATCCTGAAATTTTAGGAAAACCCAGTTACTTCAAAACAGTAATTCTTCTGGGAATTTTGATTGACTGACACCGTAGTGGTGGATAGACGTAGCTCCTAAGCAGTTTTCATATTAGAAATATTAAAAATACGGACAGATCAAAATGACCGGTCGGTATATATAGATACATCACATATCAGAGAAATGAAAGTGAGAGATCAAATTAATTTATAATATTATGAAATAATACCATGAATTTAGAAAAAGTCATAGAATTATCATAAAATATTAATTAAAATTTCAAGACAAAATCTTGTGAACAATTAATATATTTGGTGTAATTAACTTCTATTTGGAGTAAGTACAATAGCCTTTGAAAAATTATTTGACAACTTGCATTGCCTTACTGGACCAAAATTTTATGGTCTGCTGTGTTGCAAGAAAAGAGGGATGCGGACGATTTTATGTGTTCAGAAAAATAACTTGTTTATATTTTATTTAATTTTTATATAAAAAATTGTCCTAAATTTTCATTAAATACGTTTATTTAATTTAAAACTAGTTAATATAAAAACAAATCTTTTAAAGTATATTCCCACTTATATTTCTCATTCATTCCCATTCAGTGAGATTGTTTTTTCCTTTTTCTGAATACAGAATTCGTCTCATTCTGCCAACCCAACAAAATTTATTTGAACTTGATTGGATGAATAAACAAGGGTTTTATTAACGATTGAAAATTTGTAAAAGATATGGGACATTATGAGTTAACAGTAAGAATAATATTTGAACTAACTGTATTAACATCAATTGTCATGCACTCCAAACACAACAAAATTTATTTGAAGTTAATTGGATGATTAGAAAAGGGTTTTATTGACAACTGAAAATTTTTAAAAGATATTGGACATTTTGAGCTAACGGTAAGAATAATATTTGAACTAACTGTATTAACATAAATTGTCATGGACTCCCAACACAACAAAATTTATTTGCACTTGATTGGATGAATAGAAAAGAATTTATTAGCCATTGAAGATTTGTAAAAAATATTGGACATTATTAGCTAACAGTAAGAGTAATATTTGAACTAACCGTATTAACATCAACTGTCATGCACTCCGAACACAACAAAATTTATTTGAACTTAATTGAATGATTAGAAAAGGGTTTTACTGACGACTGAAAATTTGTAAAAGATATTGGATATTATGAGCTAACGGTAAGAATAATATTTGAACCAACTGTATAAACATCAATGGTCATGCACTCCCAACACAACAAAATTTATTTAAACTTGATTGGATGAATAGAAAAGATTTTATTAACAATTGAAGGTTTTTGAGTAACCTAATAGTAGGAATATAATAAAAAAAGAGCTTATCTTGAAAACCTATTTAACATTTTTTATTATTCTTAAATAAAAAAGAATAAATTTTCGCTTTTGGAGAGGCAACATCTAAGGTTCTACCCAATATTGTATAATCCCTTTTTTTTATTGATCAAGCGGTTAAAGTTTTGGCCAGAATCACCCGGTCTTAATCTCTTTCGTCGAAACCAGAAAAGATGAAAACTTTCTGATTTTTTTTTGACCAAGATATTTTAATTTTGGTTTATTGTTCTATTTAATTTTGTTTTTGGCTCTCCATTCATCCATATTAGTCTCCATTCATACATCAAGTTAGATAAGACATTATTATTTTTTTTGAATACCTAAAAACAAATTTAAATTAAAATGGCAGCAAGTTGTAAGGACATATCTAAAATAAGACATTATTATTCAAAAATTATTATGAAAAATAATTATGAACAAATCTTTTCAAAATACTTTGTGAGAAAAAAACAGCAATACTGATAGTATTTGGGATAAGTGAAATTTATTTAACATTAATTATTAAAGAAATAGTGGAGATCATGTAATTAATTTTGTTTATTGATGTCTGTAAACCTTATAAAAATTAAAATAATTAAGTGATTTATGATTAAATATAACGATTAAAACAAAAAGAACAATGTGGAGATTATTCCTAACGCCACACGGAATATTGTTTAATGAGAATTTTAACATAGGCGTAGACATCATAAGTGGATCACTATATTATAATGAAAATTTTAAAAAAGTAGGTAAAGTTTATTATATGAATTCAACATTTTATATCGCAGTAAATGATTAGGTCATACAAATAAATTATAGAAGAGATCGAATAAAGGCGTATCTAAATGATAATAAGTAAAAGCAAAAAGCATATGTAACATATGTAACATTAATTCATTGAAAAAAACAAATAAACGCAACGCTTAAAGCTTAAATATATCTAAAATATCAAATAATTGTGAGAAAAACAGCACTCTTATGTGAAAACCAATAAATATTTTTTTTTGTATATTTTCAGCTTCAAGTTATTAACAAAATACTTAATAAGTGGGTCTGCTTAAAATTTTAATATACGTTGAAGGATATAACTAGTGTGAATGACGAATTTTAAATCATCGTACTGATTTATTTAATTAGACTAATTCATTGATTAGATTTAATTTGAAAAAGACATGTCTTTAAGAGTACTCGTATATTCAAAATTAAGTAGAGGCCCATAAAAAGCTTCAAAAATCGTCAAAATTTTAAATTCAAAAGATTCGCTCTGAATTTTGTGATTATCTATTGTTCATTTCTTTAGACGACTTTTTTAAACTCAAATAAAACTTTGGTTTTTGTGTTTTTTACTCAATGAAAATATATCAATTTTCTACGATAAATTTTCTTAAACATTTTATATATAACAGTAACAGTATATTTATATATATAAATAAAGAATTATACCTTGTAAATTCTGTATCGGCTTCGAGCTTATTGTCTTCTGTTTTCTTATCCTCTTCTGCACTTTTTGGACGATTTGATGGTTTGGAGTCTTAAAAATTAAATAAAATTATAATTATTTCAAGAATCAAATTATGATTTATACAAAATTAAAGTTTTATTTAATTTGAAAATTTAAGTTATTAATAAAATTAATTGTGAAGGATATAAACGATGAATAAACTTCTCAAAAAAATAACTGTAACTATAAGCAATATTTGTCAGATACATTGTTGCGTTTTAAACTTTTAAAACATTTGATCAACTATAATTTGATTTGGTTAATTTCAATAAGAAAAAATAAATATCTTATTGGATTTAAATGGGGGAAATGAAAAAGCAGACAATTATCAAAAATGGGGTCAGGGAAATCGTATATAAAATTCAAACCCAGTCTAACTTCATCTACATATACTCAGCCCATATGTTAAAAACTAGGACAAGAACTTCATTGATTTGTTCATGTTCGAATAATTTGGCTTATTCCAAAGGATGACATTCTTCAAATGGCAAGACAAGTAATCCTCACTAGGCAGAATAGAAGCAGATACGTATTGATATGAAGATTTATATGTATGATATATAAATATATTTACATCTATTAGGGCCTATTCACTATTTTTTCCAACTCGTCAAATGGCTCTCTCGTCCCATATAAATTATATGGAAAGGGTCATTTGAGAGTAAAAAATTAAACATGTTTAATTTTCTACTCTCAAATCGCTATCGGTTTCTTTTGTATTAGTCCTTTACTAATACATACATGCCAAAAAATCATTTCCATTTTGCCTTCGAGGAGTGCATATCGAAGAAAACATATGAATCTGTCAAAACAAGCTGGGTTATACAGCAGTGCGTTTATACGTCAGAGTTGAAATTATATTTTAAAATAAAAATATGAGAAAAATATGTGTAATTTTTTCAATTTTACTTTGAAAGTGTAGCTCTCTTGAATATACACACACAATTATAAAATTAGTCCACACCATTTTAAAGTATATATTTTACACTATGTACGTACACGAGTGGTAGGAGGTAAACAAGTTTTGACGTCAAATGGAAAAAATAGTGAATAGCCCCTATATAGTATATTATACCTAAAATTCATGTCTCTAGACCAGAATACCCCTTAAGCATAAATTATTTCAGATTCAAACAACTTTTTTTCCTTTATCATAAATTATATCAACTCCAAACAAAGAGACTCTACATCATTACTTAAAAAACTCTTTAATTAAAAATCTACTTCTTCTTTTAAAACCAAAACCCAAGCTCTTCACAAAACTTAATTCTTCATTATATACTAATTTATTTTTTCAAAAAATTCTTAATCATATTTTTTTTGTCCAAAGCGCAAAGTAAGTTAGAGATTTACACCTAATGTTTTTAGGCTAATTTGTGTGTTTTTAATAATTTTGCTAATTACAAGAATACAAATATTGCATTTATTATCCAGTAATAAGAAAATTTGTTATTTGACTGTTCAACGTGCATTCTTTAGGAATTTAAGTAGGTTACCAATATTGCATTGGTAGCCTATTTTCGTATTTTGTTTTAAAAATTTGTAGTGGAGATTCTTTACAGATGCTGCAATCTGTATCACAGCAATATTATTATTTTTTAAAACATGCTGGTGACAACCGATACTTTCCACTAAAGTTTTAAAGTAATTTGTGATTGTTTTTTAATTTTCAATAACAATAATGGATTTTTCTTAGTTTCTTTAAAGTTTTCAATTTCAATAAACTAACCCAATTAAATTTCTTGAGTAAAAATTTTTTTTAGAAATCAGCTTTTATTTAGTTTCTTCTGCAAACATTTACAAACGTGTATTTTTGAGCTACTGTATGCAAAAATTACTGTTTTTCTGTAACAATCTCGCATTTCTGTCAGCTCAGCTTTTAGCCGAGACTACGAACAAAGGCTAATGTCTTCTATCAGGGGCCGGATTCTGTCTCAGGGAAAAGTGATAATGAAAAGAGCTGTTTTCATTATCATAAACATTATCACTTTTCACCAAAATGCGATTCTGTCTTGATAAAATCTGCTAAGTGATAAATTCTTGCTGTCAAATGTGACAAAAATATTTGTAATTTAGAGTATTCTGTATTACATATTTATTTAAATCATTTTAAATTAAGGTAAGTTGTTTATTTTATATTAAGGTAAGTTGTTTATTTTCTAATAGTAAACAATAACTCTCGTTATATTACAGAAAATTCATAGGATTCATAATTTTGAAAAATAGAAACCATGAGTTTGGCGGCTATATATGTATATGTGAGGCGAAATTCACAGTATAGAATAATTTGGTTTGCTCTTTTTTAATATATTTTTCATTTCAGTAAAATAATTAAGCTATTGTGAAGGAGATTGCGGGATGCTTATGGAGTGGGTGTAAAAAATCTTTATGGAAATTTCAAAATCTTAGAACTGTTCAAAATAACGATCGCCTTAATATGAAAAGCATTTATGGTTTTAGGAAAAACTACTTGAATAAAACATGTAACACAGCAAATTATTCTAAGAATATATGTAATGTGATTTTGAAATAAATGTGAAGGATTAATTAATAATCTTTAGAATGTAACTTTTAATAATATTTAACCTAATCTGCTAATCCCGTAATTGCACCTTTTGTGAAATGTAAAATTAAATAAATCATGCAAGATAATAGAGCAAAAATACCATCCAAAAGTAAAATAGGATTATTTTAAGATAATCTAACGAAAAACAATTTAAAACAAAACTTAAAAAGAGAACATAATTTTTTCTCAAATTTTAGTTGATTTTCATAATTTTAAATATTGATTTCAAAATTTTTATTCGTTTTTAATAATTTTTATTTATTCTAAATGAAATTTAATTAATTATTAATATGTATATTATAGGAAACATTTTGGACCTATCATTCGCAAAATCAATATGTAAATCCAAAAAATTCAATAAATGATTTTTTTGTTCTTGTGTCGGACGTTTTCCTCTTTGAGCATCATACAATAAATAACTTTTGTAGAAATTTTTAAATCTTAGAAATCATTATCCTAACGATCCCTCTAATTTAATAAGGCATTTATTGTTCTAGGGAGAACTACTTTAAGAGAACAGATAAGGCAGCAAATTATTCTAAGAATATAAATAAGAATATAAATATAGAATATAAATTTTTAACAAGAACTAATCTAATCGCCCAATTTGATAACTGAAATTTCTATAAGCACATAACACTAGTTTGCAAATTAAAGGAGTCATTCTACTATAGACGCTTGAAAAAAGAGCCATTTTTAAGAATTTTTTTTAAAGTTTAATCAAAACTATTAACATAAAACTTGATGGACCATCCAAAATAAAAGAAAAACAATTTGGATTAAATAAATGTTTGACTAGAATGCAAACCTTAAATTCTTATATATACTTCCTTAAATAAAAACCTGGCAGAGGTTTTCAGAAAAAATTGAAAAATTCCAAAAGTGGATGCAAAATGCTGTAAACTTTTGTAATCAAAAGAAAAAATATTTCAAAACAAAACTTAAATAAAGAATTAAAGGCAATTTTTTCTCAAATTTATTTAATTTTAATAATTTTCATTTTTGTAACAAATTTTTAGCGTTTAATTTTGCATTTTAATAATTTTTATTCGTTTTTAATAACTTATCACTTCGTTATCACGATAATTTTTTCAGTGATAAAATAATCCACCAAATGATAAGTTTCTGGCAATAGTTTTCATTATCACTGCAACTTAGAATCACTCTCGTGATAAAATATGTCAAAATGGCTATTTATCATTATCATTATCACTTTTCCCTGAGACAGAATCTGGCCCCAGATCTTGTGAATCGGTGTTATAATTTCATTTCAAGCAAAGTTTGAATACTTCAAACAATTACGAGAAGTCCTCTCCTGCTTTATACACAATTAAGAATTAACAAAATTTCTTAGTTAAATATAATTTTCTAATTGGCCCTTTCCACTGGTCATTATACATCGATGTTTTTACATTTTATCTCCATATAGCAAAAATAGCATTTTCAATGTATACATCAGTTATTTAAGAGATGTCAAAGTAGTTATTGTTCCTATGTTCCACTATATAATTTCACGCTGAATGAAAATCAAGTGTTTTAAAAGTAGAAAATAAAATAAAATTAAAATAGTGAGATACAAATTAAATTTTTGTTATTTTAAGAGATTTACCTTCTATAAATGAATGAAGTCCTCATAATATATTTCGAAGCTATGAGCACCAAAAAAGATGGTAACATTAATTGGGAAAATGTAAGTTCTCTTTTTTCTCATTCTTATCCCCTATAATTTCCCAAATATAGATTTTTTATATGTAATATTAATTTTCAAGAGAGTTGTTTAAAAAAAAACACTGGTTTATTCAAAAATGTTGCCATATGATAATCGTGACAACTTGTGTACACACGACATGCGGATGTATAAAACATAGCTCCATTACATATGTATCTACATAAAAATATACATAAAGAATATAGAGGAGGTGAAACCACTTTCAACCTAACATGAAAAAAACAATGTACCATGCATATTGGAATACTGCGTATTCTCCATTTAAAATTCACCTCTTGTGAATTCACTACGTACGTAGTGAAAATATTACTCTGAATTGAAAAAATTGAAATTTGAAAGGTGAATTTTGTTATATTTTCAAAATTTTCTTTTATTCAAAACTATTGTATCCCCTTTAAAGTAATCCTTTTCCGCTGCGATACACTTATGCTAACGAATTTTCCAGTCATTATAACACTTGGCAAAGTCCTCCTTCGGAATGGCTTTCAAAGCCATCTGCGATTCGTCTTTTATCTCCTCAATTGAGTCAAAACGGTGTCCATGGAGCGGTCTCTTGAGTTTGCTGACTAACCAGAAGTCACATGGAGCCAAATCAGGCGAATACGGTGATTTCGGACCGATATTTGTTGAATTTTTGGTGGAATGATCGCATAAAACCAGTGCCGTGTGTGATGGTGCATTATCATGATGCAAAAAGCAAGAGTTGTTTTCCCATAAATCCGGCCTATTTTTGCGAATAGCTTCGCGCAAACGATGCGTAACACTTTAATACCACTTGTTACCAGTTTGCCCCACGGAAAGAATTAAAAATTCACCACACAACGATATAATCGAAGAAATATGTCAACATGACCTTGATTTTGACCGGCTTTGACGTCGTTTTTTGGGTTTTGGCTCACTTTTGGTACGTTATTCACTTGATTGATCGGCTGTTTCCAAGTCGCATGCACAAATCCAAGTCTCACCCTCAGTTATAATGTGTTTAATTACGTCCTGATAGTCAGACGACATTTTTTCATATTGTTTGTATATACAAATTTACTGTTAGCTTTCCGTTGGAATTTCCTCAGAAGGAATTCAATTTCAAATTGCTACCGTTTAAGATCAATATTTATTACAAATTTGAATCCAAAATTTAAACTGTTTTAAACAAATAAAATTATAGTATTAAATTTGAATGTTATTTTTCAAAAATCTTGGGCAAAAAACTTAAGCAATAGTTGCCATGATTTACTGTCTTTCAGGGTAACTAAACTAAATAAAGAGCTTCGGAACGGATTAACAGGGAATTTCCAGATGGTAATCAGACCAAGATTACTAAATTACTAAGAGATATATCAATAGGAGAGACAAAACTATCACTGTTGCTGGCAGAGATGAAGGCAAAAGCTTTCGATACACCACACCAGTCACAGAAATTGTTAAATCATGCCGGAGCAGATAAGAGTTATTGCGTCTATGACCGAAGAAATAATAGTCATTGACTCAAGCTGCAATCACAGCAGACCGTATTATAGAGGCATCCCGAATCAATTCATTGAAATCTCTTCAATACAAAATCCAACATATTTTGTGAACGCTACTGACAAATTAATGGAACCATTTAAGCAAATTCAAATTCAAATTGATGATTAATTTTCAATTCTTCGAATCAATCAAACTGTCAGAGAAAAAACATAAAAATACAAAAAGACAAAGGGGATTTTAGAACGGTCAGAAATAATGGTACCCGTTTTGGTTTTGGTACTGGTGGCGTTTTAATTGTGGTACAGATGCTAGGAAATGCAAACCACCATGTGATTTTAAATAAAAAAACTGACTCACCGAGCCCCTGATGAAATCTGCGAGCATTATTATAAACCCAATCGAGGTCTCCGTCTATTTTTAAGAAAATGATTTTCAAAAAAACGTTATCTAGTGGAAAAGGATCTCAGCAACACAAAAAGAACGACTTTTTATTACCAATGGCTTACCCATTATATTAATTGGTAGGAATAGAATCAAATTGGATCTGGGACTTCAGCGGAAGTTTGAATGGACATTGACTATTGCTAGTGTACATACCCCAAAAATAGAAGCAGATTTTTTGTTCAATATAGGTTTATTGATTGATTTTAAAGGTGCAAGACTTCTCAATAAGACAAAATAGTTATCATTATCTGGCACGGTCACAAACTACTAAGACTAAGACTCATGAAGTCGATAAGTCAAAGTGAAATTCTTTATGTAAGGAGCTCGACTTTAATCTTGCAATTCAATAGCTAGTTGGGCAAAATATCCCTAATATTACGTGGTATGCGTTTATTGAAAAAATAAAAGAATAATATCTTAACTGGTTTTTTTAAAGAAAAAAATTTTAAATTTAGTTTTTAATCAACCTCTGAATATACCTTTCACTTTTCTTTGAAAGTACAATAGCCAAACAAAAACCCAATATTTTAGATCATTAAAAATAACATTTAACAAAAAAATCATCTTACTGTCAGTATAAGCGTAATAAATAAAATACAAAAACACCTGCATAATGCTAATAGATTAACAAATTTAAAAACACTACCAATGCCTATAGCTATATATAGCTACAGCCACCCAAGCAGAAACTACGATCAATTTAATTATATTTTCCAGTTTCTAATGGCCGACATTACAATCATCAAGAATGTTTTTGGTGGTCAGCTAAGGTTAGTATTCACATGTTTAGATCACAGAAAATAGGAAGGCTTAAGAATTAGGGCAATAAACTCTCGTATTCCGTTACATTTATGATACTAAAAGTTCGAAACTTTCAAAAGTTGAGCAGATGCTCCATTTAATTACAATTCATAACATGCCTTGATGAAGGCATAATAGCCTAGGCCTAGACAAAAGAAAAAATGCTAAATCTCGATTTTATACCGATGAACCAGTATGGTTTTGCTTAAGTTTAATTCCTTTTAAAAATGAACAAACTTTTTTTATAAAAATTAACCACAACATTTGAATAAATTCATTAGACGATAAAATAGTTTGCAAAGCTGACACCCTGTTATTTTTTTTTTGTAATCTTAGCTCTTCTAACCCTTTTTATTCAACGGATACAATTCCTAATAAACAGATATCGATACACTGAAAAAAATAAATTGGGATGGTAAAAAAATAATTACTTAGTTCAAGTAAATATGTTCTCAACATGGTGGCAAGTAGATATTTTTGATTGTTGAGTATATAATTTACTTACCTTAAGACACTGCTGAATTCTTGTTTCAAGTTTTTTTTTCTCCATATCCAACAACCGAAAATTATTAAGCTCAAGCAAATAACGTCTTACACTGAATTATGCATGTTTTAATTCAAAAAAATATAGCTTTGATTGAACGTAAGAAATGCATTATCATCGTGGGAATATTTAGTTGATGCAAGTACGTTTGAGATTTGAATCATCATTTTAAAGACATTGATTGAAGCATTTTTTCTCAAGGGGGAATTAAATATTTTGTTAAAACAAGTATTTCTATTACTGCTGAAAGGAGTATAAAATCTTGAAACTAAATTATTTTCATCGACATACAACCAAACAAACAGACAATAAACAACAAACAATGAAGTAAACAAAAAAAAAAAATACTTACTTCAACCATTCCTAAAATTCCTAAAATTCTTAAAATACATAAAATTTATATACTTACCTTTAACATATGCCCGTGATATAGCTTAAAGTTTTTGGAAAAATTCAAAAGTATTTATATCCTTCTTTTATTGCAAAAGCGTGAATTATATGAAGTTTAATTTACCCATATGAAAAACACCGCACTCAACACCACTAAAACGTTATGTATATATAAATGTACCCACACCTCAGCTAAAAAATAATAATATAACAAAACTCTGAATATCACCACACTTCAATCAAGTGTCACTAAAAAGGTAAACTTTAAAGCCATCATTTTATCAAACCATGATAATAATTACTTCATTGAAGTAAAAAATTATTTGGTAGTTTGGTAAAGATATTTAGAGTATTTATTTCCTAAAAACAAGTATCGAGTTATTAGACTACATACTCTTGTTGTATAAATATTGAAATCAAGTAAATATAATACTTAATACAAGTTTTTTTGTCATTGGACTATAAAAAAAAATACTTTCCCAAAGTAAATAAAGTCTTAAGGAACTTTTATTCGAACCAATACACAAATTTACTTGAATTGAGTATTTAAGTTATTGACTCAAGAATTATTTCCTTGATTTCCGTAACCAAAACATCAAGTAAATGCATTTACTTGAAAACCCAACTTTTTTCTTTCAGTGTATAGTGAAAAAATGGGGAACTATTACTGTTGACGCTTTAAGCCTAGCGCAGACCAAGGCGTCTGTAGCCGCTACAGTAGCGGCGTTTGTAGCTGCTACTGTAGCAGCTTCAGCTGCCGATTCAATCATATTGAATGGGTGTATCAAAATCTGGTTGACAAGTTTTCCTTAATGTAGGTTTGCTTTTTTTAGTGGAATATTCTCTATTATTATTGATTTATTAGTTTTGTTTGATGATTATTGTGAGTTAAACTTAAATATTGCTAATTTTTGTTATTACTGTTTAAAATTGATTTTTTAGTGTTTATTTATGCCTCTGGCTATTCAGTTTTTTTTTATTTTTGCTAATAATTGCTATGATTTGTAGCAATTGTTGAATTTATCTTTTTTTATAGATCTTTTTTTTTAAATAAGACTTAAATTCTAAATATTATTTTATTAATTAATTTTCTTCAATTTTGTGAAGATGCTTTAACAATGCTATTAACGGATTCAAATCCAGAATCTTCTTTGAGCTATTTTGATAAAGAAATGGAAAATGGACATCAAACAATTAATTATCTAACACTTTCTGAAATGTATAATGAAAGTATCGAAAATATAGATAAATTCAATTATGATAAGGAAAGGTAAATTTTTATTATCCTTTTATCTAATTATTAGCCAAATAATTTCTTATTTGTTTAACCGCTTGAAATGCTATTATTTTATTGAATTATGTAAACGGGATACTACACTTCAACGTAAAAATAATTTTCAGTTTGTGTTTATTATAATAATAAATAATTGAATAAAGAATTGAAAATTAAAATAAATCAAACACATTTATTAGAAAAATTATGTAAAGATTTTGATTGGACCTATCAGGATGTTCTTGTTTGTCAGGTAAGATATGTATTTTTAAAGAAAGTCCCCCAACAAACAATCCTTAATTATTTTATTACTCATAGCTTGCAGGAAAGTGAAAAAGAAAAAATTTTTTGGATTTGGGTTTTTCTAAGCCATAAAACAGAAACACATTTTTACTAGTTTTATGTTTCCAAGTATTTTATGGCTTAGAAAAACCCAAATTCAAAAAATTTTTTCCGATGCCCTATATGAGTAATCAAGTAATAAAGGATTATTTCTTGCGGGACTTTCTTTTAAAATACATAACTTACCTGACAAACAAGAACATCTTGATAGGTCCACTCAAAATCTTTACATAATTTTTCTAATAAATGTGTTTGATTTATTTTAATTTTCAATTATTTATTATTATGATAAAAACAAACTGAAAATTATTTTTACGTTGAAGAGTAGAATCCCGTTTACATAATTCAATAAAATAATAGCATTTCAAGCGGTTAAACAAATAAGAAATTATTTGGCTACAAATAAGATAAGAGGATAATAAAAATTTACCTTTCCTTATCATAATTGAATTTATCTATATTTTCGATACTTTCATTATACATTTCAGAAAGTGTTAGATAACTAATTGTTTGATGTCCATTTTCCATTTCTTTATCAAAATAACTCAAAGAAGATTCTGGATTTGAATCCGTTCATAGCATTGTTAAAGCATCTTCACAATATTGAAGAAAATTAATTAATAAAATAATATTTAGAATTTAAGTCTTCTTTAAAAAAAAAGATCTATAGAAAAAATAAATTCAACAATTGCTACAAATCATAGCAATTATTAGCAAAAATAAAAAAAAACTGAATAGCCAGAGGCATAAATAAACACTAAAAAATCAATTTTAAACAGTAATAACAAAAATTAGCAATATTTAAGTTTAACTCACAATAATAATCAAACAAAACTAATAAATCAATAATAATAGAGAATATTCCACTAAAAAAAGCAAACCTACATTAAGGAAAACTTGTCAACCAGATTTTGATACACCCATTCAATATGATTGAATCGGCAGCTGAAGCTGCTACTGTAGCAGCTACAGACGCCTTGGTCTGCGCTAGGCTTTAAAAGGGTTGTAAGTGTTATATAACCTTCTATAGTTACACTTTTTCTCAAATATAAATAGTTGTATGCAATAGAAAATAAATAATTTTAATTTATATATAATGATTAAGAATGGCTGGCTTAAGTGTGAAATTCTATAAAACAGTCTGCATTTGGCGTTAAGCATGGATGAACTTTGTATTTGGCACATTTCATTTTTAACACCCTCAAATTCTGGCCTTTTTGCAATGAACTTTCTTGACTGAAAATATTGGCCAATGCCCTATTTAACCTTTTCGCATGTTAGCAGCTGGAATTATTTGACGATTGGTTTTCTTTTCCTTTTTCTTTCTAATCTTTTATTCACCGAAGTTTAAGGTGGAAGTCTTGTTTTAGAAATTTCTTTGTTTTTCTCACAATAATTAAGCTGCGAATTCGGTTTTAAATTCCTAGAAAGTGTATTGACCTTTAAGTTTTTTTATAATTAAATGAATAATCTCTCTCAAACCAATATCTCTTCACCATTATTACATCCAGCAAATGAAATAGAAAGCATTTCTTCGATCAAATTTTTCTTAAATTATAAAGCAATCAGTGAATCGACTAATGTAAGTAAGTCTACTTCTTGTATACTTTCAATATATTATTAGGACACTCTTCAGTTAATTTTTTTAATTTGCTAACCCATTTCTTTACTACATCCACTAAGCTTTGCTTCGCAAAATGTGCTCATCAAATGAATTGACTTAAGCGGGATATTCACTACATTTCCGAATCAATGATTCGGCTCTTAGTTCCCATTCAAAGTATATGGAAAGCAGGAATAAGAGAGAAAATATCCAACATGTTGAATATTTTACTCACAAATGATTCAGCCATATACTTTATATGGGCTGAGAGAGCCGAATCATTGATTCACATTTATAGTGAATACCCTGCTTTACTGTCCCATAAATGGCATTTATGGCAAAAAAAGGATTTTTGATAACGGGGCAGCCATATAAACTTTTCACTTAATGGGTGGTGATACACAATTTTTCATGACATGCACAACTTTTCGAAGTTACAGGCGAGACGTATAAAGCAGAATCAATTGATTCGGAAATATAGTGAATACCCCGCTTAAAGAGCAGTGAGTTTGCAGGGAGCAAATACACGGATACACGGCTTATCAGGCTTAAATTAATCTGTGATATTTGATATAAAAATTTATGTTTGTAAATACTATTGTTCCGAATTATATCATGGAGTATTTTACAATTTGACATTTTTGAAGTCCATATGAAACAGATCGTTGTATTATTTGTATTACGTGTTGTATTATTTAAGAGCCCAAAAGTATTTACATAAACGGTATTAATAATCTAAATGAAATAATATGTACCTTCTATGATAAGGGTAGATGAATTTAATTACTTCAACCTTGAAATATTAAAATAATGTATAACATAGTTAATTTCATGTAAAATCAAAGAAAACCACACCCATTTAAAAAGTTTTTCCTTAAAAAATTATCAAAAATAAATTTATTTCAGTTGAGAATTTAATAAATTTACCCGCAAAAAATTTGGAAATTTGATTAAAGTAGACTACATATTGGATGTCCAATATACAAATAAAAATATTTGATTGTCGGAAAATCTAATTTTTTTAATTACATATTAAAATTATTCCGTCAGACATACGTCAAAAAATTATTTTGCTGTGAAGAATAAGAAAACTTTTTTTTTCCGTAAACCTTAACTAACATTTGAATTTAATGTATGAGTAAAAAAAACTGAGTAAGTATTCAGTATAAAATTTTATTATACATATATATGTTAATACATTCAAAAGCATACGTATATGAATAGTACATACCACATTTAAGCCGATCATTTATTAAATCCTCAATTAGCTGCGGACATTCACTTTCAATAGCATAACAAAATTGTTTAAATTTCACAAAACCATTTTTTGATATAAATTCAATTAATTTATTACATTTAACATCAATTTTATCACATAGATTATTTTTTTCAATTATATTATCACAATTTTCATCATTTTTTGTAATCAATTCCAATTCTTGTGATGAACTTAATACCGAATTTTTCTTAAGTATTGCTATCAATTGTGTTTCTAATAAATCATTAATGATTTGTGTTTTATGCCGTGATAACAACGACCGAACTTCCTCAACTTCTTCAAGATCCATTTAGTAAAAAACATCTAAATCAAAAACAATAATAATCAACGTCAAAAGCCGATCAGAATATTTTAGCTTTGTCTACCCCACCCTTGTTACAAATTAACTCTATAAACTTCCGACATTTTTTTTACCTTTTTTCGATTCATTTTTTATAATTTTTCATGGCATTTTCATCTCTCTCGTTCCATAAGTGTAGCGATTTGTGAGAAAAAAATCAAATATATGTTTCATGTTTATCCATATATATTTTAATAAGGCCACTCACAGTAGAAACTCAGCGTTTCTGTAAGTTTTGCATGGAAAAGGACTGTGGGTTTCTTCGTTCCGGAACGTTGATTCTGTGAGTTACTATATAGTGGCGGGGTAATCCAAATTCTTGAAACACCGAAACATCATTTTGACAATTACCTAAATTGTTTTATGAGGTTAGATTAAACAAAATATATGGTGGAAAGGTAAGCGTTTCTTTAAGTGATCAAATTATTTTACTTATATTGTGATTATTTTCAGGTTTGTTTATAAAGGACAGTGATTTCGATAAAAGATAAGCATTTATTTAAGTGATTAAATTATTTTGCTAATATGGTGTTTGTTTTAAGATTAACTTGTGAAGAAAATTAAATTCTTGGAGATTTCGTAAAAGTAGTGCTGCTTTTCAATATTATATTTTAAATTGAAATTTTTATATCTTTATAAAGAAAGAAAAGATTTTATCAAATGCTTCAACTGAAAATCAAGTGCTAAATATGGAAATCTCTTTTGATATTTTTATTAAATGTGCCAAGAATTAAATTATATATTTTTATAAGTACTAAAATGTTTTATAAGTGGATTTTATATACATCTATGTGTTTCTTTACAAAACAATAACTTAAATAGAATTAATCGACAGCTGGGTTAATTTTCAAGATCACGGCAGCGGCGCTCAAACGGCTAAGTAGAATCCATACAAAAAATGGGAGCTGACAATGCGCGCCGCGCTAGAAGAAAACCGTGTTAAAAGTAGACCTAAAGGCCCAAACACAATGAACGCGGCTTTTTAATAAAAAAAGCATTGAAAATATTTTCTTAAACACAAAGATGAAAAGTAAACAACAAATATGTCGGCAGAAAAGTAATTATCTTTCAACGATGAACGATCCTGTTAGAAAATTTTCAAAGAAACCTACCATGAGGGTTCAAATGCCCCCATTAAAAAAACATATCTTATTTTAGCCAGCTTATTTCAGAAAGTAAACAATAAAGAAAGTTGTGAATATTGAAAAATGGGTTGTATGTTTATTATAGGAAAAGTTAAGTTACATGGTTACAGGACAGTAACGTTCTATACGAAAAATTTCAAAAACGGTCATTTGACCGTAATTTGAAGTTTCTGAACTTGAAATTATTTAAAGAAATTTACAATTTTTATCGGTATGATTTTGTAAAAAAAATATGACGTTAGAAATAAGTAAGGAGTCACATATTAGAATCAATATATTCATTTATTATGAACTACTTTCACTTATTTCTGATAAGTGGAACATGGAAAAAAATGATGTTCTAAAATTGTTAAATTTTTGACTTTACATTTTATTTTTTTTTTCTATGTTATTTTAAATTTGGCCAAGAAACAGTATTTTCGATATTTATAGATAACAGATTCACCTTTCATTTGATACTACTTTCACTTAATTCTGATAAGTGGAACATGGAAAAAAATGATGTTCTTAAATTGTTAAATTTTTGACTTAAAATCCCAGCTGAGATAAGATATTTCATATGTTTGATTTAGTATAATTATTTGGTAGTTTTTTCAAAATATATAGTGACATATGAAATGCTGTATTATAAAGGTAAATATTTTTAATTTTTATTATAAGTGTTTAATATCGGGTAGTAGTTAAGTAAAAAGTGGCATTCTAGAAAAATGTCGGCTTATAAATTGTATTTAACATGTATTTTGAATTTTTGTGCATGTTAGCATTTTTTTGAAAGCGTTACTGGCTATCGGACACGTTTATTACAGTGATTCTCAACTTTTTTTTTGTTGCCGCACACTTTTAACGATTTCAAAATTTGGCGGCACACAAAGAAAAAGATAAGTTTAAAAATTTATTTACACACTGCGTAAAATAGTATATGATAATAATTTTAAATGTGCGAAATAAAATAATATGTACTACAAAAATAACAGTACGTTTATTAAGGTATTAAAAACAAGTGTTATGTAAATCATTGGCCGGAAATGCTGAGGAATATTTATGCGATTGACACTAGAGTCGATCACATAAATATTCCTCTACAATAGCCAGGCCACATGTTTTATTTTTGTTCCGCCCCTGCTGATCCTGAGGAATATTTATGCGATTGAACCTGGAGTCGATCACATAAATATTCCTCTACAATAGCCAGGCCACATGTTTTATTTTTGTGCCACCCTGCTGATCTTGAATACAAAAGACCGGCAGTAAATTATGTTCTATTTCTGCTTATGTGATTAGAAACAGTCACATAAGCGGAAAAGATTTTTAAAAAACAAACAAAAAACCGGCGATAAATTATTTTTTAGTTCTGCTTATGTGATTGTATTTAGAAACAATCATATAAGCAGAAAATACTTTCTAAAATTTTTTCTCACGCGCCACCAAAGTCCATGTGGCCACCAAAGGGCATTATTTTTGGCGCCACTAAATCTAAATAAATAGGGTTCAATTTTCATTTGAGGGACAGTCGTTTTTTAAGAGCCGGACTTAAGAGTCGTTTTGAGGAGTCGTTTCCAGGGGACAGTTGAGAAAAAGTCGTGTTTCGAGTCGGTGTTCAGCAGAGTTCAGAGAGACGAGTCGTTAATGAGTTATCAAATATAGATACACTGTCTTTGTAAAAATATGAAATAAAACTAGTTAAAATATTATTTGTGAATTACTAAGTGTAACTTTCTCTTTTTTGTACAAATATTGCTTGTAATAAAACTATGCTTTTTATAAGAAAAAATGATTTGTGAATTACCGAATAAAGCTATACTTTTTGCAAAAATATTATTTGTAAGTGATTAAATAAAAATATACTTTTTCGTAAAATTATTATGTGTGAGTTATCAAGTAAAAATATACCCTTTTTGTAAAAACATTATTCGTAAAAATATGAAATAAAACTAGCAAAAATATTATTTGTGAATTACTAAATAAAACTTTCTCTTTTTTGTACAAATATTGCTTGTAATAAAACTATGCTTTTTATAAGAAAAAATGATTTGTGAATTACCGAATAAATCTATACTTTTTGCAAAAATATTATTTGGAAGTGATTAAATAAAAATATACTTTTTCGTAAAATTATTATGTGTGAGTTATCAAGTAAAAATATACCCTTTTTGTAAAAACATTATTCGTAAAAATATGAAATAAAACTAGCAAAAATATTATTTGTGAATTACTAAGTGTAACTTTCTCTTTTTTGTACAAATATTGCTTGTAATAAAACTATGCTTTCTATAAGAAAAAATGATTAGTGAATTACCGAATAAAGCTATACTTTTTGCAAAAATATTATTTGTAAGTGATTAAATAAAAATATACTTTTTCGTAAAATTATTATGTGTGAGTTATCAAGTAAAAATATACCCTTTTTGTAAAAACATTATTCGTAAAAATATGAAATAAAACTAGCAAAAATATTATTTGTGAATTACTAAATAAAACTTTCTCTTTTTTGTACAAATATTGCTTGTAATAAAACTATGCTTTTTATAAGAAAAAATGATTTGTGAATTACCGAATAAATCTATACTTTTTGCAAAAATATTATTTGGAAGTGATTAAATAAAAATATACTTTTTTGTAAAATTATTATGTATGAGTTATCAAGTAAAAATATACCCTTTTTGTAAAAATATTATTCTTAAAAATATGAAATAAAACTAGCAAAAATATTATTTGTGAATTACTAAATAAAACTTTCTCTTTTTTGTACAAATATTGTTTGTGAATTAGCTAATAAAACTATGCTTTTTATAAGAAAAAATGATTTGTGAATTACCGAATAAATCTATACTTTTTGCAAAAATATTATTTGTAAGTGATTAACTAAAAATATACTTTGTGTAAAATCTAGAATCTATTATTTAGCCTGATAAGAATAAAAAAAAAAGAATTAAATAATTATGTAACAAAATTGGCGCAGCCGGTAGGATACTGGTCAGCGTAAATAATATTTTTGTATATTGCTGATAAAATCCAGTATCTTAAATAAAACTTTCTCTTTTTTGTACAAATATTGTTTGTGAATTAGCTAATAAAACTATGCTTTTTATAAGAAAAAATGATTTGTGAATTACCGAATAAATCTATACTTTTTGCAAAAATATTATTTGTAAGTGATTAACTAAAAATATACTTTGTGTAAAATCTAGAATCTATTATTTAGCCTGATAAGAATAAAAAAAAAAGAATTAAATAATTATGTAACAAAATTGGCGCAGCCGGTAGGATACTGGTCAGCGTAAATAATATTTTTGTATATTGCTGATAAAATCCAGTATCTTACTAAAGAATCAACGTTTCAACCACCGCTGGATCACCAGCCGTATGAACCAGAGCCAATGATCAACATCATCAAATTCAGCAAGAAACAACAGTGACACACCAAACACAGAGGAAACAACAATTCCACCCTCTGCAACAGCATCTAGTTCAACTGCAAGAACCAGTCTCTCACCACGACAACTCAGAAGCGGTACCATACTACCGACCCCAGGTAAATCGATAGAATTAAGTAAAACATTGTATTCATTAGAAAAGAGAGTGAGAGAGAGCCATAATATAAACGTAACTCAAACCGAGATAGTAAGTAAAGAAAAAAACAAAACAAAGTTAGTAAGGCTCGCTAAAATAAAAGATTTTTCATTAAGTACTGAAAAATTTAAACAGCAAATTCAAGAGTTCCGAACTCACTCACACTCTCTTGATATAAGATCTAAGATAAGTACACGCAATAGTGATTTAAATTTAAGTAGACAATCAACTTGTATCAGCGATATAAACGACTCCGAATTCGACCTCTCCGGGTATAACACGACTCTTAATACCTCCGAAGCCCCTTCATTAATTAACTCACAAGCTGAGGGATCACACGAAACAAAACTTAAAAGTAAAATGGCTGACAATTACATGAAAGTCGCCAAACTTACTGCCCAACTTGTGCCCATATTTTCTGGTATACACGGCCCTACACTAACTTCCGAATTACAAACCTTTATAGGGTGTTGTAAACGAGTTCAGCAATGCCTTAATGAAGACGAACAGTCAGTGTTCGCTCAAATTTTTCCAACAAGATTGCGAGGGGAAGCTTACCAACTTGTAGCCTTTAACCAGCCGGCTACCTTCGAAGATGCAGAACGATTGCTGAATCGAACATATTTGCCTAGGGAAACTTATCAAGAATTAGTAAATTCATTAATTACATTACGACAATTTCCTTTAGAACCGCTTAATTCTTTCGTAACTCGCATAAAACATAAGTTGACATTATGTAAGGAGGCTGCCGAAAGTAAGTATGGTCAGGTGGCAGCCGCAGCCGTAAAACAACAGCTGGAAGATTTTGGTATAAATTCCCTTAAAGGAGGCATAAGTAACCCTCATTTATGCCAATATCTATTGACTATTACAGATACATCACTTGATAATTTAATACAAAAAGCACTAGACATGGAACGTTTACAACAAACGACGCTGAACTCACCACTAGCATACCAGTCTCCATCGGCGACAAACCCCCTGATAGCCCAAAATTACGAGCGATTGGGCTCACAAATAAAAAAAAATGGATTCAATGGGGACGTTCAAAATCTATTTACAACCTCGGTTGATTTATCCCCTAATCCAAATATATTAACTCTCGAAAATAATCATAACTCATATCTGATGAATAAATCTAGTAACCTGAGTCATGAGGGTAAAAACATAAGCTCCTTAACTGCAAACATCACTTGTAGCTTTTGTAAAAAGCGGGGGCATACTTACTCTGACTGTCTTAGGCGCAAAAACACCCCGTTTTGCGACATTTGTAAAAAATATAACCACGACGCTGGCGAATGTCGAAGCCCGCAGTATAATGTCTCAGCAAATAATGTGCAGCACTATAATAGACAAGCATTTAACCCTAACTCACAGGATAATGTGGCAAGACCATGGTACGGCAATAATAGTCGCCAACGTAGCAATAACCAATTAAAAAATTATCCGTCTTGGCCTCATTATCCCAGCAGCAACCCAAAATTTAACAGCAATGAAAAGTACAGTCAAGGGAACTCATTAAACCAAAATTATAATACATTTCCGAGCCACTTAAAATACCCCCAACGACAAGACAGCAATAGACCCCCAATAGACACCACCCAAAACGAAGGGAACTCGCAACCACGCGAACGAGCTGTGTATAACATAAACTTAACCTGTGAATTTTGTGGCAGGAAAGGGCACTCGGTAAAAGAGTGCTACCAAAAAAGGAAGTGGGAAGCCATACCTCAGGGAAACTCCCAAACGTCGGGACCAACTCCACCGGCCCGACGATAAATAAAAAAACAAAAAACATACCACAGACGTTACAGCCTTGCGCCCCGATAGTACACCTACCATTAGACATAACACAAAATAAAATGCCCAACTTTCTGGTGGATACGGGCGCAGAAGTTAGCCTCATTAAACAACGCTCTCTGAAACCAAAGCTAATAATAAACACCAAAAACAACTGCACCCTTCAAACTCCTTTCGGTAAGGGAACAACCCTGGGTAGCTGCATAGGCAACTTTGATTTACCTACTAAAATCCCTTGCAGTTTTCAAGTAGTAAAAGATATGCCGGAGCTCACAACAGATGGACTATTGGGGAACGACTTTCTGTCAAAAAATTGTATCATAGAAGGCCCCAATAACATCCTACGCTTTCCTCTTACTAAAAATAATCTAAAGGATTTAAAGTTTCCGCTAAAAAAGCTTGATTTAATTGGACAAAGACAACGAGACCATGTTAACACCCAAGACAGCGCAAGTGACGAATTATTCCTTCAAAATTTCAATACGGAGGTAACCATAAACGATTCAGGTAATTACAAATCGGGTTGCGAAACTCCAAACAAATTTTCAAAGTCACGCTGTCTTCAAAATTTCAATACGGAGGTAACCATAAACGATTCAGGTAATTACGAATCGGGTTGCGAAACTCCAAACACATTTTCAAAGTCACGCTGTCTTCAAAATTTCAATACGGAGGTAACCATAAACGATTCAGGTAATTACGAATCGGGTTGCGAAACTCCAAACAAATTTTCAAAGTCACGCTGTCTTCAAAATTTCAATACGGAGGTAACCATAAACGATTCAGGTAATAACGAATCGGGTTGCGAAACTCCAAACAAATTTTCAAATTCACGCTGCCCTCAAAATTTCAATACGGAGGTAACCATAAGCGATTCAGGTAATTACGAATCGGGTTGCGAAACTCAAAATAAATTTTCAGCTCCAATAACTACAAATAACTTCAGAAAAAACAATGCAATCGAACACCCTTTAATATTAAAAATAAAATTCGATAAACCATGTTGTATCCCCGCACGAACGCAAGGATTTATTCCAGTTCATATTAATCTGGCAGAAGATAAATTTTGCTTAGCTGAACAGTTGGAAGAAGGTATATTTCTCGCAAATAGTTTCCTACCCAAAGGGAATCAATCCACTAAGATCGGAATACTCAATACAACGATAAAACCTCTAACTCTCGACGAAATAAAACTAAAAATCACCTCTTTTGAACATTATGACATTGTCAAACTAATGAATAAAGATTTAACTCACACGACCGATGAGATAAGCAGCCTAAACTACTATAGGAACAATACAAATATGAACCTATTTAAACACAATAGCAAACCCCCTACTAATCACGCAAAAAATAAGTTTCAAAAATCATCACCAAATGCCCCCATAGCAAAAAATTTAACTACGTCTAAAAACTTAAATAAACAAACCCAATATACAAACCCCTGTGAAACAAAAAACACGACCTTTTTAGCTTACATTCACCCAAATGACCTGTCTTGTGACACACGAAACACCCAATTAATTGAAGAGTTAAATTTAAATGAAAACTTGAGTACCGAAGAGAAAAGGTGTATAATCACCCTTTGTCACGAATACAACGATATTTTCCACTTGAAAGGAGACAGACTATCCTGTACTAATGCAATAACCCACGAAATTCCGCTAATACAAGACCAGGCACCCATTAATCAGAAAATGTATAGACTCCCAGAGTCACAAAAGGAGATTATAAATGAACAACTCACCGAAATGCTAAATGATGGCATCGTATTGCCAAGTAAAAGCCCCTGGAATTCTCCCCTATTAGTAGTCCCAAAAAAGGCTGGACCAAATGGTGAGAAAAAATGGCGGGTGGTAGTTGATTTTAGGAAATTGAACGAAAAAACAATAGGTGATGCCTACCCTCTGCCTCGGATAGAAGATATATTAGATCAACTGGGGCATGCACGCTACTTCACGACTCTCGATTTAGCAAGTGGCTACCATCAAGTGCTGGTAAACCCAAAGGATCGAGATAAAACGGCATTTAGTACCAACTATGGCCACTACGAATTCCAACGCATGCCATTCGGTCTAAAGGGAACTCCAGCCACGTTTCAACGCCTAATGAACTATGTTCTTACAGGCCTCCAGGGGCTGGAGTGTTTTGTTTACCTTGATGATATAGTGATCTACGGCAAAAACCTTGAAGATCACAACACTAAGCTTCGAAAGGTATTTGATCGATTGAGAGAAAATAATCTCAAACTCCAGCCCGAAAAATGCCAATTTTTAAAAAAAGAGGTGGTATACTTGGGACATATTTGTTCGGAAAATGGAGCTTTACCAGACTCTCGAAAAATTGAATGTGTGCAGAATTTCCCCACACCCAAAACCACGAAGCAAGTACAATCATTCTTGGGACTCGCTAATTATTATAGGAAGTTTATCCCCGAATTTTCAAGAAAAGTACGACCCATTACTAACCTTCTTCGGAAGGATACCAAATTTCTCTGGACCCCTAAATGTGAAGAATCATTTCAAACCATCAAACAATCATTAGTTTCACCCCCTCTTCTTATTTACCCAGATTTTACCAAACCCTTCAACTTGACAACTGATGCTAGCAGCGAAGCATTAGGTGCGGTCCTTTCACAGGGTGAGGTTGGAAAGGACCGGCCAATCGCTTACGCAAGTCGAACTCTTAACAAAGCAGAGCGCAATTATTCAACTATAGAAAAGGAACTACTCGCCATCGTATGGGCGGTGAAAAACTTTCGTTGTTACCTCCAGGGTAGACCTTTCACGGTTTATACCGATCATAAGCCTTTGAAAGGCATTTTTAACGTAAAAGATCCAACCACTCGGTTAGTACGATTCCACCATAAGTTATCAGAACATGACTACAAAATTGAATACAAACCCGGCAAATACAACACAAATGCCGATGCTCTTAGCCGAATAAAAACAGACAACCTGGACGAACCCAAAAATCAATTATACTTTCCTCAAGTCAGCTTATTGAAAGAACAACCGACATTCAATACAAAACCAGTTTTGAACATTATCACACGATCTCAGACAAAACTAAAAGATACTATTCCACCCATTGAAAACCACAAAAAAACGTTACAATCCCCCCAATCACCCACCGAGACAGACCAAGTTAAAATAACCGAGACAGGAGTTGACGAACAAAACACAACCAGGGAAAACCCAGAATCTTCACCTCACCAAAAACGAAAAGCTGTTGAAGTTATAACCTCCCCCGAAGAGATTAAAATAATACTTAAAGACTATCACGATTCTCTTTTTGGAGGTCACCAGGGAGTCATAAAAACTTTTAAGAGAATTCGTCAAAAATACTGGTGGAAACATATGTTCCGTGATATCAAACTCCATATAAAACAATGTAAAAAATGCCAAACCATGAAGGCTTCCCGCTTAACCCGAATGCCAATGGTCATCACAGATATTGCAAAACAACCATTCGAAAAAATCTACCTGGACATAGTAGGTCCTCTTGAAGAGACTAATTTCGGCAATAAATACATCCTGACTTTTCAGGACAACCTTACAAAATTTGTCGACTGGTATGCCCTCCCAAACGCTGAAGCAGAAACTATAGCCCGGATTTTTTTTGACCAAATTATTACCCGATATCGGATTCCCCAGAAAATAGTGACTGATCAAGGGTCTAATTTCTTAAGCGATTTATTTAAAAGTGTATGCAAACTTCTCAAAATCAAAAAAACTTCAGACATCCGCTTATCACCCCCAATCGAATGGTGCTCTAGAACGAGCACATAGACCCCTGATTGAATACCTACGCACGATAATAGATCATAACTCTAAAACATGGGATCAATTTCTACGTACGGCAGCCTTTGTGTACAATAACAGTGAACATGAAGGGACGAAACTGACCCCAATGGATTGTTTATATGGCTTCAAGTCGGATGTACCCTCTAATTTAAAACGAGAGCCAGAGCCCTTATACAATCACGAAAATTATTATCACCTCTTACGGTATAAATTACAACAGTCCTATAATCTAGCCAGGAAAAATATTCTAGCAAGTAAAAGACGGTCCAAAAAAAATTACGACAAAAATTTGCATCCATCTCATTTTGTTGTAGGTGACAAAGTTCTGCTCAGGAATGAAAGCAGAAAACATAAATTGTCGCAACTATGGGTTGGACCCTATTTAATTGAAGACACCCTAGGGCCAGTAAATTCGATTATAAAAATAGGAAAACGAAGGGTGAATGTCCACAATAATCGCCTCAAACCCTTCTTTGAATAACGACAGCCTCATCATAAAATTTCAACATCATCATTTTTTTTGATTTTTTTTCTTCGCTCTCTTTCAACTTCAATATTTTTTTCCGTCCCCTCTCTCTTTCGAAAATAGATGTATACAAACAATAACACTCTCAACCATATTTGAAAAATCAAAAAGGGATCAAATAACCCCGAGTGGGTGGCAGACACCATCAATTGTTTCAAACAAACGATTTACCCAAATTTAGAGAGAATCCCTCACTAATCGCAGGGATTCTCTTCCTTGAGGAGGGAAGGTATGTTATGTAAATCATTGGCCGGAAATGCTGAGGAATATTTATGCGATTGACACTAGAGTCGATCACATAAATATTCCTCTACAATAGCCAGGCCACATGTTTTATTTTTGTTCCGCCCCTGCTGATCCTGAGGAATATTTATGCGATTGACACTGGAGTCGATCACATAAATATTCCTCTACAATAGCCAGGCCACATGTTTTATTTTTGTGCCACCCTGCTGATCTTGAATACAAAAGACCGGCAGTAAATTATGTTCTATTTCTGCTTATGGGATTAGAAACAGTCACATAAGCGGAAAAGATTTTTAAAAAACAAACAAAAACCCGGCGATAAATTATTTTTTAGTTCTGCTTATGTGATTGTATTTAGAAACAATCATATAAGCAGAAAATACTTTCTAAAATTTTTTCTCACGCGCCACCAAAGTCCATGTGGCCACCAAAGGGCATTATTTTTGGCGCCACTAAATCTAAATAAATAGGGTTCAATTTTCATTTGAGGGACAGTCGTTTTTTAAGAGCCGGACTTAAGAGTCGTTTTGAGGAGTCGTTTCCAGGGGACAGTTGAGAAAAAGTCGTGTTTCGAGTCGGTGTTCAGCAGAATTCAGAGAGACGAGTCGTTAATGAGTTATCAAATATAGATACACTGTCTTTGTAAAAATATGAAATAAAACTAGTTAAAATATTATTTGTGAATTACTAAGTGTAACTTTCTCTTTTTTGTACAAATATTGCTTGTAATAAAACTATGCTTTTTATAAGAAAAAATGATTTGTGAATTACCGAATAAAGCTATACTTTTTGCAAAAATATTATTTGTAAGTGATTAAATAAAAATATACTTTTTCGTAAAATTATTATGTGTGAGTTATCAAGTAAAAATATACCCTTTTTGTAAAAACATTATTCGTAAAAATATGAAATAAAACTAGCAAAAATATTATTTGTGAATTACTAAATAAAACTTTCTCTTTTTTGTACAAATATTGCTTGTAATAAAACTATGCTTTTTATAAGAAAAAATGATTTGTGAATTACCGAATAAATCTATACTTTTTGCAAAAATATTATTTGGAAGTGATTAAATAAAAATATACTTTTTCGTAAAATTATTATGTGTGAGTTATCAAGTAAAAATATACCCTTTTTGTAAAAACATTATTCGTAAAAATATGAAATAAAACTAGCAAAAATATTATTTGTGAATTACTAAGTGTAACTTTCTCTTTTTTGTACAAATATTGCTTGTAATAAAACTATGCTTTCTATAAGAAAAAATGATTAGTGAATTACCGAATAAAGCTATACTTTTTGCAAAAATATTATTTGTAAGTGATTAAATAAAAATATACTTTTTCGTAAAATTATTATGTGTGAGTTATCAAGTAAAAATATACCCTTTTTGTAAAAACATTATTCGTAAAAATATGAAATAAAACTAGCAAAAATATTATTTGTGAATTACTAAATAAAACTTTCTCTTTTTTGTACAAATATTGCTTGTAATAAAACTATGCTTTTTATAAGAAAAAATGATTTGTGAATTACCGAATAAATCTATACTTTTTGCAAAAATATTATTTGGAAGTGATTAAATAAAAATATACTTTTTCGTAAAATTATTATGTGTGAGTTATCAAGTAAAAATATACCCTTTTTGTAAAAACATTATTCGTAAAAATATGAAATAAAACTAGCAAAAATATTATTTGTGAATTACTAAGTGTAACTTTCTCTTTTTTGTACAAATATTGCTTGTAATAAAACTATGCTTTCTATAAGAAAAAATGATTAGTGAATTACCGAATAAAGCTATACTTTTTGCAAAAATATTATTTGTAAGTGATTAAATAAAAATATACTTTTTCGTAAAATTATTATGTGTGAGTTATCAAGTAAAAATATACCCTTTTTGTAAAAACATTATTCGTAAAAATATGAAATAAAACTAGCAAAAATATTATTTGTGAATTACTAAATAAAACTTTCTCTTTTTTGTACAAATATTGCTTGTAATAAAACTATGCTTTTTATAAGAAAAAATGATTTGTGAATTACCGAATAAAGCTATACTTTTTGCAAAAATATTATTTGTAAGTGATTAAATAAAAATATACTTTTTCGTAAAATTATTATGTGTGAGTTATCAAGTAAAAATATACCCTTTTTGTAAAAACATTATTCGTAAAAATATGAAATAAAACTAGCAAAAATATTATTTGTGAATTACTAAATAAAACTTTCTCTTTTTTGTACAAATATTGCTTGTAATAAAACTGTGCTTTTTATAAGAAAAAATGATTTGTGAATTACCGAATAAATCTATACTTTTTGCAAAAATATTATTTGTAAGTGATTAACTAAAAATATACTTTGTGTAAAATCTAGAATCTATTATTTAGCCTGATAAGAATAAAAAAAAAAGAATTAAATAATTATATAACACAAGTTAATCTAAGAATACTTTTAATGCGAAATTAGAGCTTGATGTTTTTTGATAATTTCATTTATATTTGGTCGTAAAAATGACAATACTACTCTCATATCGTCTTTTACATTTAACAATCTTAATTTTTTTTAGTTTTTATGTTGGTCAATGCTGAAAATCCGAATTTTACACAAATAAAACGTGGATAATCTCAATTATTGGAAAGCAAAATGAGTTCTTCCTCTTCATTCAACCCAATCTAACATCGATCAAGTACACTAAATTACAACCCCTTTTGAACAAGCATTTGAAGAAAAAGTATTGTTCTGCTGTGTTCTTGGTTGAATACAAGGCATTTGACAAGGTCTGGCATAAAGGGTTTAGCTTTATGATGAGTAAGGTCTTAACCTAAAGTTATTGTCCACTGGTCGAATCATATCTATCCTATTGAAAAATTAACGAGCACGAGGAAGTGTCCTGGGATCCTTTATCCCTTTACACATGGAAATTCACATAGACCTATTTAGATATTAAATGGGTCAATCAACTGATAGAGGAATGCACTGATAACCACGAAAAACCTTCACTTAGACACAGCAAAGTTAAAGCTATTCAACTCTTTGATAATACCAAGGAAATCAGGAGGCTTAAACGCATTAAACCGGAGAATTTTTTAGAAGCTCCTAGTTTTGCGGTTTTTTACCATAAAGACAATTAAAATTTGAATTAGCACTTCCTTGGTTACATTGAAATAGGCATTCTCGTTTATATATATATATTGTAATAATTAATTGGCTTTATTTAACCTACCACTTTGTTTTTTAGACCATTCATTAAACAACTAATAAATAAATTTTGAATTGTACAACGGACTTTGTAATAATGGCACTTGAGCTGATATCTTGGAAAAAGAAATGCGTTGGATTATGAAAAATTACAATTGAAATGGTAATTGCTTTACTATACAAATCATATAACTTGCAATAAAACTAGATAAATGTAGAAGATATAGCCAATTGTTTTTAGTCTAGCAAATAGTCAAATAGTCTAGAGTACAAGCTAGTACAATGGCGGGTGATTGGTGTAGAACATAATCAATAAAAGGAGAAATTTTTATGCCAATAACAAGTTAGGTGACAAAATGCCAAAAATGTTAAGCCTGATAAAGTTATTAAATAGGCGACAACGACCATATAAATTTATCGACATGTTTCAGGCGCATTTTACACAGGAAAAATCAGAAAAACATGTGGTTTTAGCATCTTCTTCAAACTTTGAAATTCTTAGAAACTCTTCAAAGCTGATTTATTTGCATAGTGCAGTTAATGAGAATTATTGTTTTTGGCTGTACCCAGCATTAGTAATTTAATATTGTTCTGATGCAACAAAAAGATGTTGTTTGAAACATTAAAGCTGTATTTTCCTTTGTTAATTTTTCACAAAAATATACTGCGGTGTTAAAAGTTGTTTTCATAAATTTAGCTTAAAATTCTAAGTTAGCAGTTTTGAATAAAATAGGAAAAAGCTATAATAATTCAACCAAAAGTAAATTGTTCTAATCAACAAACTTAGATTAGATCATTTAGCCAAATATTTTATGCAAACACCTTAAACTCAAATTAAAAGTTACTTAATAGCCTTTTAATTCACGTCTTTAACCAAGAAAAATATTACTACTAGTTGGAAAATTACAACCCAAACTTACTTTATTCAAAAATAGACAGTTTTGGGTTCAGTTTAGAGAAACGTCTATAGATTTATTTTCACTGATTTATTAGTGTCGGAAATTTAATTTCTTCCATAAAAAGCTATAAGTAATATAAATTTATAGAACTCAAAAGTCTAACATATTTCTATATCTTCAATTGAATTAACTTGTGGACGAAAGCAAAAAAAATCATCAACTGCTTGTTGAATCCATTTCTCATCTAAAAATGAATATTGAGTAAATTTAATTACAGTATAAACATTTTAGAGAATTTCAATCATACCTGGATATTGATTATCTAATATAATTGTATACGTTAATTTTTTTGCAAGTTTCTTAAACAAATAACGATTACTAATTAAACCTTCATTCAAGGGTTTCATTAAATATTTAACTACCCAGGGCGCAATTCGTTTTTTACAGCTCCCTATTAACTCTTCATCCAATTCACTTGGGCTGTAAAGTGCAAATTCATCATCACTATCCTCACCAAAATATGCTAAAAATTTATTTTTTATTGATTGATGATAGCGCAATCCTTTATCTGCTAGTCTTAGTAAAATTTCTCTTAGTTTTTGCTGTCTCATATGAAGTTCACATGGCCATAGACTTTCACTTAAATTGAATAAAACTGCTCTATATGAATTTGGTTTCATTGAATTTGTCTGTGAATCTTTCGATTCGATTTCATTTGGTATGCTAGCTTGCTCAATTTCTTTAAGAATTGATTCAACTTCTGGATTATATATGCCTTCACCAAATATTTCATCTTCTAATCTTTCACTTTCATTCCCAAATAATGTGTCTAATTCTTTTGCAACGGAATCATTTTCAAGTAATTGAGGTTTATTTATTGGAGCATTTGAAATTACTGGACTTAGTTTTAGTGGTGTATTTTTTGTTAACTTTCGATCAATTCTATTACATTCATCCAATTTTGAATTATGAAATTTACGTTTAAAACGTGAGTTAATTTCGTATTGATTAATACAATCAAAACGATTTGGATTAATAATATCAAGTGCTTCTTTATTTTCTTGTTTGACCTTAATATCTTGTGTTAAACATTTTTCTCTATCATCTAATTTTTCTTCGAAAATATTAACTTTTTCTTGCAAAGAAAGATATTTATGTTTTATTTGATAAATTCCACACATATTAAGGTCTTGATTCTTTGCTTCTAAAAACTTATTTTCAGTTTGTGTTTCTGAATCTATAAATGTTTTTTTATTATTTTTATTAGATAAAAGGCATTTTACACCAAACTTATCGAGCTCTGGAAAAAGTTTACCACATTCAGTTTCTCGACGAATTTCAGCTATCTTAAAACAATTTTAACAAATATCAGTAAACTAATAGGTATTAAAATATTTATTTCGTTATGTATTTTAAATTAACACAAATTAAAATTAAATATATTAGTTTTGATAAGCAACTTACAATTTTGAGCGCAGTTTTTCTATAGAATTGTACAACCATACATGATCTTGCAGCACACTGTTCCAAATAAGTTGCGGATTTTTGAATAGAAGCTAAGGATATTTCTATATTTTCATTGATTTTAGAGCAGCTACTATAGTTTTCGTATAATAATTTTTCAATATATGAAAAATATTGAGAACGAACCTTTAAACAAATTTGTTTATTTATTAGCGGCATTAGGGATTTAAAATATTTTACCAAATCAGTTAGTTTATTCACTATGTTATCTGGCAAAGTAAGGTCTATTTCAAAATCTTCCACATATTTATTTTTAACACTTTTCTCTGAATCTATGGCAGGTATAGAAAAATGAGTACTCATGGCTTTTGTTATCTGAAATTCTTATAATAGAAAAATTTGAAATTATGAAGAATTCAAAGTTTTATTAAATAAATCGATTTTTTACATTTATAAAAATCTATTAATTTGAATTAAATATCCTTCTTCTGATTGCTTGAAATAATAAAACGCCGGTAAGTATAGATTACAAAAGATAATAAAAAAAATTGAAAGATAATTAATTGAAAATGAGTCTATTTTAAGTAAATTTAAATTTTTAATTACTTGTTTTGTCTTTCAGAAACCAACATATCAACTTTCAGTTAAAAACAGCACTAATATTTACCTGAGGTATAGATTAGTGTTTTGGACAGCGCTTTTATTTGAGGTGCGGTTATAATCAATAGTTTTTGATTGATTTTGACATATTTGAAACGCCTCAAGAAACTGACTCAAAACTGACAAAACTAGAGAAACGGTACAGTAAAGTTGTGCCTATATAGTGTCAAAAGTATATAGATTTTAAAAAGTATGTATATTTGTAAAGTGTATATTTCAGTATTTAAAAAGTTTAAAGAAAATATAGTTAAGGTTCATTGTTCTTAAATATGATTTTAATTCAATAGACTAATAAATTTATAAATTTTTAAAAATAAAAGAATGATATATAATGAGCTTTTCTACAAAAAATATGACGCAGACTCTTTGTGCTTTGCAAAAATTAACAAAAAATTTGACTTGTTTACAGTTACAAGAAATAAGAAAATTAAAATTTTTGGTCCTCCTTCAACCAACTTGGTTAAGCAAACCAATAATTGGTTGATTTTCGTAAAACATTCAGTAATTTTGAGGCGCGGTTATACACAATAGTTTTTCTAAGTTTGACATTTTGATTGAAAATATATAGCTTATGGTTTCTAACCATTTTTATTATATTAAATTGACTTACCTTAAATAATAATGCATTATAAATGCAATAAAATTGTTTTAAAGGTACAAATTTTATTTTTCGAAAGGACTTGTAATGTCCTTGACTGTGTTTTTTAATTCTTTACCTTCGATTGTACAAGGTACAAAAGTACAAATCTATTACGTTTTTGTACTTCCAGTTGGACTTTGGAAATGAAACTTGTACATTTGACGTTTGACAATTTAAATTTTCTCATTGTATAAATTTTATCTTTATCTCATTGTACCTGGGCTGGCATTCTGTCTCGGTGAGAAACGAGAATGAGAATGAGAATGTCAAATTTTGACATTTGCCATACATTATATGTCAAAATCCGACTTTCTCATTCTCACGCTAACTTCTCACTGAGACAGAATCCCAGCCCTGTTAAGGTGCAAACACAATGAACGCGGCGCGCAAGTGGAAAGTGTTTTCATTCAGAATTACGAAATTCAGCTATATAAGATCCCATAGCTGTGACAGCTGTCACCGCTTGCGCGCCGCGAACCGCGTTCATTGTGTTTGGGCCTTTAGGGTCGAAGGTACAGAATTTAAAAAAACAGTCCTTATTGCAGTAAATATATTTCTGAGTGTAACCCCGTCTAGGATTGCCTCTAATTCTGCTGTCCAAATCGTTAATGTAGACACCAAGTATGAATTCTACTTATAGGCGGTTTACACTGGCAACGAAACCATGGTGTGGAACCTTATGAAATTATGCATTATGAAATTATTTACGAAATTATTGAAATTATTTTTAACATACAAATTAAATGCTTTTCAAGTCGAGATATTGTTTATAAGTAAAACCGTGACTTTTGTAATATTTTTAATAATAGGAATATCAAATCACAACTTGTTAGTCAATTATTTTGTTGAATTCAAGAAAAAAAAAAGCTTTAATTATTAATTTGTAGTATATTTAGTAGTAAAAATCAAGGAATACATTAATTTTCAAATAACTACTGCTTAAATATTTTTTTATAACAACTCTTTACAGTTTATTGCTATTTCACTTTGCTATAAAGTATGTATATCACAAAATGTGGAAAAGTATGGTCATCTGAGTTTTAAGTGACCAAATGTTCCACCAATAACTGAGCTAAACCAATTTTAGAAAGACTTTTAATTCTTAAGAAAACCTTTAATTTTTAAAGAAATTTAACTTTGTTTAAACTTATTCCGAGCATATAAATCAAATCAGATCAGTAGGGGAAATTTAGAGATCAAAAAGTGCTAAGATCAAGGATAGATAGATCTAGTATTATGAGATTTATCGACGTAGGGCGAGTGAGAAAGAATTAATAGCTATCCTCTCTTCAGTCAAGTCTTGTCTAGACAGATACAAAAACAATCCTAAAGGCCACATATTGCATGAAACAAAGGAAATAGTATATGTATTTGATTTATTAATTGTTGGCGTATGGAAAGTCTTAATACTCCCCAGAAAAATAAAAAAATAAAAAATAAATCTGCAAAAACATTTGATTGGAGTATAATAATGATTATTCGGTTTTTGGCGCTGATCAAAAATCAGCAAAAGTAGTTCATTTTTAAATAATTTATGCAAGTATAGTTAAAAATATGGCTGGTATATATCAGGGCTGGGATTCTGTCTCGGTGAGAAGTTAGCGCGAGAATGAGAAATTCGGATTTTGGCATATAAGGTATGGCAAATATGTCAAAATTTGACATTCTCATTCTCATTTTGACTTCTCACCGAGACAGAATCCCAGCCCAGGTCACATTAATATTTCATATTACAACAAATTATAATTGCCATTTGAATTAATACTAGAATATAGAAATAAAATATGTATAAATATAAAAAATGTGGCAATTGCTGGTTTATAAACAGAAAAAAGATCGCAAATAATCAGATCGTTATATCTTAAATTTTTAAACATGATGATACCAAGCTGACAATCCACTCTAATGATGAAGCTGAAAAGAAACTAAATTTTAAGATTAAAATATATTTGAAAAACTTAATATTTTGGATTTGAAGCAGATGCTTAGAAGTGAAGTCCTCTTTTATCATCATATGTAAAAAAATATTAAGTTTAATATTTCCTAAACGAGTTCCGATGACGAAGTGCACCGTTTCAAGGCCTTGAACGGTTTGTATAATTTTGCACTTTTACTGAATATTTTCCCGATGGAGGCTTGTACACCTATTGTTCAGTTGCAGATTTTTGTCCTTTTATGTCGTCAGTTTTGCCATTTCCTGACTCAACACCAAATGTAATCGGAACATGTCTTTTAGCATTAAGTTTGGACTAAAAAAAATATGTATTTTTAACATTAAATTCTATTACTTCTAATAAAATTAAAAAACCGTACATGTTATTCTTGTTGTTAAGTCTTTTCTTAGTCAGAAGTAACAATACACTCTTTTTTATACTAGTGTACATCTCTTCTAATTGAAAAAATATAATCTATATCTTCGATATAAGCTCATTGAGTGCTATATATTGCACCAACATTTTAATTTGTTCCTAATCCACCTATATTACATTAAATTAATAATATATTAATCTGCAATAACAATAGAGTAATCACTTACTTAAAGTAAAACTTGAACACTTAACCTCAAACTCCCAAATATATTGACATTTGAGTTTCATTTCACTAACATAGATTCCATACTACGCCAGCTGGTGTAAACCCCCTTCTGAAACCATCTAATTTGTTGGTTTGCACACCATGGTATCGTTGCCGGTGTAAGCCGCCTATTACTGTCACCGCTTCCGCGGTCACCGTTAAGGCCCAAACGCAATGAACGCGGTTCGCGGCGCGCAAGCGGTGACAGCTGTCACAGCTATGGGATCTTATATAGCTGAATTTCGGAATTCGGAATGAAATGCGCAACTGCTTGCGGATTTTCGGAATTCTGAATGAAACGCAACCGCGTACATTCCCAGCAGGAAATCTGTCATCATGATGACATGTCAACATAATTTAAACAGCTATTCATCGTAATCATGTCATCTAGGTTTTAGATTTTATAAGTTTATACTAATATTGTTAAATTCATCAGCGTAAATATATTTGTGCTATGCGTGGTTTTTATATGCCGGTAAGTAAAATTTTGGTTAGTGTATGTTTTAAGTTAAAATGACAGATGGAATGAAAAGTGCTTTGGAATTTTTGTGAGTTATACGTAAGTAGATAAATAACAGATTAATATACAAAGAAATGTTTAACTGTAAAACAATTTAGGGAATTAGCAAACACAGAAAGGTAATAAAAAAATGCATTAAACGTTAAAAAGAATTAATTACTATTGAAATTTCAGATATGCACCTCCAAAAAATTTCGATTTTGAAAACTTAGAGCCAAAATACTGGAAGAATATTACATAAATTGCACCGATTTATGGAGCTGATGTAAGCGGTACCCCAACTGATCCTGATATCAACATCAGGATAGTTTTTATTAAATAATATAAAATTAATTAATTTAATTTATATTTAGGAATGGAATTTAAATCGTTTAGGAAAAATATTATATTTAATTAAAGTTTAAGTCAGGCATATTTTCGACATAAAATGACATATTGTATTAAAATAACAGGATGTACCATTTAATAAAATAAATAAATATATTAATTTTTAAAAATTATATTGGCATTTTTACTAAATATAATAAGTTAAATATTCAATAGTATTTAGCTATATATATACTATAGCAAACTCACTCACACATAAAAGTAATGTGTATGTGTTGAAAGGTGATATTTTTAGCGGCTGTCGCTATATTAATGTGATCAAACTTTATATCTAAGTTTATATCATAGACATAGACATAGACAGAAAGACTATGATATATCAGATTTATCATCGTACGGATTTCCTGCTGGGTTCTGTTTGGGCCATTAGATCGTAAAAGAAGAAATATCAGAGAATAGAGAAATATATTTTCATCGAATACAGAATCTTAAAAATGTTTTGAATATTAATGATAAAAAAATGCAATAAATTTTTCTGTTCAAAAGTTGATTTTATTTCAAATATTTTATGAAAAAACCATTTTATAAACTATGATAATAATTTGCTTAGTGCCTTAAAAAGAATTAGTAAGAAGTGGTAATGTCAAGGATTTAAACTTTGAGATAGAAGAAGAAAATGAAAAGAAAAGTATCTGCATGAAAATTGTGAAAAATGAGTCGACATGAAGGTAATATAAATTATTAAATATACTAAAGTATTATTTTCAATCAAAAACTAAGTTAAAAGTGTGGATACTAAATTTGATTTACTTTAAATGGTAGTATCAATTTAAAATTAAAGGTTGTGCAATGTTTGTCTTTGTGTGCGTGTGACGGAAGAAATTAAAAGGAAAACGCATTTAATAAATTGACTGATGAGGAAAATCAATTTTCTTTGTGGCTGTTTATTTATAATTTTCTATATAGTATTCACCACTATTATATTTTAAAGCATTCACGTACAGTTCTAACGTTACCAAGATTTTTCATAATAACATAAAGCCGACAATGTCCGGAATGAGTTTGGGTTTTAATACAAAGTAATTCTAAATAAATTTAAATATAGTATTTTTTAAATCACTAATTTAATTCCACTTAAAAACAATGAATATTAATAGAATTAAAGCTTGGGATAATTAAGACAATATTAAACAATTTTTACTGTTTAATTGGAAAATTTAATGAGATCAGTTATTTCGGGCTTTGTAGTGACAAAATTTATGCTTCGAAAATAACTTTGCCTTCTGCTAAAACTTATTTACCTTTTGCAAGCAACCTCAATTATTGAATAGAAACTTTAAAGATTTTTATCTGATTATACCACCTAAATCAATAATAGATTATTAAAATATTCAATAATAATATCTTCGTAATATTTTAATTCTTTTAGGTGTTAGCTGTGATTCATGTCTAAAAAGTAATTTTAGTGGAAGACGCTATAAATGTCTTATATGTTATGATTATGATTTATGTGCTGATTGTTATGAGGAAAATGCAACAAGCACACGACATTCCGCCGACCATCCAATGCAATGCATCCTTACAAGATCTGATATTGAATTATATTACGGGGGGGAAATGTTAAATTCAGAGCAGCCTCAAAGTTTTACTTGTCCATATTGTAAAAAAATGGGATTTAGTGATTCAACACTTTTAGATCATGTAGGCTCAGAACATACAGATACTGGCTTAGAGGTTGTTTGTCCCGTGTGCGCTGGTTTACCTGGAGGTGATCCTAATCTAGTCACAGATGATTTTGCTGGTCATTTAGCACTTGAGCATAGACCTGGTCCAAGGGATCTTATATCATTTTTGATATCCTTTTCAAAAATAATAATTTGTAAAAAACTTTAATTGCAATTTGTTTATAATTTTTTCCTTAACTAAATAAATACGATGAGCCATCAGCTATTCGACATGGTGGTGTTCGTCGAATTCCAGGTCGAGCACTCGGTGGTCCTAGATCACGACGCTCAAATATGCATTTTAGTTCTTCTGGTGGTTTATCAGCGTTATCACCTTCAGGACGTGAAGCTGTAGATCCAATAGCTGAATTACTTTCACAGTTATCTGGGGGACGACGGGGTGCGCCCCAGCCTTCGCAATTACAACAATTACAAATGCATATTCAACTAGAAAGACAACAACTTTCGGTAAATTGAACAAATTTAATTTGATTTAGCTTTATGTAAAATTTTGAATTTAATTCATGTAATTTTAAAGTCTACGCGTCAGCAATTGGAACGTTTTCCACGACGTCAGCCACATCCTACTTCATCTTCAAATACAAATGCTTCAGTACAAGAAGTGATTGCTTCTGGATCAACAGGAAATATGAATAATGTTGGTAGCAGTGCAACATCTGGAATAATAACATCAACACCACAACCACAACCAAGTATGGCTGTTAGTTCAATTACAGCACGTGAATTGATATTAAATAGCTCGTCACCTTTACCTTTAGCCATGACTTCTGTTGGACCTACAGGAGTGCAGCCAAATAATGCAAGTGATATTCACTCACAGTATCTTTTGTCGAAATTTATGCAACCTACTTTAAGTGAAAATGAATTGGCTCAATTAGAAAGGGACAGAGCTGATCGGTATGTAAATTTAATTTTTTGATTTTCATTTTAAAAAACAGCATCTTTTAAAAATATGGGACTCAAATATTGTTGTTGACTAAACTTGATGTTTTGAGAGTGCAAAAAGGACAAAATAACACTAAAACTAGTTATACTCAAATTAATATATTTTAAATTTTAAATCGTAAATATAATAAAAATACAAACGTATTTATTTTTTTTCTAAGCTCACAATATGTACAAGCATTAGTGTTATCGACTTTGTCACGCATTAATCTAATAGATGAAAATGAAAGGCAAAAGCGTGCAGAATCCCAGGAAACTAACAGTGATAATATAAATAGTGATGCTAATAATGGAAGTGGAGAACACTCATTGAATAATAGTAAGGAAGATAAAATTGTTAAAAATGGTACAGATAAATTAGGTAATGGAGGATCACCTGGCCAAGTTCATCATAGTCAACTAACTTCACACAGTTTGCAAAATGAAATAGTTGAATTACAAAACTACCGTGGTTCTGTCTGTAAAAAGAAAGTAGCATCAGCAATTGCTGATAATTCTGCTATAGTTATTGAATGTCGAGAACGTCCACCGCCTTCACCTGGTGGGATACAAGAACAGGGACAAGGGAAGCCGACACGAGAAATTAAAATTACTTCAGTTACATCTAAAGAAATCCCAGACTCAAGGTAGTGCTGTTTTTAGTCTTTCAATTTATTATAATAATTATTATATCAGAAAAAACATCCAATCAATATTAAAAAAATTCTAGGCATATATATAATTTCAATTATTCACATTTTTTGTTATTATATGAAGATATAATACAAAAAAATGTGTAAAGCAAAAAATTAAGTTAAATATAATCTATATGATCTTAAATTCGTGTTGCACATAAGAGGAATATAAATTGAACCGCTTTTTTTCATTTCTTTTTTTTAAATATTATTAGGATCCATTGCCGTTTTGTAAAGGAAAATATACAAAAAATACTTATATATTTTTTTCATTTATATAATTGTTATATTAAATAAAATTTACGTTTGACTTTATAGTATAAAATTTTGTGATATCTAAGACCTCTAATTGTATCCACTTTTAAAACAATTTCCAATGGCGATTTTTTTATAGATTAGTGAAAAACTCGCGTCAATTCACCCTTATTTGAGAAATTGATATTCATTGAAGTTTTTAATCATTTTATAGCATTGTTATATAAAACAGCATCAAAATTTTAGTAATTTTGGAAAATGATATTCAAAAAATTTTCTAACAAATTCGGTATTAAAAATAATTAAGAGCAGAATAAAAAGAGAAACTTTATGTCCAAAAAACTTCCGTTTGCATTTTAATATGCATTTGTTCTAGTTTGAAAAATTTCTGTCAATATCCAGGGGGCTTTTAAAGCACTTGTGGCGAAGATTATTTTTATATGATTTTCGCTTACAATTAAACTAAAAAAATGGAATGTAATAGCTGTTAGTAAAAATAAAGCAGACCACAGTGGAAGGTAATAAATTTCTTCGCAATATTTACAATTTTACTTCAGTGGGAATTTTGTCATAGAACTAACAATATGATTGTTATGAAAATTTTGATTTACTGTTTATGTTAAATTTTTCCTATTCATTGTGTCATTATTCTGGTTATATTAAATAATTAACACTACAATAAAGCTATCTACAATAAAAAGTGGTATTTTTTTAATGTAAGTTATAGCAGAGGCTCCCAATTTTTTTATACCTGCGACGGCCTTTACAGGCTTTAATTTTTTCGCGACGCCCTTTAAAAAAAACTGTGCTTGCTATAACAAGCATTAAGATTACTTTGTTATTAAAGAAAACTCCAAAAATCATCTTATGAATTATTTTTCTTTCTTAGTATTTTTTATTAGAACATATAATAGTACATTTTAATAAGACGGATAAGCTTGATTTTTTGTGCATAACTTTACAAATCGAGACTAGCCAAACGATAAATAAACAAAAACGTACGAAAACGAGAGAGCGGGAAGCGAGGTTAAAGAATATTCACTCATTACATTGCGTACAGATGACCTGTACGTACCGTTTCGCGACGCACCCTTTGAGAACCCCTGAGTTATACACTAAATTATATAGAACTAGGTATAAAATTTGAATATGACATAATAAAGTGAACAGAAAAAGATCTTAAAAAGATAGTTGTTGATAGTGCAATATTTTTAATAAATGATAAAACTTTAAAGGAGAATTTTTTAATATGCTAATTTTTAAGTCAGAATATGAATTAAAATATAAATTTAAGCATTGAAACTGTCTTATTATATAGGAATTGATATATTTATATCATAATTTAAAAATAGGTATTAACATCGAACAATAAATTTATATGATGGACAAATTTGATGCTAGAAGCGCAATCACGAGACTAAAATAATTTAGATGTGAAATAAAAACTCAGACAAGAAAATTCAGTCCTTTATATAAGTGTGCCCATAATTTTGAAAGTGGTCTAAGTCATATATTTCTTGTTTCGAGATATTTAATGATTTGCATTTGAATACTGAATGAATTTCATGTAAATTCATGAAATGTTGAAATTTCAACCACCTTCTAGTGGTTCATTTTTTACGATATCGTAAAAATTATTTTAAATAAATTTAGTTTGGAATCATGTGGTGTGAAATAACTGAAAAAATCATTTTTTTTAAACTTTGACTTAGACCACTTTCATAATTATGGGCACAAGTATGGATGTCGAAGGTGTCAGCTAAAAAACCCTGCAAACATTTTTCCGAAACATCGTTCACAGCGAACTAAAGCGCGAAGTGTTGGAAAAGTACAAAATATGCAAAAGAGAAAGAACCCAGCGGTGAATTTCCCTTTAAGCGAGGTATTCACTGTGTTGCGCAATCAAATGATTCGGCTCTCACTTCCCATATAAAATATATGGAAATGGTCATTTGTGGGTAAAATATTAAACTTTAATATTTTACTCACAAATCGTGACATCGTGTCACAAATCGTGTTTGCACCTTATTATTTTGCACTTAATTTATTTTTAATTAAATAATTTATATGTAATTTTTGTGTATAAGAAAAATATATATATTATATAAAAAAAAAACACAAAACAGTCATAAGCAGTCAAATCATATTTTGAGCCTTAAGCCACGCGCCTCTTGACTTTTCCTTATAAATTTGATAAATTTGCTCGGCAAAAAAAAACCACCAAGATAGCACTTTGGCCGACCAAAAAAATATCAAAGCTGAATATTTAACCTTTAATTTGGCATGAATTTCATTCTTTAACTCGATGGGTGCAAGGCCTCCTATTTTTATACCACATGATCCGGTCATACCGCCAATCCCACCAAGATATCGCGAGGCCGACCTTTCTTAAATTAATATACTATATAAATATGATTGAAAAAACCCAATTTCTTTCTTTAACTAGATGGGTGTTTAGCCTCGGTTTTTTCGGTGTAGAAATAACCCCCCTGCTCGAATCCCACCAGGAAAAGGCTCGGCCGACCAAACTTTTTTTTATGCCCTAATTATGAACTATCGCTAAAAACATGAATTTTTCTTTAACTCGATGGGTGCACACTTTGTGTCACGGGCTCCCAGTCTATATATATGTAGTCAAAGTCAACATGTGTCCATACGAACAAATATACGAATATAATACATATATCCATGGTGTCGCTTTTTGGTTCAATTGAATTTCAAATCACAACGATACTAAAGAAGTTTTCACTTCAAAATATGAATTTCCTTTCCTCTATTCCAGCGGTGCACAAAGCGTGGGTCGCGACCCCCTAAGGGGTCACCAGAAAAATTTTGAGGCTCGCCAAAGATTCACAAATTCATTTGTTATTTAACAAATATAAGACTTTTCGCAGGTAATATGAAAATAGTAGTAATTATAAAAATACACCTTGAATTTTTACGAAAGAAATTTGGTATATCAGTATCCAACAGCAATCAATAAGCCAACAAAAGCAGTGATTCGTTTATCGATCAATTATCGAAAATTGAATACTTATTTTTATACACCAATAATGCTTATAGTCCGGGAAAAATAACGGTTCGGATGGAACCAGGTAATCAATTGAACGCATTGAATAACTAGCCCTATTTCTTTTGCTTTCGTTTGAATTCTTTGGATAGTTAAAAAAACTATGAACTATTTTAAACTAAATGAATTCGGCCCACTTTAAAAACAGCTCATATACACATGTTTTGAAGCTTCTTTAATTTTAAATTTTGAAAACCATAACAAAATTAATAATTTTAAATGACGTTATTTTTTCGCTTCAATATGTGTAACAATAACACAAATGCCAACAAACGAAATATGTACTGATGTACAGGAATCTCAAGAAATTTCGACGACATTGAGTCGAGACAAAATAAAAATTGAGAAGGCTGACAAGCGCGTGTCTGCTAAAATAGCAGGAAGCACCGAGAAATCATAATCCACGTGTCTTACAATTTTAGCGAAAACCTACGAGCAACAAAAGTTACAGAAAATTGTTTGTTTGGTATTTAGGTTTCAGTGCACGAGTATAGTTGCAAAGCTACAAAAACAAAGTAGCAGTGGCTGTAGCTATAAGTAATAATAATGAAAATTGATCTGCATATAGTATTCAATCATTGCATAATATATAGGCAAGCTCTTGATACAAAAAACATTGATGAAGAACTACACAATATATTGCAGGCTAAACACCCATCTACTTAAAGAATGAAATTGGGTTTTTTCAATCATATTTATATAGTATATTAATTTAAGAAAGGTCGGCCTCGCGATATCTTGGTGGGATTGGCGGTATGACCGGATCATGTGGTATAAAAATAGGAGGCCTTGCACCCATCGAGTTAAAGAATGAAATTCATGCCAAATTAAAGGTTAAATATTCAGCTTTAATATTTTTTTGGTCGGCTAAAGTGCTATCTTGGTGGTTTTTTTTTGCCGAGCAAATTTATAAGGAAAAGTCAGGAGGCGCGTGGCTTAAGGCTCAAAATTTGAGTGTTTTGAGTGTGCTGTAAAAGAAAAAGTGGTTTTATAATATATTTCAGTTGCTGAATGCGAATATGAACTCATTAAATTTTGTAAAATTTCTTAAAAATAATTTTGTAGAGTTATTGGAAGAGCTGACGATTCCAACAAGTCTCCGGTTACACGTTTTTCCGGCTCATTTTGGCCTCATTTCGTCAGTATCTTGACAACCATTTTAATCAATGGATAGAAAGTGGTAGACCTGCAGTTTGGCCTCAAAAATCTCCACATCTAACCCCTTTGGACTTTTTTTGGGAAAAAATAAAGAAAATTCTTAAGTTATCGGGAAAGGCACACTTTGATCGATTTTTATTGCACTATGGAAAATAGTTAGGCCATTACAATAGACAAACTTTTTATTGGAAAACATTTGTAGTTTAAGAAAATAAAATAAAAATAAAAAATTATTAGGGTGTTTTTTTAAGAAAAAAGCAAAAAACGTCTAAAAATGCCCGAGATTTTTACGGACGGTTCTACTTAAGAATTTTTTTCTCCACCATTTGTTAATATTTTTCATTTTTTTTTTTTAATAATAAAACAATAATGTAAGCTATAAAAAAATATTTTTTTATTACTCATTATTACATAGGTTCAAAAGTTATAAGTGATCGAGTGCGTGGGGTAAAACGAAGCCTGAAAAATTCAAAAGGCTGTAACTCGAATATGAAAAAAGTTAGACCCCCACCTTTTGTGTTTTTTGCCGATGAAATTTTATCTACTTTCTACCCTAAGAATTTTTCCCATCAATCTTGTGACACCCTGTATATAACCCCTTTAGAAGTCAAGAGCTCGCATGATATATATCATGCATTAATAGAGCCGCTTATGGAGGGAACATTCTGATTTTTGTCATCAACACCAATTTTTCCTTTTAAGCGAGTTGTAAATAATTTTCCCTTCGCAAGCGGATTAAAAGTTATTAGCTATAATCCCGTGCTTTTAAGGATGTGAACCAAATTGTGCATCTTTACGTATTTTTTGGTTATGCTTCTAAGCCAATATTTTATTTTATTGTCACATTTAAATTTTATACTTACAATCCAATGGGAAAAAGCACGAAGGCTTTAAGTATAGTGCATGCGCTATCATAGAGACAATGGATCGTTGCCCTCTAATGCTAATCACTGTCGACTTTAGCATTGGCATGTCCATAGCTTTAGTGCCTTTAGTAAAGTTGCTAGATTTGTGAAACACGTCCAGAAACACTCCAATTGTTTAAATATGTGTGGACGAACGTGCATGTAAATATTTTTATTTATTTATATTATGAGATTTACGTATTCACTACAAATATTAAGTATAGGACTTTGCAACCAGAAGAAATTATTCGACATTGTACATGCTCCTTCAAAAATAAAGACGCAAAAGGAGTTAAATGGGTACAAAATTTTGGAAAAGCCTATTGTAAATCATACAATATATCTCCATCAATGATAACACCAGTACTATTATCATCAAAATGTTTTGCAAGCAATGAAGAATCTGAACGGATTATAATTCCAATGAAGTGGGGCCTCATCCCATTTTGGCTTAAAGTATTTGAATTTTATGTAAATGATTAGCTTATCAATATTATGCTTAGCAGGATAATAACAAGGGTTGTTTTAAAACAAATAACTGTCGTTTAGAAAGTATGCTACAGTCAAAGTTATATAAGGGTTTATTTCGTAAAGGACAACGATGTGTAATGCTATGTGAAGGATTTTATGAATGGCAGACGACTAAGTCAGAAAAAAAAGTTTATTTTGTATTCGTACCTCAGGAAAATGATGTTAAAATTTATGACAAGAGTACATGGAAAGATCAAAACATTAATCTGTTAAAAATTGCAGGGCTTTACGATGTATGGGAAGATAATACGGGTGAAAAAGTATACAGTTTTACCATTATTACTTATGAGTCAAATAATAAATTGTCATGGCTACATCATCGAACTCCTGCAATATTAGATACTGACGAACAAGTATCAGTTAGGGATATATTCATATTGATTTTTATAAAAGTGAATTTATTTTTATATTTGCTTATAGGATTGGATCGATTTCAATAGAGTCACAGATGAACAAGCATTAGCAGCGTTACAACATCCAAAAAAGTTAGAATGGTTTGAAGTTTCCAAAATAGTGAACAATACAAGAAATCAAACTGATGAATGTAATAAACCTATAAAATTGTTTTCGGGAAAAAAAAGTATAACTACGAAAAGTAAAATTATGCAATCTTGGCTTACCATTGGAAAACGCAAAGCAGAAAATATAAAACTAGAATCAGACGATGATATTAAAGAAGAAATAAAAAAAACACCAAAAAAATATAAGCAAGGGGACTATTAAACTTTGTATAATACAAAAAGTAACAAAAATGATTTAGAAAAATTACATAAATAAGAAAAAAGAATGTTACAACAGTTACAACAGTTAACAATGGTTCCAATTCTTTTAATATAAGATTATCGATGATTTAACTTTTGTTTGTAATTCTTTGTAAAATTAAAAAATTTTATGTTGATCAACTTTTGTTGCTGATGTTTTCAGCACACAAAATAATTCAAAAACCTAGTTATGTGGTAAAATATGTCATTTTATTCTGCTGATATTTTAATTCTTAAAAGCAAAATATTCTCTAAATTTCGATAATTGCACTATTATTTATGAATTTCATTGGTGTTTGGAAGCTCACGTTTATTTTACATGGTTTGCGCGTTAGGCCACAATGAATTTTTCAGTATGTGTTTCATATTATTCCGCCGGTCACCGGTGACCACCATGTAGGACGACCAACTTTCTGAATAGTCAATGCGGGACATTTTCAAAATACTGTGAGGTGTGAATGTGAGGGGCTGAGGATTTGTCGGCGCACTTAAATTAGGAAGCAAGACATGGAACTTATAGGCTATTAGCACAGTTCATATAAATTTAATATAAAGCCTCACTTTCTCTAATATTTATTACAAAAATATAAGAAAAAGCGAATAACTGTACCAGATTTGTAAATGCGGGACATGCGGTACACATTTGACGTTTTGCGGGACAATTTTTTAGATTACAGCAAAGCGGGATTTCAACCTCCAATGCGGGACTGTCCCGCACAATTCCATGGCATTCAATTTATTGAAGTGATGCCTAACTAGGGTATGATAGAATACAGAAAGATGGCATCACGAAATACGCAAATAATTTGACTTTACAATTTGCTTGAATATCACATATAATATCTTCAAATTCATTAATATTTAACACTCCGTAAGAAAATAGCTAATAGTAAATTTTAAAGAAAATGGTGATGTCAAATTATCCAGATATCCGGTTTTACTAGCCATTTTCTTACTGACTGAAATATTATAGAGTGGCCTTGGAAGTTAAAGCTTCATCGTTCGTTAACATCAACATACCTTTATTCAAATCTGGTTTTCCTTAAATTTTTCAGTTGGAAAAATACAAGTTGACATAAAAACAAAACCTTTCCCTATACTGTGTATTTCATTTTAGCATAAACTAAATTACAGATTTTTTTTCGAAAATAATTCGCTTAAAAGTAATATATATATATATGTACAAACTTTAATTACTTTTGAAATTGATGCCTAAATATTTTTAACAGCAAACAAGAAAACTGAATTCCCTCATATTTCATAAAAAACAGTTCACACATATTTTATTAATTACAAAATTAAACTACATTTATTGTTTTTTCTCTTGTTTAACTCTATAGTCGGCAAGTGCTGCTTTAATAGCATCTTCCGCTAACATTGAACAATGTAATTTAACCGGTGGCAAGCAAAGTTCTCTGGCTATATCTGTGTTCTTAAGTTTTTGTGCTTCATCTAAAGTTTTACCTTTAACCCATTCTGTTGCCATTGAGCTTGAAGCTATTGCTGAACCACAACCAAACGTTTTAAATTTAGCATCAATTATTTTCCCAAAATTATCAACTTTTATTTGTAATTTCATTACATCTCCACAGGCTGGTGCACCAACTAAACCAGTTCCAACATTCTTATCAGTTTTATCTAAGGCCCCAACATTTCGTGGATTTTCATAGTGTTCGACCACCTAAGGGAATTAAGATGAGAGAGTTTAGCACTTATACTTTCAAAGTTTCATCAGTTTTGTTATCTTTTAAAATATATACGAAGTTATTCTCTAAGGCGTCATTAATAATTTACATACTTTTTCATGATACAATGCGTTGGATAAAGTTTGGATTTGTTTTAAATGACTTCGTAATATACAACTGGCTCGTGATATTGACATTTTGATGTTTTTAGACTATATTAAATAATTTAAAATTTTTTACAGCGCAAAGAATTTATACAACTAATTGTCACTGCTTTTATTTTGTAAAATTGCACCTTGACAGTTCTACACAGCTTCCTTGGAGCATATTTCACTTTAAGCTTATAGCCGCGCTATAATTTTAGCTTGAAAAATATTAAGCTGTGTCTACACTGGCCTTTGACAGCATTTTTACTTCGAGTCTAGATTAGCGTTTTGGACAGCAGAATTATGGAAGTTTTATTGAGTTTGACATTATGATTAAAAATATATAACTTGTGCTTTCTAACTAGTTTTATTATATTAAGTTGACTTACCGTAAATAATGATTCATTATAAATGAAATAAAATAATTGCAAGTTACAAATTATATTTTTCTAAAAGATTTGTAATGTAATTATTGCAGTCAATATACTTCTATATAATTTTAACATGTTTAAAAATTTACTCACAAATGGCCATTTCCATATACTTTAGAGAGGACGAGAGAGCCATTTGACGACTTGGAAACTATATAGTGACTTGCCGCAAATAATAATGCAATATAAATGCAATAAAATTAGTTGAAAGGCACAAATTATACTTTTCGAAAGACTTGTAATTTAATGATTGCAGTCAATTAATTTCTGAGTGTAACCGTCCCTCAGATCACCTATAGTTCACTGTCCAAAAAGCTAATCTATACTTGATGGTGTCTACATTACTTGGTGTCTACATTAGTGATTTGGACAGCGATTTTTTAAGGGCCTAGTAGACGTCGGACATCGTCTGGAACATTGTCCGGGTACGGTCCATATGGTAGCAAATTCCTGCGACTAGCGAATTTTGATCGATTGATCGACATTTATCGCAGGTTGTCAAAGTAATTTATATCGTTTTTTTTCATGCGTTTACAAATATATATTTTTTGTGAAAAATATGAATTAAGGTTTTTAAATGAAAAACTTACTATACAAAAGAGTATTTTTAATTATAAGTAAAATATTTAATATAATATCCTAATTTACTTATTAGATAATATTCATATATTACTTATTTTTATTATTTGTTTTTATTTTGTATATACTTAAGCTTATTATCATTAGCAAGAGTTCTGCATTTAAATATAATTATGTTAAAAAATTTGAAATAAGGATTTTAATTCCGATTTAAAGTTCCTACGCAGCAACAAATTCTCACTTTCTTTTATTCTTCTGTAAAAACATTAATTTTAAAATAGAATTTTCAACTAAATATATATTTTCAGCTATTTTCACTTAATTTTAATTTTCACACTTGCTACGCACTATAAATATTTTTTAAAATAATAATATATAATATAAATTAGCATTTATACTAAATATTTTACTTATAATTAAAAATACTCTTTTGTATAGTAAGTTTTTCATTTAAAAATTGGTAAAAACTTTAATTCATATTTTTCAGAAAAAATCAATATTTGTAAACGCACGAAAAAAAACGATATAAATTACTTTGACAACTTGCGATAAATGTCGATCAATCCCATCGATATGGGAAAATTCGCTAGTCGCAGGAATTCGCTACCATATGGACCGTAGCCTAAATGCACTGTAGACGTCGGACATTCATTTGCCCGGACTTGTATCATTTTGTACTAAATATATAATTTATAGTAATAATAACATGAAGTTGAACTTTTAATAAAAAATGATTAATTATGAAAACTTTAAACTTTTGATATCATAATGAATAGCAATGTTATTTTGTGCTGTAATCTTTCGTTGCTATCTTCATGCTATTAAAAATGTATGAAGCTGTCATTATGTCCGTGTAAACACATAATTTACTCGGACATTGCAGCGGACCTTCAGATTGGTCCGCGGACATTGCTGTAGGCGAGTTAACTTACCCCGGACACGGACAATGTTCGACGTCTACTAGGGCCTTTATAGGCGATCTGAGGGACGGTTATACTCAGAAGTATATTGACTGCAATTATTAAATTATAAGTTCTCTTGAATAGTATAATTTGTACCTTTAAACTAATTTAATTGCAATTATAATGCATTATATTTAAGGTAAGTCAATTTAATATAATAAAACTGGTTAGAAGGCAGAACTTTTATATTTTTAATCAAAATGTCAAACTTTGAAAAACTATTGAGTATAACCGCTCCTCAGAACTACTATAATTTCGCCTATAATTCGCTGTCCAAATCGCTAATCTAGACACACCCATAAGCGGGGTATTCACTATATTTCCGAATCAATGATTCGGCTCTTAGTTCCCATTTAAAGTTTTGATTCAGCCATATACTTTATATGGGCTGAGAGAGCCGAATCATTGATTCATATTTATCGAGAATACCCGGCTATAGACACAGCCTTATACTCTATTTTTGAATTGCGAAAACAAAATGCTTTCAAAAAAGTTGAGGTTATACAGTTTTTTGACAACTAAATGTGTCAGACCCAAACTTTATTATTATTTCCATTTCTTTAAATATAAAACAAGTTATTAAATGATGGCATTCAATTTGAATGAAAGTTCTATTGTCGAGGCTTTTAATAATACTGAAGAATTAAATGAGATTTCAAAAAAGATATCTCAGGGTATTTGTGTTTAATTTTACTTTTTTGTTTTTATTTACTAATTCTAATTTGTTAGATATTGTTCAAAAGAGTTATGATATTTTACAATTTGTACAATCTCTTGGATTTGCTTTGACATCAACCAAAGTTAAAGATCGTGTAAATGCTATTAAGCTTCTATCATTAACAATAACATATTTACCTGAAGATTATTTTAATGAACCACAACTAAATTATATAGTTAACTTTTACTGTGATCGATTAAAAGATCATCATAACACAATCCCTCCAATATTAGATGGTTTTAAAAGCCTAATTAAAATGAAATATATAAAGCAAGGTGCAACAAGTAAATTGCTAAGAAGTATTTTTGATAACGTGATATGCCAGAGCCAGGTTCGAGAGGATCGTATGAAAATATTTGAATTATTTAACGATGCAGTTAACTATCATTTCGATGGTATTTAAATTGCTAAAAAATTGGTTATTTTATATTTTTAAAAACAATTTTCATTATTTTTTTTCTAGAAATAAATAAAATGGGAATTGATTTCATTTATGGTGTTATGAGTGCGACTGATGGAGAACGTGATCCAAGAAATTTAGAATTTCTATTTAAAATTTTGCCAAATTTTATTAAAAAGTTTCCACTTCAACATTTGTCCGAAGAAATGTTCGAAATATTTGCATGTTATTTCCCAATTGACTTTTATCCATCAAAATCTGATCCAGCAGCTATAACTAGAGATTCATTAGCTAATGAGCTTGCTAATTGCTTAGTCGCTACAGAAGATTTTGCTGAATGGACGATGAATTTATTGTTGGAAAAGTTAGAAAGCGATTTAAACGTTGCAAAATTAGACTCTCTAGAATTGTTGGTAAGTTATTTATTAATACATATAAAGAAGTTTTTATCATAAACAACTATAAATAAACACTTTTAAAGCATAAAATAAATCTTTTTTCCAATATTTGTCTAAATTTTATTTATTTGTTAAACATGCAGTAACAATTTTCTGTTTTTGATATGTTTAGATTTAATTTTGTTTTAAAGCTATTTTAATCAATTTTTATAGCAATGGTAATTTTTATTACAAAATGCTTTCCAAGTTTAACTTAGACTTTAACTGAAACTATCGAAATTATTGTAAAGTTAAAATAAACGGTTTTCAAGCACTATTTTTTTCATTAATTTTTTTCTAGAAACGGTGTGCTCAAAGCTTTCAAACAAACACTTTAAATAAGAATTTCGATAAAATTTGGATTGTTCTTAAAAACGAAATATTCCCAGGTAATGATAATAATGACATAATTGCAGCAGGCTTGTTGGCTCTAAAATCAGTTCTTAAAAAAGGTGCACTCAATAAGGAAATAAGTAGAAATATGCAGACAATTGTACTAAGTAATATACTGATACATTTAAGTGATGCTACCCATCGTCTATTTTCTCCATCAAAATCTATAGCTTATGTGTGCGTTGAAAGTGATGCCTTGTTCTCATCAGATAAAATTTTGAATTCTTTAACTATTAAATTAGAAGATAACACTTTGGATAATGAACAAATTGGTAAATTACTTGATTTTATGAATCAGGTATTATACATATGCTCAACCAAAAATTGCATTTCGGATTTAAATGGAAAATTGTTTGATAACTTACAAAAGCATGTTATTCTAATACTTTCTACGAAAGCCAAAGAGGCAAATTTACTAGTTTTTGCTTCAAAATTAATTTGTACATCTTTTACATTTTTTTCAAAACATAACAGGTATATTTGCTATAAAAGGTTTTCAGATATTCTAAGAGATGAAAATTTGAACATAGTTTTGAGAGAAGTTTTAAAAAATATTGCTTTACATTTTTCCGAAGAATTGAAAAAAGAATTAATTGATCCAATACTTAATGATTTTTTAAATTCACCATTTGAAACAAAAAGAAATGTGCTTGCCAATTTTTCTGTTTTAATTAATTATGAAGAATTCACTCCAAAAGTACTAAATTTGATAGTTTTCAATGTATTTGATACAACATCATTAGAAACACAAACTATATCACTTGAAGCCTTAAAAAATTTACTTATGGAAACCGAAAATGGACAACGAATTGCATTAAAACTTTATCTTGAGTATAACTTTCTTGATAAATCGATAAGTTTGATTCATAATACAAATTTTAATTTAAATTTTTTAAATGAATTTTCTATTGTTTTACAATTATTTGTTTCAAAACTGAATATAAATGAACAAGAAATTATTTTACGTAAATATTTGCTTATTATTAATCCAAAAATAACAACAGATTTATTTATAATCAAGGGAATTGTTAGCAATATTGATGAAAATATAAATGCAAATGAATTATTTGATCAATTGGTTGGTGATTTGATTGAATTATCATTAACTTCTAATGATAGTAATCTAAAAGAGATTTATCAACATCTTTTGTGTAGTTTATCAAACAAGACAGTTGAAAAAGGATTTATTGACAAATATTTGTTAAAATTAAAAAATGAAATAGAATCCCATAACAAAACTGCAATTGAAACTTTATCATGGATATCAAAAGGTTTAATTATTGGTGGTTATCTGGATATTGGTGCTATTGTCAAAACGGTATGATTAATTTCTTTCAATAGCATGTATAAATATATTTTGAATAGTGATAATATATAAATATAATAATTATTTTAATCTATTTTTAATTTTGTTCATTCGAGCTATCTCAGTCTTTTTAATGTACTTTACGCTGCAATTATATAGTTCCTTTGGTAAAAACATACGCAACCGTTTGTTAGATAAATGTTCAATCTAAATTTTGCAATACACAAGCAGAGTATTTAAAAAGCTCTTTACATTAATCACAAAATCAAAATCTTAACTAATTCTTAGGCATATATGCAAATTACTGTTGGATTCTGTGTTTCAATCTGTTCAGTATTCAATCAAAATTTAATACACACAATAACACGTGCAAAAAAGCACATCAGTATTTGAAAACGTATTAATGTCCAACAAGTAAGAAAATCGAGTTGTGTTCAATTGACTGTAATACTTTATTTAGAAAAAATGTTTTAAAGGTAGTTTTCTTATCATAAGAAAGCATTCTAAACAAAGCAATCATTGCTTTTTCATTGCTTAAAAGGATTGGAAAATATAAAAGGTTACTATAAGCAGTTACCTGTCCGATAATAGATCAATCTTTGGTTCGCTATATCGCTACATATGCAAATAAGTTGAAAGCATTAGAAAGTAAAATTTTAGTTTAGAGAAATGAAATATTTTATAAACATCTTAAAGCAGACAAAGTGATACCCCAATAACTTAGTTAACATTCAAATGTAAACATATTCGGCTACAATAAATATTAATCATTCTGACCAATTCTTAACATATTTATTCGGCATATTTTTTTTTACAGTTATAATTTTAAAAAATCTGTTTGTTTGTTTATTTTAGATTGCTGACCTTTTAGAACAGCCAAATTTGTCTGAAACTGCTGAATTGGCTTTTGAAGTCATATCAATGGAAGTGCCTCAGTTACATTTACCCATAGTCAAATATTTATATAAACAAAAATTATTTCATATTGTTTTAAAATATCTTTGGAATAAACTAAATGAGTTTTCAAATAAACATATAAATGCTTTCGCTTATATTTTACGAATAACACCATATAATGTCATTAAAATGCATTTAGAACAGGTAACATTTAATTTTTATAATGTAAAAAATAAATTATCAATTTATTTGTTTACTTTTAATCAAAAAATTTAATCAAGATTGGGCCAGTCCTATTTCGAAGTTTGGAAATTGAAAAATTATCAACAGTTCAAATATCTTTAGAAATTTGCAAAAGTTTCCTTGAAGATCAAAATGATTATTTTAAAAATCATTTAAGCCATCTTATTCAACAATTTCTAAAACTTTCACAGAATACAAATTGGATGGTATATAATATTTTTTAATTTAAAAAATAATAAACAGTAGAAATAATAATTGGTTGATCTAAACTAATATTGCAGAGTGTGAGGATACTAGCTATTGAATGCCTAGAAGTTATTTGCAAATATCCTGAAATTACAATAATTCCATTCAAATCAACTGTAATATTTGAGCTTGTTCCAACACTAGACGATAAAAAACGCCTCGTACGAAATGCAGCTGTCAAAGCACGAAATAATTGGTTCTTAATAGGTTAAATATGTTATTAATAGATGTATTTTAATAAGTTTTAACACATATATAAAAAAATGGGTATACATTATACATAACAGTTATATTATTTCTTTTAATTTAATGGTTACAAAATTGTTAATATTATTGCCTGTAAATTGTTCTTTTTCCTAACGCCAAAAATTTCGACACATAATATAACTCTAATGCGTTTTCTCAAATGCCTGTATAATAAATTATTTGAAAATAACCCTGTAATATTTATGTTATTTAAAATAAGTTTTTGATTATTAAAGAAAATTTATCTATTTATACATATATATGTATATATATAAACAAATACCACAATTCAAAATCTTCGTCAATTACCGGTTGGTTTAAAGTAAATTTTTCCAGATTGCTATAATATTTGTGATTAGTTATATCATAGTCTGTTTTTTGTTTTACCTTAATAGGAATGGTCACACTGTGCCCTTGCCATTAATGCAAATTTTTGAGCACGTTGAACAACATCTGGACATCTACGCTTACGTATAAGTCGACAATCTTGAAAGTATCCCTCGTTTCTTGGAAAACCATGAGTAAAATCATGAAATGTTACTAAGCCAAGACCCCAAATTCGGCCGCCACGAAATTCACCTTCATATTTCATACCATCAGCACGCCAAAATATTCCATGTCCATGAAACCAACCTTGCATAAATTCACCTTCAAATCTAAAAAAAAATTTTTATACATCACCTTACTTTGTTTTAGATTCAAATTAATCAACTGGGAATTACTTTGCACCATCAGGGAACCAAATACAACCTAATCCTGAACAAACTCCATTAATGAAGGCTCCATCATAGCGTGTACCGTCAGGAAGTAAAAAATGACCTAAACCATGTTTTTGGCCTTTATGATTCCAATCACCAATATAACGAGTACCATCTTCATAACGGTATCCGCCACATTTTACAGAACTTGAAACTAATAGAGAACGATATTACTTATAATAATAAGTAAATTATTATTTTTTTATGTTAAATTAAGGAACAAAACATCAAAATAGTTGAAATGCTTTATTATCACATTTTAACTAGTTATGAATTACGTTAATTTTAAAAAGGTGCTTAACTTAACTTAAAGCACCTGTTTAAATAAATTGACATAACACAAAACTAGCACTTTAAAAATTTATTAGAAAATAGACTGCAAATTTAAACGTTTACCATTATCCATCCCAAAGAACTATATATACACCTTAAAACAAAGTTAAAGGGAAATGACTACAAACAAGTTTTGTGCGTTGCATAAAATACTTGTGATTAGGACTTAATCCAATTATCAAAGCAAATCGATAAAACTTTGTTATATAGAGAGTCAAAATATAAACACTTATTGAAGTTTTTGGCTTCACTTTTTATAAATTATACAATTTGATAAATGAGAAGTTGAAAATAGCTGAAGTTGATATTTTCATCAGGTAATTTATGATTTTATTTAAAATTTTATAATTTTAATTTCAAATTATAGGACTGCCAAAAATACCATTTTTTGGAAACTATCTTTTTATGCTTATTTTAAATCTTTGGTTTTTACATAAAAGTGCTTTATTTTTAAGTAAAATTTATAAATCTAAATTAATTGGATTTTATATTGGAAAATATCCAATTATTTTTGTTAATAATTACAAAGGCATTAAAGAAATTTTAAATCGTCAAGAATTTGATGGTAGACCTGATTTAACAGTTGGAAGGCTTAGAGATCCTGATTTCAATAGACCAGGTAAATCTTATGAATGTACAAAACTAATTTTTTGTAAATAAATAATAAGGTATCGATACTTCATTCTGTAGGTACTTTAATGCAAATCTAGTTTTGTCTGTAATTTCCATACAAACTTTGTATGGTATTGATACCACGGAAACTATTTGATGTGTAACAGCAACTCCATATTGAATTAAAAACAACTTAGAGCCTTTCAAGACAGGGTAATAATACACTTCATTAGCCTCCATATAAAAAAATAATTCCTAGGCAGGTCTAGCATATTAAGTGTAATAAAAATGAACATTGAATCTTCTAATTGAGCTAGAATAGAGCTTTAAAAGTATTTCATTTAATAAATTAAAGAACAGAAAAAGAGCTTAAGAATTTTAAAACTGTTTTAAAATTACTTAAATAACATATTAAAACGCTAAATGATATAGGATTTAAATTTTCTTTTGTTCCATAACCTGAAAATTAACAATTAAGCTATAATTTTTCTTTTATAAAGGCTTTTAAGGGCTATATTTATATATACATGTTTCCAATAGCTTTTATACAAGGTTCTTCATAATAAATATGGTTTCCATGTGTGGTGGCAGCAAATCTTTGAATTAGTCAAAGCAGGCATTGATTTATATGCCTATAAATAGGGCCGAATTCAAATAAAATGAACAGTTTTTAAGTTGAGCAGTTTTAAGTTAAGTTGAGTTTGAATTGAGTTTTTGTATTGATAACATTTTATTATCAATATTGTAAATATTTAATAATTAATATATTTAAATAATATCACAGGAGACGGCAGTCTCCGCAGTGACGCAATGATAATCGAATAAAATCGAGAAAAACGACACTCCTATATACACAGCAAATTTGGGTTATCAGAAACTGTGCATGTTGGCTCAAAAGTAATGATTGAAGTTGAGAGGAATATAAAATGGAAAGAAAAATTGATTTTAATTAATTTCAAATTCCAAATATTTTCAGAGTTGTGGCTCATAAACGATTTTTTTGAACGTTTGGTTTTTTTCATTTTTGAGCTATTTAGTGCAAATTATTGTTAAAAAAATTATAACGCAAAAAAGATTTAAGTATTAGAAAAATTTTGAGGGGTCAATCTTTCTGATCGGTTAATAAATACAAAAGTTATAAGGGTTTGAAAAATTTTGTATCAAATTTAAACGAAAATAATTTTAAGCTCTCATTTTTTCGAAATGTACGGCCCATCAAAAAAACTTCAAAAATAAGATATGGTTCGAAAGAAAAAGTAAATGCAGGTAAAAATCACTTTGCAAACAATCAATTTTTTTTCGCTAGTGTCTTGTAAGGGTCATTGAACTTTGAAAATTTGGTTATGCTTCTAAGCCAATATCTCATTGTCAGATAGTATTTGTGCAATGGTGAAGAAATATACCTCATTTGAGAGCTTAACACTTTTTCTTTTGCATATTATACAAAAAAAATTATATTTGCTAATTATAGAGATATTTGAAATTTAACGGAATTTTTTAAAAAAATTTTTTCACATTTTGCAAAATTACTCAAAAACCTTGCATTTGAGCTTTTCAAAAAAGTATCAGTTCTAAGCCAATATCTTATGTAAATAAGCTCATATAAATTTAATTTCCGAAAAATTCGTAGTTACGTGCAGGTGCCAAGTTTTAATTTTGCAGAAAATGCAAATATTTTAATATTTCAAGAATGAGCAACATTTCACATAAGGTTTATATGACAAGTTTAAATTACTCTTAAATTTAAAAATAAAAAAGCTTTAATGCTTTTTATATTTAAAGCTTTAGGCAAGTTATGGGACTTAAAAGGTTTTGCTATTTTGGAAAATTCCATTTTTTTAAAAAAGCAATATCTCAATTACTATTTACTTTATATAAAAATTAATTACTTTAATTAAAAACTAAGCATTTTTTGTTTAAAATTAATTTGTTAAAATTTTTCTATCGTAAAAAATGTGGTAATATTTTAACTTTGAATACACTATCAAAAAAAATACCACAATTTTCCAGTTTTTTTAAAATTGCAAGGAAGTGGCTCGATCAAATTTCTTAAAATATTCACATATTATAGTGGACGTTATGTCCAACCAAATAATGTATAGCATAAGCATTAATTTAATTTTTTGCTTGAGCACGTTTTTAAACCCTAGATTTTTATTTTAGCTAATATTTTGATTGTTTCTTGGTACAAGATATCTTCATGATGAGATTATTTATTGGTAATATTTTATGTATTTCAAATATGGCAAATATTGCCAGACTTACCTTTGCAGGTATAATTGGCGTGTTACGCCAGTATGTAAATAATAATGAATGAATATATTCCAAAAAGTTCGCTAAAAGTTTTTGCCTGTTAATGGCAGGCCTTTAGCTTTTTTATTCGAATATAACACTGAATTTCCATATAAATTAATTCTTATTTATATCTAAAATTTAAACCTTGAATTAAACTTCCTCTTAGTCAAAATATGTATTACTTAATTAAATTCAAATGAAATTATTATATAAAAATGCTTACTATATTATTCTTTAATTTTATATTACATAATATATGATTATAATTGTTTCTAAAGTTCTTCTTATATTTAATTTGGTAAATATTGTTGTCTAAATTCGCATTCTCGACTTGGTTTGCTAATGTTAGGGCTTCATTGAATCTTTTACATTGCGCCTCCTGAATCGTAATTTTCAATTTAATTTATTATTAAAAATATATTTTGTTGAATAATAATACATTACATTTTTATACATATTAAAATTTTATACAGCGTTTTAAATCATAAAATTTTACTTTTCATAAAAATGCTCAATATAGTTTCTACCACTTTTAACAACTGATATATTCGAATTTTTGTTAAATTTAGCCAAAAAGAACATCAAAATTCACCACTTGCCCTAAAGCTACGAGAAAACGGCTTGATCGAATTTCTTAAAAAACAGATATTTTTTAGAGGACATTACAGTTAATTATTAAGCATATAGCTTATATCTGGCGAAATTCGCGTTTTAGTTTTGTTTGCATTTGAAATATGTCATTCACTTGTTCGTATACTTCCATATTGTCAATGTAAGAGATAAGATTTTTGGTTTGCGGAAAAGATCTCGGAAAAAAGTAACTCGAGTTACAGAATAGAGAATTGTTTTAATTAGTTACTGCCTCAAACTATGCAAAACCAAATATACCCATGTAAAATGATCAGAAATAGCCTTCCTTATACTAGTTTCATTCAACAAGGAATGCTATTTTCGATGTTGTAAATGTTGATTAAATAACAAAATAATTATTATATTAATTTATAAATTTATATAAAACACTTCCTTTCACTTACAAATCACTAAAAACACAAGAGTTTACGTTTGAAATATTGACATTTACAAAATGAAGTTCATAACCGAGTTACGTTCGGTGTGAAGCAAATTTTTTTATATAGGAATACACCGAGTTCCATTCACTCGGTTGTGCTTGATGTGAAACCCCTATTAGAAATAATTTTATTAAAATATATGTGCTTCCAAATTTTTGGTTTTTTTTACCATATGTGAGCACAAATGGTACTGCTAAAACATCTGATATCCTGATGCAAAGATAAACAATAAAAGTTAAAACCATTGTCCATCGTTGTATCGTTACCTGATATGGTAAAATGATATGGTATAATGCTTATTATAACCTCATTATATCAAAAACTCTCAAGAGAATCGGTATTTAGGGTTTTGACTTTTGGATAGCTCACTGCTGCAATCTTTGCGAATTTTTTTACACATAAAAAGCGTCACTAGAAATGGATATAAGTAATTTTCTAGTTATGATTCAAATAATTGTGTCACTCTTTTAGTTACTGCGCAGAAGTGTTTTTTATAGGATAAAATAAACATCTATAGTGAATAACATGTTATTATCAATATTTAGTAACTAATATATTATAAATATATAAAATTTTTATCTATACATGTATTCTAATACAAGGTTTTGTTACACAAATCTAACAAGTTGCTAAAATTTGCTCTTAGGTGAGAAAAAGTAAAAGTATTTGACTAAAAGTAAAGTATTAAGTTTAAATTATATCAGATATGTTGTGTTAACAAGAAAGGCTATAATGTAAAATGAAAAATTGTCTTTTTCTTATATTGATACTAGCTGACCCAGCAAACGTTGTTTTGCCAAATATAAATTATTCATAGGATTATTTTAGTAGAAAAAAATAAGTAACTTAGTATCAGTGTGTGAGGATATATGAGTGAAAGAGGCATGGAGCACTGTGAACGATGATGGAATATAAAAAATAGCACAATACCAAACATTTATATTTTTAATTCATTGTAATTTATTTTTTTAAATTACATATATATATCATTATATTAATTTGACTAAAAAACAATATCAATCCCTTAAAGCAATAGAGTGTAAAATATTTTTTGTTATCCCATCTTTAGCTAACACAAGCAAACTGGATGGTTTGCCCACTCGAGAGCATGCCATGTATAATTGTACGTGTGAAAAACATGGTGTACTCAAATCTAAACCAAAACCAGACATCGCTTCGGTGGGATCGCAAACTGTATCAATAGATTTGTATGACACTAAATCCACCGGCAATAAATGTTGTATTTTGGTATTTAATTCGTCTTTGCGTCTTTTTGGCATTGTTCACTGTTCAAAACATACATTAATAGAACAAATTAAATTATTTTATGATGAAAAAAAGTATTATAATAATGTATTTATTGAAATGAGACTTCTTTATCGACGTATGAGAGAAATTTTATAACAATTTGAAAATAATCGTCACTTTTTTCAGTTACGCGCCATTTTCTTTACCGAAATTCAGTAGTGACGTCAAAAATAATATTTTGTTAATAAAGCGACCCAATAAAAAGACTTATTCTAATTCGATTTTCATAAAGAAATTTCACTTCGACTATCTATATTATATTTAGTGTTATTCAGTATATCTCGTGTATATTTTTTTTATTATTTCACCTGCCTTTCACAATATCTCTCTTTTGAAATGATTTCACAAAATTTCACACACTGACAATCAGAATAATTCATGCGTGTAACACAAATAAAAATCATTGGTGTGAGCTCATGTCAAATGTCGAGTACTTTTGAGGTTATATGAAATCAATAAATTAACGGAACGTGAGAACTACACTAAAAATTAATGACTTTATATATAGGAATAAATAATTACAGCCCTGCAAATTAATGATAAATTTATTTCAAAATAACACTGAAATAGTAAAATTATAATTGTACACGTCACTATTACGATTGATGCACAAACTATAATTATAATGGCTGAAAACTGTAGGGATTGAGAAACTGCTGATTGTGTGAGAGAGATCTCATTCTTACTCCGTGTTATTTACTGGGTCAGAAGTGACACCTGGCGGGGATAACTTATCAAGTGATAATTGATCAGTTATCGACCGGAGTTGAACATTATTGAATTACTAATATCGCTATTAAAAAATAGGGGTAGATGGTAGAAGAGTAAAAATTTAGGGTTTTATGTATATTATTTTTGAATGCCACATCAAAAAATAAAAATAAAAAATTTGGTCCAAAAAATAAAAAAACAAATTTGGGATGGACCACCCTTATCACCCACGGGTATAAAAAAATAGATAACAACCTATTCTCACACTTACTGAATATACCAATAAAATTTCATCAAAATCGGTCAAGCTGTTTCGGAGGAGTATGGCAACTAAAACTGTGACACGAAGTAACACTCACCTGTCAGTTTGTTCGGGAGCACCTAGAACCCCAACTCTGATTTTAAAAAAAATTTGCAAAAACCTTCCCGGGGATATACTTAATAAATTCCCAAATTTTCATAGTCATTGGATGTATGGTTTTTGAATCTATCGAGTACAGACAGACAGACAGACATTCAATTTTATATATATAGATTTTAAATTTATTTATTTTTTGATTTTAACAGTTTGAAATTTGCTTATAAAAATTTATTAGAAGAAAATATTTATAAATTAAGACAAAAATTTTATTAGTTTTTACTGTTTGAGTCTGCTTTGAAAAAAAGTACTGCTTTTCCAGTGCGTGGTAAATTATAACATTTATAAGTGGCTGGAATGTTTGAATCTTCATAACAATTTTTCAATGAATATTAAGACATATCTATTAGTAAACTATAATTCATTTTCGTTAACAGAAGCAATTACTTGTCTAAATAGTTTGACAGAGTAAGCCTCAATTTATATCATCTCAAAACTGTTGAAACATCACACATAGATAAAAAATACACATATATCGACTGCTATTTATTGACGTTAGCAATTAATTCAAATAAAACTCTTTGAAAAACAAATTATAATTTGGTTTGAATAAATGAAGTGTACAGTAGCAAGATGTGCTTGGCCATGTTGTCTAATTGTAAGCTTCTGTAGAAAGAACTAATTAAAATAAATGAAGAATGAATACAACCTAGTACTGAAAATAGTAGAAAATATGTGAAATATGCATGGTTAGTCCAACTATCACAATTATTTATCCATGAACAATGATGATCTATTTTTTTACACATCTTTTACTTACAAAATTTTAAAAATTTGTCTGATAAGTTTTTTATTAAAAATGAAAAAATAATTACATTTTTTCCAAAAATGTGATCTAGGGGCTTTATATCCACTACAAACAGTGCAATATTGCAAAAATGTGAATCTTTTGGATCCTAGGGATAAATTATAAATAAAGAAATTTTTTTTTAACTGTTATTTTTTACATGCAGACATTTTTATGATTTTTTCATATATCACTGCAGTTAAATGTTTCGAAGAAAAGTTTGAATTATCTTAAAAAACGCTAAAAAGAAACTTAAATAATAGGATCAAATAAAGAATCAAGTGAATAATCGATCCCAATGATAAAGTTAACATGCTTAACATGTGTCTATACTTTCAAAAGAAACTGTTATTGAAATGATAATGTTCGTAACAGGATTAGAAAACCAAATTTACTTCTAATTTCTGTGCAATGCTTAATATGCGCTCCTAACTCAAATTATGTTGTATATTTTTTTTTACAAGCATTGCACGGAAATTTTCTTTGTACGTACACACTGCTAATGTGTCTCTTCAAATTTCCTTTTTTTTAATTCTTTTTTTTGCAAAGGACATATTCAAATTTTCCCATTACTTGAAATTAATGATATAACACATATTATGAACCATGCAAAGTGGTTGAAGTGTTTAAAGTGCTAATTTGGTAAGAGAGTAACTGATATATTCTTACCCGTTAAATAGGTCCTATTAATTTTATGGTTGTTTTTTTCAAACCTCCCATATTTTTTTTTGCTGTGAATATAAAAAAAATATATATTCATTTTTAATATTTTAATGTAATTAAGGAGAGACAATAAAAACGCCTAAAATTTTTAAAAAAATACAAAAATGAAATTTAAAAAATTCAAGATGTTTTAACTTGAAAGCGAAAAATGCTAGACGCTTACTTTTAATGGCTTATCACATATTTTTTGTGTATACCCTGAATTTATTTGATTCTTTCTTGTTTACTCATCAATTTTCCATAATACATTTTTTGTCAAACATTCACATCAGGGTTTGTGTTACGGTCACAAAAGAAATGAAGAATCTAATTTTGGATAAAATATTTAACACTACTTGAACTAAAACCTTTAATAATTAATTTGTTTTATTCTTTTCCTTCCTTTAGCAATTATTAATTTGATTCTTGTTTTGATTATAAATTTAGTTATAAATTATGGGATAAAATTGAATATTTTAACAATAAATTCATGCAGCAGATTTGTTATTGTAAGGTGACCAACCATCCTCCTTTTGGAAGGACAGTCCTCCTTTTCTAAGCTTTGTCCTCCCTTGAAAAGTGTCCTCCTAAATGTCCTCCCTTGAAAAGTGTCCTCCCAAACGTCCTCCTTTTCGATATTATTGCATTTTGTTCATAATCAAGCTTCTATTTATCACCAATCTACTCAAAAATTTGAAGGTGATCACATTTCAGCTACAGAAGTAAGTCTTATTTTGAATGACATTATCCTTCAATATAAATCTCGTTTTGAAGAAAAATTTTTACCCTTTAATTGTAAAAAGAAAACTGACAAATTTGGAGGAATCAAATCCAGGCATAACGAAAAAGTTTATCAAAGAAGCCCAAAATTTTTACCAAACTTGCTTTCAGTATATTGAAGAATGGTTAGAAGCAAACTTTACCAGTAACAACAGTTTTAAATGGTGTTTGTTAACTTCATCGCCAGTACATTGGGCAGATATTGAATCTTGTGTTGAGTTTTTATCTAACAAAATGCCAAACACTAAAATAGATGGCAATTGCCTCTTTGAAGAAATTTGAAAACTAAATGTATATTTAAATTCCGAAAAAATATTACAATAAGAAAATAATCACATTGAAATTGATCGAAGATGGGTCGAAATATTCAGCCATTACAAAAATGAACATATTCCATGCAAAAATTTATTTATTCTTATACAATTTACGTTGTGCTGCTCTGGAACTACTGCAGCAGTTGGAAGAGTCTTTTCAATTGCTAATGATTTTTGGACTTCTGAAAAATCAAAATTAAATGAAGAAACTCTAGCTGCAGCCCTTACGGTAAAATTTAATTTGAAACATATGTCTTGTTCAGATATTTCTAATATGTTGTTAGAAAACGAAATATTGAAAAAAACTATTCATAGCATAGAAAAGTACCAATTTAAATAAAAATTTAATGATCACAAAAAATTGTCTTATTGTTAGTATCACCTCCCAATAAAATTTTTGAAACAATTTTTTTTATTCAATTTATTTTTGTCCTCCTTTTCATTGGAAAAAAGTTGGCCACCTTAGTTATTGAAAAATTTGATTAATATTTTAGCAACATCATTTATAAAGGAATCAAAAATTGGGCCATTTTTTCATTAACAACATGCTCTCCTTGTTTCTATACAGTACTTACATGAATTCAACAGTGATAAAACGCAATCTATATACGAATTAAATTTTTGATAAAAATTATTCCATTTATTCCAAGTGTTATTTTGCTGGATGAGCCAACAAGTGGCATGGTTCCTATTACCCGTTCTTTACTATATAAAACTATTAAACAATTAAACAATCGCATTCAATTTTAAAAATTGAGGATATCTCCGATAGTTTTACCGTTCCCAGAGACGGAAAACATTTAACGAGCTGGAGTTTATCTATGCTTAAAGAAAAATATGGTGTTTACTATGGTGTTATATTATTTTCAAATGATTTAGAGCTTCTTAAAAAAAAGGAGGTAGATATTATTTTAGCTTATTGTAATATACCTATAATCTAATTAATTTTAATTATATACTTCACCAATTCTTTGATACTTACCTTTTTCATTCCATTTTTCTAAATTTTCTAAATTCAAATTTCCGTTGGTTTTGTTTCTGATACTTTGTATCACGCGAGTAAGATATTCACATTCTTATCTTTTATGAAATTAGATGCCTTGCAGATGGGAGTTTCAAGGGCATAATATTTTGACTGCATAGCGGGAGCGAAATTCCTATGCACATGTGAAGTGTGATGTTGCACTCATGTGCTTGTCAGTTTTGTTTCACTGTGCAGTGATATATTGCACATTTTTTCTTAAATCATATAGGGCCTATTCACTATTTTTTCCGACTCGTCAAATGGCTCTCTCGTCCCATATAAATTATATGGAAAGGGTCATTTGAGAGTAAAAAATTAAACATGTTTAATTTTCTACTCTCAAATCGCTATCGGTTTCTTTTGTATTAGTCCTTTACTAATACATACATGCCAAAAAATCATTTCCATTTTGCCTTCGAGGAGTGCACATCGAAGAAAACATGAATCTGTCAAAACAAGCTGGGTTATACAGCAGTGCGTTTATACGTCAGAGTTGAAATTATATTTTAAAATAAAAATATGAGAAAAATATGTGTAATTTTTTCAATTTTACTTTGAAAGTGTAGCTCTCTTGAATATACACACACAATTATAAAATTAGTCCACACCATTTTAAAGTATATATTTTACACTATGTACGTACACGAGTGGTAGGAGGTAAACAAGTTTTGACGTCAAATGGAAAAAATAGTGAATAGTCCCTAATATGCACAGATGTTTTCTTGTTTGGTGCAATAAGATGTTTGGCTTGTGCATCGTGGGGGGTATGAGGTCTCATGCTATTTCCTATATGATATCTTTGATATAAATATAGGAGATATTGCATAGAGATGCCATTCCAAGTTATACTTTTCATTTCGGCGCTTGCGCCATTCAAAGATTTCAGCGCTTGCGCTTTATTTAAAGAATAAGGAAACTTAGCTCATTCTCATATTTTGAGACTTTTAGAATATTTCCACATAAATTTTACTTAAGACTCAGAACGTTTTCATATTGAAAACTTTGTATAATTTTTCTCAAATTTTATTGGGGCTTGAATTAAAATCTCTTACTTAGATATGTATCGAAATACTTAAGAATAAGACTAATATTTAAATAATATATGTTGAATTATATGTAATTGAAATTAAGGATATTGTGCATACCTTAATAAAAACATAAAACAAAGCAAAGTGAAGAAATAAATTTAATAAATAAAAATGATCATTTGTATCTCTTAAGTTTACTAAAATTAAGAAAAATATGTCATTATAAATAATGATTAATTTAGTTTAAATTTTTATATTTGTAAATTTTAAATAAATAATAATATTAGTAAAAAAAAAACAAATTCATATTTTAAATAAGCTCAAAATATTACATTATAATAGAAATCTGAAATAAATGTTCTTTTAGATCTTCGAAGTGGAATCTCTACAGACCAATTTTCAGCTGGAGCAATTACACTCCAAGGTAAGGCCAAGGTAATTTGAAAACAGAGTGATAAGACGCAATGATCATATTATTTTAATTTTTTTTTATAATTTTAGATGCAAAACAAAACCTTAGATGAAAGAAATATTATTGGTTAAATTTAATATTAGATGTAATTGTTTCACTTATCGGTAATGAATTAAGCTGCCCAAATTTTTATTTTCTTAGAATATATTTTTTGTGTATCTTCTTCAATATTATCATGTAATAATTTTTATTTATTTAATTAAATAATTGAATAATTACTTGCATACTAACTTAATCAATTAAAAAAAATACAAAATAAATTAGCTTGTTATTTAACCTGAAAAAAAAACTTTGCAGAACAAACCCACACGTACCGCAATCCTATCCCTTTAAATATCACATGGCAGAGCCCGATGTGCACGAGTGTATTAGTGCAGAGCATGTAAAAATTAGGAAAATATCAAACATGTTTAATATCAGCCAGAAGAGTCCTAGAAAACAGGTTTTGTATGGAAAAATGAGCAGAAATCATTGATTTTTTTTTAAGTGTATAGCCACCTATATTTGTAACAAAAGCATGTTGTTTTTTTAAACAATTTGCGGATTTATTCATTCAGAAAGTGGATAGAAGCTTTTTTCCGTTTTTAACAATTTGTTTTTTAAACAATTTAAAAATATGTCGAAGTTTTATCACTTATTGAATTCACGCTATTTTATATTAGAATGAAAACAATATGAAAAAATAAACTACTTAGCTATTAGTGGCCTTGTACTTTTGAAAATTTATATTAGGGACTTTCCTGAAAAAGCAGGTGCTGCATTCTAATTGTCACAAAAAAGTTAGAGATATTGTTAATTTATTGATACATCGAAAACGATTATTATTAATAAAAAAATAAAAAAAAAAAATACGTTCGGCAGCAAATACCGCACAAGCAACTTGCTTGTCATATTCTTCCGACTCACGGCGAGACACTTGGTTGTTGTAAACACGTGGTCATCCATCATATACACCGCTTTACGGGTACTTAATGTGTAAGTGTATCGAATATATATATGTATATATATATGGTCTCGCACAGTTTCATTGAAAATCGAACCCAATCGATAAATTTGGCATATTCCTGAATTTTTATTGAAACTTCCCCATTTCGCTACCTTGAGGACGGGATCATAAGACTCTTACTGTATAATTACGGTTAAATGTGTATCATGTGTACTTTTTGCATTTTATGAATCGTCCATTTCCTTTTCTGCAGTTGAATCGAAATCAACACCCTCGAAAACCCTCACCTGCCCCTCATCAATACTAAAAATTACGCTCACACGCATACACACGCTGACATACATCACTCTAAAATTGGCTGCAAATGATGCTCCAGGGCTGGGATTCTGTCTCGGTGAGAAGTTAGCGTGAGAATGAGAAAGTTGGATTTCGACATATAATGTATGGCATGTTTTAAAACTTAAAACGCGTTGTTCTCAAAACGACTTCTTTCGAAGCGGTGTGCATGATATCTCAAGTCTTACTCAACCGATTCACTTGAAATTTGGCAGAGAGATTCTTTATAAATCAGGCTATCGCACTACGAAGAGTTTTTTACTAATTTTTTTTGTTTTTTAAAATTCTGAAGAGCGAAAAAAACGTAAGAACACAACCTTTTTTAAGAGCATCCACTTTGTCAGCCTGTAGTATTTTCAATTTTTATTTTTTTTTTCATTATTATTAGTTTGTAATATCCTCGACATCGACATCAATAAACAAAAACCAAAAGAAATTTTTGCTTAAAATATTTATTGCTTCCTTTTTATGGCGCCCGAAATAACACCCAAAATTGAAGCGTGAGAAGGCCCTCTTAATTAACTTGAATTATTCAAATGCTAAAAATTTATGTATGGTAGCACCTCAGGTTTTTCACACAGAGAAGTGTGAAAATTTTTATATTTATATTGATTTTTTAAACTATGCAAAAAATATATAAATGTATTAGCTTTATTAGAATTAAAAGAAATCAAACTTAAATAAGTTCTTTAAAGAACTCTGCAAACATTCCAGGCCGAAACCGGGCCGACAAAGTCCGAAAAATGTCCAAAAATGGGCCCATTTTTGGGCAAATTTCGTTCCATCATTGGGTGATTTGGCATCCGAAACTGTGCCCATTGCCGGGCCGGTTTCGCCCTAGATTTTTATATGAAATGTGTATGTTTTCAGTGTGTTGGTTTTTTCATGCGATTGTCGTTTTCTCGCATGCATGACATATATCGCGTGCTGAAATTGCTTGATAGAAAAGATTATTGTAATGATTGTTAATTTTTTTTTAAAAATAAAATTAAATATAAAAAATTAAAATTTAATAAATTTAAAAGCTATAAATATAAAAAGATTTTAATTTTTATTATTATTTTTACAAGAGTATTTTAAAGGATATTTAAACTAGTTTTTCAGTGCTTATATTTCAAATACAAATTAGAAATTTTATTTTTATTATAAAAAACTAAGAAAAGCTAACATTGCTTTAAATTTTCTTTATTTTTGTTTGTATTTTTGTCGTTGATGTCGTTAAACATAGAATACTAACCTTAAAAAAACGTAGATTGCTTCCGATTCATCACAACCCAGCAGGAGTCTGTCATCATGATGACATGTCAACATATTTTAAACAGCTACTCATAGTAATTATGTCATCTAGTTTTAGATTTTATAAGTTTATACTAATACTGTTAAATTCATCAGTGTAAGTATTCGTGCTATGCGTGGTTTTTATATGCCGGTAAGTAAAATTTTTGTTAGTGTATGCTTTAAGTTGAAATGACAGATGGAATGAAAAGTGCTTTGGAATTTTTGTGAGTTATAAGTCGATTAATAACAAATTAATGTAAAAAGAAAGGTTTAACTGTAAAACAATTTAGGGAATTAGCAAACACAGAAAGGTAATAAAAAAATGCATTAAACGTTAAAAAGAATTAATTATTATTGAAATATCAGATATGCACCTCCGAAACATTTCAATTTTGAAGACTTAGAGCGAAAAAACTGGATGTAAGCGGTACCCTAACTGATCCTGATTTTGATGACTCACTCGCACATACAAGTAATGTGAATGTGTTGAAAGGTGATATTTTTAGCGGCTGTCGCTATGTTAATTTCATCAAACTTTATATCTAGGCTGTCAACATAGACAGTTGACAGAAAGGCGATGATATAACAGATTTATCATCGTACGCATTTCCTACTGGGTCTTTATTGATTTTTGGTAGGGAAATTCACAAACACAGTCAAAATATATCTAATAAAACAAAATTTAAATTACAACAAACTAAAATAATTAAACAATAACACACAAAGTAGCAAACAAGAAATCGCGGAAAGATTAAACACTCTAAAGGTGGCTATACACTTAAAAAAAAAATCAATGATTTCTGCTCATTTTTCCATACAAAACCTGTTTTCTAGGACTTTTCGGGCTGACATTAAACATGTTTGATATTTTTCTGGTTTTTACATGCTCTGGACTAATACACTCACAGATAAATTTATTTTTCAATTTTTCTTCAAGTAGTGCACATCAGTCTCTGCCATATGATATATCAAAAGGTAGGATTGCACTATGTGTGGGCTTGTACTGCAAAGTTTTTTTTTCAGGTTAAATAATAAGCAAATTTATTTTGTATTTTTTCTAATGAATTAAGTTAGTATGCAAGTAATTATTCAATTATTTAATTAAATAAATAAAAAATTATTACATGATAATATTGAAGAATATATATTGAGCCAACGAATGGGACCTGTTAATACAAAACAGGTTGTGTTGAACAAGTTGCCTTGTTATCAACAAGTTGGAGTTGTTCGTTGGTACTTATACTGAGCAGATCCACTGAAGTTTATCTTAATTATAAATTAAGATTAATTAAGATTAATAATTAATTATAAATTAAAATTAATACTTGTTGAATATAATAATAATTGTTGTTAATATCACTGAAATTAAAAATAAATTAGTAAAAATATTAGAACAAATATAAAAATAAAAATAACAGTTTGTTGTGATTGAACAATCAGAAAACGGTAAAAAAGCTTGCCGCTTCTACATTTGGCGACCGTGACAGGACAGAGTCTACCAGTTTGTTTTGTTTAAAGGCCTAACGGTGTACATAATTGGAAAAAGCAATGAAAATAGTAATTTACAAAATATTATACTAATAACTAAAATTTATTATTTTTGAAGCATTTACTTACGGTGGATTGATAAGAACAAAGGAAAGGAAGCCACGCTAGCGTTAAACGGGAGTTAGTGGACAAAATTATACTAATAATAGACATAATTTATAGTTTAATAAAAATACAAGAAAAGAAGAAGTTAAACGAAACTTTATTGTTGCAATTGAACTTATTCATATTTATATTTAGTTATTACAGTTGTTTATTATTATATATTTATGCAAGCGTTTAAGAATTATTATGCTTGAAAACACAAAAAATTGTTGTTGATTACATATTTACAAAAAACATATTGAAATACATAAATATATTAAATATATTAATATTGAGGTGACATTTGCTTATACATGCTAAATATATGTCATTAATTTATGTATATGAAATCAAGCGTTGAAAATTTGGTCAATTTGTTATCAGATCACACGTTTACATATATTTTGCATATATTTACAATTAATTGTTGTTGTGGCATCATTTAAAGCCTTAATACAAAAAATAGACCAATCAAAATTAAATTAACTAAGTAAATGAATGTCAATCCCCTAAATGTACAGTCTGTTTCAGACCCCATCATACACTTCTACACAGATATTCAGTAGCAAGACAAACAATTACTAATCCTACTTGTGCAGCACAGACCTCTCAAGAGCTAAATAGTTTACAAACGTATAAGGAGCAATTAACACATTGTTCTAAAAATACTTCACTGTCTTCACATATTGAAAACTCAAAGGTTGAATATGGTCACGTCTTCTTGGGAACTGCTCTCATAAAAATAAAGGACAGATCTGGCTGCTACCACCTTGCTCGAGCCTTGCTGGATTCTGGGTCACAACAAAATTTCATAACTAACAATTTGGCGCAAAGGCTTCGGCTAAAACGTTTTGAAGTCAGTGGGATAGGAGATACTTCTACAAGAATTCGTTACGAAACCCAAACAACGATAAAATCACGATTAAATGATTATGAAAGTGATCTGAATCTGTGGATTCTACCTTCTATCACTGGTTGTCAAACGGAAAAAATAATAAACATCAATAATTGGAAAATTCCTGACAATATAAAATTAGCAGACTTAAATTTCAACATACCTCATACAGTAGACCTGTTAATTGGTGCCGACAGATTTTTTGAAATTTTATGTATAGGTCAAATTAAGTTAGATACTAATCTACCACTCCTACAGAAAACTATATTTGGTTGGATAGTGTGCGGAACGTTTAATAATACAATATATAAGCATTGTAACACTACTGATAGTCTCATTTCGACGAATAATACACTAAATAGAAAATGCTGAAGAAAAATTGGTGAACCTCATTGAAGAAGAAGCCAAGTGTGAAGATAAATTTGGCAAGGACATTGCTGAAACTAATGGAGGACGACTCATTGTCGCGTACTCCTTCAGAGATAACTCGAAAACTCTGGGAAACTCCTTTGAGGCAGCAAAAAGAAAGTTTCTTTGCTTGGAAAGCAAATTTAAGAAAAACCTGCAGCTGCAAGTAGAATATAAAGGTTTTTTAGAGGAATACCTAGCTTTAGGGCATATGGAACTTGTTGAGCCACAATACCAAATTTGCATTACTACTTACCGCATTATTGCGTAGTAAAACCAAGCAGCTCTTCTACTAGCCCAGTAGGAATTCGGTCTAGCAGTAGACAAAATCAGCAAGAACGCTTCGCAGCCAATCTGCTACCGCAACCAGCACACAAGTAAATATTTATATATTTTATACGTTTATACAATAAATTTTCACAGCAACGCACCCTTTCATACTTTGTTTCTACCCAGCGGGAAAAAGAATGATTCCTCAATGCATTCGTAATCCATCCCTAGGAAGCTATGAATCGATTCTCTTTTCATCTAATCATAGCAAATTTTAACCAAAGCATGATCGCAGTGAGAATCACTTACTAACACATGTAAGAAAACTGCGTTAGTATTGTACCCTTCATATACGAGCTGTTATACCTTTATAAGGTGTTATATTTTATATTTCATTAATAAAAGAGGGATGGATATATAACACATAGTGATGAAGCAGCATATATTTTATATTATCACAATGTGTTACATATCCATCCTTCTTTCACGTAAGTGTAAATCTGAAAAAATATATATAATTAATAAAATAATTAAGCATGGAATAAATTAAACATAGTTTATAATTAAATATTTTATTTAATTAACACTATATATTCACAATTGAACAATTTATTTACTAAAACTTAAATGCTACAAGACTTAACCTAAACAAAGTCATAACTTATTCAACTATTATTTTATTAAACTAACTTATTTAATTATAATTTTATTAAATTAAACTGAACCATATGTTGACAATAATTATATTCAATTAAATAAAACAAACATAGTTTCCTAAAGATATATATATTTAATTTTAATTTTTTAACACAACATCACATAACACGCGTACTTTCGAAATGTCAACAAAAACTTCATTTTAATCGCACACTTATAGTTATTGTATATTTTAAAAGTGTAATAACTTATAAATGTGTTAGTTTTATAGGTTTGAGTATGAATAAGTTGTATAAAATACACGAATTGCTTACCGCTTCATTCTGTAGAATCAAATATGAAGCGATTCATCTGTGATTCCTTTAGCTTCTGATTCCAGATTTCCCGCTGGGTATATACCTATAACGCCCTAATTGATATTAGTGTAAAAGTGACATTTGCTGTTTATGCTAAATATGCACGTGAAATAACATCATTTCAATTTAAAGAAGCTTTAGCTAATTTTTTAGTCTGGCCCGAGGTAATAGTTTGTTTAAAATTATTCTTTTTATTTTTAAAAAATTGATTTTTTGTTTTAGGCAATATCCTTAATATCTGTTGGGCATGGATTTTGTAAGTCTGTTAAATATTTTTTACCAAAATTGTTATTAGTTCCAATATGGTATGCATTTTTATATTTAGACTATGTTAAAATTTTATACAATTAAATCCTTCTCAAGTGGATAAAGAAATTTTTGAACAAGTACAAGGTTTACTTAAACCACTACAATGTGATTTACAAATGATTGTTGCTACTTCACCCAAAGAATCAGTTATACAATTGCCTAGCCGTGTAAAAAGACAATTAGCAATAGAAAGAACACGAGATTTACAAAAGACTGTGAAAAATTGGGATAAAGATGTTGGACTTTATTGCAATGATAATGCAGCATATAATTTTTGTACCTACCGAAAAAAGGTCGGTGGCAGTGTCCTCAAAAGGATTAGTGAAATATAAGACCCAAACATCTGAAATGATCAAGGACAAAAATACCTAAATTTAAGAAATTTACTAAAATAAGTTTATGATTGTAAACACAGCAATTAAATGCTAAAGGAAAATTTATGGAATTTAACTAGAAATTGTAATTTAACCACATATATTCCTGAAATTAAACAATGTGTTTATTTCACCCAGGAGTATATATAATCAAAAATCAAAAACTACATTTTCACACATATCTTAAAAAGAATATTCTTTTTTAAAATTACAAAATTAGGGCCAATTAAATTTAAATAAATTTAAGAAATACATTTGTTAAATTTTATTTAAATAGAATTTAACATACATTTTATTTGTTAATATAATAATAATGTTTAATATAATATTTGTAAAATATAATTCGATTAATATAATATATATAATTTGTTAAATATAATCAAAAAAAGTAATATTCTAAAACATATATTTACAATATGAACCTAAAAAAAGTTTTTAGTAATTAAAATAAATTAAAAGTATATAATGTACTGAAATAAAGTAAAATACATGAATCATTATGTTTTTTATTTAAAATTTCCTTTTTTCCCTTTATTCGCTAAAAAGTCGTTTTTTCGAATCTTTTAATTCGATTTTCTTTCACTTATAGTTCGAGAAATGAAGCAGAGAAGAGCTCTATGCATCATATATCATCATAAGCGATTCGAATATAATTCGTATAAGGAGCAATAATATATATATGTGCTGATAAAAAGTATTCACACACAGGCAAAAATTCAAATACTATTGTATAGCCTCCATATATTGCATTCACAAGATTAATGCATATGTGTTAGAGAGTGCTGGTCGCCTGCGATGGTCTAATGTTAAAAACCGCGCAGAATCCAGCAAAATGTCTGGTGCTGTGCTGGTCAAAACCAGCAAGGCACCGCGCGGTGTCTAGCAAGACATTTCCCATTGGGAGATTAAGAGTAGTATTTGATGCCTCGTATAGAACAACATCATCGGTGTCTCTTAATGACATACTTATGGTGGGACCATTGTGTCAGCATGTTTGTCAGAAGGATCTAAGGTACTTAAATCTGACATGTATGTTGATAACCTACTGACTGGAAGAAATACAGTAGAGGAGCTTTTAAAGCCAAATACTTAATATAATGCAGGCAGCAAAATTCGAACTGCACAAGTGGTCTTCGAACGCTAAACTATTACAAAGCATACCCGATGCATCTCGTGAAAAATTAATGCGGATTGACAATAAAGACATCATAAAAACTCTAGGAATGGCATGGGCACCTAGTGAGGACTACTTTACCTACCATTACGATGCGGTTGAGGAAATTAAACCAAGAATCACAAAACGAATGATTTTATCTGAAATGTCAAAACTTTTTGATCCCCTTGGACTAATAAGCCCGTTGATCATCAGAGAAAAAATGTATCTTCAAGAGTTATGGCTACTGAAATTACCCTGGGACGAGTCTATACCCATTGAACTTCATTGTCGATGGTCCAAATTCATCGAAAAATTACGGGTTTTCCGAAGCTTCATTAAAAGTATATGGCTGTTGCCTATATCTAAGAAGCGAAGACAAAAATGGAAAGATTGTTGTTCAACTGTTGACAGCAAAGTCAAGAGTGACACCAGCAAGAACACAACACAAACCTTACCTCGTTTGGAATTATGTGCTGCTGAATTTTTATCGCAACCGTTAAATAGAGTCAGAAACTGCTTACAACTAAAAATACGAAGAACTTACCTTTGCACAGATTCCCAAATAGTACTAGAATGGGTTCAGTCCCATCCATCCAGATAGACGACTTTTGTGTGCAATCGAGTCGCTTCTATACAAAACCTAACTGAGAATTACAAGTGGTATTATGTACCTACTAAACAAAATCCAGCAGATTTAGTGTCTAGGGGTGCTACCGTTGAAGACATAAGGAAATCAATATGGTTAAATGGACCATCCTTCTTGATTTGCTCGGAAGAATCTTGGCCTAAGAGACAAATACATCAAATACAACTACTAGAGGAAAGAAAGTCAACGAAGGCACTATTGGTTCATGTACCATCATCACTTTTAGATTACGTTTATCGACATTCAAACTTTAAGAAAATGTGTCGCATCATTGCTTATGTACTACGACTTATCAGTAGAAGCAAATCAAAACATATTCCAAACAAATTAGAAACTAATGAATTAACCGCCACGGAACTTGAACGATCATTTATAAAAATCATCTGGATGATCCAGCAAATTGAATTCAAGGATGAGATAGAATCAATTAAAGGAAACAAACCAATAAATTCGAAAAGCTGTTTAATAGCTCTAAATCCATTTCTTGACAGCTCAAACTTATTAAGAGTTGGAGGACGCCTGCAATACGCAGCACTTCCCTACAACGTGAAAAGCCCGATTCTACTTCCGAAGAATAATGCATTCGTACGTAATTACATTTATTATTTACATACAAAAAATCTCCACGCAGGTTCACAGACACTTGTTGGACTTTTGCGACAGAATTTCTGCATAATAAACTGCAGAGACTATTGTAGACAATTATTAAAGGGTTGCATTCATTGTATTCGATACCTACTGAAGCTCTTAAGACAAATAATGGGAAATTTGCCACCAGAGTGACTAACAGGCTCAATGCCCTTTTTTACAGTAGGTGTAGATTTTTGTTGTCCTGTTATGATTTCCCAGAAGATAAGGGGAAGGGCTGCTATAAAATCATATATTGCAGTATTCATATGGTTTTCGAACAAGGGAATACACTTAGAAGTTGTGTCAGATCTTATCTCAGAAGCATTTATTGCCGCTCTAAAACAGTTTATCGCTAGAAGGGCTTTATGCAAAACCTTATTTTGTGATAATGCTACAAGTTTTGTAGGTGCTAGGCACCGCCTGAAGGAGCTGAGAGAACTGTTTTTAAGCAAGGAGACACAATGTGAAATCACAACATGGTGTGCGGGGTAATACATTGAATTTCGTCACATTCCCCCTCGATCTCCACACTTTGGAGGATTATGGGAATCGGCAGTGAAATTGGCAAAACACCACTTATATAGGACCTTAAATCAATCTATGTTGAACTTTGAAGAATTTACAACACTATGTTGTCAAATCGAAGCAATTTTGAACTCTCGTCCTATCGTTCAAATCTCCAACGATCTGAATGATGAATGTGTGCTGACACCCGCTCATTTTTGGTGTCAAGGACCTCTGGAGCCAATTGTTGAGCCAGCAGTCCCTGATGGGGGCTCTATCACTTCGTATGTAAACCACTGGCGTTATATAACCAACTTACAACAGCATTTCTGGTGTTGATGGTCGAAGGAATATCTTCTCTCACTGCACAAACGACAAAAATGGCAGAAGCCATGCCCAAACTTAATGAAAGGATAATTATCAATAACCCAAGAAAAAAATTTACCCCCTCAAAAATGGTTGCTCGGCAGAGTGATTCAGACCCATACTGGAAAGGATGGAAACGTACGAGTTGCTGACATAAAAACGAAGGCGGGAACTCTTCGGCGAGCGATTCAGTGATTGGCCTGTCTACCTATACATAATTAGAGATGAGTCTGATATATCAGTATTCATTTAGATATTGGTGATATTAGCTAATATTAGGTATCATAATATTCACTGTGACAAATATAATAATACCAAAGTAACAGCTAATATCAATAATCCAAAAACTATATCACATATATATCAAAATATATATCACATATCCATATATCACATACAGCTTATGTTGCTACTTTTGTAACGGCGTGATATTTTTATATATTCCTACTTTATATCATGCATAAAGCATATGTAAAATGTATGGAACGATTAGTCGCAAAAATCCAAAAGAAGACAGAAAGATATAGAGATAGAAACTTTTTGCTTTTGTTAAGTGGCAAAGATTCGTAAACAAATGGCACGTGTCATAAAAATATTCCAAGCAAAATTAAGAATATTTTAGCTCTAGCCGTAGTTGATTTTGGTTTTTTTTTATTAATTGCCTGCAAATAAATGTTGTTTTTGTTGTGAGTATTAGGGTTATGCAGTAACAGAAAGTGCGTAAACGTTGGAGGCATCTGTTTTTTCTTGTCTAGGAGGAGGAGGATGAGGAGACTAAAATTCGGTGATATTCTGATATTATGATATGATATTTACCGATATTAGTGCAATGGTAACTTTATATGATATTAAGAAAATATTCGTATTAGGTTGTAGGGAGTTTTTTGCGATATTGTTTTGATTTTTATTAGGTGATATTAGAGTATATATGAAATATAAGAATATACTCGTGTAGGTGATACGGCATTTTTCTTAAGAATAGACTAGCGTAGAGTAGACTAGCATTGTTTGTAGAAATTTCTAATAAAAGATATATTACGTTTAGTGAAGTTTTTTTATTGCGGTTATAATTAAATATGAAACGTGCTTATGAGTGAAGTTTGGAGTCATTTCAAGGTGCGTTCTGAAGAACTCTCGTCGACGGACTCGTCTACAACCAGACAAAATCAATAAATTAATGTTTTTAAACGCACATAAAAAATGAATTGAATAAATAATTTTCATGAAATTAATGTTTTTAATTAAATTCTATCAATTCCAGAAATTTTGACGAATCAAACTCACATCTACAAAACAATAATTAAGTGAAGATTAGTGATATCAACATATTCGTTTAGATATTATAATATCATGAAACTTGTTTAATACTAATTTGAACAAGGTTGCCTTGTTCAAGACTTAGTACTAAACAGCACAAATAAAATAAGGAAGCCTTATTTTTTATGTTAAAAGTAGTTTTGAGTTGAACTAGGTTGCCTAGTTCGACTTGTTGCTTCAAAGAATATTTTTTGACAACTAAACCTTTATTCATTAAATAACTTCTTATATACTAATACTTTGCTTACATTATATATTCTTAACTAAACAACCAAAATTAACTAGACTAAACAACATATTTTATCCTAAGTATCTAATATCAAGTGTCCACATGTAGACTAAACAAAATATTTTATATTCTAGCATCAAGTGTACACATTCTTGTGTAGCTTGATATTGCTGTTAGACTCGGAGTCAGCAATTTCTTCTTCATCAAGATTTATAGTCTGAACATCTTCCGCCCCCTTGAAGTCTCGTACTTCAAAGCTGAACTGTTCTTTCCTGGCAGAAGGCTGACTGGGGTTTAGGACTAGGTTCTTGGTTGATCGTCTGTTGGGGCCATTGAGAGTACGGATGCCAATAGAGCGATACCTACAGGATTGATTTTCACCTTTGATCTTCGTTTGGGTTGCGGTAAAGTCTTCGGTTTTTCAGGTGGTCGTTTTCTTAATTTGGTTCGCTGGGTACTACCTTCTTTGTCCTCCCTTTCAGACTCCTTCTCGTTCGAAAGACTATGCATATCTGATTCACTTGCCTCGATTGGTAAAGGACAAATGTGATGTATCGCTCGTTTGAGAATTCCAGTTGCTGTTTGGATTTCAACGACTCGAATAGATCCATCCTGACCTGGTGTTACTCTTATGACGCGGCCCATTGTCCATTTTAAAGGCGGTAATTTTTCGTTTTTTATAATTACCATTATGTTAAGTTTAATATTTTGCTGATGTTTGGTCCATTTAATCTTTTTTTGTAGCTCACTGAGATATTCTATAGTCCATCTTTGCCAAAATTCTTGTCGCAATGCTGTTACTAATTTCCATCTAGTGCAGGCTGACATGGATTTAATTTCTCCTTCGGATAGTGTGGTAAGTGGTTCACCGATAAGGAAATGTCCGGGTGTTAGTGCAGCTAGATCATTTGGATTAGATGACATTGGTGTTAGCGGACGTGAATTCAACATTGCTTCTATTTCAATTGTTGCTGTACATAACTCCTCGTATGTTAATGATGCTGAAGTAAATGTTTTTATGAACAATTTTTTGAATGATTTGACAGCAGCTTCCCATAATCCACCGAAATGTGGTGCACGCGGTGGTATGAAATTAAATTGCATGTTATGTTGCGCACAGCTTGTCATGATCTTTTCTTGTGAAGTCTTGTCTTTCAATGTGTCGACTAACTCATTCAATTTATTGTTTGCTCCTACAAAATTGGTAGCGTTGTCGCAATATAACTCCTTACAAAAACCACGCCGACCCATGAAGCGCTTTAGAGCTCCTATGAAAGCATCAGTTGATAAATCTGTTACGACTTCTAAATGAATGGCCTTTGTTACAAAGCATACAAAGACTGCCACATATGTTTTTTGAGGTCTTTTTCCTCGTAGATTATAATGAGTCCAGATCGGACCACAGAAGTCAACACCAGTTGTTAGAAATGGTCTACCTGGTAAAACTCTCTTATCCGGTAAATTGCCCATCAGCTGCTTCATCAATTGAGGGCTAGCGCGAACACATGTTACACAGCTATTAACCACAGATCTGGCTAAATTCCTGCCTTGAGTTATCCAGAATCGTTGTCGAGATAAGGATAAAAGAGCTTGTGGTCCTGCATGTAGATGATATTTGTGTAAATGATTCATCAATAGTTTTGAGAATACCTGATCTCCAGGTAACAGCCATGGATGCTTTGCATCATAGTTAATATTAGCAGCATTTAATCGTCCGCCAACTCGTATTAAGCCATCTTCATCCAAAAATGGAGTCAATGATGTTAACTTGCTTGTAGGTTTGACAATAGCTGTGTTTCGTAGATCTTTCACTTCTTCTTGGAATGCCATCTTTTGGATGAAGGCTATAATCATTCGCAGAGCTTCTTCTAACTCCTTTACTGTTAAGGGGCTTGTTTCGCCTTGTTTGTCGAACTGAGTCTTGATGCCCTTTTGAGTTTTTTTTCTTTTCTTGAATCTTCTAGTGCTGCGAATTACCATTGCAGTAATACGTTGTAGTTTTTGAAATGAATTGCCATGATTGATTCTAGAAATGAAGTGTTCCTGATGTGTATTAGAAGCACAATTAAGCACTATTTTGACCCTTCGTTCCTCTTCGGGTAGTCTCACAACTTCAACTTGACTTGTAGGCCATTGTTCTTCTGGTTCCCTTAAAAAGCTGGGGCCCCAAAACCATAGTTCTGAAGAAATTAACTGATGTACCAGCATTCCTCTTGATAGCATGTCCGCAGGATTGTGGTTCGTGCGGATGTGTCTCCATTGTGTTGGTGAGGATAATTCAAGGATTCTTTGGACTCTTCCACCCACATATGGCTTCAGCAAGGCAGGATCACTTCTAATCCACGCTATTGTAATTTGGGAGTCAGACCAATATGTAATGTTGTCAATTTTGATGTTAATGATCTTTATAATCCGATTCACTAATTTCCCTGCTAGCATAGCTGCACACAGCTCCAGTCGAGGAAGTGTTATAACCTTTATTGGTGCTACACGTGATTTGGCACATAATAATTTCACTTCAGTGATCCCAAGCTGATTAGTTGATCTTAAATAAATCACTGCACCGTAGGCTAATTCACTAGCATCCGCAAAGGCATGTAGTTGTATATTCTTCGTGTTACAATCGATTAGAGCATATCTTCCTATTTTCAAATTGTTAAGCATTCTTAACCCTGATCTATATTTAAGCCACTTTTCTCGAAGTTCATTTGGAAGCTCTTGGTCCCATTCAAATTTAGACTTCCATAGTTGTTGAATGAAGATTTTAGCCTTCACGATTACAGGATTGATTAATCCCAATGGATCAAACAATTGGGCAGTTTCAGATAATATTGTACGTTTAGTGATTTCCTGATGCGCTGCTAAATTTGCTGAATATAAAAAGCAATCTCGACGTGGCTCCCAAGCTAATCCTAGTGCTTTAATATGCTCATCATCATTATTATTCAATTTTAAAGTTGATTCAAGATCGTTCTGTGGAATACCTTGCAGAATTCTTTCATTATTGGCGCACCATTTGCGTAGCTGAAAGCCTGCTGATTTTAATAGATTACTCAAGTCATTTTTTAACTTAATAGCTTCGGTCAAGTTATCATGACCTGTTAATACGTCATCGACGTAAAAATCCCTTATGATACGAGATCCTGATGGGTAGCGTATAGATTCATCGGTAGCTAGCTGCTTCAAGCACCTAGTGGCTAAGTACGGGGCTGCCTTTGTACCATAAGTGACAGTATTCAATTGGAAATATTTGATCGGTGTATTGGGCTGATGTCGCCACATAATTAGTTGCAACTTTCTGTCCTCCTCTTGCATTAGGATTTGACGATACATTTGTGTAATATCAGCTGTGAACACATACTTGTGTATTCGAAAACGCATAATAATGTCAAACAAGTCATCTTGTATCTTCGGACCAGCCACCATTAAATCGTTTAGAGAAAGATTGTTAGAAGTCTTGGCTGAAGCATCAAATACAACTCTTAATTTCGTAGTACTGCTCTCAGGCTTCAAAACATAATGATGAGGTAGAAAGTAATGAACCTTGGGAATATCCGATTGAGATATTTCACTCATATGGCCTAGGCTTTGGTATTCCATCAAAAATTCATTATATTTTTGTTTTAAGTCCGGTAACTTAGCAAGTTTTTTCTCCATACTAATCAATCTTTTGTAAGCCATTTTGAATGAGTCGCCTAAAAGGTTCGGTTCACTGAAAATTGGCATGCTTACCGTGAACCTTCCGGACTCATTCCTTAGAGTTGTTGCCATGAAGAAGTCCTCACAACGTAAGTCAATTTTGCTAAAAGTTGGTATATTGGAGCATTCCTCTTGTTCCCAAAACTTTTTCAATTGCTGTTCCAAATTCAAACTAACTAATCCACAAACTTTGCTAGTAACATTGGTTGCCTTCCCTAACACAATCCAGCCTAACGTAGTTTTTTGTAAAACAGGAAGGTTTTCACCGAGCTTAACTTGACTATTCAGCATTATTTCTCCATATACTTCTGCTCCAAGAAGAACATCTATCCTTCCTGGTTTATTAAAATCCGTGTCTGCTAAGATAATATTATTCGGTACATTCCAATTGTTTATGTCAATAAATTGTTGTGGTTGCGCAGAAGTAATTTCCTTTATTACATAAGCTTCTACTGATGTACCATATCTTGATGTTTTGGACTGGAGGTCTATATTAATTTTGTCTTGTATCTTGAGTCGCATTTCACCAATTCCACTTAGACTTAACTCATTCAAGGTACCTGCTATATTTAATTTTCTTTTTAATCTTTCTGTTATAAAGCTAACTTGGGATCCAGAGTCTAATAAAATACGACATTTAAGAAGTCTTCCATCACCATCTTCTATAAATGCTACAGCCGTACCTAGAAATACATAAGACGCTTCGCCTTGACTGGAAGCAGACCCTAAATGACTCATCAACTTTACATCCCTTTCTCTTTGGGGCGATTGCGTACTTGGATGCAGTAATGTATTGTGTCTTCTTTGACATTTAAAACAACCCTTGGATGAACAATCTTCTAATTTATGACCTATTTTCAAACAGTTAAGGCATAAGCCTATTTTTCTTACTGCTACCTCTCTTTCTGGCATTGGTAATTTTAAGAATTTTTCACAAAAATATATTGCATGGTTACCACTACAATAATTGCAGCCTTTTCTGCAATTTTCAGTAATTGCTAGAGTTGTGGTTTTGAATTGATTGGGGATTCGCTTTTGGCCGAGTGACTCTAAGGCCTGAAATCTTAGTTCCAAGAATTCTAAAAATTCCTTTAACGATTGTAACTCCTTTGGTGCCTTGAGAGTTTGTTCATATAAATTATGAGTGTTCCTATCAAGCTTTCGTGTAAGAATATGTAAGAGGATTGGATCCCAACTTTCTAGAACATGTAGACCCAAATTCTCTAGGCCCACTATGCATTCCATAGTAGTATCATGAATGGTCTTAATTGAAGTAGCTGAATCATAAGCAATTGTTGGTTGTGTTAGTAATTTATCTAACAATGCACCTACTAATAATCTTTGGTTCGAATATCTATCTTTCAATAAATTCCATGCTGCAATATAATTTTCGTCAGTTACTGGAATGTGCCTTATTAGTTTTTCAGCTTCTCCTGATAAGTTTGATTTTAAATAAAACATCTTTTGAGAGTTTCCTATATCTTGCATGTGAATGATCTGATTAAAAAGATCATGAAATTGTTGCCACTTCAAGTAAGTCCCATCAAATTTTGGAATTTGAATGTCTGGTAATTTTACTGATGGCTTAGCAGTTGTAGCTACTGGTTTATCTCCACGGGTTACAGCATTTTTGTTTTCAGCCAATTTAATGACAACTTCTTCAACTTCTTCTTGTACCTTAAAAAAGGTTTCCCAATCGTAAGTCCGCGAGAATTCGATGTCTTTCATACATAGACTCTTGTGGTTCTGTTCGATCTCGTTCCAGTATTTCTTTATGGCATTACTTTTTAGTTCGTAGTATTCCTTGCTTTCTACTTTGACATTTTCCTTAGTCTTATCTATTATGGATTTCAGATTGGTAAACAATTTCTGTTGAATATGCACTAGTCCGAACGATTCCTCTTCCTTATAAGTTTCAGTTTTTTGGTTTTCATTGTGTTCTGCATTAGGATGACCTTTTAATGCATCGAGTGCATCCTTGATATCTGATGCTATCTTGTTGTAGCCCTTCTTTACAACATTGAAATAGTCTGTTGTAAAATATTCATGTAATGGTAATGCGGACTGAAATAATTTTCGTATTTTTTCATCTTGCTCTTCAAATTTGAGCCACAGTCCTTGTAATTTATTTAATTTTTCGTTCAAGTATAAGACGTTCTTTTTTGATGGCCTATCTCCGTAGAATACATTAGCAAATTTCTCAATTTCTCTCCCTAATTGAGATTGTGAATTACACAGTTGATCCAATTCACTCATGATAGCTGCTTTTTTTTTTTGTAAACAACACTGTTTTCCTTTTAATTTTCAATCACAAAATGTTAAAAATAAGTATCAACCAGGTTGCCTAGCTGATGCTTGATTGATGTATTCTTCTTTCACTTAATTCACTTTACAAAACTCATTCAAAAGTGATAACCAGGTTACCTAGTTATCACGTCGGGGTCACCAAAATGTTTAATACTAATTTGAACAAGGTTGCCTTGTTCAAGACTTAGTACTAAACAGCACAAATAAAATAAGGAAGCCTTATTTTTTATGTTAAAAGTAGTTTTGAGTTGAACTAGGTTGCCTAGTTCGACTTGTTGCTTCAAAGAATATTTTTTGACAACTAAACCTTTATTCATTAAATAACTTCTTATATACTAATACTTTGCTTACATTATATATTCTTAACTAAACAACCAAAATTAACTAGACTAAACAACATATTTTATCCTAAGTATCTAATATCAAGTGTCCACATGTAGACTAAACAAAATATTTTATATTCTAGCATCAAGTGTACACATTCTTGTGTAGCTTGATATTGTTGTTAGACTCGGAGTCAGCAATTTCTTCTTCATCAAGATTTATAGTCTGAACAAAACTAATATATTAGTATTAGGAAATATCACCAAATATTAGTTTAGACCCATCTCTATACATAATTTGACAACACAACCAGGTTGTCAAAGGGAAGAGAATGTTGAGCCAACAAACGGGACCTGTTAATACAAAACAGGTTGTGTTGAACAAGTTGCCTTGTTATCAACAAGTTATACTGAGCAGATCCACTGAAGTTGGTTGTTTATCTTAATTATAAATTAAGATTAATAATTAATTATAAATTAAAATTAATACTTGTTGAATATAATAATAATTGTTGTTAATATCACTGAAATTAAAAATAAATTAGTAAAAATATTAGAAAAAATATAAAAATAAAAATAACAGTTTGTTGTGATTGAACAATCAGGAAACGGTAAAAAAGCTTGCCGCTTCTACATATACATAGAGATATATTCAAAGAAAATAAAAATTTGGGCAGCTTAATTCATTACCGATAAGGGAAACAATTACATCTAATATTAAATTTAACCAATAATATTTAGGAAATAAAAATTACGACTAAAAATTACACAAAAAATATCAATACAATAGTATAAATATACAAATATTTAAAGAACCTATATATTTTTTTAATTAAATATATAATTATATATGATTTTTTTATAATAAAAGGTTTGAAAATTGAGAAAAGTTGTGAAATTATAAAAGAAACATAAATAAATCAAATTAAAATAAAATAAATTACATTTAAATATAAATAATAACACATTAGTTAAAATGAAATGAGTAAAAATAATATTTAAAAAGAAAAATAACATGAAATATATATATATTTAAAAAAAAAATTCAAAAAGTGTCTACTACTGGGAAATTATTTATTATAATAATTATTTTCTTGAATTATAATATTACTTCTTTAGAACTTTTTTGTTGATCATTATGAAGTATTGCTGAAATAGAATTATCTTTTTGTATGTTATCCTACATCTACAAAAACTGTGATATGTTTATATATATGGCAATACCAAACAATTACAATAGAAGATTAATCATAATTATAATTTATCAAAAGCTGATAAAATAACTTCAAAACTATGAAAACTTTGATCATGAGAAAATGCTTGTAATGATTTTATAATTTTAATAAAATATAGTTGCGACTTGTGACTGAGTTGGCTGACCGCTTTCTGTACAATAATTATCTGAAAATTTTTCGCTCTTTAAGGGGACTATTCACTATTTTTTCCAACTTGTCAAATGGTTCTCTCGTCCCATACTAAATATATAAAAATCACGATTTGGGAGTAAATTTTTAAATTTTTACTCACAAAGGGCATATATACTTTACATCGAACGAGAGCCATTTTACGATTTGAAAAAAATAGTGAATAGTCCCCTTTAAACTTTTGAATCAATTTTGTAACTTCAAACTGATTGTTAACAATTCCAAAGAGAAGTCTTTTATGGTTCCCAAAGAAATCAGGATAATATATGGTTTTTAAAGGTATATTCCTTTGTTTTACTTTAATATCATGTAAATTTCTGCCAAATATTTCTATCCCAAACAATTAATTAGAAATAATCAAAGAGCTAAAATAATACCAAAGCAAAAAATAAGAGATTGTAATTTCAATAAATACTTATTCAAAAATTTATTATGAATAAGTATCGTACAATATCAAGGATTGCGTAGCTAGACAAGCTACTACATTTATTTGTAAACGGCAGTAAATTGAATTGTCAAGAAATGACAACTGGATATGTTATTTCAAGTAAACAAACTATTTATGTTTAAATGTAAACAAACTGTTAAATGTAATTAAATCAATAATTATCTTTTTACCCATCGGAATATTTCCTATTAAAATACTATAATGCGACTCTTAGAAGAAATTGATGAAATACTCATAAATTTACAAAGTGAGGAGAAGCGGCATCGTCTGAATTCTTTAAAAGTTTTACTTAAATATTGTGAAGATAATAATAATATTATATGTGAAGATATTATTGCAGCCTATGATAAGCTTCAATTATTTATTTTAAAATGTTATGCAGATAAATTTGAAAGTATACGTGAATTAGCCTGTACAGTAGTAACTCAAATCTTTCAAAATCTGCCAGAAAATGATTATTATTTACAATATATCATATCAACAATTACCAAACGTATTGGACAAAAAGAAATAATAGAAGATTGTGAAGAAATTCGTCTTAAATTCTTAGAACAAATTAATTTCTTGATTGAAAAATTTCATTTTAAGAATAATAACAGTGATCTTCTGCTTAAATCATATGATGACATAATTAATATATTGGCCAAGACCCTTAAGGATAATTATCCAGCTGTTCAAAGAGAAGCATGCTCTTGTATACAAAATTTGGCTGAGGCTACACCGTCATTTCATTACCGCGCTGAAGTTTTAGTTCCGCCACTTATAAGTATATTACATCATAAGCATTCCGGAAACCGTATAGCAGCAATTAGATCGCTTGGTATTGTGGCATTACATATAACAACTAATAGTGATTGTGTTATTCAAATAATAACTGAGATATCACAATTAGTTATGGATACAATGCCACTTGTAAGACAAGAGTGCGGCTTTGTTGGCTGTAAAATGCTCTTAAACCTGAAAGATCGATACTCATTATTTTTTAGAATTATTCCATTAGTCCTTTGTTGGTAATAGTTTTTTGAACTACGTATATAATTATATGTATAAATATGCTTTTAGCTTAAATGATGATTCTCCAGATATTCGTCATAATATATCTGATTTATGGACCAAATGTGGGCAGCAATATTATGAAGAAAATGAAAATGAACTAAATAAAATAGAAATCATTGACGATATGCCAAATAATTATCCAGTTGATGTTACTCGCCCGGAATTAGGATGTCGTGCAATTGTTCAACGAAGCTTAAATATCGTTAAAATTATTATGAGAGAAGTTTTAGATTGGAAAGAAGAAGTCAGATTACATTCATTAAAATTACTTTGGCAAATTGTATTACATAATGAAAGAAATTTAACTTCAAAATTTGTGGATATATATCCTGTATTATCAAAAGCTTGCGCTGATAAAGATTTGAGTGTTTCACACGAGGTAAATAGAAAGCATATATTTTTTGTAATTTGAATTTGAATGTTTCAATTGAGAAACTTGTTAGATTTTCTGATCATATTTTTATTTGTACTTTGTAATATGATGTAAAATTATTAAATTTTTCTTAACTAAACACAATGTTTTACTTCTCTTTAGGCAATCAAAGTCGCAGAATTGATGGGAATGCTATTGGAATATAATGATTGGCACGAATACGCAATAGATATCCTTTCGAACAATCCAAAACTTGGATATCTCAAATGCTTTTATTCATTGTATACTAATTCAAAAGGAGTTGTAAAGAGTGATATAATAATTATTATAAGATTACTTGCAAGACGTGAATTCACGCATAGTTTACAGGTAAATTTACTTAAATAAATTTACCTATAATTTATATAGTTTTTAATTTGATGTCTATGGCACTTAGAATGAATTTCAAGAATATATGTTACGACTTGCAAGTGCAATCATTGATTCAACTGAAACATTAGGAATGCAAATTGAAGATGTCTTCAATGAACTTAAGATTACTGAAACTAATGAAATAGAAAAATATTTATATCATATAATCATTAAAGTAATGACATTAAGCTATGAACAAAATCACACAACATTTAATAAGGGTGAAAGTATTTTATTTAAATTAGCTAAGGGGAAAAAGTATCGTATTTATGAGTTCCACAGTATGTATCTAAATTCAGTAATTGAAACGATTGAGTGCCTTGACGCAGAAAATGATGATTGCTCTGAACCAATACTTCTCCTTCATGGTATAATTTGTATTTGTGGTTTTCAAAAAGATTATTTAACATCTTTAACTGAATGTATTCAAACTGTGTGGAATCAAGCAGCAGCAGATGGCAAAATTAAAATTTTCAGCGCAATAGCTAGAGCTATGCTTAACTGGAATAAAACCATTAGTCTTCCTTTAGATGAAAGTGTTGCGCTTTTAAATAAATTTGTATCATCTGTTGTAGTTAGTCATTTGACTTGGAAAGCTGGAACAGGTGCTGAAAGTCTTAGAACTTTAGCAACTGCATCTTTGTGTTCAATGAGTCAAGGTGCATACGAAGAGGTACCTTCTTCCAAATTAACTTGATTTTATGAGTTTTTTATATAAATTTATTAAGGCGCCAGCAATATTTAAAGAAATCATTTTTCATTTCCCGAATTTAATTGGGGATAACAATGTAGCGACACGAGTTTATGCTTTACGTTGCGTGACCAGCTTTTGCCCTTTAGACAATGATCATATCCGTCCTGTTGGTTATGGTAACATATTAACACTAGAAATTAATTAGTAAATTTATACGTATAAGTGTAGCGATTTTACAACGTTTAGATGATCCTAGTCATGAAGTGCGAGAATGGGCTGCTCGAGTCATTTGTACACTTCATCCAGCTGAAAAGGCAGACTTAAATATATGGCAAAATTTAGTCAAACAAATTTTTCCAATGCTTTTCCTTCATTTCGAGAGCCCTGAAGTTAAACTGAAAGTTTTAATAAAGGGTAAGATTCCTTAGGATGTCTCGATTAACTTAATAAAATTTTTCTTTTAAGACGCTATTGTAAAATTTGGAAAGGAAAATTTTGATATATTTAGGGATTGTTTTAAAACAGCTTTCGTAACAGCATCAGATAAAAATGGCTTAGATGAGATCCTCAGAAAAGTAAAAAATTCATGCCAAGGAGAAATATAAAAAAAATTTAATTCTTTAAAATCAAGTTGACATTAGTATGAAATATTTGAATTCCATTTAAAATGTAATTTGAAGCTTGAATACAAATAAAATTAAAAATGGATTAAATGAATTCATTTACAAATTATTAAATAAGTTTTTTTTGCTTTACGTAAGTTTTTTATTAATTCAAAATGTTTTAAACATTACTACATTAGCAAGAGTTTAATGATACTTATAATTTCTATGTTGTTTAATTTTTCCATAGTTGATAGCATAGAAAAAAATCATGCAAGCTGTAGTAAACTGAAAAAATGGAGCAATTCCGGCTTTCTTCGGTTGAATATATTTATGTTGCCAACGCCACCAGGCACGGCTACATGCTTGTACCATTGAACGTGGATCTTTATTACGACGCCCAAACCACGCACCTAGTTCACCTAGCTTTACTTGACCAAAAGAAGTATCAGCTAAAATATTTAAATTTATATTACGTAATATGGATTTTCCAAAAATATATAAATTTGTACTAACGCTTTCCATAATACCGGGCTGGATCATATGGTCCATGAACTTTTGAATTATACTCGGCAGGATAATCACCAAAACCCATTCTCTCCCGATATTTAGAGTCAAATAATAAAAATAGTTTTCGCTGCTAGATAAAATTTTGACAGTGGTGCAGGGTTATGAAAAATATGAAACTTCAAACTTGTGTTACGATGCTCAAGGATTGTGAAGCTAAGTCAAGCTACTACATTTATTTGTAAACAGCAGTAAATTGACTTGATAAAAAATGACAACTAGATGTATAAACCTATATTCCTGATATGCATGCAAATTCGATTTGAAACGGAAGTTCTACTTATAAACATTTTCCTCCAGTCTTTTATCAGTAGCTTGTAGTTATATATTCGCAATTATAAGCTTTGTTTGTATTTTTATTTTTCAAAAGTAATTTATCTTGCTATAATATTTAAAAAAATAATTTCGAAAGCAATCGTGAAAATTTTTAAGTAATTAGTAGATTGCTGGCCAAATTTTGATAAATTATTTTAAAATCCTTAATAAAATTAATAAAGTAATGTATGGAAAAACACCTGTTACAGCTCTTCAAGAATATTGTGCTAAGAATTCCGTTCCCAATCCAAATTACAAATTTTCAAAATCAACGGAGTCTAGTAGTCTTGGAGGATTTCATTGTATGGTGGATGTGTTAGACGAAATTGCTGAAGGTATTGGCAGATCTAAAAAGGAGGCTAAACACGACGCTGCAGCAAAAGTAATAGAGAGATTAAAAATGACGCATACTGATATTGTTAAAATACCGCAAATACCACATGAAACCATTCCAACATCAGATGCTGTGGCAGATTTGCGAGACATATGCTTAAATTCTAATCATCCGTTTCCAACATTTGAAGTTGTTCAGCAATCAGGCCCACCAGAAGCACCTGAATTCATTGTCGAGTGTCGTGTATCATCAATAATTCGCTATGGAACACATTCTACCAAAAAAGGAGCGAGACAACTTGCTGCACAGCAAATTATTAATATTATTCAAGCGGTAATTATTCTTTTCTTAGTTTTGATATAATAATTTGTTATAAATTTAGTCCTAAAACTTATATTACATAATAAATATTACAAAAAGTGTATTTAAAAGGTATACGTTTCCAGTAATTATGTATAATCTTTTCAGGTACCAGTTGAATCCCACAAAATGAATGTTGTGAAACTTGATGATTTGAAGCATAATGAAAAATTTGATAAACAGAATAAAATTAAATCGTACAGAGAATTTATAGAGTCAGATATTAAAGTACTTCCAGGAATCAAATTGTCGGATCGTCATAACTTTTTTAAGAATTTTGATAAAACTGTAAAAGATGCTGCCTTTATAGTGCTAAAACAAACATATCCCAGTGAACAACTTAAATTTGAAGAACTACTAAAATGTCTTAATCTGCAATATAAAGTATCAATTATACATGGTAACGAATTATTCATTGAATTAGTTACAGGAATCGATGTTGCATTTTTCGGATCGAAAGACACTATTTATGGAAGAATTTTCGATTATTTTAATAATATGATTGAATAAAGTTTTTTTCAAAAATACAATAATTTTATTTAAAATAAAAACACATGTTATTCTTATACAATAGCAATTAAAGAAGAAAATAATTTGTGTAAATATGTTTAAATATAATTTACGTCATATATATTATTTAAATTATAACAATTATTCGCTCTCATCTGATTCAATTTTGTTATCTCTTTTGTCATCGGTTTTATAATGTCTATATTCCTTCTTTAATTCCCACATATTTTTATGAGGATTTTTCATATTATAGTCACAAACTTCTTTTAAAATCTCTTTCAAATAACCTATTGGTTGTTTAGTAATTTTTACAAGATCTTTAATATTATAATACTGATGTTTTTCAAAGGCATTGAATAGCATATCAAGAACAAAGTTTTTATCGTCACGAGCTTTTTTGCCTTCTGCTTTTTTACGTTCTTTATATTCAATCTGAAGTTTAAAATGTATAACATTTTTGGTTTTAAATAATTAAATAACTTACATTATGTTTATGATCTTTGACAGGTTTAAAGTTTTGTACAATTTTATCAATAGCTTGAACCCTTTTTTGAGGTACTGAAGCTTTCCTAATGGATTCTAATTTAAGTTTCATATATGTGTTATCAGCTATTGGCCTACATTCAAGTTTTTGCACAATTCTTCCTTCCATAAACAGTTTTTCACATTCTGGTTGTACTTCTTCTGGTTTAGAAGGAATTACATGTGAAAAAACACCTAATGTTTGTTTTGTTACTACGGAAACATCTAGTCTATGTTCTTTAGGAATTTTTTCACTTGGATCCAAATTTACAACAGAATCGGCCAGTGTAAGTGAAACTTGGGCTTTTTGTCCAGGTGTTTTACATATTTTAAGTTTACCAACTTCCATATTTCCTGAATATTTTTCCCATTTATTTGCTATGTATTTTGGAACTTTAACTAGCCAAACGCCTCGTCCCGCATTTGATAAATCAAGTTCTTTATCAATGTGTTTACTATCTTCTTTAGACATCTTTTTTTTTTAAAGCAATAAAATATATATATATATATAATATAGTTTATTTGCAGTAAATGAACTATTGCGAAGTTCTTATGCTATGCAAATTCGTATTTAAAGAATCTTACAATAAATTAAAGAAAGATATACTAAAAAACATATTTAAAAGTACGCAACAATTAGTAATTTTATTTAATCATAAAATAATGCCTAATATAAATTTCTTCCTATGTTAGCATTTTAGGACAATATTTTACACGGGTTTTTAAGGCGCGTTTACAGCTAGTAGTATTTTGACAACAGGCTTTCAACATCACCTTTCAAGTACCAGAGGGTCCCAAATAGGGACTACTCAATATATTTTCCAACTCGTCAAAACAAATGATTCAGCCATATATTTTATATGGCTGAATCATTTGTGAGTAGAGCGGGGTATTCACTGTAAATGTGAATCAATGATTCAGCTCTCTCAGCCCATATAAAGTCTGGCTGAATCATTTGTGAGTATAAGCAGGATATTCACTATATTTCCGAATCAATGATTCGACTCTCTCAGCCAATATAAAGTATATGGCTGAATCATTTGTGAGTAAAATATTCAACATGTTGGATATTTTCTCTCTTATTCTTCATTTCCATATACTTTAAATGGGAACTAAGAGCCGAATCATTGATTCGGAAATATAGTGAATACCCCGCTTAATATTCAACATGTTGGATATTTTCTCTCTTATTCGTGCTTTCCATATACTTTAAATGGGAACTAAGAGCCGAATCATTGATCGAAAATATAGTAAAATTTACTCACAAAAGATTCAGCCATATATTTTATAAGGCTGAATCATTTTATTCCGCACAAGTGAACTCCGCATATTTTCCCCATAGTGAATTCCGGCCTTAAAAGTGTGCGTCGCAACTTCAAGGACACATTATGCAAGCTAATAATAGGAATATAACAGGGGAATTTTTGATGTTAGACAACCTGTCAATTCACAGTAGATGGCAAAATTTCCTTTATGCAGCCTTTCAAAGGCTGTATTTTTATGCACGATTGCGACATGCTTAATATATGTGTATTACACATTTCTCCATACAAAATTACCTACCGTTTATTGTAATAATGTGTATAAGCCTCAATGAAGAATGGGTATGAGCCAAACAGTAGAAGAAAAAAAATCCAAATGCTTGGTTAAAAACTGGAGAAAACACTGCTTGCTCCTGGCATGAGCTTAAGAACACGCACAACTGTTTGATTTGTTTGCTGTGCTAGCATGTGCAGACTTTACAATATTAAATTCCACAATGATTGGAATATGAGTGCAGTGATCTATTGAACCTATGACAGCGCAAGGATCGCGTAAAGCCTTCGTGCTTTTTCACGTTATTGTCGCTATATGTTAATGACATCAAAAACGCCCGGTTTCACAGTTCATACTTATAGGGCCTATTCACTATTTTTTCCAACTCGTCAAATGGCTCTCTCGTCCCATATAAATTATATGGAAAGGGTCATTTGAGAGTAAAAAATTAAACATGTTTAATTTTCTACTCTCAAATCGCTATCGGTTTCTTTTGTATTAGTCCTTTACTAATACATACATGCCAAAAAATCATTTCCATTTTGCCTTCGAGTAGTGCACATCGAAGAAAACATATGAATCTGTCAAAACAAGCTGGGTTATACAGCAGTGCGTTTATACGTCAGAGTTGAAATTATATTTTAAAATAAAAATATGAGAAAAATATGTGTAAATTTTTCAATTTTACTTTGAAAGTGTAGCTCTCTTGAATATACACACACAATTATAAAATTAGTCCACACCATTTTAAAGTATATATTTTACACTATGTACGTACACGAGTGGTAGGAGGTAAGCAAGTTTTGACGTCAAATGGAAAAAATAGTGAATAGTCCCTACCCAGCGGGAAAAAGAATGATTCCTCAATGCATTCGTAATCCATCCCTGGGAAGCTATGAATCGATTCTCTTTTCATCTAATCATAGCAAATTTTAACCAAAGCATGATCGCAGTGAGAATCACTTACTAACACATGTAAGAAAACTGCGTTAGTATTGTACCCTTCATATATGAGCTGTTATACCTTTATAAAGTGTTATATTTTATATTTCATTAATAAAAGAGGGATGGATATATAACACATAGTGATGAAGCAGCATATATGCTATATTATCACAATGTGTTACATATCCATCCTTCTTTCACGTAAGTGTAAATCTGAAAAAATATATATAATTAATAAAATAACTAAGCATGGAATAAATTAAACATAGTTTATAATTAAATATTTTATTTAATTAACACTATATATTCACAATTGAACAATTTATTTACTAAAACTTAAATGCTACAAGACTTAAACTAAACAAAGTCATAACTTATTCAACTATTATTTTATTAATCTAACTTATTTAATTATAATTTTATTAAATTAAACTGAACCATATGTTGACAATAATTATATTCAATTAAATAAAACAAACATAGTTTCCTAAAGATATATATATTTAATTTTAATTTTTTAACACATCACATAACAAGCGCACTTTCGAAATGTCAACAAAAACTTCATTTTAATCGCACACTTATAGTTATTGTATATTTTAAAAGTGTAATAACTTTAAATGTGTTAGTTTTATAGGTTTGAGTATGAATAAGTTGTATAAAATACAAGAATTGCTTACCGCTGCATTCTGTAGAATCAAATATGAAGCGATCCATCTGTCATTCTTTTAGCTTCTGATTCCCGATTTCCCGCTGGGTATTAAGTGCTCCTTAGCGCATCTGTTATCTAGTTGTCAACAGAGACAGTTGACAGAAAAGCAATGAAATATCTGATTTATCATCGTACACATTTTCTGCTGGGAAGTGTCAGAAAACTTATTCCTGATGTTTCAATCGTCGAGAAATCGAGTAAAAAATGGTTCAAATAAAAGAATATATAAAAGGAATTCCAAAGAAAATGTTATGAGTAAATCGAACACAGCCATCCAGTAATTTTATTTTGCTACAAAATATTATACTTTCTTTGTTGTATACATACTATATATTTTCAGAGCTACGGCATCACTTTCAAAAGCAAATGTACTTATACCAGCTATGGATACAGCTTTTAAGGCATTTGTAAGTGCTAGATTCTGTAGTGCAATTTGGGCTTATATAACAGATTGTGATGAAGTATATAATTATTGGGAACCACTTCATTTTTTACTTTATGGTCATGGTTTACAAACTTGGGAATATAGTCCACAATATGCTTTAAGATCTTATACATATTTAATGTTACATGGTGTTCCAGCATGGCTATATGATAAAGCATTCCATCCAAGTCCAATACTAATATTTTATTTTATACGTTGTATACTTGGTTTGTTTTGTGCAACTGTCGAATGCTATTTTTATAAGTAAGAATAGTATTTTCTTTAAATTGTTATAATACATTCTTAATTTTAGGGCTGTTTGTAGAGAATTTGGTATTCATGTTGGAAGAATATGGTTAATTTTTCAATTGTTTAGTGTTGGAATGTTTATATCAAGTACAGCATTACTACCAAGTTCATTTTCAATGTATTTCGGAAGTATAGCTCTTGCATCTTGGTGGCATAAAAATTATAAACTGGCAGTTTTTTCAATAGCAATTTCGTCGCTGCTGGGATGGCCGTTTGCTGCGCTGATTGGTTTACCAATAGCATTTGATATGTTAATAAGACAAAATTTATATAAAACTTTTTTTTTATGGTCATTAATATCTGCAATGGTAATATTAATACCAATGATATTAATTGATTCTAAATTTTATGGAAAGTTAACAATAGCACCATTAAATATTATTAAATATAATGTATTCTCACAGCATGGACCAAATTTATATGGAACTGAAAATATGTTCTATTATTTAATCAATGGATTTTTAAACTTCAATTTAGCTTGGGTAAGAAAAATCAATTATTTACATACAAAAAAGCATAATTTTTCTTAGTTTTACTAAGTCATCTAAATTAAAATTACATATATGCTGAGATGGATAAATACGATGCATTTATATCTTTTTTAGCCAAGGCATCAGAATATGTTACTTTTATGCCTCAGATAAATTAAATAGAAATGGAAATTTAGAAATTCCGAATGAAATTTTGCATTCATCTAAATTTTCCGCCTCTCATTTTGCTTTTACTAATCGTAATCCATATTTATATGCCTCACATGAAGTAAATTTTAATTTGTTTTTGTTGAGGGGGGGGGGGGGGGGTGTGTGTTGATGAGTATGCATCGTATACATGATACGCATAATAATTTTTATATTGAGCAGAGATTTGTAAAAATCAAGAAGTAATATTATGAAATTTGAACCATCGAATATAGATCTGATTTACCCGATGTGTACAGGGGATTTAAAAATATACATTATTTTTCAAATGTTTATGTCGTTTTTTGTTTTTAAGCTTTTCGCAGATATACCTTAACCTTCTAAATATTTTTTTAGATATTTCTTCAAGTGCAATATATATATTTTCTTTTTTTTAGATCTTTGCCATGATCACACCACTAATGATAGTCACTGATAAGTATTTTATACCAGCTAAATCGAAAAGTACATTAAATTTTCCGTATATGTTAAGTTTATCACCACTATACCTTTGGCTAGTGGTTTTTTTTCTTCAGCCTCATAAAGAAGAACGTTTTCTTTTTCCAATATATCCTTTGATCAGTTTATGTGGTGCAATAACATTAGATATTATACAAAAAATAATTTATGCTTTTAAAGAAAATTTTTTAAAATATTCAAAATGTACACATTATTTAGATCATACAATGTTTATAGCTTTAATTACTATATTAGTATCAATTATATTTGGCTTATCTAGAACGTTTGCATTATATAAAAATTATCATGCACCAATGGATTTATTAATTGAGTTAAATGAATTTAGGGACTCAAAAAATTTTCAAAAAAATCAAATTTATAATGTTTGCATTGGTAAAGATTGGCATAGATATCCAACAAGTTTCTTTTTTCCTAGTTTAAATTTTCGTATAAGATTCTTGAAATCTGAATTTCAAGGAATTCTTCCAGCATATTATAGTTCTGAGAAAAATGCTTCTGCAATTATACATTCATATTTTAATGACAGAAATCAAGAGAATCAATTTATGTATTTTGACTATAAAAAATGCCATTTTTTACTGGATTTAGATATTGAATTGTATACGGAAATAGAACCAAATTATTCTGCTAAAACCAAAGAATGGGTTTTAGTTAAAAGTGTTCCTTTTTTAGATCCTCAAAAGTCTAATCGATTTTTTAGGGCATTTTATTTTCCTTTTATTAATGATTTTTATGTAAAATACGGAAATTTTAATTTGCTCCGAAGGAAAAAGTTCAAATAAATTTTGAAATAAAAGAATTTAAAATTCTAGAAACTTTATAGATGCTTTTTCTTTATTTGTAATATTAATGTTGTCAAAAAAATTTCTAGTAAATTTATTTATAAAATATTCTAAGAGCAATGATGATGTAGGAAATATCAGAAATTAATATTATTACCACTGACTATTTATAGTTTTTTGTTAAAAATAAAGTTCATTAAATATTATTTTTGTTTATAAAAGCTTTTTTTCAAAATCACGAAAAATTTACCAAGGATACCCGGAATGATTCCCTAAGATACCCTAAGAATGATTCATTCTAAATCCTTTTTATTGGAGTTGAATTATGCAATTTATCTATGTACACTTAATGAAAATTTAGCTTCAAATATGTGAGAAGTTTGACTTTTCAAATGTTTTTTTAATTTTTTTGTACATTAAAAGAGTTGCCATGACTTAAGGAATTTAAAAAACACAACATATCATGAAAAAATTAAATTTTCGTAATATAAAATTAATAAAAGTCAGGTATATTTTAAAATACTAACAGACCAAATTATCTAGTTTTGAATATGGCCACTACAGCAGCAAAATTAAAAATAGACGAAAAAATTAAAATATATAAAAAGAAAGTAACAGCATTTGACGAATTAAATATTAAAAAGACTTATCATCCAAGCAATAAAAATTATGGGTATTATAAGATAAATGAACCAAAAACCCCATATCCTAAAGCTAATAAAGATATAAATGCTAATTTATTACGAAGAAAACTGGAAAGCAGCAAAATTGGTCGGGCAACAAGTAGTGATGAAAGCCTTACTTACGAAGAAGAAAAGTCATTGCGTTTAAAAGAGTATCAGAAAAGATTTTCAAAACGGTATAAGAAGAAAAAATGATATTTTAATGTAATAATAAAATTATTTTAATTCTGAAATTCTCGAATATAATATAATAGAAAGAAGTCCAATATCAAAGCATATCAGCACCAATTATTAATGAAATCATCTTCATCTTATAATCTTATCTAATTTTATTTATGGAGTGAACAGTCTTATTCATTTAGGGAAAAATTAACATGAATAATAATCCATTTAAGCAAAACATTATTGGCCTTCTCTAATTTTTTTTATACTTTCTGGTCCAATCAACTTCAATGCCCTGAAAGAAATATAAAAATTCATTATGTCTCATTTTTTTTCATTACAAATTCAATTTAAAAATATGGATTGGTTTACTAATATAAAGAAAATAAATTTTTTTTTAAATTCTGAAGGATGTATGCAACGAAAAAAATCCTTTAACCATCCACATAATTTCATACAATATTGCTCAAAGTGTTTTACGCAAAATTTGATGGAATATTGCCCAAAAATATTACGTTTAACCATCAAGTAATGATTGTAAAGCTAGTTTGCGCATTATTCTGTCGTAATCACAAAGTGTTTACTGCGACGAATAATTCAGTTTAATGCAGATCAATCAATTTTTAATAAAGTGATTCAAGATATACTAAACTTATTCATGCATATTTAAATTTTATTTATTATAGCAACTAGAAGAGATTACTTTCAAACTAAACTCGAAAATGCCTTGTAAAAAGAGAAATTGGAATAATAGAAATTCGCTTTCAAATCCGAATTCAAAATTAATAATCGTTTATAAAAATTGTTATAAGCCAATACCCTTTTTTAAATTATTTTAATTAACTGCACTATGGAAAAGTAAATATTTACTTTGTATATCTTTATTTATAAACTGAAACAATATTTCGTGAAATTAGTTTACTAAAGTCTGAAATAAAAAGCTTTCCAATATTTGAACACAGGCTTTACACGATACAAGCACGTCATCTTATCACATTATCGCCCGGCTTCGCAAGTTTTTTATAAAAATGCATTATTTCGCAATAGAGAAATGGTGTATTATATTCAGTTGAATTGTTAAAAATTCATTAACAACATCATTAACATTATGAAAGATTTCATATAAGATTAAGAGTGATTTAAAATGGATTTCGATTTTGTTAAATTCAATCAGAAATAAAAGATTTAATGAATAATATAAGAAATATTTATTAGTTTGCCTTATAATAAACACAACGAATATTTATATTTTAAGAAAATTACTGATTAGTTATTGTTTTTAATAATGCTGTTTGTATTTTATCGCTATTTCATTTATTGTAACATATTTCTATGAAAAAATATGACAGATTTTGATCATTTCACGTAAAAATGGCTTACAAAATTCAGCAATAATAGCTGAGCTAAGAATATCATTAAAAACAACTGTGAAACACTTCCAGTTCTTAAGAAAAACTTAAGTCTTTTAAGAAACTCAGCTGAGCAAAAAGTTAAGTACGAACTGTGAAACCGGGCGTATGTGATGGTTGACCCCATGGACTGAAATGACGAGTCCAGCTCATCATGAACTTTCTTGAGAAAAATGCCAATAATGAGCTGCACTCGTCAGAAATTATTGAGGGTTGATGCTGTTTATGAGAGAAGTATATATATATAAGTCATATCGAGTCAGTTCATACTTAAGTGCTCCTTAACCCATATGTCAACTTAAAAATGTATTTAAGCAGATTTTGCGTTTCACAGTTCCTCCTTAACACTTAAGGAGCCTTAACTTCTCCCTTAAGTTAAGTCCCCAATTTTCACGACTTAACTTTCAGAAGAGTAAAATTTGTGTCAATTTTACTAAATTTGACGTCAAAAAAAGTTACTTTATGTAAATAATAATTTTCAAGAATAAAAATTAAATTGACTTTAAAGTTAGTGTTAATAAATAAAAGTGCAATTTTCATTTGATAGTGTTGTATAAGAAATGCACTATTTCGCGTATTAGTTTTAATATGTGAAAAGTAACTATTTAGTTAAATTGTACAAAAATATTTATACATCATTAACATTATAAGAGTTATATTACAATTTTTTTAAAATTAATTTAACACTAACTTTTCAATAATAACTATTTATATTTTTCCAAAAACACTTGTTGAAACCATATAAAGGACGCCAATGCCGAAAATAACTAATTATTTTATTACCCTTCCGCATTATAATTTTTAAATTACCCAGAATGGCCACAGAAATGGTATTGCCATATATGGCAAGATGTTTTACAATATCTTGTGAAAACATTTTCGGCATTAAAAAAATTATTTAGTTTGTCAATCATTTTGTTAAGTTTAATCAGAAATAAAAGATTTAATGAATAATATGAAAAATATTTATTAGTTTGCTTTATAATAAACACAAGGAATATTTATATTTTAAGAAAATTACAGATTAGTTGTTGTTTTTAATAGTGGTGCTTATGTTTTTTCACTATTTCACTTATTGTAACATATCTCTATGAAAAAAATATGACAGGTAATGATAATTTTACTTAAAAATGGCTTAAAAAATTCAGCAATGAATGCTGAGTTAAGGAGATAATAAAAATGGACTGTGAAACACTTCTAGTTCTTAAGGAAAACTTAAGTTTTTTAAGAAACTCAACTGAGGAAAAACTGAGGTGTCAACTGTGAAACCGGGCGTCAGTCATATATTTTATATTGCTGAATCTTTTGTGAGTAAATTCATTTGTGAGTCATTTGTGAGTAAAATTTATTCACTGCGTCTTTTTTAACTAATGAAAAAAATTCCCAATGTAGAAAAGAAAGACAAAAACAATATATGCAAAAGCTGCGATCAAATATAGCTTATGAACAACCAGAAAATGAAAGAAATAAACAATATTTGAGGCGTAAAAGACAAGATGAGGAAATTAAAAAAACTGAAAACGAAAAAAATATACAAGGTTAGGAATTTAAAAACACTAAAAAAAAAAAAAAATAAACAGCGCATAGCGAGTAAAAGAAAAGACGAAAAATTTAGAACGACTGAAAATGAACAGAATTTAAAACGAGTTCAGCTACGAAGCGACGAAGTTTTCAGAAAAATCGAAAAAAAGAAAAACATTGATCGTATGGCAAAATTGAGAAAACGCTAAGATTATGAAATTAATGAACGTCAAAAAAATATACAAAGAAATCGAATCTTCGGCAAAAAATGGATTATATTGTATTAAAAAAGAAATGAGAAAAATATAAAAAGAAATTGTATACTTCGCCAAAATAGTTTATACAAAAAATAGTTTATAGTAAAAAATATCTTAAGGATGAAAAGTCTAAGATCAAAGTTATATTCTTGGAAATTCAAGAAAACAGGTTTTGTATGGAAAAGAGAGCAGAAATCATTGGTTTTTTTTGAGGTGTATAGCCACCTTTACATGCAACAGGAAATTAAGAAAAATATATTAAGGAACCGAAAATTACGTAGCAATGAAAAGTATAGTTTAAATGAAAGACAGAAAAATATTGTTAGAATGATAAATAAACGATACAATTACAAGTATAAAAAAAGTGAAAACATTCAAAATCGAGAAAACAAGCAAAATAAAAGATTAAACAACAAAAACTATCATGCAGACGAGAAAAAAAAAATACAGCTGCACGACGTGAAGGACGGCAAATACAAATATTGCAGTATCGGAATAATTTGTATAAGAGTTTATTAAGACATTTATGGTCATTAATATCTGCAATGGTAATATTAATACCAATGATATTAATTGATTCTAAATTTTATGGAAAGTTAACAATAGCACCATTAAATATTATTAAATATAATGTATTCTCACAGCATGGACCAAATTTATATGGAACTGAAAATGTGTTCTATTATTTAATCAATGGATTTTTAAACTTCAATTTAGCTCGGGTAAGAAAAATCAATTATTTACATACAAAAAAGCATAATTTTTCTTAGTTTTACTAAGTCATCTAAATTAAAATTACATATATGCTGAGATGGATAAATACGATGCATTTATATCTTTTTTAGCCAAGGCATCAGAATATGTTACTTTTATGCCTCAGATAAATTAAATAGAAATGGAAATTTAGAAATTCCGAATGAAATTTTGCATTCATCTAAATTTTCCGCCTCTCATTTTGCTTTTACTAATCGTAATCCATATTTATATGCCTCACATGAAGTAAATTTTAATTTGTTGTTGTTGAGGGGGGGGGGGGGTGTTGATGAGTATGCACCGTATACATGATACGCATATTAATTTTTATATTGAGCAGAGATTTGTAAAAATCAAGAAGTAATATTATGAAATTTGAACCATCGAATATAGATCTGATTTACCCGATGTGTACAGGGGATTTAAAAATATACATTATTTTTCAAATGTTTATGTCGTTTTTTGTTTTTAAGCTTTTCACAGATATACCTTAACTTTCTAAATATTTTTTTAGATATTTCTTTAAGTGCAATATATATATTTTCTTTTTTTTAGATCTTTGCCATGATCACACCACTAATGATAGTCACTGATAAGTATTTTATACCAGCTAAATCGAAAAGTACATTAAATTTTCCGTATATGTTAAGTTTATCACCACTATACCTTTGGCTAGTGGTTTTTTTTCTTCAGCCTCATAAAGAAGAACGTTTTCTTTTTCCAATATATCCTTTGATCAGTTTATGTGGTGCAATAACATTAGATATTATACAAAAAATAATTTATGCTTTTAAAGAAAATTTTTTTAAATATTCAAAATGTACACATTATTTAGATCATACAATGTTTATAGCTTTAATTACTATATTAGTATCAATTATATTTGGCTTATCTAGAACGTTTGCATTATATAAAAATTATCATGCACCAATGGATTTATTAATTGAAGTAAATGAATTTAGGGACTCAAAAAATTTTCAAAAAAATCAAATTTATAATGTTTGCATTGGTAAAGATTGGCATAGATATCCAACAAGTTTCTTTTTTCCTAGTTTAAATTTTCGTATAAGATTCTTGAAATCTGAATTTCAAGGAATTCTTCCAGCATATTATAGTTCTGAGAAAAATGCTTCTGCAATTATACATTCATATTTTAATGACAGAAATCAAGAGAATCAATTTATGTATTTTGACTATAAAAAATGCCATTTTTTACTAGATTTAGATATTGAATTGTATACGGAAATAGAACCAAATTATTCTGCTAAAACCAAAGAATGGGTTTTAGTTAAAAGTGTTCCTGTTTTAGATCCTCAAAAGTCTAATCGATTTTTTAGGGCATTTTATTTTCCTTTTATTAATGATATCATATATTATGTATACATACATATACATATACATATATACATATATCATGCTGTAGCTACGAAGGTTTAGTCTTTGAACGTTCAGTTGTCAAATTGAAAAAAAGTAAATTAATACAAGAATTTGGTATTGAGTTTTTCGAAAAATTATACAACTTTCCATCAGACATGATATGTACTATTTGTAAAAAATATGCTTATATGGGTGAAATATATAGATTATCTACGATGAATGGTGTAAAATTTAGAGAAATCCCCAAAGAAATACAAGAATTGACAGATATAGAGGAAAGAATGGTAGCTCCAGTTCTTAATTTTATGCAAATACGACCCCTAAAACCGTATGCACTAAATCCACAGTATTCATTAACAGGCAGTATTGTTAATATAATCAATAATATAAATAATACGTTAAAACAAATAATACCTCGGAAGTTTGACGAAATGCAAACCATACAAATAAAATTAAAAAAAACCTTACTCACAAACGTCATTACATGTACATGGAATCAATAATAATTTTCCAGAAATTTACAATACTATTGGTGATATTATAAATGATATTATAGATAATGTCATGTCTATTCATGGGCAAGATAAAGAAAACACTGCCTTCATCAATGATACGATTAATATCGATCTAATTAATAATGATGAAGTGCTGTCGATTGATCACAATGCCGAAATCGCAGAAAATTTAATTCTGTAGTTCAGGAGATTGCACCAGGTCAGAACGAAAATCCTTTACCGTGGCTAAAAATTCCGGACATTGATGAACTATGTTTTCCGAAACTTTTGCTGGCTATGCGTTTGAACTACCTAATTGTATATCTTATACAGATCGTGGTAAATCAGAAATAAAACGTTATGATCATCGATCTTGTAAACCTCCACGTCTTTTATGGATGGCTAAAGGCCCAAACACAATGAACGCGGTTCGCGGCGCGCAAGCGGTGATAGCTGTCACAGCTATGGTATCTTATATAGCTGAATTTCGTAATTCTGAATGAAAATGCGTTCCACTTGCGCGCCACGTTCATTGTGCTTGGACCTTAAGAAAACTCAAGAATTAAATGTTATAGCAAGTATGAATGTCTCTTTAAGGCGTATGATGAAAAGTGAAAATAAAGAAAACCTAAAAGCTGCTGATGTATTAGATAAAGAAAATTTTAATAATTTAATTAAATTTGATGATGAATAAAAAATGCTCAAAACTATACGATCTTCTCCAGCATGTTGGCAAAGAAAAAAAAAAGTCTTAGCAATGATTCGGCAGTTAAGTAAACCTACATTTTTTTTTAACATTATCAGCTGGAGAAACGGAATGGTCTGAGCTCTTGCAAACATTAATGATGTACATTGAAAAAGGTAGCACTATGTCAAAAGCTTATAAATTAGACAGTAATATTAAAACTAAATTAATTCGAGGTGATCCTGAATTTAGAATAGATGAATTTTATCATAAAAAACATCCATGACCTATGATGATATTCTGAACAAATTAAATATGAATGAAACAATATATTTTAGCGATTCGCAGCACTTTAAAGCGAAAACGTGTTTTTTTAAAAAGGTCAAGCCTCAAAGTTGGTATTAATCCTTACAACAAACAAATTCTAGAGTTATTCGAATCGAATATATATAAACTTACAATTTATATTTGATGAATATGCAGTAATGAGTTATGTAACCGATTATATTAGTAAAGTAGATGGTGGCTTATCAAAGTTACTTCGTGTAGCTGCAATAGATTGTGATAACAATAATACAAGTATTAAAGACAAATTTAGAATAATTGCTGATAAATTTTTAAATAGTACTCTCATGTCTGCCCAGGAAGCAGCATATCATGTCATACTTTTAGCGTTGTCTAAAAAAAAGTCGCGACGCTATATACATTAATACGAACGTTATTAATGACCGCGTTTCAATGCTAAAATCAGAAGCAGATTTGAAAAATTTGAATGAAAGATCCACAAATATATATAAACTTGATAGTTTCGTTAAAAAAGAGAAGCGCGTTTTAATAATATGTGCCTTGCTCTTTGTCATTTGCTAAAAAACAAAATTCATCCGAACATGATGAAGTTAATGACAATCTAATAGATAACATTTTTAATATTGATGAAAATAGTACTGATAACAACAACGCAAACAATAGTAAGGCTAATAATGATAATGAAAATAATAATAATGACAATAATGAAGTTAGGGATATCTGTAAAATTCTAACTAGACCGGCTATTCTTATGTAGAGAGCGTATATTATTATTTATGCCGTGGAGACATGAACTTAATGAAGCCGAAAATGTCGATCATGCACAAGTTTATAATGAAAATAAAATAATTATCGAAACAAATCAAGCAAAATATTCAATAATTAGTGATGAAACATTGGATGAATTTGTTAGAACAAGTTGAAAATGATAATCTTGAAAAAGAAAATGAAGAAAGGGATGAAATCGAAGGAAATATAGAATATGTAACTGATAATAATGATTCTCCTATGGAAGTAGATATTATAAAGCAAGGTGGTGCAAATATTACTACGAATAAAACGAATAAAACGAATAAAACGACCAATAATACCAACAATAGTAGATACACATGTCCTACACGAGTAAAAAAAATTTATGCAATGGTAAACCAATTAAATGCAAAACAAAAAGAATTTGCTATGCATATATTGCATTGTTATAAAATAAACAGAGTACCATTCAGAATATTTTTAGTTGTTCTGCTGGTGTTGGCAAAAGTACCGTAATTAATACTATATATCAACTAATAACAAATCGTTTGCATTCATTCAGCATTTGTTCTACCAATCAGGCGTGAAGGAGTTAATTTGGCACAATTATCAAGCAACGTAGCTAATACAATGCGTGAAAAATTTTCGAAGGTACAATTATTAATTATTGATGAACTTTCGATGGTGAGTACCACAGTATTTAGTCAAATTGATACACGATTAAGACAAATAGCTGGAGTAAATCAATCATTTGGTGGTATTTCTGTATTAGCAATTGGTGACTTAAGCCAATTACCTCCTGTTGGAGACAGGTCAGTTTATAAAATGACAACTTCAAATGAATATAATAAATTTGTTACGATTAATCCTTTATGGGATATGTTTGAATTCTATGAATTGACTGAAATAATGAGACAAAAAGATGATTTAGCTTTTGTTCATGCCTTAAAAAATATAGCAATTCATAAGATAACTGAAGACGATATAAAGTAATTACAATCAAGAGAAATTACTAATGAGATGTACCAGAGTCAGCAATAAGACTATATGCAACAAACAAACCAGTAGATGCATACAATGCAATCAAAATTCAAAATTGCAAAAGCGATTTAGTTGATTCTTATGCAGAATATTCACATTCTGACAAAATTTCCCAAGAAAGACTAAACATTCTTCTGCAAAGATTGAAAGATGACCATGAAGGAACTCAATTTACAACTACTCTATGTTGCATCAAGCAGAGTTACCAAATTGAGTGGATTATATGTTTTGGGAAAATTGAAGTTTCCGTCATCCAACAATACATCCACTTCTAAAAATTATGGATTAGGGGAATTAATACGTCTAAGGACAACAGGACAACTGAATTTATCGTATGATATAATCTTCAGATGATTGATAATAGAAAAGAAGTTGTAATTGTTGCATATCAAAATGTTGGAACATTAAAAAATAAATTGGATTATATAAAATCTGACCAATGATATCATTACTCTGATATTCTAATTTTTAGTGAAACATTATCCAATGCTGATGACGAATTGAATATTAACAATTTCAAAATTATGTGTAGATCTGATAGCAATGACAAAAATCGAGGGTTAATTTGTTATGCAAAATATGATTTAAACATTGAATTAGTATCAGTACAACAAGGTATTGGAAAAAAACTAACATGGTATTGTTTGCGGAAATAATCGAAAAATACTATGTTATAAGTGGTTACAAATCACCAAAAATATCAAAAACCGAATTTTTAACAACTTTGGAAAAAATCATAAAAACTGAAAATAATATTATTCCTTTTGGTGATTTTAATTTTGATATATTGAACGTTAAAGATGCTAAAAGTAATGATTTTACCAAGTATTTATCAGAAAATCATAATTTGAAAACAAAACTTCCCACTGATTGCGTAACTACAAGTGCTAATACACAAAGACGTAATTTTCTCAAATTTTGATGATATAAGTTGTGAAGTTTATGAAACGTATTTTAGCTATCATAAACCAATTTATGCTCTATTTGGAAAACCCATTGTTGTTGTTGAAAGTCATAATGAGATGAATGATGATAGCAGTATTAAAAAATATGCCCAATAATAATAATTGCAGAAAGCGAAGATCAGAAATAAATTTACGTTAGGACGAACCTCTTGAAAAGAAACAAAAAGAAATACAACAGATTGATCAAAATCTTATAAGTGTTGAGGACTATTAAAATAATAATGAAGTCTATAATTATAATATAAACTATCCAATAAAGACTGTGAAGACGTAAGAAAACAAGATTTCTATCTAGAAGATAAACACATAAATCTGCTTCACGAAATACTGAATAAAGCCTGTCAATCTAATGGCAATTTCAATAATGTACAATATACAGGATTTATTAGAGGTTTAGTTGGAGCTCTGCAACCAATTCCTATGGGCGTAAGTAATATTCAAATATTATCTATCTATGATAGTTTCTATTATGAAATGCTGAGCGATGATCACATTGGTTACTTGAACGCAATTTATAGATTTGATAAAGACTATGTATATCGTAAAGTACAAAAGAAACAGAATAGCTATGATTGTGGTATATTTGCTACTTTCTTCGCAACATTATTGTTTTATGGAAAAGATCCTAGTAAACAAAAGAGACAATACAATCCTGTAAAAATGAGAAATCATGTCGCAAATATGCTTTTATCTCGAAGATTATTACTATTTCCAGAAGACGGATATAAAAAAAAAGAAAATAATGAAAAAATTATAATTTGGTAGTAATAAATAATAAAGAAAAATAATCCTAATATAATCATCAATATCATAATGTGATAGGAAAGTTTTTTTTTTTTTTTAATATCCATTTTACTACAATCTTAATCTTAAATCTAATTAATTTCTTAGTATTATTGATTTTAGTTATATATTACTTAAGTTAAAGAAAGTGGAAAGTGAGGAAGGTTGGTGGGATTATATGTATATAAAAACGAATCAAAAATTTCTAGTTAGCAAGCAAATTATACAGGACACGTTTTATATTTAATTGTTTCGTTTATTGTCATTTCTTTCGAATTGTTTAATAAATGTATGATTCAAATTGAGTAATTTAAAACTTTTAAAAGCACTGAGAATTTATAGACGATGAAGAAATGCTAAACTGTTTTTTTTCAAATCCCTTGTTTTACACTGTAAGCTAATAAAAATTAGTTAAATAGATATTTATCGAAATGCTTGTGTATTTGTCTAGATAGTGTGATATAGTAACTACAAGATAGTGTCAAATGATTTGATTTTTTCTCAAGAGAAGTTGCTTGTGCGGCACCTGCTGCCGGACGTATTTTTTTTATTAAACATTACTGAAGTATTTTCCAACACTAATTCTGTTCTTAATGTATATATGTTACGGGCAATGTGATTATTTAGGTCAGTATTCCTAATGCTTGGTTATTATGAATAATGACCATTAAAATTGGGCAATTTGATAAATTCGAATTACTTTACGATAATTTCTCACATTGACCGGTCATTATACATACCGCTATTATTTCTTTGGGCACTTTGATTAATTGACAACAATGGGAAAGCCACGTGCGTGTGGTGTGATTCTGGCTGGCCAATCAGCATTCATTTTCAGTCGCTTACGTATCGGGAAGAGATATTTCAACTCTTACATGATGCACATATAGCAATTGGGCACTGTGGGCGAAACCGTATGGAAAAAGAGCTAAATTCAAAGTATAAAAACATTACAAGGGAAATGATTGTTACATATCTAAATTTATGTATGACCTGCGAAAAAAAACACAGTGTGCCAAAAAAAGGTTTAGTTGTTAGACCGATACTAAGTAAGAATATGAATTCAAGATGTCAAGTCGATTTAATTGACATGAAGGGCACGATTACGATTTGTCCGGTCTCAGCTTCTAGAAGGTCTTTTGAAATGATTTTTACATCAAAAATTAATAAAAAATTATGAAAAAATATTGGTCATTTTATTTTAGTTAATAATAGCACTTTTTTATTCATGTTTAGGTTATGTTTTCATTTTTAGGTATGTTTTTTTCAGACTTTCTAACACTTTTCGACCAATGTTTTTCACTTTAAAATGTTAGTTATTATTAATAGTTTTCTTTCGGGCATGAAGATTCCCCAGAAGAACCCTATGTAAAAAAAAGGAAAGCCGACATATTAAAAATTAGGCAGATTTCAGCAAGCAATCTAAAAAAACAAGCTGAAAAAAACTTCTAACACAAAATACCCTGATGCTAAAAAAGGTGACACAGTTAGAGTTCAAGTCCCAGATGTCGACAGAGGTCGCACCGATGGAAGAAATACTTTGGTATTTGTTCTTGAAGTAACAGATGCTAATCTGTATAAATTAGGCACGAAACACAGAATTCTAAATCAACTTTATGCCAGGAACTAATTTACAATATGTAATGAGAAGTTTATATATGGCGAAGATATTCCACAGACAGAGATTTCACTAAGAGAATGTGCGAGATTGTCATCCAAGACAGGAGTCCAAGGCTATAGTCGATGTGGCTGTAAATCCGACAAGTGCAAGTGTCGTAAAGAAATAAAGCTATGTAACTTGAAATGTCACCAAAGTGGAAGCTGCTCTAGTAAATAGATCCTCTATGTATTGCTACATATTGACATTTTGTGTAAATATAAATTTGTAAGTACGTACATGTCTAATACATTATTTTTATTTGAACTTAAGTTTGTTTGTACTTATTTCCTCGCCACCGGTTTGTTTGTCAGCATGTGAAATTTTATTTGTTATTTTTTGTTTGTTACTTTGTTAGTTAGGTATGTAAAAATTTGTTACTTTTTATAAGAAATATGAATAAAAATGATTTTTAAATTGCCCACTTAACTTTTAGCATTATACATAATAACCGGACAATGTAATATTTGCAACATAATTTATCATTTTGTCATATCCTTTTGGGCACTTTTTAAATTGCCCGGGCATTATAAACAATGCCCAATTATTTTCATTGCCCGTAACATATATATAACAATAAGCATTCATATAAATGTGTAAAACAAATATTATTTTTAATAATAACAAATTGTTTGAGCAAAAAAACCGTGACTTTCTATATCAATCCTTTCTGTTAAAACTAAGAAAATTAAATTGTCTGCCTGAGCTGTGCTGACTGAAAATAAAATGCAGTTCAAGGAATTAAGGGGATAATAAACGTTTGTTAGTTTCCTGATTTTTTTATAAATCTAATAGAGCTATTTTAAATTTGCTTAGTTTATATTACATTTCTTCAAATTTTTAACGAAAATTCTCATATTTTTGTCTTGAGCCTAACATTACCTTCATTTAGTTTTCATATCTTTATTGATTTATTAATAATAAACTCCAGCTAAATTATATCTAATTGTGAGTAAAATTAGTCAATACGATTTATATTATATCAGTCATAACAGAAATATTTATACTTACATTCGGGTAATATTTGGATAATATAAACATAAATAAATTGAAATATTAATCGGAAATAAACCACACCATGATACAGATGTTTTATTAGCTAAAGCAATTGCAAAAAGTTTTCCACATCTGGCTGCAGTCATACGTTTATCCGTGTTACGGATTGGTTGTCCATATTTCTTAAAAAAAGAAAATAGCTTAAAATTTTTACCGGGAATTTTTTAAAAGGAAATTTAATTAATACCTGCCCAGCAACATCAGTAAAACTTTCTTTTAAAAAATCGGTGGCTACAGGACCTGGGCAAAATAATGTAGAATGAATTGATGGCTCTTCAATAGATAAACTTTGAAAATAACCCTTGAAAATTGTTTTAATGTATCTATGTAAAAAAATTTTTATTAAATTCATTACATGTATAGCATGTTTTGCAGCAACATAGCTGGCAGAAAACGGTGGTGTTAATAAACCGGCAGCACTTGATGTTATCCCTACATGCCCTTTAGTATTATTTGATTTAAAATACCGTACAACAATGCGTGATAGATGGACAATTGAGAAAACATCTAGTTCAAAAAGTTCTTTATCAACTTTAATATCAATTTTATCCCAACTAGCACGCTGTGATCTACCAGCATTGTTAACTAAAATATCAAGTTTACCAAAATGTCGTTTGACTTCGTCTAAACAATATTGATGAGTATCAAATGCTAATAGATCCATGTGAAGTACTAGAATATCCTGGCTGGCTAATAAACCATTTGATTTTTCTACAGTAAAAAAAGAGAAAAATTAGGTTTATTTAGACTATATTTTCAAATAATAAACTATAACTCAGGATTTCCAGCCCTGAATTCGCATAATATGTAGTACCATGCAGATTGCATTGGAATTGCTAAATATTTATTCAAAAGGAGCATTTAAATTTAAAATGACAAAACTATATGTATATACATTGTTTTTAATAAAAATTTCAACTCGTGATGTTTTAATTTTTAAACGTCCAGTCATTGCAGCTTTAAACTTAAGTGGGGTATTTATATAGAGTATATGCAAATGATTATAGTGAATACCACATCTTTATCTTATCTTGTCATTCCAAAATCCAACATAAAAAAATCTCCGAGGCCAGTCATAAAATAGATGCAAGTAAAATTTGACTACATAAAAAATTACCATTACCAGCTTTACCACTGATAAAAAATTCAACTAAAAACTTTAAATATTCAAAAGTTATAAATGCTGAACTATATTCTGTAGAACATGTTTAAAAATAAAAATTTACACGACTAACTTAAGCTTATATTTTCTTAATATCTAAATACATAATACATATATAAAAATTGGCTAATGACTTGCTAATGAAGTTTAGAATTAATCATGAATAATGTATTAAAAAGATGGTAATCGTGTCGGATTTAGAATAAAAGTAATAATTATTTTAAGCGTTCTACACTAAGGCTACAAAAGGCTTAATAAAATTTAAAATGAACCTACATATTATGTAGATGTATGTAAATATACTCTTTCCCGAGCTAATTAAGATCTACTAGTAGAAGAAATTAATTATTGTTGTACTACTGTGACATATTTTTTGCTGATCAGATATTATCTTCTTGAAAAGTGATAATGATAATAAAGAAGACAAATTTTCGACATATAATATAAATACGGTAAATATGTCAAAATTTGATTTTATCATTCTTATTATTACTTTTCACGATGACAGAATCCGGCCTAGAACTTCTTTTATCTCGAAAATCTGTAAAAATGATTATATCTTTATTGCACGATGCATACACGAAACACGTAAGTAAGACCACTCAGACAGATTATAGTTTGTTACCATGGTGCCATACTAATATAAATATTCAAGCCGGAAATCAAATTTAATTTTATAAAAATTTCATTGCACTTAATTTACCTAGAGCTTCCTGTTTGACCTTTTCAAGTTCAAGTACTCGCCTTGATGACAGAACTAATTTAACACCATGTTCAGCTAATGTTAGAGATAGCCCCTTACCGATCCCGCTCGAAGCACCAACAATCCAGACAACTTTACCTTTCATAGAAGCTAAAAAAGCATTTTTTAATTTACATACACTTTTGCTAATAATAGCTTACATAGAGAAGTACCAAAGTTTTCATTCCATGCAAGTTCAACATCACTATCAAGTAGTGTCCATAAAAGGATACAAATTAAATAGTAAAGCAAAATAATTACTGCAAGAATTTCAAAAAACCCCATATCTACACTTCTTAAAACTATTTATGTTTGTGTACGTGTGTACAGCTGGTACTAATAAAAGAAAGCTGTTACTTGTTCAATGCCCGATTTCCGAGTAATGTAGAGATAACAGCGAAACTTATCGTGAACAGGTTTATTTTAATAATAATAATGCTGAAGCTTTAAAATATTTCTTTAAGCTTTTAGAGTTGAATTTTTATAGTTGAGTGAGAGCTTCTGCCACTTAGTTTTTTAACCCTTTATCTACCGCATTATGAACTACTGATAATTTTTTCGTAAATATTATTCTTTTTAGCTGCCATATTTATAATTAAGGAATATACAAGAAAAAAAAGCTCATTTTTGCGAAATTTAATTTGTTAGAACTAATTAATTAACCGCCAATACACTATGTATAAATTTCCTCATAATAGAAAAAAATTACGGATGATATTTCTAATAAAATTAAACCACTTAAAAATGCTAAATAAGCCAACAACACTCATAAGAAAACAAAGTAATTATCAAATTGACATAATTTTATTTTATATATATATATTCACATTTAATGATAATCATAAAAACAATTTTTTTTTTCATTCACGCACAAAAATATATTGCAAGTTGAGCATTTTGAATGTGGTTTTGATTGAATATTTTTGAGTGCACAGAATTCACAACGTCCTCGATTCGGCACGAATGTTGGCCAACGGCATCCTCTATTTTCTAAGCGAACGTCATTAGAAACAGAAAAATTTCCATTGACAAAATGAAAACGGCATGTACTGGCCGTACTTATAAGTACCACCGAATAATTTGACGGTAAATCACATTACATAATCTGTTATTTTATAATAACTGGGCTAATAATATTCTAACACAATACAGAATGAATAAAAAAAATACAGAACTTACCTTTGGTTTGATATTATATACTTAGAGCAAAGAAAAGATAAGAGTAAGATGGTAGAAGAGTGGAATTTTAGAGTTGTATGTATTTTTTAATTTCTAGTTTGTTTGTGCTAGCTTAAGATGGGATAACAAAAAATATTGTACACTCTATTGCGATAAGGGATATACATATATTGTATTTTAGTAAAATTATTATAATTAGTGATATATATATTTTAAAAAAATAAATTACAAGTATTGTGTTATTTTTATATTACATCATCGTTCACAGCGCTCCATGCCTCTTTCACTCATATATACCGCACCCTCACACACTGACAATAAGTTAGTCATTTTTTTCTACTAAAATAATCCTAGGAATAATTTTAATTTGGCAAAACAACGTTTTCTGGATCAGCTAGTTATTATAATAATTACACAGGTCAACAAAATTGAACTTTTTGAAAATTGTTTATCTGAAAAGCATCTATATTAGGTAATTCTGGGACGCTGAGCTCGAATATCGTATTAGTTTTTTTCTATCACGTAAGATTTTTTAGATATACGAAAGAAAAAAAAAACCACTTTTTTGCCTTCTTGAGATGGTTTTTATTAAAATTGAAAAAAAATACACAACTAATTTACACCTTTTGACTCTTAAAATATCAAAACAAAAATAATAAAGAAATAAACTACTAGAAATCCTTGTAGTACCTCTTCCGCATAGAACTGAAGCTCCTTTTTAAAGATTTTCGCCTGTGTTCACTTGTGTCACTGTCCCTCTTTAACATCCAGCAATAGTCTGCAATCATATTAACATTCCACCTTCCTTGGTAATGTCGTTCCATTGCCTTTATATCTTGATGGAATCTCTCGCCTTGTTCTTCACTGAAATCCCCAAGATTTTCTGGAAAATGGTCCAAGTGAGATTTCAGAAAATGGACTTTTAAGCTCATGTTGCATCCCAATTTTCTAAAATTTTCCAACATGTTTGTGACTAATTGGACATAATTTGAACTTCTTTTATTGCCCAGGAATTTTTGAATTACTTCCTTCAAAGAAATCCATGCTTCTTTTTCTTCAGAGCTCATTTGAGTTACGAAGTTGTAGACACACCGATAAAAACTGTTGTACGTTGTAAATGACTAATTTTTTCATACTCCTGCATCTATATTTTAAGCAGGCAATTAAGTTATATTTACGTATACGAGTATATGCATGTGCAATTTTCTAAAGGACATTTAGTTCATTAGAGGTAAGGTCATAAAAAAAGGGCTGCAGGTAACAGTCATAGTTCTCCGTACAATATCAGTTTTAAATCGTAGGGACATATGCAATAAGGTGAAATTATTATTTTTTAAAATATATAGGCTTACCAAACACCCTAATCAAGCAAAAATTTCTTAGAAGTTACAAGTTATTCTAGACCATTTCATCATACCCAGAAAATATGTATTAGAACAAAGTATTCCAAGAAAAACTAATTTTTGAGAGAAAAATATCAGGTTTTCTTTAAAAATTAAAATTATTTCAATGGAAAATCATAGATTTTAAAGGTTGAAAACATAAATATTCAATTAATTAATTAAATATGCATACAAATTTAATTTCATTACATAAACTTCGTATTTTTGAGCAACATAGCACGATCTTGATAGCTTGTTTGGCTTTTACCAGAATTTCCAAAAATTCTTACGTGATGGATTTTTTTTATTATTTTTCCCTTAATGAGCACTTCGAAATCTTCAAGAAAACATTGTCCAATCTCAGACAATTTTTTCTATGTTGACCTGTGTTATTATTCATTAAAAGTTCTTAAGAGTAATGATATCGAGACCCCTTGAATTAATTATTTAGCTTCGCTTTTATTGTTATTGGTATAACTTGGTATTGGTATTTATTGGTATAAAACTAAATCTTTTAAAGTTATTTTAAACATCCCCAAATATTATTTTATAATTAATGATTATTATTATACTATTAATTTTGTTTGTATTTTTTAAAAATTTACGTTTAATAGTTACATCTTATATGTTAAAATATAATTAGATGATCGAATGGATGAACTGGATGAGTAGATAAATTAGAATAATTGTTTTGTTCAAATTATCTTAATTGAACTGAGCTTAAAGTAAGTGGAAATATGATTTGTTTACTCTATTTTTTACCCATATTACTCAATTTTTTTTGTTTTTTTTGCGATCCAAAATAACAAAAGCATGTAAAAAGGATTATGAATCTTTTGGATAATATTAATCTTGTTTTTTCTTTTTCTTGTTAATTAATTTAAAAGTCTTTTTTATTGAGAAATTTAGAACTTTCTTGCGTAATAAAAATGTGAAGTTTTGCCAAACTTTTTTGATTATCCTGAATAGAATTCAATGTCATTTAACCTGACAAAAGTTTCAAAATAAGCTCAACGTTTGATATAAACCTAAATATAAAATTCGTCCCTTGAGTCTTTTAAGATGAAAAGGTTTTAAGGTTCGACTCAGGAATTCATTTTGACTTAAATAGCATTTTAGAAATTCTTTACCTAAATGTTAGAATATTACGTAATTGAAAATAATTGGTATAGCAAATCTTGTTAACGCAAGAGAAATTTGCAAAGAAAATTCCATCAGTTCATTTTTTCAACTTTTTCTCACTTTACTGACGACTGTTGGGTTGTAACCTTAAACCTTAAAATTAAGAAAAAATTAACAATTTCAGAGGACATTTGTAAAATAAACCAATTTGGTTGTAGAAAATGGTCCAAGTTTACTAAATTGTTATGTGATCATATGTTTTTTTTGCAGGGGTCCATATCCTTGGGAACCAAACATAGGCACGATTTTCCAGGTGTCGCGTAGTTGGCAGACGTAGCGCTATGCTATGCATGGCTATAGCGGTAGAAATAGAGGGGTGGTGCTTGCCAACGACACATTGGACCACATCTCACTACTGAATAGAAGAAAGACAAGAGCGTTACACCCATGACAGACAGACAAAGATACCTAGTTCTTTGAAGCTAGTCTTTTATTTCAGCCAATGAAACTGCGATGTTCCTAGCTTTTTAGGTGGGATCTAGTCTAATTTATGAGCGTAGTATTTTCATATTTTTTCGGTTTGGCAATGCTTAAAGGTGAAAATTTTATCTCTCACCACAGCTATTTGACATTTCTAGATGTAAACAATCTTTTTGATTAGAGCATAGTTTGATTGATATACTTTGTGTTTGTGTATTTTATTGTAATTTGGTAAGTATATTATTATATATTTTGATATTTTGTACAAAAAATGCAGATCAAGCTGGGATAAAAAATCCCCCAATATCGTTTAAGGTCTTATGTACATTTTAGAGTAATAAACTTGTGAATTTTTTCGGGAATGGATAAGCGCAAAAATCTACAATGGGAGAAACCCGTAAGTTTATAAGCATCTGGCGGCATTTTTTGGGGGATATTCGGGGTAAAAAAAGAAATTACCCCGTGTTCGTAGAACTTCAAAAAAAGCTATACGAAGAAGAAAAGATTACAAGAGATTGAAGAGATACGGGTATTTAATTTTACATTTAATTAATCAATTTAACATTTTATTTTTAAATTTGGCAGACTTGAAAGAAAAAATGTAGGTCCGAGTGGGGCCAGCCCATCCCTTTGGCCATATTACGACGAAGTTGATGAAATAATCGGCAGTTTCAAATCTAATTATGGAAGCGAACTGAGCGAACCCTCAATGAAAGGTAAAAATAACATATTATAAAGTATAAACCAAATATTTAAAAAAAATCTTTTTATTATAAAACTACAAATCCATTAGAAATGCCGGAGGGTTCTCCGTCGCCAGAACAACCAACAAGTGGGTTTTCGCTGTCTCCAACTCCAAGTTCTTCTTCATGGGGCCCTTCGTCGAGGTCGATACGGGCACCTTCTTCTTCGAGGTCAATTCGACCTAAAAAAAAAAGCATTCAACAATATTTATGACCTAATGAAGAAAGCATTAAAGAAGAACGATGAGCGTTATGAAAGGAGTATGCTCGTTGAACAGGAAATTTTGGCAACAAAGAAAAAGAGTAATGATCTCTTGCAAATATTATTAGTAAGAATAAGTAGTTTTGGTTAAATGTAATTAGATGTAATTAAATTTAAGTAAATGTAAAAAAATTTAAGTAGATATATGTAATATTATAATTTAAATATAAACTCTTCTTACTTAAATATGTTTTTATAGCGTTCCTTATTATACTCCCATTGTTAAGCCTTGGATTAACAGACCGGTTTATTTTACTTCGATGTGCAACTGGCATTTCCACGGCGTCTGTAGTGTTTAACCATGTTTGATTTATTTTATCATTATATTCGTTTAAAATATTATGTAATATACAGCAAGCTTTTATGATAGATGTCACGTTAGTTATTTTATTTTCCAAGCCTTTACCTATACGCCTAAATCTGGCCTTCAAATGGCCAAAGGCATTTTCAACTACTCGTCTACATTTTGATAATCTCATGTTAAATATACGTTCGTCCTCTGGCTGTTGAGAGTCATAAGGTTTCATCACATATCCGGAAAGCTTAAAAGCTGAATCTCCCCCCAAAACTACAGGTATATTTACCCCATCACAGTTGATGGAATTTCTGGAGAACATTTTATTGTGCATATGATGAAGTTTTAAATTAGAGTTTTCCCAAATGCTAGAATCGTTCAGCTGTCCAGGCGTCCCAACATCCACATACATAAAACGATAACGGTAATCGACAGCTGTGAATAGTATAACGGAATAAAATTTTTTATAATTAATATAGTCTGCTGCTTCATATTTTGGAGGTTTTATTGCAATATGGCAGCCATCAATTGCTCCATAGCACTGCGGAAAACCTAATTTCATGAAACCATTAATATTTTCCGTTTTTATTTTGTGATGCTGGATAAAATTGTTTATAAATGTCCCCATACACCTCTATGATCGCTTTACAGAAGCATAATACAATTTCTCCAGTTAGAAACAACCTTGTATTCCGCTGCACTACCTAATGCGTACAGTTGGCTATAGCAATTCTTTTCTTTAGAGCTATGGATTGGCGCCAGTTTGTATCGAATTTCTTTAATGAGTTCAATTTCGAGACCAATATATTAAAAGTTGAGCGGTTAACCCGGAAGCAGCTCTTAAATTCTTCTTCGGACAATTAACGAACGTCTTCTTCCCAAAATTTGGATTTCAGTACCTTAAAAAAGTTTAATGAAGAGCATTGTTTTGGCTAAATGTATTTTAACCTACACAAGACCATTTTTTTCTTTTTTTAAATAAAGCTGACGCATGAAATAAGAACATATTAAAGTGAAATTCGCGCTCTTGTTATAAACGCTTGAATTTCATGTAAAGATACATAGTTTTTTGCTGATTGCAAATATATGCAGCCAGTAATTCATTCAATTGCTCGTCACTCATTTAAACTTTATAATTTCTCTTGAAATAATTACACTAAATTAAACTTCGATATAAAACTATAAAGAAAAAACACACATGAAAGTAATACAATAATGTATTTAACTTAAAATAGTTACCCTTACGATCTTATGACAACAATTAATACAATATAATAAAATATTGATTAATTTATTAATTTATTTACCCCCGGTTTCACAGTTGACACCTCAGTTTTTCCTCAGTTGAGTTTCTTAAAAAACTTAAGTTTTCCTTAAGAACTAGAAGTGTTTCACAGTCCATTTTTATTATCTCCTTAACTCAGCATTCATTGCTGAATTTTGTAAGCCATTTTTAAGTAAAATTATCATTACCTGTCATATTTTTTTCATAGAGATATGTTACAATAAGTGAAATAGTGAAAAAATATAAGCACCACTATTAAAAACAACAACTAATCTGTAATTTTCTTAAAATATAAATATTCCTTGTGTTTATTATAAAGCAAACTAATAAATATTTTTCATATTATTCATTAAATCTTTTATTTCTAATTAAACTTAACAAAATGATTGACAAACTAAATAAATTTTTTAATGCCGAAAATGTTTTCACAAGATATTGTAAAACATCTTGCCATATATGGCAATACCATTTCTGTGGCCATTCTGGGTAATTTAAAGATTATAATGTGGAAGGGTAATAAAATAATTAGTTATTTTCGGCATTGGCGTCCTTTATATGGTTTCAACAAGTGTTTTTGGAAAAATATAAATAGTTATTATTGAAAAGTCAGTGTTAAATTAATTTTAAATAAATTGTAATAAAACTTTTATAATGTTAATGATGTTTAAATATTTTTGTACAATTCAACTAAATAGTTACTTTTCACATATTAAAACTAATACGCGAAATAGTGCATTTCTTATACAACACTATCAAATGAAAATTGCACTTTTATTTATTAACACTAACTTTAAAGTCAATTTAATTTTTATTCTTGAAAATTATTATTTACATAAAGTAACTTTTTTTGACATCAAATTTAGTAAAATTGACACAAATTCTACTATTCTGAAAGTTAAGTCTTGAAAATTGGGGACTTAACTTAAGGGAGAAGTTAAGGCTCCTTAAGTGTTAAGGAGGAACTGTGAAACGCAAAATCTGCTTAAATACATTTTTAAGTTGACAGATGCGCTAAGGAGCACTTAAGTATGAACTGTGAAACCGGGATTTAAACAACTTAAAATACTTGCACACTTCAATTACTTTTGACATAAGAAAATTGACAAATGACTAGAACTCAGCTGATCATTTTCAACCATTTGCTTTCAAAATACTAGTTGATCCGTCTGTCACTGCATGGTATTTCGCAAAAGACTAGCTTCAAAGAACTAGGTATCTTTGTCTGTCTATCATGGGTGCTAGGCTCGAATTGAAAAGGACTGCAGGCTGCAGAAGCAGAAAAGAAAACTATAAAAGAGGGTAAAAAAAAGGACTCCATACAAAGGAGTTAAGCCCCTTTGATCGTCCATCCCATGATTGCGCCGGCTGACCTGAGTAACGAAAAAATGAAGTGGGAAGGGGATTAAGACATCTAAAAATAAAAAAAGTTTTTAATTAATCATTATAATAATTATTTAAAAACAGCGATATCCATATGATGATTAACATAAAAAATAATAAACCAGTAAAATAATAAGAAAATAATAAAATCAAAAAGATTTCTACAAAATTGAATATATGAAAAGAAATGGGAACCAAGGAATTAATTTTAATTAATAAAAAAACTAATCTTTACGCAAATTACATAATAAATATAAAGAATAAAAAAAAATGGAAGACTTAAATTTAAATACATTGTAAAAGAATTATATAAAAAAAAGAAACCCAAAATATTAATTTTTAATTAAATCATATAATAACTATGTACCTACTATAAAAAAAACAAAAAACTAATTTTAAATTAATTATAAAATGTTTCAGCTTTAAAAGTTATATATGCAGATTAAGCACACTTATTTGCATATGTATGACTGTATAGTAACTCCATTTATTATTTATACAAAACTAAATTATTTTGATTTAGTTAGAAATTTCAACATTCCTCATTCTTTTTGTGTGAAATATGTGTGTATTAAACGTGTTTATTTAACAGAACTTAATTTAAATTAAATACACTATTAAAGTTTATTCTGATTAATTTACGCGCTACGTATACTTATTTTTTTTCAAAACCGCTTTACAACCTTATTTGCATTAATTTTAAAATATATAAAAAACTTTAAAAAACCGTAAGATCAGAGCCCAACCCACCTGGGCTTTTCCTTTTCCCAAATCCTAACACTGACTGACCAAAAAAAAACTGAAGCTTGTTTTCGCATCAGAGTGGGTCTACACAGGCCAACTCACAGCAGAAAACTCACAGCGAAACTGGTTTTTTTCATACAAAACTCACAAAATCGCTGTGAGTTTCTACTGTGAGTTGGCCTGTGTAGAATGGGTCTCAGAGTAGATCTTTGTCAACGGGAACCTTATCAATATCTCGTTGCCAAAATCCAGTCCACAACGAAAATCAGCTTCAAACAAACTACCAAAAAAAAGATATTCTTTTTTAAAATGTTGCTCCCATACGATTACCTGTCTCACACCGGAGGATATAAAGGTGTGGCGACTTATTAATTAAACAAATCGCAGTAGGTTTACTGCTAAGAAGTAAGCTCAGAAAGTTTTATGATGTCAAATAGTTTTAGTCACTAGTAGTTGAGCTTAAGTTCAAACGATTACTTTTGCTTGTAATAAAATTTATATTCAAAATGTGGTTATTAATAAAACAACCTCACAGAGGTCTTTCAATAATTACTCCCTATACGTTTCCACAATAGGGCAACAGCGGTATTAGAAGGTAGATATCGGAATATGAAAGAGTTAGAATTTCTCGTAAGGACCAAATTGGTAAATTCTAAACCATACCCCCAGGTTTTACAAGCAGATCCAACTGCGGGACCGAGGCCCATTTCAATCAAGGAGTACTGCTGTCGGGTTGCTCGCTGAACCGAGACAGAAAGGGTTAGGGGCAAATGATTTAAACAGAAAAACACTATTAATTTTAATTTCGCTCACCATACCTTTCCCAAATGCAACATTTATCCATTAATTTAGAAAATTCCACAACATTTTCTGAATCCTCAAGCTAACGATGAGCTTTAGTGAATTGCAGTATGGAAAGTGCTCTATCACTCACAACACTTTTCCCGTTACCAAAGTCGTTTACAATTGATTCTAGGAAAATATATATAATATATAATGTTAATTTATATAATTTGTTTGCCTTTATACACCTCCGTTATTTATGTATCGCTCCAGTCAAATTTCGTAGCTGACCATTTCATTGAATTGGATCATATCTGAGCGTTAGGATCATACCAAATTTAGTACCTACTTTGATTATAATAAACAAACAATTATGTTGTATTTCATTAAAATTTGTTTGGTTATATAACAAACTCTTAGTATTTTGATCAAAAACTTCGTATTAAAACAAAATACCATAAAATACATAAATATATTTATAAATGTAATCCATATAATAAGTAAATAATACACGTTCCATTTTATGAAGTAAGTAAAGTAACAATAATAATCCGTATTTCAAAACCGTTAGTTTTCAGTTGTCATGGTCAGCAACGAATTTAATCAGTGGGACGTGAATTTGAGGTATTTGTTTATTATTCAACAACAAAGAAAGGGGAAAACAACAAAGTAACAAATATATTTTAAGTATCTAATATCGAAAGCAAAAATTAAAATGTTTGTCTCAATCAGCGCTAAGTATATTTATCTTATACACTCGTATATTTATAAGATCACGATTTAACTACCTCACGCATTTGATAGAATTGGAGATATATTAAAAATTACAATGTTGCGTTGTGTTTAGATCAAGATAATTTAACATGCGATAAAATTAAATTCATAGTTAGACTAATGTAAGCTATTTTTTTTTGGCTTTTTAATAGACTTTTATTTATGTTTTATTCCTTTATAATAATTTCCAATTGCTGTATTAAATGTGATATTTTTCATTAAATAAAGTAGTTCCTCTCTTACATTTATAGAGTTATGGAGTTATGGAGTTAGAGAATAAAGTAGTAATTTAGAAAATATAAACACTTGATGCCATACACTTTTCTTTTTGGTGATAAAATATATTAAATGAGTTTTTTAGAGAGCATTATTTATGCTACTGTTCCCATTCAATATGGTATTAAATATATTTTCTCCTTTCAGTTAATTAAAAAGGCGTATACGTCACAAGTATGTTTAAGATCAAAGGTTAAATTTGAAAAGATAACTGTAAGACTATTTTTCTCAAAATCTAGAGCAGTGACTGTTAAATCAATTACATTACTTAGATTTAAGCTTTGCTTAAAAATATTGACAATACATATAAAATATCAAATATTAGAGAATGTCAAGCTGAAACTGAATGAGTTTTAAATTTGCTCAGATTCACCAAAAGTTAATCATCGTTGAAGGGAGACAGACATACAATAAAACATATGTGAATGCGGTGTAATGTTATTTCTTGCGATCTATGAAACTCTGAGAGATTTTAATTTAAAATAATAAAACAAACTTTATTATTAATTAAAAATAATTTAATTTGCCGAATTTCAGGCACTTAGCTTAAAATACTGCCGATGTAGGCGATCTCAAGGCGTGAATACAATTGATTTTTACAAAGAATTATAAGCTCTATTTATACTAATATTTTCAATGGAAATATTCTTTGTTAAAAGAATATTCCCATGCAATTCAAATCTCAACGGCAAAAACCTGCCGTTTCCAATCTAGTAAACAAAAGCTATTACATATATATATAGGTTTTACACTCCAAATTCGTCCTTTTCCATTTCAAAATCGTCTTTTTACATTTCAAAATCGTCCTTTTTCATTTCAAAATCGTCCTTTTTCATTTCAAAAACGTCTTTCTTCATTTCAATTTCGTCTTTTTCAATTTCAATTTCGTCTTTTTTCATTTCAAAATCGTCTTTCCAAGAAAAATTTCTTTTTAACAAATTTTAATTACTTTATTTATATATTTATTTAAATCTAGTTACAAGATAATAAAAATAGTATAATCCTTACTATTAAAAGTGTTTACCGGTGGAAAATGTGTAACTTCAATTATTCTAGTGTTAGCTAATATATTTTGCTGAGGCTTTAATATATGTATGTGTTTATGTTTTTATTTATCCTCCTTAAAGAATATTGATAAGTCACGGAAATGTCAGATATTTTTCTAAACTCAAATCAAATTTGATTTTAATTTTTCTTTGTAGGACTTCTTTGACAAAAATCAAAATATTGGCTAGATTTTAATTTTAAAGGCCTTAAATTAAAAACTTTTAAAGGTGTACGCAATATTTTCACAGCTAGAATATATGATACATTAGAATCTAACCTTTAGACTTCTTTAGGACGAGTATAAAAATTTTACAGATATTCAAACTATTGGAATTTATTCCAACACAACTTATTTTTGTTTCAGTTTCTTAATTTTTCAAAATTTATGAAAAACTTGTTTATTTATTTACAAATATTTATAATCAATTTTTGCAGAACATTTTTTGTTTTTTTTTATTCAAAAAACAAAAAACATATTTATGAGTATAATATGCAAAACTTTTAAGGAAGTGAAGTTACACATTTTCCATCGGTAAACACTTTTAATAGTAAGGATTATACTATTTTTATTATATCTTGTAACTAGATTTAAATAAATATATAAATAAAGTAATTAAAATTTGTTAAAAAAAAATTTTTCTTGGGAAGACGATTTTGAAATGAAAAAAAACGAAATTGAAATTGAAAAAGACGAAATTGAAATGAAAAAAGACGATTTTGAAATGAAAAACGACGATTTTGAAATGTAAAAAGACGATTTTGAAATGGAAAAGGACGATTTTGAAATGGAAAAGGACCATTTTGAAATGGAAAAGGACGAATTTGGAGTGTAAAACCTATATATATATATATGTATATCCAATATATTCTTTGTTCAAAAGAATATTTACACAATTTCAAATACCAACGGCAAAAGCTTGCCGCTTTATTTTGGTTAAAAAAAGCGATTCAATATATTATATATATTTTCAATATATTCTTTGTTTCAAGAAATTTTCTTTGTTTAGCAAAATTCATTAATAATTCATTCATAGTAAGTTGTGGAATGTTTACAAATTCTATCCACAATATTGAACTTATATCTAATACATGAACCATAATCAATTTAATACATGATTTAACTTATCTAGTTCCTAAACCTATTTCTAAAAGCTTAATTGCGCATATATATATATGAAAAAAGTCAATTTTAAAAAAAAAAAAAATAAAAATAACATAAAATAATATCATATTACAGCGGATAAAACCTACAGGTGACATTGTATTACTTTGTATCACCTAAAATGCATAAATCTTTAATTTATTACCCTGAAAAACTAAATAGCTGTAAATTCATTTTTTTTTTTAAAAAAAGTTAAACAATAATAAATCTATAATTTATTACCCTGAGAACCTAAACAAAAATTAATAAGTCCTAATAAATAAGAAATTAGAAGTAAATACTTAGATTACTAATTGATTCAACCAAGTAAAATCTAAGTACTTCAAATTAAATAGACTAAGCAAACTTAAAACTGAATTTCAAACTAATAAACAAAATATGAGAATGAAAAGTTAAAATAAACAAAATTTAAAAAAAGTAATAATTGAAAAATATCATTAATGGATTTTGGCAATAAATTATAAAATAAAATAAACAAAAGGCCTGGATATAAGTAGGGTTAAGAAACCAAAATGAGTAGTTGTAATCATCAATTGTTACCCAGTGGGAAATTCGGAATGCCCTCCCAAGGTGAGTGCTAAAAAGAGCATTTATTAATTTTATAAAAGGTAGGTATATTTAATCAAATTATTTGTATATATATTTTATTTTAGGTTCAAAACTCAAACTAAAAAATTAAAGCACATGAAAATAGCAAAAAAGGTATAATTTTATATAATTATTAAAATAATTGAATTATTTGTAATTATTTTATTTTAGGTTCAAAACTAAAACTAACAAGTAAGATTAAGATTAAGATTAAGATTATTAAGTAAGATTAAGTTAAAAGAAAAGTAAGTGTAATAAAATTTTATTTAGGGTTTCAAGTAAAATAATTTAAAATTTTAAAATTTGTTTATTTTAAAAAGAAATTTTTCTACAAAAATATGCACACATTTTAAGTGCATTTCAAATGCACTTCAAGAAAATCAGGTAAGTATTCATATAAAATACACAAAATTTATAAAACTTATTTAAGAAAATAAATTGAAACTATACCTTTTTCAGGGGACATTCCATTTCATGTTTATTTTGTATGGAATGTCAGGGCATTTCATATACTAGAGTAAAGCTTTCTGACTGACTTACTTTTTTATATTAAAAAAGCTTTTCTTTAGTATATGGAATGCCATGGCATTCCACACAAAATGAGCATGAAATGAAAATTCCCCTGAGAAAGCATTAGAGGGAAGGCCGAAATACATAGTCTAATAGGGTATACATATACGTGTGTGGGTTTTTTATATTTAAGTTCCACACACACATGTATACCCTATTAGACTATGTATTTCGGCCTTCCCTCTAATGCCAGTGCAATGTTAAATGAAGGCCAAATGGAAGGTGGTTGTACCAGGGATGGAAGGCTCACCGACATGCCATACGAGTATGATTGAAGGCCTTCAGCGAGTACCAAATTTCCCGCTGGGTAGTTATCAGTTGTGAGCTGACCATATTGCAAACATAAAGTTCACAAAGTAAAAAATTATAAAGTATAAAAAAATTATAAAGTATTAACAAATTATAAAGTATTAAAAGTTAAGGTTTTGATTGATTGATTTAACAATAAAGATAATAAATTAAAAGTTTATAATTGTTTTTTTTTAACAATTGATTCACTAGAACATATAAATGGCGCAGTCGGTAGAATTCACTAAGTGAAATTCAGCTTTTAAAACTGTTTTACAAATTATTTCAAAACTTTAAAAGTGAGTTCGCGTATGTATTAACATTTTATAGTGAAATCAAAATTTTAAATTTTTGGTAAACTGATCAAGAGATCAGTTATCAAACATTTTTATAAAATAGTGAATAAAACTTTTAAATATTTGAAAACTGATAAAGGGATCAGACATCGAAATTTTCTTCTCTTCAACAAACTGATCAGAGAATCAGTAATCAACACATACTGGTCAACTCAGTAACATATTATCTTCAACACCTACAATATCGGGAGCAACACATCATCTCAACTTAACTCTCAACTGAACAACTCAAATATAGCGGTATATAAAAAAAAAAAAATTTTTTTAAAATGCATATAGCTAAAATTAAAAAAAATAAAAAAAAAAATTTTTTTTTTAAATTATATACATACAAATTTTTGTAAAACCAATAAATTTTTTTTTCTCTGTGTCAAAATCAATAAATAATTAAATATATGCATGAAACGTGGAATTTAATTTAAAATGTATATTTATTGTTCACCAGGTTGAATTCTATAAAATTATTTCTAAATGTTTATATCCCTGCGATGTGGTTATACAGTTGTCCTCTATTGGTAGCTATTGCAAGTGGCCTGATGATTCTGGTCTCGAGTTGATAAGCCGTGCCGATCGCCTAAAAAGAAACCCAAAACATGAATTAGTTACTTGTCGGTGGAAACGCTCAATTAATAAATGCGGAGACGGAAACAAGGCGATTGTCACCTGAGAGCTGAAGTGGATTCGCCAAACTTCAGTCCCAAGCCCGACAGGCGGTTACTCCAGCCCGTTCCCCTAACCTAGCAGGTGGTTACTCCAGCCCGCAGCTCAGGCTCGCTGAATGGTTACTCCAATTCAGGGCCTTCCTCCAAAGTGCCGGGAGCGGATACGCCGGCCCCAAACACCTGGCTATTACACACATAGGCTAAGCTAATATACAAACCTTATTTTCACCCCGCTTTTGCACTTTACACACTATCTCTTGTTTTTCCTGGCACCAAGCACTTTATTGTTTTGCTTTTACTAAGCCTGTTTCCTTTTTCCTTTTAATTGATTTCCTTTGCCTTTATTTTTAACCTCTGCTGCTTTCACGTGGTTCTTACTTCCTCTCAAATCACCAACTCATGTCATTCTTCTTCTTACCTGTCAGTACGCCTCATAACATCACCAGAGCCTAGTCATTCAAAGATTATATTATAGCACTTAGTGCTTGATACTCACCCAAGACTGATGTTACATTCGGCCATCCTGCAGTTAACTCGCCTCGAGTTACATGTCCTCGCAATAACTCCCCTCATCGCTCTCCAACTCGTCCGAATCATTCCATCTGTGTCGAAAGGGTTTCATGTGATCAACGGCGATAACCCTCTCATAATTCTCCCTCCTCGTCGTTCTATGGCTCCCTCCCATGTCGGTGACGACATAGCGGTCATTAGGTAGGACTCGCTTGATTATAAATGGTCCACTATACGGAGCTAATAGTTTTCGACTTGTAAATGTGGCTGGTTCGTTTTTTTCGATAAGTACCAGATCGCCCTCCTTTTATTCCCGTGGTACTTTTCGTCGTCTATCAAAGTATTTCTTTTGCTTGAGTTGAGCCTCTTCAACTTTACTTTTTGCCGTTTGCCGCTCCCTGACTAGATCCCCTACCATTTTAGATGTAGTAGCTATTTCGTCGGTGAGTACAACGTCAGTGCCACTTCGTGGTCTATAGCCTAGCAGTAACTCGCTCGGCGTTCTGTTCGTACTCGAATTGACTACGTTGTTGATAGCGAACTGCATTTGCCTCATATTCTCGTCCCATCTTTCCTCATCTACGGTTGAAGTTCTGAGCACCGACAATATAGATCTATTAAGCCTCTCTATTTGCCCGTTGGCACGGGGTGTTGCAACAGCATTTTTAATGTGTTTTATACCGTTCTGCTCGCAGAACCCCTCAAATTGTTTGGACGTAAATGCACTACCCTGATCTGTTATCAATACTGCCGGGCAGCCGTACGTGGCCCATATATCTCTGCAAAATTCTATCACATATTTCGTTTTGGTGGTCTTTGTAGCACGCATAAATAAAAACTTTGTGAACGCGTCTATCATAGCAATGATGTATAAATTTCCCCTTCGACTTTTTGGGAAAGGGCCTAGATGGTCTAAGTGCATTGTATGCATGGGCTCTTTAGGTTTGGGTATCGGATGTAAATAGCCTTCCCGTTTTCCTCCGTTTCTCTTATTGTACAGGCATCTAATGCAGGTGGATATATACCTTTCGACATACCTTCTCATGCGAGGAAACCAATAGTGTTCACTTAATCTTCTTAGCGTCTTTTCCGCCGAAAAATGTCCCAATTCGTCATGAGCTGCACGAACTATCTGTGCTCGCATTCCTTTTGGTACTACCCATTGATGTCCTTGCGTTGTCTTTCGATACACCCTTCCGTCTCGTAACTCATAATTCCTGTGCACATCTTCCTCATATCTGTTTCCTGGTGCGTGTGTTAGCGCTTCATATATGGAACGCACTTCATCATCTGTTAGCTGGCCTGACAGCACCCAAACAGCTTGGGTTATTTTAAGTATTACTTCGTTGGATTCTCTATTCGGTGGATTACGACTCAGCGCATCTGCATGTTTCATACGATTGCCGGGTCGGTATTTCACTTCGAAAGTAAATTCCAGTAATATTAGCCACCATCGTGCGATTCTTGGAATGAGGTATTTCTTTGTGTTACTCGCCTTTAGCGAATTGCAATCCGTGATCACTGTAAACTTCATGCCCAGTAAGTATGCTCGGAATTTTTTTAGTGCTTCTACTACTGCTAATGTTTCCAATTCGTACGAGTGGTATTTGCATTCCGTCGCTGAAGTCTTTCGACTGTAGTAGGCTACTGGATGTATGCGGTCATCTTCTTGATACTGCATCAGGACTTCTGCAAGTCCTATTGAGCTCGCATCGGTATGTACTTCGGTTTTCCTATCTGGATCGAAAAGTGCCAGTACCGGTTGTTGCATTAATTGTTGTTTTAAACTTTCGAAAGCTTCGTTTTCAATGTGATCCCATTTCCAAATGCTATCCTTACGTAAAAGGTTCGTTAGCGGCTGCGCAGTTATTGCATAATTCTGTACGAAATGCCTAAAGTAGCCGGTTAGTCCTAGGAACTGTCGAATTTGATGAACTGTTTTTGGCTTGGGAAAGTTCGCTACTACTTCGAGTTTATCTTTTTCTGGTCGGACGCATCCCTCTGAGCACTCAAAGCCTAAAAAGGTGACAGTTTTCATAAGAAATGAACATTTTCTTAAATTCAGCGTGAGGCCTTCACTACGGAAGATTTGCAATGTTTTGTGTAACCCATCTAGTGCTTTAGAAACTGTTGGTGCGTGCAGTAGTACGTCGTCTAGATATACTGATGCGATATTGTGGACTGGAGATAGTATTCTATTGATGTAGCGCTGGAAGGTTCTTGGCGCATTGGTCAGCCCAAATGGCATACGCTCAAACTCATACTGCCCAGCTGTGGTAACAAATGCCGTAAAACGTTTGGAATCCTCTTCTAACGGTATTTGGTAGTACCCTGACTTCAGATCTAGACTAATGAAATATTTATCTCCGTGTAGTTTATCGATTTGGTCATCAATTCGGGGTAGGGGGTGGTTATCCTTAATTGTGATGGAGTTTAGTTTTCGAAAGTCGATACACAGTCTCGCTTCGCCATTCTTTTTCTTGACCAACACAACTGGTGATGCATACTCCGAATTCGAATCCCTGATTATATTATTTGTCAATAAGTCATTGATAATTTTAGTCACCGTATCCTGTTCACTTCTAGCCATCCTATAGGGTCGGAAGGTAAACGGCTTATCTTCTTGGAGTTCGATCCTCATTTTCATCGATTTAGCACACCCAATTTCTCCCGTGTTTGTGGCTATACAGTCTCGGAATTCATTTAGCGTTGATAGTAACTCCGTTTTTTCCTCCTCTCGGATTTCACCGATTTTTATTTCATCTAGATTGAATTGCTTTTCTCTTGTATCTTTAATACTGCCGACCTGCTCTACCTTATTTGTCGCTTCTTCACAGGGCCATCCCCGTGCTAGTACGCTGTTTTTCTCAATCGACACATTCTGTGGTGATAGGTTTATTATTGGTATCATGGTTGTATTGTCTTGATTAATCCATAAAATAGTTCGTGGAATGCACAGTTCCCCTGCTTCTTGTGGTCTTCGCATCGCTTCCACATACACATTGCTATTACCTTGGTTACACCACAACTTTACCATGCCTATATGTAGGGGTGGGATTACTTTAGTATCGGCTGCTATTAATACTGGCTTCGCTATGTTTTCAGCCAACTGGGGTAATGAAGTCCAATCATCTTTTGTTCTTTCCAAGAATTCAAGTTTATCTTTCGTTTTGATTACTAGTACTTGCGGTAACTCCGTAAATGTTCTTTCAATAATTATCGGCATATCCTGCTTCCCATCCGCTACTATAATGACCTTTATGGTTGCATAAATGCCATCAACTTCTATTCCCGTCAAGGCGGAGCCTCTACTAAGTGTAAATTCCTTACCATAACCATACAATTTGGTAGTATCTTCTAAATTAATTTGGAGCTTAGTTCGCTTGGCTTCCTTCCAAGTCACTATTGTACAAGAACTCCCGAAGTCAATGTATGCTGTTGATGCTAATCCGTTTATCTTCACCTCCTTGAAATATTTTTCATTAGCTGCGTCTGGATGCGTAGTCTCTAAAAGGGCTACTGTATGTTCTTTGCTGGTTGGTGTATTCCGTGGACACTTAGATTCTTCGTGTTGTAAGCTCCGGTATCGGCCGCACCTTTTATTCATACTTGTTTGCATGTAACACCGGCTTGCGATATGTCCTGGTTTCCCGCACCTGTAGCATATTGTTTTTGTTGGTTCCCTGCGATTACGTATATCAGTATTCCTTTCTTGAGCATAGCGTCTCTTGCGCTCTTCTCGTGACTGGTGGTTCTGGTACCTGCCTGTATTTTCCTCGTTCATTTCGTTAAGATATCGATATAATTTTTCTGGTGTTTTAAATCTTCCGGCCTTAGCCCCAGTCTTTACCATTTTATCCGTCAGTCCTCCGATGATGCAGGACACTGCTTTCTCTTCTGTAATTTCGCAGGCAATTAGGAGCACCATCCTCTCATGGAAGTACCGCTCATAACTTTCGTTTGTTATTTTTTTTCGATCAATCATCTTAACCAGTGCTTCGTAGAAATCCGTCTTCGGTGGAAATGCCTCTTGAACTTTCATTTTCCATTGATCCCAAGTGTATCTTAGCGATTTCAACCCCCTGTACCACGTTCCTGCTAGTCCATGTAACTTGGATAGTGCAAAATAGATGGTTGCTTCCTCGCTCCATTTGAATATATGTTTGAGCTCGTCGACCTTATGGCACCATGTCACCGAAGTTTGATTTTTGTCCTCCGGATCGAAGGCTGGTACTGCATCCCCCTTAAAGCCCGCACCATGCTGGCGGCTGTCATTCCGTTCCAGCATTGTGGCTATCACTTCAGTGAACTTGTTTATCGACTCGGCCGTTGAGCATGACCTTTGGGTGTCTCGCGTATGTTTTCGCGCACTGCTATCTCTGTCTGCATACTTCTGCACATCTCTATGCTTTCTTTTTTTGAACTACTCATGATTCCTTCGTCGAACGGGCCTAAGTTGTATCCCACTTCTGAGTTGAAACGTGGAATTTAATTTAAAATGTATATTTATTGTTCACCAGGTTGAATTCTATAAAATTATTTCTAAATGTTTATATCCCTGCGATGTGGTTATACAGTTGTCCTCTATTGGTAGCTATTGCAAGTGGCCTGATGATTCTGGTCTCGAGTTCATAAGCCGTGCCGATCGCCTAAAAAGAAATCCAAAACATGAATTAGTTACTTGTCGGCGGAAACGCTCAATTAATAAATGCGGAGACGGAAACAAGGCGATTGTCACCTGAGAGCTGAAGTGGATTCGCCAAACTTCAGTCCCAAGCCCGACAGGCGGTTACTCCAGCCCGCAGCTCAGGCTCGCTGAATGGTTACTCCAATTCAGGGCCTTCCTTCAAAGTGCCGGGAGCGGATACGCCGGCCCCAAACACCTGGCTATTACACACATAGGCTAAGCTAATATACACACCTTGTTTCCACCCCGTTTTTGCACTTTACACACTATCTCTTGTTTTTCCTGGCACCAAACACTTTATTGTTTTGCTTTTACTAAGCCTGTTTCCTTTTTCCTTTTAATTGATTTCCTTCGCCTTTGTTTTTAACCTCTGCTGCTTTCACGTGGTTCTTACTTCCTCTCAAATCACCAACTCATGTCATTCTTCTTCTTACCTGTCAGTATGCCTCATAACATCACCAGAGCCTAGTCATTCAAAGATTATATTATAGCACTTAGTGCTTGATACTCACCCAAGACTGATGTTACATGCACATATAAATATAAAATAAATAATATTATTGTAACCCTTGCAACTTTTGAAAAAAACAGTCAAACATTAACGTATGACTCAAATATCAGAAATATTAGAATTATCTGAAATATTAAGTAATTTAAGTATCGACAATCCTAGTGAAAATATAATAAATCCTGTATATCCTTTCCAAATAATGACAAGTACATCTGAAAACATGGCCCTTACACTTGCAATCGATCCATTAAAATATTTGGGGAGCCTCCCTGAATTCTCTGGCGATTTCAGAGATCTCCAAAACTTTATTGATCTAATTGACAAAATGCACCCGCTCTTAGTAAGATATGATAATCTTGCACAAAGTGTTTTTTCAGATATTATAAAATCAAAAATTCGCGGTCGAGCACGAGAAGTACTCGAAATAAATAACCATATTACATCTTGGTTAGAAATGAAAGAAATATTAATAAATAACTTTGGCGACAGATCTAGCTTAGAAGAGCTATTTGATAACCTCAGAAGTGTATCATTTAAAACAAACAGTGTTGATTTTTATAACGAAATTAAAACCGCATTAAGACGACTTGATGTAAAAACAAGATTAAATTCAAGTACCGAAATTGAAGTAGTTGAACATTCGATTATCACCAATAAAAAATCTGCATTAATTATATTCAAAAATAAAATTCCAGAACCCATGAGATTCATTCTATATAGTAGAAACCCAGACTCCTTAGAGGAAGCAATGAATATACTGCATGAAGCAGGTTATGCATTCCGCCTATTTGGGGAGAAAAAATATCAAAACGGCAATTTTGATAACTTTAATAATAACAAAAATATAAATAATAACCGATCTAATATAAAATACTAACAAAATAAAAATAACTATAATCAAAACAAAAGCATAAATAATTCTCAAAAACGAAATTACCAGCCAAATACATCTCATTACCAACATGATTCTCCTCGTTATCAGCATAATAATAATTACCAACCAAACACACCTCGTAGCTATTACAAACTAAATAATTTTTCTAATACTAACTATAATCGTTATAACCAAAACCAAAACAGATACAACAATTCTAATTATAATGTTCAGAGTAATCCTCACCATTTACCTGAAAACCCATATGTACCTCAACATTTTAATAATAATAATACACAATCACCATTTACCTGAAAACCCATATGTACCTCAACATTTTAATAATAATAATACACAATCACCATTTACCTGAAAACCCATATGTACCTCAACATTTTAATAATAATAATACACAATCACCATTTACCTGAAAACCCATATGTACCTCAACATTTTAATAATAATAATACACAATCACCATTTACCTGAAAACCCATATGTACCTCAACATTTTAATAATAATAATACACAATCACCATTTACCTGAAAACCCATATGTACCTCAACATTTTAATAATAATAATACACAATCACCATTTACCTGAAAACCCATATGTACCTCAACATTTTAATAATAATAATACACAATCACCATTTACCTGAAAACCCATATGTACCTCAACATTTTAATAATAATAATACACAATCACCATTTACCTGAAAACCCATATGTACCTCAACATTTTAATAATAATAATACACAATCACCATTTACCTGAAAACCCATATGTACCTCAACATTTTAATAATAATAATACACAATCACCATTTACCTGAAAACCCATATGTACCTCAACATTTTAATAATAATAATACACAATCACCATTTACCTGAAAACCCATATGTACCTCAACATTTTAATAATAATAATACACAATCACCATTTACCTGAAAACCCATATGTACCTCAACATTTTAATAATAATAATACACAATCACCATTTACCTGAAAACCCATATGTACCTCAACATTTTAATAATAATAATACACAATCACCATTTACCTGAAAACCCATATGTACCTCAACATTTTAATAATAATAATACACAATCACCATTTACCTGAAAACCCATATGTACCTCAACATTTTAATAATAATAATACACAATCACCATTTACCTGAAAACCCATATGTACCTCAACATTTTAATAATAATAATACACAATCACCATTTACCTGAAAACCCATATGTACCTCAACATTTTAATAATAATAATACACAATCACCATTTACCTGAAAACCCATATGTACCTCAACATTTTAATAATAATAATACACAATCACCATTTACCTGAAAACCCATATGTACCTCAACATTTTAATAATAATAATACACAATCACCATTTACCTGAAAACCCATATGTACCTCAACATTTTAATAATAATAATACACAATCACCATTTACCTGAAAACCCATATGTACCTCAACATTTTAATAATAATAATACACAATCACCATTTACCTGAAAACCCATATGTACCTCAACATTTTAATAATAATAATACACAATCACCATTTACCTGAAAACCCATATGTACCTCAACATTTTAATAATAATAATACACAATCACCATTTACCTGAAAACCCATATGTACCTCAACATTTTAATAATAATAATACACAAAACTCTACCTCCACCTGAACCAATGGACATTAATTTAAACCAAAAAGTCCCTTCAAAAAATCAAAAATCCGCAAATTTTCATTCACTGGCCTCAACCACCAGTTACCCCATATAATAGTAACAAGTAAAACTAGACCATTAAAATTTATTGTAGACACTGGAGCTACACATTCCATTATTAATCCAAACCTTTGTAATCCCAAATTTAGAACCCAATTACCCGAACCTATCTTGATAAAAACAATTAATCAAAATATCAAAATAACTGGAAAAGTTACTATACCACTATTTCCAGAATTTGGTATTCCTAACCAAAAAATTGAAATGTATATTTTCCCTTTCCACAACCACTTTGATGGCCTAGTTGGCAATAACATCCTAATACCTTTAAAAGTAAATATAAACTTTAAAAATCAACAATTGGAAACAGAAACTAAATCTATTAAATTATAATTAAATACACCAGAACCCATAAAAAACAAAAATAATAACACTATATATAGTGTTATAGTGTATACACTATAACACTATATAACTCTTATGCAGTACCACAAAAAACAAAAAAATGTGCAATACGAAAAAGTAAACTACCCAAAAACAAAAACTACAAAATAAATGTAATCTAACAATAGTGAGCCCAAGATCGATATCCTTAATTTTGAAAACTACTCCAACTTAGAACAAAAAGAAATAAAACCACTACTAGAACAAATCAGACAATTAATAACAAATAATACAATTAATTAAAAAATTCTCTGATATATTTTATGACGAAAATACAAACTTATCCTTTACCAATGTCATAAAACATCAAATTAGAACAATAAATAATGTACCCATTCAAACAAAATCATATCGCTACCCCTATATTCACAAACAAGAAATAAAAACTCAAATCGAAGAAATGCTGCAAAAAGGCATAATTTGACACAGTAACTCCCCATATTCCGCCCCAGTATGGATAGTACCAAAAAAGTTGGATGAAACCGGACAACAAAAATGGCGGATGGTCATCGATTATCACAAACTAAACGAAGTAACTATCGATGATAAATATCCGATTCCAAACATGGATGAAATTTTAAGCAAGCTGGGAACCTGCCAATATTTCACAACATTAGACCTCGCAAAAGGCTTCCACCAAATAGAAATCGATGAAAACGATATCTTTAAAACTGCATTTAGTGTTGAAGATGGACACTATGAGTTTTTGCGAATGCCCTTTGGTCTAAAAACAGCTCCTGCAACTTTCCAATGCTTAATGAACTTTGTACTTAAAGAATACATAAATAAAATTTGTCTAGTATATCTAGATGATATAATTATATTTTCCACTTCGCTGGAGGAACATGTAGATTCCATTACTAAAATATTTAAAAGGATAAGAGAAGTGAATCTTATGGTACAACTAGATAAATCAAATTTTCTAAAGAGAGAAACGGAATTTCTAGGTCACAAACCTGACCTAGAATACAAACCAAATCCGAAAAAAGTTGAATGCGTTAAAATTTATCCTTTACGCAAAACCCCCAAGCAAATTAAAAAATTTCTTGGACTAACGGGTTATTATAGGAAATTTATCAAGGATTATGCGAAATAGTGAAACCTATGACTAAATACTTGAAAAAGGATAAAAAAATGAATATAAGCGATCCACAATATATTGATAGCTTCCAAACACTAAAAAGGCTTTTAATACTGAACCAATACTGCGATATAGATTTTGAGAAAAAGTTCACCCTTACTACAGATGCAAGCCAATATGCATTAGGCGCTGTACTATCTCAGGAAGGGCATCCAATTTGTTACGCTAGTCGAACATTAAACAAACACGAAATAAATTACAGTACCATTGAAAAAGAATTATTAGCAATAGTGTGGGCTACCAAATACTTCAGACCTTATATCTTCGGGAGAAAAATTCTAATCGAAACAGACCACAAACCACTACAGTGGCTATTTTCAATTAAGGAGCCCAATTTAAAACTCGTTCGTTGGCGACTCAAACTTTCTGAATTTGATTATAAAATAAAATATAAAGCCGGTGCCAAAAACATAAATGCTGATACTTTATCCCGCATTCAAATTAATTTAATACAAAACAGTAATGTAATTTCCGAAATTCCTGAAAGTAAATCCACATTAAATGTTTTTAAATATCAAATTATTATATATAAAAGTGAATCGGGATCCTTGCGAATCAAGTTCAAAAGTTTTGAAGGCCACAAAATACTCCTCTAAAAGTAATAAAATCATTATTTCCTATCCCTTTTAATATAAATAAAACAAAAATTTTGAAGGCCATAGAGTGTCCTTTTACCATTATGAAACAAAAATTTTTGTTCTAGCTATGGCTAGAACAAATGCATCACCCGTTTTACAACCTTGTCCGTCGTGCGAATGAAAAACGCATTGGTTTGAACAAGGCTTAATACTGAAAATTTCAAAGTTCTGATGATCATCGCAAAGTTTTACTTTTTTTGAAATTTCTTATTTTCAATATTAGTCATAAATATTGTAATTTAAGTCCCACGAATACCAAAAAATGCCGAAAATCAATTTTGGAATTGACCCCAATTTAAAGCATCTTAAATATATCTCTCCTTCTCATTGATTTTAAAAACTGCTATTATATTTTTACATTTTCTAATATAAAATACTAAGAAAGAAAAATAAGTCATAAGATGATTTTTGGAATTTTCTTTAATAAAATTAATAATTAATTAATAATTAATAATTAATAATTTTGTATGCAAAAATGTCTTACCTAAACCTTCTTTTAGAAATATTCACAATATTTAGAGTAACTTAGAGTAAATGTTGGAAAAGAATTTTTTTAAATATTTCGTTATCAAATATATTTGATGATTAAAAGTACTACAAAACAAATTGCTATTAGTATACTTCCAAATATTTTTCAAGTAGAAATGTATTTATTTTAAATCGTAGAGTTTTAAATTATGAAAAGCATTAATATATTTTTTGTTAAGGAAATCTATAATCAAGAATTAATTTAAACATTATTCAGTGATCCATTTTGTTACTAAAACTGTAATTATACTAGTTGCTGTGGCGTAGTATTATAGTTGACGAATGTTTTTTGGCGTGGATACAAATGCTGTATGCTTCCACGGTTCGCAAAAAATGAAAAGATGGGGGTCTTGGAATATTGACCAACTTATCATAAGCGTAATGTCCCAATACCCAATAATTAATACCCAAAACAATTGAATTAAAATCAAAAACAAAAAAAAAAAAAAGAAATGACAGCAAAGAAAATAATGGCTCTGTTTTACTTTGCTCGAAAGCAAAAACTTGGGATAATTAGAGAAAAAATAATTTAGAAGCGAATTCAGAAAAAAACTATAATAACAGTGATGACAATGCTCCTCCCAAAGCACCTAAAAAAGATAGTGCGTATGGTAATATTCCAAGTTGTTCATCAATTAATACACACAGTGGTGACAATGCTCCTCCCGAAGCACCTAAGGAAGATAGTACTTATGGTAATATTCCAAGTTGTTCATCAAATAATACCATTCAAAATAAATGTTCATCGAAAGTGCCAATGTATTCTTCATATTATTTAAAGGATATCACAAATAATAATGAAGAATCACATGAAAGTTCAAAAGATGGAGATTTGGATTTGAACGAGTTAGCCCCACCGGAAAAAGTGAATTGCAGCACTTCATAAAAACAATTAACCATTACATAAATGAACTTATAAAACTTATAAAAAAATAAAAATAAAATTGAACACACTTAATTTTTATTAAATCTGTTTTAATTAAAGTTTGTTTAAGATGTTCGTTTGAAATGATTATTTAGTCTTAATGATTTTGGAGTTGTATTTTGATTTATAGTATAATAAAAGATTGATAGAAAATTAATCATAAAATAATATTTACCCAAATTTTTTGTTATTCAACAGGTGTTCCTCAAAAGAACTAAATTCTTATCTACATTCTGCATTTCTGAAGGTATGACAATTAAGTGGACTTTTTGCTTTATTGCTTCAGATCTTAAAAAAAAGAACAATCGTCTACCTAACATTTTTTGCAAATACTAGACAATGAAATAAAAAAAAAAACTCTTTTGACTCAGCATATGAAATTCTAAAAGAGTATTTTACACTGCAGTTAGAGTTTTATGGGAAACGAAAAACTTACTTAGAAAGTCAACTATCAGCTCTGGTCGATAAGCTGTATGACCAAGCTCGTTGAAAAATGTAACAATACAATAATTGTTGAAAATAAAAAACGCAAAGACATAATTAAAAAAATGGGAAAGCCAGGATGTCAAAATTAAAGAACGCAAAAGAAAGGAACGAAAAGAACGAAAAGCAAGAAAAGAATTTGGAGAGATATGTAAGGCAGTGATTCTCAACCACTGTGCCGCGGCACTTTTGTGTGCCGCGAAATTCTAAAAGTGTGCCGCCAAATGTTAGGTATATAGTAATGTTAATATGATTTAAAAATAAAAATACTTTTAACAGGAATCCATAAAAAATTTTATATTATTTCATTATTTGTTTTGCAACGCGTTCTTTCGTAGTGCCAGATTATAGTAAAGCGGCATAGCATAGCGAGCATGCATTGGCAAATATATGTATGTGATTCAGTTTAATATTAATTTATTTGCTTGTAGTGTCAATTTAAAAATTATGTAAATATATTGGCTTTGCAGTATTGTATTCTCAAACTTGAATAAATCGTATTTAAGGGTAAAGGTAACAGTAGAAAAGCAGTAGTCGAAGGAAAAGAAGGTTTAGACGAACTTGGTGTAAATACAAAGCAAAGCACCAGCTGCTAAGCATAAAGCTGGCTTAGGTTCGCGTAAGGTTGTTACTGGCAATAGACAAATCTGTACATCTTCAAAAGGTACAAAAGTTAATTTTAAGGTAACAAGTGAAATACTAAAAAAATGGGAAAGCCAGGATGTCAAAATTAAAGAACGCAAAAGAAAGGAACGAAAAGAACGAAAAGCAAGAAAAGAATTTGGAGAGATATGTAAGGCAGTGATTCTCAACCACTGTGCCGCGGCACTTTCGTGTGCCGCGAAATTCTAAAAGTGTGCCGCCAAATGTTAGGTATATAGTAATGTTAATATGATTAAAAATAAAAATACTTTTAACAGGAATCCATAAAAAATTTTATATTATTTCATTATTTGTTTTGCAACGCGTTCTTTCGTAGTGCCAGATTATAGTAAAGCGACATAGCATAGCGAGCATGCATTGGCAAATATATGTATGTGATTCAGTTTAATATTAATTTATTTGCTTGTAGTGTCAATTTAAAAATTATGTAAATATATTGGCTTTGCAGTATTGTATTCTCAAACTTGAATAAATCGTATTTAAAGGTAATATTTGATTCGCCTTTTTTAAATAAGGTTTCGACAATATTATTTTTATTTTAATAGAACCTTCTGAAAATGAATAAATGGTTAAAAAAAAGAAAGCTTAACGATGATAATAGTGATAATGATAACGTTAGCGACCAAGTTAATGAGCCTGGTACAAGTAAAAATACTTCAAAAAACTATGTTGCTTATCGGAAATACCATGATGATTTTTTGAAATTTGGATTTACCTCTACAATGGAAAATGACAAAATTGTTTCCGAGTTGCGACATGTGGTTGTAAATTATCAAATAGTGCTATGGTGCCGAGCAAACTCCAACGACACTTGGTGACTAATCATCCTTCGCTTTCAACAAAAGATAAAAGCTACTTTCAAAAGTCTTTATCTTCAAAATTCAAGCAAGTAAAAGTTTTTGAAAAACAAATCAGTGTGTCTGAAAAGGCTCAAGTACGAAATAGCTGAATTGATTGCTGTTAAATTAAAACCTCACAATTTGGCTGAAGAAATTATATTACCAGCTTGTTGTAAAATTGTAAAAATAATGATTGGTGGATCAGCAGATATTGATATTTGTAAAATACCACTTTCAAATGACAAGATCCATCGCAGAATTAAAGATATGTCGCAAGATATTGAGCAATATACTGCAAAAACTCTTGCAAATTCAAATTTTGCTCTACAAATCGACGAAACAACAGATATTATAGGAAAAGTTTAATTAATTGCATTCGTTGGATTTATTTATGAAAATGATATAATTAATCAATTTTTATGTTGTCGGGAGCTACCTGATTTTACAACTGGCAAACATTTTTTTAATGTAATTAGTTCATATTTAGAAGAAATTAAAGTTTCGTGGAAGTCATGTATTGGCATTTGTACAGATGGTGCTCCAGTTATGACTGGACATATAAAAGGATTTGTAGCACATTTTGAAGAACTTAATGGGAATATATTAGTTACCCATTGTTTTTTGCATCGAGAAGCACTTGTTACAAAATATTTGCCATCAGAATTGAAAATAGTTCTGGAACAATGTGTTAAAATGGTTAATTATATAAAATCAAGACCATTAAAAAGCCGCTTATTTAGTAAATTATGCCAAGCTATGGAAGCCAAGTACGAATCCTTGTTACTGCACACAGAAGTAAGGTGGTTGTCCAGAGAAAAAGTTTTATCTCGTATACTGGAATTAAAAGACGAAATGAAAATGTTTTTTGAACAAGACAAAAATTATGAATTTGTTCATTTGTTGGAGTATAAAGTATGGTGTACTAAACTGGCTTGCTTATCAGACGTTTTTGTTATTTTCAATAACATAAATTCAAGTATACAAGGGCCTAATGAAAATATCTTAAACTCAACCGATAAGCTGATGGGATTCCAAAAACAAATAACTTTATGGAAGAATAAAGCTCAGAAAGGCAATTTAGAAAATTTGAGTCAGTTCCAAAAGATTTTATAACAGTCTTTTAACAGTTTAACAGTCTATTAAAATAATTGTTATTGACCATTTGACAACATTAGAGGAGAGAATTATTCAATATTTCCCAAAATTAAAAATAAAGAAGTTTGATTGGGTTCGTACTCCCTTCCTCATGACGGACCCTTCTTTATTTGACTTAACTTTGAATGAAGAGGAAGAACTCATTTAGCTTTCCAATAATCGAGATTTAATTTTAAAACATTCAAAAGAATCAATTAACTCATTTTGGATTAACATTAGATGCGATTATCCAATTATAACCAAAAAAGCTTTAAACATATTATTACAATTTTCCACATCTTATTTGTGTGAATTCGGATTTTCAGCATTGACTATCATTAAAACCAAAAAAAGATCAAGATTGTCAAATGTAGAAGACGATATGAGAGTAGCATTGTCATTTTCACGACCAAATATAAATGAAATTATTAATAAATATCAAGCTCAAATTTTGCATTAAAAGTATTCTTAGATTAACTTGTTTTTAATAACTTAATAAACGTACTGTTCCTTTTTTAATACATTTTATTTTATTTATTTTATAGGTAAGTAAATAATTTTTAAACCTATCTTTTTCTTTGTATGCCACCAAATTTTGGAATTTACTTTGACTTTACTTTATTGACTTTTACTTCTTTCCAGAGGAAAAACCGATGATTTTGAATATGGAAAATGAAGTCTTATAAAAACAAATATTATTGGCAATTTCATTAATTGAATTTATATTATTATCGAATGTATATATAAATTTCCTTTTTGTAAAATAATTAAATTTTTAATTAAATACTCAAGAAGAATTTATTATTTTACACATTCCTGAATGCTTCCACTTTATATTATATTAATCGTAATCAACAACTTTTTTTTTTTTGGCTTCAATGCAAAGAAGAGTATCGAAGTGAAGCTTATTCATATATATCCCGAGATTTTCATTTTATTTGTATATATATATCAACATATATATATGTATATACCTAGCGGGAAATTTCTTATGCGCTTTGACTCCGAGCAAAATTCGAGCGCTGCGTCACCATATTTATTTGGAGCACAATCCGAGCGCTCGAAGAAGAAATTTTGGTAAGATTTTAAATAAAAAACAGCGTTTCCCGCTACGAATTTTTAATGAAAGCAGCGTTTCCATTTGAAAGGTAAAGCTACTACATAACAGTGAAATGGAATTTTATCTATATTTGAATTTAATCCTAATGGGTTATTTGAGCCGGTTTGTTGTAGGAATAATAGTTACAAATGCTAATACAATAAAAGGTATAATAAAATGAAAAGTAAAAAATCAGGTTAAAGTTGCATTATCAACAGTAAATCCTCCTCAAATTCGCATTGTACTAAATCTGTCCCTAGGTAAGAAATTGCTAATAATAAATTTGTAATTACTGTTGCATGTAAAATTCGTAATAATCACCCGTAATTAATATTACGGCAAATATGATTTACTCTATAAAAAGCTAAATTAATATCAGCAGCATAATGTGTAGCTAAAAATAAACCTGTTAAAATTTGAATAATTAAACAAAGTCCTAAGCTTGAACATGTATAATCTCTCTCATTTTAATAAAAAAGTTAGCTCTAAGCTGAAGTACTTGAAAAGCTTTCGTACAGTTTCTATAAAAAGATGAACTCGTAAACTTTTAGTTTGACTAGTAGTATAACTTGAAGTGTAAAATTTAATAACCTTGAACTAATTTTAATTCAATCCTTAAAAATCAAAACCAAAACTATTTTTTTAATTTGATTATTAAATCCTTAAGTAAATAAAAAAAAATTATCGATATAACCATATATATACATATATCACTATTACCGTATATATATATATATATATATCACTCGAACCATATATATATATATATATATCACTATAACTATACACCCCCCCTCACATCCCCTCAAACCCACACACACACAAATATATATATACCCATACACACACACACACACATATATATATATATCCATACACACACACTCTCTCTCACATATATATATATATATATACCCATACATACATACACACAAATATACATACCCATTCCTCTGCCAGTGTAGGGATCTGTCGCTTTTTCGTTACATTTTTGCAGAAAGCCAACGATACTAAAGAAGTTTTCACTTCAAAAATCTGATCTAAGTCTAAGCATACAACAGTCAAACGTAAGTGCAGCTTTTTATTACAAAATTCTAGTTCTAGAATTATTTGATTAAGTTAAGAAATCTAATTATTTCTGAAGTCCGAAGAAATTCACTCAGACCGCATCAAAACTAAAACCGATTCAGAAAAGCTGCAATTTTTCCAAAAATAGAATCAGAGAAACAAAGTGCTTTTTTATCCTAATAAAGTAAACTTCAAGTTAGTTGTCAAGTTGGTCAAGTGGTTGGCGGTAGTGCTTTGTGGCTCGTGAAATTATTTGCCATCGCGTGTTTAATTTTTTTTTTCCAAAAGAGCTTATTTGTAATTTAATTGATTTAATAGAAAATTTTACATTTATTATTAAATAATATATGGTGAATTTGTATTAATAAGTGCTACAGGTGAGTAAATGTATCTCAAAAAGATTGGAATGTATAATATAAAAGAACAAAAGCAAAGTTAAATATTTTTGCTGTATGAAAATTTAAGCACATAAAATTTTGCTGTTTACAATATTTCTTAAACCACGCACAGTTTTTGTCATCTTTTATTAGTTCTCTTCAATTAAAATATTCGAAAAACAATATAAGCCGGGATTTTTCTAAGTAATATACAAAAAAAAATAAAACAAATTAGTAAGTACAAAATTTATTTAATTATTTATGTGTTTGTGCGCTCTTAATGATCTATTTTTATCGTATATAAATATAAGCGATGATTGAAAACCACCATATTTATTATCTTTACATAGAAAAATTTGGTTAATAATACTTAATTTTTAATCATACTTATTATTTATCATTTGTTTAACAGTTCTATATAAACTTTAATATTTCAAAATTGACTATAAATTGTAGGTTTAACAATATCATTCTCAGGAAACAACTTGCTAGTGTACCGAAAACAAATTAGCTTAAATATTTACACATTTCCAAACGTTCTATTACGCCCTGTTCCTTAGTAGAAACTTAAGTATGGTTTAGCGCCTCTGTCACTTTAAGGTAATTTCGCGTTTCACAGTACAGATTTAAGCTTCAACTCTGGTAAGTTTCTTTGAAAACTTAAGTCATACTTAAGAACTTTAAGAGTTCATTTTTATAATTGGCTTAACTCAGCTCTTGGTGCATGTCATAAGCCACTTTTTCTTCAGATGATCATAATCTGTCACATTTTGCGCTATCCATTAAGATTAACTAGATATATGTCATAGCAGGTATGCAAAATTGAACTTTTTGAAAATTTTTTGTCAGAAAGAAACCTATTCTGGGGTGCTGAATTCGAATATGGTATTGGTTTTTTCCATTAGGTAAGGTTTTTTAGACATATGCAATTTTAAAAAACCACTTTTTTACCTTTATGAGGTCATTTTTGTTAAAACGGAAGAAAAATACAAAACTAATTTACACTTATTGCCTCTTTAAATATCGAAACAAAAATAATTAAAAAAATAAACTGCTAAAAATCCTTGTAGGAACTCTTCTATATATCACTGAAGCTCCTTTTTAAAGATTTTCGCCTGTTTTCATCTAAGTCATCTACATATCTCATCCAGCAATATTCTGCCCATTAACATTCATGTTAACATTCCGCCTTCCTTGGTAATATCGTTCCATTACCCTTATATTTTAATGGAATCCTTCGCCTCGTTCTTCTGAAATCTCAAAAAATGGTCTAAAAGAGATTTCAGTAATGAACTTTTAAGCTTATGTTGCATCCCAACTTCCTAAAATTTTCTAACATGTTTGTGACAAATTGGACATAATCTAAACCCATCTCTAATCTATTGCCCAGAAAGTTTTTAATTACTTCTTTCAAACAAATCCATGCTTCCTTTTTTTCAACAGCTAATTTTGATTTCTTATTTATTATTATTACCTTTCATTAATTTTTGAATATCCGGGCCTACGAAAATTCACTCTTTAAGCTTAGCCTCTGAAAGTGAGGGAAATTTTTTACAAAAATATTTAAAACACTTTCCTTGCTTTGATAGGGCTTTCACGAACGAGTCCAAGTTTAATATGAATATAAATATGTGTAACTCTCTCTCAGATGTACGAAATTACCTACGGTCTACGAAGCATATTTATTTTCACTGTGTAAAACAGGGAATAAAGAATTATTTTATTTTTATAAAGCTTAATTCTAATAAAATTGAATGAATAGGTTAATATTATTTTATTAAAACATGTTTACTTGCAGAAGTTAACACTTCCTAAATGCTTTGTTTCATAATTTATTTAAATAAAACTTATTTCATAAGCTTAATTTTTTTGTAGATAATATTGAATTATTTAACGGAGGTAAATTAATTAATTAATTAAACTAACCTTTAGTTTCAAATTTCTACTCAGTTGACTGCTAAGCCGTTTTTAAGCCGTGAAAATTGGAGACTTAAATAAGTGTACCTTATAGAAACTGTTTCTGAGTTTTTTCCTTTGATATTTCTTTCATTTAAATCTTTTTGCGTTTCTAACCGTAGTAAGATGTTCATATGTTTAGCTATAAATAGACTTTTTTTGTTCATTTCTCGTTAACTTTCACAAGTAAAACAGTACTTAGTTATCATTCTAATATTTAAATATTAATGTATGATAATAAAAATAGAAATCCTACAGTTACCTTATGTAGTAGTTCTTAAAATGTGAATCGAGAAATTTCCATAAATAGAAGCTTAAATTAATAGATATGCTAAACCACACTTAAGTGTCTACTATGAAAGGTTAAGTATATAAGTATGCGTAGTATGAAAAATTGAAAGGTTAATAATTAAATCCAACAATAGTGACACATCGTCATATTATATGTAATTTAGCCAGGAAAAACTTTTTATATTTTGAGTACTATTAATATAGTACTTAAAAATGTTCGATTTATCAATAATTAGTTTATCAGTTTAATTCATAACTTTTTTATTTTTATTGGCCATGTGATTATTATATATTCAAAGAATACCTTGAGAACACATGTTGAATCATACATGCATATGACCATAATCTTTTGATTAGCTGTCCATTTTTATTGTTCCTAAGAAATTTTTAAAAAAGTTTGTAACAAATAATTAAACTTTAGTTAAAGACAATTGAATAGTGACGTCAATGTTGTTTCTTAAATGATAATTTATCTGCTCATATTTATTGCCAGTAATTGTTTGTTGATTATGTCAAAATTTCTATTTAGCTTAAAGAAAGCAATTCCATCACATAAAGGACTTATTTTTCTATTACGAACACATAAATCTATTTTAAATGGCAATAATACGCAAATTCGTTATTTGTTGCTGCTTTAATTTTTTTAACTACATTTTCATTTCACTTAAAAATAAACAAACCAACTAAAGAAGATATTGGAAAACCAAAATGGCAGATAATGATATTAAATTTACTAATTTTTGAAAATTCGTAGCAATAGTTATCATTTGAAATATGTTTATCTATATACATTATCTAAAATCTAAATACAAAAAAATTAAAAGAAATTGTTTAATACGATAAATTGGTGAAAAATAAAACATTGTCATGCCTTAATCGATTATATTTCTCTGAAATTTAATATTTTTAACTTGAAAAGACTAACAGCAGCAAAGTTTTCGTTTGAAACAAAACAAAAAATGTAGAAATCAGACGTAACCAAATTTCAAAAGTTTATTTTAACCCTCCAAATATGTTATTGCATTTTTGTGGCAGATAACAAAAGTTATCAATAGAAATTTCTTAGCACAGCACTGGTTTAAGGTCATATCAAAAGACAGCGTTATCACTTTCGTATAAGAAAATAATTGAGTAAAATTTTGGAAAATCGGAAATTTGTTTCAATTCTTAAAACAAATGTCATTATAAAATTTAAATTTAAACTAGACCAAGGCTACTAAAAAAACTTAAAAATATGTCATCAAAGTGAATTTTTATAAGTATTACTAAATTTTCAAACCTCTAAATTTACAAATTAAACTCGTCTTTTGAAAATTTGGTTATATTGTAAGTAAATCAAAGCTTTTATCAGATTGAATCAATAAGGAAGCAAATTATTCTATTCAATAATATCTAGAAGAATATTTTACAGTGATTATAGTTAATTACAGGCAAAAAAGGTTAGGTAATTTAATTATTCAAAAATTTAAATACTGCAGGACTTAATTAAATTTTGATTTCATTGTCATAGAACCTTTTGTAGATTAAATGGATAACAAAAATTTGAAGTACAAAACTTTAAATTATTAACCTTGAAAAGTGGATAAAATATCCTTTTAAGCTTACTCTATTTGATTTTTATCAAAACAGAGGCTCATAGGGAATAGAACGATAGTACTAATTACTAAGGCCTTATGCCTAGAGGTTACTAGTGCTTAGCGGCACAAAATTTAGCACTAAATGCTAATGAGTCCATTAGAGTGGGTCTACATAGGACACGGAAGGGAATTTTATATGAAGAATCGACTTCTTTGACTTTCCATCATGTTCTAATACAGTGTATTAGCCTGTGGAGAAGATTTTTTTTGTACGGAAGACTAATAAGTGTATTAAACGACTGTGAAAAATTAGTGCTTTTATGAGCTTTTGGCTCCCATACTATTTTAAAAATTTAAATGACATGAGCTTTATCAATACATATTCAGATTACAATCGACATTTTTCAACTGGCAAGTTATAGTATTTTAAAATAAAAACACAAAAACTGGTTTATCCAAACACTTAGCCAAGTTTAATAAAAAATTAAAAGCAATTCAGAACTAATTTAAAAAACAAAATTTTAAATGAATTCTTACGTAATCTTTAAAGCTAATTAAAAAGAAAATGAACTACATTTTTAGTTTTAGTTAATGATAAAATTATCAAATAATTGAAATCACAAATTGTGAAGCTTTGACATAAAAAACAGTTATGTTTTGTAAATAATATTTTTTTAGGCTTATCAATTTGTATACAAACTTAAAATATTTATTTCTCCACACGTTTTCTGATATCAAACTTATGACAAAAAATTAATCATAAGTATTAATTCTTTTATCAGGAGATTGATAGATGAGAAAGCTTTAGTAAATATGGAATCTATTGAAGCAAAAGAGCTACCACAGAATCCAAGAGAAAGGGCCAATCCATTTTCAATTTTGTTATTTTGGTAAAATAAACAAGAAAATTTTCAAATATTTTCAACAAAAACTCTTAATTTTTCGTTCATTTTAGTTGGATTTTGCCTATATTTTTCAAAGGAAGAAAAACAGAGCTAAAAACTACAGATTTATATCGAGCTTTAAAGACTCATAAGTCAGGTAAGGAAGCGTTTTTCTTTATAAAAATATCCTTAGTTTTTTTTATGTGGAAACATTTTATACGCCGATATTTGCCTAGGGATTGAATTTTTCCAAGCGTTACGGTTTTCTTGTCATACGTTGTTTGTTATTGTTATTTATAGTTAAATTGGTTATTATTGTTATTGGAACGAAGTTCTTAATCGCGGAATTCTACATTAAGGATAGACCAAAATTTTGAAATGGCATCCAAGGAATACTCATACAAAAAATCTATGATAATTCCTCAAGATTTATTCTTCTTATTTTTGAGGTTTTCTGGTTAATAAGAATTTTTTTTACTGGTTATTTCTTATTTCTAGTTTTAATTATTATTTTTAGTTATAAATTTTTTCTTTGTGGTTAATTTTTTTTTACTTTTTGTTAATTGATGTTATTAAAATCAAAAAACGGAAACTTAGCATTGTTGATAAAAATGAAAAGAAAAGAAACACAAGAAGAATGTAATTATATTAACTTTGATTCAATACGAGTAAACCTTGTAATTTATAACAATTATATGCCCTTTTTTAGTTGAAACATATTTTTCGGTTGTAACGTTGTAAGAAATAAATGTTATAATACTTTTAGATTACTTTACTTAATCGGTGAAAATCCTCAAGAGATAATTTTAAGCGGTTATGGGCTAAGGACGAATAAGCAAATAAGGTATATAAAGTGTTTTTAGTTGTTTATTGTTTCTTAACACTTAAAACTTAGTAAAACTCTGTAACTAAATTTTTTGGAAGAAATATCAAAATAATAAACTATAACATTTTTGAGTTTCTCGAATATCGATGAGATCAGGTTCGCAAGATTTTCTTGTTAGATTTATCTCTGAAATTTACTAATTTTTTGTGAAAAAATGCAATTTTGTTTGGTAAATATGACTCACTAATCCTAGATTACGCGTTAAAGACGTAACCTTTAATGGTTTTCTATAATCAAATTTCTGGAACTGCCAACCAAAATTTAACACTTCTATTTACACAAATTATACAATTCGCATAATATTTTAATATTTTCTTTATGATTTCAAAAAATCAATTGCGATGAATTAATCTCATTGTGTTTTTTAATTTCAAATAAATTACACGGATGCTATATTAATTTTAAAAAAATAGCATCTTTGTAACAATAGCCAGGTTAATCCATGCGAATACTTATCTTTGGGATATAGAACGATAAAAGTAAAAAATTTTTCAGGAAATTCTCAAAAAAGCTTCTATGCAAAAAAAAACGGTTATTATTTTCGCATTCAACGAGAAAGTTAAGAGAAAAAGCTTAAAATTTGTAGACTAGAGTTATCAAGAAATTTTTTTCCTCGCATATATTATTAAACTGAGCTTCGTTGATTAAAAAAGTTTTATTTTCCAGTGTTTAGCTTTTAATAAATCTTCTTATCACAATCTTACAAACCCAAACGGTTATTTTACAACAGCATTTATTTTGGCAATTGGTAAGAGATAATAATTTGTCTTAATTTGCCCATTTTATACATAAAATTTACAAGCTGTTTAATTTATTAAATTTTTCTTTATCAGTTAAAAAATATGTTTATTTTAGTTAAAAATAAAATAGTAAATATTTGTTTTCGTTTTCCGTGTTATATCACCTGTCTTTTATATTATGACTCTATTAAGTTTTTCTTTTAATTTAGTAGTAGCTCAGATAAGTTACTGTTAGCAACTTTAGACTTTATTTTCAGTAGTTATCAAAAATGGCTATTCCATTTGAATACACGTGCAGCTCCTTCAAACTTTGTTCCTTTGAAATTGTTCATTCATATTGCAATAAGAAATTAATTTCTGTTTATATGTATCTTATAATTCTAACTTTCGAAATTTATCCCTTTTTTCTTAAGGTGCAAAAACAGTGAACGCGGTTTCATTCCAAAATCTGAAATTCAACTGTGTCGAAGCAGAATTCTAAATGAAACCGCGTTCATTGTGTTTGCACTTTAAGCGTACTTAGATCGTAATTAGAATTTTTTGTATTAGAAAGTGAAGGCAATGCAACTAAATTTTGATTGTTTCTGCTTAAAATTTTAGGTGAGAACTTATGTTGATTAAAATTATTTTATTGATTTGTTTTTTTCCTAGAAACGCTTGGTAACAAATTATGTGAGTCATGGAATAAAGAAATCGAAACGAAAAAAGCAAAAAACAAAAAACCGAGCTTACTTTTGGCAACATTTAGGGTATTTGGTTGGAATCTTGCTGGTCTTGGTGTCATACTCTTATCGCTAGAATTCTGTTTAAGGTAAATATATTTTTTCATTTTTAGTTAATTTAAAAAAACAATAAACTAATAACAATATAATTTACTTAATTTATTATTGTAAGGATACATATACCATACTTCCTTGGAGGTTTAATTGAATCTTTGACAGTTCAGAAGAATACGTAATACGGTTTGAAAAATTATTTTTTGTTTTTGTTGTTGCTTTCCGTTAATGTTTGTATCCTAAGCAGTGATCTTCGTTTAACGTTATAATCATAGGATACGACAGTGCTGCAGTTATGCAATCAAGGATTCAAAATTTTAAAAAGCATCACTTCCATGTATACACCTAATTATGTTTTTACACAATTTTGAAAACGCGATCTACTAGACTTTTTTTTTAAAAATAACACAATCCAAAATAAAAATTTCAGAAATTAATTCAATTTAAAAGATAAGATTAGGGAGAATCATTGTTTGTTTTTAAGAATACAGTATCTTTTATTACTCGTTTTTTTTTTTTAAAATGAACTTTTTTGGAACGCATCTATCATGCAAATACAGAATTAGGTGTACAAAAATTTACTATATCGTAAACTTTGCATAGAAGCTCTTTGATACAAGCGGGAAGCAAGAAAAAAAATGATAGTGGAAATGTGTTTTTGGATTTGGACCAGCAAATGATATATTACGACTCTTCAAACTCATCTTAATAAATTCAAAATTTTCGAAACATTTTTATCGATTGACTTATTCCCGTGGTGCGCGTTAATTTATTTCTTATAATCATAAATTGGTGACTTTCTTTTTTAATTTAAAGGCTATTCAATATACTATATGTATATAATGCCAAAAGCAAATGACAAAATTTGTTCTCTTTGATTTTTTTCTATTTCATTGTTAAGACTTTGCTGAACGATAATTTTACACAGAGAGAATACCATGTTACCGTCTATTATTATGTAATTTAATATAAAGGTAAAGTAAAACTTTCTAAATAAAATCCATGGCATTATTGCTTCATCAATTGATAACTGCTGTTTCGGTACGTATGTATAGGTTCTGTATAGGTATAGGTGCCTGTATAAGTCTAATTTTACAGTCTATCTCCACTAGATGTATTTTTTGCATTATCACTGAGATGGAAAAATGTAAGAATTTGTTCGAACCTCATCCTGCTCATACTTTTGAAGAATATTGGTGCATCAACCAAAGGCTGCATTGACCACTAATCTCTCCAATAGGATTTTTTAGTTTGTTTTATCAATATCAATAACCTAAAAATTTGGCACCAATTTGTTAAAGTGGCAGTTTCAAAGTAGAAGAAGAAATGTACACTAACTAATGTGTTTTTCTTTGACAAATTTTGATATGAGCTATTGATGTAAAGTAAAATTAGTGAAGAGTTTATCAATGGACAAAGAAGAAATTAAACTATTATAGTCAGTTTGCAAAAAAATCGAATGCATAAAATAGCCTGGACGTTGATTTATGCTACAATCCTAGTCAAAAATTCATCAATGTTTTTTCCGAATAATTTAGACGTTACTACTGAAAAAAGCTCTATTTTCTCATAGTCACTAATTTTCCATTGAGCTTGTTCTACTTATACTTTTCATATTACGACCGCTTTATACATTTATTGTTTTATTTGTTTCGTTTACGAGTTTTTAAGAAATTAGTACTATAAACATTTGAATTTATTCAAAATTTAAAAAAATTTCTTTTAGAATTACTCAACCAGTATTTCTTGGGGGATTAATTAATTTTTATTCACATAAAAATGGTAATATAAATATTGCTTATATGTATGCAGCTGGTGTTGTCTTATGTAGTGCTTTAAATGTCCTTTTTATGCATCCATTTATGCTCGGACAGATGCATTTAGGAATGAAAATTCGGGTTGCTATGTGCAGTATGATATATCGTAAAGCATTAACGCTAAGTAAGACAGCACTCGGTGATACAACAGCCGGTCAAGTAGTGAATTTAATATCAAATGATGTTGGTAGATTGGATTTAGCAATCCTTTTTTTTCATTATCTATGGGTGGGACCATTAGAGACAATTATAGTAACATATTTGATGTATCAGAAGGTGAAAAAATTATTAAATATTTTTATAATTTTTGTTGATTTATTGTTGTTTTAGATTGGATTAGCTTCAGTTGTTGGTGTAACTTTTATGTTACTTTTTTTACCATTACAAGCATACCTTGGTAAAAAGACATCCGTATTACGTCTCCAAACAGCATTGCGTACAGATGAACGTGTTCGTTTAATGAATGAAATAATTCAAGGAATTCAAGTTATTAAGATGTATGCATGGGAAATTCCTTTTGGTAAAATGGTTGCTTTAGCTAGGAAAAAAGAGATCAAAGTTATTCGATATGTATCCTATATGCGTGGAATATTATTATCATTTATAATGTTTGTAACACGTGTTTCAATATTCTTAAGTTTAGTTGCGTATGCATTGCTCGGTAAAATTGTAACTGCTGAGGAAGCATTTGTTATAACTGCCTATTACAATATTTTAAGGCAAACGATGACTGTTTTTTTTCCGCAAGGTAAATTCATAAATTTAATTTTGTTTTCATCAGTTTTTCAATGTTTGTTTAAGGTATTGCGCAGTTAGCCGAAACAATTGTTTCAATTAGAAGAATACAAAATTATATGCTATATGATGAAACTAAAATAAATGATCATAAAGGTGAATCAAACGGTATTTTAACAAATGGTGTTAATAATAGCAAAAATACATTCGAAAATTCTGATATTGAAAAGTTGCCAAATGGTAATACTGATACAAATAATGCTATATTATCTGAAGCTGGTATTGTTTTAAGTAATATAAAAGCAAAATGGGATCCAAGTTCATCTGAATATACATTAGATGATGTTAATTTGAGAGCGCAACCAGGAACTTTGGTAGCTATAATTGGACCAGTTGGAGCGGGTAAATCAAGGTTAAAAAACAATAATAACAAAAGATTTTCTAAAAAAAACTATTAGCGGAAAACTTCTGTCATATTTTTCAGGTCAACGGATTTACCTGATTTTTTTACGACTTTATTTTTTCGTTTTTGAAATCATTTAAATTATTATTACAATATAGTCAATGTGTAAATAACTAACTAACGTCCAGCTTTGTTTCAAATTTTGATAGATTTTATAAAACTGTTATTGTTGTGTTATTTTTACAAAATGACAGAATTTTTCAGCTCTCCTATATCTAACATTACATTATGAAATATTAAATACTATCTACGTTTTATTTAGTCTTATCCAAACAATACTTGGCGAGCTACCAATTGAGTCTGGAGCCATTAAAATCAATGGAACAATATCATATGCATCGCAAGAGCCATGGTTATTTACTGGAACAGTACGACAAAATATTTTATTTGGTCAGCAATGGGATCGTAGACGCTATAAAACCGTAATTAAAAAATGTGCCTTAGAAAGAGATTTTGAAGAATTACCATACGGTGATAAAACAATGGTTGGTGAACGTGGTCAATCATTATCAGGCGGACAAAAGGCTAGAATTAGCTTAGCGCGCGCTGTTTATCGCATTAGTACAATATATCTCTTAGATGATCCATTAAGTGCTGTAGATCCTCATGTTGGACGTCATCTATTTGATCAATGTATGAGAGATTATTTACGTGGTAGTGTTGTTATTTTGGTAACACATCAATTACAATTTTTGCAACATGCTGACCAAATTATTATATTGGATCATGGAAAAGTTAGTATGGTTGGTACATATGATAGTCTTAGGGATAGTGGTTTAGATTTTGCACAGTTATTAGCTGATCCAGAAAAGGATGATGGTAGTGATAACAGCATAAATCGTTCAAGATCAAGTAGTAAATTACATATGAGGCAAAATAGTGAATCATCAGTAAATTCAGTTGAACTACAAGGTGAAAATCCAATGCAAGTAGAAGAGAATCAAGAGCATGGCTCAATTGGTTTACAATTATATAAAAAATATTTTAAAGCTGGCGGTGGATTTTGTGTTTTTTACATAATGTTTATGTTTTGTGTATTTGCCCAGCTCCTAGCATCTGGAGGTGATTACTTTTTAAATTACTGGTAAATATATTTGTTTTTAAATTTTTATTAACTAATTTCATTTTACATAACTTTAAAGATGTTGTTTCAAAATTCCTGACAATATCTGAACTAATTCTTTTCTTATTTGAAATTTTAGGGTAAATAAAAGAGAAGTTATACTAAATGCTCAAAATCAGACTGGTGTTCAAGCACCTGAAACACTTTTTGATGGTTTAAAACAACTAATGAAATCAATTATCAATGATAATAATACAACAAATATTCCAATTAATTCAACGAATCTAACTGAAATAGAAGAAAATTGGTTTAAAAAAACAATTCGTATATTGGAGGGTGCAAAAGTTGATGATCCAATAGATTTGTATATATTTGGTGGAATAACTATAGCAACCATATTAATAACACTATGTAGAAGTTTTCTATTTTTTAATGTTGCCATGACAGCGTCAAAAAATTTACATAATGCTATGTTCCGTGGTATAACAAGAGCAGCTATGTATTTCTTTAATACAAATCCATCGGGACGTATATTAAATCGTTTCTCAAAAGATATGGGACAAGTTGATGAAATATTGCCATCAGTTATGATGGATGTTATACAAATTTTTTTACAACTTGGTGGAATTGTTATTGTTGTTGCTATTGTTAACTATTGGCTAATGATACCAACTTTAATACTGGGTGTTATATTTTATTACTTACGTGGATTTTACCTAAAAACGTCAAGAAATGTTAAACGTATGGAAGCAGTTAGTAAGTTGATTGTTTTTTGTGCTAGATTTATATTTTATGCTTTTAAGAATATGTTAAGCTTTTAAACTTTAGAAAGTTAATTCAGCAAAATCGAATGTTTATAGCTGCAGGGAACAGGTGGTTAGCTGTCAGAGGATCAGGATCTGACCATATAATTTTGTTTTATATTGCTTTACAATAAGAATCCCAAAGAAATTTTTAAAACTCTAAACTTTGTAAAACTCCGATAGGCTGTAGCAGCTGAAACTTGTTATATGTGGTTATTTTTTCTTATGTTTTTTAAATGGCATAGAAGATATCAAAAGGGTTCAACCTAATTTCTTGGTGATTCTTCGCAATATAGGTGTATTAAATTTATATTAATTTAAATTATTGCATTCAAACTTTTAAGTATGAAACTGAATTGGCTATCAAATCAACGAAGAAAGTTCTTTAGATTTTTGAAGAAATAGCGGTGGCGGGATTCTGAAACTGATGGATGTTTAAGCATTTCGTACTTTAAATTGATTACATTTGTACGAACTCAGGCAATAATGTATTCACAAATTGAGTCTTTTTTCTCACAATTTATTTTATCCGATCTTACTAAAATCTTCTAAGATTATTATACCTGTTTAAGATGATCAAGCATCCCCGAAAACAAGGTGCCTTAACAGTTTTTGGTGAAAATTCTCTCTTATTACCGCTCGAAATATTGAAAATTAATTTAATTTTTGTTACATTGACTAAATTGTAGCAATATTTAATATAAAATCTTAAGAAATCATTATTGTGTAGAAATAAAAACAAAAATATCAAAATTAATTTTGATTAAAAATTCTGCCTTAAGATTTCTGTGACTTCTTTATACTCTTGAGCAGATTTATTTTATAGTGTAAAAGACCAGCTTCACAGTTTCTAATTATTGTTTTTTTTTTGTTTCAAAATCACAGCCCGATCTCCTATCTATTCACATCTTGCAACATCCTTAACTGGCTTATCAACAATTAGAGCATTTGGGGCACAAAAAATTTTAATACACGAATTTGATAATCATCAAAATTTACATAGTTCAGCGTTTTATATGTTTATATCAACAAGTCGAGCATTTGGGTTTTGGTTAGATTGCTTTTGTGTAATTTATATTGCGATAGTTACAGTTAGTTTCTTCGTAATGGGAACTGAACAGGGGGGTGGAGGAAGTATTGGATTAGCTATAACACAAGCATTAGGCATGACTGGAATGGTACAATGGGGAATGAGGCAATCAGCTGAACTAGAAAATACAATGACTGCTGTTGAACGTGTTGTTGAATATGATAATATAGAACCTGAAGGTGATTTAGAAGCTAAAAATGATAAAAAACCACCTAAAGAATGGCCAGAAAAAGGGCATATTAAATTCAATAATTTATCATTACGTTATAATCCTGATATAGAATCAGAATATGTTTTAAAAAATTTAGTATTTGATATATTACCATGTGAAAAAATTGGTATCGTCGGTAGGACTGGAGCTGGTAAATCATCATTAATAAATGCATTATTTAAATTATCTTATAATGTTGGTTCAATTATAATTGATATGAGAGATATTAATGAAATGGGGTTACATGATTTACGTAAAAAAATTTCAATAATACCACAAGAGCCAGTTTTATTCTCTGGCACAATGCGATATAACTTAGATCCATTCGATGAATATTCAGATGTAAAATTATGGCAAGCATTAGAAGAGGTAATTTGATATTATTTTTATTAAAACATAAAAAACATACTATTTTAGGTCAAACTAAAAGACGTTGTAAATGAATTATCTTATGGACTTCAAAGTAAAATTTCTGAAGGTGGATCGAATTTTAGTGTTGGCCAAAGGCAATTAGTTTGTCTAGCTAGAGCAATATTACGTGAAAATCGTATACTTGTTATGGATGAGGCTACAGCAAATGTTGATCCACAAACAGATGCATTAATACAGACCACAATTAGAAATAAATTTGGTAATTGTACTGTATTAACAATAGCACATCGTTTAAATACCGTTATGGACTCAGATAAAGTACTCGTTATGGATGCTGGACGTGCTGTTGAATTCGATGCGCCATATTTATTATTAACACAAAGTGAAACTAAAGTCTTTTATGATATGGTTAAAAAAACAGGGAAAGCAACATTTGAAACTTTACTTAAAGTAGCACAAAAGGTAAAATTAATTCATTTTATTTTGGTTTGAATTATTAAATAATAAATTAATTGAATTAACGTATACCATTGAAAAAGAAAAATCCATTTCTATTAATTAGTATAAGGTAAGATAGATATAAAAGAGGTTTAAACTAACGATAACATTTTGACCCAAACTATATAACATATAACATAATTTCCTGTATACGCATTTAATGTACGCTATTGGTAATATCAGTATGGCACATGTATATACATTCGTAAGCATTGCAAAAAGCCTACTACTGCGAATAGGTAAATTATGACTAAAAAACGCTTTGCGTTTAAATGAGTGGAATAGATAGAAATCATTGCTGCTTATGTTTGATAGTAAAATTTTTTAGTAAATCCCCATCTATGCAAAAAAGTGAATAAGGTCTTATTTGTACGTTACAAAAGTTTTGAAAGATTTTTCTATCTCCTCAATCAATCTACAATATATGAGTCACTCAGAAGCCAATGTGGATCAGTCCATTTTTTCATATTTTCTGATTTTTGCAAATTTTAATAGAATAAATAATATATTTCTTAGTACTAAAAGGATTTACTCATACTTTCATTTTTTGTAGGTCAAAAAACCCTTTTTTTAATAGCCTCCGTATGTGTTATGTATTATGAATGCATTAAGAAACATTAAATTTCTCAGTTTGGATTTTTTGGACTTATCCACATTGGCTTCTGAACGACTCATATCATTTTGAATACTAAGTGCGTCAAGTCAAGCTCATCAAATTAGTTTTACTTTAATGAGTTCTCCAAAATTGAATGTAAATATCTCAAATCAATAAATATACTCTAATGATATTTTATTTATTCTTTATATTGGTTTACTAATATGCTCATATCAAATAAATGCTAAAAATTTGGTTCTAGGCTAAAGAAAACTCTTTTAACAATTTTTCGACAAATGAATATTATATATTTATTTCAATCTTTTTTTTATTTTTTCCAGACATATGAAGACAAAAAGAATAATTAAAATTTGCTGACATTCCATCATATGAAAGTGCCTCGTTTAAATTAATTATAGAAACCTAATGTAAATTTTATTTCAGCACTTACATTTTTTGTTGTTGATAAAATGTAAATATGTAAATCATAAAAAAATATTATTTAAGCTGAAGTTATTTATATAAGAAAACAATTACAAACCTTTGGTAGCTTAATTCCTTTTCTCTTTTGTATAACTATTAACCTAAACAGCATTCCTAAAGATTAAAAAATGAAATTATTACACAAGTGCTGTTGTATTTTAATATATAGAAATAATAAGCATCAAATGAAAAATTTTGTATAATTAGTAAAAATAAAAGATTAAAATAAAGTATCAAAATAGTTCACTTTTACGTCTCGAAGAGTAAAATATATTTATAACTAATACAGCTTGTTTTATTTTTGAAGCTCTTTTATTTTTAAAAAAATAGGATAAAATATAAATGGAAAAATTTTGTCGATTTTCCAAATGGAACCATAGTTTTAAATGTTCTCATGCGTCAAGGTATTTTTAGTTAAAAATTTTTTAAGTTATTCGAAAGATTGATATTTTACTAAAAGTTTGGAAAAATTTAGGACTAAAAATTTACTGGATTTTCCAAACCGAATAGGTTTTCATTATTCATGAAATCAACCCGAATCGAAATTTTTGAGCCTGCTTTAAACCTGCTCGACCTGCCTATATTTACGCTTATGTCAAAAGCTGAGCCTGCTATGAATCTGTTGAGCCTATATAATTCGCGTTGCAGGTCGAGCAGGCTCAAAATTTCGACTCGGGAATACACCGAATTGTAAGGAAACATTTTAATTTTTCAATTAATCTGAAAAGTTAATATGAATATGAAAGCTATGATAAAATATTTTTTAATTATAAAATTGATAAACTATTTTACTAAGTGCTACACCAACTGGCCTGTCTAGTTTTCCACTAGGTATATTAGTCAAAAGATTTTCGGCTTCTTCCTTTGTAAAACATGATTCATAGCCAAGCATTAATGATTTTGGTGTGGGGTAAATTTTGGTTATAGCCAAAGCTTTATCCGTTGATAATGTCTTCAATTGCAGTAGTTGTTTTAAAAAAACATTCTTGACACACATTGAATTGCTTTTTTTTGACTGAGTATTGAATTCATTAAATTTAATCATACCAAAAAATGTTGAATTAATATCAGATTTTTTAACTTCTTCTTTTTCTGTACCGATTAAAACTTTATCCTGATAAATATTTTATGAAATTTTTGATTGAAAAATTTATTTAAAAAAAACTGCATACCTTAAACTGTTCAATTAAAATTTGAGTAAGTACGGAAATATACGAAATCGTTTCATGATGATTGTCGGTTAGTTTAATTTGGAAATTATTATGAATTTGTGTATTTGTAGCTGCTTGCATTAAATTTTGCAATGGTAAGCTTATATGCTGATTATTTCCGTAATTTTCAATTAAATAAATTATATTTGGTATTCCACAATTTTTCAAACGAAATTTTTGTTCATGAAACCTTCCATCCCGTATACTACTAGCAAAATCATCCATACGTTTCCTTTCAATTATATATGGCGCAACCAATTCATTGTTTTCCTTATCACGGCATATCCAACAAAAATCTCCAATATTTAGTCGTCGAATTTCGTATTTGATTTTGTGTGATTGTAAATATCTTCTTGTAGAATCTAAATACGTTTTTGATTTGCTAAAGAGAACAAATAATTATAAATATACAATAATCAAGCCAAAGTAAAGTAAAGTAAGAGAAAGGGGGACAAGCCGAAGAATTCTACTCTAATTTTAAAGGAAGAAACTAATTAAAGTTTATCTATGAGATAGAAAATTAGAGAAACTCGGTTCTATAACAGTGAAGACTAATTTTCGTTTAAAATTCCGTTAATAATAATGATTAATAATTGAATAGGAATTAGCTGAAACATTCCAACATATCTTTCTCAAAAATTTCTATCTAAGTTGGCTATAAACGTAGACGTAGTTGAATATTTATGGTCTGAAAGTATCATCATAAAAGACAAAAATATATGCTCTGAGGCAAAGTAAAAGTTTAAGGGGCAGATTCTGCTTTAGAGTGGATTCACACAGGCCAACTCACAGCGATTCTGTGAGTTTTGTATGAAAAATAACAAGTTTCGCTGTGAGTTTCTGCTTGAGTTGGCCTGTGTGAATCCAATCTTAGTGAGAATTAAAGACAAAAATGTTGCATTAACCATATAAAAATCTTTCATTTTTATAATGACTACTCACAAAAAATTAATCTTGTATTTCTTCAATTGGTAAAATGTAATCACTTTCTGTCCTATTTTTGCCTTTTTGGTTTCAAACTTTAAAGTTTCTTATAACAAGTCTTAGGGTAAAATGCAAATAAGACTGATGTAATTATGCTGTGGACAAAATACAAAGGCGTTCGCCCGAATTCAAGAGTTTGTATGAAAAAGTGTCATTAATTCCCTAAATTAAATTTTTTATTCAAATTCACAACAAAAGAAAAACTGTGCCACCCTTTAAGAATGTTTTGCTTTTCTTTTATTATTTTTTGTACTCTACTCTTTTCTCTTGTATAATCAGTCTGATCGTAAAGATAAGTTAAAATCATATCTGATAACTGCAAACCAATTAAATACACAAAAATTCTAAGTATATTTTTTAGAAAAAATTTCCAATACATACCCGGATGTTTCTTGAGTGTCAACTAGTAAAATAATATCAAAACTTCCACTAGACATTATAACCTGTTTATATTCAATATCAGTTTTAGCATTTTCAATCTGGTTCTGTGTAATCTCTGATTGCGTTTTATATATTGTTTTCTTTTCACTGTATTTTTTAGCAATGCTTTTTATATCAATATCATAATTAATACTATTATTATATGCATCACTATATAATTGTTTATATATTTCTAATTTTTCATCAATAAAATTACATAGCTTTGTACCAAATCCTCTTAAAATAGCACAATCACGCCCTGTTGCTAGCGGTAAAGGATATTTCTTTAATGATTCTAATGCCTCTTTTACAATAAATTGAGACTTTTTTTCACTTTTCTTTGTATTTTCTAATAATTCCTCCAGCCATTTTACAAAATTTGGATTTGGATTTTTAATTTTTACTTCAATTCTTCGCAATTTATTATCTCTAGACATAATTGACGTGCGTGAAAAAATAAAATTTGTGGTTAAATTTGAATTACTTTATTTTTATGGTTATGTAGTTCCTTAATACAAATTACATGTTCTTAAATATATATATCTTTAATTTGTTTCCATCTTTTGCTTTTCTAAATGAGTCTTTAATTGTTGATTAAAATCATCTTCGACATTATCATCATCCCAATTATCTTCCCAAACATTTACTTCGTCTTCATCATCCTTCGATATTGTCCAATCTAATAGTATTTTAAACTTGCTTATCATCATTTTATACGTTTTTGTTAATTTTATACGTTTATACCTTCTGTTGGAAATTCTTCAAATTCATCATCTTCTTCCAATAATCCAAGATCAATTTTTGATTTTTCTTTATCTGTCATTATTTCAATTTTGTGAAAACAGTACTATTAATTTATTTGAAAATATCCTAGAAATTTTCACACTAAAAGCGTAGAAACATTGAAAGATTTTTATCTTGAGCTAAATAAAAGCCTATCCATCCTATGACACGATATTATGGCCGTGTCTACACGCTGTTTTTTTTGACAGCGCTTTTAAAGGCGTTTTTGGGGCGGGTTCTCAGTAGTAGTAGTAGGAGTAAGAGGGGCTCTTTTAATGGTGTGTATCATAATGTATATCCGTGATATGCCACGTTTGGTAGTGTTTGTTCGAAAGTTATAATTTTTGACATTTTGGAAAGTACGCGTGTTATGTGATGTGTTAAAAAATTAAAATTAACTATATATATATATATATATATATTTAATTTTCAATAAAAGACTAGTCAAAATTGTGACTTTGTTTAGGTTAAGTCATTGTAGTAAATTTAAGTTTTTATATTAAATTGTTCAATTGTGAATTCATATTAATGGCGTTGAATAAATGAAATATTTGTAATTATAAACTATGTTTAATTTAACCCATTTTTAATTATTTTATAAATTATATATATATTTATTTTCAGATTTACACTTTGGTTAAAGAAGGATGGGCATATAACACATGATCATATGGCATATGCTATTTGATCACTATATGTTTTATGCCTCCTCTACACAATCGGCAAACTATGCAATTCTAGCAAATACGCGAATATGTGGATGGGTGCATTTGCTTAGTTGCTACTTTGTGAAGTTTGTGCAAAGTTCACTTTGTAGGCGAACTTTACACAAATTCACACAACACAAACGTCAAAAATAACAAATTCGAATGCGAAAATGACGTTTTCTTTAAAAAAATTAAATAAATCGAGCCTATTAATAGTTTAAGGCATTTTTGTAAAACTTTTCTATAATATAGTTATAAGTAATATTGTGATTCTGATTAAATGCACGAATGTGTGGATGGATGCACTAGCGAAGACGGCAAATAGAACGAACTTGACATTTGGCTAATGTCACGAATGTGTAAAGGCGGCGTTATATATCTATCCGAGTTTTACTTATTTTTGCTATATAATATTATTCCAAAAAGTTTTTTTTGTAAAATTTCTTTAAAAAATTTTTGTAGATTTATTGGAAGAGCTGACGATTCTAACAAGTCTCCGGTTACACGGTTTTTCAGCTGATTTTGGCCTCATTTGACAACCATTTTCATCAATGGATAGGTAGAAGTAGATGTTGTATATTATATTGAAAACTGTTCTATAGTATATAATTTATTTATTTCACTTGTCAATATTTATTTTCTTAAAATAGGATAAATAACAAAAACTTTATTTGAAATCTATTTAACACAATGGTTAAGTTTTAGACGAACAATTCACTTATACTTAAATGAAACATATTCTATTTACTTCCTTTTTTTTTGTAATTTAAACTCTCGGCAATATTTCTTCTAATTTAAGAATAATTTTCTTTCTAATTTAATCGGAAGAATTCTATGTAATTTGGCCTCCAAGATCTCCAGATCTAACCCCTTTGTACTATTTTCTAGGGAAAATATAAAGAAAATTCTTATTAAGTTATCGGGAAAGACTCACTTTGTAAGATTTTTTTTGCACTATGGAAAACAGTTACGCTATTACAATGTAAAAATTTTTTATTAGAAAACATTTGTAGCTTAAAAAAATAAAAAAATAAGCAAGTTATGTTGGCGGCTTTTAAAGAAAACCCCAGAAAACGTCGAAAAATGCCCGAGATTTTTACAAACGGTTCTACTTAAGAATTTTTTTCTCCACCATTTGTTAATATGTTTCAGTTATTTTTTACTTTTTGTGTTTTTTTGTCTATGAAATTTCATATACTTTTCACTCTTAACGTTTGGCCATCCAATCTTGGGACACCCTGTATAATAACAGATCAAGGTCAACATTTCGAGGCCATATTATTTAAGGAACTGGTTTTAAAAGAGACTGCACTACCCCTATTTAGGTCGATCACCCAAAATCCCCCCGTTAATTGAACGTTGGTATAGAAGGCTTAAGTAAAAACTAATGGCTTATAATTGAAATACATGGTCAAAATCAATTCCGTTTATTCTTCTAGTTCTTAGAACAACGTTAAGAGAAAATTATCTGGGTACTCCTATACAGTTAGTGTTCCAGCCTGTTCCAGCCTCAATTCATGCTAACAACAAATATCTTATATTTAAGAACCATAGCGATTGTTGGCACGTTTTCCTTAAATCTCCTAATAAGTTGTCGCTACAAAGTCTGTTCGAAGGACTTTTCTATTATATATAGAAGAATAGAATATAGAGGACTAGCTTTAATTGTATTAGTATCACAATCCGTCTCATGCATGTCCCAAATGACAACAAGTTTTACTTACGACACTAGCCCCTTACCTGTAATTCAGCATTTGGCCCAAAAGAATTGATGCAAAAGAAAAGATGCAAGAATACCAGTGTATCAGGGGCCATTAGCGATTCGGACAGCGAATTAAAGGCGTTATGAGGTGCGATTACACTCAGAACTTAATTGACTGCAATCATTAAATTACAAGTCTTTCGAAAAGTAGGATTTGTGCCTTTCAACTAATTTTATTGCATTTATAATGCATTGTTATTTACGGCAAGTCAAAGTATAATAATGAAACTAGTTAGAAAGCATAAATTATATATTTTCAATCAAAATTTCAAACTCAGAAAAAGTATTAAGTATAGCCGTCCTATAAATCGCTGTCCAATATATAATGTAGACACAGCCTAAGCAATCAAAAAGTTTGTAAGCATAGCAATATGGAGGAATGTCATTTGTGCTTAAACTGTCAAAATTTTAATAATGGCGGAATAGAAAAATATCGTTCAATCAAAAAAATGAGTAAGTAACTTTGTTTATCTGTAAATTGCTATGGAGGTAAAAAAAAAACAGTCAAAAAATCTTTCCATAACTATTAAAACTGCACTTAGTCGTATTATTTTAACTTTGACAGAAAAACTGCAAACTTTTAATTTCACCTTTTTATTTTTGATTTAAATCAATTAATATATCTAATCAGTTATACTCTTTATATACAATCATTATTTGATTATGCTAATAACAGTTTCCTATATACCTTTAATTGTGTTCCTTAATCTAGTTAGTAATATCGTACTATACAGTTCCTATACATATTTGTTGAAACTACATTTTTCATCATTAGATGTTAAATATATTTAAAAAAAAAAACAAGAAATAAATAATAAATCACATCTGACTCTATGGCAACCGGGAGCAACCTGCGTTATTTAAATAGCCCTCTTATTATTCATACTTTGCATTACCTACTCGCACATTTGTGATTCATGGTAACTCTGCTTCTCCAGAATAGGCTTACACACTTAGATCGTAAAAGACTAAAGTTTTGTAAATGTTTGTAATTAGAAGACTCAATAAATGATTGATTGATTGATTGATTGACTGATTTAAATCAATTAGAAATAAATTTAATTTACAGATAAATTATGCAGCTTAGTTAGTCAGTATTTATCAGATAGTGATAGTGAGGGTGTCCAGGAAGAAGAAAACACTAAAAATGATGTTAAGAGAAATTTAAAAGATTCTATAGAGGATATTGAAGAATTGCCTGTGACAGGTTTATTAATTTTTGCTATTAAAACATATAAATATAATTATTTTGAAAATATTTTGATATAGACTGGTCGCAATGTATAGATAATAGTACCGGTCATCCTTATTATTGGAATATGCAAACTAAAGAAGTAACATGGGAAAGACCCTTGGAATATAAACAATATATTGATTCAATTCAAAAGAAGCTACATAAATTACCAAACAATTGCTGGATAATTGGTTACACAGATGATAATAACAAGCCATTTTATGTTAATGAGTATACTAGAGTTGTGGTGTGGGATAAACCACAAAATTTTATAGAAAAACCATTAATCAATATTAAAAAGGCGAAAAAAAAAGAAAAACATAAAAGGAATAAAGAAAGTAAATTATCGAAAAAAATTATATCAAAAAAAGTAGTTAATAATTGTAATGATGAGTATGTATTAGGTTTTATGGTTTTAGAATCCTATTTTGAAATATTTTTGTACTTAGAAAAATTGAACTTAAATCTTCGTATTCACCATCTGGTGGTTCTAGCAGTGAAGAGGAGAAAACGAGTAAAAGGAAATCATCGAAGGTAATTTTTTTAAATTTCTATAAGCAAATAAGAGACCTATGATGAAAAACTGCGCCCTGATTGCTTTACTTTTAAATAACTTTAATGTTGTCAGTCTAAGCAAAAAGATGGGAAGTTTTCAAGCTGAGGTCAGAAAAATGTGATTAAACTTTGATATGATGTAAATAACAAAAAAAAAGTTTAAGTCTTTTTAAATTTTTGTTTTACCAATTTTTAAATGTTTTAAGAAAATAAAAAATTAATTTTTTAGTTACTCAAACATACCAAAAACTACTTAATAAATAAAGTTTATATTATTTAAAGAACAAAAGGGAAGTAAAAACTAATCAACAAGTTGCAACAACAGAAAAATTTAATTTGGTATCTGCATATGATGTAGAGAGTGAATCTGATGATCAGGAAAAAAATGCTAGTAGCTCAGATTTAATAGAAATTAAAAATTCACCAAATTTATTAGATAAACTAAAATCAAAAAGTTCATCACCTATTAGAAACATAAAAGAAGCAACATTTGCAAGTATAATTACTGGAGGTCAATTAAATAATCCTATTGATGAAGAATTAGAAAAATTAAAAGAAGAATTAGAAAAAGACTTGAAAGCATTAGAATCGCCAAAGGATGATAAGATCGAAATTGATAATACAAATAAAAAATTAGAACAAAATTTTGATGAAAAAACATTCCACAGAAAACGAAGAATTGAAATTAATTCAGATAAATCAAAAGCTTTTACAAAAGAGAGAATTCCACGTCCTGGATTTGGATTTTCTGATAAAGTATCAAACGAATGTGATAAAAAATTTAATAATAATAGCAGTGTAAACAATTTATATCCAAACTTTTTTAAAAGTCATACAGAATTCTTAAATGAAACAGAATTAATTGATGAACCAGAACATATACTTACAAAAAATGATAAACAGACGAATAAAAATGATATACAAGATTTATGTGAACTTATTGAGAATAAGGTTAAATTTTTATGCTCGGGGAAAGCTGAAGTATCGACCGTACAAATAATAAGCATACAACTTCAGGTTAGTTGAATTTTCTACTGGTCTTTTGCAATTGGTTTTTCTTATAAATATTCTTTAAAAGAGCCTGATGCAAATCATTGCATTAGAAATGTGACAATTGTCTACACATTTCGAATGCAGCTAAAATGACAATTTAAGATAATAATTTTATTTTTTGAGCTAAAAGTTGTAGCTGTACCATTTTTAGAATTTTTTTACTACCTCTTTCTTTGTTTTTAGATACTCTCTTGTAAAAAGTGTTATTTCAAGTAAGAAATCGTAAAGATTTTTATTGCGCTGGTTTCAGATGGAAAGACACTTAAGGCTTTTGTTTCAAATATTAAAGTGTATTAAAACTGGATCTTTATTTTACCTAATGTGTCAGAGTCTATTTCGAGTTTATCTTTGACCCAAGAATAGGTATATGTAGTGGAAGCATACATTTCTTCACTCTTATTGATTACTTCGAGTCCAAATAAGCACACAATCTCTTACTAATTTTCATCTCTTGATTTATTTAGTCAAAAACCAAATTGATACCTTTATTACCTTTGTATTGTTATTTAATTATAGCGTAACTTGTATTTATTTTAACACTCTTGAGAATCTGAAATGAAAAGGTGTCAGTGGTATGTCTGTTGAGTTTTTTTATGTCTCCTTTGAATATTAACTAGATTTAATTTATAATAACACATTCACCACTACTGATATAAGCACACGCTATTTCAAATTCTACTTCTGTTTAGCGCTAAAGTGAATTCCTGTCCCTGCACTCCGTTTCATAGTGCAAATAATTGTTTTTAAGATGCATCATTAGACTTCTAAGTAATATTTTTGGTTTAAAGTAAGAAGTTTTAAGCTGCAAACATCAATAACATAAAGAAATTTTTCGTTGGGGAATATACTAAATTTAACAAATTATTGTCTTTAATTTTTTAGGGAACTTTGAACTCTAAGAACTTGCCTTTGCAAATTGGACTTATAATTAATTAAACAATCACAAATTACTAAAAATAAACCACTTTTTGGTGACCAAGAGGTGTTTAGAGAAAAAAAAAAATTAAAAAAAAATGAAAATGCTTGTATAATGTAATGACTCTGTTTTGTCTGTTACATCAATACAAAAAATATACTTTTTTTTTGATTAAATATTAAATTTTCAAATTTTACAGACCTTATTAATGGCTTACTATGAAAAATCATTGAATATTGATTACTTTTCGAAATGGCTAAAAACGACAGCAGATGATTTAAACAGTTTGGAAAAGAATGCAGCCCCAGTTGGATGGGAATGTAAATGGGATAGGTAAGCAATTATTACTAATTAATTTAATTATTTTAATTAAAGAATTGAAAATTTGATTTTATTTTCATTTAATTTTATTGTTTTAATTGTCAATTAACTAGGGTAATTTCATTTCGTTGTGAATGACAAATATAAAATGTTTATAATAACAACAGCTACAAACATTTAATGACAGTTAATGATGATTTATAAAAAAGAAATAATAATGACAAAAGTGAAAATATTTTCGACTCAGAAACTCGATTTTATTCTTCTTGCGATCTAGTTTTTAAATTATTATTATTATTTTTTTTTTTCTTGGGGAAATCTATGCAATTTTTTGTTGTTGTTCCCCTCTCCATCCAAATTTAAGGTTGTTTTACAGAAACTACGATATATTTGGAATATATTTCTGAGAATTATATATGTGTTGGACTTCAAGATTTTATTGAAAATATTTTGAGATATGATTCGTCTATAAATATTGGTAAGTTAAAATAAATTTATGCATAAGATATTTTTTGTGTTCTTAAATTTTTAAAAAAATCAACTATCTATCGAATTTTAACTATACTTTGATTTTTTTGCCATTTTTTAGGGTTCGAGAATGCTTAAGTGCTACAAAATTTCATTTTTCTTCTTTATTTAGAAGTATGAGAAACATATTTGAAAGTTAGACCGAAATTCGGCTTTTACTTTAAAAAAAATATTATTTAGAGTATAAATTGTATGTGTTATTTCGTTTTTTTTTTGTTTTTAAATAATTATAGAAAAAATTCCAAATATTGCTACACTAATCTTGTCACTGGTGATATACAATGGGAATTTCCTGAAGATGATGAACAAATTGTTGATCCAAAATACGATGAAGATAAAATGGATATTAGTACAACACCCCCACCAAATGAACATGAACAGTTAGCACGTATGAATAAAAAACTTTTTGTTGGTTAACAACTAATGAAATCTTATTTAAATTAATAGAAAACATTGCTTCATGGGATGCTGAAAATCCACCACCCCCACCAGTTATATCGGTGAATTTCTTATTTAGTTATATGATTATAAATTTTAATAAGAAGAGTCAACAAAAAATTTTATTTCAGTTTGATAAACCTCAAATACAAAATGAACTTACGAACAAAGCTGTCGATATCAATTTAGAGTTGGAAATATTTTATTCAGATATTGCTAGTATAAATGATGTTACAACTTGTACAAAGAACACAGAAAATACAAAAATTAATGATGATCACGGAATAATTGATATCAATAAACAAAATAAAGAAGAATTCAAGGATTTGAATGTAAGAAATAAAGAAAACTCTATTTTAACAGGCAATCTACTGAAAGAAACTATAGATAACAAAAATCTTGATAATGAAAATAAAATATTATCGAAAGATATATTTAATGATGAGTATAGAACTACTATAGAAAATGAAAATAGAAAACGGATTAATGAAGATGATTTAAGAATAAGTAAAAAAAAATCAAAAAAAATTAAAGTTCAAGGATTAAATTCAAAAATGAAAGAAGTTACATCAATGGTAGCTAAATGGCAGAAAGCGCAACAAGAATTGGATGATGAGGAAAAATAAACCTGAAATAAAGAATTTAACAAATTATTGTCTTTCATTTTTTAGGGAACTTTATGGCACTCTTAACAACTTTCCTTCTTTAATTCATTTTATTGGACTAAATTCTTAACAAGTTCATAAGTAGTGAAAGTTTTTAAGTAAAATAAAAAAATATTATTTTTAGATTTTTTCTAAATTCATTTATTATCATATTTATTTAATGTTAAAAAAATTTGTTTTTAAATAAATAATTTTTATAAAATTTCCTTGTTATTATTTCAACTTAGGTATTTACATTACCGGAATTAAGTGTACCCCCAAAACAAACTTTCTTTTTATTTTTCTTTATTATTGATTTTTATGCACGCTATTAACCTTTGTATATATAAGCATATTAATCTTGTTTATGAGATTAGCACAATCTTTGATCACTAAAAACAAAACATCTAATTACACTAAAAGCTCAGTGAACCCACCCATACATAAGTCTTACGTCATGTTTGTAAAAATTCGGGGTGTAAAATATTGCCGCATTTAGAATTAAAATTCTAAGAATTCATTCAAAAAATTTTTTTTATATAAAATATAAAATTTTTATATATTATATATATATAATAAAATGAAATGCATAAAAACAAATTGTGAAATAAGTTCGTTAAGTTTTTGGGATGCATTATTTTAATGAAAATGAGTAAAATTTGCATGGAAAAATTGGTGAAAGCACGTTTATATTAGATTTATTCGTTTTCACGAATAGGGCGTAGTTTACCTCTGAATATGGTTTTTTCTTCAAAGTCCAAAAACACATCGATTTTGTTTTTTAATTAACTAGAGAAGCAATAATGAATTGAAATTTTTGAAATCGTATGGATTTCAATATAAAAAAAAGAGTGAAAAATTGATTTTCCTCTATAAAAATTTGTGGATTGAATTTATATCATTTTAATTTTTTTATTGAACCAATAATTCATTTTTTGTTTCAAGTTTGAAAAGTCCCATAAGTTCGATAAAAAAGAATTTGCAAAGGCAAGTTTGTAAGTTCCATAAGTTCCATAAGTTGATGATTCAAAAATGTAAATAATAGACTGTAATGTTTAATTAAATAATTTATTTTTATATATTACTTTTAGTGGAAAATTAATGGAAAATCAAAAAAACCCTCTGAAAATTAATCATTTTCTAATTTAAAATCTATTTAACATTTCTTTAATTAAATATTTATTTCAAATAATAAATTTATTGATTATTATCTTTGCTATATATTTTTTAAATAGCAAAATAAATTTTTTTCCTCCCAACTATGAATTAAATTTTATTAAACGAAGAACCAACTTACTAGGTCGTTTGATAAGTTTTTTTAACATATATTACTATTTCTCAATTTAATACCTTTTTTCCAATGTGTTTTGAATAAAAATATTTGCAATAAATTCAAATTTAATCGCCCGTCCAATATGTAACAGCTATAGCTCTCTTCACTTTTCTAACCAATCAGTGTATTCTCAAAAAAACTTTATAAAATAAAAATTATTTTTACCTGGATTGCAGTAATTTGATTGAACTCCATGTTTTGACATTGCAGAAAGGGAACTAATTGCTGCTGCTGCTGCTTTTTTCCCACTGGGAATTACGCTAGCACAAAATGCTTACTAAACACATCTTTTATACTATGTGATAAATAACAAATATTAAATGGTACATTTATTATTCAATAACAATTAATTACTTAAGCGGTTAGGTGGGTTTCAACGAATCAGAGCGTGTACATTTTTACAATTTTTTTTATATATAAAATGAAATATTTTATTAAAACGATTTACCATGTAAAAGATACATATTTTATTTGTACTTTGTGAAATTTATATTAAAAAATTTTGAAAGTTCAACCATTGGGACCTGATTCCTTGTGAAAATTTTCTGGTAGTAGATGGTTATAGCTTGTACTTGAACGAAGGAAAAAAAATTGTAATGTGCATTTTTGACGAAGGTGTGCGTCCTATTTTTGAGTAAAATTGGCACCCTGTATAACCTTGAAAAACTACTTAAAATAGAGAGAAAAAAAAATTCTTCGTTCAAGCAGTAGAAAATATTATATAGAAGAAGTGTGCAAAATTTGAAGAAGATCGGTTCATAACTTTAAAATTTTAGCTACCGATTTCAAAAAGAGAGTTTCGAGAAAAAAGCAATTAAACTTTTACATTCAAATAACACGTGGCCTAAAGGGCTGAACTTTCAAAGACCATATCTCTTTGAATTTTACTCGGATCATTTTAAAATTTTGGGAGAATATTCTAGACATATTGTATTAATAAAGAAGCAAAAAAATTGATTTTTTAAAATTTTGAAACCCACATAACCCCTTAATTGGAATTTAAAGGGATTTTATCAAAGATACTCTGCTTATAAAAATAAGCTGGTGATTAAAGCCCTGTTCAAACCAATGCGTTTTTCATTCGCATGACGGACAAAGTTGTAAAACGGATAATGCGTTTGCTCTAGCCATTGCTAGAACAAAAATTTTTGTTTCATAAAGATCATTTAATGGTAAAAGGACACTTTATGGCCTTCAAAATTTTTGTTTTTCTTTAAATTTTTGTTGTACTTATTCTAAAAGGGATAGAAAATAAAAACACCAAAAATTTTGAAGGCCACTAAATGCTTCTCTAAAAGTAATAAAATCATTATTTCCTATCCCTTTTAAGCCTTGTACAGACCAATGCGTTTTTCATTCGCGCGACGGACAAGGTTGTAAAACGGGTGATGCATTTGCTCTAGCTATATAGCTAGAACAAAAATTTTTGTTCCATAAAGATCATTTTATGGCCTTCAAAATTTTTCTTTTACTTTAAATTTTTGTTGTGCTTATTCTAAAAGGGATAAGAAATGATTTTATTACTTTTAGAGAAGCATTTTGTGGCCTTCAAAACTTTTGGTGTACCTCTAAAAGTAATAAAATCATTATTTCCTATCCCTTTTAATATAAATACAACAAAAATTTCCATTAGGACTAAAATTTAAAATGCAACAAAAATTTTGAAGGCCATAAAGTGTCCCTTTACTGACAAAAAACAAAAACAAAACAATTTTGTTCTAGCTATGGCTAGAGCAAATACATCACCCGTTTTACAACCTTGTCCGTCGTGCGAATGAAAAACGCATTGGTCTGTACAAGGCTTTAGAATAAGTACAGCAACAACAAAATTAAAACAAAAATTTCAAGTAGAACTGAAATTTCAAATACAACAAAAATTTCCTTTCTTCTTGGCCTAGTTTTATTTTAGTGATGCTGTGAATATGACGATTTGTGAATGACCCTAATATTTTATTCTACATTTGTTAACTGAAAGAAATTTTTATTTATAAATGAATATAGGACTATTAAAAGGATGTAATTGTGAAAGAAAGCTTTAGATATAAGAAATTCTAGTCAAAAAAGATTTGTAACTAATATTTTATATTTCAATAAATTGTGCTTGATAAAATTTAATTTCAATTATAAAGATAATAAAAAACTGATTTTTGTACATTTATTTGTAGTTTATATTCAATGTCTTTGATTTTGACACATTCAATGACTCAATAGTTTTGCAAGTATATTTAATTGCAAAAATGCTTAAATAAAAATTTGTTTTTGTTCATTTTAAATATTCGGTTAAAGATTTACGATATGTGAAACCTTTAAATTCCGTTTTGAGAGAGCCAAATGAATTCCTAAAATTTTAAAAATTTTCAAGTTTCCCTGTAGACATTAGAAAAAATATTTAGGACTTTTTATTTATACAAATAGGCAAAAGATTTTAGCAATAACTCATAAAATTGCGGATATCAATTTTAACGTTTTAAAAATATTGTTTTGTTTAGAAATTTTAGAAAAAATTTAGATTTATTCATTTAACATAATTTAAATAAATTCAAAAGCTATAAACACTCAAATAGTTGATGGTGGAAATAAAAACAATTGATTTTTACATTATGGCTAGTAGAAATTGAGATTTAAAATTAAACAATTTTAATTATTCAAAATTTAAAAAAAAAGTATTAAAAATTGTTTAAAAATTCATGGTAAACAAATTTATATTAAATTAATAAATTGTTTTTTAATTATATTGCTCTAATAATTTTTTCACTAAAACTGTAATTTGTCACACGTTGCTGTGGCTTAATCTGGTTGAATGAAAAAGAGATAAAAAAGATTTTGAGTATTCATTATTTTTGGCTGCAACAAAAATATTGTTTGGTCTGCCGACTTTAGTACATCCATAACATATAATTCTGCATATTCTTATAATTCTAAAAATTTACAGGAAGCTTTCTTGATTACAATTTTTTAAATTTCAACTGCGTATTCATTGAAAATCTACTCCTCTAAAAGGTCCTAATTAGATATTTGTATTTATGATGTATCTTATTAAGTTTTTTGGTAAATATTATATGCATTTTTAGTCCTTGAAGATTGAGTGAATTTAAAAATTCCGTTAAATAATTTTTGTAAGTTATTTTCTCAAAATGTTCAATCAATAACTATTTAAATACTCGCAGGCTCTGAGACGTAAACTCGTAACTAAACAAAAGTTAGGAATGGTTTTTAAATTTTAATATTATTTTTTTAATGGTTGTACTGCTATAAAAAAATATACTAAAAAACTTCAAAAACGTTAAAAGCATTCTTTTCTTTATTACACATTTAAAATAGAAAAATTTTTCCGTTTGTAGTCAAAAATACTAAAATCAGATAAGGGAACATAAAAATCTTAGGTTTATTTAGAGTAAAATGTATTTTTTGATAAAAATTTTATAAAAAGTATATATTTTTACACTTTGAAATGCCACACATGCAGAACCATAATTTTTACAACTCAAAATTTGATACAGACCAAAAAAATTAAAATAATGAAATATCAGTTTTTGTATAAATAAGAACTTCTATAGTTTTTGTCTATTCTGATACTGAGCTTACAGAAATTTTTGAAATTTATTTGGCTATGTGTGTTATTCAAATAAAAAAGTATTAATGGAAAAATAAACTGAATATTAGTTTTAATTGTTATAATAAGTAAAATTTTAATATTCTTAGATACGTAGCCTGGTGCGATCGTTATGAATAATATTTACATTTTGAGTCGCCATATTGGGTGTTAAGAATTGTTGAAGAGTATCAATAATATTACGTGGCCGACTTCTGCTATTAATTTTATTATTGACAATTCTATGAAAACTATTTTTGATTCAATAAGCAAAATATTATGATTCAGCAGATAACAGAATTAAGTCTCTAAAAGACAGAAAGAAGCCGGAATTCTCATCTGTCATAAAACTAAACGTGACTACTAATAAAGTTTGTTTTGATAGATTTAAGTTCTATGAAGCCTATAATATCAGATTGAACAAATCATTTTATATAGATGCCGCCAATACTTTCTAATAAAAACATTATTTCGTGTATTGAAGGTTTATTTATAATGCAATATGAAAGTCATTCAAATAGGTTATAGATGGATGTAACTGGCTACAGATTTTCAAAGTTCAAGTTCAGTTCAAGTTCAGTTCAAGTCGAACGTGATTTAACATTACCTCGTACGGAACTGCTTGTTAAAGGTCTTGGATCTTTTAATAAATATCTCTATAAAATACAAAATTCAAGCAATAATAGTTATCTCATATAGCATATTTAAGACAACCAATTAATTATCTTTTCTGGTTCATCCGTTTTCTCGTCACCTTGCGGTAGGATGATCAACACGTTGTTTTTATAGAGGTGTCCCCAAGAGGCCTAATCCTCTTTCTAAATAATACATAGTAACTAGGCTATACTAACTATTCTACTATACTAATTACGCTAGGCTATATACTATACTATATACTAGGCTATATACAAAGTACTTCAATATAATTAAATAAAATGCAAAGTACTTGAATAAAATTCAGAGTGTCTGTATCAGGGTGGTGTCAGGGGTGGTGACTAGGCTATCTACTACATTATATACTATACTACATACAATACTACTATACTGTGCTACACTAGGCGCGCGTCAACCGACTTCCCGTTAAATCCCTTACCCGTTGAACCGATTTCCCGTTGAATCCCACACCCGTTGAACCGACTTACCGTAAACTGACGTTAAATTCAAACTACTTACTGTAAACCGACTTTAAATTCAAACTACTCTCCGTAAACCGTCGTTAATTCAAACTACTTACCGTAAACCGACTTTAAATTCAAACTACTTAACTTTTTGGCTATTAAGTCGAACTTCCTCCTCGTCCTCCAGCCTATGTCATCCAGATTTACGCTCATCGGCTGTTTCACCGTTTTCTTTGAAATACCCTCCAGTCGTGGACGTTTTACGTTTTTATTTTTTCCTGATGTCTCCGCCAGATGCTTGGGTGCCCTTTTCCTGCTATTATTCTCTTGTGAAGTTGATTGTGTTGGTCCTTCGTGTGTAGGTGGTTCTAAGTTAACCGCTGGGTTGAAGCTAATGTTATCCTTTTGTGGAGTTGCTGAGGTTCCTTGTTTTGGTGACCTTCTACGTCTGCTTGCTGTCGCTTATGTATCTTGTGGAGTTGTTGAGGTCGTTGTGTTGGTTCTTCTTGTGTAGGTGGTTCTAAGTTAACCGCTGGGTTAAAGCTAATGTTATCCTCATAAAACTAGTCAAACAATAGGACATGTCTCTCCCGAGCCATGTCTTTTTAACAAATGTTTTCGTAAAACAAGGGAATCAATAACGGGAAGTTTCAGATTTTTTTTTAAGGTAAAAGAAATGCCCACCATTATTCAAGCGTAAAAAAGTACCTCAACGTTCAAGAAACTTGAATTGTTCAATACGTAAGAGTTTATCGCAAAAAATTTGCTATGGAAATGACTTTTAACAAAAATTATAATTAAATACGAGCAGATATTATTTGACATTTTTAACATAATCAACAAAGTTTTTAAAAATTTTTCGCTTAGATTTTAAAAATCTTTCTAGGTAAAAATTACAAATAGAAACATAAATTAAAGTAATAACAAACTTTCATGTTAAGTTCAATAAATTAAAAATTTACAAGTTAGAATTTAAATGTTTCTTTAACTGGTTTTTTTTTTGCAAGGAAATTTAGACCAGTTTATTAATAATGAGGCCCTATGTGTTATTGCTTTTTTAGTAATCAATTTTATATTACTAACAATCAAAAATTTTCAATGGAATATTTCTACGATATCAAAAAGCTGCATTTTCGTAATTCCATTAATCGGTTAAGTATTTGCATCACGTATGTATATTATGCATAAAACCACCTCAAGAAAAATAAATGTTTAAAAGAACTACTTTGTTGTTGTTATTATTGGTAAGCAGCAGAGAATTCAGTTTCAACGCGAAAGAAAAATCTCTCAGCTTTAGTTTTTTGTTCATGACTGACTCTCAATCAAAGTAGTAGTTGTGTGAATTATGAGCTCTAAACTTATAATTTTCGTGATTCTAGTGGCTGCTCATAGTATAAAACATTTTTGTAATAGCCAAACTGTTGGTAATATATTTAATTTTATTTAATTAATTATAATCAGTAACTTGTTCATGCATGGCTTTGTAGACACGTCTTACTGACATCATTGGCTATTTTTAACAGTTTTTTTCGGTTTTAACGAGGTCGACAGTAGAATTAAAGCGTAAACAAATTGTGTATATTTTTTTTATATTTTCAATTTTATTTAAAGGAAAATGCGAGTGGTCGCGTGTTATTAAGAAAACATGAAAATGCATTTGTGATGAAAGAAGTTTTTTTCTTACTTATTTAGTATTGAGTTTTTTATTTTTTTAAGAAGAACTACCCATAAATTGATTTTTTGGGTTTAAAGTTTGATTGCTACTGCAAATATTTTTTAGTATGTACCGTTTTGACATTAGGTACCAAAAATGATTAATTCCAGTCGAGTGGCTTTTGCCTTTCCAAGTCCTATTGGCTAGTGAAAATTTTTTAACAATCAGATAAGCTTTTCAAATTTATTTTTCTCTTATCGAGCAACGATTTCTTAAATTGTGTTTTAAAAACCATATATGGTTTGTTTTTCCATTTCTATTGATTAATGAAATGTAATCTTAATTTAGCCATAGATCTTCGATTTAATCTCTCATGCAAGACATGTTCGATATTTTTTTTAGATATTAGAACTGGATCCTAAACAAGGCATGTTCGATTAGATTTTTTTACTTGCACTTAGGTTTAATAAAGAGATTTAAAGCCTGCTACAAGCGGGAGGATCTGGTTTTAAAACGAAATCTTAGTTTGTAAAAATCATACATACAAAAACTTGATTGTAAGCTTATATTTTTTGGTATTTGGTAAAATAGCTCCCTCAGTGTTTTTATAATTTTATGATAAAGTTTTTTTTCTTGGCTTTTAGGTGAAAAATGTACAATAGAAAGAAACGATCATTCTGGTATTTGCAAACTGATTATGGATTGCCCAGCTGTAATTGATGATATACGAAAACAACGACAGCATACACGTTGCGGCTTTGAAGGCAGACGTGAAATCGTTTGTTGCCCGACATCAGTTTCAATGACAACAAAAACAACACAGAGGCCTTTAGTATCCATAGTAAACAAAAACTCACGAATCAGTGAAAAGAGTAAGCATTTAACGTACTTTCTGACCTATGATTTAAGAAATATGACTTAAAATAAATTTTTGCTTATTTTTCAGAATGTGCTGAATATTCCTCAGCCGTCTATGAAGATGCTTACTCCTTATCAATAGGTTTTGACCACGAAAGAGTGAAAACAAAAGTCGATAAATGTGGGCATACTGTTATACCTTTGATTGTGGGCGGACAGTTCGCCAAACCTAGAGAGTTTCCTCACATGGCATTGATAGGTTTCGATTCTATAAACGGTGTCTCATGGGGTTGCGGGGGTACTTTAATTAGTGATCAATACGTTCTTACTGCTGGACATTGTTTACTAACAGGAATGTAAGTATTTTTCAATAAAACTGAATATCTAGTGGCGAGAATGTGGTAAATAATTAATTTTTTAAAGTTTACATGTGAGTGTAAAAAGTCTTCGTACACCTAAGTATTTTTGCAATAGCTTAACTTTTAAGGCTTTTACGAAATGTTTTTTTTTAAATAAAAATAGTAAATTATAGTTTATACTGTCCTCTATTTATCTATATATACAATGCTAAAAAATAATCAACAGAATAATGAAAAATTTAAATAATTTATTAGAAGTACCCAAAATCACGTGCAAAAAGTCTTCGTACACTTATTGTATTTTAAATAAATAAGGACCAAAATCATTTTTAATATTTTGTTGGTCCACCGTTAGCATTAATAATCGCCTGGAGACTTCGTGGCATGGAATTTACTAATTTTAAAGAATTAGAAGGTGAGAGTTTGGCCCATTCCTCGCTGGAAACTATTTTTAAATCATTTTTATTAGAAATTCACCGATTAAGGATTTGTTTTTCAAGATAGTCCCAAAAGTGTTCTATTAGATTGATGTCAGGTGACTGGGGAGGAGTTTGGAGGTATTTTGGTGTATTGTACAGCATCCAAATTTTCGCATTCCACGCGGTATACTCAGGATCGTTATCTTGCATAAATATCTAAATACTTTTTAACTCCATTGCAGTAACACTAGCATGCAGACTTTTTTTCAAAATATTAATGTAAGTCATATGGTCCATAATATTGTCAATAAATACAATTTTCCGACACCACTAGCACTTATAACACCCCATACAAGCCCTGGTTCACCACCGTGTTTCATTGTAGTCAATAAATTTTCTTTACTTAATTATGTTTTTCATTTCTGCCACACTGTAGGATGTTTACCTGATCCAAAAATATTGTGTTTTGATTCGTCTGTAAAAATAACGCGTTGCGTTAAACGGGTAAACATCGTACAGTATGGTAGAAATGCAATACATAATAAAGTAAAGAAAATTGATTGTCTATAATGAAACATGGTGGTTAACCAGGGCCAAAAAAACCTGCATGCTAGTGCTACTGCAATAGAGCTAAAAAGTATTTGGATATTTATGCAAGATAACGATCCTGAGTATACTGTTTGAAATGCGAAAATTTGGATGCTGTACAATACACCAAAATACCTCCAAACTCCTCCCCAGTCACTTGACATCAATCTAACAGAACACTTTTGGGACTATCTTGAAAAAAAATCCTTAATCGGTGAATTTCTAATAAAAATGACTTAAAAATAGTTTCCAGCGAGGAATGGGCCAAACTCCCACCTTCTAATTCTTTAAAATTAGTAAATTCCATGCCACGAAGTCTCCAGGCGATTATTAATGCTAACGGTGGACCAACAAAATATTAAAAATGATTTTGGTCCTTATTTATTTAAAATACAATAAGTGTACGAAGACTTTTTGCACGTGATTTTGGGTACTTCTAATAAATTATTTAAATTTTTCATTATTCTGTTGATTATTTTTTAGCATTGTATATATAGATAAATAGAGGACAGTATAAACTATAATTTACTATTTGTATTTTAAAAAAAAACATTTCGTAAAAGCCTTAAAAGTTAAGCTATTTCAAAAATACTTAGGTGTACGAAGACTTTTTACACTCACTGTAGGTAGAATCAGATCTAGCTCTTTGATGATATAGAAATAACTGACTTGGTTATTGTTTTCAGCTTAAAACTTTTGCGATTCAGGCTAGCTAGCTCTTTTTTTACAGTAAAAGATTTTCAAAACGACGATAAAGAGATTTACATAATTATTTTAGAGTTTTTGATAAAGTTACACCCTTCGGATTTTTAACTTAATTTAATGAAAATTACTTTGGAAGGTTTAAGGATTTTTGTAATTATATTTTTCATAATTTGAAAAAGAACCATTGTTTTTCCGAATTTGTGATATTTTATAGCAATTCTTTATAACTTGATGATTTTAATGGTCTAGGTATTAGGTTGTATATTTTTTGATGTTTTGGATAACTTTTGTTATAAACTAAAAATATTTTAAACAAAATTTATTTATAGCCTATACTGTAAAAAATTTTATAACTAAGAATTTATCCCTATTGATATTTATATAAATTCAATTCTACAGGGGATCGCCGAAATATGTTCGACTAGGAGATCTTAATATACAAAATACAAACGAAGAGTCTCGTCCCGAAAATTACAATGTTGCTGAAGTTATACCCCATCCTCAATATAAACGTCGATATAAATATAATGATATTGGATTGATAAAACTTGATCGTATCATTGATTTAGATCCATTTAAACGTCCAGCATGCTTACCGACTAGTTTTAATATCCAAGAAAATAAAGCAATAGCAACTGGTTGGGGTGATACGCAATGGTCAGGTACATCTTCAAGCCATTTATTAAAAGTAACACTTGAAAGATTTAGTCATAAAGAATGTAATAATTCGTATGCATCACAAATTGATCGTAGATTTCAATTTGGTGTTGTTGATAATATACAGTTCTGTGCTGGTTCAAGAAATGAAAGAAGAGATACATGCCAGGGGGACTCTGGTGGCCCATTACAAGTATATCACAAAAATTTGTATTGTATGTACACAATTATTGGAATTACATCATTTGGTATATTATGTGGTGAGCCGGGAACACCAGGAATTTATACACGAGTTTATTCATATATTAATTGGATCGAAAGTGTTGTTTGGAATTAAAAACATTTTTTTCTTAAAATTGTACTTAGTTTAGTTTTTTAACTATTTTCCTAGCATTTTTATAACTTTCGTGTATTTTAAATAATATGAGTAACTTACAAACCTAGCGCAGACCAAGGCGTCTGTAGCCGCTACAGTAGCGGCATCTGTAGCTGCTACAGTAGCAGCTTCAGCTGCCGATTCAATCATATTTAATGGGTGTATCAAAATCTGGTTGACAAGTTTTTCTTAATGTAGGTTGCTTTTTTTAGTAGAATAATTGGGCCATAATTTATGTTTTCTAACTAGTTTTATTATATTAAATTGAAATCTAATTAGAAATTTATTTCCATTAAAGTTTTAAGGATTTGGAGCAAGATTTTGTAAAATTGTTCAAAACCGTTCTACTTTGGTTCAATTTTTAGCCATTTTGATTCTATTCTTCATCCAAATTTTGCTCTTATTTCTGTTTGGAAAAAAGTTTAGTTAAGTGACAAACTGTATTTATCTTTAAGTTAGCTTTTTACGGGCGAATGCTCATTAAAGCTCATAATTTTTCTGATTTTTACATGCTCTGCACTAATACACTCACAGATAAATTTATTTTTCAATTTTTCTTCGAGTAGTGCACATCGGTCTCTGCCATATGATATATCAAAAATTGCGATTGCACTATGTGTGGGCTTGTACTGCAAAGTTTTTTTTCAGGTTAAATGTTTGACTGGGGGTGCCGACTTTGGGCTTTAATGAGCATTCGCCCGTAAAAAGCATACAATTTGAATTCAAACCGACACGAAAGTAATTAAAAGCAATTAGTAATTGCTAAAACCTGTTTGTTTAAATGTAATATGATTGGGTAAGTAATTTAAAAAAAAGAATAGTTAAAATATGTTTGACTGGGGGTGCCCACTTTGGGCTTTAATGAGCATTCGCCCGTAAAAAGCATACAATTTGAATTCAAACTGACACGAAAGTAATTAAAAGCAATTAGTAATTGCTGAAACCTGTTTGTTTAGATGTAATATGATTGGGTAAGTAATTTAAAAAAAAGAATAGTTAAAATATGTTTGACTGGGGGTGCCCACTTTAAGCGTTAATGAGCATTCGCCCGTAAAAAGCATACAATTTGAATTCAAACTGACACGAAAGTAATTAAAAGCAATTAGTAATTGCTGAAACCTGTTTGTTTAGATGTAATATGATTGGGTAAGTAATTTAAAAAAAAGAATAGTTAAAAAATGTTTGACTGGGGGTGCCCACTTTGGGCTTTAATGAGCATTCGCCCGTAAAAAGCATACAATTTGAATTCAAACTGACACGAAAGTAATTAAAAGCAATTAGTAATTGCTGAAACCTGTTTGTTCAGATGTAATATGATTGGGTAAGTAATTTAAAAAAAAAGAATAGTTAAAAAATGTTTGACTGGGGGTGCCCACTTTGGGCTTTAATGAGCATTCGCCCGTAAAAAGCTAACGTAAAGATAAATACAGTTTGTCACTAAACTAAACTTTTTTCCAAACAGAAATAAGAGCAAAATTTGGATGAAGAATAGAATCAAAATGGCTAAAAATTGAACCAAAGTAGAACGGTTTTGAACAATTTTACAAAATCTTGCTTCAAATCCTTAAAACTTTAATGGAAATAAATTTCTAATTAGATTTCAATTTAATATAATAAAACTAGTTAGCAAACATAAATTATGGCCCAAACACAATGAACGCGATGCTATTGTTTAAACAAATATTTTCAATGTTTTTTTAAAAGTATGAGTAGCTGTATTACTTTTGAGGAATTAGGCGATATATATATATACATATATGTATATGATATATGTATAGGCAATAATAAAAGTTTAATAAGTACATTTTGTATTTATATGTATTTAAGTTTATAAATAAAATACAAATAAAAATATTCATTTTTGGTGGCTCTTAAATTATTGTTTTATTTTTTGTTTAAAATTAAAAAAAACTAATTATAATATCCCAAACATAAATTCTCTAATTTTTTTCAATTTTTTAAAATTTGTAAAGGTAGCAAAGAATCTGTAGTCACGTTATCTATATGTCACGTAAAAAACTTAATTGCAGCTTTTGTGTCCAAATATGACGACTTTTTTAAGTGTGTGGTGGAAAAAATGAGATAAGCAAACATGCCCCTTCAATATACAAATACATAAATACATCTATACAAATTATAAATATACGATAGAAACTACCGACAGCTGTCAATTACAAATACTTCTTTTTCTTTTTAAATAATTTCAGTTAAGAAATAAATGTATCTCGTTTTTATGTGTCCCATTTTTTTATTATAAGCAAAGACAAGATAAACACTTATAATTCATTATGTAATCACTTGTATTCATGTGGCAACGTGGTTAAAGAAGCATGCCCCTTGCAAATCGGATCAAATGGCTTCTCCTCTGCTTATGTGCCTCTATGTACCCATTTTTCAGATTTTGTCTGATTTATTGTTGAAATCCATATTTTCCAACATATATTAAGCTTTTTCAACCATGTTCACATGAAAATAAAAAAACAAGCTTTAGCTTTCCTAAAAATATTTCCTCTTTTGCATTTGAAACAGCATTTTTGAATTTCAAATTATCAACGCGTGAGAACGCGTCCGCAAGAACGTATGAGAAATGAAAGCACTTAAGGCCCAAACACAATGAACGCGGTTTGCGGCGCGCAAACGGTGACAGCTGTCACAACTATGGGATCTTATATAGCTGAATTTCGTAATTCTGAATGAAAACCGCTTGCGCGCCGCGAGCCGCGTTCATTGTGTTTGGGCCTTTAGCCTGCACACACAACTCCTGATCGCCTAGTGCTTGGTTTCTGCTTCTGGCTAAGTCTAAAGGCTTTGTATGGGATTTTCCTCAAATTGGACTTGTTCTAAGTCCAGTTTGGCGAGTACAAATTCCATACAAAAATCGCCCATTTTAAACTTAAAAATCGCGAAATCATCGAAAATTTGCGCCCAGAGTGGTGCAGCATTCTGACTCCTGACATTTATGGGGATTTGTGGCAGTTCAATGCGTCAATTTAGTATAGGTACAAACTAAGGTCCAACCGAAACTCGGTCTCGGCCTACTCTCAGCCGAAATCTAGGCCGAGATCTCGGTTCTCATTCTCGGCTAAAATTTGCCGAAATTCTCGGCCATAGCTGAGACTGCACACGTGCCAGTCTATCAGTAAGCTATCATAAGCCAGCAAAGTTTTATCAGCTCCACTGATAGGTGTTTCATACAGGCTCTCATATTGCAATTGAAATATTACAATACATTAGAGGAGATTGAATTTTCCATACAAATTTACAAAATGGCTGAATCGAAATTTTAATATCAATTCTGTGTGAAACGCCCATACGTTGCGACTTTTTAGTAGAGCTGGGCAGCTATATGATGAGAGGCGGTACAACTTAAAAGGCGAAAATCCAGAAAAATTATTGTTTTTGTGTCATAATATTAGCTTATTTAATTTTGAGTATTAAAAATGTCCATATACTCATACACAGAAAATATAACAATTTATTGCATTTTTTGCACTTTTAAAGGTGCAAACACAATGAACGCGGCGCGCAAGTGGAACGCGTTTTCATTCATAATTACGAAATTCAGCTATATAAGATCCCATAGCTATGACAGCTATCACCGCTTGCGCGCCGCGAACCACGCTCATTGTGTTTGGGCCTTAACTTTTAACCCATTTTAGCTGCTATGTTTCTAGTCTCGTTCTCGATCTCGGTCTGGGCCGAGAATATATTTTTTCTCGTTCTCGGTCTCGGTGTCGGCCGAGAATAAAAAATCATTCTCGGTTGGACCTTAAAAGCCCAAACACAATGAACGCGGTTTGCGGCGCGCAAGTGGAATGCGTTTTCATTCAGAATTACGAAATTCAGCTATATAAGATCCCATAGTTGTGACAGCTGTCACCGCTTGCGCGCAAGTGGAGCGGGCTTTCATTCAGAATTACGAAATTCAGCTATATATCCCATAGCTGTGACAGCTGTCACCGCTTGGGCGCCGCGAACCGCGTTCATTGTGTTTGGGCCTTTATGCCAACAAACTGTAGTTCAAGTAGCTAACACTTGATGACACTATAATAACTAGATGGAATAAGTTGCCATGTCTACAATAATGTCATAATTTTTGTAAATGAAAAAGAAAGAGAAAAAAGTGTTCAAACGTGTTTAGATTTCTATATTTTTGTAATATAATTATTAAATTGTTTATATAATACATTCAAAATGGTTTTAGCTGATCTTGGACGTAAAATTACAACTGCTTTGCACTCTTTAAGTAAAGCAACAGTTATAAATGAAGATGTGAATATATATTTTTTAATCAAAATCATTTAAATATATTGACTTCAAACTTTTAGGTTCTAAATTCTATGCTAAAAGAAATCTGTGCAGCCTTACTAGAAGCTGATGTTAATATCCGTTTAGTCAAGAAGCTAAGAGAAAATGTTCGCGCTGTTATTGACTTTGATGAAATGGCTGGAGGTCTTAATAAAAGACGTATGATACAGTCAGCTGTTTACAAAGAATTAATAAAAGTATTATAACTCCTTTTAAAAAGTTCCTATCTAAAAATGTATAATTACAAATTTTTATAAAGCTCGTAGATCCAAATGTAAAACCATATCAGCCAGTTAAAGGACGTGCAAATATAATAATGTTTGTTGGCTTACAAGGTTCAGGAAAGACAACAACATGTACAAAACTAGCTTATCATTATCAAAAAAAGAATTGGAAATCTTGTTTAGTTTGTGCTGATACATTCCGTGCTGGTGCATATGATCAAATTAAGCAGAATGCAACTAAAGCTAGAATACCATTTTATGGTAGCTACACAGAATTTGATCCAGTTGTTATTGCACAGGATGGTGTTGAAATGTTTAAAAAAGAAAATTTTGAAATGATAATTGTTGATACTAGTGGACGTCATAAACAAGAGGAATCATTATTTGAAGAAATGTTAGCTGTTGCAAATGCTATAGTATATTGATTTTTAATTATTTGTGTTCTTTGAAAAAAAAAACAAATTTAACATATGTTTTATACTTATTTTTTAGAATCCAGATAATATAATTTTTGTTATGGATGCAACAATTGGTCAAGCATGCGAGTCACAAGCTAAAGCTTTTAAAAGTAAAGTTGATATTGGATCGGTTATAATAACTAAGTTGGATGGTCATGCTAAGGGAGGAGGAGCGCTATCAGCGTAAGTGTATTGATTTAATTATCTTATGAAAATATAAACAATTAAGTTTTAAAATATTGCTCCCATGATCTTAATATAGGAAAAAATAAAATGTTAATAAAGCAGTACTCGAAAAAGAGCAAATCGTTTTCAGATATTTTAGATCAATTTCTTCAATCTTAATTGTATATTGTGTAGCTGATTTTTGTCTTAAGAGAAAAATTATAAAAGAAAAATAATAAAGAAATAATATAGATACAGCACTTTTTTATTTGGAAAAAAAGTAATTAATTAACACTAAGAAACACAAAACTGCACAACAATGGCTGTCAAAATTAGCCGTCGAAAAGAGGTTGAAAATGATGGTCAACTTTCTTAATTTAGCAATTTAATACTTTTATTTTAAATCCAAAACTAGTTGCAATTCAAAATACAGCCTCAAACAAATCAGTTTGTTGTTTTTATCTGTAGATTAAAAATTCAGTTTTTTGTATTTTTGTAAAATTTAATTTTTCAAATTCTATTAAGGGTCGCAGCTACACAATCACCAATCATATTTATTGGTACTGGTGAACACATCGATGATTTGGAACCATTCAAAACTAAACCTTTTGTTAGTAAGCTACTTGGTATGGGAGATATTGAGGGTCTTATAGACAAAGTAAATGAATTGAAATTAGATGATAATGACGAATTACTTGAAAAAATTAAACATGGCCAGTTTACAATACGTGATATGTATGAACAGTTTCAAAACATTATGAAAATGGGGCCATTTTCACAAATTATGGTAATATATATTTATCTTTTTGATTGTTCACATTATGCTTACTTGAATTTAAGGGAATGATCCCAGGATTTTCACAAGACTTCATGACAAAAGGTGGTGAACAAGAATCCATGGCTAGAATCAAAAGAATGATGACTATGATGGATAGTATGTGTGATGGTGAATTAGATAGCCGTGACGGAGCTAAACTATTTAGTAAACAGCCAACTAGAATTATAAGAGTAGCACAAGGATCTGGAGTTACGGAAAGGGAAGTTAAAGAATTAATATCACATTATACAAAATTCGCAGCAGTTGTTAAAAAAATGGGTGGAGTTAAAGGTCTATTTAAAGCTGGTGATATGGCAAAAAATGTAAATCCAACACAAATGGCTAAATTAAATCAACAAATGGCTAAAATGATTGACCCAAGAATGTTACAACAGGTATATTAAATATGAAAATATTAAAAATTTAAGGTTTTCCCAATAATTTTTACCTGCGTTTTATTGAATTTCAAAGATGGGTGGAATGTCTGGTCTACAAAATATGATGAGACAATTACAACAAGGTGCTGCTGGTGGTTTAGGAAATTTAATGGGAGGTTTTGGTAAATCATGAGTGTTAAATTAAATAAATTCAAATAAAAAATAGAAAGACAGAAAAAATTCAGTTTCGTTGAAACATTTCTAATTGATATTCAAAAATGCTGTTAAGTTTAAAATACATATATGTACATACATATATATTTTTTATTTTTTTTTTTTATTAAAAAAAGTCGTGTTCAACACTTTTATATTTAAAGCTTTAATAAATTTTATAACGGTTTTTCTGCTGTATATAAAAACTTTAACATTCGAAAAGTTTGCATTGAAAATTTATGCATTTAGAGTAGTATTGTTTAGTCATAATTATAGCAAATAAAATAAAATAATAGTATTTATCTAGGGATATTTTTTAAAAAAAAATCGAAGAAAGCAAGCAACTTGCGACCATTTTATTTATTTTTGGGCAGTAATAGTAATTAAATAATAGGTATATATATATATATATTTTTTTTTTTTTAAATAAAAAAACTGGTAATATATACAAAAAGAACGTGTATATGTATGTGTGTAAGAAAAGTTTATTTACTTTTTTTGAAGGCGCTTTTTAGTGTGTATCGTCTTCATTCATCTATTTAGACGAACTTTCAAAAGATGGAGATTCATCTACAAAATTAATGTTTAATCGATAATATATATGTATATAAAATTTTGAAAACAAAAATAAAATAATAGTGACTTTGTGATTTTTTAATGGAAAAACAGCTGATGTACGGAACGGAACCTATAATGAGTAACTAACGGTAGTATATAGAGGATTTTTGAAATTTTTGAAGCAACGAATTTTGGCAAGTCATTTTGTCAGATTTAAAGATGGATAACAATGGAATGGATAATACTAATAGTGATTGTGTTTAAAGTAATTTCGATTGTGATACCCTATATATTTTTCAGAAAAAGGTAAGGGTTTATTCAGACTCAACTCAGTGCCAACATTCTAGCAAAAAAAAATTTGAAATATGTGTGACGCGCGCTTTTTAAATGAACAATTCCCGGGACTTTTTTGACAGAATCACCATAACCGAAAAATGATGTAGTGTCTTATTAAAATATTTCCAGAAGCGAATTTTTTGATTACGGGGTTCCAGTTGTAATAATGCTTAAGGCTTTTTATAAAAGAAAAAGGCGTAATGAAAAAGAAAAAAAATTTTACTGTGGAAATTAACATATTTGGTTTGATACGGTGCGTAATTTTAAAGAGTTTTATTATTTCCTATATAATGTAAGAACAAGATTGCCAAATCTTTACAATATACGGTAGATGGGTATTCTAGTCTAGAAACTTGAAAAACCCGATTTTTTTGATAATTGTATTTTCAAAGTGTAAGCCTTTAAAAAAATGCTCCTAAAAGGATTTTTCAAAATTCAAATTATTTTTGGAGATATGGCTGTTTTAGTAATGTATGGCTTATGCTGCGCGTAACTTTATTTGGAACTTTAAAGGCGTTTTTCTTGAAACTACTTTTTTCGAAACGGTCGCCATGATTTCCACTGAGTTCCACTGAACCGATTCACTTGAAAATCGGTGTGAGTCTTTTTTATACATTTCCCTATCGCAGGAACTAGGATTATAAAAAACTTTAATTTTTACTAATTTAAAAAAATTCGGAAACCTCAAAAAGTGGTAAAAACCACGTCTCTTTACTCCAAACGGCCACAACTTTGCGAAAAATTTTTTTTTTTGCAATTATCCTAGTTCTTGCCAAAGCGGTAATCCTCTTCTAGATTATTTATTCGCTTTTTTTTACTTCAGATTCAGAGGGTTCAAATCGTGGCGACCATCGAGCTCCATCCATTTTTTTACACCCCCCAATTTATCAGCCTGTAACTTTTTGGATTTTTGATTTTTTAAGTTTTTTGTTTTTTTTGTGTGTATTGTTTAGGAATCAATAAATATTATACAAAATAACGAATACTAAAATATTGTTTGTTTTTTTTATTGCTCCTCAAAGAGCACCTAAAATTCATGTCTCTAGAGCAGAATACTCACCTTATGCCGTTCTGTAAAAATATTTAGAAATCAACACGCAGATATATAATCACTAAAGTATGGAGTTTTAAACATGCGACGGAGCTTCATAACCCATCATTTATTTAAGTAAATAATTAAAGTTAAATTAAAAATAAAGAAAAAGAAGCACAAAGAAATTAGAACATTTTAAATACAAAAAATAAAAGCATGTTCTTAAAACGACACAGCAGAAGTGAAAACTTAATGCTAATGAAGATTGCAAAAAAATTTTTGTAGCGAATGATATAAGAAAAAATAAATTAATATAAAGAGGGTTTCACTTAATAATTATAATTTCAGTTAACATCTACAAAACCTAATTTATCTTACCTATTTTAGTTAATTTTAGTACTTTAAAAAATATTTTAAGACTTTTTTTTATAACTGCCAATTTTTAGGGTTTTAGAAATTTCTCTACAACAAGAAAATTAAAATTTAGCCATAATGTGGCATTGCTTATAACGTACTAAAAGTATTAAAAAATTAAAGTCAAAGGCAATTTCCTTTTCAGGTCTACTTTTCCTGATCGATCCGATTATTAGATTAATTATAATAATAGAGTTTCCAAACCTTCCAGTCTTTGTATTGCCTCTTAATTCTGAAATATACTATAAAAAATTAAAAATTATGAATAAAAAAAAATTTAATTATTTTACCTTCCTTGTTCAAGCCTAAGTGCTTCTGCTTCAGATTTTTTAGTAGCTTACTTTCAGGATCATAGTAAAGGACCATTGTTTCATCTTCAGTAACAATGCGCCCGATAACATCTGCTGGAATTTCACCACAGAGCTCCATGCTTCCACACAGCGTGCACGCTTTTGTTTCTGAACAGAAGAAAGAAGTTTCGATACCCATCTTACACTTACTATTTTCATATGAAGATGGTCATGGATAGCCCAATGAACATTACTTTTAGAAAGCCCGTACCTTGCTGCTATTTCTCTTATCTTAAGCCGGCGATCACTCAAAATTTCTTGCTTGATTTGTTTAATAGTTTCAGGAGTTAGCACATCCACTGATCGACCTTCATGCTCAACATCTTCGACAGATTCTCGGCCAAAAGGAAATTCTTTAATTTAATTTTTCACCGTGCTGTAAGAAGGTGAAGAGTCACCATACACGCGGTCCAAGCGTTGTTTAACTTCGGCTGGCTTATTCCCTTCTTTGAAAAGAAACTTTATCACACTTCTATACTCAATTTTCCCTATGATTCCAAAGTGGTATTCAAAGTATGATTCCCGATATAAAACGCTATGATTCCAAAGTGGTTTCATATGTATAGACTCGTTTTTGGTCATGCGATCTGCGAACTGATCACATGCTGCTCTTCTCTTTTTTGTTCTACTGTTTTGAGCTTATTTTTCATGTAATAAAACTTAAATAACTAATACAAACATATAAAATATAAACTATCTTCGTAATTTTGTTGTAAGTCGCCATGTAAAAGTCAGAAATTTGCTCTCAGGTGAGCTAATTCTCCGCTAATTTACAAACTTTTTCGCAAGTTGCAAGCTCAATTAGCGCAAATTTAAACCTAATTCGAAATGCTGATATGGTTCAAATAAAAATCATCATCACATCACAATTCATTTATTTAAATTCACTCATTTTATATAATATCAATACAAACGTTTAACTATAAAGTTTAACTATATATATAGCTGTAGTTTAACTTTAATTTTGCTGTGATTAAAATTAGCAAAACATAAAACTAAAAAATTTTTTAATTTAAATTTAGTAAGAAAGATGTAAATATTTATATCAAAAGTAGAAATCGACTTATTTGATTAGTAAATAAATATAAAAATTGAAAAACAAAATAATTTTATCGCGTTGCGGATGATACACATAAGCGATCTATAATTTTAGCAAGATTATCTCTCTTTGCTTTATTTGATAATAATATCAGTTTTTTATGTGCTTCAGAGGAGGAAAATAATCCAAGTATTTTTTTCCCTTCTCCTTTTAATGTTATTTCTACACCTCGCTCATTTGATCGAACCATAGCTATATCATTCCAACTGAAAACCCACTGAGTCTGTAATGAAAATAAAAGTTTTTCAAAGGTATATGGCAAGAAAAATATACTAAAAAACATTTTCAACTTACAGTCCAGTAACCAAAAAGTTCATTTTTAATAGTATAAAATATTCTATGATTTGAAACGAGGACTGCCTCACGATTTGGAATAATTTCAACAAAATAACAAAAAGTATCTGTTCTTGCATATTTTCCTTTTTCAATTTCTCTAAAAAATATTATTATTTTTTTATTTAATCCGGTAAGAATAATATAATTTAAAATAACTTACTTCAATAATTTATTACCCTGAGCTTCTCCTAAACTGTATGGTTGCAGGACACCATCAGAATGTAAAAATCGAGGAGGTCTTAGTCGATTAACATCTTCAGTTGTTTCAGTTGCTCTAAAGTAAATTTTAATTTATTAACTGTTTATAAGTATTAAACCATTTTTTTCTTCATAATTATTTCTCCAAATGTTACTAATAAAATATTAATTTTTCTGTAGGATATACTTATTTCTCTTCGAAATTATTGAACGAGATGAACTTTGTAATTGTTTACATAATAGCTTTGCCTTTTATATAATTAAGTATAATATACTTTTTTCAAGTGAAAAGCATAAAATTCATGATATTTAGATTTGTTTTTTTTTTATTAAAATAAGTTAAATCTTTTTGGTTTTTATTTAATAAAAAGTCACCATTTGATTTATTTTTTACAATACTTAATTTAAAATTACGTGAAATAATATGAAGGTCCAACCTTGACGAATACTTCATGCCAACTAAAGAGTTAATTAAGTTTATAAAAATATTCCAAGTGCCCCCGGCGGATGTTCCCTAGACGTAACATGATCCCTTGCTTACTTTAGCGTCGCGAATCAAGCAGAAAGAATTTGATTTCTTATCAGCTTAATTCGCGAGGCAAACAAATAAACAAAAGATCATGCTCGTGTAAGCACTTTATGAAACATTGTAGCGTGTTAACTTATATATCGTTATTAATATTAATAAATAAGGCTTTTACAAGAAAAAATTATATAAAAAATATGTTTTTGCTATTATGTAAAATAGATTATTGCATTTTGCTTTAAAAAAAATTTTAATTAAGAATAATAACAATTTTCTATTATGGTTGTTTTTCATTAACTCAAATTCCTAGTTTACAAAAGTAAACTATATTAGCTTATTTGGCTATTTATCGTAATATTTTTGATCAAGTATACTTAATAATCAAGAGCATTCTTAATATTTTCAAATTCATAAAAATGTATACGCAATTATGGCTGTGTATAAACTTCTCCAATTCAACCAATTAGAACAAGAAATACTATACAAGCTAACACATTACACTTAAATTTTTCTAGCATAAAATAAATTCTATTCTGCGAAGGTAAAAGCAATAATTACCGTTTAACAGCCTCGAAACTTCCGCTTGCAAAATCAACAACACCGGCTGTTGGTCTCGCTACAAGACCTACTGCTCCTTTACCTAAGCCTTTAAAAAATCCTTCAACACCTTGTTCTTTAGCACCACTAATGGGCTTTGTAAAAACTCCAGTAACTCCATCAAAAACCCCCTACATACGAGAAATGAGTAAAGTTATATTTCCATCAAATTCTTTAGTTACCATAACAAGTCCTTTTCCACTTCTAGCAATACCCTCTTGAAAATTTGTAGGTTTTTTATTCAATGCTTCACGTCGTTTCCTTTGATAGTCTTTATCAAATGTTAATGCTGCCAATCCCTTGCCCATAGCTCCAGTAATTCTATGAAATTTAATGGTTTTTTAAATAAGAATTTTTAAATATTCAATTTTAATAAATACTTTGAAACAGCACCAGCAGCACCCCCTACAGTATGACCAAAAAGAGATTTAACTCCAAGAACTAAGCCTTCAGCAAATTCACCAGGTCCTTGTATTGCTCCCTAAAAAATTTCATTGATGAATATTAAATTTTTGAATATTAGAGTACTATATTGAAGTAAGGTAGAACCTACCTGAAACGGTTCATAAAATAAATCTTCCACGCCCTTTGTTAATCCAACAACAAGACCATAAGGATTACCAAGAACATCCAAGCCCAAAACAAGTACGTACAATTGTTTAACTGCTTGCCCAGTATAGTGAGTTACCACTTCAGAAATTAATTGTCTCTGTGTAAAGAATTGATATTCTCGTTCAAAAAATGCTAATCTGGAAGAAGACAATAAAATTGAAAGTTAATACTTTGAAATTCCATTCAAAATAACTAACACTCCCTTCGATCTTAAAATCTATCTTAATGAATAGCACTAAACATTTAAAATAATGCTGAAGTATTAAAACAATTAAAAAACCATTATTTACCTGAAAACAACGTCATTTATATCTGTCAAAGTAACACCAACTCCTTGTAGAATTGTTGCTAAAATACTTGGAAGGGCAGTTGATTCAGATCCAGCCATTGAAAATGAAACATGAATTTTAAGTGGTCCCAAATGAAAATTATCATAAAAATTTTTTTGTTCTTGTTGAGTTTGCGTTGCAACCAAAGCGGACAACGGTTTTTCAATATTTGAGCATGTTTCGTAAAATAGTTTTGCCTGAAAGAAATAAATTAAAAATATAAATAGACTTAAATAATATCATTAGAAATCAAATTTACCAGAACCTAAACCAGAAACTAAAATTTGTTTAAATCAAAATCCTAATTCCGAACTATTCACAAACTTCTCCCAAAGCAGGGAGCTAGGTTCAATAGATCCTATGTTATTGTTTTGTAATTTTTACAAAAAATCTAACAAAAACTGATGAGAGAAAGAGAGGGAGAGAGAGTGTTATGGCTAAAACTTATTCTTGGGACAAACTAATCTAAAAAATAGGGATACTTCATAAATGAAACAAGGCTACTTTTCAGTAGTTATAAGGGCTACTTTTTCGGGCAAAACATCAATGCTATTGTTCTAAATCTCTCACTTTAAGATCAATTTTGACTAGTTTATGCAGTAGTTTCTATTACATTAATTCATAGAAGAGTTTTTGTAGTATGAATTGATACAAAAACTTGTGTACAAAGAACATAATTTGACATTTAAGATTTGTTTTAATTTAACCCAAAAATTAGATTCATTTATCAATACGTTAATAATAAAATTTCAAAGAACACAGAATTAAACATTGAATTGTATACAATAACCAAGACCAGCGATTCCCAAAGTGTGTTCCGCGGAACCCCGGGGTTCCGCCAAAAAATTTAGGGGTTCCGCGTGACAAATTTTATTTTATTAAAACAAAATAAGAATGGTTTTTAATATATTCACATTATTGTTATGTGACCCTTAATATAATAATATACATAACGTAACTTCTTAAGTATAAATTCTTGTATAATAATTTCCACAACTATTTATTATTATGATTTTTAATGTTTTAACTTTTTATTCAATAATCAATAATGTCAACTATCAAATTAAATTAATTATTACCAAATGATGAAATTTTTTACTTTCACCGTATTTTGAAAACTAAATTTCACTGCCAAACTATTAATGGTTATTGCTATTTGCAGCCTGACTTCTTCCCCTGACTGTCTCCACTCGCAATTCTAGTCGTCCCTGAAAGCAAAGGAGAAAAAAAATTCACATACGCAATTCTGTCACGTATGTGTTCCATCTATATCAGGCCAGCCATCAGGCGAATAAGATCCGGGGCTTTTCTTTTTTCACCTAACACACGCATGATGGAACGGATTAAAAATGTTGCAAAAAAACTGTAACAGTATTCATTGTATTCTTCACAGATATGCATTAGTAACAAAAAGGATTTCAGTGACATTTAAATCTGTTCTAGATGAAGCAGGGAAGATCATTAATTTTATTAAAAGTAAACCATTGCAATCTCGTATTTTCAAAGCCATGTGCTAAGATATGGGTAGCCTTCACACCACTTTACTTCTTCATACGGAAGTTAGATGGTTATTGCTTGGTAAAATTTTTGTACGAATATTTGAACTGCGAAAGCAAATCTTATTGGTCATAAGCATAAGCATAAGCATTGGCGTATTTTATTGGTCATAAGTTTGAATTATCAGACAGACTAAATAATTTAACTTGGCTATCTACACTTGCATACCTTGCTGATATATTTAGAAAATTGAACGAATTATGTTTGGCTCTGCAAGAAAAACAAGTCAACATATTACAAGCAAAAGATAAATTGGTTGCCTTTTCAAGGAAAATACAATATTGGATTTCAGCTGTGGAGCAAAATAACTTCGAGTGTTTCCAGACGCTTAGTGATTTTCTCGAAGAATCTGAAGTGGATTTGGATATGGAAATAGGTGATGGTATAAAAACACATCTGTCCAGCTTATAACAATTGCTCAGTGATTACTTTCCAAACCTGGAGAATAGAGATAATTGCTGGGTACAAAATCCTTTCAAAATAAAAGAAAAACTAAAAAGATTTATGTCCATGGATTATGAAAATTTGATTGAGCTAAGATCGGATACACAATTAGAAGCCAAATTTAGAACAGTTTCATTGACAGTATTCTGGTCAGATGTATTCGATGAATATCCAAATTTATCAAAACACGCTATTCGAACTCTATTGCCATTTGCAACCACTTATTTGTGTGAAACTGGGTTTTCAAAATATGTTGCGACAAAAGTCAATTATCGTAACAAACTTGATGCTGCACTAGATATGCGAGTTATCAATTATCAAACATAACGCCCAATTTTAAGAGAATCATAGAATCAAAGAAACAGGTGTATTCTTCACATTAAAGCTTTTTATTTATTTTAGTTTTTGTTTTGTATTTTCATTCATTATTTCTATGAGTTTCTTTTTTTTGAGTTTTTTTTAATTCAATAAAATCTGAAATACCAAAATAATATTTGTTTCATTTAACAGCAGCTATTAAAATTTGAAAAGTAGTTGCATAAAAAATATTCAGGGTTCCGCGCTCATTGGCAACAAATTTGGGGGTTCCACGATATTAGTTATTATCATTTTCTCTTTTTTTTTGGTTTGATGTGTTTTTTAATTTCCTAATGTATATGGCTATGGATATTTTTCAGTTATAATTCACACATGAATTCATAAAGGAAAATTCCATAGATGTGCATTTTTGCTGCTGGGTGTCTTTAATCAAAATTGCACTAAGCAAGTCGTAAAATAATTACGATTAAGTCAAATAGATTTTCCCTTTTGTGAAATTATAGAAGGAATTAAATTGTAGAAAATAAAATTAATTAACATTTTCTATTGCTGTATGTTAGAAAACATCAAACAATCAATGAAAAATCCAAAGCAAAGGCATATTTTTTAGAAAATTCATTTTCAACTATATTGGGAAAAATAAAGGTATAAAAATAAATAAATCAAATGGATTAATGAAATTACGAATTTATGTATTATCATCCATCGAAAAAATTCAGTAAAAATTAATAATAGTTACCGATTTAGGACTTTAGGAATCTAATCTTTTATTTTTTGTAATATTAAATTAAAATTTAGTCTTTTAATAAAATTATTTATCGTTCTCTTTTTTCTTTATCAATTTTGTGAAATAATTCTAAATAAAAGCTAATTTTCAAATATTTTCTTTAAATTTTTAAGTACCTAAAACTGATAAAATTAACACTAAATTCACGTATTGAATATGTTTGTAAGACTCAAGCTTAAACAATTCTCGTATCTAAGGTCTTATAGATTTATGTGTACAAAAAGAAGGAAAAAGGAAAAAATTGTAAAATTTATAATTATACTTACAGCTTCTTCATCGGTAGTTTCTTTTGAAAACATATCAGCTAATTCTGTTATAAATTGTAAATCAACTTTAACATGAAATTCTTGAATAAGCATACAACAATATTTAAATTGTTTAACTGTAGAATGAGGTATAACTCTTTCCACTACACTACATTCAATGAAAGGTTTTAATGCTAGAAATACAAATAAAAACCATCATAATTATAAACATTTGTAATATTATTACAACATGTAATATTATTACCTGTAGTAGCTGCAATACTTTTTGGTGGAGAAACTGGTGCTAAAACAACCGGAAATATACAATCTGATAGTTGATTATCAATTTGAATTCTATTAATTTTTGCATGAATTTGAGTTTGATAAGGCGATGTTTTTAGATTTAACCATAAACCAGGATAGAAAGTTCGACGAATATCTCTTTCATGTGATTTAAGCAATTGCATTTGTACAAAATTAATCTTAAAATAATTATTAGTAATTTTATTATTTTATTTCAAATTTTAACAGTTTAAAATAAACCTCGTATTTATCATCTTCAAGGAAATATTTATGACTAAAATCACCAATTTCTCTATGAAGTAAAAATTCTTGATACTTTTGTTCAATTGCATTGATTTCTGATATTTTCATTTGCTTAAATCGTGTTTTAGTTTTCTTTTTTGATTCCCAAATAACACCTTAAATTAAAAATGGTATAGCAGTATATTAATAACAAATATATATATATATATATATATAACTAATACCTGAACTGGCAACTCCCAAGTATAGAATATCGACGGATTTGATATTGTTTAATACAGATAAGCCAATACCATAGATACTTATTTCTATATCTGTATTTATCTATAAAAAAATTTCAGTGTTTTTTACCAAATTTAAATATTCTTAAATTAAAAATTTCTAAGCAATTTAATTTTTTTTCAAAAATCAAATTACACCAGGTACGCCAACAAGTTAGACATTAATTCGACTTTTATTTCTTTTCTAATTAACATTGTCAATTTGTCTCCCTTGATTATGGTGTCGAGGCGAATGGGTCTAGTGAGATCCAATTATTTGATTTATTTTATCAATGAACGTAATAGTGATTGGGAGATGGCAATTTTCCAAGATTAAGACCACGGGGAACCTCTTCATGTTTTCAATTTCTTTTTAAATATATTAAAAATAACAAAATACAGATATAAAGAATACAACCGTATTACTGTATGAATATTAAAAATTCAATACATAAAAGCATGACAACAAAATGTTTTATTTTCACGCATACCTTAATTCTAGTTATTTTTGATATTGTTAGCACAACTAAAATTTAATACAGACTAACATGGCTTAATATTAATTAAGAATATCTAACCCAATAAAAATAAGATATTTTTGAGTACTTTTTATATAATTCTTCTAAATCATTAATTTTTTGAACACAGTTTAAATTTTTTTACCTTCTCTAATTGACTAGCACTTTGAGCGTCATTAGCAATATAAATTTGATCGGTAAATAATAAAACACGTTGTGTTCCATCTAAAAATGATACCCAATAAGCAATATCAGAGTCTTCGCCAGATACTCTAAAAATTTAAGAAAACAAAAAAAAAGCTTGACTGTAAATATAATGAAAAAAATTTATAAATATTTTATAATATTACTGAAACTCATCAACTCCATCTTTTCTTAAGTCATTTTCTATTGTTGTGTTTCCATCATCCCATAACAATTGTTTATATCCAGCTGGATCAGCCCAAGCATAAAGCATTTTTTGATGTGGTTTTAAAGTTCTTAAATAACATCAGTTAACATTTTGACACAAAAAATAAAAATTGAATGTTACCTTTTGTTAACATTTCCTTTTTCCCAGAAATTTATTACACGTTTTGTATGATTTATTATTAGACCAGGTGCATCTCCTGAATGGTATTCTGTAAAAGTTATGTATACACCTCCTTCTGTTACTTGTACATCGACATTAATCCCACCAAACTGTATTGAAGAATTATTGTTTTAAGGTAAAAAAAATTTTGTTAAATTTAATTTAGTTTTTTACTTTATTTTTCATCATAAGAAGTGTACATTGTACATCCGTATACTTAAAAGGACGTGATATATGATCATACTCTGGTATTCTTGCTTTAAGCATATGTTTTGTTTCAGCTTTAGGCCACAATGGAACACATTCATCAGGTTCAATCTTTTCAAAATTAGAATTATGTTCGTTACCTGTAATAAGTAGTTGATATACTTACTTTTGTCCATGGATCAGCTGATCTGTATTCTTCTTGTACTTCAATTGTAAAATATGCTTTATTAATTAGTACATAAAGTGGAACAAATGTTATTTGTTTAGTTAATGAATTATCTGTCAAATGATTATGCACTCCAATCTATAAGGAATTTTAATAACTATGCTTGAAAAATAATTTAATTCATAAATTTACTTCATATGTCATATTGTTAGCTTTACATTGTACAACACCTGATGATCCTGCTACATCAAGAGGAATTTTTTGACTCCATTCCCCATTGTCAACTCGAACTGAAGCTCGTTTTTTACCAAAAAATAATTTTTCTCGAAAAGAAAAGAGAATCGGGCCATTATAATCCGGTGGGTGATAAAGAACGTTTATTGATTCATCGTCGACCTTAAATTTTTGTTGTTGTTAAATTTTGTTAATATAAATTAATTTTTTAAAAGCTTTTTTTAAATAGAGCAACATAACAATAATATGACATAATAAACAACAATAAATTCCAATAGAAATAAGTTTTGTTCTCGTTATAAAATAAATTGATTTTTGAGTAACATATATTCATTCACAAGAACTTTTTGTCCAATAGTAAGCAAACAAAAAATGCAATATTGAATATATAAAGAGAGCGAACAAATAACATTTTTTAATTTTAAAAACGGTTAAGACACTTAAGCATTTTTATTATGCCCATTAAATAATTGTTGTCATTATTTATGAAGATTAATAAGAAATTTTTGATTTACAAAAATTAGTTGTTTTTAAGAATTTACTAAAATATGAAGGTAAAGATTACATTTAAAATAAATCCATTCCAAAAAAGCAATAAGCAATTTGAATAATATGCGGATTCTTTTGTTGAATAAAGTTTCATAAAAATTTTTGCGTTAAAAAATTTAAAAAGCTTTGATATGGAGTTTTTAAATTAACAATACCTTAAAAGGCGCCCCTGATAATTCATTTTTTTCAGTTTTTTGAGATTTCTGTATAAGAATTAATTAGCGGCCATTTTCAATAACTAATTTATCAAATACTTACCCTATAACTAAGCATTAATCCAGTTTTATTTATCATCCAAAATGGACAATATACTGTAAGCATTAAGCTTCCATGTCGATTTTCAAATCTTAAGTAAAATAAATTTGTGTTATAAATTTTACATTTTGAATTTTCATTACCTAACACCTAATTCAATATCCATTCTATCTACTGAGTCATAAGAAGTAAATGTCCAAACTGCAAACTCACCTTGTATTTCTGATATTTCTGTTGTACATGACCAATTTTTTTCTAAATATTGAATTAGCTGAAAATTAATAAAATTTATATAATAAATTATTTAGTATTTATAATAGTATTTGGAAAAAAGTCTAAATTTGAGTTTAAGGATCTTTAAAACTTAAATCATTTATTTTTTCAAAATTATAAAAAGTTATTCAACATAAATACAAAATCAAAAAGAAATAATGATATTGATTCAAAATAAAATATTACTTAAATGTTAAGTAGAAACTTGTGACGTCTTTGGGATAAAGAGAAATGTTACTACTTTCCAACTGCTTGGGATATATGTATATAAATAAAATTTGAGAATTACCCTTAGAACTACATAACTCTTTGCTTCTCCACCTTTGGAAGTTAGCTTCACAGTTGGCAAATGAAGAACATCACCAGGTTTTATAACTTTTTCCCCATAATCTAGAAAATCTTCTTTGTTTAATGCTTTTGTTTGTTCTTGAACTTCAACACCCTTTTGAACACCTTTAAAGTTAAACAATTAATCTTCAAAAATTGAATAAAAAATAATTTTTTAAAATTAAATTAACCATAACTACATCCAGCTACCGATACTACCATATCGATTGGCAAAGCATTCCGCAAATATAATGGAGGTCGTAAATGAATAGTATAAAATGCACTTAGGAGTGTATACTTTGATGAAATTTCATGAAAAACTTCAGTTTTTTCCCTTACTGCTTTTATATAAAATGGTTCAAATGTAGACATAGGATCACATTGTAAATTTTTTGTATAATTTAGATCAGTTGGACAATCCTTCCAATTTATTCCTTGAACTGAGCGTTCATATCCCTAAAATAAAATTATTGAAAAATGTTTATTGTAAGTAGATTTATTTATATACCGGCAAAGAAAAATATAAATCTTTTGTTTTTGAGTAAATTGCGTGTAAGGGTACATTGAAAGTTGTTCCAGGATTAATTGTTCCAATAAATATTGAGTTTTCATTACGTATACGATATACATTTACTGTAGTGGAAAAATGGTTTTTTACCTACAAATAAAATATCTTTAGGTACTTTAGCGCTAGGCATATTGAAATATTTTAAAACTAAATGTGCATTTTATATTATAAATAAAATCTTCTTATGTATCGCAAAACAACATACTTTAACCACTCCATGAATATTAACTATAGTTGCTCCATATTCTGATTTTACTTCTGAAATTATTCCCCATGGCTCTTGATTTGTATCATGATATAAAGGAAAATAACGCTGATCAACTTTTCTAATTGGTAAAGCAATATCTTTTTTAATATCACCAATCTAAAATAAAGTTATTAACTATAAAATTTTACAATAACCACAAAAACCGAATACTTCAACATGTAAAACAAAATTTTCTTTATTTGAATTATAACTTAGAATACTAATTGCAGATTTAGCTTGATCCATCAACGCATTTTTCAATTGTAAATAAACTTTACCACCAGCAGAAATTTTACATGAAGTAACATCTTCAGGAGCAATATTAGCAACTGATTTATTTGTTTTGAATATTACAAATTTATTAAGATTATCATCTTTTAAAGTTTTCGTATTCGGCATATGGCATTCATGTAACGTAAATGGTCCTTTAGATAAATTAATAGTAATATCAAATCCGGTATCATTTTCAACAATATAAGGGGCAATTACATCTGGTTTTATTAAACCAGATACATCAAATGCTTGTGAAAATGATTGACCCAAAAGTTGTAAATTATCAAAACAAGTTTTACTAAAAGTTATTTCTAAAATTTCTTTTGAATTAATATAAATTCTTTTTATAGATTCTATTTCATTTTTTTCAGGTTCATCAGATTTTTTTGTTTCGATATTGAAATCAAAATTCAATTCCCATGGTCCATAAACGGCATCTTCATTTGGCCAAAATCTTTCATTTTGTTCAATAATTGGCTCCCAGACAGCATGAGCACTATTATAATATGAGGTTGATAATGTAAGTGTTCCATTGATTTTCATCTTCAAGTGAAAAAAATAAAAATTCTCTAAGTAGTCAAATTTTTATGTAATAAATTAAACATACCTGCTTACTCCAATCATGGACAGTTGCATTCATTCTTGTTTCAAAATATATCATTGGGGTTGTATAATATCCAACACCTGTTTCAACTACCAAAACTATTGAAGGTATTTCAATAATGCAAGTTTCAGGTTTACTTTCAATCTCTTTGCCTAAATTTTCTATTTCTAAAGCTTCAAAAGCCTCTTCTTATATGGATAAAAATAAATTTTAAATTTGATATATTTAAATATTTTTTCTTTGATTTAATTTACCTGCTTTGAGAAACCAAAATTCTTCATCTTTATAATCTTTTACTCCCCAAATTTTACTAAACTTTTTTGGATGTGTAACAATCAACGAATTTCTTTCTTCTGTTGAAGTTAGTGTTAAAATTGCCTTATTTATCAGCTCAATTGTTGCTGTAAGTATTCAATAACATAATAAGTCTAAGACTAATGGAAAAGTAAAAAGTAATAACTAACCAGGTGAAATATTGATAACAACTTCCGATAATTTAAGACTTATATTAAGACCTCTATCTTCTGGTGTTGATCCCTGTACACTTAGGCTACATGGATGAATAATATAATGTTTTGTTGCTTCTCTGCGTTCGGGTTGAAACATGCACATATACATTTTTAATTCCTTTATTTCACCGTGTACAAGTTGTTTTTCTTCAAGCATTCGTACTTTTAATATCATTTCCCACTGGTTTAATAAAAATAAGAACAAATCAATATAAGTAAAAATGATTCAAATACTTAAACTTGCATTAAAAACAATAGCGTTTGCATTTGTATTTTCCATTGATTCAACTAATATTATTTCTGGTTCATCCCAATGAACAATTAAACTAATTCGAGTTTTAGTGTCTGTTGTTGTTTGGTTAGTTTCTATATTTAATAAAATATTTTAATTAAAATTCCATATGTCGACAAATAAATTAAATTTTCTACAAACTTTTATAGTTATTACTATCTTGAAATCGTAAATCTTGATATTGTAAATCGTCTAGATTTATATCTGAACTATTTTTTAAGCCTTCATCTTTTGGAATATGAAAAAATAATCCTATTTTTGCCAAAAAATCTAAAGAAATTATTAAATCGAATCCACATACACGAATTTCAGCTGAAATTTATTTAAAACATACAATTTTGAGTCGTTGAGTTTTTAAGTTAAAAGAAAACTAACCAAAAGTTTCATTGCCCTTGAAATTTGCAACAATGTCTAACATTGATTTTGTATTTTCACAGACTTGTGCTTTTTTATCGATTACTTTTGTTAACTTTCTTTTCAGAAACCTAAATTTTACAAAAAAAAATTCATTGAAACCAGAAAACAATATTACTATATTAATATACATACTTTGTGATTTTACCTTCTGAAGAAGGTCTTGAATCGTCGAGCTGTACATCACATAAAACTATTGAAGTATTTAAAGTACCATCTGCTAATTTATTTCCTCTAATGGAAAGGTAATATAATCCAAATGTTGCAAGATTTTGTTCAATTTCTGAAAAATATTAAGAAAAAAAGTAATTTAATTTACAACAAAAAAGAAATTTAATTGGATTTACCTTTTAAATGTACAATTAATCCATCAATTTGGAAACTAAATTTAAGTATAACATCAATTTTATTTGTTTCGCCAAAATTTTTTAATTTTTCTGTTATTATTTTAGGCTGTGGTTTTTTGGGAACTATTTTAAATAAAAATATTAATTAAAGTAGATATTAATTCAACAGTTTAGTAACTAAATTTCTAAATACAGCAATATTTAAAAATATATATCTCCGGAAATTAGTCAGAAAAGGAAATTTTAAGATATTTTTAGATAATTCAGAATTCTACTTGATTTTAGTAGTAAATACGTCCAAAATATCATAATAGAATTAATTCTAGCTCTTAAAGCGTAGATCCTGAAAATTAAGTTTTTTTTAACTATAGTGTAATTAATCAATTTTATAAAACTTTTAAAAAGGCTCTTGTAATGAACAAACGCCGACTAATTGTAAAATAATTTGCATTATTTTCAATATTTTTATTGATAAGCCTAAGCCTAGATCCGAAAATTTATTTAAAAATTAAATCTATTCAAATAGCCAGTCGAATTTGTAAATATTATCATAAAAAATCTTATACCTAAGTAATGAAAAAGTTTAAAAATATTAAAAAAAAAACTACCTTCGTTTCCGGATGAAAGATCTAAAAGAAAATATTATTGTTTAAATTAAAAAATATTTAACTTTTGAATCTAAAACTAACCTTTTCCTATTTTTAATGTGTTATTGGTTACATTAAATTCCCCTTGCCCCTCTTTCAAATTTTTTGAAAGTAAAGACAAAAACATATAATAGTCCAATAGGAAAATCATAATCTAAAATTATTCATTTAGATGAGCAAATATTTATAAATATTGTTAAATATACTTCGATAGTATGAAGACGTCCTGATATATCCATTTCAGGTTTTTCTTTAAACCAGCTAGACGAAAGATTACGCTGAACATTTAATGTAAAACTAATTGAATCTAGTATATTTGCTTGAAAATCTAGGCCATACAATAAATCTGATTCTAATGAAAGAAAATTTCAGTAAAAATTTATATTAAATCTAGTAAAAAAAAATAAAGTTTATGAAAAAAATATTTGTTTTAGAATAGCTAAAGATAAAATACACTGTTTTAAAGGAAAATATTTTCACATAAGCTCAGTTAAAAATAAAGTTGTTAAAATAGTAAAATTGAGTATTGCTTTTAAGTGAAGGAAAGGAAATAAAATAAAAAGTTAATTATTTAATTAAGTTCTTTGGAGCTAATCAGGTGTTGAGAAATAAACATTGGTTAAGAAAAAATTATAACTTTTTAGTTTTTCATCCAGTTTTAATGATAGTAAATAGAAGATGCAATGCCCTTACAAAAATATATATATTATGGCGTTATCGCCAAATAAGAAGTCGAAGAAGAATTAGAAGTAAAAACACGCCTTACTAATTTTTTTATTAAATTGCCAGAAAAAAGCTCCTGTAATGTCGTGACATATGTACTAATCAATAAAAATGAATTACAAGTTATATTTTAAATTTCTTTTACTTACGAATTCTTAAAGCAAAACTGACTTCTTTTTTTTTCATTAAAATTAATGTAGGCCAATTGCAAAGAGAAAGATTTTCTTTTTGTAAGTTAAATGTAAGGAGGAATTATTTCTATTGAAAATTCCATGAGAAAAAATTTTTCAAATCTGAAATCTGTAAAGCAGCAACGAAAGGATCGGCGACAAAATATACACCAAAAATGAAATAATTAAGCAGATAAATAACGTTAAGGAAGTTTTTAAAGAATTTTTTATGTACTGAAGATACATTTCTTTGGCAAAAATATTGAAAGAAAAACACAAAAAAATTATAAAAAGAAAAAAAGAAAAATAGAATCAAGGTATAACATTAAATTAAATTTTCGTTTTGAGTTTTATCCAGTAGCTTAGAAAAGTATTGCATGGCTAAATTTGTGTAAGATTTTATTCGAAAACGTAAATGTTGAAACCATCTTTCTCATGTATGCTGGCTGTTTTCTGCGAATAAGCCTCGGATGCATTAGTAGATTGGGTAAATAGAAACCACTTCTCTTCCGGTGTGCTTACTAGGTGAGAATCTCTGTGATAGATAGAATATGAAATATAGGAGCAGAATAAAGCCCTCAAAAGAATATGCTAAAAATTAGCAGCATGAAACAAACCATTAAACTTCTCTTGAAAGTTTTAGGCACAACTTTATTATTATTATTATAAATGATAGCAAGTCAGGCTACCAAATACCAAATAAAGTTTGTAGAGTTGAACATAAGCACAATTCGAATTAAATTCACAGCTTGCATTAAACTTTTTTTCATGATGATAAAAATATTCACATAAATACCTTTCAGACTTAGACCTGATGTTATACTCTTTTCATGTGTTTCTAATATTTTTACTTTCGATAATTTCATTTCTCTAAGTTCAAGTTTAATATGATCCATTATATAAGGACTATTGTAATTCTAAATAAAATTAATTAGAATTGTATTTTTTTACTAATTAAATAATACCTCTGATAATAAATTTTCCGTAATATAATTTGTAATACTTAAAAAGCCAAGATCAAGTGCAATACCCTCCATAGTGCGTGAATCAACAGGCACAATAATTAAAGGTGCTTTTAGTTTAATATTAAATTTAATTCGAGTTGCTTTTGAATAAGCATCAACAACACTTTCCTTAGCAGCATCAGCAGCTGCCGTACCTGCTTCGGCTATTGCTTTTTGTGCTTCCTGGAAATTTCCTAAAAATGTCTAGGAACAAAATTTTATTAATATTTAAATATATTTATTTTAAATTGAAATTTATTTTTTTTTTTTACCAAAACAGTAGTCACAAACCAATTGAGGAAAAATATTTTTACACATCCCATTGTAAGAGAGATTTTCATATCATCTGTATTATAATTAACAGTTTCATCTAAATTAAATAATACAACTTGACAATATATGGCATTTTCTCCTATTACTGATAAAATCTAAGAAATAAAAAATATTTTGAATATTATTTTTCACTTAGGCTAAATTAGTTTTTAATCTTACTTCTGGATGATATGTTATAGGATTTAAATCTGTTACCAAAATATTTTTAAGTTTTAATGTAAGTTCTGTATATGAACTTTTTAAGATAGCTCCAACATTAAAATATTGAACTTTTAGATTGGCAATTGGTCTTTTACGGCAGGTAAGCATTATTGAAACTTGATCAAGGTTCGCAACTAGTTTAATTTTTACGCTATCCACAACAGAGTATCTAGTTTTAGCTATATTAATAAAATGTTATCAATAATAATTATTGATTTATGACATCTATACATACAATGAGTGGATTTAGTATTTAATGGTTCTTCTTCAATTGTTTCTAAGTTCGCTTTAATTTTTTTAAATATATTATCATCTTGCACAGCTGATCCAAGTCTATCATGTTCTGATATTCTCTCTAAATTTTCAATTTTATTCTGAAACTGATGAGCTATCTAAAAAAATACACAAATACAAAATTATCGAAACTGTATATAACTATCAAATTATTAATTTAATTACTATTAAGAGTTTTTGTAAGCCTTCTTGATGTAAAGTTACACAAAGTGTAGAAAAGTTAACAACAATTTGTTGTTCAGTTGAGTTATATTTTGTCATAAACTCGGGTGAAATTTTATTAGCCTTTAAGTAATTGTAATTATTTAAAATTAAAAGTAAATTATTCAAATTTTTACATTAATATATGAAATTGAAAATAGATATTGATGATCATCATTGTATTGAGGTGTATCAATAATTTTTATTATATCTTCTTTATCATCCCAGTTATCATATTCGTTTAATTTAATAGCACCCAATCTAAAAATTTAATGACCACAAAATCTTAAAATATTTAAATAAGAACAAATTTTTTTAAATTATATTTTAAGTTAGGATTAAAGTCAAATTGAACCAAAAAATTAAACTTACTTTATTTCAGCAACCATTTCATATGTTCGACAGGCTAGTGCTGCTTCTAATTTAATTATTTGAAAGAATAAAACTTTTTCATGATCACTTGGCCCAAATGATCCAAAAGAATCAAATTTTTCAATTGAAAATTCAGTTAATGGTGTTGTAAAAACTTCTGATGAAGTTTCATGATCTTTTGCTTTATAAATAGCAATTGAAAGTTCTATAAGTTAAATTAAAATCTAATTATTTTCATATATTAATGAAATTAGAAAAAATAAATACCTTTTAAAGTAAAACTGAGTTCCAAATTTGTATATTGAATTATTTCTGATGAAATATCTACTTTAGAAACAGCTTTTTTTGCCATTTTATCCTTTTCAGTTTCTAAAAATTTCATTAATGATACACTTGAAGCAGTCATACCCTAAATTAAATTATATATAAATATATTTGAATTTTAAAACTGCACAAAATATAAGATTTAAAATTTTGAAAAATTACTTTAGAGAGTTGCATAGGCTCAACTGAACTTTGCTGTGGAAAAGGTATACTTGTTATAATAGATATAGCGTCATAGATACGTTCTTCAGATGCATTAATTCCAATTGAAGGTAGTGTAACTATAATTATAAAAATTAAAATTATTTGAATTTAAAATAAAAAGTAAAAAATTACTTTGAATTTTAGTTTTTGGAAGACGGGGATCATCTTCAATAACACAGAGTTCAGCATTTAAAATAAATGATGCTGGACTTAAAATATGTAATTCAGTTAGATAACTATTTGAAGTTATATCATGCCAATTTTCTTGAGGTTTTGCCACTAATATCTAAAAAGTAAATTACATAAAACTTATAATAAGTTTTTAATTTATTTCAAAATCATAAAATGATGAAACTTTAATAAAATTTACAAAACAAAAAATCAAAAGCAATTACCTTTCCAAAAAATAAATTTATTATCACTATTAAAAAATTATTTTTCTTAAGTTTTCTGTGGGACTCGTACCTGTACATTAGCAATTTTCAACTTAAATCTGTCATATGATCTTTCCATAATTTCTTGAAGTATTTCACTTTTGTTTCTTCCTTGCTCATGCATTTCCTGAACATTTCCAACATCTTTTGGCCTTGGTTCACTAACAATACTAAAAATTCCTAAGCTAACAACAATAACAGATGAATGTCCTCTAAAAATAAAAAAGTTAAACAATTTTTCAAAAATTTTGTTGTTATTAAATCTACCGTAAATACATTCCACCATATGGAAATATAAGAATAGTTGGCATACATTTGATTTCTACCTCAAGTCTTTCATGTTTTTCTAATAAATAATGCATTCCAGTAGCAGAACGTTCTTTTATGTTTGACAATCTAGCAGCAGCTGCATCTTCCAAGCTAAGAAATGATATTTCAAATTTAAAATAATAACTTTTCTCTTATATTCTATTATAAATAGAAACTAAAAAAACAAAAAATCATTGTATTACTGTGCAAGATCAACTGCTTTGGGCTTTTTGAAAAATTCAGCTAATTGTATAATTGTCTCTGCATCATAAGTAATTTCAAGTGGTCTTGCTAAAACTTTTAAGCTCTGATCACAAGTCTAAATAATATTTAAGTTTTAAATAGTGTTATAAAAAATGATTTCATCATACTTTTTCAATCGGATTAGTCTGAAAATCAATATCTAATAAATTGTGCATATCAGGTACTTGGGATTCAATCAGAGTTGGAATGTGATTTTCTTTTTTAAATCCATACACAGTGAATTCTTTTACTCCAGCTTTTACCCTAAAAAAATTATATATATATATATATATATACGTATATCAAAAAAGTATAATTATATTTAAAGAAAAAGAAAAATTCTATTTTACCTAAAAGCGTTAGCAGCAGGTCTTTGACTAATTTCACATGTAAAAAGTTTTAATTTAAATAACAAAATTGATTGAAAATCAATAATTTCATCAACACTTTTACTATCGTTCAAAGGAAGAGTTACTAATTCGTCCCTTACACTGATTTCTAATGCACCAAGTACAAAATTTAATTTAATAGCTGTATATTCTTCAGGTAAAACAGCTTGAATAGCATCTTTTTCATAACCTATTGCTTGATAAAGTTTCTCTTTTTCTTCGGCTGTCATGGCATCTTCGAATCTTTTAGCTAAAGAGTAACTAAATATAATATTGCATTTCAAAAATGTTTAATAATCAAAATACCTAAATCTGTAGCTAATTCATTTGTATTATCTTGTTGTGCACCAGACCACCAACCGAAACTAATCCATGATTTTTTGTGATTTGACTTTTGTTTTTCTTTAATTTTATCCAACTTTTAAAACAAATATAATATTATTTCATTTATATAATTTAGTTAATAAAGCATTTTTAAATACATACTTCGTATTGAGCTCTATTTCTTATTAATTTAAGACTGACTAAGTTCAATTTTCGTTCACCTAATGTACATGTTTCTAATGATTCAGCACAAGGATTTTTTGATGTCATTTTATCTATATAAGCCTAAAAAATGTATATATATTATTGATGTTTCTTATCATATATGTGCAATAATAATATAATTTACTTCAATGTATGATTTCATAAGCCTTCGATACTCAATGATATGTTCCCAGGACCATTCACGTTTTTTTCGTCGAATGTCTGTTTCTAATATACATGTGATGGCAAATTTCCACCACTCTTTATAATGTCCCCTGTATCCTAAAATAGTTATTTTAAGTTTACGAAAAAAACTCTTAATCTAATTGAAAATACCTATATTAAATGGTCTATATTTTCTATATGGTACTCCCAATCTCATTCTATCTAAAGAATCGACAAGTTTCATAATATTCTATAAGAAATTGCTAAATTATTAACTGTATAAAAATTGCTATAAGTTTACTTGAAACTGTATTCTAGTTGTTTGAATATTAAGCTTGAGCATTTCTAATGTTAAATAAATTTTTGGTATTTCAAATGGAGGATCATTATATTCAGGATTCATATTTAGCTGGAGTTTTGCAAGAGATGTAATTGGTCCCAAAACTTTAAAAATTAAATATTTATTTGTGTCTCTAGTTATACTATTTAAGTTTACCATAGCTAAAATTTTCTGGTAAATAATCCTTTGTTGCAATATTTTCTTTAAATAATGTATCACGGATTTCTGTATCTTTTTTAATAAAAAGACTTGTTTTACAATTCATATAAATTGACAAACTGTCTAAATTGGTGACCTGTTTATTTAAATGAAAAAGAGATAAATTTTTTTATAAAAAAATATATCTAATATAAATAAAAAAATAAAAATTTTATAGGAATATTTCTACCTTAAAAACTTGGCTTCCTCCCTCTGCAATGTAACACTTATTCCAATCAGCATCTGTTGTGTAGATATCTAAGCCAAAAAGGGTAATACCAACGGCAAAAGGTATTTCAGATGTTGTGTTATCTTCAAAACGGACATGAACATTAGAAATTTTTATTTGTAAATTATCAACAATTTGCGCTGTTAATTTTTCCGTGAATGATTTATCTTGCTTTGGTTTATCTAAGATAAAAAAGAAAAAAAAAAAGTAATTCCAACGAAAATATGCATATCGACTGTAAAGTTTTGTTACCAAACCTTTTTCTAATTCTAGTTTTCTGGCAATTTCAATCTTTTGTAGTTCCGCTTCCTTAGTTTGCAATTCATATTGAATTTCTTTTTCTTCATTATATTGCACTGCTTGACTTGGGCATACAAGTACATATAAATCCTCAATTTCAACAACTACTGGTTGTTTATATAAATTCTTCCATGGAATTTTCAACACTAGCTTCCCTGTAATTCAATATATATTTTTAAATTCTGTAAAACTATGGTTTTCTTTTTCACCTAAATGTCCGTAAATAATTTTTACAGGCAAATCTAAATCATCGAGGGCATTTTGCCGAAGTTTCAAATTGTGTAATACAACATCACCTTAAAAAAAAAGTAAATAATATTAATCACATTTAAATTTAATATTAGAAGAATTTAAATGTATTAATAAACAAAAAAGAGAATAGATCTCCTTAAATGCTGAAGAGTGTAATTAAGCATTAAGTATAAAAAAACAAATCGAATGAGTTGTAATAACATTGTATATAAAAAAAAATAAATTTAACCTTAAACTTCACATCTTGCTAATTTTAGCAGATGTTATATGTAAATTTTAAAATTATTATATGTATGATTTTGTAGCAAAGAATAATTAAAAATATGAGCACTTATAGTCTTTAGACAAAATGTTTATTCCATTTTAATTATTTCAAGCAATTGCCCTCCTCTTTCCCGCAGGAAAATAACAAAAACCATATTTTAACAGCCAACTGTGAAATGTACTATAAAATAGTACACACCGCATCATTATGTTTTTATCTACATTATTTTCGATAAGATAGCAGTTAAGGAATTTGCAGATATGGAATAAGCATCAATTTTATTAGCATTCAAGTTTTCTTAAATATAAAACAAGAAAAATAAAACTACAAAACTTTAATATGCAAAAATTATTACCGCCCCATATCCCAATTTTCAATTGTTTGCTATCTAAATTCTCTACATAGTTGCCAAGAACTCTGTTAATAATATCAGTTACAATAGATTCAAATACCATTTTTACTTAATAATGTTTGTTGCACTATTTTAATTTTCTGTAATTTTAATGTCGTATTAATATGACGTCATTTTAGCTAGTATGTCTTTTCAATTAAAATTTTCACAGTTACTTTTATGGTAATTTCAGGTAAAAACTATTTAAATAAGCATTTCATACTATTTAACACGGTATCATTTTTTTGATCTGTATCAAAAAGTAGTAATAAAATAATAGTATTTTTAAAATCACATTGTTGATAGAAAACTTAACGAAAGTTTTTTGTACTTATCGATACAGCTGATTGCTTTTTTGACAGATTCCCATAGCTGTGTCGATAACTTCCGAGAAATTTAAATTTTTAAATTAAGTTTTATTTTTTGTATTTTTTTCAATTTCCTTCTATTTCTATTACGCCCCGTTTCACAATTCGTACTTAACTGTTCGTTATAGTAATTTGTAACATATTTTAAAGTTGTGTTTCGTTAGGGCTGGCACATATCCCGGTACACCGGGACATGTCCCGGTTTCAAGCGTTATATCCCCGTGTCCCGGTCATATCAGGTTCGCAGAGAACAAATACTGATGAATTTACTGAGGAAATTACTGATAAAACTCCATATAAAAAAAAATCGTTTGCACTGAGTTGAATTTACTGATGACTTCTATTTCAAAAGTTTTATTATTTTGAATGTCGATTTGGTTTGTGAAGTGAATTTAATTACAATTAGGAGTTTTAGAAAAAAAGAAATTAGTTTTCATTGAATTAGTTTTATTGAATTACACGTTTTACAATTTTTTTTAAAATGCACTCATTTAAAATTTGGTTGAATACTCTTGACACTGTAAAGTGCCTATTCTTCATTTAATCAATTTTTAGTCGATGCAAAAACAATATAGATTATTAAAATTATTAATAAAAAATTCTTACCTTCAATTATAATGCATGGTGTTTAATCATTTAACCTCACAAAACTATTTAGTTATATATTGTCAAAATTACTTTCGTTAAGTTTTTTGGTCTAAATAAATGAAAATTCCCTTGCATGTTGCTACATGATTCATCAGTAAATAATTATTTACTAATGAAATTCCAGCGGTAATTTACCTTATACTCATAGATTTCCCATACAAAATTTCGTAATGCCAGTAATTTCGTCAGTAATTTTTCCGTGCGAACGTGGTACCAGTAGTACTTTTGTCCCGCTTAGAATTTTATAATTTTGTTAAATTTGAAAAAGAGTTATCACGCCAAAATATTGATGGAAGCTTCATATATATCTAGAGATTCAAATATGGAAAAGTGCACAAATGGGACAACAGAAGAACTGAAGAAATTTCTTGTCTTATGTATTTAATGGGAAATATTCATTGCCGACTTTTAAATCATATTGGAGCACAAATATCTTGTCTTATCATCCTTTGTTTGAAAAAACTATGAGCAGAAATCGTTTTGAAGCAATACTACGTTGTTTCCGGTTTTACGATGATACGGCTGACACAACAAACACCCTGCACAAAATTAATCAAGTATTTACTATCCAGGGCAGAAGCTATCTATAGATGAAGCCTTACTGTTATGAAAAGGTCGATTGTTTTTAGACAATATATTCCACTGGAAAAGGCAAAATATGGCATAAAAATACCAGAATTGGGTACTTATGATGGTTTCATTCTAAACTTTATAATCTATTGTAATGCAAAGTAGAGCATTTACGCATTTATTGATGTATTCAAAGAATATTTAATATTTAAACTCTAACTAAATTTTTGATTGAGGTGGCTCATTACTTTATCAAGTAAGGATTAATTGTACTTACTGCAAATGGAAGAGTAAATGTTGTTGTTTACCAACACTTTTCAAACATTTTTGTTTTCCTTTATGTTATATTTGATGTTTTTTGAATTTAGTTATCATAAAGTTGATCCTAAGGTTGGAGGCTAAAGCTGTTCAAGAAGCTCCAATGTAAGTTTGGCTTATTATTTTTTTTGGTTACTTTGGAGCGGATTTAATTATTTTTGCTCTATAATTTTCATTCATTTGAGTTTGTTATGTTAAAACAAGTAATATAATAATTCTTCTCAATTTAATTTTATTAATGTAATTAAAATTTATAATACCAGACACCAGGAAACTGGTGGAAAAAGTACAGCTAAGAAGACTTCTTTGATTTTTGGGGGTATTATAAGTGGCATAATCATCAAGATTCTCACAAATTTAAAATTTGGAATCAATGAAATCTTTTGAAGATAAAGTAGGATATAAAAATGACAAGGCAAAAAAATTTTTATTTGATTTGAAATATAAGAAAAAAACACTAAGAACTATTATAAATTTTAGACAAAGGTATTAACTTCACGTTCCGGCTATTCTGTTAATCATCCAAACTCTGTTTCTCAAATGCTTGAAGAGAAACTAATTGCGTAATATAAAATATTATTAACTTTAAAAGAAGTTAAAAGAAGAAAATTACATTGACATTTTTCATAAACTTTTTTTTTAACTTTATAGATCAGTTATTTTATTATTATTAAATGTTCTTTTCTTGTTTATAAAGGCCAAAACCAAATCTTCTTGTATTTGATAAAATTTCTTTGATCTTTAATAACATTATTTTCAAAATGATTGAACTACAAAACACGTTTAATTTAATGCTCTTATGAATGCTTTTAGCCACTTCTAGATAAGCCCTTCAAGGCAACCCCATAAAATTCTTTTTTATTTTATTTGTGAACTACATACATACAAGTAATATAAAAAGAAATTTTTTAAAGTATATTCCTACTTGAGATTGTTTTTTCTTTTTTCTGAATTCAGAACTCGTTGCATTCAGTTTTCTGAAGTTTTTCTCTCATATAAAATTAAAATTAGTTTATTAAATATAATTAATGAATTAATATTTGAACTAATAACATCAATTGTCATGCACTCCCAACACAACAAAATTTATTTGAACTTGATTGGATGAATAGAAAAGATTTTATTAACAATTGAAGGTTTGTGAGTAACCTAATAGTAGGAATATAATAATTATAGTGTAGACAGAGATCTCGAAGCATATATTCAAAACATATTACACCTTCTTAACAATAGGTTAAAACTTAATGTACGAGAAAATGTACACCACGATATCATATTAGTTTTTGCTATTATTAAGTAAAAATTTTATTATTTATTTATTTTATTAAGTAAAAATTTCCAGGCAAAATTAAAAAAAGGTCCAAAATGAATTAGGAAATGAAAAATACTTAATTAATAGCAAAAAGCATTTGGTGTTAAAAAGCTTGAGGATTAAAATAAAAGAATAACAGAAAGTTTACTAAAAAATATTATTTTTCGAACCTTTTCAAAAAATTTTAACTAAAAATATGAGATGATATTAATGTTGTTGATTTTATGAAACATAAAGTTTTCAGAGCTCATCTTTTGTGTGATATTTGCCTGGATATTCCTTGCTTTCTATTATTACCCGTTCACATTTTTCTTGTTCTATTAGGAAATCTTTTGCCTCCCAAGCTTGTGAACCATCTTTAAATAAAAAAATTGCTCTATTATCATCTACCATATATTTCTCAGCTTGGATATGATTATTTAGTAAACTTGTTTGCCATAATTGTGTAATTTCTTCAGCTTCTTCTCTTGTTGGATTCCCAGCAACTGTTACAAATGTCATTAATGTTCTACCTTTCTTTGACATTTTAAGAATATTTTCCGGATTATTTTGATCAATTTTAGACATATCAATTTTTGGTGGTGGTCTTAAATGTTCGGGCAGTTCATCTGGTGGAAGAGGCTCTTCATCTTCCTAAAAATTATTTATTCAAAAATTTAAATTTACTTAAATGCAGAAACTTTAAATATTTTTAATGTAATTACATTCCATTGATCTAAGAGCTTCTCCAAGTCAGCATCAGTATAATCTCGGACATCTTTATTAATTCGATTAGAACTATCTCTTTGTTTTTTACTTAATGTAATCTGAAATGTTAGTGTACAGCATAAAGCCAAAAGCAGAAGTTTTTTAATAATTGCCATAAATGTAATTCACTTATTTCTCTTTTACTGATTATTAATATTTAACAAAAAAATTAATATTTTTATAATTAAATTGAATTTCAGCAGCTGTTTTTATATCTTTATATTTATATCTAGTATTATTGGAAATTTCTTTTTATTTTAAACGGTGAGAAAGATGTTTGAATCACTCGGCTTAAAAATCTTTATAACGCCAACATAAATAAAAAATAAAAAAGTGTTTAATATATTCTTAGTTCATAACCTCTTCTGTCATCGATGTCAAAATTTTAACCCTGCTGGTTTCAAAATTAATAAACTATGGCAAAGGAAAAATGATTGCTTACTAATCTTACACGTTGTGAATTTTTGTCAGTATGTGTTCGTTTGGCAGCCTAACGTGTTCTTTGTATTGTATATTTATCAGTGGGGTCACCAAATTGAAAAGTTCAATGAGATTCAAAATCTCAAACTTTAAAGTTGTTAACTATTTCTGATATTCATAAAAAAAAGTTTTCAATTTCCTTTCGATGGCACTTAAAGCTAAAATCGGCCCATCTGTTTTAAATGCAGATCTTTCTAATTTATATGAAGAGTCACAAAAGCTATTGGATAATGGTGCAGATTACCTACATTTAGATGTCATGGATGGGCAGTTTGTTCCAAATATAACTTTTGGCCATCCAGTGGTAAAATGCCTGAGAAATAAAATAAAGGTAAATACAGAATTTTTATAAAATTAAGATTAATTGGTTAATTGACCAATACAGAGCGCATTTTTTGAAACTCATATGATGGTATCAAATCCAGAAAAATGGATAACGTGTATGTCAGATGCTGGTGTAGATCAATATACATTCCACATAGAACCTGTTGAAGATAATATTCCACATATCTGCCGAAAAATAAAAGAATCTGGAATGAAAGTTGGACTTGCACTTAAGCCGGCAACAAGTGTTAAAAAATTAAATAATTATTTACTTTAGATATGTTTTACACTAATTTTTGATTTTAATAGGTGGATATTGTAAAAAAATATATTAATTTAGCAGATATGATTCTCATTATGACTGTCGAACCTGGTTTTGGTGGTCAGGATTTCATGCAAGATATGATGTCAAAAGTTAAATTTTTAAGAAATAACTACCCAAATCTAGATATTGAGGTTGATGGAGGGGTTGGGCTTAAAACTATTGATTTCTGTGCAGAGGTAATGTGTAATGGGAATACTTGTTGAAAATATAGTAAAATAGAGAGTATTTATACAAAAATGTTTGTCAAAACTATATAGCAGATAATATCCTAATTTTAGTCGAATAAGTAAGTTTTTCTTTGCTTAAATTTTTCAAATTCAACCCTAAACTTTTCTAATTTTACTGTTTTTTTAAATAACAGTTTTAATAGCAAAAATAAAATTTTCTTAGAGTATCGAATGCCAATTTTGATTTAAAATTCTTTCAGTAAATTAAAGAAAATATTTTTAAAAATATAAATTATAAATTATTTTTTCTCAATCTCTTCAATTGAGATTTTTGCTTTTTTAATTTTAGGCTGGTGCAAACATGATTGTTTCTGGGACAGCAATTACAAAATCGAATGATCAAAAGCAAGTGATAAGCCAATTAAGAGCAGTGGTTAGTTCTGCTATACAAAAGTCAATTGAAAAATAGTTCAAAAATTGGAAAATAATGTATTAAAATTAAGTTCTTTTTTTTTGACTACCTAAAATTTAATATAATAAAATAATTATTTTTCAGTTTTAATAACTGATTAATGTATTTCTCTTATTAATAAGTCTGTTTTGATTTAAAATTTTGCATTTTTGGTATATAAATATACCAACAGATAATTTTTATTTAGATTTATGATTTATTTTATTGAAATATAAAGAATGTCCGGTGTTAAACTAACAATAAAACCTGTGTTAAAAACCGACAGTAAAAAATGAGGGCCAACATATATGGCACAGAGCAACAGTAGGATGGAAACTATTTAAATTTGTTGAGTACAATTTTATAATTAATTGTTTTAGGAGACTAAAATTTAATAATACTGAAGACATCTGGAACTACATCTGGAATATTAAAATTTACAGGACAGAAAAATAAGCTCTATATTCTTTTTTTCTATGAGTTTCAATACTTTAGAGCAAATTTCCCCTCGTATAAATGCGACGTATACAGCCGGATTAAAAATTATTTTTTGTGAAATGCATAAAAGTTAAATTATAAGCTTTTTAATTAGTTTCGCATTGAAGTGGGGTAGAAGGCTAAACAAAAATTAATAGCGTGTGGTACGTTACTTTACTGTGAGCCTACTATTATCAATATAACAATATATATAAATTATTTATATGTAATATAGTGTTTAATATATCTTTGTAAAAATTTGAGGCAAAGCTTCTGCTTATCTAATGCCGGAAACACACCTAATACTTTAACAACGTTTCTTTAATGTGCATTTGATAATTTTTCATGGAAATGAAAATTTTCTTTAAACGGTTAAGAGATTCTGAAAATTAACTTCTTTAAAATCCTGTGGGAAATGAGGGTTTTCAAAGACTTTTGCAATTTTTAATAATTAAATTTCAATAAAAATTTTATATGAGTACTTAAATAGTGCTTTATATAAAATAATGTGATTTTTTAATTTCTTTATCAAGTGTATGATCAAACAACAAAAAAGAAAGTAATCCCATTTAACAAGCACCAGTCAAATCAGTACTAAATATTTGTGATTTTATTTATATAATATTTTTATATTTATATATTAAACTCATATGCAATTTGTTGAATGATCAATTAGTTTTTCCGTCAAATTTTTTTCTTGATTGAAAAATACTCCTTTGACTGAGCAACAAAAACTGAAGATTAATATAAACGAACAAAAGAATGAAAAATAATTAATTGTAATTTAGGTTATCAAAATAATTGATGCAATATTATTAGAAGTTTTCAGCACGTATTTTATTTTCGAAAATGACATATTGTAATACATTAACATATCAAAATAATCTACACCCTTTTAAAAATTACTCAAAATATTAAGTTCGAAGTTCATTAATATTTTTTTATTTTTATAGTTGACTGCTACATTTTGTGCAAGCATTTTTATACTTTTGCTCTTTTTATTTATAAAAATTTAACTAAGTAGCACATATCTGCATGATTTCTATTAATAGTATATAGTTCATTTATATATATACATATATATTTATATATATATATAAATATATTTTAAAAAAAAGTATAAATGACAAAATAAAGAAAATTGAAGCGTAAAATGTTTGAATTTATTTTATATTTATTATATAAAAAATTAACTATCTTTGTTAGGGAAGCCTTAAAAAATTTTAACATATTATATTATTATAATAAAAAAAATTTTTTTACCATTTTTATGTGATAAGCGGTTAAAATACAAAAGGGTCTAACTTTGCTCTTCCAGAGTATTCAATTTTATATTACACTCTTTCAGTAAATACAAATACACAAGGATCACAATTACATTAAAAAATAAAACAACAATTGGATAAATTCATTTCAACTCAAAAACAACAAAATGTATGACAATAAATAAAATAAATTCATAATGTTAAATTCAGATCATGTCGTAACATGTGAAATTAATTTACTTATAATACAAATATATTAAAAACAGATTATATTTAATAGGGAACCAATGAATTGATTCAAGAAAAAAAAACAAAAAAAAAGTGTTTAACCTACATCCTAATTGTGGCGTTTTATAATGCATTAATATTTTTGCGCTTATTAAAATAACAACGGAGGTTTTTAAAATAAATTGGCAAGAGGAATGGCTCAAGTTGTGAATGTGTGCACAATATTGTTATAAAGAATCCCGATATTAATACATTTAAACCACTTATATGATTTATTTTTCTTTTTTTTGACTATTCATAAGTTATATATTTTTATATATATATATATACTTTTACACATAATTTCGGAGCCAATTTTTCTTGTTTAAGTTTACCGCTTTGTATATAACAATATTTGTGTTATTATATTTTTATTTTTTTGACTTTATAGACGTTCCGTTATCGCCATTGAATGATAGGAAAAAGTTTCATTTTTAAAGATACACTTTCACTTTATTTTAACGTTATTTCTTGTTTTTTTTTTTTTTAGTTTTCAAAATGGACCAAAAATAATAATCAAACGATAAATAGAATTCTTAAAACTATTATGTTTATTTTACTTCAGACCAGATTATATTCTTTGAGATTGGACTGCAATATTGTATCCTTGACGGCAGCAAATACAAATCTTATATTTTCGGTATCTAAAAAAAATATATTTCTTTAATAATATTAAGTTAATTAAATTTTTAAAATATTATTTCACAACTATATAAATGAAAGCTTATAGTATATCATTTTTTTCTTGACTTCAATTTGAATTGAATCTTAAATTAAAGGATATTATTGAAATTAAATTTGATTTATTTTAAAGTGATTAATAATGGTTGGTATTTTTTTGGACTGTAAATATTTCCGAATATGATATTTAAAAGTAAATTATTATTCAGTATATGATAGCAGAAGATTTATACCATCATTATCGTTCCGTTCTTTGTCAAAATATTTTGCATTAAAATGACGTAATATTTAACTTGTGCAAAAGGGAAAAATAAGTTATTTTAGCTACCTTGTAGTGATATATATTATTTGAAAACTAATCATAATGGCGATTACAATAGGCTCAACTATCTAATCAGGACTCATTCAAAAAATTAAAAGAAATTAAATAGAATAGCATTTTTGTAGATATGCTTTTCGAATAGGAATTATAAAGAGTGAGCAGACATAAAGTAAAGTATCTGTGAACCGTTATTAAACATGTGGGAAAGTTAAAGGACTAACACTCCAGTTAATAGTCCTCTTACGAAATATTTATTCTATATTTAAAAAGCGTTTTCACTACGAATAAATCAAATTGAGGTTAGCTGCATATTCTGCCATGAGCTGAAGAAACAACTATCCACTAGCTCTTTGACTACAGGAGGTAAATGTAAAAAAAGGCAAAGCTACTTCCCTTTTACCATGCGGCATGTTGCATGTTGTTGATACAGATCAGATTACAGCGGTTTTTCATTGCTTTTAGTTACATTTTTTTCAAATCATTGCAAAAGTACTAAATTTTTCAAAATTGTGTTTCAATTTACGAAAATATTCTTAATTAGGCTATAATATTATAAAACGGATGCAAAAAAAATCTAATTTTGCTTTAAAAATATATTAGTAAAAAAAATAGTAAAAATTAAAACAGTTAAACTTTTCCAAATGAAAATTTTCTAAAGATATTAAAAATTTGCACAATTTGACATAAATAAAAACAACATGCTAAAATATTTCAAAACTTTATTTTCATTTATATATTTCCGATTTAGTTTGAATTATTATTTTTCAAAATTATGACAAATTAAATTCTTTTAATGCTGCTTGCATAATTGTATCTTTAACTGCACAAAATACAAGTTTTATATTTTCAGTATCTATATTAGGGATTTTGTTAGTTAATATCATTCCCAAATAGTATATATCCAACACCGTATCATGCAAAAAGAAAAAGAAAAACAAGTGTAATAATATTTTTAGTATTTTAAAAAGAAAAAAGGAAATATTAAAAAAATTTAAAGCTATTAAAAAGCAAAAATATATTAAAAGCTTTTTTACAATAAGCCGAAATTATAACATGCATATTAGTAAAATAATAAATTGTAAGCTAATAAAAAGTTCTACAGGTGAAAAAGATATTTTTTAAAGGAAATTTTATTTTATGCTCTTATTGGAACGAATATTAAATTTGAGGTTTTACAGAAGATATGGCGTTATCTAAAGTTAATATCTCAGAAACTATTGGCATATTGAATAATAAGGTTGAAACCACAAAAATACAATGTTATATATTCAATGAAAGGTAATAATATTATTCTGATATTCTGATATTTAAGATTTCATCTAAAAGAAATATAGAGCTAGTGAGCTACATAATTTATATAAAAAACTGCAAAAGCAAAAATTATAACTATCAAAGACTGTAAAAACTATTGGTTCTTTTAAATCTCAACACATGAGGTCAATATTCAAGAAAATGTTTTGAAGATACGGTGTCATACATATCAATTATCTAACTTTAGAGCTTCTGTTGTGTTCTGACCTCTTTTAAAGATCAAAAACTAAAAAACTCTTAATCTACAAATAATTTCTATTTTCAAAAGTGCAATACAAAAAATTCATTATTTGAATTTCTACTATTTGATAGCACTAACACCAATCCTATAGTGCATTTATAGGCTTATTTGGAAAAATGTCTAAGAAAAATAAAAATCCATAGAATACAAAAGACTTTAAAACTGCTTTGCAAGATGAATGGAATTTAATTCAATTATTTATCCAAAAAATTATAATGTCTATCCTTAATACACTTAAACAGGTATGTAAGTATTCATGACCATACTCGATAATTGGTAAAGTCAGCCACTCAATCTCGTATTGTTTTAACAGATTCTTGTCAGGAAACTTTTTCAAAGTAGTTTCCGAAGATGCTATTGGATTTCTTTTAATTCTATTGTTTTTTTGTGCACAATTTCATTACTTGACATTTTAGCAAGTAGTATTAATTAAATTGGCAAAATTTTGTGGTGAGAAATATTCCGCTATATTAGTTTTATCATAAGAAATATTTTTTATCTGAAAACTTTTTCCTTCCACTGTATATATAAGACGTAGGCATGCAAATGTTCTTTAGATGAATTTCATTTGAGAGTCCTTATGAGAAGCATACATATATAAAAACTAAAAATTTCTTAACTCATAGACAATAAAAGTGTTAATAACCTATTAGGAAAAATAATTAATGTAAATGCCGGGTTCATTCTAGCTTACCTGTAGCGCATGTAAAATGAGAATATATAATTTTTTCGGAATCAGGATTAAGATCAACAAACATACGTAGTATGAATTCTCTTGCTGCGATTGCATCTCTTTGTGGACCTAAAATTTTTTTTTATTTTAAATATAAAAATCTCTAGCGATACAATAATTATGGTAGCAAAAATTAAATTAATAAAAGCAAAACAAAATAATCTACGACCAAATAGCAAATGTTTTATTGCTAGAAACTATTTTAAAATAAAATAACCTGTTGCAGTTGTAAAATGAGAATAACACTGCCGGTCTGGATCTGGATTACTATCTAAATATTTTTTTAAAATAAATTCACGTGCTTTAACATGATCTTGTTTTGGTCCTTTGATTATTTTAAAATTATATATTAAAATTTTTGGTTTGTTTTTATTAAAAAAAGTTATATATATCATAAATCAAATTGAAAATCTTACCATCATATTCAGGAAAATAATCTACCAAATGTGAATACATAATTTTTTCTTCTAATAAGTCTTTCTTATTCAAAAATAGAATGACGGATGAATTTTGGAACCATGGATAAGTAATAATCGTTTTAAATAAAGCTTTTGATTCTTCCATTCGGTTCTAAACAAAAAAGAAAGTTTAAGTAGAGTGAATTTGATTAGTTATTATTTATTAAGTATTAATTACCTCATTTTCAGACTCAAATAAAATTTGATCATACTCTGATAATGCAACTAAAAATATAATTGAAGTAACATTTTCAAAACAATGAATCCATTTTCTTCTTTCGGATCGCTGTCCTCCTACGTCTACCATTCTAAATATGAAAAAGAAAAAATTATTTTCCTTTGGTTTATAGTTTTATTTTAATACCAAAATACTCCATTTCTTTTTTAATTTGAAGTTATTAAGTATATATGAATACAAATAAAAACCCAACATAAAGAAAAATAACATTATGCACAAATCTTTAATGCTAGAAGCAGCAAATGATATTTAAAGCTTTAATGTTTTAGAAATCATGCTAAGAAAAATATTAAACCAAATTTTAGTTACAATATATCAGTGGCAAATAACTGAACTTATTCTTAATATTTGATGGCTGAACGGACAACAAATTTACGCAATCACCCAAAAAGATGTCTAGTTTTGATGACTAGTCAAAATATTACATTTTGGACGGCTTAAAAAAATTGCAGAGCACTTGGAAAAATATATTAATATAACAAGAGGTGTTTAAAAAAAGGTACCCAAAGCATATTGATTTATTTTTTTTAATCTCTTCTAAAGTCTTAAGGAACGATCCTTGTATGTATTTAATAAATTACACAGGAATAAAAAATCAATAATTTCAAACTTATGTAAACATATTTTTTTGATTTGCTTTCGGACAATTTTTTGTATTTGCCTAAACTGAAAACTAAATGTAATTTATTCCTAATCTTCTCAGTCCGCGAGTTTAGTTTTGACAATTGCCTGTAATCCAAATTAATTAAAATATATCCTTTTGATACGAGTTTAGAAAAAAAACTAATATAGTGTTAAACAAAATTTAAATTTAAATCTAATTATAACTGCTTTGCAAAAATTTTATAATTCCAATTTAAAAGAAAAACACGTCGTCAAGCGTGTTCAATTGGTTGTTTTACTTAGGGTACTTGAAAAAAGGCAGCTTTGATAAATTTATTTTATTTACAGGATGGAAAATTCATAAGGATTGGCTCGGTAGTTTCGGGGATCTTATCAACGCGATGTCAAAACGTTTTTTCGAGAAAAACGCAATTAAATTTTGGGGTCGGATTTCATTTGCTATATTAAAAATATTCAATGAAAAATAGACTAGCCATTAATGTTTTTAAACTAATTAATTTATTTTAAAATAATAAAAAATGGATTTAATTATCAATAGATGAGTGTTTTGAGCTCAAATACAAATTAGCCTCTAAGCAAGCTAAATTTTCTAGTCCCAGATAATAATTTTTAAATTTATTTATATACCTAAAGACAATACCATCCAAATCAAATGGATATTCCAATATACCTGTTGTTGGGACTCGAGCACGTAAAATGTCTTGTTCTGAAGGAAGGAAGTCTGGTTTTTCAATACGTTCCATATCACTTATGTAGCTGTGCCATTACAAAGAGTTTAAACAATTTTATAAATTTAATTTAAATTTTATCTTAAATATAAAATGAAAAGACTTTCAGCGCACTTTTCTTGGTAATTTCCATCAATATAATTTTAACCGAATTGTATTTCTATAAAATGATTCAACAATTCCCTTATAAAATTCGTTGAATAACGAATTATATACCTATAGATAATTTTGGATATTTATTTGAATTCTGTCATTAAAACAAAACAAGAACACAACATGCAATTATAACATTTAACAGAAATATATAATTTTAAAATTGAATTTACATACATATATACATATGTACATAATGCATGTTAGTTTTTGCGTGAAATAAAATGTTTTATGTTAAAATTGATATTCCCAAAAGAATAATTAATTAAAAAGAATTTGAAAGCCATGCAAACATTAACACCTTTTTATGGTACCTAAACCGAATTTCCTCTAAGTCGAATGGATATTCAATAATTCCCGTTGTTGGGACTCGAACTCTTAAAATATCTTGTTCTGTTGGTAGGTAATTTGGTCCTGCAACTCGATCGATCTCCATAAGGTAACTATCGTAGAAAAATTATTTTATACATTATGAAAACATTTTAATATTTTATATAAGGTATTTTCAAAAGTCGCGAACGGACATTTATTTAAATTAAATACTTATGCAATTAAAAAATTTATAAAAATATTGAATGTTGTTCTCTTTTTTCACAATTATTCTATGTTAGAATCCTTAAAAAGGGATTAATTAAAAATTAAGTAATTGAAATTTGATTGAGCAAAGTAAAATATTTTATATAAATAAATAGTTAGAGAATGTGGTATAGAAAATATAAATTAATATAGGAATCACATTAAGACTTAATTATAGTTTAATTATATGAAGAGCAATTTACCTCTGGAGTTATTCGAATTTATAGGACAAAAGGGAGTGTAATTTTTAAGTTTCATTTTACCTTACACTTTTTATTTGGTTTATTTTTCACATTAGATAAAAAAAATTTTATTTTCAGGACTGGATATAACGCTGGAATTAAATGTCATGAGGTTTTTAACAAAGCTTATGAAAAGCTGTTTTTCCAGAATAAATTTGTTTTATAGTCTTCAGAGTCCAAAGTTTTAAATTTAAATTGTGCTGTTATCTGCGAGGTGATTGGTTTGAGACACTATGAATTATAATTATCATCCCTTAATGTTGGTCATGTTGGTCATTAACCACTTAAGGGGGTAGTCTAGTATTTTTGTTGTTGATAGTATTAAAGTACTACCTTTCAAAATTATTGTGCTAAAATTTTAAGTTGATCCAAGTAAAATGCTACGAAAAGTAACGCGATAAAATTGACAAAACGGTGATACAACGAGGTTATATCGTAATTTGAAAACTCTCAACACGTTTTTTTATACATAGTATTTTGAGAGTCGGTGCCAACTCAAAATCTATTCCACCAATCCTTTTCAAACTTTTTTCAAAATCGTCGGCTCAAATTCGCTATCAACGGCTCAGTTATAAATAATTTTTAATGAAATTTTTACAAAATATACCAAAAATATGGGTTTATAATATGATAATTGAATAAATAAAATTTTATTAATCAAATCGTCTAAAAGAATTTGCCAAAATATACTTCATTTCGAGTGAAATAACGAGACTACCCCCTTAAACGATTAAAATTCTCTTGAAGTTGATTAAAATATGACCACAATTTAAGTATTATCAATTAATGATAACTTGGTTAGGAAAGCTCATAAGTGTATATCAATATTAAAGAAAAACTATAATGAACGATAGATTTTTTTGATATTAAAAACATTTCTTTTCGATTAAGTCAGATTTGCATTTTTTATGCGAGAAAAATATTTTTAATTATCATATTTAAAATTGCATTAAAAAATCGTAGTACTTACAGGATTTATAAACGTAATATTTTGAAACACTATTTCAAATATTATTTTTAATATCAGTTAAGTTTAGATAAATTATAATTTTTAGGATTTTATTAAACTTTGCTCATTATTTATTATATTATATATGTAATTATAAAAGAAAAATTATTTACTATTTAGCAGAATCAGTTAATTGATATTCTCTTCTTCTATCGTAGCACTCCTGTATCCCGCTATCTGCCCATAGACTTTTAATAGCTGAAACATATGGATCTTCAAATGTTGTTACAGTTTCATAATCTATTCCACGTACTAATTCCGCATTTTCCTATATTATAATGTTATAACGTTGAAATTTTGTAATAAACTTAATTAAAAAAAAATACACGTACTATATTCTCTGCTGATCCATATTGTATTTTTAACATATCCATAGCTTTAATCATTGATTGCATAGCCATAAATATGTTTTGATAGACTACTTTTATAAAACCTCTTTTATCTTCATCTGAATAACCACTGCCATGAATAATACGCATTTGTTTTATAAAAGTAGATTTTCCAGATTCACCAGTACCTAAAAAATAATTAATCAAAGATTTTAGAAAAAAATAATAGAAAATAGAAATATTTAACAAATTACTTACCTAACAACAAAAGTTTTAATTCACGACGTGCATCACGTTTGTCTCGACGTAGCTGCCTTTCAATTTCTTGATTGATACGTTTCTGTTCTTTAGCTTCTTCAGATAAACAGCACTCCATAATAAAATTAAGTTATGGTAACTTTCTTTTAAAAATAAAATTTATAGTATTATTGCTTAAATACAGCAAATTCAACTTTTTCGATCGATACCACTCTTATTAGTTCAATTATTCTTATAGAATTTTAGTTAATTAGCGATTTTCAATTATATTAATACTATACATCGGACCGACTAAATGCTGTACGACTATTAAAAAATTTTGTTTAATAGGATAACTAATTTGACACTAACTTCTTTAGGATATTATTAAAATCCTAATACTAAATCTGTAAAGAAAATAAAACATAAACACCTTTATTATAAATAAATAAAGTTTAGGATTGTTTTTTGAAAGACACAAGAAAAAAAGAAAAAAAAATGAATAACTTTACATTATATGTACACTCACAAAGCTCTTCAAAAGTTATATGTCCATTTGATCAATCCGGAACTCACCTTAAGCTTCATTAGTGATTTTTTTTGATTAAAAAATAAAAAAAGGTCGTATAAGGCTTCACCTTGAACGTCACATTCAAATAATCCAATTTTGAGCATGTTTAAGGGCCTTCACTATGAAATATTTCATTCAACCGAATTCTGGAAGTTCGCATCTAGTTTGCGTATTTTTTTTGTTTAGGAAAGCATTAGATTTCAGTTTTTAATTTTATGAAGTGATTCTTTTTTTTTTTGTATTTTTAAGTTAAGCACCATATAATGCGCTTGACTGAAATTTGATTTGTTACAAAAAAATTTATTTATTTGTCTTTTATTTTTTTGGTACGATAATTAAATTAGACCGTTAAATATGCGATTATTTGCTAATAGAATTCTATATGAAAATAATTTAAAAAATATATTTCAACTTCTATAGAATATTCAGTGTAGATGTTTTTAAATAAAAATATGTAAGAGAAATACCTATGGTTTTATTTCGTAGTGTAATGATATTTTTAATAATATAGATCTTTGCATACTACTGCTGAGCAGAATATTTTAAGTTGGCTAAAGTTAAGTGACTTCTTTTAATACCCGAAAAAAGCATTTTAAAGCGGTTATTAGTTTCCTTTGATGATTGCACATGTCAAATTTAGTAAATCTAAAAAATATATGATATTTCCTAGAACTTCTAAAAAATATAATTTGAAATTGAACTTTGCTGGATTTGTTTTCCAGTCAAATTAAAAGAACCGAATTAATGAAGGTTAATATTAGATTAAAATTCAAATTAAATATAATTATTGAAGAAACGTACGAAGTGTAGCCTTGGAAGATACTTTAACTACTATTAATTGCCTCCCCACGCAAAATTAGCTAGTTTTTCATTTTATTAGTAATTTTTGTCAAGGTATTTCTTCTTGTATCTCTTTATAAGTACGATATATTAACCAAGTGGTAGAGAATATAAACTTCTAGGACAGAATATAATTTAGATTAAATTAAGCATCAATTTCATGTCAATTTTTTTGTGAAGGCCTAACAACGGTCATATTAATATCTAAAAAATTTCCCAAAGGATTAAAATTTAACTAAAAGTATAAATTAGTTTCGTGAAAAAATCTGCAGTTAAAAATACGAATAGAATAATAATGAAAGAGAAGTATATAAATTTTTTCGTATGCAATTATCAGTGTAAAAGTTTTGATTTGAATTTATTAAGCTGTTTCAAGTACTTAAGGCAGCACTGCTCTCATGGAATATAATCAAGAAGTATTAATTCCCGCAAAAACTTGATAATTAATTAAATTAAAATATTATTGAGTTCTTTTAAAATACATCACGTTTTTTTCGTTTATTAGCAATGATTTGTTAATGAATTTATTAAGAATAATTTGGTAATTTAACTTTGATCATATGTTACTGTCGGCTTTTAAGAAAGGATTTCTTTAAAGTCAAATGGCTCTTTCGCCCCATATAATAAAGTGGGAAATATTGAAATGGCGATTTGTAAGCAAGTTTTTAATCATGTTAAAAAAACATGGCATTTGGAATTTGTATTTGGAAATTGTAGTAATTGTAAATTACAATTACTTTTTATGCATAAATGTAATATATTTTATTCCCTAAAACTATTAAAGAATGATCCCGACTATCTTGAATTCAAATTCACTTAATTTTATGGTCTATAATAAATAACAAAATTTTTTAATGAAAGCTGTTTTTTATTATATTTCATAGAACTATCTATAATTAGAGAATCAAAGATTCTCAAGTGCTAAGTGGTGAATATGCGGTTTAGTTGCATATATGTATGTATTTCTAAATATGAGCTTAGAGATATATTCTGTGAAACTTAAATGTCGCTTCGCTAACAAAGATAAAGTCTTGTTTTAGCACTCGATAACTAATAGAAAAAATTTATCCTTAGTAAAAGTAAAATGGAAAATTAAGTTTTTCCATTTATCTTGAAAGTTATTGATATTTACACAAGGAAATTAATATACTTGTAGTTTATAATGATAATTTTTTCTTAATAGTTTCTTCGAATATTTTTTTAGTTATACAATGAATAGAAGAAAAAATTTGTAGAAAAATAAACCTTTAGAATAATTAAGCCGGTTAAAAAATTTTTAAAATGATACTAGTCATTTTATTTTTGAGCTTTCTCTTGAATTTTAAAATATTTTCTGAATAACAAGAAAAAATTTATGATGCAAAGAAAAATTAATTAAAATAATTTGTATTTAATTATACTCACATGATTTTATAAAAAATGTTAGTCCTAATCAAATATTTAGAACATATTCATTATATAAAGTCCTTTATTTACGTTTAGATGTAAAAAATGTGCTTAGTATAACAAAACGAATAGTTTTGTTTATTTCTTTTATGTGAGGCTGATAGCAGTTATCAATGAATTTGTTAATTGTGTGCGTTATGTTGTGAATTTGTATATACAACACATACAAAGATTTTGACGGGCGAGGTCCAAACTTTTTTCCTTTTACTATTTGCACTTTTACTACAATTCGCCGATCATTTTTCTTAATGATATAAAGTTAAATTTTAGCTTCATTTCTATAAAAAAATTTGTAATATTTCACATTTATATTTCAAATTTAACTTAAGCTAATACACAAGCATAGCACTATTTTTAATGTCATTATCGGGGCCCCAACAAACATTGCAGAGCCTATCAAAAGGTATGTTGCGGTGCCCCCGAAAAAGTTGATTTCTTAAAAATCAATCAACACAAATTGTAAAAAAAAGTGCTTGAATGACGAATGCCGCCTTCAATATGGCGGACATCAGGGAAACTGCCAGGTTGGAAAACAAAAAACACACACAAAAACACGCAAGAGATGTCACTGAAATAAGGGGCTACCAGATCAACATAAAAGTATAAAGAAAGTAAAGAAAAGGAAGAAAAACAAAAAATAAAAGGATGGACAAGTTAAATAAAGTAATAGAAGGACAACAAAGAGGTGAATGTCAATACTATACTAACAATAATAACAATATCAGGTTTCGTTATCGCCTTAGTCCACTTGGGTTTAATTTACTATTAACTTGTTGTGATTTCCTTTTATCTAATTTTCATTTAGTTTTGGTTTTGGTTTGTCTTCAATTTAGATCATGCCATTTTTTATTTTACCTTGATTTTATTTCATTATAACGTGATGCCAATAGGCTGTGTCTAGATTAGCGATTTGGACAGCGATTTATTATAGGCGATCTGAAGGATGGTTACACTCAGAAGTTAATTGACTGCAATCATTAAATTACAAGTCTTTCGAAAAGTATAATTTGTGCCCTTCAACTAATTTTATTGCATTTATAATGCATTGTTATTTGCGGCAAGTCAAATTATAATAATAAAACATAAGCTATATATTTTCAATCAAAATGTCAAGCTCAGAAAAAGTATTGAGTATAATCTTCCCTCATCGCCTATAATTATTCGCTATCCAAATCGTTAATGTAGACACCAAGATAGTGCGTTTCCACCACAAGAATTTATTGGCATAAACTATACATACAAAAAAATAGTGTTTCCACTGCACGAAATTACTGATGAATTTACTAACGAATTTACTGACGAAAATTATCAAATGAAAAAGTGTTAAAGTGTATTAGTCATGTGTGGAGTATTAATTAATTCTTGTGTATTTATTGAATTTAAAGCATTAATAAATAAAATTTAATTCAAATAAAAAATTTATTTAATTTAAGTACAAAAATTTCGTAAAATGACATTTGCGTATGGGACGACTTAGCACAGTAAAAATGGAAAGTTTTCTAAAATACCAAACGGAGTGGACTCACTAGAATATTACTGTTTTCATAGACAGAAAGCAAAATGTCGGTTCCTTTGATCTTCTTTGAAAAACCGACAAGCTAGCCTTAACTAGTCGCTAATTCAGGCTATATGCCAATTCAGTGGAGACTAATGGACTCATTAGCATTTAGTGATAAATTTTGTGCCGCTAATACCCTTTCTTGACTGACGCTGTGTACATGCTTGTACACCTCCTTCAAAAAAACCGATTCTTAACAGAGAAACCGTGTACAACATGGCGGCTTATTAAAAAATATGATCGGAATGTCTACGCGGATCTGTCAATCAATTACTATTAGGATATATAAATCACTGTAAAAATCACTAATATATATTGTAATTAATCAAAATATACTTTTAAAACAAAACAAACTAATATACTTACAAATTTGCTAACATTTGCATTATAATTTTGACATAAAGCCCACGGCTTAGTTTTAAATTCTCATCCGACTGTTTGAGGAAATTCTTTGGATTTTTGTTGTTTACTGGTTACCGTTCGTTACCGCAGGAACACATGTACTTGTGTGAAGGTGAAGACTTATGTGTTGAGGTTGTAAGAATATGTTTCCCTAGAAAAAAATATTTTTAAATAAAAGGAAATCTTCATTTCAATGATAATTCCGAGCTTATTACTAATAAAGCAGATCCGGACTTCAAAATAAATCCACTAATAAAGTTATTGAATCAAAGATACCTCAAATTCGGTGTTTTTTCGAAAAATTTAAGTATTGACGAGCAAATGGTTCGGTATTATGGTCATCATTATAAATAAAATAAATAGTTTGTTATAAGTTTTCTTTCATGCAACCTGCCATGATCCCCATTAAAATTATTCTGCATTAAAAAATTCTGCATTAAAATTATTTATGATATTTAATGATTATTAAATCAAAATTCACTGCAAAACCTACTATAAACGTTTCCTTAGGATATTATACATACAAAAACTATGCAACCTTTATGTAAAATATAATTCTTTCAAGGTGAGATTGCATTTTTGAGAATATAAAACAATTTGGGATAATTTTCAAAGTTATTTAAGTATTAAACGTAGTTTAAGTCAAAAGTTTTTGCTTCCGGTGTTAATAACTACAAGTTTTCAGTTTATATAGTAATTATTATTAAACTATGAATACAAAAATCATTACATATCAAAAATAATTTTAGTCCAAATCGAATTATTTATTAATTAAATTGAAAAATAAAAATAATAAAAGAGCTGTCATCCCTCCCTTTCTTTCTATTGAGAAATGAATTGACATTTAATAGGTTGCTATACACAAATTAATGTTTACAAACTAGCCCGTGACATTAAAATGTTCGCAACAAGTACCAGCCAGCAACCAGCCGCGAGTATGAACACGGCCTAAGACATTCTTCAATTATAATATTAGAGACTTAAATGAAGCAAGGAAACTGAACAGAGCGTCACTCAGAATGTTGACCTGGTTCGCTACGGGACACGGCCTTTCCTTAAATTTCTTCACAAGCTGGGGAAATCAGCAACTACACAGTGTAGATTCTGTCAGGAGGTGACGGAGACACCAACCCACTTGTTGTTCGAGTGTGGGAGGCTGATGACGAAGAGGCTGAGACATCTTCTCACTCGCTACGTGCCTTGTACAGAGGAAGGTGGGTTGAGATTGAAAGATGTTTTGGCTCTGGCAAGGGAGCTTGATATAAGGTTCCCTACATGATGATCGGCGGGGAGCACAATAGATCGATCCGGTCGCAGTGCAGCATGGCCCTCCCAAATTTTAATAATAATAATACACATCTATTTGTACACATATGTAACTTATCCTATCAAAAATTCAAAAAAAAAAAAATTTGGCAGTTAATGGGTTAATAAGAAATATAGATACAAGATACTTACCTTAAATTCCCATCGAAAATAACCTATTGCTTACAACAACCATCGGCAACCTTTTTGAGCGGTGGGCCAAAATAAATTTTCTGGATAAGAGTATGGGCCACAGGGGTATAATACTTACTGTTATATTTTCAACTGTCACAAATAATTTAATTTTAATTAAAACAAGTTTTCAAAAATAATTTTTTATATTTTTTTTACAAAATTTTTTATCGGAATGAAAAAAAAAACAAAAATAAATAAATCCATTTAACAAAAACGAAAACAAAAAAACTAAATAGTGTAATTATAATTAATGAGAAATTTGGTATTGCTTGAAAGTTTTGAGCAACTCGTTGTAGTTCACCTCAAAGTTGGTTGCCCCTGCTCTTAATATTGCATGCAGGTGTTCATCTGTTATTCTACTGCGATATTTGTTTTTTATGTAATTTAACTTTGAAAATGTTTGTTCGCAGATATATGTGCTTGCAAAAATTATCATCCCAGCAGAAAATTTTTTTAAAAGCGGAAAAGCAGAGTCTGGTAGATTAGAATAAAATGTTTTCAGCTGCGATGGGTCAAAAGTTGATTTTAAAACATCATTGGATTGTAGGTCGATTAACTCCATTTCCAAGTAATTGGGAACATCTTCAAGTTTAATTGCAAATGGATTTTGAAAAAGATCAATCTCTTTGCAACGGCTGTGAAAGTCAGAAAACCGTGTCGAAAACTCATTTTCCAAGATTTCGATATAATCTTGAAATTTGCTATTTGATAAGGAAAGATTCGATTCTTGTTCTATCATCATTGCACAAAACGGCAAGTTATGTGATTCATTTTTTGAAATATTGTTTTTAAGTAATTTTAGTTTTATCTGAAAAGCTTTTATATTTGAATATGCTTCATTAATCAAAATTCCTTTTATTTGAAGCTTTCGGTTTAATTCGTTCATTAAAGAAGTCATGTCTATTAAGAATGCTAGATCAAAAAACCATTTTGGATCCGATAATTCTAATACTTCTCTATTGCTTTCAACCATAAATATACGTATAGCTTCTTTCAACTGAAAAAATCTTTTAAGTGCATTTCCTGCACTAAGCCACCTTACTTCGCAATAGTAAACCACGTCGCTGTACTCTTCTTCTATTTCCTGCAAAAATTGTTGAAATTTACGATGATTCAAACCACATCGTTTTATAAAATTTATAACAGACATGATCACATCCATAACAGAACGCCATCTTAAAATTTTCGAACAGAGTGCTTGTTGGTGAATAATACAATGAAATATATAAGGAGCTGGAGCATTTGATTTTACAACCTTTTTACTTACCAAAGCACAAACTCCGTTAAAACGACCAACCATATTTTTAGCACCATCTGTAGTAATGGATTTCAAATTTTTCCACTTCAAACCAAGAGCAGCAATGGTTTCCTCAACTTTTTCAAAAATATCCATTGCAGTAGTTGTTCCCTTTAAGCTACATAGAGCAGCCAATTCTTCACACATATCATAATTATTATTAATTCCACGTACAAAAATTAAAAGTTGAGCAGTGTCTTTGATATCATTACTCTCATCTAATGCAATGGAATAAAACTGAAACGAATAAGATTGTTTTTTTAATGTTTCTCGCAGATGGTTTCCTATGTGCTCAATTCGTCTCATCATTGTCCTAGCTGACAAACTTATATTATTTATTATTATTTTTTTGTCTGGACAAACAATTTCCATAACTTCTAACATACATGTTTTGAAAAACTCACAATCGGTAAATGGCTTTCCAGCTCGAGCGATCAAGTATGCTACCTTATATCCAGCACGAACACCTGCTTCATTTTCGTTATTTATTTTCGTAAAAAAATTTTGTTGACTGCTCAAAGATAGTTTTAACTTAGATATTTCACTCGTCCTTAGGTTTCCTAGAAGGCAATCATACTTAACTTTATGTTGTGCATCATAGTGCCGCTGCAATTATATTCTTTGAAAAAAGCTATTTTAGCTTGACAAATTAAACAGTAAGCTTTTTTGTTAAATTCTACGAAAAAATAATCATTCGTCCACTTTTCATTAAAAATTCTTTTTTCGTCTGCTACCTTTCTCTTCTTTCCACCCATTTTAAGGGGTTTAAATATTAAAGCTATAAAATATTCAAATTATTATATGTGAAAAAAAAAACAAAATATTTCATATTTACCTTTAAATTGAATTACCAGTACGAAATGTTTGTTGTTAATTACCACTTGTCAGTTGTCAAAAATTTTATACAACATAGTCAGTTTTGCCAACTTTGGAAAATAAAATTCAACTTTGTGACTCCATCTAAAAACAGACTAGCACTATAGATATCGATACAGTCACGTTAATTAGTCGAGTTTTTTACTTAAGAATTTTAATAGTGGAGAACGAATAAAACTAATAGTAAAAATAAAAACACAATAGGCCGCATTTAAAAACCGAATGGGCCGCATTTAGCCCATGGGCCGCACGTTGCCGGTGGCTGGCTTACAATACATTTTCTCATGAACCTGTTCTTAACAAGAAACTTAGATACTTACCTTCCTACAGTTCCTTACAGTTCCTAGAAGACATAATTGACCATGAGAAAGTTAATCAATGAAAATCATATAAATAGGGCAGGTGAAATTATTAACAGGCAGTCAATTTTAATCGTTACAGTTGTAAATAGGGTGTATGATCGGGTTTTATTAAAGAAGTGGTTATAAGTTAAAATAAAGTTATAAACTAAATTAAAGTTACAATTATAAAGTTATAAGTTAAGCAAAGGTATAAAATAAAGTAAAATTATAAATTAAATTAAAGTTCTAATTACATCACAATAAGTACTTAAATTGTGAAAAGTCTATAAATTTAGTTAAAGTTATAAATTAAATAAAAGTTATTATAAACTAAATTAAAGCTATATAATTTTTTTATTTATAATCTTAAGGACAATCATTAATCTTAAGCTGCGGTCATGGTGAAACCAACTTTGAACGGCTTTGAGCAGTTTTTCTTATTTTAATCAAACTTATCTTAACTTGTTACTTCATTCAATGATATCAATGTACACCTTAAAATTTCTTCTACAATGACCGCAGGTTGAAGCCTGTAAAAAACAGTGGATTCTATTAACTTTAAACAAATGAAAAAATTTAATAATTGTAGATAATTTTTAAAGCGATATGTCGAAAAATTATCTACATTTCCATATCTTGGGACTGAGTCTGCAAGGTGTAAGAGTGAGTGAACATTATAGAATATAGTATTTTAGCCATACAAAATTTTGAATTGGTTTACAAATTCTCGTATCATATCTCTAACACAATCCAAATATTTTTTAATGTTTTTAGGGCAGAATAAGAGCCTATATGCTCCATGCAATAGCAAAAAATGATTATATGTTACGTGAGCATATGTTTTATGCAGGGGCCCATATCCCTGAGGACGAAACATAGGCACGATTTATCAGGTGTCGTGTCTTCGGCAGTCGTAGCGAGCTTGCTAGCCGGGCTATAGCGGTAGAATTAAAGGGGTGGTCCTTGCCGACGACAACCTGAACCCAAAATCTCGCTACTGGAAAGGAATTTTCAAAGATAGGAGCACTAGGCTCGAAAATAACAGTAGATGGGCCGCAAAAATGAAATTAAAGGAGAAAAGCAGAAGAAAATAAAAGGAACGCGAGACAAAGGAGTTAAGCCCCTTTGCTCGTCCTCAGTAGGTCTGAGGATAGGTTGTTATCTATTTTTTACACCCCTAAGTGATAAGGATGGTCCACCCAAAATTTTTTTTTTATTTTTTGGACAAAATTTTTATTTTTTATTTTTATATGAAATATATATTGGACCGATTTTGATGAAAAATTATATTTAAATATATGGCTGAAAGAGCAATTTTAGCACCAAAAACTGTGGACGTCAACGAATTAAATCTCAAAATACAACATTTATTGCCAGGGGACAAATCTATTGATACAGTTTGCGATGCCACCGAAGCTGTGAATTATCCAGCAGAGTTCTTAAACTCATTAGATTTATCAGGCATGCCGCTGCATAATTTACAACTGAAGGTTGGATGTCCAGTTATTTTGCTTCGTAATTTGAACCCACCATGGCTGTTCAACGGCACGCGATTGGTTATTAAAAAGTTAATGAAAAACGTCGTCGAAGCCATCATCTTAAACGGCAAATTTCGAGGTGAAAATATATTACAGATGTGCCAATTCAATTTAAACGTCTTCAATTTCCAATAAGATTGGCATTTGCGATGACTATCAATAAGTCCCAAGGCCAAACGATGTCTGTTTGTGGCTTAGATTTCATCACATAGACAAATATACGTGGCATGCTCTCGAGTGGGCAAACCATCCAGTTTGTTTGTGTTAGCTTAAGATGGGATAACAAAAAATATTGTACACTCTATTGCGTTAAGGGATTCATATTGTTTTTCAATAAAATTATTATAATTAGTGATAAATATAATTTAAAAAAATAAATTACAATGAATTTAAAATATAAATGTTTGGTATTGGGTTATTTTCATATTCCATCATCGTTCACAGCGCTCCATGCGTCTTTCACTCATATGTATATACCGCACCCTCACGCACTGACAATAAGTTTTTCTCTACTAAAATAATTCTAAGAATAATTTAAATTTGGCAAAACAACGTTTGCTGGGTTAGCTAGTAGTTAATAATAACAACTCAAAAATTATGTAAATGTTAACTAGATTCTTTCTTAAATAAATAAAAGTAAATGTTGAAACAATTGACGTAATTGTTGTGGCGACTGAAAATGTTTCGCTTCATTTAAACATTCCCTCCACTCATTATCATTTGAAGTTATGCCGCGAGCATGGCACGCTTCAACAAAAGAATGGTACACTATTTTATCGTATGTGCGGACATCTTCATATGATTTTGGACTCTTTACATGTAACAAAAGTAGCCGTAAATGAAAAAGTTCTACATTCCTTGGAGATACTGAATACATGCGTGAAATAATTTTATTACCTCCACGCATTCTTTTTTTCCACTTTTTATCAGCATCAATCCAAACGTAGTACAACGGAATTTCAATATATTTGTATTGATTGGCTAATGGTTCATTACGATTTAATTCAAAAAAAGCCATCAATTTAGTTTGTCTATTTGCTTCTATTGCTTGATTCACTTGGCCCTCTCTAAAATATACAGTTTGTTGATTCGGCAAGTGAATATCAAGTCTATAAATGATATGAGATTGAAAATGCATTGGATATTCGTAAATTCGCCACATAGCTTCTGTGGAACCAACATAACGACCACTCACGAAATTTGACACTTCATCAATTTCGGGAGCTGCAACATTTTGGTTTACATCATTGGGTGCATCTCCTACTTGAACAGTTGCACTATCATAGCTTTTGCACACGTATTTATAAATGTATTTTACACTTCGAACAGTGGTACAAACTTCAACATTTATATGACAATTAAATTTTACTAATATGTACGGATTATATGGTACAACGTATTGATTATTCATTAGACTTCCTCTGACTTCAACAAATTCACCAGTATTACGTCTTCTGTACAAAGGATATAGCCATTGACAGATTCATGCGTAAATTTATTGAATTCCTTTGGAAACTTTTTAGAACACTTGTTTTCATCTAGCACCACATGGAACATGCATCATATAATCAAATGTTCTTATTTTGTTACATTAATAATTATAAATTATAGTTGAAGTTACATTGGAAAAATAATAATATGTTATGTTGTCTTAGCGAATGTTAATATCACCAATTAGTTCTTTTATGATTGGAAATAAATTTTTAGTTTTTAACACTTTTAAAATGTTTCGAATGTTTTAAAACATATTCGCGCAGTTTTGGTTGTGTGTTAATATCAGGGAGTTCAGCACACATTCTGATAACTTTGGAAGAAAATGATAAAATTGTTGCTCAATGTGACATTGACAGAGACATTGAGACATTCAATTGTATATATCAGTGCTTTCACTTTACCAAAAACTTCTTTCTTCATGATTACTGAAATCAGCTCTTTTAATTTAGCATTGAAAACGCGCACAATTATTCGTTCAATAGGTGGATCACCCTCAACAGTATTAAAAATGACAACTACATCTGTTACAATTGCGTCATTAAATCGATTCATATCTAAATTATGATTTACTTTAATGAGTAGACATATCTCTTTACTTCGGTTTGCAGGAAGATTACAATAATCTCTCATTGTAATAAATGAACATATAAAAGGGTTGACATGAAGCAACTCAACAGATATTTCATGCATTAAGAACCTATCACATGTAACACTTACATTTCTACCAAGCCTGTAGTTTACAGCACTATCTACGTCATAAAAATACAACTGTACATAACACGGATCATACCCATATGCAGGAGTCATTGGGCCAGCTTTGTGATAGAACGTGTCATGAATTTTGAAAAAATACGGACCCTGCTTCAGAACTGATCATTGTGAACGATGAATTATATTTACGAATATTTTTGAAATAATCCTGCGATCGTTTTTTAATTTCCTGATTAGTTGAATACAAACCATCATATAGAGTTTTGAAAAAAGCATTTTCAATTAATGGAGCTAACACAACTTTCCCTTTATGGCAGCAAGAAGTGAAGGCAGTCTTATTATTCTGAGTAATTTCTGATTAAAAATGTTTAGCGTTACAAAATGCACACTCTAAGTTCATCAACCCAATATCAAAAGAAACAAAATTAATTGGTATTGATCCTAAAGCAGTCTTAAATCCATCCCTCAAACTTGTATCATCATTTACGTTATGTTGAACCAAATGCTTATTTCTCAATCGCTCTCTATTAAAATTTCTCCCTCGCCGATCCGCCAAAGTTATACGTTTAGGCTTTTCACAATTAAACGCGGCGAATATATAATCGGTGAATTCTTTTATTTGGATCGCCCAGTTGTCAAAATTCGACATTTTAACAATACATCGAAGAAAACAAAATGGAATAATATTGTGTTCTCTCAATTAATCTTCAAGGATTCTCGATTCATTTTTCATTGACTTAAACTTAATCTTAATATTCATAATACGAGTACCAACTAAAATTGTGTAGCTTTTGAATTGAGGTAACAGCTTTAGAGATTCAAAATTTCAGTATACACAATGTTTTTAGTGAATACTCTTTCATCATTAGCCAAATGACCCTGTGCACTGCACTCAGAAATATAAAACTTCAGTCCATTGAAGGAACGAACACGACTTGCAGCAACATAAAGCTGCCCATGTGTAAAAACTGGTTGCTGTAACAAAATTCCAACCCTATCAAAAGTTTGACCTTGCGACTTATTTATAGTCATTGTCAATGAAAGAATGACTGGATACTGAGTTCTTTGGAAATTAAATGGTAAAAGTGTGCCGAAATAAGTCAAATTTATACGTGGGATCTAAATTCGTTCACCGCGTGCATTTCCAGTTAGAACTTCACAATCAATAACATTTCTATGCATTGCTTTAACGCGCATTCGTGTACCATTAACTAATGCTTTCGAGGTATTTAAATTTCTGATGAGTAGAACAATGCTATTTACTTTCAAATGTAATTTGTGTGGTGGCAAACCACTGACACTTATTGAATTTAAAAACTCAACTTGAAAATTGTTAGCTTCGATAATATCATCACATAACACTTTATCATAGATGAAATATGTCTTCTGTTCACCAGGTATACGATGTAAGACATCATTATTAATAATGGAGCAAGAATCATTTTTTGGTGCTAAAACAACCGAATTCAGCATGCGTTCTGACAAAATGTTTTCAGCAACGTTACCAAAAACATCATCAATTATTTTGATTACATCACCAAGCACTTCTTGTGGAATTTCTATGACAATTGTGGATATTGAATTGCTTCACCATTAGACCAGGCGCCAGAGGGTTTGAAAAAAAAAATAATTCGTTACAGCAAACTAATGATGCAATATGGTAAAGCGTGTTATTAGTAAGAAAAAAACCATAAATCGAACAAGAAGAAACCTGCCGGGCGGAGAGGGGTGCGTTTTTAGGGGGGGGGGGGGGAAACGGTTTTTTGTTATTTCTGACTAAACTACGCGTCCAATCAAAAATGTTTTTAAGTAAAAGTTGTAGATAATAAAAAGATCTACAACTTGTCAATGGAACATTTTTTTATTTACCCTATGCTTTGATGAGTAAAAAACTAAAAACGATTTTTTTTGTTTTTTAACCGTTTTTTTTAGAAAAATCATTGGATTTGGCTCAAAATTAGTGAAAACGTATCTTTTGGTATTCTAAGTAATCTGTATTTTTTTTAACAAAATTAATGCAGAATTGTTGCTAAATTTGACTAAAATATAAAAAAAAAGGGTTTTTTCAACTGAAATTTCTAATAAAATGAAATATCCGATAGAACTCAATCTAGCTTCATTTTTTTACTTCATACTTTGCCTTTTGAAAAATAAAAGAAAAATAAAACTTTTAATGAAAAAAGCCCCAAAAGAAGTGAAAAAGTGAAGTGATTTACACTTTTTATATGTCAATTAAAAGAAGAAAAAATAGCTTTTATTAACCGGTGAGCTTTAGCCAATCAAAAATTTATTTTCTGGGATACAGACCAATAAAAGAAAATACACCCAAAAAACACATTTTTTGGGAATATCTCACAAATGCTTCTTTGAATAAAAAAATGATTGTGATTTTCGGATTCAACGACCTAAAATTACCCTAAAAAACATCTTTTTGTCGAGCTTAACGAAAAAAAAATTTGTAAGTGTTATCAATGCAGCCAATTATACCTACTACAGGCGATGACATAGAAAACCAAAGCCTACTTATTGCGCAGCGTGGTTGAACGATGTAATTAATCAATAAATAAATTACTAATTATTTTTAGTATATATTTATATTACAAAATTATAATAATTTTAATTAGTAATAAAAATTTTTAGAAAATAATCAGAAAATGTGTAACGGAAAAGGTCAAAGGTTTTTTCACTTTTTTGGGTCTTTTTTCATTAAAAGTTTTATTTTTCTTTTATTTTTCAAAAGGCAAAGTATGAAGTAAAAAAATGAAGCTAGATTGAGTTCTATCGGATATTTTATTTTATTAGAAATTTCAGTTGAAAAAACCCTTTTTTTTATATTTTAGTCAAATTTAGCAACAATTCTGCATTAATTTTTTTAAAAAAAATACAGATTACTTAGAATACCAAAAAATACGTTTTCACTAATTTTGAGCCAAATCTAATGATTTTTCTGAAAAAAACGGTTAAAAACCCGAAAAAATCGTTTTTAGTTTTTTACTCATCAAAGCATAGGGTAAATAAAAAATGTTCTATGAACAAGTTGTAGATCTTTTTACTATCTACAACTTTTACTTGAAAACTTTTTTGATTGGACGTGTAGTTTAGTCAGAAATAACAAAAAACCGTTTCCCCCCCCTAAAAACGCACCCCTCTCCGGCCCAGGCAGGTTACAACTTGTTCGATTTATGTTTTTTTTCTTACTAATAACACGCTTTACCATATTGCATCATTAGTTTGCTGTAACGAATTTTTTTTTTTTTTCTCATTTTCACACGTCTGGCGCCTGGTCTACATTGCCAATATTCTTGAGAAAATCAACAAACTCTAATTCTTCTGGTAATGCTCGCATATTTTATATTAAAGTAAAATGATGAAATGAACCAAAAATATCCCAACTTGTTACACAGTTCTCAATCAACATTGCACGTGTTCCATGTGGCACAACAGGTAAAATTTGCCGAAAATCGCCACATAAAAGTACTGTTTTACCTCCAAATGGTTTATTCTTATCTTCTTCATACGTGCAAAGATCTCTCATCAATCTATCAATGATTTTAAGTACTTGAAGTGGACACATAGAAACTTCATCGATAAGAATTAACGAAGCTGCATTTAAATATCGACCGTGTACACTATTTGGAGTAATATTGGCTACCGAAGTTTCTAAAATTGGAATTGGCAATCTGAACACATTATGCAAAGTTCTACCACCGATTAATAAAGTTGAAGCAATACCACCAAATGCAGTTGCAACACAACGAAGATTAAGTGAAAGCAATCTTCGAATAATAGCCGTCTGCACGAATGTTTTGCCACATCCTGCATGAGCAGTTAAACAAAAAACATTTGTACCAGTATCATGATGTTGAACTTCACGAATAACTAAATCAATTACATTGCGTTGTTCAACATTTGCAATTTCATAAAGTTCATTAAACAAAAACATTTCTTCATCTGGGTCAAGCATATCAACTGCTTCATCTTCAGACAAATAAATTGGAACTGGCAATCCAAATGTATCACATGACAAATTATGTGTAGTCAAAATTTCTTGGATTTCTAAAAGCGCGCGATTAAATGATAGATTTTCATTATGATCTTTTAGAAAATCTTCACTAAGAAAAACTTTGAATTCATTCCACAATGCTAATGCATTCCCTGGCGCATTCAATGCACAGATATTATTTTATTATTGTATGCAATGTATTATTTTGATATTTCAGATTTTATTGAATTAAACAAAACTCAAAAATGGAAACAATTCATCATAGAAATAATGAATGAAAATAAAAAACATAAACTTAAATAAATGAAAAAACTTTAATGTGAAGAATGCACCTGCTTCTTTGATTCCATGATTCTCTTAAAGTTCGGCCTTATGTTTAATAACTGAACTCGTATACCTGGTGCAGCATCAAGTTTGTTACGATAATTGGTTTTTGTAGCAACATATTTTTAAAACCCAGTTTCACACAAAGGTCAATAGAATCCAAATAGCCTGTTTTGATAAATTTGGATATTCATCGAATACATCTGATCAGAATATTGTTAATGAAACTGTTATAAATTTGGCTTCTAATTGTGTATTCGAACACAAATCAATCAAATTTTCATAATCCATGAAATGAAATCATTTTGGGTTTCCTTTTATTTTGAAAGGATTTTGTACCCAGTAATTATCTTGATTCTCTAGGTTTGGAAAGTCATCACTGAGTGATTGCTGTAAGGTGGAAAGATGTGTTTTTATACCATCACGTATTTCCATATCTAAATCCAATTCAGATTCTTCGAGAAAATCACTAAACGTCTGGAAACACTAGAAGTTATTTTGCTCCACAGCTGAAATCCAATTTTGATTTTTCCTTGAAAAGGTAACTAATTAATCTTTTGCTTACAATATGTTGACTTGCTTTCCTTGCAGAGCATAACATAACTCGTTCAATTTTCCAAATATATCAGCAAGGTATGCAAGTGTAGATAGCCAAGTCATATTATTTTATCTGTCTGATAATTCAAATTTATGACCAATAAAATACGCCAATAGTTCCTTTCGCAATTCAAATATTCGCACAAGAATTTTACTACGCGATAACCATCTAACTTCCATGTGAAGAAGTAAAATGGACTACCCATATCTTCGCACATGGATTTGAAAATTCGTAATTGCAATGGTTTACTTTGAATTTTTTTTTTTTATTTAACAGTTTGTATACTACAATCTTAATTATAATTAATTTATTAGTAGTGTTGACTTACGCTAAATTATGAAACTTGTGCTACTGTCGGTATCTGGGCTGTTGATTCATTAGTCAGTCCCCATAAGTTAATTCGTGTGGCTTGACTCGCTGTAGTCAACTAATTTTATCGGTGGTATGGCCTCCGTGTTTGAGTGGTAGAGCAGTGTTTTCTCATGCTTGTTAGCATATTCGTATATTACTTCCTCGACCCGTTGAATATTCAGATCTGCATGAAGTTCCTTGTTAGTCACATATCTATACGCATTGGTGATAAGGCGTAAGATTTTGTTCTGGCTTCTTTGGATTATTACTCGGTTTGACTTCCGAGTACACTCCCAAAACTGGATTCCATATCCATATTGGTTTTATGATTGACAGATAAATTGTTCGTTTAGATGTGAGGTTCAATTTGGAGTACTTCCCAATGAGCCAGTATAGTTTGTATGTTAATTGTTTAATCTGCTTGGGCTTTTACCTTACATGATGTTTCCAGTTTAACCTTTTATCCAATTGCAGCCCAAGGTATCTAGCTGAGTCAGATTGTGGGATTATTTCGCCATTGAGGTATGCGTACATGTTCGCATCGATTTTGCGTAGTGAGTATGTAACATGTATTGACTTGTCTCTGTTTAGTTATATTTTCCAGTCTGTGGTCCAGTTACTGATTTTATCAAGCATAGTTTGAAGCTTTTCTGTTGCCTTAGCTTGAGTTTTATCTCTTGCAAGTATAGCAGTGACGTCTGCAAAGGTGCCTATGAACGTTTCTTTCGAGATTGGTATATCTGCTGTGTAAAGTAGATACAGCATCGGTCCTAGAACACTACTTTGTGGTATACCCGCTTTAATTGGGTAATATCTCATAATGGACTCTTCGTGAGATACTCTGAATTTACGACCATCTATGTATGATTCTAGTATCTTGCAGACATTGTTTGGTAACATAAGGCTCATTTTATACCTAAGACCTTCCTGCCAGACTCTGTCAAACACGTCTAGGAATACTGCAGAGCAGTAGTTCTTATCTTCGAAGGCTTGTTCTATCTTGTCAGTACTTCTATGAATCTGATCTATAGCTGAATGATTACTTCTGAAATCAAACTGGAAGTCCGGGATGTTTACAAGTGGTTTTAGTCTTTTCATTAGCAGTTTATCAAATAGTTTGGAGATCTTTGGTATGAGTGATATAGGTCTGTATGATGTGACCTCCTTGGCAGGTTTGTCGGTTTTTAATCATGATGATTTGCTTTAATTTGAAACTTTCAGGGATGTGTTGTAGCCTCAAGCGAGCATTATATAAGTACGTTAACATGTAAATTGCCTTCGCTGGAAGTTCTTTTAGTAGACCTGGTGATATTTGGTCCACTCCAGGAGATTTTTTGATGTTAAGCTAGTTATCTATTTCGTTGGCTATTTCATATGCAGTGAATTTTTTTATTTTTTTGTGTGCTTGATATTTCGGGTCCGTTTTTATAACATAACATAGATATAGCACTTATATCAGAAAAGCATTTCACACATAAAAACTATATAAAAATTACTTTGTAAGCTATTAGTTATATTAATATTTAAAACAAATTACTTGATTAATAAAATAATTTATTATAGATATTTAGAAAGCATATCCTCTATTTAATTCTAAACTCGACTAACTTAGCTTTTGACAGCTCCTTATTTATATACAGGGTGTTCCGAGATCGGGTGGTCAAACATTAAGAGTGGAAAGTAGATGAAACTTCATCGACAAAAAACACAAAAAGTGGGGGTCTAACTTTTTTCGTTTTCGAGTTACAGTCTTTTGTATTTTTCAGGCTTCGTTTTGACCCCCACGCACTCGATCACTTCTAACTTTTGAATCTTTGTAATAATGAGTAAAAAAAATACGTTTTCATAGCTTACAAAATTGTTTTATTATTAAAAAAACAAAAATTTAAAAATAATAACAAATGGTGGAGAAAAAATTTTTTAAGTAGAACCGTTCGTAAAAATCTCGGTCATTTTTTGACGTTTTTCTTAAAAAAACACCCTTATAATTTTTGTTTTTTATTTTATTTTCTTAAACTACAAATGTTTTCCAATAAAAAGTTTGTACATTGTAATGGCTTAACTGTTTTCCATAGTGCAATAAAAATCTTACAAAGTGAGCCTTTCCCGATAACTTAATAAGAATTTTCTTCATTTTTTCCCTAGAAAAAAGTTCAAAGGGGTTATATCTGGAGATTTTTGAGGCCAAACTACAGGTCTACCTCCACCTATCCATTGATGAAAGTGTTTGTCAAGATACTGAAGAAATGAGGCCAAAATGAACCGGAAAACCGTGTAACCGGAGACTTGTTGGAATCGTCGGCTCTTCTAATAAATCTACAAAATTATTTTGAAGAAATTTTACAAAATTTAATGAATTCATAACCTGACATAGTTCAAAGAACTAATCAGTTGATCATCTATCATAGCTGCCCGTTCATTGATGGATAATTGGTGCTGAAATCTTGAAGGCCGAATAGCATGTGGGTTCTCTCTAGCCCATTTATGTAAAAGAAGCCTCATCCGTCCTGATTGCTTTTTTGAACTACCTGAGGTTATGAATTCATTAAATTTTTTAAAATTTCTTCAAAATAATTTTACAGATTCATTACCTAGCAGGTATTAAGTCTTAAAACCTATTTAAATTAAATACCCACACATATATATAGAACTAATTACGTGCAAAATGTGATAAAAGGCAATATAACCTGATAAAATGTTTTTACTTTGCAAATGAAATATATCGACAAATTCCAGAAAAAATACTGTGATAAAATTATAAATTCAACGGATAACATAAAAATTGGGTTTTTGTGTAAAATAAATTATTTGAAATTGTATAAAACTCTAATTTATATGTTATATCTATAAAACAGTTCTACGTTGATCTGAAAGTTAATATAAATTACCTCTTGAGTAATTTTATGTTATAATAAGTTTAAGCTTAAGAATTTAAAATAATATTTTTAATTAAAATTTTTTTATTATGGCTTACAATGGCCAAGGAAAACTGGATAATACTTAAAACAAATTTTAATATTACAATAAAAACTTTAATTAAGAATACAGAGATAATAAAAAAACTACAAAGATTATTCTTATAATAAAAACAAAAGAAAAACAACACAATAAACAGTTAAAATGGCTAAACACATAAAATGATAAGTTTACTTATCCGGAAGTATTAAAACTTACTATTCTCGCGTATAAATATAATAAATCAATCAAATTTCGAGTTTAAAATCCAAAGTTCATATTTATTAAGCCCTTCACTCTGTTTTGTTATACTTGGATTTGGAATTTGGCTAAGATTTTTAATTGCAAAATTCATGTTGTTAAATTGGTCTTGTGAAGTTAGCTGGGAATAGGCCTTTTTCGGTAGTTCCTTCTTTTTGACCCATTAGCCAGCCCTCCTCCTGCATAAAAATAAGATTTACTTAATTTAAGAATAAATAGAATTATGCATAAATAAATATTTTTTTTTTATATGTGAACATTATTCACAAAAAACAAAAAATAAAAATAGTAGAATTATTAATTTTATTTTATCCTAAATAATACAGTAAAAAAGAATTTTGTTTGCACGATAGCCTTGCGCAGACCAAGGCGTCTGTAGCCGCTACAGTAGCGGCGTTTGTAGCTGCTACAGTAGCGGCTACAGACGCCGATGAATGGGTGTATCAAAATCTGGTTGACAAGTTTTTCTTGATGTAGGTTGCTATTTTTAGTGGAATATTCTCTATTATTATTGACTATATTAGTTTTGTTTGATTATTATTGTGAGTTAAACTTAAATATTGCTAATTTTTGTTATTACTGTTTACAGTTGATATTTAGTGTTTATTTATGCCTCTTGCTATTAAGTTTTTTTTTATTTTTGCTAATAATTGCTATGATTTGTAGCAATTGTTGAATTTATTTTTTTTTATAGATCTTTTCTTTTTCTAAATAAGACTTAAATTCTAAATATTATTTTATTAATTAATTTTCTTCAATATTGTGAAGATGCTATTAACGGATTCAAATCCAGAATCTTCTTTGAGCTATTTTGATAAAGAAATGGAAAATGGACATCAAACAATTAATTATCTAACAAATTATAAGTTCAATTATGATAAAGAAAGGTAAATTTTTTTTATCTTTTTATCTTATTTGTAGCCAAATAATTTCTTATTTGCTGATCCGCTTGAAATGCTATTGTTTTATTGAATTATGTAAACGGGATGCTACACTTCAACGTAAAAATAATTTTCAGTTTGTTTTTATTATAATAATAAATAATTGAAAAGTAAAATAAATTAAACACATTTATTAGAAAAATTATGTAAAGATTTTGATTGGACCTATCAAGATGTTCTTGTTTGTCAGGTAAGTTATGTATTTTCAAAGAAAGTCCCGCAAGAAATAATCCTTTATTACTTTATTACTCATATATTGCAGGAAAGTAAAAAGGAAAAAATTGTTTAGATTTGGGTTTTTCTAAGGTTTTTATTTTTTTTAATACATCTTTTCTTTTTGCAAATAACGCTTTTCATTAAACTAATACATGTTTACATTGAATTGGTGACAATATTTTTTCTGTGTGAACTTAAAGGTAAGAAAGTATTATAATATCCACTCAATTCTTAGAAGTTAGTCTGGGTTTTTAGATATGTAATCTAATGGTGGCGACAGTTAAAACAAGTATAAATTTGTGTTTAATTATTTTATTATTCTGAAAAACTCAAGGTCTAAACTATTTGCAATATTTTCGTAATAAAGTAATAAAGGATTATTTCTTGCGGGACTTTCTTTGAAAATACATAACTTACCTGACAAACAAGAACATCTTGATAGGTCCAATCAAAATCTTTACATAATTTTTCTAATAAATGTGTTTGATTTATTTTACTTTTCAATTATTTATTATTATGATAAAAACAAACTGAAAATTATTTTTACGTTGAAGTGTAGCATCCCGTTTACATAATTCAATAAAACAATAGCATTTCAAGCGGATCAGCAAATAAGAAATTATTTGGCTACAAATAAGATAAAAAGATAAAAAAAATTTACCTTTCTTTATCATAATTGAACTTATAATTTGTTAGATAATAATTGTTTGATGTCCATTTTCCATTTCTTTATCAAAATAGCTCAAAGAAGATTCTGGATTTGAATCCGTTAATAGCATCTTCACAATATTGAAGAAAATTAATTAATAAAATAATATTTAGAATTTAAGTCTTATTTAGAAAAAGAAAAGATCTATAAAAAAAAAATAAATTCAACAATTGCTACAAATCATAGCAATTATTAGCAAAAATAAAAAAAAACTTAATAGCAAGAGGCATAAATAAACACTAAATATCAACTGTAAACAGTAATAACAAAAATTAGCAACATTTAAGTTTAACTCACAATAATAATCAAACAAAACTAATATAGTCAATAATAATAGAGAATATTCCACTAAAAATAGCAACCTACATCAAGAAAAACTTGTCAACCAGATTTTGATACACCCATTCATCGGCGTCTGTAGCCGCTACTGTAGCAGCTACAAACGCCGCTACTGTAGCGGCTACAGACGCCTTGGTCTGCGCAAGGCTTAATGAAAATACACTTTAATTTCCCTTTGCTTTTTTAGAAGAATAAAACCTTTAAAATATTTCAATTTCTGGATAAACGTTTGTTATTGTGTTTTATGTCATTGAAAAGATTTTTAAAGGATAAATATTCTATAGAATAACCTTTTTAAAATTTCAAATAAGAAAATTTAGTGTGTCTTGTTGTAATATGCCTAAGCTTCACGCAATTTCCTGCGATCAATTTTTAAAATTTATATTCTTATAAATATGTGTGTGGGTTTTTTGGAAAACTTTTTGACCCCGAGCAATTTATTTCTTGCTTTTAATTTCGATTGCAATATTCTTCTCCTACCTCTACGTTTTTTAAGCCTTGCAATGAAAACGATTTCAAGACTAGTGGCAAAAAGCTGTGTAGAATTTTCGTCAATCGTTTTCAAATTAAAGCACTATAAGAAATGTCTCTAACTTGGGTATCCAATCCAAAAATTGTTTCCACCAAATTTTTATTATACACGAAAATGATAACAAAGTGGCTAATAATATTACTATTTCAAATTTGCTTTCGAGAAGGCTTTGGTAGTTGTTGAAATTATTAGTAAAATATATTTTCTCTCAATCTTTTTTGGTTTTTAAACAATGGGAAATATTTCTTAGCACAAAATTGATAAAACTATTAAAAACAGTAATATTCTTTATAAAAAAAAACGATTTTAATTCCTGTTTTCGAAACTTCAGTTGCTACAAGCTGAGAGCAGCATTTATTCATTTTCTTAATTGTGCACGCAACTGCTTGAAGCAAATCGTTTATATTCTTAGCCTAATGTTGCATCAGTTGCAGTTTCTTCAGTCAAGACCTACAGCATTGTTCCTCTCTTCCTCTTTCTTATCTTTTCTTTTTAGAAAATAAATGACTCAAGCTATTATTTATTTGCAAAAATTTTAATAATAATATTATTTATCAAATTTTGCTTAGCTGATGCCATAACTAAGTATGTTCAATTACTATTATTCTTTCAAAACCTTACCGGCAGGCGCATATTTAATCACCTGCTCCGACTTTGCAAGCAACTAGGATCTCGTGAGCGCAGGAAAATAGAATGAGAATGAAAAATATTTTAAAAACTAACCTGATCTTCGGGGTCATCATATTCTATTACTTCAATAATATCTCCGACTTCAAAACTCAATTCATCAGCATCTTCCTTAACATAACCGTAGGTGGCCTTAACACGATACAAAACTCCAGGTGGAAGATCTGTTGTTGTTGCTCCTAAAAATAAATTATACATATTATTATTAGGATTATTTGTTTTTTTCAATGTGTTTATTTTGGTTTTAGATAATTTAGTAAGTTAGTAGCTCGAAGAATAATTAAACGAACCACTAAGTAATTTGGAATTTAAAAATTTTTTGACATTAAAGCAAACAGCTGCTACTTACCCACTGGTATATCATAAAGTTCTTCCATTTTGTCACTATTGTTATTATTAAGTGTGTTCAGTTTTTTATTTTCAGATTTATCTATTTTTCCATTAATATGCTCTGGTTTAACTGGTGGTTGAGTTTTTTCATCAGCATTTTTTTCTTTATTATTCTGTTCATTAGATTCTGATGGCTCTTTAGATGAGGGTAAAGAGCTTGAAATATTTTTATTGGGATTATCTGTTGTTAATACTACATCAGCATTTTGATATGATGGCTCATTATCATTTACATTTCTGTTGATTTCAAGCTCTGTAATTGTCTCAGATTGTGGTATTATTGTCGGAAGCACGGATTCATCTGGCTTTGGACTGGGGGAAGACGCTGTTGACGATGCTGTAAAGACACACAAAACAACGAAGCGTATAACGCACATGCTTTGAGAATAAATAATGGGTGATATCTAATTTCTTTCTCTAAGAGAGTGCTGCTTTGCACTGGTTCTTTTTCTTAAGAATCACTCATTCAAATTTGCAAAAAAAAGCAGTTTAAAATTGAAGAAAAAGTTCGACTTTAACTATATATTAGGTATAAAAAAGTTGTAAATATTTTATACTCGTAATTTTCGAAAATTTGCTTCAGTTGCCGAAAAAGAAGGTACAGAAAGTATTTAATTTTCTTAAATGCCATCAGTCTTATTTCGAGAAGTCCTAAAATTGTGTACCCTATAATAGTTACACCGAAAAATTGTTTTTTTACATAAGTTATCATGTATTTGTTTCAATAATTTCTGCTTTTTTATTGTTGTAAAATTATTAATAAGCCAATTAATTATAAATTCATATTTTTTAATTAATTATAAAAATGTTTTATAGCATACGATCATAATAGTGAATTAGTAATTCAAATACATAAAATAGACTACGTTTCACTACTTATTAAATTGAAGAGTAAATCCTTCAATTTGATCAAAAAAGATTCTATTTCATCTATTTTGAGTTTTTTGGAACAAAATTTCGAGACAAGGGTAAGAGGATTTTATTTAAAGTTAAAAAAGTTGTTTACTTTCTTTACTAAAACCCTGAAGAAAATTATACTCTAACATTTATAAAACCATTCTTAACAGAATACAGATACCTGATAATTAGTAGAAGAGTTGAAAGTTTCACATTGCTTTCAATTTAAGCAAAATTTTGTAGTACACTGCTTTAAAACATTTTAGTCTTAACAAAATGAGATTTTAAAACAAATTTTCTAAGAATTGTGAAGAAGCAAGCAATTTTTCTATTGATTTTTACAATTATGTTTTTAATTAATAAGTAAGCTAAATCTTGAAATCTTAAAACTGTTAAAGGTTAAAATTTAGCGTGAAATTCAGGTCTACTATCAATACCTTCTACCCAAATTTCCTATTTCTGTTACTAATCATGTGCATAAAACTTTTCAGATTACCTACTCGTTTACATTTATAATTATACTCAGAAAATTTATGATTCTAAGGTTTTATGAATTTTTTTGTACGATATAATTTATGTAAAATTATGAATTTTATTTGACTATTTTTAAGCGACTGTAATACTCTTAGATCAGCATGAAAGATAAATATTATTCTTTTATTATGTTTTGCATATAAAGGCTTACACCTAAACTAGCGTCTACGGCTGGACGTACAGATTTTAGGCATATTTTCATATCGATTATAAGCCAAATAAATCAAGTAACTGAAGCAAAATAATAATTTTATGACTATAAAAATTAAAAAAGAATAAGTTAAAAATTAAATATCAGCCAGTTTAAAAAATAATTTACTAAGAGTTTAAGGGTAATGTTATGATAAAAGAAGATAGCAATATTATAAAGATTATTGCATTAGATCTATTAATTTTTTGTTAAAACATTTTTGTTAAATTATTAATGAACACGGCAAATGATTTTAATTATTTTATAACCGTTAGCATATATTTTATACTAAAATGCAGCCAGCACTCAACAATATCGATCAATACAAAAAAAAAAGAGAGAAGAAAATTTTATAAAAAAACTTACTACTGCCATTGCTTCCGCCATTTGTCATTGAATTTGAAAATTTATTGTTAACAATTGTTGAATTTGTGTTATTCATTGCCTTAACAGGAGTTTGTACTGGACTAGTTGATATTGCATTTGCTGATATTTTTTTAAGTGTATAAGATCCACGTTGTGAAGCTGTTGCTAATTTATCTACAATGGCTTCCAGTTCTGCATATATCTAAAAATAATTAAAGATTAGTGGATGAAAATGATTGCTTTGTCTTTAGTTAACGTTTTTTCGCTACTCTTTAAGTTTAAATAAGAGCAGATATAGTTAAAAAAAATTTTAAATTATTATTAATAATTAAAAAAGAGTTCCTTAAGTGCTATTCTACTTTGAATTAACAACGAAAAATAATAATAAGAACCAAAAATAACAATTAACCAAAAAACTATTTTTAACAACCATTAACAATAATAAAGAAGCATTAAAATCTATAAACAATAATTAACCCTAAGACCAACAACTATCCAAAAGAAAAACAAATTAACTAAAAATATAAAAATAATAAGAAACTATTACATTTTTGTGTTAAATTTTGTAGTAGAATTTTATTTTAGCATTTCTTAAATGCCATTAAATTTTGCCATTTTTCCGAAAAAAAAATAAAAAAAAAGGGAAGAAAGAAGCAACACTTCAATTGTTGACTATAGCATCAAATAACATGTCAATTGGTTGAGAATTAAAATAATTTGCTGCCTGGCAGCTTGCAGGCAACTGAGGTTTCTAAAACGCAGATTTTGTTTGAAATTTTTAAGATATTTTCGTTTTATTATTTAGCCTGAAAACTCAAGCTTGTATTTGGTTTTTAATAAATTTTAAATTGAACTATTAGTTACTAAAAAAAAATACTTAAAGAGATTAAAAAATTCTAGAAACGCGTAGTAGAATTAAAAATTATTACATTTACCTTTGATGTTTCATGGTGAAATACTTGTTCAGATGCAAACAATGTTTGAAGGTTTGTAACTAAAAAGAGAATTCGAGAATCGTTTAGGGCTGGTAGTTCATCATGAAGTTCAGTATTGAGTATTTCATAAGTTCGTCGTGCTTCTTCTAACTGTTCTCGCCCTTTTGTGATCTAAAAGCAATTGAAAATTATATAATTATTTTTCAATTGCTATGCAAAATTTATTCACCTTTATATCATCCTTTCGTTTTGATGCATTTGCTTGCACATTTTGAAATGAATGCCTCTGGCTATCGTAATCAATTAGCTTTCTATTTCTTTTCTCAATTTTTTTCTGTTAAAATTTTAAAATTGATTAAACAATAAAGTTATTATTATTACTTTTATTTTTAATTACTTTCATTTCTGGAAATTGTGCTGTATACGTATTTAGCGGTATTAAAACTTGATCTCCTAATTTATGTGAAAAATCTTGCCAAAGTGATTCAGCCGATGATGCTTGAGCTAGTAATGCATCATAACCGCTCCATTGGGGCTCATAAACTTCACATATTGCATCCATTAATGATTTTGAAGCTAGTTGAATAGCTGAAATCATTAGATATAATAATATGAAATTAGAATTTAAATTAAAATTTAAATAAAATTACCTCTTACACATCTTATATAATTGTTAAATTCTTTTTGTAATTTATTGGCACAATTTTGTTGTCGATTGAAATTATTTAAATGATCATCAAAAATTTCATCTGCTGTCCTATCTACTTTTCCTAAGTTTTGTAACAACTGAAATAAAATAATTTATTATGTTATTTATGATAAAAAATATGTCAAATTATTTTTATTTGGGGGTATTCTGGTTTAGATTTTCTTTTGCATATTTTCATAGCATGACCTTTTAAGAAAATGTTTTTAAGAGTATTTTTCGAAATTTAAATAATTTTTAAAGTTACAGCTCGCTTTGTGACACGTCAACAAAGCCGGTTAGCGTCTCAACTCACACTGTGCGAAAGTTGACATAAAAATTTAAACACGTTTTTCTCGAAACTACTTTTTTTGAAACGATGTGCATAATATCTCAAGGGGCACAACTAGTTTGCAATTTCCAAAATTTCCATTTTGTTCTTTTTACATTTTCGATAACTTGTACCTTTAAAAGTAACATCAAAATGTTAAGCCAAAAAGAGAATTTTTGGTACATTGATGCCAGTCACAAGTTTTACAAGACTTTAAAGGCGCTTTTCTCAAAACTACATTTTTCAAATTAGCTGCAGCTGTAATTCAATAAAAATCATCCGATTGATTTGATTCTTGTTCTACCACATCTTGTATTTTTTTCTCCCTACAGTTTTATGATTGGATGAAATACATAATTTAGGTAATTTAGCAAAATTTTAACTTTTTTTCTAAAATCCGCCATTTTGTTGCATTCTCATTTTTTTCACAATCCTGGGTCATTGTATAGGCAATACCATTTAGTTCAACGATCTCTTTGGTGTTTTTGATTCTGGGCATTCTAAAGGCCAGAATCACTGCAGCAGTGAGATAAATTTTTTTATTTGAAAACTCAGGAGATGATGGATAACTTGCTGAAGAACGAATATTTTTATTTCAAAAAATTATTTTGTATTTTTCATTTATACAAAAATATATTTGCCAAATTTTCAAACTATCGATGCAATACTTTTTTTTTTAAAAATTCATAAAAATTATACGATGACTAAATTATACGAGTTGAGCTTCTAGTTAGTTCCGTATCTAACAGATTGTGTTCAAAGTCATTGTCAAACTGATTTTTTTAAGGTTAACAATAAATATGTTTGTACAAGCGGTACAAAAAATTTAAATAAGCTTTGGAGTCATAAGTAAGTCAAATTTTGCCATAAGCTCCCCATTATATAAATGATTTTTTTTGTAGCGGAGATCCAAGTTTGTACTAGAATCTTAGCATAGTTGTTTTATACCTTGCAAGGTATAGCTTAAATAAGAGTAATCTATATTACGTAAGATTTTTAGAATTTAATTGAAGTTAAACTCTCAAATAAGAAAGCATTTTCAAACAATTAAAAATGCTTAAAATTCGATAATTCAATTGAATAAATTAAGGTTAATAAAAGTAAAGATTATCGAATATAAGAGCTATAAAACATACTCATAAGTTGATTTAAATTTTGTAGTTCTTTTAAAAATCAAAAATGATTTAGATCGATTTCAGTCCTTTGATTTTCTATGCCATTTTAATTAAAAAATTGATTGACATAATTTTAGGAATTAATTAAATAATATTTTGATCAGAGCTCTATTTAATATTAGGCAGTTTATGTAACTATTTTTCCAGCAATTTATTTAGCTTAAGGCTTTGACGATCCGAAGATTCTACGGATACAAACAATTCTGAATTCTAGTCAAAAGCTTTAAATATATTATTGCTGGAGACTATGAAATCTTGTGAATTTTTGTAAAATTGTACATAATTTAATAAATTTTACTGTAAAGATGCAATAAATATTTATTTTAAAAAACAAAAACTAATAATAATCTATTGTGATTGCTGTAAGTTGAGATACATAAAGTATTATTTGATTTTAATTTATTCTTGAACGTTGATTATATAACAAAACTAGCTCTTCCAACTGCACCATGCAAAAAACACAAAAAAATATATGTGTATATATATATATAATATATATATCTGTAATATAATATAATAATATCGCGTTGCAGTTTTCTGTTAAATCTTATAAAAAATTTGAAATAATGAATAGTTATATTAATTTCAAAAAAGTCGACAAACTTTGAAAGCTTATAAACTAGTGAAATTTCGTGCATTTGAAATTAACAAAATATTTTGTATGGTCTGGTCAAAGAAGAAAATTCTAATTCACCGTCGGTTTGTGTTTAATATTAATTTATTTCTATACAATATGTGACCTAGTTCAATGTACTTAGCATTTGAGTGCCAAAATGTTCTTCTATCCTGAGTTTCTATGTGCCATTTAAAAAAAACACGATATGTATATATTTCTGACAACAATATATTTTTTGTTATAATTTTAACTTATTAAAATTTATTTATGAAATTATTTAACTATTATTTGGTTCAATTAGCATTCAATTCTTTTGTAAATATTTTCCATTGTATTTTTGGTGCAAAACATATTTATTAGTTTAATAAAATTTAATTAGCTTTCACCCAACTAAATAACATTAGTTATAATATGATTGTTAGTGAATAATGTTTAGAAATTGTGTAGAGTTCGAGGTCAATTAGGTTTATAGTAGATATATATTTCATTTGTGTCATTACATTATGGATATATTACCTAGCACTACTTCTTAGGAATATAAAAAAAAAGAACGAATGCTATTGCTTTAGTTAGATAAACTGTAAGAAGTATAAATCTTATTTTTTTTACCATTTGCTGTGTTTTATTTCATAGAAAAATTTGTGATCTTTTTTAGAATAAGATTCATTGTAGAAAATGAAAGCTAGAAGTGAAAAGTAAAACCTTTCTAATAATACTGTAATAAAGTAGAGTCAAGTCTTTTATATTAAAATAACGTCTAAACTGAAAGAGGGTTTCCATAATACGATTACTGACAAATTTACTGACAATCAGAAATTTTGTATGAGAAATTCATACATGCATCACAGTAAATTATTACTAAAATTTCATGAGTAAATAAATATTTAATAACATAAAACTTTGAGAAATATAAATATTGCAAGTTGTTAAACAAAATTAAATATCTTATGTTAATCTAGGATTAGATTAGGTACAGTGAACCTGCAAATTATATTTGAATAAATCCAGACTAAAATAAGAATTTCAAATATTCTACATCATATCAAGCAGATTATTGACTCAATGTCGCAAATATTAGGTCAGTCTGCTATTCTGAGTGCTGGATTTAAATTTAACTTTCTGTTCTATTTTGATACGTCCAAAATTATAACAAAATTTTAATAAAATTAATTTAAATAATCCCATTACATTTATTTAATGATTTCAATATATGTATATATTTTAAATATAAAAAAAATTTTTTGATTTAAGTTATATCTATAGTTATATTATTTATATAATTTTATTAAAAATTTGAAAAATGATTTTGAAAACCGCCAAATTTGATTTGCTTTCATCTGTATAAACTTCAGGACTTTTAAAATTTCAACTAATTCACGAAGAGAAATAAGCGGACCAAAAATTAGGCAATCGTGTGACAAAAAATTTGCTAGCTCCTGTACAATCTTTAAGCCCCAAATAGCAAACAATGTTAGATATTTGGTTACTTAATTTTTAAATATCTTTGGCAAGATTTTGAAGAATGAAATTACTTATTAAAGTGCCATAAAATATTGACATGTGTTGAAATGAAACTTCTTCCGGTCCACCTAATATATATGCAAAACAGCATTTTTACCATTTTTGGCACTTAATAATTAACAGAAGTCGTGCCTTCCCATCGCTACATTGAAGCAAAAATTACAATTATTTTCTTAACTACTAAGCCGGATGTTGATTACTTATGTAAAAATATTCAGTCATAAATCTCCAATTCAACTTTGTATTGAAGTTGTAATGAATTTAAGTTAGTTTTCATAATTGTTATCTATTTTTAAGAAAAGTTTTTTATTTTAAATAAAAACATTAGTCTTGTATCTTAAAATTTTTAATTTTAATGGCTTTTTGAAGTTATATGTTTTATAATTTTGAGAGCCATAAATTCAAAATGATTGAAAAATGCGTTGCTTAATTTGATAAAAAGTGTAATTATTTTATTTAAGTACAACGTAGTTTACTAATCGTCAAATTTATGGATAAAAATCATAATAAAAAAATGTGTAGAGACATGAAATTATTACTAGGTTTTATAAGCAAGTTATTAGAATTGTCAATTGACATTAATGTGTACTTGTTATTTATTATAATTGTTTTCAATTTCTTACAAGTATGAATATTTGCATTTCCTTTTCTTACGAACAAAAATTTGATTAATTTACTTAAAAATGCTAATAAAGAAAATTATATAATAGCTTCTTATTTTAAATTGTATCATAATTATACATAGTTAAACATGTAAACGTATCTCTTGCTGGAAATGTTTCAGGTTACAAATTAAATAGCAAACTTTTAATTTAATTTATAGCTTTAGGAATATCAAATAAAAAAAAAAGTATTTAACAGCAGGATATATTAAATAAATTTCAAGGGTGCAAATGTGGTTTCTTCATGGTCAAGGAGGAACATTAAAATTAGGTAATAAGCTTTTTATTAAGCGTAAGCCACTCTGATTAAAGATAAAAATTTTATATTTGCTGGCCAATAGGTTTCTAAGTGGTTTTGCTAAATTTTAGACATTTTTATAAAATAAAAACTGTTTCAATCTTTATAAAAAAAAATCATATTTTTGTACAAGCAAGTTTCAGTGGATCTTTTTTTATACTTCGAATATGATTTTCAACATTGGTTGTAATATATAACTAATGTGCTGCATTTTTGCTTATGTTTTAGGTTTTGTAAGTTTTTAGTTCCACTGTTTGCTGAATATATTTCCTTGTCAAAATTCTCATTTAGTAGCCTAATAGTAGCTTTCTTCTATTTTTAAATTACTTAGCAATAGTTAATTTTATAAATTTTTCAATGGCCTAGGCGTACAGATTACACTATGAAAAACTACTTTTTGATCCTGTTTTATTTTTGGACATTAAAGTTTCTCTAATTACAAGAAAAATGAGGGATAATTCATTGAAATTGGTCGAAAATTGCGGATGTAATAACAATTTAAGGTCAACCCAAATACAACAGGTGAAATTGACAGGTGACCATGTGATATGACTATTTTAAGAATACGTTCTGATTGGTTTTAAACATAATTCTGCATTTATTCTTCTATTTATTATTTCTATATAGTATTTGGAAATATTCTAAATATAGCGCTCTGAATAATAATAGGGATTCAATTGTTCTCTGCCAGGATCTTGTGGAGAAAAACTTAAGCACAATTTTATGTGCTTATATTTATAAGGTACTAATTTGCTGCAATGACCTATACAACTGGTATCGAATCATTAAATATCGCAAACTAAGCAACTTTTTCGAACTCAATAATTCTTTTTAAAATACAAAGCGTTTAATCGTGTCTTATTTGTCAAATTTGACTTATAATGTATGTATGTCGCACACATTATAATAGCCAGTAAGGTAAGAGTACAATATTCCGGTCTAGTAAGGCATTTGTGAATTCAAAGTATTATTGCAGTTCTATTTTAAAATAAAATCATACTAAACTAGGAATATAAAAAAATTAGAATGTTTTAAACAATTTTCGACATCCTTTATTAGATTTAATTATTATTTTATTTGATAAAATAATTAATTCGTGTACTGCTGAAATGTTCCTTACTCCGGACTAAAATTTTGTCGGTGTCCCTAATTCCGGATTTGAATGTACATTATTCCGGCCTTTGTCTAGGTATACCATCTTTATTTGAACGATCCAGTTCTTTAACTAATTTTGACACATTATAAATTAATTGGTATTTGGTAATAGGAAAACCAATCTTTGCTAAAAGTTGTATCCATTCTTCATGCCTTATCAATACAGTAGGAGCCCCTGCAGATGACTGTTTTGTATATTTATTTCTTAATTTGTCTGATAAAGTTTGCTTTGGAGTATTAAACATTTTAACAGCTTTATATATAGTCATTGTTCCATTTCGGATAGCTTCAATAGTTTCCACTATAGCCCCTTCGCTATATTATGTATTTGGCATATTTCACTTAAAAACCGAAAAAATTTTTTACTTAAAAAGATTAATTGTATATGGAGTCTTAAATTATTATAAAATTGATAGAACGCAATTATTGACATATAAAATTATATGCCCATAATTCCGTGCTATATATAACAATTATTTACATTGTTTAATTAAAACACCTTATTTTGACACAGGTTCATACAAAAAAAATAAAGTAATCAATTTTATGCAAAAAAACTTTGGACTAGTCATTAAAATAATTCAATAACAGTTAAAGACTTTTTTAGTAAAAACATTACTCTCTAAAAGATCTAAAAAAACCTTAGTCTTTAAATGTATTTTAAACTGTTTTATGACGTAAAATAATAGTACGGAATTAGCTCAATTAAATTTTTAGCTCATTTACACAAATTACAAGATGACAAATGAATTATAAATTTTAAATATTTGAATAAAAGAACAAAGAAAATCATACATTTCTTTTTTAATTACGGCCTATAGACCGGAATAACGCACAACTCAATTAAATAGTGCACATAATTCCGGACTATGATAAAAACGTTATTTTTTATTATAAAACATTTTATAAAGCTATGATATGATGATTATTTATTAGTTAAATATATAAGAATAAAGAAAAATGATAATAATTATGAAAATAACCTTTCTTTGGAATTTTATAATCTTAAATATAACCACACAACCTCTTAGCCTCTTGAATAACTCAAATGCTCCAAATCACAAAAAATGACAAACTGACGACTTGAGACAAGATTTTTATTCAACTGATCGGCAAAAAAACAAAAGCGCCCGATTTTTATGGAAACAAAATAGTAAAGACAACCTATTGTATGAATCACATTTGGAACTTATAACTTAGTTTTGTTATTTTTCGTACTTAAATGATATAGACCGGAATAAGGTACTAGTCCGGCATTATGTACTCTTACCTTACTAAAATAATTAAATAATTTTATTCCACTTTTAGTATTTGCAATAAATAAAACAACAGCTTTTGATCTTTCGTTTTGCTTGAGAAGTAGAAATAAAGTAAATTATTTTCTGATTGTTGTGTCCTCTTATAATTCTTCAAAATTAAACAAAAAAAAAAAAATTATAGCTAACACAAACACTCATTGTTGTAATTGAGTAAATAAATAATACCGCTTCTCACGTTAAACAGTTTATAAATTATTATTATTTTTGGAATTCATTGTTTTGTATTTCAATGATTTTAAAACTATTAATAAAAGTACCACCTGAAAAATTTATTAGCTCACTTATTGTTCAACTTTTTTATACAAATTGCTTGGGGATAGTTCCTTGCGAAACAAAGAGGAGACTGAGCTTTATATTTCAATATACATATATTTTATTCAATACAAGTCTTTTAGAATTACTTCCAGTACTTATGTTGGAATTTATGCAAGGTACTTTTTCAAGGATATAATAAAAACAACTTTCGATTAAAATAATTATTTATCGGAGAAATTTTCATCAACCTATCGTTTTCATTTCCCTTAATCATTGACATGTTATGAACAATTTAATTTAGTTGTCAGTTGTAGGCTTATCTTTTATTCTGATTTGTAAAATATTTCGCCAAAGTGTGCTTTTTTTTATATACTAAAATACGCAGAAAAAAACAAATTAATTATATAAAAGTTTGATAAGCTTGTTCTTATAATATTGATTTCATAAGTCAGTTTTAAAAATCTTTTTAAAAAATTAAAAGGTCCTGTTATCTCTAGAGCCAACCAAATTTTGTGCCAAATACGCTAATTAGGTCATTGGTCTCCACCAAATTTGTATTAGCCTGAGTGTTTTTTTGAAAACATTTGACAACTGTAATTATTATCATTTATTTTTTGTCATGAACATAAAAACCTTTAAGAGATCATTCCGATTGGTTTTAAGTAAAACTTTACACTTTTAATACCCCAAGTCACACACACAACAATGACGTTAATGAGTCCTAGACATTAAACTGTTTTCACCTACATTAAGGTAAAGTTAAAAACTTAAGCATTGAATAATTTTAAATAGATATGGTAGCAACAATTCATAATATAGGTACGAAGTTTTTGTTTGATATTTAGACCAAATAATTTCTGTTTTTTACGGTACATTTGACAAGTTGTTAGTATGATGTTACATAAGTAGAAGTATAGCTTTAAGAAAAAAGCTTATACTTGCTCAAGGAAAATAATCCTCAAAAACATAAATAACATATGTATGTATATAATACTGTTTAAATACTTAGGGCTTCAGGATAACAAAGTTGACTTAAGCTTTTTTAAGGCAGAGCATTTGTTTACATTGTAAGATAGTTAAAATTTATTTTAAAAAAAATAATTAAATAACTAGAAAAAATATTTTTTAAACATTTTAAACTTGGATACTGAAATTTGTTCATATTAAGTTCGTTATTTTGATAAGATTTAATAAATATAGAAATTAAAAAAATGGACCCGCATACTTTTACTGTTCTTTAATTCCCTATTGAATATATTTGTGAAAAATAAAAATACATTGCGGGTGGCTGAAGTAGATTTGAAACTTTTCTTGTCCGCTCTTTATTAATTATATTAAAGATTTATTTTCTTACGAGGCTTAAACCCTGGGCACAGTAATAAATTATTCTTTCATCATATCTAATGACAAATCATGCATATTTCTCCACATGCCATTTTCTACCTAAATTAAATTTGCATAAAAGCTTTCATTTTGATGGAAATTTCAAAATTATTTGGTTTTTATCATCAAAAAGAAAACAGCAAAGCCAGTATTGTATCAGAGCATTTCATTAGGACCATTTAATTAATGTATGACTTTGTAACTTTAAGCTGCGACTCACTTTACTCATTTGTACGGAGTTTATTGACCATATCCTGTAAATACATATGTATATAAATTCAGTTCCATAAAAAACACAACTTAAAGCCATGGCCCTTATTAGTGAATATATAGTGTCGATAAATATTATAAATATGAGAGAAGTCGCTAGTCCTTTGAAATTGCTTCCGTAAGATCTTCAAGCGTCTTTAGCAATTTATTTGTGCCATATACATATAACAAAGCCTATAAAATTAAGCAATAAGTATCCTAATTTCGTAAAAGTGGATATTTATTAAATACAAAAAAATAAAGTAGCTCAGAAGAGAATTTAGTTTGGGTCTAATTACTATTTAAATAAAAATATATTTGTTAAAAAATCATTTGTACTTTTTTGTCCTTCGTTACTTTGCCTTATTTTAAGAGACAGATAGTGCATTTATAGTTTGTCTGAAATTTTTGAAATTATTTTTACTTTGTGTAAATGAAAATTTCTATGCATGCTTAGAAATCATTTTTGAAAGTAGCTTTTTTTCGGGTGTTAGAAGTAGACTAACCCCTTAATGAAAATATTTTCACTTTTCTAAACTCATCTCAAGTTTTTTCAGAAAGCATCTTTTGTGAAATACAATTGAAGATTCCTTTTCTTATTTTGCTATAAAATACTTTTTACTAATTGTAAGAGACACAATAATCTATTGAAAATGTCGCATAGCTCTAAGGTAGTTGGTACCTGTTCTATGGGTAATCGAAACTAAATGAAAAAAAAGGATTGGTTGTTATAGAGCGAATTTGATCGAAAAATATTTTATATACCCCGATATGATATTTTACAAATTTGCTGTGATTAAATAACTTTAAACTACTTTGTATTAGTGTCAAATTTGAAATTTTTTAGACCAACGACTTGTAGTCCTCTATTTCATTTTATTACAATTTCCAAGGTCTTTTAAGCATTTAATTAATATCTAAATCCAGTCAAAAATTAATGTAAAATATTTTAACTGTTGATCTAAATTAGAGACCAATATGTTAATAATGTTGACAGAAACACATTAAATATTGAGAAACTTACTTTTTTTGTCATCAATATGAATAAGAAATAATAGAATTGAAGGTTCTAATCGTCTGACCTCGATTAGGTCCACTTTTTTCCGAAGGAATTTTTTTACAGAGTTAATAAAAAACAACAACAAGCAGCTAAAGTTTCTTTCATTTTGTGAATCACAGCTAATCAAGTAGTTCTTTTTTGTTTTGTTTCTATTATCTTTAAAACTCTTAAAGTAGTCAAGACTAAAAAAGAAAGAAATCAAATTGTAAAACTGAATTCTTCAGGGTAGACATCAGGTTAACACATTTTTTTAAAAATAAAGTTCTAACAGTTTTGATTAACTCTTTGGAAAACTTCAGGTGTTCGTTGATTCTTTTTTTCTAAGTCATAAATGTTTTAACTACAGAGTTCGAATTGAGTAGACGTCAATGAACTTGTTTAGGAGAGTTTTTCTGGGTCAAATAATTAATAAAAATAAAACATTCTTACAATATATTTGCTTATTTTGAAAAATTGTATACGTATTTATTAAAGCAAAAGAAACCCCATAAAAGAAATGTAGGTCGTAGATGTAAAATCGAAATCTAGCCAAGAATGTTGACTTATAGATGGTTCAGATGTTAAATAATTTTCACAGTTTGGAAAACTGTTGCATTTTATCTCGAAATGGTTTGTTATTTTTTTTGACATTCATATTTAATATATTCCTAGGTTTTTGTGGTGCAGAATGAAATAATTTAATGATACAAGGTAATTAGAGGGATTAAATACAAGTTTAAAAGATTAATTTCGACAAAAATATTATAAAACTAGGTAAAATTCTTTGGAAATATTAATTACCCAAGGTTATTGATACTCGTAGTTTTATTGGTTTTTTAAAAAATATTGCTAACGGTCTAGACCTCTATGAAGTCAGTGTTAGTATTAAGCAATAGCTAGAAATTAAGAGTAGTTATTTAGCTTGATACGCTTTGATGTTTTTTGCTCAAAATTTCCATTAGCATAGCAATTATTAGATCTTAAGATAAACATTGATTTTTTTTTGCATTGAAAAATCGGATTTACTTTGAAAAAAAAATACATTTTAACTAATAATTGGAACTTTAAATTTCAAGGCATTTTCAGTAAATAAATTAATGCTTCAAAAACTGCGGTTATTTTTGGGAATAGGAAACACGCAAATGAGCTCCCGGCATTAAATCTTAATTGAATCGCTGTATTTGCTGGTGATGTATATATATATATATATATATATATGTATGTAATACCCATTCTCCACCGAAGCTTATACTCATTGGGTGTTTAGAACGAAAAGTTACCGGTAACTTGTTTCCTCGTGTGGAGGGAACCCATTATTACAATACAACGACGGAAATTTTTTATGGAGAATCCATTCGCTTCGGTGGACCCATTAAATGATATAATTAAAGAAAGCAGAGAGAGAACATCAATCAAGTTTTGTTAGAAAAGCAAGTCCAAATTCGCCATTAGGGCTACTTTCTGCATGGAAAATATGATATGGCAATGCTAGATACTTTCTGCTTGTTCTATTGTTGAATTTTTTATTTATGCACTTTTCCATCACAAACACGTAGAATTGATGCATCTAAAAGTTACTAGGTAAGTTTAGAATTCGCAGCAGAACCTTCTAAACTAAAAAATTGTTCCTCTAGTATATTAACAGCATCTAATTTAGTAACTTAAGCGTTTTTGCTGCCGTTCACGTAATTTCGAATTAATAATCTAGATCTTAGACTCCATACAAAACTCAATTTCTTTTGATTTGAATAATATGAGTTAAAGTAAATTGATTGATTATTACTGAGAAAATATTTAAGGACATAAAAAATACTTTGAGGCAAATTTAAATTTTTCAAATATTCCTTATAATAATCAAAATCAAAATTTAATCAAAATATTTAAAACAAATCCTTTTGTAGATAGCATAATTCTCCCAGGATGTGGAAGACATGCGTTTACTACTGAAAATTTAGCCAAGCTAAGTGAAAGTGTTTTTTAATGATCTGACATTATTACTTTTATAACGTTAATAAAAATTAAGCACTTTGTGAATTTTTAGATCCAATCAACAATTAACTCAATTTTTGGAGGTTTTTTGTCAAACAGTTGATTTCGTTATAGAAAATTATCTTCAGTGACAACTTCCTTATCATTTGAACAGAATTCAAAAACATAAATTTATATCAGTGTTTTTATGGCACAAAAGAGATGGCAAAGTTTTTAACTGTCAAATATTATTGTTGATGTAAATCCTAGGGATGAGATGAAAAAATCCTCAAGTTATTTAGTAATAGACATTTGATAAGATTTTTAATGCTATTGGCCTATACTTTGAAAATATTTCCACCAAAGCACTCTTAATGTAGATCGCTGTAATCGTATGATACATGCATTTTTATTATTTTTTATTTCAAGAATGAGATAAATCTCATATGTGTTTTTAAAAGGACACTCAAATGTATTTTGTTAATATTTAAATAACTTATTTATATAATTTTTTTTGAGAATCTCTTTATTTGTATAAAAGTAACCTTTAATTGAATTAAATTCTCCATGCATGCTTCACAATTCTAGAAAAGAAATCAATGACATATTTTAATTGCCGGTATAAAATGAATATAAAAAGCTTTTTGATTTATCTTTAATAGAACCCGTCAATTGAATCAATTTTAGTTTTAAGCATAAGTACACCACTCTTAACACGAAACTGTCTGGCTGAGTTAAATTTTCGGCTTTAAAACTTTATATGACGCAAACTTTGAGTCATATAATTAAACCGTCTATCTCTAGTTTTACATACTTTTTAAATTTTCAAATAAGTACTAAGTACTATACAGTTAACAACAATCATAAAGAGTTTAATCGAAGGTCAAGGTATATAGCAAACATTCCCGGTACATAAAACTAAATTTAAAAATTTATGACTTAATAATGCCTCGTATGTGGGCATCAAATATCTTTAGCTGTTCAGAGTAATTTCTTTTTGAAGACAACAAGACACTTCAATATCTAAAAATAATTTTCTTCCAAGTGGTTAGCTTAATATTGAGAAATGGGCAGATATTACGTCAGTCCAACAATATTCTGTAAAGTCATAAAAAAGCAAATACATTGATGATTATTATTAGTTTATACTAAGATTAGGATTTAAAGATTTAGAAAGTTTTCTTTCATCAAATTTTATTGAAATATTTATAAATTTTCTTTCTTGAGGATGTTCATTAATATATCAAAAGCATATAATAAAATGGAAAAAGGGATTCATTTATGTCCATAAATATATATATGTAATATATATATAAATATGTAAGAAAGTAGACGAGCGACATAAAAAAGTTTTTTAAAATATAATGCGAAAATATGATAATATGTAGTTTTCATTAGTTTCCTAATTTTGTTTCTCTTTTCAGTGTAACAAACTTCATCCTTTTATTGTTGAATTTTCACTTTCAATTAAAATGGCATTTGAAATTTGGTAAGAAATATTAAATTATTTAAATATAAAAAAGGGTAAACAAAGTACAAAATTTTTGGTTTTTGCTTGGACAGCTCATATACTTATTAGGTTTCATGAACCCCTGAAAATAAGCTTATTTTCAGGGAAAATTCAAATCTTTTTTATGAACTCAAAAAATTGCTGTAATTTATTAGATAAAGTTGGAAAGGCAAGCAAATATTCCTTTGTGTTGCTTAGCAAATATAAATGATACCCAAAAAAGGTAAAGTTAAATTAACATTTATTAAAAAATTTACATTAGACGAATTAAATGTTTATTCCATTTATGATAAAAATAAAATCTATCTGTTATATCTGTTATATCTGTTATACGCGGATTTTTAATATCAATTAAAAAGCTTGCGTGTACGGTTCACACAAATTTTATATTTTTGCACATTTTTACATTAATGCAAAATTAACTTTTTCTATCGGATTCACAAAACTGTAAAATTTATTCGATTTTACTGTCTAAATCATACGCAGCCTTATGAGACTTGGTTTTTCCTGCTCATTCTTGGACAAGAGATGCAAAAGAACGGAAAACGAAAAGTTTGAAGAAAAATGTGGGACAGGAAATTTTCTATTTCACAGCGTAGTGGGAAATTTGAATATCACGCTTGGTTTTCGACAAACTTCTCCAGAGAAAGCAAGTAAAAATCACCTTTCCCATTTTTAATGCACTTCTTTTTCCATAGACAAGCCTTTCTTTATTTAGCATTTTATTTAAATATTTAGTATAATAAAGAAGGTAACGAGCAAAAAATAATATCTAATATCATCAGAGCTCTATAGAAAGTAAATCTTGATTCTGAAAGTGAAACAAATGATGTTCAATGTTTAAGACTTCCAAAAAATTAATGAGAAAATTTTGAAAGGTCTGAAAGTGAAAAAGGTATATACATATAAAGAATTGAAATTACAGGTAAATAACTAGATCGGTGATTGAAATTATTAAAATAAGCCTAGGAATATATAAAATATATATAAAAGGCTACGAGATTTGTTCGTCAAAATATTGCTTAGAATAATTCAAAACATTTTGCTTTTTTAAGCATTTTGACCTTTTGAGCATTGATTACTGAAACATTAAACCTAATTTTTATAGAAAAAGATACAGTGAAGTAAAATAAATTATTCAAAAGCCCGATTGTTACTTGAAAAGCTAAGATTTTTTTGGAATCGAGATGGCCGATTTTTTTCCAAAAAAAAATGGAAGAAATGCACTCAAGTATATTTACTGACCATCGTTCATTCAAAACCTCCTTTTAAGAGATAAATCTCTCACCCTAAGCTCGAGCGTCTTTCCGTTAGCATTAAACTATTCCTTTCACAAAAATTAATCAATTCACTTCAGCGAAGATTTGTGGCGTTTGGTTATTAAGACACTCTGTTTTGATTTTATGAAATATAGGGCCTGTTTTTTAGGATGCATCCTACATTACTTTTATTCTCATTAATTCTGATAGGTTGAGTTATTGCATTCTTTCACTTACTGTCAAAAATCAAAAAAAACAAAAACAAAGGGGTGGAAAAGTAGGATAGACGTCAAGGAGCTAAATGAGGACTTTGTAATCTAAAAGAAAATTTCTACTAGCCTCATTATAATTAATTATAATAATTAATGCTTTTCTTTGTTTTTAGAAATAACTAAATATCGCTTTTTTGCAACAACTGATTGCAGTATCCTTTGAAGTTGAAATCTACTGTCCTACCAAATACATATCATAACTTTTTGTAAAGTATTATTATAATTATTATTTTTATATCAATACCCAAGTTTATTATTTTCAAGTTTTTTAAGCAATAACAGGTAAAAGGCAAACAAAACAATGCATGTAACAATACTATTAGCAAGCCTTGTGTTCTTTAAAGCATATGAAGGATTAAGTACAAAAACTTTTGTGGTGAGAAATTGATAAAATCTGATCGACTGAAAACAAAATTAAAATCTAATTTTTTGTTCTTGTAGGTTAAAGCGTTTTGACTTTTTCATATTTTTCGCCTCATTATCTTAAAATGATATAATGCGTCCTATAAAGATGTGCGTTCTTTGTTTTATTTCACATCTACAAGATTTTTCCTTATGAAATTTTAGTACATCGAAATAGTCAAATTTTTTCCCATATTAGTAATTAAAATTTAATTTAAAAGAAGCATTTTTTAACATCAAATATCTTTTCTCAAATAATTTTTTTAATTTTCATAAAATTAGATATTAAATAGAATATTTCAGGCATAGAAATAAGGAAAATTTATTTAATAATTAATTATTTCATTAAAAGCTTTGTACAAACCAATGTACTCTTATTAAATAAATACTTTAAATGAGACCAAATTATCGAATTATATTAGTTCTAAGATATTTGACTATTTGACTTTTATATAATATGAATCTTTTCAAATCAATTATGAAATAAAAGTCAATCAATTGTTATGAAACAATTTTCGATTTCATCTATGAATCCTAAATAACACTTAGCTTTATTCTTGCTGGTAACAATAAAGATTAGCACTAATGATGATCTCGTGTATATGTCCTTGGACGAACAATTACTATTCACATGTTTTAAATAGTACTAATTGTATTATGTATAAAATATGTACCCAAGTCTGTTATGTGGTATTTGCCAAATGAAACTGGAATAGAATGCGATTGATGGTATGCGGATATATATACAAGTTAGAAATCAAATAAATCACAAAATAAATACTTTTAAGTTTCCAGAATGCATAGGACTTATTTTAATTTCCATAACAGGAAAGGTTGAAAAAATTATATTTAATAGTACCTACTAAATTGTAAATTAATCATTGGAGTATGTTAGATGCTATTTAGAATCTTTGAAAAAATTATTGTCAAAGAAAAAATCAATTAGAAAAATGCTACAATAGAATATTTCTCATAGTATTTAGTTTTTAGTGAAGATTGCTCATTTTCTCAAAGTAGTATTTTTTGATTCGCTTAAGAGCTAAAATGAAAAATCTGTTTGAAATAGAAATTTGCTGTGGAACCTTCGAAAAAGACGAATAATTTCTTTAAAAAAGGCATAGCCAATAATCTTGAATAACTTGTGATTTATTTAATTCTTTGTAAGATGTCATTATCATAAAATTGTCGGGGAAAAAGTAATACAAAAAAAAGAAGTTATTTCTTGTTCTAATAAATCATCAAATAAATAAATAAATTTTTTCGCAAGTATAAAGTAGAGTTTATAAATTTGTTTGTGTGTACTGTTGACATATTGTGGATCTATTAAATTAACTTTAATATAGACAAGCAGATTTTTGTTGAAAATTAACAGAGAATTATTTGTTTTAAAATTTCACCACAAAACACAAAAAAATGACATCTTATAAACTTTTCTGGTATTTTTGTTTTATTTCCTTGTCTTTCATATTCATTAGGAAAAAGATGAAAATGCAAATAGAAAGAAATTATATGCTGCCGAAAATAATACACATAAAAATCTAAATTTTATTAAGCGCAAAGTTTACAAGCTTGAAAAGTGTATTTCAAGCGAAGGATATTCTAATAAAACTAATGAACAGTCAAAGCTGTATAGGCATAATTTCGTTAAAGCAAACGAGAGTAAAAGCTTTTATAAATAATTATGAGTGGCTTGTCCTTTTTTAAACAAAGGGCGGTATTTATTTTAAAAATGGCTCTACTACTTGTTACTACATATGTATAGTAGAAAATTAAACTAAAACTAAAATAAAGTATCTATATGTACATATAATTTTTCAGCACTCAAATATTAAATAAATAAATTTAGTAGTACAAAAAATAAGAAATCCATAAAAAAAGGCACAAAATTTTCAATTTGTTCAGCAGCAAATCTACGCCTTCCGACATCGGTTTTCTAAATCCTTGCTTTTATATGGCATGTGATTTGTTTAATTTAGAAAAAAAAACTTATTGATATATTATTGAAATAACTAAGAGACCTGCCAATGAAAAACTTTATATTCCAAAGAAAAAATTATGTTTTGTTGATATTCACTTTAACTATCTAAAATCTTATGTTACGCAAGCCAAATATAGTGCAAATAATTTAACGCCATCGGATGGTAATTTTTCTTTATGCCCACTTCAAATTTGTTTCTATTAAAATTTTAATTTCAATTAGGTTTGTATGTTAGACACGATTTCAATCTTGCTTTAAAAAGAATTACTGCTGATTAAAATTATGAATACATTTCACTGTATTTTAAAAGAACAAAATACAATATTTTGTTTATTTGGATGCACAAAATCATAAATTAGTTTTTTTCTAAAGTTAATGTCAAGTGGCATGTGTATAAAATGGTGGAAAGAGTTTCAAAAAAACAACTATGTATTGTTTTTGTTTTTATTTGGTTGCTTTTGAGAATAATTATTTTATGTGGTGTGATGTTTATTGGCCGTAGTAAGTAGGCCTTGAGCTTTAGATAATTAGATATTTGCTAAAAAAATGATCAAAGTATGGATCGGATATCAAGCCTTATTATTCAATAATTATGTAATATTAATTATGTAAGCTTGGATTAAATAGTTATTTATACCGTAGTTTAATTTTAATAGTCCATTTTGACGTCTGGGGAAATTAGCCATCGTTAACATTAGTCGACAATAAATTATGTTTGACTTTGAATTCTCTATTTAAGATTTTTGTATTGAAAGCGATCTAAATAAAGCTAAATTTAAACTTAAGCTTATCAAATTCTTAAAGTTTACGCAAAATTATACAAAAACCAGTATCAAAATAAATAAAGAGAGTTTAATTCCAAAATAAGTTAATTTTGAGATAATTGAACTAAGTTTTCTTCCTCTCTTTGTAATTATTGCCCTCTTGACCTTAACCGCTGTAAGGATATTAACCGCTGGGAACACACAATACTCATTCTCAAAATTATTTTTTTCATTCTAATTGATAAAAGAAATTTATCGATCTGAACTTCTAGTGTCAATAACGTGTTAGCGAAATTTTAATATGAACACCTAAGCAGTCCTTTTTCAAAAAGGCCAAGATAAAATTTTAGTGACTGAGTGGAATTTTAATAAAAATAACTTCTTACCATCAAAGTTTATTTTAGTATACTTTTAAAACTTTCAAAAATGTCGTCAATATAATTTTAATTTTCTTTTTAAGTTTAGTTAACATTACAATAAATCCATTTGTAAATCATGAAATAATTTATAAATTTTAATTTTTCTACTTCTAACTGCTGGTACTTGTATCTGTCATTATTTTAATTTTTTTGCATTAGAATTAATTAGTTTTAGTATGGTTTTTTACTTGAAACATTAATTACGACCAAAAACCAAAAAATTGAACTAATCTAAAAACTTAATGCTGTATTCTAAAATATTTTCATTTTTTTTTTAATTATTATGAAAACTTTACAGGGTCACAAGTAAAAAATAGCATTTATCAATGACTATCTCAGTTAAATTTAAGTAATTACCTTCTTAAAGTAATAACCAATTGTTTTTTTCAAAGAACCAAAAACTTCGGCTTGACTTTCATCACATTAAAATTTCCCATTAAAAGTTTTTTGTAATAATGTAAAGCTTGAATAAATATTTTTATTTCAGATTGTGTTTGCTTTTTTTTGGTAATTATTTTAGCTAAATATAATTGAAATGTGTGAGTTCTAAATAGAAGTCGGATCATATATTGATTCAGTAGAGCAAGCATGAGTTAAGGTATGGTGCATTAATTTCAAGGTAGATTTAATATTTCTAAGATAATGACATCTAAGTTATACGAAAGTTTATTGTGTCACTTTGAAGGCGTTAGCATAAAGAACGTGATGAGGCCGATTGCAACGCTCAATTGAAAATGGTTGGAAAAAAAACCACTAAGAAAATTTACGACGTAAATTGCTTAATAATGATTGAATTTAGTAATAATCTCATTGTGTTTTTATGCCTGTTCAAATGTTTGAATAAATAATAAAGCAATATTCGTATTTGATCCCAAGATTAAAATGAGACTATGTTGGTTAAAAATACATAATTTAAGACACGTGGGGGATTGAAATATTAAATAATTAATTGCCAGATAATTGGGATTTAATTAAAAATTAGAAAGATAAACATTAATTTAGGTTAGACACAAAAAAAAAATTTAAATGTATAATAATTCATAATCTTTTTGTAGTAAGATTGAATCCATTATCATTTTTGATTATGTGAACATTAAAAATTTTATATTCTGATACTGGATTGAAATTATAATTCCAAATTTTTCAATTAGTTTTCATGTAAAGTTTCAACACAAATAGTTGTCATTATCTTAATTCTAAAAGCAGAGAATCCCAGTCACTATTTATTGACTAGCCATTTTGTTATATTTTCACATTTAATACAATAGTAGTAGTAGTTGTTATTGTTTGAAGATCTGGATGCACAGAGAACAAGACAAACCACCTAGTGTGCTCCCTGAAAGACTTATTGTGTTTAAAAACTCATTGCAAGGTCTTTCGCTAAAGCCATAATTATATTTAAGCTAATAACCTTCCAAGGCAAACAGCAGATCGATAGTTGTCTGTTCTATCTTATCGCAATCTGCAATCCAATCTTATTCATTTTCCTATTTTTTAGAGTTAATACTTTAAAAGAATGTGTCCCGTTATTAACTACGTCAGTAATCTAAAGAAAACCAATTAAACTTCCTTGCCTACCAAAATTGTTAATCTTAAAAGTGAATAATGCCTTGAATTGTACCAAGCCAGCAGATTCACTTCAAAACTTAACATTTAAGTCTGTCGAGCCATTTACATACTACTCAGGTATACACATAGAGTAAGGAAGACATCGTCCATTTTAGCCAGTCAATCCTCCTAACATTCACATTTAGTATCCCGACGGTTGATAAGGAAAATTATTAAAATTTTATATTTTTTCCGTTATAATAGCATATTTTGCATACATTCGTCAACTTTTCAGCAAAAATGTGACTGCTACTATTTAACAAATTGTGTATTCATCAGATATCACTATTTCAGTTTTTTTAGTTGAAATTATCACTTTTTGAGTGAATTAAAGCTATTAAATAAGTTGGCTAATCGTGTGAGCTAAATTAAAATCAAAAATAAAAAAAACTTGCAATATTACTTTTTTATTCTATATCTGAGCCATTTTTAAGTCAAATTGACACAAATTGGCTTGAGACTACAGAGCATTCTATGTATCCCAAAATTTTGCAACACTTTCGAATTTTCATAGTCAATGGTAGTTTTATATTTTTAACGACGAGTATACACGTTAAACGCACCGTAATAGAGATTTGGTTTAACGTGTATACACGCCAAAAACAGTTGACTGGTTAATAAGTGTGTTTAGTGGTTTGGCGTAGATGTGAGTGAGTATAGCAAAAATATATAAAACAAAGTTTGGGATTTTTTCATCAATTAAACTACTTCGTCCGCAATTTCAAATTTTATCCTTGCAAATCTGATAGTTCTTGTCTATAATTGTATCTTTTAGTTGTTTTTTCCGTGCTTCTATAAACTCTATCAGGTCTTTTGAAATAAATTTACCAAGTTATATAGAAAATACATTTTATGAAATTTCTCAAGGTTTAGAATTACCTTTATTTAGTGGTACTTTTATTTAGTGGTAGCAGTATTTAAAATTAATATTTTAAGTATTATGAGCATAATTCACAGCAGTCATTATTTTCAATACACAGCAAGAATAATGTTAATAATTAAAATTTATTGATAAGCCCCTAAAAAAAAATTTTATTCAAACACTCTAGATTGAATATATTAAAAAAAAATTTTAAATTGTAAAAGTCACATCTAGCTTCGTTATCCACGTGATCAATTTCAACTCAGAAGCAGAGCCTCCATTGAAGAATATTAGACAGAGTGTAGAAAGTCAAGGTGATCAAGCTGTTTGATGGTTTTTTTAGAATTGTTTACAGCTAAAAACCATCCATTCAGATAGTTTCTTTTCTTTTTAGTCACGTAATTAAATTTTCTTTATGTAAACTATGAAAATTTTCTAGCAAACAACTAAAATTATGAAATCGAAAACAAAGTCAAATGAATGAATCAAAAATTTTTCTATTATAATTTTTTGTTGGTTCTTTTAAATAAATATAATTTCTCTGTTGTAACCATTTATTGCAGTTGTTGACTCTATTGTAGATGATTTTTGTTAACAGTTTGCAGTAAAGTTAACTATAAAAATATTTAAGCAACAATTTATCATTTTCGTTGATCTGAGCCTGATTAACAGATAACAAGGTTGACACGTGATCGCGCATTTTCTTTCAAATGAGCTTTTATTGTTTAGCATGAATTTAAAAAAATATTCAAAGGAGTATTAAATTTTAATAATTGTCTCAAAAACTTTAAAATAATTAATGCCATACATTTTTATTTATCTTAGCAGGAGTAAATATTTAAATTTGATTCATTTTTGTTTAATAATATTTTTAGAATTCAAACTGTAAATACTTTCATGTTTGTGATTTTTAGGGGTTATGTGGAAATTTATATCTGATCACGTTTTTTCGTAGTTGATTATCATGTTTTAGATATTATTATTTCACCAGTATTAATTTACACAAAATTTTGGTTAGAAATCAAAGATTACTTTTGGCATGTATTTATGCGTAATATTTTATGTGGTTTTATTATATATTTTTGATGTTGTTTTTTTAATTTTGAAAAGCAAATCTTAACAACACATTTTTCTGGTTTAAATGTAAAAGTTTGTGTATCCTTATTCTCTATTTGATGGGAAAGAAAAATTTAGTTTTATAAATAGTCTCAGCATTTTTTCCCATGATATTATCAGATGTCCTCTTAGATACCCACTCATATGTAGATTTTTAGGTTATTTTTAGAAATTTCTGTATTAACATAAAATATGTTCTCATTTGTACAAGTAAATTTTTGTATATTTTATGTTAGCTGCTTTATCCTAGAATTATATTGGATCCTTTTACGTAATATTTCTAAGCTGCAGGAGAAAATTCGTAAAAATTATTTTGAGATGCACGTGCAACTTTGAAAATAAAATAAAAACAAGTTCCTGTTGAAAGAACTCATTGGTTCCACGTAATTCGAAAAAAAAAATTCCATATGTTCCAGTATTTCGAGATTTTTTTAGTAATCAAGATGATCTTAATGTTATTAATAAAACTCAGACTAAATTGACCAACTGGCTTTAAAGTATCAAAGTTGGAGGTGAATTTTAATTTCAGTCTACAACTCTTACAACTTTTTGAATTTGGATGATAAATGTTAATAGGATCCATATGCATTTTTTGCTGCATTTTTTGTCATTAATTTTTATGCAGTAGAAATAATTTATTTCTAATATTTTTTATTTAAAATAACTATGAGATATAAAAATATTGAAATATTAAATGTTTTAAGTTAAGTGATATCCGTGCAACATGGTCTCAGTCGTTTAGATTACGTGTATTCAGTAATAGTTGTGTAATTTTTTCCGAGCGTAGCCATTCGTCGTTTTTTGGCCGTTTCGTTCGATAATCTTAATCAATATTTAGATTAGACCTTAAATATCTTTGAAAGAATTGGTTATACTAATATAACATTAAGGATTACCATATTTCGAGTTTTTTCTTTCAAAGACATCTCTTTTTCTCTTTTGTATTTCTTTAACTATTCTAGAGCAACAAAAATAAAACTTTATCACTGTTTTCTATTTTTCAACATAGTTCTACCTTATAGCGACAGGAACTTAGATAAATTTAGTAAGTAAATTTAGATAAACGAAGAACTGATAAGTAAAGTAGTTTATTCTAAATTGTTTGCATAAATGAAAAATTTTTTTAGTTGGAGATTTTTGTGGTATCGTTATCGTATTGTGAGCCCTATAGAGAATTTTTGCTGAGTTTAATGTTGACATTTTAATTAAAAGATGTTTTATATTGTATGAAACACTTATTTGAGTGAATTAAAAACTTGAAGATCTTTTTAGAAAAGGTTTCTGGCTGAAATTTATTTAAAAATTTAAATGATATCTGAACAAAAAAATTAAAATCTTTAAGCAAAACTAAAATAAAATTTTGGAAGAAAACTACGCTGTTTTTAAAGACTGACATCTGGTTTCAGAGTAATGCCTAGGACTCACTAGCGTTTAGCGTATGGGATGGCTTAGCACAGTAAAAATGGAAAGTTTTCCTAAATAACAATCGGAGTGGGCTCACTAGCATATTACTGTTTTCATTGACAGAAAGCCAAATGCCAATTCCTTTGATTTTCTTTGAAAAACCGACAAGCTAGCGCTAACTAGTCGCTAATTCAGGCTATATACCAATTCAGTGGAGACTAATGGACTCATTAGCATTTACTGCTAAATTTTGTGCCGCTAAGCGCTAGTGAGTCCTAGGCATAAGAGTTTAAACTTAAAATTTTTCAAACCCTGTTTTGTTTTTATTTTTTGTATTTTAAGATAGTTAACCGCACAAACTCATATTTTTTGATGCATTCAAAATGCTTAAATCTAATTCACGATTCAATAAAACTATACTAGCTTCATTTACTTTAAAGCAAGAAAACACTTAAAAAAAGGATAATATATACGATTATTCGACCAAATTGTAAAACAAATATTTTACAGCAAATTAAACTTTTAGATTTGGTATTTTTGGCGTTTCGTACTTTTGTTTTAATTGAATTATAATAAAAAAACTATTTTTTTTTAGGAAAGCTTGTTAAATTTGTCTATTAGTAAAATCATTGTAGGAGAAACTTATTTCAATTTGAAATACTAATAAAATATGAATAAATGAAAAGTAAAAAAGATTTTAAAAATGTGCAAGATACGGTTTGTGTTTGACTAATCGATAAATTGTATTGTACAACAAATACCTTGATCTTTATGTGAATTTAAATTATTACGTTCAAATTTATAATTGATGGCTCTAACAAATAACGAATTGTAAATCTTAACTAATTACTTGTTTTTTACAGGAACCATTCCAAAATTTTTTGCATATGCTTAAGAATTTGATAGACTAAAATTATTAATAAGCTCTTTTTTTAAAATTGTAATTAAATCAAAATAAATTTTTCATTATAGTGATTTCGGATGCTTTGCATAATATTAAGTGCATCAAAATTAAGTTAGAATTGGGTAAAAAAAAAGAATAAACATAAAAAATCAAAAAAATCATATAATAATTTTGAAAAGATAACAAATAACAAATAAATCTAGACTACTTGAAAAAATTTCAAATACTAAGTGTACCTTTTATTTTCAAAATTTTAAATTAACTACAACGGAATAATTGGTGAAAACCTTGTAAAACTAAAAATTAATCTTTGTAAATAGTTTTGAGGAATTAAACAAAGCAGCAATTCTTGCGGTTATCATTGAATACAGCACATAAAACGCTTTTACTGAAAAAATATGTGGTATAATCTTTGAAATTTCTCTCCCACTGAAGATTTATCAAACTTTTACTTATCTTAAAACAGAAATTAATTTTTGGTTGATAAAAATAATTGAATTTGACTAAGAAGATCAAAGTCGAGGACTAAAGTGATACTTCCTAAAATCATAACTGAGCATAGATAATTCTTGTAAAATCGTAGAAAGAGAAGCACTAATAAAAAAGAGCGTTCTTATTTGTTAAGATTTTTAGATTTACGACCAAAGTCAATGCTCTAAGGTTTTCAATTTCAGAACTATTGTTCATTTCAGAAAATAGTACTAATTTGTTTATAAAAGAAAGCTATTCTTTTTTTAATGTAAAATCATCAATGACTTCCATGCTTTGAAAAGCTATATATAATTATCTTTTCCTTCTAGAATCCTTATAACGATAACAATATTTGCTGTAAATAATAATAATCTTTAATTCAATAAATAACTACTTTTAGCCATCATTACACTTAAATATGCCTCTAAAGTTTAATTCGCTTTAAAAAAAATTAAACACTCATTTGAGTGATCACCTTGAGTGATCTATCCCGTCACTTGAAAAAACTTTAAGGAATTTTTTATAATATTAATATTATAGAATATTTTCCATTCTCAAATGATGCCACAAGCTGAAACTAAGCAAGCGTTGTTTTTCAGATTGATATAATTTTCTGCTGCACGTTAAAAATACACTTACTGACTTTTATTTTAACTTTCAGCAGAATTTGTCACATAGATTATTTATGACAGATGTATAAACAAGTTTAGTATGTGTTGCTAGTTAATTTTTTGAGGCTTTGGTTTGCTTGGAAAGTACAATGTTAAACATAAAAAATCATTCCAAAACTAATAGTACCATTACCCTTAATGGCATTAAAAATCTGAAACTATTACTAAAATATATTTGGGAAATTTAATTGATAGAAAAAATTACTTTGAACAGTAATACGAGAAAAATATGAATTTTTCATTACAACAAAAAAAAATTAATAAAAAAGGAAACCAATAATTGTTGAAAGATTTCATACAAAAAAATAGCTATACTTGATTTTAAGTATTTCACTTTCAAAAATTTCTCAGGCTACTAACTGCTGGAGGGCGTTAATTTAGAGTTAGCTACAATTAATTTAATCTGATAAAAGTAGCAAAAAGTAACTCTCTAGCTTTCAGTATTTCATTTATAAGTATGTTACTTACTTTTTTTTTATATATGGAGAGAGCACTAAAGAAACGTGATTTCCGTAACTTGGACAAATTTGTTGTAATTTATGGAAAACATTATGATGGTGTGTCAAGAAAACTGAATGGTTTTAAGAGTTGTTCCAATTTTTCAACAATTCACCTCTTTTTAGAACATACGATTCAATGGAATTAGTATGCAGCACTTTGCTCTACCTACATCTTATTTGCTATCAAAAACAAATTATATTTGCTAATAACAGTTGCTACTAAGCTTTTCATCTGGCTTATTTTTTCATACCAGAAATTATTGAAAAATTTGCAAAGAATGCAAGGTAACAAGTGAATATTTATAAAATGAAACAGAAGTTTAAGTTACATTTATATAAGACAACACCTTACAATAACTGTTTTATCTTATCAGTAAATAAATGAGTCACATAAAACAATCAGTGCTGTTATAATTGAAAAAATTTGTTCCCTGATATTTTTTGGAATATTTTTGTTTATTCACAATATCTTCGGGACAATAACAACGATTTAGGTATTTGCTTCTGCTAAAATAGAAATTATTAAAAATATTGCTTTCAATATATATCATACCTAAGAGAAATTTTTTGAAGTTTTATATGTACCAGAAATCATAAAATATTTTAGCTTTGTTTTTGTCGTTTTAATAAATGAGCACAAGATAAAATTGTAAAAGGAAAATAATTGCGCACTTAAAGAAGAATGCGTGTCTTACATTTTATGACAAGTTTAAATATAAGATTTAAGCATGTCGTAAGATGTTTACATTAATTTGTAAATGAGGTGAAAATATTCCTCAATAGACATTAAGTTAATCCACATTGTTCATTCTTTAAGTGTTTTAAGTAAGTGAGTTCAAAAAACTATAAAATAGCTTGTATCTTGTATAAATAAATAAAGAGAAAGTAGAATTATTTGCTCAACATCTGTCAGCAGTGTTTCAATCTCACGAAATCCAATTTAGTGTAGATATAACCTCACCATACCAGCCGTGTCGAAAATTCAAAAGAATTACCCAATATGAGATAGAATACGAAATCGACAAAAACCTTGATCCAAAAAAAGCTTCGGGAAGAGATGGAATATTCCCAGGACTTTTAAAGCAATTATCACGCAAGGCAATCATAATACTAGCATATTTATACAATAAACTACGTTTCAACTAGTTTTAAAAGAGCACAAATAACTATGGCAAAGAAGTCTTTAGAAAAAGTAAAATCTTACAGACCAATCTCACTTTTACAAAAGATTTCAAAACTATTTGAGAAACTAGTACTCAAAAGGATCAAACCATTCATTATTGGATATTCATTCAGAAGTCGAACAAGTGCACAGAGTTATAAAAACTATTGAAAAAGCATTTGAAGAAAAAAAATTGTGCTCATATGAAGCACAATTCAATAAGAGTAATAAATTAACTTGTTAAGATTGTATTAGACCTATCCAATAAAGGATGTTATTTACAAAAAAAAACAAAATTTAAAGGAAATTGGGAAAGTATTTAAGTTTGGAACCACAGGAGATATGCGCAGCGAATTGAATAAACATTTGCATATTCGAGATACGATAAACCAAATCTAAAGCGAGGAAAGACGCAACAGTCGGTAGGCAAGGTGATGGCGTCTGTATTTGGGATGCACAGAGCATTTGAAGGATGAAATCCCAGAAAAAGGGCCACATTTGAAGGAAAAGCAAGTGCTGTTTGATGAAGACAATGCACTGTGTCACAAATCAATGGAAACGATGGTAAAATTGGGTTCCGCATTCACCGAATTCACCAGATTTGGCCCCCAGCAACTATTTCCTGTTTGCAAACTACAAAACTATGCTGAAGGAAAAGAAATTTAAAGCAGATGAAGAAGTAATCGCCGAAACTGAGACCTATTTTGCAACTAAAGATAAATCGTACTACAAAAATGTTATCGGAAAGTTAGAAGATTGCTATAATAATCGGTGTATTGCCCTTGAAGGCAACTATATTGAATAACAAAATCGAATTTTGCAAAAAATTTGTTTTTCTTTAAAACGATATAAACTTTACAACTGAACTGTTATATCATTGATTAAAATTTAAAATTTGTCCTCTATTTAAATTTTTTAAAGTATACCGCGCAAAAATTAGAACTTTATAGAACTTTAATTTTCATTTTGTTGGAAGAAAACGGTTTGATGATGAGTCATATATTTTGAAAATCGAGGTTGGTGGAATAGATATCATTTTGTTTGTTAAATATTTTATCGTTTTAGCATTAAACTAAAAAGAATTGTTTTTGAATGTTTATTATAAAAAGCAACCTATAAAAGATCCTTGGTTTATTGATTTAAAAATGCTTTTTAAGAAAATAAGAGAACTAATAATATTTTCCAAAATTTAATATTTATTATAAGAAAGTTGATCCTGTTATGCAATCAAAAAAGATATTTTTGCCTAACTTTGGAATCTTGAATTTATTTATAATCTAAAGATTGATAAGCTTTGCAAATAGATAGTCTGACAACTTTCAATAGCTGACCTGTTTATTATTAAAAAATAATAAAATCCAAACTTGCATATTAAGCTCAGTTAATACGTTCTACAAAGTTTATGAGTTCATTTTTTTCGCAAACATTTCATATTCAAAAATATATTTTAACTAGCTAAGGAACCTTTTACAGACTAAATTATATGACTTAACATCTCTTAATTGCCTACGCAGACAAATAATCATTTAAACCCACAATATACCGAAAGTCTTTCATTACTAACCAAGCTATTTAATTTCAACTTAATCACTTTATCCACCCACAAATTAATATATATAAAAAACTTTTGCATGCTAACAATTTAAGTTTTGTAGCACTTGCCACACGCACAAAGTTGCCTGCTTGTTGAATTATTTAAAGATAGTTTCGTCATAATGTGGAGGCTGATCTTTTGGAGCTCTAGTTCCCACATAAGAGTTATCTATTTTAGGTCATAATTCTTCTCTAGTTACTTTGAATCGCATCTAACAAATAGAAAGATGCAAATTTTGGTCTGTTAATGAACTTATGTTATAGCTTCAGAAAAGTTGACCTAAAAATATATTACACGGCAATAAAAATTGTATTATGAAGTAAGTGCGTTTTTTTAACATTGCTATTTGAATTCGCAATTAAAAAAACTTAAAAGAATGTGAGAAAGTAGTGGAAGAGTATTCAGTAAGTATTTTAAATACATAAATGTAGAAAGGGGCTATAAATCTGAAGATGGAGAGAATTGGCAGTGAAGATATAGTGCAAGTTTACGATTAATGAAGATATTTTTAAATAGGTCAAGAATTATAACTTAAAAATGAGTTTATAATCTATAAAATTAAGAAGAAAACAAAAATAAGGTAAAATGGAAAATGCAAAACAGGTGGAATATAATTTAAAACAACCGATATGGCAAAATTCCAAGTTACCTGCTGAGATGTTTGTGTTAGCAGCCTATTTGGAGACTGTTGCTAGAAGTTCTATGTACATATAAAAAAATTCGAAAAAAATCAGAAGAATTATATAAGCTTTGGCATTCTCCCACTTGCTATACAGATGATTAAAAATAAACCCTTGCACAAAAACGGGGTTAGTTCCTAATACTATAGAAGTTTTATAATTTTAGTTCAAAGATTTATGTTGCCAGCGGTTTGTTAATTTAGTGAAAAAACGCATTTTTTTAACTATTCCTTTTGGCAATATTTGAACAGTATTTTTCTAAATTTTCATTTCAAAATATTAATGGTGAAGCTAGTCGCAGTGAATGTCTAAAGGCGCCTTGAAAAAAGGCTGTTTTGCAGTGAAACGGATTCGCAATGGTATCCCCTAAAACCAAAAAAGCAAAATTTAGTTATTAAAGCAGACGTTTTCGAGGTAACAATGAGAGGTTTTTTTCGATTTTTCAATTTTTGGTAACCCTTGAAAGTCAAAATATCGATTTTGGTTTAAAAAGCGACTTACATATTAGTTATTGTAAAACTAATAATTATAAAAAAAAATAACTCTCGTTGTTAACTGGTAAAATATGTGAAGAAGTGTGCAGAATGTCAAAACGATCTGTCCAGTAGATATAGAGTTATCCTAAATACTGGCTTTGAAAATAACAAATTTCAGGAAAACGCTTTAATGTTTTGCTTCCTTACTCTTTGCTCTAGAGTCTAGAGCAAAGAACGTTCAAATGCTCATAACCTCTCAAATAAAAAGAAATGGAAAAACAAAATTTCAAAAAATCGATTTTTTTTGTTTCACTTGTAAAAAATTCTGTTTGTTGCAATCCTTATACGGAAAACAGTTATTTTATAACTGTCAAATATTTAAATCTATATTAAATAGAAGCCTCGTTATAAAAATAATGCGTTGTACGAGATTTGACTGCATTCCGTTATTTAGATTCATAAACTAAAAATTTTCATCAACAATGGGTAGTTCTTTAAATCCATTACAAAAGAGTAGGAGAAAACTTTAATTCCAAATTATTTAAAGTCTTAAGTTTTCACTTAAAACACGCCAATTGTCACAGAAAATTGTGCTACTATTTAAATAATAAATTTTTGCACATTAATAATTATAGCTTACACCAACTGCTTCGCTTTAATCAAAAAAAAGGTTTTATATTTTAATTGTATACGAGTTCGCTATTCATTTAATTTTAATTACATTTCAATAGATTACGGAAAAAGCTCCACAGCATAACTCAACTTAAAGAACCTATTTACAAGATTCGTGTGGATGCATTAATGTTATATACGTGTATAAATACTTTAAAGTTATACTATATTCTATATATATTCTATATCCTACACATCATAAACAAGGAAGAATGTTTATTAGAAATTTCTTGAAATTCTTAATCAGATACAGGTTTACAAAAGTGGAACACCAGAATGGTAAAAGAAATAAGACAAGTGTCGGGAAAGCTGCATTAATGAAATTCTGTTTGTTATAAAAAATATAGAAAACAGGTTTGGCTTTTAGATGACCCGTTTTGGTGATAGTCCTTGTTTATAATTTCATTGATTTAAGTAAGTTTAAAATTTTTTAAACTAATATTTATTGGTGAAAGATGATGCCATACATGATGACTGAATAAGAGTTAAATTTTTCGATTTCGTAAGATATTTTGCGGATAATAAACAGAAAATTCATTTAAGTAAATACCAACAATGTTGGAAAATTTGAATTTAATATTAGTAGATTATAAAAGTAAAAACCTTAAAAAATTGTTTAATAATGATTCGATTTTCTATAGAATTTCTAAATAAACTGAGGCTTTGTTTAGTATTGTTTTTGTTTTGAAAATAATAAAATAAATATTAAGTTGTTCTTTTAAGTACTCTTTGAGTTTTAACCAAATATTATTATTTTAATTGAGACCCATGTTTTCATCGTTCATCACTTGCTAAGTGCCAAGCAACTCAATTTTTTGACGAAGTGGCAGCATTAAATTTTGGCGATAGTTGATGGCATCAAAGCGGATGTGACCTTTTTAACACTTCGTCTCCAAGACGAAGTTGTGAACAAAATTATCTTTGATAATGTTAGAAAAGTATTTTCCGTTTGGGAAATCAGGAAAGTAAAATTTTGCTTAAATATTATAATATAAATTAATAAAAATCAACTCAGTTTAAAGAAAAACTATAGTGGAGGGGGGGGGGGGGGGGGGGGGGGGGGGGTGTGCTAAAATGTGCGTCGCGACGCCTCAGGTCGTCTCAGCGCTATTTCAAGGGCGTAGCGAGACGGTACGTACAAGTTATCTGCACGCAACATAATGAGTGAATATTTTTTCACCTCACTTCCCGCTAAAGGCTTTTTTATTTAGTGCATTCATTACAAGTGTAAGTTGGTTACAATGTTTAAAAAACGCACGGATTAAAGGTAACATCATTTATTTTGAAAAATTTTTACTACTTATTAGAGAGTTATGCAAAATTATTACTAATATCAATAGTTTAACTTTTACTTTTTGCCAAGAAGCAATCACATTAACTAACTAACTATTAGGGAAAGAATCAATATATTATCAATGAATTGGAAACAAATTTTAATCATAACATCGAGCTTATTCGGGAAATATCAATGAATTTTGTGAAAAATAGAAAAAAACTTTAGCGTTTAACCAAGAACGAATTTCTTATTTTTCTGAACATAATTCTGCATGAATTTTTAAATGAAAAACTCTCCGAAATACATTTTCTACGGTTTGTTGTTATATTTTTACTACTTTTCTATTTATCTTTTTGTTTTTTGTAAACTGAAAACTTTCTTGAAAAACCTTTTTTTTGCTCCTTGCCTCTTGTAGTGTTAACTACAGTAAAAATGTAAGCACGCATCTTGTGGTTTATCAAAATTTTAAATGGCATTTATAACGTTACCACTTGAAGCTTCAAGAATGTTTTTGAATGTTTTACATTAAACAACACATTGATTTTGTTATAAAAGAGGCCTTCGCTTGTGTGGAAATTCTTATTTATAGTGCTCACCAAATATTATACTTAAAAAAAAACGCTGAATATGCAATTTATATTTGCTTTTTGCTAGTATAACAAACTAGTTTTGTAGTTCAAATAGGTAAAAACAATTTAGCGAAGGCTAAATTTTAAATACTGTACAAGTTTGATGTAAAAAAAAAAGCATAAATGGCATATTCTAAAGATTCATTGGCATTTTATTCAAAGAATGCTTTCTATTTAAATGATAAAAATCAATGAAATGCGATTTCAATCCTTATAATTTTGTAATATTACAGCAACTTAATGCCATTGATTATTTTATTGTCTGAAATATTAGACAAAATAAATATTTAAAAGAGAAAGATATCAATTTGTATTAAAATGTAATCAGCTAAGCGTTTTCTTTAAAGTTGAATCCCTTATAAATTTTGGCAAAATCAAAATTTAGAACGCATCAAAACCAGAGATCAATGGAAATTTTTTTCTTCGAATCAATTAACTGTAAATAGTGCTTAAAACATTTACTAGATGAGTGCTATTGGTGCTAAAAATATCTAAGTAAACTAAGTAAACAATTTAAGTTTCTGCTTCGATAAAAAACAACAAAAATATTTTTCGGTATAAAAACAAAAAGAAAAAAAACTTTAAGTCAATGCCACACAATCATTTTTAAGTCTAAAATACTTGTGTGGTAAATTAGAATTTTTAACCTGACATCGATAACTAATTTCATTTTCTTAACATTTTCCGTATTTGTACGACCGGTTTAAGGTCGTTTGTAGGTTGCTTCGTTGTCACAAAGATGAAAGCCGCACTTCAGTTATGTAGAACTTAAAATATCTACTTTTCTGTGGGAATATCTTAATAAAATGCATGAAAACGGCATAAATTTTAATTAAGTAAATAATTTTAGTTTTCTTCTTCTTATTTTTGTATAGATTTCTTTTGATTTAGTGCTAGATGTCTATAAAATTTTTTTTTGGAATGTGCATCCTTATAATGAGGTCAATGACTAGTAAACTAATAACCAAAACAGAGAAGACAAAAATTTGATTTCTTTAAGTCATTGATTAAAGTATTTTTTTTGTTGTTTTTTGTTAAAAAAGAAAAACAACAATGTCACATGCCAATTGATTAAATTATAATAGGGATGGCGCATACGGGCACAGGTGGTTTTAAATTAGTCAGCCTTAATACTAAATAATCCAATTACTCAGACATGCTGTGTTGTATATATTTTTCTGTTGCTTGAACTTTCTTTTTTATTGATTGTTTTATCTGAGAGCCTCCAACTTCATGGAAATATTGATATAGAAAAATAATTATAATTTGAAAAATTTCATTTACGTAGCTTATATGGCCTGGATATCACTTCAATTACCAAGAAAACCTGTCATCAGAGTTTAAACAATAATTCTTTCATGAATTAGCTGTAATTTATACTACATTTAGCTAGTTGGGAAGCCATAGTTAAAGTATCAGCTAGAATATATTAGTGCCAAAATAGCAGCCGCTATTCTTAAAATAGCTACCGACAATTTTTTGCACTAATCATATGACACTAAAATACTATAAAACTGGGTAGAATAGCATATAAAAATTTTTTCTTTGATTTTTTTAAAAGATAAAACGACATTCTAGGATTAATTATGTTATAATATAATGACTTCTCCCGACAACCGTCTATTATACAAGACCTAAAATAATTATGTATTTATGATATGTAGTTACACTTAGATTCTATTTAAGTCTAAATTGTAATGGAAAAGCACTGGGCTGATCTATTTTTGAACACGAAAAGTCTGTAAGGAGGACAGCGGCTTATAACAGTTTAATTTTTTTTCATTGATAGAAAAATTGAATGACAAAAATTAGATTGAACACTTTTGACACTATTCACTTCACTTGTTGCTTTTTGATTATTCACTTTAATCCATTTATTTGTGTTTCCAAAACACTTACCTTTTCTTTGGCTCGTCCAGCATGTTTTTGAACGGATTTAGCCAACAGCGCACCTTTACTCTCAGCCATTTCATACACAGATTTATTAAAGACTGACCTGTTTCTCTAGTGGTTCGTCGAACTACATAAAATGTCAAAATAAATGACAGATTTACAAAACAAATGAACATGTTTTAGAAGGATAAAATGTTGACTTGCTAAAGCTAAGGGTCTATCCTATAATTGAATATAATTTATTAAAAAATATTGCTTTGTTTTATTTTAATAATGATTTGGTATTTGTATAGTGCAGAGTGTATAACCGCGCAATATTTTACCAAACAGTTCTACGCTACCTTTATGCTCGTTATAATCTTGAATAATCACCGATTTTCCACATTGCTTATTGATTTGTTCTGTTGCATGTGCAGTAGAAGCACGTTTTTATTTGAATTTGTGGTGTAGCTTACAAGCTTGTATGATTTACAAAAGCAGAAAATGGCAGAATTTTTATTACAATTTTTCGCATCTACACTCGATTTTATAAACTTTGGCAATTCACATTTGTTGGATCTTATTGTACCCGTCATTGTTGTTTCCTTTGCAATTAAATCTTCTGCCAATCGAAAGTTGACAAAAAAATTGTCCATTGTGATATTTGCACCAAGATACAAATAATTTTTCATTACACGAAATACAAGATTGTTAGTGATTCCTTTCGATCTATTTGTATTTGGTTGTAGACCTAAATACACTTTTGCTGAGAGCGGGTAATTTGTTTTTGAATCAACGAGCCAAAACACATTTACGCCATATTTGCCTTGCTTGGATGGAATATATTTTCTAAAACTGCAACGATTGGGAGTTGTGAGCAACTGCTCATCAATGACAGATAAAGCGAATAGGTGCCAATTTATCCTGCCTTAATCGAACTATTTGGGTGCGCGAATCATCAAAGCGTATATATAACGTGTAAGTTGTTGAAAATGTGACAGCGACATGACTGCTCGGTAAAATGGCATTTTTGATTAGTGGAAAAGGTCTGTGACTTGAACAAAGTGTGACTTTTCAGCACCAGCGTGGAGCAAAATTGCAATGTATGCATATATTTCGTTAATATACGTATCTCTCCATTTCCGCGTACTTTTTGGAGGATTGACTCGAAGATTATCTTCGTATGATCTTTTGGTCTTTCGGTTAGTTTCCCGCGCAATTTTGTCGGTGGAAAAACCCGCATGAATACTTTTTTAGTCATCTAAATTTTCTTTACAATATGCAAATGACTTATCCCCTTTTGTTTTCATACGCTCAGTTCGAGCTTTTTCAACTTCGATATACATAGAACACCAATAAGTTTTTTTTATTTTTTCCTTACGAGGTATATTTTTGGCCACGATTTGAATCAATCGTATTCTCCAGTTGGTTCACTGTTTCATTTGATGTCTCACCACAAACAAATAGCTCATCATCGAAATCACATAGATTTGGTACATAAGCTGGATTTTAATAATGAGTATAAGCTTAGGTGGAGAATGGGTATTAGTAATAGTGGGTTCAGACAGGCCGACTCACAGCAGAAACTCACAGCGATTGAGTTCATATAAAAAAATGATGTTTTTACAGCGCCAATGCTGTTAGTTAAACGTTTCATTTCTCAAAAGTTCCACTGTCCTTAAATGTCATAATAAGATTTTTGTGAATAATTTTATTAAAATTAATTAAAACGATTTAAATATGAATATAGCAAAAGAATTATATGACGGAAATAAGGAAATATTACTTGACATTCTTTTAGTCCTTGAACAACAGGCTAAGTTGTACTGTAAAAAATCTCGAGGTAAATAATCCGCTTCCGAGTATAATAGAATATTATTAACAATTTGAAAAAAATTTTGCTTTGATGGGAACTAATATAACGTGTTGCACTTTTTATTCTCGGTTTACAACACAAGTGGCCTCAGATTTAAGGAATTTTTAGATGCAAAAAACTTTAATCCAAGTCTGATCAAAAACACGAGGTTTAAGGAGCCTATTTCTTTATCTTTATTTCGGTTTACAGCGCTTTTTCCAATATAAAAACACTTCAAACGTTTTAAGGATTAAAGCAATAAAATGTCGAAAGACAAAAATATGTTTTCTTTTTTTATTAAGTCTAATAGCCGCAGAAACACATGTTTGAAGAGTTATATTTTTTCTTATAATTCTTCTTCTCGGTTTTTTACAACGTTAAAACATACAAAGGATTAAAAATAAAAGATGCCCTTGAAAAAGACACTACCAAGAAAAAATGCCTTTTAAAAATGACTAGAATTTCTTCCTAAGGAATTGCATATTCGCATTTGAACCCTTCAATTTATCTATTTTTTTTTACTAAATATCACTCAAAAGAAGGAGGGCTTCAGATATTCTTTTTTAGTTAAAGCCTTAAACACTAACTATTTCAGTTTGATAGTTTTACTGGCCGAATACACAGCCGAATGCATCTATTTTCCCAAATAAAAAGTGAGTGAGCAATTTTAACAAATAATTAATTAATTTAAATCAAGTCTGATCAAAACACGCGTTGAAGGAGCTTAATTTGGTTTTTTCTTTATTGTCTTTGATATGCCTCTTAGGTCTTAAATTAAAGTTGTATGCGCTAGCTTTGTTATATTCCGCGCCATCTGTGTCTGGAACAAACTTTAAAAGACTCGGTTAATTGGAGTTTTTGGATAATTAAAGGTATTTTCTAACAGTTGTGAAAACTTATAATTAAAAATCATATTTACTGATTAATTATGATTTATAGTCTTCCAAGCAAAAGTCTATTTCCTATTTTCGGAATGATTTATTTGGATGCAAAAAAACTGGCGGAGCAACTCAATATCATCGAACAAAAACCTAGAACATGTGGCTGACAAACGAGACGAGAAAATTTTAGAATAGAAACTTGCGAAGATTACTACAGGGTCTCGGTATACATTCCTCTTTTGGATATTATTTGCGAAGATCTGAAGGCTCGTTTCTCAAAAGAAGTTTTAGATGACTTTCAATTGAATTTATTGCTTCCGGAAAAACTATATACTCTGTAAATAACTGAAATTGAAAATCTTATTTGCTGTTTGATTGAAAGATTCAAAGGTTTTTCGAAAAATGACAACATTGTGCAACGATTAAGATTTAGAGGTGAGTTGAACCACTGGCAGTACTATTGGCAGCAGCAGCAAAAGAAGGCAGCTAAAAAACTACCAACCACTGCCCTAGAATCTTTAAAAAACTGTGATGTTGACATATACTCAATTATTCATACTTATCTTCGTATATTCTGCACACTTCCCGTATCAATTGCGAGCTCAGAACGCTCTTTTTCAACACTTCGTCGCATGAAAACATGGCTAAGAACGACGATGCTACAAGAAAGATTAATTGGTTTGGCACTGCTTCATACAAATCACGACATTGAAGTCACTCCCGAGGAAGTTATTGAACAGTTTGCGAAACTTGGCGCACATCGTTTTATTTTATAAATGTGTATGTATAAGAGAATATTTAATTGAAATAAAGTTTAGTTATAATTTTAAGTTAACAGTATTTTAATAAACTCAATTGCTTTTTTTTCTCAACTTACTTCCCCCCCTCCCCTCCCCAAAATTAGCTCTGGATCCGCTCCTGATTAAATGTAATTATGAATGTTTCTTGCTTAATTCTCATTAGTAAAATATTCATTGTAATTCTTCTCTTTAAGATTCATTGTATTTCAATTGCAGCTAACTAGCCTGTTTTCTATACATTTTACAAGACCTTTTTAAAAAGTTCGATCGTTCAAATCATTGTTAAAAAGAGAAAAGCAGAAAGAATTTTAATGCTGTACACATACATAATTACAGTTTATATATTCAAGCATACTAAAACTAAATAAAAGATTCATAAACAAAATATTGCTAAATAGATAATTAACAAAAATCAATTAAATGAGATTAATAAATTTGAAATTTACTAGCGTACTTATAAAAAAACCCTAATACTATTTATATCTTAAGCTTATATAACATAATCATTCCAAAAATTTGCCGCTTTTAATTTATAAAATTTACTTTAAAAACCATTAAAAAAATTAACACTTATTACTATCTCCTTAATCAAGTGTAATTATTCTTCCTCGAATACGATTTCTTGCTTCTAATATTTTAAAATTATTATAACCATTTTTGACTAAATGATGATAATAATAATGATATTATTTTTACTTTATTAAAATTATTTGGTTTTTCTTTTTCTACATTTTCACTCATTATATTTTATTTTTGAAATCTGAAAACAAACACAATATTATCAAAATAATATAATACCTTAAATAAATGCTTACCTTTTTGGTGGAATAACTTTCCTAATCCTTTTTTTCATAAATCACCCTGAAAAAATCACCATATTAGCAAAATAATACAATAAATAAATAAATGCTTACCTTTTCAATATTCAACCTGTCAGATTTAACCTCACAAAACAATTTATTGTCAAAATAGTCATCCTCAATTATCGATGTTTCAATATAGTCACAATTTCTATTAGTGCTGCCATGAATAAACTGCTATAACTCACAGAATCAACGTTCTGGAACGAAGAAACTCACAGTCATACATTTGTCATTTTTCCATACAAAAATCACAGAATCGCTCTGAGTTTTGGCTGTGAGTGACATGTCTGAACCCACTATAACTAATTCAAAAATATGACACTCGACTAAACAGGCAAGAAGGTGCGCACGAACCAAAAGATTTATGCGAAACGAGCAAAAATATGAATACAAACTGTCAGTCACATACGACGTGCAACATGCAAAGATACATATGCACAAAAGGTACACAGCATTCGTATAACTGAAAATATTCGAATTATACGAATTTAAAAACATTAGCGTTTTTGACAGTGTTTTTATAGTAGCTTTTGAGGCGCTATATATTAGCATTTTGACAGCACTTTAATGGGAGTTTTTGAGGCAGGTTTACATTCACAAGTTTATTGATTGAAATAATTATATGACTTTTTGATTGAAATTATAGAATTTATGCTTTCTTACTAGTTTTATTATATTAACTTGACTTATCATAAATAAAATATGCCATAAAATTAGATGAAAGGTACAAATTATATTTTTCTAAAGATTTGTAATAAAATTATTGCAGTCAATATACTATTGGGTGGTGATACATGAGTTGTCATGACATGCATAACTTTTCGAAGTTACGGGGAGACGTATAAAGAACAGTGAGTTTACAGGGAGCTCTTTATACGTCTCGCCCGTAGTTTTGAAAAGTTATGCATGTCATAGCAACTCGTTTATCACCACCCATTGAGTATAACCGTTCCTCAAAAACGTCTATAAAAACGTCATCAAAATGGTAATGTACACACCCAGTAAAAGTGCTGTCGAAAACACGAATCTACACATGCGCACGAAAATTAGTATAGCTTTATTTATTCATTTACATATGCTGTGCTGGCAGGTGCAGACACGTCAATGTTAAAGTCGACAGTGATTGGCATTAGAAGAATGCGCACCATTGTTTCTATGACAGCGCTGGCAGTTCGTGAAAGCTTTCGAGATTTCCCCAACTAAACGGGCATGCGATTTTATTTATCGCTTGCATGTGATTTGACACTTTTGCTTTAAACTTTAAACCTTTTGATTTTAACATTTGCTGCTTTTGTAATTATTTCAAAACGTGTTTTTTCGTTTTCATTTTGTTATTTTCGTGTTTTTATTGTTTCTATTTTTTATTGTCTTGTTTTGATAAATATTCCACATTTACTAGAGGTACGCCAAATTTTTTCACAAAGTACAATATATACAATGAGGAAAATAACACACAACAGGTTCGACACAGACAAGGTCCTGGAAATTCTATTACTGTGCTAAATAATTTTATTCTTTAAAATAATAACAAACGTTGTGGTTAACACAACTGAAATCATTATAGATGGAATGTTTTTGAGCTTTGATTTTATTTAATATGAAAAAGTGTCATACTTTTTAAGAATCTAAGATAGCACGTTGAACATAGGTATTGAATTATGATTGATGATACAAAACTTTAAAATATATTTCTATGTTTAAAACTATTAAACCTTTTATAGAAATCAATTTAGCTTTGACTTAAGGTTCCTTAAGGGGTTAGGTCTACTTAGCATTTTGAAAAAATCGATTCTTTTTTGCATTTTCTTAAGGTATAATATTATAAAAATATTCTCTGAAAATTTGAAGTGAGTCCGACAAATAGTTTTTGAGTTATTCACTAATTAAAAAGGGCTCTCGGGCTATACATACATTGGGTATGGTGATCACGATTAGTCATGACATGTATAACTTTTCGAAGTTGCGGGTGAGACGTATAAAGAACAGTGAGTTTGCAGGGAGCTCTTTAAACGTGTCGCCCGAAGCTTCGAAAAGTTATGCATGTCATGACAGCTCGTGTATCACCACCCATTGAGTGTTAAACTTTAAATGCGTTTTTCTCAAAACTATGTTTTTGAACCGGTGGGCACTTTTATTGGAAAACCGCTGGTAAGATTTCAATAAAATTTATACAGCTTTTGCAAAACATGACAAACTCGTGCCTGATCGAAGGTTTTTTTTTTTTAAATTTAGTTTTTTGTAAACAATTAACTGCTGTATTTTTCCCAAAAATCTGGAAAAAAATTTCCTGAGGCCGTCATTTTGTTAGTTTTTTATAAAAAAAAAAGATTCGATCAGGCACGAGATTATTTGATAATGAAACTAATTTCTTTTGTCCGATTTATTTTAGATGAATTTTCAAGGAATTGTGGTGCCCACCGCAAGGAACTTCTGTTTGGAGCTGAGTCAACACAAACAGCCATAACTTTTAAAATAATTAAATTTTTTTTTTCAAATTTTCGTGAAGTCAAGTCGAAACATTATGTAATGATGCCATATTTTTACTTTTATAAAATAAAATAATTTACTGGGGAAAAAAAATTATTTAAAATTATCATTTTTTCATGAGTCGAAGGGGTTGGGTCTACCCTTAAAATCCTAGGTTTTAATAAATATTCTTATAAATACTTTAATTTTCATGCAAAATTTTGCATACCTTTACAATAATATTTTAAATGTTTCTTTAGCATATTATTGATTTGAAATACTTGAAAATCTTTTACTGTCAGTAACAAATAGGAAGTTATGTCTGTAAACATCACAAATAAATTCATTCAGGCACTCTAAAGGAAATTTATTGTACAGCTCAAGTGTGAACCCTTCGAAACTTCGAATATGTAACGTAGTTCAATTGTGACAAATTTCAAAAGTTTTTGATTAAGTTTTGATTTCTATAGGCTGGATTTGACATATTTAATTTCAATATTTTATCGATATAAAAAACTTAACTCTTTTTTTTGTGAACATTTTTGATGAAGACCGTTACGATTATTTCACTCCCAAACTTTGATTTTAATGTATATGTGTTGATTTCAAGTCATATTTATTAAAGGAAATTCTATTTCAGAAATTAAATTCCCTTTTTGTGTTTTGTAGAGGGCTTTACAAAATTATTTACTAAAATGGAAGCTTTATATTATTTTTAAACTCAAAAAACAGATTTACAGTTTAGATTTAATGAAATTAAGAAAACTAACAATTAGGAACCTATTTATAATAAAATTTTATTATAATTTTAAAAGCAAATGCTTTCGGTTGAAGAAAAATTAGTTATAAGTGTAATAATAACTTATGTAGTTTCAAAAATATGTAAAAATGCTTTTCATAATTACAGAGTCTTAACCAATTAGAGATAATATATTAAACTCAATTTATGAGTTAAGGATGAAGTGTTAAACGCAAAATCTTCTAAAGTAGAAGCTTAAACTGACAGATGCGCTAAAATCCCCATTCTCCATTGAAGCTTATTGTACAGTGTTCTAGACTCCCATACAAAAGAATCGTTTCTCCATTGGCAATAATCTGTATTAAAAATAAACATTCAATCGTTCAATCTGTGAGAATACACAAAATTATTAGCAATTATATAAATTACTTTGCTTATTCGCAAAAACTGTAAATTTGCTAAATTTTCAGTCCGAATATTCGGTTTTTCCCCAATACAATTCAAGTCTAAGTATTACAATTTGTTAGTATTTTAAGGCTATGTAAAAAACTATCTATTTTCGTCCATTAAAGCCAAGACTAAATCATATATTTGAAATGGAATACAGTTCTAACGAATGTATAAACATTTTGAGAAAAAGAAAATAGAAAATGTGCTTTTCCAACTCAATGCCCGGTTTCTCAGTTTATATTTTTTTCCTTATACCCATTTTCCATTGAGACTTATATATATTATGCACGGAAGGAAATTTTGTATGGAGAAATGTGTAATACACGTGTATTAAGTATGTGTGTCGCAATTACGTATAAAATACATTCTTTGAAAGGCTGCATTATACCCATTCCATACCGAAGCTTATACTCATTATTACAATACATTTTTAATATAATATTTAGAAGTTAGTTTAATACTAGTTTTGCGAGTAAGCACATTGAAATTATTTTGTGTATTTTCAGAGTTTCAATAGTTCAATGATTACTTCTATGACACTTTGTTTTGAAATTTCCATCAAATTTCCCTAATACAAACAATTTTCAGAGGAGAATCGATTTTTTTGTACGGGAGACTAATAATGAAGAGAAGTTTGTCCAACATTAAAAATTCCTCTATTTATTTTGTCAAAAAGTGAATTTTTTGTAAGTATATTAAAATTATTTTGTATATTTAGAAATAATTGATCTTTTTTCAGGGTGGTCCGACTCAATATTTTTCAATGGTTGAACATTTACTTGAAAGGTTGTTTTTTGAAATTTATTTGTAAAAAACAATTTCGGTCAAATGTTCACTTTGGCAGTAGCTTATTCGGTCCACCCAATTTTTGAGTGCATTTTCGATTTTTCAGGCCTTATGTCAGCAATAGCAGTTTGAATCTCGGACTTGAGGTCTTTACTTGTTTTGGATTGTTGGTGTAACATTTATCTCTCCCTGCTCCCCGAATGTAATAGTCCAACAGCTTCTTAGTGGCCAAGTCACATCACCATTCTTGTTGATTATTTGAATTCCGATAGTAAGGACCATAAGAGCGATTTACTTTAGCTGCTGCACCAATTGAGCTTTATATGGCTTCTATACAGAAAATTCGCAATTTTTTTTTTCAAAATTTTCACTGCTTGAGTAGAAGACTCACCACTGAATTTTTAATACTTCCCGACTTTCCTTAAGCGAACAGCGTCCCATTTTGTAAATATCAGAGTTTTTACTAAATATTTCCGAATAACATTTGACATTTTTGAAGTCAAATAACCGGTATTTAAAATTCCAAATACTAGATGAGCCACCCTATATTTAGAAGTAAGTTTTACATTGTTTTTGCAAGTAAGCACATTGAAATAATTTTGTGTATTTTTACAGATTCAATGATTCAATGCTTACTTTTATTACACTTTTTCTGACAATTCTATCCAATTTCCCTAAATTTTTTTAATACAGACATTTGCCAATAGAGAAACGATACTAGCTCAAGCCTCAATGGGGAAAGGCTATAGGGAGTGTGTTAACACTATATTCCACTACAAAAATTGAGCACAAAATTCTAATACCAAAATGTAATATTTTTACTATATTATTATTATTGTTAATGTTGTGTGTTTTAGTTACTTTTTGAAGTGAAAACTTCTTTAGGCGCACTTTGCATTTTTTCTTGGGGGTAAATTTAATTCTACCTTCACGTTCGGTTGCGTTACGCTGATTCTGATATTTTCGGTTTCTAATGCTCCTAAGATTAATTCAAATACTGTCATACTGTTTTTTTATTTGTGTTGAAAATATTTTTGAATCATATTTTCAATGAAATAAGGGATAATAATATTAGTTAAAAGAAGATAACATAAAGAATTTGAGTGTATTTTTTGGAAGATGATATCAAAAATTCCACTACAGATTTTGCTGTAGTATTGAATTGAAGGCATTTTAAACTCTTTTTAACTTATTTCTGCTCTTTATAATGGACTCCCATGAGGGCAATGTATTACAAAGTGTTTAATTTAATTTCTGTTAGGTACTTTTCTGAAATTGGATTTTGTGACAGTATTTTATTTTTATATTTCTGATTATCCAAACAAAATTGTGAGTATCTTAGTTTTTCTTAAAGAATTACTTATATCGGTTCTGTATTTTGTTAAAAATTTTTTTTGACTATTTAATTTAATGGTGCCTGGAAAAATTTATTTATTTTTTTAAAATTCAGTGTTTTACTACAATCTTAATATATTTACAATTAATTTATTAGTACTATTAACTAAGTGTGAGTGAGTGTGACGTGTGCGGGAGTGAAGATCCAGTGATCAGTTCCCTATAAGCGTTAGTATTACTATGTTAGGTCATGCGGTTTCTTGCGGTAAAGCCGTCTTGTCTGGCTTGTTGTGTCCAGCAGTAGTACAGCTTCTATGTTAGGGTGATGATGGAGTCTTTTTTCATGTTTTGCAGCGTGAAAAATTTATTAAGTTAAGTTTTTTTAGGACTCAGCCGAGAAGCCCTTAAAAAGCGAACTGTAAACGTTTAAATATTATGAAACTTTTTAATATTTTAAATAAAAATCTTTACGGTATTTTAATATATTTACTTTGCCATACCCGATTTTTTGCCTAGTTAAAAAGACAAAAAATCTAGTTCCTGGAATTTAATTTTTTGCTCTAGTTATTAAAATGTCAAGATGTTCTTAGTATATTAGTTATAATTTCGTGTAATTATACCAGAAACATAAGGCTATGTCTAGATTAGTGTTTTTGACAGCGGGATTATAGGCGACATTATAGGAGTTTGTATGCGCGGTTATATTCAAAAGTATATTGACTGTAATAATTATATTACAAATCTTTTAGAAAAGTATAGTTTGTACCTTTCAAATTATTTTACCGTAAGTAATAGTGCATTGCTATTAACCCCATTAAAACTTTAATGTTTTCACTTTTGCCGCGTGGTTTTAAGTTCACGCTTTAATTTTTTTCTTTTCACTTTGATTAATTGTTGGTTTTAATTGTTAATTCAAAGTTGTTAATTCTCATTACCAAAACATTTCTAGCCTTACAGAAAGAACCCTAAAGGCTCCCAAGTTTTTAGTCTATACCTCCTTTAATAGTGTGGCGGAGATCATCCTTTGAGAAGGTTCTTGGTTGACATTTTTAGTTGTGAGTTTTAAGTTTTTCAATTTTATAAATATGTAGCAAAACGTTTTAGTTTTTTCTTAAGTTTTTCAGCTTGAGTTTGAGTTTTAAAAAATATATAAAAAAACTCTAAAATGTAAATTAAATTTAAAAAATATAATTAATAATAATGTAATTAAATTTAAAAAAATATAATTAAAGTTTTTAAATTTTGATTAAAAAAACGTAAAGTTAAATTGTAAAACTCTCCACAATAGTATTAAAAAATATTTTGATGCAATATTAAAGAGTCTCCTTTTCAAACATATACTAGCAAGACTTTTAACAAGTTATTTCTTTCTAATTTTTTTTAAATAGGTACCTATATAAAATTCCTTCCCGGGTAAATATCTAGTGATAAAGGCATTTCAAGTTTTATACAATTTTATCACAATCACAGGATTAAATGCTAAAGAATGCTTATAATTCTAAAAATTTACATTCTCGCCCTAAGCTTAATGCTTCTATTAGCCATTAATCATTAAGAGCTTTAAATTAAAAATTAAAGTGGTATTTTTGGGCTTAGGTGTTTTTAGGTAAATAATATTGAGTTAATGGGAAGAAGGATGCTTCTATTCAAATTAAACATACGTACTGAATGTTAAATAAAAGCAAATTACCACCAGGATTATGGCTGATGATCCTTATTTTTTCCTATAAACTTAAATAATTTTGTAGGTTTTGACTTGATTTAGGGTAAGTAGTACTGTTAGAGAAAAGACGTGTTAACATAATAAGGAATATTCTATTGAATTAAAATAATTTTAGAAGTTCTTAACAAGATTTTACAATAGAAGATAAATGGCATGGTATCAAAGTTACAAAACAAAAGTTTATATGATGAATCCTTTACGTAAAAAGTATTGTTTATTTATTTTTCTTCGTTCAAAGAAAACAATAAACTTTTTTCTGAATACAAACAATTTTTGACACTTTTGGGTGTTATGAGTTAAATTTATTATGAGCGTCAACTTGTTCAAATATTTTAGACTTTGTTGAGAGAAATAGCTGAAATTGTTTATTTGTAAACGATGAATTCTATAAAAATGGAAAAAAAAATATTTCTAAAGGAAGGTTTAACCGTCTTGAAAAATAAGAGATTTAAGATATCTAGAAGTTGAAAAATTTTTGTTTTCAATAAAAACTGTTTCGTTTTGTATTCATGATAATAACTGAAAGCTTTTTGTATGGTTTAAGATAAATATTTTTGTTCAATTTTATTAATGAGAATATCTAAACAAAAGATGATATTAAATTCGATGAAATATATCTTTTAGTAAATTTTTCTACTTTTAGGATTATCCTTTTGAAATTATCATACAAAAAATTGCAATTGCTTTAATTATTCAGTAAATTTTATTAGTTTGGACTTAAAACTGTTCTCGGAAATTTGTTATTTGAAAAGATCTCTTGTGTTACATTTAGAGTATCAGGGGAAAATGGAACTGGCGGGAATGTGAGGAAAAAGTTTATTATTTAATTTGTATTAGAAGCATGGATAGAGATTTGCTATGACATGGTAGTGTGTTTGATTTTTACGCGTTGATATCATGATCAATGACAAGAATATATTCAAGCTTTATTTTAGTTAAGGGTATACTTAAATTACAATTCATTGTTCTCAGCAATGAAGTTCAATTCGTTTTTTGGACTGCTTGCCACTGTAACTCATAAGAAATGGATTGTTAAAGCGAATAACATTTAGTTTTGTTTATGCTTCTTCCTTACTTTTACCTTCTTAATAGATTTTATTGTTGTAATTTTTTTACTCAAAAATTTTCCATAACTGAATTCAAGACTGTCATTACGTAATGAAAACAAATCTCTTGTATTTTTCATGAATTGTGAAGGTTTTTAATATACGTTTATGAAAATAGACTGGAATCAGTAATATTAAATTTCAGTAATACTTTTACTATAGGAGTAGTATAAAGCTACAGCACAAAGAAAGCTAAGAGTTAGTATCAATGTAAATAATTTTGTAAGGTACGTTGAGCTGTTTTGAGTTTTATATTATTGTGAAAAGCTATTTAAAAACAATTAATTTGCAAAAAAAGTGAAGTTGATAGTATGATATTTGTATGAGCTAAGAAAAGCTAGGAAAAGCCAATAAAGCCGACGGTAAAAAAGATAAGGATGCGTTTGATGATGATCTTTCACGTCTTCAATTAAACTAATGCTAGCTGATTTAACATAATTCATTAAATTGGACAAAAAAAAATAATTAAAAATAATTCAAAAAATTATTGTCTTTTATTTGAATGGAAACCTTTGGAAACTCTAGCAAACTTCCTTTGCAAATTTACTTTTATTAGAGTAAACTTTCGTTGAAGTTAACTTATAAGCTATTAAAACTCCAAAGCTAGCTGATTTAAATCATAATTCATTAAATTGGACAAAAAAAAAATAATTAAAAATAATTCCAAAAATTATTTTTTATTTGAATGGAAGCCTTTGGAAACTCTAGTTCAGTGCTATTCAAACCGGGTGCCAAAGTGGCACCGAAGCCATATTCAAGTGGCACTTTTTTTTTTTCATTTTTTAGATTAATTCTAAGATTTCGTTAAGTATTATTTATCACAATATGACGCATAATATAAAACTGATGCGATGAAATGTATGATTGTCGAATTTCGGTGAGCAGTATTTATAAATGCCTAATACGTTTATAATAACAACCGTTTCAAGTTGCTGATGAATGAACTGGATTCTAAGTACAAAGACATCATGTATTTCATTAATATTCAATGGCTCAGTTGCGGCAAAGTATTGAATCGCTTCTATGATCTATTTGCGGATATTCAACAATTTTTGAATGAGCAAAAATTGATTAAAGGATATTTAAATAATTGCAACAACTGCCTGGCAGCACGAATTTTATTTGTTATGCGATTTGGTTGCACATCTCAACGATTTAAATTTGAAATTACAAGGGCGAGATAAATTCGTTTGGGATCTTGCAAAAACTGTAACTGAATTTAAGCTTAGATTGGTTTTATTCAAAAGTGAAATTGAGGCTGGCGAATCTGAGAATTTTCCTACTATATACAATCACTTTGGAGAAGAAATGTTCGATACAACTGATTTGGTTAAATTTATTGAAATTCTAATTCAAGAATTCGACACGCATTTTTCTGATTTCAAAGAGCAAAATGTTATATTCCAATTTCTCAAAAATCCATTTGATTTAAATCCAGATACAGTAACAGTTTTATCAGAAATGTTTGTTGTCAAAAAGCATCAGCATGAATTTGGTCTGGCCTTGATTGCACAGAGAACCATTTGAAAAATCTCAGTTGAATTGAAATGTGGAAAGAACTGATTACAGAATGTTCATTTTTAGTTTTGAAAAATGCAATACATGTGCATGCTTGGCTCCACATATTTGTGTGAATGTACGTTTTCAAGTCTTGTACTCCACAAAAATAAATATCGTAATTCACTTTCACAAGAGGACTTAGAATCCGAATTACGTTGCGAATTATGTGAAACCAAACCAGATTTTGTGAAAATGGCTAAATCCAAAAAATGTTATCCATCACATTGATTAAAATAAAGTTTAAAATAAAGTATGAATATAGAATCAACCTTTATTTTTTTGGATAAAAGGTCTTATTTTAACTTTTAATAGAGAAATATGGAATTTGGCACCCGGTAAGCTTTCGGTGCCACTTATTTGGCACCTCAAAAAAACAGATTGAATAGCACTGCTCTAGCTGGTGACCGCAATTTGTCTACATTGGCACAAAAAATTTGTTTGAATTACGCCTGAAAATAGGCAGCGTAAGTTTTATGGAAAAAAATATATTTTAAGATTTTACTTTTAATATAGAGGTATATATTGTAATATATTTAGATATATATAATATAAGCTTAAAGTTTTTAAAATATTTTCTGATGATTATATTCTACTTTTTTCTCTTTATTTCATGTAATAAAGTCAACAAATACTTTTAAAGTTTAGAATGAGCTTATAGTATTATATTATATTAATTTGCATAAATAACTTGAAATAATAAAAAAATATGTAAATATAAAAATATTGTGAGCAGATAAATCGAATATTTTAATTAAGTAAATCAATGTGGGTAAAGGGTCTAATTTGTGTTTATTATCCACTCAAAACTATGCCTTGTTCAAACTAAAAGCTATTCTAATTTTCCGGTATATATAGATTGCAAATTTTGTGTCAATATACTATAATTTATAAAACCCACTTTGATTTAAGGTTAATGCTATGCTGCAATATGTAGATGATAGTTAATTCCTTTACTGGACAATTTGCTATTTTAGGCCTTTGGGATCATTTTTGTTTCGAATATATTGAAATTACCGCAGAATAAACCTGTACTTGCATCAATCAATTAGTGTAAATAAAGACGAATTTGAACACATAATTATTCAACAGTTTCTTTTGCTCAATTAGAGCAATTTGAGATGAGGTGAAAGACAATATTTATTTAATTCTCATATTTTTGATTTAAATTACTTATTGAATATGATTTATAGCTTAAAGTTATACATGGAACAATACATGTATATTATTCATTTCTTTCAAATATTTTAGTTACTGTGACATGAAATAAATCTTTCTTGAAATATGTAAACATGCTTTTAAGGAAGTGAAAGTGGAAGTGAAAAAACACAAAGTGTAACTTCCTACATTATTGAGTGACAAAGAGGGTTTTTGTTTTTTTCAGATACAGGTTTTTAGATTTTAAGGGATAACCCTTTAAAGATTTGTGTAAATTCTTAGTTTTATCGATGAATTTTCAAAACATCAGATTTGAAATATAAATATGTATAAATAGATCTATAAAAACAGAACTATGATGAATAAGCTTCCCAAAAATCCACAAGATGACATCCTTAATGGTCAGTAAACGAGTACAATGTTTGCTTAAAATTTGGCCTTGCGCAGAGTTGTACGTATACATTAAACTCAAACTTTTCAGAAGCATTTATTCTCTTACGTCCCACATTTTGTCGTACTTAAAGGAACTATAAAAACGTTTGTATTTTGATAGCTGTAGAGATCCTATCCTAAAATATGTTATATTTTTATAATTTGTTTAGCTTTTCTTTTATCAAACTAAAGAAAATTGTTTGGGTAATATTTTGGTTATTGCCTCTAGAAATTTTCTTAAGCATATCAAAAACATAATTTTTACGCAAAATTTTCCCTTAAATAAATAAACTTTAACTAAATGGCATCAGATGTTTGGTAGATCTTTTGAAAGGGATTTGCTTAAAATTATATAGCCGACACTTGTGTAAGTTATTCACTTTATTTAACCATTTAATGTGAATTTAGTGGTTAGCCCTTAATTAATTCCAAGGGCTTTTTTTGTTAAGTAGAGGCAGTTTTATCAATTAAAAAGAACTTGTTTCGTTTTTTGATGTACTTATATAAAAATATCGATATTATTTAATGTTGAATATATGCTTAAACTTAGACTTTTGGTTCAATACTGGAACAGGATTTAAGAATCAAAAGCAACTATTAAACACTGTTTTAGCAATTATCGTTATTTTAGTCTTTTATGTATTAATTTAGGAGTCTTTGGGATGTTTAATAGCACCATATTTTTGAAAATTTATTAGTCTATTTACCACCTTTAAATTTATTTAAGGAGGCTTACAAAAAACGTTATAAATTTTTAATTGGAATTCAATCGTAAAAATTTTTTGAGGGAAAATTTATAAGCCAAACATTTTGGATAAAATTTAATGGTACAAAGTTTTGATATTTGAAAAGAGGGATACAAGAAGGAGGAAAGTATTGATTATTTTGATTAAGATACACCTGGAAAAACTGCTTATAAACAGAAATACAATCTTTCATATAAATCTCACTAAAGCTAACAAATTTTCACTCAAAGAATAACTATGAATAGTGGTCTAGATATTGGAAACTTTGTTTTTTTAAAAAAATAATAAAATTAAATCGGCAACGAGACAAAAAAGCCATTATTTGAGTGTTAAGAAATTGGCTGTAATAAAACTGATTAAATGTATATTTAAATTATTATTAAAATAATATCTATTACTATCGAAACTCATAAATAATTTAAATAAATTTTTGTTATGGATTAATCGGGTTTCTTACAATTAAATTTAGATTATCTTCAAATTTAATTAAAATTTTGAATATAATTTTGTATTAAATTTAGTATAGCTATCATTAAAATTATACAAAAGTAATGAATTAGATATATTCACTTAGTTTGGTTTATATTTTTATTTACATGACTCTTTTATTATTAGGAAGGTGATATACATTACAAGGTAATACAACCATAGACAATTTTTAAGTTAAATGTTTTCAAGATTTTGTTGGACCATATTAGACTGTTTTCTGCAAAGCTATGGTACATTCAATATCATTTAAAAATAATTTTTAAATTAAAAATAACTATTATAGTTGATAGAATAGATTCTGAACATGTGGGTATTTCATAAAATAGTTAAAACACTCTAAAAAGTAATTAAAACTCTCAAAATATTTCGTTGAGATTTATTAAAATAGTTCACTAATACTTTCAAGCTACATAAGGGGTAGAAGATTTAATGAAAATAAAACCAATCATTAGAAAAGTATTCAAAAAAGAAATCAGTTTTAGAAATTTTATATAAATCAAGACTTTAAGACATTCTCGTAATTTAATTATTTTTCCCATATACGATTGGGAAAAAATAAACTATCATTTAACAAAAAGTTTCGCTTAGGGTAGCATCTATTTGGGAGGTCAATTAACGACAGGACAAAAACAAATTTGCTAAAATAAGACAATAGAGCTGTTGTTAATCTAGAAAAAGTTTTGGCATTGATTCATACTTTTTGCTTTTATATGATTTAACCACCCTCGTAAATAACGGATCAAAACGTAACATAAGAATCCCTTTTGTTCAGCTAAGAAAAATCACTTGTTTATAGCTTGAAAGCAATTTTCCGGAAATAACGACATTCATGGCGGAGCATCGTGCCTTGCTGAGAGATTTATTATAGCTGTGAATCATCTTTTACCACTCACTAAGAACTGCTTAGGCATGCGAAAACTATAAATAACATTCAAAGGGTAACTTGTGAAGTAGTTCTGTATAGAAGAACTATAATTGTGTTAGCTTGGACAATTAAATCTATCATAAAGCCAAAATGGATTTTGAATTTTTATTTTTCAAACTGTTAGTGAGTAAGAATATAATTTATGTATTAAAGACATAATATTGGATCGAAAGTTTTGACTCAAAGTAATTTAAATATCAGACATTTAACTTTAGAAAGTCATTAAGAGATGTGATATAGTTATGAAACAGTGTTTCAAAAATAATATATACATATATATATGTATATATGTTCTTCTTATTTTTCTTTAAATAAATATCTCTACAATTGTAAAATATGTAAATACTCCAAATAGAAGTAAAAATACTATGCTTTTGTTATGCTAGCTGCAAATCATAATATAACAATTGTAAACTGCAGTCTATGTGACTTCCGTAATGTCAAGGATAATAATGGGAAAGAAATTTATATATCATATAGCAATGGTTTGTCTCTTGGTGAAAGTATTGTAAAGGATGCCTGAACAAATTTATTTGCTTAACGATTCCATGAGAAACATTATCCATGACCTTTTGCCAGAACCGTATGTGTAACATGTAGTTGAATTTGAGCTATATGAAGTTTAGAGCAATAAAATTTTACTAAAACTTTTCTGTTGGAAGAATAAGTATCTGTTTTATATAAAATTTAAAAAATAACTATACAAAATTCATGTGATTTTGGGATTTAATAAAAAAAATTGTAAATATTTGTTCTGCGACTGTACACATGAAAGTTGCAAAAAGGAATTAAAATAGTTTAAGGAACTCATATTTTTCTATTTACTAAAAGGTAAATGCGTTTTAAGTTTTTACAAAAATCCTATTATAAATTTATATAAAAAGTTTTTAAGAATGGAAGAAAAATTGAAGCGAAACAAAACAACATAAAATACTCAGGAAGATTTTACTAAATATAAAATACTTTTAAACTTTCAAACTTTTAATTCCCTAAATCTAAGATGAATAACTTCCTTTTATTTAGTTTGATAAAAATTACATATTATTTATTTTTCTGTCATAAATTAAAAGGATTGCACTTATAGCAAAAGTTCTCAACGAAGTCTCTTAAATTCATTGTTCCAATTCTATTCAATCAAGTTTCAACTTTGCTTTATTCAAATTGAAATATCCTCGAGAAAACCCAAATGAAAAGTGACTAAACTAGCTAGACAATGTAATAGAATCCTAATGCTACATGTTAACTTCCATTAACATTGTCCTTATTTGAAAAGTTATGCAATACAACAAAAATAACTTTTCCGAATATTTTAGTATTTTGGTATTCTTTTGAAAAAAATAGATAAAATAAATTTAGTATGTCACATAAATAAGTGTAAGCATTCTTTTATTTATTTTTCATGCAAATAATAATGTCTTTTTATGTTTGCTGAAACTACGATTTGGTGCATTTTTTTTTTGTTATTTATTTTATGTTTTCTTAAAATACAAATAGTGCCTTTCATTTGAAAGCCTAAGGCAAACTTTAATTTAAAAATTTAACAGTTATTTAAAAATAATACAAATCAATACTTCGAAAATAAAATATATTTATGGGTTGCTAGTCCAGTAATAATTATTTTTATTAAAACAAACTTTTTAGAAATATTTGTCTGGACATTTTTCTAACTTGTTGATTATGTTATATTTAGTGAAAAAATGTTTTTTCATTCTTTGTTTGCCTTGTAGCATATAATTTAGCGAACAGAGATTTTAAAATTTTTATAGTAGGCATAGTCGATTGGTGTAAGTGTAAATTTTTTACAAAAGCTCTCTTCAAATTTTAAACTGTTTATTTTGAAAATCGCATCAGTTTTAAAGAAACGCATTTAGCCGATTTAGTTAACATTTTAAATGAAATTATAAACACCAATGGCTTTTTATTTTTTTAAAATAATTTATATTCATTTACAACATAAAAAGCATACTTTTTTTTGCTCCACTTGAACCTAAAAAAGAGAAATATATAAAATAATACTTGACTAAATCTTTTTGGACTCTTTAATATTTCAATAAAAACATAAATTAAACTATCACTGACTGTATTTATATTCATAACAATTTATTCCTAAAAAACTTTTAAGATCTCAAAAGTTTCACGAGTTATGATATCTAACAACAATTATTATTAAATCTTCATCATTTCTTTTGTATCTTCTGACTTTGTTAGAAACTTACGCCTTTTTTTAATCGAAGATTTTTTCTCTTTTCTTAAAAGTCAAATATAAATAGAAATAAGATATATTGTTGAAAAATTGAGCGTTAGTTTTAACTCTAAATTTTTTACAACACTTTAACATTTATTAGTTTATTCAATTTCTTAACACATAATATCAAAAAATAATTGAAGACTTATAAAAAAATTTAAATTTAAAAGAGGTCTGTTTGTTATAGTTTTCTAAAAAAATTTCCATATAATATTATTAAAGCAAAGCATAATTTAGATGGTAATTTTTTATTCGTAAAATATGAGTAGAATATTTACATTATGGAGATCATATAAGAAAAGCTGTAGGATATATAAATAGTTGTTTTTAGGCAAACTTTCACATGGCTTTGATACAAAAACTCTGATACGAATGAGTCATGTTAAGATATTCCCTTATCTAAAAGAAAAGTTTGGATTTTTTGGTCTTTTACTTCTATTTGATTGGGGCTACTTTAAGAAAGATTGATATGTTTTCGTTATGGAATAGGTTGAAAAAAGCAGGAGACATTCTTTCAAAATTATTGATGGATCTACAAGAATTTTTGATTTATTAATATTATGTGGAAGTAGAAGGAGTTTCTTCATTTATATTAAAAGATATCGTTGTTGTTGACATTAAATTTTTAAAAGCTTTTACAATATGAAAAAAAATTCACATAGTAGATTAAAGATTCAATGGCTTTACCCTTTTTTATTGCATTGTATAATAATATCATGATTCAGTAAATTTGATAGCTCAGTATTATGATGATGTAAATAGTTGTTAAAAATTTTCTAAATATACATATATTTTCAATTAGAAAAGGAAAAAACTTCCTTTGTCTATCCCTTTTGATAAAGAAAATACAAGAATCGTTCATCATCTTTTATAACTCGTTTTTTAATAATCAATCAGCAATCTAATTAATTTTTAGTTTTTTGCTCTGATACCATAATATTCTGAATAATGCGATGATGCGATGATAAGCGATGATAAGCGATGACTGACAAAAGTAGTAGTATATAAAGGAAGTCGCTTAGTTTTCACTAGTCCCATATAATAATTTTTATAGATCTTTTATGTATATTTCTACGTAGAGTATGGAGCTCTCTATCGGTTTATGGTAATGTATACAAGAACTATGACAGAAACTAGCAATAATCTGGTCTTTTTCTTCAAAACAGCTATTCCAAAAATAATGTAAACAGCTTTGAATAAAAAAAAATTATATTTGCGCTAAAGTAAGAAGGACTGTTACATATTTTTATTCATTTGTAATACTTTTTTAAAATTTTTAAAATTTATAGAAAAAAAAATTAAAGCGTGAGCTTAAGACCACACCGCAGAAGTGAAAACTTAATAGTTTTAATGGAATATATTAAATACTAAAAATACTAAATTGATGCCATAGAATTAAGCGCATTCAATTCGTTTGGAAATTCGCGGTTGGTCTAAAAAATTATAATTGAGGCCATACAACTCTTACAATCTTTATTTAATAGAAACAAACGCTATTTTTTATAAAAGTAAAAATATTATTTTTTTGAAAATAATCACTTTTTACAAATAAAGTATTTATTTGGCGATATCGGAAAACAGAGCTAAAACGCTAGTCTTTTAGCAAAATTTCTAACTCGTTTTTTTTAACATAATAATTTTTCCGTTCTTAATTTTTGTAATTTTCTTTTATTCAATTTAAAAATTCAAAAACTAAATTATTTTTTTTAAATAGTATGACAGTATTTTAAATAATCTTAGGAGCATTAGGAAACCGAAAATATCCGAATCAGCGTAATGACCGTGCCGGTAGAATTAAATTTACCCCCAGAAAAAAAGCAAAGGGCGCCCAAAAATGTTTTCATTCAAAAATGTAATTTGTAAAATTTTTCAAAACAAAAATATAATAATTTAAAAAGAGAAACAATTTTATTCATTACTCGTAGCTTTTAGAGAGTCAAAAAAGTTTTTTGTGGGTGAACTAACTACCCGAAATCTGATTTAAGTTTATTTAATAGCTAAATATAAAACACTATTTTACAAAAAACTACTCCGCTTTGGTCATCGGAACTCCCGAGGCCTTAATCCAAAATAGGATAAAAAGTAATCTTTTTTTGCTTTACGGTCCAAAAGGAAGTTTGTTGTTATTGTTGCTTCTTTTTTAAAGGCTGCCCTTAAAATATTAAGCATGTTACTCAAATTAAAAAAAAAAATTGTTTTATATTTAAAAAGAAAATCCATTCATAATAAAAGTTCCAAATAAATCATGGGTTTTAAAGTTTAAAACTAGCTGTAAAATTTTTGCTGAGATGTGGAAAGTATCTCCTTGAGCTACAGTCTTCTTCATTTTTTCATTATAGTAAAAGTTATTATGTTACATCGATCTTTTCTTTTCTGACCCTAAGCAAAACAAAAAAAAATTAAGCTGAGTTGTCACTAGATTATCCTAGTTACTTCTGTTTGGGGTACTTAAGCACATTGTTTCACTTTTTATTGGAATTAAAGGTAGAACTACTGTTTTGCTTATAATCCAACATTCTTATATAAAATCTTTAATCTTATAATTAAAGGACAAAGAAATTACTATGATTTTTGGCCACTTAAAAGGAACGTAAAGTAGCATTCCCACAGTTCATCTCTAAATGATGTAATTCAAAGCAATTACTACTTTTCTAGACATTTACCCTAAGAACTGAAGAAATAATTTACAGAACAGAGCGACATTTAGTTGGTCCCCATGATAACTATGAAATCCAAAGATATTGGAGTTTGAATCTGCTTATTGCTAAGAACGATTTATTATAGAAAAAAGATCTCACCACTTAAGCACCAGTAAGAGTAATTCAGTAAGGGCATTAAGTAATTTATAGAAGGTAATATATGAAACTGTTATGAAGGGTGGAAAACTTTTAGTAGGCAATCAGATGAAGTAAAGCAATATGAATGCTATAAATCTTATAGACAAAATAACTAAAATGGATTCATATTTCAATGAAATAAAATACACAGCATCCATTTACAAAAGTCTTGCCATTTTATTTTTACAGAAAATACTTAGAATTTGAACAAGGACTTCTTTCTAAGCTTTATATAGAAACCAAGAGAGTATCAACAAAATCCCATCTAACATTTCAAACTTCTTCAAATGTAAGCTTTCTTAAATGTTTGTAAAGTATTTACAGAATACATTGGGAAAAGTTGGTACAACTTTTCGTATGGTATAGAGTTCTGTCATCCTTTTGAAATGTTGCAGTGTTTTAACAGGTGTTGCAAGAAAAGTTTTTCTCAAACCAATTCGTTTTGAAATAACATTTGACAAGTGGTTTCGTTCACTGTTATACATATATATATATATATGGTGTAGTATTTATCTTGGATAAAATTTTACCGTCTGAAATTGACAAAACATGAAAATTGACTGTTTAGCATGTAACAAGTGGTGCTTTTATAGCAAAAAGGGATTTCTTAAACAAAATTCCTAAAATAATAGCAAATATTTGGTCCTATATTATAATTGAATTCTTTACGGTCTTATGAAAACACAGGAACTTCAAAACTACGGTTTATTTAGTAAAATATTTAATAATTTTTAAAATTTTTCTTTTAAAAGTAGGAATTTTTTCTTTGAAATATTTCAGACTGATTTTTTTTTGAGTTTGGAAATAAACTTGCATACAATTCTTTTTGAAAGATTGTGCTTTCTCAAAATGCTGGACGTAAATAAAATTCTTAAAGGTTTCATAATTTGATTTCCTGAAATTATTTGTCAAGTTTATTCATTTTAATTTCTTTACTGAGCTTATTTACTTCCAATTGACTTGAAATCTTTTAGATTCTATAGAACAGTGCTTCTATTTTTATCAATCATTTCAATCATGCTTTATGCAAAGAAACTTTCTTAAAAAATTTTTATGTATTCGTATTCAACCGCTTGGGTTTTTGAGGTTTTAAATTTGAAATAGAATAAAATTTTGTGTATACTTGAAAACGAACAAATATACTCATTTATGCTTCGAAGTGTCTTTTTAACGAAATTTCAAGTTATTCAATTTGTGAGTTATAATGTAACATATAAAAAACATAAATGTGATGTTATTTCTGTGAATTTTTTTCTAGATACTAACATTTAAAGTATGCTATGCTGGACTTGCTAACACTTGGCGATTTGGCGATTTATTGATGATACTAACAATTTCAATTTAAAAAAATTAATAAATAATTGAAAGAATGCTGCCAAGATTAAAAAGAATGATCACTTGATTTTTCCATTCAAAATACTTAAACATAAAATGAAGAACTTATATTCTACAATTTTAGTTCGTAGGAAGAATATTAGAGAGTTTATTTTGGTAATAAATTTACACATTCTACTTAAGGCTTTTAAAGAACTACTGTTTAAATTAATTCATTCTAAAGTTAGTAATTACAATTCTCAGATGTTAGTTCATTAAAGTCAATTATAGTTACTGATATGAAAGTTATCGGGATTGACCAATAATTACATAAAATCAATTTTTCCTTAGTGTGTTCTATATTTCTTTTAAAGAAAATATCAGTTAACCTTAACTCTTCAAAAATAAGGGAAGTCTCTACTGTTAATAAAATATTAACGTTTTGTTATTTTATGTGACAGGTATGCTGTATATGTATATATACATTAATATGTCTATGAATACATAGTGAGAATTTAATAAACATCAACATATTAGCTCAAAATGTACAGAAAAGTACAGTTAAAATATTCAGATCATTACAAAATACATACTTTTGAAAATATATAATTTTAAATTAATTCTTTGAATCATCTTACAAAGTAGGTGCCCGAATACGAAATTTAAGGGGTTAACTAAAATCTACTCATAAAGTTACCTTCAATAATAAATTTTCGTCTACATTTCGCGTTATAATTTTTATCAGTAAATAATAATAAAAATAATTTCACAGGAATTGCACCCTCTAGTTTTTATAAGGAATCATTCTTCTTACTATCGTAAAAATTTTTTGGAAATTTGAAAACATTAATCAATTTTTAAATTTTCATAAATTTGATAAAGAAATTAACACGATGTATTTTTGGATTTTCACAATAAAGTCCTCAGGGTTTGTCTTTGATTGAGAAGTAATCAAATCAATCAATCAGTATTTTCATTTATGATTTCTAATGACATTATATTTTTAATAAATATCCATATTATAATATTAAAAGAGAAGTTTACTGATGTATATTACACTGATTTGGCTTGCATCACTTGCCTTTTATAGGAGAAATTCAAAAATTTTATTCGTACTTTTTGTATTAAAATTTCCAAATTTTACTAATTATGGATTCAATGATAATTATTTAGGGAGCTAAATTTTGAGTCAATGTTGTCTTGTATTAAGCACATAAAGTTAATGTTTTTGTTTAAGTGCTAAATAGATACTCATTTTCCCTTAAATTCAAAATGAATGGTTCTTCATTAAATTTCTATTCCATTTATTAAACACTTAATAAAAGAGATCTTAAGTATTTACCCATGACAATCAGTTAAATAGATTTACCACTTAAATCTAAATCATTTTAGGTAACTTGTTTACACATGAAATGAATACAAATAGTTATGGGTTTTCTATACAACACTCACAGCATAAACAATAAAAACGGCCAAGTGGAGTTAAAAAACATAATAAACTCTTTAGTGTTCTTTGGATTGGATAGCCGAACAGACGTGTGTCTTTGGCATTTAGTTGAATATAGCACAAGTTTAAGAGTATTAGGTTAGATTCTTTCAATAGGATTAACTACAATAGCTAAATAGAAACTGTAATACTTTTTCCATTAAATAAGAATATTAATTCTTTTCCATAATTTTTTAGTTATTCTAGTTATTCTAAGTGGTTTGTGAAATGCTATTAAATAGCTTACGGATATATTAAAATTTTTCTTTCGAAGCTTGAAAGTTTTGATATTATAAAATTTGATGCATTTTTAATTAATGAACCGAAACTGTTCATATTCAACAAAAAAAAGCTTAAATATAAGTTTTTATTGTAAACTAATAATGTCTTTGATCGACTTAAACTTAATTTAATAACTTTGATAGTTAAAAAAAGTTTCATTTCACAACTTCCGTTGTTTTTTGTTTGAGCTACCCCAACGCGCCTTGCTTCTACGAAGTATTTCTTAAACGCCGTAAGGTATGCTTCGAAAATTTCGTACTTCCTAAGACCATCGGTTTTTAACTATATGTAGCTACTTAATACAAATACAATATTCTGGAAGTGCAATATTGAATTTAAGAGTCCTTTGACACTGCTTGAGCTCCAGTTAGGATTCCATGATTATTTAACTATAAATTAATTTAATTAAATAGGATAATTTTATCACTGTTTAACCTGGACAAGTTATTTAAGATAAACTTTAAAGATATTTTTGGAAGAAACTTTACTTTAATTTACTTCTTATTATAAGAAAAGTTGGTTTCAGCAAATGAATAAATATATGAAATGAACACAAATTTTACCAAAGTTTAGCAATAACTGGTTTTATACATTGAATCAAATTGTAACCTTGTAGGTGGAATTGAAAGTAAGTCGTTAAATATTTTAAGCTGTGTGTGTACTTTGTTGCTAGAGTTCACCTTTCAAATATTTAGTAAAGGATATAGTAAGGGTGCATTCATAATTAGACGTCGCAATGCGGGAAAATGCTTAATAATTCCATCCTAAGGTGATTATTTACGCTAAATGAAATGATTTAAAGACAATAGTATACGTTTTTATGCTTTTTGAGACAATTTAGTAAAAACGTTTAATTTCTTTAAACCCATAGTAGCTTTTATTAAAAACATTTGAATAGTAAAGATTTAATTTTTGGTCTTGATATAAACATTTTCATATTTAATAGAAAACGTAAAATTCAGATTTGCCCGTCATCTCAATTTAACTGGGTGGAGTTTTGTATATTTATGGTTTTTTAATATATCTTTGTATTATACTTGTCACGGCATTTAATTATTCACCTAAAATACTAATTTTATTTTTGTGTATTTTCTATATATCTAAATTCTAGAAATTCTAAAAATACTAAATATTTTTTCATACGTTCACACTCGTAATTCATAATTTAACCTTTATTAATATACAAAATACAAACACAAAATTTTTTACAATTACAAATTTTTTACATTAAAATTTTTCGAAAATGACAAATAATAATTTTTACTCTGCAATTCAGCATTGACTTTTTCACTAATTGCAAGTGAATCGCATTCTTGAGAAAAGTGATTTTTTATTTTCATTTCTCCTTTTTTACAAATATAGAATCTCCCACCAGAACGTATGTCATATGTAAGCAGATATGAGGCTTATTAGAAGAAAATGTGAAATGTCTTAGAAAGTTTAACCTTATCATGAACCTCCAAGAGACCTTAATAATCAAGAAAAAAATCAAAAAAGCTAACTGATATGTAATCAAAAATGCTAATTGAAATGTAAAACTTGGAAAAATGCTTAGTTAATGGGTAAAAAATAAATTATTGGATTAGTAGTCCGTTTGGTTATTCCATACGTCTAAACATGAAGTGAACATGTTTGTTATTTTTATTGTATTTCCTTCCATAAAAGAAAAAAGAAGAACTACATTGTTTGGGCAGCCCAGAATGGTATTTTACTCTAAGGTTTTATGACAAAAATTATAATTGGGTTCATTGATTCGGCTGCTTAAATAATATTAGTATTGTTTTAAATCAATAATGATAAATCATCACTAAAACTATTTTGTGCTTATGAGTTTCTTCACTCCTAGGATTTATGAAAAAGGAAATAGGCGTACCTAGTACGTGACACAAATAATTCATCCCTGTTTCTTGCAATGAGGAGCCATTCCTAGAAACGCAAGTGAAAGTCTATGAGCACAAAATTTATTTGCAACACATGTTGCTCAATATTTTGAATAAATAGGGAGTAAGCGCTGTATCAATATTTCTAGTAATTTCTCTATACTTCATAGGTACTTAACATAAATTTCCATAAATGGGTTCTACATCTAAATATAAGGATATGTTTCCAGTCAGAATTCAGCAATTATGGCTTAAGCAATATCAAAAGCATTTTTTAAAACATTTCTTGACATGTAATAATATTTAGCAGTCACATAAATGATCACATGAACAGATTAGATACTCCTTAGTTACCTTTTAATTGAAATTAATCTCCTTGTTTTGTAATTAGTTACTGATGCACAAACTTTTATTTTATTATAATAAAACCATACTTTCGGTTACAATTGTTTCCTCCCAGATAACAATTTTGCTTAACGGCAAATTAACCAAATAGCTTTTTTTTTATTTATATTTTAAGCTCAATTTATTATTTTATTATTTAAATTACTAAATTACAATTTTATATGAAATTATTGTTTAGAAAGTCTTTCAATTCTCAGTATTATTCGTGTAAATATTAAATTAATGCAGAAAATTAACCATGAGTTTGTTAGATCTTAAACTTTTATAATTGAAATTAAAATCAAAAACAACATCTCATTACTTCTCATTGGATTCCTTTACGAATTGAGTAATATGAGAGCTCCATCAAATCTCAAAGTTATTATTTTTGTATTTCAAAAACTCTGCTTAATTTCCTAAACAGAAAAATTCTTTGCTAAATTGTCAAGAACTGTTTTAACTAACAAAATGAAAGTAGTATTTTTTCTTTTTACTGCTTAGACTGCTTACCTAAAATAAAACCCAAAATTATCAAGGAAAATAAAATTACACATGTTTTCAGTTTTGTGATAATGTACCAAAATAGTAATCTCTGTGCTAGATGAGTGAAATACATAGTATATCTTTTGGGATTCATGATTTAATTATCCTGAAATAGTCAAATATGTCAGAATGATTGATTGATTGCAATGTAATCGATGGGAGTGCATAGCCATTACGAAATTTTGATAACAAAGCCGAAAAAGAAGAAGAAATAAACAAAATGTATAAGGGTAAATAAAGGATGTGTCAAATACATTTATTTTTAAAACTGAAAAACAAAAATTTATTACGTCATTCAGCAAACAGAAATTATACAAGGGAACTTATTCGATTGTTAATGATTCAATGAAATATTCAACGACAAGCGTTGTGGCTAATGTAAATACTGGAGCCCTATTTTATAATACTTTGTTATGTTCAAATGATACTAGATCCTTTGTAAATGAAAATTAAATTGAAATGTATCTTCTTTTTTGAGGTTATGTTTAAAATGCGGGTATAAAATTTAATTTATTAATAAAACAGTCAAAGTTTGTTTTTATTTTTTTTAGAGTACAATGATGTGTCAATTTGAAATATCTTAAATACCATGAATAGTATCTGTCCATTTGGTAAGAAAAGTAACTGCAAATCATTAACTCTTTGGAAACACATTTGCTTGAAGAACTTTTTGCGTTTGAAGTCTGATATGGCTCAAAGTAGTATAATAATTTTCTGGGGACGTTTTTGAATTCACTTAATAAAATTTTCACAGAAAAAAGTACCAAATTTTTAGCTGCAAACGAAGTATTTGGTTGTCTAAAGACTACTATAAGCTTTTAGAGTTTGACTGTATGATATACTGTATAAATACTTTAATAATTATTGCTCAAAAAATACTGAAAAGATTTATTATGCTTTAACTGGTACCACGATTGTATCGTGTAAAGGCTACACTCAAATCTTGGATAGTAACTTTTAGTATAGACTTGACAGAAATTAAATATTGTGCAGAATATTTTAAGTAATATTGGAAACTTAAAGGGGATTTTTAAATTTTCTCTTAAATATTCTGAATAATAGCAAAATAACAGTAGTTTTAAAATCTCCATGGCTGTAAGCATCGTGCTATATTATCCTGCGAGCATATCAGAAGGCAAATACAATCATAAAATATTTTATAAATCAGCGTAACTATATAGTTTGAAGGGATCCTTAAAAAAAGGTGAGTGTTAGAATAAAACATATATAAATGTAGGGTAATAGGTTTTTAGGATTATTATTATTAGACAAATAAATTTAGAGAAATATGCACGTTTAAAGTGTAATAACAGGTTTAATAAAAAATGTGTGTGAGAATATATTAATGTAAAAAAAGGAGTGAAAATTTTGTTATTAATGTTAGGATAAGAATTTCGTATTTAATTTTAATTAATCAAATATTTGAAAAATTTTTAATTGTAGTTTTTTTCTTAAGTTTTAAGTTGATAGGTTTCTTATTACATTGAAAAGAATTTATAAATGTGGGATAAGAAAGTAATGTTTTTCATTGAAATTCTTAAATGTAAAAACATTAATATGAAAAAAATTCGTGCTTGTAACTATAAAGAAGAGCTAAAAGGGCCCCCTAGACTATCAAGGATCCTTGATCAAGTAGACTTGATGGAATGTGAGCAAAATTGGCTCAAATAGTTGCTAGAAATTTTGCCACTAATTATCAAGTCTACTTGATCAAGGAAATTTGAGCTAATTAATGTCAAATTTGTTTTTATTAATGTCGATCATTTCTAGAAACGTTAATTTGATGTTTTTTTCTGATATATTTTGTTGTAAAACTAAATTCATTTATTTACAAACATTTTATATTAAAAAAATTCGAATATTTTTTTTATTATTAATTAAAAATAGCATGTGAACTCTTTCGAAGTGTTGCTCAATACAATTTATATCTGTCAAAAATTTTGATGAAATTTTTTCAAAGCTGTCATTTCTACTTGACCAAATCTCCCTTAACTATCAAGCTTACTTGAACAAGGCGACTTTGATCAAGGATCCTTGATAGTCTAGGGGGCCCTTTAAATTGCTTTCATAGGGGAGATCATATCGTTAAATACACAACAAAATTTAATATGGTTGATATATTCTTTAAATTTATATATATTGCGGATAAGGTAAAAAAATATGGGCTAAAATTTGACTGCAACATATTTCTTATAATTAGTATACATAAAGAGGTTGACTGACTGGGGGTAAATAAAAAAATTTTCTATGGACAAGTTGTAGATCTTTTTATTATCTACAATTTTTACTTTGAAACTTTTTTGATTGGACGCGTAGTTTAGCCATAAACAAGAAAAAACCAATCATATTCCAATCATTTTGATTGATTTTGGTATAAGAATCAGTTAATTTAAAAAATTTAACAAAACGATTGAAATTATTCATTTAATTATTTCTAAGGAAGAATCAACGCGGAGTGGCGATTTTCAAATGAAATCTATTGTAAAAATTTCCAAAAGTAAAGTTGTCCAAAATATAATATACATGTTAGCCAGCTGAAAAAGTCTCTTTTTTCAACTGGGGTGTTTTCAGTTAGAATATTGTAGTTTCTTTTGTGTTATTTACCAAATAAAAGTATTGAGAGAACAAGTCACACAAGAACTTTAAATTCATCAAATGTAGGCCTGAGTCTTTAGTTTTTTCAGTTAATAATCCTTTTAGCAGTTGTGGTTTTAACATTGCAATTAAAAGATATTAATAATATCTAAAAAAAACTGATTACTCGTAAAAGTTTTAAATCTTATATTTACATAAAAAAATTTTAGCACGATTTTGTCCCATTATTTGACTATCCTAAACATATTTTATATAAATTGAATTTTTTTTACGGTAATAAAACTTTTCTTGATGCTTCATTGCATTTATCAATCACTCTTCAATGAGAATGAAAATTGATCTAATTAGAAGGGGAGACTATGACCTAGAATTTCTGTATTTATATTTCAAGTCACGTAATAAGAAGAAAGTTGTGTAGATGGGCTCATGAGTAAAAAGGGAATCGGGTAAGAGATTACCTGTTGATGGGACTATTATTGAAATCTGTGTACCCTCTTCCTGATGTATTTTCTCAATTCTCTAAATTTCAACGTGAACGGAATACGATATGTAAGCACTTATAAAAATAATCTGAGTAATCAATTAGCTTACGTGACGGAAGAATATGTTTCAAGACCCTTTTTTCAGCAGATTTGTTTAGAAAATTGTTTTAGTGTGTTACAAAAAGGTAAGTTTTTAAGCTTTGAAAATGTGTCATGGTACAGTTATTCAGAGAATAGAGGTATAGTATGTTAATTTCCGGTAAAGGAAGCTAGAATTGGCATGATGGGAAAGAAGTTTAAATAAAAATCTTACAAAGCCATTTTACTTTGTCATTAAATTGTAATAATGTAATTAATTAAAACCTAAAATCTAATTGAAAATCTTTTACTGTCTTGAAATTTTATTTTTGGATTTTAATAATACACGTTCTGCACCTGTGTAAAAAAAACTTTTCACATTAGTTAAACTCTTGTTTTATATTAAAAATGTATGACACCTAACATCAAAATTATATATTTCTAAATATTTGAAATATTATTAAAAGTATTCAATAGAATAACGAAAGTTTAATAATAATAGGCCTGCATTGAGTCTCCTTCAATTCTGCTAGTCTTCACTTTATATAGTAAGCTCGTCACATGTTTTGCTCTTTGCCTACTTGATTGAATATTCAGGGCTTCTTAAACTGTGGGTTGCGACCCCCAGGGGGGTCACGAGACTACTGAAAGAGGGTCGCAAAGATCTGATAGTTTTCAATAGTTTTCAATTGTTACAAAAGTTTATTTTTTCTATTGAATATATGGATATAGTTTTATGTTTTCTTATACAAAAATTGTTACAAAAGTTTATTTTTTCTATTGAATAAATATATATATAGTTTTATGTCATTCTATTTATTGTGTTTTATTACGACCGATATCCCGTCAACGTTTCCAATTATAGATATGTGAAATGAATGGGTACGTATTCTTTAATCCTTATTTTATTTACATTGTAAAATAGTGCGATGTAGATGTAATACATCTACGGTTAATATATATTTCATTATATGGAGGAGGGGGTCGTTTAAAATTTCCTAAGCTTGAAGGGGGTCGCTATATAAAAAAGTTTAAGAAGCCCTGGAATATATCACAGTATGTATATTATTTGAAAATGAAAGTGTTAATTAAAAAAATTTAAAATATTTCTTTGGCGATTGTAAAATATAGTAAATAAGCCCAAGCATTATGGTTAATCTACACAAATCAATAAATATCTTATATTTTTGCATGATATATCATGAGAAATTTAAGTAACTTTTCACATTAAAATACCTTCCAAAGAGAGAGTCTGAAAAAAACACAAATTTTCTCTTCATAGTAGGTCACAGGCTTGCAATATAACATGGCGTTTTAATAAGTTTGATTGCCAAAATTAGAAACAAATTCTAATGACTCTGTTGCGTTTTCTGATAAATAACTACATGCGGCCAGAAATTGTTTCATTAAACCTAATTAACTTTGAATTTGTACACCAAATTTTATTGTTTTACTTTACTTTTAAATTAAATAACTTTAAATGCTAAACTTTTTTAATGGATGGCTTACTCTATCATATTAGACTCCATGTAAATGTTGGAATTAGCAATCAATTGGAAAGGATTAATTTAGACAACCTCTGTGTCCATTTAAATCTGAAAATCATTACATCAATAAATTATTCCAATTCGTAAACATGATGTAATGCTAAATAAATCAACACACAATCCTGATAAGGATGTCTAGAATGGTTTTAGTTAACATCAGTGTTTTGCAATGTTAAATTGTTGTACTATAGTACCATTACTAAATGCAAATTTCTGTTTTGTCTATAGAAAGGCTCTTCAATGAAATCCTATTAGAGAACTTGGGATCTTTCGTTGTTTATTTCAATCAGAAATTAGATGAACAATTCTTTTCATCTATGAGAACACCACCAGCTGTTATTATTTATTTTTTCAAACAAAAACAAAATAACATAATAAAAAATAGCTTAAATATATTTACTTAAGAATCAAAAGCTTTTGAGAAATGTTTAAGAAATAAAAAAAATGTTTCTTGATATATTTCAAGCTATCATTGGCCTTGCTTGTCTGTGAATGCTTTTAAAAATCCATTAATTGTGTTTTGTTGGTAAGATATATAATCAAGTGAAATGGAACAATTTTGTCTAAATCCTAAATTCGCCTTTTTATGAGTCTGCTTATCTATTTGAATACCAAACTTAATGCAAGTGTACTCTTTTAAGTTTTTTCTAAAAAATTTCGAAACTGAATATAAAATTATTCTTTTGAGCACTGATCAAAAAAATAAAAAAGTTGATATTTCCTTTGATATGCAAATTACCATAAAAGGCAGTTTTTTATAATTTTTATATAGTATTTTAGTTTTAATTTTCCAATAATTTTTTTTTGTCATAAGCTGACATGGTTTTTATATTTTTGGTGACTTCAATTGGCCTTCCGATATTGAATATCTGAAAGATGACATATAAAAACTACAATTATTATAATTTAATTGTGCGAAGAAAGTAGGTATCTTTAGATCAAGACATTGCAGTAGATAAAGTACTCATCCAGATATTTTTTTACATAAAATTAGATTTGATTTAAGTAAAATGAGTTAATTTTTCTTAATTAAATTACTTCTAATTTTCAACATGCCGTTTTTAGTCGTCTTAATCAAAAAATATGGTTTCTATGATACAAATTTACTTGGATAATTAAATTACCAACTATCACAAAAATGAAAAAGTAGGCTATTATGTGTTTGGCCAGTAAGGAATTAAGGAGTATACAAAAAAAAAATCAATTCATTAGGCGGTGAAGGGAAGAACTTGGATACGTTTTATGTCAAACTTATATTAGGGTTATTATTTTCTGAGAGTGTCAATGATTAGAATAAATATATTGAACTTAAATATCCAGGATTTAGCAAATAAAACAAACCTCTTTTCTTTAAGATTTAACCTTATTAGTTGAGCTTCTTGAGGCTTAAATTTCGAAACTGGCATATAGTTGATTTAAATGGTATTTCCTTTTAATCAAATATTTAAGGAGCTCCAATAAAATGTATACTTTTTGAAATTTGATACTACTTATTTTGAATTAAATAATTCAATAATTCTAATTCATAAGTAAGTATATAATTAAAAATTTACTACATGAAATTATTCGCTTTTGATTTGAAAATCAAATACGCCATTAATGATAATATATCATTTTCAGACCTTAAGTAACGTTTTTTATGCCTTTGTTTATTATTAAAAATATAAAAAAAAATATCTTGGTATTTTTTATATTAATAAAGAAATTAAAAAAGCAATAAATTAAAAAGTAATACTATTTTACAGAAAGTATCTTAGCGCCGCTTTTTATTTGAAATAAAAACTCGGTAGATAAATTACATTAGCCAATCCCTACATACATTGCAATGTTAATGTCTAAAAAGAAAAAAATGTATATCAGATTATTGGGGATATAAGTAAGGATATTAGATCTTAAGAAACCTTAATATCACAGAAACATTAAAACTTTTCTTCAAAGTTTTCAAATGTAACAAAATACTTTCTTTAATATAAAACTCGAATTCTCGTACAACTAACTGTATATTTGCTCAAACATAAGAATTTATTATCTGATTAAAGTTGTTTTTTTTTTTTGTTCAAACAAAAAAATTCCAAAAAAAAGGAATTTCAACTTCGGCTAACTTTTGTGGCTAATACAATATTATTGAGCAATTTCATTAATTTTTCAGCTTAAAATGAGAAAATTGCCAATCATTCAGCTTTCAAGAATTCAAAGAGATACATAAAGGACACAAAATATTTATTGCATTCCTTATAACTTGGGATTTCAGTCTCAATTGGCCTTATATTCTGTAAAGAAGAGCTCAATTTCAATTTCAATTTCAATAAAATTCTTTGGCTGAAGCAAAAATACTTAAAGTCATCGCCTTTTGTGAAAAACTTTCTGATTTTTTTTTCAACAATTCACGACAAAAATTAAAAAAAATTATTGCATGCATCAGTGACAAATCAATGGACCAGGACACTGTAGAAAATGATGTCATGCAATGGTCATCAATAACATGAACTAATTTGCAGGCAAATCCTTTTTAATGTTTGGTTCATCAATTTTGGATTTAAGGAATGATATATGTAAGAGAATTGATAGTTAGATTAATCTTTTTTTTTATGTGAAAAATGTGTTGGTGCTTGAATACTTAATCTGACATTTTTTTAATTTTTGTGGGGACATTTTCATAATAACAAGCTTACTTCACAGTTTGTATTTAGAAGGTGGCCAATGCCCAAAAAATTTTGAAATATAAAGCTCTTACCTAAAAATCTTAAGAAATTAAAAAAGCAATAAATTAAAAAGTAATACTATTTTACAGAAAGTATCTTAGCGCCGCTTTTTATTTAAAATAAAAACTCGGTAGATAAATTACATTAGCCAATCCCTACATACATTGCAATGTTAATGTCTAAAAAGAAAAAAATGTATATTAGATTATTGGGGATATAAGTAAGGTTAAATTTTTACTCTCTCAGGATATTTAAACCTAGGCATGATCTCAGCGGGGAAAATTCGCTCTTGTGTGTACGATGCGATGCATAATGTCACCAATTTTAATTTATTGCTTCCACGCTAAATGGCTGTCTCCATTAGCGTTTTGGGCAGGCGCTTTTATAGTAGTTCTGAGGCGCGGTTATGCTCAATAGTTTTTCTGAGTTTGACATTTTGATTGAAAATATATAACTTATGTTTTCTAACTAGTTTTATTATATTAAAAAATTATTGATAGTCATAATGAGCATAATGAGAAAGCGCACACGAAGTCTGATGCCCTTTTGAGCTAAGCAAGACATGTATAATAAAGTTACATACTAAAGCTTAAGGCATGTGAATTCGTAAATATGTATTAGTATGATATCGAGTGAAAATTTCGAAACTCTGTGATACCTCTTTGACGAACACAAATAGCTGCTCCTTCGATCCGGCTGTAAGTATTGTGTGTGGCTGGCCCTTTAATATATTTAAAATGAAAAGCAAAATAAGAGCGAAGAACAATACATAGACAAAACCACCAATTAATTTGGTGCACGGGAATCACGAAACTTTGTTGTCTTTTTTCATATAAACTTTAGTTTTTGAAAAATTAATTATTTGATACATCTTTTCCAAGCATTTGGCTATGGTTTCAAAAGGTTAGTCTTATGTCGTAACATGTATACTATACCTAGAATTATTTTTTCAACAACTTCAGAAATTTCAAAAACCATAAAACTTGAACTTTTTTAACAAACAACCATAAATGTTTACTAAAAAAGATATATTGGTTTTATTTCCAAAGGCTTGAAAGTATTATTGTCTTTATTATAGTTTTGCGACAATAATTTGTGCTTTAATCAACACCAATGAAAATTTTAACAGTCTTTATGTTATTATATAAAAATTCATTAGTAGCTAACACTACACTTCCTTCAAGATTTCAATCAAAAATTTTTTATTTCTTTGACTTTAACAAAATGCTTTATTTTTAAATTAAATTAAATTTATGCATGATCTAAGCACCATCAGAGTTTTTTTGTTACCAAATTAATTTAAAGCCCCGCCTCTACTTAAGATATCTTAGAAAGCTGAAACTACTTAGAAAAAATGTTTTTTGATAATTAATCTTTGTAATAGAAATTGCTTGAAATTCACCAGTGACATTTAGTGATTTCATATTCTCTTTGATTTTTTCTAATTAAAAAACAATATTGGGTGTTGATAATAGCTTCAAAGCTTTGTTGAATTTCTATTGAATTACATAGCACAAACTCTTTTTTTAGCCAACTTTAAAAACTTGCAAAAATTTTAGAACTGTTAATAATTTCTAAAAATAACAATTCTATTCGCCTTATTTTATAAAATTTGAATAATTGATGTTTTTGTTTAATAAAAACAATTAAAAAACCACTCACTGTTTATGTGTCACGTTAAAATCAATTTGAAGACAGCAATGTATTCATTTATTTCAGGGATGACATCCATTTGGAACATTTCATGCCATGTTTAAAATTTTTACTCTTAAATCACTTGAAAACTGACGGAAAGCTTTGTCATCGCCAGCCGTTTGTTGTTATTTAGCTCAAAGGAGTTCCTCAATTTATTCAACACTTAGACAACATCTACAAAGATGACTTCAAGTATCCAATAAATATTTGAATCGAGTTGACTTCCCGGCTTTACATGGGAAGATGATATTGCCGGGTGCATTATTATGAAATCCATTGATTCAACATGTGGGAAAAGGATGTTAGTTTTGACACTAATGTACTTTATATGTTGTTTAAGCTGACAAATGCAATAAATATTTCCACTGCAACACCAAGTGGCGTCTTTTGAGACGATAGAAAACTTATTGCATGGTCGGATTAACGGGTTTATTAATGTAATTAGTCGTTCAGTTTTATATATTAGATTTTAGGACTGATTTTAATTTTGAGTTTATTAATAATTTATTGTATAACGCCTCTGGTGAAAAAAACTAGACCTTATTTTTCCAAAGTGAAGGGAGGAATTTTTTTAAGATACAAAGGCCTATCAAATCTAAATTTAGCTGGAAATTTCAAGACGATATTTGTTTGAGTAAGCAATTAAATAAACATTTTTTCTAAGGTATACTCTATTACTATTTGATTCTGTTAAATCTTTGCTGGTGTGGGCCAAAGATCTTATGCTAAGAAGCTGGAAATACATAACATGACATTTCTATCCAAATATGGCACTGTAATTTATGAATTTCACCAAGATTATATTCTTTTAGTTATAATATCTCTGGAATTTTAATAAGAGAACAAATTGTAAATATTCTTTAAGAATATTTAAGAAGTTGGGCTTTTTGATAAGTAAAAAAATTAATTGAAAAACTACACACTTTATTAATAAACTAAAAATAATTAAAAAAGGTATTTACAACCATTTTTCAAAGTTGTTTAATTGCTTTAAGCTTTAATTAAGATAAAACTTTTCAGTTTTTCGAAAGAAATTGAATTTATCGCTACTGTGTTTCGAAATTAACTTTTAAAAATAAATTTGGGCCTAACAAAAACAATACTTATTGAAAAATAATCTCCCAAAAATTTTCAAAATAGTAAACTTGTGGGTTGTTCAAAAGAAAGATAATTATTTTCCGAAGCTATATTATTGCTAAAAAAAATTTTGTCAAAATTTTATATATATATATATATTGTATATTTGATTATAAATTTTTATTCAATTTAAACTATTAAATAGTTTCTGCTGATATTTCCTCTTAGTAGAAAATTTATTATTTTATATATCCAATGATTATTACATTACATTTGGAATCTTCACAGTTATATCGTTTGACTGCAAATTGCTTAAAAGCAGAAAATTTTTAGCTTACATAAAACAGGCAAGTATAATAATTAAGGCTATGGACAGTAATAAAGGGAAAACAATAATTGTTTATAATTCCAAAACCTTCGACTTGCTGCCGACTATATATTTTAATATATTTTTTGAGATCTGTGTATTTGAGCCTACTTTTTAATTTATAAGTGATATCTCATTATACAGGTTGAGCGCTTGATATCAAATCAACTAAAAACTGAGAGTAAATAACTCAAAGTGTAATATTCATATTGTGAAGTTTGGACGGCCCTAAAACAAAAAAAATGATTTTTTCCATTATTAGCATTATTTCAACCTGTTAAGCGTAATGATCATTAGAAATTTGAGTTTTTGTAATAATCCTTAGTGCTTCTTTTGAGGATAATTGGGGAAATTAAAAATTTTGACCATTTTTGTTGCTATATAAAAATTCAACCCTCCCTCTATAATCCAAAGAGGGGCCAAAGTCTAATATTTTTTAATTGAATCGATTAAAAAAATTTTCAGTTTTCTAAACTTCAACATCATTCGTTAGATAAGAATAAAAGTAAATAAATAGTTGAATAGTATTGAGCAGGGGACTAGTTAATTAGTTAAAATAAATTTAAGAAAAGATAGCCTAAAAAAAATTTTACTTATAAATATTAGATATTATTATTGACCTAAAAGGAGAGTAATAATTTTTTATGCCTTTGAATTTAAACAAAATGGTAAATAATGCTTTTTACAAGGTTAACTTAAAATTTTATAACCAGAAAAGTAAGAGTGTGATGTATTGGTAATTTATAAATCTTAAGTCGCACAGTGTTCCCAAATTCATTGATAGTGCATTTGATGTTGGAATTGGTAATTATTATGTAGGACACTGCAAACATTTGTTTGTAGTTTATTTTCAATATTTGTGTTAAATTAAAATAAAATATCTCATTGCAAATATTTGGAAATTCAGTTGAAAACTTCTACTGCATCTTAGACTCAAAGTAGTGAAGGGTTAATTTTTTTTTCAAACAATTTTTAATTTAAAAGCACAGTACTTCCAACAAGAATTTAATCAGTTAATCTCAAAGAAAAAGTTTTGAAGGCTTTTGCAATAAGCTTAGTAAATTTTCTCTCAGTATATTTTCATTTTAAGGCAAATTTTCAAATTCCTCTTTTGTTTATACTCAGAATTTGAAAAATTAAAATGTTTCGGATAAGTCTGCTGAGTGTATAAAATTTGGATATTTTATGTTTGGTTATACTTTAGGATATTTTGTATTCTTAACATTCTCTACGGTATTAAAATGAACAAAATTTTCCCTTTAAATTTATATTGAGCTATTAAATTGAAGAACTAGTGTTTCTTATCCATTAAAGGCTGAACTTTCTTGAATAGTATCCTTAAATTTTTTACTTAAAAGACATCAGTCTTTATAGCAACAAACCTATTTTGAAATTTCCATTTCCATATAAAAATAAGGAAAGAGAAGATGCTTTGTTAAATGGTTCTGGCTTCTCGTCTTGATTTGAGTCTTAAACAGTGTTTTGGGGGTGTATTCCCTTTAACTTATTGAAGGTGTATATTTTGAACTTGATGGGTTTCTTTGTGTATCAGGAAAATGTGGTAACGAATAAAAGACATTTAGAGCGCTTTACTCTTTTGTTATATCTCACATGAATGGCATATTATATCATTTTGTTAGGGTTTCCCTCAGTTAAAAAGGAGCCGAAGATCATAATGGATGAATAGCATATAGCTAAGTTTGCAAACCTATATAAATATACATATGTATATCGGTATGTGTGAAAAATTGCTTTTGACTGCTAAATAATATCAGCTATAAATTTTAGACCTGAATATTTTAGCAAAAGAAGAATTTTTTAATCAAACTGAGCTGAAAAGAATATTTAGGAGCAATATGTGACAAAAAATTTGCAAGTGCCGGAATTTTTTTTGTTCTTGAATTTTAAAAGTACTTGAAGAATTTTTTAAATATTATCTTAAAATTTTGAAAATAGTTCGTAATTATTATTATATAAAACTAATCACAATTAATCTTGTATTTTGATTTCCACAATGATACAAAAATTAAGGAAATGCTCTCGACATTTCAACCAGGTTGTAGAATTAAATGACTTCGAAGACGACATGTAATTACAAAATTTGGTGGCTGACAATTTGATCTTTATTGTCTTGCAAAAAACATGATATATTTTTTTAAAGTTTTTCAGATATGCCCTTTGATCATTTTGGTCGTGATCGAAACAAAAGAATTGGTAATATATATATTAGGGTGGTTCAATTTTTTTTTGAATTAAGCGTACCCCCTGGTTGTGTTCTATGGATAATTTTAAGCAACTTTCACCAAGAAAGTATGAGTCTATTTTGAATTTCGAGCCTCCTGATTTTTGAAAATAGATGTTTCTTCAAGATTTGACTTGGAAAAATCATTACAAAAACCTTAAACAGCGTTGAAATATTTTTTTACATATGTATTTGGGTAAGAGAAATTTGAATCTGATATTGTTTTGTTAATAAATTTATGTTTTGATGCTTAATTTGTACAAAAAAGATTAAAAATGGCCAAAAAAAAACTCAAAATGGACAAAAAATTGGAATTTTTGTATGGGAAGTATAATAATTTTTTGCTAAGATTATTTATTTTAGTCAAAAAATAAGATTCACAAGTTTTTGTGATGATATTACAACTACAACTGTAGATTTCAGATAGGAAACGGAATCCTCTGGAAGACGGATCTTAAAGATCTCAACATTTTTATTATATTTTAAAGTTAGAAAGTATTTTATTTAAGTAATAGAAAGTTGTATAGTTTTTGTATTAATTCAATAAAAAAGGCAAATTTACCCTTCTTTATTACAAAGGTTCTTTTTGTACGCATGTATTGGATGCCATGCTAGTACTAACTTATTGAACACATTTACATCAAACAGGAAAATGTTGGATGTAAAGAAGAAATATGGAATATGCCGCTTTCTTTATCATCTAATTTGGTTGTTCTTGAATTTTCTTATTACAAAAGATATGGCAGAAATATCACATATTGCTTCATTTATTTTTATTATGGAGAGCTGGGATAAAGAGTTAATTTTTAAGGACAATAGCCTATCATGTAATATATCTATGTATCTTTAGTGTTATGTAAATAACTAAAAAACATTAATTTTTGCAAAGAATTTCAAAGTAATCTGAGATTCAAAGCAATATGTAAATTTTTAAGAATGAAGAAATTGTTGGAATTAATTCTTGGACATTTCTCTTGTTCAAGTGTTTTTATTATTTTGTAATATGCATATGTATCAGTTAAATCTGATAAAAGTATAAATAAAAAATTTTCAACCTGTAAGGAAATTACACAATAAAAAAAATAGAATGATTTCCCTTGAATAATTTCATTTGAAACACTTATAAAAAACACTTTAACAATATTATTATACTTCTCTTATATTATTCCTTTTGATACACATGAAAAGTATGATGTCCAAAATACTAAGTGAATTTGGTAGATTTGCTAAAATTTAGAAAAAAGGCCATAAAACCAAAATAAAATTAATATTTACAAAACTGGAAAATAAGTGTTTTTAGCAATGATCAAAAGCAAAGCAATGTTAATTTTATTTCACAATTTAATGTTCTCTTTTACAAAAGATAACTTTGAATTTTTCGTCTTCCAGAGGATTCCGTTTCCTATCTGAAATCTACAGTTGTAGTTGTAATATCATCACAAAAACTTGTGAATCTTATTTTTTGACTAAAATAAATAATCTTAGCAAAAAATTATTATACTTCCCATACAAAAATTCCAATTTTTTGTCCATTTTGAATTTTTTTTTGGCCATTTTAAGTCTTTTTTGTACAAATTAAGCATCATAACATAAATTTATTAACAAAACAATATCATATTCAAATTCCTTTTACCCAAATACATATGTAAAAAAATATTTCAATGCTGTTTATGGTTTTTGTAATGATTTTTCCAAGTCAAATCTTGAAAAAACACCTATTTTCAAAAATCAGGAGGCTCGAAATTCAAAATAGACCCATACTTTCTTGGTGAAAGTTGCTTAAAATTATCCATAGAACACAACCAGGGGGTACGCCTGTCAATTTTTTTTTGCTCCATACAAATTGAACCACCCTAATATATATATATATATATGTCAAAAATTTACAGCGGAAGATCTGTAAAATTGCTATTAAACCAGACTTACACCAAGCCAAATGCTTTTCGAATTTAGAAAGTGATGACCAATAAAATTGCAATATTAAGCTTACTACTTTTGAAGTTTGTCAAAATATCAAAAGAGAGGCAGCTAATTTTCTGGTTCATGGAGTTGTTCGTAAAGTTTCGTAGAATTCGAAAATCTTGTTTTTCACCTCTTTCACTGGTAAAAGTAGCTACATTGGTCTGGTGTAGGGTGATAAATGGTTTTATTTTCATTTTTTCATCAGATATAAGTAAACGAGAATGAAAATTACAGATCAAAATTGTTACAGGTTATTTTATGCACCTGGGACATGAGAAATTCCAAATAAAGGACAAGACTAAATTCTGGGATGTTTTTCAATTTCAATTGTTAACAATGCCAAAACATATTTGTTATGTGTATAATTTCAAAAAACATTTTCATTGAAAGATAGTAAAAGTATATTTTTGAAGAAAATTAATAAATGTTTTTACGGGCAATGAATACAATATAGTAATGCTCTTAGGTTAATAACATTAACTAGGATAAATTGTATTCTTTTCATATTTTTTTATCATTTAATTTAATTTAAAATTTTTTGTATCAAACATTAAGTTTATCTAATTTGTCAATGACAGAAAGATAGAGGGAGTCTGATGTACAGAAAGTTGGCAGCTCCTTGTCTCTATTTTGAATCAAATAATAAAATGCATGCAAATCGAAAATTAAAATCGATAGAAAAAATCAACAAACTCCAAAATATATCTTTGCAAATAGCCAGTAAAACCTCAATAATTTAAGTTGACCAAGTATTAACTCAGTTCAACCCCACAAAAAAAAACTGTACCAATGTTAAACTCTAATTAACCTTTACATAATTAAGTCTGTTGATCAATAAAACTACACTTCAGTGGATTTTATTTAATGTGTATGGTTTTAATTAAAACTAATGGAAAATGATGCAACATTGAAAAGCTCTTAGAGAACTTCAAAGCAGCTAGCTTTTTGGATGAGTGAAGTGAGGACACAACAACAACAGCAAATGAAATAATCTAAGGATTTTATTATTAGTCTATATTCCTGGTAGATTTAATTTAACACATTTCTTGTCATTAAAACTATTTATGAAACAAGTCAATTGAAGTTCAAATCTAAAATTTGTATAAATGGAATTTCAGTGAGTTAGTTTTATTTAGTGTCTCTTTGTCAATTGCAGTAAATCTTGAAAACTTCCTCTACATAAAATAATTTCAAACAAGCTTAGCCTAAAGGCTAAGAAAATTTTAGATAATAATTTATTCATATTTAGTCATTTATATAACGTGGCACCTAGAGGGTGTTTTATTAAGTTTCAATACAGATTATAATTGCAGAAATTTCAAGATGAGGAACAATAACAAAATTTTCAAAATATTAAAGTTGGTTTTAGATAAACTTCTCATATAAATACTCTTATCACAATCTTTTTGACTTTAGTTAGAATTTAATAAAGGAGCAGTTGACTTGCAACTTGCAAACAAATAGTTAGCTTTAATTTAGTACTTAAAAGTTTTTCTTTGAAATGAAAAATTTGTTTGCTTTTCTTATCGCTAGCTCAGAATTTGAAAAAAGTGTAGCATGTATAATAAAAATAGGTATTTTTAAACCAGATTCCTTCTATTTTTATATTCTTTTATTTAACGAGCTTTAGCTATTTTTTTATTATTTGTTTGTGCCATTCAAAGCTATTTTTGGTCCATTAACTTTTAAATTTACTAAATTTTTCTAAGTATACTTAATAGTAAAAATAATAAATAAAAATGGAAATATTAGGTTAACTCATTAGCTTTGGTTTTATCCTTAAATATGTATAACGAAATATTTTTCTAATATTGCATGATTAAAAGAATAATTTTAGTTTATCTTTTTAAGGGAACCATAAACCATAAAGGCATATTTTTAATTTTTTAAAATTAACATTGTTTTATTATGTCTCTTGACTTTTAGTTTAGTAATTTTTTACTTTAGTAGTATTTTAAATTTAAAATAACAATAGTTTCATGAATATCGGTTTAAGTTTATTCTTAGCTCTCTGACAAAACTTAAAACCAATCTTTGCTTCGCCATATTCCAAAAATTATAAAGAGGAGTCGTATTTCAATAATTATTTTACTGAATTTCTCGATGCTTGTATTATTTAAACAAAAAATTTTCAACATAAATCGTTTTTAATATTCTTCAATATATTGTTGAACCTAAATTTCTAGTTAACTTCTAATTTTTATGTGGTGTAATAATTTTTTTGATATTATTTATACTAATTAAAAAAGTTTTTTCAATTCAGTTTAAATAATTTCTTTGTTTTAAATTTACGGGACGTTTTTGCTGAGTTATTTTCAGTTCACCAAAAACTAGGCTATTGTTGAGCTTTCTGTTTATTACTCCTTAAATATTTAAAGTCAATTTTTACTTAAAAAAATAACAATATTTAAGTAAGCTTTATTCAAATCAAACTCGTGTAGGTGCTTAATAATTTTCAAGGATCACAAAGTTATACTTGGTAATAAGAGTGCTAAGAATGCTTCAAACATCTGAAGAAAGGAGAAGATAATTATATGAAACAATGTTCAATTGTGTCGAAGAAAGAACCCTTGAAAAATTCTTCCATAGTTGAAAAAAGGACTCGGTAAGTAGCTTTTTTGAGATATATAGTATTTTGAAACAAAAATTGAGGTTACTATTATTATTTTTAATAAAAAGAATTTCTTAAAACCTTTATTAATAAAGAAGTAGTTAAGTAGGCCAGTTTTTAAGTACAAAAGAGGAGTTTGTAGTTAGAATGAAGGAAATATGAACTAAAAAACAAATTTTTACTTTACCTTTTTTTTGCTAATTAATTTAAAATTGTTTCATATCCCAATATATCTTTTATAGGAAAATTAAGCAAAATGATTGAAAGGCATATCAATTTAGGTTCAATCATCAAAACCAGCCTCCTTTTTTTGTTTGCAACAGAATTGGAATGAATCTTTTCGCTATATATTTTTTGCAAGATAATGCCTTTAAAATCATGCTGCTGCGAATTATGTTTGGGTCTTTAACAGATTTAAAACGGGTTCTACGGCACTTTCAGTTTGGGGAAGAAAAAAGTAACACTGTGCAAGATCAGGCAAATAAAATAGTGACCGAAGGTATTAGTGGAGTTTTTGGGATTGAATTTAGTCAAAATTACTTTTCTGTGAGAAGTTACCTTTACGTTGTGTTAGCGAATCTGCCTCATTTTCTAAAATAATTTCACGCAAATGCTTTAAAAAAATTAATTTGTACCCTTTATTCTCTCATTCACATAAGGAACGGAAATTCGGAAGCTATTATTCAATAAGAAAAATTTCAAAAGAAAATAACAACAAGACTTTCAGTTTGTTTCTAGCATTTGGTAATGAAGCTAATTTCTCTAAGTACTAAAACTATACTTAAATTAAATAATATAACAAGTTATAATGCTACCAGGAAGCAACCATCTAATCTTTTCAATTACTGTTCAAAATTTCAACAAAAAATTTGAACATCATCAATCAATCTGACAATTATCACTCATAGAAATTAAAATTCAATCGATCATTACACTATGCTACGCCCTCCTCATAAAACTAGGTAAGGTAATAAGTCTTATGAAACTGCAAGTATAATGTGTGTTACATTATGTTTTTTTCGAGCAGATGTTACTAAAACATCTAAATATTAATATGTAACCCTCACATGAAATTACAATTAAATAATGCCATAAGATATGGCTGTATAATTCCAAACATTTCTATTCGAAACAAAAATTATTTATTAAAATAATTTGAGTTTTTTATAGTATTAATTTTTATTAATTTATAGGATAATCCTTCTATTGCGAAAAAGAATATTTGATTATAAAATTTAAAATATATCTGATATAAGTACTTTGAAAAAAAAAAACAAGAAAAATAGTGCAAGCAAGCATGGTATTAAAGTGAGGCTACTAGTGAGAGAACTGAAATTTATTATTGAAGAAGAGTTAAAAAATTTATCCAGCCATTAAAGAAAAATTTTACATAATATATTCCCAGTCGAGAAATTAGCAAAACAAATCCAATATTAAAGATTAATGATTATCAGGTATCGCACCATGTTTTCAATCATTGCATAATCACTATTTTGGCACAACTGAAATATACTAAAAGAGGGTTGTAATGACTGTTTTTCAACTTCACCGTTAAGAAATGAATTTAAAATTGATTTTGACATTATATAATTCACTTAAAATATGAGTCTGATTCAAATAAACAATATTCATTTTAACTGTGGAGAATTAGCGCTACGCTCGTCAAAAGCTGACGAGCGGCTCTTGTGCTTCAAACTTTCATTCTATTCATTTCTTGTTGTTGTTGCTCACTGATAATGATGAAGTTAAAACTAAAAAAGAGGCATGAACAAAACTATGTGCTCTACGCCTTAGTTCATTTCATATGAATCATCATAAATAATTTCAGATATATATATATAATTTCAGAATAAATAATTTTTTCTAAATACTTAGAAAACCCCAGTTTCACCTTTTAAGCTAAGCAAATATTTCCTAACTTTGATTGATCCTAAAAAATACTCCCAATGGACTGTTATATAAATATATATAATTTTGTTTTCTTAATGGATTAATTAGATCTAATTTTTAATTTTATATAATAAGAATTTTCTTTTTCTTTATTTATTTATTTTATAGGAATTTATAATTTATTTTGTTAAATTCTATAAAACTTTTTCTTTCCAAAAATTAATAATTTATTTTGTTTCATTTACATCCAAAATATTAATGCAAAAAAACTCTATTAAACTATATATCATAATAATAAATAAAATGAATTTTTTCTAAAAATTCTTTCATCTAAATATGGTGCTATTAACTGTACGATGTGTAAATTCCGACGGACTGTTCTAGACTGTCTTCAGAAACTATCGCCATTGCAAAATAGCAGGAAAATTTCTGCATGGTCAACTATTTTGTATGCCCTTGATAGCAGCCAGCTGACCTTGGACACCAATTCATCCATTAATGAAAATTTATTCAACTTACCTATTTTTTGTTGTGTTTTTTTCCAGCGAAATTACTGAGGGACGTTTATGTGATCGAGTCAATCATATAAGCAGAAAATAAAACAAAAACAATTTGAATTAAAAATTTTTTTGAGGAATGTTTACGTGATCGACACCTGAGTCGAAGAAATGCTGATCAGGGTAGTTCTTCAATAACTATTGGAGAAAATTCAAATAAAGTAGAAACAAATTTGAATGGGTAAAATCGAAGCATATTTAGATTTTTTATGTTTTTAGAAGTAGTTTGCATCAATTTAGTGTAATTTTAAGTAAATTTATGTAAGTTGGGTAAACTTTGCGAGATAAGATGTGCGAATTGATGGAAAAATGGCTAGACTAGTTAGCAATAGGTAAATGAAAATAAATTTGGGTGAAATTGTGTAAATTAATATAAGTTGAATAATGAAAATGGGAAAATTGATGCAAAAATAGTAAATTGGGTAAATTAAAGGTATTTGAGGAGTAAACTATCGGTGAGCCAAAATACTTAGATGATTTGCATAGCAAAACTTTTTGGTAGCTCTCAAGCTATCTAATATCATGAAAGTAGCAAGTGCTTGGCTTCTTATTAGACAGGGAAAAAATTATTTTAATTACTGGCTTATTTGTGTGCTTAATTAAATGAAAAAAGTGTTTCTATGACATCAGTAGCACATTTACATTTCAAAACTTCAAATGTGTTTTTAACATCTAAAAAGTGCATATTTTTGGAATAAAATTTTAAATTAAAGTATCATTACTGATTTTAAAAGTCTGCTTTAGTGGACTGCTTGAAATTGCTTTATCTGTAGGAAAAATGGTTTATCGTCTTTGCAAACATATTTTAAGTTTGTCAAATGAAGCTTTTAAGATTGATTGATAATCGATAAATTAGCTTGAGTATTCTTTTACAGACAAGAAGACACAAGTTAAGTCTTTTAATAACAGCAGCTTAATCAATCACAAGTTACACGCCTCTTAGTTTTTTTCTTGAAGATTTCCGTTGCTAGGAAAGTGGTATATAAAATAAATAATTTCTGAAAAAATTTAAATAATCATAAGAACGGTAAGCGAATAACTTCAATAATAGGAGTATGTAATCTGGTTCAAAAGGTTACAAAAAATTTTTTTACAAATTACTTAGGATTATTTTAAGATATAAATTAATACAATCTGATTATAAATAACCAGAATTTTATGTTAAGCGTGCTAAAATATTGTTAAATCTATAGATACAGTGGCCTTTCCAGACAGACACCTGGCTAAAACTAAAACACTTCTAAAACTTTAACTCAATTGGACGATTCAATGTTATTATTGTCCTTAGTATTAGATTTTTATCATATTGCGGATGTATCCACAATTTTTATTTTAATATGTTTTTTACTTTATTTAAACTCTGCTGACATTTACAATTTAAATTAATTATTTTTTAAATTAAATTATATTATTTAATATTTTTACATTATTTTCAAACTCAACTGAAAACAAAAATATATTTCACGTAAAATTTCAATGTTCACTTGATGCAAGCAAGCTTACAACGGTTCGTTTACATAAATGAATTTAAAATTAATATGTTGCCACAATATGTTCTAATGTAATATGTTAGCGCCGTTTGCGAATAAAAGCTATTTCTTGGGTCGATTAGGAACAGAAAAACGATTAACTATAATAATTGGATCACTACTTTAATTTTGTTAATTATATGGACAATACAATTTCATTAATGATTTTACTAAAATTAATTATGAATCGAATAAAGGAAAGTTTTTAGAATTTAAACTCAAATATAAATATATGTACCCGCTAACAATTGGTGAAGTATTTTGTATAAGAGATTAATAAGTAATTACTTCTATTTAGATTGACTTAATACAGAAATTCAGTTGGAAAGACAAAATTATTCAAATCATTCTGGAAAAATATAAAAATATCAAGTGATTAACACTAATTCAATCGAAAAGAGCTATAAACTTCTTTTATTCATATTTAATTTTATACCCAAAGGATCTTAAGGTGAGCAAAACAATAAACAGGAAAAATTGTTCCCTACAAATGTTATTTTTCACAGTGGGCCTTAGTAATCTGTTTAAACTCCATTAGACAAGAGTAGCTTTGTTATTTTATTTGACTTACTTAAATCGAGAGGCGAGGAATGTGGAGAGGGTCGAAAGAATTTTAAACAGACATCATATGCAAATCTGATTACTTAGTATGGGTTGCAGCCAAGTGATGGATTGCACAAGTGGCGTAAAAGGATTATTCATTTTCTAAAAGCTTACAAATATATGCACATATTTCATGAGGAAACCGTTTTGTTTGCGTAAAAGGATTCAAATAAAAGGGCTATCAATTGACTACAGTTTGTTAAAAAATACATTTTATATTTAGGTGAGTTTTTAGAAAAGTGACTTATTTTTTAGATGGGGCTATAAAATTCAGCAAAAAGTTACAGTATTCAATTATTTACTAAATTCTTAAGAGTTAGAGGTTTTTTATATGTTTTACACAAATCACTTCTCTGTTTGAAAAAGAAAGGTCTATAACGTTTCATTTGTTTCTTTTACCTAAAAATACACAGTTTTTTTTACTGTATTTATGATTTTGTAGAATTTTTCGATTCTAAACTTTGTTTTTCATTTGGTTTATAGGCAAACAAAAATGACGGTATAAAAAGTGTTTTAAGGAGCAAAAAATAACTGGTGTTTTTTGATTATATCAAAAAATTTGCTAAGAGATTTTTATCACAGCACTTGAGAGTTATGTCATTCATTAGATTGATTATGTCTTTTTTAAAGCACAATGTTCTGCTTTTTATGTTAATCATTTTTCTTTTCCTTCAAAACTTTAACATTTTTAACCCCTTACTATTAACTTCTCATTGAATTCTGGTGAATTTAATGTTAAAAGAATGGACAATCAGTAGAACGAACTTAAATTAATTATACACCACTATGATTTACTTGTGTTTGACTACCTCATTGATTACACCACCAAAAATTAAAAGAATGGCACCACTAAATAAAAACAAAGCAAAAAAATATAAGCATAAAAATCTTCATTAGTTCTGATACCACACATTGCAATTGGCAAATATGAATCCATTTCCAATTTTGTTAAATAAAGTTTCCTTCAATAGATGGCTGCTTTAAGATGACATGATCTGAAAAACATGGTTGTTGTGTGGCTTGTAAAATTTTTTAAGAGACTTTTTAGGCAAAAAGAAAAAATAAAGATTTCCCTATATACTCAATATCTCCGTTTATGAAAGAGTAAAATTGTTATTCATAGGCTGCAAAAAATGAAAAAAAAGTTGAGCTTCTAGTAAACCAAATTAAACCTAAAAAGAAAAATGCAAAGCAGAAAAAAGGGCAAAAAAATAATTTCTTGTTGAAATTATCCACATTTAATGGACAACTTAAACGCAAAATTAAGTGAGAATATCTAATGTCAACTTGTTTCATTACCTTTTAAAGAAAATTCAAAATTGTTTGATAAACTTTTACACGTATTTTGCGATTGGAGCTTGCTTTGGTATTGGAGTAATGGTATTAGAAGTAATTTTATTTAACGGTTTTTAATCACCTTGAATGTGATCATAACTATTTGGTTTCCAATTAATAAACTTTAACCTCAAAATATGATATAAGGAATTTTAATTAAGTATTCTACCTAGTGATAAAAACAATGATATTAAACAGCTAAAATCTCAATATGTCAAAATGAAAATCTTAGTTCTACGCTGCCGCAAAATAATTTATGTCAGATGTAAATACCACGTAGTTTTTTATTGGGTTGTATTGGCCCATCAAATTAAAAGAAGCTTGTGGTATAGTCATCAGTGCAGTTCGCTGCATAAGCGGCCACTAAAAAATTTCCAATTATGTAGATAAAAAAACAAAATAACGGCTAAAGGCTATAAGCATATTTTACTGAAACATGATTTGGTTTCTATGAATCACAGACATCTCCATGAGATTTTAATTTTTTATTTTTATTTTTAATATTGATAATAAATTTCTCATTCATGGCATGTAGATATGGAATTGACTAAATAACAATTAGCATTTTTATCTCATTGAATCTGATACGATGGCCAACTAATATTTACAGTGCGGATGTTAGCAAATAAAATCAATTTTGTTTCCGGACCACGTGTGGTTTGTATCCGTTTCTGCATCATTTTGGGATAATTTTAACAATTTGTATAGTTTATTTGCAAATAATTATGTATGTTTTGTGATGGTTGTTAGAGATATATACGTGGTTGAATTACTTAAGTTTTGGCTAAAACTATTATTTAAACAAAAAAATACTTCAATTAAACCAAATATAGATACTACAAAAGCTATTACTAATCAAATTTGGACAACAAAGTTAGAAAAAAAATAATAATTTTATTGTTTTCTTCTCAGGTTTTTGAAGCAGTTGAGTGTATATTGTAAGTCTTAAGAACTGTTTGCATAGAAAAGTTACTCCAAATAAAATTTTTTATTTTATAATATTTTTGTTGCGCAATAATATATGAAGGATATAAAACCAAAACAGTTTCTTAAATAGCTATTATTTATAGTTTCAAAATAATTACTTCATTTAAAGCTTTTTTAAAAATACAACAAAAATACATTACACGGATTAACCACTTTCTGCAATCAACTAGTTAGCACCATATTCAATTTTAAGTATAATAAATTTTAAAATATTTTTCATTTCGAATAGATAGACCTTAAACGTCTATTCTTTTAGTCAACAAGCAATTCTATTGCGATTTTTAATAAAATGTTACAATAACAATTTAAAGTATATTATAATATCTTTATATATAAGAATCTCGTGTCAAGATGTTCGTTTACGCTAATCTGCGAAACTACTTAACCAATCTTAATAAAATTTTGTAACCATGTGTTATTTGGTCCAACTTGAGCGATAAAATAGTTTTAATCTCGATGAATAATTATTTTTTATAGAATATATTATTATTAATGCTCAATTTGACTGGTAAGGGTCACTTCGGTGATTTTCTTTTATGCCAAAGTAAGTTGAGTATGTCGATAAGATACTTTAATATTTGTGAGTTAATTGGTGAAATATATTAAAGCCAATTTATCTTATGTAGACTACGATTACAATATGCACCCAAATGGTTTTATATGCCAAATGAATTACATTTGTGTGTACGGTCAAGCTTTAAATTCAAAAAAATAATCACTAGAAATGTGTTGCTTGAATGAGGTAATTTACAAAATTTGAAACTTTTTGGAAAATATTCTGATATACAATTCATGCTTCTAAATGACATCGTCCTTTTAAATATTCTATGATCACATTTAAAGTTCAAGGAGAAGTTTATCATCAGATTCACCAAAATTTTGTAATTAAATAAGAATCTCTATTCAGATTTATTGCGGAATATGATTGAAGGAACAACCATTACTGGTAAATGTAAAGGTGAAGATGTACTAATTCCATGCATTATAATAATTCCGACAGATTTCATTTTCGGAGCACAATTTCTTGCTTTCGCAAACAAAATAAATAAAGTACCTGGAAAATCACTCAATTTTGCTAGATTGATTTTAGAAAATCCATGTTTTGCCCATGGTGAATTGTATGTTGCTTGCTCCAGAATAGAAATGCCAAAAAAATTTTTACTTTTGCACCAAAATGGAAATACCATAAGTGCTGTTTATCCACTTATTCTAAGACAAAAAATTCAATTAGTTGAATTACAAAGACGAGAAAGTGAACCAAGGCTCTAGTGTTGGTGTTGAATATAATCCGTAATAATTTTTTGTTGTTGTAAACTTGCCTATTTTAGAATCATTACTGGTTTATTTTATTTTATAGCTGAAAAGAACAATGGAGTTCCAAAGAATATAGATATTAAGGTAAATTATAGAAAATTTGGGTTTTGTATCCATGTTAGGCTCATAGCTTTGGAGTAAGACTCAATAAGAGAGAGAAATGTTGGATATTTTATAGATTTTCATATTAAAGGAATAATGTTTGTAAAAATTTTTATGGTTTCCTTAAAGAATACCTTACTTTGTTTTTAAGGCGTGACAAAGTCCTCCGGGTGTTCAACCAGTATATATATATACAATATGTATATATAACTTTGGCATAGCATTAGTAACAAATACATTAAAAAGTACTATACATAATGTCTCTTTTTTTTGTAACTTTTAAAGTAGCAAGCCAAGCGTTCTGCTATTCTGTTGTCTAGAAATTAAATAGATCTTGACTCTTAAAATGTTAAGTTACTCAAATTTTTGAAAGACTTAAATTGACAAGATAAAATTTGCAAACATATATGTTGCGTGCAATTTATTTCATGCAAGCAGGAACAAAAACGCTTTTGTTTAATATCAGTAAATGCGAATCACAAATGGCCTGTGTCCTTATTTTGGATGCTTCCTCTGTTTTTGTATTTTAATTAGATTACTTTTGGAAATGCTTGCGGATTAATGCAGACCATTATCGAATTGAAATATTTTCAGTGAATATTGTTATAGCAAAATGGAATTCTTGAACTTAAGTTAAAGTTTTGCTTTCGTTTGAAAACTTAAAAATACTGTGAAAAAAACTTAGCTAATGTTTTTGGCGAGTCGAGAGTCGAGGGTGGTATTTGCTATTGGAAAATTGAAAACTTTTAGACTATGAATTAAAAATTTGAAAACTCAAATTTCATAGTTTCTAAAGATTATTAAAGGGTTTAATTGTTTTCTATTTTATTATTTTCCATCACTTGTCACATAGATTAAATTCTTAAAAAATAATTATATTTTATTTGATAAAAATAAGAAACATAAGCTATGAGGTTATGAGAAAACTATTTGTTTTCTCTTAAATGAAAAGAGTGCACAGTTCATTTAATTATTTTCAATTGTAAAATACTACGACCACATGTCAGACATGCTGCTATTAGCCTCAAGCTATCCTTTGATAATTTAGCCATCGTGAATCGTTCAAGTAGGAGGTGAAGCATAAAAGATTAATGCTATCTTTAGATTAAGAAACGGATAAAAAAGTTCAACTCTGGTACAAGGCCATAAAATGATTTATTTAGTTTTAGTGTTGCAGTCTATTGAAATCAGAGGCGGTGGTTTTTAAATTTCTTTCTGTATCCTAAATTGAAGCAGCGATAAATTTTAAAATATTTTTAGACCTTTAGTGCTGATAGCTTTAACAAAGGTTCTGTATGAATTCCAAGAAAGGTTTTGGGTACACTGTCAAATAAAGAATTGAGAAAGACAGTTGATTGGATTGCAAAGGAAAATTTTGTTTTTTCCTTTAGAAATAATTTGAATTTTAGTGTAGGATGATTGAATGAATTTAGTAAAGGTGAATTTCACTATTTTTCCTTTTTCAAATTATTTGGTATATGTTTTTGACTGGGCTAACAGGAATTGAAAAAGAAATCTCAATATCTTCCCAAATTTATAAGCAGTTTTTTTATCATAATGAAGTTTTAAATAATTGAAAAAAAATTAAAGAAGTATTCTTTTGCACGGAATTTTAGAAATTTTTTTTATAATTCAATAAAATCCAATCACACAAATTTTTTAAAAATCTAATTATTAATATAATTTGAAATGAATACATTCTATAATATTTTATATATTTTTTGGGTTCAAAGTGAAGTAAAAAACAACAATGGTTCAAAATAGAAGAATCGAATTTATAATTACTTTAAGAATTTTTCACTTTAGTGTGAAGCAAAATCAAGTAATTTCATCCATTAATTACAAAATGGTGGTGGTGATGGAAAGATTACAAGATCGAGTAGTGTTTTTTTGGAAAACGATAAAAAAATATTAATTATGATTGGACTTTGAGCTGCAGATTCTGCAACGAAGTGGTGAAGACAACGCTCCATTTGCTGTTTGACTCTTTAGGGATGTCAAGGAGAGCTCTTAATAAACAAGATTGTCTTAGAAACAGTTTGAAAATTTTACTCCCTTCCTAATTCATAGCACAAGATATTCAAAATTTTAAGCTTTAAGACAGTAGGCACAGGTTGGTAATATTATTCCTTTCTTTAGAGAAGTATTTTTAATCCTATTCTGCGGGAAGTTATTCTTACAACACAAGCCTAAATCCCATAACTATTCTTATTTTTAATATTAAAAATACAATTAAAATAATTTAATGAACACTATGAGCTTAAATATAGTTAAATCATTTTGCAAGCTGACCGGAAAAAAGGCTGGAAATATAAAGATATCTCTACTTTATATATGCTGCATGTAAGAATTTATTCAACGTTAAACTAAACAAAATTTACTACAAAAGTCTCTTCCGTTATTAAAGGAAATGCAGAGAACATCAGGATATATATGTATATACATACTCCTCATTATATCTATGGATCAGCCAGTTCTGCAACTTAATATTATTATACTTTGTTGGGTTCTATTGTTAAATTTTTGTTGAGGCAATCGTTTGCTTGTAGCTTTCATTCATTGATAACAAGGTTGAAAGCAACTTGCCTGATTATTTTCAGGAGGGTTTTTTTAGAACACTTTTCTACAATGTTCTCATAATTTAACTTCTTTTATTTTCATAATTAAAAGAATATTTTTACTGAAAACTATAAGCATTTCATTTTTGGAAACAATATTCAATGAAAACTTTTCCAATTACTATTTTTACCTTTATTCACAGGAAAAAAACCATTGATAAAAAGAAATCAATAGTTTTCCATTTTTTGTTCTGAACTACACATAAATTTCAATTTAACAAATTAAGAGGAGCTCATTTATGGTAATTAGCTTTTGTTTTGTTTGATAACTTTAGTTTTGACCCACAAAGCAAATATATTCAGGATTTCAGATAAATAATTTTTGAAGTGAATTGATTTGCATTTGAAAAACTTTCAATGAAAAATTTTAATTTTAATTATTGTAATATTGATTAGATTTAAATAAAATCAACGAATTATTTTTAGCACTTTTAATCTCGTTAAATAGGTTAAAAGAAATTGGTAAAATAAGGGCACCTATTTTGTTAAAAAAATCCTCTTTAAATGGAACAAAGAAACTAAAACTAATCCTTTAAAATAACTTTAGTATATAGCCAAATTGTTTTAAATTCTTTGAAATTATTTCTGTAGTTGCATTGAGCTTTTTCGTTCTCTGAGTTTTTGAAAGAGGTTGAATTGAATTTTGCAATTTCATGTTGAATGGGGAAAACTTAAATCATTTACTACTCAGAAATGCTGGAATTCGAATAAATAAAATTTAACAAGACTCACATTGACTTCAAATTGATAGAATTTTTAAGCGTAGTTTTGTTAGTTTGTAAAGCTGATTGGCTTCAATTTAGTTTTATTTTTATTTGGTCAGAACATTTCAACTGTGTCACAGGCTGTGGAAAATGTTCTGTTAAAATACTGTTACAGGGGACATAGAAATGTGGAACGTTGGTTATACTAATTAGATCCATATGCTGCGGTTTTAATCTGCGGTAAATGATGTACATCTGCATGAACAGTAAATTAAAGAGCAATTCATATCATCTTATAATGCATTATGTGTAGAATGAGGGAGGATTACAATTGAGCAGAAGTTCAGAGGTATGTTTTTGGTTTGTTTTTCTTATTACGGAGTTGCCCAATTAGCTTTTATAACAAAAGCTAACACTAAAAAATACTTGGAAGAATATTTCATATCATCAATAGAAGAATACCTTTTAGCAGCATAACACATTATTAATATAATTTCAGAATGATTTTATTGTATCTTACCGGGCCAAACTGATAAATATTTATATTAATTTCATTATAGTAGTTATGAACACTAGTTTTATAAATTTCACTAATATTACTTTAAGTTTGCCTTGGTTAGGAAACAGACCGAGTTTCAAATTTATAGAAAATCTTTAGCATATTTAAAATTTGGGATCGCAAAAATAAGAACACCAAGTTTAAATGAGTTGGACTCACATTTGTTAGAAGTATATTATAATTATGAAATCACCTAAACTTTGGAGAATTTAATACTTTAGAGATTTGACGATGTAATTGAAATGAAAGAAGGTCCCACAAATTATTAATAGAAACGAATTTAAGATCTTGGAAATATTATTAGTTTGAATTTGATCGTTTTATATAAATAGAAAATTTTAAAATACTGAAAATTTGTTGTTTAGTTTGATAGAAATAAATACCAAAAAGTGTGAAATAAATGTCATAGTATCTATATTTATAAAGCACTATACTTTATGTTATATTAAATTGATATTGAATAATCACCTTTCATAAAATGTTTAAAAGATAATACGAATAAGATTAGTTTTTGAGAATTTCAGCATTTCTGTATCGTGCACTCAATTCATTAATTGTACAAGTTGATTTCTGATCAAAAAGAACTTTTCTTCGTTTCTTCAGTTTGCAGTTATTGTTAAGTAAAAATTTAAAAGTCTTTATTGTGACTTTCTCTTTCATGATACTAAAGTCCATATAGGTAAACTTTACTTGAAAAGCGCTGTACTTAATTGATCAAATTTTATCATTACTTTTCTTCGCCCATAGGCATGAAATCCGGAGCAGAAGTTGTTTTGAAATAAATTAAGAAAAATAAGATAATCATTAAGGCTACTTTAGAAGAATGTATAGATAATCGTATACGAGACTGCTACTGCTTGCATCAGGGAGGCGAAAGGCAAAACGGGCTTTTGGAATTTTGAAAGCTCTCCAAACAACCACGTGAACCTGAAATTTCGGAGCTTTTCAATTGATATTTTATAAATACATCTTAACGTAGTCAAGTTTAATTGTCTTTCTAGTGCAATTTTGTATATAATCTACTAAGTTTGACACGTTAGCTGGCCGCGTTGTGTGTGCTAGCAGAATGTTTAGCTGAACTTAAAACTGACGTATAAAATAAGCAAATCTCAAATTAATTAACTATGGATTAACATTTGACGGTAGAGTAGTTGTCCATTTTAATTAAAAGTTAGGTTTAACCAAGAATTAACTAATCTGACAATCAACAAAGAGCTTTGAAACCAGTACGATGGCTACATAATTACAATTGGAGTCAGGAGGATTTTCCGAAAGTAATCTAAGAATAGTAGGTATAGATTAAATATCATAAAGAGAATTAAATGAATATTATGCGTCAGCTTTTAGTTTCATTTTTATATTTGCGTACGTAACGTTGTTTATTTCCTAGATAGACTAAAAGATATTTAACAACTTTCTTCCTATTAATCGCAATTAAAATACAATGACTCATGAAATTAATAAAAAATACTGTGTTCAATTTTGGTGTCTTGATAAGAGTTTTTATCTTCAATTCAAAGAATAACATAAATTTATCTTAACAGTCAATCAAAGACTTATTTGGTGGATTGGACTGTATGTTGATACAAAATTTCCTTAACCTCACATATCTTTTCTTTCACAATTCTCGCAATGTTTTATACCTTCAAAACTCAGATTTCATTAAATTTTTGTTAAAATTAAGAACTTGATATTTCTTTCCATAAATCAAACATTTATTAACTTTTAATAGTTATTAGAAGCAGAATATTCTTTGAAACCAAAACGATCCTTAAGCTGTTTTTTTTTTGTAGCTGCTTCTTTTTATCAATCAATTAAAATGAACATTGATTTCAGCTTGTTTATTAATAATATTTCAAAACATGTGCCTTTAATCGATAAATTAAAGGCTTCCTTGTACTTTTAACTATGCAAATGGCAAAGGGGTCTCATAAAGAGCACCAAGCTTTCAGTAAAATTGACTAAATTCAATCAGTATGGAGGCAAGCCACAAAAGTTTATTGAATTTTTGCCTCTTCCCAACTAATATTATGTATGCAGAATATAATTATCTGTTCTGACCCTCAGTTAGTTTTAGTTTGGTTTGTTTTTTTCTGCTTCCGTGTTTTTGTATTTAATTAATTGGTAGAATTTTACAAAGCTTCTTTCAAGTTACAAATGAAAGGAACTGATTAAACCTAATTTATTATTATTAAAAGAAATAATAAATTAAGCGGAAAGAGCAGTTTATTAATAGCCTAGTTATTCAATTAACTAACAAATATTAATTTAGTTGAAACAACTGTGAGGTTTTAAAGTTAGTATAAAAAGCAAGCTATTTTTTTCGTCCAAGTCATTTAATTTTTTTGCTATGAAATTTAATATTAATCTATAAATTACCAGGAAAATCTGAAATTGAATTAAAGAATTCAAATGTCATTAAGACTATCGTGACGGTTATGAAAATAAATATGTATTACAGTAACCTTTAATTAAATATTAATTTTTTCCTATTCGTCGTTAGAGAGTGCTATGACTCTCAACAAACTTCGTGGAAATATTACAAAGAAAACCAATAATTTTACTTCATTTATCGATTATTCACAGGGAACTTTCAATAAAAATAAAAAATATTACTCAAATTGTGAAAATAACAACATAGCTATTGAAATTCTTTTGATTGAATGTATAGGTACAATTTGGACCTCAGAATTGTTTTTGTTGCTGTTCCCGTAAAGTGTAATTTTGTGCTGATCCTTGTTTTGAAAAACATCATGCCTAAAAAGCTAAATTAGTTCAATTTTATATATTTTTTCTTATATAAATAGAAATTAAGTTATTACACTTTACGGGAAAGTGTAATTTTGTGCTGATCCTTGTTTTGAAAAACATCATGCCTAAAAAGCTAAATTAGTTCAATTTTATATATTTTTTCTTATATAAATAGAAATTAAGTTATTGTTGCTATATTACAATTTTTTCGATTAATAAAAGAATTTGATGTCATCTTAATTATATTTCAAAATCTTTCCGGCAGTGTTTGCTACAGTAAATAGACAGATTTAATGGATGCATTGAAAAACACGTAAGTATTCTATATATTTTTTATTTTTTTACTAATATCATTCTGACAAAAATTTCAATTTGTTAGCTCATTCCATAGTGGTTCACATATAAAATATTAAATAAAAACTGTTCTGACTTTTTTAAATCATGAACTGTTCTTGTTGCAAAGTGTAAAATCAATCACTCATAAGGAAGTAGTAAAAAATTGATCACAAAGTTCTGCAAGACACAAGGTAAAATTAATCAAAGCCTTGAAAAATAAATTTATTAAATGCTTCAATTGAATTTCAAAAGGACTAAAAAAAATTAACTAAACTTTTCAATTTTTTTTCTTTTTTTTTTTAATATCAAATAAAAGAGAACCGAAAAGAAGTATAATTAATTGAAAATACGGGGAAGCCATGGTGAATAAAATAAATCAAAAGATTATTTAAATTTCCAAAAAAAGAACCAACAAAACTACTGAAATCTATTCAAGCCAGCAACACATAATTCTGATATCAGCATTTTCAGTTCTATATATTAAAAGAAACTAAGATCAAAAATCTTCCTGTATAGCAAGAAAATCGATATAGCTCAGCCTTTTCTACAGGTTCCTTTATTCAATATATAAAACAGCAATATCTAAGGATTAATTCAAGTGGAAATTGTGCAGATGTCTGAGCTGGTATCAGTATAGAATATGAAATAACAAAATTGATTACATCCTTAATCCTCCCTAAGATTTCGCGGATCATTGTCAAGCTTCAATAGATTTCAAGAAAAATTATAAATAATTTTTGGGTAATACAAACTTAAGCTTAGCTTGGGGAATTCTTTGGTTTTCCATTCTATACGGGTACAGTTTAAATTACTAAAACTTTATTGAACAAAAAAAGTTCAAATGAATTATCGGCTTTTTAACAGCTTAGCCTGAAATCACAAATTATTTTGTACGAATTTCAGCATAAAAAGTAATTTGCTGTCTGTTTATTAGTAAACTAACGATGATACTGTTATATTGCCATAATTTATTTGAAGACCCATAATTTTAGACTTGCGTGCCTTAAAACAGAAAATGATTCTCGAAATAGAGATTATGTGTGATAATCGCAGTAGGAAAACTAGCTCTACTTCATCAATGAAAGAGAGCTACTCTTCAATTACAACATCTACTTTCCCGGGAAAAAGATCAACGAATTTTGTTAACAAATGCCTGCAAAAGTCGCCTTTATGAATGCTTCATAAGTGAACTTTTCAACATTATTCATGTATGAATTCATGCATGAGAAACTCACTAATGAGTGATTTCTCTACTGGAAATGGCAATTGTTATTATTTCAAAATTTTTTCTTTTGGTCTACAATAAAAATTAAAAAATTTTAAAATTTTTTCATGAAGAATAACACTTTCTAATAAAATCAAAACCTTATGCCTAAAAACATAGTTCTTAAATCTTTTCTAATTGAATTTAGTACAAAAATATTTGTTACAAATGCCATAAGCTTTAATTAATGCAGCCAAATTTTTTATTTTAAATAAATATTTTTATAATAAATGTAATTATAAACATATGGGTAATGTTCCTTAAAATTATAAGAAAAAATAGAAAAAATATAAATCCATTTTTGTCGAAGTTTTTCACAAGAAAAATCTATTCGACGGCGCTTATCTTATCATTCTTTTTGTCATTTATTTTTAAACTGTCAAAATTTCTTAATGATAAATTATTTTTAAGTTAAAACTGTCGACCAACTTTATAAATTGTTATTAGTGAACAGAACAAGTCAATTATCTCGCGAACTAAATACTGGAGTGTCTGATTGCAATATAGCAAGTCATGACTAGTAAAAGATAAAAATCTTTTAAAATTTCTTAAAGACATGACTCGCTTTTCAGGACTTTATTATTATAAAAGATGAATCTAAAATGTGCCAACATATAAGATAAATATGTTTTTGCTGTAAATTTATTTTTAAACGGTGTAAAAATCAGTCAAGCATTGTCAGGGGAACTTGACTTTTATTTAAGATGAGTTGCACTTTTTAATAAAAGTTGCCTATCTTTTCAATCTTTTAGTTGAGGCTTAAATCAAATAACTTTGCTAACAACTTCTTGGGATTAGATTTTTATAATAATTAGGTTACACTTTTAAATACTTAGGTTTAAATTTTTTTATAAGTTTTATATTTAAATCCTTTATTAATAATACAGATTCTTTTATAAAACTTTTGTTTTCTAAAAAGTTGAATAAAACTCTGATTTATTTCTACAAAACTTGTACAAGTTTTATTAATTACTCTCCTTACAAATCAAAAAAATGTAATAATGGTCGATATAACTAGGAAAAATTCGAGAAAAAATTTTAATATTTTTGTAGAAATCTGATTTTACATTTTAGTTTGCTTCATTTTGCAATGCTAACCGATTGCAATCTCCTAGAGAAATTTGATGATGGAACCTTTCCTCTGAGATTTCTTGCAAATCTCAAAATAAAATACATATTTACCTGATACCTGAAAGAGGTATATATATTGATTTCCTTTTAACTTGAATATTTTATGTGGAATCCACAGAATTTTATGTTTGATGAACTTTGCTTGCCAGAAAAATCAAAAGCTTTTTACTATGGAATTTTATTTTGTCTTTGTTATTATATAAATTTTTATTCCTAAACTGTTTTTGCACTATAAAATCTTTTTCAAATTTAAATTTTTTGGTGGCCAAAAATTTGGTAAAAAGTTTTCAAGTTCAAACTCTCTGTTACTAAAAATTTTTCTAAAATTTCTCTACACATATTTTTTGATCAAACAAAATTTATTTAATTTTTTTAATAATCGCTAAAAGTATATTCACAATTAGAGCTAAAAACATTTTTCTAAAACTAGTGTTTCCCTAAATCCTTTTTCTACGCTATTGTGATATTTGAAATTAAATTTAACTTTTATTAAGTTTGAAAGCTTACACCCCGACCTAAAGCAAATAGTAAAATAAGCTAAACAATTTCTACTAAAAGTTCCGTTTTATTTAGCTTAATAGCAATTTCATTAAAGAAGAATAATTGAATATTTACTTTCAATTTCAGCTGTTTGTACTAATTTTATTTATGTGTATTTGATGATGTGAATTATCAGAAGATTGTAAGTGTTTTTGTATATTTGAGGTAACATTAACTATAATTAATTTTCTTAAGAAACAAATTTTGTATCTTTGAAATCTAAAACAAATGTTACTTAGACATTTACTTTAACAGAAGAGAAATTCGTAATTACAACTGGATTGTAGTAATAGAGTATATTGCTATACTAAAAGATTCGTTATTTAAATTAGGGATATATTAATTTATTTGTAAAGACAATATAATGTTTATGACTTAGAGAAATGAAGTTGTTAGAATAAATTTTTTGATTTTCAAACCCATCAAAGGAGTAGTAATAATTGGTTTTGTACAAAATCAAAAAAATATTAGAAAAAATAAATTGCCAATCTACAAGAAATCAAAAGAAATTTTTTTAGTATAAGTAAAAAGAAAACAAATTGAGAAGTCATTGATAGTACGTAAAATAAATAAATGAAATTTTAAGTAATTAATATTTTGATTAATTAATACCTAAAAATTAACGAAATTTTCTTAGCAAGTAAAGTTCCTGTAAGATATAAGAAAACAAATGTTCTCACAATAAAACAATAACAATATTAAAGTATAATTTTTGGCCTTATGTCATAAAACTGATTTAAAATGTTTTATCTTATATTTTTCATATGAAAAACATAATTAAAAAGAACAACTTTCTGCAAAAAATTAAAAACTTTGTATACCACTTAAATAATTTCTCAAGCTGCTTTAATTAAATCATAAGAACAAAGCTGCAAACTAAAAATTAACCAAACCAAAATGGTAAAAATCCATTATCTCCATAACTGATAATTTCTTTCTTAACGATTTAGTTAGACAAAGTCGTTAAAAAAAATTCTACCAACGAACCTGAAGAAAGGAAAGATTATATTTTCAGCTTTCCACCACATTATTCATCGAGTAGAAATGACGACAATCCTATGAAAGTTTTATAATAAATTTTCATTTATGTCATGTACACAGGGCCACAGACATTTTGGGGATCCCAAAACGTTTGTTTTCTCCTTTTGACAATTCAGTTGCAACCACCACGATACCATTATGCGTGGCCCATTAATTTTGAAATGTTTGCAAACAAATTTATTATGTCCTTGATTCTATTATTATTATTGCATACTTTTTTTATTGGTTGTTACAAAAAGACGACAGTCGTTAAACATTATTGTTAGCAATGGAAGATGTTCGAATTGTGTGTTTACTTAGATTCAAACATAATTTTATGATTTTTTTTTTTTTTTTCAAATCGAATCCAAAATTAGACAAATTTTAATAAAGGAAGACAGATTTTTTATTGTTCTGATGTAAAAATAAAAATTACTGCTATAACTTTATTTGGTTTATTGTCTAGTTAAAGGAAAAAAATCATTTATGGGGATCTAAGCAAATATTTGCTTAAGATTTGTGCCTTTTGGGTAATATTAAAATAACACAAAGCAATTTTTTCAGCAGTAAAATTCTTTGAAAAGTATTTTATATTTTATTATCTCTTTTCCTTTATTATGTGAAATTTGTACAATATCACCCTATTCAATCCGACTGATTGACAATTTTTGTCTTTCAACGATATTAATCCGTTTCTAAGACGATGTTTCTCTTTCCTTAGGGGCTATAAAATATTCCCATTTCTTAGTTTTTAATTAACACCGATTCAAATATTTCTTTACTTTTAAGATATTTAGTAATTAGATTTAAAGAAATGAGAGCTTTTTTTAAATATTGAATTAAAACACTCCAAGTATATGAATATTTGTTCAGCAATGAATACAAGATTATTAAACATTTTTTAGCTTTGAAAGTAAACAGTAAGCAGTTAGACTCAACTCTTGTATCTGAATGTATACAACTTACACCAACAGCAGAAAAATTGAGCCAATATTTTGAAAATATTTAACTTACCCTATTAGAAAGTAGTTAAAAGTCTATTGCAACAAACTAGTATTGAATTTCCCACTTTGCATTTCAACTGATTGTAAATAATAATCCGCAGAGGAAAATTAAAAGACCGAAAATTTTAAACTTTATGCTATAAACGATTAAAATCGTTATAAAATTTTAAGACAAATTTCAATTTTAAAGAATTTGGAAAAAGAAAATTGAAAGTATATGTTAAAAGTATACTCCCCCCCCCCCCCCCCCCCCGCATTTTTTAATGTTGTCCTGTTATTAGCATGATAATTTTTGTGTTACATTGTAGCTATTTTAATTCATTTTAATTTGTTCCTTATAAAAGGAGACTATCATTAAATTTCCTTTTAATACTTGTTAATTATTTCAAATTTCTTTTCACGATTGGAAACAATGTTTAATAATTAAAATAACAACGTTAAAAAACCCTTTATTAAGGATCTAAAAAACAAAATCAGCATGAAATTGATTTTTCGATAAATTTTAGTATATTATTGCAAATTTAATTTAAAGACAAAAATATTGACATAAAATTAATTAGGGTCTAAGGAACATAATAAATCAATGTTGACTGAATATCTTCTGATCTAAAGTAAGTAACTACCAGCATTTTAAAAAGGGCTCCATATTCTAACCTAACTGAAACCTTTTTAATTGGTAATTAGATATTTTGAATATTATAGGGTTTCAAAACGGAACTAGAGTAAATTTGTTATTAAAGCCACACATGGTACTAACAATTAATTGTATCAAACTATGGCTTCGTCAATATTTGGTGTCATTTATCTATGAAAGATGAGGGCTTGATTTTCGAGGAATTTCCATTTTGATATAAAATGATGTGACAATAGATTTGAATCAATTAAGAATTCATAAGAATTGATGAAATATAATAATAACTATTGTTTTTTGTTTATGATTTAAGACGATTTATTAAAATCGATTAAATGAAATTGCCGTACAAATTTTAAAACTTTGGATTAATCACAATAAATCAGATAACTGATAATACCTGTTGACTTAGAGCATTAAAATATTAATTAACTATAAAAAGTCCCTTTTTGTATTCTTGGAACACAAGAAGCTGTGATTTGGCTATCCTTAAGTATAGGTTTTGTGAATTTTAATTTTAAGCATTAAAATCAATTTCCGGTTAGAAGGTCAAACTATAGTTAACATTTTAGTTTTAAGATAGATACCTCCTTGGGTGGTGGTCATTAAGGAAGTAATTTCAAGGATAACAGTTTTTTTCTAATATTATGGAATTCATTGATACTTGTCGTCTAAATGTATGGCATCCATGAGTCTTAAATCCAAAATCGCTTACATTTATCAGCAGAAGAACCATACGTTTAATCAATGACAATTTGAGCTTTAGACCTATAAAAACGATCAATTACGATTTGAGTTTTAGACCTTTTAATCATGCGACTTATCGAAGCTAAATATGTAAAGGATAAAGTGATCTATTTCATAAGAATTCGTAGCTACTTTATCTATTTATATAAATAATCGAACAAAAATCGCATGACATATTCATAAGAGCATGTAATATTAATACATTAAAAGATTTACTTGAATCTCATTCAAAATTAGTTCTTAGGGGATTTTTTTAGAAAATTATATTATTTACAGGATTGGCATTTTTCAATACGTAAGCCTGTAACAGTTTTGTACTCAAATAGAAGGAAATCACTTCAAATAAAAAAAATACGACTTTAAAGACTCTGAGGCATAAACTTAGGTATAAAATGATATATTTCAATTTTCCTCAATTAATATGAATATGATTTGAAGAATCTCAAACGAAGGCATTGAGCTTAGCTGCAAAGCATTTTTATAAAACTAACTTTTTAAAATTTTTTGTGTATATGGGTTTCAGTTTCTTTTTCGCATTTCGTTTTATAATTTGTACCGAGTCAAAACACTTTTCTCTTCATACGGAACTATTTGTGATTAAGACGCAACAGGGCTGAAAGTACTACTCAAAAAGCCAAAAACTGCAAGATGACTAGCACTATTTAAGACTTATTCATGTTTAAAATCAAAGAGAGCTATAACAAAAGCAGCTGTAAAACCAATAAAACATTCATTTTCTTATCGTATTCATTCCTTGATTAAAATTTCTTTAAAAAACGGCCTTTTTTATTGTGCATTTATTACTTATTTTGCTATTTTGAAGCGTTTTTATGATTTTAAACATTGTAATAGCTTAGAAATTTTGTGGTTTTAAATATTTATCGAAATTATTTTTATAAATATTTTTAAGCAGTTTATCTCTCATAGCCAAACTTTGAAAATGGAAAACTTCAAATTAGGTTTTACTCAAAATGAAGTAACACTTTAAAGTGATGAAAACAACTTTTTTGAATTAAGGTATTTAGTTTCAAGAAACCCTTTGAAATGACAAAAAAAAGTTTATGGTTATAAAACTGTAGACAGCACTTGAAAAATAATTTTCTATTTATACTGGAAAATTTTCAATTTTAGCTGAGTTTTTCAGAAAGACTTTTAAAGTTTTAAGTTTATTTTGAACAAGAACTGTGGATGAATACAATATTATATCATCAATTTAGTAGTTCCATGAGCTCTTTTCAACATTTCTTGGCACTGAAGCAATAAAGATATCAAAAATTTTAACTTTCAAAAAAGTTTGAGAAAGATTTCTCATATCAGCCGCAAAATTTTTTACTTGACAAACTTTCAATCCAAAGAAGTTTCTTCAAAGCCAGTTGTTACTTATTTAGCTCAAAGTTTTGTTTGGATATCCTGGCATGAAACCTGAAGTATCATTCTAGCTTTTATTTAACTTAAAAAATTACATTGAAGATATAATAATAAATTAAGTAATATATTCCAAAATTTTCATGCCTGAAAATACTTTTAAAAAAATTTAATGATTCCTTTGTATATTCTAATGCTACTTTTGCTTTATATTAAGTAATATTATGTGCTCAGCTCAAAGTTTTAGTATTTTTCAAAGGGTAGCAGATAAAAAAATTAATTTCATGTATTAATGATAAAATATTTAATTAAGTGTATACAATCATATAAAAAAATTTTTGTAGTTTCTGTATAACGGTAGCCAGATATCAGTTTTCAGTTTGCATTTGCTATGACTGCTTTTGACATATTTTGCTTAAGCCAAGACATACATGTGTGTGGTCCTTTTGATAAGTATTTGCTTTCATTTCAAAAGAATCCTAACATGACGTTTAGAATACTTGGTTGCCTAGAAGTTATAGTTGAGATCATTTGCAAACATCCTTTTTGAGGGTGGAAAGATTTTATGTAAACAGCTTACCTCTAAGTTTGCATTAGTTATTATCCTTTAAAAATGGATCAAACAAACTGATGGAATTGAAATATAATACACAAGATAGTATTGTTGTAATTTTGGGTTTAATGGCATTTTTAGCTATTTTGGATGCTACTTGAGACAAAGACTTCAAGGAAAATAATAAATTGAAAAGAATAAAACCAAACGATACTAACAGTAATGATTATATATATATATATATATATATTTATATATATATATGTATATATAAATATATACATAACACATAAATATGTATAATATATGTTATTTATTTTCAGGATAATCTTTTTTTTTTAAATTGAATTCAATGTTTGACAAAGCTTATTTGTGGGTTTTTTTTTGAATGAAAATAAGGAAAAATTTCTTATATTTAATACTTTTTATGGTAACTATGTGAAACAAAAGACATAAAAGAACTTTTCAAAAATTATGAAGTCCTAAGCCGGATGAAACTTACTCATTAGTTCCTTGTGCTCATGCAAGCAAATCCATTTATGGTAGGTAGATAAAAAGTTTCTACTGAATTTGAAATGAAAGAACATAAAGCGCTTATAGTATGTCTGTTTAAGCTTTCCACTCAAAAACCTTTATTTGACTACTTCCCAAAGCTTAATTACCAAATAAGTTTTGATGATTCAATTGAAAGCTAACTAGCCCATCACTTTTTGAAATAGAAGTTTGTAAATTATATTACGTTGTCCTTCCACTCAAATGAATTTTGCTTTTCTGCTTGAAATTATCGTAAACAGATTTAAAACTGAATATGGCGTTCTTTTAGTCGAAGTAATTTAATGTGTAGTATAACATTTTTCTTCATTTAAGAGTATTTATTTTACAGATGTACTTTTTTATTTTGAAAATTTGAAGAACATGTAAATTATTTAATTTTTTATTATAGGCACTTGTAGCCCAAAATTTCACTAGATAACTAATTAGACGAGCTGACTTTATTAAAGAGACTACAGTCTACCTAAGTTAAGCAAAAAAATGAAACAAAAGAACCAAAAAAGGACACTAATATATGCAGACATTGTTTGGTAATTCGAAGGTTGTGAATATTGTTGCTAAAATATTATTGTGAGGTTCGAGGTGCCTTAAAATGTTAGAGAAAAAATGTATTAAAACATGTAAATTGTTAAATATGAGATGAGGTGTTAGCTTCAGGGAGATTTTGGTTTAAATACGAGAGTTCGCAATTGATTTTTTTTTTATTGTAGACGACACAATCGACTTCCACAGAATATATCTGAATATGATATGTTCTCAAATTATTACATGAGCAAATTTTATTTATAAATTTTTACAGTAAAATTTTGTTTTCAAAAAGTTTTTTCGTTAATTTCAAGTTTCTAGTTTTTACCGAATTATGAACACATTTTCATGAAAATTGTTTTAAAAACAACATTTGACATTTCGTAATTTCTGAAGTAAAAAATAGAGAGTCATTCGTAATAATAAGTGAACGCACTTGGACTCATCATTATCAAACTCATAATGACCAATTAATTTTGCGACATTACCAGCTTTCATTTATTATGTCATTTTAATAAGCTAATATAAGTCTTAATCATTTGAAATACATTTTGCGGGCGTTTGAATCGATATTTGGTTCTACATTTCGTCCAATATTCTGGAACTCAAAATATTCTCAAATACAAAAGTTAAATCAATTTCAGAATTTTTATAATATAAAAGCTGTGTAGGACTTCGATATTTCAAATAGTTTCATTGTTTTTTTCAAAAGCAATATCTTTGGAACATCCTTCACAGGATGTATTACCTTGTAAAATCTTAACATGATTGATTTATTGCTATTTTTAAAGTGTGCTTTTTAAGAATACATATTTAGGTGGTCAGCTCATTTATTTTCTGATCTTTTTAATGCTTTGGCACATTTTAGATGTCATGGTATTATATTCTGGAGGCAAAGAAACCAGAATTAATCACGTTTATTCATGCATTCTTAATTACTCACATGTTGATTTATACTCTATTAAATTATATCGCGATTTGATGGTTATATTCTATCCCATCAGTAGACCACGCCCAAATTGATTTTATAATAAATTTATAGATTAGTCTTATTACAAGAGTAATACACGAGTAATAAAGCATGAAATAAATTATTATTTTGAGTCAAAAAAGCCCTGTAATTTTATAAAAATATATAAAAACAGGGAGATGATTTTAATTTCTGGTTTTGAGTTGACAATAAAAACTAAAATAATTGTAAAATGTAAATGATATGTTAAAATAAAATTAATTATAAAACTCGAACTCAGGCGCTTCTACTTGGAAGACAAGTTTTTTCGTCATTTAGAATTATAGTTGGACTATAAAACGAAAGGAAGATTTAAAAAATTCCAAAAACTAACTTATTTATCACTTCATTTAAGGGTTATCATTTCCTTAAAATACGAAAACAGTCATAAGAAGAAAAAAGTTTTTAAAATTAAGATCTTAAAAAATAATATAATTACATACATTATGTAGAAAAATTAGGTTTTTGGTAATTTGTAGAATTCTATAGAAGATCAATAAAACGGAATCATTTTTTCTCTCACAACGTGCAAACAATTCCAATTAAATTGCGCCTTAGGTTATGCATTGGTTGCGGCTCGGTTGAGATTATTACGAAAAACTTAAGGAGCAGAACTTCATTAAGAACTCAGTAACTTCAACAAATTATCCTTTTCCTTTTGATATTAGATTGGTAGAAAAATAATTCAATTTTTTCCATCGGATTATAATACCAAAACTGCATCTGACTTCTAGATTGCTTTAGATAATCTTCGCTTTGGTGAACTAAAAAGGGGCACATTTAGCAAAAACCCAGTAAAAAACCTACGAAAGCTTCTTGTGTGCTTATATTGCTAGAACTCCCATTTTTTGCATTTGATTTAGAGGTAAAACTGTGATATTACAGTCCCACTATAGTTAAAAAATCTGAACTCTCTAAGACTAGTAGAAAATGGGTGAGTTTTTGGATACTTTAAAACAAATCGTGATTATGTAGGGGAGAAGTACCATGAAAGAGCTATGTTTTGAAAGAGCCACCTTCATTAATTCAATTAATTTGCATTGAACCCTATGCAAGTTTCTGTTTTTAAATGGCAGCACTAAATACCTGCCGACCCCCCGACATTTGACATTTCTCAAAATAAAATTAGCAAATGTATAACGTTTTTAAGTTTTCATCGTCAAAAAGTAAATATTTATGATAATTTTATTTGTTTTTTTATATTCAAGTACTTTCAGATAATATTAAAGTAAGTATAACATATTGGTTAGCAATATTTTAGGCTTCTTTTAGCGTTATTATTTAAACGATTTATTGTTTTATTTAGCAAAACTTTTCACTTTATACATTTAAAAGAGCCAGGCTATGGGGTCATGAAAGAGCCGGTCTTTTAATATTTAATAAAATAGAAACTGTTATATTTATTCAAGAATCCTGGTCCAAGAAGAAATGTATTGCATAATAAGTTTAAAATGTCTTTAGCAATTATAACAGATACTCCTGAAAAGGAAAAATTGAAAGAAAAGGAAGCAAAAGCAAAGCGAAAGAGGAAGAATACCCGGAAAATGACCACCAATACTGCTTTAAAATAGGAAACAGATTCAATCTCGTCAAATTCCGACAGAATAGTTTTATTGAACCTTAAAAAAAATTTTCCAAGAAATTAATCTAAGAATATCTGCATCGTTTGTAACGGAAAGTATAAAAGTTGTAAGCAAGAGTGGTTTCATTGTAAAATATTTGGTTGGTTGGTCACATGAGTCATGTGGTATCAAAGGAGTCAAAAACTATTTTGCCAAAATTGCTTTTAAATTTTTAAAATTTATAAAAAATTTTATATTGTTAAGTAGATTTTTTGTTTACCAGCTTATTTCATAAAAACTCCACCTAGCATTAAGAAAGATTTAGAAAAAATAAAAATAAAAATAAGAATGTATATCCATTATAATATTGTTATTCTTTGCAATATCGACTTGGCTCTTTCATAACCATGGTTGGCTCTTTCATTGCCTGTAGGCGTTGAATGAGCTGAATCTTCCTTTTTTCTCAAATAGAATAAATTCAATTAATCTCGTTGATTTTTATAATTCTGTATATGTAGTGATGCGCTTAACAAGTGAAAAAATATATTAACTTTAAAATCACCTGCATATTGATTATTTAATTGTATTTTGTTGGAGCTGATTTAACACTGGCTCTTTCATGCCACTTCTCCCCTAAATAAAAATATTCAAAAAAGAAAATGTTCGGAAAAACTATTTGATACGATATTAAGTTTTGAACATAAATTTCCCCTGCACTTTTGATTCGTAATTAAATTTTTCTTCTTGGAATGAAGCAAGGTTAGAAAAAATCGTCCTTTTATTTGTTATTATAATATTTATAAAAAAAAAGATTAAAAACTTAAACATCATTGAAATTCATTTCATTGGTAAAACATTTGCTAAGGAAACATAATTGGAGACTGAGTGCCTTAGTGACTAAAAATAAAAATTTTGCGAATTCCAAACGTTCCATAAATCAACTAAATGAAGGATGTAAAGAAAAAATTACTTGAGAAAAGAATCGATATAGGTCAAAAAACTTTTAAGGTTTATTAGAATGCTTTAAATTACTTAACTCAAAATCTTTTAATAAAAAAACCACCAAAAATCTTTTAAGATTTATTCATGTTTGATTTTTTGTTTACATTTAAAGTAATTATTTGTGTTAACGTCACTCAAAGTTAGTTATCATATTACAGCGAATAATTTCCCCAATATTGAAAATTTTCGTTCTGTAACTGGCACCTTAAAAGCTTTATAAGCTGTTTTTGGTTAGGTATAAGTAAGCTAACTACCACTGTTACTAAATACACCAAGTCATTGTACAAACGAGAAAAGTAGTTATTTATCAAACATCCAAAGAGTAATTTTGAATTGAAGATCCGAATGACGGGGCGTATTCCGGCTGTTGGTTGATTACTAAGCTCACCCCCCATATCCGGCAAAGGATGCTCCCATAGAAAGTTCGAGTTATTTACTGCTTTCCTTCCTGAACATAAAGAAATGAAAATGCTACAGTGCCTTTTCATTTTTAAAAGAAGGAGTAGCCATTTAAACTTGACAAAAGGCAAAAGAAAGTATTTCCGTAATCCGGTTCTTAAAAGATGGTTCTATAGTCAGTCAGTCTCTTATTTTCCATTCATGAAGATAATTAGCTCTGACTTAAGGAGCCAGCGAAATACGATTTATTCCGCATAGACGGAGTTCTTTTATTTGATACGTTTGAAATTGATTCAAAGAACTTGGATTTTAATGTTTTAACGTATGCAGTCAACTTATTATATGGGTTTAGGTTTTGTTACTTGGAGCTGTAATTTAAATTTTAAAGAAAAAAATCTGGTAATCATGCAGTTTTAAATGGAAAAAAAACATTATTGTCTTTTTTTCTATTTTTTTGTGGTTTATTATTAGAATATTTCACGATCTATTTAAATTGTTTTTTTGCAAAGTTTAAAAAAAAATTTCAGGGGCACTATAGATAAATTTATGACTTAGGTTTATATTTGAAAATTAGATATAAAATTTTTTTGCTGAGTTAGTAAAATATAAGGAAAAGTTTTGTTTTACTTTTTGATATAGGGAGTGAGATTGTATTTAACTGAACGAAAAATAGTATTTTTTATTAGGATATACAGAATTTACTAAGTAAGTAAATATTAGATTATTTTTGCTTCATGTGTCATTTTTTATGGATGCTAAATATTTTTTTAAGATTTAGATAGTCTAAGGCAGAGGTGTCCAACCCACAGCGCACGAGCCGCATACAGCCCAAAGCAAGTATTGATGTGGCCCAGAAAGATTCAGATGAAAAAAAATATTAAAAGCCAGCTTCGGGGGTAACGTTAACTAGTCATTACAGATCCCGGGAAGCAAATTCATCTGTAAAAAAGTGTTCTCAAGAATATCGGATGAGCTCCTTCAAAACTTTCTAAGAACTACAAATTCTTCCATCCACCCAGATATTGATGCATTAGTTTCGAAAACTATAAATGGAATTTATAATAAAATATATATGTTGAGTATATATTATTATTTTTTTGATCATCAACTAATTTTAATGTTAAGTATATTTTTGTGTGGCCAAAGAGAATTCGTCTTCTTGCAATGTGGCCCATGGAAGCTAAAAGGTTGGACATCCCTGGTCTAAAATTTTATGTGAACGATATAAAATATATTTAAATTCATGAAATACAATTCCAAAAAGAAACGGATCTGTGAATATTTTGGAAAGCTATTTTTTGAGTTATTTTTCTTGATTGTGCGACTTATCAATATCCTACATTTGAGTGAATAGTATCAATAAATTCATTATTAATTTACAAAACTGCTAGTCACTGAAGGTTTTTGAAGTTTATAAGGATGTTAGGAGTTACTTCTACTTGGACTATGGTTTGAAAAGTTGGTAGTTACTTAAGCTCGCTCAAATTTATGAAGTCGCTTCCCTGATTGTCCTATAAAAATTAATCATTGGATATCGTTAAAAACAGTCACAAACATCATAAGTGTGCAAGTTTCACAAGGAAAAACTTTTCAAGTGTTCTGATAGTTTATAATCACACCCTATTTAACTAAAATTATTATCCATGAAGTATTATCCAAAAATTAAAAAAAGTGTAATCAAATTTTTTTTGAATTAAAATTGGTTAATAGTTTGAGGTAGTTTTTTTTTAAATTGATGATTAGATAGATATCCATAAAATATCCATCGTTAATTGAAATAAATGAGCCCCTGTTATGAGTTTAAATTGGACTGCTATTAATTCCTCAAAAAACTCTTAGTTTAATATTAATATATAGTTTAATATATTTCTAATACCCAATGATCTGAAAAACTTTGAAACAACGCAAACCTACCAATTTATAATGGTAGTTTACCTAGATTTTAAATAAAAATAATTACTAACTATCAAAAACCGTTTGAAAGTTTTTATTCTAGTCCAATACTTAGTAACCAGTTAAATTGCTGAGAAGAAGTAGTTAATTATTTATTGATATATAGTTTAGCTTAAAGTTAAAATTTGGTTTTGAAATATGCTTAAATTCTCATTGTAATTTTTTCATATTAAGAAATATATCGTGCTTTTAATTTCGAATATCCTGCTCTACATAAAATTGATAATTATTATAGTATAAGCGAAGTATAATTGACTATATTTTAATTCTTCCTTTGAAAGAATTTTGAATTTGATTTCTTTTATTAGAGATATTAGTTTTCTAAATGATTCAGTCTTATTTTTAAAATTTCCTTCTGTCAGTTTATATAGAAACGAACTGACATTGTTTACAAATTAGCATGCTATAAGTAATCAAGTTTAAATTTGGCTTATAGTGAGTTTCCACCGCACGAATTTACTGGCGAATTTACAGGCAAAAACTCCATACAAAAAAATAGTGTTTCCATTGCACGAATTTACTGACGAAAATTATCAAATGCCAAAAATGTCAATTCCTATTATTTATGTGTGGAGTACTAATTAAAATTATTGTGCATTTATTAAATTTAAAGAATTATGGACAAACTAAGCGAAAAACGGAAAAAAATATTATCTGCTGCAGTACCTGTATTTCAAGCTGTAATTAATTTTTTAAGGACCGAAATGGAGTCATTAAATGCAATTGTTATAGCTTGTAGGGGAAAATTGGATAGTTTCAGCGAATGGTCATGTGTAAGTTAAGGTTTAATATCGTAGATACATTACTAATTTTACTCTATAATTTTATTCGCCGCAGTTGATTATCGGTACCGGTTCATGTACCTGAGTGTAGGATCACCGGGCAAATGTAGTGATTCGACCATTTGGGAATCATCTCGTTTGAAAAAGGAACATAAGGAGAACCCATTGTTTAAAGAAAATAGTAAAACATTTGGCTCGGTAAGCATTCCTGTTTTGTTAATAGGTGATTCCGCTTTTAAGATATCACCGCTTGTGATGAAGCCTTACACATTCACATTACAACAACCTGAAAATGAGCGTATATTTAATGCTCGCCTCTCTTCTAGTAGAAGGGTTGTAGAAAATGCATTTGGACATTTAAAGGCGCGATTCAGGCGCATTGGAAAAGGTATTGATAATCATATCGAAAATACAACGACAATAGTTCTAACTTGCTGTATTTTGAATAATATGCTGAATGACAACAATGACCAAATCAACTCAAGATGGGTAAAACTGGCAGAACGTGAATCTTCAAGGAGAAGGCACCGGATGATACAGCGGCCAAATAATCCATCTCACCATAGTGGAATTCAAATAGGGTAATAAAAAATGATTTAGTTGGTTAAATTTAAATTTATTTAGCTATATACAAAGAAGGCACCGGATGATACAACGGCCAAATATTCCATCTGATGGAAATGGAATTGAAATTAGGCATGCAATAAAAAATTATTTAGGTGATTATATTTATTTAACAACCTAACTATTAATAAACTATTAACTATTAATAAACCTAAAACCTAATTACATTTAACTAAAACCTAAAATCTAACTACATTTAAATAAAATCTGAAATCTATTTATAATTTATCTGTTAAGGTTTTTAATACCACAAGAGTCTCCTGCAGTAATGCGGCATGGCTGCTCTGCGCATCAACCACTTTTTTCAACAATTCTTTTATATCGGAGTCCTCTCCTCTTCTTTTTACAGCTCACCTTGAACGCAACGGCGTGGAAAATGATTCTGATATTGAAAGTGCAGAATTATCCGCAGATGAACCCGAGATCACATTTGTTGGTGTGGAGGGCTCTAAATCCACTGATGTTAATATGGAGGACTCAGAATCTACTGCTGCTGATGTTGATGGCACTGGCGTTGACCCCCTGGCCATCTTTTGATTTTTTTCTGTTAAATAATAATAATAAACAACATATCTAAAACTTTATGCTATTAATTTTAACTTTTATTGTTTGATGCGCAACTGCAAAATTGTCTTTTTGTTCACCAATGGCTTGATGAACTGCCTCATAGAGTGGCCACTGAGAGGGACTACCACCATTAGCCCCAATTAAGTTACGTTCACTTCTTTGAAAATAAGAGTTATTTAATAAAGTGTAATTTGCCATAAATGAAATAAATACCTGTACTTCCTTGATAGATTTTATATCCTGTTCTTGATATCTTTAATACCAAGAACGATACCTTCCTCCTTTGCTAGTTGCTCTTGAAGCAACAAAAAAACTGCCACATTTCTTTTGTTGCTTCGCAACTCAGGCACAAAGGTCCGCCACACATTAATAAATTTCATCATTTCATTTTTGTTGATGAAGTTATGAACCTTTTTATTTTCCCTCGTATTTATATTTTGTCACTTTTCATGGATCGGAAGTTTCGTTATTTTCAAATAGATAAAAATTCCCCTCCGTACTGCCATATGACTTTTCTGTAAATTTCTATTTACTACTGAAATTACAGTGGTAATTTACTGAAGTCGACTAATAATTTTCCCATACAAAATCTATGATTGTCAGTAAATTTGTCAGTAATTTCGTCAGTAATCGTGCGGTGGAAATGCCTTATTAGTTGTATTTTTCATCCTTTTTCATATCGACACAAATATTAAGGGACTAATAAATTCTTTTAGTAGCCAATGGGTGGTGACAAACGAGTCGTCATGGCATGCACAAGAGCAGGGAGTTTGTAGCCACTTTTAAAAATTAAAAAAGGAATCCCATATTAAAGTGGATTCTCGGGCAGCTTTTCTAATATATACAAATATTGTTTTGTCATTTTACATCTGTCATTATTCAAAATTGAGGTTATATTAAAGGTAATTTAAATTAAATAAGTTATGATTGCATTTACCTTTGTTTTTAATTTTATAGAAAATAAAAACGAGATCTTTTCAAAAAGTACAGTGCCCTGGAACAATGAAAAAAATTCATGCTTACATTAATGACCCTATATGTGCACTTCCTGAAATTTGACTAATGCATCCTTGTGTGTCAACAAATGTCATTACACAATGTCATTACGACTTGAGTGTCACCACCCAAGGAAATCAGTTATTAATTAAGATTGAGTTCAATTTTAGGACAAAAAGTTTCTTCCTTTAAACTTTAAACTTCAAATTGAAATTTGTTTTGGGCAAGATTTAATTTCAATCATGATTTATAAAGTCAAGGGTAAAGCTTTTTGTTATAATCAATCTACCCTGATGATCCATATCTTTATGAGGATGTTTGCTAGACTATTCTTCTACAGTGCCAACAACTTTTTTTCTTGTGGAAAGAAAACTTTAGTTAATGGTCAATTTATCAAGATGAAAACGTCTTTAAAGACAAGCGAACATACAAAATAGAGAAGCAAGAATTTTATTTTGCTTAAGTTTTTGTTTTGATGGAAAAAATTAATTTACCCTTAAATCATTCTCTGGGAACAAATAACTTTTATTAGGTTTCTTCTTTACTAATAGAACCTTGAGATAAATAATTCTTATTATTAATTTGGAATATATAGCACATGTATGAATTACTTTAGTTGAGTCATGTGGCATGGGGAATAATATATTATTGCTCTAAAAGTATTCTTAAGTACTTCGGCCAAGTGATACTTTACTGATGTTCAGATTGAGACAATATAAAATAAAATAGAGAAAACCAACTGTAATGTGCTCAACAAAACAACAGTGTTACATTATTTTGTTGCTTGGTTTTACGCAAAAGTTGCATTTTTGGTTTAGTTAAAGTTTTCATAAAGTTATTTTAAGTTCCGCAAAAGGATTATTTAAAACCAATATTTTCTTAATGCTTTCTTAAATTTTTCTATTTTATAATTTATTATTCATCTATACTCATTCGAAGAAATATTAATTGCAGGCAATTTAAACAATTTAGCTTAAGATTGTGATGCCAATCGTATACCATATATAGAGTCAAATACGAAAACGCTAAATCTAAATACTATACAACGAAAGCAGGGATACCACAAGGTAGTACCTTAGGACCACTGTTATATCTCCTATACACGGCAGACATCCCAATAGTAGAAGAAACATTTATCGGAACCTTCCCGGACGATAGTGTAATACTATCCAGGAGCATAACTCAAGCAAAAGCAAATTATAAACTCCAACAAACACAGACAGCATTAACAAATGGACCTCGGATTTGAAAATAAAAATCAATAGGGAAAAATCAATTCATGTAACTTACTCATTAAGACGGAAAAACAACAACTTGCACATGAATTTAAATGGAGAGCAAATACCTCAGGTCGGCTCTGCGAAATATCTTGGACTACATATCAATTCAAGATTGAACTGGAAGAACCACGTGCGGCAAAAAGCAAAGCAGATAAAGCAGCAAACACAAAAACTCTACTGGTTAATTGGAAAACATTCACCACTGGACCTTAGAAGTAAAAGATTGATCTACTTATCAATTACAAAGCCCATATGGACGTATGGTATACAGCTATGGGGATGTACTCATAAAACCAATCGAGCTATCATACGAACTAATCAAAATAAAGTCCTACGCTTGTTAACCAATGCCTACCGTAATGTAAAAAACAAGGAATTGCATAACGATCTAAAAATAGGGTGGGTGGACGATGTTATATGTGATTATGCCAAGAAACATGAACGGCGATTGCTTTATTATACCAATACGGAAGTCATACAACTGCTGGACATAACGAACCAGATTAGGAGACTACAAAGAACAAGGGCACATGACTGGCAACCCTCACATGTCATCACCTAACAGTAGGTGCAACTGAACAGTACTAATAAATCAATAGTAATATTAAGATTGTAGTAAACTAAACTGTAAAAAAAACATAGATGCCTCCAAACAGCGGGAAAGTGGCGTTTATTTACCTGCTTGGATTTTACAGGCAAATGAGATATCGAACGCTAGAATATTCTTGAAAGGATGACTACAGGTGCAGTAAAAAATAATGAAACGCAAACGGTTTTTATAATCCATATAATTTCAGATAATGTTTTGCCCGATTCTGCATAGTAGGTAAAAACTTTTCGCATGGAATTCGCTTAAATGTGACAGCTTTCCTAGCTAAAATGTTTTTAAGATAGTGTGTCAGCACATACATATCAGTCCAAACGATGTTTTAAACTTAGTAAAAAATGTATAATAAAATTACACTCTAAAGCTAAATATACTTGAAATCAATAAATATGTAAATGGTAAAATGTCAAATCAGAGGCAGTAAAATTACTGCCGCACAGAGTTCTATGCAAATTTTTAAAAATTTTAAATAGAAAAGCTTGTAATTTACATGAACATCAATTGACAAATAAATTGAAAAAATCAAAGCTTGCATGACTTGACTTGGAGAAACAGGAATATTTCTATTTGAATTTTGAATAAAAGTACGTAAAGACTCGCTAAAAGTCATTAACTGAAGAATAGTTTACAATAATAAGTCATGTTGTGACTTATTTCCTATTTACGTTTAATCATTATAAACCAAACTTACATTCAAAGCTAAATTTCAACTAATATAAAATAGAAACAGGCTTCTAATGTTCTAAAAATAGGACCATTACTTTTTGCTAAAAATAGAGTTTGGGTAAAAATTTTTTCTAAGCTTCTTTAGCTTTTTCTATCCATGTAGCTACATCCATCATTTATATCACTTAAAATAAAAAACCAATTTTTCATTTTTGTTTTGTTTCATTGCAAGAAGCTTAACTGTCGATAATTTGTTTAAATGGACACAGCTTCGTATCCCTGCGAAACACTATCAAATATATCTATCGGCGCCTATGGGGCGAATCGTAAACAGCCTAGGATTATTTGTCCCCAGATATTTGTAAGTAATTATTTTGGAATGTTATTGGAAGTAAGCCAAAACTTAAAAGAAGAGAAATGGGTTATTTCCGCAATTTATGTTAGCCCTTGTAGGAGCTGTGGACAACCAAAATAGGTGTGGTATGTCTGATACACGATTTTAAAGAAATCAAATTGTCTGTATATAAAGAATGAATTTTGACTTTGTGATTTATTTGATTTTATTTTGTCCTCCTGTATTTTTATAGTATATTAAATATTTTAATTGAAGAGCATATAAATTATATTAAAAAAATGTACTTTTCTTCCCATTTTATATTGCTTTTAACTGCAATCAATATTTTAGAGTTATTATACAGAGTGTATGATATCCTAAACTGGCTATTATGTATGTATGTATGTGCCTTCTTGTAAATTTTTTCCTTCGTTGTAAAATCCCCTACGGAGACTGAAGCTCACTATGATTTGTTTTTACATCATCAACCTAGTGTTAGGTAAACTTTCATAAAATATCTGTAGAAGATTAATTGAATTTTTAGTCTCTTGGTATTTAGTATTGTATGGATGAAAGTTTTATAATTTTTAATGAATTAAGCTACTTTAGAATAACCCATCCTAAATTTAAATTAAACAAATTATGAAAGTTGAACTTATACTATTGCTTTATAAGCAATACTGCAGGTTGAACTTCAATTAGAATGTACTAAACTGAAGCATGAAAATGTAAACAATTAAAGTGCAAACTTATACATATTATTGATCAATCAGCAATAATATGAGCTTGAGCCTTCATTCAAATATTATTTAGGACGATTCGTAGAATATAAGACCTGAAAATGTATGAATCAAGCAGAACTTGTTTAAATAACGATCGGCTTGGTCTAATCAAGAATTTTGATTAAAAAAAGCTTTACCTCTCATAAAAATATGTCTGCTGGATTCATCTGACATGAGTGTCAGTGGTGTTCACAATTACTTGGAATATCTCGATATAGAGACTTTTAAGATGTCTTTTAAAAAAACTGACCTGTACCAGCCAAGGTCTTTTAAGCAGGTGGCTATCTCAGTAACATTATAGGATCATCTTTTGAGGATCTTACTTAGAGTGGTTAATAATTGTGAAATCTATAGAACTGCAAGATAACAGCTAAGCCAGACGTTTTTAAAACACCAAAGCAGCATCAGTGGAAACTAAACTGTCAAAATTTCAGTCTAAAATTTCAATTATTAACGAAATTATAACAAATAAATTTTCCGTTAGTAAAGCGATCAAAAAATATTGTTCGTAGCCTATGTTGTTATTTTAATTTTTAAAAAACTTATTTTGGGTGAAAGGTTTAAGTTTGTTTTCAAAAGTATAGAAACGATGTGTGTCCAAATTGGCTGAAATGCTGTTGCTTATGCTTGAATGTATGAAAATTGCGTGAAACACAGTTCGAAAATTTCAGCTTTTTGATTTAGTATGATCAAATGAAATTTATTTCAAATATGTAATTATTTCACAATTGGGCATCTATTTGCATATATGAAACCTTCTAAGCAATCGCCTTTGAAAAATCTACTAGAAAAATCAAAATCTCAAAGCTCTATTATGAGAACTATTCATTTATATCAGAAGTAAAGCATCAACATCTTTTCAGTACTTCTTAAGGGATACTTCTTAAGATTATTACAATCATAACCTAATGACGTCCTCTTTAATATCTCTTAAGATAAGTGCCACTTTTGTAAGAACATGCATCATTTGTGGTTCTTCGACAAATTATTCAATTCAAGTTTTTGTAATTATATTCTGATTGCTGCCATTCATTTGATTTTAAGGCTCAGTTGAATGGAATTGAATAGAACAGCAAATTTTACCCCTAAAAAGTTATTAAATTTAATACTAAAGGGTATATATATAGAAAAGAGCTTTTTTTTCTATTTACAAAAGTACTACTTGAAATGTATTGCACACTGCACACTTTTTGAATAATTTGTGCACTTTTATTTAAGTATTTTATATCTATTCAAAGTAAAAATAGAAAATTTTTGGCCTCCAAAACTTAAACACTTGGAAAAGCTGGAAAAAAATCTTTATGCTACTAAATATTCGCATAATTTTTATCATTAAAATGCCTACCAATATTCAAAAGACTACAGCATATATAAATTATTCAAGTCGGCGCCTTAAATTCCTGTTAAAGATGTGGGTAAATGAAATTTGAGAGAACTCTAATGGAGTTAGTCATAACTACTTTTGCATTATTCATATTTTTTTTTCTTTTTAAACAAACACTGCTAGATATTCATTTAATTTACTTTTTGTCAATATAACGTTAGTTTGGAATCAATTTGTTCAAACTGTATATATTTTTCCCTAAATATGCTATAGTCTCGTTGTATATGTGTATTAAAACCTCGTATTTCATGCCGAGCATTCATTACCGTAAATCAGACTTAAAAATAGATGATAGCTTATACTATTGGAATTATTTTTATACATATATACCTATATATATATATGCATACAGAATTCCATATTTATTGTATAATGATTAAGAAGTGTGCCCACGAGAAGGTCATTTATCAAGTAGCAGTCTGATGTCGTTCTAAATTCCCTGAGGCTTCAGTAAATCATGGCCAATACAAATCGCGGGTGTACAAAAATCACAATGCTGGCAGCTATAAATTATTGAGACAAAATTTGACAGGTGTACTTAAAAATAAATTTAAAAAGAAAAACAACACCAAAATGTACAAAAACTTCCTTAGAAAAAATTAAGATTAATTTTTAATTTTGATAAAGTTACCCTACTTATTGTAATATTGTTTAAATTTGACTAGTCCTAAATTAATAACCTTTGTACTAATTGATGTCTGACATGTCACCTACGTAATTCTTCTTGTAATATGCTTTAAAATTATTTTCTAATTGCAGTTTGAGGATATCAATTATCAAGCCCAAGACGCCAAGCCAAAAATTCTATTTTTCAGGAAAACTAAAATTTATTCATTTAGTTTTATTTCAATAAACAAATGTGGATGCAACTTAATCCTCTATTTAGGTAATTTTTCAATCTTTTTTCAAGAATTTATCGCATCATAGTGCAACAGGTCTTTAGTTTACATAGTATTTGGCTCTATTTTTGGCCATTTTTTCTTTGCAATCTACCCATAAAAAAATGTAATATGGATTTTTTGTTTCTCAGAGGAATTCAATAACCGATGCTTGCCATAGCATCGAGAAGTGCAAAACCCATAATCTTGCGTTGTTGTGATTTTCAATTACATAAATGAATCAAAATAAAAAATCTTTAGCAAAAATAAACATCAGCTACTTGAGGACTGTTTAATTAAAATAACAGTTATGTAAATATTATTAATTGAATTTGAGTTAATATTGCTGTAAAGAGATAATTTTTGATCAAAAGACAAAGTTGCTAATCCAGCGACACCTAAAGATACATATGTATAAGCAATCCACCTGGCAATTAGAGGAAAATTTCAATAAACAGGCAAGACACATCTTTCTTCCTTTGAAAAACTTACTCTCAACAATTTTCTGATACATTCCTAAAATGTTAACTTTTAAGCAATTAGAATTAATTGAAGGTCTCTAAAACTTTCTAGAATCTTTTCTATTTATTTATACATATTCACAATTTCAATTTAAGAAAATTTATGCTAAACAATAAAGTAAAATTATTGGCTTCGTAATGAAAGAAATTATTTTTAGTGTGGCTTAAATCTGGAAAAAGAAAAAAATTGTTGCTATTTTAAATGAATATAAATGTTTTGTAGAGTTATTCATAGTATCATACCGCGAAGAAAATTTAAATACATTTTGGGAATAGAAAAAAACAAAAGGGATGTAATCTATATAAATAAATAATTAAATAAATACTTATTTATAAAAATCATGAAATTCAACACCATTTGTTTTGATATTTTAAGATATTGCGATAATTAGTTTAGAATTCACTCATAATCGCTTACAAAAAATCTGTTGAAAATTTTAACTATTTATTGCATACATATTTTAAAATAAAATCATCAGAAATTTTGAGAAAACATTATCAATGATCAGGATCACTTTTTCCCTCTGGCCTATTGAATCTATTACTTACAATTAGAAAATTAGATAATAAATATATTAAAAAATATTTGGAAAATTTCAAGTGGAATGCTTAAATACGTTGTTATTGTGGCGACCACATTTGAACTGTTTAGGCTGGTACTTACTATGATCAAGGGAACAAGGACTAACAGAATAAATTGCTTATAATCATCCTTACAAAGAATTAAAAATCTTAATGCGTTGTGGACTTATTTTTATTTTTCTTTAAGATATACTAAGCACATGTTTTACTAATTTTTTAATAACTTTAATTATAAAATTTTATAATTTTTATTAATAATTTTAGTTCAATCAATTTTTCATCATATATTTTTTAGAATCAGTTTCATTAAACGTTTCATTATATGTAAATATAGTATACTTATGATGATGACATGATAAAAAAGAAGTTAGAAGTTAAAACACTTTTTGTTTTATGCATTGAGCATTTTTATAACCTAAATGCTGCTTGAATTTATTAGAAAATACGCCTTTAGTATTCGTCAGTAAAAACTATAGTTAGTAATAGAATATCATTGTTTAAGCTAGTGATTATTTAAATTTTGTAAATTATAATACAACAATCACTTACACAATTCCAGTATATTCCAATTCTTTTTCATTCCCTAAGTAATTTGCTGTTGCTATTTGTAAAAAACATTCTGCTAAAAAAGAACTATTTTCAACAATTTATGTAAAACTAATTAATATTAAAAAGCAATTAAAGCAAAAAACTTAAAATTTGGTTAGTATCCAAATATATATTTTTCCTTTTCTCTTCGACATACAAATAAACAAGTATCAATAAATTATCAAACATAACTTTTAACAAACCATAAAACAGGAGTTGATTAACTTTTGTATAATTACATTAAAAATTAAATTTGATCATGCTTTTAGACACTATCAAGAGTAGCATCTTTATCTTTATCATTTTATCTCAAATTTAAAAGGAACTAAACCGTAACGCCGACAGTTTTTTGTATACCTGCTCAAAGCTAAAGTTGTTTTTTTAGTCTTAAACTCTCTATGATGAGCTTAAGTTTTTAATAAGACTAAATAAAAAAAAATAATAAAACGATGTTTTTCATTTCAATAAATATAATGGCCATATTATAGCTCTATGGATGTAAAAAAGCCAAGCTCTAGCTTCTCAGTTTTATGAATTCTGTCTGGAAAGAAAAAATATTATTTATGAGTTAATTATAGGCGACTATGAGGTTGGATATCACTTGATCATATGAGCGGGCTCATCTGTCAACAAATAAGAATCAGATTTTATGGATATCAAAAAGCTAATTAAGAAAGTAATTAGTGAAATTTCGATCTGAAAGGCTGTAAATCTGATCTGACCGAATAATTTTTCATGTATCTTTGATTAGCGATCATTATTTAGTTTGGAATTTGTTTATTCATAAGCATAAATATAACAAAATTTATATATATGTATATACATGTACTACAAGAAGAATACTTTTTGAATTGTTTTCAGCAATTACCAATTTTATTTTTCTAACACTAAATGTAAATTTTTGCAAAGAAAATATGTCTTCTTTTATGCCTGTCATTCCTAAAAGCTGTTTATGTCAACTTAGTTGATCATTTTGATGAGAAACATCTTCTTAATATTTTTTACAGTTATTTTAAATAGAAATCTGGTTATAAGACATATTTCCGAGTATATGTGCTAAAGTGCATTTTACTGTGAAAAAAAGGCTTTTTAAAATATCGTACATATTGCTAACAGTTTTAGTTTACTTTTTATAACATATGGTAGAACAGTTTACAGGCCTCTAAATTTTCAAGAAATAATAGATTATATTTGAAAATATTTTATTCATGAATCATGAGCTTTCTTATTTATAAAACTTTTGCTAGTTCCGTTGAGCATCAATCTAAAGGTATTTAAAACAATTATTTCAGTTCTTTGGGGTGATATCAAAACGGAATTTGAAAAAGTAAATTTGACTTATTTTTATGATTTATGGCAATATATGTAAAAATTCAATTTTTTTTAATGAAAAATATTTTTTTGCTTAAAAGCATTCAAAAATGAAACTAATAGTTTCTGTAAAAGTGTATATCGAAATATTAAATTACGTTTCAGCTTAGCTCTACCATTCAGTGGATTCCCTAGTCGAAATTTTTGATGATGATTTCATACTGAATGGGGGTATTTACAATAGGCCAGCATCTGTCAATTTTATAGGCAAGCGGTGATGAAAGGTAAGATGGAGTTTCGAAATTTTCGAAAAATTTTTAACCCCATCCTGAGTTAGAAATATTTCTGCTTCTTACTAATACACATTTTTATATACATGTTATCTGTAATATTTTACCAAAACATATTGACATATTTTAGTGGAGTGGAATTTATAGGGGAAAATTTCCGAATCAGATTTGACAGGTGCTGGCTTAATGTAAATACCCTCAATGTACTAAATTGGGTATGGCCGAGTCGAAATATTTGATGATGTGCTACTTTGGACATTTACATATAATCTTATGTTAAAACTTCGTATTGAATTGATACTGAAAGGTTTAAATACTTAAAACTTCATTTCTTTTAGTATAAACGACAATTACTCTGCAGAGATACCAATTTGTTGCAAATCCTGCAATTAAACTTTTCTCATTTGAGAGCGGAAAAAACGACTTTATTAAATATTAGGGACTAATAATGAAACATGTTAAAAATACTAATTGATTGGACTTTTGAGAAGTATGTAACACAAGTAATTAATTTTTTTTCAAGAATTAGTAGAACAACGAGCAGTAGAGATCTATGAACTAAAGTGCACCGCTAAGAACAATAGTGTTATTGTACTTTTTAAGAGGCATTATATGTATAGTGCAAAATATATTTTCAGATTTCTTGCAAGTCTTGCACATGAAAAAAGTTTTACACTTTAAAATTAAAACAATTTTTTTTTCATTTTATAAGAACCAGTGAATCAAAAATATGATTTACATTGCAGCACTGACAAAACTAACTCACGACGAAAAGCATTATAAGTGTCAAAATCTTTCAAATTTTTAAGATGTTAGTTACATCGTCTGCTTGCCTTCAAAAATGAAGAAATTATGAATTCTATATAACTACTAAATTAAGCAATTTCCCCAGTAGTGAGATGGAAGCTTATGGAAATAAAACAAATTAAAATATTGAATATGAAGTTATTTGATTACAATATTTACTAAAAATTAACAAAACGTTTAAATTAGTTTAAAATCCAACAAAAATATTTCACGACAATAATTTTATATAACTTTAACTATTTATATATGTCGTCATTTAAAGTTTTAAGAATATCACTGAAAATAAGCACTTTCACCGAAGTAACTGTAGCTGATTTGGATGAATGGATAATGTAGTACGTAATAGCTGCTAAATTTTGTACAATGTAAAATTTTTTTTTGTGGTTTTCAATGTTTTAATATACTATTACCTTTTATTGGTAACGATATAATTAAAAAACATCAAAAGCTATAATTGTTATATATCTAATTTTCGTATTAGAGTTGTTAAGAAAAATATTTATCATCAAAGTTAATATTTGACGTACTTAAGCTACATCAACGAAGCAGCATAATCTCATTTTCTTAATGTTTAGAAACAGAACAGAACAGAACAGTTTTGTCTATTTTGAATAAAAAAATGACTGTCATTTTCGTTTGGAAAAAAGAATAAGTTTCAGAGGCGTGGAATAATATTAAAATATAATCTAATCTTTTTATTTTACTAATTTAAAATAAACAATTCAAATGCCCAAATATTTTCAAATGAAAAATAAAATTATTAATGATACCAATAAACATTATTATATTAATTAAAGTCAGATAAAATATAAATTAAAAAAATAATTGCCATCATTCAAATTGTTTCCTTTTAAAATCCTAATTATTTTGTTAATCAAGAAAATACTTTCATAGGTTGAAGCTCCCTCTTTAGTTATAGAAAAAGAAAGAAAAATTTAAAATATATAGGTACCATAGAAAAGTAATACCTGCTTATGAAATTTAAGAGAACCTTCCGACGTCAATCTATTTGAAAACTTATCAAGTAAAAACTTCCGTCTGAGCTTATGACAATAATCAAAACGATATTCAGGAATCCATTTAAAAAGCAAAAGCTGAGAAATAAAATGATATCTGATTTGAGGAACTATTATATCATGATTAACCTTCAACTTCATAGACAAAGTCATAGAGAATAGAAAGTCAGTCTTTTAAAGGAAATGGATTCTATACAAAAGTTTCCCATTTCAGATCCATATAAATTCAATCTTTATTGTTAGAAAATTATTAAAAGTAATTATTTAATCCAAAATGATGGAGTTTATTTTGCTAGAAAGAAATTCATGTTAATCTCCTTAAGTAAAAAAAGAATTGAAAAAACTTAACTTGAAAAACCTGCTTTCTATTAATGAGCTTTCTATTAAAACAGAGCTTCGAATTCGTTGGATTGCAAAAATTTTAAGTGTTATATTTTCTTAATATAAGTTATTGTGTTTGTCTTTTTCGACTTTAAAAATGTGAATAGCAGCATCTGCGATTTGGGCAAAAAAACCCTAATTTTTTTGTAACATTTTCATACTCTGTAGAAATCATGTAGAAAATTACGCACACAATTAGATCTATGTATGTAAACGCAAATAAAAGAGTAGGGTTATCTCTATGATATAAGAAAGATCGATTTATGTTTTTTACAATAAGGATGTAAATTCAACTCAAAATATTTCTTCTCATTATTAAAGAGTTATATTTGCCGTGATTTTGTACTGTAGAGATTTGTGATCGAGTGTTAAAATACTTGCTGTTTACAATGAATGGAGCCACTGAAGAACTAGAAAACACTAGAAAACACTAGTTATTTTTATTAATTTACTTTTTGGTTATACCTAAACTAGAACTCACGAGTTTACATATATGTACCTCTTTTTGAGGTCTGTAGGGTCACGTAAGATAAGAATGAGAATGTCGTTTTCGGTTGAAGTCTCAATGCCAAGTAACTTAATTTCTAAATTGACCTTATAACTAATCTTACAATAACAATTTGAATATCAACTCTAAAAACTAATTACACCGCGAAAATTGATCCGTTTATTCCAATAAATTCTTTTAATTCCCGTGTGATAATTAAAGTACTTGAAATAAACAATTTAAATTTCGAGTGATTAACAGTTTTTGTGGTCTTGTTAATTAAAATAATAATATGAATTATGGACTATCAAAAAAATGCTTATGTGACTTATTCTAAAAACTTGCAAATAAGCTATTTGCTTTAAATTTAAAATTTCCTGAAAAACTTCCCTATCCGATTCTCCTAGCTCTCCTATTATATTTGAGTAATTGAGATTAGCGACTGAGATTTAAATGAAAAAATTATTCACTATTTGGATTAAAATTGCGATTCAGTCAAAAAGCTTCTTCCAAATTGTTAGTCCGTTTCCAATTTTAGATGTTTTTTTTTTTTTTTTTTAATTTTCCAGAACAATCTTAATCTATTTACAATTAATTTATTAGTACTATTATCTATGTGTGTGTGACGTGTGACGTGTGCGGGAGTGAAGATCCAGTGATCAGTTCCCTATAAGCGTTTGTATTCCTTTGTTAGGTCATGCGATTTCTTGCGGTGAAGCCGTCTTGTCTGGCTTGTTGTGTCCAGCAGTAGTACAGCTTACCCATTTTATTTTTAGATCTTCATGTATCTCTTTGTTCGTCACGTATCGGTATGCGTTAGTTATTAGTCGTAGGATCTTATTTTGACAAGTTTGAATGGTTTTTATGTTGCATTCATGCGTACATCCCCATAGCTGTATTCCGTATGTCCAGATTGGTTTTATAATTCATATATATTAATCTTTTGTTCCTTAGATTCAGTTGCGATTTGTATCCAATTAACCAGTAGTACTTCCTTATTATTTCTTTGATTTGTTTGACCTTCTGTCGCACATGAAATTTCCAATTTAATTTGGAATCTAGATGTAGACCTAGGTATTTAGCTGATTCTTCCTGCGGAATTTGTTCTCCATTGATATATATATGTAATTTGTCTACTTTTTTCCTCAGCGTGTATGTTACGTGAGTTGATTTGGTTCTATTGAGTTTGATCTTCCAATCTGTGGTCCATTTGCTGACTTCATTTAGTGTAGTTTGTATTTTTTCCACAGCTTTTTTTTGCGTTTTATCCCTTGATATTATTTCTGTGTCATCTGCAAATGTACCCATGAATGTATCTTCTGTAGTAGGGATATCTACTGTGTAAAGGAGGTACAACAGTGGTAGTTTGCACAGATTCCCTGGCTACTGCATGCTCATCTTATGTATCAGACCTTTATGCCATACTCGATCAAATGCTTGAGATATGTCTAAGAATACTGCGGTGCAGTATTTTTTTTCCTCAAATGCTTGTTCGATTATACTTGTGACTCTATGAACTTGATCAATGGTTGAGTGGTTACTTCTAAATCCAAATTGGAAGTCAGGAATGCTTATGTACGGCTTGAGTCGTTTTATTAGCAGTTTTTCGAACAGTTTGGCGATTGTTGGTAGAAGAGAGATTGGTCTATATAAGCAGATGTCCTCAGCTGACTTATCAGGTTTTTGTATCATAATTATCTTGGCTTTTTTGAAGCCGTCCGGCACGTATCGCAGTCTTATGCATGCGTTGTAGATGAATGTAAGCAGTGTAATTGCTTTTGTAGGTAGCCTGGGAGATATATCGTCCACTCCAGGTGCTTTTTTTATATTGAGATTGTTATCTATCTCAGGAGCTATTTCTGTGGCTGATATATTTTTTTTTTTTTTTTTTTGACGGTTGGTATATTGGAGTACTGTTTATACTGGAGTGTATGTCATGTGGAGTAAATACTGTTGTCAGATATTGTGCAAATATCTCTGCTTTTTCGTTGTCACTACAGACTCATTTTCCTTGCTGATTCCTCAATGGAGGTATTCTACATAGTGGGCGTTTGAGTTTCCGTGTAGCTTTCCATAAGGTGTATTTCTTGTCTCTGTTTGGACCTATGTTTTTAAGGTAGTTGTCGAAGCATTCCATTTTATGCTTTTTTAAGAGCAAGTTCACCTTATTGCTGATACGATTGAATATTGTTTTATCGTTAGGGTTTCTAGGGGTATGCCACACTCTGCGCGCCCTTCTTCTTTCCTTTATGTACTCTCGTATATCCGGAGGATATTTAATGTTTAAGTAGGTTGATTTTTCTTTTGGTTCTTTGGTGGCTGAGATTGCTGCCTCCCAAATGTTTTTAATGAGTGTTTTTGGTTGATTTTCTATATCGTTCTTAGTTTTCAGCTTGACTTTTGTGTCTATTAGTTCCTCTAATTGATTTCTATATAAGTCCCAGTCTGTATATCTGTTTGATAAGTTTCTTTTATTTTCTTTAATCTTTATGTTTAGTCCAATGGTTAGTAATACGGGGGTGTGATCCGAAGATAGGTCGTTGTATTTCTTGGATTTCTATATTGTTATTTGAAATTCCTTTGGTTAAGTAGAAGTCAAGCAAGTCTGCGATTTTATTCTGGTCAGTGGGCCTGTATGTTGGTCTGTGTGACGAGTAATATTCACATTTACTATTTGGGATGGCTCTTAGGAGTTCATTACCCCTACCTGGCGTTATTAATCTTGATCCCCAAGCTGTATGTTTGATATTGTAATCACCTCCCATGAATCTTGGTCCTAGCTGATTGAATATTTCTTGGAATTGTTGCATAGTTGGCTTATATTTAGGCGAGCAGTAGGCAGACGCTATTTTTAACTCCGCATTATTCCATTGGATAGCTATTACGGTAGCTTGCATGTAATTTCTCTTATGGCTGGTAGTTGATGGTGTTTTATATTATTTCTGATAATCACCGCTGTACCACCTCTAGCTCTTTCGCTAGGATGAGTTGTCCAGTAGGCTTGATAACCTAAGATTTTGATATAGTTTTTTTCGGTGAAGTGTGTTTCTGGAATAAGTGCGATATCTATATTGTTTGAGTGGAGGAAGTGTTCCAGTTCTGGGGCTCTTGCATTTAGCCCGTTTGCATTCCAGGTCATTATTTTGAGTAATGATTTCATTTTTGTTTATTCTTGCTTCGCGAGGTTTTCTTGCTTTCTTTTGAATCTTTCTGTGATATGGTACGGTTTTCTAAGATATCCACTCTTTGATTAAGTTGTACGATAGCGCTCTGAATTTTTTGGAGCAACGTTATGATTTCTTTATTATTTGCACTGAACGAGTTGTCATTATTTTTTACATCAGAGGTTTCATGATTTCCCTCTGCATTGGTTTTAGCCACTTGTGCGTAGGATATAGCTGGTGTTATAGGATTTACTGTGGGAGTTTTTTTATGCTTGTATTCTTTACATCACAGTTGTTTTACTTGTTTTATTATTTCTGACCTTAGCTTGGTATACAGAACAACCTTTATAATTTGCGGTGTGCCCTGTTTCTTTACATAGTACGCATGTTGGCTCAGTGTTTGGTTTTTTCTTACAATCTTTGTAGTGGTGATTTTCAGCGCATTTAACGCATCTGGGTGACCTTTTGCAGAAGCTTTTAGTGTGACCTAGCTGCTGGCAATTTGTGCATTGGGTATGTCGCGTACTTTTCTTGGCGGCTCTATGGTTATCTTGCAGTGCGCTATGTTTTTTATGTTGTAGACGTCTTTATTGTTATCTTTAGGATCAATCTCGACTGCGAATAAAGGGAATTTGATTTTCTCCTTGGTGTTGTCTTTATTTGTTATTGTTTTATATATGTTTGTTATGTACCTGACGTTATGTCCTAAGTTCATGAGCTCTTCTTTAATTTCGTCGGTGTTAATGCTGCTAGGTAATCCTCTGATTACAAATCTGAAGGAACGTTCCTCCTTTAACTGGTAAGTATGATATTCAATACTGCTGTTTTTATCATTTGTACTTGTAGTTACATCACTTTTGATACTTTCAATCATTAATTTTAGATGTGGATAGAGTGGAATCTTGAGGTCGAACTCTCAACTTTTTTGAAGTATTGAAAGAAAATAACAAATGCGACTAAAAAAGATTTAATAAAATTATTATAAAAAAAAATTTTTGAAAATAGATTTTCATTTGCGATCATTTTTTACAATTAATGAACAAAAAGAGAAAAATTATTTTTCATACCGTTGGATACGAGCAGAAAAGTATATAATGCTCTTTCCAAAATACATTAACAATTTCATATCACGGTGAATCAAAAAAGTATCGGATATCCTTTTCAATAATTACAAGTTAATGCATGAAATATAATTCCTCGAAAAATTCAGTAAAAACTAATGCAATAACTATCGATTTAGGAATTATAAGCTCTCCATATCAACCTTTTTTTTTCTTGGTATTATGCAGAATTATGCAAAAAAACTAAAAAATCAAATTTTTGTGGCTAAGTTCTTTAATTTTACATATTCAAGTCAAATGAAGATTTGATATTTTTAATGCTAATAGAACTGTTATAGATATTAATATTATACATAAAATTCTCGTCTTACGATGTTCGTTTATGCTAATCTCGGAAACTACTTAACCGATTTGCACAATTCAATACTAGTAATAAATTAACTTATTAATATTTTACTAGATACATCCAATAAAGGATGTTATTTCATTAAAAACAAAAAATTATGCAATAATATATTTGCCAACCTTCGATGTAGTAATACTTCAGTCAAGATAGTCAAACTAGTTAAGCACAGCAAAAAGTCACTTTTTATCGGGTTTTTCAGCCTTGGGAGTATTAAAACATCACAGAGCCCAAGTCTGGTGAAAATATGATGGATGAGACATGATTATATTGTGTCAAATAAATTATAAACAAAAAATGCTCTTTTCGTCAAAATTTAGCAATTTCGTAACAAATCTTGCTGCTATACGTTTTATGCCAACCGATTTCCCAAAATCTTAAGCAAATTCTCTTAAAGTGATTAAAAACTTCTGAATAGCAATTTTCTTCACTGCTAAACTTATAAATCTCCTTACATTACTAATCTCCAGAAACTCTTATAATTTAACAGCTGATATTAATTCAACTTCTTAGCGACGATAATTATAATAAGCTCTTGTTTTAAATATTTAAAAAAAAAATCAAATAACAGGAAAATAAAACTACGAAAATGATGCTTCTTGTCGAAGTGCCTTGAAAAGTCACTTTTTGTACTACAATTAGCTAATTTGTCATTATTAATGCTATACATTTTTGATGTAATTGGATGCAATTACCCTTTAATGATGTAAACAGCATAAAAATTTCATTTTTTTCTTTCTTTGAATTTTTCAAATTTAGTCGAAAATAACGAAAAGTTGACCCCATGCTGTAGATGATTATATAGTGTACATAATTTGATGCTACGCTTTGTGTATTTTGGCTAACTTATATAGGGGAGCGGCAATTTAATTAATGAGCTCGTCGCTCATTATATGTTATTCAGGCTAGTTTAACAACTCATTTTGCTTATTCGGAACTGCAGTACAGGGGGTAAAGGTTAAAATGACAATCCAAAGGGGGATATATTGAGTAGGATGCTTGACTCATCTCTTAATTGAATGTTGACTATAAATTTTATAGTTAAAATTTATTGCATCACTACGCACTTCAATTCGTTTTTCATAAAATCAATCAAGTCAAACATATACTCGTAGTTACAAAAATACCAATATTTTCAATGTAACTAAAAGTTTTTCAATTTTATGGATGCTTAAATTACTTTATTGTTACTTACATTGCTTAGAGACATTATTAATTTCAATTAAATTGCTTTAGTTATTACTTAAGAACTATAAGAAAAAAAAATTAGGCAGTCTCAAACTCAAGTTGTGTTTTTGTTTTCAACTTTTAAAAGTTTACTTTTTGATATTACAAAAAACTTACGTACAATATAGGGCGTTTTTATTTACAATTTCTTTGGAAAAAAGAAAATAATAATAATTTTTTATTATTTTTAATAATTCGAATAAAGCTTACTTTAATTTTATATTCATGAACTTCAATCTTAATTAGATCCAGTCCCTAAATAACAAGGCGTGCAAGCGTATACACATTTTCGTAAACTGTTTTGTTAATTCAAGTGAGGAAGTGATAAATATTGACGACAACAAATCGTAGAGCACTGATTTTGGAGCAAAGTCATCGAAATTTTCGAATCATTGGTTTATCTATCCTTCAGGGATGAATGAAATCAAACAACCTAAACGAAATGTAAACAACCCCGTAAGCGGAAGGGTATCGTTGTTTATCGCATTAATGACATATTCATCCTTTTTTTGGGGTGAGTTACACCTTTGCCAGTCAATTAAACTTATTTGTGTTTACCCTTTTTCAAAAGGGGTTTTACAAAAACGAAGACAATGTGATACAATCATTTCCGTTAAAAAATATTTGAAGAGTATACTCTTGAGATTTGATTTGATTCTTTTAAAAATTATTGTTAAATGCTTTAGTTAGGATATTGTCACGTTTAAAAATTCTTTTCTTCTGTCTAATATTCTGGTAATTGTTTTTGTTTTACAGAAAAAAGGGGTATTTATAATATTCATTGTTTGCCACTTTGTTGATTTTTATTTTGGTTTAGTATTCAAACAAAAGGCAAAATGATGAGCTTAAGAATAATAAAAATAAATTGCAAATAAAAGTGATGATAGATGATATAATAGAAGAATGTAATTATATTATGTTATCAAGATACACTAGAGCAAAGCTTGATAAAAAAAAATTTAAGCGTAAGCTTAAAACCACACGGCAGAAGTGAAAACTTAAAATAAATTATAAACATATATATAGTGACATACAATAATTATAGCTTATAGTCGTCTTTATTAAGCCTATACAGCACTTAGAAATGCAGGTGATACTGAAATTAGAAAAAAATTGTAAAATAGAATTGATATGTATTTCTAAATCTAAAGGAAATACTCCACCATTAGGGATGCAGATAAAGCATGGATGAATCTTTAATTATAAGCCATTATATAATCATAGAGTTCTTATGAAAAATTACAGACTTCAATATGAAAACTCCTTATGAAAAGTTTAAATATCGCTGTGATTCGGGACGTAAGGACACCGCCGATTCGCGTCTTAAATGTAATGAAGTTTATCCATTCCAGCTTGGCAGCATTATAAAGGAATTTCGCCCTCTGAAATTTTAAGATGAAATTGAGTGATTAATTCAAATATCGCTCAAACTGAGTGATGTAGGATAAGAATAAGGATCAGAATTTAAAAACCGTAAGAGTCATCTTTGGTCACTCAAAAAAAATTATTCGATCTAAGTTGTAACATTCACCATTTAGCCCTACCTTGCATATTTATTTAAAAATAACAAGTTTTTCTCTGATCGATGTTTGATGTTTTTAATTACAAAACTATGATATAGATATATACAATATATTATAAATTTCTTAAGAACTAACACAATGCACTACACACACCTGGATCCAAAATGCTACCATCTCCAAGAGTTTTTTAAAATTATAATCGATATTTTGAATCAAAAATTTAAGTCAAAAGTCAAAGTGTTGTATTAAATTCTTAAAAAAATAATCACTAAAGCTTGGGTAGTTTATTATACTTAATAACCATACATTACTCTAATTTTATATCCTTATTCTTTATAGAATATGACTTAGATTTCTTTTAGTAAATATCAAAAGAAAATCTTTATATAACCGCGTCTTTGTTATGTGGAAAAATGTTACGTGCTTCAGGGCATTTAGTGATTTATATTAAGTGCAAGCATCTCTAAAAGAATGTCCCTGTTTATATATAAATACATATATTGTGTATATATAGGTATATACAATAGCAAGAGTTTTATGTATACTAGGAGACTTCTTAAAATTCTCCTGGTACCTTTCATATTATAAATAAATAATACATTTTGAAATTCTTAATGGATTAATCATAATAGTATAAAGAGTAAGTGAAATATAATTCAACTATAGAAAATTGCATTCAAATTTGAGGTACGAGTATTTATTTACCCTTAATATTTACCAAATTAAGCAGTTTGTTACCATATACATATATAATGTATATATATATATAATATATATATATATATATATATATATATATATATATATATATATTAGGTCTACCGGAAAGTTCTGTCCGTTTTTGGAATAAAACAAAATACAAATTTTTTTATCGTTAAATAAACTTTATTGAATAATGTAATTGCCATTACTATTAATGATTTCTTGCCAGCGTGAGGGCAACTTATAAATCCCATTTTTGAAAAATTCCGTATTTTTTGATGCGAAAAATTGAACCAGTGCTTGTTTTATACCTTCTTCATTATTAAATTTTTTGCCCTTCAAAAAATTTTGTAAGGACAAAAATAAGTGGTAGTCTGAAGGTGCTAAGTCCGGAGAATATGGTGGATGTGACAGAATTTCCCAGCCAAGTTCTACAAGTTTTTGACGAGTGCCCAAAGCAGCATGTGGCCTGGCATTATCATGCTGCAGTATGATATTCTTCCTATTGAACATTGCCGGTCTTTTTTCTCGGACTGCTGCATTTAAATTATCCAATTGCTGACAATACTTCTCCGAATCGAGCTTTTCGCTCGGTTTTAAAAGCTCATAATGTATTGGTCCTCGAATGTCCCACCATATACACAACATTCTCTTATTCAGAGTCAGTTTTGGTTTAGAGGTAGAAGGGCTAGGTTTTCCGGGTTCACAATATGCCCTTTTTCTTGCTATGTTTTCGTAAGTTATCCACTTTTCATCCCCAGTTATCATTCGGTCCAAGAAGGGCTCACTTTTGTACCGAGCAAGCAGAGAAGTGCATATGATGACTCGATCATTCAAATTCTTTTCACTTAAATCATGTGGTACCCATCTTGAATATTTCCACACCAATCCTATATTCCGAATATGGTCCGAAATGGTTTGCTGAGTTGAATTAAGCCTTTCTGCGATTTCTGATGTTGTCAGAAAAGGATCTTGCTCCAACATGTTCTTGATAACATCGTCATCAACCAAAGATGGCCGCCCAGAACGTGCCTTATCAGAAAGGTCAAAATCACCTGATTGGAATTTTTCAAACCATCTTCTGCATGTTCTATCAGAAACTGCACCTTCACCAAAAACTTTTAATAAATTTTTGCTTGCTTCTGTAGCATTTCTTCCTTGCTGAAATTCATATAAAATACAGTGACGTAAATGAACTCTATCAGTAGCCATGTTTAGATTAACGCTTCACACATACAACTAACGTCAATCGACTTTTGTTTTAATAAATTTGCTTCGTCAGTATGTATACATTGAGTGATAAAAGTAGAGGGGCACACATGCACCAAATAAACATGTCCTTACCTGTCAAAACCGGTTGCGACAAAAACGGACAGAACTTTCCGGTAGACCTTATATATATATATATATATATATATATGTATAATATAACAAAATTTTATTTCAAAACAACAAAGGATTTTGTATAATTTGATTTTTTAGAAAAATGGTTTCAAATTATACCATATTCAATGTATAAATATGTATGTTCTATTCAGAAAAAAAAGGTTTATGTAATTTTTTAAACAAAACCTTAAAACTGATGTGAAAAAACTGTTTAATGATATAATTTATATTACCAGATTATTATAAAAGCAATTACAGAGGGAATCGAGTAATGATTTTCTTTACTAAAACTACTACTTGAAAATTGAAAATATTTTGAAAAGTGACAAGACACATATTTGAAATATGAATATTTATATTAAAATTAGAATCACCAGATTAGTAAATTATGAGCTCAACAAATGTCCTTTAGTACATCCTTTTAAATATTTACAACAAAATAATTAATTAGAATACACCCGATTTTGAGTTTAGTAATTTTTCACGTAATATTTCAACATAAATGAGTCAAAAAAATGTTAGAATTTTTCACGGATGAATTGAGTGCAAAATATACCTTGAACGTCATTGACATTTAGTAGACATAACGTTGCTCATTTGACGTATACCATGTGGATATAAACTAAATTTAAATTAAAAATACACAACTTTGAAAAGAAATGTAAGGACACAATTTCACGATAAAATAAATCTGAATAAAAGATTATTTAATTATTTGTATAAATTTTTGATTTCAATAAATTGAGCACTCAAACAAAAATTTTAGAGTAGCAAAAGAGAAAGACAGTTTCATGATCTTTTATAATACTTTTTATGGAATCTTAGATAAAATTAAATACTTTTAATTAAAATCAAGCTTAATAGCTTTTTTATAAGGAAAATTTTGTATTTAAAGTACATAAAAAGACGAATTTTTTTCTATTATTGCAATTTTTTAAGGAGAATACTTCAAACACTTAGGCAAGTGTTTCTAAAGGTATTGAAGTACCTTTTGTCGAACTTCAATTTAGAAAAACGCTAAAGATCCATCTTTTTTCTTTAGATTCGAATTAAAATATAATCCTTTTAAGAAATTAATGCAAATTGAGAATCTCAAAAAAAATTAAACTTTGGTGTAAAGTTAATAACCTCGAGCTCGAATTATAAAAGAAATTTTAGGTTTAGGATTAAACTTTGGGGATAGTTTTCACCCTATTAAAGTAAATGTCCTAATATAACTGATTCAAAAGTACTATCTTGGCTAAAAAATTTTTAACCAAAATGTAGATTCAAACTTATTATTTTGTAAGTAGACAAGATACATATATTTAACTTATTGAGAAATCAAGCATAGTTGCTATCTTCTTTCTACAGTGTAAATTTGTGTTTTATTTAATCTACTCTTATGAAATTAAAAAATCCAGCAACTGTAGAAATTCATACTTATATGGAATTTTACAGGATCTATATAAAATCTAACTTAAGAAAAAAATTCAATGTTTTATATGATATATTCCTTTCTTCAGATTTTTTTTTAACTCTGACAATGATCTTTGTAGTAGCAATGTAGATGTCACAAATGTTGCAGATGTAACATATCATACTTTTTTCTCGCAACTAAAGTTCACCTCTTTTGACTAGAATCATCAGCTAAAGATTTTTGGGAAATGTAAATTTTCATTTTCATTTCTAGAGTATATTATAAGTTTGTTTATTTTTCAGCTAAATGTGCGTTTTAATCGATCCAATCATGTTACATAATCAAAAATAAAAAGAATAATCTACTCCGACTTATCTCACATTAGAACCATTCATGTCATAAATATTTAGTGTCAGTATTTTAATTGAAAGAAAAACTTTCTATATAAAAACAGCAATCGTTTTAATATTTAAAGGCTCAAGAGAAAATATAAATTCCATTTTTAACGGGTTGAATTATTATAGGTATACTAAGCCTGAAAAATTATTACAAAATTGGCATAGTTATTAGTGAAAAAATATATGCTAGTGCAATAAAACTTCAGACCTTATAACTAACATACAACTTATTCCCCTTAAATAAAAATAACTAATAATAGCGTCGCGTGCCACTAGTCAGAATAGCAATGGGTGTTCTCATTGTTGACTTGAAGTTAATATAAAACATGAATGGCGTTGATTTTTTAATGTCTCTTTCAGTCAAAGGACTCATTTTTCTTACCCATTCGAGAAAAAATATACTCTTTTGTTTGCAATCAACTCAACCCACTATAGAAAATTTGATGTTGTTCATCATTTTCCACCCATTCCTCAATGAATTTTATTCTTAAATATATAGAACAGGGGATATTCTGCCAAAGTACTACTGATTAAAGACAAAAAATTCTTGTTTGATTGAAAAGCCTTTGTAAATGAAAACAATAGAATCACGGTAGGGAATAAAATATATTTTAGACCTGTTTTCAAAACCTCCATAATTCTTGGAATAGAAGAGGACTAATTGTTCGAAAAGAAACGAGAAATATTGACACAAATGAAGTAATGATTTTTAGTTTTTTTATTTTTGAAATCAGTTTTCTCAAAAAATACTTATTTTGTATGTAACGAACTTTATTATTCCGGGGAGAAAAAATGTTCATACTCTGAAGCAGTTAAGAAGAACTTTTCAAACATTTTGATATAAAGGAATTTAAACTGTGAAAGAAACTTCTATTTACTTTTTACCAAATTGAATTTAAGATTTAATTCTTGAGGTCCTTGCAGAAAAAATTCCTTGTTTGAATTTAATCCTTTATCACTTAAAGAACTGATTTCTTTAAATCACTCTACAATTTAAAAATTTTCTAGGAACGTCACTAAAGTCTAAATGTTTTCTAGTAAGTACCTTTCATTGCATTTACTACCTTTACTTATTCAAATTTTTCAATATAAAATATTTAACATTTTCTATACTCATTTCCTTTAACAAAGAAAAACAGAATTGCTATTGATACAAAATATCCCATTTCCACAAATGAAATACATTTTTGCTCCTCTTGTTTTGCGGATATTTACCTTTGATTAGATCTTTAAATTAAAAGGAGAAATTTTTTTCTCATATAATATATTTCATCATTCCATGAGAAACTTTGTGAACAACTAAGAAGTTAGGTTGTCAACATCCCAGACCAAGACAATTTATAAATGGGTTAAAGAACCTTTGAATTAATCGCCAAGTTGTCATCACATCTCAAATTCCGATTGAAGTTCAACTCCCTGCTAATAGAATATACATATACATTATATAGATAAATTAAATTGCACAAAATAAAAAACTTTTTCATGGAACTGCCAAATATTTGTCAATAATGTCTTTTGAATCATTAGGGAAAGTTTCTCAGTGGAAAAAATGTCATTCAATTTAAATGAAATGTGCTAACATTGTGAAATCTATTGAAAATTAAATAATGCACAGTTTGTGTTTTTGAAGTGTATATTCTACCATGGCTAAAAGATGTATGGCGGAAGCTTACAAACTGACACAGAACAGAAGAACAAGAGAAAGTTGAGAAATTTTGTTGAAATATAGCATAAGTACCAAAAAACACCACTTAAGCACTACTTTTATTTGGAAATAGTTTCCATAAAAACATAAATATAAAGTTTTAATGACGAAATATTTATGTTTATTTAATAGAATTAAAAAAAACTTAAAAAATTAGGCAGAACTTAACAAAATTAGCTAAAACTTACAGAAATTTAAGATGCATGAATTAGAAAATAATAACAGTGAAGATACATTAATGTCAAGAACCAAGTCGGCAAATCCAATTTTCAAAAGAAAAAAGCAAATCAACAGATTTCCTGGTTCCAAAACAATACTACATAGTATCTTTTGCACTTTGTAACGGTTTTTCCTAAATATTACAATGATTTTCTATAGTGAACCCAACAATTATGCTTATTAACATTTTGATTTTAATAAATATGAGCTTTAGCACTTTGAATGACTTACTCTATAAGCTTGACCATTGACCACTTCATTTAAATCAACTTTCTCTCACTGGACCTCTTTTTTACCTTCTATAAACAGTAAGTGGTGGCTTACAAACTTAAATGAAACAGCAGCAAAACTAGAGCTATTGACATCATTGTTTCTTATATGGCAACATTTAAAGCCATCCATCCAATGTTCAATGATTGCTTTTGATGGAACAGAGTCAAGATGAAGCTAATTAATTAATTTTGCTGTGGTCATAGTTTTCCATCAAAAAGCAATCATAAATCTATTCACAAAACTGATATACATCCATTTTTGGAATAGTGTTACTAAAATCCTATTCATTTTTAGCATAGAATTTTGTTTAAAGTTTGTAGAAAATAGCAGAACCAGCTAAACTTTAACTTATTAATAATAATAATGTTAAAGAGATGTTATGTCAACATCCCAGAAAATAAATTTATCAAATAAATTAAAAAATGGAAAATTTAATGTTCATGCTCGTATTTTGCAAAAAAGCGGAAAAACTTTTTTTCTATTAAATTAGTTTCAGCCTCATAAACTTTTGTATAAATACCAACAAATTACAATAAAATATAATAATAATCACATGAAAGATTTATTCATGATAACAGCTTCATTTAGTGTAAAATATTTCCATTTGGGAATACTTTAAGCAGTTTCAACTGTGACTGAAACCATTTCTCTAGCTTATAACGTGTCATTTTAGTAAGACTTTGAATACGTTCACTAAATTGGAACTCAATTATGCTATGTCTAACAATAACTTCTTATTGTCATTTTACAAGTTCCATAGTAGTTCTTGTATAATGCTGAGAAGGGTAATCTAATACTTCAATAACATTTAGGGGTAATAAGGATTTTAAGCTTTGAACTATCTTTTTTAATGTAAAATAATATTTCATTTGTAATTTAATAACAATTATTTTATGAAATACATAATTATGGTTATACTTATTTAAATTTTAATGATATTTTTTACACAAATTTTGCTGAGTGTTAAATTTAGAAGAACAATTAAATCATATTTAGCTGACTACTTTTTTAAATAGTTTTTTCAATGAAAATAATTCACTTATTTGTACTAATTTTCTTCTTTAAAAAACAAACTTCTTTCTAAAAGCGATATCTTTCGCTTTCTGATTACTAACAATTTTTATAAGATTCAAATTTATTTTATTATAATTTTTGTTTTTAAAAATCACTTAACCTACTTTAATAGATGTTAGCGAAGCTTTTTTACTAACTAGAAGTTTCTTTGTTGTACTTTACAATAAATTGTAGCAGTGCCCCATTAAAGGCATCTTTACGAAGTTTTCGAGAAAAATAAGATTTTCAAATATATTTAATAGGCCCTTTTTTCACCATTCGCATAATTTTACATCTTTCATCTTTCTTTACTTTTGTAATTTGCATTTTTTGCTTAGTTATATTCTTAGTTTTCAAAACGAAAGATTCGTTATTCTTCACTAAATTAAAGATAGTTTACCTTTACTTCAAAGATCTTGGATAAATGAACTCAATTGTCAGCAGCTGTAAGGTTTTACTTTGAGAGCCCTTAAGTTTTTTTCCTATTATATTTACAAAAAAAGAACATTAAATAACAAAAAACATGCTTTTGCGGCTATAAGCAACACCATTTGAGGGATTAAATGCTGTGCAGGTGCCATTTTTATCTGACTTACGCTAAGTAAAAGACACATATTTTTATGTAAACATTGTTAAAAAATTAAGGTTAACAAAAATAAATTATTCTTTGAAAAAACCTATAAGCTATGCTCTTATAATTGTATCTGTTATTAAAGAAATTGTTTTGACATATACAAAAAAATTCCGTACTAGGATTACTTTATCAAAACATAAAAATTTTTAAATACTATGTGTTCAAAGTTTTCAGTAATTTATGATAAACAGACATGTGTTTTTTTTTTATTTTGGGATTTCGATTAATTAAAATTAATTTTAATTTTGAATTTCAAATTAAGAAAAATTAAAATCCAACTTATTTTAAAATTCCTCTGTAAGTTATGCATCTCTAGAACTATCAAATAGGAATATTATTACATTATAAAAACGTCAATCCTGTACTCTAATTATATTGTTTTTATTATATAACCCTTGATAACCATTCAAATCCAGCAGGGATTCAGTCTATTATGTTAAATCACGTGAAAGCTATCCTGTTGTTGTATATATGTACATTACATTAGTACAAAGTACGTCAATTAAATAAACATGAGCGTTAAAATCACATCCGGCGTCTTTGCGCAGCGTCTGAATACCTAATGGCCACCCGCAGATGTAAATGGGACACAAAGTTGACCAAAACATGTAATCAGTCCGTTGAGTGTAAATTTATTCAGCTCATTCGCTTCTCCTAATTGTACCCTTTGGCAGATAACATGGTCCATCGCACATGGGTAGCCTGTAATTTATTAATGTTAGGTCTGATGGCACCAACTCCAAGTGCAGTCCTTCTAAAAAGGTCACTGCCTCTAAAATTTTAGCGAAACATAAGAGCGTTCTTTGCCGAAAAACAAAAAATGTAACGCATAGTATGTATGTGTAAAGCATAAAACTAAAATTCCTTTTAAATGCTTAATGACTATGGGTCCTTTTGAAATTATATGGACTATGATAATAATCAAAAATAGATTAGCTTAAATAACCTTTTTTTTTGTATATTTATACAAAAAATTTATCATTCTCTTTCATCTTCTCCACCAGTTTTTTTGTGTTTGCTGATTGTTTCATTTTATTGTTTTTAATCTTCTTGTCAGATAAATCGGATTTGGTATTTTTTATACTTCACTTTAAAGTTATATTGAGTTAGCCATTACCTTATATTAAACTGAAAGGAAAAAGAAGAAGAACCTAATTAACATATTAATTTCTTCGATATTACTAGGTATAATTGGTAATGATAACAAAATGTAGTTAAAAAGTTCAAACTATTCTCATTATACACATTTGACTTTCTTCTTCAAAATTTAAAAATAAATGTTAAATAGCTTTTACAATATTAAATTACATAAATATAATAGCTTAAAATAAGCCAAATTAAGTTTTCTCTAAAGTATTATATTTCAATTTACAAAAAACTTTATCTAAAAAATCTCAAAGGGATATTATGAATACGTCATTAATTGATGTTCATATCTTTATCAATACGAGTACGTTATGGATTCTAAATTAAAAAATAAAACTAATCTAATTATTCGGCCTTTTTTAACCCTACCCTTATTACAAAAACATTAAACTATAATTGATAAATATGATACTAAATGATAAAAGTTTCTTTTTGTAATAGATTCATCCCTTAAAATCTCTGATTATATTGTAATGTTAAAAAATAAAATGTTGCATTTAATTTCACTTTTAGTAATCATATAGCTATTAATAATTAAATGCGGGTTTATTCAATCAATGCACGTGCCAAAGCGGAAAGCACGTTAAAAAACCAGCGCCCATTCTAGCTAAACATTAGACGATATCGTGTCCAACTATTCCCCGAAATGATTGCCCATCAGATAATTCTCAGATTAAACACTAAACACTCATGCTATAGTCAATTGAAACACAACAAAAGTAATTGAACAACAAATCATGATTGGTTAAAAGTTTTTGTTTGTTATTCCAAGGATAGAAATTTGAATCCATTGAATATTCGTATAATCTTGTTTAGATAAAGCCTGAATAAGAAATTGGTAATTAATGTTTTGAGTAGCCGTTATTAGTTTGTTTATTTAGAAATCAAAAATATCATAACAAAATTTAAACAATTAAAAATATTAGTCAACCTACTACTGAACTTGTCTGTTCATGCATAAAAGTTTGAAGTAATTTTTAAGCTTGCTTAATTAAACCTCTTTAAAAACTTGCTTTGATTGTTTTTATTGGCTTTTCTGTGATTTTTTATTTCGCATGGTAGCGTTCTTTCTTCACAGCAATTATTCTTGAAATGATCAAATGTTTTGTTTGTTTTTTTAAATAATTATGATACTTATATAACTTTTTTTTGCACTTTACAATAAATTATTTTTAGACTTTAAAATATCTACAATTTGTTACTTTAAAAAAATAGCAGGCAATAGCAATAGCAAAAATAGTTCATCTTAGTTTCATTTTTATTTTGAATTCTTTATATTCAAAAGTTAAAACATTTCCTTAAGCAAAGCCATTTTTTTTGCTTTCAAGATTAAAAAATGGGAGCATTTTATAAACACAAAATTTTATATAAAATATATACAATTCTGTTTTGTAAGTGATTTGATGTCTTTTTCAATGTTGACATAGGATGCAAAAAAATACAAAACAAAAAAAATTGAGTGCTCAAGTAGAAGGACAAAAGCTACATTTGGTGAAGACATTTTACCATTATTTACGATTGCATGTGCAAAGGCTACGTAGCACTTTAATCAAGACGGAAAAATGCCTACAAAAAAAGAGAAATTACAATATATTGTATTGTTGTATGGAAGCTGATTCCTGCATTTTGAGTTTCGCCTTCTTTTATAATTGCAATGACAGTCAAGTGACAGACGTCACCACCACTGACAGCATCACGTTAAGATGAATAGCGTATTGTTCCTTCATGACAAGGAACCTTCCTCCATACTTTGATTTTTACAATGTTGAAAAGCATTAAAGAATGCGGGGGAAGTAGCCGTCAGTTTTACTAGCTAGCGATACAATAGTTTCTATGAATGAAATTACGATGCGATACGTTAAGAATAATTCTTTGCTATAAAAAATTCGATATAAACTCAGTGAAATTAATTCAAGAAAATTTATAAGTCGACTATTGGTAAATTAAATTTAAGAAATTATTAGGTGGTCATTAATAGTTTAAGAAAAATAGCCAGATTCATTTTTAATATATTTACAAAACCAAAAAGTATATGTCACTAAAATCTTGCATATTTAGATCTGGTTGTTTTAATTTACATGCAAACCACATTTGTTACAACAGTCTCGTATTTTTATCAGCTTCGTTTTTAATTGACAGTCTAAATGATGGCATAATTTCTTATGATATGATTATGGTTTACTTTTAACATGTGATCGTAATTGTTAAATTTGTTCCCTATGAAACATCAACTTTTTCCTAGAATGATTTTAATTTTCTTTGAAAATAAGTCAGATTTTATTATTTTTTCAGCGATATGAAACTTCCATTTTAAGGATTGTCCATAAAATTTCATTAAATGGAGCTTTAACTAATAACAGTAAGTGCTTTAGGTATTATGTTTAGACTTCTGTTCTATTCGATTAGCGAATTTCCTTGATTAATTTCACGATAAAAGTTTTATAACAGTATTAATCAAACTCAAAATATTTTGTTCCATATACTTCACAATACAATTCAACTAAATACACATTCAAAATTGCTGATATTAATTTAATCAAAATTTTGTTGCATTCAAGATTCATACTCTTTGCATAAGAACTGACATCAAAATTGTATTGGAAGTTCCAAAATATTATTCGAATATATTTTTTAAATTTTCTTCTGGAGCTTTTAGTACTACTATTTATTATTTACTATAATAAGCAGTAAACATAATTTAGGACTTTTTTAAAATTCTATTATATACCCCATACGCCTATATAGACATGGGACATATTAAGCAATATAAAAAGTATAAAACATCTGTAGCTGCCAAAACTAGTTTGAAATATAAACCCTGCGTTTGCTGTTAGACAACTGCTGAAGTATTTATTGCTTAACAAGGGTTTCGATAAACACCTTGAAAAATACTTGCATTCAAATGGATCTATGAAAAAATATATTTGAGTAACTTTGTACAAATTTTCCATTTATTTTCGCATAAAAATGCAATTACTGGTTAACTTTAACCCTCAATGCATAAAGCAATAGCCTTTGGCAATATGCTGGAATTATTCAAGCGTTCCAATCAACTGTCCTGATCAATTTTGGCTAGTTGGACTTTTGATGTTCCCCAGGGTACATGTGTTTAATTAAGTACAAGCGTGCGACAGTAACAATCACAATTTGTTATAATGACCACCTTCCCTTTTCTTAACCTGTCTACTAAGGGTTGTTTTATCTTTACTGAATAATATACATAGTATTTTGTTCAAAAGGGTGAAAAGCTTTTACGGAAGCTCGGCGCCGTATTAATAATGCACCCTAAGCTAAAAACAATAAATTTTAAATTTGAAAAAATTGGAAGGAAAAAAAAACTTGTGCCATAAAAGAACTTAAAAGCAAGAAAGTTTTCTTTTTGACTCTAATATGATGAGTTTTTAGTAACAAAAGTTGTACATACTTTGACAATTTTTGTAATATAAATATGTAATATTCTTGCGTATTGAAGCAAACAAATCAAAATTGGATCAAAAAGTTTTTGGTTTTGAGCTACCAAAATTTATATTCGCAAATTTCAATATTCATTTGTAAAAATTATTTATTTATGCATATTCTAACATGAACTCAAAGCTACACTAAGTAAGTAAGGTTTCTAAGTGTATGCCTAAGCAGAGGCGTTTATTACATTGAGCCATTGTGCCTCAATTACATTGGTCCAATAAATGGTGTTAAAATAGACGCTTGTGCTTACGCATTTTTTGGTATTTGTTGTTGTAGTTAATAACACTGGGGTGGCGAAAATTTTTATTAAAGTTATCTTTCATTTTTAATTATACACTTACAGCAAGATTTTCTTTTCGTTTAAAAGCTTGAATTCTAACGCAGATCATTTTTATATATTCTTTCTCATAATTTTCACAGATTAAAAATTAGCTGTGCTGCATTTAAGTATTATTACTGCAGGACATAAGCAAAAGCACTTAGATTAGAGTTAAATTACCAGATTTGTACGGAATACTAAAGCACGCCCTATAAGAAAAATCACAGTTCCTAATAATCTAAGTACAGCTCTTTGTTTTTATTCTCACGTAGCCTTGAAATGTGTGACCTGTAGTTTTGAAATTTATTCTCAAATAAAATCTAGCTTGACTTGTTAAATTCAATCGATTTAAATTAGAAATAAGAAGGAGTTAATATTATATTTTTCTTTAATTTTTGTTAATATCAAGCTGAATTTCCAAAACTTTCAGCTGACATATTAAAAAAATAATTTATGAAACTTCTTTTTTCCCAATTGTATGCTGTAGTTTTTTATAGAGCATAGAAAATTTTAGAGTATTAAAAATTCCAATTGTATTTCTTGAACTAGTTAGAAATAATCATCAAATTAAATTTTAAATTATTCAGTTTATGTTCAAGACAAGACAATAAGAAATATTTAAATCGATTCTTAATAACGTTAAAATCAATTAACTCAACGACTTAGATAAAGTTCTCTGACAATTTTAGAAAACAATTTGATAAATTACTACATGTCATTCTCTACATTGTGCATCCATCACATTTTGCTTGTCTCCACCACGATTTTCACTTAAAGAGACTTGATGTCTCCTTTATAATACGTAGAAGCTTTCAAGCATTTTAGTAATTTAAATGATTTAATTAATAATGATTATAATTACAAAGTTATCTCAGCGTAACAAAACATCTTTTAAAAATCATTTTGTTTTTCTATCTTCAAAGACGTCCATTTAATTCAAAACACAAAATAAAAAGCACATAATACACAAAAAAAAGAATGTTTGAAGTACTAAATTAAATTTCAGGGTACTTAAAATAAAATTTTAAGGAAAGAAATTAGAAAATATAAGCTTGCTACCAAAATGCCAGAAATAATTAAATACAACTGAAATGATATAAGAAAAAGGCCGTACTCATGCAAGATGACTTGAGAAGTGTTTGATGTACTGCAGGAAATTGTGGCTAAATAAAAAACAAAGCAGTCAAAAACCCCGTGACTTATACTTTTAAATTACTTTTTGAAAAGAACTATCTTAAAGCCCTGTGCAGCCACAGGGAAACCCCTGACAAAATGAGTTTTTGATGCTTTGTGATAGGGTCACAACCCGATACAAAAAACAAAAACATAGAAAAAAACGAGAAAATGAATCCAACTTAATGGACTGTGAAAGTAATTCTTCATTGGAGGATGTCTAGTTATTTCTAGATGCTATTCAGTATAACGTTGAAATGTTTATTTTTATCCTTCCGGGCCGGGTTAGATACATATATACGCTGCGAGCTCTTCAAATAAGATGTCAGCGTATCTTTTCTCAATGACTCCATGCGGCATTTCTTTAGATTTTGACATCAATGTCAAAACCACTAATGTCCCCAACAAGCTATAAATCGTAATGAGTTACAGATTAGAGAAATTTTTAGGATGAATTTGTTTATCTTAGGAATATAGTTCTCAATCATGTTATATAAGAAAACAAACTTTTGTTTTTGTTTTTATTTTGTATACTTACTATTATAGGTAAAAGATATTTTATAAAAGATAAAAATTTCAATGCACTTGCAAAGCTTTTATGTGCTCAATAAAATTATTAAACCAACATTCAAACACTTTGGAAAAATATGTTTTGCTGGAGATCTATTCAGAATTTTGTTTGTTATTTAAAGCTTGAGCTGTATATTTGTTTTTAGCTAGAAACCTAATTCTAAAATTTTTATTTTCATAAAAAGTCCAGCTGTGGCCTAGAAAGTCTATTTTAGCAGACCATCAACCTTTTTATTTGGTAGTTAAACTTTAGGTTTCTATTATTAGTTGTTTTGTAATCTTTCTAAATTATATGATCACTCACTATTCATTCGACACTTCTATTTTTACAAATAATTTTGTGAGATGAAAGCTATTATTTTTTCTTAATTTACATTTTTTATTTTCTTCATGATAATTAACAAAACTTAGTCAGATAGAAAATTTATCTGTTTAGTGCTTAGAATACTGAACAAGTCAAAGTTTCAATTCCATTTAAAATATAAGCTCATGCATTTTATTTTATATATTTAAAATTTGACAGAACTTGAATGATTGAATAAAGAATGACTTTAAAACTATTATCTGAATCATTTTGGAAATTGTGGCCTATTTCAATAGTGTAAACCCTGTTTTGTCAGTTTGATATTAAGATTTATATTATTACTATTTTTATACTCATTTTACGTAGATATAGAAAAGAGTTAAGAATTAAGATGTATTTTTAAAAAGCACCGTGTGAAGAGTGTAATTTAGAAAAATGCACCAAATCAGCAATGAATTTTTCATTTATCTGTTGCATTGGAATTGTATTGGGCTATAACATTTGCATTAACAATTCTACTTTAAATCATCTCTGAAATAAACTGCAAATTATGATGATATTTTACACTGGACAGAAGCAGGGAATGCAAGACAAATAATGTTTCTTCAAACAGATTGTGAGAAAGAATTTCTCACATTGCTATTCTAATTTAATTCGAGCTTCATTAAATTTATGGTCAATGAATTCTATTCAAATCTTATCTACTCCGTATTAAGATGCGTGCAACCACGAAAAGTTGATAAATAATTTGACTTATATTCAATATCATTGGTACAGAAAACCTTTTTTTTTAAATTTATTTTTATTTATTAAAAAATCTTCAATACCTGTGACATTCTAACATTAAATTTTCAACTCTAGAGAAAGAGATCTTCAAAATAACTAAAAGTTGATTGTAAAAAGAAACAAGTTAACCTATTATAGTATCAAAACTACATTTTTAAACCACTTTCGTCAAGTATTGCGAGTTCTATTTCAAAACTGAAAAATAATATTATATAATATTTTAGCACTTGTAGATATATACTCATCCCACACCCGTTCCTCACATTATCAATACCAAAAATCCTTCTGGCTAAGGCATTTTAAGTCATTTTTTTATAACTGTCATTTTCAGCAATGTTTATTACTATGACACTTAACTATAAAGCTCTTATGGTGAATTTTTAAGTCTTTTGCTAGTATTTTAATGGAAATTCTTTCTCAAGCTCCAACATATTTACCAAAATGTCATTATGCTTTAACTCGCCTGTCTTTAAACACATTAATTCCGGATTCTTATCCGTTTAATAAATGCAAATTATTAACGTTAAGACTAAGCGAATAAAAACAAAAATACCTTCCATCATCAATTTATATATATATGCGCATACTGATGCCCTTCTATTTTTCGTATAATAATCCCATCCTGTTTTCCACAATTCTTAAAAGTGCCATAAAGACAACACTTAAATGCAGTGTTTCTAGCATAGAAAATATACTCCTGATACATTACAAAGGAAATATTTCGTATATTTATAAATTATGATAAATAAAATGCTATTGACATCAGTATTTAGGGTGTTTTCCAAAAGCGACTGGGGTATAAATTATAAAATGAATTAAATTGTAAAATATAACTTTAAATATTGGGTCTTATAATATAATTATTGTAAAAAACATATAATTCTTATAACAAAATTAGAAATTTTTGGAAAATATTTGGAGCAAAATAATCTTATGTTAGTTTTTTATTATTCATCAAAAAATATTTCAGATTAAGTACAAGTTTTTTAAAATAGAAACAGATACAGAGGCAGCTTTCATAAGTACTTGTATATAGAATTTTTAAATTATTCCTCTTGTTTTAGAATAAAATTACATTTAATTTTTATTATTGTGGCTGTAAGTATGTCTCATAACCAATTAATTTAGTTGGACGTCTTTAAAAAATTATTAATTAGCCTTTGAAATGAGTTGGTACGAGTATAAGGTTAAATTTCTCTAAAGAGAATATTTGTTAAAGATTAAATTACTCAAATCATAAATTGACTGAGTATGAGTCATACCAAGAAAACCTAACCCCACAGGTCTTTACGTTTGACACTTTTTTATATACTTTAGTAAATACTTTTGCGGTTTTGCTGATAAAATTAAATATTTATACACATAATTAAATAATTGACGTTAAACAATGGATAAAAACTATTTTTTTATTGCAGTTCCATACTTTCTGTACAAAAATTAAATACTTTAATATTTATTTTTTATTTAAAGATAAAAGTTTTAATGTAATTTCTAGTTTTCGTTTAAAAGGCTACCAATTTAAAGCGAATTTTCAAAATTTTTTTTGGTTATAAATAGACATTTGTTTTATTATTATTTTTTCATTAAATACAATGTTGCTTTGTCTCGGAACATAATTTTGAGGTAATCGAAAGATAGCCAAGAAATTAAGGTATCTTTCTATTATAGTTTAAAATTTTTAAAATATAGATATTTTAGAAGACATATTTTTCGGGTGCTGCCTTTCTTGCAGATCTTTAATCTCAGCAGCGTTTTATGTACAGGTACGGGTTTAAAGTAAATTGAGACTTGAGTTTAAATTCACAAAAATGAACAAAACACGTGTCTTCCTCAATCGTCTTGAAGCTAAAATAAAATCATCTGCACACTGTATGTGGCATGTAATGATTTTACTTTGAAATCAATTAAAAAAATGATATAAATAATAGTAGATTTATGAATAAGCAGGCTATAGAGAGTAAATATGTAAGGAACTTTTGTTGTTAAATAATTTTATTAAAACTAATGTTATTTTTACTTAATTATATAAAAACAACAAATAATAATAACAGTCGAAACATCTTGTGAAAAATTAAATAAATCAGAAAAAAAGGAAATATAAAAAATAATTTATAAGCAAATTTTAAACATCAGCCCCACAAATACTAAATAGTAAACTCTATAATATATACATTTATATTTTTAAATACTAAGACCATACGAAGAATAATTTAAGTTGCAAAAATTGGGTTTGAAATTTAAAGTTTCACATTACACTAAATGGAATACTTTTCCGATAAGTTTCTGATATAAACCTAGAAGCATAGTCTCGTATGCAAACCAAATACTGAATTCATGAATAAATTCACTTTTTTTGTCTGAATTAGATTTAAAAAAAGATTAGTAATTGTCAGAGAAACTGTGAAATAAGCGGTTTATATTATTATTATGAAACTAAGAATATGTGTTATTTCATCTTAAATTGATCTCTTAAACCAATTTTCTACTTGGCTTAATAAATGATCAACTAAGCTTTAATAGTTTTCACAGTGTCCAAATAATTTTAATAATAGCACTTTCTATTGTATGATACTAATAGTATACTTAAATACTCAATTTTATACCTCATTGGATGAAGAATGCACATGTGTTAAAAATTCGCTTCATACGCCCAAGATAACAACATACTATGAATTCTTTCTAAATTCTTTGTATTTTAAGCATACAAATGCCATAAAGCGAAAAATTTTGAAAGACTCGAGCCCTCAAGATGGAGCATTAAGACAACATAATTTTTGTTCATCGTTAACTGACATGGGGACTTATAGCAGAGACAGAAAACTTATATTCACGGGTAATTAAAGAAAAATTATTTGAAAACGCTTTGATGTACTAAAATTAGAACCAAGTTGCACCCAATTAAAATTTCTAAGCATTCGTCACAGGCGCTGTAATAAGTTTTTGGTGGGATTCAGAAATGCACAAATCTGTTTACACCTACAATTATATTCACTGATGACGTCGACAAATACTCAGGACATTTGGTTGCAATTTTAAATACTTGTATAGTGGCAAATACTTTCTAGAGAGGGCATAATGAAATTTATGCATTAAATTTTTTAATTTATTTCCAAAGTAAATTATTTCTTAGAATATTTTTAAAAGTCTAAAGTAATAATATTGTGGAACCAAATGTAGAAAATTCTTAATACAAAAAAAAAGAAAGAAAAATATAAAACTAGGAAAAAAATAATGCAGTTTAACAATTTTTTGATGGTAAAATGTTTTTCTTGTTTTTTTATTCAAAAGACTAGAAAAAATTGAACACATGAGCAAAAAAAATAAATTGCATAACATTTTACCAAAATTGTATTACTCTATGATATTCAATATTTTCATACTTTAGTGATTTACTCTAAGAAAAATCTTATAATCCTTTTAATCCTCGTATGGTATAACATATATAGTCAATTTCATGGTTGATGGTTAATGACTTATACTAAAACATATTGACCTTAATTTTTTGACAATTGCTTATTCGTTTTGGAACTGAGTTTTATAGTCAACCCTAATCAAAATTTCAATAGAAATAAATATAGTTTGATTGAATTTCTTTCCAACTCAGTTGGATTTAAGGTTGTATACTATTCGAATCTTAAAACTGAAAAAAGATAACCAAAACTAATTATTAATCCTGATTTTTAGGAAGCAGAATGTGTTTATGTCAGTTCCACGCCACGACACAATTTTTATGGGAAAAATAAGCTGCAGCTGCTCATAATTGACACTTTGAAATGATATTCGGATAATATTACCTCGCGAGAAGGTATTATGTTATGTGTATTTATTTTTCATTGTACGTAATACTACCTTATTCAATATATGTATTATATACATATATATATATATATTTAGGGAAAAGAAATTAAAGTATATACCCTTTAATGCTGAAACTTCAAGTGATTGACATCTCTATTATTCTGACTTTAGGATCATATTTTAGGATGGTATAGAGTACATTGAGATACGAATTAGAAATTTTACATTTCAAAAGATTTTTTATTAAATAAAACTCAATTGCGGGAAATTGATCCTATAATACATTTTTATTTGTTGACCCACCTTGCTCAACGAAACAAAAATTATTGTGTATAGTTTTTTTTTGTTTTTTGAAAGGAAGAATATATATTTCTAAAACTTGACTTGTTTTTACAGTTGATTTATAAAAAAGGATGTGTTATGCTTCACTTTAGTTGCAGTGCACAATTAATTCCAAACAAAAGATTAAAAAAGTGCATGAATGTTATTCAAGCTGCAAGTCAAAGTGTCTTTGTTATTGAGCCTAGTTTTAATGCTATTCAGCTGGTTAAATTTATGACTGACATCAGAAATAGCAGTTTCTTTGTTTGTTTTTTATATTCTTACAACGAATTATATTCTTAACGAAACTTGTGAAATAATGAATTTAAAAAGTACTTCTAAAATAAGACATTACCATTTGATCAAAGATTTTTAATTAAATTTTGTAATTTCTTCTTCCACTTCTTATTTACGTGCCTCGTTTTCTTCTTCAAGAAATGAATATTCTCAATTTACCTACAAATCCATTTGATTTTTTACAAGTTCTAACGTTTAAATGACATTTTTGCACAACTGTAAAATTAATTATTATATTATATTAAAGAAATCGCTTTTGGTAAGATGAGTAGAATAACTTGTAGTATTTATGATGTCATTTTTCTGACAGAAAAAAAGATAAAGATGCAAAAATGTTACCTGTACCTTGGAAAGATCAGATCAATTTTGGCCCCATAAAAATATTAAAAATATTGAGTTGAAGTACTGAGAATATAGTAACTATAATAAACTTCCTCCCAAGAAATTTACTAATTTATTGACGCTAAGCAGATTTACGAAATTCATTGTGGTAAAGAAAATGAAAAATATTTAGAATACATTAAAAAAGTGACTTCGGTTTTTGAATCTATTTTGAGAGGCTGAATCACATTTTTTTATTAGATATAGATATTTAACTAAAAATAGAATAAGTAGATGAAGTTGCACCTTCAGCTCCTCATTAGAGAAATTATTAAATTTTTAGCACATTATGTTCATATTTTATAGTAAAGGTTTTTAAATACTTTTAATCCGAAATGTTGGTCTACTTTAATTATTTTGACATACCAGGCAAATTAATCACGATCAAAATAATTACAATAGAACGTAAAATTATATAATTTTAAGGAAATCTTCTTATGCTGGTATACATACTTTTGAAACTAAAATCAAACGTTAAGAAGAGTACTCATATTTTTTAGAATTAGTATCGCAGCTGATTTTTTTCATAAAAACTGATTTCAGCAATGAATCACTTGAATGAATGAATGAAAAAATATCGCTAATTGACTAAAAACAAAAAAAAAATAAAACTACATTTTAAATTAAGCAATATTTGAAAAATTTCTTGTGAAAACAGTTAAATATATCATAAATACATTTTCAATTTATTAGTTTAACGGAACCGAACCACAGACAATTTACCAAAATGAAGAAGGAAAGAAAATTTTTTATATATTTGTTATTTATTATGAATTGACAAAAACTGAAATTAAAAACAATCAAAATTAAAATTTAAATCAGAACTATTAATGTTTTATATAAGTTATTATAAACCAGAAGCACTTTAATTAACAAAATGAAAAAACAGTAAATATATTTTATTTTGTAAATTTTTATTCAAACTGGAATTATATTAAGGCTAATTGCTCGAAATTTCATTCTTCAAAACCTACATATTTATTAAATTCATAAATAAACTTTTATCCAATGTTTGACCATAACCTTTGTACCTCATCCAAAGGAGAAGGAAATGAAAAGCTTTAAAGTTTATAAAATTATCAAAAGCAGAAAGGTATAGGGTTGATCAAATCAAAATAAATATATTTTTTAGAAGATCTAATTTACATTAAAAACTAAAATTGATTTTTAAAGCGTTTGTAGTAACTTATATTTGCATTAAAATATTCCAAATTTCTATTCCTAAATTTCAGAAAAATCTTGTTTTGTTAAAAGCGAACGAACACAACATCAAAACCTCCCATCTGCAATCCATCAATGTCACTAGCTTTCATATCACAAACATTAACCGCGAATAAATCGCTGCCTAATATTACACAAGGGAATAAGCAAAGCAATTGCAGAAATAACGCAAATGATCTGCCCGCATCTTTCATGCTCAACAGGTGACTGTAAAAGCATACAAATATAATTTGAAACACGAGAGAGGCATAGAGAACACATAAAAAATCCCCCTTAATCCCAATATAAAATTATATTCCACATACATTCCACATTCTCTTAATTTAAGTGTAAATCATTCATTTCTACCTTGGAAGGGCCATGCGCTAGTCTGAAACTCAAACTTTTTGTGTGCAATCATCGTCACAATCACACGAGCTCTACCATTTTTTCCAGTACTTGAGTCCTTTACAAACAAAAATTTTAGTCAGTTGGTTAGCATCTGTCGATGGTTAAGTATCTCTGCGAGGAATATAGTGTATTTATGACTGTGTCGCGTGTTAATCGTGTTTGATCAAGCAGAATGAATACAGGGTGGCCGGTCTTATCAAATTCGCAAAAGAATTTTAATTGAATAAATAACGAGGACGGAGTGTAATGCCTTTTGTGTTCTTGTGACCCGTGCCAGTGCTTAAATGATAAGATAAAGAAAGTGTACCAAAGAGGACATTGGATGAAAAAATATTCTTATCACCAAGCTTTGTGCACTAAGAATAGATTTTATTTCTATGGATTACTTTTTAGCAAACAGCTAAAATTTGTGGCTGCTCCTATTGCGGATTAAGTGTTCAAGAAAATTTCAAGTTATTCAAATTCTGGGAACCGTAAGTTATTTAATAACTTGATAATTAGACATAAAGTATCTAGTTACATATATCTTAACTATATGCTGAATCATTTAAATCGTTTTGTTAAGCATAGTTTTTCGATTCGCTAATTGCAAAACAATTACGACAGTGCATTACTTGATTAAAACTAATTGGTCTTCAACTGAAGAAGGCAATTAGTTGCGGTTTTTTCTTGTCTTCATCTGTGGAGGGTCTAATTGATAAATTCAAGAAGATAAAATCCATGCCAGAACTTAATTGAATGTGGGAGGCAGTAAAAGCCTTGCAATTGAACCTTATGCATTTTAAGTAACTCAGTATATAAATACATATAGACATACATATATGTTATTTCTCGCGGTAAATTGCATGTTTACATATTGTTCTTGGAAATAGCGAACTTGATTAGACGTTTCAATGGGGGTTTATGTTGTTGTTTTAGGCCCCACTAAGAGTTTTTTTTCAAAAGGATCGCCCATTTTATTTAAGTGCTGCTGTTGGCCATATCATTGAAAGTTTTAAGCTATCAAACTTATTTGAAATTAAACATGGACAAGTATGATATCAAATTTCTGTACATATTTAGGTGTCAAATTTCTTGAAGCCTAACAACAAGTTTTATGTCGACTTAACATTTTAAGATTTTAATTGGTGAATCGTGAATAGGTTTGGTAACAAAACCGTCAGAGTTTTTTCCTAATCTTTGTTGTTTTTTCTTTTTTAATTGTATAAAAAGTCATGACTGCTTCTTCTATTCGATTATGAAGCCAATTATCCGAAATAAGCTATCCTATCATTTTATATCTAGCAAAGAATGTGACCCAAACTTAAAGAGAAACGTTTTGTTGTTTTTTTTTGCTTGTTTTATTAAGTATATAATTTACAAACTTAATTGTGAACATCATATTATGATCCAGCCGGGAAAATAATAATATATTATCAAAGAATGAAAAAATAAATTTTGTTGATGAGCTTGAAAACAGGAAGTATTCATAGTTTTTTTTTATATGCAAGGTGTTTATTTGTGCAATATTAAGTGGCTAGTTCTTCAATGTAGTTCTTCTTCGATGTAATTTTCACATTGACGTAAGGGCAAGATTCTTAGAAGTAGCACTCACAATTTTTCCCACGGTTTCTGGCATAGACCAATTTTCTCTCGACCCAAAAAAAAATTTAAATCGGTGCTCACAAAGGTTTTCCAATGTTTTTAAAGGAATTAGAAAAAATGCCATTTATTTATTGTACATTACACATACATTTTTATGCATAAAGACCTTATAGTTTCAATTTTTGTATTTCTTTTTGTGTAAAATATAAAGTTTTATTTAGTTCAGAAATCATAGAAGAGAATTTTTAAATGAATTTTAGACCTCATACTGCAGTTCAATTGTTTTATTTGGTGCTTGAGCTGTGTAAACAAGAATATTTTGTTAACACTACTATTTTTTTATTTTTTGCGATTTTATCGTTTTCTCTCAAAGCCCAAATCATAATGCATTTTCCCTTACCTTTTAAGGTGACTTTAATGTGGTTCCATTCCTATAGCTAAAGAAAAACTATGAAAAATACTTGAAGCTTTGTAATAATATTTTTCGAAATGATATTTCTTAAAATTTAGCATACAAATTATTCTAAATGTCTACAATTTTCCATTGAATGATTTAAAAATACTTTTAACATCCTATCTGACAGTTTAGTTTTAGTTTTAATTTGATTTGTAGTTGTTCGACCTCATTTCCTTTTAGTTCTTTTTTAGCAAAGCAACAAGAAAAAACCCGTTGATAAAATCTTTGTTCAGACAGTATGGGTCTCTGTTATGAACCCAAATCAAAATTATTTTTTATAGCTTTTTGCTTCAATATGTTAAAGTTTAGATGAAAATAGTTGAGATTTTAATCTCATTGATTTTTTTTTTTTTTTTGATTTTATTATTGTAAAAAAAGACAAAGTAAAAGTTCCCTTTTATCCTAGGTTTAAATAAATTAAGTAAATTGTAGTTGCCAAAGTTTGTTATCTTTAAATTCTTTTGTAATTCCGCTTTCATCTTATAATAATGTCAAGAGCTACAATGTTATATTCAATTTTTTTACTCTAACATCTATTTAGCAAATATTTTTCTCAACAATAAAAAGAAACGGATTAAAAGTAAAACTAAGAGTTCTTATTTGGATATTTAAAGAAAATTATAGCAGAAAATTTAATCGTTTCAATTTCTTAATTTGATATAAAACTAGAAAAGAAAGAAAACTTTTTATGCCATTATCACTAAAGAACTTAACTTCATTTCAAAAGCTGCAAAAACTAAAATTCAGCTATGATAAAAAGTAGAGCAGACTATTTTATTCTCGTTTAAAAAGGCATAAAGCTTTTATGTTCCTTATAATCAACTAGAATTGTTGTACTTTTACTCTTCGAGCTGAATTATTTTTAGTTAGTATTAAAGCAAAACATTCATTGTCTATAATTTTTTACATAAAAACGAAAGAGAAAGGATAACAACTAATTAAGTTGATACAATCATACATTTTACAAATCTGTTAACTAGTGTCACTAAAATATTTAATTCTATTGGCTTGTCCTCCATACTTTTACAAATTCGAATGGTACTCTCCCTAAAATTTACATAAAAGATGCCAATCAACAAAAACTTGTTTCCTTATGAAAATTTTCTCAATTGCCATAATGTACATGTGGGTTATATGAGCTAAAAAGATACAATCGAAAGATGTTTATCGGCAAAACTTGTGGGGACTACCTAAAATTAATTCTTTACATTAAGAACTAAGGAATCCAATTTCTTTCAGCCTAAGGAGTATCACGCTGAGGGCGACAATGCAAACACAATAGACTGAACAAGACAACAAAAAATTTGCTAAAGAAATCATCAAGAAAAGAACATCCCGCTATGAAAAGAAAAATATTTCGTCCTCAAACGGAATATCATGTTTCAAATCCTGGTCTTTTGTACTAAATAAATATCCAATTTCGGACTGCTACTAATGGCAGATTAAAGAACTTTACCGTATTTTATGTGAATGAACTAAAAATATAAACTCATGTTATAGTCTAATGCTACTGGTAATTACCCAAATTTTGGCTTTAAACCGTAACATATACACTTGTTTAAAGACATTTGAGCTAAATTAATATTTAGTTAAGGACTTTCAAGTAATCAGTATTCATTATAATTTTAAGAAACTTATTTTGATGTCATCTAATTGCAAAGAAATCTTATTATTCTAAATTTGATATGAGTAAAATGCTACACAGATGTTTTTACGCATGGGTTTCCACGTATTTTTGGTTCAGTCTGTAATATCCTCAAATTTAGAGTAAATCGTGGTTTAAGTTGAATAATGAATTGATTAATTAGTTAATTAACGAAAATCTAAGTTCACTTAAATGCAGGAGGTGTTATTTAAATATTATAAGTTTATTTTATTTTTATTATTTTTACTGTTAGTAATCAAATTCATGAGTTATAAGATTTTTATCTGTAAGAAATAGTGAAAAAATGAATTAAAATTCGATTAAATAACATAAAAATAGTTGAAGTTTTTTTCAAAATTTTTAAAATAAACCAAACACCTTTCTCAAAAAGGAAATAGATTTCACATAACCATCTCCCGAGTCAAAATATTTGATAATGATTTCATACTGAATGTACTGAAAAGTTTGTAACTGTAATACTGATTTGATACTAATAGTGTTGAATCGTGATTTATCTAAGCCTTTCAGTATCAATTCGGTGCAAACTTTTAAAATAAGATTATACGTAAAAGATTATACTGATTTGAGGATAAAGTAGCAGGATGTGAATTAAATCAATCGAGAAAGCTTGTTGATATATTTCATTACTTACTTACTTCATTACTTAATTTTTCGTTTAATAAGACATAAATTTATATACCTACAAAAAACAATTCAAATATGTCAATTTCCTCACAAAAAAAACCAGGAACTATTTTATAGTAGATCCTCGGTAGACCTATCTAAGCACCTGCAGGTACTGAGATCAGAAAAACTTATTTAGCAAAAATATTCATTACTTTTTTTATCCAAGTTTCTATGGCTTTTGCCTGATTTCTGGCAGGATCTTTCACTATTGCTACGGAATGAAAACTACTAAAGTTTTTAATTTTTTTTTTGCTAGATAACGTATTGTTCAAATTTTTTGAGCTGAACAGCATTTTCATAATTTTTGAACATCTTTATAGAACAAATGCTCTTTATGTTCGTCCTGTAATCGAAAAATTATATCCATGACATTTTTACCCATTCAATTTATCAGCTTCATGTTTCTGTCAGTTCTGTTAAACGTCAGTTTTTGTAAAACAAGTAGAGTTACACTTATTCTTTCTTATTCAGTTTCTGTTATTTTTATATACTAATGAATGTATTTGAAAAATAAAAATCAGTTTATGAAACCAGCTGAGGATATATTTCAAAATTAAATGAAAATGTCGTGCGCTGAACTCAAGACCTCTTCTGCCACAATTTTTTTCTTCTTTGAATATAGAAAATTGGTGATTTTTAAAAATGTCATCTTGGCAGATAACTGACGACGCTTCCATTTTAGATAAGGGGAAAATATACTTAAATTTCTCGAAACTTAAAGCCTCATACTGTTTCTCAGTTGCTATAAAATCTTATCGAAATCTTTTGCCTTTCTCATAGCTTTAAGCTTTCAAAAGGAACAAAAGTACTTAAAGAACTCTGAAGCAAATATATTTTGGATAACATACGTGTAATTTAAATTCAAAAATGAATGCAAACAATTTCATAGCTTGTGTCATACACACCAATTGCCTAAGTATTTTTCATTATTTTCATTATTCTTTAACAGTAATTTTTGACCAATTTTTTTAAAAAAAAACATGCAAAGAATTTGCATTCTTCAAGTATCTTCCTTTCAGTTCAATTTTCATATAAAGATGTTGAAAATTATTTACTTTTTGTCAATAAGCGATTTATTAACTTCATTTTTACCACTGCCAAGATTTTTCTGAAATAGACATTCAAACAGTAACAGACAGTTCGAACTTTACCAATCTCAGATGAAGCAATCCAATTCAAAAAGGCAAACCCTTTTATGTAATAGACGCAATTCAATTATCTATTTTATATTTTTGCTTGGACAAAAATGTTTAAAATACATTTTTAATGCTTTGTTTGTGAATGGTTTGTTGCAGAAACGAAGCAGCTCACATTTTTCGATTAAGACATTCAAGAAGAAACCTAAAACTGTATTAACTCCAAGGTCTGTGGAATAAATCGAACTAAACCCCATTCGTTCCTTGGATTGTATAAAATAATTTTCAAGTATATTTTTAGAAAATTCCAGTTTCAAAAAGCAAATTACGTATTTCAAGAAATCATCGCTAAGACCAAGGTAAACAAGCCTCATTTTAAATTTCTTTAAAATCATTAGTATTTTTGGGACATTCTATAACCTTTTCTTAAGCCAGCAAAAATAGAAAAAACCTTATAATCATGAAAACTATAAAAAAGGCTTTGAGTATATGAAGCTCCAGTGTATCTCTGGCTACATTAGCTTCCAATTAAAACCAATCTTTCAAACTAATGCATTAATCTCTCAAAGTTATTTTATCTTTTTACAGTATTTAATACGAACTCTACTAAATCTTCTGCCTCATTAAAAATGAAATTTAATTGGAATAAAATTCAAAAGTTTCTGATAAAATTTGTTTTTATCTCCACATCATCTTATTTTATAGTTACCAAAATCATTTTTATTTAGCAAAACGAATGTATTTTAACTTTTTAATTGTGTTCATTTAAAAACAAATTACAGAATCTAAATTGGTCAACACTATTTCGTAGATTTTAATATACTGAACAAATTATGGCTAAATTAATTGCAAACATTGTACAGATAATTATATAAATACAAAAGAAAATTCCAAAACCAGAAATGTAACTAATCTGTTCTACTTCATATAATCCCAATAGAAAATGTAACAGCTGAGTACTTTTATGCACCTTTTTCTTATAGCCCAATTTGTTATAACATTGCATGACTATATTATTCCATATATTCTAGAAAGCTATAAGCGAATACTAGGCAGTCTTTAAGGCCTAAAATTATAGTATCCTTAAGCCAGAAATAATCTAATTTTCCATTAATGATGTGGTTCTATTTTACTCATATACTCAGTTGCCTAGAATTGACTTTATTCAGTCATCATCCAAAGTAGTTTGCTAAGTACCAGACCTTGTAGTTTCTGAATGGGGGAACTTATTTCCACTAAAACTCTTTATAAAGTGGAATACTTGAAACTTTTCTGCTAACGGAGAGTAATTTGGTCTGCAATAGCAGCAATGTGGTTTTCTTTTCCAACACGTACAAATAAAATACCATTGACAGCAAACTGCAGCTGAAAGTTGTTTCCCATTTTAATATTCATTAAAGTATCCAGATAAAAACTACCAAAGTGCTTAATTTAAAACAAAAATACTCGTCATACCAAAAGGTACATAAAACCAAAATAACCCAGCCAATGAGCAAAAAATAAAAACTCAAACTTGGATAGTGTTTAAAAATAAACGGAAAAAATTGAAGCCAGTAAAATTTCTTAAGTCTAAAAAGTCCATTATTAATGAAATATCTTAAATAAAAAAAAAATCCCTAAAAAGACCAAAAATCAATGAGTAACAACATGGAAGTGAAACTGTTATAGCTAGTGATTGGTGTAATACTGACGGTCCTTTAGTTTTCCCTTTGTTTGATACCCAGTTGCTTGCTCACACTCAAGTGGTTGAAACGAGGATTTCATGGGGCTTTAAGGACAAAAGGATTCGGCGACAATGAGGGTTTTACAAATAATTTCAATAAAATACTCCAGGAGGTAATGTATTATGCTAGCTTGGTAGTATGCGAAGCATAAAAAAACCCATATAATGCCTCTAAACAATTCAGTTATGTCTATATATTCAGCTTCCATACAGAGAATCTAATACATATAAAGATTGTTTTTGACAATAACGCCAGCATGTGGTCTTGCTTCTAACTAGAATATTTACATTTTTTCTATTTGAAAAAGCATGAAATGCTGGGAAGAGTTGAGAGCTAATAGTTAAGATCATTCGTAAACACTCCTGTTCTAAAGATAGAAGAACAATATGCAAATATCCTTCGTACCGGATGGTTATCATATCTTGTGTGATTTAAAATCAGAAGAGGATTATACCAGAATATCTACTCATAATTCTACATTTTTTTCATTTATATTTTATGATAGTATCTCATTCTTTGTTTGTAAAACAATACAAGAACAGGTTGTATCCTTAAGGTGACATAAAGTTATTCGGTTAATCTTTAAACCCATTCACAAGAGTATCTTAAATCATTCATGACACAATGTTACACCAGACGAATACAAAATATATAAACGGATGCAGTGTGTTACTCCTCATATTGACTTGCTAGCCATTGCGGTGAATCTTTTTTATTGGCGACACAAATGAACCACGTAATAAATTTTTTATGATTTTTGTAGTAATTTTGTATGGATAATTGCAGCTGCAAGTTTTCTTGCGTAAAATGACTATAAGTGAGGCATGTCTTTATGTTGACGACTTGTCGTCATACTTAAGCCCAAGAATTTTTCATTGCAATAAAATTTTTAACGTAAATTGTCCTAGAGAAAGAGTACTTGGATGATATCAACATGGAATTTTGATGTCTACTTAACTATGGCTGATGTTTAGCAAAAAAATTTAATTACATGAAGTCTATTCACGTTTTAAGATGCCTAAACAGCGGCCCACCTTCTTTATTATCTTGAAGAGATGAAGTGTGAGTACATGAAGTGCATAAGTTAAATTTTTTGAATTTTCAATTGGTTGATCGGTCTTTAGTTAGACAATTGGTATTTATTATAAAATGAAGACATTATGTTTTAAATTTTATCTACTTAAGTAATAGAACTAATAATGAGTTTTTTGGGTTACTACTTTCTTATTTAAAGTAACAAGAAGTGTGCTTTTTTAGTAATTGTAGTCAATTGAGTATTTTCATCCTTCTGCCGGGATAGTTAAAACTAAGGTTTGATTAATGAATGAAAGCTTATTGGCTAAAGTTAGAAACATTAGAGCAATAGCCCATTAGTTTAATTTGTGTTGCTATTTTTACATAGGATTGCATATTAAACCGAACAAATTTGAGGTAAAAGATACACTTGCATTGCAATTTATAAGCCACTAAGTCTCTTTTGATATAGTTAGGAAGCAGACCTATAAATGAATTAAAACAAAAATATAAAATCTATATCTATCAATTGATTATATAAGATATCCGGATAATCTTTATTTTATATGTAAATAACCAAAGAAACCACAAAATTGAAATATACGCAATATAAAAATTCGAGTCTTTTATGCAAACTATTCGAAAAAATTTATCGATGTCTTGCGGAAATTTTTCTCGAGGACGGCAAGCTATAATGGATAGTCTGTGAACTTACGTAATGCTTACAGATTTTTGAAGGACACGTGTCTCGCGTCATCCGGTAAGTTCTAAAATAGAGTAGAAAAATTGTAATCACTTAAGAACGTTACATTTTATTTGAAAGCACTGTTAAACTTTATTACTCAAGGAAATCATCCCGGCTCCTGCTTGAATGAAATTAAAATGAAAAATTCCTATGATGGCTCATTTTTACCCTTTTCTTTGATCATTTTTTATGTGTTTATTTCCGAACCAGTTTGAAAACTCTTGCAAAATAAACTCATGAATGAATATTAAACGTTGTACAGTTTAATGGAGAAAAGTATAATACACTTAATGTGAAAAACCCTTAGTATGTTTATTTGTATAGTTTGTGGTACTTAGTCTTCAAATTCTGGTAGATAAGGTTAAGTTTTTAACGGTCGATCCGAAGTAAATCAAGCTTTCGAAGCAGCTAATTTCACCCTAAACTAAGCTAGAGTTACCCGAAACCTACGCTTATGTGTTGATAAAAACACGAGTACATCAAGAACACCAAGAGTATTTAATATATTTAAGGTCAAATGAAAATATGATTTTTTTAACTTCCTGCCCCTTTCTTTTCATTTGCTGGTGTCATCAAAACTCAATTTTGACCTACTCAGAGTCTTTTGAAATATCTTAAAAATTTCAGGTATATTTGACAGTGGAAACACGTAAAAATATGTATTTTTGTTTAGTACACAAATTTCTGGTTTTAGACTTACTTAATAAAATCACAAAAACAAGTCTAAAAATTTTCAAGTATGTTTGTTTTGGCAAAAGCGCGCAAACATCTTGCTTGTTTGAAATTTAATTATAGAAATATTGACGATGATTAGTAAAAGCAGAAGAAATTAAGTAACAAAGGTACAACTAATTAACGTATTTATGAAATTTAACTAGCCACAATTCCTAATTTAAGCTAATAGAAATATCAAGTACTTTTATCGAAACTCTAAATTTCACGGAATTCCGTAGGAAATTGGAACTTTCTATTAATAATATTCTAGGAATAAACATGCAGTGTGGCCCATATAATGTCTAATATTTCTCTCCAATAAATATGATTCTGAAGGAAAGTCAAGATCATGTGCCAGTGAAAGTTATTTATTTAGTTTTTGTTTACAAAACGAGCAGAGTTTAAGTTCAAGTTTTATAGAGAATTTTCATAAATTCTGAAATGTACGCCTTCTATTTTGCATTCTAGATCCTTATGACCTACATCAAAGGTTTTTAAGTATCGTATAAATAGGTATAAATTGAAAATACACATTTTTTAGATTTTTCTTTCTTTGCTGCCAGCGATTTCAAACAAGGCAGATGACTTATACTTTGGATTTCTTTTTGATTCACTAAATTTGACATGCGAAAGTTATTCCGATTTTCATTTGGAAAAAAATGTAGATACATGTATAACGCTCTTAAATTTTTGATTTTCTTCCCATTTTTAGAGATCTGTAGATCCCTTAAAACTATCAAATTTTTATTCTATTTGATTCTTTTAAATCACAGAAATAAAGCTCCATTTTTATATTAAGTTAATTGTAAGTCATATACTTCCTAGTTGCATATTTTCTGAATTTATTTAACGTGATATTATCAGTTAAGTTTTAATAAGCAAATCCTTTGTCAAACTGAACATACCTAAGTGATTTTTATCAGTAATTGAATATAGCAAAAAACTAATTTTTAGGCGTCAAGTATGATATGTTCAAATGATAATTATATAATAAAATTAATATCTAAAAATGAAATGCACTACCAAAACAAAAGCTGAAATTCGGCTGAAATCTTGTAGACTATAAATGACATCATATTCTCGAACGTTTTCGCTTTAAATTTTAAGCACGTGTATAACAAACCTGCACGAAAAAAAACATAATATAAGAAAACAGAAACTACAAAATTAAAATCAATGACAACAAAACAACAAAACAAAAAACTTAAATCAAAAGCTTTCAATGAAGTTTTTCTTTTGTAAAACTTTTTACTTAAAAGTCATCCTTTCATACTTATTTTAGCCCTTCCGTGTTGATTTCTATTAATCTCAGCAGAATTTATGATTGAATAACTAATATCTAATCCTTTTATTAATTGAAATAAAACTAAATAAAACCCTTCCTTTTTATTTACATTCAAGTTCAAAACTTGATGCGTGCTCTTAAAATACTTTCTTCAAAATATCATGAACTTTCTTGGATTAACCCTCTAGGATATTATATAACACGGAAAATATTGTATACAGCTCTCCTTCACAAATTATTAAAAGTCTTACTTTGTATTAAAACTGGTCGTTTTATCATGATTGTAATCTTTCCACCTATTTAAATACAAATCACTTACATGCTGTTTTTATATGAATAAAAGAAAACATTCTTCCGCTTCGATTGCTACAATTAATCATAAAACTTTTTTTTTATCTTTTTACAGGTACTAAAGGATTTAGTCAGGAATTCAAAGCAATATGATTGCAGGAGTATGATTGATAGCCTTTTAAATACCAACACCACACCTGTCTTGAAATGACACATTATAATTTTTTTATTACTTACTTGCTGTGCCTTAAAATTATTTTTGTTCAACATATAAATGCTGGTTCTGTTAATCGTAGCATAGACCTAAAAAGATCTCCCATAACAACAAGAGATATTCCCGCTAGTTTGGATAGTAAATCTGAAACCCCAAAGAGTGATACAAAAGATATAATTAATGAAAAATCTTCTACTGACCACTCATTTGGATTTGGGCTCGGACACTATGGATCTGAAGAATTTGATGAAGATTCTTATGATGAGGAAGAACTTGCTGTTGAAGGACACTATCCAGATAAAGTTGCCCATAATATGGATTACAAAAGTAATGAATATGAAGAAAGGAATTTAGGTCCAATGTTAGACACGTTTGGAGCTAAGCTTGATGGACATGATAGTGATGGTACTTTACCCATTTTTTTAGTAGAACCACAAAGTACATTTGTGGTAAAGAATCGTCCCGCGATTTTAAAATGCAAAGCAGCACACGCACTTCAGGTAAGTAAGCACTGTTATTAAAATTTATCTTGGTTTTTTTTTCTCTAGCCCACCCCGGAGCCACTTGAAATTAAAAAGAAATTTTATTTACGTTAGCTTAACAAATTGAAGTATTTTGACAGTTAACTTGTTCTGTTTGTTTTTCTCTTTTGTTTGTTAAAGGTAACTTCGTGTAGACACGTTTTTCTAGTTACCAAATTTACTCTTATTGTTAATTGAATTAAAGAAGAATGGAACTGTAATATGTTGTGCAAAAGTTAAGTAAAAATTACTATTAAATTTTTATAGTTTAGATATTTTACTATCGGTTCTGGGAAAGTTTTTGTCCACTATTATTCAGCTCTTTTAGGAGTATTTCTTAGCAGAACTCATACCTCCGCCTAAACTACTGCTTACTATATTGCTTATTAAGCTCCTCAACTATTAGTGACTATTTAAGGACGTTTTATATATTTTATTATATCTAATGCCAAAACGACAGACTATCAAGTGAATATTTATCAAGTATAGTTTTAAACCCTATGATCAAAAAAGTTTGAAAGTAAAAGACAATAGAATGGCTTGTAATCTTTAAGTTGTAATTGAGGAAAAAAGGCTAAGGCACCTCCATCTCTCACAAAAAGCTTTCTCAGCCAAAAATGAGAGAAACAATTTTTTAATAAATAAAAAGCTGGTTTGACTAGAAAACAATGAAAGCAAATTGATCAAAGAAATTTTATAGCCAAAAGTACTGCTAAAAATTTTTTATTATAAAAAATCAAATTAACCTGCGAATTTCTTCTTTAATCTATGTCTTAAAATTTCAAAATATAAACTTAAAAACTATGCTCGTTTGCAATGCTTTACAGGCATTAAGAATATACTCCAATATTGTACCTACATTTTACAAATTGATAAATTTTTTATGAAAAACTTCAAAATTCTTGTTAAACTTTCATAGCTTCAATGTTATACTTTAACTTTAATTGCAAAAAAAAACGTATGCTAACTAGTTTCGTACAAGGAAAAACTTTTATAAAAGGTTTTTAAAATATTTAATACCTTGTAATATCAAAAAAGCGTCGAATTTGAAATTCTTTGATATAATCTTTGCTCTTCGCTGACTCCATTCAGTTTTTTAGTTAAATTGCAAACTTTAAAATTGCTATTTCACAAAAAACTAAACATAATAACAATGAACATTTTGGATTAAACAAAATAATAATCCAACAAAAAATTTTTTTAAAACAGAAAAGAATTATAATTTAAAGATTCTACATATATTCTAAAACTATTCAAAGATGTATTTTATATAGTTCTTAATATTTATTATCCGATCAACAAAATTTGTTCTTTTTTTTTTTATAAATATGTATGTCTACAACCCTAATTACAATTCCTGTAGCACTCTCAATTAATCTTTCTGCATTTTTATGCTTCACGAGAAATTTAATGTTTATCCGCCGCTAGGCCTAAAAGTCAAAGACAAAACTGTCAGACCATGACCACACCCAGCACCTTTCTTATTTCTTTCATATTTTTTACCCGTATCACATTCATATTAATTATTACAAGTCAGATACATCTTTTCTATCATATAACTTAGCACGGTAAAATATGTATATATACATATTTCCCTGTGGCTATCAATCTTCGCTTATCATTCATTTACGCATTGGGAGCAAAAAAACTCACACAAAAAAAAATAAAATAAAATAAAAGCGCTGAGAACATATGTTTAAAGTAGTATATCTAATAAAACTTAATTAAGTCTTAGGGCAGATGAGACCCTTTGTCGGTGATCTAAAATAAATTTCCCACAGCTAAACTCAGATTAGGTTTTACGCAATCCGATTTTTACGCATTGAGTGTATAGCTTATCCTAGCAGCATGGGTGCAATCATTTCATTTTTAAGAATGTACTTCGATACCACATGTCAATAAATGAGGTTTCTTATAAGTTGATCCCTCTTTTCAAAGCAAATTTTAGAAAAATATTATACTTGAAATTTTTATAAAATTCTAATAAGAATTTTTTCCTTGAAAAATTTTTCAGCTAACATTTAAATGTAGTGGAAGCTCGCAGCCACCACCTTCAGCACATGAGTCACATGTTGATCCTCATACCGGAGTTCATTTAGAGGAAGTCACAGCAACAATTTCTAGGGATCTTGTAGATGAGTATTTCGGAAAAGGACCATTCCGATGTGAATGTCATGCATGGTCATCAAGAGGGGGAGCGAAAAGTCTTGCTGCTACCGTTGAAGTTGCATGTAAGTATATTAACAAGAAAAAAAAACAACACATATAGTTTTTATGTTGATCCTTTTTAATCTCTCTAAGAAGTTCATATACCTTCAAGAATCCCTACATATTACTTACAAGAAATTTTTTTACTTATTCCCATTCTTTTACTTTGCAAAGAGGTGGTCATATATTTCCGCTTAAATATTAAAGTTTTTATTGTAAGTCATCCTTACGATCGTGTTGATTTCCCTTAAGAAAGGAAACCACAAAACTGTAATAATTCTATTAGTGCAGCTATTGTTGAAAAGTGGTAATACCAGATAGTCAAGTTGAAAATTTAATTAAAATGTTTTAAGGAGTACTGTAATCACCCCTTAAGCATTTCACGAATTCGAGTTGAATGAGACAGCTGGGTAAAAGACTTGCACAAAAAATTTTATTCTTTTAAAATCTTAAAAGCAATTATGGCTTTTTTTGATTTTAATCAATTTTCTTCAGTTTGGATTGCAATTATAAAATTTTTGCAGCCTTTATGATAAAATAATAAAATAAAATTATGATAAAATTGCAATTTATGGAAAGTTTTAAAATTATTTTAATGCAGTCCAAAAAACATTATTTTGCTTTTTATTAGTGGTTAGTCCACTACAAATATATTTTCTCTGTTACTACGCCAGTTTTCTAAAATTCAGGAATTTATTTTGCATCAAACTCCATTATTTTGGCTGCTCGGTAGAAATTATATAAAATATTGTGCAAATATTCGATAAATTTTTCTAAAGAAATATTTTGATATGCCAGATTTGTGAAAGGATAATTTTCGGATTCCCCATGACAATAATACATCTTCCTAGACAGGAGCAATTGTGAAAAAATACGAAGCCTAAAACTCAATTAATACCATCAACTTTATTCCTGTTCCCAATCTGAATATTCCACTACATGGACATTAAACAGAATTTGTAGCGTAACTTAAAAGCAATACCTTCTTTAGGCTACCTTAAATATTTGAAGAAATGGCTTTAAAGTTATCATAATTGTGGGGACCATAATACAGAAGACAAAATATATTAGGATGATTAAACTTGAATTTATGTTTTCTATCTTTTGCGGGTAATTTTAATACTGAATAAAAAACCATAGTACTATTACCAATAATATTTAAATTATTTATCTATTTTTGAATTGTTTCCTTAAAGTTTCCTTCAGGTTTGATAAACTTTCAACGGAAAGTTTGATTGACTAATCAAATTTGCTCCATAAATATAAAAGACTATAATTTTATTATAAATATTTCAATGATTTGTTACTAAAAACACAAAAAAAAAAAAATATTTGCCAGAAATCCCTCTTTTGAGAAGCATATCATTTAATAATGAATAACTTTGATGTTCTGATCGGGAACATAAAAGTCAACAAAACATAATCTTTCTGTTAGGTCATCCACAAAAGTTTTTTTTTGTTACATTTGGCTCCAATATTGTAGTAAAATTACCTTCAAAATATCTCTATAAATATAGTAAATAAATATATACTTGGGGCAAATTTTAATGGCATCATATTCAATAAATAACTCAGCTTGCATAATAATTGTATCATCCTCATCGCAGAGTAGCATCCGCCTTAAATTTGTAGGACATAAATTTTCGATGCAATCGCTTTATTAAGCCGCAGTGTATGCAGTAATTTCAATAATAAAACTGACTAGGCCTTGACTTTGTTTATAGATTTATGCTCAGACCTATAATTAAAACAAAGAACCACTACTCTAGAATTATATCCTATTGTACTAATTGGGGATTTTCTGGAGGCCATCAAACAAACTACCTTTAATATATTAATGTTCGTGTTGAAACCAATAGAAAACCTCAATTAAAATTTTATTTGCCCGCTGTGTGCCCGAAAATTTGTTGAGCCGACAATAGTTTAGCCCACGCAGTGTTCATGTTGTATACATGTAATGAACATAAATACGTCATCACTCGACGTGCATAAAATTGTTAAGACTCGAACAAAAAAAATCATCAAATAACTGAAAGAAATTTTCTTTTTGTTCTTTAAATCATGATAATTGTTATCAAAACTTTATGTTGCCTTTTTTATGGGAATCGTTAATCTTTCGAGACTCCCCGTTGGACAAACAATGTCGGTGAAGAAAATTACAATTTCTTAGATGCATTTACATCTGCTTTGAGTTGTTATTGAATTACAATGAACGCAGCATCAACCCACGTTTTTTTATTTCTTAGCTTGTTCACCATTCCCTTCTATTCTTTTGTATATATTAATTTTGTGGCCAATCTATATTTCTTTTTTTCTCTAGTAATGTTAGATTACTTGCTGGAAAATTTTTATTCTATGATCAATAAAGCTCATTCAAATGACACTTTAATATTTAAGCTATTTTTACGGGATAAGACACAAATTTTAACAAGAAACTATAATTTCTTTTAAATTTGTTGACTTGTTGACTAGCATTAACAGGATATATATGTTTGAATATTATTTTTTTCAAACTAAGTAAAGCAAGTAGCGGTTCATATTTTAAATTATTTTGATTGTGTATAGAAAATTTATTTTGAATTTAAAATTTAACTATTAGAGGTTTGCATAATCTTCTTTTTATTTTCTAACATCTTTTTGTACGTATTCTTGTACAAAAGACAAAATAGAATCTCTTATCTCCATTCTCTTTAACAGAGTCAGAAAAAACCAGCGATAGACCTTATAGAAAGATCGTTGATTGATCAAAATCGATAAAAGAATATTTAAAGAATAGTTTTAAATTAAGAAACTAAAAATTCATTTGATACTTTAAAAAGATTTGCTGGAGATATCTTTGCATGGAACACGTTAAAAAGCATCCAGCATAGATGAACATAATTTAAAGACACCATTTAAGTATTCAAGCTTGATCAACGTTAAACTTCATTTCTCATCTTAAAAATATTATATTACATTCTTTTCTGAAACATCAATCAGTGTAAAAATTTGAAAGTTAATTGCCCAAATATCAGTTTCTTACTGAGGTAAGAAGAATAATAGAATGACGTCCTTTTAAGCGGAATGAACTTAACGATATATAAAAAAAGTTTTCTGGCAAAAAATATAATTACAATTTTTAAATGAACAGATGATTAACCAAATGGTAACCTCATCAAAAATATCTGCCACAAAAAAGAATGTGTAAACACACCAAGTTGAGCCTTTTGAACCTTTTGCAGAATTTGACTGAAAGTTTTATAAAAAGCATGTCTTAAAAAAATAAAAAATTATTTAATGCAAAAGAAAATATCTTCACATAATTCATGCAATTATTGTATTTAGTTTTATCAAATATTCGGATAATAAGGGAGTATTTGGACATTGGTGATCTTGGTTAGCGAGATCTTTCTATATACAATGTAAAATTTTCTTAATCTTTTTTTTTACATTAAAAGCAAAATCTGAATAATCTTTGACTTTTTAAGTTGTGCTAAGAAAATTTTTGATTCAACTTTTTTATTTGATTTACAAAATTTTAAGTCAAACTTCATCACTAAATATTTTCATTAGTGAAATAGAAATTATTAATATATTTTTATTGAACTCTAAAAAATAGATTCCACAAAATTTTGTTTGAGTTTACAGAACTAAAAGTGTGAGAAGTAAATCAAAAATTGGTTTTTGTTAAAAGCAATTGGCCGATATTAAATTACTTTTTACACATTTTGTCAGTGGTATTAAAAAAATGTATTCTTGATGTGTATAAAATATGATTAAATACAGGAAATATTGAATGAATATACATTTGAGCGAGTACTCGAAATGGCATAGTTGGTATATTCTTAGTTCTACTAATTATAAGAATCCCTTTAATTAGTCAATAATTTCAATTAAACCCCATTCTTACCAATTAGAAATAATAAAAGAGTTAATGAACAATAATTTTTACAGTACTATACTAAACTTTATGTTATTATTATTACCGTTTTTAACTTGGTTTTTTTTTCTTTAAGCAAAATCAATATGCAGTAATTTGCCAATTTGCTAGGTTACAATTTTTCCACAATTCTTCTTTAAAATTATATCCTATCGATAAAACAATGAAAGTAGATACCAAACATTTATTCCAAAACGCATTACATAAGTTTCTTAATTAAAGAAATACGATAATCTTTGAAAATATTCATAAGATACTGAAATAATTTAAGCTTCATTCAATTCGATTATAGTGAATGTAATCAAGTAAATATTCAACAAATTTGTTCAATATACAACGATTTATTGTCATTAATATTTTGTGATCAACCTTAAAATTAAAATGCCAAAGTGGTTATCAAAAATTATAACAATTTCTTGTTTATTGGTGAAATTAAGGTGTGGAAAATATTTCTAGTACCAAAAATTAAAATACACTCCCAAAAAATCATGATGTCGAAAAACAACCTGAAACTATATTGTATAATTTATATAGTTAACAAATCGACAAGTCATCTATAAAAAGAAAATTTATTTTGCTCAAATCAACCCGAAAATAATTTATCTTAGATGAACAATTTCCAAACTCAAACTGAAGGCAAAATATACCTACAAAAACGGCTACATTAAGATGGTCTATTTGTCGGCGTCGGGTCCTTTTGACAGGAACCTTATTTTAAGTATTGAATAGCGACGACAGATGGTTTAAAAAACAAAAAAGAAAATGGGAGATACATAGCCCGCCTACATTTTTCTTTGACCACAGAAGAATACACTAGTACAATAACATTTCAATTTTTCCTCCTGAAAATTATGCCTTCGTTAAGTCAATTGTCCTTTTTTGGCTAATTCTTAGAATATTTTCAAAAATGAATGCAAGTTTTTTTGTATTGTTCTTGAAAAAAGTAAATCATAGAAAGATCAATTATTTACGAATTTTTTTAAAACTTTTGAATTTATAAAAATAAACAATTACTAACAATGAGTTTAATATAGAAGAAAACAGTGGCATAGAAAGGCATGGGTGAAGGGGATTAATCCCCTCCCTTAACTAATAATGTTTTAGTGGTTATCAAATAAAGTACGCTAAAAGGTTTAAAAGTATTATTCCCCTCTCTCATCGCTAAATGCACTATACATCACTAGAAGAAAGCAAGTGTACCAAAAAATCAGAAAGGTGTAAAGGAAACGTCTTTTTAAAAGTTTAAATTTGGAATGACAATCATATAATATACATATCTCATTTATAGTGTAATACACTCCTATATTTAACTAACATTTTCCAGAGTATTTTTCTTGCAATCTAACTAGCCGAAACTATTCATATCTACTTAAAATCTTTTCCTTATAGCAGTTTTTTGCTAAATGAAAGTTGATTCTTTTACAAAACACTAACAATAAGATGCATTGTTTCAGTATTCGAGATAGATATATTACTTAGTAACCAGCTGGATGAAAACCATGGAAAAGTAAAATGCCCATCAAGTTGGTTAAAAGCACATTTATTCATTTATTGAAAATATAAAATACCATACACAAAATTTACATCTTATTATTAACGGTAACCTCTAATAAAGAATTAATAGCAGCAACAAAGTAAAGAAAAATAATAATAGCAAAAAAACAATAGACAGATTGTTTGATTTTTATAAATGTTCAGCAGGTGTTAAATTCTTAAAGAACTTATATTTCCTTCTAAGTTATTTGTTTTCTTTGTAATTTTTTTGCTTTTGGACACTTTAAGATAACTAAGGCTAATGAAATAATTTGTATGCACACTATATATGTCTAATATCTAAGAGAATACAAATGCAAAGGATTATCATGTATCTGTTTACTACAGCAGGAAGAGAATAAATAAAGTTTTTTTAAAAGCACATGTGGCAATTTAGGCAGCTTAATTGGAAGCTAACATGCTTGAAAAATTATTCTAAACTTAGTGAAATTAGTAGAACGTTACCGAATTTGAATTCTTCAGTCCGAAAAATTCATCAATATCCCTTTATTTGAGTTGCTATTTAAAGGAGCTGTCTCGTTTTGTTATTTACTTTTTGCTACAATTGTAATAAGAAAATTTTTAAAAAAAGCGCAAAATCCCACAAAATTTTATTCACTTAAAATTAGAATCTGAATAAACTTCATTTTTGACTCGCCGGTAAAACAAAAAATTTTAATGTCAAAATTAAGTTTTCTTACAATAATATACAAGATAAATTTTAACTAAAACATATATGTATAGAATTTATCACATTAATGAATAAGACTTAAGCAATTAAGTTGTAGATGAAATTTTTTAAGACTAAATCCTAGATTTATGCTACAATTTGATTTCGGGAAATCGTAAAATGTAAAGATCTGTTTTAATTGTAAGGTTATAACTATTTTATATATACATTTAGTATTCTATGTTTGAAGCTTCCATGTAACCGGCCTTGTAAAAATTTTAGAAGCAAATTATCAATCAAAATTCACAAAGCAACAACAAAATTCATAAATTTTATTACTAAATTAATAAAATTTATTTTATATTTATTTATTAGTTAGAGTTTTATGTTATTTTTACTTCAAATCAATTAAATAGAAAGTAACTTCATTAGAATTTAAGCGAAAACTTTTGCGTTATGTCTCAACCTACAGTAAAAATGATTTTAACAATGAAAATATCGTGCTTAACCTTGTTAAGCTAAGCAGCTAAAATTTTCGAATTTTTTTCTGTCATATTGAAAAATATTTAGTGGAATTTTATATAGGTATCTTATCTTAATTTGGAATATATTTCTATCTTTTAAAACTTCAAAACTATTTAATTTTTGTAATGATCTTTATTCCGTTTGGCGTTCACAGTCTAACTGTTAAAATTTTTAGCTTCAATTTACTCTGACAGTACTTTTTATGTATTACGATACGAAATATATATGTTAGTACTTCAAACAAATTTAAGAGGATTAGAAGTTCTATATATATCACTTTTCTTCACGTTGCACTTGTGCATACCAATAGCAAATATCTAGCTTTCTACATCGCTCCACTTTATATTAAGAACGAAAAAAAGTGCTTCAATATACAGTTCAATATCATAATAAAGAACAACACTTACTCAACACACAAAATCAAATGAATTCGTTCACCGTTATTCTTGTAGAGACACTTGCAATGTTGTTTCAATAATTTTTAATTTGAAGACTAGGTGGAATGCTGAATATAAAGGTAAATAAGATATTAAAATCGAATATCGAAAATTTTTTTTTCTTTGACGGAGCTAAAAAAAGAAATGATTTGGTGATAAGATTCAAAATTTAAGTTTGATCAAAATCGATAATTGACCGCTGTAGCTTCTACATTGATTAGAATTGAAAGTAACATAACAGAAAATAAAGTCTTTTGTCATACGATTGGCCGGTAGAAAAACTGTAAATATACGAAGATAGCAAGTTTACTAATCATGAAAACTTGTGTACATGACCGGCCGTTTTACAAGATTTAAAAACTTGTAAAACTACCCAACAGTTACGTGTTGGGAGAATATAAGACATATATAAGGAGGAAATTAAAAAGCATAATGCTTTTCAGATTTTAATACCTCGAGATCTTTCGATGAATTACAATTTTAAATATACTATCAACGACCATGAATGTTTAAATAAAGCTATCCTGTGTTTTAAGAAAGAGTAATGATGCCAAATAAGTGACAGCAGTGATTAAGATTATTTTCACAACAATTAAACATTTCTTTGACAAATTCTTCACTCAAATTCATATGTACAGTTTTACAAGATCCAACTAACTTAAGCAGTATTTGTACCTTTTATTCCCATATTTATTAAACGCAAAACCTAAGCTTTTCGTTTTTAAATAAAATAAATAACTTTTTTTCCTATAGGACTACATCCTCAATAGAACTTAAAATTTTGCGTTTTTTTTCGTTTTGATCCTGATTAGACACTAAAAGGAACTTTAATTCTATTAGAAATTTTAGTTCTATAAATCTTAAAATAATGTTGAATTAAAAAAGATAAAATTTTCAAGAGTTATATTTAGATTTAGTAAAATTCAAGTTTTTACTATTTACTCAAAAGACTATTAGAAATTCAACTGTGAATATTTAGTGCTCAGTAAAAAGCTTTTTGCTATGAACTACTTCAAATGAAGATTACCAACCTAAATCTGGATATTAAAACTTACCCTATTTCAATAAACAAGCTCTAATAATGAAAAAAATAGAGTGGAAAGAGTTTAATATTCACTTTTACCAGCCGAGAATCAGAAACTTCCCGCATAAGACCAACTGCAAACAGCCCAGATGTAAAGGTAGATTATGTATTCATTAGAAGAGGGTTGCAGGCTTTTAAATGTTAGCCATATTCAATGAGAACAATATGTAGACCATAATATTTTATATGACGAAATTGTGGCTGTTATGAGTTTTTTTAAAGTCCCCTTAAGGATTTTTTGAACATATATGAGTTAAAAATTTTTTTCTATCTATTCTATGATATGTATATAGCACCCACATAAGGTCAACAAGTCTACGGTTAGGGTTGTATGCGCTCGTATCTTATAGCTTTCTATAATCAAACATATACATTTATATATAGTATATTTATGTATATTTTTCATTAAACTTTAATTTAGATATAAGGAAACAGTTCACAACATTACCAGCATCTGGACGAGTGGAACTTGGAGGAAGGTTAGAATTACGATGCCGTGCACCAAATGGTCTACCAGCGCCTAAGATAACTTGGTACAAGAATAATGCTCCAATTGTACTTGAACATTCAGCTGTCGAAGGGACTCTTGATATAAGTCCTGTTTCCCTGCAGGTAAGTGAAAGAATTCTATCTAAAACTAAAGTAAATAAATTTTATAAACTTTAATCGTTTAGGATATGGCTAACTATACTTGTATAGCTGAAAATATAGCAGGAAAAAGAATATCTGATGCTGTAGCTATAACTGTATATGGTAAGTTGATTTAATATTTTCCCAGTGCAGTCAATCCTCTAATAACACCATCCAGTGGAAGGGTTATTCAAAGCACATATTATCTAACTTGAAACACTATAAATTTTATAGAGACCCTTTTGTATATAATCATACCGCTTATCATTCCTAGCCAGTAATTAAGAGAACTAAATATTTCAAATGAATTTATATCCCAAAGATTTGGATTGCATGCTCTCTATTAAGTCTGCGTCATATCCATATCTCTTTTAGTTTAATCTTGAGCTCATCTCTATTACTCTCAGCACATTAAAATAACATTAGGTAGAAAATGAATATTTTTTTTATATTCCAGTAAATGGTGGATGGAGTTCTTGGAGCCAATGGATTGAATGTAAGTGCCCCGGAAAACAAAGTCAAGGACAGAAAAGAACAAGAAGCTGTACCAATCCATTACCTCTTAATGGTGGATCGCAATGTGAAGGACCTAATATCCAAAAGACACAAGATTGCATCTCATGTCCAGGTATTTATCGGAACAATAAATTCTTTGTACAATTTAATGGGGTTTAGCGGCTTTTAAAATGTCATATGCTCGAACAGCACTTAAATTCAACAAATCATTTCTTGTTGTTATCAAGAGAAAGTGTTTTAAGATAGAAAGCAGACATCTAGCACTCAAGGGCCATTTATTATCATAAGACATTTGTCAAACATTTAAAAAGATAATTTTTATAGTGTCTGGAACCCTTGATAAGGCATCAAGTTTATAAAATATTATTCTAAAAGAAACAGGATATTTTATTAGATTGTAATAATTTGTTCATTTTAGTTTTACTATTGGTCACTATAGTTTACATGCAATAAACAATCAAATAGATATCAGTTCTTAAAAATTAACATCGATATTGACCTTTCCCCAAATGAATATTTTCTTTCTTTTACTTGAAATGTTTTTCTGTACAGTGAAAGAATAATGCTAACAAATTTTTATATACACCAAATAAGGCCTTAGAATACTTCAACCACGTTTTTGAACTAAATAAATTAAAAATTAAAACGAAACACTCTTCCTAGATATTGAAATAAATCTTATGAATCATTTATTTATTTGGAATAAATTGACTTCAATGATTAAATCTAAAATTTGGTTTTTATAATTTTCTATTTTCTATTCATTTCACAACCGAGTTCCTGGATATAGTTTTTCCGTATTTTTTGCATTCAGCCATATATATATATACATATATATATATTTGTTGTTGTTAAAATTTCCTTTTTTTTAAGTTTTCAAAAACTGAAAACTTTTTAAAGAAATATAAGATCGTATTAGCCGGCTTAATTTTCAAAAAAAGAGGCTGTATGCGAAAATAATGCTATCCTGCAAAATTTTATCCGGGTATCAGTGGGATAGCAGTGTTAGATTAAAAATTATACTAATAACTTTTTAACCAAAAGGGATTCATTTAATGCAATAAAATCTCTCTCTCTTTATGAAATCCTAAATTAAGCCTTTTCATACATGAAATGCAAATAGATCTCCTGAATTTAAGCTAATTAACATCCACAAATATTTTTGATGATGTTTTTCATTAAAATAAACCATTTTTAAAATATTCAACGAAGAGCAGATTTGAATAAGAATCAAATCAATCAACGAACTTTGAATATATTTTTAGGGATGTATAAAGGAAAACTAAACTAGGAATAATGTTAACAAATTTCAAAAGAAACTTAAAATAGATTTTTTCATGACATAAAATATTTCTCTAAGTATTTCTTTATTTTTGTGAACCACTTTCTGATTTTCCAAGTAAAATTTAAATAAGTTGAAGAATCTTTTCTGATTATACTTGAAAATTTTGGTGAAGGTATTCTTTTGTGTCAAAGATTTGAATTATAGTAAATTATTCAAAAGAAAATTTTCCAGACGTTTTCAATTGTGTTGGGTTTTTCGAAAATATAACATCAATACTTTTAGAAGGAAAGAAACTCAGTAAAAGCTGGAGCTCTTGATTTCTTGATTATTGCAATCAAAAATAAATATTTTTGATCGGTTCAATTCACATTCTATTTTACTTTATTTCTATCATTATGGAAACATTTCTTGCTTCTTTTAATTACTTCGATATAAAACTAGCGGTCTTAGTCCTGTTATATTTTAAATTTCCTCGATTTAATTCGTTTGATTGCCAACTTTTTCCTTTGAACCATTGAAATATAAAACATACAAACTAAAAGTAAATTAAAAGACAAAAAAAAGTAATTGTTCAGTCAAGTATGAACTGTATATGCCAGCATTCCCTACCAAATGTTTCATAAATTTTCTTGCCGAGTACTCTACAAACACATGTCATTTTTTCTTATCAGATCTTATTTTAATTTTTCTTTTAAAAACCTTTTGTACGTGCCCATGTTTACGTGATCTATGAGCTTTATCTATCATCCTGCCCTTTTCTACTATAAAATTTCAAATGAATTTTCATTCAAAGGTTCATTTCCTTTTATTCTTTTTTTTGTGAAAGTATATATTTTCGAATTTTTTTTTTAAGCGTTAGCAGAACTCAAATGACTAATTTTTCATTTTACTTTAAAAATAAATGTAATTGTGATTTTATTATAAAAAATAAAATTCCTATCTAGTTAAATTGGTTAAAATGCAATTATTTTTTAATTTTCAATGTTATCAAATTATTCCTCAATTCACACTACATTTACACTTTATGTAAACAACTACGGAAATATCCGAAAAGCTTATTATGAAAAATAATATTACTTAGGAGAATTACCATATGTTACCGTTTGAGATGTTTTTCAGTAGTTTAATGCTGCTAAATTCAAAGGACAAGAAGTTGAGAAAAAATTGATAGCATTTGAAATTTGTACTAATACAAGTTCTAAAAGAACAAGAAAACGATCGAAAATTTTATAACTGTTTTTAAACATTTTACTTCGTAATTATCATTAAGGTTTAGTTTAATTTTTAACACGAGAGCACTAATCACATGAGGACCTAAATTTCTAGTCTCATTAACTTGTTAGTGGATTGTCAGTATAAAGAGCTAAAGAATCAATTTCCAAAAAGAAGGTCAAGAGCAAATTTTAACTTTAGTACTGTGATAGTCATTGAAATTGAGTTTTCCCTCCATGTAGAAAGTTATTCTTATTTTTCCCGCACGATAGATATAATATACCACATTATATTCCAAAATCCTCTAAATAAACTCCAAGGAAAAATTACGCAGTGTCAATAAATCAAAATATTTGTGACTTTAAAATTTCCAAAGAAAAGGCAGAACATATATTTTAATAATTGTGTTTTTTGACAAACACTACATTTCTGAAGCTAAAAACTTAAAATAACGAAACCAAGAGGAGATTAATTCAATTCTTTATATTAAAAACAAAAGCCAAAAACTTGCTAAACATTATCTGCTTCGAAATGGATAGACTTTAATCACGATTATAAAAATCAAAGTTAAAAAAGCTAATAAAACTAAACTTAAATGACTAAAATTTTCATTTAAAAAAAACAGTTTTAAGCTTTAAGCTAATCGAAATGTTTATATTTCGAAAATGGTCTTAATTGAAAGAAGAAAAAGGATTTATGATGCGGGTTTCATGGAAACTTACCAAAACAAAAATACATCCACATAAAATTCAATTTGCACTAAGAATATATAATCGTGCAGTAAAAAAACCTTTTTTAAAATATTATTATCGACTTAAGTTCGTCAAACGAGTCGTAAACTTTCAAGTACCAGACTTAGTGAGGTATTATAAAAAAATTACAAAAACGAATCTTACTAAGGTGCTTAAAACCATAATATTTTCCTAAATATGAAAAAAAAAGCTAAACTGAAATGTGTATTTAAGTCTCTTGAACCCCAATATATCACATACAGCAAAATTAGTAAATTGAACTACCTTAAAACATAACATGACAATTTTTAAAAAATTCAGCGACTAGTCATTGATAAGCAACTAGCATATCAAGTTTGATAGAAACTTTAAAAAAGATTTCCATTTCTAAAAAAAAAACAAGACATGAGATAAAGCGGTTTTATGGAAATCTCGTAAATGTGACTTTTCAAAGCTAACCGCCGATGATTCTAAATTTTAATGTGGTTAAAAATGTCATTGCTATAATTTCAACTAATTAGTAAGAGTGTAGGCTTGCGCTTTATCGGTTGTTAATGTTAAATTATTTTTCATACATATTTATATATATATATATATATATTTTTTTTTTGCTTTTACTCTACAAATGCCAAACTTCTATTATGCCACTAATCTTTCAAGTAATGTGCAGCTGATTATCATTAAGACTCACTAATGTCTTTGAGGTCAATAAAAGTAATTATTAGACCGTAAGTGGGCTGTTAGGCAATCAAAGGTTATTAGGAAAAAAAAACAAGTCTTTTACATCAATGGTGATGCATTCGTTTCAGACAATATTGATTTTGTTAAAGAAGACAGTCTAAATAATTTGAATATAGGGAAATAACTGGAAGACATAAGTAAGCCACAAAAAATATTCGATGACTAACCAAAGCCCTCGATAATCGTGCCTAATAAATATTAATGACCTTACACTTTGTCTTGTATGAATAAAAACAAAAAGGTTCTATCGAACTATTAAGAAAAATATCCTAAAGATATCGTTTACAACAGTAAAGAGTAATAATATTCAAATCCCTATCTCTTGGTAAGCAGTATTTTGGCATTAGATAACTTTTATTTTTAATTTTTTTGGTGATTTTAAACTATAACTCAAGGAGACAGAAACTGTATGCAAGGGATTTTTCTAAAAGTAGATTGTTAACTTTGTTGACATTTAACAAATGCAAAATTAACCACAAAATTCCAGCTGAGGTTATAAAAAGCTAGATTACTTTACTCAATCATCATTTTCTCAAACTCAAAAATAGAATGAAAACAATTATAAAAAATATTATGAACACAGATACGTTACAAGAAATTAGAACAGCTTTAACAACTTATTTAAAAAAAATTTAATTATATAACTTGAATCTGCTAATAATTAAAGATACAAGATAGAACAACTTGATTGACAGATTCAATAAACATTGACCAATATTAAATATTCTATGGCATATAATTTCAGTAGAGACATAGAAATGGTTTTAATCATTTAACCCGCACTTTTTATTTGCTTATCACAGCGAACATGTTTTGACTTATTGAAGACAATAAAAATGGTACACAAATTCAATATATATGTTATCTAGGCTGTTACGTCAATTTCCGTTTAATGTATTATTAAAAACTTATCAAATTAATGTATTGGTACAGTCGGTATTAAAAAGGTTTTCTATTTTTATTGATGAAAGTATGCTGAGTATATCAGCGCTTCAAACTTAGAAAGTTATATATGAAATCAGATCGGATGAAATTACACGTTTCAATGAAAATGGCCGATCCGTTTTAAAAATTTACGCCAAAGTAGAGAAAAGAAATGGCAGCTGAATTTAATTTAATATGTTAAAAAGTCTATCAAAACACTTTGTTAATGAGATTAAATTATTAAGAGTCCTTTTGAATTTTAGCGAATGTTAAGTTATTTTTAAAAGTAATTTTGAATTTTCACGTAACTTCATAAACAGATAGTGTCTTATGTGTTTTGTGAAATCAATGCCAAATGATGTAAAAGATTTTGATCAATATAACATTTTCCAGGTATAGGTAACTTTTTTTCTGGCAACCCCATTTTTTGCACTTTGTTTATATTTAAAACTTTTTAAACAAAAAATAAATTAAAATTTTGTAACTAATACCAGGTTCACCAGGTCCAATAAAAAAGTATGGACAATTTATCGATCAAAGAGATATAGTATTCCGCCATGAAACATTTTATTTTTTGGCAAAAATCACAATCCTAGTCACAATTCCAGCAATTTTCGCATAAATATAACAATAACTAGCTATCTATCTTTTTTTTTTATAAGTCTCTTAAAAGTACAATTTGTTGTTCAACTCTATATATAAGAATTTTTGTATTAAGTGTTGGCGTTTTTTTTCAAACACTACTGTTCTAATTAAATTTTACATTTTCTCTAAAACAGTTCAAGGTCACAATATCTTAAGCACAAAAAGTTAAAACTCTTATGTACTTTTTATTTAATTCTCTACTCAGTAAGCTTATCTTTAGATGTATTTAATTAATACTCTTCTTTCGACTAGACAGTCTAATTGTAAGTAAATCCTACAACCGCACACTGTTCTACTTTCGGCTATATTATCTTAAACTCAAGTATTTTCCACTTAAGTAGTTCTATGCTTAAAAATAAAATGGAAGCTTTAATAGTCTATAGGCACTAGAATAATACGTGTGTTTATAATAAATATCCATCTAAGTATATATATACCTTATGTTTGAAATTATGGACAATTAGTTTAGTATCTGAGTAGCAAAATAAACAACCAAAAAAGTCAATAAGTTGCTGGTAACTTCCAGCCAAATTATTATTAATCAAGGCCATCTTATTTGATGATTTAAAGAAAAATAATATTAAGAAACATAGTTTCTTATAGCAAAAGAAACATAACTATAAAAAAAAAACGAAATAACATTGTTTTCAATTCATCCTAATACAATGAAATACTTTAATAATTGATTGAATCAACAAAATTGTTTCCTTTTAAAGTAGAAAATGAAAAATGGGAGAACAAGTGAAACACAAAAAACTTACTATAAAATCTAATTGCCCATAAAACTTAGGTCGTAAATATCTTACATATGTTTTTTTTTGTACATTTACCAAAAAGTTAAAAGAAAAAAAAATTTAAGTTTGTGATAAAAAATAGTCACAAAGAAATATTTATTTTCAGGTTTTAAATCAAAAACTTTTATTGAGAAATTAAATAACAATTTTTTTATTAAATAAACATCTTAAAGTAGAAATCCCACTACTTGAAATATAAAATTTATTGCAAGGACTCAATTATTTGTAACCGGAACTCTTCTAGCCAACTCATCAAATTGATGAGATTAATAAAATCCCTTCTAAAAAAGAAAATATAACTGGAGTGGAAACAAAACATAATAAAATTCGTTCCAAAATCACACTTTCTATACTTACAACAGTTTTAAGATTGTTTTTGTTTTTGTTTTTGTAAAATACCTAAATTTTCTTGTTATTCAAACTGCCTAAAATATTTTGTTCCTAATTAGCTGATAATAATAAGCTGTTTTGATATCCATTCCAAAAAAAAAATTCTATAAAAAAGTAAAAAAGTTATCACTTCCATAGTTCAACTTAAAAAAAATAAATGAACATTTTTAATCAAAAAATTCAATACAGTTATCTTTCGAATTTTAAGGGTCATTAAACATCCCGTTCATAGCATATTATAATAATTTATCAAAAATAAATTATATAATATTGAAAATATTTTAACAATCTTAATAACTACATAACATAAACAACTTATTAAAAACATGTTTATGTTAAATTCATCAAACTGAGGTAAAGTACCTTTCTATGTAGCTCATTAACGAAGCTTAACGTCAGTCAAAACTTGGACTAAACTTCGTTTGAGCAATCAATAACTTAAGAAAATTTACAAGCCCTATGTAGATGTTTGCTTATTTATTGCTTGAAAACTTTAAGACAGACACGTTCCTATGATTGATAAGACGCTCAGACATTTTAAATCCGCTAAGCCGCTTTGCTTGTGCTAATAGAATTAACAACAAAAGCAAGACAGTAGTTGCATTAACATAAATAAAAGCTGCTAAAGTCCTGTGTACTCACTTTAACAAATTTATCCCTAATTGAATCGCACGCTCGTTATCTTCTGTACTAACAAATTGCCCTACGGGTTCGCTTTCGGCTAGAGGACACCCAAATTGTGAGCCCCGACAGCTTCGAGTCATCCTTCGGTAAGCAACCGCAATTTATATCACTTAACTGAGTTGACAGTTTGTTTGTTTGTCATTTTGTGTTTAGTTTCCTTTTCCAATAATTTAGATAAATGTTATGTACATATATTTAATTGTTTGTTTAGTAATTTTATAAAAACAAAAAAAAATTAATTTTAAGTTTTTCGCTTAAGATTTTTGTTGTGATTATCTTATCAATTAAATAAAAAATAAATTAATTACTGATATAAATTTTTCATATATGTATATATTTTAGCAGGACGATGGTCACCATGGTCAGAATGGAGCTCATGTTCAGCAGACTGCATACAAATACGAAGAAGAAAATGCATTAGTCATACCGTCGATGACGCTGTAATGGGCGGAAGTGTATCTTTTAGCGAGGGTTATGACAAATCGCTATGCTCAGGCAAGGACTTTCAAACAGCTGAATGCCGAGGGGGAAACTGCCGTATCGGAAGAGATGGTGAGTGCTTTGATTCGTTTATCTCTGATTTATGGTGAATATAATTGTTTGTCAGTGTAGTGTTTCAAGCTCCATACTGGGGCTATATCTGAACAAAACAGAGGGATCAGTTGATTTTATTTTCATTGTTAGGGTTTCAATGAAAAACTCACTCTGAAATTTTTATTTATTACCCTTGATGTTTACAATCAATTAAGTTTCAACTGGCATTCGGTTTTATGCATCTGATAGCAATTGTCTATTGGTGAGATTTCTTTAGCAACCCAGTTGTTTAAATGTATCGTTATTTCTTATCTAATAGCATCCTTAATGGTAATAAGAAACACAACGTCACTCATATTATTGGCTTTTGATTTCTTTATTTGTTTTTTATTTTATTCTATAAAATGTGTAGAAATAAAAATCCCATATGTACTTTTTTTACTATCTTGGCTTTATTATAATAAAAAGAAATATAGAAACCATTCAAATGGGTGAATCATAAATTCTTTGCAGAAAAATATTGGAAAAAAGGATAATGATATTTGTTTTTATTAAAGGCCTTAAACTGTTTCAAGAAATCCAAATAAATTACGTATATTAATGCAGTATCATATTATTTTTATCCTTTTCAAGAAGCTATAATTTTATTTATTTAAAAACCTAATCGGGTTTAATCTATTTACATATTACTAAATCCAATTGAAATGACAGTTTCAACAAAAAAGGATATAAATACGTAATTGTAATAAACAAATGTTTTTCAGTATTTTCAAACTTTGATTTATATAAATAATAGTCATATGTGCTTTTATATTAATAGTATGAAGTTTGGAGAACGATTATTTCCTAACTCATTTGTGATTTGTGAAATGAGCAAAATGTTATTTAAATTTTTATTGGACTTTTCTTAAATTAGGCATATAAGTCTTAAGGACCCTAATTTTGTTACTTGTTTCAAAACAAAAAAATTTGAAGAACAATTTATAATTCCATGCTGAAAGTTGAACTGGTGTAAAATTAGTGAACTGATTAAGGAAAAATGATTTATTTAGGATATAGGAAAAAATGAACTTTTGGGAAGTAAGTGTAATTAAAACAAGCAGTAAAAGTTAAAAAATGAATGATATTAAAATTTTAACATTTTTGTTGATAAAAGTAAAGTTAAAACTTTTCTAAGAAATAAAAAAGAATATTTGTAGGAAAAAAACAACAGTTTCATCCTAAAAATATTGTTAACATATTAATGAGTAGTGAAATTAATACGTTCTAAATCAAATATTCTTCTTAAATATGGGAAAAACTCAATGGTATTTATTTTCAACAAAACAATGATTTAAGGAAGTTTCCAAGTCGAGTGAAAAATTATGTATTACAAGATCTTGAACTTAATTTTCTAGAGCATTTGTAGAATTGCTTAAAAGCAAGCTAAAAGCTGAATAGGAATGCAAAAACTATATAAGTATTTAAATTTAGAAAAATAAAGCTCAAGTCCACAAGCATTCATTCAGGACTTTTCTTAAATGCATACTAGTTAAGGGTCACAAAGAAAATATTAAGTAATTCCTACACTTATTCAATTTCACCAAGGCAGAATTTATTTCATCTCTAGTAAGCCGGAAACTGTTAGAATAGATTTTTCTCTTAAAACACGTGATCTTAATAATCAGTTTATTAAAAGAGTCGGCAGAAAACAGACATATAAATATATGTATAAATATTTCAAAAAATAAATTAATATGTATTGCAAGCTTTCATCCAAACCCCAAAATTAATGAAAAATCGTAATATATCATATAAAAGGGGAGATCCTTTTGAACCATGTAACTTTGAAAACGTCTAAGAAAATATTACGAGTATATGCTTTAACATTATTAAAAATTTTTTACAAAGTTTTTGAATACCAAATCTTAAATTTAAAAAAAAAATGTATGCCTTACATTAAAGATATTCCCAAATTCTTTAAATAACATTTGTCCATGGGTAGTCGTTTTTATACACAAATATTTTTCCTTTCCCGCCTGCTTTTTAATTTTTTTTTTTACATGCAGTTTAAACCATATGTTGTCAGCTTAGACTAAGACCTTCATTAAACGTTATATTACACATTAAAATGACTAAATTATCTTCTTCAAATATCGTTTATGATGAGATTCACAAAATATCTGGCAGTCATACTACATCTTCCAATGAATCTATAGCAATCATTTGTGCAGAATTTCAAGGATCAATAATTCTTTTCTAAGAAAATTTATTGAATTAATTTAATTAAAGCAATCCAAATATTTCATACTAAAATTTTTATTGTCAGCATTTTTTCAACAACACCAATAAAGTGTAACATTAAACACATGTTAGGACAAGAAAACTAGTTGACAGATAATGCCCTAAAAACTATAAAAAATATCACTAATCAATAAATCGTCATTCAGGAAATAAGTTTTGAAAGTCTTCCTCCCTAGAATTTAGAGTCTAACAAATTTTAAACAAGGCTAGACAAATTTTGATAAAATTATATTTCCAATTTCAAACTGGCAATTATATTTTTTTACTGTCTCAGAAAACTACTAATTTTACAGCAGCTGTGAAATGAGAACCTATAAAAAAAATAATAAAGCCCAATATATAATTTATTACTAAAAATGAACACGCATACTATAATAATTGAATCTATTAAATAAAAGGAAAATAAAATAATAATTATATGGTTAAAACTAGCAGACATTAACTAAGCAATAAATCATATAAAAAAGCAAACGAAATTATGAATTCAGCTATAAGTACTAAATTTAACGTATTTCCTTTTAAAAAAAAATTCGTGTGAAAACTTCAAAAGTCCCACGCAAAAAAAAAACTTTTGATTTCGTTTGACAGTGAAAAAAGTTACCCTAGAAAAGATTTTTTATCCGTAATAAGTAAAGATCAAACTGTTGAAGACGCCAAATATAATTTCAAAAGCCAATATAGAAAACTGCAAATATTTCTGTTTAAAATACTTAAAAAAAAAACTAATACTAAATTATAAAACAGACAATTGAAATCATATGAGCGCCACTCACCAATGAATCATTTGTTTAGAGTCAATAGCTTTTTTGCTAGATCAAAGACAGACGGCTTTATCTAACCTTTCTTGGAACAGAAATATATTTCAAGAATTAAATAATATTCTCTCAACCAAAACTTCTTAAACCACTCTATCATGCTGACGTTACGAAAACCAAAAGGCGAACTTTTACCCTCATCCAATTCATATAAAAACATAAAAAAGTTAAAGGGAATGATCATATTTCAAAAAAAATACCAAACACATAAAAAAAAACAAGTTCAGATCCATCGGAACAACTTGAACTATCAATAAATCATCTTCAGAGATTTCATTTTGCTGTGGGAGTTTTAGACCACTCATCTGGCAACTTATATATTCCTTTTTGTGTAGGATTTATATATAAATATATGTATGTTTTGTAGATAAATAAAATTTGTGTTTAAAAACACTCAAAATAAGTTTAAAGTAGTGACATTTACATATGTCATAATTTTTTTACAGATTCAGATTGGCCTTTATATCTTGGACTAACCGTAATAACAGTGGTTTGCATAGGACTTGGAGTAGCTCTAATTCGTACAGCTCGTCGTGGTCGTCATATCCCACCATATAATATGGCACGTTCAGGTATGTTAAACAAATATATATGTATACATATTTTCTTCAGACTTAGTAATAAAATTAAAAATAAAAAACCAAAATTAAAGGAATATTTCCTAATGTTTTCCCCCTTGTAATTTCTCAGCATTAGATTTACATTGGACAGCTGCCAAATGTTGCCAGTGTACAACGCAATCCCTCTAGCATCCACTCAATTTTTTTTTATTTTTTTTGTTTCTGTACAAGTGCGTATGCGGCAGCTATTGAAGTCGTGTTATACTAAATAAAGAGGCACTCATCTTAAGTTTCTGCCAAGAGGAACAAAATTCTTTAATAAATTTACGCTAGTGACTTTCATTGACATTGCATAACTTCAAGTAGCAGGAAGGAACTTGGTAAGAAGGGGTCTTGATCCAAAAGAAACGAAGTACCCAATACGATGATGTTCATTTTAACATTTAACTGACAAGGATGCTGACACGTGTCACTTTGGTGTCACTGCTATTACATATACTAGGTTGTTGTAGATTTTTAAACAAAAATGGAGCTCAAACTCCTTCCATGATAAATTGCATATTTATTTTAGGCTTATTCTCCACTTTGATTAAAAATCCCCCACAAGCGTTGCACTTAGAGTCATAAATAATACAAAGAGTTTCAGTCACGTTTCTTGTCCTTCCACAATCATCATTTAATGTTTAAGCTCTGATTTTGTTTTATAACGAAAAGGAGACAAGAACAACAAAATATATTTACAATGTGCACTAGACATGAAGGTAAAATTCATTTTTTTTTGTTTTTAATTTCAGTTATGCAATCGGACTATTTGCATGATGCTGACAAAAAAGCAATTCATTTTCATAACGACTCAGGGACAGCTAACTATGAATATCCTGCTACGGCACATAGGCCTTTAAGTGGAAATATGATGATGACACGCTCCGTATCTGAACATCATTACGACGTTCCAAATTTGGCCCCAAAGTAAGTTTATCGTTATTTAAATGATTTTGTTATTATAAAATTGAAATACTTTTTTTTAAATTTTTAGTTTAAATAATTCAGGCTTATGTAACTTTTGAATTCACTCCTTTTTATAAATTTATATAAAGAGCAGTATATAGGAACGACAATATTAATATTTTTTTGTTATATTTAAAGATGGTTCAGTACCAGAAAGTAAAAGTATTTATAGTACAAATGCTGTATGCTTCTAATTATTCTAATTATTGTGCAGCTATAAATTAGCGATAATTTTTTATGCAACAAAACAAATCGGCCGTAGGATATCTCAAGTTAAACTTTGCATTCTTGGGTACGGTTAGAAATTAAATATGTGCTCTGCATTATAGTAAAGGGCATATGCGCTTCGATGTGAAATATATTGATAAAAAGACCCGTTAATTGATTTAAGGAAGAAAAGGTTCAAAAACAAAAAAGATAGAGCATTCAAAAATTACTCATTTATAAACCAATAAAAATATATTTTTAAAGTTCATATTTTTAAGGTTCTTAGCACTTCACAACTTTTAAAAGCGACACTTATTAGTCTTAGGAAGTCTTCGAATTTCACGGTTTTCATATTAAGATTTATTTTTGAATTTCAGTAATTGTTTATTTTGTGAATCAAATTCAAATGTGTCCCAAAAATTAAAGTCCTATTATATACCCCTTTTCAAGCCAAAATATATCCAAACGGGAAGTTTTTTTGTTTTTCTCCCGTTTTGAAGATTTAATTCTTAAGGATAATTTGTTTTTTTTTTTATTAAAACTTTCAAAATTTCTAAGTTCCTCGTGTACTTAATAAAACATCGACAATAGAGAAAAAGGTTGTTTGGTCTTCAATTAAATACCATTTTCTCATAGGCTGTAAATTATTAATTTTATTAACCTATACAACAGATATCCACCCCTTAATTAAATTCAAAAACTTTATAAAAAATTTCTCAATTTACGTGACATTGAACACGCTAAATAAAGAGGAAAAAAATATTTTCTTAAATATATTAGTCTGCAAAAACAACTTGCGTGTAACTGGCCATAAGAAAAGAGGACATGACTCAACATACTGCCAGCTGAAGTTAGTTTAGGCTTAAGGATTCAAAGACGTTTGATAATAGGGGGAGATTTTGGCAAAAGAAATAACTAAATAACTCCCTTTTGTTTCCCTTTCAAAATATAAGAATATGAGAAGTTTTTTTATGTGTAATTGGAATAGGCTCGAAGCTATTTCTGGGGCTAAGCGACAATTTGTAAGTCTTTTTAGTTACCTTTTTGTTAACAGCTTTTAGAACAGATTGATTTTAATCTTGGAAAAAAAAAGGAAATTCTAATTTCAAAGATAGTACTTTCTAAGGTATTTTTTGTAATATTTAAGTACAATGAACTTTCATGATTAATCTCCATATCCTAGAAGGAAAAATAATAAATGATAAGCTTGAAATACAAGCAAACCTAAGAATGATGTAACTCATCTTTCTTAAAAGCTATAAAATACAGTGGTGTAATGCTAATGATTAAATATCGAGTTATTAAATTTGAATTCCAAAATTCTCCTTTATTTGTACTACATAAAACTGCAAGGAAAGTTAGAATTTATCCCAGCCTTAATTATTCTAAATTTTATAATTTTTCAATATTTCTGTATGCATTGAATATCTGAAAATTGCTATTGAATATAGCAGGATATTCACGTTTAATTTAATAAAAAGTTAGGCTTCAGTTTTCCATACAAAAACTTTATTTTAGTTTTTGAGCAAAAAATCGAAATATATATCGTTAATTCGCACACAAACAGCAATAATCCAATAATCCACATATTGGAAAAAAATTTTTTTAATTAGTCATTAATTCCGTGCACATGGATGCTCTATCATTTAGATAAGATTGCAATGCTTTGAATATGTAGTTATACTTTTATACAAAATGGCTGTCACAGTCTCAGTTAGAAAGACTTTTAGTGAGAGAAAAAATACAAATTAACGACTTGAAAAATACATGAATACCTGTTTAAGAATAAAACAAAGGGCAATTACCACTGAGTACCTCTGGACATTAATGACAAAAAGACATAAAATAAAATAAATTTGGTCTATAAAAGTAAATTTTCAAGAAGAACAAAGATTTACGTTTTAAAATCAGCATGGCAATACTACAAAATTCAAAAAACTATTTCTAAAGCAAACAAACTATTATTTGCAATTCGATTACCTTTATAACACTGGTCTAAGTGTTTAAATCAATATTTCATTTATCAAAATGATTTCCTTTAATCTTGAAAATTGAGTGCAATTTCTTCGAAAGAAAATGAATTTTCTTTACTCTTCCTTGAATTTATATATTTTTCGCTTTCGACAAGTGTCAATTAAAGTTAATAAAAAAATAAACTTATCATCGGTTTACAAGAAGTAACATATGTATCTAACAGGACTCTAGCTGTTTAGTAGAGTCATTTGTAATTGTTATTTATAGTAGAATAATATATCCAAAGAAAAAGCTTGTTAAATTAAGTAATAAATAAATATTAAAAAATTAAACTCCTAGGCAGCTTTCTTTATCTGTTAAAAATTCTTTAACCTTTAATATGAAGCATAAATACCTATTTCGTTTTCTTCAGTCAACATTGTAGTAAACTGATGAGCATGTTAAATGCGATAAACATTTTTACCTTGACAATAATAATTCAGGATTTAAATATTTAATCGCCTTATTCCCCATTTTTTAAGTCCGCAATTAAAGTAAGGGACTAAATTGCCATGTTCTTGGATTTTTTATTCAATTAAACGATACCATGGATCATTGTTGTGAACAAAAACTTATGAAATTTTAAATTGAATGAATTATAAAAAATATATAACTAGAGAACTATGATGAAAATATAATTCACCCTAAAATTCCTTTGAAGATTTTTATAAACACAAAAGTATATTTGTACTAAGAACTAGACAACTTGTTCCCGATTGCGTCATATTAATTAAAACTGCTCCTCTTTTTGAATAGAAAAATCAGTTTAATGAATATTTAAACATGACAGCGAGCCATAGTCTCTCTAATTGTTTAGAAATTATTATGTGCTCTTGGTTTATTTCATTTTCCATGTGTTATCATATTCATAAATTTTTATTAAAGAAAAAATTTAATTTAATTGTACCAAAGATTAGTAAAAAAAAATATATCAGCTTTGAAGTATAAAAATGGGTTATAAAAAACTACTATAAGTTTCAGAAAACTAAGTTTTTAAGTAAAACTATTGGCAATGGGATTAAGATAGTTTTCCTAATAAATCTCATCCTTTTAAAAAGTACTACTTTTTTGGTTTTATTTCGTTTCTAAAAATGATACCATATTAATAAACTTTTAATAAGATAAATTTTATTTATTTAAAAAAACAATCAAACCAAGAATTTTTAAAAAGCTCTGCCAATTCAATGGAATCACTTAATAACATATAACTTTTTAACTAGTGCAAAAAATAGTTATATCAACTTTCAAATCAAAAAGTAAAGTTTACAAAAATGCAGCAAGTCATAGAGAAAAAATTTTTTATGCAAACCTGTCAGTTATAAATTTCAAATATCGAAGCAGATATGAGATAATTACACTAACATGATTTTAAGTTGTTTCAGGTCTGAAATGAATAGAATTAAAATTATTGATTGCTCGGAATAATTATGTAATCTAAATTCAATTAATTTATTATATTGTGTTGAAATTAAGGATTATTATTCATGTTTTTAACAAAAGTGAATTAAATTAATGCAAAAAAACCAAGTTTTAAACCTCAAAGTTTTGCGAAGTTCTGGTAAAAAACGCAAAAGTTAATAAAATTAAATATTTTAAAAAATTGCATAACAAAATAGTTTTTCAGTTAACATACGAGTATATCAATATCATCACCATTTATGCCTTATATCTTGGCAAAATTTGATTCCTACATTTACTCACTATTAAAAAGAATCACTTATAGAAATTTGTGCAGTAAAATTTCAAAAATTTTAATAATTAGTGCTTATAAATCTAAGAAATCAGCTTAAAACAATTGAATTTTTAAATAAATCGTACAAGTAATAATTCTCAATATTTCAAACTTCAAAAATAATATAGAATCGGAATTATCAAAACTTCTTTTCTTAAAGGAAAACGGAAAATACGTGAAAAAAGCTCTGAAAATTTTTCTAATTGTTTTACGCCCGGTTTCACTGTTCATACTTAAGTACTCCTTAGCGAATCTGTCAATTTAAGTTTCCACATAAACTTAAGAAGACTTTTTGTTTCACACTTCTTCCTTGATTCTTAAGGAACCTTAACTTCGTACTTAAATTAAGTCCCCAATTTTCAAGCATACAAATTAAGTTGATTTTGAAGTCAAGTTGTTATTAATATAAAAAATGCATTGAATGTGTTTCACATTCAAAAGAAAAATAAAAAATAAAGCATATTTCATTCAATTTCTGTTTTGATTTTGAATTTGTATAAAATATTTATTCGAAAATGCATCGTACATCGTTTATATTTGGCCATTCTCTACACTACATATTAAAAGAAAACTTGGTTATTTTTGTAATAAAAATAAATTTTTTTAATTTACATGCTAATAAGCTAAACTAAATAGTTTTAATTTTAGTTATGAATTTGATTTTTAAAAATCTTAATTTAAGTCGAACGGTGTAGTAAAAAACAAATACATTCCGAAATTAAAATATTAAAATTACAAATTACCTTGTCCTCCAAGTCACATGTTTAAATTTTATAACCTTTTTTCAATTATAAAATTTTTTGTTGTATTTCCCCCTTTTCTCTAAACTTCTTAGCAGGTCAAACCGGTTTAAGCCTTGTACAGACCAATGCGTTTTTCATTCGCACGCCGGACAAGATTGTAAAACGGGTGATGTATTTGCTCTAGTTATAGCTAGAACAAAATTGTTTTGTTTTTGTTTTTGTCAGTAAAAAGACACTTTATGGCCTTCAAAATTTTTGTTGTATTTTAAATTTTAGTTCTAATGGAAATTTTTGTTGTATTTATATTAAAAGGGATAGGAAATAATGATTTTATTACTTTTAGAGGTACACCAAAAGTTTTGAAGGCCACAAAATGCTTCTCTAAAAGTAATAAAATCATTTCTTATCCCTTTTAGAATAAGCACAACAAAAATTTAAAGTAAAAGAAAAATTTTGAAGGCCATAAAGTGTCCTTTTACTGACAAAAAACAAAAGCAAAACAATTTTGTTCTAGCTATAGCTAGAGCAAATACATCACCCGTTTTACATACTTGTCCGGCGTGCGAATGAAAAACGCATTGGTCTGTACAAGGCTTTAGGCTGAAAATTTAAATCGGAGAACATTGAAACTAGTACTTTGAATTTAACATTAAGTAATTCCATTTTTTTAAGCTAAAACTCTTGTAAGCGAATTCTAGGCTAACAAAAAATTTTAAAAACCCATTTCATGTATTTACTGTATTATCCGCTATATTTTAAAATTTTTTTTAGATTTTACTTATGAACAATGTTTTTATTTTTTTTTTTGTATACAAATAATGATTTATGTTTTTATAAAAAAAGTTATTTGAAAAGTGCTGTCAATATTTGTTGTGCTTTACTAGTGTTTGATTGTGATTACTTAAAAACTATTGTAGCATAATAAAAGATAATTTAAATTTCCGAAGCACACATAAAAACTAAAAAATTACTTATTTTTTTAATTACTTAATCTCACCTTTAGAAATCTATAATGGAAGAATTCCTTTAATTTTTTCATTTCACGAACTTTTGCGAGCTCATTTAAAAATATTTTCATCCCATCTAATGTCATTTTTTCAAGTGAATCGTCAAAAGTATAAAAATTCTACCATTAGACTAATTTTTGACAAAGTTTAACTTTTTTATTACAATAAATTATCAAACTAAATTCAACACGTTTAGTTTATTGCTAAATTTAGTTTCATATTCAGTAAGAAAAAAACTAGAATAACAAAAACAAAAAAATTATATAAAATTTCAATTTTGTTTGTTTTTAGCTATACAACCCCAATAGATGGAATAAGCTCAAAATATTCATATGCAACTGATACTGCAGACACAACAACAAATACTTGTAAGGGTAAATTTAGCATTTATATTATAGAAAAAATTTGATAAATTTTTTCTTTTATTTTAGCTGATTCAACATATGATGTAGCCTCAGAACCTCCAACATTACCTATGCCACCCAAGAGCTTACCAAAGTTAAGTACAACAAGAGAAGTTGTTACTAATATTGGAGGATTTTTAAAGCTATATAAAGGATTGGCGACTTTATATGTTCCCGACATGGCTGTAGGGAAAAATGTCAAACATACAATATCGCTATCAATTTTAACTGATGAATGTTCAAGAATTATAATATCTGAAACTTCTACTTACCTTAGCCCTGTGATATATTGTGGACCTGTTGATCTTTCATTCCACAAAGCTATTATTCTTAAAATTCCTCATTGCATTGTTGATGCCAATTTCTGGGATATATACGTATACTACTCTGACTGTTTTATTCAAGAATCAAATATTTCTTGGGAAAAGATTTCGATAATTGGAGAAGAAACAATAAATACACCAATTTTTACCCAAATTGACTCACAATTTGCTTATATAATGACAGAACAATTAGGACGATATGTTATTGTTGGTGAACCAAAAAGAAAAGATATAATTGCTTCGAAAAAAATGAAATTGATCATATTTGGTCAAATAGCACCATCAAGTACAATATGCAGTCTACGTGTGTACATCGTTGATGATTTCCCAAATGGACGCGACATGTGTTCTCGTGTTGAATCTCAATTGGGTGGAACATATTTAGGGGAAAGTCCTTCATTTGTTTTCTATTTAAACACACTTGATTTTGGCTTAAGATTAAATTGCATAGGAGAATGGCAGCCAACACCTGCTGCAGATACACAAATCATACCTTATAATCATATGCTAAATAGTACATCAATATTACATTGTGAGTTCAGTTTAAGTCGAACAGAGCAACCATGCATTGGACTTAAAATAGAAATTAATTATTCTCAATCAAGTGATAATGTAGGTTCTTATATATTTGCTGTTCCCTTTGGCTCACTGGAAGCTCATTATACACCAAACAATAGCCTCCCAGAAAAAAAGAAATTTACTGTAGCTGACAAGGATGGTACATTTATTACCGATGACGAAAATGAATTTCGCTTACCACGTAATACAAAAAGACTTATTTCATCATGCCTAGATCCACCACGTCCAGATGGTAAAGACTGGAGATTCTTAGCTAATTTGTTAAGTGTTGACAGGTATATTGCTTATTTTGCTACAAAGCAATCACCAACAGAACAAATACTAAATTTATGGGAATGCCGAAGTCGAGGATCAAAATCAATATTAAATCTTATAACTGTACTGAAACAAATGAATAGACCAGACGTTGTTGATGCTATCGAACAAAGTGTTGGTCCTTTATGGTTTTAAAGAATAAATAAAAACTGTGTAGCTCTTAGCTTTAATTAGTTTTTAAGCATAAGCAAAATAGTCGTATAGTGTTGTTATATACATAAAAAATATATGTATATATATATATATATATATTATTACCGAATGACGCCAAATACCTTTGAAATATACCTTATTGAAAGAAAATGGATGCTGAGCACCCGTGAAGATTACGCAATAACATCAGACAATGAATTAATCAAACCCTTTTATTTTAGTTTTGTATAAAAATGTTCTCTTCAGTATATTGAAAATATTTTTAATTTATATAATTGAACTGTATATAGTTTTATAGAAACTGTAAGAAAAAAAACTATGTATTTAGATTTAAGTGTTTTGTTTCGGTCTTAGTGTAGTTATATTTTTAACACATAAAGAATTTTCGTAATAAATTGTAAACAGTTAGCTTGTTAACTGTTTAAACATTATATAGTTATTTTTAGGAGTTTTTGTATTATTTATCATTTTTTTTACGTTTGAAGTGTGAAATACTTTATTCAGAATATTCGAATTACTATTAATCTGTTACTACGGATAAATTCATACATCGTTATATGATTTAATATTTTAATCCGACAAAGCAAATTAAATGTGATTTGAGAAATAAAGATTTCACTTCTACTTTTAAACAAAGTTCTGAAATAGAAGGGGGTTTTACATGCACGGTTTCATTTAAATTTTTCTATTACATTGTCACTCAATGGAGTTTGCATCATTTTCTCAGCTCTTGCAATCGTTATGAAGATTTATTTTATATGATAAATGAATAGTAAAATTTCATAAATTTTCAGAGTAACCAAAAATTCGTATGCCACTCTTCAACACATTTTACTACGATTTTTAGAGCTCTATATAATTGTACCAACTGTAAACTCACGTCACGATAATAAATCAGATCCTAATAGTCGTCTTCATCAATTTATTTTTAATGAAAGGTGTGACAAGAAAATAGGGAAAAGAAAAATTATATTAAAGTTAAGTTTTTTTTCTAGAACCTCTTAAATTTTCTTCTTTTTTATTAAACAAAAAATAAAATTAATTTTCACATATTAATCTGACTGAATAAATTAAATGACGAAATAATTTAACAACTTTTTAATTTAACAAACACCAAAATTAAAAATTAATTTTTTTAAAACACAACTTCATAAATAAATATTATTTAGACCAATAATCACATAAAATTCTGCTTTATTTTCCTTTTAGAAGTTAGATTCAGATATACGATCCTTAATAATTTTTTGAATTCCATTTAATTTCCTATACACAACTCGTCCTGTAAATAAGAATTTTAAAAATCCATTGGCAAAATGTTCCATTTTACACTGCTGTTCGTTTAGAAGACCAAGAAAAAAAAATCACCAATTTGACAAAATAATTTAGAATAGAATAATTTTATTTAATTCATTAAAAATTTAGTATAGCTTTAATCCCAAGAATAAACTTTTTAAAATTCATTAAAACTGACATATTTAATTTAAGTCGACTGCTAGATCAAAACGTAAAAAAGAATAAAAACGTTTCATCTCAAAAAGCTGATTATGCTGAGATATTTATAATGGCAATTTTGATAGAGCGTTACAGAAAATAAATCATGGTGTATTTTTGATGATTGTTGATTATGATTAAATACTGTAAATGAGAAAACTTTAAGTAAAAGGTAACACTAAAAAACGAACGTAAGAGAAAATCACCCCCCTTTTCTTTAATTTAATAAGAACTTCATTTAACAGGTGTGCATTTTTTTACTGAAGTAATAACAAAGTTATTATTATTATTTTTTGTTTTCATTTTAACACATAAAAAAACCTTCATCAATTTCTAACATTTATTTCTTGAAAATTTAGCTATTATTTTTATGTATTACATTTTATTTACTTTTAAATAATTTTCTGTTTAAAAACCTAATAAATAATTCAGTCATTTTATTTTATAAGTGTTAAAATCCAACTTTATTGAGCTTCAGGAATACGTGCATTGTGTACAATTTTAATGGCTCAAATAAATGTACAGGGTTATACTAAAAATCCAGTCTAAAATACTAAGCCCGATTCCTTCCTGCAAATAACATTTTTTGAAATTTGAACAAAAAGTAATGCTATAGTTTTTCGTCTATTTTTCATCGCTACTGACTTTAAAATCTTGGGGTGTATTAATTTCAAAACTCATGTAAGATTCTCTATGAATTTTTGCCCATCTTTCAGTAATGTAACTAGATAAACTTTTTCGAAAAACCATACATGTTATATGAGATAATTTTTTAAATTTAATACGTGAAAACCCTAAGAGCGCCAAAGTATAACGCCAATTTTTCATTAATTTAGCATTTTTACCTACATGCTGAGAGTCTGGAGTTATAATAATCAGAATACCTTCATATTTTAATAAGTCGTATGCTTTTTTGCAGCATTTCATTCTTTGCTCAGATGATGGTAGATATTCTAAAAATAAACTAAATACTATACATTCAAAGCTATTTTTTTTTAACGACACTATATCTTTTAAGTTTTCATCTATCTCTAAAACACTATCTATCATAACTTCGAGAAAATCACACTTGTATACCGAAATATTTGCGGGACAAATATCGATTGCTGTAACATTAAATATATCAAATTTTTGTAAAGGATTAAAGCAACTTCCCACATCTAAGACGTTAATTTTATCAGTTTCCAATAGATAATTTAGCTCTTTTAGCGAGCTTAAGCCAAATATGGATTCTAAATGTTTTTCTTTTTCCCTTTGCTCTAGATATATTTTATTATTATGAAAATATTTTAAGCAATACTGTGAAATCCAATTATTTCTGCTAACAACATTCTTATCATTTTCAGAATTCATTTCCCAGAAATTTGACAGCTTTTCCATATTTTCAGCATACTTTTGTAGGACTTTTGTTTTCTTCAAATGCTCATTCCATGCGATAGAAAACCCATTAGACTTTGTCGAATCTCTTAGTGTTTCATGGACTTCTTTAATCATATCTGCAAGAAGCTTTTGCTCTTCTGAGACCATGGCCCTATAATAAAATAAGACAAATTAGCCTTTGACTACAAGGAATACATATTTCCATTTAGAACTTACTCTTGTCTGAATTCTATCTTGCGAAATATTTAAAATCTTTAATTTTAACTGGCAAAATAATGAAAATAGTGGGTTAAATTTGTCAGTTTTTTGTAATGTCATATTTGCATTCCATAATTAATATTTATTTACTTTAGTTTTTCAAATAGAAAACACCAAAATTTCCACGACGACAAACTGCCAGAAATTTAAATGACATAAGGCAAGTGTATTCTGCAATAAAGCATATATGCTATATATTATAGATAAATAATGATATCATCAAATTATTACTATGCACAGTAATTAAATCACCTTTTTGAACTACATCAAAATGAAGTTCTAATAATCAACAAACAAAAAGTACTGAAAGCTAAACAAACACAATATTTTGTTTTTTTTTTATTTTTTATTGAGACTTGTATATACAGTTTTTACAATTGCCTTACACTAGTAAGAAACACATTACACAAGCATATTTGGCCCGATATAGTATTTTTAAGCCAACTTAAATTAATTTTTTTATACATCCTCAAACTGAAGGAGTTGGTTTTGACGTTTATTGCAATGTCGTTAACATATAGCTTGCTCCCAGCCTGCCTAGCACTTCACTACACTACTACTAAGTAACCTGTGTATGGGGGTATTCACATTGAGTCCGGTAATATTTAATTTCTAGATAAGGGAGGTGAAAGGTAAGACGGAGTTTCGCAAATTTCGAAAAAGCTTTTACCCCTTCCTGAGGCAGAAATATTTCTGCCTCATGCTTGGTATCTTACTAATACACATTTATACACACATGTTATCTGTAATATTTTCCAACACATATTCGCATATTTTAGTGGACCGAGAATTGTAGGGGAACATTTCCGAAATGTTACAAGCCTCAATGTGAATACCCCCTATATTCAACATTTTAAGCTGGCTATAGACTACAACTAAAAGTGGACAATTTTTGCTTCCTTTTCCATATAAAAACCTGTTTTCTGGAACTTTTCGGGTGTATATTAAACATATTTGATATTTTTCTGATTTTTACATGCTCTGCACTAACACACTCACAGATAAATTTATTTTCCAATTTTTCTTCGAGTAGTGCACATCGGTCTCTAGCATATGATATATCGAAAGTTGGGATTGCACTATGTGTGGGCTTGTACTGCAAAGTTTTTTTTTTCAGGTTAAAGCAAATTTATTTTGTATTTCTTTTTAATGGATTAAGTTAGTATGAAAGTAATTATTCAATTATTTAATTAAATAAATAAAAAATTATTACATGATAATATTGAAAAAGAAACATATGAAAATATATTTAAGGAAAATAAAAATTTGGGCAGCTTAATTCATTACCGATAAGTGAAACAACTACATCTAATATTAATTTTGACCAATAATATTTAGGAAAATAAAAGGGATTCTGACGACTAAAAATTGCACAAAAAATATCAATACAATAGTATAAATATACAAATATTTTAGAACCTATATTTTTTTTAATTAAATATATAATTATATATAATTTTTTTATAATAAAAGGTTTGAAAATTGAGAAAAGTTGTGAAGTTATGAAAGAAACATAAATAAATCAAATTAATATAAAATAAATTACATTTAAATATAAATAATAATACATAAGTTAAAATGAAATGAGTAAAAATAATATTTATTTAATAAAATATATTCAAAAAGTGTCTAGTGTCTATTATAATAATTATAAAATAATAATATTACTTATTTTTATAGTTTGTTGATCATTATCAACAAAATTGTATTGCTGAAATAGAATTATGTTTTTGTATGTTATCCTACCTACAAAAAAAAATATTAATATTTTTATTTATATTTACATAGCTGAATTTAAATCAATTGAAAGTATTGTAATATATTAGCAAATTAGTAGGCCGATACCTAAGTAGGCGAGGAGTTTACTTGGTATAAAAGAGAGGAGCTGTCATGAACAAAGTCAGTTGAGTTCGGTTTTCAGAACGAGCGGTTCTAATGTAGAAAAGTTAATTAGTGTTTATATAAAGGTTCTAATGTTTAATGGTTTAATTAATGTTTTATTGTAAATAAATATCAAGAAAAGATATAACATTGGTGTCAGAAGTGGGATTCGAACAATAAATAATAATGATGGAGAAAAATATCGAGGAATTAACTGTCAATGAAATTAAAGGGGAACTCCGAAAACGTGGAGCACCAACTACTGGTAAGAAGGCGGAAGTTTTAGAGACACTCCGTAGTCTAATGGAAAATGAAGGAATAAATTTGGACGAATATGTGTTCCAGCTAAATGGTGGCCAAGAAAGCTTAAGTCAAACTGAGCCAAATGGGATGAACGAATTGGTTAAAACGTTACAGGAGATGATAAAAAAAACAGGAAGAGTCGATAGAAATGATGAAGGAAGATATCAAGGTAATTAAGAATAATCAAGAGAGGATGAATCAAACGGAGCACAGAATGAGTGAAATCGAAATACGATTGGGCTTACTAGAGTCAGGTGTTCAACGAGAAGAATATGGCGAGTGTTTACCATCAAAAAGTTTTAAGCCACCAATTTTTGATGGGGAGATACCTAAGGTCCGACCGAGAATGATTTTTTATTCTCAGCCGAGACCGAAACCGAGAATGAGGCTAAAAACATAGCAGCTAAAATGGGTAAGATAGTTAAAAGTGCAAAAAATGCAATAAATTGTTATATTTTCTGTGTATGAGTATATGGACTCAAAATTAACTAAGCTAATATTATGACACAAAAACAGTAATTTTTCTGGATTTTTGCCTCTCATCATATAGATGCCCTACTAAAAAGCCGCAACGCTAGTTATATGTGTTTCACACAGAATTGATATTACAATTTCGATTCGGCCATTTTGTAAATTTGTATGGAAAATTCAATCTCCTCTAAGGCTGTGTCTAGATTAGCGATTTTGACATCGAACTGGCAAACGAATTGTCATTCAAAATATATAATTTTTACCTCTAAACTAGTTTTCTTGAATTTATAATGCATTATTATTTCCGAAAAGTAAATTTAATATAATAAAACTAGTTAATTAGCATAAGTTATAATATTTTCAATCTAAATGTCAAACTCAAAAAACTTTTGAGTGTAACCGCGTCTCAGATCTTTTTCCAGATTTTGCTTTCCAGATTTACATTCAGAAGTATATTGACTGCAATAATTATTTGACATTTTAGTTGGAATTATGTATATAATTTATGCCTTCTAACTAGTTTTATTATATTAAATATACTTTTCGAAAATAAAAATGCATTATAAATGCAATAAAATTAGTTTTTTGAATGACTTGTAAAGGAATTATTGCGGTGAATATAGTTCTTAATGTAACCACGGCTCAGATCACTTTCCAATTCGCTTTCCAGTTCGCTGTCCAAATTGCTAATGTAGACACCAAGTAATGTATTGTAATATTTCATTTGCAATATGAGAGCCTGTGTGAAATGCCTATCAGTGGAGCTCATAAAACTTTGCTGGCTTATGATAGCTTACTGATAGACTGGCACGTGTGCAGTCTCGGCTATGGCCGAGAATCTCGGCAAATTTAAGCCGAGAATGAGAACCGAGATCTCAGCCTGGATTTCGGCCGAGAGTAGGCCGAGACCGAGTTCTCGGTCGGACATTAGAGATACTATGGCTAGTATACAAAATCCAGTTTGAAGCAGCAGCTAAGGTTTCTGGTTTAAAAGAGAAGGAAAAGGCAACAGCATTAGTTTTGTCTCTGAGAGGATTGGCAGCAGAAATGTTACAAACAATACCGAGGAAAGACCAAGAAAATTACAATCTGCTTATCAAAGCGCTAGAATTGAGATATGGTGACCGTCATTTACAGCAAGTGTACCGGATGCAGCTTCGTGCTCTAGTTCAAAAGTCGGGGCAGAGTTTACAAGAACTTCAAGCTAATATAGAACGGTTAACCCAGCTGTCCTATCCAGAGCACGGACAAGAGTTCCAACAAGAAATTGCTGTTGAAATATTTGTGAATGCAATTGCGGACCGTGATTTACAGCAGGCACTCCGATTAACAGATAAGAAGACTACAACGGAAGTACTGGATTTTGGTTTGGCTTACGAGGCAGCCAAAGAAGCATCACGAAAAACGGCGCGAATGCATGGGGTAGCTGTTAATAATGAGAAGATGAGGAATCTTTCCAGGTTTAAAGAAGAAGCTATGTGTTGGACATGCGGGGAAAAAGGTCATATTCAAAGAAATTGTAAAGAAGACAGGTGGAAGACTAATAAGAGAAGCGGAGAAGACACCAGTCGAAAATGGCGACAGGTGCCGCCGGAAAACTAGGTATCACCAATTTTAGGAGGCGGGAATTGGGGATTAAAGCTGACGCTTTAAGAAAAATTGTCAGCATTGCTGGATTACGACAAATAAGTGAAAATCTAGGTGTAAGGGGAAAAATTAATAAAAAAAATGTCTTCATCGCAGTAGATACAGGCGCTTCAAGATCGATTTTAAGTTCGGACCTTGTAATGGATGGATGGTTAAAAAAGAAGGGAAGCTGTGAATTAAGGACGGCAACAGGAGACTTAGCAAAAGTATATGGAGAAGTAGTACGGGAAATTACCCTGGGTAAGTGGAAATTTTCTCAAAAATTTCTAGTAGCAGATATAGTAGACTGTTGCATACTTGGTCTTCACTTCTTGAAGGCACATAAGGTAAATTTGAATATTAACGAGAAAACCATGCGTTGGGATGGGCATGACATTCCAATGAGTCTCGGATTCAATGAATCTGATGAGGTGAAAGTCATCGTTCCTGGGGAAGGGGTGCTTACTATTTCTCAAAATGAGCAGGCAATGAATTTGGTTGAACAATTTTCTGGAATATTTGCAAAAAATGATATGGACTATGGACGCACGAGCTTAGTAAAACACAGAATAGTGACAAACAGTAATAGGCCAATTAAGCAAGTTTATAGGAGAGTACCATTAGCAAAGAAAACGGAAGTAACATTGATGATTGAGTCAATGCAAAGGGAAGGTATAATTGAAGAATCAAACAGTCCATGGCGATCACCAGTAGTGATAGTAAGATAAAAAGATGGTAGCAGTCGGTTTTGTGTAGATTATCGGCAGCTCAACAATATTACAAAAAAAATTCTAACATTTATTTCTTGAAAATTTAGCTATTATTTTTATGTATTACATTTTATTTACTTTTAAATAATTTTCTGTTTAAAAACCTAATAAATAATTTAGTCATTTGATTTTATAAGTGTTAAAATCCAACTTTATTGAGCTTCAGGAATACGTGCATTGTGTACAATTTTAATGGCTCAAATAAATGTACAGGGTTATACTAAAAATCCAGTCTAAAATACTAAGCCCGATTCCTTCCTGCAAATAACATTTTTTGAAATTTGAACAAAAAGTAATGCTATAGTTTTTCGTCTATTTTTCATCGCTACTAACTTTAAAATCTTGGGGTGTATTAATTTCAAAACTCATGTAAGATTCTCTATGAATTTTTGCCCATCTTTCAGTAATGTAACTAGATAAACTTTTTCGAAAAACCATACATGTTATATGAGATAATTTTTTAAATTTAATACGTGGAAACCCTAAGAGCGCCAAAGTATAACGCCAATTTTTCATTAATTTAGCATTTTTACCTACATGCTGAGAGTCTGGAGTTATAATAATCAGAATACCTTCATATTTTAATAAGTCGTATGCTTTTTTGCAGCATTTCATTCTTTGCTCAGATGATGGTAGATATTCTAAAAATAAACTAAATACTATACATTCAAAGCTATTTTTTTTTAACGACACTATATCTTTTAAGTTTTCATCTATCTCTAAAACACTATCTATCATAACTTCGAGAAAATCACACTTGTATACCGAAATATTTGCGGGACAAATATCGATTGCTGTAACATTAAATATATCAAATTTTTGTAAAGGATTAAAGCAACTTCCCACATCTAAGACGTTAATTTTATCAGTTTCCAATAGATAATTTAGCTCTTTTAGCGAGCTTAAGCCAAATATGGATTCTAAATGTTTTTCTTTTTCCCTTTGCTCTAGATATATTTTATTATTATGAAAATATTTTAAGCAATACTGTGAAATCCAATTATTTCTGCTAACAACATTCTTATCATTTTCAGAATTCATTTCCCAGAAATTTGACAGCTTTTCCATATTTTCAGCATACTTTTGTAGGACTTTTGTTTTCTTCAAATGCTCATTCCATGCGATAGAAAACCCATTAGACTTTGTCGAATCTCTTAGTGTTTCATGGACTTCTTTAATCATATCTGCAAGAAGCTTTTGCTCTTCTGAGACCATGGCCCTATAATAAAATAAGACAAATTAGCCTTTGACTACAAGGAATACATATTTCCATTTAGAACTTACTCTTGTCTGAATTCTATCTTGCGAAATAACTAAAATCTTTAATTTTAACTGGCAAAATAATGAAAATAGTGGGTTAAATTTGTCAGTTTTTTGTAATGTCATATTTGCATTCCATAATTAATATTTATTTACTTTAGTTTTTCAAATAGAAAACACCAAAATTTCCACGACGACAAACTGCCAGAAATTTAAATGACATAAGGCAAGTGTATTCTGCAATAAAGCATATGTAATATGTTTACATATTATATATTAATATATTTATCTATAATATATATGCTATATATTATAGATAAATAATGATATCATCAAATTATTACTATGCACAGTAATTAAATCACCTTTTTGAACTACATCAAAATGAAGTTCTAATAATCAACAAACAAAAAGTACTGAAAGCTAAACAAACACAATATTTTGTTTTTTTTTTATTTTTTATTGAGACTTGTATATACAGTTTTTACAATTGCCTTACACTAGTAAGAAACACATTACACAAGCATATTTGGCGCGATATAGTATTTTTAAGCCAACTTAAATTAATTTTTTTATACATCCTCAAACTGAAGGAGTTGGTTTTGACGTTTATTGCAATGTCGTTAACATATAGCTTGCTCCCAGCCTGCCTAGCACTTCACTACACTACTACTAAGTAACCTGTGTATGGGGGTATTCACATTGAGTCCGGTAATATTTAATTTCTAGATAAGGGAGGTGAAAGGTAAGACGGAGTTTCGCAAATTTCGAAAAAGCTTTTACCCCTTCCTGAGGCAGAAATATTTCTGCCTCATGCTTGGTATCTTACTAATACACATTTATACACACATGTTATCTGTAATATTTTCCAACACATATTCGCATATTTTAGTGGACCGAGAATTGTAGGGGAACATTTCCGAAATGTTACAAGCCTCAATGTGAATACCCCCTATATTCAACATTTTAAGCTGGCTATAGACTACAACTAAAAGTGGACAATTTTTGCTTCCTTTTCCATATAAAAACCTGTTTTCTGGAACTTTTCGGGTGTATATTAAACATATTTGATATTTTTCTGATTTTTACATGCTCTGCACTAACACACTCACAGATAAATTTATTTTCCAATTTTTCTTCGAGTAGTGCACATCGGTCTCTAGCATATGATATATCGAAAGTTGGGATTGCACTATGTGTGGGCTTGTACTGCAAAGTTTTTTTTTTCAGGTTAAAGCAAATTTATTTTGTATTTCTTTTTAATGGATTAAGTTAGTATGAAAGTAATTATTCAATTATTTAATTAAATAAATAAAAAATTATTACATGATAATATTGAAAAAGAAACATATGAAAATATATTTAAGGAAAATAAAAATTTGGGCAGCTTAATTCATTACCGATAAGTGAAACAACTACATCTAATATTAATTTTGACCAATAATATTTAGGAAAATAAAAGGGATTCTGACGACTAAAAATTGCACAAAAAATATCAATACAATAGTATAAATATACAAATATTTTAGAACCTATATTTTTTTTAATTAAATATATAATTATATATAATTTTTTTATAATAAAAGGTTTGAAAATTGAGAAAAGTTGTGAAGTTATGAAAGAAACATAAATAAATCAAATTAATATAAAATAAATTACATTTAAATATAAATAATAATACATAAGTTAAAATGAAATGAGTAAAAATAATATTTATTTAATAAAATATATTCAAAAAGTGTCTAGTGTCTATTATAATAATTATAAAATAATAATATTACTTATTTTTATAGTTTGTTGATCATTATCAACAAAATTGTATTGCTGAAATAGAATTATGTTTTTGTATGTTATCCTACCTACAAAAAAAAATATTAATATTTTTATTTATATTTACATAGCTGAATTTAAATCAATTGAAAGTATTGTAATATATTAGCAAATTAGTAGGCCGATACCTAAGTAGGCGAGGAGTTTACTTGGTATAAAAGAGAGGAGCTGTCATGAACAAAGTCAGTTGAGTTCGGTTTTCAGAACGAGCGGTTCTAATGTAGAAAAGTTAATTAGTGTTTATATAAAGGTTCTAATGTTTAATGGTTTAATTAATGTTTTATTGTAAATAAATATCAAGAAAAGATATAACATTGGTGTCAGAAGTGGGATTCGAACAATAAATAATAATGATGGAGAAAAATATCGAGGAATTAACTGTCAATGAAATTAAAGGGGAACTCCGAAAACGTGGAGCACCAACTACTGGTAAGAAGGCGGAAGTTTTAGAGACACTCCGTAGTCTAATGGAAAATGAAGGAATAAATTTGGACGAATATGTGTTCCAGCTAAATGGTGGCCAAGAAAGCTTAAGTCAAACTGAGCCAAATGGGATGAACGAATTGGTTAAAACGTTACAGGAGATGATAAAAAAAACAGGAAGAGTCGATAGAAATGATGAAGGAAGATATCAAGGTAATTAAGAATAATCAAGAGAGGATGAATCAAACGGAGCACAGAATGAGTGAAATCGAAATACGATTGGGCTTACTAGAGTCAGGTGTTCAACGAGAAGAATATGGCGAGTGTTTACCATCAAAAAGTTTTAAGCCACCAATTTTTGATGGGGAGATACCTAAGGTCTGACCGAGAATGATTTTTTATTCTCAGCCGAGACCGAAACCGAGAATGAGGCTAAAAACATAGCAGCTAAAATGGGTAAGATAGTTAAAAGTGCAAAAAATGCAATAAATTGTTATATTTTCTGTGTATGAGTATATGGACTCAAAATTAACTAAGCTAATATTATGACACAAAAACAGTAATTTTTCTGGATTTTTGCCTCTCATCATATAGATGCCCTACTAAAAAGCCGCAACGCTAGTTATATGTGTTTCACACAGAATTGATATTACAATTTCGATTCGGCCATTTTGTAAATTTGTATGGAAAATTCAATCTCCTCTAAGGCTGTGTCTAGATTAGCGATTTTGACATCGAACTGGCAAGCGAATTGTCATTCAAAATATATAATTTTTACCTCTAAACTAGTTTTCTTGAATTTATAATGCATTATTATTTCCGAAAAGTAAATTTAATATAATAAAACTAGTTAATTAGCATAAGTTATAATATTTTCAATCTAAATGTCAAACTCAAAAAACTTTTGAGTGTAACCGCGTCTCAGATCTTTTTCCAGATTTTGCTTTCCAGATTTACATTCAGAAGTATATTGACTGCAATAATTATTTGACATTTTAGTTGGAATTATGTATATAATTTATGCCTTCTAACTAGTTTTATTATATTAAATATACTTTTCGAAAATAAAAATGCATTATAAATGCAATAAAATTAGTTTTTTGAATGACTTGTAAAGGAATTATTGCGGTGAATATAGTTCTTAATGTAACCACGGCTCAGATCACTTTCCAATTCGCTTTCCAGTTCGCTGTCCAAATTGCTAATGTAGACACCAAGTAATGTATTGTAATATTTCATTTGCAATATGAGAGCCTGTGTGAAATGCCTATCAGTGGAGCTCATAAAACTTTGCTGGCTTATGATAGCTTACTGATAGACTGGCACGTGTGCAGTCTCGGCTATGGCCGAGAATCTCGGCAAATTTAAGCCGAGAATGAGAACCGAGATCTCAGCCTGGATTTCGGCCGAGAGTAGGCCGAGACCGAGTTCTTGGTCGGACATTAGAGATACCATGGCTAGTATACAAAATCCAGTTTGAAGCAGCAGCTAAGGTTTCTGGTTTAAAAGAGAAGGAAAAGGCAACAGCATTAGTTTTGTCTCTGAGAGGATTGGCAGCAGAAATGTTACAAACAATACCGAGGAAAGACCAAGAAAATTACAATCTGCTTATCAAAGCGTTAGAATTGAGATATGGTGACCGTCATTTACAGCAAGTGTATCGGATGCAGCTTCGTGCTCTAGTTCAAAAGTCGGGGCAGAGTTTACAAGAACTTCAAGCTAATATAGAACGGTTAACCCAGCTGTCCTATCCAGAGCACGGACAAGAGTTCCAACAAGAAATTGCTGTTGAAATATTTGTGAATGCAATTGCGGACCGTGATTTACAGCAGGCACTCCGATTAACAGATAAGAAGACTACAACGGAAGTACTGGATTTTGGTTTGGCTTACGAGGCAGCCAAAGAAGCATCACGAAAAACGGCGCGAATGCATGGGGTAGCTGTTAATAATGAGAAGATGAGGAATCTTTCCAGGTTTAAAGAAGAAGCTATGTGTTGGACATGCGGGGAAAAAGGTCATATTCAAAGAAATTGTAAAGAAGACAGGTGGAAGACTAATAAGAGAAGCGGAGAAGACACCAGTCGAAAATGGCGACAGGTGCCGCCGGAAAACTAGGTATCACCAATTTTAGGAGGCGGGAATTGGGGATTAAAGCTGACGCTTTAAGAAAAATTGTCAGCATTGCTGGATTACGACAAATAAGTGAAAATCTAGGTGTAAGGGGAAAAATTAATAAAAAAAATGTCTTCATCGCAGTAGATACAGGCGCTTCAAGATCGATTTTAAGTTCGGACCTTGTAATGGATGGATGGTTAAAAAAGAAGGGAAGCTGTGAATTAAGGACGGCAACAGGAGACTTAGCAAAAGTATATGGAGAAGTAGTACGGGAAATTACCCTGGGTAAGTGGAAATTTTCTCAAAAATTTCTAGTAGCAGATATAGTAGACTGTTGCATACTTGGTCTTCACTTCTTGAAGGCACATAAGGTAAATTTGAATATTAACGAGAAAACCATGCGTTGGGATGGGCATGACATTCCAATGAGTCTCGGATTCAATGAATCTGATGAGGTGAAAGTCATCGTTCCTGGGGAAGGGGTGCTTACTATTTCTCAAAATGAGCAGGCAATGAATTTGGTTGAACAATTTTCTGGAATATTTGCAAAAAATGATATGGACTATGGACGCACGAGCTTAGTAAAACACAGAATAGTGACAAACAGTAATAGGCCAATTAAGCAAGTTTATAGGAGAGTACCATTAGCAAAGAAAACGGAAGCAACATTGATGATTGAGTCAATGCAAAGGGAAGGTATAATTGAAGAATCAAACAGTCCATGGCGATCACCAGTAGTGATAGTAAGAAAAAAAGATGGTAGCAGTCGGTTTTGTGTAGATTATCGGCAGCTCAACAATATTACAAAAAAAGATAGCTATCCACTCCCTAGGATTGATGACACTTTGGATAAACTTGCAGGGTCTAAATGGTTTTCAACTTTGGATCTGAAAAGTGGATATTGGCAGGTAGAACTGGCTCATGAGGATAAGGAAAAAACGGCATTTTCGATAGGCAATGGACTTTGGCAATTCAAGGTCATGCCTTTTGGATTGTGTAATGCGCCGGCAACCTTTGAGAGGCTAATGGAAAACGTTTTGCGAGGACTGATAGGAATAACTTGTCTAGTATATCTAGATGATATTATTGTAATAGGGAAGTCCTTTGATAAGCATGCCAGAAACTTGTGTGAAGTTTTTAAAAGAATACAACAAGCTGGGTTGAAGTTGAACCCCAAGAAGTGTGAATTATTTAAGAAACGAGTTCCATTCTTGGGACATATAATATCTGAAGAAGGTATTGAAACTGAACCGGAGAAGGTTATTGCAGTGAGAGATTGGCCAGTGCTTAGGAATAAGGAAGAACTACAAAGTTTTTTGGGATTGGCGACTTATTATCGAAAGTTTATCAAGAATTTTTCAGATATTGCCGGGTGCTTGCATCAGCTAACCGAAAAAAACAGGTGTTTGCATGGAAATCCGAACACCAATGACAGCTTTGTACGGCACCTGTCTTGAGTTATCCAAAACAAGGTACATCGTTTATATTAGACACGGATTCTAGTAACAATGGGATTGGTGCTGTTCTGTCACAAAAAATTAATGGAAAAGAAAAAGTATTAGCTTATTTTAGCAAACGGTTGTCTAAAGCCGAGAGAAACTATTGTGTTACTCGAAGGGAATTACTGGCCATAATCAAGGCTACGAAACATTTCCACAAATACTTGTTTGGACTAAAATTTATGTTACGAACAGATCATGCATCTTTAAAATGGTAATTGAATTTTAAGGATCCTGAAGACCAGATAGCACGGTGGATAGAGCGTTTACAGGGATATGATTTTGAAATTACCCACAGAAAAGGTAGTATGCATAAAAACGCTGATGCTCTATCTCGTCGACCTTGCAGGATAGACTGCAAATATTGTACTTCAAAGGAAACTAAAACTAAGGAATAACTGTTAAGGATTATGATAAATGACATTGACGGCTGAAATAACAAAGATTTTTGTGAATTGCAACGAGAGGACGAAGATATTGGCTTAATAATTCAGTGGAAAGAAGAAGGGGTTCGCCCAGAGTGGCATAAAATTTCGGATAAGAGTGAAATTTTGAAAGGTTATTAGGCACAATGCAAATCAATACTCATTGAAAATGGAGTACTGAAACGTAAATGGGAAGCGGTGAGCGGAGCATTCCATATACTGCAAATAATAATTCCTAAGATAAAGGTAGGAGATGTTCTCAAAGAAATGCATGATGGAGTTTCAGGAGGACACAGGAGGACACAGGAGGAAATTTTCCAAAGTACATGCCAGTTATTACACATTAAAAAGACAAGGACAGCGCCGTTGCATCCACAGTCGGACGGAATGGTCGAACGTTTCAATAGAACTCTACTAGAGCATTTAAAAAAAATGGTTGGCGATCATCAACAAGATTGGGATTCTTACATTTCCCTATTTTTGATGGCTTACAGATCTGCTGTGCATTCAACAACTGGATACTCACCAGCTAATATGTTGTTTGGCAAGGAAATACGATTGCCGAGCGAAATTAAATTTGGTATTCCGCCTAACAAGCACGAAGCTTTGCCTGGGTATGTAGAAAAATTAAATAATTGAATAATTATTTGCATACTAACTTAATTAAAAAAAATACAAAATAAATTTGCTTATTATTTAACCTGAAAAAAAAACTTTGCAGAAAGCATGGTTGTCTCATGGGTGGATTTATCAATACAAGTTTTTTTTTATTGATTTATCAATGCAAGTTTTGTTTTGACATCTATCAATCAGCTGGGCGAAAGCCGACAAATTATTTTTCTCTAAAAATTAATATTTTTAATTAATTAATATTTTTCTTTTTCTGAGTTGTGGTTAACTTTTTTATAGTTTATCTTTATAAAATAAAAATGTATTTATATGAAAATAAAAGGTCTTTTATTTATATTTTACTACTTTTCCGTCTAATTTTTAAATGATACGTTGTTATACTAATCATTTATATAATTTGATCTGAACTTTATTATATCTAGAAGGCGGTACTTTTATATAATTCTTATTTACTATTGTATAAATAAAATTTATCACTTAAATATTTATATACTTTATAAAATCTATACACTTTTGACACTAGGCACAACTATAATTAGTATTACAAATAACTAATACATGTGAAAACCTACATATGTATAGACTAAATTTTGAGGTTGTCTCATGAGGTACCGTCAAATAGCCAGGGTGCTTACACCGGCACTCGGAACGTGGTCCCCATACTAACATTGTATGCTTTGTATGGAAATTTCAGACGGTACTACCTTCGCAATATGGTCCTCATACAAGCTAGCGGAAGGTGGTATGATCATATTTGTTTCAATTTCAGCACATTGATTTTATAAACGTAGCCTAAAATATTTTCGAAACCAGCTGTTGAAGTGATAGATTAGGCCATTTTGTAATTGTTGACAGATTCAAATCAGATATCAAAATCGTATTTATTTATTTTATCTATTTTAACACAGAAAATTATTACTGTAATTATTACACTAATTATTAGAAAATTAATTAGGGTTGGTTTAACCTTTTTAGTAAGTTTGATATTTCACAGTGTTCAATATTTCACTTCACTTTGTTCCTCTGAGTAATATAGCTGATACTACTTTTGGTGTAAAGACTCATTTGATACTACCAAGTTGATACTACGATCTTGGGCCGGTGTAAGCACCCTATAAAGGGCCCCCTAGACTATCAAGGGTCCTTGATCAAGTAGACTTGATGGAATGTGAGCAAAATTTGCCTAAATAGTTTCTAGAAATTTTGCCACTAACTATAAAGTCTACTTGATTAAAGAAATTTGAGCTAATTAATGTCAAATTTGTTTTTATTAATGTCATTTTTAGATACGTTAATTTGATGTTTTTTTCTGATATATTTTTTTGTAAAACTAAGTTTATTTAGTTACAAACATTTTATATTAAAAAAATTCGAATATTTTTTTTTTATTATTAATTAAAAATAGCATGTGAACTCTTTCGAAGTGTTGCTCAATACAATTTATATTTGTCAAAAACTTTGATGAAATTTTTTCAAAGTTGTCATTTCTACTTGACCAAATCTCCATTAACTATCAAGTTTACTTGAACAAGGCGACTTTGATCAAGGATCCTTGATAGTCTAGGGTGCCCTTAGCAAAAAAGTGCTGTGTAAGCTGCTATCAACTTAAACCACTTTTCCTTTATATCTTTGGACTATACACGTTTGATTGACAAGCATGTTAAATATCCTACAACATTAAGAATATCAGCGCTTAAAGCTAATCTTTGTACAAGTTAAAACTAAGCTTGATTAAATTTGTTAAAAGAAATTATATGTGATTGAGTTTACATTTTGTTTTACTACTTAGCACAAATTTTTATGCACAACCTAGAACAATGCCTAGTTTACAACATAAGAAGCTTAGTACTGTCGAACTTAGCAGCTTTGCTTTGCACTACAGATTGGAGTCGATTATAAGTAATTATAAATAACACTGATATATAAACGTCGTGTGACTGCACTTAACAGACTGAGAAGATGTTGAGAGTATTCATGATATGAAGAATATAGTTTAGAGTAGAACTTTTCCGGGGTATCCCAGAGGCCTCACGGGGGCGACAGTAAGACGTATAAGTATAAGGGGCACGAGTCGTGCCCGGTGGGCGGTCTTGAGCTATCTTCGGTAATTCACCGCAAGAGCTGCGTGGTAAAATTCTGGGAGGGAAGAGACACTAGGTTGAGCAGAATTGAGGTTAAGACAGCGCTGTGAGTCCGAATGCAGAATGTTAAAAGGTGATAAGTAATAATGGACGAAAACGGAGCTAGTACACATGTTCGAGAGATTAAATTTGGGATGGTCACGGATTCTATCGAGAGACTTATAAGCTACATAAGTTGAGTAAGTATGTCATGAGTGGTACTATCTTGGCTTCTTTGTAGAGTTACGAATTCCTATAAAATTTACCATTGAGTCTTCGGAATCTCCTTAGAGTTCCGCAGGATATTCTGTTCCAAGGCTTCCGGTTTTTTGGCATATTTGGGCGAGATTCTAAACCAGAGAGGGAAAGCAAAGCACATAACGGGGCAAATAATCACCTTGAAGAATAGGAGCTTTGTGTTGGGGGCCAGCCACTGGCGTTGAAGATGTTCAGCAGAGTTTTGGTAGCCGCTATGGCTTTGGAATATACGTACTGCGCGTGTCTGTTAAATCCGAATCTGTTGTAAAGTAGAATGCCTAAATATTTAAATTCGTTACGCAAGGGGACTGGTTGGCCAAGCAGTGAGAAGGCAATCTGTCGGCTCTCCCGAGTGCATTTCCAATGTCCTTTATGTTGAAACTTTTTGACAAAAACAATAAAATAAAATAATTGGTTTTAATAGACAACCAAAACAAACAAATACTTTTATGCTAAAAACCAAAACACAACTAAACTCTGAAACCTGACAACTGACTATTTATACATATAAAAATCTTAGCCTACTAAGAAACATAGATTACTATGATTGATTTTCAACACTCCTCCTCAATCATGTAATCCGCAGAGCTTTACTAATTCATTATGTTTTGATTTTGAAAGCGGCTTAGTAAGAATGTCTGCTACCATTCTTTCTGTTGGACAATATTTGCAAGATATAATTTTCTTTTCTACATAATCTTTAATAAAATTATATCAAGTGTCTATATGCTTAGTTCTGTTCGAAAGTTTCTCTTCTTGAATAAGTTTTAAGCAACTTTGATTATCTTCGAAAATTACTACTGGAGATTCTGCATCCAATTTCATATCTTCCAACAAACGCTTTAACCAAAACGCTTCTCGACATGCTTCAGATAGTGCAATAAATTCTGCTTCTGTGGAAGATAATGCAACGCAGCTTTGTTTACGACATGCCCAGCTGACGGTTGCTCCATATACTTTAAAAATATATCCACTGTTTGATTTACGATCTGATCGGTCTTCAGCCCAGTTTGCATCTGCGTAACCATATATCAACTCATTTCTTGATTCCATATTTCCAAATTCCAATTTATAATGTTTTGTTCTTTTCAAGTATTTGACCACATGTTTTAGTTCATTCCAATCTTCCTGTCGTGGTGAACTCACCTTTTGTGATAAAATAGACACACTCACCGCAATATCAGGACGTGTGTTGACCGCAATATAAAGTAAACTTCCTATTAGTTTTTGATATGCCGAATTATCTGATAAGAGTTTTTCGTTTTCAACCCTTATATCCTTTCCATAATTCATCCTCATTGGAACTTCTTCTTCTTTTGCGTTATCTAAACCATAATCGGCTGCAATTTTACTAATATAATTTGACTGACACAATTGATAGTATCCGTCTTTTGATTTGCAAACCTCAATTCCTAAATAATTCTTAATTTCCCCTAAATCTTCCAATTCAAATTTCGATGCAATAAACCTTTTTACTTCCTTGATTACTTCTATAGTCTTCGCCATCAGAATCATGTCATCGACATAAATTAAAAAATAACACATTTGATTTTTAATTTTTCGCATGTATAGACATGGATCTGACTTACTTTGATAAAATTTTCCCGCAACTAATACTGAATGAATTGCTTCATTCCAGGATCTTGCTGCTTGTTTAAGTCCATACAAACTCTTCTTTAGAATGCAAACCATTTCTTTATTTTCTTCAAAACCTGGTGGTTGCTTCATAAAAATAGTTTCCTTTAGTTGACCATTTAAAAACGCTGTTTTTGCATCCACATGATGAACCATATAACTTTCTTTTGATGCTAAAGCAAGTAGTACTCTAAATGTAGTTTGTCGCACTACTGGTGCGAAAACATGATCATAGTCAGTTCCGAACTTTTGTGAGTAGCCTTGTGCAACTAAACGCGCTTTAAATCTTTTAACTTCGCCATTTCCACTTGTTTTTACTTTGTAGACCCATTTGCAGCCAATTGCCTTACGATCTTTTGGTAAATTGCACAATTCCCATGTACCATTCTTTTTCAAAGACTTCATTTCTTCTTCCATGGCACTTATCCAACTTGTTCTTTCAGAGCTTGTTAATGCCTCATGTAAAGTATTTAGCTCTGTAATTTTCTCTTGAACCTTTAGTATTTCCTCTATTAACCGTTTAGGCTGTTTGCCCTTATTCACCCTATGTGAAACTCGACGCTCTTTTCCAACTAGTGGTGTCTGATGAGTTTCATCTTCATTACTGAAATCACATAAGTCTTCTTCAACATTATTTGATGTTAATTCCCCTCCATAAAACTTAATAGTTTTATCTTTAAGAGATACCTCATTGTCCATTTGTTTCTCAAATGATGGCAAATCAAATTGATAATTTGATTTATAATTATTTACAAATCGCACGTCTCGACTAATTACCAATTTATTATTCTTCTGGTTAAAACATCTATATGCTTTTGAATTTTCCTCATATCCAAGAAAAATCATTTGAACTGCTGTATTTTCTAATTTCCGCCGTTTTTGTGATGGTATATGCACAAAACAAGTGGATCCAAAAATTTCGCAATGTTTCATACTCGGCTTTTTATTATTCCATAATTCAAATGGAGTTCTGTCAACTGACCTGGATGGCAATCTATTCTGCAAATAATTTGCCGTGTTAACAGCTTCTGCCCAAAATATATGGGGTAATTTCGCATCTGTAAGCATACACCTCGCCATTTCAATCAATGTTCGGTTTTTTCTTTCTGCCACACCATTTTGTTGTGGTGTGTATGGAGCTGTATACTGAACTTTTATACCTTGTTCCTTCAAAAATAACTTTAATCTTTTTCCAATATATTCTCCTCCTCGATCTGACCTGATTACTTTAGGCTTGGTTGAAAATTTATTACTTACCATAGCTATATATTCCTTAAATATATTTTCAACTTCCGATTTTTCTTTTAATAAATACATTTCGGTGTATCTAGAAAAATCGTCAATGAATGTGAGCACATACCTTTTTCCGCTTGCTGAAACTGTATGCATTGGACCACATACGTCAGTATGGATTAGATCCAAAACTTTATTTGATTTATTCAATGATTGTTTTGGAAATGACATCCTTGTTTGCTTCGCTTCCATACATACTTCACACTGTTTCTTGATTCCGCAATCAACAATTTTAATGTCATCTACCAATCCCTTTGCAGACATTAATTTAATTGCCTCAGGATCACGATGTCCGAATATTCGATGCAGATTATGTATGCAATTGTGTTTATGCTCATGTTCAATTCTATAAATTTTTTCTATTTGACTTAAAACGTATAACCCTGAATTTTCAATTGCAATTGCAACTTGCTTATTTTGCTTCTTTATTTCACAATTTTTGTTCGTGAAATTTACACTAAAACCATCCTCTATTAATTTTCTTACTGATAACAAATTTCCTTTCACATCCGGTACATACAACACATCTTTTAACTTTACTGGAAAAATATCGCCAAATTCATTAATGCATTCTATAATGCATGAACCTTTCTCTTTTACATTTAGGTTTTCTCCATTTGCTGCTACTAAATCACCACATGCAACATTTATGTCTTCAAACAGCAATTTATTTGACGTAACATGACAGGTTGCTCCTGAGTCAATGATCCAACCACTATTCTTTGCTGTTAATGAAATCCCAAATAAAAACTCCCTTTTATTTATCTGCTTAATAGTATTTGCTTTTTCTTTTCCATTTTCTTTGTTGGTTTTCCACTCCAAATATTTTCTACAATTTTTCTTTAAATGTCCTTCTCTTTTACAAAAATAGCACAGTTTTTCATTAAATTTTTTGACCGTTTTTAAAATTGTTTCCTTTCCGTGTTCACAGTTGTCTTCAACACGACGATTGTATTCTGCAATCAGCTTTTCTTTAACCATTGAAAAGGTCAGATCATTTTCTGAACGTGATTCTAATGCAGTAACAAGTGAATCGTAGCTTTTGGGTAAGCTGCTTAGTAATAATGCGACTTTCCAATTATTAATTAGTTCATCACCAAGATCAGTCAACCTTTGAAACAAATCACTTAGTCCTGTAATGTGTTGTTCCATATCCCCATTTTCATCCAATTTAATACTGCATATGCGGCGCATAATGCACACTTTATTTGTAAGGGTATCCTTTTCATGATATTCCTTCAAAGCATTCCATGCCCCCTTAGAAGTTTTCTCTGCGCGAATATGTCCGAATTGACTATCTTCTATACACAAAACAATTCTCGCAAATGCTTGTTTATCATCTTCTTCGAATTTCAAAATATCGTTTTTGTTTAAATCCGTAACTTTTGGTTTTTCTTCACAAATAACATCCCAAAGTTTTTCAGCTTTTAAAAAATGTTCCATACGGAACTTCCAAGTAAAATAATTCCTTCCATTTAACTTCTCAAACTGGAACTTTCCTGATGATGCCATACCTTTATCTTATTGTTTTTCAGTTACTGGGCCCATAACCTGTTGAAACTTTTTGACAAAAACAATAAAATAAAATAATTGGTTTTAATAGACAACCAAAACAAACAAATACTTTTATGCTAAAAACCAAAACACAACTAAACTCTGAAACCTGACAACTGACTATTTATACATATAAAAATCTTAGCCTACTAAGAAACATAGATTACTATGATTGATTTTCAACACTTTACCGTGTGCGTTTCTGAAATGCATACCTTAAACGTCCGTTGCTCAAAGAAGCTTAAGAGAAGTCTAAGTAGCCCCATATGGCAATTTCTATATTTCAATTTAAGTAAAATGCCATATAGCCAAATGCGGTCGAAGGCTTTTTCTAGATCGTACAACGCTTGATCCTCAGATTTTGAGTAATCGTGTTCTCAAAGGCCAGCAGAGCGTGGAGGGTGGAGTATGACTCTCTAAAGCCAAATTGGTTCCACGGGGCTATCGAGTTATCCTGACAGAAGCTTAGAAGCTGAAAGTAGTAGTGAAAGCTAAACAAACACAATCTTTTGTTCTATATGTCGCTAATGATTTTTATAAACATAAGTTAAGTGTCAATTTTTGACATATGCCGAAAGCTTTTGCTTTGCGGCTTTTGGAAATGGAAATAGAGGAATCATCTGATTGGGTGGTGACACACGAGTCGTCATGACATTCATAACTTTTCGAAGTTACTGGCGAGAAGTATAAAGAGCAGTGAGTTTGCAGGGAGCTCTTTATACGTTTCACCCGTATTTTGTTCCCATTTTGGCTAAATTTTCTATCACTTATTCATAATATAGATATGCACATATAATATAGTTAATTAGAAGGAAAAGAAAAGTGAAAGAGAAAGAAAGAAAATAGAGTGTTTCGTATCGTCTGTCTCTCTCTTCACTTTGAATCGTAACAACAAAATATTTGACGGATAAATCGAAATAAAAGTATCCTATGTCCTATTCGTGATTAAGCTTAGCACAAAACATAAACTTTTATCTCTATTAGTGCAGTAGTTTTTCAAACCATTACTCTCAAGCATCGGGACATCTGATTTTTATGCCGCCTCCACACATTCGTGACATTCGCCAAATGTCAAGTTCGTTCTATTTGCCGCCTTGTGCATCCATCCACACATTCGTGCATATTGTGCATATTTATGAAGTATTATTTCTGAAACTATTTTCCACTTTCACCATATTATTAAGGTGAAAAGTACTTACTGTGCTTTTATCCATATGGAATTTAAATTTGGGGTTCCAAATTACCCCTTCTCTCTGGTATAAATCAACAAATCTAAAAGTTCTTTCAGTATCCCAATACGTATCCATTTTATTGTTTTGACTTTCATTGACGTTTGTGTTTCATAAGTTTGTATTTCGCCTACGAAGCGAAATTTGCACAAACTTCACAAAGTCACACATACTAAGGCACATGTAATTGCTAGAATTGCATAGTTTGCCAAATGTGTGGAGGCGGCATTATATATAGATATGTACATCGATATATGTTTATATTGATATATATATATATATATATATACATATATGGTTATATGGATATGTATGTATATATATGTATATATATATATATATGATTTGACTGTTATGACTAACTATTTTGAATTATTGTATTGCGTATGTTTTCACTTCTACCGAAGGCGAATTGCAATTGTGTTTTCTTGTTTTCATTTATTTTTAATTAATCGACTTATAACTATATCATCAGAAAGTTTCACAGCACATTTCTCTTTTCATATATGAACTCTCATTTTAATTTAACATACACTAACACAAATTTAACTTATTGGCATATAAAAAGCATGCAAAGCACGAATATTTACGCTAATAAAGTTAACAATATTAGTGAACTTATTATATAAAATCTAGATGACATGATTACAATGAATAGTTGTTTATAATATGTTGACATGTCATCATGATGACAGATTTCCTGCTGGGCAACAACTGTTTGTTTGACATTTTAATTTGATGTATATAATTAATGCTCTCTAACTAATTTTAACATACAAAATTGACTTATTATGCTTTGTAAATATAATAAAATTATTTGAAATATGCGAATTATACTTTCTCCAAAATTTGTAATGTAATTTTCCAATTTGGACTACTATATCCAAAAATTGCTGAAAGAATTATACGTTTACAAGTCTTTTCGAAAAATACAATTTGTACCATTGAAATAACTTTATTACATTTATTATTGGGGGGTGACGCACGAGTCGTCATGACATGCACAACTTTTCGAAATAACGGGCGAGACGTATAAAGAGCAGTGAGCTTACGGGGAGCTTGTTATACTTCTCGTCCGTAGCTTCGAAAAGTATTGCATGTCATGACAACTCGAGTGTCACCCCCCATTTATGGTTAGTCAATTTACTATAATAGAACTAATAAGAAACCATAAATTTTTTATTTTTAATTAAAATGTCAACAATTATCGCAATCAATCAGCTATATTTTACGGCGCATCATGAGACAGCCTCATTTGGGTTAATAGGCTAGCGAGACACCAGGTAAGGGGAAAATTCCGAATTTTCGAAGTTAATTTTTAGACAGAAAGTATTTTTGACTCACGGGTGGATTTACCAATGAACAGAAAGCAAGTTTTTTTTTTTTGACATTTATAAGTCAGCTGGGCGAAAGCTGATAAAGTTTTTTTATTTCAAACAAATGTTATATGTTACAAAAGTAAAATTAAAAATTCCCCAAAGCTAGTTTTAAGTTTAAGGTTGGCTCAATAAAATGTGTAATGAGTGTTTTAAGTAAAATAGTAAAATTAATAATCAATATACCCTATGATTTGAACTTTGTAATATCTATAGTATAAATAAAATTTATACACTTTATATATTTATGTGCTTTATAAAATCTATACACTTTTGGCACTAGGCACAACTTTAAAATTTATTACAAATAACTAATACATGTGAAAACCTACATATACACAAAATTTTGACAGTTTTGATGCTGTCTCATGATTCACCGTCAAATATAGCTGAATAGTCTTCGGAGTGTAAGCTTTGCTCCAAAAACTCTTATAAAAGCGCTGTTGAAGACGCTAAATCTAGACACCAAGTACACATGAACGCAACCAATGTTAAATTATTGTTTCACTCGTCGAAAGTTTAAAGCAGCCTAGTTATGTGTCAAATTTGTGCTGCTTAAATTTAATTAAAAAAATCTGGCTTCTGAATATTTAAAATTTTTAAATTATTTTAGCCTAATATAAATAAATGATTATTTTTAAATGAAATGATGTCTTCTTTATCTGCAAGTGCTGAAAATTTATCTAGCGATACACAAGTAAATGAGTTTTGTGTCTTTATTTATTCAACCCAACCCACTTTTTTTTATTTATTTAAGAAGTTTCAATTAGTCACCATATCAATAAACTACAATTTAATTTTTAGAGCAATGATGGATCCTCAATGTGTCTTGAATTGGCATTGGAAGGTGAACGATTATGTAAATCTGGTGACTGCAGAGCTGGTGTCGCATTTTTTCAGGTAATTGCTGAATGTATCACTTTAAAGTAAAGCCAAATTATGTGAAAGATTTAATATTGCAATTATCTTTTTTAGTCATGTATTTATTTTCTAAAATATAGTTTTAATTAATTTAATGTCAAATAATGACCCGTTTGATTTTCTTTGATACACCCGTACACGTTAATATTTTCTTAAAACTTAAAGCTATACCTAAATGATTAATGCTCCAAATGCAAAAAAGTTATTTTCTTATTATAAAAAGTTATTCGACAAATATCACTGATAAATATTGTTTTAATACTTCATCGCTCAGGAATGCTAATTGATGTTCAAACTTAAATTAAAGTTAGCTAGCAGTCGGAAAAAAGTTTTAATAATATCTTATCTATGCAGGCTGCCATTCAAGCTGGAACTGATGATCTAAGAACGCTAAGTGCAATTTATAGTCAACTGGGAAATGCGTATTTCTACTTGGGAGATTATTCTAAAGCACTCCAGTATCACAAACTTGATTTAACGCTAGCAAGGTCAACAAAACATTTTAATAAACTTATTTAGAAAATAAAAGAATTTATCTAATTTAAAGATCAATGAATGATAAATTAGGAGAAGCAAAGTCATCTGGTAATTTAGGTAATACATTCAAAGTGATGGGACGTTTTGATGAAGCAATAATGTTTTGTGATCGACATTTCACATTAGCTAAACAATTGGGAGATCGATTATCTGAAGGAAGGGCATTATATAATTTAGGTAATATTTTCCATGCTAAAGGAAAACATATGGGACAAAAAGATCCAGGTGATTTTTCCGAAGAAGTTAAAGAAGATTTGACAAAAGCCGTCGACTTTTATCAGTATAAATAATTATTTATAAATTATCATCATTATTACCTAATTAACCATTTCTTTTAATAGACAAAATTTGAATTTAATGAAAGAATTAGGAGATCGTGGTGCTCAAGGACGTGCATGTGGAAATTTAGGAAATACATTTTATCTTCTTGGAGATTTCGAAACTGCAATTAAGTATCATCAAGTAAAGATAACTTTTACTAAATTAAAAAACATAAACATACATTTTATATTTTCTGTTTAACTAGGAAAGACTTAAAATAGCTAGGGAATTCGGCGATAAAGCAGCAGAACGAAGAGCAAATAGTAATCTAGGAAATGCTCATATTTTTCTTGGACAATTTGAAAAAGCCGCTGAACATTACAAGTACTAAATGCATAATAAATTCAACAACAACAAGAAAAAATAATCTTAACTATATTTTTTTAGGCGGACACTCTCATTGGCAATCGAACTAAGTGAACGAGCTGTAGAAGCCCAGGCTTGTTATAGTTTAGGCAATACATATACTTTACTTTTTGATTTTATGAATGCTATAGACTATCATCAAAGACATTTAGCCATTGCACAGGAATTAGGTGATCGTGTTGGTGAAGCACGTGCATGTTGGAGTTTAGGGAATGCTCATTCTGCTATTGGTGAACATGAAAAGGCTCTTCGATTTGCAGAATTACATAATAGTTTAGCCAAAGAAGTAAACTATTCTCATAAAAAAAGTAAACATGTTAATATTATTAAATGTTAATATTTAGTTAGGAGACACTATTGGAGAATCAACTGCTAAAGTTAATATTTTGGATTTAAGAAAACTTCTAGGACTACCAGATTTATCCAAAGATAGTGAAATAAATTCTGAAGGACATTCATCTACTGGATCGGAAAACACACAAGTAAATTCTATTAGTAATTCTAGAATTATTCGCGTCAGACGTCAAAGCATGGAACAGTTGGATTTAATCAAGGTTTTTGTTTTTAATTAGCATGTTATTTTTGTTTAGTTAATTTTTTTTAAATATTTTTACTTCGGTGCACACATGTTTTTTCGCGTTTTAAACCACTGATTAAACTAAAAAAAATTTTGGATTGATCAGCGAAACGAGCGGAATTTTTTTTTTTTTTTTTTTTTTTTTAAAACATCCCTAATCGGATATGCCTAGTACGATCTTAACATAATTAATTTATTACTATTTTCGGAAATGTTATAACGTGTACGGATTGACTGAACCAATGTTCAGCTTCCAACTTTTTTATGTTATATAGTATGATATATGTTTATATTTATGTCAGATCATGTGGTTTGACACGCTTGAGTCTCCTAACTTCATTGGTGATATCCAACAGTTGGATAGCCTCCACGTTTGTGTGATGAAGTAAGCGTTTTTCATGACCAGCCGCACATTCCTGGATAACTTCGTTTACCCATTTAATGCCTAGATCATTATGTATTTCCTGGTTAGTCACGTACCTGTACGCGTTCGTGATCATACGCAGAAATTTATTTTGACTACGTTGAATTATATCTCTATTTGATTTTTTTGTGCAACCCCATAGCTGTATACCATACATCCATATCGGCTTAATGATTGAAAGGTAGATAATTTTTTTGCAGTATAGGCTAAGCTCGGAGTGATGTCCTACTAGCCAATACAATTTGCGTCGCTGAAGTTTGATTTGCTCCGCTTTCTGCCTGACGTGATGTTTCCAATTTAGTCTATTATCTAGGTACATACCTAGGTATTTAACTGTCTTTGTTGGTAAAATAGGTCTGCCGTCCAGATAGATTTTGCTATCTTTGTCTATTCGACGCAGAGTAAATATTATATATGTCGATTTAGTTTCATTTAACTTAATTTTCCAATTCTTGGTCCATTGGTTTACTTTATCTAATGATTGCTGTAATGTTTCAACGGCTGCTCTCTGTGTATCAGCTGTAGCCATTATTACTGTATCATCAGCAAAAGTCCCCATAATCGTTTTGTCGGTTGTAGGTATATCTGCAGTATACATAAGATATAAGAAGGGGCCTAACACACTTCCCTGTGGTATGCCCGCTTGAATAGAGTAAAACTTTGAGTACGCTTCTTCGTGCAGTACTCTAAACTTTCTATTTAATAGGTAAGATTCAAGTAGTTCCCTGTAGTTTCCAGGAAGCAGTTTACTCATTTTGTGAATAAGGCCCTGGTGCCATACTTTATCAAAAGCTTGTGATATGTCAAGAAATATCGCTGGACAATATTTTTTTCCTTCGAATGCTTCCTCAATTACATTTGTGACACGGTGGATCTGATCAATAGTGGAGTGTTTACCCCTAAAACCAAATTGAAAGTCTGGAATATGAATGAGGGGTTTAAGTCTTTTAAGCAGAAGTTTCTCAAATAGTTTTGATATTGTAGGTATTAGTGCTATTGGCCTGTACGACGTTATTTGCTCTGCTGGCTTTTCAGGTTTTTTGAGCATAATTATTTGTGTCAATTTGAAGCAATTAGGAATGTACTTCAATCTAAGACAAGCATTGTACAAATACGTAATCATGATAATTGCTTTCCTCGGTAGTTCCTTGAATAGCCCAGGTGATAATTCATCTATTCCAGGTGCTTTCTTGAGGTGCAAGTTGTTACTGATTTCCTGTGCTACCTCATAAGAGGTGAAACATTTGATTTGCAAACGAGTTGATTTGACTTGAAACGAGCGGAATGACAGACTAGTTTGTATCTACATTTTTCTACGCTCGAATTTCTCGAATTGTGTTTGAATTCTTGTTGCGACCTGCATTATTTTATTTTAAAAAATAAAAGGAAGTTACAGCTCTAAAATTGGATTTGAGCAAACTTCTTTTAAAATTTAAACCTATTTTTGAATAAAGAAACCCAAAAACTTGGGTAAACAAATTATTTAAAAAAATTATTTCAGAAAACATACTTAAGATTTATTTTGTTTTCCTTTTTTTAATGCTCTTTAAGATTGAATTATATAAACAGTTTTTTTTTTGCTTTTTTAAACAACACCATTTATACTCCCTGTAGAAATAAATATGTATGTGTTTAAGAATAAAAGCTAAGCAATCCTTGAAAATGTAATAATATTTTTGTTTAGATTACACCCGATGGTAAAAGGACAAATGCTTCCAGTTCAAAACAAGAACAGCAAAAGGCAAGTAATTTAAACGAAGATGACTTCTTCGAATTGCTTTCTCGCACACAAAGCAAGAGAATGGATGACCAAAGGTGCTCAATTAAAGTAAGGCGTTTATATTGAAATATATACGTATGCTATTTATTTTATTTAATTACTTATTATAGATGATAAACAAAGATATCCAAAGAAAGCCACTTGCACTTCATAACAACAAATCGAACGCACCTAAAGAAAACAGGTAATTTATAATGATATTAATTAAATGAAGTCAATAATTTTTTAAATGGTTTTTTTAATCATTACGAAAAGTCACATAACAATTTTACTTTTGTTATTAAGCTCTGAAGCCTATTTTAATTATAATAAATCAACGCTCTTTTTGAATATTCAACACTAGGCTGGCAGCAACCAAAATTTAGTTGATTGCTAACTTTAAAAGCTTACTTTTGGATTTGTTTTAATATTTTACCATTCTTCTTGTTTTTTTTTATTAACTTAAAAAATTTAAATGGCGATTTTACTTGATTGCATTGTAGCTCTGGGCCACACACTCGACAATAGTTGTGGCAAAAATAAGTGTAATGAAATTGAAATTTCTTCTCCATCCATCATAATAACTATGTATAGTACAGACTGGCTATAAACTCTTCAGCAATTTGGAAAATTGCTCAATAAGAAATCAACTCAATTCTGATAATTCTGTTAAATTGGCCTGAAGAAATTTAATAGCACCCATTCGCTTGTATTTTCTATTACCGACTCTGCTTGCTGCTCAAAAGGCAAAAGTATAAATACATACGTAAAATTCACCTTAAAATCTGCTTCAATTTGATGTTAAGTAATTAATTAAATATTTATATTAGCTGTTTTCTTTGAGGTGTAGTTAAGTAAAATTCAATACCTTTCTAACACATTTCAGTCGATTATTTTTATAATAGTTTTTATTATTCTGTTTATATATAGTTTACATAGATAAAATTAGCTTATAGTAACAGACGAAACTCTATGAATTTTCTCTGAAATGATTACAGTATCGTAATCCAAACCAATAAAATTTAAATTAATCTAGTACATTTAATTTTCTCTTATTAAAAGCTTGATTGTGAATGAATATTGAATGAATTCTATACCTATCATTTGAGGCTTAATACCTTTTTTTATCTTTTCTTCTTCTATAAACATTTGCGGAAAACTTTGCTTTAAGAAAAGAATATTAAAAAATTTGTTTATTTAATTAAAACATTATAATACAACTTGTTTTTCTAATAATTTCAGAAATGCTTTATTAGAAATGATTGCTAATCTACAATCAGAAAGAATGGATGAACAACGAGCTATTCTTCCAGGTTTAAAAACTCGAAATGGTGGGGAAAATAATCTAATATGTCAGGGACAGCAAAACAGTTCAGCACCAGATGATGCTTTTATTGATATGTTGATACGATCCCAAGTATAATTTTGCTCAAAATCAAAGTAAAAATTAATTACAATTTAATATTTTTCAGAGCTCTCGTTTAGAGGAACAACGTTCTGAACTTCCCCGTTTAAATGTGACTATGGATTCCGAAAACAATGAATCAAGGCCCCGAAGCTCATCTAATATTGGTGCTACTGTTCCAGATGAAGATTTCTTTTCTTTAATAATGCGTGTTCAGAGTGGTCGAATGGAAGACCAAAGAGCAGCAGTAAACCTAATTTAAAATATTTGCTTTCAGAAATTTAATAAGAATATTTTATACATTATTTCAATTTAGATACCTTTAAACCATAGAGGACAAACTACGAATTCCGTAAACAAAACTTTAAATGATACTTCGTACAAAATTTCGAAGTAAAAGAAAAGTTTTTTTAAAAGGAGACTATTTTAAGTTGCATTCCTGTAAAAGGCGATATCAAATTGTAAAACAAATACTGTTGTCCAGTGTGTTCCGAATATCTTTTCCTAATTTAAGACTTAGCTATATATTCAGAAATATTTTATTTACTAGCAATACTAGTTTTTTGTAGTATTGTATCTATGAATATACGACAAATTTTTAATAAAAAAATCTATGAAAATTATTTCAAAAACATTTCGTTTATTTACCTTTCGATTTTGTTTCTTTAAAAGTATTCTAAGCAGAGATATTCTTTAGCATTTGTAAAAAGCTTTAAATTTAGTTTGAAAAAAATGCAGTTCTTTAGTTACATGTGAAATAAAATAAAGCAAAGACGTCGTCACATGAACTTTCATAAATAAAAATGATATGGAAATTGTTCTCACATTTTTCTTTCAAAATGAATGTTTTGTATAAAGCTCATATAAAAAAAATTATACAATAAACTTAAAATCATACCATTTTTGCCAAGAGCTTATATGCAATTTTTTATCAAATTAAATGACTTAAATCAGAGAGCTGAAAGCCTAGCGCAGACCAAGGCGTCTGTAGCCGCTACAGTAGCGGCGTCTGTATCAAAATCTGGTTGACAAGTTTTTCTTAATGTAGGTTGCTCTATTATTATTGATTATTAGTTTTGTTTGATTATTATTGTGAGTTAAACTTAAATATTGCTAATTTTTGTTATTACTGTTTACAGCTGATATTTAGTGTTTATTTATGCATCTTGCTATTAAGTTATTTTTTTTATTTTTGCTAATAATTGCTATGATTTGTAGCAATTGTTGAATTTATCTTTTTTTATAGATCTTTTCTTTTTTTAAATAAGACTTAAACTCTAAATATTATTTTATTAATTAATTTTCTTTAATATTGTGAAGATGCTTTAACAATGCTATTAACGGACTCAAATCCAGAATCTTCTTTGAGCTATTTTGATAAAGAAATGGAAAATGGACATCAAACAATTAATTATCTAAGACTTTCTGAAATGTATAATGAAAGTATCGAAAATATAGATAAATTCAATTATGATAAGGAAAGATAAATTTTTATTATCCTTTTATCTTATTTGTAGCCAAATAATTTCTTATTTTTTTAACCGCTTGAAATGCTATTATTTTATTGAATTATGTAAACGGGATGCTACACTTCAACGTAAAAATAATTTGCAGTTTGCTGCCTTATTTTCTTTAGTTTCTTTCACAAATATTAAAGTATTTTACTTTGGTGTGGTAAACGTTATATATATTATTTTTTGTGTATTAAAATAAATTTCCTAAAGTTATAGTATGCGTATAAAACGGAGTTATAAGGACATTGTATTTTATAATTCCTTTATTGCAAAAAAAAAAAACAGTTCTAAATCATTAAATTTTGCGTTCTTTTTTGAAATCTTACAAAAAATGCAGGTATAAGAAAGAGAAATAAGTGGTTAAAATGGATCTTGAAAAACCTTCATACAAACGACCACAAAGAAATTTATTTTTGTACATGGTCAAAAAATGCCAAAATGTTTAACTTTGGTGTTAAAAGAACTTTTGTATATTTGGAAGTCTTTTATTACTTAAATAAATATTTTCATTATCTTTAGATCGGAATAATTTTTCATAAAATTAGATCAGCAGCTTAAAATATATCGTTATTTTTTTATTTCACACTACACAATTTTTATTTAAAAAAAATTATTTTATGGGGAAACTAATCGATAGGACTAGGTACTAAATAACTCAAATGCTACCAAATTTTCCTATTTTATAATGTTATAATTAAATAATATACTCTTTCCCATAAAGCGAAACAATATAATTTTCATCTAAATATAATATAATTGTTGTTTTTTTTAATAAATATAATTGTTATTCCTGATGTGATAGCTATATTGATGTTAAAAAATTTTCTGCTAAATTTTTAAGCTGTTGATGTTAAGTTGTTTTTTTAAGTAGATTTTGTTGTAACTTCTGCTGAATACGTGCAATTGAAGATTTCTGAAAAGAGGAAATCGTGTATTACAACTCAATTAGTTTTTATCACGTTTACAGAAAATCTGAGTTATTATATGAGCACCTAAGATGTACATATCTCATTCCTGCCTATTCAGAGTTACCTCATAGTTTGTACTACAAGTTTAGATTTTAGTTGCGATTGCTTATGGATAATTACGTTATTGGATTAGGATTTATTATGAATAAAATTTCATTGCAATATTTTTAATTTCCTTTTTATTATTATCTAAACAAAAGAAGAAGAAAAAAGGTTCTAAAACACAATATTTTTTAACATTACAATTTGGCTTCCAGGGGTAGAAGCACTTAGTTTGTTTAGCAGGGATTTGGATATGCGGTTTTAATATTTGATTGAGTAGAAGAAAGTTTTGATGAAAACAAATACCATTTAAAAAAAGAAACAATAGAAAAGCGTAAGAATAGACAGTTTGTCGTTAAATAACTTTAAAAAACTAAATGTACTTCATATTCGTTGGGAATACAGTAAACCAATATTGCAAATGCTGTATCTTTCTGTAAAGTCTTCATAAACTATTTACTATATCAGAGGCTCCCAATCTTTTTATACCTGCGACGCCCTTTACAGACTTTAATTTTTTCGCGACGCCCTTCTTTAAAATAAAACTGTGCTTACTCTAATATGCATTAAGATTATTTATTTATTGTTAAAGAAAACTCCAAAAATCATCTTATGATTTGTTTTTTTTTCTTAGTATTTTTTAATTAGAAAATATATATAGAAGGATGACCTTGTTTTCCTGAGCACAACTTGGCTCAAATTTAGAAATTGCTACTCTCATTTCTTCTTCTAAATTAATTTGCGACGTGTATTTTGATTTAATAACTGCAAAATGAAGATAAATGTTGAAATAATATCAATTGCAAACTTGGCCCAGATTTTGAATGGATTTTTCTTTCAGCAAATTTTTCAATAGCGAGAAACAGCCGGTATTTCCTTGCTCCTCTTCTATTTTTCTCTTTCAAAACAGCAACTTTTTTTGAAATGCTAAAATTTTATGAGACAATTGCAGTATATGGGTTTCATTTCCTGGTATCGATTTATTCATTACGTAAATAAAATTATTAAATTTTATTGTAAAATTCGTAAATAGTAATTTAATTGATTTTCAGTTATTTGTATTATATTCATTACATAGAATAAAAGTGTTTTAAGGGAGCCCTTTCACAATGTTCAATAAGATAACAAAAAAGAAGAGGAATGCAATTTCTTTGGAGTCTCTAAGTGAAATTTTAGATAACATCAAGCAGACATCACTAAGACTTTATGGATAGATTAAAGAAAAGGAAACTGGTACATCAGCTCAGTTAAATAAAAAGCAAAGGTATGATGACTGGCTTTCTTCAAAAACATGCTCTCCATAATATAAAAATAAAGGAGAAATTGCTCCTGGAGATGAGTCGGCTGCTAAAAAATTTCCTCAAAAACTATTTAAAAAAATTGAAGAAGATGGGGCTGTTCGATCAAGTTTAAAATGCAGATGAAACTGGTGTTTTTGGAATGCGCGACGCACACTTTGGGAGCCTCTGTACTATATCATAAAATAAATCTTTTAAATAGTAAAAAATTCATTAAATAACACTCTTAAATAGCTTTCAAAGATTGCTAACCAATTAGCTTAAAAAATATTCCTGTTATCTTGCTTGAATATCAAAATTGGTTAATAAGCGTAATATTATAAATGAAAAAATGTTAAATATTCTGACTTAAAATTACCTCGTTATTTTCCCAAACCGATGAAGCCCTTTGGTAGGTCAGATACTGATTTTAAAAAAATTTTTTTAATAAAGCCATCGTTTATTGAAAAATACATACCAACACCCTGAGATATCAAGATGAGTTAATTAGATCAGAATAAATTTTGTTTTTTTCTTAGAGTAAAAATGATTTTAGAAAACACACAACAAATCAAAAAATATATGACCTTTGCAACGCATTGAAACTTGGTTGGGTTTTAATATTTCTTTTGTTTAAAATTATGTCCAATATTTATGTTAACTAACATAATAAGATTAAGATTTAAAGATATTTTAACATGAGCATCTGACTTAAGTAACTTGTCATCCTTCAAGTAATCGCGTAAATACATCTTTGTCTAAAAGGCAACTGTTTCAATTTGTCATCGAAATTTTTCCAAAAACAAAACACCTAAAAAAAAGCAGACTCTAATTAGCCGCTAAATGTCTAGAAACCATAACCCTATTAAAAAGACAGTCGCCAAGAAGCTACTTCCATTTGACAATGACAGTAGTCCTCGTTAAAATTCCAGCTAAGCTAGGTATGTATAATTCTTCAATTTCTTCGAATGGTTTTTTAAGGTTTCATTAGATTAATCTCATGCTTCTCGCGAGGAAGTTGTCCCCAAACAAGGTGGCAAAGCCTGGGAATAAAAATGTATTTATTGATTTAACGATAAGATTTTTTTTTTTAAAGAAACATTTTGGATTTTGTCAACACCAAAAACTCCATTTCTAGGCTCCCTTAAAGTCAGATACTTATTGAACCTTTACAATACCAGGTAAATTTGCACGTATGCATATGTTTGTCCCATTTTTGTCGTAAAAAAATTTCATTAATTGGGTTCGAATTCCAAATTTATCGAAAATGCCATTGGATTAGTTGTTTGCTTTTAGCAATGGTTGAAGAAGAATTGTTTTTGGTGTAAGATGAGTTAGACTACAAAATTTAAAAAAAATGCTTAAGATGTTTTACAATCAAATTGCCTGTAGGTAACAGTATTATGTTTTCCTAATTTTTCTCCCAAGTACCTTTTTAATGCACAACCACATAAATAAATAAATTATTGTCCTTGAAAAACAATTAATTTTCACAAAACCAAACAGGCTTCAAGGTTTAACCAATATTTTATAGAAAAAAAGAATTTTGGGGCAAGCTTCTAAAATAGCTTAAGGCAAGTTTTGTGTATAACATGACCTTTAAATAATATTAGGGACATCTATAGAATTATTTATATATTCTGAAAGATTATGTAAATCCCGTTTGAATGTAAGTATAGAAAAATTTACACAATGTTGAAATTTATGCTGAAATGCAAAAAAGAAGAAGCTTGGCAAGGTCAAGATAAAATATATGCTCTTCATAAATTGCAGTTATACTTATAACTTTTTAATAGGATACACTTTTCTTTTTATTGAAATATTACTGACAACATATGAGTTTTTTTTTGTAAAGAACGGTAAAAGTTCTTGTGCAAGTTTTTGTTGCTGAACAGATATTAAATTGTACATCATGTATTGGAGTTCTATGATTCTTATGTAAATATTTTTTTTATGCTAAAGATAATTGCTTTGATTAGATTGTTATTGCTGTTGTTGTTTGCTCGAAGGTTGGACACACACAAGCCGAATATGTAAAGAGAAGATAAATTGAAATCACTACTCGAAAAATCTTATTACTCGTATGTGATGCTTTCTCGAGAAACAAGTTGATCTTCGTGGCATTACTGCTGTCTAGTTTTGTTGATTTGGTTGGATTAAGTTGTTAGTAAACATTTTGCTGTTGTTGCTTTTTTGGTCCTAATCTAAGGCAAAATTTATTCGATTTGGGTATACAAGATAAATAGTTTATCCTTCATTCACATTATTCAAAACACGTCTTCTAGAACAAAGCAATAGCTCATAATTTCAGTAAAGCCGATTATGTAATTTTGACATAGGATACAACCGGTGGCGGATTTATGAGTGTAGCGCCTTAGGCCCAACAGTTGAAACGCCCCAACTCAAAATAATTTCTAATTATCTAAGTAAGGATTTAAAATAGAAATTATTTGTTCATTTATAACATTCACAATCGAATTATTCGATTTCATCAGATCCAACATATCATAATCTCATATTAGCTTAAAATTATTAGCGTTTATTCCAACATATTAGCGTTAATTCAAAAACGCTAGAAGGACTATAATTCATTACAATTATACAATTAATCATATTTTATTAAAAATCCCAAAAATTTTGTAAGAAAATAGTCCACTAGAGTACTTGAATTTAGAATACTTTAATTTTTAGGCGCCACCCAAACTTTGCCGCCCTAGGCCAAGACCTGCAAGGCCTATTCCTAAATCTGCCACTGGATACAAAAAGAGAAAACTGAAAAAAATATACTAATCACAACAAAATCAAACGAAAATATCTTGAACAAAGCAGTAACGTAGATAAAAGTATATTCAGCTCCAGCATGAAAGTAGAGAACCATCATCAATAAAAAATAGATTTTTTCAGTAATGACAACATAACATGAATCAGCTGTTTCTATCTTTTGTGCAGAAATAAGAGGATGCACGCTGTTCGAAGGCTTTTTTGGAGCTCTGTGGTGAAAGTCCGAAAAATGTAATCGGGTGCACAGTTACTGGAGATGAAACAATGGTCCTTAATTATGATCCTGAAAGTTAACGCGAATTGATGGAATGGAGTTACAAGGGAGAGAAGCCGCCAGTTAGCCAGAAGCTAAGATCCAGCAGTCTACCAAGAAGGTTATATGTACAGTCTTTTGGGATTATGAAGGCATACTAGTGGTTGATTTTAAAGAGCGTAATACTGTTGTTAATGGCAAGTATTACGCTTCACTTCTATGTAAACTGAGAGAGGTTATTAAAAAGGAACGTCGTGCAAGAGATTCTTCTTCTTTACGATAACCCTCCCTTGCATACTGCTGCATTTGCGAAGATTGCTATTCAGCAATGTGGTTTCACCGAATTAGAACATCCATCTTACAGCCCAGAGCGATTATTTCTTGTTTCCTAGTTTGAAAGAAGTTTTACGAGGGGGAAAATTTTTAGATGACAGTAACAGAACCATGTGAGGCCAGATTATTATGAGATTACCCTCGTATCTCGTGTGTCTCGGGCATATGACTATGACTCACTTTGTAAGTTTTCTCGTTTTTAGTAGCCAGAAAAGTCAGTGTTGCTGATGGCAAAAACTGGACTTTAGCCCCCCAGCGATAATCACTGAAAGGTTGCCAGGTGTTTAAGAGGTATGATTCGTGTTTGGTGATTCAGACTCTAGTAAAGTCTTATGTTTGCATAACTACTAATAATCTGTCAATCCTTTAAAAAATAAGGAATAAATTTGAAATACTATATATAACCAAATATATTTGCTTTTGAAATAAAATCTAATATTTATAATTACAAATAACATATGTTCTAATATATAATGTTATAAAGTTTATTCTTGGCTATATTTAACATAATTTTTACATTATTTTAACAATGAATACAAAGTTTGTTAAATGGACTATTTTAGTTGACCACTTTTATAATATTAAAAAAAGTACTTCTTTTTTGACAAAATTAGTATATTATAATTTTTGAGGTCTTATGTTTATGTTATGTTTAGATTTTAGTTTTTTCAGATTACAATCACCCTTTTACAAATGAAATTCATCTTTTTACTAATTTATCAATGAGTAAAAATAGGAATAAGCCAGCTTTATCCTTATTTGGAAATTTAATTTTACCATGTATTATTTTACTAGGCCTAATTTAACGAGTATTTTTAAAAATGAAATGATGGCCCAGAAAACTGGTTGTAATAAATCTTGTAAACAATAGTGGATTATTTGATTTGATTATATAAATTATGAGTAAAAATTAATGGATACTTAGCATTATTTGATATTTTTTCAAATTGAAACCGATTTCAAATAGAATAAACTTTATTTGCAAAAGAATAAATAAAATCTGAAAAACTTTAATATTTTGTTTGTAGTTATCGAAAGTAGTTATTTTTTTCTCAAATTCTCATATATCTACCAACAAAATGCTGACTTCCTCCACTACAAAATTATAACATAGCTAAAAAAAAGGTAAAATTTTAAATCAAATTTAAAGTTAAATCGTTGAGGATTTGTATTTAATGAACTTCTGAATAAATTAATACATATCAGCAAATGTTGTATTATGAATTTCTTCAATTGAATGAATTGTTGCTAATCTATTTTCTAAATTTTCGTGCCCTATAGGCTGTCCATTACTATGTAAAATATTATCTGGTGTTATTTGATTTGGATTACTTTCATGCCTCATCACATTACGTCTCCATTTTGCTCTAGCATTTTGAAACCATACCTAATAAAAGTATAATTTAAATACTAAATTTTGTTATTAATATTAAAAATTTACCTGTAGTACGCGTTTAGATAAGCCAGTTTTTTGTGCCAATTGCTTAAGATCTTTAGCATCTGGATTTTGGTTGATAGCAAAATAAGATTTCATTGTTCTTAATTGGTGATGCTTAAAAGAAGTTCTCATACGTTTTGCTCGAGTTTGGCTAGAAAGACTACCGATTGAACTGGGCGATTGACTAGTTTCGTAAGTAGTTAAATCTAAAGAAGTAGAACCAATATCACAATGTAAAAGTTCTACATTATGAGAAATTTGGTTAGTAAGAAAAACAACAAGAGCGTGCTTTAAAGAGGTTACTTAAAACTATATAACTAAACATAAGGCATAAGTAATGGGAATAGTATGAAGAACTGTGTGTAATATAATTGAGTCAGTTAGCTTGTACATTTGAAATTACATATAGTTCCGCTTGATCAGCATAAACAACTTTACAACGAGTTGTTACTAAAACAGGAACATAATACTTTATTCTGACATAATGCCAATGGGATAAGTACATGTACTCTACGTACAAAAATAATATGTACAGCCTGATAGAAAAACAAAATAAATTGTTGAAAACAGGCAAAAGAAGAAACAATATTTAAAGAGCATGGCAAACATAGCTCAAGTCAAAACGGAAGCAAAAATCTGTAGAATGTTAACTATAGAGCACCCTTGGGTAACACTCGACAATGTATTTATTTGCACGGGTAAAGGTGGTTAGCGGACGGCTGTGGTACTCTTAGTACTTCATTTTTAATTAGTTAGAATGTTTGGTCTTCCATTCAATTTTTTTTTTGAATAATACCTTAAAGATTTGTATGCTGTTTAATTGAAAAAAATATTAAATATATGAAGAGTGTGATAAGTATCTTTAGACAGACCAATATTAACATATTTATGTAACATAAGTATTATTTTATTTAAAGTAGCAAAAATTAGGTTGTAAATCTATTGACAAAAATAAATTTCATTCCATATCCTTTAAAAGTATGTACATACTTAATTCAAAGTGCGAAATCCCATCTGTTAGTATTTTTGTAAACACTAGTTTCACCGTCAAATAGAAAATGGTTTGAATTTAATCATGGTTTTCTTAAAAATACAAAGATGCATATCAGTAATCGAAACTTATTACGAAAAAAGGAGATCTATAAAAGAAACATATCATAAAAGTGGTGAAGTCTATTCCACTTCTATTTTATCGTAATAGACATGTCAATAAACAAAACTGTCGCATGTATGAGTATTTGTTCTGCTTAGAGTATTTGGGCAATTTATTTTCGAGTATGAGCATAAAATAGACGTTATATAGAACTCCGAGCACTAAAAGTGCATTTTTATAGCGAGCCCCACTTTTGTCATATGTTCGATTAGTATTGTTTCAATTTTTGTATGAAATTTCCAAATTTGAAGATTTAGATTAGCAAAGATTGCTAATAAGGAACTCATGACGGTACGAAGGGGAAATTATGCGTAATTTTTATAACTCTCCCTTTCAAGAATATATTTGAGCTTCTAAATACCACAAAAAATGTAAACTTATTAAAAAAATTTAAAAGTGTGCAACTTCAAAATGAAAATTTTGCTTAATAATTTTTTCTTAAAAACTTGATTTTTTCAAAAACGTCCTAAATTAATGATATTCAAAAGGGGATCTTTACCAATTGTCTAATTGAAAAGGGAAAAAATGGGAAGAAAAAATTTTTTTTCATTATTTATGCTACAGAATATTATAAAATTTAACATATTGTTCAATAAATTGTGATGACAATATTTAAGAATATGTACTACTTTTTGATTGAATTTGACTTTGTTCATTAGCAAAACATCAAAAGTGATTTGATACATTCTTTTCAATGCTTCTCAACCTTTTAATCCCGATTGTGTTAAATAATTTGCTACGAGGCCTTAAAATTGCACATATTTTAACCAATGACTTCCTTATTTCACTCAATAAAAAGTACCACAGTTGCTTTGAATGGAGCAAATGGAGCCTAATGGAGCCCATTAGACTTATTAGGCTGACTTTTATTAACAAAATTAGACAAAAAGTGAAATCATTCTAACACGTTTTCAAAGTACTTACAAAAAACCTGAACTTATCAATTTCAAAACAAATTGTTTTTTCTAATTAAGTATTAATTTAACGAAGGACATAGTCATATTTAAGAACAAAAAACCTTATACTTAAGGCAATTGGCAATTGACTGATGAAATGGCAACTTTTAAGCATTTGAAATTGATTTTGATGCATTAAACAAGTTAAAAAGCAAAAAAAAATGACTGATTTAGTCTAGCTATTTGCAGTCTGAACTAAGTAAATCTCAATAAAACGTCAATCTTATACATAAAATGTTCACATTATATAAAATCTAGTAATTTATTACATTTTCTAATAAAACTTAACCTGTGTTTAAAAAATATTACTAGGTAAATTATACTACAAAAAAATTTTACAAATGTTTTGCCGAAATAATTTAAAAAAACTCAAGCAAATCCTTTGTATTATTTAAAGGTGTTAAAATAATAAACATGAGTATTATAAATCATAAAAATACGTGGAAAATGCATTTGTCGGTAAGTGAAACAAAAAGTAAAAGGATTATTATTTAAGCGAACATTTTAAGGCTATAAATAAAAATAAAATAAAGTCGAAATAATTAAATTAGGAGATGTAATCTTAGAGTTAATTGCTGTAACTGCAGTAGTTTTCATAGTATTAACATTTTACATTGAAAAGGAGCCGCATGAACCTTTCAATTAGAAACATTCAAAAATAGTTAAATAAATTTAAGGAAATTTAAAGTCGATTAAATGACAAAAAATCAATTTAGGCTTTTGAAAAGGTAAAGAGTTGCTGTAAGAGCTTAAAACATTAAGACAATGGGAGCAAAGCTACATTATTACAGATTTCTGTTAATCAGTAAGCTGAGAGCAAAGAAAAGCTAGACAGATGAGGATGTAAATCAGCAATTTTTTATATATTAAATAAATTTTTTTAAATTTTGACAGAGACAAATACCAACCTACTATTAAAAATTTTAAATTTAATTTCTTTTTAAAAAAATATTTTAGAGCTTTCAACAAGCGTTCAATATTATTTGACATTTTTTAGAAGATTCCACAAGGTGTAGGCAAACATTGTGAGATATTGCAACACTAGTCCACATCAATGAAAGAGAACTAGTTTTAAGTCATTATAGTTACTCTCTTGAGGAATATATACTAATGAATTTTATAAAAAAATGAAATTAGAACTCACTATTCTAGGCACTTTTAGTAGAAAGAGAAGCTTATTCAAGGATTCTTCCAAAAATTTTCAGCAACTTTCAAACGATATTCAGCAACTTCAAAGAAGAATAATTTTCAAACATTTTTATTATTATTTTGATGATATCATTTACTTGAATAAATGTCAAAAAAATGATTTTTTTTAAAAATACTTATTGTAAGGCATAAAATATCTTTAGCGGTACGCTGGAATAAACTTTTTAAAAAGTCGAATTTTTTATTCGATATTTATAGCCCATAATTTTTAAAAATATTTCAAGTATTTCAATTTCTGAAAATACAAGTTTTCCGTAGGATTGAACTAATTTGAGGCATTTGCGGGCTTGCCTCAGCTACTATGTAACATGTTTCTTCTTTTATGTTTACTCTAAACTATTTTTTTCTCAAAACTATGACGTGATATCTTAAATTCCGCTGAATTAAGATCTATTTAAAAAAACTACATGATAGATTATATGATGAAGTATAAGAAATAGATTTTAATTAAATTTACACTTGATTTCTGATCAAGAAACAATGTCTGCAAGTCGAAAGGAATTTCATAAAAGGATATTCTACTGGATAACTTATATTTCTGCTATTTTAAAATTTTTTTATCGATTTCTTTAAAAATAATTCTTAAAACTTCAATTATAAATTTATGATATACTCCATTATTGCTATTTCCAATGTGACATACTAGCTATACTAGAAAATAAATTAATTTTTAATCATATTTTCAGGCGACAAAAGCTTAGTAGCTTTTTGAGCGATTCTAGAAGAAAGACGGATCATGTTTAATTAATATCATTTTTTTCTTATCTATTCAAATTAGTTAAAGTATCAAAGAACTCCCTTTCTATTCAATTTACAATTACTTGGAAAGACGTTAACAAATTTATTAAATATTTCAGAAACTTCTTTTAGCTTAGTTTAAGATTTTGATGTTATTTTTATGAACTTATAAAAAATAACATCCAGTAGCACAAAGTTTCTTCAATAAAAACAACTGAAATGGGTAATTTTTGTTTGTTTTGATAACTACTTAATATTACTTAATTGCATTCAAACTGTAAAAATAGTTGTTATTATATTGAATTAAGCAACCTGTGTATTTCTTAGAAATTCATAAAATTACTAACCCTTTGACACCTGCTAAGAGTACAAAATTTTGTGCAAGTGCTTACTTTAGTTTGTTTAAACTGTTGTCCTTATATTGAAGCAACTTTCAATGATTTCATTAATTGGCATGACTACATGCGCCAAAAGTGACAAGTGACTTTTCTTATTTATGTATGTCAACGATAAGTTAAACGATAAAAAGGAGTTTGAAGCCATTGCCATAAGGATCAAGACCTCGGACGTAAATAAAATATGACAGTTCTTATTTCTTTCAAATCTTCCCGTTCATGTTATGAAAGTGGTAATGATTAAATAGAGACTTAAACTGGAGCATTAAAATGGAAAAACATTTTTCTTTTATTCCGGAAAGGATTGAAAATATTACAAAAATATTTTCTCTATATCTAAAATTAGTTCAAAGAATTTGCACTTTTCATAACTTGTTGAAGGTATGGCCATCAGTTCCTTTAACAAATTGTGTTTTATGGTCTCAATTGAGCCAAAGCGGTTTCCTATTCATGACAACTTGAGTCAAGAGAATTAAAACGTAACACGTAGTCATGCTTGATGAATACGATTCTTGGTTGGTTTTAATTATTGATATTTGGTCAAAAGATGGACAAAAATATTATATCGATATTGAAAATTTAAAAACACTTATTCTCTGACCAGCATAAATAACTGTCAAAAGAATACTTTAGGCTAGGTTACGTCAAGCAATAGTCAGATCAAAGAAAGTAACTTAAAGTGTTAGCAAATTAAGAAAGACAAAAGTTATATTGCTTCCTGAAGCACGAGAAGTTTGTTTACAGATCGGCAAAAAACAGTCAATACTTAGTTAACAATTTTTCGTATATCCCTTCAATAAAGCATAACAGTTTCTGGTATTTTATATAATCCATATTAAGACACATGCTTACTAAGAGTTCTAGGTTAAAATGCACTCATCTATGTATTCATTGCTTTTATTTTATCTATCGATTGTTTCTTTAAAGATATTTTCATTCAATAATATATTTTTGCATGCAAACAAACACTTGAAAAAAACTCTCAGGCTATTGAATATGAAAACCTACTTAAAATTCTCTATATTTTATCAGTCGATAATTCTTAAAAGTCACGTACTAAAATTCTCACATTTGGCACTGCCTTAGCTAATTAAATATAAAAGCACCCTTATATGACTTTTTTGCACATCCCTATTGAAAATAATGTTTAGAACAGCACGCAGAATATAAAAAGTATAGTATGAGAATAGTGAAGGACTTCAATTCTTTAGATAATTAAAACATGTGCATTTGTATATTAAGCATAACCTTGTAATATATATATATAAATATATATGTATTAAACTTTGCATGATTTACCCATTCCCATTGGTGTTGATCCTCTATCTAAAATATCAGAAGATTCATTTGAGAGCTGAACTAAAGTTTTTTTTTTCCTAGGACGACCTTTTTGTGTGCTACCTGAGAAAAATTGGGTTGCAGTAGTTGTTGAAGTTGTTGTTGAAACTAAATTTGATTCACTGTAAGTTCATACATTATTACTGTACTAAAAATATATGAGTATAAGCTTAATAACATGAGCATCAACACCTTAATATCTCGTCGTTATAGTGTTCACCACAAAGAATTCTTCCTGCACGTATTGCTGCGGTATCTCCAGCATTTAAATGTAGTCCACACAGTGCACATGAAAAACAATCCACATGAAATATTAATTCTCTAGCTCTCATTACCATTTCAGATGAACTTAATCCTGTTCCACACCGTGCACATCTTCTTAATGAAAATAGCCTGAAATTTCAATAATTTTAAATGATATATATATATATATGTATGTACATTAATACATCACATTATTATTTATATAATACATCCTTAAAACTACTTAAATAAGGTCTAGTTTTTATTATTTTACAAAGTATCTTTTTGAAAATATTTCACAAATTTATTAATTAATGTATTCTTTCCTCTTAAGTGGTAATTTTGGGTCATTACTAAGAATACATGATTTGTCTTTATTATCCTTTAAAAAAATTGTTTGGTTACTTTTTTGATGTTTATCATGAACAAAAAGCAATTGTTTAATGAAATTTCCAAAAACTCAAACAAATTTAGAGAATTGAAAAGCAATTTAATTTGTTGTTGGTTTTATATATGAATTCAAAGAACCATTTTTCGACAGTATTAAACATGAAAAATATTTATCAAGAGTTAAAGTTGAGGAATTATATAAGAAAATAAAATCTCAACTGTCAACTGCAAAACCAATGAATACCAAAGACTTGTTTTTATGTACAATGTGTAGATCTGAAGTAAAGTTTTCAGTAATACATAACGGCTATGCTAAAGCTGGTAGCCTCTCGTATTTCACCGTTTTGGGATGGCGATAACAATGGATGCAAAAAAATAAAAACAAAGTTTCAAATCCAACATAATCGGTCAACGTTTTTATAGCTTAAGTCTCCCTTTTTCTCAGGAGTATAATACTATCAAAGATAAAGCATGTCAAACCACTAGTCCTCCTTACTTCTGTCTTCCATTGGGAGACAACAAGTTAATGTTGGTAGGTTTTATTTTGCAAGTCGGTAAGCCCACTCATTGTTTTGCTGTTTATTGTCAACTGGTCAACAAAGATGCCTAAAAAGATATTTTTATTTTTATTTTATTTTTTAACAAACTTGGAAGACATTTTACTGTCTTTTGTTGGTCCTTTAGAATTGTAGACAAAATGATTTTTGGAAATTTTAAAGATATCAGTAGTTATATTTGTTTTTCAATTCTAATAAAAATTAATTCTATGGAAATAATGAAAAGCTAAATTGAAAATTTTTATGAAAATTTTAAGATAAGTTTAAGACACTGTAAATACCCGTTAATAGTTGTAAAGTGGCCAAGTTTGTATAAATTTAACCGTTTGAGCTCGCAGCAGCTGAAACTACAGTTTGGGTGGATCAATGGATTAGATTTATGGCATTTTACCATTATTGACTTACAGACTTTTATCTGCATAAGCCCAAGTTTTACTTAAATTTTTCTTAGCTAAGTCTAAAGTGCTAAAATTAAATTCCAAGTATTCTTAGTGAAACTTTATACAAAACTAAGCAAATCCAAAAATCGATTATTTGACCTGTCAAAATCTGTTAGTTTTTTATAAAATTCTTTTTAAAGTGAAATTGTTGGATGTTATTGTTGTCTTACGCGATTTTTGAATATACCACCAAGTCACCATTTTTTATTTTAAATCCTTTTTGGGCCCTTGGAAATGTGTGTCTTAGCACATAAAAATAAATTTTAATTATGGAAATTGTTTCTATTTGGTTATACATAACTAAAATTGTTAGTCATAGTAAATGAATGAACTTTTACCTAAAAATACTAAATTTTAACCCAAATTGAAGGGTGTTTACACCATTCATATCTAGAGGAACACTGTATGATTAGATATTGATGCTGCAATTGTAAAAGCTGCTTGAGTTAAATATATTTCCAATACTATTGTTATTACTTTAATGTTTTCTCACTTTAGGCTCATAAAATTCAATAAAGTGAATAAATTAGTCACCAATGCCTTGCTTTGGATATTTTATAGATTTTGATATCAAAGTAAAAGTGCTTGTAAAATTATTTGTTATTTTTATACAAAAATACATTTATTTTCTTTTTAAGAGTAAAAAAGTGTACCGAGTATTCTGCTAGTAGTAATAAAAGAAAAAATGTTAACTTCTCTTCTGAATAAAAAATTTGTTTAATTTTTTTACGTTTTAAATATGAGAATAACTACAAGAGGCAGCCGCGAAAAGACAGCCACAAAAATAAACATAATTGCAACGTTAATAAAATATATTTTCTGTTTCCTGCAAAACAGCAGTTTTACTTTTATATAGCAGTTACATTTAATACTTGCCAAATTATTAAGCTTTTAATTTAAGTCTTACACAGACCAAATCTTTATAATATCCATTATTATTCCGCATATTCAAATGATTCGGTGGTAAACGAACTATCACTATCACGAAGTTTTGTAAATATTCACTACCAATTTCCCAGTCTCGAAATTTCTATCCATCTTAATATACACTTTTTCAAATTTAATAAAATTGCTATTATGATTATTGCAGTGCCTTAGATACATAGCTTTTTAGCATAGCATTTTAAAAAATAAAATCTACAATGGTTCTGTATATATTTTGTTCTTCAATTTTAAAAATGCTCAGTCTTATATAAAGTTATTTTTGCAATTCTAAATAATTTAGATATTTTCATAATAAAAATTGTGTGCAATACTGATTTATTTTTTCGCATACTTATAGATAATTTTCTCCGTACATTAATCTTATAAAATGAAAATATTTGTTTAAACAAATAAAAATTCCATTAAAACCAAATCTTTTGCTCTCCCGAAAAACCCCGAAATCACATATAGCTTTTAAGAACATCTAAAACTTGGCCTTTGAATCTATTTACACAAACAATACGCCTTAATCAAGAATATAACCAAATTTGTTATGTTTGAGAAATCGAAAAAAAACCAAAACAAATAAAAAGTTCCTTAAAATTTCCTATGTGTCTCTAGTCTTTACCTAAAGTAGTCTTCCTTGCAGTAGATGTTACCTTCTCTTGCAAAACAACTGAACTCTGTATCAAGCGGCTGGGAGCACTTACAGCAACGCAGACATTGTCCGTGCCAAGCTCGATCAGCGGCCAGTAAATAAAATCTGAAAAATTCCAAAGAAGAAGGTCTGTATACTTAAGAGTTTTACCAATCGCTGTCTTATTTACATTATTTATTTGTTTTGTTAAATTTATTTGCACATTGACAACATACCTATCCCGGATTGGAGAACCGCAACCTCCGCAAGAGTTTTCTGCTTGAAGATTCTCGGATTCAACCAAATCTTTTAGCATATTGGCGTCTTGAATTTGTTTGATAGTAGCAGAAATGGCTTCCCGGTAGTCTTAAAGTTTTGTTGTTAGTATCTTTATTTATTTTTATTTTATTTTCTTTGTGAACACATTGGCGGGATATCCTTTTATTTGATCTAAGAAAGTCCAGAAAAGAATAAGCACTTTAGTTTTTCTTATTTGAAATTCACTTCGTTTTTCATGATTCACGCAACTTCAATTCTCTTTTTGTTTTTATTTCAATTTGGTTGTTCTTTTAAGGATTACATCTATAGAATACTTCTTATTTTTTATTTAATTTCTCATTGGCATTATGAACATAGAAGCACGCTAGCATTCGAGTAGTTTAATAAAAATTTTTTAAAATATTTTTTATTTATGGTATTGTTCAAGCTTCAGCCATAAAAATTTCGTACATATTAAGTTAACTTTTATGAAGTAAATTTTTTGCATTTAGAATAAAAAATCAGGTAAATTGCAGGAATAGTTGTTACTAAGTAAGTATTACTAGATTAAATTGGTTCAGCTTTTCTAAAATTGTTTTGATGTTTTATTTTATTTATTTTAATATCAAATTTCAGTTTTTCTGCTTTGATATATTCACGGATCTCTTTTTGTGTATTTTTTTTTTTTTTGAAATATTCCTAAATAATTATGATAACAAAAATTTTTCCGAGGCCGATCCATAATTGGGATATTATGATTTTAATGGTCCAAGGCACATAAGTATTCCTCGCATTTGCAAATTTAAAAATTGATGGCAAACGGTATAATCACTTTCGAAGTTAAAAAAGGACTCATATTAAACTAAATTCTCAGCCAGCTGTTTTAATACAACCAAGTATTTTGACATAATTTACATCTATCTGATTTACTTTCATATTAATGGCTCTATATAAAAATAATTCATTATTGCTTGCGGAGCTACAATCAGAAAAGCTGCTACCGAAGTATGAATGTGAGGTAATATTCAGTTGGGAATAGCCAATTAATAAGGTTTATTTAAATTTACGAAGCTTCTTTGTCTATACCAGGGGTTGCGATCCCGTTGCAAGCTATAAAACAGATCGGACATCTCAGTAACTAAAAACATTTTCCTTTATATTTGACGTGTCATGTAGGTAAAAAATTTCATGACGTAATCAGTAGTTTTAAACTACAGTTTTTGCTAATTTAATCAGGAAGTCAAGAATTATTTACGACAAATCATGGCAGCGTTAATACTTTATTTTATTCAAAACGGAACGTTCACATTTCCAAAAATATCTGTTCAAACGGATTATAGTTTTCAAAATAATGCATCATCTCAAATTCCTCCAAAAATAAGAGTGTTTTGTTTTAAGGTTCCAACATGTTTTACTTAAAAATTCAATTAGGAGTCCTGTATAGTGTTTTAAGCAGTGCTTGCAAAATCTTAAAACCTAAATTTTTACGATTAGAGATAAAAACGAACTAAAAATGTTTATGTCCCTAATATCCAGCATATTATAAATAGTCAATCATAAAAAATAATAAATAATTGCTTTTTAACAATTTTATTTGTAGCTAAAAACAAGCAAAAAATTTATAAACAATAAAATAAAAATTTATGCAAAATTCAATCAATAGCGTAGTAAAATTAATTTGTGGTTAATTATTGAACAAAGCTCTTTAATTACGAAGGGTAACCATGATTAATTCAATTTGGCGACAACACTATCTCTAGTTAAATCCTGATGGCATAGCATAGTTGAGGTAATTTGATCAGCTCACGCTTACACAGCAATCCAATCGCAGTCAAATTAAGATGTCGAAGATTGTGAATCGTATCGCGATTTTTCTTCATTGAAACGGCTGGTACTATAGTGTCTGCATATACTTCGATACAATTTAATAGACTTTCATGGACCTCCATTAATTAATCTGTACTTATTCCATTACACAACAACTTCTAGCTTCCGAGCTAAACCTTTAGAGTTCAAATTTGATATTATGGTATGCACGACTAACTTTATGCCGGCCTAGTTTAATCACCGCAAACAAGTTAAAAAAAACGTTTTGATCACATTTTACCTTAAGATATCGAGCAAACATCAAATAGAACAACATCAGATCTGTGCCCTTCGTGGCCTCCTCTTAAGTCGAAGGTGTAATATGTAACTAAGAAGTTAATTAACGCCTCACTGTATTTGATTAAATTGTTTTACATTTTCAGTATCGTTTGAAGAAACATAGATTCTGTGCACGACTTATTTGTCTAGAACAGTTTTTTAACGAATAAAATCAAAATTGATGTCTTTAGATATAATATAGTGCATAAAAAGGAGACAACATGTACAATTTATTGTTGTTTTTCTTTCTTTTTGTAAATAAAAATTTGCGTCAATATCACAACATGTCCGTTGGCAAATATTCTTCACCGAGAGCAAATTTTGTCGCTATCTTAAGCTAAAAAGCATAAGGCGTAAATTAAAAGGGTAGGTGCGCACATTAAAATCAAAGAAGCAATCATTTACACATGATTTCCATTTCGAGCTGTTCGTCCCAATGTTTCAATTGGCTACGGTACGTGACTAACAGGACAGCTTTATCGGCCCGTAAATGCACCAATGATTAACTTTGTGACTTTGTTGAACAGAACTAATCGATTAGTTTAACTTCTTCAAAGCTGTGTTGGCATTTTTTTTGCACCATCAGGGCAAGGCCCAGTTTAACTTAAGTCTTTTTTTGTTTTGTTTTGTTAATTTAATTGTAACTTCAAAAACCGGTACAAGTTTGTGTATTTATGCGGTTTGCATACATTGATATTTTCGTCCCATTCATTCAAAAGTGATTTTATTAAGACATTTGTGGATTAATTAAAACGACATACGCGCAATTAGCATTTTATATTGCATTAATAGTCGCGTGGACATAACCAATTTAAATGCTACCAAATTAATTTATTTTCCACGCTATAAGATCAGAGAGACTGGGTACAAATGAACTTATTTCGTGTTGACAATTTGTTTAATTTGCTATAATTGACTTATCCTCAATTATAATAAGACCTGCTATAGCTCTTAGTTTTATCATGTTCAGGTACTTCTCTTGGGAAATTGCGAATTTTATAGATAGCATACCTTTCCCAATATTTAGTAATTTAGTTTATCTTTGAAATTTAAGAGAGGATTTTATCATTTGACTCTTAATAATATGTTATCAGAGGATAATTTACATGAAGCTTTTATCAAACTTGCGAAGGTTAATTAGTGAATAATAAGTGTGGCGTCCCTTATTATTCCAAATATTTATTTTGTATTTACATTTTTCGGTTACAAGTAAGGTTTTCAAAAGAACTTCTCCTTTTTTATTAAACACTTCATTTCTTCATCATTTGGAGTTTAACGGTCAAACCAGTTTTCTCTGTAGAATTTAAAATGTCAAAATATTTGTATATGGTCTTCTTTGATTTAACATTTCTACTGAAAATTGTTATAAGTTATCCCAAAATGAGAAATTTTTGATTAATTTTAATATTAATATTGCTTAAACACTTAAAAGAAATAGAAAAAGACACGATTCATCAGGTTTCATGTTTGGCTGCGGCATAGAGGGCTCCTTATACGAACGAACGGGGGGTTTTTGCATGTAATAGCACTGATTTTTCAAATCTAATATTAAAGATGATTTACAGTCAATATGACTGAAAAAGATAAATATTCACAATAATATTAAATATCGTTCTAAATTACCCTTTCACTTGAAATGTTTTTTGCAGGTAGTTGATAGCTTGAAACTAATATAATGAACAAATTGCCTAGCAATATGTTAAACATTATACGCGGGTATCTATTGAGCTTTTCTTATTTTCAAAGTTTTTCATATAGGTCAAGAATCTCTACTTTAAAAAAAACACCAAAAATTTGAAGAAAAAAATCAGTGTTTTTTCCTCTTTTCAGAAAAATATCTTAAGCTTTCAAGATTCATCGAAAAGTGACCGTCAACAAAGTTATAATGAAAAAAATAGCAAAAATTTTGCTATTGTGATCACAATTGTTATACTTGCATAGGTTTATATTAATTTCGGTGAGTAAAGATTTCATAAAACCCCCAAATCGAGCAAGTTCCATTTATGCCAATATTAGTACTATGTAAAGTATGGACATGTATTTATACCTATACAACATGAAGAGTATAAAAAATCTAATTGTAAGTCGTTTTGATAATCCTAAAATTTAAAATTAAAGTTAATGCAACTATTCACAAGTTTTTTTAAGCAAAAACAAACTTCGACTAAGTCTTAACTTGGATATGGATCTAACTATAATCTAATTACTAAAGCAATTTTCCATACAGGGATTTCTGTTTTAATTTCGAAACACAAATGAATGTTAGATTCCTTTGAAGAAATCGTTTACGCAATAAAAAGACACGCCTTATTAGTTTGTTTACCACAAAAGTGAAATAAATTCCAATTTGGACATATCTAATGAAGTAGAAATACAAAACTGGTAAAACCCACACCAAGTTAGCAGTTGTTAACTATTGTGAACTATGCAGAACTATAAGCTTACTCGTCTTTTAACCAACTGGAATGCCATGGCGTCTCTTTTGAAATTGAGGTCATTAAAACTTCTTCCTTTTTAGATTATTCACTTTTAATAACTCTAATTTTCATTTAATCGTTAAATAGCACAGAAAACCAAATACACATAGTTTTAGTGTTAAACACTTGAAAAAGAACTTGTAAGGATAATTGGAGTGTTTTTTTTTAAGAAGCCACAACGCAACTACATGAACATATCTAAATTTTATAAAATATATATATATATAAACAGCTGTCACAATTACATTGATACATATTTAATAACATATAAAGTAGAGTTAACTTGTGCTTGTGCATTATTTGTTTATACTAATTATACAATAACAAAAATAATGCACCACTAGTTCGAAGAACTAAAATCATATCGCACTGTATTCAAATCAAAGGCAAAATCCGGACTAGTTAAAAGAAGCAAATACATACCCATATTTTATTTTATTTTTTTTTTGTTTTTTAAGAAGAATCCTCCGCACGCGCGGATGAAGAAAATATGTGGTAGAGAAGGACCTCCATTTAAATTGAATGTTGACTGGACTGCTATAATTTTGCTTTCTTTTCTCAAAAGATTTTATCCTTTTTACTAATGTTTGTTGTTTTTATCGGGGGATGGGGATATCTTCAATATTAAGGGGGGCTACTCTGATTTAAAGATTCTTTGAAGACTTGAGATAAATCAAGGTTTTCTATTTAACTAGGCTACTAAGTAAGTAATATATTTATGCCCTAATTAATTCCCGATTTGTATTTGATGTAATTCCAGTTGTTATGACACGTTAATTTTAAAATAAGAAATTTAAATATGAATCTGTTCTAAATTAAATTAACAGTTTGATGAATAGAAACAGTAAATAACATATTCTTTAAATATTTAATGAGAAAAGTTATAAGAATGTTGTTTTAAGTAAATTAATAATATTTGAAAATTGGGCTAGGAACCTTTAAGAATTATTCGTATTACGAATAATTTGTAAGCACTCGTTCTGATTTTCATCACAATTTCTGTTAAAAATCAGAGCAATTAGCAAAGATTCTGTGTTAGATAATATTTAATGTTTTATTCGAGTTTCTCCCAACAACAAAGATTTGTTTCTAAGGTTCTTATATGACTTACAGTATTTCCAAAATATTTTTCACTTGACGAAATATATTCTTAACAATTATTTTATATAAATTTAAAGTGGTTCTTGCTTCTAAAATTTTATATTTTAGCTGCAAAAAAGCAATTTTGAATTATACAATAGTCGACCGTAAAAAATGTATACATAAATATGTATGTTATTAGACTTTTAGGAGCTGCATGCCCATAAACTTTTTTGAAATAAAAGAGAAAATGATTCCTTGTTGTTTTTTTTCCAAAAAATTTTATTTGCATAAACATTAATTTTATTTGCAAAAAGACGCATTTCAATTGTCCAAAAAAAAAGCTTAACGGCAAAAGGAAAAATTACATTTACAAATCGCTAAACCTCATTTGCAAAAAGAAGAATTTTATGTACAACAACAAAAAATGTCATTTACCAAGTTATGAATTTCATATATGTAACCATTAATTTAAAGCGCAAAACCTGCATTTAATTTGGTAGTCTTTTAAACTCAAATTCAAAAATGTCCGCCAAAATACTTCCCGATCCATAATTGCTCGAGTAGACGTAAGATTAAGTATTATCTGTTTTTTGACGACCATGCAAGCATAAAATTTCACGCAAATTTGTGAATAATTTACCGTAATTTGAAATTGATAGCATAATTAGCTTGTTATGCAATTAATTAAGTGTTATACAAATCACATTTTTTTACTAAAGATCTATTGTTGTCAAGTCTACTTAAGGTATAAAAGTGAATTGAATATAAAATCCAAATATGTTTTCTTTTAATGACTTTGATTTATATCATGGCTGAAATTTATGTTGAATACGTATTACGATTTCTAATTGAAATATTTGATACTCATTCGAACCACCTCTTATTGAAAATTATGAATTTCTGTATATTACTTTTAGAGTTTTATGAATCATAGCTAGAAAATAGTGTGCTCCCAAAACTATATTTTAGGGCAGTCAGTTTATATTAAAAATATAGAAACTACAGGCAGTTGACGTAGAAGTGGTAAATTCCATAAGAAACAAGGAAGATAAAGGTTTCCTTTTAACTGCTAATCGGTAAATGAAAGAAGGACTATAGAGTAGAAGGAAATGCAAATTTCATATTATTATTTTTATTAAAAACTTATTATGCTTCTTATGTTACTTTTCAACATAACTATTGCATCGATCAACCTAAAATTTTATTATTTCTGATTGCTTATTTGGAAAATTTTCCCGTTTTGCTAGGCTATACTATCTAGTCCTCGTAGTCCTCGACTTGCTTGCTTACTGAATGGGTTGACACCTTTTGTTCCGAAGATGTAACCTTGAGCAAGTGTCCATTACATATTTTTTCTGCGTAAGTATAGCTATAAAACAAATAAACATTTTAAAGCATGTATTTATAATTTGAAATTTTAAGCTGAAAAATTCATACATAGTTATAAAATACAGAAGTAGTAAATTAGGAGCTGAGCATTGGTTCAGCACACCTTCACAGCTTTTGGCTTTATAAGTACATTTCAACAATACTAATAAATTAACTAATTAAGATAGTACTAGTCATATCCAATAACGGATGTTATTTCAAAAAAAAAAAAAAAGGAAATACAAAAGCATAAACTTTATATGTCGTTTTAATGTAAAAAAAGCTTTAAACGATTGAACGAATGAACTTTTAAACCACAATCTCAGAAAAAGACTTTTCAGATGTGGTGATGATCTCTTAACATTAAATTTTCTACTTTTGAACCTTTAAATTAATTACTTCATAGTTTTTCATTTTTTCCTCATTATTTTGTTTTATATAGATGACAAAACGTATAATAATATAATCGTTGGCAACATCTTATATTATTTTACATAAATTCCTTTGAAAAATAAATCAAAGGTGTGTCATACTTGAAAATTTAAGACTTCAATGATGAACGTACAATTTCTCCTCTATTCTGTAAAATTTAAAAGATGATACTTACTGCATTTTTTATTGAGTTAAAATTATACTAAAATATGTAGCTCTAAATGCTAAAATCAAAACTTATTAAACTGTAAAAGTACCAAAATATCAACAAAATATTTCCAATTTGTTTTTCTTTTTTTTTTTGAGTATAAAAAAAAGTTTGAAAAGTGTTTCTTTTTCGCTAAAAATCATATAAAAGTTATTTGATTAAGCAGTTCTTTTTACAATGAAAAATAAAAGTTCGTGCTTATCAACAATTTATATTACATAAGTCATTAAATTTCTGTCAAGTTCAAAATAAGCAAAAATATATCACATATTCACATACACATCAAACGCTTGCTTTGTCAAATAATTTCAAAGACTAAGCTTTAATAAATTTAGAAAAAAAAATGCTACCGGAAGCAACTTGTTCGTATTTTTTTTGGTTTTTTGAAAGAATATCGGTATCATACCCTCAGGCATCGATATTTTGATTTTATTTTCGCAGTATTATGCATATTGTTTTTAGGTCTTATTATAATCTCTCGACTTCTGTCGCCTTAACCTGTTTTGCTAAGTTTTTTAACCGCCATTGTTGTTGTTGCAATTTCATGTCATCAATTTAAACCGCATCATCTGTTTCATTTCGAGTATCCATTCTTGCCAGCGTTGCGCCACTTATACATTTGCAAAACAGGTTCAAAAAAATAATATATTTGCAAAGGGAAACTAGTTTTTAAGGCGCATGATGAGTAGAAGAAACAAAAAACACTCCCTCATTTTTTATTGGCTGTCTTGCAACGTAGACCGGAAAGGGAAAACAAAAGCAATGGCGTACGCAAGTAAAACGCAATCCCAGCATATCCGAAATTGCACAGTGAGCGAGTGAGATCACTGCAATGTTTAACTGATTTAATATACATATATATATAAAAAGGGGAGGATGTACAACGTTTACTTTGATTATTCAAATATGGGGAATTTATATTTAATTCCCTGTAGACCCTTCGAATAATAAGGATATTGGAAGCACCCTCAACTATTTGCTTTGTGACATCATTCAGAAACAGCAATTTTTCTAATGTGCAATCAATTACGCAATTGTAGGTAGCATGTACTCCATTTAGAAATTGCTGACTTACACAATTACCGGTTTATGCAAATAGTGGCTAGGTAAACTTTGTGTCGTTTAATATTTGTGATAATAATTTGTTTTGTTTAGATTTTTGTGTTTTCGTTACTAATTGCAAATATGTATCTTGTTTTAATACCAATAACGAATTGGTATTTTCTTTAGTTGTTTTATGTATTTAATTTAGTCCAGAAAAAAGATGTAGCCAAATTTTCAAAGTTATTATGTACCTTTATAATTTTTAAACCCAATGAACTGGATTGAAATTTGTACAAACTAAAATCAATAACTTAATTAGGTTTTTTTAATACATACATATATTGTAAACCGATTACAGATGTAAGCTTGATTTTAGTGGATAATAAAGATAATTATGAACTGCCAACACAACATTTGATCAATTATTATAACATTTTTTATATAATAAATGTAAATTAATTATTCTTAAAAGAAGAAATTGTAATATGACAATTTAATGTCAGTAGTTAATTGTAATAGGTTATGTTTTTTTTTAAGTATATAATACGTAAACATATTACAGAAATAAGTAGTTGAACTAATTTAATCTTTCTATAAGTTTAAAATAAAATATAAGTTAAAAATTTGCATCGTATAATAATTTTTTTAATTGTTGCTGTACATGTGATATAGGGCATACCAGATCTTGCTACTTTCATGAGGGAGGGAGGTGAAATTTCGACATATTCGAATATTTCTTAAGCAATTCCGTGAGGCAGAAAACATGTCAATACATATTTATTATACTCTAGTCCAGGGGTCGACAAACTCATTAGCCAAGAGAGTCAAATGTCAAAAAACAAAACACAGTTTTTATTGAACAAGCTACTTTTTTCATAACGTACATATCGAGCAAACTTTTTGTTATTCAGTGATGCTGCCGTGTATATTTCATTTGACATTTTGTGTATAAAAATCCAGTCCTTCTATAGGATGAAAACAACAACAATTCATGTGTTACGAAAAATAAATTTCCCGTAGTTAGCGTAATGTCTGTTGTTTAAGTCAAAGTATTGAATATTATTACAAAAAATTTTTAAATGAATAAAAAGACAGGAAGAAATATAGATGAAAAATGCGACACTAATAGAAAAAAAATAAGCACAAGAAGCTAATTTATGTTACCGAGCACTATATTTCCTATTTAGCAAGCTGTCCAAAAAAAAGTTGAAGTCAGGAAAACCGACTTTTCATTGACTTTTATTTTGTAGAAGAGTCACACTTAAGAGACGAAAGAGCCGCATGTGGGTCGCGAGCCGCGGTTTGCTGACCTCTGCTCTAGTCTAATGAGCCTTAAAGTGAAGTTAGATTGTGAATCACGTGCTGAGTTCGAAACAGCATCTGGTCTAGTGTGTACTGACCATTGACAGTACAGACGGCATTGACAGCCATTCAAGCAATTTCAAAATTTAGAAACGTTTAACATTTGCTTACAGTCGAAAGAGCCTAGCTCCTTGAATCTAGTTTTTTGTCCATGCTAATCATATTTTGCGATGTACTTATTGGTAGTATTTTAGCCATAATTTAGGTCAATTCTGCTAGAAATATAATGAAGTTTTTTTTTTCGATCTAGGAATGCTTAAGGAGTTATACGCAGTTGCGAAGTCGAATTTACAAATTTTTAACAAAAAGGTGTTTTATTGAATAAATACATGGGATAATTTTCCAAATACTGTCTACTTTTAATTAGCTAATGGGACTTAGATGGAGTAAAAATATTAAAGGACACTGCTCCTATACATGGTCTCCCGAAGGTCCTCTAAAATAAGGTATTGAGCGGTGAGCAACATATTTTTGTTTTGAATTATCTGAAATCAAAAAAAACGATTTCATTCTTTCAGTGAATCGATGAATCCTTGTATTAATCCAAGGAATAGTCAAAATTTTAATTTTGCGATTTTCAAGAAGAATATTGTTGAAAACACTGTCTAGGACACAGTGGAGTTTTAATTCTGATACACAAATGTGCTCGAATTTTTCCCTGATAGTGAGCACTTTGGATATTTGTTATCGGGGTGTATATAACATGCATTTGTGAGTTGTCATTATCAATCAGAAGGTCATAATAATTTAAATTCTTTGGTAATTTAATAAGCGCATTTAGATTTTCTTAAAGTTTATGGAAACCAATATTTGAATCATTTATCTTTTTATAAATGTAATACGAATTCTATACCGAAATGTCTAGTAGATTGAAAATAACCTTTTTGTACAAGCCGATAGATTTTTTAGGTGAGGAATAATATGATATCATTTTAACACATCTGTCTATGCTAGACATATTTGTGATGTAATCAGCAATCTCTATTATCTTTTACTTCGAGATACCATATGTTTTCCCTACGTCAATTATTTTGAGATGGTTTTCCGTTTTGATACAAAGCATATATCCCGCTTGTCTTTCCACTTACTAAAATAAATAGTCCCGTTACAATGTACTTCATTATACAATGATAAAGTGTGGCCCTATCAGAAGTCAGCGACATATAGTAGCTATAGCATTCATGTCAGTTATTACACCTTCAGACTACTCAATTCGATGGCTTAATTTAATTTAATTCGTACACTGAAAATAAAAAGTTAGTAGGTATCATGAAACTCATCACGAGGTTGAAAGATTTGTGATCAAATCAAGATTATATAGATTTGAATAATAGCTCATAGGTTAGTTTAACCTTATGAATATTCTTGTATCAACTACACGGTGGGGTTGAGTGCGGTGTTTTTTATATGGGAAAATTAAACTTCATATAATTCACGCTTTTGCAATAAAAGAAGGATATAAATACTTTTGAATATTTTCAAAAGTTTTAATCTATATCACGGACATAGGTTAAAGGTAAGTATATAAATTTTATGAATTTTATTTATTTTAAGAATTTTAGGAATTTTTTGAATTTTAGGAATGGTTGGAGTAAGTATTTTTTCTTTTGTTTACTTCATTGTCTGTTGTTTATTGGCTGTTTGTGGTTGTTATCAATTCATGTTCTGTGATCGTTTAGAAATCGTAATCTGAACTATATCATAAAATTTTATCTATCTTTTGGATTTTTATATTCGATCCAGATTGGATCAGAAATATTTAATTATAGGTATATATTTAGCGAATAAAATAATGTATTCAAAGAAATATACAATTTTCTGCTCAACTACATAGGTAGTTGACTGAATTCGGGCTACCAAGCCCGCCGTAAGATTGAGCCACTCTCAAGATTATATTCGCCATATTTAACCTGAAGGCGAGGTTGAAGTAATTACTGTTAGATTATTGTTATTGTTCTTTTTTTCAGTGTATTACACGGAATGAAGATAAAATAATATGAAAGTTAATTCATATTATTTTGCATCACTATGAAAATAAATGCTATAGAATTTGAGTCTCTGAACATGTGAATTATTACTGATTTGTTCCGTCTTTTCGGTTCAAAGTTATAGGCCTCTATGTCATGTCTTAAAAGAACTTTAGTTTTTTTTAAAAAGACTAGATTTTAAAGTTCTTCATGCATGCACTCATGCATCTTTTTTATTATTGTTCAATAGTGTTTTTATAGTTTTAAACTTTTTTTTTTATACAAAAACTAACACCGATAATTCACAATGACAAAAAAATAAGTGCATGATGTGCTCAGACATTAAGTTTTTTTTGAATAAAAAAACTTAAAATTCTTTCTTTTTCTATTTTTACGCTTCAAGTTAAGTCTTGAACTTTTATATTATAATTATTATTTTTGATTCCAGAAGAGTTTAAAAACAGTGTAAGTTTGCTTTTTTATATTTGAGATCAAGAACTAGGTAAAATTACCTTATATCTCACTTAATTGAAACTGTAATAGAGAATGCTTAATAGCTTGCCATATATTTTTTAGTAGCCACATATTTTTTACTCGTTTCCTTGCTTAACTGGTGACTTTACATAACCCAAATTAGTCTTTAAATGAAAATTAAAAGGCTCAATGAGAAGAAGAAGTTAAACAGTATGTCCTTTTTAAGAAAAGAAATTAGTGACAGTAAGCTGTAAATTTTACATTGAGGTAGAAGAAACACTTCGGCCCATAATATTCAACTGCAGATAAATTATGTTAACGGGACCGAGGCCTTTCAAATTTCAAAATTTTCGTATTAGAATATTCGTAAAAAGAAAAGAAAACTTCATGTAAATGGTTATTTTTGTTAAATTTTGATAAGTTCCAATTATTATAAAAAACTTAAGCTAACATTTTATAATTATTATTTTTTCCAACAGCAAATATAATTTTTATTAAGTAAGCTCACATATGCTTAAATATAATTGTAAAAATTGTTTTGGGAAAACTTTATGATTTATGATATCTTAAACATTGTAAACAACCCATTTTTCATTTCTATGTAGCAGATAAAATTTGCGTAACTGAAAAGATTAATGAATCTGTTTCAAAATACTTCATTTAGTTGACGCTTAGCTCTAAACTTAAATTTTGTTTCAAGTCAAAATGAAATTTTGTTGAATAATTCGCTTTTGGTAATAATTCCTTAAATTCCTTCAACATTTCCCGTCAAGTTAAATACCGACAGAGTTAATGGCAAAAAAAAGCAAAACAAAAAAATAAATAAATATCTTTAAAATGTTCAAAAATCACATCTAATCAATCACTAAGAGAAAGTTAGTGATCAATGTTTCCCAATAGAAGATCTTTTATAGAACGCTAAGTTCAGGATGTCAAGCTTGTTGTTTCTTCTCTTTTTAACATGGACTTTACACATAAAATAACAAAGCACATAAAAATAAAATTTCTCATTGACAAGATTTCAATTACTTAAGCTCCATGTACTAACAATCATTAGCTAGGTTCTGCCTTTATGGACATTTTGTTATTCCTGTCTCTTACATAACACCTTGGTGACGTTTTTAGCAATGAAGCACTCCACATATAGTGATTGTAATTTTCGTCTTTGAAAATGTAATTTCTTTATCTTAGGAAACCTTCAATGATAAAACAACTTTTTGCTAGAAAATCACTTTATAGCTAGAGGTTTATGCATATCTATAAAATTAGCAATTTAAACGGATTAATGTATCAATGTAGCATCGTCTGGACTAAATTATTGATCTACCTGATTACTATCACAAAAGACAAAGTAGGTGGGCAGCAGTAAATGTAAGACCTTTTATGTATTATACAATTATTTTCTGGGATGGACAATTATGCTTTTCACTTTGTATTTAATAGGGTAGTTTCGGACTATGTCATCGGTAAAACACTTTGCACGACAAGTGCTGTGGAATTAACAATTGAAATTCATAGGAACTTGTTATTATTGACATATTTTATTTTGCTCTCTATTACGATTTAAATGAAACTTTTCTATTTTTTATTCTCGTGTTAATCATATTAGACTTCTTTTAATAAGTAAAAACTTTTAAGCGCCGACAAGATCCAAGAGGTAATGTGAAACTTTATTATTTTTTATTGTACATGAAGGAAAAATGAGTGAAATATTTTAGTTAAATTATTTATTTTTGAATAAATAAAAAATTGTGAGAAATTCCGTAAATGAATCTAACTTTTTTCAGAAAGTGACTTAAACTCTTGAAAAAAAGAAATTTTTTTTACCTAAAAAAGATGACCTCAAACTGACATTTTCAATTTACTGCCAATTGTCAACATTTAAAAACTAATATCGATTTAAAAAGCCAAGAGCAAAAAAAAAAAAAAACTAACCTTAATCCTTCCTAATTTGGCATTCGTATTATTTGAATTGTTAGTAAAAAAAAATATACCTTGAATTAAATTAATAATCATAACAAGGACATGTGTGCAGGTTTTAAATTTTGTGTTAGATTTTTAGAGTAAAAGTCTGTTCCGACTAGGCTGCCAAATATGAGATCATTTCTACAATCAATTTCATACATTATTGGTGATTATTTTTTTTAGTTTTAATTTTTGTAAGATAAAAAGATTAATAGTTATAGACAGTAAGAATAATACTAAGCAATAATAAAACAATTTGCTGCATATGTGATGGTAGTAATAATAACAAGAATAGCTGAGGCCTTCATTTTAAAATATATCTGTTCATTTGAAGTAATTCCTCATTTTAGATTCCAAATTATAAATAATTTTTTGGAAATTTTTGTTTATCTCATTGCATTAGAAATAATTTTGCGTAACGTTGAATAAACAGTCAACTAACGCCTTAGACTGATCGGTGGCTAAGTAGCACTATCTTGTCAGTTTTATACAGAATATCAAAAGGAATTTATTTATATAAAATCTGATGCGAGTTATGGTGACGTTATATAATTTTATGTATTTTTGCAGTTTAATAAAAATATTATATCCATGAAATTTCATTCAACTAAACTTAGCCTGCACCTTGATTGAAATCCTTGCTTGCTTCTTTGTCTGTTTGAAGCTCAATTTGTTAAAGAAAAAGTTATCTGCACCTAATATTAGTGAATTGAATTTAAACCATATATAATAATGTATTATTATTATAGTTTTCTTTAAATATTCTAAACAAAAACTGAAATACCAAAACTGGCAGCTTACACCAAGAAATTAAATTTTAGGAACAAGTAAGCAACCAAGCATTCTTTTCGTTATCCAAAGTGACGGATTTCTTTACCTTGTAATTTAAAGATTCATAATTTGTTTTAAAAAAACACATTTTCCTAAATATAATTGTAGAACTGTTTTACTCCTCCAAAATAATCACCATTGGAAAGCTTTAGACATATGACAGAAGTTAATCTAATTTGTCAAAGACTTATAAGAAGCCGCTAATACTCTTTCTTAACTACACAGAAAGCCACTTTTGTATGGAGAACTGTGCACATAGCTGGTTGGAAACGTGTAGTAACTACAGCCTTTTAAAGTCTGTAGACACAGAAAATTGAGATCTATTGTGATTTTTTTCTTATTGGATCCTCCTCTTTTGTGTATCTCTAGCTTGGTTTACTTCACAATATCCATTATTTAACTTTATAAAACAATTTACATGAATAAATTAAAAACTCTTAACTTTTCTTTAATTTTTTTAGTTAAAAAACTTTTAAAAAATTTAATAACCTTGTGACATCTAATTTGACATTTCACATCATATGTTTTGTGGTTTAGACACCATGTTTTTTTTGTCATCATGTACAGACTTTGCCTGTTAAGAACGGATTTTTTTGTATGGAGGACTTCAAGGTTGAACATAGCGCCTGTTAAGAAAGGGTATAAAGGCAATACTTCCTCCTTTAAATTTATTTGAAGGGTTCAATCGAAGCTAAACACCAAGAACAGAAAATATTTAAATAGTATTTTAAGAATGCTGATGAAATTAATAATGACCTTGAAATACTAACAATAAGAGATGCTTACGTGCGAAGTACTCTAATTAGGTATTTCCAAACATATCAATATTTTTAAAAAAGATGAATAAAGGCCATATATATATATATATATAGCTCTTTTAAATAATAATTTAGTAATAGCTTTAGTTGTTATAATTAGTTCTATGTTTTTCACAACAGAATCTTTGAATTTTCAAACCTTTTTTCTAAGAAAAAAAGTTATTCGAAACATAAACATATTCTTTTGAATTCCTAATTATGATATAAATCGTATTGTTGTATTTTAATATCTCATAAATAATCGTTAGGCTATGCTTTGTATTCTGACATTATAATCGAGTAATGACATCGTTAGATATGCTCCGACAATTGTTCCTAATTGTCATAGTAACCGCACATTTTAAAAGGGTTTTTCAAAGTTGCGTGAAGCCGGTTCATTCCTTTTCATATTTGAAATGGGAGGCTGGAGTGTATACACACAATGATTTATATGAATCTTTCCTACCCTTTAGATTTGGCTCACCTTCATTATATACTAAGGGTTACATTCTATTTTGTTAACATTTTTGTTTTTGTTCCAGCGAAAGCTGTGTAGGGTTGATCGAAAGATACTACTCCTGGGAATTATTTCTATTTTTTGTGGAGCTCTGTCATCATATTTCAGATTTATGTACTACCATTAGGCTTAATTTTGATTTTGAATTTAATAAAAGAGAGAAGAATCACTTTGTGTTTTTTTTTTGTTGAAATTTTATTCTTTTTACCACTTTTATATAGGGGATGGTCATTTTATATAAAACAAGATGTTGACTTTTAGTGATCATCTGGCTGGAAACTAAAAAACAAACATCTAACTGTATAAGTCAGACGGAACAGATTGGTACCTGTTTGTACGAAGATTGAATCCATTTAGTTGAACCAATGAGGGTAATTTGTTTAGGTTTCAATTCACTTATAACCCTCTTTTTAATATTTTTCAATAGGCTGTCGATTATTCGGTAAATTCATGCTCTTCTCATTATAAAGGGATATTAAATAGAAAAATGACAATTTGAAGAGGGCGCTTTCATACCATCGTTTTGGTCACGTATTGGTCTTTTCAGACAGGAGGGTTTAAAATTCGGGAAGAAGCCGACAGGAACAAGATTACATCGGATTATCCCAATTATCATGTATACTCATTGTATTTTACAAATAAAATGAATAGTTAGAGGGGAAAATTTTATTCTTTCAAACAGGTCTTGGTTCCTTTCTTGTTTAATACTGCTAATACAAAATATGTGCAATATGTTTTAACTTAACATTTCAAGAGTTTAGAATACTTAAGGAGAGTCAATATGTTTTTGGTATTTTCAATCTTCAATGAGAGGGGATGTAAATACTTTTAGGTATCAATCAAGGATCATGATAATCTTTGGATTATTTTGTTTTTTATTTCAATTTATTCACAATCTAGTAATGCCTTGAATTTAATTGGAAATATTAAATGGTAAGCGTGTTGATTAGGATTTCATTTAGGAATTAGATTAAATTAAGATTTAATATAAATGAACGGAATGAGACTTTAACTTTACTTTTTGATTGTAAATATAGTGAAATTAAGAAGTAGAAGTACATATATATAGAACTAAATTATAACCATAATAGTTGCTTGCGAGTAGTTTAACCCTTTGAAGCTGTATTAATTTCATACATAGATGCTATCCAGCCAAAAATTAATTTTGGTTGAATTAAACGTAACTTTTAAACTTAAGCAAATTTTTTAGCTAGGTTCCCTATAAACACTAAAAGTAACTATCCAATTGAGCTAAAATTAAGGAAAACATTTTTTCTTATTATCCTTAATATATAACTTTTTATCTTCAACAGCTTCATCATCAAACTTTTTTTGGGTTAAAAGAAAAATTTTGAGTATCTCCAACTTCCCTCCTCTTACCGCTTCAGTGGAAAGGTGGGCACCCACATAGTACACATATCTCCGGGGGTAACATTCATGTCGTCAAAATGACGTACATATGAATTTCACGTTGAAATATATACATTTTAGGAGGAACAGAATTAACAACTTCCCGGAATTTAGTGAGGCATGCCACAAAATCCATTAGGCCTAATTAGGCTCGCCTTACTGAGGCACACCTCACTAGTACCTTATTAGGCCCACATTAGGCAGATGTGTAGTAATGCCGTACTTGCGCTTTGTTGGAATGCCTAAGTGCTTTGTACAACGGCATCCGAAGTAAAACCAAAGTTAAGCTTTCCAAAGTTGGGTCTAATGAGGCGGTTGTGTGGCAATCCGCTAAATATTTTACTTGAGAAAATTAAACTTCACATATAATTCGCGCTTTTGCAATAAAAGATAGATATAAATACTTTTTAATTTTTTCAAAAGTTTTAACCAATTAGTGATGAGCGAAATTGGTCTCAAGACCAAGACCAAGACTCAACTCTGCAAAACCAAGACTCAACTTTGCAAGACCAAGACTTATTTGTACCAAGACTCATAACAAGACTTTTAACGAAGTAATTGCTAAAAATACTTAGTAGATCTCCGAGCAAACTTTTTAATGTGCTGTTTTATTTTATCGAGAATAGAGTTTTAGTGTTTATCAAAACATTTTAAATAATATAATTACATATTTTTGATTGAGTTTTGATTGAAAACACAGTGATTTAACACTGCTAAACACTCATCTACGGCTCACGCTGACACGTAACATATATCAGTTATGTATGTGACTTTTCTATACGTATTGCATCTTTGTATTATACCTATAACGACTTATGTTGTTTATATTTTACAAATCTATACATTTTATAATCTTATACTTAAAACAAATGATTTAACACTTATGATCTTACATACATAAATGAAGTCTAAGAAAAGTGTATAACGATACGTTTCATACGTATTATTGAAAACATGAATGTTAAGCACATGCAGTCAACCCTGTTTTTAAGCGGTATCTTTTTATGCAATTTTTATGCAAGAAATAAAAAATTTTACAATAAAATAAGTTTTCAAGACCAAGACCAAGACTCAACTCTGCAAGACCAAGAATTCTTTGTGCAAGACCAAGACCAAGACCAAGACTCAACTCTGCAAGACCAAGACTGATTTGTGCAAGACTTATTTATGCAAGACCAAGACCAAGACCAATACTAAAACTGATAATGCAAGACTAAGACCAAGATACAAACGTCAAGACCAAGACCAAGACCAAGATCAATGTGGTCTTGGTCTTGTTCTTGGTTTCGCTCATCACTATAACAAATACCACAGACATAGGTTAAAGGTAATTTTATAAATTTTATGTATTTTATTTATTTTAGGAATGACAGGTTAAGGTTAAAAGTAAGTGTATAAATCATCAAAATTAAAATTTAAATAAATAAATATTCTCTAAAACTAAGTTTTTTGTTTGAACCAGTGTGGCTTCCAAACCACAGCTAAGTGTGGATTCCAAACTACCACCTAATTAGGAAGCCTAATTAGAAACAAATTGGCAGCTGCGGTATTTTTGAGGCTTGGGCCTCAAATTTGAAGCTCGGCGTGCCTTATTTGCACCTAATCACCGCCTCACAAAAATTTCTAGTCGGGTTAGTGTGAGTCTATGACATCAAAAAATTTAGCCACGGAGATATGCGCACTAAGTGGGTGCCCACCTTTTGTTGAATTTTTGAAAATGACTCTATATAAAAAACTGCGCACGTTTTAAGTAAGTTTTATTTGTAAAAAATTTGTCCTTGTTTGTTATTGTAGAAAGTGTTTTTCGTCATATTCATAATCAAATTTGACTTAACTTTCAGACTTATAATTGCCAGAATTGTTCCTCGAAAGTAAGAATTCAAAAAGTTTTCTCTCCGCACTGTCATGGAATTAGCAATCTACGCTTTAGTAATATCAAGGAAATCTCATATTGGCAATATGACCAGTGAAAAGGCACATTTGCGATTATATTTTGCAAAAGAGTAGCTCGAGTTTCTTTAGTCGGGATTAGCCGAGTAACTAAATTTAAGAATTTAAATAGAATTTGGATATTAAAAAATATCAGATACCAAATTTTAACTCAATTAGGATCGTTACAAGCCTGAAATGGCTTTGAGTGTATCTGTTTTCACATTCAGCCGCATATAATTATTTCAATTAATCACAGTTTATTTTAATTCTTTCATTTTTCAAGTTGAAAAATTCACACCCTCCATATTCATATTGACAAAAACTAATGATTCTTTGACTTTGTACTTATAAATTACACAAAAACTTTTTAACCTCAAAACAAAAAATTGGTTTTTTTGCCATGTCCTTTGACCAAAAGATTAACCTCTTCATGGGCGATATTTTAGGACGAAAAACAAAATGACTTAACTTTTTTTTCTACCTGAGAAGTCAAAGCAAAACATTTTTACGTCTCTTTTTATTCTTTTAATAAATAAACTGTTATTAAATTTTTTTTTATATTTGCTCAATTTATTATGTACAGTAACTATAATTATAAAAGACTAAACGTCCACATATGTAGCCATGGTTAAGGAACCAAAATTTTCAATTAAATTTTTAATATAATTTGAATTTACTCTCTGTCTTAATGTCATGTCTCATTAAAGTGAGTAGTCTCTCTACAAGTATTCATTTTATGAAAAATCTTATAAAGGTTTTTAAAAATTATGGTAAGAAATTTCGGTTTTCCATCAAATTAGTCAAACCAATATTATATATTATTATCAAATTATTTAAAGTGAAATAAAGACTACATTTCATAAAGTTTTAAAGTTACTCTTGCAATTTTTTAAAAAGCGTTTAAAATAATACTGAACTATGAAAGCTTCTTCCAAAAAATTATTAGTGATACTAAAGTAAAGGGATGAAACTCAAACATCAAAAAGATATCTTACTTTAACTATATCAAAATCGCACATGTCCTCATTTCCTAATTAGTTTCCTTTGTTCAATTAAATAGTTTCTCCATCCGGGCTTTATGGAACCGGACGCAGTAGCTTGGAAGAACAAATTACTTTGGGCGCGAACAAAGGCCATCAACTAGTAAACGGATACATGTGTCGACAATATTTTGGCTCGCCCGATAAGCATCAATTTTAACAGAAGTACCCCTAAAGTTAAGGGTGGTTGATTCAAGAGGGTAGATTTTATCGAATTAAGGTGATGGCAGGGCTGATTGGACTGATGTCATTTTTCATATGTCGCGATTGATTGAGTTGTTTACCATTAAATGACCCTCAAAATATTGTGGCCTGTGGGATTTAATAGAATTTATACCATATGGCCTTCAATGTATTATTTCTTTACACTTTTTTCTTTGACCTGATTAAAGGTGAAAATTGTTACAATGAGGGTCATAAGTGCTAAGTATTTTATGAGTTTATGAAATCAATGACTAACAAATCCTTTAACATTGCTGTTATAAAAAAAGAATGAAATCAATGTTTTTAAAGCTTTGAAAATGTTTAACAGAATTCTTCAAAATAAAAGAATAAAATTGTTTGAACATAAGTTAAAAGTACCATTGGATGAGAACCCTCAAGAAATTTATATTTGAAAAACGCGGAGACGGAAATCTGAGAATAGTCCTTAACACATTCCAAGATTTCTTGCCAGTTAAATATTATTAAGCTCTTCTTCTTCTTAACAGCTCTTCTTTCATTTTGTTATTTAATGCCTTCTTTCATACTACGCGGCTTATTTTTATGAATTTAAATGATTAATTGAAAAACCATGAATGTAAAATTTTAATTTTTTGGGATGGCATTTTTCGTCAAAAGTTGTAGCACCTGTAAAACATTGTAGAATGCAGAACTTTATTAAAGAACATAGCTTCTATAAAAAGCCTGAAAAGTTTTCTAAGTTTATTCTTAGTAAATTGGAAGTTAGAAGCATAGCATTTTGTTCAATTAAAGCTAACACATTCACTTTTTTCACCTTATTTACCTTTTGCCTAAGTCTTGCAAGCAGTTTTTGAAATATTATATTATAAATGGTAGCGTGAAAGTTGACAAATTTATCTAAAGAAGGAAATAACGTTTTATGCCTGCCAAATTTTTTTGGAGTTGAACTTTTTATCTTATTGAAAAACAGTAAGATCGCCATGGAAACATAAGGTAGCCTCAAACAATTGTAAAAACAACAAATACAAAAGAAAACGCATTACTACTCATTTATTCATTCATATATATATATATATATATAAGTTTTATTCTTTCCTTGAGAATCAAAGGAATATTCTTTCAACATTCTTCTTCTAATTTGGAGAAAAATTTCACGCCCAACTAAGCGGAATACAGCAAGTGATGAGGGCAGATGCTTTAAAATGGTCGCAACTAATGGGGCTATAGGAATTCATTTGCTGAATATGGGAATCGGGATTTCTTTTTTCCAGCTGCCTTCTTCATACTCCAAACTTAGAGCAAATTTATGTGACATGCTCGTTGCTATCAAATGAAAAGTAATACTTTAACAGCAATGTTCTAGAAAGTTGCAATTCTATTGAAAACAATTTTTAGAAATCAGGATAAATATATTAGATTGTATTGAATTAATAAATATTTTATTATTCATTCCCAAAGAAACCTCAAATGGAATTACATTTCAATAATAATTTCTTAGATTTGCATTTCAATTCGTAAAGTTCTTATGTTTACCCGAGTGATGAGCATTAAACTTCGGTTGCCATTTTGAAAATCTTGTTGATATAATAAAATTAATAAAACAAAACAAAAATTTCTTCCCTTGACATGAATAATAAAACGATTTCTTCTTTGCTAATATAAGACTGCACATGACGCTAGTTTTAAGGGGATGCCCATTGAAGGTTATTCTATTCCATGCAAATTGAGCTAAAGAATAAGGAGGGCTTTACTATATAGTAGATATCTGAATGCCATAATTTTTATGTTTTTTGTACTCTTACGGATGCTGGGCTGACTACTTTTGTCTGCATGTTAAATCGATAAAATGTTATTTAATCAATTCAACTGCCAGACCTGGAAAGGTTGAGATAGTCTTGCTATCAAAAGCACCGCCATTCGATTCATGTCAGTTTTTATGCGTCCATTTCAATGGCCGGTAGCAGTGATAGAGTTCGATTGAAAATTCAAATGTCAGAGCAGCTATCAGTCAGTTGAAAAATGGAAACAAACGAGCTATAAATATATCAGGAGCTTTGGATCAATATTCCCTTGCATTTTGTTTGTAAAGAGGACGTTAGTTGGCTACTTTCTGACTTTCTTGCGTAAGCAATTTCGCAAGTTGAGATGAAGAGCGATGATTTACGTGTGCGTATATAATTTTAAAATGGTTGTCAATTGTATCTCCTTTTTTGATTATAGACAGAATATCCAGAGGTTGAGCTGCTGATATGCTTAGTATTCATTTTGGATTGTATCGAGCTTGAATATAGACGATTAGCTTCCAATCGCAGGCTAATATGTAGAGCTATGATAAAAAAAAATTTAAGATTTTAGAAATAATCAACTATGATAATGATATACGAGATTAAATATAATTATTTAAAATTAGAGTCAGATTATTTATTAATTTCTTATTTTTCTTGATTTTCCCAAGCTTTCTTCAAGTTGTGTGCAGCTTGATTTTAATTAACTCATTCATGAAATAAATTTATATCAAGCAAAATAAATTAAATCCTGTAAAGAAAAGTAATTAAATAGTAAAAAAAAGTTTTGAGTGCTGGAAAACATATTCAGATGTATATATACCTGATAATCTTACAATATGGGCCACTCATAACTGAAACTCACAGTGTTTGAATCCATATTATAGATAGGCTTCTTAACAGTACCAAATATTCCATATTCCAAATGTTTCACTGTCGTTAAACACCATTTAGTGAAGTTTTTAATCATATGGGAGCATATGGAAGCTGTTCTGATTGTTTATCCCCGGCCACACAAGCAAAACTTAAAGAAAAGGTGGTTGATTTTCGTCAGTATTATAGAGCGACAGCTGGGCATCATGTCGAGTAGAAGCGCCTATTCGGCAAGCCCTAACCTGATCCAGTCCCAATTTGGCCCCTGCCCAGCATGCCGTAAATGGAAAACCGAAATTGGCCCAGGGGTGGATTTGGGCAACCTGAAATACGTTAGAAAAACTTAATATCAATAAGGTTTATGATAAGTTTTGTATGAATGAATGTAAGTCCTTTTAAGTCCTTTACTCAAAATTTTGTTTTTGTGTTTTAAAGAAATATAATTAGTTAGTGTTATGGTATATGTTTTTATTTGTATATACTTCATATAAATTTTATTATTAAAATATTAATTTATATCATATCTACCCCATTATAACCTAAAATTATGTATATATGTGTCGTACAGGAAAAATTTGTCCGGGCCGGACACATTTTCCTGTTCCAACCCGGACATAATCCTGTGTTACAAGACTTACCCGGGCCCCATCCAATTTTCCACATCCGAGCCTGATCGACTTTAGGGCAAATTGGATCGGTCCTAGACTGGCACTGCTACTCGGGATATTGGAATCAAAAATTGCAAGCGAGAGACTATTTTAATTATAAGCGAAGCTTTTCTTGGATATTGTTTGCGGCAATTGATTATTGCTACCGATTTATGTACATCCAATAGCCTTTACTTATCATACATTCAAAAATTTGTACATATCTATTTTTTGAAGATATTTATGGCTCTTTGTGTTATTTTTTTCACTGTTGGACTGGTAAATGATACCAAGTTTCGTTGTTTTATGAGTTTCAGAGTTCCTAGGTTTTCTGCCAAGTTTTTCAGTTGTTTTTTCAACTAAACTTACTAGGTCACTATGAGTTTTGGTTGTCAGTACCCTGTCTCACCACATGACAATCTATACTTCCATTAGACTGAAATCTAGATACACTAATAATTATTGAAGCTTTCAAAAACTTGTTATGGCAAACTTAAAAAGATTGTCTTTAATCTGAAGACACTCAAAAATGAAGCTTTGAGCCATTATTTCATTAAAATTTTGAAAAAGTAAATTGTATATACTAAATAAAATTTCCAAATAATTTTTTCTTGTTGGTCACAATAAAACTTCAACCAAAAAACGTCGACAGATACAAAGATGACTTTTATTGCTTTTGTTACAAAGGTGCCGATATTAGTTCAACTGCATTCATTAATAAAAATAACACACAATAACAAATTAGAAAACACAATATTAGTTTCAACCATGAAAAATATGTTGATCCAAACCTCCAGCTCTGTTTACCAAGAGCCAATAGTTAAAAAAATTTCAGTAATGTTATAAGTAGGATGTGTTAAATGGCGGCTACTTCCCTCGAATATGTTACAAAGGCATAAGCAACATTTTCTAAGCTCTAATAAAATTGTGATTAACATGACAGTGTGGATAATAAGCTTTGCAAGAAAACCTTATATTGTTAAAAGTAAAACTAAATTTTGCTTTTAAAATTTTGAAAATTATAGACCTTTCTCCTATATATAATAAAACGTATAGAATTGAGACATCAAAATAAAATTTACTCAATAATGATCTTTGTGGGATGTGGTCATACAACAATCAATTTTTCATGATAAAAACACTGAAAACAAACATTTTGTAAGCCAAGGTTTTCGTTTCTTAGGTTAGTCCTAAGAATTTTTTGAAATCATATTTACTCCACTTTAAATACAAATTTATATATTTTAAAGGCTTAAAGTGGTGTTAACATCCTGTGGTTAGATTAAATTAAATTAGAAAAATTAGATCGTAAAATCTGAGTATTATTTTTCTAAGATTAAATTTTAGAATACTCAAAAACATTCACCAAATAGTATGACAAATAGAATAAAAAGTTTAAGGGGGAATCTAGTCTAGGAATTTGAAAAAATTGATTTTTTTTCTTTTCATATTTTTAAAGCATAAGCCTTAAAGAAAACGCTCCAAAAAGAATTTTTCAAAATTCAAATTATTTTTGGAGATATAGCTGTTTTAGTGACGTATGTATGGCTCATACTGCGCCTAACTTAACCGAAACTTAAGGTCTCAAAACTACTTTTTTCGAAGCGGTCGCCATGATTTCTCATGTTCCACTGAACCGATTCTCTTGAAAATTGGTGTGAGCCTTTTTTATACATTTCTCTATCGCAGTAACTAGAATTATAAAAAAATTGGAAACGCAAATAAAGTAGTAAAAACACGTGTCTTGAGTTCAAATATAATGACACTCCTCTAGATTAATTATTCGTTTTTTTTTTACTTCAGATTACTCAGAGGGTTGAAATTGTGGTGACTATCGAGCACCATTTTTTTTACACCCCCCACTTCATCAGCCTGTATCTTTTTGGATTTTTGATTTTTTCAATTTTATTTATTTTTTGTGTATTGTTTAGGAATAAATAAATAATAGATAAAATAACGAATACTAAAAATATTGTTTGTTTTTTTTTTATTGCTACTCAAAAGGTACATAAAATTCATGTCTCTAGACTAGAATACCCCCTTAATTTATATCTTTAAAGTGAAAATTTGCATTTTGCATTTCTTCTGCGAACCTTATAGAAGTTTGTTTGCACTGTCTGAGGATGAAATACATACTATAACCAATAGACTTCCCAATAGACACATTTAGAACGGAAATGCAATTATAAGATCTTATTTAACTTTCGAAAATTTTTTGAGAAACATATTTTTCTCGTCAGAAAAAAGCAAGAACCTTCAACTATCAGCTTTTGTCTTGCTTTTCTTCTAGATATATTTATTGAAGCTTACTTATCCAGTCAATAGGGCTTATCTGTCATTTTACAGTTCTTAACATATTTGTTAGTGTAACATTTTCATTTTTCTCAATTCTTCCAAATGATGTTACCTTTTTCTTCAAGCTAAGAAAATATTTGAAGCAGTTCCATACTTCTTTTGAGGTAAATTCCTTTCCCGTCAGAGCCAATACCAGGAGATATTAAGCATCTAATATCTTGAGCTTTTCCTAAATTTCTTGTGCCTGAATCCTTTTCTAGCTGTTAATCCTAATCTTGGTTACACATAACCCTTTCTATTAAAACTTTTTACTATTTTATAGTCCGCAGCATACATTTCAAGACGTCTCACGGTTTTATCGTATCTGATGTTCTTTCAGTAATTACAACGTATTTCTTTCATTTTGATCCATTTTCTTTTTTTCTGTTTGATATCACGAAAGACTCAAACGTTATTTAATTTCCTAAAGAACATTAGTTGCAAACAAGCAAGGTAATCTTTGTATCCTTGATAGCAGTAAGTGTGTAAATTTTCTTCAGTTTTTTTATATGATACCATCTTTCCAAATGTTTTTAATGGGCTGGTAGTGGTTTTGTACCATCAGAACACCTTTCAACGCAACATTCACAGATTTAATTTTATTGCGTAAGGGGATTTTTCGAATGAAATGTGTGCCTTTTAGTGGCGAAAAAAGTTTCTGCCACTTCTGTTATTATGTTTAAATAAAATCACTAACTGAAAAAGCATGAAAATGTTCGAAAAAGTCAAACAAATTTATTAAATCTTTCAACCGTCAAAACTGAAATATGCTTAAAAAAAACAAAAATGTCAAAGTTAACAATACATTGAGAAGTTTACGACTAAATATTTTTTTTGTAAGGAACACATGATAGTTTTGAACTAATTTTATGAAATTTGAAATTTGCTAGATATGAAGGTATTTGCGAGTAAGTGAATAATATCAACACCAAAAATTTGACATTTCTCTGCTCCCAAGCCAATTTATAGAGAGTAAGTTATATTCACATTTTTATGCAACTGGAATGGTTAATTTTGAAATATTGAAAAAACAGAAATCAATTAAATTATTTACAAACTAAAAGAAGATGTGTATGCTCGTCATTCATGTACTTATTTTAGATATCAATCAAATCTTCTAGAATCTTATGCTCAACAGTTGTAATTTGATCAATTTTGTAACTAGATCTCAACTGTGACTCCATTTACAATGCCCTGTCAACTAAAGCCTCTAAGTATATCCCCCTAATCACAAAATTTTGTTACATTGCATGCATATTAGAAGAAAATAAATTCCCAAGGATGATTTTTTTAGCTGTGAAATTTTAGTGTAAAATAAAAAAAGATGAAATGACTTAAAACGGACGACGGTAGTTTAAGCGCCAATCAAAATTATCAAAAACTTTTGCATATTTTAGTATTCGGCAAGATTTTATATGGCGCTGCGATTGGAGTCGTCTACAGTAAATTAACCGCAACCGGTACATGTACTAAAATTCATATTTTAAGATGTTTTATTAAGAAGGAACTGCCGTAATTCCGGCCGGCTTTTTAGCCCTAAAGTCATCAGTGTTCACATATGATTTATAGCACAAGTAAAGTCTCAAATTTCTGTCAAAGGGAATGTTTAAATTAAAATTAATAGGTCGTGTTCGGACGTAAATTCTGTCTGTGACCTTAGAAAAAAAACTGATGTTATTCCTATTAGCCTAAAATTTTGGTGTACTATTACAGTTAATCGTGCACATGTAGCACCAAAGATTGTGGTTAGATTTCTTGGACATTTGGTATGTGAATTATATCTTTTGTTAAATATTTTAGCCAACAGTGAAAGCTATCAGTAACACATGTTAAATAAACATTTCCTGCACTTTGTGATCTCTTCCGCTTTCTAATAGATTATCTGAATCAGAATCAAAAGACATAGTCAAGAATGTATGTACACAGAATCAGATTGGAGCACGTTTTCTTTATTTAAGATATCCAAATGGATGCAAATAAAATAATAAAATTTATAATATGGTTAAGCAAAGGCCTTAGTAACCTGGCAGGTTTTACTTCAAGTCTTTAACACTACTGTGTAAGCGTCATGTACTGTTAAAAGGGATTCACACTCTTATAAAACTCAGCCATAGCCAAGCTGAGTATTAAGTTTAATGCTAAGTACATTTTTGATTGATTACTTTAGTAATTAAAGTGCTCTCGCCATTTATTATTTTGGTTTTTTTCTATTTTAGACATATTAGTTTTAGTAACATTTTTGTAAGTTCCTACAGCTCTTACAAGACATCAAAGACTGAATACTACAATAAATTAGAATTATTGTAGTAGTTTTCATAATAAAATAAATTAAAGTTATTTTAAATCTCTTATCAGAAAATTTAAAATATTAGGAAGGTTCATTCAGTTGGACATCAAACTCCTCAAGGCTTGTGCGTATAATATTGGATAAGTATATTACTGAGAAGGGTGATGATACTCTTATGTTAGGGTCTTAGCAGTCACAAAAATAAAATGACCACATATAAATTTAAAAGAAATTAGTCGTTTGGATTTGTCATACATAAACAAATTTCGTACTTCGAAAATCTTATGCAATTATTAGATCTTCTTCCGGTTGATGGCAAAAAATTGACTGTTTATAAACATGCGCTGATCTAAAGACATCAAATAATATTTGGCAGTCATTTTTGTATCACTGAAAAAGACCAATTTGCAATAAAAAGAAATCAATTTTTAATTGATTAACCTTACCTACAGCAAAAAGTCTTCTATAAACATATGCAATATAGTTTTCACCTAAATTTCTTTTATATTCTTGTATAAATGAGGAACATTTGTTAGCCAAATTAATTAGAAAGAATGTATTTATTAATTCCTTTAAAGAACTTTTAAAAAATAGTTAGGTACTTAAGTAGCTAAACTTATTAAACAACAAAATTTTATAATAATGAATCACACAATCACTCAAGTAGTATTAAAACAAAAGTGATAAATCATATCAATTCACCTTTCCTGTCAGGTGAAAGTCAGCTATTAAATATAACAAAATAGAGATGGCTTCTCACACAAAGTGAGAAGTCTGTGTCACAACTGGCAAAATTTTAGTAATTTGCTGAGTAGTTTTGATCAAATATCTGATACGTGGTTTTAAGGTAATTCTTAGTGAATTCAGCTATTCTTCTAGCTTTGATATGGAGTAGAAAGATTTTTTTGAGTCATGAATACACCTTGAAAAACTAACAATCAATGACATATTTGGTTTAGGTAACAACAGGAAACTTATCATATACCACGCTATAAAAAATAAAAATCCACTGGAAATTTGGCTATGCACAAAATAAGGAAACACACATGAAAAATAAATAAATTTTTGCCTCATATCACTGTAAAAACAAATAAGAACAAAAAGAATAAAACAGAAGCATAAACACAAGAAATTAATACTGATATGTTTTTATTGTGATGTTCTGTATGGATAGTCAACAAAACAAAAGTTTATATTTCAATGCATATAAGAAATACTGCCTTGAATCAAAGAAGAAACTGTAATGAAAAAATGCATTTTATCTATTAAAAATTCCCTAGTTTGATGGCAAAAATTAGTACCTGTTATAATTTTCCATTTTTATTTTGCTTACTTTCAGTATTGCTTAGGTTAATCTTACAATATATATTCATTTATTTTTTTATTTTAGTACAATAAAAAAGCTATCAATTTGGTTTGAATCTTTATTGGAAATTTTGGGAAGTCGTAATAATTTTTTACTGCATCACATCTAGCCTGAAGGCTGTTACAGACCTGGCATATCTTGTGAAGAGCATTTGAATCTTCTCTTTACTTTATGTAAAAAATTTTTACTATAGTCCGTCTAATGCCGCAATCTGCTTTTTCAAGAATTTTAAAGGCATTAATACTCTGTTTCCTTGTTATCTAACTCTCTTTACTTTTGGGTTCTTTCTCCTTCGTTTTTTCTTTAAAAAATCTGTACAAATTCTAAAATTATTAGGGCTCAATGTTTTTCTATGTCTCATTTTGCATGATGAACTTTTTTAAATGATAAAGAGAACTTATTCCACTACCGCAAACATGAATCTAAACATCAAATAATAAGAAAGTTATTTTGAGATTAAGTTGGTATAAAGTTGGAAAAAAATTTATATTACTAACGTGTACGATAACGTGCATGACAAAAAGAATTGATCTTTGCTCAAAACTCGGTAAGGGAATTAAATTAATACAAGAGAAGGACAAAATTAAATTGAATATATTTCATTATTCGAACAAGTTCAATATAATTAATTTGGAGTTTTTATAGAGGATACAATCCTCTTGATTTCAAAACTATATCTAAGGTTGATTCTTTTGAATAAAAGCAAATGTTACTGAAAAAATAAAATATCCAAACTCTTATTTTTCAGTTACAAGTAGACTCGATTCAAGGAAATCCTCTTAACGAGTACTCTAAGATTCACTAGACACACTTGACTGCAAAAATCCTACATAGCACCCTTAATGAGGATGTTATACAAAAGGGATAAAGATTACAGAGCTACAGAAACTTTATTCAACCGAACTGTAATTCTATATGCTACTAGGGTGATACATAGGGGGTGAGTTCATACATAAGCTCGATGGTTGTATCCTATTAGTTTGACATATTGTAATGAAAGTATCGTAAGCTCACACTATAAATGTCACAAATTAAATGCAATGACTTCATGAAAATTGACTAAATTTACTTAATTTTCTCATTTTTATAGATTTTTTGTCAAGTTGTATGGGCATCGTTAAATAGAAAATCAAAAAAAAAATATTCGAAAATTTGTTGAAATCACAGCTTGCTCGTACAAATCCCGCAAGCAAACAAAGCACTTAGAAATAATGGCTCAACTACTGTAATTTTACCCCTGAGCGTATGCTTCATTTAGTACAAAATCATAAAAAGAAAGACACGTGCACCAAACAAAGTTTTTTCGCGAGATGCGTTGCACGTGTAAGCTCTTAGCGAAGTTCTTTTATAAATGAAATTGTGGGCAATAGGGGGTACCTTACACTAATTCTATGATCTCCTTAACAGGGTGAAAAATTCTTTTGATATAAATGGAATTGTGTTTTATTATATCCTATACCTGTCAAAGCGTACATTTTTGAGTTTTTCCAGTATTCAAGTCTGAAAGTTGGATTTTTACAGCTTTAAAAATTTATGCTTTCATAATGTGAACTGGACTGTGAAATACGATAGTATAGTTCACATACCAAAAACTCTGTTACATGGTTATGGTTTCTATTTGGAGGAATTTCTTCATTAAAAAAAACGAAAAGCTATACTTGAGTAAAAGTAGATATAAGTTTTTAACTTATAAGCTAAATTCAATATAAGATTATGTTATATATGAAACAAATAAAGTCCTTTTTTTAAATCAGATTTGATAAAAAGGTGAAATTTTTTCCATAGTCTTCAAAAACTACATTCTCAACACTTTAAGATAAATTCTTGTCAATTATATTTAAGTTTTCTATTACTAGCATACATATCTCTAGGTTATTTTGTAGTTAGGTGTGTTCATCTGAGTCTCCAGTTTTTAATAAAGTAAGAAAAAACGGTCATTCTTCTTGCTGTTTTGACAGTTCTATTCAGCCTGTTTTGAATTTAGTAAATAATGTAGTAACACACATTGAATTTGAGCTTATGGAAATACGTTTTATAATTCTCTGTTTCCTAGTAATAATGTCAATGTTAATAATAATGTTGTAATAATTTCCTATTGTTTAAATGAGAAGCTTTCACTTAATGTATCTTTATCTTTGGACAACAGAATGAAATCTTTTAATATGTTTCTATAGACGTCCCCAGTATTGATTGATAACCATTTCGCATGTTTTGTTTGCTATTGTTAGATATAAAGGTTTAGCGGGTTTTGTTATGATTGACGAGTTTTTCAATTGAAAAAAAAAATAGATCAAATTTTGTTTATATAAAGTCAAAACAAAACTTCAAATTCTACCTAAAATAAAGAAAATTTAAAGAAATTTCAACTTAAAATACACTCTTGAATAAAAAACCAAATTAATCTTATAAATTTATGATTTCCCTTTTAAAAAAAGTAAAAATCCCAATTAAATTTTTATGCTTGAATTTTTTACAAAATTGTCCTCTTCTAAGCTACTAAACTTATTTTTTATCTACTCAAACAGAAATTCTTGATGTGTAATCAAAACACAATTATTCCTGTGATACATTTCGTAGTCTTAATTACAAAAATAAATACAGCCCCCATCATTTATCCCTCCCTTCTTAAAAAATAAAGTTCTAAGCCTACAAAATTGATATACGACAAACACCCATACATAATTTTTATTTAACCTTCAAATCATTACTTGTCGCCTTCTGACGTCTTTATTTCTATTACAAGACAAATATTGTCAAAAATTCAATATTTTATGCCCGAAGGATGCCTGGACGTGTATTTGGGTTTCTTATATCCTTGTCATGTAGCTGCGAACGAGTCATTAAGAAAAATGATGGAAAAATTTATTTCATAAATCACGCTAATTGAACTTAGCTGGCAGTGGGACTTGTTGGTTCTTATACACCCTCTGTTATTTAGACTTTTTCCTATTTTTAGTGGAAAAATGAAAAGAAATTGTTTTCTTTTTGGTTATAGTTAAGTTAGAAAAGTTCAACAAGTTGAAAATACAAGAAAAACTTGAGGCGACACAGATAAAATTTCAAAAGACAACCGCTATGGAACTAAAGTAATAGCTACAAGACAAGTAACACCTGTTTTTTTACCCCGGCTCATATTTTATGAATTTCACTTTAATCATTTTTTTTGAAACACTTTGAATGTAAGTCAATTTATCAACTGCGAAATCTATTTTGCATTTTTCTTTTTCTTTTTTGATCTCCCAAACAAAAGTAATTTTATATTATATTAAGGCGGAGGCTTAACTGACTGCATGGACACAATATAAAAATCAAAAAATGATATGAATATTTCACGAATGTGCATTTTCGCCATTTGGGCAATTTTGATTTAAGCTACAGAAAAACCTCATAACTTTATGCTCAGCTTTAAATATGTTTAAGTTGAGATTTTTAAATATAAATAATTAAAAATTAAAATATAGACACAAGTCTTTATTAGCAAAGTTTTAAGCCAAGCATAGCCTTTGCTCTGAACCCGTAAAAAATTCTGCTATACTGCAAAAGAAATATAGTTAAAAATGATCTTTTAATCATTTATTCGTAAGCTTGTAATAATCAATTAAAACCTATCAAGAATATGAATAATATTACAATACAGAATATGCCAGATTTTCTTGAAACTAGATATACATAAGTAAAGTTTTTTAATAATAAAAAGTTAATAAAGAATAAAATTACAAATGACCTTATCTTCCCACCATCTCACTTCAAGCCTAATTTATTATTTCATATTCTATCGATATTTAACAAGTATTTCTTATTACTGATGGTAATATCCGAATGTTATTACGCTCTTTACAATATTAAAACGCCTTCAGGTTTTTAAAACCAAAATTGCAGGTAAAAGATACATAAATCGATCGCAGATTGATCATCCAAAGGTGTGTTTCAGATATCTGGCACTCTTTGAATCGTAAATATATTTAGATGAATTTCACATAGTTGGACTCTCAAAACTAAAACCAATATCCATATACAATTTTCATGCCTTCGAATGACAGGTTATTATACAATTCATTTCTCTGGCTCAAAACAGAATAAATAACGCGTGGCAGGGAATGGGGTATCACATGGCATGAATTATGACCCCATAAGACTCGTGGAATTGATTCTATATGGATTAAAAATACAGACAGATCCAATGATCAGTTTATTTATTATCAGCCAAGAGGCATTAAAGTTCATCAAATGGGTTAAAGAGTTTGTCTGGGGATTTAATGTGATTTCATTTAAAAACGTGTAATGTGAACCTAATAGCAAAATTGAAAGACATTTGTTAGCATTACGTGTAAGCAAAGTGTAAAGCGTGTTAATAAAATGACTAAAAGAAATTATATTTTATTTATTATTCTGATTAAAATATTACTAAGCCAATGTTTTAGAAGTATTATATCTTTTTCAAATGATTTAACAACCTTGGAATGATTGAGTTTTATATTTGAATTAAAGCGTTTGAAAAATTTCAGAAAACGAGATTGATTATGCAAATAAAGTGCTATAAATTTTAAAAATTGCTCTTTTCATAATAATTTTTTAAAATATTTTAGAGTAATTTATAATATATACTATGTGAGTAAAAAGTAAAATTTTGTTTGTTTGTAGTTTTTTATAAAATTTAATTCAATTTCAAGAAAATTAAGAATTTAATTTTAAAAAACTCCTTACTATATTTATCGTATCTTTTCTGTAAGGTCCCTTCAAATTAATCTTTCTCAATTTTTTTTTACAAATTTTGATGAACACGGGTCAAATCTGGCTGACCTATGATAAGGGACATTATTTTTTTTTCCTTTTCATATAAGTTCAATTTTTCTTGGTTTTGAGTTTTAATGGGTTCAACAATGTTAAATAATATCGATTTTTGTCTTCTATTTTTCATGTGTTTGAAAAATATTTGGCCTTGCATATCTGAAACGCACTTAAGGTTAATGGTTTTAATTAGTTTGTGAATTGATTTGATCCGATTTGAAATGAAGTTATTGGTACTTGTTATATTTATTGCCACATATTGTTGCAAAGATTATACATATATTATTTCTCTTGGAGCTTTAAATCATTAATGCTGCCTTGTTCCACTATAATTGGCCGTTGTGCATTTTGGACCTAAAATTACTATACTTATAAAATACTTTTACTAATAAGGTACACAAATCTTGGTCTCAAAGTTGGTAATATCTAAATAATGTGAATTTTCTGATGGAGATAGCATAACTATGACTATGACTATGACTTTTCAGGTGATGTGGTGCTCCTATAAAACCTATGGCCAAAAAGAAAAAATTTTTTTTTATTGAAAGTTCGTTTTTTGTCGTTAATATTTTTGTAGATATTTAGTGAAAACTAAAAATTGATGCCTGAACATATAATTTCGTGTTGTCATGGTAAAAGCTGTGAGAACTCTTTTAAAATTGCTTTTAATGACATTTGTTAAGCTATTCTTTTCATCGATAAATGGGCTCATAAACGAAATCAACGATAATCATATTAAAAAGCACCGCATCAACATCACTACTAATTATTTGCATTTTTGAAATTAATATCAGCGTTAAAGCGACTATTTACCGCTGGGAATTAACAGTTAAGAATAAGTTTAATAAGTTTTGCATCCTGTGAATAGTGGAATATTTATATGGTTTATTGTCTCAAATACTTTTAGTTATTGCTCCTAGTCTAAAATTTAAATAAATTCAATAAAATCTTTTCTCACAGTTAAGCTTTATTTTAAACATTAAAATTCTCCAGACAAACACTGCTTCAAATTAACTGCTGCTGTCAAATAAGTTTAAATTCCTTAAAGTTAAATAAATGTCAAGATTTAGATATGTTTGTAATTTTTTACTAATTTTTATCCGATGAAAACCACTGAAATATAAAAATTTAACAACATTAAAAGTAAAAAAAGTCTATGGGGCCATAGTTGGCTTTCAAATTTGGTTACTGAACTAAAAGCAGCATATTGATTAAAAGTTAATTCTTTATAGCGTTTAGGGATCTCCAATAAATAGCATCATTTAATACTAAGTAATTGTGGTTCTTCATGAGTACTATTCGTCGTTTTTATAAAACTAAATTCCAAGAAACTATGTATACAAAAAACCTTATCCATGGGATTTTTGTTTTTTCTTTTTAAATATATTTTGGTCCATATGATATGCTGTTTGGGAGCCCCAATAAATGAATAATAAAATTTTATTGTTTCCAGTGAAAATAGATTTTGTGTACTAACACCTGCAAGAATTTACATCCATCCATACAAATAACTTTTTGGGACCGGCAGTTATCACACTAAGATGAAGATGTTGACCAAATAAGTAAAAACAGAAAATTTATGACTTAACCGTCACTAGCACAGATCTCTTTTTAAGAGCTATAAAGCTATAAATGAAACACAGGTTAAGATCTTATCTTAAAATTATTTTCTATGTTGGATCGTATAGGCATATAAATAATACATAAGTACACAGGTATAAGTACAGCTAATATAAATAACTTAAGGATCTAAAGGAATCGATGAAAGTAAGACCTGCAAAACACTCGTCGATATCCTTTTAACTGGATATGATTTGTATAACACTTAACTAGTTTCTGGATACTTTTGAATATATAGTACTAGCACTAGTAGGATTTTTTTTTATTAGTTGCGTTAGTTAACGCTGATTAGGTTTTCAAGTTTAGATTTTATTCAATTGAATGAGGACTTGGTGGTCCACCTAACATAAATGGTGGACTATGTGCACTATAGCTGTCCAAATCTAAAGGTCCTTCACTTTTATCACTGCCACTTTTTCCATCTTGTTTCATCATCATTCGTCTCCATTTTGCTCTAGCATTCTGAAACCAAACCTGAAAATAGACACAAAAGTATAAAACTTACTTTAGATTTATTTTTTTTAGCTAAATTGTGGGAAAATATGGAAGGACAAAATTACAGACAAAAAATAGTAAAAATTATTAATAAGTGCAATAAGTGCAAATTTTTCAATAATAATTGCAAGTATGAAAAGTATTCATTTTGTCTCAACAATTTATAAAAAGTGACATATTAAGATCTAAACTTAAATTATCTGAAGAGAAAATTTGAACTTCTTTATTTTTGGCTAAAAAAAATACTCAACTTTCCAAATAAAAACTGTTGATAAAAACTAACCCTGCTACATTAAATTTTATATTATCACTCATTGTGGAAAATTACAAATACTCAAATCGGAGAGGTGAATTTTCGGAAATTTAAAAAAGATTTATTTGAATTTTTTAGAAGGTCCGCAAATTTTTTCTCTAGTTTCTGTCATTTGATTTGCATTGGAGATTGCAATTTTTATTTTATTGATTCTAGAACCAATAAGAAGCTTCAAGTGCATTTTCAAGTGACAAGTAACATTTTTGAAGAATAGTTTGGTATAGTACTTATACCGTAATATAATTTTTGCCATTGTCATTTCCCTAAATCCTACTATCGCAATTTTTGAGTAAAAAAATTACAACAAGAAAGTCTACTACTGAAGTAAAAGTTCAATGGAGGGAAGAATAAAACTGATCACATTTTGGTTACATGTCAAAATTCAGAAAAACTCATTTGACGTTATTCCGAAATCTGATCAGCAGTGTTGATTTACAACAATTTATGACTAATTACAGATTTGAAGCAAAATAATTTTTTAATTCCAACAATAATTAATTAGATTTAATTAGAAATCAATTTTATAGTCCAACGTATCAGTCTGGAAAATTCCGAAATTGTAATTTTAATTTCAACTGAACATAATTAAATACATGCACTAAACTATCTCAGGCTTTGTAAAATTGGTTTGAACTAATCTCAAGCTAAATAATAACATAAAATAATTTTAATTAAAAATCTTGCTCTATGTATTATAAAAGATAATTAAATTTAAAGGGGAATCTATTATCCACCATCATTACTTTTAAAGTAAAGAATTTAAATATATTTATTTCTGAATTACCTGTAAGACTCTCTTGGGTAGGCCTGTTTTTTGTGAGAGCTGTTTTAAATCTTTTGCATCGGGATTATGATTTATAGCAAAATAAGATTTCATTGTCCTTAATTGATGGTGTTTAAATGATGTTCGCATACGTTTTGTCCTAGATGAGGCACTAAGGTGGCCACTGCGTCCAAAATCTAAATATTCTGCATTTAAATCTGAAATCAATATGAAAAATAATTTACAGTTTTTTTTATACGCACAGTTTTAATACATTGATTGTAACTTAACAGAGGCTTAAATTTAACTTAGAATTCTGATACCTATATACATATATATGTATATTGTGCAGAAAGAAGATATTCTCATAACCACAGCCTTTAGACAGGTAACAGAGCTATATCTAATTTTTTTTTATTATTCTTTGGCGGAATGTGTGAGCCTCAGTTAACACTGACCCGATAATAAGAAGCAAGTGAAAAAGTCATAAAATTGGGCAAAATAGTATAATGCTGACCAGAGATTTCATGAAAAGTGCTACAAATTTTATTATACAGTCAATAGCAGCATTTTAAGGCGCCACCTTACATTCACGAATGAATACGAAAGCTCTACAGACAACAGTCATAAATGCCAGGAAAACTGACAGTCGATATGGCCTTATTGCCCCTCACCTTTGTTAGCTTGCTGACCATAATAGTGTGCCTTTTACGATTATAGGTCAAATCAGTGGATCAGTTCTTGTATATTGCACCTTCGTTCTTTACTGTCATAAAATTCAACCGCTTTATGATTTTACCGACGACGTAGTTTTTTGTTTTTATATTTTTTAGTTTATGTTAGCCAGAACTTATGTTTTTATATAGCCTGCTAGTGCAGTATATTTTATCTCAACGGGAACCTTCACTGATCTGAGCGCCGTTTAAATTTCTTGAAGAGGGATATAAAAATTCATACTTGAATTGACTTGAAAATGTTTTATGTATTTATGACTTAATTATAGTCACAAAAGCATGCGTATCACTGTTAGCTTACTGCAATCCTTCGAGAAATACAAGTACTCAGCATGTAACCAAGCTAAACAGATGCATGGGAACCAACACCATAGAAACAACAAATTTTCAATAAGTTTTACAGTCCATGGAATTTTTGATATTTTAGTAGTTTTTATTTGGGAAAAAAATTAAAAAATTTTAAATTTCAATAAAATTATTGCTTATATTATTGAAAAATAAAATTTTATAGAAAACAATTTCTCGCCAGATCATTTCAAATTTTATGCAAATGAGATCAAGTTTTATTTAAAAGAAAATTTTACGGCGTTAAAGAAATTTTTACCCTAAATCTTCTAAATTCTCAATCGTTTAATGATAATAAATGAAATTATGTCTTGAAAAATAGTTTAAAATAAAATGAATAATATGGAAGATTTGGAAATGTAATAATTCATCTATTAAGTGAGATATTAAAAGTAAATTTAAAATATTTTTAAAAAAAAATATTTGCTTTCATTGTTAATTCCTCTGGAAAATTTTTCAATGCACAAGTGAACATTTTATTCGAAATTCATATAAATCCATTTACATTTCGTATGTTTTAAAATTAAATCTTCAAACCATAAAGATTAGGGCCAATTGGTAAATAAAAGTATAAAGAAGATCATTAAACAAAGCGTTAAAAATTTAAAAAAGTAAAAGTGAATAATATTCAAACCTTGAGTGAGTATTAAATATCGACGTTTCTAAATGAGAACAATTTTTTTGTAACTATGAATTTAATATACATAAATAAACTTAGTTTTTGACAGTAAATTGCTTATGAAAACAAATTAAGACATGTGAAACACTTTTGAGTAAAAAATAAATCAATAATTAGAATAATTAGCGAAACTTTAATATAACATACAGAAACAATTTCGAAGTTGGATTAAAAGAATTAATTCCTGTTCTATGGAAATTCCTTTTTAAGGAACAGAATCAATCAGCCACTACTAATAAAAATATATTCTATAGAATATTAAATTTGAACCTACACAGTATGTCTCAAAAATAACCGAACTTTATATTTCAATCGTATAACATGAAGCACCATCCATTTAAAATTTGCATCATTAAAAAGATTAACAGTTAAGAATAAGTTTAATAAGTTTTGCATCCTGTGAATAGTGGAATATTTATATGGTTTATTGTCTCAAATACTTTTAGTTATTGCTCCTAGATATAGAACTTTTTAGATATAGAATAAAACACACATGATATTATCGTTAAAAGTTATTATTTATTCAAAATAGGTTCCATTAGACTCAATACAATGTTTGGCACGATCAATTAGCGCATGCATAAATTTTTTTATGTCATTTATAGGAATGTTCTTCAGCAACTCGGTTAGGGCTGCTTAAATGGCTGGGATATCATCATAAAATGCTCCTTTCATCTTGATTTTCATTTTTGGAAATAGAAAATAGTCCATGGTGATAGATCAGGTGAATATGGAGGATGGTTGATGAGAGAAATCCGTTTTTTCATCAAAAATTCGTTCACTTTTTTGGTCTTAATTGGAACAAAACGCGAACAGACATTTCTTCTACCCAAATCTTCAGTTAAAATTCCCCAAATAGTGTTTTTACTCATATTAAATTCCTTAGACAACTTCTCGTAGTAAAATTAACATCGATACCAATGATTTCACGGACTTTTTCCACCAATTCAGCACGATTACTAGCTTCTGGACGACCTGGCTTTAGGTCATCATTTAAATCCTCGCGACTATTTTTAAACCGTGTAAACCACGTATAAACTTGAGTAAGACTTATACAATCATCACCATAAACTTTTTTCATCAATTTTTATGTCTCAGCGAATTTTTTTTCACAAAATTTTATATTTGCTCTTTGTTCCATTCTTGTTTTGGAACCTTAGCACTTTTCTTTCTGTTATTAAAATGGTGTAACTTTGACATCTGTCATCTGATTTACATTAATGTAGGTGCCTTTGAAAGAAGATGAATTTATCTTTTTAATGATGCAAATTTTAAATGGATGGTGCTTCATGTTATACGATTGAAATATAAAGTTCGGTTATTTTTGGGACATACTGTGTATAAATAAGATTTAATAAAAAAGTCTACAAAAAAAAAAAAAATTAAAGCGGGAGCTTAAAACCAAACAACAGAAGTGATAATATTCAAGTTTTAATGGGGTTAATAATAATGCGTTATTATAAAAATAACTTGAAATATAACTTGAATATAACAAATATATAACAAATAACCTTTCAAGGTACAAATTATACTTTTCTGAAAGATTTGTGATGTAATTATTACAGTCAACATACTTTTGAGTATAACCGCACCGCAGAACTCCTATAATATAACCTATAATACCGCTGTCCAAAACCTAATTTAGACACAGCCTTATGTTTCTGGTATAATTACATCAAAAAATTTAATTCCAGGAACAAGGCAAAAAAGCAGGTATGGCAGGGTAAAAATACCGAAAGGATTTTTATTTAAAATATTAAAAAGTTTGATAACATTTAAACGCTTGCAGTTCGCTTTTTAAGGGCTTCTCAGCTAAGTCCGAAACAATTTAACTTAAAAAATTAACATTAACATTAAATAGTCAAAAAGAAATTTTAATCAAATACAGAACGATATAAGTAAACCAGGGGCGGATCCAGAGCTAATTTGGTGTGTGAGGGGGGGGGGGGGGGAGGGGGGGGGAGTAAGTTGAACAAAATAAGAAAATGAGGTTATTAAAATACTGTTAACGTAAAATTATAATGAACATTTATTGCAATTAAATATTCTGTTATACATACACATTTACCAGGAATCATTTTATAAAATAAGACGACGTGCGCCAAGTTTCGTAAACTGCTCAATAACTTCCTCAAGAGTGACTTCAATGTCATGATGTATATGAAGCTAGGAAGATAAGTATTAAATTGGGTATATGTCAACATCACAGTTTTTTTAAGCTGCTAGTGCAGTGGTTGGTAGTTTGTTATTTGCCTTCTTCTGCTGCTGCTGCCAATAGTACTGCCAGTGATCCAACTCACCTCTTAATCTTAATCGTTGCACAATGTTGTCATTATTCGAAAGACCTTTGAATCTTTTGATTAAACAGCAAATGAGATTTTCAATTTCAGTCATTTCCAGAGTATATATTTCTTCCGGAAGCAATAAACTCAATTCAAAGCTATCTAAAGCTTCCTTTGAGAAACGAGCCTTCAGATCTTCGCAAATAATGTCCAAAAGAGGAATGTATACCGAAACTCTGTAGTAATCTTCCCAAGTTTCTACTCTAACATTTCCTTTCGTTTGTCGACTACATGTTCTAGATTTTTGTTCGCTGATGTCGAGTGCTCCACTAGTTTTTTTGTATCTAAATAGATAAATCTGAAATTTTCATCAGCTTTCTCTCTCCGATTTTGGAGCGTCGTAAGCACCGTATCTATCATTGTTTTTGCTTTTGCTTCTGCGGCACAACGCCAAGTGAATGAGTAATAGATAAAATATCACACAGACAGAAAAGCCCAACAAAAAATTCAAATTTACACAAAGCTGCGATGAGGACTGCTGCTTTCCCTGCTTGTCTTTCAACTCGTTGATTTTTTCAAAGCTTTTACAATTAACACAATTCTTCCTTGTATTATAGTCTTGCAACACTAAACACTAACACCCGAAGCAATCATTAACCTGAGTGTCACCCTGAAATTTCCTTCATTGTTCATAGGCGGTCTATCCACTTGCATTGATCCATCATCTCTGTGACCACGGAACGAAATGTTTTGTCTGACCAAAAAAATTGTTGCCATTGCCATGTGAGACAGTATTTCTCTATTCTTTTATTTTTCCATGGCATAATTTTTGTCAAGAAGATGACTGACATCAAACTGAAGATTGAAATAGTTTTTCAGGAAGTCTTTTCCTGCAGCCTTTGCATTTTTGTTATAGGAATTTAGTGCAGGTACTTCTAAAACGCCTTTCGCTCCAAATAAATTTTTCAATTTTGTTAGTGGCTGACTGACAAGTACTCCTAAAGAGACATTCTTCTGATAACCTCCTTCATTTTGAGGCGTAAGCCATGTACACTATATACAGAAAAGGCACTTGTGTGCATCAGACAATAAAAGCCACTCTTTGTAAGCCACCAAGTGTTTGTACGAGATGTAATTAAAAATTTTTAATTTCTTTACCAGTAATGATTCTCGTAGAATATGGAAAAGTATAATCTTTCGGGCGCATCCAAGGATTTTCAAATAAAATTTTCTTCATCTGAATATTTATACTTTGTCCTATAAAATTACCAATATCGTTAGAAATATAAACATGAACATGAGAAATTTGTGCAAAATTTGAGGTTTTTGAAATGGATGGTATGCATGAAGGATTTATCTCATCGGGTGTAAAATTGTCATTACAGCTCGCTAACACACAAGCACAAGCGTTAGCTTATATAAGCCTACATGTCAATCGTGAAAAAAATATTTTAATAAGCTCACAGATGGCACGAAACGTAGCTTGAAGAAAACATCTCCAATAAACTAAGTCTTTTACAGTTTGCTCCAGACACAGATGACGTGGAATATTACAAAACTAAGCATACAGCTTTAATTTAAGAATTAAGAGGCATGTCACAGGTTATATTATTTCCCATAAAAGCATAAATTTTTTCAAATTGTTAATAATACCTATTCTATTAAATTCAGAAGCGGATTATATAACTCGAGATTTTTTGCAGTACTCTTGGGGGGATATCCCTTGTTTCCTCCCCCTGGGTGCGCAACTGAATAAAACTAAGTATCTTAGAAAAACTAAGATACTCACAATTTTGTTTGGATTATCAGAAATATAAAAATAAAATACTGTCACAAAATTCAATTTCAGAAAAGTGCCTAACAGAAGTTAAATTGAACACTTTGTGATACGCTGCGCTCATGGGAGTCCATTATAAAAGCATAAATAAGTTAAAAAGAGTTGAAAATGCCTTCAATTCAATACTACGGCGAAATCTGTAGTTCTTTCGAAAAATACACTAAAATTCTTTATGTTATCTTCTTCTAATTAATATTATTATCTTTGATTTCATAGAAAACGATGTGAAAAATTATTCAAGACAAATAAAAAATGGTATGACCGTAATTGAAATGATCTTAGGAGCATTAGGAAACAAAGTCAACTCTTAACGAGTATACCCAAATCAGCGTAACGCACCTTAGCGTGACGATATAATTAAATATACCCTCAAAAAAAGTGTAAAGTGCCCCTAAAGAAGTTTTCTCTTCAAAAATCCTCCAATCCCATTTAAAATATCTAATGCTTAGAATAGATTGTGTAGATTGTCATAGAATTTACCCCAAAAATTAATATGGCGACAAGTTTGAATTAAATGGCATTTAGCCATATAGCCAAATTTTATAAAATAAAATTTTAAATAATTTTATGATTTAAGAAGTATGTTGCCATTGAGTACAACTCAAATTAGAATTGTTCTCCTAGCGATGGTAGACCTAGTCATGATGCTAAAAAAAGGCATTTTGAATGATTTCGGTTTTTGTTCATATTCATAATAATTTTTGTAATTTCTTATTTACCTAAATGTAGAACTGTAGCTCTGAGCGTCTATATTTGGACTTTAGTTTTATGTCTTGTTAATTAGAAATTTAAAAAAACCGATTTTTTTTATTACAATTTTTCAAAGTACATTATTTCAAAAATATTTTGTTATAATTTTATAGACACTAGAGAATAAATTACGAAGATGTATATGATTTAGCGTGAAGTAGATTCGGTAAAATTTCAAGCTACATACTCAAAATCTTAATTGCGTTTTTCTCAATTTGTGTAGTTTTGAACTAGATAAAAAACTTTTATGTTAAGTTGATTTTTCTATTTTTAATATTCTTGTGCCTAAGCATAAGGAGATTTGCTGATTTTCTATGTTCAGTATTAGTAAAAACCCATTTCTACATCTTATATTGTAAAATATCTCAAAAAACATCGACTATATTGCCTTAAAGATGTCTTATTTTAGTCAATATTGACAATAAATCAAAATGAATCCTAATGTTTAAAGAAGACTCAGAACAAATAAAATTATAATAAAGTTATAATTAAAACCAATAATTTTTTCTCAATCAAACTAAATAAAACTTTTATTTTATTCAAAACTTTAAAAGTAACTAATTATAACTAATAACTATTCCGAATTTTTATTACATAAACTAGAAAATACTTGTAAAATCTGAATTTTTTTATTGTGTGATAGTTTTTAAAAAAATCACTATTTACATAGATTTCAAATATCTAAAACCTTTGTCGCTTATAGCTCTTCCAAATAAACGAAAATAAGATTTTTCTTTTTGGTTTAGAAATTGTATTCTGGAAATTTCTAATATGTGTTCATCAAATTTTTACATTGGATCCTCTTATTATATATTTGGCTTATTAACAAAAATAAATTACACTTAGAGTACTGCTGTTGTATTTTAATTTATAAAATAAAAGGATGTGTAACTTCACAACAATTCACAAAAGTATCACATATGACTTACACTAGTCTACAAAACTTAGATTTATTTCATGTAACCCGAAATTAAAATGATTGTGACCGTCAATTAATTTTGAAATTGATTTAGCAACTTGGAAAAATTGATGTGCGTATTTCAATAAAACTGTCTTTTTTAACAGCTTACGAATTCAGGAGCCAAAAGACTTAAGCGAGGCAAATCGCTTAGGCCAGGAGGATCAATAATTGGTCATTACTTCGGCATGAAGATTTCGAAGTATCTTTTAAAAACAAACGATTAAGTTGAAGAAACTCTTATACAGAATCAAATATTTTATAGCTGCTAATTCTATATTAAGGGAATATTTATGTAACAGTGCGTTTACAGTGGTCAAAATACTAGTCTAGTATTCTGAAATTTTAGAACTTTGCATGGGAGCTCCTTAGTGTTCTTCTATAATGTAACTAATCTAAATCTAGTTTTCTTTTCTAGTCTATTCAAAAAGTGATAGATAACTTATGCAACACGTAGTGGAAATTTTGAGTAATTTTTCGAACTCTCTCTTTCGAGAATTATTTGATATTAATTAATTGTGGAAGATAAAGATAAATGTTGTTTCAACAGAAGCTATGTGGCGAATTCACTTGCCGCATCAATAAACTATATATTTTAGAGAGGGACAAGTGAATCAAGTAATAGAAGCATATAGCCAAACTAAAACCAAAACAAACCAAAACAATATTCAAGCCAAGAATTTATTCCATTTTGCTTTTTTCGATGTATTGTTGGAATGTCGAATTTCGACAACTGGGCGATCTTTCAATTGTTAAGCCAGCATTGTGTGAGCGCTCATGTTGGACTAAAAAATGAGAAATTTACGCTCTCACTTAATGTTTTATAGATTTTTTTATTTTCCTTACATATATTTATAGTTATGGTCTTTGAAAAGAAAAGTTTTTCAACAACAAAAAACATAAGAAAATATTTAATTTTAATAAACCGTCAAAAAAAATCACTTTTTTAAGCTCTCACAAACTTATCTTTTTTATAAATAAAAAAATAGTGCTTTTTGAAAATAATTATCTCTTGACAAAAAAAATTTTCTTTGAGATAATCGAAGGAGCAGTTAAAAAACAGGGCTTTTGGCAAAATCTCGAAACTGACGATTTGAGAAATAAAATTATTATCATTTTCAAAATTAGTAGTCAAGGTCTAGGAAACATTTTTATTTTGAGATGCATATAAGGCTTTAGGAAAGTATTTTTGACTATTTAATCTTAAACAAGTGACCAAGAATGTATGCATATATTCTTTCTTTTTCTTTTCCACTAAAAGTTTTATAAATTTTCTCCTCTTTCTTTTGTTCCATTAATTATAAATTTATTACAGAAAATTTTTATTAAAATTGGCTATAAAAGCTATGGACATCCGCTTTCCTTAAGCAGAAATGATTTATTTTTTCTCAGAAGGTTATAAGAATAAACTTTCATCTTTTTGGTGGCTTAATAAAGCTTTTCAATGCATTATTGAATATTTTTTTCCCATATCCCGTATAACAAAGAAAATACTAAAAGGAAAATGCTATAAATCTCTTCTGCGAAAACCTATGTAAAAAACGGTGAATATAGGCCAAATAGGCCAAATATAAATACAACATCAAATAACACAAACACAATATCCATTGATATTTTTTTCACAGTACTTACCAATATTGGCGGTTAATGCCTCAATATCTTTGGGTTTTCTTTTTCTAGGTCTCCCTTTTTGCCTTGGAGGCTGTGGAAGCCCTGCAATCACATGTGCTGGAGGTACATAGTAGCCACTTGATACCATTTTGTTAGGATCTACTGGACTTGAGGGATCATTTGGAGAAGAATTAAATGACACTCCAAATGAACAAGAATTTGAAATAGGTGTTGCTGTTGATTGTGTTTCTAATGAAATTTCATAATGTAATCTGAAATCAAAAAAATATTTTTTATTAATTTTAATGTTTATGAAAAAACAAAAACAAAGAAACTTACCTGCAAAAAACTGCTGATTCTCTAATACCAAACTGATCACCTTTTGTAAGCGGTGAATTGCAAATTGTGCATGAAAAACAGCCTACATGAAAAACTAAGTGTCGTGCTCGCATAACTAATTCTGAGGAACTTATTGACGCCAAACATCTTGAACATCTTCTGGTACCAAAGACTCTGTAAATATTTAAAAAAATAATAATAAACTTATTAACGACCCTGTTTTTAATGTCTTCATTAAAGTATTATTCATTTGAGAATAAGAGTATTACATCTGGATTGGGGATAGTCTTTTAGATCGTTGTGAACGACCTGTGATATGCATTTCCGTACAACATTAAGAACATTTACGACAAATAAATCATTTTTTAACAAGCCCCGAAGTATATGATTTACGAAGAAGTTGATTCCTGCGGGAAAATGAATAATATTAATCATGAATTCACATTCAAGTATTGGTAGCCAGATGAAATTTTTTATACGATTTTAATATTTAGCCAAATAAATATTAAAATATTTGTAATATTATACCAACCAATGAAGCAGAAGTAAATGTCATATTAAAATTGCATTTAATGGCCGCCAAGAATTTGATTTCTCCAATTTAAACAGAATTTCTGTAATTAGTTTGGGTACGTTTTAAAATGTAGAATTGTTCAAGTCTAGAAAAATGAAAAATATTCCAAAGATAAAATGGAAATAACATATTTTACGTACTTTTAATTATAAAAAACATTTTTTTAGAATTGCGAAACAATCGATCAGCATAGTTTCTGTTACCTTCATCTACCTTCATCTTAATTTCTCATATGGAATTAGTGAAACTATTTACTTTGAGGCATAATTTTAAATGCAAATATTTCTTATCATTCGTTCTCAATACCTCTTAAATAGTTTTTTTATATATTTTCTTTTCCCTTTAATGATTAAACCTTCATTCTTAAGATTTTCTATCTCATAACCAAATGAAAATGCAGAGCGTAAGATTTAAAACAATCCAAAAGTCTTTAAAGTTACTGATGAGTGAACATATAATTAACAATATCGTTTTATCGCCAATAAAAACTTCAAGGAGGTGTGCTTAACTAACTACTTACTTGGGTTAAATGTACCAGCAAGTTGGCTGATGGGCTTAGATGTAGCTGCCATTCTATGGGAAAACGCTTCTCAAAGAAAATATTAAACGCTACAGTTAATACTAGCAAAAGACTGTTTTTAAATAAATAATTTTTTAAAAAATACAGTACTTACGATAAGTGCATTCAAAAAATAATATGACATGACTGCTAGCCATCAAGATGTATTTCTTTAAAAAATTATTTCTGACTGTGACTTTTATTACGCTTTTTGCCTCAACTAAGGGGATCTTAAGGAATCATTTAACGATCACGATTTTAATAGTTTTAGCCCGCATGAGATAATAGAATGAAATTATGGGTGTTTCTTTCTTAGCAGCCGATCGAATAATATATGTTCAGAAGCTGACTCTAAAATATTTCAGTGGTAGCCATTGAATAAAATTTCTTAATGTAATGAAAGAGCCAACAAAATTATAGGTTTATATAAGAAGAATTTTATTACACAAGTCTCTGAAAATTTTTTGAAATAGTAGCTTTAGCCGCAGGGTTTAGTTTTGTTGGACTTACGGAAATAGCAAAAATATAAGGAATAGGTTTTTAATGTGAATATACTAAAAGTTTAAATATTTTTGTTCATATCCTAAGAAATTCAATCAGACTCCATGCATTTCGTAGCCAGTAAAAAAAATATTTAAATGCTTCTTTGTCAATTCCAAGTAGTAACTGTAAAATAATTTTGAAAAGAGCTTATGAGATGTTTTAAAGGAACCGTAACAGATATGTTGTAGACATGTTAAGTTGAACAAGTTGTTTAGAGGTTTTTTTGCAAAAATGAAATATTTCTAAGGTCAATCAACGCCTTTTTTCCAGGAAAACATAACTTTAACTTAAGATGAAAGAAATAATTGAATAAATGTTATTAACAACTGATAAAGGAGGTATTCGTATAGAGTAGTTCAACTAAAGAAATTTGTAATTATTTAACTCAATATCCAAATTTTGTCTTTAAACTTTATGATAAAATTTGTGTAAGAATATACTCATAAGGCACTGTCCGGCATCGGCCTTGTTAGCAACATTTTCTGCTTCAAAAATGGAGGGACAAAAATGTTACTTAAAGCCATTCTGTAATTTATCAGTGGACTTAAGGAAAGCATGTCATAAGATAAAGTTTAATTTGTCTCTGTTGAGATATATTTCGAAAAACAATGATGATGGCTTTTTATCATGCTTCAGTCGTGAATTCATACAAAAAAACTTATTGATGAATATCTATCCCACTACACTAACGTTCATAAACAACAGTAGCTACTTCACTGTCCTGCTTTTAATTTCGTTGTGGCTTCTCAGCTTTAAAAGTATTTCAAAATTTTTAAACTTGAACTTAAAAACTAAGCTCGTATTAATTATATGATTTAAGAATATGAGAAACGTAGCAACTAGATAAAAGAACTTAGTTTAGAGTTAATGACAAATACTTAAAAGCAACAAGCTATTAATTTTTTAAATATTCAAGTGCTCAAAGTGTGCATAATGAAAAATTATCTACGATTAAAGGTTTAATGCTTTGACTTTCAAAGACAAAGCTTTCTATAGAAGTCCAATATTGAATTACATTTAAAGAATTATTCAAACTTCAGTAAATAGATTTTGAAAAATTAGATTTACCGTCCCCTTTTGGAATATTTAAATAATTTTAGTGTACATATTAGTTTAAATTTGACAAACTCTGGCCTATTCTCGAAACACATATGATACCTTGAATAGGGCTTTAAGATTGTCAAAATATATTTTCAAAAAGTAAAATTTATCAACATAAAAGATTTATTCAGTGTTGGAAGACTTAAATAAATCTAATGAATAAATTAAGAAATAGAGACAAATACGTTCAATAGGCTTTTTTTGTTTCCCGTTGATCTATTGTAAAATTCAGTTTGTGTTATAAAAATGCTGGCTGGTGATTTTCAACTAATTTTTTATAGCCCTTTCAGTACGGCATGTACCAATAATGAAGTATTTACCACCTATTATTTAGTAACTGTTTTGAGTAAATAATTTGAAAATATTAACATCTAATTCATTTTAAGATTTTCCCAATATTTTGGATTAGTTTTGCTTTTTTCAGATCTTACACTAAGATATCTTACTTTTTGATAAAAACAGAATTACTTGTGTTACAATTATTAAAATTTAATTTTCTCGCAATTGTTTTCAAATAATAAATTTTCGTGAGACAAAAAAAACTACTTTCCATTTCCTATGTTTAAGTAGAGAAAAAATTTTATCTTGGATTCCCTTAACTGCTTTTTGCTAAAAAGAGGATTAATCAAAAGAATTGAAAATAATCTTTTCAAAGTCAAAAGAAGGAAAGCGGGCAATTAAACTCAAAAACTATCCCATTCATTACGGTTTAATCGAAATTAACTCTACATTTGGCTAAAATTTAGCAAAAAATGAGAAAAGTTTCTAGAAGATATCCGTTTATGTTGAGAGAAGGACCAAGGCAATAGATAGGCGATGTTCATATGCCTTCAATTATAAATGAATGAAGCTACAATAGCATAAGAGCATCTATGTGCTTTTAAGAGAAACCAAATATTCCCCAAGGACACTCTAGATCACACCAAGTTATTCAAAAGTATATAAATCCTTTTGAAAAAGCGATGTTAAGCTAACACGCAAGAGCTTTTCAGGAATTTTGGTACGGGTATATGACCAAGTTTATTATTCATGAGAAATTTACAATTTTTTATGTGAAATTGATTGTCAAGCATGAATGTAATATTTCCTATAATTTTATTTAAGAGCATTTATTAAAAATTTCAATAAAGAATACTTTTGATATTCCTTTTTAAAAAAGCTTGTATCTGCTTGCATTTTTCAGATTTGTTTTTGCAAATGGAAAATATCATTAAAATTGTGAAGAAATTCTGTTAGAAAAATTTTACACATAATTAACTGGCAATGTTTAATCGCCTCATTTTAATTTTAATATTTAATCTTTAGAGTAATACTTTAGACATAAGTAACAGAAATTGCTGCCTACTTTTATAGATTTTCATCATTTTAACTTTTATCTATAAGCTATTATAATAGCAATGAACTCTTTATATGAATTTTTTGGAAATTATGTCTTGTTTAAAATCAGTAAAATCAAGCTTTCAAATTCAATCTATAAATATCTATACAAATCTTTAACTTTATACCTAGTTTTATTTTCATAGTAAGCGATTTGAATAATCCTAACTTAAATTAACATAAAAGAATATTTTCACAAATCTGATGACCAACTGCTGCTGTTATCAAATCCTATGGTTATATCCACAAATCATTCCCATAGGATGGATATCAAAATATCAGAAAACTCAATTTGCCTAGTACTCAAAGATAAATTCTGCAATTGAAGTCGAAACCAAATAGTATCCCGCTGTGCTACATATGTTCTTAAAGGGAATATTTTGTTGTTCACAAAAATATTCACACCGTGTGGCGCTGAGAAGATTTTGAATTTAGTCTTTGGATAAATCACAAAACATTAAATAAAAAAAACAACCATCTAAAGACACATCAAAGCCAAGGGCAATAGGTAACCACATGTAACAAGGCACAATAGAAAAACAAACTTACACATCACATGCAGTTTGTGTCCCAGTTTGTTTAATTGCAGTATTGGATAAATAGGAAAATATTTCAAACCACGAATTATCACAGCAGGATACATCTCTTAAATTTTTTTTTAAGAAAGGGAGTCCTAGTCAGCATTAAAATGTTTACCCTCAGTTTACTTATCCCTTCTCACACTTGCAACTTAATTTGGATAAATTTGCGGGTGATTCTTGGATTCAAATTAAAAATAAAGTTTTGAACATAAAATAAGTAATTTTTCAGAAACTTCAGTTTTAAACATATTGAAAGTTATTAAGCTGTGAAAGTTGGAGTTCTTAAGTGGAGTTAAGTGCATTTCGGTAGTTTTTTAGACACTTAACTTTTCGGATATGACCAGTGATTAAAAAACGAAACTTATGTACCCATCAGGTACCTTAAGAAAATTTTTGAAGCTTATACAAACGGATTTTTCTTTGTTTTAAATAAATTTTGAACCAACTTTATTCCCAAAATAAGATTTTCGGCAAATAAGGCATATATTACGTAGTTTTGTCACATCATACACATATGTATATGTGACAGAATAAAGTTTGCTTTAGGGAAAGCCAGCTTAACAACAACAAAAATTTCACGAAAAGGATTAAGTTTCCTTTCAGGTGTTAATGATTTTAAATTCAAACTCAACGAGCACAAGCAGGGATGAAAAATGCACTTTGGCATCGGCTGTTATACGATGCATCGAAAAAAAACAATGATTGCATTTTCCATACATTGTTTTGTTTTTAAATTTACCTCAGATTAACTGTCAGTGAATACTGAACTGCATCCATTCATTCAATCAAGACACATAAATGAAACGATGTGCATAACATGCAAAAAAATTGAACATATATTGCAAATTAACTGTATTTACGATTAGTTAAATCATTTTAAAAACATGTTTTTATTCCTCAAAAACTGACTGCTTTAACCAAAATTATGAATATAAATATTTAGATATATTTCATCCATTTTTTTTATTTTATTTATTATACTAAAACGCACAAAAAATACTTAAAATTATGGGTTAAATCAAACTAAAAATCCCAAAGCTCCTTGGTTATTAAAGTGACATCAGTCATGCAAGTGCTTCCACCTATCATATTTTACTTTTAACATTGCTGGCTTTTTCGATGTATAGTATTGAAAACATCAAAGTATCAAATCAATCAAGCGTCATAAGCTACATCGGTTTTTCGATGCATCGTTCTAAAAACATCGAATGTTTTTATTAAATCGATGTATATCGTCCATTCCTAGTTGAATGTGTCATTGAAAGATTTTTAGAAGTTTATTTTAATCTATTTCAATTTGTATGACGATGACGATGAAATGTTATCCTAACCTAAAATATTGCATTATCTACATTGTATACGTTATTGTCGACATAGTTAATATTTTCTACGCCAAATTTAATTGTCTACGCATTGTTTACATTGAAGTGTAGACAATTAAAGTCTACGTGTAGAGGAACAACCCTGCAAACAACTATTACTACTAATGCTAATAGTTATGTCAACTATTTGTTATATTAGCATAAAAATTTTTTGATTTTCTTTCTTTTTTTGCAATTAAAAGAGTTTTAATTTCCCCCTAATATATGCAATATTCAAATTTAAGGAGCCAATTGGCTTATTTTCATATCATCCAAAATTCAGAGTTAATTACTCTAAATAAGTAAAGGATCCTTTATTTCCCCCTAAAAATTAAATAAACATATATTTTCCAGTCGACAAAGAAATAACCATTAAGGTCAAGACATAACTCATTTTGAAAACTATTAACGCTCAGCTGGAGCTTAAGAGATTACATCAGGAATGGTCAATGGCTCTTTATCAAATATCTTCGTCTAACGATAACATCAACAAATTATAATAACTGCTGTTTACTTATTTCAGTGTTAAAAAATATATAAATATATTTGTTTATATATATGTGTACTTTTATACATATATAACAAGATATCAATATGCGATTAATTTTAAATTTTATGACTTAGTGAACTTAATGGTTTTCTTTAAACATTTGAAGAGTTTTTCTAGCGAATTGGAATCTAATGCATTTAAAAGCATCAAAATGCTATCCATGCTTAACATTATTCCAAAAATATTGTTTTTTTCCGCTCTATGGGCTCCCCAATAAGTAAAGCATCTAACGGACTTAAATTAAAACTAGGAAACCACTAAATGAAAATATTATTTAACATGGTATCCCGTGCGAAGTATTCAAAGATAATTACAGAGAGTCACCACAAAAAATATGAATTACGATTATTGCTGTGGTGAGGGCAAGCAAAATACCAGAGACATGTTTTAATATATGATAATGTTTTTAGGGTTTGAAATCTGATATGTACTCAGTGCATCAGCGGTGTTATCAGATGCATAACCAGGCGTACTATGTTTGCGTATTTGTTGTTTACTTGTAGAAAACAAGTATTTCACTTTATTGCAGGATATACAGGATTGTACTCTGACTTTAATGTCACAATTCTATGATGTGTGGATTTACCCAAAAGACTTGTTTTGTAAATTATAAAAATTTTTCTTACGTTAAACATGAAAGAATGTATTTTAGCTTCTGCAAAATAATCCCAGAAACAGATATAACAATTTGAATGAACGACGACCAAACTGAACGTGACTCTTGGTCGTAACAAAATTTATTGAGGCAAAAATTTTGTTACCTCACAAAGTATATAACTCAACTGGAGATCATGTAAACTAACTCCATAATTTTGCGATCCTTCTAAATGTCAAATCTGGAAGGAACATCTGTAATTTATGTAAACATTGTGGAATAGTGTAAGAAAGTAATTAATGTGAAACAAGCCTCCTGCCATCAAATATTATATTAAGATTTGGTGATTGTGATGATAGGAACTGTTAGCTAAAATTTCTGATTTGCAAAGTTAATGCTTAGATCAAGAAATATAATGAAAATTTCTGAAAAGTAAAGTTTTATTTCTTTGTTAAATTTTTCCGATTAGTGCTTTCAAGAATTTTAAATATTGTAAGACCAGAAGTTACGCTAATTTAAATAAAAATTATGTATTTACGTAGAGAGCAAAATTTAAATAAACTTTTGAAAATTAACAGAATTTTACTTTAGTAAAAACTTTATCGGATAAAAGCGTCATTAAGCCCCTAGCGCTAGCCTAACACATTCGTTCAGTACAACTGGGATGACTGTAGATAATGACTCATACTTGTTATTACTTTACTAAAAGCAATCTATGACAAATTTTTTCTTTTGAAAATATGATTGCCATAAAAGCAAAATTCTTGAAAATCCTGTCTGAACTTTAAAAAAACCTAAACTGAAATTTATGATGTTATTAGAATTATCGTAAGAGCTTATAATAAACTTTGGCACCAAGTAGTCTGGGCAAGCTATACACATAAGAATGTTTTGGTGTACTTAAATAAACATAAAAAATTTAATGAAAAAGAAATATGGCGAATACTTCAAGAAATGAAGGAAAATAATAACTGTAGAAATACATGACTGCAGATTCTGATACCGATGCTACAAAATCAAAGAAAGCAACACCTTAATTTTTTTCTCTTTTATTTCAAAAAACCGCTCACAAAAGTAATTAAAAACAAAATATTCAAATTTGGAAATGGAAATGATAATAACAAAATGAGCAGAGCAAATGAAAGATCCATAAAATTAATACAACAGTTTATGGGAAATGTAGGTACTTAATAAAACTATATTGTAGTATTGGCGATAATTATGGAAAGTTTTATTTGCCCGTAAGAAAATGGACCTCAATGTGTTTCTCCTCGACTGGATTTTGGGTGAATTGATAACAAGAATATCTATAGGCAGTTAATATTAGAAAAATTTTACAGACATTTTTTATATACAGGAAAAGAAAAGATAATTTTATTACAGTTCACATTCTTATGAACATTTTTACAGAATTTTAAAGTTATCAACTCTTTAGGGATGACTATAAAATGATCATTCATTGTAAAATATTGAGAAATTCATTCCTTTAATATCTCGAGTCAAAATTTTGAGCCTCATTTCATCCTCTTTGATTGCTAAGAAGGCCGATGAAGTTGAAAAAAGATTCAACTCTCTCATTTAGGTTTATGATAAAGTTGGGTCTTCTTTCAACGTCTTAAGCCTACATAAGTCCCGATACAGTACCAAAGGAGTTCGAAAGTTCGCATTATTGAGGTCAGGCATTTTGGTTGAGAAGAATAATAGTAAATTATATTGGGTTTTAAGTAATATAAAAACACCTAAGCTTTCGGTTCAGCTTACACTATGTGTACACATACTAAATCATTGTATCATGAAAATTTGATCTAATAACAATTTCCATACCAGGTGAAATTCACAAATTTCGTTTCCCTGCATTGAAAGTTCTCCTAAAATCATTGATCTTTTATTTTCTAATTGCAATATCTTATAATTTTTATTCCTCTTTTTTTAATATAATAAAGAGTAATATCACGTGTTGTTTTTTCATACAGAAAATTGATGTGAAAGATGTGAACAATTTTCAAAAAATGTACAAAAAAATAAAATTTGATTAAAAGTAGAAAAACCTGCATATTGTTTTCTATTAGTCATAACAATTTGTATTGGTGATAAAAACAGATATTAAGATAATTAATAAAATTGTGGAATTTTTTTTTTGTATTCATTTTCATAGCAGTGAGAAATTTTTTTGGAATCATTGTTGTGTATCGTTTGCAAATGAAATTTACGCTGCATATCTTGTAAACCGGATATTTTATCGCTACCGGTATCAGAATTAAGCTAAAAAACGTCTGTTGTATGAATATAGTTATCAGAGATATTATCAATAATATGCTCATATCTAAGAACAAAAAACAAAGGAAAAGCAAGAAAATTTTCTAATATTAAAGCTATGATTTATACAGTAATAAGAAGATAAGAAATTATAACAAAACGCGACAGACTTCACTGGGATGGTAAAAACGGTTAACTATCACGATACTTTGCGTTTTTTGCAGTAAAAATTGAGTTATTCTATTTTTTTTCAACTTTCCAGATCACATATCAAATTTAACGAGTATCTCTTGAATTTCTCAGTGTAATAATATCAGCCCTATAAAATTATGAAAATTAAATATTAAAATGCACATATAATTGATAAAATGCATCTAATACTATCTCTTTTGATTGTTAGCATTTTCTTTCTTCCTGACACACTTGAATATAGCCCAAGGCTCAGGTGTGTCGATCCATTTAAATAGCTAAGATTATGTGCTCGAGGCATGTTAGTATGTAATCTGCACCTTAAAAACTATTCTCAGATACCCTTTACTAGTTCTAACATATAAGACTCAGATGTTGATTTTAAGTTAGTTTAATGAAAGATGCATACCTCCTTGGATTGCATGCTTTCCACAAGATTAACATCTGACAGATGAGTCTGGAACTAAGTGTTAAATTATGTTATTGTAGCATCTTATAGAAACGACAAAGGCAATCAGTAAGGCTTGCAGTTTGTTTTCTTTTACTATTTCTTTCGTTGTTGTGAAATTTTTTCTGTAATACTTTTTAGTGGCTCAAGTTACATAGAGTTAGTTAAAGGCATGCGTGCAAGATTTTCACGGTTGTTAGGCATTATAATTCTTTCGCGCTTTAGGTTTAAAATTATGCTTCACAGCAATGTCACAATTTGATAAAGAACTCCGCTACTGATTGTGAGCAGCAAATTGGAAAGTCAAACAGAATATTGTGGGAATTGTAATAAATTCAAAGATGATAAATATTTAAAAAATATTAACTCTGTTATTCTCTAAGACATTTTTTCCATGCTTTTGCTGATTTTTTTGTTTATAAGCACTCTTCAAAAGAAAAATATAAAAAAACTTAAATAAGGTTTGTTTCAAACCAATTAACTACTAGGATTTTTAACTGTAAAGGTGCTATTACACCTTCATATAAATATGGAAGAAATGTCACATTCGATGTATCATACAAGTGTGATAGCCATATTTATATGTTAAAATCTGTATAGTGCAATAGCTCTTCTGAAAAATCTTTTTCATATTTATATGAAAGTGTAATAGCACCTTAAGTAAAAAGTAATATCGAGAATTTTACTTAATTTCCTTTTTGCTAAAAAATATTGGCACAATTTGCAGAACAGGGGCTTAGAAACGACTTTATTTAGCCCTGTAAAAGATATTAAGCACCAAAACAACGAGTTTATTTATATAAATCCAGGGCAAGAAAATTTTCTATTAGGCTCAATTTAAAAAATTCTATAAAAAATTAAATTAATTTAAAACTTGCAATTTTCGAAAGAATAAACCAAAAAGAAACTTAAATGTGAACACTAATTACTTTCACATAATTTCTAGCTTTCTTACGGCTGTTACCAGAATTTTTTGATTGCTTATTCAAAAAGTTTAAAAGCTTAAGTATCTTCAATGAATTTTTAGGACATGAAAAAATGTTTTGCATGTATACAAACTCTTTGAAATCTATATCTTTGTAATTTTACTACTCTTAAATTTTCTTTGAAAACAGTTTTATTTAAAAAGTCATTAAATATAGGTAACAGAAAGTATTACAAAGGACGTATTTTAGCGATCTTGTATAAAAATAAATCATCTTATATATCAAATAGGTATAATAACTTGATAACATTACTTCAGGATAAAATAACTGGAAAGGTCTTAAGACACTCTTAAAGGTTTTTAATTAAAACCGTAACGAGAATAGCACAAAACAAACACCTGCTTACCTTTTGTTAGATGGTTTGAGGAATGCCATAAAAAGAAAACTATTAGATACGACTTTAAATTCATTAATTTATGGAAATTAAATTATATTGCCTGATAAATAGCCGTACCGCATATTTATTATAAAACTATAAAAATCTTAATAGCGAAATATATTCTATAAAAAGTTGTAAGGGATAAGCCAATAAACTACTAAACGCCTAGCTAAAAGCACAATTCTAATATTGCCTTGACTACAAAAAAATTTCATTGCCGTTTTCCTATTTAAATCAAAGATAATTTCTCTGAGAGGAGTAAACTATTTATCGACAAATATATTATCCATTTTGCTTAGTTTTGTTTTGAAGATATAAAAAAATATGCTATAGATTGTCTTGAGCAAAAAATTGTTTCAGGTAGCATTTGATAGCTTCATTAGAATTCAACTTTTTTTTTCAAAAAATTTTTTTTCCAGTATAGAAGATAATTTTATACTGCCAGAGGAATATCTAATTTGCATTTGGTGCTAAATTGCATTCAAATTATACAACTTTTACTGGTGACCAAATGTGTATGTTTTTTTGGTATTTTTATGATTTATAATTTTCCATTGTTGAGCTTTTTGTTTGGTGAGTTGATTGATTTCGCAAGATTTTGTTTTGCAGCAATTGACTCCCTGATGAGTCTTTTAGTTTGGAAGGCATATCAAATGATGTATTTAAAGATGAATCATGACCTAAAGCGGAGCTTCAATGAAAACTGAGCTCAAAAAGGAACTGATAAAACGTATAAAACGATATTATAAGCCCATCTTTCATCAGGAACAATATACTTTTAAGCATTTTTTTTAGCCTAATACTTTCCTTACTATTTTTCTTTTTTGCTGGAAAGTTGCATAACAATGATGCAAATTTAGTTAATTTTTTTCTTCATTTATGGATACAATATTATTAAATGTTCATTAAATAAATGTGCTTAAAAGTTATGTGTATCTCTCGTATTATAAGATATAAATTAGATAGCAATTCAATATTTGAAAAAATGAAATATCGCTTATCATGTAATTTACAACTTTTATGCACCTAAAAAAGTTTCGTCTCATTTACTAGCTAGGAACATTTTCTTTAACTTCCTTTTTCTAAAGATAAATAATTTGACTTAATTAATTCTTCATTAAACAAGTTTTTTTGTAATCAAAATGTTTACCCAAAAATCGATTTTATTAATAAATCTATTTCCAAATCTGTTGGCCGTATGGTACAAATAAACCAGCAAAGAGCAAAGCATTTTATATCTTATTTAATAGTGTCAGCGCATTCGCCTAATGTATAGACTTAAGAATTAAAAATCCTTCTGTTTCTTGTTATTTGTTTTTTTTTTTGTTTCTGTTTTGTTAGATTTTTTTTTTTTTTTTTGATTACTCTTCTTTCCAGTGACAAATAGCCTTAATGATCGGTGAGTTAGAAAATTAATGACGGTCCTGGAATTTTATTTCTTTCTACATGAAATAAGGTGAAGTAGCTAGCATTTGGATATTTCTCAGGCGGACATTTTGGCTAAACAAAATCCGTAAAAATGTAAGAGATCTCCTTGATAAAGACGAGTGTCCAATAAAAGACGAAATATTGAGCCATAAGAGGAGAAATATGTTTGGGTAGAAACGATCCCATGTCTTGATAAGTGTAATACCTGCTTCAGAATTAAATGAAGATATAAACCAAGCAAGTGTATTGGTTACATAAAGAACAAAAAAATAAAAATAAACTAAATCTATAAATGTCAAAGAAGTGTGCCGACTATACTAAACTCAACATTTAATACCCTCTTTACATTAACTTGGGAAAATAAGGTCTAGACAAGCAGCAATGTAATCGGCAGGAGGTCAAACTGTACAACATTTATCTATACAACAACAAATAAAAAACGACAAAATTTACATGAGCTGCAATTTTTACAGAAGTTCAAAGCTTAAAATAAACCCAGGCTAAACTATAGTACTACTAAATTTAATAATAATTGAGTACTAGAAATCTTAAGGAGCTTAAGATTTCAAAAAAAAGAAGAAAATAAAAGAAATTGCAACACTATGGAAAATTAATTACCTTCCCAAGGTTATATCACGTTGGGTAAACGAAAGGTAAACAACTATAAAAAAATAACTTAAACGTCTCATGGAGACATGCTGACACCTGTGGTTTTATTGGAATGAATGTTATGACCAGGAACTGACAGATGGCCCATAAAACAATTATTTTATATTTCTCCCATTTTATTTCTATTAGGAACCCCTTCTATGCATATTTTATTGGTTCTTGTAGCGCCAAGTTTAGGTGTCTTAGCGATCTAAAGTTTAAAAAGAAGTTTGGGCTGAGATTGTCCGATAAGGAAATGATAAGTCGCCGGCATCGGAGATTATAAAAGTCAAATGTACACTTTTACCATTTTGTTTATAGCTAAAATGAATTTTATTTTTATTTTAATACGTTTAAATATATATCTTTGAAGAATATTTGACTGTATAATATTACATCGAAATGAAAAACTTTTCCGTTTTTTTTCCTTTTTTTCAGTGCCACTGTGAGATTTAAACATAAGCAAGATGTAAGCAAATTTTTATGTATTTCTTTTACCTTAGCTCTATGTCTTACATGAGTTAGAAAATTCCAAAAGAAAAACTTTATTAATGATGTCAACTAAGTTTTAAAAACCTATTTCAAGAGTTCTAAAGTTATTAGATTATTTCATTTATATTGACAAGGAGGCTTTTTAACCATACGAAGTAAGGAAAGTGCTTTCAATAGAATTGTGTAAATAATTGTTCATTGGAACACTTTGAAAGTTTGGAATTCTTGAGGTCACATATCATAGTTAATTGTAGACATATTTCCCAATAACAGTAAAAAATAACTTAGTAATAACCTTTTAGGTTGCAAAGGAGTAAGATCATATAGGAAAACTTGTATACAGTGGTCCAATTAATATATTTCTGAAAAAATCATTAGAAAATGAATTTTTTGCTATTCAACTAAAGAAGTCATTTGATTTATTTCATGAAAATTTCTTTTAATCACTTTTTTATTATTATATTCAGGAAATAGTCATTCTGAGTTCAAATGATGTCTGTTTTCGAAATTTTTGTTTAAATTGACCCATGCTTTGACTGACTTGTCAGATTTTATAGTGATGTTCGATTTAAGTTATTCCGCGATATTGGTTTATCGATATTAAATTTCAAGTATTCATAAATTAAGAGATCTGAGAACTTTAATTCAGATGATTGTCAGGACTAATCAATAGGAGGATTATCAAATAACATAGAATAAAAGAGTTAACATATCGATTGTGATTGAATTGGCACCAATACTACATCAAACACTACCTTTCGGCTTCTTCAATGACTTGTTACATTCATCAAAAATTTATAACTAAATTAACCATTTTCAGAAATGAAGTGCTTAAAGTGTTAGCTAAATTATTCAGCTTACAGCTTTTCAAATGCACCCATCACAAGTCAAGTCATAGTCTTGTGACTTATACAACAAAGTCATCCAAATGATATTTTAATTTAAATACGAATGCTAAAATTTCATCAAAAAATTCAAAAGCATTAGTCAATCCTACAGTAAGCAAACTTCCCAAAAGCCTTGATTATATGAATTTTTCCCAGTTTACCTTTGTTATCACGAACATTACGCCTCCCTTTAACGGATATAATGAGATGTAAAATATTAACGACCAACTCAGTATATTTTTAATTATTCTTATTTGACATGTTCCTTACATTAGATCGGACCTAATAAAACAAAAATGGAAATTAGAAATGCTTCTTCCACTTGTGAAATTTGTGTAGAAAAAATTTTTTTTATTATTATTTTTGTAGTGACAAGAACCAAGTCAACAAAAGTCTTTTTAACCAATTCAATAATATCAATGCGAATTAACAGGACGGAAGCCCACCCACAGTAAAGTAGATTCGTGACAACGCCATACCATTCCAGCTTCCACTTTTCTGGTCGATTGAGCCTATCTTAGGTCTAACATCTTCTTCAGTAAAATACGCTTTAATATTGTATGTTCTTTATATATATATTCCCTAAAGTGCATATATGGTGGGACCATATCGATGCCATTATAGTACAATGCTTTAAGTGGTTTGCCTTTAGCATGTTCAATTCGATTCGCCATCGAAAATACATGACTATAGCTTGATAAGGTAGCTGCCACCACATAAAATCACAGTACCTTGCCAGACAAATAAGATTTCCGAAGAGGTGGTTCTCCGCATGATCCGATTTGAGAAAATTTATTATTCGCCACGATCCATGTACTGACTAGAACGTTTGTCTGAATTTTGTTTTCATAAAGATGATGATGCCCCTTAGAGGTTGCTATCGTGCGCTAAAATTTATATTCGATCAGTAAGCGTTTGCTTTTAGAATAAACTGTACAAAATGGAATATTGAGTCTAATACTTATTCTACAACTTTATAGCATTTATATATATATATATCTATATATTGATATATTGATTTATTTGAATGTTAATCATCAATTGTTGACCATAATTACTAGTATAGCTTCTACATATATGAACTAACAATGATATCTTCACTCTTTTAACTTAACTGACTTACAATTTATGCTTTTGCATGTAAATTAAATTGAAACAATGACGATAATGTAAGAAACATGGGAATCTTCGGCTGTCTTATTTGATGCACTCACGCAGGTACTCATACTACTTGAGGCTCAATTAATAAGCTACGTCTTTGCAACATTAAAATTATGTGAAACGCTACTCGAATTAGTTGTAATATTCTACATGTCATTAACACGAGGTGCTGCTGAATTCTGGGTTAAATTTCATTTGAGTAATAGTATTACAATTGTAGTTTTAACTTACTTATATATTATACTTTGTTTTCTTGGTTGAAATCCAAATGGAATAAGTTGTTATTTACTAGAGATCCTATTGAATTTACGTAAAAGACTAACTTGAATTGAAGTTTTTTTTATTTCATCTAGTAGAGTTTAATTTATAACTTTAGAGTACATCGACTTGGATTTTCAAACCTTCCATTTAGCTTTTGTAGTAAAACACCCAAATTAAGTGAGGTAATTTTTATTTTTCGACCGGATAAACACGCAGGAAATATATAATTATAAGTTTAAGGCTGATTGCTTCATAAATGCTCATGATATTTGTTGATATATTAACAAAGAGATTATTGTATTAACTTGTGAAGAACTCGTTCAATTAAAGAGAGAGGTGTCTAGAAAATATATTTTTAAATTTATAATTTGAGGTAATAAATTTTTGACTTGAAACGAAATTAATATTTCTTTAAATATGAAAACTATGAATACATTGAATCAATATTTTTTGGGATAGTTTAAAAATGTATTTTATGCAAGATAAATTTAATCATGGATACAAACTTTTTAGAAATCTATTTCAAAATTATTGCAAAAAAGGGAAATTCCGAAAAATTTAAGCGTTAGCAAGTCGAGGACTACTACAGAAAAAACATCAAAAGAAAAAAAGCTTAACATTTATTTAATTCGCTATTTTAACAACCCAAAGCAAAAACAAACTAGTCTTCATTTTCATGATTACTAGTAATTTTATGTTCGAGATTATTGCAACAAAATTCGATTATAGAAATTAAAATGGCCATTAATTTGAACTAATTGGTATATGACCAGAATTTATTGCAATTTTATTTGTTCCAAGTTGACTTTAAAAAATACTAAAGGAAATATTGATGGAATAAAATCTTTAAATGTAAGTTGCAATTTTTCGATATTTAAAATATAAATCCCCCGGGTTTTTTTTAGTTCAAATCAACAAAACTCTTCTTCACTACAAAATAAAGGAATAGAAAACATTTTATAGTTTGAAATGTAAAATTTATATTTTATGAAATTACTTATGAAGACTAAGCTTTGTTAGCTAGATTTATCGAAAAAAGATCAAAATTTATTATGTGAGAACTTAGCAGAGTCAAACGTTCTACTTAAGAAGCTTAAAAGGACATAAAATACTCCTGCAATTTTAACATACTACCTTAATCATAAGGTTCCCGGAATGATATGTGGCGTTCCTAGCTAGCATTCGGTTATCAATTTTTTGTGTTATGTTACTCAACTTTTGCTACAAAGTTTGACGTTATTTCATCATCAGTTGTGAAAGTTATGTCGAGTTTAGTACACCTGCCTCTGAGCGTGTTCACGATTTTTGAGAGTTTTTGCAATCATTAAGTTTTTGGCTAAAACAAACACGAATACCACCTAATTTACCAGATTTAGCTCTCTGTGACTTCTTCCTGTTCAATCAAATCATTAAACCGCTGAGAGGAACGTGTTTCAGCAGCCGAGAGGAGATAAGGGAAAAATCGAATATGGCCCTAATGGAGATACCTAACATCGAATTTGAAATTGTTTGAAAGACTGGATCAAGCGTTGTAACAATGAACTGATGTTGTTTATTTGTTTAATTAATTTCTTTTTGATCAAGGTAGTATAAGCCCCAACGCTTTTAGGAATAATAAAAAAAAACAATAAATTTAATAATACGTAATCTAGTATTATTACGTGTCTACATATGAACACTTCCAAATTTTCATAATCTCAAAGACGACTTATATTTCGCTAAAACTAAGCTTTATCACCAAATGCTAAAACTATTTTAAGATTATTCATTTATCATTTATTTATTTCACTTTATGGAAAAACCTGAACATATCTTCGTAATCCTTAGTAAACCAATTTCTATTTAACATTACTTCAAAATTGTTTCTTTGATTATAACACATACAATTTGTTACTTTACTCATTATCGTTATTTTCCTTTCTAACCTTAATACTGTATAAACAACCTGTCGACTGCACCAAGATTACATAAGTATTTCTTAAGCATAAAACTTTTGTACTAATTCAAGAGTGAATTAAAAATATTAAAATAGGTCTTTACAAGAATTCTCTTCTAAAGATTATAATTCCAGGTTTAAGCGGTAGTAGCAGCTTTTCCAAAATTGACAGCTTTGATAATAGCGAAATGTCTTAATGGCCTTCAAGAGATAACATACTGCCAAGGAGGCGTAATAAATTTTGCGATAGCGGCAAATCACTTAGACATTATGTCATCTTACTGATGAGCTTTTTCTTATTTTTTTGTGTGTGTGTATATACATTAAAAACGATGCACCTAACACATGCCATAAGCCAGAACTCCAGTTAAGAGCTCATGCAAATCGAAATCCAAGAACATAACAATTAAATTAGCATAACAAAACCAACAAATGTCGACTGAATATTTACATATTTTTTGCCTTAACTTAATATTCATATTAATTTGCGTGCAAAGAGACTATTTTCTTGTCTACTGGATCCACAAATATGGGACCCTATATCACTATGATCATCAAAAATTTATAATTACAATACTTGAACATGGGTTTAAAATTTGTGAACTAACTAATCTAATAAGGACTCTCACCTGTAATAGTCACCCTTGCAATATATATTTCCATCCCGTAAAAAACATGAAGTTTCACGTTCTAAAGGTTGACGGCATACACAACACTGTAGACATCCTGCATGCCATCGTTTCTCCACAACTGATAAATAGAAGCGGTCCTATTTAAGTTTTTAAATAAATTTTAAATTTGAGAAAATTTTAGTTTTAGTTTATTAAAATTACCTGAATCAATCTTCCACAGCCAGCACAATCATCGGGACCTGTCAGTGTATCATGTAAAGATTCTGGACTACTTGGTGGACCACACGGTTCCCTTTTGAGCCGAACATTCGTGTTATTACCTCCGACTAGTTCATTACAATCATTCCGACTAATATCTGAGTAGTTAATAGATGACTCATCAAATACTGTTCGCTCAGACGTATCATAACTGCAATTTTGAGATGAGTTAGTCCGAGTCGTAATATTAGAATAATTGCAGTTAGCATGTTCGATTAGTCTTGTAATATACCTTCGACATGAATCATTGAATATTGGACTTGAGCCAAATGATTTGTTAGCATGATCACATGCATCTGGGCATGAAGAACACATACGATTCAATGGATGATTATTATTTGAACCAACACAATGTCCACTTAAGGTGCCTGGAAATTTTGGACTACGTTCCCTAGCAGGACCCAAAAATCTTGCGCTCTGCTGCTGTTAAAAAAATTAAATCTAAGGTCAGCATCTTCATTACTTTAAAAATGAATAGTAATTAATTATTCACTAAAATAGAAATATTATCATAATCAGCATTTAATGAAGATAAATGAATCTACGTTACTATCAGATAGGCTCTCTGAAAAACCGGCACTAGAAAATCGATATGCTAATCTTTGGTCAATATTTTAGAATTTTTACTTCAATCTTACTCATACAGGAGCTGAATATTTTTTAAATTAATCCATTGATCTTAATTACAGCATCAAGATTAGTGCCGTAAGGTGATTATTTTATTATTATTGAATAAGAGGTCAATTGTCATCTAAGATAGCACTTTAAACTTTCGTTCAGGGTATTTTAATTTGTCAAATGGCCAAGAGGCCTTCGGAAAACTGTAGTTTACTATAATAAACCTGGATAAAATTTTCAACAGTAGCATGATGAAGGCTTATTTCAACAGATAAACAATATCATCACTGATAACGTACTTAAAGTCACGCATAAATTTACTTTCAAAATCACATTGAATTTATCTACACAAAGACTTAATTAATAGTGCTACTAATTTACTAAATAATATTACTAAATAATGTTGGAGTATTTTTAAAATTATGTGTATTAATATTTAGCTAAAAAACCTTCGAAATTGTCATTTCATCTAAAATTGAATTTTTATGTACGGAAGACTTAATCAACAATAAACCTTGAGTATTTAACTAATTGCAATTATTTTCAGGTACTAAAATCATCGATCAAGGATATAAATCCTGATTCTAAATGCATTTAATTAAAGCTGCAGCTAGTTCAAAATGATTGGGATGTTTTTTGGATTTAAAAATTGAATATTTCATTTTAATAAGTTAGAAAAGTTGATCGTTATTTTTCTTTGAAATTGTTTGAATTCTTAGAAATAAGTGAATAAAGAAGAATCAATTGATTGATACATCTGAGTGTCAGCTGAAAACGGATTAGGCAAGAATTCGAGATTGATGCAAAAAATGCGATAGAGATGAAAATGGGAGCAAGTAATTAAGCACATTCAGAATAGAAGTCAGCTAATTCTAGTATTAAAGAAACGATTTCAAGATTGTTGTTGATATATTGAAATAGCTATAATATATAGAAAAAAACGCTAAAAGAAAAGTTTTTTTTCCATAAAATACTCAAGTGAAGAAGAAAATGATGCAGAATCAGAAGTTGATAACTTAGACGATGATTTGATTGAAAGCGATGGTGAAACAAATGTATGCAAGAAACTTGCAAGAGAAAACTACCCCTTCATGTTGAAGATTGCTTCAAAAAATATCATACATATAAATAATTATTATTAATTTTTTAGAAACTCGGATATGTGGTACTTCTTCAAAAAATAAATAATTTTTGGCAAAACTGTTAAACTGAAATGAATAATAAAATAAAATCTTTTCTTTTCATATTTTTTAAAAATAAATAAAATCTGGTGAGATTCAAGAATGCGCAAAGTCGCATCCGATAAGAGTTAGTAATATTTTTTAATAAATAAATCCTTTTTTTTTATATTGTAGTAAACACTTATCCTGAATTAACTCGCATTGCCATCTTGTACGACATTCCGAAATCGACTCAACACATGTTGCTGAGTTTGCTAGCTAAAATGTAGTCTTAATAGGATGGTGCCACCCAACAAAAGAAACCATTGATTGATTGAAATAAAAAAAAAATCAAGCGTACCTGATATTAAATTCTTATTCAAAAATCTTTAAGGGAAAATTTATTAATTTTAGTTTTACTTAGAGATCTTTCTAATAAATTTTATTTATGCTTTTCATTAGCTTTTGTAAAATTTTACAAATATTTTTTGCGAGGAATTGCATTAATTTTAAGGTTAGCTGAAACCTAGCAGATTCGTTTTTTTCTCTTATTTTATTATTTCATTTATTTATCTCAAACACAAACCTAAGAAAATATTCGTACATGAGAAATGATGAATGAATAAGAGCTAACATGTAAGCTTTTCCTCTTTTTTTTGTCTTAACGTTTTATGCAATAGTTTAAAATTTTTATATTGCTTTATAGGATGCAATTCCAACAAATAAAATCCTAATTCTATTAAAATTACTGCATCACTTTAAATTTATAGTTAATTTCTCTTAAAATGTTCACATTCAGATCATCAAATCATATTTAGACTGATTTATTAAATTTGTTAGTAAACGTGACTTTTAAGCTACACTCTAATATCATTAACTATTGTGCAATTTAACAATATACTTTATGTGGACTTAACCAACAATTGACTATAAATTTCGATTTGCTTCATTGACCTTTGCACTATTAAAGCTCTGTTGTTGCTTAATAGCGCCATTTAGCGTTTTAAAAAACGACAAATCCTGAAATTTATTGTCAGAAGTAACTTATAGCCTACCTTTGTGGTGAAGTATTTTCGTGCGCTACCGCTTTCTTACCCGAAATGCTTGAGTGATTGATAGCCCTGTATATATTAATCCAAATATATATATAGATATATATTTGTGTATATATATTTTTAAAATAAAGATATTTATGATATTCTTGCTTTTGGGTAAACACTTTGCTTGCTTCGTTTCCTTAAAACCACACAGAACTGTTCTTGGTATTTAGCCAGCGGAATTTTAGCGCGCGGTCATTCATTATCTAATATGTGTGAAAAAGCTAGATACAAAATCTTTGTATCTTTTTGTGGGGGTTCCTTAGTAAGAACATCAAACCATAAAACAGTTTTAGCAGCTTGCACTAGTAAGTAAAAGCCGACTAATGTATTTTGGTGGTAATAGGTAGTAAATGCTATTAGACAGGCACTTAGCAATCGTTATGTAATTTTTCGCTGTTTAAGATCTAATATTCGACTAAAAATAAGAAAGAAGATATTTTACCTAGTCTTGGTATGTTAGTTAAGCTAAATTAAGTTAACTTTTAATGAGTGTTGTTAGATGGACTCAAAAACATTTGATAAATGTAACTCGTAAACGTTATCTAAAAAATTTTGTTCTACTATTTCAGATATTAATGAGTTTATCCATATCTTATGATCAAAAATGAAGTCATGATTTTCACAACTGGACTTTCAAATCTTAAGTATTAAGTGGCTGGTATATGTACATATATCAAAGCATTAAATTTTTAGTAGTTGCGACATAGTGCATTTTTATTTTAATCTTATTTCAAAAAAATAGTTTTGTTCATCCATTTAATTTTTTATTGACCTTATATAAAATGGCAACTAATTGAAATTTTTTGAATTCCAAAAATTATGCCCCTCTTATAAAAACTAGAGGATGCAATCCTCTTCAATCTTCTAAAATGCATCTATATCTTTAAATTAAAAATTGATAACCCCTGTTTTTATTCAAAATTATTAATGTAGCAAAAATTTTGTTTTTGTGAAAAATTTTTAGGGTGTTTTTAACCCTTTAAAAAAATAAAATAGAAAAATAAGGTCAATGTGTTTTTGGTACATTAAAACATATCTAAGTCTGTAAAAAGTTAGAGAGTTCAGGTTTGAAACCTTTCCTTGCAAGTGTCCTTAGAAAAAAAATATCATCTTTACAGTTAAAGCGTCAAAATACCTTATTTATATACCCTAAAACCTACTGTCTTGGTATCTAGACAGTAAATTTTTGTTCTGTAAAATATTAATATAAATTTAAAAAGAAAGGTAATATAATTATTAAAATTATTTAATTTTTTTCCTTTAAATCTGAACTAAGCCTTTTTTTATCAATTTTAGAAAACAAAAACAAACTTTTTTACGTAATAAATGACAATATAAAGCATTGGGCAATCTTTTGTGCCCAAATTAAGTTCTCTTCATTGATAGCTTGCTTATCTGATGACCGTAATTATAGATGTTTGTTGTTGGAATGATGTAATCAAACCCTGAATTAAAATATATATCATTGGTAAACCTAAGATATTATATGTATATACATTATATGTATATACATGTGGTTCTATTTGGGTCTAAAATTTGTGCAAGCCTTTAAAATAACAGAGATACCAGCAAGTCTTTTTTAAGTTTGGAGAACATTCACTAATTATCCCTCTTTCATTTAGTGGACATGTAAAATAATGACTGGATACAGGAGATTTAAATTTATAGCCTGAAGATATGGAGAATAACTGAAACAATTGATTTAAAAATGGCTATTTTCACTTTCACTCATTTTTAAATATATTTTGATTAAAAACTTTATGTATTCAGAGGTTGTCAAAAATATACCGAGATGCTGAAATTTTAGTGGCTAATTTCTACATGCCAATATCTTATAAAGGATTCCAAAGATTCCGCAATTTAAAAACCCGAAATTTTAACGCTAACTTAACTTTCGATAGACACAAAATTGATTTGATTAAGGAGTATAAACAAAAATCAATTAACACTATAATTAAACAATATAAACTTCCGTGACTAGTGACATATTTGCACATAACACGCAAGTTGCTGACACTCTCTTAAATGCTTCAATTTCTTTTTATAAATATAATCAAATCATATGGTTTTTGAATTCATGGGAATCCTCTGTATCTGAACTACAACCAATTCATCCATAAGGTATTTACTGCATATTCGTGTCTGTCCAGTTGTCTGGTCCTACAAATAATTAATTACTAAGGCTAAGATAAATTTCAACTACTATCCATGATTTTTCATGGAAACCCTTTAGAACATCTGCAATTTTCATAAAAGTCGCGTGAAAATGAACACATTCAGTCTAATTGAGAAAGACATATGCATACGGTTCCTCTTGAAGTTAAGAGCGTCCTCAATTTAGAGCTCCAAAGTAAAGCCGCATTACATTTGTTTTAATCAAAAAATCACATTCAATGCTATGGAAGTCATTACGCGTGCGTAATTCACGACGCAACTAATAATAAATCATCGCGAAACAAAAATCAAGTAGCAAGTGTATAAAATATATATTTGAAATTGTTATTTTTTTTTCATTTTATTTTAAATTTACATTTCAAGCATAATTTATTACTGGCTTGAACTATAGTTAAGACCACGGCCTCTTGACTTATCAAAAACATCTTAAGATTTGTCTGGTATAAAATAGATGAAAAAAATTGATGTGCCCTGGCATTAGGTCTTCTAATTAGTTGTGAAATTCTTGAATAATTACATTGAATTCGAAGAAAATGACATATACCTCAAATAATGTATCAAATTAAATAGGAACTGGAAGTATTAGTATCTTCTCTATATTTTCATGATGATAAATACTTTCCTAGAATATTTTATTCTTAAATTGTAAACAAAAATAAATAAAAGTTTTACTTGAATTGTATGCAATTTTCATACGGAATTGGCTAATGAATTAATTCAACTAGTAATTTTTTTTCATTACGCTTTCAAAAGAATTGTATATTTTTTCCTAAATATTTTTTAGATTTTCATATTTTCCAAATATTTTTTAAATTAAAATAGGTTTACTAAAGATCAATAACAAATTTTGATAAAATTGATGAAAATGTTCGAAGATCGAAGATCTTTCTCGATTAACATTTAATTTTTTCTTTGTTATTAAAATATTAGGTGTAAAAGTCATCATACTTAATAAGTCTTATTTTTAAAAATAAGTTAGAATGAAATACTCTATCATTTGACAAACTTAAAAACAAACTAATTGTAAGAATCTGCAAGGATAATCAGTAAGTTGACAACAGCTTATACAAAACTATTAATTTTTTGAGAGTAAAGTTTGGCAAATGCTGTAAATGCCTGTACTTCCTAATTTAAATTAGTAAGTACAAAGTGTCTTCGGTGTCCACTAGCTCAACTACGGCCAAAAACGTTTGACAAAAGAGTTATAACTCATCAACAGATCTAATATAACAACCAATGCCGTCTTTTCCATAAAGGCACACAAGGCCCACGTTTTGGGGCCCCAAGAGGAAAATATAATTGCTTTTTTTCTTGTCATTCCCTTTTTATTTTAAAAAAGGGCCCATTTTCTTGTGTGCCTAAGGGCCAGTAGAGGATTGCTTTCGTTTGCAAGCCGCAAGCGTGAAGAGGAATCAATACAGCTTAATAGAATAAACGGAGAAAAGTAATCATTTAAGTCCTTCTCACAGATTCTGGGGACGCTTTAATCTTTCTTATAAAAACAGAAAAATAAAAATAAGAAATCTATCGAATTTTAGAATATTTCGTAACTACTAGTTTGAAAAAAATAGTTTCGAATAATATGCGAAAGAGAAATGCTTACTGCATAGGATTTAAATTAGGTAAATTTACTTCCGATCGCTTAAAAAATTTAAATTTTGAAAAAGTAAAAAGCTTAAAATCTTATTAGCGGTACAGAGTAAAAATCTAGGAAAAAAAAATTCGACTTCCTAAAAATAGTTTAGCGACTCAAACAACTAATGTTATATTTGTTGCCAGAAATTCATTCCATCACTGTTTCAAGGAATTAATTTCGTCAATAATTATATTTATACATATATTATAAAAATTTGTTCTCTAAGAAATTAAATCAAGCTGGATCATTGATGAATTGATCAATGTTCAAAATAGAAATATTTTTATATTAGTCCTAGACCTCTGTATCAAATTACATATCTATCAATCTTAGATTTAACACATTTGACTGATTTAAGAACATTGACCATAGCCGTCATATGTTTAATAAAAGAAAAACAAAGTATACATAAAGTTTAAGAAGGCTAATCCACTTGGTTCAATCACTCAACTTCAGCTTTGTTTTACGAATAATAAACAAAGTATCATTAAAGGCTTCGCTCAATTTTAATAACTTTTTTTTAGGATGAATGCCCTTCAACAAAATAAACTATGCAAGTATTTGATACCTTGATATATTTCTGAATTCTTGGTTAGTTAGTTTTATTTGTTTTTTGTATTGTATTTTCAATAAACTGCCATTGCCATATTATGTGTAATTATAAAAAGCCTTAATGAGCAAAAAAAGGGAACAATTTACCCTAGTAGATATTGAAATCCTAAGTTGTTAAGTCGGGTGTCGCCACAAAGTAAAAAATATTCAATCAATTTTTCATTTCGTGATGTATGTCATTTTATTAATATATTTATGAAAACACAAATGGTGCTCTCGATGGTCTTTTATGAAAACTATACATTTGAATCACAAAGAAATTATATATGTAGAAAAATTGGTTTCCTTGAAATTTTGTTGAGTTCAAGATAGCCAAGAAAATTAATTTACTACCAAGTAAAAAGAAATAATAAGCAAATAATTCAGAACAAAAGTCATGTTAAAGTACTGAAGTCGCTGAGATTAAGCTACAAGGAAAAGAATGTTGCATGCAGAAAAGTAATCACTGCAATACCACAGCCAGCTAAATCCAACATGCTACTTTAACTTTTCATAATGAACTTTATTTCACTGTGACGATCACAACGGTGAAATTCTTGACTCTTTTGTTAAAATTGAGTAAGTAATTAAATATGTTAACAAATTTTTTCCTACACAAAGAAGGTGTATATAATGCAGCTTCAAAGAGAAGCATAAAGCAGCGTTATTTCCTTAAATAAATTTGTTATATATTAACACTTAACCAAAGGTGTACCCCCAAACAAATGTTAAGTCCTTCAAAGTAATAACGTGGCATATATCCTAATTAACTACATTTTCTCTGTGTCTCAAGTATTATCAGATGGTATATATAGATTTGCTGTCGAGAAGACTACGATAACCTGCTTATATCAACTGCCATTGAAAAAAATGAAAATTTAAGGCGATAACACCAAATCTTAGGGTTAAATTTTCAGCCTTTTCATGTTTGTCATAAGAAATCTAAAGGTCAAAGTATGTATTTTATGCCCGTTAAACTAATTTAAATATTTTAGAATATTTTTCATTTTACCTCTACTTATTGCTTTTTTAACGACTCTATCTTTTCATATATTGTCATCATCGGCAAAGTAGTTAATATTATTGTTAAGAGTTAAGAGTCCGTTACTCTTCTTCAGTAATCATTTCCTTAAAAAAGAGTTCTACATTGTTTCTAGCTAAATATTATCGGCATAATTTCATATAAATAATAGAACGAATTGTCTCGTGACGTACCGAAATGATCTGCCTTGAGACCACAAATTTTTCCATATATCTTACTGAGCAGGTAACGAACGAATTGAGTTTTCAATAAGTAGAGTTACATGTTTTATGATTTTAATTCTTGCAAAAAAGATTTTTTAAATATTTTTCTACATTTTAATTTTTCTGTATAAAGTAATAATTAGCCAAACATGTAGAAAGCAATCTTTTAAAGAATTTTGCTTAAAAAACAACCTCCCTCTTTGTCATTATCCTAATTGACAGAATTGAGATGTATTATTTAGTACATAAATTTTTTTTTATCCAGAGAGTGCTTTAAGAATTTTTAAACTCTATATGATATCCTTTACGCAATATTTCTCTTGTGCTCTCTAAACTTTTAGCATTTTATAATACTGCAAGGTAAATGTAATTTTTCTTATATAATGATAAATTTTTTTCTAAATGTTACGTGACCATAAGTTTTATATATTATTTTACTTTTTGATTTTATCTTTCAAAATGTTTTAAGCATTTAAAAAAACTTGGCTTGCTTCTGTATAATTACGACGTGGTTTTTATGTGTTATATTTCATTTTGGCAAAGATTAAATACAAATTTTTGCTTCATTAATTCTTTGTGAATTGTACTCAATTATTTTTTATTTTTGCAAATGAAAAAACTTACCAATGGAATTTCTATGGAATTTAATTTTTTACTTTTATTTACAAAATGGTGCTAAAAACTCTACTATGGCAAAATTGATTAAATACTTCCACTTCCTTTCAACGGTGGAGCTCAAAGGAATATTAATTTTAATAATTTACAATTCTTTCTGCCCCAAATCTCTTAGAATCTGCGAAATTTTCAGATTTTTAGCTATGAAAAGTCTTTCAATTTCAAGGCTTCCGTTGACTAGAGAAGCAAACTGTATGTCCTCTTGTTAAATTTTGGTTGAAAAAAGTTTGGCTTAACATTTCATTTCTAGAACTGGCTAAATTTTATCATAGATCGCAGAAAAATATGAAAAAAGCGAATGATGAGAATTAGAAAAATATAAAAGATATGTTATTAGGCAAAACAACCATGACTATACTCACGAAAATTATTTACTGTAAAAAGGAGTCAGCAAATAAAAAACACAACTGAAAGATTTGTAAAATAACTAAAAATGTAGAGTAGTTAACACCAAGATTTTTCTGTCTTCGCTTTTTTTACTGCTCCCACCAAATTAAGACTTCCTTTAATCCATGCATTTTATAGAATAAACTTCAGAAAAAAGTTACGTTCGCCGAACGCAATGAATACAAATCAAAACTAAAGAGCAATTCCTATATATATGCTTATATGCTTTTTTTGCTGCTACTCCTCTTAGTAATTGCTATTATAATTACTGAAGACTGTGACTTTTAGTTTTGAATTTCATTTATTTTTTTTATAAAGCATTTTCGAGTTCAAAAATTCATAAGCTGTGTAAAATTTAACATATAAACCCTACTTTTGAGGTGTTGACTGTTGTGATCCAATTTTAATTTGGTAGCCTCAAATTTTTGACTTAGGAGAGATAAAAGTAAAAAACACGAATAACCTAAAACAATTGCTGTTCACTAGCAAACACTATCGCAAAAAATTCTATATAGATCAATTTAATGACAACTATAGCAAATACTCCAAAAAATTTATTTGGTGTTTATCAAATGTATCATATATATTACAATGTTAGGACGTCAAGGAAAAAATAGCAACAAAAATTGTTATTCCTTCTTCCATTTAAAATTTATTTAAAAACAATTTAATCCGGGAAACCTTACTTTTTCAATTCCGCAGAAAGCTTCAATTGTAAATTTCATGGGGTAGTATTTTATCAAATATCAAAATTATAGAATCATATTTTATTACCCAAGAAGTCAAAATAAAATTTTTTTTGTTCATAATTCAATGAACTTCACCCACGAAATTAGAACTGTGATCCATTAGGTCAACTAAAGAAATTATTGAAATTTTTTTTAAAGCAAAGCCACAACAAAAATAAAAGAATCTTATCAAAACTCTATCGGGTGTTTTGTGTCAGTATGTTCTTATATATAACTCAATAAGCAATGGCAGAAGTTATCTGTTATCACACCAGACAAAATCTTGGTCTCTAGTAACACTGTACAACGAAGTGATTTTTTTTGTTGTCCCAATAATTTTTTTCTTAGAGATCTGTCATGGTTTTTGAGATCACAAAAAACAAAATGATATCCAGGCAAGTTCAACAAAATCTAAGGCTATCGACGTATTTTATGCTTTTATATGATAGCTGGTGACTGATAGCTGTTCAAAAAATGTTCAGAACTCCACGCATGACATCTTACTTTTGATTACGATTATAACAGACTTTTAAATTGATGTCATTTTGACCTCAAATGTACTTTTACTTTGTATATATATGGTTTTATTTGTTTACCATAAAGCATAGAACCAAAGTTTCAAGATTGGAATTTTTGCAAAAAAAATTTATTGCAATGCTCTAGTTAAATTGAGTCTTAAGATGTGTGATGTGACTTCGCCATTAATTTTAAAGTTAGTTCGGCTTGAGGTATAATTTTTTTTAAATATTTTATTGATCATAGCTGAAATTAATTTTTATATACAAGTCATCCTTTTCAGCACACATAAGCTATCTAAACAAAATTTTTCTGGTACGACCGTTTAAACTAGCCCAAAAAATATTTTTAATAATGTTTTCAAATCAGTTCTATGTCTCAGTTATGATCACACAAGAATTTTTGTAGTTGGCATGGTGATGGGCCATTTTCGTTTTTCAAGTTTTAAAGACAAGATCGGTCTTGAAAGCTTTTGCAGTAAATTCTAGCTTAAGCTCGTAATACCACCACTATTGGCTCAGAAAAGCGACAAGCTCTTGAAGCTTCGTTATATTGTACTAAAAATCTAACACACTATGGGGTCATTAATGCGGTCACTCATGCACTTGTGCTTTTTTATAATTATTGATAATTTGTAATCAAACAGCAATACGAAAACTTAGTAATGGCATTACCTTAAAAATTTTTTTGGAGCTCGACATTCCAAAAATTGATATTCATTCACACAAGTAAAAAACTATACAAAATTTAAATAAACTTCCTTTAAACCAAATTTGTCGGCTTTATATCATTGAAGGACAACAACGGAAAACAGACCATTAATATCTTATAACGGAAACATGATCAATAAATTATTCTTAAGCTTACTAAAACATTTTATTCGAATGGAAAATATCATAAGATTTGTTTGAAGTTTTCTGTCTCTGTACCTATGATATCACCGTTCGTCTGAACAGGTATATATATAAAGTTTGCCGACCAACTTAATCTGTAGTCACATGTTCGCCAAAGACTTAAGATGTGTCCATAAAATTTTTATGAGAAATTGCAAAATTGTACACGCGTCAGAACACGTTGTCGCAGACAAAAAATCGACGACATGTCAGAAAGATAACTTCGTCTTAAGATAGCGAATTGAGTTTTAAAAGTTGAAAGTGTTTTAAAGAATCCTGCAGACCTTTAAAAAGATATAATGCCAGAATTATCGTCAAAAATAAAACAAGAAAAACCAAAAATGCCATTAATATTGAATGTCCAAAAAGGAAGTTGTGATGATTCAAAAATAAAATTGGTAATTTTTACAGTTTTAATTTATAACCCATTTGTTTTACCTTTTTGTAGATATTGTCGCTTGAAATCTTGTTTATTGAACAAATCTGGTTCTTAATTTATAAGTTGTTAAAGTTAAGACAAATGTTCAACTACCAGAAGAGCTTCTTAAGATCTTTGCATTTGTAATTTTTTTTATTTATATCAATTTAAATGAGTAGAATTTTTGTTCTGTTCGTTTTTAACAAAGCTAAGTCACTAACACATATGTACGTATAGCTATAAAATCGAAATCATCTATTACATTAGTGCTTTATTTGTTTATTTTGTTGACTTCAAAAACCTCTTAAAGAACCCTTAAGACTCTAAACACTCTAAAACCTGTGAAGTCTTAAAAAAACTGAAACTAAAACCTGAGCTAAAAGTATGCAAGTAAGCACAAATTTAAAAGCGAAGAATTATCAAAAAAGTAGTTTAAAAAGTAAAGTAAATATTTTACGTATTTTAAGGATGTAAAGACGATAATGCCGTAAAAGTTGAGAATTTTGCTCAATCGAAGTACACTTACTGACAAACTTATTTTCATTACAGAAAGTAACCTAAAACAATTACAAATATTATGAAAATTGTATTTTGTATAATTATACTCATGCATGCTTTCATCACTCACGTCAGTTTTTATAACGGCAACTTTGATTTTCTTTTGAAAACAGTAGACAAGCTAGCACTTATTAGAAGCTAATTTAGGCTTCATACCAATTTATTGGAGACCTCACTAGCGTTTGGTGTCAAACTTTCTGACTCCTTGGCTTTACTTGGGTGCAATTCAAACACGATAAATATGAAATCTTTTCTTTTCTCTAATAGTTTATATTCACATTCGCTTTTATTTTACTTTAGTAAGCGTTACTTAAAGTCTATTCCTGCTTTAATACAAAATTTCAGTTGAATCATTTTAAAAAACTACAAAGAAAGCTCAAATGATAGAGAATCAAGTTAGAACTTAATTAGGAAATAGGGCGGAACAACCTATTTACAGTAGGGTGTACATTCGGACTAAAAAAGTCATAGGAGTTTCAAACAGCCATATTAATGTAATCAAGTATATAATCCATTTGATAACAACGTTCCTCTGTGCTCCAGATGTGACTCCCAAAGTATAACTTAGCTAAATGATTTCATATATGAAAAAAATAGAACTTTAATGATAAATAAATGAAAGCTCTATTGATTTTAAAGGAGCTGAGAGAAAGATAGGAGAACATAATCCAAACAATGTAGAATGGCTAAAAAAATTAACCATAAAAACAACAATACACTGAAAAAAATAAATTGGGATGGTAAAAAAATAATTACTTAGTTCAAGTAAATATGTTCTCAACATGGTGGCAAGTAGATATTTTTGATTGTTGAGTATATAATTTACTTACCTTAAGACACTGCTGAATTCTTGTTTCAAGTTTTTTTTTCTCCATATCCAACAACCGAAAATATTAAGCTCAAGCAAATAATGTCTTACACTAAATTATGCATGTTTTAATTCAAGAAAATATAGTTTTGATTCAAAGTAAGAAATGTATTATCATCGTGGGAATATTTAGTTTATGCAAGTACGTTTGAGATTTGAATCATGATTTTAAAGACATTGATTGAAGCTTTTTTTTCAAGGGGGAATTAAATATTTTGTTAAAACAAGTATTTCTATTAATGCTGAAAGGAGTATAAAGTTTTGAAACTAAATTATTTTCATCGACATACAACCAAACAAACAGACAATAAACAACAAACAATGAAGTAAACAAAAGAAAAAATACTTACTCCAACCATTCCTAAAATTCCTAAAATTCTTAAAATACATAAAATTTATATACTTACCTTTAACCTATGCCCGTGATATAGCTTAAAATTTTTGGAAAAATTCAAAAGTATTTATATCCTTCTTTTATTGCAAAAGCGTGAATTATATGAAGTTTAATTTTCCCATATAAAAAACAACGCACTCAACACCACTAAAACGTTATGTATATATAAATGTACCCACACCTCAGCTAAAAAATAATAATATAAAAAACTCTGAATATCACCACACTTCAATCGAGTATCGCTAATAAGGTAAACTTTTAACCCATCATTTTATCAAACCATGATAATAATTACTTCATTGAAGTAAAAAATTATTTCGTAGTTTGGTAAAGATATTTAGAGTAGTTTTTTACTAAAAACAAGTATCGAGTTATTAGACTACATACTCTTGTTGTATAAATATTGAAATCAAGTAAATATAATACTTAATTCAAGTTTTTTTGTCATTGGACTATAAAAAAAAATACTTTCCCAAAGTAAATAAAGTCTTAAGGAACTTTTATTCGAACCAATACACAAATTTACTTGAATTGAGTATTTAAGTTATTGACTCAAGAATTATTTCCGTGATTTCCGTAACCAAAACATCAAGTAAATGCATTTACTTGAAAACCCAACTTTTTTCTTTCAGTGTAAGCCAAAAATAAAAGTTATTGGTGCTTGGATAGCCACATATTTTTTGAGTGTTAAAGCAATAAAAATTTGTTGATATTTTTATTTCTCATTAAAAACTATGTTAATTAAAAGGTAGTATTGCTTAAGTTTTCAGTAGAAGAAGACAAATAAGAATATAAACATCTCTTAAGTATCATATTCGAACACAAATTCTTCAATGAAAATAGTTCATATTACGTAATTGAATTTTAAGAGGAAGCTTAAAAATGACAATTATACACAAAAAATTAATATTTTAAGGAAAAAGGATTTTTCAAGAACTGAAATTAACAAATTTAAAGAGCATTTAATATTGTGCTATTAAAAATTAAATTAGCAAACAAATTTATTCAATTTTGTTGATATAGGAACTTATCAAAGCAGAATGCTAAAAACTACAACTGAAATATTTTCCCATAAATTTAAATTTTTTAGCTTCCATCTAAATATTATCAGTTTTTCCAATCATTTTGTTTGTTTTTTTATTTTTAATTTGCGCATTATGGTAAACTTGAATATTATGCAAAATATTATGATATATAATATTATAATTGTTGCTAGACTGTTACTTCTAGTTTGTGGCTGTCAAATTATTAATAAATAATTACTAAATTAAAATTAATTTTTTGGAATTTTGAAGTATTTAAGAACTCAAACTAAGAATATCAATCTACTAGGTCTTTTTGCCTTTAAGTTTCTATTATAAGCTTGAATTTTGTATTTGAGTCTCTTTTTAAAACAAAATCTTTTTTACTTTTAAACAATCCCAAAATAACTGGAAGGCAAAGCTATTAATTAAAACGTTATTAATTTTCAAGAAAACGATAGACTAAAGGTAAACATATTTAGTACAAGAATTTAAGATATAATGAAATATTTTCTCGAATAATCTCAGCTTTATATGACAAGTCCTTTCTTCAGGCAATGGTTGCAGGAGGCAAGAAGTGAAAATGAAAATTTTAAAGAGAATAGTGTTACATGAACTAATACATGATAATTATATGGTTTTTGTATTCATGCTATAAAATTGTTGCAAAAATTTACATACACACATTTATATCTCCAATAAATAAAGAAAATAGTTTTCAGATCAAATGATGCTGCGTACAAAACGAATAATAAAAAACCTTAATTTTTTTGCCGCACGAGATTGTTTGCGATACAAACCATTATATGGCACTGAAATGGCTAAAATAAAATTATATTTGTTACACTCTTCGTCTTAAAATGATGGTTATTATGAACCATACAACAGTCAAACAAAAACTATAAACTAGTTTTTAAAAAATTTAAACTTATATTTTAATCTTTTAGAATTCTTAGATGTGAAACTTTCATATTGAAAGAAAAAAATCTTAAAGCATTAAATCGTTTTATTCTTATCAAATGACAGAACTTACTGATACATAATTCTCCTCATAATAGTAGCGTAAATATATGAAGTCGCTAAAATTTGCTCCAATAAGGATAACAATTTTTTCTTATTATGAATTATCTGTTACATTTAGATTGGAAAAACAAAAATAGCTGATTTAAATGATCAATATGGATAACTTTTCTTTTTACTTGTATCCAACAAGCAATTTTTTTCTGAGTAGATGAATAAACGTACAAAAGAGTAGGTGCTAAAGCATTTAAATATATTAAGTAATGTAATTTCTTCGCCTAACTGAAATTCAATTTATGTAGCATACCGTTAATGGTTTTAGCTTACCTTCTTGCTTAAGGCTTAAGAAATGCAGTTCAGTAGAAATACAATTCCAGTACAAGTACAAAGTCCAGATATACAAATTTCTTTAAGTTTTCCTCTTTTTAATTTTTAAGATATACTTTCTTTGTCAAACTTTTCCGCGTTTCACACCAGATACTATCAAAATAATAGAACAAAAACTCAGATTTACAACGTTTGGTTGAATGCAGGTGCATTTTGTTTTGAAGTCATAAAAGAGCTTTGAATATCGTCAAATAATTTTTCTTTTTGCGTTTTTAATAAAGAGAATTTATCTAATCATTACAAAAACAAACTCAAAAGACTAAAGGCATATAATATTGTACTATGCAAAATCTTTTGTAAATCATTCTAACAAGTCTAAAAGATTCAAAATAATTTTGTTGTAAGTTCTTTTTCAATTTCTGATATCGCTTTTTGTAAACAACGTTATAATATGAATAAAACAAAAATATAAATTAAAATATATGGCAACAAATTTTATTTAGTTATTGGAATATTTCAAAAAAATTTACTAACCCAATGCATCACAGGGCGCTCTTCAGTGCAGACGCCCATGAGCGTCTGTTGTGCTAGTCCACAGACACTCGCCAACTGCGTTACCTGCTTAAGTCCACCTATATTTCTTTAAAACAATACCTCTAATAAAAAAAAAAACAAAACAAGATCTACGAAACTTCTTTGAACACTGTCAACAACTTAATTTCAACACAAAATCACTTAAAATCCTATAAAGTTAAACACCAGAGTCATAAATTATACTGAACCGAAAATTTTGTGGTTTTTTCCAAATTGGATATATTCTTTGTTAATTTTTATATTATTGTTACTTCTTTTTCAATCATGTATCCATAATTATCTTAATTTTTCAAATCATAAGTTTTCTACTGAAAATTTACCCTTGTACCAGCCAAATAAATGTTTAATTTAATATCATTCCGAAAAATAACTTAAAACGCACGTTGGAAATATTTTTAATCACCCCCGTAACTTTTGAATTCTATGTAAACAAAAAAAATTAAACTAAATGAACATGCTACGAAAAAAAAAACAATATCATTAGTTTTTGTCGTCCTGGGAAATTTATGTTTAAAACGCATGAAAGTCGGATACCTGGGTTCACAGATCTTTCAAACCGATAGCTAGCAATTTAGGGTTTCGAGTGTCTTCTTAAGATACCGATTAATGATAAAAATTTAATTTATATCCTTCGATTTTCTACTGATATAATTAAAATTAATTTCCCGTACTCATATTATACAACGGATGCAGAAGTCAAAAAATTGTTTTTCATATAAATAAATATATTAGCTGCCGAAATTTCAAGGGTGCATTTGCTTCTTTTGAATATTTTTTGTTTTATTTTTTTTTCTATTATCCTAATTATCCTAATTCAATTAAGCACAACACTTATTCTTTTGAGCACTTTTTTATTAAACTGCCATAAATAGTTACTTTCTTTATTTTAATTTAATAAAATATCACTTAAAAAAATATTTTTGTTTTGAAAATTGAAAAACAAAAAGAAAATAGCACAAAAGGACACACTTCATAGCTCCTTGGTTAGAGTCTGTTAACACAAATTTAACACATCTGCAAAAAAAACAAGCTCCAGAGTGCAGAAATTATCGCATAGAATTTTCTTGAAATAGTAAAAAAAACTTTCTCCAAATCTATTGTTCACGATCGTAAAACGCGTCGCGGTTTCTACTTAATCCATTCTATACACTTTAGAAGTTGTATACGCATGCGCAGCTGTAGCGCCTTTGAATGAAAACAAAAAACTTACTTCACCTCCTTTTTGCTACTCTTAAAACACTACTACGAGCTAGCTACTCACAGTGGCCGACAGCGGTGATATGCTTGCCTAGTATATGATTGGTTCCGTTATATAACCCTCCCTTTTTAATAATAATATTGCTGCCATAGATATTGAGGCGGAGTTAAGGCGGAGTTTTTTTCTTAAGGCACTTTAGTAGCTACGAAGTTCAAATAGAAGAAATAATTATAGTGTCATCTCTTTCAGTTATGTAATAAAACACTCAAGGATTTGGCTATATAAAGGTATATACAAAAGCAAAAATAAAACAATTATCATAATATAGGGGAAGAAAATACCGAGACAAGCTGGGGACTTTTGTTGCCTTTCGATGCCGGCAAAGAATCATAGATTCAGGTAACACTATTTACTGTTATATAATCTTAAAACAGAAGATTACATGTCGACCGTTGTATGCGTACGCACATATAAAAATTAATCCTCCCATCTTCAGGTGTTGAAATTTTCATTCATCGTGACTCCATTAATTAATCCCACATTGAATACTGTCGCTACTTATTATAGACGCCAGCTATAGAATAACTTCAACGAATGCTTTGTCTGCATTTTAGTGTGGCTATGTCGTTAACACGTGGTTAATTTTCTTTAGGCTTTAGTACTGACAAAGTAGTAGCAAATATTGTGAAATGGTGACAAATTTACAGTTAGTGCCCAGTAATGGAATAGAGACCTTGCTAGATAGAATACTAATGAAAGAAATGTTTGAAATATATTCATTACTTTTATGTGCGGATAATTACTTACGATTTCACTTTACCTGGGAATGTAGCTTGCAAAACAAGCTTCACTTTTGCACTAAATCTAGCAAATATGGTTTTGATTAGAGATATTTTTAAAAATAGTCCGTTTTTTTATATCATATATATTCGTTTATTTATGTATAATACAGAAATTTTCGTAATGTGTTGAAATTAAAATGATATATTTTAAAGTATGAAATATAGTTGGCGGTTTTGGCACGATTAGGATTGCCTCCGGTAAATAACTAATATTAATTTTTCTCATATTCTCCAAAAATTAGCATTATCCCAAAAATAATGCAACAATAATTACAATTGTGGTGCTATATATTTTCATTAATAATGTGCATGGTTCTTATTTTTTCCGCACAGCTTAAAACTTCTACGCTTGACATATTATGATAAAAAACACTCGAAAAATTTGTCTAAAAAACTCCTTGTCCTTGTCTACATTCTTCAACATTTTTTAAATGCAATTAACCCACATAAAACACTAACAATAATACAAGATATCACTTGGTATTCCTTTTTCCTATTGAATACTTGGGGCACTATTCCTAAAAAACTTAGGTTCCAGCAGTTTTTTAAATGGTTTTGACTACTTTTCTAGGGTGTTAACGTTATTTTTTTTGTATTGATGTTTCGTATGCTACAATCTTAACCTATGATTAATTTATTGGCATTATTGATATAGATTATTAACTATTGCGGGAGGATGATCCATTGATTAATTCCCTGTGATTGATATTAATGGATTAGCTCATACGGCTTGGTTCTTTTGAGTCGCCTTGTTTGGTTTGTTATGTCCAGTAGCTGATTAACTTCTGTATTTATGTGGTGCAGAAACCTTTTCTCGTGCTTGATAGCATGTTCCCGTACTAGCTCCTCTACTAGTTTGACTTTCAAATCCTCATGTAAATCCCTGTTCGTTACATACCAATATGCATTAATTATTATGCATAGGAGTCTGTTTGGGCATTTTTGAATTATTTCCAGGTTAGTAAACTCAAGTGAAATAAGTTTTTATAAAGGTACATTCAGATAAAGTGACATAACTTTTCAAAAGTTTTATTCTTTATACAAAAACTTGCATTGTGATGTACTTAACATTGACGTCAGATGCATGAAAAACGACAATCATAAAGAATTAAAACTGATGAAATCATTTTGTCTAACATAAATACCAAAACCTAAACGTCTCTAAACGTCTCTTCTAATTGTATGAAACAAATCTCTCATTGTTTTAACTATTTCAAATGTACTCTCCAGCAGCTGTCTTTCGCTAAAAACAACAATGGTTCTTATATTTCTACTCGCACCAATTAGGATAAACTACAAAGTAATAAAAACGTCTTTAGATTTTCTTTAAAAAATATTTTTTTCATTCTATAGTGAATATATAGTAGTATATATCCCGAGCATTTATTTGTTTAGCGTTCCGTTTTTCATAAAGTTGATCAATAAACTTATGAATCATGATTTCATTATAAAAAATTTGAAATTTAAATCAACTTACCCTGCTTTTACATAAAATTCAGAAATAAGAGAGGTTCAATTTTTTTGTTGAGCCAATAAACCTCTAAATATTCAAAACATGCTATAAAACGAGTTTCATTCTAAAAGACAAATGTCTAGTGATACAAACATCAACCCAAATTCCTTTTATGCCACATCAACATGTCAAGATTGCTAATTCAAAAAATTTCGCTACTGTGTAAGAACCTTCCAAATATCAAACCCTAAACAGAAGGCCATTTTCCATTGAAATCTAATATAATCCAATGGTAGGTAATTCATAGAATCGAATGATTGAAAAAGATAAAAGTAGTTGGGATCACTATCTATGATTAATTGTTTAGCCGGGATTCTTTTGGGTGACCCAAGATTTAGTAAACTACCTCACATACTTAAATATTTGATGAGAACACCAATTGAACAAAGGTCTCATCCAATACAGTTTTACTCAAATATCAACAAAACTTTTGAATGAACTATGTCAATTATAAGTCAGTTAACTAATCAAAAATTTAGTAATTTAAAAAATAGATTTGATAAGTCATTGTTAGCAAAATGATGAGAGTTACTAAATTCAAGTGCAGAATTATTTCTTGAAATTATTTTACTTTGACAAAATGAACTACATACCTACATGAATTTCTTGGAGGATATTTTGGACCAAGTTATTATAAAATATGCTAAAAATCTTCATTTATTAGGTGATAGCTACTCTCGGTAAAAGTCATTAATTTGTTTGTTTTTTCTTTTGTTTAGCAACGAAGTAGTGACTATCATAGATTAGTATTTAATAATGTATTTATGAAGTAAATAATTTATTTACACGAAAGAAACGCTAGTCTTATAAAAATAATGTCTAAAATTACTTTGTAGTAAGTAAGTCTGTAGTAAGTATATTAATTGTTTAATTAGATAGGGATTTGGCTAGAAGATTTTCATAACCTGTACCTGTATGTGATCTAATATGATCTCGTCTAGGAGAGAAGTGCCATGGAAGAGCCACCCTCATTAATTCAATTGATTTGCATTGAACCCTATGCAAGTTTTTGTTTTTATATGGCAGCACTAAACACCTGTCACCCCCCGATATTTGACATTTCTCAAAATAAAATTAGCAAATGTATAACGTTTTTAAGTTTTCATCGTCAAAAAGTAAATATTTATGATAATTTTATTTGTTTTTTTATATTCAAGTACTGTAAGGTCTCTTTTTATGCGGTAGATACGTTCCACAGAAAAGCGCATATAAAAAATTCGCATTAAAAAAGACTTTACTTGCCTTGAAAACCTAGGGATACGTTCCGTAATTTTCCAAAATCGCATAAATCCAAAACAACGGGTTAAAATTAACTTAAAACCGCATAAAAAAGTTTGCTGAAATTAAAAGAAGTAAAAGAAATTCATATAAAAGCTCAAAATAAACGTGTATTCAAACTTAATGCATTTTATTTTATTGAAAAGTAATATAGTTTTATATTTTTTAATCAATGTCACTATCTGATAATGGTTTGCACCGTTTACGAAGTGGTTCCAAATCACCTTCATCATCAGAAGAGACTGTCTCTGCAATAGATACTTGCTGTCTGTCTTTACTGTCTTTTACTGTTAAAGAATTATTTTCTAATTTACTCAAGATGAATTGGTAAGTTCGCTTAATGTAATATTTTTTGAAAGTTGCAATTATGCCTTGATCTAATGGCTGAATAAGGCTTGTTGTGTTAGGCGAAAGAAATACTAATTGAACATTTGGATGTTGTAACTGTGGATGACCTGGTGCATTGTCAATAATTAACAAAACTTTAAAATCGAGAGATTTTTCCTTCATATAAGCTTCCACTTCTGGTACAAAGCAATTATTGAACCATTCTGTAAAAATAGTTGTTGACACCCAGGCTTTCGACTTAAAGCTTTGAGCGCTTCACGATTTTTAGAGACTTTTTATACGCGGGCTTTCTAAACAAGCCTATATGTATGTTTATTCAAGAAATTTTTGGATGAAATACAAATCGCACAACTTCAAAATCGCATAATTTTTTGATGAAATACAAACCGCACAACTTCAAAATCGCATAAAAATAATCCGCATAAAAAGAGACCTTACAGTACTTTCAGATAATATTAAAGTAAGTATAACATATTGGTTACTAATGTTTTAGGCTTCTTTTAGCGTTATCATTTAAACGATTTATTGTTTTATTTTGCAAAATTTTTCACTTTATACATTTGAATTGAAAATGTTTCGAAAGAGCCAGGCTATTGGGTCATGGAAGAGCTGGCCTTTTAATATTTAATAAAATAGAAACTGTTATACAAGCTCTGGTCCAAGAAGAAATATATTGCGTAATAAGAGGAAAATATCTTCAGCAATTATAGCAGATACTCCTGAAAAGGAAAAATTGAAAGAAAAGGAATCAAAAGCAAAGCGAAAGGGAAAGACTACCCGGAAAATGACCACCAACACTCCTTTAAAATATGAAACAGATTCAATTTCGACAGCATAGTTTTATTGAACCTTAAAAAGCTTTTCCAAGATAAAAATCTAGATATCCTTAGATATCGCTTGTAGTGGAAAGTATAAAAGATGTAAGCAAGAGTGGTTTCAGTGTAAAACATATGATTGATTGGTTACATGAGTCATGTATGGTATCAAAGGAGTCAAGAACTATTTTTGTCAAAATTGTTTTTAAATTCTTTAAAATTTATAAAATTTTTTATATTGTTAAGTAGATTTTTTGTTTACCAGCTTACTTTATAAAAACTGCACCTAGCATTAAGACAGATTAAGAAAAAATAAAAATCAAAGTAAGAATGTATATCCATTATAATATTGTTATTCTTTGCAATATCGACTTGGCTCTTTCATAACCTTGGTTGGCTCTTTCATTGCCTGTAGGCATTGAAAGAGCTGAATCTTCCTTTTTTTCAAATATAATAAATTCAATTAATCTCGTTGATTTTTATAATTCTGTGTATGTATTGATGTATGTACTTAACAAGTGAAAAAATATATTAACTTAAAAACCACCTGCATTTTGATTATTTAATTGTATAGTTGGAGCTGATTTAAAACTGGCTCTTTCATGCCACTTCTCCCCTATTTAGCTGGAACACAAAAACTTTACCTAGTACTGTTGTATTAGATGAAATTGCTGAATTACACAAAAAGCACTTGGTACATTGTAAGAATTAAAGAAAAAGAGGTGTCTTTATTGACAATTAAATTGTAGAGTTACTAGAATTCTGTAAACCCATTCTTAAAAGTTTTGATACCACTTTGGATAATTTTTATCATCATCACAAGAACAAAATTTAGATTAACGTCAATGGTTTGTTATGTAAAGCTCATCTATGTCTAATAGAATGGTTGATGGCTGTCACATCAAGTTAAATGCAACTAATTCAATACCAATAAATTACACAAATTGCAATGCTTTGCATTCTGTTATACATGTATGTATAAGACTTACAGCTATTAATTATTAGTTTCGTTTTATGTACAGCTAGAGGACTTGGAAAATTGAATAATTTTAGAATCTACATAAATAAAATAAGCATCATACTAATGAATTATTTTCAAGGAATTCAAAATTTTTAAATTGATTGAGTTTATCTAAATTTCTAATAAGTAGTTCTGCTTAAAGATTTTGACAATATAAACAAAACCCAAAGAATTTTTCGAAATAATATTCAATTTACGTGGCATCATAAGCTTCACAATTTATCCTGTATTTAACAACTCGTTTTGAAAGTTATAATACTAAAAAATTTTAGACATCAGCATTTATTAATTATGTAAAATTGCGTAATTATTTATTATCTTATTTAATTTCCTATTTGAAATTTATCAAAACCAGTTCTCATATTCAAATTAAATAAAGCAAATAAATATTTCATTAACACTATCAATAAATAACTAAACTTATTACACGGAAATTCAGCCAAATTTTACTCAAAAAATTGTGTCAAGAAATTCCTTTACAAAATCAATTAGGGAGTTTATACAGTTAGAATTTTCAAAAAAAATTTTTTGTATTATAACATATATATATTTAAGTAAACATACAGAAAATTTCAACTTAATCCGACCATTATCGTATAAGTTACACACATATTTGTAAAGACATGTCAGAGCGATTGAAAATGTTTTTGACTCATTAATCGCGTTTTTCTCAAAAACTGTGTTTTCAAAGCCGGGGGCTAAGCCACTCAACCTCAAATTTTAACTCAATCTTCTTAAGTATATTTTTTAATAATTAATCGAAGATTTCTTCTGAACAATAAATATTTGTTTTTTATAAGCAGTTTGAGGTCAAAATTTTTGTCGAAAATCGATTTTTTTCTTTGAGAAGCCGCTATTTTGTCAAAAAAGTTTATTTTGCTTATTCCTTGGATTAATTACTAGAATATCCATTATTTTAACGAAATTTATTTGGTTTTTTAGATTAAGATGATCCAATCCAGAGATATCGTGGTCACCGAAAGACGTCTTTTTTGTGTGAAGCTCCAGAAGATCAGCTATAGCAGCTTTCAATATTATTATTTTTACATATAAAATATTAAAATATAGTTAAGAGTTACTAAAATATCTTTATACATTTCTATATTAAGAAATCTAAAGGTCTTCTCAGGAAAAATTCTCGAAAAACCCCTATTTTAGAGGCTTCCAATTGTATATAACACATTAAGGTAATTTCAAAAAACAAACCATGCTACCGAATAATATGTGAAATTAGACTAGCAAAAATATTTAACTTAAATACCGTATTAAAAATACGGAAAATTGTAAGAGTTCTGATATGAAAATTTATTCAGGAGTCAATCTAATACCCAATCTTAAGTCATTTTAATCATTTGTACATGCGTTTTTAATTTTCATATCTTACAAATACAGAAGCTTTCATAGATTTATATGTATTAAGTCTACAATTTTGTAGCTTGAAAGTCATGAAATAAAAGGAGCGAAATATGAAAATAAGGGACTTCTATCCAAAATTATTTAAAAACAGAAGTTCAATATTCAAATTCCTATAAAGGCAAATTGGAATTTATTTTCAATTATTAATTTTTTTTTTAAATTCATCAATTATTAATTAAAAACATTTAACTAATTTAAGCTACATTACTTTTAATTAAATATTGCAATACATCACTAAACTGTTCACATAAATTAACGGAACTGCTACTTTCTGCTTGATATGAGAGAACTATTTTTACAAGCGAGCAAGTTTTCATTGTTGCTCAATAATTAAATCAAACACTTAAATAGAAAGTAAAAATGATCTTACTCACCCGGAAATATGAAAATTTAAATTTTCAATATATTAAATATAAAATCAATTTGAGTTCATTATGTTCAGATTGAAAACAGTTTGTTTTCAGGATGTCCAGGATGAAGTGAGTATGAACAAATTTAGCTCTTGTGTTCAACTTTCAAAAGAGTCAGATAGAATACCTTAATCTGAATTTTCGGCAAGATTGACGAAGACAATGGCTGTTTCCACACGGTTTTTAGGATAGAGCGGCAAGAAGTAAAGGGTAAAATTCGGAAAATTCGAAGTTAACTCTGTTTCCGGAAAAATTTGGCTAACAACATACACAAGAAGTAAATAATTTACAGGGATTGATACACTCATTTATCTGCACATATGTATCACATTCATCTGAACATCTATCTGCACATGAAATCTTTCCAGGAAACTTGTTTACCCGTGTGGACGAACAAAATTTACTCGGAAAAAAACCAGTTTGTTAATGGAAACATGTTTCCTCGTGTGGAAACATTAAATGAGAAAAAATTAAAAGAAGAAAGACCTAATCAAAGAGAATTGCATGGCGTTTGAGATCTCAGTAGCCTGCCTACAATTTTACAAGTGACTAAAGCAGGGTATTCACTATATTTCCGAATCAATGATTAGGCTCTTAGTCCCCATTTAAAGTATATGGAAATGAAGAATAAGAGAGAAAATATCCAACATGTTGAATATTTTACTCACAAATGATTCAGCCATATACTTTATATGGGCTGAGAGAGCCGAATCATTGATTCACATTTATAGTGAATACCCTGCTTAACGCTCAGTTTCACAGTTTAAGTTTATTTGAAGTTTATTTAGTTAAAATTATTATCAGGCGTCAAGTGCGAGGTTACATGTTGTGGGTAATACCTCTATCATACAAAAAGCAATTATAATCTAAGAATAAATATATTTAAAAAACAAATTTAGAATCAACAAACTAAGGATAAAAAATAAATAATAATTATTGGAGGACCAAAGGAAAATATAAATGACAGCTGAACTAAGTTTGAATGCCAAGCTTGAGAATTTAAGGGGGTAGTAAAGTTAATTCGGCCGAAAAAAAGCATTTTTTCTACAATTTTTTCTAAGGATACAATTAATATTTATTTATTTCTATATATACAGTATAATTATATAATATTTAAAGAATATTCTGTGAAAGTTTCATTAATAAATATTAAAAACTGAGCCGATGACAGCTAATCTCCGCAAAAGTCTCAAAAAAAAATTGATTCGCGGTGAACCTAATAACTCATTACTGAGTCAACTGAAATTAAAAATCCAAATTGATTTGATTAGTTGATAAGTTTCCCCAAATAACGCTGTCGAGTTTTTTTTTATTGATTTTCCGATTTTTTACAAGGCTCGGAAATCAAAATAATGATTTTTCATTAAAAATATCAGAAATTTTGTTGTTTTAAAATAAGTTAAAATTTAAATAAAAAAAAAGCTCGACAACGTTACCTCGTAATTTATGTAAAGAAAGAGTGTGCGAAATTTTAAAAGAATCGGTTCAGTAGATTTTGAGCTACAGAGTTCACCGACTTTAAAAAAGCTAAGTGTGAGAAAAACGCGTTTAAATGTTAGAAGTAGTACTAGTAAAGTAGAGAGAGGTGAAGACTTATAGCGCCATATCTTCGTTAGTTTTACTCCAACCGACTTCAAATTTTTACACAGTACTTCTAATATATTGTACATTATTATAAAAAAATAAAAAAAATACTTTACTATCTCCATAAACTGTTGAGAGTGCTGAAGGCGTTAAATGGCCAAACTCGAACTGGGAGACTCAAATTTTTCTTGACCCGAGCTTAAACTGTAATTTTGCAGCTGCTTTCAGGCGCCTGAGCTGAAATCTTTAATGATAAATCAAGCATATATGCTTAGTTATGGCATTAGCTAAGCAAAGTTAAAAAAGGGCTCGGGAGTTTTGTTTTTTAGGAAAAATAGGCGAAAAGAAGAACAAAACTTAAGATCTTCGATGAAACAAGATTGAATTTTGTTCATATAAAAAGAAGCTTAAATGTGTTGGGCTCTAAACTCTTAACTTAAACTTAGTTTTACATCCCTTGCAAAATATCGCCATTAAGCTTTGAAATTAATTTAAATATAAAATATCTTTCATTTAATAACACATTCTAAAAGATGCTAAAATTACAGATTCTCCATATAAATGCTTTAAAAATGTTTAAGTTTCACAAATGCAAAATATATATTTTATATTTTATATGAACCTTCAGCTCCAATATAATTTTTGTACATAACAACAAAATAAATAAATTTATTCATTTTCAAACTTCCTTGTTTCACATTATCAGGAGTTTTGAAACTCTATCAAATCAATTGAAAATACTCTCTTTGTTTATGCATCAACATTTTTCAAAAAGACGAAGACAATAACTGCACAGTAAATAAGATGAGATTTTCTTAATGATAATGTCATCTGGCACAGATTTTCTGTTTCCCCTGACAAATTCACATCTGCTGTAATCTGATTTTGTATATACTCAGTCAAAACTAGAAAATTATCACATTTCCTATTATTATACAAAAATTGGCTAAGCGTTACTCAATAATTCGTTTGACTCCTTGCACACTTCATGTGTGCTCCAGTCATATAGTCTACTATCTTTGAATTTTTTTTTTTATTTTATTCACTAAATAGTTATGTGATGATTCTGTCATTTCTGGGATTATATATACATTTATCTCTTTAAAATAAATATCCCGCTGTGAAGAAGCCGAAATCTATAGATGGCAATATATCCCATCGTCTCATTTAGACAATTTCATATATTTTGACAAAACTTGTTTACACGTTTATCCTTCAGGTGGGAGCCCTGAAAACAAGAGCTCGAAGATGATTAATGAGGTAATAATGAGATATCAATAAATTTTTATGCCGACCAGGTTAAAAAGTCGCAAGCAGTCGTCTGTTCGTGCTCATTTTGGCACTCGACAGCTAACGACAACATATCTTTGATTTATGGTGCTACATGTGCACAAAACTTGTACACATAACCTTCTGTCAACCCAAGTGCTGAATAGTTGGATGATACCTAAAATAACCCCATAGGCCATTTCCAAATGTAAATTCGAATTTTAATTAAAACAAGAAATTAAATTCATCATCTGATTGACAATAGCAGACGACTATGAGCAACAGAAAATTTAACTTTAAGAGGGCATCGTGCTATTTTACTTTGCATCCGTTTTGTTTTTACAAATATTTTAGTAGCTTGGCACAATCATAAATTTTTAGCGGAAAAATAAAAAAAGGAACAAAACCAAAAGAATAAATAATAACAACAAAATTAAAGGAAATTTAACAATAGCTTTGAATTTCTTTGATTTCGGCACCAGACAAACAGAAGTCTTGAGATTCTATTGTCGAGTAATTATAGCCTTCCGATGTGACTTCAGCACTTTTCTTGTTCAAAATTTTGTTTTAAATCATCATCGCATAGAGAAGTAGGAGGAGGCTTGTGATTATGATAATCATCGGCTGTACAATTTTCTATCGTTGGTATCTTTAAAAATATTCTACTATAGGCCTTTCCAGCGCGACTATTCAAGTGGTTCAGTTAAGATGTGATTAGGGTCACATGTTATCTTATGTGTCTCCTTGACAGAAGTCAAAGCAGGGTTTATCTGTGAAACTCATCCGCTCTTATCAAAAATTTATCAGAAATCATCTTTGTGCATGTTTTCTTTATGCATTCAATGGTATTTCTTTTATTTTTATATACAACGGCGCCAGTTTCCAGTTTTGCAAGTCATCTTCCGAGTCGTGCAAGATTACATCCCTTCCTGGATAATTGATGAAGATTACTTGTTCTCATGAAAACTTCTTTGCAGAATATATATAAATATATATATATATATATGGTGTTTTAATTTCTTGTCGACTTTTGATGTCACAAACTTTCCCAAAATATTCCATCACAGGTGACATGCTGTTCTGCTATTAAAAGAGAAAAAATAACACCAACAGAAATTGTCATAACAGAACCAAATGGTTTTATGTCAAGAAAATTAGTACTGATCGTCTTAGCCTTTTTAGACATATGTAGAGAAACTATATTCATCTTATCATAATTAAGAGAATTTAATCTAGCGAAAGTTTATGAATTATATTTATAGAAGCATAAACATTTTATCTCCCAATCTAAAACCGACTTTTAAATTAATTTTAAAAGAATTTCAAACTCTTTAACTTATATGCAATTCTGGATTTAATTTTTTTATAAAAGTAAAATATTTTGTGCTACTTATTTAATCTGTTTCAATAACCGTAAACGGAGGTGTTAAATTAAATAAACATAAATTGAAATTTAACCTATACTTTCATCAAATTAATTATAAAGTCTAAGGTCTTCACTTATGCCTTATTAAGCTTAGCCAAACGTCTTTTATTATGAACTTAAGGGCTTTACTATATCATGTACTCTCCATTGAGCACTATATAAACTAAATTTAATAATGGGGATGATGTCGAAGGGCAGATAAAAATTCTCTTCGGTGAAAAGTATGAGAAAATAATGAAATATCACTATCACTGATATAATAACTGAGTTTCAAGTTGTATCTTTCGCGAAATTTTTCATATTTTGAAAATTTTCCCGTTTGCTTCTTATTGCACAGTCTTTAACCTTTATTCGAAGAATGTTGTAAATATAAAACACTGAAAAAGTACCTCTCGTAGGCTTAATATGTTGTAAATATACATCTCCGTGACTTTTTTGTTGTTTAGTGTACTAATTTACAAACACCCTGCAAACATTTTGTCGGAGCATCGTTCGCCGCGATACAAAACGCGAAGTGTTAGAAAAGTACAAAGTATGCCAAAGAGTGAGAAGAACCCTACAAACATTGCGATACGAAAACGAATCCAATTTCGTATCGTTTCTACGAACAAATCATCCGAAATCGGATCCAGATCCGTATCGCGTTTGGATTCGCACGCGATAAAAACGCTAGTCCATTTTCGGATCCGACAAACGATACAAACCGCGATATCTTTAAATGTATAGGTGTATAGCAAATCTATTATAGATATATCATGCGATTTCATGACTTCTAAAGGGGTTGTATACATTTTGTCTCTCTGTCACACTTACTGAAAATGAATTATGTTAGGGGAAAGAAAACTCATATTTTTTTTTATATAAACAATATATTTGTTTTTCTTAAACACATAAATTACATATAAATTATTTAATTACAAATAAATTATTTCAATTTTTTACACATTAAAACAAAATACACTAAATTTAAAACATGTAATTTAAAACAAGCACTGGCGAGTGCTCTATGATGTATGTACCTATTTCATTAAAAAATTATAGCCAGCTGGGCTTGTTAGTGCTTAAGGGTAACTTTTTTTCATATTCGTCAACCTGTAATCGTTCTACATTAGTCGCTCGAAATCCCAATGAGGTTTGTTCGACTTACTAAACATAATCGAACAAAGGATGACTTTGAAGTATTTAAATAAGTGAAACTATGTGCTAGAAATTGGGTTTCTTATTTAGCTGTGCTGTTTCGCACTTAGCAAGTGAGGTCGACAAAATTAAACTATAAAGCAATCTATAACTGAGATTAATAAATTCCTTTTGGTAAGATGTCTAGGAAGAGGCACCAAATTTTTTTGCCTGACGGATATGCTTGGAAAATATTAAAACTCTTCCGTGCTTTCATCTCCCTAACTCACAACAGTTGCAAAATTCGGTAGCAAGGATTTTATTTAACATTTCATTGTATCTTTAATAAAGTAGTCTATAAATATAAATCTATTCGAAACAGCTAAAGAGAAAGGATCTCGAAAATATTAACCACAGTAGATAATGCATAGTAAACCGTAAATCCAAAACTTTTCTCTTAATGCTAAATTCAAAAATGATTAGTTTTTTACTCAACATTAAGAAAAACAGAGTCCCGTAGCAAATCCTATCAATTTAATTTTAACTTACTAATGATAAACAATTCTTTACCTTATAATAAAGGGTATCCAGTTTAATAATCAGAAAATCTAAAAATCTAAATAGAAAGTAAGTGCAGGGTATTTTGACGTATTCTTCGAACCTCATAATGGACCACCGCACCGTCGTGAGTATATATATATTCTCAGGTCGTGAAGTGATTTGTAAACAAATTAGGGGCGTGCAGATATTGTTATGCCACGTGTCAGTATCGTTATTCTTCCACCCGAATACACTTGAATGAACTCCTATCCAAAAACAAATATGCTCAAGGATTAAAGAACATTTTACGTCCACATCATAAAGCTAGATTTTTAGTTTTAACAGAGTAATAATAATAGCGTCTATACCACAGATATAAAAGGCCAGAACGGATTTCGGTGTGGGAACGCATGTTCATTGACTTTTTTAGATATTAACCGACCAAATTACCCGAACTTCGTTATTATTTTGTGTTAGTAGTCTAAGAAATCATTAGTTTACAATGAAAACTCGAAACGAAATCTGCTGAATTTTTTAAGTTTGTAATTATAACTTTAAATATACCAATAAGGTCATTTATTTGCTTCAAACAATTTTTTTAATTTTAAAGAAATGTTAAAGAACGAATTTCTTTAGTTGGAAAAATTTCCTTGAAGCCGGCAGCTTATTTAAAGCAAAAAGCGAAAGAATAATTGGATTATGTTAGTTGTAAAGGACGTATTTTAATTAAAAGCAACAGAAAGGCACTAGATTTTAGCGTATTCATGTGCCATATTTTTAAAATTGTCTAAATAAATACATTCCGCTCTGTGCTTTAACTACTATAATGTAGATTTTTGTTAATGACACTTTATAGCCTCCTAGAAATTACCAAATTATAAAAATTTTTTATAGCCAATATTAATACTATCAAAATATTGAACCAATAATAAAAGTTAAATCCTTTATGCTGTACTAATTGACTTTCATATGAGAAAAAAATGTTAGGTTACTGTATATCAAAACTCTCAAATAACGGACATCGTTAAAAAAATCGCCAAAATAAAAATTAGTTTGTTATGCTATTTTTTTCTTTTCGACGTCATACAAGCATTTGAATGTTTTTTCATTTAAATACGGCCTGAAGGATTGATTAATAACTCGACTGAAATTTACCTATTAATTTATAAAAAGGTATACTACCTAGATTTTTAATCAGAGCCAAGTTTAGTAACCCTAATTCGGGTCATGAAAGTCTGCTTTTATGTATTTCTACTTTGCAGGGATTAGTTGATCTTAAGGTATGCATGAGCCACTTCTGACACATATAGTCCAATGTCAGCCATCCATATTTCAGTTACAATATTTATTTTTAATAAAAATATTTCAGGTGTGCACATGAAACATTTAAAACATCATTTTAAAATGTAAAATTATCATTGTATGCTAGGATCGTTTTCTCGTACAAACAAAAGTTTACCCTCCCTTCTCACATTTAAAATTAGTTAAAGGAAATAAAATTTGATAATTTTTTTCTGAATATAAATTTTTTCCCTTTTTAATTTAAGTATAATAGCTACCATCTAAGCCTACTCATTACTTAATAAACTTCCCACTCTCATAAGTAAGCAAACAAAATTCCCCAAGTTAAATTAAATAATTCTTAATAATAAGCATTGACAGTCTTGATGTCTAACAAAAATATGATCACTTGCTTATTTTTGTGTTAAATATTATCAAAAACTCCCACATCACGATTCATTCAATCATTTTTCTGTCTCCTAGAATCAGCAATAACCACCTCCTGTCTCTGTTATAGAGAACAACTTTATCAAAGCTTTTATCTAACAAACTCAATTATGTATTGACAGTGTTCAGCGTAACATCACGAAAGCAGATTACTCTGGTGAATTTTGACATATCTTTACACGGAAATCAATCGACGCATTAAAAAAACACCCAGAACACCTATCGTCTTTGGAGATCTCTGCCGTCCCCTGTCATCAGCATATCTTTTGCTTGAACATTATACAACAACGATCAATTTCACATTCAGGTCCGATATATATCTTTATCTCCTGTAGCAGTGGATAAATTCCATTCCTATTCATTAGTATCTTTAGCGATGGAATAATTTTTTTATTTTTTTATGAGCCAAAATCATAGCCATGGTGCTTATTGGGATGGTTAAATTCATTCATAAAAAACTTATGAGATATGCCCTAAGTTCCGTCTACTGAATGACCATACATATAATCAAATTATTGATCCTGTGGCAAATTTATCCCATTCCCATGAATGATAGGAAGTTACCAAAATTTTTAATCCGGTTATCTACATTTTATTTTAGCTTATCCTGGAATGTGTAATTCTATGGCTTATAAAATTATAGAAATTATTATCAAGAGATACTTTTGGGAAATTATTTTTTTTTAATTATATATTCAGATATATGTATTTGTTTTTGTATAGTTTAACTTACATTTGCAATTTCTTCGTATATAAATTGACACAAGTGACTAAATCACAGAATAGTTTTGTTTATTATTTTATAAATGTATGAAATATGCATGACAAATATTTTTTGTAAATCTATATTTAGGTCTATTATTGACATAAAACTTTATAACGCCTGAAATCGGATCAAATTCAAATGCGGATGTATGTGTAATTAACAAAGACAAAATATTTTTTGATTAACACGTATATTTTCGTAAATTGATCATTAGTTTTTTCGGCACATACGCTAATTTTTTTTGGAATTAATTGACACAGTCGGAAATTCATTTTTCTTTATTATTTTGGTATTTAAGCTAGAAAGTAATCAAAAGAAGAGAAAGCTTTGAATACTCAACTTAAAAGGAGATTAAAATCAAACAGATTGGGTATATTTGACTCGCCTCAAGAACCTTACTCACTTTGGTTTCTAGGCTAAATATTTCGAATTTTCCCCTTACCTGGTGTCTTCCTAGCCTAAAAAACCAAAGTGTGGTCAGGTTCTTGAGGCGCCGTCAAATATATCTCATTCACAATACATACAAAAACTAATTATATTTCTACCTTACTGAAAAATACGTTTGTATTGAGTTTATAGTGCACTCATTATTTTACATAAATTCATAAAACGAGGCAACGACAGTGATTAAACAGGTCTGAAATCGAACTTTTGAATGAGGGTGAGGTTTAAGCTGCGTATGTATTGGCTCGATTTGGTTATTTACATGCGTATTATTTAAATTTCTAGCACAAAAAGGCATAAAGTAAGATAAATCTTTAAAGTTTTTTTGTCCTATAATTTTAAACACATAGTTTCCACTCGTTTTTATAAATGAGCCAGAGCTTACTTAAGTAACTTCTCAATGTCCAAACAGCTAATTGACTTAAGTTTATAAAAGTATATTTACCTATTATAATAACTAGTGCTTAATTTTTGCTCCTAAATAGGAAATCGCTCATGTCATGTCTATCTAGAAATTTACGTTTTTTTTACATCTTGGAACATATGACGAACCGATTGACACGCTTTTAATAATTTTTTTAGAAAGGATCCATGATTTTCTGGTTAGCTAAAACAGCCATAATATAGCAACAGCTGATCAACATTTAAGTTTGCTGTAATTTTGCCATGATCTACACATAAGCTTTAGAAGGCTGTGCGACATAAAACTAAAAATTTTAGATATTTTTATAAAAGGCAATTTCCTTTATAATATATGTATGTGTCAACAAGTGAATAATCCAGTGAACGATTATTACTACTTTGCTTGGAAGTTATTTTTTGTTGAAATGAAATAAACTATTATGGTTATAGTCATTTTCAGTCGTAGCAGCTTTTTGTGTAATATCTTTTGAATAATCACTTTCAACACACGATAATATCTCACCTTCTTTCTTGAATCTATTTGTTTTATTAGATATGTAAATAAAACTGCTAGTGGCTTTGTCGTAGAACTGGTCAAAACAAGGTTTACCCCTCTTTAAAGCCTTGTTCAAACCAATACGTTTTTCATTCGCACGACGGACAAGGTTGTAAAACGGGTGATGCATTTGCTCAAGCCATAGCTAGAACAAAAATTTTTGTTGCATAAAAATCATTTAATGGTAAAAGGACACAAAATTTTTTTTGTATTTGAAATTTCAGTTGTACTGGAAATTTTTGTTGTATTTGAAATTTTTGTTGTATTTATATCAAAAGAGATAGGAAATAATGATTTTATTACTTTTAGAGGCACACCAAAAATTTTGAAGGCCACAAAATGCTTCTCTAAAAGTAATAAAATCATTTCCTATCTCTTTTAGAATAACCTTTTAGAATATTTTTTCTCCTGAAAAAAATATCTTCCTTCCTTTTTTCCCAATTATTTAGAAATTTAATTTTTCTTCTTTTCCCAATTTTGACAAATCGGCGAAATTAAAAAAACTAAAAAAAATTCAATCAACAATGCTTAGATCATACATGATGAATGATGAAAAAAAAATATATACTCGTATATAAATTAAATTAATTATTCAAAAAAAAATGTCACTGCCATGATATTCTCCCCTTATTTTTCTTCACCGATTGGCAATTCAATCCTTATTTCTTTCCTTTATTTCTATAATTTTTCTTTCTTTTTCCACTCGCACGGGAACGAACACTTGAAATTCATATCACCTTGTCTATAGTCTTGTATCTTTTTTCTTTGTTTAGTAAGAATTATTATGTAGTTATACAAATATTTACTGTTATAAGTAAACAACACACAAATCATTGAACTTTTCTTCAAGAAGGGTTTTTTTAGCTAAAGTCATCTGTTTTAGATAGTCCAGACATGAATTGGTATTCCAATTCAAACTTTTTTTTCTAAAATTTTTGACCACAGTTCGCTATCAACGGCACAGTTATAAATATTTTATTTTTGAAGTTTATTATTTTTCTTCAATAAAATAAATTGTATTGTAAAAATTGAAAAAAAAAATTTGCAACAATATGTTTCATTTCAACCAAATTCACTAGATTACACCATATAACTTGAATTATTTAAAATTTGCCTCTTTTGAACTCCCTTTTCTTTTTCCTTTTTTTCTTTTTTGTATATAACTTAATCAGCCAGCAAATCAGACGATCAAACTCAAAGCTATGTATCCCTCTAAACAAATTCGACTCCCTCAAAAAATTACTTTACTAACTCAAAACTAACTACCGTAAGGTCAGAGCCCCAAAGCACCAGGGCTCTGCCTTTTGCTAAATTCTAATACTGACTGACTCCAAACTCAAGCAAAACAACTTGCCTGTTTTCAATCTAGATCTCTGCCAACGGGATACTGATAAGAGTCCCGTTGACAAAAATGCATTTTTAAAATAAACAAGTTGTTTCCATGCAAAAAAATATTCTGAAATGAATAGAAAGCATGAACAGGGATCCGTTACAATATCGTGATTTAAACACTTTATATTTATACTTTTTTATAGAATACTCTTTTTTCAGCATAATTTAGCAAATTTATTTGATTTTTATTGATATTATTTATAACTCCGTAATAATTACTCAAATAGATGTTTGAATAACCTGCTCTACACAGCAGACCTACCAATATCGAAAGACACATTCATAGGCACCTTTGCAGACGGCACTGCTATACTCGCAACGGACAAATCTCAAGTAAAGGCAACTGAAAAGCTTCAACTAATGCTTGACAAAGTCAGCAAATGAATAAAAGACTGGAAAATAAAACTAAACAGAGGCAAATCAATACAAGTAATATACTCTCTGGGCAAAACCGATGCGAACTGAATACCTTGGGCTACACTTGGATAAAAGGCTAAACTGGAAGCATCACGTAAAACAAAAAGCTAAGCAGATAAAACAAAAAACATACAAACTCTACTGGCTCATAGGGAAGTACTCCAAATTGAACCTCAGTTACAAAAGAACAATATGCTCAACAATCATTAAACCAATATGGACCTATGGAATCCAGCTCTGAGGTTGTACCAGAAAGTCGAACCGAGAAACAATTCAAAGAAGTCAGAATAAGGTTCTTCGCCTCATCACAAATGCGTACAGATACGTGAAAAACGAGGAGCTGCATGTAGACCTGAATATTCAACGGGTCGAAGAAGTAATATTCGAATACGCCATCAAGCAGGAGAAGAGACTGCTATACCACTCAAACACGGAGGCCATCCTACTGATGGACACCACCGATAAAATCAAGCGACTGCAGAGAAGCAAGCCATACGACCTAACACTGATCAATGGATCAACATCTCAGATACACAACAGTAGCATTAGCATTATAACCTAGCATACGTTAACATTACTAATAAATTAATCATAATTAAGATTGTAGTAAACAAACTGTGTAAATAAAAAAAAAGGAAAGATGTTTGAATTTTTAGGAAAGCATTAGAAAAATAATTAAAAAATTTAATTGTTCAATGCACCTAAAATAATTAAATAAATCAAATAGTATTTATATATTTAGTTTTGTTTATTTCTTTTTTTAAAATAGGCAGAAAAAATTATTTTTTAGTTACTTTTATTATGTAACTACAATTCTAACTATAATAATTACAATAACTAACAACAATAACTAATAACAATAAAAATGTCGCTAATAGTTGCTTTCACTGAACCTAGTACCTTAGTACTATTTTGTTAGAATTTGTATGGGAAATCTCTAGATTGTTTCTCAAATAAACTAATTTAAATCTAGTATTTTTTCTGGTTCATTGCTAATGTACTAGACAACTCATGGTAATACGGATGGGAAATTTTGAGTAATTTTTTCGTACTCTCTCTTTTAGCAATAGTTTGACAGTGAGTAATTGTGGAAGTTAAGTTATGTGAAAAATAATTTTTGAGTAAAAGGTAAGAAGTTTTTAGTATAATATGATTGTTTATTTAACACAAAAATTACAAAAATTAACACAATTAACACAAATATAACCACAATCAACAAACAAATTCTTGACAGATGAAATACATATGTACTAAGTACTAGCTACAAGGTTCAGTAAAAGTGCACTATACCTAAGGTGACCATACGTCCCGCTTTCAGGTGGTCTGTCCCGCTGTCCCCTGCGAAAGCCAAAATGTCCCGCTTTTGTAAATAGACAGAACAAAACAATTAGGAATACTCAATATATCATTATTTATAGATCTCTTTTATTTTTAAATTTTTTAACTGACGCGCGCACTAGAAATGATTGCAAAGAATGACAGTGTCATACCTACTGCCCAAATAAAATGTAATAAAAAGTTCGCACAAAAATTTTAATTTATGTTTCTTCAGAATTTTTTGAAATTGTTTTAAGACAGCACATTTCTGAAATGATATGTCCCAGTAGGAATTCGGTCTAGCAGTAGACAAAATCAGCAAGAACGCTTCGCAGCCAATCTGCTACCGCAACCAGCACACAAGTAAATATTTATATATTTTATACGTTTATACAATAAATTTTCACAGCAACGCACACTTTTGATACTTTGTTTCTACCTATAACGCCCTAATTGATATTAGTGTAAAAGTGATATTTGCTGTTTATGCTAAATATGCACGTGAAATAACATCATTTCAATTTAAAGAAGCTTTAGCTAATTTTTTAGTCTGGCCCGAGGTAATAGTTTGTTTTTTGTTTGTAATAGTTTATTCTTTTTATTTTTAAAAAATTGATTTTTTGTTTTAGGCAATATCTTTAATATCTGTTGGGCATGGATTTTGTGAGTCTGTTAAATATTTTTTACCAAAATTGTTATTAGTTCCAATGTGGTATGCATTTTTAAATTTAGACTATGTTAAAATTTTATACAATTAAATCTTTCTCAAGTGGATAAAGAAAGTTTTGAACAAGTACAAGGTTTACTTAAACCACTACAATGTGATTTACAAATGATTGTTGCTACTTCACCCAAAGAATCAGTTATACAATTGCCTAGCCGTGTAAAAAGACAATTAGAAAGAACACGAGATTTACAAAAGACTGTGGAAAATTGGGATAAAGATGTTGGACTTTATTGCAATGATAATGCAGCATATAATTTTTGTACCTACCGAAAAAAGGTCGGTGGCAGTGTCCTCAAAAGGATTAGTGAAATATAAGACCCAAACACATGAAATGATCAAAGACAAAAATACCTAAATTTAAGAAATTTACTAAAATAAGTTTATGATTGTAAACACAGCAATGAAGTGCTAAAGGAAAATTTATGGAATTTAACTAGAAATTGTAATTTAACCACATATATTCCTGAAATTAAACAATGTGTTTATTTCACCCAGGAGTATATATAATCAAAAATCAAAAACTACATTTTCACACATATCTTAAAAAGAATATTCTTTTTTAAAATTACAAAATTAGGGCCAATTAAATTTAAACAAATTTAAGAAATACATTTGTTAAATTTTATTTAAATAGAATTTAACATACATTTTATTTGTTAATATAATAATAATGTTTAATATAATATTTGTAAAATATAATTCGATTAATATAATATATAATTTGTTAAATATAATCAAAAAAAGTAATATTCTAAAACATATATTTACAATATGAACCTAAAAAAAGTTTTTAGTAATTAAAATAAATTAAAAGTATATAATGTACTGAAATAAAGTAAAATACATGAATCATTATGTTTTTTATTTAAAATTTCCTTTTTTCCCTTTATTCGCTAAAAAGTCGTTTTTTCGGATCTTTTAATTCGATTTTCTTTCACTTATAGTTCGAGAAATGAAGCAGAGAAGAGCTCTATACATCATATATCATCATAAGCGATTCGAATATAATTCGTATAAGGAGCAATAATATATATATGTGCTGATAAAAAGTATTCACACACAGGCAAAAATTCAAATACTATTGTATAGCCTCCATATATTGCATTCACAAGATTAATGCATATGTGTTAGAGAGTGCTGGTCGCCTGCGATGGTCTAATGTTAAAAACCGCGCAGAATCCAGCAAAATGTCTGGTGCTGTGCTGGTCAAAACCAGCAAGGCACCGCGCGGTGTCTAGCAAGACATTTCCCATTGGGGTGCATGTCTCTTAGACTTTTGACTAGGAATAATGTCACCGTCGAATAGAAATAAGCCGTGGTACTATTTAGTATTTTTCTTTTAATTTAGCTGACTGGAGTTGGTTATTATAAACAGACGTGTTTTGCTCAAATTAATAAATAAATCAAAGTTTTTCATATTATTTTTAACCCATATCTATTGACATTAGTAATATGCCTAAGCGCAAGTGTACTTTTAATAGTCATTTGCAAACTAAGTATCCGTTTATAAAACAAAAGGGTGGTGCAGACGTTACGAATGATAAGTGCCGTGCAGAATTTAGTGCTGGACATGGTGGTGCAAGTGATATTGAGAAACATTTAAAATCGGAAAAACACAGGCTTTCCGATCAAGCTGCTGCTTCAAGCTCTTCAATGCTTGCTTTTTTCAAAAGAACTGATCTGCCAGCTTCAAAAGATTTAGATATAGCTGATGCGGAAGGTGCGTGAGCATATCACACGGTGCAAGAAAGTCACAGTTTTCGTTCAAATGACTGCGCTTCTAATTTAATTCAATCCTGTTTTGAGCAAAAATTTAGATGTGCTTGTACAAAATCCCAGGCTATTGTTGTCAATGTGTTGGCACCTATGTTAATGGATGAGTTGAAAGAGCACCTTCACAAAGTCCGCTGCATAAGTCTACTAACGGATGCTTCAAATCACGGCTCGATAAAATTATTCCCTGTGTTGATTCGCTATTTCTTACCTTATAAAGGCGTGAAAGTCAAGGTTTTGGAGCTTCGAGAGCAGCCAGGTGAAACATCGGATATCGTTGTCAATTATTTGAAAGAGATTTTATCTTGCAACGATTTAAATAAAAAAATAGTGGCATTTTGTGGAGATAATACGAACAGCAATTTTGGAGGAAAGAATAGAAAAGGAAGTAATAATGTTTTCGCTAAATTGAACATATTACTCGGGAGACAACTTATTGGGATTGGATGTGGAGCTCACATAGTTCATAACGCGATCAAAGCAGCTTCAAATTGTCTTCCAACTGACTTTGAATGTATCGTTGTGAAAATTTATTCATTTTTTTACATTTGTAGCGTTCGAACGGAAGCTTTGAAAGAGTTCTGTGATTCTACTGACACAGTATCAGAAATTGCTTGGCTATAGTAAAACGAGGTGGCTCGCGCTAATGCCTGCACTTACAAGAATTATGAAAATTTTCCAGCCTTTGAAACATTATTTTCTGAGCATCGATAAAAGCCCAAATATTTTGAAAGCATTTTTCGAAAATCCCTGTTCTGAGCTATGGCTATATTTTTTAATGCACAGGCAGCGACTTTTCATCAAGTGGTGCTAAAAATTGAAGGACAACACGTGTCTGCAATACAATCTGCTAAGGAAATCAATCGTCTTCGAGACAACTTAGCACAGAAAGAGAGCTCGCTTTTCCTTCCTTATGATGTACGTAGTCTGATGGAGAAGTTACAAGAAACTGACCCTGCTATTGTTCAGCTTGTAAAAACTGCAGTGGCTGAATTTTATAAAACCAGCAAAGAATACTTAGAACAGTGGTGCCAATTCAATGCAGAGTTAGATGTGTTTAAATGGACAAATTTTAAAAAAGTACCTACGTGGGAGGAAGTACAGAAAGTAACGAATTTGCTGATTATGCAAGGATTTCTTAGCAGCAATCAAAACACGGAAGTGTTCGACGAGTATTCACTCATTTCTAACTACGTTACAAATGAAAAAATAATAAGTTGGAATACTCAAAATATTGTTGCCGAAAACCGTTGGGTGGAGTTATTCACATATTTCCGTGATAAAAATCTGAACTGCGGAAACTTTTGTGTAATTATTGAATACGCTTTATGTCTGCCCAAAAGTAATGCACCTGTTGAAAGAGTTTTTTCTCTAATGAATAAAGTATGGACAAGTGAAAAATCACAGCTAAGTGTTGCAGTTTTGAAAGCAATTTTAACGGTCAAGACTAACATCAACACATCATTCCACATTATCATTCCAGTTCCATTCTTATTTGAAAACTAGACCCGATATTTTGAAACTGATTTGCTCCGCCGACAAGTATAAAACAAATACGTCTAAGATTGTAATCTAACGTGTAGGATTATATCAAGTAACGTATTAATGAAATTCAGTTAACTTCTTTTTGTGATTGAATAAATAGCATTATAATTTTTTTGAAAAATAGCCTTGATTTTTGAAATTTCCTACAGCGTCCCGCTTTGACAAAAAAATAAAATGGTCACTTTAACTATACCAACGTTATCGCTGCCGACAGGACTACAATAACCTGTCCTACACATTGGTTAATCATATAAACTTCAATTTCACTTGTTTTTGCCACTCACCACTATTTGGTGAATATGACTGAACATACAGGTGGAATCTTAATAATATGTCAATATGTAAGTAGTGTACAAACAGGCTGAAACGAGATTAACAAGTTATATGTTAAATTTAAATGAAATTTTGGAATGCAACCAAAACATATTTAACCATCAGCCATCAAAGAAACTTTTATAACAAAATAAAAGAAAAGATATATAACTGCCCAATTTTTAAATATAAAAATAACTATAAAAAGTAATAAAATAAAAACTTTTTAACTATAAAAAGTAGTAAAAACTATAAAAAGATGAAAACATCTTTTCGATTATAAGGTAAAAGCAAAAAGATGAAAACATCTTTTATATTTTTTTATATTATTCCCACTTCCCTTCTTTTTTTTCAGGTCAGCCGGCCCAATCATGGGCTTAACTCCCTTGTATCGAATTCCTTTTTTTTCAGTCCTGTTTAATTTTTTTTCTCTTTCTGCGGCATGCAGTCCCCTTTTGTTCGAGCCTAGCGCTCTTTTCTTAGAAATTTCTCATTTCAGTAGATGGATAAGGCCATCTACACCATAGTAGCAAGATGAATTAAATTAAGTGGGCACCCCTAGTCAAACATTTTTTAACTAATTTTTTTTTTAAATTACTTACCCTGTTCTCAACAACCACCAAAATTTTATTAGTTTATGTATTGGTTAAATATATTTAAGGGGCTAAGTCCACTCAGCATTTTTAAAACATTGATTCCACAAGTTCCTGGGAGTTTCTCTCCATGGCAATTGGATTGCATAGTATTATAATGAATAATAATATTTTCAAGTCTAATTTATGTATTATATTGCTTTCAAAACGATTAATGATTAATATATTTTATTATATTTAAATCAAACGGAGTGAAAGTTCAAATAAAAGCGATAGATAATTATGTCCAATGTATGTATTTTATTGTACTATAAATGTATTCCACAAGTTCCACTGAATGTTTTAAAACGGTTGCAGTCTAAACTATAAATGCATATACAGTAGAAACCGGTTAATACGACATCCAGGGGATCATTATTTTCGGTCGTAATAACCGATAGTCGTAAAAAGCGGTACCATTATTTTTTGCCTAAAAATTGCCGTATTTGTAAAGTTTTATTATAAGGATAAGTATAAGTGTATAAGTTTTGAGAAAAATTATAAAAAATTAAGCCGATGTGTTAAGCGTTGCGTATGGCATCAAACTGACTCTAGTCATTTACTGGGATGAAAAGCTACAGTCAAAATTCGTGTTTTTCATAATCAAAGTAAAGTAACAGCGCTTATGACTCCATGTCTACAGTAATTTCCTGTACTATTTTTTCTTATTTCATTTGACGACTATACCATATCTTGTGTAGACATGCCCACAGTGAATTTTTTAAAAATCTATTAGGAACGCCTATTGACTATAACTGAGCTACACTTTTACTAATTATAAACATAAAATTTCTGAGAATAGACACACAAAATGTAAAAAAAATGCTGCTTGTTGTTATAACCGATTAAGTTTTTTGAAAATATTAGAAAAAGTAGTCGTTCAAAACGGTATGTCGTAGTAAGCGGTAAATTAATTGTGCAATTATATGGAACTCCGTCGGGACCTTTTGTTTTGGTCGTTTTAACCGATAGGTCGTTTTAACCGATGTCGTATTAAGCGGTTTTGACTGTATGTCAAAATCATATGACATCAAGTTAGTTGACATTATATACTTTTTTATAATTTATATTTTTTACAAAGCAGAATCTAAAAATTTAAATTAATTTTCACATACGAGAAAAGTATGTATTTTCTTTATACCTGGACATAATGAATTATATTGATGATGGCATTTCCGGTGATCTTGTCCCACTACTCTTGGATAGCGTAAATATAAATTAATTACCGTAATAAATTTTTACCTAAGCTATTAATATCATTTACACATATAAACTTCAATTTATTTATACAAATTTATTTAATTAAGTATTAAAACATCTACATCAACATTTTTTTAAATTATTTCTTAAAACTCACAAAAGTGAAAACTAATAAATAAAAAAGATATTTGATTTTATGATGAAGAATATAATTTTTTAAATGTAATTGTAAAAGTGTAAATAGCTAAATGTAATTTTTTAAATTTAATTTTAAATATAATTTTTTAAATGATAAAAGCTAAAATAAAAAATATATTAAACCATGAGAATAAAAGTATATTTGACCTATAAAGAGAAATTTATCCATCAACTCGGTAGAAAAAAACTGTTATTATTTAATTCAAAATAAATTGATTTATATTTTGATTTTTTTTTGGTTAATAATTGAAAAAATAATTTCTCAAACAAGTAAACAAGTACTTCAATCATATTTGTAAAAACTATACACGTTTTTCATATTTAAAGTAATAGCTTATTTTTAAAACAGTGCTTTCAGTTTTCAAGTAAAGGTTTTTCAATTTTAGAATGGAATTTTGGCAGGTCAGACTGAAATATGTTCTTTTCAAAGGTTTTCAACCCATCATAATAATGTTAAAAATGAAGCAAAGCTAAAACTATTTTTAGCCATGGCAATATGCTTTGCCTTTATGGTAAGATTTATGAAAATTCAATTTTTAAAATAACTGTAAATTTAATTTTTAAAGATAATAGAAATCATAGGAGGACATTTAGCAGGAAGCCTAGCAATTATGACCGATGCTGCCCATCTCCTATCGGACTGTATTAGTTTTATTGTAGGCCTAATATCAATATATATTTCAGATAAAGCACCTGATCAAAAAATGAGTTTTGGGTATAGAAGAGTAGGTAATTATGGATATATGATCTAATTCTGACAACAAAATTAAAACTAAATTTTAGAAGTTTTCGGTGTGATTTTGTCAATTACGGGAATATGGCTGTTAAGTGCTTTATTATGCTTTATTGCTATTAAAAGGTTAATAACTAATCAGTATGAAATTGATGCTGATGCCATGATAACAGTATCAAGCTTGGGTATAGCTATAAATATTATGTATGCATTTTTTTTTGTTTATTTTTCAAGTATGCATTTTAACTTTTAAACATAAATTTAATAGAATTGCGATTATATTACATGGACCTTTTGCAATTAGTTCAAAGTCAAAAACTTGTCTTAAACAGGATCAATTTAACTGTGATCAATCTATTCAAAATGAAATTGATGCTCCACCCGATTTTATATTTAAAGAGAGTAAAAAATTTAGTGAAAAAAGACAAAATAGTTTTCTTAATAGCAGCGCCAGTAAAGATAACATTATAATGAAGACTGAATCAAGGTAAATTACTGTCATTCATTTATACTTTCTATCATATTTAAAATTTTTTTATTTTGTGGTTTTAGAGAATGTAAGCATAAAAATTTAAATCTCCAAGCTGCAATTATTCATGTCTTTGGTGATTTGCTACAAAGTGTAGGAGTACTTGCTGCAGCTATAATTATAAAAATTTATGTAAGTAAGCATAATTTGTAATTTGCTTTCAAAAAAATATCATGAATAGGTTTTATTTTTAATAGTATTATAACAAAATTAACAAAATTAAACTAAGTGCACAATAAAAAAAAAATACTCCGTTGATTAATTTTGATAGAAGAACCTATAAAAGTATTTACGTAGATTCTAAATTTTTTTGGATAATCCGACAAAAAGATTTTCTTAGTGAATTTTAATTCATTGAATCATTATAAATACGATCCGGCAATTTGGAACGTTCTCTTTGAGTGTTTTTTGGGATGTGAATATTGTAAGCATAAATGTTTAATTTCTGTTTCTCAGTTTGGATAGTTTTGAACATTGCAACTACTTTAAGCGACATGCCAACTTTTCCATTTGTATGGAATTTATCGACATTTGTTAATTAAATGATTTAATCTTGTGATCAAAAGTCGCTTCTAATGCATTTAAAGTTGCCAGAACACTAGTTTAGTATTCCAAAAATTCAAATTTTGTATGGGAGACCTTCCCTTGGCTTCAAGATAACTAATTGTAAATTAGTTTTCTTCTCTAGTCTTTTGCAAATAATACTAGATAATTCATGTGAACACAGAGGAGAAATTTCGGGTAATTTTTCGAACTCTCAGTATAATCACTTCTTTTTATATATAGAGCAAACTCACTATTCCTTAAGGACCACGGTGTAACGCCACCTTAAACATCTAAACATCGGATATGATTGGCAGTGTGCCTAATTAATGAGAAGGTTAATAAGGTAAAAAGTAAGGGGAAAATTCAAAATGTTCGGATTAACTATAAGTGTGAAAATATAACAGTGAGTGCGGCATCGTAAGATATCACTGAATGCTGTAGTTTTAACTAAAAAATTAAATGTCTTAACTGAAAATTGATATATTTTTATTGATATTCAATTGTAAAACTCTTACATAATTCTTAGTTTTTTTGAATATTTTATAATTCATAATTAGTGTCATTAAACTTGTTTCTAGTTTGGTCACTTTGGTATAAATTCTAAATGTGAATTTACGCATTTAATTAATCCCTTACATTAAGGCTCACTGAAGCCGTAGATATTTGCAGTCCAAAAGAATTAGAAGTTGCTAGAACCAAATAAAAAATGACAGTTTATTTTTGAACTAGAGCGTTAAATTTTGTTTGGGTTTTGTGCTAGCTTTACCAACATTTTGAAAAACAGCTATTGAAATAATAAATTTTAAATCTATACATACTTGGCATTTTTAACAGATCTCTATTTATTTAAGAATATGTTCCTAAATGCTTGTTTTTTTAAATTTTCAATCAACCCATGTACTTCAATAAACAATTTATTCTCAAGCATGACTTTAAACCCCAAAATTAAAACATATTAAATTTAGTATTCTTCCTTACTTAATTCTTCAAACTAGTTGTTTGCTATTATAATTTTCAGAATTTCTGAATATTTCTGCGGAAGCTTATAATTTTCACATGCTGAGCTTATTCAAAGTTTAATACTTCACTTTAACGCAAAACCCAATTAAAATCTACTTGTAAACAAAAACATTTTATGGTTTTAAATGAAGTAAAACAAATCTGTAGAATAAGCATAAGTAAAGTAAGATATGTATATAGTCATAAGTAATATTTATGTTGAATCAGCATAAGTAGATTAAGACCATACATTGTAGTCATAAGTAAATATTCAAGTTAAATCACCATAAATAAAATAACATTCATTAAATAATAGGCTGAAATAAGATATCTTGGGTGGTCGTATATTAACCCTATAGCCTAGCGCAGACCAAGGCGTCTGTATTATTATGATAAAAACAAACTGAAAATTATTTTTACGTTGAAGTGTAGCATCCCGTTTACATAATTCAATAAAATAATACCATTTCAAGCGGCTAAACAAATAAGAAATTATTTGGCTACAAATATGATAAAAAGATAAAGAAATTTACTTTTCTTTATCATAATTGAATTCATCTATATTTTCGATACTTTCATTATACATTTCAGAAAGTGTTAGATAATTAATTGTTTGATGTCCATTTTCCATTTCTTTAGCAAAATAGCTCAAAGAAGATTCTGGATTTGAATCCGTTAATAGCATTGTCAAAGCATCTTCACAATATTGAAGAAAATTAATTAATAAAATCATATTTAGAATTTAAGTCTTATTTAGGAAAAGAAAAAATCTATAAAAAAAAAATAAATTCAACAATTGCTACAAATCATAGCAATTATTAGCAAAAATAAAAAAAAAAACTTAATAGCAAGAGGCATAAATAAACACTAAATATCAACTGTAAACAGTAATAACAAAAACTAGCAATATTTAAGTTTAACTCACAATAATAATCAAACAAAACTAATACTCGTATAATCAATAATAATAGAGAATTTTCCACTTAAAAAAGCAACCTACATTAAGAAAAACTTGTCAACCAGATTTTGATACACCCATTCAATATGATTGAATCGGCGTCTGTAGCCGCTACTGTAGCAGCTACAAACGCCGCTACTGTAGCGGCTACAGACGCCTTGGTCTGCGCTAGGCTTATGTCTATTTTTGCAAGTGACCTTGTTTTTTTTTGTTATTCAGGAATGTCTAGCAAAGTTAGGCTGAAAGAATTATTCTAAATATAGCAGGTTATTAAAAATTTATTCATTCGCAATCTATCAGTCGAAAAGTGTTTTTCATTCATTCAGTTGTGATTTTATTGATCAGTGGTTTTGTTCATGATCAGTGGTTTTACTCATTCAACAGTGGTTTTATTCGGTGATATTAACTTGTATCATTGTGCAATTTCTGTTAGATTACTTGCGTTGTAACAGCGTAAGTAATCTCGTAACTAATTGTAAGATTCGAACAGTGTAAAACTGCTTCGATTTTTCAAGTACAACATTCAATATTAGTGGACATCATTTCCACCATAAACAAAAACTATCGTTTTTTCTGACGATTTTGTAAACTCTATCGATACAGATTCGGTCCTTGAAAACTGTTAATGAAATAATATTCATTCGTAGAATACACGAGGAAAGTAATTTTAATATTAATTTTTTAATTCTAATTTTAATAAGACAGTATCAACTAAAATTAAAATAAAAATAATATTAAGTAATAAATAATGTCTTGTTTTTAGCCAAATGCAAAATATATGGATCCGATTTGTACCCTATTGTTCTCTGTAGTTGTACTGTGTACAACAGTCAAAATATTTAAGCAATCATTTTCAATAATGATGAATGAGGTACCAAGAAATATTTCTTTAAAAAATTTAGAAAATGATATAAAAAAATTCAATGGAATAATGTAAGATCTTTTATTTAAATCATTTATTAAAATTTTAATGTTAAAAATTCATTTTCTTTAGATCAATACATAATTTACACTTGTGGAGCGAAACTATGGGACATAATGTAATGATGGCACACATTGTAATTGGTGAGTATTTTATTTTGTTTATACTTTCAAATACCTCAAATTTTTACTCATTAGATAATTCAATTGACAGTCAACAATTGTTGAGTGAAGTTTCTTATATGGTCCAAGTAAAATATAATGTTCAGAACTGTGCATTACAAATAGAAAGTATAACATGATAAATAATTTTAAGAATTATTTTAGTATTATTTTTGTAATCAAATAAGTTTAAGATTTTTTGGCGTTGACAAAAACAAAATTTAGTAATTACAAAATAGTGGTGATATCTATGTAAAACTCTAAGTAGCATTATTAAATATGCCTTTAATAACTGCTTACGGCAATCGGCAGCAATCTTTTAACCCATATGGTGATTTTTGCTCTTAATTAAATATCTTAATGTAGAGCTTATAATTTTACTTAAACTAATAAGTTTTTTTACATTACTGATTTCACTATCAAATAGTAAACCATTATATTCTGTATGGCATACTTCAAACAAAAAGGATGACAAATTTAGTCATGGATTCCTTAAAAGGGCAATAACTCATTTTGGTAATGGAAACTCATTACGTAAAAAGTATATTTCGCACACTGTTAATAATTTCAACTAATATTAGTTTTATTATTTTAGTTTTTTATTTAAACTTATTGTTTTTTGAAAACATTTGAGAAAAAAGTTACTATTTATAATATTTTAAATAAGTTCACAACCGAGCTCGAAAACTAACAAACTAAACTTATTTTACTGACAAAATAACTCAATTTTCTGGAAAACTTATTTTAAGTTAAACAAAATAATTTTACTTTAAGACGCAACAAATTTTGACTGGACGAGTCTGAAACTAAGAAGCCATTGACTCCAAAAACTATTCGCCAGCAACGTGTGGGTCATAAAAAATATCTATCACATTCCAATTAATGTGACCCCACACGATGCTAACATAAGCATAATTGGAGCCACCGGCCGAATGGCATCCGACTGATAGTAGAGCCAATAGTCATTTTGCCTACAAAGCAATACTTAACAAAGTACAAAGTATTACTTTGTAGCCTGATACTTGCAAAGTGTCACTTTGCCTACAAAGCAATACTTTACAAAGTACAAAGTATTACTTGCGAAGCGTAAACAACCTCCCCGAAAAGACGAAAGGAAGGCTAATACATTTTTTGTTTTTTTTTAAACAAACAAAACAACATCCATTTTATATAAGTCAAAATAAAAGAAATTACATTATTCTGTTATATTTTTCATATGAGTGCTTCAGTTTTACGTTATTTTCGAATTCTTTGAATTTAAACATTTTATGAATAATTTTCAAAGAACTATTTTTCTTTTTTGAAAATTTTAAATATGATAAGTTTTGGACTTTTAATTTACCTCTGGTATATATATAAAATTATAAAGTTAAAAAGATTATGTAAATTATGTAAAATTATGCATCCAATTCATTTACCATTTTTAATCATAATTCCATTTATTCATTACTAATGTAGAGGTTTAAATTTTTATTCAATAAAACTCTTTCTTATAGACTAAATAAAAAACATTGTCATTGTGGTTCACATGTACTCATCTTGGGGTGGATTAAGTTTTCTTTCCAGGACTTGTCGTCTTTTTGCTATGAATTCCTTAGTCCATAAGTGGGGCTTCCCGAGTCGAAAAATTGAACCTGAATTGAACTTGATGGGCCTGCTTCATACCAGGTTGATCAAGTTCAATTCAGGTTAATGTCTCAGATTTACGCTTATAAAGTTGAACCTGTTATGGCCTTGATGGACCTAGAAAAGACCCATTTCGGTATAACCAGGTTCATTTCAGGTTCAAAGAAAGTGTTATTTTTCGGTATTACGAGGCTCAAAATTAACTTCCCAGGTTTATTTAATATATTATGATCGTCACTCAACAAAACAAAATTATTTAAAGAAAAGTTATAATTAAGTTCTTTATTTTTATTACTTATTTTTATTTATAAAACTTATTATAAAATTACAAAATTAATTTAAGGAGTTATAACTAAGTTTTTTATTTTTATTATTTATTTTTATTTATAAACTTATTATAAAATTACAAAATTACTTTAAGGAGTTATAACTAAGTTTTTTATTTTTATTATTTATTTTTATTTGTAAAATTTATTATTAGATTTTTATTTAAAGTTTAAAATTTTCCACAAAGTAGTTATCGAGTCGGTGTCCTCCAGTCGACTGACTGTTAGATCCCCTTTTTTTTAATTCCCTCGCTTATGTCTCGGGTAAGTGTAATTGAAGAACCTTGAGACATAAACGATGGAATTTTGCATTCAACAAATTTTATCAGCACAAATTTTATCAGCGGAAACGGTTTCGCGTTAATTTAATTGAATTTTTGTTTACGCTTCAAGTTCGGTTTTGATCTAGACTTGAAGCGTAAACAAAAATTTGAAACGTTTTTTATTTATAGGTTTTTAACTCCAAATTCGTCCTTATCCATTTCAAATTCGTCTTTTTAAATTTCAAATTCGTCTTTTTTAATATCAAATTCGTCTTTTTTAATTTCAAATTCGTCTTTTTTAATTTCAAATTCGTCTTTTTTAATTTCAAATTCGTCTTTTTTAATTTCAAATTCGTCTTTTTCAATTTCAAATTCGTCCCTTTCGGTTTTTATGTAATTCATTTTAACTTTGAAGTTATATATATATAAATTGGATAGTAAAAATAAAATGCAACTAAAGATAGATAATATTGTAGTTTTCTTCTTAAGGACTAATTACTTAATCTTATAAACAGCATTGAAATACCTGTGAATTTTGTTTATTTATTTAGAATAATAAAAATAAAATGCAGTTAAAAGATAATATTGTAGTTTTCTTCTTAAGGACTAATTACTTAATCTTATAAAGAGCATTTACCGATAATTTTTTTCCCGGAATGTATTTATATAAGCATGCATATATAAGAACAAATTTCGAAATGAGTGATCTGTGTATATATATGTATATAAATCATAGGTATATATAATAAGTACCCAGAGCATTTTCAGTTCAATCAAGAGTTAATTAAGTAACACTTCGGTTTACATATTAACTTTTAAAACGTGTTTTTGAAAACAAAAAAGCTTGAAATTTTTTTAATAAAATGAGTGAAATTGCCTGTAATAGAAGAAATGAGCAACACGTGGAGGAACACGTCAATATTCCAGGAGAGCAAACAAGGTCACCATACGCAAGCACAAGCACCGACCGGAAAAAAATTTTTATTAAATGCTACGAAGAAGGACACACTATTGCTAAAGCAGCTGAAATAGCGGGCATGATTGAAAGCACCGCAAAATCCTTTCTTCAAATATATAGAAAAGATGGCTGTCAAATTTTGAATAGGAAGCGTGGTGGAAAGAAAAATTTGAAAATAACACAGGAGATATTGGATTACATTGAGGAAATTGTGGAAGAAAATCCCTGCATCACGCTCAAAAATATTAGGGAAAAAGTCATGGAAAAAACGAACATCAGCCTGACCACAACGTCTATACACAATGGATTAAAAAGTTTAAAAATCACACTAAAGAACGGTACAAAAAATTTAGACCGCTTAAACTGTGCCAGCACGATAGAAAAAAGGAAGGAATATTCATTGAATTTTTCAACAAATGCGCCGCAAGCCAAAGAGAATATAATTTTTATAGATGAAAGTGGTTTTAATTATCATCTGAGGAGAAATAAAGCCCGGTCAAAAGTGAATACTACGGCACATATAATAGTTCCCTCTGTAAGAGGACGAAATGTATCTCTGATCGCAGCAATGAATCTGCATGGAATCCTGCATACGAAAGTGGTATCAAACTCAGCAGTAAATACGAATATTTTTAAAGAGTTTCTAGTTGAACTATTTGAAAAATTGGAGGAAAATAACATCACTGATGCCTGGTTGGTTCTAGATAATGCAGCAATCCATAAAACGCAAGAAGTGCGCGACACAATTTCAACAACATCACATACAATTATTTATCTTTCACCATACTCCCCAATGTTGAATCCTATTGAAAAAGTTTTTTCAAAAACGAAGTTGTGTGCGAGGAATTTACTCTCAGATCCAGGACATAATCAAAATCTGCTTAATGTGATTCAGTCGTCGATACAAACTATTACATCAGCCGATTGCAACAACTACTATGTGGATATGACCATGAAATTGCCACTAGCTGCCACAGGAAAACCACTACATTAATTAATAGAATTTTTTTTATTTACATTTTTAATTTATAAGTAAACATTGTGCCTAATTTTAAATAAATTTATAAAATTTTAAATAAAACATTGTAAAATGAAGTTTTTGTTTTAATAGGACGAATTTGAAATTAAAAAAGACGAATTTGAAATTAAAAAAGACGAATTTGAAATTAAAAAAGACGAATTTGAAATTAAAAAAGACGAATTTGATATTAAAAAAGACGAATTTGAAATTAAAAAAGACGAATTTGAAATTTAAACAGACGAATTTGAAATGTATAAGGACGAATTTGGAGTTAAAAACCTATATATTAAGTTAGATAATGTTCTCTACAACATTATCTATAACTGCTCAATTCAGGTTCAAAGAGAATTTTATTTTTGGGTATTACCAGGCTCAATTCAGGTTTAAAGAAAACTTTATTTTACGGTATACTATACGAAAGCAGATTAATAATTGAAAAAAAAATAAAAATATGTTAAATGTTGCACTTATTCAGAATTAATTATTTCGAAAATACATTATGAAATATAATCTTTTTGAAAGTATTTCTTTGGGAAATACAAATACAGCTGAAAAGTGATATTTTTAATGTATTCTTAAAATAATTAATTCTGAGTAAGCGCAACACTGCATATATTTTATTTGAATTATAAATCTATCTTTATTTTACTTTTAAATCAACCTAAAATAAATAGCTTTAATAGGAAAAAAAATTAAACACAATTTCAAAAACAAAGCATTTATTATATTAATTTAAAAATAAATATATATTTAAAGAAATAAAACATGTAATTGTGGAATTTTGTTTACTTTTTTTCCTAGTCTTTCCTACTGTTAGTAAAACTGGCTTTTTTTTCAGTGATAGTTATATATAAATTATTGTGACTATATATAGACTAGGAAAAAAAGTAAACAAAATCCCACAATTACATGTTTTATTTCTTTAAATATATATTTATTTTTAAAAAAAACTATTACACTTAATATCTACACTATATTTTTCATTATAAATATAAATAAATCTTAAATATAAAACAACTCACTACAAAAAATCACATCTTTTGTTATAGTAATAGCTAAACGTCAACTAAATGTCAAATTGGACTTAGAAAATTTTTCCATAAAGAGAGATAGAACTACATAACCAAAAAATAATACGACGCGGACATATATGAACGAAAATAAAATAAATATTTGATATTTCAACACAACTTCTCTTTCTCATCGTTTCATCTCGCACAATAAAATTCTATACTTTTTCTCAAATATTAACCTCAAATTAAATTTTCGGTACACTCAGTATGAAATCAGGTTCAAATAAGAAATGTTCTGAACGAAGAAAGTAATTTTTCGGTATTACCAAGCTCATAGCAGGTTCATTTTTATTTAGTTCGATTTCAAAATAAGCAAAAATTTACATCTTTCGGTATATTAAGTATCAATTCAAGCTAAAATCAGTATATTTAGGTCGAAATCAGGTTAATTTCAGGCTCATCGGATTCTATTCAGGCACAAAATTTCGACTCGGGTTAACATCCATTTCAGTGAGCTCAATATTGTTAGCTGCGCTTTAGTGAAGTCTGTTGACCCTGATCCTTCTAATGGCAACGTAGAAAAGACTCAATAAAATAATGACGCTTCCAACTGTAATGATATATGTCCATGGATCAGTGAATATCATCTCTGAGGAACTGGATGTGTTCAATTCTTCGTCTAACGCTTGTTTCAATGCATCAATTAGGTGATCTGTGGTTGGAGTTTCTACTAAAATTTTGGGTTGTAGAAACTCATTAAAGCTCGCAATGGATATCATGTTCAAATGAATTGAATAATACTTCATATGCCTGTGAATGAAGAAATAATTAGTCAAATTGGAAATAGAGCAAATTGACAACTGGACAAGTACTGCTGCATCATTCATGGTTTGAACGGATTCATTAGTGCAGTCAGCGACTAGTGATTGTCGGCGTAAGTTGATTAAGAGCGTAAGCTGAAGCCCAATTGGGTAAATGCCGTCAATAGCTCGGTCAATGTTGTCCGAACAATTTGAGCGAAGAAATGTGGTGTTCAAGTTTAAAATAGCAGCAGTACACAAACTGAGCGATGAAATGTTTTCACTCTCTACTACACCAGCGTAACGTATTGCTAGTTTAGCTACTATCAGTGTTTTATTAGCTGCGTCGGTCATTATACTATATATATTTTTTCCATTTTCTAAGGCTATGAATCGACCATCTTGATCAGGAATACTTACAATTGCATATTCGGTGTACGTGGTATTCTTTACTAGTGGAATAGAAAAGGTTACAACCACTTGCCCTCCCTTAAGTTGTTTAGTGGCCTTATTAAATAAGAACCAGTCAGCCGGGCTTTCTACTTGTGGTAATATACCCTGTAATTGGGCAGTACTTTTAATATTTGTTTGAAGTTAATTTACTGATATTAATGATGTTTTGGTGGACACTCTGAATAGAAATAATAAGCAGTTGGATTTTTGACCCATAATCGGTAATCTGTTGTTCCCCAAGTAGTAACTGTTGTTGGTGATGGAGTGCATCGATATGTTTATCCACTTCTGCATGTTCCAAGATTAAATATTAATTTACCAATTTTAGTCATTCTCATTTCTTTTTCTAACTGGTACGTTTGGACTTGCTGATATATCAAACCACTAGCCATTAGCATATGGGGAGTATACTTCAGTAGGGCCGATAAAATTGGCACCGCTCATGCGGTACGTGGTTCATCAATATAGTCAGCAGACAATTCATTTTTGATGTTGTTCGCGGTAAACTTAATGTTTTCGTAGACATGGTCACAAAAATTGGTAATATTTAGCGCAATGTTGCCTGCAATAGTGCTACAAAATTTTTGGAAATCCTTGATTTGGTTGTCAATTATTTCAATATCTTTAGTAAAATTTATTGATGTTGTAATCGAAAATATGAGTTCGGATTGAAGCACTGAAACATTACGTAGACCTATAATGTGAATACCAGGGTCAGTTTTGTGAACGCCAGCACCTATGGCGATGTCAGGCAGAGTCACTACGCAGATAAGCATCATCGTAATAAATGACTTCGATGATTTTTTGAGGGTGGTTATTTCTTCCTTGTTATTTAACTCTTTGTCTTTATTATTTACAAAGGAAGCTGCTATAGCATTTGTATAATTGTCATTAAAGGTTGGCTCTCTCCTCTCATATCTCTCATGTATATCATTTTCCGGCATCAACGGGACTAAAGAGTTCGTGGCCCGATGTATTATGTCTTTATTGGCTGTTTTTATATCCACTTCACCATCTGAACTATAGCTTTTCATTACTTTCCCCATTTTCCACTCGTTGGGTTTAGTGTTAGGTTCTTTTAATAGAACTAAATCGCCCTTTTGCAGATTCCGCGTAGGGTTTTTCCATTTGTATCTTTTCTGAAGATGAAATAAATATTCATGTTGCTATCGTTTCCAGATCTGCAATTGTAGCTCACGTATTTGAAGCCATCTTTTTGTTACGGGTTCACGGTGGTTCGGTATGATGTCTGTTGGTAGATTTTTAAGCTGCCTCTGGGTAATAAGCTCAAAAGGTGTAAGTGCGGGAGCTTCAGAAGGATGGTCAATTCCAGGATATAATGGTCGGCTATTCATAAAACCCTCGATACGACAAATGAAAGTATTAAATTCTTCCATTGTTATACGTTCCACAGTTTCCATACGTCTTATAAAATATTTCATCGTTTTCACCGCTGCCTCACATAAACCATTAAAATTTGGGCTGTAAGCGGGAACTAAATACCATGTTATTTCTTGAATAGCTAGTCGGTCTTTGCTTTCAATTTTAATTGTATTCCACGCATCAGTGATTCGATGTTTGGTTCCAATGAAATTTGTTGCATTATCAGTTTGAATGCTACTAGGAGCTCCACGACGGCTTACAAACCTTGAAAATGATGCTGAAAAGTTATCGGTACTAAGATCGGAAACTAGTTCAAGATGTACTGCTTTAGTCGATAAACAAGTAAATATTACCACCCATACTTTGAGTGATCTATCGAATTTTACTAGGCTACGCCTTACACTGAAGGGACCCGCCAGGTCAGCAGAAATATGACTAAAGCTTGGTGTAAAATTAACTCTTTCGTAGGGTAAGTTTGATATTTTTGGCTGTATAGACATTGCTCTCCATCTAATACAAATAGGACATGCATGAATCCATTTTTTAATTCGTTCTTTGATAGAAGGTATCCAAAACTCTGTCCGAATAAGACGTTCAGTGAGACCAATCCCACTGTGACCATGACTTTCATGTGTTTGCCTAATTACAAGTTCTACTAAATGACACTTTTTCAACAGAATTAGATGTCGTTGCTCATGCGGAATAGGCGCAGCATCTATTCTTCCCCCTACTCTAAGAATTCCCTGGTTGTCAATGTAAGGATCCAGAGTCGACAACCAATGTTTTCGAGATATAGTCTCACCAGAAATAATTAATTTAAGCTCTGCTTCAAATTCTAACTGTTGTTGTGCTCGTATCAACGAAAGTTTGGCCTCCATAATTTCTGTCGCTGATGGCTTGTTAAAGACTTTTGCTGAATTTAAAAGACTAAAACCATTTTTAATTCATGTTTCTTTAAAACATTTGACGGCGCTTTTTAGATTTGCAGTGAACCTTTTGCAAATTGCAGTGATTTTTAGCATTTTAGCAAGGTTAGAGAATCTTTCAATAAGTGTTTCATTCTGCACATTAATTTTAGTTATCAGAACTGTAGTAGTTTTCCCTTCAAAAGGTGTATTTGGAAGATTGCCACTTGTCAACCATTCGGGCCCATAAAACCAATTTCGGCAATTAAGAAATTGATGAGGAGTCAGCCCTCGTGACGCAGGATCAGCTGGGTTTTCTTTTGATTTTACGTAGTGTAGATTATCGGGGTGAATAATTTTAAGTATTTTGTTAACTCTTCGCTTGACAGAACTGTTTAGGTTATCTTTCTTGCTTTTACACCATGCTAGTGCAACTTCAGAGTCTGTATAAGCCGTAAAATGAATGTTCAAGTTAGAAAAGCATTTCGAAATGCTTTGGTAAAGTTCAGTTAGCAATAGAATTCCCTCCAATTCCATTTTTGGGATCGTACACAGCTTACTATCTTGGTTAGTTTTTGTCTTCAAGGGTGTCACCCTTCCTTTGGCGGCAATTAGATGAATCTCAAAATTATTTAGTGTTCTGGCGCGACTATATATCACCGCAGCATAACCTTCACCACTCGCATCACTAAACCCGATAAGCTCAACGTTGGAATCTTTTGAACAGCGCATCTATCGTGGTATTTTAACAGTCTTTAGTAAAGGTAGAGCAGTTATAAGTGACTCAAACTCTTTCTGAATTTCAGGGTCGATTTCGTCGTCCCAATCAACCTTTTGTTGCCATAGTCTCTGCACTAATATCTTCATTTTCATTACTACTGGAAGTAACCATCCAAGGGGATCGTAAAGACTGGCAGCTGCTGACAATAATCCTCGTTTAGTACATATGACGTTTTCGTATGTTTTGACATTAAAAGTGAAAGCGTCTTTTGATGGAGTATATATTAGGCCAAGTGTTTTTACAGCGGCTTCCTCTTTGGTCATATCGATATAAGCATCAATTTTTGCTTTGGCTGCTACTTTATCGATAACTTGTTTGTGATTGGATATCCATTTAGTTAGCAAAAACTTACCAGCTTCCATAGTCTTTGTTATTTTTTCAATGTCTTCTTGACATTCTTTTATGGAATTAGCACCGTATATTAAATCATCCACGTAAAAGCCTTCTGTTATTATTTGAACTGTCTTCTCGTCCGGTGCATTATCTTTTGCACATTGATGGATGGTTCGAATACTTTGCCAAGGGCTACAGTCAAGTCCATAAATTACTGTATTAAGCTGATATTCAGATAAATAGGAATCTTTAGATGGTCTATATACAATCCTAAGCTTATTTCGGTCACTCTCGGGTAACAAAATTTGACGAAACATTTTGGTAATGTCACTTGAATACATGTATTTGAACTGTCGTAGTCGTGTGATTATATCAAAAATATGTGTTTGCATTAAATACAATTCGCAGCTTGGTAGTAACGGCGTCCTTTCGAAGAACTCTCATGTAAGGAATATAGTAAACGTTTCCGGCTTCGTTACGTTGGTGATCAAATGGGATCTCACTCATATGCCCGAGTTCAAGATACTCCTTCATAAAGCTTAGACTCATCAGCTTAAGCTCTGGATTCTTTTCCCATCGTTGCTCTTGAGCTAAAAACAACTTAAGAGCACGTCGATATGAATGTCCAAGAGCAGGTGGATCCAATTTAAAGGGGATTGGAACCACATAACGCCCATCCGGTTGTCGGAAGTGTTTTTCACGAAAGAGGCCTTCACAATAATCACCTTCAAGATCTTGTATCCCTTCTCCAGCAACTGGCATGTCCCAAAACTTAATAAGTTGATTTTCTAATTCGGAGAGTGTAACGTGTGTAGATACAACAGACTCTATTTTAGCTGACAGATTACCCGAAACTATCCATCCTAGTTTGGTATTCTGAAAGAGTAATCCGTCAGCCTTGTGAACTCCTTCTGTAAAAAGTTCTGGTAAAACCCCTGAACCTAGCAGCATTGGAATTCGAGCTGATTTGTGGAAGTAAGGATCAGCCAGCTTACGTTCGTCGGGTTTCCAGTGTAATTTGTCTGTCAGAGCATTTCTAGACGTTATGCTCCTTTACCACCAGAGCAGTAATGTTCAAGGTAGTATGATTAAAATCATCTAGCTCAATTTCAACAACAACTTGTGAACTTACATTTCCGCTAATACCACCAACACCCAGGGTTTGTACTTTGGTACGTTTTTTTAATAAGGGGCAGTTTTTGCACCAGATCTTCTGCAATGTAGTTTGCTTGACTACACTGGTCAATTAAACACCGAACAGGAATGGCCTCGCCTTGTGGAGGAATCAAATTTGCAATTGCTGTCGGCATTATAACTGTTGACGGTAGCAGAATTTTGTTATTAGACAGGTGAACTAAAGTGTTTTGCTGATTATGCTGTACTGATGTTAAGGCATCGTGCATTTCAGCAATATGTTTTTCCTGGCATCCGTCAACTCCACACTTCAAAAACTCACGAGATAGGCATTTGGCTTTGGTAGGCTTGTACTTATGTTTCATGCAATAAAAGCATATTTTGTATCGGCGCAGTAAGCCCAGCCGATCGGTAGAAGTTTTAAATTTTTCGCACTCTACAGTTGAATGGATATTATGTTCGCAAACAAGGCAGCGTTTTTTGTTTTGTGTAGATAATGATGCAACGTGTACATGAGAAGCATTACTGTTTGTCTTCTTTCGAAGTGAAATCGGTGAATTTTCTTTGTCATATTGTGGTATGTTGGGTGGAGCGTTATTATATTCGTTGCCAAGAAAGGTGGTAAGCTGAGAAAACGATGGTATACTTGTTTTACTTGGTAGAAAATCAGAGAATCGACTTTTGTGTGGTTCTGGTATATGATGCATACAAATCATAGTAACTAAGTTTTCAAGTGTTATATTTTCCCTTGCTAGGTTAGCTTTAATTCCTTGAATATCACAGAGATATTAAAGTAAAGATTCCCGATCACGGGGCAAGATAGCTGGATCAAAGCAAAGTTTTTGAATGCAGGCTTCAAGGAATTTTTTTTTATTTTTAAAACGTTCGTCTAAGAGAGCCCATACTGTGTCATAATTTTGTGTTACGACCATGAGTGAAGAAATTGTTTTCTTTGCAACTCCGCTTAGTTTTTCGGTTAAAAATCGGTCGATAGTTCCTAGGCGGTTTCTATCCATGATTGAGTTAAAGATTGATTTGAAATGCTCATATTGTATTATATCGCCACTGAAGCTGGGAATTTTTACCTCAGGTGCTCTTGCACGTCCTGTTAATCGATCATTAGTTCCATCAGCGATTGCTTCTAATGCTCTAATGAGTGCCGTGTTCGAGTCAACTTGTGATTGATTTGGACCCATATTTGGTTGATAGGTACTAGTGTACAGAAGTTCCGTAGGGTTGGCATTATAATTGGGTAAAAATTGTGTTCCATATTGAGATTCAAATGGCCAGCTCCTACCTCCCATTTGTGATGGGTTAGTATTGATTGGTTGGAATGTTCCATTCGGAAGTTGAATAAAAATTGGCGTAACGTAGTTTGTTTCAGTTTCAGTAACGCTAGTCGAGAGGTTATTAGCCTTTGGCTGTTGGCTAGCAATATTTGATTGTGGTGGTAGTAACGTTTGCTCCCTGTTTGTTAGGCGTTGTGAGGTAACTGCCAGAGGTTCGTAATCTAATAAATTAGTATTTACCTGATTTGAAGAAAGGTTGGTATCTGGCTCCTTATAACCTTGTAGCAATGGTAGGTTTTCTGTTTCAGTTGCTGTAATGTTTGGTGAAACTGATATTGTACTCTCATCTAATGTTGATGATTTCGGTAGAAGTTCAGGACATGATTTGTAAATGAATGCGCGTGTTTGCTCAATTACATCTTTCCCCGTGCTTATAAGATTGGTTGCTTCTGTTAAGTCCACGTTTGATTTGGAAAATGCTTAAAATGTGAAGTGATCTGTTTTTCCCATAACTTGAGATTGTCTAAGCATTGCGTAAGCTTTTCCACGCTTCGCCTTTGAACATTTAACTTTTTTAAATTCGAAAAGTTGGTGGCCAATAAATCAACCGTTTCTCTCAGCGCATTTAATATGTCCATAATGACAGATTAACAACACTCACTTTATATTAATGAAAATTTTGCTTTATTCGAATAAATTATTCCCCTTATATTACAGTTTCAAAAAAGGTAGCAAATTTTAATTGAACAGTCGTGGTTATATTATTAATCCACTTAAAAAATATTTTACTTCACTTTTTAATTTTTAAAACATATAAACATTTTAAAATATTTTAAAGTAAATTGTAAAATACACCAATCCTGTTTTTAATAACAAAAGAGAATATTAATTCACAACATTTTAAAAACTTCTACTTTAAAATTTGAATTTCTTTTCATTTTTTAACTGAACCTTTGAAACCACATCAAAAAATTAAAGACAATATAGCAGATTAAATCCGGCTCGAAGGACCACTTGTTAATAATTTCAACTAATATTAGTTTTATTATTTTAGTTTTTTATTTAAACTTATTGTTTTTTGAAAACATTTGAGAAAAAAGTTAATATTTATAATATTTCAAATAAGTTCACAACCGAGCTCGAAAACTGACAAGCTAAACTTATTTTACTGACAAAATAACTCAATTTTCTGGAAAACTAATTTTAAGTTAAACAAAATAATTTTACTTTAAGACGCAACAAATTTTGACTGGACGAGTCTGAAACTAAGAAGCCACTGACTCCAAAAACTATTCGCCAGCAACGTGTGGGTCATAAAAAATATCTATCACATTCCAATTAATGTGACCCCACACGATGCTAACATAAGCATAATTGGAGCCACCGGCGGAATGGCATCCGGCTGATAGTAGAGCACAGAGTCATTTTGCGTACAAAGCAATACTTTACAAAGTAAAAAGTATTACTTTGCAAGCAAATGACACCTTGCGAAGCGTAAACACACACTCTATTAATTGTATTCCACTTCCATTTAAACTAAAACTGTGGCATCGGTGGCTCTCAAAATCCAAAGAATCACAAAGCTGTTAGGTCTTAAAAAGAAGGAATAATTGAATTATAAAAAAACTAATCTATAAGATATAAATTTGTGTATCCTGAACATTTTTTAGAACAGATTTTGAGATATTTGGGAAAAACGGTTTTTGGCATTTTGAAAAAAAAAAGTTTGGATCTTATCACGGTTAACTAATGTCCCAAGTGGTTGATTTTTATGATTTTGATATTTATCTGTAGGTAGCCGAATTCTGAATTTTTTATTCATATAAAGCTTTCCTATAAAATAAATAGGGTAGGAGCTATGCGTTCATTTGCGGACCATTTTCCGTCAATTTTGCAAAATTTTTCATAAAAATATAAGTTTTACTGAGGATTACACTATGGAGAAGTAATTTTTGATCCTGTTTTATTTTTGGACGTTAAAGTTAAATTGATTACAATTAAAATAAGGTATAATTCATTAAAATCGGTCGAAAATTGTAATGTAAGAATAATTTAAGGCCAGTCCAACTACAACAGGTAAAATTGACCGGTGACCAGTTAATAATGACCAAATAAACGATTTTAATATTTTCAATAATCACATAAAATAATTCACAACAAATTTAATTTTAATTTCTAGAACGGTCTGAAGGCGCGCAAATGATTTTGTTGAAAGTTATCCTGTTATGAAGCTAGTCATTATTGTTCACTATTGCCCGGTTGTGTAGTTGTGACTTCCCAGCTTCCCAGCACTCCCTGAAGGCCTTCAAATATACTGGTATGGCATGTCGTCGGGCCTCCCATCCCTAGTACAACCACCTTCCATTTGGCCTTCATTTAACATTGCACTGACATTAGAGGGAAGGCCGAAATACATAATCTAATAGGGTATACATGTGTGTGTGGAACTTTAATATAAAAAACACACACATGTATATGCATATGTTCTATGCATGAAAAGCTTTCTCAGGGGAATTTTCATTTCATGCTCATTTTGTATGGAATGCCATGGCTGGGGTATGGGTTTTATTTAAAGCTTTTACACAAATGGAATACGTGTGTCAGCGCATTCCATTTGGCATTCCCACGGGATACTTTGGAATGCTCTTTTTAGCACTCACCTTGCCAGGGCATTCCGAATTTCCCACTGGGTTGTCAATTATCTTGCTAGACACACCGCGGTGCCGGTAGTGCCGGACTACTACTATTGTCGGTAAAGCGTTGCATTTAAGTCGCGAGTTATTGGTTTAATACAAATCCACTTTTATTTATTAACTTTAAAAATTCTTTTATTAATTCCAATAACTAAAAAGTTTTTCTTAAGAAAAACAAGATCCATTCGGATTGATCGTTGACCCACTACTGACTATATGAAAAGTTAAGACGAGGGAATTGGGCTAAAGAAGATTATTATTGATAAGGTTAAACGGGTTTGCAATAATTTAGGGGACTGCCAGTTTTAAGTTATACTTATTATTCTATACGTAACTCTGCCCCCTTAGATTAAATAATGCCAGGAAGAAGTTAAATTCTTAAATTCTTCTGCATTTTTCAAAATTATTGAATATTTTTTGTTTGGGATTATGGATAGTTTGTAATTATTATCTACACTTAAAGTACATTTTTAATGTATATCAAACAATATTTTACATAATATTTTTAAGAGTAATTTATAATTTTAGCATTTCATTTTTTTTTGTTATAACTAATACCTATTATTTGTAAAGAATTTAACTTTTCTTATACTTAAATTGTATTTCCAACATACTTAAAATATTTTTCTTTTCTTATGACTCTACATACATTTTTTTCTTTGTTTTTCGTTAGAATTTTTCTTTCTGTATCCAGAAGAATATTTGCCAATTTTTCAAAATGGTTTTCTTTGTTATTGTTTAATTACTATATACATATTTTTTTACAAAAATTTGATTTTTCCTTTACTCAAGAGTGTATTTTTTTCAAAAAGATTTCTTTAAATATTTTTTTCAGTTAATATATACATATTTTTTCAGATTTCCTTTCACGTTACCTCATTTATTTAAATAAACCACTAATTAAAATGTAAATGAATAAAGAAGTATTAATTAATCATATTATTAAATTTGAATAATTAATAATTATGATTAATGATGTAGACCGCTTCACCCAAGACAAAATGGTACTACGTGATTCCACTATCGATCTGAAACTTTCGTTTCTTTTTTATCCTGACCTTATGCATTTTTTTATTATTGCAAGCTAAAACACCTTTACCTTTATCTTGCTTCACTTTATGCTTGCTAAATCTAGGGGTCAATTTGTTGCGTTTATATTCTTTTCTGAATATAATGGATCCTTCTTTTCGTTCAATGGGGGTATCTCTAGTTTTATTAAGTTTGTTGATATTTTTATTAATTTTACTTTCTAATCGAGCTTTTATTGAGGGAAATAAGTGAGACTGAAACTCGTTTAATTTTCCTAGATAGTCGTGAACATTATTATGTTTTAGATTATTCATAAACTGGCGGGCTCTATACCGTAAAATAGTTCGTAAGGGATGAGCTTTGTTAAAGAATGTATCGCATTACATATTATAAGTTATAATAGTTTCATTTAGAATATCCTCATGATCTTTATTTTTGCTGCTCTGGTAATATAATCTTTTACCACTTATTTAATTTGATTATTTTTAATCGTTAACACATATTTAAATATTTATAATAATTTAAAAAAATATTTATTTATGATTATCTTTATGATGCAATCCTTTATAATAAATTTGTATTTAATTACAATCAATAAACATTCGCATTTACTTATAATCTAATAACAAATTTTTTAATAATAAAAAAACAATTTTTTATATGTTAATAAAATAATAAATAGCAACTAACTAATAATATCTGTGAATATGTCAAACAAGTAAATTTTCAATGTTTACTTGACATATTGACATACTACGATTTAAAACTTTTTAAATTTGATTTATTTCAAATGTAGAAATAAAGGTATCCGCCACATTACTCCTTCACCAAATGGGCATATGGTCCAACGAAACTCAATTTTAAATTTAAATATAATAAAATGCGTTTTGATTATTACGAAAATCTTACTTTTTTAATGGTTCTATTCTGAGAGGGAAGAAACACAGAAGCGGTAGTATTTGACGCTGTATCATCCTGTTAAACAAAACAAGAGCCTCGTGAAACAACACGGTATGGACCTTCATACGGACAATGAAGTGATAATTTGACTTGAGCTCGTACAAAAGCATAAGCACAGGAATCGAGATCCTTAAACATAAAGAACTTATTGGACAAATGATTTGAAGCAGTAGCTAGATGAATCTTAGAAAAAATTTCGTGCGATTCTTCAGCAAAATCTGATTGTGATACAGACTTTGACGATTTATCAAAAAAATCTCCAGGCAATTTCAACGATTCACCATATACCAACTCTGCTGGGGTTGCATGAAATTCTCCTCTAAAAACTGTCCGTAGGCCCAAAAGCCCAAAAGGTAGAATTGTAGACCAAGAATTACAAGCGTAACTCAATAAAGCTGCCTTCAAAGTTCGATGCCAACGCTCTACAAAACCATTCGCCTGGGCATGGTAAGGAGTAATGCGATTCCGTTTGAAACCTAAGAGTTTAGACTGTTCGTTGAAAAGACAAGATTCAAATTGTCTGCCCTGATCTGTAATAATAACACTAGGCACTCCAAAATGTGATATCAATTCACGAAACAATACCTTCGCGCAAGTTTCTGCCGAAATATCTGAAATGGGGAATACCTCAGGCCATCTAGTATATCTATCTATAATCGTTAAACAGTAACGATAATTTTGTGAGACAGGGAGACGTCCAATTAAATCAACATGGATTGTATGAAAACGGGAAGAAATCTTATAAAAAACGTTTAAAGGGCTTTTCAGATGTCGAGATATTTTACTTTTTTGACACGCTAAACAAGCTCTATCCCAATTGGTGTAATCCTTATTCATAGAAGGCCAGAAAAATTTAGCTTTAACCATTTTATTAGTTGTTCTGACACCGGGATGCGCCAATTCGGGTATGGATTTGAATACCTGGAAACGAAAATCAGACTTTTAATTGTTTCAGGACGTTGAAAATTCTTAATTGGGTCCATTTCCTCCGGTGATGGTCAAATACCATCAGAGCTAATAAAGTGCCCTAAGAAATTTAAGCTTGGTTTAAGAAATATGCACTTATCAATATTAATAACTAAACAATGTTCTTTAAATTTCTGAAAAATAAGTTTCAAATGGTTTAGGTGTTCTTTATCTGATTTAGATGCCATCAAAATATCATCCAAGTAAGTAAAACAGAACGGTAAATCTTGCAGAACCCAGTTAATAAACCTTTGGAAAGTCTCTGCAGCATTACAAAGCCCAAAAGTCATGCGAGTGAACTCGAAGAGTCCTGTGGTGCTTGGATGCAGACATCCTGTTGAAAAACTGTAACATATTTTTAGCTTTAATAATGCTGCCCTAGAAGGCTAAAGTAATGGCAAAAATGCCTAAGTATTTGCCTTAGAAGGCTAAAGTGATGGCAAAAATGCCTAAGTATAAAATGTACACACTTTATATATTTAAAAGACAAACTTTATTTTTCTATTTGCCATTTGAAACAAATGTTCAAAGGTTTACAAGTTTTCTTTAACTTCAAATCAAAAGCCAATATAGGCTACTCACCTGGTATGCTGACAGAGGCTGCAACCTGGTAATTTTGAAAAAATTAATAAAACTGCCTGCCTCTATAATTTGCCTTATATACTTTTTTAAAAAAAACTGTTTATTATTGAAATAAATACTTTCCCATAAGACTTGTATAACCGAAACTTGCATTCGATAACAAGTAAACAAGATTCAGTTAGAAGTTTCAGTTATACGAATCTTGTTGCCTATGAGAAAATATTTCTTTCCCATAATGCTATGATCACGCAAGTAAAGTGTGATTAGCCTAGACATGGACTATTTCTCATTCCATAAATTCTTAATTATACATACTTTAGAAAAAGCTATTGTGAATAGTCCTTTTTCTGAAGAGCTTTTCCCGAAATTCTTAATTACTACGATCTAAAAGTAGTTAATGTAAATATTTTTACTAAATTACAATTATTCTTATAATTATAAGAATGGGAAAATTTTAAAATGATAAGAAATAAATTTAAAAAAAAAAGAGTTTGGGTATACTACACCCTCACCCCTAGCTTAAAATAATTTGATCTAAAAAATTAATTAAATTATTTTTGAAAGCGATACTCTATTTCTATTTTTACAATTCTTATTATTTATAGTAGGTACATTTTATAATTTATGTATTATTATTAATTCTTTTTTTTTTTTTTTTTGATTTGTGAACATATATGTAGGTATGTATAAGTTAAAACAATTTTTTTTTGTTTTATTTTAAAAACTTATTTTATTTCAATTAAAAACTTATTTTTATTTTAGTTAGAGCAATTTATTTTATTTTAGATAAAAATAATTATTTATTTTAGTTAAAAAGATTTAAGTTGAAACAATTTCTTTGTTATGTTTTTTTAAAAACTTATTTTATTTTGATTAATTAAAAACTTAGTAAATTTTGATTGACTCCCTGTCACCACGAAAGTTAAACCTGAAGTGAAGCTCTCAAGTAATAATTGAGTGTTCTAATTCGCCAGTCTATGAAGAATTTGCTGACGTAAGTATGAGAAACATTATTTTATTTATATTAAATATTAGCTTGCCATATCCGCCAGAAGATAAGGAATTTGCTCATGTAAGTATGATTTTGTTTATGTTAACTTATTAAATACTAGCTTGCCATAAGGAATTTGCTGATGTAAGTATGATTTTGTTAATGTTAACTTATATACTTTATAAATGTTTAGTTTTAATATTAATTCAAGTATGATTTTTGTCTAATTTTAATCTGTTATTGTGGATTAATTTATCTCTTCCCTTTATGTGTATATTTGAATTTGGGTTTAGTGTTTCAATTATTTTGTAGGGACCTTCATAAGGTGCTTCGTGTTTTTTGATCTTTCCTTTCTTGAGGTATCCGTAATCTCCTTTTTTAAAGTTGCTTGAATTTATTTTATTATCCATTTGATTTTTTCGTAATAATTTGGCCTTGTCTAATAAGTCTTTTGCTCCTTCTAATGCTCTTTTTAGTCTAAGTTTTACTTCCATCGCATAATCGTTTATGTTGTATCTAGTGTATTCTGTTCATTTAAGACAATGGATTTATTGTTTGAGCTTGCTAGTTTTCCGTAGGCTAGTTCAAATGGCCTATAGCCTTTATCTCTATGCGGCATTGAATTATAACAGAATACATAATAAGGTATCCATTCGTCCCAATTGTCTTCTTTAGCGAACGCAAGCATGTACTCATTGAGAACTCTATGGTTTCTTTCGATTGATCCTAGAGTCTCATGATGTAAAGGTGTTGAAGTTCTATGTTTAATGTTTAAAAATTTACAAATATTGTAAGATAAATTTGTCGACTATGGTTTTTGCAACTACGTAGGCTTCCTTAGTTTCCATTGGAAAGGATTCTATGTATTTTGTTAGTTCGCACTGTATCGTCAATATGTATCTGTATCCATTGGATATTCTCAAAAGTCCTACAGTGTCCATTGTGACTACCTCGAAAATTTTAGTGGGTGTTTCTGTTATAACTAGTGGTTCCATTATATTCTTAGTTGTCTTATTTAAAGCACATTCTTTACAATTATTTATGTAATTCTTTATCATTCTGTTCATGTTTCTCCATATGTAGTTCTGCTTTAATTTGTTTATGCATCTTTTGTTACCAATATGCCCTCCTAGTGGCGTTGCGTGGTATTCTTTAGTCAGCTCTTTCATTCTTTCAGGACCTATAATTTTTATAGGTGGTTCGTATGGTATTATTTTAACTTTGTTTTCATTTTTCTTTGAAATTAAGTAATTATGCAGCTTGTTGTAAGTGTTTTTGAATTTATTTACGTTGACGTATTTAAAAATTTCATCATCTCTTGAGAGCGCCACTTCATTTATGTTGTTTTTTATTAATTTGTGTATTAGCGTGTTTAGATATTCATCTATATGAGCTAAATTATTGCTAAAACGAACAGTGATATTTTTATTTGTTATGACAATATTGTCATTGTCGTTGCTGCTGTGTTTGTTTGTAATAATTTCATATTCTGCTAGCATAGCATATTGGGTGCTCGTTTTTATTTTCCCCTTGGGATAATATTGCTCCTAGCTTGTAATTTGAAGCGTCTGTTGTTAAAGTGAATTTTTGGTTAAAGTCGGGATATTTCAGTATGGGTGGATTTAATAATTTTTTCTTTAATATTTCAAAAGAGTTACTGCAGAGTTTCGTCCAAATATAACATTTTTTTGAGTAAGCTATTTGGAGGTTTTGCAATTTCTGCAAAATTAGGTATGAAGCGTCTTTAATAGTTACAGAATGCTACAAAACGCCTAACCTCACTTGCATTCTTAGGAATAGGGTATTCTAATATGTGTTTATTTTTGTTTGGGCCTGTTTTAACACCATTTTCTGTTATTAAATGCCAAAGGTAAATTACTTTTCTGCTCAAGAATTTGCATTTTTCCGGATTTAGTTTTAGTTAGTTTAGTATCAAATTAGTACTGTTTTAACCTTTGGAAAACTCCTTCTAGGTTGCTATTGTGATGTTTGAGGCTACATCCGTAAACGATAATATCATCTACGCACAAAAAAACATTGGCCTCCAATCCTGTAAGCGCTATAGTTAGCATACGTTGAAAGCTGTTTGGCGATAATTTTAAACCGAATGGTAACCTCTTAAACTGAAAGTGTCCTTTGTTTGTGGAAAAAGCTGTTAAATGTCTTGAGTCTTTTTCCAATTCAATTTGATGAAAGGAGCTTGTCATATCAAGCGTTGAAAAATACTTTGCCCTTCCTAACATGTCTAGCACATCTTCCAGACATGTTAATGGGAATTTATCGTTCATAATTCTCTTATTTAATTGACGGAAATCAACTACCAATCTCCATTTTTTGTTATCAAGACAATTTTTTTTGTGGTAAGATAAGGAGTGGTGAATTGTATGAACTTACAGAAAGCTCTATAATATCTTCCTTCATTAGTTTTTCTACTTGCTTGTTGATTTCTTGTATTTGTGTATGAGGCAACCTATAGTTTTTTATATAAACAGGTGATTTACCTACTAGTTTTATAGATTGTAATAGTTATTTTTCGTTAGAGTTTCGTTTTCGTACATATTTGTACATATCTCAATAATGCTCTGTTTCGCGGTATTATCTAAACCAAACAAATTAAGGTGTTATTTAAGTAGTTTGTTTGTTCTGGATGTAGTTTTGCTTTTGGTTTATTTAGTCCTAAAATGTTGGAATTCCTTAAAGGTTGTCTTTCAGGAGTGATATTCTTTATTGTGATATCTTCGTCGTTCATATTTAAAATTTCGACATGGATTATACCTTTAGCAGGTATGATACAATTTGCTAAATGAACGCCTTTAGTGATTTCTTTATTGAAGATTACGCTGTCTTCTTGAACATCTAGTGTCATAATTTGTATAATTTCATATCTTGCTGGAATTGTGATGTCTTTGTTATAGTAATCTCGCATGGGTAAAGTTATTTCATCATTTTTATTTAGAAGTGTTACAGTAAAAGTCTCGTGGTCAATCTTTGCCAAAAATTTTATAAGAAAGTCTCGACCCAAAATCCCATCCGTTATTATTGGTAGATTAGAATTAGTGAGATGAAATGTGTGGGCTATATTAATCCCTTCATATTGTAGTTTTAAGTCCGCTTTTCCGTAAGATTTGATTGTCGTATTTGTTATACCAGTTATGCTGCAAGGATCATCTTTATCTATGTTACATTTTGTTATTAAATTTTCTTTGCAGATAGAAATTTCAGCACCTGTGTCTATTAAAAATGAAAGTTTGTTTCCGGATAGGCTTTTTGTCAAGAATACATAATACGTTGCCTGTTTGTTGATATTTAACGAGTTTAATTTTGTCTATTTCCGGGACTGAAATTATTGCTCGTGTATCTTCGAAAATTTGTGTCTATTTTTTATTATATCTTCCATTTGTAGTATTCATATAATTTGTTCTATTAAAATTATTGTTATTATATTTTTTATGATTGTTATTGTTAACTCTATTATTATGGTTATTGTTAGATCTGTTGCGATTGTTATTTCTTGCAAAATTATTATTGCTATAATTGCTATTATTTGTATTGAAAGTTTTATTCCTTCTGTTGTTATTTCTATTGTAGTTATTATTGTTATTATAGTTATTATAGTTATTATTGCTGTATTTTTTATTCTGAATATTGTGGTAGTTAAATCTATGTGGTTTATTGGAGTAATGAAAGATTTGTTGTTTTTCCATTGATTGGCTTTTCTATTTGCTCAGCAAGCACTGCAGCTTCTGTGAATGTTTTGCACCTTGCTGCAAAAATTGTTGGTTTAAAAATTTCATTTAATCCGTTTTCGAATGTGGTTAATGCCAATTTATCGTTTAATTTGCAGATTATTTCTCTATGATCTGTTCCCATTTCTTCTATTTGTATGGTATTCAGATCTGCAATTGAAAAAGATATTTTGTCTGCAAAATCCTTAGCACTTAAATTGTTCTGCTTAAGAGTTGATAGATGTCCGTGGATACTTTGAGCAGTTTTTGTTAGTCTAAATGTTGCTTTTATTTTACTTTTAAATTCTTCTAACAATCCTCAAAATTTTGAGCTAATTCTTGTATTGCTTTGTCCTTTGTATTTACTTTGATTTGCTTTTGAAAGTTTTTTCTCAGTTCCTTTAGTAAGTATTTCTTATTTAAAATAATCTTTGAAGTGAAGTTTCTGTTAGGATTTTTAGCGAATGTCGAATGTAGTTTATTCAAATCGGCAAAGATTTTTTCTAAATCTTCCATTAAATGGATGAATTTTTATTTATTCATTTGTAAATGAAAATATTTTGATACGATTGTTGTGAAGTATCCTTCGCGTCGTCCTTTACACACCTTTGTAAAATTCACCAGAGCTACGGTCCCGTGCAAGGCTTAGTTTACAAACGCAGTCACCAAGATAACAATTTGCCTTGCAGGGCGATTACGACAAGTGGCTAAAAAGCCCAGATGTTAAATTTAAACTCCAAGGTAGAAAATATTCCTAAGTCTTGCCGAACTGGGCAAGAATTCTCTAAGTCGTAGGTAAAAACACAAATATAATAATATTCTAAGTCTTGCGGAACTGGGAAAAAATCTTAAGTCGTAGTTAAATATACAATTATGAAAATATTCTATGTCTTTTTTGCCTTGTAGGGCAGTCAAATAAGTGGCTAAGAAGCCAAGATGTTAAATAAAACTCAAATATGTTAATTTATTGAAGTTTTGCCGATTGGGGCAAGAATTTATTTATGTTTAGGCAACACTTACCTGCCAATGCGGGCTTGGCATCTGTTGATTCTACTTTTTACAATTAATTCTTCTATTAATTATCTATTCTATTTATACTAAATTAATGCCCCACCTCTGCCTCGAGAAACGCCAAAAAAAAACGCGAAATTACAACGCAGTTACTCAATCAATAATTACCAAATTGTTTGCTTTGCAATTTCCGCATTCCACCATAAAAATTTCATATACATAACTGGCTTAATCGAAGCGAAGGTAAAGCATTCTAGTATTAGTATTACATTGATATACTTGACCACGCCTTTTAAGTTTTAATCTTTATATATCTTCTTGTATGCATACTATGTATGTGTGAAATTAATTATCTTAATTTTTTAATTAATTTTCAAATATGGTCGTTTTTTAATTAATTTTCATTGGATAAAATTCAGAGATGGCCATGTTTTTTCTACTTATCGAGTGATGATGTTTGAATTGGAAAGATTTTACTCTTATTCTTATTGATATTTGAAGGAGATATGAAGATTTAAGCTCTCCATACCTAACATTCCTCCCCCCTTTATTAGAATATTTTTCGGGGAGGAAAAATGTTTTAGTTAATCAAAAATTAAATGATAAACAAAATTCTGGTATTTTTTTTTTTTTTTTACATTATTATTTATTTTGTCAAATTTTTAAAACATAGAGAAAAAAATATTTATTTTTACATTCTATTTGTCTTTTTTATTGCTTATTCTTGTTTCTTAATTTGTGTTGTTCTCTTGCGTCTTCTAGTTTTTTTATTTTCCTTACAAACTCCCTTTGTAGTTCAGCATCCCTTGTTATTCGGAGAATACGATGTAAAACTCCCAGCTCCCTCCTGATACGCGCTGTAACACCGCCTCTGGGTTTTTTAATTTTTTGCTGAGGTTGGGTGGTGTTGTTGGTATAATTGTTCTTTTTTTATTTTGCTGCCTCTTCCGGTACATAGCTATTGATGTGGGTTTTGGACCGGCGTTGGGATTTTGCTGAATTTCCTTATGTAGTCCCTGCCGCTGTCTTTTCAGGAACTCCTCATAGGTAACTTTCTTCTGTCCTCCAAACCCCTCTGTTTTTTTTTTCTTTTTATTTAATTTGTTATGAAAATGTTATATTATTTCAACCTAGCCAAACTGTCCTTCCAAATTAACTTCGAGGAAAAAGGCTCTTTGTTAATGCAGAACACCAATTTTCAATTTTACAACTCATTTTCTTTTCTTTTTATTCTACTACTTTTTTATACATTTAATCGTTTCTCTTATTTCACTACTTTTCATTACATTTAATCGTTTTCTTTTTTTACTACATTTCGTTACATTTAATCGTTTTCTTATTTTACTACCTTTCGTTACTTTAATTCGTTTTTGCTATTTCCATTTTGTCTTAGTTGCTTGTTTTTTATTGCACATCTCCTTGAATCCTCCTTTAGTTGATACAACTCATGTATTAGTTGATTCTTTTTCAATTCGTCTTGCTCCTCTTCTATTTCCTCATTGAGGCGTGCTATGAGAACGCGTAGGCGCCTTCGGACACCACCACGCTGCTTCTTTTTGTTCTCCGTCCCGCGGGATGGACTTGTTCGTGCGTTGAATGTGGGAGGCAAGCAAGGGGGACGCTGGTACTGGTTGGGTAGTCGTGAGAATTATTGCATTCTCGGCACGACGTATTTGACGTCGTTGATACTCCTCTAAGGAGATAGGTCTTGGTCTGGCCCTTGGATTTTCGGCCAATGCTCTCCTTAAATCCTCGTTACGGACCTGCACAGGTGGCATAGTTCATAGCACTATCTCTGTAAGACATTGTTATTGACATTGTACTGCGAAGTTAAATTTCTAATTAAAAATAAACGGTGGTAGCAAACCCTAAAGGTTTGCCTGACTTACCTCGTTAAACGATTCAAAGCTTCCCAAAACAGGAAGGTGTACGGAGTTTTCCTAATCACAGTTTTTTTTTAAAGTTTTAATAAAAATAGGACCCAGTCTCTTTCGCTATTAAATTAAAATAATTCTAAGTTTAATTTACTGTTTGCAAATATTCCTAAGTTTTATTTATTTTTTCTTTGAAAATATTTCTAAGGTTTTATTTCACTACTAAAAATTTCAAAGATAGGTAAAGTCGAGTCTGCTTACAAAGTTTTGGCCAGTTTCAGCCGGTCTTTTAGCAGCGGTTCGACGTGTACTTTCCTCAAATTTTTTTAAAACACTCTTTCTTTTTTTTCACTAACTTCTTTCTTATATAGTGTATTTTTAGCTTGCCTCGCCACAAATTCACTATTTGTTGTTATTATTGATTTCCGTTGGATTTAATATTTTTTCGCCAAAATTGCGAAAATAAGGGAATTTTTTTAATTTCTGTTATATGCAATTTCAGGTGCATGAACTTCGTTTTTGTTTTTGTTCTGGATTCTGAACTTTCGTTTCCTGAGGTAAATGCGCTCGCCTACTTTTGTCCAAAGGTCTACATTGTTGTTGTCTTTTTAAAGCTCTTAATATATTTTTAATATATAATTATAAGCTCTTAAGCTCTTTGTTTATAAAAGTTTTTATTTTAGACTTAAACCTAAGATGTGAAATTCTTCAACCGACCTTAAGTCCAGACACAATATATATATATTATTATTTTTTGGCACATGTACCAATCATTCTTATATCCTATTGAGATTAATTCTATAATTTTATTTATCTTTTATTCCTTATTTATTCTTGAACCCTAAATCTTTATTCCCAATCATTTTTATATATAATTGATATTAATTGTATAATAAATCTTTTATTTCTTATTTATTCTTACCTACCTCACCTAACAAATTTCTCTAGTTTTTTTTTTTTTTTATTCTTATGAATTAAAACAACAAAATATTAGTACTTATTTACAAATAATATCAACAGAAGGTTTTACCTCAAATAATTTGTATACTTTATAAATTACAAAAAAAACTTTTAACTCGAACTATATATATTTTTTTTATTATAAAAGGGCTTGTATAGAATAATTTTTATGAAAATTTTTAATCAAAGATTTTACCGAAAATAATTTTTTACCGCAATAAATTTTTTACCGGAAAAACTTTTAACAAAACAATTTTACACTTTATAATTTACAAAGCTTTTCATAGAAGAATATTTTCTTATTAATTATATATATTATTTGCCTTGTGGGGCAATATAAATAGTGGCTAAATAAGCCAAGATTTTATTAAAAAAAAATATACAAAAATTCCTACCTGGCGTGATCAAGATTTTTATTCGACACTAACTAATTCTTAATTTGGAATGTTTCTTATATACTAATAGTTTTTAGGTTTTTAGACTCGAAAAAAAACAACTAAACCTTATTAATTATTAACTTTTGTAAAAGGGAAAAGACAATTACAATTACAAGAGAGAGAAAAAATTTATGTTTTTTGTTATATGTTTTTAATTATTTATATAGTTCTATAAAATAAAAAATTTTATATTTAATTTTTATTAGATTTATTCCTATTTTTGTGTTTTAATCTTGTTTCTTCTGATTTTTTGATTTTACCTAACATTTGCTGTCTTAATTTATGGTCTCTTGTGATAGCAAGGACTCTATGGAGCTCACCTAATTCCTTTCGGATTGTGACCAAAACACCTCCGCGTTTCCTTTTGTTTGTTGGTGTCTTTGCGTTCTTAGTTATAGTTATTGCGGTAGTTGTGGTTGGTGCTTTCTTTTTTTGTCTTGCTCTGTATTCAGCTATTGTTACTGGAAGGGGTCCTGCTTTAGGGTCTTCTTTCAATCGTTGCTCTAGGGGTATTTGAATTTCCAGTCCAATTTTTTGCTCGTCTGTTAACTTCCAAAACGGTATCTGTCCTGTACTTAAGTTTTGCAGGGTCGCCATGTGATGCAGACATCTTGTTGGAAAACTGTAACACATTTTTAGCTTTAATAATGCTGCCCTAGAAGGCTAAAGTATAATAATGTAAACACTTTATATATTTGAAAGACAAACTTTGTTTTTCTATTTGCCATTTGAAACAAAAGTTCAAAGATTTACAAGTTTTCTTTAACTTCAAATCAAAAGCCAATATAGGCTACTCACCTGGTATGCCGACAGAGGCTGCAACCTGGTAAGTTTGAAAAAATTAATAAAACTGCCTGCGTCTCTTAAGATAATTTGCCTAATATACTTTTTAAGCGATCTCATTTGCTTACGAGATCATAAATATATCAATTTTTTATTTTCTTATTTGTTTATGTCTCAAGTGCAATTTGAATAACCAACACTTGAGGCATAAACAAAAGTAATCGTTTTCGAAGAATTTGTTTGTTTTAAAAATAATATACTATGTATATGTTTAAACTACCCTGACTTGGCATCTTATGGATTTACTTGTTTATGTTTCAAGTGTAATTTGAATAACTAACGCTTTAGGCATAAACAAAAGTTATCGTTTTCGAAGAATTTTTTTGGTTTTAAAAATAATATATGTATATGTTTAAATTACCCTGACTTGGGACTGAGAAGAATATCAAATTCCCTTTTTGCAGCTAACAGTTTATCGGTAGAAAGTTTTCGTACTTTTGAAACTACTGGGGTGCCTGTAGTAATAACACGATGAGTTATTTGATGCCTGACTGGATTAGTAATAGATCCATCTACAGACAAAAAATTCGATTCTTTAAGTAATGCTTGTATGTGCTCATCTAAAGAGTTGTCGTATAGCAACAATAAATTGGTCTGAGGCGCTTTAGAGACTTTGCAAATTGAATTCAATGATGTCAAAGAGTGAAGAAGCAGTTTATTTGACAAGTCCACTAACAAACCGTAATGGCTGAGAAAGTCTGCGCCAATAATAGGTTTGATAACATCTGCGATGATGAAATTCCAAGTAAAATTCCGACGAAGTCCTAAGTCAAGAGTAAGGAGCTTACGCCCAAAGGTATTGATTATAGTGGAATTTGCTGCTGAAAGCTTAAAATTTGTGGGTGGTGGTCTTCTTATAGAAGGAGCTGGAATAACTGAAACATCGGTTCCAGTATCGATTAAAAAATTGCATTGAGAAGACTTTTCATAAATATTCAATCGGCTTGTTATTTTGCCTTTTTCCACCATCGCTTGAGTCGAAAGGCTAATTAGTTTTTTGTCTGCACAACAAAAGAACAAGGTTTGATACACTTGGTAGCTTTATTCGCAAAATGAAGATGATACCAACACAAACCCGATTCATTCCTAGAATCCTTGTGTTTAATAAAACATCTAGATCTAGATCGACCCGACTAGAGATTTTTGTGAGGCGATGATTAAGCGCAAATGAGGCACGCCGAACTAAGCCCAAGTCCCGAATGTAACGCAGTTGCGAAAACTGTGCCTAATTAGGCGGTAGTTTGGAAGCCACACTTGGCGGTAATGTGGCCCGAACTCGGCTTCCTAATTAGGTGGTGGTTTGGAAATCTAAGATAATGGCTCAAATCTAACTTCTTATTTAAAAATTTATTAAAAGAAAATTATTCAAACAAAAAAACTTAATTATAAAGAATATTTATTTAGTAAAATTTAAAGTTTAATGTTATAATAAAATTTATAAAAAAGTCTTAAAATTAGATTAAGGTATACAATTACTGTAGTTTTAAAATTAATACATTAAAAAAAAATTAGGAATAATTAGCAATTTCAGCTTTGTGTTTTGGTCAGCTCATTTTTATCAGACTCCTTGGTGCTTCTGGAAGCTTCTTCAATTTTTTTTAACTCCAGCTTTTTCTTTCTCTCCAGTCGCCCACCATCTCAGTCGCCACAATGGTTAAGCACAGATGAAATACTTTCATCAATTAATTTCTCTGGCAACGGCTCATCATCAGATTTTGATAGTTTTTTAATAAGTACTCCTGCAACAAAAAAATAATTATTTAGTTAATTCATTTAAATGTAAATTCTAAATATACATACCTTTTATGACTCTATAAAATTGAGTCTCACTAAAAATTAGTTTTTTTCTATCGTTTGCTTTCTTTAAATTAAACAAAAGAGCCACGTTGCGTGACATAGCAAACCGCATCATTGCCACAGTGCTTTTAACCATAGCTTGACTAGGGTAAACTAAGGACGTAAGTTTGCGTACCTGAAAAAACATGAATATAAGTTTAATAAATGATCAAGAAAAAATATTATAAAACATATTTACAATTTTGTTTTTATAGTTGTCATATCTCAAGTGCTTATTGAGATTATCGAAATCCGTGATTTCTGCACACGGTAGTTCGATAGTTTCGTCTTCGGAATCTATATTAATCCTTATTTCAACGATGCTGCCTTTGATGTCGTTGACTGTTTTGATCAATGTATTAAGCGTAGTCTTCAATCTCACTTGCTCCTTGACCAACGGATCCAGTAATGTTTGCAAAGCCTTTTTTAGAAGCGCTGAAATAAAATAATATAAATATTATAAATTAATGTAAAGTTATTATATAATATTACGATTTGTTAAATAAATATTAAAATATCATGAATCAAGAATTAGTTATTTATAATGATAAAAGTTATATCATTTATAATGAAATGAAAAAAAAAGTATATGTAGAAAAATATATTAGTGAAGTTTTTTATATGACTAGTTGATTGACAAATTGTTGTCAGCAGTAGAAAGACTTTTCTCAATTCTATTACTATCGGATAATTCGGAAGTGTCTTCATCGCTTGAATTTGATTCCAAAGTTTCATTTTCTTTTGAATTAATCCGTGGTCTCAAATGTGTCGATCTTTTACATTTCATCCGGTTCAATAAATTGAAATCTATTAATTTGTTAAATAATTTAATTAAATAAATTTTTTCCAAAAACTAAATTTGTCTTACCAGAGTTCATTTGTAGATCTGAAGCCAAACTCAGTCGCAGAATTCAGCATATTGCTGATTTCTGAAACCGGAAAATTTTTGTTTTTATAATAATCTTTATCTTCTTTGGCCTTTTTTTTCGCAGATGCTTCGTTATCTGTTGAGTAAGCATATGGTTGATAATGTAATTTACCAATCAATTTTTCAGCATCCTCATAGGAACCTAAGAAACAATTGATTAAATAATTGATAAATTAAAAAAATTAATCAATAATTTAACTTACGTGCTCGTCCGCGAATCTGTACAACATAAGATGGCCAATCAGTACAAAGCTCAGCACAATGCTTAACCATGTCAGTTAAGATTTTCAAATTTTTAGCATTATACATTTTTTCAGGTACGAATTTACACTTACACTCATCACATGTTTTATCATAATAAATCCACGTGCTAGGTACTATGTCGATCACTTCTTTTTTATTTTTTTCACCAGTTTTTAAGAAAACGACTAACCGATATTTTGCGTCTTCTTGAATTTCCGACATTTTTTAGAAAAGTCACAAGTTTTTTTTTAATAATAATGTCAAAACAATTTATTAGCACTCCGTTCTGTATATTTTTAATGTTAAATTTGATAATTCTAGCGAGCGAAAATACTTCTTCACAATAAGCCTAGCACACAAACTGTCGATTTATAACACGCAAATTCAGAATATTTTAAATTCAATTTTTTGTTCGCACCCTCATGAGTCCTGTCGTTGACATTAAATCTTCAGCAATTTTATCACACACTGGTACAATAAACTTGAGACTAAACCAGTTTACTAAAAACTCACACCACGTGATATAGTACACATACACAACGTTCTACATTACTTCCCAGCAAACAAAATGATTCTCTAATGAATTCACTAGAGAATCATCTTAGGTGAAGCGCCTTCACTAATGAATTCATCCCGGAATCATTAGTGATTCACCAGCTCATACAAGGGTGAAGGATATGGTCGTTCACGGTGAATTCACTTTAGGTGAATGATAGGTGAAGCCTTTGTATGTGGTAGTTTACAAAGATTTTCAGGGTATCTCATGCAATTTCATGATAGTTCGCTTCACCTATTATTCATCTAAAGTGAATTCACCGTGAACGACCATATCCTTCACCCTTGTATGAGCTGGTGAATCACTAATGATTCCGGGATGAATTTATTAGTGAAGGCGCTTCACCTAAGATGATTCTCTAGTGAATTCATTAGAGAATCATTTTGTTTGCCGGCTGGTAAATCCATTTGCTAATACTGAAAATAAATTTATTTAAAAACATTATTGTAAAAACATAATAAATAAATTATTTGCATGTTTATAATAAAAGTATATATATATTTATATTCATATGTATAAAATTAATATTTATTGTAAATAATTTTATATATAAATGACAAGCTTTTTTTATTATGAAGTTTATTTACATATTTAGTGAAAAGTATAAAAAAATGAAACCAGTTTATTTTGGCGTTTGAAAAAATTCAAACATACAGTTTATTTTATTTTATTTGTTTGGTTTTTTTCTCCACGTAGCTTTCCTTTTTTTTTATTCTTTCATTTGCGTATTGAAAATGCCTCATTGAAATTCTTTCGAACTGATCCATTGGAGCAGTAGAAAATTTCTCTCGGTATGCAGCTAAAAAATTTTTATAAATGGTTTAACTATTTATATTTATAAGTTTATACCTTTTAATATTGCAATTATACGCAATGAGCGGGCAGCCTTCTTTTCTTTCTTACCCATCCATGAGAGCTGTTTGGATAGTTCATCCTTAAATATTATTTTGAGGCTTTCCCTTAAATATTTAATATAATTTTCACCGCGAAAATTAAGGAAAATTTTTTCCTAAAAAAGAATATAATTATTTTGTATAAGTTATAATTACTAGACTTACTAAGTCTCTATGTTTTTCAGCGTTTGTTGAAATGTCGTTCTCAAAAGTGATCAACTCCTCCATTGTGCAAAGAGGAAATGAATTATTTTTTAAAATTCCTACAGAAGGAACTTCCTTCTGTTTTATAAATTCCCTTTTCAATTGAAGAAGGGTTATATTAATATCTGTAATACTCCTTTTGAAAGTTTGTTTTAAATCTTGAAGTTCTTTCATTACATCACAGGAACATTTTTCCTTGCTGGTGGATGGATCCACGCTTGCAACGTTATTTTCGGCTTCATCTATAATAAATAAAAAAATTAAATTGTGAAATTAAAAAAAAATGTAATTGTGTTTACCTTCTTCAAAATTATAATGAAACACGTTGATGGTTTGTTCCATTTCTGTAATTATATTAAATTTTTATTAATCTTGATGAATTAATGGCAAAAAGACAATCGAAGTTTTTGAAGATGTTTTTGTTTCTAAGACCACTAACTTTTTTTCGATATCACTCAATTTATGGGTTTCTGTATTGGAAGCAATGAAAATGTCGGTGTTCTCCAAACATAATATATTCAAATGGAGGGAATTAAGAGGCTGGGTAAAGAGAGGCTCAAAATTATTAAGTACCTGGGAGCTTGAGAAAAAAGGTTCATTATTTATTTGACCAATTTTTATTATTTTATACACCTTTTTATTTTTGTCAAGGTAAAAATTGTTTGGAAATTTTATTGAATATTTAAAGTTTTCTGTTTGCACTGTTTCAAATGATATATCATTGAATTTTCCAAACTTAGGGTATGTATTTGAGTGCTTTCGGGATTTGTGTATACTACGTTCGACTAAACGGTTATATATTTGAGAGCAAACAGAATTTCCTTTCTTTACATCCTTCTTTAACTGATGTAAAAAATTTTCGTACTTAAAACAGCTGAATGTGTCAAGAGGTCCATGCTGAGCCGCACAAGAAGCCAAATGTGATAAACAATGAAAATTATAAGTAGCGTACATGCGGTCATAAAATTGAGGCAATTCTTGCAGAAAGCTAAGTAGAAGACGGTGTGCATTTGTATTATTTTTAAGGTAATCTTTTTTATCTAAAAGTATTCGTATTCCAAGGCTAAATTTCAAAAAATGATGGTATCTATCAGGATCAAGAATAAATTTTAAAACAAAAGGCCCCGTATAAAGCAAAAACTGACGCAGTTCAGTTGCTTTCCAACGGTCTAAATCGGATGTATTTCGTGGAGTTCTCGAAAATTCAAAGGGAATGTTATGTTTTATTTTATCAAGGCTTTCATTTAATTTATTGATTTGGTGAGGAAAAAAAGAAAAATTATAGCCTTTTGCTTTTGTCAAAAGCCTTAACAATGTTTTAGTAACACCTAAGCAAACAACATGCATATAGTCAAACGGAGTTTGGTTGACTATATCGAAATCTAAGGATTCCAAAGCAACTGGTTCTAATGTGTGATGGTGGTCAGGTTGGAGTCGTTGACGAAACGAATTATTGGTTCGTAGTTCAGTGTTTTCAAAGAGATATATAACTTTGTTTGCATAATATTCACCTTTTTGGTTACATTGAGTACAGGCATAAAACCCGGAATGGCCTTTGGTTTTAAGAACAAATGACCGAGCTGGAGCATCATATAAAAACCTGCCAATAATTACAGCATATTTGGTAGTTCCAAATATAAAACCTTCTGCAATAAGGTCTAGTAGCTCGGCCACAAAAGGCTTTAAGAATTCATCAGAGTTTTTTGGTTTACTTTTCCCTGCGTAAGCTCCAACAACAAAAATATGTTTTGTACCTACTATATTTGAAAGAATGGGCCAAGTTTGATTTAGCGAACTTTTACTTAAAGGGAGACCATCAACGTTGAAATCAAGTGTTATGCTATCAGAATTATATACATTTGAGATAAAAAAATCGGTCAGCCCATCTTTTAGACCATAATGAATATACTCCCCATCATCCATAGGTTGTGCGACCGATATTTTTGGGGTTTTTTTTAAAGTACGAGGATCACTCGGAATATCAGGAATTTTTTCAGATAGAATATCTAACAGACTTTTAAATGCCTTATACCCTATACGGTTTTCTATAGACCAATCAACAAGTTTTTGAGTAAAATTCGAAGCTATTGGCAGGGTTAGATTGTCTTGGAAAATAATTGGACTTGCTCTAACACTAGAACTAGCACTACTTGAGCTAATATCTTGCATGCTAATATCTTCCATGCTAATATCTTGCATGCTAATTTGACAAACATCTTCAAAATCTTCATATTGCCTTGATGCTGAAGTCGATGGAACTTCAAAATTGGTTGAATTTGTCAAATAATCAACATTGACTTTCGCTTCTCGGCGTATTTTTCTACTAGTTGCCATACGGATCTGAAATATTGGTGGTAATATAAGCAAATCAATGTTCAGAGTCTGTGATCTGGTTCGTGGGACATAAGGCTTAACTTAAGCATAAATTTAAACTAGCTAAAGAGTTAAAGTAGGAATGTGAAGCTTCTTAAGTGTAAGCTAGGTATGTAAAAATCATACTGAGTTATGAAATGAGTACTTAATCAATATTTTTATGAAAAGGCTCATTTTTAAAAACCTTCTCTGAACAATTTCAGAATGTATGCGGATTTAATAGCTTGTTGTTTCTCGAGTAGTTGACTTTGTTTTTAGCCAAAAATTCTTTTGAAAAATTCAGATTTTAATGAAATTGCTCTCAGTAGTTTCAAAGATATTAATGCGCATAATTATGTTAAAAATACTTTCGTAAGTATTCAAAAGAAGCTTATAAGCCTAACACTTCATTGAAAAGTTTAATTTTGAGTTTAACCGCTTTCAGTGATTCTATATATTCTTTAAGAGCATAATTATGGGTAAAATAATTTAAAATAATTAATTTAGAAGGGGCATTTAAACTCAAAACTTGATAATCAATTTCTTTTTAAGAGTTTTTGTGAGAAATTTAAACCGTTAAATTGATAAATGTTGGTACAAGGTTCTTTTATCATTTATACATACTTTGGCAAAGGAAATTGACTTATATTATTATATTATATATTTAAAAACTTACCGACTGAAAATATTTTCCTGGATGCGGCTGTTTGAGCTGTTTGGGCTAAAAATTATTACTATATTAACACTTAAAAAGCGTATGAATGTTAAAATGTTCACTATGTTTTAAAAATAATTTAAAACTGTAACGCTTTATAAAACACTTAAAAAGTATATGAATGTTAAAATGTTCACTATGTTTTAAAAATAATTTAAAACTATAACGCTTTATAAAACACTTAAAAAGTATATGAATGTTAAAATGTTCACTATTTTTTAAAAATAATTTAAAACTATAACGCTTTATAAAACACGTAAAAAGTATATGAATGTTAAAATGTTCACTATGTTTTAAAAATAATTTAAAACTATAACGCTTTATAAAACACGTAAAAAGTATATGAATGTTAAAATGTTCACTATGTTTTAAAAATAATTTAAAACTATAACGCTTTATAAAACACGTAAAAAGTATATGAATGTTAAAATGTTCACTATGTTTTAAAAATAATTTAAAACTATAACGCTTTATAAAACACGTAAAAAGTATATGAATGTTAAAATGTTCACTATGTTTTAAAAATAATTTAAAACTATAACGCTTTATAAAACACGTAAAAAGTATATATGTAAATATACAAATGTTCACTATGTTTAACAATAATTTAAAACTATAACGGATTCGAAAATTAGAAATAAAAAATACGTACTTCTTACAAGAAAACTTGAAATGAAATGGCAGAGGTTGAAATATGAAAACCTTAGGAATATATAAGGAAAGCACTTAATCCTACTAAAACTAACTTGACCTTAGCATTTAAGCAAAATTTTCTAATATTATTTAGATGGTTAGAAATATTTTCGGGTGCATATATCAATAAAACTGAAAATATGCAGCCAAGTCATTTATGAGTAATTATAAAATTACTTGGAAAAAAATTAACCTACAGACAGAAATTTTATGATTCTTACTAGAAAACTCAAAATCAAATAGCAAAGGTCATAATAGGAAAAAAAAAACAAAAGCAAGGAATATATCTAAAGTAAAATCTTAATCCTGCTTAACATATGGTAATTTAACCTTGACCTTGCTAGCAAAACAAATTTTTCTTATAATAGTGAGATAGTCAAAAATATTTTTAGATATGTACAATAAGACCATAATTATAAAATTTTCTAGGAAAAAATTTAATCCGACAAGCACAAATTTTGCGATTTCTTTTTATATTGAATTACAAAATACCCAATTTTTTTTTAAATAATCATAAAAATTAAATGTTATTTACCTTGTAATGAATTTAATTCCGAAAATCAAATACTATATGATCCATTTTAAGTAATTAAAATTTAATATTACAAATTAATAGAAATATTAAAAAACACGCGAAACTATTTAATCATCATGCACTAGAAAACTAATTTAAACTATAAGACCTCAAAAACTAGATAGAGTTTAGTTCTATTTTCTTCTTTTCTGTCACTTTAGGACTTAGAATATTTTTAACTATCGAGTTACCCATTCTATTTTCTCCTTTTCTATCACTTTAGGACTTAGAAAATTTTTGTTAGCCAGATGCTAAGTAAAACTACATGAGTTACACTATTGCTTAACCTCTCTATCACTATTTATCTCTGTCTCACAGGCTTCACCTGCATTCACTTTAGGTGACGATCAGAGAAAATGTTTGCTGGGTTAATACATAATTTCTTATTAAAGGTACATTAAGACACTTAAGCCTTGTACAGACCAATGCGTTTTTCATTCGCACGCCGGACAAGATTGTAAAACGGGTGATGTATTTGCTCTAGCTATAGCTAGAACAAAATTGTTTTGCTTTTGTTTTTTGTCAGTAAAAGGACACTTTATGGCCTTCAAAATTTTTCTTTTACTTTAAATTTTTGTTGTGCTTATTCTAAAAGGGATAAGAAATGATTTTATTACTTTTAGAGAAGCATTTTGTGGCCTTCAAAACTTTTGGTGTACCTCTAAAAGTAATAAAATCATTATTTCCTATCCCTTTTAATATAAATACAACAAAAATTTCCATTAGAACTAAAATTTAAAATACAACAAAAATTTTGAAGGCCATAAAGTGTCCTTTTACTGACAAAAACAAAAACAAAACAATTTTGTTCTAGCTATAGCTAGAGCAAATACATCACCCGTTTTACAATCTTGTCCGGCGTGCGAATGAAAAACGCATTGGTCTGTACAAGGCTTTAGCCAAGACATTTAGTTTCAATGCCAAATGTTTTTAGTTTTATTTGAAGTATATTAAATATGCACATAATGTATATCTATAAGGTATACAGAAAAGAAAAATATTTTATAAATCTTTGAAAAATGTCATAAATATTTTCAAGCTAGAAATATGTTTATGCCGGCTTAAAATTTGGATGGGTGTTTTTATTTTATTTTCTAGGGAATTTTTAAATTACAAGGTTGACTGTGTATATTTGGGATAAATATATTAATCCGTTATTGTTACATCACTATTTAAATTATACATAATTGCGCATGGGTGTAAGGCTTAACAAAAAATAGTGAGTTTAGATCAGGTAAAAACAATAAGTTTATATATTCATAATATATACATATGTATATACATAATACATAGATTTCCTTGGCCTGCAATATGTTTTCAAATTTTAAAGACTTTGGAAATTAAAAATAAGCATATTTTGATTATTTATTCAATATTATTTTTTACTGCTAATAAATTAAGTATAAATTTAAGTTTTTAACAAATTCAATTGTGAATTTTAATATATGTAGTGATATAATACATAATACAAAAAATGTTTTATCCTTAATAATGTTTAAATTATTTTGATTTTTAATATTATATTTTATAGTAATCATGCAGCATGCTATAAGGCTTTGTCGATTACATATGTAACAATGGCATTACATATATTTCAGAGCTCTCAATAACTTTCCATGAATCTTTATTAATTTAGCGTTAGAATTTGAAAATCGAAAGATTTCAGCGATTTGTAAAATTTCATTATTTTTCAATAATATAATACTATCAGGAGATTTAGTAGTTAATATAGAATTCTCAAATCTGACTTTTGTAATAATTAGTTTATCAATTTCATGTCCGTCGTATTCTTTTAATATTTCATTTGCATCAATTAATTTCGGTTTTAGCCACATGCTCGAACCCATTTCATTAAAACGGCAGCACAATTGAGCAAGTGGCTTATTACCACTCCTCAAAACGTTTTTTATTTTACCTAATAAATTTTCAAAAGAATAACTTGATATTGCTGGCAAAGAGCACTGCATAAATGATACATCATCTGCAAGGTGGTAAAGGCTGTGGACATTTCCAATGAGAAATTGTAAATTATATATTGCCGGTGCAATATTTACAAATGTTGTCAAAAATAATTTTGCATATTGTGCTTTTTTACAGCCATTTCTTTTGAACACAGTATTCTGCAGCCAACATGTAGTAATAAAAAATGCTTGTATGTAGTTTTTGGTAAAACTTTTCTTAACACAACAGACCCAGCGTATAATAATAAAAATTGTAGCTCTGTTGATTTAAATTTATGAAAATCAACTAATGAACGTGTGCTCCTTTGAAAGTCTGAAGGCACTTTAATCTTTTTTAATAATCTAGACAGCCGGGTTTTATTATTGTTACTAATTTTTAGTTTTTTTATTGATGCTACCACCTATCCAACACTCTAATAACTTCTTCATTATTCCTAAATAAAGCAAATGAATTGAATCCAGTACGAATTGATTCACTAAATCTATTTTAGGTTCAATAAGAAGCAGAGGTGAGTTTCCAATGTGATGATCTGGATTAGATTGATTCCTAAATGATTCATCGGTTCTTGGTTCATAATTACTAATAAGAGGATAAACAGTTCGTTCTTTGTATCGTTCACCTGCTACTGTGCATCTCTCATAGTATCCTCCGTGATTTTTTATGCATTTGAGTAATGATCGTGCAGGTCTATCACACACAAATCCTTTAATAGAAATATTGAAGAAACGATTATTTATTGTGATTCCTGCAGCATGTAATTCATTTATTTCCATTAAAAATTTGTGTAAATAACGATTCAGATCGGTAGGTTTGCTATTACCACAATAAATAGCTACAGGAAAGGGCTTATAATAATTAAAGTGAGAAAATACTTTACAAAGAATAGGCCATATTTGTTTCCGGCTTGACTTAAATAAGGGTAGACCATCAACATTAATTAAAAATTCTAAATTATTGGTCTCATGTAGCTTTAATACCAAAGTAAACGAATTCTTCTTCGCCGCCAAAATTTTCAACTTCATATGTTGCCTTAATTGTACCTAAAAATGTTTTCGCACACTTTAGTAACTCTGGATATTGGTCTCTTAAAATGTCTAGCAGTTATTCTAACCGAGTATGAGGAAGAGGAGGATTCATTAATGCCCATTGAGGAATTTTTTCACTGACAATTAAATTTTCCATTGCCTTATCAACTTCATCGTTAGAGCCTGAACTCATTGAGACATTTTTTAAGAGTTCATCAACACTAGATTCAAAACTATTTTCATTATTTTGCTGCAAATTATTTGACACCGAAATATCCATTACTGACTCTTGAGTTCTTCTTCACCAATAAAATTTGAACCAGTGATATGATAACAATTAATTATTGATTGTTCACATTCTTCTGATACAAAAGATATATCGCGTCGTGCTTTACGAAATCTTTCCACCCTCATACGACCGAGCTCGCGTTTTCGCAATGTTTTACTTTTTACGGTATACATTTTTATGTATCAAATATTTTAAATTGTAATATTCATCACTTTTACCATTACCACACATTTGCCTAATGAGGTACTAGTGAGGCGTGCCTAAGTAAGGTGAGCCTAATTAGGGCCTAATGGATTTTGTGGCATGCCTCACTAAATTTCAAGTCGGGGAGATCTAGATTTAGACCTTGATATTCTTTTGTGGTGGATGCTTTCCTTAATCGTAATTTGTAAGTTGCTAAGTTACTTAGCTAAATTATCCAATCGTTCTATGACTGCATTTGACTGAGAACTAGATACAGGAACGGAACATGCAAAGACACTGGGTTTGTTATGAACCTCAAAAATTTTGTCAGCACAGTTCGCCAAGTCAGTAAGGTTACCAGGATTGCAAGCAAGAATCGCTTGCATATTCTTTGGAAGACGCTGAAGCCATAACGACCTTAAAAGCTCTTCCGAAACCTTATCGCCTCCTAATTCTCGCATTTCGCTTAATAATTGCGAAGGCTGTTGATCCCCTAAAGAAAGATCACTTAAAAGTTGGTTGAGTTTAGATACCTCGCTAGCAGATAGTCGCTTATTGGTTAACAACGTGGTTTCGTGGCTGGTGTAAACCACCAAACTTGATGGCTTCCGGAAAGTGTTTACACCTGCGTGGCATAGTACGGAAACTATGTTATTAGCTAACTTCATACAACTTCTAGATTTTTTTGATTTCATGGATATGTATTTTATTCATTTATTTTATTTTATTTTATGAGGGATACAGATCTTATTGATATTATCGTAACAGAATTCAAATGCTTGAGAAGTATTACACTCTGTTTTAGTATATATTTTTGTCATAATTTAAGAATAATTATGCTTTCTTGTTTGTAATTTTATGGATTTATAAGTGAACTTATACTTAACTTAAGAAACTCACTGACTGGCCGATAAATTGTTTCCAAAACTTTCCTCTTTAACTCATCACCGAATATGAGCCCTTATTTTTTCACATACTCAAAAATATTCTAATAGCATGATCAAAATTTGATTCAAACCATCTACTCCTGAGTTTATATACTAAAACTAATTTATATTCTCGGAAAAAAAGTAAAACTTTAACCTACTGCAATTTAAATGGCAATGAATAATAAAACAATAACAAAATTTCGATATTTTTATTTTACTGATTTTATAAATTGATATTAGTTAATTTTCTAATAAAAGCCAAAATTTTTATATGATTTGATTAAGGCTTGAAACAACTATTTTTACAAGAGCAATAAAAATTCAATTAAATATTGAATAAAATTGTGTTTTTATCACTTAATTCTTTGGTTTCTTGATTGCTATTTGATCGAATATCACCAGTAAAAGTGCTCCAGTATTAATCTAAAAGAAATTATAGTATTAGTATTATTTTTTTTTTTTTAAATGATAAATATTATTAGCATAGTTATCATAATGGTTATTATTTTATTGCAATTAACCCCAGATAGCTTTATACCTTCGTTATATTTTTTTGTGAAACATTTTACTCCAATTTGATTTACATTGTTTTGACAGATTTCAATAGCAATAGCAATTGCGAAAGCTGACTTCGAAAATATTTTGGGCTGCGTTTGTTATACAAAACTATGGAAACTACCTTTCAAATGCAGTCTGGAAACCACATTGAAAAAGTAGTTTCGGGTGAAATTTTCATACAAAACATGCAATGGTGGTTTCCGTAACGTGGATTCGTTGCTGATGTAAACCGCCTATTAATCAGACTCGATTTCAAATTATCATAATGTGTAATAAAGTGTGGTTCTCGTATGATATCACTTATAATTTTAATGATATCCCCGTCTAATGTAGCAAGGACATGATAATATTTTGTCGTTTGAGATGTAATACCCGCGAACAAAAGCTGAGCCCTTAAACGGTCGAACCAAAATTGAGGAGCGTTCTTCCAAAAAGGAGGAGGTTCAACTGAAACTTTAAATTTACTTTAAATTTAAAGTAAAATAAAATTTGTAAAATGGTTACCAATTAAAAACTTCTTAAAGTTGAATAATAAATTTCTTCCTTTTGTTTTTGAATTTTCTTTCTCTTGTTTTTATAATTTTCTTTCTTCTATTTTTCTAAAATTTTCTTTCTTCTGTTTTTAAAATTTTCTTTGTGCTTCTTTTTCTTTAAAATTTTTATCCTTTTTCCTTATTATTACAATCTTGATCTTCTTTTTTCTTTATTATTATCAAAAACCTTGTCGGCTAACAATATCTGGTAGCTACACCAATCTTTAAATTCCAATTTGACGATTGTTCTTAAATTGTCGGTTTCCCAAAAATAGGGGTTTCATCCAACTGTCGGCGTCACCAATTGTGGTAATATAATCTTTTACCACTTATTTTATTTGATTATTTTTAATCGTTAACACATATTTAAGTATTTATAATAATTTAAAAAAATATTTATTTATGATTCAATCCTTTATAATAAATTTCTATTTAATTACAATCGATAAACATTCGCATTTACTTATAATCTAATAACAAATTTTTTAATAATAAAAAAACAGTTTTCTATATGTTGATACAATAATAAATAGCAACTAACTAATAATATCTGTCAATATGTCAAACAAGTAAATTTTCAATGTTTACTTCACATATTGACATACTACGATTTAAAACTTTTTAATTTTAAATTATTTCAAATGTAGAATTAAAGGTATCCGCCACACTGCTTTTATATATATTTTTGTATGTTTCTGTTAACGTAGAGTGCATACATCAACGTTGGTGCTTGTTTGTTGGAAATAAATAATATGATGTATGATATTGTTCGCAAAAATCGTCAAAAATTGTAGCTGTGAAATCCGATCCTTGGTCGGATACTATTTTTTTTGGAATGCCATGAAGGCTAACAAAATTTATTAAAACCTTAATAATGTTATGGCTATTTCTGTTGGGGAATGTATATGCCGCAGCGAATTTATAATATATGTCTATATGGATAATACTTAAAGGTTTATAATTTTGTTTTTAATACCTTTATACAAGAAAAAACATAATCTTTTATTTTTTTTTTCAAAAGTATTTTATTCAGTTCAAATAAAAATAATCTTTTATTTTTATTCAGTTCAAACTTTTATTTAATTCAGTTACAAAATAATCTTTTATTTTATTTAAACTTAAAAATAGTCTTTTATTTTTATGTGATTTAAGCTAACTTTAACTAAGAACAAAACTAGATTTAATTCACTAAGAACAGACTGTTTTCTAAGGACAAAACTAGACTTTTAATTCACGAACTATCTTTATCAAGAACAAAAACTGAACTGCCTCCCTTAACTAAGTCCTCTGCTTTTATTGTATATTGAAAATTTGTATGTTAATTCCTTAGTCTTTAGTTTATTTTAAATTTTGAATTTTGAATATCTTTAATTCCACAGATGTTAGCATATTACATTCATGTTTATTTAATTTTAACAATTTCTTATATTCTCAAAGTATTGCTAACATACTGTGGTATTGATCTTGATATTGGCTGTTTATTTAACTTTGACTAAATTCTTGTACTGTGACATATTGTGCTAGTTTTCTGAAATGATTATATTTGCCATATTTATCGTAAATGATTATATTTTAATGATAGATGTTTATCGTCTATAACATAGCTGTTTTATTTAACTTTGACTAAATTCTTATATTGTAACATATTGTGCTAGTTTCCTTAAATGATTATATTATGCCATATTGAGATATTTGTCTTAAATAATTATATTATGCCCTATTGTGATATTTGTCTTAAATACTATGTTATGCCATATTGTGATATTTGTCTTAAATAATTATATTATGCCATATTGTGATATTTGTCTTAAATACTATATTATCCCATATTGTGATATTTGTCTTAAATACTATTTTTAAATGATAGATGTTTATCATCTATAACATCTATAACACCCCCATCGTTAGCCTGAGGCTCCGATGAAGTTTTTTCTTTCTTAATTGTTTTCAAGATTATTGATATTAGGACTACTATAATAATTATTTCGATGCAAATATTTATTGGATTTATTGTTTTATGTTTTTGCTATTCTATTTCGTTTTTTTTCTTCTATTATCTTTAATTGTTTTTATGTGTAGCTCTTCTAGACTTACTGTGTTTACAGTTTTGTTTTCCATTATTTTTGTTACATGATGTGGTAAAATTACGTTATCCTTTAATTTTATGAAATAATTTTCAAAGGTTAATTCATCTATTTTAATTTTGCAATTTTCAAATTTTACTAAATATTTTCCGGTTAGCGTTAAGTTATATTTATTACAGGTTTGTAGCAACTTTATGTTTAAAGAATTTTTTATTACAATCATTCCTTGTTTTATTTCTTTTATTTCTATGTTTTCGTTTAATTTCATAATGCAATTTGCAGTGGTAAAGTTTAATATGTTTGAGATACATTCATTTTTTATTTCTACTAAATTCTTTTCTAAATTATCCTTAACATTTTCTTCATATATTTTGTTATCATTGTCCATTAATACAATATTTTTTTCTAAAAATACGGTTTTCTTTTGATAATTAGTAATAGGTTCTATTAATAATTTTGATAAGGTGAGTTCTGAATATTGGGGTATAAGAAGGATAATGATTATCTGATTGTTGTGGAATGCTACTGCTACTTTTATGTCTTTTAAGGTGTCAAAATCAGAAATGAGCTTGTGTTCTTCTTCTGTTAATATATTTCTAGATAATATACCTAACTTGCTTGAGAGTATGACTTGTTCTACGTTTTCTATATGGTTTTTTGATAAGTTTATACCGTAATTTATTTGATATAGTTGTTCGAAGTAATTCATTTTGTTTTCATTTTGCTTGTTAATTTTATTTAAATAATTTGAAATTTTCTTTTGTTGGTTCGAGATATGTTTCGTTATATTGTTTATTTGGTTATTAGTGGAGTCCCCTTAGCGCTCAGAATGTAGAAACCTGGGAATCCAATGACTGTGAATAAATTTTAATGAAACCTTTTGGGTTTTGTTGGTAATGAAGTATGTTAAAAAGTTTATAGGTTAAAGTTCGTTGCTTTTTTTTAATAATAAAAAAAATAGATAAAGACATATATATACCTGTAGCGTACTGTATTACAAGCTTGAAGGGCACAACTAGTGTGCCATTTTCAAAATTTTAGTTTTTTTTCATTATTCGATAATTTGTACCTTTTTAAATAACATATCAAAATTTCAAGTGAAAATCTCGAATGGTTTCTGAGATACATTCAAAAAGCAGCTACTTCTCCGTAGAAAGGCACATGTCATTAAAGGTATTTTTTTCAAAACTGCTGCAGCTGTAGCTCGATAACATATCATCCAATAGATCTGATTCTTACTTAAGCATATTTTTTACTTTTTTTTCTATACCACAAACTAGTGGTTTTAATAATTAGATAAAAAAATTTAATTTGGCAGGCCAAGCAATCAGATTTTTTAGCAAAACTTTTTACCTCTAATTTTGTTACAATTTAATTTTTTTTTATAATCCTGATTCATTGTATGAGAAATATTTTCTAATTTAATTTCAAAATATTTGGTATTGCAAATAAATTTATATTATTATAATATCAAATACTATTAGTAAAAAACAATATTTTTATTTAGAAAAAGTATTTCAAAGTTATTTATCCATTTTGCTTATAATACGAGGCTAAAATTTACAAAAATCGAACATTATCCATTATAAGTATATTTCTGTCAATATAATATTATAGGTAATTAGTAAAAACACAAATTATTTTAACTTGAAGAAAGTTTTTATTTATTATTGTTTATTTATTTTTTTTATAAGACAAAGTGAAAAATTAGAAAAACTAAATTTGTTCATCATTGTCTTCTATTTCACCGATTTTTACAATAGGAGATGCATTAAAAGAATTATCTCCATTACACTGTGTACATGCTGCAGTGCAGTGTGAACCACTTTTTCTACCTCCGCAGGCATTTCCACACCCCTTTTTACAGTTGAAAAATAGCATTTTTAATAAATTATCTAGCGCTGGCGGTTGGTGCATCATTATTGGTTCCAGTTGATTAGAACTGTGTCTTCATCCCCAATTTTCCATATTCATATCGTTACCTAGCCATGTTTGCACTTGGAACTATACTCTTTTTAAATGTTCAAATCCTGCATCAGATGTAGGTACCAGGGAAGCTAACTGAACGCCAGTTTTTTTAGCTGTACCTTTTAAAAAATTGTTGTGCCTCAATTGCATCTCTATGCTCTATGCCTCACCTGGAGTAATTATTTCAATGGATCCCATATTGTGGAAAGTTCCTCTGCCATCAACAGTGTTAACATGGAAGTCATCATTATCGTGAACAAACTGCACAAAAGTCCCTTTTTTGATTTTTATCGGACTTTATCGGACATTTTTCATTATACCAATTTTCAGATAGAATGTCATGATGTCTTTTTTTAAAAGATATTATTGTGTTGCACCCAAATTTACTAGAAAAGAGGATGTTATCTCCATATCGATTTTTTCGATGTTCTGAGCTCCTCTAGAATTTTTAATTGATTGGTAACAATGTATATGAGATTATGCATCTAGCTCTGCAGATCGATTACCCCGGCAATTCTTTTATGGATTTCTCTGTAGTAATCATCTTTTTTTAAAGCCACAAAACTAAGCAAACTATCCTGAAAAGTGTCACTTTCAACGTATGAAATTTGTTTACGTTGATTTTTATTTTTCTTTTTCTCCTTCACTTCATCTGCTTGCGTACCACAAATAAAACAATTATTCCTCCAGTCATAATTTGTGGAAGTGCTATCCCGTAATTTTTTTTTTCGGTGGGGACTGAGAAGATAATTTCATCTTCTGATTTTTGTAAATCTCAAGATAATTTTTATTGATATACTTCTCTCTGCACGAACTTAGTTTGTAAAAATTCAAATATAATCCATCTTCTCGCTCAATTGAGGCATTTTTTGACGTGTTTTGCTTTTTTCTAAAAAAAAACGCCAACATAATTTGCTTCTTTTTTTTTTTTTATTTTCTCAAACTGCAAGTGTTTTCCAATAAAAAATGTGCGCATTGTAATGGCCAAACTCATTTCCATAGTGCAATAAAAATTTAGCAAAGTGAACCTTTCCCGATAACTTAATAAGAATTTTCTTTATTTTTTCCCTAGAAAAAAGTCCAAAGGGGTTAGATCTTGAGATCTTTGGGGCCAAACTACAGGTCTATCTCCATCTATCCATTAATGAAAGTGTTTGTCAAGATACTGCAGAAATGAGGCCAAAATGAACCGGAAAACCGTGTAACCGGAGACTTGTTGGAATCGTCACCTCTTGTAATACATCTACAAAATTTTTTTGAAGAAATTTTACAAAATTTAATGAATTAATAACTTGAGATAGTTAAAAAAAGCAATGTCGATGAAATTTTATCTACTTTCTACCCACCAATCTTGGGACATCCTGTAGAGTCATAATTTGCATTGTCCATTAATTCTTCCATGTTTAATAAAAAGTCTACAATAAGGATTGAATTAAACTCTATTGGATGTGAGTGACGATTAAATTAAATAATTTTTACAAAAATAAAATAAAATTAATTATTTTATTTAAATTTGATAATATTTCCTGTAATATCTGATGTTATTTTCTTTAATTTTTTTACCTACAAAAAAGTTAAGAAATATGATAACAAACGTATAATAATACTTACAATGCACGATTATATAGACAAAATATTTGATAACTTTTTTGTAATTACTATTTGGCTATAATTAAATTAATAAATTTAACACTAAAATTATTATTAATTTGATATATATTCACTTCACAAAACGTTAAAACGTAATTAAACATTTAGTTAAGCATACTGAAAATAAAACTTTAAAATAGCTACCGCTTCCTTTTCCCTGTAATTGTTTCTACCTGCTCTTACCTGAATGACCCTTTTAAAATACTAGGTATTTCCTAATGTCAATTTTACTTAGTTTGTGCTTATATTTTCAATATATGACGAAAATATATTCATTTAAAGAAATAAATTTAAAAATTTCTTGAATTTTTTATAAACAAAATCAAATAACAATAAGCAACTAAAAAAATGTATAAACTTTTTAATATTTTATACAAAAAATATAATTCAGAAGGATTCAGATCAATATCATCACAATCAATGGATTCCGAGGTGAAACTCTAACGAGACTCTACTATTTTTATTTCTATTTCGTCATTGAAGTCCATAGTTCCTGCAATAAATTTCAGTCCTGTACTTAATATATTAATGAGACCTCGTGTTTGTCTATTGTAAGGTTTTAGGTGGTTTATTTTATTTTTTAGTGAATCAAAGTTTTGAAAGACTGTTATTAGCATAGGATTAGGGTTGTTTATGTTGTTTTTAATTATATCTATGTTTTCCTTAATTATATTTTTGGTTATATTATAGTTTGTTATATTTACTAAATGTAGAATTTTTAAATAGTTTTTTATTATTTTCTTATTTCCTAATTTAATTGTCATGAATCCATTGTTATCGTCAAGGCTTTGTATGTCGAGATCCTGCGATATTGTCAGGGGAAGAGTTATCAGGGTGGTTATTAGTAAGATCTTCATTCCGATCTGTAATTAGAATAGTTTTATTAGGAATTTTTGCTTGAATTGTGGGGTTCTTATTATTTTGATATTTTTTTCTTCGTTTTACATGAGATTTATAGTACCGTAGTTTAGTATTTTTGTCAATTACATGATTACTATCTACTATTTGCAAGTTTACCTTTTTAAACTTAGCATGATTTTTACCTCCTCTACTGTGTTTTAAGTAGTTTATTCCGGACTTAATTTCCGCTTCTTCCCGATTATGGTTCATTTTATTGATTCCTTAATGGATTTAATTCTTTCATATATGTCTCCATATTCCTCGTTTTTTACATTTCCGTAAATGAATTCAACAGATTTTTTATTTGTTGTTGAATGAATTGTATTATTATAAAAACGTATGATTTTTAATATTTTTTCCTCTACAGTGTCAAATTCCTTATTTTCATCGTGTCGTAGAAGTCTGAGATGCTCGTTAATAGTATTGTGTAGACGTTCGATATCAGCGTTAGATGTATGATTGTTATTCGACGTATAATGTATTTTGATATCCTGCTGGTTAAGGAATTCTCTAATTGGAAGGGCTTTGAAACCTAATTCATTATCTACTACAATTTGTTGTATTTTTCTTACGAAGGATATGTATTGTAGGAGGGCTCTTTTAAATTCTACCCATGATCTATTGTTGATTTTAATGGCTTGGGCAAATTTGCTAAATTTATCTATAAATGAGAAAAAGGGTTTTGTTCAAGCTGTAAAATACATCTATGTGTACGATTTCATTTGGTTCTTTGGGTGTTTCAGTAATTTTATACTTTTGTTTAATGGGTTTCCTGTCATATTTTTCTAAGTTGCATATTTTGCAATTGTTGATGAATTGAGTAATTCTCAAATATAATTTAGGATGGTAGTATTTAAGTTTAAGTTCTTTATTTACTTCTTGCCTCTATGGTTATTTCTTAAATGTTCTTCTTCGATAAGTTTTGCAAGTTCTTCTTCATCCGATACGTCTTCAAGGATTTTACTGCATTTGATTAATTTATATTTGGAAAAATGGGTTTGAAGAATTTTCACTATAGTTTGCAAGAAGTCCTTATCTTCTATATACATAGCGTTTAGGTTTCTAGGATTAAAGTGTAACTTTATTAAATTAATTGCTGTGGTATCGTCTAATTCTTTGACTTGAATTACCTTTCTAAATTTATTAAAAAGTTTGGTATTTTTCACCCGTAGAGATCCGAAGTTACTTTTTATGATGATTATTTGATTTTTGAATAGGTTGATTGCAGCTTTGCTATCAGGGATTTGTGTACCATTGTTTGCGTTTTCAATCATGTTTAACTCTATTCGTGAGAGTGCATCTGCATTTCCATTTTTTATGCCTGCCTAATGAGCTTAATATTTCATGGGAAATTATAAACCTTAATTAACTTACACCTAAAATAAAACAATAGATATTCACTTTTTTTATTTTTTATTTTTCTCAATAAAAAAAATATACGATAAAAACTTTAAATCTACTCACCTGCTTAACGCGTCTCCAGCGTTAAGCTAAATTCAATAATAAAATTTTGTAACAATTTAAATATATATATAACTGCACTTTATATTACGGGAATTTTAGGATGCGATGATGGATATTTTGGTCATTACCCAAAATATAGGATGGTTTTTCACACAACACAGGGAAATTACTGAAAAAAATTTACAAAGTGTGAGCTATTCAAAGAACGCTAACGGGATCATGAAAACTCTATACTTCAGTTTACACAACCACGCTATTGTAATTTTTTCTTTGTACTTAGCAATTTACTACTACCAAATAAGATAATAGCAGTAAAATTACTTGTACATTATACATACTTACTTACATACTTAGTGCAAACCTGTTTTCTCATCAAATGGGCGTGTACCTAAAATGTGACAATCCGGATAAAAGTTTTAATTGATAATGCAGTTCTGCGCGGAATTTTACACTGTATTAAAGTAAACATTGTTCGGTTCCGAACAGATTTCATTACAATTATTATCTCCTTTGTGTGTTTGTACTGTCGTTTTATAGTCTTCTATGTTATAAACACCTTCTTTTAAAATATATGATGAACAAGATTGTTCTGATATATAAACTAATCCGTCTTTTTGTGGGACTGTAATTAATAATTTGTTTGGGTTGTTTTGTATATCGTGAGTAGTAATGTTTTTTGTATTATCTAAAAAGTGTAATTTCAATTTTGCATTTTTTAATTTTAACTCACTGTTTTCAAAATCTATATTAGCTTTTAAAGGTATGAGTACGTCTTTCCCAATTAGACCGTCGTATTCCCTATGAAATTGTGTAACATACATTTCAATCTGTTTGTTGGGTATATTGAATTCTTTAAAAAGGGGGATTATTACCTTCTGTGTAATTTTTATCTGTTGGCTAATGGTTTTTATATAAATCTTTTCTTGCAATGGATATAGAAATTTGGGGCTACATAGATCTGGGTTTATTATGGAGTGTGTCGCTCCAGTATCTATCATGAATTTGAGGGGTCTTATGTTTCCTTTTACTATTATATATGGAAGTTGGAAGTTGAGGCTTGTGAATGAAAATTTTCTGGTTGTACTTTCTTGGGTTTTACTCTTTCTCTAAGATTGATTTCCATTGGTTCTGGACTATGTGATTGTTGTTCAGTGTTATTATGGCGGAAATGATTTGAGAAAGGGTTTTCCATTGTTTGGTTTTGATTTAATGTATTATTAAAATTGGATTGATTCCTAAAATTGTTATATTCATGATTGTGCTGAGGTTGATATTTCTCATATTTTCGTTTAGTGTTATAATTATTGAAATTTCTAGTATTATTATTAGGATTATTTATGTATTGTAAATTCTTTTTATTTTTATCTTGGTTAACACGAGTTTTGTTGTTTTGTGGTTTTTATTATTATGATTTTTGCTTAAATTTCTGTAATTATTTGGGTTGTTAGAATTTATATTTTTAGGGGTATAAAATGCATAACCTGATCCGTGTAGAATATCCATCGCTTGTTCTAACGAATCGGGTTTCTGCAGAACAGGATAGATTTCATCGGTTCCGGCATTTTATTTTTAAAGATAGTTAAGGCTGATTTTTTATTTACTGCTACCGTTTGTTCTATCACTTGTTTTTCTGTGCTTCGGCTTAAGTTTGCTTTTACATTTAATCTTCTAAGCGCTGTTTTTATATCGTTATAAAAATCAACTGCATTATTTTTGAAAGTAACACTTCTTAAGTTATCGAACAGTTCTTCCAAACTAGCGCGATCTCCAAAATTATGAATTAAAACTTCTTTGATTCCTAGCCAGGAGGTAATATGGCTATTTATTTCTATAACTTCACGTGCTTTGTTTGTTAACTTCGATTTTATCATATATGAAAATAGGGTTTGAGCCAATGGGTTATATCTCAAGAGAGTTGGGTGTATTATATTAATTAGATTTATAAAATTTTGCAATTCTCTCTAGTCACCGAAAAATTCTGGTAATTTTTCTAAGTACTTTAAGGGATCTAAAGTTAGTAACAATGCCATTTCTGTAGATAATGATTGTTTTATACTAAAAGGGTTTTCTACTGTTTCGTGTATTTCTTTTATTTTTAACCGATCTTGTAAATTATTCATAGGGAACTTAACAGTTATTTGCTTATTGTTAAGTTCACAACAAAATGATTTTTATTATACTTAATTTAAATCCACTTATTGAATCATTTACTTATATCTATATAGTAAAACTTAAAAATAATCTTTTATTTTTATATGATTTAAGCTAACTTTAACTAAGAACAAAACTAGATTTAATTCACTAAGAACAGACTGTTTTCTAAGGACAAAACTAGACTTTTAATTCACAAACTATCTTTATCAAGAACAAAAACTGAACTGCCTCCCTTAACTAAGTCTTCTGCTTTTATATTAAAAATTTGTATGTTAATTCCTTAGTCTTTAGTTTATTTTAAATTTTGAATTTTGAATATCTTTAATTCCACAGATGTTAGCATATTACATTCATGTTTATTTAATTTTAACAATTTCCTATATTCTCAAAGTATTGCTAACATACTGTGGTATTGATCTTGATATTGGCTGTTTATTTAACTTTGACTAAATTCTTGTACTGTGACATATTGTGCTAGTTTTCTGAAATGATTATATTTGCCATATTTATCGTAAATGATTATATTTTAATGATAGATGTTTATCGTCTATAACATAGCTGTTTATTTAACTTTGACTAAATTCTTATATTGTATCATATTGTGCTAGTTTCCTTAAATGATTATATTATGCCCAATTGAGATATTTGTCTTAAATAATTATATTATGCCATATTGTGATATTTGTCTTAAATACTATATTATGCCATATTGTGATATTTGTCTTAAGTAATTATATTATGCCATATTGTGATATTTTTCTTAAATACTATTTTTAAATGATAGATGTTTATCATCTATAACATCTATAACAGTTTATCTGGGGTTTCTGAAGCCAGAAATTTTGCTTTCGGCGGAATACGCTCATATTAGAGAGTTTGACATGTTTCACAATTGTTGATTATCTGTGTGATCTTATTTTTCATGTATGGAAAATAGTATTTGCGTTCAAAGTTTCAGTAATTCCTCTGTGATTGTTTTTCTAATGATAGTCGGAAATTATCCGGTCTTGGTTATCACTTTCTTCAATATCCGATAGTATCTCCATGTAGCGTATTAATTTGAATGTTTTTTGGCTTGAAAAAAATTTGAAGTAAACATTTTGAATTATTTTTAAGCTATTATCATGACAATAAATGGCTGTTTGTCAATTTGGAAGGAGGTTTTCCTTAAGGATACGAACAATATCTTTGTGGGTATAATTTTCCATTCGGAATATAGTTTGGCGTTTGTTTTTAAATATAATTTTTTTGAGTCTTCCCACAGATTTTTCAAAAATTAATTGAAGATTGAATTCATGTATAGGTCTTTCAGATATTGGGATACCATCATCAAGAGTGTGTATAGTAGCACCAGCTGTGATTATTTTCGAAGCTTGGGCTTGATTTTCGTTTATGTTTAGTTCGATATTTTTTTGCTTTATAGTTCTTGGTGTTCTACGACTTAAGGCATCGGCATTTGAATTTTGTTTGCCTTTTTTGTACACTATTTCATAGTCGTATTCTTCTAGCTTAAGCCTCCAACGAATTAATTTTGAGTTGCGGTCTTTTAGGTTCATTAGCCAAATTAAAGGATAGGTGTCAGTTACGATTTTAAACTTGTGTCCAAACAAATAGGGACGAAAGTATTTAGTCGACCAGACTATTGCTAGCAATTCTTTTGCAATTGTGGAGTAACTAATTTCTGTGTTGGTTAAAGTTCTACTTGCATAGCAAATTGGCTTGTCGCTGCCTATTGAGCCTTGCGAAGAATGGCTCCGATAGCAAAATCACTAGCTTCAGTTGTTAATATGAATGGCTTAGCGAAATCGGGGTACTGAAGTATAGTGTCATTTATCAAAAGATCCTTACAGGTTTTGAAAGTTTGAATATAACGTGGAGTTAAAACAATTGCTCTACCCTTTTTTAAACACTGAAAGGGGTTTTGTAAGTTTCGCAAAATCTTTTATAAATTTACGATAGTACCGTAATAGTCCCAAAAATGATTTAATTTCTTTATGAGTACGAAGAATCGGGAATTCTTTGATGGCTTTTATTTTGTCAGGGTTCGGTTTCACTTGTTTTGTTGTAATTGTAAGTCCTAAAAATGCAATTTCTTTGTGGAGAAATTCTGACTTATCAAGCTGAATTTAGAAGTTTGCCTCTCGCAATTTTTTAAATACTTTTTGTAGATTTTCTATGTGTTCCTGTAGCGATGTTGAAAATACTATGATATCGTTAAGGTTTATTAGGCAAATTTTTGCTTGTACTTAGTTCCTTAAGAACGTTATCCATCACTAGTTGGAAGGTTGATGGAGCATTCTTTAATCCAGTGGTGCGCAAGCTTTTTGAGAGAAGGGCCAAATTATCCATTTAAAACTTTTCGCGGGCCACAAAGGGTAAAAGTGAAGAAAAATATTAATATATTATACTAGATGAGATATAAATTATATATTTTATTTTTAATTATCATAATTATAGGTAATTATCAAGTATCGGTCACGATTAAAATCATAAAATCTCCTTTGAAAAGATTGTTGAATTCGGTATACGATTTTTATAATTAATATTATATATTTTCATTATTTGCGGAGATTTTTTAACTTGAAAGCAATAATCTCAAAATAGACTGCATATGACTCATGAATGAAAGAATGAATTTCGGTCACAAAATTATACCCATGTAAATATAATCATATTAAATAATAAAAAATAACATTGATTTTTTTTATATATCGTTGCTACTGCATAATTTGTTCACATATCGAATGCTATTTTTTATCATATTTAATGAAAAATTTGTTGATGAAGTATTGGTTATTTTGGGCTGCAAAAAAACCCATTTCGGGCCGCATTTGTGTATCACTGCTTTAATCCAAAGGGCATATTTACGTATTCGTAATGCCCTCCTTCAACTGTGAAGGCGGTAATTTTTATATCTCAGGTATCAGGCCCGTAGCCAGGAATTTTTTTCGGGGGGGTCTTGTAAAATCTATTTGCAGAATTAAGGGTTTTTTAAAGAATGGTTTTATATTAATATATGTATATATATTTACTACAGTTTTATTGAGGTTAATACATTTTTAAGCATTTTAATTCGCTTTTTTTATTAAAGTATCGTGTTATAAAAGTAATCTTCTTGATTTTTTTTCGCTAAGGTGTCAATAACGTCGTCAGGATCAACTTCACTATCTCTTCACTTCACTTCACTTCACTCTTAACTTCACTTCTCTCATGACCCATTAGACTTCGGGGTAACGTTTTTATTCTTTTCATTGTAGAGAATGATGTCTCTACGCTAGCTGTTATCACTGGAAGAGTAGCTAAAATGGTGAGAAGAAATTTCATAGAGCGAAAATAAGTTCCATCACAATACTCCAACAGTTTGAGAACGTCAGTTGAACAGTCGATCGATGATATTTTTGACACCACAACCTGTATTCTGCTTTTACTACTGACGATGACATCTCATCGTCAAAGTATGGAGCTAACTTGTCTAACTCATCTACTTTACTCACATCGGCAAATTCTGGGAGAAGAAGTTGGAAGCTTGGTAGAATATCTTCGTTTTCAAGAAATCGTTCTGTCAAATTTTGAATTAAAGCATCGATGCACGGGAGAAATACTGTGGTTCTGAAATAATCTTCATTTGCAGTTTGCGGATTTGCACGGTTTTTTTTGACGGGATATAACCCTTGGAGCCCGGAGCTCGATGCCAAATAAATTTTCAGCAAGTTGTGACGTGGAATGGAAAAGTTGTCCGAAAAAATCATCAGCTGTGTCTCTAATTTGTCGTAGAGAATGTAATGTTTCTTTCGTGTGGTTGATAGCAGAGATAAAATCCAAAGACTTTCCTTGGAGAAACACTGACAGTGGGAGAGTTAAACTGAGTAGTTTTTCACAAACTACAAGGCTTACGATAAAGTCACTTCTTTGAACTGCTGAAAGAAGAGCAGATACTGTTGAAGATATAGTTCACGTCCTCCCAGCTATTTCTTCTAAACTAATGGCAATACATTCAAAAAGCTCCATAAATGTTGTAATACTCTCATGTCTTTCAATAAATCTGGTTTCACAAGACGAAGTAGTCGCTTTTTTTTACTGTCTGGAGCATGCTTTTCGACAATTTTTCAGAAAGTCTTGTTTGCATTTGAACAGTTTCTAAGCAAATTTACAATTTGACCAACAACCCCGTGACAGTTACGAATTACGGGGATTGACATCGCATTTGAACCGCAAGGTTCAAACGGTGACTTGTACAATGATAATATCTTTCGTTATTATATTTATTTTTTATTCTCTTCTGAACTCCACTTACATGACCTGCCATATTTGCGGCGCTCAGTACCTGAAGCATCCATGGTTTCATCGCCAAGAAGACTGAAGCAGTCAGTATTGAAGACTTTTTAATGATTTTTTCTGTCACTTCTGATAATATTTGAATGATTTCATTTTGAATTTGAGGACTTAAATAGGTAGCATTCTTTGCGCTGTTTGTAATATGCTCTTCCAATTTCTTATCGCCAGATTTAATTTTGAATTGCAAAAGAGCCCGAAACTTTCCATCTTTCTTTTCAGGTCGTTTCAAAGAGAAAGCTCCGCTATCATTATCTCCTCTTAAAGGTAATTCCTGCTCAGCGCAAAATAATACTGTTTCAATAATTGGTCTAAGAGCAGCCCTGTTTTCTTCTTTTTCTTTGGCACGTTGAATATTTAATTGAGACAAGATATCAAGTTGCTTTTTAGATGCTACTTGGAGGAATGAGGTGGCTCGCGCATCACATTCTTTATGATATCCCATGCTTATGTGTTTTTTAAAAGATTCAATGGCTTTTTTCCAATCTCGGAAACTAATGGTGACTAATTTCCCTAGATCCTGATGATATCCCTTGCCAACTCCTTCATGATAAAATAACCAGCATATTTTGCAAAATATGCCATCTTCACTCGTTGAGTATGCCAAAAAATCAAAGCCATCTTTGGTTATCCATTTAGGTTGAAAGCTTCTATTGCATGATTTTCCGACTGTAACAGGAAATTTGTGGGGAAGTTTAGAGAGTAAAAGTGACGTTAAAATATTTTTTCTCATAATATCATCTAGTCTAGAGAATCACGATTTGCTTTCCCGATATCAAATTGGTTTGCTTTCCATATGGTCTCAACAATTCCTTGAGTGCGATTTTGGTCAAAATCTTCAGATTTACTGTCAAAGATAACTGACTGTGATATTTGGTCCTCATCTGCAAAATCAAACCATCAGTTTTTATTTTCGTTAAGTAAAACTTCTCAGATTTTGAGATTTGTTGATCGTCATTCGAAAAATACAACTTACTCTTCTTGTTAATATTCTCAGCATAACGCTTCAATCCTGATTTCAAATTGACTTTAGAACTGCAGTCACTTCGTTCATTACCCTCACTTTTGTTTGAATTCTCTTCTATAAAACAATGTATGTATGTGTTCATGCTTGTGAACATTGACGATTAAAACTTTTTTATTATAATATTTACTGAGCTTAAAAAGACAGTAAGGAATTCAAAAGTTTTATGTTATCACATGAATATGTGATATGATATAATAAGTGATCACGCTACTTACTTTTAATATTCTCTTCCACGATGTGACTTGGTGTTTTTGGTCTTTTGAAAAAAGAGATTATCGATTTTTGGCCTTGTTGACGCTTCATTGCTTTTTCGCGGTCATAAAAAAACTACAAACTTAAAATGTTTGACAGATAAGTTCTATACTGCTGTTCGAATGCAAACAAAGCAGTTCAGTGCTTCCCTATGTAAAGAATCATTTTCGAACTTTTGAAGGTAGCGAGACATTTGAAATATTTCAATAGAAATATTATTGAAATAATGATAATAGTAGATAAAAATAATAATAATAATAATAGGAAGAATAAGAAACATAATTTGATATTAAAATTTCCATCTTTCCTCTTTTATGTGAAAGTATACAAAGAATATGATTTTCTAAAATTTCGGCGGGGGAGGGGGGGCTTGCGCCCCTCGCGGCCTTCCCCTGGCTACATGCCTGTCAGGACGTATGAATGGGTATGTCATCAGTAGTAATGATCCGATGTTTAATTTCGTTTTTAAAGGTAAGTTGTTGTCCTTCTTTGAAGAAAACGTCTTCATATTCCTTGCAAACTTTTAAAACTTCCCTTTTTTCTTCTATGTTCAAATGTGATGTTCTTATTAAATTTTCTAAGTTTTCAATTTTTGCATTAGTTTGTCTGTCGTATTCAACTGACTGAGAAATTATGTAGCTCTGAATACTCTGAAGAAGTGAATGGCTGGACTTTTAATGGCTGTTTTAAAAAGAGGTTTTGATCTTTGTCTAATAAATTAACAACTTCTAATGGGCTAAACCAATTTTTTGATTTATATATTCCTTCAGAAATATATAATTTAGGTTCAATATTTATTTTGTGTGTGTAAATATCGCAATTTCGCACGTCCACTGGTAGGGATATTATTTTTTTTTTTGACTTTCCTGGTACAATATATTTGTTTGATATGAAGTTTGGCTTGAAATTTAATCGAATTTCGGCATTTTTTGTTATTGAAGTTTGATTTTCAAGATCAACCCTTGATTCTTATAGTTTTAATGTATCTAATCCAAGGAGACGGTCGAAATAACTGTGGAAACGGAATACGAAGACGAAAATTTTCTTCATCAACCTCAAATTAATCTTTAAAAGAATGTCCAAGATTACTGTCAATGTCGTAATATTGATCGAACTGCGGGTCGTGTGGGCTTATATCTTCTAAGTTTTCTGTGTTGTATAACATGAATACCATCCGCAAATCCTATTATGGAAAGGATTTCTTCAACATTATTTATAAAATTATAGAGAAGTTTATGGTTCCCTTCAAATTTAGGCAAATCTTTAATAGCGTCTTGCACTCTTAATTTATTGAATATATCCTGTTCATTATTATTACTTACAATTAGTGGAGGCATTTCCAAACTAAAATTTGGATGAACTGATTGAGCTCCTAATTCCGTTTGCATTTCGCTATTAAATTCGCAGAAACTATCTGCTGAATCACTATCAATAATGTCGTATGGTTTATTTCTACCTATTTTACAATTTTTTTTGGTTTTTTGCATATAATATTTAAAAAAATTATCTTCCCTTATATATCGTATATGTGTATTAGCAAATAGTTTGTATACTTGTATAAAAAATTGTGTAAAACTTTTTCTTTTATGTTATTACGGAAGGTGAGTACATTACCCGTTATTTCTTAATTTCAGATCAATTACATTAACAAATTTTTAATTTGCAAAACTAACAAATTTCATAATAGAAAATATCAATATGATTAATTGACAAAATTAATTAAAATAGAAGATTTATTTAATGTGTGTGATGACTCACTTTAACAATGTTAATTGCATATGTTTAGGCGGTTTGGAATGAACAAGAATATATACATTTATTAATAGTATAAACGTAAATTTTTTATTGATTTTTTTATGATTCTTACATCTTCTAACTTGATTGTAGCGTACCCGTTATTATTACTTATATCCTGGATTTCAATTAGTTGAGTTGATTTCGAGGGAATAGTTATTAGGACGACCAAAGTTATTATTTTCGTTGCCATTACTTTCTGAAACGGAAATAATTTTTATTTTATTCTTATTTTTTCGTTTTTTTTGTTTTTTTTGTTGTTTTAGCGTTTTTCAATTTAATAGAAGGGTTGTCATTGTTTATTCTTTTTTCTTTACAAATAAAAACGAAAACAAAATTTAGCGGAAATTTATACCTGATTACTAGATATTTACTTTAATGAATTATTGTTTTCTTAATAAGAACTATCGGTTGGTCACTTTTGTTCCTCCAAAATGTTTGGTTTTTGTATTTCTTTTCATTCTCCGGAAGAAATGTCGGCAAACTGATGATGGTTGATGAGGATGTAATTATGAGACACATTTGATCACTTCTTTTGATGCACTATGATTTGATTTGGTTGTCATGTCATAAAACAATGAAAAGTACGCGTATACAATAAAATGTTAAATACACTTGACATATTCTACCGACTGCGCCAATAATATGTTTGATAAATAAAACAATATTTTTCGATTTTTATTTTTATTTAAGCCTATTTAATTTTATAATAATCATTTATATGTTCGATAAAAACAATATTCATTTAATTTTTATTTTTATTTATATTTTATATATATTCGATAAAACAATATTCATTTAAATTTTATATTTTTATTTAACTTTATATATATTTGATAAAACAATATTCATTTAATTTTTATATTTTTATTTAGTTTTATATATATTTGATAAAACAGTATTCATTCGATTTTTTTTATTTTTACTTATATTCCATAAAACAATATCCATTTAAATTTTATATTTTTATTTAACTTTATATATATTCGAAAATAAATTTGCGAGAGGACTTCCCGAGTCGGGGTCGAGTAACCGACTGCAGTACATTTGTCCAAAAATTTTATCACTACCCTTTTGTATGTGGGTGCTTCCACGATCTCATTTACTGACGAGATCATAAATATAATCACTTTTTTATTTTCTTATTTGTTTATTGTCTCAAGTGTAATTTGAATAACCAACACTTGAGGCATAAACAAAAGTAATCGTTTGCGAAGAATTTGTTTGTTTTAAAAATAATATACTTGTATATGTTTAAATTACCCTGACTTGGCATCTTATGGATGAAGTCAGGAAATTCGTTTTCATTTTACTTTTTTTTAAAAGTTATTATTTAAAAATTATTATTTTGTTTAGATTACCCTGACTTGGCATCTTATGGATGGAGTCAGAAAATTTGGTTTTATTTTACGTGTGACAGATATATATATATTCAAGATATTCAAGATAAAAAGTTATATGGGTATATAATATATCAAGTTACAATTGGTTAATCTATGTTAATTATATTGATTTATTTTTATTTAATATTAATTTTAAAACTTTTAAATTCAAGATACAAAAATATATGATGCTCCCGAGTAATACGTGAATAGTATACTACCATTGATTTTTCTGTCACACTTCTATTAATGTATTTTTCAGCGGATGTTTCATTTTTTAATCACTCATCATAGTTAATTGTTTTAGTTTTAGTGTTTGTTTAATCAAATTACATTCGACTAATGTCTGGCTGTAACTTAATCAACATCCGTTGGTTGTTGTGGACTGCCATAACTCGTCCCCCATAAGAAACAATGAAACTGTGGATGTTGAGTTTCTTGGACTGGAATAGTTGATATCCAGTGATTTTTTGCCTATGATTGATTTTAAAATTTTTCCTTAAAAGATATAAAATTATTAAAATGGCTATTATTGTAATTATTGTTATTATTCCAAATGATAGGAGATTGACTTGAAAAATTGGTTACGGCATCAATATTTTCGCTAGTGGTGAAGATGAAGTTTTCTAATGTCTGGAATTGGATTTTATTGTTTGTGATTGTTACGTTTATGTTATTAGGTAAATATGGATAAACATAGATTTCATTACAGAAGATTTTTGGTTTTCCTTCATATATTATATTGTTGATCTTTACACTACAATCTTGAAAGTGTATCAAAATTGTTCCTTGGATCCTTTTTGGTGGCAGTTCGCAGGATGATTCAATGAGTGTATTTGGAATATTAGCAAGTAAAATGTAATTTGGCTCTGGCTGACTTATTTCAGGGAAAACATCTGTTTTTATCAAGTCGCAGCTTGCTGATACTCCATTCATTATATTGCCAAAACAGGTTGAAGAGTTTGTTATTTCAATGTGGTGTGACTTCAAACAGTGGAAAATTCCCTCTATTTGCATTTATTTTTTTTTTAAGTATTGAATGTTTTTTGGGTTATAAAGGACAAACGGTTCAAGTGCTATTTTATAAGATGTTTTGACCGGAAGTGGTATGATGTGGAAGAAAGAGTAGGTTTTATTAGAAATTATTGGAATTTTTATATTAAAAATTATATTGGTGTTATTGTAAAATGCCTGAAGACTGAGTAATTCATAGATGTTTTCCTCTAATATAACGGTTCATGGAAAACCTGCTTGGAAATGTGCTTGGATATAATATTCAGTTTAGCAAAAGTTATGGCTTCCGCAATACTAGTTAAGTGGTCGTTGAGGATATCAATGTTATAGCTTATAGCATTTAAATATTGTAAATTTTGTAGTATAACATCTTCTGTTTTTTTCCTGTTATTAATTTGATATATTGTACTATTTATGTAGTTTTGAATGATACCTGGTTGTTAATATGGTTAGTGATGTTTTCCATAAGATCATAAGATCATATTTCGTAAATTTTTTATTTTGATTTCGTTTAACTCTATTGTATTGTAATCGGTTTCGCTACTATTTAGCAACCGAATTTATGTCTGGCAAATTAATATGTTATTAATTAATGCTGTAACTATAACATATTAAAATTTCAGCCATGCTTAAATGATTAATTTTTTTTTTTAATTGCTCAAATTTCGTATGTCATAACATTGGCAACTGTGAAACTGTCTGGCAAATGAATTAGTAATTGCTAAAAACATTTTTGTCTTAAAATGATTTTAAAATTCATGGTTTTTACCTGTATATAGAGAATGCGCAGAGGTAAACGTAACGGCTCCCAGCTGCCAGACCTATCCTATCTCTCTTCAACTTATGAACAGAAAGATATATAAAGAATTCAGCTATACTAAAATGACTTGTTGAAAACGTCGCTAGCTCTTAGACTGGCTTTTTGATTTCAGAGAGATTAATTTCATTCATGTGATTTAGTTCTCTATATTCATTTATGAATTTCTTGTATTCAATGTGTTGAATGCCCTTTTTTTTATAATAATACCCAAACCATTGTAGTCTACCTTTTTATTTTTCTTCTAGTTTTACACACTTTTTTCTCACTTAAATCAATGGTGAATAAGTTAATAGTTCATAGAAAACAATTATTAATTGCAAACAATTCCTTCAACAAAACTAACAAAAACAAACTTTATCTTAAACTTATGGAATTTAACAACTGACTATTAAACTTAAACAAGCTACTTTTAGACTTTTAGAGTCAATAAGTTAGTTTAACTTGTACAATTTACTTATCGACTTTAATTTTTAAGAAAGGAAACTCTTTTCTGTTAACACAAGCTTTTTAAAAACTAAACTGACTCAATGACTTATTAATGTTATCAATATATATACTATTTCTATTTCTTAACTTTTAATTTCTTTATTCTTCTTTTTTTTTATTATTATTGAATTTTGGTTTATTGGTATCATATTTTTCATTTACGCAAACTAGGTTACTATTTTATAATATTTGTAACCTAGATTCTATAAAAAATGTAAAACAGGTTGCAAATACTTTGTCAACAAAACATTTGAAACCTTCAATATTGAAATGCGGAAATTGCATTAAGTGCAATTTCCATATTGTTACATAATAGTAACACATTTTATTTAGGTAATTATTGATTTTTTGTGTTTGTTTCTTTTTTTTGTTTATTTTAGAATGCTGGGATCTGTACCACAACAAATGCTAAGATACTTGCTTTTGACAGCTTCCGTTCTAATGTCTTAAAGCGCTGCAATGCTACGTCCCTTGATTCCCCCAAGCTTGTAGGCTCCTTAATGAACATTAGCTCTACGATGAATCGTCCATCTAAATGTCGCCTCATAGTTCGTTTGACGTGTGTTTCACATTGTTCCTCCGCCATTGTAAATTTTCTGGTTTGCGAATCCACATTTTTTAAAAGCCTGTTACGTGACCATATGTTTTTATGCAGGGGTCCATATCCCAGAGGACCAAACATAGGCACGATTTCTCAGGTGTCGTTTGATCGGCAGTCATAGAGAGCTCGCTAGCCGGGCTAGAGCGGTAGAATTATGGGGGTGGTTCTTGCCGACGACACACTGGATCAACTCTCGCTACTTGAAAGTGAAAGAAATTTCGAAGACAGAGCACATGACTCGAAATTAAAGGGGGTTGCAGACCGCAGAAAGGGAAAAAAGCAAACAAAGAGAAGAAAAAAAGAACTCGAGACAAAGGAGAGAAGCCCCTTTGCTCACCCATTTCATGATTGGGCCGGCTGACTTGAAAACAAAAAGGTGTGGGAAGGGGGATTAGGACATCTCAAAACAAAAAAATTTATTCAAACATTATAATTACAATACTTATTTATTATAAAAATAATACATATGTTAATTAAACAGAAAAAAAAACAATGTTGATACTTTTATTTTATTAAAACTTAGTCCAGAAATTTTATTACTGAATTGTAGTTGTTAGGATTTTCACATCACTAAAATTCCAGAAAGAAAAAAATTTGATTTTGACTTTATACAAAAACTATAGTTTCCTTAATTAAATAAAAAAAGTAACGTTATTTAAATTCCAAAAAGCCATACTAAAATCTAAAAGTAATACAAGGTACTGATTCTTATCAAAACACAAAAAAAAAACCAAACTAACTTTAAACTAATTATTGACTGTTTATACCAAAAACTCAAAACTATTCTTAAAATTCTATAATTTAATTTTTTTTTTGTTAGAGCACTTTTTTCTCTTAATATAACAAAAACACCAAACCTTGTAATTTAATTTTGTTTTTTATAATCATTAAGCAAAGATGTTTAGTTACACATAATAACATTAAAACTACACATTAATTAACTGATTAAGAACTAACTGCTGACTACTAAAAACTGACTTTTTTCACACTGATCATTGGCTAACTATTAATTATTAACTGACTCTATTTATTCTAAATATATCACTTAGATACTAATTATTACTCCGGTAGAATTTTTACCGGAATTAAAATAAGAAAGTAATTCTGTTATGAAATGTTGCAATAAGTGCAATTTCCAAATTTCATTTTTACGTAATATTTCGTACGTAATATTTCCTTGCGTATTGTCAATAAAATATTTATAACCTTCAATATTTAAATACGGAAATTGCATTAAGTGCAATTTCCATGTTTCTAATTACAAAATATTTGTAACCTAGTTATTTTATTAAAATATGTTATATTGTATAGATCTTGAGATCTGAGTATAGATCTTAAGATATATGTATGTATGTACCATAACATCCCTCCCCCTTTTATAAAAAGATTTCCTAAGGGAGGGAAATTTTTACAATTCAAGTAATGTACAAATTTTAAAAGAAATAATTATCTATTGTGTTTTTTTTTTGTTGTGTTTAATTTAAATTTTAGATATTAATATATATAGGTATGCTATTCTAAAAGAAAAGGTTTATATAAAAATGTCCTTAACTATATAAAGTTACTATTATTTATATTTATGAAACATTTTATTTTTATTATTACTGAAATGGAAATATTGATGATTAGGGGCACAATTTGATTAGGGTTTTTCTTTTATTACACGAAAAACATGATTTCGTTTTCCCTTAGTTATTGAATTTGAACTAATGGAGCATTGTGCTTACTTGACACTGCATGCGGGTCAGTATGATGGGTGATGAGATAACAGTGATCTCTGGGGTTTTTTGATTGCCTTTTGTAGATTTCTGGAGGGCTTGTTTTCTTGAAATGAGTAAGTATGACTTGTGGCATTATCTAATAGCAATAATACCTTGAAAGCTAAATTTCTTTCTGCCATATAGTTTTCTACTTCCAGAATGAAGCAGTTTTCAAACCAATCCTTAAAGATATTTGCTATCATTGAAGCTTTTTTATTTGCTCGCCAATGAACAGACAGCGTAGACTTATTGATGTTTTTTAATGGTCGGGGATTGAAAGACCCCTTCTTTCAACTTGTCTAAAATTTCTATTTTTTCCTTAAGTGCAATAACGTTTCTTTTTAAAGGTAATTTTTTTTCCATTTAGTAAACCTAAGAATTGTTGAAAAAATTTCAATAAGTGCGCAATATAACTATAGAAACCTTACAAACCTTTAACTATAAATCCTTTAGTTCGTAGTTTAAATAAATAAATGAACCAATAAGCCCTTAACACTTATATTTCTATAATATTAAAACTTATTTGTGCACATACATTGAGAACATATGTTTTAAAAACTAATTCTACACAAAATTTAAAAAAAATAAGGCCTTCTTTTCCTTTTTATGTCATACAGATAGGAGAACTAACTACTGCGATATAACATATACTATATATGTACACATTTACTGTGTGGTCAAATTAATTTTTAGCAGTAATCTTCGCGACTTCGTGTAATTCGAATCCCGTGTTGTTCGAGGGTTGTCGCAATTTTCAACCGTGCTATTCGAGACTTCGTGCTATTCAAGTACCGTGCTATTTGAGGGATCTGAGTATAGATCTTAAGATATATGTACCATAACAATGTTCTAGCTCTTGTTGAATCCCTTGGGTGGACGTTTTAATAAAGAGGAGGAATCTAGGATTTCTAACTTTAATGGTTCGAGGTCGGGATGAGATTTTGAAGGTTCCCTGTAAGGTTTAAAATTTGGAGGGTTCTCTGGCTTGTAATAGCTTAGAGTAGTTATCGTATTTCTTTGGAAGGGAATGTAATAGCCTGCGAGTAGGTATTTACAGGGTTTTTTTAATTGCAGGATGTCTAGTTTTGAAAGGTCTTCTATAAATTCGCCGTCTTTGCACTGGCTAAATAAAGGGGGTTTCTTATTAAGGATGTAAATCCAGGCGTTAGGCTGATGCATAGGGATGAGTATATCGCTGAGGTGTTGTATTATTCGGTGCTCGCATTGAGGGGGGTCGATGCAGGTTTTTTCAAAGAGGTCGGCAATACATCTCGCCTTATTCGGTATGTTGGACATAAGTTGATTATTTTTGCAGATATACATCGTTTCATTTATCTGTACGCAATTACTTTGAAATTTGAATTCCTCCATTTCAAATTGTGATTGGGTAGTGTTTGCAAAATATACGGCATTGGTGAGAGTGAAGCTTCCATTTTTAAATGGAATGGGGACTATATATATTTTGTTTAAAGTGACTGGGTAGTTTTCTAATAGGGGAATCTTAATTTTGATAAGGATTTTTCCTAGTTGGGATTGTGAAAATACCCGGGTGGCCATTCTGATAATAGGGAATGAGTTGTCTATGTTTTCGCGATGGTATTCCGAGGTGATATTGCGATATAATGTTTCGAACTCTTTAATGGGTATCATTAGTGGGCTGAGTTCATGGCTAGTTGCTTCCAAAATGAAAAACAAGTGGGTGGTATACTCGGAGGATTTTTGGATCTCGTTTAAGACGAAGAGAGCGAGTTCGTTGATTTCTGTTTTAATTTGTAAATAAGAAATTTCTTTGGTCTGCTTATTTACCGCTTTGCTTAGTAGCTTATTGAATTGGTTAGTCTTAATAGCTAGAAGATTGTGCTGCCATGTTAGATTTCTGGTCGAATCGCTTAAAATTTGGTTATTCGTTTGCAGAAGGGTGAGTTGTTGCTTACCTAAGTTAATGTGTTTCATTTTGGTGGCTTCCAGATCTTCTAACTTGGTGTAGATTAATTTGGAGTCTTCATGGTCCATTGTGTCGAAAAGGAATTTCGAAATTTAAATTTAAATTGAGTTTTTCCTTGAGTTTTTTGATTTGATTTTTTATTTCCGCCCTCCAATGATCGCAGTTGCTTCCTCCTGCTATGTTTTTTATCTTCTCACATAGTATAGACATTGTGTTTTCGCAATTCTCGATGAACTCGATTAATTCTTTCCACTTGGGAATTTCAATGTTAGTTACAATTGTCCAGTAGTTTCGATATACTAAAGTATTTCCAATATTCTCGAATATGATGCCAGTAGAATTTATTTTTTCGTTTAATACGGCAGTGCCTGTAGTCAATCCAATACAGATGATTAGGAAAAACATCATCAGCTGCATTCTGTGGGGAGTAGAGCTACCATTAGTTACACAGCTTCAACCGGTTATTATGGATTTGAAATTTTGCGCTTTCCTACAGTGATGGGACTATTAACGGGGCTATCAATATTTGTAATTGTAAATGGGCCTAACCAATATTGAGATAACTTATTTTTCCTTGCCTCATCTCTCAGGAGTACCTGAACGCCGACTCGGAAATCAACAGATTTTGTGTTTTTGTCGTAGCTTTTCTTCGAGGCTTCTTTGCTTTTAAGGAGGTTCTCTCTAGCCGCCTTGTGGGCTGTCTGCAATTTGTTTTTTTTTAAAATCAGAGCGTAATTTTCAAAGTTATAGATTGGTTGAGGCTCTCTCTTGAAGTTGTCAGGTATTCTTGCTGAAAATCCAAATAGGAGTTCCTGGGTGAGTAATTCGTAGAAACGTGCAACTCGTCCCATCTATTTGGTTGTTCACCCGCGAAGTTTCTCAGATAGTCAGCCAGGGATTTGTGGGTTCGCTCCAGTGACCCATTAGCCTGTGGGTGGATGGCTGTTTGGAATTTCTTTACCTTTAATATTTTGCAAACTTGTTTGAAAATTTCAGAGGTGAAGTTAGTTCCTCTATCCGTGACTAATATTTTCGGTAAAGTGTAACGGCTAATAATTTCTTCGAAAAACGTTTGGGCTACTGTGTTACTATCGATAGTCTTGCGGGGGACAGCGTCCATAAACTTTGTTAGATCGTCTTCAAACGTTAAGATGTATTTGGAGCCGTACAGTGTCTCTGGGAGTGGTCCTACTATGTCCAAATATACTTTATCGAACGGTTATAGAGGAGTGTCCGTTATTACCATGGGGCATTTATATTGCCTCCTTGTTTTATTTTGTTGACATTTTTTGCATTTCCTTACATGTGTTTTGATGTGGTTTCGCATCCCTTTCCACTTGAAACCTTTCCTGATTTTTTTATATGTTTTAAAAAATTCTAAATGTCCGCTTAAAGGTAAGTCGTGATAATCTCTCAAGATGGTTTGTATATCCTTTGGGTTTGTAAGCATTTCCGCATTATCTGGTTTTTTTCGTTTAGATTAGTGGTAGCCCCCTTTAAACTATTCTTATTATTCGTTTTGTTGTTTTCTTCTTCCTTTGACTACAATTTCTCTAGCTGGCTCTAGCTTCTAGTTGTCACAAGGCAATTGGAGTTTTCTTGAGCTGGTATTCGGTTAACGCATCGGCATTAGTGTTTATTTTTCCCATCTTATATTCTATTCGGAAATCTTATTCTGATAACTTGCTCCACAGCCGTATTATTCTACTTGTTGAATCCTTTATTCGCACTGCTCCTTTCAGTGGCTTATGGTCCGTATATATTGTAAAGGGTCGCCCATATAAGTAGCACCTAAAGTTTTTTACTGCCAATAAGGAGTTCTCGTTCGATAGTTGAATAATTTTTTTCTGCTGCTGCAAGCTGCGACTAGCATATGCTATTGGTTTGTCCTGGCCCGGTGTTCCTTGTGACAGGACTGCCCCTAAAGCTTCTCCACTTGCGTCTGTTATTAGTTAAAATCCTTCTGAGAAATTTGGATAAGACAGAATTGGAGTGGTAGTGAGTACACCTTTAAGTGTTTCCAATTTTTGAAAAATTGGGGATAAATTTGCGGTAATAATTTGCAAAACCAAAAAATGACTGTACTTGTTTTATATTTTTAGGGATTGGGTAGTCGTTTACGCATTTTATTATCGGGATCGGGTGTGACTCCATCTGTAGTACATTTGTACATTTGTGCACTTGATATTTTTTTAAAAATGCGATTTTTTAATAGTTAAGTTAATAGTTAAAAGTTAATAGTTTTTAGTAAATTAACAATATACTTTAGTTTTAGGTTTTACTTACTATATATAGAATTTATTAAATTGGCATACTGTTTCACGGGCTTTTTTTGTTTTAAGCCATCAAAATTGTAGTCCAAAGCAGTTGAATTCCCAAAAAGACGACCAAAAGTTTTCGGAAGCCCTTTGTGTGCCAACAGATTCTTAATTAAAATTATCTAAAATGATAAATTTTGATTAAAAATTGTGCTACTAATCATACAAATTATACTTACATAATGCAATAACATCTTCGGCTTTTTGTAAATCCTCTTCCGATTGAAGGGGATTACAACGGCGTATGTTTTTTTTTCTCCTACGGGACGGCAACCTTAAAACTAGCATGTGGAAGTTGAGTCATTTTTTCTATAAAAAAGAAAAGTATAATAATTTTCAATGCTATAATATTATTAAAAGTACCATGTGATGTCATGCAGAAGGGGAATAAGAATTAAATTATTTGCTTCGGGCAAACATACATATTTATATGTAATTTCATTAAGATCGAAAATTCTGTCTTCTGCTGCGAACTTTTCTTTGACCAATATAATTCCCAATGCTGTTCGAGACTCTATCGGTTCGGTATAATAATCAGTGGGATTATTTACTCTTTTACCTTTTACGAACTTTCCACTATTTTCCGAAAATCCTGTGATTTTTATCGGAATAGTATAGTTTATGCAGCAATAGTTGTTAGGCTGATACAAGCTTAAGAAGTGCCTTTTCGAAATATAATACGTTATTTCTCCAGTACTACGTTTTTTTAAAGCGACCACGTCTATTCAAAGTAGTCGTTCCTTTCATCCATTGTTGTGGGATTTTCTTTTATTGTTTTTATTATCCCTTGCAATAACCAATTAGGGAAGGAAAATGTTTTGATACCAATCTAATTATTTGCCACAACGCAATACAATTGTTTGGTTGGTAACCTTTTGATATTCTGGCCCTGTTCAAGGAGGACTAGCTCTCTCTGTAATTTAGCTTTTTCGACCGGGTTCGTGGTTCTGGCGTTCTTTTGGTGGGTTTTCGCAATTTTCACCCGCAAAGGAACTCTTACTCCACCACATTTCTTCTCGTGAGACTTCGTTTTTCTAGGGATGCTTTCGGACTCCGGAGTTGATGGTAAGGATGCTCCCAGGTCTTGGTCTAAAGTGCTACGCCTAATAAGCTCTGCCTTGGATCTTTGGGCGATCCTGCGCCGGTATTCTTCGATGGTAATGAGTCGGGGCCAGCAGAAGGGTTAGCTTTTAGGGCTTGTAGCAGCGCAGACTCAACAGGCATAATTCTGCGAACGAAAAATGACACATTTTTGGCTTATGTTAGCTCTAAAGGGGGAAAACACTGGTTGAGGGGGCAAATGCGAAGATTTGCCGAACTTACCTCGAGTAAAAGAAGACTAAGGTGTATTCCACTAAATCTTTTATTGCAAAATATCCTAATTCACAGTTTCAGGAAATACTGTTAATTGTTCTTAGAAAAATATTCTAATTCACAGTTTCAAAAGTACTTTTAATTTTTCATACAAAAATATTCTAATTCACAGTTTCAAAAGTACTTTTAATTTTTCTTACAAAAATATTCAAGTTCACAGTTTCAAAAGAACTTTTAATTTTTCTTACAAAAATATTCTAATTCACAGTTTCTAAAGTACTTTTAATTTTTTTTACAAGAATATTCAAATTCACAGTTTAAAAAGTACTTTTAATTTTTCTTACAAAAATATTCAAGTTCACAGTTTCAAAAGGACTTTTAATTTTTCTTACAAAAATATTCTAAGTCACAGTACTTTTCTAATAAAAAGTTTCTGCAAAAAATTATCAAAAAATTAAACCAAGTCCTCCCAAGCACAGTTTTGGCCATTATCGGCCGGTCGTACTTAAGAAGAATTAATTTAATTTCTTTTTTAAGGATAGTTTTTGAGAAAAGACTAAAGTTTTAACCATTATCGGCCGGTCATAGTCTCTTTTCAAAAACTTACCTTCTTGATGCTGGGAAATCTAGAAAACTAACCAACCCACTTCCCTGTCTTTGCTTTTAACTGTAAAACACCTGAACCTATGTTTATACTAGAGGAGGAGGAAAATCAGAAAACAGTTTATTCTTCTTTCCCAAATATTATTTTTTATTTTCATCTTTTAACTTAATTTGAATGGGTTCTATCGGTGCCTGACTTCAAATCGGCAGTCAAATCTATTTCTAACGTACATAAAAAAAACAGAAGTCCCACAGGTAGTAGCTAATCCGCTTTAAGCTGTGTTTCCCGTTCCGGCAAGGACGGGCTGGGGGGTCTTCGGCGGGTTTCCCTTCCACTGGAACCACCGTAGCTCCTTCAATTCTCTAATAAGCTTCCTTTTAGCTTAGACGTCCCTCGTCGCTATTATTTTTTCACGTAATCAGGCGATCTCGGTACGAATTCGTACGCGGACTCCACCTCGCCGTTTATTCTTTTTTCCCTTCCCGTTGGTTGATTTCGCCGGGGGGGGAAGTTTCCTGTGGAGGTAGACACGGGGGTGCCTCTGGCACTGGTTAGGTTAGTTGTCGAGTATTAGTTAGTTCGTCTTCCTTTCTTCTGGCTTGGCGACGCCGGTCCTCTTCCAGGGTGATCGGCCTGGGCCTGGGCGTTACCTGAGGGAAAGACATTTTAGCTTGGGACTTAATTTTCCTTCTTTAAATATAAACGGATTAATGAGGGGGGCAAATCACAGAAATTTGCCAGACTTACCTCTTAGGGTAGTGATTGGTAGGGCACCGTGTGACGTGCCGGATTGGTTTTCGCTCTGAGAAACGCAGGGGCAGGGTTGTCAACTCCCTTTAGCTGAAATTGTCGAAAAAAAGTCTTACGTCCTTGCTTTTGTATCACTAGATTCACTTTACTAAGTTCTCTAATTTTCTTTATAGTAAAGTTATTAAATTTTCAACTACGTTTTTTTTTAAACAAAGTTATATTAAGATCTCTAGTTGTCACTATGTTATTTAATGTAAAACCAAAATTAGTCTAAGTTGCTTAATAATGTATTTATTACTTTAAATTTTTTGTTTTTTTACTAAGTTTTTTTAATATTATCTGTTTATTACTTTAAAATTTTCACTATGTTAATAATTATAGAACTTAACATTTTCTCATGTCATTAATTGTAGAACCTAGATTAATCTGAGTTCTTTAGTATTATAATTATTACTTTAATTTTCTTTTTACTAATTGTAAGTTCTTCAGTAATATATTTTTTACTTTAAACTTTTTCACTAAGTTATTAATTGTAAACCAAAATTAATCTAAGTTATTTAGCAATATATTTATTACTTAAAATTTTCACTATGTCATTAATTGTAAAACTTAAATTAATCTTTACTTTAAACTTTTTCACTAAGTTACACTCCGATCGCTTTTGAAGTCTTGGCCGAATTCGGCAAGTCTCACAAGCGATTTTTTGAACAAACAATTTTTTCAAAAACAGACTACCCTATTATTAAATTTACTATTCCTTATATGTATATCTAAAATTCTTACTCCCTCTTTTTTTTGAATTATTAACAAAAATCTAAGAAAAGCACATTTTCACTAAGGTTCATTTCCTTTAGTGAAAATACGCTTTTGCTTAGTATAAAAATTTTTTCCTTTTCACGGGGAAAAAAATATTGTCATGACGCATTTTCACTGAGGTTCGTTTCCCTCAGTGAAAATATGCTTCCGCCTATCAAGCAAAACATACCTTCACCGAGGTTCATTTGCCTCAGTAAAATTAGGCTTTTGCAAGCCGTGCAAAATGACATTTTTCTTCTATTTTTGGTTCTTACATATTATTTCTTTATATTTTTTTATTTGTTTCATTTTGTTAATTTGTAAAAGCATATATATATATACATGTACATATATATATTTTCACATTAAATCTTTTTTTTTTTTTTTTTTAAATATATTCACCTTATACATATATAAGTTAAACTATTTATTATTTAATAGTTTATTCTTTTATTTAATTCACACAAAACTAACTTATAAGTCAAAAACTACTGAAAACAAAACTTTTTCTGTCAACTACGTTTTTCATGGCTTGCTGCCTTTTTTATCATATCCTCTTAACTCTTCCCCCTTCAAAAAATTCACGTCTCGTGAAGTCAAAAAAAAAATTATATATTAATTTCTAATTTGTGCCTTATGCATTCGTCTTCCTGAAACCGTCATGACAGTGAATAAAATTCTCTAAGGCCCACACAATTGCCAGCATCTCCTTTTCGTTTGTTGCATAATGTTCTTCGGCTCTATTCAAAGATCTAGAAATATACGCAATGGGATTATCTTTTCCAAGCTCCCCTTGCGAGAGGACTACGCCAATCGCATGTTGTGATGCATCAGTTGTAAGTAAAAATGCTTTTTCAAAATCCGGAAAGGTAATTACATCCGCCGAAGATAATAATTCCTTCAAAGTTGAAAAAGCTTTTAATTCTTTTTCATTTAAGCTAACTGAAATCTTCCGAGATTCGGTTGCTTTCACTTGTGCGTTTTCACCTCTAGTTATGTTTGTTAGAGGTTTGGCGATTTGCGCAAAGTTCCTAATAAATCGTCTGTAATATGATGCTAATCCCAAAAAACCTTTCAGTTCCTTCAAGTTACTTGGACTTTTAATATTGCGAATCGCTTTAACTTTTTTTGGATCTGGCCTAATTCCTTGATTTGTAATTATGTATCCTAAGAACTTGGTTTCTGTTTTCAGAAACTTAGTTTTGCCTAGATTAACACGAAGTTGCGCTTGTTCCAGCTTTGTAAATATTTTTTCAACGATTTTTAGGTGTTGCTCAACAGTAGCAACAAATATTATGATGTCATCAATATAAACGTAACAGCTTTTACCTATGAACTCTCTCAATACGTCATCTATCATTCTTTGAAAAATGGATGGTGCATTTTTGAGACCAAAACGTAATCTTAGAAACTCATACTTGCCATTCATTGTCGAGAATGCTGTTTTTGGAATATCACTTTCTTTCATTTTTATCTGATGAAATCCAGATGTAAGGTCAACAGTTGTAAAAAACTTTGAGTTGCCTAGACTGGCAATAGTGTTTGTTATATCAGGTATTGGATATGTGTCTGAAATAGTAACAGCATTTAATATTTTATAGTCAACAACCATTCGAAATTTTTTCATGCCCGAATCATCCAGTTTCTTATCCACAATCCATATAGGGGAATTGTATGGGCTTTTAGATGGTCTTAGAAGTTTTTTAATCTGCTCTTACACTTCAGATCTCATATTAGCCGGATAAGGATAAGATTTAGTATAGATGGGATCCTCAGTTGTTGTTTTTATTTCTGCTTCTACGCTTGTGTCTATTAAATCTTCGGCTTGTATTGGAAAAGCTCCTTAAATTTATGGGTAAAATCTTCGACTAGCTTGTCTTTTTCTGCAGATAAGTGATTACCTCCAATCTCGATATTACCAACCTGTGTGGTTACTTTTTCTTTAATTGGAATTTTTATATTAGGAGTGATTGTTAATAACTTTCTCCCTCTGTCAATCACTGCATCAAGTTCTTTTAAGGTATCATCACCAATGATTCCATCAAATGTTGATAATCCAGGTATGATAAAAAAATCTATTTCAGTATTGTTTCCTACACTTTGAAAAAATTTTCCACTAGTTTTCTTATTTATTTTTATATCTCCATTTACTGTTTTTATTATAAAGGGCTTTTTTAAGATCTTGGATCCTGATGATAGTTTCATGTTAATATAATTTTTGTTTGATCCGGTGTCAATCACAAATTTTAAAGGCTTTCCATCTCTAGATTTATATTCTAAGTAGGGAAGGCTAGAGAAACACTCATCATAAAATTTAGCTCAAACTTTCCTCTTCATTATAATCGGAGTATTCAGGGTAATCGCAATAAGAGTCATCGTTTGAGTTTTCTTCTTTTTGAGTTTCAATATTAAAAATTCTTTGATGTTCTTTTGATGTGTTATAATAACTATTATTTTCTCGGTAATTATTTTGATTATTTGGTCGGTTAATATAATTTAATTTTCTAGTTTTAAGTGATGAGTCTACTTCCATTGGCATGGGACTCTCTTGCTGTATATCAAATTTCTTGCCTTTATATATTGGATAATAGCTTAAGCTTTTTACCTCACTTAAGTCTTGGCTTCTGTGGTTCGCTCCAAAAACTTGGTTTCTAGGAACCCCAATAGGTTTATCTACACCTTTTCTTTGTATTAGAATATTTCTAAAATTCAAATTCTGCAACTCGACACATGCTGCATATGCTTCTGGAAGCGTTTGAGGTCTTTGTATAAATAACATTTTTGAAAGATGTTATGTAGCAGAAATAACTATTAAAGGGGCTTCCTTTGAACGGGGGGGGGGAGAAGGAAATAACTTGAACTTTTCTCTTAAGGTATATGAAATGTTTATTGATCAAATGAGAAGACACCACGCTTAAAACTATCTAAAATGTTTAACATATTTGTTAAAACTGATCACGCATAGGTCGAGACGGGTTTCCTTTTCTCTGGAACCACTTTAGCTCCTCCACTTGCCTGATTAACTCCCTTTTAATGCGGATGTCCCGTGTTTCCACAATTTTCTTATGCAGACGAGCTATCTCGGTGCGCATTCGAACTCGTACTCCACCTCGCCGTTTGTTCTTTTTGCCCTGCCCGTTAGTCGATTGTGCCGGGGGTGGAGTTTCCTGTGGGGGTAGGCAAGGGGGTGTCACTGGAATTGGCTGTGCTAGTCGCCGAATGCTCTCCTCTTCCTGTTGGCGAATTTGTCGGCGCCTGTATTCCTCCAGAGAAATAGGCCGGGGTCCTGCGGTTGGATTGGCAGCTAACTCTCGTTTCAACTCCTCGGACGGCATCGCGTTACCTGTGGACAAGACATTTTGTGCGTGGTTATTGTGGTTATGGAGGAAAGCAAGGGGGCAAACCCCAAAGGTTTGCCAGACGTACCTGTTTAGGCGGTGGGTTAATGGCACTGTGTTCACGTGCCGGAGTTAGTCAGAGTCTGCGGAGAAACGGTCGTCGTTCTGTGGAAAGGTAAACGTTAGTCATTTAATTTTGATATGCTTCATTCGGCTCAACCAACAACGGGTCTCATTGGATGAGGTAATACTTACCCTCACTGTGGTTAACTGCTGGAGAAGAAGTCCTTGTAATCTCTCGTTAGGGTTACTTTAATCTACTAATTAGTCTTGTAAAGATTCCTTTATTTTTTAAAGAAAAAACAATTCTGAGTTGTTTTAACTCGCCAGTTATTTTTATTGGGATTTATCAATGACAATGTTAAGGTATTCACTAGGTATTTTAGATTTTTCAAACAAAAATATTAAGTTTAATTTTGAAAATACTGAATGTTTTTTTTTCAAAAATTATTTTAAGTTTTATTCTTAATCCACTAAGTATTATGTTTTTCAAAAATTCTTCTAAGTTTTATTTTGTTTTCACTAATTATTATGTTTTTCTCAAAAATTCTTCTAAGTTTTACTAATTATTATGTTTTTTAAAAATTCTTCTAAGTTTTATTTTATTTTCACTAATTACTGTTTTTCTTAAAAATTCTTCTTAGTTTTACTAATTATTATGTTTTTCAAAAATTCTTCTAAGTTTTATTTTGTTTTCACTAATTATTATGTTTTTCAAAAATTCTTCTAAGTTTTATTTTGTTTTCACTAATTAATATGTTTTTCTCAAAAATTCTTCCGTTTTACTAATTAATATGTTTTTCTCAAAAATTCTTCTGTTTTACTAATTATTATGTTTTTCAAAAATTCTTGTTTTATTTTATTTTCACTAATCATTATGTTTTTCTCAAAAACTCTTCCAAGTTTTACTAATTATTATGTTTTTCAAAAATTCTTCTAAGTTTTATTTTATTTTCACTAATTATTATGTTTTTTAAAAATTCTTCTGTTTTATTTTATTTTCACTAATTATTATGTTTTTCTCAAAAATTCTGCTAAGTTTTACTAATTATTATGTTTTTCAAAAATTCTTCTGTTTTATTTTATTTTCACTAATTATTATGTTTTTCAAAAATTCTAAGTTTTATTTTATTTTCACTAATTACTATGTTTTTCTCAAAAATTCTTCTTAGTTTTACTAATTATTATGTTTTTCAAAAATTCTTCTAAGTTTTATTTTATTTTCACTAATAACTATGTTTTTCTCAAAAATTCTTCTTAGTTTTACTAATTATTATGTTTTTCAAAAATTCTTCTGTTTTATTTTATTTTCACTAATTATTATGTTTTTCAAAAATTCTTCTAAGTTTTATTTTGTTTTCACTAATTATTATGTTTTTCAAAAGTTCTGTTTTATTTTATTTTAACTAATTATTATGTTTTTCTCAAAAATTCTGCTGTTTTACTAATTATTATGTTTTTCAAAAATTCTTCTAAGTTTTATTTTATTTTCACTAATTATTATGTTTTTCAAAAATTCTTCTAAGTTTTATTTTATTTTCACTAATTACTATGTTTTTCTCAAAAATTCTTCTTAGTTTTACTAATTATTATGTTTTTCAAAAATTCTTCTAAGTTTTATTTTATTTTCACTAATAACTATGTTTTTCTCAAAAATTCTTCTTAGTTTTACTAATTATTATGTTTTTCAAAAATTCTTCTAAGTTTTATTTTATTTTCACTAATAACTATGTTTTTCTCAAAAATTCTTCTTAGATTTACTAATTATTATGTTTTTTAAAAATTCTTCTGTTTTATTTTATTTTCACTAATTATTATGTTTTTCAAAAATTCTTCTGTTTTATTTTATTTTCACTAATTATTATGTTTTTCAAAAATTCTTCTGTTTTATTTTGTTTTCACTAATTATTATGTTTTTCTCAAAAATTCTTCTAAGTTTTACTAATTATTATGTTTTTCAAAAATTCTTCTAAGTTTTATTTTATTTTCACTAATTATTATGTTTTTTAAAAATCCTTCTGTTTTATTTTATTTTCACTAATTATTATGTTTTTCAAAAATTCTTCTAAGTTTTATTTTGTTTTCACTAATTATTATGTTTTTCAAAAATTCTTCTGTTTTATTTTATTTTCACTAATTATTATGTTTTTCAAAAATTCTTCTAAGTTTTATTTTGTTTTCACTAATTATTATGTTTTTCAAAAGTTCTTCTGTTTTATTTTATTTTCACTAATTATTATGTTTTTCTCAAAAATTCTTCTTAGTTTTACTAATTACTATGTTTTTCAAAAATTCTTCTAAGTTTTATTTTATTTTCACTAATTATTATGTTTTTCAAAAATTCTTCTGTTTTATTTTGTTTTCACTAATTATTATGTTTTTCTCAAAAATTCTTCTAAGTTTTACTAATTATTATGTTTTTCAAAAATCCGTCTAAGTTTTATTTTATTTTCACTAATTATTATGTTTTTCAAAAATTCTTCTAAGTTTTATTTTGTTTTCACTAATTATTATGTTTTTCAAAAATTCTTCTGTTTTATTTTATTTTCACTAATTATTATGTTTTTCAAAAATTCTTCTAAGTTTTATTTTGTTTTCACTAATTATTATGTTTTTCAAAAGTTCTTCTGTTTTATTTTATTTTCACTAAGTACTATGTTTTTCTCAAAAATTCTTCTTAGTTTTACTAATTATTATGTTTTTCTCAAAAATTCTTCTGTTTTACTAACTATTATGTTTTTCAAAAATTCTTCTGTTTTATTTTATTTTAACTAATTATTATGTTTTTCTCAAAAATTCTTCTAAGTTTCACTAATTATTATGTTTTTCAAAAATTCTTCTAAGTTTTATTTTATTTTCACTAATTATTATGTTTTTCAAAAATTCTTCGAAGTTTTATTTTATTTTCACTAATTATTATGTTTTTCAAAAATTCTTCTGTTTTACTAATTATTATGTTTTTCAAAAATTCTTCTGTTTTACTAATTATTATGTTTTTCAAAAGTTCTTCTGTTTTATTTTATTTTAACTAATTATTATGTTTTTCTCAAAAATTCTTCTTAGTTTCACTAATTATTATGTTTTTCAAAAATTCTTCTAAGTTTTATTTTATTTTCACTAATTATTATGTTTTTCAAAAATTCTTCTAATAGTCCAGGGAATAAAGACATAGCACTTCGGAAAAAGTAGGGGAAAGCTGGATTTTTGCATACGCCTTCCTTTTGAGGTCCTAAACAATAGCTCAAAAGTCCCCATCGATCCGAGTGCCGCTGCGGCACTTGTGCGGCCTCAAAGGCCACAAAAAACGGTTTTTTGAAAAAATCTCGTTAACCGTTGCAGTTATCAAAAAAAATTATTGCGATCGAATTTATAGCTTTTCAAATTCTCTACAAAAAACATAATGGCACTTTTTTTCGTAAGACTAACGGTTTTCTATTAAATTCGATTTCAAAAGTTGTTAACTCCATAATTATCATAAAACGTGTACTACTTACCACACTACCTTTCGGGTAGATGCGTAGTTTAATCAAGTTGTCCCTCCAATAGGCATAATCCATGTGTAAAGATGATTATATGAAGATAAATATATAAATAAACAAGGAAGTAAGGTAAAAAAATATGAATGAACCACTATTAATTCTTTTATGCAGAAAAAAAATTATTTATTATTAGTTAAAAAGTTTTGTCGTCTTTATAAATAATTATGGTTCTGCTTCTAATTCTATCTCCACCTCTTCATCATTGTCTTCTTCTTCTTCTATTTCTGCTTCGTCAATTTCCGTCGTTTCAACTAAGCAACTCGATGGATCTATGTCCTCGGTAAACTCATCATCATTTTCTTCATTATTATTAGTCGGAACATTTAAACAATTCTGACCACGACAATTGCCACATACTGGTGAACAGTATAGACCAACATTTTTACAACCGCAGTTTAAAGTACATCCCTTAGTACAATTACAAAAAATATTGCTTAAAAGTTCGTCAGGAGCAGGTGCAAGGAGAGTTTTAATTGGTTCTAAAATATTTTCTTGTAATGTCCATCCCCAGTCGAGAGAGTTAAGCTGGTAGCCAAGCCATACTTGTACTTGGTAGTAGACTTGATATAAATGTTGCCGAGCAGCACTGGATGTTGGAGGGTAGAAGATAATTCAACAGGCTTTTTGAGCTGTGTTAATTTTACAAATATTGAATATCGTTGATTATCTATTGACTCTTCTCTCACAGGTGTTTTATACATTGCGAGGAGAAAACGGATACCATTATCAAAAATTAAAGTGGGTGAGCAATCTTCTGTAGTAAATACTTCGGCGTAATTAATTAATTTTTTATTCTTTTCAAATAACTTAAAGGCATTAATTTTACCTTTTTTGAAAATTGCCGATACAGTATCACAACCGGTCATTGCATGTAAAAATAATATATGATTTTTACAGTTAGGATACGAGTTTAGACTTTGTGAAGAATAAATTGCTCTTTGAATATTCGCTTTTCCAGGTTTTAAAAAATAAATTATTTTATCAGTTGGTGTTTGAGCAGTCAATATCACCAATAAGTCTACATCTTCGCCTACGACAGTACTTATCCTTCTATACGATTCTTCTATCGCTGTCTCAATGATGAGCACATCAGCATCATTTTGAGCTTGTTTTACCTTTAAATTACCAGCTTTCAATTTTTGGCATAACATAGAAATAAACCTATCCTTGTTAGTAACATTCCCAAGGAATTTTTCTTGAGTGGTTGAAGTAGTCATAGAGCTATCAAAGATAATATCAGCAGATGAAGAAACTTTTGCGCATCGACGACGTTGTTCGGAAACTTTAATATTTTTTGCCAATCGTTGTAACCATCAAATACGATCACGATATTATGACCATAATGTGTCCGTACATAATTGGCATATATATTAAAAATCGTATCAAATGTTTCTCCCTTATTCCATACAACACGATGTAAAAGAAATCCTTCATCAATGATGTAAGTTACATTAGAGTTATCCAATTCAACATTTACTGGTTTAAAGCAATTATAAATGGCAGATTTCTGATTTTTGCGCATCCCATACTCATCAAAAAGTGATAATGGAAATGGAGCTAGTTCATATTCCAAAAATGTTTGAAGTTGATCGTCAAATCGTTTTGCAATACTTATGCGTTGGAATAATAACAAAGGATCAATAGGTACTTGTTCTTCATGAAATTTTACTGAGCTAGATACGGTTAGAAGAGGCAGAACTCTGTCAGCCCGTTTCAGTTTAAGACTACCAAATTTTTGATTTATCATTTTTCTTATGGAGTCAAGACCCACTTCAAAGCATTATGACAGTTAATTTTATTATTACCAACTATTCCACTTGATATTGACTTTAACTTTGGAAATTATGGAAAAGGATCGTATAAAGAAAGCCATGCAATTAATTTTTTTACGTCTTCGTCATCTCTTTTTACACGTGAATCCCTCGCATCTACATGCTGATCCGTTGTCTCCATTGACACATTTGGGAGTATTTCTAAGCCTTCGCAAACAGTAATCATTGCATGCATGCCGTAAACCCATTTGCTCAAAACACTTTCTTGTGTGCTCCTTCCTCGTGCTACACCACCGTCGGTTTTCATTAGTTTCATGAGAGACTGTTCAATAAACATGTCTGACCACGTTCCACAACTGAGTTTATCACTCCGTCGAACAGTAAAAAATCCTGAAGTAAACTTCTGGAATACAATTGGATCCATAGCTTGCTCTGATTTGATCCTATCTTGGAGATATAAATGCGCAGATTTTGCGTAAGCTAAATGTCCAGATGCATGAAAATATGGAAACATTTGCTTGATACTATTTAGATGTGTCTCCAATCTCCCATTCGTTCAGCTCTTATGTACTCTTTTGCAATTGACACCATACGAAAATATTGGATCCATAATTTTGATGTAGGACCTCGTAACACGTTCATTCACAATGTGTGTATACATATGCGATAGTATATCAGTAGTGTATACTACGTAGTATATAGTGTATAGTGTGTAGTAGTGTTTATACGCGTGTTTGTATTTGTATTTATTTGATTTCACATTTTCACATTAAAAATTATTTGAATATATTAAGGTGGTCTATATGTTAATAAAATCTTAATTCTTGAAGCTTATTTTTTTGAAATAACATTAAATTAATTTATATTTCTAAATACAAATGCTATATTACAACTTGCAATATAATTTGGAAAAATAAAAACACTAAAATATTTTGTTCTAACTCAAATAAGTACGAGTACAACTTTTGAAATCGAATTTAATAGAAAACCGTTAGTCTTACGAAAAAAAGTGCCATTATGTTTTTTGTAGAGAATTTTAAAAGCTATAAATTCGATCGCAATAATTTTTTTGATAACTGCAACGGTTAACGAGATTTTTTCAAAAAACCGTCTTTTGTGACCTTTGACGCCGCACAAGTGCCGCAGCGGCACTCGGATCGATGGGGACTTTTGAGCTATTGTTTAGGACCTCAAAAGGAAGGCATATGCAAAAATCCAGCTTTCCCCTACTTTTTCCGTAGTTCAGTCTTTTTTTTGTATTTATTCCCTGGACTATAAGTTTTATTTTGTTTTCACTAATTATTGTTTTTCAAAAATTCTTGTTTTATTTTATTTTCACTAATTATTATGTTTTTCAAAAATTCTTCTGTTTTATTTTGTTTTCACTAATTATTATGTTTTTCAAAAATTCTTCTGTTTTATTTTATTTTCACTAATTATTATGTTTTTCAAAAATTCTTCTAAGTTTTATTTTATTTTCACTAATAACTATGTTTTTCTCAAAAATTCTTCAGTTTTACTAATTATTGTTTTTTAAAAATTCTTCTGTTTTATTTTATTTTCACTAATTATTATGTTTTTCAAAAATTCTTCTAAGTTTTATTTTGTTTTCACTAATTATTCTGTTTTTCAAAAATTCTTCTGTTTTATTTTATTTTCACTAATTATTATGTTTTTCAAAAATTCTTCTGTTTTATTTTGTTTTCACTAATTATTATGTCTTTCAAAAATTCTTCTGTTTTATTTTGTTTTCACTAATTATTATGTTTTTCTCAAAAATTCTTCTGTTTTACTAATTATTATGTTTTTCAAAAATCCTTCTGTTTTATTTTGTTTTCACTAATTATTATGTTTTTCAAAAATTCTTGTTTTATTTTATTTTCACTAATTATTATGTTTTTCAAAAATTCTTCTAATAGTCCAGGGAATAAAGACATAGCACTTCGGAAAAAGTAGGGGAAAGCTGGATTTTTGCATACGCCTTCCTTTTGAGGTCCTAAACAATAGCTCAAAAGTCCCCATCGATCCGAGTGCCGCTGCGGCACTTGTGCGGCCTCAAAGGCCACAAAAAACGGTTTTTTGAAAAAATCTCGTTAACCGTTGCAGTTATCAAAAAAAATTATTGCGATCGAATTTATAGCTTTTCAAATTCTCTACAAAAAACATAATGGCACTTTTTTTCGTAAGACTAACGGTTTTCTATTAAATTCGATTTCAAAAGTTGTTAACTCCATAATTATCATAAAACGTGTACTACTTACCACACTACCTTTCGGGTAGATGCGTAGTTTAATCAAGTTGTCCCTCCAATAGGCATAATCCATGTGTAAAGATGATTATATGAAGATAAATATATAAATAAACAAGGAAGTAAGGTAAAAAAATATGAATGAACCACTATTAATTCTTTTATGCAGAAAAAAAATTATTTATTATTAGTTAAAAAGTTTTGTCGTCTTTATAAATAATTATGGTTCTGCTTCTAATTCTATCTCCACCTCTTCATCATTGTCTTCTTCTTCTTCTATTTCTGCTTCGTCAATTTCCGTCGTTTCAACTAAGCAACTCGATGGATCTATGTCCTCGGTAAACTCATCATCATTTTCTTCATTATTATTAGTCGGAACATTTAAACAATTCTGACCACGACAATTGCCACATACTGGTGAACAGTATAGACCAACAGTTTTACAACCGCAGTTTAAAGTATTGGGTTGTTCGGAAAGTCATTTCGTTTTTTCCCTTCAGAGTATTTAATTGTATTTTTTTTCGCAACTTCGCATTTACGCCCCATAATTATTATATGTTTTGACAGGTGATATAGCAAGGCTTGTGTGTGAAAAAGCTCAATTGATTTTACGCAGTAGTTTTCGGTTGGTGCCCTTTTGAATACAGAGAGCAATAAGCAGGATTTTTGTCATATTTTACTTTTTTACTATAGAAAAGGTAAAAATTCTGTTCATCCCAGAAAAAAATTAACAAATGTGTATGGAGAAGATGTTGTGACAATACGGTAGTGCCAGAACTGGTTTGCAAAATTTCGATCCGGCAATTTTGATGTCGAAGATGCACCACGTTCTGGAAGGCCGGTTGAAGCTGATAAAGACACGACAAAGGCATAAGTTAATGCAAACCAGCGAATAACAACACGCAAGATTAATGAGAGGTTGAATCTATTGAATTCAACTGTTTCTGACCACCTGAAAAGCCTGGGTTTAACCTCAAAGCTCGATATACGGAGATAAATTTGTGTCGTCGCGTTGACATCTGTGATTCGCTCCTCAAACGTCACGAAAACGATCCATTTTTGAAGCGCATCATTACTAGAGACAAAAAGTGGATTGTGTATGACAATGTCAAATGCAAGAGATCATGGACGAGAAAAGATGAACAAGCTCAAAGCATTTCGAAAACCAAAATCCATCAAAAAAAGGTGATGGTGTCTGTTTGGTGGAATTTTAGAGGAATCGTTTTTTTTTGAGCCTTTACCGGATAGCACAACAATTAATTCGGAAGTCTACTGTCATCAGCTGGACAAACTGAATGATGCACTTCAACAGAAAAGGCCAGAATTAATCAACAGAAAAGGTGTAGTGTTCCACCAAGATAATGCAATATCTCATTCAAGTTTAGTCACTCGCCAAAAGCTTTTACAGCTTGAATGGGATATACTGCCACACCCACCATATTCTCCAGATTTGGGGCCTTTGGATTATTATTTGTTCCGGTCACTGCAAAATTTTTTGGATAGTAAAACCTTTACCTCAAATGAAGACGTCAAAAATCACCTGCATCAGTTTTTTGCCAGCAAAGACCAAAAATTTTATGAGCGTGGAATCATGCTACTACCAGAAAGATGGTAAAAGGTGTTGGATAAGAATGGACAATATATAATTTAATAAAATCTGTATTCATTCTACGAAAATCGTCTTTCATTTTCACCAAAAAAAACGAAATTACTTTCCGAACAACCCGATACATCCCTTAGTACAATTACAAAAAATATTGTTTAAAAGTTCGTCAGGAGCAGGTGCAAGGAGAGTTTTAATTGGTTCTAAAATATTTTCTTGTAATGTCCATCCCCAGTCGAGAGAGTTAAGCTGGTTGCCAAGCCATACTTGTACTTGGTAGTAGACTTGATATAAATGTTGCCGAGCAGCACTGGATGTTGGAGGGTAGAAGATAATTCAACAGGCTTTTTGAGCTGTGTTAATTTTACAAATATTGAATATCGTTGATTATCTATTGACTCTTCTCTCACAGGTGTTTTATACATTGCGAGGAGAAAACGGATACCATTATCAAAAATTAAAGTGGGTGAGCAATCTTCTGTAGTAAATACTTCGGCGTAATTAATTAATTTTTTATTCTTTTCAAATAACTTAAAGGCATTAATTTTACCTTTTTTGAAAATTGCCGATACAGTATCACAACCGGTCATTGCATGTAAAAATAATATATGATTTTTACAGTTAGGATACGAGTTTAGACTTTGTGAAGAATAAATTGCTCTTTGAATATTCGCTTTTCCAGGTTTTAAAAAATAAATTATTTTATCAGTTGGTGTTTGAGCAGTCAATATCACCAATAAGTCTACATCTTCGCCTACGACAGTACTTATCCTTCTATACGATTCTTCTATCGCTGTCTCAATGATGAGCACATCAGCATCATTTTGAGCTTGTTTTACCTTTAAATTACCAGCTTTCAATTTTTGGCATAACATAGAAATAAACCTATCCTTGTTAGTAACATTCCCAAGGAATTTTTCTTGAGTGGTTGAAGTAGTCATAGAGCTATCAAAGATAATATCAGCAGATGAAGAAACTTTTGCGCATCGACGACGTTGTTCGGAAACTTTAATATTTTTTGCCAATCGTTGTAACCATCAAATACGATCACGATATTATGACCATAATGTGTCCATACATAATTGGCATATATATTAAAAATCGTATCAAATGTTTCTCCCTTATTCCATACAACACGATGTAAAAGAAATCCTTCATCAATGATGTAAGTTACATTAGAGTTATCCAATTCAACATTTACTGGTTTAAAGCAATTATAAATGGCAGATTTCTGATTTTTACGCATCCCATACTCATCAAAAAGTGATAATGGAAATGGAGCTAGTTCATATTCCAAAAATGTTTGAAGTTGATCGTCAAATCGTTTTGCAATACTTATGCGTTGGAATAATAACAAAGGATCAATAGGTACTTGTTCTTCATGAACTTTTACTGAGCTAGATACGGTTAGAAGAGGCAGAACTCTGTCAGCCCGTTTCAGTTTAAGACTACCAAATTTTTGATTTATCATTTTTCTTATGGAGTCAAGACCCACTTCAAAGCATTATGACAGTTAATTTTATTATTACCAACTATTCCACTTGATATTGACTTTAACTTTGGAAATTATGGAAAAGGATCGTATAAAGAAAGCCATGCAATTAATTTTTTTACGTCTTCGTCATCTCTTTTTACACGTGAATCCCTCGCATCTACATGCTGATCCGTTGTCTCCATTGACACATTTGGGAGTATTTCTAAGCCTTCGCAAACAGTAATCATTGCATGCATGCCGTAAACCCATTTGCTCAAAACACTTTCTTGTGTGCTCCTTCCTCGTGCTACACCACCGTCGGTTTTCATTAGTTTCATGAGAGACTGTTCAATAAACATGTCTGACCACGTTCCACAACTGAGTTTATCACTCCGTCGAACAGTAAAAAATCCTGAAGTAAACTTCTGGAATACAATTGGATCCATAGCTTGCTCTGATTTGATCATATCTTGGAGATACAAATGCGCAGATTTTGCGTAAGCTAAATGTCCAGATGCATGAAAATATGGAAACATTTGCTTGATACTATTTAGATGTGTCTCCAATCTCCCATTCGTTCAGCTCTTATGTACTCTTTTGCAATTGACACCATACGAAAATATTGGATCCATAATTTTGATGTAGGACCTCGTAACACGTTCATTCACAATGTGTGTATACATATGCGATAGTATATCAGTAGTGTATACTACGTAGTATATAATGTATAGTGTGTAGTAGTGTTTATACGCGTGTTTGTATTTGTATTTATTTGATTTCACATTTTCACATTAAAAATTATTTGAATATATTAAGGTGGTCTATATGTTAATAAAATCTTAATTCTTGAAGCTTATTTTTTTGAAATAACATTAAATTAATTTATATTTCTAAATACAAATGCTATATTACAACTTGCAATATAATTTGGAAAAATAAAAACACTAAAATATTTTGTTCTAACTCAAATAAGTACGAGTACAACTTTTGAAATCGAATTTAATAGAAAACCGTTAGTCTTACGAAAAAAAGTGCCATTATGTTTTTTGTAGAGAATTTTAAAAGCTATAAATTCGATCGCAATAATTTTTTTGATAACTGCAACGGTTAACGAGATTTTTTCAAAAAAACGTCTTTTGTGACCTTTGACGCCGCACAAGTGCCGCAGCAGCACTCGGATCGATGGGGACTTTTGAGCTATTGTTTAGGACCTTTTATTGTTTATTGTTTTATTTTGTTTTCACTAATTATTATGTTTTTCTAAAATTCTTGTTTTATTTTATTTTCACTAATTATTATGTTTTTCAAAAATTCTTCTGTTTTATTTTGTTTTCACTAATTATTATGTTTTTCAAAAATTCTTCTGTTTTATTTTATTTTCACTAATTATTATGTTTTTCAAAAATTCTTCTAAGTTTTATTTTATTTTCACTAATAACTATGTTTTTCTCAAAAATTCTTCAGTTTTACTAATTATTGTTTTTTAAAAATTCTTCTGTTTTATTTTATTTTCACTAATTATTATGTTTTTCAAAAATTCTTCTAAGTTTTATTTTGTTTTCACTAATTATTCTGTTTTTCAAAAATTCTTCTGTTTTATTTTATTTTCACTAATTATTATGTTTTTCAAAAATTCTTCTGTTTTATTTTGTTTTCACTAATTATTATGTTTTTCTCAAAAATTCTTCTGTTTTACTAATTATTATGTTTTTCAAAAATCCTTCTGTTTTATTTTGTTTTCACTAATTATTATGTTTTTCAAAAATTCTTCTGTTTTATTTTATTTTCACTAATTATTATGTTTTTCAAAAATTCTTCTAAGTTTTATTTTGTTTTCACTAATTATTATGTTTTTCTCAAAAATTCTTCTAAGTTTTACTAATTATTATGTTTTTCAAAAATTCTTCTGTTTTATTTTATTTTCACTAATTATTATGTTTTTCTCAAAAATTCTTCTAAGTTTTACTAATTATTATGTTTTTCAAAAATTCTTCTAAGTTTTATTTTATTTTCACTAATTATTATGTTTTTCAAAAATTCTTCTAAGTTTTATTTTATTTTCACTAATTACTATGTTTTTCTCAAAAATTCTTCTGTTTTACTAATTATTATGTTTTTTAAAAATTCTTCTGTTTTATTTTATTTTCACTAATTATTATGTTTTTCAAAAATTCTTCTAAGTTTTATTTTATTTTCACTAATTACTATGTTTTTCTCAAAAACTCTTCTGTTTTACTAATTATTATGTTTTTTAAAAATTCTTCTAAGTTTTATTTTATTTTCACTAATTATTATGTTTTTCAAAAATTCTTCTAAGTTTTATTTTGTTTTCACTAATTATTCTGTTTTTCAAAAATTCTTCTGTTTTATTTTATTTTCACTAATTATTATGTTTTTCAAAAATTCTTCTAAGTTTTATTTTGTTTTCACTAATTATTATGTTTTTCTCAAAAATTCTTTTAAGTTTTACTAATTATTATGTTTTTCAAAAATTCTTCTAAGTTTTATTTTATTTTCACTAATTATTATGTCTTTCAAAAATTCTTCTAAGTTTTATTTTGTTTTTCAAAAATTCTTCTGTTTTATTTTATTTTCACTAATTATTATGTTTTTCTAAAATTCTTCTAAGTTTTATTTTGTTTTCACTAATTATTATGTTTTTCAAAAATTCTTCTGTTTTATTTTATTTTCACTAATTATTATGTTTTTCAAAAATTCTTCTAAGTTTTGTTTTTATCGCTCTTACGAAGTCTTGGCCGAATTCGGCCGGTCTCGCAGAGCAATTTCACTTCAAATTTTTAGCATGAACCCCTTCTTTGTCGCAATTGCTTTTTTATATCTAAAAAATCGGCTAAAAGCTCCCCCTCTATTTTTCTTGGATTTAATTAATTTCCTTGTGAATTAGTATTTTTGTAAAAACTGCAAAAATTTCCTCATGAGAATATTTTTTTTGATTTCCGCCCAGACTTTCCGTTGTATACAATTTCATATTAGGTGTATGAACTTTGCTTCTGGACTCTTAATTCTAAAGGTAAATGCACTGGCTTATTTTTGCCTAAAGGTATGCATTTATTCTCATTCCTATATATTTTTCTTAAGTTGCCTAGTTTTCTTAGTTTACTTAGTTTACTTTGGACTTAAACCTAAGGTATAGAAGTTATGATAAAAATATATATATATATTTTGATTTTTTGGCTCCTATACTAATTTCTAAGTACATGTATCAATTTATCTAATATTTCTATGGTATAATTTTATTTATTATTATTATTAATTTTTGTTTATACATATATAGTTTTTTCCTTATATTATACATATGTATTTTTATCCTTATATCCTAGTATTTTTATATCCTAACAAAGATCTCCTCTCAAACCTCGCATGAAAACATCCAAAGCTCTATTTCTGTAAGTCTCAATAAGAACATTTACAGTTTCTGAAGTATAATTTTCACTTTTTATTTTATTTACTATTAGTGAAAAATGATTATTCACTATTGCCTAAAATTTCTCAATGCTTAAATTCCCCTGCTTCAAATTGTTCATTTGATGTTCTAAGGTTCTTAAGTCTCTTTTGTCTGCATAGTGCAGAGAGAGACATTTTTTTATGTTGTCCCAGCTATCATCGAAAATATTATAAGAAATCAATGCATCATTAGCTTGTCCCCTAATTTTTTGTCTGATATTTTGCAAGAAAGCTCTATAAATGGACTTATCCTGAACAATAGAATAGTCAGCTAGAATACTTTCGACAGTATGAATCCAAAACACATATTGTGATGGGTTACCATCAAATGCCTGGAGTTCTTTTATACAGTCTGGTGGTTTACTGATTTCTTTAAATTCTTGTTCAGTCGTTGGTTTAGATAAAGATCCCTCCTTCTTTGTTCGAAAGGCCGAATCTTCATAATCTTTTAATTTCTGATTTATGTTTTTAATCATCTCCTGTTGGAGATTAACTGCTCCAGTCAGCTGCTGAATCGCATATTGGAGTATCTCAATTTGTGACATTTTAAATGAAATAATGTATAGGATGAGTAGTATTTATCCTTTTTAGCCTCTTGCGTTGAAAATTGTAAGGGCCTACTAATGGTACCAACTCAATCACTAAACTTTATTTAAATTTCTCTTTAATTCAGTCACGCAATCTGCTCGGGCGCCAGTTAAACTATTTATTATTTAATAGTTTATTCTTTTATTTAATTCACACAAAACTAACTTGTAAGTCAAAAACTACTGAAAACAAAACTTTTTCGGTCAACTACGTTTTTCATGGCTTGCTGCCTTTTTTATCATATCCTCTTAACTTATATATATGCATATTTTTTTTTTTTATATTTTCCTAGTATATATATATTTATATCAACTGCATATATACATATAATTACAATTACATTTACAGGATTTCCTATACCTAACATTCCTCCCCCCTATTTTGAAACATTTTCCAGGGGGAGAATGTTTACGTTTAGTATACATACATACATATATATATTATTTTGTATTTTTTTTATTTTTTATATTCAATAAATTTCTAAAATCTATCTATTTATTATTTTTCTCTGTATATATTCTTAGCATGTATATACATATATATATATATTTTTTTTTTAAATCTATCAAAAATGAATATAACTTTTAAATACATTTTTCCTACAATCTATCCTAAAAAGTGCAAAAGTATTTGATCCCGTTGGAACATGCGAGCCTCCTATTCCAGTATTTCGCCTTTTTTTTGTCCCTATTCGAAAATGATTATAATTGTCCTCTATGTTGCTAGTGTAGTAAATATCGTCATCCTGTATAATTTGGTTGACGCCTCTTTGTGAGGAATCCGACATTCCCTGTTGTATTGGTTGTTAATTAACTGTAATTGTTATTGGTTTAATTCCCAATGTATCTGAACTATATGTATGTGTTATAGGTGATCGTGCCGTTCGATCTCTACCACCAGTCTTTTGTTGTTGTTTATGTTTATACTCTCCTTATGGTAAGCTTGTTGTTGTGACTAAATTTACTAAATTGTACTAAATTTAAGCTCCTCAAGCCAGCTTTGTATTGCTTTATGATGCATTGGTAACTCCATTGGTGAGTCTATTTGGTAATAATAAATGTTCTTTAATAGCTTTTTGCGAAGAGATATCTTGTCCTTTGTCTTTACAGTATTATCTATTTCCTTATCAGCTTTAAGTGTTTGTATTTCTTTGATATTTGTTGTTGGTGATGTCCTTATTTCCATTTTCAGGTATCGTGGTGACGGATGGTTTGATTCCCTTAAACGCGATTTCCTTAAATTGTGGCCCCCAAGAATCTGATGATGGTATTCAATTTAGCCGTGTTTTTATCATAAAATCACTTGCACGTCTTTGACTTCTTTATCTAACAAGATTTAACCCTTTTGCTTTTATAGATAGATATACAATAGATAATAGATAGACTTGTGTTATATTAAAATGTTATATTAGAAACTATTTTCTTATGAAGTAATATTTATATTGAAAGAATAGACCAGAATAATTTTATATATCTTATATAGGTATTCCAGTTCCCTGAAGGGGTATTATTTTTAAATTATGCTGGCATTGTACGCGGAGTAAATGCTGTGTTTGAAAAGTGAAAAGCCAAGCATTTTTTATGAGAGTTCAGTGAGTATTTCGAAGTTGGGTGTCATTACGCGGTACCCTGGGCTTTTGTTGTGCAGGATATTTAGGAGGTGAGATCATTCCTTGCGCTTGATCAAAATCCGTAGGGGTATATTTAACGTAAGTTTGGTTATCGGGTGACTTAATGCGGTGTATGGATTCTGTTTTATAGTGGATCTGATTTCCACAAATGTTAAGGTAATATTGATAATACTTGAAGGTTCAAGACAGTGTTGCACTGTCCTGAGGCCTAAGTAAATGGAAGAATCTACGGTGTTTCACGGTAGATATTTCGTATAAAAAAATAAACTGTTCTGTCAATGATACGACTTGTTTGATATCTAAAACTCGACTGCCTTTATTTCTCTTAAACTTACATTTATATATTTCTAAAAGTGCTTACTAATTAATTTAGTTATATTGCTAAGTTTATCTTATCAGAATATTCCCATGTTTCATTAATGCATGAGAATATTCTGATAGACATTATAGAATGCAGTAATATCAGATTACACTGATATTCTGATAGACATTATGAATGCAGTACTATCAGATTACACTGATAACTTAATGCAATCAGACAGTACTGCCTGCACATATGTGCATTCGATGGTATGATACATTATTTTTGCAGACACAACATCTTTGAAGAAATGCTATTTTTATGCAGACTCAACATCCTGGGCCCCCTTGAAGTCTTGCACTTCAAAGTTGTATTCCTGATCCTTGACGTGTGTTGGATGATCTTTGTCATGATTATGTTGTCCATTGCGTCCTTGCATAAGCTTGCGTGATCCTTGTTTAAATTTAATTGTGGCGTAAATCGTATTATTAATATCAGGCCAACTGCTGTATAACTAATTGCGAACTGGTGGATGTCATGGGGCTGAAGATCGTCTAATTGAAGCGACTCTTCTCTCAATTTTTTGATAGCCTTAGTTAAATTGTCTATTTCGCTGCCATGATCCTTAAACCTTAAGTAATTTACGACTGACGTGATTTGATATAATGAATTCTTGTTTGTATTTAGATTGATTTCTGGATGAAATGACTTTGTGTACAGCTGAGAATGAACCTTGATACTTGATTGAATGAAAGCTTCCTTGCTCTTCATTCGACATCCTTCGGTTAGAGTCAATATTCCGCTACCCTTTAGTGTCACTTTAAAGTAATTTCCATTACATATGAAGTCGACGGATTGTTCTTCCGTCAATGTATATATCCACTTATTAGGAGCTTGTAACTGTGTCCATACATTATGAGGTGTCATGAGGATCACGTTGCACATTGATGAAAGATTGTTCTGTATGAATATTTCAATTTCACATATTGGATTGTTCTTATTTTTTAATAGAATTGGTTGATGTTGTAAGCAGATGTATTGTGTGAGTGCTAATGACTTACAACTGCTGAATTCTAGTTGGTTCATCAAATAAAATTGGTCCCGAAATGAATTGGTGAGTAAGTAATCATAGTTGGTCTTAATTGTGAAAGATGAATCATATTAATTATGTGGAAACGGTACAAGATGAAACAGTTCAAATTCTGTAGAGCTTATTAGTGGTAGCCGTAGTCCAAGTAATATGTGGTTGTCTAGTAGGATGGACTGGATATCCATCAATCTGTAGATCATTGTTAATTCATCATGACCATTGAAACTAGGGAGTGCTGTTCCTGTCGGTAGATTTTTCTTGATTTCATGTAATTGCTTGCTTAGTTGTAGAGGAGTGATCACAAGTGCATTTACGCGTCCGTGGTGAGTGTCAGTCAGAACGTCGTGAATGGCTCTGTATATGTTTACAATCTTGGATTAATGATATTACTGCAATTGCCAATGTATGGAATGTTTGAATTGCCTTCTGTTGCTTAAACTCGGAATCCATGAATTGTAACCTGTCATAAACTTCATCCAGTTCTTTGGTTAATTCTATGGCTTGCATCTTCCGCTCAACTTCTGTTTTATTGATTATGTTGATCGTAGTTCCTAGTACTGAAGTTTGTTTTTTCAGAGTGGAGGCTAAATGGTGTTCATTGTTTTTAATCCTCTCAATGATAGATGTCCTTTGTTCAGCATATTGATTGTCTAATGTTCCAAAAAGTGATCTGGCAATATTGCCTATAATTTCTAGCGGAGCTCTCTTATACCTATTGATTGTTGTATTTTCTTGGCCAAATGATAGTATACCACTTCTTATTCCATCTAATTGGTCAGCAAATTGCCTTGTAATTCCTTGGAACTGGTCATTGTAAGTTATCGCCTGAGTAATATTTTGCATATGCTCTAATAATATATCAATTGTTCCTAATGTAGCCCAATAACCCTTCAAGTCATAATAGATTAGTAAATTCCAATTGGTTGGTGATATTCTTGCCCTCCCTACTTCCTCAAAGTAAATTCCAACACTGGTATTGAAATTAGTGAATTGGATAACGTCCTTAAATCCAGACTCTGTACGAATAAAGTTTGGTAGAAGTAGTAGAGTCAAGAGCATAACCTTGATGGGATTTAATGGAATTGTCGTGTTTTTACGTTTGTGATTCCTTTACTGATGGTTGGTAGCATTTGTCTCAACTACTTCACTCTCTGTGGCATCAACTTCTTCTTGGTTTGGCAATGGTGCTAATTGATGTATGGCTCTTCGGAAAATGCCAGTAGAGGTTTTTACGTCTGCGACTCTTGCTTTTCCGTCAGGACCAATTAATGGCTCGATGATTCGTCCCATAGCCCACTTCAGAGGTGGTAAGTTATCATCCTTGATAGTAACTAAGGTACCTGCCTTAATATTGGGAGATTCGTTTGTCCACTTTCCTCGCCTCTGCAGTTCATTCAGGTATTCGTTATGCCATCGTTTCCAAAACTCGCCCTTTAAATAATTTACTAATGCCTACCTCGACATCAATGACATCTTAGTATCCGGATTATGTGTTTCAACAAATGATGTCATCGGTTCACCAATGAGAAAGTGGGCTGGTGTCAAAGCCCTAAGATCATTGGCATTGGATGATAGTGGTGTCAAGGGTCTAGAATTCAGAATTGCTTCAATCTCAGCAGTGATTGTGCAGAGTTCTTCATAAGTCGGCAAAGCTGACAATAACGTTTTCCTCAGTAAGTTTTTGGTGGATTTGACTGCGGCTTCCCATAGACCGCCAAAATGTGGTGCTCGGGGAGGTATAAAATGAAATTGTATTCGATGATTTGCACATAATCTGGTAATTTTCTCTTTTGAACTTGAACTATTCATAAGGTTGTGAACTTCCTCTAACTGATTTCGGGCCCCAATAAAGTTGGTTGCGTTTTCTGAGTAAATATTCTCACACAATCCCCTTCTGGCAATTAATCTTCCTAATTCACCTAAGAATCCATCTGTAGTCAAATCAGAAACTACCTCCAAGTGGATTGCCTTAGTAACAAAGCAACAAATGACTGCTACATAGGTTTTTTGAGGTCGTTTTCCTCGAATTTTATAATGTGTGTAAATAGGTCCACAAAAATCTACTCCACAGTTGATAAACGGCCGGGCACGTTGGACTCTCTCAGCTGGCAAATTACCCATTTGTTGTTGACTTAACCGCGGACGGATCTTAGCGCATGTGACACAATTAATAACTACTGCTCGTGCTAAATTTTTTCCTTGTAGCACCCAAAAGCTCTGCCTTGTAATGGCCAGCAACGCCTGTGGGCCCGCATGTAAATTAGAGTGATGAAGCTCTGTGACAATCAGTTTTGTAACAAAATTGCTTGCTGATAGTAATGCTGGATGTTTGGAATTGTAGCCAATATCAGCTGATTGTAGGCGTCCTCCTACTCTAATGATTCCCAGATCATCGATAAATGGGGTTAGTGTAGCTAATTTACTGCTCTTTGGCACCTGTCCAACCTTATTTAATTGCCTAATATCTTCTGCGAAGTCCATCCTTTGTATTTCCCGTATTATGCTGGTAGTTGCTGTTTCCAGTTCACGAGGTGTTATCCAAATAGTATTAGATTTTGTCTTCTGCCTGATGTTAGTGACGAACCTTAATATATATGCCATGACCCGCTGCAAATGTCTGAATGAATTACGATGGTAGATGGGATGATTCTGTTCTATTGTACTTGTCAAGAAAATATTCCTTTTTTGTTTCTCTTCATCTTCGACTCTGGTTGCTTCGTTACCATCTTGTGGCCATTTGCTTTTATTATATTTTAAAAATTCTGGTCCTTCAAACCATAAAGATGATGACAAGAGTTGCTGTGGATACATGCCTCTAGAAACGATGTCAGCTGGATTATCCTTAGTATTTATGTATCGCCATGACCTTCCTTGCGACAATCCTTGTATAACAACTATTCTATTGGCTACAAATAATTTAAGTAGTGCTGCATCCCCCTTTATCCAGGATAATACAATTTGGGAATCTGTCCAATAATAAATATCCTCGATCTTGATATCAAGTATTCCTTTAATGCGATTACTAACTTGTGTGGCAAGCTTTGCTGCACACAATTCTAAGCGTGGAATAGTAGTGGGTTTTATAGGTGCTACACGTGACTTGGAGCATAGCAAACGAACTGTGGTAACTCTTGATTTGTCCACAGAACGCAAATATATAGCACAGCCAAATGCCTTTTCACTTGCATCTGAAAAGGCGTGCAATTCTAACGACAATATTTCATGAGATTTAAACATGTATCTGGGAATTTTGATTTTACTAAGCTTGTCTAGCTCTGTTGGGTGTATTTTAAAAATACAACACACTTATAAATTGAGAAGGGTTCCGTTTTCAATTAACACTTTGTATATTTATTTTATTTAAACCAAAAGAAAAATAAATATTAATTCAATAAGTTTGTTATATATATATAAATATATATTAAAATTGATTAAATTATAAGTACTTACCTGCTCAACGCGTTCCAACGTTGAGTAAAAAACTAAGGAAAAATATAAATTACTTTATGTTTTATGTTTTTGTCTGATAATTTAATACTGCACTATAAAAGGATTTGAGTCTCAAGTCAAAACCCTGAGATTACATTTTAGGATAATCTCAAGTCAAAACCCAGAGATTATAGTTTATCAGGTCAAAACCCTGATATTTTTGTTGGAAAAGTTCTTAAGTCAAAGCCCTGAGAACTTAAAGGAAACTCAGGTCAAAACCCTGAGTTTAGAGGCGACAAGAAATAGAATTTGAAATAATAATATCAGGTCAGAACCCTGATATTATAATTAAGAAAATTCTCAAGTCACATTCTGAGAATTTAAAGGAAAACTCAAGTCAAAAACCCTGAGTTTAGAGAGAAATTTGGATATTTGAATTTTAAATCACAACTAATAGCATGAAGAGCAAAAGGCATACTAACTACTTGCAGGAAGTGCATGGTTTTTATACTAGAATAACTGGATCTAGGTTTGTTTGTTTGTACTTGTTTGGTTTATGACGTCATGTCAAGTTGACCATGTGCTCAGAGCTTCGATGTGGTAACACTACTAAAAATATTGCTACACTGTTAAAAAAAAAAAAAATAATAAAATATAATTTTGTCAAGAAAACTGCTGGAATTTTGATTTGGCTCCAAACATACTGGGCCCCGTTGAAAGATTTTATTATTATTTGTTTTTTTTTAACGAAAAAAAAATAGAGAAAAATATGGATTAGTTGGGTTAAATAAAAAGTAAATTAGGGTAATAAAAATTTTATTTTGCCCTCTTTCGTCATTTTGACATTCACTTCACGTCCGTTTCACGTTGGCAGCTTGGTGCGATATTTTCTTTTTTTTGAATTTAATAATTTTTCCTTAGGAATGAAAACTGGATACCTATCCCACCGTCCTCTACCATGATCATCAGACGATCTTCAGGGTTTTTATCAGCTTGCCTGATGACCATGTTTTTTAGGACTCTGACCTCCTTAGGGGTACCCTTAAATTGCGTAGTGTTTGTTCTACCTTTGACCCCTTCTGTCCTACTATGAGTGCGATTGGATGCAGTATCCTCGTCATCCGAAATTTCAACGATGACATTTGATTTGTTTAACGTCATTATGTTCAAACCCCTAGTTACTGAAATTATTGGAGTGGTAGCTAAGGTGGTTGGCGCTTGTATGAAGAGCCGCTCAATATTTCGCCCAGGCGTTGGAGGCCGATCAATATTCTGACTCGGCGTTGAAGGCCGATCAGAAGTTTCACGTGTTGATATTTCTGAACACAAGTAAATTAGAATAAGTTAGGTTTAGGAAATGGTTTAATTACCTGATATTGAGAATGTTAATAAAACCCAAAGAAATTTAATATTGAAAATGATATTGAAAATGTTAATAAAAAACACAAAGAAATTTAATATTTTAGAATTCACTTGTTATTTTAAGCACTTTTGAAGATCAACTAATCAGTGTTTATTATAAGAGATTTATTTATAGAAAAAAGGGTAAACGGTACATTTGAAATTTTAAGACAAATGTGATAAACAAAATTGAAATTATTTATCAGAGCAACTGTTATTGCTAGGCAATAAACAAGTTTTGTGAATCGGTCTAATGATTGTATTAGTTGGAGTTTGTATAGAGACTACATGAATTAAATTGTCTTACAATTTTTCCTAAGGGCCACCTACCTGGGAGCATATTGTTTTCTTTAATGATGACGATATCCCAAATTTTGAGATTTCGTTCTTCAGATTTCCATTTAGGCCGATTTTGAAGTTGAACAAGATATTCCTATGACCATCTTTAGTTGATTCAAAAAATTCCACCTAGAGATTGGATGTGAATTTATGTTGACTGGTCCCTCAGGATATGTATTTATAGAAGTACCTATCAAAAAATGCCCTGGAGTAAGTACTTGATCATCATTAGGGTCTTCAGAAAGTCTACACAATGGTCGTGAATTAAGACATCCTTCGATTTGAGCCAATACTGTAGATAATTCTTCAAAGGTCAATGAAGTATTACCAAGTATTCTTTTTAGATGGTATTTTACGGATTTGACTCCAGCTTCCCAGAGTCCACCGAAATGAGGGGCTGTCGGAGGATTGAAGTGCCAAGTGATGCCTTTGTTAGCAATTTGTTCAGCGGTATAAAGTTTTGCTGTTTTTATTGCAGCATTTAAATCTTTATCTAAAAGGGTTTTTGCACCAACGAAGTTGGTACCGTTGTCGGAATAAATATCTGTACATAGGCCTCGTCTGCTAATAAATCTTTGAAATGCAGCAAGAAATGCATTGGAACTTAAATCTGATACTGGTTCTAAATGAATTGCCTTTGTAGCCATGCATATAAATAAGCATATATATCCTTTGTATAGACGGTTTCACCGATGTTTTGACATTTTTATATTAAGCGGTCCTGCAAAGTCTATACCTGTATGTGAAAACGGACGTGAAGGAGTTATGCGACATGCAGGTAGATTACCCATTAATTGGGTATTAGATTTTGGTTTTTGTTTAAAGCATATAACACACTGGTGTATTAAATGTCGTACACTTCTTCTTCCATGTAATAACCAATATTCATTCCGAAGAGCAGATAAGGTTGATTCAACTCCGCCATGAAGAGCTTGATGATGAAAATGGCGTATAATCAATGAGGTAATATGGTTAAAAGATTTGGGCAAAATTATGGGATGTTTTGTAGTATAGAAGAGGTTGAAATTAGAAATTCTCCCACCAACTCGTAGTAGCCCTGTGTGATCGCGAAACGGATTTAACGTGATTAATATGCTTTTTGAATTTACAGACTTATTGTTTTGAAGGTCTCGTATTTCAGATGAATATTCAGACATTTGAGCTAGTTTCAATATTCGAATTTTCGTTTGTTGAAGCTCATCTGAATTTAAAAAACCAGTTGTGAGCTCGGAACGCTTTAGTTTAAGATTGTAATAAAATCTTAAGGAGTAAGATAATGTTCTTATTAGACGGGAAAATGCTGAGAATTTAAGAAAGAGATTATCAATAAATTCGGTAGAAAGACAATTTAAAGTAAGTCTTTTTTGTTCTTCAACGACAGATGTTGCATGAATTTGATTGTTAATAACCCATTGAGATTCAGGTTTGTTTAGCCATGATGGTCCATGCCACCATAAGGGTAAATTAGCTAGTGTGGAGGGTTCAATTCCTCGAGAGTTATAATCAGCAGGATTATCTTTAGATCGAACGTGATTCCAGGCTTCTATAGGTATGGATTCTTGTATACTTGCTATTCGGTTGGCAACGTATGTTTTATATTTTCTGGGGTCACTTTTAACCCAGGATAAGGTAATAGTAGAATCTGTCCATGCATAAACTGGAACGTTTTTTAGCTCCAAATCAGTTTGGGTTTGAACTATTAACATAGACAGCAGAGCAGCTCCATTGAGCTCTAGACGGGGTAAAGTGACTGGCTTGTTCGGGGCAACCTTGCTTTTAGCGGTAACAAGATTTACATGAATTTCCCCACAGTCATCGATAACACGTATATAAACAGCTGCGGAATATGCATGTATAGAAGCGTCAGAAAATCCATGTAGCTGACAATTGGAATAAGATGAAGTTAGATGTATCCATCTCGGAATTTGAATCTGATTAATATAATATAGCTCAGAGTTGAATTTGTTCCACTCAGTAGCTAAATTTTCGGGTATAGGATCATCCCATGAGCATCCCGATAACCATAACTTTTGCATTAAGATTTTTCCAGTTATGATTATTGGTGATATCCAACCTAAAGGATCAAACAGTTTGGCTATGCAAAATAATATAAATCGTTTTGTTACTGGACCATTATCAGTTTTCGGAGATTGAATAGTAAGAATATCAGTTGATGGGTACCATTGGATACCTAATGCTTTGATTGACTCATCATCTGAAAACGTTAATGGGAATTTCTTTTCTCTGTCTTCGTGGGGAATATTTTTCATAAGTTTTTGATCATTTGCAACCCATTTTCTTAAATTAAATCCCGCCGATTTCAACAGGTCGATGAGCTGGGATTGAATTTCTAGTGCTTGTTCTAGAGAGGATGCCCCGGTTATTGCATCATCAACATAAAAATCCTTTACTATGACTGATGATGCTAAGGGATGTGATTTTGCTCCATCTTTGGCTAATTGATGCAAAGATTGGATGGATAAAAAAGGAGATGGCTTGAAGCCAAATGTGACAGTATTCAAAACGTAGTCCTTTATTGGTTTTGAAGGGTGATCTCGCCATAAAATTCTTTGATAGTTATGATCATTTTTATTTAAATTAATCATTCTGTACATCTTTTCAATATCTGCGGACATAGCATACCGGTGTTTTCTCCATTTTAAAATGGTTGAAAACAAATTAGATTGTAGTTTTTTACCATTATGAAGCTGGTCGTTAAGGTTTTTGCCATTAGAAGAAATAGCGGAAGCATCAAAAACGATGCGGAGCTTAATAGTAGTACTGTCCTTAAAGACAGCATGATGCGGTATGTAATAGCACTTATTTGCTGATACCATTTCAGTTACCTCTTCCATGTGTCCCAATTTTAAAATTTCGTCGATACAAGCCTTATATGGCAGGATCGCGTTGTAAGCGCTTTTCTAAACTAAGAAACCTTCGTAAGGCCATGAAGTATTAGTTTCCAAGGTCTGGTTGCTCGTTATTTAGAAAAGGAAGGCGTACTTCAAAACGCCCGTCATCTTGACGCCTGTAGGTGCGTTTATAAAATTCTGCGCATTCTTGCTCCGATTTTGTTAATTTTGGTGAGCTAGGTATATTCTCTATTTCCCAAAATCGGAGTAAAAGTGTGTCCAGACTACCTTCGTTTTGAGGTATTAAATTCGTTGATAATTATATTACCTTTTTTGAAGAAGAATTTTCAGTGCTGCCAAATAGAATCCAGCCAAGCATACTGTTTTGAGCTACAGGTGTGCCAGCTGGACCCTTGCGGATACCATCTAGGATGATGCTACCGTATGCATCTGCTCCTAATAGTAGGTCAACCTTACCTGGTTGATAGAAATTGGGATCTGCTAACTGAAGGTTTTGTAAATACGTCAATTTTTGACGGTTGATAATATGCGGTGGTGCGAGATCTGTGATGGTTGGAATTACCATTGCTTGAAGATGGATTTTGTTTATTGCAACATAGCGAGATTGTAGCATGAATGCTACTTTATGCTTAACATGTGTTACTTTCGAATTATTAACACCTGTTATCTGCAAGGATAACTTTTTTTTTTTGAGCTTGAGTTTAGCTGCAGCGACTGCGGTAATGAAGGAAACTTGAGAACCAGAATCAATGAGTGCTCTCAATGTAAATGTTTCCCCTGATGTAGAATGCACGTCAACTAGTGCTGTACTTAACAAGGCTGGTCGATCGAAAGAGTTGTAGAGAGATTGTAAAGTTTTTTCAGATGGCTTTACAGTTGAGGATTGCTTGTTAGTTAGTGGTGCAGTTAGGCCTTCAGGGCCGTTTGATTTAACAGGATGCATCAAAACATCCTTGTTAAAATTATATTTTTGATGCAAGAGTGAATGATGAAGCTTCCCGCAGTGAAAACAACGTCTTTTACTGATGCACTGTGGTGTAAAGTGTCGATTAGATAAGCAATTGAAGCATAGACGTTTGGATTTGACGAATTGGATTCGTGATTCAATGTCATAGGTTTTGAACTTAGAACATTGATATATATTGTGATCTTGCTTACACACTGTACACAAAAGAGCAAAGTAACTATTGTGAGTATGTAATTGCGCTTTTCGTGGTGAGAAAAGATTTTCATGGTGTTTTGGATCAGAAGACCTGGTTGTTAAAATAGATTCAAGTGTTCTAAAACGATATTCTAAGAATGACTTAAACTGCTCGAATGTTGGTAGTTCACTTTTGCCTTTAAGCTCAGCCTCCCATAAGGATTGTGTTTCACGGGATAATTTTTGTGAAATTATGAAAATCAATATAGGATCCCAACCGTTCGTAGATACCCCCATATTTTCTAATTCTGATACACATCCTATCGTGACGCCTAATAAACCTTTAGGCTTTTGGCAGTTTCAACAGACAAGGAAGATTGATTACACATTAATTTGATTATGATATCTATCGCGAAGTACCTTCCACGCAATTTCATAGTTTGCATCAGAAAGTTTGTAATATTTGACTAAGGTTTCGGCTTCTCCAGAAAGACTTGATTTTAAATATTGTAGTTTTTGTGCGGGTGAAAGTGAATAGTTTTCATGAATTAGAGCAACAAAGAGATCATGAAAAGAAGTCCAAGAATCATATGATCCTGTAAATTTAGGAATAGCTATCCTTGGTAACTGTAAATTACTTGTGGGTATTCCTGAACTTAAGTTGGGATTAAAAGACGTTTTAGTGTGCTGATCATAATTAATTAAATCTTTCAACGTGGCCACATAGTCGAAATATTTTTCTTCTTGCTCGGAATATTGATCTTTAGCAAAGTACTCATATTTATTTAATTCTTCGGTAGATATTTGTGAAGCAGAAATTTCAATTTCACAATGATTCGCAGAATACGATTCCCATAGTTTTTCTACAGCGGATAATCGAGCTTCTGCTAAAGATCTTGTTCGTTTCTGAATGGCTGTTTTTTTGAAATTGACGATAGATTTATTAATAAGGTTGAAAAAAACTGTTTGTTTGTCGATAAGCGCGTTAATAGGCATTTTGTTAAAATATATTGTAAACTTACCTTATAAAACCAATCACACAATCCGGCTCGAAGGACCAAAATGTTGGGTGTATTTTAAAAATACAACACACTTATAAATTGAGAAGGGTTCCGTTTTCAATTGTATGAGCTTAGTTTATTAGGGATGGGTTTTAAATATTAAATAATACCACTGTTGTCGAAACCTTCCCTTTATTTATCTATTTTGACACTCGTGGGGCCCGCCAACAATGAAAACAACAAAATTTAGTAAAATAAAAACTTTGTTTGAATTATCTCAATTTCACAATATATACAGGGTGTCCCTGCACGAAGGTTACAAACTTTGAGGGTGGAAAGTAGATAAAATTTCATCGGCAAAAAACATAAAAAGTGGGGGTCTAACTTTTTTCGTTTTCGAGTTACAGCCTTTTGAAGTTTTCAGCCTTTTTTTTTACCCCCACACACTCAATCACTTATAACTTTTGAACCGATGCGCCTAAGAATAAAAAAAAAATAGTTTTTAATAGCTTACAATATTGTTTTATTATTAAAAATGCAAAAGTTGAAAAATAATTACAAATGGTGGAGAAAAAAATTTTTAAGTAGGACCGTTGGTAAAAATCTCGGGCATTTTTTGACGTTTTTCACTTATTACTAAAAAACAACGTGCTTAAGGTTATGTTTTTTTTTCATTTTCTAAAACTATAAGGCATTTGCTATGAAAAATTATTACATTATACTAGCCTAACGCCTTTCCGTGAAGTTGCAATTATCTATTGAAGTTGACCTTGCTTGAAAACTAGATTGATCTCTTCTACCTCTCTTTGCTAAGGGGCCTATAAATATTTTTACACACAGGTAAAATAACTATTTTTGATTCTATTAGAATTTATACTGCTATTTAAATTTCTGAAGGTAAGAGATGTTGCAAAATTTTGCTATACAAAAAATTTTCAATGCCTTATAATAATTTTATTTAATGAAACAATGTTAGCAAAATTTTCCATTTAATTAAGCATATTTTCAAAATGTCCTCCATGATTTTGAAGGCAAGCGGTTGCACGTAGTCCTACAGATCGTGTTACGTTTCTTAGAAGTCCAGGTGTGGTCCGAATATTATTCGCAGCAGCTTGAATTCGTTGCCAAAGCTCTTCTCGTGAGTTAACTACAGACGCATAAACTCTTTCCTTCATTGTCCCCCAGAGAAAGAAATCCAAAGGAGTGAGATCAGGTGATCTTGGAGGCCAAGCAACAGACCCACCCCTACCTATCCAATGCTGGAAGTTTTCGTCAAGATGTTGACGCACATTGATGCCAAAATGCGCCGGGCAACCGTCGAGCTGAAACCACATTTTCCGTCTTGTTGCAAGTGGGATGTCTTCCAGCAAACCTATGAAATCATTTTGCAGAAAATTTAGAAAATTAAATGAATTTATCACCTGAGGAAGTTCAATAGGACCAATTAGTTGATCATCGATTATAGCTGCCCACACGTTGATTGAGAATTGTTGTTGAAATCTGGAAGGTCTAACTGCATGGGGGTTTTCTTCAGCCCATACATGAAGATTTCTAAAGTTGGTTATGCCAGTTCTGGTGAAAATAGCCTCATCAGTCCACAGAATTTGATTAGTGAAATCTGATGTTTGTCTTATCATCCTTAAAATCCACGAACAGAAAATTACACGGCTTCGAAAATCTGGCTCATTCAAATGTTGCACTCTGCGAAAATGATACGCATGAAGTCCTTCCTTCTTGAGTATTCTCCATACCGATGTTTTTGGTATATCTAACATGTTAGCTATGCGGCGAATACTGATGTTAGGATTCCTAGTAATCTCATTTAGCACCATTTCTTGAGATGTTACGGCAAAATGTGCAATAGGATTAGAAGGAAGTTGCGAGCATATTCCGTACTCTCTAATTCTTCGATGAACTTTGATGAACGTTTTGGCACATGGAGTTCTTCTTTCTGGATATTTCCTCCTATATTCCCGTGCTGCTGCTCTAGCATTTCCATTACATACACCATAAATAAAGTGAATATCTGCAATTTCTGAGTTGGTAAAACGTGTCCTTGAATCCATAATTTGAGAAGTTTAGAATAAAACGAATAATCCCTTACAGTAAATTATCTTACTAGTTTTAATCGTGTTATGCACAAAACTAATTTGCAGTTTCGTTATCTTGCACTTATATTAAAAATCAATCATCTTACCTGTGTGTAAAAATATTTATAGGCCCCTTAGCAAAGAGAGGTAGAAGAGATCAATCTAGTTTTCAAGCAAGGTCAACTTCAATAGATAATTGCAACTTCACGGAAAGGCGTTAGGCTAGTATAATGTAATAATTTTTCATAGCAAATGCCTTATAGTTTTAGAAAATGAAAAAAAAACATAACCTTAAGCACGTTGTTTTTTAGTAATAAGTGAAAAACGTCAAAAAATGCCCGAGATTTTTACCAACGGTCCTACTTAAAAATTTTTTTCTCCACCATTTGTAATTATTTTTCAACTTTTGCATTTTTAATAATAAAACAATATTGTAAGCTATTAAAAACTATTTTTTTTTTATTCTTAGGCGCATCGGTTCAAAAGTTATAAGTGATTGAGTGTGTGGGGGTAAAAAAAAAGGCTGAAAACTTCAAAAGGCTGTAACTCGAAAACGAAAAAAGTTAGACCCCCACTTTTTATGTTTTTTGCCGATGAAATTTTATCTACTTTCCACCCTCAAAGTTTGTAACCTTCGTGCAGGGACACCCTGTATATTAAGACATATTTACAAATAATTGTTTAATTGTTCTGACTGTTTGAATTTTATCGATTATTAAAGAATTACAACTCACGGATAAACTCGATTTCTCTTGATTAATTTTATGACACGATTTATGCACTTGCTTCTTTTGGTTGACATCTGACATCTGCATGCATGTTTTTTTTTGGTTTGAAGTTGAACACGATTTCTGCAGCATGCCAACTTTTGGTATTGCCATAAGTGGCTTATTTCGGAACATCTTGGGGCTCTTCCGAAGAAGATCGAGTATCGATATATGGCAGTTTGACCAATTTGACTATTGGTCTAGTCAAAATGTTTGTTTGGGTGCGCAATGTCACCACCCGTACGCAGCCATCCTTTCCAGGATGGGTTTCTATCACCTTAGTCATTGGCCGTTGAGCAGTAGGGACATTTGAGTCCTTGATTAAAACTACATCATCCACCTTTAAATTTTGTTGTAAACCTTGCCATTTGGGTCTTTGTTGCAGCGATGTTAGATATTCACTGTGCCATCTTTTCCAGAATCCCTGGAGCATCGCTTGGAGTAGTCTCCAGTTAGAGCATAGATGAGCAGGTGTTGTTGCTATGACTGGCTCTGGAAGAGCTCGATATGAATGACCAGTTAACAAGTGGAATGGTGTTAATGCCTCGAATTCTTGATCTGGCATGACAAATAATGGTCGAGAGTTGAGTATAGCTTCGATTTGAATCAGAACTGTGTTCATCTCCTCATAAGTTAGAATGTGAGTACCTACTACTCTTCGAAGATGTGTCTTAATCGATTTGACTCCTGCCTCCCAAAGGCCTCCAAAATGAGGAGCGTTTGGTGGATTGAACGACCATTGTATTCCTTCTTTAGATAAGGCATCCTCTACTTGAGCATTGTGTCTATCAGATAAAGACCACTGATGCATTTCCGATAGAATACGGTGAGCACCTTTAAAGTTTTTGCCATTATCTGAAAATATATGGCAACATAGGCCACGGCGACCTATAAGGCGACGTAAACATGCAAGGAAAGCTTCAGTGGTTAGGTCACTAGCAAGTTCCAAATGCAATGCTTTTGTTGACATACATACGAAGACACAAATATATCCTTTTGTGTATCGAGGGTTTCGCCCTCGGAAGCAGCGAAGAGTAATAGGACCTGCATAATCACAACCTACGTAAGCGAATGGCTTTTCTTGTCGTACTCTAGTTGGTGGTAATGTACTCATCAGTTGAGTCGACTGCATTTTTCGATAACGAAAACACCTATGGCACTGGTGTATGATCTTACGGATCATATTCCGGGCACCTAATACCCAATATTCCTCGCGCAATAATGTAAACAGCTCACTTATGTTAGCGTGGCAATATTTGATGTGATGATCTTTTACAATCAGATTCGTGATGTGGTCATTTTTTGGCAAAATCACAGGGTGTTTTGACGAATATGGTAAGTTAGAATGATGTAGTCGCCCTCCAACTCGGAGCAAGCCCTTGTTATCGATAAATGGGTGTAGTCTTGATAGATGACGATGTGATTGTAATGGTTTTTTGTTTCCGATATCAGTTAGTTCCTTACTGAATGAAGTTTTTTGTGTATGTGTCACAATAATAAGTTTTGCATACTCTAGTTCTTCAACCTGCAGAGAGCCTGTGCGTTTTGGTAGTTTAGTTTTAACTCTGTTGTTGATAAATCTAAAACAATAAGCGAGGATTCTAATAAGTTTTGTCCATGTAGAGTACTTTAAGAAATTATAGGAGAGCATTGACATTTCCTGTTTCGTATTATACACCTGGAGCCCCTTTTTTCGTATTTCGGATTCAATTAATCGTTGATCTGGTGTAAGCGATGTCCAATGGTGTTCTTCATTGATGGATGAGCTTTGTTGAAGCCATGGTGGGCCATGCCACCATAAAGTATGATTGACAAGAGCCTGAGGTGTAAGACCCCGTGATGCACAGTCGGCAGGGTTGTGAATCGATGATACATAATTCCATTGGATGGGTTCGTTTGATACTTAATATTTCTGAGGTCCTATTTGCTACAAATGATGTCCACCGCCGAGGTTGTGTCGATAGCCAATGTAATACAATTTGTGAGTCAGTCCACGCGTAAAGTTGATAATTAAGACAGAGTTTCAAGCTGATTATTCTCTCAAATAGTTTACTTAAAAGTAGCGCTGCGCATAATTCCAGCCGAGCTATCGAAATTTGTTTGAGTGGAGCTACTTTGCTTTTTGCCACCAGCAATTGAGTGTCACAGGTAGTTCTTGATGATTGGAGACGACAGTAAATGACTGCCGCATAGGCCTTTTCAGACGCATCTGAGAATCCATGCAGTTCCAAGGATGTGCCGGTATATCCTATCTATCTAGGTATTTGTAATTGACTCAAACTGTTGAGATTATGTTTAATGCTGAGCCATTGCGTTGCTATGATTTCCGGTATATTATCATCCCAGCTTAGTTTAACAAGCCACAAGGATTGAAACAATGTTTTAATTGATACGGTGACTGGTGTTAGAAAACCCAATGGGTCATAAATGCTGGATGCTTCCGACAGGAATTTTCGCTTTGTGACAATGTTATCTATGGTTGGAGTGATTAAAAATGAGAATGTGTCTGATGTTGGAAACCATTGCAGTCCTAAAGTTTTTACTGATTTCGATAGATCCCCCAAGTCTTTAGCGGTAAAGTCACAGTGCTCCTTTGGTACTGTTAAAAGTACTTCCTTGCAATTGCTACTCCATTTTCGGGGACTTAGTCCTGCTTGTGAGAGCATTGTATTAATTTCATGTTTAAGATTCACTAACCCCTCAACAGTATTAGATCCTGTAAGGATATCATCCACATAACAATTGTTGAGCATTACTTTGGAAGCATTGGGGTAAGTATCCTTGTATTCGTTTCCCAGTTGTTCCAAAGTTTTAATGGCCAAATATGGTGCGGCAGAAGTCCATATGTAACGGTCTTCAGTCGATAATATTCGATTGGCGAATTTGGGTTGTTGCGCCAGAGTATGCGTTGGAAATTTTGATGTGGTTTACACACCCAAATCTGTCGAAACATTTTTTCAATATCAGCTGTAAATGTATATTGATATAATCGAAAATGAAGACAAACTGCAAAGAGATCCCGTTGTATAGGTGGTCCTGTATGTAAGATGTCGTTTAATGAAATGTTAGATGAAGATTTGGCAGAGCCATCAAAAACAACTCTTAATTTGGGATTGTCGACGTTAGTTTTAAATACTGCATGATGTGGTAAATAGTAGCAATGGTCGATACGAATTTCATTGCTGGGGATTTTTTCCATGTGCCCTAACTGTAAATATTCTTCCATGAAATTTAGATATTTTGATTTTAATGTAGGACTATGTTCAAAGCGCCTTTCCATTGCGCGCAATCGTTGAAGAGCAGCTCTATGGCTATTCCCCAAAATAACTGGAGGTTGTTTAAATGGCAATTCCACTATATACCTTCCATCAGTTGATCTAGTGGTTGTCGTATTGAATATTCGTTCCGCTTCGAGTTCATCGGCCGTCAGCATTTTTGTTGGTTGAGTTGGTTCTTCGATCTCCCAAAATAATTGTAGGGACTGCTTGAGGTCTATGTCACTGTGATATGACGCGATACTCATGTTTGTTGAAGTCAAAGCATTTGAAGTCGCTGGAATGCTGCCTGCAATAACCCACCCAAATCTGGTGAGCTGAGCTGTCAACTCTCTGTTTATTGTAGCTCGTCCATCTTCGAAAAACAGAAACATTTTCTCCGCACCCAGAATGATATCTATTGGCTGAGATTTGTAGTAGGTGGGATCAGCTAGCAGGAACGACTTCAGCTGATCAATTGATTCAAAGTCATTATTTGGTATGTTTGAAGTGAGTTTTTGCAAGATAAATGCTTCAAACTGAATATTTTCATTACTGAGCTTTGTATTCAAGTTTAGTGAGACGAGTCCTTTTGTAATACCAGCGGCTGACGTTGATAATCCATTAACTGGGATTTTTGCATGACGACGGCGTAGTCCTAATCTTTGTACCATCGCCTCTGTTATGAAGGATGCTTGCGATCCAGAATCCAATATTATTCTACAAGATAGTTGATTTCCTTGGTGATCACGTATGAGAGCTACTGCAGTAGGTAACAATGTGGTAAAGTTGAGCTGTAAGCTTGAATTCAACCCCCTTTTTGCCAGTGAGGCTTGTGTTGAATGCAAGGGAATACCTGGTTTTGGTGATTGCTTATCAGTTAAGGTTTGGGCATTCTCATACCTGGTTGATTCTTCGGCCATTAATTGAGCGTTTGGTTGTCTGACCACGTTATGTTGATGCACTAAAGTGTGATGCCTTTGGCTACAGTATTTACAACGATGTTGTGATTTACAATTTGACGAACTGTGTCCAGATCTTAAACAGTTGAAACATAGCCTTTGTTTGTTTACCAGTAATCTTCGAGAGTCGGTAGAAAGCGCTCGAAATTGTGGGCAATGATAAATCGGATGAAGTTTCTTGCATTTTTGACAAGGTTCAACTGTCGTAGTATGACTTCGAAATTTACCTCGTGATTCCAATTGACGAGTACCTGTGTAAGGCTGTCGTTGTGATAATTAGCGAGGCGTAAGTTGGCAATTTTCTATTGCTTGACAACGATTATTGAGAAAGTTTAATAAGTCCTGTATCGTTGGATAAGGCTGATTGATGGTTTGTTCTGACCACGCTTGTCGTGTGTTAATGTCGGTCTTGTCTATTAACAAGTAGATGATCCATGGATCTCGCGTCTCCGCATCACTACCCAAAGCCCTTAGTCCTCGTATCAACTCATCGGTGCCATCAGTTAACTTTCGCAGTCCACTAAACGAAGGTATTTGGGTTGAAGGCAGCGCTAAAAAAGATTGTATGAATGAATTTACGATTTGTGACTTGTTTTCGTATCTTTGATTAAGTCGGTCCCATACTTGTAAATAATTAGCGCTGGTGATTGGTATATGGCGTAATAGCGTAGCTGCATCGCCTCTGAGAAAACTCTTCAAGTAATGTAGTCTTTGGCTGTCAGTTAATTTTTGATTATTATGAATGGTAGCCGTGAAAAGATCTCGGAAAGATAGCCATTCAGTGTAATTTCCTGTAAAGCAAGGTATTTCTAGCTTAGGTAGTTTTGTATCTGCCATGCGATTATATGTGGACGTGGAAGAAGCAAGCGTGCTTGATAATCTCTCAAAGAATGAGGTCTGTCGCTCAGCTGTCGAATAGGTAGCGTTAGTTTCGGGTGCAATCGAAGTGTGACGATGACACTTTGCTTTCAGTAAAATTTCCTTTGCATGATAATACTTAGTTTCGAATTGCTCATTTTCTAGGTCTTAAGAAGTGTAATTTGGATCTTCATGATACTCACAAATTTGATCCTGCAAATCAAAAAACTCCTTCCATAATGCCTCTAGTTTATCTATACGTAATTGTATAGCTTCTATGGTGATTTCCTCACTCATATCTTCACAAAAGGCGACAATCCTTGTCATGGCGCCCTTAACTCGTCCCCGTTTTAATTTTACGATTTCCATTTCAATATTAGGGGGTATATCCGGCTCGAAGGACCAATTTGTTGTCGAAACCTTCCCTTTATTTATCTATTTTGACACTCGTGGGGCCCGCCAACAATGAAAACAACAAAATTTAGTAAAATAAAAACTTTGTTTGAATTATCTCAATTTCACAATATATATATTAAGACATATTTACAAATAATTGTTTAATTGTTCTGACTGTTTGAATTTTATCGATTATTAAAGAATTACAACTCACGGATAAACTCGATTTCTCTTGATTAATTTTATGACACGATTTATGCACTTGCTTCTTTTGGTTGACATCTGACATCTGCATGTATGGTTTTTTTTGGTTTGAAGTTGAACACGATTTCTGCAGCATGCCAACTTTTGGTATTGCCATAAGTGGCTTATTTCGGAACAACCACATTAACACTTTGTATATTTATTTTATTTAAACCAAAAGAAAAATAAATATTAATTCAATAAGTTTGTTATATATATATAAATATATATTAAAATTGATTAAATTATAAGTACTTACCTGCTCAACGCGTTCCAACGTTGAGTAAAAAACTAAGGAAAAATATAAATTACTTTATGTTTTATGTTTTTGTCTGATAATTTAATACTGCACTATAAAAGGATTTGAGTCTCATGTCAAAACCCTGAGATTACATTTTAGGATAATCTCAAGTCAAAACCCAGAGATTATAGTTTATCAGGTCAAAACCCTGATATTTTTGTTGGAAAAGTTCTTAAGTCAAAGCCCTGAGAACTTAAAGGAAACTCAGGTCAAAACCCTGAGTTTAGAGGCGACAAGAAATAGAATTTGAAATAATAATATCAGGTCAGAACCCTGATATTATAATTAAGAAAATTCTCAAGTCACATTCTGAGAATTTAAAGGAAAATTCAAGTCAAAAACCCTGAGTTTAGAGAGAAATTTGGATATTTGAATTTTAAATCACAACTAATAGCATGAAGAGCAAAAGGCATACTAACTACTTGCAGCAAGTGCATGATTTTTATACTAGAATAACTGGATCTAGGTGAACTGTAAATTTCAGTTCCCATGATCGAGCTTATCAGGTTTTATCTGTACAGTAATAACTCCATAGCAACTGATTAATACAAGTTGACCATGTGCTCAGAGATTCGATGCGGTAACCCTACTAAAAATATTGCTACACTGTTAAAAAAAAACAAAAATAAAAAATAAAATATAATTTTGTCAAGAAAACTGCTGGAATTTTGATTTGGCTCCAAACAAGCTCCTTTCGGAATCGTAGCCATGCTGATCGTGTATCAGCTGGGAGCTCATCGTCCCAATCAAAGTTTTCCTTCCACAGATGTTGTATGAATATCTTACTCATCACGACAATTGGGCTAACTAATCCTAATGGATCAAATATTTGTGATGCTTCAGCAAGAACTGTGCGTTTGGTGATATTTTTAAAGCTTCTTAATGTTGAAGTAACGTTGAATGTATCTATGATAGGATGCCAGACTAAGCCTAGTGTCTTTACATGGTCATCACCAAGTTGTGAGAAGTTTAACTGAGTTTCTAAATCTTCATTAGGTATGTTATTGATTAATTTTGGATGATTAGCACACCATTTCCTAAGATTGAAACCAGCCGAACTAAGCAAGGCCTTAAGTTGCTGCTGTATTTCAACCGCTTCTTCTATATCATTGCTTCCTGTTAAAACATCGTCGACATAAAAGTCCTGTATTGCTCTTGATGCTAAAGGAAATTTATCTCTTCCTTCTGTTGCTAGTTGTTGCAGGCATCGAACCGCCAAATAAGGAGCTGATTTTGTGCCATATGTAACTGTGCAGAGCTGATAATATTCCATTGCACTAGTTGGATTTTCTCGCCACATGATGAGTTGTAAATTACGATCTTCGGTTGATATTAGAATTTGTCGATACATCTTGGCTGTGTCTGCAGTAAATACATAGCGCACCAAGCGAAATCGTAAAATTATTGAAAATAGATCATCATGAATGTTTGGGCCGTTTAAAAGCAGATCGTTCAAGGATATATTTGTTGAGGTCTTAGGTGACGCATCGAATACTACACGAAGTTTTGTGGTGGAGCTTGATGGTTTTAAAACGTAGTGATGAAGTAGGAAGCAATGTGGTTTAGTAATTTTGCTTAATGCAATCTTCTGCATATGACCCATTTGAATATAATCCTTCATGAATTCAATATATTGATTCTTATGCACGCTTTTCTTCATCAATTTACGTTCAATACTCAGGAGGCGTTTGAAGGCTATCTCCCTGGATTCGCCGAGTAGTTCAGGGTCACCCAACATTGGTAGATTGACAACAAATCGTCCTTCGTGGTCACGATATGTTGTTGCCCTGAAGAAATTCTCACAACGTTGATCATTCTCAGATATAAAAGGCCTCTCCAATGGTATGTCTTCTAGCTCCCAGAACTGTCGTAATTGTTTATCTAATTCCAAATTTGTAAGACCACAGAGTGATGATTTATGATCTACTGCTGCTACCTTGCCAAGTACTATCCAACCAAAAACTGTGTTTTGGAGCATTGGAAGATCTTCATGAAGTTTGTATCTGCCATCCCGTGTTAATTCACCATAGTATTCGGCGCCCAATAATATATCACATGCTTGTGGCGTGTTGAAGTTTGGATCGGCTAGTATATTGTTGGCTGGTATTTTCCAATCCTTTATGTCGACATGCTTTTGAGGATGACAAGATGTTATTTCCTTAATAGTATTGACTTCTACTTGAATAGTATAGTTCTTGTGCTGAGCCTTAAGAGTTATAATGTTGATATTTGGATCAACCTTTATTGAAGTATTCCCGATTCCGTTGATTGTTTGGGTGAATTCTGTTGCAGGAAGTTTCAATTTCCTTCTGAGCTTTGCTGTTATTAAATTAATTTGAGCACCGGAGTCTAACAGAATACGGCATTGAATCATCTGATTGTCTTTATCGAGAACATAGGCACTAGCTGTGGCTAATAATACATAACCTTGCATTGTGTTGTTATGTTGTATTGCTAAGGTTGCTGGTGGCTGAGTGCTGTCCTCATCTGTTGTGGTTGCAATGACCTTTGTTAATGTTGCCCTTGGTGAGGTTCTTGTTGTATTTGATTCTCGTGGTCTTGAATCCTGATGTAGAAGAGTGTTGTGTTTTTTTCCACATTTCAGACAATTGCGTGACTGGCATTTTTTAACTGTATGTCCCTTTTTCAGGCAATTGATACATATGTTTAATCCTTGGGCCTTAATGTGTCGTTATGTTGGACTCAAATTAAGAAACTTATTGCAGAAGTACAATGCATGTCCTTCCTTGCAGTACAAACATTCATGTTTATTAAATCTCTTGGTTGTTAGGATGCTGGGTCTTGTCTTTAATGTTGCTGACCTTTGTCCTATGGCTTCAAGTGCCTGAAATCTTCTTTCAATAAATTCCAACAGTTTGTCTATTGACAGTAAATCCCTTGTTGAATTCAATGATTGTTCAAATAACGAGTGAGTTGTTTTGTCCAATTTTTTCATTAAAATATGAAATAAAATTGGATCCCAATTTTCCTTAACTGCCAATCCCATATTTTGTAGGCTTATGATGCATTCAGATGTTGTATCATGCAATGCTTTAAGCCTAGCGCAGACCAAGGCGTCTGTAGCTGCTACAGTAGCGGCTACAGACGCCGATTCAATCATATTGAATGGGTGTATCAAAATCTGGTTGACAAGTTTTTCTTAATGTAGGTTGCTTTTTTTAGTGGAATATTCTCTATTATTATTGATTATATTAGTTTTGTTTGATTATTATTGTGAGTTAAACTTAAATATTGCTAATTTTTGTTATTACTGTTTACAGTTGATATTTAGTGTTTATTTATGCCTCTTGCTATTAAATTTTTTTTTATTTTTGCTAATATGATTTGTAGCAATTGTTGAATTTATTTTTTTTTATAGATCTTTTCTTTTTCTAAATAAGACTTAAATACTAAATATGATTTTATTAATTAATTTTCTTCAATATTGTGAAGATGCTTTGACAATGCTATTAACGGATTCAAATCCAGAATCTTCTTTGAGCTATTTTGATAAAGAAATGGAAAATGGACATCAAACAATTAATTATCTAACACTTTCTGAAATGTATAATGAAAGTATCGAAAATATAGATAAATTCAATTATGATAAGGAAAGATAAATTTTTATTATCCTTTTATCTTATTTGTAGCCAAATAATTTCTTATTTGTTTAGCCGCTTGAAATGGTATTATTTTATTGAATTATGTAAACGGGATGCTACACTTCAACGTAAAAATAATTTTCAGTTTGTTTTTATCATAATAATAAATAATTGAAAATTAAAATAAATCAAACACATTTATTAGAAAAATTATGTAAAGATTTTGAGTGGACCTATCAAGATGTTCTTGTTTGTCAGGCAAGTTATGTATTTTAAAAGAAAGTCCCGCAAGAAATAATCCTTTATTACTTGATTACTCATATAGTGCAAGAAAGTGCAACGGAAAAAATATTTTGGATTTGGGTTTTTCTAAGCCATAAAATACTTGGAAACATAAAACTAGTAAAAATGTGTTTCTGTTTTATGGCTTAGAAAAACCCAAATTTAAAAAATCTTTTCCTTTTCACTTTCCTACATTCTGTCAGTAATAAAGTAATAAAGGATTATTTGGTGAGGGACTTTCCTTAAAATACATAACTTACCTGACAAACAAGAACATCTTGATAGGTCCAATCAAAATCTTTACATAATTTTTCCAATAAGTGTGTTTGATTTATTTTAATTTTCAATTCTTTATTCAATTATTTATTACTATAATAAAAACAAACTGAAAATTATTTTTACGTTGAAGTGTAGCATCCCGTTTACATAATTCAATAAAATAATAGCATTTCAAGCGGTTAAGCAAATAAGAAATTATTTGGGTACAAATAAGATAAAAAGATAATAAAAATTTACCTTTCCTTATCATAATTGAATTTAGCTACATTTGCAATATATATTAATATACGTTTCAGAAAGTGTTAGAATTAATCCTTGATTTCCATTTTTAATTTACTTATCAAAATAAGTTAAAGAAAATTCTGCATTTGAATCCGTTAATAGCATTGTCAAAGCATCTTCACAATATTGAAGAAAATTAATGAATAAAATCATATTTAGAATTTAAGTCTTCTTTAGAAAAAGAAAAGATCTATAAAAAAATAAATTCAACAATTGCTACAAATCATAACAATTATTAGCAAAAATAAAAAAAAACTGAATAGTAAAAGGCATAAATAAACACTAAAAAATCAACTTTAAACAGTGATAACAAAAATTAGCAATATTTAAGTTTAACTCACAATAATAATCAAACAAAACTAATATAATCAATAATAATAGAGAATATTCCACTAAAAAAAGCAACCTACATTAAGAAAAACTTGTCAACCAGATTTTGATACACCCATTCAATATGATTGAATCGGCGTCTGTAGCCGCTACTGTAGCAGCTACAGACGCCGCTATTGTAGCAGCTACAAACGCCGCTACTGTAACGGCTACAGACGCCTTGGTCTGTTATAGGCTTTAAGAGATGCCGCTGAATCATTTGCAACTGAAGGTTGTGCCATGAATTTGTCAATTATTGCTGTTACTAACAAGCGTTTGTTATCGTATCGATGCTTGAGAATTACCCATGCTGCATCATAATTGTCCTCTGTGAGTGGTAGATGTTTAGTCAACCTTTCTGCTTCTGAAACTACGTTCATTTTTAAATACCAGAATTTCTGAATTTTCCCAATGTTCTGGTTGTGAACCATTTGCATGAAGAGGTCATGGAACTGCTGCCAGTTAAGGTAGTTACCATCGAACTTTGGTAAAGGTACCTTTGGTAATCTGGTAAATGAATTATTGATTGTATTGCAGACTCTTGAACTCAGGTTTAACGTTGATAATTCATGAATGGTATTTGACGACAATCTTCCCAAAACTTGATGTAGTTTGATTAATGTTTCTTGTACACTATTTTCCATGTCAGTATATGTAGTCATGCTATAGTTAGTTACGGTGGCTTCTGAACCTTCCCATATTGACAAATTGTTTTGCTCTATTTGAATCCAATAATTTTTAGTGGAGGCAATTTCAAGTTCACAGAATTCCCTTGAATCAATTTCTGTTAAAGGAATGCTTTGTAAAATGTTAGTTAAAGCCTGCATAGTGGCCTTTTGACGTCGAATGAGACGTTCTGTATTTTTTTGTTCCTTTATGCCTTCGATGCCTTGCGCTAATGCAGTTGAAACAGTGGCTGTCTCATTACGTGAAGCACCCTTTGAACCCTTTATCGTGGTACTTTGAGTAATCACGTTTGATATTTCTTGCTTCAATGATTCATACCCGGTTTTAACCTTGTTGTAATAGTCTGAACTGAAGTAAGAATGGGTCAGTTCTTGCCCATATTCAGTGCGGATGGCATCATCGTTTGATTCAAAGCTTTCCCATAATGTTTCAAGGGTTAAAAGAGTATCCTTTAAGTAAGTAATAGTTCGTCTTTCTGATATTTGACGCTGATAGGTCCTTGATATTTTCTCAATCTCCTTTCCGATTGAGGTAGCTGTTGCTGCTAACTCTTCAAGAGATGCCATTGTGCTAAAATCTCAAGAAGTAGCTTGAAATGTTGATCCTGTTCAAGTTGATCACGTCGGGGTCACCAAAATGTTTTAAAGTGGATCTGATTTCCACAAATGTTAAGGTAATATTGATAATACTTGAAGGTTCAAGACAGTGTTGCACTGTCCTGAAGCCTTAGTAAATGGAAGTATCTACGGTGTTTCACGGTAGATATTGCGTATAAAAAAATAAACTGTTCTGTCAATGATACGACTTGTTTGATATCTAAAACTCGACTGCCTTTATTTCTCTTAAACTTACATTTATATATTTCTAAAAGTGCTTACTAATTAATTTAGTTATATTGCTAAGTTTATCTTATCAGAATATTCCCATGTTTCATTAATGCATGAGAATATTCTGATAGACATTATAGAATGCAGTAATATCAGATTACACTGATATTTTGATAGACATTATGAATGCAGTACTATCAGATTACACTGATAACTTAATGCAATCAGACAGTACTGCCTGCACATATGTGCATTCGATGGTATGATACATTATTTTTGCAGACACAACATCTTTGAAGAAATGCTATTTTTATGCAGACTCAACAGATTCTATGTCTATTATGGTAGTGAGGTTAGTGGGTTGCGCTACTGGGATGGGGTATAATCGATGGATGGAGTGTTCCTTGGGTTTCAGTAAAGGTATGTCAATCCTTATGTAGATCTTGGTTTTATTTTGCTGAAAATGAATTTGAGATACTTGTAACAGTGTATACATTTTCCTCAGAGAGTCATACTTATGATATTGATGTGAGATTGACTGAGTTAGGTTCAAAAGGACTTCTGGATCTATTATTAGAGGATGGATTTTTTCGTGTGTGAGCGCGTTAATTATCACGTATTGTTCGTTTATGTGGTTGGATGTTTGTTGAAGAGTGAGGAGTATGAAGGCTATCAGTTTATTAGCATCGGTTTTAAGTTGGATTAGGTTGAGGAGTTTGTTTTGTGAAAGGATTTCTTGGTTGAGCCTTCTTTCTATCTCTTGTGATCTGGACATAAGGATGGCTTCATTCCTGTTTACTTTGTCTAGGGTTGTTCCTATGGTGGCCGTTGTAGATCTCACCAGTGATATTTGCTTCTGCATTAAATGTAGGTTGTCTGCGTCATGTTTTTCGAGGGATTCTAGCCCTGCATATATATTTTCGCTGTCGGTAGAATCCATGGTGCCGAACAAAAAGTTGGCTATCCTTCCGCCAAAGTTTATTAATCCACGTTTTTTTCGGACTCCGCTTCCTGAGAGATATGCAACCTCTTTAACTTGTACGTGACTTCTTTAATAAGTCCTGTGATTTCCTTTGTCCAGGCATTGCACATGCTATCTGCCTGGTATTTTTGTATGTGGTCACAGATTTTCTAACATGATCCTCACAGTTCTGGGTGAATTTCAATGCTTTCAGTTCATCTATTACGGTAGAGTTCCTTTGTGACGTCGAATGGAAGGTTTCTGCCATGTTCTTCCTCTATGGCTCTGGCTATACCTTCTAATACTTTGGACCTCTTGGGTTCTTTGATTCTGTAGCACTTTTTCATGGCGCATCGTAAATGTTTCTTTAAGAATTCTTCTCTATGAAACCTGGTCTTTACATGGTGTTCCATTCCTTCCTCGTCAGGTACAATTTCGCATAAGGTGCATTCGTACCTGTTTGGTGCGTTTCCTGGCTTAATTATTCTAACCACATATTCTATTCCGATGTACCCGTAGAATTTTGTCAGGTCCTCCGTTATGGTTCTTATGGAGAATTTTCTTCCTTCTTTATCTGGTCCTTAGCCCAGTATTTTTTTATACTATATCCACAGATGTGCTCCATTTTTTGTTTTTTCAAATGCTCAGGATTCCTGCGGATAAAATTTAAAGATGTGCTTTTTATATAAGAGTTTTTTTTAGGTAAACTAAAGTTTTATTTTATGTGAATAGTTTCAGCCTGTTGTTGTGTACCCAACGAAATTTTTTTCCAATTTTTAGGGTACAGTTAACATCGCTATCAATTTTTGTGACTTCGTAAGGACCCATCCATATTGATGAAAGTTTGTGTTTCTTGGTAGCATTTTGTATTAATACTCTGTCACCAACATGTATTTTGGGATCGTTAACTGTTTTGTCATACTGTATATTTGATATTCCCTTACTCTGGTGTAAATTTTCTCTGGCTTTTTTATGAATATTTCGCATTTTGTCTTGTACGTACATACAGTAGTCGTCGAAATTGTAAACCGGTTCTGGGGGTTTAATAAGATTATTTGGGATTGGCCGCTTGAAACCGTATAAGGCGTGAATAAACCGTGAATACGGGGGGAAATTTGCTACTTGTATGAGGTGTGTTATTATAAGCCATGGCAGCTTCCCCTAGCCAATCATCCCATTCTGTTTCCATCTATGACATTTCTGAGATATTCAATAAGGGGTCGATGGGCTCTTTCCAAACTCCCGTTGGCTTGTGGGTGATAAGCGGTGTTTTATAACTTTTTAATGTGCAGTAATTTGCAAAGTCTTTTTAACAAATCACTTTGGAAATTGGTACCTTGATCCGTGATTAATTTTTCTGGAATTACGAAATACTTCAGGATAATGTTTTTATAAAAGCAGTGTGCCACTATTTGGGCTTCACTGTTAGCTAACGAAAAACAATCTAGAATTTTTTTTAGGTCATCTTTAAAAGTTAGGATATACTTATTCCCGTTGTGTGTTAAAGGGAGGGGTCCAACTATGTCTAGATAAACTTTTTCAAAAGGTGTTTGTGCGGTGTCACTGATCACCATCGGCATTTTGTGTGTTTTGCTTGGTTTATTCTACTGACATTTTACGCATTTATTTATGTGTTTTTTTATGTCATCGTACATATTTTTCCATTTGTAATGTTGGTGAACGCCCTTGTATGTTCGGTGAATGCCAGCATGGCCTCCCAACGGGGAATCATGATAATTCTTAATTATAGTCTGGATATCTTCTGATTTGGTCAGTTCTTTTATTTTTTCTGAGGTTGGGAACTCTTGGGAATTGATCGAGTCAACTTCGGAATTTGTATCAAAATCGTGCCTTGAATTATTTTTGATAATACAAGGGGTTGGCTTTATAAAGGATGTTTTTTGAGTTAAACTGCTTTCTTTTGTAAACGTGTAATAGCCAGACAAACCAATTCTTTGTTATGTTTACTGGCCAATCAAGAGTCAAAAATATCTTGAATGGCCCATTTGATCAAGGATGTCATCAATTCGGGGTAGTGGAAAGGCTTCACCTTTTGTAAGGTTGTTAAGTTTGTGGAAATCTACAACTACTCGCCACCGTTTTTCCCCATTTAAGCCTTCCTTTTTGGGAACAACCAGTAAAGAGGATTTCCAAGGGCCTCTGCTTGGTACTATGATTTGGTTGTCCAACATTTCATTGACTTGTTCTTGAATGATTCCTCGTTGTTTCTCTGGTAATCGATACATTTTTTGGTTAGAGGGACCCTCATTTTCTTTTATGGGTATCTCATGTGCTAATGTTGTGGTGTGTGACAGTTTATCACCTGGTAGATGGAAAATGTCATTGTAATCCTTGCATAACCTTGTTATGGAAACCAGTTCTTCCTGGTTTAAGCCTTCGTCTAAATTAAGGTTATTTTTTAGAAGATGATTCCTGTTTTCATCATTAAAATTTTTCGTAGTGCAAAAAACTGATTTAATTCCAGATGGTTGATTTTGATTATTTGTAAAGACGTTGAAATTTTTTATTGATTGGAAAGTAGGTCCTATGGTACCCAGGGTTGTTTTCTCCTCATTTGTATTAATTATTGGTACTAGTGCCTTTCTATCTTGGGCTTTTATTTAACAACTTCCTAGGTAGACTCCTTTGTTTATTTCTGTCTGCGGGCAGAAAAATTCATTATCTTCCTTTGTATCTATTTCCATGACCATCTCTGTTCGTCCTGGAATTATCTGATATAGATGTGATATCTCAGTTTCTTATTTCTACTGAGTAACGATTTCCTGGAGCTATTTTTCTTCATGTTATCTATGAGATTTTTAGTAACTTTATTTGGGGTATTACTTATTTTCTGTATATAGCAATCCTTTTCAGGCGTCACAGGAGCTTTTCTTTGATTTAGAGGTTGTTCCTTAGAGCAGTTACTAACACTATTTGTTGATAGCTTACTAGATATTGCTGTTATAAATGAGTGTTTATTTTTATCTGGTATGGGCTGTGGCTTATTCCAGCTCCTGATAGGAATACAAAAACTTTCTTTATTTTCCTTGCGAGGGAATGAAAGTATTTGCTTTGGCCCTTCAATGTTGCAATGCGTAGAAAGAAAATCATAACCCAATATACCATCTCCTGGCATGTCTACTTTTTCATTAATTATATGAAAACTACATGTTAAAGGAAGGTCTGTTTGTATTTTCCCAGTGCATTTCCCTTGCGTGACACCCGTCCCAAAGGCTGTGGTAATAGTCGTCACATCTTGGATTATTTGGGTGGAAGGATTTAAAGCCGTTTTCTTTAAAAGACTTATTTCTGCACCAGTATCAATTACAAGTTCAGCATTGCCTCCTTTTACAATATCAAGGGGGATGTTAGCTACGCATATTTTTGAGAAGGGGGGCTGGCACCTTTCGGATGTAGAAGACTTAAGGTGACAGCCCTGTTCTAGTTTTCCGACTGGATTGAACTAGTTGATGGCTGTGGTGTACTAGGTATAGTTTTTGATTCCCATTTTTTCTTAGTATAGCAGCTTTCCATTTTGTGCCCAGGTCTTTGGCAAAATTCACATTTTGACTCTTGTCTCCTAATTTGAATGGGTTGTTGTTGAACGATATGCATTTGAACCGTGTTTTTTTTTTGATAGCTAGGTGTTTTGTTACCACATGTTTGGATATTGTGCCCATATACTTTAAATTTAATGCAATAGGGGGTGTTCTTACGCATCCTGCAGTCAGCGTATACGTGGTTAGGTTTATTACAGAATCCGCACCTAATCTGAAAATTGTTATTCCTTTGCCGGGAGTCATTTCTTGGGTAATTATTTTGAATGTTTGTACGGGTACGGAAAGAAGGGTGCTGGGTGTTTTGGTTTATACCTGACTGACTGATAATTCTGGTTGAAGGGTGTTTGTTCCAAATTAGATGAGCTTATTAGAGGTTGTTGGTTCGTTGTTCCGAGCAACATTAACCGTTCAGCCTCCTCTAGTTTCGTTCCTTTTTCAATTATGGAATTTAGAGTTTTATCTTCATTTTGCAGAAGATAAAACTTATGGTTTGGATTTAAGATACCAATTTCACAAACATAGATTGCCGTATGGCTGTAGCAGCGTCACCAGTGTACCTTTCGCTACTTTGATGGCAGCATTCTTTAAATAGATTGTTAACTCTTGAACCGAAAGCTGACAGGGTTTCACCTGGTATTTGACGTAAAAGATGCATTTCATTTACCAAGGTTAGATTAGGTTTTGATTCTATCAATTTTTTTCGTACAAGAGTTTCCAATTCCTTGAAAGTCGTATATTCACCCTGTAGGATAGTTGAGGCCCTACCACGAAAACGGATTGGCAGCAGTTGAAGGAAGGTTTTAACCTCTTCTGGGTTTAAACATGCAATCGTATGGTTGCAGCATGTTACAAACGCGTTTACCTAATTTAATAAATTGGGTCCGTTTTCCCCGGTCAATAAAGCAATGCTCGTGCATACTAGTTGATTAATTTTTCTACAGACATGTTATGGTTTATGGTTTATTTTTTTGAAATTTTTTGAGGGCTTCTTTTCCGATTTTGTTAACCCAGAGAATAAGTTGGATAGGTGTCAGATTGTTTGGAGTCGGACTTTTATCAATCTGAATTGGAGTGTTTTCTCCTTTACTTGTCCCTTCCTGATTGGCTTCTTTTTCAGGACTTGTGTTTTTAAAAGAAAATGAGTCGATAATGTTTGCGAAACTCATTAGTCCTGGAGTCGTTGGTATCTTTGCCACACGTCTATCTATTGGTGTGGATGTTGAATTATGTTTTTTCCTTTCGAATCCTCACTGGGTTGCATGTAGTGTTTCGTACCTGGATCTTCACAGTCTCTTAGATTCGTAAGATTGAGAATTTACAGCTAAAAAGCAGATTTCAATCCTACCGGCTGCGCCAAAATGTTATGAAATCGCGTATAAAGGTACGTAGCACTTTTCGCAAGGTACAACGACTAACTTTACAATATAGAAAAAATAGGGTCCGGGACCAAACGTACGGGGCGTTTTAAGAATTGCTGTAACCTTTTTGTTAATAGCGGCTAAAAAGCGCAGATGTACAATAAAATCTTTGCCTTGTCGGGCAGTGAATCAAGTGGCTAAGAAGCCAAGATTTTTAATAAAACTTCAAGATATATATTGAAATATTCAAGTCTTGCCTATTGGGGCAAGAATTTATTTATTTTATATCAACACTTACCTGCCAAAGCAGGCTTGGTACGGGTTGATTCAAAATTTAACACTGAACTCTTCTATTAATTATCTATTCTATTTATACTAAATTAATGCCCCACCTCTGCCTCGAGAAACCCAAAAAAAAACGCGAAATTGCAAAGCAATCACCAAATCAATAATTACAAAATTATGCTTGCCCTGCAGTTTCCACATTCCAACATAAAAATTCTATATTTCTAGGTTAATCGAAGCAAAGGTAAAGTATATTAGTATTAGTATTACATTGATATACTTGACCACGCCTTTTTCGTTAAGTTTTAATTAATTAATATCTTGTATTCATACAAACATTGTATTTCATATTAATTTACGATACTATGTATGTATGCAAATTAATTATCTTAAATTCTATTGGTATTAATTTTTTAAATATGGCCGTTTTTTTAAATAATTTTCATTGGCTAAATTTCGGAGATGGCCATTTTTTCAAATTACGGATATTTTATTCATATTCCTATTGATCTTATTTATTAAATATTTTATTATTTATATATTATTTATGAATTATTTATTGAAAGGAGATATGGAGATTTAAGATCTCCATACCTAACATCTTTCTTTGTAGTTAACTATTGCAATTTGTTTTGACTAATACTTCACTTCCTATAAGGCTATCAAATTTTTTATGAAAGTTATACTAAAAATTTCACATGGAAGTGTTCTGATTCTTTAAATTCCTTAAAAATAGGAATGCTATAGTATGTGTCGATCTGAATATTGCTGTCTAACACTTTGATCTGTCGAATAGAACAGGGCATTTCCCATTTATGGTTAAAATTATCAGGATTAATTATGCTGTTCTCAGCTCCGCTATCAATAATAAATCTTAGTTCTCGGGAATTTCCTTTAACAATTATGTAAGGAAGTCGTTTAACGTTAGACGAATGAATTTCTTTCTGGTAGCTATTTGTGTAATTTTCATTAACCGAAATATCCATGGGACTTTGATTATCTACATCTGGTCGTTTCGTATAGCTATGATTGCTACCACGTGTTCTACGTGTTTGGCCGCTTAACACTTGGCTTGTTTCACGCTTGCTTTGGTTTGACCAATAACGCTTCTCTTGATGAGTAGTTTTATCAGGAAAGTTGTTGTAATTACGATTAAAGTTTTGGCTATTCCGATTTTGGTAAAAACCATGACTGTTAGGCCGAAATCTATTGTCTGCACGATATATTGGTTTTGTTTGATTTGGGTGTGTTAAATCATTACGAATAAATTGGAGATAACCAAATTTTGCAAATAAATCAAACGCATCATCCAAGGTTTTTGGGTTTTGACAACCAATAAGGTTCTTTGGTAAGGGTGGTAGTCCCTGTGTGAAAAATTTTAAGGCCAATGCGTGATTTCTGGAGATTGTCTCGGCATCTTCTTCATTATTTAGTATGAAAGCGTTATTTATTCGGCACAAAATGGCAGATATTTTGTTGTAAAAATCTTCAACAGGAGTATCACATCTAGAAAGTCTTAGTTCATCAATCAAATCAGGAATAGGAGTTCGTTCTCCATGACTTCTAGTTAAAGCTTTTTTCAGGTCTGACCAACTCGTAACTGTGCCTGTTTTTATTACGGTCTCTTTGGAATTCCCTACAATCTTATCGAGAATATATCCGAGTACTATGACCTTACCCGCATTATTCAAAGTTTCCATAATCGGTATAAACGACTCCACTCTCAAAAGAAAACCCGCTAAATCATATTTGTTTCCATTGAAGGGAGTTATATAGCTTATGTTTTTTGCAAGATACTCGAGTGTTGAGAGACTTTCAGCATTCATTTTGCTTATTACGATACAAAAAAAATTTTCAAGCGAAATTATTCCTATTATGTTTTTTTTTTCTTAAATTTGTAGTTTTAGGATTTTTATAAACTTTGCTGGTGATAGCTTAAATTTTATAATTCTGAAGGATAGATTAGTATAATTTGAATTTTGTTTTACAATTAAACATAGCCCAAAGATGAATATTTGTTACAAAGTATTTAAAATTTTTTTTTTCAATTATCACCCAATATTTCTTGTTTCATTTATTTATCATTAGTTGTAACTTTTTATCAAACTGTTTTAAAGTAACCTTGAAATAATTACTTTCTTACTATTTACCAAACAAACTTTAATTTTTTTTTATTTTAAAACTAGATACTTCTCTCGAAAAAATAATTAAATTTGTTGTGTGTTTTGTTTTCTTCAAACAAATGCAATTTCTGTAATTTGTGGCGTCTCTGTGATCCCGTTGAAGCTAATGAAGTGCTGTTTTCCTTTCCTTCCTTCGCTTTTTTTCCGACTGCGCCAGTAATGAAACTCGTTACTTTGATTTAAAGTTTATTTAAGATAAAATAACTTAGTTCCTAAACAATAGTTAAGGTCATGTGCCCTTTTCAACATAACCACGAAATAGCAAAAAAGAATGTCGAAATAGCTGGGTGAGCACACTCGACAGTAGTCACAACACAACTGCAGCATTCAGTGAACAAGACAGAACAAGATAGGAAGTTCGCTGAATAGCTGGAATGTCATAATTAGGGCTGCCAAGTATTATTATGTGAGTATATATTATGAGAAAATAACTTAAGTAGCCCATGACCAATTGATAAAACATTACATTAACTTATTACTAATTGATAAACTATTTTACCTTATGACTAATATATATTATATTACCCTAGGTAATTATTAAACTATCTTACCTTATGACTAATAAATTGATATTGTATATTACACAATTTTGTTTTTGGTTTTCGTATATTTTGATATATAAAATTTGAATCAATTAATTTTTAGTTTTATACAAATAATATTAAATAATTTACATAACAGTGGATTATGAATTATGGTATTACACATACCTAGGAGGGCATGAGTAGTCGAATGCTCTTCACGGAAACACAATTGTTTCCATGGTAAGAGATTATGAGAGAAAATTAAGTCATTGAGTCTATTCTTGACAATTTTTTCAAAAACCTTATCCAGGCTTGGGAGTAACAAGATAGGTCTATAATTTTCTATATCCGAGATCGAGCTTTTTTTGGGAATAGGAAATAATTTCTCTATCTTCCAATCATTAGGGAAGTACCCTATATTCACGCAATTATTAAAAATGATATTAACTATTCTACTCAGCGCCGGTGCGCAGTATTTTATAAGTTTATTGGAGATGCAGTCTAGACCAAAAGATGTTTGGGGTTTAAGGTACCGCAGCTTTTTTAAGACCTCCTCCTCCGTACAGAAAGGGTATCTAAGAGATTGAACCTCCGATTGCATGTGTGAAGAGAAGATAGTCATTGGGTCATTCCAGGATGCGTTGAGAGACTGAGTGAGCGATGCTGCCTCCGAGTTAATCATAGGGTCAATACTGTGGTTGCTTGCACTAAAAATTAATCCGAAGTATTCTCTAAAGGCCTCGACCTTCTGGGTGGAGGTCAGAGCTCTAGTATTATTATAAATTAGTTCTGAGGAGTTAAATTTCGCTCTTTTAGCCGAAAGACGGCCTGTCAAGTTGTCTATCTCCTACCAGACACCAGATCCTGGTTGGATCAATCTAATTCTATTATGGAAATACGCAGTGAGGTCTTTTTTGGTGTTTTCTCTTATTAACTGACTCAAACTATTTATCTGGCTTTTTAAAGATATATAAAAAGGGTCCATTATGTTTAGATGTCTTTTGAAGTGATTGTGAAATTTATTACTCCAAGTTTTCCTAGTTTGTATAAGCTTGTAAGTGAGAGGGCTAATATAGTCCATATATCCTTTAGCAAGGGGAAGATGTGGCTTTGAGAATTCATTCACAGTCTTCTGTATTATTTCAGTTAGTTGTGTAATCAAGTCATCAATATCCCCCATAGAGTAGGTAAAAAAACTACACGCCAGGTTAGCTACCATGCAAGATAGTCTCTTATTAAATTTTTCCCAATTGATGTTTGAAAATTGGAATTTTTGTTCAGGTGGACTTGATTGCGGGGAACACTCGGTATTAATATAGAGCATAATACCTAAATGGTCAGAGAGACCAAATAACGTGTGGCAGTCCACACTATTGTTAGGGTTAAGATATAAGTCAAACCATTTAGGAGAAATTAAATATAAATCTAGAAATGAGCTCGTTCTCGGGAAAAAGGGTGTGGCGGGTGCCAAGATTTCAACATCAGTCGGCGCCTCTTCAGTTAGCCAATTGGATAAGTGTGTTCCATTAAAATTTGTTACTTTATCGCCTCAAAGGGGGTCTTTAGCGTTAAAATCGCCACCCCAAATGAAATAATCCGCTTTCTTAGACAAGGCAAGAAGTTGATTAAGTTTCTCTGAAATTTTCAAACAAGTATGAAAAATATTATAGGTCAAGAAAATTCAAACAACAGCCTACCTAACTACCTACCTACCTGCTAATGGATCACTGGAACGATCCCACAAATCCCTGGCTGACTATTTGAGAAACTTCGCGGGTGAGCAGCCAAATAGATGGGACGAGTTCCTGAGACCCGCTATGTTTGTGCAAAATAAGATATCATAGGAGGATATGTTTGCAATTATGGCAAAATAAATATTAGCATATAAATTTTCTTTGTTTTATGGAACCGCGTATTTCTTATAACGGATCCCACTTCTGACACCAGTTTTTCTTTTCCTGTTATGTATTGTAGGAAATAGAATATGTTTTCTTTTAATTTTTTATTATTAAAAATTGTTTATTTACAATAATATAATTTAGTAACTAAATAACTATTAATTAAATTTTTTAATTACAATACAAACACTAACTAGTTCATCATTTGTGTATCCACAACAGACTAAAATCTCTTTTAGAATTGAAAATTTACTTTTTCATTATAACGGTAATTAAAAAGTGCGTTCGATGACAATTTGTTAAGTGTGTTCAATAATATTAAAATTATTAATAACAAGGAAAAATACTAATACCAAAAAATATATAATTACATAACAAAATTGTTGCTTTGGTAGTGCTTTTAGTAATAGTTGGTGATGCCCAGCTAGCACTATCACTCTTTTGGTTTTAATGGTTTTTGGTAGTATTTCTGCAATTGCTAACCTTGACAGTTTTGGTGGTTTATATAAATTGAGCTATTTTGACTGTTTGGTAAATAATAATTTGGACTTTTCTAAATTCTTATAAATAGAATAAAATAAACACTTGCACAGTTTTATGGAGAAGATTTTTAATTCAAATGACACCACCAAATTAAGCTACTAATTATAAAACACATTAAAAAAATCAACTTTAGAAATGGGAACCGTGAGCTTAAACGATACTAACTAACTTGATTACAACTGAGGGTCTACTAAGTTTTGCATAAATATATCACCGCTGTTCGAAAATGTTAAAACATAAAAACATAATAAATAATATTGCATCCAAGTTTACTATTAAAAAATTTCTTGGAAAATAAATGAATTAAAAATAAATTCTTCTTCAAAATATAAGATTTTAGAAACTAAGTATAAAATTATTATATAAGTAATGGTTATTAAGTATATGAAATTGCTTGGCAATTAAAAAGCGAAAGAAACATTTTCTTATTTAAAAACTAAAAGATATTTTTGAATTAATGAGTGAATTAATGAGTGATTTCTATACCTTAAAACAAGATAAGGTATCAAGATAAGTATATAATCTTACTTGCTTTGTAATTAAGTTTTACAAAAGTGAATTTTAATATAATAAACAAAAGACAAAGTATAATAAGTTTAAGCATGTCCTCAAAAAAGAAAATTTAAAATAATTTCTAATAATTAATTATTAAAATTCAAAGGTTGAAATATACATATATTTTTAATTTGACATTAAAAATAAAATATGAAATGAAAGAACTTACCTTGAATATATTATATTTCACTATCACTAATTAATTAAATTTATTTTAAAAGTGACAATATATGTATGTACATTTAAATTTAAACTATATTCGACTAAGCACTTTTAAATGAAATTAAATTTATAAATTTCAAATTGAAACGGTAATTTTTATCAGGGGTACCGCATATATAAAAATGATGAGAAGACCTGAAATGAAATAAACACATTACAAAAAATAATATAAAAAAATAAAGTACACACACAAATACATAATATACTATATACATGCATATATGCCTTTATGTAGGCATATACTGCCTACATATATTTGTGCATAATGTACATACATATGTATTTGTGTATGTAAGATTTGCTGGGAAAATGCTGAAATTATAGCTAATTGTTGCTATGATTTCGATTTAAGTGTAAATTTAATACTTAATATGATCCAAAATATTTTAACATTTATTATAATATGTATAAGGCAATTTCAAAAATTTTATTTTTAATGTCAGTACAAATTATTTTTCTTAGGTTCATTGGCTTTTTATAAAAAAAAAATATATAGTTTTAATCTAATGTCATCAAATTTAACGCTCATATTAACAAAAATAATATAATTTTTAATATAATTCCTTCCCATATAATCACAAATTTTCAGAGTATAAGTTAATTGTTTTTAATTTTATTAATAAAAAAGTCACCATTTGATTTATTTAATAAAAATGTTTTTATAACTTTACAAATACTTAATTTAAATTGTGAAAAAAATATGAAGGTCTGTTCTTGACAAATTCTAGATGCCCACTGGTAAGTTAATTAGATTTATAAAACATAGCTATAGGCAACTGCGGCGCTGCTATCACTATGGGTATGCCCCTTTGTTCTTGTGGTTTTTTTGTTTCCTTTATTATTATTTTATTTTCTTTTTTTGTAAAAAAATAGAGTAGTATTACCAATCCGGCTATTGTTACTATTGTTCCATATGATGCGAATCTGTCTGTTATTGCTTCGGTTTGTAATTCCTGTATTGCTCTAGTATTATTGATGTGCAGATCTTTTATCATCTCTAATAATAAGAGGTTTTTCCTGTCAATTACATATGGGTTACATATTGCTATTGTTGCATTGTGAAACTTAATTAGAAATGAGCCGTTTAGTTCCTGAGGAGTGTTTTTGAAGGTTATATTTCCTTTAAAGTCATTCAAGAGTATTAATCCTTCTGAAATTTCTTCAATTTAGGGCACATTTTGGCCGTCACTGTTGCTTCAGTTGGCTTTGATGCTTTTTAAAATGTTAGGCAAGCATGTTATATTCGCAAGGTTAATGTAGTTTTCTTTTTTACATATAGAAAAATAACTATAGATTTTACGATTACTCCTTAAACCTAGTATTTCAGTATCATTTTTACATATGGCAATTCTATGGCTATACCATTTCTTTTAATAGTTTTTAACAATAATCTTTCATTCATTTTCTTATCAGTTAAGGCACCATTTACAATATAAAGTATTGAAGTGATATTACTAATAATTTTTACTTCTGAAAAATTTAAGGCATCTTCTACATTTGAGAATGGAAGATTTTCTTTATTCATTGTTTTAATTCTTTTAAGTCTTTGAAAGAATTAATGTATTTATAGTACCTAGTTTCCAATATTTGAATCTCGCCATTTGTCGCTTCTCTCAACCATTTTATATTATATATGTATGTCAACAAGAAAATGTTGGGAAATTGCGCTCATATAAAAAAAAGACGTGAAAGCTTCAAAAACGTTCAATTTTTAAAGAAATTTTCAAAAGTACTCAGATTTAAGCATTTTAATAATGAAGTAATAAAAATGGAATGTAAAAAATCTTATTCAAAACTTATGGAGAATATGATCTAGTATTCAAAAAAAACATTAATGTTTTTCTCTGACAGTAATAATTTTTTGGCAGCCTTTGGGGCCAACTTTCTAAGGTTATTGACACCCATCCTTTCAATTTTCTTATCTTCGTTGTTGTAAAAAAAGTCTTACGTCATATTCACAGTCAAACTTAACCTAACTTCCACAGCTGTTCACCATTAAACTATTGCTGAAAGAGAGAATCCGAAAAAATTACTCTAAATTTCCCCTCCGTTTTGTCATAAATTTGTCTAGTTTTTCCGCAAAGAGCTAAACAAAAGAACTAGATTTAGATTAGTTCTTTTGAGAAAAAGATTAGAGATCTCCCATACAAATTGTAACAAATAGTACTAAATACTAAAAACTAGGTTCAGGGAAAGCGCACTATTAGGAAAGTAATATTTCTGTAATATTTGTAGCCGGTTCTCCTTCGCATTTCTACTAGCTCTTTTGTGCTCTTTAAGTATTATTACTTTCTGTTGGATCATATTTTCGATAACCTCGACAAACCTTTGGGTATATCGGATTTTATAACTGATAAAGTGGCTAGGGTAAATCTCCTGAATTATCCCAATAAGCGGCTCTGAGACAAGTAGTCAATTTAATGTTTGTGGACTTAAGTGTTTTGTGTTTCAGGTTTGTAAAACTCGGGTCTTACGAAGGTATGTCTAGTGTGTAGGTTATCAAAGAGATGTTTAATCTCGTAGCTGTTTCCTGGTTCCATTTTGAAAATAATTTGATTGCAAAAAACATTTATGGGAACTTCGACAGTTGGTATTAGGTTATATGATGAGCTTTCGTTGCTATGTACCGTTGGTATTAAAAAGTTTAGTTCAGGGTTTGGAAGTAGTCTAGAGAGGCAATCTGCTACTACGTTAGATTTTCCGGGTCTATATTTTAATTCGTAATTGTATTCTTCGAGTATTACCTTCCATCGCTTCATTTGTATTTTTGTTACTAAGGGTGCGAAGAAGTGGAAAGAGTTCGGGACATAAAGGTAATAGGTTTTCCGTCTTGAGAACGAACAGCTCCAATAAGAAACATCGGTTGTTAGTTCAAAATCTTTATCAAAATTTGGATGACTGAGTAATATTTCTTTTCAGACAAGTGAATTTTTCAGTTTATTGAAAGCATTTGATCCATTAGTATCAATAATAATGGACTTGCCTAAAAATAATCTCAGTTCCTTGAGATTTTTGCGTGGTTGCAGATCAATAATTGATTGAACTTTCTCTGGGTTTGGCCTATTCCCATTTTTCCCCACAATGTAACCTAAGAACCTAAAAATTCACATTTATTCAACTGTATTTTCATATTTGCTTTTTCAAGAGTATCAAAACCCATTTGCAGATTTTGGAAAAATTCAGCTCCGTTTTTCCCGAAAATTATATTATCATCGATATAGACGTAGCATTTCTTTCCATTATTTGGTGAAAACTACTTTTAAGATCAACAATAGCAAAGTATTTATTTTTACCTAAGTTTGCGTGGACTTCGTTTATCTCAGGTATAGGATATTTATCTGGGATCGTGACAGAATTAAGTTCTCTTAGGGTGTCGTTTCCTATTACTCCGTCAAATGTGGATAAGCTTGGTAATATAAAGGATTTAATTGTTTTAAATTTATCGCCAAAAATTTTAATATAAGTGTAGAGGGTTATTTTTACATTTCCTCCAACTGAGGCTGCATAGAAAGGTTTTTCTTTTTATATTAGACTCTTTATATGTTTCGTTTGCACATAATTTTATTTTATTAAGAACTATAAAATCTCTCCACTGCCTTTTTTGAATTCAAAATATGGAAGTGAAGAGTGCTTTAATCTAAAAAATTAATGTCGTCGAGGTTTTCAGTTGGATCAAAAGAATCTGTTTCGTAGGTGTCAAGGTAACTATCATTTTGTAGTCATTATGGAGTTGTTTCCTATTGTTGAATTTTTGTCGACAATTCTTCCTGTTTCGGGTGTTGGATCCTTAGATATTTGTTTGGTGAAACCTCAAACTCCACAATATTTTGCCATTCGAGTTTCATTTTACTAACATATTTTCCTTACTACGCCGGTGTGAATCCTCTTGCGAAAACATCTTGTTTGGTGCTTTCTACACCATGGTTTCGTTGCCGGTGTAAACCGCCTATTATACAATATTTTACTTATTATACACAAATGTAGCCTATTTATATGAGGTTTGAGGTGTAAATTATATTATAATTTGCAAAATGCAACACTTTATATTTACACAAATCACGATTCATTTTTAAATGTATTGTAATATTGTAATATGATCTTTTATATTGCAAGTACAAAGAATTTGCACTTTGTTTGCAGAATTGCAGAATTTGTTATGACTAAACCTCTGACGGATTGCAATGGATCCCACTATAAGAATTGAAAGTTTGCACTTGCATTCTTTAGGATCACATTTCAACCTATCTAAGATTTAGTCACAACAAATATGACTAATTAATAATTAATCACAATAAATATGACTAATTAATAATATCTATATAAACTTACCTAAAAAGAGAAGAAGTGCCAGTCGAGGAATCAATGTCATAGAATTAGGATTATTTTATGTTAATATAAAATTAAGATATATAGGCGAAATATTAACCTTTTTTTTTTAACTTAAAAAAAAAAAAATTTTTTTTATACTTAACAAAGAAATTTTGGTATAATTGTTATAACTAAAGTGTAGAGTTTTCTATAGTTCCAAAAATAATGCATTTACTTTTTAAAAAAAAAAAAAAAAAAAAAAATAAGTACAGTAAAATTTTGTGTTTTTAATTTTCAACTAAATTGTAATTAAATTTATTTCTAATTTAGAGAAATTCTTAAATATAAAAATTAACAAAGTAATTTAATTAAAATGATTGTTTAAATTTATTTTAAAAATAAAAAAAAAAAACCCTAATTCCATTAGTGGGTGTCTCTTGTAGTTCTTAAGACTCTACAAAAATATCAACTAATAGAAATCAAATTTTAAAATAAATTTTCAACAGCTAAGAATATAAATATTTAAATTCAATTGTTATAATTTTTTTACATTTGAAAGATAAGTTTTATGTGCCTTGTCATTTTGTAATCAGTCGATAAAACAATAAAATGTGAATCTATAGTTAGTTAAAATAATGATAACATGACCTATTTTTATTAAATAATTTAAATATTAAAGTTAATGGAACAGTAAATTGTGTGCAATTAAATTTAAAACAAAAACAAAAAAAAAATAAATTTTAACAACTATGGGGAACCCGCAGTCTAAGATCCAAGAAACCATCAACGTGGGATCAACATCAGCGTGGTCAAGTTCAACTGAAAACAACGAATCTTCCACCATAAACATCATTTTAATCTCAAGTTGTACGTATTTAATTCTAAGCTCAATAAAAAGAACACTATCTTACTTACTAAAAAAATATTTTAAGGAACAGGTTAAAATAAATATAATTAGAAATAACGTTTCCAAAATAGAAACTATTTAAAAAAAAAACAAAAACAAAATGTAATTGAAATAAATAAATTAAATAATTTAGTATAACTTATTATATAAAATATTATGCTAAGTATATAAAATCAAATAAATAAGTTATAGATTTCATAAAAATTACAATTTCTTATTCTCAAAAATATATTATATAATGTAATTAGCATTTACTAAACAAAAAAAAAAATAGTGCACTCACACAAGCTTATACCCATTGTCATACCACATGGACAAAACTTTAAAAGAAGTAACAGACAAAATAAATAAAATTTTAAGTAACTTAAAAAAAGATGGTAATAAACCCAAAACTGAGAAACTAATTAAAGAAAAATCACAAGAACTAAATGTATTAGAAAATCTTTATAACGAACTCTTCACCAACATTGTAGATAAACTAAACTCCGAAGAAATAAACACGTACATATCCGACAGAGAATAATAACGGAAATTTGAGTTAGACTTAACAATACAAAGGTGATACCAAACAAGGAAGAAAATACATCTAAAGAAAACTCAAAATTGAAAATGGAACAGTTTGACTTAAAAACCGCTGCAAACATCATTCCAGATTATTTCGGCGACCAAAAAACTCTTAAAGATTTTTTAGATGCAGTCGAATTATACGACGAAATGTTAGATGTAGGCGGAAAAACCTCATTACTAAAATTTGTTTTGAAGATAAAAATCAAAGGTACAGCAAAAACTCAAATTAATTTAGTAACACAGTATAAAAATTTTACTGATCTAAGTAAATTATTAAAAGATCGCTTTGCTTCTAACCAAACACTAAACGCATTAAACAACAAACTACAAAATTGTAAGCAAAATAGATTATCGGTCAGGGAGTTTGCATCTGAAATAGAATTGTTAACCACAAAACTAACCGACCTCCAAGCTTCAGATTTAGATGAAGCCAGCAAACCTTTAATAGAAAAATTAATATGCAATATGCTCTGAACGCTTTTAAAAATGGTATTAACAGAAACATTCAAAATGTAATACTGGCGGCAAATCCCAAAACTTTGAATGAAGCCATACCATTAGCTCTTTAAGCTGAGGCCAGCATACCCAATGAAGAAAAATTGAATTTCATTGGGAACATTAAGAAAACTGAATATTATAATAAGAATTATAATAACAAAACCCTATTTAGCAACCAGAGAACGAACTACTCTTTTAAAGAAAAACCAAATAATTATCAATTTCGTAATCAATATAGAAAACCAATGAGATACCAAAATTATAGAAATTATAATCATAACTATGCAGTCAAGAGAAATACTCACCAACAGAGATACAGAAATAATTTCACAAGAACAATTTCAAGTCAGGGAAACCAGACAACCCCTCAATTAAGTCGTGTGGGAACAGAATTGAAGGAAGACACGCAGAAAATCCAATAAATGTTTTCAAAATAAAAGCAGTCAACACAAGTTCAGGAAATTTTATAAAGATTTTTTTAGAAATGACCAATAGTTTAAATTTACTTATGCTAGACACTGGATCAGATATTTCCCTATTTAAAGAAAAAAAAGTTCGAAATAACCAAATAGTATATAGAGATGAAGCTTGTGTAATAAAAGGAGTGACTGCTGGTGAAACGAAAACAATTGGACCCACTATTACAACATTAAAAATAGACAAGGATGTAAAAGTCTCTCATGAATTTCAAATAGTAAATTAGTAAATTTTGGGTAGAGATTTTTTTTCAAAATACCGATGTTCTCTAGACTATGACACATGTTTACTCAAAATTAATTTACCTCATAGGCAAATCGAAATTCATTTCACAGACAAGATTGAAGGTAATAAATTTGTGATACCGGCTAGAAGTGAGGTAGTTAGACAAATAGTGATAGAAACAAATGGAGAATTTTTCGTAGAAGCAACAGAATTGAAACCAGGAGTATTTTCAGCAAATACCATATTATCATCGAAAAGCCCATTGATTAGATTTATTATCTCAACACAGAAGATATTATCATTAACAATTTTAAACCAAAATTGAGTGAACTAAGAGAATTCCATATTCTTAGAGCATATAAAGATAAAATCAAGAAAACAGACGAAACCCATAGAATACAACAATTAAAACAAGAATTAAAGTTAGACAACTTAAACGAAACTTATAAAGAAATTATTAGTAAAATTTGCATACAATATAATGATATATTTACTTTGTCAACTGATAAAGTAGAAACAAAAAATTTCTACAAGCAAGGCATAAAAATTACCGATTCAACCCCCGTATATATTAAAAATTATAGAATACCCCATGCACACAAAATAGAAATTGGGAAACAAGTAGATGAAATGTTGAAAGACGACATCATACAACATTCTATATCACCATACAATTCCCCACTTATTCTAGTACCCAAAAAACTAAAAGGAAATGATAAAGAATGGCGCTTAGTAGTTGATTTCCGCCAAGTAAATAACAAAATTGTTGGTGACAAATTCCCCTTACCCAGAATTGAAGAAATTCTTGATCAGTTAGGAAGAGCTAAATTTTTCACGGACACTATGAATTTAAAAGACTTCCTTTTGGACTCAAAATTAGTTCAAATAGCTTTCAACGAATGATGAATATCGCAATGTCAGGTCTATCTCCCGAAGCAGCCTTTCTATACGTAGATGACTTAATAATTTATGGCTGTTCACTGAAATCTTGTAAATGTCTTCGAGAGACTAAGACAATTTAATCTAAAACTAAACCCTTCAAAATGTTGTTTTCTACAGAACTCAGTTACCTATTTAGGTCACAAAATAACAAACAAAGGCATTATGCCTGATCCTTCGAAATACGAAACAATTCAAAAATATCCCATACCAACCAATTCAGACGAAGTACGACGATTCGTACAATTTTGTAATTATTATAGAAGATTTATTAAAAATTTTGCATATTATGCTAACACATTGAACAAACTCATAAGAAAAAATGCTAAGTTTGAATGGAATCATGAATGCCAAATCAGCTTCGACACATTAAAAAAGTCTTTAATTACAGTCCCAATTTTATGTTACCCTGATTTTACAAAACAATTCTTTTTAACTACTGATGCATCTAATACAGCCTGTGGAGCCGTCTTATCTCAAATAATCAATGAAAATGATATGCCTATATCGTACGCTAGTAAAGCATTCACTAAAGGTGAAGCCAACAAATCAACAATCCTAAAAGAACTTACAGCCATTCATTGGACTCTAACGCACTATAGACCATACCTTTTAGGGAAGAAATTCACAGTTCGATGTGACCATAAGCCCCTAGTATATTTATTTGGAATGAAAGATCCAAACTCTAAACTAACAAGAATGCGCCTAGAAGAATATGATTTTGAGATAGAATATACAAAAGGCAAATTAAATTTTGGTGCCGATGCTTTGTTCAGAATATCTATTAATTCGGAAAATTTAAAAGAAATGAATATATTTGCGATGCAAACAAGATCTGCTAGTAAAAACTATCAGACAAATAAAAATCCAGAAAAGAAAACTAATATTGAAACAATGAATAACATATCCTTATTTTTTTTTGAAACATCGACAATACCAACAGATTTAAATAGAAATCTACTTTATTTTTAAGAAAATGAAAAAGATACCCTAATAATGTGCACAAATAAAAAGATAATACAAAATATAAACTTAAAGGATATTACCAATTGCAAAAGAATAGAAATTGCTCTAGCGCAAGCTATTCGCAATTTGGAAAAAGTAGCGCTACAATCAGAAAGGAAAACAAATGAACTTAAAATGTATTTGTCAGGTAAAGATACGATATTCAACTATTTGAGCAAAGCAGATTTCAAAAGAATTGGGAATAAGTACCTAAAAAAACTGAGTATAATAATTTACTACCCACGAATAACATTAACGGACCAAAATGAAATTCAACAACTTATGAAAAACTATCATGATACACCCATCGGTGCTCATACAGGTATTACGCGTATGTATAAGAGAATAAAGGAAAAGTATCATTGGAAGAATATGAAAAACTCCGTAACAAATTACGTTAAAAATTGCATATTATGTAAAAAAAAATAAACACCACAACAATAGAATAAAAGAACCTTTTACAATCACTTCGACACCAACTAATAGTTTGGATGATATATCAATCGATACCGCAGGACCTTTTCCGATAACAGAAACCGAGAACAAATACATATTAAGTTTACAAGATGATCTCACGAAATATATACGTTTAATTTCAATCAAAAATAAAGAAGCAAAAACAGTAGCTAAAGCAATTGTCGAAAATTTTATATTAATTTTCGGTAATATAAAAAGAATTAAAAGTTATATGGGCACAAAGTTTATAAACATGACTTACAAAGAAATTTGTAAACTCCTCAAGATAGAACATAGTAAAGCTACTCCATATCATCATCAAACAATGGGAGGAATAGAGAGAAATCACAAATGCATGAATGAATATTTACGATCATTTGTAAATGATTCAAAGAATGATTGGGACGAATGGGTAAAATACTATGAATTTGCATATAATACCACACCTTGCATAGAACATAATTTTACACCCTATGAACTAATTTTTGGTAAGAAACCTCAACTTCTTTTTGATAAATCAAAACCAAATATAGATCCAATTTACAACATTGAAGACTATGCGAAAGAACTTCAATATAGATTGCAACTATCTCTCAACAGAGCGAAAGAATGTCTAATACAAATGAAAATCAAAAGAAAGATTAATAACAATAATTTAACTAATTCATCAAAAGCTGAAATAGGGGATAAGGTATTTTTAGATAAACATAATAATAGAAAATTAGATTCAATTTATTCAGGTCCTTATAACGTAATAAATAAGGAAACTGTAAGCTCAGAGTTGCAAGAGATTGGAACTGACAGAAGACAATGGGTACACAATAATAGATTAAAATATATGTAATGGAATAAGAGCTAGTTTAATCAAACAAAATATATATTTACTTTTTATATACTATATACCAATTTTTGTTTTAATTATAAGTTATAATATACTATATATATAAATAAAAGATATATATATCAAAATAAAATTTTTGTAAATTTTTATATTTTGTTATCCAAAACAAAAAAAAAGAAAGGGTATGAGGTGTAATATGATCTTTTATATTGCAAGTGCAAAGAATTTGCACTTTGTTTGCAGAATTGCAGAATTTGTTATGACTAAACCTCTGACGGATTGCAATGGATCCCACTATAAGAATTGAAAGTTTGCACTTGCATTCTTTAGGATCACATTTCAACCTATCTAAGATTTAGTCACGACAAATATGACTAATTAATAATTAATCACAATAAATATGACTAATTAATAATATCTATATAAACTTACCTAAAAAGAGAAGAAGGGCCAGTCGAGGAATCAATGTCATAGAATTAGGATTATTTTATGTTAATATAAAATTAAGATTATTATATAGTGTTAATGTAAATAAAATATTTTAAACCTAATAATAAAATAAATTTATCTTTTTTTAAATAATATAAGTTTTACTTAAATAATATTACACAACTCATTTAATGTATAATGTACAAAATCAGCTATGCCTGACGGCGCATGGTGCCCCAGCATCACTTTAGTTCTTAGGCTAGAGAGACACCAAGTAAGGGGGAAATTCGGAATATTCGGACTAAATATGATGCGTGAAATAAAGTTGCATCACCAGGTCTACTTACCAATACACAGATGTAAGTTTTGTTTTTGACATTTTGACATTTACCGAAAGCCGGTAAGTAATATATTTTTTGATGAATTTTGTTATCTAAAGCTAATAGAATATTGATTATTATTAAAATAGGTGATCTTAGAAATCATAATTAAGTATATGTATTCATTTTTAATTTAAGAATATACAATTTTAGGTAAACAACAAGTAAAAATAAATATTTTTATAATCATTTTATAACTTTCAAGAAATAAAAAGCTAAAATTTTTATAAAATGTCTTTTATTTATTAAACAATAAAATAAAATTTCAACATTTACGAACAATATCATCATTTATCATTTTTAATTTTATTTTACAAAAACCCAAGTAACTAATACATTTATATTACCTTCATGTACACAAAGTGAGTCAAAAGCACTATGATGCGCCGTCAGGCCTTGATTCAGAGTTGTTATGCTGGGGCACCATGCGCCGTCAGGCATAGCTGAATGAAACCAACTGATTTCGCATAACAGTTTGTAAATATATTGTGGTCTCTGTGTGGCCAACCAAAAGATATTGTAATAAAGTAACACTTTATTGCAATAAAATAATATTGTATAAGAGCGTGGTGTGCCTACCAGGTAAGGAATAAAAGTAACAAACTGCTCTTACGAATATTTTTACCAAGGATTTTAGTATGCTATCCTTAATTTTTGTATATTTGTGGATGACAGTAAAGGTCAAAAGGATTTTATACAGTGCACTGAATGAAGCAGTGTAGGCTTCATATGGTATTCTGAGAGAATGGAAGAGCAAAAAATCTTTGGTGCGTATTTAGCAATTATTTAGTATTGAATAATGTCAAAATTTGGGGACAGTCTGCTCGCTAGTTTTTGAAATATGTCTTTCCGTGCTGTTGCAATGATCTTTATTCAGGAATATCTCAAAACCCATAATTATTTTTAAACTCTTTTTTTAAATTTTCAGAGCACACAATTCATGATTGATCATATAAGTTATATCTATACGTTCCAATTTTCGAGCAGTTCTCAAACTTCATTATTGAATTTCTCGAAAACTATCAACTTGATGTGACATTCTATTTATACAAGGTTTGTAAAATATTAATTATTAATTATAGTATTTACTGTTATAGAATAATAAAATGCACAAATGGCAGATTTGGTTGATTTGTGAAACACACTCTATTACACGCATTAACATGAACATAACAACATTTCAAATTTATTTAATTGTCATTTTGGCATTCATATTGAAGTTTAGCGGCACTATTTCAATAAAAGTTTAAAATTAAAAAATTGGTATTTTCCTTCCAATGACACACTAAAAACGTAAGTACTAAAATGTTGAAAAAAATTGCAGGTTTTTCTTAGGTTACTTATTTAGTTTGTGGAATTTCATATAAATAAAATAGTTGTGATTTCAAAACTGTATAGAATTTTGCCCAGAAAAAGTCAAAAACACAGTAAAACTTCTATTTGATTTCCTTCTTTTTAGTGATTATAAATTATTTCAATATTTTTATTTTATTTACAGGATGTTTAGGCCGAAACAAAGTAAAATTTTTTTTAGTTAACTAGAAAGAGTACCAATACGTCATGAAGAAGAAAAAAACAAAATATTTTAACAAATAAAATTAATAAAAGCAAAGGACATCTTCCTGTAATTTATTTTGAAATCTAATTTAATATAAATTTAAAACTAGTTTCACTATTGTTTTAGATCAATTACCGTAATTTTCTTCCTTCAGAAATGCAACGTTTTCTAAAAATGAAAGACTTTCAACATAAAAGAACAAAAATAGCAGAAAAATAGAATGAACTAAAGTCAGAATTTGGTGTTTAGCTTCAGCTATTAAAATAAAAAGTAATGTATATTTCGGATATTTTTTGTTTGTTTTATATATATTTAGGGTAGGATGAAATTGTAATTATTTTGAAGTATATGCAAATTTTCATCCATTTCGTTATTTGCATAAATCGTACACAGAAGTGGATATACATGGATCAGTAGTTTGTAATGTTGTTGCTGGTGCTGATGTTTCTCTTGAATATAATATGCTGTATCCTATTTCAATGCTAATTTATTCGTTTTGAAGTTTTTGTTTTAATTCAAATTTTAACAAATCTAGAACTGAGCCAAAGCGTTTTATGAAAAAACTAAAAATTTGAAAAAACAAAAAAAGAATATTCTAGTGAAGAAAATAGGAATGATACTTCAAATAAGACATTTTCAATGAACTTTGCAAGAAATTTAAAGAGAAAAATTGTTAACTCAGTTTGCGTTTAGAGGTTTCATACCCACATTTATTTAATTAATTAGAACTTTTTCTCATTTATAATGGTGCTTCTGCTCTGCTCTGTTTCTTTTTTTCCTTGACAAATTTTCCTATAAAGCGCTTTTTGATTCGTTAAAGTAAAATTTTTACTCCTTTGACTTTTTTGTTTCCTTTCTTTAATTAGCAAATATGATTTATTCGAAAATTTTGTAAATAATTTTAAATTTGTTTTTTTTCTTATTAAATATTAAAAAAATGCAAATGAAACATGATTTAGAAAGACTAAATGCAAAGTTAGTATACTAAATTTACTTGAGGAGATTCATAAAAAAATTATCACAGATTCAAATTGTAAGTTATATATTAATAATTTATAGAATTATAAAAAATTTATTATAAACTATTTTAGCCAATATACTTAAGCAGCTTAAATATAATCTTTGGGTAAAATTACATGATACCTTTTCTGATATAGCAAATATTTTGTTATGGAAATCAATTTTTACACAAAAAGAGGAACAATTACATAATATTATTACAGTTAATAAGATCAAAATGACTGAAAACATAAATTCATCATTTATTATACATACAAATTTTGATGAACATATATTAAAATCAAAGACAACATTATTAACACTAATGGCTCAAAGTTTTAGTTTAAAAAACCAAAATTATAAACTTGTAGAAAATTTTATAAATAATCTTAACAGTTTTTCGGATAATATCAAAAGTAAACTTAATTTATATAATAAAGAAACGAATGAAGAAACTAATACTATAATATCAGAATATGTTTTTAGTTATGGTATATATTCAATTATTAAAGCCGAAAATGAATTTTTAAGCAATGAAATTGATAAATGTAAAAGAATGATTTCAAATGCAAGTAGCCAAAATGAAGAACATCAAATTTTAATTAATTCAATTAAGAGAAATTTATGCTGAAATTGAGAGTAGTGTTCAAAGAATTTAATATGAAAGATCTCAACTAAGGCATATTAAAGATAAAATTATTATTTCACGTCTTAAAATATTTATTAAAAGATGTTACGAAAAATACTAAAAACTTGTTAATACCAACTAATAAAGAGTATGCTAGTAGTTATATCGTTAGTTTAAGCAGTTTTGCGTCTTCTATACTTTGTAGTACAAATTTGGATATGGATCCTACACGAAGGTAAGTTTAATTAGTTTATTTCAAATATTAAATTTAATAAATTTTATTTTTTCAATCTATAATATCTTTTTGTAAAGAATTACGTTTTTTGTTTTGGTGAAAATTAAAAAATATTTTCTTATACTGTAAAAATACTTACTTTCTTGCCTCTTTTCGTCTAACATCTTTTACCATATTTCTGGTAGTAACATAATTTCATCATCATCGAAATTCTTGTTATGTGACCATATGTTTTGTTGCAGGGGTCCATACCCCTGAGGACCGAACATAGGCACGATATACCAGGTGTCTTTTGTGTAGCAGTCGTAGCGAGCTCGCTATGCGCGGCTATAGCGGTAGAATTCAAGGGGTGGTTGCCACTGACACACTGGACCAAATCTCGCTACTTGAAAACGGAAACTTTCTAAGACAGAGCACTAGGGTCGAATTAAAGGAAGTCTGCATGCCGCAGAAAGAGAAAAGAAACTAAACAGTAGAGAAAAAAAAAAGAATTCGAAGCAAAGGAGTGAAGCCCCTTTGATCACCCATCTCATGATTAGGCCGGCTGACCTGAAAACAAAAAAAAATTGAAGGAAAAGGGATTAGGACATCTTAAAATAAAAAAGTTTATTCAAACATTATTACAATATTTATTAATTCAAGAGAAATTAAAATTAGAAGGAGCAAAAAACCATAGGTATGTTACTATAAACTAGACAAATTTAAAAATTTTCTAAATAATAAGGTGAAAAAACTAAATAATATAAAAACCCAGCTTATTCAATAAAAAAAATTACATTTGCATATATGTAGAAAAATTGAATTGAAAAAAAAAACAATCTTGAAACTAATTATAAATAAAAAAATATAAAACGAGGCCAAAACCTAACTAAAAAAATCAATAAAATAAAAACTATTCTTCACAAAAAAAAAAAACACAAAACTTACATGATTTTCTTCGTGTATTGAGGTCTGATGGGCCCAGCAAACTCTCCTGAAAATAAATACATTCTGTTTTTGTTTTTTTTTTCTTGTAATTATTTTCTTTTCCCATAAAAACTCCATAAAACCAAATAATTGCAACTCATTTCAAAAAAATTTAAACGCTACTAAATACCAAAATACTTCATCATCATAATTATTTAATAAAACTTTAATTTCCCTAAACCAATCAGATAATATAAAAAATTTTTTTTTTTTTTCCTTTGTTTGTTTTTGTGTCTTATTAATCCTTACCAAACTTATAATCTATTTATTTAACTATAAGTGAACTAAACAAAAACTAGATACTTATTGTTACTGATACAGAAGATTCTCTTGTTGGTTTTAACCCCGAAACGTCTTCCAGATATACAGCAAAAAAATATGTCCCCACATGCTCCTCGCAAAACCGATCGGACTCCCACAACTTGCACTTTAGATTTACTACCTGAAGCCCTTCACACCACAGTTTCCTATCTTTTAACAATTAGAAAATTAAACCAAAACTCATTGTCTTCTTTTTTTTTCTTTTCTTTCGACTCACTATTATTTATGTCCAGTCAAAACACCCGTTTAACCACATTTCATATATGATTAGATTTTCTTTCCCTTGTCCAAACGTCAGTGTAACATTTTTTACCTTATTTTATTTTTTGTTACTATGTATGACTATGTTAAATTACACCATTTTAACTGATTCACCTTAACTAAATGTCTTAAGAAAAACACAACCAATATAAGTACCAATATCAACATTATCTGATGATTTAACGTTTATAAAAAAAAATTTTTTTCTTTTTTTTTTTTTTTTTTTTTTTTTTAATAAACTTCTGTTCCAGTTTTAAACAATACTTTAATTTTAGAACTATTACTTTATATGAGCTGCATCACACCTTCCAAATACTTTCATCATTTTAATAATTAGAATTTCCAATATTGCAAAACCTTTCTATATTCAAAAAAAACCACCGTAAGGTCAGAGCCCCTGATCGGCAGGGCTCTGCCTTCTTTAAAAATCAATCACTGACTGACTCTATTCTCAAGCAAAACAACTTGTTTGCTTTCAAAATAGACTTCCGTCAACGGGATACTGATAAGAGTACCGTTATTATAAAATTGAACCAAGGCGTTTTACATGATTTATGATCAATCGAATTCACTAGCTTTAAAAATCTTTAAATATTATTTTTAATGAAAAATACGAAATTAAGAGAAATTAAAAATTCACTAAAAACAAAATATTCCTGGAATTATTTTAAATTTAAACATTTTGTTGAAATTTTAATTTCATATCAATAATTGGAGATAGTTTAATTCAAACTATTCGTTACAAATAAATAAAATTGAACAACGCTTGTGATTTTAATCGTTTAATATTTTATATAAATTTCAATCTTACAAATATTTAGTTGATTAAAAACGACATATCCTTTCCAGACTTCTTATTGTAAGAATACGCAAGATAAAAAGTTGATCTATTGTGTTTACTTATGGACATGTCTTGCATAGAAGAATAATTCCTAAGACCACATGTCATTACTACAATCTTCCTAAAAAGGGAATTTTTCTCCTTTACCGCTGGCAGTTAACAGAGAAGGCAGTGATTTTATTCTTTTTACATGAGCTCCATCCATTCAAAAAGATAGTAGATTTCTCTTCAATTTCTTATAATTTATGTGATTTGAAATGCGTATGCTGTGGGCTAATTTAATCACATAAAAATAAATTTTATTGTGCTTACAAAGCCTCTCATTTCAACTTTCCTGGCTTTTGAAAATTCCTGTTTTTTAATTAAAAAAAAAACTTGTGTTTTAAAAATTTTAGGTTTTTTATATCGTTGTATTAATTTTTTTCAGGGCTTCACATATGGATAATAGCATGGTTAATAACAACAAATCCGCCCTGCCACGGGTCGTTGAAGAAAATCTCTTATTTCTTGATTTACCAATAAGAAAAATTGCAAATTATTTAAATAATTGGTAAGTATTATAGGTTTTTGATATTTTTAAAATTTAGAAGTTTCAATATTAATAAAATTACATTCCACTTAGTCGGATAATTACTATTTAAAAAACTAAATCTCCTTTGTCTTAAAATAAAAATTCCATAAAGAAGCTGAAGTTTCAAAATGCAAAGAAATTTTGCTGGAACATGATAGAAAAAAAACTGACAACGTAATTAATGTTTGAAAAGATTAAAATTGTAATTAATAATACACCTAAACAAAAATTAAAAACATTTAAGCATAACTAACAATAATAAAGAAAAAGCAATAATAATCAACAATAATAAACAATATTTAACTAAATAAGAAACCTATATTTTAAAAGCAAGAAAAAAGGAAAAGGGCAAGTTTTTTGTGCAACCTTTTGATAAGCCTAATAAGCAGCTTATACTATCTAAATTTAAATTAAACAGCTAATCAGATAATAGTTAAAAAAAATTGATCATAACTTCTACAGAGCAAAAGGGAAATTTTTAAAATAGTCTATAAATCAATTATTTTATATGCTCGCTTTATATGATACGTGTAAAGGTAAAATTCAATGACTTCTGAAAAAGTTGCTAAATTTTTTCTACTCATCACTTACCAATGTTCTTCAGCTAATTTCTTACTGGGTTTTTCTAAAAGTATGCAGTAGTTGCAATTAAAAGCAAATTAAAAACCAACGTTACAATTAGCTCTCAGGGTTTTTGCATTACACATAAATTAATTTTTATAGGACTATAACAAATGTATCAGACTTTCAAATAATTTAAGAAAGGAAAGTTACTGCTATACATGCACACTTGTTTTATCAAATCAAACTTATTCTGTTATCCTAGCAATGGAACTATTTAGTCACAAGCCACAGGTTGAATCTGTTAAAATCTTGAAATCACTTTTCTTATTAAAAATTATCAGACTTATCTGCCTTCTTGATGCTTTTTGTTTTTGATATTACAAATTGTCTAGGGTTTGTGGCTATGTGAAATGATGAAAAACAAAAAGTCAAAAAGAAAAAAACAGGAATTGCTCTGAGCTCTAAAATCAGAATTCAAATTGAGATCGATACATTTTTTTTAAAAAAAAAAGCCAACATCTCTCTATTACTGTTTCGTATTTAATTATTAATAATGAATTTTGATTATTTTACAGTTTAATACTTGACACCAATTCCTTTGATAGTAGAAAAAAAGGAATCATTATCAACACTATTTTTGATGCCGGTAACATTGTTCACATCAGGTGCACCAATTAAACTTATATCTGAAGAATTCGAATGGAATACTGAAATTAAAAAGAATTTTACACCAATACAGCCAGATGTAATTTTAGTTGAAGGTAAGTGCAATTTTTTATAGGTTCATCATTTTTTTTTTTTAACAAAAATATTATTTTAATAGTAAATGAGAGCATTTTTAAAGCCAAAGAAAACGCTCAAAATGATGAAGTTATTCAGCTATTGATATAATATATAATTGTAATTTCGACAAGTAGAATATTACAAAAACCTTTTAAATACTATAATTTCATATTAAGAAATCCTTTAAAAAAGTTCATTCCACCTGAAAAACTATTTATTAATAGAAATTTTTTCGAGTATGACTCAGAATATAACATGTAGTTATTACCGAATTGCTATAACTGGCGTTTCATATAAGGAAAACAATTTTTTTTAACATGTTTTTAAGTATTTTTTAGCGTGAGAAATGAATGCTCACTAACCTTAGTGTTAGTAAATTTTGCTCATTAATTTCAAAATTCGAAAAATATAAAATTTCTAGGAATGTTAAAAAATATTTGTAAGCACCATACAATAAGTCTTTTTCAAATATTTTACTTTATTTTTATTTTTATTTATTTTTTTATTTTCTCAGTTTGTGTCTTTAGCTATCAGAATACATATCCGCTACATAATTAATTCTTTTATTGATTAAAACTGAATTAAATTTGTTTTCAGTTTCAAAATAACAAAAAAATTTGTTGTTGAAAAATGCATAACATATAATATTTGATAATTGTAGGATAATTGTAGGCTTTTAACCCTGAAGAAAGAAAGTTCCATAATTCAAACTTGCTCATTTTTTCGATTTTGGCTTTGAACTTAGGACCGATTGAATAGTGATCAACCAAAGCTCACACGGAGACATTCCTCATTTTAGCCTAAAATTAAGAGCGTTCAATCTTCTAACTATGATGTTTTTAGTGTTTGGTTATCTACAATTGAAGTACCTATACATATGTAATCAATCTAAATGTATATTTTACATTTTTTTCTTGTATATTTTTGTTTAAAAATATTATATATATAACACTGAAAATAGTGCTATATAATGAATGTTCTAATTATTCTAGAATTGCTCTGTGAAAGTATTGTTATTATTTTTTTGTTTCTTATGATCTTCTCAATTAAGGAATGACTCTTTGTTTGGCGGCGAAACGTCTCAAATGAGGTTTGCTAAATCCTCTAATATCCTCAACTCTAAAAGAAATATAATTCTAGAGTAGAGTAGAGTAAGATATGAATTTTGCTAATTTGCAAAAATAAATGTTTTTATTTTATTTTAAATCAAATAATAGCTCTTATTATGTTCATTTTAAACTTTGAAAACTTTAATGAAACGGTAAACTTCTTAAAAGCTAGGTTTATAATTAATAAACACAAGAAATTTTATCAAAAGTAATATGCTACTTTAACTCCTTTATCACTCTATTTTCCATAGAGTACATGGGCTTTTTGATCGGTCTTAAGATGTATTGTGGAAGTTTATACCTGTTGTGAATTAAGCAGAGAGCCGAAATTATTATAAAACAGCCTACCTCAAACTATAAAACCTACCCATTTACTTATTCCAAAGCTTTCGTTATTTATTTGCCAGTTTATTTGCCCGACTAGAAAGTAGACGCCCGAGTTGCATGCCCGGGCTGGTGTCATACTAGGGATGTTACGCCGTGTCAGTACAAGCCCCTGCAACGTGGCCCCCATTTGGCATAGCCTATATATTAAACTTGGTGCCTAATTAGGTTCCATACTTAATAGTAAAAAAATAGCCCCGATAATAAAAAGAATAATTTTATAAATAACCTTAGTTGTATTATCTTTTATTTTTTAAATTTTATCAATTAATACTGTTTAATACTAATTTGAACAAGGTTGCCTTGTTCAAGACTTAGTACAAACAGTGCAAATAAAATAAGGAAGCCTTATTTTTTATGTTAAAAGTAGTTTTGAGTTGAACTAGGTTGCCTAGTTTGACTTGTTGCTTCAAAGAATATTTTTTGACAACTGAATCTTTATTAATTAACCTTTATCCGACGAATGTTGTAAATATACAACACTGAAAAGTACCCTCCGTAGGCCTAATGTTGTAAATATACAATTTCATGATTCTGATGTTTAGTGTACTTATTTTTCTCATATTGCTGGCCTGAATTAATTTGACTAAAATAAGTACTTTTAAAATTACTTGTACTTTTAAATTTTAATTGTACTTTTAAATTTTAAATGTAATTTATTTCAAAAATTTGTAAATATATGTATATCTTCAAACTCACAGAAACAAAAAAATTAATAAACTATTTTATGTTTGTTTTCACATTATTAATAAAATTTAAAGCCTAAGCCTAAAATGCTTATTTAACAGAATACTACTAAAATACTAATACTAAATACTTATATAAAAAAAACTACACTCTTGTATGCCATTTTTCAAAACATTCCAAAATACACAATCCAACGTCACATTTTTTACAATAATAAATTGTATATTTTGTTTTTTTCGCAAGTGAACATAACCGACACCGTCTTTGATTACCTTTTCCAGGCCAATGTTTAGAATGCTTCACTTCCAAACGTGTTAGTTGCGTCGCTTGTGAACATGGTCTTCCGCGTGACACCCCTTCCATTGTAATATTTTCTTCCTGCACTGTTCTCACTAAATCACGAATTAAAGCTTCTCTAAACTTTTTATGTGAAAATGTACCACCACAAGATTTATGCAAGATGAAAGCATTTAGAATAGTAATATCTGTTATATGGAAAAATAGTTTCTTGGTCCATTTCCATGTTCTTCGGCTATACCATAACTGTTTGCCATCCTGTCACTTTTATCGACATATTCCATGTGGGTGTTATAATCTTCAATAACATATGGCTTGATTGCTTTACCAAGATCATCTACAAAATTCCCTTCCCCTGGGGCAGCATGCATATTACTAAGGATATAAACTTCCCTTTTGTCTTTCCAACAAATAGCAGTTAGATTATCTTTTGTATATGATACGATATCTCTTCTTTTTAACTTTAATATCTTTGGCCCAAAGTTTGGTGGCATTCCCTTTCTGGAATGTCTAACGGTACTGCAGGCATGTAAACCTCGCTGGAGCAGATCATCAAAAAGAGCGGGAGAAGAAAAATAGCTGTCCATGTAATTCTTATGCCCAACTCCAGTAACAGTCTCAACAAGTTGAAGAACAGTTCCATGTGTTGGAGAGATAAGGGCTGTACCTTGCTGTCGTTGCTTTCCGAGTTAGACTACCATATTATATGTGTACCCCAAAGAATCACACAATTTGTAAACCTTTATACCAAATCTTTTGTGTTTTTTTGGTATATATTGTCTGAAAACTACTTTTCCTTTAAATGAAACAACTACCTCATCAACAGCTAGGTGTTCTGACGGATTATAAAACTCCTTAAATTTATTGTTAACGATGTCAAATATTTTCCTAATTTTCCTTAACCTGTCATAATTAGCTGCATTTTTATTAGGTGGATTTTCATTATTGGCAAAATGTAAATACTTTAGTATTTCCAAAAATCTATCACTTTAATAATATTTGAATAGAATGGTGTATAATACTGTTCAGATTTGGCCCGGTAGTCCTTCAAAGAATCTCAATGGCAATGTCCCATTTGAAATATTATTGCAAAGAACTTATACAGATCATGCATTTTTATATTTTGTGGGGGTGCACTTGTACCTGGTTTAGCTCTTACACATAGCTGCAAATATCTATTCGTTTCTTCAAGAACGATGTGTAAAACTTCTTGATAAAATATAAGAAAAATCTCAAGTTGTGATGATTCCGAATTTATATCAGGAAGAGATGCATGATTTATTCCTGGTTGTGGTCCTGTGAAAGGTAGAATATTTTGCTCAACTTCTGGCATTCTACGACGAAAAGCACCTGCTTAGTTTATATCGTCATCTTCGCTTCTTTCCGTATCACTCAAATTTATATTTTTTTCAGGAAACTCCTCTTCTGAATCACTATCCATGTACCACTCCTCTAATCCGTCTTCATTATTATCCTCCATATTGATGCGCGCACGTTTTGATGTCGTTGCCATTTCAAGTAATAATGAACAAATGAATTCACTTATTACCGAAACTACAGAAACTTATTATTTAATTTTTTCACAAAATAAATTAAAAAACTAATATAAACTTACAACAAAAATTTTAGCGCAATAATAATGGTTATATTCGTGAAGGGATCTAAAATATATTTGTAAATAAGTGATAAATGGTAGCTTTGAACAATTTGTAGATACAGTTTATTTATTTTATAATTTAAGTTTTATTTCCACATATCTTAAGTAAACAATTACACATATATTTTAAGTTAACAATTAAACTAATCACAAAAAAAAAAATACAAATTTATAATATATATTTAAAACAATATTTGACTCAACTCACAACTCACTTACAACTCACTGACTTTTCAAACTAAAACAACTATTTACATTAATTTTCAAAACCTACTTAAATCTAGACAGCCTACTTTTTATAAATTGCTTTTCAAATTTAAATACAGCCGCCACATAACCCCCCTACCAGAGGAACCAAAAAGTTCATCGAAATTCGCTTACTTCCATCACTTACAATTTGAATTTTGAATTTGAATTTTGTTTGTGTTTGGTGTGGCGTGTGATGCGTTTGGCGCGACGTGTGGTGAATTTTTTAATAATTCACTTGACAGAATTTCTTTTTATTTTTTTTAAGTAGTGTTATGTAAAAGTTCCATTAATTAATTAATGTAATATCATTTTTTATTAATAAATTAGTCTAATTTTATTTATTGTTTTTCTTCAAAAAAATTAAAATTTTACTAGTTAATAAAATTGTTATTTAATGTGAGGTGAGGCATAAATATTATTGTAGCCTGTCAAAGTAGAATTTTTTAATAATTAATTTTTAAATTTAAACAAAAACAAACGTATTAGGAAAAAAACATTCTACTGTGATGCGCTTGGTATGGCGTCGTTGGGCAAGTTGTTACTATATGAAAAATATGGCTTTAAACGTTCAATAGAAATATTGACTTCTTTATTTTTAATCCTTAGAGTAAAGAAGTCCTTACCTCTTGTTAAAATTGGGTAGGGTCCGTCGTATGGAGACTGGAGTGAAGTTTTATTAAATACCTTAACAAAAATATGAGAACAATTACTAAGTTCCTTGAACTGAAAAATTTTTTTAGCTGAATGATTTGAAGCTTCTACTGGATGAATTTCATTGAATATTTTCCGTAGTTTAACTACATAGTCAGCCTGTGATATATCAGATGCTATGTCTTGAAAGAAATCACCGGGTAAACCTATGCTTTCTCCATAGACTAATTCCGCGGGAGTGGCCAGAAATTCCTCTCTATACACTGTCCTTAAACCTAATAAAATAAGAGGTACAGCTTTCGACCTAGAGTGGGTATGACTAGTTAATAAACTAGTTTTGAAAGTTTTATGCCAACGCTCAATTAAACCGTTCGTCTGTGGATGGTAAGGTGTAGTACGATTGCGTTTAAATCCAAGGGTTTTTGAAAGTTCTTTAAATAATTCAGACTCGAATTGTCTTCCTTGGTCAGTAATAATAATTTGAGGAATGCCGAACCTAGATATCCACTCACGGCATAAAGCTGCTGCGCAAGTTTCAGCTGTACAATCCGGCAAAGGAATTGCTTCAGGCCAACGTGTGTATCTATCAATAAGTGTAAGACCATACCGGAAATTATCTGAGACGGGAAGAGGTCCAATGATATCTAAATGTATTGTATGAAAACGTGATGTAACAGGTTCGAATTTGCTTAAAGGTTTTTTAACATGTCGTGATATTTTATTTTGTTGACATTTCAAACATGCGTGAGCCCAATTGTTACAGTCCTTGTTCATGGAAGGCCAAAAGAATTTTGTTGTAATCATTTTATTTGTAGCTTTGATTCCTGGATGTGTAAGATCCAGATTGACTTAAAGACATGGAATCGAAAATTGGGTGGAATATAAGGTCGCATGTGTTTTGTGGATGCTTCACAGAAAATTTCAGCATTTGTTCCAGGTACAGGAATACTTACAAATTTATACGTGTTATCTTTAAGATAACTGTGTAAAATTTTATCCGGTTGTTGGGCTTTTGCGATAGCAACAAAATCCAAAACCGAAGTGCATTCAATTTCATTAATTCTAGAGAGGGTGTCAGCCACTGTGTTTTCCACACCAGCAATATGTTTAATATTCGTAGAAAACTGGCCAATGTAATCCAAATAACGTAATTGACGAGGGGATGCTTTCTCTGGCTTTTGCCAAAAAGCAAAAGTTAAAGGTTTGTGATCTGTGAAAATTGAAAAGACTCGCCCCTCTACATGATATCGAAAATACTTAATTGCTTTATAAATAGCTAGAAGTTCACGATCATAGGTACTATAGTTTCTTTGTGCTGTACTTAACTTTACTGAATAAAAACCTAAAGGCTGCCAAATATTGTCAACTTTTTGTTGTAAGGCAGCTCCTAATGCTGTGTTGGAAGCATCTACAAATAGAGCCAAATCGGCCGAATGATTTGGAAAAGTTAAAAGGGTTGCTGTAGATAATTGACTCTTAACTGCCTCAAAGGCCTTAACTGAATCTTCATTCCAAGGCACTTTTCTATTTCCATCTTTTTTATTTCCTTTCAAAAATTCATTAAGGAGTAATTGATGTTGTGCTGCATTTCGTAAAAAACGACGATAAAAATTTAACATGCCTAAGAAACGGCGCAAGTCTTTAACTGTTTCAGGTCGTTTAAAGTTATTAATTACTTCGACTTTACCAGGTGATGGTTTAATGCCATCAGCACTGATAAAATGTCCTAGAAAATCAACATTAGGTTTCATAAAAACACACTTATCTAAATTAATTACAATACCATATTCTTGTAGTCTTTTAAAAATTTGCTCTAAATGAGATAAGTGTTCTGTCTCTGATTGAGACGCTATTAAAATATCATCTAAGTAAACAAAAAAAAATGAAAATTCCCTGAGCATCCAATGCATAAATCTTTGGAAGGTTTGTGCTGCGTTGCATAATCCAAATGTCATACGCGTGAACTCGAAGAGTCCGAAAGGCGTACAAATCGCTGTTTTTGGAATATCTTCCGAATCAATTGGAATTTGGTGATATGCCTTTGTTAAATCTAATTTTGAGAAAATACAGCAACCTTTAAGATTTTGGGAAAAATCATGGATCAACGGAATCGGATATCGATCTGGAATCGTTACTGAGTTTAATCGTCTGTAATCGCCACAAGGCCTCCAATCACCATTATGTTTTTCAACTAGGTGGAGAGGAGAAGACCAAGGACTCTTAGAGGGTCTACAGATACCTTGTTTAAGCAAAAGATCGAATTCCTTTTTAGCAATTGCCAATTTTTCTGGCGAAAGTTGTCTTACTTTAGAAACTATAGGATTACCACGCGTTAGTATCTGGTGGGTTATAGAATGTTTAGTGGGTTTTGTAAAACCTATGTCAGTGGTTATATCGCTGTAGGTTTTAAGTAATTTACGAACCCGAGGATCGAACGTGTTGTCGATGATTAATGATAATTGTGAGCTAGGGCTTTTAGAAATTTTACAAATTGATTTAATAGAAGTCAATGGATCAATATGCTTTTTCTGATAAATTGACTAGTAAACCGTAGTGGGAAAGAAAATCTGCTCCTAAAATAGGTTTAATAACATCTGCTACTATAAAACTCCAATTAAAATCTCGCCGAAGTCCTAAATTCAAAATTAAAGTTTTTCGGCCATAAGTGTTTATATTTGAAGAATTCGCTGATAAGAGTTTAAAACTAGACGGTGGAGGTTTTCCTGTTGAAGGAGCAAGGATTACTGACACATCAGCGCCTGTGTCAATTAAGAAATTGTATCTTGAATTTTTATCAAAAATGTGTAAACGGCTTGTAAATTTCCCTTTATCGATCGCCATTTGAATCGATAAACGATTTAGTTTTTTGTTTCAGGCTTACTCGTAAATGAACATGGCTGGATACATTTAGAAGCTTTATAAGCAAAATGACGGTGGTACCAGCACAAATCTGATATTAGATCTACCAATATCATCACCAATATATCTACCAGGGCTTTTAGACCGATGTCTAGATCGAGAATTAAATCTCGAATATCTTGTATTACGTCCTGACTCTACTTTTCCTTTCAGATTTTTAACTTCTTTTGTTAAATATTCTAATTGTTTTGATATACCAGCAATCATTGAAATATCTGCATAAGGTGCAGTACACGATAAAACCTGAGGCTTATTTTATACCTCTAAAATTTTGTCTGCACAATTAGCTAAATTATCTAAAGTTCCTGGATTACATGAAAGAATCGCTTGAACATTTTCTGGTAGACGTTGTAGCCAAAGCGTACGTAGGAGTCCTTCAGTAATATTTTCCCCTACTAACTCTTTCATTTCGCGAAGGAGCTGTGAAGGTTGACGGTCTCTTAAATGTAAATCGCTTAGCAACCGGCTTAAATTTGACTCTTCACTTGCCGAAAGACGCTTAATGAGGTTAGCCTTAAGAGTGTCATATGGTTCAGTTTGATGTGGGTTTCTAATAATGTCACTAATGACTTTAATTAAGTCGCCGTCTAAAACTGAAAGGACGTAATTGAATTTAGTCTTTTGTGTAACAATTCCGGCAAGCTCAAACTGAGCTTCCAATCTATCAAACCAAAATTGTGGACATTGTTTCCAAAACGGGGGTGGTTTAATTGTTACTGCAGAGATGGAAGGAACCGAATCACCAATATTAGGGTTCATTTTAATGAAAATCTAAGAAAAGCAATTTTTACATATGTTATTTAAAAGTTAAACTGAATTATTTTAGTCTAATTTCTAATGTAAATTATCTAAAAAATTTAATTATTTTTCTTAACAAAATTTTTTAAAATATTAATATTATTTCTGATACGTTCAGTGCAGCCTCACACTGAAGATTTTTAGGCTTTGTCCCGTATCAGCAATAAATATTTTGAATGCTTATTTGAAATATAAGAAATTTCGTATTTTGAAATTTTCTTGATTTGCAATCTTGAAATTTTTCCTTTAGTTGACTGATTTTTCAACAAAAATTTCTTCTTCTATTTCTGTCTTGTTTTCTTTGTTCCTTTTCTTTTATCAGGGTCACGTATTATGTGACTACACTTGGAATTGTTGTTGTCGGGGTCACCAATATGTAGATACAGTTTATTTATTTTATAATTTAAGTTTTATTTCCACATATCTTAAGTAAACAATTACACATATATTTTAAGTTAACAATTAAACTAATCACCAAAAAAAAATACAAATTTATAATATATATTTAAAACAATATTTGACTCAACTCACAACTCACTTACAACTCACTTACAACTCACTGACTTTTCAAACTAAAACAACTATTTACATTAATTTTCAAAACCTACTTAAATCTAGACAGCCTACTTTTTATAAATTGCTTTTCAAATTTAAATACAGCCGCCACAAATTGTTTATATCATAAGCACTCCAGTGCACTCTATGCTATGTTTACTGACTTATGTCGTAGATTTGATTTTCATGAAAAATCGTTATCATGCACATCCAGTGCACAGCCTACTCCATGCTATGTTTACTGATTTATGTCGTAGAATTGATCTTCATCTACGCTTGCAAAATCGTTATCGTTTCAAACGCATAATATGGTGTCTTTGGGGTTACAAAAACATGGAAAAGTATTTAAGTTTGTTAAATTATAGGTTTATAAAGACAATTGGCACGATTTATTATTTTAAAATTACATTGGATTAAAGTTACTCGGTCTTAAAACAATAAAGTCATGGAGTTGTATATTTACAACATTAGGCCTACGGAGGGTACTTTTCAGTATCGTATATTTACAACATTCGTCCAATGATGTACCTATTTTAGTAAAAAGTAGAGCAAGCTTAGTCTTGTTTAGTGCGACAAAAATCCGTAGGTTAAAGGTTAAATAACTTCTTATATACTAACACTTTGCTTTGTTACGTGACCATATGTTTTTATGCAGGGGTCCATACCCCTGAGGACCAAACATAGGAACGGTATACCAGGTGTCGTTTGTGTGGCGGCGTAGCGAGCTCGCTATGCGCGGCTATTGCGGTAGAATTCAAGGGGTGGCTGTTGCCACTGACACACTGGACCAAATCTCGCTACTTGAAAGGGGAAATTTCAAAAGAAAGAGCGCAAGGCTCGAATAAGAGGGTTAAGACCACAGAAAGAAAAAAAACTAGCTGAGTGAATAAAAAAAAAGGAACTCGAGACAAAGGAGTTAAGCCCCTTTGTTCATCCATCTTATGTGGGAAGGGAAAAGGGAAAGGGAAAGAGGATTAGGACATCTCAAAAAAAAATAACATAATTTATTCAAACACTATATATTATTTTCTAAAGCCGTAATTATAGTATCAACATCACTAGAAAGTGAAACTAAATGTCTAAATAAAATAAAAAAAATGGCATTAGGGCTAATTTGTTCAATCAAAATTTATTTTTTTTTGATTAGCGTCGCCAAATAATATTCAATTTGTCGAATTATACGTTTTCCTAAGTCCGTAACACTGTCACTATAATTTTTTCTAACCGGATCACTTTTAGTTTCTAATTTTAATGATTGTTTTTTGTAATGGCGTCCTTTCAGCAGAATCTCCTCCTGCTTCAATTTTCGATTCACCACCATTTACAATCGGTGCAGCTTCTTCAACCCTATTAACAAACTGCTTTGATTTAACTTTAAATGTATTTAATTATATATATTTAATAAAATATCCTGGTTGTAAATTTAACCTCAGCCCTGTCTTGATTCACGTTTTCCACCGCTAATTAGAGTAAAGTTATAACACATCATAAATAGCTTGCAAAAGACATCTATATTTATGTTTTTGTTGTATAATAAGTATCTAAATGTAATATTTTTTTTTTTTTTTTTGCACATGCTACCATACACTGCCACCAAAAATCTAACTTGAAAAAACTACAGTAAGGTCAGAGCCCCAAACCACCAGGGCTCTGCCTTACACAAAATCTAATCATCGACTCCCTGCATTTCAATTTTTTTCCATTTTCAAGTTGATGATAGCGGTAAGCCTACCGGCTTTTCCAGTCAACCAACCTGCCACTTGTTTTGTTAACAAGTTGATTCACCGAGGCACCCGATATATTCACCGCTATCATTTTCGGATTGCCATTGAAATGCAGTCAGAAACAATTTTAATTTTTATCTATATTTATTTATTTTTTTTTTTGTCAGAAATTTAAATTTATTAGGGCAGGTGTCCGTTACAGCTTACATTATATATTCTTAACTAAACAAAACAAAAACTAACTAGACTAAACAAAATATTTTATACTAAGTATCTAGCATCAAGTGTACACATTCTTGTGTAGCTTGATATTGTTGTTATTGTGGACTCTCAATTATTAGACTCGGAGTCAGCAATTCCTTTTTTATCAACTGTTTATGAATTTGTATAAGATATATTCGGTGTTAATTTTATGATTTATAGTCTAAAGGTCCTGAGATATATGTGTGCTTCTTTCAGATGATTTATAGTCTAAACATCTTCCGCCCCCTTGAAGTCTCGTACTTCAAAGCTGAACTGTTCTTTCCTGGTAGAAGGCTAGTGATACCTACAGGATTGATTTTCACCTTTGATCTTCGTTTGGGTTGCGGTAAAGTCTTCGGTTTTTCAGGTGGTCGTTTTCTTAATTTGGTTCGCTGGGTATTACCTTCCTTGTCCTTCCTTGTCCTCCCTTTCAGACTCCTTCTCGTTCGAAAGACTATGAGTATCTGATTCACTTGCCTCGATTGGTAAAGGACAAATGTGATGTATCGCTCGTTTGAGAATCCCAGTTGCTGTTTGGATTTCAACGACTCGAATTGATCCATTCTGACCTGGTGTTACTCTTATGACGCGGCCCATTGTCCATTTTAAAGGCGGCAAATTTTCGTTTTTTATGATTACCATTGTGTTCAGCTTCATATTTTGCTGATGTTTGGTCCATTTATTCTTTTTTTGTAGCTCACTGAGATATTCTATAGTCCATCTTTGCCAAAATTCTGGTCGCAATGCTGTTACTAATTTCCATCTAGTGCAGGCTGACATGGATTTAATTTCTCCTTCGGGTAGTGTGGTAAGTGGTTCACCGATAAGAAAATGTCCGGGTGTTAGTGCAGCTAGATCATTTGGATTAGATGACATTGGTGTTAGCGGACGTGGATTCAACATTGCTGCTATTTCAATTGTTGCTGTACATAACTCCTCGTATGTTAATGATGCTGAAGTAAATGTTTTTATGAACAATTTTTTGAATGATTTGACAGCAGCTTCCCATAATCCACCGAAATGTGGTGCACGAGGTGGTATGAAATTAAATTGCGTGTTATGTTGCGCATAGCTTGTCATGATCTTTTCTTGTGAAGTCTTGTCTCTCAATGTGTCGACTAACTCAGTCAATTTATTGTTTGCTCCTACAAAATTGGTAGCGTTGTCGCCATATAACTCCTTACAAAAACCATCCCGACCCATGAAGCGGCTTAGAGCTCCTATGAAAGCATCAGTTGATAAATCTGTTACGACTTCTAAATGAATGGCCTTTGTTACAAAGCATACAAAGACTGCCACATATGTTTTTTGAGGTCTTTTTCCTCGTAGATTATAATGAGTCCAGATCGAACCACAGAAGTCAACACCAGTTGTTAAAAATGGTCTACCTGGTAAAACTCTTATCCGGTAAATTGCCCATCAGCAGCTTCATCAATTGAGGGCTAGCGCGAACACATGCTACACAGCTATTAACCACAGATCTGGCTAAACTCCTGCCTTGAGTTATCCAGAATCGTTGCCGAGATAAGGATAAAAGAGCTTGTGGTCCTGCATGTAGATGATATTTGTGTAAATGATTCATCAACATCTTTGATAAAACATGATCTCCAGGTAGAAGCCATGGGTGTTTAGCATTATAATTGATTGTAGCCGATTCTAATCGTCCACCTACTCGTAATAAGCCATTTTCATCCAAAAATGGGGTTAATGACGTTAGCTTACTTGTAGATTTAACCATAACTGTTTTTCGTAGGTCTTTTATTTCTTCACGGAATGCCTGTTAAGGAGCTTGCCCTGTCATGTTTATACTTCTGACATGTGGAGCCGTTCTGAATCTTTAATTGTTCCTTGAATCGTCTCGTGCTCGGATTACTGTTGCAGTGATACGTTGTAGTTTTTCAAACGAATTTCCATGATTTATTCGAGCTATGAAGTGATCCTGATGTGTATAAGAAGCACAATTAAGCACTATTTTGACCTTTCTTTCTTCTTCGGGTTGTCTTACAACTTCAACCTGAAATGTAGGCCATTGTTCTTCTGGCTCCTTTAAAAAGCTGGGGCCCCAGAACCACAATTCTGGAGAAATTAACTGATGTGTCATCAGTCCTCTTGTTAGCATGTCCGCAGGATTATGGTTCGTGCGGTTGTGTCTCCATTGTGTTGGTGAGGATAATTCAAGGATTCTTTGGACTCGTCCACCCACATATGGCTTCAGCAAGGCAGGGTCACTTCTAATCCATGCTATTGTAATTTGGGAATCGGACCAATATATAACGTTGTCAATTTTGATGTTAATGATCTTTATAATCCGATTCACTAACTTTCCTGCAAGCATAGCTGCACAAAGGCTCCAGTCGAGGAAGTGTTATAACCTTTATTGGTGCTACACGTGATTTGGCACATAACAATTTTACTTCAGTGATTCCAAGCTGATTAGTTGATCTTAAATAAATCACTGCACGGTATGCTAATTCACTAGCATCCGCAAAGGCATGTAGTTGTATATTCTTCGTATTACAATCAATTAGAGCATATCTTCCTATTTTCAAATTGTCAAGCATTTTTAACCCTGATCTATATTTAAGCCACCTTTCTCGAAGTTCAATTGAGAGCTCTTGGTCCCATTCAAATTTAGACTTCCATAATTCTTGGATGAAGATTTTAGCCTTCACGATTACAGGATTAATTAATCCCAAGGGATCAAATAGTTGGGCAGTTTCAGACAATATTGTACGTTTAGTCATTTCCTGATGCACTGATAAGTTTGCTGAGCACAAAAAGCAATCTCGACGTGGCTCCCAAGCTAATCCCAGTGTCTTTATATGCTCATCATCATTATTATTCAACTTTAAAGTTGATTCCAGATCGTTTTGTGGAATACCTTGCAGAATTCTTTCATTATTGGCACACCATTTGCGCAGCTGGAAGCCTGCTGATTTTAATATATTACTCAAGTCATTTTTTAACTTAATAACCTCGGTCAAATTATCATGACCTGTTAATATGTCATCGACGTAAAAATTCATTATAATACGAGAGCCTGATGGGTAGCATATAGATTCATCGGTAGCTAGCTGCTTCAAGCACCTAGTGGCTAAGTACGGGGCTGCCTTTGTACCATAAGTGACAGTATTCAATTGGAAATATTTGATCGGTGTATTGGGCTGATGTCGCCACATAATTAGTTGCAAATTTCTGTCCTCCTCTTGCATTAGAATTTGACGATACATTTGTGTAATATCAGCTGTGAACACATACTTGTGTATTCGAAAACGCAAATGTCAAACAAGTCATCTTGTATCTTCGGACCAGCCACCATTAAATCGTTTAGAAAAAGATTGTTCGAAGTCCTGGCTGAAGCATCAAATACAACTCTTAATTTCGTAGTACTGCTCTCAGGCTTCAAAACATAATGATGAGGTAGAAAGTAATGAACCTTGGGAATATCCGATTGAGATATTTCACTCATATGGCCTAGATTTTGGTATTCCATCAAAAATTCATTATATTTTTGTTTTAAGTCCGGTATCTTAGCAAGTTTTTTCTCCATACTAATCAATCTTTTGTAAGCCATTTTGAATGAGTCGCCTAAAAGGTTCGGTTCACTGAAAATTGGCATGTTTAACGTGAACCTTCCGGACTCATTCCTTAGAGTTGTTGCCATGAAGAAGTCCTCACAACGTAAGTCAATTTTGCTAATAGTTGGTATATTGGAGCATTCCTCTTGATCCCAAAACTTTTTCAATTGCTGTTCCAAATTCAAACTAACTAATCCACAAACTCTGTTAGTAACATTGGTTGCCTTCCCTAACACAATCCAGCCTAACGTAGTTTTTTGTGAAACAAGAAGGTTTTCACCGAGCTTAGCTTGCCCATTCAGCATTATTTCTCCATATACTTCTTCTCCAAGAAGAACATCTATCCTTCCTGGTTTATTAAAATCCGTGTCTGCTAAGATAATATTATCCGGTACATTCCAATTGTTTATGTCAATAAATTGTTGTGGTTGCGCAGAAGTAATTTCTTTTATTACATAAGCTTCTACTGATGTACCATATCTTGATGTTTTGGACTGGAGATTTATATTAATCTTATCTTGTATCTTGAGTCGCATTTCACCAATTCCACTTAGACTTAACTCATTCAAGGTACCTGCTATATTTAATTTTCTTTTTAATCTTTCTGTTACAAAGCTAACTTGGGATCCAGAGTCTAATAAAATACGACATTTAAGAAGTCTTCCATCACCCTCTTCTATAAATGCTACAGCCGTACCTAGAAATACATAATACGCTTCGCCTTGACTGGAAGCAGACCCTAAATGACTCATCAGCTTAACATCCCTTTCCCTTTGGGGAAATTGCGTACTTGGATGCAGTAATGTATTGTGTCTTCTTAGACATTTAAAACAACCCTTGGATGAACAATCTTCTAATTTACGACCTATTTTCAAACAGTTAAGGCATAAGCCTATTTTTTTTACTGCTACCTCTCTTTCTGGCATTGGTAATTTTAAGAATTTTTCACAAAAATATATTGCATGGTTACCACTACAATATTTGCAGCCTTTTCTGCAATTTTCAGTAGTTGCTAGAGTTGTGGTTTTGAATTAATCGGGGATTCGCTTTTGGCCGAGTGACTCTAAGGCCTGAAATCTTAGCTCCAAAAATTCTAAAAATTCTTTTAATGATTGTAACTCTTTTGGTGACTTGAGAGTTTGTTCATATAAATTATGAGTGTTTCTATCAAGCTTTCGTGTAAGAATATGTAAGAGGATTGGATCCCAACTTTCTAGAACATGTAGACCCAAATTCTCTAGGCCCACTATGCATTCCATAGTAGTGTCATGAATGGTCTTAATTGAAGTAGCTGAGTCATAAGCAATTGTTGGTTGTGTTAGTAATTTATCTAACAAGGCACCTACTAATAATCTTTGGTTCGAATATCTATCTTTCAATAAATTCCATGCTGCAATATAATTTTCGTCCGTTACTGGAATGTGCCTTATTAGTTTTTCAGCTTATCCTGATAAGTTTGATTTTAAATAAAACATCTTTTGAGAGTTTCCTATATCTTGCTTGTGAATGATCTGATTAAAAAGATCATGAAATTGTTGCCACTTCAAGTAAGTCCCATCAAATTTTGGAATTTGAATATCTGGTAACTTTACTGATGGCTTAGCAGTTGTAGCTACTGGTTTATCTCCACGGGTTACAGCATTTTTGTTTTCAGCCAATTTAATGACAACTTCTTCAACTTCTTCTTGTACCTTAAAAAAGGTTTCCCAATCGTAAGTCCGTGAGAATTCGATGTCCTTCATACATAAACTCTTGTGGTTCTGTTCGATCTCGTTCCAATATTTTTGGATGGCATTACTTTTTAGTTCATAGTATTCCTTGCTTTCTACTTCGACATTTTCCTCAACCTTATCTATTATGGTTTTCAGATTAGTTAGCAATTTCTGTTGAATGTGCACTAGTCCGAACGATTCCTCTTCCTTATAATTTTCAGTTTTTTGGTTTTCATTATGTTCTGCATTGGGATGACCTTTTAATGCATCGAGTGCATCCTTGATATCTGATGCTATCTTGATGTAGCCCTTCTTTACAACATTGAAATAGTCTGTTGTAAAATATTCATGTAATGGTAATGCAGACTGAAATAATTTTCGTATTTTTTCATCTTGCTCTTCAAATTTGAGCTTGTTATATTATTTTTTTTTGTTCTTCTTTGAGTTCTTTTAATATAATTTTTAATTCCTTTTTTGTGTTTTAAGACTATTTTGTATTATTAAATTGTTTTCTATTGTGTGTTTGTGTATCACCAGAGGTCCTACTGGTTTTGAAGATGATTTATATTTTAACGTTAAGGGTGAAATAAACTTCTCTTAGCTCACTTAGGACCAGTCGCTATTACCCTTCACTTTTCATAATTTGTATTGAAGTATCAACTAAATTTGTTATTTATTTATTTTTAAATTTATTATTTATTATTAGTACAGTGTGTCCTACATTTATAAGGGCACCCTATTTTTTTTGTATAACTCTTTTTCTATTCCAACAAACTCCACAAAATTTTTTGAGATTATTGTACAGTTAAATTCACGATTTTTCTCAAAAATTAGAAACTCTACTGCAATTCGGTCGTTAATTATACTAGTTTTTCTGAAAAAAGTGGTGTCCCACATTAATAGGGGCGCTTGACGAAAACTAAGTTTTTTCAATACAAAATATCTTTATTCAATTAAATAAGCTATGTTGATAAAGGATTAATAGTCAATCGAATTTCCATTGTTTTTAAATACCATTTTAATACGCTTCGACATCGAATCATTAAGATTTTTGACGTTTTTCATGCTGACGTTGTCCCACGCCTACTTGATCGTGTAATAATTCGTGGTTTTTATATATATTTTTTATTATTTATTATTTATTATTTTATTACAATTATATATATATATATATATATATGATACATTATTACTTAATTCTAGCAAAAATTTATTTTAATACTTAAATAAGAAAACATATTATTACTTAATTTAAATATAAAGTTTATACAATGTTCCTAATAGAATTTTAAATCTAAGTTATTTTAATAATAAAATTTTATATGAAAATAGTCCTAATCATAAATACGAAATTTGTGTTCCAATCGAAAATTAAAGGAACATCCTTGAAGTTCGTAATTTTAACAAAATATTCTAAGTCCAAATATATATAATCAGGATTCATGAAGTTCAATCTATTAACGAATTATTCTAAGTCCAAATATAATCATAATCCATGAAATTCAATCTATTAACAAAATATTCTAAGTTCAAATATAATTATAATCCTATCAAAAAAAACAAACAAAGCGCAAGCGCTAAAAATGAGAATGGCGCAAGCGCCGCTTTTGAAGGTTAGACTGGGAGTGAAATCTCTATGCAATATCTCCTATATTTATATCAAAGATATCATATAGGAAATCGCATGAGATTCCTTACTTCCCACGATGCATAATGCAGATATCATATTGCACCAGATAAGAAAAATATCTGTGCATATGATTTAAAAATAAATGTGCAATATATCATTGCACATTGAAATGAAATTGATAAGCACATAAGTGCAATATCATATTTCACATGCACATATCCGTGCATAGGAATTTTGTTTTGGCTATACAGCCGAAATATTATGCACTTGAAATTCTTATCTGCATGATATCTAATTTCATAAAAGATAAGAATTGAAATATTCTTAATCCCATGATACTAGGTTTCGCGTGATACAAAGTATCAGAAATGTAATTAACCGAATTTTTGAAATTTTGAAATTTTGAAATTTTGATAAAAAATTTGAATAGAAGGTGAGTATTAAAAATTGTTTAAAATATGAAATTAATTATAGGTATATTACAATCGCATCTTTAAACTCGGCGACAGTCGCTTACTGCTTGGCATTATCATAAACATTGCGAACCATCATGCCCCAAACGTTTTCCATCGGATTAAGGTCCGGAGAAATTCCAGGCCATTTGAGTATCGTAATTTTCGCCCTAGCTAACCAATCTTTGGTAGACTTACAACCATGTATCGACGCATTGTCCTGCTGAAATGCTAGCTTAGCAGAGCGAAAACGTCGGATATAGGGCTTCAGATGTTCTTGAAGCACTGCCTGATAATTTTCGCTATTCATTTTATGCGTAACGAATGCCACGTCAACTTTTCCAAAACCACTAAAAGCTGCCCAAATCATCACGGATCCACCCCCAAAGTTTCTTGTGTTAAAAAAACGAGGTTCTTTTCGGATATCATGCCAATAGTACCGTATTCCATATGGACCATCTAATTTAACTTTTTTTCTTCAGACCAGATAATCTGGAACACAAAAAAATGCAATAAGCTTTAAAATACATTATGTGTTACACACCTTTGACCATTCATGCGTCCATTGTAGCTTTTCTTCTGCAAAATTATAGCGTGCTTGCATGTGTTGAGGCCCTAGCTTAGGTGCTTTTTGCATTTTTTCGCAAATTAAGTGTGGAGATTCTTTTAAAGCTCGGTGCACTGTACTTTTAGATACGTGCGGGGTCACTTCATTCCTAATTCTTCTGCAACCTTTGGTTGTTTGAGAAGCGGCGGCAACTATTCTTCGTTTGTCACGCTCTGAAAGCTTTGGACGCGGTCCTCGCTTCTTTCTCACAATTTCCTTACCTTTGTTATTCAAGTACTGGTCAATTGCATTACTAGAACGTTTAATAAGCTTAGATATCTCTCGGTTTGATTTTCCAGCAATTTTGTATGCATCAATTACCCCCTTTTCTACTTCAGACAGTATTTTTCCTCTTTCCATATTTTTTTTATGTTTCCCGTTGTTGATCGTTACCGTACAAACACGATTAAACTGACTAACAATCTATTTTAGTAGCCTATTTAGCTGAGTAATTTTTTTGGCAGAATTTAGTTTTTATTTCGTTTTGTAGTTGCATATAAGGCAACTTGTGTTTTAGCATGGATATAGAAAATTTTTTTTTATTGCGCACAAATAAACTTGAAAACTGTTTTCAGCAAAAATGTTTCTATATTGTCTAGACTGTACAGTAACCGCTAGAAAGCAGTGCTTTTGTAAGCCTTGAGTCATTTTTGTTTTCATCACGCTCTTCACTTTGTGCATGTATCCCCACCTTAATAACTCAATTATAGCAGGAATATAATTCTAACAGCATGATAATATTATTATTGAATATTCCTTTTAATTATTTGATGAAATTTTACCAGTAGAACAATTTTGTATTGAAAAAACTTAGTTTTCGTCAAGCGCCCCTGTTAATGTGGACACCACTTTTTTCAGAAAAACTGGTATAGTTAACGACCGAATTGCAGTAGAGTTTCTAAATTTTGAGAAAAATCGTGAATTCAACTGTAAAATAATCTCAAAAAATTTTGTGGAGTTTGCTGGAATAGAAAAAGAGTTATACTAAAAAAATAGGGTGCCCCTATAAATGTGGGACACGCTGTAGTAACTAAAGCATCAGGACATTATTTTTATTCTTTATTACTAATACATCGTCTTTGGACTAATTTCAAGTATGCCAGTATTAAATTTATTCTTATCATCCCCCTATGTATATGTCCAAAGATATATATGTATATATAGCTATATTTACTTATTTTGCTTTTTATAGTAAATATTCCGGACGACAATCGGTATAAATAACAACACTTTCCTCTCTCTTTTTGTTTTTTAATTCTATTTATTTACTTTTGTTTATAGAACATTACACTTTAATGATGTTAAATTTCTAACGATGAAAACAGTGGGTGCCTTTACTATTTTCTCGTAGAGAGGTGGCATATTGGTTACTTCCGATTATTTGAAATACTTCCGTATCCTTGATTGTTGACTCTAATTGTTCTGGGATGCCTAACTGGAGATTCTTAGGGAAATATGAGTAAAATTTAAGTTCAGGGACTTCACTTTCGGGATTGTCCTCCTAGGGTATTTCGAGATAATTTATGGTAAAACTGCATGGCTTTGTTAGAGTCAAGATTCCGGTACCTTGTAAAGGAGTTAATTGCACATTGCTTTGACAATGTATTCGTAGTGAAAAGCCAAGTAGTTTTGGTGGAAAGTTTGGTTATTAAATCGGGGTTTTGGGTTATTATGCGGTATTTACAATTATTATTAGTTTATTTTTCATTAATGATATTTAGGAGGCAGTCATTGGGGTCGAAACCAATGGTTTTAACTTGCGTTTGTTCGCATATATACAAATTTTTTGTTGATATGCTATGTAATTTGTAACAATCACGTTGAAAGTTGGTATTAGTATACTTCAAATAGGCATGACTGTTTGGGTTTTTAAGAAGAAAATTAGAGTAGATATCGAGTAGTAGGGTGGTGTTTTCTGGTTGGGGCAGGGGTAGGGGGTAAATTGGTTGAATTCTTAGATCGGTGGGTTCTAATATTGGTAGGTCTACCCGTACGTAAATTGTGGTATTATTCGCTAAAAACCGTATTTTTGAAATTTGGATAATAGTTGGTAGATCCTAGAAGAGCTTATGGGTTGGGTGTTGCTGCGCGATTTTTTGGATTAATTCCTGGAATGTCTCGGGGTCTATGATCAGTGGGTGAATTTCCTATTGAGAGGGAGTTCATAATTATATACTGCTCATTTAAATGATTGGAAATTTGTTGGAGGGTTAGAGTTATAGTGGTCAGTTAAGAAATTTCACCACTTTGCAGCTAATTAACATACTATTAAGCCAGAAGGTTTGTTAACTATTTTATTGATTGTTGACAGAAATTTATTACAATCATTTTATGTAAATTACAATTATTTTATATAAAATTAAAAACAATTATTTTATGTAAAAAATTAAAAAACAATTAATCTCAAAAACTTAAAACTTAAAACAAAATGACAATTGTCAAGCAAGTCAACTCTCATGACTTGCTTGACTTATTTGATTTTTACTACAGCCTACTACGTGAAATAGTTAAACTTATGATCACAGATATTTCTCCGCCACACTACTCCCCCACCAGATTGACCTAAGGTCAAACGAAACACTTTTTGTTATGAGAGGTTAAAAGCGGAGTTATATTTAAAATGAAAATTTTACTTTATTAGTTCGATTATTAGTGGCGATATCATCATTCGGAGAGTTGTTATAAGCGAAATAAGGCTTTAGCCGTTCAGTAGAAATATTGACATCTTTGTTTTTAATCTTAACGGTAAAGAAGTTTTTACTTTTGGATACAACAGCGTAAGGTCCTTCATAAGGAGATGTAAGTGCTGTTTTATTGAAAACTCTAAGGAAAACGTGTGAGCAGGAATCAAGGTCCTTGAATTTAAAATATTTTAAGGATGAGTGATTAGAAGCTTCGACAGGGCGGATGTCTTTGAATAAATTCTTTAGTTTAATAACGTAATCTGCCTGAGACTTACAAGATGTTATTTCCTGGAAAAAATCTCCTGGAAGACGAATGCTTTCGCCGTAAACCAACTCTGCCGGCGTGGCGCCAAATTCCTCCCTATACACTGTTCTTAGACCTAATAGAATTAAAGGAATAGCTTTTGACCAAGATTGGTTATTGTTAGTTAACAAACTGGTTTTGAAAGTTCTGTGCCAGCGTTCAATTAGTCCATTAGTTTGAGGATGGTACGGAGTAGAACGTTTTCTCTTAAAACCTAAAGATTTAGACAATTCTTTAAACAGATCGGATTCGAACTGTCTACCTTGGTCTGTTATAATAATTCGTGGAATTCCAAACCGTGCTATCCAATCACGACATAATGCTGCTGCAATTGTTTCAGCTGTACTGTCAGCCAAAGGAATTGCCTCAGGCCAACGAGTAAATCGATCGATAATCGTGAGACAATATCGAAAATTATCTGACACTGGAAGAGGTCCAATTATGTCTATATGTATTGTGTGGAAACGAATAGTGACAGGGTCAAACTTGTTTACGGGATTTTTTACATATCGTGAGATTTTATTTTTCTGGCATTCCAAGCATGCTCTAGCCCAATTATTACTGTCTTTATTCATGGACGGCCAAAAGTATTTGGCTGAAATCATTTTATTAGTTGCTCTTATGCTTGGGTGGGAGAGATCATGTACCGATTTAAAAACCTGAAATCTAAAGTTAGGAGGTATATATGGACGAAAATGTTTTGTTGAAGTTTCACAAAAGATTTCGGTATTAGAACCACACACCGGCATTTTTAAAAATTTATATGTTTCATTTTTAATAAAGTCATTTAAAGTTTTATCTGATTGTTGTGCTTTCGCTATTGCAGCAAAATCTATGGTTGCAGGACAATTTATATCCTCTACGCGCGAAAGAGTATCAGCAACAATATTATTTGAACCAGAAATATGTCTGATATTAGTTGTAAATTGACCCACAAAGTCTAAATAACGCCATTGCCTGGGAGAGGCTTTCTCGGGCTTCTGTTTAAATGCAAAAACCAGTGGTTTGTGATCAGTGTAGATAGCAAAACTTTGACCTTCAACGTAGTATCGGAAGTACTTGACCGCTTTATACATTGCCAATAGTTCACGATCATAAGTGCTATAGTTTTGTTGCGCTGAATTTAATTTCGTTGAATAAAATGCCAAAGGTTGCCAAGAATTATTAGCTTTTTGCTGCAATACAGCTCCCAATGCAATGTTCGAAGCATCCACGAATATCGCTAATTCTGCAAAAGAATTTGGAAAAGCCAATAAGGTTGCTTTAGAAAGCTGGTTTTTGGTTATTTCAAAAGCCTCTAGGGAATCTTTGGTCCAAATAATCTTTTTACAACCTTCCTTTTTATTGCCTTTTAAAAAACCGTTTAGCAGTAATTGATGATGTGCTGCATTGGGCAGGAATTTTCTATAAAAATTTACCATGCCTAAAAATCGACGAAGTTCTTTAACAGTACTAGGCTGCTTGAAATTACGAATAGCTTCGACCCTATCAGGAGAGGGTTTAATACCCTCTGCACTGATAAAGTGACCTAAAAAATTTATGTTTTGTTTTAAGAATTCGCATTTCTCTACATTAATAATTAAACTATGATCTCGTAACCGTTTAAAAATTTGGTTGAGATGATTAAAATGTTCCGTTTCTGATTTGGATGCAATCAAAATATCATCCAGATATACGAAGCAAAATGGTAAATCCTTTAAAACTGAGTGAATAAATCTTTGGAACGACTGCGCAGCATTGCATAGACCAAAGGTCATCCTAGTGAACTCGAAGAGTCCGAACGGTGTGATAATAGCAGTTTTCGGAACGTCTTCTGGTTCTATAGGAATCTGATGATAGGCCTTAGTTAGGTCTAATTTAGAGAATATACAACAGTCTTGTAATAAATGAGAAAAGTCGTGGATCAATGGTATTGGATAACGATCTGGGATTGTTATAGAATTAAGCCGACGATAATCACCGCATGGTCTCCATTCACCGTTCTTTTTTTTAACTAAGTGTAATGGTGAAGACCAAGGACTTTTTGATGGTCTACAAATACCCTGCTTAATTAGCAAATCAAATTCTTTTTTGGCCGCCAACAATTTTTCCGAAGATAGACTTCGTGCTTTAGATATAATTGGATTAGCGGTAGTAATAATCCTGTGGGTAATTGAATGTTTAATTTGTTTGGGTAGACCTGTATCTGTGGTGACTTCAGACCAAGTTTTCAGAAGATTCTGAATACGAGGGTCGAAAGAGTTATCGAATAACAATGATAAACCTGAGTAAATATTTCTGGCCATTCTACCACCGGATTTAATATTAGTTAAAGGATCAGTAACTGACTTTTCGGCTAAATTAATTAATAATCCGTAATGAGATAAGAAGTCGGCTCCAAGAATAGGTTTGACAACATCAGCCAAAATGAAATTCCATGTAAATACACGGCGAAGTCCCAGGTCAAGTGTTAAAGTTCTACGACCATATGTATCTATACTAGAAGAATTTGCGGCAATTAATTTAAAACCAGAGCGTGGAGGTTTGCGAAATGAAGGAGCAGGGATAACAGAAACATCCGCTCCTGTATCAACCAAAAAATTTAAATTAGTGGATTTGTCATAGATATGTAAACGGCTAGAATAGTTCGTTTTATCAACCGCCGTTGAAGAAGATAAACGAACTAGTTTTTTGAATTACTGGTAGAAGAAAAGGTACAAGGCTTAATGCATTTCACAGCTTTGTCCGCAAAGTGTGAGTGATACCAACAGAAATTTGATCCACAGACAGAGGATTTAGGGCTTCTAGATCTTGATCTAGATTTTGATTTTGTATTATAATTAGAACCTACCTTCTTCTGCAAATCGGCAACTTGTTGTGTTAGAATATCTAAACGATCAATGATTGAATTGATTTTGGAGTTAGAAGATTGCCCCTCAATTGCAAAAACGTTAGATTTGTTGTATACTTCAGCAATCTTATCGGCACAATCAGCCAGTACATTTAGATTACCAAGATTACAAGAAAGTATAGCTTGCATGTTTGTTGGAAGTCGTTGAAGCCAAAGTGATTTTAATAGATCGTCTGAAATCCTATTGCCTCCAAGTACCCGCATTTCGCGTAGAAGTTGCGAAGGTTGGCGATCACCTAAATTCAGATCGTTCAACAATTGATTTAACTTAGTATCATCACTAACTGAAAGTCGTTTAATCAAATTCGACTTTAGATTATTATAAATTTCAGGTGAATCAGGTTCTCGCAAAATATCACCTATTATGCTGATGACATCGCCATCTAAAGCGGCTAAAACATAATTATATTTAGTCCTCTGTGCGGTAATACCCGCAAGCGTAAACTGCGCTTCTAACTTATCAAACCAGAACTGCGGAGCAGATTTCCAGAAAGGAGGGGGTTTAATAGATGTGGCGGAAACGTCTGCATAATCACCACTTGGAGAAGTCATATTTTAAACTATTTAACGTTAACAAAAATACTTTAAACTATTTAGTGTTAATAAAAAAAAAATTGAAATAAAATAAAATTTAGATAATAATACTTAAATGAACTTTTGATATTGAAGTCTGGAAATTGAACTCTTGAACTGATTGCAATCAATTGAAGTTTTGAGAAAATTGTAGTTTTGCTTTGATTGAAGTTTTGAATTGATTGGAGTTTTTACTTGATTGAAGTCTTAAAATAGAGTAAAATATTTAGTTTGTTCTTCAGGATCACCAGAACTTATTTAAATTCAGAACTTATTTAAATTCTAAATGCAATGCAATGAATTGATTGGAGCTTTTACTTGATTGAAGTCTTGAAATAGAGTAAAATATTTAGTTTGTTCTTCAGGATCACCAGAACTTATTTAAATTCTAAATGCAATCGTCAATCTTCGGAATTAAATTCCAATTTGAAGAATTCAATTGTCGGGGTCACCAATTTTATAGTGGTCAGTTAAGAAATTTCACCACTTTGCAGCTAATCAACATACTATTAAGCCAGAAGGTTTGTTAACTATTTTATTGATTGTTGACAGAAATTTATTACAATCATTTTATGTAAATTACAATTATTTTATATAAAATTAAAAACAATTATTTTATGTAAAAAATTAAAAAACAATTAATCTCAAAAACTTAAAACTTAAAACAAAATGACAATTGTCAAGCAAGTCAACTCTCATGACTTGCTTGACTTATTTGATTTTTACTACAGCCTACTACGTGAAATAGTTAAACTTATGATCACAGATATTTCTCCGCCACAGAGTGATAGAAGTAATAAGTTCGTTGGCGTTGGTTTTCAGGTTTTCTAGATTGATAATTTTGTTTTGTTTAATAGTTTCTTGGTGAAGCTGTTTTTCCAATTCTTGGGTTCTGTTAGCTAATTTGGTTTCGCTCATGCTAATGTTTTTTAGAGCTGCGCCCAAGGTATTTGTGGTGGATGATGTGAGGGTGAGGGATGTTTGCTTCTGCATCAGATGTATGTTTTCGGTATCGTGTTTTTCTAATGACTGTAGCCGGGAGTATATTTTCTCGCTATCTTCTGCATCCATTGTTCGTTGTCTCACTAGGAGACAAGGCATGAAAGTTCGGGTCAATTTGGCTACCACTGGCATTACCCTGGGATAGCTCTTCGAGGAAAACCGGGGCAAGCTCTGCCTTCCTCCAAAAGTCCATCCCAAGGTATAAAGGCTGTTGGAGTGATGGGACTAGCAAGAGTGTTAATAGCAAGTCCCTCCCTCGAAACACAAGGCGCACGTTCACACGCCCTACAATTGTCTTTCCTTCTCCGCCTGCTGTTGTTATATTTGCCGTCATCGGTTTCCATTTTAAACTTAACCGTCGTACAAGATCCATACATCCTGACCCCAAACAGCTGACGCTAGCACCACTGTCTAAAAGACCTGTGATCCTCTCGTCCGCTATTTGGACGTCTATAAACGGACGTATGTCCCCCGCACGACCGAGCACGGCTTCGTCCAGATGGTGACGGAGAAGGAGGACTCTATTCCAATACATTCGACTCCGAAGAGATCGTTTGTACCGGAAAAGTTTATGTCGTGATGGTTTTAATTCGCAAATTTGGTATTTGTTGGTGGATCCGAATATTCTCTCTCGGGCCTCTCGGTAGATCCTCAAACGTTCATGGAAAGGCCGGCGAGGAGCCCACGTAGGACCGGAGGAAGGTTTTGACGGAGAAGTCCGAGGGAGAATAGACAGTTCACGAGTTTTGATGGCCACTAATGGTTCTTGGGATGTGGTGGGCCTTCTTGAGTCCGCTCCCTGACGTGGTTTCCCGGTGAACATCTAGGACAATGTGGCTCCAAGGTGTCTCTTAGTCCACACGAAAAACAAAATTGGTGTTTTACTGGCTTAGCACAATCAAAGAATCCATGTCCTATTTCTTGACAATTCCAGCATTTCCAAGATCTTCTGGTGCTGGTCCCCTCACTCTACTTTCCGTGATAGGCTTCGAGTGCTATTGGGTAACTATACTCTGTATGTCCGTGTAATTCACTCACTGCCTTCTTGAGAGGTCTATAGAGAGGTGGCCCTTCACGTTGTTCGATTGCGAGACATCTTTGCCTCACTTCCCCTATAGAGGTCATACGTGTAATGTCGAGTTGATGGGCTATATCCCTACGTAAGGCGCGGTAAATAAATCTGAAGGAGGAGTTCTCATTTCTTGTCGGATGCTCATCACCCTCTCGAAATAATGGTTCACCGATTCCTCCTCCCTTTGTTTGTTCATTGTTAATTCGATGAGTCGGTCTGATTCAGTGGCAAAGGAACCAAACATCTCTATCATTGCCTCTTTTAACCGTTGCCAGTTGCAATTGTATTCTCTTCCAATGAAATCTAAATACCACCTTAAAGCTGGGCCTTCCAGGAGTAGATGAAAATCTCTCCTTAATAGCTCCCATGGTGTTTCATAATTTCCTTGTAGGGACTCAAAATGTCGAAGGAATTCCTCAATGGATTTATTTCCTTCGTTCCCATTGTATCTTAGCCTCATTTATCAAGGCTGGGAGTGTGCTTGGGTGTTCTTTGACAATTTGCAGAGCCATAAATCGGAACCTAACCATCCCCAACTCTTGTTGCCTGATACGAGGTTTCACTTCTGGTGTTCTGTGGAACCTCCTCCTTCCTCTTTTGATCCAAAGACCTCTCCAGCCGCTGGAACATTTGGTCCATTGTCGTTACTAAATGATCTAAATTCCGACTACTCAATTCTTCAACCTTATCAGTCAATCGTTGTTCCAGGTTGAACGTGAGGTGTGGCTCGCTAACTGCCTTTGATAAATTTCCAACTCCTAATGAGTTCTTGTCTTTTGCAGTTGGAGGATCTGTAGATTCTTCCTCTTCCGTATTTTGGCTGTGGGTAGACATGGTGGGACTGTTCTTTGCTTTCGGTTTTGGACTATGGTCTAACGGCATAATAGTTTATTTCATAAATTAATTTAAGATGTCCTAATCTTTGACGGAAAAGGAAAACGGGAATCTAGAAAGGCAATAAAGTGGGATAAGGGAAACTCTAAGTGAATGAGCATACTGCTCACTGTCCATCAGCCAGTCCAACCGTAAGAAGGGAAAACTTTTGCACAGAATTTATGCCGTTTGAGCTCCATTGAGTGGGTAAAGATTCCAGACGAAATGAAGCAATTGCCGTTTAGGCCGGTTGGTCGGCACTTAAGTGCAAGGAGCTCAGGGTTGTTGAGTGGCAAACACAAAAAGGAAAAAAAATTCTATAGCTGAAGTGCAGGCTGGAGCCACATTGAGCCGATCCACCTCCGGACAAGCCGCATTGTCTTGGCATAGCCAAGAACAAAGATTCAAGGATTAAATCCTTCGGCTTCACTGCTCAATGCCGCCCGAGCCCACGTTCTTGCTATTTATCTCTACGATGAGAAGTTGGGAGTAAGACGAAATAAACTTTTTCTAAAGTTCCACAACTTGTGAATAATCCGCATTGTCTCGGCTAAGCCAAGAACAAAGGTTCAAGAATTGAATCCACAAGTTGCTTCCATCCGGAATCCGTCCATCTTGTCTCCCTCCAGCTCTTTGGATGAATACCGCAGGACATTGCCTGTTCAAGAAGTTCATCCAAAGGCCTTTATCTCAAGGAGAGGCTTGACTCACGACAATCAGACTAAGCAAAAGATGCTTTATGCTCGTTCAGAACAATATGACTGGAAAGAAGAAAATAGAATTGAAGGTCTCAACAACCAAAGGAGGGTCAAGGGTGCGTAAAGCATAATTTAAATTGCAACTAAGTTGCTACTATGGGGGGGAATGAGGGTAATGTTTATCATGTTACACCTCGGATCTAAACAAATCCTCCATTGATATGTTTTACCATATCAACTTCGGGTAAGCCGATCGTTGGGCGCCATGTTACGTAAACATATGATTTTCGCAGGGGCCCATACCCCTGAGGACCATTCATAGGCACGATTTACCAGGTGTCGTTTGTGTGGCGGTTGTAGCGAGCTCGCTATCCTCGGCTATAGCGGTAGAGTTAAAGGGGTGGTTCTTGCCACTGACACACTGGACAAAAATCTCGCTACTGAGAGGGGATTTTCAAAGAACAGAGCACAAAGCTCAAATCAAAAAGGGGTTGAGGCTGTAGAAAGAGAACAAAAAGTAAATAAAAGAATAAAAAAGAAACTCGAGACAAGGAGTTAAGCCCCTTTGCTCGTCCATCCTGTGACTGGGCCGGCTGACCTCAAAAAAACCAAAAAAATTTGAAGGAAAAGGGATTAGGACATCTTAAAAAAAAACTTTTATTCCAACATTATACTGTTCATTTATTTAATTGAAATATAATTAATTAAAACAATAAAAAAAATATTCATAAAAAAAAACTTAATCCTAGGCTAACCAAAAACTTGCCCCCAACTAATTAAATATAGAAAAAAAATGCATGGTAAAGTAACCACCAAAATTACATATATTTAAACTAAGATAATAAAAGAAATTTTCTGAAAAAAAAATTTTAAGCTGAATGAACTCACATTAATGCTAACATTTCCTTGATGTTTGATGGGCCCAGCAAAACCTTTTCTCTAAATTTATTTTCTTAAAGCAAAAAAAAATAATGTATATATTTTAAATTTCTTTCTTATTTTTTTTTTTTGTCTGCAATATTCTTGTTACCCTTATTTTTCTATTATTATTATTATATTATAAGCAAATAATTTAGTTTAATTTCGTACAAAAAAAATTGCAATAGTATTGGTTTGACATCCAAGTTTGATATCTTTTTTTCTTACTAGTTCCATGTATACCCCATTTCGCATAAAAATGTATAAAGTTTACTATAAATTGTTTTATAATATACCTGAGTTTTAATCTTCAACGGGGCTTCTTATCTATCACCTTAATTGTTAATTTTCTAAAATAATTCTAAAACTACATCATATTATATTAATTTAATGAAAATTTACAATTTATTATTATTTTACATGTATAAATTTTTTTTTTCTTCAACAAAAAAAAACTCCGAAATATAGACTTTTCACATAGCTTTTTTTCAGCATTCATAGTTATTTAATATCTTTTTTTTTTTCAACATTTTATTTATTAAAATAAAAAAAAGACGCATAATTTTCGGGTCCCTACATTCTAGTTTTATTATGAACCAAGTTTGTATTTTAACGCAGTCTTTTTTTTTTTTTTTGTATTATCGAAATTCCTGTTGGTTTGCAAAAATCACGCCATTAGGCTTTTGTTTTGTCCATTGTTTTCTTTTCTCCAAAATACTATCGATTTAATTATACATAAACTTTTGTTTGTTTTCATAGTTAGTCCAAAAGAAAATTTATGAAATTTTAACTTTACTTTTCACTACTTTACTATTTTTTTTTTCTTTTCGCTTTTCCCTTCCTTTTTTTTTTTTTTGTAAACTTAAAATTGAATTCACTTTTATGTTTTTATTGTTTTCCTTTAATCAAGTTTTTCTACACTTTGTATAAGAATTTCTATCTTGCTCCTGAAATTTAATTAAACAAAAAAACTGTGAACACAAAAAAAAACTCCATAAGGTCAGAGCCCCCCAAGTGACGTAGGTCTGCTTTTATTGAAATTCTGTCACCGACTGACTGCCCTTCCAATTGCAATCACATTATCAAATTGGTGATAGCGGCAAGCCTACCGGTTTTTCCCAGTCAACCAACCTGCCACTTGTTTTGTTAACAAGTTGATTGACCGAGGAAACCGATAATTTCACCGCTATCGTTTTCTGATTGCAATTGAAAATGCAGTCAGAAACAATTTTTAAAATTCATTTAAGACCTTTTTCTTTTTTTCTTGCCTCCAAGTACCCGCATTTCGCGTAGAAGTTGCGAAGGTTGGCGATCACCTAAATTCAGATCGTTCAACAATTGATTTAACTTAGTATCATCACTAACTGAAAGTCGTTTAATCAAATTCGACTTTAGATTATTATAAATTTCAGGTGAATCAGGTTCTCGCAAAATATCACCTATTATGCTGATGACATCGCCATCTAAAGCGGCTAAAACATAATTATATTTAGTCCTCTGTGCGGTAATACCCGCAAGCGTAAACTGCGCTTCTAACTTATCAAACCAGAACTGCGGAGCAGATTTCCAGAAAGGAGGGGGTTTAATAGATGTGGCGGAAACGTCTGCATAATCACCACTTGGAGAAGTCATATTTTAAACTATTTAACGTTAACAAAAATACTTTAAACTATTTAGTGTTAATAAAAAAAAAATTGAAATAAAATAAAATTTAGATAATAATACTTAAATGAACTTTTGATATTGAAGTCTGGAAATTGAACTCTTGAACTGATTGCAATCAATTGAAGTTTTGAGAAAATTGTAGTTTTGCTTTGATTGAAGTTTTGAATTGATTGGAGTTTTTACTTGATTGAAGTCTTAAAATAGAGTAAAATATTTAGTTTGTTCTTCAGGATCACCAGAACTTATTTAAATTCAGAACTTATTTAAATTCTAAATGCAATGCAATGAATTGATTGGAGCTTTTACTTGATTGAAGTCTTGAAATAGAGTAAAATATTTAGTTTGTTCTTCAGGATCACCAGAACTTATTTAAATTCTAAATGCAATCGTCAATCTTCGGAATTAAATTCCAATTTGAAGAATTCAATTGTCGGGGTCACCAATTTTATAGTGGTCAGTTAAGAAATTTCACCACTTTGCAGCTAATCAACATACTATTAAGCCAGAAGGTTTGTTAACTATTTTATTGATTGTTGACAGAAATTTATTACAATCATTTTATGTAAATTACAATTATTTTATATAAAATTAAAAACAATTATTTTATGTAAAAAATTAAAAAACAATTAATCTCAAAAACTTAAAACTTAAAACAAAATGACAATTGTCAAGCAAGTCAACTCTCATGACTTGCTTGACTTATTTGATTTTTACTACAGCCTACTACGTGAAATAGTTAAACTTATGATCACAGATATTTCTCCGCCACAGAGTGATAGAAGTAATAAGTTCGTTGGCGTTGGTTTTCAGGTTTTCTAGATTGATAATTTTGTTTTGTTTAATAGTTTCTTGGTGAAGCTGTTTTTCCAATTCTTGGGTTCTGTTAGCTAATTTGGTTTCGCTCATGCTAATGTTTTTTAGAGCTGCGCCCAAGGTATTTGTGGTGGATGATGTGAGGGTGAGGGATGTTTGCTTCTGCATCAGATGTATGTTTTCGGTATCGTGTTTTTCTAATGACTGTAGCCGGGAGTATATTTTCTCGCTATCTTCTGCATCCATTGTTCGTTGTCTCACTAGGAGACAAGGCATGAAAGTTCGGGTCAATTTGGCTACCACTGGCATTACCCTGGGATAGCTCTTCGAGGAAAACCGGGGCAAGCTCTGCCTTCCTCCAAAAGTCCATCCCAAGGTATAAAGGCTGTTGGAGTGATGGGACTAGCAAGAGTGTTAATAGCAAGTCCCTCCCTCGAAACACAAGGCGCACGTTCACACGCCCTACAATTGTCTTTCCTTCTCCGCCTGCTGTTGTTATATTTGCCGTCATCGGTTTCCATTTTAAACTTAACCGTCGTACAAGATCCATACATCCTGACCCCAAACAGCTGACGCTAGCAGCACTGTCTAAAAGACCTGTGATCCTCTCGTCCGCTATTTGGACGTCTATAAACGGACGTATGTCCCCCGCACGACCGAGCACGGCTTCGTCCAGATGGTGACGGAGAAGGAGGACTCTATTCCAATACATTCGACTCCGAAGAGATCGTTTGTACCGGAAAAGTTTATGTCGTGATGGTTTTAATTCGCAAATTTGGTATTTGTTGGTGGATCCGAATATTCTCTCTCGGGCCTCTCGGTAGATCCTCAAACGTTCATGGAAAGGCCGGCGAGGAGCCCACGTAGGACCGGAGGAAGGTTTTGACGGAGAAGTCCGAGGGAGAATAGACAGTTCACGAGTTTTGATGGCCACTAATGGTTCTTGGGATGCGGTGGGCCTTCTTGAGTCCGCTCCCTGACGTGGTTTCCCGGTGAACATCTAGGACAATGTGGCTCCAAGGTGTCTCTTAGTCCACACGAAAAACAAAATTGGTGTTTTACTGGCTTAGCACAATCAAAGAATCCATGTCCTATTTCTTGACAATTCCAGCATTTCCAAGATCTTCTGGTGCTGGTCCCCTCACTCTACTTTCCGTGATAGGCTTCGAGTGCTATTGGGTAACTATACTCTGTATGTCCGTGTAATTCACTCACTGCCTTCTTGAGAGGTCTATAGAGAGGTGGCCCTTCACGTTGTTCGATTGCGAGACATCTTTGCCTCACTTCCCCTATATTATTATTATTTTACATGTATAAATTTTTTTTTTCTTCAACAAAAAAAAACTCCGAAATATAGACTTTTCACATAGCTTTTTTTCAGCATTCATAGTTATTTAATATCTTTTTTTTTTTCAACATTTTATTTATTAAAATAAAAAAAAGACGCATAATTTTCGGGTCCCTACATTCTAGTTTTATTATGAACCAAGTTTGTATTTTAACGCAGTCTTTTTTTTTTTTTTTGTATTATCGAAATTCCTGTTGGTTTGCAAAAATCACGCCATTAGGCTTTTGTTTTGTCCATTGTTTTCTTTTCTCCAAAATACTATCGATTTAATTATACATAAACTTTTGTTTGTTTTCATAGTTAGTCCAAAAGAAAATTTATGAAATTTTAACTTTACTTTTCACTACTTTACTATTTTTTTTTTCTTTTCGCTTTTCCCTTCCTTTTTTTTTTTTTTGTAAACTTAAAATTGAATTCACTTTTATGTTTTTATTGTTTTCCTTTAATCAAGTTTTTCTACACTTTGTATAAGAATTTCTATCTTGCTCCTGAAATTTAATTAAACAAAAAAACTGTGAACACAAAAAAAAACTCCATAAGGTCAGAGCCCCCCAAGTGACGTAGGTCTGCTTTTATTGAAATTCTGTCACCGACTGACTGCCCTTCCAATTGCAATCACATTATCAAATTGGTGATAGCGGCAAGCCTACCGGTTTTTCCCAGTCAACCAACCTGCCACTTGTTTTGTTAACAAGTTGATTGACCGAGGAAACCGATAATTTCACCGCTATCGTTTTCTGATTGCAATTGAAAATGCAGTCAGAAACAATTTTTAAAATTCATTTAAGACCTTTTTTCTTTTTTTCTTGTTCTAGATTTAATAAAAAAAAACTAAGGCAGGTGTCCGTTACAATAGTAGGATATTCTTGGTTTACACTGCTCCAAAATTGCATTAATTTGTCTTTGTCGAATCCTAGTTTTAGCTTTGTATCACAAGTTAAATCTATCAGTTGTGTTTCCTCGACTACTGAAAGTGTAGATGGGAGTGGGTTTGATTGGAATGGATCTCTAATCCAGTCATATTGATTAAGATTCTCAGGAAAATATTTATCAAAATGAGTGTTTAAGGTTGTTAAGTGTTGAATTAATATCAATTGCAAACTCTGCGGGAAACAGTCAGTGTTTCCTTTCTCCTCTTCTATTTTTCTCTTCCAAAGCAGCAACTTTTTTTGAAATGCTAAAATTTTATCAGACAGTTGTAGTATATGGGTTTCATTTCCTTGTATCGATTTATTGAGAATATTTAGTTTCGCAAATATGTCACAAAGATACGCCCATTTTATCAAGAAATCAGAATCATTAAACATTTCTACATGTCCCGATGCGATTCAATCAGTGAATACGCGTACAATTCGTTTCTTAATTCATAAACACGAGAGAGTACGTTACCTCTTCACAACCAACGAGAATTACAGAAATAAAGTAAAGATGTATGCTCGGCACCTAAATAGATAGAGTTTTTGCAGCCAGGGCTTCCCGATGTATGATACAATGCGTCCATTTCGTATTGGGAGCTTTAGTTTTAATCAGAGCTTGAAGTCCACCGTATTGTCCTGACATTGCGCGAGCTCCATCCATACACACTAACACAGTTTTCCCATTGAATGCTATTTTCTTTGATGTATGAATCTAAGATCATAAACAAATCACTAGATTTACCAGTGTCAGTCATTTTTTTGCAAAATAATAAGTCCTCACATATTTTTGTTTTTTTCATGTACCGCACGTAACATATTAAATGAGCATCATTATTATTGTCAGTTGCTTCATCCAACTGAATGGCAAATAAACCAGAAAGTTTTTCCACAAGTTGCTCATTAATGTCATCATGTCATCATGTCATGAATGCGACGACTAATTGTATTATTAGAAAGAGAAATATTTTGTATATCGTTAGCTGCCGATTCTCTAATCATCACTGATACCATATCAACCGCTGCAGGTAAAATAAGATCTTCCGCAATTGTATGTGGTAGCAATTCGGTGAGCGACCTTGTAAGAAGCTAGCAGTGCTTTTGAGGGAATAGATGCTCTGGAAAACAATGATGTCGTTTGATGCCCACACTCTCGCAATTTTCTTGCAAAAAAATCTCGCGGTTTTCCTTGTAAATTACTGTGCACTGTTTTTAAATGACGCGCCAATTTATTAGGAAGCATACTTTCAGCAGCCAACACCATATGGCATACAACACATTGTGGTAATTCCACGTTTCCTTTGCTAACGTAGGTAAATCCTAAATCTAAATATTATTCGTCATATTTTCTGAATTTTTTTCGTTACACTACGGTTTTTCCACTACTTTCTTCAACACATTTTCTTTTTTCTTTAATAAAGTTATCCATTTTACTATGCGTAAAATACAACAAAACTGAAATCAAAACAAAATATATAAACGTATTTAACCGATAAGAACACAAAACTAACTGAATAATAAATGAAGGTCACCTAATTCTGTTTTTAGTTGACTTCTTTTACACAATTTCGATTTAATACGATCTAAAATCTTTACACGACTTTCTTGTAAGTAACACGATCCAATGCTTTCGCCGTAAACCAACTCTGCCGGCGTGGCGCCAAATTCCTCCCTATACACTGTTCTTAGACCTAATAGAATTAAAGGAATAGCTTTTGACCAAGATTGGTTATTGTTAGTTAACAAACTGGTTTTGAAAGTTCTGTGCCAGCGTTCAATTAGTCCATTAGTTTGAGGATGGTACGGAGTAGAACGTTTTCTCTTAAAACCTAAAGATTTAGACAATTCTTTAAACAGATCGGATTCGAACTGTCTACCTTGGTCTGTTATAATAATTCGTGGAATTCCAAACCGTGCTATCCAATCACGACATAATGCTGCTGCAATTGTTTCAGCTGTACTGTCAGCCAAAGGAATTGCCTCAGGCCAACGAGTAAATCGATCGATAATCGTGAGACAATATCGAAAATTATCTGACACTGGAAGAGGTCCAATTATGTCTATATGTATTGTGTGGAAACGAATAGTGACAGGGTCAAACTTGTTTACGGGATTTTTTACATATCGTGAGATTTTATTTTTCTGGCATTCCAAGCATGCTCTAGCCCAATTATTACTGTCTTTATTCATGGACGGCCAAAAGTATTTGGCTGAAATCATTTTATTAGTTGCTCTTATGCTTGGGTGGGAGAGATCATGTACCGATTTAAAAACCTGAAATCTAAAGTTAGGAGGTATATATGGACGAAAATGTTTTGTTGAAGTTTCACAAAAGATTTCGGTATTAGAACCACACACCGGCATTTTTAAAAATTTATATGTTTCATTTTTAATAAAGTCATTTAAAGTTTTATCTGATTGTTGTGCTTTCGCTATTGCAGCAAAATCTATGGTTGCAGGACAATTTATATCCTCTACGCGCGAAAGAGTATCAGCAACAATATTATTTGAACCAGAAATATGTCTGATATTAGTTGTAAATTGACCCACAAAGTCTAAATAACGCCATTGCCTGGGAGAGGCTTTCTCGGGCTTCTGTTTAAATGCAAAAACCAGTGGTTTGTGATCAGTGTAGATAGCAAAACTTTGACCTTCAACGTAGTATCGGAAGTACTTGACCGCTTTATACATTGCCAATAGTTCACGATCATAAGTGCTATAGTTTTGTTGCGCTGAATTTAATTTCGTTGAATAAAATGCCAAAGGTTGCCAAGAATTATTAGCTTTTTGCTGCAATACAGCTCCCAATGCAATGTTCGAAGCATCCACGAATATCGCTAATTCTGCAAAAGAATTTGGAAAAGCCAATAAGGTTGCTTTAGAAAGCTGGTTTTTGGTTATTTCAAAAGCCTCTAGGGAATCTTTGGTCCAAATAATCTTTTTACAACCTTCCTTTTTATTGCCTTTTAAAAAACCGTTTAGCAGTAATTGATGATGTGCTGCATTGGGCAGGAATTTTCTATAAAAATTTACCATGCCTAAAAATCGACGAAGTTCTTTAACAGTACTAGGCTGCTTGAAATTACGAATAGCTTCGACCCTATCAGGAGAGGGTTTAATACCCTCTGCACTGATAAAGTGACCTAAAAAATTTATGTTTTGTTTTAAGAATTCGCATTTCTCTACATTAATAATTAAACTATGATCTCGTAACCGTTTAAAAATTTGGTTGAGATGATTAAAATGTTCCGTTTCTGATTTGGATGCAATCAAAATATCATCCAGATATACGAAGCAAAATGGTAAATCCTTTAAAACTGAGTGAATAAATCTTTGGAACGACTGCGCAGCATTGCATAGACCAAAGGTCATCCTAGTGAACTCGAAGAGTCCGAACGGTGTGATAATAGCAGTTTTCGGAACGTCTTCTGGTTCTATAGGAATCTGATGATAGGCCTTAGTTAGGTCTAATTTAGAGAATATACAACAGTCTTGTAATAAATGAGAAAAGTCGTGGATCAATGGTATTGGATAACGATCTGGGATTGTTATAGAATTAAGCCGACGATAATCACCGCATGGTCTCCATTCACCGTTCTTTTTTTTAACTAAGTGTAATGGTGAAGACCAAGGACTTTTTGATGGTCTACAAATACCCTGCTTAATTAGCAAATCAAATTCTTTTTTGGCCGCCAACAATTTTTCCGAAGATAGACTTCGTGCTTTAGATATAATTGGATTAGCGGTAGTAATAATCCTGTGGGTAATTGAATGTTTAATTTGTTTGGGTAGACCTGTATCTGTGGTGACTTCAGACCAAGTTTTCAGAAGATTCTGAATACGAGGGTCGAAAGAGTTATCGAATAACAATGATAAATCTGAGTAAATATTTCTGGCCATTCTACCACCGGATTTAATATTAGTTAAAGGATCAGTAACTGACTTTTCGGCTAAATTAATTAATAATCCGTAATGAGATAAGAAGTCGGCTCCAAGAATAGGTTTGACAACATCAGCCAAAATGAAATTCCATGTAAATACACGGCGAAGTCCCAGGTCAAGTGTTAAAGTTCTACGACCATATGTATCTATACTAGAAGAATTTGCGGCAATTAATTTAAAACCAGAGCGTGGAGGTTTGCGAAATGAAGGAGCAGGGATAACAGAAACATCCGCTCCTGTATCAACCAAAAAATTTAAATTAGTGGATTTGTCATAGATATGTAAACGGCTAGAATAGTTCGTTTTATCAACCGCCGTTGAAGAAGATAAACGAACTAGTTTTTTGAATTACTGGTAGAAGAAAAGGTACAAGGCTTAATGCATTTCACAGCTTTGTCCGCAAAGTGTGAGTGATACCAACAGAAATTTGATCCACAGACAGAGGATTTAGGGCTTCTAGATCTTGATCTAGATTTTGATTTTGTATTATAATTAGAACCTACCTTCTTCTGCAAATCGGCAACTTGTTGTGTTAGAATATCTAAACGATCAATGATTGAATTGATTTTGGAGTTAGAAGATTGCCCCTCAATTGCAAAAACGTTAGATTTGTTGTATACTTCAGCAATCTTATCGGCACAATCAGCCAGTACATTTAGATTACCAAGATTACAAGAAAGTATAGCTTGCATGTTTGTTGGAAGTCGTTGAAGCCAAAGTGATTTTAATAGATCGTCTGAAATCCTATTGCCTCCAAGTACCCGCATTTCGCGTAGAAGTTGCGAAGGTTGGCGATCACCTAAATTCAGATCGTTCAACAATTGATTTAACTTAGTATCATCACTAACTGAAAGTCGTTTAATCAAATTCGACTTTAGATTATTATAAATTTCAGGTGAATCAGGTTCTCGCAAAATATCACCTATTATGCTGATGACATCGCCATCTAAAGCGGCTAAAACATAATTATATTTAGTCCTCTGTGCGGTAATACCCGCAAGCGTAAACTGCGCTTCTAACTTATCAAACCAGAACTGCGGAGCAGATTTCCAGAAAGGAGGGGGTTTAATAGATGTGGCGGAAACGTCTGCATAATCACCACTTGGAGAAGTCATATTTTAAACTATTTAACGTTAACAAAAATACTTTAAACTATTTAGTGTTAATAAAAAAAAAATTGAAATAAAATAAAATTTAGATAATAATACTTAAATGAACTTTTGATATTGAAGTCTGGAAATTGAACTCTTGAACTGATTGCAATCAATTGAAGTTTTGAGAAAATTGTAGTTTTGCTTTGATTGAAGTTTTGAATTGATTGGAGTTTTTACTTGATTGAAGTCTTAAAATAGAGTAAAATATTTAGTTTGTTCTTCAGGATCACCAGAACTTATTTAAATTCAGAACTTATTTAAATTCTAAATGCAATGCAATGAATTGATTGGAGCTTTTACTTGATTGAAGTCTTGAAATAGAGTAAAATATTTAGTTTGTTCTTCAGGATCACCAGAACTTATTTAAATTCTAAATGCAATCGTCAATCTTCGGAATTAAATTCCAATTTGAAGAATTCAATTGTCGGGGTCACCAATTTTATAGTGGTCAGTTAAGAAATTTCACCACTTTGCAGCTAATCAACATACTATTAAGCCAGAAGGTTTGTTAACTATTTTATTGATTGTTGACAGAAATTTATTACAATCATTTTATGTAAATTACAATTATTTTATATAAAATTAAAAACAATTATTTTATGTAAAAAATTAAAAAACAATTAATCTCAAAAACTTAAAACTTAAAACAAAATGACAATTGTCAAGCAAGTCAACTCTCATGACTTGCTTGACTTATTTGATTTTTACTACAGCCTACTACGTGAAATAGTTAAACTTATGATCACAGATATTTCTCCGCCACAGAGTGATAGAAGTAATAAGTTCGTTGGCGTTGGTTTTCAGGTTTTCTAGATTGATAATTTTGTTTTGTTTAATAGTTTCTTGGTGAAGCTGTTTTTCCAATTCTTGGGTTCTGTTAGCTAATTTGGTTTCGCTCATGCTAATGTTTTTTAGAGCTGCGCCCAAGGTATTTGTGGTGGATGATGTGAGGGTGAGGGATGTTTGCTTCTGCATCAGATGTATGTTTTCGGTATCGTGTTTTTCTAATGACTGTAGCCGGGAGTATATTTTCTCGCTATCTTCTGCATCCATTGTTCGTTGTCTCACTAGGAGACAAGGCATGAAAGTTCGGGTCAATTTGGCTACCACTGGCATTACCCTGGGATAGCTCTTCGAGGAAAACCGGGGCAAGCTCTGCCTTCCTCCAAAAGTCCATCCCAAGGTATAAAGGCTGTTGGAGTGATGGGACTAGCAAGAGTGTTAATAGCAAGTCCCTCCCTCGAAACACAAGGCGCACGTTCACACGCCCTACAATTGTCTTTCCTTCTCCGCCTGCTGTTGTTATATTTGCCGTCATCGGTTTCCATTTTAAACTTAACCGTCGTACAAGATCCATACATCCTGACCCCAAACAGCTGACGCTAGCACCACTGTCTAAAAGACCTGTGATCCTCTCGTCCGCTATTTGGACGTCTATAAACGGACGTATGTCCCCCGCACGACCGAGCACGGCTTCGTCCAGATGGTGACGGAGAAGGAGGACTCTATTCCAATACATTCGACTCCGAAGAGATCGTTTGTACCGGAAAAGTTTATGTCGTGATGGTTTTAATTCGCAAATTTGGTATTTGTTGGTGGATCCGAATATTCTCTCTCGGGCCTCTCGGTAGATCCTCAAACGTTCAAGGAAAGGCCGGCGAGGAGCCCACGTAGGACCGGAGGAAGGTTTTGACGGAGAAGTCCGAGGGAGAATAGACAGTTCACGAGTTTTGATGGCCACTAATGGTTCTTGGGATGCGGTGGGCCTTCTTGAGTCCGCTCCCTGACGTGGTTTCCCGGTGAACATCTAGGACAATGTGGCTCCAAGGTGTCTCTTAGTCCACACGAAAAACAAAATTGGTGTTTTACTGGCTTAGCACAATCAAAGAATCCATGTCCTATTTCTTGACAATTCCAGCATTTCCAAGATCTTCTGGTGCTGGTCCCCTCACTCTACTTTCCGTGATAGGCTTCGAGTGCTATTGGGTAACTATACTCTGTATGTCCGTGTAATTCACTCACTGCCTTCTTGAGAGGTCTATAGAGAGGTGGCCCTTCACGTTGTTCGATTGCGAGACATCTTTGCCTCACTTCCCCTATAGAGGTCATACGTGTAATGTCGAGTTGATGGGCTATATCCCTACGTAAGGCGCGGTAAATAAATCTGAAGGAGGAGTTCTCATTTCTTGTCGGATGCTCATCACCCTCTCGAAATAATGGTTCACCGATTCCTCCTCCCTTTGTTTGTTCATTGTTAATTCGATGAGTCGGTCTGATTCAGTGGCAAAGGAACCAAACATCTCTATCATTGCCTCTTTTAACCGTTGCCAGTTGCAATTGTATTCTCTTCCAATGAAATCTAAATACCACCTTAAAGCTGGGCCTTCCAGGAGTAGATGAAAATCTCTCCTTAATAGCTCCCATGGTGTTTCATAATTTCCTTGTAGGGACTCAAAATGTCGAAGGAATTCCTCAATGGATTTATTTCCTTCGTTCCCATTGTATCTTAGCCTCATTTATCAAGGCTGGGAGTGTGCTTGGGTGTTCTTTGACAATTTGCAGAGCCATAAATCGGAACCTAACCATCCCCAACTCTTGTTGCCTGATACGAGGTTTCACTTCTGGTGTTCTGTGGAACCTCCTCCTTCCTCTTTTGATCCAAAGACCTCTCCAGCCGCTGGAACATTTGGTCCATTGTCGTTACTAAATGATCTAAATTCCGACTACTCAATTCTTCAACCTTATCAGTCAATCGTTGTTCCAGGTTGAACGTGAGGTGTGGCTCGCTAACTGCCTTTGATAAATTTCCAACTCCTAATGAGTTCTTGTCTTTTGCAGTTGGAGGATCTGTAGATTCTTCCTCTTCCGTATTTTGGCTGTGGGTAGACATGGTGGGACTGTTCTTTGCTTTCGGTTTTGGACTATGGTCTAACGGCATAATAGTTTATTTCATAAATTAATTTAAGATGTCCTAATCTTTGACGGAAAAGGAAAACGGGAATCTAGAAAGGCAATAAAGTGGGATAAGGGAAACTCTAAGTGAATGAGCATCAGCCAGTCCAACCGTAAGAAGGGAAAACTTTTGCACAGAATTTATGCCGTTTGAGCTCCATTGAGTGGGTAAAGATTCCAGACGAAATGAAGCAATTGCCGTTTAGGCCGGTTGGTCGGCACTTAAGTGCAAGGAGCTCAGGGTTGTTGAGTGGCAAACACAAAAAGGAAAAAAAATTCTATAGCTGAAGTGCAGGCTGGAGCCAAATTGAGCCGATCCACCTCCGGACAAGCCGCATTGTCTTGGCATAGCCAAGAACAAAGATTCAAGGATTAAATCCTTCGGCTTCACTGCTCAATGCCGCCCGAGCCCACGTTCTTGCTATTTATCTCTACGATGAGAAGTTGGGAGTAAGACGAAATAAACTTTTTCTAAAGTTCCACAACTTGTGAATAATCCGCATTGTCTCGGCTAAGCCAAGAACAAAGGTTCAAGAATTGAATCCACAAGTTGCTTCCATCCGGAATCCGTCCATCTTGTCTCCCTCCAGCTCTTTGGATGAATACCGCAGGACATTGCCTGTTCAAGAAGTTCATCCAAAGGCCTTTATCTCAAGGAGAGGCTTGACTCACGACAATCAGACTAAGCAAAAGATGCTTTATGCTCGTTCAGAACAATATGACTGGAAAGAAGAAAATAGAATTGAAGGTCTCAACAACCAAAGGAGGGTCAAGGGTGCGTAAAGCATAATTTAAATTGCAACTAAGTTGCTACTATGGGGGGGAATGAGGGTAATGTTTATCATGTTACACCTCGGATCTAAACAAATCCTCCATTGATATGTTTTACCATATCAACTTCGGGTAAGCCGATCGTTGGGCGCCATGTTACGTAAACATATGATTTTCGCAGGGGCCCATACCCCTGAGGACCATTCATAGGCACGATTTACCAGGTGTCGTTTGTGTGGCGGTTGTAGCGAGCTCGCTATCCTCGGCTATAGCGGTAGAGTTAAAGGGGTGGTTCTTGCCACTGACACACTGGACAAAAATCTCGCTACTGAGAGGGGATTTTCAAAGAACAGAGCACAAAGCTCAAATCAAAAAGGGGTTGAGGCTGTAGAAAGAGAACAAAAAGTAAATAAAAGAATAAAAAAGAAACTCGAGACAAGGAGTTAAGCCCCTTTGCTCGTCCATCCTGTGACTGGGCCGGCTGACCTCAAAAAAACCAAAAAAATTTAAAGGAAAAGGGATTAGGACATCTTAAAAAAAAACTTTTATTCCAACATTATACTGTTCATTTATTTAATTGAAATATAATTAATTAAAACAATAAAAAAAATATTCATAAAAAAAAACTTAATCCTAGGCTAACCAAAAACTTGCCCCCAACTAATTAAATATAGAAAAAAAATGCATGGTAAAGTAACCACCAAAATTACATATATTTAAACTAAGATAATAAAAGAAATTTTCTGAAAAAAAAATTTTAAGCTGAATGAACTCACATTAATGCTAACATTTCCTTGATGTTTGATGGGCCCAGCAAAACCTTTTCTCTAAATTTATTTTCTTAAAGCAAAAAAAAATAATGTATATATTTTAAATTTCTTTCTTATTTTTTTTTTTTGTCTGCAATATTCTTGTTACCCTTATTTTTCTATTATTATTATTATATTATAAGCAAATAATTTAGTTTAATTTCGTACAAAAAAAATTGCAATAGTATTGGTTTGACATCCAAGTTTGATATCTTTTTTTCTTACTAGTTCCATGTATACCCCATTTCGCATAAAAATGTATAAAGTTTACTATAAATTGTTTTATAATATACCTGAGTTTTAATCTTCAACGGGGCTTCTTATCTATCACCTTAATTGTTAATTTTCTAAAATAATTCTAAAACTACATCATATTATATTAATTTAATGAAAATTTACAATTTATTATTATTTTACATGTATAAATTTTTTTTTTCTTCAACAAAAAAAAACTCCGAAATATAGACTTTTCACATAGCTTTTTTTCAGCATTCATAGTTATTTAATATCTTTTTTTTTTCAACATTTTATTTATTAAAATAAAAAAAAGACGCATAATTTTCGGGTCCCTACATTCTAGTTTTATTATGAACCAAGTTTGTATTTTAACGCAGTCTTTTTTTTTTTTTTTGTATTATCGAAATTCCTGTTGGTTTGCAAAAATCACGCCATTAGGCTTTTGTTTTGTCCATTGTTTTCTTTTCTCCAAAATACTATCGATTTAATTATACATAAACTTTTGTTTGTTTTCATAGTTAGTCCAAAAGAAAATTTATGAAATTTTAACTTTACTTTTCACTACTTTACTATTTTTTTTTCTTTTCGCTTTTCCCTTCCTTTTTTTTTTTTTTGTAAACTTAAAATTGAATTCACTTTTATGTTTTTATTGTTTTCCTTTAATCAAGTTTTTCTACACTTTGTATAAGAATTTCTATCTTGCTCCTGAAATTTAATTAAACAAAAAAACTGTGAACACAAAAAAAAACTCCATAAGGTCAGAGCCCCCCAAGTGACGTAGGTCTGCTTTTATTGAAATTCTGTCACCGACTGACTGCCCTTCCAATTGCAATCACATTATCAAATTGGTGATAGCGGCAAGCCTACCGGTTTTTCCCAGTCAACCAACCTGCCACTTGTTTTGTTAACAAGTTGATTGACCGAGGAAACCGATAATTTCACCGCTATCGTTTTCTGATTGCAATTGAAAATGCAGTCAGAAACAATTTTTAAAATTCATTTAAGACCTTTTTTCTTTTTTTCTTGTTCTAGATTTAATAAAAAAAAACTAAGGCAGGTGTCCGTTACAATAGTAGGATATTCTTGGTTTACACTGCTCCAAAATTGCATTAATTTGTCTTTGTCGAATCCTAGTTTTAGCTTTGTATCACAAGTTAAATCTATCAGTTGTGTTTCCTCGACTACTGAAAGTGTAGATGGGAGTGGGTTTGATTGGAATGGATCTCTAATCCAGTCATATTGATTAAGATTCTCAGGAAAATATTTATCAAAATGAGTGTTTAAGGTTGTTAAGTGTTGAATTAATATCAATTGCAAACTCTGCGGGAAACAGTCAGTGTTTCCTTTCTCCTCTTCTATTTTTCTCTTCCAAAGCAGCAACTTTTTTTGAAATGCTAAAATTTTATCAGACAGTTGTAGTATATGGGTTTCATTTCCTTGTATCGATTTATTGAGAATATTTAGTTTCGCAAATATGTCACAAAGATACGCCCATTTTATCAAGAAATCAGAATCATTAAACATTTCTACATGTCCCGATGCGATTCAATCAGTGAATACGCGTACAATTCGTTTCTTAATTCATAAACACGAGAGAGTACGTTACCTCTTCACAACCAACGAGAATTACAGAAATAAAGTAAAGATGTATGCTCGGCACCTAAATAGATAGAGTTTTTGCAGCCAGGGCTTCCCGATGTATGATACAATGCGTCCATTTCGTATTGGGAGCTTTAGTTTTAATCAGAGCTTGAAGTCCACCGTATTGTCCTGACATTGCGCGAGCTCCATCCATACACACTAACACAGTTTTCCCATTGAATGCTATTTTCTTTGATGTATGAATCTAAGATCATAAACAAATCACTAGATTTACCAGTGTCAGTCATTTTTTTGCAAAATAATAAGTCCTCACATATTTTTGTTTTTTTCATGTACCGCACGTAACATATTAAATGAGCATCATTATTATTGTCAGTTGCTTCATCCAACTGAATGGCAAATAAACCAGAAAGTTTTTCCACAAGTTGCTCATTAATGTCATCATGTCATCATGTCATGAATGCGACGACTAATTGTATTATTAGAAAGAGAAATATTTTGTATATCGTTAGCTGCCGATTCTCTAATCATCACTGATACCATATCAACCGCTGCAGGTAAAATAAGATCTTCCGCAATTGTATGTGGTAGCAATTCGGTGAGCGACCTTGTAAGAAGCTAGCAGTGCTTTTGAGGGAATAGATGCTCTGGAAAACAATGATGTCGTTTGATGCCCACACTCTCGCAATTTTCTTGCAAAAAAATCTCGCGGTTTTCCTTGTAAATTACTGTGCACTGTTTTTAAATGACGCGCCAATTTATTAGGAAGCATACTTTCAGCAGCCAACACCATATGGCATACAACACATTGTGGTAATTCCACGTTTCCTTTGCTAACGTAGGTAAATCCTAAATCTAAATATTATTCGTCATATTTTCTGAATTTTTTTCGTTACACTACGGTTTTTCCACTACTTTCTTCAACACATTTTCTTTTTTCTTTAATAAAGTTATCCATTTTACTATGCGTAAAATACAACAAAACTGAAATCAAAACAAAATATATAAACGTATTTAACCGATAAGAACACAAAACTAACTGAATAATAAATGAAGGTCACCTAATTCTGTTTTTAGTTGACTTCTTTTACACAATTTCGATTTAATACGATCTAAAATCTTTACACGACTTTCTTGTAAGTAACACGATCCAAACTAAAAAATTTCAGTAATCAGTTCAATTCAAAGTGAGCAGCTCCAAAGGATTTTTTGTTTTATTTTCGGTAGCGCGTGTAGAATTGTGTGCAGAAAAAAACTTGACTAGTAACAAGCCAAATCATAAAATGCAATGAAAAAACCAAGCAGAAATAAGTTCGCGTCTATAGTACTCATCTAAGCCACAAATGTTTGTCAGTCTTGGCGTCTTTTTTGTTGCATATGTATAAAATTGTCTGAAGTTCGAAATTTTTTCCTTGAATTACTTCAATAGGTAATAGTTGTTCACTGTGAACTTTTAATTTTTAAAGTGTAAGAATTTTTTGTATTTAAATAAAAGTTAAGAGTATGAAATTCTTACGTAAATAAAATTATTAAATTTTATTGCAAAATTGGTAAATAGTAAGTTAATTGCTTTTCAGTCATTTGTATTATGAAACTGGTCTTTTTGGAAAAGAATGCGCGACGCCCCTGAAATAGTGCCGTGACGCACACTTTGGGAAACTCTGATATAATCTTCTATAATATAAAAATGAATCGCTAAATGTGTTGCTAACCGTAAAACTCGAGAACAGCTCAACTGATTTTAATGAAACTTTGTATGTGTATTCAGTAGGTCTGAGGGTAGGTTCTTTTCTATTTTTTACACCCCTAAAAGATAAGGGTGGTCCACCCCAAATTTTTTTTCTATTTTTTGGACAAAATTTTTTTTTTATATTTATATGATGTGGCATTAAAAAATACACACAATCCCAAACTTTCACCCTTCTACCATCAACCCCTATTTTTTAATAGCGACACGAAAATTTTATATTTTTGTCGCCATACTCCTCCGAAACGGCTTGACCGATTATTATGAAATTTATTTGTATATTTAGTAGGTCCGAGAATAGGTTGTTATCTATTTTTTACACCCCTAAGTGATAGGGGTTGTCAACCCCAAAATTTTTTTTTTTTTTGACTTTTTGGACAACATTTTTTTTGTTAATTTTTATATGATGTGGCATTGAAAAATACATACAACTCTAAAATTTCACCCTCTACCATCAACCCCTATTTTTTAATAGCGAAATATATATTGGATTTTGTGTCACAGCTATTGTTACCATTATTCCTCCGAAACGGCTTGACCGATTTTGATGAAATATTATATGTAGATATATGACAGAAAGAGCAATTTTAGCAGCAAAAAATGTGGACGTCACCGAACTAAATCTCAAAATACAACATTTATTGCCAGGCGGCAAATCTATTGATACAGTTTGCGATGCCGCTGTGAATTATCCAGCAAAGTTCTTAAACTCATTAGATTTATCAGTCATGCTGCTTATTATAATAATTATATAATAACTAGCTGACCCAGCAAACGTTGTTATGCCAAATTTAAATTATTCCTAGGATTATTTTAGTAGAAAAAAATGACTAACTTATTGTCAGTGTGAGGGTGCGGTATATATGAGTGAAAGCGGCATGGAGCGCTGTGAACGATGATGGAATATAAAAATAACACAATACCATCAAAATCGGTCAAGCCTTTTCGAAGGAATAATGGTAACAATAATAGTCTTTTAATAATAGTCACAAAAAAACTTACTTAAACTTATTTTAAATTAAGTTTTATTTTTATTGTAGTACTTTATGGTACACGATATTTTTTGTTTGATTTGGTTAATATTTCGCAACATTATGATTACAGATCCAACCTTTAATTGAAGATTTTGAGGTGGCAGTGTTGGAAAATCAAGTGAGTTTAAAAATTCCGTTTGATAGTTTACGACATCATCTTCATTAGTTGCCATATCAAATGATCTATATGTCCTCATTTTGCCAGGAATGTCATCTTGAATTTTAAAATTTAATTCATTTACATCAGTGTTTTTGGCAGCCAGTATAGCTCGTTCGCTCAAATAATCATAGAATAAGTAATTTTGAGTAACATTTGGGAACACTTTTTGAATGAGTTCAGTTTTTGATTGCGTTAACTGACAAAAACTCTCATGAAAGGTGATGTAGCCAGTCAGCAAATCTACAGTGAAATTTGCCATTACCAATATCAATGAGTTGTTTGGAGAATATGTCTCCAGATTGATCATTTTGCAACATGACACGCATATTCTTGCTTAAATGTAATAGCTTGACATGTTTCCACAAATTGGAGGACTTTAAACATGCATTCACTTGATCAGCTTGCGTTGAACGTGGAACAACTGGCAATGTTTGGCGAAAATCTCCTGATAATAAAATCATCTAAAGCCACAAAAGATTTTTTATGCGCCATCGTGCATTCATCCCACTCTATTAGTTTACATTGCTGCAAAACCTTTGCCATTGCCGAATTTTTGGAAATGTTGCAGGTTGGAGTTTCGTTGCCTTGCATATTCAATGGCAATTTTAGAGCTGAATGGGCTATTCGACCGCCTTCAAGTTAAGTTGCTGCAATGCCTGACGAAGCAAGAGCTAGAGCAATTTCATTTTTTGAGCGAATTGTTGCCAATATTAAATTAATCAAAAAAGTTTTTCCTGTACCACCATTAGCGTCCAAGAAGTAAATCCCTCCAGTTTCACCATTTATTACTATCAAATACATACTTTTGTTCTTCGTTCGATAGTGGAAGATTTATTTGAATCGATTCTTTCAAAGTATTGAGATCATACAATTTTTCACTTTGTAACTCTTGATGAAAAACATCGTGCATTGGGCGATTGGGCGCGGGCATCCCCAATTGACATAATAACTTGTTTGACATCATCAAGCACATATCCTCAATAGAAATCAATGCCAATGAAATCAATGAAATGTAATATTATGATGATTAATAGGTGATTGGCCAGGCAATAACGCTTGTATAATTTCTTTCCATTCTGGATTACATGTAAATGTAATGAACAAATCTGCTGTGCCATAATGCCGAACATAGGACATGGCATCTTGAGCATATTCATGCATATGCCGAGGACTGTTGTAAGTTGCTGTAAGAACAATCATCCTGCCAACATTTTCTGCATTTCCGCCAGAATTAATTGCATCTCGAAGGTGAATTACTCTTCAGATCGAAGTTTGGTCTGATTCAACCTGATAAATGTTAATCTCTCCGTTTCAATCGCCACATACATATCAACAACATATCTGTGACATAATCGCCGGCATTTCAATATATGATTATCTTCATTTTCTCTGATCATTAGGCGGTATGAATAATAGTTCATTGAACTAACTTTTTTGGTGATTTCAGAACCTGTAAATTTTTTTATTATTATAATGGTGATGACAGTTGAATAACAAATTAAAATATTTAGTAGGTGATATAGTAGATGACGTAACATCTCATAAACCATTATTTCAATTACCGGTAATTGGGGTTAATCATCTTGATTGAGAAATCATAGCCATCTTCACCATGCCAAAATATAATGGGATATTGCAGTGCATCATATGAGCGATGTGTTTCCTTAATACGTTGTAATTGATTATTTCGACGATGTAAAACAATATCACGTGACTCCAAATTTTCACCAACTACAACAATGGCAACTTCATCGATAGTAGGTGCATTAAAACGTCCTGCATGTTGGCCCACAGGAGTTTTATCTGCTCTGATAACAATTTTGTGATCATTAGATGGCATCATATCCATTGCAATTTTAAATAATTTAATCAATTGATTGTGTTCGTAAAATAAGTTTTGTAATTGTTCAACTATTGACCTTTTCACTGAATTGTTATGTTCACAACGTAGATTGATTTCTTGTGGAGAATTGCCCATAAAATAAATTTGTGTTATGTGCAGTTCAGCCATGTCAAGAGGTAAATCCTAAATTGGTAAGGGGATAAGGATTTTTATACCGAAAACACCCATTTTTTTTTATTTGTTATACTACGTTTTCCTTATTTACTTTTATTTTTGTAACATTCCTGCATATTGATGTTATTTGCTTTATTATTCCTTTTGTTTCGCTTTTTGTTAAAGTTTCCTTGAAAGAGGGCCAGAGTTTTAATTTTCTTTATATTTTCTTTTTCTTCTCCTTTTTAGGATATTAAGATATTACCAAGTTTTATTAGTTATACTGGGATTTAACTATGATAATTCGGGGCTTTACTATGTGTAGTATATTTTTTTTTAAATCTCCCTCTTATTTTTTATTTCCTTTTTTGTTAAAAAGGGGTGAACGGAAAGGTCATCTCTCTGTGGCCCGTTTCAGCCCGGCATACAGCAGCGGTTCAACCTTATCTTCCTCTTATAATGAAATTCTCTTAATTACTTCATCTAAAGTTTGTTTAAGTTCTTACTTTATTTTAGATTGGTTTGAGTTCCTTTGCCTTTATTTAAGACTTGTTTTCCGTTGTCGGTTCAACCTTATTTACTTTATTTAAAATTATTATTCTTAGTTAGTTTTTCTTTATTTAAAATTGTTTAAAGCTAATTTCACTTTATTTAAAACGATTTTAAGTTTCTTATACTTTATTTAAAATTCTTCTAAGTTAATTTTACTTTATTTAAAATTATTATGAATTTATTACACTTTCTTTAAAATTATTATTCTAAGTAAGTTAATTTTACTTCAACTAAAATTATTATGAGTTTATTACATTTTATTTAAAATTATTATTCTGAGTTAATTTTACTTTATTTGGAAATTTTTCTAAGTTAATGTTTAATTTAATTGAAAATTTTTCTAAGTTAATTTTTAATTTACTTGAAAATTTGTTTAAGGGAAAAGTCGTCTCTGCTGTAACCAGCAGCGGTTCGACCTTTTTCTGCTAAAAATTAATAACACTCTCTCTTTGTTTTCGCAGACCTCTTTCTTTTATAGTTGTATTTTAGCATGGGTCGGCAAAAGTTTTTCATTTGGTAAATATTAATTGGTTTTTGTTCGACTTATTATTTTTGTCAAAACTGCGAAAATTTATTAAATAAAATTTGTTTTTTCCGCTTATGACTTCCGTTGTATGCAATTTCATTTCAAGTGCATGAACTCCACTTTTGGAATTCTGAACCCTCGTTTCCTGAGGTTAATGCACTGGTCTACTTTTGGGCAAAGGCCTGCCTTGTTGTTGATTCTTGTTTGTGTTTTGAAGTTCTCAATATATAAAGCTTTTACTATAATTATAAGTTCTTTTCTTAAGAAAAGTTTTTATCTTAGACTTAGACCTAAATTATAAAATTCTTCAATCGATCTTAAGTCTAAACACAAACCTGATTTTATAATTCTTACGTTTTTGTTTAGAGACATATATCAATTTTTTATTTTTTATTTTCATAATTTTATTTATTTTTAATTTTATTTATTTTTAATTCATTATTTATTTTTGCACCCTAAATCCTTATTTCCTAACATTTTGGTATCCTAACATTTGCAAATACTTGTAGTCGCTATCTGGCACTGGTAACAAAGAACCTGCTGTGTGATATATTTGACCTTGTATCTGTAAAAGGAAAGTATGTATTGTAAACATAATAAACATACAACTGCAAATACTATTACAAACCTTAAAAGTTGGCATGAAATTTTCCCGAATTACTTTCGTTGCTCCAAATGAAGTCATTTGAAAGCAGTCGTTGTATTGTTGAATATTCTTTAAAAAGTGTGTGGAATCAGGTTCTATTCCTGAAACCAATGAGTTTTCAATGCTTAACAATATTGGCAAACAGAGTTCATAGGTCCAGTAGCAACACAGTTGTAGGCACTGAAGTCAATTGACATATCGTAACAGAAAGCTACACGATTCAAACTTGCACCATTATTAGTCGAATGTCGCGCTTCACGGGTCTGTCTTAACCGAATTCTTTCACGTTCATTGCGATCTTCACGTTCCTGGGGAGTACGATTAGATTGATAATTAATTTGATTCGTTGCACTTCGGGTTCTTCTGCCTAAATTTTTCCGCCCACTTATGCGAGGCATATTTAGTAAGTCACAAACACACAACACTTTTAATTTTATGGAAATTTGTGGCTTTTAAATTTAGTAATATTAAAAGAAAAAGAAAAGAGATATTTACATTTCAAAATTTACCAAAAACACAGTTACAATTTGATTTATAGAAATAATCAACAAAAGTTTTGAAGTTTTGAAATTAATAAATTAATAATTGTATCGCTTTCCCCCTCCACTGACACTTAAACTTTATGGTATGGTATTAAAGCTCAAATTGACTTTTAAGTTTTATTTTTTAATGCCACATAGTATAAAAATAAAAAAAAAAATTTTATTCAAAAAATAAAAAAAAAATTTCAGGGTGGACCACCCTTATCACTTAGGGGTGTAAAAAATAGATAGCAACCTATTCTCAGACCTACTAAATATACAAATAAAATTTCATCAAAATCGGTCAAGCCGTTTCGGAGGAGTATGGCGACAAATATATAACATTTTCGTGTCGCTATTAAAAAATAATACACACAAAATTTCATTAAAAACGGTTCAGCGGTTCTCGAGTTTTACGGTTAGCAACACATTTAGCGATTCATTTTTATAGTATTATAGATTGTATAATAAGAGAATTTATTTTAGGAAAAAATACTTTCTTTATTTAAATATAATAAATATACAAAATATCTTGAATAACTCATGGTGAAATTAAAAACATTTTTCGCAGTCTGATTCATCGCTATTAAAATTTTCATTTTCAATCTCGGCAAACTCATCATCATTTTCTTCTTCCGTCATTTCTATAATATCTTCCACTGTTAGGCTGCGTTCACAGTGAAAGCTGGCGCTGGCGCTGGTGCTGGTTGCGAGAAAAGTGGCTAAAGGCAAATCAAAGCAACCAGCTTAATGTGTTCAGAGTAAAAGCTGGCTGACAAGCTGGTTTGAGCTGATGCCATGCTTTGAAGATGGTTCGTATAGCTTGTATACGAAACATTTTCATGTGACATCATATAGCGGAGCTAGTTCAAAATTTGTATATAGCAACAAGAGGAAAGATGGAAGCCATTTTATTAATTTTTTGTTTTAATTCAATTAATTAATATTTTTTTTAGATTAAGTGTTTATAATAGATAATGATTTTTAATTATATTTAAATTAAAATAATTACTATATAAGCTGATAAAATTGTAGTTATTAGAATAATTATTATATTTAAATTATGATAAATTTCATGTTGATATATCTAAAAAATTCTTATTTCAGGCAATATATTGTGAAGTAGACTGCAGAAATCTGATAAAAACTTTTACTCCTTCAAATGTCTAGACTTATGCCCATATAAACTAAATATAATTTGCTTCCAGGTACTAATATAATACTAAAATCCTGAAATACATGTTTTGAAAACTCCTTCCATAAAACATATGAATTTCCATAAAGGTTACAAAATCTTTTATAAATATTTTCTAAGAATATTAGAAAGAAAACTATGCATCCTATATGTAAATATAATCCTTTCAAGGTAAAAATTTGAAGGAATTTTTTTCTTGGAAATATAAAACAATTTTGGGATAATTTCAAATAAAATTTAACCAATGCATTTTAATCTCAGCAACAAAATATATGTATACATGACGTTTACCAGCCGAAACAATATGATAATCCCCTTCTTTCTTTCATTTTAATGTTGTTGTACACAAATTTATCGCTTATAAACAAGCTCAGCTACCAGCTGCCACTATGAATAAGTTTTTCTGCAACAATCTCGCAACCAGCACCAGCGCCAGCGCCAGCTTTCACTGTGAACGCAGCCTTAGTGGCGTTTGGTCCCCAATAAAACCTGTTGGTTTTAAATAATCATCTAAAACCCAACCGCAGTTTTCAGGATTAAGCTTAATACACTCTGGTTCTGTTGCATTCAGCCACATGGAGCTTACGAAAATTGTGTGTAAAATTTTTGGTTGCTGTTTTTTGAAAACATAAATTTTAGTTTTGTAATAATTGTACAAATTTGTTATTTTTAGTTAACATACAAGATTAATACGATAAAAAAGCGATAGTAGTATGACACACGATGCCCCCATTTTTCGATGCGATTGACAGATGATTAATATTTCGTAGTGCCATATAAGAGGAAGTGTTGACTTATGATGAGTGCGTTCAATATTGTAGTTCATTTCGAAACATCTTGGGGCTCTCCCGAGGAGGTCGTAAAATCTAAATTGGGTAACTTAACCAGCTTGACGATAGGCCTTGACAATGTACCAGTAGACGTGCGCAGCGTAACAACTCGAACGCATCCATCATTACCCGCATGTGTTTCAATAACTCTTCCCATTGGCCATTTAGCGGGAGGGTTATTTGACTCTTTGATTAAAACGATGTCATTAATCTCCAAATTGGGGAGACGAGTTCGCCACTTGGGTCTTTGTTGTAAGGAAGTAAGGTACTCCTTATTCCATCGCTTCCAAAATCCATGCAACATAGCTTGAAGTGCCCTCCAATTTGATAATAGATGCGTAGGAGTTTCCTTAATGATTGGCTCTGGTAAGGATGTGTAAGAGTGACCTGTAAGTAGATAGAATGGAGTCAAGGCTTGAAACTCTTGATCAGGCATGGCGAACAATGGTCGTGAATTTACTAGTCCTTCTATTTGTGTAAGCACAGTGTACATCTCCTCGTATGTCGATATGTGAGATCCAATTACTCTCTTAAGATGTGTTTTCACTGATTTGACTCCAGCTTGCCAAATGCCACTAAAGTGTGGAGCATTGGGTGGATTGAACGACCATTTGATGTCATTTTTAGCTAACTCTTCTTGGATTAGTTGATTGTGAAGATTGGAAAGTAATAACTTGTGCATCTGGTTTAATAAACGCTGAGTGCCTTTGAAATTTGTAGCATTGTCTGAATATATGTGACAGCATCGTCCTCGACGGGCAATAAACCGTCGTAAACAGGCTATGAAGGCTTCAGAAGTCAGATCGCTAGCAAGCTCGTATGTACCGCTTTGGTCGACATGCAAACGAAAAGGCATATATATCCTTTTGTAAATTTTGGATTTCTTCCTCGAAAACAACGCAGAGAGATGGGACCAGCGTAATCGACTCCAGTATTGGCAAATGGTTTGGTCTGTTGCACTCTATAAGATGGTAGAACTCCCATTAATTGCGACGAGGCTATTTTTCGATAGCGAAAACAAATATGACATTGATGAATAATTTTCTTGATGATCATTCTTCTTGATCATTCCGTTTCGAAGGTAGATTATTTCTACTTCAAAGTGAATGAATTGGGTGTATCGTAAGCATCTCAATTTTGCTTGGCTTAATTCTTCCACGTTCAGAGGACCCCTTTTCCTAGGTAGTTTTACTATTAGTTTAGTGTGAATAAAACGAATGCAGAAAGCGATTATTCTGATTAATGTTGTCCAATTTGATTGTTTTAAAATAATCGGCGAGAGGAGAGTAGTATCCTCATTTGTGACGAAAACCTGTAAGCCAGTTTTGCGTGTCTCAGAGGTAATCATTGTTAGTTCCGGATCAGATGGACTCAATTGATCGTCATCATAGCTCAGCAAGTTTGATTTAAGCCACATTGGACCTTCCCACCACAATGAATAATTAATGAGCGAAGATGGTGTGATACCACGAGATGCACAATCAGCTGGGTTGTCCTTTGAAGGTACATATTTCCAGCGTGCACGAGGAAGTATATTCAAGATTTCAGATGTTCAGCTACCAACAAATGTAGTCCATCGGCGAGGTTGTGTATCTAACCAATGTAGCACGATTTTTGAGTCTGTCCAGGCAAACAGTTGATGATCGATGATGACGAATAATCTACTTAGTAATAAGGCTCCACACAATTCGAGTCTAGCTAGTGTGACTTGTTTTAAGGGTGCTACTTTACTCTTTTCTGCAACTAACTTAGTTGTGTAGACCCCATAGTTGGTTTTCATCCGACAGTAAATCACCGCAGCATAAGCAGCCTCTGAAGCGTCCGAAAATTCGTGTAGTTCCAATGAATCGCCGGTGAATCCAATCCAACGAGTAATTTTTAAATTGCTTACCATGTGAAGCTCCGCTTTCAACCTTACCCATTGTTCAGCCACTGGACTCGTTAAAGTATCATCCCAGGTCAAGTTGGTGAGCCAAAGAGATTGAAATAATATTTTAATTGTTATCATTTTTGGGGTTAAAAAACCCAACGGGTCAAAGATGCGTGATGCTTCTGAGAGGAATGTCCTCTTGGTTATTGGTGAGTCCGAAATCGGTGATAACGAAAACAAAAAGGTATCTGAAGATGGAACCCATTTTAAACCCAATGTATTTATAGATTTTGAGTTATGACAAAGGTCCTTGGCGGTGTAAATACAATGCTCTGGAGGTAACGAAGAAAGTAGTTCCTTGGAGTTGCTACTCCATTTACGACGAATAAAACCAGCCCCAGAGAGCATATCGATTAATTCGTCTTTTAGTTGTAGAAGATCCCCAATACAATGAGATCCAGTCAATATATCATCCACATAGCAGCTGTTTAACAATAGTTGAGATGCTCTAGGATGAGTAGCGTTACTGTCCTTAGCCAATTGTTGTAAGACTCTGACCGCTAAGTAGGAGGCTGGAGATGTTCCATAAGTTACCGTCTTCAAACGATAATAACCTATCGGACATTCTGGAGAATTACGCCAGAGGACTCGCTGATAATCTTGATGTTGTTTAGACATCCTTTGTCTGAACATCTTTTCAATGTCGGTCGTAAATGTAAATTTATACAAGCGAAAACGAAGACAGACAGAAAACAGATCTCGTTGTTTTGGTGGTGGTACTTTGAAGGTACATATTTCCAGCGTGCACGAGGAAGTATATTCAAGATTTCAGATGTTCAGCTACCAACAAATGTAGTCCATCGGCGAGGTTGTGTATCTAACCAATGTAGCACGATTTTTGAGTCTGTCCAGGCAAACAGTTGATGATCGATGATGACGAATAATCTACTTAGTAATAAGGCTCCACACAATTCGAGTCTAGCTAGTGTGACTTGTTTTAAGGGTGCTACTTTACTCTTTTCTGCAACTAACTTAGTTGTGTAGACCCCATAGTTGGTTTTCATCCGACAGTAAATCACCGCAGCATAAGCAGCCTCTGAAGCGTCCGAAAATTCGTGTAGTTCCAATGAATCGCCGGTGAATCCAATCCAACGAGTAATTTTTAAATTGCTTACCATGTGAAGCTCCGCTTTCAACCTTACCCATTGTTCAGCCACTGGACTCGTTAAAGTATCATCCCAGGTCAAGTTGGTGAGCCAAAGAGATTGAAATAATATTTTAATTGTTATCATTTTTGGGGTTAAAAACCCCAACGGGTGCTTAAAATGCTTCTTTAAAAACAAAAACGATTATCATTTCCGAATTCAGCGACCCAAATTTACCCTAAAAAACAATTTTATTTTGAGGAGCATTTTTCGCATAGACTAGTGAAGTGGTAAAAAAATGTATTCTGTAAGTTTTTTTTTTTTGTTTGAATTTTTGTTGCATTAAAAGGAAATATATTAAAATTGTTTTGGCTCCTGCTAAACAAAACTAAATGCTTATTTGAAACGAGTTTACCCTGAAAATTTTCCATGAGGATGAATTAAATTAAGTAGGCAGTAAGTAAACAGATATAAATGCAAAGATTCTATGCTATGTAAAAATCTATGATTTTACTTATTTCATACAAATTATGAAAATTTGTGCATTTTTTTTTGTACCTTTTTATGTACTTAATTTGCCAATATAACCGAGCGCTTCATTATCCTCATATTTTTCGGACGGATTTATGCTAAAACACACAATATGAATATAATTTAATAAAGAAGAAGTAAAAAAAGAAGGTTTTATAGCTAAGAGACAAGAGAAGTCTAGACAGGGTTCGTTACACGGTATGATAGTCTAGTTGGAACTATATTAAAAATTTCCAAACTTTTATTTTTATTAATTTTTATTATACTTTTCCTTTATAATACTATTTTTAATATAAATAGCAACTCAAAACAATATACTAGAGTATGTACAATTAACTCAAAACTATCTACTCAACTTATAATTTTAAACATGTCAAGTAAGTAAACTTTCTTAGCCTACTTGACATATTTAGCACATTGCGTTTAATTTAAATAATTTGGTTATTTAACAAAAAAAATTAAACGAAAAAAAAAATAAGTTCCGCCACATCACTCCCCCACCAGACAGATCTAAGATCTGAAGCAAAGCAGTTATAATTCGATTACCCTTGTTAAAGATCAAATCGAACTTTTTTGTTAGTTTTCCCTGTGGTCTGGTGCTTAGTGGAAGTTGTAAATTTAATGACGAGTGTTCTTGAAGTATGAAACATGGCTTAAGACGATCTATGGAAACTTTAACGTCTTTGTTTTTAATCAGTAATTTAAAGTATTTTTGAATACGTGCCATAACTGGGTATGGACTTTCGTAAGGGCGCTGAGGTGTCAATTTAGTTGGTTCTCTGACAAAAACATATGCACAACAATCGAGGTCCCTGAACTTGAAAAATTTACTAGCCGAATGGTTAGAGGGTGCAACGGAATGAATTTGAGGAAAAGTATTACGCAATTTCTTTACGAAATCTGATTGATGTTCAAAGATTCTCTAAACATCAACTCTGCTGGTGTTGTCTGAAATTCGTCCTTTAAACCCGTTCTTAGCCCAATGAGAACAAAAGGTAACACTGTACACCATGATTTGCAGCTATAATTTTGTAATGTGGTCTTGAAGGTACGATGCCAACGTTCAATCAGGCCATTCGACTGAGGGTGGTATAGTGTCGTGCGATTTCGCTTAATATCTAGATGCCTTGACATCTCTTTAAAAAGACAAGACTCAAACTGCCTACCCTGATCTGTAAAAATGACCCTGGGTACTCTAAAACCCACTCATGACATAATATCTTCGCACATGGCTTTCCAGTCAGTCAGTCAGAGATGGGAAATGCTTCCGGCCATCTAGTGAATCTATCAATCCTCGTGAGACAATAGCGATAATTTTATGATACCCGAAGTGGTCCAATAATATCGATATGAATCGCGTGAAATCGAGAAGACACTCAAAAATGCTCAAAGGGCTTTTAACGTGACGTGAAATTTTGTCGGAAGTCGTAGCTTTTTTTATATGCGGTGATAGGCTGCAGTGAGTCGCAGCTTGTTGAAATCACCTTAAATATTTTGAGGCTCGCAAATAATCATGTGCAGAAGCTGCTGTTACTCAACTTTAAAATTGCGCAAAGTATTTGCAGATATAATTTAGCAAAGATACTATATGCATATATGTATTGCTACAATAAAAGTAAATTTTATTAATAAAAAACGGTTTCATTTTAGGTTATGAATTACATCGTACATAATTGCTTACTTGACTTTATTCTTAAAATTGTTCAAATTTGAAATTTAGCTCTTATGTAAGTCCTGGAATATTGAAATTATTTAAGTCTTGATTGCCTGCTGCTATCCGGGTCACCAATTGTAGTGGACCGCCGGGACACCGGGAATATAACTTGGTTGTTTTCTGTCCGGGTCACAAATTACGACCGATTCTTCGATGATAATTTGTTCTTTTGTTCGGGGTCACCAATTGTTGGAAGTATATTAAAAATTTCCAAACTTTTATTTTGTATTAATTTTTATTATAATTTTCCTTTATAACAAAATTTTTAATATAAATAACAACTCAAAACAATATACTAGAGTGTTAGGATACGTAACGTTTTCCGTATGCTCAGTAAGGGTAATTGGATTTGCATGAGCTTGGCCCTTAGTTTTAGGGAAATATTTATTTAAATGAAAAGGCGTATGATAATTTTTTTATACGATCTATTTCGGTCCCAAAATTAATTGGAATAAGGGAATTCAGATTGATACTCTGAATTTAGGATTTAATTTTGGTCGATACCCAAAATTGATTTGATTTGTAGGAATTCAGATCGATACTCTGAATTTAGGATTTAATTTTGGTCGATACTCAAAATTAATTGGAACAAAGGAATTCAGATCGATACTCTGAATTTAGTATTTAATTTTGGTCGATACCCAAAATTAATTGGAACAAAGGAATTCAGATCGATACTCTGAATTTAGTATTTAATTGTGAAAAATTTGGAATGCAGATCTGTTATGTTGTATATATCTGTTGAAAAATGCCATCTAACAAATTGAATAAAATGTACTTTATTCAAGTAAACTTTTTTTTGTTATGTGACCCCTGAGGACCAATCATAGGCACGATCTTTCAGGTGTCGTGTCTTCGGCAGTCGTAGCGAGCTCGCTAGCCGGCTATAGCGGTAGAATTTAAGGGGGTGGTCCTTGCCGACGCCACCCTGAACCAAAATCTCGCTATTGGAAGGGAATTTTCAAAGTGAAGAGCGCTAGGCTCGAATGAGAGGTTTAAGGCCGCAGAAAGAGAAAAAAATAAATGAGAAAAAAAATAAGAACTCGGAACAAATGAGTTAAGCCCCTTTGCTCGTCCATCCTGTGACTGGGCCGGCTGACCTAAAAAAAAGATTTAGGGGAAAGGGGATTAGAACATCTTAAATAATTTATTTATGCAAAAAAAAGGAAATACATTGATAAATACCTATATATAAAAAAAGGAATATAAAAAGAATAATAATAAAATAAAGTTAAGCAAAAAAAAATAGGGAAAAAAATAAAATCAAAACGAAAATCAATGAAAAATAATAGTAAAAAAAAGTTTTATAATAAAAAAATTAAGAAAAAAAAATAAATAAATTCAATCTCTTACTCCACATTTCTTTTTTTTTTCTTCTCCTTCCAGGTTGTTGGGTTTTTTTTCTCTCTCTTTATATTGTCTACTAGTATATATATATGGTAAAGTCCCAGATCTAATGATTATTTTTATTTATTTAAAGGTATATAAAAAAAACGTAATCCTAATGTAATTATTATATCTAAATCTGATTCCAAAATTTTATGGAACTACTCAAAACGATTTATCTAGCTATATTTTCACTTTCTTTCAAGAGTTTTTTTTTCTTTTGTTTATTAGTTAACACTATATAAATGTGTTGTTCTTGTTCATGTAATTTGTAATTTTTCAGTGCGGTTGAGTTGATATAATTCACTGAATTAAATCTTCAGGTGTGATTGAACTCACAAAACATAATTTGCTAAAGTAGTTATGTCGATTGCTGCCATAATTCACTATAGTTTCTTTTATTTCTAAGTTTATGTATATAAAATTATTCACGCAATTAATTGTTTATAAAACAAATTTACTTGATCTCAGTTAAACGCGTTTTCTTTAAAAAAAATTTAATAGATTTCCTTTATAGCTCTCAAACACTCTTCTATCATGTGTTATTCGCAAAAAAAAGGTACTGTGTTTAATGTGTGAACGTTGTTTATTACCACCGTTCATTTAAAAAAAAAAAACTTTATAGCTCGGGTACCAAATTTTAATCCAAAAGCCTTCTTAAGTATGCACTTTTCCATAGTTTTCCACTGCTATAATTGCGTTCAGTATTTATATATGTATATATTTGCCTTCCATAAAATACAGTATTTAGTTTAATCTTTTTTTTTTTTTTTTTGATAGGTTAACGGATCATTATAACCCTATCCTGGGAAAGCTTTTAGGTAATATTTTCATTCCTGAACATAGATATTTACAACTCCCGGCTCTCAAGACTTTGTTGGTAACAAACTCACCAAAACCCTCTCACCCAGGTATTATGAACGTCTAAGTATATTTCTAAAAATCCCCTTACCACTTTTGCAAATGATTAAGATCTTAGCTGCTACCCGATTAGAACACAACTTTGTTTTTTAATGCAACATTCTAATCATCTCAACAAACTCGATTGACTGGTGATCGTATTGTAGTTGCGTACACAAAAGAGATAACAAGCGATTTCATGCTCTCAGCTTGCAGACAACTAAGATGTCCCACGCAGCGAATTACTTCATGCAAATGAAACAATAATATATTTAAACAATTTTTAATCGTCGTGTTAGTACCACGAAGACGACCAGAAAACACAAGTACACGTTATTTTTAAAAATGAAGCCTAATTAATTTAATATAGAATGGAACTGTCAGTTGATTTTTTTGTATAGATGTTTTATTAAAAGTAAAAATTTGAGTTTTGATGATATCTATTTTATAAAAAAATAAAGAAAACTAAAATTGATAAAATTCACATTAATACTTATAAGTTTTTAAATTATAAGTTTATTTTTAACTTTTCAAAAAAAAACTTTAGTTTCGCAATATCCATTACTTTTTCTATTCGTAAATAATTGCCGTCTTGATAAAAAATGACAAAAATTAACACTTCATTAGCTCCAAGAATAGTATTTTACGTTATGTCTTTTGTTTCTCACTTATCATTTCAACTATTACAGTTTTTTATGACACTTAATTTTCTTCTACGATTTAATGGATGTCACGATTACTTTTAACAGTGTTAACAGACCAAACGTCTTTTGCCAAACTTGTCTTCATCATAACAGCTATATATATACATATGTGTATTTGTTTCAAAAGCATATACAATATAAAATAAGAAATTGGCTTTTAATATAAGGCTAACAATTTAGACACATTTGAATTAATCAAGTCTCCCGCATACAAAACTTTGATAAATATAAGCAACAAACTGTATTAAAAAAAAGAAACGAAAAAAATATATAATTAATCATCAATCACTAAAAAAAGCGCAATTGGTTAGAAATCTTTTAATTTAGAGAAATTTTTTTATTTTTTTAATTTTTTTATTTTTTTAATTTTTTTTTTTTTTTTTTTTGAACACTAATTTTTCTGAGATTCCCGAACTTAGTAATGCTATTAACTTGTATTGTTTCCTTTTCACTAGGTCCTCAAACCTTATCACTCAAGTTGTTTTTTTTTCAATTTTTCGATCATACACTAAATTGATCGGCAATTCCCAAGAAATCAATTATTTAATTCTATTTTATTATTATTTTTTTTTTTTGATTCAATTAAAAAATTCATTATCCATTTTTCAATTTACTCGATCAGAATTAAAATCAATTTCAATTTTCCTAATGGGACCTGCCCCATACCACACTTAGACGCCGACTGACTGCATTTCAATTTTTAATCCATTTACAAGTTGTTGATAGCGGTAAGTCTACCGGCTTTTCCCAGTCAACCAACCTGCCACTTGTTTTGTTAACAAGTTGATTGACCGAGGAACCCGATAAGTTCACCGCTATCATTTTTCTGATTGCAATTGAAATGCAGTCAGAAGCAATTTTAATTTTTTTCTCTTTTTTTTTCAGAAAAACAATTTTCTTTTCCTATAGATGTAAATAATAAAAAAATCAAAAAAATGAGGCAGGTGTCCGTTACAAAACAGGTACCCTTTCACTCCATCCCTCGCCAAGATGGAGCGGAAGGATAGCTGGAGAAACCCTGCTGAACGTGTGGCTCGACCCACGCCCTGAGATTAAGAGTCTCCTGCTCTTCTTATTATCTGTCATATCGGAATTGGTTAATGAATCACTAACATTTGATATTAATTAAAATGGTGAAGCACCACTTATATTTTGGATTTCTGTTATTCAAACGAACAACTTTTAGTTGGAAGGATTATCTGGACATTCCTTCGTTGCAGCAGTACCAGTTTTTTTTTTTTTTTTTATTGTTTGGTATCCTTGGCGTGATATACGCCCAGCTTACGCCCCTGGAGAGCCTCCAGCTCATAGAGAGAGTTGCCTACGCTTTTCACAATCCATGCCTTTAAGAACTTCTTAGCCAATTTGGCATTGTAGCAATCCTTAAAAGCACTTTGCGAAAAGTTCCTCCTATAAACCTCCTGCCCTGGTCGAAAATTTATTTTTCGGGCTCGGAGATTATAGAATTGGGCACTCTGGTCGTAAGCTGCGCGTATATTTTCTAGGGCTTTGTCCCGAGCCAGGAGCAATCTATCTGACTTACATATGTCCACCCTATTCTCTCCTTTCAAGTCATCCATCTTCTGGAGGAGTTGATAGACCGCTCCATGGCTGATCATAGGCTGACCACAGAAAAGTTGGTAAGGGGAATGGCCTGTTGCCGAATGGACAGAACTCCTAAGAGCAAACCATATATGGCTCAAATGAAGATCCCATTCCCGGTGGTCGTCTTTAATATATGCTCTGATAGCAGCCAGAATCCATCTATTAACTCTCTCTGATGCGTTGACTTGTGGAGAGTAATAGGCTGTACGGATGTGTTGGACCCCATATTTATTCAACAGAGCGCTGAATTCTTTTGCACAAAACTGAGGCCCGTTGTCTGATAAAATGCTCTCTGGCACCCCGAATGTGTGGAAAACCTCACACTCCAAAAATTTTACAATGTTGCCTGCTGCAAATTTCTTCACAGCATGCAACAATGGGAATTTAGTGAGGTGGTCCAGAACAATCAGGATCCCTATGTTGCCCCCCTTTGTTCGAGGATACGGCCCAAGGAGGTCAACATAGAGTCTTTGCCAGGGTCGATGTGACATAATTGGTTGTCCCATGACAGGACGCAGGACTTGGTTGGGCGCTTTTGTCTCCTTACACACTTCGCATGAAGTAACGGCTCTCCGAACTTGAGAAGACATATTTGGCCAATAATAAAACTGACGTAATCTCGCCAGGGTCTTCCCAATTCCACCGTGCGCTGCCATAGGGGGATGGTGCGCGTTCGCTATTAGTTCTTCCGTTAGCTCCGTTGGAACCCAAAGTGTCCAGGCTGCATCGTCCTGAACTGGGTCACCTGAACGTGGCTCAAGCCGCCTGTTCACATACCCGTCCGAGATATGCAGATCTGGAAGTCTTGATGAGTTTTGCAAGATTGTCTTCTTGAGCTCCTCATACTTCTCCGAAGAGAAATAGGGGGAACTCAAGTCAATCTTACCACTCATTCTTTCCAACTCTGCTACCTCTGACGAGTGAACCCGCGACAGCGCGTCTGGCACCACTTTCTGACTTCCCTTTCGATGCTCTATGTCAAAATCGAAAGCCTGTAGTTTCAAGCTCCAACGAGCCAACTGGCCGCCAAGGTCTTTCTGTCCCATCAGCCATTTCAGACTTGCATTGTCGGTCACAATAGTAAAACTATGACCTTCCACATAAGCCCAAAATTTCTTCACACTCAACACAGCTGCATAGCACTCCAATTCAGTTGCGTTGAGCGGAATCAAGCTTCTGAGACATAAAGGCGATGAGCCGCTCTGCACCATTCTTATCCTTCTGGAACAAGACACTCCCAACCCCTGTCCTGCTGGCATCGCATTGAATGTAGAAACGCTCCGTGAAATCCGGGTTTACCAGCGTTGGTGCCTCCGTTAGTCGACTCTTCAGCGTGTCGAACGATTGCTGAGCTTCCTGCGACCATATAAATGTTTTGGCCCCCTTCAACAAACCCGTTAGTGGGACCGACAAAGTGGCATAGTCGGCTATGAATCGTCTATACCACCCTGCCATTCCCAAAAACCGACGTAGTTGTTTGGTGATTTTCGGTGCAGGAAATTCAGCAATCGCCACGACCTTTGAAGGATCAGTCCTGAGGCCGGTCTCTCCAACAATGTACCCGAGATACTTAACTTCTTTCATGCAAAATTTACTCTTTTGTACATTGATGGTGAGACCAGCCTTACGCAGGCAACCCGCCGTCTTACGCAGCGTCTCTATGTGGTGTTTAAACTCAGGGCTTACAATTAATAGATCGTCCAAGTAGATCAAGACGTTAGGGCGTAGTTGTGCCGGAATGACCTTGTCCATGAGACGAGCCATCCGTTGAGGTGCATTACACAACCCGAATGGCATCACTGTGAACTGGTACAAAGGCCTCCCCGGCACGGTGAACGCAGTCTTGTCCCTCGAGGACCCCTCCAGCCCAATTTGCCAAAAGGCATCCTTCAGGTCCAGGCTACTAATGAACTTAGTATCCTGTAATCGACCGAGAATGCCCTCTATGATACCAATTGGATAGGCGTCTTTCTTAGTAACCTCGTTGACCTTTCTCGAGTCGAGACAAAGGTGGACCTTCCCAGGCTTTTTCACCAGCACCACCGGGGAATTCCATGCGCTTTGGCTCCATCACGCCAAGCTCCAACATCCTATCCAGTTCCGCATACATCATTTCCTGAATTGCAGGCGAAACTGGATAGTGACGTTGTCTTATGAGAGTTGCATTCCCCACATCTATGACATGCTCCTCTAAATTGGTTTTACCCAATCCTTCCTTTTCATAAGAGGGAAACAATGTCATGACTCCTTGAAGGATGCAACTCTCACTAGGAGACAAGGCATGAATGTTCGGGTCAATTTGGTTACCGCATTACCCTGGGATAGTTCTTCGAGGAAAACCGGGGCAAGCCCTGCCTTCCTCCAAAAGTCCATCCCAAGGTATAAAGGCTATTGGAGTGATGGGACTAGCAAGAGTGTTAATAGCAAGTCCCTCCCTCGAAACACAAGGCGCACGTTCACATGCCCTACAATAGTCTGTCCTTCTCCACCAGCCGTCTGGATGCTGGCTGCCATTGGCTTCCATGTTAGGCGCAACCGTCGTACGAGATCCATACATCCTGACCCCAAACAGCTGACGCTAGCACCACTGTCTAAAGGACCTGTGTTCCTTTCGTCCGCTATTTGGACGTCTATAAACGGACGTATATCCCCCGCACGACCAAGCACGGCTTCGTCCAGATGGTGAAGGAGAAGGAGGACTCTATTCCAATACATTCGACTCCGAAGAGATCGTTTGTACCGGAAAAGTTTATGTCGTGATGGTTTTAATTCGCAAATTTGGTATTTGTTGGTGGATCCGAATATTCTCTCTCGGGCCTACCGGTAGATCCTCAACCGTTCATGGAAGGGCTGGCGAGGAGCCCACCTGGGACAGGCTGAAGTCATTCGACAGCGAAGTCCGAGGGAGAATAGACAATCCACTACTATTTACGGCCTCTAATTGTTTATGGGACGCGGGGGGCCTGTTATAGTCCGCTCCCGTACAGGGTTTCCCGGAGTACACTTCGGGCAGCAAGGCTTAGTCACCCCGTCTAAACCGCAGGAAAAGCAGAATTTATGTTTTACCTCTTCTGGACAATCCATGCAACCATGTCCAGGCTGCCGACAATTCCAGCATAGCCACGATCTTCTGTTTCTGTTCACTCCTTCATGCTCCCTTATATTATAGGCCTCAATTGTCACGGGATAACTGTCTCTTCCTGAAGGTCCTTGTAGTTCGTGTATAGTCTTTTTAATTGGCGTGGGAAAGGATGGTCCCTCCCGCTGCTCTATGGTGAGAGATCTTTGCCTCACTTCCCCTATGGTCGTCATATGCGTAATATCGAGTTGATGGGCTATGTCTCTTCTCAAGGCACGGTAAATAATTTTAATGAAGTCCAACTCGGGGAGAGGAGTTTTCATTTCCTGGCGGATGCCCATCACTCTTTCAAAATAGTGGTTTACAGGCTCCCTCTCCTTTTGCTTATGTGTCGTCAATTCAATTAATCTATCGGAGTCGCTGGCGAATGAACCAAACATCTCTAACATTGCCTCCTTCAGTCTTAACCAGTTGCAAGTAGTTTCTCTCCCAATGAAATCCAGATACCATCTCAGGGCAGGGCCTTCTAGGAGGAGGTTGAAATCTCTTCGTAGGAGCTCCCATGGAGTTCCATATTTGTTCTGCAAGGACTCAAAATGCCTCAGGAATTCTTCTGCTGTTTTTCCCCCCTCGGTCCCGCTTTACCTTAGTCTCCATTTATCAAGGCCAGGAGGATGCCTGGGCTGGTTTTGATAGTGTTGAAATCTTTGGTTATAAGTCTGACTCTTCCTTAGGTCCACGTTCAAGAGAACATCCTCCGTCCTCGGTGAGGGAAGGGTGGGACCAGTAGTCTGACTGTTGAGCAGCACCTCAAAATTTTGGAACATTCGTTCCATGGAAGACTCCATTCGTTGCCGGAGCCTAGTGTTCATCATTTCTACCCTATCTATTAATCGATGTTCCAGTTCTTCTTCTTTCCGTTTGGCTTCTGATTCCAGCTTAAGCTGTGAATCGCTAGTGGCTTTCGTTAGTTTGCAGGGTTCTAAATGTAACAGAGTATCTTGTGCGGAAGGTCCCGAAGTTGATGGTGTTTCACCATCTGCTGGTGTATTACGTGTTGACATAGTACGAGTAGGGGGTTTGGTTTTCGCCCCTTTTGGACTGCGGTCTACTGGCATGTTTGATTTCTTCATATAATTTCATAAATGTTTAAGATGTCCTAATATTTGATGGGATTAGCGAAGTACTAAGTGAGTGAGCATACAGCCAGTCCAGTCATAAGATAGCAAAAAAACTATTTCGTGGGGGGGGCCGATTGAGCTCCATTATGTGGTTGAAGAAAACAGACTATATAAAAACATTTGCCGTTTAGGCGGGTTTGTGGCACTTGAGTGCAAGGAGCTCAGGGTTGTTGAGTTGGCAAACAAAAAAAGGAAAGCTTAAAAGAGTCTATAGCTGAAGTGCAGGCTAGAACAACACTGAGCCGATCCACCTCCAGACAAGCTGCATTGTCTTGGCATAGCTAAGAACAAAGATTCAAGGATTAAATCCTTCGGCTTCACCGCTCAATGCCGTCCGAACCCACATTCTTGCTATTGATCTCTACGATGAGATGTTGGGAGTAAGACGAAATAAACTTCTTCTAAAGCTCCACAACTTGTGAATAATCCGCATTGTGTCGGCTAAGCCAAGAACAAAGATTCAAGAGTTGAATCCACAAGTTGCTTCCCTCCGGAATCCGTCCATCTCGTCTACCTCCAGCTCTCTGGATGAATACCGCAGGACAGGAGGCCTAGCCTCGTGCCTGTTCAAGGAGTCCATCCAAAGGCCTTTATCTCAGTGAGATCTGACTCACGGCAGTCAGATTTCGCAAACAATGGTATGTGTTCGTACAGAACAATCTGACTGAAATGATAAACAAACAGATTCGAAGGTCTCAACAACCTAAGGGGGGGTCATGTAAAGTATAAATTAAATTGCAACTAAGTTGCTACAAAAAGGGGAAAGAGGGTAATGTTTATCACATTACACCTCGGATCTAAACAATCCTCGGGGTAGCGTGTTTTATCATGCTAACCCCTTAAACAGCCGATCGTTGGGCGCCATGTTATGTGACCATATGATTTTTGCAGGGGTCCATACCCCTGAGGACCAATCATAGGCACGATCTTTCAGGTGTCGTGTCTTTGGCAGTCGTAGCGAGCTCGCTAGCCGGCTATAGCGGTAGAATTTAAGGGGGTGGTCCTTGCCGACGACAACCTGAACCAAAATCTCGCTACTGGAAGGGAATTTTCAAAGTGAAGAGCGCAAGGCTCGAATGAGAGGGTTAAGGCCGCAGAAAGAGAAAAAACTAAATGAGAAAAAAAAATAAGAACTCGAGACAAATGAGTTAAGCCCCTTTGCTCGTCCATCCTGTGACTGGGCCGGCTGACCTAAAAAAAAAGATTTAGGGGAAAGGGGATTAGGACATCTTAAATAAAATCTTATTTAATTAAACATTGTGTTTATTTATGCAAAAAAAAGGAAATACATTGATAAATACCTGTATATAAAAAAAGGAATATAAAAAGAATAATAATAAAATAAAGTTGAGCAAAAAAAAATATCGAAAAAAATAAAATCAAAACGAAAATCAATTAAAAATAATAGTAAAAAAAAGTTTTATAATAAAAAAATTAAGAAAAAAAAAATAAATAAATTCAATCTCTTACTCCACATTTCTTTTTTTTTCTTCTCCTTCCAGGTTGTTGGGCCCAGTTGGGTTGTTGGGTTTTTTTTTTCTCTCTCTTTATATTGTCTACTAGTATATATATATGGTAAAGTCCCAGATCTAATGATTATTTTTATTTATTTAAAGGTATATAAAAAAAACGTAATCCTAATGTAATTATTATATCTAAATCTGATTCCAAAATTTTATGGAACTACTCAAAACGATTTATCTAGCTATATTTTCACTTTCTTTCAAGAGTTTTTTTTTCTTTTGTTTATTAGTTAACACTATATAAATGTGTTGTTCTTGTTCATGTAATTTGTAATTTTTCAGTGCGGTTGAGTTGATATAATTCACTGAATTAAATCTTCAGGTGTGATTGAACTCACAAAACATAATTTGCTAAAGTAGTTATGTCGATTGCTGCCATAATTCACTATAGTTTCTTTTATTTCTAAGTTTATGTATATAAAATTATTCACGCAATTAATTGTTTATAAAACAAATTTACTTGATCTCAGTTAAACGCGTTTTCTTTAAAAAAAATTTAATAGATTTCCTTTATAGCTCTCAAACACTCTTCTATCATGTGTTATTCGCAAAAAAAAGGTACTGTGTTTAATGTGTGAACGTTGTTTATTACCACCGTTCATTTAAAAAAAAAAAACTTTATAGCTCGGGTACCAAATTTTAATCCAAAAGCCTTCTTAAGTATGCACTTTTCCATAGTTTTCCACTGCTATAATTGCGTTCAGTATTTATATATGTATATATTTGCCTTCCATAAAATACAGTATTTAGTTTAATCTTTTTTTTTTTTTTTTTTGATAGGTTAACGGATCATTATAACCCTATCCTGGGAAAGCTTTTAGGTAATATTTTCATTCCTGAACATAGATATTTACAACTCCCGGCTCTCAAGACTTTGTTGGTAACAAACTCACCAAAACCCTCTCACCCAGGTATTATGAACGTCTAAGTATATTTCTAAAAATCCCCTTACCACTTTTGCAAATGATTAAGATCTTAGCTGCTACCCGATTAGAACACAACTTTGTTTTTTAATGCAACATTCTAATCATCTCAACAAACTCGATTGACTGGTGATCGTATTGTAGTTGCGTACACAAAAGAGATAACAAGCGATTTCATGCTCTCAGCTTGCAGACAACTAAGATGTCCCACGCAGCGAATTACTTCATGCAAATGAAACAATAATATATTTAAACAATTTTTAATCGTCGTGTTAGTACCACGTAGACGACCAGAAAACACAAGTACACGTTATTTTTAAAAATGAAGCCTAATTAATTTAATATAGAATGGAACTGTCAGTTGATTTTTTTGTATAGATGTTTTGTTATGAAGTCTCCTTAAGGTACGTATCACTCTTTGTAAGGTACAAAAACTACCTTTAAAATACAGATAAATTAGGGTCCGGGACTAAACTCACAGAGCGTTTTATGTAATATGGGGAAATTCTTATTCAATCGTTGCAGAGGAGATCTTATCAATTACCTTTGCTCAAGCGGGTAGCGCTGGATGACAGGCAATTGTTAAAAGTAACTATTTGTGGAGAATATTTCTTCGAATTATCAAAAGTCTTAGCGGGAAACGCTGGTCTTTGATAATTGGCAATCTGTTTAGACTACCAAAAGTTTTAGCGGGAAACGCTGCTCTTTGGTAGCTAAAAGATTCAAAACATCCTCCTTTATTGAGAATACCAAAATAATATTACCTTAGTTGAACTTTGTGAATTGTTTGCCTTGTCGATGCTTTTTGCTTAAGTTACCAAAAGTCTTAGCGGGAAACGCTGGTCTTTGGTAACTTTGCAAACTAAAATATCTGGACAAGATGAATTTCGTAGGTTACCAAAAGTTTTAGCGGGAAACGCTGGTCTTTGGTAACCAAATACAATGAAGAACACTTTGAGTTTTAAACACCAACTTATTTATTTTAAAAAAAGAAGACTCGCCTGCCGAAAGGGCCGTGGTTTGTCTTTACACAATTTTTACAAGAAGAACTCCCTAACTATTAAAATTATTCTACTTTTATAGGGAATTTTTCATCCCACTCCTCAATACAATTTTTTCATGTTCCATAATATTTTTTGCCGAAATCTACAAATCAATCAAATATATTTTGATTTGCAAATTTCGCATTTACAAAGTTCATTGATGTGGTTGAACTATATTAGTATATAAATTTTTTGCTTTAGTATTAAAATTTTTTCTTGCTTAAATATTATTTATGCGAAATCTGCAAATCGATAAAATATATTTCGATTTGTAAATTCCGCGTCTTCAAAGTTTATTGTGCTAAATGAATCAAAGTTTTATAATATGCATACATGCATATTTAATTAGAATTTAATTGTTTTGTTTTTCTTTTTTCTTTTTTTTTATCTTAAAAATTAAGAAAATATGAAGATTGAAGATCTTCATACCTAACATTCCTCCCCCCTTAGTGAGAACATTTTTCGGGAGTAAATGTTTTTAATTGGTGTTTTGCTTTATTTTTAATACTAAGTTCCTAATTTAATTTATTATGTATATAATTTTTTTTTTTTTTTTTTGTTTGAAAAGATTTATTTTTATTTCTGATAGGATAATTTACAAATAATATTGTATTGTATATAGTATTTTTGTTTTTTTTTTTAAAAAGATAATCACTTAATACACTAATAATCACTTAAGCTAGTATCAATACGTAATTATTATATGTTTATGGAGATAGTAATATAAAAAATTTTCCTTTGAAAGTTTTCTTATTGTTATTGTTGTATTTGTTTGTTACATATTGTTGACATGATTCCGGCATTATTTTCATAGATTTTCAAATGATGATGAACGATATACATTGGAGCCTCTTTTTGGTCCAGTTTAACAAATTTTAATTGGGTGTTTAATTGTTGAGTGAAACTAGTTTGTATGTATATCCTTTTTGGATGTACTTGTGGATTTATTTGATGTTAAAACAATTTTTCCATAGTTGTATTTTTCATATATGCATCTTTGTATCATCATGAATCCTGATTTTGTTATAGAAACCCATATATATATATAATGGTTCTTTATGTTTTTCAACAAATTTATTCACTGTTTTAACTCATGAAATTTTCGATATAAAAAATGACAAGGTTTGATCAGTAAAATTATTATTAATTAAATATGTTGCTCCGCATGCTGATACAGGATCAGGTAACTTTTATCTAGTTTCTAGTGTATCTTTAATAACTTTCATAGGATGTAGTGATTATTTGTGTTATGGTCCAATTCCAGAAAAAAAAATTTCCTATGTTCTATTTAATTTAATAAATTCTTCCTTTCTTTTTGTTTTTTGAATATAGTTCATTTATTAATATATATTTTACCTTTTTTTTTTTTTTTTGTTTTACTTATCATACTATCATATGTTTTGATACATTAAACTGATTGAGTGTTTCCTAGATATGGATATTAGATTTAAAGATAATAGGAAAAAACTATAGTCTTATGTCTCAATCTCTAATCTCTCGAATTGAACACTATTAAAGATGTAAAAGAAAACTATTTACGGTAATTATATAAAAAAAATTCGATCCATGTAACTTTTTTAATTTTTTAGACTGCTCTATATAAAAAAAAAGATAAAGCATTCTATAAAAATATTAATTATATATAGAGGAAAAGTGCTCATATACAAAATTTAGACTATAATTAAATTGTTTTTCGGATTAAAATTGTAAGTTTTGTTAAATATTTTTCCATTTGCTTTATGCTTCATATTAAACCAGCTTTTTCGGCCATTCAAGCTTTATTTCTTTTTTTGAAAAACTACATTAATTCTACGTTTTCACATTGCAATTAAACGGCAAAGTCTTTGGAAATCGATTAAAAGCCGGTTGGCTTCCTTGTCTGAAAATTTAACATATAATTTAATCGATCTCTCTGTAAACTAAAATTCTATTTCTAATTTAACAATTTGATAATTACTGGTAAGTAGTAATTCTGTTTTTATTTAAAAACATTGCACGTTATCCTGCTATGATTTTTTAATCAATTCAAATATTGCGAAAAAATTCTTTTTATAATTTATGCAAATATCCGTATAAAATTAGAGTAAAGTAAAGATGCTTAATTGTTCACGTTTATAAATATAATTCTTTCATATTGATAAATACCAAAATAAGTTTCTTAAAAAAGAAATTGAATAGTGTATTGTCATTTTAAATGTTAGTGCCCTTTTCAAAATAATTAAAAAAAATGTTTAGTGTGCTAATTATGTTATTTGCTTGTTTCCAGACATCCGTTTCCGTTAGAGTTTAACATTTAAAATATATTTTTTGTGGGAGAATAATTTTAAAATTTGAGATGCATCCTGTTTACGATTAAAACATTTTTAAAACTATAAAACTTGAATGATTTCTTAAGCAGAACTTTGGTAGCTTTCATAGAGCTATGACGTACTTTGTATCACGAATATGTTAGATATATATATATACATATATAAAATTTTTTTATTTATTTTTTTGAATATGTTTTTAGCTAAAAAAAAAATGTTTCTAAGTGTGAAAAGTTTTTATTTGATTTTAATTAAATTATTTTTTTTTTGTGTTTGAAGAATGTGTTAGTGCATAGATTATTGGAAAAGAATTTGTTGGATAGACATAAGTGAAGCAGAAAATTTAGCAGCAGGGTCAGATGCAGATAAAATTGTATGTATTGTATGTATTTTATGTAATTTTTATGTTTGAAACGTACAGCGCTAGATGCTGGTTATAAAAATATCATAAAAGTTTGTTATTATTGGACTGTTTTATTTATTTATAATATTATATTTGAAAAATTTAAGTATATAAAAAAAAAGAATGACTGTCGAATAGTTTTTAGTTTAGTTAGCGTTTTTTTTTTTTTTTTTTTTAAATTTCTTCTCTAATATTAATATTTACTTAAATTAGTTTTTAAATGTTAGTAATGTGCTTATTATATTGAAAAATCCCCTTAAAATATTCTATAAAAAAAAATTTTTTTTTATAAAATAATTTTTTTTTTGTTTTGTTTTTATAACTTTTCTTACCATCTTTAATATACTATTTGTTTTTGTTTTTTGTTTTATATAGGGAAAATTAAAAATGGTGTTGATTTAGATTTTTACGCGAAAAGATCGCGTTTTCCGAGGTTTTTCGACACCTTTTTCATGTGGGTTGCAGAATTTTTCATCTCCTTCTGAGGGTTTTTGATCTTTTTCTGAAAGAGTTGTGGTTGGTGTAGGTTTGTTGGAGTCTAAGGTTGTTGGGGACTCTATTGATACCTGAAGATTTGGAGTTTGAGATGTTTTTTTAGATCGTGATATTAAAATTTTTGCCCCTATTAGCAATATGATCACTACTATTGATGTCAGGACAACACTATTTATGATATTATGTGATCTGTTAAGTTCCGAGTTTCGGTTGAGTTCCGTTTGAACTAGAGTATTTGAAAACTCGTCTAAGTTCTTGCTATGGGCTCTGAGAATTTCACTGTATTGTTTTCCCCCAGTGATTTTTATTTGTTTAGAGAGGTTGATGGGGTTTTGTGAATGATGGGTGTTATTAAATTGAATGTTATGGGGTACATAAGTATAGGGAGTATGTTTCGTAATCTCATTTTATGGATTTTTTTCGTAGGGCAATTCGTGGTAACCAATGGTGAACATACATGGTTTTGTTAAAGACATCAAACCTAAATTGTTTAAATTTATTATTTGTACGTGGTTATTGCATTGTATTTGTAACTGTTTTTCGTGATGAAATTTGAATAGCCAGGTGTTTATTGTAGTTAGTTTCGAAAATATTTCGATTTCTCTGCTTATTATTCGTTGTTTACAAGTAGAGGGTTTTAAAGTGTTGTTGTTTAACAGGTTTATTAGACAACTTTCAGGATTTAGCCCTATTGTTTTGACCTGTGTTTGATGACAGACGTAAATATCCCTGTAGTAATTAATTTTGTTGCATGATTTGAGGTATTCCTGATGGGTAAACTCTATGTATGTTTGATGATTTGTATTGTTTAATATGTAGTCTGAGTCCAGATCTAATACTACCGAGAGATTTGAGGGTAACTGAACTGGAAGAGGGTATATTTTATTAATGGAGTATTCGAAGATTTCTAGCAGTGGTATATTAATTCTTATATACATTGTAGTGCTGTTTATTAGGGATTGAACCTTCGAAATCTGTGAAAGGAAAGCGGCCTCTTTTAATAAGGGGTGTACCTGATAATGTTGTGAAATTTGATGGGTTAACTCTAGTATTGTCTTAGGGCTTATTAACAAGGGGTGGAGTTTACCGATTGAAATGGCGTTAATCACTATAGATTGGTCATTAATGTGGTTGTATATTTGTTGTAGGGTAAGAATGATGAAAGGGATAATTTCATTTACGTCTGTCTTCAAATGAATTACATTTACTGCTAGAATTTCCTTAGCCGCTCTCTTTTCTAACTCTTGATACCTGTTTGCTATTTTTTCTTCATTGAGGCTAATGTTTAGTAGAGCAGCGCTTACGGTGTCTATGCTGGATTTTATTATCGATACTTGATGCTGCATCAGATGTATGTTCTCTTGGTCATGTTTTTCCAGTACCTGAAGTTTCATGTAGATTTTTTCGCTATCACTGCTGTCCATTGTTCCGAATAAAAATTTGGCTAATTTACCACCTGCGTTTAAAAGTCCGCGTTTTGTGCGTTTCTCAGGTATTACTGATAGATTCAAGTCTAGTAATTTTCTTTTTATGTTGTTAGTTAAAGTGGTGAGCTCATTCCTCCAGGCTTTACACAGGGTATTGGCTTTATTTGCTTCAAGCAAGTCACACAGTTTCTCCACGTGTGTTTCGCAGGTTTGTATGAAGGAAAAAGCTTCTTCTTCGTCTATTAATTTTAGCTGGGTTATTATTTTCCATTCTGATGTGTATATAGCTGCTTGGCCAGTTTTTTTCCAGAAACACGGTGTTGTTATTTAAAGGGGTAATTTGTACCTGAGGTTCGGCTGGTCTGGTTAGAATTGGAAGAAGTAGAATGAGTTTCCACATTTTGCCTGTTAATTAAATGTGTTTTAGATAGTTAAAAAAAAATTGTTTTTTTTTTTAATGTGGGTTGAAAGTTTTGTTTTTTTTTTTTTTTTTATATGAATAATTTGAGCCGGTTGTTGTGTACGCGGTGAAGTTTTTTCCCTATTTTTATTGTACAATTAACATCATTGTCAACCTTTGTTACTTCATATGGTCCCATCCAAATTGGAGAGAGTTTGTGTTTTTTGGCTGCATTTTGCAGTAAAACTTTGTCCCCCACATGTATCTTTTTGAATTTAGCACCCTTGTCATAGTAAAACTTGGATTTTGTCTTACTATTGGTCAGATTTTCACGAGCCCGTCGGTGGAAATTTTGCATTTTGGCTTTTACGTACGCGCAGTAATCGTCAAAATTGTATATTGGTTCTGGTTTCTTGGTTAGATTACTGGGTATTGGTGGTTGGAAACCATACAATGCATAAATGGGACTGTATTTACTGCTTGTGTGGGGTGTATGATTATGCGCTAAAGCGGCTTCGCCTAGCCAGTCATCCCATTCTGCTGGGCTATCGTCCACAATGCTCCTTAGATATTTTATCAGTGGTCTGTGGGCTCTTTCCAGACTGCCATTTGACTGAGGATGGTATGCTGTTGTTTGAAGTTTTTTGATTCGTAGTAACTTACAAAGCCTTTTAAACAAATTGCTTGTGAAATTTGTGCCTTGGTCAGTTATTAGCTTCTTTGGAATAACAAAGTATTTTAAGATCACATTTTTATAGAAGCAATTTGCTACTGTTTCTGCCTCGCAGTTTTCTAAAGGGAAACAATCAAGCATTTTGGTTAAATCGTCTTGATAAGTTAGTATGTATTTATTTCCCTGGTTGCTCATTGGTAGCGGTCCTACAATATCTAAATAGACTTTATCAAATGGTTTTTCGGCAGTATCAGTTATTACCATAGGCATTTGTCGATCTTGTTTCTTTTACATTTAGAACAGCTTTTTATGTATTTTTGGATATCCTTGAACATGTTCTTCCATTTATAATGCTGGCGAATTCTTTTGTATGTTCTATGAGTTCCAGAGTGTCCTCCCAAAGGGGTATCATGGTAGTTTTTTAAGATGGTAGATATATCTAATGGGTCGGTAAGTTCTTCTGCTTCCGATTCTATATCTTGATCCTCTTGGATACCGACTGAATTACAATCGAAGTTCTCTTCAGGGCTTATTTTATCTTTTACATTGTTGGTAACGTTTTTTAGGGTTGAGTTGTCCAGAATTGTATCAATTTTACTTTTCTTTAATCTGTTTTGTGCACGCGTTGTTGCCAAATAAACCCTTGTTGAACTATTTTGTCGTTCATTTTCCGTATAGTTGTTGTTTGGCAAGCAATTGTTCTCCTTAATTTTATTTTCACTGTCTGATGTATTTAAATTTTCCATATCTACCTGGGGGATTCTACTTAGACTGTCTGCATTTTTGTTATACTTCCCCGCCTTATATTCTATTTGGTAGTCGTACTCTGACAGCTTATGATGGAAACGAACTAAGCGAGAAGTAGGATCTTTTACATTGAATACACCTTTCAATGGTTTATGGTCGGTGTAGACGACAAACTTGCGCCCGTACAAGTAGCAACGAAAATTTTTTGTTGCCCATACGATTGCCAATAGTTCTCTTTCAATGGTTGAGTATTTCCGTTCAGCCTTGTTTAAAGATCGGCTTGCATAAGCTATCGGTTTGTCGTTACCCAGTTCTCCTTGTGAAAGTACTGCTCCTATTGCTTCTCCACTAGCGTCAGTTGTAAGGTGGAATGGTTTGTTAAAGTCAGGATATATCAAAAGGGGAGGTGTGATTAAAGCTGTTTTTAATTCAATGAATGCTTTTTCACAGTCCTCCGTCCACTTAAACTTAGCATTGTTCCTTAGTATTTTGTTAATCGGTTCTGCTATATGGGAGAAATTTGGTATAAATTTCCGATAGTAATTTGCTAATCCCAAAAAAGATTGGACTTGTCGAATAGTTTTAGGCCTAGGGAATGTTTGTACACATTTCGTTTTTTCAGGATCAGGGAGTGCCCCTTCACTAGAACATTTGTGTCCTAAGTATACTACTTCCTTCTTTAAGAAATGACATTTCTTGGGTTGAAGCTTTAGATTATGTTCTCTTAGTCGTTGAAAAACAGCTTGTAGTTTATTATTGTGGTCTTCTAGATTTTTTCCATATATCACAATATCATCTAGGTATACAAAGCATTTAAATCCTTGTAGTCCACTAAGAACAATGTTGATCAGCCTCTGAAATGTGGCTGGAGCTCCTTTGAGACCGAAAGGCATTCTTTGGAACTCGAAGTGACCTTGCATGGTACTAAAAGCAGTTTTTTCGCGATCCTTTTTGCTAACGTATACCTGATGATAACCACTGGCCAAATCAAGGGTCGAAAAATATCTTGAATGACCTAACTGATCGAGAATGTCATCGATGCGCGGTAGTGGAAAAGCATCACCTTTAGTAAGGTTGTTTAATTTTCGGAAATCTACCACTACTTGCCATCTTTTTTCTCCTTTCAAGCCTTCTTTTTTAGGTACAACCAATAACGGTGAGTTCCAAGGACTTCGACTGGGTACAATTATACTGTTTTCCAGCATTTCGTTGACTTGTTCGCGTTGTTTTTCTGGGAGCCTAAACATTTTTTGATTTGAAGGTCCTTCATTTTCTTTTATTGGAATGTCATGTGCTAGTGTTGGAGTATAGGATAGTTTGTCACCTGGGAGGTGAAATATATCATTGTAATTTTTACATAGTTTTGTTATGGAGGCCATTTCTTCCTGGTTTAAATTTTCATCCAGGTTTAGATTCTCTTTTAGGAGATGCATTGGTTTCTTGTTATAGATACTTTCCATACTGTATAGGACTGATTTTACTTCAGATGGTTGTTTTTGCTTACTTTTGAATATATGATAATTCTTCATTGGTTTTAAAGTAGGACGTATGCTACCTAGGGTCTCTCGTTTTTCATTTGTATTTATAATTGGTACTAATGCCTTTTTATTTTGTGCATTGATTAGACAATTTCCGAGGTAGACTCCTTTTCGTAGCTCAGTGTGTGAGCAGAAAAATTCTCCGTCCTTATCTATATCTATTTTCATGATCATTTCTGTTCGTCCCGGAATAACTTTAGCATGACATGTTTTTTCCATTTTTGTACGTGGACTTTCGATGGATTTTTTGAAGGTATTTTCCTTGAAACAGGAGCTATTATTGTCGGTTGACAGTTTACTGCATGTTGCTGTAATGAATGCGTGATTATGATCATAGTTGTTGAGCCTTTGCCCCATCCAGTTTTTGATAGGAATTTGAAAACTTTCTTTACTTTCCTTGCGAGGGAAAGTTAAAGTTTGCTTTGGTCCTTCGATGTTGCAATGTGTAGAAATAAAATCATATCCCAAGATGCCATCACCTGGTATGTCTACTTTTTCATTTATGATATGAAAGTTACAGGTTAAGGGGATGTCTGCTTGTATTTTGCCGATGCATTTTCCTTGCGTGGCACCCATTCCAAAAGCCGTGGATATAGTCGTCACATCTTTGGTTATAGGGGTGGAAGGTTTTAAGACCGTTTCTTTAAGTAGGCTTATTTCTTCACCAGTATCTATTACAAGTTCTGCATTGCCTCCTTTTACAATATCAAGGGGGATATTAGCTACGCATATTTTTGATGAGGGGGGCTGGCACCTTTTTGATGAAGAGGACTTAAGGTGACAGCCCTGTTCTAGTTTTCCGACTGGATTGAACTAGTTGATGGCTGCGGTGTACTAGGTATAGCTTTTGCTTCCCATTTTAATTTTGCCTTGCATTTTTCTTGCGTATGCCCAGGTCTTTGGCAGAATGCACATCTTAAATTTTGTCTTTTTGGTTGAAAGTTTTCTTCCTGCACTCTATGCATTTGGATAGTGTTTGGCTTTGATTGGTTTTGTAACATAGTTGGACATGTTTGGATGTGGTGTCCGTACACCTTACACTTGTTGCAAAAAGGTGTGATTTTACGCATTCGACAGTCAGCGTAAACATGATTAGGCTTGTTACAAAATCCGCACTTAACTTGAAAGCTGTTGTTATTTTGTCGAAAGTTGTTATTGTTTTGTCCCAAATTGTTGTTATTCTGTCGAAAGTTGTTCCTTTGATAGTTGCCCTGCATATTTGTGCGTGACGTAGGCTGAGAAATACTATGTTGTGTTCTTGGTTGATAGCTTGAAGGATCCATCAATGGGGAAATATATTGCTGTGTTGTTCCGAAGGTCATTAGATTTTCTGCTTCCTCTAATTTGGTAGCTCTTTCTATAATGGAATTCAAGGATTTCTCTTCATTCTGTAGTAAGTAGAATTTATGATTTGGATTTAATATTCCGACTTTAAATACATGAATCGCTGTTTCTTCTAAATCTGATTGTACAGCTGAAGCAGCATCGCCAGTGTGTCGTTCGCTATTTAGATGGCAGCACTCTTTAAATAATTTATTCACTCTTGAACCGAAAGCTGAGAGGGTTTCACTTGGTATTTGACGTAGAAGACGTAGTTCGTTTACCAAGGTTAAATATGGTTTTGATTCAATCAATTTTTTACGTATGAGAGTTTCTAATTCTTTGAAATTCCTGTATTCCCCCTCTAAAATTGTGGTTCCTCTGTCACGAAATCGAATTGGAAGTAGCTGTAAAAATGTGTTGACCTCTTCTGCATTTAAACATGCAATTGTATGGGTACAACATGTTAAAAACGCATTCACTTCGTTTAATAAATGGGGTCCGTTTTCCCCGGTCAATAGAGGAATACTTGTACATATTAGTTGATTAATCTTACATACGTCTACAGGCATTTTAAGATTTAATCTTTTGAACGCTTTATTGAGATTTTTTGAGGATTCCTTTTCTGGCTTTATTAATCCAGAGAATAAGTTGGATCTTCTCTTAAAATTTTTCCCTGATCGTAAAATTCCGGGTCTTGTAACAGGTGCCAGATTGTTTGAAGCCGAACTTTTATTAATGGGTATTGGAATGTTTTGTTCTTTACTTGCACCTTCCCGATTGCCTTCTTTTTCAGGACTGGTATTTTCAAATGAAAATGAGTCTATTATATTTGCAAAACTAAGTAGTCCTGGAGTCTTTGGTATCCTTACCACACGTCTATCTATTGGTGTGGATGTTAAATATTTGTTTTGTTCTGTTGAATCCTCACTGGGTTGCATGTAGTGTTCTGCACCTGGATCTTCACAGTCTCATAGATTCGTAAGATTGAGAATTTACAGCTAAAAAGCAGACCTCAATCCTACCGGCTGCGCCAAAATGTTATGAAGTCTCCTAAAGGTACGTATCACTCTTTGTAAGGTACAAAAACTACCTTTAAAATACAGATAAATTAGGGTCCGGGACTAAACTCACAGAGCGTTTTATGTAATATGGGGAAATTCTTATTCAATCGTTGCAGAGGAGATCTTATCAATTACCTTTGCTCAAGCGGGTAGCGCTGGATGACAGGCAATTGTTAAAAGTAACTATTTGTGGAGAATATTTCTTCCAATTATCAAAAGTCTTAGCGGGAAACGCACCTATTTCGACAGTTTCTTCTTCTTCTTTGAGCATTTCCGCAAGGCAAATTCCCAAAGTTCGAATGGATTCATATGGTTCATCAAAGAAATTTGAAATTTTTAAATATTTTCTGCCAATTACATATTCCTTTCCATCATTGTCTTTTAAAAAGCATTTTATTTTAAATGGGATGAAAGGTTTTATGCAACATACGTTATCAGGCTTAGAACCGCTTAAATAAAACATATCGAACTCATATGATTTATACAACTTTATGGAATTTGCGTTTGGCCTCACGCGTTCCCCATATGAGTTTCCTACTCCTATGTTTCTTTTTGTTTCTACTATCCCTCGTTCTTTGCATCTATTACTTAACTGTTGCAGCACTTTATTGGCCTTACGGCAATCCTTATTCAATATTTGCAGATAGTTTTCATATCTATATGCGGAGAAATTATCCACATTGCCATATAGCTCTACACTATCTGCAAGGTGCAATAATATATGTACATTATAAGACAAAGAACTGTCTCCATAAAAAGTAGCAAATTGTGAAACAAATTCCTCCAGCATATTTCGGACACAGTCCAGATTTTTCGTACAATTCTTAGGGCAAGAAATGAGCCTATAAGCTCCATGAAGCAACAGATAATGGGCATATAAATCTCTATGGAGAATATTTTTAAATAACACTATTCCCGTATATAGTATTATCTGGCGAGATTCTGACGCTTTAAACCGGCAAAGATCTCTTAATGTCCTTGGTTTTCTGCAAAATTCTTTGGGGATATAATGCTGCATTTCAGTGTGATCATTATCTAAGGAGAATTTACTTAATTCAGTCAGTGTCATAACTTTGGTTTTATTCATCCAAATCTTTTGCAGTATTTTTTTATGGACCCCTAGATCTATGGCGTGCATTACATCAATGGGAAATTGCGTTATCATTTTTGTGTTTACTTCCTCCAAGGCCGTTAAATTTTGTTGGAAAGCTGGGAGATGATAAGACTGGTCCTCCCGACTTCTAAAATTTTCGTCGGTTCTTAATCTACCCGATGTTGTTGAGTATGTTAGTACATTTCCTATTTTTCTTCCTCTCTGTTGGCATTTAGGGCAACCTTTCGATGACGTATGACACATGGTTTCTGTCACAAATGCTCTGGCTGGTGCATCGCACATGAACAACAAATTGTACCTCTTTTTCAGCGAGAACAATTTTGTTTCTTTGGAGGAATGCAACTTCTGTAATAAATTCCTCTAAGTAGGAATTTATTGATTCCGGTTTTTTGGGCCCAACATAAGCACCAATGAAAAATGGACTTAGGTGTGGTGCATTTGCAAAGCCACCTAAAATAGGCCAGAGTTGTAAAGACAAGCTTTTATACATCGACATTATCGACATTAATGTCTATTTCCAGGGTATCTGAGCCTGTAAATTTGGCCAATTTTACAGTGTTTACAATACCGTTGTGGAAATATTGCTCCGGTGGGACATTAATCAATGTAAGATAATTATACTTTGTCCCTAACAAAATTTTTGATGAAAGTGGCAGGTTTAATCCATTACGTCGTAAAATTGCTAGCAGAGAATCGCAAGCTGATCTACTAACTCTGTATGAAATGCACCATTCTTTTAATTCCTCGGAAATGGTTTTATTCAAATTTTGTTCTTCTGTATCTTCGAGAATATCGTTATCTTCCATTCCAATCGATTCATTCACTGAGATACTTGATCTTGGCTCATTTCTTGTTTCTCCGAGGATAACAGAGTCTATGTTACCCATTGTTGCATTAATGGATAAGCCCGAGGTAGTGGGTTCCTGTGATTCTGCTGCAATTGCATCTTGTACAGCTTGCAGCTCCTTGCTTATTAATTTATTAAGATAGCTTTTACTAACTCCTGGCCTTCCACGCATTTTATTTTATTAAATATATAAAAAAAAAAATCAAAACAAGCAAATAAATATTTTTCAGGATTAAAACTTTTTTTTAAAAAATATGTATACTTATCTCAAATAAGTAAAAAATGGTAAAAAAAACTATTTTAATTAACATAGGTGCATTTACTGAGTACTTGCTTGAGTATCCTTTTTAAGCTAAATGCGCCGAAGAGAAACATCAACCAAATAATACTTAAAACTTAATTTTTCAAGGAATTAATTTTTTTTTTCATTTTCTTTTAAAACAATATGTGTTACTATATATATTCAATGTAAAAATAATTTCTTTTTTTTTGTTTGTACTATTTTAGAGGGTACCTTGATTAATAAGTTTTCGGTAGTTCCTCATCAATCCTTTCATTTCTCCTAATAATTCTTACAAGTTTATAAGTTAAACTATAAATCTTTTTAATTTGTAATAATTAATGTGTAATTTGCATACTAAAATCTAGAGTAAGGACTCAAATCTTAAAACTATTTACTACTTGCGTTTTAATATAAATTGACTTAAAAGCCTTGAATAGGTTAACTCTGGTAAGTATTTCATGAGTTCTGGATGACTCTGTTTAGGTTTGCCCAAATCAGATTTAACTGTTTTACCCGCAATGTCTTCACTTGGCCTGGGAATGATGTTATTTCAACAATATACCACACGTGCAGACTTTTATTCACCAAAATGCACTTTCAATTAGAACTTTCTGTCCTTTTTTTTCTCCACCTTATTTTAATTGTTATGTAGAAGTACCTCTACTCTCCATCCTGCCATGCAAAAGCTAAACTAGGGAGAAATATTCGGGAATTCTCAAACACCAATTGTTTCTATTTTTTAGCAGTAGTTTTAATTTTAAATACTAATTTATTTTCATTATTATCATTTTTTTTTTATTATTTTAATTACTAAATTACTGTTTCCCCAATTTATTTATTACACCGTGCCTCATGGAATGTTTCTTGTGCTGGTCTAGTTCTCGTATTAGCTGTCTTTCCTTTTCTAGGTTTTTCTCTGCTACTATCGCCTCGTGTTGACGGGCGATCAGGTTCGCAGACGTACCCGGATTCCTCCACGTCGCTTCTTTCCCTTGTTGGACTTGACTTCCTTTGGCGTTGGGTTTTGCACTTGTGTCTTTGGAGGCGAGAGGGGTGGTGGAACTGTGTTGGAATGGGTTCTCCGATATACCCTGATTACTTCCTGACGCCGCTGTTTCTGGCGTCGGTATTCTTCCAAGGAAATGGGTCTTGGTCCTGCCGTGGGATCGGCGGCCAGTGCCTTTCTTAAGTCCTCATTTGGGACAGGAACGAGAGCCATGTTATGAGATCTAGGATAGACATTTTTTGTTTTTAAAAAAAACGTTGAGTTTAAATTCGAAAGAATAAGGTCTGGCAACCCGTGGCCTGACTTACCTTTATGGTCGTTGAAGGCCTCTTTAGTGAGTGCCTGAATTAATTCGACGTAAACTGGAATAATTCTGTTTCTTGGACGGGGCTGAGTTGGCAAGATGCAAAGGTTATGCCAGACTATACTTTTCCACGTGGTAAGGTCCCTCTATGAAGGGCCGGAATTGCTGGAACGGCGATGATTATCCGGTTCTTACCTAAAAGATACAGGAAGATTTTTTCCGCCTTTTGTTTTCGCGCAGTTCAGCTCTGGTCAGTTTCAATTAATTTTAACAACTTTTCTAAGTTATTACTAATTGTAATAGTTTTATTAATTTTTCTAAGTTATTACTAAGTGTAAAATATATAATATAAAAATATTATTACTTTTTTCGACCTAGTTTATTGACTTGCAATAATCTACCTTTAAACTCTCATACTTATAAGCTCCATGTATGAGGAGGCGGTATTGTTTGCTTATAATTATTAATTAATTAATTTACCCACTTACTTATACTAAAACGCTAATAATTTAATTTTCATACGTGTTTTAATTGTACATAACTTATTCTAATACCTTTACAAATGTTAGGTATCTAATTATCAATACTTTACACTTATATATGTTATTAATTAGTACATATATTTAATTTGTTCTCTTATTAAGATCACTCTCTTATTCTGGAGGGAGTGTTTGAGAATTCAATTTAAAATCTTGGAATTGCCTGTGATTGGCTATTGTTTTCTAGCGCCATTTTCTAATTTAAATTACTTAAATATTATTATTGGATTAAATAAAAGTTTACTCTTAATTTTAACTGAAACTACATTTCCTAACATAATTGTGTTTTAATAAAAAAAACTAATAAAATAAACCAAAAAAAGAAAAAAAATTAAGTTATCTCATAACCTCACTATACTGCCGCGCGGCAAAACTTCCATTAATTGATACACAACTTACAATGTCAATAACACATTTAAGTTTCTTAAGTAACTTAATTATAAGTTCCTTATAAATTGAAAATATGTTTTTTTTTCGTAATAAACTTTTTCTTATTACTTTGCATTACAAAATCTAAAACTCGACTCAATTCTCGTTTTCCCAAGCACCTCTTTTCCATTACACTATGAAGGTCAATTTTACATTTTTTTATTTTTTTTGCTTTGGACTTGTTTTAGCGGCAGCTATTGAACGATTTATTGTTACACCTAATTCTCTTTTTACACGAATTTTTTTTACACGAATTTGATTTAACACGAGCTAAAACGAAAAAATAATTTTCTTTTTACACTAATTTTTTTGATTTAACACGATTTCCGTATGCATGAATCACATTTAGGAGGACAAAAAAATAAAAAAATAATAAAAGTCTTTTTAGCATATATGAAATTTTCCTCTGTTACGAAAATATTCTAAGTCTTTTAGTTTGATCGTTAGTTTTTGTCAGTCTCGAGCACGTGCTGTTAAACTATACACCTAATTCTCTTTTTACACGAATTTTTTTTACACGAATTTTTTGGGAACGTATCTATCGTGTAAAAAGAGAATTAGGTGTATTGTATTTGCTGGTTGTGGCTGTTTTTTTTTCTCAATGTTACTGCGTTATTTATATTTAATAATATTAAATAAGTGATTGGTATTTTCCTTCTTTTTTTTCCGCCTTTATTGGAAAAAATTTAATTAATTAGATCAGATCGCTCTGCCATTTTCTTTAAAAAACTTTGCACTTTTGTTTTTAAGTAATACTGGCACGCACTTCAAAAATCAAGACTTTTACGTTGTTGTTATAACTACCATCAAATATGAATGTTAATAATTTCAACTAATATTAGTTTTATTATTTTAGGTTTTTATTTTATTGAACAACTTTATTACATTTGTTTTTAAATTTAAATTGTTGATTAACAACTTTTTAGATTTAAACTAATTGTTTTTTTTTGTTTTAATTGTTGGTTGACAACTTTATTTGTTTTTAAACTAATTTCTTTTTAGACAAATTTGAGAAATGCATTAATATTTATAAAAATTAAATTCACAACAGAGCTAAAAAACTGACAAAATAAGTTTAATTTACACAGGCAAAATTTAGACTGGAAGAGTCGGAGGCTAATAAACCACTGACTCCAAAAAACTATTCGCCAGCAACGTGTGGGCCATAAAAAATATTTATCACATTTCAATTAATGTGACCCCACACGATGCTAACATAAGCATAATTGGAGCCACCGGCGGAATGGCATCCGGCTGATAATAGAGCCAAGAGTCATTTTGCCTACAAAGCAATACTTATCAAAGTACAAAGTATTACTTTGTAGCCTGATACTTGCAAAGTGTCACTTTGCCTACAAAGGAATACTTTACAAAGTACAAAGTATTACTTTGCAAGCCAATGACACCCTGCGAAGCGTAAACAACCTCCCGCCGAAAAGACGAAAGGAAGGCTAATACATTTTATTTTATTTTTTTTTTTTTTTTACCTCTGGTATATATATAAAATTATAAAGTTAAAAAGATTATGTAAATTATGTAAAATTATGCATCCAATTCATTTACCATTTTTAATCATAATTCCATTATTTTCATTACTAATGTAGTAAATTTTTCTTCAATAAAACTATTTCTTATAGACTAAATAAAAAACATTGTCATTGTGGTTCACATGTACTCATCTTGGGGTGGATTAAGTTTTCTTTCCAGGACTTGTCGTCTTTTTACTATGAATTCCTTAGTCCATAAGTGGGGCTTAGCATCCATTTCAGTGAGCTCAATATTGTTAGCTGCGCTTTCGAGAAGTCTGTTGACCCTGATCCTTCTAATGGCAACGTAGAAAAGACTCAATAAAACAATGACGCTTCCAACTGTAATGATATATGTCCATGGATCAGTGGTAATCATCTCTGAGGAACTGGATGTGTTCAATTCTTCGTCTAACGCTTGTTTCAATGCATCAATTAGGTGATCTGTGGTTGGAGTTTCTACTAAAATTTGAGGTTGTAGCAACTCATTAAAGCTCGCGATGGATATCATGTTCAAATGAATTGAATAATACTTCATATGCCTGTGAATGAAGAAATAATTAGTCAAATTGGAAATAGAGCAAATTGACAACTGGACAAGTATTGCTGCATCATTCATGGTTTGAACGGATTCATTAGTGCAGTCAGCGACTAGTGATTGTCGGCGTAAGTTGATTAAGAGCGCAAGCTGAAGCCCAATTGGGTAAATGCCGTCAATAGCTCGGTCAATGTTGTCCGAACAATTTGAGCGAAGAAATGTGGTGTTCAAGTTTAAAATAGCAGCAGTACACAAACTGAGCGATGAAATGTTTTCACTCTCTACTACACCAGCGTAACGCATTGCTAGTTTAGCTACTATCAGTGTTTTATTAGCTGCGTCGGTCATTATACTATATATATTTTTCCCATTTTCTAAGGCTATGAATCGACCATCTTGATCAGGAATACTTATAATTGCATATTCGGTGTACGTGGTATTCTTTACTAGTGGAATCGAAAAGGTTACAACCACTTGTCCTCCTTTAAGTTGTTTAATGGCCTTATTAAATAAGAACCAGTCAGCCGGGCTTTCTACGGGTGGTAATATACCCTGTAATTGGGCATTACTTTTAATATATGTTTGAAGTTCCTTTACTGGCCTGATATTAATGATGTTTTGGTGGACACTCTGAATAGAAATAATAAGCAGTTGGATTTTTGACCCATAATCGGTAATCTGTTGTTCCCAAAGTAGTAACTGTTGTTGGTGATGGAGTGCATCGATATGTTTATCCACTTCTGCATGTTCCAAGTTTGTGAGATTAAATATTAATTTACCAATTTTAGTCATTCTTTCTTTAGTAGCTTTCATTTCTTTTTCTAACTGGTACGTTTGGACTTGCTGATATATCAAACCACCAGCCATTAGCATATGGGGAGTATACTTCAGTAGGGCCGATAAAATTGGCACCGCTCGTGCGACACGTGGTTCATCAATATAGTCAGTAGACAATTCATTTTTGATGTTGTTCGCGGTAAACTTAATGTTTTCGTAGACATGGTCACAATAATTGGTAATATTTAGCGCAATGTTGCCTGCAATAGTGCTACAAAATTTTTGGAAATCCTTGATTTGGTTGTCAATTATTTCAATATCTTTAGTAAAATTTATTGATGTTGTAATCGAAAATATGAGTTCGGATTGAAGCACTGAAACATTACGTAGACCTATAATGTGAATACCAGGATCAGTTTTGTGAACGCCAGCACCTATGGCGATGTCAGGCAGAGTGACTACGCAGATAAGCATCATCGTAATAAATGACTTCGATGATTTTTTGATACGATCACTACGTCTTAATGGTGGTTTATTTTTCTCTGCATTTTCCCTGGTAAGGGTGGTTATTTCTTCCTTGTTATTTAACTCTTTGTCTTTATTATTTACAAAGGAAGCTGCTATAGCATTTGTATGATTCTCATTAAAGGTTGGCTCTCTCCTCTCATATCTCTCATGTATATCATTTTCCGGCATCAACGGGACTAAAGAGTTTGTGGCCCGATGTATTATGTCTTTATTGGCTGTTTTTATATCCACTCGGCGCACTGCTTCACCATCTGAACTATAGCTTTTCATTACTTTCCCCATTTTCCACTCGTTGGGCTTAGTGTTAGGTTCTTTTAATAGAACTAAATCGCCCTCTTGCAGATTCCGCATAGGGTTTTTCCATTTGTATCTTTTCTGAAGATGAAATAAATATTCATGTTGGTATCGTTTCCAGATCTGCAATTGTAGCTCACGTATTTGAAGCCATCTTTTTGTTACGGGTTCACGTTGGTTCGGTATGATGTCTGTTGGTAGATTTTTAAGCTGCCTCTGGGTAATAAGCTCAAAAGGTGTAAGTGCGGGAGCTTCAGAAGGATGGTCAACTCCAGGATATAATGGTCGGCTATTCATAAAACCTTCGATACGACAAATCAAAGTATTAAATTCTTCCATTGTTATACGTTCCACAGTTTCCATACGTCTAATAAAATATTTCATCGTTTTCATCGCAGCCTCACATAAACCATTAAAATTTGGGCTGTAAGCGGGAACTAAATACCATGTTATTTCTTGAATAGCTAGTCGGTCTTTGCTTTCAATTTTAATTGTATTCCACGCATCAGTGATTCGATGTTTGGTTCCAATGAAATTTGTTGCATTATCAGTTTGAATGCTACTAGGAGCTCCACGACGGCTTACAAACCTTGAAAATGATGCTAAAAAGTTATCGGTACTAAGATCGGAAACTAGTTCAAGATGTACTGCTTTAGTCGATAAACAAGTAAATATTACCACCCATACTTTGAGTGATCTATCAAATTTTACTAGGCTAGGCCTTACATTGAAGGGACCCGCCAGGTCAGCAGAAATATGACTAAAGCTTGGTGTAAAATTAACTCTTTCGTAGGGTAAGTTTGACATTTTTGGCTGTATAGACATTGCTCTCCATCTAATACAAATTGGACATGCATGAATCCATTTTTTAATTCGTTTTTTGATAGAAGGTATCGAAAACTCTGTCCGAATAAGACGTTCAGTGAGACCAATTCCACTATGACCATGACTTTCATGTGTTTGCCTAATTACAAGATCTACTAAATGACACTTTTTCAATAGAATTGGATGTCGTTGCTCATGCGGAATAGGCGCAGCATCTATTCTTCCCCCTACTCTAAGAATTCCCTGGTTGTCAATATAAGGATCCAGAGTCGACAACCAATGCTTTCGAGATATAGTCTTACCAGAAATAATTAATTTAAGCTCTGCTTCAAATTCTAACTGTTGTTGTGCTCGTATCAACGAAAGTTTGGCCTCCATAATTTCTGTCGCTGATGGCTTGTTAAAGACTTTTGATGAATTTAAACGACAAAAACTCTTTTTAATTCCTGTTTCTTTAAAACATTTGACGGCGCTTTTTAGATTTGCAGTGAACCTTTTGCAAATTGCAGTGATTTTTAACACTTTAGCAAGGTTAGAGAATCTTTCAATAAATGTTTCATTTTGCACATTAATTTTAGTTATCAGAACTGTAGTAGTTTTTCCGTCAAAAGGTGTATTTGGAAGATTGCCACTTGTCAACCAGTCCGGCCCATAAAACCAATTTCGGCAATTAAGAAATTGATGAGGAGTCAGCCCTCGTGACGCAGGATCAGCTGGGTTTTCTTTTGATTTTACGTAGTGTAGATTATCGGGGTGAATAATTTTAAGTATTTTGCTAACTCTTCGCTTCACAGAACTGTTTAGGTTATCTTTCTTGCTTTTACACCATGCTAGTGCAACTTCAGAGTCTGTATAAGCCGTGAAATGAATGTTCAAGTTAGAAAAGCATTTCGAAATGCTTTGGTAAAGTTCAGTTAGCAATAGAATTCCCTCCAATTCCATTTTTGGGATCGTACACAGCTTACTATCTTGGTTAGTTTTTGTCTTCAAGGGTGTCACCCTTCCTTTGGCGGCAATTAGATGAATCTCAACATTATTTAGTGTTCTGGTGCGACTATATATCACCGCAGCATAACCTTCACCACTCGCATCACTAAACCCAATAAGCTCAACGTTGGAATCTTTTGAACAGCCCATCCATCGTGGTATTTTAACAGTCTTTAGTAAAGGTAGAGCAGTTATAAGTGACTCAAACTCTTTTTGAATTTCAGGGTCGATTTCGTCGTCCCAATCAACCTTTTGTTGCCATAGTCTCTGCACTAATATCCTCATTTTCATTACCACTGGAAGTAACCATCCAAGGGGATCGTAAAGACTGGCAGTTGCTGACAATATTCCTCGTTTAGTACATATGACGTTTTCGTATGTTTTGACATTAAAAGTGAAAGCGTCTTTTGATGGAGTATATATTAGGCCAAGTGTTTTTACAGCGGCTTCCTCTTTGGTCATATCGATATAAGCATCAATTTTTGCTTTGGCTGCTACTTTATCGATAACTTGTTTGTGATTGGATATCCATTTAGTTAGCAAAAACTTACCAGCTTCCATAGTTTTTGTTATTTTTTCAATGTCTTCTTGACATTCTTTGATGGAATCAGCACCGTATATTAAATCATCCACGTAAAAGCCTTCTGTTATTATTTGAACTGTCTTCTCGTCCGGTGCATTATCTTTTGCACATTGATGGATGGTTCGAATACTTTGCCAAGGGCTACAGTCAAGTCCATAAGTTACTGTATTAAGCTGATATTCAGATAAATAGGAATCTTTAGATGGTCTATATACAATCCTAAGCTTATTTCGGTCACTCTCGGGTAACAAAATTTGACGAAACATTTTGGTAATGTCACTTGAATACATGTATTTAAACTGTCGTAGTCGTGTGATTATATCAAAAATATGTGTTTGAAGCTTAGGCCCAGGGTTAATCTGATCGTTTAAACTAATACCATTGCTAGATTTTGAACTTGCATTAAATACAATTCGCAGCTTGGTAGTAACGGCATCCTTTCGAAGAACTCCCATGTAAGGAATATAGTAAACGTTTCCGGTTTCGTTACGTTGGTGATCAAATGGAATCTCACTCATATGCCCGAGTTCAATATACTCCTTGATAAAGTTTAGACTCATCAGCTTAAGCTCTGGATTCTTTTCCCATCGTTGCTCCTGAGCTAAAAACAACTTAAGAGCACGTCGATATGAATGTCCAAGAGCAGGTGGATCCAATTTAAAGGGGATTGGAACCACATAACGCCCATCCGGTTGTCGGAAGTGTTTTTCACGAAAGAGGCTTTCACAATAATCACCTTCAAGATCTTGTATCCGTTCTCCAGCAACTGGCATGTCCCAAAACTTAATAAGTTGATTTTCTAATTCGGAGAGTGTAACGTGTGTAGATACAACAGACTCTATTTTAGCTGACAGATTACCCGAAATTATCCATCCTAGTTTGGTATTCTGAAAGAGTAATCCGTCAGCCTTGTGAACTCCTTCTGTAAAAAGTTCTGGTAAAACTCCTGAACCTAGCAGCATTGGAATTTGAGCTGATTTGTAGAAGTAAGGATCAGCCAACTTACGTCCGTCGGGTTTCCAGTGTAATTTGTCTGTCAGAGCATTTCTGGACGTTATGCTCTTTACCACCAGAGCAGTAATGTTCAAGGTAGTATGATTAAAATCATCTAGCTCAATTTCAACAACAACTTGTGAACGTACATTTCCGCTAATACCACCAACACCCAGGGTTTGTACTTTTGTACGTTTTTTAATAAGGCGCAGTTTTTGCACCAGATCTTCTGTAATGTAGTTTGCTTGGCTACACTGGTCAATTAAACACCGAACAGGAATGGCCTCGCCTTGTGGAGAAATCAAATTTGCAATTGCTGTCGGCATTATAACTGTGGACGGTGGCAGAATTTTGTTATTAGACAGGTGAACTAAAGTGTTTTGCTGATTATGCTGTACTGATGTTAAGGCATCGTGCATTTCAGCAATATGTTTTTCCTGGCATCCGTCAACTCCACACTTTAAAAACTCACGAGATAGGCATTTGGCTTTGGTAGGCTTGTACTTATGTTTCATGCAATAAAAGCATATTTTGTATCGGCGAAGTAAGCCCAGCCGATCGGTAGAAGTTTTAAATTTTTCGCACTCTACAGTTGAATGGATATTATGTTCGCAAACAAGGCAGCGTTTTTTGTTTTGTGTAGATAATGATGCAACGTGTACATGAGAAGTATGACTGTTTGTCTTCTTTCGAAGTGAAATCGGTGACTTTTCTTTGCCATATTGTGGTATGTTGGGTGGAGCGTTATTATATTCGTTGCTAAGAAAGGTGGTAAGCTGAGAAAACGATGGTATACTTGTTTTACTTGGTAGAAAATCAGAGAACCGACTTTTGTGTGGTTCTGGTATATGATGCATACAAATCATAGTAACTAAGTTTTCAAGTGTTATATTTTCCCTTGCTAGGTTAGCTTTAAGTCCTTGGATATCACAGAGATATTTAAGTAAAGATTCCCGATCACGGGGCAAGATAGCTGGATCAAAGCAAAGTTTTTGAATGCAGACTTCAAGGAATTTTTTTTGATTTTTAAAACGTTCGTCTAAGAGAGCCCATGCTGTGTCATAATTTTGTTCTACGACCATGAGTGAAGAAATTGTTTTCTTTGCAACTCCGCTTAGTTTTTCGGTTAAAATATGAAATCGGTCGATAGTTCCTAGGCGGCTTCTATCCATGATTGAGTTAAAGATTGATTTGAAATGCTCATATTGTATTATATCGCCACTGAAGCTGGGAATTTTTACCTCAGGGGCTCTTGCACGTCCTGTTAATCGATCATTGGTTGCATCAGCAATTGCTTCTAATGCTCTAATGAGTGCTGTGTTCGAGTCAACTTGTGATTGATTTGGACCCATATTTGATTGATAAGTATTGGTGTACCGAAGTTCCGTAGGGTTGGAATTATAATTGGGTAAAAATTGTGTTCCGTATTGAGATTCAAATGGCAAGCTCCTACCTCCCATTTGTGATGGGTTAGTATTGATTGGTTGGAAAGTTCCATTCGGAAGTTGAATAAAAATTGGCGTAACGTAGTTTGTTCCAGTTTCAGTAACGCTAGTCGAGAGGTTATTAGCCTTTGGCTGTTGGTTAGCACTATTTGATTGTGGTGGTAGTAACGTTTGCTCCCTGTTTGTTAGGCGTTGTGAGGTACCTGCCAGAGGGTCGTAATCTAATAAATTAGTATTTACCTGATTTAAAGATAGGTTGGTATCTGGCTCCTTATAACCTTGTAGCAATGGTAGGTTTTCTGTTTCAGTTGCTGTAATGTTTGGTGAAACTGATATTGCACTCTCATCTAATGTTGATGATTTCGGTAGAAGTTCAGGACATGATTTGTAAATAAATGCGCGTGTTTGCTCAATTACATCTTTCCCCGTGCTAATAAGATTGGTTGCTTCTGTTAAGTCCACGTTTGATTTGGAAAGTGCTTTAAAATGTGAAGTGATCTGTTTTTCCCATAGCTTGAGATTGTCTAAGCATTGCGTAAGCTTTTCCACGCTTCGCCTTTGAACATTTAACTTTTTTAAATTCGAAAAGTTGGTGGCCAATAAATCAACCGTTTCTCTCAGCGCATTTAATATGTCCATATTGACAGAGATTAACAACACTCACTTTATACTAATGAAAATTTGTCTTTATTCAAATAAATTATTCCCCTTATATTAGAGTTTTAAAAAAGGCAGCAAATTTTAATTGAACAGTCGTGGTTATATTATTAATGCACTTAAAGAATATTTTACTTCACTTTTTAATTTTTAAAACATATAAACATCTTAAAATATTTTAAAGTAAATTGTTGAAATCACATCCAAAAATTAAAAACAATATAGCAGATTAGATCCGGCTCGAAGGACCATTTGTTAATAATTTCAACTAATATTAGTTTTATTATTTTAGGTTTTTATTTTATTGAACAACTTTATTACATTTGTTTTTAAATTTAAATTGTTGATTAACAACTTTTTAGATTTAAACTAATTGTTTTTTTTTGTTTTAATTGTTGGTTGACAACTTTATTTGTTTTTAAACTAATTTCTTTTTAGACAAATTTGAGAAATGCATTAATATTTATAAAAATTAAATTCACAACAGAGCTAAAAAACTGACAAAATAAGTTTAATTTACACAGGCAAAATTTAGACTGGAAGAGTCGGAGGCTAATAAACCACTGACTCCAAAAAACTATTCGCCAGCAACGTGTGGGCCATAAAAAATATTTATCACATTTCAATTAATGTGACCCCACACGATGCTAACATAAGCATAATTGGAGCCACCGGCGGAATGGCATCCGGCTGATAATAGAGCCAAGAGTCATTTTGCCTACAAAGCAATACTTATCAAAGTACAAAGTATTACTTTGTAGCCTGATACTTGCAAAGTGTCACTTTGCCTACAAAGCAATACTTTACAAAGTACAAAGTATTACTTTGTAAGCCAATGACACCCTGCGAAGCGTAAACAATGAAAAAAAATTAAATTAAGCTATTTTTTCGAAACACACTGTTTGAGGATTGTACACATTAAATTATCTGAAAATTATCGTTCACTTATATCACATTTAAGATCTATTTTAAATAATTTTAAAAATAAGAGTTTGATAGATTCTAAATGATTAGTCAGGATATCTGCCCAAAATGTTTGAGGAATCATTAAAAAAATATTAATTCATCTAAATTAAAAAGCATGCATTTAAAATATTGAGAGCACAAAAATTATTATATAAGCTAATAAAAGTCTGAGTTCTTATTTAATTTATTGCGTCAGGAAATAAATATGCTTAGATAGATTCTTGACCGATGTAGCAGTCTGGAACTTGCATAGCGGAGTATTAATTATGATTCCAAATCAGTTGCTCGGCTCTTGTTTTTCCATTTAATATTTGTTGAATATATATATGCACATATATATATATATATATATATATATATATATATATGTATATATATACATATATATATATATGTATGGAAACCGCAGTTTGTAAGAAAAATAAGGTAATTAATGAAAATAGTGATAGTGATTAATTTTTTTTTTTTAATGGGTTTTGGATTACTATAAGACATAAATACCAACATTTATGTATTTGGAAATTATGTCTGGCTGTTTTTTTATTTGGAAAGTTATGTTTTTTATTTCGAGAATTAAGTTATACGCTATCCACATTGTTACCTAAAACGGATAAAATTTGGTCACGAAATACCTTAATATTTCCAATATTTTCAAATATAATCCCAGTTGAATTTAAATGGTGATTCATGACTGGCGACCTTGTGAGGGGTGGTGTAAATAATGATGAGTAATTGCATTCTGTGGAAAGTAGAATCACTATTAGTTGAAAGGCCTTAAGCGATTGTTGTTTACCCGAAATTTGCGCTTCCCAACTTTGATAGTGCTATTGACTGGACAATCGATTTCAACAACATTATTAGGTCCTAGCCAATGTGGGGAGAGTTTGTTTTTTCTAGCTACATTTCTAAGTAGAACTGGGTCCCCGATTTGAAAGTTCACTGATTTGGTATTTTTATCATAGTTATTTTTTGAAACCTCTTTGCTTTTTATTGGATTTTCTCTTGCTGTTTTATGTGCTATTTGTAACTAATTTTTTAATATTAGGGCATAGTTTTCTGCATTATATAGAGATTGTGGCTCTCTTTTGAGATTGTTAGGCATCCTTGAGAAAAAATCGAGTGAAAGTTCCATTGGAGTGTATTTGGTAGAGACATGTATGCAGTTATTACGAACAAACATTGCTGGTTTCAGAAATTTATCCCATTGGTTTTTCGCCGCCGAAATTCCTTAAATACTCAGCCGGTGATCTGGGGAATCTCTCAAGTGATCCATTTGCTTGGGGGTGGTAGGCCGTAGTCCAATAGTGCATAAGTGTTTAAAAATATCTGAAGCTAAATTATTTCCCCGATCTGTAACTAAAAGTTTTGGTAATGTTTAGCGACTGATGATTTCTTTGAAGAACTTTTGGGCTACTGTATTTGCGTCAACTTTTTCCAAAGCTACCACATCCATAAATTTGATTAGATCATCTTCGAAAGTCAAAAGATATTTTGATCCGTTTAAGGTCTCAGGAAATGAACCCACTATATCCAAACAGACTTTGTCAAATGGTTAAATCATGGTTAAATGGAGTATCAGTTAATATCATGAGGTATTTGTTTTGTTTTATTTTTCGGGCGTTTTTTGCATCTTTTTACATGTAAATGAATATTGTTTCGCATCCCTTTCCTTTTTTTTATGTCTTAAAAAATCCTAAATGTCCTCCTAGTGGTAGGTCATGATAATCCTTTAGAATTGCTTCCATTTCCTTGGGGTTAGTAATCAGTTTGGCATTATTTGGTTCTTTGACTAGTGGGTTCGAAGTAGTCTCGTTAGTGTTAATAGTAGTGGTGGTAGTGGGGGTGGTTTTTATTTTAGTTTCTTCATTAACTTGTTGTGTCGTATTTTGGCTTCTGGTTGTTACTAGACAGGTGGAGTTGTCTGTGGATTGTATGCGGCTTAAAGCATCTGCATTATTATTTATTTAACCCATTTTGTACTCGATTTGGAAATCGTACTCCGATAATTTACTCCATAATCGAATTATTCTACTGGTAGAATCTTTAATGCGGACGGCACCTCTATGGTCAGTTTGTGGTCAGTATATATAGTAAAAGTTCGCCCATATAGATAGCACCTAAAATTTTTCACTGCCCATACAATTGCCAGAAGTTCACGTTCGATGGAAGAGTAGTTCTTTTCTGCTTTATTTAAATTGCGTAACCAATGGGTCTGTCCAGACCTGTTGGCCCTTTTTCGCCGGTTGGTAAGGGAACATTATTGAATAAAATCGTATTTGAGTACTATTTTTATTGGTTTTAATATTATTAATACTTATGTCTAACCTTAATTCTGGTTTTGATGGTCCCTCTTTTACTGTGGCTGATGTCTTTTTAACTTCTGTGGCCGCTAACATTGTTTGTAGAACGGTTGTTGCAGGTGCTGGTGCTGAAGTGGTTTTTGGAACGGATATTGTAGCTGCTGGTGATGCTGGTATCGACTTTGTCGTGTTGATTTTATTTCTGATGATCCTGCTACTTGTTTTGTTTGTAATGATTTTGTCTCCTTTTGTATTATCTGCCATAGCGTGGATCTACTAAGACAGCCTGGTAGGTGATATTTGTTGTTAATGCACTTGATTTTGTTCCTGCTCAGTTTCCTTTATATCAGGCCTCAACTTTCCAGTTGGTGAAAGTTCCTGTGATGATGTTGACTCTTCGCTGATAGGACTTGTTATTTCAAAGCTGAACGAGTCTATTTTCTTTATAAACTTACCCAAACTTTTAATTAACGGTAGTTTGTGTAAGTTTTTTTCGGTCATTAAAAATGTTCTAATTCACTTTAGATAAAAATATCACCGATATTTTTTAAAAAGTTTTAATTATTGGAGTGGTTCGGTGAACCTGGCTGCGCCAAAATGTTAAGTTAAACTATTATTATTAAGAAGTCACTTTATTTTTATTTATTTTATTTATTAATTGAAACACTTTTTACTTATTTTATTATTATCTTAATTTAGAGTTTATATTAAAAGTTGAACTATCAAAAAATATTACACTGACTTAATAATAAACTCTACCTAAAAACTCACTAAAAACTGACAACTAAAATTATTATTCATTTTCTTATATACTAATTAATCTTATTTCCTATTATTCTTTTTACGCAAGTATTTTATTTTCCTTATAATATTGTTAAGTTTTCTTCAACGGTATTCAATAGTTAAGCAGAAACTATATCTTCATACATTTATTCCTTAGAATATTAACTAATACAATATTTCACAAAATACTAACAATCTAAAGCACTAATAGCTCTGTACTCAAAGACATTTAAAATAAACTCTAAACTGAAAACTCAAAAACTGACTATACTGACTGTGATGGCTCCTTGTATATAGTAAGCTCACAGCGTACTTTGTAGTGACTACGTTTAAATTCATAACACTGCCCTCTTCTTAAAGTTTAATCGTCGCGATCAAAACATTCCTCATCTTAATTGTTGTCGCTATAGTAAGGTGCAAGTCGGTCTACGTTTACCACCTTAAACTTTGCCTTAGGAGAGCGTTCGATCCTATATACCACATCTTCGTGATTACTATGTATGGTCCCTCCCACGGCTGCGATAGCTTAGGTTATTTTCCTTTTTTCCGCTGAGGATTATATAGCCAAACTTTATCTTCTTGCTGGAATCCAGCATTATTGCTCCTTACATCGTATCTTGTGTTCATTCGATCAGTAGCTATACTTATTTTCTGTCTCACTTGATTATTTATGAATGTTTATCAATTTCTGACGGAGGTCCGCCACATAGCTTGGTAAGTCTTTATCCTTGCTCGGTGTAATTCCAAACTTCAGCTCACTCGGCAAACGAATTTCTTTTCCAAATACAATTTTTGCAGGGTTTATCCAGTCGTCGCATGAACGGCTGCTCTGTAGGCCATCAAAAATAACGGTATATGGGTATCCCAGTCTCGTTGGTGCTCACTTACTATCTTCTTTAAATGGTTATGTGCTGATATTATTTTTATTTCTAGATATATTAGTAAAATTAAAACTAGTGCCGGAATATAATTCAGAAAAGGTAAGCGTTGTTTAAGTAAATTTGGTTATGTCCTGATATTGTGATTGTTCTTAAATAAATAATGGAGAAAACCCACAAGTATTTCTAAATTTATAATTATGTGGCAACTGTACTCCCTTCGCCTAAGAGGCAATAGGCGTAACTACGAGGTATACCTTCTCTTCCAGAAGCAATTGTTGGAAGAAGAAGGTGTACACTTAGAGTTTAAAGTAATAATAAACCGCATAGCAAGCCTAAGCAGGAGATACAGGTACTATTGTTTTCAAATAATAATAATAAATAATTAATAATTATATTAAAAAACTGTTTTTAGGCAATAAAGGGCAAAAATAGGGCCTAGTGGTAGGAGCCCCTCCCGTTGGGAATTTTACGATGCTGTTAACAGTGTCATAGAGCAGCACATAAGCAACTATGGAAATGAAATTTGCGAACAGAGCATCAAAGCTTGAATAAATATAAAAAGAATATTACAATTTTTATTTTTATTAATATTTTTAAGATAAAACTTCATCAAGCATCCAACTATCATCTACTTCAGCATCATCAAGCATCCAAGTATCATCTCCTCCAGCATCATCAAGAACCCCAGTATCATCAAGCATGCCAAGATCATTTTCAGCAGCATCGATCCAGTCCACTTCATCAGAATCGGCGTCACCATCTCCATTTAGCACTTCAGGTTCTGGAAGACGCCCTAAAAAACCAGATGTGCAGAAATTAATAGATGAATTAGGAGAATTAATAAAGGGGCTTAAAAAAAGTGTTGATCAAGCCTGCAATATCATGAAGGAGAGCGTTTGTGTAATGAAAGATCCCCGAGAAAAATTATTATAAGTTATAAATAAATAAAAGTAGATTGAATATGATAACTGTTAGTGCAGGCTAAATACGCTAACATTAAGTAAAAAATAAAAGATTTAAGCAATTAATTTTTTTAATGTATATTTACCTAAAGAATTTTTAATGGCATTCCTAATCTCAACTCCCTTCTGATGCGCTTCTACCCCAGGATGGTTTGGTCGCCGAAATGCTGTTCTTGGTTGTTTTTGAAGCAGTCTCCTTTCTGGCTCCACTCGCGCAGTCTGAATCCACCTGTTATTAATTTCATCATTATGATCGTTAAAAATGTTGTGCAATATGCAACAAGTTCTTATAATAAGTTTCGTATTTTTGATGTGGTTATGAATGCCTTTACCAAATCGTCTGAATCTAACCTTCAAATGTCCAAAGGCATTTTCAACAACTCTCCTACATGATGAAAGTCGTGCGTTAAATATTCGCTCATCTTCAGGTTGTTCCACTGAAAAACTACATGGTTTCATTACATATTCGGAGAGCCTGAATGCAGAGTCAGCAAGTAATAACACTGGTACACTAACACCTTCAAAAATTTTTGAGTTTTTGCGATATAATTTCCTCTTTTTTCAAAAAAGACGATTCCTAGATTGTAGAATCGCTGCATTTGCCCGGATAGCCTACATTAATGTACATAAATCTATACCTATAGTCCACTGCCGCGAACAATATTGAAGAATAACTTCGCTTATAATTAAAATAATCTCCAGCTTGCTGTTTTGGTGGTTTAATCTCAATATGACATCCGTCTATTGCGCCATAACACTAAGGAAAACCAAGTTTCATAAATCCAGCTATATTCTCCTCAATTTTTGCTGGTGTGGCTGGGTAAAAATTGTCAAAACAACTGCCATATGCTTCCTTAATAGCTAGGCAAAATGCTTTTAAAACACGGCATACAGTGCTCCTCCCTACACCAAATAAGCTTGCAGTCCTCTGGTATCCTCCAGATGTTGCGAGCATATGCAAACCTATTGCAACTCTTGTCGAGTGGTATGGCTTTACGCCAATTAGTGTCCTTTTTTTTCAGTGCTGACAAATTTTCCACTATACTATAAAATGTGCTTCATTGCACCGAAAGCAATTTTTAAACTTTTTTTCAGTAAAAAGGGGCACTTCAACTTCCCAAAATGTTGAGTTTTCAACCTTAAACGAATTCTTTATTTATTCATAGCTATTTTTTAGTTAAAAAACTTACACATGACCATCATCTCCAACTATTTAAATATAACAAAGTTGTGTTATGCCAATTATTTAATAATTCCACGGCTTTAACTGCATTCTCTATTATAATCTTTAACATTTTAATCTGTTGTTCAAGGATTAAAAAAATGCTACGTAATATTTCCTTTTTTTCGTCGGCTAATTCTTCTGCTGTATTCACATTTAAATCGTTTTAATTAATTTTAATAAAATTATTCACAAAAGTCTTCACTTATTATGACATTTAAAGACAGTGGAACTTTTGAGAAATGAAACGTTAACTATCAGCACTGGGGCTGTGTAAACAGCACTTTTTTATATGAACTCAATCGCTGATAGTGTAATACGTGGCTACGTAGCTAAACCCAGAAAACTACGTAATTCAGTTTTATCCTTTGGAACTGGCCAATTTCTTACTGCTTCAATTTTCTCTGGATCTGTTGCAATACCACCTGCAGATACAATATGCCCTAAATATTTCACCTGCTTTCTAAATTAATAGCATATTTCCGGATTTAGTTTCAAATTCGCATTTTTCAATCGTTGAAGCTCTTTTTGGACATTCTCAACATGCTCTTCAAAAGATTTACCAACCACTATTATGTCATCCAGATACACTAGACAAGTGATTCCTATCAATCCTCGCAGAACATTCTCCATTAACCTCTCAAAGGTTACAGGTGCATTACACAATCCAAATGGCATAACCTTGAATTGCCAAAGCCCATTACCTATGGAAAACGCTGTTTTTTCTTTAGCTTCGTGAGCGAGCTCTACCTGCCAATATCCACTTTTCAAGTCCAAAGTTGAAAACCACTTAGATCGTGTCAGCATTACCCGAGAGTCTTTAGGCTTGTTTATCTTTGGACTATGATCTAAAGGCATTTAAATATTCATAAATAATTTAAGATGTCCTAATCTTTACTGGGAACGTAAGATGGGAATCGAAAGGGTATTTAAAGTGGGATAAGGGAAACTCTAAGTGAGTGAGCATACTGCTCACTGTATATTAGCCAGTCCAATCATGAAATGGAGAATAAAACTATTGCGTAGAATTTATGCCGGTTGAGCTCCATTGTGTGGATAAAAGAAAAGGACGAAATAAAAGCAATTGCCGTCTAGGTCGGTTGCTGGCATTTAGGTGCAAGGAGCTCATGGTTCTTGAGTTGGCAAACACCAAAGGAAAACTTAAAAGGAGTATAATGGCTGAAGTGTAGGCCAAAACCACACTGAGCTGATCCACGTCAGAACAAGTCGCATTGTCTTGGCATAGCCAAGAACAAAGTTCAAGAATTAAATCCTTCGGCTTCACAACTCAATACGCCTCAAACCCACGTTCTTGCCATAGATCTCCTCGATGAGAAGTTGGGAGTGAGACGGAATAAACTTCTTCTAAAGCTCCCCAACTTGTGAACAAGCCGCATTGTCTTGGCATTGCCAAGAACAAAGGTTCAAGGATTAAATCCACAAGTTGTATAGTTTTATTAAAAAACTATACCTATTGTATTTTGTTAAAGTAGTATAGCCAAAGTGGTATAGCTGAAGTAGTTAAGTAGGTCATATTTACAAAAAGAAATAGACATTTTTTCCCACGAAATACCACACTATTGTAAAATATTTCCCTGTATTGTTTAGTCTTAATTAGATATTAATTCCCTGAGGATTATGAAATTGTTAATTTTGTACGAACTTTATTGGGTCGAAAATACGTTTTATCACTAAGACTTCTTCGTTTTTGATGTGATACATCTTCCCTTATCTGCATCCAGCAGTAATCACACATCATTCCTTCATCCCATCGACCCTCATATCGCCTTTCAATTGCTGATATATCCTGGTGAAATCTTTCGCCTTGCTCATCGGTCTCAGCTCCTAAGTTCGCAGGGAAATTGTCAAAATGGCTGAATAGAAAGTGCATTTTTAGTGACATGCGCTCACCAATTACTTGAAATTTTTTCATCGTTTCTAAAATCAACTGATGACTATCACTCGTCCTCCTATTCCCTAAAAATCCATGAACAACATTTTGAAAAGCATTCCAAGCTTCTGCGTTGTTATGGCTTAAGGATTTTTTGAACTCTACGTCTTTGAATAAAGCTTTTATCTGTGGAGCAATAAAAACACCAGCTTTAATTTTTTCTGTTAACAATTTCAGAAACTTCGTTCGTAAGTATTTCAATCCTTTGTTTTCTGGATCTTTTGCCAATACTTTTCCAAAATTTTTCATCACTCCAAGTTTTATATGTAATGGAAGAAAAACTACATTTTGGGTGTCCACAAGTACTTTCTGAATAACATTGTTGTTTCCTACAACATGACTTTCCCGCCGAGGCCAATTGTGTTGAATATAATGCTTTTCATCGGCTCTACTGTCCCATAGACAAAAAAAACAACTGTATTTTATATATCCGCTCTGCAAACCAGTGAGAATAGCGACGACCTTTAAATCACAACAGATCTTCCAATTATATGAATTGTAACTTAGTACATCGAGGAGTGTTTTTATTCCATGGTATGTTTCTTTAGCATTCGTAGAATGATCAACTGGAATTGATAGTTTTTTGTTACCCTTAAAAAACAACACACATTTTAAACTGTACTTACTGCTATCGATGAAGAGGCGCCACTGTTTTGCATCAGGAGTTTCTCCGAGTGCAACAAACAACGCATTCACATTATTAAAGTAGCAAAAATTTGCTGTTATTGAAAAATATTGTTCAAAGGGCTTGCTCCTATTCCGATAATAAGTTACACGTGCATTTGACTCTAAGTATTTGTTTTGTTGTAAGCAGGAGGCAAGTAATTCGGATTTATCCTTGTGTAAGTTGAGGTCACGGCTTAAATCATTGAGTGCACATTGGCTCATTAATTTCATTACTTCGTTTTCTATCGCTGTCCTGCTGCTGATACTGTAACTACATTCTAACTCATAATCTCCCGCAGTTGATAATATCCCCTGAAGTTTTCGGTGCTGGTGGTTCTCTTCCTGGGTGCTGAGAAGAATGCGAGGCAGGTTTTGTAACTGATTGTACTTCAGGATAAAACGCTTTACAATTTTTCCCCCCTTGGATTGTGGTTAAGCAAAAATAACAATCAGTTCCATGGTCAGTTGGATTTCTCCACTCAACAAGAATGTATTTTTGTCTTTTGCGAACTCAATAAGCTTTGAAAAGCACCTACTGCAAACCGATCTTGGAGTCCATTTCTCATCTACAAATTTGGGTTGAAACACATAATAATGCTTATAAGCAGAAATATAGTGACCCAAAAATACCCCAAAAAGCATGTTCTTGTAGAGCTTAATTTTTTTTTTTGTAGACTAGTTTTATTGGTCCATTACATCCTTTAAATATTATAAGTATTTCAAAATTTCTTTAAATATTAATTTTGTTATTTCTATCCCTTTTTCCTTGTTTTTATTACTTATTTTAGAATTTACTCCTTGTTGACTGATGACTTCATAATGTCCTTCAAACAGACTTTCGCGTTTTCGTCAATTTCCTTTCTTAAGTAGACCTTGTTTCCTATTTGAAATTTATTCTGGTTTACATATTGATCCGCATATTGTTTGTTTTTGATTTTCGACTTTTGTAATTTTTAGCTCTATCTAATGCTCGATAAAGTCGTAGTTTTAATTCATTGGAATACTTGTCTATATTGTATCTAGCACTATAATTTCTGTTGAAGTCTCTGTGATTTTGATTATTTCGATTAAATTTCTTATTATTATTATTGTAAGCTTGGTTGCTCCTGGAATTATTGTGGTTTAAATTTTTGTTTTTATTATAATTATTATGCTTATAGTATCCATTATTATTAATATTATTATAATTATTTCTAAAATTTTTCTTATGTTTAATTTGGTAAATTTTATTGTCTAAATTCGTATTCTCGACTTGGTTTGCTAGTGTAAGTGCTTCATTGAATGTTTTACATTGCGCCGCCTGAATCGCAATTTTCAATTTTTCATTTATTCCATTTTCAAAAATGTTAAAAGCCATTTTGTCATTCAGCTTACTAATGATATCTCTATGTTCATTTCCCATTTCTTGCATTTGCAACTTGTTTAGAGATGCTGTTAAAGATAGTACTTTTTCTCCATATTTTTTTACTGGCATGTTAAATTGTTTCAGGTTTGTTAATTGCGATTGCATTTTTCTGGGAGTATCATTTGTTTTAAATATATTTTTGATTTTGCTTTTGGATTCTTCAAAATTTTTAGGAGTTCCCGTTGTGCAGAACCTATCGCGTGCCTTCTGAGACAATCGTGCGTACCATACAAATTCTATTAATGAAACTTTTGCTGTTTCCGACAGTGTATTGTTGTATATTTCTGTTAGTTTTAAGAAATTGTCAATGTCTTTAAGATTTCCATTTAATTCGGGTGTTATTTTAATAGCTAATGCTAAATCGAAAGAAGCCATTTTATAATTGGTTTTTGAAGCGTGTGGAGTTTCTGACTCTAATTGTAAGTCTGTATAATTCAATGAATTGTCATAAATTTCTTTTCTTAGTTTATTTAATATTACGGTTATTTTTAAACTTAATTCTTCAAATGTTGATTTGAGTTCCTTTATATCTTCTTTAGATATTGTTTTTGTTTCCTCTCTATTATTTATAATTTCTTTAAACTTATTTTTAATTTCACTTATTCTTGTTTCTTTAGTTAGAATGTATTCAGCAGAAAACTCTCTATTGGGATTCTTAGTAAATATAGCTCAAATTCTTTTTATTTCTGCTAATAATATATGAGGATCATCTATTTACAATTAAAAGAAATATATACATATATATATGTATATAAAAATCCCATGTCCCGATGTTTGACTGAAATGGATTAAAAAACTACCTAACCAATAGAGATAAAAGTTTATATTTTGTGGTTAGGATAGTCGCGAATAGGATATAGGATAGTTTTCATTACGATTTATCTGTCAAATATTTTTTTATTACGATATATATGTAAAAATCACGTGTCCCGATGTTTGACTGCAATTCATTAAAAAACTCCTAGACTAGTAGAGATAAAAGTTTATATTTTGTGCTTAGCTTAATCGCGAATAGGATATAGAATAGTTTTTAATCCGATTTATCCGTCAAATATTTTTTTTTTACGATTAATAAGTAATACACGATTAATGGTAATACACGTAATAATGGGTAGGTACACGTGATTAATAAGATAATTGATAGACCTATAATTGTGCTGTGTATATAAAATTGAATTTTTTTTCTTTGAATTTTTTGATAGAAACTGACATTTTGGTATTAAGAATCTTTTCAATGTTAGTAATCGTTTTTCATTTCGTTTGTTTTATTTTTTCAATTAGTGAGTGTTATTATATTGTAATTGAAATTGTGATTTATTATTAAAATTGTGATTTAATATGATTAATAAACTGAACGGAGCGAAGCCTGTGAGGTGCTGAGCGAAGGCGAAAGCGGAGCCCACTAGTATATATATATATATATTTTTAAACTTTTGTTACATTAATTACATTTTTTTTTACTTGTTTACTTATTTTTTTTATATACATGTTTTTTTATATAATAGGCTATTATGATCAATACTAAGATGCATCCTTAAAAACTTTTACTGCAAAAAAAGCTTTTACTGTGGCAAAAGCTAGTTGTTAATCCGTTTACTTCGTTGGTTGCTGATTCCGTTGCTGATTGAGCCACGATTATTTCTTTTATCTGTGATCATCCCATTTAAAGTTGTTTTGTTCTTCTTTTTGCTCATTTTCTTCCTTGCTCTGCTGCTCTACAGTGCTTTATGTCATCCAGTATCCTTTTTTTAGCTTTTATCTGTTGTTGTTATCAGCTGTTCATATAGTTGTGCTATGTGACGGCTACTCTTCCACGTTTTTTTCTTTTTGATGATGTGTTTTTCAGTTGTACTGTTGTACAATCATATATCATATATCATATATCATATATATCATATATTATTTCTTTTTCCTTCTTTAGCTCAATCCTTTTTCTGTATTTCTCTATTGTAATGTGACGATATTATGTGACCATTTATTTTTTGCAGGGGTCCATACCCCTGAGGACCAAATATAGGCACGCTTTACTAGGTGTCTTTTGTCGTAGCGAGCTCGCTAGCCAGCTATTGTGGTAGAATTGTATGGGGTTGGTTCTTGTCGACGACACACTAGACTAAATCTCGCTACTGAAACGGAAAAATTTCAAAGACAGAGCGCTAGGCTCGAATTAGAAGGGGCTGCATGCCGCAGAAAAAAAAATAAACTTAACGAATCGAGAAAAAAAAGAGAAACATGAGACAAAGTACAGAAGCCCCTTTGCTCGTCCATCCTTTGGCTGGACCGGCTGACCTGAAAACAAAATATAAGAGAAGGGGGATCAGGACATCTCAAATAAAAAAATTTTTATTCACACATTACAGCTATATATTTGTTAGGTATGAAGATCTTCAATCTTCATGTTTTCTCAATTTTTAAGATAAAAAAAAAAGAAAAACAAAACAATTAATTCTAATCAAATATGCATGTATGCATATTATAAAACTTTGATTCATTTAATACAATGAACCATAATGAACTTTGTAAATGCGGAAATTGCAAATCGAAATATATTTTACTGATTTGCAGATTTCGCATAAATAATATTCAAGAAAAAAAAGAAAAGTTTTATATAGTAATATAGTTCAACCAAATCATTGAACTTTTTAAATGCGAAATTTGCAAATCAAAATATATTTGATTGATTTGCAGATTTCGCAAAAAATATTATGGAACATGAAAAAATTGTATTGAGGAGTGGGATGAAAAATTCCCTATAAAAGTAGAATAATTTTAATAGTCGAGAGAGTGCTTGTAAAAAATTGTGTAAAGACAAACCACGGCCCTTTCGGCAGGCGAGTCTTCTTCTTTTTAAATAAATAAATAAGTTGGTGTTAAAAACTCAAAGTGTTCTTTATTTTGTTTGGTTACCAAAGACCAGCGTTGCCCGCTAAAACTTTTGGTAACCTACGAAATTCATCTTGTCCAGATATTTTAGTTTGTTAAGTTACCAAAGACCAGCGTTTCCCGCTAAGACTTTTGGTAACTTAAGCAAAAAGCATCGACAAGGCAAACAATTCACAAAGTTCATCTAAGGTAATATTATTTTAATATTCTTAATAAAGGAGAACGTTGTTGAATCTTTTAGCTACCAAAGACCAGCGTTTCCCGCTAAAACTTTTGGTAGTCTAAACAGATTGCCAATTATCAAAGACCAGCGTTTCCCGCTAAGACTTTTGATAATTGGAAGAAATAATCTCCACAAATAGTTACTTTTAACAACTGCCTGTCATCCAGCGCTACCCGCTTGAGCAAAGGTAATTGATAAGATCTCCTCTGCAACGATTAAATAAGAATTTCCCCATATTACATAAAACGCTCTGTGAGTTTAGTCCCGGACCCTACTTTGTCTGTATTTTAAAGGTAGTTATTGTACCTTACAAAGAGTGATACGTACCTTTAGGAGACTTCATAACATTTTGGCGCAGCCGGTAGGATTGAGGTCTGCTTTTTAGCTGTAAATTCTCAATCTTACGAATCTATGAGACTGTGAAGATCCAGGTACAGAACACTACATGCAACCCAGTGAGGATTCAACAGAACAAAACAAATATTTAACATCCACACCAATAGATAGACGTGTGGTAAGGATACCAAAGACTCCAGGACTACTTAGTTTTGCAAATATAATAGACTCATTTTCATTTGAAAATACCAGTCCTGAAAAAGAAGGCAATCGGGAAGGTGCAAGTAAAGAACAAAACATTCCAATACCCATTAATAAAAGTTCGGCTTCAAACAATCTGGCACCTGTTACAAGAACCGGAATTTTACGATCAGGGAAAAATTTTAAGAGAAGATCCAACTTATTCTCTGGATTAATAAAGCCAGAAAAGAAATCCTCAAAAAATCTCAATAAAGCGTTCAAAAGATTAAATCTTAAAATGCCTGTAGACGTATGTAAGATTAATCAACTAATATGTACAAGTATTCCTCTATTGACCGGGGAAAACGGACCCCATTTATTAAACGAAGTGAATGCATTTTTAACATGTTGTACCCATACAATTGCATGTTTAAATGCAGAAGAGGTCAACACATTTTTACAGCTACTTCCAATTCGATTTCGTGACAGAGCAACCACAATTTTAGAAGGGGAATACAGGAATTTCAAAGAATTAGAAACTCTCATACGTAAAAAATTGATTGAATCAAAACCATATTTAACCTTGGTAAACGAACTACGTCTTCTACGTCAAATACCAGGTGAAACCCTCTCAGCTTTCGGTTCAAGAGTGAATAAATTATTTAAAGAGTGCTGCCATCTAAATAGTGAACGACACACTGGCGATGCTGCTTCAGCTGTACAATCAGATTTAGAAGAAACAGCGATTCATGTATTTAAAGTCGGAATATTAAATCCAAATCATAAATTCTACCTACTACAGAATGAAGAGAAATCCTTGAATTCCATTATAGAAAGAGCTACCAAATTAGAGGAAGCAGAAAATCTAATGACCTTCGGAACAACACAGCAATATATTTCCCCATTGATGGATCCTTCAAGCTATCAACCAAGAACACAACATAGTATTTCTCAGCCTACGTCACGCACAAATATGCAGGGCAACTATCAAAGGAACAACTTTCGACAAAATAACAACAGCTTTCAAGTTAAGTGCGGATTTTGTAACAAGCCTAATCATGTTTACGCTGACTGTCGAATGCGTAAAAACACACCTTTTTGCAACAAGTGTAAGGTGTACGGACACCACATCCAAACATGTCCAACTATGTTACAAAACCAATCAAAGCCAAACACTATCCAAATGCATAGAGTGCAGGAAGAAAGCTTTCAACCAAAAAGACAAAATCTAAGATGTGCATTCTGCCAAAGACCTGGGCATACGCAAGAAAAATGCAAGGCAAAATTAAAATGGGAAGCAAAAGCTATACCTAGCACACCGCAGCCATCAACTAGTTCAATCCAGTCGGAAAACTAGAACAGGGCTGTCACCTTAAGTCCTCTTCATCAAAAAGGTGCCAGCCCCCCTCATCAAAAATATGCGTAGCTAATATCCCCCTTGATATTGTAAAAGGAGGCAATGCAGAACTTGTAATAGATACTGGTGCAGAAATAAGCCTACTTAAAGAAACGGTCTTAAAACCTTCCACCCCTATAACCAAAGATGTGACGACTATATCCACGGCTTTTGGCATGGGTGCCACGCAAGGAAAATGCATCGGCAAAATACAAGCAGACATCCCCTTAACCTGTAACTTTCATATCATAAATGAAAAAGTAGACATACCAGGTGATGGTATCTTGGGATATGATTTTATTTCTACACATTGCAACATCGAAGGACCAAAGCAAACTTTAACTTTCCCTCGCAAGGAAAGTAAAGAAAGTTTTCAAATTCCTATCAAAAACTGGATGGGGCAAAGGCTCAACAACTATGATCATAAACACGCATTCATTACAGCAACATGCAGTAAACTGTCAACCGACAATAATAGCTCCTGTTTCAAGGAAAATACCTTCAAAAAATCCATCGAAAGTCCACGTACAAAAATGGAAAAAACATGTCATGCTAAAGTTATTCCGGGACGAACAGAAATGATCATGGAAATAGATACAGATAAGGACGGAGAATTTTTCTGCTCACACACTGAGCTACGAAAAGGAGTCTACATCGGAAATTGTCTAATCAATGCACAAAATAAAAAGGCATTAGTACCAATTATAAATACAAATGAAAAACGAGAGACCCTAGGTAGCATACGTCCTACTTTAAAACCAATGAAGAATTATCATATATTCAAAAGTAAGCAAAAACAACCATCTGAAGTAAAATCAGTCCTATACAGTATAAAAAGTATCTATAACAAGAAACGAATGCATCTCCTAAAAGAGAATCTAAACCTGGATGAAAATTTAAACCAGGAAGAAATGGCCTCCATAACAAAACTATGTAAAAATTACAATGATATATTTCACCTCCCAGGTGACAAACTATCCTATACTCCAACACTAGCACATGACATTCCAATAAAAGAAAATGAAGGACCTTCAAATCAAAAAATGTATAGGCTCCCAGAAAAACAACGCGAAATCATACAAGAACAAGCCAACGAAATGCTGGAAAACAGTATAATTGTACCAAGTCGAAGTCCTTGGAACTCACCGTTATTGGTTGTACCTAAAAAAGAAGGCTTGAAAGGAGAAAAAAGATGGCGAGTAGTGGTAGATTTCCGAAAATTAAACAACCTTACTAAAGGTGATGCTTTTCCACTACCGCGCATCGATGACATTCTCGATCAGTTAGGTCATTCAAGATATTTTTCGACCCTTGATTTGGCCAGTGGTTATCATCAGGTATACGTTAGCAAAAAGGATCGCGAAAAAACTGCTTTTAGTACCATGCAAGGTCACTTCGAGTTCCAAAGAATGCCTTTCGGTCTCAAAGGAGCTCCAGCCACATTTCAGAGGCTGATGAACATTGTTCTTAGTGGACTACAAGGATTTAAATGCTTTGTATACCTAGATGATATTGTGATATATGGAAAAAATCTAGAAGACCACAATAATAAACTACAAGCTGTTTTTCAACGACTAAGAGAACATAATCTAAAGCTTCAACCCGAGAAATGTCATTTCTTAAAGAAGGAAGTAGTATACTTAGGACACAAATGTTCTAGTGAAGGGGCACTCCCTGATCCTGAAAAAACGAAATGTGTACAAACATTCCCTAGGCCTAAAACTATTCGACAAGTCCAATCTTTTTTGGGATTAGCAAATTACTATCGGAAATTTATACCAAATTTCTCCCATATAGCAGAACCGATTAACAAAATACTAAGGAACAATGCTAAGTTTAAGTGGACGGAGGACTGTGAAAAAGCATTCATTGAATTAAAAACAGCTTTAATCACACCTCCCCTTTTGATATATCCTGACTTTAACAAACCATTCCACCTTACAACTGACGCTAGTGGAGAAGCAATAGGAGCAGTACTTTCACAAGGAGAACTGGGTAACGACAAACCGATAGCTTATGCAAGTCGATCTTTAAACAAGGCTGAACGGAAATACTCAACCATTGAAAGAGAACTATTGGCAATCGTATGGGCAACAAAAAATTTTCGTTGCTACTTGTACGGGCGCAAGTTTGTCGTCTACACCGACCATAAACCATTGAAAGGTGTATTCAATGTAAAAGATCCTACTTCTCGCTTAGTTCGTTTCCATCATAAGCTATCAGAGTACGACTACCAAATAGAATATAAGGCGGGGAAGTATAACAAAAATGCAGACAGTCTAAGTAGAATCCCCCAGGTAGATATGGAAAATTTAAATACATCAGACAGTGAAAATAAAATTAAGGAGAACAATAGCTTGCCAAACAACAACTATACGGAAAATGAACGACAAAATAGTTCAACAAGGGTTTGTTTGGCAACAACGCGTGCACAAAACAGATTAAAGAAAAGTAAAATTGATACAATTCTGGACAACTCAACCCTAAAAAACGTTACCAACAATGTAAAAGATAAAATAAGCCCTAAAGAGAACTTCGATTGTAATTCAGTCGGTATCCAAGAGGATCAAGATATAGAATCGGAAGCAGAAGAACTTACCGACCCATTAGATATATCTACCATCTTAAAAAACTACCATGATACCCCTTTGGGAGGACACTCTGGAACTCATAGAACATACAAAAGAATTCGCCAGCATTATAAATGGAAGAACATGTTCAAGGATATCCAAAAATACATAAAAAGCTGTTCTAAATGTAAAAGAAACAAGATCGACAAAGCTTATAAAATGCCTATGGTAATAACTGATACTGCCGAAAAACCATTTGATAAAGTCTATTTAGATATTGTAGGACCGCTACCCATGAGCAATCACGGAAATAAATACATACTAACTTATCAAGACGATTTAACCAAAATGCTTGATTGTTTCCCTTTAGAAAACTGCGAGGCAGAAACAGTAGCAAATTGCTTCTATAAAAATGTGATCTTAAAATACTTTGTTATTCCAAAGAAGCTAATAACTGACCAAGGCACAAATTTCACAAGCAATTTGTTTAAAAGGCTTTGTAAGTTACTACGAATCAAAAAACTTCAAACAACAGCATACCATCCTCAGTCAAATGGCAGTCTGGAAAGAGCCCACAGACCACTGATAGAATATCTAAGGAGCATTGTGGACGATAGCCCAGCAGAATGGGATGACTGGCTAGGCGAAGCCGCTTTAGCGCATAATCATACACCCCACACAAGCAGTAAATACAGTCCCATTTATGCATTGTATGGTTTCCAACCACCAATACCCAGTAATCTAACCAAGAAACCAGAACCAATATACAATTTTGACGATTACTGCGCGTACGTAAAAGCCAAAATGCAAAATTTCCACCGACGGGCTCGTGAAAATCTGACCAATAGTAAGACAAAATCCAAGTTTTACTATGACAAGGGTGCTAAATTCAAAAAGATACATGTGGGGGACAAAGTTTTACTGCAAAATGCAGCCAAAAAACACAAACTCTCTCCAATTTGGATGGGACCTTATGAAGTAACAAAGGTTGACAATGATGTTAATTGTACAATAAAAATAGGGAAAAAACTTCGCCGCATACACAATAACCGGCTTAAATTATTCACGTGAAAAAAGAAAATAAAATAAATAAAGAAAAATGTGTAAGGATTGTAACTACACAGCAAACAATCTTATGGAATAAATTGATCACCGGAAAATACACGTAATATAAGCAACAACCACAAAAATTTTTAAATAATATTTCTAATCAACTCATAAATTCAAATAATGCCATATCATACCTTGTAACAGATGAAATATTAAATCCTAAAGTAATACTAATCACAAATAATTCATATATGGTATATATATTACTAATGATGACATTGATAAAAGTATAACAATACGATGTAAAAAATCCTAATGAATTAATACTAAACAATATTACCAGCATTAAAACAAAAGAAAAAATAAAATTAAAAATAATTTTAATAGACCACAATTTATTGAAAATAGTTCAACAATCGATTGTGAAATACAATTATTTGAAGTTAATATTGAACCAAATTTATATTTTTCACAAGATTATGATCTTTATAAAGCTAATAATACAATTGGTACAATTAATTTAAATAATTAAACTAATATAATAAAACTAATAATATATTAATAGTTAAAAACAAAAAAAAAAAAATTTTAAAATAAATAAATATATAAATACATAAATGTGTATATACATTATAGTTTAAAATAATTCAATTTGTTATTACATGTACAGTCCGAATTTTTTTTAAAAAATATAAAATAATAATAAATCTTAAATTAACACACAAAAAAGAAAAAAAAATGTATTCAATAAACTTTTAAAGTCAGCTGGATTATTCAAAAAAAATTTTGTTCCATTTCAATTGTGTGAACTCTGCACATTTTATTGCATAATTCCTAGCAATATGGGTTAATGATTAAAATTAATTATAAGCGATAATTCAAAAAAAAAAAAATAGCCTAATTGACCATTCATTGTCAAATTTGAAAAAAAAAAACAGTAAATACATAAATAAATAAATAAAAAAAAAAAAAACATATATATAGCTATATACTCAAGGTCATAAGAAAAACTTATATATATTATATATTCAAAAATCAAAAAAAAAAGAACAAATAATCAACAAATTGATAATTCTTTTATAAAATTAATTTAAAAAATGGGAAATAACAAAAAATAATAGTACCAATTAATTAGGGAACAAATAGTTTTTTAGTTATAAGTTGTATAAAAACAAAACATGTATATTATATATTTTTTTTTCACTGGAATTGGGCTACATCATATAAAATTATTAAAGACACACCGGTAATTAGAAAAAATTTACATGATTTTGTATCATCGTGCGGAGCAACATATTTAATTAATAATAATCTTACTGATCAAACCTTGTCATTTGTTATATCGAAAATTTCATGAGTTAAAACAGTTGAGGTATTTCTTGAAAAACATAAAGAACCATTATATACAATACCCGCTAGTGAAGCAATGGGTTTCTATAACAAAATCAGGATTCATGATGATACAAAGATGCATATATGAAAAATACAACTATTAATGAAACCACGAAGTCATGGAAAAATTCTTTTAACATCAAGCAAATCCACAAGTACATCCAAAAGGGATATACATACAAACTAGTTTCACTCAACAATTAAACACCAAATTAAAAATTGCATCATTTGAAAATCTATGAAATAAATGCCGGAATCATATCAACAATATGTAACAAACAAATACAACAATACCAATAAGAAAAACTTTCAAAGGAAAATTTGCTATATTACTATCTCTATAAGCATATAATAATAACATATTGATACTAGCTTAAGTGATTTTTATATCTTTTGAAACAAAAAAAAAACCAATTTTCAAAAATAAATTCAATTCCAATTCTTGTATAATAAATAAAAGAAAATATTATTTGTAAATTATCCTATAGGAAATAAAATAAAAAAATATATACATAATAAATTAAATTAGAAACTTAGCATTAAAAATAAAACAAACCACAAATTAAAAACATTTTCCCCCGAAAAATGTTCTCAATAAGGGGGGAGGAATGTTAGGTATGAAGATCTTCAATCTTCATGTTTTCTCAATTTTTAAGATAAAAAAAAAAGAAAAACAAAACAATTAATTCTAATCAAATATGCATGTATGCATATTATAAAACTTTGATTCATTTAATACAATGAACCATAATGAACTTTGTAAATGCGGAAATTGCAAATCGAAATATATTTTACTGATTTGCAGATTTCGCATAAATAATATTCAAGAAAAAAAAGAAAAGTTTTATATAGTAATATAGTTCAACCAAATCATTGAACTTTTTAAATGCGAAATTTGCAAATCAAAATATATTTGATTGATTTGCAGATTTCGCAAAAAATATTATGGAACATGAAAAAATTGTATTGAGGAGTGGGATGAAAAATTCCCTATAAAAGTAGAATAATTTTAATAGTCGAGAGAGTGCTTGTAAAAAATTGTGTAAAGACAAACCACGGCCCTTTCGGCAGGCGAGTCTTCTTCTTTTTAAATAAATAAATAAGTTGGTGTTAAAAACTCAAAGTGTTCTTTATTTTGTTTGGTTACCAAAGACCAGCGTTGCCCGCTAAAACTTTTGGTAACCTACGAAATTCATCTTGTCCAGATATTTTAGTTTGTTAAGTTACCAAAGACCAGCGTTTCCCGCTAAGACTTTTGGTAACTTAAGCAAAAAGCATCGACAAGGCAAACAATTCACAAAGTTCATCTAAGGTAATATTATTTTAATATTCTTAATAAAGGAGAACGTTGTTGAATCTTTTAGCTACCAAAGACCAGCGTTTCCCGCTAAAACTTTTGGTAGTCTAAACAGATTGCCAATTATCAAAGACCAGCGTTTCCCGCTAAGACTTTTGATAATTGGAAGAAATAATCTCCACAAATAGTTACTTTTAACAACTGCCTGTCATCCAGCGCTACCCGCTTGAGCAAAGGTAATTGATAAGATCTCCTCTGCAACGATTAAATAAGAATTTCCCCATATTACATAAAACGCTCTGTGAGTTTAGTCCCGGACCCTACTTTGTCTGTATTTTAAAGGTAGTTATTGTACCTTACAAAGAGTGATACGTACCTTTAGGAGACTTCATAACATATTTATTGAATCAAATAAAAATCGCATCTTACAAAAAAACTAATCTCAAATTAAGTATTAATTATTTTTTTTATAAACAAAAATTAAGAAAAGAGTCCAATATATATATATATATACATATATATATACCTAATATTTATTTACAAAAATTTAAAGAAAACTAAAAATATTTGTATCCAAAAACTATATCTACAACCTACATATATATACATATATATGTATATATATTTACAAAAGGAAATAAAAAAAAATACCATTGACAAAAAAAAATAGAGAAAATGAAATATAAAAGAAACCTACTTGACTTACTTCTTTCCTTCTTTCTTAGAAGTGTTGATGAGCCCAGCAACTCCTTCTCTAAAATCATTTATAAAAAGAAATAAAAGAACAAAAAATTACAGTTCTTTTTTTCAAACAATCCAAAATTTAAATTTATCTTTTCTCTCTCCTTTTGCTGCCCCCCTTTTTTTCTCTCTTTTCCTTTTTTTTCTGAGAAGATTTTACTAAAATCCTATTTTTATATGTGCATACACCTGGGTCTTTTTTTACGCGGTAGGTCCGTACTGCGTAAAAATAAATCGCGTAAAAAAAGACTGCATTAAAGTAAGAAACCGCGTAAAAAAGGCCGCGTAAAAGCGAGAAACCGCGTAAAAAAAGACCGCTTGAAAAAAGTATGTATGTAATACATTTAATAAAGGATAATTATTCCTTGTAAAGAAAATTGTTGCCAATATAACAAAAAACGTAAGAAAAACCAATCCATTAAGCTAAGCTCTTTTCAGTCTTTTTAATGACATCATCTCTAAAATAAGAAGTGGATTTTTTGCTTGAGCTTGTTCCAGATATTATTGATTCATACTGTTGATTCATTTAAATTATAGATCTTTCCAATAGGTGACGAACCTTCTACACTTGCTAACCCATCTAAAATTTTTATTTTCTTTTCCAAAGAAATGTTTGCTCTATATAGTTTTTTCTTTATGTTATTATGCTCCGTATAATAGCCCATAGAAAAAATTTATTTAAGTATTTTGAGAAGACAAATGCGAAAAATGATCTACCTGTATTCATTTTGGAATATGTGTTACAAATTTCACTTAAAAGTACACTTTAATATATGTTTTTACTAAATTTTCTAAACGAAAATAACTAAATTTACCAACACGGTATACGAACAACTGTATCAAATCTGAACTATATAACCAATTTATATAGGTAAAGGAATCCTACCAAAAAAGTAAAATAACTTAAATTTTTCATCTTTTAAAAACACGAAAGTATATGGGAAATTGTTTTATCATTCTTCAGAAGAAAATAATGCAGATATCACTTTCAAATGTGAGCATTAGGTTTTTGAGTAGTTATAAACACTAATGCTTTTTTCTTGCATTTTTCTTTATATTGCAAAAAAGGAAATTTTCTGGAAAGGAGGCATAACAAAATTATATTTATTTCTTAACAATAAGTTACAAGTATCTACTTCGAAGAATATGGTCTACTATATGTCCCTGTAATAAAGCAATTAGAGCCAACATGGCAGCAGTGCACATATAGTTTATATATCAAAGGATAAATTTTGAAAATTCCTAGAAATTCCTATGATTTTTCTAAAACTTTCCTATGAAATATCTAGTCCACATCCTTACAGACCAGTTCTGGTGAAATGTAATTAAGACCAAACAATAGTTAATAACTAATTGAAAAAACCCAGATAAAGTGATTAAAAGCTGTTAACAAACCAAGTAATATTTAAAATGTGAAAAAATTGCTTAAATTAGAGGAAATGCATAAAAGTAGGAAATCGCGTAAAAGTAAGAAACCGCGTAAAAGAAGACCGTGTAAAAGTAAGATACCGCGTAAAAAAAGACCGCGTAAAAGTGAGAAACCGTGTAAAAGTAAGACCGCGTAAAAGTAATATCGCGTAAAAAAATACCGCGTAAAAAGATTTACAGATTTATTTTTATATATATATATTTAATTAAAATTAAAGATCAAAATATATAGCTACCATTTTCTCAAATAATATTATTTTTTTCTCTCCTAATTTAAATTTTGTTCGGCGTTCCTTGGATTATTGTAATAACCTACGTCATTAAAATTGCAACTCTGCTTGATCCTTCGGCTTCTAGCGCTGTCTCTCAATACAATCCTTATCACTGTAGTTCCTTTTCACCACTTTCATGCGCACGCGAAAATCACATGTGCATACTAGTTTACTAGTTTACTAATGTACTAGTTTACTAGTAAAAACTGATATATAGTGTTTCGCAAGAAAAAAAATGTGTTTTTTTGTTTGTTGGTATTCAGCAGTTTTATAGAGTAAGAGCCCAGGGCCGCCAGACGCACATAATGTTTTGACGGTTTTATATCAGAGGCCCATTATAAATTAATGTTTTATTAATTTATGTTTTATTAAATATTTTAATTTTTAAAAAAAATATTTATTCGAATTTCTTGTAATATATGTAGAGAAAATATAAAAAAATTTATCAAGATTAACTATTTTCTTAATTTTAATTTAATTAGTTTTCAATTTTCGTCATCGTCATCATTGATATTTGATAACTCGTCATCCAGCCAATCTTTGTATTGAGTGTCTAACAAGGAAACTACTCCAACCCGAACTCACCGATTTTCTTCCAACTAGGATATTTTATAGACCATTGAAATCTTATAGATCCGTGTTTTTTATCGGCTGACAGTTACTTTAAAGGGGTGAAAAGTACCCCAAATCTTACCCCCAAAAACAAACTTTTCTCTATATCTCGAGTTCTAATTATTATTTTCAAACAAGACAAATAATAATTATGTGTCTTTGAAATTAAAAGCTGTTTATAAACAAAAAATTTATTGGGGTTGCATCCCCTACTTTTTATAAAGGAAAATCCATTTTTTTTTATTAAAATTTTTGGAATTTCAAAAATTTCAATTTATTATTTTATTCATAAAGGAAATTAAGAAAAAAAATCAAACTGTTTTTGGGTTTTGGCGAAAAAATCATTTTAGGGGGTATACTACCCCTTATTCCAAAAACTGAATAAATCCATGTATAAGTTTATGTAACCATTTTCATGCTAATTTTACGTTCTTTCATGTAAATAATGGATATTAAATTTTTAATCTCCGCATATTCATGCATGCTACCCTTGGAAAACCACCCCCAATACCCATAAAATTCGAACTCACCGATTTTCACAGTAGATCAAAAATTAAGAGACCCGTATTTTTTTATATCGGCCCTTGAATTCGACCCCCAAAAACACACTCCTTTATAAGTTGAATTACAATTATTTTTTTCTTTTAAAACAAATTAAAGTGGTTTTAATTTTAAAATGGAACATATTTTTTTAAAAAAAAATAATTTAATTATTTCATATCAAATTAATTTTTTTAAACTTTCATTTATTCATCATTTTTATTCACGATAATGAGTAAGTCATCATCGTCGTCATCAATATCAGCATTACTTGTTTCTGCCGTTAACTTTTTTCAAATTTTCACTATATTGAACTGTCCAGCGAGCATAATTTTGTTGATTACATATGAAAAATAAATTGGTCATTTTAGGTAGTACAAATTTAAATAAATCAAAATCTCCTGTGCGGATGCTTCTTGATAGATGTAAATAATAGTAAACTGGATTAATATAAACTAAATAGAATTGTGGTGTTTTTCCAAATTGACCGTCAAGAGATTGTTGCTTGTAACTATTGTAGTTTTTGAATAGATCATTAAGGTCTTCATTCTCTATAATAAATGAAGATACCGAATAAGTTCTCAATCTCTCAATTTCTTTAGTCACTTGATCTGTGATCACAAAATTATTGGCTTCTAAAAATGAATTAAAATGTAAAATTTCTAATCCTACAGATATCAAAGGATGAAGTATTTTACACCTATTGAAGTGTTTTCCTTCAAGAAACCCATTTACCGATCCCGAAGCTAACAGATTGCTCTGTACCATAATATTGGTTAAACCACAATCTGCTATGAATTTGCCAATAACTTTGACATAAGCCATCATGATATGAAAAGGTCCTAGATGAATGAATAAATTATCCAGATATGGCTAGCTATAAGTGACCTGGATGGAAGACTGTTTGACTTCTTTACAGATTTCTTGGCTTCGTTTCATGCTCTCCAAAACTACTGATTTATTGGTTGGCTATTCATTAATGGGAGTTAAATAAAAAACTAATTATCTTGAGTTATCACTGTCACTCAGTAAGTTATTGAAACCAACCCACATTGGAACGTTTGGTAAGTGAAAAGCATGGCTAATCATCCAAATTGTATCAATCGTTTTGTATAATTGCAAATTTGCAGGCTCATTAGTTTCATTTTCACGAGCCGACATGTCTAAATTATTTATTTTTCTCTTCTTTGTTGCCAATGGTTGTTCCTCTAGGTTTGTAGGTATGCCCTATAAAAATATATTATATGTAATAATATCTAATAAATTTCAACTAATAATTATTTCCTCAAGTGTTCTTCGTTTTCTTTTATTTGAGTTTAAAGCTATCTCGCTTTTTCCAGCAGGTAAATTTGATAATTGTGTCTCTTTTGATCTATTTACATCAATATTTTGATAAATAATGCCAACAGTATCGTGTAACGTATCTTTTCCACTCTTTACAAAATTTAGTGCTAAATGCTTATGAGTCCATTAGTCTCCACTGATGTTCCACTCCACTCCACACGCTAAGCGTTAGTGAATCCCAGGCATCAGGACATATACTCAACCTCTGTAATGAAGTATATGTCGCTTGTGTCTCCAACTCTTCAATTCCAGTATAACTAATACAATGGCCATACCTATGAATAATATCTATAATTTTGCGGCTACTAGTTAAACTCTTCAAAGACATTCCAAGCATAATATGTTTGGACGTTTTGACTTTACCATTGTGGACAGCGTATACGATAGCTTCACAATACGATTTTACTTGACGAATACATTTAGCATTTTCTTTACGTTTACGATTGCTACCAGCTATTAGAGTGGAATAAAAATCCATTAATTCTTGTGGAACTGATGCTTCTCCATCCTGTAAATTTTTTACTATTGTGGTAATTTTTTCTTCTCCATTTGTAAAACCGATTTTCTCAATAATAAAGCAGCTTTGTGTAGCGCATCTTCATCTTTCAAATTGTCATATAATTGGTCATCGATAATTATTAAATGTTTTCGAACTATTAGTTTTTTATTTTGTATAATAAAAAATTTAATCTCTCTATCAAAGAACTTTATTATCTTAAGTTCTGAATTATGTGGTGTGAAATTTTTTTTTGGATTCCCCAGAATTTTCTTCATCAATTTCCTCTAATATTTTTTTACACACGATATCTTCATAAGTGTTATGAAGTCTCCTAAAAAGGGTACGTAACACTCTTTTCAAGGTATAGATATCAACTAGAAAAAACCGGGTCCGGGACCAACCGTACAGAGTGTTTCAAGAATTGTTGTAAAAAGTGGCTAAAAAGCCGAGATGTAGAATATTTGCCTTATAGGGCAGCTAATGATGGCTAAAAAGCCGAGGTGTAGAATATTTGCCTTATAGGGCAGCTAATGATGGCTAAAAAGCCGAGGTGTAGAATTAAAACACAAGATAATTTTAATTTATTGATTGCCAATTGGGGCAATTTGTTTACTTTATTTTGAAAAGATAGACTTACCTGCCGAGTAGGGCTTTGGTTTGTCTTTTTAGAAAATTTAACAAGAACTCTCTCGACTATTAAAATTATTCTACTTTTATAGGGAATTTTTCATCCCACTCCTCAATACAATTTTTTCATGTTCCATAATATTTTTTGCGAAATCTGCAAATCAATCAAATATATTTTGATTTGCAAATTTCGCATTTAAAAAGTTCAATGATTTGGTTGAACTATATTACTATATAAAACTTTTCTTTTTTTTTCTTGAATATTATTTATGCGAAATCTGCAAATCAGTAAAATATATTTCGATTTGCAATTTCCGCATTTACAAAGTTCACTATGGTTCATTGTATTAAATGAATCAAAGTTTTATAATATGCATACATGCATATTTAATTAGAATTAATTGTTTTGTTTTTCTTTTTTTTTTTATCTTAAAAATTGAGAAAACATGAAGATTGAAGATCTTCATACCTAACATTCCTCCCCCCTTATTGAGAACATTTTTCGGGGGAAAATGTTTTTAATTTGTGGTTTGTTTTATTTTTAATGCTAAGTTTCTAATTTAATTTATTATGTATATTTTTTTTATTTTATTTCCTATAGGATAATTTACAAATAATATTTTCTTTTATTTATTATACAAGAATTGGAATTGAATCTATTTTTGAAAATTGGTTTTTTTTTCAAAAGATATAAAAATCACTTAAGCTATATTGCTAGGAATTATGCAATAAAATGTGCAGAGTTCACACAATTGAAATGGAACAAAATTTTTTTTGAATAATCCAGCTGACTTTAAAAGTTTATTGAATACATTTTTTTTTCTTTTTTGTGTGTTAATTTACGATTTATTATTATTTTATATTTTTTTAAAAAAAATTTCGGACTGTACATGTAATAACAAATTGAATTATTTTAAACTATAATGTATATACACATTTATGTATTTATATATTTATTTATTTTAAAATTTTTTTTTTGTGTTTTTAACTATTAATATATTATTAGTTTTATTATATTAGTTTAATTATTTAAATTAATTGTACCAATTGTATTATTAGCTTTATAAAGATCATAATCTTGTGAAAAATATAAATTTGGTTCAATATTAACTTCAAATAATTGTATTTCACAATCGATTGTTGAACTATTTTCAATAAATTGTGGTCTATTAAAATTATTTTTAATTTTATTTTTTCTTTTGTTTTAATGCTGGTAATATTGTTTAGTATTAATTCATTAGGATTATTTTTTTTTTTTTTTTAGTATTAATTCATTAGGATTTTTTACATCGTATTGTTATACTTTTATCAATGTCATCATTAGTAATATATATACCATATATGAATTATTTGTGATTAGTATTACTTTAGGATTTAATATTTAATCTGTTACAAGGTATGATATGGCATTATTTGAATTTATGAGTTGATTAGAAATATTATTTAAAAATTTTTGTGGTTGTTGCTTATATTACGTGTATTTTCCGGTGATCAATTTATTCCATAAGATTGTTTGCTGTGTAGTTACAATCCTTACACATTTTTCTTTATTTATTTTATTTTCTTTTTTCACGTGAATAATTTAAGCCGGTTATTGTGTATGCGGCGAAGTTTTTTCCCTATTTTTATTGTACAATTAACATCATTGTCAACCTTTGTTACTTCATATGGTCCCATCCAAATTGGAGAGAGTTTGTGTTTTTTGGCTGCATTTTGCAGTAAAACTTTGTCCCCAACATGTATTTTTTTGAATTTAGCACCCTTGTCATAGTAAAACTTGGATTTTGTCTTACTATTGGTCAGATTTTCACGAGCCCGTCGGTGGATATTTTGCATTTTGGCTTTTACGTACGCGCAGTAATCGTCAAAATTGTATATTGGTTCTGGTTTCTTGGTTAGATTACTGGGTATTGGTGGTTGGAAACCATACAATGCATAAATGGGACTGTATTTACTGCTTGTGTGGGGTGTATGATTATGCGCTAAAGCGGCTTCACCTAGCCAGTCATCCCATTCTGCTGGGCTATCGTCCACAATGCTCCTTAGATATTCTATCAGTGGTCTGTGGGCTCTTTCCAGACTGCCATTTGACTGAGGATGGTATGCTGTTGTTTGAAGTTTTTTGATTCGTAGTAACTTACAAAGTCTTTTAAACAAATTGCTTGTGAAATTTGTGCCTTGGTCGGTTATTAGCTTCTTTGGAATAACAAAGTATTTTAAGATCACATTTTTATAGAAGCAATTTGCTACTGTTTCTGCCTCACAGTTTTCTAAAGGGAAACAATCAAGCATTTTGGTTAAATCGTCTTGATAAGTTAGTATGTATTTATTTCCGTGGTTGCTCATGGGTAGCAGTCCTACAATATCTAAATAGACTTTATCAAATGGTTTTTCGGCAGTATCAGTTATTACCATAGGCATTTTATAAGCTTTGTCGATCTTGTTTCTTTTACATTTAGAACAGCTTTTTATGTATTTTTGGATATCCTTGAACATGTTCTTCCATTTATAATGCTGGCGAATTCTTTTGTATGTTCTATGAGTTCCAGAGTGTCCTCCCAAAGGGGTATCATGGTAGTTTTTTAAGATAGTAGATATATCTAGTGGGTCGGTAAGTTCTTCTGCTTCCGATTTTATATCTTGATCCTCTTGGATACCGACTGAATTACCATCGAAGTTCTCTTCTGAGCTTATTTTATCTTTTACATTGTTGGTAATGTTTTTTAGGGTTGAGTTGTCTAGAATTGTATCACTTTTTCTTTTCCTTAATCTGTTTTGTGCACGCGTTGTTGCCAAACAAACCCTTGTTGTACTATTTTGTTGTTCATTTTCCGTATAGTTGTTGTTTTCCAAGCTATTTTTCTCCTTAATTTTATTTTCACTGTCTGATGTATTTAAATTTTCCATATCTACCTGGGGGATTCTACTTAGACTGTCTGCATTTTTGTTATACTTCCCCGCCTTATATTCTATTTGGTAGTCGTACTCTGACAGCTTATGATGGAAACGAACTAAGCGAGAAGTAGGATCTTTTACATTGAATACACCTTTCAATGGTTTATGGTCGGTGTAGACGACAAACTTGCGCCCGTACAAGTAGCAACGAAAATTTTTTGTTGCCCATACGATTGCCAATAGTTCTCTTTCAATGGTTGAGTATTTCCGTTCAGCCTTGTTTAAAGATCGGCTTGCATAAGCTATCGGTTTGTCGTTACCCAGTTCTCCTTGTGAAAGTACTGCTCCTATTGCTTCTCCACTAGCGTCAGTTGTAAGGTGGAATGGTTTGTTAAAGTCAGGATATATCAAAAGGGGAGGTGTGATTAAAGCTGTTTTCAATTCAATGAATGCTTTTTCACAATCCTCCGTCCACTTAAACTTAGCATTGTTCCTTAGTATTTTGTTAATCGGTTCTGCTATATGGGAGAAATTTGGTATAAATTTCCGATAGTAATTTGCTAATCCCAAAAAAGATTGGACCTGTCGAATAGTTTTAGGCGAAGGGAATGTTTGTACACATTTCGTTTTCTCAGGATCAGGGAGTGCCCCTTCACTAGAACATTTGTGTCCCAGATATACTACTTCCTTCTTTAAGAAATGACATTTCTCGGGTTGAAGCTTTAGGTTATGTTCCCTTAGTCGTTGAAAAACAGCTTGTAATTTATTGTTGTGGTCCTCTAGATTTTTCCCGTATATTACAATATCATCTAGGTATACAAAGCATTTAAATCCTTGTAGTCCACTAAGAACAATGTTCATCAACCTTTGAAATGTAGCAGGGGCTCCTTTAAGTCCAAAAGGCATTCTGTTAAATTCGAAATGACCCTGCATTGTGCTGAAAGCAGTTTTTTCACGGTCGTTTTTGTCAACGCATACCTGATGATACCCACTGGCTAAATCAAGTGTTGAAAAGTATCTTGAATGGCCTAACTGGTCAAGAATATCATCGATGCGGGGTAGTGGGAACGCATCTCCTTTAGTAAGGTTGTTTAATTTTCGGAAATCCACTACTACCCGCCATTTCTTTTCTCCATTTAGACCGTCCTTTTTAGGTACCACCAATAAAGGTGAGTTCCAAGGACTTCTGCTTGGTGTAATTAAATGGTTATCCAACATTTCATTGACTTGTTCTTGTACTATTTCTCTTTGCCTTTCCGGTAACCTATACATTTTTTGGTTTGAAGGACCCTCATTTTCCTTTATTGGAATTTCATGTGCTAGCGTTGGAGTGTATGTTAGTTGATCGCCTGGAAGGTGAAATATGTCGTTGTAGTTCGTACATAGTTTTGTTATGGAAACCATTTCTTCCTGGTTTAAGTTTTTATCCAGGCTAAGATTATCTTTTAGGAGATGGATTCTTTTTCCGTTATAAATATTTTCCATATTGTATAAAACTGTTTTTATTTCAGATGGTTGTTTTTTCCTACTTGTAAATATGTGATAATTTTTTATTGGCTTTAAAGTAGGACGCATGCTACCGAGGGTCTCTCGTTTTTCATTTGTATTTATAATTGGTACTAATGCCTTTTTATTTTGTGCATTGATTAGACAATTTCCGAGGTAGACTCCTTTTCGTAGCTCAGTATGTGAGCAGAAAAATTCTCCGTCCTTATCTGTATCTATTTCCATGATCATTTCTGTTCGTCCCGGAATAATTTTAGCCTGACATGTTTTTTCCATTTTTGTACATAGACTTTCGATGGATTTTTTGAAAGTATTTGCCTTGATACAGGAGCTATTATTGTCGGTTGACAGTTTACTGCATGTTGCTGTAATGAATGCGTGTTTATGATCATAGTTGTTGAGCCTTTGCCCCATCCAGTTTTTGATAGGAATTTGAAAACTTTCTTTACTTTCCTTGCGAGGGAAAGTTAAAGTTTGCTTTGGTCCTTCGATGTTGCAATGTGTAGAAATAAAATCATATCCCAAGATACCATCACCTGGTATGTCTACTTTTTCATTTATGATATGAAAGTTACAGGTTAAGGGGATGTCTGCTTGTATTTTGCCGATGCATTTTCCTTGCGTGGCACCCATTCCAAAAGCCGTGGATATAGTCGTCACATCTTTGGTTATAGGGGTGGAAGGTTTTAAGACTGTTTCTTTAAGTAGGCTTATTTCCGCACCAGTATCTATTACAAGTTCTGCATTGCCTCCTTTTACAATATCGAGGGGGATATTAGCTACGCATATTTTTGATGAGGGGGGCTGGCACCTTTTGGGTGAAGAGGACTTAAGGTGACAGCCCTGTTCTAGTTTTCCGACTGGATTGAACTAGTTGATGGCTGCGGTGTGCTAGGTATAGTTTTTGATTCCCATTTTTTCTTAGCATAGCAGCTTTCTATTTTATGCCCAGGTCTTTGACAAAATTCACATTTTGACTCTTGTCTCCTAATTTGTATAGGTGGTTGTTGAACGGTATGCATTTGAACCGTGTTTGTTTTTTGATAGCTGGGTGTTTTGTTACCGCATGTTTGGATATTGTGCCCATATACTTTACATTTAGTGCAATAGGGGGTGTTCTTACGCATTCTGCAATCAGCGTATACGTGGTTAGGCTTGTTACAAAATCCGCACTTAACTTGAAAACTATTATTATTTTGTCGAAAATTGTTGCCATTCTGCCGAAAGTTGTTATTTTGATAGTTGCCTTGCCTATTTGTGCGTGATGTAGGCTGATGTGTACTGCGATATGTTGTTGGTTGAATTAATGGTGTTTGTTGATCGTTTAAAGGATTCATCAATGGATAATTATATTGATTATTGGTTCCAAGAGACATAAGCTGTTCCGCTTCTTCCAATTTAATCGCTTTGGCTATTATGGAGGACAGGGATTTCTCTTCGTTTTGCAGGAGGTAAAACTTATGGTTTGGATTTAAAATACCAATTTTAAAGACATAGATTGCCGTTTCTTCTAAGTCTGATTGTACAGCTGTAGCAGCATCGCCTGTGTATCGTTCGTTATTTTGATGACAGCATTCCTTAAATAGATTGTTAACTCTTGAACCGTAAGCTGACAGGGTTTCACCTGGTATTTGACGTAAAAGACGCAGTTCATTTACCAATGTTAGATAGGGTTTTGATTCTATTAATTTTTTTCGTATAAGAGTTTCCAATTCCTTGAAATTCCTATATTCACCCTGTAGGATAGTTGAGGCCCTATCACGAAAACGAATTGGAAGTAGCTGTAAGAATGTGTTGACCTCTTCTGCATTTAAACATGAAATTGTATGGGTACAACATGTTAAAAATGTGTTCACTTCGTTTAATAAATGGGGTCCGTTTTCCCCGGTCAATAGAGGAATACTTGTACATATTAGTTGATTAATCTTACATACGTCTACAGGCATTTTAAGATTTAATCTTTTGAACGCTTTATTGAGATTTTTTGAGGATTTCTTTTCTGGCTTTATTAATCCAGAGAATAGGTTGGATCTTCTCTTAAAATTTTTCCCTGATCGTAAAATTCCGGTTCTTGTAACAGGTGCCAGATTGTTTGAAGCCGAACTTTTATTAATGGGTATTGGAATGTTTTGTTCTTTACTTGCACCTTCCCGATTGCCTTCTTTTTCAGGACTGGTATTTTCAAATGAAAATGAGTCTATTATATTTGCAAAACTAAGTAGTCCTGGAGTCTTTGGTATCCTTACCACACGTCTATCTATTGGTGTGGATGTTAAATATTTGTTTTGTTCTGTTGAATCCTCACTGGGTTGCATGTAGTGTTCTGTACCTGGATCTTCACAGTCTCATAGATTCGTAAGATTGAGAATTTACAGCTAAAAAGCAGACCTCAATCCTACCGGCTGCGCCAAAATGTTATGAAGTCTCCTAAAAAGGGTACGTAACACTCTTTTCAAGGTATAGATATCAACTAGAAAAAACCGGGTCCGGGACCAACCGTACAGAGTGTTTCAAGAATTGTTGTAAAAAGTGGCTAAAAAGCCGAGATGTAGAATATTTGCCTTATAGGGCAGCTAATGATGGCTAAAAAGCCGAGGTGTAGAATATTTGCCTTATAGGGCAGCTAATGATGGCTAAAAAGCCGAGGTGTAGAATTAAAACACAAGATAATTTTAATTTATTGATTGCCAATTGGGGCAATTTGTTTACTTTATTTTGAAAAGATAGACTTACCTGCCGAGTAGGGCTTTGGTTTGTCTTTTTAGAAAATTTAACAAGAACTCTCTCGACTATTAAAATTATTCTACTTTTATAGGGAATTTTTCATCCCACTCCTCAATACAATTTTTTCATGTTCCATAATATTTTTTGCGAAATCTGCAAATCAATCAAATATATTTTGATTTGCAAATTTCGCATTTAAAAAGTTCAATGATTTGGTTGAACTATATTACTATATAAAACTTTTCTTTTTTTTTCTTGAATATTATTTATGCGAAATCTGCAAATCAGTAAAATATATTTCGATTTGCAATTTCCGCATTTACAAAGTTCACTATGGTTCATTGTATTAAATGAATCAAAGTTTTATAATATGCATACATGCATATTTAATTAGAATTAATTGTTTTGTTTTTCTTTTTTTTTTTATCTTAAAAATTGAGAAAACATGAAGATTGAAGATCTTCATACCTAACATAAGCCAGAAAAAACAGCTTCCTTTTTTATTACATTTTCTTCAACAAAATTACATATTTCCCCCAAAGCTATTTGATGATATTCACGAAGATCATGCCAACGAGTTTTAGCTTTTTTTTATTTGAAGATGCTATATATGAAAAGTCCAACTGAAAATTATTATGATAGTAGATTTTTAGACCTGGATAATTTGTTACTTTATTAATGAACTCTGTAAAATTTTCATCCACTTGATCTATTTTCGACAGATCAAGTCAGATTTTCGGCAATCTTTTTAACCGAAGTCTTTTTGTTTTTTGATCACAAAATATACAAGTAGCATTGTTCGGAGCAATAATTACATCACTTTCTGTTATGTTACCATATGATTTTTGCAGGGGTCCATACCCCTGAGGACCAATCATAGTCACGATATTTCAGGTGTCGTGTCTTCGGCAGTCGTAACGAACTCGCTAGCCGGGCTATAGCGGTAGAATTAAAGGGGCGGTCCTTGCCGACGACAACCTGAACCAAATTCTTGCTACTGAAAAGGAATTTTCAAAGAAATGAGCGCTTGGCTCGAAAATAACAGGGGATCGATTCCTTATTATATATATATAAAAAAAATTGAACTCAAGAAAAATAAATTATCATCCAATATACATATATATATATATATATATGTATATGAAAACTAATAAGATTAATTTTTAATTAAATGTCAATATTCACCTGAAAAAAAAAACCAAAACTAATTCTAAATTAATTATTAAACAAAAGACCAAATGAAAACTATTCTTAATAGAAAAAAAAGAGGAGAAAACTTACATGACTTCCGTTATTTCTTATTTTGAGGTCTGGTGGGCCTAGCAAACTCCTGAAAATCGATCCATTTTAAACTTAAAAGATTTAAATTTCTCTTCCTTTTCCTTTTCTCTCTTCTTATATATTTTCTCTTTTAATTACATATAATATAAAAAGAAGGTAAAAAAACATAAAGAAAATGTAACAAGAAAATATACTTAATTCTGACCCTGCATACATACATATATAAACTCCATTTCTTTTCTTTTTTTTGTATTTTATGTGGTAATTCTTAATTCCTATCACTAAATGTTATATTTTTTAGTTTTATTTTTTCTTTGAAATCCGAATTATCAATAAAATAATGCACAATAATCAGAAATTAGTTAACTCTGAAACTACTAAAAGTGAATTAAATCTAAAATAATAAAATGGCTCTAAACGAAATTACAATTATAACAATTCATTAATTGTAACTTCTTATGTATAAATAAAATGTTTTTTTTCTTTTATTGTTCTTTTTTTTAAGGGCTTCCAGTTAGTAATGTTCAATTAAATCTCACTAAAGCCTAAAATTTTTATGTCTTAGTGTGGAAAACGAAAACCTTGTATTTAATAATGGAATTTTGGGCATTTTGTGTATAGCTACAATTTAATTCGCAATATACTTATTATTTGTTATTTCCGCATGATCTGCTTGAATTACATCGGTTCAATATATTCACTTTTCCTTTCCTTCCATTCCATTGTCTTTACCTGTATTTGGGCGAATTCATATATATATCGCCCTAAACCCTTATTCTTCCTTTGATAATCACTTCTTTTTTTTTTTCTTTCAACTATTTACTTCCGCAATCACACGAAATGGCTGTCAAGATTTTGAACATCTAATTAATTAAACTGATTGTAGGTCACTTGTGACGTTTTTCTCTATTTTTACATTTTTTTTTTTTGTTTTATACTGTGTCTATATTGGCTTTTATTTTGTTCATATTAATTAAATTTTGGATACAAAGTTAAGGCCAAGAGCTTCACAACACAATTTCACTAATCGCTAAATTTCAATATTGATTAAATTAACTAAATTTATTTCACTTAGCTAATCATCCAAAACTATCAGATAACTAACGATCACTAATATTTTCCTTCTTTTTGTTCAGATATAAACAAAAAAAAATCTCTTACAAATTTGAAATTTATATTTAATTGTTCATGGCAAAAAAATTTTCCTCCTCGATTCAAAAATTATGCACTTTCGATGCCCAACCAAACTCGAGTGAGTCCCCAAAAAAAAATTTCCACAAATTTTACCAACGGGAAGCTTATCAGCGTCCCGTTGCCAAAACATGTGTTTCATTTTAAACTTGAATCAAGCTTCTCCGCTTGACCTCATTTCTATTGTACCCAGCGCATTGACCTGATTGCTAACAATTATCAAAAACAATTTTCTAGCATTTCCTACTTGTTTTTGTTAGCAGGTGTCCGTTATTTAATATATTTAAGCCCGATTTTTTTTTTTTTTTTTTTGATTTATTAGTAAGCGAGTATTAGTAGAGAAGTCTTTTTGTACGTGTCGATTTTGGCAAATAATATTTTTTCATTAATCCTGTAAATGAATTGTAACATTGTCTATTATATTATTGATTGTATATATCTGCTTGGGTGGTCTATTATTGTTCTTTATGTGAATGCTTGGGTGGTCTATCACAAGAAATAAAACACGATTATGAATTTATAATGTGGTATTTACTCTCTGAGCTAACAAGAACAACTGACTGATATTTTATCTTTAATATAGTCTTCATAAGAATATTTTATTTGTGTCTGTTTAAATACCTTTGTAAAAGTATTAAAGCGTCTTATATTATTTTGGCGCCTTTTGCTTACATACACATATTCCTACACTCCCACTCAAAAGCTACAAATAATTGGATTTCAATATAAGAGTTTACAATTCTAAATAATTTTTTTTTTTTATATATATATATATATGTTACTTTACACATAGGTGTTATCTTAAATAATATATCTAAATACAATTAATATATATTATTCATTTCTTTGATTAATCATTATTATTTTTAACAATATTAACAGAACTTATCAGAACTAACCAATACTTGATCTTATTCCCATTATCCTTGGGGCAGATACGCCCTTTGTAAAAATATCTGCTAACTGATCACCTGTGGACACATATTTAAGTAATATATAACCCTTTTATATCATATTCCTAGTAAAATGGTACTTTATATCTATGTGTTTTGACCTTTTATGATGTGTGGGGTTACTAGCAATGCTAATATAGCTGGTATTTTCTTCATATATCAAAATAGTTTTTGTTATATTCACATTTATACTGGTAAGCAACGACTTAAGCCACATTGCTTCTTTTATACCCTCAAAGAGTGCTATATATTCAGCTTCCATGGATGAAGTCGCAATTGTGTTTTGTCGTCTAGTTTTCCATGTGATTACACATTTATCGAAGCTTTTAAATAAATAGCCACTGGTAGTCGATTTCATTACTACCCAAATCTGCATCCACATATCCAACTAATATATTTTTATACTCATTCTTGTAATAATTGAGTTTTAAATCTAAAGTACCTTTTATATATCTTAATACTCTTTTGAGGTATTTCCACAACTTTTGATTATTTTTACTTTGATAAAGAATAATTAATTGAAAAGCAAAGATCAGGTCTTGTGGATAACATGGCATACATTAAACATCCAATCAGATTCTTACAAGGCGCATCATAGTACTCGTCCGAGTTTAATGCATCATAATCTATTTTCAAAGGTAATGGTGTATCTATAGATTTACAGTCAACCATATTAAATTTCCTTAAAACATTCTTTAAATATGATGTTTGATTCAATGATATTTTGTCTTTATCTCTTTTTACTGAGATACCTAGAAAAACTTTTATTTCATGCAGGTCGATCATTTTAAAACAACCATGTAAATATTCTTTGAACTTCATAATGGTTTCTTTATCATAAGTTACTATTACAATATCATCGACATATAAAAGCAAGTAAATATTTTTATTTACGTTTCCCTTGTTTAAGTAATACAAGCAATTATCAGCAGGTGATACATTAAGATCTTTGTCTTTCATAATTGTGTCAAAACGTTCATACCAACATCGAGATGATTGCTTTAGCCCATATAAAGACTTATTTAACTTGCAGACTTGATCACCATTTGACTTTACACCTTCAGGAATTTCCATGTAGATCTCTTCATGCAATATTCCGTTCAGAAAAACAGTTTTAACATCCATTTGATGTATTAGAAGGTCAAATTGGTTTGCAAATGCCAAAGAAAACGAAAAGTAGTAATTTTTGCTACTGGTGCATAGATTTCATCGTAATCAAGTGAATATTGTTGACTAAAGCCTCGTGCAACCAATCTGGCCTTATATTTTGTAGGATTTCCTATTTCATCATTTATTATTGAAAACACCCATTTGCAACTAACAATGTTTTTGTTTATTGGCTTTGGTACAGTTGTCTATGTATTATTAATTTGGAGTGAATGAAGCTAGTCTTTTATAGCTACCTCCCACTGATTTCGATCATCTCCCTCTGTTACTTCATTGAAGTTCTTAGGAACAGAGTAGATTACAGCTTGTGAATATGCTGCATATGAATCACTCTCAATGTTTTCTTTATAGTAAGGCTGCTGACGATTTTTGAGTCCATCACTCCACCTTAATTCAGGTTCCTTCGCATCATCAGTTTGTAACCTGATTTCTAATGGAGGATATTTGCTACTGTTGCGAATTTTTACATATTCTGTGTCATTTTCACAGATTTCGTGATTTGTTATGGGAATTTCAGATATTTTGTCAATCCCTTTTGATAATTGAGGCCTAGAGATTTTATAATTTCTTTCATCTACAATAACATCTCGCGCTATGAGAAACTTTTGGGTTTCAGGATTCCATACCTTATATCCATTTAGTTCATAGCCCACAAGAATTTCTTTGACTGATTTTACGTCAAATTTATTGTTTCTTGTTTTTAAGTGGATATAAGCAGTAGATCGAAACACCTTCAAATGATTTAATCTGGGCTTTTTACTATGCCACAGTTCATATGGAGTTTTCGAACCTTGAATAGCTTTTGTTGGAGTTAAATTTCTTAAATAAGTTGCTCTTAAGACAGCTTCGCCCAAAATTGTTTATCTAAGTGTGCTGCGTTTATCATTGTACGCGCTTTTACTGTAATAGTTCTATTCATTCGTTCTGCCACTCAGTTTTGTTGAGGTGTATAGGGTACTGTAAAATGGAATGTTATTGGACATATACTCTCGTCCATTGTCGCAATATACCCAGCGGTGAAAATTCGCTCTTTCGTGGACGATGCGATGTATAAAGTCCACCATAAATGTTAATTTATAGGATCCACGCTATATGGGGCGATTGATCGCATTTGACACGGCGATGTCATTGCAAAGTGAACAATTAAGAGCTTTTGGCCATGACACAATCAACGCGTTGCGTTTGCGTTGCGCGCTTTCAATCAGAATTCTGCTTTACTGTCACAGCTATGCCTCGCTCTTTTAATCAGAATTCCGAAATTCAGCTGTGACAGTAAAGCAGAATTCTGATTGAAAGCGCGCAAGGGCAAGCGCAACGCGTTCATTGTGTCATGGCAATTTCAGCTGGCTGGGGGTTGATTCTCTTTGTTTTTTCTAATAAAATCTCTTTTCTTACATCTTTTGAATCAATGCGCATGTCCACTATTTTAGAAAATAAGAATTTTTTGTTTAATTTTGTTGAAAATAAAACAAATTGAATTTTTTATAATTAAATTTTATTAAATTAAATATAAAAGTACACAGTAATTACATTAAACTAACTAACAAGAAAAATTCAAGAAAGATTCAAGAAAAATTCTAAGAAAAATACTTTTTGTACAGTATACAAACATCGCATACAGTACGGAAAGATTTATTTACAATTTACACATTTATACAATTAAAATCTTGTATCAAATTTATTAAAATTAAACATTATAGCAATTAATTATAATTATAACTAACAAAAACACTAAATAACAGCATTAATTTAATTAAATACTAAATAAAAATCACTGACACTTTTCTTATCGCGAAGAGTCTAAGACAACTGTCAAAGACTTGTGTATGAATTGTCTATGCTGTATGAAAGGCTTTTTAGCATTTTATCGGATTTTTCATCAAAAAAAGGAAAAAATTTGTAATTATAAATAAAACATATCTCAAATTATATGTTTATTTAACTTTAATTTAAAAAAATTTAAAAAGGGCTGACAAAAACATAGAAAAGGGCAAAAGTTTCGTACACATTCCTGCATACAGAACGGAGGAATGCATCGAATTTTAAGAGCATTTCACCGCTGGGATAGGTTTACAATTTTTAAATTAAAATATGCCTCGCTCTTAGCTGCAAAATTTTAAAAGTTTGTATTACCTCTGACTTAAATCTTAATGAATATATAACTGTGTAATGAGTGAAACTATCAATAAAAGTTACAAAATAATTTTTGTTGTCTATTGTTGATGGCGTAATGGGTCCGCATACATCCGTATGGATAATGAACAACGGCCTTTTGACATGGTCCTTATTTTTAACGCTGTTAAATGGAGGTCGAGATTGTTTACCAAAAACGCAGGTTTCACAAATTTCATTTGTCGGCTCAACGTTATTTATTTTAAAAACATCTTCAAATAAATTTTGATTGTTGATTCGATTAAATTTAGTGTTGCTGATATGACCCAGACGCTCATGCCATAAGAACGAAATTATTAGTTTGACTAATATTTGCTTGAGTCTCATTTATTATGTTATTATTTATTTTTAATGCAATGGCAAATAAATCATTAAAGGGCTTACCTGTTGAAATAGTTTCATTATTACTATTTTTAATTTTAACGCCATTTATATCAAAAATAATTTGATAGCCTCTTTCTTGCATGCGTCGAACAGATAGTAAATTTGAAGATGCATTTGCCGCATAATGTAGCTGGTAAATAGATGGTCACAATTGATATGGTCCGTTGATCCTGTTGAATTTGAAATATAAGAATGTCCCACCATAAATGCAAAATTATTGGTATTTGCAACATTTGTTTGTACTGTTTTTGGGTATTTTGATTGATTTTGTGGTTCAATCATTCTTTTATAATAATAACAATCTGATTTTTCGTGGTTAGTACGTCCACAATGATCACATCTTAATTTATATTGAGAATTTTGATTTCCTTTTTTATTTTGTACATAATTTTCTTTTTGATGATTCTTGTTGAAATATTTTCGTGATTTCCATTTACCAGTTTTTTTATTTCTTTAATTATTTCTATTTTTATCGGATATCGTTGGAAGTATATTTGTTTGAAGAACTTTAAGCGAAGTTGTAGCTTGTTCTTCTGTTCGTGATTTAATTTCGTAATCCAAAAGTCGAGTTTTGACAAAAGCAAAATTTAGCTTATCATCACCTAATGTTTCTAATGCAGTTGCTATGCCATTATACATGCTCGATAAAATAGTAAGCAAATGAGCAATTTTATCTATTTCATCAAGTTTGGCTCCAGCAGCTATCAAATCAGCAACAATATTATCAAAAGTTGTAAAATATTGCAGTAAAGTAGTATCGCCTTGTAATTTGAGGCTTCAAAGTTTTTTTCGGAGAAATAATTGAGATGCTAGACTTCGTCTCTCATAAATTGCGTCCAAACTAGACAAAATCTCGTTTGTTGTTGCATTATCTTTCACAAAACTAAGAAATGTATCACTTACATACTCGGCAATAACACTTTTTGCAATTGAGTCCTTTTTACGCCACTCTTCAGTAATTTTTGCTGGAATTTCTTTTTTTACTACAGCAAACACACTCAGCTCTTCAAGTAACAATTTTACCCGAAATTTCCATACTGCGTATTTTTCTCCATTAATTGGTTGTACGTTTAACTAATTTATTGTCTATTTTTATTTTCTTTTGTATTATAAATTTTAGCACAAAACTTTATTAAATCTCTAATTTTTATTTATTTCTTTTTTTTTTTTGAATTTATTTTTATTAATTGTATACTGCTTATTTACATTATTAATTATATGTAATTATTATTATTTTCTTTACTTGATAATTGCCAGAACAATATAGTATATATTTGTTTTTTTTTTATATGAATTATTTGTATGACACAGAGCACAACACAAAAAAGATCTAGTTTCAAATATTATTGCGTAGCGTCTTGCCTGGGCCCAGAACCTATTGATTGTATATATCTGCTTGGGTGGTCTATTATTGTTCTTTATGTGAATGCTTGGGTGGTCTATCACAAGAAATAAAACACGATTATGAATTTATAAACTGGTCTTTGCTCTCTGAGCTAAAACAAGAACAACTGACTGATATTTTATCTTTGATATAGTCTTCATAAGAATATTTTATTTGTGTCTGTTAGAATACCTTTGTAAAAGTATTAAAGCTCCTTATATTATTTGGCGCCTTTTGCTTACATACACATATTCCAACATAATTAATGTTTTATATTAGTTAATATATGCTGTGCTTACATTTTCTATATTACTTAATAAATATATATTATTGTTTTGTTTAACCTACTTAATATAATTTTTTTGCATTACTTAAAATATAAAAAAAGATAAAAATTTTACAACTATTGAACTGATAGTTATGAACTTTCCACCAATTATTTTCAGCATACATGTCTAGAGCGCAAATTTCTAAAATGTTGAAATTAAAAATTGTTATTGCATTTTTTTTGCAAAAAATGGTGGAAAAACGCATTTTTCGTTTTTCATACCATCTTGTTATTTGCTTTTGTAAATATACAACACTGAAAAGTACCCCCCGTAAGCCTAATGTTGAAAATATACAACTCCGTGTAAATCAGTACACTAAACAACAAAGTCACGGAGTTGTATATTTTGAACATTCGTCATATAAAGGTTAATCTCTTAATGCCAGGAGCTGTAGCAGTCACATCAGTTTTCTGTGTATTTTTTTTTTGTCGCATAAACTGGCATTAACATTTATATAGCGTAAGATCCCAGTCACGGCAGACTTACGTCATTTTAAGAAAGCTGAAATTTTGCACATGGATAGTTTAATATAAGTCTAGAAAGGTATGGACATTTTTTAGTTTGAAAATGGGGCCATTTTGCAGGTAATTGGGCGTAAAGGCGGTAAAAAACAGACCCCAACTACGTCATTTTAAGACGGCTGGTTTTTACATAATATCATAGAGAATATTATTTTAAACAAAAATATGTGATTGGCAGAACCTTCCGGTGGGCCAAACTTCAGGCAGACTCATTCAAAAATGAGGCAATCTACGTCATCGTAGCAAAAAAAAAATGAAATGGTTATAAAACCTTAATTTAAAATTGTAAAATAAGTACACTTAAATTAAAAAATGTCAATGTTCAATTTTTTTTTCATTGTTTTAAAAAAACAAATTAAATTATTTTTTTGGGTATATTTGATAACATTTTTTCTTTCCCAGAAATATAAATCTACATAAATTACAATTACGAGAATGTAAAAATTAATTTGTATAGTATTTAAAAAGGTTGATCTACTTTAATGTCAGGTAAGCACATTGTATGTTATTTTATATACTCTATACATATATGTATATATAGTATAATTGCAACAGAAAGATTTTCAAATCAAAACCTTCTTAAAATTTAAATAATGGGTTTTTAATTAGATTTTAAACTAATTTTATAATTTCTTTGCTTTGGGTTAAATATTTTCCCTCAAATTAGTAAATATTTTCATGGAATTGTCCCTTTGCAGGATTAGTGAGGATGGGTTATATATATTTTTAAAATGCATTTACTAATAACTAGAATCAAAAGTAACTTTTATTTAAATTCTATTTGCTAGACTTATTTATCATTTATTTATATTCAATTTAAATTATTACTAAAATAATGAAAAATAAAAACAATGTTTTAAAATCTTAATTTATATCGTAGTTATCACAGTGAAATATATTTTCGTCCTCGTGGTGATAATTCACTTCATCATTCTCATCCTCATTTATATTGTTGTTTAATTCTTCTGTAAATATAAATTCATGAATAAGATTATTGTAAGGATATCAACAAGTACATGGAAATATCTAAAATTTAAAGTTAAATACCTAATTCATTTTGTAATAATTCGCTGACATTACTTGGCAATTGGTCACCGTTGAACCAGTGGAAATAATATTTTCCATCTTCCAATGTCCAACCATTATTCTCAGGACTTAAAATTAAGGTGGCCAACTTTTTTCCAATGAAAAGGAGGACAAAAATAAATTGAATAAAAAAAATTGTTTCAAAAGTTTTATTGGAAGGTGATACTAACAATAAGACAATATATTTATGTATATGTGATCATTAAATTTTTATTTAAATTGGTACTTTTCTATGCTATGAATAGTTTTTTCAATGTTTCGTTTTCTAACAACATATTAGAAATATCTGAACAAGACATATGTTTTAGATTAAATTTTACCGTAAGGGCTGCAGCTATAGCTCAATAGAGTTTCTACATTTAATTTTGATTTTTCAGAAGTCCAAAAATTATTAGCAATTGAAAAGACTCTTTCAACTGCTGCAGTTGTTCCAGGGCAGCACAACGTAAATTGTATAAGAATAAATTAAGTTTTGCATGGAATATATTCATTTTTGTAATGGCTGAATATTTCGACCCATCAATTTCAACGTGATTATTTTCCCCTTGTAAACTTTTTTCGGAATTTAAATATACATTTAGTTTTCTAATTTCTTCAAAGAGGCAATTGTCATCTATTTTAATCTTTGGCATTTCGTTAGATAAAAACTGGACACAAAATTCAATATCTGCCCAATGTACTGGCGATGAAGTTAAAAAACACCATTTAAACTGTTATTACTGGTAAATTTCGTTTCAAACCATTCTTCAATGTACTGAAAGTATATTTGGTAAAAATTTTGGGCTTCTTTGATAAACTTTTTCGTTATCCTGGATTTGATTCCTTCAAATTTATCGGTTTTCTTTTTACAATTAAAGGGTAAAAATTTTTCTTCGAAACGAGATTTATATTGAAGGATAACGTCATTCAAAATAAGACTTACTTCTGTAGCTGAAATGTGATCACCTTCAATTTTTTGAGTAGTTTGGTGAAAAATAGAAGCTTGATTATGAACAAAATGCAATAATATCAAAAAGGAGGACGTTTGGGAGGACACTTTTCAAGGGAGGACATTTAGGAGGACACTTTTCAAGGGAGGACATTTCGGAGGACACTTTTCAAGGGAGGACAAAGCTTAGAAAAGGAGGACTGTCCTTCCAAAAGGAGGACGGTTGGTCACCTTATTAAAATGCTTGGAATTTTCCTGTGAGCATTAGTCCATACACTCGCATTATAATTGGCTCGATGAAATTGTTGAAGTAATTCAGTCTTGCAAGGTGGTAAGTTACTTGCTTCAAAGTTTTTCATTTTTTTGCGTGTGAATTCCTCATTTATATCACAAACAGTAAATGTATTTATAAAAAGTTGAAGTCGAGCAGCATCCACGTCTTGTATTTCTGCGATGTTGTATATTTTACAGATAAATTTTTGTATGATATTGAAGATATTTTGCTTGACATTCTCGTCAAAAAATAAATCGAGCTTGCCGAATTTAATAAATGCTTGCTGATACTCTGGGTTTTTTTGTAATATTTGGAAAGGTCTTTGTTTTCCTTTCTTGAAGAATGCAGGAATGTAATCACATCCTGATATAGCATGAAACCCTGGTAAACTCATGCATAATGACGATCCTAATGTTTCATAGATCAGCTCCAGAATTTGCTGATAAACTTGGAGACTGTAATTCGTCAGATTGTACGTCTGACAAATTCAATGTTAGTGAAGAGGCTGTATAAAGATCATCAGTAACGTTTGAAGATGTTTTATTGACAGCTACTGTAATTCTAGACTCAGGTGGAAAATATATTTTTTTTAATGCTGTAAAGGACTTATAACACTTTCTATGAAAACTCTGTTTATCATATAATTCACTTGTTAAAACAACGTCTTTATATTTGAGGTTATGTTTTTTTCTATTTCTTAAAATTATTTTGCACTTTTGTAATGTATTTGCTGTGAACAATAATAAATTACCACCAGAATTATTACAAAAAACACACTTTGATGGTTCTGTCATGATAAAATTATAAAAACAGTTTATAAAAGTTAGTACAAAAATGTTACAAAAATAAATTAAAATTTTATATTATTAAAATTTAATAAAAATAACAAGTCCTTGAAAAAACTATTGCTAAAGACTTTATAACACGAGATCTCAATTTAAACTGCCGAAAGACGAAATGCAAAAATAGTAAAATTTAAATAAAAGTTACTTTTGATTCTAGTTATTAGTAAATGCATTTTAAAAATATATATAACCCATCCTCACTAATCCTGCAAAGGGACAATTCCATGAAAATATTTACTAATTTGAGGGAAAATATTTAACCCAAAGCAAAGAAATTATAAAATTAGTTTAAAATCTAATTAAAAACCCATTATTTAAATTTTAAGAAGGTTTTGATTTGAAAATCTTTCTGTGGCAATTATACTATATATACATATATGTATAGAGTATATAAAATGACATACAATGTACTTACCTGATATTAAAGTAGATCAACCTAGTATTTGTATATAATATATAAAATGACATACAATGTGCTTACCTGACATTAAAGTAGATCAACCTTTTTAAATACTATACAAATTAATTTTTACATTCTCGTAATTGTAATTTATGTAGATTTATATTTCTGGGAAAGAAAAAATGTTATCAAATATACCCAAAAAAATTATTTAGTTTGTTTTTTTAAAACAATGAAAAAAAAATTGAACATTGACATTTTTTAATTTAAGTGTACTTATTTTACAATTTTAAATTAAGGTTTTATAACCATTTCATTTTTTTTTTTGCTACGATGACGTAGATTGCCTCATTTTTGAATGAGTCTGCCTGAAGTTTGGCCCACCGGAAGGTTCTGCCAATCACATATTTTTGTTTAAAATAATATTCTCTATGATATTATGTAAAAACCAGCCGTCTTAAAATGACGTAGTTGGGGTCTGTTTTTTACCGCCTTTACGCCCAATTACCTGCAAAATGGCCCCATTTTCAAACTAAAAAATGTCCATACCTTTCTAGACTTATATTAAACTATCCATGTGCAAAATTTCAGCTTTCTTAAAATGACGTAAGTCTGCCGTGACCGGGATCTTGGACTAATATGTTCATATATAGTTTTAAAAGAAAAACACCTTCGTTACTTTTTTTATTTTTTTTATTCTTTATTTTATTTTTCTTTCTTTTATAATTTTAATCTTATGTTAGAAATTATTATTTTATGTTAAAGTAAATATTTTAAAACAGTAATTATATATTTAATGTAACACCAAAAATAAAAGTATTATTATTATATATTGTATTTAATGTGATATTCGAAAAAGGATTATTATATGTTTAATGTAATGTTCAAAAAAGGATTATTGTATGTGTAATGTAATATTCAAAAAAGGATTATTATATATTCAATGTAATGTTAAAAAAAAGGATTATTGTATGTTCAATGTAATATTCAAAGAGGATTATTATATATTTAATGTAATATTTAAAAAGGTATTATTATATGTTTAATGTAATATTCAAAAAAGGATTATGAAATGTTTAATGTAATTTTCAAAAAAGGATTATTACATATTTAATGTAACACAAAAAAATAAAAGCATTATTATTATATATATTTAATGTAATACTAAAAAAAGATTATTATATGTTTAATGTTATTTTTAAAAAAGGATTATTATATATTTAATGTAATATTAAAGAAAGGATTATTATGTGTTTAATATAATATTCAAAAAAGGAGCCCAGCCTACTGCTCATAATTCTTTTCCTATGGTACTGTAGTTTTGTTCATGGTCATTTAGGGTGCGGCTGGCGTAGCGAATTGGGTGACCATTTTGTGACAGAACAGCACCTAGAGCAAACTGACTTGCGTCGGTTGATAAGGTGAACATTTTATTAAAATCAGGGTATGCTAGTATTGGTTCTGTAATCAATAACTGTTTTAGTGTTTCGAAACTGGTTTTGTATTCTTGATCTTCCAAATTATTTTTTTGACCTTTTTTAAAAAATTTAGTTATGAGTTTTGCGTTTCTTGAATAGTCCCTGATGAATTTCCTATAATAACCGGTAAGGCCGAGAAATTTTTTATTTATTTGCTTGTGTTAGGTAGAGGGAAGTTTTTCACGCATTCAATTTATTTGGGGTGTGGGCGTATGTCTACTATAAGATCACAATATGCTCTAATAATTCCGATTCCTTTTCCCTTAATCTCGTGAAGATTTTGTATATTGGATCTAAATGTTCTTGCAGAGATGTTGAATATATAATTATATCGTCTAAATAAACGGACAAATTTTGTTAGTGTAATCTTTTAAGAGCTTGTTCATTAAACGCTGAAACGTAGATGGTGCTGTCTTATGATCAAAGGGCATACGAAGATATTCATAATGCCCTGTTTCTACACTAAATTATGTTTTGTGGATATCTCTTTCGTCGATTTCAATCTAATGAAATCCTTTAGCGAGATCGAGTGTGGTGAAATACTGACAAGTTCCCGACTGGCCTAGCATTTCATCCATATTAGGTATTTATTCTCCCAATAAAGGGATTATGGCTTTTTATGTTATCCGAACTCCGCCCGTTAGTGTTTTAAGAATAATATTTTGTTAAATCGGATGAATTAATTTTGGTTGTCATAAATTTGGGTTAGTAATTGAGTGTGTTGCTCCGGTATCTATTATGAATTCAAGAGGTTTTGTATTGCTGTTGACTATGATATAGAGTAATTGACATGCGAGGCTGTCAAACGAAAATTTTGAGTTATGGGAGTCTGCAAAACTTCAGTGGTGTTTACATCCATTGGCTCAGGACTATGTTGATTATTTTGATACGGTGTTCCATTTGGATTTTCAGAATATGGGTTATTATAATGGTTATTTGGCCGTCTTTGTGCCAAAACTGATTTTGTAGGCGAATATTATTAATATTTTTATTGATTTGCTCCCTATTAACCATGGATAGTTGTTGGCAGCGCTGATATTGTGCTCTATTTTGGTATCTATTGTTTTGTGTGGTTTTGTTTCCTTCCTCCCAGTTTTTTTTTTATTATTAAAGCTGTTATATTTGATATAGGTGTTATTTGATTTAAGACCGATTGAGTTTTTTCCTGGACAATTATAGTTTAAACGGGCTTTATTGAATGAGGTGTTGTTAAAGCTGTTATTACTATTGGGTGAATACCCATTACTATTAAGAGTTCTACTGTTTTTATTTTGATTAAATGCGTATGTTTCAGAGGAGTATGGTAACTAAAACTGTGACCCGAGAATTTTATATATTAAGATAAAGCACCAGCTTCCTATTATTAAAAACCTTTGAATTATTTATATATAACAATTAGAGCACTTCAATGTACTAGCAATATTGATCACAAAAGTGTGACAGTGATGAAGTAACGTTAAAATAACAGCTATTTAAACAAAAGTAGAATATGGGTTCACCCAATAAATTTGAGGCGCGAAGAATTTGGGGAATTTCATACGCTCTATGAAGATCTAAGCAGCTTGTTTTGATGAAGTTTTAGGCATTATACAAGCAGATATACAGAAGCAGCATAATAACTATAGGGCACCAATATCTCCAGCAGAGCTTCTGATGACTACGCTGAGGTAAGAATCATTGAAAGCGTATTATAATTAAACTTTGTTTTATTTTTATTAGAAATTGTTTTGTATAGTTAATAGTTCATAGAAATGTTTTGCATAGTTAATAGTTCATAGTAAGCAGTGCTCATCTGTTATTCATTTTTTTATTGATTTCCCTGGACAATTTTAAATTTAATAACTATTATTTTGTAGGTTTTTAGCTACTGGAGATTCATGCAAAACTATTGCATGCAGTTTTCGAGCAGTCAATTCGACAATAAGGAGCATAATAGTAAATGTTTGTGATTCAATTTGGAACAGACTTCAGCCAGTTTACATGTTTGATCCCACCCAAGAAATGTGGGAAAACTCAGTTAGAGGTTTTCAAAATAATTGCAGCTTCCTTAATTGTATTGGACCTATAGATGAAAAACACGTGAAAATAACCTATCCTAAAAGTTCTAGATCACGATATTTCAATTATTTAAAAAAATACTCTGTTGTTCTACTTGCCATAGTTAGTGTATATACTACAAGTTTATGTGCGTCGATATTGGAAGCTTTTGGAGAAATTGTGATGGTGGAATTTTCGGGGCATTTATCATGTCAGGGATTTATTTAAATGTTCCATCTAATAAATGCCTACCTAAAACATCAACTACAGCCCCCTTCGTAATTAATGAGGCGTTTCCACTACGGTGGTATTTAATGCGACGTTTCGCTCAACGTGAAGCCAGGCACTGTTCCAGAAAATCAAAATACAATGAAAACTTGGGAAATACATGACCAGTAGTGGAAAATGCCTTTAGTATATTAACACAAAAGTGGGGTATTTTTTTAAGGCCAATAGACTTAAAAGTCGATAGTGTCAATTAAATAATCAAAGCGGCTTGAGTACTGCACAACTACCTACTAACCAAAGGTCAGCAATTTGACCTTTAAATAACACTGAAGATGTGGAAAAGGGCTCGCTGAAAAGCGTTGGTCTGTGCGAGGCTTAAGGCTGAAAAATATCCACTAAAACAAGACCTTCTCTAAATTTTTAGTTAGTATATATTTAAACAAAACTAAATATGAAAGGCATTTTTAGTATATTCGGTTTTAAAGGAGTCTTCTGGTTTAGACGCTCGAATTTTGGGTGTTATCTACGCTTCATAAAAATTGGTGAATTTGAATTATGCCATATTATTTTACCAAAACAATATTTAAAATTAATTTTACGTCTTTTTTTGAACATATTTAAATCACTTAATGGTTTATCACTTGATTTAAAATTGCGAAGTCATAAAAGTTTGATTGTTTACAAATAGCTGTAGATATTATGTTTTAAAGTTGTTTGAGAATACTCGACCAATCCGAGTGAAAATTGAGAGAGCACTATTTCATTAACAGAATGTCAAGTTTGAATTTGAGAAAGGAAAGTATTTTTAAAGCTATAGATGAAAATCAAAACGTTATGAATGTAATATAAGAAAAAAGATATATATTTTCATACATTTTCATGTAGAACAATGTATTTAAATTCAACGAAACAGAAAAAGCGCCAAGTTATTTACTTAAATGGATGAGAAAAAACAATTTTCAATCAATTTTTACTTACAACATTAAAACATATAGAAAGTTATTTAAGCGTCTCTATGAGTCAAGACAAATTGAATGCATTATGGCTATTACACATTGAAAATGAAATTATGGAGTCCGTCGATTTTAATGATTTGATTAAAAAATTTGAATAACCTAAATATAGAAGGAAAGCTTAAAAGTAAAGTTAATTAATAAAAAGGCTTTGGAATATTTTAAACAACTTATTTGTGTGTATTCGGAAGGGGCTGGCATGAAGTTCTAGGGCAGCAAAAAGATCCACCTCTTTGTATGTAGTTTGAATAATAGTATCGGATAACAAAATTCAACTACAAACGTTTTTATTATAATAAATAAAAATCTAAAATTTTAAATCAATTTCTTTTTACTTCATTCGTTATTATAACATTCTATAAAAACATTTCTTAAAAATGAAATTTTCACTTTTAGCATGATTAATTGTAAATACTAGGATTCATGGAAAAAATTGTTATTATTTATGCATGCTAATTTTATTGTAAAAAATTATATTAATAATAAATTTATATTTTTCACTGAGCAGTTTTATAATTACAAATATGAGTGTCTAATTAGATTTGAGTACATATTATTAAATTGTCTTTTTTATTTGAAGAATTAGTAGTAAAAAAAATGTTAATAATTAATATAAATATTTCTTTAGAAGAGTATAAAAAAAGATTTCAGTTTTGTCAGCTAAATACTATTTTTACTATAAAAAAAAAAAAAAAAAAACACAATCGATTTCTTAAAGAAACTATCTCTGAGATAAGGCTACTAATGAATTTTCATATATAACCAGAAAAAAAGCATAGGCTTTAATTTAACTAATCAACTGCACGCTTCGTTGACAAATATTTCTACATGATTTGAATTTTGTGTTTCTTGTTCTTCATTAGCAACTGCAATTTTGTTTTTTCTTTTTAACTCCATTAATTGCTTTCGTTGTGCTTCACGTTTTTGTGCTGCTGCTGATATTAATAATGATTTTTTCGATGTTGTAACACCATTTGTTCCTGTTTTTGTGTTACCATTTTCTTTAGAACTACCATTAGCTTTTTTGGATGGAATTGGTCGTTTTGTTAATTTTGAGCCCATAGGAACTTTTGGAACCAACGGTTCTGGTGTCTAGATAAAAAGAAAATTGTTTAATATCAAAGTGTAAATTAAAGGAAATTATTGAAAAAAACTAAAATAAAAAAGACTAAATAAGAAATATTATTTTATCTTGATTGACGCATTTAACTTAGGCTTTTTTGTTTTTATTGATTCCATTGCTGTAAGCAGTGATCCGATTAAGAATTGAAGTCAGTAATTTAAACATGAAATTTAAACCCCTTTTTGTTTCATTGTGGTACTTACATATGTCTTTAATTTGTTTAAACTTAAAAGGGTTATGTACCGTTAGAAGCCTCTAAAATAGGGGTTTTTCGAGAATTTTTCCTGAGAAGACCTTTAGATTTATTATTTTCATCTTAAATTGTTTATAAAAAAAACAAATATTTATTGTTCAGCAGAAATCTTCGATTAGTTACAAAAAAATATACTTTAAAAGCTTGTGTTAAAATTTGAGGCTGATCGGTTTAGCTGTTTCCGAGAAATCTTGGTCACCGACTTTGAAAACATAGTTTTGAGAAAAACGCGTTTAAAGTTTCAAAAGCACTTTCAATCGCTCTGACACGTCCGTAAAATATGTGTATAACTTTTAGAATAATTGTCAGATTAAGTTTCTGTGTGTGTAGTTAAATATACATATGTACAATACGAAAACGAAAAATAAAAAAAAAATTTTTGAAAATTCTAACTGTACTCGTATATAACCCCTTAAATTAGTAATTTTTCAAATCGTCGACTTTTTTATTTGTTTCGCCATGTTCCCATAAACGACTACCTTATCTAAAAGCGGCACTAAATATGAATATTTACAAATTATTATTTTAAGTGGGACAATCTGCAAATATTTATGGTCTTTCTCGTCGAAAATGAACAGGAAGGACATTACATGCCAAAATCTAAATTTAAATGTTTACTTTTACGTTAATTAAATTTTATGGTGGTCCATCTCAAACCACACCTATCATGTTCAAAAGTCTGATTTTTAACTGGCATTTATTTTTATACTCATAAGCAAATACATAATACGAAAAAATTTTTTTTAGACTAACCGTAGAAAGCATAATTGGAACAACATACATGATTAGTTTTCGATTGAATAAAATTATAATCATTGATTACTACTACAAAAGAAGAGCTTTAAGCCCCCGTTTAAGTGTATGTTTATATATGAAGATGGAAGTTATTCAAATATTATTCGAGATAGACAAATTTTTTATCGGAATGTGTACAATATTCGTCATCTGCGACTTTCTTCATGAAGTTTTTGAGGTAAATCGATCATGATTTTTCATCATGTAACGACAACAAACGTTCTTCTCTTTTTCTTGAACTTTAACTCACTCAGCATACAGATGTAGATAAAAGATGGAGTGAATTCTCTTTCTTATAGCTGTTTTCACATCAAACCGTGTTTCTATGATATCAATACCCGCTTGATTTTGTTTATATTATTAATGCATATTTAACGATAAAGCTTTACTAGAAGCAATTCAACAAAAAATTAATAAAAAGGTTGATATTTCGACTAAGATAGGTACCACGCACAATGATAAACGGATATCAATACCATTAACATTGCTAGTATGGAAACACGGAAAAGTTTAGGTGTGAAACATATAAAAAAAAACACATTTTAGTACTTCTCATTAGACAAAACAATAGTACGTCAATAAAAAATGATATTGAAATAAATTAAAAAACTTAAAACTTCCCAAAATGAAAATCTACTCTGCTCTACTCTACTCTCTCTGCTCTACCCTACTCTCTTAACAATTGGATTACAAATTCTTAAATGTTATCAAGCAATCTATGCATTTAACATTTAAAAATGAAAAAAAAATAAAGTCTGTTACCTTCCAGTTATTCGCCTTCATCTGTTCTAATTCTTTAAAAAGTGAATCGATATTATCAACTTGTAATAGTAACATATCCCAAAAACCTTGAAGGTCCTCAGGTGTTGTAGGAAACTTTTCGTCAGCTCTTTGATTTAAGCTATTGTTACAAAGTCCTAAATTTATAAATGTATAAACTTATCAATATAAATATATGTAATTAAAAATTGTTATAATTTACCTTCAAACTGTTTCATTTTTTGAGCCACAAATAATCTTGCTTTACCAGCAGCTGAACGTAAATAACCAAAAACTTCTTCAGAAATATCAGAGCCCTAAAAAGGGTTATATTTATAAATTATATTAAACATTTAAAATAATCAACTAACGGATAATAACTCGAGTTCTTTCTCAGCAGACGCTGCCATTAGAAGTAAGCGGTTCTGTTCAGCTTTAATAATCTTTAAAAAGTAATTTCCATCGTATTTAGTTGATGTTTCAACTATTTTGCAAATATTTTCATTAACAGAATTGTGACTTAAAACATTTTTTACATCAGTACTTTCATCTATAGTAATGGAATTCTTTTCTTCTAACCCATTGTTTGTTTCACTATTTTGTAATTGAACAATATTGTTGGTGGTTAATGGAATATCAGTATCCTCCTCTCTTCTATCACTTTTAATCGATGAATGAGAACTATTTAATGATGTTGATGTAGCTATATCTTCTAAAAATTTTGTTTGATTTCTTTTTGGTGATACAACAGGTAATTGAGCTCGGAATTCAGGTCGTAAATGACGCATCACTGGTAAATCATTTTCATTACTTATATAATCATGATTGTCTTTTTTAACTTCTTCATTATTTTGATCTAAGCTATTTTTAATAAGAGTAGGTGATTTTAAGCCATTAATTTGTGTATTTAATGTTCGTTCACATGAAATAGAACTTTCACAACTTTTTGTCTTTTTTGGACTATAAAATCCTTGCGCTAAAGCAGCTGGACCATAAAGTCTTTCAACTCTCTGTTGAATAAAGCTTTTTGGAGAAGTTATAATATTTTTTGTTTCATTTAAATGATTTGAATGATGATTTCCATTTTGTACTTTTAAAATATGTCCTGTTATAGCATTATCTGCAGTATCAGAGCTAGATTTTTTAATTTCTTTCATTTTATTGCTATCCATCTTTTTTAATTTTGATGATGATATATTTACAACAGGCCCTGGAGGTGCAAGAAAATTTCCAACTTTACTATACTGAAATAATGTAGAAGATGGCCTTATTGGTGATACTTCACGTGATTTATTAATATTCTGACGAAGTTTAGAATCATAAGTTGTCAAATTTGAATAACCATTTACACAGCATGCCAAATTTAAATAGCTTGGTTTTTTATTAGGAAGCAATGATATAGGTGATTCAGTTGAATTAAGTACTGTGCTTACTTTTCCTGATGAAGGATTTAGAATTAAAGAGCTTTGCTGGAAACTATTTGTATGAACTTGACAGCGTTCTTTTATTCGTGCAGTAAATTCACGTGTAAAATCTTTACCTGAAGAAGGTGTAAGTAGATTTAAGCTACCGCTAGTATCTAAAAATAAATATTAAATATAATGATATATTGGCAAGAAAAAAAACAACTTTTTGTATCTATTTAATTAGATTTATGAATTGAATGTCATTCTTAATAATTTACAAAATCCTTGATAAATATATTTGCTTATAATAAAATTATATTACTAATTTTACAAAGCAATAAATCTGATAAAACGAATTTGAAATTTTCTACTTAAATTCTATTTAATCGGGCACCTTAACCCGAGTATTTAAATATCAATATTGTGGTTTAAGTTGTCCAACACAATTGATACTTCAAGCTAAATAAGGGCTATATCTTAGTTTCCTTGGCACCTTATTTAAACGGCGTCAAATACGTTGATATTTCACGCTCACCAAGAAAATAGCTAGTAGAACCCGGTATTATCCTAATTTTGTAAGTTTTAGCAATTTCTTTTAGGTTTTTTTTATTCACTGTCCATTTTTACGCTTTCATACGTTTTTCTACAACTATTTAAAAAGTTTATAATGATTGAAAACATCTTTTTTTGTAAGAGTAAAATCAAATGTCATTCAGCACTATAATTTGTCATTCGCAAAACGGTAGTTTTTAATTAAGATTACAAAGTTTGTAAATGTTAACGCGAGTAAATTTTATCAAAAATGGAAATCAGAGAATGTGTAGAATTAAGTAAATATTAGAAACCTTTTCAAAAGCTGTACAAAAACTTAAAATGGGTAAAAAAAAGAAGCCTAAAAAACTTAAAAAGAAAGTGCTAAAATTAACAAAATTATAAATTATATTATAATTATAGGATTCTACTAGCCATTCTCTTATAGCCTTTTTTCAGTGACGCTTATACACAGTAATAGCCTCTCGTATAAGAAAAACGCTTCTCCATCGGCAATACACTGTATTAGAACATATGATGGAAATGCCAAAATAAGTGCCTTAAACATTAACATTGAATCATCTAATTATACTGAAATATAGTTTTTAAAGTTTTTAAATTAATTAATTAAGTAACAAAAAACAAAACAAATAATAATTTAGATGATTTATAAATAACATATTTATAAAGACGCAATAAATAGGAGTATTTTTAGTTTTATTTAGTTGGACAGACTGTAAATGACCAAATTTCCCCTTATACAGATTTCCAAAAGCTTTATTTTAATACCCGATTGTAACATGCTTAATACACAGTTCTCCTAATAAAATTTCTTTCAGTGTATTGTAATAGAATGTATAAACTACAATAGAAAAAAGCTATTAGTGACTGTAAAATATAAACGTATTTAAAAGTGTTTAAATAGAGGGGCCTAGGAAACTAAAATAGGGCCTCAATAAAAACCATATTAGAACAATTCCTAGTCCGATTTCGATTTGTCTAAAAAACATAAAGTTTGTAAACATATATAAAAGAAAGCTTTTTACTTTCTTTATTAAACACATTCAAAATTGATTATGAGTTAAAAATATCACAACTTCTTAGCCATTTCTTAAAAGGACAAAAAATTATAAGTTTATTTTGTTTAGATCTAAGATAATGTAATTTATATATTCTTAAAATCCAAATTATAATTTCATATCATATCAATGTCCTGCAATTAAAAACATTAAATCTAGGTGATTGAACTGTTACAAAGACAATTTTAGCTGTTTAGCATGTTTAACTTCAAATGGCACTTAAAAATTTGTGGCATTTAAACATAGTCAGTCAGGAAAATAATTAAAATTCCAAAAAATATACATTTTTTAATGTTAAAGATAAGGAACAAAATGATTACAAAATGTTAGAATTTAAAAGCACCTTAATATCTAATTAATTCCTAAAAAATTCTATTTCCTTTTTAATATTTTGAGAAAAAAAAATTGTGATATTTATCCTAGTACATTGATAAAGTAAACAATAACTTTTGTTTTAGTAAAATTACTAACTCGTAAGTTTATCATGAAAATTAGCCATTCTTGACAAAAGTCTTTATTTAAACTTCAACCCGTTTTTTCTAAATTGAATACATTCAATCTGATAGACTTCAAACATTTCAATGCCTTTTGAATAATATTTACCAAGGCTATCAATATCGTCAATTTTTGAAAAATTTAATTACTTGCCCAAAACCTCTAAGATAACAATTTTTACTAAAGCTTTAAAACAAAACACACTATTATGGATATATTAGCCATTCTTTGTTTTTAAACACTCTAAATTAACAAAAACACCAAAACTAAAACGTGGGTTTGTATAAACGGGGTTTCATATAAATCAAATCAGAAAAACCACCGTTATACTTATTGAGCATTTTCAATAAACATCGTTCCAGATTAACAAAATATCGATCTTGCAGAAAAGCAAGAAGCAATTTTATATCATTTGAGAATTTAACAAGAGTTCGAAATTTAAAATATTAGTTTTGTTTGTTTGAGTTTTACATTTTAATTGAAAATATGTAACTTATAATTTCTTAGTAGATTTATTATATTAAATTGACTTACTGTAAATAATAAGGCATTATAAATGCAATAAAATTAGTGGAAGGGTACAAATTACACTTTTCTAAAATATTTGTAATGTGATTATTGCAGTCAATATACTTCTAAGTGTAAACTTTCCCCAAAACTCCTATAAAATCTCCTATAAAGCCGCTGTCCAAAACGCTAATCTAGATACCAAATTCGATTAAAACTGTGATTTTGCAAATTTAGACATAACCTTCATCGTAAAGTCGACTAGCTCTTAAAGTAGAAGAGATAATTTATGGCCAATCGAAAAATTAGAGTAACCACAAAAGTTTTTCATTTTTTGTTTTTTTTGTAATGCATAAAAATTTTCCTGTACTCATCCGAACATGAAATAGCTAATCAGACTTACAAATTTTTTTGTCTGTTTCTTTGCACATTTATTTTACTAACAACACATATTAAAACAAAAAATTATAATCAAAATTCCTTTTGTTTTCGTTTAATTTGTTTAAATGCAGTAGAGCCTGACCAAACTATATTCGCTGCAAGAGAAAATTGAATTTGAAAATTTTTCTTGTTGGTCAGTTATATAAGTACTTCGAAAAATTCAACTTCAAGATTTTACGCAGTTAATTAAAAATACAACATTAGTTATTTTACATTAAACTTTTAATAGATTCAAAATAAAATTGTTAAAATATATCTTTTAATTATTTAAGTCAAGGAATATCATCGAGTGCTGTAAAAGTCTATACCTTGTTTTTGCAGTTACTATTTAGTTCATAAAGTTGAGTAACGCATCCAAGTAAACAAAAAAGTCTTAAACGCACCAGTAAGACTTTTGCCTACATATATCTCTAGAGTTGCTAATTATTAACATCATAATGAGCTTAGATTGCATTTAAGTGAATACTAAAACTGTTAATTAAACTCATAAAAAATTTTTTATGAACTGGAATAACGGCTTGCATGATTGAATTTGAAAATATTAGGTTAATGATAAACGAATAAAAAAAATCAGTTTTGTCTATCATTACTGACTTATATGCACCTTGAAGAAATAAAAAAAAATTTCCTTTGGTTTTTATATAATTATGTTCAAAACAAAGTAATAGTAAATAAACTACATATGTATTTTTAGCTATGTGCAAAAAATTAAAAATGAATAAGGGTATTTGGTTTTATAAATTATGATTAAATAAAATTTGTATATTTAAATAGACATAATTTTCATTTTAAAAGGTGTAAATTCCCTGCCATTAATAAAATTTAATTGTTCTAATCTACAGTTATTATCAAAACATATTTTGCTCGTCAGTAAAATGATCAAAGAAAAAATTATTTTATTTTTAAATGAAATTGCAAGTTGTCATTAAACTGAAAAAAAATGTCATGGAATGTGAGAAACAGGTTTATTGCCACTAAAACTTCAGAATTTATTTACGTTAAGAGTGAGAATAAAAATTAAAAAGTCGGATTTTGACATATTTATCTTGTATAACAAATATTTAATATTCTTAAATATAAGAATTTTTCTTTATAATTTCAATTTTAATATTTATACTTTTCTTCAAGTTATTGAAGAAAATAAAAATTTTTCACAGTAGGTTCTGTTGAAGTGGAATCTGATGTTACAAGGTAATCAATATTTTTATACATGTCAAACTGGAACGCCTGAAATCAGTAGGGGACCAAATCCCATTTTTGACATAATAAAAAAAAACATTATGAAACCAAAAAAAGTTAACCTTGCTTCCTGGATGTTCCAAAAAAGTTTGATGGATTGTGACAAAAAGTTCTGATACATAAATTAAGATAAATCATATAAATTATCAGGATAATCAAGTCTTCTTTTGATTAAAATATTTAGATTTAAAATTCATAGTGGCTGATACTCCACAGAGAAGTAATAAACACTAAAATTGTAACCTTTACGTTTGGCATAGCTTTATAGCCTGAAGAAGAATACGCAAAAGTTTTAACTAGGAAATTGAAGCCACTTAAAGGATAACTTTGTTTTCAAAACTAAAAAATGACACATAAAACTAAAAAATTAGCTAGCATTCCCTAATTAAGCGATTTATTCTGGCTTGACTCCCGATGCCAAGCTAAGACAGAAGGAGAATATCAAAGATAGAAAGACGGAAGGATAGGATAGGAGTCTATATATGTATATATATATATATATATATATATATCTCCAAATTCATATTTGTATTAAATATGGAAAATTGTAATTGTTATAATTATAAGAAAAAAGGAAATTCCCAACAACAAGAAAACCATAAAAATATAAAAAGAACTTTAGATTCAGAGAAGAGAACATTCAAATTAAATCTAAAGTATAAAAATTAAACCATAAAGTAATTATTGTTTTAATTTAACAGATAGTTTATTTCAAAATTTATCGTACTATAGTATAAATGAATATGAGTTTTTACATCCTTCGTAAAAACAAACTTTTATATCATATGTAACAAAACAAAATTATTAATTTCATATTTTTAACTTCTCTTAAGTTATTATAATAGGTCCGAAAATCGAAATTAATAATTTTGTGTTTTCTTTACGTTTCAAGACCTGGAGAATCACTTGCAATCATTTTTAGAGTGATGTCTGTCTGTGTGTGTATGTCTGTATGTGACCTTTTTATGAGATCCGTTTTCTCAAAAACTACTGGACCAAATTACGTTTTTAACATATCAATCGATACGCCACATCATGACTTAGATCGGAAAGGAGTCTGAGCAAAATCAGCCCAGCGGAACGTTTTTTATTGATAAAAAACTGACTTTTTTAAGTACGCAAAAATGAGATTCGATTACCCCAGAACTATTGGACCAAATTGCGTTTTTGACCATATCAATCAATAAGCCATATCATGACTTAGATCTGCAAAGAGTCTGAGCAAAGTCGGCCCAGCGCACACAGGCGGATTTTTCAAAATTTTTGGCCAAAAGTCTAATATACGAAGTGAGACTTAAAGGATATGTGACTCAATTTTTTTAATCTAATGGTTTCACTACATTCTATGATAGTACATATATTACTTCAAACGCATGTTTTATGAATTACGCAGCCAACCAAAGTGTCGTCTTCTGTAGAAAAATTTTTCACGGTTTATTATTGACGTCATTTAAAAACATTAGTGTTGTGTTTCAAAAGTGTTAAGTAAACTTTTTATCATGGATTGTGAACCTGGGGGTATATATAAAGTGACCATTTTATTTTTTTGTCAAAGCGAGACGCTGTAGGAAATTTAAAAAATCAAGTCTATTTTTCAAAAAAATTGTAATGCTATTTATTCAATCACAAAGAGAAGTTAACTGAATTTCATTAATACGTTACTTGATATAATCCTACACGTTAAATTGCAGTTTTAGATGTATTTGTTTTATACTTGTCGGCGGAGCAAATCAGTTTCAAAATATCGGGTCTACTTTTCAAATAAGAATGGAACTCATTGCATGATGTGTTGATGTTAGTCTTGACCGTTAAAATTGCTTTCAAAACTGCAACACTTAGCTGTGATTTTTCACTTGTCCATACTTTATTCATTAGAGAAAAAACTCTTTCAACAGGTGCATTACTTCCTGGCAGACATAAAGCGTATTTAATAATTACACAAAAATTTCCGCAGTTCAGATTTTTATCACGAAAATATGTGAATAACTCCACCCAACGGTCTTCTGCAACAATATTTTGAGTATTCCAGCTTATTATTTTTTCATTTGTAACGTAGTTAGAAATGAGTGAATACTCGTCGAACACTTCCGTGTCTTGATTGCTGCTAAGAAATCCTTGCTTAATCAGCAAATCCGTTACTTTCTGTACTTCCTCCCACGTAGGTACTTTTTCAAATTTGTCCATTCAAACACATCTAACTCTGCATTGAATTGACACCACTGTTCTAAGTATTCTTTGCTGGTTTTATAAAATTCAGCCGCTGCAGTTTTTACAAGCTGAACAATAGCAGCGTACATCATAAGGAAGGAAAAGCGAGCTCTCTTTCTGTGCTAAGTTGTCTCGAAGACGATTGATTTCCTTAGCAGATTGTATTGCAGACACATGTTGTCCTTCAATTTTTAGCACCACTTGATGAAAAGTCGCTGCCTGTGCATTAAAAAATATAGCCATAGCTCAGAACAAGGATTTTCGAAAAATGTTTTCAAAATATTTGGGCATTTATCGATGCTCAGAAAATAATGTTTCAAAGGCTAGAACATTTTCATGATTCTTGTAAGTGCAGGCATTAGCGCGAGCCACCTCGTTTTACTATAGCCCAGCAATTTCTGATACTCTGTGTCAGTAGAATCACAGAACTCTTTCAAAACTTCCGTTCGAACGCTATAAATGTAAAAAAATGAATAAATTTTCACAACGATACATTCAAAGTCAATTGGAAGACAATCTGAAGCTGTTTTGATCGCGTTATGAACTATGTGAGCTCCACATCCGATCCCAATAAGTTGTCTCCCGAGTAATATGTTCAATTTAGCGAAAACATTATTACTTCCTTTTCTATTCTTTCCTCCAAAATTGCTGTTCGTATTATCTCCACAAAATGCCACTATTTTTTTATTTAAGTCGTTGCAAGATAAAATCTCTTTCAAATAATTGACAACGATATCCGATGTTTCACCTGGCTGCTCTCGAAGCTCCAAAACCTTGACTTTAACGCCTTTATAAGGTAAGAAATAGCGAATCAACATAGGGAATAATTTTATCGAGCCGTGATTTGAAGCATCCGTTAGTAGACTTATGCAGCGGGCTTTGTGAAGGTGCTCTTTCAACTCATCCATTAACATAGGTGCCAACACATTGACAACAATAGCCTGGGATTTTGTACGAGCACATCTAAATTTTTGCTCAAAACAGGATTGAATTAAATTAGAAGCGCAGTCATTTGAACGAAAACTGTGACTTTCTTGCACCGTGTGATATGCCCACGCACCTTCCACAGCAGCTATATCTAAACCTTTTGAAGTTGGCAGATCAGTTCTTTTGAAAAAAGCAAGCATTGATGAGCTTGAAGCAGCAGCTTGATCGGAAAGCCAGTGTTTTTCCGATTTTAAATGTTTCTCAATATCACTTGCACCACCATGTCCAACACTAAATTCTGCACGGCACTTATCATACGTAACGTCTGCACCACCCTTTTGTTTTATAAACGGATACTTAGTTTGCAAATGACTATTAAAAGTACACTTGCGCTTAGGCATATTACTAATGTCAATAGATATGGGTTAAAAATAATATAAAAAACTTATTTATTAATTTGAGCAAAACACGTCTGTTTATAATAACCAACTCCAATCAGCTAAATTGAAAGAAAAATACTAAATAGTACCACGGCTTATTTCTATTCGACGGCGACATTATTCCTTGTCAAAAGTCTAAGAGACATGCACATATCATTTCAGAAACGTGCTGTCTTAAAACAATTTCAAAAAATTCTGAAGAAATATTATTAAAAATTTTTATTTCTAGTCGACCGCCACATTATTCCTTGCCGAAAGTCTAAGAGACATGCACATATCATTTCAGACACGTGCTGTCTTAAAACGATTGCAAAAAATTCTGAAGAAACATAAATAAAAATTTTTGTGCGAACTTTTTATTACATTTTATTTGGGCAGTAGGTATGACACTGTCATTCTTTGCAATCATTTCTAGTGCGCGCGTCAGTTAAATAATTTAAAAATAAAAGATATCTATAAATAATAATATATTGAGTATTTCTAATTGTTTTGTTAGTCTATTTACAAAAGCGGGACATACCACCTGAAAGCGGGACGTATGGTCACCTTAGGTATGTATCTATATATTTAAAATGGATTTTCTTATTTTTTTAGATTAGTTGTAAAAACAAGAGTAAAATTAATTTATATGCTAAATTTTAGATTTTAACTCTAGTAAATAAGTTATAAAGTTATAAATTCATCAGAATCAGACTACTACATTAAGATTTTAATAAAGTTACATATCTTAACTTAATATTAATATAAATTTTAATTGCTAATATGTGCTACTCTTATCCTAATAAGATGAGTAACTTTTTCAATTTAAAAGCATAAAAAATGAGTTTTCGTTATTTTTGGTTAAAATTTAGTAGGATTCAAAACATAGAAGATGTATTTAATAACCTTATAGTTTCATCAGATCCTTATATAACAAATTTTTCAAAAAAATACTATACGAAAAATTGAAGAATCAATGATTTTCCAAAAGAATTGAGGAATTTATTAGATATGAATACGTAACAACAAAATAACTGAATAAAAATGTAACAAAATTTTGAATAAAGCTTCAGTAATTACTTATTATGTTTTTTTTTTTGTTCATTCCCTTAAACTTTTAAAGCTTTTAATCCATTTGGTTAGTTTTGGCCAAAAATTTTGAAAAACCCGCCTGTGTGCAGCGGTTCGGTTTTTATAAATAAAAAAACTAGCGTTCGCAAGCACGCAACAAAAATTTTTATGTAACCTTCATATTCTAAGTATCGAGAAGTACATGGGGGTTTTCGAAGGTGCTGATTTTGAATCTTTTATGAGTTTTTTAAAATTCAAGACCCAATATGACGTCTTTTTTTTCTTGTGAAAATTCTTCAAATTGGATGAATTTTAGTTTTAAGCTGGGTTTTAAGTAGATAATTATAAATTATTGTGTAATGTTGAAAAGTTGTTGTTTTTTTCAATTTTGAGCTTCGTTTCAAAGTTATCATAATAATTGGTCCGAAAATCGAAATAGTTAATTTTTTGTAATTTCTTTACGTTTCTAGACCTGGAGCATCATTTGCAGCCAATTTTAGAGTGAAGTATGTCAGTGTGTGATGAGTGTGAGCGTAATTTTAATTACTGAGGGGCAGGTGGGGGTTTTCGAGAGTGTTGATTTCGATTCAACTGCAGAAAAGGAAATGGACGAGTCATAGAATGCGTATAGTACACATGATACACATTTAACCGTTATTATCCAGTAAGTTTTATGATCCCGTCCTCTAGGTAGCAAAATACGGAATTTTCAATAAAAATTCAGGAATATGCCAAATTTATCGATTGAGGTTCGATTTTCAATAAAACTGTTCGAGACATAATATATATATAAATATGTATGTATAAGAGAAGTTGCTTGTGCGGTACCTGCTGCCGGACGTATTTTTTGAATGTTATTAAGATGGACGTAATATGATATTATATGAAATTTTTCACAAAAAGAATGTCAGTAATAAAACAGAAAGGAAAACATTTAAAATATTTTAAAGGAGTTTTTAATTAATATAAAAAGATATCAAATAGCTGACAAAATAGCTGTGAGAAAAAAAAAACAATAACATTGAGGTCCTGATTTATATACCTGAAAAATCTGTAGAATCAGCATCTACATCAAGCGAACAGCTCCCAATTGAATCCACACTCTTATCCATGTTTTTTTTATATTTTTTTTTATATATTTTCTTGTAACTTTTCTTCAAAATAATGGCGAATCATTTCGTTCAACTGTAGAATATAATTAATAACAATAACCAAAAGTTAAATTTAAATTTTCTTCAAATTTTAAATCGGTATTAATAAAACAATTGAACTCAATCCAAAGGAAACGTGCATTTTATTTACTTTAAAAGCATTGTTAATACTGCAAGCATTAAAAAAAAAACAAAGTTTTATTTAAGTAGTGAAATATAGAATTTTATTACCACTACTTTACTGGCATAAAAAAATAAATGAAGTAAAATATTTACTGCAGACAGAAAAGTTTTTTACATATTTTGTTAAATATAATAATAACGAGGAAATATTAAGCTAAAAATAGGAGATAAAAGCAACAATAAAATGCAGCCAAAAAAAATATGACATGCAGTGATTTTTCTTTTCTTTTTTTTAAATTATAAAAATTTAGATTTCATTTAGACTCTTCCGGAATTATATAAGTTATTAATGGCGAAAAAGAGACGAACGAATAATAAAGATACCTTGCATTTAAAAAACGCATTGCATTTCTGTTAACATAACTCAAAAGAAAAATGTTCTCATCAACTTACAGGCAGTGATTTACGTTTTTTAAAATATTAAAAGTTTCCCATTAGCAAAGGTTTACCGCTAATTGAACTGGTAACATTGTAATAACTTTCATTTCACAAAAATATTTTTCAATTTTTCTAAAAATTTTAACCTTATTTTCAACTTTTCTGCCAAATATTTTGCGTGTTAAATTAAAATTTTGCAATTAGTTAAATAAACCATACCAGTTTTTCAAATAAATTTTTGGTAGTTGTCCTAAGTTTCTAATAGAAACTTTTTTTCTTCGTAGCCGAGGAATAAAGTTAACATGAAAATAATTATTTTATAGGCAGACAATTATTTTAATGCCGTACAGTATTAAATACTTAGAAAGTGAACTGCAATCGTGCAAAAAGGTAAGCAAGTCATTTAAAAATAGTTTAGAAAATAATTTTATGCACTCTCCCCATCATAATCGTTTGTTTCAATTTTTAATAAAATTCTTTTTATTTAAAAGAAAAAAATTAAAAATAAAAAATTTACCACGAACAAATTTTCTTTTTAGGTACTTTATGGGTGCTTTAAATTTACTTAAAATACTTGAAACAATCCAGAGATTATTAGAAAAGACCAAATAGCAGCTGTCACTAAATTGGAATAATATATTATTATTATTTGGTTTTTTAAAAGAAAACTCATTATAGGTACCTTTATTTGTATGAAATCTTCCAAAAAAATTTTTCGATAGTGTCCAAAAGAAATATATTTAAATGAATTTGAAAAAAAATAAAAAAAATACTAATACGACATTAATTTCCAAATTACTATGATTTATCTATTAAAAGTAAATTAATTTTAATCCTCAAAAAAATGAAAATAATTCTTTTTTGTGATAAGTTAATTTATTATCTTTTTGATAAAAGTAAAAATCCTAAAAATTTTGTTATTTTCATATTTGAAAATAATAATAAGCTGATATGCTTTTTGTTTTAATAATTTTTCTAAGCTGTCTACTTAATTGACGAAAAAGAACGACAAATGCTAGGCTAAAAGTAATTAATAGAATTTTTAGAATATTCCAGCAAAACGAAAACAAAAGGCACAACTATTTTTAGTATTTTATATCCCAGCTTATCATTGATGCATCTTTTCGGTTTTGTAGAAGTTGCATCTTCCCTTTATTTCTAAAAATATGCAAAAGACATTTATTTTTACCTTCAAATGTCCGGGCCTTTTCTTTAATGTTGAATTGACTTTTGATTAAAATGATTTTATTAAAAATTTAATTTTAAGTAGAAATTTTTCTAATCAATAAAATATTTTATTTAAATTTATTGATAAATGATATTTAGCGACTACGTTTCAGCTATTCTCAATTCTTTCGATCAGTTTTTAATTTTGAAAAAAGAAATAAAGGTCTTCCTTGGAAGACCTGACTGTAGGAAGTCGTTTTCTGTGGAGCCCGTTTTCTTTTATAAATTCATCTATTAAAGATCATTCACAGTGAATCCTCTAGAAATAGAAATATACTATCTGTTACAGCCTAGTCAAATAGTTTTTTTGAAAAGTTACATGAATTTCAGGAATACATGATTACATGATTCAGGAATTTCTACCTATTACATCGCGACCTGATACCGCACTTTTCATGTTTTCTAAAAAACTTTCAAATTTTGCATACTTCTTCATTTTGTTTGACTATTGCTTGGACGCAGGATTTTTTTGTTTTTAATCACAATATGAGATGAAAATTATACACAAAACAGTTCTTGTACAAGACTTTGCCAAAAATTCAAATTTTAATTTTTGTGTTTTGTCCCAGCACTAATTTCATTTATCTACTAACGGAACCAACTTGGTTTTTTTAATTTCGGATGAGTCTATCATGAGTTATCCAGCAACGACAGTTTTAAGGGATGCTAGAAAATGAGATTTCAATGTAAATAAGTTTGAGGGATTACGAAAATGATTTGTTGCAGGAGCGAAATAGAACTGGTAGTTTCTATTGGTTGTCATAAATTGACCATTCATATTTCTATTAAAGTCTCAATAATTTAAATTTTTTTTAATTTCTTAAGCTTTCTCTTTTATTTATGAATAAACTTATCCGTTTTTTTTATAAATAAATAAAAAGCAGTTAGAAAATTTGTTAAAATAAGTATATACTTATCAAAAGAAGATTTTAAATTTTTAAAGGAGGGAGCTTCGTTTCCAAACTTATGCATTCAGTTTGTAAAAAGACAAATTATACGTTTGCAAAAAGATTAATGTTATATATGTATAAATCATGTATGTCGATTCCTGAAAGATAGAAATTTTTGAGATAGAAATGCCTTTGAGTATCTTATATTTAGTATAAAGTTGAAATCTTTCATGCTGATGATAAGAAACCCTTATTAAAAGTACTTCAAGGTAATTGTCTCTCGTGTGCTTCGAAATAATTACATGGAAAAATGAAATTCCTAAACAATCATGGATTCAATTTTTAATGTTACATGCCTCCAAAAAAATTCTAAGAAATTAAAAGTATCAGATAATTCATATGAAACTTTAGAGCTAAACCCTAAAACTAGTCAAATAGGCTATTTTTCTAATGAACATTTTATCGTTACAAAGAAAGGATTATAGCTTTTTTCAAACTAAGAATATAACAGAATCTTTATTTCAACGATCGGTGTTCTTGAAAAAAAAGACAACTGAGTGATAGAAGAAATACTTTTATGTTTAAAGCAAACAAACCCACAACATGAATTTTTTTTTAACTTTAGGAAATGTTTAAGATATTATTTAATAAAAGTTAACATAAAATTGTTTGTCTGGTAAGTACATTTTTTGAAAATTATATGCACAAAGTACTCAAAAATTAGCTAAAATTACTTCACTAAAATATTACTTTTTCAAATAAGAATGATCCATAAAACTTAATAAAATGAAACTCTTTAAATACACTTTCAACTAGCATATATTTTTTTTTTTTAATTAATGATATTTACATTTTAAATAAAACTCAAAGTAAGCACTATTTTTAGAGAAAATATCAAAATACTGCAGTTAATATGCGCATCGCAAATTAGCCGCAAATTATAACTGTTAGCTGATAATAAAAGCCCTTAGCGTGATATAATAGTGAAACCTTTAACGGATATACTGAAATAATTACATCCTCGTGTTTAATTTGTGATTTTAAAAGTTGCTTGTCAATTAATAATCAAATAAATTAAAACATATTCTCTGTTACCAAATTGGCTTAAAAACTTGTATTTTTTAAATTATACAGTGATTTGTGTTGTTTTCTTTTTTTTGTTAGCAGATGTGAATAAAACTTAAACATCTAATAGCGGTACAAAATAATTACAGCTTAAACAAAGTACAAAGTGAAAATATTATCAAAAAAAAATTTCCGTTTTTCATTAGAGTTGTGCAATGACTGTTCTTTAAATATATAAAAATAAAGAAAATTCATGCCACAACCAATTATAAAATTTATATTTAAAACATATTTACATCAAACGAATTACTGTATAAATATGTTTTCCAGCTTACCTTAACTTATATTTACATTTGCTTTATGTATTCAAAGTTTATAGTCTTATCCGAATTAAATAAATTAATATATAGTATTATTTCAAAATTTTACAATATCATACAAACACTTAAGAGAACACTTTTAGGAAATTATATTTAACAATTAAATTTATTTTCAATATAACTTAACACAGTTTTTCTTTATTATTAAAAAATTAGACACGATTAACATTCTTCTTCTTCTTTCTTTATTGAGACTTAAAGAAACACAAGTACAATTTGAAGTAAACTATAACTATATATACTCTAGTAACATAATTGGCCCGAAATAGTGTATAAGCCAGACTAAATTGAAATGATATATTATATTCCCACAAGTGGGAAGTGCCAATTTACATAGTGTTGCCCTATGACATCAATACTTTGGAAATTATATGACTGCGGCTTGCTCCCGACTGCAGCACACACTGAACTTAAAGTAGATAAGTTATAAGATCACTAAGCTTCGTACAATTAGTACAAATATAAATATATATATATATATACATATCTTAAAAATTAGGGCTATTGCTAAAACTACATTTACATGTCTTAATAGAAACAACTTGAGTTAATTAAATTAACCTGTGTTTTAAGTACATGAAACATGATAACATATTATTATTACTATTACTCTTATATATTTTTTTTTTTTTCTGTTTTTTTTTTTTTTTTTTTTTTTTTTTTTCTTTTAAAAAAAAAAAAACTTATCTTATTTACTAACACAACTATTTACAGGATACAGAATATAACAATGCGTATTAATTTTAACTAAAGATTATTACATTTACTAAAACTTAATAGTAATAACTGATTTTAATTAAATTAGACTTAAGAGCTACTAAAGAAACAACTATTTACAGGATATAACTTTGCATAATATACTTTTTATTTTATTCATTTATATAATTTTGATCAAGTATGGTCTAGTAAATGTCTCAGCCTCTGAAGTTATTAGGACTAGCCTTGGAGTAGAATCTCGATGGGTGATTCGTAGTGCTCTGTTGAGGGTTTAAATAAACCTCGGAATCATCGTTTATCAAATTGAAAGGTGAAAGATAATAATGATCCAATAAGGAAGTACTAACATTGTCAGTATAAATGGTATGCAGAAATGTATTAGGATGGTGGGACAACCTATTCAAGAGTTTGCAACCTAGGTTAATCAGATAGGTTAATAGCGGAGTGATTTTGGCTTCCTCGTATAGTGTGGTGTTTTTATAGTACTTAGCATCGGACCTCCTAAATTTACCAGTACAATGTCTAAGTATGTTGCGTTCTAGTAGTTCTAGTTTTTTCGCATGCGTAGGGGAGATCGTAAACCAAACTGGGAACGCGTATGACATTACGGGTCTTATGATGGCTTTATAGACCAGTAGCTTTGTGTCAACTGTCCACATACTGGAGTTGAGCAGCTTTGACAATGCCACAGTGGCAAATTTAGCTTTGTTTAGCGTAATCTGTGCATGTCTGTTGAAGCCGAATTTATTATTCAGAGTTAGACCTAAATATTTTATTTCTCTACGAAGAGGGATGGATTTACCATGCATTGTTAAATTTATCTTTTTGCTCTCTGCTACACAGTTTCTGTGGCCTTTACCATATGAGTTACGAAAGCAAATGAGGTTGCATTTGTTGATGTTGACTTTAAGTCCCCACTTGAGTAGGAAATATTCAAGTTTTGGCATCGCTCTCTGGAGTGCTCCTACCGCTTGGAGGGGGCTGTCGTCGCCCTTCATTATCATTATATCGTCCGCATAAAGCACTGCTTGGATGTTATTAGCTGATTCACTTTGGAAAGGGAAGTCAATAAAGGCCAAGTTGAATAATATTGGACCCAGGACTGATCCCTGGGGGACGCCTGCTATCACCTGAACAGGATTTGAGATAACACTATTGATACAAACCTTGAAGGTCCTGCCTTCGAAGTAGCTAACGAGAAGTTTGATGATGCCAGGCGGAAAATCATAATAGCCTAGTTTTAATAGTATACCATGTTGCCATATTCTATCGAAAGCTTTTTCAACGTCCAGTTCTACTGCAACTGTGCATTTCTTTTTCCGTAAATTTTGTATCACTGTGTTGCCTACTGCAAGGAGTGCGTGCACAGTAGAGTGCTGAGGTCTGAAACCAAACAGATTCCACGGGATCAAATCCTTTGATTCACAGAAGTCCGTTAGTCGTTTTTTAATTATCTTTTCAAACACCTTTCCAATATTAGATAGGAGTGATATGGGTCTAAAGTTTGAGATATCTGGATCCTGACCTTTTTTATGAACAGGTAGAATTTTAGCTTCCTTCCACTTAGCAGGAAAGTAGCTGATGTAAAAACATTGATTAAATATTATTGCAAGAGACTCCGAAATGGACGGGGCACAGCCCCGTAGTGCCTTGTTACTTATTTCATCGAAACCGAAAGATTTTTTCCCGTTTGAGGACACTAGAATCCCTTCAACTTCCTCTTTAGTGCAGTAAGTGATGCCCATTGGCGATTGATTACTCACGTCAAATTCCTTTTCTGGAGAGATTTTACGGTAATTGAGTAAGAATTTTTCAGCCGCTGCATTGACCCCTATGAATGCACTCTGTGCCGGCCTGCCTGCAAACTTGGCGAACTCTTTTCTGAAACCATTTGCCTTTTGATGATCACTGAGTAGATACTTGTTGTGTGCCTTTATGGGTCCTTGACTGAGGACTGCATTTTTGGCACGTTTCCTGCCAGACAAAGCGTCAATCTCTTTCCAAACACCTGGGCCAGGTTTTATGTTCTGCAATTTGATCTGTAGATCTTGATTCAACTCTTTTTTTGTTCTTTCTTTTATGATGCGATTGAGACAAGAGATTTGACTCTTGAGTAACACGTACTCGGCTCCTTCAGAATTTAGATTCCTTGTGTAGATTTTGTGAAGTTTATGTCCCCATGCATTCCTGATGTCTATTAGTTTATGTGTTTGCAGGTCGACATTATTCAGGTAACTTTTTTTAGCTGGAAATTTGTAAGTGGATTGTTTCCTGAGTGCATTTCTAATAGCTGTAGTTACTGTTTCTATTTCCTTGTCTATTAACTCCTTATCGGGATGAAGATTTAGGTATTTGTCCATGGACTTTAGTGTCCGAGCTAATTCCGCGTTTATAGCCCTCCAATTACAATTATCATAGTTAATAACATTTTTCTTGTCCCGGAGCTCTGCTGAAAACGTCTGTTTGAACTCTAACTTAATTCCTAGATGGTCAGAAAGCGCAAAAAACGTAGTGCAGACGGGATCAGTATGTGTAGAGTAATTTAGTGATTCCCAATTAGCAGAGATGCAGTATAAGTCTATGTAGGACCCAGAACGAGGAAAAGTGGGTGTATTAGCTGTAACAAGTCGGGTGTTAATGAGACCGTCCTCACTAAGCCATTTTTTCAAAAGTTTCCCATTAATGTTCTCCACTGTATCACCCCACGAAGGGCTTCTAGCATTGAAGTCGCCCCCCCAGATGTACAAATCAGCTTTCATGCAGAGCATACGGAGATCAGTTAAATCTTGGAGGACCTCCGGTGAAGCCTGGCTTGGCATGTATATGGCAGCCACTATAAGCGAATGGGACCTGTTCCCTATTTTGACGCTGAGTTTTCCTACTGTGGCCGATAGACATTTAGGTAAGAAATTAAGTTTTGTTATCTTGATTTTGTCACGAGTGACAATGGCTGTGCCTCTGAGCTGATCATTTCGAATGATATTAAGGCCCTCCAGTGTAACATTGTGGTTGCTGTTTAAGCAAGTTTCTGAAAGTAGAGAGACTAATGGATTTTTGCTTAAGATTAATTTCTGGAGGGAAAGCCTCCGTTCAAGAGATATTAAAGAGTTCACATTGATTGCGAGAAAATGGTCCGAAAAACTCATTTTGCAAGCATTTCATTTCCTGCATCGAGGTCGGCTAAGAATTCAATGTATTTAGCCTTACGGACCGCAGCACTGGATATTGTCCTAATACTACTCATGAAATTTTCTATTTTATCCCAAGTGACGCTGAGCGGATTTCTAAATAAGTTTTTGAACTCACTCAAGAATTCAGAAAACGGATTAGGGCGTGCCGCGTTCGTGTCCAAGCGGCCTAAGGAGTTCTGCTCCGCCTTTCGCGTTCCCTTAAGCACTTCAGCGTATGAAGTATTGTTTACCATTAAATTGTCGAGAAAAGTGGCGTTGTTGTGAGCACCCTTAGCTCGTTTGATCGATATTGATTCTTTAAGTGCTTTCTTTTTGGCCAAGTAGTCTTGGAAAGCCTCACAATCAGTTGAGTTAGCTGCGTGCCCGATTTTTTTGCAATTCGCGCATTTGTAGGTAACATTTCCTGACTCTTGAAGGCTACTTTTATGTTTTATAGGGCATTCTAGTACGCTGTGAGGCTCCGCACAGAGCATACATCTTTCCGTAGTACAGCAGAATTTCGCCGTGTGCCCGAAGTTTTGGCAACGATAGCATCTTATTATAAGTCTTGCTCGAAGTCTTTCCCATTTTATCCTCTGATGGAGTAACGTTTTGATTTCAAGGAGTTTATCAGGGTTTTGCCCCTGCGATAACGTGATCGCGAATACGTTCAACCTATAATTTTGTTCCCTTGATCTTGGAGTGGAGAAATTTTCGATTTTATCTATGCGCATCTCTGGGATGTAGTCAAGCAGACCTTTGCGAATGTCCTCAGGGTCCTCGTACGCATCCAAACCTTTAATGAGGAGTGTGGTTCTCCTCAGACCCTTTGGGCAGTAGGAGTACGCTGTGGCATTAATTTTTTTGAGTTCACTCAAGCACCGAGTGTGAAAGTTACTTGAGTTAGTACGCAGTATGACCCTGTTGCCGCTAATAATTTTAATCCAGTATTGGTCATCCTTATCTGTGATGAGACCCTCGAGGAATTTTCTAATTTCCATCGGGCTTGAGTTAGCAATTATTATAGGCGGACATTTCTCCGGCTGATTTATATCCGTGTCACCCGTGGCTCCATTGTTTAGCCTAGGGCTGATTTCCTTATGTGTGTCATGCATGTTGTCGCTCCTTTCTTCATCATCATAGACTTCCTTTAGAATGCCAAATGAGTTGCTGGGAGTCAACGGTGTGTAGTCGTGTTCGTTTATCCTTTGCGGGTTCAGGTTTGCGTTGATAGTAGGGCTGTTGCAGTATTTTTCGGATGCCACTTTAGCTAGTTTGACCAACGGGTTACTAGAGTTTGGCGAATTGTATAGTTTCCTCTGCGCTTTATTGAGCGCGCTGATAGGGATTTGCCGTTTTCTCTTGGTATTGGGTGTAGGTACCGATGGGGAGATATTAAGTTTCTGTGAAACGTTAAGATGATTTTCTTGCGACTTCTCATCAGAGCTACCATAAACCCTACAGATATGTTTCAATTTTAGAAGCTCTTTTGCTGTCAGCGTAAGCGAAGGAGGAGTGAAATTTTTGTCAGGGGTTTTGTTTTTTTTTTTAGGCATTATGAGGCCGCTTGTTATACCATCTGCTGAGACACTTACCAATCTAGCAAGGAAAAATAGTTGTTTCCTCTTGATGCAATGTTATTATATTATTGTTTTTTTTTTTTTTTTTTTTTTTTTTATTTTTTTTATTTTTTTTGTTGATGTTTATGAACGAAAACAAGCACTGAACAAGATGAGCTGGTGCCTTAGCAGCGAACTGGACAAAATGAGCTGGAGCCTGAGCAGCAAACAAATGAAGAGTGTTTTAACGCTATTTATCGAGACTTGTTTCCCTCCTTCTTCTCCAATATTTTGTTTAAGAATATGTGTTTTGATTTCACAGTTATTTTGTGTTTTTTTTTTTTTTTTTTTTTTTTTATTTATATTATATTATATTATTATATTATTTTTTTTTTTTTTATTTTTTTTTTTTTTTTTTTTGATGTTTATGATCGAAATGGGCTGGTGCCTTCACAGCAATTCGAAAAAGAAAAATGTTTTTAAACTTATTATGTGAGTTTTGTTTCCCTCCTACTTCTCCAATATTTTGTTTAAGAACATAAGTTTTGGTCTTAATATTATTTTGCTGTTTTTTTTTTTTTTTTTTTTTTGATTTGATTTATATAATTTTTTTCTTTTATTATTTTATTTATTGATGTTTATGAACTACACAAACACTGCAAAAATGAGGTGGTGCCTTAACAGCAACCAAAGAAAGTATTTTAGCGATATTATCAAGTTTTGTTTCCCTCCTACTTCTCCAATGTTTTGTTTAGGAATATGAGTTTTGATTTTAATTTTTTTTTTTTTTTTTTATTTATATTATTTTATGTTTAGTAACTAAATGACCACTGAAGAAAAGGGCTGGTGCCTTTAATATTTATTTAGCACATAATTGAGCACGTGGCCGTCCCGCCAAAAAATGGCGGCAATGACGCCGATGCACAAGATATTAGATCAAATCGCTGTATTTTACAAGTAAATGAATCAAAACTAGATTATACAGATTTATAGGAATTAATAGATTCGAGTGATAATTATTAGTCAGGGATTTAATTCTTGCACCGCAGACCTAGAAATCACTTGATAAATACATTCAACTGAAGCAAAGGCAACCTTACTTGGTGACTGTACGACGATTAACATTCATCCATTACCTCCTCCTTTAAAATGTCATATCCACCTTGTTTTGGGTTTAATTGCTGTGTAGTTACTGAAGCTAGTAGCGGTTAACTTGGTGTCTCCATTAGCAAGAAGGCAGAATTCACTTTAAGGTGGCTATAGACTACAACTAAAAGTGGACAACTTTTGCTTCCTTCTCCATATAAAAACCTGTTTTCTAGGACTTTTCGGGTAGATATTAAACATGTTTGATATTTTTCTGATTTTTACATGCCCTCCACTAATACACTCAAAGAAATATTCATTTTTCAATTTTTCTTCGAGATGTGCACATCGGTCTCTATACCATATATGACATTTTAAGAGATGGGATTGCAATGTGCGTGGGTTTGTACTGTAAAGTTCTTTTTCAGGTTAAATGATAAGCAAATTTAGTTTTATTTTTTCTAATGGATTAAATTAATATGCAAGTAATTATTCAATTATTTAATTAAATAAATAAAAAATTATTACATGCAATCCCACCATTTGATATATCATATGGTAGAGACCGATGTGCACAACTCGAAGAAAAATTGAAAAATGAATTTTTTCTTTGAGTGTATTAGTGGAGGGCATGTAAAAATCAGAAAAATATCAAACATGTTTAATATCTACCCGAAAAGTCCTAGAAAACAGGTTTTTATATGGAGAAGGAAGCAAAAGTTGTCCACTTTTAGTTGTAGTCTATAGCCACCTTTATGTTACCGGATCAATGATTCTGCTCTCTCATCCCATGTAAAATATATGGATATCACGATTTGTAAGTAAAATATTCAGCATGTTGAATATTTTACTTACAACACTGATACTGTGTTGGTTATTACTAACACACATACGCGAAAGGTTCATTTCAATTTTGCTTTCCTGCAGTGCAGATGGAAGCTTTATCATGCCTAGGTCTCACTAGCGCTTAGTGTATAGGACGGCTTAGAACAGTAAAGATGGAGAGTTTTCCTAAATACCAATCGGAGTGGACTCACTAGCATATTACTGTTTTAATTAACAGAAGGCAAAATGCCAAAGTGATAGTTCTATATGTGATTTATGTGTTGTTATTTGCTTTAAGTACAAAATCTGAATACTCAATAACTGAATTTAATAAAATATTCCCGATTTAAAATAATCCTTTGATCTTCTTTGAAAAACCGACAAGCTAGCGCTAACTAGTCGCTAGAAGGCTATATACCAATTCAGTGGAGACTAATTGACTAATTAGCATTTAGTGCTAAATTTTGTACCGCTAAGCGCTAGTGAGTCCTAGGCATAAGGCAACAACAACAAATTATATGGGAACAAAACTCTCACACACACAAGGATAAAAATCATGTATACTGTAAAATGAATTTCAGCTGGAAAAAATGAGAGGCTCGAAAAGCTGAGGAATTTATATGGCTGAATTTGGGAATTCTGAATGAATCCGCTTCCTCTCCGCAAACCACGTCATTGCCTTTGCACCTTAATCTAGACACAGCCTAATATACTAATACTGTGTTCAATCCCTACAGGAAATTTTGGATGCTGCTACCTGTTACATCGTAGCAACTGTTAGAAGCATGTATCACTACGGAGGTCGAAATGCTAGACTACTTCCCTCAAGCTTGGACTCCCCATTCAATAAGAAGGGAACACAGAAGGATATCGTAAGCTTAAGACCTATTTTGCTCCTCTCTAACGTTAACAAGCTGTTTAAAAAGATTATCAAAACTAGACTACTAAGCTTTTGCAGGGTAAATCCATGCTCCCACTTATTATTTAACTTTGCTCTGCGTGATTTTCTAGGCCTTCAAGGCATCCCATCCATTATCTACACTGATGACGTACTAATTACTGCCACAGACGTTTGGGGTCCTTGGCCATCAGCAAGCTTGAGCGACCCAAATCCCCTCTTGAATACTTTCTACATAAATGGAGCCTTAAAGCAAATGATAACAAATATAACATAATTTTTTTTAGAAACCCATATTGTAAAGAACCCAGAAAATGTACCCGGGAAAGTAGACGCTTGACCTTTTCACTTCTTGGCCAACCAGTCCTGGCGCACAATAAAGTAAAGTATTCACAACAGATTTGGTTTCAACAGAGACCCTCAAAACGTTTTCTCGGCAGCTAAAGCCCTTGCGAACATATTTAATTTCATTGGCTGGTTCACCGTCACCAAGTGATTGTTTTATAAAGCAATAATTCATCTTATCATTGGCTACGCTTTTTTGGCACATAATTTATGGCAAATATGTCAAAATATGACATTCTCATTCTCATTCTCACTTCTCACCGAGACAGAGTCCCAGCACTGACTCGGGATCTCGCCTCCTTATGCCAAGGTATAGAAATTTTGCTTGATTTATTATTGTAAAATTGAATTCAGCTAAAATGGGATTAAATTAATAAAAAGCTTGTTTTATTTATTGCATACAATATAATTTTAATTATTATTTTAACACTATGTGAATATGTTAGAATTCTTATAAAGTAACATTTTTTTTACAAACAAAAAATTTATCCTATAAATTATAATTTTTTATTGACTTAAAGCCATTAATTATATATCATGTCAACTTCTTTTTTTCGAAAAATATAAATTCAATATTCTAAATTTGAATATGCTTAATATATATACATAATAAACTTGTTTAAATTCTTAAAGGGTAGCTTGCATATAGAAGGATATTTTGTTAAATGAAAAATTTGCAAAAAAAAAAATTTTTTCTGATATAGAATATAAACTTAAAAATTCTTATAATAGGTAACCAAATTTTATATAGCTTGTTAAGGACAATTGCACTATTACACATTTATTTTTTCTTGTAAGAAATTCTCAGAAAATAATTTTGATTTTTTGTTGTCAATACAATAATTGATTAAAACGAATATTATCCTAATCACAATTTTCAATTTTTTAAAATGATATAATGAAAACGCTTATAACTAACTTTTTACATCATTATGAGAATATATATATATATATATATGAAAAATATTATGAACCTTACTACAAAAATACAAAATGCCATATTAATTAATATTAATGACAAATTTTTGAAATATCTGAATTATCATATTTAATTTTCAGATTTTTGAAATATAGTTTAACTTGCGCACAGCACAAATTTTAATAACAAAATATTTAATTTGCTTCAGGTTTTCAGTTAATTCTCTTTTATGTTTTATTAAACCGAACTTTTTCAACATTATATTAATTAATAAAAATATATTTTTGTAAATGTATTGTTTTCTTGCTTAGATAAAAAAAAATAAGGCCGCGAAAACTATATAATATCAGTTCCAATAAATTGATTGATAATAATTTTTGTTTTTATTATTAATAGCAATCTTGTATGATACTTAACTTAAATAATATCAAAAGTGCAAAAAGAAAAATTTAAATATTTCCTTCATTTTAAAGCAGTAGCATCATATTTTAATTGAACATTAAATGTGTTGTACACATTTTAATTTCTTATTTAAAACATATTTATGCATATTTTGATAAAAATACTTTATACCCATTTTTTTCCATATTCAGCAAAAGTTAAAATTTTTAAAAAATATGAGAAATTGGCAATAGTCATTAAAAATGTTTTCATAACAAAACAAAACAAGAAATTTCTTTTTATCAACATAATGAAACCGCAATATAAAATCAATAATAAACAATTCCGAAATACTTTAAAACTTATTCAAAATTTTTGATGATCTCTTTCTTAAACCATAAAATATATATATACTTTAATTTCTTATCATATTTTACGATGAAATGTTTTATGACATAGAGCTACATGGCAATCTTGGGGAACCCATTTGAGTTAATACTCTATCCAACCATTGTAATGGACCATTTAAGTGAAGTTCAATCCAACAAGGAGTTGAGGTTACAGTTTGACGTCTATAAAGTAAATAAAATAAAAAAGCATTAAAATATACTTATACAATATACATAATAAAATATTTTACCTATATTCAGCACCCCATCCTTTAACAAAAGACATACGTATTGTACACATACGAGTTAATTGATAAACTGCTTCAAATCCTTGTGAAACAGATTGGGAAAGTAATGCAGCAAATTCTTGATTGTTGAAAATTTTTAAATTACAACCTAAATAAAAATTTAAAACAAAATTAATTTAAGTTTTTACATTAGTTTTCATTTGATGAAGTATTTTTTAGTATCAAAGCTAGCAATGTATCAAAACAAGAAAGTTATTGGTAATGGTTGAAAAAACACCTTTTCACTAATTTTTTTCAGAAATAGGGTTTAAATAAATATATTGATATATTTGCAAGTTATTGAATAAGTGAATTGAATAGTTATTCTACAACATTATGTAAAATTTTTGTATAAAAGCTGTAAAAATATTCAAAATATTCGTTGGAAGTCAAAACAGACATTTTTAACGGAAAAGTCCACAATTTTATCATTTTTTAATCCTTTGAATGGTATCAAAAATTAAAAAAGTGAAAGTTGGAGAGATGGAGAGATGGAGGTATTTTTTCCAATAATTTAGGAAGATTTAAAAGTTAATAACTATAAAATCTTTGTCCCGACTGCCTTGCAAATTAAACACAACATTTTTAAAATGTTGTACAATAAGAAAATGCCATTTTTAAAAGAGTGTATTAGATTTTAGCAGATGTATAGGTCACTTACGAAAATCTTTGTACACCATTCAAATTTCATGTATCAGTATATATGCTTTAAATTCATTTTAAAGTTCTACGCACGTTTTCAGGATGCAAGTGTAATTTTATTGTCAACGCAAACTGTGATGCAAGTTTCGGTGCACTGATTCGGTAGTTTTTTTTAATAATTTTCAATAACACCCGTATATCACGATATATAAACATATATAAGACCCCTGTACGATAAATTTTATGGGTCACAATTTTCAGACTTATCTTTATTTTGGTTTAAGACTTCGTATCAGAGTTGGGGTTTTGAATAGAGTAGATATCTCATAAGCTTTAGTTGTTTATTATTTCTTTTTAAATTTAACTCATATATGAAAATTGAATGGTGTACGAAGACTTTCGTGAGTGACTGTATTTTCTAGTAGTTTTTGTTTTGATTCAAATACCTTTACTTTGAGTGAAAATTATAAGCAAAATTATATTTAAGGAAACAATTTTAACCTAAGTAACCTAATTAAAAGGAAGAAGAATTCATTTATACATTAAATTTGTCTTTTACAAAGGTTATTTAAAATAAACTTTAATCTTGTAACCATCACGAAAAAATTTATGTTTAAATTAAATAAAAAGAAACGACGACATAAAATATAAAATGCTTTTTTCCCTATATTAAGTAAAAATATTGGTTATGTATTAATTTATTAAATTTACCTGGTGGAATTTTACACACAGTTGCTGGATGCCATCCATACCTTTGATTGCAATTTGGACTTTGAACAAATATGCTTGAATCACTCAAGCATTCAGCAAATACTTCACCACCAATATAATATAAGCGCACTCCTTTTCCAATATGTCGTCTTGTTTGCTCAACTACTTCATTTCTATTAACATTTGATAATAGGCCAAGACAGAATCTAAAAGTATCAATTTATGTATTTTTTTTTATCTAAATAATTTTTATTATTATTTACCGTTCAGAATTTGAAGGATCAGTAAATCCATCGACAGTTATTGATGGTTGAGAAGCATGAAAAGTTTCACCAACACGAGTGTTTAATTCATAATAACTAATTGAACACCAAAATGCAGGTTCATGATACATAACTGGTTGTGCGTCTCCATTAGGGCTAGGAGACAATCTTGAAAGATCTTTTTTTTAAAAAAAAAAACGGTTCAATATAAAATTTTATTTTAAAAAAACTACTAGTAAAAAATATAAAATATATGTATATATAATTTGATACCAACAATCACTCACTCAAATTATCATTTTGATCCATTGGATCTCCATCTTCGGACATATAACCCGGTGGTGGTGTTTCTGTATTTGGTATACTTCCAACACTTAAATTACTTGAATCCATTATTGTCGTATTACTAGGTATTTGTTGCCCTAAAGTAACATCCATGAATGTTGGATTATTAGGTAAGCTAAAAATAAAAAAAGTGGATAACATAAAGAAGAAAATAAATTTCAATTTACTTTAAAGCATTATTAAATTGAATATTATGTGGAATTTGTTGACTATGATCTTCAAGCGGATAGTCAGTAATTGAATCTGGCGGTGTCGGTAATGACTTAGGTACCAAAATTGAAAGTTCAATTTTTTTGTAATGATACGGATTTATACAAATTTCGTCCTTTTTTAGATGAAATGCAAATTCACAGTGTTCAAGAGGTTTAAGCTCATTTTGACTCTGTAATATTAAATTTAATATATATATTTTTGCTAATTTTATTTGGCTACATTTTCTATAAAAATATAATTATCTAAAATTATCTTAAATAAACAAAACAAAACTTTTAAACAGAAAAATATAAAAACGATAAGAGAAAATTATCTTAATCGATCTCGTTGCACAGAAAGCGATGTAGAAAAATGTATAAAATGAAATAGAAAATTGATTTTTTTATCTCTGTTCTAAATAATTTTACTATCTTAACCCTTTCAGGTTTACAACCATACCTTTAATGTTAACATTTTTTTACTATTAACCATCCGTTTTAATATATTCCCTAGCTAAAGGGCTTGAATTCACAAAATCCATTTCAGCCAAAATTAAACCAGTATAATTCATTGTACCCTTTTTAAAATTTCTAGTCTTTGTCAATTAATCAAATATTTATGGTATATTATATACTAGACCAATTGTTTATGAAAATACATTAAAAACTTTAATTTTTTTGAAAAATGAATTGAATGACGGTCATCAATATGAATGAATAGGTTTATGTTTTTCAACTTTGTTTAAAGAGTTGTTAAAGAGTTTGTTTTTTTTTCAATAAAATATGAAAAATAGAATAACTAATTGCATTTGTTGTACTAATTATTACTAATTGTATTTGCTTTAATAACGAAAGAGATTGATTATTACTCAGAACTAACTCAATCACATATGTGGATTTTAGTTAACTTTATTTGAAGAAAAGGTATTAGAATTGTTTCAAATTCGTATTACTTTTAGTAAAAAGAAATACTAAAACGTTAAAGATGACAATTTATATTTTCTTTTGATGACTAACAACTTTTGAATTTCTGTCCTATAGACTGGATTCTAGTTCCCTGAGAAGTAAAAATATTAATATTCTGTTTCTAAGAAGTTATATTAGTAGTAGATAATTTTAAAATTTGTTTTTTTTAGTGAAGATGTTACCTGTAAATCTGGCCAGCGCCACAATCTGCAATAGATAACATGTGGTAATCCTTTTCTGAGTGCAACACCATTGTCCCCATTTGCTGGTCGATTCCTACCAAAAACAAAAAATAAAAATTAAAACTGTACTTAAAGCGGCAACTCTTGATGTTTTGAACAGTTGGTATATAAAAATTTTTAGACTTGTGAAATATTTCATCAGAAATATTAACCATACCATTTATTTGAAATTGTTTTTTGTAATACTATAGCCTCTATATTGTACGATATCTAATCGCCATTTTATTTATACAATTTACTTTTATATAGAACAGTAAGTATTCCCATCCTACAAATGAATGAGAAACGTCAATCTTGCGCAAAACGAACAAATACAAAAATTTCAGACATTATGAATTTACTAATTGATTTTTATATTTATCATATTTTTTGTCTTGTAGAACATAAAAAATGTATTAGTAAAAAGAAAAAAAAAATATATATATATATTCAAAGTAATGACATATCTTCGTTAAGGCATGCGTCTTAGAACCTCAAGTTCATGGCAAAGGCAATTTATGGGTATATGATTATGAAAAGTCGAAAGTGCATACAAACTTCTAGGAGCCGGCAATTACCAGGGATATTCATTTATTATATACCTTGGTATAGTTATGCATTTTGTATTACAATTTTGTGTTGATATAGCCTTTTCAAGTTCTTCAAGAGCACCAGATTTTTTCAACTTTTTAACTAAACTTTTAACTGCTTTTTCAGACCACTTTCCTTCAATTGTATCTTCACTACCTTTTTTTAATGCTAGTAACCTTTTTACAACTTGCGGTGTAAACGGCAACATACTTTTTAAAACGCAATTCAAGTAATAACTATTTTATTATAATGCCACTGAAGGAATCTAGTTGCTGTCCTTTGTGGCCATATTAATGCACTTTTTGGTACTGCCAAATGGTATATTTCTAAAGAAATTAATTAAAACTAATAGGCTGCTCTAAGAAAAATGAATAATCCAAGTAAACAATGTTCCCCACAGTAAAACTTATGTAAATCATTTGTAAAAGCTCATAAGGAATTAATTTCCTATAAAAAATAACTTAATTACTATTTATTCTTGTTTAAATGAAATTATAAATCATAATTGTGGAGTATATATGGCAAAACTATTTGCAATAATATTTTACATCAGATCAGCTAGTCTGTTTTCATTGTTTCAATCCCCTTGTTCGTGCTAGTGATTTGACATTTTCATTTCTTGTTCATTTTGCCCAAATAATTTTTTTCCTTAAAAAAAATATCTTAAACTGTACTTAAAATACATAAAAGTGAAAAATCATAAAACTATATGCATGTTTAAACGTTATAAAAGTAAAGAAATTTATTTAAAATAACATAATTTCTTAAAAATTTTCTGTTCTTTGTCAACTTGATTATAGTTGTTTAATGAATATTTAATTTAAAGCTTAAAAACAAATATTTTTGATTATTTGTATTTGACATGTCTCGTCAGACAGCAATGAGGTGTATAAATTTAGAAGAGGTAATTGTATTTAATAAATTTTAGTTTTTATAAAATGATAAAAATTCCATAGCAGATATGGATTGACCTTGAAAAAGGGATTAACCAAATTTATCAAAAAGAAAAGAGTTTATCACGCCCGCGCTATATGGAACTATATACGTAAAAATTATATTGTATAAAATGATTAAATATAATTGTATAACAGTAAATTTTTTATTTTAGTTATGTGTATAATTACTGTACAAGTGTTCATCAACCAAATGGTAATAGATCTTCATCACAAAATAAAGTTATTAGAAGAAATGGAAACTCTGCTGTTATGGGTATTCTATTTAAATTGATTAAAAAACTATTAATTTGTCTCAATATTAATAATTAATACTCATTATGAATTCTTTATACAATTTATTTAATTTGAATATTTCAATCTTAGCAACAATCATTATATAAATATTGTTTGACTTGAAATCATTCAAAACTTTTTAAGCATTTTTTTCTGAACTACTTTTCAAATCAACATTCATTAATCTAAATTTTCTAAAATTTTCACATCTATTATTCAACTTGTTCTCTATTAAAGCTAGAGGATAAAATGTTTAAAATATTGGTAGTCGTTCAGGAACATCTATTTGTTATCCAGAGCGCTAGATCTTACTTTATTCAATTTTTAATAAGGTACTTTACTAGAGCCTTGTAACAAATTCAAATTGAAATAAATATAAAGTAATATTTTTGGTAAAATATAATTACTGCAAAACATTACTAACCTTGTTGGTCTAAACAGCTGCCTTTTGATTATTTGAAATATGGATTTTTTTACGGACTGTATTTATGCCCAAGAGCTTTGTTTTTTTTGATAATTTCTTCATCATGGCGTGATATCTTATGTTATTTGAATAATTTCCCTATTTAGCAATGTTTACAGTGCAGAAAGTTGGTTTTTCTTTGGTACAGGATGATATATTCCTTATTTAAGGCTGATTTCTTTTACGTTGAAATGATTTCCTTTGTTTGAAATAATTTTTTGTTCAGTAAATTTATTTTTTTTTACAGCGGTGTTCTTAATGTGTTGTCCATCAGAATAGATAAGAGTAAACAAGTTATGATAATCAAGTAACTTTTCCACAACATTCTGTAAAACTTTTGTACCAAAATCACCATATCTCATCCAATGTCTTTTTTTTTATTTTTTGTTGTTGTTATTTGTGTATTGTTTTTAGTCGTTTGAAGCCAAAACAGTGACTTTTAATTTAAAAAATTAAATGTTTGCATTTTGCAACCCCATAAATGATCTAAAATTATGACGTTGGGGAAGAGGTAGTGTAGAAAGTAATTATAAAATTTCAATCGAATTTGTACAGTAGTTTTTATTGCTGATTATCATAGACTTGTTAAACGTCGTTTAGAGAAAAACAAGTTTAAAATTTTAAACTCTTAAAAAGTGTAGAAAATTTTTATTATTTTTAAACTTACAACAACTACTCCATTCAGATTTAAAGATTTAAAACTTGAAAATAAAAACACCTATCATAATTACATAAATAATTTAGCATTAAATTTAATTAATCCCACATTGCTGCAATTAGTTTCACATTGAAAATTCAACCTGGGTATAACCAACTTGATTACTTTGTTTGTATAAAAATCAAATAGTTCGACAGTGTCTTGAAGCTTCGCAAGAATAAACGCTTTAGACGTATTAATGGTTTGAAAAAATTGCATTGTATATCAGAGTAAAGACAAATGTTTTGCTTATTTCTAAAAAAGTGCGGGTAAAATGCATTTTTGCCATTTAAGGGGGTCTTGTTTAGAAATTCGAAAAATGAATTTTCATAGCTTAACTCCTTAAGAAAATGTTCTCAAGAGGATTTTTTGAAATTCAGTTAATTTTCGGAGTTACAGCATATTTTGCGACGCATTTAGTTTCAGTTTAAACGCGTTTTTCTCGAAATTATTTTTTTCGAAACGGTGTGCATGATATCTCAAGTTTTACTCAACCAATTCACTTGAAATATGGCACAGAGATTTTTATAAATCACTACGCTATCGCACTATGAACTGTTTTTTACTATTTTTTTTTTTAATTTCGAAAGGCGGAAAAAACTTTTTTCAAATTTTTCACCATTTTGTGAAAAAAAATTCTTCGTAGTGCCATATCTACAGTCTTCAATTTGCATAATTAAGAAGATTTTTTTCTTCAGATTACTAGAAAGACTGGATTCGTGTACACTAGGACACAACCTTTTTTTAAAGCCCCTACTTTGTCGGCCTGTAGTAATTTCGATTTTAATTTATTTCTAATATTATTAATTTTAAATATTCTCAACACATAAATAAACAAGAAAAAAATAAAAAAATTTTCCTAAAAATATTTATTGGTTGTCTTTTATGACGTCCGAAAAAACACCCAAAATTCAAGGGTCTAAACAACAAGACCCCCTTAAACAAGGGAAAATACTTTGTAGTTTTTTTAATACATATAATGAATAGATTTGTGGGCTTTTTCCATTTAGCAATTGTTGTGTGGAAAGTTACAGTAGAGAAAGTAGCTCTACTTCATCAATGAATGAGAATTACTTTTCAGTCATAACATCTACTTTCTCGGGGAAAACATCAATGAATTTAAATAACAAATGACCGCGAAATTCGCCGTCATGACGACTTTCTGCATAAAAATATGACTGAAAAGTAGTTATGATGGCTACTTACTGTATGCTGCATTAATTAAAAAAACTTTTTCTATTTTGGATTATAAACATAGAAAAATACTTTATTTTTAAAGCTTAAGCCTCATTTCTATTACTTTTAAAATTTTTGTAAAATTTACAAAAACTATTTTTATACATTTTCAAATTCTTCATGTTTTTAAAAGTTCTTAAATCGTTTAATCTTCCTCTACAGAATAGAAATACAAAAAAGCTCAGTATATTTGATCTGATTGCAATAAAAGAGTCTGGTAAATAATACTGTAGAAAGCATCTAATCAAAAACGTTTTTCCCGCATCAATTAACTATGCATCGAATCAAGAGTTCCCTTATACGCTTACTATAATGTTAAGATTGAATAGAAAATGCTAGATACCCATTTTAAATGTAGAATAATTAGAAAATGTTTTGCGGAATCGTCTGAAGTCCACTTTTACTTACAGTACCATTACTCATCTCCCTTTATTTAAGAAATTTTCAGTAAATTAAATATTCATTATTTATTTATAATACAAAGCAGTATAAGTTCTATTTATTCAAAACAAAATGAAAAGAGATTTTTCAACCTCTTTTTAATTTGATTTATTTTTTATTCCAGGTGGAGCGCAATTAGTTGGTCAAGAGCTTTACAAACGACTGAAGGAGTTCTTAGAAAAATATTTAATTAATTTACTTACGGTTGTATATATAAAAAACGAAAAATATTCTTAACGTTTTTTGATTAATATTTTATAGAGCGGAGTTGATCTTATTGATGAAGAGGTATTAACATTTTACACAAAACAATGGGAAGAATATCAGTTTTCCAGCAAAGTTTTAAATGGTGTTTGTGCTTACTTAAACCGTCACTGGGTTAAAAGAGAATGTGAAGAAGGAAGAAAGGATGTGTATGAAATATATCAATTAGCATTGGTAACATGGAGAGGAAAATTATTTCAGCAATTAAATAAACAAGTAAATTCTTAATAAATTTTTCTTATATACTAATATATTATTTTTAATGCTAGGTAACAAATGCGGTATTGAAATTAATCGAACGTGAACGTAATGGGGAAACCATAAATTCACGTCTTGTTTCTGGTGTAATTAATTGTTATGTCGAACTTGGGCTTAATGAGGAAGATCCTAATGCAAAAGGTCAAAATTTATCTGTTTATAAAGATAGCTTTGAAAATATATTCTTGGCAGATACAGATCAGTATATAAATTAATTTTTCAGCTAAATATATTGGAACTAAAGTATTATTTTTATTTTCATAGATTCTATACAAGAGAAAGTACCGAATTTTTAGGAGAAAATTCTGTTACAGAATATATGAAGCGTGTCGAGCAAAGGTTAAATGAAGAACAGAAACGGGTTCAAGTAAATTAATATTTTTAAAAAAATATTATACGCAATCATTAACTTCAATTTTTTTTTTAAATAAAACGTTATATAGGTTTATTTACACGAAAGTACATCTGAACATTTGGCTAAAACATGCGAACGTGTTTTAATACAAAAACACTTGGAGATATTCAGATCAGAATTTCAAGTATATTTTTTCTAAATTTTAAAAATTCTTTTTAATGAAAACATATAATGCTTTAGAGTTTACTTAATTCGGATAAAAATACGGACCTTGGTCGTATGTATTCTTTGGTAGCAAGAATATCTGAAGGACTAGGAGAACTTAAAATTATATTAGAAGAGCATATACATAATCAGGGAATGGCAGCTATTGAAAAATGTGGAGATGCTGAAGCAAACGTAAATATATAATTAAATATTCTTTTCCCTTCTTTTTCGTCTGTTTTACTTAACTTCTCAAATATTTACAGGATCCCAAAATTTATGTACAAACTATATTAGAAGTACATAAAAAATATAATGCATTGGTTTTAACCGCATTTAATAATGACAAAGGATTTGTAGCTGCATTGGATAAAGCTTGTGGAAAGTTTATAAATACAAATGCAGTAACTATAGCAAGTAAAAGCACAAGTAAAAGCCCAGAACTTTTAGCCAAATATTGTGATTTACTACTTAAAAAATCTAGTAAAAATCCTGAAGAAGCAGAACTTGAAGATACTCTAAATCAAGTTGTAAGTAAATTGAACTAAAATTAAATTCTTTTAAATTACATACTTACAAAACTGAAAAATTTTCTAAATTCTGGGTTCTCTTCTATCGCTTCTATCGAAAAATAAAGCATTTTTTATATGAGAAGCCTTTTATAACATATTAGGATTCTTAAAATTTGATTGATTCATGCAAAGCCTCAAAAAAAAGTTTCCCTCCGCCACGGTATCTGTATACTCCCAGAAAGAAAGGAATTAGTAGTACCCAGCAATGGATATTATTTTTTGTAATAAATTTTCAATTATTGATAATAAAAAAAATGGTGGAAGGTTTTTTGAACTCTCAATAGTTCCATTAATATAAAGTAAATACACAACGGGTTACAAAAACCATTTTTTTTAAATTGTTTTATATTTGTATCAATTTATCTAATAAATTGTGGAAAGAAATTTCAATATTATAGACGTGCGGTAGTTGATTATTTTTTTTGTCATTTATATCCTGGTATGATAATTTTCAATGACATAAATTTTATAAAATAAAAAGTAAAGCATTTGAGTAATTAAATTAGATATTTTATTTATTTTCTTTTCTTATAGATGGTAGTGTTCAAATACATTGAAGACAAAGATGTCTTTCAAAAATTTTATAGCAAAATGTTAGCAAAACGCTTAGTTCATCATACATCAGCTAGTGATGATGCGGAAGCATCAATGATCTCAAAATTAAAGCAAGCTTGTGGTTATGAATATACGATAAAATTACAACGAATGTTTCAGGTGATTATAAGATTTTTATTTTAAAATTATTAAATTTATCGAAGTCAATTTTAGGACATTGGTGTATCTAAGGATCTTAATGAAAAGTTTAGAGAACATTTGAAATTAACAAATACTCCAAATGAAATAGATTTCAGTATTCAAGTTCTTTCGAGTGGCTCTTGGCCATTTAATCAAAGCTTTTCATTTTCATTGCCATCAGAGGTATTTACTAAATACTTTTAAATAAAGAATATTATTTTATTTGTCTCTATTTCTTTTAGTTGGAACGTTCAGTTCAAAGATTTAACAAATTTTACACAGAATTACATTCAGGCAGAAAACTCAATTGGCTTTATAATATGTGTAAGGGTGAAATTGTTACAAATTGTTTTAAAAATCGTTATACTTTACAGGTAATATTTATACTTTTTTTAGAAATATTTCGTGAATTTTGTGTATATATTATTTTTTGCTTAAATTTAGTCAAGTACATTTCAAATGGCAGTACTTTTGCAATTTAATGATCAACTTGCTTTTACTGTACAACAATTAGGAGAAAATACAGGTAAAATATAATAATATTACTTTGTTGAAGAAATAATAAAAACATTTGAAAATTAAAGGTATTAACCAAGAGAGCTTAATTCAAGTATTACAAATATTATTGAAAGCTAAACTGTTAACATGTACAGATGAGGAATCAAATCTATCATCAACTTCATTAATGGAACTTTATTTAGGTTACAAAAAGTGAGTCAATATTTTGAAAAATTTCTTTACTTCTTAATTTTAAAGTACCATTATATCAAGCTCCTTGAAATTGTGGGTAATGTCTGGCTCGTCTCCATATTTCTTATTTACGATATTGTAATCGCGACAAATCTTTCAATCTCTTGAAATGTCCGGCTGGATATAAAACGTTTTATAAAACATTTACCAAGAAATTGCCCTTCGTCTATAGCAGGTTTTACTTTAATTATATGAAGAACCTTAGTAACTTAATTAATTATTTGTGCTTGTATAAAAATAATTGACCTCACTTATTATGGGAATAATATGTTAATTTTTTTTTATCTATTTACAGTAAAAAATTACGCATCAATATAAATATTCCATTAAAAACAGAGCTTAAAGTTGAACAAGAAGCTACTCATAAGCATATTGAGGAAGATAGAAAATTGCTTATTCAAGCGGCAATAGTCAGAATTATGAAAATGAGAAAAATGTTAAACCATACGCAGCTAGTTGGCGAAGTTTTAAATCAATTATCAACACGTTTTAAACCAAAAGTTCCTGTCATTAAGGTTAAATAATATTTTTATTTTCTTTTTTTCAAATAAAATCAAAATTTCAACCTTTTCTTTTTGATTTTTTTAGAAATGCATTGATATATTAATAGAAAAAGAATATTTAGAGAGAATGGAGGGACAAAAAGACACCTATAGCTATTTAGCATGATTAAGATTATTAAGTGTTTGGCTAAACTTAAGCTATCATAATTACTAGATCAAAATTTTATTATTTTTTATATTTCATAAAGTAAATTGTTCTATTTCAATTTAAGATTGTAATGGAGGCTGTTTTATTTTTTGATATCAATTCAATAAAATCTCTAATATTTGAAGTTTATTTCAAGATAATGATAAATTAAAATCCGGTAGCTATATTATAGCAAATTATATTTTAATAAAAAATTCAAAGAATATATTTCTATATAACCCCAGGTATGGAACCAAATTTTGATTAATCAAAACAGTTCAGAATTATCGTAAAATAATCTGAATACTAAATTTAAGTTATTAATTAGCGAAACCAAATCTGTAACATATTTTACTAATAAATTCGGTTTCTACGTCTGTAGTTCTGGTTAAAAACAGAAACAAACACTTCATTAATGCAAAATAAATTTCTAAAACCTGATTTAAATGTCAGTTAAGGTGGTTTATCCCTTTGATAAAGGTTGGATTGTAAAAACTGCTGTAAATGTTAGCAGAGTTGAATTTTTAGAAAAGAAGTTAAAAAAAAAGAAGTTAAAGGTTTTAGTAAGGCTGAAATTACGTTTTTGACAGATGACAAATGGCAATAAATGAGCACTTAAAATCTTTGATAAGCAGAAGGGACATTAATTTTTTTATGAATTTCATTATAATATTAATGTAACAATTTGTTAGAATGATTCATAATTCAATTGGAATCTTTGTTAAAGACTGTGGAAGGTGAATCGCTGCTCCGTGAAAATGGGCTAAATCGTAGAATCCTGAGCCTATAATTTTACTTAAAGATAATTTCGGTGCTTTGCTACGAACAATTTTTAAAATAGATAAAGTAATATTTAGAGATTTTTACATTAAAGTTCCGATCGTAAGGATCTTAGTTTTGAATTAATTTTCTAGAACTTCCAAGCGGTAAATCCTGTAACGTTTTTTGGTTTTAGTTTTAAACCAATTTGAAACAAGTTAAATTTTGGAATATTGGGGTTCTTATTTTCATGAAAACAAATTTTGAACCCTTTTGAAAAATTTACAAAGTTCTTCAATATTTTGGTTGAAATAATCAGATAACATAGAAAAAATAATGATAAAAAGATAGGATTAGTGGGGATTTTATATTACGAGAATTTGGAATTTGCCAAAATGGATTAACGGTACTCAAGTACCAAGGCAATAAAACGGAAATTGTATTCATACAAAATATACATATAATTTTTTTAAGTATTTAAAAATAAGAAATTTTTCATTTTTTAAAAAAATTTTATTTTATTTAATATTTGAGAAACCTATTAAATTTTTAGCACTAAAAAAAAAGGTACACTTAATTACACTTAATTTTTAATTTTATCTGAATACATAGAGTTCAATCTCTAAATGATATTTGAAGAAAATATAATATTGAGAATATATGTAATTTAACAAATTAAATATTAATCTATTCTGGCTTTTAAGCAATAAGATTATACATGAAATGTTTAAAATACTAGTAAAAATTAAATTAAACAACAATTAAACCAAAAAATTATTCTGACATATTGTCCATGCTATCGTCGGACATACTAGCAGACACATTATTCAAGTCAGTATTTTCATCATCTCTGGTGATTTCTGTATCATCCTAATAATATGAAATGTATTCATTTAATAAAGTTCTTTAACAATTAAAATTATTTAGGCTTTTTTTTTCATTTAAGTAATTAAATCTTTAATTTAATATTAATAAAATATTTAATTATTTAAATGTTGTATTAATATATAAATGTAGAATTAGAAGCATTTTTCATAGTTATCAAAATTGCAAACTAAATTTATTCATCAAGAAATTTGGTGTCCAAAATTGAAAAGTTGAAACTACGCTAAATTTTTGCAATCAAAAAATTTCTGTTCCTTAAAAACAATAAAAAGTGTAACGTTAATAACCAAAAAACTGTGTTTATCAGAATTGACGAAATTTATTTTAAGGACACATTTTTACTCTTTAGAATATCAAATTAATAAACATCTGCTTACTCCTATTATGTAATGAAGGAGTGAGAAGTTCAAGATTTTTAGTGACCTCTTTTAGAACAAATCCTTTACGTTTAATTCAGGTATTTTTGAGCGAAATATTTTGGTTTAAAACTTTATTATGTAGAGAAGCATTCCTTATATTCCTACTAGAACTTATCTTTACTTATAACTTATAAATAAAATTTATACTGAACTTTTCATTTTTATATAATAAATAGATTATCAAATAATTAAGCGTCCAAGTTTTTAATATGAAAATTTGTTAAGAAGTTTTTGTAGCAAAATTTGATGTTTTAAAAAATATTAGTGACATACCCTGCAGTTATTAAGTAATTTTTCATCATCCTCTAACATTATTTCCTCTTCAAATTCTGGAAAAATTAAAATTAAAATTTAAAAAAAATTACAGTTTGAAACACATAAATAACCTGGCTCTTTATGAAGAAACAGATATTGATCATGAGTTAAATGCTTTGTTTTTGCAGCTAAATCATTAACTTCACCTACATATAATGACCAAAATTCAGTACTATCTGATGTATTAAAAAGTTTCTAGAATAACAATTTAAAAATAGAATTTTTTAAATTTAAATAATACTAACGATATATTGTTTATAAATTTCTTCAGCTAAATCCCTAATATTTTGTGCTTTTCTAGCAAATTCATCTTTTTCTTCATCAGTTAATCCCCACGCATCTAAATTTCCAACATAGCGACGCATTCTTTTTATGGTATCAACGCATGATGGATTCTTTTTTAACATTAAAGGTGTTACTTGCAATTCTAAAAACACAAAATTAATCTTAATTTTCCCAAAATATTTACATAATATATTTTTCTTTCGCTATTATATGACAAATATTCATGATAAAAGGTATTAATAGTATAATACCTCATAAAAAAATTATTAATTACCTTTATACTGATTTAATAGTTTAATGCATTTGTCAACATCGGCTCTTGCAAGACTAATCGATGCTTTGATTTTATAATTAAAATTAATCAATGATCTTTCGATTATGAAATGTTCTTTTCGCATTATATTTTGAGCTGTTAAAATAAAAATATAAAAACACAAAATTTATTTTTTTAATGCATAATATTAATTTTATCATATTTAAAGCTAACCATTTATTTTGTCTTTTTTCATTCTTTCTATTTGATGAATGGGTGCATCAGTATTTACATCTATTTTTTCTTTAATAGATTCAATATGCATTGATCCATTTTCAATATTATCTTTTAATTTCAAAGCTTCCTTGGCTGCTTCCTTTTGCCACATTGTTTTTTCACTTTCGGTATTAAAACTTTTTGGTTTATTATGATCTAATTTAATACCTACACATTTATCTTCAGGTGTTAGTGCTAATAAAAGATTTTTATGCTGATCTGGCTTTGTAAGCAGAGTACTTGTGGGCAATTTAATTGGATTTTTATTAGCTGTTTCAATTAATATAAAACTTTCATTAACTGTTTCCTTGCTTAATTCTACAAGAGAAATATTATAATCATAAATATTTTGTCCAATTGGATGAATAAAATATTTTTGAGTTAGAACAACGGAAAACACAAGACTTCTTAGTTAAATTATAGCTTGCAATGGTCTAATACCATAAGTAAAATAAGTTTAAATAAGATAATAATACTAAAAGTTGCTGGGACTAAGCAAATTAAAAAAACTAAACCACTCGCGAATATTAAAATTATAGTTATAAAACTCTTGCAGTCTAATATTTTTGCCGGCTTACAAAATTAAAAAAAAAACTTTATATTACTTTACTGTCTGCAAATGACAAACGTAGGTTAAAAATAAGAGTCATAGCTAACATAAACAGAAACTGTTTAATATTTGGTTAAAATTTGTCTTAAAATAATCCATCATTCCTGTAATCAAAAAACATTAAAATTTTTGCTTCAACGTGATCTTAATTTTTATACATCAAAAACACTGAAGTTTACTAATGGAAAAAAACTTTAATCTACTGAACTAGATTAATCATTCCCGTAAATTATTACCTCTTGCAAATTTTTGGTATTCAAGTTGAGAAGTTATTTCATTAATAGAAATCTTTATACCAAATATTTACTAATTACCTAGATTATGTTTAGTTCAATAAAAACACGGAATAAATGTCAATGCCAATTATGTCGATTGACAAGCAAAAAAAATTATAAAGGCGCTATAACTGTTCCCTTGTTTAGAATTCCCTAGAATTAAACTTTTTATTCTAAGCAGGGAAATAACATTCTGTACATCAGATAAAAATCAAATAATTACTATATATACATTTTTTCATAATTCGTTGAAAAGAGGCATACACTCAAAAATCCACTAAAGATGAGTGTTTAAGTGTATACATATATATATATCACACGATCAAAATTTTTATGCTGAATATAAGAAATTTATTATTGCCAGATTAAATTTTTTTTTCTAAAAAATTTTTGTGATAAAAATTTATATCACAATTTGCTAAATTAATTGGAAATATGTTTTCTTTTTCTATGAATGAAAAAAAAAACTGTTAAGAGCATATCAATTACATATAAAAACTAAAAAAAAACTTGTTAAAAATAAATAATTTTGTAGTTGTTAAAATTTTATATATAAATTATTGCAGAATATTTGAAGAATGATTATCATTTCCAATGTGAGATATGAAAATCAATGCGATAAATGTTTGACGGAGATAATAATGAAATTGGATGAGAAAAGGGGTTGTGCCAGAAAATTTTTCATCCCAAATGTGTAAAAATAACTATTGTAGAAATGTAATCATTGAAGAAAAACATACAATTGAAATGTGTATGACACCTCCATATAAATAAAATTATTGCTCAAGTGACAGACAACATGAACTCAAAAAAGGTAAGAGAAAAAAATGAATGTGTTTCTTAAAAAGAATACAGTAAATTGAACTAAAGTAAAAGAACTTTTTTCTGATAAAGTAAAAGGGAAAAACGAATAAGTACTAATAGTACATCCAAAGAAAATATAGCAGACTACTGAAATAACGAAAAAGATACAGCAAGAAATGCAGAGATTCCTAATAAATTGGAAAAATAATAGTTCCTGAACTAGTATACCACAACTGAGAATCTCTGAAGGCAAAATGGAAGATGTAGAATTGAAAAAAACTTTTACAAACCAAAACCTTGAAATAATTAACAGAGACTTTGAGATTGAAGGGAAAATTAATAAGAAACCTAGAAATATCTGCATTGTAGTAATAGAATTAGATGCACAGGCTATTACCAGAATGTAGAGAGATTAAAAACCAATCGTTGCCATAATAATAATTAGTTGATGGTAAAATTAATCAGTTACTGAATTTTATAACATGTATTAAATTATAAAAAGGATGATGTTATTAACTTTGAAAATAAGTGTGAGCAATTTAAAGAATCCATTTACACAACTCATGTTTCACTCCAAAAAATATAATAAATGGGTACATTAAAACCATATCCTAGGTTTTAAGTAGACATAAAAAAGTATATAAAATAAAAAGATATTGTCTACAATAAGTTTTTAAATTCTAAAGGGAGTAAGATCCATGGAAGGATTACAAAAGTAGCAAGAATAAGTTTGTAAGTAGTTATAAAGAGGCTAAATTGGATAACTATGGGAACAATTATGTCCTCCTATGAAATTAAGCAAAAAATTATGAAAACACATACAAACTCAATAAAATATTAAAAACAAAGGAATTAAATATGTGAAATATTAGTATGAGGCAAATAGAATTAATAGTTTTTTTATAAATAGTTCTGGAGAAATGGTGGAAAATGTTTCTATAACGAATGACTATGTGATCACTTATTGTGGAATGAACTAAACGTTAAAAATATCAAGGAATCTTACAGTAATCAACATTCATCAGCTATGAAATGATGAAGAAACTTTGGCCAATAATTGGCGAAAATACCGTTGCAATTGCTTGTTAATAATTGGCTAAAAACAGGGGGAAAGAGTTTTTGCAGTTTTCTTAGATTATCGAAAGGATTTTGAAAAAATCAATAGAGACTCTTGTTAAAAAAATTAACAACAATTAAATGGTGAGGTATATGAAGCCTGGCTTAATTTAACTTAATCTATGTTGTTAATAGGTTGCAAAATGTGCGATTTGATAAAGTAAATTAGTGGAAGCAGTCGAGACAAGACAAACTATTAACACTTACGAATACGAATTTAGATTGAGCTAGAAAATACACCTTGGTGTAAGTATTAACAATAAATTATGTGTTGAGGATCATTTTGAATATAACACAAAACATGGTATATAGCTGTCTATCTACTAGGTCCAAATTTTGAAAACATTTTTATAAAAAAAAAAAAAAAAAAAAAAAAGTGCTACAACAATGTTAAATCAATCAAAACGATGAAGATAAAATAAATCGTTCAGCAATAATAATGATAGTATATCTATATGAGATGCTGTGGATCTTTTTCATAACATTCATTGTAGAAATAAACAAATTTTTTGTCTATATCTTCAATACGAACATATACCATTTTAAGAATTTTTCTATGAAATTTAAGTTTATTCTATTCTTAATCAAAGTGAATTTGGTACTCTCTCTCTCTATCTCCATTACTTTCTTGCCACTAGTTAGTAACTTTTACATTTTTAATTATTGTAACGATAAGTACAAAGAAAATATTGATTTAAAACTGATAATATTAGCTTTTATTTCGGAAAAAAATTTTTTAAGTGAGCCCTAATTAACAGAAAAATTAAAACAACAGGCAAGTATTGGTAAAAAGTTAATAGAATGTGTACTGAAGCAAATAACTGAAATGAATATTAAATGTTATTATATATGTTTTATAGAGTTGAAATCTTGTTATTCAACTATTTTGCGAAAAAGAAAAGGAAAAAGCAAATGATTATTCTTAATTGCACTCCCAATCATAAGAATAGGTTCATAGAATTTTCAAATTGCATAAGTAATCTAATGGCATTTTATTTTCTCCAAGTTTTTTAGAACAATTACGGTGTCATTAATAAATATCTATATAACTTCTGGTTTTTTCCAGAAGTATATAATCTATTAATGAGGATATATAAGTAAATTTTTTTAGTTTTTAAATATTTGTACAATCCCAACGTAATTTTAAAAAAAATATTAAAATGGGTAGAGGAAGAACTCTAACTGACAGTGAAAAATGCCGTATTGGAACTTTAAAAGAAGGAGGTAGTTCAAATCGTAAAATATCACAGAAGATAAACAGAAGTTTAAATGTATAAATGATTATGTGAAAAAAACCACCTCTTTTGCACAAAGGCTAGGATTTTAAAGGGATGTTATGAGTTGGTATCCTAATGATTGAGAATGTATATCAAATAATAATTTGTGACTGAAAATTTAGCTGGATTAATATTCTTACCTTTTGGTTGTTCCAAATTGCACTCCGGCTGAAAAGAGAATAAAAAATATATTAAAGGAACTAAAATACTTAGCAATAATAATGATTTTTAATATGCTAGTTCAATTTATTTAGCCCAATGCTCATATAATCGAAAAGAAAACAACTTCTATTATGAAATTTATGTTTTTATGTCAAAAATTACATCAATTTATTCATTGAAATAAAAAAAGTAAATGTTAGTTTGACAGTTTGTCAAACTTTGTCAAATTAGTTTAATTAAAAAGCAAAAAGGGTATATTTATAGTGAAAAATTGTTTCAAACATGATTTAATATTTTTTTTTGTAAATAGCAAAACCTATTTTAATCATGAAATAAGTCTTCTGAATTGATTTATGGCTTTTAAAATTGTTTGCAGTAATTTTAAATACATAAATATTTATTATTTTTTCTTGTTAAAAAATTTATAAATCACAAAGCAAACGTATTAAGTGAAAGCTTGTTAATATTATTAAAAAATTACCTTTTCTGAATTATCATTTTTTACATTTGTAGAAGTTTCTGTTGTTAATCTCCTTTTGCGAGCTGGAGATTCAGCATCATCAATATATCTAAAAATTTAGGCATGAACTTATATTCAAAGTAATATATTTAAATCTTTTAACCTCTTTGGTTTAATTTTACGTCCACTTCGGCTTATTAATTCCGATTCCTTTATATTATCATCTTCAATGACTGAAGCTTGATCTAATGTTCCAATTTCAGCTGTAGTATCATTATTTGTTGTATCTATAACTGAGGATGATCCTCTTATCTATAAAATGAAATAATTCAAAAAAATTATTATTTACAATTCATAAGAAACAACCTCATCCAACTCAGACGTTGTTTCTCCGACACTTTGATCACATTCATCAAACTAAAAATTGTGTTTTAATGAAATAAAATTATTTATATTAAAATAAACAATTTTTACGCTTATTGGAGCAAAATCTTCGCCATTTAATGCTGCTTCAATTTGTTGTATAGCCTCTCGAAAATTAATTCGTTTTAGGTTTTTCTCTGTTGCAAATTTTTCTTTAGTTTCAAGATATGGAAAAAGATCTTCGGTTTTAATATTTGCTCTAAATAAATAAAAAAAACCTTAGATTATTTTTTTTATGTATTTTTTGTATAGACAAACAAGTGAAAACAAAAATGATTTTAATTAATGTTTTAGGAAAATAAAACTTAATATTGAAAATATGTTAAAACAATACATAAAAATTTAAGAACTGAAGTTGTAATCAAAATTTGAAAAGTTAAACTCAGTTTGCAATCTGATTAAAAACATTTAGTATAATTTATTATCAGTATCAGAATCCTAAATTTTTGGTTATTTATTTAGTTTAAAAATATTGTTTGAATTCATCGCATGAATACTTAACTTCGAAACATTCATCGGCAGAATTCTTTTTAATATTGGGCTATTTTTTTTAATGAAATTTGAGATTATTTATTTCATATTCTTTTAACCCTTCTAATTTTTTAGTAAAACCATATTAAAAAAGGAAAAAACAAATTTTTTAAACCATTTTTGTAAGAAGCAAAAATGAAAATTTTTAATTTCAAAAGAAATATATTAAGCTTACTAAAACTTTATATGTTGATAAATATTAAAAAGGAATTCTAAAAAAAAAATATCTATAATTTTTCTTTCATACAAATATAATCATTTAAAAAATTATAAATCATAAAGCTGTAGAAAGTCTTTAATCACAAGAAAACTTTTTTTATAAAATTTCTAAATTAAGATTCAAAACAAATTATCTTTGATACTTCTTCAGTTTAAATCTAGGTTTTCCCTAACATCTTTCGTTTGCTACAAACAAAATGATCGCAGCTTGCTCATATTGCTTCAGCTTATTATGCTCAATTTTATGTTGGTGTACAAAAATTATAGCGTATCGATAACTCACATTTAACAAGAACAAAAATTAATATTCGTTTCCTATTTCTAATGCTCAAAAAATATATATTTCAAATATTTATACCTAGTTTAATATGTCAATAAATAATTTTTTCTAGTATTTTTCAATCTCTAGAAACAGATATTTAACCAAAAAAACTGAAATTGCCGGGTGACACATAGCATGTTTTTATATCTCCAAAGTCTAAAAAAGTTGGCGATTGATTTCATCAAATCGTAACCTGTCTTTTAAATACAACTTTATCTAATACTTAAGATGTGCAAAAATATAAATAAATAAATTTGATTATATTCATATATACATACACATGTATTCTGATTATTAATAATTAAATTTTTGAATATCAAATACTTCACTTACGTTTCTCCTGTTCCGTAAAAGTAGACATTATACTTCTTGCTTGTATATTTTCTAATCTTAAAATAAATTACATTATACTAAAATTTTGGAAATATTATAAAGAAGCTAACCTTTGCGGGCCAAGGTGGATATCCTTTAACTTTTGCAAACACTAAATCACCAATTTGAAATGATTTGTCTCTTTTTCCCATTTTGTATTTTGCAAGTTTTTGATATATATAAATTCACGTGTATTTTATCAAGATTCTTCTTTGGTTAATTTTTATCCAAACTTTACGTGCAGAACAATACTTCAAAAATTGGTAGTACTGCCACACAAAAAAGTTTTATACCAAAAGAGCTGTTCTTCTATTATCACAATTTTGTTGGCATTTTAATAACGTATTCAGTCAGCGTTATATATGCAACTGAGACCTTTAAATTAATGACTTCTAAAATTATATTTAATTAAAGAGTATACTTCGTTATAGCGCCAGCTTAATTATATTTGATTAATAATATTTTTATAAAAATATTTAGATTTAAGTAAAAGTTTAAATAATTCATAGCATATATAGCAGCTGGAGGAATGAAATATTTTATTCCGTGACTGAATGTAGTGGGTGAAATCCTCTCTTTGCGTGACAGGATGAATTGCAACTATAATGTAAAGTTTGACTGAGAATCAAAAGGATCATCTACGTATAGGCTGTGTCTAGATTAGCGATTTGGACAGCGTTTTATTATAGGCGATCTAAGAGACGCCCTAGCCCAAGGGCAAGTTTATTGCTCAAACACAATGAATGCAGTTGCAGTGCGGAAGCGGTAACAGCTGGCATGCTTATAGGGATTTATATAGCTGAATTTCCGAATTCTGAAAGAAAATGCAGTCCGCAACGCAATCGCGTGTGTTTGGGCCATTACAATCAGAAGTACATTGACTGCAATAATTATTTGATATTTTGCTTGGTTGCATTATAAATACAAGAAAACTTAGTTGAAAAGCACAAATTATAATTTACTAAAAGCTTGTAATGTATTAATTGCAGTGCTTATTGCCTACTTTTGATTGTAAACTAGCTTCTGGTTGCCTATAATGCTGCTATCACTGTTCGCTGGGCACAGCCTTAGCAACTGTGCATAATTAAACTAACAGCTTTTTGTCAAAACATTTTAAAAAGATAGAGGGGATTTAAATAGAACCACTGGATTTTAACGTAGCACATTAATGCACACATTAATTTCAAAGTATGTCTGATTAAATTTACTTTATACAAACAAGACACTCAGGTTAATCTGAGAATTGTAATATTCAATTTTCGTTGAATCTATGAAATCATCGATTGGATGAAGGTTATATACCAAAAGTCATACTTTACAACATGCTTTTACATTAATAAAACCAAATATTTCAACATACAAAAAGAATATTTATGAAATGAACTGGAAAACGTTTGGTATAAACCTTAAGGTGCAAACACAATGACGCGGTTTGCAGAGTGGAAGGGGATTAATTCATAATTCCGAAACTCAGCTGTCACCACTTCCGCTCCGCAAACCGCTTCATTGTGTCTGCACCTTTATTAAGGCCCAAACACAATGCACGCGGCACGCGGCAGCGGCGCGCAAACGGCAAAGTAGAATCCATACAAACAAATGGGAGCTGACACAATGCGCGCCGCGCTGGAAGAAAACCGCGTTAAAAGTAGACCTAATTTCTACTTTGACACGCGGTTTCCTTGAGAAAAATTTAACTAGATGGCTCTGCTTGTGTAGCTTTGAAAATTTTCTAGCAGGATCGCTCATCGTTGAAAGATAATTACTTTTATGCCGACATATTTACTTTTCATGTTGTGTTTAAGAAAATATTTTCGATGCTTTTTTCATTCAAGAGTGTAATAAAGTGTTTTAAGTGGACTAATTGAATGTTTATTGAAAAGCATTCTTAAGGCCATCTGTTTGCTTCTGATAAAATACACTAGCTAGATAGCGGAGTCATCTATTTTTTTGCTATTAAAGTTGGTAATATATGTCAACCGCGCCGCTTGCATTGTGTTAAGTAACCGCGTTCAGGTTTTGTGCACAACTTCACAAAAAACCGCGTTTGCGCGCCGCTTGCGCGCCGCGTTCATTGTGTTTGGGCCTTTATATAGTAACCCCGAGTTTAACTATGAATTAAAGAACATACCTAATATTGACAGTAAAGTATTTTGTGCCATATTTGTTTTTATTTGGCGGTAAAAATGTCAGGACGCGAGGGTGGCAAAAAAAAACCGCTTAAAGCACCAAAAAAATCAGAAAAAGGACTTGATGAAGAGGACTTAGCTTTCAAACAGAAAAAAAAAGATGAACAAAAGGCTTTGGAGGCAGCTAAGCAAAAAGCAGCACAGAAGGGTCCTTTAGTGGGTGGCGGAATCAAAAAGTCAGGGAAAAAGTGACTTACTCAAGAAAAAAAAAATTTTCCTTTACTTTTAAAATTCTTAAAATTGTTTCATATTTCCTGTCAAAGTATAAGAATACTTATATTGTTTCTAAATTGAATTAATAAATGATCGTTTATAATGTATTTAAGTTTTGTTTCATACTAGTTTTAATACTTGCTAGAACACGTAAAATTGTTATTAAATTATAAACCAATATAGGTATTGCTTTGATTTTTATAGTAACAAAAGAATTTAACAACATGTATAAAACATTTCTAAAAATATACTACTGGGTTACGTTTGTATTATGAAATAAGTAATCATTCCTTTATTTACACAAGAAAAGTTAACCATTTTATTTTTTCTAAATTATCTTGTTTAGAATCTAAGTTTCGGTGTCTCTAAACTTTCGTTTTCTGTTATTTTTTAAAATTATATTTTCAAAAATGTTTACATAAAGTTTATTCAAAACAAATTTTCTTTGACAAAATATAGCATCGAATAAATAAGATGTAAACCAAACTATAAAATTTATTAAATTTATTTAAATATTAAATCTCTATTATTGAAAGGAGACATTTTAGTACATAAAAAGTTCAAAACTATAGTTAATTATCTTCATAAATTGTATTATATAATAATTTTTTCTACACATTACTAAAAAAAACTCAAAAGCCTTTCGAATTAAGATGATCTTAGCTTAGCCAGTTGATCTTCCATATCTTTTTTTGATCGGGCACTTTGACTTATACTTGAACCTTCTATTCCAGGAGCGTTCGCCATCTGTGTAAATAAAAATTTAATCAGTGATGAAAATTCAAAATAAATAAATTACTTTTCCGGAAATTTCGATTCCAATTTCATCCAAAACTTTATTAATAACAAGATTACTCTCATCTTCATCACCTGATTCTGTTAGCATATCATCTAAGGTATCGTTTACTTAAAATTATAAAATATAAAAATTATTTTCTTTAAATATAAATATTCTTACTCATTTCATCAGTCATTTCCATTTTCATATTAGCTTGTTGAAAATCTCTCATATTTCTAGCTACTCCTTCTGGCTGAAGAATCTTATTCATATTAGCCATCGTTTTTGATGTGTTAGACATGACATCCGAAAGAGCTATATTGGCACCCATTGCTTTATTTTGATAACCGATGGATGTGATCTTTGGTAAATAAATTTATAAATATTCAAATATAAGCACGCTGTTTTCTACGGCTTAAGGCGGGCACCCACTTAGTGCGCATATCGCCGCGGGTAAATTTTTTGATATCATAGACTCACGCTAAGTTGTTGATTCTGTTCCCCCTTAAATCTGAGTATTTCATCGTGAAATTCATGTGTACATATACTTTTTGTATAATTTTTTGTTGTTTTAGCAATGCCTTGGCGCTTGCAAAAGAATTGCTATATTGCAATTTACATTTAATTATTGCAAAACTTTGTTATGATTTTGGCAAGGGCATTTTTGTTTTTTTTTTCAGTTTAAAAGCTGAATTCACACACATTGAGAGAAAAAGAAAGTAAAAAAATAGAAAAGTTTTGGGAAGTTAAGTTTTGAAATATTTTGCGGCTGTTAGTGATTAGTTTAACTTAGTTAACCGCAGAGATTCCCGCGGAACCGCACTAACTGAATTGTGAAATTTGTGTGATTTTTGCCGTTATGAATGTTACCCGCGGAGATATGCGCACTAAGTGGGTGACCACCTTTATATTAATTAACTAATCGATTTTACTAAATATGTAGTTTATGAAACCAACGTATTTATAAAATTTGTGTTCACATATATAGAAAATCTCTGCAAAACGAAGCTAAATTCTTATAAATTCAAAAAATTTTGGAGATAATAAATTCGTCAACCTACCTTGCTGTTTGCAGCATAAGTTCGGTCTTTTTGTTTTCTGAGCTGTACTAATTGTTTAGCTAATATTTTACATGCATCATTATTTCCAGTTTTAGCATTTTGTTTGATTTCTAATAGCTGATAAAAAAATTCCTTTTAAAAAGTTTAACAAATAATTTGAAATTATTTACCAGTTTTTGTTCTTCAACTTCAAGTTTTTTGCGTTCCCGCTCAATATCTCGCCCAGCTTTACGCAGTGATTTATCATTATCTCTTTGTTGTTCTGCGTGTTAACGTTAAGCAAACAATTTAATTCAATCATGGACAAGAATAAATAAAAGAAGTTTTACAAATCAAAATAATATTCTGTACAAATTCTATTTTAGTTCATGTGACAATTACTACCCTTATTTATTAAATAACTATGTTTAACATTTAAACTTTGCAAATTATAACAAAAAAAAAACTGATTGGAGGCTGAGTGAAGCTTGCTACGAAATTGGAAAAATTGTATTGTACTAAAAAATATTAGCAGAAATTAAAACAAAATGCTATTTTCAGAAAGATTGATAAAATGATGTTTATCAGTATATGTATTTAGAAAGTATACTAACTTTAGCCAAAGAAATAAAGATAGAAAAAAATAGTCTAAAACATATATTATAGTGTTATGGCTCGAATTTTTGAATTTTAGTATTTTTTGCTTTTAGAAAAAACTTCATTTTTCTTGCTTTGAAGTTATTTACCTTTAGCTGTCGGTTTTTTCCCAAGGATATTGTTAAACATTTTGACTTGTATTTTTCATTTTTATATAAAACAGGTGATTTAGTGACAGTTACAAATGTCATTATATATTTAATGGTGCCCTAATAATTTGGAATATTTTTTCTAAGCTCAGGGTGTGTTCAAAAATGAACTCAAATTTAAATGTTTTTTTACTTGGTGTCTAGATTAGCGTTTTAAGGTGGCTATACACCTCAAAAAAAAAATCAATGAGATTAGATGGATTATCAGAGCAATAAGTAATAACAACTTAAAAATAACCATCGCTAACGCCGATGACTACAGAAAAACAAAATCCTTACTAGAGGCAATGAAAAGTGTAGAACAAATACAATTCCATACATATCAAATGAAACAAGATCGAACTTACAAAATTGTCATTAGAGGATTGCCATGTAGCATCCATCATGACGAAATTGAAGCCGATCTTGAGAATCTCGGTCATGAAGTACGACATATTAGTAACATATATGAAATGATTACAAGTAAAGACAAAAAAAAGAGAAAGTCAACTTCCCATTGTTCAAAGTCGAGTTAAAACAAAAAGGCAACAATAAAGAAGTATACAATATTAAAAGCATAGCACACTGCAAAGTAACTATAGAGCCACCAAGAAAAATAACAAGTATTCCACAATGCACAAATTGCCAGCAACTCGGACATACCAAAAGCTTCTGTAAAAGGGAGCCAAGATGTGTTAAATGTGCCCAAAATCATCACTACAAAGACTGTAAAAAAAATTAGAAAGTCCACCAATATGCATACTGTGCAGCGAAACAGGTCACACCGCAAATTATAAAGGATGCCCTGTCTATCAAGCTAAAATAAAGAATTACAAAACAAGTAAAACAACAGTGATGCAACGACTGCAGACACGAAGATACCAGCTACCACACAAGTCACAAAAAGCATATCCTATGCACAAGCAACAAAAGATCAAGCATCAGTAATACATGAAACTTCCAATAACGACAAGGGCAACACCCCAAGCAACGAGGCACATAGCAAAGATATCTTAGCAATACTTCAGCAAATTCAAAACTCATTGAAATTATTAACTTGAAGAGGGGAAAAACTTGAATGTGAAACCATTCCACTGCAAAATACAAAGAAAAATAAGGAAACTAACTCAAGTTAAAAGAAAATAAAATGAACTCGATAAAAATACTGACTTGGAATGCGAATGGGCTGCATGCACGAGTCCAAGAACTGGAGCAATACCTCCACTCAAACAACATCGATGTAGGGCTTATCTCAGAAACACATTTCACAAGCAAAAATTACATTAAGATCAAAGGCTATCAAGCATACTGGGCAACCCATCCCAGTGAAAAAGCTAGGGGTGGCTCAGCAGTAATCATAAAAGAAAACATAAAACATAAACAACACACATCAATACGAGAAAATTACATACAAGTCTCAACTATCACAATCCAATGCAACAACGCAGACCTAAATCTTGCAGCTGCCTACTGCCCACCAAAGTACGTACCAACGAAGCAGCAGTTTCAACTCATCTTCAAGACTCATATCGCCAGGCAAAGGCAATGAACTCTTAAGAGCAATTCAAGAAAATGATTACAATTATCAAACAACGGGTAAACCAACATACTGGCCCTCAGATCCAGATAAGATACCAGACCTACTAGACTTCTTTATTACAAAAGGAGTCCCTTCGAACTACATGAAAACAAACGACAGTTATGATCTAAGCTCAGACCACACTCCAGTGCTGTTAACTATAGAAGCAAAGGTAATGCCAAAAAATAAGAAGAAAAACTTAACAAACAAATATACAGACTGAGAGTTATTCAGAGAACATCTAGAACAACATATAGATCTAAAAATAAAACTTAAGAGCAAGAACGACTTAGAGAATCAATCTAAAGTAATCATTGAATTAATTAGAAAGGCAGCAATCCTAGCCACGCACGAACCAAAAAATGATACCAACTATACAGGCCTTACCTACACGGCGGAGATAAGAGAGTGCATTAAAGAAAGAAGAAAAGCGCACAGAATCTGGCATTCCTCCAGAAATCCAGTAGACAAAAACAAATTCAATAGTATTAGCAATAAAGTCAACACCTTAATAAAAATATACAAGACAGAAAGTTTCAAAAAATTCATGAGCAAAATAGGCCCAGATAAAGACAAAGAATATACATTATGGAAGGCAACACGCAAACTTAAACGCCCACAACAAAAAATACCTCCACTACGAAACCAACAAGGTAAATGGGTAAACAAAGAGGAAGAAAAAGCCTAACTGTTCGCTCAATACTTAGCAACAGTCTTCAAGCCACATGATATTCAATCCGGAATAAAAACCAGTCCAGATTACCAACAGTATAAAGAAATAAAAAAGATCACTGCCGCTGAGGTAGCCCTTGAGATAGAACAAAACTTGAACATTAAAAAATCTCCTGGGGTGGACCAAATTACACCTAGAATTCTAAAAGAAATGCCGGCGAAAGCAGTTAAATTGCTCACATACCTGTATAACGCCTGCATAAGACATCAGTATGTACCAGAAAGCTTTAAAACTGCACAGATAATAATGATTAAAAAACCGGGTAAACCGGCTGAAGAAACCTCCTTATACAGACCGATATCACTGCTGTCAACAGTCGCAAAGATATTCGAAAAACTTCTACTAAAACGACTAAAGCCACTTATAAAAATTCCTGACTTTCAACACGGATTCAGAAACAACCACTCCACAAAAGACCAAGTACACAGAATAACAAGTAAAATAGAACAGGCCTTCGAGGAAAAGAAATACTGCTGCGTGGTATTCTTAGATGTAGCTCAGGCATTCGACAGAGTTTGGCATAGACGGCTCATATATAAAATGAGCATGCAGATACCTCAAAATCACTGCAAACTGATTGAATCATACATAACAAATCGAAAATTCAGAGTACAATATGAAGACGCTAAGTCTAACTTCTATCCAGTGCAGGCAGGAATCCCACAAGGTAGTGTGCTGGGACCACTACTATATCTGCTATATACCTCTGATATACCTACAACAGAAGACACATGCCTCGGCACATTTGCTGATGACACAGTAATAATATCAAGTGATAAAACACAAAAAAAAGCTGCGGAAAAAATACAAACTACACTAAATCAAGTCAGCAAATGGACCACAGGTTGGAAGATCAAACTCAATAGAACCAAATCAACTCATGTAACATACACGCTGAGGAAAAAAATAAACAACTTACATATATATATCAATGGAGAACAAATTCCGTAGGAACAATCAGCTAAATACCTAGGTCTACATCTAGATTCCAAATTAAATTGGAAATTTCATGTGCGACAGAAGGCCAAACAAATCAAAGAAATAATAAGGAAGTAATCCTGGTTAATTGGATACAAATCGCAACTGAATCTAAGGAACAAAAGATATATGACAATTATAAAACCAATCTGGACATACGGAATACAACTATGGGGATGTACGCATGAATGCAACATAAAAACCATTCAAACTTGTCAAAATAAAATCCTACGATTAATAACTAACGCATATCGATACGTGACAAACATGAAGATCTAAAAATAAAATGAGTAAAAGAAGTCATCCAAGAACACGCTGCAAAACATGAAAAAAGACTCCATCATTACTACTGCTGGACACAACAAGCCAGGCAAGACGGCTTCACCACAAGAAACCACATGACCTAACATACTAATACTAACACCTATAGGAAACTGATCACTGGATCTTCACTCCCGCACACGTCACACACACTTAGTTAATAATACTAATAAATTAACTGCAAATAGATTAAGATTGTAGTAAACAAACACTGAATAAAAAAAAAAATAAATATTTTTATAAATAAAAGACTAATTCTTATTTTGCAGATAATAAATAAATGATGAACTCTGAAATGCATCGGTTTCAGCTTTCCTATTAAGATCCAGCTGCAAAAGATCCAAATGGTATGTCTCAAAATATGCTGAATATGTTAAAAACAACACCAATTTTTATACTTAAAAACATATATTATACTCCATTTAGAATTTTATAAAGCAACTGCATATGGTTAACAAAAATATGCAATAGTAGATACAAGGAACAGGTAGAACAGGTAGACATCTATAAGTAGTTTTAAATTTAACCCCTATCGGTTCTTTGTATACGACCGTATACAATTTTTGAATATAAAATTAAAATTTAACAAAAACCAGTCGATGGAATGTGCTGAAATTTTGTAAAATAGCTTTATTTTCCATAACAAAACAGGATTCAATATCAACATATGTCACGCATTGCGTATTGCCTGAGTAGAAATAGTTCCGAATCGGTTCTTATGTATACGATAGTATCCCAGCGGTTAATTTCTCCTCGATCAGTGACAAAGGGAAACCAAGTGGTCACCGAACAATGTTAATCTATAAGTTCCACGCACTGATGACATTTAAATAGGAAATGAGTACAGAAATGTCCCCGGTCCGTTTGTGTGTGCGTGCATATCGGTGTTATATATAGGCTGGCATATTTAAAAGGGGTATATTAAATATAATATTTTTTCTCTCGTTCACACTACCCTGAAAATGAAATGTTTTATTTGCTTGAAATGAAATAGGGGAAAGGAAACTCATATTTTTTTATATAAAAACATTTATTTTTCTATTTTGTTTTCTTTACACATAAAAACTTATAAATTATTTAATTAAATATAAATATTTCACTTTTTCACATATTAAAATAAAAATTAAAACACGTAATTAAAACATGCACTCGCGACTTAAGCAAACGAAACTACACTAACAAATGTCAAAGAGAGATCATATAGAGTGGATATGCGAGAGTTGAACAAAAATTTTCTAAGTTTTTAGGACTTAGATTTTGTGAACAAAACTCCATATATTTTTCAAGGGACAAACAATGACATTTGTCACTAATCCGCGTTTAAGGGGGAATTAACTGCTGGGATACAATATGTCACATATGCATACATTTACATATGCATACACTTACATATGTATATGTTTGGCGCTCTTTTTCTTCTTATTCGCTTCATAGCGTCATTGACTGTACACAAGTAAACATTATTTACTGCGTCATAGGTATTTTGTGTTGTTTTTTTATTATTTTTCGCTTGTTTTTTTGATCGTTTTCGTTTGAATTCATTATTGTTTTGTAAAAATGGATCGAGTTTTGCGTGAAAATCGAAAAAAAAGACGAGTACGATATTGAAAATAGTTCGGATAGTGATTTTAGTCAAGACAGTGAAAATGAAAACAAATTTAATCTTGTAAATGATTTCCTAATTATTATAGGCTTATTATAGTTTTTATTACAGAAAGTATGAAGCAAAATCTAACAAAATTTTTAATTATACTGGGACTAATTTTATTGGCAAAGGTAAATTTTAATTTATAGAATTTTATACTTGTATCTTATTTATTGGAAATACCAGATGACTTTACGGAATTTTACGGAACTAAAAACCAATTAAACGCTAGAAATTAATATAATTATTCAAATTACTAACTTACTAATTATCAAATTACTAAAAATAAACCAGAATTAAAAATATTTTCAATTATTGTCTTTCATTTTTACGGAATTTTACGGAACTCTCCAACAATCTCTGCCGCAAATTAGGGAACTATGGAACTTTGAAATCTTCATTCTCAACTGACACTAATGACACTGTATTTTTAAATAAAAACCAATTAAACGCTAGAAATTAATATAATTATTCAAATTACTAACTTACTAATTATCAAATTACTAAAAATAAACCAGAATTAAAAATATTTTCAAGTTATTGTCTTTCATTTTTACGGAATTTTACGGAGCTCTCCAACAATCTTTGCCGCAAATTAGGGAACTCTAGAACTCTGAAATCTTCATTCTCAAACTGACACTTTTTAAATTTTTAATGCTTTAATTTTTGTTTTCATACAGGACTTTTTCTGTGAAAAGTTAGTGTGGAAAAAATAAACAAAAGTTTTAAAGATAGATGAATTTTTTTATTAGCACAAGCAACAACGCCTCTTTCACGCTTTTAGCCCCATGATGTTTGGACTATGAAACTGAAGAAAATGATGATGTTGAAGAAGAAGTTGCTGCAAATCCAGCGAATAAGTAATGGTCAAAAAAATCGAATATTCTTCGGAACCATTTGAATGGAATAGAAGAAATTCATTTCGACGAGCTGACAATATTGTTTCAGGTAAAAATATACCTTTTTAATTGCGTATCATTGTTTGCTTGTATTTTTTTGTATTCGTTTCTTCATTCATTTCTTTGCTCTTATGGTATGTATTATGATCATATAATTTCAGGCCCAAAAGCAATTACATGTGCCAATATTGTTGATCCTATGACTGCATTTCTCATGTTTCTTCGACCAGCTGAGCATATTGTTTTGAATATGACGAATGTATATGGCGTATGAAAGTACAAAGACCAAGGGGAGAACATCGATTTGGTAACTTTGCATGCATATTTTGGTTTGTTGCTACTTGTTGGAATGAAAAAACTGGCCGGCCAATATTTAGAGCTACAATTCCATTGAAGAAGTTCAAAAGAATACATGGTAGAATTTTTTTTTTTTTTGAATGGATAGTTTCCCCTAGAACACTATTCTCTCGGCCACAACAGAAGAGACGCAACTGGGTTCCATATCTATCGCAGTATGGTTAGATCCTATGTGGTCAGTTAAGACCTGGGGATCAAAACCTGTAATGCAAAATGATTAAAAAATTGCTAAACAATTTGGGGAAAAACCTGAAGAAAGGCTTGAATAAATTATAATAAAATATAGGAAAGATTAAAATTTGTTTCATTTTTTAAAAGCCTGGTAGTTTCACTTAAAAATAAAACATAAATAATAAGGATGAAAAATAAATATGATATAAAAAAAACCGAAACACTCATCCGGGAACCGCAGCCCCAGGAGTATCCGGGGGTCCCTACCATGGACCGTTGCACCCTACCGTGACCAATATCTTAGATTTCAAGAGTGATATAAAAGTGAAAAAAAAGAAAATAAATACAAAAAAATTGTTGCCTTCTTTAATTTCCTAGAAAAAGCTCCTTTTAGAAACTTCAACTTCAACCTATTACAAAAAAATATTTGTAAAAGAATAAAAATTAATTAATTTATACACATTAATATATATTCAATACAAAATTCACATTCAAATGTATACATCACATTAGCAATTCAAAACCATATTACAAAAATAACTAAATTAACTAAACCATAAGTATAATAATAATGAAATTGAACCTAAGTTTCGATTATTTCTGTTACCTGATTTGAAGGTACTTTTTTTAACGATAATGGGTTTGGAAAGAAAATGAAACCTGCTTGGGAAACTGGTTTGTCTTCTTTACCGTACATCACGAACTGTTGCCCTGTTTCCCGTGAGATGATATTGGGTTGACATCCCATTTCAAATCTTTGAGTACAATATAAACCATCAGTTAGATTTAAAATATGTTTAAATAATCCACTAGGCTGATTAGGCAATTTAAGAGACAGACACCAATAATCCTTAGCTCTAATTTTCTTTGGTTTTATAGTTTTTCGTAGAACAGAATTATTAATTTCCTTTATAGGGGGGAGATTACTTGACTCAAAGAATTTAAAGGAAACTTTGAAACAGATGAATTATTAACAAGACAATTTACTCTTGTCCTAGAAGACCATAAGATTCTGTTAAAACGGCAGCGAGACAGTCCTAATCTATGTATCATACATTGCCATTTTCTGCTCAAATTATGATTAAGTAAAGGTTTCTTTGTTTCTTGCCATATTTTTCTAAGTCGACTGTTTCCACTTAGCCAGATCCTACGACTATTTTTTGTAGCCCATTTCTTGGGAAGACTGCTGAGGGAAAACTCTGAGGAAACTTGTACTAAAATAGGTCTTGATAAAATTGTTTTTTCTAAGTCAACTATGGCAAACCCAAATTACCATCCTTTTTTGAAGCATCAGTATAAAGTGTATAATATTCTTTGTACCTGGAATTTCTTAATTCTCTAAAATATTGAACATATGCTTCAGGAGAGGTATTTTGCTTCTTGTATTGGGATAGAGAAATATCTATATTTAATCTGACATTCAGCGTTATGCGACGTAATCTACATCATGTAGACTACGCCATTCTTTACACGTCAACAGTTCGATTTAGAAAATAATTTATTATCTACATTATCTACCCGTAGACAGTTAAAATGGATTTTGGTTGTACATATACTAAATAAATCCGTGATAATAGACGACTTGGCACGGTTTCCACTAGTGGGGACACTATATATGTACTTTTTCCGATTAAGTCCGACACCCAGATATCGGAAAAAATAGTAAAAAAATTTAAAAAGTTGTTTTAATATGGTTTTTCGATCTTTAAAGTTTACACTAAAACCTCTTTAAAATCGCCATATTTGAACTGCCACAATATAAAAATCTTCTTCTTCTTCCCATCAAAGTTGTCATCACTAATTCATTTGTCAATGAAGGCTAGTAGTTTAGACCTAAATTCAAGGCTACGTTAATTAATGAATTAAATTTTTTCTTGGTTGGTCTAAATAATGTTATTATACTATTTATTTATAAATATATGTATTATTTAATTAGAAAAACTATTATCTATTCGTCAGTGTACTAAACTTGGATATAGAAGACGAGAACTTTTACCTGAGCTAACAATTTGATGTTTATATATTTTAAGGTGTCATAATCAATCATAATTTAAGAAGAAAACATATTTATTGGTATCAATTATTATGGAAACTAAAAATTTCTTTTATTTTTATTTACAGAATTATTGCTCACCAATTGTATGCTGTGGTTTTTTGCATAAATTCCTTGTAATTTTATTGGAACCCAAAAACTCGCAAAAATATTTCATAAAGGTAAAATAGAGCTTACATTCCAACCCGATTGGTACATCAACGTATTTGAAAATTAAATAATAAGTAAAATAAAAAGAGACTGATAGTTAATATTTTTTATATAAAATGAATATGTAGCACTGGGTAATAATTGGTGATAATAATAAAGGAATATTATACTCTAACTAAAAAAATCATTTCAATTTATTCCTTACACTATGCTTATAATATATAACACATCTACAAGTTTTTTTATAGATTTTACTGTAGATATTGTTTAAAAATAATCCGCACTTGATGACTTCCGGCCGCCGATAATGAAATACTTTTGTCTATGTCGTTTTAACAAAATGAAAGTGAATCTTTTGTGATATTTTGACAAAAAATTTTCGTTAAGTTTTTCAGTGCTGCAGTGCAGTGCTGATTATAGAAGTTTATATATATTAATATTATATTTTTTTTTAAAAATATTTAATAGAGTTTAAATTAAAAATATTTAATAGAGTTTAGTTTGTCTAGATATTCTGCTGATATTTGTATTCAATACAAATTCAAACAAACAAATAAAGCCTCAGAATATTTCTTGTAATATATACGAAAGTATGAAAAATTATAATCTGCTTTAAGCGTTAAGTACTTTTAATGTCATTTTTCGAATTTAACACAATCGAAAATAAAAATTCATAAATAAATTGAGAAACACATCCTCAAAAAATATTAATAACACTCTAATTAACAATATTTTCTTTCAAATATGATAGGTTTTTCTTATTACTTATTATAATTATGATTGACAGAGTTGTAATGTATACTGTTGCAAAATACAATAGTTAAGAATAACAAAATGAAATTTTCTTATATAAATTAAATTAAATAAACAAAGAAGGTAAGTGTGGACTGTATTCTGTATCCAATTTTAATTATATGTCTCTGATGATTTATGTGGGAGTAATCATAATTATTAATGTTCCCCTCTTTTTGACACATTGAGCCGTTTATTGCTTGAATAAAGTTCAGCTTACATTTTTAAATATGCAAATCCACGACAATCTGAAAAATTTTAGCATTTATACCTCAATAGCGCGGTACTACGGTGAAGACCAAAGTGCAGCTCAAGTTTTCGCTGAGGAGATTGGTGAGCAGCTGTTTACTTTATTTAATTTTAGAAATTTTAACTTCAGCCTAGAGCCTACTGTCCCAATCAAGGACAAGGTATGCATTGACCGTTTGCGTAATAAACTTTTTTACCCTTGTTATAGAAGAACAGTTAAATAAAAGATGTAAACATACGTTTAAAGTTTAATTTATGCCCAAATAACATCTGTTTTAAATAATATTTATAGTAAAAATACCCGGTATTGGTTATATATGCATTAAAACTAGTTTCGCATACTGTGTATAGGTTTGCATTATCAATTTGAATTCCGGGTTATTAATTAAATCTGTTACATAAATAAATAAACAAATTTTATTACTTAGGTTTAATTCCTTCGCGGGAGTCAACACCACCAAGATGTTGTCGTGTTTCAATGAAGGTGGAGGCACGCCCTAAGGCCAAATTAGGTTGGATGTGGCGGTGCAGTAAAAATCGTAAGGAATGTAGAAAATTGATTAACCCAGTGAGAGGTACTTTCTTTGAAAACTGTCGCATTCCAATTAGAGACATTCTTCTAATTATAATGTCCTTTGTTGCAAATATAAACTTAACATTTGTAATTAAACATTTGAATGCATTAAGAAAGCAATGTGGCCAACCTGGCATTAGCACAGAAACCGTGGTAGACTATTATAGCTTCTGCAGGGAGGTCGCAGAAGTTATAATGTCCCACGAAAATATTCAGCTTGGTGGGGAAGGAAAATCTGTACAGGTAGATGAAACCTTCCTCACCAAGAGAAAATATGAAAAAGGGAGAGTAACGACACAAATGACAACAGTTCTGCTTGGTCTTTATTGCAAGGAGGATAAAACGGGTCTGTTTTTCAAAGTTAACTCAAAATCAAAAAAAGATCTTTGGCCCTATCTGTCGAAATATATTCACGAAGATACCGATACTATATATACAGATAGTGCCAAGCAGTACCAAGGGGTCGATCGCATAATTTCTGAGAAAACTATTCATAAGACGACGAACCATAGCATAGGGGAATTCGTAGAAGAAGGAAACCCGGACAACACTACAAACCACATTGAAAATCAGAATAAATTATTGAAACGTTCCATAAAATATAGAGCTACTACAGAATCTATTAATCAATACATGGTTCTTTTTCTTTATCGCCAACATTACCTTAAGAAATGCGTTGACGAGGGAAGCAAAATACATACTTTCTTGAAGCACCTGATTAAGGTAAGCAAATTCTGAAAATAAAATTATAAATTAATTGTTTTAAATTTTTACAGATCTACCCGGGTAACATAAATGGAATCCTTCAAGAAGGCATACAACTTCGAGCTATTGACCTTCCTACAGTTGAATCCGAAGGGATTGAAGGCCTTTTAAAATATAATCCGTCCCAAGTGGAATACGAAGAAGATGAAGGAAATGAAGAAAATGAACAAGATGAAGGAAATGAAGGAAATAAAGAAGATATTATTGACCCTCTGACGCTCTACGAAGAAGATGAACAAGATGAAGGAAATGAAGAAAATGAACAAGATGAAGGAAATGATGGAAATAAAGAAGATATTATTGACCCTCTGACGCTCTACGAAGAAGAAAGCGGAAATGAAGAAGATACTGTTGACCCTCTGACGCTCTACGAAGAAGAAAGCGGAAATGAAGAAGATACTGTTGACCCTCTGACGCTCTACGAAGAAGAAAGCGGAAATGAAGAAGATACTATTGACCCTCTGACGCTCTACGAAGAAGAAAGTGAAAATGAAGAAGATATTATTGACCCTCTAACGGTCTACGAAGGAGAAAGTGGAGATAAAGAAATCTCCCTTGATAATTACTCGAATTAATTTTTCAATTACAATTTTAGTCTAAGTAGTGTAAGTTAGTTTAAGCAGATATATCAGGTCTTCTGATACAGGTTGTATTTTTTTATGAATATTTTTTTAAATAATAATTCTAATTCTTATTTTGCAGATAATAATTATTGCTATTAGTGCAAAGGATCTAATCCAAGATGAAATTAGGTGAAAAACCTTTAATGTAAGCATTATGATAAAAAGAAATTAAAAACAATAATACGCTATGAATTTAACACTTGAATTTTATGCACCATGGTATGGACATGGTAAAAATTTTAAACCAATTTATAATGAATTAGCTTAAAAACTTATTAATGAAAATATAACTACTGAAAAAATGGATGTAACTTTCAATTACATATAATATTTAAATAAGGAAACTGAAGAAGTTTTGTGGGAAGAAGCCAATCTTGAAGAAAACGAAGATGTTTCTGATTCCGATGTGAATTCGGTTTTAGCATTTTGTGAAGGTGAAAGACCCTGAAATTTTAATCGTTACTTGTCAAATGTTATGTCAAATTTATTGGAAAGCTAATGTCGAAAGGAAATGAGGAACAAGCAAAGGTTTTGCTTCAGAAGTATAGCCCTGAACAAGAATATTAATATCAAGACGATATTGAACAGCTACTACTGATAAAAAATAGTTCACATGTAGAAAATAATGATTTAGTTAGTTTAGAAATTTGTTGTCAAAATATCACAAGATTCACGTTCATTGTTAAAACGACATATCCAAGAAAAAAAAGTCGGAAGCTGTCTCTCAAATAATAAATAAACATTTGCATTATATGAAGGTGCGACAAGAAGCAAGGGGCAATGTCAGGCAGCTGCTGGTGCAATTATTATTAGAGAAGCAAAACGACAAGATAATAAAGTTCGAGTATATTATGGATTATTAAAAGAGGTAGATATAAACTATTTTATATTTAAATGTAATACGTATATGTACATGTAAATGTAAATGTAATAAACCTAAAAAAAAAAACAAAAGAAAGATCCCTTATTTTTAAAGAAATCGAAATCCTCCTCCTCATGATCGTATACCATTGTTGCAATTAAAAGACGCCGATAAGTTAGAAAAAATAAAAGCACTTAGAAAATCAACCAAAAGAGTAAATTTAGGATATCTACAGTAAAATCTATAAAAAAATTACTATTTAAATGTGAAAAAAAAATTAATTAGTTTCTCAAAAGCTTTGGCAAACTTGTAGATGTGTTATATATTATAAGCATAGTGTAAGGAATAAATTGAAATGATTTTTTTAGTTAGAGTATAATATTCCTTTATTATTATCACCAATTATTACCCAGTGCTACATATTCATTTTATATAAAAAATATTAACTATCAGTCTCTTTTTATTTTACTTATTATTTAATTTTCAAATACGTTGATGTACCAATCGGGTTGGAATGTAAGCTCTATTTTACCTTTATGAAATATTTTTGCGAGTTTTTGGGTTCCAATAAAATTACAAGGAATTTATGCAAAAAACCACAGCATACAATTGGTGAGCAATAATTCTGTAAATAAAAATAAAAGAAATTTTTAGTTTCCATAATAATTGATACCAATAAATATGTTTTCTTCTTAAATTATGATTGATTATGACACCTTAAAATATATAAACATCAAATTGTTAGCTCAGGTAAAAGTTCTCGTCTTCTATATCCAAGTTTAGTACACTGACGAATAGATAATAGTTTTTCTAATTAAATAATACATATATTTATAAATAAATAGTATAATAACATTATTTAGACCAACCAAGAAAAAATTTAATTCATTAATTAACGTAGCCTTGAATTTAGGTCTAAACTACTAGCCTTCATTGACAAATGAATTAGTGATGACAACTTTGATGGGAAGAAGAAGAAGATTTTTATATTGTGGCAGTTCAAATATGGCGATTTTAAAGAGGTTTTAGTGTAAACTTTAAAGATCGAAAAATCATATTAAAACAACTTTTTAAATTTTTTTACTATTTTTTCCGATATCTGGGTGTCGGACTTAATCGGAAAAAGTACTCGGAAAAATTACATATTAGAGTGTCCCCACTAGTGGAAACCTCCCCGACGACTTAACTGATTAAATACACTTTTTATATCCCTTATCAATTAAAGTGGTCGATAATGCCAAAAATAAATTAAAAACTTTAATGTATACAGTTTTCCTTAGCAAATACTGGCTGTCAAAAGAACGATCACCATCATCATATTTGACATTTCGATTTGTATGACGATGAAATGTTATCCTAACCTAAAATATTGCGTTGTTTAGTACATTGTATACGTCATTGTCGACATAGTTGACAATATCTACACCAAATTTAATTGTCTAAGCATTGTTTACGCTGAAGTGTAGACAATTAAAGTCTACGCGTAGAGGAACAACCCTGCTGACATTATGCCATGGAGTGATTAAATTCGATAAAAAACCCATATCTCTTATTAAAGGCTAAGGTAACGGAAAAAATTCTCGAAGAAATTTGTAACCATGTTGTATGGCTGAATCAAAATGCCGAGGTGGAAATCTCATGCTTGCGGGCTCTCTAGTAATGACCTGTTCACTCGTGATTACCCCCGCAAGATACGAAAAAAGCATTAGCACCACCAATATTTGAGATAGTTCAAGCCATTCTTTCTGTGGCTGCTTTTACCCTCTCCCTAACATTAAAGAACCCCAACTCTATTAAAAGATCTGGAATAGCAGAAGTTCTCCCTGCACCCAAAACAGATCTAATAATATCATTTACTTTGGTCCGTAGCATCCCCATATTCCGTGACGAGGAAGACAATTCATACAAATTAAGTCCATAATTGATTTTTGACCACACTAAGTTATATGCTATTGAAATCAGAACCGAAGGAGGAGTGGAATAAGGTTTGGCCCCCAAAATCTTTATAATAGATAAAGTCTGAAACAGAGCTTTTCTAACTTTGTGCGTATGATGTGTCCATTCCAACTTCGGGTCTATCCAAAGACCCAGAACTCTAATTGGTTGATCAACCTGAAGAAATGAAATCTTCCTCTTGCTGATTAATTTTTAATTTTAAAAATTTATTATGAAAAGCACGGATTTTACATATATGAATGGCTTCCGTTTAAACTAAACTAGCACCACAAAGATCTGCCCAACGATAAACTTTTCTGACAGCATCATTTAATGGCTGATAAGAAGTAACATCCGCATATGAAGATGAAAGTGGGTCTTCATAAAAAACAAAGATATCATCCGCATACGATAAAAAACTTACCGAAAGATGTTTGCTTGTGGCCACAAAAAGACTGTTGGGCTATATATTAAACATAACCGGAGATAAAGGAGAACCCTGCGGAATGCCTCTGGTTAACAGAAGTCTGTCTTTTGACAAGACTCCATTAATTTTGACGATTACTTCCCTGTTGATAAGAAAATTTTTGATTAAATTTACAAAGACCTGAGGAAATCCCCACTGTCTTAACTGCTAAGTAATAACAAATTCCTCAGCCCTATCATAAGCCTTTTCCAGATCTAAGGCCAATATAGTAACGTGATGTTTATTCTTTATGGATCTACGAATAAGAAAATCTAACTCTGTGAAAAGTGATTGAGTAGAACGGCCTCTTCTAAAACCATGTTGGCAATCATGTAGTAAAAATTCCATACTGCTCGAATCTATTATTTATTAGAGATTCAAAAATTTTAGATAACAAGGCAATTGGTCTAAAATCTTTGACCGTTAAAGTTTCTCCCGTAGAATTGGTTCTTTTGGGAATGGGAACAGTAAGACACACTTTCAATTCTGAGGGAAAAGAGCCTGTACGTAGGATTAAAGTGAAAAACTGACATCATAAATTTCTAAAGGAAGTAGGAGTTTTTGCATACATCTTATAAGTATAATGATCCAAACCAGGAGAAGTATTCTTTTTTTTAGCTAGTGTATTTAAAATATCATCTAACTCTGCAATATGTACAAACTCTAGTATATAATATATACTCGTATACGCCTGAAGGGCCAAAAAAAGGTATAAGTGTATTTTCCCCTTCATGATGAAGACTTTTATGCAAGGATCCAACAGTTCTTGCAGCAATGAATTCATCAGCCGCGATCGGTCTATCACATGCTTCTTCCGGAGATAAATTTTCATGATGGATCAGCCTCCATTGCAAATTTACCAAAATTTCCGATTTCTTTTTTTTGAACAAAGTCTCCGTAGTAAGAAATTCATTATAAAAAATATCTTTATTTTTTTGCGGAAGCTTAGGCGTTCCAAGTGTTTTATAATATATCAAAAACTCCTTAGCCATACTTTGATTATCTCTTAACATTATGTTTATATTTCCTTTTTCATCCGTAAAACCAATATTTTCAATAATATTTCTATTTACTGATTTTTTCCCCCTTAATTTATTAATTTATTTCCAAATCACGCCAGAATCTGTGGCTGATTGGAAGGAATCTTTCAGATTTTCCAATGTTCCGCTAATTTCTTCTTATAAAGCTTTCTGCACTTATTCCTAACATCTCTAAATTTTTTAATGTTTTTCGGTATATTTTTTCTGATTCCTTATTCTACTTAACAATTGATTCTTTTTGTTTTGTAACGGACACCTGCCCTAAATTCGCATTTTTAAATCTATTGAGAAAAAATTTGAAAAGCAAAAAAAAATATTTAAATTGTTTCTGATTGCATTTTAATTGCAATCAGAAAATGATAGCGGTGAACTTATCGGGTTCCTCGGTCAATCAACTTGTTAACAAAACAAGCGGCAGGTTGGTTGACTGGGAAAAACCGGTAGGCTTACCGCTATCAACAGCTTGGGAAAGAAATAAAACTTGAAATGTAGTCAGTCGGCGTCAGAATTGAAAACAAGGCAGAGCCCATGTCATTTTGGGACCTGGCTTGAGGTTTTTTTTTGTGATTTTTTTTTAGTTAAAAAGGTGTCAAGAACGTATTTTAGTTAATAATATAAATGGGTGGTTAAATTAATTTAAAGTTTGATTAAATATTGGAAGAGATTATTGTTTACTATAAACTTTTCATATTATGAATAATACATTTAAAAGTAAAATAATTACAATTGTGAATTTATACAACACAAACAAATTTTCCCAGCTTGGAAATATATATTTTAGTTTTTTTAATATATGAAGGGGGTGAGGTGGACAAACATTTTTTCGGAACTTATGCCATCGATTTTAATTTGGAAAAAAAACTAAAAGACAAAGATATTACCGTACTAGGGTGTGCCCAAAATATAGAACACTAGCAGTAAAATTCCGTCAGTTTTAATTTCCATAATTGTGAAATGGTGGAAAAAAAAAACATTGTTTAAATAACTATTTTAAACCGTTATTCATGTGTGTTGATCCTTTTATAATGGAAGTGAAGAAGAGAAATTGAAAAAAAGGGGAGAACCCTGAAAAAGAGAAAGGCGTGGTGACGCAATCCGTATCAGCGCTATTTTTCGGACGACAGCATTATATTGGGCGGAAATAGAAATTCGACGTAAACAACAGCAAGGAGCAGTAGAATTCCAGAAATACCAATATTAAGTATTATTAAATAATATTAGAACATGTTTAGTAACTACTATGCAGAAGTATTTTAATATTCTTGTGTAAATTTTTATTTAATAAGGTTAGTAAGTTTTTTTGGAATTTTCACTGAGAAAAAAAATATAACTATAAGAGAAAAAGAAGGAAACAAAGAAGAGAAAGAATTATAGTAAAGAATAATAAATGCGATAATAAAGACAAGGAATAAATCTTGGATTTTGGTTGTTGTGAAAAGTCATCTAAACCAAGACGAGGTTCAAGGATAGAATTTTTTTTTATAAATTAAGTTTTATTGGAGCGATTATATATATATATATTTTTTTAAAAGTTGAATTTAAATTAAGAAATTTTATGATAGGTAGAGTATAAATTCTGTTATAATCCCACTTTCCTTATATTTCAATTGTTTTCAGGTCAGCCGGCCTAGTTATAAGATGGAAGAGCAAAGGGGCTTAACTCCTTTGTTTCAAATTTTTTTTCTCCTCCTGTTTAGCTTTTCTCTTTCTGCGGAATGCAGTCCCCCTTTAATTCGAGTCTAGTGCTCTTTTTCTTTGAAAATTCCCTTTCAGTAGCGAGATTTCGGTTCAGGTTATCGTCGACAAGAACCACCTCCTATAATTCTACCGCTATAGCCCGGCTAGCGAGCTTGCTACGACTGCCGATAAAACGACACCTGGAAAATCATACCTATGTTTGGTCCTCCGGGGTATGGACCCCTGCCTAAAAACATTTGGTCACGTAACAGTTTAAAAGAATTTTCATTTGTTCATCTATACTTGAGCTCAATAATGACGATTTTTTATGTGATTTTCCTGAAAAACGTTTGGATAGTTGTAAAGAAATAGAATCTTTACAGGAATCTTTTATAATACTATTAATTATACTATTAATTATTAATTATTAATTTGTGGCTTGTTTCAAGACATTATTATGACAATTCAAATAATACTTTTTCCAATCAGCCTTTTTAACTAAATATTTAGTTCCTGAGAAAAGAAATGCTGATTTACTTTTTTCTTCACTACCACCGGAAAGTGATCACTTCTAAACGTGGCAGAGAAAGTAAAGCAATCCAATTTTTCCTTCAATCTATACTTCCCAAAAAGGTGTCTTTCCCGTCATTACAAACTAATAATTCTGTGGAACTTAGAACTTCTCTAAGTATTTTTCCTGAATTGTTATCTGTTCTATCTCCAGCTTCCACCACCTAGTATAATAATATTATTATATGTTGCATTCAATTCTAAGATGCTAAACATTTCCTGTGCAGAAAAACTTTTTGAAGGAGATACATATACATTTATAATTCTTATCTCCTGCGGAGTTAACAAAATCAGTCCCATGATCTTGACATTAGAAATACGATTTAAGGTATAATTTGAAAAAGCCCATTTTTAGCCTGAAAACTCTTTTTTATTATTATTTCGACTAAAAATGGAAAAGTGGAATAAAAAAGAAACATCGATTTTGATCGAATTGCTTCGTCAACATCGATGTCCATATGATCTTAAAGACAAGGATTATACTAATAAAATAAAAAGAGCAAAAGCTTTAGATTTAATTAAATGTGGACTCGATAATATAAAGCCCGGAATTTCAACGTTACTGATAAAAACCAAAATCAGAACTCTTCAGAACCAAATTAGAAGAGAAAAGTATAAGGTGTAACATAAAAAAAGAGTGGTGCAGGAGCAGAGGATGTCTACAAACCAAAGTTATGGTGTTATCAAGATCTTCTGTTCCTGACAGAGGAGACAAGTGTAATTGAAAGTACTTCAACTTTCCATTTTACTTTGGTAAATATGGTTTTTAAGACAATAAATATGGAAATTTGATTTATAATTCCTTATAAAGGAGCCTATTAAAAAAATAACTCAAGCCAATAGAGAACAGATGGTACCAAAAGTAAGTTATGCAGTAATTTCCAAAAACTATAAAGATTTAATTATTTTAATTAATTAAATAATTAATTACGTTATCCGCGTAAAACATATCTTCAGCGTACCAAGAGCTGGCTAAAAACCATATCGTTGCCTATTTTGTCCAAAATCATTTTGACAGCGTGGTGATCGTGATAAACATGTCCGTGCACGTCATTCTAATTTAGATCCAAATATAGCTTTAGCCGCAAAAAGTATAGAAAGTAAAATGAAGAAAGACATCAATTATGCAGGAAATATCGTAAATCCAAAAAGTATGTTTTAACCAATCGTACAAAATAATAATTATTAAATTTGATTTAATTTTTTATTACTTTTATATAATTTATGGAAAAGTTATAATATCAAGTTCTTTTAGACAGAATTTTAATTTTTCGTTTTTATATTATTTTAAATCAGTTTTTAATGTAAATATTATTACTTTTTTAGATTAAATATACTGATTGCTAAATTTTATTATTTAAAAAAATTGTTACTTGAATATTTAAATGTCTTTATGAAACTAATTAGACACAAATGGTCACTTCAACAATTTATTTCATATAAGAAACTATTGGAGTATAATAGTAATTTAAAATTAAATATTGAACATTGATTTAAATTTCTGTTTTTATTAACTAAGGAATACTGTATAAAAATTGAGATATCTACAACAATATTTTTAAAAACCATCAACAAATTTCCCCAATTTAAAAATCAGCGGAACATTAAAATTAATCGATAATTATTCATTAATTTGCAGTCCAAATATAGCAAACTGTCGAATTTTTCCTTTGTTCTTGAATTATTTTTAAATGACGTAGAACTGTTAATCTTGTAGACATTTTTTTATCAACCAACTTATTTATTTTCCTAGAAATATCACCTTGTGTAATAAATTTTTGACCTAAAAAAGAAAATTGGAAAATTTTTTTATCTTAGAAATTTATTGGAATCAAACCAGGAAAATAAGAAACTTGTTGCGAATTAATTATTTAATTTATACCTTTTAATTTTATATCTTGCTACTTTTCAAGTTTACTTTATATTTCCCCTTCCTGAGAAAAAATACTGCGCCCAAGTACTCATAATTGTTTTGGAAGAATTAAATGTATTTATTGCTTCAGTCGTTTCCATCATAATATTTTCGTAATTCGGAATTTCTTGTCTTACGTTATCCGCACAAAACATATCTTCAGTGTACCAAGGGATACTTGATACTAAAAAGTTGTGTAGAACACAGCAACACAGAACAATTTTTTTTGATTTGATGGCATTCAGTTTTATTTTTTTTTGACAAATTTGAAATCTGTTGGATAAGATTCCAAATACCCGTTCCACAGTTTGCCTGGTCTACTCAAGCGGTAATTAAAAGTTTTCTTAACTGCATCCGTTGTATTGAAAAAATACGGAGTCATGATATTTTCCATTAAAGGAAAGGCGTTGTCTGCCACAAAGGTATAAGGTAACAACCTGTTACTGCCTATTGACTGTTTGACTGGGAGATATATATGAGGTTTTAAAAGCAAATGCATCAAATCTTAGTGGCGCAAAACACCACCATCACTAAGCCTCCAATTTCTTCCTAACACCCTAGTCACACAGAAAAATAACCAGTTTCTTTTAACCTAGTTCTTTTGTCTCAGCCAATCAGAAGTCGAAAAAACCACGTCATCGTGACTTCTGATTGGCTGAGACAAAAGAACTAGGTTAAAAGAAACTGGTTATTTTTCTGTGTGACTAGGGTGTAAATCGATGAACACAAATTGTGCATGCGCATCTGCAATGGCCAATAATACAATGCTGTTGAAGCCTTTGTAATTGATATAAATTGCGGCATCATTTTTAGAGGGTGTAAAGGTCACCCTTGACCAATCCAATCAAACTGTCAAAGTTATTTGATGGAAGTAAAGCAAATTTTGCTTATATATTCACTCAATATGAGACCCTTAACTGATCAAATAAATTTGATCAAAGTATAGTGTAATTGCTCACTTATATTTATATTTATACTAAGAAAATGATTATTTTTAACTGAATAAAAATTAAAAGTATCCAATTTTCAATTGCTATGTAAAAATAAAAGAAAACTAAATGAATAATGGTAAAATATACAATCAACAACAAAGGTCTTGTATTTCTTGGGAAATGTTGCGAAATGTGGGAGGTGACAAAACAGGGCTAATTTTAATATATAAATATATTGTTCGATTTATGTATGCACTTGCATGCATAAAAAATTAATTAATGTTTTTAAAATTCCCCTAAAACAACTTAAAAATCAAAATAATAGAAAGTTCAAAATCTTATATTAATATATATTTTATTACTATGATAATATGAAAACTGGAGCTATTCACATAATAGCTCAAAATATATCAAATTGTGACATATAAATTTGATGAGTATTCATGAAATTTTCTCAAAATGACAGGTATATTTGACCCGAACATCCCTTAACTCATTAAATTACTATGATAAAAGTGCTTTGACAGTTTGATTGGATTGGTCAAGGGTGCCCTTAAAGGCAATATGTTTTCCATCGAGAGCACCAATGCATAAAGGAAACTGCCATTTCAGTTCGAATCCATAAACATAAACAAATCCGATAAACAAAAAAAAAATTAAGTTTTAATAAGCGAAATAATTATTTAACTTTTATCCACAGAAACAAAAACTAAGCAGTGCAGAACAATTGGAAAAAGATGCGCGAGATGCACTAGATATCATAAAACGTATTCAAGAAAAAACCCCGCAAACTCGCTTTTGCGAATACCTATGCGGCGAGTTGACTAGTTTTAATGCGATAGAACTACAAAGAGTTACCAAAAAAATAATGGAAGTTATATGGGATGGTGCAGAAACATTAAATAATGCCAAAGAAATGGCAACAAATGTCACATTTTCAAATTCAGCTCATGTAGGTGAGTACGAGCCGCAAGAAGCGTGTGAGGAGATTCGTTACTTAGTTGAGAATAAAGGTATTTCATTACTATGAAATTTAAAGATATATATATATTTATTTTTCAGATTCAGCTGATGAAAGTCAGTGCGAGCCGCAAGAAGCGTGTGAGGAGATTTGTTATTTAGTTGAGAATAAAGGTATTTCATTACTATGAAATTTAAAGATATATAAATATTTATTTTTCAGATTCAGCTGATGAAAGTGAGTACGAGTCGCAAGAGGCGTGTGAGGAGATTTGTTATTTAGTTGAGAATAAAGGTATTTCATTACTTTGAAATTTAAAGATATATAAATATTTACTTTTCAGATTCAGCTGATGAAAGTGATTTCGAGCCGCAAGAAGCGTGTGAGAAGATTTGTTATTCATTTGAGAATAAAGGTATTTCATTTCTATGAAATTTAAAGATATATAAATATTTATTTTTCAGATTCAGCTGATGAAAGTGAGTACGAGCCGCAAGAGGCGTGTGAGGAGATTTATTATTTAGTTGAGAATAAAGGTATTTCATTACTATGAAATTTAAAGATATATAAATATTTATTTTTCAGATTCAGCTGATGAAAGTGAGTACGAGTCGCAAGAGGCGTGTGAGGAGATTTGTTATTTAGTTGAGAATAAAGGTATTTCATTACTTTGAAATTTAAAGATATATAAATATTTATTTTCCAGATTCAGCTGATGAACGTGAGTACGAGTCGCAAGAGGCGTGTGAGGAGATTTGTTATTTAGTTGAGAATAAAGGTATTTCATTACTATAAAATTTAAAGATATATAAATATTTATTTTTCAGATTCAGCTGATGAAAGTGAGTACGAGCCGCAAGAGGCGTGTGTGGAGATTTGTTATTTAGTTGAGAATAAAGGTATTTCATTACTATGAAATTTAAAGATATATAAATATTTACTTTTCAGATTCAGCTGATGAAAGTGAGTTCGAGCCGCAAGAAGCGTGTGAGGAGATTTGTTATTTAGTTGAGAATAAAGGTATTTCATTACTATGAAATTTAAAGATATATAAATATTTATTTCTCAGATTCAGCTGATGAAAGTGAGTACGAGCCGCAAGAGGCGTGTGAGGAGATTTGTTATTTAGTTGAGAATAAAGGTATTTCATTACTATGAAATTTAAAGATATATAAATATTTATTTTTCAGATTCAGCTGATGAAAGTGAGTACGAGTCGCAAGAGGCGTGTGAGGAGATTTGTTATTTAGTTGAGAATAAAGGTATTTCATTACTTTGAAATTTAAAGATATATAAATATTTATTTTCCAGATTCAGCTGATGAAAGTGAGTACAAGTCGCAAGAGGCGTGTGAGGAGATTTGTTATTTAGTTGAGAATAAAGGTATTTCATTACTATAAAATTTAAAGATATGTAAATATTTATTTTTCAGATTCAGCTGATGAAAGTGAGTACGAGCCGCAAGAGGCGTGTGAGGAGATTTGTTATTTAGTTGAGAATAAAGGTATTTCATTACTATGAAATTTAAAGATATATAAATATTTACTTTTCAGATTCAGCTGATGAAAGTGAGTTCGAGCCGCAAGAAGCGTGTGAGGAGATTTGTTATTTAGTTGAGAATAAAGGTATTTCATTACTATGAAATTTAAAGATATATAAATATTTATTTTTCAGATTCAGCTGATGAAAGTGAATACGAGCCGCAAGAGGCGTGTGAGGAGATTTGTTATTTAGTTGAGAATAAAGGTATTTCATCACTATGAAATTTAAAGATATATAAATATTTATTTTTCAGATTCAGCTGATGAAAGTGAGTACGAGCCGCAAAAGGCGTGTGAGGAGATTTGTTATTTAGTTGAGAATAAAGGTATTTCATTATTATAAAATTTAAAGATATATAAATATTTACTTTTCAGATTCAGCTGATGAAAGTGAGTTCGAGCCGCAAGAAGCGTGTGAGGAGATTTGTTATTTAGTTGAGAATAAAGGTATTTCATTTCTATGAAATTTAAAGATATATAAATATTTATTTTTCAGATTCAGCTGATGAAAGTGAGTACGAGCCGCAAGAGGCGTGTGAGGAGATTTGTTATTTAGTTGAGAATAAAGGTATTTCATTACTATGAAATTTAAAGATATATAAATATTTACTTTCAGATTCAGCTGATGAATGTGAGTACGAGCCGCAAGAAGCGTGTGAGGAGATTTGTTATTTAGTTGAGAATAAAGGTATTTAATTACTATGAAATTTAAAGATATATAAATATTTATTTTTCAGATTCAGCTGATGAAAGTGAGTACGAGCCGCAAGAAGCGTGTGAGGAGATTTGTTATTTATTTGAGAATAAAGGTATTTCATTACTATGAAATTTAAAGATATATAAATATTTATTTTTCAGATTCAGCTGATGAAAGTGAGTACGAGTCGCAAGAGGCGTGTGAGGAGATTTGTTATTTAGTTGAGAATAAAGGTATTTCATTACTATAAAATTTAAAGATATATAAATATTTATTTTTCAGATTCAGCTGATGAAAGTGAGTACGAGTCGCAAGAGGCGTGTGAGGAGATTTAATATTTAGTTGAGAATAAAGGTATTTCATTACTATGAAATTTAAAGATATATAAATATTTATTTTCCAGATTCAGCTGATGAAAGTGAGTACGAGTCGCAAGAGGCGTGTGAGGAGATTTGTTATTTAGTTGAGAATAAAGGTATTTCATTACTATAAAATTTAAAGATATATAAATATTTATTTTTCAGATTCAGCTGATGAAAGTGAGTACGAGCCGCAAGAGGCGTGTGAGGAGATTTGTTATTTAGTTGAGAATAAAGGTATTTCATTACTATGAAATTTAAAGATATATAAATATTTACTTTTCAGATTCAGCTGATGAAAGTGAGTTCGAGCCGCAAGAAGCGTGTGAGGAGATTTGTTATTTAGTTGAGAATAAAGGTATTTCATTACTATGAAATTTAAAGATATATAAATATTTATTTTTCAGATTCAGCTGATGAAAGTGAATACGAGCCGCAAGAGGCGTGTGAGGAGATTTGTTATTTAGTTGAGAATAAAGGTATTTCATCACTATGAAATTTAAAGATATATAAATATTTATTTTTCAGATTCAGCTGATGAAAGTGAGTACGAGCCGCAAAAGGCGTGTGAGGAGATTTGTTATTTAGTTGAGAATAAAGGTATTTCATTATTATAAAATTTAAAGATATATAAATATTTACTTTTCAGATTCAGCTGATGAAAGTGAGTTCGAGCCGCAAGAAGCGTGTGAGGAGATTTGTTATTTAGTTGAGAATAAAGGTATTTCATTTCTATGAAATTTAAAGATATATAAATATTTATTTTTCAGATTCAGCTGATGAAAGTGAGTACGAGCCGCAAGGGGCGTGTGAGGAGATTTGTTATTTAGTTGAGAATAAAGGTATTTCATTACTATGAAATTTAAAGATATATAAATATTTACTTTCAGATTCAGCTGATGAATGTGAGTACGAGCCGCAAGAAGCGTGTGAGGAGATTTGTTATTTAGTTGAGAATAAAGGTATTTAATTACTATGAAATTTAAAGATATATAAATATTTATTTTTCAGATTCAGCTGATGAAAGTGAGTACGAGCCGCAAGAAGCGTGTGAGGAGATTTGTTATTTATTTGAGAATAAAGGTATTTCATTACTATGAAATTTAAAGATATATAAATATTTATTTTTCAGATTCAGCTGATGAAAGTGAGTACGAGTCGCAAGAGGCGTGTGAGGAGATTTTTTATTTAGTTGAGAATAAAGGTATTTCATTACTATAAAATTTAAAGATATATAAATATTTATTTTTCAGATTCAGCTGATGAAAGTGAGTACGAGTCGCAAGAGGCGTGTGAGGAGATTTAATATTTAGTTGAGAATAAAGGTATTTCATTACTATGAAATTTAAAGATATATAAATATTTATTTTCCAGATTCAGCTGATGAAAGTGAGTACGAGTCGCAAGAGGCGTGTGAGGAGATTTGTTATTTAGTTGAGAATAAAGGTATTTCATTACTATAAAATTTAAAGATATATAAATATTTATTTTTCAGATTCAGCTGATGAAAGTGAGTACGAGCCGCAAGAGGCGTGTGAGGAGATTTGTTATTTAGTTGAGAATAAAGGTATTTCATTACTATGAAATTTAAAGATATATAAATATTTACTTTTCAGATTCAGCTGATGAAAGTGAGTTCGAGCCGCAAGAAGCGTGTGAGGAGATTTGTTATTTAGTTGAGAATAAAGGTATTTCATTACTATGAAATTTAAAGATATATAAATATTTATTTTCCAGATTCAGCCGATGAAAGTGAGTACGAGTCGCAAGAGGCGTGTGAGGAGATTTGTTATTTAGTTGAGAATAAAGGTATTTCATTACTATGAAATTTAAAGATATATAAATATTTATTTTCCAGATTCAGCTGATGAAAGTGAGTACGAGTCGCAAGAGGCGTGTGAGGAGATTTGTTATTTAGTTGAGAATAAAGGTATTTCATTACTATAAAATTTAAAGATATATAAATATTTATTTTTCAGATTCAGCTGATGAAAGTGAGTACGAGCCGCAAGAGGCGTGTGAGGAGATTTGTTATTTAGTTGAGAATAAAGGTATTTCATTACTATGAAATTTAAAGATATATAAATATTTACTTTTCAGATTCAGCTGATGAAAGTGAGTTCGAGCCGCAAGAAGCGTGTGAGGAGATTTGTTATTTAGTTGAGAATAAAGGTATTTAATTACTATGAAATTTAAAGATATATAAATATTTATTTTCCAGATTCAGCTGATGAAATTGAGTACGAGTCGCAAGAGGCGTGTGAGGAGATTTGTTATTTAGTTGAGAATAAAGGTATTTCATTACTATGAAATTTAAAGATATATAAATATTTACTTTTCAGATTCAGCTGATGAAAGTGATTTCGAGCCGCAAGAAGCGTGTGAGAAGATTTGTTATTTAGTTGAGAATAAAGGTATTTCATTACTATGAAATTTAAAGATATATAAATATTTATTTTTCAGATTCAGCTGATGAAAGTGAATACGAGCCGCAAGAGGCGTGTGAGGAGATTTGTTATTTAGTTGAGAATAAAGGTATTTCATTACTATGAAATTTAAAGATATATAAATATTTATTTTCCAGATTCAGCTGATGAAAGTGAGTACGAGCCGCAAGAGGCGTGTGAGGAGATTTGTTATTTAGTTGAGAATAAAGGTATTTAATTACTATGAAATTTAAAGATGTATAAATATTTATTTTTCAGATTCAGCTGATGAAAGTGATTTCGAGCCGCAAGAGGCGTGTGAGGAGATTTGTTATTTAGTTGAGAATAAAGGTATTTCATTACTATGAAATTTAAAGATATATAAATATTTACTTTTCAGATTCAGCTGATGAAAGTGATTTCGAGCCGCAAGAAGCGTGTGAGAAGATTTGTTATTTAGTTGAGAATAAAGGTATTTCATTACTATGAAATTTAAAGATATATAAATATTTATTTTTCAGATTCAGCTGATGAAAGTGAATACGAGCCGCAAGAGGCGTGTGAGGAGATTTGTTATTTAGTTGAGAATAAAGGTATTTCATTACTATGAAATTTAAAGATATATAAATATTTATTTTCCAGATTCAGCTGATGAAAGTGAGTACGAGCCGCAAGAGGCGTGTGAGGAGATTTGTTATTTAGTTGAGAATAAAGGTATTTAATTACTATGAAATTTAAAGATGTATAAATATTTATTTTTCAGATTCAGCTGATGAAAGTGATTTCGAGCCGCAAGAAGCGGGTGAGAAGATTTGTTATTTAGTTGAGAATAAAGGTATTTCATTACTATGAAATTTAAAGATATATAAATATTTATTTTCCAGATTCAGCTGATGAAAGTGAGTACGAGCCGCAAGAGGCGTGTGAGGAGATTTGTTATTTAGTTGAGAATAAAGGTATTTCATTTCTATAAAATTTAAAGATATATAAATATTTATTTTTCAGATTCAGCTGATGAAAGTGAGTACGAGCCGCAAGAGGCGTGTGAGGAGATTTGTTATTTAGTTGAGAATAAAGGTATTTCATTACTATGAAATTTAAAGATATATAAATATTTACTTTTCAGATTCAGCTGATGAAAGTGAGTACGAGCCGCAAGAGGCGTGTGAGGAGATTTGTTATTTAGTTGAGAATAAAGGTATTTCATTACTATGAAATTTAAAGATATATAAATATTTACTTTTCAGATTCAGCTGATGAAAGTGAGTTCGAGCCGCAAGAAGCGTGTGAGGAGATTTGTTATTTAGTTGAGAATAAAGGTATTTCATTTCTATGAAATTTAAAGATATATAAATATTTATTTTTCAGATTCAGCTGATGAAAGTGAGTACGAGCCGCAAGAGGCGTGTGAGGAGATTTGTTATTTAGTTGAGAATAAAGGTATTTCATTACTATGAAATTTAAAGATATATATATATTTATTTTTCAGATTCAGCTGATGAAAGTGAGTACGAGCCGCAAGAGGCGTGTGAGGAGATTTGTTATTTAGTTGAGAATAAAGGTATTTCATTACTATGAAATTTAAAGATATATAAATATTTACTTTTCAGATTCAGTTGATGAAAGTGAGTACGAACCGCAAGAAGCGTGTGAGGAGATTTGTTATTTAGTTGAGAATAAAAGTATTTCATTACTATGAAATTTAAAGATATATAAATATTTACTTTTCACATTAAGCTGATGAAAGTGAGTACGAGCCGCAAGAAACGTGTGAGAAGAGCTGATTACAAACTGGTGAATGTCGTGTGGCTGAAGATCCTCCAGCTGTACTGATTCATCCTTGATTTTTTGTATAGTCTTATTTAGCATGTCAATCTCTGAAAAATGATCCCTGAACCTTGAGTGAGTTCGGATTGAGGTGACATAAGGTACCGAATTGTTGCTGATGGTAAGATCAACTTCTGTCTGAAAGGATTTTGTATAAAGTTGCGACAGAACATTGATATTAGTTTGAAGTATAGCTTCCTTGCTTTTCATTTGACATCCTTTTGCTAACGTTAAAATCCCGCTACCGTGCAATGCCCTTTTAAGATGGCTTTTATTGCATATGAAGTCAATAGTTTGTTCTTCTGTCAATGTATATAACCATTGATTAGATGTCTGCAGTTGGGTCCATACATTATGAGCTGCTGTGAATTTCACATTGCACGCTGATGACGGTTGATTTTGTATAAATAGCTCAATCTCACAAACTGGGCTGTTTTTATTTTTTAAGTAAATTGGCTGAAGCTGAGGACAGATATAATGTGTGCTTGACATTGACTTGCATCCTTTGAACTCCAGTTTCGTCATCATACAAAACTGATCCCTAATTGCATTTGCAAGCAAGTAATCAAAATCGATTGCAATCGTTACAGCTGTTTTGTTATTATTGTGATGGTACTAGGTGAAACAATTCAAATTCTATTAAACTCATTAATGGTATCTGTAGTCCAAATATTATGTGACTTTCTAGTATGATACAGTGAATGTCCATTAATCTATAAAATGTTGCTAAATCATTGTGATCCTTGAAACTAGGGAGCACAACGCCGGTTGGTAGCTGGTCTTTGATTACCTGCAATTGCTTGTACAGTTGGCGAGGAGTGAGCACTAGTGTATTGATTCGACTAAACTAAGTGTCTGTCCAAATGTCCTGAATCACTGCTTGTATATGCTTACAATCCTGGATCAATGACATTGCCAAGATTGCCAATGTATGGAAGGTTTGAATCACCTTTTCTTGCTTGAATTCTGAGTTCATGAACTGCAATTTGTCATAAACTGAATCTAATTGCTTGTTTATTTCCATGACTTGTTTCTTCCGATCCGATTCTGTTTTATTGAGAATGTTTATTGTGGTTTCCAAAACTGATGTCTGAGAACTAAGCAATGAAGCTAAATGCTGTTCATTGGTCCTTATTTTGTCAATGATGGAATCCATTTTATCCACATACTGATCATCCAAAGTTCCAAACAGGGATCGAGCAATGTTGCCTATAATGTTCAAAGGAGCTCTCTTGCGCCTACTGCGTTTTGTATTTTGTTGGTCATGAATTAGCAACCCATTCCGTATATCAGCCAATTGTACATTGAATTGATTTGTTATTTCCTTGTAGTGGTTATTAAAATTTATAGCCTGAGTTAGGTTTTCCATGTGTTCTACAATTGACTCAATTGTATTAAATGTAGCCCGATATCCCTTCAAATCGTAGTATATGAGTAAGTTCCAGTTAGTGGGTGAAATTCGGACACGTCCTAGCTCCTCAACTCTCCCCATAGCCCATTTTAGCGGTGGCAAATTATCGTCCTTGATTGTAACCAAGGTATCTGTCTTGATGTTAGGAAAGATCTTCCTCCATTTTGCCCTTTTTTGTAGTTCGCTGAGATATTCCTCATGCCATCGTTTCCAAAATTCGTTTTTTAAATGGTTAACCAATGCCCATCTTGACATTAGGGACATCTTAGTGTGTGAATTGTGTGTGTCGATCGATGATGTCATTGGTTCCCCGATGAGAAAATGGCCTGGTGTTAATGCTCTTAAATCATTTGGATCAGAGGATATTGCTGTCAAGGGTCTGGAGTTTAATATAGCTTCAATCTCTGCTTTAATAGTACAAAGCTCCTCATAGGTCGGTGAGGCTGACTGTAAGGTTCTTTGTAATAATGTTTTTGTGGATTTAACGGCAGCCTCCCAAAGACCGCCAAAATGAGGTGCTCTAGGAGGAATGAAATGAAATTGAATGCGTCGATTCGCACACATTCTGGTGATTTTTTCTCTTGAGCTCTGTTTGTTCATGAACTCATGTACTTCCTTTAACTGATTCCTTGCTCCAACAAAATTGGTTGCATTGTCTGAATATATATTCTCGCACATTCCTCTTCTAGATACGAATCTTTTCAATGCGCCTAAAAATTCATCTGTTGTTAAGTCCGAAACAACTTCTAAATGAATTGCCTTCGTGGCAAAACAACAGAACACTGCTAAATACGATTTTTGAGGTCGTTTTCCTCTGATTTTGAAGTGTGTATATATTGGCCCACAAAATTCTATGCCACAATTGACAAACGGGGGTGCGCGTTGAACTCTAGTTGCTGGTAAATTGCCCATCTGCTGCTGACTTAATCGGGGGTGAATCTTAGCGCATGTAATACAATTATTTACTATGGCTCTTGCTAAGTTCTTTCCTTGGAGGATCCAATATTGTTGTCGAGCGATTGGATGTAGCGCTTGTGGACCTGCATGTAGATGAGTATGATGTAACTCATTCATTATCAATTTGGTGACAAAATTGTTTGCTGGAAGTACTGCTGGGTGTTTTGAATTATACCCGATATCCGCTGCTTCCAAACGTCCGCCAACTCTGATGATTCCTTTATTATCAATAAATGGAGTTAATGTAACCAGTTTACTGGATCTAGAAACATGTCCTGTTTTCTTTAATTCTTGAAGTTCTTCGGAGAAGTCTTGTCTTTGTATTTCTGTAATAATTTCATCTACAGCTGTCTCCAATTCTTGTGTGGTTATCCAACTGGAACTGATCTTGGCCTTGTGCCTACAATGATTAATAAACCTCCAAATGTATGCCAGTACACGTTGTAGATGTCTGAACAAATTGCAGTGGTTAATATAATGAATTGGATGACTCTTTTCTGTACTTGTAGCCATCAAAATATTTTTACGCCCTCTCTCTTCCTCTTCAAGAGTGACCGTTTGTTGACAATCTTGTGGCCATTTACTTCTTGAGTGTTTCAAGAATTCTGACCCTTCGAACCATAAGCGTGATGATATTAATTGTTGTGGGTACATTCCTCTTGAAATAATATCAGCTGGATTCTCCGTTGTCTTGACATATCACCAATAGTTTCCTTGTGATAAATTTTGTATTGCCACTACTCTATTCGCTACAAATGACTTTAGCAAAGCTGCATCTCCCTTAATCCAAGACAGTACAATTTGTGAGTCTGTCCAATAGTAGCTTTCGTCAATTTTAATGTTAGCTATCTCCTTGACGTGACTACTGATTTCAGTGGCAAGTTTTGCTGCACATAGCTCTAAACGAGGAATAGTAGTTGGTTTGACAGGAGCGACTCGTGACTTTGCACACAATAAACGCATAGTGGTACCGATTGACTTGTCAACTGATCGTAAATATAATGCGCAACCATATGCCTTTTCGCTTGCATCAGCAAAGGCATGAAGTTGTATTGAAGATGTCTCTTGTGTCGTAAACAAGTATCTAGGAATTTTAATGTGTTTTAGTTTTTTGAGCTCCGTTCGATATCGTAGCCATGCTGAATGGATTTTCTCAGGAAGTTCATCATCCCAATCATATTTTTCCTTCCAAAGTTGTTGCATAAAAATCTTGCACATGACAATAACTGGATTCACTAAGCCCAATGGGTCGAATATTTGAGCTGCTTCCGCTAAGATTGTACGTTTAGTGATCCTCGTAAAACTTTTAAGTGTCGATGTGACATTGAACATGTCTATTACTGGATGCCACACTAACCCTAATGTCTTCACGTGGTCTGTTTGGAGCCAAATCAAAATTCCAGCAGTTTTCTTGACAAAATTATATTTTATTTTTTTTTTTAACAGTGTAGCAATATTTTTAGTAGTGCTACCGCATCGAATCTCTGGGCACTTGACATGACGTCATAAACCAAACCAGTAAGTATATTATATCATAATTTGCTTTATTTGGCATTGGTAATTTGGTTTGTTTGATATTAGTGTACAAAATAACTCCGCCCACTGTGTTAATCAGTTGCTATGGAGTTATTACTGTACAGATAAAACCTGATAAGCTCGATCATGGGAACTGAAATTTACAGTTCACCTAGATCCAGTTATTCTAGTATAAAAACCATGCACTTGCTGCAAGTAGTTAGTATGCCTTTTGCTCTTCATGCTATTAGTTGTGATTTAAAATTCAAATATCCAAATTTTCCTCTAAACTCAGGGTTTTTGACTTGAGTTTTCCTTTAAATTCTCAGGGTTGTGACTTGAGAATTTTCTTAATTATAATATCAGGGTTCTGACCTGATATTATAATTTCCAATTTAATTTCTTTTTTTTTTCTCTAAACTCAGGGTTTTTGACTTGAGTTTTCCTTTAAATTCTCAGGGTTGTGACTTGAGAATTTTCTTAATTATAATATCAGGGTTCTGACCTGATATTATTATTTCAAATTCTATTTCTTTGTCGCCTCTAAACTCAGGGTTTTGACCTGAGTTTCCTTTAAGCTCTCAGGGCTTTGACTTAAGAACTTTTCCAACAAAAATATCAGGGTTTTGACCTGATAAACTATAATCTCTGGGTTTTGAATTGAGATTATCCTAAAATGTAATCTCAGGGTTTTGACTTGAGACTCAAATCCTTTTATAGTGCAGTATTAAATTATCAGACAAAAACATAAAACATAAAGTAATTTATATTTTTTCTTAGTTTTTTACTCAACGTTGGAACGCGTTGAGCAGGTAAGTACTTATAATTTAATTAATTTTAATATATATTTATATATATATAACAAACTTATTGAATTAATATTTATTTTTCTTTTGGTTTAAATAAAATAAATATACAAAGTGTTAATGTGGTATTATTTAATATTTAAAACCCATCCCTAATAAACTAAGCTCATACAATTGAAAACGGAACCCTTCTCAATTTATAAGTGTGTTGTATTTTTTAAAATACACCCAACATTTTGGTCCTTCGAGCCGGATTGTGTGATTGGTTTTATAAGGTAAGTTTACAATATATTTTAACAAAATGCCTATTAACGCGCTTATCGACAAACAAACAGTTTTTTCCAACTTTATTAATAAATCTATCGTCAATTTAAAAAAAAACAGCCATTCAGAAACGAACAAGATCTTTAGCAGAAGCTCGATTATCCGCTGTAGAAAAAGTATGGGAATCGTATTCTGCGAATCATTGTGAAATTGAAATTTCTGCTTCACAAATATCTACCGAAGAATTAAATAAATATGAGTACTTTGCTAAAGATCAATATTCCGAGCAAGAGGAAAAATATTTCGACTATGTGGCCACGTTGAAAGATTTAATTAATTATGATCAGCACACTAAAACGTCTTTTAATCCCAACTTAAGTTCAGGAATACCCACAAGTAATTTACAGTTACCAAAGATAGCTATTCCTAAATTTACAGGTTCATATGATTCTTGGACTTCTTTTCATGATCTCTTGTTGCTCTAATTCATGAAAACTATTCACTTTCACCCGCACAAAAACTACAATATTTAAAATCAAGTCTTTCTGGAGAAGCCGAAACCTTAGTCAAATATTACAAACTTTCTGATGCAAACTATGAAATTGCGTGGAAGGTACTTCGCGATAGATATCATAATCCACGAGCACTAGTTAAAGCACAGTTAAAATTAATGTGTAATCAATCTTCCTTGTCTGTTGAAACTGCCAAAAGCCTAAAAAGTTTATTAGACGTCACGATAGGATGTGTATCAGAATTAGAAAATATGGGGGTATCTACGAACGGTTGGAATCCTATATTGATTTTCATAATTTCACAAAAATTATCCCGTGAAACACAATCCTTATGGGAGGCTGAGCTTAAAGGCAAAAGTGAACTACCAACATTCGAGCAGTTTAAGTCATTCTTAGAATATCGCTTTAGAACACTTGAATCTATTTTAACAACCAGGTCTTCTGATTCAAAACCCCATGAAAATCTTTTCTCACCACGAAAAGCGCAATTACATACTCACAATAGTTACTTTGCTCCTTTGTGTACAGTGTGTAAGCAAGATCACAATATGTATCAATGTTCTAAGTTCAAAAACTATGACACTGAATCACGAATCCAATTCGTCAAATCCAAACGTCTATGCTTCAATTGCTTATCTAATCGACACTTTACACCACAGTGCATCAGTAAAAGACGTTGTTTTCACTGCGGGAAGCTTCATCATTCACTCTTGCATCAAAAATATAGTTTTAACAAGGATGTTTTGATGCATCCTGTTAAATCAAACGGCCCTGAAGGCCTAACTGCACCACTAACTAACAAGCAATCCTCAACTGTAAAGCCATCTGAAAAAACTTTACAATCTCTCTACAACTCTTTCAATCGACAAGCCTTGTTAGGTACAGCACTAGTTGACGTGCATTCTACATCAGGGGAAACATTTACATTGAGAGCACTCATTGATTCTGGTTCTCAAGTTTCCTTCATTACTGCAGCCGCTGCAGCTAAACTCAAGCTCAAAAAACATAAGTTATCCTTGCAGATAACAGGTGTTAATAATTCGAAAGCAACACATGTTAAGCATAAAGTAGCATTCATGCTACAATCTCGCTATGTTGCAATAAACAAAATCCATCTTCAAGCAATGGTAATTCCAACCATCACAGATCTCGCACCACCGCATATTATCAACCGTCAAAAATTGACGTATTTACAAAACCTTCAGTTAGCAGATCCCAATTTCTATCAACCAGGTAAGGTTGACCTACTATTAGGAGCAGATGCATACGGTAGCATCATCCTAGATGGTATCCGCAAGGGTCCAGCTGGCACACCTGTAGCTCAAAACAGTATGCTAGGCTGGATTCTATTTGGCAGCACTGAAAATTCTTCTTCAAAAAAGGTAATATCATTATCAACGAATTTAATACCTCAAAACGAAGGTAGTCTGGACACACTTTTACGCCGATTTTGGGAAATAGAGAATATACCTAGCTTACCAAAATTAACAAAATCGGAGCAAGAATTAAAGAAACGATAAACGCACCTACAGGCGTCAAGATGACGGGCGTTTTGAAGTACGCCTTCCTTTTCTAAATAACGAGCAACCAGACCTTGGAAACTAATACTTCATGGCCTTACGAAGGTTTCTTAGTTTAGAAAAGCGCTTACAACGCGATCCTGCCATTAAGAATGAATATAAGGCTTGTATCGACGAATATTTAAAATTGGGACACATGGAAGAGGTAACTGAAATGGTATCAGCAAATAAGTGCTATTACATAGCGCATCATGCTGTCTTTAAGGACAGTACTACTACTAAGCTCCGCATCGTTTTTGATGCTTCCGCTATTTCTTCTAATGGCAAAAACCTTAACGACCAGCTTCATAATGGTAAAAAACTACAATCTAATTTGTTTTCAACCATTTTAAATTGGAGAAAACACCGGTATGCTATGTCCGCAGATATTGAAAAGATGTACAGAATGATTAATTTAAATAAAAATGATCATAACTATCAACGAATTTTATGGCGAGATCACCCTTCAAAACCAATAAAAGACTACGTTTTGAATACTGTCACATTTGGCATCAAGCCAAATCAAAATCATGAAACCCATACCACTTCTGAGTCTAATAAGCAATATCAGCATGTAGATCCTAATGAAAAGGCATTACATTCTCTTTAAAGTTCTAACACTTTTTCTCGTCAAGCCTTATTAGCAACAGCTTTGGTTGATGTTCAATCAACATCAGGTTTACCATATACACTAAGGGCCCTTATTGACTCTGGTTCACAAGTTTCTTTTATCACAGCAGCAGCGACTGCTAAACTCAATCTTAAAAAACACCATGTTTCATTTAAAATAACAGGTGTCAATAATTCAAAGGCAACAAATGTTAAACATCAAGTAGCTATATCTTTAAAACCACGTCGTAATCATATCAATGAAATAAATATTGAAGCATTAGTAATTCCTACTATTACTAACATCACACCACCACATGACATCAACTGTAGTCAATGGAAACATATTGTAGATCTACCACTGGCAGATCCAACTTTTTACAAACCTAGAAAAATCGATTTACTCTTAGGAGCCGATGCATATAGCCACATCATTCTAGATGGAATACGGAAAGGATCACCGGGAACACCTATAGCACAAAACAACATTTTAGGATGGATTCTATTTGGCAGTGTGGGTGATTCCTCGATAAATAAGGCAACGTCATTAACAACAAGTGTCTCCTATGAAAATGAGCGTTCCTTAGATAACTTATTATATAAGTTCTGGGAAACAGAGAACATTCCTGAGTCACCTAGTCTTACAGAATCTGAGCAAGAATGCGAAGATTATTACCAAAGTACCTATAAACGACTAGAAAACGGGCGCTTTGAAGTTCGTTTACCTTTTCTTAACAATAAACCACCTATTTTAGGAAATTCACGACCTTTGGCGCTCAAAAGATTTTTCAACTTAGAAAAACGACTCATACGTGACAATGTCCTTAATGCTGACTATAAAACTTGTATCAACGAGTATATACAGATGGGACATATGAAAGAAGTTACTCACACGCTTCCTATGAACAAGGTGTACTATATCCCACACCACGCTGTATTTAAAGACAGTACAACCACTAAACTTCGTATTGTTTTTGACGCGTCTGCGTTATCTTCAAATGGAAAAGGTCTTAACGAACAGCTGCATAGTGGTCCCAAACTACAATCGGATTTGTTTTCCATTATTTTAAGATGGAGAAGGTATAAATTTGCTATGTCAGCAGACATAGAAAAAATGTATAGAATGATAAACTTCAATGCACAAGATCATAATTATCAATGGATTTTATGGCGAAATCATCCATCTCAACACGTAAAGGATTACGTGTTGACTACAGTTACTTTTGGTATAAAGCCATCACCATATCTCTCTATAAGATCATTACATCAGCTAATTAAGGATGGAGCAAGAACACATCCTTTAGCTACGTCAGTAATTTTGAAAGATTTTTATGTCGATGACGCTATAACTGGAGCAACCTCTTTAGAATTAGCATTAGAAACTCAAAATCAATTGATCGACTTGTTAAACTCAGCAGGCTTTAATTTGCGAAAATGGGTTGCAAATAGTACTAAACTATTAGAAAAAATTCCTGAAGAACACAAAGAAAAGAAATTTCCGCTGACATTTGCCGATAATGAATCAATTAAAGCACTCGGCATACAATGGTATCCTTCAACCGATGTTCTGGCTATTCAATCACCTAAATTTTCAGAAGGCCCATTAACTAAGCGTTCAATTTTATCCAATATTGCTCAGTTATTTGATCCTTTAGGTTGGATTTCACCAGTAATTATTACTGCTAAGATTTTGATGCAAAATTGTGGCTCTCTGGATGTTCGTGGGATGGTCCTATACCAACAAATTTAGCTGCGGAATGGATTAAGTACAAATCCGAATTGCATCATATTAACAATATACAAATACCAAGATGGGTATATTTAGATCCTTTAAATCGTAGTTGTCAGTTGCATGGATTTTCTGATGCCTCTAATAATGCCTATTCTGCAGTTGTCTATATCCGAGTTGTTGATAAATATGACAAAATCCATGTTACTCTTTTAACTGCTAAAAGCCGTGTTGCACCCACTAAACCAATAACTTTACCGCGTCTGGAACTTAACGGAGCAGTACTTCTTGCAAAGTTATTAACAAAAACAAAAAGGGATCTTGAATTAGATGATATATTAACGTTTGCCTGGACTGATTCCACTATTACGTTATCCTGGATCAAAAGCAATCCTAGAAACTATAAAACATATATTGCCAATCGTATAGCTGCTATTCAAAATTTACTACCAAGTAATTCATGGAATCATGTCCGTTCGAAGGACAATCCAGCTGATTACAATTCTCGTGGAATCTATCCTTCTTTAATGGCATCATTAACCATATGGTGGCAGGGACCACCTTGGTTAAATAAGCCTGATATTCAATGGTCTAACTCATTTAATTTATGCAATGAACATCTAAATGCAATCAATAAAGAGCAAAAATGCTTAACACTAAACACTTGTATCAATAACTTTACTTATGAAATCTTGCAACGGTTTTCTTCCTTTTCACGATTATTAAGAGTTCTATCATACTGTTTCAGGTTCTACCATAATCTTAAAAGAAAATCGTCCAATCGTTTGTATAGTTTTTTAACATCTGCTGAGCTTTATGCGGTCAAAACACGCATGCTCATATTAGTCCAAAAATTAGAATACTCCTCTGAAATCCATAATTTAAAACAAAACAAATCAGTAAAAGCAAAAAGTAATATTTTATCATTAAATCCTTTTCTTGACTGTCAAGGTTTATTAAGAGTTGGTGGTCGACTTTGCCATTCTGAATTACCATATACTACAAAGTATCCCATTATATTACCTAGATCAACTAACCATTTAACCACTCTAATCATATGGCACTTTCATCATAAGACACTTCATGGAGGAGTTCAACTAACGCTATCAACAATTCAACAAGAGTTTTGGATAATACAAGGAAGACGAACTGTGCGGCATGTTTTAAATAAATGTATCACCTGCTTCAAACATAAGCCCTCGTCAATTAAGCAATTAATGGGTAACCTCCCTTCCTGCCGTATAAAACCCTCAAGACCATTTTTACACACTGGAATCGACTATGCTGGTCCAATTAATGTTAAGATGTCAAAACATCGTGGTATTCGGCTTTATAAAGGCTACATATGCATTTTTATATGTATGACTACCAAAGCTGTTCATCTTGAGCTGGTGTCCGATCTATCTACAAATGCGTTTATGGCCTCTTTTCAACGATTCATCAGTAGACGTGGGTTATGTACTGATATCTATTCTGACAATGGCACAAGCTTCGTGGGAGCTAAAAGGATGATCGATAATGATCTAAAGGCAGCTATTAACGCTGCTGAATTGTATTCCGCTGAAGCCATTGCTAGTCAAGGAATTACTTGGCATTTTAATCCTCCAGCTGCTCCTCATTTTGGTGGACTGTGGGAAGCCGGTGTCAAATCCATAAAGTATCACCTAAAGCGAACAGTTGGAACCACATCATTAACATATGAAGAATTCGCAACCATATTAGCACAGATTGAAGGATGTCTAAACTCACGACCTTTGTGTCGACTATCTGAAGACCCCAATGATGATACAATCTTAACCCCAGGTCATTTAATAGGATCTCCTATAATTGCGCTTCCTGAAAAAAACGGAACATATTAATCATCACCCAGTATCCAGATGGAATTATATTCAACAACTAAAGCACCATTTTTGGAAAAAATGGTCAAAACAATATTTGTCGCAATTGCAAAACCGTCCTAAATGGAAAAGCCAACAAACTAATTTAAAGAACGGGGATATTGTTCTTTTAAAAGAAGAAAACACCCCCTCGTGTAAATGGCCATTAGGAAAAATTGTAAACATATACACCGGATCAGACAAATTAGTGCGTGTGGCTTCCGTGAAAACTTCAACAAAGACGTTCACAAGACCTATACACAAACTCTGTCCATTACCCATTGGCGACAATGTTTACGATTCTAAATTATCAACAAATTAATTAAAAAAAAAAAACTAATTTTTTTTAAATTATTTCCATACCAATTCTGGTTATTCATCTACTTTACATGTTATCAAATTCCCGTTTTTAGCAGATCTGTATTATAATGGAATTTAAGCAAGATTTAATAATTTATCAACCAATTTCATTTTTTTCTAGTCTTTATCATTCTATTTTATCATATAACCGTTACGACAAACTGGTATTACAATTGAATCTAAGCAATTTCAATAATTTCTCCAGTTTTTCCTTATCACCTTATTACTGTTAAAAATTTTGATATATAAAGCATCAAGAGTCAAAATAATAATTAGTCTGAACTGAAAATTGAACTATAGTGTATCATGGATTTTTCTATTAAACCTAACAATGGCGAAATCAGCCGTCCCCCAACGCCAGGAAGAAATATTGAGAGATTTTTTGTTCAGGATCCACCACAGACTTTAACACCACCAGTTACTAGACTGTCGAAGCAGTTTAATACAGCATCGCTTGAGGATCACGATGTTATTGTAATCTCAGATGATGAAACGCCTGCTAAACCACAGCCTGCTAAGTCACAACTTGCACAAATAAAGATTCTTAACGATATAATTATCAGGCCAGCGGATCAAACCGAAGAAGATCTAGAGGATCGATGCGACATCATTGTGAATGATAATGGTTTAAAACTCCCTGTATTTGTATCTAGAAAGGCGATAGCATGATCAAAAAGAAAAAAATACCGAATGACCCTTATAACTGGTCGCAGAATTATTCTAAAAATGGCAAAGGATGGCCTAATTACTTATCATTTCAAAAAATAATTTTATAATCCGTTTCTTTTGTTATTATCACCTAATTAATAAAACTTTGTTTATATTCATTTTCTTTTTTATTATTTTGAAAAATTGCATCTTTCAACGGGGCCCAGTATGTTCGGAACCGAACATAGAATTTATTATTTTTATTCTTTTCTTTTTATTTTATTTTACAGTGTATGAACTGCATTACCTTTATTACGCGAAAATTGTTAACCGGAAATTGGACTTAAGTAAGTAAATATAATTGTATTGATTCGTATTGTATTCATTCGCCACGCCTACTATTTTTAATTGGTTTGCGTGTTGAATATATGTATACAAAGACTAACAAGATAACAAATTAACAGCTATTGCAGTCCTGTTACTTTTGTTTAAAAGACTAGCATCTGCTGCAATTTCACTTCAGTCATTTTTAGAAATTCAATGTATTGACTTGAATAATCCTATTAAATTCAAGGTATTGACTTGAATAATCCTATTAAATTCAAGGTATTGACTTGAATAATCCCAATAAATTCAAAGTTTTGATTTGAATTTATCCTAACAAGTTTAAAGAACTGATTTAAACTTATATCTAAAAATTAAAAGTGAACTTCCATCTTACAAACTGAAAGTTTTGATTTCAGTTTTTTATAAAGTGAAATTGTGAAAAATTATCTTACAACAATGAAATAAGTGTAATAATAGTGAAATTAATTTAGCGCAAGGAACGCGCTAAAACAGGTGAGTATTAAAAATTCTCTATTTTCTTTGGTTACTGAAAATACAAACACAATAAAGATATAAATCACGAATTATTGCATTTTCATTTTAATTTTTTTTTTTGTTATATATTAAAAGTTAGTGAATTTTACACTAAAATCAACGCATTAAAACACGTGTTAAAAACAGGTAAGTTTTAATCCTATTTTTTTTTATTATTTTTTTGAAACTAAGCTCATGTGAACTCAAATCATAGTGAAACGAACCTACAAATATAAGTGTAAAAAGCAAAAAAGGAGTAAATCAGATTAACTCCGAACAGCATTAAAAATAATGACACAATCCTATCGGGAGAAAGCATTAGACACCTTTATTAGAGGTCTTAAAGGAAACTTGCCACAACTATTGAGTATGAGGGAACCAACAGGCTGGAAATTTTCATCCTGAACTTCTCCATAAGCCTCAAGCACCACAAATTTTTCGACAAAGCCCCCAGTATTCATATCAGCGCAACCAACAGCCTGTTGGAATCTCTCACAGATTTAGTTGCACAAACAAAACCGAACCTATGGATATAGACAGCTCAATACACTCAAACAGAACAACCCACCAAAATGGAGTGCAAATTCAAAATCAGGTGTACAAAAGGCCACGATCCCAGCAATTGCAACAACCAACAAAATCTCAAAGAATTTACAACACTGAACAGGAGATGGAAAACCCTAACCTCACAGACTACTACGAGCAGTTGCCAGAATACTGGTCACGATGTGAACAAACATTTGCTGATTATACTGAGCGAGAAATTCCATCACAATTGATGGAATATGGTGAGGAAACAGATCTTCAAATACCAGAAGAACGAAAAGAATTCCTAGATAACATAAATTTTTTCGATTCAAAGAACTCCTCTCTACCCTACATCGAATATGTTATAAAAAGTGGGAGATTACTAAAATTTTTGATTGATACTGGTTCCAATAAAAATTACATACAAGCTCGCTACGTAAAAGCCCCAATTCCAAATAAAAAGACCTTCTTAGCCAACTCTGTAGCTGGACATATAAAAATAACACATCATGCAATAATTACCTTCGCTCAACTAAACCGTCAACTAAAGTTTTTCCTTCTTCCAAACCTAACATCCTTCGACGGCATAATAGGTAATGCTAGTCTCAAAGAATGTTAAGCAACCATCTACACTAACAAAGGATTCATGATCATTCACCCAGATACCAAGATTGTACTGAAACAACATTTCTCAGAAGCTGTTACCAACGTTACTCTGCGAACATCTCATCTAAGCGATGAGTTGAAAAGGAAACTAAATAAAGTTATAAACAATTTTACAGACCTATTCCTGGAACCGAATGAGAAATTAACTTACTCTACAAATGTTATAGGAGAAATCCGCACAAGTTGCCCAGATCCTGTGTATTCAAAATCTTACCCTTATCCCTTATGCCTTAAAGAGGAAGTGGAACAACAAATAAAACAATTGTTAATGGACGGAATCATAAGACCATCGAAATCACCATACAACACACCAGTTTGGGTTGTACCCAAAAAAGCGGATGCATCGGGTGAAAATAAATACAGATTAGTACAGATTAGTAGAATATCCTATTCCGGAAATACAAGATGTCCTTGCAAACTTGGGAAACAACAGGTACTTCACAGTGATCGATTTAAAAAGCGGCTTTCATCAGATTCGTTTAAGGGAATCAGATATCGAGAAGACCGCTTTCTCAATAAATCATGGGAAATATGAATTTACACGGCTCCCATTCGGCCTCAAAAATGCTCCTTCTATCTTTCAACGAGCACTAGATTACATTCTTCGCAAACATATCGGTAAACATTGCTATGTTTACATAGACGATATCATTATATTCGGAAAAAATGAAGACGAGCACTTAAAAAACATCGAAATAATTTTCGAAACCCTACAAGCAGCTAACCTAAAAGTCCAGCTCGATAAAAGCAAGTTTTTGCAAGACCAAGTCGAATTCCTAGGATTTGTAATCTCAAAGGATGGAATAAGAACTAATGAAAAAAAATAGAGGCAATAAAAAGATTTCCAATACCCAAGACAATTAGAGAACTTCTATCATTCCTGGGTATGGCTGGTTATTATCGACGCTTTGTGAAGGGATACGCGAGAATCACAAGTCCCTTGACATCATTGTTAAGAGGAGAGGACGGACATGTATCAAAATCCCAATAAAAAAAAAAGCAATACAGTTAAATAATAACGCAATTCAAGCTTTCAATAAAATAAAAAAATCTCTTCTCTCGGGAGATGTTATATTAGCCTTCCCAGATTTCGAAAAAGAGTTTGAACTTACCACCGATGCATCTAATTCAGCATTGGGAGCAGTCCTAAGTCAGCAGGGAAAACCAATCACTTTTCTATCCAGAACTCTAAATCAAACGGAGGAAAACTATGATGTAAACGAAAAAGAAATGCTAGCAATAATATGGGCTCTTACGTCCTTGCGCAACTTTCTTTACGGAGCAAGGAAGGTAAAAATATTTACAGACCATCAGCCATTAACATATGCACTAAGCAACAAAAATCAAAATGCAAAGATGAAGAGATGGAAAGCTATCCTGGAGGAATACAGTTATGAACTAAAATACAAGCCAGGAAATACAAATGTAGGAGCTGATGCCCTTTCCAGAATGACGCTTACCAATAATTATTCGCCACACGTGACAGCACCGAAATCCTCTTACAAAATACAATCCCCGAAGTCGAGGCTTCTGTCAACGTTTTCCGTAATCAAATTGTTATCAATCAAAGTATAGACAGTAATAGCTACCAGATATTTAACCCTTTTCCAAACTACACTAGACATGTTTTCAACCAGATTGGCTACACAAAATCTGAACTACTTAAGATTCTTAATAAAACACTCGACTCACGGAGTATCAACGGTTTAAAAACCAACAACGAAAACATAAAAAAAATACAAGAGATCTATAAAACACATTTCCAGAATTTCAAAATCCGATACACGCAGAATATGGTAGAAGACCTCATAGACGAAAACGACCAAAACAAAGAAATACAAAGCACGCACAATCGTGCCCACCGTAACGCCGAGGAGAACAGAGAACAAATATTACGCAGCTACTACTTTCCAAAAATGAGTAAAAAAATTAAAAGTTTTGTCAGGAAGTGCACCACATGTAAAATAAACAAATATGATCGATATCCTAATAAACTAACTATCGAGCCTACACCGATCCCAAACTACCCAGGCCATATTCTTCATATTGACATCTATTCAACTGAAAGGAAATTAGTTCTTACAGCCATAGACAAATATACAAAACTAGCTTATTGCAAACCTATTAAGTCAAGAGCTATGAGCGACATAAAGCAGCCATTGATGGACATCCTTTTCTTCTTCAGCATTCCAAAAGTAGTCCTAATAGATAATGAAAAATCTCTGAACTCGAATTTTATAATCGCAATGATGACAGACAAGCTTAAAATCAAAGTATTCAGGATCCCACCATACAAAAGCGAAACAAATGGACAAATCGAAAGATTTCATTCCACCTTGTCCGAAATCATGAGATGCTTGCAATCAGGCGGAGTAAAAAGTTCTTTTGAAGAATTACTGGAAAGATCTGTCAATGAATATAATCATTCAGTCCACTCAACAACAGGAAAAAAACCCGTCGAACTTTATTTCGGAAGAATCCCCAACAAAAGCCCTGAGGAGCTTGAAATAATTAGACTCAATAACGTGGAAATGCTAAAATCAAAACAAACCAGAGACCGCAAATACCACAATATGAAAAGGGAACCTATTAAGACTTATGAACCAGGTCAACACATCTTTGTGAAACATAATAAACGACTAGGCTCCAAGCTTACAGTACGGTACGAATCAGAAATAGTTAAGGAAAACAGAAACACTACAGTCCTAACTAGGACAGTGTGGCGAAAGTCATTTATTTAAATTTTAATTTAGTAGTTTTTGTCCTTATATGAAAAGTCAAGCAAGCTTTGAAAACTTACTTATTTGAATTTTCATTATCATTATGTAGAATAGAGAATATAATTTTTTGAATTGATTTAAGTTTGTTTTGAGTAAATAAAAATATTTTTTATATAGTTAAATATTAGAAAGCTCTCACATTTGATGTAATTGTTTAATTGTTTATTGCTGTCTAATTACAAAGTGTTGTTAATAAGATTTTTTTTTTTTTTTTTTTTTTTTTTATAAATTCATTCGTTTGCTGCCATCTTAATCAAATATTAATTTATCAGCTATTTTTAATGTAGATTAACTGGTGGGGGTTGATATTCCAATGAATATGTCCCTAAGAGTTCGTCATTTTTATGTTAGGATTAGGTCTTGTGGTTTCCTTCTTTTAAGTCTTCTTGTTCTATTTGTTGTATCCATCAGATGTGTTAACTTCACGTTGCTGTGGTTCAGCAGCCTTTCTTTGTGTTTGGTAGCATAATCTTTGACTACCTCCTTGACTTCCTTAATTTTTAATTCTTCATGTAATTCTTTATTCTTAATATACCAGTATGCATTGGTCATAATGCGAAGTAGTCTGTTTTGATTTTTTTGTATTATGTCTAGGTTGGTTTTCCTGGCACATCCCCAAATTTGAATACCGTACGTCCAGGTAGGTTTTATTATTGCAGTGTATATTAACTTTTTGCTATTGAGGTCTAACTGGGAGTACTTCCCCAGTAGCCAGTAAAGTTTATTTGTTAACAGCCTTATTTGCGCAGCCTTTTTCTTCACATGGTGCTTCCAAGTTAATTTTTCATCCAAGTATATGCCAAGATATCTCGCTGTTTTTTCTTGAGGAATGACTTCACTATTAAGGTATGTTCGTAAGCTATTATTACTTTTTTTGAGTGTGAATGTTACGTGTACCGATTTTGATCTATTTATTTTTAGTTTCCATTTATCTGTCCATTCGTTGATGGTATTTAGTGCTGTTTGCAAATCTTCGACTGATTTGTCTTGTGATGAGTTTTTGGTTAATATGACTGTATCGTCTGCAAACGTACCAACTAATGTTGATTTTGGTATAGGGATGTCTGCTGTATAGAATATGTATAAGAGGGGGCCTAGTACACTACCCTGTGGAATTCCTGCATTTATCTTGTAGAAATTCGATAACTCGTCTTCGTGTTTTACCTTGAATTTTCGGTCTGATAGATATGATTCTAGTAGTATACATATATTACGGGGTAGCTTATTTTTCATTTTGAATATAAGACCTTCGTGCCATACTCTGTCGAAAGCTTGAGTGACGTCAAGGAAGACAGCTGAGCAGTATTTCTTTTCCTCGAAGGTATTTTCTATGAAATCGGTGACTCTATGTATTTGGTCAATTGTCGAGTGGTTCTTCCTGAATCCAAATTGAAATTCAGGAATTTTAAAGAATGGCTCGATACGCTTAATTAGTAGTTTTTCAAAGAGTTTCGAATTCACTGTTAGGAGAGATATCGGCCTGTACGAGGTCATTTCTTCTGCTGGTTTACCTGGCTTTTTAATCATAATAATTTGTGTGAGTTTGAAGTTGTTCGGTATATAATTCATTCTCATACATGCATTATGTTATGAAGTATCCTAGTACGTAAAACAGGGCCCGGGGACAAATATTCGGTGGCTCAGAATCACTGAAACCTCGTTTTGTAACACTCCCTAGATTTAATCTGTTTGCCTTTTAGGGCAAATAATTCTAAGTGGCTAAAAAGCCGAGATGTAAACTGTTTGCCTTTTAGGGCAAATAATTCTAAGTGGCTAAAAAGCCGAGATGTAAACTGTTTGCCTTTTAGGGCAAATTATTCTAAGTGGCTAAAAAGCCGAGATTTCAAGAAAAGTCCTAAGTTATTTTTTTTTTAATATCTTGCCAATTAGGGCAAGACAATTTTTATTTATTTAAAGAAGAAACTTACCTGCCGAGTAGGGCGTGGTATGTTTCCGAAAGAAAATTTTAATAACAACTGACTTCTTAATTCTATTACTGCTCCTTATATACAATTTTTCTGGTTCATGCCCGTGAGAATAAAACTTTAAAAACTTAACTTTAACTTCCTCTATGAAATAATTACTCTAATTTCCAGACATATTATTTTGTTAATTTAGCCGATTCTTTATTTTATCAAAATATAATTTTCTTACTCTAATTTCCAGACATATTATTTTGTTAATTTCGCAGATTCTTTCCTTTATTAAAATATAATTTTCTAAAGTCTGAAAACAAAAATTCTTTAGTGAGCAGATTTTATGTGAACTAAAATTAAAATATAATTTTCTAAAGTCTTTAGTGATCAGATTTCGTGTGAACCAAAATTATCAACTAATACACTATTGCCTACTCACGGGCTTAACCAAATTGGTTTACAATTTTTATTTGAGGAGTTTTAGGGGATTTTACAAAGTATTTACTCTTTTAATTTACCGAAATAAAAATTACGTTAGAATTTCCAATTTATTAAAGTTTTTTGGGGAATACCCAACATTTCCTCCCCCTTTTTTCAAAAACATTTTTCCTAGGGAAAAATGTTTGTTATTATAATATATTATTATTATTATTATTATTTTTTTTTTTTTTATGATGTTTTCGTTGGAACTATAAGCATAGAATGGTATTTTAATTCTATTGCTTTTATTTTATATATTTTTATGTACATTTATATACCTAATATTTATTTTACATAGCTTATTTATGTATCTTTCTGTATGCCTATGTGCGTTTATATACCTAACATTATTCTTATTTTGATATGCTCAAACAGTTATTATTTAAAAAAAAATAATTGAGTAATAATTTTTGTTTCACTAGACCATGCCTTTAGTATCGGGGTTGTGGAGGGTAGGAAAGAAAATTAGAAAACTCATTTATTATATACTTTTTTTTTTATTTTGTGTATAAAAGAAATGTATAAAATTTTTTTTTTTTTTTTTTTTTTTTTTTACTTTGTTTTATTTCTCAATTTATGTTCTTCCCTCTGTTTTTCTAGTGCTTTTATCTTTTTCACGAAAAACTTCTTTAATTTCGGGTCTGTAGTGATGTGCAGGATCCGGTGAAGTTCTCCAAGCTCTCTTCCTATCCGGGCAGTTACACCGGCTCGTGGTTTTTTTGTCTTTTTTTTGCTTGGAGTCATTGCTGCTGGTGGAGCCATGTTTGGTTTCTGGTGCCTTTTCCTGTATTCTTCAAGTGTTATTGGCCTCGGCCCCGCTTTTGTGTTTTTTTTTAGTTCTTCTTGGAGTTGTTGCCTTTGTTTCACCAAAAACTCCTCATAGGTCATTTTTGTTTGCATTGTTCCGAAGCTTTTCGGAGGGACCGGTGCTTTTAGGACCACCTTGAGATCTTTAGTAAGCTCTGTGTATTTTTTCTGCCTTAGAGATGTCATGTTGCGTGATTTTCTAGTAAAAAAATTTATTTATATTTTTATTAGTTTATCTTGTTATATTTTATTTTTACGCAATTTATTATATTTAATATTTATATTCTCTTCATTGGTTTTTTTTTTTTTTTTTTTTTAAAGTGTTACTATCTTCATTCATGTCGAAATGTCAAAATTATTTAGCGTGACAATTAAGTGTCTGCACTATTTGTAAGTTTGTGTTTATTAACAAAACGTAAAAAGACAAGACAACTAAATTAAGTTTCTAAACAGTTTGTAGTATTTTTAATTTAACATATTCTTAAGATCTAAATGCTTTTAACTATTTTACCTTTTTATTTTTTAGCACTTCAAAATCCGTAACTTAAAAAGAAAACAAATATGAAGTATTATATTACTTGCAAAATTTCAAGACTAACTCCGGATAATAATAATAAAAAAAATGTTATTCACTAAAAAAAGGATTGGCTTGTAGGCAAGATGAAGTGGTTTTGAAGCCGATATTTAAAAGTAATAAAGGTAAAAGAAAAGAAATAATAATTAGAGGGAATTTTATTATTGGAACTATTACCTGGCGTGGTCCGTAATTTTAACACTTTTAATAAAATTGTTTTAAACTGTTCTATCTAATATTTTTAACTGTTTGAATTGCACAAGCTATTTACTTAATGATAAAAAAATTTCTTGGGTTTACGATTTTATATGAACTGAATTCTTACTCTTGGCATATCATATTTCATTTTATATAAATTTGTTAATTTGTAAAATTTTTTTGTTATGCTAATATTAAATTTCGATGGGAAAAGTTTTTTGACATTTGCTGAAATATACAAAATTTTTTTTTTCTCTGGGACCATGCCATTTAAAATTATCTCTTGTTACAGTTGTAAAATTATTTTTCTTGGCTAACTTTTGTTTTTATTACAGTCTAAATTCTTTCTTAAGGCTAATGTTCGCTTAGTATTTCTAGTAATTTTATAATAGTAGTTTGTTTTTATAATTAACCTCTTAAGTTTTATTGCATACAATTTTTAATATTCCCAAGTATAAATTTCTTATTTTATTACATTAATATTAAGTATAATTTTACATTTTCTATTCTTTATTATTTTTTTTTTTTATTTGAAGTAATACATTAGTTGGTTATCCAGGAGCATTTTGAATGTAGGTGGCCCATTATATTGCGATGGATGGCGAAAACTCCTAACTTTTATTCTTATACTCTCCAGATTCGATTTATAGGATTCTTCTGTTATATCGAAGGGTATATCCCTCCCGTGGTAACGCTCTATCGCCTTGGCAACCTTTTCCAGCCTTCTGGTTCTTTGGGGATCCTCGATTTCCTCGTATTTTTTCCCTTTTTTTTTTTTGTTATATTGAAAATATATATGGTTTTTTTTTTTTTTTTTTTTTTTTTTATATATTATATGATTATATGAATTTATTCTTATTATGTTTTTTTTTTTTTTTTTTTTATATAAACATTTTAAGTCGGTTATTGTGTACCCGACGAAGTTTCTTTCCAATTTTAATGGTGCAATTAACGTTGCTATCAACCTTTATTACTTCGAATGGGCCCATCCATATTGGTGAAAGCTTGTGTTTCTTCGCTGCGTTTTGCAGTAGTACTTTGTCACCGACATGTATTCTCTGAGAAGTGGTGGTCTTATCATAATATAACTTAGACTTGTTTTTACTTCTGTTCAAATTTTCTTGAGCCTTCTTATGTATTTTTTGCATTTTTGCCCTTACGTAGGAACAGTAGTCATCAAAGTTGTAGACTGGCTGGGGTTTTTTAGTAAGGTTGTTTGGTAGTGGTCGTTGGAATCCATATAACGCAAAAATTGGTGCGTATTTACTACTAGTGTGAGGAGTGTGGTTGTGTGCCATTGCAGCTTCTCCTAGCCAATCATCCCATTCTGATGGATTATCATCTACAATGCTTCTAAGATATTCTATGAGTGGTCTATGGGCCCTTTCAAGGCTACCATTTGACTGTGGGTGATATGCCGTTGTTTGAAGTTTTTTGATTCGCAGTAACTTACAAAGCCTTTTAAATAGATTACTTATGAAATTTGTTCCTTGATCAGTTATTAATTTTTTGGGGATAACGAAATATTTCAGAATTATATTTTTGTAGAAACAATCAGCTACCGTTTCGGCCTCACAATTTTTTAATGGAAAACAGTCGAGTATTTTAGTTAAATCGTCTTGATAAGTCAGAATGTACTTGTTACCCGTGTGGCTCAAGGGTAGGGGACCTACAATATCTAAGTAGACTTTGTCGAAGGGTTGTTCTGCGGTGTCTGTTATTGCCATGGGCATTTTAAGATGATTGCTAGCTTTATTTTGCTTGCATTTTTTACATTTTTTTATATAATTCTTAATATCTTCGAACATATTCTTCCATTTGTAATACTGGCGTATGCGTTTGTAAGTTCTATGAACTCCAGCATGGCCTCCCAATGGGGTGTCGTGATAATCTTTCAATATGGTGGTAATTTCTATTGGGTCAGTCAGTTCTTCAGCTTCTGAATCTGAATCTGAATCTGAATCTGAATGGGCCGGTTTAGTGTTGTGGTTTGAGTCGGTTTTTAGCTCGGGGTGTTGGCTGCCTTTCTTATTGCTATTAATAATTTCAGGGGCTGGTTTTTGTAAGGGAAAGTCAGTTGAGTTTTTCTGAAGTATTTTTTGAGAACGTGTTGTTGCCAAGCAAACTACGGTTTCGTTATTAGTTTGTTTATCTGCAAGACGATCTTTTATCTCGGGGTCAATTTCTGGAATTCTGCTCAAACTATCCGCATTCTTATTGTATTTTCCAGGTTTGTATTCTATACGATAGTCGTATTCCGAAAGTTTATGATGAAAACGCACTAAACGAGATGTGGGATCTTTCACATTAAATATTCCTTTCAAGGGCTTATGATCTGTATATACTACAAATGTGCGTCCGTAGAGGTAACATCGAAAATTTTTTGTTGCCCATACGATTGCTAATAGTTCTCTTTCAATTGTAGAGTACTTTCTTTCGGCCTTATTTAGGGATCGACTTGCATAGGCTATTGGCTTGTCGCTACCAAGATCTCCTTGCGAAAGGACGGCTCCAATTGCTTCCCCACTTGCATCCGTTGTAAGTTGAAATGGTTTTTCAAAATCTGGATATATCAAGAGAGGAGGCGTAATTAATGCCTCTTTTAGTTCAGTGAACGCTTTTTCACATTCTTCTGTCCATTTGAATTTAGAATCCTTCCTTAATATTTTGTTTATAGGCTCTGCTATCTTGGAAAAGTTCGGTATGAACTTTCGATAATAGTTTGCTAAACCCAGAAAGGATTGGACTTGCCGAATGGTTTTAGGTCGGGGGAATGCTTGTACGCATTTAACTTTTCCAGGATCTGGTAAGGCTCCGCTACTTGAACATTTATGTCCTAAATATACAATCTCCTTTTTTAAGAAGTGGCATTTTTCCGGTTGAAGTTTTAGATTATGCTCCCTTAATTTTTGGAAGACCGCTTTTAATTTTTCGTTGTGGTCATGTAGATTCTTTCCATATATCACTATGTCATCTAGATATACGAAACACTTTAGACCTTGTAGTCCACTGAGAACTATATTCATCAGCCTTTGAAATGTAGCAGGGGCTCCTTTAAGGCCAAAAGGCATCCTGTTAAATTCGAAATGGCCCTGCATTGTGCTGAAAGCCGTTTTTTCACGGTCGTTTTTGTTAACGCATACTTGATGGTAACCACTGGCTAAATCCAGTGTCGAAAAATATCTTGAATGGCCTAACTGGTCAAGAATATCATCAATGCGGGGCAATGGGAAAGCATCACCCTTGGTAAGGCTATTAAGTTTGCGGAAATCCACAACTACTCGCCATTTTTTTTCTCCATTCAAGCCTTCCTTTTTTGGTACTACCAATAACGGTGAGTTCCAAGGACTTCTGCTTGGTACTATAATTTGGTTTTCTAACATTTCGTTAACTTGTTCCTGGATTATATCCCGCTGCTTTTCCGGTAGCCTATACATCTTTTGATTTGAAGGTCCTTCGTTTCCTTTAATCGGAATTTCATGCGCTAGTGTTGGGGTATAAGATAGTTTGTCACCTGGCAGATGGAATATGTCATTGTAATTTTTACATAAATTAGTTATGGAAACTAGTTCTTCCTGGTTTAAACTTTCATCCAGGTTAAGATTATTTTTTAAAAGATGTTTTCTGCTTTCTTGATGATTACTTTTCATGGTGTATAGAACTGATTTGATTTCGAGAGGTGATTTTTGGCTACTTGTGAATATCTTGTACTTTTTTGTCGACTCTAAAGTGGGACGTATGGCACCCAAAGTTTCTCGCTTTTCATTTGTATTTATTATTGGCACTAGCGCCTTTTTATTTTGGGCTTTTATTAAACAATTCCCCAAGTATACTCCTTTGTTTAGTTCGGTATGTGGACAGAAAAATTCGCCGTCCGTATTTGTATCTATTTCAATAATCATTTCTGTTCGTCCTGGAATAATATTAGCCTGGTTTGTTTCGGTTCTCTTCTTTTGTATGTTTTTAATAGGTTTTTTGAAGATGTTTTGTTCGGAACAGGTGCTATTATTGCCAGTTGACAGTTTGCTGCATGTTGCTGTAATAAAGGAGTGCTTTTTATCATTTATGTTGGGCCTTGGCTTCATCCAGGTTTTTATAGGAATTTGAAAAATTCCTTTACTTTCCTTGCGAGGGAAAGTTAAAGTTTGCTTTGGCCCTTCGATGTTGCAATGTGTAGAAATAAAATCATATCCCAAGATACCATCGCCTGGTATGTCTACTTTTTCATTTATGACATGAAAGTTACAGGTTAAGGGGATGTCTGCTTGTATTTTGCCTGTGCATTTTCCTTGCGTGGCACCCATTCCAAAGGCTGTGGTTATAGTCATCACATCTTTGGTTATAGGGGTGGAAGGTTTTAAGACCGTTTCTTTAAGTAGGCTAATTTCCGCACCGGTATCTATTACAAGTTCTGCATTGCCTCCTTTTGCAATATCAAGGGGAATGTTAGCTACGCATATTTTTGAAAAAGGGGGCTGGCACCTTTCGGGTGAAGAGGACTTTAGGTGACAGCCCTGTTCTAGTTTTCCGATTGGATTGAACTAGTTGATGGCTGTGGTGTGCTAGGTATAGTTTTTGATTCCCATTTTTTCTTAGCATAGCAGCTTTCCATTTTGTGCCCAAGTCTTTGGCAAAATTCACATTTTGACTCTTGTCTCGTAATTTGTATGGGTTGTTGTTGAACGGTATTCAATTGAACCGTGTTTGTTTTTTGGTAGCTGGGTGTTTTGTTACCGCATGTTTGGATATTGTGCCCATATACTTTACATTTAGTGCAATAGGGGGTGTTCTTACGCATCCTACAATCAGCGTATACGTGGTTAGGCTTGTTACAAAATCCGCACTTAACTTGAAAATTGTTATTATTTTGTTGAAAGTTGTTACTGTTTTGTCGAAAATTGGTCCTTGTGTAATTGTTCTGCATATTTGTCCTAGGAATGGATTGATGATTGTTGTGATGCACCTCTGGTCGGTTAAATGATGTGTGTTGAGTGTTCAAAGGATTCATTAAAGGTGAAAAATATTGCTGTGTTGTTCCAATCGTCATTAGATTTTCTGCTTCCTCTAATTTAGTAGCTTTTTCTATAATTGAATTCAGAGATTTCTCTTCGTTTTGTAGCAGGTAGAATTTATGATTTGCATTTAATATTCCGACTTTAAATACGTAAATTGCTGTTTCCTCCAAGTCTGATTGAATTGCCGTAGCAGCATCACCAGTATGTCGTTCGTTGTTTCGCTGGCAGCACTCCTTGAAAAGGTTGTTCACTCTTCTACCAAAAGCTGAAAGAGTTTCACCTGGTATTTGACGTAAAAGACGCAACTCATTTACCAAAGTCAAATATGGTTTAGATTCAATTAGTTTTTTTCGTATAAGAGATTCTAATTCCTTGAAGTTCTTGTATTCACCTTCTAAAATTGTTGTTGCTCTGTCACGGAAGCGAATTGGAAGTAGTTGGAGGAATATGTTAACTTCTTCTACATTCAAACACGCAATCGTATGGTTACAACATGTTAAAAACGCGTTTACCTCGTTTAGCAAATTAGGTCCGTTTTCCCCGGTCAATAAGGGAATACTCGTGCATACTAGTTGATTTATCTTACATATGTCTACCGACATTTTATGGTTTAAGTTGTTGAATACTCTCCTAATATTTTTTGAAGGTTTCCTTTCCGGTTTCGTTAGACCCGAGAATAAGTTAGATTTCCTTTTAAAGTTTTTTCCTGATCGTAAAATTCCAGTTTTCGTTATAGGTGCCAGATTGTTTGTAGTTGGACTTTTGTTAATTTGAATTGGAAGGTCTTGTTCTTTACTTGTCCCTTCCCGATTGCCTTCTTTTTCAGGACTCGTATTTTCAAATGAAAATGAGTCTATTATATTTGCAAAACTAAGTAGTCCTGGAGTCTTTGGTGTCCTTACCACACGTCTGTCTACTGGTGTGGATGTTAAATATTTGTTTTGCCCTACCGAATCCTCACTGGGTTGCATGTAGTGTTCCGTACCTGGATCTTCACAGTCTCATAGATTCGTATGATTGAGAATTTAATGCTAAAAAGTAGATCTCAATCCTACCGGCTGCGCCAAAATGTTATGAAGTATCCTAGTACGTAAAACAGGGCCCGGGGACAAATATTCGGTGGCTCAGAATCACTGAAACCTCGTTTTGTAACACTCCCTAGATTTAATCTGTTTGCCTTTTAGGGCAAATAATTCTAAGTGGCTAAAAAGCCGAGATGTAAACTGTTTGCCTTTTAGGGCAAATAATTCTAAGTGGCTAAAAAGCCGAGATGTAAACTGTTTGCCTTTTAGGGCAAATTATTCTAAGTGGCTAAAAAGCCGAGATTTCAAGAAAAGTCCTAAGTTATTTTTTTTTTAATATCTTGCCAATTAGGGCAAGACAATTTTTATTTATTTAAAGAAGAAACTTACCTGCCGAGTAGGGCGTGGTATGTTTCCGAAAGAAAATTTTAATAACAACTGACTTCTTAATTCTATTACTGCTCCTTATATACAATTTTTCTGGTTCATGCCCGTGAGAATAAAACTTTAAAAACTTAACTTTAACTTCCTCTATGAAATAATTACTCTAATTTCCAGACATATTATTTTGTTAATTTAGCCGATTCTTTATTTTATCAAAATATAATTTTCTTACTCTAATTTCCAGACATATTATTTTGTTAATTTCGCAGATTCTTTCCTTTATTAAAATATAATTTTCTAAAGTCTGAAAACAAAAATTCTTTAGTGAGCAGATTTTATGTGAACTAAAATTAAAATATAATTTTCTAAAGTCTTTAGTGATCAGATTTCGTGTGAACCAAAATTATCAACTAATACACTATTGCCTACTCACGGGCTTAACCAAATTGGTTTACAATTTTTATTTGAGGAGTTTTAGGGGATTTTACAAAGTATTTACTCTTTTAATTTACCGAAATAAAAATTACGTTAGAATTTCCAATTTATTAAAGTTTTTTGGGGAATACCCAACAATTATATAGGTATGTCAGCATCATTATCCCTTTTGCTGGCAGTTCTTTAATCATTCTGGGAGTTATTCTGTCTATTCCTGGTGACTTTTTGGTTTTGAGGTTATCAATTTCGTTAGCTATTTCCGTTGGCGTAAATTTTTTGATATCTTGGCTTGGTAGGTACTTTGGTCTTGTTAAGGTTCCAGATGTTATATCATGTGGTTGAAAGACTGTTGCCAAATATTGGGCAAACGTCTCAGCTTTGTCCTTATCTTTACAGACCCAATTGCCCTGTTGGTTTTTTATTGGTGGAATGTGAAGGACAGGGCGTTTTATTCTACTTGTTGCCTTCCATAGTGAGTACTGCTTGTCTTTGTTCGGACCTAACTCACCTATGTAGTTATTTAATCCCTCAAGTTTGAATTTTTTGATTAGCATATTCACTTTGTTACTTATTCTATTGAATTTATTTTTGTCTGCAGGATTTCTTGTGTTATGCCATTGTCTACGAGCTTTTCTCCTTTCGCTTATTAGCTCTCTGATCTCAGCCGTGTATGAAATGTATGAATATGCATGTTTTCCTGATGATTTCGGTGTCGCTATAGTTGCTGCCCTTTTAATGTTATTATTGAACAATTCTACAGCATTATTTAAGTCTTCTTGAGTTTTTAATTTTGTTTTTAGGTCGATAGTCTCCCCCAGCTTATCTCTGTAGACATTCCAGTTTGTATGTCTAGTTGTTATACTTGTTGTGTTGGTTTTTTTGGAAGGGTATTTAATACCTGCCGTTAGTAGTACAGGGGTATGGTCTGATGATAAATCCAGATTTTCTTCCATTTCAATCGTGTTTGATGTAAGCCCTCTTGTTATAAAGAAGTCCAGGAGGTCTGGAATCTTGTTTGTATCAGTTGGCCAGTATGTAGGTTTACCAGTCGAGTATAAGTCACACTTTTGTTCTTTTATGGCTCTTAACAGCTCATTTCCTTTACCAGGAGTAATTAATCTAGAGCCCCATGCTGTGTGTTTAGTGTTGAAGTCTCCTCCAATTATGAATTTCTGCCCTAGGTTTCGAAATACTTCACTTTGCTGATTCGATATTCTGTGCTTAGGCGGACAATATGCCACTACTATACTCAGGTTAGAGTTGTTGAATTCTATGGAGATAATAGTTGCTTGAATGTAATTCTCGCTAATAGGAGGATGTAGGTAATGCTTAATATTTTCCTTTATTATGATCGCGGTTCCACCTCTAGCTCTACCGCTAGGGTGGTTTGTCCAATGGGATACGTACCCTTTTATTTTGATGTAGTTTTTGTTTGTGTAGTGCGTTTCGGATATTAGTGCTATGTCGATGTGGTTTGTATGAAGATAGCTTTCTAGTTCAAGGGTTCTTTCATTTAGCCCATTGGCATTCCAAGTGATTATTCTTGTAAGAGAATTCATCATTGACTGATTTTAACTTGTTTTTTCCCCTTATTGGGTAAGTTATGATGTGGTGTGAATTTCGCTTCTATTTTGTCCATCCTATCGGCTAGTTGCCCTATTGCATTTTTTATTTGATTAAGTATTGCTGTCAAGTCAGTGATGGGTGGTTTCTTGTTACTACTTGGGATGTTAATTGTATTGATTTCATCTATGGCTTCAGTTTCCTTTACTGTGTTCTGTTCTTTTGCCACTTGTGCATATGATAACCCTTGTAATGTTTTGGGTTGTGTCAGTATTTTGTAATTTGTGCTATCTGTCGTTTGTAATCTATGTAAGGCGGCATCTTTTCTTGGTAATAGACTTTTTATTCTTGCTTGATACACTGGGCATCCTTTATAATTTGCTGTATGACCTGACTCATGACAGAGTGCGCATGTTGGTGTTATTTCTGGTTTCTTGTTGCAGTTTTGGTATGGTGTTTTTGAGCGCATTTGACGCAATTTGGTTCTCTTTTGCAGAAGCTTTTGGTGTGTCCTAATTGTTGACAGTTCATACATTGAGGTATACTGAGATTTTTTTTCGGTGACTCTATCGTTACCTTGCAGTGAGTTAGGTTTTTAATTTCGAAGACTTCTTTGTTATTATGTTTTTGGTTTAACTCTACTGCAAATAGGGGAAAGCATATTTTCTCCTTTAGACCTTCTTTGTTTTTTACCATTTTATATATGTTTCTTATTTGACGTATTTCGTGCCCAAGTTTCTCTAGGTCAGCTTTAATTTCATCAGTATCAATACTGGATGGAAGACCTCTGATTACGAATCTAAATGCTCTGTCTTCTTTCAGCTGATATGTGTGATATTCTATCTGCTTGTCTTTTTCCGGTTCCTGAATCTTAATGTTTTCCAGGAGATCTTTTATTTTTCTATAGTTTTCGGCGTTGTTTATGGTTATTTTTATATTGCTGTTACTTAGCGCTCTGAATTGTATGGAGTCTTTGTTGATGACGGTTAGTTTTTTTCTGAATGTGTTAAAGTTTGCCACATTGCTTACGTATATTGGCGGAGGCAAATGTTTGTTATCTTTTGTTTCCTTATGAAGTGCGGCGACTTGCTCCGTAGGTGATGGCTTATTGTTTTGCTTAGGAGGAGAGTTAGTTAGCGTACGCCTCCTTTTTTTCTTGGTTATTTCTTTGTACCTGCCTGCAAGTTCTATTTCCAACTCTTCTTCGTCCGTGCAGTATTCATAATTGGAGTTTGTATTCGTTGATACTAGCTTTGGTGCAGCTAATATGGTTTTTTTGTTTTTGTTAACTTCTATGTTTTTCATTTGCTCTTTTAGCTCGCCTATTTCTTTCGTAAGCTTCTCTATTAAAGCCTTTTGATCATTAATGATGATGAGTAAATTTTCGTTATTAGACATTTTAATTTGATATTAGATTAGCTTTTATTTTTCTTTTTAACAATGCTTTAGGTTGAATAGTATAAAAACTAAACGCAGCCTACTTAAATATTTTTTTGCGTGGCATTACTTTTGTCGTTTGACATTTAAGCACTTATGCAATGTGATAAATTTATGATTTTTATGTTTTATGTTTTATGTTTTGTGTATTGCGAATTAATTATAAGTATTGTTGTTAATTAATGAAATATTATAATTAATTATTAATTAAAATTGAATTTTCTGCGACTTTGTTCTTATATTTTAATGTTTATGATGTTCTTTGTTTACTTAGCACTAAAGTAGTTCACTATTTTTAACTTTTTAATTGTGTAAATGTTGTTTATATTACTAATTAATAAATTAAACTTAAATTTAGACTAATTGTAAGTGTTTTAATTGCTAAAATAGATTAAGTTGTTAAACTGTTATGTTTTGTAATGTTGTTATTTTTCTTTGTTTTAAAGTTTAACACTAAACTAAATAACTAATGATTATACTAAACTAAACTATGTAACTATTGTTTATATTCATAATTATTTTATTAAACTTTATTTTAAACTTATTATTTTAATGATTTTAATTGTTTTAGAAAATCAAACTGGCTGACGCGTGTGTTCTCTATGTTCTCTGAGAAATGAATGATAAGTTAATAAGATGAGATAAAATATTACAAAGTGTTACAATTATTTAACTATATTTGGTGACCCCGACTAAAAAGAGAATACAAAAAGAAGTTTAAAAAAACCGACAGCAAGTAAGAGTTTTGAATGGTCACAACTTTAATTGGTGATCCCCACAGCAGAATATGTTTGGCGTAGTCACACTTTAATTGGTGACTCTGAAAAGGAACATCTCGACCTCGACTTCATAATTGTTACAAGTGCAATTAATAGTTCACGGGACCAAGCCATATTTTTCTGTTGTGAGGCTGCAACAGACGTGACTATTTTATTTGGAAATTACAGCTTCAAAGAGGAAACAAAAGATTGAAGATAATTATCAAGTATTTTTAATTTTCACTAATTTTTAATAATTAAATTTTTATTAAATTGAATTTTCATTATTTTTAAATTTAACTTATTGTTGAAATATTAGTAAAATAGTAAATTATATTTTGTGAAAATGACTTCCGCTAGTGGTGATGGTATTATTTCACCATCTATTTCAGCTGTTTCTATTAAACCCCCTCCGTTTTGGTTAAACGCGCCACAATTATGGTTCGATCGCTTGGAAGCTCAATTTGAACTTTCCGGTATCACCGTACAAAGGACCAAATTTAATCATGTTCTTTCGGTTCTGGATAGTGATATAATAAGAGTTATAAGTGATATTATTAGAGAACCTCATCCTACCGACCCTTATGACAATTTAAAAATAAATTTAATCAAGCGACTTTCGGCTAGTGAAGAAAGTAAATTAAATCAATTATTAAGTGAACTAACACTAGGTGATCGACAACCATCACAGTTATTACGCGAAATGCGAGAGCTAGGAGTTAATAGAATCTCAGATGAGTTATTTAAGTCGTTATGGCTTCAGCGGTTACCGGAAAATATGCAGGCTATACTTGCATGCAACCCAAACCAAGTATTTTACATCACAGCTCCGAATGTTAATTCATTGACTAATTCCATCATTGAACGATTGGACAATTTAGCAAAACAATTTAATGAATTACAAATAAAAGTCAATTCTAAAAATTGGAGATATTCAAAATCTAATTCTAGATCACGATCTAGATCTAAGCATTCCATTAATCATAGAGATAGTAGAGGCTTATGTTGGTATCACTTCCGATTTTCAGATAAGGCTGTAAAATGTATTCAGCCATGTGCATTTACCTCAACAAAAAATTCAAAAAATTAAATCGTTTATCATCTCGAACGGCGGATGATAAAAAAAACGTAACTAGCCGTTTAACTATACTCGATAAGTCTTCTGGTTTTAATTTTTTAGTAGATACTGGTGCAGATGTTTCTGTTATTACCTTCTTCTTCAACTGGTAAGCTTCCGCCATCAGGTTTTAAACTTATTGCTGCAAATTCTACTAAAATTGACACTTATGGACGTAGAACCTTAACACTCGAATTGGGACTTCGTCGTACATTTTCTTGGAACTTTATTATAGCTGATGTAGTTAAACCTATCTTGGGTGCTGATTTTCTTTGTCATTATGGCATACTAGTCAATTTAGCTGAAAAATCACTTGTAGATCCTTTGACTTCTATTAAGTCAGTTTGTAGGATGTCCAAAAGTACTTACACTGGCTTATCTGTGCTTTTCGATAGCTCTTACGATTCTCGTACCCATGAGCTACTTAAAACATGGAGTGATATAACCACCGATATTAGTACAGCTACTTCGGTAAAACATTCAATCACTCACAAGATTATTACTTCAGGCAATCCTATTGTGTCTAAAGTACGATATTTGTCTCCTGAAAAATTAATGGCCGCTAAAAAAGAGTTTGATATTTTGATTAAAGCGGGTATTTGTAGGCCATCAAACAGTCCATGGTCTTCTCCACTACATTTAGTAAAAAAGAAAAATGGAGATTGGCGACTTTGTGGTGACTACAGAAGGCTTAATCCAGTTACCATTCCTGACCGCTATCCAATTCCGTTAATTTATGATTTTGCCCATCTTTTACAGAATTGTAATATATTTTCAAAACTAGACTTGACCAAGGCTTACCATCAAATACCAATAGATCCCGAAGATATTCCGAAAACGGCTATATGCACTCCATTCGGACTCTTCGAATTCACAAGAATGACTTTTGGTTTATGTAATGCTGCACAGACTTTTCAGCGATTCATTCATTGGGTGCTTTCAGATCTTTCATTTTGCTTCATATATTTAGATGACGTTTTGATGGCATCACATTCAGAAGAAGAGCATTTAAATCACATCGAACAAATCTTTCAACGTTTCAGAGAACATGGTTTAGTTATAAACGTTGACAAATGTGAATTCTTTAAGGCAAGCTTAAATTTTTTAGGTCATCATATTACTTCTGAAGGTATTACACCTTCACCTGAAAGAATAGCGGCAATTACAAATTTTCAAAGACCTAATACAGTTAAAGAATTACGACGATTTCTAGGGATGATAAATTTTTATCGTAGATTTCTCCCTAATGCAGCACAACATCAATTACTACTCAATAGTTTTTTAAAAGGAAACAAAAAGGATGGTAATAGGAAAATTTTATGGGATACTGATTCTTTAAATGCTTTCGACTTAGTTAATAATCAACTATCAGAGGCAACTTTGCTAGCTTTTCCTAATTCATCTGCTAAATTAGCCCTTTTTGTAGATGCTTCGAGTACTGCTATAGGGGCTGTATTACAACAAAAAGTTAATCAGTCATGGCAACCTTTAGGATTCTATTCTATTAAATTAAACTCTGCACAGCGAAATTATAGTACTTACGACAGAGAACTTCTTGCAATATACAAATCAATCAAATACTTCCGTTATTATATTGAAGGTCAAGACTTTGCCATCTTCACTGACCACAAGCCTTTAATTTTTTCTTTTAGACAGAAGCCTGAAAAAGCTTCGCCTAGGCAATGGCGACATTTGGATTTCATAAGTCAGTTCTCCACCGATATTAGGCACATCTCTGGTGCTGATAACGTAGTGGCTGATACTTTTTCACGCATTAACGAGATTGAATGTTCTTCAACTTTGGACTTCGAATTAATTTCAGAAGCTCAACAGACTGATAGTGTTTTGTTAAATTTACTTAAAAATAGCCAGTATAAATTTACTAAAGCACCTGTGGTCGGATCTAGTTTAGAGATCTTTTGCGAGACGTCAATTAAACGTGTAAGACCATATATTCCTAACGATTTCCGTTATCAAGTTTGCAAATCTGTTCATGATATGGCTCATCCTGGTGTAAGGACGACAAACAAAATGTTAACTAAAAAATTTTTTTGGCCTAGTATGAATAAAGATTGCAATAATTGGTCACGAGCTTGTTTGGCGTGCCAAAGAAATAAAATATCACGCCATGTTAAAACTCCTTTAGGTGTTTTCGAACCAGTGTCTTCTCGATTTCATACGATACACATTGATTTTATAGGACCACTTCCTATATCACAAAATTATCGTTATTGTCTCACTATGATAGATAGATTCACTAAATGGCCCGAAGCATTTCCTATGACTAACTGTTCCGTGGAATCCTGCGCTAAAATATTATGTCATGAGTGAGTACCACGTTTTGGAGTTCCCAGAATTATTGTTACCGATCAAGGTAGACAATTTGAATCTTGTCTTTTTAAAGAGATGTCAAAACTTTTAGGTATTAAACGCAATCGCGCAACTCCCTATCATCCTCAATCAAATGGATTGATTGAAGGTTGGCATCGTACCTTTAAAACCACCTTGCTAAATTACGGAAATCAATCTTGGTCTACAGTGCTACCTTTTGTTCTTCTGGGATTAAGAACGGTTTTAAAAGATGAACTCCAAGCAATTCCAGCAGAGTTAGTGTACGGTGAATCATTATGATTACCTGGGGATTTCCTCGAAGAATCACAAACATTCATTCACCAATCCGAATTCATAAAGGATTTACGTAATACTTTTGCCCAAATCCGTCCAGTCAAATCATTCCAATAATATCTTCATTAAGTTTAAAGAACTAGATTCTTGTTCAAGTGTTTTTGTTAGGGTACCAAACAAATTAACACTTCAGAGCCTTTACGAAGGCCCTTACCCGGTTATAACAAGACACCAAAAATATTTTACGTTAAAGATTAATAACAAAGATGTTAAGGTTTCTTTAGATCGTCTTAAGCCGTGTTTTACTGTACAAGAGCAATCGATATCTAAGGTTATAAACGTTACTAAGCAAAAAACCCCCAAGAAAGCTGTAAAAAAAGTTCGATTTAATCTTTCACCACAGAACGAATCATAATTGTCTGTCGTCAGATCTTTGATCTGTCTGGTGGGGGAGTAATGTGGCGAAAGTCATTTATTTAAATTTTAATCTAGTAGTTTTTGTCTTTATATGAAAAGTCAAGCAAGCTTTGAAAACTTACTTATTTGACTTTTCATTATCATTATGTAGAATAGAGAATATAATTTTTTGAATTGATTTAAGTTTGTTTTGAGTAAATAAAAATATTTTTTATATAGTTAAATATTAGAAAGCTCTCACATTTGATGTAATTGTTTAATTGTTTATTGCTGTCTAATTACAAAGTGTTGTTAATAAGATGAGATAAAATATTACAAAGTGTTACAATTATTTAACTATAACAGGAAAGGTAGTTCACAAAAGTAATATCAGGAACTAAAGGGACAAATAAAAAATACCCATTAATAGGGAGGAGTTAATCGGCTTAACAAAAACGAGAAAAAATAATTATTTTCTTATTTAAAATACTTTTTGGAGTGAATTTCCTATTAGGATTTTTAGTAAAGGTAGAGTGTAGTTTGATTAGTTCGGTAAAAATCTTTTTTGCATTATCCATCCAGTTGATAATCTTTATTTGTTTACTTACAATTTAATTGAGGAGAAAAAGAACGACTAAACCCAAATAACTTTTTAAAGGGAAAAGGCAATTACAATATGTAAAAGAAATTTATAGTATTTATTATATTTATTTAATATTTAAAGTTCATATATAAAGAAAATAAAAAATTCAAGTTTTAATTTTAATTGAATTTAGTTGTTCACTGTTTCTTTTTTTTTTTATTTCTAATTAAATATTCAAATATTTTTAATAAAAAATTCAAGTTTTAATTTTAATTTAATTTAGTTGTTCACTGTTTTTTTCTGGCTTCTTCTAAGTTTTTAACTTTGTTAATCATTTTTTTTCTTAAATTCGTATCCGTGGTGATTGCAAGGACTCTATGTAGTTCCCCTAGTTCATGCCTAACTTTAACCAAAAAACCTCCTCGTTTCCTTTTATTTTGCCTTTCTCTATACTGTTGAATTGTTATAGGACGGGGTCCTGCTTTCGGGTCCTTCAATGCCTCTTCCAAGGGTACAGGAAATCTAAGTCCAATTTTTTGTTCCTCTGTTAATTTCCAGTAGGGTATTTGTCCTGTTCTTATTGTAGGCAGGATCGCCTAGTGATGCTTTGATGCTGACATGTTATATTATTTCTGGAAGACATTTCACTTGTATATTTATTGCCCTAGAAGGCTAAAGTAATGGCAAAAATGCCTAAGTTAAGAAATGAAATACTTATAATTTGAATACGATATATATATATATTTCATAATTTGCCCATTGAGGCAAATTTTCAAAGTCTTATTAATTCTTTTTATTTTAATACAAAAGCCAATAAAGGCTACTTACCCGGTATGCCGACAAAGGCTTCAACCTGGTTAGTTTGACTAAACTTTTCAAAAATGATTCTTGTGTTCAAAATATTCTAGCTTATATAACTACTTTTTAAAAGAACTGTTCATTATTGAAAAATGAACATTTTCCCACAAGACTTGTATAACCAAAAATAACAAGTAAACAAGGTTCAGTTACGAGCTTCAGTTATACAAATCTTGCTGCCTATGAGAAAATATTCATTTTCCCACAATGACATGATCACGCTTTGCTTGCGTGATATGCATTTAGCATAGACATTGACCATTTCAAATTTAAATTATATTTGCGAAAAAGCTATTCCGAATAATCATTTTTCTGAAGAGCTTTTTCTGACATACTTAAACACTACGATCTAAAAGTATGCGATCTAAATATTTTTATTCATTTATAGTTTGTCTTAAAATTAAATATAATTGAAATAAGAGAAATAATACTAAGAAATAAAAGAGTTTGGGTATACTACACTATAGAACCCCCTAAATCCTTGGACTCCAATATCCCTGTTGAACATGCAGAAGAAAAACAAAAGGCCCATGAACCAAAAGAAGAAGAAACTCCTAAAACTTGTTTAAAACGCTCATTTCGTATCAAACTTTAAATTTCATAATATCCAATATAGGTCCAATGGACCAATCTCTGTCAAAAATCATTAACAATTATACAAAAAAAAAAACTATAGATATTTTTATATATATTTTTTTTATATTTTATTTTCATAAACCATAAACAAGAAATTCTTTTTTTATTATGCAATTATAAAAGTAGAACATAATCAAAAAAAAAAAATAAATAAAATAGAAATTGTTCATTCAATTAAAATTACAAAATTAAAACAAATTACTGTAAGGTCTCGTTTTATGCGGATTATTTTTATGCGATTTTGAAGTTATGCGGTTTGTATTTCCTCCAAAAATTTCTTGAACAAATAATTAAGAACAATGAAGTCGCAATAAGAAAATCTGTCATTTCTGGTACAAAATTAAGCGCCAAATTATCATCTTACTCAAGGGATGTATTATTAGAGAGAACAGAAAGAGCCCTCGTAATTTGGATTGAGGAACGAATTCAAAGACGAATTCCTGTAAATGGTTATTTAATCTAAGAAAAAGCTCTTCTGTTTTATGAGTCAACAAAACATTCAGAGCCATTAGCTTCCACTTCCCAGGCTGGTAAAGAATTTTCAGCTAGCAAAGGATGGCTAACCGGGTTTTTATAAAGAAATGCATTTCATTATCAAGATTACAGGGCAGGCTGCGTCAGCAGATGAAGTAGCAGCACAAAAATTTCCACAGGAGCTAGCGAAAATTATTGAAGATGGGGGCTATTGTACCGATCAAGTATTTAACGCTGAGGCAGGGCTTTATTGGAAAAAACTGCCTAACCATACTTACATCGCAAAGGATGAAAAAACTGCAAGTGGACATAAAGCAAGTAAAGATCGAATAACATTATTACTTTGTAGCAATGCATCGGGATATCGGATGTTGAAACCGCTAATAATAAATCGATATCTTAGAGCACGTGCTCTAAAAGGCAAAAATTTAAAATAACTGTCAGTGCATTGGATGGCTAACCCGAAAGCCTGGGTGACAGCAACATTCTGTAATGGTTCAATAATTGCAAAAAATCTCTCGATTTTAAAGTTTTGTTAATTATTGACAATGCATTAAGTTTGAATACACGTTTATTTTAAGCTTTTATATGAATTTCTTTTAGACATTCGAAGTAATTTATTAAGTAGCCTACTTCTTTTAATTTCAGCAAACTTTTTTATGCGGTTTTAAGTTAATTTTAACTCGTTGTTTTGGTTCTATGCGATTTTGGAAAATTACGGAACGTATCCCTAGGTTTTCAAGGCCAGTAAAATCTTTTTTAATGCGAATTTTTTATATGCGCTTTTTTGTAGAACGTATCCACCGCATAAAACGAGACCTTACAGTACAAAAATTAATTAAAGGAAATTACGAAATATTTTAAAAAGATTTAAAGTAACTAGAACATATTTTTAAAAAAAAAAAGAAAAAAAACAGAAATAATTGAAAGGTTATGAATTTATTAAGTTAAAGCCTAAATAAGAAGTTATGTAAATTCTATACTTTTTGTAAGATAAGCAAAACACATATTATATAAGACACATGTAATAAAAGTAATTAATCAGTATTTAGTATATGGATGAAATGGTCCGAGGATTAAAGGCATTAGGTAAGGAAGCGGAAAGTCGGGATCCTTGGATCATATATCTACTTATGAATAAAGTTGATGTGTCAACACAACAAGCCAGGGCAGAACACTTAATCGTATTAACGATTTGATTACATTTTTGAACACTCGCTTTCAGGCACTTGAAAATTGTCAAGCCAACCTTCGCCAGTCGTCTGGTCAACCCCAACCATTGAAGGTACATCAAGGCACCTCAATTCCACATATTAGGAGTCATACCGCATCGATGGCTTCTTGTCCAAAATGTCAACAAAGTCACTGTTTGTATCAATGTCCACTATTCCATAGTTTAGCAATTGGTGCTCGGCGTAGTTTTGTAAGCCATCAGAAGCTTTGTTTTAACTGTTTGCATCCAGATCACAAATCGTCACGTTGTGAATCACAACCTCGCTGTCGTCACTGTCAACAACGACATCATAGTCTCGTACATCAGTCCAGTTCAACGGGTCCACCAAAAGTTAGCCGAAGCAAGGAGGGTAATGAAAGTAAGCAAAACTTTGAACAAGAAGTTGTGCTACATTCAACGCAAGCTCTGGTTAGTCAAAGCATGGCAAATGAACAAAGAGGAGCTATATTTACTACGCTGTTACCAACGGCTGTGGTGTCCGTCTTTGATCATATGGATAATCAGGTTTCCTGTCATTTACTAATAGACTCAGGCTCACAGGCATCGTTTATCACAGAGTCATTAGTTCAGAAACTTGGCTTAAGCAGGCATCACACCAGAATTCCGGTCAGCGGGTTAACTACTTCAAGTGCTGGAATTACAAGAGGGCGGGTGCTAGTAAAATTGGTCGACAGAAACAAACAAATAGTACACCTCGAGGCATTGATACTACCTAAGCTTACTTCTAACATTCCTACGGTAGAACTCAAGTCGATTCCACAATTGAATTTGTATAATCTTGCTGATCCCTCATACAATAAGCCGGGACCAGTTGATATAATTTTAGGTGCTGATAAGGCATTTCATATTTTCAAGGGAAACCGTCGACTAATTAACCAAGAATTAGTCGTTCAGCTCACCCAAATTGGATGGGTGGTTGCTGGAAATTGCACAACCAAAAGCACTTCGTTAGAGGTTACACATACTAGCATCAACTCATTACACACTACTTTAGACATCGATAGAGCCTTAAGGCGTTTTTGGGAATTAGAGGAACCTACTAGTCCTCAATTTAGCTTAACATCAGAAGAACGCAAGGCGGAGCATATATTTACGTCAACTACGTGCCGATCACAGGATGGAAGGTATATTGTGCAATTACCCTTTCATACTGATACAGCCAAGCTCGGAAATAGCCATTCAGCAGCTTTACAGCGTTTACGTGCTATGTGCACACACACGTGCACACTTTATTGTGGAATGGGCCCTCATGGCTTCAGCAACCGTCTTCAACTTACCTAGACAACAGGTATCAGATGCCTAAAGAAGGTCATCAGTTGGTAATACCCGAGGCGCGAACCACATGCATTCAATCATTTTCTACGATATGCGAGGAGAATAGATTTTCATATATACTTTCATCTTTGATCTTGAAATGTTCAAGTTGGATCAAGCTTCTTCGAGTGTTAGCATACTGTATAAGGTTTGTTAATAATGGATTGAGGAGATGTTCTGCTGTTATTCATGGTACCCTCACACGCGCAGAACTGAATCTTGCCAAAACACGATGCCTCAAACATGTTCAAGCAGTAAGGTTCAGCAAGGAGATTGCACTCCTTTGCAATAATCAAAAACTCCCAACCAGCAGTAGCCGGAGCAGCCTTCTACCCTTCATCGATGCTAACGGCATGTTAGTGGGAGGGTGGGAGGTCGACTTGAACAGTCACAGCTATCATACAATGCAAAACATCAGATAATTTTACCCAAAGACAATCATTTATCAGAGTTGATTGTGAAATACTACCACGAGAAATATTGCCATGCCAGTATCACTGAACTTTTCACCTTGTTACGTGAAAAATTTTGGATAATTCGAGCCAGGGATCTTGTTCCAAAGGTTATATCTGCGTTTTCGTCTGTATGGCTACTGTTCGGAACCGAACACAAAAAAAAAGGAAATTAATTAATTAATAAATTTCGGAACCGAACACAAAAAAAACAGAAATTAATTAATTAATAAAAGTTTAATAAAATTCGATTTTTTTTGTACGTAAATTTAGACCTATTTTTCAACAGTGTATAAACTGCTTTACCTGCATTTCGCAAAACTGGTTTGAACAGAAGTTGAGGGGTAAGTAAATATATTTAATTGTATTGATTCACCACGCCTACTATTTTTAATTGGTTTGCGTGTTGATTATATGTACACAAAATAACAAGATAACAATTAACAGCTATTGCAGTCCTGTTATTTTTATTTAAAAACAGGTATCTGCTGCATTCCCGTATTCATTAGTTCTCTAAATTTCAAAGTGATGATTTGAAATTTTTTTCCAATGTTTTTATTCCAAATTCCAAGGTGCTGACTTGAAATTATTATCCAAAAATTTTCCTAATAAAGTCAAAGTTCTGACTTGAACTTATATCCAGAAAATTAAAAGTTCTGATTTTAATTTTTTTTTTTTCAAAGTATTGATTTGAACTTCCATCTTACAAATTGAAAGTTTTGATTTCAATTGGTATAAATTCATGAATTGTTAAAAGTTATCATACAAAAGTAAAATAAAATAAGAAAGTGAAAAGTGAAATCTAATTTAGCGCAAGGAACGCGCTAAAATAGGTGAGTATTAGCATTTCCTATTTTATTTACCGAAAACTACAAATAAATATATAAATCACGAATTATTGCGTTTTATTTCTTTACTCTATTTTATAGTGAAACACGTGTTATTCCCATATTTTTCAAAAACTAAAAAAATAATAATATAATTCGTTGTGAAACTAAGCTCATGTGAATAAAATTAAAGTGAAACGAAACTACAACAAATAAAAGAGAGTGAAACGTATCAACACAATGTCCTTCGAGCCGGATCACGTGATTGGTCTTAGCAAATTTAGTTATAACTGTTATTATATTTACTATTTAAAACGTTAGTTCAAAATGCCATTACTTGAACTTATTAATCAACAGTTAGTGTATGCTGGTTTAATAAACAAATCAGTAATAAATTATAAGAAAATCGCAATTTCTAAGCGCACTAAATCCCTCGCAGAAGCACGACTTATCGCAGTTGAAAAAATTTGGGAATCTTTTTCTTTGAATCATTGTGATATAGAATTAAAGGCTTCAAAATTAGCATCTGAAGAACGAAGTAGGTATGAGTATTTAGATCAAGATCAGACTACGAAGAAAAATATTTTGAATATGTGGCAACGTTGAAAGATGCAATTGGGTGTAATTCTTCATCAGATCAGACTACGAAGAAAAATATTTTGAATATGTGGCAACGTTGAAAGATGCAATTGGGTGTAATTCTTCATCTAACTCTTTTATACATGAATCAAAAACATTTTCTAATAATCTCAAGCTTCCTAAAATATCAATCCCTAAATTCTCTGGGTGTTATACTGCATGGACATGATTCCATAATCTTTTCGTGGCATTAATCCATGATAATTCATCACTTTTATCAGTGCCAAAATTACAATATTTGAAATCCAGTGTATCTGGAGATGCAGATATACTATACTAAAGCATTATAAAATTACTGATGCAAATTACGAAGTGGCTTGGAAGGCACTCTTAGAACGTTATCATAATCCAAGGATAATGGTTAAAGAATTGTTAAAACAACTATGTAATCAACCTACAATGTCATCAGAAACAGCTAAAGAACTCAAAAAAATTTTGGATGTGACCACAGGTACTCTATCTGATTTAGAAAATCTATCAGTATCCACAATTGGTTGGGATCCTTTGCTCATACATATAGTATGCCAAAAATTACACTCAGATACTCAAGCTCTATGGGAAACTGAACTTAAAAGTAGCAATGAACTGCCTACATTTGAAAATTTCAAGTTATTCCTTGAATCTCGTTTCAGAATAATTGAATCAATTTCTTCGACCAATATCTCAGAAAATAAACGACCTGTAAAACGCCTACCATTTCAAAATAATCGAATAAATTCTCATAATATTTATTCTGTCCTCTCTTGCATGGTATGTAACGGAGGTCATACTATATATCAATGACAAAATTTTAAAAGCTTTGACATCAACTCTCGACTAGATTTTGCTAAAACTAAGAAATTATGCGCAAACTGTTTATCCCAACATCATGCAAAACCACAATGTTCCAGCAATCGGCGGTGTTTCCACTGCGGTAAACAACATCACTCACTTTTGCATATAAAAGATAATTTTAAAAAAGCCAAATCTTCGTCTTTCTCTACACTTAAAAATCATAAATCCCTTACCATTTCTGAGTCTAATAAGCAATATCAGCCTGTAGATCCTAATGAAAAGGCATTACATTCTCTTTACAATTCCAACACTTTTTCTCGTCAAGCCTTATTAGCAACAGCTTTGGTTAATGTTCAAATAACATCAGGTGCAACATATACATTAAGGGCCCTCATTGACTCTGGTTCGCAAGTTTCTTTTATTACTGCAGCCACGGCTGCTAAACTAAATCTTAAAATGTCCCACGTTTCATTGAAAATTACAGGTGTCAATAATTCAAAAGCAAAGAACTTTAAGCATCAAGTAGCTATGTCTCTAAAATCACGTCATAGTTATACCAATGAAATACATATTGAAGCATTGGTAATCCCTACTATTACTAACATCACGCCACCACATAACATCAACTGTAGTAAATGGGAACATATTGCAGACCTGCCACTGGCAGATCCAACGTTTTACAAACCTAAAAAATTACTCCTAGGAGCCGATGCATATAGCCACATCATCCTAAATGGGATACGGAAGGGTTTACCGGGAACACCCATAGCACAAAACAGCATTTTGGGATGGATTTTATTTGGCAGTGTCGGTGATTCCTCGGCAAGCAAGGCAACGTCATTAACAACAAATATCTCTTATGAAAATGAATGTTCCTTGGATAAATTATTATATAAGTTTTGGGAAACAGAGAACATTCCTGAGCCACCTAATCTTACATAATCTGAGCAAGAATGTGAAGAGTACTACCAACGTTCCTATAAACGACTAGAAAACGGGCGCTTTGAAGTTCTTAACAACAAACCACCTATTTTAGGAAATTCATGACCTATGGCACTTAAAAGATTCTTCAGTTTAGAAATACGACTCATACGTGACAATGTCCTTAATGCTGACTATACAACTTGTATCAACGATTATATACAGATGGGACATATGAAAGAAGTTACTCATATGCTTCCTATGAACAAGGTGTACTATATCCTACATCATGCTGTATTTAAAGACAGCACAACCACTAAACTTCGTATTGTTTTTGACGCATCTGCGTTATCCTCAAATGGAAAAAGTCTCAACGAACAGTTATATATTGGCCCCAAACTACAATCGAATTTGTTTTTCATTATTTTAAGATGGAGAAGGTATAAATTTGCTATGTCAGCAGACATAGAGAAAATGTATAGAATGATAAACTTAAATGAACAGGATCATAATTATCAACATATTTTATGGCGAAATCATCCATCTCAACCCGTAAAGGATTACGTGTTGACTACAGTTAGTTTTGGTATAAAGCCATTACCATTTTTCTCTATAAGATCATTATATCAGCTAATTAAGGATGGAGCAAAAACACATCCTTTAGCTACGTCAGTAATTTTGAAAGATTTTTATGTCGATGACGCTATAACTGGAGCAACCTCTTTAGAATTAGCATTAGAAACTCAAAATCAATTGATCGACTTGTTAAACTCAGCAGGCTTTAATTTGCGAAAATGGGTTGCAAATAGTCCCAAACTATTGGAAAAAATTCCTGAAGAACACAAAGAAAAGAAATTTCCGCTGACATTTGCCGATAATGAATCAATTAAAGCACTCGGCATACAATGGTATCCTTCAACCGATGTTCTGGCTATTCAATCACCTAAATTTTCAGAAGGCCCATTAACTAAGCGTTCAATTTTATCCAATACTGCTCAGTTATTTGATCCTTTAGGTTAGATTTCACCAGTAATTATCACTGCTAAGATTTTGATGCAGAAATTATGGCTCTCCGGATGTTCGTGGGATGATCCAATACCAACAAATCTAGCTGCAGAATGGATTAAGTACAAATCCGAATTGCATCATATTAACAATATACAAATACCAAGATGGGTATATTTAGATCCTTTAAATCAGAGCTGCACAACTTCGAAGGTGTTGAGGGCCATATAAGCTTCAAGCGAAATGCTTCAGGGCCGCAGGGATGCTAAATATTTTGTACAGATTTTAATTAACAAATAAAAAAAGTTCCTAAGTTTGCTGATATGTAATTAACCATTATTATGTTAAATAAAGTTCATATTTATTAATAAATAAATTTGACACATTGTGGAGCGGAGCTTTTCCATTTTTGTTGCTTAGAAGAGGGAAAAATGTCTTGGAAGTATTTGCTAAATAAAATTTTTAAAAAAAATTTCCTAGTAAAGATACATGTGTTTTTTATTTTTATATAAATTTATGATGGAAAATATTAATGAGAAATATTACATTTTTTATCGTCAACAAGTTTTTCATATTCAGGTGTCATATTTGAGCTTGCTGTACTTCCAAATATGCAAAACGTTTTCATAGCAAGTTCTATGAGATTTTTGTACTTTTCGCAATCTAAGCTTTTGTAGAAATCGTGGAAAGTGTTTTCTCTATGATAAATTCGCTACACTACAGAACATTGAAGTTCAATTAATTCCATCTGCAAATGAAGCGGTACTTGCTCTGGATCTACAGCAAAAGGGTCTTCAATTAATTTTAATTTGATATTTTCTTCGTTGGACAAAGTTAATCTTCTGCTAAATTTTTCAATTAATAAATCAATATGTTTTACATATTTTTGCCCAAAATTGCCGACCCTATGCTGAGGAATATGCAATGCTCAAGTGGGAAAGTGACTTATTTCGCCTTTCAGCAGCTGAGTTTTGAAAAGGTTCAATTTTATTTTGAAACCCTTCACTGCTGCAAACATTTCAAATATAAGCTGGTTTTTCCCTTAAAGCTGAATATTCAAATCATTTAGATGTTTTGAAATGTCGCAAAAGAAAAACAGGTCATTATTCCATGCTTCTTCTTGAACCTCTAGAAATTGTTTTGGTTCATTTTCGAGGAAGTTAAATGTTTCCTTTTCCAATAAAACAAAACACTGGATAGCACGTTCACGGCTCAACCATCTCACTGTGGTATGGTAAAATACGTCGGTGTACTCAGCATCTACTTCTTTGAGAAAGGCTTTAAAAGTCCTATGCTTGAGTCCTCTAGATCGGATGTAGCTTACAATGGAAACTACTACGTTCATTACATTTTCAAAACCCAATTTTTCAGTTATGCACTTTTTTACTACACTAAAGTGTAATAAGTATGTCATGACAATTAATAAGTATGTCATGACAATTAATAAGTATATCATGACAAGTTAATGTCAGTAGTAATTAGTTATTGTTATGCATGTTTTATGTAGTATTGTTGTTATGAAGTGGGATATTAATATATAATATGTAAACATATTACATGGTGTCAGAAGTTAATTGCGTGGTTAAATTAAATAGCTATAGTAATGGAATTTCGATTACCTCAACCATTGGAGGGTGCAGAATTTGCCAAAGAATGGCCAGAATGGAAGCAGAAATTTTTAATCTACATGATAGCGAATAGCAAAAATAAGGAAAATGAACAGAATCAAATAGCCACATTTTTGTGGTTAATAGGTAAAAGGGGTATAGAAATTTTCAACGTATTATTTCCAGACAACAACGATTTTGATAAAACATTTTGATAAAACAGAAACAAACAAGGAAGAAGAGGTTAATAGCGAAAAGAAACTAACATTACATAAAGTCATCAAAGCATTTGATGAATACTGCTTGCCGCAGAGAAATGCAGCTGTGGAGGCATTTAAACTAAATCGGATGATACAAAAAGAGAATCAGACGTTTACTGAGTTCGAAACATCTCTTCGAACACAAATAAAATATTGTGAGTTCGAGTGCTCAGCGTGCAAAACTTCTTATGCTGATAGGATGTTACGAGATCGTATTGTGATTGGTATACGAGATAAAAAATTGCAGCTGAAATTATTAGATGGAAAAGAAATGCCTTTGGCGAAGATAATTGAATTATGCAAGATTTGTGAGGCTGCGTCGGTGAATAAACAACTGCTTGATTGCCAGGGTACATCTCAAGTGGAAGTAATATCTGTTGCTGAGGCTAAAAAAAATGAAGTGTCTGATCAGGCTATTCCCGCTAAGCGTGCTTGTTTTAACTGTGGTCAAGCATTTAATGCAAAACACAGTCGTATTTGTCCAGCAATAAATATTAAATGCCACTTATGTGGCCGGATTGGGCATTTTCAAAAACTTTGTAAAAATCCATTAATCGATGAAAAGAAAAAAAAGGTAAATGAAAAACAGAGAACAAATAAACGTGTTCATGGTGTGAGTTGGAGTGACGAAGAAAATGAATTTCAGAAGAACGCTGAAGGAGTGAGAGTGAATCAAGTAAGTAATCATACCCGTATACCAAATAAAATGTCAGTCAGAAGAATTAGATGGATGAAAAGATATATAATTCAGAACCAAATGATAGAATTTAAAATTGATACCGGCTCAGATGCCAATTGCATACCGCTAAATTTCGTGTCAAAATTAAATGTCAAGATTTCGAAATTTGTTCCTAGTAACGTAGTTGACTATGGAGGTAATCAGATTAGAATTGTTGGTCAAGTAAAATTGAAATGTTTTGATGAACACCGGAAGAGTTATTACACTGCTAGTTTTTTGGTTGTAGATGATTCGTATGAGCCTATCCTAGGTTTGGAATCTAGCATAAAATTTGGATTAGTTAAGCGAGTAGATGTAGTAGATTGTAAACTACCTATTGTGTGCCAAGGTGAAGCAATGAAGTTTGTTGAAGAAAACAGAGATATTTTTGATGCTCTTGGAAAAATTCCGGGAAAATGCTCAATTATCTTAAAAGAAAATTCTGTGCCTGTTGTGCACTACAAAAAGCGTGTTCCATTAAGTTTACATAAAGTATTAAAAGCGAAGTTGGATGCAATGGAAAAGGAAAAAATTATTACTTTTGTGAATCATCCAACTGACTGGGTAAATAACTTACAAATAGTTGAGAAGCCAAGTGGTGATATTCGCATATGCTTAGATCCAAAACCGTTAAATAAGTGCATTAAGCGTGAACATTTTTTGATTCCAACATTCGAGGATATTACAAGCAGATTAGTGAATAAAAAGATATTTACTGTGTTAGACCTTTGCAATGGATTTTGGCACATGGAGTTAGACAGACGGAGCTCTGATCTTACAACGTTCAGCACTCCATTTGGAAGGTATAAGTGGAATCGTGTACCATTTGGCATTAACAGTGCACCTGAAATATTTCAAAAGAAAATGATTCAGATATTTGGAAAAATTCCCGGAGTTGAAGTTTATTTTGATGACATCATTATATCTGGAGAGACATATGAGGAGCATGATAAAATATTATTAATTGTTACCCAGTGTGCGAGAAAAAATAACATAAGATTTAATAGTAAAAAAGTTCAATTTAGAGTAAATAAAGTTAAGTTTATGGGTCATTTAATTACAAATGGTAAAGTTGAACCCTGTGATAAATATATTAGAGCCATTACAGATATGAAGAAACCACAAAGTAAATCTGATGTGTTACGTTTGCTAGGATTGTTCAAATTTCTGGCAAGATTTATACCTAACCTATCAAAAAGATCAGCTGGCTTACGTGAGTTAACGAAGAATGGTGTTGAATGGCATTGGAGTAAGAATCACGAAGCAGAAATTCAGGATCTTTTAACTTCTATAACTAGGAAGCCTGTTCTAATGATTTATAACCCAAATTTGCCTGTGGTGATTCAAACAGATAGCTCCAAAGATGGATTAGGTAGTGTAATTTTACAAAACGACCTGCCTGTTGCTTATGCATCTAGAACACTATCGAAGAGTGAACAAAGGTGGGCACAGATTGAGAAAGAATTGCTAGCGATTGTTTTTGCTTGTGAACGTTTCCATTATTTTTTGTATGGTCGTGAGTTTACAGTGCATTCAGATCATAAGCCACTAGAAATTTTGGTCAAGAAAGATATTGATGATGTAACACCTCGTTTACAGCGAATGTTTTGTCAGTTGTTGAAATATCCAAATATGTCAATTGTGTATAAGCCAGGAAAAGAAATGTTGATTGCGGATTGTTTATCGAGAGCACCTTTACCTGATGGAAAGGAGTTTGCAAATGAATTATCAACAATGATTCATTCCTTGACTCGCAGAGCATGTTTGTCTAAGGAAAATTATGATTTGTATGTTAAACGGCTTAATGACGATGAGTGTTATCGACGTATATCTCAATATGTAGAATCTGGATGGCCCAGTTATCATCAACTTGATGACTTAAGTCAAAGGTTTCATAAATATAAAGCAGAGTTGCATTTTGAAAATGGTCTTTTGTTTAGAGATCATCGTTTAGTTATTCCGACTCAGATGCAAGCTGGAATTAGTAAGTGGTTACATGGTCCACATCTAGGAATCGAAAAAACATTGGCTAGAGCAAGAAAACAATTTTTCTGGCCTGGAATGTCACGGGATATATTACGACTGGTAAAAAGTTGTAAGATTTGTGAAAGATTTGTACGGAATAATCAGAAGGAGCCTTTACTGCAAGAAGAAGTACCACTATATGCTTTTCATAAAGTATCTGTTGATATTTATGAGTATGCAGGTTATGAATACATTGTGTTAATTGATTCATATTCCGGTTTCATTATGTCTAAGAGACTGAAAGAAAAATCAGCTAGTCATGTTATTAACACAATTGATCAATATTTCTGTGCGTATGGTTTTCCGACAGAGATGAAGAGTGATAACGTTCCATTTAATTCTCGAGAATTTAAACAATATGCTAATGAAGCAAACATTGTTTTGAAATTTTCAAGCCCTGGATATCCGCAAAGTAATGGATTGGCTGAAAAAGGAGTGGCAATAGCAAAAAATATTTTAAAACGATGTTTTGTAGCAGGAGAGGTTGATAAATTCCAATATAGAATTTTGGAATATAATACTACGCCTGTTGCAAAAATGAAAATGTCACCATCACAATTATTCTTTGGCCGGTTAATCAAAAGTCATTTGCCGATATCTGAAAGTTTGTTATGCAAAGACAAGGTCTCCTTTTCTGTTGTGCGGCTTGGTAAGGAGCACAAACCAGCAAGCTCTTCTGTAATTTCAAAATTTTTATCAACTCCTCTAATAAAAATGAGAAGCTGTGCTGTATCCTGTAAATCTGTGCTTTCATCCATACATAAACTATAAAACAGAAAATTTCGAGATTTTTGCTTCAGCTATTCTTCGCTGTATAGTCATTCTTGACAAACTGATATTCTCAAACAGCCGAATTTTTTCCGGACATAATTCAGCAACAGACATCAACATACAGTTCTTAATAAATTCGCCTTCAGTAAAAGATTTCCCAGCAGCAGCGATTTCTCTTGAAATCTGGAAGCTACCTTGGTAGCTGTTTTGTTTTCAGTTGTTGTTTTCTTAAAAAATTGCTGTTCCTTTCATATAGATGCCATCAAACTAGCCGTTTTAATTTTTTTCTCACTCAGTTTCATCTAATTTAGTGAGGATTTGATGTCTCACCACACACAAGACAAATTATTTTTTCTTGAAATATTGTAAAAAAGTATTTGTTTGTCCACTCGGCATTGAAAACTCTGCGTTCCCTTTCAATTTTTTGCTTCGTTTTCTCAAAAAAAAATATTTTTCCCAACTATTAAAACCAGAAATGTGGATTATGTAGATTTATTAATTTTAGTTTTCTAACTTTTTGAGATAGATTTATAAATAATAATATTCACTCTTACTTGGTTGTCTTACAACTGCTTAACTTTTAAAGTGGCTACAAGTTTAAAGTACCCAGGAAGACTTGACAAAAAAACCAAAATATAGATGTATATGCAATAATTAAAAAAAGTTCTCCAGAAGAATATTCAGAAAAAATTATTTGTCTTAGTTATGCCTAGGCCTTAAAAAATTGAGAAATTATATCCACGCTACGAATATTTACAAGAATTTACCTGTACATATTTTCCCTAAAACAATAGTTCGCTTTATACATGTTTAAAAACAAGCAAAAAATACTTTGCGATCAAACAGCAAAATGGCAAACACAAGAATTGTTTAACTTGGATTTTTAGAAATTTTATGAAGTCTTTTGATTCATGTATATAAAAATGTACGCGGGCCATTAGCCAGCACCAGACGGGCCGCATGCGGCCCGCGGGCCGTATGTTGTGCAGGCCTGCTTTAAATCGTAGTTGTCAGTTGCAGTTGCATGACAATGCCTATTCTGCAGCTGTATATATCCGAGTTGTTGACAAATACGACAAAATCCATGTTACTATTTTAACTGCTAAAAGCCGTGTTACGTCTGGAACTAAATGGAGCAGTACTTCTTGCAAAATTATTAACAAAAACAAAAAGAGATCTTAAATTAAATGATATATTAACGTTTGCCTGGACTGATTCCACTATCACGTTATCCTGGATCAAAAGCAATCCTAGAAACTATAAAACATATATTGCTAATCGTATAGCTGCTATTCAAAATTTAATACCAAGTAGTTCATGGAATCACGTCCGTTCAAAGGACAATCCAGCCGATTAAAACTCTCGTGGAATCTATCCTTCTTCAATGGCATCATTAACCATATGGTGGCAGGGATCAACTTGGTTAAATGAACCTGAGATTCAATGGTCTAAATCATTCAACTCTTGTAATTTAACTTCAGACAAAGTTGATCACGAGAGAAAATGTTTAACAGGAAATATTCGTATAAATAATTTTACTTATGATATCATTCATCAGTTTTCTTCCTTTTCACGATTGTTAAGAGTTCTCTCAGGCTGTTTCAGGTTCTACCATAATCTTAAAAAAAAATCATCCGATCGTTTGTATAGTTTTCTAGCATCTTCTGAGCTTCATGTGGTCAAAACATGCATACTCATATTAGTCCAAAAATTAGAATACTCCTCTGAAGTCCATAATTTAAAACAAAACAAACTAGTAAATGCAAAAAGTAGTATTTTATCTTCGAATCCTTTTCTTGACTGTAAAGGTTTATTAAGAGTTGGTGGCAGACTCTGCCATTCTGATTTACCTTATAACATAAAGCATCCCATTATATTACCTAGATCAAATAACCATTTAACTACTCTAATTATATGGCACTTTCATTATAAGACCCTTCATGGAGGAGTTCAATTAACCCTATCAACAATTCAACAAGAGTTTTGGCTAATACAAGATAGACGAACTGTGCGGCATGTTATAAATAAATGTATCACCTGCTTCAAACATAAACCCTCATCAATTAAGCAATTAATGGGTAACCTTCCATCCTGTCGAATAAAACCCTCAAGACCATTTTTACACACTGGAATCGACTATGCCGGACCAATTAACGTTAAGATGTCAAAACATCGCGGTAATCGGTTTTACAAAGGCTACATATGCATTTTTATATGTATGGCTACCAAGGCTGTTCATCTCGAAGTTATATCCGATTTATCTACAAATTTCTTTATAGCATCTTTTTGACGATTCATCAGTAGGCGTGGGTTATGCACTGATGTCTATTCCGACAACGGAACCAATTTTGTGGGTCGATAACGACCTAAAGATAGCTATTAATGCTGCCGAATTACATACTGCCGAAGTTATCGCTTGTCAAGGAATTACTTTGCACTTTAACCCTCCGTCAGCTCCACATTTTGGTGGATTGTGGGAAGCCGGTGTTAAATCAATTGTTCTGATGCAGATTCCAATATCTGTAAGGGATCTGCATCAAACTATAAAAAAAAAATAATTGGAATAATAAACAATCAGTAAAAGAATTCAAGAAACTTTTGAAGTAGGTTACTAATGCAATCTCTGGTGACCTACTTAATAATTATTATTTAATTTTTAATGAGTTTGCTGATTGCCGGAAATTAAATAAATATTTCTTACTTCACATTTAGCAAATTCATTTATAGTATGAAAACTAGGTTACAAATACTACCTATAAATTCGTAACCTTGGCTTGTTTAAAAAAAAGAATTTACTCAATAGCTAAAAATTAGTATAAATAGAATAGGAGTTTTTAAGTTAGAGAGTCAGTTAGTAAAATAGGTTTTAAAGTGTACACGTGTAAAACAGTAAAAAAGACTAGTTTTGTAAAATTGTATGACTGATAAGATAAAAGTGAAAGTAATAATTTTAAAATAATTCTTCCTATTCAATAGATGGATGTTAGGAAATTATGAAAGCAAAGACACCAACCATATCGTTAATACAACGCGAATACTACGCGAAGTCTGTACTGAACGCTCTTCGCCCAGAACAAAACGGGGTTGATCGAAAAGGTCGGATGAAAGAGAGTTCTACGGTAAGAAGAAGAAGATATATTGACTGTCATACGGGTATGATCGATGTGCCATAGACATTGTAGTAAAAGTAATTCATCAAAATTAATCTCTAACATCAGAAGTGGGATTGGCTCGCGTGTGTTTCATATAAATTGTAGGGAATGTGTGTGAATTGTGGGAATCAAAAAAAAAGCAAGCAAAACATCAATTACTGTCAATTTATCAACATTGCAGACTAATAATACACGTGTTGTATTGGCACCAACCAAAATATTAGAAACACTCAATCGAGTACTTGATAACAATTTCAATATTAAACAAGATGAGCAACAAAAAAATAGGTGCCCGTGAAACATTAAAAGATAGTGATATTGATCAACAGAGCGATGTACTGACTTGCGAATCAATTGAAGACCAAAATAAGGGAAATATTGATACGGTAATTAATGCCATACAGGAAGCATTTCAATCAATAAGTCAAGAAGGAAATCAAAAAGAAAACATAGGCTTTCCAAAGTTTGATCCTGACCACTCACGTGTGAATATAAACACTTGGTGTGAGGACGTCGACTCTAGAATTCAGAGGGACAGGTTGAATGACAACGATGTAGTCCCTAGAGTCAGCTCAGCCTTATTGGGTCGGGCGAAAAATTGGTACGATAACCATGGTTACCAATATTATGACTGGTCGGATTTAAAATCTTCAATTATCCATTATGCATTTTCAAACGGTACCAACATTATAAGCCAGCTGCGTAAAGTTTCAAACACTGAAAGCAAAGAATTTAAAAGTTACACAGAATTCGCACAAATAAACCGCTTATAGAAAATAGATAAACAGTGTTATCATTGCGGGAAAAGAGGATATTTTTGAATCAACTGCCCAGGGAGTAATCTCACATAAATAAGTAAAGCAGTAGAACACATAAATAAAAAGGTATAAATGAAAATGTATAAATAAAAATGTATATTTTTATAAACTAGTTAAACATGTTTTCTTTATATAATGCGGACATGCGCAATATGGCCTCTGAACTGTGTTAGTATAAAGAGTGCTTAGCGTGAGTTTTGTACACTGCAGACATGCGTAATATGGCCTCTGAACTGTGCTGGTACAAAAGACCTAGTAACATAGTTTTCTCTATACGATGTGAACGTGTATGACAGGGCTCCCGAGGTGTATCCTTTTGAACTGATGTTCATCGGGGACGAAGAAATTGTCAGAATGGCCGTGTTAGGAAATTATGAAAGCAAAGACACCATCCATATCGTTAATACAGCGCAAATACTACGCGAAGTCTGTACTGAACGCTCTTCGCCCAGAACAAAACGGGGTTGATCGAAAAGGTCGGATGACAGAGAGTTCTACGGTAAGAAGAAGAAGATATATTGACTGTCATACGGGTATGATCGATGTGCCACAGACATTGTAGTAAAAGTAATTCATCAAAATTAATCTCTAACATGTATATTTTTAAATAAAATAAATTTAATTATTATTATCTAATACTAGAAAACTTAATTAACATTGACGTTAGTGATTGTTGAGAAGAAGTTTGGCAGAATAAAAAATTAAACTACAAGGTTTTGTGTAATATAAAAAAAAAATACCCATAACATTTTGGCGCAGCCGGTAGGATTCGAACCTACGCTCCCAAAGGGAATCTGATTTCGAATCAAATATACCAATAGGATTAAGATTGAAATTAATTAAGATTGAAAAAGAAAAAATATATTATAAAATACAATAAGAAATCAAACAAATGTAAACAGTTTTAGATTGAAAATTTTACAAGTAAGAAAACCAAAAAAAAATAAAAAGCCTGATAGGCTTGTAATATTGCATAAAGAACATAAAATAAAAAGAAAATATATCCCCTCCCCGGAAAACCTTCTTACAAAAGGGGGAGGAATGTTCTGATGCAGATTCCAATATCTTTAAGGAATCTGCATCAAACTATAAAAAAAAAAAATAATTAGAATAATAAAGTGTACAAACGTGTAAAACAGTAAAAAAGAATAGTTTTGGAAAATTGTATGACTGATAAGATATATGATAAAAGTGAAAGTAATAATGTTAAAATAATCCTTTCTGTTCAATAGATGTATATTTTTAAATAAAATAAATTTAATTATTATCTAATACTAGACAACTTAATTAACATTAACGTTAGTGATTGTTGAGAAGAAGTTTGGAAAAATAAAAAAGTAAACTACAAGGTTTTGTGTAATATAAAAAAAAAGAACCATAACACAATAAAGTATCACCTAAAACGAACAGTTGGCACCACATCATTGACATATGAAGAATTCGCAACCATATTAGCACAAATTGAAGGATGTCTAAACTCACGACCTTTGTGTCGACTATCTGAAGACCCCAATGATGATACAATCTTAACCCCAGGTCATTTTTTAATGGGATCTCCTATAAATGCACTTCCTGAAAAAATGGAACATATTAATCATCACCCAGTATCCAGGTGGAACTATTGTATATTAAACAGTTAAAGCACTTTTTTGTAAAAAATTGTCAAAACAATATTTGTCGCAGTTGCAAAACCGTCCTAAGTGGAAATTGCAACAAAATAATTTAAAAATTGGAGATATTGTCCTTTTAAAAGAAGATAATACACAATCATGTAAATGGCCACTAGGAAAAATTGTAGACATATACACTGGACAAGACAAATTAGTACGTGTAGTGTCTGTACAAACTTCTACCAATACATTCACCAGGCCCATACATAAAGTCTGTCCGTTACCATTGTTATGTAAACTTTTTAGGCACCCCTATTACCATCATATTTTTACCTGTTTAGTATCAATCTTCACACAAATTCCTGCCATATTTCTAACAAAACCACACTAAAAATCAATAAAAATCTCTAATTTTACCTAAATTACAATGTTATTCCCGCAAAATCGCTAAATTCACTAATACTACATCATTTCTACATAGTATTAATCTGAAATTACTCAAAATAAACTCAAATTTACAAATTCAACCATTTCTACCTATTTTCAATCACCTAAAAAACATACAAAATCTAAAAATACTCCGATTTAGCCCATTCAAGTTTGCCCCGACTGCATTTTAAATACCCTATCCAAAATATAAAAATCACCCCATTTGGCGCCACTTTAACTACCCTGAAATTTATAAAAAAATCACGCTAAATAAAATTCATTAAACTTACCTTTTTTTGTTGTTGTTTGCTACTTTGTTGCAAACAACAAAATTTTCTTATCTCAGCGAAATGCTGAGGAATGTTTATGTGAACGACTCAAGTGTCGAATTTTTTTTTCACTTACCTTTTGTTGTTGTTTCTTGTTTTTCTGTCTGGCCAAGGTCCGTTGGCCATTTTTTAGGGGCATGAGAAAAAGTTCATGCATGGTAAGAAAAACAGCTGACCATGCAAGAATTTTTTAATTATAAAAATATTGCAAGGATTTTGGGGGCAGTCGTTATTTAGCAGTCGAGTTTGAAGTTGAGGGCGAATCGTGTCTGAGAAATTACTAGTTTACCGAGTTTCGGGAATTTCTGATTAAAAATTTGTAATTAAAATTGTAACAAAAAAGAAAGGAAAAATTTAAAACATAGTTAAAAATAAAGTTGTATTTGAAAATTTGTGAAAAGAAAATTATTTTAAGAATAAAAATAAAACAAAATAAAAAAAAAATATATTGTAAAATTAACTAAAAAACAATGTAAATTTTAAAAAATTGTGAACTACAAACGTTGTAAGGACAAAATTAATAAAGTTGAAATAAATTTTCAATCAAGATTGTGGAAAGAAAATTTTGAAAGGACAAATCAAATAAAAGTTACAAAAAAAAATAAATTTATACTTAAAAATGTGAAATGCCTACATTCTAAAAATAAAATTAATAGCATTGTTCTTAGGACCAAATTAAAACAAATATAAGTAAAACATAAATTAAGCTTTAAAATAGTGAAATAAAATTGTTTTAGAGTAAAAGCAATAAAATTTTTGATGACAAATTTAAAACAAAGTTAAAATTAAATTTATATTCAAAGTTGCGAAACGAAATTATTGTAAGAATAAAATTACAGCACAATATAAAGAAAAATTTTAAAACAAAATTTAAAACGAATTCTTAGTTAAAACAAAAAAAAAAGAAAATATATATTTTAAGGAAAAATTTAAAACATAGTTAAAAATAAAGTTGTATTTGAAAATTTGTGAAAAGAAAATTATTTTAAGGATAAAAATACAACAAAATGTACAAAAAAAATATATATATTGTAAAATTAATGTAAATTTAAAAAAATTGTGAACTACAAACGCTGTAAGGACAAAATTAATAAAGTTGAAATAAAATTTCAATGAAGATTGTGGAAAGAAAATTTTGAAAGGACAAATCAAATAAAAGTTACAAAAAAAAATGATTTATACTTAAAAATGCGAAATGCAAGCATTCTAAAAATAAAATTAATAAAATTGTTTTTAGGACCAAATTAAAACAAATAAAAGTAAACATAAATTTAGCTTTAAAATAGTGAAATAAAATTGTTTTAGAGTAAAAGCAATAAAATTTTTGATGAAAAATTTAAAACAAAGTTAAAATTAAATTTATATTCAAAATTGCGAAACGAAATTATTGTAAGAATAAAATTACAGCACAATATAAAGAAAAATTTTAAAACGAAATTTAAAACGAATTCTTAGTTAAAACCAAAAAAAAAAGGAAATATATATTTTAAGGAAAAATTTAAAACATAGTTAAAAATAAAGTTGTATTTGAAAATTTGTGAAAAGAAAATTATTTTAAGGATAAAAATACAACAAAATATACAAAAAAAAATATATATTGTAAAATTAATGTAAATTTAAAAAAATTGTGAACTACAAACGCTGTAAGGACAAAATTAATAAAGTTGAAATAAAATTTCAATGAAGATTGTGGAAAGAAAATTTTGAAAGGACAAATCAAATAAAAGTTACAAAAAAAAAATAAATTTATACTTAAAAATGTGAAATGCAAGCATTCTAAAAATAAAATTAATAAAATTTTTTTTAGGACCAAATTAAAACAAATAAAAGTAAACATAAATTTAGCTTTAAAATAGTGAAATAAAATTGTTTTAGAGTAAAAGCAAAAAAATTTTTGATGAAAAATTTAAAACAAAGTTAAAATTAAATTTATAGTCAAAATTGCGAAACGAAATTATTGTAGGAATAAAATTACAGCACAATATAAAGAAAAATTTTAAAACAAATTCTTAATTAAAACAAAAAAAAAATAAAATATATATTTTAAGGGAAAATTTAAAACATAGTTAAAAATAAAGTTGTATTTGAAAATTTGTGAAAAGAAAATTATTTTAAGAATAAAAATAAAACAAGATATAAAAAAAAATATATATTGTAAAAACAATTTAAATTTAAAATTGTGAACTACAAACGTTGTAAGGACGAAAATTAATAAAGTTGAAATTAACTTTCAATCAAGATTGTGGGAAGAAAATATTGTAAGGACAAATTAAAAAAAAAACAACAGCAAAAAAAATTTAAAATAAATGTAAACTTAAAATTTTGTAAAATGGAATTATTTTAAGAAAAAACAAAATATTTTAAGGACAGGTTTAAAGAGAAATGTAACGAAAAGTTAAAATAAAATTTAACAGAAAAATTAAAACAAGTCTAAACTGAGAAACATCAATAATTCTAAACAAAGATTAAAAAGTATAAATTAACAAAACAAAAAACAACATTAATATCCAACAAAAATTGGCGCAGCCGGTAGGATCTGAGGTCTGCTTAAATATTATATATATTGCATAATATTTTATGTAAAAAGGCGTGGTCACTTTTAGAATAAGTTAAGTAAAGAAAATAATAATAATTTTAAAGAACAAAAGAAAATGCGATTATGACCACTAATACTTAAGTAAAAAGGCGTGGTCGAACTCATTATTATGAGAAATTAATAAAATTTAATTATAAAAAATTCAATTTGTTTTATTTTCAATAAAATTAAACAACAAATTCTTATTTTCTAAAATAGTGGACATGCGCATTAATTCAAAAGATATAAGAAAAGAGATTTTATTAGAAAAAACAAAGAGAATCTACCCCCAGCAAGCTGAAAGCTCTTGATTGTTCACTTTGCAATGACATTGCCGTGTTAAATGCGATCAATCGCCCCATATAACGTGGAACCTATAAATTAACATTTATGGTGGACTTTATACATCGCATCGTCCACGAAAGAGCGAATTTTCAACGCTGGGTAATAAAAGAAAGAGAATTTAGTGAAAGTCTCTTTGGTTTACTTTAAAGTTCAGGTAAATCAATGAACTTCACTGAAAGAAATGTGTAATTGACAATTTAATTTAAAATTATTAAATTGTCAATTTAACAAATCAACGAGAAACAAAAAAAACAAACTTACCAAAAAAAAATGTGAGAAATTGTTCTATAAATTAAGAACAATTTAGTTTAATGAGCAGTCTGTAAAATTTTTCTGAGCGAATTACCACGCCGTAACTAGGCAGGTAAGTTGCTCTACTTATTAAAAACTTAAAAAAAAATAAAACATTTAATAAAAAGAATTTAACTTGCCCTAACTGGCAAGTAAAGAAAACATAAATTTGAGTTTTACACTTAAGAAAATCTCGGCTCTTTAGCCACCATACCCTTGCCCTACAAGGCAAACTAAACTTAAGATTTATTTAGGCAAATTAATATTAAGTCGTGATTCAGGAAGTTTTAATAATTTTAAACTTGGACTTAGAAAATTTTCATTTAATTCTGGACTTAAAAAATTTTCATGTATTTTTGGACTTAGAAAATTTTCATGTATTTTTGGACTCGGAAAAATCTTTAAGTTTTCTGGACATAGTAAAAGTTCCAAGTTCTCTGGACATAGAGAAGTTGTTTTTAAAGTTTCCGGACTTGAGAAAGTTTTTAAGTGCCTGGGTTTTAAAAAAAAAGGAAAAAGACTTTAGATCAGGATTTGGAGACATTTTAACGACTTCCAGCTCGGATCTAGGAAGGTTCTTGCTATTCTCGTTTGAGTTTGGAAATTTCAGAAAAAGTTCTACTTTAAGTTTGGATTTCAGAAAAAGTTTTATTTGAAGTTTGAATTAGGAAAACTTTTTGATGAAGTTCAGATTTCTTTGTCGCATTGGCCCTGCCGTATATGACAACTTGATCTAGGAGAGACCATTGCCGTATAGTGAACAGATATTCCCAGAGAGATTCTGATTCCAACGATTTCCCCTGAACACCTTAAGTCAACCAAAACGTCTCAAAAGCAAACTAGTCTCTAGGCTGAAGCCTTAATATCCTGAAGTAAGGACAGGTATCCTTTGACATTGCAGTTGCCACATTTCTTTAGAATAAAATTTAATTTGAAGAAACTGGATTATAGAAAGGTTTACGACAGTTTCCTTCACTGAAGAAACTGGCATCCGGTAATCCTAATTTTAGTTGGATACAACCAAAGGGAAGTGGGTTTTACAACAAGTCCTACACTAGCTTCTGATCTACAAACTTTTATCGGTTGTTGTAAAAGGGTATTGCAATGCTTAACAGAAGATGAGCAGAGAGCATTTACGCAAATTTATCCCACCAGGTTACGCGGAGGAACCTACCAATTGGTAGCTTCCAATCAACCAGCTACTTTTACAGAAGCTGAAAAACTATTAAATAGAACTTATTTACCCCGCGAAGCTTATCAGGACTTGGTTAATTCACTAATAACACTTAGACAATACCCATTAGAACCACTTAATAACTTTGTAACTAGAATAAAGAAACAATTAAATACTTGTAAGGAAGCAGCAGACATTAAATACGGTGCGACATCTGCAGCCGTAAAAGCCCAACTAGAGGATTTTGCTACTAATGCTTTAAAAGGCGGCGTAAGCAACCCTCTATTATAACAATACTTGCTCACAATAACGGAAACTACCTTTGATTCGTTAATTCAAAAGGCTTTCGATATGGAACGACTTCAACAAACGACCCTGAATCACTCGATGGCATACCAATCACCCCTCATACCACAATATTTAAATAATACCAACGACTCATCAGGAAACGCAGTAAGTACTTTTAATTTATTAACACCTCCAGTTACGCACCAAGCTACAATAAACCACTCAAACGTTATTGCACAGAGCAGTATCAAAGCTACTACGACCGACTCAAATCCAAACAATCTCACCCCTAGAAATACCACTAGTCTCATGGCCAACATTACGTGTAGTTTTTGTAAAAAACGTGGCCACACATACACCGATTGTCTTAAAAGAAAAAACACGCCTTTTTGTAACCTTTGTAGGACTTACAATCATGACGCTGGAGAATGTCGTAGGGTTAGAACACGATCTGCGCCCCCCCAAAATGATTTCTTGTTTTTTAGATAAATATCGGCCCCCTGATGCCGGGAAAAATATTAAAAAAATTCTAAAATCGTGCGTTATATGTTTTTTTCGATCTCAAAGTTTGCCCTATTAACCCTATACAATTCAAAAGTTCAACTGTCATATCAATGTACTCTCCTCTGTGTGTGTAGACTTATGTATGGAGACTTTGTTGATTAGACTAAAGGAAAGGCTAAATTTGTTGTGTGTGACACCAATACCAAATTTTGTATATTTGGGTTTCAATATATGAAATTAAGGAAGTAAAACAATTCAAAACAATAAAAAGCATCTAATATTTTTCTATAACGTTTAACCTTTTAAAAAATTTTTTAACTCGCTGAATTCATTATGTTCAAATAACGAATTTCTTTTTTGTTTTACTTCCTTAATTTCATATATTGAAACCCAAATATACAAAATTTGATTACAAATTATGGTAATAGCAACATAAATATAATTTGATTTGATAACTTTACCTGGTAGGTCTTAAGTACACATTTCAATTATTGTTATTATCAGCTTAAGCTTTCAAAAAAATTCAATATTATTTTTTGTAGCTATGTCTCTTATGTGCCAAAAAATATCACATCACTAAATAAAAATCTATGAGATAATTTTGGTATGTTTATATCAAGGTGTAGTATTTAGCGTATATTGAACTAAGGCAATAAGGGCTTTATTTAAAGGTATGCATACTAAGTAGAGTTTTTGTTCCAGTTTATGCAGAGGTACAAGAAGAACTTTCTTTCAGTGACATTTTACTAGATTTTGGTCACAATTTCTTCCACCCTTTTTTATTTTTAAATAAATAAATAAATTAATATGTTATTATACTATTTAAATTGTAATTTCTTAAAAACAAATGACCTATAGTGTGATAATCGTAATTAAGGCCAAGATCTTATTTAATTTTTTATTTTTTTAACTCATAGGATATTCCCATTGAGTGCCTACAAAATCAATCTTTTTGAAATCAACATTGTTTTTGAGTTACTGTTGAACACGATAAGAGCGATAAATAAAAATTAAAAATGTTTTTCGTTGTTGTGGGTACTTGACTTAAATTTTGGAATTGCTGTTAAGTATTCTCAGTGTTTCAGGAAAATATATGATATAAGATTAATTTATTTTTAATTATTCTTTTTTCTTTTTTTTTTGTTGGTTCATTAAATAAACAAATAAAAATTATAATAACAAGTAACCAAAGTTTGTTTTTCTTCATTAATTTTGAGATATCCTAATCCCTTTTTTTTCTTTGGGATTTAATTTTTTAAGGTCAGAAGTTATAAAATGAATAAAGCAGCCTCCTATTTGGATTTATTTATTAAATCTATGGTACATGGCTTTAAATAATCTGTGATTTAAGCCAATATTCCTTTTTTTTGCAATTTTATTAGTAAGAAAATCAAAAGTTATTGGTGGCAAGTAACTATGCATAACGAGTTCTCTTTCATGCCAAAAGAATTTTAAACACAGTAATTTTGAGATTAGAGACTTTCACGGGATATGCTAAATGGTATTCATTTTTAAAACGTTTTAAACAGTTGGTCTCCCATTGTTCTTCATTCATTTTGGTGTTAAGCTCCTAAAATATTGAACTTTAGGAAGAGCTATTGAGATTTTAATTAGTAAACTGCTTGGATGACTGTAAAAAGTGCTTAAAAAATTTTTATATGGTTCTTAAACTACAGTTCCTTAATTTTTGTGATTAAATATTGTAAATAAATTTTGTATATTGCTACAATAAATCAATTTAGTAACATTAAAAAGGCTATATAACTATATTTATTGGAGATTTACATAATTTTTGTTTCTAGAAAACGTAAAGCTCCTCTTGCATACTTCAAAAATATAAATATACAAAATAACTGCCCTTATCCATAAAAATCAGTAACAAAATTAAGATAAACTGAAGCAAATTAAAGAACTTCTAAATCCATTTAACGCGAGTGCTCCTAAATCCCTCTAACTGAGCGCTCGGAAGCCGGACACGTAGTGTAAAATCGTTAATGAAGGCTCATATGAAGACGGAGCACTCGGCATTGATTTAGGAGAGCTCAAATAGGTCTCTTTGAGCACTCAGTTGTCCGCTGTGTGCTTCAAAGCTTGACAAATATTCTAAAAAAATTGTCTATATACTTCAATGAAATAAATTTCAGGAATTTTATAATTTCTTCATTTATTTCAGATATAACAAAATATAATTTACAAAAATTAAGAGTTAACTTTCCATTTTCATTTCCACTTCCAGTAATAAACCTAATTCGAACCGCCAATTTTCAACGGGGTTAGGTCCCAACCAAACTCAACGCGAACAACTACCACACACCAATATAAAAGAACAACTGCCCTCTAATCAGACAAATAGAACAGTCTACAACATAAATAAGACTTGTGATTTCCGTGGCCGACAAGGTCACGTAGTAATAGAATGTTTCCAGAAACGAAAGTGGGAATCTACACAGCAGGGAAACTCCCCACAGTCGGGACCACTAACACCGGCCCGACTTTAAATAAAAATAATATTCACAGAAAATTAACTCAGTCACCCGTCTCAAACTTACCAACTGTCCAATTGCCCTTAGATATTGCCCGGAACAAAATCACAAGTTTAGTAGTAGACACAGGGGTGGAAGTATCCTTATTAAAATATGAAACACTAAAGACCACTTCGGGAATAAGCCCCCAACAGAGCTGTACGCTCCAAACCCCTTTTGGACAAGGTAAAATCATAGGAAGCTGTCATGGAAATTTCAACACACAAACTAAATATCCCTGTACTTTTCAAATCATACAAAATATGCCTGAATTAGTCACCGACGGTCTTCTTGGTAATGATTTCCTCTCACAACACTGTGAGATAGCTGGCCCTGAAAAAATTTTAAAGTTTCCTCGCACGGAAACTAACCCAGAAGAGCTTGTAGTGCTTTTGAGTTTACCCGACAACATTCCCCCTCGGCGGGCAGTAAAAGGTGATCACCGCCCAGGATTAGTGGACTGGAAGCCAGTCGAATACACATCCTGTGATACTTTAGACTGTCGTACCTTGGGAAATGGAAGTGGAAAACAAAAAAGCACACCAAACGCTTTGATTAGAAAACTGTCGGCTGGTCAACCAATTTCAAAACCATTTTCTTTTAACAAAAGTTTTTTAGTTACCGAAACGAGGGTAACCGATAACGATTCGCACGAAAATGAATCGGGTTGCGAAACCTCAAAATCTCTCTCTTTAGATCAACATATGTCAAATAATTTTCCTTTTTCTACGCATTTTAATCATACCGAAACGAGGGTAACCGATAACGATTAACTAGAAAATGTATCGGGCTGCGAAACCTCAAAACCTTTTTCTTTAGATCAAAGTTTGACAAAAAGTTTATCTCTCTCTACGCATTTAAGAAATCCCGAAATGGGGGTAGCCGACAACGAATCCTCTACCAAAGAATCGGGCTGCGAAACTTTAAAATCCAAATCGGTTAAACAACAATGCGAAATATCGGAAGCTTCAAACTTCCCTACCAGTTTGACAGTTGAGCTATACAAACCCTATGTTATCCTCGCACGGACACAAGGGGTAATACCTTTCGAATCTAATTTAAAAGAAATCACGTTTTGACGAGATAGACACCGGAATATTTTTAACTAACAGTTTGCTACCCAAGGATGAAAAAACCTCTAACATTGGAATCATTAATACCACTTTGAAACCAATAACAATTAAAAAACTTAAATTAAAACTTTCTCTGCTAAAAGATTACGAAGTAGCTCCATTAAAACATAGGGAAACCTCACCATATCTACCTACTGAAAGGAACATGACCTACCCATTCGTACATGGGACTAACTTTGAAAACACACCTATAGTTTTAAGCTCCTTAAATGATGACTGCGAACAAAACATTCAGAACACGAATATACAGTCTCCAGCATTACGATCTTCTAACCTTAGACTTAAGAAACCACAAACAATCTCAAATACTTTTCAGCAGCCAACTGACAATACAATTGATTTCTCGACACGGGCTCCATCTCTCTGGCCAAAAAATAACGCTAATAACGCCTGCAAAGCCATCAAAAATAATAGATTTAATACACTTAGATCTGTCGATCACCCAAATAAAACCAATAAAATTTCAATTAATTTTACCCATCAACTGACTATTAGTACACCATGCTCTAAACATAATATTCTTAAAAACATCTACGAACAACAATACAATAATGAATCTGCAGTAACTCCAACAAATAAAAATTTGTATACAACGCCCTCGGCGAAAAAATCAAAAAAATTTTTTCTAAAAAACAAAAGTTTAGCACTCTTAAAACCAACTCGAACAGAGACTATAAACACATTCGCTATTTATACCTGGACAATGAACACCCGAACGACTTACCCTCTAATTTAATGCAAAAAAAAAATTATTGGGTTGTCAATTTTGTAAAATTGGCAATTTAAAGAAACGCGAATTTAACAAAGCAAAAAAAAAAAAATTACTGGGTTGTCAATTTTGTAAAATTAGCAATTTAAAGAAACGCGTAATTTGCAATATAACTAAAAAATTATTAAATTGCTAATTTTGCGAAAAGATAAAAATTAATACAAATATTATTAAGAGAAAGAGAAAAAATTGTTATATAAAATAAGAACAATTAGTTATAGAAAGAGAGTCTTTTGTAAAATTTTATTCAGCGAATTACCACGCCGTACCTGTGCAGGTAAGTTGCTTCTTTTCTTGTTAAGTGTAAAAAAAAAACAAAAAATAAACAAATTGCCTCAATTGGCAAATAGAAACATTCTTTGGAGTTTAATTGAGAAAAATATCGGCTCTTTAGCCACTTGAACACTGCCTCACAAGGCAATTTACAGAATTAAGAGTGAACTTAGAAATATTCGTGCCATTTGAAATTAGATAATTTACGTTTTTCTCCCACACTCCCTACAAGGCAACTCTCCTTAGGAAAAACATTTACTTGTTAGTTACTTAGTTAAGTCCGGCAAGGCCGAATTTAGGAAAGCCCGTTGTTTTATTTTTGTGTTAGGGAAAAAGGTTTATACGGGTTGACCGTTACCTCGAAGTTCATTTAGATAACCAAACGTCCCAACAGAAATCTGTGTACGAAGGTTGTGAAAATAATTATAATTCTGATAACCAGGCTGGCTTCCGATATTTATAGTTAGAAGTTGAGAAAGATTACACAACATTTTTGGCGCAGCCGGTAGGATTCTGGTCAGTGTTAATATTGTAAATATTGCTAATAAATTCAGAATCCTGCTAAAGAACCGAAGTTCATCCACCGTTGGACACTCAGCAGCCCTATGAAAAAAGGTCCACCAACTTCATCAGAAGCTTCAACATCTAACAACGAAGAATCAACGACATCAGGGGACACAAGATTTTTTCCCCCTGCAACTGAATCCAGTTCACCTATCAGAACCAGCCTTTCGCCAAGACAACTAAGAAGTGGTACCATATTACAGACTCAAGGTGCCTTAGTAAATTTAAAAAAAAGCTTAAGTTATATTGAAAAGAGAGTGAGAGAAAAAGATAATTTTACAATACAACAGTGTGATATAATTGATCGGGAGTTAGAAAAAAACCTAAAAATTAGATAAGAAAAAGTTATAAATTTAAAAAATCACACTGAACAGTTTAAATTTGATATAGAAAGGTTCAAAAATCTCTCTCACCCTCTTAAGTTAGGACAAATAAATTTAAACTATAAGTCGAATTGTGCCATAGGTTTAACAGACTTACCCTCAAACGACACACCTCAAACATCTTTTACTTTGAGCGACTCATTTGGAGCCAATTCCACTCTTAAGGACTCTGATTTTGAACTCCCCTGGTTGAGTGCTATTCTCAAAAATTCTGAATTATCTATTTCAGAACAATCTTTTAATAAAAAACCGGAAACAAAAGAAAATTTCACTATGGCAGAAAATTATATTAAAGTAGCCAAATTGACATCTCAATTAGTACCCGTATTTTCGGGGAACCAAAGTCCTACACTTGCTTCAGAACTACAAACTTTCATCGGCTGTTGTAAAAGGGTATTGCAATGCTTAACAGTAGAAGAACAGTTAGCATTTACGCAAATTTATCCCACAAGGTTACGTGGAGAGGCTTACCAATTAGTAGCCTCCAATCAACCAGCTAACTTTGAGGAAGCTGAAAAATTATTAAATAGGACATATTTACCACGAGAAGCTTATCAGGACTTAGTTAACTCGCTAATAACTCTTAGGCAATACCCGTTAGAACAATTAAACACATTTATAACGCGAATTAAAAAGCAGTTAAATACCTGTAAAGAAGCAGCCGATATAAAATACGGAATCACATCAACAGCGGTAAAAACTCAACTAGAAGATTTTGCAATAAATGCTTTAAAAGGCGGCGTTAGCAACCCCTTATTATGTCAGTACTTACTAACTATTTCTGAGGCTACCCTTGATGTATTAATTCAAAAGGACTTAGACATGGAAAGACTTCAACAAACTACGCTAAATCACACGATGGCATACCAATCACCTCTTTGTCACAACATTTAAATAACACAGTCGACCCCCATATAACAAGAGGAAACGCAGTAAATTTACTAAGATCTCCAGACCCTGTAACGCAAAGTTACATGAACGACGCCACAACTAATTTAAAGTTAAACAGTTATGTTCCAACACGCACCAATAATCCTATCGCTAACGTAACTTGTAGTTTCTGTAAAAGAAGAGGGCACACCTATTCAGATTGCCTTAAGAGGAAAAATACACCGTTTTGTAACCTATGTAGAAAATATAACCATGATGCTGAAGAATGTCAACAAACTAGAGATAACTACACCCCAAAAATCAGCAATAACTACCCTCAAAACAATCGAACTCTGTTCCACTCAACTAATCAACGAACCTTTTCACATACACAAAACCCGAATCAATACACAATAAATGAAAGAAATCAACAACGTACCTACAACCCTCAAGATCGAATGCAGCAATTCTCCACAAACGACACAAGGTATGCCAATCGACTGCCACATAACGGAAATTACTCCGTTACTAACTCTAGAGCACTTAATACAAACACTCACCTATATAATCGATATAATAATACCCAGAAATACGCGGATAAAGAACTCTATAATCAACAAACAAATGTACGACCGCAAACTAACCCCCTAACGACCGACCAAATACTACTAATGAAAACCAACGAAATAATAAATCAGTATATAATATGAATATGGTTTGCGATTTCTGTAGCCGAAGAGGTCATACTATTACGGAATGTTTCAAAAAATGGAGGTGGGAAGCAACACAACAGGGAAACTCCGCAGTGTCGGGTCTACAAACACCGGCCCGATATTAAATAACGATAAAAATAATAAGAAATTATCTCAGACACCCACTTCAAATTTACCCACAGTCAAATTACCCTTAGATATTACCCACAATAAAAACGTAAGCCTAGTAGTAGACACAGGTGCTGAGATATCCTTATTAAAATATGAAACACTAAAAAAGGATTCCATAATAAACCACCAGCAGAAAAGTACACTGCAAACCCCTTTCGGAAAAGGCATCACCTTGGGAAGTTGCCAAGGAAATTTTAATTTACAAAATAAACTACCTTGTACATTTCAAGTAATACAGAATATGCCAGAACTAATTACAGATGGCCTTCTTGGAAACGATTTTCTTTCACAACACTGCAACATAGCAGGCCCAAAGCAACTCTTACAGTTTCCTCACACGGAAACTAACGCACAAGAATTTGCGGTACCACTACGTTCACCCGACACCATCCCTCCACGACAAGCAGAAAAAAGTGATCACCTATCAGGATTAGTGGACTGGCAAACAGTCGAATACACAGCCTGTGATACCTTAGACTGCCTTACCGTGAGAAATGAAGTCGGCCAACAACAAGGAAACCAAAATATCACCGCTGACAGGCCAACCAGAAAGCAGTCAACATTAGAAATTTCCAATATGAGGGTAACCGATAACGACACACTTGAAAGTGAATCGGGTTGCGAAACCTCACAACATTTTTCTTTTGATAAGAAATTGCCAATTTCCAATCTAAAAGTAACCGATAACGATTCACTCGAAAATGAATCGGGTTGCGAAACCCCGAAACATTTGTCTTCTCAAACTGCAGACAAACTTATTAAAAATACATCATTCAAATATATCAACTCTCTTAAAATAAAACTAGACAAACCTTGCTGCATCCTCCCACGGACACAAGGGATTGTTACACTCAATATTAAATTAAATGAAGATAAATTCTGTTTATCCCAAGAGATAGCGGAAGGAATATTTTTAGCAAATAGCTTTATACCTCAAGGTAACGAAACAGTGAATATTGGCATAATTAATACAACATTAGCACCATTAAATCTCTCAGAACTTACACTTAAACTAACCTCCCTTAAATACTGCGATATCATACCTCTGCATATTAATCACATAAACTCAACAATTGAACCCTTAGAAGAAGCAAACCATTATATCACGGAAACATTGAATAAAAGTCTTAAAAAACCAGGCAAACAAAATACACAGAATATAAAAAAGGTGCCTAATGAATCAAAACTATCTAGATCCAAGAAAAAAGCAAAAGAAATCCAAAACTCAACTCGAAACGAAAAAATCTTTAATTTACGCTACTTATACCCGGACGCCGAATACCCGGACGACTTGAACATTAACTTTAGATTATCCCAGCTAGAAGAAGAACTAAAACTGGACGACACATTAAATTCCGAAGAACTTAAAGCTATTAAAACACTCTGTTTCGAATATAATGATATTTTCTAGTTAAAAGGAGACAAACTTTCTTACACCAACGCTATTACTCACGATAAACCTTTAATTCAAGACCAAGCTGCAATTAACCAAAAAATGTACAGACTGCCTGAAACCCAACGTCAAGTTATAAATGAACAACTTAAAGAAATGTTAGATAACGGTATAGTTCAACCCAGCAAAAGCCCATGGAATTCTCCTCTTCTAGTTGTCCCAAAAAAGGCCGGCCCGGACGGCGAAAAACGATGGCGTGTAGTCGTTGACTTCCGGAAGCTAAATGAAAAAACAATTGGTGACGCATTCCCTTTACCTCGAATAGAGGATATTTTGGACCAATTAGGTCATGCTCGATACTTTACAACCCTTGATTTAGCCAGTGGCTATCACCAAGTTTTGGTAGATCCCAAAGATCGAGCTAAAACCGCTTTTAGTACAAATTATGGCCATTACGAATTTCAGCGCATGCCTTTTGGGCTCAAAGGAGCCCCAGCCACTTTTCAACGTTTAATGAACTATGTCTTAACCGGCCTACAAGGTCTTGAATGCTTCGTTTATCTTGATGACATAGTAATTTACGGTAAAAATCTCGAAGATCACAACTTCAAACTTACAAAAATCTTTGATCGAATAAGAGAGCATAACCTCAAACTACAACCTGAAAAATGTCAATTCCTCAAAAAGGAAGTAGTATACCTAGGACATATATGTTCCGAAAAAGGGGCCTCACCTGACCCTAGAAAAATAGAGTGCGTAGAAAATTTCCCGGTTCCAACAACTGTAAGACAAGTCCAATCCTTTTTAGGACTTGCTAACTATTATCGCAAATTCATTCCCGATTTTTCTAAAGTAATACGCCCTATTACCAACTTACTCCGTAAGGACTTTAAATTTATCTGGACACCTAAGTGCGAAGATGCATTTCAAGTAATTAAAAACTCGTTGATTTAACCCTCTCTTGTCATATACCCAGATTTTTCTAGACCTTTTAATCTTACTACAGACGCTAGTAGTGAAGCTTTAGGAGCTGTCCTTTCACAGGGGGAGGTCGGAAAGGATCAACCTATAGCCTACGCTAGTCGTACCCTCAATAAAGCAGAACGAAATTATTCTACAATCGAAAAAGAACTTCTTGCCATAGTGTGGGCTATAAAAAATTTTCGCTGCTATCTTCAAGGCAGAACTTTCACAGTATATACTGATCATAAGCCTTTAAAGGGCGTTTTCAATGTCAAAGATCCCATTACCCGTTTAGTTCGGTTTCACCATAAATTATCGGAACACGAGTATACCATCGAATATAAGCCAGGCAAGTTTAACACAAATGCAGATGCTCTAAGTCGAATACCTCCAGGTGCAACAAATCCAACTGAACCAATATCTCTAGGCGACCTAGTATTACCCAATATAAAACATCGAAAATTTAAATCTTTAAACGCTATCACTAGGTCACAAGCTAAAAGGCCTCAAATTGAAACCATTACTCCGAAAGAGCCTATTGAAAACCCTAAAGACAACTTTAATCCACCCCTAGCAGCTGTACAGTCATCTCAAAAGAAAACAACCCCCTCTGAATTTTATGAAGAACTACCCATATCGCCAACACCACCAGAATCAAATAAAACAAGGAAAGTAGAAATTATAACAAACCCCGAAGAAATAAAAACAATTTTGAAAGACTACCATGATTCCCTTTTCGGAGGACATCAAGGTGTTATTAAAACTTACAAACGTATTCGTCGTAAATACTGGTGGAAATTTATGTTTCGCGATATAAAATCATATATCAAAAGGTGTAAAAAATGTCACACCATGAAAATCTCGCAGCTTACTAAAATGCCCATTGTAATTACAGATAGTGCTGAAAAACCTCTTGACGAAATTTATTTAGACATTGTCGGTCCCCTCGAAGAAACAGATTCTGGTAATAAATACATTTTAACCTTCCAAGATAATCTCACTAAATTTGTTGACTGGTATGCCATTCCAAACGCAGAAGCGCAAACTATCGCTCAAATATTTTTTGATCAAATAATTACTCGTTATCGAATTCCCAAGCAAATCGTCACAGATCAAGGTGCAAATTTCCTCAGCGAACTCTTCAAAGGTGTGTGTAAATTACTAAAAATTAAAAAACTACGAACCTCAGCGTACCATCCTCAATCAAATGGTGCACTAGAACGTGCTCATCGTCCCCTAATAGAATATCTACGTACTATAATAGATGAAAACCCAAAAATCTGGGATCAATTCTTGCGCACAGCCGCATTTGTATACAACAATAGTATACATGAAGGTACCAAATTAACCCCCATAGACTGCTTATTCGGATTCACAGCAGATGTCCCATCGAATCTAAAGCGAGAACCCGAACCTGTTTACAATCACGAGAGCTATTATCATTTACTTAAATATAAATTACAAAAATCCTATAAACTATCACGAAGAAATATTTTAGCCAGCAAAAATAAATCGAAAGAATATTACGATTAACATTTACGACCAAACACATTTCATATTGGCGACAAGGTATTGCTAAAGAATGAGAGTAAAAAGCATAAACTCTCTCAAATCTGGATTGGGCCTTACACTGTAGTTAAAGTCCCCGGCGAAGTAAACACCTCGATTAAAATAGGAAAACGAACCGTCACGGTTCATAAGAACCATCTCAAACCCTTCTACGAATAAGTACATAAATCTTAAACAGAGCCTAAACCCCCCAAAATTTATATTCCTTTTCAAATCAGTTCTAAAACAAAAATAATTATACACTTACACCCTAAATCATATAGTAAACCAAATACAACCCTCATTTCCATTCGAAACTCAAACCTAACAAAACCTACATGTAATATTCTTTAAAAGAACATTAGCACGCATTATCATATGTAGAGAACATTATCGGACTTGCTAATTTCAAAACCATTTTTTTTTATAACACACTTCCAACTTACACAAGCCTGTCTCACCAGCTTTTTTTTTTAAAAAAAAAAAAAAAACCACAAACGACACTCGACAGAAACCAATAAGTTAATAACTAAAATAGAATGTTATTGTTTAATCAACAGATTAATCTCATCGACCAAAAAATCAGCGTTATGCTCAAAATGTTCTGGTTCACTATACTCCTAACATTAAAAATGATAGCAATCATCAAGTCAACACCATACATCTTAACCCCGTTAAACACCACGGGAGTGGTTTACGAATATTTAGGAGATGTGTGGTTATATCACAATACGTGGAACATCATTACTGAAATAGATTTCCAGGAGTTCCAGAACCAAACTAGTTTGATTGAATATACTGAATCATTAGCTAAAAAATTGTGCGAACAAAACCCATGAGAGGTATGTATCACACAACAAAAATATGTGCATTCAATAATAGAACACATTAAACAACGTGCTCGAATTATACAAGAATTAAACAACAATAAAAGAAACACCAGATCGCTTTTTGACGGCATGGGCAGTGCACTACATTACTTATTTGGTACTATGGATAATAATAATGAACAAGAAGTATACAGTAAACTAAATGAACTCAAGACTTGCAAGACTTGTTTCTTGAACCAAGAAACACTTGCGGAATTGGAAAATCAACAGATAACGGTAATTACCAACACATTGAATAAGATTCAAAAGCCTCTATCATCAGTCATGGAAAGACAACAGCAACTGAAACTCAAAATTACAAATTTAAATAACGTGACTGGAAAGCTTGAAATCTCCCAAATTAGACAAGACATGATAACAAATATTATATTCGAAATAATTGAAATGGAATCACGACAAAAAATCTTACTAGACGTAATTTTATCTATTAAAAATAATAAATTACACCCATTACTACTATCTCCGGAAAAACTCCTAAAAATTTATGAAAAAACTCAATCTTTATGCGTAAACTGTCTACCTTTATTGTTACAGACTTTAACTATCAAATCACATACATTACAAAACAAACTAGTTATCAAAATCACAGTGCCTTTATTAAACATTCCAAAAATGAAGTACTACCAAATTCGTTGCTTTCCTATCCACAAACAAGGACATCATTCAGTAATACCAGAAATCGCATACTCTAACCTCGCCACTGATGTAAAAACTCAAAATTTTGTTCTTTTTAGTCCTTCCGAAAGTAGCCGCCTGACAATAATCACACACACCTTAAATCTTACCACTTACGTAGGACCTCTTCAGGCACCAATAATATTAGCCGCTAATACAAATGAATGCGCTATTAAGCTATTTTACAACCCGTTAAAGGAAACCTTCATGTGTCTTTTAAAACTTCAATCAACTCCTGGTAGCTTGCTATTAAAAATGGCAGAACCAAACGTCTGGTTATATGCTTTCGTTGAACCAACCCCTATATCAATAATTTGCAAAGATTCCTACAACACTCTAAAATTGAACAATCAAGGAATACTAAAAATCCTCGAAGTCTGTCAAGTAAAAATTAGAGACAAGACTTTATTCTATCAAAAAATTAATGGTATCACGGTCGACATAATTCAACCCCAATATTTTCCTCAGGTAAACATATCACTACCTTTAAATCTAACTTCTCTAAACGATACTATTGACGCAAAGTCAGTCGAAGTACTATCAGGTTATGATACGAACAGAATTATACATCAGAGTACTCAAACTTTAGGCGAAATTCAAAATAAATTAAAATCAATCCATAACGAACCAACACATATTTCCACCACTCTCTCAATATCTTCTACAAGTATTATTTGCTTGTCCATAATTGCGTTTGTCATATACAAATTTATAAAGAAATTTCCAAAGAAAAAAAGCATTCAACCACCCGTCAATGTTAATCTTAGCACCCTAACCGAAACTCATTCGCCCAAAATCTCCAAAACCTCAGGAAGCGAAGACATAACCATGAAACCCATAACCAAGACACTCATTAAACCTGAGATAATGTCAGTACAACTTGTCTAAAAAACCCTAAACAATCTCCTTTATTCTAAATTACTTCGGTACACCTCACCTGTCGCAGGTGGCGACCAAGAGAGTTTTTTTTAATTAAAAAGTATTTATTCAAGAAAACTTATACCTACATTATTTACTAGAAATTTTTTATCAAATATATTACCATAAAAATTCATTTTTGTCAAAAAAAAAAAAAATATTAAAATCTTGTTCATTACACATACTAAAACTTATTTTATAATCAATTAATGTTTGACTAAGTAACTTTTCAGAATAATAATACGGACATGTAAATACGACATTTACTTTTTATAATGTTTACCCATACTTATTTGTTTTTCTGAACAATCTAGACAACATTTTTGGAATGTTCAAAAAGCACTTATCGAGTCAATTGCTATTGATACAACATTTATATTTGTAGTTAAAATTTCCTCAATTGAAAATAGTGCCAATTCTAATTCTTCTGTTGTATAACAAGTAAACAAATAAATCTGTTTTAAACAATTTTCAGCTACATTTTTAATTATATCAGAATTTGTATTTTCAATATCTTGAATATATTTCTCCAAACTTCTTAATAATGAAAATATTTGGTTTAAAGGTTATTAAAAAAAAAAATTTGAATCTAACCATTTTTCTCCTTTTAAAATTCTGTGGAGAAACAGAGAAATATCAAAAATCCTTCAGGAAAAAGGCAATTACTAGTTTTAGTCTTTGATGATTTAAAATCCGTTATTATTTAATCAAACCCTTGTTTAAAGGGACAAATTTACTTAATTAAAAACAAAAAAAATAAATAATTTTTTTTACAAAAAATTTTGCAATACTTTTTCAAAAATATTGTTTGATTTAAGTAATGTGATGTTATTTTAATATATTATAAAAAAAAAAAAAAAAAAAAATATTGAATCAAATTACACACAAACAGATTTATTATAAATATTTTATAAACTATTTTTTAAAGTATGCATCATCAGTATGATTATTAACAGTTTTTTTTTCATCATCAAGAAGTTTACTGTTACCATATAATTTACCATATCGTGAATTACGATATTTATCCCAGGTATTATTGGAATCATTACATAGACTGTTTTGATTAGCATAATTTTTATTTCTATTATGAAAATTTCTCGAGTTTTGACGATTATAATTACGAAAATGACCATTTTGTGGATTATCATTTTGTAAATTGTTTGGTTGTTTATTTAAATTTTGATTACCTGTCCATTGAAATTTTGAAAATGATTGAGATCGTGGGAACACCCACATACAAGAGGGTAGTGATAGAATTTTCTTTTGACAAAAATATTAGTTGGTTACTAGATCTCGACTCGGGAAGTCCTCTCGCAAATTAATTTTTGAATATATAAATATATATAAAGTTAAATAAAATACAAAGTTTAGATGAATACTGTTTTGTCGAATACAAGTAAAAATAAAAGAAATTAAATAAGTTACTGTTTTATTAAATATATATAAAGTTAAATAAAATACAAAGTTTAGATGAATACTGTTTTGTCGAATACAAGTAAAAATAAAAGAAATTAAATAAGTTACTGTTTTATTAAATATATATAAAGTTAAATAAAAATTAATGTAAAGTTTGAATAAATATCGTTTTGTCGAATATAAGTAAAAATAAAAGAAACTAAATAAGTTACTGTTTTATTAAATATATATAAAGTTAAATAAAAATTATAAAGTTTAAATGAATATTGTATTTTTTTGAATATTATAAAATTAAATTTGCTAAATAAAAAAATGAAAACATTGTTTTATTTATCAAACATATAAATTAAATAAGTTACTGTTTTATTAAATATATATAAAGTTAAATAAAAATTAATGTAAAGTTTGAATAAATATCGTTTTGTCGAATATAAGTAAAAATAAAAGAAACTAAATAAGTTACTGTTTTATTAAATATATATAAAGTTAAATAAAAATTATAAAGTTTAAATGAATATTGTATTTTTTTGGTTATTATAAAATTAAATTTGCTAAATAAAAAAATGAAAACATTGTTTTATTTATCAAACATATAATTGGCGCAGTCGGTAGGATATGTCAAGTGTATTTAACATTTTATTGAATACGCGTACTTTTCATTGTTTTGTGACATAACAACCAAATCAAATCATAGTGCATCAAAAGAGGTGATCAACTGTGACTCATAATTACATCCTCATCAACCATCATCGGTTTGCAGACATTTCTTCCGGAGAACGAAAAGAAATACCAAAACCAAACAGTTTGGAGGAACCTGGACTTCAGAAGGACAACAGAAGTGACCAACCGATAGTCTTCATCAAGAAAACAACAATTCATTAAAGTAAATATCTAGTAATTAGGTACAAATTTCCGCAAAATTTTTTTTTCTTCTTTTTTTTTTCTGTAACGAAAAAGAAATAAAATACAAAAACAAAACTGTAGGTATATATATACCAAATATATTTAAATATTGCTATAAAATTTGATTTATTAGATTAATTAAATTGATTAAATTAAATATTAAACTTAATTAAAATTTAAATACATATATATATATATATATTGCGTAACTAAGAAAATTTTTTAATATTAACTGAAAGAAAATTCCTTTTGCATCATGAAATATTATGAATGACAAAAAAACAGAAATAAATAATATAGAAAACCTTACAGAATTGTTAAATAATATAAGTATATCCGTTGATAAAACTAATAACACTAAAAATTGTGAAGGGATTGGCTCCTTTCAAAAAGTTCACATAAGCTCTACTACACCTCCAAAAAAAATGGCACAACTCGCCTTATTCAGCACCAGTCTGGATCGTTCCAAAGAAGGAGGACGCCAGCGGTAAACAAAAATGGCGAATCGTTATCGACTACCGTAAACTGAACGATATAACAATCGATGACAAATACCCTATACCAAATATCGACGAAATTCTTAGCAAATTAGGAACTTGTCAGTATTTTACCACTCTCGATCTTGCTAAAGGCTTTCACCAGATTGAAATTGACAAGAGAGACCTCCATAAAACGGCATTTAGTGTAGAAACATGACACTATGAATTTCTTCGTATGCCCTTTGGCCTAAAAACGGCACCCGCTACATTCCAGCGCCTAATGAATGACATCTTAAGAGACTACATCAATAAAATCTGTCTCGTGTACCTAGATGATATAATTATTTACTCCACATCCTTAGAAGAACATCTAGACTCACTTTGCAAAATTTTTACAAGACTTAGAGAAGTACACCTAGTAGTTCAGCTAGATAAATCTGAATTCCTGAAAAAGGAAACTGAATTTTTAGGGCATATTGTGACCTTAGAAGGCATACGCCCAAACCCCAAGAAAATAAAATGTGTGAAAAATTTTCCTTTACCCAAAACTTGTAAGCAAATCAAGCAATTCCTTGGCCTTACAGGCTATTACAGAAAGTTTATTAAAGATTATTCGAAAATTGCAAAACCTATAACTAAATTTTTGAAGAAAGGTCAAAAAATCAACTTAGGAGACCAACAATATAAAAATAGCTTTGAAATGCTTAAACGATTATTGATCACAGAACCAATATTAACTTATCCAAATTTCGAAAAAGTATTCACACAATTGACTGACGCAAGTCAATTTGCTTTAGGTGCTGTTTTGTCACAAGATGGTCACCCAATTTGCTACGCAAGTCGTACATTAAATGACCATGAACAAAACTACAGTACTATAGAAAAAGAACTACTAGCGATAGTTTGGGCAACAAAATATTTCCGCCCCTACTTATTCGGCAGAAAATTCATTATAGAAACCGATCACAAACCTTTGGAATGGCTGTTCTCTATAAAAGAGCCAAATTCAAAACTGGTACGATGGCGCCTAAAACTATCGGAATTCGACTATAAAATTCAGTATCGTAAAGGAACAAAAAACAAGAATGCAGATGCACTCTCTAGAATTGAAGCCAACTTTTTGCAAAAATCTACAACCCATGAGATACCTGAAAGTAAATCCTCACTCAATGTGTTTAAAACACAACTAGTTGTAAATAGAATAAATTCTGGAACGTTAAGAACCAAAAACCTTAAAATTTTCAATAAAACTAGAAAAATAATTAACGCAAAGGCAATGGACAAGGAAACGGCTATTACCATACTTAAACTGCACACCAAACCAAACTCTTTGAATGCAATTTATGTAATAGATGAAGAATTTCTTAAAACAATTGAGGAAACTTTTCTTGAATATTTTTCCAATAGTCAATTAAAACTCATCAAATGCAACACATTATTAGAAGATATTATAGACGAAATAAAGTTGGCGGAGCTTATCGAAAAAGAACACTTGAATAACAACCATCGTGGCATCACAGAAGTATATAGTGAAATGAAACTAAAATACTTCCACCCTAAATTACATACGAAAATAACGCAGTTTATTAATAACTGTGAAATTTGCAATGTCGAGAAATATGAAAGAAAACCTATTAGGCAAAAATTTCAGATAACAGAAACCCCTGCTAGACCAAACGAAACTATTCATATAGATGTCTTCTACACATTAGAGAAAAACATCTTCCTGACTTTTATCGACAAATTTAGTAAATATGCACAGGCCATTAAATTAAACGCTAGAACCTGGACAGAATTTAAAAGAGCTATCCTTCAGTATGTATCTACAGTTAGAAAAATTGAAAAATTAATCGCCGATAACGAACTAGGATTGAAGGCACTACCCCTTAGAGAATTCTTGGATAGTGAAAATATTAAAATACACTTTACGTCTAGCAATAACCATACTTCTAACTCGGATATAGAAAGACTCCACAATACTATAAACGAACACTTAAGACTCTTAAGACACGACGACAACATAAACATCGACACAGTCGAGGAAAAAATCTTAAAAATCATATCTTTTTACAATAACTCTATACGCTCTACAACAAACAAAAAACCTATGGATTTCATTACCGGTAACGTTAAAAATGAAGAATATGCAGACATCCAGATGAAAATAAAGAACTTAAAAGAAAAACAATTAAATAAAATAAATTTAAATAGAGAGGACGTAAAAATCAAAACAGGAACAAACTATATTAAAGACCCACGTGGAGGAAAAAATCATGCAAAGTTTCGATTGATCAAAGCAGAAAAATTGGATGACAACCACATAATAGACACGAGCAATAATCTGAAATATTACAAATCACACATGAAAAGAGAAAAAAAATTTCAAAACAACGACAACCCTTCTATTAAATTGAAAAACGCTAAAACAAAAAAAAAACAAAAAATATATAAGAATAAAATAAAAATTATTTCCGTTTCAGAAAGTAATGGCAACGAAAATAATAACTTTGGTCGTCCTAATAACTATTCCCTCGATATCAGCTCAAATAATTGAAATCCAGAATATGAGTAATAATAACGGGTACGCTACAATCAAGTTAGAAGATGTAAAAATCATAAAAAAATCAATAAAAATCTTACATTTAATCAATTTAACATAATACGAAAATGTTAAGAATATAATTTACGAAAATATAAAACTAATAGATGAAAATAGAAATCCCATACAATCTATGTATTCCACACTAACCCACAACTTTAACCAACTAGCAAGGAAAATCAAAATGCTTAAACCACACACTAGGAAAGTAAGAGGATTAATAGATATAGTAGGAACAAGACTAAAATATATTACTGGAGTAATGGACCACAACGATGAGACGGAGATCAAAAACAAGCTCGAAGCACTTTCAACTAATAATAAAAACCTCATTCTAGAAAACAACAAACAAGTACATATAAACAGCGAGATTTCAGACCAAATAAAAAACATAACCAATCAAATAAAAACCCAACAGGACACTATATCGAAATTCCTAAACAAATTCAACACCCAAAATGAAAACAAAATGTCGGAACTAGAAGACGAAATTCGCTATATGCAGCAAGTATATCAAGTCAACTATGACATCAACTTGCTGAAAAACCACATAGATGATATTGAAGACGTTATTTTGTCTAGCAAGTTAGGTATACTTTCAAAGGACATATTAACAGACAAAGAACTAACTTTGGTACCGGATTTAGAAAGCTTTAAAGATATTAAAGTTGCCATAGTATTCCACCAAGAGCAAATTGTAATTATTCTTCTGATACCCATATACAATGAGAAACCCATGTCCAGAATTTTGATAGAGCCAGTCCCAAACCAGGAAAATAATTCTATATTTCTAAGCGAATATTCGGTAATATTAGATATGTTGTGAAGTTTACTATAGATGATGGACGGCCAATTAATAATCGACTAGGGAAACATTAAAGAAAATCTCGCTCCCTAACTCAGATAGATAGGGGACAACTCATCTTAATTCTATTTGCCTTGTAGGGCAGTTTTTAATGGCTGATAGAGCCGATGTTTAGAAAAAACAAAGAAGTTTTAAAGTTAAATAAAGTAATATTTATTTCAGCCAATTAGGGCTATTTTCTAAGAAGAGCAACTTACCTGCCAAAGTGGGCATAAGTAATTGCTCTGTACAAGCTTAGATCACAAACTGTTTCTCTATTAAAATTAGTATCTTATTTATACTAATTTTTCTAACATTAATTTCCTTATAATTTCTTAATTTTACATAATTTCCGCGTCTTCTTAATTTCCGCGTATTCTTTTAATTTCTTAATATGTATATTTCTTTAATATTTCTTAATTTGTATAATTCTTTAATATTTCTTAATTTCCTTATATTCATTTTTTTACTTGAAAGAATTCACGGAAATTGCAAGTCCATACTAAAATGCTTGGATCTGCAAATTCCGCAAATTCTTTTCAAGTTCACTTTCTTTACTCTACATTCTTTTCAAAAAGCTCTTTTTCTTTATATATAAATTTAAGTTTACGCCCATTAATTTCTCTTAATAATATAAATTAATTAGCATTGTTGCCAAATTTAAACATGATAATTAAAACTTTATGGGCGTGCACGTTGCATTTGCATACAGTTTACATATAGTTTGTATGAATGTATTGGTGTGATCTTAATTCTATCTTAATGCCCTTAAATTCCAATGGCCGTTAAACAAATATGGCCGATTATTTTAAATTTAAATAAATTAATTTAATCGATAATTAATTTATTAATACCTAACATTCCTCCCCCCTTAATAAGAACATTTTTCGGGGAAAAATGTGTTTTTTATTTAAACAATTTTAGTTTTATTTTGATATAAAAATCATTTAAGCTAATTAATCCTTACAATATTATTTACATAATTATTATATGTTCATAAAAATAAAAAAAATTTTCCTTGATCATGTCGGTAGCTTTTTTTAGCAATGCGGGTGTTGGCATAGGCTTTCCCTTTTTTTTTTTTTTGAAAATGGTTATTAACAATATACATTGTAACCTCTTTTGGTCCAATTTAACAATTTTTAACTAAGTGTTTAATTGTTGAGCCATACATGTCCAAGATCCATCGCTATGAAAGTTTTTACGTGGATTATATGGATTTATATATTAGTATATGGATTTGATGTTGCATAATGAAGTATTGTTGTTTATAATAAGCCATATTTAATCCTTCTACTAAAACAGATAAATCGTGAGGATCATGATCATAGTTTTCATATATTTTCTGGATGTATTCCTGGATTTGTTGATGCTAAAAGAATTTTTTCACGACTTCGTGGTTTCATTAATAATAGTTGTATTATTATATACGCATCTTTGTAGGTATATAATTGGTTCAAGAACTGCATTATAATTGTCAATAGTTATTCTAGATCATTTTGAGCTACCACTATCTTATGAGAAACCATATTAGGCAAAAAAAAAATTTTAATATTTGGCAAATCTTCTCATGAATCCTGATTTTGTTATTGAAACCACTTGCTTCACTAGCAGGCATTGCATATAATGCTTCTTTATGTTTTTTAACAAATTCCTCAACTGTTTTAACTGATGGCATAACAAATGATAAAGTTTGATCAGTAAGATTAATCCTAAATATGTTGCGCCGCATGCTGATACAGGATCATGTAAATTTTCTCTAATTCCCAGTTTATCTTTAATAACTTTGATAAAGTGTAGTGATTACTTATGCTTTTTTGTTTTTAAATAACTTATAACTAAAAAACTATTGTGTTCCCTATATTATTATTTTTTGTTATTTCCTACGTTATAATTAATTTTATAAAAGAATCATCAATTTATTGCTTATTTGTTGTTTTTGTTTTTTGAATATATATATAAAATTTTTTTTTTCATTCTGGTGTATGACCTTGATTAATATATATATACATACTATACATGAATGTTGTTCATTTATTTGCATATATTTTATCCCTTTTTTATTTTTGATATTGCTTGTAAACAAAATTTCTTAATTGTTTAATATGCTTTTTCTTTCTTTGCCTTTGTGTGTATAATTATTATAAATAAATCCTAAATTTATTATTTTCTAATTTGGTTAAATAAAAATCTTTTGTACTTTGAATATATATATGACCTAGAGTAATATATATATATATATATATATATATTTTTTTATTTTATTTTATTTTTTATTTATTTATTTATGTATTATTGTATTCATTATTTTTTGTTTTATTTGTTTAGGTTTATGACAGGAAGTAGTATATTTTTGTTTTGTATATAAAAATGTTGGATATATATTTTTGTTTTTTATATTTGTTTATGTATTTGTGTATTTTGATTTATTTTCTGACAGAGACAGAGAATCATTGGTTAAGAAAAAATTGTATTTAAAAGTTTTCTGAAATTGATTTGACTTAAATGTGCTCATGAATTGAGGCTTTATGACCGTTTTTTTTTTTTTTGTTTAATTTGTTTTTAATAGGGACATTATTTCGCAATTTGCGGTTCTTTTTATATAATGATAGGCTTCTATTTTTTTTTAACACTAATTAGGGGTATTTTTTAATGAATGTAATTATACGAATAGTCTGAGTCTATTGTTATGTACGCGACGAAGTTTTTTCCCAATTTTTATTGTAGAATTTACATCATTGTCAATTTTTATGACTTCATATGGGCCCATCCATACTGGTGATAGCTTGTGCTTCTTTGCTGCGTTTTGAAGCAATACTTTGTCCCCAACATGTATTTTTTTGAAATTGATGCTTTTGTCATAATATTCCTTAGATTTCTTCTTGCTATTGTTCAAATTTTCGTGAGCATTTTTGTGGATATTTTGCACTTTGGCTTTTACGTAAGCACAGTAATCATCAAAGTTATATATTGGTTCTGGTTTTTTTGTGAGGTTGCTGGATAATGGCTGTTGAAAACCATATAATGCATAAATAGGGGAGTATTTACTACTCGTGTGAGGTGTATAATTATGTGCTAGAGCGGCTTCTCCTAGCCAGTCATCCCATTCTGAGGGGTTATTGTCCACAATGCTCCTTAAATATTCGATCAGGGGTCTGTGAGTCCTTTCTAAACTGCCATTGGACTGTGGATGGTAGGCTGTTGTTTGAATTTTCTTTATTCGAAGTAATTTACACAGTCTCTTTTATAGATCACTTGTAAAGTTCGTACCTTGATCAGTTATTAATTTTTTAGGGATAACAAAGTATTTCAAAATGATATTTTTATAGAAACAGTCGGCTACTGTTTCAGCTTCGCAATTGTTTAAAGGGAAACAGTCAAGGATTTTAGTTAAATCATCTTGATAGGTGAGTATATACTTGTTACCATTGTTACTTAAGGGTAAGGGTCCTACAATGTCTAGGTAGACTTTGTCAAAGGGCTTTTCTGCTGTGTCTGTTATCATCATGGGCATTTTAAGTGGTTTATTTATTTTGTTTCTTTTGCATTTAATGCAGCCTTTTATATATCCTTTGATATCTTTAAACATGTTTTTCCATTTATAATTCTGACGGATTCTTTTGTATGTTTTATGGACTCCAGCATGGCCTCCCAGTGGGGTATCATGATAATCTTTTAGTATGGTGGATATATCTCCTGGGTCGGTTAGTTCTTTAACTTCTGAGTTTGAGAATTCTTGGAAGTTGATCGAGTCAACTTCGGAATTTGTATCAGAGTCATGCCTATCTCTTGAATTATTTTCGTTAATACAAGGAGTCGGCTTCTTGATGGGCGTTTTCTGATTTGTGCTGATTTCTTTTAGTTTCTGTTGTGCACGAGTTGTTGCTAAACAAATTTTTGATGGCTTCTCTTGTCCTTTGTTTTTAGTACCATTTTTGTCTTTTGAATTTAAGCTATGATATTCTTTGTTGTTTTTATCATTGTTCGATGTAAATTTTTCTAAATTTTTCGTTTCTATTTGTGGGATTCTACTTAGACTGTCCGCATTCTTATTATATTTTTCAGGTTTATATTCTATTTGATAATCATACTCCGAAAGTTTATGATGGAATCTTACTAGGCGTGATGTGGGGTCCTTTACATTGAATACTCCTTTTAGTGGTTTATGATCTGTATGTACTACAAATTTACGTCCATACAAATAACATCTAAAGTTTTTAGTTGCCCATACTATTGCTAAGAGTTCTCTTTCAATTGTAGAATACCTTCTTTCAGCGTTATTCAAAGATCGACTTGCATATGCTATAGGTTTATCAGTACCCAATTCCCCTTGCGAAAGGACTGCTCCAATAGCATCTCCACTAGCATCTGTAGTTAGTTTAAATGGTTTACTGAAATCAGGATATACTAGAAGAGGAGGCGTGATCAATGCTTCTTTCAGTTTAAGAAATGCTTTTTCACAATCTTCTGTCCATTTAAATTTTGTATCTTTCCTTAAAAGTTTATTAATAGGCTCTGCTATGCTGGAGAAATTGGGTATAAACTTTCTATAATAGTTAGCCAATCCCAAAAATGATTGTACTTGCCGGATTGTTCTGGGCCTAGGGAATGTTTGCACACATTTTGTTTTTTCTGGATCCGGTAAAGCGCTGTTCGGAACCAAATCAAATTATAGCAGTTTCTTGAAAATTTTATTTTTATATTTTTTTTTTTTAATATAACTTTAGCAGTGTAGTAGCATTTAATAAAGTGTTACCATATTGAATCCATAACATGAAATCAACTTGATATGACGTCATAATCCAAACAAGTAGACATATAGTCGACTTTATTTGGTATTGGTAAACAAGTAAGTATATAGTTGACTTTATTTGGTATTGGTAATTCTATTATTTTGTATTAGTGTACAAATAACTCCGCCTACTGTGTTAATCAGTTGCTATGGGGTTATTACGGTACAGAGAAAAATTGATAAGCTCGATCGTGGGAAGTGAAATTTACAGTTCACACCGATCCAGTTATGTTAGTATAAATACCATGCGCTTGCTGCAAGTTTAGTTTTAGTTTGCCTTTTGCTTTCATTAAAGAGTGTGTTAAATCTTTTAGAATTTTTTAAATATTCCGTTTTCCGCCTATAAACTCAGGGTTTTGACCTGAGTTTTCCTTTAAATTTTCCTAATTATAATATCAGGGTTCTGACTTGATATTAGTATTTCAAATTTCTTTCTTTTTTCGCTTCTAAATTCAGGATTTTGACCTAAATTTTCTTTAGTTCTCAGGGTTTTGACTTGAGATCTTCTTTTACTATAATATCAGGGTTTTGACCTGATATCTTTCTAAACTATTAATCTTCTTTTACTATAATATCAGGGTTTTGACCTGATATCTTTCTTTAAACTATAATCTCGGGGTTTTGACTTGAGATTATCCTAAAACTTAATCTCAGGGTTTTGACTTGAGATTATCCTAAAACTTAATCTCAGGGTTTTGACTTGAGATTATCCTAAAACTTAATCTCAGGGTTTTGACTTGAGATTATCCTAAAACTTAATCTCAGGGTTTTGACTTGAGATTATCCTAAAACTTAATCTCAGGGTTTTGACTTGACACTTCTGCAATTCTCAGGGTTACGACTTGAGATTTAGCCCTATCATAGTGCAGTACAGCGCAATTTATCAGACAAAGAAAGAAAAAATTAAATAAATTAATTTCATTTTGTTTTAGTGTTTTACTCAACGCTGGAACGTGTTGAGCAGGTAAGTACAAATCCTTACTCAAGTTAATATATAAAATAAACTCTTCCAATCAGCATTTTATTTTCTTATTTCAATAAAATTAATTTTCAAAGTGTTAATGTGGTATTATTTGATAATCAAAACCTATCCTTAATAAACCAAGCTCATACAATATAAAAACGAATCCTTAAATTTATAAGTGTGTGGTATTTCTAAAATACACCCAACATTTTGGTCCTTCGAGCCGGATTGTGTGATTGGTTTATAAGCTAAGTTTACAATATATTTTAACAAAATGCCTATTAACGCGCTTATCGACAAACAAACAGTTTTTTCCAACCTTATTAATAAATCTATCGTCAATTTAAAAAAAAAGAGCCATTCAGAAACGAACAAGATCTTTAGCAGAAGCTCGATTATCCGCTGTAGAAAAACTATGGGAATCGTATTCTGCGAATCATTGTGAAATTGAAATTTCTGCTTCACAAATATCTACCGAAGAATTAAATAAATATGAGTACTTTGCTAAAGATCAATATTCCGAGCAAGAAGAAAAATATTTCGACTATGTGGCCACGTTGAAAGATTTAATGAATTATGATCAGAACCCTAAGCCCTCTTTTAATCCTAACTTAAGTTCAGGACTACCTACAAGTAATTTACAGTTACCAAAGATAGCCATTCCTAAATTTACAGGTTCATATGATTCTTGGACTTCTTTTCATGATCTCTTTGTTGCTCTAATTCATGAAAACTATTCACTTTCACCCGCACAAAAACTAAAATATTTAAAATCAAGTCTTTCTGGAGATGCCGAAACCTTAGTCAAATATTACAAACTTTCTGATACAAACTATGAAATTGCGTGGAAGGTACTTCGCGATAGATATCATAATCCACGAGCACTAGTTAAAGCACAGTTAAGATTAATGTGTAATCAATCTTCCTTGTCTGTTGAAACTGCCAAAAGCCTAAAAAGTTTATTAGACGTCACGATAGGATGTGTATCAGAATTAGAAAATATGGAGGTATCTACGAACGGTTGGGATCCTATATTGATTTTCATAATTTCACAAAAATTATCCCGTGAAACACAATCCTTATGGGAGGCTGAGCTTAAAGGCAAAAGTGAACTACCAACATTCGAGCAGTTTAAGTCATTCTTAGAATATCGTTTTAGAACACTTGAATCTATTTTATCAACCAGGTCTTCTGATTCAAAACCCCATGAAAATCTTTTCTCACCACGAAAAGCGCAATTACATACTCACAATAGTTACTCTGCGCCTTTGTGTACAGTGTGTAAGCAAGATCACAATATATATCAATGTTCTAAGTTCAAAAACTATGACATTGAATCACGAATCCAATTCGTCAAATCCAAACGTCTATGCTTCAATTGCTTATCTAATCGACACTTTACACCACAGTGCATCAGTAAAAGACATTGTCTTCACTGCGGGAAGCTTCATCATTCACTCTTGCATCAAAAATATAATTTTAACAAGAATGTGGTAATGCATCCTGTTAAATCAAACGGCCCTGAAGGCCTTAATGAACCACAACCTAGCAAGCAACCCTCAACTGTAAAGCCAACTGGAAAAACTTTACAATCTCTCTGCAACTCTTTCAATCGACAAGCCTTGTTAGGTACGGCACTAGTTAACGTGCATTCCAAATCAGGGGAAACATTTACATTGAGAGCACTCATTGACTCTGGCTCTCAAGTTTCCTTTATTACCGCAGCCGCTGCAGCTAAACTCAAGCTCAAAAAACATAAGTTATCAATGCAGATAACAGGTGTCAATAATTCCAAAGCAACACATGTTAAACATAAAGTATCATTATTGCTACAATCCCGCTATGTCACAATTAACAAAATCCATCTTCAAGCGATGGTGATTCCAACTATAACAGATCTTGCGCCACCGCATATTATCAACCGTCAAAAATTGACGTATTTACATAACCTTCAGTTAGCAGATCCCAATTTCCATCAACCAGGCAAGGTTGACCTACTATTAGGAGCAGATGCATATGGCAGCATCATCCTAGATGGTATCCGCAAGGGTCCAGCTGGTACACCTGTAGCTCAAAACAGTATGCTAGGCTGGATTCTATTTGGTAGCACTGAAAATTCTTCATCAACAAAGGTAATATCATTATCAACGAATCTAATACCTCAAAACGAAGGTAGTCTAGACACACTTTTACGCCGATTTTGGGAAATAGAGAATATACCTAGCTCACCAAAATTAACAAAATCGGACCAAGAATGTGAAGAATTTTATAAATGCACCTACAGGCGTCAAGATGACGGACGTTTTGAAGTACGCCTTCCTTTTCTAAATAACGAGCAACCAGACCTTGGAAACTCATACTTCATGGCCCTAAGAAGGTTTCTTAGTTTAGAAAAGCGCTTACAACATGATCCTGCACTTAATAATGAATATAAGGCTTGCATCGACGAATATTTAAAATTGGGACACATGGAAGAGGTAACTGAAATGGTACCAGCAAATAAGTGCTATTACATACCGCATCATGCTGTTTTTAAGGACAGTACTACTACTAAGCTCCGCATCGTTTTCGATGCTTCCGCTATTTCGTCTAATGGCAAAAATCTAAACGACAAGCTTCATAATGGTCAAAAACTACAATCTAATTTGTTTTCAACCATCTTAAAATGGAGAAAGCACCGGTATGCTATGTCCGCAGATATTGAAAAGATGTACAGAATGATTAATTTAAATAAAAATGATCATAATTATCAAAGAATTTTATGGCGAGATCACCCTTCAAAACCAATAAAGGTCTATGTTTTGAATACTGTCACATTTGGCATCAAGCCATCTCCTTTTTTGTCGATCCGATCTTTGCATCAATTAGCCAAAAATGGAGCAGAATCACATCCCTTAGCATCATCAGTTATACTAAAAGATTTTTATATTGATGATGCAATAACCGGGGCATCTTCTTTAGAACAAGCATTAGAAATTCAATCCCAGCTAATCAATCTGTTGAAATCGGCTGGATTCAATTTAAGAAAATGGGTCGCAAATAACCAAGCTCTTCTGAAAAATATTCCACCTGAAGATAGAGAAAAGAAATTTCCATTAAGGTTTGCAGATGATGAGTCAATCAAAGCATTAGGTATTCAATGGTATCCATCAACTGATATTCTTACTATTCAATCTCCGAAAATTGATAATGGTCCGGTTACAAAACGATTTATATTATCCTGCATAGCAAAACTATTTGATCCATTAGGTTGGATATCACCAATAGTCATAACTGGAAAGATCTTAATGCAAAAGTTATGGTTATCGGGATGCTCATGGGATGATCCTATTCCCGAAAATTTAGCCACTGAGTGGAACAAATTGAACTCTGAGTTAGGTTACATTAATCCCATTCAAATTCCGAGATGGATACATTTAACTTCATCTTATTCCAATTGTCAAATACATGGATTTTCTGATGCTTCTATACAAGCATACTCTGCGGCTGTTTATATACGTGTTATAGATAAATGTGGGGAAATTCATGTAAACCTTGTTACCGCTAAAAGCAAGGTCGCCCCGACCAAGCCAGTCACGTTACCCCGTCTAGAGCTCAATGGAGCTGCTCTGCTGTCTATGTTAATTATTCAAACCCAGAATGATTTGGAGCTAAAAAACGTTCCAGTTTATGCATGGACAGATTCCACTATTACCTTAACCTGGGTTAAAAGTGACCCCCGAAAATATAAAACATACGTTGCCAACCGTATAGCAAGTATACAAGAATCCATACCTATAGAAGCCTGGAATCACGTTCGATCTAAAGATAATCCTGCTGATTATAACTCACGAGGAATCGAGCCCTCCACATTAGTCAATCTACCCCTATGGTGGCATGGACCATCATGGCTAAGCAAGCCTGAATCTCAATGGATTAAGAGCAATCAAATCCACGCTACTTCTGTCGATGAAGAACAAAAAAGACTCACTTTGAATTTTCTTACTACTGAAGTTATTGATAACATTTTTCTTAAATTTTCAACATTTTCCCGTTTAATAAGAATTTTAGCTTACTCTTTAAGATTTTATTACAATCTTAAACTAAAGCGTTCCGAACGCACAACTGGTTTTTTAACTTCAGAGGAGATTCAACAAACAAAATTTCGAATACTGAAACTAGCTCAAATGTCTGAATATTCATCTGAAATGCGAGATCTTCATAATAATAAGTTTGTAAGTTCAAAAAGCACTTTAATCACGTTAAATCCGTTTCGCGATCATACAGGGCTATTACGAGTTGGTGGAAGAATTTCTAATTCCAATCTCTTCTATGCTAAAAAACATCCCATAATTTTGCCTAAATCTTCTAACCATGTAACGTCATTAATTATACGCCATTTCCATCACCAAACTCTTCATGGAGGTGTAGAATTAACTCTATCTGCTATACGAAATGAATATTGGTTATTGCATGGAAGAAGAAGTGTAAGACATTTAATACACCAGTGTGTTATATGTTTTAAACAAAGGCCAACACCTAATACTCAACTAATGGGAAATCTACCTGCATGTCGCATAACTCCTTCACGCCCCTTTTCCCATACAGGTATAGACTTTGCAGGACCACTCAATATCAAAATGTCAAAACATCGGGGGAATCGTCTGTATAAAGGATATATATGTTTATTTATATGCATGGCTACAAAGGCAATTCATTTGGAACCAGTATCAGATTTAAGTTCCAATGCGTTTCTTGCTGCATTTCAAAGATTTATAAGCAGACGAGGTCTTTGTACAGATATTTATTCCGACCACGGTACCAATTTTGTTGGCGCAAAAACCATTTTAGATAAGGATTTAAAAACTGCCATAAAAACAGCAAAATTTTATGCCGCTGAACAGATTGCTAACAAAGGCATCACTTGGCATTTCAATCCTCCGTCAGCCCCTCATTTCGGTGGACTCTGGGAAGCGGGAGTGAAATCCGTAAAATACCATCTAAAAAGAATACTCGGGAATACTTCATTGACTTTTGAAGAATTATCTACAGTACTAGCTCAAATAGAAGGCTGCCTTAATTCACGACCATTGTGTAGACTATCTGAAGACCCTAATGATGATCAAATACTTACTCCAGGGCATTTTTTGATAGGCACTTCTATAAATACATATCCTGAAGGACCAGTCAATATAAATTCACATCCAATCTCTCGGTGGAACTTTCTGAATCAGCTAAAACATCATTTTTGGCAAAGATGGTCAAAGGAATATCTTGTTCAACTTCAAAATCGGCCTAAATGGAAAACTCAAGAACGAAATCTCAAAATTGGAGATATCGTCATTCTTAAAGAAAACAATATTCCCCCAGGTAAGTGGCCCTTAGGAAAAATTTTAAACACCCATACAGGCCCAGACAATTTAATTCGCGTAGTCTCTATACAAACTCCAACTACCACAATCATTAGACCGATTCACAAAACCTGTTTATTACCTAGTAATAACAGTTGTTCTGATAAATAATTTCAATTTTGTTTATCACATTTGTCTTAAAAATTAGAAACTTGCTCAAATGTACCGTTTACCCTTTTTTCTATAAATAGATGGTTTCAAAAAAACATTAATCAGTCAATCTTTAAAAGCGTCTAAGGTGACTGAAGTAAATTTCAAATATATAACAATTTTCTTTCTTTTTTTTTTTTTCTCTCTCTTGTGTGTTTATCAACATTTCAATCAGGTATTCAAACCATTTTCTAAACCTAAGCTTAGTTTGATTTATTATTATTATTATTGTTCAGAAATGTCTGAAACTTTTGATCGGCCACCAACGCCGGGTCGGAATATCGAACGGTTATTTTTAACATCATCCAGCACTACAACTCCAATGGCCACAGTGACCAGAGGTGTGAATATAATGACACTGAATAATTCCAACGCCATTGTTGAAATTTCCGATAGTGAGGAAACATCATCCAACATCAATCATACGAGGACAAGGGTCAAGGGGAGAATCAACACCACCAGATTTAAAGGAACTCCTAAGGAGATCAACGTCTTAAAAAACATCGTCATCAGGCATGCTGATTCAGATCCGGAAAAAGGCCTGATGGTGATTGTAGAGGACCACGGCATACAGTATCCTATTTTTATTCCAAAAGACAAACTGTTGCAATAAAAAAAAAAGAAGTACCGTACCACCATTCCAACCGGTCGTAGGGTAAATAGAAAATTATCAAAGGAAGGAGAAATAAAGGTCTTATTGCCATAATTTTTTTGTTTTTATCCTTTATCGAAGCCCAACTTCATAAAGGTAAATCTGATAGAAATCTCGTACAAAATAAAATCTTTCAACGGGGCCCAGTATGTTCGGAACCAAATCAAATTATAGCAGTTTCTTGAAAATTTTATTTTTATATTTTTTTTTTTAATATAACTTTAGCAGTGTAGTAGCATTTAATAAAGTGTTACCATATTGAATCCATAACATGAAATCAACGTGATATGACGTCATAATCCAAACAAGTAGACATATAGTTGACTTTATTTGGTATTGGTAAACAAGTAAGTATATAGTTGACTTTATTTGGTATTGGTAATTCTATTATTTTGTATTAGTGTACAAATAACTCCGCCTACTGTGTTAATCAGTTGCTATGGGGTTATTACGGTACAGAGAAAAATTGATAAGCTCGATCGTGGGAATTGAAATTTACAGTTCACACCGATCCAGTTATGTTAGTATAAATACCATGCGCTTGCTGCAAGTTTAGTTTTAGTTTGCCTTTTGCTTTCATTAAAGAGTGTGTTAAATCTTTTAGAATTTTTTAAATATTCCGTTTTCCGCCTATAAACTCAGGGTTTTGACCTGAGTTTTCCTTTAAATTTTCCTAATTATAATATCAGGGTTCTGACTTGATATTAGTATTTCAAATTTCTTTCTTTTTTCGCTTCTAAATTCAGGGTTTTGACCTGAATTTTCTTTAGTTCTCAGGGTTTTGACTTGAGATCTTCTTTTACTATAATATCAGGGTTTTGACCTGATATCTTTCTAAACTATTAATCTTCTTTTACTATAATATCAGGGTTTTGACCTGATATCTTTCTTTAAACTATAATCTCGGGGTTTTGACTTGAGATTATCCTAAAACTTAATCTCAGGGTTTTGACTTGAGATTATCCTAAAACTTAATCTCAGGGTTTTGACTTGAGATTATCCTAAAACTTAATCTCAGGGTTTTGACTTGAGATTATCCTAAAACTTAATCTCAGGGTTTTGACTTGAGATTATCCTAAAACTTAATCTCAGGGTTTTGACTTGAGACTTCTCCAATTCTCAGGGTTACGACTTGAGATTTAGCCCTATCATAGTGCAGTACAGCGCAATTTATCAGACAAAGAAAGAAAAAATTAAATAATTTCATTTTGTTTTAGTGTTTTACTCAACGCTGGAACGTGTTGAGCAGGTAAGTACAAATCCTTACTCAAGTTAATATATAAAATAAACTCATCCAATCAGCATTTTATTTTCTTATTTCAATAAAATTAATTTTCAAAGTGTTAATGTGGTATTATTTGATAATCAAAACCTATCCTTAATAAACCAAGCTCATACAATATAAAAACGAATCCTTAAATTTATAAGTGTGTGGTATTTCTAAAATACACCCAACAAGCGCCTTCACTAGAACATTTGTGTCCTAAATATACCACTTCCTTTTTTAGAAAATGACATTTCTCAGGTTGAAGTTTTAGATTATGTTCCCTTAGCTTTTGAAAAACAGCCTGTAGTTTATTGTTGTGGTCTTCTAGACTTTTTCCATATATTACAATATCGTCTAGATATACAAAACATTTAAGTCCTTGTAATCCACTAAGAACAATATTCATTAGCCTTTGAAAAGTAGCCGGAGCTCCTTTGAGACCGAAAGGCATTCTACAGAATTCAAAATGGCCTTGCATTGTGCTGAAAGCAGTTTTTTCGCGATCTTTCTTGTTAACACATACCTGATGGTATCCACTGGCCAAATCAAGGGTCGAAAAATATCTTGAATGACCTAATTGATCAAGGATATCATCAATTCGGGGTAGTGGAAAAGCATCACCTTTTGTAAGGTTGTTTAGCTTTCGAAAATCGACCACTACCCGCCATCGTTTTTCTCCATTTGCACCTTCCTGGGTTGGGTACAACTAGTAAAGGTGAGTTCCAAGGGCTTCTGCTTGGAACTATAATGTTGTTTTCTAACATTTCATTGACTTGCTCTTGAATAATATTGCGTTGTTTTTCAGGGAGTCATTGACATTTTTTGATTTGAAGGACCCTCATTTTCTTTTGTTGGAATTTCATGTGTTATTGTTGAAGTATATGACAATTTATCGTCTGGTAGATGAAATATGTCACTATAGTTGCTGCATAGCGCAGTTAAAGAAGCTAGTTCTTCCTGATTTAAATCTTGACCTAGGTTTAGGTTTTCCTTGAGAAAGTTGTTTCTACTCCCATAGTTTAAATTACTTAAGCCGTATATAGCCGCTTTTACTTTAGGATGTGTGTTGGTTGTAATTATATTATAGTTGTTTACAGGCTCAAAAGTTGTACTTATGGTACTCAATGGTTGTCTTTTTTCATTCGTATTAATTATAGGTACTAATGCCTTTTTATTTTTTGATTTAATCAAACAATTTCCAAGATAAACTCCTTTACTTAACTCTGTATGGGGGCAGAAGAATTCACCATTTTTTTCAGTATCAATTTCCACAATCATTTCTGTACGTCCTGGGATATTTTTGGCCTGACTCGTTTTTCCAGTTTTTACGTAGGTATCATTTAGTGGTTTTTCAAAGTTGTTTTTATTCATTTTCTTTGATTTAACGTCACTAGAAATGATAGGGTTTGATATCAATTTGTCTGGAAAATGTTTCCTTTTTTCTGGATTTGAGTTTTTAATAGGCTTGCGAATTTTGTCCTCAGAACAGCTGCTAATATTCTTGTTGTCCTGCTTACTGCATCTTGCAGTAATAGAGGATTGTTTAAGCTCTTTGGTACTAATCTGCGATTTAACCACATTCCTAATTGGAATGCAAAAGTTATTTTTTCTTTCCTTGCGAGGGAAAGTAAGTTTTTGATTAGGCCCTTCAATGTTGCAGTGCATAGAAATAAAATCATAGCCTAAAATTCCATCACCAGGAATGTCCACGTTTTCATCAATTATGTGAAAGTCACAGGTTAGAGGTAGATCAGTTTGTATTTTTCCAGAACATTTGCCTTGTGTGTTCCCTTTTCCAAACGCTGTATGAACAGTCGTCATATCTTGGATTATAGGGACGTAAGGTTTTAAAGCTGTTCTTTTTAATAAACTAATTTCTGCTCCTGTGTCTATAATTAGTTCGGCATTCCCTTCGGTTGCTATATCTAGCGGAATTGTGGCTACACAAATTTTTGATAATGGGGGCTGACACCTTGTAGATGAAGAAGGCTTAAGGTGGCAGCCCTCTTCTAGTTTTCCGACTGCTTTGTACTGGCAGCTACTTGTTGTGTTTGTCTTGTAGCTTCCCATCTTTTCTTGGCATAGCAGCTTTCCATTTTGTGTCCAGGTCTTTGACAAAAACCACATTTTACTTCTTGTCTTCTAGTTGGTATGGGTTGTTGTTGAAAGGCATGAATCTGGACCGTGTTTGTTTTTTGATAGTTTGGCATTCTGCTACTACATGTTTGTATATTGTGTCCATACACTTTACATTTAGTACAATAAGGGGTGTTCTTGCGCATCCTACAATCAGCGTATACGTGGTTAGGTTTTCCGCAGAATCCACATTTAACTTGAAAATTATTATTTTGTTGCCGCAGTTCTGGTCTCTGTTTGTTAGCATGAAAAGGTTGGTGTGCAGTGCTTTGATTTACACCCGGCTGTAAATTTTTTAAAGGTGCCTGTTGCAGATTAAAAGGGTGTGTTTGAGGAGAAATCACTTGGTATGTTGGTCCCAGAGACATCATGTGTTCGGCTTCTTCCAATTTGTTAGCTTTTTCGATGATTGTTTTGAGAGACTTATCATCATTTTGTAAAAGGTAAAACTTATGGTTGGTATTCAGGATTCCAATCTTAAAAACGTAAACTGCAGTTTCTTTTAAATCTTTATCTATTGCTTGGGCAGCTTCTCCATTATGTCTTTCGTTGTTTTTTAAACAGCATTGTTTGTACAAATCGCTTACTCTCTTACCGAAAGTTGAAAGGGGTTCACCAGGTATTTGCCGCAAAAGTCGTAGTTCATTGACTAAAGTGAGATAGGGTTTGGATTCTATCAATTTTTTCCTGATAAGGGATTCTAATTCTTTGAAGTCCCTATATTCACCTTCTAATAGGGTTGTGGCTCTATCTCGAAAACGGATTGGTAAAAGTTGTAGGAAAATTTTAACCTCCTCGGGGTTTAAACATGCGATTGTATGTTGACAGCATTTTATGAAGGCATTTACTTCATTTAATAAATTGGGGCCAATTTCTCCTGTTAACAAGGAAATACCCGTACATACTAACTGAATGATTTTACAGATGTCTACCGACATGGCTGGTGTGATTTTAATTTTTTGAGGTATAACTACAGGGTTGGTTGTTGAACTTGGGATTGTGAGACAAGAACACGAATTTGATCTTCTTTTAAAATATTTTCCGGAACGCAAAATACCAGTTTTAAATGTTGGTTCTATTATAAGTTTTTTGTTTGATGGACCTTCACCAGTTTTCTCAGTGCTACCCTGATTTTTTCCTGTAGTGACAATTTGTTTTTCCGTATTCAATTTAGGTGGTTCTTCTGAGGCTGCAGGGTTATTTATTCCTGCTTTCGGGGGGCTAGTTGTATCGAAAGAAAAAGAATCAATTTGTTGTGTAAATTCAAGAATTCCTGGGATTTTTGATGCTTTCGCTAATGTTCTGTTGATTGGAGTGGATGTTGAAATCTTTTGGGGTTTGTCTAATTTCTCATTTGTTTGCATGAAAGTATTTATGGAACTACGGGGCTTTTAATAATGTTATTTTCTCCACGCCTTAGCTAAGGTGCTCATTTGGAGGTTTAAATACCTTTTGCTTGTTGTCCTTTTCTATAAAAATCTTCACTGTCGTTGATTCGAAAGATTGAGGATTTATCGCTGAAATGCTGACCTCAATCCTACCGGCTGCGCCAAAATAATGTTGTGAAGTTTACTATAGATGATGGACGGCCAATTAATAATCGACTAGGGAAACATTAAAGAAAATCTCGCTCACTAACTCAGATAGATAGGGGACAACTCATCTTAATTCTATTTGCCTTGTAGGGCAGTTTTTAATGGCTGATAGAGCCGATGTTTAGAAAAAACTGTTAGGGTATCAAACACAAATATTTATTTTAAAAAACAAAAAAAAAAAAAAAAAGAAAAAGAATAAATAAAAAATAGTAGCTGAAAAAAACACATAATCAAAATATACCTATGAAAATATATTGCATGCCTTGCAAAGGCACACTTTCGCTAAGGCAAATGAACCAAATGAAGGTGTGTTTTTGCCTGGTAAGCGGAAGCATGTTTTCACTAGGGCATGAACCCCGGTGAAAATGTGCCATTAGAAATTTTTTTTGTTGATTCCGCAAAATATGCTTTCTTTAGCTATTATTTTTAATATAAATAGCTGCGAAATTTATAATAAGAGAGTCTTGTTGCTAATCTAAAAAGTGAAAGTTTAAAATAAAATTGCTCTGTGAAAACGGCCGAAACTGGCCAAGACCTCATGGAGCGATAACTTTGTAAAAATTTTATAATTAAATTAAATTTTTTTTAAAACAAAATAATATAAATAAAGACTTTGTAATTAAACTTAGAAAAATTTTATAATAAGTATACCCAATTAAACTAAACTTAGAAAAATTGTAACACGGTCGAAATAAATAAAGACTTAGTAAAATTTTGGGTAGAAGTGTAATTTTCTTAAATAAAGACTTAGAACAATTTTGAAATAAGTGTACTTTAAAACAAAAAAAAAAAGGGGGAAATAAAAAGAGGAACCAAGGAATTAAATAGTAAACATAGACGTAGTAAAATTTTGAGAATAAAGAAATTAAAAACTGGAAAGGAGCTATTGTTAACGAACTCAACAAGTGGCAAGTGTCAATCCACCTGCAAAAAGCAAATTAGTTTTACCGGTAAATAAAGGCTTTGATTTATATTAATTAATCTCTAATTCTCACAGGTCAACTGCCCCTTTCCTTTGGTAATTCCGGCACATCTCACGGTGCCATTCGTTTCCTACCTACCGAGGTAAGTCTGGCAAATCCTAGCGGTTTGCCCCCCCCCTAACTCAAATCAATAAATATCTCATTACAGCGATTAAAAATGTCCCACTCACAGATAAAACAATGTCCCCCGAGCGTTTGAAACGGGAATTGGCAACCGATCCCCACGCTGGTCCAAGACCCATCTCCTTGCAGGAATACCGGCGCCGTCAAGCTAGACAAAAGGAAGACGACAGGCTACGACGTTTGACCCAACCAGTACCAGCTACTCCCCCTTGCATTCCCTCTCCAGAAGCGCCCTCCACATCTAAAACCCCTAACGGGAGAGGCAAAAAGACGAAGAGGCTAGGTGGAGTCCGGTGGCGGTTACGAGTCCAAATAGCCCGACTCCACGAACAAATAGTTGCAACTTCAGACCGATCCCTTAAAAAGCAGCTGATAGCCAAGTTAAGAGGGCTCGAAGAGGCACAATGGAGAAGATCCAACGAAAACAAATTTAATAAATGTCGACACATAAATTATTTTCAAAAAAAATAAAGCAATATATAGATTTCAACCAAAAATATTTTAAATGAGTTTCCCTTGAATTTGTTTCATAACCAAACTCACGAAGACATATTTTCTGCAATTCCTTTTTCCTTCTACTTCGTTTTTTTTTAAATTGATATATGAAATAAATAAATGAATCACGTTTCAATTTTATTTATGTTGATTATGATCCTTGGTCCTACCCTTTAAGTGTGAAATGTTTTTTTGTTAAAATTATCAATTCTCTAAATAAATTAGGTAAATGTGAGTGTTTTATTAACATTTTCTTAGTGTAAAAGTTCTCAGTAGTATAGGAACCTTTAACCTTTTCCGTTAATTTAAAAATCTACATAACATTATTGGCGCAGCCGGTAGGATCTTGCGTAGAAACAGTACCCTTTATTTGTCGCAATATTTAAAGGATATTGTTACCTAATCGTAAGATCAGAGTTTCTTGAACTACACCTTTGTTAGCTCAACGAACCTACCCCCAGATTAAAAACTTAACTTGATGTCAGATCAGGTTTCCGAGGAGGAAATCGAAAACAACCTGGAAACACCCATAACCAGAGGAAAAACGAAAATACCCTTAACCCCAGGCTTACAAGAATTCTCTAGTCTAATTGACTCTTTTTCGTTCGAGGAACCAGAACCCGAAGAGGTGGAAAAAAGGTTAACCCCAAGACCAGAAAAGCAAACCCGCCTAAAGCAAATTAAAAAAATTTTTGCATCCAGAAAGCAACCAGCCAGCGCAGTTAAAGGCACTACAACGTCAATTTCAACACAAAAAATATATCCAATCCCTTCACTACAGACTAGTTTACTACGTTCTGGCAAGCCTTTCAAAAGGCGATCTAATTCATTTTCGGGATTCGACAGCAACAAGACTACGGACATCCCTCTGAAAACTACCTATAATACAACGTCAACAACCACACATGCTACAATGTCTGTAGATATATGTAAAATAAACACGTTGGTCTGTACCGGTATCCCCCTGTTAACAGGGGAAAACGGACCAAATCTTCTGAACGAAATTAACTCATTTCTAAAATGTTGTTCACACACCATTGCTTGCCTCACCCCTGAGGAATCCAAAACCTTTTTACAGATGTTACCCATTAGATTCCGTGACAAGGCAGCAATTGTTTTGGAAGGAGAGTATAAAGACCTTAAAGAACTAGAAACCTTGGTACGATCCAAGCTAGTAAACACAAAACCCTATCTCACCCTCGTGAACGAACTACGTCTCCTACGACAGGTTCCGGGAGAAAGCTTAGTAGCATTCGGTAACAGAATAAGAGACCTGTACAAGGAATGCTGTTTACTAAATCAGGAAAGACATAGTGGGGAAGCAGCTCAGGCAATAGAAGCCGATCTAGAGGAAACGGCAACATACACCTTCAAGGTAGGTATAATTAATCCAAATCATAAATTCTACCTACTTCAAAGCGAAGAAAAACAATTGACCACCCTGCTAGAAAAAGCAAGAAAGCTGGAAGAGGCCGAACAGCTAATGACAATTAATCCCCCCCAATTAACACTCTACCAGCACAACCCCCCATTCCGTAGTAACACTCAAATAAACCCGCAAGGTCACCAATTTCACCCAAACGGTAAACAATCCCAACCAAATAACTTTCACACCAATGCACCCCAACTCCAGCCCAACAGGCCTAGACCCCAAAGAAACCCCAACTACTACCCTCTACAATGCGGATTCTGCAATAAGCCGAATCACACATATGCAGATTGCCGTATGCGCAAGAATACGCCTTTCTGTTTAAAATGCAAGGTCTATGAGCATAACATACAAAACTGTATAAATAGAAACACAGGACACCCAAAACCAGCGCCTGTGCAAGTACACACCCTGCGCAATAGGGACGAAGGACAGAGTGAAAATAAACGATGTGAATTTTGTCAGAGGATCGGCCATACCATAAAGACATGCCAATTCAAGAGACAATGGGAGTCGAGGTCAGAACCAAACAACACCGCACCTTCCAGGATCACGCAGCAATCGGAAAACTTAAACAGGGCTGCCATCTAATACCCCAGAAAACCCAAGGATGTCAGCCCGTATCCCCTAGACTATGCACAGCCCAAATACCCCTAGACATAGTAAAAGGAGGTAAAGCGGAATTAATAATTGACACCGGAGCAGAAGTCAGTTTCATAAAGAAAAACATAATCAAAACTTCAACCCCTATAACCCGGGACGTGACCACAATTTCCACAGCCTTCGGGACAGGATCTACTCAAGGTAGATGCACTGGTAAATTATTAACAGAACCTCCTCTACCATGCGAATTTCACATACTTGACGATAAAGTAGAGATACCAGGGGACGGCATATTAGGGTACGATTTCCTACGAAGAAATTGTAATATTAAAGGACCAAAGCAAAAACTTTCATTCCCTCGCAAGGAAAATAAAGAAAGATTTTGTATCCCTATCCAAAGTAATATCAAGGAACCCAAACATGCTAATATTTTCCCTCGCAAGGAAATTAGTAGGCACTCGCATAACTCAAAAGTCAATCAGCGAGCTAATATTTTCCCTCGCAAGGAAAAAGCTAAAGCCCTTTCTAGTACAATACCGATTCACCATGACTCAAGGACACCCCTCGACTCATCAATTTATCTTAAGAAAACGGAGGCAATAAAACAACCTTTCGCTGTTGATAAACCAAAGGAAATGGTTTATCAAAGTTTCAAACCAAAACTCACGGTCACCGAAAAGAATAATATTTCAACACCTGAGTGGCTCCACAACTTAATTCCCCCGGAAAAAATTACTATCCCGGGACGAACAGAAAATATTATAGAAATTAGTACAGAAAAGGAAGGAGAGTTCATGTGCCCTCAACAAAAAATAGCCAAGGGTGTCTATCTCGGAAACTGCATCGTAAAAGCAAGAGAAAATCGGATGACAATACCCGTAATAAACATTAATGACAACAAAACAGAGTTATCAGATATCCAACCCAATCTACACTCACTGAATAATTACTACGTTCAAACAATGGACACACAAAATAAAGATCCTTATCCATATCAGGAAAGAAACAGAACTAGTAGAAACCAACAACTCTTAGACAACCTAGACCTGGATGAAACCCTAAATGAAGAGGAATTTAACGCATTAATAGGAATATGTGAAGAGTATAACGACATATTCCATCTACCTGGTGACCAGTTAACCCATACAACCACTCTAACACACGAAATACCTACGATGCCAACTGAAAGCCCGGCAAATCAAAAGATGTACCGGTTACCTGAAAAACAGAAACAAATAATTGAAGATCAAATAGAAGAAATGTTGATCAACGATATAATAGTACCAAGCAAAAGCCCTTGGAACTCACCCCTACTCGTAGTTCCGAAGAAAGACGGCCCTGATGGAGAAAAAAAATGGCGCGTCGTGGTAGACTTTCGCAAACTAAATAAGCTAACCATCGGTGATGCTTTTCCATTACCACGGATTGATGATATCCTAGATCAATTAGGACATTCACGCTATTTCTCCACCTTGGACCTGGCCAGCGGATACCATCAAGTCTGCGTACACAATCGGGACCGTCCAAAAACAGCTTTCAGCACGGCACAAGGACATTTCGAATTCAATCGTATGCCTTTTGGTCTAAAAGGGGCACCTGCAACTTTTCAACGACTTATAAATATAGTCTTGAGTGGACTGCAAGGATTTAAGTGTTTCGTCTATTTAGACGATATTGTGGTGTATGGCAAAAGCATAAAAGATCACAACGAAAAGCTAGAGGCAATTTTCCAAAGATTACGAGAAAATAATTTAAAATTACAACCTGAAAAATGTCACTTCCTAAGAAAGGAAATCACTTATCTCGGACACAAATGTTCACCCGAAGGAGCATTACCTGACCCAGTGAAAATTAAATGCATACAGACTTTCCCGTGGCCCAAAACAATACGACAAGTCCAGTCATTCCTAGGATTGGCGAATTATTATAGGAAATTCATCCCAAACTTCTCCAAAATAGCGGAGCCCATAAATAAAATCCTAAGAAAAAACAATAAATTTAAATGGTCGAATGAATGCGAAACGGCTTTCGAGACTCTGAAAAAGCTATTAATAAGTCCACCCCTATTAATATACCCTGATTTTAATCTCCCGTTCACCCTTACCACCGACACAAGTGCCGACGCAGTTGGAGCCGTCCTCTCCCAAGGAGATCCAGGAAAGGACCAACCAATCGCTTACGCCAGCCGCACCCTAAATGCAGCCGAACAAAGGTACTCCACCATCGAAAGAGAGTTATTGGCAATTGTATGGGCAACCAAAAACTTCCGTTGTTATTTATACGGACGAAAATTTACGGTGTATACTGACCACAAACCCCTAAAAGGAGTCTTTAATGTAAAAGACCCCACCTCGCGACTCGTCCGGTTCCACCACAAACTTTCGGAGTACGATTACAACATAGAATACAAGCCGGGAAAGTACAACAAAAATGCAGATACACTTAGCCGAATCCCCCACGAAGAAACAGCAACTCCAAATTCACAAGCAAACACCCCGCCGGAAACCGAGGAAAAAGAGTCACCCCAGAGAAAACCCCCTATACAAACAAAAAACAAAGAAATCAATCCGAAAAAGCATCCAAATCAAAACAAAGAAATTTGCCTAGTGACTACCCGTGCACAAGAAAAACGAGATGCACCACAGAAAACCCAAAGTCCCAAAATACCAAGGTCCGATTCCTCCAAGGAATTGCAAGACTTTTCAGATACAAAAGAACCAGAAGATTCCACAACGTCCACACCCAATCCTGTCGTAGACACTGAGCCGCCGGAATTCCTAGACAACCATGTAATAGAAATATCTGACCCAACCGAAATAGAAACAATACTCAAAGACTACCATGACTCCCCCCTGGGAGGTCATTCAGGAATCCAAAGGACATACAACAAGATAAGGCAACATTTCCACTGGAAAAACATGTACGAAGACATTAAGGAACACATCAGGCAATGCATAAAATGTAAACAGAATAAAGCAAGCAAAATGCACAAAATGCCGATGGTAATTAGTGACACGGCAATACAACCTTTCGAAAAAGTTTATTTGGATATAGTTGGACCCCTGCCTTTGTCCCATAACGGAAACAAGTATATACTCACCTTTCAGGACGACTTAACTAAACTCCTAGATTGTTTCCCTATCCCAAATTGCGAAGCAGAAACGGTAGCAGACTGTTTTTACAAAAATATAATTCTAAAATATTTCGTCATACCAGAAAAATTAATCACTGACCAGGGTACAAATTTCCTCAGTGACCTGTTTAAAAAACTGTGCAAATTACTACATATAAAGAAAATCCAAACAACTGCATACCACCCACAAGCCAATGGAAGTCTAGAAAGAGCGCACCGACCTCTCATCGAATATTTAAGGAATATCGTAGACGGAAACCCAGCAGAGTGGGATGATTGGCTAGGTGAAGCGGCCATGGCATACAACAATACCCCCCATTCCAGCAGTAAATTCTCCCCTGTCTTCGCACTATATGGATTCAAACGCCCCATCCCAAGTAATCTTACCAAAGCCCCAGAACCCGTATACAATTTCGATGACTACTGCACTTATGTACAAACAAAAATGCGGAACATTCACAGAAAAGCACGGGAAAACCTAAAATCGAGTAAGGAAATCTCCAAAATACAATATGATAAAACAGCACACATACCCAAAATACATGTCGGAGATAGAGTCTTACTGCGGAACCCTGTTAAACAACATAAACTATCCCCAATTTGGACCGGTCCCTATGAAGTAACGAAAATAAATAGTGACGTCAACTGCACTATAAAAATCGGGAAAAAACTTCGGCGAGTCCACAACAACCGCCTAAAAAAATTCTAATCAAGAGATCAACAATTTTCAATCTGCTTTCTAAATCTTAAACTTCTCAAACCATTTAAACCAAAACACGCTAAATCATCAATCTCTTAACAGGCCCCAAGAACGACATCAAACCGAAAATCGGAAGCATGGATTACACTACAGAAGTAAAACCACTTATATACTTCGTCTGTGGATACCCACATAAAATTAATCTGGAAAACAAGCCAGAAAAAAAGAACTTTGCAACCAGAACCATAACAGAAGACACGGACAATATTTTTGGATATGTGGGTGTGGAATATGTGGTGGCTATGACTCAACCCAAAAAAGAAATGATCAGGTACGAATGCACACTATGCCGCATCAGTGCCAGGGAATATGAGATGGACCACCACATGAAAAGCACGTTCCATCGAGAGGAGTACCTAAGGAGACATTTTCCGAAACTAAACAGGAAATGTCGAAGAGTACCAGAGCCCCATCGATCCTGGTTAATAGAGGATGTGGCAAAAATACTTGAAAAATATCACGGAAGGAGTCTGCCGTTCGAAATACCAGCAGACTTATATGAGTTACAGAGGGACAGGATGATAGGAAAAGTCACAACTTTCTGGCATGCAAACGAACTAAATGGTCCAGCATCAGTGGATATTTTGAAAACCGAATTCATCAAAAAATATTTTAAGAAAAAAATGTTAAAAAAAATAAAACCGAATAAAATAACATGGTAGTCAACAAAATCTTTCAACCACACAGTTACCCCCCCCCCCCCCCCCCCCTATTTTTGCAAAAAAACTCAGTGACACAAAACCCTTACGTTCACAATACCAGAAATTTTTACCTGCACACATGAACTTAAGCACCCCCTTTTTCATGTTGTTTTCTTTTCCCCAGACACCATGTGGATCATCGGAGTAATATTGTTAAATTTTTTGAACTTAACGGAATCCCAAATACATGTTCTACCTCTCAACAAGACGGCAGTGTTTCTCGAAGACAACGGAAAAGCCATCCTGTTCACGTCTACTTGGAAGGTGTTTACTCAGCTCACCGTAATAGATGAGTTAGAAGCATTGAAATTTACTCAGAGCTGCGAGGATCAGGTTAAGAAAATCTGTGACCTCATACAAGAATACCAGGCAGATAGTATGTGCAACGCCTGGACGAAGGAAATCACAGGACTTATTAAAGAAGTCACGTACAAGCTAAAGAAGTTGCATACCTCATTAGAAAGCGGAAATCGAAAAAGGCGCGGACTAATAAACTTTGGCGGAAAAATAGCAAATTTTTTGTTCGGAACAATGGACTCTACGGACAGCGAGAATATTTATGCAAGGTTGGAATCCCTTGAAAAGCACGATGCGACCAACCTGCATTTAATGCAAAAGCAAATATCGCTGGTAAGAGCTACAACGGCCACTATAGGGACAACCCTAGACAAGGTAAACAAAAATGAAGCCATTTTAATGTCAAGATCTCAGGAATTAGAAAGAAGACTCAACCAAGAACTTCTCTCACAAAACAAACTCCTCAACCTAATCCAACTCAAAACCGATGCTAATGACCTGATAGCTTTCATACTCCTGACCCTCCAACAAATATCCAACCACTTAAATGAGCAATTCGTTATAATTAACGCGCTCACGCACGAAAAGATCCATCCCCTCATAATAGATCCAGAAGTCCTATTGAACCTAACCCAATCAATCTCACAGCATTACCAAACACATGACTGTCTGAAAAAAATGCCCACTTTGATGCAAATATCTCAGATCCACTTTCAGCAAAATAAAACTAAGATCTACATAAGGATAGACATTCCCTTATTGGAACCCAAGGAACACTTCATCCAGCGAATATACCCCATCCCAATAGTTCAAACCACAAACCTCACCACCGTAATAGACATAGAATCCATATATCTCATTAGGTCACCTGATAACCAAACCTATGTTAAATATACCCCTACAGATTTCGAGCACAACTGCAAGGAATTATCCCATCCACTTTTTAAAAATCTGCACGTATGCAAACAAGCCCAAGTCAGAATTATTGGCTTTAATACAAACGACTGCCTCCTTAATATCCTACACAACGAAACCTCAGGGAACAGCTGTAAACACCGAGTGATGTCACCCAATCTCGAGATACTTACCAAACTCTCAACAAAAAATTCTTGGCTTTATGCTTTCCAGACACAACATTTACTCCGCATGCAATGCAAACATAATTTGAAACTGACACCTCTTCAGGGAACTGGGATAATCACATTCACACAACCCTGCAGTTTCACCTTAAATTTTTACGAAATACCATATGAGGAAAACCCAGAAAACGAAGTACCAAATCAAGTGTCTCACTCATACTTTCCACATAGCTTCACTTTTGCCACCTTGACACAAGCCAAGGAAAACTTTACACCCCAAGGGCTCCCCAAAATAATCGAGCCCCACCAGTATAACGATCTCCTAAAAAGCAACAGCAAGGACCTGGAAGAATTCGCCAGAACCCTGGATCAAACGGAATTAAACCGCAAAATGGAAATCCATAGCACCCATAGCACCATTAACAGCACTCTACTAACACTAATCATAATAGTATTTCTGATTTTAGCCATCAAAGTAGTAATATCCTACACCAGAAATTCCCGCCAGAAAACATCGGTCCAATTACAATTAAAACCTTCTACTACCCCACAATTAAATGATGAAGGAAACGAGAAGAAACATTTGGAAGACGAGAATAGGAAACCTTCTTTTAAAGAACCGCGAGCCAGGTCTTTTCGTGTTAAAATTTAAGTCACACTAATTTATTTAATCTTTTTTATATTCCATACTAATTTTCTGGTAAATACTTTTTCCTCCTCATATAATTACAGGTTTCAATTCAGTAATTACTACTACTGTCTCGTTTTAATTTTGATTCATTTATATTAATAATGATTTTTCTTTATCATTATAATTTATGCATTTCCTCGTACACAAGGAATACAAAAAAAAAAAAAAAAAAAAAAAAAAATTATTTAGTAAGTAGGTGTTAGTTTCCTTCAATTGACCTACCCCAATTAAGTTATATAAATTCATTTTGGTTTTTTCTTTCAATATAAATATTTCAATATTTCATAACACAAATCTATCTAATATCTTGTATATCTATCGATAAATGCAAAAGGGTTAAATCTTGTTAGACAAAGATGTCGAACACATAACACAAATCTATCTAATATCTTGTATATCTATCTATAAAAACCAAAAGGGTTAAATCTTGTTGGACTAAGATGTCGAACACATGGTTCTATGACAAAAATACGTCCGAATTAAATACAATCATCCGATTCTTGTGAGCCACAATTAAGGGAACGCTTAAGGGAAACAAACCATCCGTCATATAAGGACATCACCAACGACAAATATTAAGGAAATACCAATACTTACAGCTGATAAGGAAATAGATAATGCCGTAAAGACAAAGGACTAAATATCTCTTCCGGATAATCGCAGAAAGTTATTGAAGAACAGTTATTATTACCTAATAGACTCACCGATGGAATTATCAATTACCAATTAACATTATACCAATGCATCATAAAACATTACAACGCTTTCAGGCTTGTTTAACACATCAACAAGGTTACTACAAGGATAGTCTAAGCCACAAAAGACTGGCGGTAGAGATCGAACTGCTTATCCAACTATAACACATCTAATTCACAAAGAATGTCGGATTTTTCACAAGGAAGCGTCAATCAAATTATACAGGATGACGATATTTACTGCAATAGCAACATAGAGGATAATTATAATCATTCAAAAAAAAAAAAAAAAAAAAAAAAAAATTAGGAGAGATACTGGAATAAGAGGCTAGCATGCTCGAACAAGACCAAATACTTTTGCACCTTTTAGGATAGATTATAGTTAAGGAAAATTATATGTAAAGCTATAGCTATTGATAGATTGTAGTTAAGAAAAAATATATGTAAAGCTATATTTATTATTTTTGCTAGATTGTAAGGGCTATATTTAAAATATTAAAATATTGTAAACAATTGTTACCAAAATATGAAAAGAAACAATATCGAAACTTACAACAACAAAACAAAAAAAAATTGTATATAGATAAATATATATATATATTAATAGTAAACATTCCCCTCCGGGAAATGTTTCAAAATAGGGGGGAGGAATGTTAGGGTATCAAACACAAATATTTATTTTAAAAAACAAAAAAAAAAAAAAAAGAAAAAGAATAAATAAAAAATAGTAGCTGAAAAAAACACATAATCAAAATATACCTATGAAAATATATTGCATGCCTTGCAAAGGCACACTTTCGCTAAGGCAAATGAACCAAATGAAGGTGTGTTTTTGCCTGGTAAGCGGAAGCATGTTTTCACTAGGGCATGAACCCCGGTGAAAATGTGCCATTAGAAATTTTTTTGTTGATTCCGCAAAATATGCTTTCTTTAGCTATTATTTTTAATATAAATAGCTGCGAAATTTATAATAAGAGAGTCTTGTTGCTAATCTAAAAAGTGAAAGTTTAAAATAAAATTGCTCTGTGAAAACGGCCGAAACTGGCCAAGACCTCATGGAGCAATAACTTTGTAAAAATTTTATAATTAAATTAAATTTTTTTTAAAACAAAATAATATAAATAAAGACTTTGTAATTAAACTTAGAAAAATTTTATAATAAGTATACCCAATTAAACTAAACTTAGAAAAATTGTAACACGGTCGAAATAAATAAAGACTTAGTAAAATTTTGGGTAGAAGTGTAATTTTCTTAAATAAAGACTTAGAACAATTTTGAAATAAGTGTACTTTAAAACAAAAAAAAAAGGGGGAAATAAAAAGAGGAACCAAGGAATTAAATAGTAAACATAGACGTAGTAAAATTTTGAGAATAAAGAAATTAAAAACTGGAAAGGAGCTATTGTTAACGAACTCAACAAGTGGCAAGTGTCAATCCACCTGCAAAAAGCAAATTAGTTTTACCGGTAAATAAAGGCTTTGATTTATATTAATTAATCTCTAATTCTCACAGGTCAACTGCCCCTTTCCTTTGGTAATTCCGGCACATCTCACGGTGCCATTCGTTTCCTACCTACCGAGGTAAGTCTGGCAAATCCTAGCGGTTTGCCCCCCCCCCTAACTCAAATCAATAAATATCTCATTACAGCGATTAAAAATGTCCCACTCACAGATAAAACAATGTCCCCCGAGCGTTTGAAACGGGAATTGGCAACCGATCCCCACGCTGGTCCAAGACCCATCTCCTTGCAGGAATACCGGCGCCGTCAAGCTAGACAAAAGGAAGACGACAGGCTACGACGTTTGACCCAACCAGTACCAGCTACTCCCCCTTGCATTCCCTCTCCAGAAGCGCCCTCCACATCTAAAACCCCTAACGGGAGAGGCAAAAAGACGAAGAGGCGAGGTGGAGTCCGGTGGCGGTTACGAGTCCAAATAGCCCGACTCCACGAACAAATAGTTGCAACTTCAGACCGATCCCTTAAAAAGCAGCTGATAGCCAAGTTAAGAGGGCTCGAAGAGGCACAATGGAGAAGATCCAACGAAAACAAATTTAATAAATGTCGACACATAAATTATTTTCAAAAAAAATAAAGCAATATATAGATTTCAACCAAAAATATTTTAAATGAGTTTCCCTTGAATTTGTTTCATAACCAAACTCACGAAGACATATTTTCTGCAATTCCTTTTTCCTTCTACTTCGTTTTTTTTTAAATTGATATATGCAATAAATAAATGAATCACGTTTCAATTTTATTTATGTTGATTATGATCCTTGGTCCTACCCTTTAAGTGTGAAATGTTTTTTTGTTAAAATTATCAATTCTCTAAATAAATTAGGTAAATGTGAGTGTTTTATTAACATTTTCTTAGTGTAAAAGTTCTCAGTAGTATAGGAACCTTTAACCTTTTCCGTTAAGTTAAAAATCTACATAACAAAACAAAGAAGTTTTAAAGTTAAATAAATTAATATTTATTTCAGCCAATTAGGGCTATTTTCTAAGAAGAGCAACTTACCTGCCAAAGTGGGCATAAGTAATTGCTCTGTACAAGCTTAGATCACAAACTGTTTCTCTATTAAAATTAGTATCTTATTTATACTAATTTTTCTAACGTTAATTTCCTTATAATTTCTTAATTTTACATAATTTCCGCGTCTTCTTAATTTCCGCGTATTCTTTTAATTTCTTAATATGTATATTTCTTTAATATTTCTTAATTTGTATAATTCTTTAATATTTCTTAATTTCCTTATATTCATTTTTTTACTTGAAAGAATTCACGGAAATTGCAAGTCCATACTAAAATGCTTGGATCTGCAAATTCCGCAAATTCTTTTCAAGTTCACTTTCTTTACTCTACATTCTTTTCAAAAAGCTCTTTTTCTTTATATATAAATTTAAGTTTGCGCCCATTAATTTCTCTTAATAATATAAATTAATTAGCATTGTTGCCAAATTTAAACATGATAATTAAAACTTTATGGGCGTGCACGTTGCATTTGCATACAGTTTACATATAGTTTGTATGAATGTATTGGTGTGATCTTAATTCTATCTTAATGCCCTTAAATTCTAATGGCCGTTAAACAAATATGGCCGATTATTTTTTTAAATAAATTAATTTAATCGATAATTAATTTATTAATACCTAACAGATAGTAAAAACAATGCTTATAGTAACAAAGTAGAAGGTAACCTTAAGAAGAACCTAAAAAATATCAATGATCAATGCATACACAATATCTTAAAGTTTAAGGAAGCACATTGTACTATGCAAAAATTCCAAAGAATAGAAGTCAAAGAAATAATTCCGGGAATAATAATTACAAAAAATATTGAAAAAACAAACATTGTGCAAACATGCAATAATTTTCCTATAACAATTCATGGTAGTAATCTAATTAAATACGAAAATTGTAAAGTAGAAATAAACAATTGCTCTTTTGAAAACTATTATTCTAAAATAAAAGACATCGTAATTTTACCTCATTTTTTGACCAAAGTCATTGAAAATGGAACTTTAAGTACATTAAAACTAGAAGAAATACATATTAAAGAAATAAACAATAATAGAAAAAAATTAAATGAAATAGAAGCGAAAAAAAACTCGACTCATGTTATAAGTATCTCTATAAATTTCACTATTTTATTAATTTTAGCAATTTCAATATATATCATTAAGAAAATTGTAAAAACAAAAAAACAGAAAATAAATGATAAAAACACCTCGAAGGAGTCTCGGACTAACGGGGGGGGGGGGGGGTTATAGAATCAAATATAATATAATAAATATATGCATATATATATGTATATATCCGTCACAAGTAAAATAAAAGCAAAATTCCTGACTCCATCCATAAGATGCCAAGTCAGGGTAATCTAAACAAAGTATAATTTTTAAATAATAATCTTTGAAAAATAAAACCGAATTTCCTGACTCCATCCATAAGATGCCAAGTCAGGGTAATTTAAAAACATATAATTCATATTATTATTAAAACAAACAAACTCTTCGAAAACTATTACTTTTGTTTATGCCTCAAGTGTTGGCTATTCAAATTACACTCGAGACATAAACAAATAAGAAAATAAAACATATTATATTTATGATCTCGTCAATAAATGAGATCGTGGGAACACCCACATACAAGAGGGTAGTGATAGAATTTTCTTTTGACAAAAATATTAGTTGGTTACTAGATCTCGACTCGGTAAGTCCTCTCGCAAATTAATTTTTGAATATATAAATATATATAAAGTTAAATAAAATACAAAGTTTAGATGAATACTGTTTTGTCGAATACAAGTAAAAATAAAAGAAATTAAATAAGTTACTGTTTTAATAAATATATATAAAGTTAAATAAAATACAAAGTTTAGATGAATACTGTTTTGTCGAATACAAGTAAAAATAAGAGAAATTAAATAAGTTACTGTTTTATTAAATATATATAAAGTTAAATAAAAATTAATGTAAAGTTTGAATAAATATCGTTTTGTCGAATATAAGTAAAAATAAAAGAAACTAAATAAGTTACTGTTTTATTAAATATATATAAAGTTAAATAAAAATTATAAAGTTTAAATGAATATTGTATTTTTTTGATTATTATAAAATTAAATTTGCTAAATAAAAAAATGAAAACATTGTTTTATTTATCAAACATATAATTCCTAACTAGGGAATAGTTTCGTAAAATCTAAAGTTTTTTTTTAATTAATAATAAATAAAAATAATTTTATTTTTTCTTGATTTTGTTAAATTCATTTTAGGTACAAATAATTAATAATAAATAAAAATAATTTTAAAAATGTCTTGAGTTTTATTAAATGTGATAAATATCTAATTTTTAAAAAAAAAAGCTTTTTCGGGAAGTTAAGCTTCTTTTCAAGTAGCTCTATGCTGCGATTAACAGCTGCGTTCCAATTATTTTGAATTGTTAATATTAACCAACGCAAAGTTACATTTTAAAAACTATTTTAAAAAAAAAATAAAAAATAAAAAAAATAAAAAATAAAAATGAATTAAATTAACTTTTAAGCAACGATGGCTAGGCGATTGTGTACAAAGGAAAATAGAAATACACCTATCCCCCGATTTACACAGTACTTTTTTTACACGATTTCGCTTTAACACGTTTTTTTTGATAGTCTTATCCTCCGATTTGCACGGTAATTTTCGCTACTCGACTTGAAGTGTAAAGGCAAAATGAAAAAGGGTAAAAAAAAATTTATATGGTTACTGGCGACAATCAAAAATTCCGCGACAAAAAGGAGCCGACAATCCTCCTTTTGTGATGTATATTTCATCAGGAAGAAAAGATTAATTGCTTATAATAGTGACGATAGCGATTGAACTATTGTATTAATTTTCATTAACTTCGTATTTAATGTTTTTTTTTTTTCAATTTTATTTTATTCTTATATCACATTAAAATAAATGAATTGAATTTTTAAACAACTGACTAAACTATGCTTAATATAGGTTTCTTTTCGATTTACACTGTTTTTAGTACAAAAAATATGATTTCGATTTACACGATATTTTAGGGAACCGATCTACCGTGTAAATCGGGGGACAGGTGTATTTACTTCTAAAATATGAAATTTAAATAACCAACAAGCTGAACCCACAAAGGAATAACTAAAATATTTCGTTACAGAAATACTCTTTAAAAGAGTTTCATGTCGAAATTGTTTCATAACAAACTATTCCATTAATTCTGTTTCATATTTTTGGTGCAATGAAGGTATTATAATAGTCAGGAATTTCATCGGTATCACAATGGATGCAAATGTTTGCGATTAAATTTTTTGTATACCTTATTTTTATATATTTAAGTTTTAAAAACAAACAAGTAACTACATATATATAATAATTTTTTTGATTGATAAAATGCAGAATTTTTGCCATTTATATTATTAATTTTAGAAAATGTTAATCATGGATAAAGAAAATGTTAGTGAAGCTATGTTTATTCGATTTTTAAGATTTATTCAAATGCTAAGCTTTATCTTGAATGGAATTTTTGAATAATCAAAATCTAAAAATATTTTAATTTCAAGTTTTCCCGGCTGCATGATAACGACTTATTTAGCGTATGTATTTTTAGGATACCAAGCTTCGACTGCCTAGATTTAATTGGTTTTGCTAAAATACTATTATACTATTATATTATTAGAATATTGTAGACAGTAACATTAAAACAAGCTGCAAATAACACTGAATTGCGAAATAGGTAAAGAAAAAAAACCTTTAAAATACCTTATGGCATCAAATTGTATAGGAAATCAAATTATTTTAAATGCTTGAAATTTTTTTTTCCAATACTGTAGATAAGTTATTAAAACAATGTTAAATTTGTTTTAAAAAAAAGCAAAAAAATAAGAATGAATTAAATTAACTTTGAATAAAAGAAAGTTTAAAAAAAATTTATTTGATATGAAATAATTAAATTATTATTCTTTTTTTTAAAAACATTAAAATCTAACAAATATGCTACATTTTTTAATTAAAATCACATTAATTTGGTTTAATAGAAAAAAATAATTGTAACTCAACTTATAAAAGAGTGTGTTTTTGGGGGTCAAATTCAAGGGTGGATTTAACCCCGTTAGCTTGCATATCAGCCGATAAAAAAAAATACGGGTCTTTTAGTTTTTGATCTACTGTGACATATTTGAGTTTCAAGAAAATCGGTGAGTTCGAATTTTATGGGTATTGGGGGTAGTTTTCCAAGGGTGGCTTACACGCCTAAAATGCATGAATATGCAGAGATAAAAAATTTTATATCCATTATTTAGTTGAAAGAACGTAAAATTAGCATGAAAATTTGTTAAATGCACGTATACATTGGATTTATTCGGTTTTTGGAATAAGGGGTAGCTTACCCCCTAAAATGATTTTTTCGCCAAAACCCGAAAACACGTCGATTTTTTTTCTTAACTTCCTTTATGAAAAAAATAATAAATTGAAATTTTTGAAATTCCACAAATTTAAAAAAAAAAAATAATGAAAAAAAAAATTGAATTTCCTCTATAAAAAATAGGGGATGCAACCCCAATAAAATTTTTGTTAACAAAAGGCTTTTAATTTTTAAGACATAATTATTTTTTTGTTTTGTTAGAAAATAATAATTAGAACTCGAGTTATAGAGAAAAGTTTGTTTTTGGGGGTACGCTTTGGGGGTAGTTTCCACCCCTTTAAAGTAAATGTCAGCCGATAAAAAAAAACACGTGGCTCTTAGATTTCAATGTTCTATAACACATCTGAGTTTGAAGAAAATCGATGAGTTCGGGTTGGAGTAGTTTCCTTGTTAGTTAAGTCCGGCAAGGCCGAATTTAGGAAAGCCCGCTGTTTTATTTTTGTGTTAGGGAAAAAGGTTTATAAGGGTTGGCCGTTACCTCGAAGTTCATTTAGATAAGCAAACGTCCCAACAGGAATCTAAGTACGAAGGTTGTGAAAATAATTATAATTCTGGTAACCAGGCTGGCTTCCGATATTTATAGTTAGAAGTTGAGAAAGATTACACAACAGTTAGGATCATACACCGTTATAAAAATTCCAGGTTTGGTAAATACCACAATAAAAATAGGCAAACGAATAGTCACAGTTCATAATAATAGGCTTAAGCCATTCTTTGAATAACGATAAAATAAATATTGAAATTACCCCCCATTCTAAATATCTCTCAATTAAACCCTAATTTTACGAACTACAAACTTCATGAAAACCAATATTCATGTCATCATTAGATTGACTAATTGAAACAAATAGTTTTGTTTTTTCTCTTCATTTTATAATTATAATAAATTTTTCTCCACCTTTTCCTTTAAAACACATAAATTTAAGATAAACGGGGCGCTTTCTTGGTAAAACACAATGATAAAATTGTCAAAAACAATAGAGTTTTTTTTTCGCTTTGTTAGTTATAACTTGTACTTCTCTTATTACAACGGCACAGGTCGATTGAAATACACCAACACAATATATTTAAACACCAAGAAAACACATTCACTAACGTATATTTCCATTGATCCCCTCCAGATTCCAATAACTCAGTGAATTCAGCTTTAAAAATCAAAATCTATTGGTTCATCCTAATTTTAACCGTAAACATCGCCAAAATTAATAGCTCTACACCTTATACTACAAACCCTTTAAACACATCGGGAATTATTTACGAGCACTTAGGCGACGTTTGGTTGTATCACGACACTTGGAATATCCTAACCAAGATAGATTACACCGAATTCCAGAATCAAACGCTTTTACTCGAGTACAACGAGCAACTAGCTCTAAAATTATGTAAACAAGATCCATCCGAACTTTGCCAAACTCAGCAAAAATATGTGTATTCCATCATAAAACATATAAAACAGCGTGCTCGAATCATAAGGGAAATGACTACCTTTAAAAAGGCTAAGCAATATCTGTTCGATGGCATGGGAAGTGCACTGCATTATTTATTTGGCACGATGGATAACAACAACGAACAAGAAGTTTATGGTAAACTAAATGAACTCGAGACTAAACAAAAGACTCTTACAGAATTGGAAAACCAGCAGATAACAGTGATTACCAATACATTAAAAAAGATTCAAAAGCCACTATCATCAGTTATAGAAAGACAACAAAAATTAGCTCAAAAAATTTCAAGCTTAAACAACATTACAGGAAGACTTGAAATAGCTCGCTTATGGATATATTGTAAAAACAATTTAAATTTAAAATTGTGAACTACAAACGTTGTAACGACGAAAATTAATAAAGTTGAAATAAACTTTCAATCAAGATTGTGGAAAGAAAATATTGTAAGGACAAATTAAAAAAAAAAAAACAAGAAAACGCAACACAGCAAAAAAAATTTAAAATAAATGTAAACTTAAAATTTTGTAAAATGGAATTATTTTAAGAAAAAGAAAATATTTTAAGGACAGGTTTAAAGTGAAATGTAACGAAAAGTTAACATAAAATTTAACAGAAAAAATTAAAATAAGTCTAAATTGAGAAACACCAATAATTCTAAACAAAAATTAAAAATTATAAATTAACAAAAAAAAAAAACATTAATATCCAACACCATTTGATGACGACGTCTACGATTTTAAATTATCAAAATATTAATTTTTCTTTTTTATTTAATTTTAAAAGCAAAATTATTTCACTACTAATTTTAGTTACTCATCTATTCTTTACATGTTATCAAATTACCGTTTGTGGCAGATTTGTATTGTAATATTATTTCAGTAAAATTTAACAATTTATCAACCAATTTATTTTTCCCTAGTCTGTCTCATTTATTTATCACATCACCGTTACAACAAACTGGTTTACAATTGCATTTAAGCAATTTTTATAATTTTTCTAATATTCCTTATCATTATTAATGTTTGAAAAATAACAAATATAATGAAAGGGTATAGCGGCATAAGCATAGTGAACTGGCCCCCGAGAGATATTTTCAAAATAATGATCTTATTTTTAAGGGTGGGTTATTAGAAGAAAATTCATATATTTTTTTTTATCTTTACTATTTTTTGAGATAATTAAAAATAATTATTTTTGCAAGGGGTCTAGGAAAACATTTGCTTCTTCGCAACTATACAAGCTAGAGAAATTATCTAAATATTTCCTGTTAGGTAATACTTTAAGGAATATTTTGAATATTTAAAAAAAAATTTAATTATATTGTAAACGTAAAAAATTCCAATAAATATTTTTTACTTATATGGTATCAATAGTTCTTTTGAAATGACAATCACCAAAAAATCATAAAATGTTGGTATTTATGTTTTCTCATAGTAATCCGAAACCCATAAAAAAATGGGTGCAATACTTTAAAAAAAAAATTAATCACTATCACTATTTTCATTAATCACCTTATTTTTCTCACAAACTGCGGTTTCCATATACATATATATATATATATATATGTACATATATATATTCAACACAATATTAAGTAGAAAAGCATGAGCCGAACAACTGATTTGGAATCATAATTAATACTGCGCTATGCAAGTTCCAGATTGCTACATCGGTCAACAATCTATCTACGCATATTTATTCCCTGACGCAGTAAATTAAATAAGAACTCGGACTTTTATTAGCGTATATAATAATTGTTGTGCTCTCAATATTTTAAATGCGTGCTTTTTAATTTAGATGAATTAATATTTTTTCAATGATTCCTCAAACATTTTGGGCATCATTTAGAATCTTTATCAAACTCCTATTTTTTAAATTATTTAGAATGGATCTTAAATCTGACATAAGTGATAACGATAATTTTCAGATAATTTCATGTGTATAATCCTCAGACCGTGTGTTAAGAAAAATTAGCTTAATTTAATTTTTTTTCATATTTGATGGTAGTTATAACAACAACGTAAAAGTCTTGATTTTTGAAGTACGTGCCAGTATTACTTGAAAACAAAAAGTGCACAGTTTTTTAAAGAAAATGGCAGAGCGTTGTAAAATCTGTAATAGTGTTTTGCCTAAGTTTAAAGGTTCAAGGAAAGTTATACGAACACAAGAGGAAGCAAGAATATATTCAACTTATACTAAGAGAACAATAAAACCTAACGATATTCTCTGTAATCAGTGTCGCATGCTGATTTATAGATCTTCTTCAATTTCAACAGCTTCTACATCAGTTGCCCTTGACTTTAATGTAAGTGAATCAGTGGTTCAAGACCAAGATTCAAGTGACGATAATTTTATCGTCAACGATTCTGAAGGTGATGATAAGGATTATATTGAATTGTCTTTTCAACGTGTTGTATCTACGCATAAATATTGCTTTGTTTGCAGGTCAATGAATGATCTTCACCGAATATCCTTGAAAACGCGCTGTGATGTTTTTGCGAAAAAAAATATATTTATACCAGAAGGTAATCGATGTTGCCACTCTCACTTGATTGGTGAAAACTTTTTTGACGATGAGCTATGTCGTCTACAAATAGCATCTTGCACAAGTCAAGTAAATAAAAAAGAAATTGCTTTATTTTTAAATACACTGTCTAAAGCTGCAAAATGTAGGTTGTTTGACAAAATCAATGAAGCCAATTTAACAGAAGAACAGTTAAAAATATTCACAGGATTGTCTTGGTTTAATATAAAGGAGTTAAAACTATTGTTTACATCAATGAGAAACACAAGTTTGCGAACTGTTGAACAACCCTTAATTGTTTTTTTATTTAAACTTAGGACTGGAAACTCTAACAATGTTATTGCTTCTGTAATTGGCTTAAAATATCCGCAACAAGTTTCCACTTTTTTTAACGAAGTTTTGAAAAGTTTTGAAAAGGATGTACTACCTCATTATGGTTTGGGTTCTGTTTCACGTATAGAATTACTTTCTAATACAACGTACACAGCTCGAAAATTGCTTAATCTTGAAGAAGGCCAACTTGTTTTAATAGCTGATGGCACCTATATTTGGCACCAGAAGAGTAGCAACAATGAGTATCAAAGGAAATCCTATTCGGTACAAAAGAAAAGTCCTCTATGCAAACCATTCACTATCTGTACAACAAATGGTTTTCTTATTGATATTAGTGGACCATTTTATGGAACGCAAAATGACACCACTATTATGAAGCAAATTATGCAGGATCAACAGCTTAGATCATTGCTACGGCCGAATGATGTATTTATTGTTGATCGTGGATTTAGAGACGTTATTGAATTTATTCATAATGAAGGATTTATTGCCCACATGTCAGCAATGAGAGGTAGTAGATTACAATTGCCTTCTGAAGAAGCAAACTTTTCCAGAAAAGTAACAAAAATAAGATGGGTTGTTGAAGCAGTACATGGAATGCTTGGACAAAAGTATAAGCTGCTTCACCAAACAATGGACAATAAAATGCTTCCAAAGGTACGTCTTCTATGTAAAGTAATTGCTTTTTTACATAATAGATACGGGAAAAGGTTAAATTCTGATGACGAGTTAAGCAGTGAAGTAATTGCGTACATGGAGAAGCGCATGGAAACTCCGAATAAGTTGAGTGAAGAGGCTATAGCACAACGTTGGAGTAGGCGGCAAACTACCTCGCAGCGGGTTGTTTCTTCAGAATTACTAGATTTTCCAAGATTAGACGAAAAACATTTGAAAACATTTTTCACTGGGTCATATCAACTATCATAAGCTGTGTCATACCTAGCCGAGGTAATGAATGAACAAAATAATTTGTTTATATACTATGTTGAGCAAGCTCCTAACATAATTCGGTTCAATATACGATCACGTCACATCCGTAGTAAGACGTACAAAGTTTATACAAAATATTTACCTTACGCGACAGGACTTGATAGTATCCAAGAGTATTGTTGTGACTGTCCTAATGGTAACACGACTGTTGGAAGTTGTTCTCATGTTGCTTGTATAATATATTATTTGTCATACGCAAGATACCTATCACGAATCATACGACCATCTGAAATTTTGACAAAAATATTTGCAGATACACATGTTCCTGCCGTGATAAATGAAAATAGTGAAAGTGATTAATTTTTTTTTTAAAGTGTTGCACCCATTTTTTTAATGGGTTTTGGATTACTATGAGAAGACATAAATACCAACATTTTATGATTTTTTGGTGATTGTCATTTCAAAAGAACTATTGATACCATGTAAGTAAAAAATATTTATTGGAATTTTTTACGTTTACAATATAATTAAATTTTTTTTAAAATATTCAAAATATTCCTTAAAGTATTACCTAACAGGAAATATATAGATAACTTCTCTAGCTTGTATAGTTGCGAAGAAAAAAATGTTTTCCTAGAAGGGGTCTAATAATAATTATTTTTAATTATCTCAAAAAATAGTAAAGATAAAAAAAAAAAATATATGAATTTTCTTCTAATAACCTACCCTTAAAAATAAGATCATTATTTTGAAAATATCTCTCGGGGGCCAGTTCACTATGCTTATGCCGCTATACCCTTTCAATGAATTTTGAACAAGTTTTGTATTTCTCTATCTTTCAGTATTACTATTACTGTTAGAAATTTTGTTATAAAGTATTGAGTGTCAGAATAGAGTTCAGTTGGGATCTCAATACGAGTTAACGCGTATCGTTTTACTTAAAGATAAAGTTTTTTTTTTGTATTTTTTTGCTTTTGTTTTGAATATTTGCAATGGATTTGTCAATTCCAAAGAACAATGGCGAATTCAATCGTCCACCAACGCCTGTAACGGACACCTGCCTTAGTTTTTTTATTAAATCTAGAAAAAAAAAATCTTAAATGAATCTTAAAAATTGTTTCTGATGCATTTTCAATTGCAATCAGAAAACGATAGCGGTGAAATGTGATTGCAATTGGAAAGTGAGTCAGTCGGCGTCAGAGTTAAGTGAAGGCAGAGCCTATGTCATTTTAGGATCTAACCCTACGGTTTCTTTTGAAATTTTTTTTATATATTTGAAAATTTAACATTTTTGGTAAACAAGGATGTTACGCGGTTTCAAAACAAAAGAAAAAGTATAAGTATCGCGTAATTAATCAGAATAAAATTTGATAGTGTATTTTGTTTGAATTAAGTTTTATTGAGTAAACACGTTTATTACACACGTGTTTCACACATGAGAATATGGAAGGTACTACCGTAAAATGCTTGAGAAATGAACATGATAGTTATAGTTTGAGACTGGAAAGTACAATTTTTGCATGAGTGGGTTTTGTGGAAGTTTTGTTTGGCACAGGTGAAAAGGAGAAAAAGTAAATAAAATTATGATAGTAATAAATTAAAATGTTACTGTGAGATGCCATATTAGGGTAGTGGTTTTATCAACTAAAAAAAAAAATTTTTTATATATATACAAAAATGCGTGGATAATAAATTGGTTGTTTTAATTAAATCCGTGATATACATTAATGATAAATATAATTAACGGTATTAATAGATATATAGATTTTATATAAGAATTTGCACTGAATATAAATATATATTGTATACTCCTATAACTCATATGGTTTAATTTTTCGATTAAATACTAAAACATTTAAATTTGAAAAAAAAATAAACTCCTGAGTGGGCGGATTAAGGCTCATTAATTAAAAGATTGTTGCTATAAAATCCTGCAAATTTTTGTATGGTTACCAATAATTAGAATTTATTCTTGTGACATTTTCTATGTTAAATGTGAACATTGTGAGAACTCAGGAATTTAAATTTAAATTAGAATTTGGTTATTCTTTAATCAATTAAGTCAAAAATATATTTATATATTGAAAAATTACTGCCATCACGATGATTTATAAATTTTATTGAATATGGGAGCAAATAAAACTAAGGTTATGAGATACCTACAAATTATATCATCATGAACTAATAAGGTTGGATTGTAATTTTCAAAATTAATACAAGTTTCGTGGAATGGGGCGAAAACTAACTATAATAAAGGATAATCGAGAGTTGCTAAATGGGAAGAAAACAATTTTTTTATTAAGTCAATGAGAAAGATGTCAAAACTTTGGAATAAGGGGAATTTGGTACTAGGATAAACAAATAGGACCTTAGTGCCTTAAATAATTTAGTTTTGTTTCTTCAGTATATATATTTCTTGTATACTTGAATTAGTATTGAGGTATTTTCAATGCTAGTGTTTTTTTTAACTCTAGTTAATCGTATTTAAAAGAAAAAAAAAGAGGGGAGATATTTCCAAACGCCAAAACACCAATAAAAATCATGTCAGTTCTGGTTTCTTTGATTCCCGGAACAATATTCGAACAATTATTTTTATTTAGAGTTTCTTTTTTTAATTAATAGAAAATTAATAGAATATATATATTATATAAAAATAGTTTTTAGGAAAAAAAAGGAAACTTAACAGAAAAGGGAAGTAGAATAAATTAATTCTTTTGATTTTTTTTAAGGATGAACTTTTCGGAGTTTGCTGGGCCCACCAGACTTCGGAATAAAAGGATTGAGTAAGTTTTGGTTCCTTTTTTTCGTTGGTTTATTTTAATTATATAATTAATAGCTAAGAAAAAAAAATAATATTTAGGATCATTTTCTTTTATACATTAGTTAATAGTAATTTCTAGATTGTTTATAAATATTTTGGAATAGTAAATTTGACACAGTTTTATTACTTTTGTAAATATAGTTTGCACTTGTAAGAAGGATTGCTTCGCCTGAGTACAATTTCTGTGGTAAATAATAAAAGCGACATCTTGTTTTTTTTTGGAATATCATGTGTACGGAAAATTTTTACTCTTAGTCGAAAATAAAATATAATGTGTGAATAAATTTTTTTTTATTAAGATGTCCTAATCCCCTCTTCCCTTAAATTTTTTGTTATTACAGGTCAGCTGGCCCCGTCATAGGATGGTCGAGCAAAGGAGTTTAACTCCTTTGTCTCGAGTTCCATTTTTTTTTATTTTTTTTATACACTCAGCTATTTTTTTCTTTCTGCGGCCTTTACCCCTTTAGTTCGAGCCTTGCGCTCTGTCTTTGAAATTTTCCGTACTCTAGTAGCGAGATTTTGTCCAGCGTGTTAGTGGCAAGAACCACCCCCTTTAATTCTACCGCAATAGCCGACATAGCGAGCTCGCTACGACCGCCACACAAACGACACCTGGTAGATCGTGCCTATGTTTGTTCCTCAGGGGTATAGACCCCTGCATAAAAACATATGGTCACGAAACACGCCAGGACGAGACATCAAAAGGCTTTTTATTTATGACCTACCAGAGGCCCTGACACCACCAGTTACCAGGCTGTCAAGGCAATTAAATACCGTGTCGCTTGCAAACCAAGAGGTAATCGTTATTTCGGATGATGAAGAGGCTTCCAAATCAAATTTGGCGCCCGAGTGCACGAATCAAGAGGTGATTATTATTTCAGATGATGAGGAGCCTTCCAAACCACATTTGGCGCCCGAATGCTCGAATCAAGAGATGAATGTTACTTCCACTGATGAGGAGCCTTCCAATCCACAACCTACACAAATACATATTCTCTCTGATGAAATTATCAGGCCAGCGGATACTACTGAGGAGGCTCGAAAAGATCGATGCGATATCATCGTCAATAATAATGGCTTACAACTTCCCGTTTTTGTATCAAGAAGGGCAATAGCGCGGTCTAAAAATAGAAGGTACCGAATGACTCTTATAACCGGTCGGAGACTAATCCTGAAGATGGCAAGAGATGTCTCAATCAGCTATCGTTTAAGGGAATAATTTATATTTATAATATTCTTCCATTTCAATTACTTAAATAATAAAATTGTGTTTATCTTCAATTTTTTTTTTTTTCTTTATGATTTATTATTTTGAAAAATTGCATCTTTCAACGGGGCCCAGTATGTTCGGAACCGAACACAAAAAAATAGGAAATTAATTAATTAATAAATTTCGGAACCGAACACAAAAAAAACAGAAATTAATTAATTAATAAAAGTTTAATAAAATTCGATTTTTTTTGTACGTAAATTTAGATCTATTTTTCAACAGTGTATAAACTGCTTTACCTGCATTTCGCAAAACTGGTTTGAACGGAAGTTGAGGGGTAAGTAAATATATTTAATTGTATTGATTCACTACGCTTACTATTTTTAATTGATTCGTGTGTTGAATATATGTACACAAAATAACAAGATAACAATTAACAGCTATTGCAGTCCTATTATTTTTATTTAAAAACAGGTATCTGCTGCATTCCCGTATTCATTAGTTCTCTAAATTTCAAAGTGATGATTTGAAATTTTTTCCAATTATTTTTATTTAGTTCTGATTTGAACTTATATCCAGAAAATTAAAAGTTCTGATTTTAATTTTCTTTTGTTCAAAGTATTGATTTGAACTTCCATCTTACAAGTTGAAAATTTTGAGCAATAATACCTAATATCCAATTCTATGTTAATAACATTATATAGTAAAATATTAATTGAAATGTTATATTCTTAATAAAAAATTGGTTTTTATTTTTTTTGAGTATGGCGCACCTTTAGGAAAAATCTGAAAAAATTGAGGTTATTAAAGGTGGCATTGGCTTAAAAAAACAAAGACTTTCAAAAGTGTTCCACGAGGATATCATGGTGACAAAAAAAAATCAAAAAAAAAATTTTAAAAAAATTCTTTTTTCATATTAAATATTAATGAACAGGACTAAAATATTTATCAAAAAAAGCTATTATTATTTCAAAAATTTTTTTTTCTTTTTTCTCTTTTTTTTAATTTCTCAAAAAATAATTAAGGTAGAGGTCTACAATTTTCAAAATCTTAGTACTGTTACAATGCAATCATATCCTCAAAGTCCCAATCGGATATCTCTGGGGGCAATTTTTGTATGCTTATCTCCCTATGCCCTTTCTTTAAATTTTATCAAATATTAAAAGTTTGACTGACGTATAAGTTGAAAAATGAAAAACAGCGGTCCATTTATGCTCGCCAGTGTACATGCAAATGTAAAGTTCACGCCCATAAAGCTTTAATTATTATATGCAAATATAACACTAATACGTGTTATTTAAAGCTTTAATTAACAATTAAGGGAGATTAATGGGCGTGAATTTAAAAATTACAGAGAAAAGAGCTTTTTAAAAATGAATGTAGAGTAAAGAAAGTGAACTTGAAAAGAATTTGCGGAATTTGCAGATCCAAGCATTTTTAGTATGGGCTTGCAATTTCCGTGAATTCTTTCAAGTTTAAAAATATACGGAAATTGAGAAATTGAAAATAATTTTTAGATATTAAGAAATTAACAGAAAACAAGGAAGTCACTGTAAGAATTTTTGTAACGCGGAAATTAAAAATAACGCGGAAATAAATAAAATTATGTATAAATTTAAGAATTTTTTAGAATTAAAGACAGTTTGTGATCTAAGTTTGTACAGAGCAAGTACCTATGCCCACTTTGGCCGGTAAGTTGCTCTTTTTAGAAAATAGCCCTAATTGGCTAAAATAAAGATTATTTTTACTAACTTTAAAAACTTCTTTGTTTTTTCAAAACATTGGCTCTATCAGCCATTAAAAACTGCCCTACAAGGCAAATAGAATTAAGATCAGTTGTCCTCTATCTATCTGAGTTAGGGAGCGAGATTTTTTTTAATGTTTCCCTAGTCGATTATTAAATTGCCGGTTTAGGAATCTTCATGTTTTTAGCAGAAGGCTTAGGATTTTTCGATTAACTAGTTTCTCGTCGTTTTAAGATATTGATGTTTCTCCATTTTATTTAAAGAAAAATAAGAACTAGGATAAATGTCCATCATCTATAGTAAACTTCACAACATTATTTTGGCGCAGCCGGTAGGATTGAGGTCAGCAGTTCAGCGATAAATCCTCAATCTTTCGAATCAACGACAGTGAAGATTATTATAGAAAAGGACAACAAGCAAAAGGTATTTAAGCCTCCAAATGAACACCTTAGCTAAGGCCTAGAGAAAATAACATTATTAAAAGCCCCGTAGTTCAATAAATGCTTTCATGTAAACAAATGAGAAATTAGACAAACCTCAAAAGATTTCAACATCCACTCCAATCAACAGAACGTCAGCGAAAGCATCAAAAATCCCAGGAATTCTTGAATTTACATAACTAATTGATTCTTTTTCTTTCGATACAACTAGCCCTCCGAAAGCAGGAACAAATAACCCTGCAGCCTCAGAAGAACCACCTAAATTGAATACGGAAAAACAAATTGTCACCACAGGAAAAAATCAGGGTAGCACTGAGAAAACTGGTGAAGGTACATCAAACAAAAAACTTATAATAGAATCAACATTTAAAACTGGTATTTTGCGTTCTGGAAAATATTTTAAAAGAAGATCAAATTCGTGTTCTTGTCTCACAACCCCAAGTTCAACAAGTAACCCTGTAGTTATAACTCAAAAAATTAAAATCAAACCAGCCATGTCGGTAGACATCTGTAAAATCAATCAGTTAGTATGTACGGGTATTCCTTTGCTAACAGGAGAAATTGGCCCCAATTTATTAAATGAAGTAAATGCCTTCATAAAATGCTGTCAACATACGATCGCATGTTTAAACCCTGAGGAGGTTAAAATTTTCCTACAACTTTTACCAATCCGTTTTCGAGATAGAGCCACAACCCTATTAGAAGGTGAATATAGGGACTTCAAAGGATTGGAATCCCTTATCAGAAAAAAATTGATAGAATCCAAACCCTATCTCACTTTAGTCAATGAACTACGACTTTTGCGGCAAATACCTCTTGAACCCCTTTCAACTTTCTGTAAAAGAGTAAGCGATTTGTACAAACAATGCTGTTTAAAAAACAACGAAAGACATAATGGAGAAGCTGCCCAAGCAATAGATGAAGATTTAGAAGAAACTGCAGTTTACGTTTTTAAGATTGGAATCCTGAATACCAACCATAAGTTTTACCTTTTACAAAATGATGATAAGTCTCTCAAAACAATCATCGAAAAAGCTAACAAATTGGAAGAAGCCGAACACATGATGTCTCTGGGATCAACATACCAACTGATTTCTCCTCAAACACACCCTTTTAATCTGCAACAGGCACCTTTAAAAAATTTAAAGCCGGGTGTAAATCAAGGCAATGCACACCAACCTTTTCATGCTAACAGAGACCAGAACTGCGGCAACAAAATAATAATTTTCAAGTTAAATGTGGATTCTGTGGAAAACCTAACCACGTATACGCTGATTGTAAGATGCGCAAGAACACCCCTTATTGTACTAAATGTAAAGTGTATGGACACAATATACAAACATATAGTAGCAGAATGCCAAACTATCAAAAAACAAACACGGTCCAGATTCATGCCTTTCAACAACAACCCATTCGAACTAGAAGACAAGAAGTAAAATGTGATTTTTGTCAAAGCCCTGGACACAAAATGGAAAGCTGCTATGCCAAGAAAAGATGGGAAGCTACAAGACAAACACAACAAGTAGCTGCCAGTACAAAGCAGTCGGAAAACTAGAAGAGGGCTGCCATCTTAAGCCTTCTTCATCTAAAAAGTGCAGCCCCATTATCAAAAATCTGCGTAGCCAAAATTCCGCTAGATATAGCAACCGAAGGAAATGCCAAACTAATTATAGACACAGGAGCAGAAGTTAGTTTAATAAAAAGAACAGCTTTAAAACCTTACGTCCCTATAATCCAAGATATGACGACTGTTCATACAGCGTTTGGAAAAGGGAACACACGAGGCAAATGTTCTGGAAAAATACAAACTGATTTACCTCTATCCTGTGACTTTCACATAATTGATGAAAAAGTGGACATTCCTGGTGATGGAATTTTGGGCTATGATTTTATTTCTATGCACTACAACATTGAAGGGCCTAATCAAAAACTTACTTTCACTCGAAAGAAAAAATAACTTTTGCATTCCAATTAGGAATGTGGTTAAATCGCAGATTAGTGCCAAAGAGCATAAACAATCCTTTACTACTGCAAGATGCAGTAAGCAGGACAACAAGAATATTAGCAGCTGTTCTCAGGACAAAATTCGCAAGCCTATTAAAAACTCAAATCCAGAAAAAAGGAAACATTTTCCAGACAAATTGATATCAAACCCTATCATTTCTAGTGACGTTAAATCAAAGAAAATGAATAAAAACAACTTTGAAAAACCACTAAATGATACCTACGTAAAAACTGGAAAAACGAGTCAGGCCAAAAATATCCCAGGACGTACAGAAATGATTGTGGAAATTGATACTGAAAAAAATGGTGAATTCTTCTGCCCCCATACAGAGTTAAGTAAAGGAGTTTATCTTGGAAATTGTTTGATTAAATCAAAAAATAAAAAGGCATTAGTACCTATAATTAATACGAATGAAAAAAGACAACCATTGAGTACCATAAGTACAACTTTTGAGCCTGTAAACAACTATAATATAATTACAACCAACACACATCCTAAAGTAAAAGCGGCTATATACGGCTTAAGTAATTTAAACTATGGGAGTAGAAACAACCTTCTCAAGGAAAACCTAAACCTAGGTCAAGATTTAAATCAGGAAGAACTAGCTTCTTTAACTGCGCTATGCAGCAACTATAGTGACATATTTCATCTACCAGACGATAAATTGTCATATACTTCAACAATAACACATGAAATTCCAACAAAAGAAAATGAGGGTCCTTCAAATCAAAAAATGTAAATGACTCCCTGAAAAACAACGCAATATTATTCAAGAGCAAGTCAATGAAATGTTAGAAAACAACATTATAGTTCCAAGCAGAAGCCCTTGGAACTCACCTTTACTAGTTGTACCCAACCCAGGAAGGTGCAAATGGAGAAAAACGATGGCGGGTAGTGGTCGATTTTCGAAAGCTAAACAACCTTACAAAAGGTGATGCTTTTCCACTACCCCGAATTGATGATATCCTTGATCAATTAGGTCATTCAAGATATTTTTCGACCCTTGATTTGGCCAGTGGATACCATCAGGTATGTGTTAACAAGAAAGATCGTGAAAAAACTGCTTTCAGCAAAATGCAAGGCCATTTTGAATTCTGTAAAATGCCTTTCGGTCTCAAAGGAGCTCCGGCTACCTTTCAAAGGCTAATGAATATTGTTCTTAGTGGATTACAAGGACTTAAATGTTTTGTATATCTAGACGATATTGTAATATATGGAAAAAGTCTAGAAGACCACAACAATAAACTACAGGCTGTTTTTCAAAAGCTAAGGGAACATAATCTAAAACTTCAACTTGAGAAATGTCATTTTCTAAAAAAGGAAGTTGTATATTTAGGGCACAAATGTTCTAGTGAAGGTGCTTTACCTGATCCAGAAAAAACAAAATGTGTGCAAACATTCCCTAGGCCTAGAACAATCCGTCAAGTACAATCATTCTTGGGATTGGCTAACTATTATAGAAAGTTTATACCCAACTTTTCCAGCATAGCAGAGGCTATTAATAAACTTTTAAGGAAAGATACAAAATTTAAATGGACAGAAGATTGTGAAAAAGCATTTCTTAAACTGAAAGAAGCATTGATCACGCCCCCTCTTCTAGTATATCCTGATTTCAGTAAACCATTTAAACTAACTACAGATGCTAGTGAAGATGCTATTGGAGCAGTCCTTTCACAAGGGGAGTTGGGTACTAACAAACCTATAGCATATGCAAGTCGATCTTTGAATAACGCTGAAAGAAGGTACTCTACAATTGAAAGAGAACTCTTAGCAATAGTATGGGCAACTAAAAACTTTAGATGTTATTTGTATGGACGTAAATTTGTAGTATACACAGATCATAAACCACAAAAAGGAGTATTCAATGTAAAGGACCCCACATCACGCCTAGTAAGATTTCATCATAAGCTTTCAGAGTATGATTATCAAATAGAATATAAATCTGGAAAATATAAAAAGAATGCGGACAGTCTAAGTAGAATCCCACAAATAGATACGAAAAATTTAGAAAAATTTACATCGAACAATGATAAAAACAACAAAGAATATCATAGCTTAGATTCAAAAGACAAAAATTGTACTAAAAACAAAGGACAGGAGAAGCCATCAAAAATTTGTTTAGCAACAACTCGTGTACAACAGAAACTAAAAGAAATCAGCACAAATCAGAAAACGCCTATCAAAAAGCCGACTCCTTGTATTAACGAAAATAATTCAAGAGATAGGCATGACTATGATACAAATTCCGAAGTTGACTCGATCAACTTCCAAGAATTCTCAAACTCAGAAATTAAAGAGCTAACTGACCTAGGAGATATATCCACCATACTAAAAGAATACCATGATACCCCACTGGGAGGCCACGCTGGAGTCCAAAAAACATACAAAAAAATCCATCAGAATTATAAATGGAAAAACATGTTTAAAGATATCAAAGGATATATAAAAGGCTGCATTAAATGCAAAAGAAACAAAATAAATAAACCTCTTCAAATGCCCATGATGATAACAGACATAGCAGAAAAGCCTTTTGACAAAGTCTACCTAGATATTGTAGGACCCTTACCTTTGAGTAACAATGGTAACAAGTATATACTCACCAATCAGGATGAGGGGCAATAACCCCTCAGACTGGGATGACTGGCTAGGAGAGGCCGCTCTAGCACATAATCATACACCTCACACGAGTAGTAAATACTCACCCATTTACGCATTATATGGTTTTCAGCAGCCATTACCCAGCAATCTCACAAAAAAGCCGGAACCTTTATATAACTTTGACGATTACTGTGCTTACGTAAAAGCCAAAATGCAAAATATCCACAAGAATGCTCAAGAAAATTTGAACAATAGCAAGAAAAAATCTAAGGCCGTGTTCATACTCGCGGCTGGTTGCTGGCTGGTACTTGTTGCCAACATTTTAATGTCACGAACTTGTAGCGGGGCTAGTTTGTAAACATTAGTTTGTGTATAGCAACCTATTAAATGTCAATTCATTTCTCAATAGAAAGAAAGGGAGGGATGACAGCTCTTTTATTATTTTTATTTTTCAATTTAATTAATAAATAATTCGACTTGGACTAAAATTATTTTTGATATGTAATGATTTTTGTATTCATAGTTAAATAATAATTACTATATAAACTGAAAACTTGTAGTTATTGTAGTTAATAGAATCCCAGGTGCAAATTTCACCTTTAAATAATAAAACGCTATTCCTGGAAAGAATTGGACAAGCAACCCTTTTCAAATCGGAATGGAAGATTATCACGCAACTAAAATTGGCAAATGAAAAAGATGCATTTAACTTTATTAAAACCTGTAGAATGCACGTAGAAATATTATGTGATATGCTCCAAGGAAGCAAAGCAGATACTGTGTGCAACGCTTGGAAGGAGGAAATAAAGAACCTCTCAAATAAAATTAAAAGTAAAATAAGAGATTTACAACTGATGGTTACAGTCAAACAACGAAAGAAACGCGGACTCCTAAATGCAGGAGGTGGACTAGCAAAATTTTTGTTTGGAACTATGGATAGTAGTGATAGCGACGAAATTTATTCTAAGCTCAAAACTTTGGAAGCTCATGATAAAGAAAATATTCATCTAATGCAGAAACAAGTATCACTAGTCAGATCTAGTATTGATACAATAAGCAGCGCACTTAAAAATATAAGTCTAAACTAGGAAAAATTAGGAAAAAAGTAACTAGAACTGGACAAAAGATTAAAACAAGAACTAAATACTCAAAACAAAAGTATAAATTGTAAGCGACAAAATATGAGGCACTACTAAAAAGGTGGCAGCCCTTCTTTTAGTAGCGAAGCTGGATGGTAGAGGCGCAAGAGTAGTTAGTGAGTTAGCTGTCATCAGATGAACCACGAGGAAGGAATAATAAAAGGGCGAGATATATTAGTCTCAAGTGTTATAATTAAAGAAAAAAAGAAAATTAAAACTAGCTGTATAACTTAAAAAGTGTATGAATAAAAGTATCAGTTTATAGTTCAGGTGTGGGGTAGACCCCGTGCGGAACAAAGGAAAGTGACGCTACCGCCAACAAACAGTGAAGCAAACACGAAAGCTATATTTATACGGACAAAGTGTCTGTACAAGCAAAGTACTAACACGAAAACTATGTTTATACGGACAAAGTGTCTGTACAAGCAAAGTGCTAACACGAAAACTATATTTATACGGACAAAGTGTCTGTACAAGCAAAGTGCTAACACGAAAACTATATTTATACGGACAAAGTGTCTGTACAAGCAAAGTGCTAACACGAAAACTATAATTATACGGACAAAGTGTCTGTATGAGCAAAGTGCTCACACGAAAGCTACATTGATACGGACAAAGTGCCTGTACGAAAAAAATACTCACAAAAACATATAATTACATAAACAAGAAGATTTTCAAACAAACAAAGAATTCATACGTCAATCTAAGAGCAAAATGGGCAGAAGCCATCAAAATAAGAACGAAAGCAAACACAGCAGCAACAGACATAGTGACTTGGGAAAAGCGACGTCAACATATAAATATAAAGCACGCCACAGAGAAAAGCAGCAAAAGGGGAAAATCGTTAACCAAAGTAAACACGAACAGAATAAAAGTAGTAGAGCATCCAAAGCCAAGCGACAGATTATTCAGAGAAAGACCGATTTGACGCCAGAATAGATAGGATGGAATATCTACTGGAAACGGCAATAAAGGAAAATACAATGAACGAAAAAGAAAAACACAGGGAATACCTAATAAACGAGGAATGTATTCCGAAATTTGAACCTGGAAAAGAACATCTGAGCATAAGCAAATGGATTCAAAAGTTAGAGCAGGTAGCAAATATCAATAAATGGAAAGAAAGGACGATCATATACTATATGCAGAATCGACTGACAGGCCTGGCGAAGGAATGGCATGACAATCTAAGTTCATACGACCACACCTGGGAAGAGTGGAAAGAGTTACTAAAAAGTTCATTCCCTGATCATTACAACTTCGCTACAGTACTAAGACAGTTAGTGAATCGAGAGAAAGAGCACAACGAATCGATGTTAGAATATTACCTAGCAAAGGTAAACCTATTACAAGCATGCAACATAAAAGGCAAAGAGGCTGTATCATGCATAATAGATGGATTAACAAACTATACGATAAAAACTGGAGCTCAAGCGGGCCGATACGAAACACCCGAGAAATTGTTTAAGGAATTCCTGTCAACCATGATAACAGACGGAAAAAGAGCTAACGTCGAGAAATCAGAACACAGCAATAAAAAGTGGAAAAGTTCCAATAAGAGCAAACACACTGGATATACTAACAGGCAAAGAATGATGGAACCACAGAAAGGATTAAGATGTTTCACGACGGCGAATAGAGTGCAGAATATGCAGGAGACTAGGGCATGAAGCGAAAGAATGCAGAGTAAAACCAAAAACAGCAGTAATAGCTGAGTGTAAAGAAGCAAATAAAAGCAACACTAATCAATGCTACTTTGTTGATTGCGTCGTAAACGACACCAGCCTCCAGGGTTATGTAGACACTGGATGGTGTGCAGTACTTATAAAAGACACCATACGACAAGAGATAGGACTAAAAATGAAACCATGTTCGGTAATCATCACTGGATACGGTGGAGCAAGGATAAAAGTAATCGGAGAAGTAGAAATTTACCTCGAAGTGGACGTGGCAAGAGTAAACGTCATGACCGACTGTAACGCAGTAAAGGCAACTTGGAGTAAAAGGGACTTGGTCCCGCGTATAGCGCGATGGTGGCTGACAGTTCAAGAATATAATTTCACTATTGAGTATCAACCAGGGCATCGAATGGCGCACGTAGACGCACTCAGTAGGAATCCTGTAACCAAAAGCAGGAACGAAGTAACGTGGGATCAGGAGTATGTGATTCAGAAGAATGAAATATTCAAAAGAACCCCCCAAGGGCGAAGATGGGTCGTACTAAAGGCGGCTCGTAATAACATAATTAGATGCCATCATGATCTTATGGGACATTTCTCTGTGGATAAAACGATTGCCCACATCGAACGAAAATATTGGTTCAGATCAATGAGGAAACATGTGAGAAACTACATCGAGAGCTGTTTACCATGTCAGTATAACAAAATCCAAGCAGGGAAGGTGGCAGGGTATATGCATCCAATAACGAAAATTGATGTCCCGATGAACACATTACATATGGATCACATGGGCCCATTCATCAGAAGTAAGCGGGGAAACACCCACCTCCTAGTAATAATAGATGGCTTCACAAAATTCATTTTCCTGAGGGCAGTACCAAACACAAGAGTAGCACCCATAACTCGAGCGTTAGACGACATAATAGATAACTTTGGAGTCCCGACAAGAACTGTTTGTGACAGGGGAAGCTGTTTCACAGGCAAGACATTTAATCAATATTGTAAGCAGTTGGGTATTAAGATAATATTGAACGCAACTGCCACTCCACGGGCAAACGGGCAAGTGGAAAGGTATAATAGGACAATCTTGAGTGCAATGGCTACATCCAACGTGAATGAGGAACAGTGGGACAAGAACCTGAAAGCTATCCGTTGGGGGCTGAATGCTACAATCAACGCCACGACAGGAAAGTCGCCATACGAACTTCTACTAGGATAGTCTCGGGGACGAGACGATGTCAGGTTGGGCGAGCTGTAAGCGACAAAATATGAGGCACTACTAAAAAGGTGGCAGCCCTTCTTTTAGTAGCGAAGCTGGATGGTAGAGGCACAAGAGTAGTTAGTGAGTTAGCTGTCATCAGATGAACCACGAGGAAGGAATAATAAAAGGGCGAGATAAGCATAATTATATATATAAGTCTCAAGTGTTATAATTAAGGAAAAAAAAAATTAAAACTAGCTGTATAACCTAAAAAGTGTATGAATTAAAGTATCAGTTTATAAAATTTAATACATCTAAAAACTGATGTAAATGAAATAATTCCTTTTATTATCCTCACTTTGCAACAAATAAACAACCATTTAAACGAACAGTTTGTAATAATCAACGCAATATCAAGCGGTAGAATTCATTCGTTACTAATAAGCCCTGATTCCCTACTAGAGATAATCAAAGAAATTTCACAACACTGTAGCGACATTGAAATTATTTGTTTTCACCAATAATGAAAAACAAAACGTAGTAGTTTTAAGTTATTGTATTATGTCAAGCAAGCCTTGATTATTTACTTGCTTGACATATTACAAATAGGAAATCAGTTGTTAGTTTTACAGTTAGTAGTTGAGTAGTAATTGAATAGCTGTCGAGTAATTATTGGGAGTTGTTACTGTTGAAAAGTTTGATTAATTTTTTATAATTATTTATTAAAACAATTTAATATGTTATTAATATGATAATATGATAATTGAATTAAATGTGAAGTAATGTTTCTTGTTAATTAAATGTGGTTTAAACATTATTGTTGTATTAATTACCCCAAAAATTGGTGACCCCGACAAGGAGCAATAAGTCACCACATATTGGTGACTCCAACCAAAAGAAAAAATTATCATCGGCGAATCATTCGCAGTTGATGATCCTGACAGAAAACAACAAAATTCAACTCTCAAAGTTGTCACTACATATTGGTGACCTCGACAGTCGGCTTTAAGTCCGGCAGAAGAGCAATTTCCGGTGTAGTTACCAGACAATTGGTAATCCCGACTGAAGAGAATCTTCAATATTATATTATTATTTAGTATTGCTGATGAATTGGAAAAATAAATCATCTATATAAATTTCTTCACTTCCATTACGAAGTTTATTACATCGACAAAAGGAAATTTGTTGAAGCTAGTATTTAAATGGTTCAATATTTCCAGCGTGGATGCTACTCGAATTTTGATTTTCAAAATTCAATCAAGATTCCGACAGCTACTGTATCAGGTTGTAGTTGAATTTTAATTTTCAAGATGCAATCAAGACCATCAAGACGATCAAGACGACAATTCGTTATGAATTCAAGAGAACTTGAAGATTCCAGCTATTTCAAGAATCTCAAGATTTCCAAGATTTTATTGTCAAGATTTCAAGAATTTTTAGAATCATCCAAGTTAAGTCTACTCTTATATTAAAGTAACTTTTTTATATTAACTTAACACGGGACAAAGCCTTTCTTTTTCTCAGGGTGAGGCTGCTCTGAGCGTGTTAAAAATTAATATTAATTAATTTATTATTATTATTTTTCGTTTATTTTAGTATTATTTTAATATTGTGAACGTTTTGTTTTTCATTTAATATGAACACTTCCGCTAGTGGCGATTTCATTATATTTCTGCTGTCACTATTAAATCACCTCCTTCAATTAACTGCGACTCACTGCAGTATTTCCACTCATTCAATTAACTGCGACTCACTGCAGTCTACCCAAATTTGGTCTTTACAAATAGCTGCGACTCACTGCAGTTCAACCAAATTTGCTCTTTACAAATAGCTGCGACTCACTGCAGTTTAACCAAATTTACTCCTTACAAACAGCTGCAACTTACTGCAGTTTTACCACATTGGGTCATTAGTTTTTGGCTGCTAAAATGGAATTTCAATTTCCTGCTCAGTTAAAAATGAACCAATGCTCCTTAGTCTCCACCTTTTTCATCCTTATAAATAAAGATGACAGGCGGTTACCAATTTTTTTTTTATTTTTCCAAACAATAATTTCATCCTTTCCTTGTGTTTCGTTGGATCTTTGATCCATCTGGTGGGGGAGTAATGTGGCGACATTGAAATTATTTGTTTTCACCAATAATGAAAAACAAAACGTAGTAGTTTTAAGTTATTGTATTATGTCAAGCAAGCCTTGATTATTTACTTGCTTGACATATTACAAATAGGAAATCAGTTGTTAGTTTTACAGTTAGTAGTTGAGTAGTAATTGAATAGCTGTCGAGTAATTATTGAGAGTTGTTACTGTTGAAAAGTTTGATTAATTTTTTATAATTATTTATTAAAATAATTTAATATGTTATTAATATGATAATATGATAATTGAATTAAATGTGAAGTAATGTTTCTTGTTAATTAAATGTGGTTTAAATATTATTGTTGTGAGTTGTTACTGTTGAAAAGTTTGATTATTTTTTTATAATTATTTATTAAAATAATTTAATATGTTATTAATATGATAATATGATAATTGAATTAAATGTGAAGTAATGTTTCTTGTTAATTAAATGTGGTTTAAATATTATTGTTGTATTAATTACTCCACAACACCACCGAATACACCCCTTACTAGAGGACATACATTTTTCAAATTGCTAAAGCTCAAGCAATGAAACAGAATGGTACCATATATGTAAGAATAAATATATCAATACTGGAAACCATTGAATATTCGATTCACAAAATTTACCCTCTTCCGATTAAAGTACAACAAAATTTAACCGTTGTGCTAGAACTCGACTCAAACTACATACTAAAGATTGCAAAGAAGTCACTTATCCCACGACAATATATGTTTGCAAACAAACAAAAATAAAAACTATAGGCTCAAACCCAAATAATTGCCTAGTACAAATAATGAACAATAGACCTTTTAGCGAGTCCATTTGCAAGCATCGTATAATTCACCAAAAACCAGAATTATTCACTAAAATGTTAACCATAAATACCTGGTTGTTTCAATTCAATGAAGAAAAACACTTACAAGAACAATTCCCAATCATGTCAAAATTCTAAGTTTAAAAGGGGCTGGAATTCTTTCATTAACGCAACCATGCATCTATACTATGAATTACCATGAAATACCCTACGAAGAAACCCCGGAAAATAAAATTCCACTATATACACCCTACACCTATTTACCATCGATACCAGTAATATAAACAGTATCGTTTTATTATCACTAGCGATCATCCTTTTAATATTAGGAGGCAAAATCCTGATAGCTCATTTTCAAAATAAACCCAAAAATTCAAATAATCAAGTAACTATAGAATTACCAATAACTATAGAACCCCCTAAATCCTTGGACTACACTATCCCTGTTGAACATGCAGAAGAAAAACAAAAGGCCCATGAACCAAAAGAAGAAGAATCTCATAAAACTCATTTAAAACGGTCATTTCGTATCAAACTTTAAATTCCATAATATCCAAAATAGGTCCAATGGACCAATCTCTGTCAAAAAAAGAAAAAATACATATTTTACTCAAGGTTATAAACCATAAACAAGAAATTCTTTTTGATGCAACTATGAAAATAGAACAAAAAAAAAACAATTTGTGTTTGTAAATTAACTAACCTAACAAAATTATTAAACCAATTTACGAAATAATTAAATTACAAAATTAGAGCATATTTTATAAAAAAAAACAAAAAAACAAAACACATTAAGAAATTAAGAAATTAACTCAGCAAAAAAAATTTAGTATATAAAACACAAATAATAAAAATACTTAATCAATTTTAATAAATACACGTCAGGTAAGGCATCGTTTTAAGCCGCTCAGACCTTGCCCCAGAGGCAAGATATTTTTCATTTTTTGGGTTCATAAATTAAAATTGTTTTGTACATATAATTGTAATATGAATTTTCTAATAAGAATATTTTATATCGGTTTAGAAAAAAAAAATATATATCTACAAAAAAAAATGATGAGAGGACAAACAAAATTCGGAAATAAAGCTGAAAAAACAACATATGGCGAATTCTTAAAGCAGCAACGCGAGAAACTAACGGAAGAATTGGCCAAAAACCCAAAAGCAGGACCAATGCCAATTACGCTAGAAGAATACCCCCAACGGCAGAAAAAACGAATGCCGGCAAAATTATTAGCACCACCACCAGAACAGAAAACTAAAAGGCAACGTGGAGGTGTTACAGCTCGTATTCGAAAGGAACTTGGAGATCTGCACCGAGTGCTACGGATCACTACGCATCCAGAATTAAAAAGAGTACTTATCCAAAAAACTAAAGCCCTGGAAGTTAAAAGATGAGAGCATAAAAACAGAAATAAGAAATAGACTCATTGTAATTTTAGTATATATTATATCCTATTTTATTAAATAAAAAAAAAAAAAAAAAATAGTTAACTCTACATTATTAAATCCAACATTAAATTCATATAGTTTATCAACCCAAAACAACAAAAAAATAATAATAATAATACTTGTGCATGTATGGCTGGACAATTAAGCATCAAGTTAAAATTTGTTAAAATAGGGCCAGAAAAGGATCGATATGATCAAAGGAAAATTTGTATATGACTACTATTTTTAGAAACCAATAATAACTATGTAATTACTATGCCCATGATTAATTAGCTTAAAAGATCTTTACATCAAAACAAAAATAATCAAACACAAAACAACTTTCTTAAATGTTTTTAATTCCTGATAACATTCTTTGTAAATTATCCTATAAGCAGTAAAACTAAATCATTTGTAAAAAAAATATATATATATACATAAATGTATAAAGGGTTAAGAATTAGTATTAAATTAGATTTTATAAAAAAAAAAAAACCGAATTAACCACATTTTTCCCCGAAAAATGTTCTTATTAAGGGGGTAGGAATGTTAGGTAATAATCTGTTAATTTATCTGTTAATATCTGTTAATTACCAAATAGGTAATTTTAATTAATAATTAATAATTTATTAATTCTTTAGGAATTAATTTAAATTAAAAAATATCGGCCATGTTTGTTCAACGGCCATTAGAATTTAAGAACATTAGATTTAAATTTGGACTAACACATATATACAAATAAGAAATTATAACTAGTATAATTACATGCAAATGTAAAGTTCACGCCCATAAAGCTTTAATTATTATATGCAAATATAACACTAATACGTGTTATCTAAAGCTTTAATTAACAGTTAAGAGAGATTAATGGGCGTGAATTTAAAAATTACAGAGAAAAGAGCTTTTTAAAAATGAATGTAGAGTAAAGAAAGTGAACTTGAAAAGAATTTGCGGAATTTGCAGATCCAAGCATTTTTAGTATAGGCTTAAAATTTCCGTGAATTCTATCAAGTTTAAAAATATACGGAAATTGAAAATAATTTTTAGATATTAAGAAATTAACAGAAAACAAGGAAATCACTGTAAGAATTTTTGCAACGCGGAAATTAAAAATAACGCGGAAATAAATAAAATTATGTATAAATTTAAGAATTTTTTAGAATTAAAGACAGTTTGTGATCTAAGTTTGTACAGAGCAAGTACCTATGCCCACTTTGGCCGGTAAGTTGCTCTTTTTAGAAAATGGCCCTAATTGGCTAAAATAAAGATTATTTTTATTAACTTTAAAAACTTCTTTGTTTTTTCAAAACATTGCCTCTATCAGCCATTAAAAACTGCCCTCCAAGGCAAATAGAATTAAGATCAGTTGTCCCCTATCTATCTGAGTTAGGGAGCGAGATTCTCTTTAATGTTTCCCTAGTCGATTATTAAATTGCCGGTTTAGGAATCTTCATGTTTTTAGCAGAAGGCTTAGGATTTTTCGATTAACTAGTTTCTCGTCGTTTTAAGATATTGATGTTTTTCCATTTTATTTAAAGAAAAATAAGAACTAGGATAAATGTCCATCATCTATAGTAAACTTCACAACACTACCAAAAAAGAATGACAATCTGATAAAGAAGAACCTCATAGTCGACTGACAGCTGAAGCATAAGGGACTGATTGATGAAATAATAATCGCTTTTAATCTACATCATCGTGAGTATTGGTATCAAACCAAACTTAAAACTTCGCTTTACGAACAATACGCTACAATTGTAGTAAATTGTGTTACAAACAATTACCTAATCTTAAGTGAATCGCGTTACAAGCAATTACCTAATTTCTAAGTGAATCATCTTATAAACAATTACTGAATCTTAAGTGAATAGTCTTACAAACAATTACCTAATCTTAAGTGAATCGTTTTACCAACAATTACCTAATCTTAAGGAATCGTGTTGCAAACAAATAACTAGGATAAGTGAATCGCGTACAAAACAATCACCTAGTTTAAGTAAATCGCTTAACAATCATCTAGCTTTAGTGTAACTCTGGTAATAAACAATCACCTAATTAAAGTAAATAGTGTTATAAAACAATCCTTGATCTAACCTAAACACAAACAAACAATACTGTATCATCGAAATGGTCAATTAACTTTATAATCGAAATTAAAATAAATGAATTATATATCATTTAGTATTTTATTTAAAATAAGATGAACGTAATCAAATATTTGTTCCTATATTAATTCTAGCGGAACAAAGGGTAAATAATGACAACGGAGATAGATTCATCTGCGTATATCCAAATTGCAGCTGCAGTAATGCTTGGGAAAGTTCTTTAGATAGGCATGTAAAAGAAGTTCACGATAAAGTAAAACCTGAGTCTCCGTGTAAACATTGTATAAGTGTTTTCACCAGGAAATATACTTTGGAAGCTCATATGTGAGTCAAACATAAAATAAGAAATATGAACCAATCAACATCTAATAAAAGAAGAAGAAACAATTAATTATAGTAGTTTTAGATCTCTTCCGAGTAATATTAATAATAATATTGGAGTTGGATATGGATATGGAGCAATGTTAGAAATAATTTTAGAATTTCAATTTATATTAAAATAGACAATAAAAATTTCACGTACTTAAATTCATTTTTGTTCAGAACCGAACAATATTTACTTTAATACAGTGTAAAATTTCGCGCTGAACTGCATTATCAATTAAAACTTTTATCCGTACTGTCACATTTTAGATACACGCCCATTTGATGAGAAAACAGGTTTGCACTAAGTATGTAAGTAAGTATGTATAATGTACAAGTAATTTTACTGCTATTATCTTATTTGGTAGTAGTAAATTGCTAAGTACAAAGAATAAATTACAATAGCGTGGTTGTGTAAACTGAAGTATACAGTTTTCATGATCCCGTTAACGTTCTTTAAATAGCTCGCACTTTGTAAATTGTTTACAGTAGTTTTCCTGTGTTGTGTGAAAAACCATCCTATATTTTGGGTATTGACCAAAACTAATTTTTTATTATTCAGAGTATTGATCTGAATATTCTTATATTTTGGGTATTGACCAAAATATCCTCACTGTTATTCAGCGTATAGATCTGAATATCCTATATTTTGGGTATCGACCAAAATATCCATCATCGCATCCTAAAATTCCCGTAATATGAAGTGCAGTTATATATATATTTAAATTGTTAAGCAGGTGAGTAGATTTAAAGTCTTTAACGTATATTTTTTTTATTGAGAAAAATAAAAAATAAAAAAAGTGAATATCTATTGTTTTATTTTAAGTGTAAGTTAATTAAGGTTTATAATTGCCCATGAAATATTAAGCTCATTTAATTTTTTACAAAAAGCAAAAAAGGGGAAAACGTCCCCAACATATGGTCCTTCGAGCCGGATTAAGTGATTGATGTTTTCGGAAATTATAAAACAGTAAAAATTTACCGTTAACTTAACCGTTAAAATGCCGTTACTTGATTTTATTAGCAAGCAAATGGCGCACGCTAACTTAATTAATAAGTCTATAGTGAATTTTAGGAAAACTGCAATAGATAAACGTACCACATCTATGGCAGAAGTTCGGTTAGGTGCAGTGGAAAAATTATGGGAAACCTTTTCCGTTAACCATTGTGAGATAGAAATGATTCCAGCAAACCAAACAAATGAGGAAAATGACAAACATGAATATCTAGCGAAAGATTGGTTTTCAGAACACGAAGAAAGATATTTTGAGTATATTGCTACGTTTAAAGAAATCATTGATCATGGAAATTCAAAAATATCTGTCATGCCAAATTTAGACTCAAGTATGGTTTCTAGTAATCTTAAACTACCTAAGGTGTCTATCCCTAAATTTGCTGGGTCTTACGAATCATGGATCTCATTCCATGATTTATTTATTGCCTTAGTACACGAGAACTCATTTTTATCACCCGCTCAAAAGCTCCAATACTTAAAATCAAGTATCTGTGGTGACGCAGAGCACCTATTAAAACACTATAAAATATCTGACGCAAATTATGAAATCGCCTGGCAAGCTCTCATTGATAGGTATCATAATCCAAGAACACTAGTAAAAACACAACTAAATATATTATATTATGAATTAGAAAACTTGGGAACCACCACAGGCTGGGATCCTCTTTAAATATATATTATCTCACAAAAGCTCCCTGGTGAAACTCAGTCACTGTGAGAATCAGAGCAAAAGGGAAAGAATGAGCTACCATCATTCCAGACATTCACATTATTTCTTGAGCAACGTTTTAGAGTGCTTGAATCTATTCCTTCATCCAAAATCTCACATAAAGGCGCAAACTCTTTTCGAAATTTGCAAAAGTATTCTCACAATAGTTATTCAAATCTGTCTTGTACAATCTGTAAATCAAATCATAATATATATAACTGCCAAAAATTTAAAACTTTTGACCTTACTACTCGAATACAATTAATTCAAAAAAAGGGATTCTGTTTAAACTGTTTATCTCATCGCCATCAGCTCTCACAATGCTCCAGTAAAGGACGATGTTTCCATTGTGGTAAATCTCATCATTCTCTTCTTCAAAGGGACTCACCAATAACCCTTTCTAGCCAAAACCCACAAGATTCTCTTAGCAAGCCTAAGTCTGCTTACCAGACCACCTACAATAAATGCTAATGAAAAGGCATTACAATCAATGTACAACACTCGGTCTTTTGACTGTCAAGCCTTACTAGCAACGGCGTTGGTCGACGTCTAATCTACATCAGGTGAAATATTTACCTTAAGAGCATTAATTGATTCGGGATCTCAAATGTCGTTTATAACAGCATCAGCAGCATCAAAACTCAAATTAAAGAATTATAACGTTTCATTCGAAATAACGGATCAGCATGATAAATAAACTAAACATACAAACTTTAGTTATTCCTACAATTACTGACCCTACTCCACAATCAAAACAGCTGACCATGCAAGAATTTTTTGATTATAAAATTATTGCAAGGGATTTTGGGGGCAGTCGGTTTTTGGAGTCTGTTTATGAGAGGCGGGTTTTGGAGTTGGTTATAAGAAAAAAATAGATAAAAATATGTTTTTGGTGTGAAATGAATAATAGTAAAATAATAAAAAAAAAAAGGGAATTGTGTAATTAGTTTGGAGAACTGCTAAAGTTTTAATTTAAAATATGTCAAATTGATTATCCTCAATATTTAAAAAAAAAAAAATAGACAGAATATTTTTAATGTAAAATGAATAATAGTCAAATAATAGAAATAAAAACAAAAAAAATTTTTGTGTACTTAGTTTGGAGATCTGCTAAAGTTATAATTTCAACCAAGTCAAACTGGTTATCTTTAATATTTTAAAAAAAAAACAGACAAAATATTTTTACTGTAAAATGAATAAGAGTAAAATAATACAAATATAAAAAAAAAAAAAAAAAAAAAAGGAGAGAAATTGTGTATTAAGTTTTGAGAACTGCTAAACGTTTTAATTTCAAATAAGGCAATTTGTTTACCCTTAATATTTAAAAGTAAGAATTAATTGATTTAAATTATTAATAATAATTAAAGTATCTTTTATTGTAAGCCAAAAAAGAAATTAATGGGGCAACAAAGGCAATAAAACATCTTCCAGATTGTAAAATAAAATTATTTCATTTTTTAAATCATGTAATTTTATTCACTGAATTATGGCATTTTAATAAAATAATAAACACCTAAAATAAAAGTTATCAATAAATAACAAAAGCAAAGTCTCACTTCAAATCAAACGAAAATCTATGATATTTTCTTCTGATTTAATGCCCCTCAATTTAAATCAAGTTCTTTTTTTTTGTGAATCCAAGCCACCAATTGAATCACACGACAAACACAAACAAAGAGATTAACAACAAAAACTAGCATAACATTAGGTTGGATATCACCCGTGATCATTACAGCAAAGATATTAATGCAAAAACTATGGCTTTCAGGATATTCATGGGATGGTCCGATACCTCAAAATTTAATAGATGAATGGCAAGAATATAAATCGGCACTTCATCATGTTGACAATATTCACATTCCGAGATGGATACATTTAACTTCATCTTCCAAGGATTGTCAGCTTCATGGATGTTGTGATGCATCTAATTATGCGTACGCTGCAGTTGTTTATCTGAGAGTTGTAGACAAAAATAACAAAATTCATGTTAATATTCTGACAGCAAAAAGTAAGGTCACAGCAAGGTCAACAAAACCAACAACTCTACCCCGGTTAGAACTTAATGGAGCTGTACTTTTAACCAGGATATTAGTTCAAACTCAGAAAGATCTTGCTTTAACAGATATACCCTTATATGCATGGACAGATTCAACTATCACATTAGCCTGGATCAAATGTGATCCACGAAAATACAAAACCTACATAGCCAATAGAATTGCTACAATTCAAGAAATAACTCCATTTGCAGTTTGGAATCATGTTCAGTCAAAAGATAACCGTGCGGACTGCAATTCCAGAGGAATTCAGCCATCTCTAATTAAAAACTTGAATCTTTGGTGGAAAGGACCTTTATGGCTAAATAAGCAAAACTCATATTGGCCTATACCATTCAATGCTACTTCTAGCTCCGCACCAGAAGAACGGAAGGTGTTAGCTTCTCATTCAAATTCTAATACTTATGTTCATGATTTATTATTGTCTTTTTCAACGTTTTCTCGCTTGGTACGAGTTTTATCGTATTGCTTTAGATTTTATTTGAACCTTAAGGTAATACCATCTAATCGCTCAATCAGTTTTTTAACCACTAGTGAGCTAAAAGAGATAAAATTACGCATAATAAAAATCACTCAAAGCTATGAATACTCCTCAGAAATTAATAATTTAAAAAATAATAAGCCAATTAGCTCGAAGAGTTCTATATATACTTTTAATCCATTTCTTGACTCAATAGGAGTGCTGAGAGTCGGTGGAAGACTTTCTAACTCCGATCTTAAATATGAAATTAAACATCCTGTTATATTGCCAAGACCAGGTAATCACCTATCTACTTTGATTGTTCGCTATTTTCATCATCAAACTTTGCACGGTGGAGTGGAACTCACGTTATCAGTCCTTCGGGGTGAATATTGGGTCACCCAAGGAAGACGCAGCGTGCGAAATGTCATTAGGAAATGTATTGTCTGTTTTAAACAAAGGCCAACATGTCCAGAACAGTTAATGGAAAGTTTACCCTCTTGTCGCACAACACCTGCACGCCCTTTTTCTCATACAGGGGTTGATTACGCTGGACCAATTCACCTTAAAATGTCAAAACATCGAGGAAACCGAACATATAAGGGATACATATGTATTTTTGTATGCATAGTAACTAAGGCAATTCATTTGGAGGCCGTTTCTGACTTAACTACTAATACATTCCTTGCGGCTTTCAGAAGATTTGTCAATAGACGAGGGTTATGTAGTAACGTTTACTCTGATAATGGGACTAACTTTAATGGAGCAAAGAGTTAAAAGACGCTATTAATAAAGCTGAGTGTTATACCACTGAGGAAGTAGCAAACGATGGCGTTAGTTGGCATTTTAATCTACCTTCAGCTCCACATTTTGGTGGACTTTGGGAAGCGGGTGTTAAATCTGTAAAATATTATTTTAAAAGAATAATTGGAAATGCATCCCTAACTTACGAAGAATTATCAACAGTCTTGACTCAAATTGAAGGGTGTCTCAATTCAAGACCCCTGTGTAGACTATCCGAAGACCCTGATGATAACAATATTCTAACTCCGGGTCATTTCTTAATTGGCACATCTCTTAAAGCATTACCTGAAGGTTCCAAAGTAACCATTATCCATTCTATATTAAGATGGAATTTTTTGCAGCAATTAATGCATCACTTTTGGCAGCGTTGGTCCAAGGAGTACCTTGTTCAACTTCAAGGCCGTTCAAAATGGAAATGTCAGCAACAAAATCTTAAAATTGAAGATATTGTTCTCTTGAAAGAGGATAACTTACCTTTATGTAAATGGGCTTTAGGAAAAATCGTTCAAGTACACAAAGGACCAGATAAACTAGTTCGTGTAGTCACAGTAAAAACCTCGACAACTACATTTACTAGACCAATACATAAATTATGTCCATTGCCAATCTCTGATAATACATCAGAAATATATTAGGTTAGTTTCTTTGAAAAAAAAAATAATAATAAAAAAAAATTATAAAAAAAATAATAAAAAATATATATATATATGTATATATATAATATAGAGCTTATTTACAAAACCTGTTCATTGCTTAGTAATAACAGTCTTTAATTTCAATTTTTGTTTATCACATTTATCTTATTAAAAATGATACGAACGGCTTTTTTTTCGATAAATAGATAATTTTTAGCAAGCAATTATTAGTCGATCTTCAACAGCGTTTAAAGTGACTAGTGAATTCTCAAGTACCAAATTTTTTTTTTTTTTTTTTTGTGTTTAATAACATATCAGGTATTAAAACCATTTCCTAAGCTTAAACTTACTTATTTATGACTGTGTTCAGAAATGTCAACACTTGAAACCTCTGATCGGCCTCCAACACCAGGGCAAAATATCGAACGCCTCTTCATACAAACACCAACAACTTTAGCTACAACCCCAATCGCGTCCGTAACTAGGGGTGTAAATATAATGACGTTAAAAAAATCAAATGGTATCATTGAGATCGCGGATGAAGAGGATACCCCATCCAATCTCAATCATAAGAAAATAGATGAAGTTAAAGGTAGAATAAACACCACGAAATTTAAAGGGACTCCTAAGGAGGTCAGGGTCTTAAAAAACATGGTCATCAGGCATAAAGATGCAAACCCAGAGAATCGTCTTATGGTAATAGTAGAGGACCAGGGAGTCAATTATCCTATTTTTCTTCCAAAAGACAAACTGCTAAACTCTAAGAAAAGGAAATACCGCACCACTCTTCCAACTGGTCGCAGGGTAAATGTCAAAATGACAAAGGAAGGGAAAATAAAGGTTTTATTACCATATCTTACTTCTTTCATTTAATTCAAATAATTCATATCCTTCAACTTTCAATTTTTTTTTTTGTCTAAAACCCACATTTCCATCTTTTGAAAAAATTGTTAATCTTTTCAACGGGCCCCAGTATGTTCGGAACCGAACAATGTTTACTTTAATACAGTGTAAAATTTCGCGCAGAACTGCATTATCAATTAAAACTTTTATCCGTACTGTCACATTTTAGATACACGCCCATTTGATGAGAAAACAGGTTTGCACTAAGTATGTAAGTAAGTATGTATAATGTACAAGTAATTTTACTGCTATTATCTTATTTGGTAGTAGTAAATTGCTAAGTACAAAGAATAAATTACAATAGCGTGGTTGTGTAAACTGAAGTATACAGTTTTCATGATCCCGTTAACGTTCTTTAAATAGCTCGCACTTTGTAAATTGTTTACAGTAGTTTTCCTGTGTTGTGTGAAAAACCATCCTATATTTTGGGTATTGACCAAAACTAATTTTTTATTATTCAGAGTATTGATCTGAATATTCTTATATTTTGGGTATTGACCAAAATATCCTCACTGTTATTCAGCGTATAGATCTGAATATCCTATATTTTGGGTATCGACCAAAATATCCATCATCGCATCCTAAAATTCCCGTAATATGAAGTGCAGTTATATATATATTTAAATTGTTAAGCAGGTGAGTAGATTTAAAGTCTTTAACGTATATTTTTTTTATTGAGAAAAATAAAAAATAAAAAAAGTGAATATCTATTGTTTTATTTTAAGTGTAAGTTAATTAAGGTTTATAATTGCCCATGAAATATTAAGCTCATTTAATTTTTTACAAAAAGCAAAAAAGGGGAAAACGTCCCCAACATATGGTCCTTCGAGCCGGATTAAGTGATTGATGTTTTCGGAAATTATAAAACAGTAAAAATTTACCGTTAACTTAACCGTTAAAATGCCGTTACTTGATTTTATTAGCAAGCAAATGGCACACGCTAACTTAATTAATAAGTCTATAGTGAATTTTAGGAAAACTGCAATAGATAAACGTACCACATCTATGGCAGAAGTTCGGTTAGGTGCAGTGGAAAAATTATGGGAAACCTTTTCCGTTAACCATTGTGAGATAGAAATGATTCCAGCAAACCAAACAAATGAGGAAAATGACAAACATGAATATCTAGCGAAAGATTGGTTTTCAGAACACGAAGAAAGATATTTTGAGTATATTGCTACGTTTAAAGAAATCATTGATCATGGAAATTCAAAAATATCTGTCATGCCAAATTTAGACTCAAGTATGGTTTCTAGTAATCTTAAACTACCTAAGGTGTCTATCCCTAAATTTGCTGGGTCTTACGAATCATGGATCTCATTCCATGATTTATTTATTGCCTTAGTACACGAGAACTCATTTTTATCACCCGCTCAAAAGCTCCAATACTTAAAATCAAGTATCTGTGGTGACGCAGAGCACCTATTAAAACACTATAAAATATCTGACGCAAATTATGAAATCGCCTGGCAAGCTCTCATTGATAGGTATCATAATCCAAGAACACTAGTAAAAACACAACTAAATATATTATATTATGAATTAGAAAACTTGGGGACCACCACAGGCTGGGATCCTCTTTTAATATATATTATCTCACAAAAGCTCCCTGGTGAAACTCAGTCACTGTGAGAATCAGAGCAAAAGGGAAAGAATGAGCTACCATCATTCCAGACATTCAAATTATTTCTTGAGCAACGTTTTAGAGTGCTTGAATCTATTCCTTCATCCAAAATCTCACATAAAGGCGCAAACTCTTTTCGAAATTTGCAAAAGTCTTCTCACAATAGTTATTCAAATCTGTCTTGTACAATCTGTAAATCAAATCATAATATATATAACTGCCAAAAATTTAAAACTTTTGACGTTACTACTCGAATACAATTAATTCAAAAAAAGGGATTCTGTTTAAACTGTTTATCTCATCGCCATCAGCTCTCACAATGTTCCAGTAAAGGACGATGTTTCCATTGTGGTAAATCTCATCATTCTCTTCTTCAAAGGGACTCACCAATAACCCTTTCTAGCCAAAACCCACACGATTCTCTTAGCAAGCCTAAGTCTGCTTACCAGACCACCTACAATAAATGCTAATGAAAAGGCATTACAATCAATGTACAACACTCGGTCTTTTGACTGTCAAGCCTTACTAGCAACGGCGTTGGTCGACGTCTAATCTACATCAGGTGAAATATTTACCTTAAGAGCATTAATTGATTCGGGATCTCAAATGTCGTTTATAACAGCATCAGCAGCATCAAAACTCAAATTAAAGAATTATAACGTTTCATTCGAAATAACGGATCAGCATGATAAATAAACTAAACATACAAACTTTAGTTATTCCTACAATTACTGACCCTACTCCACAATCAAAACAGCTGACCATGCAAGAATTTTTTGATTATAAAATTATTGCAAGGGATTTTGGGGGCAGTCGGTTTTTGGAGTCTGTTTATGAGAGGCGGGTTTTGGAGTTGGTTATAAGAAAAAAATAGATAAAAATATGTTTTTGGTGTGAAATGAATAATAGTAAAATAATAAAAAAAAAGGGAATTGTGTAATTAGTTTGGAGAACTGCTAAAGTTTTAATTTAAAATATGTCAAATTGATTATCCTCAATATTTAAAAAAAAAAAAAATAGACAGAATATTTTTAATGTAAAATGAATAATAGTCAAATAATAGAAATAAAAACAAAAAAAATTTTTGTGTACTTAGTTTGGAGATCTGCTAAAGTTATAATTTCAACCAAGTCAAACTGGTTATCCTTAATATTTTAAAAAAAAAAACAGACAAAATATTTTTACTGTAAAATGAATAAGAGTAAAATAATACAAATATAAAAAAAAAAAAAAAAGGAGAGAAATTGTGTATTAAGTTTTGAGAACTGCTAAACGTTTTAATTTCAAATAAGGCAATTTGTTTACCCTTAATATTTAAAAGTAAGAATTAATTGATTTAAATTATTAATAATAATTAAAGTATCTTTTATTGTAAGCCAAAAAAGAAATTAATGGGGCAACAAAGGCAATAAAACATCTTCCAGATTGTAAAATAAAATTATTTCATTTTTTAAATCATGTAATTTTATTCACTGAATTATGGCATTTTAATAAAATAATAAACACCTAAAATAAAAGTTATCAATAAATAACAAAAGCAAAGTCTCACTTCAAATCAAACGAAAATCTATGATATTTTCTTCTGATTTAATGCCCCTCAATTTAAATCAAGTTCTTTTTTTTTGTGAATCCAAGCCACCAATTGAATCACACGACAAACACAAACAAAGAGATTAACAACAATAACTAGCATAACATTAGGTTGGATATCACCCGTGATCATTACAGCAAAGATATTAATGCAAAAACTATGGCTTTCAGGATATTCATGGGATGGTCCGATACCTCAAAATTTAATAGATGAATGGCAAGAATATGAATCGGCACTTCATCATGTTGACAATATTCACATTCCGAGATGGATACATTTAACTTCATCTTCCAAGGATTGTCAGCTTCATGGATGTTGTGATGCATCTAATTATGCGTACGCTGCAGTTGTTTATCTGAGAGTTGTAGACAAAAATAACAAAATTCATATTAATATTCTGACAGCAAAAAGTAAGGTCACAGCAAGGTCAACAAAACCAACAACTCTACCCCGGTTAGAACTTAATGGAGCTGTACTTTTAACCAGGATATTAGTTCAAACTCAGAAAGATCTTGCTTTAACAGATATACCCTTATATGCATGGACAGATTCAACTATCACATTAGCCTGGATCAAATGTGATCCACGAAAATACAAAACCTACATAGCCAATAGAATTGCTACAATTCAAGAAATAACTCCATTTGCAGTTTGGAATCATGTTCAGTCAAAAGATAACCGTGCGGACTGCAATTCCAGAGGAATTCAGCCATCTCTAATTAAAAACTTGAATCTTTGGTGGAAAGGACCTTTATGGCTAAATAAGCAAAACTCATATTGGCCTATACCATTCAATGCTACTTCTAGCTCCGCACCAGAAGAACGGAAGGTGTTAGCTTCTCATTCAAATTCTAATACTTATGTTCATGATTTATTATTGTCTTTTTCAACGTTTTCTCGCTTGGTACGAGTTTTATCGTATTGCTTTAGATTTTATTTGAACCTTAAGGTAATACCATCTAATCGCTCAATCAGTTTTTTAACCACTAGTGAGCTAAAAGAGATAAAATTACGCATAATAAAAATCACTCAAAGCTATGAATACTCCTCAGAAATTAATAATTTAAAAAATAATAAGCCAATTATTAGCTCGAAGAGTTCTATATATACTTTTAATCCATTTCTTGACTCAATAGGAGTGCTGAGAGTCGGTGGAAGACTTTCTAACTCCGATCTTAAATATGAAATTAAACATCCTGTTATATTGCCAAGACCAGGTAATCACCTATCTACTTTGATTGTTCGCTATTTTCATCATCAAACTTTGCACGGTGGAGTGGAACTCACGTTATCAGTCCTTCGGGGTGAATATTGGGTCACCCAAGGAAGACGCAGCGTGCGAAATGTCATTAGGAAATGTATTGTCTGTTTTAAACAAAGGCCAACATGTCCAGAACAGTTAATGGAAAGTTTACCCTCTTGTCGCACAACACCTGCACGCCCTTTTTCTCATAGGGGTTGATTACGCTGGACCAATTCACCTTAAAATGTCAAAACATCGAGGAAACCGAACATATAAGGGATACATATGTATTTTTGTATGCATAGTAACTAAGGCAATTCATTTGGAGGCCGTTTCTGACTTAACTACTAATACATTCCTTGCGGCTTTCAGAAGATTTGTCAATAGACGAGGGTTATGTAGTAACGTTTACTCTGATAATGGGACTAACTTTAATGGAGCAAAGAGTTAAAAGACGCTATTAATAAAGCTGAGTGTTATCTACTGAGGAAGTAGCAAACGATGGCGTTAGTTGGCATTTTAATCTACCTTCAGCTCCACATTTTGGTGGACTTTGGGAAGCGGGTAAAATATTATTTTAAAAGAATAATTGGAAATGCATCCCTAACTTACGAAGAATTATCAACAGTCTTGACTCAAATTGAAGGGTGTCTCAATTCAAGACCCCTGTGTAGACTATCCGAAGACCCTGATGATAACAATATTCTAACTCCGGATCATTTCTTAATTGGCACATCTCTTAAAGCATTACCTGAAGGTTCCAAAGTAACCATTATCCATTCTATATTAAGATGGAATTTTTTGCAGCAATTAATGCATCACTTTTGGCAGCGTTGGTCCAAGGAGTACCTTGTTCAACTTCAAGGCCGTTCAAAATGGAAATGTCAGCAACAAAATCTTAAAATTGAAGATATTGTTCTCTTGAAAGAGGATAACTTACCTTTATGTAAATGGGCTTTAGGAAAAATCGTTCAAGTACACAAAGGACCAGATAAACTAGTTCGTGTAGTCACAGTAAAAACCTCGACAACTACATTTACTAGACCAATACATAAATTATGTCCATTGCCAATCTCTGATAATACATCAGAAATATATTAGGTTAGTTTCTTTGAAAAAAAAAATAATAATAAAAAAAAATTATAAAAAAATAATAAAAAATATATATATATATGTATATATATAATATAGAGCTTATTTACAAAACCTGTTCATTGCTTAGTAATAACAGTCTTTAATTTCAATTTTTGTTTATCACATTTATCTTATTAAAAATGATACGAACGGCTTTTTTTTCGATAAATAGATAATTTTTAGCAAGCAATTATTAGTCGATCTTCAACAGCGTTTAAAGTGACTAGTGAATTCTCAAGTACCAAATTTTTATTTTTTTTTTTTTGTGTTTAATAACATATCAGGTATTAAAACCATTTCCTAAGCTTAAACTTACTTATTTATGACTGTGTTCAGAAATGTCAACACTTGAAACCTCTGATCGGCCTCCAACACCAGGGCAAAATATCGAACGCCTCTTCATACAAACACCAACAACTTTAGCTACAACCCCAATCGCGTCCGTAACTAGGGGTGTAAATATAATGACGTTAAAAAAATCAAATGGTATCATTGAGATCGCGGATGAAGAGGATACCCCATCCAATCTCAATCATAAGAAAATAGATGAAGTTAAAGGTAGAATAAACACCACGAAATTTAAAGGGACTCCTAAGGAGGTCAGGGTCTTAAAAAACATGGTCATCAGGCATAAAGATGCAAACCCAGAGAATCGTCTTATGGTAATAGTAGAGGACCAGGGAGTCAATTATCCTATTTTTCTTCCAAAAGACAAACTGCTAAACTCTAAGAAAAGGAAATACAGCACCACTCTTCCAAATGGTCGCAGGGTAAATGTCAAAATGACAAAGGAAGGGAAAATAAAGGTTTTATTACCATATCTTACTTCTTTCATTTAATTTAAACCATTCATATCCTTCAACTTTCAATTTTTTTTTGTCTAAAATCCACATTTCCATCTTTTGAAAAAATTGTTAATCTTTTCAACGGGCCCCAGTATGTTCGGAACCGAACAATGTTTACTTTAATACAGTGTAAAATTTCGCGCAGAACTGCATTATCAATTAAAACTTTTATCCGTACTGTCACATTTTAGATACACGCCCATTTGATGAGAAAACAGGTTTGCACTAAGTATGTAAGTAAGTATGTATAATGTACAAGTAATTTTACTGCTATTATCTTATTTGGTAGTAGTAAATTGCTAAGTACAAAGAATAAATTACAATAGCGTGGTTGTGTAAACTGAAGTATACAGTTTTCATGATCCCGTTAACGTTCTTTAAATAGCTCGCACTTTGTAAATTGTTTACAGTAGTTTTCCTGTGTTGTGTGAAAAACCATTCTATATTTTGGGTATTGACCAAAATATCCATCATCGCATCCTAAAATTCCCGTAATATGAAGTGCAGTTATATATATATTTAAATTGTTAAGCAGGTGAGTAGATTTAAAGTCTTTAACGTATATTTTTTTTATTGAGAAAAATAAAAAATAAAAAAAGTGAATATCTATTGTTTTATTTTAAGTGTAAGTTAATTAAGGTTTATAATTGCACATGAAATATTAAGCTCATTTAATTTTTTACAAAAAGCAAAAAAGGGGAAAACGTCCCCAACATATGGTCCTTCGAGCCGGATTAAGTGATTGATGTTTTCGGAAATTATAAAACAGTAAAAACCTCGACAACTACATTTACTAGACCAATACATAAATTATGTCCATTGCCAATCTCTGATAATACATCAGAAATATATTAGGTTAGTTTCTTTGAAAAAAAAAAATAATAATAAAAAAAAATAAAAAAAAAATAATAAAAAAAATATATATATATGTATATATATAATATAGAGCTTATTTACAAAACCTGTTCATTGCTTAGTAATAACAGTCTTTAATTTCAATTTTTGTTTATCACATTTATCTTATTAAAAACGATACGAACGGCTTTTTTTTCGATAAATAGATAATTTTCAGCAAACAATTATTAGTCGATCTTCAACAGCGTTTAAAGTGACTAGTGAATTCTCAAGTACCAAATTTTTATTTTTTTTTTTTGTGTTTAATAACATATCAGGTATTAAAACCATTTCCTAAGCTTAAACTTACTTATTTATGACTGTGTTCAGAAATGTCAACACTTGAAACCTCTGATTGGCCTCCAACGCCAGGGCAAAATATCGAACGCCTCTTCATACAAACACCAACAACTTTAGCTACAACCCCAATCGCGTCCGTAACTAGGGGTGTAAATATAATGACGTTAAAAAAATCAAATGGTATCATTGAGATCGCGGATGAAGAGGATACCCCATCCAATCTCAATCATAAGAAAATAGATGAAGTCAAAGGTAGAATTAACACCACGAAATTTAAAGGGACTCCTAAGGAGGTCAGGGTCTTAAAAAACATGGCCATCAGGTATAAAGATGCAAACCCAGAGAATCGACTTATGGTAATAGTAGAGGACCAGGGAGTAAATTATCCTATTTTTCTTCCAAAAGACAAACTGCTAAACTCTAAGAAAAGGAAATACCGCACCACTCTTCCAACTGGTCGCACGGTAAATGTAAAAATGACAAAGGAAGGGAAAATAAAGGTTTTATTACCATATCTTACTTCTTTCATTTAATTTAAACCATTCATATCCTTCAACTTTCAATTTTTTTTTGTCTAAAATCCACATTTCCATCTTTTGAAAAAATTGTTAATCTTTTCAACGGGCCCCAGTATGTTCGGAACCGAACAATGTTTACTTTAATACAGTGTAAAATTTCGCGCAGAACTGCATTATCAATTAAAACTTTTATCCGTACTGTCACATTTTAGATACACGCCCATTTGATGAGAAAACAGGTTTGCACTAAGTATGTAAGTAAGTATGTATATTGTACAAGTAATTTTACTGCTATTATCTTATTTGGTAGTAGTAAATTGCTAAGTACAAAGAATAAATTACAATAGCGTGGTTGTGTAAACTAAAGTATACAGTTTTCATGATCCCGTTAACGTTCTTTAAATAGCTCGCACTTTGTAAATTGTTTTCAGTAGTTTTCCTGTGTTGTGTGAAAAACCATCCTATATTTTGGGTATTGACCAAAACTAATTTTTTATTATTCAGAGTATTGATCTGAATATTCTTATATTTTGGGTATTGACCAAAATATCCTCACTGTTATTCAGAGTATAGATCTGAATATCCTATATTTTGGGTATCGACCAAAATATCCTCACTGTTATTCAGAGTATTTATCTGAATATCCTATATTTTGGGTATTGACCAAAATATCCTCAGTGTTATTCAGAGTATTGATCTGCATATCCTATATTTTGGGTATCGACCAAAATATCCATCATCGCATCCTAAAATTCCCGTAATATGAAGTGCAGTTATATATATATTTAAATTGTTAAGCAGGTGAGTAGATTTAAAGTCTTTAACGTATATTTTTTTTATTGAGAAAAATAAAAAATAAAAAAAGTGAATATCTATTGTTTTATTTTAAGTGTAAGTTAATTAAGGTTTATAATTGCCCATGAAATATTAAGCTCATTCAATTCTTTACAAAAAGCAAAAAAGGGGAAAACGTCCCCAACACTTTTTATAAAAAAATTTTTTATTTTTTCCTAAAAACTTGAAAAGATAAATATAATTTTTTATTTTTTATATATTTTTTAGTTTTTAAGTATTTTACAAAGAAATATATATAATAAATTTACGGAAATAGTTCAAATTAACTTTACGACTAATTTGTTTATATTATTTTGCTAAAATACTATAATAAATATGGTTAATAAGATATTAATGAAATATATATTCCAATCGCTTTATTGCATTTATTATTTTAGATAAAAAAAATTAGTTAAGGATATGGAATCATTTATTTAGTCAGGTTCTGGAGAAAGAAAAATTATACAAAATCGGCATTTACAGCCATGGACATATAAATAGCACAAACGCGTTAATATAATAAAATGCTCGAATTTCTCAACATATCATTTTAGTAATTTTTTAATATGGGTGTTACTGTTCACCTACTGCTTACTGCAAAATTCTATAAATAGAATTTACCGTTATTATCCAGAAATGTTTATCTCTGGCTCTGTCAAGCCTTCAGTAGAGTATTCTGTCTAGACATTGAAATAGCACAAATTTTAAAAGGCGCTATTTATTATTGAATTATTTACATTTTTTGACTGCTATTATTTAATTTTGAATTCTCTTTTGTTTTTAATTGTTAAGTGTCAAAATGGGTAGGGGAACACATTATACTGCGGAAAAAAGAAAAATAATACATGAGATGTACAGAAAAGGTAAAAAGCCAGTTGAAATAAGTGAGATAATGAAGTGTTCTCCGAAAATGGTTTATAATGCAATTCAGCTAGTAACAGAAAACCCTATTTACTTAACTGAAAATAAAAAACGCAAACCAAAAGCACGAAAAACTACAGCTTCTATCGATAAAATTGTAATCCGGAAATGCAAAAAAGATCCATTTAAGTCATCAAGGGAAATAATCAATAAAATAAATGAAGAATATGGTATGAAAATATCCGATAGGCTAGTAAGAAGGCGATTAAATGAAGCTAAACTATTTGGTCGCATTAGTAGGAAAAAATCTCTTCTGTCCAAAAAAAACATCAAAAAACGTATTTGTTTTACTAAGGAACATCAAAACAAGAGCCTCCAATTTTGGAAGAATATACTTTGAAGTGATGACACAAAAGTTAATAGAATTGGACCAGATGGTAGAACAATCGTACATCTTCCGAATGGTCAAGCATTCAATCCCAAATACACACAGAAGACTATAAAATACGGTGGCGGTAATGTAATGGTTTGGGGATGTTTTTCGTGGCATGGAGTAGGACCTCTCGTTAAAATAAATGGAAAAATGGATAAATTTCAGTATTTAGATATTTTGAAAAATACGATGGAACCATATGTGTTTGAGTTTATGCCAGTAAACTGGACGTACATGCATGACAATGATCCAAAGCATTCAGCTAAAATTATAAAAGCATGGCTTTTAAAAGAAAAATTAATGTTTGAGATTGGCCAGCTCAAAGTCCTGACCTCAATCCCATAGAAAATCTATGGAATGATGTAAAGATCAGGATTGGACACAAAAATTTTAAAAATTTTGATGAGCTCTGGAATGGTTTACAAGAAGCTTGGTATTCTATTCTAAAAGAACGGTGCGAAAAACTTGTTGAAAGTATTGCGCGGAGAATTCAAGCTGTAATCTAAAATTCTGGTTACAGTGCTAAATATTAAGGAGGTTTGAAATTGAAAATTAGGCTTTTTTTCTTAATAATTGAACAAATTTTTACTATATTTTCAGAAAATCTCTCATTGTGCTATTTATATGTCTAACATTTTTTCTTGGCTTAGTTACTGTTTTGTGTGTTTCTACGACAGTTATCATTTGGGCTATTTTATATAATTGTAGCATAAATAAAAACTAAATTCCTTCTACTTCATTCCAGAATTTTTTATTAAATTTTGACAATACACGTATGTGTTTTTGTGCAATGTTCTGAATAGTGCGCCCTAATATCTTAAAATTATGCTATATTAAGTGAGATCTATCACAAAAAAAAAATATAGTGCCGAAACGCGGAGTCAACAGCTGTACGGTCTCCTTGTTGATATTAAATATGCAATGCAACGAAATTTTTGCGTATCAAGTTACGCGGATTTCCGCTGCATTTTTCTCACATTTTTGATATTAAGTTACTAATTTTTAGATAAGTTTTTAATCGTATTCTAACAGTTGTTGGATATATTTCTTTTATTGTTGAGATTAACCCTTGCAATAACCAATTAGGAAAGGAAAGTGATTTGATTCCAAACTAATTACTTGTTTAAAACATTTTTATTCTCTTGATTGTCACAGCGCATTACAATTGATGGATTGGTAACCTTTTAATATTCTGGCCCTGTTCTAGGAGGACTAGTTCCCGCTGTAATTTAGCTTTTTCCGCCGGGTCCGTAGTCCTGGCGATCTTCCGGTGAGTTTCCGCGATTTCCACCCGCAAACGAAATCTTACTCCTCCGCGTTTCTTCTTGTGAGACTTCGTTTTTTTAGGGATGCTTTCGGCCTCCATAGTTAGTGGTAAGGGTGCTCCCAGCTCCTGGTCTACAGTGCTACGCCTAATCAGCTCTGCCTCGGATCTTTGGGCGATCCGGCGCCGGTATTCTTCGATGGTGATGGGTCGAGGACCAGCAGATGGATTAGTTTTTAGGGCTTGTAACAGCGCGGACTCAACAGGCATAATTCTGCGAACAAAAAACGACACATTTTGGGCTTATGTTAACTCTAAAGGGGGAAGGACAGGCTGAGGGGGCAAATGCGAAGATTTTCCGAACTTACCTCGAGTAAAAGAAAGCTAAGGTGTATTTCACTAAATCTTTATTTCTTAATATTCTGAGTTCACAGTACTTTTCTTTTTTATAAAAATTTTCTAAGTTCACAGTTTCTTTTTTTAAAAAATATTCTAAGTTCACAGTTTCTACAAGGAAATATTCAAAAATTAAACCAAGTCCTCCCAAGCACAGTTTTGGCCATTATCGGCCGGTCGTACTTGAGAAGAATTAATTTAATTTCTTTCTTAAAGACAGTTTTTGAGAAAAGACTACAGTTTTGGCCATTATCGGCCGGTCATAGTCTCTTTTCAAAAACTTACCTTCTTTCCAAAAAATTTACAATACAACTGCCCTTTTTTACGTTGAAGCTTTTCTTTTATAATTAATTTCTGGTCCCACTACTTTAATTTTCAGTCTGCTCAATTTCCTGTTGACTTGTGTTTTTCGTTATTAATTTTTTTGTCAAACTCGCGAAAAATTTACTTTAATTAAATTTCGATTCCCGTTTGAATATTTTCCCACACTGTGCAATTTTTAATTTCATGAACTTTCGTTCTTGGGACTTTGTACCGGCTACATACTATGTATTTCTTATACGTCTTTTTACTTCTTCTACTTCTTTTTATTCCAGACTTAAACCTACATGATGGAGCTTTTAATGTTTTTAAGCTTCTAACAACTTTGCCTTGCTTGATCTTTTTAAGCTCTTTGCGTTAATCTTAATCCTAGACTTAAACCTACCTGATGGAGCTTTTAATAGCTTGTACATGCACTTACAAAATTGTACAACTTGCACAGGCGCTTACAAAATTTTTACATTTCTGCCTTAAAACTCCATTTCTAATATATTTTTTACCCAAAAAAAAAACATTTAAGTGCAATCCATAATTTAATACAATATTCATATCTTTTTATCTCTATAAAAATATACCCTAACACAGTCGAGGAGTCGACTCGCATTTTAAATAATTAATAAATAAAATTGTAATTAAAAAATTAAATTAATAAAATTAAAATTACAGTAACTTTTGTTAAATAATCAATAATTAATTAAATTAAATAATTAATAATTAAATCAAAGTATAAATAAAAATAAAATAATAAAATAAAAGTAAAATTAAAATAACTTTTATTAACTTATACATTGTTATTAATAATGAAAAACACTATATTATAAATTGCGTTAATGAAAAAGAAGTGGAATAAATCTATATTACCTAAAATATGTTATTTTATTTTTCTACATAAATTAAATTGTTTGTATAATTTAATTCAATTGTTACAATTATTTGTAAAACAAGTTTTAAAGTTATCTTCAATTTGCATTAATTATTGAAAAAAGCATACATTATTCATAGTATCAGTGTAAATTTACTCTAATAAAATAATTCAAAAGATTTTAAAATTTTTCAAGTACTTACCATTTCTTTTTTTAAAAGCAAAGTATACGAAAGTTTACAGTTTTCTGGTCAAAGAGGTTAACAGAAGTGTAATATACCTATAATCTAATTAATTTTAATTATATAATTTACCAATTCTTCGATACTTACCTTTTTCATTCCATTTTCTAAATTTTTATAAATTCAAATTTCCGTTAATTTTGTTTCTGTTACTTTCTATCACGCGAATTGGTGAACCTTATACGAGAAAAAAATTAATAAAAACAAAAATTATAGAAAAACATTGACAAGCATCTGTTGCAAACGCATAAATAGGAAAAACATAGAGCCTAGAAATCAGTTGAAGTTTCAAAAGTCCGACATTTGATTTAATTGTGAATGTTTAAAATTTTTAATTTAATTTAAAGAATTATATCGTCTATCATAATTCTGCTTTTTTTGTATTTTACAATGTAAAAAACTAATTGTATTCAAAAATTGTAAAAGTCTAAAATAAATAAGATTTTGAAATTAAAAGGATGTACATTTTAATTGTTTTTTTTTTCAATCGAAAAATTAAAACTATTTTGCATCTATTAAGCTAGGTTTAATATATTACACATTTGATATAAAAATAAAAATTGATATATAAAGACAAGATAGGTTTTCGGGATTAGAAGCTTTACTCTGTCTATTTCATTGAAACCAACACCGTCCAAAAAATATAAACAGCTCTACAACAACACGTGTTACGAAGATTTCCGAAAATTTATAAAATCGGATCAATGAAAATTTGTATTTCTGCGTTCTATTTGCTTTTAATTATTTTTTTTTATCAAGCATTTGTTTTTACATATTATTTGAATTCAGAAGTAAAAGTGTGCATTCAACAAAAATTATGTAGTTTATAGAAAAAATTAAGTTCTTTAGCTCTAAATACTAAGAGATTGAAAAACTTAATTTTTTATGATTATGAAAATTTTTCAAATCTAGTGAAATGTAAATATAATATTTACAATAAATACAGAAAGCTTTTTAATTCAGATAAATAGAATTTTAAATTATACCACCAGCAAAAAAATCAGATATAAAAAGAACGAAATTTTATTTCAATCTAAAGCCATTAAGCTTTTACGGGTTCATCATCTTTAGGTAAAGTCTGCTTGTCACAATTATATCTTAAATTAAAAATTTTTGCAGTTCAATGATGTACGCAGCATATTGGACTCCATCCTCTTTTGTAATAGCAAAATATAATTTTTAGAATATGTTTTAATACTGCTGCTTGTTGTTATTTTTACGGCTGGTAAAACATTTTCCTTAGGAGCCTAAGTTTTCCGAAATTTTGAAATAAATTTTCTATCTGCTAAAATAATGTAAGTGTATTGTTTTACTGCATCTTTTTCTGTAGATAATAAACTCAGCTTTATGCATTTATTCTCCGACATTATTGCTATAAAAGACTTCTTTATTTGACCATTTTAATACTATAGATTCCAGGAATACAGACATCATAATTGAAAAGTATTTCTTTACTTTTAATTTTAATACTCTTCACAGCTGCAATCAATCATATTATTGAAAATTTCAAACAAATTAACGATTAAATAAATTTTATTTTGTGGCAAGGGCTCGTTGTAAGTAATTCTTGCTTTTTTTCAAACAATAAAGTTCTTTATCATCTGATAATAAAGTAATCAACAGCATAAATCCGACCAGTTTTTATGCCACAACAACTACATAAAGAGAGCGATAAATTTTGATCTGACTTTATTGCTAAATGATGAGTGAAGTAATCATACTCAAAATAATTTAAGTAAAAATAATAAGTGTTGATTTAGTATCGTTGTTTGCTAATAATCTTAACTTTCTATAAAAACAGGTTCTTATTCAATAAAAAATCTATTGAAGTATTTTTACATATCCTTGCACCATCATCAAAATTATCATTTAGCGAAGATTTATTCGTCATACTCATTTTAAGATTATAGAAGTTTAGCCGCCAACTTTTGCATTTTAGTCATGTAATTTATTTTGCTCAAAAAACATATCCCTTGAAAAATGTAACTTGTATCTCGTTTTTTATTATTATTTATCTTGAATTTAATGCTAATGTTTAATGATAATTTAGCAGTATTTTTTTTTGCAATTATAAACCGTGGATTTTTAACATCGAATGTTGTTTACAAATTTTTTGTGTCCCTGTTGAACTTTACGAATCTTTACTATTTATATCTTCAACTTAAGTAACTTTTTTTTGTTATCCTAGAGTTAACATTTTTAAACAGCTGTCATTGTATTATTGATTACCATAACTTAATTGCTCATGTTTAACTAATGATTGTTCTTGCTCTAACTTTAAAACATTAGTTTGTTCGGTGAATCCCAAAATTAAATACTTTAAAAAAACGATCATGTCACGCTCATCGAGAATTCTTGTAGTTATAAATTCTTAGTAGTCAGGAAAAGTTTTTGAGCCTTACAAGCTGCACTATTTATATCTGGAATCTTAGAATTCTTATTAATATATTCAACTTAGCTTCAACCATATGTGATAAATGTAAAATTTTACAGTTTTTCCATTTTATCTCTACATCCGTTTAAGTTATCTTTAATTTCGATTCTAATTTTACCTAATTTTTTTGTTACATGAATTTCAGTTTTATTATTCTTTTAAATTAATAGCTTTTCTTAATAATGTAACTTAAATATAAAAAGTTTTCTTTATGATAAAGGCCATAAACATTTTAATTTTTTTCATTAACCATGTTAAAACATCATAAAACTTTACTTACTTATATCAATTTCTGATTTCATATAATGCAAAAAAAAACAAACATTTTGAAGAATTTTGAGTTTTAATGATTTAACGTTCCATTGATTCGATTAAATAAAAAACAAGACTTTAAGGAAGATATGTTTATAGGCAATCATAACAGTCCTTTTATATATCCTAATTTAGTTTAAGATTAAAAAATTAAATTATTTCACCGTGAATATGACTTCCGCTAGAGAAGACAGAGCAAATAATTTAAAAAATTTTGGCGTTTCTATAATCAATAAAAACGTTTTTGCAAAACATACATCTCAGAATAAATACCAATATTTGTTGACACGTCCGTTTATCGCTGTTTCAAACAGGAATTTTAAGGATTGACTAGCACTCTAAGAATGACATGGGTCATTAAATTGTGACAACTAGTAAATTAATTATTATTAGATTAAATTTCCTTTATTTCAAAATCTTGCAAAAGGTATTTTAATCTTAGATTTTTAAACATTTCTCTTTTAACTCTGACTTTCTACTTATATCAACTTAATACTTAACATTATTGCAGTTCAATTTCTTTGATAGTGGTATCACATGCGTTTATCACTTAAAAAATGGCAGAGAATTTATAGATCCACGCTAAGGTTAAGGGGAACAACTAGGATGACATTTTCGAAATTTTAATTTTTTTTTGTATTTTTTGATAATTTTAACATTGTAAAATAACATATCAAAATTCTACCGATTTGATTCTTGGATCACTGCAGAGATTTTTATTTTTAAAGACTGAGAAGATTGTGGATAGCTCGCTGGAAAGCCAATAGTTTTATTTCAAAAAATTTCATTGTATTTTTCATTCATGATATTTGCCAAATTTCAAAACATTCGGTGCATTATTTTTTTTTTCAAAAATTCACAAAAATCACCCTGTTTTTAGATGCTCACACTAGTGTGCCCCTGTTATGTAAATCATCTGCACACCTGGGCTCAACGATGATTTACCTCCCAAAAGCCCTTTGGTTATCCCATTTCTGCATCAATTTGCCCATTTTCTTTGGTCAACGTATGTTGATTTACACGTTTTCGCCTAAATCTGCTCTCCTTTGAAATATTTAGGCCACATGTTTTTGTTCTTGTGCCTTTTCTGCTGATCGGAAGGATACCAAATTTCTCTGGACCCCTAAATGTGAAGAATCGTTTCAAACCATCAAACAATCATTAGTTTCACCCCCTCTTCTCATTTACTCAGATTTTACCAAACCCTTTAACCTGACAACTGACGCTAGCAGCGAAGCATTAAGTGCGGTCCTTTCACAGGGAAACGTAGGAAAGGACCGGCCAATCGCTTACGCAAGTCAAACTCTTAACAAAGCAGAGCTCAATTATTCAACTATAGAAAACCAACTACCCGCCATCGTATGGGCAGTGAAAAACTTTCGTTGTTACCTCCAAGGTAGACCTTTCATGATTTATACCGATCATAAGCCTTTGAAAGGCATTTTTAACGTAAAGGATCCAACTACACGGTTAGTTCGATTCCACCATAAATTATCAGAACACGACTGAAAAATTGAATACCATCCGGCAAATGTAACACAAATGCCGATGCCCTTAGTCGGGTAAAAACAAACAACCTGGACGAGTCCAAAAACCAATTATACTTTCCCCAAACTAGCCTTTCGAAAGAACAATATGCAATCAGTACAGAACCAGCTTTGAACATTATTACACAATCTCAGACAAAAATAAAAGATACTATTCTACCCATTGAAAATCAAGACAAAACGTTACAACTCCCCAAATCACCCACTATAGTGTTGAGTGACCATATGTTTTTATGCAGGGGTCCATACCCCTGAGGACCAAACATAGGCACGATTTACCAGGTGTCTTGTATGTGGCGGTGTAGCGAGCCCGCTATGCGCGGCTATTGCGGTAGAATTAGAGGGGTGGTTCTTGCCACAGACACACTGGACCAAATCTCGCTACTGAAAGTTGAAATAAAAGAGACAGGAGCGCTAAGCTCGAATAAAAGGGGACTGCAGGCCGCAGGAAGAGAAAAAAAAAAGCTAAACAAGAGAAAAAGAGAATTCGATACAAAGGAGTTAAGCCCCTTTGCTCGCCCATCCTATGACTGAGCCGGCTGACCTGAAAATTAAAAAAAGTGAGGAGAGGGGGGGATTAGGACATCTCAATTAAAGAATTTTTTTTTTTTTTATTTAAACATTATTTATTCAAAAAAAATGAAAAAAATTAAATCATTTAGCTAAAGTAAGGCTTATGTAAAAAAAACTTTATTACTAATCCAAGTAAACGAATCTATATACATAGGAATTTAAACAAAAAATATATAACCATTGTTGTTGTTATCAAAAAAAATGTGTAACCTTATTGGCGAATAAATTCAATCTAAGATAAAATAATTAAATTTAATACTTATTCACTACAAAAAAAAACTATTAATATATTTATAGGAGAGAAAAAAAAATATAAAAATAAAAAAAAACAAAATAAATAAGTCAATCTTAAGTGAATTCTTCCTTCCGCAACGGACTTGATGGGCCCAGCAATCCGAAATTCTAAAAAGAATAATTCCTAGACAGAAAAAAAATAATTTCTAATTTAATTGGATCCTTTGGATCTTTCTTTTTCCCTCTTATACATATATATATATATATTTATGCATGTATTTTAATACCAAAAAAAAATTAAATTTACACTAGCAAAATCTTAATGGAACAAGCATTTTAATAATTATTCCCTAACGAATTATTTCAGATCCTGAATACAAATCCAATTCTCGATTGACACAATGAAAAAATTTTTGTATTGTAATATTTCATTCGTTCTACCCTGTGACAAAAAAAATTTTTCCAGTTCCAGTTCCAGTTTATCAAAAAAAATTAAAATTACAAAAAAAAACGTAATCTATCCTATATCCAAAATTACTCTACTTAAATGAATGTTTCCTTACACTTTTTACACCGTAACCATATCTAACCTTCCCTCCTGGAAATCCTTTATAACTTCTTGTCGCCAAAATGGTGTAAATGATAGCAGGGGTGTAATAAATATGTTTTGTTTACTGAAGACGATTCCATAAACATCGGTTTTTTCTAATGATGCTCAAAGCCCGTGAATTTACTGCTAGGCGGCCTCCCCGTTCGGTTCACACTTTTCGTATTTGTTTTGCTTACGGACACTTTGTATCACGTCAGTTAGACGAATGTTTTTTTTTTTTTCATGTATGTTTTAATTTTCACTATTATTTTGCATTGAATGAGTAAGTTTAACTTGTTGTTTTACTGCTATTTTAATTAAACAACAACGAGGTATCTAAAATACGCTGCACTTCACGTTTACAATTTTAAAGTATTTAATATAGCCAAAAAAAAAAAGGTGGTGTCCGGTTTCCCAAACATATCATTTAATATATTGAGTTCAAATTTAAAACCATTAAATTTTCTTGAGAAAAAAAAAATCAAACTATTTATTAACAACTAAAATTTAATATAAAAATATAATAAACTTTTTATACTTGATTGTCACTTCCACTGTCTGTCTACCGAAGTCCAAAAATCGACTGACTCAAGCCAAGCTACAACATTTTTCTTTTGCATTTTGTCAACGGGAAAATCAACAGTCCCGTTGGCAAAATGCAAACGAAATTATTTAGAGCTAAGCTGTTGCAGCTTGGCCTCTTATTCCTAATTAAAATTTAATTTAAAAAAAAAATTTTTTTTTTTTTTTTTCATTCAGGGGCCCGTTACAATAGTCAAAGTAACCGGAACGAAAATTGACAAACAGAATACTATCATGAGAAATTTAGAATCTCCACCTCATGAAAAATGGAAAGCGGTTGAAATTATAATCTCTCCCGACGAGATTAATATAATACTTAAAGACCATCATGATTCTCTCTTTGGAGGTCACCAAGGAGTCATAAAAACATTAAAAGAATAAGCCAAAAATTCTGGTGGAAACATATGTTCCACGATATCAAACTCCACATAAAACAATGTAAGAAATGTCAGACCATGAAGGCTTCCCGTTTAACCCGTATGCCAATGGTCATCACGGATATTGCAAAACAACCATTCGAAAAAATTTACCTAGACATAGAAGAGACTAATTGCGGTAATAAATATATCCTAACTTTTCAAGACAATCTTAAAAAATTTGTCGATTGGTATGCCATCCCAAACGCTGAAGCAGAAACTATAGTCCAAATTTTTTTTGATCAAATTATAGCCCGATACCGAATTCCCCAGAAAATAGTGACTGATCAAGGGTCTAATTTCTTAAGCGATTTATGTAAAAGTGTATGCAAACTTCTCAAAATCAAAAAACTTCAGACCCCTGTTAAGTGTCAATAGATAGAGAAATTAATTATTTAATAGGCCTAAAATTAATAAATTAATTAATTTTCTAAATAAATTTAAAATTAATTATCGGCCATCTTGAGGAGAAAAAAAATAATAAAAGTAAAAGAATTTATTCACTATGGCCACCAATACACATATATTAATTTAAGTAAAAAGGCGTGGTCACTTTTAGAATAAGATAATTAAAGAAAATAATAGATAATAATTTTAAGATTAAAGGAAAATGCGATTATGACCACTAATACTTAAGTAAAAAGGCGTGGTCAATCTAATTATTATGAGAGAAAGCTTTAAATATTATTTAAGAACTATTTTAATATAATAAGAAACCAATTAAGAGAATTAAGAGAATTTAGTGAAAGTCTCTTTGGTTTACTTTTAAAAAATGTTCATTTAATTAAATTTTATTAAATTGTTAACTTCGCATAAATTAATAGGAAATATAGAAATCAATGAAAATTAAAATAAGAGAAAGGGAAAAAATTGTTGTCAGTCTGTAAATTTTTCTGAGCAAATTACCACGCCGTACCTAGGCAGGTAAGTTGCTTTATTTCTTAAAAAATTTTAAAAATAAAAATAATAAAAACAAATAACTTGCCCCAACTGGCAAACAAAGAAAAACTATATTTGAGTTTTACACTTGGCTTTTTAGCCACCATATTATTGCCCTACAAGGCAAACTAATTTTAAGTTTTAATTTAGGGACTTTAGGGAAAAATTTGAATAAATTTTTAAGATTGGACTTAGAAAAATTTAAATAAATTTTTAAGATTGGACTTTAAGATTTTTTTAAGATTAACTTTAGAGAAGTTTTTACAAATTGAGTTTAAGTTTAGTTTAGGGAGATGTTCAGAAAGTTTTCCCTTCCATCCTTAGCCCCCTTTATCCATACCTTATAAGGCAGCCTGTTTTAGGAAAGTCCGTTGTTCTTTTGCCTTCAGACGAAAAACTGTTACCGTATAGGGAAAAAATATTTCCAGAAGGAATCTGGTTTCGAAGGTTCTCTCTAAATGATTCAAGTCAACCAAAACGACTCTAAGGGAAATTAGTCCCAAGGTTGAGCAAGGGATTAATATTCTAGCGAAGCATCCGGTAGTCACATTCCAGTTGGAGTGTGGAGGAAGGTTTACAACATTTTAGGCGCAGCCGATAGGATCTTACTCAAGGAATTTAGCTTTCATTTGTCGCAATATCTGAAGGCGGATCTAGAAAAGTAAAATCAACGAATATTAAGCAACGGTAATTAAGACATTACTAGCTCACGAACCTACTCTCATCGGTAAACCCAGCTTAATGCCCTTTCATGACTCCGATGCAAATGAAGGAAGCCTTTCAATAACCCCAATAAGTCGAGGAAAAGCATCACTTCCTTTAACTCCAGGACTACAAGAGTTCTCCGATTTAATCGACTCGTTTACAAATGTATCTTCAAATGAAGATACAAGTCCTCCATTAGAAGTAAGTCAAACATCTCAAACGCCTGATAAGCAATCACGACTCAGGAAGTTTAAAAGAATTTTTTCTCCCAGGAAACAACAGACCAGCACGGGTAAAGGCGCAACAACGTCAAAATCAACAGAAAAATAAATAAAATCCCATCAATACAGACTGGTCTCCTGCGCTATGGTAAACCTTTTAAAAGGCGAACTAATTCATTCTCAGGATTCGATAGCGGCGCGATTACGAATAGCCCTGTTAGAACCACCCCAAGACTACCTTCAATAATCATATCCCCCGTCATGCCTGTGGATATTAGCAAAATTAATACACTGGTATGCTCGGGCATACCTTTGTTAACTAGAGAAAAAGGACCTAACTTACTGAATGAAATAAATTCATTCCTGAAATGTTGCGCTTGAAGAGACACAAATCTTCCTACAGTTATTACCCATACGTTTCCGCGACAAAGCATCTGTCGTTCTAGAAGAGGAATATAAGGACCTAAGGGAACTAGAAACCTTAATAAGGACTAAGTTAATTAACACCAAACCCTACCTCACCCTTGTTAATGAACTTAGGGTGTTGAGACAGGTACCAGGAGAAAGCTTGGTATCATTTGGAAATCGAGTAAAAGACCTATACACGGAGTGCTGTTTCAGTAACAAGGAGAGGCATAGTGGGGAAGCCGCTTTAGCAATTGAAGCCGATCTGGAAGAAACGGCGGCTTATACCTTCAATATAGGGATAATAAATCCTAATCATAAATTTTTCCTTCTACAAAGCGACAACCAAACAATTGTCAGTCTTGCTGGATAAAGCAAGAAAGCTCGAAGAAGCTGAACATCTAATGCTGCTGAACCCCCCACAGTTATCTTACAATCAACCACCCCCAAACATACAATGCAATAATCAACCGCAACCCAAGGGACCACCAATTCACCCTAAATCTGAACCCAGTCCATTTTATCCAAAAAATTCACATAATCAATTTCACCCCAATCTACCTCAAAACTTACAAAATAGATTCAGGCCACAGAGAAATCAACATCCTGTCCAATGCGGATTCTGCAATAAGCCGAGTCACACATATGCAGATTGCCGCATGCGCAAGAACACCCTTTTCTGTCCTAAATGTAAGGTCTATGGGCACAACATTCAGAGCTGCGCAAATAAAATCTCAGGGTCCCCAAAACCAGCTCCTATTCAGTTTCATACTCTACAAAACAGAACTGAAAGACAAGGACCAAATACAAGGTGCGAATTTTGTCAGCGGGATGGTCATACCCTACAAACACGCCGAACCAAGAAACAATGGGAGTCAAGGACCGACCCAAGACAACCACAACGTCCGCTAGTTAATACATAGTCGGAAAACTAAAACAGGGCTGCCATCCAAAGTCTGAAGCGACCAGCAGATGTCAGCCCAGTCCATCTAAAATATGTACAGCTCTAATACCGATCGACATAGTAAAAGGAGGAAAAGCCGATTTAATAATCGACACCGGTGCAGAATGCAGTTTTATAAAAGAAAGTATAATCAAACATTCAACCCCCATAACCCAAGATAAGACGACAATTTCCACAGCCTTTGGGATGGGGTCGACACAAGGTAAGTGCACCGGTAAAATACTAATGAAATCCCCTTTACCCTGTGAATTCCACGTACTAGACGAAAGGGTAAACATACCAGGAGATGGCATATTAGGGTGCGATTTCTTACGTAGGAATTGTAATATTGAAGGACCAAGACAAATTCTTACTTTCCCTCGCAAGGCAAATAAGGAAATCCTCATTATTCCAATATCCAACCAACCAACTTCCGTTTTCCCTCGCAAGGAAAGTACTAAGGATTTTTCTGGACAACTATCAAACTTTCAAAATCCAGCCACACCCTTTGGTGTACCATCCAATATCCCAAAGACACAAAACCAAAAACCAACCAACTCACTCATGGTAGAAATTGAGCCTAAGGAAAAGACACAAAGTCACAAGACAAAGCTTACCATCATCGAAAGTGGTAACGCTTCAACGTCTGCTAAGCTTGACAATATTAAATCCCCGGAAAAAATCGTTATACCGGTACGAACTGAAAACATTCTACAAATAAATACAGAAAAGAAAGGAGAATTTATATGCCCTCAACAAAAAATAACGAAAGGTGTCTATCTGGGAAATTGCATAATAAAAGCCATGGATAATCGGATGGTAATACCCATAATAAATGTTGACGAAAACGACAAAATTCTAACAACCATCAAACCTAGACTACTCTCTTTAAATAATTTCAACATACGACCTTTAAACTTAAATACGAAGATTCTCTGGAACATTGCTCAGTTAATCTCAATAATAGGGCCCAACTACTTTACGACAACCTAGATTTGGATCAAACTCTGAATAAAGAGGAACTAAGAGCATTAAAAGACTTATGTGAAAACTATACCGACATATTTCACTTACCTGGAGATAAGTTAACCCATACATCCACCCTAAGCCATGAAATACCCATTAAACCTAACGAAAGCCCGAGTAATCAGACAATGTATCGTTTACCCGAGAGACAAAGCGAAATAATCAACGAACAGATCAAAGAAATGTTGAACAACGACATAATAGTCCCAAGTAAAAGCCCCTGGAACTCCCCTTTGTTATTAGTTCCCAAGAAGGACTGCCCAGATGGGGAAAAAAGATGGCATGTACTCGTAGATTTCCGGAAGTTAAATCAATTAACAATCGGAGATGCTTTTCCGCTACCACGCATTGACGAAATTTTAGATCAATTGGGACATTCACGTTATTTTTCCACTTTAGACTTGGCCAGTGGTTATCATCAGGTATGCGTTAACCCAAAAGATCGTGCAAAACAGCTTTCAGCACGACACAAGGCCACTTTGAGTTCAACAGAATGCCATTTGGACTCAAGGGAGCCCCCGCAACCTTTCAGCGTTTGATAAACATGGTACTAAGTGGTCTGCAAGGATTCAAATGCTTCGTGTATTTGGACGATATTGTGGTGTATGGAAAAAGCATTAAAGACCACAATGATAAGTTAGAAGCTATTTTCCAGAGATTAAGGGAACACAATCTCAAACTAAAACCTGAAAAGTGTCATTTCTTGAGAAAAGAGATCACTTATCTTGGACACCAGTGTTCACTACAAGGAGCATTACCCGATCCCAACAAAGTTAAGTGTTTCCAAAGGTTCCCACGCCCTAAGACCATACGACAAGTACAATCTTTCCTTGGTTTTGCAAATTATTACCGAAAATTTATTCCGAATATCTCCAAAATCACGAAACCCATTAACAAAACCCTCAGAAAAAATAACAAATTTAAATGGACAGAAGATTGTGAAACAGCCTTCGAAACTCTAAAAAAAATTGCTGATACCTCCACCTCTATTAATATACCCGGATTTCAACCTACCCTTCACCCTTACCACGGATGCAAGTGCAGACGCACTTGGAGCCGTTCTTTCCCAAGGAGAACCAGGAAACGACAAACCAATAGCCTACACCAGTCGCACCCTAAACGGAGCGGAACGAAGATATTCCACAATAGAAAGAGAACTACTGGCCATAGTAAGGGCCACGAAAAATATCCGTTGTTACCTATATGAGCCCAAAAAAGGCGAGAAGCACGGCAGACGAACGAAAATCCCAACAAATCTAGGACCAATTCCCCGGAGTAATTGCCAGTCAGTTCAGATAAAGAGGAGAAAGAAAATCCCATAGAACCAGAATCCAAGTCCGAAGCTGATGTTATTTTACCAGAATCTTTAGATAACCAAGCCATAGAGGTATCCGATCCAGCTGACATAGAAACAATACTGAAGGATTATCACGACACTCCGTTAGGAGGACACTCGGGAATACAAAGAACATACCAAAGAATTAGGCAACATTACAAGTGGACCAATATGTATAAGGATATCAAACAACATATAGAAAATTGCACCAAATGCAAACAAAATAAATCAAGTAAGGCATATAAAATGCCTATGGTCATTAGTGACACTGCGGAACAACCTTTTGAAAAGGTTTATTCAGATATAGTCGGACCACTTCCAATATCAAATAACAGGAACAAATACATATTAACGTTTCAGGACGATTTAACTAAAATCTTGGACTGTTTCACTCTAATAAACTGCGAAGCAGAAACAGTGGCCGTCTGCTTCTACAAAAACATCATTTTGAAATACAACACCGTTCCAACAAAACTAATCACTGATCAGGGTACCAATTTCTTGAGCGACTTATTCAAAAAGCTTTGTAAATTACTACACATCAAGAAAGTACAAACAACCGCTTACCACCCACAAGCCAATGGAAGCCTAGAAAGGGCACATCGACCGATAATTGAATATTTAAGGAATGTGGTAGATGGAAACCCAACGGAATGGGATGGTTGGTTAGGTGAAGCGGCCATGGCATATAACAATACATCCCATACGAGTAGTAAATTTTCCCCAGTATTCGCATTATACGGTTTTACAAGACCCATCCCAAGTAATCTCACTAAACCCCCAGAACCGTTTTACAATTTTGATGATTACTGCATTTACGTACAAAACAAAATGAGAAGCCTTCACCAGAAAGCCCGGGAAAATTTACGCAAAGCAAAGAAGTCTCTAAAACACAATACGATAAAACCGCTCATGCGCCCACAATACACGTAGGAGATAAAGTATTAATTCGGAATGCTAACAAAAAGCATAAATTATCCTCCATATGGATAGGCCCCTACGAAGTAGTAAAAATCAACAGTAACGTAAATTGCACTATAAGGATAGACGGAAAACTTCGCCGAGTCCACCTCAATCGTTTGAAATTATTCTAACTCCATTACGTATAGCTAAACATTTTCCATTCTATTTTCGCAAACATATAAATATAGATATTACATTCCTCTAAACTAAATAAACTAACCAAGCATTCTGACACCAAAATTCTCTCAACAGGAGCGCAAAACATCACTTATTGTTAGCAGAAGTTTTTCCACACGACCGAAAGCATAATGTTCGCCAAGGAAGCTCCCCTCATATACTTCGCATTTGGATATCCCCACAAAATCTATTTGACAGACGTACCAGAAGAGGAGGAAAGGAAATTTTCCACCAAGAAAATAACGGAAAACCTAACAAGTTGTAAAGGTTATGTCGGTATTGAATACGTGGTGGCTCTAACGCAAGCAAAAACCGATCTAACCAAGTATGAATGCACACTATGTCTCATCGGGGCCGGTGAAGATGCAATGGACTATCATGTGCGAACCAGTTACCATCGGGAGAAGTTTTTAAGGAAACACTTTCCACGATTAAGCCGGAGATGCCGAAGAGTGCCAGAGCCTCGTAAATCTTGGTTGCTAAAAGACGTGACCAGGATATTGGAAACATACCATGGGAGAAGCCTACCCTTTGAAGTAAAGGCAGACTTTTTCGAACAACAGAGTTATGAAGAAATTGGCAACGTTATGGCATGCCAACGAAGTAAATGGTCCATCATCCACGGACATTCTGGACATAAAATTTATAAAACAATACTTCAAGAAAAATGGTCAAAAAGGGTTCTATTTCCACCAATACTATGCGGACTATCATCAGAAACAAAGCAAATATTTAAAAAAAAAAAAAAAAAAAAATCCAATAAATGATTATAAATAATAACACACGTTTAAATAACCAAAATCATCCTGCCTTCATATTTCAGTCTTCATGTGGGAAAAAATGAATCCTAATACCAGGATTCCAAGGAACCAAGGAACCACAAACCCATTTTCTATCGCTCACCACCAATACCTTTTTCAAATAGACACTATTTGCCACGACAACTCCATGTTTTCAACCCCTTGAACCTATACCCCTACTCACGAGTCTAATTACCCCCATTTTTCCTATTGTTTTTTTCCCTAGGCACCATGTGGACATCCAGATCAATAATTTTAGACGTCTTGAAATTAGTGAGACTGCAAACGCACATTTTACCCTTAAACAATACAGCCGTTTTTCCCGAGGACAAAGGGAAAGCCATCCTTTTTAAATCAACATGGAAAATCATTACCCAACGAGCACTAATAAATGAGCAAGAAGCGCTAGAATTCATCAACAATTGCGAAAACCACGTAGAAAAAATCTGCAGCCTTATCCAAGAATACCAAGCCGACAGCTTATGCCATTCCTGTATGGAAGAAATAAGAGGAATTAAGAAGAAATTGCAAAGCCTAAAATTATCTCTTACCCAGTAATAAACGAAGGAAACGTGGTTTAATAGATTTCGGTGGCAAAATAGCCAAATTCATGTTTGGGACAATGGATAGCAGTGACAGCGAAAACATTTACAAAAGGCTTGAGACCCTAGAAAGGCATGACACGGACAGTTTACACTTGATGCAAAAGCAAATATCATTGGTAACCACCGACACTTTAGGATCAGCAATGAAAAACATTAGTCTACAAGGGAACCGGTTATTAGCACGATCACAGGAATTAGAGAAACGCATCCATCAGGAAATCATCTCCCAGAATAAAATAATTAACCTAATACATCTAAAAACAGATGCCAATGAACTCATCGCCTTCATCCTACTAACTTTACACCAGATTTCAAACCACCTAACTGAGCAATATGTAATCTTTAACACCCTCACTCTAGGAAAAATTCACCCATTGAAAATAGACCCGGTGACTTATCTGAACCTAACCACAACAATCATGAATAACTTCCACACTCACGAAATAATAAAGGAATTCCAAACAATTTCACAACTTTCCCGAGTCCAATTCCTAAGAAATAACTCTAGCATCTACATAAAAATAGAAATCCCTTTAATGGAGCCAACGGAACATCAAATCCAACGCATTTATCCACTCCCCAGAAACCAGAAATCAAACTCCACATTAACAATTGATGTCGAATCTCTATATCTCATTAGGAACAACGAGAATCATTCGTATCTAAAGTATACATACGTAGATTTTAACCGCGACTGTGAACAAATACATACTCTCCACCTTAGAAACTTACACGTGCCCAAGCAAACCCAAGTTAACAACATTGGGTTTGACAACAAGGATTGCATCTCGAATATCATTAACAGCAATCCTAACAGCAACAGTTGCAATCACCGCATCATCAGGGGTAACCCAGAAATACTAACCAAACTTTCAGCCAAGAATTCCTGGCTCTTTATTTTCAACGCACCTAAACTTCTACGAATACAATGCCAATATAATCTGCAAATCACAACCCTCCTCGGAACAGCAGTACTAACGTTACCCAAACCCTGTACTTTCACTATAAATTTTCATGAAATACCTTACACCGACAACACAAACACCGAGATATCCATTCAAGCCGTTCACTCTAACCTACCCAAAATTCTTCCATTTAACACATCACGCCCGCTCCAGGAAAAATTCGAAAACCTAGAAACCCTAAAAATCGTAGAAACTAACCAATATTCTGATCTTTTAAAAGTGCACAGCGAAGATTTAAACGAATTTTCCAAAAACCTCATGCAAACCGAACTAAGTCGGAAAATGGAGACATATAGAACCCATAGCAACATTAACAGTATCCTACTAACAATAGTCCTACTAATTTTCCCCATTCTAGCGATTAAACTTTTATTATCCTGTGTTAAGAAAAAGCAAAACAAAGCACCGCTCCAACTACAAATACAACCCCTTCCACCAATCAGAACAAGCAGTAACTATGAACATAAACCTAGTCTGAAAGACTCACGGACTAAATCATTCCGTGTAAAAATTTAAGGCAAGAAAATAAAATTTAAAAAAAAAACACAAAAAAAAGGGGAGACGATGGTAGGAAATGGCATTAAAAATGGTATAAATTTAGTGATTAATTAATATTTATGTTCTAGTAAAAACGCTTTATTTAATTTTAAAAAAAATAAAAATAAAAAAAAGCGAACTTAAAAAAAAAACCCAGATTAATGTCACCCACGATAACCACATGAAAATTATAATAATTTTTGGTAATTTTTTAGTATATAGTCGTAACGTTGAGACTAATAAAAAATTTTTTGATATTGGAATATTTTGAAGATAAGCCTGGAATCAATTCTCCTAGGTTTGGTAGTTTATTCCCGGAAATGGCAGATGGGATATAGATGAACAAATAACTTTCATAACTTTAATGTCAATTTTAAAAAAAAAAAAATTTTATAATTTTCGCATAAAAGATTTAAGGATTTCAGAAATACCACCCTTACTCCAGTAAACAGTTTTTTGAAATTCTTGTAAGAACAATTAATAATTATGATTTATCCTAACGTTAACAATCAAAAAGGGCATACCATGAGCATGGGTTTACCTTAAATGTAGTAACCATACAAACATTCAACAGAAGTACGTATACGAACGCAAAAGAACTTTACTAGTTTTTTTTTTATATTTTAATTTTTATTTGAAAATACATTCAAACCAGTAGAATATATATATATATATATATATTAATATATATGAAAAATTGTTGTTTTCTGGGGCCAGATTCTGTCTCAGGGAAAAATGATAATGAAAAGAACTGTTTTCATTATCATAAAATTATCACTTTTCACCAAAATGCGATTCTGTCTTCTTAAAATCTGCTAAGTGATAAAAACAAGTGTTGAATTGCTGAATGATAACTTTTTGAAGTCAATATGACAATTGACAACTGTAAGTTATTTGGTAATATTTTATAGGTACAATATTATAAAGGTAAGTTTTTATTTATTCTAAGTGAAATTTAACTAATTATTATATATACATACATATATTATAGGAAACATTTTGGATTAAATTTAAAAAAATAAAAATTAAACGTATCATAGAGGTGTGCAACCTAAGTTTATGTGTTGAAAATATATTGCTTAAATTTCATAAAGATCGGTTCAGTAGTTTTGAAGATTTTATCAACCTGCGATGTAAAAACGTTGTTTTGAGAAAAACGCGTTTAAAGTTTTTAAATAATTGCTAATTAAAGTCAGTCTTAATTAACAATAACAATAAAAAGAAAACTATAAAGCAGATTAAAAAATAAGTTACAAAAATTGCATTACAATTTGCAAAAATTCCAAAAGTGGATGCAAGATGCTGTAAACTAGTGTAAGTTAAAGAAGAAATATTTCAAAACAAAACTTAAATAAAGAATTAAAGGCAATTTTTTCTCAAATTTATTTAATTTTATTAATTTTCATATTTGTAACAAATTTTTAGCGTTAATTTTCTAATTTTAAAAATTTTTAATGGTTTTCAATAACTTATCACTTCGTTATCACGATAATTTTTTCAGTGATAAAACATTTTACCAAATGATAACTTTCTGGCAATAGTTTTCATTATCACGGCAACTTAGAATCGCTCAAGTGATAAAACACGTCAAAATGGCTATTTATCATTATCATTATCACTTTTCCCTGAGACAGAATCCGGCCCCTGTTGATATTTTAAATTCTACATTTATATACATATATTTCATCTGTTTTTGTCTTTTAATACATTTTAATTTAATGCATAAATTAATTTTTTTTTTTTTTTTGTTCTCCAAATTTTAACTCATATAAAGGCGTTTTTGTCTACATTATTACTAAATTGTAATAATGACGATTATTTTCTACGGAATGGGATTTTTATTTATTTGAAGCAATCAAGTTTTCATGATAAATCCGTGAGAAATACTTCTCTATATTTCTTTTTTTATATATATAACCCATTATATGTATATAGAAATAGGGTGCGAAATAGACAAAAAAAAACAGACGAACGAGAAATGAATGAACGTCAGCAAAACTGTTATTATTTTCTTTTTTTTTTGTGTAACAATTGCAATTGCAATATGTGAGATTAACACATTTTATTACACAATACCTTTAGCAATTAGGTTATGAATAAAAATTGATTATAAGCTATAAGTTTGGGAACTCAGCACATCAAAAAAAAAAAAAGGGGGTAGTAACTTAATTAACGTAATTCAGTGAATATTTATTAATCTATAAGTGCGGACCGCATTCATTGTTTGATATCATAATTAATAAAGCTAATAAAATAATAAAATTAAATAAATTATTAAATAAATTATTACATAAATAATCAAAATTAAATTTTAAACATCCAAAGACCAATAAAATTTTTTTTTCTGGTAAATAAAACATATTTAAAATTAATCTTTTATTAATTGATCAATTAGTTTTTTTATTGATAAAATAAAAATTAAAAGAAGTTAAATCAAACTTACACATTACTTGATCAATTAGTTTTCTTTTGTGTGCGTAAATTGTAAAAAAAACAAAAGGGGGACCACGCTGGGTACACATTTTTTTATATGCGCTCAGCAAACACGGAAGGAGCAACCGAACATGTTTAACCAAGGATATAATCAGAATTTTATATAAATTATTAAACTTGTGGACAAGCAAAAATTGGAACACCATCGCTAGTTAATTTTGTTTCTCCTCTCAATGAGCTATTTCTTACTGACTTCGTCTATACTAATAACCTGAAAACTTGACAAAATAAAATAAAAAAATTTTTTTTTGTTTAAGAAAAATGTCGACTGGGCAAACACCATATTATTTACTACAATAAAAAAAAAGCCTGAAATTAGGCCTAACAGCACCGACAACACCAAATCAACCACGATTAACTTACCAAGAGTTCCTGGAGAAACAACGACAGGAACTCAAGGAAAAACTGAAAGAAAATCCACTAGCGGGACCCAGACCCATAAGTCTGGAAGAATATAGAAACAGAAATAAAGGAAAAAGGACAACACAATCAACACAAATCCAAAAACCAAAGGCCAAAAAACCACGTGGAGGCGTAACTGCCCGGATCCGTTGTGAACTGGCAAACTTACATCGAGTACTAAGGATCACAGAGGACCCCGAAATAAAAAGAATTTTAATTAAAAAAGTCAAGCAACTAGAGGAAGAACGACAAGGACACAAAAACAGGAACAAAATATCAAACCTCTATGCCAAGCAATCGAGAGTGAATCATTATCCTAGTGTTGTCCCAATTTCATGTGTTCCATCATCTATAGCAACGACATATTAGCCAGGATCATATCCAGCACCAAAATCAGAACCGGAAACAACATAACAACATATTGTTAAATATTTTTGATTAAAATTAAATAAATATATAATTTAAGATAAGTGTAATTAATTAATTAAAATTTTTTCCCTTTTTTTATGAAAAATCTGATAAAATGCTGTAAAGCTTTTTCGTACAGCATATACGCGATCATCTGACACACAAAATTTTCTAAGTCTTTGACGTTGTCTTAGAACTTAGACAGTTTAGTAGTGTCGCGAGTTAAAGTGTTCGTGTGATAATTTTAATTATAATTATTAGATTTTAAGTGTTTTTAATTATAATAATATTAATTTTATATAATTATGCAATTTTTTGTAAAATATTGGTGAAATATTGTAATATATAGTTTAATTTAAGTTAAAATCTTAACTATGTACGTAATGTGTCAATTATATTGGCATACTTTTAATTGTATTAATTCAAATGTAATAGTTTTAGTGCTTTAAGTTTAAGAAAATTAAATATTGTAAAAGAATTTATATTAATTTATTGTTATGTAACTTAACAAACGCAGCCTAATCACATTTTTCCTACTGACTAGGAATATAAGAGTCCAGTCCGGTCTAGTCTAGTCCAGAGTCTAAAGTGAACCATTTTTCATTTTTCAATTATAAAGTCAAGTCAAAAGTGATAAATTAAGCATTAACTTAAATAATATATATTAATTAAGAAAAAGTGAATCAAAAATTAAATAAAATACATATAAAAACATATCACATGGAATTAATTAAACAAAGAACCCTTAACATAAATGGTGTCAGAAGTGGGATATTAACAAATAAAAAAAACAAAAATTTATAATTCATACAATTCCATCATAACTACAAAATCTAAAACTACTTCTAAATCAAAATTAAATAAAACATAATAACTTAAAAATAAATACAAATTATAATAATTTAAAACACGAGGCGTCATAACGGGATGATTAACATGACAATATTGCAGGGAAAAAAAAAAAATTTAATTAAAGATCCGCTAAACGAGTTCATCAGCGGTCAAGGCAACAAAAGAAACAGTAGTATAATTAGAAGCGTTGTGTTGTAGAAAACAAAGGAAAAGAAACAGTTAATTAAATAATTTATAAACTTTAATAAACAATAGGGATATATAATATATATAATTGTATAAAAACTGCAATGTGTAATGAAAAACCTAATAAAAACATAACAAAATATAAACATATAAACACAATAATCATATAAAATATACGAACATGTAAATTTAAATGAAAACCCTAATAAAATTATGAAAAATATAAGTACCTTTATATAAAAAAAAAAAAATATATATATATATACATATATAAAAAAAAAAAAAAAAAAAAAAAAAAGGTGCAGTGAAATTTAAATTTATCCTGAAATTGTGCAAAATATAATGGAGGAGCATCACATGGAATTGTTGCATCATATAAATAAGAAGAAGAGTGACGTTTAAACTAGATGAGGAACTCAAGAAAAAGGGAAGGAACTTATTTTTGAATTATTTCAATAAATTAGTAATATGAACTACTTACAAAATTTGCTCATTAAATTTTACTTATCAATAATATTATTATTAAAACTATTACTTTTGAATTAAATAGCTTAGTGTTAATTTTATCGATACCATTCCCATAAATAATAAAGATAGTATTTAAATAAGAATAAGAATTTATATAAATTAGTATACTATTAAAAAGAATTTTTGGTTAGGAGAAATGAGAATAAATCATTAAGGCTAAAACGAAATTTGAATTGTATTTTTATAAATATAGATCGAATTATAAATAATTGAAGCAAAACTTCTAAAACGAGCATTTGAGTCTAAAAAAATGAATATCATATTAACATAAGCGTAAATAATAGAAACAAAATTTTATTTTAGAATAATGAAAACATAGTCTTAAATGTAAATTATACTTAAATATATACTTTGGTTTTAGAAAATTTTAGATAATAATAGATAAATTTAATTTTAGATAAATTTTATTATAGGATAATTTTGCTAATAATAATTTCAGAATCAAAATTTTACTTGTTAAAGATTCACTCTAGACTCCGATCGACTCTAAATCAATTTTGTCAATCTCTATTCGTTTTTATAAGAATAATATTAACCGGCTCGTATTCCTCCTTGTGAATTACCCAAATATGACAAAAACACGACACGGAAGTACCATCGAAGCAAAAGATGCTACTCAATCTACAGGAAATCCTCCTATTGGAGCAACGAATACCGAAGAAAGTCAAGGTTCTTTGAATACTAATCTTCTTGCCGAAAATCACAAACCTTGTATACCGACACAAAACCCTTGTATACCTAGTATTATGCCGTCCGTTGATTTGAATACCTTATTTAAATTCATCAAGCCTTTTGATGGAGGAAAGGAAAAACTTATACCATTTCTGAATACGGTGGATTCTGCTTTTAGTATCGCTACACAAGAACAAGCTGGTATTCTCTTAGCTTTTACAAAAGCTCAATTAACTGTTAAGGCCGAGTCTGCATGTTCAAATCATATCTTCGACACTTGGGATTCTCTGAGAGATTATCTTAAGGATCTGTATTCTGACAAAAAACATTACGGACACTTGCTAATGGAACTCTTAAACTGTAGACAGGAAGAAAATGAAACCATATCACAATTCATTGTGAAATTAGAAACAGTCTTAAAAGGAGTAATTACTTCAACACAACAAAACAATAAGAATCCAATAGAATTACCCGGAAGGCTAGCGGCAATGAATGATATAGCGTTGCATACGTTTATCCTAAACGTGAAACCAAACATAAGCCAAATGCTACGAGCACGCAATATCGAGAGTTTAAAGGAAGCTTTTAATATTGCAATCGAAGAGGAAAAGGTTCAACTCTTGTTAAAAGAACAAAGACAATCCAGATTACAACAGAACACAAATTTTCGCTCGAAAACAATTTACAAGCCCGCTTACCCTTCGACAACCAATAAACCTATTCAGAATGCTAATTTTAAACCGATCTTCAATACTTCAACACCCAAATTTTGTCGATATTGCAAATACACCGGACACGAGATAAACGAATGCAGAAAAAAAATGTATAATGATCAACTCTCTCAAAATAAAATGAGATCTCCTCGACAACAGTTTAATACAACTCAAAATCGTTCGGGAAACTTGCTACTCCTCGAGACTACGGCAGCAGAATCTCGGGTAGAGGACCAATTAGCTGCCACAAACCTAAATTAATTCTATCTGTCGATAATACGATCCATGCTTGTTTCTCTAGTAATGCGTCAAGAACTGGGAACCTCAACCTACTGATTGATAGCGGCGCAACCATCTCAATCATTAAACAAAACTCGCTTAATTCAGAACTTAAATATTATACGGATAAAATACTAAATCTCCACGGTATTGGCAATAGTAATGACCCTATAAAAACTATTGGATATGCAATAATTGACTTGAAATCTACTGATCAACAAAAGATAATTCATGATTTCCACATCATCGCTGAATCCTCGAATATACCATATGACGGTATCTTAGGAAATGATTTCCTAGAAAAGCATAAAGCCTTGCTAAATTATTCAACTAGTGAACTTGTTCTAAATCCTCACTGTAAAAATCTAATCAAAGTCAGAATTCGTCATTCAAATACAAACCAATTCATACTACCAGCACGTAGTGAGACTTTAATCGAAGTCAATGTATCAAATCCAGAAATAAAGGAAGGCATATTACCTGAAATAAAAATTTTAGACGGCGTTTATCTAAGTAAAGCCATTACTAAAGTTAATCATAATTCAAGGGCTTATGCTACAATCTTAAATAGTAATAACAACGATGTCCTTATATCCAAGACCTCAGTTACGCTTTCGCCTCTTCCAAAGGAAAGCTTTATATTCAATACCTCAACAGCATCGACAATAACTAGAAACAAACTACTTAAGTCCAACCTGAGAACAGATCATTTGAATCAGGAAGAAAAGAATAGTATAGAAACTATTTGCATGCAGTATAATGATATATTTTTTTTAAAGGGAGACTTTCTTTCAACCACTCAAACGATAAGGCACAAAATCAATACACAAAATTCAACCCCGATAGCCAGTAAAACTTATCGTTACCCCGAAATCCACAAGACAGAAGTAAATAATCAAATCAATGATATGTTAAATCAGAACATAATTAAACCTTCAAAATCCCCTTGGTCTTCACCGTTATGGGTAGTCCCCAAAAAGGCAGATATTTCCGGCAATCGCCAATGGCGAGTTGTAATTGATTACAGGAAATTAAACAATGTGACGATAGGTGATTCCTACCCGCTTCCAAATATCACTGAAGTATTAGACCAACTAGGTCATAGCTCTTACTTTACGACGTTAGACCTAGCTTCGGGCTTCCACCAAATTGAAATGGAAGAAGACGATAAAGTAAAGACAGCATTTTCTACTCCTACTGGGCATTACGAGTACAACCGTATGCCATTCGGTTTAAAAAACGCTCCTGCAACGTTCCAGAGACTAATGAACACAGTTTTAACTGGACTACAGGGAGTTACTTGTTTTGTTTATCTTGACGATATTGTAGTCTATGCCTCTTCAATTTCCGATCATGCAAAAAAATTGATTCAAATTTTTGAAAGATTGCGGAAAAATCATTTAAAGCTTCAGCCTGATAAATGCGAATTTCTTCGTAAGGAAGTAGCATACTTAGGACATGTGATTTCGCATGAAGGTCTTAAGCCAAATCCAGAAAAGGTTAAGGTTATCGAAAATTTTCCCAAACCTAAAACTACTAAGGATATTAAAGCCTTCTTAGGTCTTGTTGGATATTATAGAAGATTCATTGAAAACTTCAGTAAATTATCTAAACCTTTAACAAGCCTTTTGAAAAAAGACGTTAAATTTGAATGGTCTTTAGATCAAGAAACAGCATTTGACTCTTTAAGATCAAAACTCACACAGCTACCAATTCTGCAATATCCCGATTTCAACCAGGAGTTTATAATTAGCACAGATGCATCGAGCTACGCAATCGGGGCAATACTATCCCAGGGCATTATAGGCAAAGATTTACCAATCGCTTATGCTTCCAGAACTTTAAATCGTGCAGAAACGAATTATAGCACTACAGAACGCGAATTAGTAGCCATCGTCTGGGCAGTTAATCATTTCAGACCTTATATCTATGGTCGTAGATTTAAAATTGTCACTGACCACCGACCTTTAGTATGGTTGTTTAATTGCAAAGATCCAGGTTCTAGACTAGTTAGATGGCGACTAAAGCTAGAAGAATACGATTATGAAATTATCTACAAGCAAGGAAAAAAAAATGGAAACGTCGATTGTTTATCAAGAATTAAACCCGAAACAGCAATTATTAACTTAACAACCGTTACAAAAGACTCATACGAGGATTACATCAAATTCAATCACGGCTCTCTTAAAACTAAAATAATTGACTACAGCGAATTAGATATTCACTTGGACAAATCAAAGGACAATATCGCCTATATGACCAGTGTCGATCTCGATGACGAAACCAAATACACCTACAATCTCCTATCAATTTCTAACAATAAGGAACAAATTAGAAATTTTCCACACGAAATATATTCCGTCTTCAAGTCTAAAAACGTTAAAACTAGTAAAAGTATTTATCATTGCTTTATCAAAGCACATCATTGGGAAAAAGCCACATACAAGGACTTTTTCCAAACGCTTAGTTGTCTTAAGGAGAAATTACAAAGCGACGAAATAGAATCTATATCCTTCCCAAATTTTGAGGATAGTTACAATCAGTTCAAGTACGCAAAAGTCAAACCTATTATCCAATACATCTTTCGAAATACAAAATTAAAAATACACATATGTCAAGGTAACATTCGTTCTCCAACCCCAAATGAGATTCCAATCATATTAAAGGAATGTCATGATGACCCTCATTCTGGTCATGCAGGATATCATAAGACATATAGTAGAATTCGACAACTTTATAATTGGAAAAATATGAAGAAGGACATAAATTCATATATAAAATCTTGCGAGTCTTGCATAAAAAACAAAACCATGCGAAAAAAAATAAAAGCACCAATGGAAATAACGACAACTTCAAATCAACCGTTTGAAAGATTAAGCTTAGATGTTGTTGGCCCATTACCTATTACAGAATATGGTAATAGATTTATTGTAACAATGCAAGATGATCTAACGAAATTTTCTCAGGCATATCCAGTGCCTAACCATGAGTCAAAAACAATCGCAAAAGGTCTGCTTCATTTTATAAGCCATTTTGGTATTCCTAGGACTATACTCTCCGACCAAGGTCCAGATTTCCTCTCGGAATTAATAAGAGACTTTGCAAAACTATTTCACATCAAACAGTTAAAAACTACTGCATATCATCCACAAAGCAACGGAGCGCTTGAACGTTCACACTCCACTTTGAAAGATTATTTAAAGCATTATATTAATGGTAGTCGTAACAACTGGGATGATTGGATACCTACTGCCATGTTTTCATATAATAGTGCTATACATTCAACGACAAAATATTCTCCTTATGAACTTGTATTTGGACAAAAACCTATATTACCAAGCGCTTTAACACAACCTCTAGACCCAATATATACCTATGATAACTACGTAGATCAACTTAAATATAAACTCAACAAATCCTGGGAAGTAGTAAAAGAAAATATTCTTCGAAGTAAGGCCAAATCAAAATCCTACTATGATACAAAATTATATAACCCAGAATATAAAGTAGGAGACATGGTATACTTACAAAATAAAAGGACAAGACTAGCTAAGAAATTATCAGCAAATTATTCAGGGCCTTATGAAATAGTCGAGATATGTGACAAACAGAACCTTATTATAAAGATCAAAAATAAAAGGATCAAAATACATAAAAATCTGATAAAACCTGGTATACAAATTCCCTAAATTAATACTCTGTGAAAAAATTTAAATATATATATTATTAAAATTAAATATATATTATATTTAAATTTTTTCTTCCCAAGGGGGAACGTGTTATGTAACTTAACAAACGCAGCCTAATCACATTTTTCCTACTGACTAGGAATATAAGAGTCCAGTCCGGTCTAGTCTAGTCCAGAGTCTAAAGTGAACCATTTTTCATTTTTCAATTATAAAGTCAAGTCAAAAGTGATAAATTAAGCATTAACTTAAATAATATATATTAATTAAGAAAAAGTGAATCAAAAATTAAATAAAATACATATAAAAACATATCACATGGAATTAATTAAACAAAGAACCCTTAACATTATGTTCAATATTTTAAATGAATTATATTATTAAAGCAACAATTTATTTCTTTTTTTTGTTCCATTATAACCTAAAACTGTATACATTAATTATTCATAGGGAAATGGCGGGCATGCGCATTAATTGCAAAAGAACATATATAAAGCTCACACAGCTGAAAGCTCTTGATTGTTCACTTTGCAATGACATCGCCGTGTTAAATGCGATCAATCGCCCCATATAGCGTGGAACCTATAAATTAACATTTATAGTGGACTTTATACATCGCATCGTCCACGAAAGTTTCACGAAATAAGAAAACAAATAAGAGAATTAAGAGAATTTAGTGAAAGTCTCTTTGGTTTACTTTAAAAAAAAGTTCAGGTAAATCAATGAACTTTCACCAAAAAACGCGTAATTAACAATTTAATTAAATTTTATGATATTGTTAATTTCGCATAAAATAATAGGAAATATAGAAATCAATGAAAATTAAAATAAGAGAAAGGGAAAAAATTGTTCTATAAATTAAGAACGATTAGTTATTAAAAGTCAGTCTATAAATTTTTCTGAGCGAATTACCACACCGTACGTAGGCAGGTAAGTTGCTTTATTTCTTAAAAACTTTTAAAAATAAAAATAATAAAAACAAATAACTTGCCCCAACTAGCAAACAAAGAAAAACTATATTTGAGTTGCTCTAGATGCTCTAGAGTGAGCACATAGACCCTTGATTGAATATTTATGCACGATAATTGATCACAACTCTAACAAATGGGATCAATTTCTCCGTACCGCAGCATTTGTGTACAATAACAGTGAACATGAAGGGACTAAACTAACCTCAATGGATTGTTTATACGGTTTCACGTCGGATGTACCCTTTAATTTAAAACGAGAACCAGAACCCTTATACAATCATGAAAATTATTATAACCTCTTACGCTATAAATTACAACAGTTCTATAATCTAGCCAGGAAAAATATTCTAGCAAGTAAAAGACGGTCCAAAGAAAATTATGACAAAAATCTGCATCCATCCCATTTTGTTATAGGCGACAAAGTTCTGCTCAGGAACGAAAGCAGAAAACATAAATTGTCGCAACTATGGGTTGGACCCTATATAATTGAAGACACCCTAGGGCCAGTAAATTCAATCATAAAAATAGGCAAGCGATGGGTGAATGTCCACAATAATCGCCTTAAACCCTTCTTTGAATAACGTTGACTTCATAGCATAAAAATTTCAACTTCAACAAATTTTTTTCTCTCTCTCTTAACTTCTTCTTTCTTTCAAAAATAGATGCATTTAAAGTAAATGCAAACAATGACACCCTCAACCCTATTTGAGAAATCAAATGGGAATTGAGGGTATAAAAATCCAGAGTGGGTGGCAGACACCATCGATTATTTCTAACATAATCAGCGAGTGTCGTGACAAAGATCAGCCACTCCACATAAAAACTACTCTTAAAAGAACGACATACCTAAAAACTATCACTATTATTCCTTTTTGGAATTTTAAGACGTCATGTTTAACAGGCACTTCTCTTAAATTTAGTATATTCTGGTTTTACCTACAGACCATATAGGTAAACCCTCTTTTCTATACTTCAACCGAAGTATCCCTAACTACAAAAATTCAACGCTATTCCGGGATTTTCTTTTGATTTAAAACAAGTAGTCTGTTTGTTTATTCTGTAAATCCCATTGGGCTATTATATATACCATCGTCATAATAACTTCCACGTAACTTTGGGATGGCTATATTGTTTTTTTGATTTAGTTACTATGGGAAGGCTGCCAATATTGTCTCATCGCCAATGATTACTTCAACACCAGGTACCATTACAGGACTGAAAAAATTAAGTAGATTTTTTTTACTCTGCTTATTGTATTTTAAGTACAAATTTCCCCGCTTTATTAATTGCTTTGGGTGAAATGTAACTTTCATCATCGATAATAATACTAAATATATATATACAATTTATCAATGGACGACGTGGGTAATAGCTAACCACCATTTTTTTCCTTGAACTTCAAATTTCCACAATTGAAATTTCATTTGTTTACTTATTGTTTATTGTAAAAATTTTAAGACTTCGAAGTAGTATAGGATACACCAAAACCCCATTGTCCTACTACATCATGACATATGACATACGACATACAACATATTGAACTCCGAGGAAATTTTTGGGAACCTTCCCATCCTAATATAGAATAGATATTTATACACACTTATTACTAACATCCTTGGGATAATAATTAAAGTTCCAACGACAAATATACAATCAGCCATCCAATCATTTTTTTTACTCCATCTCCCACATGTAAGGCTCAAAATAATAACATGAAATAATCTACCACAATATTATTACTGCTAAGCACAATGCTCAACAAGGGCTGGGCTAACCCGTACGAAATAACCCCCTTAAATGCAACAGGAGTTCTATTCGAATATCTGGGGAATGCTTGGTTGTTCCATAATACCTGGGATATACTAACGGAAATAGATCTCCAAGAACTGGAAAATCAAAACTAATTAGTGGAAATTGCTTAAGAAATGGCCCTAAAACTATGCAATCAGGAACAAAACGAAATGTGCTTAGCCCAGCACCGGTATATACATTCGATTACCATACATATTAGACAAAAAACCGAAACAATTAGGGAATTAAACATAAAAATCAGACAAAAAAGATCTTTGTTTGACCGAATGGGTAATACCCTACACCACCTATTTGGAACAATGAATAGTAAAAATAAAAATTATATTTACAGTGAACTAAATGATTTACAACCCGATCAAAAGACTTTGGCAGAACTGGAAAACCAAAAAATAAGTATCGTAACAAGCACCCTGAAACAAATACAAAAACTATTGTCTACTGTAATAAATAGACAACAGCAGTTGAACAACAAAATAAATGGCATAGAAAACGTAACGGGAAAGCTAGAGCGAGTACGAGTTCGACAGGAAATCATGTCCGAACGTCAGAGAACGATCGTACGAGGTGACTAAAAGGTCTTTTTTTCCGTTTCTTTAACCTCTTTATTTTACTCTTCAATCTTTTTAAAAACTTTTTTTTAAACTTTGGGACAAGTATCAGTTTTCCACACCTTTATGTCTTTACGGATTTAAGCTGTAACCCAATAAATCACTTTAAGAAATTACCTTAACTTTGGTTTGGGATATACTTATATAAACTTTTTACAATCCCGAATTGCTTTAAAACCCAGTTAGAATATCTTTTCTGGTTCTTTCCAAAAATAAGTACTACCTCTCAAAACATATATTTTTTTTTAATTTTAATTATTTTTTTTACTATTTATTATTAGAATTTTGTTTTTAGTATTATTTTCGGTGCAGGATGCACTATAAAATTACCCCTTTTTACTTTATTATTTATTGTTTCTTTTATATTATTTGTAATTTTGAATTTTTTTTTCTTTTTTATTTACAAAAAACATGCGGGAGTTCAGGCTACACACTTTTCACCGCATACCGCCTGTTCTCCTGTCCATAACTCTCGCGCAAAAACAAATTTTCTTCAGGGTGAAAATTGGTCATGTGTTTAATAATTTCATCTTGGTGATTGTTTTCGAAGCCACAAAAAATACAAGAAAATAATTTTATATTTTCTACTTTTGTGTTTGATCGAGGCATAAAATGTATAGCTTGCTGATGGTTCAAATATGAATCAATAACAAAAAAGATTCATAGTTACATATTTTCAGTTCTTATTAAATTTCATCATTGTTTCTTTTCCCTTCTATTATTATTTTGATTTATATTATTTTATTTCAATTTTCTTTTTATTATTTTCAGTGCAGGATGCGCTATGAAATTACTCCTTTTTACTTTATTATTTATTATTTCTTGTATATTAGTATATGTAAGTGTCAGGATACAAATCGTCTGCAGTTGTGATGTCTCTTTGCGAGGATATATTGGGAAAAGGCCACACTATTTGCACAGGTAATTGGTACTCAAGTGTTGAGCTAGCGGAAGAATTAATCGACATGCATACACATTTGGTGGGTACCCTGCGTAAAAATCGTCGAAGAAATCCACAAGAAGTAATAAATAAGAAATTAAAACCTGGAGAAGTCATAGGTGGAGAAAATCAAAAAGGTATAACAGTCTTGAAATGGTAGGATAAAAGGGATGTGCTAATGCTTTCTACTAAACATTCAACGGAAATGACGACTGTAAATAAAAAATGGTATTCATGTAATAAACCAAAAGTAATTTAGGAAAGGCTTCAGTTGCGTCATATCGGATCAAATGATAGCACATAATTCACCATTGCGTAAAAATGTAAAATGGTATAAAAAGTTAGCAATGGAGCTGCTATTGAATACTTGCATTGTGAACGCACTAGTAATGTTCAAACAGGTAGCTCATAGAAATATAGAAATTCCTGATTAGCGAATGAAAATAGCCATGTATTTTACAAAATGCAAAGATAGTGAAACTGATGATTGCCTTTCTTCACGTACGAGCCTACTGAGAAATCCACGTCAAGAATGCCGGAAAAAGTTAGGGTCACGCGACAATTTTGTAAAGTGTGCTACGAAAAAATTGCGAAAAACCTAGTTCGAGCAAGGGCAAAAAACTCTACCAAAAAAGTTGTGTCATACAGTGAAGACTGCACTGGTTCACCTTTCCTTTGCTTGGAGTGTTTCAATACAGTACATCGCAAATAACATGCGCGTATAATCTCCAAGGTTACATATGTTATAAATGTATATAAATAAAACTATTTTTGTGAGTTCTATGTTGCATTAATTTCTTAAAACCCTTTTAGTAACAATAATAATATAAAAAAATTAAAAGCTTTAAAAATTTACGCTTTAAAAGTTGTAGTCATTAATATAAATGAATCTTACTATAAAATTAATAACTTAAAAATATGTTTTTATGGTTTTTAGTATCCTCAAAATGAGTCTTCAATTGAACGAGGTGATAGACATAAGGACCTAAAATGTATATAAAAAAAATAGTATCACTTACAATGTAATACAATCGGATACAGTGACATTGGTCACGATTATGCTTATCAGCTACGATTTGTTTATCCCTGCAAATATTTGATGGCATAATTTTTATCGCGCTAAAATGTAAGTGTAAGCATAGCCGTGTGAAGTGTTTGGGGGATAAACAAAATTTGGTCTATATAAGAGGGTGGATTGGATAAGAGAGCATTCGTAATCCATGTTTCGTGAAGATCATTCAATTTTTCGTATTACGGTAACAAGAGCCGTAATTACAATAACAAAAGGTCAGAGCTCTGGTCCTCCGAATTTAATTCAATTACACCGAGTGTTAATTGTGTTATAATTTTAAAGTAAATGGTTCTAGAATAAAATTGTTAGTTGTAGCATTCAAAAATTTTGTGTAGTTGATAGTTTTCTATAAAAATTGATTTGTGTACTTTGAATATTAAAACATATATTGTATTACAGTTATTTGTATTTATTTTGTAATAATTAAATTCAAGATAGTTATGGTAAAATCAACTTAACCATTTTTTAAAATGATTCATAATTTGTTAAGATTTTTCCAATTATTTATAAAATTGTGACAACGCAACATTGATTTTAAACATAAATTGTGTATTCTAAATAAACCCTAGAATGGTTCATTGTACTTATTTTGTGACAAATAAATGCAAGTTAGTTAAAATAAGCTATTGAGCGTTAATTAATTTAAAGTAAAAGAACCTTAAACAACTATTTTTAGAGAAGAAAGTCGAAAAATTGGGCCTAGTGGGGGTGCCCCATCAGAGTGGGAGCACTACAGTGCACTGGATAAGTGCATCGGGCGATTCCCAAGTAATCACTCGGAGGAATTAATTGAGGAGCTACCTTTATGTAAAAATGCAGTTTTTGTTGATCTTTAATATAATTTATTCATTTTACATTATTCCACAGCTATTTGCAAATCTGAGTACACCACGCCTTCGATACCAGAGCGCTCAAGGTCACCCTCAACTTCTGCTTCATCCTCAACCGAACGAGTTAAACTTAAAAAGAAAGAAAGTTTTTCAAAAACATCCATTTCTGCTATTTTGAAAATGGAGGAGCGCCGCAATGAAATGCTGGCAGAACACAACAAAAAAATGGGCGATTTATTAAAACTATTAAAAAAACAAAATTGATTTAAATTTTAAGTATAAAACTTAAGTTGAAGCTAAGTAGTGTTAAGTAGTTTTGTATGACGCATACAATAAAAAATAATACTAAAATTACAAGTAAAGGTGGTTTTACACCATAGGACTTGTTCAATTGAATTTGTCCAATTCAAGCGTGTAAACGATTGTCAGAGCTTTCCCTAGACAAATGCAAGAGATTCAATGGTCTTGACTATTGAATTTGATGAATCTGCAGGTTGGCCAACTCAACCCATTCAGCCTTTTACTTGTCAAATAAAAACAAAAGGGTAACAACTAAACAGTGATAGTACAGTGTTTTCTACTCTTAAAAGATTGATTCATAAGTTTATTTATTGTTTCTGCGCAATAAAAGGTAGGTTTTACTTTTAGCTAGGAAATAAGTAATTGACAATCTTTTTTATTAGAAAAAATAATGTGGAGAAAAGGGTTCTAAGCAAGCTGATAGATTTATACAAGGAAATGCCACACTTGTGGGACAAAAATAATAAAAGTTATTGCATCATTGCATAGATTTATTGGACGGCCGTGAGATTTTTTTGATTTATTTTTTTAACTTTTAGTTTAACTTTTTCTTGGTTATATTATTAGCGATATTACCATAATTCTCTTCGATACATACTGAAGTAGTATACTAACAATCAAATGAATATTCCTTAGAATTTAAGTGCAAATTAAGAAGTTTTGCTTTAACTATTGTGGCGAAAGGTATTAAATTTTGATCATTTAATAAATTTATAAAATTTGACCATAGTAGACTAAATATGTCAAGTAGGCTAAGTAAATTTACTTATTTGACATATTTAGAATTTAAATTCAGTTTTACAGTTGTTAGTTTTAGAGTTCACAGTTTTTAGTATTATAGTTCTTTTATATTTAGAATTATGTATATACATAGTTAAATAGTAATTAAAATGATAAATAAAAGTTTTAAATGTTGCTATTTCAATTAAATGGAAATAATATCATATGATATAAGTTATTACAACAGTTCATAACTATTAAAAATAATCCACACTATTAATAGAAAAAATAATTTTTTAATGTTAAAAACCGTTCTTAGAAAAGTTAAAATACTTCTGAAAGCAGCAATTAAAGGTTTAAATGTCAATTTTATTTAACTAGATTAAATGTAGTAGTTACATTTCATTTTACCATCTTTGAATTATACCTACAGTTTTTTTATGAAAGAATTAATTGCATGACATGCAATAGTCGTGCAATAAGCCGAAATAAAAATTTTCAATGAGTCATTGATTTAATTTCATAACTATCGAATCACTGGAATCCTGAAACACAGTGTGGGGTAGTATATTGAAATTTTTTCTATTTTTTTGAATGATTATGTTAGGATACGGATTAATAAAATCTGTATCCTGCGTCATAGGATATATGAATAATCTTAAATATCCTATGACGATAAAATTAGTATACAAAATTGTATAAAACATGCGTAAGTTTAACACCTGCAATTTTCCGGAATATGAACTCTTTGATGTCTTGCGGAAATTCTTTCGAAGGTCGGCAGGCCATCGCGGATGTTACCTAATTTCGCCAAACATCTGCTTTATTTTCAAGGGCATGTGTTTCGCGAAGTTGGAAATTCTTCCGGTAGATGTAGTTTTAAATATTTATAAATAATATAAAGAAAATAAAAATAACCGTGTAATAAGATTAATTACCCATACAGCACTAATTTCCTAAAGTTGTCTTAAAGATGTCTTTTTCATGTTGACTTTTGGAGATCACCAATAGATATCCTAATGACGTCTTAAGCCTAGCGCAGACCAAGGCGTCTGTAGCCGCTACAGTAGCGGCGTTTGTAGCTGCTACAGTAGCGGCGTTTATAGCAAGAGGCATAAATAAACACTAAAAAATCAACTTTAAACAGTAATAACAAAAATTAGCAATATTTAAGTTTAACTCACAATAATAATCAAACAAAACTAATAATCAATAATAATAGACAATACTCCACTAAAAAATGCAACCTACATTAAGAAAAACTTGTCAACCAGATTTTGATACACCCATTCAATATGATTGAATCGGCAGCTGAAGCTGCTACTGTAGCAGCTACAAACGCCGCTACTGTAGCGGCTACAGACGCCTTGGTCTGCGCTAAGCTTTACAAAAGACAACTTATAATATAAGTCTAATATTAAAGTTATCTGAAAGCTATATTTTAATATGTATATATACATCTAATCGTGGTTTCATCAAATAAAGTCTATTTTTGCTTTTCTCTTCTCCTCTTTTATCTTTTTTCTTAAAAATAAAATCACTCTAATTGAACAAACACAGCTGTGACTATCAATAAGTGATCTGCAAATGCAGCCAACAGATTTTGACAGATACTCCATCTTGAAGTAATCATTCACGCTGAGTGAGAAGTGACAGGAATTGGCAACTAGAAAAATAATAAGTGAATAAAAGAAGTAATCCGGACTAATCAGCGTGGGAAACAGAAATAAAAAGGTTAAGAGCAGATTGGGAGCTGCGTAAGTAATTAGGGTTGGTTTTACAGATGATATTTTGTTAGTGTGTATGGGGTGAGGATGAGCAGAGTTATTTCCTTGTGTCGAATGTGTCGAATAACTTACCTAACACTCAATAAAGCTGCTATTATGCTAGCACAGTTCTTTTTATTAATATTTATTTAATTAATTATTTTACATAAGTAATCAAAATATTTTTGAAGGAGATAGTAGTTGTAAAATGCCCAAAGTCAAAAACTTTCGAAATTTGTCACGAAGACAACAAAACCGTTATTTGGCCCAAATGCGCCGCTGTGAGACTTCCAATACAAACTTTTTACCTGATCTACATATCTTTAATCAAAATGATTTGAATCAATATGAATTTGTGAACGAGGTGTCCTTCATTCTGTTACTTGAACAAGAAAATCATTCAGTGCGTCATCAAGAAAATTCTGTACTAGAAAATACTTCACGAAATGTGAATGAAGACTGCAACACTTTTAAACAATCACCATTAACTCGGAAATTAATATTATGGACTGATACACATAAAATAGAACATAAAAGCTTAAACTGCCTCTTGAAAATATTAAAAAGTGAAGGTCATGAATTACCTAAAGATTCCAGAACCTTATTGAACACTCCAAGAATCACACAAATATTTAATAAATCCAAAGGCAACTATTTTCACTGTGGTTTAAAAAATGGACTCATAAATCAACTACATCAACTTCCTAATGCACAACTACAAGAAAATATTATTATCAACATAAACATTGATTAAGATTTTTTTTTTTAATTTTTAATTTTTAATTTTTAATTTTTTTATTTTTTTATTTTTTATTTGTTATTTTTTATTTTTTATTTTTCTTTTGATTAATTAATTTGATCTAGAAACTATCTCTACTGTATATTCGTATTCGTATTCATATTCTTAAAATATAATTATTTTTGTGTGTGAGCGTGATATAATAGATATCCAGTCTATATATTTTTAAATTGTTTAAAATGTAAATTAATTAAACGCGTGCTAAATTTTGTCTGTGCCGGTCTGAATCATGTCTCAACCTAATAAAAAGAAATGCCGACAGTACAGTGTTGAATACTTAAAATATGGGTTCACACACTCTCCTACAAATCATACATTACCTATGTGTTTATTATGCCAAAAGGTTTTTTCAAATGAAGCGATTAAACCTTCCAGGCTACAAGAACATTTAAATAAAATGCATCCCAATGAAAAAGACAAAGAATTATCATATTTTCAAAGTCTTAAAAATAAATATTTGAAGCAGCCAAACGTATCAAACCTTTTTGCGTCGTCTAGTAGACAAGAAGATGATGGACTACGAGCTTCCTATAATATTTCCTTGCTAATCGCAAAAGCGGGTAAAGCACACACAATTGGCGAGGAAATAATCTTGCCAGCAGTGAAAAAAGTTTTAACAACTGTTCTCCATCATAAGGCACCATCAGATATCATCAGGAAAATACCTCTGAGTGCAAAGAAGAATAGATGAAATGGCTAATGACGTTGAAACAACATTATGTGATTACTTGAAGAATTGCAAGTTTTCCATTCAACTCGATGAATCAATTTTACCGAACAATGAAGCACTACTCTTATCATACGTACGATTCATAAAAGAAGAAAAAATTCGTCAAGAATTATTATTTGCTAAAAAAATGAAAACTGATACAAAGGGAGAATCCATATTTAGCACCATGAACAATTTTTTTCAAAAGAAAGAGATCCCTTTTCATAATATTCTGTCTGTTGCTACTGATGGCGCTCCAGCCATGACAGGTTGTCATAAGGGTTTCATAGCGTTTTTGAAAAAAAAAGTACCAAATGTACTCGCTGTACATTGTGTTATTCACCGTCAGCATTTGGTGGCAAAAAATATGAATGAACGTCTACATACGTCACTTCAAATCGTCATAGAAGCAGTTAATAAGATAAGAAGAAATTCATTGAATGACAGACTTTTTGGCCAGCTCTGTAGTGAAAACGATGAAGATTACAATCGCTTGCTCCTACACACAGAAGTTCGTTGGCTCTCGAAAGGTACTTGTATGAATAGATTTTACAGTCTATTTGATTCAGTACTGAATTTTCTTGAAAATAAAGACGAAAAACTACGAACCAACCTGATAAGGTCCAAATGTGATATTGCTTACTTAACAGACTTATTTAATATATTTAATGAATTAAATTTACAACTGCAAGGTGATGAGTTAAACTTAATTAAAACAAAAACCGTTCTAGCTGCTTTTGTGGGGAAGCTACTTATGTTTAAAAGAAATTTAGGTAGGGGTATATACAACCAATTTCCCAAGTTATCATCAGCTCCAGCAAAAGGTGAAGCTTTGCTTACTTATTGCCAACATTTGCAGGATCTTTATGCTAATTTCAAGGAGCGATTCCAGGATATCTTGGAAATGAAAATACCAAGTTGGATTTTAGACCCTTTCAGAAATGCAGATACATTGGAATCGACAAATTTAGAAGAGGAACTCATAGAACTTACAACAAATGAGGAACTAAAAGTAAAATTCAAAAATGGATATCAAGAGTTCTGGCTTCAAAACTCAATACCAGCACTCTACCCTAAGTTGTGGGAAGCAGTGCAGAAATTTTTAATTGCATTTCCTTCATCATATTTAGCTGAGCGTGGTTTTAGTGCAGTAACGAATTTACTCTCCAAAAAAAGGAATAGACTGCATATCACTGAGCGTGGCGATTTGCGACTAATGTTGACCAAATTGGAACCCGACATTCACAAACTTGTAAAACTTCACCAGCCTCAACATTCTCATTAATTTTTTCAAAAAGCCTATTTTGTGCCATTTTTAAACTTTAATAAACCATGTTCCACTACATTTGACGATCTTTTTGTACTTTTAAACTTGTAATCCTTGAAACAAATTGTAGATAAAATATAATAAGTTTTTAATATTTGGTATAACTACTATAGAGGGGGCGCTAAAACCGTTTTACTTTGTAAAGTGGGCGGTGAAACAGAAAAGGTTGAGAATCCCTGGTGTAGAAGATCATTTTTTGCAACATTTTATTGAGGAATATGAACAATTAAATACAACTGGATTTACTTGGAAAAATGTACAATTTAAAGTGACCATAAATGCAATTATTTGTGACTCTCCTGCTCGTTCTCTTGTTACTTGTACTAAAGGACATAATGGATATTTTGGATGCAGCAAATGCCTGATAGAAGGAGATTTCATTCGAAAAATGGTATATCTTGAACATACGAACAGACGAACTCTTCCAATGCCAAGTAACTCCTAGACATCACCTTGATACATCACCATTCGAATGCATTTCTATTCCAATGGTCAGTACTTTTCCTCTTGATTATATGCACCTAGTGTGTCTTGGCCAAATGAAGAAAATGCTAGAACTATGGATATAAGGACCTTCTAGAACTGTGGGTCGATTAAGTGGTGAGCAAATTACACAGTTAACTGCAGACATGGCTGCTTTGAGAACATTTGTTTGTCATGAATTTGTGAGAGTACCAACTAATTTTGAGGAATTGAACAACTGGAAAGCTACTGAGTACAGATTATTTTTACTGTATTTATGTCCAGTTTTGATGCACAAATATTTGCCATTAAAATATTTGAAACACTTTCTTACATTCCATTGTGCCATTCGAATCTTATGCCATCCTGTAGATTGTCTCAGAAATAATGAATATGCCAAAGAACTTATAAAGTATTTTGTAATACACTATAGAACTCTTTATGGAACCGATAACATAATATATACGGTTCATAATTTGACAAACATTAGTGAGGATTCCAAACGTTTTGGTCCATTAGACTGCTTTAGCTCATTTCCATTTGAGAATCATTTGTCGACCTTGAGAAAATTACTGAGAAAGTTTGAAAGGCCCTTACAACAAATTCATAGAAGAATTATAGAGAAGAAGAATGCTGCGAGCTTAAAAAACTATGGTAGCGTTGATGTATATCCTAAATTGATTCAAAGACATAAAAAACTTATTCCTTTTGGATACTCAATAAGCTACAATATATTAGAATTTCGCGATTTTAAGCTTTCCAACTCCAAACAAGGTGATCGCTATTGTTTTCTGAAAAATGATAAAATTTTTATGATACATTATATAACAGTCAAAAATAGAACGCCTATGATAATTGGCCAAGAATATCAAAATTATGAACCCTATTTATTTTATCCCTGTGATTCAAGAGATATGAATGTATGCGTAGTTAATGATTTGTCTGCACTAAAGCAATATCCCGTGGCAGATATAGTCAGAAAAGCGGTCTTACTTCCATGGAAGGAAGAAAATTTTTGTGTTTTTCCATTACTCCAAACAGACATTTTCCAGGTAGATAACTAATACTAATGATAATTATTTCGTGTCTTAATATACATTTTTCAGATGTTTAACATTATAATCAGCGAGGATGATGGGTGCTCAGTGGTACCTACGTCATGGGTTTGCAATGAAAATAAACTGTGCTGTTGGCCACCACGACAAATCGATGTATCTAAAGCTGTTCAAAAACAAGCAACGCCAGAGTTATCTTGGGACAAGGTTCCATTGAAATATATTTTTGGTCCTTACGGTATGAAAATATTATCTAATATTATATACAGTAAAGAGCATAAGTAAGTCAATTTTTATTTTATTCATTATCGAATTATTTTATAAATACTAATTGAAATGTGTTTTTGGGATTTTTTTAAATGGTTTTAAATATTTTGACGGTGTTTTGGAAAGTTGAAAGCCTTGTCTCCACAATATATAAATAAATATATAAATAAAAAAAGTTAAGTCGTTAAATTTATTTTTTACAGTTTCATCGATGATCAATAAAATAAAAATTGACCCACTTATGCTCCTAATTGTATATATAATTTTATTTTTAATAATTTGGCTTTTTCACTTAAATATTTTCACAGAATTATATTTAATTTCAAAAAGTAAGGAGAGAGGGGCACAATATTTGTCCTCTGATGACACACAAATAACTGATTTTCAAAACAATATAAACAACGTTCTCCCCCCGAAAAGAATTCGCAAAAATACTACAATATATACTTCTGATGAAGACGAAGCGAAAGCTAAGTCAAAAAAAATAAAAACAAAAATTTCGCAAATTTCATTCAGGACTCATAAGTCAAATTCTGCAACTACGGTGACTAAACAAATTCCAGACCCTCCTACTTCATATAATAATAAGAAATATAGTTTTAATTCAGGAATAGAGAAAGAATGTGGTATGCCATTGTAATTCATTTTTATTTATACAAATTTTGAGAATGTCTTTATACTTTTGATTTTTGTAATTCGGTTTTACAGATAAAAGAAATAATATAATTTGTGACAAAACACCAAATGAAAATGATGATAATAAACTACACACAATTCCAAGTAAAGAATCAGATGAAATTATATCAGAAGTTTTAGCATTGAGAAAAAAAATGCTACTTCACCAACATATAAGCCACAGACAACTCTTCAAACTGCCGAGAAGTCTACTGTCAAATACCGTGAATCTGAAAGCTCACGTAAGTGTATGCTTATAGCATTTTTTTCTTTTAGATATGCCCATTCAATTAAATGTTGTTATTTAAAATATTTCAGAGAAATATGATGAATTGCTATCTTCGATTAAGATCTTGGATCGCAAAATGGACCGAATTCTCCTAATATTAAATGAAAATAATATTTCTCAACCGGCCATGCCGTCTAACAATCTGCTACCAAAATTTCCTCTTGATGGTGGTGAAGATTTTTTGGGATTTAATGACAGCTTGGAACAAGACAAGGAATTGGAAAAACAATTTGTAAGTATTTCCTGTTAACTATTCATGAATGGAGAGCTTCTGTTCATATTACAGCGGCATAAAATAAAATTGGTAGGAGGAAAATAAGCAAAAGATCATTTGGCCAATATCCTATTTTTAACAATGTCTAATAAATTAGGAAAACAACTAACTTGGGAAGGTCAACGAAATACTCGAGGAATAAAAAAGACCAATTTTGCTAATATCATTTTTGGTAAGCATATATTTTTCATTATTAACTGAAAGCTTAAAGAAATAGAAAATAATGAGTTACGTACAATTTATAGAAACTATTGTGGAACAGTATCGCTCTAATCCACACATTCGTGGATATTGCTATTTTGACAGTTCTTGCATAACATGGATTTATCATAACATGGATTTATCGTAACATGGATTTATCATAACATGGATTTATCATAACATGGATTTATCGTAACATGGATTTATCATAACATGGATTTATCATAACATGGATTTATCGTAACATGGATTTATCGTAACATGGATTTATCGTAACATGGATTTATCATAACATGGATTTATCATAACATGGATTTATCATAACATGGATTTATCGTAACATGGATTTATCATAACATGGATTTATCATAACATGGATTTATCATAACATGGATTTATCGTAACATGGCTGATTAATGATTAATTATCTTTAATTATATTTTTATTTAAAATACTACTAAAAATTTCTTATCAAATTATCATTTAATTATTTAACTTTTACTAGAGATTAAATGAATTATTTGATATATATATAATTTAAAGATTAAGAGAAAGATCATATAATATATTATTTTATCTGATTCAAATGTTGGCAAGCCAATCGGTTCTTTTGGTTCCAGTAATAATTCAATAATATTTTTACTTGTATTTTTAATATTTTGTAAAACTTTGAGTTCGTCATATCTATTACCTTTTTCTTCAAGAAATTTCAAAAGTTGTGGGAAACCTTGTTCATAATACCCTCTTTTAAAACTTTGTAAAGGAATTGAAGGAAAACACTCTATATATGTAGACCCCATAAATAGGATTATGATCTTATCGAAGTCTAAACAGACGAAGAAGCACAAGGCGGCAAATAGAGACAAATAGCACAAACTTGACATTTGACGAATGTCACGAATGTGTAGAGGAGGCATTTTAATATCAACATGTGTTAACATATTGTGTACTTGTGGAGTGAAAAGTATTATATATTAATATATGATATATATATGTTGTAAACATATATGATTTTTACATTTCAGCTTAAGTCAACAATTCAATCAGCAACCAAGCCGGAGACCAAATTCGGAGCATTTACATTCAGTAACAACACATTCATCAACAAATGACGTGCTGGAGCATGTAAATTCATCAACACCACCCCCACCGCGGAGAGAAAGAAACGAAAGGTAGTGTTTATATATATATATATCACGGTAATATATGTACATATATGACTTTTATATCACAGTTTCAGCACGGATTTTGCTTCCATTTCAATAGGGGAACGGGAAACAAAACATTCGTATGGAAGAATAGCATCAATTCTCGACACATGCCCGATATGTGGGCAAAAATTCACATCTAGTAAGTCCTGCTACAGACATATTGCTACTACCCTAGATGAACTTAGTACCAAGTTTTCAAGATGGCTACACCACTCGGGTGACCGAGAAAAATATCATGAGAATAAAATTTTGAAATCAAACATTATAATGTAATTAAATCAAAAGTTTATATATAAATAATAAAAGTTATTACTTATTCAATTGAAATTTTATTAATTTAAAAATTATCCCGAGTTCATTTCCTATTTTATTTAGTTTTTTAATACGAATAAAGAGGACCTACAAAAGTTTTCGAAATGATGTCTTTCCTACGATCCTCCTTATTGGCGGTTAGTACAAGATATCTTTCACTGCGTCATGCGATATCTTTAGGGTATCTTGACGACCACATTATGATCACCCCGAAAGATGTCTTTCAGGAAATTAAGATAACTTCTGGAGAGTTTTAAGATGGCTTTGTGCTTTATGGGTAGTATATAAGAAAAATTAGTAGTAATTTAGAGTTAGTTTTTAGTTTTGGTTAGTCAGATAGTAGGTGTGATTTGTAGTCAATTAAAGTTAATTAAAAAAGTCAATTTTAGTTAGTTTTTAATATCAGTGAAATAGTCATTGAATAACTATTTATTGTTAAAAAAAAAGTTAATATAATTGATTGTTTTCTATTGAAATAAATAATAAATAAAATTCTTAAATTTTAACAATTATACTGCTTTAATTAAAATATAACTTCTATTTGTAACGATAATTAATGGCAAATATCGCTAATCTTTCTTCTACCTACTCAGAACATTTAAAATTCAAAAAACATTTATTACACATTTAGAATTTTAATTATGTAATAAATTAAACCTCAAAACCGAAATGCATTAACATATTTCACCATATATATAATCAAAAATAATAATTAAACTTACTTTGAAATGAAACGAGCCATCTTGTATATGAAAAAGCCTTATTTGCTTTAGGTTTTTTAGTTAATAAGAGTTGAAAATTGAAATTCTTGTTGTACACGAAGTTGATCCTTTTCAACGTTGTCGTCGTATATGCCAAAATGTTGTTACATCAGGATTTATAAGTAGTGCACAGTTTATATATTTAACAATTATAGGTGTTATATTGTATTTATTACATCCTAAATTAAGTGATGTGCATATGTATAATCATAGAAAAGTTTGGCACACCAAGATTCAAGGTCTAAATTATGTTCTACATGAAACACTTGCGATATATTTGAATTGGTTATCGTTGGTATTATATTAAAACTGTTCCTAAAATTAAAAATAATAATTATTATTCGTCTTTTCAAAAGCTTTACAAAACATTAGAGTCATACGATCTAATAATTCTAAGAGATATTGGCCCGATAATTAGTGTATAACCTATTCTGATGTGACAGTAATAGCCAGTAACCAAGGTGAGTAGTGCAGGGATGAAGGCAGTTTATATGATTTACAGAACGCAGCTTGCTCCCGGCTGCCATGTAGTTTAAAGTAATATAAATAATATGTTCAATGCTATTTTTATAACATTATTTATTAGCTATCTTTTCTTTTTATCAATATTATTTTCCATGACAAACGTATACTGGGAATATTTATTTTACAATATGATTGTGTAGTGTATAATAATATGTTTTTTTTTTTTTTTTTTTTTAAAGTATTTGTCTACTACAATCTTAATTATCTTAATTAATTTATTAGTATTTTTGAATGTGATGAGTTGGTATTGTTGATAGTAGTTCGATAAGTGAGGGCTAACACCCAGTGATGACTCCCAAGTGTGTAAGAACTATATGTATTATAGCTTTACTCACCAGTGAGCAAAGTAATTACCCAGCGGGAAATTTGGTACTCGCAGAAGGCCTTCAAATATACTGGCATGGCTTGTAGGCGGGCCTTCCATCCCTAGTACAAACCACCTTCCATTTGGCCTTCATTTAACATTACGACTTCATTGGAGGGAAGGTCGTAACACAAATAAAGATAATTAGGTTTACATGTGTGTGTAACCTTAATATAAGAAGCGCACACATGCATACACCTATTCTGCATGAAATGCTTTTTTAGGGGAATCCCATGTTGATTTTGTGTGGAATGAAATGGCATTCCATATACTAAAGAAAAGCTTTTTAATATACGAAAGTGAGGCAGTCAAAAAACTTTTCTGTTAGTATATGGAATGCCATGACATTCCATACAAAATAGCATGAAATGGAATGTCCCCTGTAAAAGTTCATTTTAATTCTTTTTATAAATAAATTTTGAAAATTTTTAATATTTTATTTAAAAAGTCTTTTTGAAATATAATGAATTATATTAATACTTATGTATATATATATTAATTATTTTTAATTAAATGAATATTTACCTGATTTTCTTGAAATGCACTTAAAATGCGTGCATTTTTTTGTAGGGAAATTTCGTTTGAAAATAAACAAATTTTGAAAATTTAAAATTATTTTATTTAAAACCCCAAATATAATTTTATGACATTCATTACAAATAATTCAATTATAAAATTATTAATAATTTTATAAAATTACACACTTTTTTGGCATTCTCATCTCTTTTAATTCCTTAGTTTAAGTTTTTAACCTAAAATAAAATAATTAAAAATAATTAAACTATAAATGCCTACCTTTTATAAAATTATACACTTTTTTGTATTTTAATCACTTTGATTTTAAGTTTTTAGGTTGAAACTTTTATAAAAATTCAAAAATGATACTATTTATGTATTATAATTTATATCACACTGAAATTACAACATTTTTTCTGTAAAAAAGCATAAATAAATTAAAACACAATCATTTTTCACTTCAAACATAACCAAAGATAATACTTTAAATGTCAAATATATGCCAATGTCAAACATCAAGGCGCATGCGCTAAAATTTCATATACGTGTAATATAATAATATGTGAATGTTTCATATATATCATATATGTGATAAATTGTAAAAGTTCTATTTAGAGCTTTTACACAAATGGAATACGTGTGCCAGCGCATTCCATTTGGCATTCACACGGGATACTTAGGAATGCTCTCTTTATCACTCACCTAGGAAGGGCATTCCGATTTTCCCGCTGGGTACTTATAAGCAGGGTATTCACTATATTTCCGAATCAATGATTCGGCTCTTAGTTCCTATTTAAAGTATATGGAAAGCAGGAATAAGAGAGAAAATATCCATCATGTTGAATATTTTACTCACAAATGATTCAGCCATATACTTTATATGGGCTGAGAGAGCCGAATCATTGATTCATATTTATAGTGAATACCCTGCTATAGGGGCTATTCACTATTTTTTCCAACTCATCAAGCCGCTGTCTCGTTCATTGTAAATTAAATAGAAATGGCAGGCTTGAGAGTAAAAAATTAAACATGTTAATTTAAACCGCTATCGGTTTCTTTTGTATTAGTCGTTCACTAATGCATACATGCCAAAAAATCTTTATAATTTTGCCTTCGAGGAGTGTACATCTATATATATATATGAAAATGCCAAAACAAGCTGGGTTTCTACAGCAGAGTTTTGATGTATGCGTTTATACGTCAAAGATAAAATTACATTTAAAAAACAGAATTTGAGAAAAATACGTATAATCCTTTCAATTTTGCTTTTTCTGGAAACTTTAAGAATTTTTATTCTAGTCTTACCCCATTTACCTGCAAAATATGGCAAATATTACTGGAAAATCCTTGCGACATTATTTTTCACAAAAACAACACTTTAAACTTAAAACAAATTGATGTTATTCTTTTCTACAGAACTATTTAAGTGTTTTCATCTAAAAATATTTTAGTTTTTTTCACCTAAATATTTTATTTTACAAAATTTAAGAAAAAGTATTCGAATTTCCTATGGTAACATAACCTATTAAATTTTATAAATTGAAATGTCAAAGCATTGCTCTCTGAAATAAATACACACAATTATAGAATTATTTACACCATTTTAAAACATATATTTTACACTATGTACATATACGAGTGGTAGGAGGAGAAGCAAGGTTTGACGTCAAGCGGAAAAAATAGTGAATAGCCCCTATCATGCCCGGTTTCACAATACACGCTTAAGTTCTTTGAATATTTTATTTCTATAAATCTTGTGTTTCGAAGTCTTATGTTTAATTTCAACATATTGTACTTGAACCTAGATCTTTTTCTTTAATATTTATTTATATTTTATAAATTCTCATGTTCCAATTCTTATGCCCCCTCTACACAATTGGCGAATCCAGCAAATCCAGCAAATACACAAATGTGTAGAGGTGTACATTTGCGAAGTTTGTGCAAAGTTCGCTTTGTAGGCGAACCCCAAATGTAAATTTCACAAGGATAAAAAATCAGTAAGTACTTTTCACTACATCATCATTTGTCTGTGTGTAAATTTCTTCCATAGCCAAGTAAGGAGCAAAATTAAGAAAACTATAATATTATAACCTGTACAGTGAAGTTTTATTTAGTGATTTATCGCTTTTCTTTTAAAACATTCAAAATAATTTAAATTTATTATAATTTATTTAGTTTTTCCTACTAAAGACAATTTCTAATTTAAAGGTAAATGATGCATGGCAACGAATCTCAGATGTGATGATGATTCCCCAGCAAGAGTTGAAAAAAAAAGGAAGCCCTGATGGCGGCTTTCAGAACTAACCACAAGAAAGTGTTAGCATCGAGAAAATCTGGTACTGGGGAAGAGGGGTATGCACACCAATTTGGACATTTTATGATGCATTGGCCTGCTTTATGTGCGGCGTTTATGAGACGACGACGAGTATTATTGTTACGACACTGATACAGCAGAATAATTTAATAATAAAAATATAATATTTCTAAAAAATTTTTTTGTTTTCTTAGTTCTATAATATAATATAACAATAAAAGTATAATACTTTTTTTAAATTATTTTGTTTTCTTATACCACGTTCGCACAGAAAAATTACTGACGAATTTACTGATGAAATTACTGATAAAAACTCCATATAAAAAAAAATCGTTCGCACTGAGTTGAATTTACTGACGTATTTACTGATGACTTAATATGTCAAAAGTTTTATTATTTTGTATGTCAATTCGGTTTGTGAAGTGAATTTAAATACAATTACGAGTTTTAGCAGAAAATAAATTTGTTTTTATTGAATTTAATGAAAAAACAATAACTTCAGTTAACCTATATTAGTTTTGTTCTTAGATTATTATGGCTGACCATCAGGCAGAAGAATTTTCTGAGGAAAGAAAGAAAATATTATCCGCGTTAGTTATCGTTCGCTCCTTTAAAAATAATAGGTATTACTTAAAAAAAAAATACTCAATAAATTATATTAATACCTGTATTTTTTTGAAAGATTGTATATTCTGTTTTATATGTCTGGAATTTCGAGCCTCAACCCCTCCTCTTGAAATAATTGCTCTTGTAGCAATAAGAAAACCGCCGCATTTCTCTTATTGCTACGCAATTCGGAGTTGAATCTTTCCCACACATTTATGAATTTCATCATTTCATCCTTCTTGATGAAATGATGCTTAATTTTTTTATTGGCACAATCGGTGTTCATTTCTCTTTTTCTAATTTTATTAATTAAAGGAGATATTTTTTTGAAGACAGAGAAAAATTTATTTTTGAAGATTTGATATTTGAATGTTAGTGCACAAAACTTTCTTTTACAATATATTTAAACTACTTTCATCAATAAATTATCAATTGATTGGGACGATCATATTACATTATGTTAAATTCTTATTAATTGACACAAAAATATAGCATAAAATTTCACAGTTTAATCCTGATGTTTTTAATATCAATCCTCTTACTTTTAATTAATGCATATGTTTTAATAACTTAACCTCAAAAACTATTTAGTTACTGTCAAAATCACTTTCGTTAAGTTTTTTGGTCTAAATAGATGAAAATTCCCCTGCGTGCTGCCACATGATTCATCAGTAAATTATTATTTACTAATGAAATTCCGTCGGTAATTTACCTTGTTATAGTGCGTTCCCACCGCACGAATTTACTGACAAATTTACTAATGAAAGCCCCATACAAAAAAATAGCGTTCCCACCGCACAATTTACTGACGAATTTACTGAAGAAAATTATTAAACGTCAAAAGTGTTAAAGAATTATTATTGTGTGGAGTGTTATTAATAATTATTTAAATTAAAGTTAAATTAAAGCATTAATATAAATTATGGAACTAAGCGAAAGACAGAAAGAAATATTATCTGCTGTAGTACCTGTATTTCAAGCTGTAATTCAAAATTTAATGGTAGAAATGGAATTATTAAATATAATTATTACAGCTTGTAGGGATAGATTGGATAACTTTAGAGAATGGTCATGTTTTAACGATGTTTTAAAACTTCAAAAGTAAAATATATTTTAACTGAACACGGAGTGAAGGAACTCGATCCAAATACAAGGCTTTTTTCATTTCAAAATATGAATTTGATGGATTAAATAGTTTAATATTTTAGAGTTTATGGTTCATGTGGTAGATTATTTATTTTATCAAATGTTCCCAAAATGCTTGACGAACTTAAACAAAAACAAGATACATGTGAAAAACTAATGGAACAATTAAATGATAAGAAAGATTATATAGTTAGAAATATTAAGGAACAGGAAACTAGTTTAAGGGAATTAGTACAACAAAAAAAAAGATGCTGAAACAAAATGACTTTAATTTATTTTATTAAAACTCATCTAAATTGAAATCTGCATATGTTGCAAACTCATTACCTAAATTACGATTATGTTTTGGCTAATATTTTTAAAGAAATATACTTTGGGCCCATTTATTTACAATTTTTCCTGATCACATTATTATTTTTGAAGCTATCATTCGTACAATTTTAGCCATTTTTTGTATACATTCCTCAGAAAGAAATGGTGGATCAGCTATTACTATATCAAAGGTATTATTGTAGAGTTTTATTGTTTCATTACAAGAATTTGTATCGTAATATATAAAATCCTGACTATATGCAGAAAATCTTTTATCATATTCAAAAATATTAACTAAAATGAAAAGATTATTTGGTTAGAAAAATTAATTTATTATTAACTAAACGATATACCGTTTTTGTGAATATTCTTAATAGGCAAATATAATGAAGGACAAGAAAGAAGGCCAATTTTATTATTTTCATTTGTAATTATACATTCACATATCTTTGCGAGATATTTTTTCACTTTTTGAACAGCAAATAATTACAATTTAGTCACTATAATTAATATAATAAACTCTTACCGTTTTACGAAATTTATTTTCATGCATAAGCCATATCAAAATTAACCTCACAAAAAATTTTACACTACTGTCAGAATGACCCAGAAGCTTCGTTCTTTTCAAATAGATGAGAATTCCCCTCCGTGCTGCCATATGACATTTCAGTAAATTTCTATTTACTGATGAAATTTCTGTGGTAAATTTACTGAAATTTACTGAAGTGACTTATAATTTTCTCATATAAAATCTATGAATGTCAGTAAATTCGTCAGTAATTTTGTCAGTAATTTTGTCAGTAATTGGGCGGTGGGAACGCACTATTACACTCATAGATTTCCCATACAAAATTTCGTAATGCCAGTAACTTCGTCAGTAAATTCGTCAGTAATTTTTGTGTGCGAACGTGCTATTACTTTTATAAAAGATTTCAAAGCCTCATTGAGAGCTAGGAATACTTCAGGCACTATTTTCGAAATGATTTGCGAAGACACCCTGAACGTGTAATGCAAGCTCCTGAAACTATCTCAAGTGGCCAAAAATCTTAAAGTGATCGCCAAACGGATTTTAACTGGTATGGCTTTTCTCCATTTGGTATCTTGCTTGAATATTGCTGGGGATATCTCTCATATTAAGAACTCAAAGTCTGTTAATGACATACGTATGAAGTTATTAAATTCCCCGGATGGTTCACGTAACAGCTCTGTGAGCTGATTATCCATACTTTGTCTTGAAGAAATAGAAAATTAGCAGATACATTCAGAATACGAAATCAAGGTAAAAAAAACATGAATAATTTAGTTTTATTAGCTTACCTAGTTCTATTTTGGTGTATGGATAACATCCACCACCTTCTACGCCTCCATTTCTTTTATGCTACTCTTTTTTCATAAATATTTATGTAATGATTGCAAGCACTTACGAAGTAAAGAGCGACAGTGGCAGATTCAAAATCCATTTTATGCAAGAACTGTCAAAATAGCAATATCCACGAATGTGTGGATGGGATGCACAAGGCGGCAAATAGAGACAAATAGCACAAACTTGACATTTGACGAATGTCACGAATGTGTAGAGGAGGCATTTTAATATCAACATGTGTTAACATATTGTGTACTTGTGGGGTGAAAAGTATTATATATTAATATATGATATATATATGTTGTAAACATATATGATTTTTACATTTCAGCTTAAGTCAACAATTCAGTCAGCAACCAAACCGGAGACCACATTCGGAGCATTTACATTCAGCAACAACACATTCATCAACAAATGACGTGCTGGAGCATGTAAATTCATCAACACCACCCCCACCGCGGAGAGAAAGAAACGAAAGGTAGTGTTTATATATATATATATCACGGTAATATATGTACATATGTATATGACTTTTATATCACAGTTTCAGCACGGATTTTGCTTCCATTTCAATAGGGGAACGGGAAACAAAACATTCGTATGGAAGAATAGCATCAATTCTCGACACATGCCCGATATGTGGGCAAAAATTCACATCTAGTAAGTCCTGCTACAGACATATTGCTACTACCCTAGATGAACTTAGTACCAAGTTTTCAAGATGGCTACACCACTCGGGTGACCGAGAAAAATATCATGAGAATAAAATTTTGAAATCAAACATTATAATGTAATTAAATCAAAAGTTTATATATAAATAATAAAAGTTATTACTTATTCAATTGAAATTTTATTAATTTAAAAATTATCCCGAGTTCATTTCCTATTTTATTTAGTTTTTTAATACGAATAAAGAGGACCTACAAAAGTTTTCGAAATGATGTCTTTCCTACGATCCTCCTTATTGGCGGTTAGTACAAGATATCTTTCACTGCGTCATGCGATATCTTTAGGGTATCTTGACGACCACATTATGATCACCCCGAAAGATGTCTTTCAGGAAATTAAGATAACTTCTGGAGAGTTTTAAGATGGCTTTGTGCTTTATGGGTAGTATATAAGAAAAATTAGTAGTAATTTAGAGTTAGTTTTTAGTTTTGGTTAGTCAGATAGTAGGTGTGATTTGTAGTCAATTAAAGTTAATTAAAAAAGTCAATTTTAGTTAGTTTTTAATATCAGTGAAATAGTCATTGAATAACTATTTATTGTTAAAAAAAAAGTTAATATAATTGATTGTTTTCTATTGAAATAAATAATAAATAAAATTCTTAAATTTTAACAATTATACTGCTTTAATTAAAATATAACTTCTATTTGTAACGATAATTAATGGCAAATATCGCTAATCTTTCTTCTACCTACTCAGAACATTTAAAATTCAAAAAACATTTATTACACATTTAGAATTTTAATTATGTAATAAATTAAACCTCAAAACCGAAATGCATTAACATATTTCACCATATATATAATCAAAAATAATAATTAAACTTACTTTGAAATGAAACGAGCCATCTTGTATATGAAAAAGCCTTATTTGCTTTAGGTTTTTTAGTTAATAAGAGTTGAAAATTGAAATTCTTGTTGTACACGAAGTTGATCCTTTTCAACGTTGTCGTCGTATATGCCAAAATGTTGTTACATCAGGATTTATAAGTAGTGCACAGTTTATATATTTAACAATTATAGGTGTTATATTGTATTTATTACATCCTAAATTAAGTGATGTGCATATGTATAATCATAGAAAAGTTTGGCACACCAAGATTCAAGGTCTAAATTATGTTCTACATGAAACACTTGCGATATATTTGAATTGGTTATCGTTGGTATTATATTAAAACTGTTCCTAAAATTAAAAATAATAATTATTATTCGTCTTTTCAAAAGCTTTACAAAACATTAGAGTCATACGATCTAATAATTCTAAGAGATATTGGCCCGATAATTAGTGTATAACCTATTCTGATGTGACAGTAATAGCCAGTAACCAAGGTGAGTAGTGCAGGGATGAATGCAGTTTATATGATTTACAGAACGCAGCTTGCTCCCGGCTGCCATGTAGTTTAAAGTAATATAAATAATATGTTCAATGCTATTTTTATAACATTATTTATTAGCTATCTTTTCTTTTTATCAATATTATTTTCCATGACAAACGTATACTGGGAATATTTATTTTACAATATGATTGTGTAGTGTATAATAATATGTTTTTTTTTTTTTTTTTTTTTAAAGTATTTGTCTACTACAATCTTAATTATCTTAATTAATTTATTAGTATTTTTGAATGTGATGAGTTGGTATTGTTGATAGTAGTTCGATAAGTGAGGGCTAACACCCAGTGATGACTCCCAAGTGTGTAAGAACTATATGTATTATAGCTTTACTCACCAGTGAGCAAAGTAATTACCCAGCGGGAAATTTGGTACTCGCAGAAGGCCTTCAAATATACTGGCATGGCTTGTAGGCGGGCCTTCCATCCCTAGTACAAACCACCTTCCATTTGGCCTTCATTTAACATTACGACTTCATTGGAGGGAAGGTCGTAACACAAATAAAGATAATTAGGTTTACATGTGTGTGTAACCTTAATATAAGAAGCGCACACATGCATACACCTATTCTGCATGAAATGCTTTTTTAGGGGAATCCCATGTTGATTTTGTGTGGAATGAAATGGCATTCCATATACTAAAGAAAAGCTTTTTAATATACGAAAGTGAGGCAGTCAAAAAACTTTTCTGTTAGTATATGGAATGCCATGACATTCCATACAAAATAGCATGAAATGGAATGTCCCCTGTAAAAGTTCATTTTAATTCTTTTTATAAATAAATTTTGAAAATTTTTAATATTTTATTTAAAAAGTCTTTTTGAAATATAATGAATTATATTAATACTTATGTATATATATATTAATTATTTTTAATTAAATGAATATTTACCTGATTTTCTTGAAATGCACTTAAAATGCGTGCATTTTTTTGTAGGGAAATTTCGTTTGAAAATAAACAAATTTTGAAAATTTAAAATTATTTTATTTAAAACCCCAAATATAATTTTATGACATTCATTACAAATAATTCAATTATAAAATTATTAATAATTTTATAAAATTACACACTTTTTTGGCATTCTCATCTCTTTTAATTCCTTAGTTTAAGTTTTTAACCTAAAATAAAATAATTAAAAATAATTAAACTATAAATGCCTACCTTTTATAAAATTATACACTTTTTTGTATTTTAATCACTTTGATTTTAAGTTTTTAGGTTGAAACTTTTATAAAAATTCAAAAATGATACTATTTATGTATTATAATTTATATCACACTGAAATTACAACATTTTTTCTGTAAAAAAGCATAAATAAATTAAAACACAATCATTTTTCACTTCAAACATAACCAAAGATAATACTTTAAATGTCAAATATATGCCAATGTCAAACATCAAGGCGCATGCGCTAAAATTTCATATACGTGTAATATAATAATATGTGAATGTTTCATATATATCATATATGTGATAAATTGTAAAAGTTCTATTTAGAGCTTTTACGCAAATGGAATACGTGTGCCAGCGCATTCCATTTGGCATTCACACGGGATACTTAGGAATGCTCTCTTTATCACTCACCTAGGAAGGGCATTCCGATTTTCCCGCTGGGTACTTATAAGCAGGGTATTCACTATATTTCCGAATCAATGATTCGGCTCTTAGTTCCTATTTAAAGTATATGGAAAGCAGGAATAAGAGAGAAAATATCCATCATGTTGAATATTTTACTCACAAATGATTCAGCCATATACTTTATATGGGCTGAGAGAGCCGAATCATTGATTCATATTTATAGTGAATACCCTGCTATAGGGGCTATTCACTATTTTTTCCAACTCATCAAGCCGCTGTCTCGTTCATTGTAAATTAAATAGAAATGGCAGGCTTGAGAGTAAAAAATTAAACATGTTAATTTAAACCGCTATCGGTTTCTTTTGTATTAGTCGTTCACTAATGCATACATGCCAAAAAATCTTTATAATTTTGCCTTCGAGGAGTGTACATCTATATATATATATGAAAATGCCAAAACAAGCTGGGTTTCTACAGCAGAGTTTTGATGTATGCGTTTATACGTCAAAGATAAAATTACATTTAAAAAACAGAATTTGAGAAAAATACGTATAATCCTTTCAATTTTGCTTTTTCTGGAAACTTTAAGAATTTTTATTCTAGTCTTACCCCATTTACCTGCAAAATATGGCAAATATTACTGGAAAATCCTTGCGACATTATTTTTCACAAAAACAACACTTTAAACTTAAAACAAATTGATGTTATTCTTTTCTACAGAACTATTTAAGTGTTTTCATCTAAAAATATTTTAGTTTTTTTCACCTAAATATTTTATTTTACAAAATTTAAGAAAAAGTATTCGAATTTCCTATGGTAACATAACCTATTAAATTTTATAAATTGAAATGTCAAAGCATTGCTCTCTGAAATAAATACACACAATTATAGAATTATTTACACCATTTTAAAACATATATTTTACACTATGTACATATACGAGTGGTAGGAGGAGAAGCAAGGTTTGACGTCAAGCGGAAAAAATAGTGAATAGCCCCTATCATGCCCGGTTTCACAATACACGCTTAAGTTCTTTGAATATTTTATTTCTATAAATCTTGTGTTTCGAAGTCTTATGTTTAATTTCAACATATTGTACTTGAACCTAGATCTTTTTCTTTAATATTTATTTATATTTTATAAATTCTCATGTTCCAATTCTTATGCCCCCTCTACACAATTGGCGAATCCAGCAAATCCAGCAAATACACAAATGTGTAGAGGTGTACATTTGCGAAGTTTGTGCAAAGTTCGCTTTGTAGGCGAACCCCAAATGTAAATTTCACAAGGATAAAAAATCAGTAAGTACTTTTCACTACATCATCATTTGTCTGTGTGTAAATTTCTTCCATAGCCAAGTAAGGAGCAAAATTAAGAAAACTATAATATTATAACCTGTACAGTGAAGTTTTATTTAGTGATTTATCGCTTTTCTTTTAAAACATTCAAAATAATTTAAATTTATTATAATTTATTTAGTTTTTCCTACTAAAGACAATTTCTAATTTAAAGGTAAATGATGCATGGCAACGAATCTCAGATGTGATGATGATTCCCCAGCAAGAGTTGAAAAAAAAAGGAAGCCCTGATGGCGGCTTTCAGAACTAACCACAAGAAAGTGTTAGCATCGAGAAAATCTGGTACTGGGGAAGAGGGGTATGCACACCAATTTGGACATTTTATGATGCATTGGCCTGCTTTATGTGCGGCGTTTATGAGACGACGACGAGTATTATTGTTACGACACTGATACAGCAGAATAATTTAATAATAAAAATATAATATTTCTAAAAAATTTTTTTGTTTTCTTAGTTCTATAATATAATATAACAATAAAAGTATAATACTTTTTTTAAATTATTTTGTTTTCTTATACCACGTTCGCACAGAAAAATTACTGACGAATTTACTGATGAAATTACTGATAAAAACTCCATATAAAAAAAAATCGTTCGCACTGAGTTGAATTTACTGACGTATTTACTGATGACTTAATATGTCAAAAGTTTTATTATTTTGTATGTCAATTCGGTTTGTGAAGTGAATTTAAATACAATTACGAGTTTTAGCAGAAAATAAATTTGTTTTTATTGAATTTAATGAAAAAACAATAACTTCAGTTAACCTATATTAGTTTTGTTCTTAGATTATTATGGCTGACCATCAGGCAGAAGAATTTTCTGAGGAAAGAAAGAAAATATTATCCGCGTTAGTTATCGTTCGCTCCTTTAAAAATAATAGGTATTACTTAAAAAAAAAATACTCAATAAATTATATTAATACCTGTATTTTTTTGAAAGATTGTATATTCTGTTTTATATGTCTGGAATTTCGAGCCTCAACCCCTCCTCTTGAAATAATTGCTCTTGTAGCAATAAGAAAACCGCCGCATTTCTCTTATTGCTACGCAATTCGGAGTTGAATCTTTCCCACACATTTATGAATTTCATCATTTCATCCTTCTTGATGAAATGATGCTTAATTTTTTTATTGGCACAATCGGTGTTCATTTCTCTTTTTCTAATTTTATTAATTAAAGGAGATATTTTTTTGAAGACAGAGAAAAATTTATTTTTGAAGATTTGATATTTGAATGTTAGTGCACAAAACTTTCTTTTACAATATATTTAAACTACTTTCATCAATAAATTATCAATTGATTGGGACGATCATATTACATTATGTTAAATTCTTATTAATTGACACAAAAATATAGCATAAAATTTCACAGTTTAATCCTGATGTTTTTAATATCAATCCTCTTACTTTTAATTAATGCATATGTTTTAATAACTTAACCTCAAAAACTATTTAGTTACTGTCAAAATCACTTTCGTTAAGTTTTTTGGTCTAAATAGATGAAAATTCCCCTGCGTGCTGCCACATGATTCATCAGTAAATTATTATTTACTAATGAAATTCCGTCGGTAATTTACCTTGTTATAGTGCGTTCCCACCGCACGAATTTACTGACAAATTTACTAATGAAAGCCCCATACAAAAAAATAGCGTTCCCACCGCACAATTTACTGACGAATTTACTGAAGAAAATTATTAAACGTCAAAAGTGTTAAAGAATTATTATTGTGTGGAGTGTTATTAATAATTATTTAAATTAAAGTTAAATTAAAGCATTAATATAAATTATGGAACTAAGCGAAAGACAGAAAGAAATATTATCTGCTGTAGTACCTGTATTTCAAGCTGTAATTCAAAATTTAATGGTAGAAATGGAATTATTAAATATAATTATTACAGCTTGTAGGGATAGATTGGATAACTTTAGAGAATGGTCATGTTTTAACGATGTTTTAAAACTTCAAAAGTAAAATATATTTTAACTGAACACGGAGTGAAGGAACTCGATCCAAATACAAGGCTTTTTTCATTTCAAAATATGAATTTGATGGATTAAATAGTTTAATATTTTAGAGTTTATGGTTCATGTGGTAGATTATTTATTTTATCAAATGTTCCCAAAATGCTTGACGAACTTAAACAAAAACAAGATACATGTGAAAAACTAATGGAACAATTAAATGATAAGAAAGATTATATAGTTAGAAATATTAAGGAACAGGAAACTAGTTTAAGGGAATTAGTACAACAAAAAAAAAGATGCTGAAACAAAATGACTTTAATTTATTTTATTAAAACTCATCTAAATTGAAATCTGCATATGTTGCAAACTCATTACCTAAATTACGATTATGTTTTGGCTAATATTTTTAAAGAAATATACTTTGGGCCCATTTATTTACAATTTTTCCTGATCACATTATTATTTTTGAAGCTATCATTCGTACAATTTTAGCCATTTTTTGTATACATTCCTCAGAAAGAAATGGTGGATCAGCTATTACTATATCAAAGGTATTATTGTAGAGTTTTATTGTTTCATTACAAGAATTTGTATCGTAATATATAAAATCCTGACTATATGCAGAAAATCTTTTATCATATTCAAAAATATTAACTAAAATGAAAAGATTATTTGGTTAGAAAAATTAATTTATTATTAACTAAACGATATACCGTTTTTGTGAATATTCTTAATAGGCAAATATAATGAAGGACAAGAAAGAAGGCCAATTTTATTATTTTCATTTGTAATTATACATTCACATATCTTTGCGAGATATTTTTTCACTTTTTGAACAGCAAATAATTACAATTTAGTCACTATAATTAATATAATAAACTCTTACCGTTTTACGAAATTTATTTTCATGCATAAGCCATATCAAAATTAACCTCACAAAAAATTTTACACTACTGTCAGAATGACCCAGAAGCTTCGTTCTTTTCAAATAGATGAGAATTCCCCTCCGTGCTGCCATATGACATTTCAGTAAATTTCTATTTACTGATGAAATTTCTGTGGTAAATTTACTGAAATTTACTGAAGTGACTTATAATTTTCTCATATAAAATCTATGAATGTCAGTAAATTCGTCAGTAATTTTGTCAGTAATTTTGTCAGTAATTGGGCGGTGGGAACGCACTATTACACTCATAGATTTCCCATACAAAATTTCGTAATGCCAGTAACTTCATCAGTAAATTCGTCAGTAATTTTTGTGTGCGAACGTGCTATTACTTTTATAAAAGATTTCAAAGCCTCATTGAGAGCTAGGAATACTTCAGGCACTATTTTCGAAATGATTTGCGAAGACACCCTGAACGTGTAATGCAAGCTCCTGAAACTATCTCAAGTGGCCAAAAATCTTAAAGTGATCGCCAAACGGATTTTAACTGGTATGGCTTTTCTCCATTTGGTATCTTGCTTGAATATTGCTGGGGATATCTCTCATATTAAGAACTCAAAGTCTGTTAATGACATACGTATGAAGTTATTAAATTCCCCGGATGGTTCACGTAACAGCTCTGTGAGCTGATTATCCATACTTTGTCTTGAAGAAATAGAAAATTAGCAGATACATTCAGAATACGAAATCAAGGTAAAAAAAACATGAATAATTTAGTTTTATTAGCTTACCTAGTTCTATTTTGGTGTATGGATAACATCCACCACCTTCTACGCCTCCATTTCTTTTATGCTACTCTTTTTTCATAAATATTTATGTAATGATTGCAAGCACTTACGAAGTAAAGAGCGACAGTGGCAGATTCAAAATCCATTTTATGCAAGAACTGTCAAAATAGCAATATCCACGAATGTGTGGATGGGATGCACAAGGCGGCAAATAGAGACAAATAGCACAAACTTGACATTTGACGAATGTCACGAATGTGTAGAGGAGGCATTTTAATATCAACATGTGTTAACATATTGTGTACTTGTGGGGTGAAAAGTATTATATATTAATATATGATATATATATGTTGTAAACATATATGATTTTTACATTTCAGCTTAAGTCAACAATTCAGTCAGCAACCAAACCGGAGACCACATTCGGAGCATTTACATTCAGCAACAACACATTCATCAACAAATGACGTGCTGGAGCATGTAAATTCATCAACACCACCCCCACCGCGGAGAGAAAGAAACGAAAGGTAGTGTTTATATATATATATATCACGGTAATATATGTACATATGTATATGACTTTTATATCACAGTTTCAGCACGGATTTTGCTTCCATTTCAATAGGGGAACGGGAAACAAAACATTCGTATGGAAGAATAGCATCAATTCTCGACACATGCCCGATATGTGGGCAAAAATTCACATCTAGTAAGTCCTGCTACAGACATATTGCTACTACCCTAGATGAACTTAGTACCAAGTTTTCAAGATGGCTACACCACTCGGGTGACCGAGAAAAATATCATGAGAATAAAATTTTGAAATCAAACATTATAATGTAATTAAATCAAAAGTTTATATATAAATAATAAAAGTTATTACTTATTCAATTGAAATTTTATTAATTTAAAAATTATCCCGAGTTCATTTCCTATTTTATTTAGTTTTTTAATACGAATAAAGAGGACCTACAAAAGTTTTCGAAATGATGTCTTTCCTACGATCCTCCTTATTGGCGGTTAGTACAAGATATCTTTCACTGCGTCATGCGATATCTTTAGGGTATCTTGACGACCACATTATGATCACCCCGAAAGATGTCTTTCAGGAAATTAAGATAACTTCTGGAGAGTTTTAAGATGGCTTTGTGCTTTATGGGTAGTATATAAGAAAAATTAGTAGTAATTTAGAGTTAGTTTTTAGTTTTGGTTAGTCAGATAGTAGGTGTGATTTGTAGTCAATTAAAGTTAATTAAAAAAGTCAATTTTAGTTAGTTTTTAATATCAGTGAAATAGTCATTGAATAACTATTTATTGTTAAAAAAAAAGTTAATATAATTGATTGTTTTCTATTGAAATAAATAATAAATAAAATTCTTAAATTTTAACAATTATACTGCTTTAATTAAAATATAACTTCTATTTGTAACGATAATTAATGGCAAATATCGCTAATCTTTCTTCTACCTACTCAGAACATTTAAAATTCAAAAAACATTTATTACACATTTAGAATTTTAATTATGTAATAAATTAAACCTCAAAACCGAAATGCATTAACATATTTCACCATATATATAATCAAAAATAATAATTAAACTTACTTTGAAATGAAACGAGCCATCTTGTATATGAAAAAGCCTTATTTGCTTTAGGTTTTTTAGTTAATAAGAGTTGAAAATTGAAATTCTTGTTGTACACGAAATTGATCCTTTTCAACGTTGTCGTCGTATATGCCAAAATGTTGTTACATCAGGATTTATAAGTAGTGCACAGTTTATATATTTAACAATACTTATAAGCAGGGTATTCACTATATTTCCGAATCAATGATTCGGCTCTTAGTTCCTATTTAAAGTATATGGAAAGCAGGAATAAGAGAGAAAATATCCATCATGTTGAATATTTTACTCACAAATGATTCAGCCATATACTTTATATGGGCTGAGAGAGCCGAATCATTGATTCATATTTATAGTGAATACCCTGCTATAGGGGCTATTCACTATTTTTTCCAACTCATCAAGCCGCTGTCTCGTTCATTGTAAATTAAATAGAAATGGCAGGCTTGAGAGTAAAAAATTAAACATGTTAATTTAAACCGCTATCGGTTTCTTTTGTATTAGTCGTTCACTAATGCATACATGCCAAAAAATCTTTATAATTTTGCCTTCGAGGAGTGTACATCTATATATATATATGAAAATGCCAAAACAAGCTGGGTTTCTACAGCAGAGTTTTGATGTATGCGTTTATACGTCAAAGATAAAATTACATTTAAAAAACAGAATTTGAGAAAAATACGTATAATCCTTTCAATTTTGCTTTTTCTGGAAACTTTAAGAATTTTTATTCTAGTCTTACCCCATTTACCTGCAAAATATGGCAAATATTACTGGAAAATCCTTGCGACATTATTTTTCACAAAAACAACACTTTAAACTTAAAACAAATTGATGTTATTCTTTTCTACAGAACTATTTAAGTGTTTTCATCTAAAAATATTTTAGTTTTTTTCACCTAAATATTTTATTTTACAAAATTTAAGAAAAAGTATTCGAATTTCCTATGGTAACATAACCTATTAAATTTTATAAATTGAAATGTCAAAGCATTGCTCTCTGAAATAAATACACACAATTATAGAATTATTTACACCATTTTAAAACATATATTTTACACTATGTACATATACGAGTGGTAGGAGGAGAAGCAAGGTTTGACGTCAAGCGGAAAAAATAGTGAATAGCCCCTATCATGCCCGGTTTCACAATACACGCTTAAGTTCTTTGAATATTTTATTTCTATAAATCTTGTGTTTCGAAGTCTTATGTTTAATTTCAACATATTGTACTTGAACCTAGATCTTTTTCTTTAATATTTATTTATATTTTATAAATTCTCATGTTCCAATTCTTATGCCCCCTCTACACAATTGGCGAATCCAGCAAATCCAGCAAATACACAAATGTGTAGAGGTGTACATTTGCGAAGTTTGTGCAAAGTTCGCTTTGTAGGCGAACCCCAAATGTAAATTTCACAAGGATAAAAAATCAGTAAGTACTTTTCACTACATCATCATTTGTCTGTGTGTAAATTTCTTCCATAGCCAAGTAAGGAGCAAAATTAAGAAAACTATAATATTATAACCTGTACAGTGAAGTTTTATTTAGTGATTTATCGCTTTTCTTTTAAAACATTCAAAATAATTTAAATTTATTATAATTTATTTAGTTTTTCCTACTAAAGACAATTTCTAATTTAAAGGTAAATGATGCATGGCAACGAATCTCAGATGTGATGATGATTCCCCAGCAAGAGTTGAAAAAAAAAGGAAGCCCTGATGGCGGCTTTCAGAACTAACCACAAGAAAGTGTTAGCATCGAGAAAATCTGGTACTGGGGAAGAGGGGTATGCACACCAATTTGGACATTTTATGATGCATTGGCCTGCTTTATGTGCGGCGTTTATGAGACGACGACGAGTATTATTGTTACGACACTGATACAGCAGAATAATTTAATAATAAAAATATAATATTTCTAAAAAATTTTTTTGTTTTCTTAGTTCTATAATATAATATAACAATAAAAGTATAATACTTTTTTTAAATTATTTTGTTTTCTTATACCACGTTCGCACAGAAAAATTACTGACGAATTTACTGATGAAATTACTGATAAAAACTCCATATAAAAAAAAATCGTTCGCACTGAGTTGAATTTACTGACGTATTTACTGATGACTTAATATGTCAAAAGTTTTATTATTTTGTATGTCAATTCGGTTTGTGAAGTGAATTTAAATACAATTACGAGTTTTAGCAGAAAATAAATTTGTTTTTATTGAATTTAATGAAAAAACAATAACTTCAGTTAACCTATATTAGTTTTGTTCTTAGATTATTATGGCTGACCATCAGGCAGAAGAATTTTCTGAGGAAAGAAAGAAAATATTATCCGCGTTAGTTATCGTTCGCTCCTTTAAAAATAATAGGTATTACTTAAAAAAAAAATACTCAATAAATTATATTAATACCTGTATTTTTTTGAAAGATTGTATATTCTGTTTTATATGTCTGGAATTTCGAGCCTCAACCCCTCCTCTTGAAATAATTGCTCTTGTAGCAATAAGAAAACCGCCGCATTTCTCTTATTGCTACGCAATTCGGAGTTGAATCTTTCCCACACATTTATGAATTTCATCATTTCATCCTTCTTGATGAAATGATGCTTAATTTTTTTATTGGCACAATCGGTGTTCATTTCTCTTTTTCTAATTTTATTAATTAAAGGAGATATTTTTTTGAAGACAGAGAAAAATTTATTTTTGAAGATTTGATATTTGAATGTTAGTGCACAAAACTTTCTTTTACAATATATTTAAACTACTTTCATCAATAAATTATCAATTGATTGGGACGATCATATTACATTATGTTAAATTCTTATTAATTGACACAAAAATATAGCATAAAATTTCACAGTTTAATCCTGATGTTTTTAATATCAATCCTCTTACTTTTAATTAATGCATATGTTTTAATAACTTAACCTCAAAAACTATTTAGTTACTGTCAAAATCACTTTCGTTAAGTTTTTTGGTCTAAATAGATGAAAATTCCCCTGCGTGCTGCCACATGATTCATCAGTAAATTATTATTTACTAATGAAATTCCGTCGGTAATTTACCTTGTTATAGTGCGTTCCCACCGCACGAATTTACTGACAAATTTACTAATGAAAGCCCCATACAAAAAAATAGCGTTCCCACCGCACAATTTACTGACGAATTTACTGAAGAAAATTATTAAACGTCAAAAGTGTTAAAGAATTATTATTGTGTGGAGTGTTATTAATAATTATTTAAATTAAAGTTAAATTAAAGCATTAATATAAATTATGGAACTAAGCGAAAGACAGAAAGAAATATTATCTGCTGTAGTACCTGTATTTCAAGCTGTAATTCAAAATTTAATGGTAGAAATGGAATTATTAAATATAATTATTACAGCTTGTAGGGATAGATTGGATAACTTTAGAGAATGGTCATGTTTTAACGATGTTTTAAAACTTCAAAAGTAAAATATATTTTAACTGAACACGGAGTGAAGGAACTCGATCCAAATACAAGGCTTTTTTCATTTCAAAATATGAATTTGATGGATTAAATAGTTTAATATTTTAGAGTTTATGGTTCATGTGGTAGATTATTTATTTTATCAAATGTTCCCAAAATGCTTGACGAACTTAAACAAAAACAAGATACATGTGAAAAACTAATGGAACAATTAAATGATAAGAAAGATTATATAGTTAGAAATATTAAGGAACAGGAAACTAGTTTAAGGGAATTAGTACAACAAAAAAAAAGATGCTGAAACAAAATGACTTTAATTTATTTTATTAAAACTCATCTAAATTGAAATCTGCATATGTTGCAAACTCATTACCTAAATTACGATTATGTTTTGGCTAATATTTTTAAAGAAATATACTTTGGGCCCATTTATTTACAATTTTTCCTGATCACATTATTATTTTTGAAGCTATCATTCGTACAATTTTAGCCATTTTTTGTATACATTCCTCAGAAAGAAATGGTGGATCAGCTATTACTATATCAAAGGTATTATTGTAGAGTTTTATTGTTTCATTACAAGAATTTGTATCGTAATATATAAAATCCTGACTATATGCAGAAAATCTTTTATCATATTCAAAAATATTAACTAAAATGAAAAGATTATTTGGTTAGAAAAATTAATTTATTATTAACTAAACGATATACCGTTTTTGTGAATATTCTTAATAGGCAAATATAATGAAGGACAAGAAAGAAGGCCAATTTTATTATTTTCATTTGTAATTATACATTCACATATCTTTGCGAGATATTTTTTCACTTTTTGAACAGCAAATAATTACAATTTAGTCACTATAATTAATATAATAAACTCTTACCGTTTTACGAAATTTATTTTCATGCATAAGCCATATCAAAATTAACCTCACAAAAAATTTTACACTACTGTCAGAATGACCCAGAAGCTTCGTTCTTTTCAAATAGATGAGAATTCCCCTCCGTGCTGCCATATGACATTTCAGTAAATTTCTATTTACTGATGAAATTTCTGTGGTAAATTTACTGAAATTTACTGAAGTGACTTATAATTTTCTCATATAAAATCTATGAATGTCAGTAAATTCGTCAGTAATTTTGTCAGTAATTTTGTCAGTAATTGGGCGGTGGGAACGCACTATTACACTCATAGATTTCCCATACAAAATTTCGTAATGCCAGTAACTTCATCAGTAAATTCGTCAGTAATTTTTGTGTGCGAACGTGCTATTACTTTTATAAAAGATTTCAAAGCCTCATTGAGAGCTAGGAATACTTCAGGCACTATTTTCGAAATGATTTGCGAAGACACCCTGAACGTGTAATGCAAGCTCCTGAAACTATCTCAAGTGGCCAAAAATCTTAAAGTGATCGCCAAACGGATTTTAACTGGTATGGCTTTTCTCCATTTGGTATCTTGCTTGAATATTGCTGGGGATATCTCTCATATTAAGAACTCAAAGTCTGTTAATGACATACGTATGAAGTTATTAAATTCCCCGGATGGTTCACGTAACAGCTCTGTGAGCTGATTATCCATACTTTGTCTTGAAGAAATAGAAAATTAGCAGATACATTCAGAATACGAAATCAAGGTAAAAAAAACATGAATAATTTAGTTTTATTAGCTTACCTAGTTCTATTTTGGTGTATGGATAACATCCACCACCTTCTACGCCTCCATTTCTTTTATGCTACTCTTTTTTCATAAATATTTATGTAATGATTGCAAGCACTTACGAAGTAAAGAGCGACAGTGGCAGATTCAAAATCCATTTTATGCAAGAACTGTCAAAATAGCAATATCCACGAATGTGTGGATGGGATGCACAAGGCGGCAAATAGAGACAAATAGCACAAACTTGACATTTGACGAATGTCACGAATGTGTAGAGGAGGCATTTTAATATCAACATGTGTTAACATATTGTGTACTTGTGGGGTGAAAAGTATTATATATTAATATATGATATATATATGTTGTAAACATATATGATTTTTACATTTCAGCTTAAGTCAACAATTCAGTCAGCAACCAAACCGGAGACCACATTCGGAGCATTTACATTCAGCAACAACACATTCATCAACAAATGACGTGCTGGAGCATGTAAATTCATCAACACCACCCCCACCGCGGAGAGAAAGAAACGAAAGGTAGTGTTTATATATATATATATCACGGTAATATATGTACATATGTATATGACTTTTATATCACAGTTTCAGCACGGATTTTGCTTCCATTTCAATAGGGGAACGGGAAACAAAACATTCGTATGGAAGAATAGCATCAATTCTCGACACATGCCCGATATGTGGGCAAAAATTCACATCTAGTAAGTCCTGCTACAGACATATTGCTACTACCCTAGATGAACTTAGTACCAAGTTTTCAAGATGGCTACACCACTCGGGTGACCGAGAAAAATATCATGAGAATAAAATTTTGAAATCAAACATTATAATGTAATTAAATCAAAAGTTTATATATAAATAATAAAAGTTATTACTTATTCAATTGAAATTTTATTAATTTAAAAATTATCCCGAGTTCATTTCCTATTTTATTTAGTTTTTTAATACGAATAAAGAGGACCTACAAAAGTTTTCGAAATGATGTCTTTCCTACGATCCTCCTTATTGGCGGTTAGTACAAGATATCTTTCACTGCGTCATGCGATATCTTTAGGGTATCTTGACGACCACATTATGATCACCCCGAAAGATGTCTTTCAGGAAATTAAGATAACTTCTGGAGAGTTTTAAGATGGCTTTGTGCTTTATGGGTAGTATATAAGAAAAATTAGTAGTAATTTAGAGTTAGTTTTTAGTTTTGGTTAGTCAGATAGTAGGTGTGATTTGTAGTCAATTAAAGTTAATTAAAAAAGTCAATTTTAGTTAGTTTTTAATATCAGTGAAATAGTCATTGAATAACTATTTATTGTTAAAAAAAAAGTTAATATAATTGATTGTTTTCTATTGAAATAAATAATAAATAAAATTCTTAAATTTTAACAATTATACTGCTTTAATTAAAATATAACTTCTATTTGTAACGATAATTAATGGCAAATATCGCTAATCTTTCTTCTACCTACTCAGAACATTTAAAATTCAAAAAACATTTATTACACATTTAGAATTTTAATTATGTAATAAATTAAACCTCAAAACCGAAATGCATTAACATATTTCACCATATATATAATCAAAAATAATAATTAAACTTACTTTGAAATGAAACGAGCCATCTTGTATATGAAAAAGCCTTATTTGCTTTAGGTTTTTTAGTTAATAAGAGTTGAAAATTGAAATTCTTGTTGTACACGAAATTGATCCTTTTCAACGTTGTCGTCGTATATGCCAAAATGTTGTTACATCAGGATTTATAAGTAGTGCACAGTTTATATATTTAACAATATAGGTGTTATATTGTATTTATTACATCCTAAATTAAGTGATGTGCATATGTATAATCATAGAAAAGTTTGGCACACCAAGATTCAAGGTCTAAATTATGTTCTACATGAAACACTTGCGATATATTTGAATTGGTTATCGTTGGTATTATATTAAAACTGTTCCTAAAATTAAAAATAATAATTATTATTCGTCTTTTCAAAAGCTTTACAAAACATTAGAGTCATACGATCTAATAATTCTAAGAGATATTGGCCCGATAATTAGTGTATAACCTATTCTGATGTGACAGTAATAGCCAGTAACCAAGGTGAGTAGTGCAGGGATGAATGCAGTTTATATGATTTACAGAACGCAGCTTGCTCCCGGCTGCCATGTAGTTTAAAGTAATATAAATAATATGTTCAATGCTATTTTTATAACATTATTTATTAGCTATCTTTTCTTTTTATCAATATTATTTTCCATGACAAACGTATACTGGGAATATTTATTTTACAATATGATTGTGTAGTGTATAATAATATGTTTTTTTTTTTTTTTTTTTTTTAAAGTATTTGTCTACTACAATCTTAATTATCTTAATTAATTTATTAGTATTTTTGAATGTGATGAGTTGGTATTGTTGATAGTAGTTCGATAAGTGAGGGCTAACACCCAGTGATGACTCCCAAGTGTGTAAGAACTATATGTATTATAGCTTTACTCACCAGTGAGCAAAGTAATTACCCAGCGGGAAATTTGGTACTCGCAGAAGGCCTTCAAATATACTGGCATGGCTTGTAGGCGGGCCTTCCATCCCTAGTACAAACCACCTTCCATTTGGCCTTCATTTAACATTACGACTTCATTGGAGGGAAGGTCGTAACACAAATAAAGATAATTAGGTTTACATGTGTGTGTAACCTTAATATAAGAAGCGCACACATGCATACACCTATTCTGCATGAAATGCTTTTTTAGGGGAATCCCATGTTGATTTTGTGTGGAATGAAATGGCATTCCATATACTAAAGAAAAGCTTTTTAATATACGAAAGTGAGGCAGTCAAAAAACTTTTCTGTTAGTATATGGAATGCCATGACATTCCATACAAAATAGCATGAAATGGAATGTCCCCTGTAAAAGTTCATTTTAATTCTTTTTATAAATAAATTTTGAAAATTTTTAATATTTTATTTAAAAAGTCTTTTTGAAATATAATGAATTATATTAATACTTATGTATATATATATTAATTATTTTTAATTAAATGAATATTTACCTGATTTTCTTGAAATGCACTTAAAATGCGTGCATTTTTTTGTAGGGAAATTTCGTTTGAAAATAAACAAATTTTGAAAATTTAAAATTATTTTATTTAAAACCCCAAATATAATTTTATGACATTCATTACAAATAATTCAATTATAAAATTATTAATAATTTTATAAAATTACACACTTTTTTGGCATTCTCATCTCTTTTAATTCCTTAGTTTAAGTTTTTAACCTAAAATAAAATAATTAAAAATAATTAAACTATAAATGCCTACCTTTTATAAAATTATACACTTTTTTGTATTTTAATCACTTTGATTTTAAGTTTTTAGGTTGAAACTTTTATAAAAATTCAAAAATGATACTATTTATGTATTATAATTTATATCACACTGAAATTACAACATTTTTTCTGTAAAAAAGCATAAATAAATTAAAACACAATCATTTTTCACTTCAAACATAACCAAAGATAATACTTTAAATGTCAAATATATGCCAATGTCAAACATCAAGGCGCATGCGCTAAAATTTCATATACGTGTAATATAATAATATGTGAATGTTTCATATATATCATATATGTGATAAATTGTAAAAGTTCTATTTAGAGCTTTTACGCAAATGGAATACGTGTGCCAGCGCATTCCATTTGGCATTCACACGGGATACTTAGGAATGCTCTCTTTATCACTCACCTAGGAAGGGCATTCCGATTTTCCCGCTGGGTACTTATAAGCAGGGTATTCACTATATTTCCGAATCAATGATTCGGCTCTTAGTTCCTATTTAAAGTATATGGAAAGCAGGAATAAGAGAGAAAATATCCATCATGTTGAATATTTTACTCACAAATGATTCAGCCATATACTTTATATGGGCTGAGAGAGCCGAATCATTGATTCATATTTATAGTGAATACCCTGCTATAGGGGCTATTCACTATTTTTTCCAACTCATCAAGCCGCTGTCTCGTTCATTGTAAATTAAATAGAAATGGCAGGCTTGAGAGTAAAAAATTAAACATGTTAATTTAAACCGCTATCGGTTTCTTTTGTATTAGTCGTTCACTAATGCATACATGCCAAAAAATCTTTATAATTTTGCCTTCGAGGAGTGTACATCTATATATATATATGAAAATGCCAAAACAAGCTGGGTTTCTACAGCAGAGTTTTGATGTATGCGTTTATACGTCAAAGATAAAATTACATTTAAAAAACAGAATTTGAGAAAAATACGTATAATCCTTTCAATTTTGCTTTTTCTGGAAACTTTAAGAATTTTTATTCTAGTCTTACCCCATTTACCTGCAAAATATGGCAAATATTACTGGAAAATCCTTGCGACATTATTTTTCACAAAAACAACACTTTAAACTTAAAACAAATTGATGTTATTCTTTTCTACAGAACTATTTAAGTGTTTTCATCTAAAAATATTTTAGTTTTTTTCACCTAAATATTTTATTTTACAAAATTTAAGAAAAAGTATTCGAATTTCCTATGGTAACATAACCTATTAAATTTTATAAATTGAAATGTCAAAGCATTGCTCTCTGAAATAAATACACACAATTATAGAATTATTTACACCATTTTAAAACATATATTTTACACTATGTACATATACGAGTGGTAGGAGGAGAAGCAAGGTTTGACGTCAAGCGGAAAAAATAGTGAATAGCCCCTATCATGCCCGGTTTCACAATACACGCTTAAGTTCTTTGAATATTTTATTTCTATAAATCTTGTGTTTCGAAGTCTTATGTTTAATTTCAACATATTGTACTTGAACCTAGATCTTTTTCTTTAATATTTATTTATATTTTATAAATTCTCATGTTCCAATTCTTATGCCCCCTCTACACAATTGGCGAATCCAGCAAATCCAGCAAATACACAAATGTGTAGAGGTGTACATTTGCGAAGTTTGTGCAAAGTTCGCTTTGTAGGCGAACCCCAAATGTAAATTTCACAAGGATAAAAAATCAGTAAGTACTTTTCACTACATCATCATTTGTCTGTGTGTAAATTTCTTCCATAGCCAAGTAAGGAGCAAAATTAAGAAAACTATAATATTATAACCTGTACAGTGAAGTTTTATTTAGTGATTTATCGCTTTTCTTTTAAAACATTCAAAATAATTTAAATTTATTATAATTTATTTAGTTTTTCCTACTAAAGACAATTTCTAATTTAAAGGTAAATGATGCATGGCAACGAATCTCAGATGTGATGATGATTCCCCAGCAAGAGTTGAAAAAAAAAGGAAGCCCTGATGGCGGCTTTCAGAACTAACCACAAGAAAGTGTTAGCATCGAGAAAATCTGGTACTGGGGAAGAGGGGTATGCACACCAATTTGGACATTTTATGATGCATTGGCCTGCTTTATGTGCGGCGTTTATGAGACGACGACGAGTATTATTGTTACGACACTGATACAGCAGAATAATTTAATAATAAAAATATAATATTTCTAAAAAATTTTTTTGTTTTCTTAGTTCTATAATATAATATAACAATAAAAGTATAATACTTTTTTTAAATTATTTTGTTTTCTTATACCACGTTCGCACAGAAAAATTACTGACGAATTTACTGATGAAATTACTGATAAAAACTCCATATAAAAAAAAATCGTTCGCACTGAGTTGAATTTACTGACGTATTTACTGATGACTTAATATGTCAAAAGTTTTATTATTTTGTATGTCAATTCGGTTTGTGAAGTGAATTTAAATACAATTACGAGTTTTAGCAGAAAATAAATTTGTTTTTATTGAATTTAATGAAAAAACAATAACTTCAGTTAACCTATATTAGTTTTGTTCTTAGATTATTATGGCTGACCATCAGGCAGAAGAATTTTCTGAGGAAAGAAAGAAAATATTATCCGCGTTAGTTATCGTTCGCTCCTTTAAAAATAATAGGTATTACTTAAAAAAAAAATACTCAATAAATTATATTAATACCTGTATTTTTTTGAAAGATTGTATATTCTGTTTTATATGTCTGGAATTTCGAGCCTCAACCCCTCCTCTTGAAATAATTGCTCTTGTAGCAATAAGAAAACCGCCGCATTTCTCTTATTGCTACGCAATTCGGAGTTGAATCTTTCCCACACATTTATGAATTTCATCATTTCATCCTTCTTGATGAAATGATGCTTAATTTTTTTATTGGCACAATCGGTGTTCATTTCTCTTTTTCTAATTTTATTAATTAAAGGAGATATTTTTTTGAAGACAGAGAAAAATTTATTTTTGAAGATTTGATATTTGAATGTTAGTGCACAAAACTTTCTTTTACAATATATTTAAACTACTTTCATCAATAAATTATCAATTGATTGGGACGATCATATTACATTATGTTAAATTCTTATTAATTGACACAAAAATATAGCATAAAATTTCACAGTTTAATCCTGATGTTTTTAATATCAATCCTCTTACTTTTAATTAATGCATATGTTTTAATAACTTAACCTCAAAAACTATTTAGTTACTGTCAAAATCACTTTCGTTAAGTTTTTTGGTCTAAATAGATGAAAATTCCCCTGCGTGCTGCCACATGATTCATCAGTAAATTATTATTTACTAATGAAATTCCGTCGGTAATTTACCTTGTTATAGTGCGTTCCCACCGCACGAATTTACTGACAAATTTACTAATGAAAGCCCCATACAAAAAAATAGCGTTCCCACCGCACAATTTACTGACGAATTTACTGAAGAAAATTATTAAACGTCAAAAGTGTTAAAGAATTATTATTGTGTGGAGTGTTATTAATAATTATTTAAATTAAAGTTAAATTAAAGCATTAATATAAATTATGGAACTAAGCGAAAGACAGAAAGAAATATTATCTGCTGTAGTACCTGTATTTCAAGCTGTAATTCAAAATTTAATGGTAGAAATGGAATTATTAAATATAATTATTACAGCTTGTAGGGATAGATTGGATAACTTTAGAGAATGGTCATGTTTTAACGATGTTTTAAAACTTCAAAAGTAAAATATATTTTAACTGAACACGGAGTGAAGGAACTCGATCCAAATACAAGGCTTTTTTCATTTCAAAATATGAATTTGATGGATTAAATAGTTTAATATTTTAGAGTTTATGGTTCATGTGGTAGATTATTTATTTTATCAAATGTTCCCAAAATGCTTGACGAACTTAAACAAAAACAAGATACATGTGAAAAACTAATGGAACAATTAAATGATAAGAAAGATTATATAGTTAGAAATATTAAGGAACAGGAAACTAGTTTAAGGGAATTAGTACAACAAAAAAAAAGATGCTGAAACAAAATGACTTTAATTTATTTTATTAAAACTCATCTAAATTGAAATCTGCATATGTTGCAAACTCATTACCTAAATTACGATTATGTTTTGGCTAATATTTTTAAAGAAATATACTTTGGGCCCATTTATTTACAATTTTTCCTGATCACATTATTATTTTTGAAGCTATCATTCGTACAATTTTAGCCATTTTTTGTATACATTCCTCAGAAAGAAATGGTGGATCAGCTATTACTATATCAAAGGTATTATTGTAGAGTTTTATTGTTTCATTACAAGAATTTGTATCGTAATATATAAAATCCTGACTATATGCAGAAAATCTTTTATCATATTCAAAAATATTAACTAAAATGAAAAGATTATTTGGTTAGAAAAATTAATTTATTATTAACTAAACGATATACCGTTTTTGTGAATATTCTTAATAGGCAAATATAATGAAGGACAAGAAAGAAGGCCAATTTTATTATTTTCATTTGTAATTATACATTCACATATCTTTGCGAGATATTTTTTCACTTTTTGAACAGCAAATAATTACAATTTAGTCACTATAATTAATATAATAAACTCTTACCGTTTTACGAAATTTATTTTCATGCATAAGCCATATCAAAATTAACCTCACAAAAAATTTTACACTACTGTCAGAATGACCCAGAAGCTTCGTTCTTTTCAAATAGATGAGAATTCCCCTCCGTGCTGCCATATGACATTTCAGTAAATTTCTATTTACTGATGAAATTTCTGTGGTAAATTTACTGAAATTTACTGAAGTGACTTATAATTTTCTCATATAAAATCTATGAATGTCAGTAAATTCGTCAGTAATTTTGTCAGTAATTTTGTCAGTAATTGGGCGGTGGGAACGCACTATTACACTCATAGATTTCCCATACAAAATTTCGTAATGCCAGTAACTTCATCAGTAAATTCGTCAGTAATTTTTGTGTGCGAACGTGCTATTACTTTTATAAAAGATTTCAAAGCCTCATTGAGAGCTAGGAATACTTCAGGCACTATTTTCGAAATGATTTGCGAAGACACCCTGAACGTGTAATGCAAGCTCCTGAAACTATCTCAAGTGGCCAAAAATCTTAAAGTGATCGCCAAACGGATTTTAACTGGTATGGCTTTTCTCCATTTGGTATCTTGCTTGAATATTGCTGGGGATATCTCTCATATTAAGAACTCAAAGTCTGTTAATGACATACGTATGAAGTTATTAAATTCCCCGGATGGTTCACGTAACAGCTCTGTGAGCTGATTATCCATACTTTGTCTTGAAGAAATAGAAAATTAGCAGATACATTCAGAATACGAAATCAAGGTAAAAAAAACATGAATAATTTAGTTTTATTAGCTTACCTAGTTCTATTTTGGTGTATGGATAACATCCACCACCTTCTACGCCTCCATTTCTTTTATGCTACTCTTTTTTCATAAATATTTATGTAATGATTGCAAGCACTTACGAAGTAAAGAGCGACAGTGGCAGATTCAAAATCCATTTTATGCAAGAACTGTCAAAATAGCAATATCCACGAATGTGTGGATGGGATGCACAAGGCGGCAAATAGAGACAAATAGCACAAACTTGACATTTGACGAATGTCACGAATGTGTAGAGGAGGCATTTTAATATCAACATGTGTTAACATATTGTGTACTTGTGGGGTGAAAAGTATTATATATTAATATATGATATATATATGTTGTAAACATATATGATTTTTACATTTCAGCTTAAGTCAACAATTCAGTCAGCAACCAAACCGGAGACCACATTCGGAGCATTTACATTCAGCAACAACACATTCATCAACAAATGACGTGCTGGAGCATGTAAATTCATCAACACCACCCCCACCGCGGAGAGAAAGAAACGAAAGGTAGTGTTTATATATATATATATCACGGTAATATATGTACATATGTATATGACTTTTATATCACAGTTTCAGCACGGATTTTGCTTCCATTTCAATAGGGGAACGGGAAACAAAACATTCGTATGGAAGAATAGCATCAATTCTCGACACATGCCCGATATGTGGGCAAAAATTCACATCTAGTAAGTCCTGCTACAGACATATTGCTACTACCCTAGATGAACTTAGTACCAAGTTTTCAAGATGGCTACACCACTCGGGTGACCGAGAAAAATATCATGAGAATAAAATTTTGAAATCAAACATTATAATGTAATTAAATCAAAAGTTTATATATAAATAATAAAAGTTATTACTTATTCAATTGAAATTTTATTAATTTAAAAATTATCCCGAGTTCATTTCCTATTTTATTTAGTTTTTTAATACGAATAAAGAGGACCTACAAAAGTTTTCGAAATGATGTCTTTCCTACGATCCTCCTTATTGGCGGTTAGTACAAGATATCTTTCACTGCGTCATGCGATATCTTTAGGGTATCTTGACGACCACATTATGATCACCCCGAAAGATGTCTTTCAGGAAATTAAGATAACTTCTGGAGAGTTTTAAGATGGCTTTGTGCTTTATGGGTAGTATATAAGAAAAATTAGTAGTAATTTAGAGTTAGTTTTTAGTTTTGGTTAGTCAGATAGTAGGTGTGATTTGTAGTCAATTAAAGTTAATTAAAAAAGTCAATTTTAGTTAGTTTTTAATATCAGTGAAATAGTCATTGAATAACTATTTATTGTTAAAAAAAAAGTTAATATAATTGATTGTTTTCTATTGAAATAAATAATAAATAAAATTCTTAAATTTTAACAATTATACTGCTTTAATTAAAATATAACTTCTATTTGTAACGATAATTAATGGCAAATATCGCTAATCTTTCTTCTACCTACTCAGAACATTTAAAATTCAAAAAACATTTATTACACATTTAGAATTTTAATTATGTAATAAATTAAACCTCAAAACCGAAATGCATTAACATATTTCACCATATATATAATCAAAAATAATAATTAAACTTACTTTGAAATGAAACGAGCCATCTTGTATATGAAAAAGCCTTATTTGCTTTAGGTTTTTTAGTTAATAAGAGTTGAAAATTGAAATTCTTGTTGTACACGAAATTGATCCTTTTCAACGTTGTCGTCGTATATGCCAAAATGTTGTTACATCAGGATTTATAAGTAGTGCACAGTTTATATATTTAACAATATAGGTGTTATATTGTATTTATTACATCCTAAATTAAGTGATGTGCATATGTATAATCATAGAAAAGTTTGGCACACCAAGATTCAAGGTCTAAATTATGTTCTACATGAAACACTTGCGATATATTTGAATTGGTTATCGTTGGTATTATATTAAAACTGTTCCTAAAATTAAAAATAATAATTATTATTCGTCTTTTCAAAAGCTTTACAAAACATTAGAGTCATACGATCTAATAATTCTAAGAGATATTGGCCCGATAATTAGTGTATAACCTATTCTGATGTGACAGTAATAGCCAGTAACCAAGGTGAGTAGTGCAGGGATGAATGCAGTTTATATGATTTACAGAACGCAGCTTGCTCCCGGCTGCCATGTAGTTTAAAGTAATATAAATAATATGTTCAATGCTATTTTTATAACATTATTTATTAGCTATCTTTTCTTTTTATCAATATTATTTTCCATGACAAACGTATACTGGGAATATTTATTTTACAATATGATTGTGTAGTGTATAATAATATGTTTTTTTTTTTTTTTTTTTTTTAAAGTATTTGTCTACTACAATCTTAATTATCTTAATTAATTTATTAGTATTTTTGAATGTGATGAGTTGGTATTGTTGATAGTAGTTCGATAAGTGAGGGCTAACACCCAGTGATGACTCCCAAGTGTGTAAGAACTATATGTATTATAGCTTTACTCACCAGTGAGCAAAGTAATTACCCAGCGGGAAATTTGGTACTCGCAGAAGGCCTTCAAATATACTGGCATGGCTTGTAGGCGGGCCTTCCATCCCTAGTACAAACCACCTTCCATTTGGCCTTCATTTAACATTACGACTTCATTGGAGGGAAGGTCGTAACACAAATAAAGATAATTAGGTTTACATGTGTGTGTAACCTTAATATAAGAAGCGCACACATGCATACACCTATTCTGCATGAAATGCTTTTTTAGGGGAATCCCATGTTGATTTTGTGTGGAATGAAATGGCATTCCATATACTAAAGAAAAGCTTTTTAATATACGAAAGTGAGGCAGTCAAAAAACTTTTCTGTTAGTATATGGAATGCCATGACATTCCATACAAAATAGCATGAAATGGAATGTCCCCTGTAAAAGTTCATTTTAATTCTTTTTATAAATAAATTTTGAAAATTTTTAATATTTTATTTAAAAAGTCTTTTTGAAATATAATGAATTATATTAATACTTATGTATATATATATTAATTATTTTTAATTAAATGAATATTTACCTGATTTTCTTGAAATGCACTTAAAATGCGTGCATTTTTTTGTAGGGAAATTTCGTTTGAAAATAAACAAATTTTGAAAATTTAAAATTATTTTATTTAAAACCCCAAATATAATTTTATGACATTCATTACAAATAATTCAATTATAAAATTATTAATAATTTTATAAAATTACACACTTTTTTGGCATTCTCATCTCTTTTAATTCCTTAGTTTAAGTTTTTAACCTAAAATAAAATAATTAAAAATAATTAAACTATAAATGCCTACCTTTTATAAAATTATACACTTTTTTGTATTTTAATCACTTTGATTTTAAGTTTTTAGGTTGAAACTTTTATAAAAATTCAAAAATGATACTATTTATGTATTATAATTTATATCACACTGAAATTACAACATTTTTTCTGTAAAAAAGCATAAATAAATTAAAACACAATCATTTTTCACTTCAAACATAACCAAAGATAATACTTTAAATGTCAAATATATGCCAATGTCAAACATCAAGGCGCATGCGCTAAAATTTCATATACGTGTAATATAATAATATGTGAATGTTTCATATATATCATATATGTGATAAATTGTAAAAGTTCTATTTAGAGCTTTTACACAAATGGAATACGTGTGCCAGCGCATTCCATTTGGCATTCACACGGGATACTTAGGAATGCTCTCTTTATCACTCACCTAGGAAGGGCATTCCGATTTTCCCGCTGGGTACTTATAAGCAGGGTATTCACTATATTTCCGAATCAATGATTCGGCTCTTAGTTCCTATTTAAAGTATATGGAAAGCAGGAATAAGAGAGAAAATATCCATCATGTTGAATATTTTACTCACAAATGATTCAGCCATATACTTTATATGGGCTGAGAGAGCCGAATCATTGATTCATATTTATAGTGAATACCCTGCTATAGGGGCTATTCACTATTTTTTCCAACTCATCAAGCCGCTGTCTCGTTCATTGTAAATTAAATAGAAATGGCAGGCTTGAGAGTAAAAAATTAAACATGTTAATTTAAACCGCTATCGGTTTCTTTTGTATTAGTCGTTCACTAATGCATACATGCCAAAAAATCTTTATAATTTTGCCTTCGAGGAGTGTACATCTATATATATATATGAAAATGCCAAAACAAGCTGGGTTTCTACAGCAGAGTTTTGATGTATGCGTTTATACGTCAAAGATAAAATTACATTTAAAAAACAGAATTTGAGAAAAATACGTATAATCCTTTCAATTTTGCTTTTTCTGGAAACTTTAAGAATTTTTATTCTAGTCTTACCCCATTTACCTGCAAAATATGGCAAATATTACTGGAAAATCCTTGCGACATTATTTTTCACAAAAACAACACTTTAAACTTAAAACAAATTGATGTTATTCTTTTCTACAGAACTATTTAAGTGTTTTCATCTAAAAATATTTTAGTTTTTTTCACCTAAATATTTTATTTTACAAAATTTAAGAAAAAGTATTCGAATTTCCTATGGTAACATAACCTATTAAATTTTATAAATTGAAATGTCAAAGCATTGCTCTCTGAAATAAATACACACAATTATAGAATTATTTACACCATTTTAAAACATATATTTTACACTATGTACATATACGAGTGGTAGGAGGAGAAGCAAGGTTTGACGTCAAGCGGAAAAAATAGTGAATAGCCCCTATCATGCCCGGTTTCACAATACACGCTTAAGTTCTTTGAATATTTTATTTCTATAAATCTTGTGTTTCGAAGTCTTATGTTTAATTTCAACATATTGTACTTGAACCTAGATCTTTTTCTTTAATATTTATTTATATTTTATAAATTCTCATGTTCCAATTCTTATGCCCCCTCTACACAATTGGCGAATCCAGCAAATCCAGCAAATACACAAATGTGTAGAGGTGTACATTTGCGAAGTTTGTGCAAAGTTCGCTTTGTAGGCGAACCCCAAATGTAAATTTCACAAGGATAAAAAATCAGTAAGTACTTTTCACTACATCATCATTTGTCTGTGTGTAAATTTCTTCCATAGCCAAGTAAGGAGCAAAATTAAGAAAACTATAATATTATAACCTGTACAGTGAAGTTTTATTTAGTGATTTATCGCTTTTCTTTTAAAACATTCAAAATAATTTAAATTTATTATAATTTATTTAGTTTTTCCTACTAAAGACAATTTCTAATTTAAAGGTAAATGATGCATGGCAACGAATCTCAGATGTGATGATGATTCCCCAGCAAGAGTTGAAAAAAAAAGGAAGCCCTGATGGCGGCTTTCAGAACTAACCACAAGAAAGTGTTAGCATCGAGAAAATCTGGTACTGGGGAAGAGGGGTATGCACACCAATTTGGACATTTTATGATGCATTGGCCTGCTTTATGTGCGGCGTTTATGAGACGACGACGAGTATTATTGTTACGACACTGATACAGCAGAATAATTTAATAATAAAAATATAATATTTCTAAAAAATTTTTTTGTTTTCTTAGTTCTATAATATAATATAACAATAAAAGTATAATACTTTTTTTAAATTATTTTGTTTTCTTATACCACGTTCGCACAGAAAAATTACTGACGAATTTACTGATGAAATTACTGATAAAAACTCCATATAAAAAAAAATCGTTCGCACTGAGTTGAATTTACTGACGTATTTACTGATGACTTAATATGTCAAAAGTTTTATTATTTTGTATGTCAATTCGGTTTGTGAAGTGAATTTAAATACAATTACGAGTTTTAGCAGAAAATAAATTTGTTTTTATTGAATTTAATGAAAAAACAATAACTTCAGTTAACCTATATTAGTTTTGTTCTTAGATTATTATGGCTGACCATCAGGCAGAAGAATTTTCTGAGGAAAGAAAGAAAATATTATCCGCGTTAGTTATCGTTCGCTCCTTTAAAAATAATAGGTATTACTTAAAAAAAAAATACTCAATAAATTATATTAATACCTGTATTTTTTTGAAAGATTGTATATTCTGTTTTGATTTATATTCTGTCTTGAAATAATTGCTCTTGTAGCAATAAGAAAACCGCCGCATTTCTCTTATTGCTACGCAATTCGGAGTTGAATCTTTCCCACACATTTATGAATTTCATCATTTCATCCTTCTTGATGAAATGATGCTTAATTTTTTTATTGGCACAATCGGTGTTCATTTCTCTTTTTCTAATTTTATTAATTAAAGGAGATATTTTTTTGAAGACAGAGAAAAATTTATTTTTGAAGATTTGATATTTGAATGTTAGTGCACAAAACTTTCTTTTACAATATATTTAAACTACTTTCATCAATAAATTATCAATTGATTGGGACGATCATATTACATTATGTTAAATTCTTATTAATTGACACAAAAATATAGCATAAAATTTCACAGTTTAATCCTGATGTTTTTAATATCAATCCTCTTACTTTTAATTAATGCATATATTTTAATAACTTAACCTCAAAAACTATTTAGTTACTGTCAAAATCACTTTCGTTAAGTTTTTTGGTCTAAATAGATGAAAATTCCCCTGCGTGCTGCCACATGATTCATCAGTAAATTATTATTTACTAATGAAATTCCGTCGGTAATTTACCTTGTTATAGTGCGTTCCCACCGCACGAATTTACTGACAAATTTACTAATGAAAGCCCCATACAAAAAAATAGCGTTCCCACCGCACAATTTACTGACGAATTTACTGAAGAAAATTATTAAACGTCAAAAGTGTTAAAGAATTATTATTGTGTGGAGTGTTATTAATAATTATTTAAATTAAAGTTAAATTAAAGCATTAATATAAATTATGGAACTAAGCGAAAGACAGAAAGAAATATTATCTGCTGTAGTACCTGTATTTCAAGCTGTAATTCAAAATTTAATGGTAGAAATGGAATTATTAAATATAATTATTACAGCTTGTAGGGATAGATTGGATAACTTTAGAGAATGGTCATGTTTTAACGATGTTTTAAAACTTCAAAAGTAAAATATATTTTAACTGAACACGGAGTGAAGGAACTCGATCCAAATACAAGGCTTTTTTCATTTCAAAATATGAATTTGATGGATTAAATAGTTTAATATTTTAGAGTTTATGGTTCATGTGGTAGATTATTTATTTTATCAAATGTTCCCAAAATGCTTGACGAACTTAAACAAAAACAAGATACATGTGAAAAACTAATGGAACAATTAAATGATAAGAAAGATTATATAGTTAGAAATATTAAGGAACAGGAAACTAGTTTAAGGGAATTAGTACAACAAAAAAAAAGATGCTGAAACAAAATGACTTTAATTTATTTTATTAAAACTCATCTAAATTGAAATCTGCATATGTTGCAAACTCATTACCTAAATTACGATTATGTTTTGGCTAATATTTTTAAAGAAATATACTTTGGGCCCATTTATTTACAATTTTTCCTGATCACATTATTATTTTTGAAGCTATCATTCGTACAATTTTAGCCATTTTTTGTATACATTCCTCAGAAAGAAATGGTGGATCAGCTATTACTATATCAAAGGTATTATTGTAGAGTTTTATTGTTTCATTACAAGAATTTGTATCGTAATATATAAAATCCTGACTATATGCAGAAAATCTTTTATCATATTCAAAAATATTAACTAAAATGAAAAGATTATTTGGTTAGAAAAATTAATTTATTATTAACTAAACGATATACCGTTTTTGTGAATATTCTTAATAGGCAAATATAATGAAGGACAAGAAAGAAGGCCAATTTTATTATTTTCATTTGTAATTATACATTCACATATCTTTGCGAGATATTTTTTCACTTTTTGAACAGCAAATAATTACAATTTAGTCACTATAATTAATATAATAAACTCTTACCGTTTTACGAAATTTATTTTCATGCATAAGCCATATCAAAATTAACCTCACAAAAAATTTTACACTACTGTCAGAATGACCCAGAAGCTTCGTTCTTTTCAAATAGATGAGAATTCCCCTCCGTGCTGCCATATGACATTTCAGTAAATTTCTATTTACTGATGAAATTTCTGTGGTAAATTTACTGAAATTTACTGAAGTGACTTATAATTTTCTCATATAAAATCTATGAATGTCAGTAAATTCGTCAGTAATTTTGTCAGTAATTTTGTCAGTAATTGGGCGGTGGGAACGCACTATTACACTCATAGATTTCCCATACAAAATTTCGTAATGCCAGTAACTTCGTCAGTAAATTCGTCAGTAATTTTTGTGTGCGAACGTGCTATTACTTTTATAAAAGATTTCAAAGCCTCATTGAGAGCTAGGAATACTTCAGGCACTATTTTCGAAATGATTTGCGAAGACACCCTGAACGTGTAATGCAAGCTCCTGAAACTATCTCAAGTGGCCAAAAATCTTAAAGTGATCGCCAAACGGATTTTAACTGGTATGGCTTTTCTCCATTTGGTATCTTGCTTGAATATTGCTGGGGATATCTCTCATATTAAGAACTCAAAGTCTGTTAATGACATACGTATGAAGTTATTAAATTCCCCGGATGGTTCACGTAACAGCTCTGTGAGCTGATTATCCATACTTTGTCTTGAAGAAATAGAAAATTAGCAGATACATTCAGAATACGAAATCAAGGTAAAAAAAACATGAATAATTTAGTTTTATTAGCTTACCTAGTTCTATTTTGGTGTATGGATAACATCCACCACCTTCTACGCCTCCATTTCTTTTATGCTACTCTTTTTTCATAAATATTTATGTAATGATTGCAAGCACTTACGAAGTAAAGAGCGACAGTGGCAGATTCAAAATCCATTTTATGCAAGAACTGTCAAAATAGCAATATCCACGAATGTGTGGATGGGATGCACAAGGCGGCAAATAGAGACAAATAGCACAAACTTGACATTTGACGAATGTCACGAATGTGTAGAGGAGGCATTTTAATATCAACATGTGTTAACATATTGTGTACTTGTGGGGTGAAAAGTATTATATATTAATATATGATATATATATGTTGTAAACATATATGATTTTTACATTTCAGCTTAAGTCAACAATTCAGTCAGCAACCAAACCGGAGACCACATTCGGAGCATTTACATTCATCACCACCGCGGAACCGCACACCTTCACCACCGTGGAGTGAAAAGTATTATATATTTATATATGATGTATATATGTTATAAACATATATGATTTTTACATTTCAGCTTAAGTCAACAATTCAATCAGCAACCAAACCGGAGACCGAATTCGGAGCATTTACTCAGCAACAACACATTCATCAACCCATTCATCAACAAATGACGTGCTGCAGCATGTAAATTCATCAACACCACCCCCACCGCGGAGAGAAAGAAACGAAAGGTAGTGTTTATATATATATATATCACGGTAATATACATATATGACTTTTATATCACAGTTTCAGCACGGATTTTGCTTCCATTTCAATAGGGGAACGGGAAACAAAACATCCGTATGGAAGAATAGCATCAACTCTCGACACATGCCCGATATGTGGGCAAAAATTCACATCTAGTAAGTCCTGCTACAGACATATGGATATGCATAACAATCCAAAATTTTTTGAATGTAAAGTATGCCATCATAAATTTAACAGAAAGGACAACTTGTATAGGCATGTACGAAACAGCGTTTGTCTGAGGAAAAGACTAAATCTTCGGAAAATTTGAATTATATACAATATTTTTATACTTTCGATATAATATATATATATTTAATTGTTCTAGTCACAATCGAAATTTAATTATTTTTGCTAATGAACATTTTTAATTATTTAGAATTTCCTTCTATTGCTTTTATTTAAATTATAATTATTAAGGGCTCAAAATGAACTTGCCTATAAAGTGCCTATTATTTAAATTATAATTATTAAGGACTCAAAATGAACTTGCCTTTAAAATGCCTATTTATTAAATATTTCCTAGAAATAGGAACACTTGTATGTACAAAAAAATGTACAACAGATTTTTGAAAGATTTTTTTATTATCAAATTGAATGTAATATGAATTTATTTTTTTTTTTTTTGAGAATTAAGAAAAGTTATTGAATAAACTTTTTTCTTTTTTTTTGTCTATATAAAAAAAAAATTGCATTAAAGTTTGTTTTTTAATTTAATTCCAAACGAGCATCTCTCGTTTTAAAATTTAAATGTTGAAGTATTTCCAGGGAAGGTGTTGAATTTTTAAAGCAGATTTATCATGTTGGTGACGAAAAAAAGGGATTTTCTGAAAATCTTTAAATTAATTTTGGATAAAAAAGAATGAAGTAGTTTTTTATATATGGAAACTATATGTAATATAAATGAAATTTAATGATTGAATTAATATGGTTTTAATCGCTTCCTGTGAAATTTTAAGGTTTTTAATTGTAAAGTTCAACTTTATTGTTTTTGTAGAAATTTTTCTGTATTTGTCGGAATTTCTAGGAACCTGAGAAATTGAAATATTTGATTTAATAAAAATAGTTCAAAAGGATAAAAAATGATCATCTTTTTTGCCTTTTTTTTTCAAAAAATAGTATAGAGGGTAATTTGTTTATTAATTGTTCTCACGGTCTTTAGACTGGTGAACAAAATCTACAAACGACATGTCCAAATAAAAGTTTTAATTTATCCGAACATTCGCTTGGATCATGAAATTTGATCCGAAAGAATGCTATAAATACCTGCTTAAAGCTCGGTTTCAGCACGCCCATCTAACCAGAGCTCAGCTTTCTTTCATACCACGCAAAGAAATTTTATTTTTCGTATTTGTTTTTTTTATTTTAGTATGTAAAGTTTGAAAAATTTCTAATAAAATTTTTAAATCAATTTTAATTCTAATCAATAGAAAATACAAAAAGAAATTTAAACGTGAGTATTGAATCTGAAAATACAAGCAAACATCTCTCAACTAAAGAAAAAATAAGCACTGGGAATAATTACCCAGTAAACATTATTTCGGAGATCCGTAGAAATCGGATTTTTTACGGATTCTTAGAAAAAGAGGGCATAATTCAAAAGAGCGAGATCAGAACATAATATCTCATGCGTCATGTCAATTGTAAAAATATTAGGTTAATTTGTTTTTGACATTTTTTTAGTTTAAAGTTTTATATAATTAGTGCTAGGCTGCACTTCGATTTTTAACAATAACATTAACATTTAATTCATAACATAAGTTAGGAATAATGGGGTGCGGAGGTGCGGAAGTGCGTTTATAAACTAAACAAAAATTATGTCAAATATCAAGTTAGCATTAATTGTAGTTTAATTATCTGTATGACTTACTTTATATTGTATGTTAACTTTTTTGATAACAAAAGCTAATAAAAATATTACTAAATTGTAAAATAATATGAGTATATAGATTGAGTATAGCCACGCCTCAAAAGCGCTTATAAAAACGCTGTCAAAAACGCTTATCTAGACACCCAGATATGAATTGCAAAGTTTTGGCTGAAACTGTACACAGTCCTTTCAACATTAAAAATTTTTAATCTGCCCCTCTGTCAGTTCTGTCTGAATGAAAATTTTTTCACTGGAAATTTTAATAGTCGAATTTTTTATGGTGGCAGAATGAATTTATTTAATATGAATATTAATATATAATTTAGTTAATGTGATGTGAAAATATTTATCAGAGATATGAAGCAATCTTTCGAATATAAAAATAAAAAAAACCAATGAAAATGGCTTCCGGTGATGGAATTAATTCAATTGAACTTGAATCAACAATTCCATGTAAAATAGAAGATTTTTCCAATACATCTCAAACCATCGATGATCCAGGTATTATTGAAAAAATAATTGTTTAAATATTGATTTCAAAAAGTTTTTAACCTTGGGTTAGTCATCTATTATTTATTAATTAAGATTGTATTGAAAAATATTTTAATAACACATAAAAATAATAATAGTGATCTTATATTTTCATTAATTTAATCAATATAGATCAAATCGTTTTTTGAAATTGATAATGTTAAATCGATCTAATTAAAGAATTGTTCAAATTGGCTATAATAGTGACACATCATAATACATTAACACCTAGCAACATTTTAAAAGCACTAGCAAAAAGTTTTCTTATTAATTATTTTCACAAATCAAAACTCAAACTAGCTGTGATATATCATAATTTTAACTAAGGGAATCTTAAAAATTACTGGCAACTATAATTTAACTTAATGAAATACCAAATTTTAGGTTCAATTTAGCATTTCAAAGAATTTAACATTTATATTATAATTTTAGACAAAGAACATGCATCTGGTAGTGATGTTAGGTCTACAACCCGAGAGGTAAAAATTCATTATCATTGTAAAATATTTGTTTGAAAATAATGTCTTTAGTATCCTGGAGATGCTTCTCAGGTCGGAAAACAACATGGAAATCGATACAGTAAAACAGATAAAGAGAGGAAAATTGGTCATAGAAGAGTTGGCGAGGGTGGAGAAATTACATACAAAAAAATTCAAACTACACAGATTATGGGTTCTATACAATTAGGAATTCAACATACAGTAAATTGATAAAGCATAATTAAATAGTTTTTGGCTAACATTTTTTGTTGATAGGTTGGTAGTTTGGCATCAAAACCAAAACGAGATCTCCTTATGATGGATTTTTGGGAAATTGAAACGATATCTTTTCCCCCTGAAGGTTCTAGCCTAACACCTGCTCATCATTATAGCGAATTTAAATTTAAGATATATGCACCTATTGCATTCCGTTATTTTAGAGATTTATTTGGAATACAACCGGATGATTTTATGGTAATTAGTTTATATAATATTTAAATATAATTAAAAATTAAAATATTTCTGAAGATGTCAATGTGCTCTTCGCCACTAAGAGCGCTCTCAAATCCAGGAGCATCAGGATCAATTTTTTATTTGACAGATGATGATGAGTTTATAATTAAAACTGTACAGCATAAAGAAGGGGAATTTCTTCAAAAACTTTTACCTGGGTATTTATTTTCAATTCAAAATAAATTATATTTTTTCGTTAAATTACTTTCAAATTTTAGGTATTATATGAATCTAAATCAAAATCCACGAACACTTTTACCGAAGTTTTTTGGTTTATATTGCTTTCAATGCAATAGTAAAAATGTTCGTCTTGTTGTAATGAATAATTTACTTCCGTCATATATTAAAATGCATTTAAAATATGATTTAAAAGGTTCAACGTATAAAAGAAAAGTGATATATTTTAAAAATTTTTATTTAAACATATTACTTGAATTTTTATTTATGTTTAGGCCTCAAAAGCTGAACGAAGTAAATCTTCACCAACATATAAAGATTTAGATTTTATGGAACATCATCCAAACGGAATATTTTTAGAAGCCGATACATATAATGCTTTAATAAAAACAATTCAAAGGGATTGTACTGTTTTAGAGTCATTTAAAATTATGGATTATTCATTACTTCTCGGTGTTTACAATTTAGATGTAGCATTTAAAGAGAAACAAGAAGAAAGAAAAAATATTTTAAGAACCACTTGTGGAGATGAGTCTGATTTTGAAGATGCTCCTGAAGCAGATCAATATATTGCTCAAGAAAAATGTCGTGATCAGAGAGAACGTACAGGAACATCATTAAATCGAAATAGGTAAATAACTAATCCAAATGTCTTTTCTTAAAAAACTAGGTTTTTTATTTAGTGTATGTTACAGATCAATAAATAGACAACGTCTTGTTGCCCATTCAACAGCTATGGAAAGTATTCAAGCTGATAGTGATCCAATTGATGAAGAAGAAGATGTTCCGTAAGTCTATATAAATATGTTTTGTGAAAGTTTATGTGTGGCGTTCTTTTTTTTCTAATTTTTTAAAATCAGTTGCTTTATCAATTCAGCATTTTTTTTTAATTTAAATTTTAAAAATAAATTATTCTATTAAATATTCTAACTTAAAATGTTAAATTTTGAAAATGATGAAATACAAATTATTTATATTTTTATATTATCACTATGATCTCACTTGAGAGCTTAGAAAAAAGTTTTATTTTTATATATTCGCATTAAGGTGGGCACCCACTTAGTGCGTATATCTTAGCGGGTAATTTTTTTGACGTCATAGACTCACGCTAAAGTTCCCCCTCATATGTGGATACTTCAGCGTGAAATTCATTTGTACGTCATTTTGACGTCAAAAAAGATACCCGCTGAGATATACGCACTAAGTGGGTGCCCACCTTTATGTAGGTGAAATTTTTTAAAATCAAAATGTATGAAAAGTAAGCAAGTAAATATAGAGAATGAATTTAACAGAGATAATTTATTAGTTATTATATTTTTTAAATTTATTTTGAGCTAAAGTCATATCTTATTGCATTTATTGCACCAAATTACAGAAAATTGACATTTTCTAATGATTTACCAATGATTTAATTTTTGTATCACAAACAATAAGCTAATTATTAGGTAATTCATATATGAGTCGTTCAGAAGCCAATGTGGATAAGTCCAAAAAATCCAAACTGAGAAATTTAATGTTTCTTAATGCATTCATAATACATAACACATACGGAGGCTATTAAAAAAATTGCTTTTTGACCAACAAAAAATGAAAATATGAGTAAATCCTTTTAGGACTAAGAAATATATTATTTATTCTATTAAAATTTGCAAAAATCAGAAAATAAGAAAAAATGGAAACTAAGAAAATTAATGTTTTTTAATGCATTCATAATACATAACACATACGAAGGCTATTAAAAAAAGAGTTTTTTGACCTACAAAAAATGAAAGTATGAGTAAATCCTTTTAGGACTAAGAAATATATTATTTATTTTATTAAAATTTGCAAAAATCAGAAAATATGAAAAAATGGACTTATCCACATTGGCTTCTGAGCGACTCATATATTGAAGAAAATTGGTAACGAAATCATGGCCGACGATTGCTTTAGCCAAGAGGTTTCTAGAGGTAATGCTGTTGAGTTTTTATTTTATTTTTTTTTCGATTTTTTAGAATACTTTGGATACAAATTACTGTTTTTTTACAAACAAAATCCCAAATTTTGTGGTTAAAAATTTAATAATTATAAAATAAATGAAAAAACTCAACAACGTTATTTCGCTATTTATATATGTATAAAAATTAAGTGTGCAAAATTTGAAAAGGATCAGTCCAATTAATTAAAATTGAAATTTTAATACAATAATCTTAAATCCTGAATATTATCGAAAAACGAAATTCCCTTTAATGAATTTTGTACAAAGCAAATAACCCGAAATATTCCACTTTAAATATGTATATCCCCAATTTTTTTTTGAAAATATTTATTTATTCAACTTCTATATATATTAATTATAAATAATTTATATATATCGCGGTCAAATTCTTACTAAAACTGGTGAATTTTTCTGCCTGCCGCTATATTTATAGTTATTTAAATTAATGACTTCTTCAGAACAATTTAAACTCACCACAGATGTTTCAAAAATTACGGTCAATAAATGTTATTTAGAGGATTATTCACCATTTAAACGTTTATGAAATTTATTTATCAATCATAATTTTCAAATCCAATTTTTAAATATGTTATATACGATCTATTGTGCTTAAATTATATTCTAAGCATTTTACAAAAAACTTTCTAAAATTATATATCAGGAAATTTTAAATGGAAATTATATATTTGTAGGTCTGGAGGCATTCCAGCTAGAAGTGAGAAAGGAGAACGTCTTCTTTTATTTATTGGAATAATAGATATTTTACAATCTTACCGTCTTAAGAAGAAATTGGAGCATACTTTTAAAAGTATTATTCATGATGGGGTAAATTTATAATTAAATAAATAATATTTACACATCAATACAATATATATCAACATGTAATTTCAGGATACAGTATCTGTATGTAGACCATCTTTTTATGCGCAAAGATTTCAAAACTTTATGGCCAAAACTGTATTTAAAAAAGTACCATCATGTAAGTACATATAGCATTTTATGTATATTTAATAAATGCTAAATAAAATATTTAGTGCTTAAAAAATAGAAATGCGCTAATTTTTTTAAAAATTTGTTTAATTGCAAAGTGGATCTCCCAGAAATAAAGGGAAACCATAGAAAATTTCGTACACTGGTCTCCAGTTATATAGGTAATGGCAGTTAGTTTTGATTTGAGTGTAAAATCTATATTAATTTGTTTTGATTTGTTGGTTTTATTAATTTTTAAAAGCTTATCTGTAGCTGAGGCAAAAATGCATATTTGGCCTTTTGCAATTATTAGTGGGAGTTTTTTAAATATAAATTGACACTATGTATTTTATGAAATATTTATTTTATTAATTTTTTTTTAGCTTTAAAGCATTCACCTTCTAAGAAGAAAAGCTTAGCAAGAGCTGTCCAAAGATCAACAGAAACAGAATCTGATTCACATTGTATATACATTTAATAAATTAATAAATTGACTTATAACATAAAAGTTTTATTTGTTTAGCAGCCGTTCCGGGGACTTCTTATCATCATCCTCACACAAATACAACGGCACAAAAGACGGGTGAGTTTAAGCTATTAAAATGATTGAATATTTTTACAAATTTCAATCAACAAAAAATAATGTTAATTGTTGAATATTATTTTTCATGCTGCAATTAAAATTGGAAAATATACTTTGTAAATATCATTTATAAAATAGCGCAATTAAATTCAGTAACATCATCAGCTATAACACCTTCTAATAAAATTTCATTAGGAAACAAGCTGATAAATACAAGTACGAATGCGCCTTCGTTTAAATATAAAAATGCTACAAATAAATCAAAAGTACCACCGCCAGTTCCGCCCAGAGGTTCACCAAGAACTCGTAAAGAACAAAATATTAAATACGGGAATACAACAAATTTACCCACAAAAGATTCATCTGCAGGTAGTGCCGATACATTTTTAAATATTCCTAATACTAGTATTTTAAGTCTAAATGAACCCATACCTAAATTTGGTGATAAATTATCCCCAAATAATGTGAATGACTGGCTTAAAATTAATGCTTCTTATAAATCAATCGGGAATAAAGAAAAAATGTTTTCCATAAGTTCAAAAAATTTAGTCAATATAAATAAAGAAAATCACAAACAACGAAAATCATTTTCTAGACAGGATTATTTTAGAAGGCAAAGTAGTCTTTTATCTTTAAGCGGACGATCATCTGTTGTGTCAATTGTAAAAAGTATTCAACCAATTGTTCCAGAATATGTCGTAAAACCGTCTCGAAAGAAAAATCATGATAAAAATGAAGCATATCTTAAATATATTGATATGGTTATTTCTGATTCTGAGATAGAAGATAATTTATTAACATCTCTAAGTACTTTAGTGGAAACTAAGAAAGATTTCGAACAAGAATTTTCAAAAAAAAAATATAAAAACTTAAATAAGTGTAATGTAACCAATTTAAACATTAATAATAGTGAAGCTAAAAAATCACCTGCGATTATACAAGAAGGTTCTTATCTATCATCTAATTCTAATACCGAAGATTCTCAAATAACTTCTAAAAATTATACAAACGAAATATTAGAATAAAATTATGTTTCTATTGATAGATTGTATTATGAAGGCGAATTGGTTTAGAAGAACTTGTTATATTACTTGTATTTGCATGGAATATTTAGAAAATATGATGAAAAATATTAATCCTTAGTTTATTTTTGTTTTATTTATGTTCATTCATCATTTGTCGTAGTACTTCACTTAAAATTTTGATTGTTTTACTTTATATTTAGCTATTATAGCTTTTTACATATAAATACATTTTCTTAAAACTTTTTTTGCAAAATTTTTTGTAATCTTGTAATTTGATAGATACTTTTAATGATTTAAAAGTTTACGCTGTTGTTATATCTTTATCTAGATAAACCTTTTGATGGTAGTTCAAAGAACTTAAAGATGAGATCTTATATGAAAAATTTAATTTTAGTTCAAAATATTTTATTTTTTGTTGTACTTTCTAATTCAACAAATTATTATTCTAAAATTGGTTAGCGCTTTTCAATATAAGCTTGCTTCATTGTTTTAAAATAATTTTGCTATAAATGAGAGAAAAAAAATCATGTATTGCTAGGCACTTCACCATCATGTTGCTCTACACCTCCACCTGCTTTTGATGATATATCCGAAGGAAGTTCCCACCGACATACAGAAGATCGCAGTGGTAGTGAGAGACGAACAGAACTGGGTTCAGCATTTCGTCATGCCTATAAAGAGGATACAGTTAGGTAAGTACCAATTTTTTGTGATTGTTTTTAGGTTAAATATAAAAATATCTTTTCTATTAACTACTTATATGAAAACTATAAGCATTTTATACCCAAAAGTAATAATACCAGAAATGGTCCTTTGTATTCTTATAAAACTCGAGGAAACAAACTTCAACTGACTCTAAAAAAAAAAATAAAACACCAGTTTTACAACTTTGAGTGATCGGTGATGTTTTAAAATGCTGGTGTGTTCGAAATTTTAACCATACTAATAGTAAACGTTCTTAATGGTAGTTGAGTGTACTTCCATAATTTCAGTTATTTTAACCAGCGCAAAATATTTACTTTTAACAATAAAATAGAAGCGTATCCACGCTTATGTTATAAATAAATATTGTTACGTGTCCATATGTTTTTTTGCAGAGGTCCATACCCCTGAGAACCAAACAAACACGATTTTCCAGTTATCATTCATGTGGTGGCGTAGCGAGCTCATTATGCGCTTTTATTGCGGAAGAGTAATGGGGTGGGTTTTGCCACTGACACATTGTGCCACATCTCGCTACTGAATAGGAGAATTCGAAGGTATGAGCGCGAGGCTCGAAAAAAGGGGGCTGCATGGCACAGAAGTAGAAAAAACTAAATGGCTGTTTCCACACGGGTAAACAAGTTTCCGGAAACAATTTTGTTTCTAGTATAGAGCGGCAAGAAGTAAGGGGTAAAATTCGAAGTTAAATTTGTTTCCACAAAAATTTGGGTATCACGAGAAACATTCCAACACATACAAGAAGTAATTTATTTACAGGGATACACATATTTATATTGCTCAATCTGCACATGAAATGTTTCCAGGAAACTTGTTTACCCGTGTGGACGATCAAAATTCGTTCGAAAAAAAAAACAGTTTGTTACTGGAAACATGTTTCCTCGCGTGGAAACACTAAATAAGAAAGAGAAAAAAAGAGAACTGGAAACAAAGGAATTAAGCCCCTTTGCTCGTCCATCCCATTATTGGGCCGGCTGACCTGAAAAAAAGGTAAGGATGGAAAGGGGGATTAGGACATTATAAAAGAAACAACATATGTAACTAATCCTAGATAATTTAAAGAAAAAAAACTAAACTTATTTAACTCGCCAAATATATTTACAACTAAGAAAAATTTTAAAAAAATCAACAATGGGGGGACGAATTTTTGATTATATTGTGCATATATATATATATATATATATATATATATATATGTATATTCAAAAAGAATAAAAAAAGTTTAACTTTAACCTTAAAAAAAACTAATCTTACTTAGTTAAAAAAAAGATCTAAGAAATCATATTTAAATAAAAAAAAAAGAAAACACAAACAATCGATAGAAAAATTATTAACAAAAAAACAAATTTTGCTTACTCAGCTGTTTTTTTTTCTTCTTCAGGCTTGTTGGGCCCAGCCACCTTCTGGAAAGAATCTTCCTATACAAAAAAATATCAATGGTTTTCTTCCTTTTTTCTGTTTTTTTTCTTCTAAAAAAAATAAGTTTTGTATAAAAAAAATAATAAACAGAATTTATAATCTAACTAACATAAAAATTTGTTTTTTTTTTTGATTAAACTCTTAAAAAATATACAATATCTCTAAATTACTCTTCTGTTGTTCGGGAATCTGCTTTATCCTTTTGCTTTTAGTTATATTTTCCTTCTTGATATTTTTGTTAATCCCTATAACAGGGGATGGTAATTATGTATTTTATTTTATATATCTTCTGTTCTTGAATTGTTTTTTTTTGGTTTTACTAATTTATTATTTTTTCAAACTAAAGCTAATCTTTTTTTTTTAAATGTTTATATACACAAGAAATTTTACAAAAATCATTCGCTTGTATTCAATGTCATTAATTTCCACAGCTAACACCGTTTTTATTCAAATCATTCATCACTTTTTTTTAAATGTCTTTCACTTTCCTGCTGATCATCATCAAAACTTAGCTTCGACTGGCTCTTAGGTCAAACAATTTGTTTGTTCCTCTCACTTTGCCAACGGGAATCTGATAAAATTCCCGTTGACAAAATTGGTTTTCTGAAACAAATAAGTTGTTTCCTATGTGATCTGATTTTGATCAGCAATCGGGGTCCATACAATATAAACTATTGCCGAAAGGAGTAATAAATGCCGTTTTTTTGTGATATGTGGTGGTATGCTATTTTTTTAGCTATCCCGAGTTGAGGGAAGTTCACAGCTTTACGTGAACATAAGCTTCTCAATTCAATATCGGCTGTTTTTGTTCCAGATTTACTTCACGATATTCTAATCATATTTTTTTTATTTGATAGCCCGACGAGAAAAAGTTAATTTGAAAAATTTAACTTGGCTTAAAAATACGATTTATATTGTACATTAAGAAAATCTTACACATGATATGCATCAAGGTTTAATAATAATTTTCATGTAACAAAATCCAAGCGCACAAAAAAAATAAAATAAATTATACTAATATATATTAATTTATTGAATAAAGTTTATTTTGAAATGAAATTATTTTATTTTGGGAGTACTATTAAGAAAATATTTTTAAAAATCTTAAAAAATAATTTTTGCTCTATTTACTTATTCCAATTCAATGTTCTAATTTATTATGTTTTGATTTTTTAAATTTTATTTCGAATAATTTTTTGTTTTTTTTTTTTAGATTTGAAAAAGGGGAAAAGTCAGCTTATTATGTTAGGTAAATAACAATTTATTTTAATTAAAAGAATGTATGATTTGAATTTTAAACATGGATAATTAAAAATAAACTTATTTATCTGAGTGATATTTTAGTGTGAGCAAAGATGCTATACTTCTCCACCTCGAGTTATAATATTAAATATTAAGAATGGTTTAATGGTTTTTTTTTGTTTGATATGGGGAAAGAGTAGGCACTTAAAACTCCCCGTCGGACACCTCTAGGATCAAAAACCAATTCAACAGCTGATATTTTCTTATATTGCTCTAAAAAATCAAAGAGAACGTGGTTAAAAATCTCTTCAACTTCCTGAAAAGCTTATAGAAATCTTTTACTGTCTTCCCATCCTATAAAGATATTTATCTGTAATATGTGATAAATAAGCTTACCTCCTCGTGATTTTTTTTTGTGTAGTGTTTTTTGTATGTGATAAATAAGCTTACCTCCTCGTGATTTTTTTTTGTGTTGATTTATTTATTTTATAAACATGTTAAGATACAACATCTTAAGCATCTTTTCTGAATATTTTTTTTTAAATATTAATAAATAAGGCTGTGCACGCGAATTCTCTGCGGCGCCTCCGCAAAAAAAAAAAATTTCCGTGAACATCATAAGTGGTTACCAGATCATCTGAAACAAAAAAAATCAAATTGCGTTTTACAGGTGACATGTTACCCGAGATAACCACGAAGCGTTTTTTTTCGGTTTTTTGGCAGTATTTGAAGTGAAAAATGCGATATTCACCCCAAAATTTCTGCATATTTGTTATTATAAAATAGAAAAAAATTGTTAAAAAAAAAACTACGTGGTTACCTGGGGATTTATATGTAGAAAAAGTACAAAATTTCAAACGAAGCACATACTACGACGCAACAAAAATAAAACTTCCAAAAACATAAATTATTCAAAAAGAAAATTTATATAATTCTTATAAAATTATACGCGCAAACTCGTGAACGTGATTGTTTACAAAGGTTTTCTATCACGGAAGCGAGTTTAAATAAAATAGAATGTGTATAAAATAATTTTTATTCTTAGTATCTTAGTACAAACATATATCGTAACATAATTAAATTAAATCTGTGCTCCTTTTATAAAAACAAAAATTTATTTTGATTTATAAAAATAAACAATACTTTAAAGTCTAAATTCTCAATTTTATTGAATATATTATATGATTTATGTTCTAGCATATCGGAAATACGTCTAGATTCTCATTTAACGGTAGAAGCTTCGTCAAATAACCAGTATGGCTCTAGGGGAGCGTTAGCGTGGACCCCGCCTCCTTCGGCTGAAGGATCTACACCAACATGGACTGAAGGAACACCTAGCTTTACAGAGTCAAGTTCTAGCGGAGAACTAGGTATTTATATACATATATATATATATATATATATATTATTATATATATTTTATATATATTTATATATATATTTATATATATTTATACATTTTTTAATTTGCTTTAAACTATAATAATTTCTTTTTTATCATTTTAGAAAATTGTTCACCGGTTAGCCATCCATCTTCCGATAGACACAAACCAACCGTTGAAGATGCTTTAAACTCATTAACATCGGAAATGGTAAGTTTTATCCTTAAAAGTATATTACCGTTTAAATATTCTCCAATTATCAGTCGTATTATGTTATAAAATAATATTTGCAAAATAAAATTAAAATCTATCAAGCCTTTCTATTTGAGTAATCCTGAAGAAAGTAATAAATAGTTTTATAACTAAAATTTTCTTCCAGGCAAGAGATCAGGCTAGAGATTTAAAATCAAGAGTATAAATATATGTATTTATTTGCTATAAAAACATAGAAAAGGTTTTTGTATTGAATGTATGCATTGAAAATGTCGTTTTTGTTTGTTAAAAATAACCATTTTTTCATCAATGAAAATAAAAATGTTATTAAAAGTATTGTCCATCGAAAGCGACAACTTTTTCCAATCTTTCAGGCAATTTATGAATACCGTCCCAAAATAACTTCTCATCTTTCAAGACATTGAAGAAAGAAATAAATTACCAAATTCAAGTCAATTTTTGATACTCTGTACTGTTGAGAAGCGTATTCCGAAAAGAGCATACTGCATCACTCGAAACAAGTGATAGTCAGAAGGGGCCATGTCGTTTATAAAGCGGATCGGGTAGAATTTCCCATCCGATATTTTCCAAGTAGATTTTAACTGACAGCGCAAAAACATTGTCATGTTGGAAAATCAATGTCATGTTTCAATGTCCACTCTGGTCAATTTTCTTTAATTGCTGATCCCATCAAATACAGAGTATTAGCTCCGAACTGTGAACTTTGGCGTTGATTTTGCTGGTTGGTCAGGCCTCACTTACCAAATTTTGCCTTTGGAATTAGCGTAATAAATCCACTTTTCATCGTCAGTAACAATACAATCATAAATAATTTCTTTTTGTAGTTCTGAAGTAACATTTTCGACATGCATAATCGTCTTTAAACATCTCTCGGTTTTAATAAATGTGGTACCCGATTTCCTTGCTTTACGATGAATTCTAATGCTTTAAATCATCTGGAAACTGTTAACCGATCAACATTTAATGATTTTGCGGGTTCGTCTTGTGTTTGACATGAATCTTTAAGCAATAATGTCTCCAATTATTCATCTTCAAATCTTTTCGTAAGCCATGAGTGCTCTTTTCTGGGTGCTCCTGCATATTCCCTACTCTTTATTCGTCTTGCCCGTAACTTCGAAAAGTTATGCATGTCATGACAACTCGTGTGTCACCACCCAATAATATATTTTGTTTCGATTTTTGAAACTTATCTGTTCTTTTTCCTAGTATCACCGAGGAACGGAAATTTTTTACCCAAACTTGATTCACTTTTGTTGAACAGTATTAAATAAATCCATTAAATAATCCTTAAAATTTCAAACTATTACCAAATTTATTTATAAAGGCTTACAATAAGATTTCTTTATAATTGAAATTTCAAACTGTGGATATATCTAGCAATATTACTAATAAACTTCCTAAATATTGCTTTAGTTCAATAGAAAAATTTTTAATTCCGGTTAAATATCTTATAGTTTAGTTCTTGGTGAAAGTTATTATTAAAAACTATTTTATTATAATACAACTTTTAATGTAATTTTTTTTTTTTCGTTTTTAACTTAAAATTCATCTTGAATTAAACTTCTATAAAATATTCGGAATTTCACTAATAAAAATTTAATAATATTTTTTTTAAAAATAACAACCATTATAGCCATTATATATATGAACATCTATTTAATTATTTCATTTAAATTATGTTTCTTATATTTCATTATTTTATTTCGTTGAAAGATAGCCATTTACAAGATAATTTGCTAATAAAATCTAATTTACAGTTATATTTTACATTTTAAAAAAACTTAAAAATTTTATTAAAAATCAAATTTCTTTACACGCTGCTCTCTTTAAAAAAATATTTGGATATGAATGGTAAATCAAAAGCAAATTTTGCGATGTCAAGTGGATTATGATTATGATTAAATAACATTATTTATAAAAAATACAAAAATAATGAAAGTTATTTAAAATCATAATTGCCTACATGTGATTAATTTGTTTAACTGCTTTAATATACCCAATTAATAAAAAAATATACATATATATACACATCATTAAATCTATTTTGTTGTTCCTACATATTCAAAATAGTCATCTATATACATATGTATAAACAAATTTATTAATAAAAAAATCTTGTTATATTATATCTCGGATCTTGTGATTGTTAATTGGCAATTTGGAATTTACAGCGTTATATTTAAATCAAGGAGCAGTCATGCCAAAGTGTTCAAATTCTTAAAAATTTAAAAAAAATACATGTTCAATAAAATTCGCAAAAAATTTTGTACAAATAAATAAAGTACGACTTAAAATCTAAATTCAAGTTGATATTTTTATTAAATTATATTTTATTAATGCTGTCAGTTAACTTAAAATATTTAAAAATATGCTTTTTTATAAACCGTAGAAATAAAAATTAAAATTATACTCTTAATAAAAAATATTTAAAAAATATCTTGTAAACAGTTTTAGATATAGTTAAAAATAAAGGCGTGGTGTTACAACTATGAACGAAAGTAAGATAAATGTTTAGATTTAATGAAATGAAGATACATGGAATATGTTCAATTATAAAGCCATCTTTAAATTTAGAGCAAAAAATATTAATTTGAAAAAGTTATTCACACTTATAGTTTACTTTCGGCCGGGACAAAGATTATATTTATTGCAGCCAAAATCAGCTGCAGTCAACGAAATATTTTTCAGTCGACTATATACTTGGGTGCGACTGTATTAAAAAACGATCAGATGAATTGACATCAAAGCTGGCTTTATACTTGAGAAGGCTTGATATTTGGGCACGCAACTGTTAGGATTTTTTTGATCAGTGTGCAATTGTTATATTTTTAAATATATCTAACAGTTTTCCCAAAATATTTTTTTTTTCAAAATACAGTTTTATTTATTTTATTTAACCTTAAGAGCATAGTTTTTAAAATCTATATTTATACTTATATCTTTTTACTTTTTATGATTCTATACTATACAGGGTGAACCATAATAACTGTCCTTTTTATATTTGCAGAAAAACACAGAAATTTCAATCAAATCGAAAATTAAGTTTATTCAGTATTAATATGAGTTATAAAGATTTAGATTTAGCTTTGCTATTTGATTCTGCCTCCGTGTTGTCTGATTACTAAGCGCAGGCGTTTCGGAAACGATTCACATGCTGCATGCACCATATCCATGGAAATTTCGTTCCAAATCTTAATTAATTTCTGTTGAAAATAGTGATTTTATTCATTATTTTCAGATCATTGAGCTTCGATGTCATGTACCCCAAGCAAAATTATCAAGAGGATTCAGGTCAGGAGATGATGGCGGCCATGAATCTCTGTCGATAAAATTTGGTACATTCGTACGCAGCCACTGTTGCGTCATGTTTGCTCGATGCGCGGGTGCACCATCTTGCTGAAACACCCAAGACTCACCTTCAAATAATATTTCAGACTGCGGCAATAAGTTCTTGTGCAATATTTCTTGAATATAAACTCTGGCGTTAATTTTTGCGCCTTCTTCGCCGAAGACCAGTGGAAATTTCTGGCCGGCCGAAATGGCGCCCCAAACCATCAATTTAGGAACATTTTGAAAACATTCGATGGTTTTTTTATTTCCTGGAATATCAGCAATTGACACTGCATATACGCGATCGTTTTGCGAATTGAGACTTGGTTGCAAAAGAAACAACTTTTCGTCTGAAAAAACAATATTCGATTCTGCGTGCTGGCGCAGCAACTCTTTACATCTTTGTTTTCTGTCTTGCTTATTTTTGATTGTGAGACCATGTCTGCGGCATTTTTTGTAAGGTTTCATGTTCAGGTCATCTACCAAAATTCGTCGCATTGAAGTTTGACTGATTTTGTGCTCACGAGCTAGCTTTCTGCCACTTCTCTGAGGATCTCGGCGAATTTTTTCTCTTACACATTTAATGAGATTTTTGGTACGAACAGATATTTTTCGTCCAGTTTTTTTCAATATATCAACAGTGCCACGTTCGTTGTATCGTTTTATTGTGCGCTGAATAAATTTCAAGTTGATATTTTCGATTTGTAGCTGTCGAAAAATATCAATTTGTCTCAAGCCGCCTTTGTACAAATTCAACACCAGTTGACGTTTGACATCAATTGTTATTGCAAGACAAATACACACTACGCACAAATGCGCATTATCTTAAGAGCTAAAGTAAACACCAACAAACATAACGGTAAACGACAGAATGAATCATAAGAATTTGTGTATTAGATCAAATGAGTTTAAAAAAAAAGACAGTTATTATGGTTCACCCGATAAATTTACAGTTAAAAGGCTTCATATTCGAAGATATGAAAAATCATAGCTCCCTAAACAGGTTAAAGAATATATTTTGAAATTAAATTCAAATTTTCTAACCACAAACTTTGCTTCAACAATTTTTATATCCTTAGAACTTATTTAATTAAGCTTTTTACTATCGTACTAGAAATAGAATCGAATCGTTGTTTTCGATTCGTATCACAAAATCATTCTATCAGTTGTCGTTCCACGACTACTCCAGTCATATTGATCAAAATTCTCAGAAAAATATTATTCTGATTAATTACATATATTAAATAAAATATAATTAATGTTTTTTTGTAGTAAGAATATTTCTCAAATATGCCGCAAAAATACGACATTTTTAATAAGATAAAAATATTTGCACACAAAAAAAAAGCAAGTTTTTGTTTTGGAAGTGTGTGCGAGTTTGTATTTTATAAAACTTAAAGTGTTGTGTTGTCCTTTCACTGCAGTTTTACTTAAATTAACCCTTAACGAACGATGCTGCCATACTGGCGACATTATAATTATTCTTAAAAAATCGAACAGCGCTATACACGCGTCATAAAGTTTATTATCGTCATTTTCTGAGTACTATCTGTTAGAAGAAAGAGAAACGAAGTCGTTCGTATATGCGTGCGATTTTTATTTTTTCTATCCATAGATAAAGTCTGTAAGTTTTTATAAAATCCAATAAAGCGATATTAATTATGCACTCTTTTTCGCTCTGGAAATGAAGCACTATTCTTAAAAATCCGTCGACCTACTGGTCATAGTTTTAGAAAATGCGCACGTTCGTTAAGGGTTAAGTTATTAAAATAAATTATGTTGAAAAAAATTAAATTTCTTTTATTTCCATAACTTTAAAACTAATTACCCGTGAAATGGCTTAAGATTTTCGTTCACTTAAATATATATATATATATGTATATATACAATTCTATATATATGTGTGTTACTATATTATGAATAAGTGATAGAAAATATAACTACCAAAAAATACGTCCGGCAGCAGGTACCGCACAAGCAACTTCTCTTGAGAAAAAATTTTTTTTTTAATGTTCCGATACCTCGAATATTAAACGAAATTTCAAAATTCATTTGAAATTTGGCATATTCCTGAATTTTTACTTAGAGGACGGTATTATAAAACTCTTACTGGATAATTACGTTTAAATGTGTATCTATTTCCTTTTCTGCAATTGAATCGAAATCAACACGCTCGAAAAACACCATCTGCCCCTCAATACTTAAAATTACGCTCACACGCACACACACACTGACATACATCAATTGGCTGCAAATGATGCGCCAGGTCTTGAAACGTAAAGAAATTACAAAAAACTAACTATTTCGATTTTTGGACCAATTATCATAACTTTGAAACGAAGCTCAAAATTGAAAAAAAACAACAACTTTTTAACATTACACAATATTTTATAATTATCTACTTAAAACCCAGCTTAAAACTAAAATTCATCCAATTTGAAGAATTTTTACAAAAAAAAAAATTACGTCATATTGGGTCCGCCATCTTGAATTTTTAAAAACTCGTAAAAGATTCAAAATCGGCACCTTCGAAAACTTCCGTATACCCCTCGATAGTTAGAATATGATTACATAAAAATTTTTTTTCCATGCTTGAGAACGTTAGTTTTTTATTCATAAAAAACGATCCGCTGGACCGACTTCGCTCAAACTTCTTTCCGATCTAAGTCATGATGTGGCCTATCGATTGATATATTAAAAATGTAATTTGGTCCAGTAGTTTTTGAGAAAACGAATCTCATAAAAAAGCTCACATACATACATATACATACACACACACACGGACAGACACCACTCTAAAAATAATTGCAAATGATTCTCCAAATCTTGAAATGTAAAGAAAACACAAAATTATTGATTTCGATTTTCGAACCTAATATAGTAACTTCCCAAGAGAAGTTAATAACAAAACTTAACTTTTGCTATCGATACTCATAATGAAGCTTTAAACAGAATTTTTACGATTAGCTTACTAATGTTGTTGTTGGTGAGATTAATTACTCTGCGTTCATTCCCTTTTGTACAATCCTTGTTCATTATATTAATATATATATATATATATATTATTTTTATTATTTTTATTTTATTCCGCATAAAGTTTTAGATATACCCCATAAAAAATGTTCTCATTTACTAACTCCTTCGCCTACATTTATAATATATCTCGAATTTAAATTCTGAATGGTTTAAGCTTTTATTTATAATTTTATTAAGAGATGTATTATTTCCTTTTTTTTACCATTTCAGACCTCAAATGAGATTAAATAGTGATTAAAATTTGGAACAAACTAAGGCGTGTGGAGTTTTAACTGCAACAATAATAAGCATGTATGTGATACAAGTACATTATTAAAATAACTATTGTACTTCTCAAATTCGTCTATAATTTTGGTTATAAAATTTGTGGTTACTTCATCGAAAATCGTTAAATTCCTTTTTTCAAAATTAAAACTATCGTAGACGAATCTTCCTCTTAAAAAATAATTATGATTCAAAATAGCACCAATAGTTTTTATAATTGAAGGTTTATTAATTGTTTTTAAAATTACAATATTTTGAATCCAGAATTTTTGGAACATTTTTTAACAGCTGCAAATAGTAAAGAGCGTTATTATTTATAATTTAAATAATTTTTTTGAAATATTTTGTCATACTATTTATTTATTTTACATACTTTTTTCTTGTCAGTATTAAATATGTACTTTCAAAATAAGTAAAGCTCATAAATTTGCAACCAACTTCTTGTACTTTTGCATACAAAGTTATATTTATTAATAAAATATTTCATTTCATCTATGTAATTAGGATTACATTAAATCTTACGCTAACAGGATAATAAATGAAAAACCCTGTGTTTTGTCATACATATTGCTTATTCTACTTTTTGTTTCTGCTCTTTTAATTTTTTGATGTACTATTAAATAAGCTATTTTGGTTATGTATTGGTTACATATGGGATATTAAATTCATTTACTAGACTACGTTCTTAAAATTAAACTAAATTTTATTGATTTTAATTATATGTTCTGGAAACAACTTTTTTAGAACTTTACTTATAAAATTAAATTTGCTTATACGAAAAAAGTGCCATGTTTTTACCCAAAGAGCATACAACCTTCTGTGATTAAAATAAAAATCAGTTTTTGATATTTTCGCATGTGTTCGCCTGTGATTTTTTCTAAAGGATATAAATGTCTGACCACTGGAAACAAGAAATAATATGCTTTGAATTAATATATTAGTGTAATCAACCCATGAAATGGAACATTTTTCGATCGCATAATTTTTTTCAAGTTCTAAATTTTCAAATTACTAGAATTAACAAAAATTTGATATTAAAATGAACTTATGATCTAATTCTCTTACAATTTTTTTTATATAATTTTTTACAAATTACTCACAAAATTTTTTTATATAATTGATTTATACATTATAGTAATTTCACAGTTATATATTTTCTATTGATTATATCTTGCTACTTGAAGATGCGAGAAACAAACATTGACAAAAAAATCTAAAGTTTTAATTGCTTCCGTTAACACTTATGCCTTAAATATGCCAAATCTTGGCTTGTTCTAAAAAATTTTAATTTCGTCTCACACTTCACACTTTTTTGTGACACTTTTACAAAAAATTTGAACTATATCCTCCATGTGTATTCTGATTATTGTTAAAACTCAAGAGATCACTTTGGGAACATCGTTTTGAGTTTTTAAAGAGATACAACGTGATTTGTTACGTACTTTGAAGGTAATCCTGATAGGGAAATTTAAATTATTTTTAGTGAACTAGAAAATATGTAGAGATAAGTTTATTTTATCGACAGAAGATTGCCTTGAAGATTTTGAAAAAAGTCAAATATTTTTTTTTAATAAATAAAAACTTTTTTGTTTTGGTAGCAAAAATTTTTACACAAAAAAGCTCTATAGAGTTTAAGTTACGTACAAATTGTGTAAATGAAATTTCATGGAAAAATGTTAAACTAGAAATGTTTAGTTTTTCCCGTATCAGCTTTATCCCGTATTCCAGTCCTAAAGTCTACAGCGTAATTCCCAGATATTTAAAAGAGTCTACTATTTTTATCGGTTTGTCTTTGTATGTTAGTAAACGCTTGGGGATGGTTTTTCGTTATTTTTTAGTTGAAAAAATATAATTTCATTTATTTTCTGCCGCAAAGCCTTTAAGGGGCCCTTATATAAAGCTACAATGATGTATGCATGTAATAAGAAGAAATTCAGGAATAGTCGGATATACGTTTATTTTTTTCCCTAATATATAAACATATAATAATAGCATTTATTCAATATTTGTCAAAGATTTATGATTATGTAATTTTATTGAATTGCAGTAAATTTTGTTGTTGTCTAGTAACCGTATCATTTAGTTATTTTTTCAGATATATATTTTACATGCGTATATATGTTTGCTTATTGATTCGAAAATAATATATTTATTTTTTATATTAATCATTACATCATTTGTCACTTATATAACTTTTTAGGAAAATAGTTTTTAATTTTATTTGAAAAAAAATTAATGTATTTAATTATTTATTTTTTATATTTTCTTTACAGACTCGATTATGAGTGCAATAATGTGATGACAACACAAACTTTAATAGATTTATATAAATTATTTACATGAAATTAGTTACCAATTTCAGTTAACTCATTTATTTATAAAAATTGTAATAAGTATTTTGTATATACTTTTATTTAACTATTTTTTTCTGTGTTATATATTATTTTAACAAAATGTCAACCCCTAAATAATTAATTTCTTTGTTTTCTCTTTTAAGCGAAAGCCTTTTCGATACGATAAAGTAAAATCTATTACTAGTCTAACAAAATATTATAAGAACCCCAAGATAAGAAGATTTTTACTGTTCTGGTTTATACATAATGGTTTCTGATATCTTGTACAGCGTTGTTCTTCGGAATTGCTATGGTTCATTCTATACTACATATAAATTTTATTTCGTCCCTTTTAGGTTGATTGTAAACTTAAAAGTATATTTTTAATTTAATTTAGTTTTTAATTATTTTATATTAACATACTCTCAGTTTCAAGAATTATTGAAATTTAATAATGAATTTTGCTTATCGAAAATTTGATGAGCCACAACAATTAGATATTATAATCTTTTAATCTAGAATTTGGCACCTTTTGTGGCATTATAAGTAATTTTTAGAATTACATTTATCAAAATAATACTTATGGAGCCGCGTGGCAGCAACTTGAATAATGGAGTATATAAATTACTAAAAATTAAGTTTATGTTTTTTTATTAAAATAATTTTTTTTTTCCATTTTAAAATGGTGTAATTAAATTAATTGCTTTGAATGTTACATACTCCTACTTATAGGTCTATATCTAATTATTGAAATGAAAAAAAGGAAGTTTCACACTTCTACATACTTATTAAAATATTTTCTATGATTAAATTCAAAATGTGAACTCAAAATATTTCATAATATATTTTTTCTCAATTAGCGTTATTTCTTGTTCGGGTGTTCAAAAATCTTGGTTATAGTAATAACAATAGTCTCCTTGCGATAGCACTCAATGTGTATAAACGTATGATTGCATGCCTTATAGTATATGGGTAATTAGTATTATTAGTCAGTAGGAGTAGACAACGTTTCTAATTTAATCTTGAAAAATTCAGCCCTTAGGTTATGCCTTTCCTATATGGTTTTCATCTACCCCCACATTCGCTAGAGAGCTTCTTTGCTTCGAAAGACAGCTACTCATAAGCATTACGTGGCTCTACCGCAGAAGTAACGGTGAATGGTTCTTCTACGATTCCCTTCTCTCAAAGGTTAAACTTACACCCTTTTTTACTAATAAACTACAGGTGGCGCACAAACTCCTTAAAAAATAGCATTTCATACCAACACTTTATTAAAGAACTTCTACGCCTCCAACGTTAATAGCTTGATTCATGACCATTTTTACCTCTCTCCCTTCAATCTTCTACACAGGAACGCATCTTAAGCCCTCAAACGAACCTCGCGTGGTACAAATCTTGTCAAACCCCATCTTTCTATCTTAAACCTCCCCGAGTAAACAGGGCCGGCTTAATCATTTTTGGGCCGTAGGCTAACTTTCTGAAAAGGCCGAAAAAATTTTTTTTTTAAATCATTGAACACAGGTGAATAAATTACACAAAAATTGTGGTTATAAATTTTATTTAACAATAATAATTAAATAGTTTTTAGAAGTTTTTTTCTTCTACTTTTTATGCTAGCAAAATTGTGGTTATAAATTTTATTTAACAATAATAATTGAATAGTTTTTAGAAGTTTTTTTCTTCTACTTTTTATGCTAGCAAAATCGTGAATTATCTCTTCGACATTTAAATTTCGCGCGAGTTTACTGTTTATAGCAAGTACCGATAAAGCAGAGAGATTATCTTGCGATAAATTCGATCGAAAAACCCTTTAACTCTTTTCAATAATGAAAACGATCTTTCACCCGAACGTCTACGTTTGGGAAACTTTCAATAATGTTCAATGAGTTGCATCCACAAGCATCTACTTTCATCATCTTTTTTTTGATGCTAGAATCTCTCACAAAATCTAAAAATATTACAAATTCTTCCTTGAAAATTTCTGTAAAATCTGAAGGATATTTGTCGCATAAACGTTGAATCCCTTCAAATGCTTCACTTAGTGAGCTGCCCGAAGTAAAACTATATAACATTCTGAATGTCTGCATATGCATTTATCCGATGATTCGAAGCTAATGTAAGTTTATCAACTATATAAATGAAAGTATTGATCCTGAAATCATCTCTTGCACTAAAAACATCTTCACTCGTATACTTTCGGTTTCTTTTGTGAGACCTACTTGTTCTGTATTCTTTGTTACAAGATTTTTCAAAAGCACGTTTTTCATATTCATCGAATTTGTCGTGAAACCATACCCCCTCCTCCCCCCTTCAAATAATTAAAAAATCGAAAGCGGGAAATTTTGAAGGGTAAACTTTTTTATTTAGGCTATTAGCAATGCAATAAAAAAGATTTCATGAAAATCCATTCAGTATAACTGGGTTCCGAGGTTAAAAGCTAACGGCACTCAACTAAAAATATTTTTGTAAAAATAGACCTTGCTCCCAACGTATACAAAACGCACCATTGACGGTAAAACGAGATATCAACAAGCACCACTAAAAACCACCAAACACCGGCAAGCAGCAAGGCCGAAGAAAGATGGACAGACACTACTAAGAGCCTCAAGGAATTGAGAGGCCACCATTGACCGTCAAAACGAGATATCAACAGGCACCACTAAAAACCACCAAACACCGGCAAGCACCAAACGAAACGAAACAAAACGAAAATTTTAATATATTAATTAATTTTTGATGAATGTTTACATGTTTACAACTTACCTAAAATCACCCTTTTCTCAGAAATAAAATCATATAACAATTAACAGAATTAAAGAGCATTATGAGATATCCCGTAGTTGACACTATACGCAAGAAATTTCTCTTCCAGAGTAGCTCGTAGCAATTTTTTTTTTTTTAAATATTTATAAATATTATCGCGTATCATAACACAAAGTGAAAATTTAAAAAATTTCATTGGCTTCATTAAAATAAACGCTTGGCACTGGATACGTAAAGTTTACTTGGCACTGATTGGGTTAAACGAAAAAAAAAATTATTTTGTATTTTGATTAAACACATATTTTTTTAAAGCTTATTTAGACTTCACTTATTGTTATATAGTTACAAGTCACTTAATAATTTGGCAACATTCAGTATTCGTCAAAATAAATATTAAGTGAAATACGTCCGAAAGAAAATCTTTTTTATTTTTAACAATGATGACTGCTTCATTCTTGGCAGTAATAAATCTTGGGGCCATGTTAATCAAAAAAAATTTAATTTTTTTATAAAATGTTTAAATAGCCAAGCATACTTATTCTAATTTAGTTTAGTTGGATGATGAAATAAGTAAGTAAAACGAAATTTATACTTTATACATGTATAAATAAAACCAATTTTTTCTTCATATTAAAACAAAGTTGATATTTGTTTCTTATTCATATTTTATTCAATTTTTCATGTTTATAATTTGAATTTCCTAATATAGTTAATTTTTATATTTCACTGTATCATCCTGCCCATCCTTATCATCCTTGCTAGAATCACATTTTTATATTCTATGTAAATATTATTTTAGCTTATAATTCATATAACTTACATGAATTCCCAATTCTCGCACTAAATTTATACCTGGCGTAGTTGATTTGTATAATTTTTTCTTTTGGCCTTTTTTTGATAAGCTAAATCTCTGTGTTAAAGGTATTGTCAAACTACTAATACTACTTTTTGTTATTGATTGGGATTTCAAAAGACCTTGAATAAAATTACGAGTGCTGGCTGTAATTATTTTGCCATCCAAGCAGTCTAAAAAACAAGCTTTACATTATTAAATTTTCAAAAAAAATAGCAAAAATTAAATTTATCATTCGCATAACTTTTTTAATTTTATTTTAAAAAAATTACCAAGATTAGATGCTGCTATTATTTTATCCCTGTAATGAAAATCTTTTTGTGCTGGACAACCGTAAATATCTGTTTTTTTTAATGAAATTATTTCGCCTAAACATCTACCTTAAAAATAAAATCTTAGAATTTAATATTTTGGAAAATAAGTTTGAAAAAATTATATTATAAAAAAAAAGTAAAAAAAAATTCATTTAACTTTTGTAATTTTAAACAGAATAATATCAAAACCAAGTAGGTAAAATGCTATCTTAAGCGTTTATCAAAATTATATAGCAAAAAAACTTTAAAAAGAGAAATTTAAAAATTTATTATTTCTAGCTATTAATACTACATAGGCTATAGTCTACAAAAATTGTTTTTGATCACTGTGAAAAAAGCTAAAATACTAATCGATATTATTTTTGTGTTTATATTAATTTTCGTTACAGGAAAATTCTGACAATTAAAATTATATCATTAAAAATTCATTATAAAAAATAAAAGTAGAAAGGAAACAGTAATAGAAGTATTTTCTTAGCAGTCAATTTTATATAAAGTACTTTAACAAACTCTATAGCTTAGAAATCGAAAAAATAACCGTCTTTATTTTTAAATCTGTTTGCCACTGCTCGTTACACTGTATTGACACCTGAATAATTTTTGAAAGTTATAAATTAATATGTTTGAACTGTTGCGAATTAAAATATTAAACTTTTACAACATGCATGTGCGTAAGATAATATAATATTTAAAAAACACAAAATAAAGATTTTTAAAAATATAATAAAATCAATTTTAAAATTTACCTAAAACTCCTGCATTTTCAAAATCATTTCCAGATGCAAATAAAATTTTAAGATTCTTAAGCTCCACCAATGGCTCGATACTTCTTAGGCCAAGTCTACTTATATTTAGTACAGATAGTTTTTCCTTTTTATATAAATATTTTTTTAATCTAATAAAAATATATTATTTTGTAAAATAAATTACAGAAATTGACTTTAAACATTTCGTATCAAATGTGAACTCCTGATCAATTTTTTGGCCTTCCAAGTACAACTCTTCTAAATCCACTAAATTTTCTATATTTTCCAATCGAATAATTTTATTGTTACTTAGGTATAGTTTTTGCAATTTTGTTAGATAATTTAAATTTTCAATTTTTAAAATGTTATTCCATTGTAAATACAAATGTGTTAGATATTGTAGCCCTTCAAAATTTTTAATTTGTGATATTCTGTTATTATGTAAGTAACACACTTTTAAATTCGTAAACTTATTCATAACAGGCTAAAAATGCTTCTTAAATATTTATCTCCGATAAATTAAAAAATTAACTTACAATTTCACGTTTACCTTTGCCATTCAAATATAAATGTGTTTGCTTTTTAGAATTCTTTTTCTCTGTGATTTTAAGGTCCTTTTTTCCATCTATAAAGTTAAGAGAAGTGTGTGACACGCTCATTATGACTATTTTCAATGGAATAGTTATTGATCAAACTTTTTGTAAATTCTTTTTAATTACATAGTACACTAAATTTATGATTATAGTTATTTAAACTATTTTAATAGTCAATCAGTTTGCTATAAATTAAATATTTTTTGTTTATTCTTTGCTAAAGATAAATCAGTTTAATGACACTATTTAAATCAAGAATTACGACGCCTTCTCTAAAATGAAATTTGTTGTTTTTATATATTTAATTATAAAGATTTCAAAGTAATATAAAGTATTTATTCTTAATGAACAAATGTGGTTCAAAAATCATTCTACAATAATAATTTGAAAATATGTACGAGAATATTAATAAATCTTTATTAAATAAATAACGACACAAATAATCGAAACTTTCAAAAAATTATTTATGTATATAATATATATATAGTATAAAATTATAATTGTTTTGACCTTGCTTTGAATCCTAATTAATCTGAAATTTTAAGGTATACAATGGCAAGTTTTGCTATCATAATTAGAAGAAATAAATCATATTTGATTTAAGCTATGAAAAAAGACAGTTAATTCAGCAGTCGATGGATTTTGTGTATTTGAAAAAATTAAAAACCTGCGATATTTGCTTGCATCAGAATTTATAAAACAAATGGAAAAACTATAATCATTCAATTAGTAAAATTTAAAGCATTTTGTGTAAGAAGAAGACGTCCAAGTAGGTTATGTTAGTATGAAACTTTTGGACACAGCTAAAATCTAAATTATATATTTTTTAAGAATGTTTTCGGCAAGCTCACCAAATAGCCAGGTTATAATTATTTAAATTTCAAACAAAAACAATAAATTATTTATTATAGGTGATTTTGAACTTGAGCCTTTTGGGCCCAAAAAGAAATAACTACATAAAAAAAGCAAAACAAAAGAAAAATATAACCCAAGCAAAATCTGTGGCTATTTTAGAAAAAATCAAAAGTGATAAAATATACGAAACTCTGTCAACATTATCTGTAGATAATTTAATTAAAATTTTTAATCATAATGCTTTGAATACAAATTTTTGGAATTTTAAGCATGATAATACATTTAATTTTTTAAGAAAAAAAGCAAGTTTTCCATGGACAAGAAGTTATGTCTGTGAGAATTCGTTTAATCCGCTAAAATGTAGTAAAAATTTTTTTGAACATTGCCCTAATAAAAATTTTTTTCAATCATTCATATTCAACTCTTCTAGATATCAAAATAAATTATGGTAAGCACGAAAATTTCTTTTCTACTAATAAGCAAACAACTATTTTATTGTTTTTTTTAGTAATATACAGCAAATTAGGTTTTTCAAAACCGAGAGATCATACGAAACTGAAGAAAAACGGAATCCATCAATTATTACACGCATCAAAAAAAGTTTAGGTATAAATGTCAAAATATTTCTATTTTAAGTATTGAAATAATAAGTATGCAAAACAGTTTTGTTGAAGTTTTGATAATTAATAACAAAATTAAAACGGTAAATATTTTTATTTATTTAAAGCTGCCGCCTCGGCTAAACAAAGTCATAATGTCCTATCTAAAGATGGATCGTCAACAGAAGTATATAATCGAGTTCTTCAACAAATGGAAACAACTGAACTTACCGCAGCACAGGTATAAGTTTTGAATAAGTATGATTTTTTTCTTAAAATAAATGTTTACAGAAAGAGCAAATAAAAGTAGCCTTTGCTGAAGGTTATTTAGCTGGTTCAAGCTCAGATAATGCACAAAAATCTAGTAAGGCTCTTAAATACTTAAAGGTAACTATATCAAATTGACTTATACAATTTAATTAAAATCAACAATAAATATTGATTTTTAAAATGTCTAAGGTAACATTATATTTAAAAGCTTGTAATAAATGTAAATTTCATAATACTTTACATTTGTTTTAAACTAACTCTAATAAATAATTGAACGAAAATTATAAGTCTTTAGAGATTTATAGAGAAATCAGTTTAAAAATTTAATTTACAAATTGCTGGATCTATAAGGCACTTAATCACAATAAAAATACGGCGTAGCAACTATTTTATTTCAAATTATCAATCAAAAATTTGCTATGGCACGCGATTTGCAATAAATCAAAAATAAGTAGAAACAATAGAAACGTTGTAAACCTCGTTTTTATAGGTTCTTTCAAAGATAAGGATGTTCTTATTTCTCGCATTGCTATGATCTGCACGGATATTGTATTTCGATATGAATTTCGAGTTTATTTGGCATGAACAGCCACAAACAACTGCTGTTTAGACATGCACTTCTTTTCTCTTATACAGTTGAATATTATGTTTCGTGGCCTAATGTTGAAAAAATAGATAATAGTTCTCTTTTCCTTCCTTTTTTTTATCCTAGTTGAGCTACTGCAACACGTTATAAGCTACATCAAGTTTCTTTGATTAGCGATTTGGACAGCAGAATTAGAGGCGATCTGAGGCGCGGTTATAATCAATAGTTTTTCTGAATGGCATTTTTATTGAAAATATATAACTTATGGTTTCTATTTTTATTATATTAAATTGACTTACCTCAAGTAATAATTCGGACTTGTAATGTCCTTATGTCAATATGTTTACTATATATATATGTATATATATTATTATATATACATATTTATTTCTGAGTGTAATCGCGCGTCAGATCGCCTATAATATTGCTTATAATTATGCTGTCCAAATTGCTTATATGGGCACATATTTCATAAGTTTTCTATTAACTAATTTTTGATAAGTTTTTAAATATTTTAATAATGGTTTTTAGGTGTTTCAGCAATTACTTGTTATTGCAGTTTTCGTAGGAATATTTATTAGTTTATTTTCAACAACTGGAGGTTCTGTGTTTAGGTAACTTCTGAAATAATTCTATTAAGAAGATCCTATTTATTTTTTCTTATTTCAAGTAGGATACAATTAGGGAATCAAGTTGAAGTTGATCCTGAGGATATAAATGTTACTTTTGATGATGTAAAAGGTTGTGACGAAGCAAAACAAGAATTAAAAGACGTTGTTGAATTTTTGAAAAAGCCAGATAAATTTTCGAATTTGGGTGGAAAACTACCTAAAGGTGTACTTTTAGTAGGACCTCCTGGTACTGGTAAAACACTTTTAGCCAGAGCAGTAGCTGGTGAAGCTGGAGTGCCTTTTTTTCATGCTGCTGGGCCTGAGTTCGACGAAGTTTTAGTCGGACAAGGAGCTAGAAGAGTTAGAGAACTTTTTAGTAAGTCAATTTTTGCCTTTTTTTTCAAATGTATTTGGTAATTTATGTATTTCATGTAGAGGCAGCCAAAGACAGAGCACCTTGTGTAGTTTTTATTGATGAAATAGATTCGGTTGGAGCAAAACGTACAAATTCTGTTTTACATCCTTATGCAAATCAAACAATAAATCAATTATTATCTGAGATGGATGGTTTTCATCAGAACGAGGGGGTTATTGTTTTAGGAGCAACAAATAGGAGAGACGATTTAGATCAAGCATTATTGAGGCCTGGCCGTTTCGATGTTGAAGTATAAATTACAAATAAAATATAGTTAAAATTTTATTTTATTTTAATTATCAGGTTAATGTTCCAACGCCAGATTTTTCTGGAAGAAGAGATATACTTACTCTATATCTAAGTAAAATTTTACATGATGATATAGATGTAGATATGTTAGCACGTGGAACAACAGGTTTTACAGGTGCAGATTTGGAAAATATGGTTAATCAAGCTGCATTAAAGTATGTTTATTATTAATTTAGTTAAATTATTTAAAAACTTTAATTAAAAATAAGAGCCGCTATTGATGGAGCTGATAATGTGTCTATGAAATATTTAGAAACAGCAAGAGATAAAGTTTTAATGGGACCAGAACGAAAAAGTCGGCTTCCAGACGAAGAAGCGAACAAAATTACAGCTTATCATGAAGGCGGTCATGCTATAGTTGCCTATTATACTAAGGTATAGAAAGAATGAATAAAATATTTAAATCAATTTTTGTTTTTCGGTATTTATTTTAACTTTAAAGGCATATATTATAGTCCTTAAGGTTAATTTTTCTGGCAAATTCAGGTCTAGATATATATATTTTTTGTTTTTTAAATGATAGGAATCTCATCCTTTACATAAAGTTACAATTATGCCGAGAGGGCCTTCACTTGGGCATACAGCATATATACCTGAAAAAGAACGATATCATATTACTAAATCCCAATTACTTGCAATGATGGACACAATGATGGGAGGTAGAGCCGCAGAAGAGTTAATTTTTGGTCCAGATAAAATTACATCAGGTAATATTATTAATTAAGTTAAAAACCAACACAATTTTAGATAACGTTAATACTTTGTATATATAAAAATGTTTGGATCGACTGTTCATATTATTTTTTCTTTAATTCGATTGAATTTAGTTTCATTAAAAATTCTAGGTGCAAGTAGTGACCTAAAGCAAGCAACTTCAATAGCAGTGCATATGGTAAAAGATTGGGGAATGTCAGAAAAAGTTGGATTGCGAACAATTGAAGGTAATAAAGGAATGATGCCTACGGAAAGCTTAGGCCCCAACACAAATGAATTAGTAGACACGGAAATCAAAAAAATTTTAAATGATAGCTATGAGAGAGCAAAAGCAATTCTAAAAGCTCATGCTAAAGAGCATAAGGCCATTGCTGAAGCACTTTTGAAGTACGAAACTTTAGATGCTGAAGATATAAAAGCAATAATGGGCGGTGAAAAAAAAACTGACAGCACTATAGCTTAGCAAATTTTTAGATCAACATTTTAAATGTTAAAATTTAATGTGATGACTTAATAATAAAAATATTATCTCAATATGTTTTTTTCATATATACTTTAGATGTAATTTAGAAATTCTAAGAAATATTTTGTAAAGGAGAAATATTATCAGTTTTCAAAAAGTAAGCAAAAAGTTTTAATTATATGAATCACTAAAAGGACACAAAATTTACTCTGGTTCATATTTTGTCTCTTTTTCAAAACATTTCCACATATTTTTTTAAAAAAAACTTTAAAAAGAAATTTTTGGCTCAATGGCTATACAAAAATATAATAAAGTTTCATAGTCATTTTTTTGAACGTTAGCAGTGTTTTGATATTTTTCTTAAATTAATGTCTAAATAAATTTATCAACCAGTTGAATGAGTACAACAGCTTTAGTTTTCCTGTTTTTTTTATATCATATTTTCAAAATTCTCGGTGGAACCTCCAAAACATATCTTGACTTCTCCTTAAATTTCGAAAAGAACAACTTGAACTTCCAGGGAAAACTTTTATCTTCTTTTTTCTTTTTACACAACGAGTTTTAACACAAAATTTTCAAGATAATTACGAAATAATTTTAAGTCTTTTAAATAGTTAGGATAATTTTTATTTTTCTTTTCAACACATAAAATTAAAAAATAATTTTCCTAAATTGAGTGTCTCAGCAGAATATATAAAAATTTAATAAAAGTAAATTATTTTGTATTCGGAATCTAATTCAGTTCTATTGCTTTAGATTACATATTAAATGAACACAACAAAAATTATTAAACTTAATCATTGCTAATTTAATTTAGCGTCTTCCACCTCCGCCTCGTTTATAATTCGAGCGACCTCTATTATTATTATCAAAGCCTCTAGTATTCCCATAATTCTGTTTGTTGCTATTATAAGCATTTCCATAGTCTTGGTATTCGTTATTTTGATAGGATGCATTATTTCTGTTACCATCCCCAGACATATAGTTGTTAGTTCTTTCATTTTGTTTGTATCCTCCTCGATCATTTCCTTATTCGAAAATAAAGTTAAAACCTTTTTCTTGAAAAAACGTCAAGAAAACAAATTACCTCTTTGGGACCAGCCACCTTGAACCCTTGAATATTGGATGTCATATTGAGATTTTTGTTCATATTGGCGTTGATCGTATGACGATCGCTGATTATAAGGCTGTTTTTGTTCATATTGTTGCCTTTGATTAAATCCTGAAATATTTGAATTACCTTGAAAACGCCCGCCTGAATATTGATTTGACCTATTATGCTCTCCACTGCCTCTTCCTCCCTTCAATACAAAAATAAATCATAATGATGAAAATATGTATATCAACAGTTTATTTACCCCTCGGTTACCCATACCACCACGACTTCCTTGTGGAGTTGCTCTATTTTGCTGCCATGATGGCATTTCCGGTGGTGGTGGTGCATGTTCATAAGCTCTTCCCCCACGATCAGGAACCTTCAAAAGAATAAATATAAAAATAAATAGAAAATTAAATATATATTGAATCCTACTCTTCCAATAATATGCTTTTGCACTTTACTTGAAGTATTTTTTCTAACATTAGCAGAGCTGGTTTTTTCAATAATAGCTAAATCTGATCTAGCTACAAGCAAAGCTGGAATGTCGGTATAAAATCCACAATTTTTTAATGAATCTAATTGGGCTTTCTTTTTTTCATAGCATTGGATTATTTGCTTCTCTTTTCCTTTCATTTTTTCAGACCACTGTAAATAAATTATTTATCAAATTTAGAAAAATTTATTACTAAAATTAATTTATTACTTGGAAAGATTGAACGGTAACATCGAGTCTAGTTAAAAGCATTTCTTTGCGTATATTATATTCATTTTCAAAGTCTTTTTGTAAATTTTCTAAAGCTTTCCATTGGATAGCGGTCAAATTTTTATTTATTTTAAAAAGTGGTTGTGACAGTTTTTTAGGGTTAACTCTTTTAATTTGTTCATCTAATCGATTACTAATTTTATCAAATAACACTTTTGGTGATATATATTCTGGAGGTTTGCCTAAACTTAATTCTTGGGTAATAATTTTCAAAGCTAATGCAGTGTCACTTTCAACCTAAAATCAAACAATTAATATTAAAAATTCCATTTTCTAATATAAAATAAATTTAGTTTTATTTACCGTCATTATTATATTCCTACCATGTTGTATTTCAGATTTTTTGCACATTTTAGAAGCCATTAGTTCTGTAAGGAGGAAATCTAATAACAGAATCCTAGATTCTTTAGTCTGGATTCTATTTGTTACAGGACCAATGATAAATTGTTTATAAGGGCAACTTAATTCTTTCAGTAATGCAAACAATTCAAGCAAGAATCCATTTTCTTCAGCGTCTTTATGTACCTGTCAATAAAATAAAAGGTAAAATTTCTTAAGGTGCTATTACACTTTCATATAAATATGAGAGGTAGTGACATTTGAAATATGATACATATATCATTCTGAAAAAAATTTTTCAGAAGAGCTATACAGATTTTAACATATAGATATGGCTATCACACTTGTATGATACATCGAATGTGACATTTCTTCCATATTTATATGAAGGTGTAATAGCACCTTTAGGTTTTTGTTAAAACTTACACTCTCGTCTGTTTTACGAATAATATGTATTTCATATGTTATCCATATCACTAACCCTCTAAATTCTGCTGATTTGGGTCCAGCCAATAAAGCTTCATTTAATACATCTTTTTCTAAGCATTTTCCCGCATAGCTTGAATTAAAATAGAATAAAAAATAGTAAAGAAAAATAAACACCACTTGCATTATGAAATATGATTTAATTTATATTTCAGTATTACAAGATAATAATATGATCATAACCCGGCAAACTTTCATTTCTTATTAAGTTGATATTATAATTAAACTATAAATAAATTAAAACTGATGAAAAAATAGTTCCTGGCCTGAATATTTATTAAAAATATGCCAATATCGTATTTATTTATTATTTTGAAAAATTACTTACCCTAAAGCTGTCAAAGATTCTATTATATCGGCTTCCGTCTCCATTGCAATTAGCAATTTATTTATGATTCCGACTTTAGTATATAGTAACAGTTTTCTTCTTCTATCACTAAAGTAAGGCTAAGGTAGAAACTTAAATACTATTATTAAGCATTTTAAGCTAATTTCCTTTATATGAAAATATTAAATATGAGTATCTGCTTTAAATAAAACTAAACGAATTAGAACAAAATTTTAAAAAAATAAGTAAAATATCGTATATTTTGCTAAAATAAAATCACGTTTACTTGTTAACATTGATTAAAATAAGAAACTGTCAAAATAGGAATAATTTTTAATTTTTCTACAAGTCGATAAAGTTCTTCAAGCTTATAAAGTGCTAAGAATCATTACGTTAACACACGAAAGAAGAAGAATAAAACGTATAGTGATAGCCATTTATAATTTGCAATTTTTGAAATAAAGTAATATTAAAATGGAGAAAAAAGAATATATAAAAAAGTATATGTCATCTACACGAAAGATGTCTGGGCATAAAAAGAAGAAAAAAGAACATTCATCTAAGCAAGAAAGGTAAAAATACAATTTAATAAAATTTTGATTTAATTTCTGATAATCAGGCATGGCGTCCATTTTGAAACTTAAAATTTTTATTTGAAAATTATTTTAAAGTGAAGCCAACTTAAATCTGACCAAATGTTTTGTAAAAAATGTATATAGGAAATGTTGCATAGTGACTATAAATTTTAAGATCCAATAATATCAGTTGGAAATTCTTATGAAAGCCGGCTGGTTATATGCTAATTAATATTTTAACATAGCAATCATAGTTTTTTTTCGATAGTATACTTCCCTAATCCACAACATAACAAACGAAATGAAATTTATAAATATTTAATATTTCGTTTTTTTTTTTTTATTTTATTGTTTGATTTTCAACATTTTTTATTAAGTTGTTAGATATTTATTTGTAATATAGAAATATTCAGATTATTTAAGTTAAGTCTTTTTATGTACTGCAGCCTTAAATGAGCATTGATCACAAAAGTTAGGTTTTTTTCTTTTTCACCATTTAATCATTATTATTTCATATTAGTATTTAGTAAAGTTAAGAAATTATAATTAACAACTCTTAAATTTCAATTTATTTAGGTTTGCTTGAGACACCTAGCTTAAAATATCTTTGTCTGTTTTATGAAATATAATCATCCGTTATTCAATATACTTAGTCCATTTTATTTCTAGCCATATCATCAAGTGGAGTTAAAAAAGAACTGTATAAAATATTTAAGCTATTTATAATTGAAAATAAAATCATACAACACTTTCTCGTTTTAAAATATACAGAAACAATTAATTAAAATCAATCTTGATGTTTATTGTTGCGTATTTCGTGATTTTATTACATCTTTAATGGATGGAATTGCTTGAATTTAAGGATTTTATACTTTTTAAGATGGCAAGGCAAGAGGAAAATTGAATTAATTAAAAATTTTTAAAACTCTGAAAAGAAAACTTTTGCATATGAAGACGTAATCTCAACTTGGCGTGTATATGCCTACATAATACAATGTACATTAATTTAATTTTTTTTCAACTTGATTGAAGGATTTAGGAGAACAGTTTTCTCAACAATTGAAGACACATTTTCATAAGCAACTTATACTTATGCCTAGGTAAAAAAAGCATTGTCTAATGCTTTATTTGGAATTAGAAGAAATTCTTATAATTAGCCAGTTTAAAAATCAAAGAATTCGGCGCTAGAGAAGAACAATATTGGTAAAACTTATTACTAGGTGATTTAGATTTATATTTTCTAAGCACATAGGGAAATTCCACATTGATGATAAAATCAACGTCATAACTTTTATATAAAATGGATTTATTATACATTTTACAATTTTATGTTTATATCATGAACGTCTTAATAGTTTCATGTTATAGAAACGTTTAAATACAATTAAAGGAATGAAGAACTTCTCGTGCAAATTTCCTTGTTTTCTAATTTTAGAAATTTTAATACACATATATTGATCACGCTTTAAAGCAACAACAAAAAATGTATTCAATCAAAAATAAGTAATAATATTTCACCAATAGTTTATCATAATGTTTAAATAAAATTTATATTGCAACTGGTGGGAACATTACCGAGAAGAGAACGATGTTTTAAACTCTAATACAAATTTTAAACGTGGAAAAAGAATTTTCTTTCAATTTATTTATTTGAGATCATTCCTATTTGAAGCTATAAAATTGGTGAACATAGTTTTAATATTAAAGGAAATTTGAATGAAAAATATGAAGATAAAAGACATTGTTCAATAGTTTGAATTTCTACGTTTTGATGCTGTCAGCATGTGTGCCTTAATTTCAGTATTTCGAAAGATAAAAAGCAATCATAAAAATCACTTAATTTACTAGACGCTCAAAGGTTAATTGAGGTTAATTGAAATTTAAAAAAAATTTTGTGCAATCATGAGATTTGTTTGTTAAAACCTTGATTTAGAAAAATTAAACTTTATGAAAATATACATCAATGGCAATGTGAGGTACAACTTAAAGAAGAATTCAACAAATGTGGAGCGTGAAAATAAGCTAGGACATCGATTTTTGCGGCAATAATGGGACAAAATTTATCAATGTTTTCACTAGAAAATATATTGCTAAAAAGAATTTCTTTTCGTCGATGATTTCTTTTAGTATTTTCTCTACAATTCTATGATGGGTGTGTTGTGCTGTATATCTTAAAGTACATCCATTATGATCAAAATCAAAATTCAATAATATATAAGAATTCTATGAATATATGCAAAATCAAAAACGAACAATGGTTTTAAGTGAGTTAATCGTATTTATGGCAGTTGTATCAAGTGAAGTTATCAAATCTGTATAAATATGCCACAAGTCACAAAATAGCAATAAACATATATAAATTAAGCATTAGAAAATTTATATGTTATTAAATCTGAATCAGCGGTAAAAAATGGTCATCAATATTTACGCTACAGCTATAAACTAAATTTCTAAGGCTACTATTATATTTCGGCTTTCAAAAGAGTTTTAGATTGTTTTTTATGATAATAACACTATATTATGTGACAACAGCAAGGATTCTCTACAAAAAAGGGGGGTTTTACCAATTTAATTGGATCAGTAAGGGCATGTATGCTATGGGATAATAACCTTCACTTCTCGTTTACTTCGAATTGAATTGAATCCCTGATTTATATTTTATAAAACTAACACATTTCAAATGAACAAAGATTTTGGTATATGCCTTCAAGAAAAAATTACATTTGTGTTTTTATATTTTTCATCAAAAAGAGAACATAGGTAATAATCTATACTTATGACTCAAAACATCATTTCTTTTACGCCAATTTAATTTGAATATGTTCATAAATGGCCTTCAAGAGCCTTTATACATTTAAGTATAGTGGTGAAACTATTTTATACAAGAATTTATACAAAATATACTGCAATGTAAAATAACTTCGCAGTTTTCTTTACAAGGTATAGTTTTTTAAAAAAAAACTTTGTATAATGCCAATCAAAAAAAAAGGATTAACAAACCATAAAATGTTCGATTTAAAAATCTTTCTTGTGAGCTGATATAAATTTTACGGTTTTCTGTACATGAAATTTTATTTTTAAAGGGTTCAGCTAATAGATGACGATATTGATGTACGAAAAACAAGAGACGATGAGGATGATTTGGATTACATACTTAGTGGGGAAGATGCACCTCAAGTAGTTGGTGTTATTGATGATAGACCATCAGAGCTGAAAACAGTCGAAGATTATCGAAATAGTAATAGATGGAAAAGTGTATCAAGTGGTTCACGTGGAAATGATCGAGAAAGATCAGATGAACGTCATTTTAAAAGGCATATTGATCATGGTGAAGAACATAAAAGAAATTATCTAGAAGAAGTCAGCCCACGAAAATGTTCACGCTATTCAGATGGCGAAGTATCTAGTCCAAAAAGATCACAAAGAATAAAGGATTTTTCACCTCCAAGAAAATCTAACAAAACTTCTGAGGATAAAAATGGTAAGAATACAATTATTTTTTATTTCCTATTTTTAAGTCTACCGAAATAAAATTTTAGTCTACTACTCTAAAAGAGAAAGAGGTCCGCCTCAGTCACAATCAAGCCCTAAAAGGTATAAAGATAACAACTATACAGCATATAAAGAAATTTCGGTTAAATATGAAGTTGATTACAGAAGAAGTACTATTGAAGATAGAAGAAGCTATAGTCAGCCAAGGGAATCTAATATGAAAATTCAAAGAAAAAGAAAATATTCAACAGAAGATAAATATGATTATCAAACAAGAGATTATCGTGATGATTATAGAGTTGAATCAGGAAGAGAAGAATTTAAGGAAAAATTTCCTAAAAATTACTATCGTAAAACAACATATACTGAAAATAATTCAGGAAATTTTGAAAATCGTGGACGAAATGATTATAACAAAAATGATAATTATTTTTCAAAAGATCGTAATAGAGAAAAACGTTCCAATATTGATAATGATTATAATTATTCAAGTAAATCATCAAGAGATAATTATTATCCACCTGAAAAAAATTTTCGTGAAAGACGTCCTTATACTAACAAAAATGATCATCATATTGAACATTTTGAAATGAAAAACAACTATTCTACCGGTTCTTTTAAGGATAAAAAATCACGAAGAAATAGTTATGATGAAACTGAACCAAGATATGAAAATAATAGGGTTAATAATTTTCGCCATGATTCAAAGAAAAATATTCGTCGTGAATCATCATTAACAAATCACCATCACAAAGATGATGGTTATAAACAAAATGATTTTCGTTATGATGATAGAGAACAGCATAATAATCGATTTCAAGAAAATCGGCCTCGTTCATTTGCAGCTCATAAAAAACCATTTCAAAATCGTAATATGCATTTCAAACATAAAAATGATACGAGAATTATATCTGATTATAAGAGACCAAATTTTATAAGAAAATTTAATACAAATAATTCCGGATATGATAGAGGAAATCAAAGGCAATTTCGTTTTAAACATCAAAATAATTCAAATTTTGATAATCGATTCAAAGATAAAATAGGAATGAGAGGAGATAAATTTCAACAGCGTCAAGGATTTCGAAGACGTGAACCGAATAGTATGGATCGTTTTGTTAAAAGACGTCCATTTGATAAACAAAATAATCATTTTGTTAAGAAAAACTTCAATAAAAATCAATGGGATGATTCTCGAGATTTAAGAAAATAAATTTTAAGCTATAAGTAATTTTATTTAATGGATAAATGACATTTAAGAAAAAGCATATTTACTATAATTATATTGAAAGAAATTACATTAATCTGGAAGAAATTATATTTTGAATTCAATAGAATTACTGAAGTGTAAGTATGTGTAAAATTTATTAATGAAATTACTTTTTTTCTCTTAACTATAAAATTTAAAATTGTTTTATATTTTAAATTATGGGTAATTTAGTGTTAATTTACAACTTTTGAATAAGTTAATTTGCCTGTTTTTATGCTTTTATTTTTTGATTAATTAATTAGTTTCATATTATTCAAATAAAAAATATTTATAACGGCATTTATTAGGTTTTATAAAAATATCTAAATCAATTTTTAAATTATTAATTAATAGAACAATATTATTGTCGAAATAAGTAATAAATATACAATAATTTGTACATTTTTGGAAACTAAATAAACTTTCAAAAGGATTTTAGGGGGAAAATAATTTTTCGTTAAATTTTTTATAGTTGTAATTGTTGTAAAGAATAAAACTATTCAATATTTTGAAATGAGTTTTATATTCAAATAATAAAGCATAGATTAATTAAGAATTCAGAAAAACATCTTATAAAATAATTCCTATTAATAAAATGTAATTTGAGAAAGTTTTGAACAATATTTTTTTTTTTTTGTTGATGTATAAGTCCCTTAATATTGCTATTGTTAATGTTAATAATTTGAATGATTCCCGTTAAAACTTTATTTATTAATAATATTTATCATCTTTCTAATAGCGGTAGTATTAACATTAAACTTAGAGGCAACATTTTTTTCCAGCATCAGATCAATTGATCTGATTTATAATTTCATTAATTCGCTTAAAATATCAAATATCAATATTATGTTGTAAAGAGTTCAACAATGAAAATTTCAAACATGAATCAAACAACTTGAAGCTTTTACTTTTAGTCAATACAAGGCTTAGTAAAATTTCATCACATTGATTCAGAAATAGATTACTAAAAAGGAATGTTAAATATTTCATATCAAAACTTGAAAATAACTACTATGGAAGTACAACATCCATCGTCTAATATAAACTTCAAAGTTGTAATACTTAACGGAGCTCTTACAGAGAAATCAATTATGAATACAAAATCTCAGTTGCTCTGTTGTACTAAAAATCACGATATAATTCTAAATTCAATCAAATAAATACACCATTATTGTATAAATTTGCTTGCTGCTTTAAATAATATAAATGAAAGAAAAATTTTCAACTTTTTATCAATTGGCGTGTAAATAATAATAAAAATGCAAAAACTTTTCAACCAGAATTTCAGCAAAGTTTTGTAAGTTATCGAAAAATTCAGCCAGAAATTCATCAAGATTTAATTAATTAACTACACTCTTATTGCTACAAATTCTCTATATGGACATTTTGATATTCAAATCCTCATTACACAAATTAAATGCACGGAAATATATTACCTTTAAGTCACCGCATATATGAAACAAAGCAGTATAAATTTAACCTTATGAGCTGTGCTAGAAAAAACAAATATTTCAACTAATTACATAACAAAAGTAACATCAATCTTCTATTTGTGTGTGTATTAGAACGAAAATTGAACTATTTAATTTAAAATTGATTTATTTTAAACTTTAAAATTACTTAATTGGAGTTATTAACTAAGTAAAATGTAATGCAATTTTTGAATATTTAACAATTGAAAAATGCTGTTTATATATCATCAAATGAATCATGTTAATATAACACAATCCAACACATAAAGTTTTAATCAAAAATGAAATTCAAATATGATTAAAACTATCGTTTTTAAACAACAGTTATTATTTACACTATTAGCAGAATACTTTCAGCCTCGAATTAATAAAGGGAAATATGAAAATATAAATTTTAAAATGTTAAATGAATTATTTGTAGAGAAAAAGGTGCTCATTTTTAACATTGTTTAAAGGAAATCGTTTCAAAATTTATATTCATTTTGTTCAACTATGAAATTCGTTTATTTCCTTCAAAATTTAATGAAACTTATGATCTTATTGAAAATCATCAAATCATTATCAAATAAAATGTATAAAAAATCCATCCAGATTTTTAAGCTTAACTGTATATCTAACTACATCATGTGATAATACTTAAATTCTGATAATATTTAATTTGGAATTAAATAATTTTAACTTTTTTTCCACAAGTACAAAAAGCTTTCAATACATGAAAAAAAGAATATACCTCTGGTAAAATTTGTGAAAGTGGATCTTTTTCTCTTAATGTTTTGGTGAGTAATTTGAAATTAGGTTTATAATTTTATTTTTGCAGTATTTTTCTTATTAATTTTTAATTATTTTTCACCGGGTAAATACAAGTGCAAAGTTTTAAACTATTATACTCAATAAAAGCTCCTGAGATATAGTTTAAATTTCCAACAAAAAGAAGTATGTAACTACTCATTTTAATTTTCGTTTTTTTGTTGCATTTTAAACACCGTAAATATTTTTTAAAACTCATATTGTAAGATTTTAAATTAGTAATTTAATGACTACACACCTTCAAGGCCTCCAAGTGGCTAGGATTAGATTTTTTCTATATATTTGAATAATATATAAGTTAGAGGAAATATATTCACTTTTGCTATTTAACCAAAACCAAAAGATTGTTCAGGTCAGTCGTATGTAAATTTGGTGGTTGAGAGTATGAATTCATTGTCAGAATAAAAATGGTTTCCTATTAAAAAGTCATTAAAGTTGCACAAAAACTAGTAGTAAAATGATAAAGGAGTTTTGCAGTCTTATATAAGAAACAAAATTAAAGAAAAAATTTAAAAATTTTGCTGAGAAACAAATACGTTCTTTTGCCGGCTGCAAGCGGAGCTGGCAGGAATGCGAGACTGCTAGAACAAATGTAGTTTGTGTAAAGATCCATTAGATCGAAACGTTCATAGTGTAAGCGAGCTAAGGTGCTAGCAAGGTATTAGGTTCCTGTTTTTTCGGATGGTAGATGGGAGATAGGCCAATATATTTGTATGTGAAGATTTTTAAATATGTACATTCGTAGTGATTTATATATAAATGATCTATTATCAGGGTATTAACATTGAGGCCGGTATCATTCAAGTTCAGGGTAAGCGGAGGTGAAATGTAAGACGACGTTTCGCAAATTTCGAAAAAAATTTTACCCGTTCCTGAGGCAGAAATATTTCTGCCTAATGCTTGGCATCTTACTAATACTTACTTACTCTATATTACTTTCTGTAATATTTTAGCAACACATATTCACATATTTAAGTGGAGTGAGAATTGTTGGGGAACATTTCCGGTTTGATACCGGCCTAAATGTGAATACCCCCTATGATAAACATCAGATCGTGGGGTGTGATGGAGTGAATTCCACCAAATAAAAGGAAGTAATTATTTTTTATTATCGCTTATTATTTTTAGCGTTGTTTTATCGATTTTGGTGTTAGTTTTTGACTCTCGTTTTTTTTTTTTCTCACAGACAACGCAGGAGTTTTTTTTTGTAATTTATATTTAGTAATTAAAAGTGGAGGAAGTTAATGCTTGAGATAAAAAGAAAAGTAATTGTAATGAGACAAAAAAAGTATTAATTTCGATAATGATATACTGTATAGCAATAGTAATCTGTAAAGCGATAATAAGACAATTAATTGTTCTTTATTTGATCCACAGACAGCTTTTAGTTTTTTTAAATAAAAGTAACATTAGCCCATTTATATCATGGAAAAATGTAAAAAAAAAGCCTATATCACCGAAAAATATTTATTTTATATTTAGGAGTAAAATTGTATAAAAGTATAACAAAAATCATTTTTCAGCATTTTTTGTTAGAAATAATATTCAGTGTGGTAATATAAGAAATGTGGGAAGCAGAAATAACAAAGAGAAGTCACGTATATATATATACGCTCAGGGGATAGTGACCAGGAAAAGAGAGCGTATATATACGCTTATACAATGGGTTAAAAGCTTCATCACTTCGCTATGAATTATTGATACATAAATTGATTGTTCACATAGGAACAGGACATAGTTCTCTAATGCTTTAATTTAGGCATCAGTAGAATGAAAAAAAACCTAATAGAATGAAGCTCTTATTTTATTATCAATTTTAAACAAGTATTAATATTTTATTATCAACATCAATTATGAATTTTAAATGCAAGTTTATCATTTAAAAATATATATATATATATATCTTTTTGATTTAAAATTAGAAGACGATGATAGTGACTTGAGTCCACCTCGTCAGGATTTGCGTATACTGCGTATAATTTCAAGTTATAGTCCACCACAAAAATTTTCGAAAGCAAGGGTAAAAAGATATTTGGAATCTCGTAAAGCTAATTTGAGTCCTGGCCGGAGTAAAAGTAACAGCCCTGATAACGAAGATTTAAGTCCAGTACGTCAAAGTAAGTTTAATCAGTCATCGCCAAATTCAAATTTGTTAGAGTATATTCCATAGGCATTACCTTGATAATAATTAATATAATTTTTTTTTTTAATTTAGAAAGCAAATTGAAAGAAAAAAAAAGAGAAAAGACACTAGATGGTAAAATTGCTGGTTTGCAGGATGCAAAATTGTTGAAAGAAGAAAACGAAAAGTTTCGTAAAAAAGAAAATGAAATGTTCAAGAAAATTTCAAATGAAATATCTGGAAGAAATGCAGAACCTATAGTCCGTGATAAACGAGGTAGAAACTTTGGGGATTTGGAAAAGCAAGCAGAAAAATATCATCAGGAAAAAGTTAAAGAAAAACAACGTAAAGAGCTATATGATAAGTGGAATAAAGGTGTAAAGCAAATAGAGGACTACAAAAATAAAATTGAAAGTGATAAATATGAAAGTAGTAAGCCATTAGCAAGATTTGAGGATGATGCTGATTTAGAACGTATGCTTAAAGAAAAAGAAAGGTCTGGAGATCCTATGCTTGACTATATAAGACAAAAGAAGCGCAATGAAGAAAAGGATGAAAGAAAATCTTTTCCAAAATATATAGGAAGTTATCCAGAGAATAGGTTTAAAATACCGCCAGGCTATCGTTGGGACGGTGTTGATAGATCTAATGGATATGAACAAAAGTTTTTTAATATACAAAACGAAAAACGTGCTAGGCAAGAAGATTCATACAAATACAGCACCGAAGATATGTAAAAAATTATTTTCATATGTATTTGTTTACTTAATAAAGAAAAATTACTAATTTTATGAGTTATCTGATTAATATATTTTATAATATATAAAAAACAATATTTAGACTTACGATACTAAAAAATTAAATACTATTTATTGACATATCAAAAATAAGAGAATTATCTCGATATTCATTTTTATGTATATGCATCAAACTTAGCATTAGCGACATTAAGTATATACATATGTATATAAGAAATCAAATTGAATCAAATTGTAATTTTCCCTCTTAAGAGACTATTCTCTTGTGACTCCTTTAAACAACCAATTTCTTTTACATATTTTGAAAGTACCATTTGTTAATTATAAACTGTAAAAATTTCATTCCAAAATTTGAAGCTATGGCACATGAAGTTGGCTATCAACGCAAAGCGATCAACGAAAATTGTTATTATGAAAATGAAAAACAAAATATTGTTAATAGTGTTAATGAAAAGAGGTGGAATAGATCTATATTTCTAAAATATACATACATCTAATAAATTAGTAGAATTATTAAATTTTGCTTCACAATGCAACAGAAAATGTAAAAAATACTCAATTCGATTATTTTGTTTCGAACCATTATTATTAGAATCGTGTGAGGCAGTACCTTATTTCTGTGTTCTACTCGAACTGCAAAAATATACATATATGAAATATTAAAAAATATAGCTAACAAAATTTTTTTTTATAGTTCAAACTGTTAATATTAAGATAAAAAAGTTTAAATACTTACATTTTATTTGATTATCAAAAAATTCCTAAAAATCGTAACACGAGATTCAGATTGAGCGAAGGTGTTATGAATTTCAATCATAGGAACCTGCCCGAGCCAAAATTTTGATCATCCTTTATCCTCTTTTCCCAAATTCACAGTACTCAGGCCCAAGAGGATGAAAAAAGAATCGGAATATACCAAAAGTTAAAAGTAAGATTGACCTCCTTAACCCCCAATACATGAAAACTCTGCATTTAGGAGGTCAAAGAGGATGAAAGGACGTCCAACTTTACATTAGCTTAAATGAGAGAGTTGAACCTCCTTTCAACTTCACCGGCCTTCTTATAGTAAAGAGGATGAAAGGGTGGTCAATTTCGATTCATGTGTGCTCGGAAAAGCATAAGTAAATAATATATTTACAATTAAAATTTAAAATAATTATATAACCGCGCCTCAAAACCGATGTCTAAAACGCTAATCTAGGACACAGCCTTAATATTTGTTGGTAGGTAAACTAGGCTACTCGAAATGTATAGTTCTTTTATTTATAAACGCATAATAAAAGTGTAATGCTTTTTGTCAAAATCATATGATTTGAGTGCAATCGATACTTCTTTTTAGAAAATAATTTAAAATAATTAAAAATGCTGTGAGCTGTAGCTTGGCTAATTTTGGTATACGTATAATACACCAAGAAGATGGTTAGCACAAACCTCGTAGTTCCTGTTGTATTATGGGGTCCTTATGCTCCAACCCATTGTGTATCAAGTGTTTTTTTATCAAAAGATCAAAAAACTTTAGCTACAGGCTGTTATGATGGGCAAATATGTCTATGGTAAGATTCTTTTATTTGATTAATTAAAAATATTTTCATAGGTTATGCCATTTTAAAGAAATTGTTTTTAAATTGAACACTAAAATATAAAATATAAAACAAAACAAATTTAATTACAGGAAAGTTAATTGCAAAACCTTAAACATGACCCCGCGATGTATTTTATTGGGCCATTCTACTCCAGTATTGTGCCTTTCTACAGCTTCAATAACACAAGAAAATAATTTCATAGTAAGTTCATCTGAAAATGGTGAAATGTGTACATGGGATCTTGTCGATGGTAAATGTACGGAGAATATAAAACTTTCACAAATTCATACTAGCATACAGGTAACTATTCTGAAAAAATCAAATCAATTTTAACTATTGATCATTCAGAGTTACCAAACAGCAAATAGTGATGATGTTCGTTTATTTTGTATCGGTTACTATGCAGAAATAATGATAATGGATCCATTTAGTCTTGAAGTTATATTTTCTTTAAGCTCTAAAGTTAAACCAGATTGGATATCAGCGCTACATGTAATCATATGAAATAATTTGTTTTTCTTTGTAGAGAGAAAATAAACTTTCGTTTTGTTTCAGGTATTGCGTCCTTCTAAAAGAAAAGATGATGTTGTATTAGCTATAACAACAACAGGCACCGTTAAAGTATGGACTTTGATAGGAGATGAAAATAAATATTCTGAACCAATATATGAAAATGAGTCAAAAGAAGTATGTTATATATATTAAAACTTCAGGGGGGGGGGGGGGGGGGGGGGTAGTTCGATAAAAAAAGGCTACGCAATTCTCAAACCTTTGATTCGCTCCTCAAACACGTATATCTTTGTTTTCAATTTAAAAACCCATAAAAAAAATTCAGTCAAATTAAAAATTAAAGTTAAAGAATGCCCCGTATAAATCGGATTGGATTTTATTATGCTATTAATTTTTTTCTTAATTAAATAATTATATTATATCATCTAGATTTCTTCGTATGACTCAATACCCTTAAATGTTTTTCTTAAATTGTTACCTATTTCTTTAATTTATTGCCAATTGCTATTCAAAAATACAGTTAATAATTTTGTTAGCATACATAAAGCTTTTTTTTTCTTTTACAGATTCGTTGCCTTAATGCAATATCCTTAAAATGTTGTTCTAAAAATCAAAGAACAGTTCTTATTGTTTGTAGTAAATTTTGGCAGATATATGATGCTGGAGACTTTACCGTTCTATGTAGCGTATTAGCTCCTACCCGAGAAAGATGGCAGGGTGGGGATTTTTTAACTGCTGATCGAGTTATTTTATGGTCTGACGAAGGGAAAGGATATTTATACAAGCTTCCTGCAAAGTAAATTTTTAGTATATATTATTTTCTAAAATCAATAATTTTATTATAGTTGCATTCCTGACAATAAAGAATTTCATTCGCCATCTGCGAAAAAGGATTCTCCTTATTTATATTGTGTTTTATCACAAACTAATGAAAAGGTTCTTTAGCATACTTAGATATTGAACTAATTTTAATATATTATGGTTTATAGCTTCTATCATGTCCTCCCGCAATGAAATTGATAACAACAAATTACGAAGATAGCTGTAAATTTCATTTATTGAGAGGTGACTCTGAGGGCTTTGTAACATTATGGACTGTTCCTGATATAATTCCGGATGAAATCAATAAAATGCAGGAAAAACAAAATACTTATATAAGTAAATATAATATACGTTTACTATTTGAATTATTTTTCTGATTTTATTATGTGTTTTAGCAATGAATTTCACAACTTCTACAAGTTTAAAAGAAGCCTGGTCAAAAGTTGAGCCGTCTCCTGTTGGTATATTGGATCAATTGATAAATGTAAATGAAATTCCAATTAAGCTTACCGCTAGCATATATCTACCGCATCAAGGACGTTTAGTTGTAGGTCGTGAAGATGGAAGTATTATTATTGTTCCGGCTACACAGACTGTTACATTGCACCTTTTATTCGGCAATCAAATACTTCAAGGTAATTTATTTAAAAATATTTTTCTTCTGATAATTTCGATATCGAATTTATTGTTTTTATTCAAATTTCATTTTACACTTTGCAATAAATGTTTTTTTGTTTTCTAACACTGATTTATATATATTTTATTTAATTAGACCTGTTGGTATATTAATGAAATTTTTATAATTTGGAAGAAATGTTTTTCAATTATAATACTTTTCATTTTTATACATAGTCTTAACACAAACAAAGATAAGTATTAATTTAGTTCCTAAATAATATAATATAATTAACAAACTACACTAAGAAATTTTAAGTATATTTAAATATACCTTATCTAAAATCTATTTAAAAAAAGTAAATGAAATGTCTATGGATATCTGGAAGGAACGAAGTTACTTGAATCCTACCAAATAGCAATCTTTTTTGAATTAACAAGTAAAACCAAAAATTAACAAAAAAACAACAATTAATAAAATAAAAAAACAACAATTAATAAAATAAAAAAACAATAACACTTTTGTGTTAGAATTTTGTTTAGCAATTTTGCATTAGCATTCCTTAGATACTCTTTCGGCTTAGCTCTCATTTTAAAACCCGCGATAAGGAACTACGTTCCAAAAACTCCCTCAAGACCTCGGTACAAACACTAATTTTGAAGGTTGGCTCTTTTTTCGTCTGATGGCTCTCCACTAAATAAGTAATTCGAAACACGTAATATTTTTCATGTTAGAAAAATTGTGACACACAAAGTTATTTTTGCACTAAATTGAATTTATTTTGTTTTTTGCGTTCTTTTTATTCTTTTTCTTAAACAATTAGAAGTTTTTAGTTTATTGTAGTTAAAAACAAATACCGAAATATGTATTATATAAAAGAGTAGTTCAATGACTATTCCCTGGCTCAATGTTTTTATAATAATAAAGACACTTTTTGCTTTCATAAAAGAAGAAAGTTTTTTGTTACAATTTACATTTGTAGATTTGCTACCTCATCAAATACTTTACGGACATAAAGGACGGGTTAATTGTTTACTATGTCCATCACTTATTCATTCTAGGTAAGATACATTGATTAAATGTACACTTAAAATAATAATTTATGTAGGTATGACAAATCATTTTTGGTATCTGGTGGAATTGATTTTGCAATTTGTTTATGGGATATATACAGTGGAAATCTTCTACATAAATTTTGTGTTCACGCTGGTGAAGTTACACAATTATTAGTTCCACCAAGCAATTGCAGTGTAAATTATGAAAAATAAAAATTTAAATATTATTAAAAGTAAATTATTTATTTTAGCAAAGAATACAAAAGTGTATATGCTCAGTTGCATCAGATCATTCCGTTACACTTTTAAGCTTACAAGAAAGAAAATGTGTAACATTGGCTAGTAGACATCTATTTCCGGTAATAAATATCAAATGGAGACCAGCAGATGATTTTATGGTTGTAAACTGTTCAGATGGTAGCCTATATGTATGGCAAATGGAAACAGGACATTTAGATAGAGTTTTACATGGTAGAACCATATTATTAAAGTATTGTTTTTATTTTACAAATATTTTTGTAGGTATGTTAGCAGAAGAAGTTTTGGCTGCTTGTGATGATAATATAGGGGAAGAAACTGGTGTTAATACCAGTTCAGAAGTTGGCTTAGCTAATCCTGCTGTGCACTTTTTCCGGTTAAATACAAAAAACAAAAAAAATTGCACTATTTTCTTTCTTATTTTGTGTATTTAAATTTTAGAGGATTACGTCATAGAAACTTACAAGCTATTCGCCATGCAACTCAACGTGGAATACATCATTTACAACAATTACATTCCCATAATCAAACTGATCATTCTTTCTTATTAAAAAATCATAATAGTCCGCTTTTAATTCAAGGACTTCGTACGAATACCAAAGGTTTTATATGCATTTCCTTTTTTTATGTAAAATATATATTTTTAAATTATATTTTTTTAGATGCTGAAAGTCATATTCTTTTTTTTGATATTGAAGGACTAATTTTTGAACTTCATAGTGAAGAATACGCAACAATGAGCTCAACTGCACTTGAAGTGAGTTTATAATATTTTTTTTAGTTTATTTTTTATTTAACCCTTTTAGTACCTTACAATTTTTCATTTACCAGCCAAGAGTGCCTTGGAAATTTTTTAAAATTAACTTATTTTCCTTAAAAATAAAGATATCTTCAGTTTGCTTTTGTATTTTATTTTATAATATATGTAGCTTTATACAACGAAAATTAAAAAAACATTTTCCAATAAGTTTTTCATTAACTTTATAACGAAAGGTTCTAATTGTTTTAAAAATTAAAAGTCGATATGTCGGCTCGAGGTATTTCTGGCAAAAATCACGAAGCCGATTTATCGGCTCCAAGGTACTAAAAGGGTTAAATATTTTCTTCTTGTTTTATAAAATTTTAATTCCACTTTTAAATTATGAATCATCAAAATCCAATGTTTTCTGATTCAAATATCTCATCTCAGTGTATTTAATGTGATATTTTTGTTTTCTGTCTCAGTAAGAGTTTTTTTTATTAAAGGTTTGATTATTTGTGGTTTCAGTACATTCACACAAAAATAATTTCTGCAGTCGTAGCTGGAAATTTCCTTTTTTCTACAAAAATAAAGAAATAAATATTGTTTGAAGTAACTTTTTTTAAATTTAAATATTATTGTAAATATTGTTCAAGCTGTGAATATAATACAATACGGTTTTAAATACAAAATTATTTAATTATCAAATAAATTCAATAGTCCAGTTGAAAATGCCATTTTAGGGTAAATTTTGAGCTAATTAGCAGCTGCTCTTCTGGCGGCAATTATTCATCCTTATTCATGCAAAAAGCATTGCCAAAAAGAATTTTTAAAGTTTGCTGATTTGCTAATTTAATTTTAATAGTTTTAATCGTTTTTGTTGCATACCTTTTGGCACTATAAAAGCATTGTAACAAACAGTGCATAACAGATTTAATTTTATTTCTAATAATAATTAATTATTAATGTTTGTTTTCAGGCTCAGGGAGTTATATTGCCTAATAATGACAATTCTCATGCAGGTTTGGATGCTGGTAAAAAAATTTCGGGTAAGTATTTAATTTTTTTACTTTTTTTTGGTTTTGGTTATGATATAAAATATATTTTTTTTAAAAACTGACGCAACGAAAAATTTTTTTTGAAGATTTCTTTGGAAAAGTTAAGACAAAAGCAGGGGATATGGAAAAAATTTTAAAAGATAAAGATAAACATGGTTTGTTCGTAATTTTCAATTTAACATCTTTTTTTTTCAATAACAATCTTAAGCACTCTTAACTTCAGATAAATATATTATTCTTGCACGCAAAGTAAAAAAATAAAATTTGCGTTATTCAAAGAAGTACATTAGATTTTGCATGCAATTTTATTCTTGCACTCTCTTGGTTCAATTATAAATTATTTACAAAAGCAATACGTAAGTTTGTTTAGCAATCAGTAACTTATAAAAAAGCAAAATGCATGTGGAAATACAACAATTTACCGAAATTCGAACGAAATTGTGATTTGTTTAAAAAATATTTTTTATTGTAGTTTTTGTTCTTAGTGAAAATTTGTGATTTAGATTCATTAATATAAATAGAGTTTTTTTGTTCTAAAGATCAAGTTTTAAGCAAAACGCAGTTTGACAAAAAAAGTTTTTAATAAAAGTTTTTTATATTTGTTTAATAATTTTACATTCGAAAGCATGTATATAACTACTAGAAACTTTTGTTTTTATCGTATTTAAAAAATTAACTGATAAATTATTACAGGTATATTCCAGAAAGTGAAAGAAAGTGCTGAAAACGTAGAAAAAAAAATTCAAGCGAAAGTAGAAAGTCTCAAAAATGCAAGTGATAATATAAAAGGTATTAAAAAAATTTAATAAAATATTTTCTTAAAATTAACAACTTATTTTTTCAGAAATGAATAAAGCAGAGAAAAAATTAGTTCCAAAAATGGAGGTAACACATATAATGGAAGTATCTCAATTGTTATTGTCACTTTTACATTCTTGGGGACTAGATCAACATTTAGATAAAGTTTGTGAATCACAATTAGGTTTACTAAGACCAATGGTAATAAAAAATGATTCGTTTATCTGTGAGTAACAATTTAATTTTATAGGTTCCTATATGTTTTGGTGTTTTATCAAAAGCAGGATATATGTCACTTTTAATGCCAACGTGGCAAAATGATATTGATATAAATCAAATTAATAATCATTTTAGTGAAAAATATGTACAAAATATGTCAGCATTACCCCCGGAATTAATACGACAAGAAAAATTAACAAAATTATTTACATATAAGCTTCATTGGGAACTAAGCACAACATTAACATCAAATCATATGTTAGCTTTAGTGTCAATGTCAAATACACTTATGTCCATGACATCAGCGAGCTTTGTTCCTGAAATAGAACGGACTAAAAAATTGTTTGTTTGATTCTAATCCTTATATATTGTAATTTATATAATTTTTCTATTCTTTTTTGGTTTTTCTAATAAGGCAACTTAATAAAGTTAATTCAATAAGTAAAGAAGAACGAGAGGAGTTTTTATCACAACAACAAGCTCAAATTAAGCAAGGTTGGAGTCTGTTATCAACGCATCATTGTTTTCTATTACCTGATAAAATTGATGCCTTGGGTAATTAGCTGAGTTTTATTTAAAATTCTGAAAATTGTTCTTTAAAAAATATTGTTTTCAAAGATAAAAGGAAATGAGTTTTTTTTAAAAAATTTTTGGAAATTATTAATTTATAAATATCAGTTTAATTTATTTATTTGCTTAGATAATTCATATTTCAAGCGACCTCAAGTAGAAATGATGGCGAAAAGGTGGCAACATCATTGTATTGAAATTCGAGAAGCTGCTCAACAAATTCTTCTTGGAGAGCTAACAAGAATAGGAAAAAAAGGGAGGAAGCTACTTGTTGAACATTGGGCTCAGTACTTACCACTTTATACACATACCGAACCAATTGCGCATAATACAACTAATACAATGGCTAACAATTCGAATTCTTCATCAATTGCAACAATCGAACGAAGTGTACTGTTATTAATTATAAAAAAAAATTTTTTTTTTATATATAAATATAACTTTTAATACTAGGAAGAAGAGTATGAAGAGGAAGAGGAAGAAATTATACGAAAACCATCAAGTTTGTCCGAATTAAAAAGAAAACAGACTACAGCCGTAATTTTACTTGGGGTAATAGGTGCCGAATTTGGCCAAGATATTTCTCAAGAAAGTATATTGCTAAAATTGTGTTGTTTTTCTGAAATCAAATCAAACTTTTTTTTAGCTTTTGGTCCTGGAGGTAAATCAGTTGATCAGAGACGTAAGAGCTCTGTTGTTGAAGGCTTTGGTATAGCTAATAATAATTTAGCAAGATTAACATCAATGGCTTTAACACATTTATTGCTAGCTGCACCTACAGTTAAATTACCTGCATATACCCCACTTAGAAGAGCTGCAATTGATCTAATTGGTCGGGGTTTTGCTGTATGGGAACCATATTTAGATGTTAGCAAAGTTCTTCTTGGTAACATTTAATATTTTTGTTTTTGCTTAAAATCATTTAATAGACACCAACTAAAAAATATTAGGTTTATTGGAGATATGTAGTGATGCTGGACGTCTTGTTCCAAATTTAAACTATAAACTTCCACTTACACCTCAGGCTGATGCCTGTCGGACAGCTCGTCACGCCCTACGGTTGATAGCAACAGCTAGGTTAAAAAAATTTTTAATTAGTTAATTGAATAAATTAAAATTCTTTAATATAATTGAAGGCCTGCAGCTTTTATTACAACAATGGCTCGTGAAGTTGCACGATTTAATTCAATGCAACAAAATAATCAAGCTCTCAATATTCCATTGACACAATCTGTACTTTTTAAGGCTAAAAAAGAAATTTTATGCTGCGTTGAAATGCTTATTGATAAAAAACAAAATGAAATGGCAAATCTTCTTGTTGAAGTATTTTATAGGAAAATTTTTTAATATAAATGTAATAATTCCTTTGATTCAAGGTTATGGATGTATCGTTGCACTGCATTGATATGGGTGAACTTAAATCTCGTGGACTTAATGAAGTTTGCGCTTCTCTTTGTAAATTTAATCAAATTTCACATTGCTGTGCGACAAGAAGAATATCAGGTAAAATATTTTTTTTAATACCTTATTAACAATCTTTATATTTTTTTATTGCCCAAATGAAGCTTAAAATTAAGTAAATTAATTTTTTTAGCAGAACATATAAAGATCAATATGAAATGTCAAGTAGGTTTTACTGGACTTTCGAGTTTTTTATTATTTAATATTACCTTATGCCTATGACTCCCTAGCGCTTGACGTCTTGATTTATTTGGTACGTCAAAAATAGAGATTTTTGCTGACAACAAATCAAAGTGGATTCGCATCTTGCTTGTTCTTTTAAAATATGGCACCAAATACTAATGAGTCCACAAGTCTCCGCTAAATTGACTTATAGACTGGGTTGTCGTCTAATTAAGGCAACCCATAACTGAAACTTACATCACTTCAGGTCCATATAAAAAACGTTGTCTTAACAGCACCAGCGCTGTGAATTAAGGGTGGAGTAAGGATTTCAGCTTAAAAACAAAACACTTTCACTCCGTGAATTTACTAAGCATGATTTTATCAACATTCTTTTAAGTTTTCTATTAGAAAATATTTACAAACAATCCGGTAACACGAATTTTCCAAATACGTCTTTGAAAATGGGTGATTTCGGTGTTAACTGTATAACAGCTGAAATTAATCTCAAATCACAAACCCATTCAATCCAGTCAAAGATTTATTTTAGTTAATCAGAATAAAATTCGCGGAGATGAGGTCTTGGAGATTTGAATAAAATATTTCATTTATAAAAAACAAAATTACAGTAAATATACTGTTTTTAGCCAGTAAAAGTTATGTAACTGATTAATCAATACCATTGCATTAATTTTCGTGGTACTAATAGTTTCATTTTATGGCTCAAGTACTTTAAAATTATTCAAAACATTTATGCTTTTCTATTTTTAAACTTTTTTGTCAATATTAATTGCTTTAAGTAATTGAAAATTGTAATAGATTTAAATGTTAACAAAATTTTGGTGAATATTTCCTATGAAGAGGCTTCTTTTTATTTATTTAAATATAGTAGGGGCAAGTAATGGTAATTTAGCAATATATGAGCTCCGACAAAATAAATGTCAAATGATCCCAGCACATACACATCCAATTACTGCTCTTGCTTTTAGTCCTGATGGTAAATATCTTGTTAGCTATGCTTGTGGTGAAAATCGTTTATCATTTTGGCAAACCAGTACAGGTATGTTCTTACAAAAATTTGAATTTATTAACAAAATTTATATCAATTAATATCGAATTCCTAGGAATATTTGGTTTAGGTCAATCACAAACACGTTGTATAAAAGGATATTCTACAGCACCAATACCAGATGTTTCACGTTTAAATCCAATGCGTTTAGCAAAACTTATTTGGATAAATAATCGAACAGTTACACTTATGCTAGCAGATGGCTCAGAAACTAGATTTAATGTATAATCACAATATATAAATTTCAGTTTTAAGTATTTATCGATTATAATTTATTAAATTTGTTTACATTACTGCATTTCTCTTGAGAAGGCTTTCAAACCAAAAATGTATATGACTGTTATTTATCTTTAAAAATATAATGTCATTATTTATTTCATATATTAGTTTTTATGAAAAAAAAGAAAGAAATTTAGAAATGCAATTATCACATCAGTATTGTAATAAATACTATTTATTTTCATAGTGCACTATTGTTAAACTTTCTTCTTTTTTTCTATTTATTACGATTTTAACGTGTATAAGCTTTTTTTAATTTACTAGATAAGCATTTCAAAACTTTTAAAGTGAATTTAAATAAAATTGATGTTATAGCAGGAAGAAAAGAAGGCCGTTTGCCGATTTAATTAATTATAATTAAAATATTTTTATGTTTTAATGCTTAAAATATGATTTTGAATCTATTTTAATAACAATCTCGAAAATGAATGATTTTTTAAATTTTTAAATTATATTTAGTTAGTGAAATTTTAATTTGCTTAAAAATTGTTGATATTTAAATTTTAGATTTAATTTAGTTGAATTTTGGCTTTGCTTGCCGTTTGATGTTAGGAAATACAAAATTTCAAAATAGTAATTTATAAAAAATATTTCAATAATAAATATTTAATTTACAATATAAATTACTTTATTTGCTGTTGCATATAATCATTTCTATACTGCTAAAGAAAGAAATTTAGATATATAGTTTTAGCTAAATGTTGAAAATTAAATTTACAAAAATATTTCCTCTAACATCAAAATATTTGTGTAGTCAAATCTAACAAAGACACAATGTTGAATTGATTCCTGTATTGGAACCGATAAAAATATGCTTTTAGAGCAATATAAAATTTAATATTTGGTATATTAACTTTTTAGGGGTTGAAAAATATTCAAAAGACACACAAAATTGATGAAAAATGTCTGATGATATAGGTCCCACAAAACTTTGTTAAATTTTTAAATATGGTTTCTTGAAAGTATCAATCTTTTTTGTCTCTGTGTTTTTTTATATTTTTATATATTTTATATTTTACCTCAAAATTTTTTAATATTTTGCATGCTGTTAAATGAATTATCAATATCATTCTGTTTCGAGAGTTCAGAAAAAAATTAATAACCTTGATATTAGATGAGCAAGTGGCAAATCATTTCACAGGTCAGTTTTGAAAATAGTCAATTTATAGTGTTCACCATATCTCAGGCTAGAATTATCCATAGTCAAAAATCAAATTTATTGAGTTAAAACAAAAGTTTTTCCTCCTACTATGGCTTTTTTATTTTTTCATTCCTTTATTTTTTGTGTGCATTAGTCAAGTTTTGACGAATTAATCCGCCATTTTGCAATTTTACAACCACATAAATTGTGTAAAAAATCACAAAACGACGTTGAAGGAAGTTATTTTATGTGTAGAAGGTAAATATTAAATTTCAAATGAAATGGTACAATAGTTTTTGAATGCTGATGTTCACGGACTTTTAAAACGTCATTCCGAGAAGAACGTGTTGAAAGTTTTAAACATTGAATAAGGTAAGAGAGGTGGGGAGACTTAAATAACTATAACTACGAGAGTTTTTTTCCGATTGACTTAAAATTTGGACAGAACAATTTTTAAAGTGTTGAAAAATAAGAAAATGCCATAAAAATTGAGATTTTTAAAAAGTGTCAGGATACTTATGCTGGTTTAAAGTCTAGTTAATGCTGATGATACAGAATATATAAATTCGGTATGAAAAATATATATTCAAAATATTCATAGAAACCTACACAAAGTGGCTTAACTTTCTGCTCGGCTATGAGTCTGCACACTTTAAGTAGCCTAAACTGAAAAACCGAAGATATAAGCCGATAAAAGAAAGATAAGCTAAAAAGTGCAAAATTTCGGAATCAGTTTTTTTCACAAAGTGATAAAAATGTTTTAAACTAAATTTTTCACATAGAACAATATTTTAACTATAATTGTAAGTGTATTTCATGTTACATAAAGTACATTTAATTCAGGTGTATACTTAAAAAATTAATTGTAATTGAGAAATTGCTTAAAATCCTAATTACTTTATATATGATTTCATACAAACTACATATAACTACACAAATAAAAAGACAAAGGTGTGGTAAAAGTAAAATTATATGAATGTTATAACCTACTTATATTTTCATTTCTCTAAACTTCTGATCTGTTTTGCATCCGTAACACAGCTAAATACTAAAAGTATGCCGCTTAACATATTCTTAAAGTTTTTTTGTTTTGGTTTTTACGTTAAAGTAGAGTCGGTGGTTAAGAGGCGCCACTTGAAGAAGGAAAGTATTTTTATGCAAATATAAATTTTCACTTTTTTAATTGTTTTAACAAAACTAACATTGCTTGTTCTCTACTTCTGGCCATTACTTTACAAGATCAATTAGTGAAAGTTACGATTGTCAAAGACCAGAGAGAACTGGTTAAAGAAGAAATATTACTAGAAAGAGGTTGACGAAGGAAGTATTTTAGTGCAAAAGACAAGTTCAAAGTAGTTGACTTGTAAGATTCTTGTCGAAAACGTCTTGTCGGGAAGTTCAAATCAGTGCAATTAAAAATGTCGAAATATATAAATAATTATTTCTTTTTCATTATTTCTTGTACTCTAATACTAGGAATATTTTCAGCAAGTGTTTTAGGTAAGCCAAAAATCTTCCTTAATTTTGAATTCTAAAGGCATATATATTTTTTTCAGTTTTAATTGTTGTTAAATGTATTTTAAATTAAAAAATAATATTAATAATGTGAGTATGTGTTTTTTCGATAAAATGATGTTAAGCTTAAGACAACTTGTACAATATATTATAGGCTCCATAAATTAAAGGTTAATTTTGTACAACAATTACAGGTTATTAAATGTGTTACGTCGCTGTTAAAAATATATCGTACTTTTTGAATATTACTCTTAATATGAAATTTTGCTAGCTTCCTGTTAACTGCTAACGCTTTTAATCACAATCTGAGTAACACGAGTTTTATTAAATGAGGCCGCTTTTTTTTGCCAACCAAAAGAAACTCCTTTTTGATTAGAAAAAATACTGTTTAACTTCAAAAATGGTTCGAAACCGGTTATTACAACTCTTCTTAACTGACTAAGAACAACAGTTTGTCAGTGGTTGTACGAACAAGAATGATCAGGTCATCCAATAAATCCGTTATTGGAGAAAACATAAAAAAGTATACAAAATTGTTCATGGAAAAATTTTATTCGAAAATTATGAGGTTTGCAATGGATCGAAAAGGAGAATGCAATCATTATTGAGGGTATTGTTTCAAACTGTTTAAGAAGGATGATTTGCAATGGTGGAAGCATGTATCCATCACTTCAACTTTAAATCAAATTGGCATACTGCTGAAGGAAAATATTTGAAAGCGGCTGCTAGAGTTCTAACACTACTTTTTTAGAATATTGAATACGAAGGGTATATTACCTATGGACTTATTACATAGTTTTGCTACCAAAATCGAATGACTTCAAGCTTAAATTTCTCCTTTATCTACGATTTTTTCCTATAGATTATTTCTAGTAATTGATATTTTTACAAATTTGACCAATCAATTTGAAGAGTGAAAATTGAATTGTATTTTGGAGGCTAAAAGAAACCCTTAAAAAAATTACGAGAGGCGGAAGTAATAATGTATAAAGAACTAGAAGTTATTATGAAATATGGGAAAAGTTCTGAACTAAGGACATTCTTTTTGTTGAAGATTAGATTGAAGGTATATTAGTCGAATTTTGAAGAAAAGGAATTATATTCTTTTGGAAAATTTTTTGAACTGTTGATAGGGAGTTTAATTATTTTGCTTGTTCTTTTTTAATGAATTCATGCATTCGTTACGAGTCCTGAAGATGCTAAAAATGTCTAAAGCATTCAATGAAAGCAAAATTAAATGGGTCCACTAGTAGCACACTTGGCCCCGCCAATAAGTAACGAGCTTATGTAATTGTTCAAAAGAAATTTGCTTTATTCATATTTAACGTGTCATTAACTTTTTTCTTTATTTGAATTTACATAACGCCGTAAAATTACGATTGCTTTACAAATTATGGATTGCAAATACAAAGTTTTAACTCAATACTATTTAGTTTTACTTTTGTCAAATAAAAGGTCCCTTGTTCTAATAATATTTTTAATATTTTTTGTTATTAAAAATGAGACGGTCACCAATAATGGTTCAACATACCTGATATAGTTTCTAGGCCAATAATTATTTTTTTTAGTAATTTTATGTTTTATTGTGATAAAATTCTTTAATAGCCTTCTGTGTTTGATTTTATTATATAGCCAGGATAAGTCGCGTAAATGTTATATTTTATGATTAATTATTAAAATTTAGGCTAACTTTTACTAAATTTATTTTAAGATTTCTTGTCACCACGAAAAGCTAAAGAAGACAATGGACGGAATTGTGTCTGCTCTGGACCCTCTTGTATATGTTGCGTAGATTTCAATGTATCCTTTGTTGATTTAGGTGGACCAGGTACGATATTTGTATTTTAAATAAATTTAAATTTAAATTTCAGGAATTACCTTAAATTATTTTAATGATAAAATTACTTATAGAAATTTTGAGAAGTATTAGAAAAAAATTGAAATTTATTTTACTTGCTTTACTATGTCTATTTAAAAATATATCCAAAATGAAAATTGATTTTATTTATTAAAATTAAAGCGTGGAGACAAAACTTTAAGCCACTATATAGTTATTGTATATAATCCTGTTATTGATACTTGTTGGAAAAAGGCTATTATTTTTCATTGAAAAAAACTAACTTGTTTGGTTTTGTACAAAATTTTTCACGAAATACTTTAGTGGGGCAACACATGCTTTAAACTCCCATTGAAGAAGCCTTCTAATAATTTTTAAAAGGTTAAAACAATTCCTAAATTTTTTTTTTAAAAAGATTCTAAACAACTTTTTTATATATATTTTTAAGTTGATATGCATCTAATTTTAAACTTATTTACATGAAACAATTTTCTGTTTCTTTTTTTAAATTTCAGGTTGTGTGAGGCTAAATTATATGTCAGAAAAAAATGCTGTGGACATGAATGTGACCTATGGTGATAACTTACTAAAAAGTGGAATTGTTACAGGTATTTTATGATAAAATACGCAGTTTTGTTAAAGAAATAGCGATATAACTAGTGCAGATATTTAAACCTTTGGGAAGACTTTGCAAGTCTTCATCAAGTTATTGTATTCATTCTACATAATATGTGCTAATTGTTCTACATATGTCGACATGTGATACAAAGTAAAGTCAATTGTGAAACCAAAACAAGCATTGTCCAATTTCGTTTAGAATTCGCTGAAGAATTAGCACAAGTGGTTCTAACAAATTATAATATCCGTAGGCGTTCTATAAGTAGTGATGTGCAACATCATTTGGAAGCGAAAAATTAGGCCCAAAAATATTCTGGCAACAGAATTAAAGAAACACCCTACAAAACGGTGTCGCGTATGTTATAAACATAAAATAAGAAAAGATGTAAAAAATGTATTTGCATTTACCGACATGTTTTGAAAAATATGGCACGGTACAAAATTATAAGACCTTAACTTGGTTATATATGTATATATACTTCTACTTTGTTTCTTTTCGACATTTGTTTATATTTTGTGACTAAAATGCTGTTTCAAAAATATATTTACATCACCAATATATATTCCAAATAATCTATTACTTTTACATATTAATCTATATAAATCCGTCCTATGGCTATAAAAATCTTCAAATAATTCAGTACTCAAAGGGTTAGTGGAGATAGGATTTATTCTCTCAAGTTTTTTTTACTAATGGGAAAAATAAGTTTGACTGAAATCATTAAAACTAGAAAAGAATTTTCAAACATTTGCTTATATTTTAATTGGCATACATGCATACTATAAAAAATATAATTTTGAGACGCATAAATTTGCTCGGTTAATACAGTTTTGCAGATTAATTTCATTTGCGAATGGAGAATCCTTTTGAAAATAAAATTCATTGTTCTACATCTTTTTGGGAATTTTTCAAAATTTTTTATATTTATTCAAAGAAGAGGACATAGGTTTATTTATAATTTAAAAGATATAATTTTTTTTTTTAATTTAATTTTTCTACGTAAGAATGTAAGCGATTAAAAATTAAATAAAGCTATTTATTTCACTCACGCTTTTTATTAAATAATCAAAATTTAAAACAGAAAAAGTAAAAAATTTAAGTAAAAAAAAAGGAAGAAACTTTTAACAAAGCTTAAATGATCGTATCAATGTGCCAGTAGACCTTTAATTATTTTTTTCCATTTAAAATTTGTTGAGAATTTTAAGTAAATTTATTCTTCTTTAACACGTTGAGGATGGCGCAGTTTTTTCTTTTTCGCTTCATCCGGCGGCAGTGAAAATCATCCTTTGCTTTATCTGGCGGCGCCTTGCACATAATGTTGCTTAGCAAGAAAATAAAAATTGATTTTAATAAAAAAATTATTTTTAACCACAAAAAGTTTTTTTCATCTACAAAACTATGGCCGATATGTACCACCGGTTATACACGCCGTCCTCAACGTGTTGAACTATGTCAAAAGATGAATTCTATTTGGAAATTGAGGAATTTATTTGCAAATGGACAAATTAATCTGCAAATTTTGTATAAATAATATTCAAAAAATCTGAAATTTCGATTTACGATGATTACGAAGAAAATTTAGTTTTCTATTAAATTCACATTTAGAAAAGATCTAAAATAAGAATAGGCATGTTACTATTTATTCTTTTTGGTATCTAAGTTTTTTAAATTGTCTACAAAATATACTGTACAATAAATATTTATGTAACTCACAGCACCTGATCCGGTTCCCGTCTGCCTCAATTTACTTTCAACCTTTGCTCAAATGTGTGCAAGATTTAATAACTTAATTCTCGCTGATAATGGACTAAAAGGATGCTTACATTTTGGACCAACATTATTAGGAGAGGTAAAATTTATATAATATTTATATAAAGGCTTCTAAAAACCTAAGCTTAAGAGTCAACTTCAAATACAACTTGGTTGCTTCCAAATGGATCCAAAAGGAATTACATTGACAGAACGTTCAGAAGATTTTTCTGCTGATGAACTAGACATTGAACAAGAAAAGTATTTTTGACGTTTTTATTCTACAAAAATTATTCATTAAATATTTTACATTTTATAAATCTAGTGAAGCTGATAATTTCGAATCAAATGACTCAGCAGATGCCCCTCAGGATTTTATTGGAAATATAAACGCAGAACAAATTTTAGCAGTAGTAAATGAAACAGCTAATCGAGGATTCGCTTTATTAAGTCAATGGTTAGGATTACGGCCTGAAAAAAATGACCAAACAAATCAAGTATCAGAAAATCAAGATTCTAGTATTTCAAAATAAGACTTTTTAAATGTAAATTATTTTGCTAAATTATTTTATTACACTATAAGCTTAATTAAATATTTGATAAGGTGAGTTTAAAGTTTTTGTACAACAAAATTTTGTTAAATATGTTGATTTGCTAATTTAGCTTTTAAAACTTGATTTTCTATCTTTGGGTTTACATTTAGAGTAATGAAAATTGAAATACATAATAACAATACTATTCAATATTAAAACTTCAAAATTGTTAAACACACCAGAAAACTTAAGTATGAATGTTATCACTTCTTCTGAACGAGACAACAGGAAACTTTATTTTTTAAATATTGAAAATAAAGTTCGAAATCTTTTCAAAGTAACTGTTAGCTTAGAAATGAGCGTCTATAAAAGAAAATGAAAATTCAGAAATTTTCTTATTTAATTGGAGCTGGCACGTCAATGTGACGATTGACCATGCAGTTTTTCTCTTACAATAGGAATTATTTAGCTTTTCCAGTTAGCTGCCCAATTTTAAAAAAATTATTTAGATTTAGGTGATTTGCAGTGATTTTTAACTATAATTATAAATTTTGTCAACTCGTTTTCATAGAAAATGTTCAGATTACTTTAACGTTTTCAATAATTTCTTTTCATATTTCTAGTAAGAACAAGGCTTAAAGTACAGGGCCAGCTAGTTAGATTTCAAATTTTGTTATTGCTTTGAATACTAACAAAAATGATTGTTTTCTCTATGACCTTGAATTGTTTTTAATATTTGTAATTAAACAATTAGTGCATAAAAAAGTTAAACTGAATCGTGCTATTAAGAAGGTGTTTATTTATTTTGTAAAAATTTTTGAAAGTTTACGAATTCCACGTCAATAATAAGATAAAAATTTAATTTTTTTCAAACTAAGACAGAAGAACACTAAATTGCTATAAAATTTTATTCTTTGCTTGTTTCTACTATCAAGAGTTTTTGATAATATTTTGTCGCTAACAATAAGTAATTAATCAACAAAATGAAAAGTTTTCATTTAATATTTCGTTAAGAATAGATCAGAAATAAATTAAAAAATTCTTATTCCCAAAATCATTTTAAGGCCGATATAAATAAAAACATGACCATATATCAAACAATATAGCTCTAATTACTTTTTAATTTCCCTTTTGAGTACTACAGAGGACATTACGAAAAATAAAATGAGATATAAAATTTTTCCAACAAATTATTTTTGAATGGTTTACTTCAGGTATGCTAAGAAGCGTATGAATCGATTTTCGAGGTTATTAAAATTGATAAAGTGCAATGAATAAATACAATTTTACAAAGAGTTATTGGGATTTTCTCAATATAACATTTTTTTCAAAGAAATTCATGAAAAATTGATGGTGAATTTGAAAAAATAAAGTTTTATCTACTGATATTTTTTAAAATTTTATATTTTATTTTTGTGTGCCACTCACAAAATCACACCATGCAATTTTTTTTGTGGCTGTTTTCACAGTATATTATATCCCCCTTTGATACTTTCGCAGTTTTCAATATTTTAAAGATTTTAAGGAAATATGAACTAAAAGAAAAATTGAAGGAAGATATCAAAAGAGGTAGATGAAGTATGTCGACAGGGAACCCAATATTTATATTTATATTTAAATGTTTTTCTCAAAAACATTTTTCTCAAGCGTTATAAAGAACTTCTTAGTTGAAAAAGTAATAAAAAATACTTTTCTTTTTAAATATTAATTTTATTATTTAATTTCTTATTGTTAAACGAATTTTATTTTAATTTACGGTCTGATATTACAAAAGAGCTTAAAACAGCAATGTAAAATAAAGAAATGCATAATATCTGTAATTGAAATGTAATAAATTAACTTTATATTATAGTAAATCAAAATATACCATTAAAATGAAGCCTAAATCCATTTTAAAAAATTTCGCACTTGTAATTGCTATTTTTTGAGAAAATACCTGTTCTGAAAATTGTTTGATCTGTAAAATAAATTAAATTGTATATGTATAAGATATTTGGAAAAAGTACAAACATAATTAAAGATATTTTTCTTGAATATTGCTGAGCACAGCTTAAAAACCATTAGCCACGATAAATATTTCATTTACAATATTTTTAGCTCAATATTTTCAGGATGACATTTTCTAAAACAAAATTTATTAAAAAGCTTCTTGAACTGTCGGATGCCTACAAAGTATAAAAATATAAAGATTTGGAATAGAATAATACATTTATTTCGATTGAACTTTATTTGTGAAGATTTTTGGCTAGATATATTAAAATATTTTATACACTCAGTTCTGAGCCACCCTATTGTACTTAAAAATAAAATAACTGGATAGCAACGCGCAAAAGGTATAATAAGCTCATCATGTGCAGAAACAATATATGGTACATATTAAAGGAGTATTATTTGGAAAACGAAAAGACAAGAAGAACAACAAGATTTTGAATTTTGAAAGGGTCAGGTCTAGTTATGTTTATGAAAATTTTATAACATTGATAAGATGACAGATCTGTAAAAATTATTATGTTCAATAAGTTTTGTTAAGCTCTTCTAGACGTGTTTACTGGATATACATTCATTTTTAACTAAGCGCAGAAATAAGCAAAAAATCTTGACAAAACAAAATTAAATGTCGGCCTCAAGTTCTCTCGTAGATATTTTTAGCAGTACAAACAAGCTGTTATTTTTCAGCATATGAAATAGGAATAATAATCCATCGAGACAAGAATTTCAACTTTAAATGAGCTTTGCAAGAAATGCAAATAGGTATGAGACTTAAACATTTTAGTATAAGAACTTTTAAGCACACAACCACACATGACTTTTTATCCCATAAAGAACCTTTGCTGTTCTTCTGAGTGAATATAAGGAGGAGAATTTGATCTAGCAAAAAAAAAAGCCTTCAACAATAACAACATTCCGCAATTGAATTTTTTTTTAAAGAAAAATTCACGCATGCAAATTTTCTTGATTTTAAAGAAAACCCTGACACATAAAAAAGCTTTATACCATTCATAGATCTATTTCCCACAAAAAATGAGATTTGAAAGAGTTAAGAAAATGAAATTAATTAAATCTGTTATAAAAGCAAAAGAAGTTGTAAATAAATAATATGTTTAAATCAATCATCAGAAAGAAAACTGCTTTTTAAAAATTTCTGGCAAACTCAAAGTATATGAATTTTTTCTAAAGCAATACAAGAACACTTTTTTTGCATTTGTCAAATCACATTTTTTGAATTTGTCACCAAAATAAATATTTTTTTGCTTACCATATTTTTCTGAAGCTCGTTTGTGATATTATTTGGTAAATTTTTTAAAATTAATTTTAATTTATTCACCTTAAATGAATTATTTTTCATTAAAGCTTTATATTCTTTTACTGAACTAAATATTTATACCTCTTTTATAAGTGAAGAAAAGCTTTTAAAGAATATTAGTATACTATTTAGCGCTAAAAATAAGATTATTCATGCATCGATATAGAAAATGAGATCAGCTTTAAAACTAAATAGGAAGCTTAAAATAATCGAAGCAAGTGATATGATTAGTCCCAGAAAATCAACTAAAGCTAAAATATAAAGTGATATTCCGTGCATTCTATTAAGAAAGTCTGTATACTTCCAAGCTTTATAATATAAATATTGAATTAAATAAAATAAATTTTTCTTATGGTACTTGTTTTTTGATGATTTCCTACCAGTTTTTTCTGAAGCAATTTTAACATTAAATCCATCAGTAAAAGGAATATTTTGAACTTGGTCACAAATCTCTTTGATATAAATTTTAATAGTTAACGTGACTGTTAATATTTGAAAGCGAATGACTCCGAGAACTATAACTGCTATAAATAAATGATACAAATATATAGTCCTTTTTGCTCTTCCTTCAGGTCTAATCATTGATGTAAAAATCATTCCAATAATACAAATTACATAGACAGTTGCTATGTGGTATATATAATGCCAATTGGCTTTATTAATTTTTTTTTTCAACATTATTTCTAGTGGATATTTTATAAATGTTTTCTTTAAATTTAAAATTTTCATCCATACGAATTTATAATCTTTTCGATAAATTAAAGATTCCAATATAATTATTAAATATCCTGATGTTATCAGAAAAAGTTGGATCATGCTTATAGAATATTGAATATTGTTAATCGATGTACGTAATACTAAGTGTGGAAAAAATATCGTACAACCATTTAAAACACTTAAATATAAAACTTGTATTAATGAATAAAAAAATAAAAATTTGTGAAAATAGATTTTGCCACTTTTATCAATTTGAAATTGAAATAAACCACATATTTGAAGAAATTTAACAAATTTTAAGAACATTTAAGTTAAAGAGTTAGTTGCTTAAGGTAAAAATATGTACTAATAATTAAAATCTTTTGAATCATATTTTTCGATAATTACGCTCAATAAAGACATTAGTTATAAATTATCTTCAACATTATCTTTATATTAATACGCAAGGCTCAGCTTTATTTTTCATAATGATTGAATCCATTAAAATAAATTGGGTCGTTAAAGGAAAGGTTGAGCTAATCTTTGAATAATAATAAGGACAGTAAATATGTTCACATAAATTAATTCAATTTTTTTGCTTGTTTTTATTTAATAACAATTTTCACCATTAAGCTGGTTTCTTAAAGTAACTATTGGATGTGTAATTTGTAGTACACAGTTTTTGTTGCTAGTGCTACACACATGCTTAAATAACTTAAAACTATCATCCAACAAACTTTCAGCTTATTTTTACACGAATTTATTAATTTTAATTTTTTTTGTAATATATTTGATTGATATAGTTAAAGATAATGATAAAAAAATGTATATTGGTTTATTGTAATAAATTAATAACATTGGATTAAAATCACTTTTTTTAATAAGATGTCCTAAATCTCCCTTTCACTTCATTTTTTTACAGGTCTAGCCATAAAAGGGGCGAGCAAAGGAACTTATCTCCTTTGACTCGAGTTCTTTTTCTTTCTCTGGTTTTGCTTTTCTGTTTTGATTTCTGCGGTCTATAGCCCCCTTTTAATTTGAACCTCGCATTGTTTTCTAAAAAATCTCCCATTTCAGTAGTGGGAAGGTAATCAGGTAGTCGTCGCCAAGAACCACCCCTTTAATTCTACCGCTATAGTCAAGCTAGCGAAGTCACTATGACTGCCGATAATTGACACCTAAATATGAGCTCACGTAACAAATTAATTCCTTATATTTCAAGAAAATTTATTTCTTTCATAAAAAATGGCTAGATGTTACTGTTTTATTAGTTTATCACAATTTTTAAACTTTTAAAGTTTACTTGATGTAAGTAACCCTACTGCGATTCATTTACTTGATTAAAAGTACTAGTCCTAATAAGAATTTTCAAAATATCGATTTTTTTACTGTATTTTTCCTTTCATCTGACCTTTAAAAATCCTCTACTAAAATATTTTAAAGAGATTCCAATTTTAACTTATGTGTTAAATAACCAAAATTGGGCGCACACTCCGAGCGGTAGGTTAAAGAGAAGAATCAATCATTCAAACATAAACCGGCTCTCAGTGAAGAAGTTCAAGAATACGTCAAGCCAGTTTTCAAAAAATTAATCAATGATGACCTACTGATACGTTGTATGGAAAAAAAAACAACAATGCGTGTTTCATTAAAACACTGGGCAATCGTTCGAAAAAATACGTTTGTAGGTAAGGAAGTATTGGTGGTCAAATATTATTGGCTATCTTCAACGAAGGCCCATTGTCTCTTTTGAAGATGATGGAAGTTATAGGGTGCACCATCAGTCGTACTGTATATGAATATGTGCGAAAAAGATGAAAGCATTAATATGGCAGAAAAAGTCAGTAACACGTCATCGAAAGAGGGTTGTTTGTCTAAGAAAGAGGTCCAGCAACAAGAGGAAGAAACCCATGGATCTTTTAATCTTTAATGTAATCTTTTGTTATAAGGTTCAGAGATAGCAGATTAATTGATTGTAAGTAAAAAAACTTGATTTTTTAAATAATATTTCATAAATATATTGACGAAAAACTTTAAACGCGTTTTTCTCGAAACTAGCTTCCGGTAGCTAATCTTTGGAATACTCAACCGATTTTGATGATGTCGAATTTTGTTCATTAAAATGTATTGTACAGGAATTTACCACCACCCACAATTCGACAACAACAAAATCTTTTTAGATATTTTTTATATGGAAAACAGTAAGAAAAACGTTGATTTTTCGATTTTTTTTTTTAAAGTCCGCCATTTTTTTTTTGGCTATTTTTTTATAAATGCAGTAAATTCCTACGTAAGGAACTTTCCTTTTTGAGAAACCATTAGATCTTTTTGTTTCAGACTTGCTTAGATTATGTGATTAAGATTCGGCCATGGACCAACTTTTTTTCAGAAGCTCCACTTTGGCCCTTCCTGGACGTAGCTGGGAAAATTAAAAAAATAAATCTTTTTTACTGTTAAAACATGCAAAAATATAATGATAAAAGTTTCACTTAATTTTCTGGGAAAAAAACGTTAAAAATAAATATTTTTTTAGCCCTTTAATTAGGACTAGTACCTGAAATCGAATTAATATGTCACCACAAGAGTTTTTAATATATTAGATGTATAAATACCTACATATTTCGTCTAATATTATTTAACGTTTGAGAATGTACCGTGGTGGACACCTTATCCACCTAAATGCTTTATGCACCTTATGGGATATTTAATAAAATATACGGGATATATGCTTACTGAGTAAAATTCGTTTAATTTTTGGAAAGTCACAACATTTTCAGTGCTTACCACGCTAAAATTTTAGCTGAAAAATGTGTATACAAATCATTACTGCTGAGCTTTTCCTTTCCTTTTCCTTTATTTTTCATATTTTATAGTGTTAGCATTGTCTTTTTTAATTTTAGCAGAAAAATGTGTATACAAATCATTACTGCTGAGTTTTTCCTTTGCTTTTCTTTTATTTTTCAGATTCGGACTATTTTTTTATGTATTTTAACCACATGAAGCTTTGCTGATAATTTATTACTGCAGAAGTTTTAACTACTTATATAAAATAATTCCAAAAATGATCTAAATCATGTCAATTATATTTTATTTGCTAGTATTCTTATTTCATTTAATCCTAAAGATTTAACAATAAGCAACATTACATACTATTTTAATTTTTTTCAAAGTAAATATTTAATATTCAACATAATTAACTACTTATTATATTCCTACTATTAGCTTGCAAAAAGTATGTAAAAACCTTCAATTATTAATAAAATCTTTTCTATTCATCCAATCAAGTTCAAATAAATTTTGTTGTGTTGGGAGTGCATGACAATTGATGTCAAAAAAAGTTAGTTCAAATATTATTCTTACTGTTAGCTCATAATGTCCAATATCTTTTTGAAACTTTCCATCGTTAATTTAACCCTTTTCTATTTATCCAATCAAGTTCAAATAAATTTTGTTGTGTTGGGAGTGCATGACAATTGATGTTAATAGAGTTAGTTCAAATATTAATTCATTAACTATATTTAATAAACTAATTTTAAGTTTTATATGAGAGAAAAACTTGAGAAAACTGAATGCAACGAATTACGAATTCTGAATTCAGAAATAAGAAAAAACAATCTCAAGTAGGAATATACTTTAAAAAATTTCCTTTTATATTACTTGTTTTATATTATATATATATTTTGCCTTTGTATTTCCTTTATCGAGGCCTTAACAAATTTACACAATGATCTAAAACTATTGATATATGTATATGATTTTTTTGAGTAGCATTTTAAATGAACAAATTTGAATTTAAGTTAATGAATGAATGGAGTATGGCATACGACTATTCCTTACATTCACAGGTTTTAAATATTACAGGAGAGAATTAAAAAGAGCAGAAGTTTGAAGTTAATGAGAATCCCATAGCAAACTAGATTATCGGTTCATTATTACATGAAATTGGCATTATGTAACCTCATGTGCCTGCAAATAGAAAACCTATAACTAACAAAGTCCTGAATGTAAAGAATACTTGTGCACCATGCACTAGTCTGAAAGTTATTTATGTAAATACTCTAGACTTTAAATAAAATATTCTTAATATCCTAATACTTTACATATTTCATTATTTTTATTTAATACAATTAAAATTTTAATTTAGTAAACTACCAATAAATAAGTTGAATCTGTATTTAGATCAATTATTAAGCATTGCAGGTGACATTTGAATCAATATTAAAACATAGGTGAAACAGGCTGTAAGAATCTGCATTTGAAAATGTTAAAAATTTTTCAAAATTTTTTCGATATTCAAAGTTCTTACCGTCAACAGAAAAGTTCCATCCGGTGTAAAAAATCCACTTGCATTGATTTCTATTTTTTGTAATATTAACTGTAGTAAAATTCCTTCTAACTAAAAGAAAGAAATTTATTTGCATTTGGTGTGAATATTTTTATTTTGAATAAAAGTATCAGAGCTTTGATTTTTGAATATGTATTATATTGGGAAGATAATTTTATTCGTCTTGTTTTCCCATAAAGGCTCAAATCAAGCTACTTGAAGTGTAGATTATAATATTTTTATAGTTTTTATTAAATTTTCATTGCACTCAATTTCCTTATAATTTTTTGAGATTTTTAAAAATAAAATAGGTATCAATTTAGTTTAAATAGAAGTTTATTTTAAAATTTCTTAATATTAATATTCAATAAAGAATGTAACTTGAAATCAAACCAATCTAAAGAAGTTTTTCTTTCGTAAATTTTTAAATGCATGAGAAGAAACGCAATATATCCTAATAGAAATAGAATGTATACAGACTGTTACAGTACTTACCTCCTGATTGTGTGATTCATTTGTTCGATCTATTTTGATTCTCCTAATAGCAAAGCACATATTGTCAACCTACCAATAGAAAATTACTTAAATTACTGTATGTAAAAATTAAAAAAGTAATACCTCTTTTGCCAACAAAATGCAGCTAAGAAAGAGCAACAAGAGATCTTGTAAAGTTGCAATAAGCATAAAGGCAAATATGGTTATACCTTCCGAATTTTCTGCGACTCCATAAAATTGGAACTTATTTATTATATAAAAAAATGATACACAAAGTTTGATAATACTTGTAAGTACTTGAAACAATATTGAGATACCAAACATTTTATTAATAATTTTTGCAAACTCCCAAAATTCAAAGTAAAAATTTCTAACCAATTTAAGATTTTTTGTGTGCACAGTCTCATTAATTTGAGGTTCTGTATTATCAACTGTTAAATCAATTTTTCTAATTTCTTTAGTAATATTTATCACATATAATTTTCCAGTTATAATTGCTGATATTATTTGTAAATTCCTGATTGCAAAACAAGGTAGAACAATGTAATATAAAAACTTGTACATAAAGTATTCATCTCTTCGATTAAGAGAAAAAATCGTCACTCCAATAATAAAGAACATGTAAAATGTTATCAAATATCTTTCCAAAAAACGGTTCGTTTTAAAGATTTTCTCTTTTACTTTAGTTTTACAACAAAGCTGGAGGGAAATAACTTCAAAAATAATAAGTTTCTTCCGAAATACTTTAACTTTGTTTCCCATCAATATGGATTCTAAGATTATTACTATAAATCCAACTAAAGTAAAAAACCAAAGTATTCTTCTAAGAATATTATATAGTTTAAACTTTGAGTTTCCAGTTACATTGGGATAAAGCACAATTATTGTTATTAAAACACTTAAGCATATAATCAGAAAAAATGAGTAGAATAAGAGTCTAGAACTTCTAATTAATCTCCGATGTATATCAAATCTAAATTGAAATAAACCAAAAACTTGGAGAACTCTAACAAATTCTGGATTTGATGCCAAATTAAACATTTCATAAGGTATTAACAGGTTAAACTATTGAAAAACACTAAAAAAGTTTAGGACATAAAATTAAGGAAAATTTTGTTTCCTATTAGTATTTCAATTTGAAAAACTCCTAAATTAATTCATGTCTGTAGATATTTTCTATAATAGTAATGAAAGCTGGGTTAATATTAATATATAATAGTTATTTTTTTGCTTAATTATTTCAAAAGCCTTGGACTAAGGAATTAAAATGCTATTAAGTTTATTTATATTTTCTATATATTTACTTAAGCTGGTGGATTTTTTGAAGATTTTAATTTTGATAGTTTATTCTATTTTCGTTTCGTTGATGAAATATTAATTAACCTGGTGATTTTTGTTTTTTTGCCTGAAAACATTGATATAATTTTTTCATTTTTATAAAAATTAATTTAGTTTTATTAGGAGTAGCAAACTTTCAATATTTAAAAAACTAATGTAAATAAAGCATTTTTGTTTTCGAACTTGAATTAATAGCTGATTGGCTATAAATGATCTAAAGGAGGAACAAACAAATGGGTTAAGTAGGCAACATGATGCACTTCATTTTTGCTCAAAATCAAATCAAAAAATCGATATAAATACAATCAATAATAATTAATTAATATTTAAAAACTTTTTGCATAAAAATAAGATTTTTGTAATTTGATAAATTAGATAAAATTTTAAATTAAATTAGATTCAATTTTATAACTTGCAAACATAGAATAAAGCATGAGAATAATTATATATTCTCATATAAACTACTCATTATCCGTGGGCACAAATTTCGCTGACAAGTGTCAGTTTAACTTATGAAAAACAAAGTTGTTAAAGTCCTTAAAAATGAAATTCATAATAAAATGATATCTTAGTTTTATTGGATAACAAAATGCCAAAAGGCTAAATAACCCCCCCCCCCCCCCATGTAACAGCCCTTGACTGTGTTGTTAAAAAAATTATGGAATATATCCTTGTATACTGAATTAACCTTACTACCCCCTTAAAGCGTCATTCTATTTCGCTGAGAAAAATATTGTGTTGTTTTCTTATAGAATTTATCAATTTTTAGAGAAATAGTAAAGCTGTAAGGTAAGAATGCATACAACGTAATGTTGTAAGTCAAAAATAGTAAAACAACAAATCTAACCCTGTCGTTTTAAAACTTGTAAGCAAACGAAGAACAGAAGAATATTCTTAAAATTTTAATGTAAAAAACTTTAAAAATTAGAATGTTTAATATACGAAAACTTTATAATAGACTTTTCGGAATAATAATAATACCTTTTCTCAACTGAAGTTTTATTTATGTACCTTTAATCTTACACTGTAAAGAAATAGATTACATTTTCTTTAAACTATTACTGAATGTCTTCTTCAATAACAGTACAATCTTTATAAACATTAGCGCAATCGCGAAATGAAGAGGCAACAGTTTTTGTTGTTTGCTCGTGCTCATAATATTTTGGAAAAAAGCTCTGATGAATCATATCATAGGATAAAGAAGTCACAGGATTAATCCTTGAATGGAATTTCAATTCACATAGAAAACGTTTTCTACATGCTTCAGATCCGACACCTAAATAATGAAAAATAATATCTCCAAATCTAAAAAAAAACATAAATATGGTTTTGATTTATTGGAAAAAAAAGGTTTAATATTTTTGTTCTTACTGATTAATTTCTTTTGCTTTGCGACTTGACCAAGGTTTATGATCACTATTAATATTATCTGATCCAATTGGCTCTGAATAATGACTATATGAAATATATGGATCATGTTCAAAATGTTCATAACCCAGTAATCTTTAAGACAAACACATTGAGTTAAACTTTAGTGAACTATTTTAACTTACCCTGAATTATAAGGTAAAATAACATCATTATTGAAATATGGTTTGGAATTTCCAAAATACCGGAACCATAAAACTAAAGCAGTTCCAATAAAGAAAGCAACAACAACAATTTTAACTTTGATCCAGTAAAGAACAGCTAAAGCATTAAAACCAAAACCGTATACTATAATTAAATTAAATGAGAAATATAATAATGATAAAATTTAATATTATTAATAAGTAAAATATCATTTCTACTAGGATCACAGCCTATGTCTTAGAATCTCTAGGAAAAATGTGATTCACTGAGTTCCTCTTCGAGGAATTCTTATTTCCTTTGTGATGGAAAAGTACATAAGTGCAAAACTCATCAATAGATCATGCAGAAAATACTCATCATAGCTAATTTTTTTAAGCAGAAAATGGCCAGGATAGCGAATTTAGATTTTCATCTCTAACATAATTCATAACCGATATGACTGAAAAGGAATCACTTTCCCTTCAAGATATTAAACTGGAATCCTTAATTCCTTGATTAATGTGCAGTTCCCTAAATTGTTTTAAGTCTGATATAAATAATAATATATAAAAGGAACACGCTATATTTTTAGAACTCATTCGTAACATTTCTTGTATTTGCTCTTTGAACAAGCTGAAAATGTCTGTAATGAAGGACTAAAAATTAAAAGCCTCTAAATCTAAATCAAATATGATTTATATATCATTTATGTTAAATAGAATTATAAACTATACAAATTTATTAGAAACGCTAAATAATTATTATACTTACAAAGCCCATACAAAGGAAACTTTGACTTAACTTTCCTAGTGAGCTCCTTTGATGTATTTGCACTGCTTAAATTTAAACATAGGGCTAAAATTAAAAAAGACAATGCTAACACTATAAAATATGCTTTCATTTTCTTAAAAATAATCCACTTTTTCTCTATTTTAGAGTTGAAATTGTTATAATTGTTTATGCTTTGAACTCACTATTCAACTGATCTTAATTTTGCATAGTCAAGAAAATTTATGCCCGATAAGTTCATTTTTAATTGTGTTAATTCTTTAAACACGTTGGCCTTATTCTTCATAAATCAACAAATTTCTTTGACTTTCATTGAATTATTGGTCTTTTAGAAAGTGTTAAAAAATCAGGGTAAGTCATTATAGGCTTTGATCCAGAATGCAAAAATGGGTTACAACTAAATTAGACGATACGGATAACTTCTTTGAGGTTAAGCTTCTAGTTAAAAAATCTAAAACAAAAAAGGTAAAACGTAGTCAGTATTGTATACATTTTTTTCGTAAATTCTTGAAATATGAATTTTCTAGATTTTGAATCACTATAAATATATTATTTACTTACCTTATCCACTATCAATAAATGAACTACTAACTCAACTAGTTTTCCTTACTTTTTTTTTGTCTTTTCTTTTAGAAAGTTCGCCAGTCAAAAAAATAAACTAAAATTATCCCAAAAAAATTCGGAAAACGATCTATCAATTATTCAATTGCTAGCGACGCAATAAACTCGTCAAAACAGCCATTTTTCATAAAATCTTCAAAATCTAAATTGAAGAGAAAAGTTATTCATAATACTTCTTTCTTTTCTCATCTTTCTTTACAGTTTTCCACTCCTCTTTCGCCAAAAACCGTAAATTGACTCACAAAATCTATCATATCATATCGCCCTATCGGAGTGAATGTATGTGAGTCTAAATTGAAGGTGAACATCTAAAAACTCCTTTAACATAATTTAACATAAAAACTGTAGAAAGTGCGGAATTAAAATCAAGCGATAACGTGTATTCACTACGAAGGCAGGGCAAAGTTATTTACCTATTACAAGTTTTATGAAAAACGAAGAAGAACTACATTTTTATTTAAGAAAACAATTTATTTCTTAAAAAGTTTTTGTTATTATAAACTTAAAAATTCTCAAATAATAATAAAATACATAAACAGGAAAGACACATTAAGAAAAAAAAATATTACGAATTTTAATTGAGTTTGGTATGATATTTCTCGAACATGGTACCACACAAAGTGGCACTTCACAGGTTCTTACTATCACACAAGCACGGCCGAGCAGAAGTAAAAGCTCAAAAAAGCACACACAAGCACGGCTGAGCACAAATAAGCTCCAAAAAGCATATATGATCACGGGCAAGCACAAGTAAGCACAACAAGCAAGAAGCACATATACTTGGCAGTGCATTTTCGAAAATAAAACAGCTGATTGTACACAAGTTTATTCAACTGGAAATTTTACATTTTTAGAAGTTATTTTCATATTGAAACGACGCTTAGGTTATTATATATTTCATACATACATACCAACATGAATGTCATGGGGATTATCATTTTACACTTTTTGCTACATAAAAACTGATGTTTTTATCTTATGTTAGCTGATGGTTGTTTATCTTTGCTATCAAAAGAAAATACGGCACTAAAAATAACAGTCAGCAATAATAAAAAAAAGTAACAAAACAAAAAAGAAATTAATTAAGAAAACGTAATAATAACTAATATTAATATGTAATATTCAACAAAGACTGATAAATCCTGTTTCTCGCTTGAAAAAATAGTTGCATCGGCTGCAGTTGCGCCACTTCTTAATCTTCAGTGTGTGCTAGGCTTAATTCATAATAAAATTACACCTCTATCAATCAAATATGAAGTAATTTTTAAAATTTTTATCTCAATACAGATAAATTTGTATTTCTTATACTAAAGAATTAAATTTCGTTATATTCTAAAAATTAAGAATTAAATTAAAATTAAGAATTAAATTTCATTATTTTTTAAAAATTTTTTGGTAATTAATCATACATTATATGTCTCCCAAAATATGTTTTTGATTGAACAGTAAACATTCAGGGTATTCACATTGAGTCCGGTAACATTTAATTTCATGGTAAGCGGAGGTGAAAGGTAAGACGGAGTTTCGCAAATTTCGAAAAAGCTTTTACCCCTTCCTGAGGCAGAAATATTTCTGCCTCATACTTGGTATCTTACTAATACACATTTATATACACATGTTATCTGTAATATTTTCCAACACATGTTCACATATTTTAGTGGACTGAGAATTGTAGGGGAATATTTCCGAAATGTTACAAGCCTCAATGTGAATACCCCCATTAGGTTCTTTTCTCATCAAAGAAAATTTGTTAAAAAATGGAAAGTTTTAGGCTAAACATTTACATGAAATAGAATTAATTGACTTATAAATATAATGTAAAGGTGGGCACCCACTTAGTGGGAATATCTCAGCGGGGGTATTCACATTGAGGCTTGTAACATTTCGGAAATGTTCCCCTACAATTCTCAGTCCACTAAAATATGTGAATATGTGTTGGAAAATATTACAGAAAACATGTGTATATAAATGTGTATTAGTAAGATACCAAGCATGAGGCAGAAATATTTCTGCCTCAGGAAGGGGTAAAAACTTTTTCGAAATTTGCAAAACTCCGTCTTACCTTTCACCTCCGCTTACCCTGAAATTAAATGTTACCGGACTCAATGTGAATACCCTGAGCGGGTGACTTTTATGACGTCATAGACTCACGCTAAAGTTCCCCCTCATATGTGGATATTTCAGCGTGAAATTCATTTGTACGTCATTTTGACGTCAAAAAAGTTACCCGCTGAGATATACACACTAAGTGGGTGCCCACCTTAAGGCTGAGGTGGGAGACTGGTTAAAATAATTGGCGCCAACAAAAAATATTACTACTTCACAGCTTTTGAGCTTTGAATTTGAACTCATATTTGAAATAATATAATACAAACCCATTTCATATTCTATTGAATATCCAATAAAAGTTTAAATTTTTAAAATTACTCCAAATCTATATATATAACATAAGATACACACAGGTCAGATGACAAAGACTCTTACCTTCAATTCCTTTACAAAGTTTTAAAAGAGGGTATTATGAACAAGGTTTCCCACAACTTTTGAAATTTCTTGAAGAAAAAGGTAATAGATATGACGAACTCAAAGTTTTACAAAATATTAAAAATAGAAGTAAAAATATTATTGAATTATTACTGGAACCAAAAGAACCGATTGGCTTGCCAACATTTGAATCAGATAAAATAATATATTAATATGATCTTTCTCTTAATCTTTAAATTATATACATATATATATCAAATAATTAATTTAATCTCTAGTAAAAGTTAAATACTTAAATGATAATTTGACAAGAAATTTTTAGTAGTACTCGTATTTTAAATAAAAATATAATTAAAAATAATTATTCATTAATTGCCATGTTATGATAAATCCATGTTATGATAAATCCATGTTATGATAAATCCATGTTATGTTATGATAAATCCATGTTATGTTATGATAAATCCATGTTATGTTATGATAAATCCATGTTATGATAAATCCATGTTATGTTATGATAAATCCATGTTATGATAAATCCATGTTATGTTATGATAAATCCATTTCTAAATTACTACCAAAGAAAATTAGATTTTCCAGCTTATTTTTTGTATTATTATTAGTTCTGCTGTTTTTAAAGAGAAAATAAACTGTAAACATTTTGCGTGATGTTCGAGTATCGCATCATAGATACGTTAGTCTTACCTCACATGTGAAAAAGATTATTTTTAATTGTTTTTTGTTAATAATAGTGTATTTCCTTGCTAACAACGGTATTTTTTTGTTAATTTCGTTTGTTTCGGTTTATTGTTCTTTTTAGTGTTAAATATTGTTTTAAGTTGGTAAATGCTTCTTATTATTGTAAATTGCTGTTAGTTTGTTATTTCTTTAATTTCTTGTTCTTTGATCAATCGTTATTTTTATTGTTTTAGTGGTTAATTCAAAGCAAAGCTTTGTTCAAACCAATGCGTTTTTCATTCGCACGACGGGCAAGGTTGTAAAACGGGTGATGTATTTGCTCTAACCATAGCTATAACAAAAATTTTTGTTTCATAATGGTAAAAGGACACTTTATGGCCCTCAAAATTTTTGTTATGCTTGAAATTTTTGTTGTATTTTAAATTTTAGTTCTAATGGAAATTTTTGTTGTATTTATATTAAAAGGGATAGGAAATAATGACTTTATTACTTTTAGAGAAGTATTTTGTGGCCTTCAAAACTGAATTGCAATACCTCATTTGATGTTAAAAGATCATTTTCTTTTTTCATTGTTTCTAATTTAGACATTAAATAACTAAATTGACTAAATTGACGGTGTTATTTTTTATATAAAGGAAAAGTAACAGCTGTTATTTCTTATTTAAAGGAAAAGTAACTCACAGAATTGAAAGATCTTGATCCCATTTCTCAAACAGACTTTACATCTTCGGAGGGGATTTGCTTTTGATGAAGTACCCGGTATAAAACCGGGGAAATGTTTTTTGATAAGCCGTGTAGGTTTTGTGAATGTAGATGGTCGACAGTTTAATTCTCTTCTTCTGTATTAAGGTGGCTATAGACTACAACTAAAAGTGGACAACTTTTGCTTCCTTCTCCATATAAAAACCTGTTTTCTGGGACTTTTCGGGTAGATATTAAACATGTTTGATATTTTTCTGATTTTTACATGCCCTCCACTAATACACTCAAAGAAAAATTCATTTTTCAATTTTTCTTCGAGTTGTGCACATCGGTCTCTACCATATGACATATCAAATGGTGGGATTGCACTATGTGTGGGCTTGTACTGCAAAGTTTTTTTTCAGGTTAAATGATAAGCAAATTTAGTTTTATTTTTTCTAATGGATTTTCCTGAATATTATTGGTTAAACTTAATATTAGATATAATTGTTTCATTTATCGGTAATGAATTAAGCTGCTCAATATTTATTTTCTTTGAATATATTTTTATGTGTATCTTCTTCAATATTATCATGTAATAATTTTTTTTTTATTTAATTAAATAATTGAATAATTACTTGCATACTAACTAAATACTTAAATAATACTTAAAATGTATGGCAGAGACCGATGTGCACTACTCGAAGAAAAATTGAAAAATAAATTTATCTGTGAGTTTTTTAGTGCAGAGCATGTAAAAATCAGAAAAATATCAAAAATGTTTAATATCCACCTGAAAAGTCCCAGAAAACAGGTTTTTATATGGAAAAGGAAGCAAAAGTTGTCCACTTTTAGTTGTAGTCTATAGCCACCTTTAGGGACATAGTAAGAATCGTAAGTTCAGTTGCAATGGAAAAATCTTCATTCATTTTCGCTAGAAAAATTGATTTCTGAATGATCACTCTTGCTCTCGTCAGATGATGAAAAAAGACAAGGCATTATTTTCTCTTCCTGGTCTGGGATTCTGTCTCAGTGAGAAGGTAGCGTGAGAATGATAAAGTCGGACTTGACATATAATGTATGGCAAATATGTCAAAATTTGACATTCTCATTCTCATTTATCATCGAGACAGAATCCCAGCCCGGATATATTAAATACGCTACTGTCACTGTTTGAATCAATCATTTAGGGCTAGAAAACAATTTATTGTGACATCACTATTATTGTTATAAATTTATTATTATTATAGTAACGAAAAGATATTTATAATTATCAAGTAACAAGCATTTTAATAATTATCGAATTCCTTTATCTTCAACCACCATATTCTTTACTTTTTGATCCCTCATGCTATATATATTAATCTCCTCTCTGTCAAGTGGCGTCCCTCCCTTTTTACCACAGCACCTCTCGTTGTCGACCATTACTCTAAATTTAGGGCTGCCAAGGTGACTAGGTTATTTCCTCACAGCTCGACCATCCTGAACCTAACCACGTCCTCGTGGCTCCCTAAGGAACTCTTTGTTCATCAGGAACGATGGTTTATTCGGAATGCTCTGTTCTCAGGTCCTTCCCTTCGTGAGCACTTTGATCTTTTCGTATTTTAAACACTACGTTCCTTGGGAACACTTTGTTCCTCTCGTGATCCCTTTGCCCTTATCGTATCTTAAGCACTTTGTTCCTTGTGAACACTTTGTTCCTTTTGTGGGCACTTTTCTCTTCTCTTATTTTGAACACTTTTTTACTCTCGTGAACACTTTCCTCTTTTCGTATTTTGAACACTTTGTTCCTTTCGTGAGCACTTTGCTCTTCTCGTATTCTCTCGCAATCTTTCTCTTCATGTCCGAGCCTCCAACATGTATTGCATTCAATTCTTTTCTTTGTGCATTTCATTGCAATATGTCCCTTTTCTTTACAATTATAGCATTTAATTATTTTGATTCTATCTCTTCCTTTTAATTTTTCATCTCTTTCAGCATTCCAATTTTAGGGTAAATTTTCCTTTCTTCTGTTTGGTTTGTTTTATTAAAGTTATACCTTTGCTCATTGGCGACTATTGAAAAGAATTGGGTAAATAATCTTTCCGGAGTTTATCCTTTAAGTTTGGGGGCTTTTAATAATTAATAATAATTAAGTTTTTTATTAATTTGTTGAAGAAATAAATTTTAGAAATTAATTGAAATCATATTAAGATTATTTTGAATGTTACATTTCAATAAAAAATAAAAAAAAATGCATAAAGGACTATCAAATAAAATTTATTTTTAAAGAAAAAATAAGTTTTTCTTTCTGATTTCATTGTTTTCATGTAGTTTCAAGTGTTAAAAAATGTTAAACCATCTCCACCAGAAGCAGTCCCTCTAAAGTGTTAAAAAGTGTTAAAAAATGTTAAACCATCTCCACCAGAAGCAGTCACTCTGAAGTATTGAAAAGTGTTAAAACAAATGCACACACTTCACAAAAAAGTTGAATTAACTTATTCCAAAACAAAAATATCTTTTTCTTCGTTTATTTAAATTTTATGGTTTCAATTTCTAAATAACTCATTAAGAAATATAATTAAAAAATTTGGCGAAATATAATAAAAATAGCGAGTGAATTAAAATGATTTGTATATTCACTATACTATTATCAAAGAATAATCCAACAAAAATTTGTGGGTTTTTTTTGCCTATGGGGTAAATATGAAGATGAGAAATCATTTTATTTATAAAACATTAAATGAAATTTATATGTACCACATAATAAACATAATTATTAGCGTTCTTTTTAATTAATAAAATTATCATTTATCCAATATTGACAGAAAATAAATAAATGTTTCCTTGACTTTTATTTCTCGTTCAATTGCTGCATTCTTTTATGGAATATTGTTTTCAGGTGCTTATACTCCCAGAATATACCTTGGAATAAGATAAATTCTAAGTACTTTACTAGCTCCAATTTTAGTGGTTAGATCCCTAGTCCGTCTATCATGCAGGATACTGGGTTTTTCCTGTTATCACATGTACGTAATAAGTTAATTTTAGCCAAGTATTATTCCGTCATGCTTTCATCTCTTTTCTTCTCTCGGTTAATTAGTTGGTTTAATTAATGTTGCAAAGTCAATGTGTTCAAAGAATGCGTTTTCTATTTATTACTTCCATTCTTTTCATGAATAGTTGTAGACATCTAGATTTGCATACCATTCTCTCGCTAAGCCTTTAAGTCAACTCTGCATATTCAAAATGAGTATTTTCTCGAATTAATTATTCGCAGAAGCCAATTGCTCAACTTTTTGTAACCACCTCGTCGTACTCAACTGCATTTTTCCGGGGTTGAACTCAGGAATACCTTTTTCTCGATGCAAATAGCTTAGCTGAGTATTAATGTATTCTTAGTCGGAGTCAAAAAATTAACATATGTTTCTGTTGTTAAATCTTTCGCCAATTTCAGAGGAATCATTCAAAACTCACATTGTATTTAACTTAACTCTTGTTTTTTTAAACAACCTACTAATTTGGGATACACGGAATAATTTGCAAGTTCAGAAAAAATAATTGAATACTTTCAGTAACCTTAAGCATCAGTTTTTCTGATGTTTAAAATCAATTTGTATATTTAACTAACCCTGTAATTGTCTCTTAATTTTTTTGGTCAAATAAAGACTCGCCATTTATTTCTAAATATAATATATATTTTTCAAAAATATGCGTTCTTAAATTAAGACTGTAACCAAAAGTAGTACTAAATTAGATGAAATAAAATGCCAAGTACAAAACGAGCGATATAAATCCGCATATCAGTGTTAAATCACCACAGGCAAATAATATAGCTTTTGCTGTCACTTTTTTTTATTCATATATTGCCTAAATCTAAACACAACTAAAATGCTAGTTTGATTTATGTTAATGCTTATATGCATTTATCTGCTTAAGCTTTTTCTAAAAAAATAAATACCGTTTGTATATCTTTTAACGCGTTTGCATCGTATTCGTGTAAAATAAATATTGACTCTAAAAGCCGCTTTTTATTTGAAGTTTTTTGTTTGACTATAAGTAAACTTTAAAAATATTGCAGAAATGAGTTCAGGTATTTTCCTCTAAACAAATAGTATCTTTTTTTAAATTTAGACTTAAATTTTACAGATATTGAAATTAGTAGACAGCCAATGGACCCTAAAGCGCCGATTACGAGGAAAGGTATATTAGTATCATTGAAAACAGGAAAATCCATGGAAATTAATGAGCGTGATATGGTATTATTTTTTTTTAACACATTTTCGAATGTACTTTTTGTTTTGTTTAGCTTGGAAGGTGTCGTCTTGTAACCGAATTTGAAAAGTTGAATAGAATTGGAGAAGGGACTTACGGAATAGTTTGTATTAATTATTAGCATTTGAAATTGAATAGATTAATGTATTATAACTCTTCCAGATCGAGCTCGGGATACCAAAACTAACGAAGTCGTAGCTTTAAAAAAGGTTCGTATGGATCAAGAGAAGGACGGTTTTCCTGTCAGTGGTCTAAGAGAAATTCAAATATTAATGTTATGCAATCATGAAAACATTGTTAGACTAAAGGAAGTTGTAGTCGGAAAAAGTCTTGAAAGGTGAAATTAACATTTAGTTGAAATATTTTAACACTAATTTGCTATTTTTAGTATATTTTTAGCAATGGAATACTGCGAACAAGACCTAGCTTCCTTGTTAGATAATATGTCAACCCCATTTTCTGAGTCTGAAGTAAAGTGCATTACAATTCAAGTATTGAAAGGATTGCAATATCTTCATCATCATTTTATAATCCATAGAGATTTAAAGGTTTCAAATTTACTAATGACTGACAAGGGATGTGCTAAAATTGGTAATTATTTAATTTAAATTTTACATTCTTATTTAAATCATATTCTTTTTTAGCGGATTTTGGACTTGCCAGATACTTCGGAATATCAAATAGAACAATGACCCCTCAAGTAGTAACTTTATGGTACAGAAGTCCGGAGCTTTTATTAGGTTCCTTTTTAACTCCCTGCTCCATATACATTTCTTACTATACTATATAACTTTTATTAGGTTCCAAAATTCAGACAACTGCTGTAGATATGTGGGCTCTTGGATGTATTTTAGGAGAACTATTGGGGCATAAACCACTCTTACCAGGCACTACAGAAATTGCCGAGCTTGAAATGATAATCGAATTATTAGGAACACCATCATCCTCAATTTGGCCAGAATTTTCTAGCTTACCAGCAGTTAAAAACTTTACTCTGAAAAAGCAACCTTATAACAATTTAAAAACCAGGTTTCCCTGGCTTTCGGGAGCAGGTCTAAGATTATTAAATTTTCTGTTCATGTATGATCCAAAAAAACGAGCTACTGCTGATGAATGTTTGCAAAGCTCATATTTCAAAGAAGCTCCGCTACGTAAACTAAACACGTTATTTTAAGAAAACGCTTTAAATTAGTTTTTTATTACAGCATGTGATCCCAAATTGATGCCAACTTTTCCACAACATAGAAATATGAAGTCATCAAAAGAAACTACCAATAATGCTGGGTCTACGAATGATAACTTACCAGCAATATCTGACTTGCTGGGAAGCTTAATTAAAAAAAGAAGAGTTGAATAAGAAAAAATTTTAAATTCGTTTAAATTGTACTAAGTTTATTATTTAAATATATAAAAAATAGTTTTTAAAGGTAAGGTCTATCCATTGGTGTATTTTTCGCTTTTTTATCCCTTGATCTTGGAAACCATCTATGCTTCGTGGTATAAGTTAAATTCATCAATTCTTGGCGTGCTATTTCTGGATGTTTGTTTTTAAATGCAGTTTGGGCTGAATTAAGCGCAACCTCTTTAAGAAGTGACGCTGATTTTTGTTCTTTTACCGGCAAAGGCTTGGAATATTCATACGGAAAATCGACATCAGCATGCCATGCAACAAACATTTTATTGTTATTTGTTAACGCCACTTTATTCACAAGACTCTTTCCACCAATTGCATTTTTATAAAGTGGAGGTTTTACCACGCTGGAAAAATATCGACCAAATAAAACTTTTGACATGTTATAATAAAATGATTATCTTCTTCTTACCTAGCAGTAAGTCTAAGGAATCTTTTTAAAGAACTAGAAATTTTTAGAGCCTTTCCCAGCAGGAAATGCGTACTATGATAAATCTGATATATCATCGCCTTCCTGTCAACTTCTATGTTGACAGCCTAGATATAAAGTTTGATGAAATTAACATAGCGACAGCCGCTAAAAATATCACCTTTCAACACATACACATTACCTGTATGTATGAGTGAGTCTTCTATCCCAGTAGGAAAGGTGAACATCGCCAGAGTAGGTGGCAGTACATCGCTTTTACATCTCCTTGCCATTCTTTTACGTGTAATGTTTAACATAGAATGTCCTAGGAAAGGATGAGCGACAACACAAACGCATTAAATATGCGTATGTATTGCATTTGTATGCTCTTGAATATATTTCTTATTATTCCTATTGGAAATTATTTCTGTATACCAATATCATCTGGTACACTGTCAATTATGCTGTAAAATAAATTAAAGGAAAGGGCAATATGAAAATAGAAAGAATTTATTTTTAAATTTAAGCATTTATTCATTTTTTAATAACAACTATACAACTATAAAATAAATTACAAAACACATTTCACTCATTCAAATAGAGCGAAACAATATTCAAGCGAAGAATATATTCCATATATTGTTTTTTTCAAGGTATTGTTGAAATTTTCAACAACTGGGCGATCCTAGTTAATATATTAATTAATATTAATTACATATTAATAAATATATAATATATAATTAAGGTTTCTCTTTCAGGTGGATAAAAAGAAAATAACAATTCAAATTGAAAAAAGCATTGCTTGAGTAAATCTAGTACTTCAAATGGTGTTTGTCTATCCTAAACACGGTTCAGCTCGGTGTGAAACGCCTACAAGTGGAAAATTTGAAATATTTAGCCTAAAAACCAAAGTGAGTCAACTTCATGATGCACACTCAAATATTTCTGAATATGGGTATTCAACGCATTCAACTAAACGTCAAACGTACTCTATAATAGTAATTATATATTATAAATTATATATTATATATCATATATTAATTACTTAATATGTAATTAATATTAATTAATATATATTAATTAATTTATATTAATTAATATGTTAATTAATTTACATTAATTAATATATAATTATAAAAACTACACTTACCTCAAATCCAATTATTAGTTATTATTCAGCTATATTTGACGGTACCTCCTGAAGTTGCCTCATTTTGGTTTTTAGGCTAGGGAGACACCAGGAAAGGGGAAAATTCGCAATTGTCGAAGATACTTTTGAGGCAGAAAGCATGGCTGACTCACGGGTGGATTTACCAATACACAGAAAGCAAGTTTTGTTTTGACATTTATCAATCAGCTGGGCAAAGGCCGATAAAGTCTTTTATTCAATACATTTTATATATTAAACTTTTTAAATGTTAAACTCTTTATAATAAATTATAAAATTATTTTTCCTTTATAAAATTTATGCACTTTTGACATTAGGCACAACTTTAAAATTACAAACAATTAATACACGTGAAAACCTACATGTGAAAACCTACATGTCAACCGTCAGATATAGCTGATTTGTTATAATGTGTCAATTGCAAACCATAAATTTATTATTATTAGATTGCACATACTGGTTAATTCTCGTCGAATAAAGCATTGATTGAATGAATCTAGCACTTAGTTTGAAATTTGTCTATGCTAAACTGTGTCGACAGCGTTTGGTTTCAGTGTGTTTTTTCCATACAAAACTGTTATATTTACTCGGGTTAGCTCTATGTGAAACGCCTATAACAAACAACTTGCTGTTATACTTCTATGAGTTATTCTATTCCAAACTATACTATCGTTATTTTATTTTATCAAAATTTTCGCACTACAGCTTTACAGAAAATTACTAATTTTATTAATAATTATATAATCCTACCCTATAATTATGTAAACTACAGAATTATTCACTTAGAAACTTAATTCATTTAACGAATTAGCTATTAACTGTTGCGCTAATATACTAAATAAGTATTTTAAATTTTGTATTAGATCATGACATGATATAAGATCAGATTTGAATTTTTCTATATAAAATAAGTAGTTTTTGATAGTATTTAACACGATTTTTCAACTTTATAGGCGAGAAAAAAGTAATAGTTTTCTATGACGCTATTTATTATTTTCAGACCAATAGATGGCAAGACAATCCGCTAGTTATAAACTAAGTTCCAATGGAAATGAGAAAGGAACACTTAGCTTCGGTATTACTCGCATAGATGTCAGGAATTAGTATTGTCTGGAGCCATCACGACTGCGGAAACATTTTTTTTGAGAAATTGGCGATTTGAGTCCGATTTGGCCGAAATTTATATGGAAATTTTCCCGGATCAAATTGGGCTTAAAACAAGTCCAACTTGAAGAAATCCCATATAAAACTTTTGGATTCGAACCAGATGCCAAAAATCAGGTACTAGGCCATCAGAAAGTGGGTTACGGATTTTTTAAATGGTTTCAATTCTCACGCGTGCGCAACGAATGAGTTTAATTTTCAAAATCCTAGATTTTCATTGGATAGTGTACAAGTAGGCTGGGGTTTGCCATGGAGCCTTAATAAAACGCATTCAATTGGTATTAAACGCATTCAACTAAACGTCAAACGTGCTCTGTAGCAAAACAACTTGCTATTATACTTCTATGAGTTATTCTATTCCAATCTACTATCGTTATTTTATTTTATCAAAATTTTCGCACTACAGCTTTACAGAAAATTACTAATTTTATTAATAATTATATAATCCTACCCTATAATTATGTAAACTACAGAATTATTCACTTAGAAACTTAATTCAATAAACGAATTAACTATTAACTGTTGCGCTAATGTATTAAATAAGTATTTTTAATTTTGTATTAGATCATGACATGATATAAGATCAGATTTGAATTTTTCTATATAAAATAAGTAGTTTTTGATAGTATTTAACACGATTTTTCAACTTTATAAGTGAGATAAAAAGTAATAGTTTTTTGTGACGCTTTTTATTACATTCAGACCAATAGATGGCACGCAAATTTGTCAGTTGTTTTTAGCGACAATCCGCAAATAATTTTTCTATCTTCAGCAAACTTAATCAAACTTGCATAAATATCTAAGTTTATAACATCTTAGCATGAATTAAACAAGTAAAAGTATTAAAGTTTTCATTGCATGCATCAGAAATTGAGTGATTTCTAAATAGAAGATTATATGGAGTTGCCTGGAAAAAGTAATACAATGGCATTAAATACATCAAATAATGTCATTAAAATGCCAAAGATCTTAACATCATTAGAAGTGACTAACAAAAAGGATACCCAACAGTCTGTATTGAAGAGATCAGCAAATACTTTTAATGGAAAGTTCATAACTATTATACCACCATCAACAAATTCTATTAAACCGAGAAGAGAAACTGTAAGTATTATGATTTCTTTTGATGTAATCAAATTAATTTAAAAATCTTAATTTAAACTTTTTGTGTATTTGCTACAATAAGTAGAAGTTTTAAAGTAGCATTCGTTGCTTATAACTATAACATCAAAACTGTATTATTACTTTATTTGTAAAAGTTAGATATAAAACAAAATCGCAATAATTTTTAAAATCTTTCAGGGTTTGGCTACTTATATATAACTCTTCAAAATATTAATTAAGATTTTTCGTATCATAAATGAAGTGAACCTGAAATACTTTTTTTTTTATATATGATTTACCTATAATTAAAAGCACAGCTATAAAGTTACAGAAACATTTATAACGTCAAATCAAAAACTTAGAAATTCATGTTTGAATCTGCTTGAATTCCATAGAAATCCATAAAAGCCTATTAGTAATTTTTAATCCCTTTTTGTATTTTTTCAATTTTGTAGTTTTAGTGTAGTAAAATTTATGACATTTTAACTCTTTTTTTTTAAACAAAATATTTTTTTTTAGAATACAAAAATTATTCTCCAAGGACCAAACAATAAATTGGTATCTTTACAAATAAAAAATCCAATGAATCACATTGCAAACTCTTTGAAAATTTCACCGAATATTTCTAAGGACCTAAAATTAAATAGTTCAAAACCATCCAATATTTCAATTATTTCGGTAAATACAGACAAAAAAAATGGTGTAACTATTACAAAATCTTTGAAAGACGCAACAAATTTAAATGGGTCTTTAGAGGCAGGTGATGAAAAACCAATTAACATGGAAAATAATAAAAATATATCTGATTCAGATACATCAGAAGTTGTTAAAGCTATGCGATCGTTTAAGCTATATATTCCAACAAATAAACACGAATCACAACAAATTATCACGGCAAATAATAAAATGATAAATTTACAAATATCAAATGGGAAGCTATCGGATCCTAATGGACCTATTAAAATGCTAAGTGTTAATAAATGTCAAGATAAAGGAACCTTAAATGATTTAGAGAAAAGTGCTTATAGAACTGAACAAGATCCTGCAATCCGTGTACGTAGTTTAGAAACACTTATTGAAGATAACAGTGAGTTAAAGAAAAAACAGCCATCACTTTTAAAAAATAAGGCGATTGAAGCCTTAAAAAATAACCCTCGTCTAAAAGCAAGATCCAAATCTCTATGTGCCGAAGACATTAAATGCAATATTAGTAAAAAAAGAAGACTATCTTCATCTTCGGATGGAATGTTGAAAAAAAAAGGAAAAAATAATATAATATCTCCACTTACAGTTGATAATACATTAATATGCACGGAACGCATTGATAGTTCTCTGAGTGGAAGCAAAGAACATAGTAATGAATCAATTGGCTCATTATGCTCATACTCATCCATACCTATGGATATTGTTAAAACAGAAATTTTTGATGTGGGTAGTGAGGAATTTAAACCTATTATTAATTCTGATCCTAAAATGTCTGATGTAATAACATGGACGGATGGTGTTGGAGCAATGAACGAATCCAATTTACAATTTAAACTTAATGAATTTAAATTAATTGAAGTATTAACAAAACGGGATACAAATCGAAAAAGTCAAATATATATGGATACAAATCATATGAAAGACGAATATATATGTAAAAATTGTAATTTTAAAGGAGTAGCAGTTGATTTCATTGAACCAGAATTTTGTAGTCGACAATGTATTGCTCAATATTCAACAAATGTAAAAGCACCAAAAAAATATACAAATCGGAAAAGAACCTTAAATTCAAAATTATCCACAAAAACAAGTAATCGTTTTAGTTGGAACAAATATCTTCGTAATGTCATTGGTAAACCAGTCGATGTAGATTTATTTGCAAACCCTTTTCCAACTAATCTAAATTCTTTCCAAATTGGAATGAAACTTGAAGCTATTGATCCTGGTAACCATTCATTATTTTGTGTATGTACAGTTGTTGACATAAAAGGATATCGAATAAAACTACATTTTGATGGATATTCTAAGATGTATGATTTTTGGGTTAATGCAGACTCTATAGATATTTTCCCTCCTGGATGGTGTTCAAAAACTGGTAGAGTACTACAGCCACCAAATGATCATGATGCTTTCCCATTTGATTGGGTTACTTATTTAAAAAAAACAAAAACAACCCCTGCGCCAATTAATATGTTTCCAAACTTGAAAGCAGTTGTAAGTACTACAAATTTATATAACTTTAAATTAAATAATGTTAATATTATTATATATTTGAAACTATCACTATTTGTAATTTTTTTATTTGTTCTTTTCATTATTCGTGTATATTCTAATCATAAACATTATCGTCAATGAATTTTCAGAAAACTAGAAGTATTTTGAAGATCAATTTTAAATTATTTTGAAATTTCACATGATAAAAGGAGATATTTAAAATTTTCATAATTGATTTTTAGAAATGTAATAATCCATTTAAAAGGCACATGAAAATTGAGGCTGATGATCTTCGAAACACACGAAAAGTGTGTGTTGCAACTATTGAAGATGTTTTAGAAAACAGAATTCTTGTACATTTTGATGGTTGGGATGAGAGTTATAATTATTGGATAGATATTCGATCTCCTTATATACATCCAGTGAATTGGCATAAACGAAACGGATTTTCAATAGTCCCTCCTCCAGAATGGGAGCATGATTTTAATTGGAAGTCATATCTTTCTACAACTGGTGCTGTGGGTGCATCTGAAATATTATTTTCAACACGTGCTCCTTTGCGATTTGAAGTTGGAACGAAACTTGAAGTTGTTGATAAGAAAAATCCATCCTTGATTAGACCATCTACTGTATTAATGCGTGATGACTATGAAATAAAAGTTCTATTTGATGGCTGGCCCGAGTTTTACGCGTTTTGGGTTGAAGATGATAGCCCAGATCTACATCCAGTTGGATGGTGTGAATTGACTCATCATCCTTTGGAACCACCTCCAGGTATATTATTTTATCATCATTAAAAATATTACCAATATTTTTTTTTTTAGATTTTGACACTTTACCTTCTGCAAAACCATGCCCTATCCGAGGTTGTAGAGGAATTGGAAACGCAAAACATCCACAAAATGACTGCCACATAGAACTTTCATCATGTCCTTATCTAAAAACTAATTGGATAAAAGATTTTGACAGATCAAAAAGAGTACCAGCAGATCAAAGGTTTGTATTTAAAGAAAAACAACTTAAAATTGTATTTATTATATATCTTACTATTGTTTTTGTTTTTTTTTTCAGAAAATATGTTGACGTTAAAAGAAAAAAATCTCCTAATTTAATTCCATGTGAACAACTCAATACAATTCCCTTAGATAACGAATCAAATGAAATAGAAAAAACTTTTAATTATGATATAAATATCTCTCGTCATTTATTATGTGATTATGGGCCAAGACTTCAGCAAATTCACAAATTTTGGAGAACAAATACAGAATGTATAACAAAAGGCATTGTTAAAAGTGTTAAAAAAAATCCCATGGATTGGAATGTTGATGATGTAGTTGATTATATTAAACAATTACCAGGTTGTGAAAATATTGCATATGAATTTAAAAAGGAAGAAGTTAATGGACAAGCTTTATTATCTTTACGTCAAGATGATTTATCTAACCTAATGAATATCAAATTAGGACCTTCAATTAAAATTTATAACCAAATCGTATATCTAAGAGAAGAGGCAAGTATATATTTCAATGAAAAATAATATTTGCATGCTAATTTTTTAAATTTAAGTTTAGTATAAAGAAGCAAATAGTTATGATTATGTTTCTATAACCCTTTAATTAATTTTAATTTTTATGATTTGTTTAAATTATTAACATATAACTAGAATTAAAGTTAAAAAAAGAAGAAATTAATGGAGGTGCTTTATTTCTTTAAATATTAATAAAAATTTATATTCAAATTGTATAAATAACAGAAGAAAAATATGCTTATTTAAAAAATAAATAATGTGTGAATGCTCAGTTTTATAATTTGTTTTCAATATAAAAGAGCAAATAATCACAATACTTTTTCCATAAGTATTTATTTAAATTTAGTTATTATCCTTGGTATACAAATGAATTTTTATCTATAATTAAGTTATAATTTTTATTTATTTCAATTATATTTTTGTTTAAATATATTAATATATAAGGTAAATACAAGTTAAAAAAAGAATAGATTAATGCAGCTGCTTTATTTTTTTTAACCCTAGGTAACAAATTTTTGTCAATACGACGACGCAGTTTTAATATTTTATTCATCTTTTTATAGTAGTTATAAGCAGTAACTGTAATTAAAAAGACATGATGTTTTTATTTATTCCTAAAATTGATTTTTAACAAAATAAAATCTTAAAAAATAAAATAAATATTTACATAAAAGGCTTTTGAAATACGCCATTTTATGAAGATTTGTTATCTTGGGTTAAGTTTTTTAAATGAATTATCTAACTTTTTAAATATTGTATAAATAAAAGAAAAAGAAAATTTTTATATAAATAACGTATAAAGACATGCTCAATTTTATAATTTAAGTTCAGTAGAACAGAATATGATCATTATAATTCTTTTCTATATATATATATATATAGGTTAAACAAATGAATTTTTATCTGAATCTAAGATATTTTTATCAACATCAGTTATACTTACCTTTTAATTATGTAAATAATGCTAGGATATAAATTTAAAAAGGAGAAATTAATAAAGCCGCTTTGATATCTTTTCAGTTAAATGACTTGTGTAACTTCTAACCTCTAAAATTAAGACATTTTTTTAAAATTTATAATCAAATCGTATATATAATAAAAGGATATGTTTATTTTAATAATAAATGGTTTATGCATGTTTAATATAAAAGAGCAACAGTTCTTCTCCTTTAAACATATAATTAAATTTAATTTTTATCAATAATATACAAAAAGTTAAGATATATTTTTTATTAACTTTAGTTTTAATCTTGTTAAAATTATGTATAAATATAAATAAATTTAATATTTCTATATAATTATTAATTTTCTAAATTCATGGATAACCAATATTACCTTTACTGAATGTCACATTTTTTTGTGTTGTGAATCTATTAATTACTATTTGAAATAAATACCTAAAAAAGATTTGGGTTATTTTAATACTTTCAAATTGTTTAACGTTAGTGAAAGGTTTGATTCAAAATGTGACACTTATATAAAATAATAAATTTATTTATTTAGAAAGCTCGTCTAACTCCACTTTAATTATGAGGCATATAATTTTATTAATTAAAAAGGTTTGGAAACATGAAAATTGAATTACGTAAGAAAATAAAATAGTATCATGAGAAGGAAATTTTTTTCTTTTTAGTTGGTACTCTGAATAAAATGATCTTTGCGACACTACTGCTGTCTCTTATTCCTAGCAGGAAAAATACTCAATAATCAAATTTCCTCGTATTAATTACTATTAAAAAGTGCAATAGTGAGGAACTTATCAGCAATTTTTCTATTTTTCGCTTGAACAGCCACAGAGCCACAGATTAAAAGTACAAGCTAAGATCATATATTTTTTCCAATATGCTGTCTTCTAGAAAAAAAGGGGGAGACTATTCCACTTATACGCTTATATAAGCTTATATAATATTTTGGACTTTTTTTCTCTAAAAAAATAAAAAAAAACATATCCTCAGAAATAAATATTCAGTTACCTTCTACTTTTACAGCTTTAAGTTTTTATGGTTCAGTTATATATCAAAACATTCTAAATAATCATAATTGATAAATTTATTGAATGATATCGATTTTATTTTATAAAATATTTAATTGTAATCTAAACCTCTGGTTCAACCAAAAAAATACCTAAAAATGTATAAATTATATATGTATTTAATAAATACAGCTCTATATTTTATTTGTTCTGATTTATTTCTTGTTTCAGTTGACTTAATTTTGTTAGACAACTGTCTCGCCAATTACGTCTCTCTTTAAGTTTGTTAAGAGGTGAAAATTTCTCTAGCTGCTTTGAAATTTTATCAACCATTTTTCCTTCCATTCGTGGTATTTCTCCCATTGTCTTACTAACATCATATATTGATTTTGAATAACGTTCACAATAACTTTTCATACCTTCAGCATTTAAATGAGCTGTTTCCAAAGGTCCAAGAAATGCATAACGCATTCCTAGACCATCTGACATAACAGTATCTATTTCTTGAGCATCAAGTACACCATTTTCAATTAAACGCCAACTTTCATTTAAAATAACATATTGGATCCGGTTAAGTGCAAATCCTTCAATCTCTTTATTTAAACAAACTGGTTTTTGGCCAATTTCGGTCATTATATTTTTTGTCATTTGAATAATTTCTGGTTTAGTCCAAGGTGCTGGAACAATTTCAACTAATGGAACATAATAGGGTGGATTAACTGGATGAGATACAACTATCTATAGTTACATAATAATCATATAAATTTTTATTTGAAATATTATATTAAAATATTATTACTTGTGATTTATGTTGAAGTTCATTGCTAAGCACAGACGGAAGAAACGTACTTGTTGAGCTTGATATAATTGTATTAGATTCTATTATACTATCTAATTTTCTATACAATTTTTTCTTTAATTCCAAGTTTTCAGGTATACATTCCTGAATTAGGATTGCATCTTTAACCAAAGTTTGAATATCAGTTGTTCCTTGAATGCAATCGAATTGTTTTTTTGCAGATAATGTTCCCCTTAGTGTACCTTCTTTTTCTAGTTTGAACAATTCATCTTTTGCCTGTTTTAAAGCATTATTCACCTGATCAGGTACTATATCATATAAAACAACCTGATACCCTACAGAGGCAAAAAGCATAGCCCATGATCTACCTATTAAACCGCTTTATAAAAATTTTTACTTAATTAATAATATTTTTATAATTGATCTTTTCTAAAAATATACCTTCCAATAATTCCAATTTTTTCTGTTTTTAATTTGACTGACATTTCAATTTAACAATCGTTTTCACCTAATCTCTATACAAGACTGCAAATATTTCATATGAAACCTGAATCAAAAGTTATCGCCTTGAACGCAAAAATGGAATCAATTGTGCAATTGTATCATGTTATCTAATCAAGAGAAGCTAGGTCAACCATCAGCTACACTTAAAATATATAATATGTTCATTAACTATTCCATGTGAGATATATAAGTGCTAGTGATATTTCAAATTGAAAATAAAAAATTCGTTTTTGTTTCTTTACTAATCTTTAGCTATTACTAAATAGCTAAAGTAATTAAATTCAACATAACTTTTTTGTTCATAAGATATTATTATATATATGTATTGTATATATAAGATCATTATTATACTTTAAAATTAGTTTCCACTTTCATTTTTAAATTATGTATTCAGAATTATGTTTCTATTGCGTATGCATTGTGACTTATATTACTATTATAAATATTAGCATTTTAATACTTTCAAGAAAGCTCTAATATAGGATAATCCAATAAAATTTATCAATGCAATAAATACAATTTAATAGAATCATTTTTTCCGTATTGAATTTTGCATTGTAAATTCCTAAACTGAGCATATTATCCGAGCCCAATATTTTCAATATTTAAAATTATAAATCTGCCATTTTTTATAAAAAAAATTAGGCCCTTATTGTGAAAGAATAGGGTTATATATAATTCACCATTACTATAACTCCTAGTTGTTTGGAAAACAGGCACTTTGAGACTATTTTCCAAACAATCTAAATTTTGGTATATTGTGAATATAAACAATCAATCAAAAGAGACATTAATGAGAAAGATAATTGCTATGGGAGTGTTAAAAAAAAAAATTTCCCATTAGGGAAAATATGCATTAGTAAATTTTTTATACATAAATTAATGTGTGTATGATGGGAAACTACACCAATGAAAAATTCTTTGATAGAACACAACAGAAAGTTGTCATCAAAGTCTCTTTTGTTATACAGGCAGGACTTTAACTTTTGCGGGCATTTTAAAACGCAATAAACTGTTGTTTTCTCGCTAAAGTCAACCGTACGATGATAAAATACTCATCTTTTATTAGTAATAGATCTCTACTTTCCCTACTGACCATATAAGGTAATCGGTAAACAAATTAATGTTATTTGTCCTTAAACCACAAATCATAAAGCTATCTCGGTAGGATATCATTAAAAACAAACAATAGTTTAAAGGTGCTATTACACCTTCATATAAATATGGAAGAAATGTCACATTCGATGTATCATACATGTGTGATAGCCATATCTATATGTTAAAATCTGTATAGTGTAATAGCTCTTCTGAAAAATTTTTTTCAGAATGATATATGTATCATATTTCAAATGTCACTACCTCTCATATTTATATGAAAGTGTAATAGCACCTTAAGAATATGTATAGAACATATATATAGTTTCTATATTGGGGATGTATTATCCAGATGCTTTTCACAAAATAAAGTTTTAGCTAAACATATGTATTTATGGGATCAACTAATATAGATTATGTCTTACAATCCTTTAAATATGTGTATCCTATATTTAAAGGAATCATGTGTCGAGAAATGGAATAAATAACTTTCACATTAGAAAATCACTTTTATTAATATTATTATTGTCTATATCAGCGTTTCTCAACCTTTTCTGTTGTCTAGACAAAAATTGTGACGTCAAAAAAATTTTTAATGGTTGGTAAAAAAAAGGCACTTAGTATGTTTTGCTGATTTTTCACGGATCGGCAAAAATGAAATTAAGCATAAACTTTTTGTTATAATAAAAGCAGGTCAAAAATAATCTAATAATTAACCTCTATTTATTAACTAACAATAAAATCCGTCCTACTTTACTTTAATATTTTGATAGAAATAGAATATATTTTTTGTAATGCGCAGATAATAGCAATATTTTAGAAATATACTTTAATGTAAGTGTATTCTTTTTTTAATAATTTTAATTGCTCCCTTCTAATGTTTATTTAAAATTTTTAATATCCTTTATGAATTCGCCTTTTTTCTAAGATAAATTTTACAAAAGATGTAAAAAAAATGTTTTTTACATCGACTTTTATGGCACTAAAGTTGATGAGCTTTTAGTACACTTTCAACAATATTATATTTCTTTTATTCATTCACTTTCACTTAAAATAGCCATCTCGTTCGTAATGCCAAACTAAAATGTTATTTTTGTTCTATAAAAGAATTTTTAAAATATAATCTATATGTTTTAATTAAATTATTACTATCCCTAATAAAACTTACGTTCTAAATTTTATAACCTCAATATTTTAAAATATATTTTATCACTCTCATCTCCGTAAAAGTTGTGGTCTGCCTGAAAAATATAAAAAATTGAAAATCAATCATATATGGGTTTGAAATTTTTAAAGCTTCTGAATTTTAGTTTTTAGAATATATATTCAAAGTTTTAGAACTAACTCATATAGCCCCTTGTTTTTAACAATTGTCAATATTCGAACCATTTTATGACAGAGAGATATAAAAAACAACTTGGCAGAATATGAAATTAAATGAAAATATTAAAATCTTTGGAGAAAAAGTGGTATTAATTCCATACGAAGAGATTCACGTTGAAAAGTATTACAGCTTTATTAAATGGATTCAATTTTTAATTTATATAAATTTTAAAAATGTTTTTTTGAGGTATCATAGATGGATGCAAGATCATGAATTAAGGAAACTAACATGTTCAGAACTTTTAACACTGCAAGAAGAATATGAAATGCAAAAATCCTGGAGAGAAGACGACAAAAGTAAGATTAATAATTAAATGATTAGTTCTAACAATAAAATCAAAAGAATGTACATTTTTGATTGCTTCACAGGAATTACTTAGTATAAATGATAATGAAACATTTGCACTTGTTGGAGATACAAATATATTTTTACTCGAAAACAATGAATTATTAACTGCTGAAATAGAAATAATGATTGCTGAAAAAAGTGCACGTGGGAAGAAACTCGGATTAGAATCATTAGTACTAATGCTTCTTTATGGTATAAAAGAAGTTAAAATTAGGAAATTTATTGCAAAAATTGGTGAAAGTAATATACCTAGTTTAAATTTATTCAAAAAACTTAAATTTGCTCAAGTATCCAAGTCAGTTATATTTCAAGAAATTACAATGGAAAAAATTGTAACCGACGAATGGAGAGATTGGCTTAATGAACTAGTCTAATAAGTGTGCTTAAATAAGGAAATATAATGACAAAATATTAATATATAATATTCTGATACTTCTGATATTAGAATTCAAGAAGTAAATCTTTTTCGTATTTAAATAATATCTGTTATAGTTGTTTTTTATACAATTACTCCATTGCAAAATCAGTAGTTTTTAAAATATCTTTTCCTTTTAAAAATACTTTCGTTATATTTCATAAACAATTTATGTATTCCTGAAACTACAAGTACTAAAGTTTTTATAGCTATATTTATTTGATTCATTCAGAATCAGATTGTGATTTTTGAACTTGGGCATAGAAATAAATCAACTCAAAAAAAAAAAATTTATTTTAAAACACAGTTTGAACAGTTTTTATTTGGCTTATTAAAAAATCTCATAATTTTAATTAATACATAAATAAAAATGATTATATGTTTTCTAATAGAATTAAATTCCCGAAAATATATTTATGGAGTTTGTTCCTGTTCTCTTTCTTATCAAACGAGCAGACACTGAAAATATTAAAATATATACAATTTAAAAACTTTTAACCTTTAAAGATAAAATAAATAGTATGCTACTAAATCAAATAAATCATGAGAGATTTTCTACCACAAGAACAAAAATACAGAAAGTTTATTAAATTTCAAAAAAAAAAACTACAAATTATTTCATTTTTTGGATACAACGTAAGAAAAAAAATAAAAAATATTAAGCATAAATTTTAACATATTAGGAACTATTTAAAAATCCAATTTCTAATTAAAAAGTATAGCTGAAGCGTATTTTACTAATACTACTTCCTTTGTGGAGTGCATAACAGGGTGTTGCGAACAATAATTTTAAAAACCAAAATATTATTTTATACAATGTATGTATTATATTTTGGAAATACATTAGAAAAATGAATTACTTACTTGAACTATCTTGAGGTGTAAGAGGTCTTTCTAAAACCTTTTTAATATGATTTACCCATTCATCACGTTCTTGTTCACAATTCGCAGAAAGATTATAAACACGTTCAGGTGTAAACAAAGTAAAACTATATCCTTGATCTTTTGCGCCAACTGGTGCACCATATCGGACAGTGTAACCGTCTAAGCTATATCCTAAAAATATTTCCCCTTTTGGGTATGCGTCTAAAGGATCATCATGATACATGAGCTTTCTATTATCTAAGGTGAACCATCTACGTTTATAACCATCACACGATCGTGGTCCTGTTTTAAAAAGCCAACCTTCTTTAACAAAATCACTTGTTAATAATGATGCTAATTCACTTTCACTTGCATTGGGAAAAGCAATTTGTAGTCTATGAAGTTTTGCACAACGTATTGCCATATACCAATTAATAATTACTTCAGGATCATCATGATATACATAAATATGTCTTGTTGAACCATCTTTCATAAATGTTATTTGCATTGAATTACGATTACCAATTTTTACAGGTGCAAAGCAAATATTAAGTTCAGATATTCTAAGAATAGCTTTAGGATCTTTACTTTCTTTAATGTGATATTTTAAAGTATCTTCTGCTTCAGAAAGAATAAATTTTCTAGACTGATATCTACTATCCTCTTTTCCACGTTTCATTAGAAATCCTTCCATATGACCAGAAATATAATTAGGCCGACCATTTTGAGTAAATTCTAGTCTTTCATATTTAGCTCGTATCCACTGCTCAATTAATACTCTATATAAATATGAAAAATTTTTATAAATGAAGTCAATTGTAGTGACTTCAAAAAAAATGATATGTAAAAATATTTCCCTTTACGAAGCAAGTGTTTATATTTTAAGAAGCCTTAGACTACGAGCCTGACTTTTTAATTTAATGGTGAAACTTATGAAATTCAATTTTAACAATATAAATTTTGATTAAGTAATTCAGAAATGATAAAAACGTCTAATATCTTTAATAATTTTTGAATTATAAATATTATTATTAAAATACTGCAATTTTCATACTTAAAATAATTTCAAAATAAATTTGCAGAAAAATAAAAACACTTACTGTGGATCATCTTCACCTGGTCGTCTATAACAGGGTGGAACTCTGTATTCATATTTAATTTTTGCTTTTTTATTTCCAACTTCTTTAATACGTTCTATTTGACTATCCTCCCATTTGTCTAATTTTAAATGCTTTACTTTTGATATATGCGCTCCCATAGATCTATGCACTCCGGCACATCGTGTACATAAAAATATACCAATGTTGTATGAAGCCCATTCCACATCTGAAATTAATGTTCTCATATAAATTTTGACAAAGCTTCATAATCTTTTAGAGTAATGAACAATAAAACCCATCTTTTAATTAAAAATAATTTTGAATTAAATACTTATTTAACCGTTAAAGTAGAAATCAACCAATAAAAGGATTTTTGAATTTGGAAACAGTTATGTCTTTGCATATATTTAAATGTTAATAGGAAAAATATAGCACACCATAGAACCAACTACATAGCAAATTGTAAAGTTGAAATATATAGATAAAAATATTACATTTATAATATAAAATTTAAGTAATATAAGTAATATATAGGATTTTTCTACACCCGAAATATATCTAGTAAATAAGGCAGTTTAAAAAACTAGTAATATTTGGTTGAAAATATAAGAAAAAGAACAATTATACAGTTGCTAAGTCACAAATTATTACAACTCTATAAAATTCAATTAAATTAAATACCATTTTCACTCGAAATTTAAGAAGAATCTGAAGCATTTTTAAAATAATTCAAGAAATTTAAAACCTTAGTAAAGTTTAGGTGTAATTTTTTTAAACTATCATAACAATAACACAACTGAGAAAAACGAACTTTTAGTTATTAGAAATTATGCATATTTTGTAATACAATGCAGTATGACAACTCTTAAGTAAACTTAAATGCGAAATTAATTAAATTATGCAGTTGTGTTTCTTACGTTTACTCGAACAGTCTGCACACCGATTGTATCCACTTTTTTTCAATAGCTCTTGTAGTATTTTTTCATTTTGTTCCGCCATTTGAGTAAAAAATATTTTTTTACTTATGCGTTTAAGAAAATTTAGAATATTTAATCTATAAAAATAAACACTTTTTGTCTAAACTCCCATGAAGATCTGTCAATAAATATCAGCTGGCTTAACACATGTATATGCATTCGGAATGTTATATACGTAAACAAAACTTTGTGGGAGACTTATCAAGTCAAAAATAGACATTTGTATATTAATTGATATTGTTTTTTATTTCAGTGCATATTTGTATACTTGAAATACAAAATGTTAAAAATTAATTTTCTAACCCTAATGAAAAAACTAGAATTTTGTCATCCTTCAAATACTAAAAATATTTCAAGAGAAAATTAGCGTTATAGTGTGAGCGTAGCCGTTTTTGTTTAAGGCTCTCAAGTAGAAACTGTTAGGAAAATGTTAGCCCCATCTGCTGTGCTTCTCTTGGACGTGTATTGTCAACAAAATTCTAACTGCGGCTTTTTCTGCCACGTACTTTATTATATAAAATCGTTTTTTACTTTAAAATTAATAAATAAATATAATGGGAGGAACTCATAGTGTTAATGTACCTGGAGGTGGCACAGAAGGATATCATGTTTTAAGGGTATATAATTCCATATTTTGCAAATGTATTTCCACAATTTACAATAAAAGGTTCAAGATAATTCACCTGGACAAAAGGCAGGATTAGAAGCATTTTTCGATTTTATAGTTGCAATTGGTAATATAAGACTTGATCAAGATAACGATACGTTAAAAGAACTTCTAAAAAAAAATACTGACAAGGCAATTAAGATGACTGTTTACAGTAGTAAAACACAAACGGTACGTGAAATAAAGTGCTGTCCAAGTGCTACATGGGGTGGACAGGGGTTGTTAGGAGTCAGTATTCGTTTTTGTTCATTTGAAGGAGCTAATGAAAATGTCTGGCATATTTTGGTATGTATTGTACAAAACAAGAGATATGAATTTAGTTGAAAAATTGTCTCTTTTAGGAAGTTTATCCTTCTTCACCTGCAGAATTAGCAGGCTTACGTGCCTTTACAGATTATATTATTGGTGCAGACGCAATTCGACATGAAGGTGACGATCTTTTTAGTTTGATTGAAACACATGATGGACAAGCGTTAAAAATGTATGTTTATAATGTTGACGATGATGCTTGCCGTGAAGTAACTATTAAACCTAATTCTAAGTGGGGCGGGGAAGGGAGTGTTGGATGTGGAATTGGTTTTGGATATTTACATCGTATACCTGTGATAACATTACCAGAAGAACAGAGAACTCTTTTGGAAACACCAACAATTGAGCCAAAACAGGTATCTTTTTAGAAATGAAATTTTTCCTAAATTTTCCTAATTTTATATTCATATTTGCTTTGCATAAATATTTAAATTAATTATTTGAAAAATATTTAACATTCTTTCTAATACATCTTTATAAGGGTTCGGTGTTAGAAAGTAATGACATAAATTTAGGAAATATTTCCTCTAAAACGTTTTACTAAAATATTGCAAATATTTTCAGAAGTTAGAGCCGGAAAAAATATCGACAACAGTAAATCCTACGTATCCATATGTACCTCCTTTGACAAATACTTTTATTTTAAATCCAAATACGACTACTATAAGTTGCACTTCAGAAACTTTACCGATTTCATCCCAAGCAAATATTTCACATAATATAGACCAAATTCAGGGAACAACCCCCGAAAAGTGTTTACCAAACACTTCGCTAAGTTATTCTATTATCGATTCAACAAATGTTCCAAAGCCAAGTATATTTTTTAAAGAAAATGTCACCAACACGAACTCAAATGAAATAAAATTAGATCAAACAAATCAAGGTAGCCTTCAAAATTTTTAGAAAATGATATATTAAATTTACTATTTAAATTTTATAGGTCAACAAGAAAATAACCAGTCCTATTCCGTAGTTCCAATGTTTTCACCGGCACAATTCACTAAACTTCAACCACCTACCGACTTATCTAATATAACTGGATTTGAAAATTTCCCTGCACCTGCATCTACTTCTACTTCTCATCAGGTTAACCATAATTTGGTAAGTGACAATATTTGTTTTAAACGGCCTATAAAAATAACCAAATTTTGGAAGAGTATTAGTTGTTTCCATAAATACCAAGCTAAAAAAATATTTTTGTTTACGAATTGAAATTGAAGCCAAATTCTGGGCTCTATTGCTTTATATTTTATATCTTTTTAGTTATTTATATAGTTTACACTATAGACTTCGTTTTAAAATCAAAAAAATTAATGATACCAATACTTTATTTTATTTTTTCAGTCTCAAAATTTCAATCCTGTAAGTATGAGCTATGTAACAAATACTATTCCTGCTGCTTCACCATCAACAAGTATACATTTCCCGCAGCATAATTTAGAAACATATTCATCGTTTCCTCAAGTAGAACAAATTTCCGTCACCACGCCAGTGTCTTTACCTGGTTTGCCCTCTTTAAATGTAAACACAGCCATTCCTGCCCAAACACTAAAAGGATTTCCATATCACAATTTGACGACACAACCAAACTGAAATATTTTTCGTTTAAAATAAATTAGAAAAATAATTAAATAAATCTTAAATCCAATTTAAGTCTTTAAGTATGGAGCAAATTTTCTTTTTTTAATTGAAATTAACGACAAGAATTTTTGTTTTGACATATTTTATTTTTAGACATTTTTCTATAATTGTTTTCAAATATAATATTCAAATCATATTCTTGTATATGTTGTTGTTTGTTGTGTATATGAAACAAGTCGAAAATTCCATAAATAGTGTTTGCTTATATTTATGCATAAAATATAATAAAAGAGAATATTTAAATTTTTAAATCTTTGAAATTAATAATTTATAATTATAACTCCTTTTGTTAGTATATCAAACTATGTTAACTCCTTTTTTATTATAAAATATATGGATTTTGTTAATTTTTATTTTATAATTATCAATAAAGATTTGAAAAATCAAAATAATAGATAATTACTATAACATATATTTATAACATTATATTTTTAATTGTATAAGTGTAAGTGGAATTATTAAAACTCTATTGAATTTTTCTTCCTTTTTTTTACTTTTTTCGTTTTGTACTTTTTTTTCGCTATAAAAGTTTGTTGGAGTTCCCAAACGTTCCCAAAAAAATGAAAGACAGTAATTTTTTAAAGTGAAATATTAAATTTTCTATTAAAGTATATATTTTGTGTTTCTTTAACCATTTTTATGTCCCATGGAGTATTTAAAAAAATTCTGTCGAAGAATCCCAAACAGCGATTTCTTTAAATGAGTATGAAAAGACCCAAGCAGCGCGATAGCACTTGCTTTTTTTTTGTATCGAGAATCTAAATATTTATTATTATTATTATTATACTATTATTATATTTATTATTATTATACTATTATTATATTTATTATTATTATACTATTAGTCTTGTATATTATTGATGAAATGTGCAATCACGAGTGCATTAGAAATGCTATAAACTGCAAACTAACTAAACCGGAGATGCAACAATGAGGAAAAGTGCAAACTAAAAGAATGAAAGCAAAGTTGAATGCCTCGATATTGAAAATTAATATTTATGACCGGTTTCGTGGTGCCTAGTGATTTTCGCATAGGCCGCCAACGAGGCCAATTTTAATTTCAATATCATCTATGTATTCTCAATTTTAATATTTTCAATATTTTACCCAAGGAGTATAAAAATTTGCAAAGTAAGCGCTTAGTCTAAAGTAGAAATAGTGTCCTGTTTTCAATATATTTTCCATATCTGCAATACAAAAGTAACTACAGAAATTGTTTTCAAATATGATTTTGAGCCACTAGCCTTCTTGTTCTCCACTTACTTTGCTGAGATTTTAAATAAATTTCCATACTAAAGTTTCAAATACTTATGTGTAAGTAAAAAAAAAATTAGCAATATGCAACATTTGCTGTCAGTGAAAAATAAACATAGTAATGTGGCCGACGCAGAGGCTAGTTTTGTTTAATATTGTTCTTTTAGGCCTAATTCTTTCCTAATTTGCTACATAATAGTATTACAATAAAAGCTAGCTACCAATTTAAAAAGTACCACATATACTTTGTTATGTTCAACAAATTGCAATTTTGATAAAATTAACTCAAAGGACTTCTAAAGAAATAATTATATTTATTTTTTTTAAAAATATTTTTTTTTTTAGTTTAAATAATTTAAAAGAATCATTTTACAAAGATTTGAGATATTTGTCTGTAAAGACAAATTAATTAAGTTAAAAAAGAAAAGTGTTATATTTCATATGTATCATCTTTAAAAAGGTTGTTACGCTGACACAACTGATGAATTATAAGGATCTGTCATCCTGATATTTTTTTTTTATAAATAAAAATGGTGGAAAGATGTTTTGCGGTTCATAAAAGGCTTTTCAAGTAAAGTTGTTATTTTTATTGAAAATGAATCCTGAGAAAAATTCTTTGTGACATGTTTCTAGTTCTTAAAGCTCTTATAAAAAAGTGTGTTTTTTTAAATATAAGAAAAATGTTGATTACAAAAAAAAACCAAATCAAACAAATTAAAGAATTCTGAATGTATGAAACTTTCAGAAATATTAAAGAAATATTTCTTTTTTTGAATTTTATTTTATAAGATTAAAAATTAAGCTTTAAAAGCTCAGTATATTCACCAAGCTTGTATGGGATATATATATAGAAAAAAAGATTGTGTTTGTTTAGCTTTCAGTACTTTTTGTTTGTTGATTATTAGAACTTCATTTTAAGATATGAGGTGATGTTATTGTTAAAAAAGGTGATTTAATTTACTTTGATATAATAACAACTTGATTGTATCATTTTTGATAATAAAATAATTTACTTTTTAAAATAAGGTGACAAAATGAGATCTGTGTAAAAACAATCAGGTAGCATTAAAATAGATCATTTAGAAATTTTGGCTTAATAAAATATTTTTAGCATTGCAATCATAATATTTAAAAGAAAAAGAACAAAACATGGAAGCTGAGGATTATTACGATATAAGTCATGCTTTTATATGGCTGGCGAATCTTAGTGGTCTAACAGTAGATTTGGTAATTTTTTTGTTTACAGTTTAGTAGAAATTTGGAGTATTTCATTAATTGTCACGATATATAACACTATATAATGCAATTTAAGTAGTTCAAATGACAATGCAAAACATACTAAATTAATTAGTTATAGACTTTTATTCCAAGTTTTTTAAAATTAGAACACGACCATTTTTATTAAGAAAAAGACCTTAAACATAACAGTTATTTTAATTTAACTGTAGAAGAAATATATATAAATATAGTAATTAAGTGACGGTTATATACCCAGACAGCAATCGGAGAACTAAAATACATCTTAAAGATATCTGAATTTCTAGTGAGTCCTCTTTTCGCTTTGTCATTAAGTCAACCAAAAGACATCTAAAAGTTATCTTACATCCTGGTTTTTGTGCTCTTATAGAGAAGTCAAAAATATATTTAAAATACAACTGAATTCTGAGGTCGAACGATATCTAAATTATGTCTGAGTAAAATATTCAAAGATCCGAAAAGAAATACAGTAGAAACCGGCTAATACGACATCCAGGGGACCATTATTTTCGGTCGTAATAACCGATAGTCGTAAAAAGCGGTACCATTATTTTTTGCCTAAAAATTGCCGTATTTGTAAAGTTTTATTATAAGGATAAGTATAAGTGTGTAAGTTTTGAGAAAAATTATAAAAAATTAAGCCGATGTGTTAAGCGTTGCGTATGGCATCAAACTGACTAGTCATTTACTGGGATGAAAAGCTACAGTCAAAATTCGTGTTTTTCATAATCAAAGTAAAGTAACAGCGCTTATGACTCCATGTCTACAGTAATTTCCTGTACTATTTTTTCTTATTTCATTTGACGACTATACCATGTCTTGTGCAGACATGCCCACAGTGAATTTTTTAAAAATCTATTAGGAACGCCTATTGACTATAACTGAGCTACACTTTTACTAATTATGAACATAAAATTTCTGAAAATAGACACACAAAATGTAAAAAAAATGCTGCATGTTGTTATAACCGATTAATTTTTTTGAAAATATTAGAAAGAGTGGTCGTTCAAAACGGTATGTCGTTATATGCAATGTCGTAGTAAGCGGTAAATTAATTGTGCAATTAAATGGAACTCCGTCGGGACCTTTTGTTTTGGTCGTTTTAACCGATAGGTCGTTTTAACCGATGTCGTATTAAGCGGTTTTGACTGTATCTACATAGCAGTAAATGCCATGCTCTTATACTCTGAGTAAAAAATATAGAAAGGGAAAAAAACCTCCCCAGATATTTTCTTGACGGATACTTTTGTCGGATTTCTAAAATAAATAAAATACATAAAATTTATATACACTTATCTTTAACTTATATCACGGACATAAGGAAAATTAAACTTCATATAATTCGCGATTTTGCAATGAAAAAAATATAAATACTTTTGAATTTTTTTCATTGCAAAATCGCGAATTATATGAAGTTTAATTTTCCCAAGTAAAGAACAAGGATGTACTTGGCCTCTTACATAAGAAAACGATTCGATGTCATTATGACATGTCGAAAAGATGTCCTTAGAAAGAGCACGTTTAATTTATTATTTCGTGAGATTTAAAAATTTTTATTACGCTTGAAAGAAAAATTTAATTAACTATATTTGATACAATTTAAATATTTTGTAAGATCAATTGAATAGACTAACTACTACTAACTTAGATTTATCCAAATTAAATTATTAATTCATAATTTTAAATGAGCTGTTACTTTAATTTACAATAAATTTATGTATTCATAACTGTTGTTATAAAATATTTCTTTTAAAAATAATATTATTTTCCTAATTCTGCTGCCATTTATAAAAATAAAAGTTTACATAGTAAAATTATGCAAAATTCAACGATAATAAATTTATTTATAAGTAAATATTAATTATAAAAATACTTTTTTATTTTTACAGATAAATTTTTTATTATGTCAGATATTAGCACTTTTTTTGGCGTCTTTCTTTCGTACGTTTTTACATCCAACAAAAGTATCTACAGAATTACGTCATATATTTTGTCTTATATTAGGCTTACTTTTTGGATATTTTTGTTTTGGTAAACAAGCTATTCATATAGCAGGACTTCCAGCAATATGTTATATTGTGATTAGGACTCAGGATCCTCATATTGTGCAAAGGTATGTGATGGTAATTTCTAAATATACATATATATATATATTTTAATTTTCTATGTTCTTAAGGAGTGTAATGGTTGTTGCACTTAGTTATTTATCTTGTATACATTTGCATCGACTCATTTATGATTATGGATCATATTCTCTCGACATAACAGGACCTCTTATGATTATTACACAAAAAGTAACAAGTCTTGCCTTCAGCATTCATGATGGTTTTACACGAGAAGAAAAAGTACATCATGCTTTATTTATTTTTATTTTTTTTTATTTACGTTCAACTATTTCTTTGTAGAATCTAACAAAAACGCAACAATACCATGCAATAAAAACAGTACCGTCTGTCCTTGAATATTTTTCGTATGTACTTCATTTTCAGGGTTTACTTGCTGGTCCTGTAGTTTTTTATAAAGATTATATCGATTTTATTGAAGGATATCATGTTTTAAAACACGCTCCTACACAAGTAAAATTATATTATAAAATTTATAAAAATTTTCAATAAGTTTTGGTTTTTTTTTAGAATAATATTGATAGCAAATTAGGTGCACAAATTGTTTTGGAACCTTCACCTACGAAAGCAGTGATCGAAAAAGTTATTGGTAGTCTTATTTGTGCATTTATATTTATGAAATTCATTAGGGCGTATCCAATAAGAGCACTTAAAGATGACAATTTAATAAAAGATTGGTCCATATATAAAAAGATGTATTATTTAATATTATCAACTACCGTAATAAGATTTAAGTACTATCATGCATGGCTTTTAGCTGATGCTATATGCAACAATTCTGGACTTGGTTTTAATGGCTACGATCAAAATGGAAATTCCAAATGGGACCTGATTTCTAATATAAAGATAATTTCCTTTGAGGTATGAACTAATTTTTTGATTTTATGTAATTAAACTTTTTTTTCTTCCTTTTTTAAATTAAACGTTGAACTTTGAGTCATACTTGCAGTAATCTTTTTTAAATATTATTTGATAATATATAAATATATATATATATATATTTAGATATTTCTAATATGTCAAAAATTTCTCACTTGATATAAGAAATTTAACTATAAAAAATTTTATTTTACAGTTAAGTACAAATTTTCGAAATTGTATCAACCAATGGAATATTGGTACAAACTATTGGCTTAGAATGGTTGTGTATGAGCGAGTAAATAAAAAATATGGTACAGTATTAACATTTGCTTTGAGTGCTTTGTGGCATGGATTTTACCCAGGCTATTATTTGACGTTTGCGACCGGAGCACTTTTTGTAACTTCTGCCCGTTATGTAAATTATATTTAATTTAGATATGGTCATGGTCAAGTAGTATTAATAATAAATGAATTTTAGGCAAGAAAAATGTTTCGTCATCGCTTTCAAAGAGCACAACATATTCGAATATTTTATGATATTATTACCTGTCTTGTTACTCGTATTTTTATGGGATACGCCACTTTTCCGTTTGTACTTCTAGAGTTCAAGGTAAATTTGTTTATTTTTTCTTTACTTTCATTTATTTTCATATAAATATATATTTTCAAAAATATATATAAATATATACTGATTTTCCCTTTAGAATTTATTCAAACATAGTTTTCTTCCTTTAATTATATTTATAATACTAGAATAGTTCTCTTTCTCTTTTAATAAATAAATATTTTATATAATTTCCAGCTTATATCGTCTAAGTTCCAATAGTATCAGGTTTTTAAATTACTAGAAAATAAATATACTTGCAAATATATGCCAGTAAAATATTTTTAAAATTTTCCATATTATTAGCTAACAAAAAATGTAATATAAATTCGAATAATATGCTGAGTTCAAAGTTATTTCACTATTACAAGCAACGAAACTGTAGAATTTTCACTATTTTTATTCAAGGCAAATATAGTTCAAAACGTAAACTGTGAACTAAAATTATTCTGGCAAAGACATTAAGTGAATAACACCAAAACTTACAATTAGTAAAGAGGATAAAGCTCGATTTCTGAGAATATCTCATAGTATTTTAGCCCTTTGCCGGTCGATCTGGAAAATTTTCTCGCTTGAATACAACCCTTTCTTTTCAGAACTGCTTTATTGTTGTATAAATTTGCGAATTTAATTAGTTGTATACATTAAAAAATGCGCTTATATTTTGCCGGCAGAGGTTTAAAATACACACTCTGGTTGCGTATGTACTTTCTAGGCCAAATTTGAGAACAAAATCGAATCTAGTGTTGATTTTTAAATGAACCTATATACTAACAGAAAGGAAATCTAAACAAGAAAATATCTGGCCGTAATTTTTAGCCCCAAATCTTTGATTGATATTAGCTTTTCCCAGAGTAAAAGTATTTTAGGACTTTTAGTAGTAGAGTATTTTTTGGCTAGATTCACTGTTTATTAATACGACGATCAATTATATAAAACAAAACCTTCTCATATTCTCAGCGATGATTGAATTAGTATAGCTTTTAATGAATAACGTGACATGTAACAATAAATAGTAAAACCTTTAAAAGAAGCTCTTTGAAAATAGATTAAATTTCAAATGCACGTTTGTGTGTACTTTAATTTATTTGTGTTTAACGAATTTTTATAGGTTTTTATTTTGTATACTTTCTGCTGGAATCCGTAAACAGCTAAAATTGACTACAGGTATTTTATTTCCTGATATTCTATATCTAATTTTTCTTTTCTTTTTCTTATATTATTAGTTTCTAAAAACTTATTATGAATAAATAAAATTTCTCGTATCATTTACGTATGGAATGAATCTACTGCAATTATTATTTAATTAACATTTCTCAACAATGCAAAATTTTAAAATAAGCCAAGTTTGAAATTTACTTGCTTTATTTCTATCTAATTATATTGATTGTTTTCTTTTAAACTTAAAAAACGTTTTTAGAATCTTCATTGATTAAAAAACATTTCAAAAGCAAATTATTACATATATTTCTATGTGCACTGATTTTATCTGACAGTCTTTATTTTGTGTAAATGTAGTACAAGCTTTAAAAGAGCAATGAGTTCAAATGGTATCTTACTAGTTAGAAATCCACTTAAAATTTAAAATCAAATTAAATCGAATTCTTCTTTATATTAATGGTTAGATATTTGCTTAGTTTGCCATAATTTGTTATAATTTGTTATTTGTTGTTAAAAGTAGGCTACAATATAGATAAAATATTATGTCATATTTAATGCAAAAAAACTGAGTATATAAGATTATTAATAAACGTGAAAATTCTGTATTAATTAAATACATGTTTGGTTGTGAAATCGAAGCTTAAATAACTAAATCATAAAAAAGCGTTATAAACCTTTCATTTTAAAGGATTATTTATTTGTCTCATGAGTAGTTTTTGCAGTCATAAAAATTTTAATTAAATCGAGCTGGTTAAAGTATTAAGTTTCTCTAATTTTATTTATTTATTTGTTAATAAGTAGGTTATGACTTATACAATACAAAATTCAAAAATAATAATTTTAGCAAAATAATTTTAATTAAAATTAATATATATCTATAATATTTATAATTATAATTTTTAACCTATTTTACCAATACTCTTAAAGCTATGTCTTCCAGCCATATTCCTACATATTTCTAAAATAACTGACATTTTAAAATTCTTTTATTTCTTCTGGCTAATTTTTACACACAGTCTACTTTGATTATGCTTTTCTCCACATGAAAGTTATCAGACTGTCTAGTTTTATAATGATACAAGCCACTAATTTTTGTTACCAGTTTGCATAAATAGTTGATTAAAAGTTTTTTTTCTCGAATATATACTATAAATCTGAAGATATCTCTTTTAATTTTCGTTTCTATGGAAACAGAATTGTTACTTTCGCGTTTTATTAAGTACCACTCACATTCTAGTATTTAACGTTCTATGTAAGAGTACTATAGAGATTTGTTGACTATTTTCAATACTGTAGAACATTACAAACTTTACAGATTCATTTTATCTATTTGCAAATGAAATTTCTCTTCTAATCTGCAAAAACTTTATCCCACCCTCATCAGGAATCAAGAATACCATTATCATACACTTTTTTACTAGCGGTCCTTTACCGTTTGGTAAAAAAAAGAAGCCATTTAGCTATATTTGACGGTGCATCATGAAGCTGACTCACTTTGGTTTTAGGCTAAATTTTCCCTTTACCTGGTGTCTCCCCAGCCTAAAAAAATAAAGTGAGTCAGCTTCATGATGCACCGTCAAATATAGCTGATTCACATATGCATTACAAAAATTGTTAAAATTATAACAAGTAAACAGTAACCATTAAATTACATTATTTACTAGAATTACTAACGTTCTTTTATGTATATCTGTTTTGTTTTAACTATAAAATTTGAATTATACTTTACAGACAAGTCTAGTTGTGTACCTGAATTTGTATTTGTGCCTTCATTTAGTTGCTATTTTTGGAATAGTTGCATTACCAAAATTCATTAAGGAGCAAAATATGTCAAAAAATTCATTTAAAACTAATCAAAATATCATTAAAACAAATAATTGTGATAATAAAAAACTTTATGATAATTCCCATGAAAGTTCCAATGTGTTATTAGAAGTTAAACCTAATGCAAATATAATCCCATCTGTAATACATAATGCATTTGAAATGGATAATTTTTCGAACAAAATTAAAGAAAAAATTGAATTCGAAGCGAAAAATATAGAAGTATTCTTTGATAAAACATTTACTGGCTTTGTTGGCTTTAAAGATGATTTAATGAGAATGAATGAAGACGAATCAAAAAATAATCAAACAGATTTTTTGTTGAAAAAAAGACTTTCAAATGATAAAAAAGATACTGTTGATACATTTATTAAAAAGGAAATCGATGCTTTAAATGCAGCTGTGCATCAAGCAAATGTATTACCTGCTGTTTTAAGTAATGGCCATGCTAAATAAATACGCTAAAAATTACTTTTATATTACAGTAAATGATTGCATATTAATAATTAGATTAGTTAAGTAATAATAATTTTAATAAAAATGCATTTTTAATACTGTGTGGGACATAATGGAATATATATATATATATATGCACATTTTAACTAGTGATTGTTTTTTTAAAAGTATTTTATATTAGTCTTCCTTTGAGGCTATTTTATAACAATTATATAAATGTTTTTTTATTAATAACATATATTTTATATCTTCTTAAAATGTATTGTATGGTGTATATTGTACTAAATTTCTAATTTAAGACAAAATAAAATTTTATTTTGTATATAAATTGAAATTAATTTTGTTATGAGAAATGAATATTATTTAATTATTCTGGAGCAATAGATTTATTATTTTTAATATATACATTAGAAGTATTATGATTCTTATTTACAAATGCACAATATATAAAAATGTTAATTTATTTATTCATTTTATATAAATTTAATTAAAAAGCCTGAATATGCGTTTCGATTAGGTTAATATGCATTTCAAAACAAAGAAATAGACTACGCTCTCGTATTTTATGATTCTATTTACACTGAAAATATTTAATAATATCGTTTATATTATGAATAAGATTAAACTTTTCGATGTTACATTTATTTATTATTATTGTAAAAAATCTAAACATGGAAAGTAAAAAAGTTGGAAAAAAATGCTAAATGCTGTCCAAATAATCGCTAAAATGTAGACTGTTTGATACAAATAGATCAGTCACAGTAATATTATATAGAAAACTAATTACAAATAAATAATTGTAGTGGCCTCATAAAACCCATTATATGCTGTTGAATACCTTTGGGATAAATGAATTTCTTTTAGTTGTTGTGAGCCAAAATCAAAATTCGAAAATTCTTGTAATATCAGGCGACCATCAAAAGTTTTTCTATTCTCATGATTTTCACTAAATAATGAGTTCATTAAAGTTACATGCATTTTGACTTTATCATATTTTCGTTGCATTAGTCCTTTAGACATAAAGTATTCTATTACACTATCGGCAATTAATTGCATTCCCTCGGAATGTACTTGACCATAAAGAACATCTATGGCGCTGGGATCGTCATTCATATATTCAAGCCCACATAAATGTAAATTAATTACTCCATATTTATCTGAAATTGGTCTAAATATTAAATAAATTAAATTCTATTAAAATATTTTTATGTTTTTGTTTACTTAATTATGTTTTTATCACAATCATTTAAAATTTCTGTAGCAGTTTTACGATCCACGCTATCCATTAATGAAAGAGTACCAATTGTTAGATGCAGTTTGTTTTCATTTTGAAATAATGATTCATCAATTCCCCTTATACTAGAATTTTCAAGTACTTTGAACTAAAATTGAATTTAATTTATGCTTACTACTTATGTTTAAAAGAAAGAAATTAGTAAAAAAGCAATTTCCGATTTCCCTTTTCATATTATTATTGTTCTTTATGAGTTTAAATAAATATTCAAATTATGATCAGGTTTGAAGATTTCAACTAAATAAGTTCGGAGATTTACTAATTTAGACGATAAAAAATAATTTCTAATAAATCTTTTTAGTAATAAATCCAAACATTAAAATTAACCCTTAACAATCTGAACTAATAATATTAATGCAATTTAAATTTCTAAGAAATTCATTATTTAAAACCAAACTACTTACTTTAAATTCAGCAAAAGCATCTTGAATGTTTTTATTTGTAAATGGAACACACAAAAAGTGTGTAAATTGTTGCTTGTTTCGTCCTGCTAATACGATTAGATTAATTCTTCTACATGCAGCGATTACATTTTTACTAGATTTTCCTGAGCGAAATTCTTTATTTGGAAATTTATTTAAACATTGATTATTTAGTACCATATATAATTATATCTCCTTGGACACCTATTTTAGGAATTTGTATTTGAGTTTTAGTTTCAGCTTCAATTCGCTTTCGAGTTGAACTTTTAAAGCCAACAATTTGTGAAATAAATACTCTAAAAAAGTTTTTTTATTGTACAAAAATACAAAATTTAGTTAGAATTTACTGAGGAGCATGAAAAACGGCCTTAAAACTATTATCTTTCATTTCAATAACATATTCTTCAATGTCGTCGTCTTCATATGAATCTATACCATAAAAAATGTTTTAGCATTTAAAAAGCTTAAAAAATATATATATAACCATCTTCAATATATTGAGTTAGATTTGTATTATCATTTCGATTGAAACCTTTATTACTGGCATTTACCCTATAACAACGGCCTTCTACCCAAATAAGCTGAGGGCGAACAACGTCCATTTTTGTTATAAAGTCAAATTTTTGTTTTGGAAAAATAATTATTTTTGACTCAATGCATACATAGCAAAACTACTCCTGCTATACTCGCATTTCCTACTGGGGGGATCTTATATAGCTGAACTTCGTAATTCTGAACCCCTCGGTAACCCAAGTTTAACCCAGGGAAGTGTTCATAAGCTAAACGAAAGTTATGTCGAATGTCAAGTTAGCTGCCAATTTTTGTTTCGGTAAAATTTTTGTTTGCAGTTATTATTTACAATTTGTATTTAATCCTGAAAATAAAATATAATTAAAAATCAAAATTAAATAAAAAAATGGCCTGTTCAGGAGGTAATGATTCTTTTTTTTATTTTAAATATTGTACATGTATTTCTATAAATATTGTACATGGGTTTGATTAAAAAAACACACTCATACAGGGTATTCACATTGAGTCCGGTAACATTTAATTTCTAGGTAAGCGGAGGTGAAAGGTAAGACGGAGTTTCGCAAATTTCGAAAAAGCTTTTACCCCTTCCTGAGGCAGAAATATTTCTGCCTCATGCTTGGTATCTTACTAATACACATTTATATACACATGTTATCTGTAATATTTTCCAACACATATTCACATATTTTAGTGGACTGAGAATTGTAGGGGAACATTACCGAAATGAATACCCCCAAATGTGAATACCCCCATATAGTGTGTTTCCCCCGCACAAATTTACTGACGAATTTACAGGCAAAAACTCCATACAAAAAAATAGTGTTTCCATTGCACGAATTTACTGACGAAAATTATCAAATGTCAAAAATGTCAATTCCTATTATTCATATGTGGAGTACTAATAAAAATTATTGTGCATTTATTAAATTTAAAGAATTATGGACAAGCTAAGCGAAGGATGGAAAGAAATATCATCTGCTGCAGTACCTGTATTTCAAGCTGTAATTAATTTTTTAAGTACCGAAATGGAGTTATTAAATGCAATTGTTATAGCTTGTAGAGAAAGATTGGATAATTTCAGCGAATGGTCATGTGTAAGTTAAGGTTTAATATCGTAGATAAATTATTATAAATAGTATTTTAGGTTGAAAAATCCACATATAGGGAGAATGATGTGCCCAAATTTTCTGAGACGAAATTTAAAAATGTGTTTCGGATGAAACTCTGTATGTATGAAGCTCTGTATGTAAAATTGTTATGGATGTTTGTCGCGAAATCATAAAAAATTATGAAAATTGTTTTGATGACTATTATCTAGCCACACAGCAAAAGATCAATGAAAACGTAGCAGGTTTTCTTAAACTAGGTTTTCCTCAATGCTACGGTGCAATAGATGGGTGCCATAGAATTATCAAACCACCTAAACTCGATGCAAGAGATTACTATAGTTATAAAAGAAGCTACTCTATAATTTTATTTGCCGCAGTTGATTATCGGTACCGGTTCATGTACCTGAGTGTAGGATCACCGGGCAAATGTAGTGATTCGACCATTTGGGAATAATCTCGTTTGAAAAAGGAACATAAGGAGAACCCATTGTTTTAAGAAAATTGTAAAATATTTGGCTCGGTAAGCGTTCCTGTTTTGTTAATAGGTGATTCCGCTTTTAAGCTGTCACCGCTTGTGATGAAGCCTTACACATTCACATTACAACAACCTGAAAATGAGCGTATATTTAATGCTCGCCTTTCTTCTAGTAGAAGGGTTGTAGAAAATGCATTTGGACATTTAAAGGCGCCATTCAGGCGCATTGGAAAAGGTGTTAATAATCATATCAAAAATACAACGACAATAGTTCTAACTTGCTGTATTTTGCATAATATGCTGAAGGACAACAATGACCAAATCAACTCAAGATGGGTTGAACTGGTAGAACGTGAATCTTCAAGGAGAAGGCACCGGATGATACAGCGGCCAAATAATCTATCTCACCATAGTGGAATTCAAATAGGGTAATAAAAAATGATTTAGTTGGTTGAATTTTAATTTATTTAGCTATTTACATAGAAGGCACCGGATGATACAGCGGCCAAATATTCCGTCTGATGGAAATGGAATTGAAATTAGGCATGCAATAAAAAATTATTTAGGTGATTATATTTATTTAACAACCTAACTATTAATAAACCTAAAACCTAAAATCTACTACATTTAACTATTAATAAACCTAAAATCTAATTACATTTAACTAAAATCTAAAATCTAACTACATTTAAATAAAATCTGAAATCTATTTACAATTTATCTGTTAAGGTTTTTAATGCAGTAAAGCGGCATTGCTGCTCTTCGCATCAACTACTTTTTTCAACAGAGCACAATAAATCAAATTGGTCGCGGTGCATCTTGTTTCCCTTTCACTTTTTTCAACAATCCTTTTATATCGGAGTCCTCTCCTCTTCTTTTTACAGGTCGCCTTGAACGCAACGGCGTGGAAGACCTTGGTGTTGATGATTCTGATATTGAAGGTGCAGAATTATACACAGATGTACCCGGGATCACATTTGTTGGTGTGAAGGGCTCTGAATCCACTGTTCCTGATGTTAATATGGAGGACTCAGAATCTACTGCTGCTGATGTTGATGGCACTGGCGTTGACCCCCTGGCCATCTTTTGATTTTTTTCTATTAAATAGTAATAATAAACAACATATATAAAACTATATGCCATTAATTTTAACTTTATATTGTTTGATGGGGAATTTCATCTGCAAAATTGCCTTTTTGTTCACCAATGGCTTGATGAACTGCCTCATAGAGTGGTCACTGAGAGGGACTACCGCCACTAGCCTAAATTAAGTTATGTTCACTCCTTTGAAAAAAAGAGTTATTTAATAAAGTGTAATTTCCCATTAATGAAATAAATACCTGTACTTAAACATGTTTAATTTTTAGTCTCAAGCCTGCCATTTCCATTTAATTTACATTGAACGAGAGAGCGGCTTGATGAGTTGGAAAAAATAGTGAATAGCCCCTATAATTTTCTACTCTCAAGCCTATATCGGTTTCTTTTGTATTAGTCGTTCACTAATACATTCATGCCAAAAAATCATTTTAATTTTGCCTTGAAGGAGTGCACATCTAAAGTGGCCTCTACACAATCGCCGTAGCACCGCGAACCCACGTCGAACTCACGCCGATACCCTGCCCACACATTCGTGCGTTCTTTTGACATTTGACATTCTTTTATCATAATGCACGAAATTGATGTTGAAACTGCTGCTAATTAATTTATTTAATAATAATAATTTGTCTTAATTTTTTTTATAGTTTGACAGTTTTAAAATTAGGTTATGTTATAAATTCGTGTAAAAGTTCGTCTTAAAGCGAAAAATTACACGTATCACCGCCGAACCTACGCCGATACCCCATCCACACAATCGGCGAGCTCGAGCTCGGCGGTGCTACGGCGATTGTGTAGAGGCCCCATAAGAAAAAATATGAAAATGCCAAAACAAGCTGGGTTTCTACAGCAGAGTTTTGATGAATGCGTTTATGCGTCAAAGTTAAAATCATATTTAAAACAGAATTTGAGAAAATTACTTATAATTCTTTCAATTTTGCTTTTTTTTTGAAACTTTAAGAATTTTTATTCTAGTCTTACCCTATTTACCTGCAAAATATGGCAAATATTACTGGAAAATCCTTGCCACATTTTTGTGAATAAAACATTATTTTTCACAAAAACAACACTTTAAACTTAAAACAAATTGATGGTAATTTTTTCTACAGAACTATTTAAGTGTTTTCACCCTAAAAATATTTTAGTTTTTTTCACCTAAATATTTTATTTTGCAAAATTTAAGAAAAAGTATTCGAATTTCCTATGGTAACAACCTATAAAATTTTATAAATTGAAATGTCAAAGCGTAGCTCTCTGAAATAAACACACACAATTATAGAATTAATCCACACCATTTTAAAACATATATTTTACACTATGTACGTATACGAGTGGTGGGAGGTAAGCAAGGTTTGACGTCAAGCGGAAAAATTGTGAATAGCCCCTACAAGTATAATGTGTAGAATTCATACAAATATTGAGGGTATTTACAATGAGGCCGGAATCTGTCAAATCTGATTCTAAAATTTTCCCCTATAAATCTCTCTCCACTGAAATATGTGAATATGTGTTGGTAAAATATCACAGAAACATCAGTTATTCATTCAAGATTCAAATTTCGAAACTCCGTCTTACATTCCACCTCCGCTTAGCATAGAAAGTGACAGATGCCGGCCTCGATGTAAATACCCGTATTAATAAATCTAGAAGCCCGTGTACACAGTCCTTAAATAAAAGTTTTATGACAGCTGTATCAAAAGAAATAATCTGAGTTTTTTTTTCCTGAATTATAATACATAACTGCAAAATGAATGAAGATGATTTGGAACTTTCTAACTCGGAAGAGGTTCGAAAAAACTTGGAAAGTATTTCAAAACTTCTCAACACAGGATTAGACGCAGAAACTATACAAATTTGTATTGATTTGATAGAAGCTGGAGTAAATTCTCAAGCTTTGGCCGAAGTTGTTAGGATCTTGAAAAGCACATAAATATCTAGAAATTACTAATTTTTTCTTTAATTAAATTAAAAACTAATGTTATAAGAATTTTTGTGCATAAATCTATATTTGCCATTATTATTTAAATAATTAAGCACTACGCATAAATATCCTGATATTCAAACAATATGATCTATATCTGTTAATGACAATACAACATACAATACATTTATTCTCGCGCTGTTTATTTAATGAATTTTTTTTTATTATTACTTATATTCAAAGAAATGTACAAAAAAAAATATAAAACAATTTTGTGAATTTTTCAATTAAGAGTATTATTAATAAATATTTTGTTTTCTAATATATTGGTCACTTTATTTAGTAATTTATTTTTATGTTCTTAAGAGGTGTCCAACTTATTGTAGGCCTTACAATAAGTTCGGACCTTTTTAATGCATCTAATTTTGCTATTTGTTCCCTTACATATACCAATAGCTTTTCTAAGATAAGATAATCTTCACAGTTTTTTTCGAAAAATCTTCGCCAAAGAGCACTAGCCAATTCTTTATCATCAGCCATTATACCTTCATCATATGCTATTAATGAGGCCTGAAATTGTTCTGAAAGAGCTTCGACCTGAATTTTGACTTCTGTTGGACTAGTTGACTAAAATAATTCTTTTTTTTAAATTTATCTATATATATACATATATAAAGAATATTACTTTAAGTTTTTTAACACGGGTATTAACATCAACCCACATAGCTTCGACAATATTATTTCGTAAAAGTCTTCCGTCCTCATTTTTGCCAGAACCTTCCGCCATTGCCCTAACTAAAAGCATCCAAACATGTAATTCGGTTACTAAAAACCAGGAATTAAATGTGTTAATTAGTTTAAATTCTTCAAAGAAATCTAAGTAGTTCACTTTGTCTGCAACATTTTCGTATAACAAATAACTTGCAACTTTGAGCCTCTACGAAAAATTACATTAAATTAAATTTGTGTAATACTATCAATTTGCAATACAGATTTGTCAGTGCTGATCAGGCCAACTTTATCCATAATCTTTTTTAAAAAATTTGTCTCTTTTGTTGTCCCTACTAAAATTTCTTTTGAATATGTTGAATAGGTACAGTTTGTTTTTTTCCATTTTACTCTGTAATTTTCAAAATCCTTAAATGTATTCACAATAAGATTACTCTAAAAGTATACATTTGTCACACATTAAATAAAAAAATTTTTAAATTTATTTACATTGCATAATATCAACTTTACTGATGAAAAACGACGTGTGTAACACCTAGTAAAATTTTGTAAAACGAATATTTTGGACAAGGTGGTAATCATTTTTAAACCTAGCAATTAGCTGAAAATAATATTTTTCACCTTGGTATATGTTTTTTTTAATTTTGACATTTACAATTGACGGAAAAAGCATTGAACTATAGCTTGTGAGATATATTAAAACTATATCTTATTTATTATTTTATTTATTTAATTATAAATAGCCTACGGCTACTCAAATAATTCAACTAGAGTCACATTAGTATTTAATTGTTAAAAATTATTATAATTATAGCTAATTCTTATATTTTTACTCTATTACTCTAATGTCAAAATAACAACGCACGAATGTTCGACGACTAAACATCAACGGCAGTGTTCGGCGGTGCTACGGCGATTATGTGGAGGCCCCATTGGGGGGTATTCACACTGAGGCTTGCAGCATTTCGGAAATGTTCCCCTACAATTCTCAGTCCACTAAAATATGTGAATATGTGTTGGAAATTTTAACAGATAAGATGTGTATATAAATGTGTGTTAGTAAGATACCAAGCATGAGGCAGAAATATTTCTGCCTCAGGAAGGGGTAAAAGCTTTTTCGAAATTTGCGAAACTCCGTCTTACCTTTAACCTCCGCTTACCCTGAAATTAAATGTTACCGGACTCAATGTGAATACCCTGATACAGTTTGAAGTAGCAACTTCGTACCTCAGCAATGGTATCCCGATGACATACAGAAAACGGGTTTCTGAAGCAAACCATTTTGCATCTATCCCCGTTGACTTTAAATCCCCATTTTAGGAAGAACCTTTCAATTGCAGGGGCAACATTGTTGAGTTTCTGGAGGGCCATCGCAGGCCGAATCACACTGGAGGCATTTAGGATGTTGTCAGCATAAAGTGTGGCTTGCAAATCCAAATTGTTAGTACTGCCAATGGGGAAATCATGTAGCATGAGTTTGGATCCTAATACCGAGCCCTGTGGCACACCAGAAAGTATGGGAAACAAGTCAACAGTGAGGTTTTAGAGTGCAATAACCCCTGAGCGGTTAGTTAGGAAGCATGTAAAATTTTGATAAGCGGCAATGAGCAATTGACTTTGATTAGTTTCAGCACAAGACCATTAATCCAGAGTCTATCAATTATCTACAGCTACGCTACATATTTGACAATTTTGATGTTGTCTCATGATGCGCCGTAAAATATCCATTCTCGAATTTTGAGTTTTGATGCTGTCTCATGATGCACCGTCAAATATAGCTATAAATTTCCTTGCTGCATATGTTCAAATAATTAATTTTACACGGGCTGTTTTTGTCGAGACAATTTGAGGCTTCAATGCAAGAGATAATTTGTATAAATTGAATTTAAAAAATTACTTTCAACAAGGTTCAGTAAAACGGTTTTAGCTGAACTGCTACTTCAAATTATGCAATATTACTTAATTTTTAAAAAGTTAAAATTTACCGTTCTACTTTTCCGTATAGAGTCCGACTATATCGGTGACGTTCGATCCAGTCAAGAACGGATAAGCTCTTTAAGTCAACTCTAAAAAAGTATTATGTATTTTATGGTTTAGGGCTAACAAGTTTCTTTAAAAGTAAAACTCTTTAATATACCTAATGAAAGGGTCATATTGTTAGAGGGAATAAGGGTACAGTTATATTAAAAATAATCATAATATTTGAATTACAAATATGCTACTAAGAATACAATTAAGTCTTTAATTTGAACATTAATTAATTTTTTCAAAAATCTTCACTTTGATAAGAGAAAAGCATAAAGCCAAAAATGATCAGTAAAATATAGTTAAATTGAATTAAAAAACAAAATGAACAAAGTATGAAGTCAGTAAAATAGAGTACTTAAAAAATTGAGATAAAGAAAACAAAAGTGAATATCCCTTGGCACGTCCTGTATTACAGAGGGATTTATCGCAACAGGATGTGCATGCATATAGTTTTGTGCGTTCTCCAATAACAATACATCCTGCTTCACAGTTAACGGAACATTTTCTCTCCATTGACCACATCTTTGGGCCACTAGTTGAATTTTCTGTGCTTGTTGTATATGAAAAGCGTTTAACCTAAAACAAACAGCTTGATTATAAAAATTTAGTAAAATAATAAAATTTAAATACCATGCAAATGAATTCATTTTCTTTACATTTCTTTATATAACTTGAATGATTCGTAACTAATTCTTCACAGGTCTCTCCATCTTCCATGGTATCACAAGCATAACACCATAAATCGTTTACTTTTTCAGCTGCTGCTTGGGTTTTGTGGATAGTATTCGTTAAAGATTGACAATACACTTAAACAAATTAAGAAAATTAAAACTAAAATTATTTTATTGATTTTCCAAATTGCTAACCACATTGTATCCAAGCAAAAATAGGAATAACAATTAATAATAACATTTTGATAAAATCATTTTATATTATTACTCCTTTGTCTATGTATTAATGTTTTAAGTTATTTAATTTATTTAGTAATTGGAAAATAACACTTGAACATCTATTAAGCCGTAGAGTTCATTTAAATGGATTCTTAGGAAAAGCTTAAAAGCTCTTTTGACTTTTGTGATTTAATATTTTGCAGATTAAGCTCGTTTAATATAAGTAGCAGATTATTTGTACTATAACCTTTTTTATACATATAGAATATAGAAACATTTGCAATTGTAAAATAACAATTTTCTTTTTATTTCAAATGTAAATTTATTCACGCATTGTGGACTGTTTTGTTATACATCCTGATTAAACCGAAACAATAAGGTTACATAATTGTAAACTAAAACACCAAGTCTACAGTGGCTAAATTTGGATTTTTAAATTTAAATAACTGAAAAGAATAATAAAATTTAGATTTTTTAATTTATTACTGGAAATAAAAAATTAACATTCTACAATACTTAATTAAACTATTTAAATATTTTATTGAAATTTACGATCTGACTTTTATACCTATATTAACTTTAAAACATTTATATTTCAATATCAGGTTTCCATAGATTTTATTCCTGTATCTTCACTCTGAGCAATTAGATCTTTAAAGCTATTTTCAATAGGAATGGTTTTAGGATTTAATTTTTCTTGTATTGCAGCTAATGATATTAATATAGCCTCTTCTGTTCTAATAGTTCGCGATCCTTGTTGTGGCAAAACATTTAAATAGTGATCAAACAAGAACTGGGGTTCAACGTTATGAAGTTTTTCATCATTTTCAATTGAAGCTTCAACTCCATGTAACCCGCCATATACAATCAAAGCATTATTATAATTCAAAGATTTAGATTCTAATGTGTTTATATTGTTGCCTTTATCAGATGTGCCTATAATTAAGTCATAACCATTTTTGAATGGAGCACTTCCAAATATTTTTGAGAAAGAATGTGCCACTCGGACTGTATAACCCCAGTAAATACCGGTCTCAAGTGTAGGTTCAGTTGGTGCAACAACAATTCCTTTTAACTTTTTTACTTTAAATCATAAAATAATTTATATTTATTTTTTGTAAAGTATTAAAAAAATATGTACCATTTTGATTACATAATTTAACAGTCACCCGAATTCCTGGTGTAATATTTTTATCCACTAATACATCATTAATGAGTCCTACATTAACAAAACTTCCTTTATCATCTTTCACTTTTTTTTCGGAAACTACGCCTTCACGATAAGGAAAAATATGGTGCTGTCGTAAATGATGGGGAGCATCAAGTGGATTTAGTAGCCCTGAATACTTTAAATCTTTGTGAATTGGAAAAAAATATTTCCTTAAATATTGAGGGCATTCAAGGTACTGTAGAATTCTTGCTAATTGAAGACAAGATCGACTTATGTTTACCTCTTCTCCAAGCTTTTCTGAAAAACATTTCACGTATTGTATAAAAAAATCAGTTTCAATAGAAGTTGAAAGAGGCATTATTCTTTGATTTAAAATTTAATACAATATAATAATATTAAACCTTACTGTTTTGCTTTTTAGATGAATCACCATCATCATAAACAATAATTTCATTTACTCGAAATATACATGCTGATCGGCCTATCTGACCCGCAAGGTATGCCCTTAATTCTGGAGATTGTGCATTATCTAAAATAGAGCCAGGAACAGCGATACTAATTGTGGAAAGTGGTAATTTCGTTTCAAACTTTTCCAACTTTTTTTCTTTTTCAATATCTTCAAGTTTTTTTACTAAAGCAGCTTGTTTTAAGAGTTTTTCTTTTTTCCTGGCTTTTTTAATTAACTTTCGTTCTTGATTTACTTTTTTCCACGATGTTTCTGTTGACATATTTTAAAATTTGGCAAATTTACAACATTGACAGAATAAATGCAAAAGAATCTGTCAGGCTGTGTCTAGAATAGCGTTTCGACAGCGGTTTTAGGTTGTGTCTATAGATTAGCATATTGTGATAGAAATTTGGACAGCAATTTTATAGGTGATATGAGGCGCGGTTGCAGTCAATATACTTCTGAGTGTAACCGCACCTCAGGTCGTCTATAAACTATATAGGAGAAGATAAAAGTTTTGAGGACCTAATACCCAATGTGTGATGATACACGAGTTGTCATGACATGCATAACTTTTCGAAATTACGGGCGAGACGTATAAAGAGCTCCCTGCAAACTCACTGTTGCAACATAAACATAAAGATTTTGTGTACATGTAGGTCTTCACATAAATTAGTTATTTGTAATATTATAAAGTTGTGCCTAATGTCAAAAGTGTAAACATTTTATAAAGAAAAAATAATGTTATAATGATTATAAGAATTTAACCATAATTCATAATTAAAATGACACTGAACACTGAAAAAAACTCAATCGGCTTTCACCCAGCGGATTTATAAATGTCAAAACAAAACTTCCTTTCTGTGTATTGGTAAATCCACCCGTGAGTCAACCACTAAAATATGTGAATATGGGTTGGTAAAATATTACAGATAATGTGTGTATAAAAATCAGGGTATTCACATTGAGTCCGGTAACATTTAATTTCTTGGTAAGCGGAGGTGAAAGGTAAGACGGAGTTTCGCAAATTTCGAAAACGCTTTTACCCTTTCCTGAGGCAGAAATATTTCTGCCTCATGCTTGGTATCTTACTAATACACATTTCTACACATATTATATACATATATATATACATACATATATACATATATATAAAATTTCCGTCGTATTGTAATAATGAATATCAGCTTCGGTGGAGAATGGGTTTCATAACATGGATTTATCATAACATGGATTTATCGTAAAGGCCCAAACACAATGAACGCGGTTCGCGGCGCGCAAGCGGTGACAGCTGTCACAACTATGGGATCTTATATAGCTGAATTTCGTAATTCTGAATGAAAACCGCTTGCGCGCCGCGAACCGCGTTCATTGTGTTTGGGCCTTAACATGGATTTATCGTAACATGGATTTATCATAACATGGATTTATCATAAAATGGATTTATCATAACATGGATTTATCATAGACACCAAGATATAGTTGTCTTGCCTTGAAAACTCCTATAAAAGTGCTCTCGAAAACGCTAACTAGAAACAGCCGAAAACTCACTAATGCTTTGAATTTTAGTTCTACAAAATAAACGCTGCCTAAAAGCAAGAAATTTAAGCGAAAGCGTCAAACATCAATTTTTTTAACTGTAAAATTTGTCAACTATTTTTTTTAAGTGATATTTTGAATATACAGGTAGGTAGGTAAGTTATTAATTGCTCTTATATGAAAACGAAAATATAAAAATTAATAATGATATGGCTTATTCAAATTTAAAGAATTGTTATTGTGCAATAAAAACAATTTCTTAACTGGCGCTTCCTTGTGGATATAATTACTGTTTTATGCAGAAAAAATAATGTTTCATGACGAATCCTTCATAAGAAAAACTATTTTTGTCTTCTCAATCTAACTTCATATATTTATTTTAAATTATAGCAAGAAATAGAATCTTTCCGATTATATTTTCTCTATCAGTCGCCAATAAAATAATTATTAAGTCTGATGTTTATATACGACCAATGGAAAAAATAAGACAGAATTTTGTTTCAATTACTGCAAGATTTTCTTTGGTTTATTGCTTTTAAAAATACTTAAATTTTAGTAAAAAAATCTATGAAAAACATGCGAAAAAGGACAAAACTTCCTCCAACTATGGAATTGAATGAAAGTGATGATGATGAGCAGGAAACTAACCAACATGGTCCTATGTTAACAATAATGCACAATGCTCAGATGAATGAAACTTTTCATAACAAATATGTCAAAGAAATGCAACAACTTTATGAAAAGGTAAGACTTCAAAGTGTGATATTAAATTAATATATACAATAATCTTTACAGATGGACCATGATGCATTTGTTTATACATTCATTAAAATGATTCAGTCTGCTATGCAGGCTGAAGAAAACAACGAATATTCTTCTACAGCCTTATTATTTTCTGCAAAATATCTTTCCTCATATGATGACGAAGAAACACATCCCGTTTTGGTTTCGATATTTAAATGGCTTTTAATGGTAAATTTTTTTAATATTTTAAAATTTGTCCTTTTCTTGAAAATGAAAATTTGCAAATTATTACACACATGTTCAACCCTAATTAAGCTAAATTCTTTATTAAAGAAGTCAAACATAAGAGCAATAACTTAAAAAGGGTTTCGCATGAGCTGTGTTAAAGTTATAACTACTATAAACTACGTAAAAATCATGCCAGAAATTTTCAATGGCCTTGTTCACTTAGGCCTTACAATATTTTTCTAAATACTTACTTCATTTAATGACGTAGCATCTATTATAATATTATTCATATTAATTCCTGGGTTGCTTACGTTTAGCTTCTACTGACCATTGATATTGTATCATAGAAATTAGGAATTTATTTGTGCTATGACAACTATCCAATCAAGTAGCCTAAGCAGAAGCTTGATGGTTCTCTATTTAACACATTTGTAAATCAGGAAGGCATGTATTTTAATATTCTAAGAAATGTTATCTTTCCATACAATTATAAGATTTCTTTTAATTGCTTCTTCATGCTTAATTTGCCATACATGGCATGATGTATCTAATTCTTTTTTTCCTATTGTCTTAACTAGCTCATACACTTTCAATTGGTTAAGGTCCAACACAATATTGTGCACCTTTTCGATGTTTTCATCTGTGGTAGCAGATTTTAAGCTACGGTTCGTCTTCAAGTGAAGTACGATTACGTATGATATCATTCATTTTATTACAGTTGCAAATGAAAAAGTAGAGTCCTAATACACTTTCATTAATTTTGGATGAATTTCTGTTAGCGTTAAGCTATCCAAAACGAAGAATATTATCACTGCATCATTCAAATATGTTAACTTTATAAAAGATTTACTATTTGATTTTTCAAAAGTGAATATGGGAAATTAGACTTACTTAAAACAAAACCGATACTTAAAATAATCCTAAAGTTTTAATTTTAATTGAGCTTATGAGGAGCTTAAATTTATGTCATAAGTAATTAGAACAAGTGTTCTCACCTGAAAAAAATAAAATGTCTTCTAGAGCAACGTCATTAATGTATTAGTTATTGTTTATGGTTTTACTTATCCAAATAGTTTCATCGACCTTACATTTATGCATCTCATCCTTAAGACACAGCATTTCTACTAAATTATTTTCATAAAATAATTCAATTTTTATTTAATTTCTAGACAGTTGGAAGCACAAATCATATCACGTTTCGTATATGTCAATTTATAAATATGATTTTAAGTGCGCTTGGCAATGAAGCAGCTTTAGATGATATCCTTTGTGATAAAATTATGGGTTATATGCTAAAAAGATTAGGAGATAAAGCTCCAAATGTTAGAGTTCAAGCAATTCTTGGATTACAACGTCTTCAAGTTCCTGATAATCCTGATGATATAACAGTAAAGGCGTATCAATTTCACTTAAGCGCAGATCCTTCACCAAAAGTTCGACAAGCTGTTATAACGTCAATAGGCAGAAATTATAATACCATACCGTATATAATAGAAAGATTGTGGGATGTTGATGAAAAAGTTCGTAGACATACATATTTGCATATGAGTAGTTATCCAGTTAAGGGTTATAAAGTAGCACAGCGGCTTACATTTTTAGAACAAGGCTTAAATGATAGATCCGATATTGTTAAAAAAGTAACGATTAAATATATAAATTTGATTTTAAAATAGTTTAATGTTGTTTTTTTGTAGGTTGTCACAACAGTTATGATACCACAATGGTTTGAATCATACAATAAAAATATAATTTCATTTGTATCGGCTTTAAAATTGGATTCTTGTGAAGCTGATGTAGAGAGATTTCAAAAGATTACTGGAATTGCTATTAAGGAAATTTTTAAGTGAATTACAAACAAATAATTAGTTCAAATATTATATTCCTAAAATTTTCTTAGAAAACAAAATATAGGAGATTTAATTGAAGGTTTACCACTACAAACAGAAGAAGAATTTCATAATTGTGTTCCATTTGATCAACTTTCAATAGAAGTAGGATTATATTGGCTTAATCTTATCGAATTTTTACAAGATACTAATGCTGATGAACTTGATTTAATAATTCCTGATTTAAGTACATTTTGCAGATATGTTCAAAGGTTGCAATATATATATATATATATATATATGTATGTATATCATAATAAAAATTAAATTTTTTATGATTTAGATATTGTGAATCATCACTTCATGCTAAAGATAAATGGCAAAAAATAGAAAGTCAATACAATATTTTATTATTAACCAAAATACTTTATACATTTGATTTGGGAGATGAAATTGGTAGAGAAAACTTGAAAGTTTTACTTAAAAATTTATTAAAAAATTATAATATAAATGAGAAAACAGTTCAAATGTTGGTTAAATGCACGGAAAACCTAATAACAGATCAAGTAGAACGTTTACAGGTAATATTTTTGTATTTTAAATAAAAAATAAATTTTTAGTTTATTTTGTATTATGTTTTTTTTATTATTTCATGATAGAATGCACACTGTGGCGTGTAGATCCATTTCGCTCCTATGCTTGCTAATTTGGATTCAAGACCCGATGTTATCATAATTTATTTTGAAATTTAATAGAGGAAGAGTTCCCATACACAGCTGACCTGACTCTGTCTTGCCTGTCTTTTTAGTTCGCTTGATGATGAGCATACAATTTCCTATCTGTTTTTTTTTCAGATTCCGTACCAGACCTTATTTTTGATCCATCAATGTGTTAAATAAAGATCGAATTGTTTCTGTGTTTACTTGAATCCACATTAATGTCAAGGCTAAAACAGTTTTTTCCTTTTCACATTTATTATCCAACTTTCTTAAAATTTTCGGAGAATAGAGTAGTTAAATTTTCTTTTCTATTTTATAAAATAATCAATTTTAATTAGTGTAATTTTTTTTCAGTTTTTTGTTGATATAATAAATGAAGTAACAGAGGTTAATACATGGAGAGCAAATGACTTTTCAAATGATCGAACTTTAATTGAAGGGCTTCTTGAAAAGCAGGCAGATAAAACACTTGAACTAAAGTTGTCATCCTTAAAAGTGAAAATGTTAGATCTTGAAGAGCAAGAAATTAATTTTGTGGAAAAAAAAGATTATAATGAAGCACAGCGAATATCTGAAGAAAGAAATGCTTGTCGGGAAGAATATGCAAATTTATTAAAACCTTTACTTGAACAAGAATCTAATTTAACAAGTGATGTTAGAAAATCTGTAAATTAATAATTTTATCGAATTTAGATTTCAAAAAGAAATATCTTTTTAATTTCAGCTTTCAACATTTCAACAAAATAAAGCTCTAACCGATGAAACATTAATAAAATGTCTTCAAATATCATTTTATATGATTGTGACTAAAAATACAAAATCGTTAACTCCGATTGTTTGTAAACTGTATAAAGTAATTATAGTTATATAATTTAATTTATTGTATTTAATAAAAACCAAAATATTAATTAGGATTTTATAATACGACATATTGAATCTTTAAAAATTGCGGTTCGTGATTGGGCTTTAAAATGTGGAACAGCGTACAGTATGTTATATGAACAGTTATCTAAAGATGTATATAATGAACTCTATGGTCAATTTTATAAAAATCATAATACGCGAATATGGATAACATCAATCGAATGCATTTTTGAATTAGTAGATAGGTAGAAGCTTTTCATATTCATATATATATATATCATGATTAGTGTTGAAATATATAAGGAAAATAAATTTTTAATCAAATTTTTATTTATAGATATGGTTTTTCGCATTTTGAATTATCGGATAAACAAAACAAACATAGAAAACCAGGTAGACAACTTTACAATACACTTGAGTTTCTAGAAGGTGAAGATGACAACTCATCAAACGCAGGATATGGTATTTATAATATTATTCAGTTATTAGTTAAAATCTTTTTCCAAAAAACAAATTTCCATTTTAATATTTTAGTTTCTTAAAAATTATTGCTTAATTTAATTAATTTATGTATTAAAAAATTTTTATAAAAATATTTTTATTTTTTCAGGCGTGGATTTATTTTTTATGATGTCTCATTTTTTGGATACATGTGATGATGTGGGAATTATAGCTGCCATCGTTCATGGATTTTGTCGTTTAATATTACATGGACATATACGAAACGATGATATAATGGAAAAGTTATTACTGAAATATTTTAATCCAGTTACTGGTAATTAAATTTAATTTATAATCAATTAATTTAACTTATTTATTTTGAAGAACCTCAAGTTAATCAACTTCTTGGAGTATTTTTTGAAAATTTGATAAGAAGAAAAAAACAAGAATATTTACAACCATGCCTAATACCAACAGTTTCTACAATTTTGTGCGCACCATATGAAAGTCCACTTATTGAAATCAAGCCAGAAACTGTTATTCAATTTGTTATTAATTCTACAGATCCTAAATTTTATAATAGTCATACAAATATTCATAATAGAATAGCATTATCATTTTTACAAGAAATGATTAATAATATAGCTAGTAGGGACTTAATTAAACTTTTATCAAAAGAAATTATTACTCTTAATGTTTCCATAAACGATGAGACTTCACGAAATGAGTTACTCACATGTTGTGACAAACTATTAAAGGTTAATAAAAATCAATTTCTTAAGTTAGTTGTTTTTATAAAAAAATATTTTTTTATTTATTAGTGTGACTTGGATATGAAAAATAAAAAATATATTGAAAAATTTAAAGATATTTTGAATGGAACTGTTCAGGCTACAACATTAAACACAAATTTAGGCGATGGATCAGATGAAGTAAAAAAATTAATATAAGATTATAAATTTACGTTGACCATTTCTATTATAGGAAAATTTTGATGATAATTCTGATGATGATAATGAAAATGTTAACAAAAAAATCTCAGAAGTTAATTTAAGACAAGCTGAAAAAGTTTGTGAAGCCCAATCTGATAAGTCACAAGAAATCGAAACTAATACAGAGGAAATAAATAAAGATAAAGAATCAACTATTGAAACTAAATATATATTATCCCCTACAACGTTTGGAAAAGATAATAATACAAATTTAAGATACTTAAGAAAATCTTTAAATGTTCGTCAGCGTTCTATTGATGAAAATGTGCCTATTTCGATTGAAAATAATGCTAATTCAAAAAAAAGAAAAGGCGATAAAGAAGAAAATACAAAGAATATCGGTTCGCCAAAGAAAACATCGAAAAGGAGTGATGATTTAGATAATACCATTGAAAAATCGCTCTCGAGCACAATTCTTAGTAATGAATCAGAAATTCAGTCAAATGAGAATGATTCAAGTTCCAAGGAAAATACCAGCAAATCAAATGTAACATTTGAAGTTTTATTAACGTTATTATTAATAAAAGAAAATATATAAATTTTACAGGCAAGAAAAGATAAAACGTGTGAAGAAGTATTATCTGACATAAGTTTAAAATCTGTATACACTTATAAAAATCTAGTATGTATAGTTAATTAATTGATAAAATTTTTTTTAGATAAGTATCAATGCTAGAATTACAAGAAAAAGTACAACTATTACTGAACAGGTAATAAATAAATTAAGCACACATATATTTTTCTTATTAAAGGCATATTTAGGTTTGATAATTTTTTAACATTTAAGTTCGAAGATATATTATTTACTAATTTTAGATTTGTTTTAAATTTCAGAGTTCTGATAACAATATTACTGAAGTAATACCACCATCTCAAAATTCAAAAAAGGTATAGAAATAGAATTCTTTTCATATCTTGTATTAAATAATTATTTTCAGACTAAGAGTCCTTCTAATAAAACAGGATCTAAAGAACATATTAACATAAATAAGGTGAAATTCAAATTTTTATAACTAGTTTTTAGTTAGTATAGATTTGGTATTAATTAGTTAAACAGTAAAAATTGATTCTATATGCTGTTAGAATTGCGAATTGTATTTTCGAATGTGTTTTTATTGACATTTATTTCCTACAATTTAAAGTTTATAAGCGTCAATCTATTCACATGACAACTTGATTAAATTTTACTAAAACTTTTCTCAAGTTCTTTGAAAAATATAAATTTTATTAAGCAAATGAAGTAAATACAAAAACACCCAGACTAAGATTATAAATTTTAAAATACATTTAGTGAAAAAAAAAATGAAAATTTACTGCATGCTTAGCCTAATCTGATAGCTTAGGATATGAGCTGATTTTTATTGTATTTCATTAAGGAAACTTAATTGCTAATGGCCTTTTAAGTGCAGTCCTGGTTGCATTGAGCTAATCCATTATTAAACTACTCAACACCATGTTTGTAGTCCATTTCGCTTCATCAAACAAAAGAGTTATAGGCGAATACTGAAGAGGTTTCAGTTTCCATAAAAATTTTAATTGTGATTTACTCTTAAACTTTGACTATACTACACAATCAATACTTTATTACTTTTGCTAAATTATTTCTACTTACAATTAAAATGAATTTAATTATTGAAAAAATTTTTATTGCTTCTCTGTTTTATTTACAGACAAAAACACAAAGTTCTCTAGAGCAGTCAGGATTTACACAAAATTCAAGGATTGAAACCGTAAAAAATTACACTAAAATAAATAATTATTAAAAATTTTATTTTAGGAAAGAGTTTTAAGATCAAGAAAAACACAATCATCAAAAAGAAGTTTGGCGCATTCTTTGTCACCAAAATCTAAAATATCAGGTGACGTTAATTCTGGTTGCTCTCCTGTTAATAAGAAATCAAGAAAAAGCGTTGAATTTACAGATAACTTAATCAGCCCTAAAACTACAAAAAAGACTGACAACTCTAAAACAAATTCAAATAAATCAAAAGATGATAGTGATAAACAAAGACGTGTTGAACAATCGAATAAAAGAAATACTTCCTTACGTAGGATAGAATCAGTTTCAGCAGGACCTAAAATTCGAAGTAAAAAACATAATATCAGTTTAGAACTACCAACTCGTACTACCAGAAGTGGTGTTATGAAAAATATTCTTTTTAATACCATTGTAACAAGAAAAAGGCTTTGTTTAGATAAAGTATCTGTAAGTGAACACAATAGTAGAAGGCAATCATCTCCCACTAAAGCAGTTTCAAAAAAGTAACATATCGTTTTAGTAATGAACTTCTCTAATATTTTTTTCTACCAATTTAATTATCATAATAGAGATTTAAAAATTTATTTATCCCATTTAGAATTTTATTTTATTATTTTTGAAATTTCATTTTTTCTTATAATGCACAGGTATTTAATAGTTTTAATCTACGAAAATAGAATTTATATTTTATAATTTATCGAATAAAGTTTCACTATATATTTATAAATCAAAAATTTGTTAGCTCAGATAAAACAAAATTTATTTGGCAGTAAATAACTTCATCTTAAATGCATGTGATATAGTCAGAATATTAAAATGTAGAATTCAACTTCAATTAAATCAAGGATATTAAAAACCTTACTTTGTTATTTAAAGAAAACAAAGTAACTAAACAGAAAATTGTGCGGAATCTGCTTCAAGTGGTATTGCAAACGAGTATTATTTCCATTTACAAATTTTCGGTGGCAGTTGTTTTGTTTTCTGGCATGAAGATACATGAGTTCGATTACATATAATGTACTATATATAAAATCATTGAGATGTTTCAGAAATTTTTGGAAGTAAAGTTGCCCAGTTTCAAATTCGATTCTGTTTACCTTTTTTTGACAGTAGCTAAATTCTTGTTGCTTTTTATATTTCTCGCCAGTAAATTTTGAAAAGTTGTGAATGTGAGGAAACTACAATTGCCCAATTATAATATTTTTATAGTCATTTATAATATTTTGACTCTTAACAATAATTACATAAAATCGATCAATAAAAAAAATAATATGACAGCAAGTTTTATTCAAAAATACCTATCAAAACGATTTTGACGTTATTTCTTTCAAAGTATTGGAAAATTTAATTTAATGCTATGTTCTACTGTATCCAAAAGCTAAAACTATTTTAATGGGACTTTGTTTTTCATTCCCTGAATACCCTAATACTAATATTTTCGGATTCAGTTAAAATAAAATGATATTCTATGCGTATTTGTATTAAATTATGTAAATTTTGGTGTAAAAACCATTATACCAGTAATTATGGCATGTTTTGAAAATCCGAGCTGCGTCATCATTGAAGACTATGATTAATATAACTGTAAAGTTATAGGGAACTTTAAAAATTTTGTAAGGAGATATATTATTGCCACTGGTACGCACTGTAGATAAAGATTAACTATCAAAAATTGATTTATTGTCCACTTTAAAACTTGCTGCGGAAAACTAAAATTAAACAAAATACTGAATATGCAAATCAAATACATCCTAATTTGCTTGAGTTTCAAAAAATGTCTTTTGAAATAAATTTAAAAGCTAAATGTCACCATTTCATTTTCCTTACACAATTTGACTCCCAATCTTGTATCATTGGCCATAAAATATATCAATCTTGTCCATGCTTTGGAAATCATGCTTTGGTAAGCCTCTTTTAATGATGTTTTTGCCCTGATTTTTTTTTATATATTATTTAAAAGTAAAAGTCCCCAGCAAAAACTCAATGATTGTTTTTGAAGTTAGGATATATTCTAATCTATCAAAAATTAAGAAAAAAGTATTTTTTTTTTAATTTGTGGATATCTATTTTAAAGATGTAAAAACTCCTCTAAAGTTTATCCACAATAACAAATTTTCCTTGTAACTTAAGCTGTAGTTAACTATGATATTAAACAATATTTTTATTTTTATTGAAAAATAAGAACTTTTTATAAATTTTAAAATCAAATATCACCTTTTCTTGGACATGAACGTAACAGAAAATATGGAAAATTACTTGTTTTTGAATATTATAAGACAAAAAACCTTCAATTACTTAAAAAGTGCAAAAATATAATTTTTTTTTGCCCAAATCTTTTATTTGTTCTTTTATACGTTGATTTCATTGTACAATACAGGTAAAAATCTATAAATAACTTAATATATTCAAATATTTTTTTTAGTAAATATTAAAGTTTTCAATGTACACAAAAAATATCGATTATTTTTAACACTTGAACGGCAGCAATGAAATTATTCATTAAAAATAAATTTTACAGGTTTTTAAACAAATAAGTACTTTTTTAAAATTGACCAAAAAACTATACTAGTTTGGTATTTAAAAAAAACAATAAATTATATTATAAAAAAATTGAGCATACTAAAAATTACCATACAGAATATTGTTTAATTTTTGCGTAGGCATTTCATGGCAAGAGCTACATTAGGTATATTAATTTTAAATAAAAAAATTAATTGTTTATTTAATACTTTTAAATACATTAGTTGGCACTTGTGTTATTTTTTTAAAATGTTATATTGCAATTATTACTTATAAAATTAGAATTATTATTAGTACTATAATACTGAAATTATTGCAAGCCTTTTAATTTCAATGTTGTTAAATGCAAATCCCAGTCGTATTTTTGTAAAGCTTGAAGGGATTCTTCAAAAGTTAAATCGACTCCTGATAAAATATTTTGTAATTTGATTAACTTAATTCCTTTATGCACATCCCATGCAATTTTATCAAGTGTATCCAAACATCTAGTGGGAGAAACCTATAAAACATATAAACATTATTTTATTTGTTATGATTTTTATGTTTGCTATTCAGTTTTCCAAAGAAATATCATTTTCTGGAAGAATGAAAATTTCATTCAGTCCATATAATCAAAAAATCAGTTTTTCAAAAAATGTTCAAAATTATGCCTTAACGGTTTGATTTTTAAAAATGTATCGGGTATTCGCTGTATATCTTACCAGAAAGGAAAGCCAAGGTTATTGTTTTGATGGGTACACTTAACATTGGCCTTCTCCATACTATATCAGTGGAGTATACCACTAATGTAAGGAAAGTTTATGAGATCATACAGTTCTCCACTTCATTGGTTTTAAGAAGAATAAATATTATTTTTGGTGATGAATTTATGCAGATAGATAAGCCTACTTTGACTGAAACTAGAATAAGTAATAAGTCAGAAATTGTCAAATTTTTTAGTCCATCTAAAGAAAATCTTCACCTAATGGTGGTATTACTGGTGGAAAAATATAAAAAGGAATTGAAACAATATGCAGAATATATTAGTTTTAAGTGAAGATTTTACTCAGTTTTGGTTTTTTGAAATTATTTTAATAGATTTTTATAGTTTTTTGAGTAGTATTGATTCATTGAAATTATAAAAATAATGTACTATATACTAATTATAATGACAATTATTTATTTTTTACCTCTTTTCCTAAAACTTTAAGCATTATCCGTACTTCATCAGAATCTACACCACGTTCAACTCCTTTTGGTTTCTTATCTGAAAATTCAAGTAAATCTTCACAGCTAACCGAATTAGCATCCTTGATTTTATTATGCAAAACAGCATCCTGAATATTATTTGTTTCTGCAGTTGAGCTAACCTCATCAATATTTGTTTTGTTTTGTAAATTTAGCTTTTGATTAATTGCTAATTCAACAGATTCTTTACGTTTATTAAATAAAACATTTCCTGCTAGTTCATTTTCTTCATGTTTATATTTATTAGTTTTTTGCAAATGTTGAATTTTAGTTTTTTTTATATCTAAATTTCTTAATTCATCTTCATTAACATAAAGCCCTGATATGTTTGTATCATTAAAATTAACTTCAGACGATTTATTATATAAATCTTTTTGTATGGAAAATGGACAAAATCCATCAATTACATCTGGAGAACCAACTATATCAGTTTTATTAAAATTATTTTCCATTATTGATTCAAAACACAAAGATGCAGTATCAATATTATTTTCATTATAATAGGACGGCTGTAAATCAGTGACATTCTCGTATAATTTATGTTCATGATTATTGTAAGTCTTCTCTTGATTTTTCCATGAAAAATTTTTATTTTGCATAACCTTAATTATACATGGGGTTGTAGTATCTAAACTTTTTTTACTATGATTAGAAAATTCATTTGATAATTTTCTTAATGGTAAATTTGTTGTAGTCTTTGCAGTTACTTTGTCTAAAGTCCTTTGCACACCTGAAGCTGGAATAATTAGCGGATGTTTTCTTACATGACGTTTAGCGCTTGTCTGTATAGGCTTTGTACGATCCCGTGGCGGTAAAGGTATTGGATTCGATGAATCATCAGTTTTATCGCTTGAAACACTTTCAGGCATGGGAAAATTGTATGAACTATTCGTTAGGTAACTAGGACTTTCACAAAATGATTCTTTATCACTAACCTCAGAATATGTTTTAGCTGGATTTATGTTTTTATCACTTGATAATTTAATTAAATGTTTGTTGCGTGTTCTAACAATAGGATAGTTTTTATCTCTTAAAACTCTTAAAGGATTGGTTTCGTTAAGATCACTTTTTTTCAATTTACTAAATCCCCGATTTGGTAATGTTGTCGGTCGTGGTGCTTGATTTTGTGGAGGTAAAACTTCTTGTTTTTGTATAATTGTTTTATATGTATTATTATATGAAATAAATTTTCTTGGCAATGTTTTGGCGGTTACTAAATCAAATTCATTTGTTTCAAATTTACCAACAATTTTAATAGGTTTTTTTTCAATTAAACTGTTGTATGCTTCCTTGTGTTCCTCAGTTATTGAATTCTAAAATTTAATAATTTTGGATATATGGAGAAGGAAAAATGATTTTGGTAGGGATTTTAAGAGATAAATGAAAATTTTGAACAAAATATGATAAATATATAATTCAAAAAATTAAAAATTTTATTGAAAATTATTCTTAGTAATAATTTAGTAAAACCTGTTTTCTGTTCTTGTAGAATATTTCTAAAAAGGAAAATTAGAACTGTTTTTAACTTAAAAAATAAGATAATGAACAAAGAAAAAACACTTTTTAAATATTTTTAAAGTAAGATAAAAATGAAACTTGAAGATGTGCAAATTTTTAACTTCGAAAGAGGTACTTACAACTAAAAGGGCTCAAAATTCTAATTGAGTAAGAAATATCTGTCCAATAGAGCAGAAGTTTATAGATAACAACAAATTTTTGTGAAGAACTTGTTTATTAGCTGAAATTATTTTTATGTTGTCTAAAAATCAATGACTTTAATAGGCTGAAATTTTTCACTCTATCAATTTAAAAAAGGTCGAAACTTTAGACGGCTTTTTTTCAACAGAAAAACTTTCATGTACTTTGGTTATTGCATCTCAAAAAGTATTTAAATTATGCAGCAAATTTTTGATTTTCGAAGTTTCATACTCCAGTATGAAGAAAATATTTTTCTGCCTTTTGTTTGCCATCTAACTAATAAATATTTACGAATTCAAAAATAATGAGCTTTATAGTGTAATATTTTTGAACATTATTTGCTAAGTATGAAACAGGCCGGGCCTTGTGGACGATTAGTGATTGGGATGTAATTGTTCTTCAGCAAAAAACGAGCAAAATAATAGGAAAATTTTATCAAACTGTCATTTCTAGTTAAAATTGCTGCTAGTTGTGTAATTAATGGTTGATTACTGATGAACATTTAATAGCTTGGGTTAAAGCCTAATGCACACCGACTAACAATAATAACAATTATTAACAATAAAAAAAAAAAAAAAACAATTATTAAACGTAATTAGAAACAAATTAACAATATTAAACGATAGCTAATAATAATTAATTAAAATTAAAAAAAATACAAAATTAATTTGCGCAAGTAAAAATAGTTGCATCAGCAGAAGCTGTCTGTATCCATGGTGTGCGTTAGACTTAAGGATTAATTATTAAAAACAATATTCTATGATTGAGAAACTTTTTATAGTTTATATTTAAATAATGGAGCCCCCCTTTTTCTTCAATTTCTTTTGAATTAACTAACTACAACCATTCAAATGTGATTATATATTGATTGTTTAAGGTTTTTATTTCATACTTAATATAATTAAAAAAATCAAATCTTGTTATAATATAAGCAAACCATTTTATCATAATTTTTAATTCCCGTTTGTGCATTTCTAATTTGATTTACAATTGTATTTTTTTCTTTTCCGTTTTTTTTAAACTTTGTAAATAGCCTATTGTTACACAAAATTTAAATTAGTAATATTTTTCCAAGGTATATCACAGTGCTATCTAAAATTGTTATTTTGAATTTTTGATTAAAACAGTCTTTAAGCAATAAAATGTAAATATTAAAAATTACGTCATACGAACAATTTTTTCTTTTTATGGATTACACTGAGATGAAGCTGTACCATTTTTAATATTTCCACAAAATTTATTATTATCGGTATCGGAAGATGATGTTTCATTGGGGAATGCCTGTTTAACTTTTAAATTGCTAAAAAGAGCACTCTGTGCATAATCGGCTTGTTTTTGACGCCAAAGCATTTCATTACGTTTGATTGCTGATACAGAAATTTTTTCAGGCCATTGAAAACCTAGAGGAGGATTTGATTGTCTTTTACAATTGGTTTCATTATTTTGTTCATAGTAGCGTTCTTTAGGGTAAGATTCGAAAATTTTTTGACTTGTTGGACTTTTTCCAGTTAATTTACTAACATCAAATTCAGAAAATAAGGACATTTTATCATAAGATGTCTTTCTTGAATTATTAGAAAAGGATTTATTTTTATTTTCCAAAATTTGAGTATTTATATCGGAATTGATATCATAAAAGTTATGATTGTATTTACCATCAAAATCAAAATTACAATTTTGTTTTCCATTGTTATCTCTTTCCATGTCATAGCTATAATGTGGAGCAGATTTAATACTTGCATTTGATCCATAAATTTTATCTTGTAAAGAACTAATCATTGATTTATGATTAAAATATTGCCGTGATTTTCGTGATTGATATATTGTTCTATTACGTATATCACATTCAGACATTGCAATATTACGATCAAAATCATTTTCACTACCTGAAGAAGAGCTACTATCCAAAATAAGTGGATTATAACTGAGCCGACGTAGTGTACGTGCTTTAATACTTCGTGATTTGTGAACTGTATTTCGCGATTGACACGTTAAAGAACTAGGAAAACGACAACGAAGATTATTATTCAGGTATTTAAAACGATCTGATAATGTATTTGACTTAGGTTCATAAGATTCTGTAAAAGACATTGATCGATATCTTCCATACTGGATTGTTTGTTGATTATCTTTATGTAATTTTTGTGATTTAATGTTATTTTGATATTTTAATGAAGGTGAAGAGCTTCTTTGTTTGCTACAACAATTTGAATAACGATTTTCAATTGAATTATTTATAATTACATCTTTTGGATTAAAATGATTATCTTGTGGACTTTGGCTACTTTTTTGACTACTACTTCGTCGGGATGATGATAGATTTGTTTCATGTGAAGCGAAACCTGTGTCTGGTGTACTAGAACGTTTATCTTCAAATTTTTCGGTAAAATCATTTGAAAATGGAGACGAATTATAACCTTGAGAATATGAAATATTTGTATCAATAAAATTATTGCAATCATAGTTCCTGTTATTAATCGGTTTTGTTGAATTAAAAGTCTTAGAAAAAGCTGATTTATCTTTTTTAGTCAATAAATTAGAATTAGCAAAAAGTGTTTCAGTTGATTCGTTATTTTCAAGTTCTTCATATGAATATAAGAAATCTAAATTCAATGCTTTCAATGTATTTTCAATATCAGTCAAATTATCACGAATGTCACGATAGCTTTCTTGTTCAATAATATTATTTTTAGATGATTCAATATTTAAGGGACGTGTTAATATTTCATGTGACTTTTGGAAACAAAAATTTGCACTTTCTTTATCAAATAAAGGAATTTTAATATCTGCATTAAATGTATCAATTTCTGTAAGAGATCTAAATCGTTTCTGTATATTAAGAAATAAATAAAATGAATTTTTTAAAGCAATATACAAAAATATATAAAATGTTTGTATATAGGATGTATAAGTTACGAAAGGGTGCACAGGTAAATAAAATTATGTTAGTGTAATTCAGTTTAATAAATTAAAATAATAATTATTTACAAATAGGAAAGTCATTATAAATAATCAATGTGTAGTTGTATATAAATTATTAATTATTAAACATTTAATTTTTAATTTATTAACTAATTAAATTTTAATTGCTAGGATAATATTTTTTTTTGAGTTTTTATGGTTTTACTGCATTATAACCTAAGCTGCTTAGTATAAAGCCAATATTTCGTAAATAAGGACTCATATCCTGGTAGAAAACAATATAACATTAATATTTCTACTTTGGGTATGCTATGCATTATAAAATTTTTAGAATTTTGTTGAAAAGAAGACCAAACCAAAGCAAGTAGTCCTGAAATATTTTCTGCATTCTGCACTTTCTGAATTCTATATTCATGAATTTTTCAATCATGCCCTTTTACATGAAGAATTCCTTGAAGGGTAACTCACTGAAATGCATCTACCCTACTGACTATTGTAATAAATTTTGATCTATTCGAAAATAAAGTAGGCACTGGATTTTATAAAGTAACTAAAATGCAGAGTAGCTATTGTGAATTGGAAAAAGTTTTTCTGGGTATCATGCAGAACATACGAATAACGAAGTTATTATTATATTCGTATTTATTATAAATAAACGCATTTCAATCAATTAAAATACTTATCGTCAGAAATTTTTAATTTAAAAAATCTATATTAATGAAATAGGAATACTTAAAACTTTTTATTTCAAGTATCAGTACACCAATATAATTGAAACAGTAGCATAGAAGAATTTAAATTTAATATTGTAGAAGAAACTGTAACAACCCAGCGGAAAAAATAGAATAAATACCAAGTTGAATAAGTGGAATATATGAAAAAGCTCTTTCATGCCACCTTTCACTTGAACCGAGATATACTAGTATGGAATTTCGTAATGTATTTCCTACTAAAGACTAAAACTTTTTTACTGCCTTCCATTCTGTATATAAGATCGTAATGTTAAATAAATGCAGGAAGGAAGGTGGTTTGTACTGGAAGTGAAAGGCCGGTTCAACTTCCAATGATCTTAGGTTTGAAGGCCTTCAGGAAGAACAAAACGGGAATAAGCTATTAGCAACATTATTTATAAGCTGGCGTCATTTTTTCGTGCTAGCAACATTCATAACATAACATGGATTTATCATAACATCTCTAATACATACAAATGTTGGTTTGACATTTTACAGTAGTTTTCACCGTAGTATGTAGGTTTGATTGTTACAGTGAACGTTACTAAATTGATATTTTTAGAGCAATAAATAATATATATATAGCTGAGCTTTTTCTTTAGCTTAATGAACCTTTCCTGATGAGCTTCAATGGTTTACTTCCAAGTAAATTTTACCCATCACACAATAAGAGAAGTCAAGTAATTATGCTAAAATCCAACTTTATTTATCATAGTGGCTTCTATCAATTATGAAATTAGTTCGCAGCTCCTAGAGAAGAATGGGCTAACTGAAGAATAAAATGAATAAGACTACTAGTGAAGAGATGGATTATAAAAGATTGTAGCAAATTAAATTAGAATCATATAGCTAAGCGCAAGGTTAAGATTATTTTTTGACTTTCCTATTAAAATGGATTTTTAAGCTTACCTGCAAATCAGGAATATTTTTCAATTCTTCTGTGAAATTTTTTCGCTCCTTGCTATTGGAAAGAGCATTTGAGTGACTACTTATTGTGGTAATATTATCTTTATCTCCTGTATTATGATGTGCCAAATTAGGGAATCGAAAGCTAAACTTTCTTTTTGGACTAACTGTAACGTTATTATGATCTAATACTAAATCAGTCATTGATCTGTCAATAGAAGGCTAAAAAAGTAAATTAAATAAGTAAATTTTTCACTATATACCGTGCACTTATTTCATTAGCTATTTCGATAGCTTGATTGAGTATTTTTTCTTCTTTTACAGATATTGGCTTTACAATTCCAGAATTTTTCTTTTTAATTGTCTTATTATTACTACTCTCTCCTGTATTATTTTTTTTACTTATTTTAGAAACAAGTTCAGTCATTTCATTTTTAATATTTGTATGATCAAAATCTGATGATTTTGGAACTGATTCTATTTGTGTTGAACCCATTGAACCAAACATAGAACTAATTTCTTCTAAAAGTGAAGGCCCTAAATCAAATACTTTATCTGTAGGAATTTCATCATCAGAAATTTCATGGTATTCATGTTGAGATTCAGCTGTATTTCCGGCCCAATTTAAAGATTTATTTATATCAGTTACTTGTAATGATCTATCATCTATAGTCATATTATTAAATGCATTTGCTTCCAATCCATAATCATTATTTTGTAATCCAATATTTTGTGGGCATTCATTATTTATCAAAAATGGATTTGAAGCAGTGAAATTAGTTTGAGATGGGAAATCAAATGCTGAGCCAAATATATTTGCTTGTTGTTTTGGTGTATTTTCATTTGAATTAACAAATGATGGATTTGTTGAAGACGTTGTAGATGATTCCAAAAAATATCCACTAGCTGTTTGTAAAGAATCTGGACTTGTTGGTGTTGGCGGTAAAAGAAGTGGTGTTTGTTCAATATCTTCAGATGGTTTATAAGGTGTAACAATTTGTCTTGGAAGATGATTGTACTGTTAAAATAAATTTATTTAATTTAAATTTTTTATCTAGGAAAATGAATCATAACTACATTTTGGGATGATGCAAGAAATGCCACATCTCCGAAATAGGCTCCATCTAAGCCAACATGACCTGTATGTTTTAAATCATTTTGAGGCATTGAAATCATTTCTGTACGTAGTTTACGTTTACTGGATCGATCACTCATTCGGCAGAATGAATCACTAAAAAAAAAAATAAACAAAACAACAATTTTTTAAAACATTTCTTACCGATTATTCGTTGAGGGAAGTCCTTCTAAAAATGCAACTGTATTCGCGGGATTAAAAAGTCCCGTTTTTCCGGAATTTAAAACACCTTTCCAATATGGAGAATTATTTGTTTTATCCAAAACAGTAATAATCTCTCCCTGACGATACATAAGATGATCTTTTTTTATATCCGAATTACTAGCTATAGTTTTTAATTGCTCTGGCTTCATATCAGGTAGTGTTAAATAAATTTCATTAAATTTTGGACGTTTGTTTGGATCATGTTGCCAACATTTTAGCATTAAAGTATAATATTCACGAGGGCAACAATCTGGTTGTTCCAAGCGCTATTTAAAAATATAAAATATTAAAACTGATGATTCATTTTAAATTATTTACTTGATAGTTAGGTTCATCGATTGCTTCCAAAATTTGTTGGCCTGTTAATGCTGCCCATGGATGAAAACCATAGGAAAACATTTCCCAAAGACAGACAGCATAAGCCCATACATCTGACGCATTTGTAAATCTTAAGTAATTTATACATTCTGGAGCACACCTTAAATTATTAATTTTTTTTTATTAAACAACCTTCTTATTCTTTTCTGTTTATAAATTATGTTGAGGTTATATATACCATAAATATATAAAGTGTGGGTGTAAATTTTTAATGAAATTTTAAAAATACTAAATAAGAAATTATTCTGCATGATGGCTAATGTGATGGGTCTAATACTACAAAAATTTTAATCTCTAATCTCTTAATCTAAAATTAGACGAGATTTTATGTTTTTATATAAAACATATTTCACATTATATGTGCAGTGTTATTATACTGAGATTGATAGTCTAAAACGAATATAGTCCATTATAGAATCTTGTTAAATTGAAGCAATAAAACCAATACAGACTCTTCTTGGTTACGTAGAAATTTTCTATGCTTTGAAAAACATTGAATAACTCTAAAAAAATACAGACCTTATTTTGCAATTAAGAGTTATGTATTTATTTACAAATAGAATAAATTAAGTATAATAATACCCTTATTCTTACCATGAAATCGGCAGTTTTAAATTTACATTTAAATTTGATTTATAATAGTCTTTTCCAACGCCTAATGCCCTTGAAAGACCAAAATCTGATATTTTAACTTTGTTCTTGCTAAAAACAAGGATATTTCTTGCAGCCAAATCTCTAAAAGTTATATAAATTAACAATTAATTATAATAACTAAACATTTGTTTGTTACCTATGTATTAATCGTTTGTTCTCTAAATACATCATTCCATTACATATTTGTATGGCAAATTCACAAAGTGTTGGGATTGTTAAAAAACTTACTCTTAAACCAGAATCTTTTAAGCATTCTAAAAGAGATCTCAAGTGAGCTAATTCCGTAACAAGCATTAATGAATCGGTGTCTAAAACTACACCATATAATCGTACAATATTTTCATGATCAATTGCATGCATTATTGCAGCTTCCTTTAAAAATTCCATTGGATTTGATTGCATTCTTTCTCTACACAAACATTTAATAGCAACTTGTATCTGTAAATGTTTTATGAAGCAATTTTTTAAATTTGAATATAGAGAAATTTACTCTTTCAGCTCCATTTGTCCAAACTCCTTGCTGAACAATACCAAATTCACCTATTCCGAGTTCTTTATTTACACATATTGAATCTGCAGGAATAATATGCTTATTGTTTGGAATTTTAATTGGAGAATTGTCATATTTTACGGGCTCGGTGTTGGTAATATAGACAGCCTAAATTAAAATTTATTTTTAAATAAATATTATTTTATTTATTTACATATATATTATTACATGATTGTCGTCTTTCTTTGGATTTTGTAATAGCCTTTTAATTTTACTGAGATAGCCATGTGGGTAGTATTTCTCATAAAATTTCCGAAGACGACGAACTTCTGGTCTAGTCATTCCAATTTGTTTTAAATCTTCATCGGAAGCATACTTTAAATGCAATGCATTTTGTATCTTTAATTCATTTCTAAAAAGCAGTTTTAAGATTTTAATAACTTTATTGAAAATCTAAAAATACTAACTTGATCGAGTTGTAATACTGTTGTAGCTCCGATTCTACCAGAAACTCATACAAATCAATTTGTTTTGGTTCTAGAATATAGGAATTTTAGATTGAGATGATTTAACTGTTCTGAAGGAAAGTGTTTTTAATTTAGTGAAAAGCTTTCGATTTTAAAGAAAAAATACAAATTCCAAAGTTTGGTTCTAGAAAATTTCATTTACATGGAACTACGAAAGAAAATAATGAATTTACACTATATTTATTCATTTAACGCCTGGATTATTTCGCACACATCATTATTTTTGGAAACTTTTTCATTAGAAAAATTAGGTTATGCAAACTTTTTAAAAATTTCTATATTTGGAATTTTAAAAGAAATCATTCGTCAAATCATAGTAACGATAACTGAATTTGATAATTTTATAAATTATTTATTAAAATAATATTTTTAGAAACCATTTTAATGTTATAAATAATTGGAAGTTAAGTTTTCTGTGATATCCATAAGGATATAGGATTTTCAAAATAAAAATCACAATAAACAGAAAAATTGCCTCACCCATATTGCAGCAGGAAGCTACTTTTAAATAAATAGCATCATTTTGTAGTCTTTTTGTTGAAAAATTAATTAAAAATATTATAAAAATTAATTAGAAATTGTTAAAAAAAACTCAATTGACAAATGACTACACCCCTCAAACAGCGATGTGTCAAATTCCGATTATCCATTTTGTGTGCTCGCGTTCATAACATTGACGTCTGTGGCCAAAACAGCTATATTTGACGGGGCATCATGAAGCAGACTCTCTTTGGTTTTATAGGCTAGGGAGACACCAGGTAAGGGGAAAATTCGAAATATTCAGCCTAAAGGGGACCCTTGACCAATCCAATCAAACTGTTAAAGCACTTTGATCATAGTAATTTGATGAGTTAAGGGATGTTCAGGTCAAATGTACCTGTCATTTTGAGAAAATTTGATGAATACTCATCAAATTTATATGTCACAATTAGATATACCCATGCAGCAAGAAATGAAGTAAGGTGTTCCGAGCCCGATGCTAATAATCAGCATTTGCTGCCCCTTACAATTAAAGGCACTCTAAAGCTTTTTCTTCATACATAGCTGGCTTTGGAAAAGTGTGTGTAATATAATCGGTGTTTCATATCAAAATATACCCAGCAAACAAAATGATTCTCTAATGAATTCACTAGAGAATCATCTAAGGTGAAGTAAAAAAATAAAAAAATAAAATGAATTTTTCAAACTATATTTCCTAAATAATTTTCAAAAGTTTTACAAAAAAATAGCAACAAAAATCCAAATATCACATATGCCTCTTCATTCTCATGTGAAAAGGAGGCATAATAGAAGCAGGGGCCGGATTCTGTCTCAGGGAAAAGTGATAATGAAAAGAACTGTTTTCATTATCATAAACATTATCACTTTTCACCAAAATGCGATTCTGTCTTGATAAAATCTGCTAATACCCGTTCTTAACAGACGCAACTACAACGTTGTAGTCTTCCATACAAAAGAACTCCATTCTTAACAGCAAAGTCTGTAGTCAGTACAAAAAAAACATGGCGTCTAAATCTCAAAACATATGATTTGAAATGTCAAATCAGATGTTACAGTTTATTAAATTTTTTAAAAGTGTTTTAACTAAAAAAATTAAAGAAAAGTTAAGAGTTTATAATTTTGGTCACGTAAATTGTTTTATAAAGTCAAATAATGAATATTAGTGAAGTAAACCGAGCTGAAATACACAAAACAGGAGGATCCAATAAGAAAAAATTCTCAATAGATGTCAATTTTCTTTGACTCCAGACTTTAAAAGGCTGTAGTTACTACACAGCTCCAACCACTTATGTACTCAGTTCGCCCATACAAAAATGGCTTTCTGTGTAGTTGGAAAGTGTGTAGTTCGCCTGTTAAGAACGGGTATAAGTGATAAAAACAAGTGCTGAATTGCTGAGTGATAAATTCTTGCTGTCAAATGTGACAAAAATATTTGTAATTTAGAGTATTCTGTATTACATATTTATTTAAATCATTTTAAATTAAGGTAAGTTGTTTATTTTATATTAAGGTAAGTTGTTTATTTTCTAATGGTAAACAATAACTCTCGTTAAATTACAGAAAATTCATAGGATTCATAATTTTGAAAAATAGAAACCATGAGTTTGGCGGCTATATATATGAGGCGAAATTCACAGTATAGACAAAGGTATGTATAGAATAATTTGGTTTGCTCTTTTTTAATATATTTTTCATTTCGGTAAAGTAATTAAGCTATTGTGAAGGGGATTGCGGGATGCTTATGGAGTGGGTGTAAAAATACTTTATGGAAATTTCAAAATCTTAGAACTATTCAAAATAACGATCGCCTTAATATGAAAAGCATTTATGGTTCTAGGAAAAACTACTTAAATAAAACATGTAACACAGCAAATTATTCTAAGAATGTAATGTGATTTTGAAATAAATGTGAAGGATTAATAAATAATCTTTAGAATGTAACTTTTAATAATATTTAACCTTATCTGCTAATCCCATAATTGCACCTTTTGTGAAATATAAAATGAAATAATTCATGCAAGATAATAGAGCAAAAATACCATCCAAAAGCAAAATAGGATTATTTTAAGATAATCTAACGAAAAACAATTTAAAACAAAACTTAAATAAAAACATAATTTTTTCTCAAATTTTAGTTGATTTTCATAATTTTAAATATTGATTTCAAAATTTTTATTCGTTTTTAATAATTTATCATTTCGTTTTCATGGAAAAAATTTTGGTGATAAAATATTTATCAGAATGAAAACTTTTTAGCAATAGTTTTCATTATCACGGCAACTTAGAATCGCTCAAGTGATAAAATACGTCAAAATGGCTATTTATCATTATCATTCTTACTTTTCTCTGAGAAAGAATCCGGCCCCAGCAATGCAAATTCAATGCCACTCTGTTTATATATAAGAAAACGAGACATAGAAAATGTATGAAAGCTCTTTTTGATATGTTTCTTATAAGAAAGCTATATATAGCATATATGTGCATGCCATAAGATTTCACGCACACATACGCAGTTTGTTGCATATGTATGCTGGGCCCCTTCGCTATAAGGACATCGTAATGTTAAAATCATGAACATTAGGATGGGAACACGGAGCTTTCGTACCTGCTATATGGAGATATGGAGGCCTATTGTCAGGCTCGGATTTCTTACTGGGTATTTTGAGCAATTATGTGAATAGCTCCAGTTTTCATATTATCATAGTAATAGAATATATATTAAAATAAGTTTTTGAACTTTCTATTATTTTGATTTTTAAGTTGTTTCAGGGGAATTTTAAAAACATTACTTAATTTTTTAAGCATGCAAGTGCATACATAAATACGAACAATATATTTATATGCTAAAATTAGCACTGTTTTGTCACCTCCCACATTTCGCAACATTTCTCACATTTCCAAACAAAAACAAGACCTTTGTTGTTGATTGTATATTTTACCATTAATCATTTAATTTTCTTTTATTTTTACATAGAAATTGAAAATTGAATATTCGTTATTTTTATTCAGTTAAAAATAATCATTTTCTTAGTATAAATATAAATATAAATAAAAGTGTGCAATTCATACACCATACTTTGATCAAATTTATTTGATCAGTTAAGGGTCTCATATTGAGTGAATATATAAGCAAAGTTTGCTTAATCCATCAAATAACTTTGACAGTTTGATTGGATTCATGATGCACCGTCAAATATAGCCAAATCACATTATCGTAGAATTTACGGACACAATTAGAACAGCGGAGTGTGATGCAGTGGAAATTTAGAAAGATTTGAGAATTTTTTAGGTAAATTTTTGAATTAAATTAATCGAAATTATGATTAAAACGGGGTTATTGTTATATTTTTCTTTAAATTTTATAAACAACAATTCTGAAACGCCAAGAAAGTCAGCGAACATCAAGGAATTAACCACAGATGTGTGGTGACAGCAAATCATTAAATTATTTTGTACTGAAACCAAAGTAGCTATTGATTTATATGACTATAAATGAGCCCGAATTCAAATAAATATTCCACTTGAGTTTTGTATTTACAACACACATTATAAAAATTGCAATAGATGAAATAAACTAAATAAAATAATTAGCTACAGTGCTGACTCCGATATTGGATAATATAACACGGGACTAAACCATAATTTTTTCTGATGTGAGGCTGCTTCGGACGTGATTTATTATCCAATTAACTAAAAATAACAATTGCCAATGTTAATTGTTCAGCAGGAACGTCAGCCATTAACAGTATAGACCATTTCAAGGTGCGACTTGTAACGAACCCTGTCTATAGACCTAAACCATGAATTGAAAAAAAATTTTTTTTTAAATTTTCTTCAAGTAATATTAGACTAGCATCAATACAATAATTGTGACCAAATGTCAAGTGGTTACATTTGGTCTGTATTATTGTAACTTATTGGAAAAAAGAATTTAAAAGAATTTAAAAGAATTTAAGGGACACTTGGTCAATTTGGGTGGTCAAGATGTAAGCACTTGAGAGTGTTTCCTTATCTGGAAAACATAAAATAATTAATTTATGGGAAACGTCATTAATTTGAATGAGGGAAAGTTGAGATGTAACTCGCGTGTTAGAATTTTATTATTATTTTTTTTTTGTGTGGATTGGGAAAAGGGTATTGGCAATCAGATGGGTTGTGAAAATATTTTTTGAAGTGAGTCGAGGCCAGATTTTAGTAGAAGGAGGGCCCTGTTCGTTTGGGCTCTGACCTTACTGTAGTTTTTTTTGGATTCAAGTTTTGGTGTTTGTTATGAAAAGCGCTAAATGCTTTCTGGGAGAAGAAAAAATGCATGAAAAGTGTTTGATCAAAGTGTTTAAATAATTATAGTTGAAAATTAAATAAATAATATAATTAACTTAAAGGATGTTTCGACTATGAATGACATTAAGTTTAGGGAAAGAAACCTTTTGTGTACAAGGGAGTGCAACGAATTTTTTTTTTGAGTTATGACCTTGTGAAATGACTATTATGAATATATGGGTTTAATAAAAAGGCGTGAACCGTGCAAATTAAGGATGTTAAATATAGCGAGTGAATTATTTTTAAAAGTTTTGTTGCATATAAACATTACAAAAAAAACCTTTAGTATATATATTGTTGGTTGGAGAGGAAGAAAGGAAGAGCCATATTGGATTATGTAAATGAATATAATTGATTTAAAATGGCTACCATGGTTGCTACCTATGAGAAAGTTTTTTTTTGTTTACTCATTAGAGAAATTACATAATGATTGGTTAACGGATTTATTAAATAATATATATAGTGATTAAAATAAAATTAATTTGGAGAAAAGAAAAAAAAAAATTTCCCTAAAGATGAACAGAATAAGTTATTATCTTATTAAAATATTAAAAATTATCAAAAAAGAAGAAGATGGAGGAAAAATTTTAGAAAATTTATTTACTGGAGAAGCTTAGGAAAAATCGTGAAATGAGCAGAATTTAAATAATATTTGTTTTTTTTTATTTTTACATTAAGAGTTGATTTAAATACAACGATTTCTATGTTAGATTATAACTTTTGTTTATAATTTTGTTTTGAATTGATTTTCTTTCCGAAGAAAAAAATAAAGAGAGAAAAATAAAAAAATCATGTAGGTTTTGTTTTGCTTTTTTTTTTAAATGAACAATAGGTTTTTTTGGTCTTTTGTTTTAATAGTTACTTTAAATTAAGTTTTGGTTTCCCGTACGGCCCTTTAGGCTGAGAGGGATGTCACAGTCGCACATTCCCTCACTGATTTATTTTCTCTTTCTCTTGGAAGCGGTTTTTTTGAGCCATGTGCCCCGTCTACTGCATAACGCAGTTTTTTTTTCTTTTGCGAGATATGTTTCCCATTTGTTGTGACAAGAACCACCCCTACGCTCTACCGCTATAGCCGCGCATAGCAAGCTCGCAACATAGTCACAGCCAAAGCAACTGGTGAATTGTGCGTATCATTCGGTCATCATAGGGGTGTGGCCTCGACCACGAATGAACGTACAATATAACAAATGGCGCCCAACGTAAGGCAGTCGAGAGTCGGCAGAGTAGGAGATGGCTCTCCGTATTGCTTTGCGTCGAGGTGTAATGTGTTAAACGTTGCCCTCTTCTCCCCATCGTTGCAGTTTTGCAAATGTTTTTATGCTTCACGCACCCTTGATGGATTCTCTGGCTGTTGAGCCCTTCTAGTCTTTTTTTTATTATTATTATTGGATCAGATCGCTCTGCACGAACAATAGCTTAGTCTTATTCTTTTTCCAAATCTGATTTTCGTGAGTACTTTTCCACTCTGAAACCAAGGCTACTGGTATTATTCTTGAATAGGTTTGAGGCTGTGCTTCTTGTCCTGCGGATATGACAGATAGTCTAAAACTCAGTCAAGTGAGCGGACCCTGATAAGGAATAACCTAAGAATTAAATTCTTGAGTCTGTGTACTTGGCCAGGCCGAGTCACTGCGGATTATTCTTGGGAACTTCTTTTAGGAGGGTCATGTTATACTCAACGGATTGGATTCTTGAACCTGTGTTCTTGGCCATGCCGAGTCACTGCCGATCATCTTGAGAGGAATAACTGGCCGTTTACCATCAACGCTCCCCATTTTCTGAAGTACTCCTCTTCCCAAAGTACTATTAGAGCTCAAGCGGCAAATATTAACCATTTTGACATTGGATGGTGGTGCGATAACAACCTTACAGTAAGCAGTAGGCTCAGTTTATATAGCTCAATCCTTCTCCCACTTTAATACCCTGCAACAACCTACATCCCTTTTTCCTCAATTTTCTTTCATATAGGAGATTGGGACATCTCAAATGATAAAATGAAAAAATAATATAAACAAAAAATACTGCAAAATAAAATAATTTTTTTTGGAAAATAAATAATAATATTGGAAAATAAAATAAAATTTTTTTTTTAGGAAAATAAATAATAACAATATAACTGAAATTAATAAAATTAGGCATTAAGTAATACTAATTGTAAGTACTGCATACGATATCAAATATATTACACGCATTTAAGTACTATTGATCTGATTAGCTATGAATACATCAATAAATAATAAATTAACCGGAAAAGGGACCAAAAACCGAGCGACTAGGTCTACTGCCACTGGGACTCTCCCAGCAGGAGATCATGACCCACTTCCTACTATCCTCTATGTAGGCACAGACCCCAACTTAAACCTCAACAGGCCTGATATTTTGGGACAAGCCAATGAAAGAGAACATGGTAATCAACCAGGTAACCAAATAGATAAGAAAATGTCTGAAATGGACCAAATGATGCAGCAAATGGATGCAATGATGAACAGATTAGAATCAACCATACCTGTTACACGGCTTGCTGACAATGTATACCGAAACGAACAACAAACTAATATCTTCCAGGAGCAGAACTTCAACGCGCTAACTCCACGATTGCCCACATTGGATAAATGGGGCATTAAATTTGAAGGGATCAACGGAAAGCGAACTGTCGAAGAATTTCTTCGCCACTTCGACTCCCTCTGTAATATTTACAACGCCAGATGGGAACACCTCAACCAAAATTTTCATCTGTTACTGGGAGGACCAGCATTAAAGGAGCTTTACTCCAAATGTATGGGTCTCGTGCAACAGACCTGGACATTACCATGACAATAATGAATGAAAAACAAAAAGATCATGAGACCGTCAATGATTATTTTTAAAAAAGCTTTGGGTCTACGGCCCCAAATGTCTACTCCAATCCCCGAAAAAGAATTCGTAAGGGTGCTATATCGATTATTGCGACTGGATATGCTTATCCAGTAGACATTTCATATATAAATACTATAGAGGAGCTGAGACACAGATGTTTGATCATTGAAGGCAGAGAAGGACCACCTCAGTCGGGATGGTCTAGATATGTAAATTCTAGGCACATCCAGGAGTTACAGCAGGATAACTACCAGCCTCAAAACTTTGGACCTGTAGAGGAGGTTCAACACAACAAGTATGGCTGAGCTGCGAGCCAACGTACATGGACTTGTTGGAATTGCCAACGCACAGGCCATGGTTTCATGGATTGTGATGAAGAATCAAACGGAAATTCTGTTCCTCCTGCGGTAGGGATGGAGTAATGAAACCTCACTGTCCGAAATGTAATCCGGGAAACTTACCCCGAGAGCGGAAGATCTTCGGCCCACCACACTTGGAACAAAAATAATGGCCAACCCATCACTAAAACTGACTATCCTGCCTCGAGCCCCTCCTCCAGAGCCACCGTTAGTAATGCAAACTCCTCCTAGCAACTCTTTGCATGAACATTGGAAGGCTTACCGAGAGGCTCGAGAAAGGATACTCGGTTCGGTTGACCATAACACATACCCAAATTTGAATTAATTATATTGGGGACAATTTCAAATTAAACGAGCCCGTAGAAGTCGACAATATTAGGAAAAGGTACAATGACAGCGCTATGTTCATGAAGCAGTTTTAGATCGCAACGGCGACATACGCCCATTTTTAAATGTTCAAATAGGAAACGAAAATATTACGGGACTACTAGACAGTGGCGCTAGTGTCAGCTGTTTGGGAGTAGGAAGTGAAGATCTTTTGCATCGCTTAAATCTTATATGGACCCCTATGCATTCCCAAATTCAAACTGCAGATGGTAAAGGCCAGAAAATCATAGGTCGTGTTAGTACCAATCTCACATTTAGAGGAAAATCTGTATTGTTAGATCTGTTTATTGTTCCTGGTTTACAACAAGCACTTTATTTAGGAATAGATTTCTGGAAAAAAGTAGGACTAGCACCCGTTTTAATTATCTTATCCCATCCGGCCGGATGATAGTAATATTAACCCACAGATGCACTCCTTGTCACCCGCTGAAAGGCAACTTCTTGATGCTGTGATCACTTAATTTCCTTCTTACAGGGATGAAGGGTTAGGTAGGACCACTCTGGAGGAGCATATCATCGACGTTGGGGATTCACCCCCTATTAAGCAGCATCATTATCCAGTCTCTCCTGCGATTCAACAACTAATGTATGCAGAGTTGGATAGGATGCTGGACTTAGGAGTCATCCAAGAAAACCAAAGTGCTTGGAACTCCCCAGTAGTCCTTGTTTGGAAACCTGGGAAGGTTCGACTGTGTTTGGACTCTCGCAAGGTCAATGCTGTTACCAAGAAGGATGCATATCCTATTGGTATGATTGAAGGTATTCTAGGTCACTTTCACGATACCAAATTTATTACTAGCTTAGACTTGAAAGACGCCTTCTGGCAGATAGGGATTGAGAAATCATCTAGAGACGAAACGGCGTTCACAGTACCTGGAAGATCACTTTATCAGTTTAAGGTTATGCCGTTTGGCTTGTGTAACGCCCCACATAGAATGGCTCGCCTTATGGATAAGGTGATCCCCGCTCATCTAAGGCCTAACGTCTTCATATACCTAGATGATCTTTTAGTAATCAGCTCTACTTTCAAATCACACTTAGAGATGCTTCGTAAAACAGCTGATTGCCTACGTAAGGCCGGGATTACCATCAATGTTCAGAAAAGCAGTTTTTGCAGGAGGGAAGTCAAGTACCTTGGTTTTATTGTTGGTGAGTCAGGTCTTCGTACTGACCCTCAGAAAGTATCAGCAATGGAAGAGTTTCCAGTCCCAAAGACCTCAAAACAACTCTGGTGGTTTTTGGGAATGACTGATTGGTATAGAAGGTTCATTGCCAACTATTCCTCCGTGTCCAGCCCCCTGACAGACTTGTTAAAAGGCTCTGGAGGACCAAAAGGATTTAACTGGAATGAAGAAGCTCAACAATCTTTTGATACCCTTAAAAGAAAATTAATAGAGGCACCCACGTTAGTCAACCCAGATTTCAAAAAACGATTCTTCATCCAGTGTGATGCAAGTAAAATAGGAATTGGAAGCGTTCTTTTCCAAAAGGACCAAGAAGGTGGAGAGAGACCGATAGCTTTTATGTCCCAGGAACTCAATTCAGCTCAGCGCAACTACAGTATCACTGAGCTCGAGTGTATTGCAGCGGTGCTGAGCGTGAAAAAGTTTCGAGCTTACGTGGAAGGTCATAGTTTCACTATTATAACTGACCGCGCGCGTTTGAAATGGCTGATGGGGTAAAAAGAGCCTTCCCCGAGGCTGGCGCGTTGGAGTTTGAAGCTTCAGGCATTCGACTTCGAAATAGAGCATAGGAAAGGGAGCCAGAACGTGGTACCGGATGCATTATCCCAGGCATATCCAGATGAGATGGCAGAATTGGAAAGAGCTAGCTATATGGTGAACCTTGGTTCCTCGTATTTCTCTTCCGAGAAGTATAAGGAATTAAAGGAAACCATCATACAAAACTCACAAAGATTTGTGTGTTTCTGATAGGTATGTGCATAAACGAATTGAAGCATGTTCTGGTGACCAAGTACAAGAGGATAATGCGTGGAAGCTTTGGATTCCAGCGGAGCTGACCGATGACCTCGTGAGAATTACTCACAACCCACCAATGATGTCACACGGAGGAATATCAAAAACCTTAGACAGGCTACGTGAAAATTATTACTGGCCGAACATGGCAGCGCAAGTTCTCGACTTTAATCAAAATTGTACTGACTGTAAAGAAACGAAGGCTCCCAATTGTATCTAACGTCCAGCCATGGGTAAGGAAAGGAAAACACAACAACCATGGCAAAACCTGTTTATGGATTTGTTAGGTCCATACCCGAGGTAGAAAGAAGGAAACATTGGAATTCTTGTGGTAGTTGACCACTTCACGAAATTTCCGCTGCTGCATGCCATGAAAAGATTTACCACCGGGAGCATTGTCAAATTTTTGGAGCGTGAAGTGTTCCATACTTTCGGAGTTCCCGAATGCATAGTTTCTGACAATGGATCACAATTTTGCTCCCAGCAATTCGATAGGTTGTTGACAAAATATGGAATACGACATTTCAAGACGACTTAATATTCTCCTCAGGCCAATGCTTTGGAGAGGGTGAATAGATCCATCCTGGCGGCCGTACGAACATACATACTAAAGGATCAACGAGAAAGGGACCAATATCTCAGCCATATAGGCTTTGCATTGCGTAGTGCAACGCACTCAGCAATTGGGCAATCACCATACCATCTGCTGTTTAGTCACAACATGGTTAGTCACGGGTCGCCCTATGAACTCTTTCAGAAGCTAAATGATCTGAGAGGGGAGAACAGAGTGGTCTTGAACTTATCTGATAAGATAACGTCTGCATGAGGAGGCAAGACATCGCCTGCATCAAGCTTTTGAACGAAGTGCAAAATCGTACAAAATAGATTTTGTGTGGAAACCTATTAATTAATGGGATAAATTATAACCCAGATATGCAATATAGTTTAACACAAAGCCGAAGGGTTAAATTTTAAATCTGAAAAACAGTTGGTGAAAATGCAAGAAAATCTTAAGCGATAGATGTTTAATATTCACATAAAAACAAAGAATGAGTATAGTAAAAATTTTGACCGATGAACGTAACGTGCGAGATATAGAAATTATTATTTTTTTTAACCCTAATCCTACCACGATGTGACTCTGAGTCACATTTGAGCTTTGAACATGAATTTTTGTATTATTTTATATTGCACTTCCATACTTTTTTTTTTAGATTTTACGTTAAATTAACAATTAACAATAAAAAAAAGTTTTTGTAAATTTTGTGTTAGTCATAGTACCAAAATTAACCTTCTTCACAAAAAGTGTATTATAATACCACGATGTGACTCACAGTCACATAGTTCATTATTAGATTACGTTGAGTTGATGTTAAAGAGATGGTTGCTTAAATTATTTATTCAGTAATTTTTAAATGAAAGTTTTTGTAATTTGTTGTGCAGTTCTTTGGAATTGTCAGTTTAATTTTTAAAAAGTATTAAAAAAATATAATAAGATAAGATTCTTTTACTAGCATGTATGTAGTTAAAAATGGAGTCATTTATTTCCAGAATGCATTTTATATGAAATTTTAGTTTTTCTAATATTTCTACTTAAAGTAATAAATAAAGCAAAGTTTTATTTTTTATTTTTCTGCAAAGAAACATTAATTTAATCACATTTTTTTTTTTTTATTTTAAAAAATATTATTTTCTATATAATATAAATTAGCAATTATAATACAGATTAATAAATACATATTCTGTATTAGTTCATATAATCTAAATTAATTTTTTCTAAAATAAAAGTATGCCTCAGAAAAGTAAAAGTTAGACAAAACTGCTGCTCGGTTGATCTAAGTAAATATTACTAATTGAATTTTCGGTATTTAAATATCTCCGTGGTATATCTGCTGGAATTTTACTAGGTAAATTTGTTGGTAAAACTTTTGGCTTTGGTGGAAGCGGTGGTGGTCCACTAATTGAAATATTTTGGTTTGTATTATTTTCTTTTGTATTAATGTTATTAATATTTTTGCATATAGAAAGGCGTGGTGCTGGTTGTGGTCTCTTATTTACTGAATATGTTGTCTTCACCTCATCATTGATTCGGTTGATTGTTTCTTGAGTTTTACGAAGTTTTGTTATAATACCTAAATTCTCATTATTTTTGAGAAAATCTGGAAGTTCAGAATTGATTTCTGTGCCTCGTTGATCCTCCAGTCGTGCTCTTTGTGCAGGCTTCAAACCTTCCAGAAACTCTTCTAGAATAATAATTCTATGCGAATGGATGAAAACTTTTACGTTTGTTTAACATACCATGGTTTCCCGTTAATCCAGTTACTTGTAATTTGACAATTAAAGGTTTACGAGTCCCATTTTGATTTGGATCACTGTTTGTTGTATTTGTGCTACAACTTTGAGCATCTTCAGGAACTGATGTTGAATTTTTATTAGTAATTGCAGAAGCAGTAGATATTTTTCATGGTCGTACTCCATTCATATCAGGCCTTTTGGTCATTTATGGATATTCGCCTATAAAACTCATATAATTTGAATTGAAAGTGATATATAATTAATGAAATTAAATTATTAATTGTCGAAACCTATTTATTTTGATGTAATATGATAAGGTTAGTATATTGAATAAAAAAAAAATTAAAAAAGATTTGATTAGGGGTGAACCTTTTGGTCATTTATGGATATTCGCCTATAAAAATCATATAATTTGAATTGAAAGTGATATATAATTAATGAAATTAAATTATTAATTGTCGAAACCTATTTATTTTGATGTAATATGATAAGGTTAGTATATTGAATAAAAAAAAAATTAAAAAAGATTTGATTAGGGGTGAACCTTTTGGTCATTTATGGATATTCGCCTATAAAAATCATATAATTTGAATTGAAAGTGATATATAATTAATGAAATTAAATGCTTACATTGCTGCAAACAGGACGCAATGTAAGCAAACTAAATAAAAAGGTTTATGCTACCGGATGCCACTTGGGTGGCTCATGATAAATTTGATAAGGGATTAGATTTTTTTGTTCAGTTACATAGGAGAGCTCCCACACAAAACATTGATATATTTTTCATATATTTTAAATTTTTTAATTTTTTAGTTTACCTTTTTAAAGATAAGTTTAATATGCAATGTTAGGTTGAGTTATGAATAACCTAATTCGGGTAGGAATTCACTTGGAGTTTATTACAACAACTACTTGAGGTTATCCTAAAAATATTAACAGCAAAACTTGTAATTCTTTCAAAATTTATATTTAACTCTTGTTATAAGATTTTTGGGTTGCGGAAATTAGTTTCAGAATGGTGTATAATTTTAATTAGTTTCTGCCTCAAACTATACAAAGCCTAATATACCCTTATAAAATGAAAGGAGGTAGCCTTCGCTAGAGATAATTTTATTAAAATAATTGTGCTCCCAAATTCTTTTTTTTTTACCACACTGAAGATTCAACATGAAAATAGGAGAATCAAGAGCTTGATGGCAGAAGAAATAAATTTATTTCATTGATCAGCAAGTGTAACTGTCCTATTAATAGATGAATTTGAATATATGCATAGATATATAGTATGTATAAACATAAAAAACTTAGTTTTAAGTATGATTTATGTATTTAATAATAGCTATTATGCTTAAATTTTAGATACCATAAAAGCCGATGTAAGCACAAATGGTACTGCCATCTGTTATCCTAAAAAAAACACTTCTGCGCTGTAACAAAAAGAGTGATGCAATATAGTGATGATACTGATATCCATTTCTAGTGACACTTTTTATGTGTAAAAAATTGCAAAGATTGCGGGAGTATGTAATTTTCTATTTATGATTCTATTTATGGTACAATGCTTATTATACCCTTATTATATAAAAAGATCTTAAGAGAATCGGTATTTAGGGTTTTTGACTTTTAGTGACTCACTGCATTCATTTGAATTTTATGAAGATGTATCTGAGCCTCACATAAATAAAACCATTGAATACATTTTTGGAATGCTGATATATAATATAATATTTTTAATTTAACAATAATCTTAAATATATTTCCTTTCATAGATTCTCCAAAAAGCTTTAGACTTTAAAATTTGCCATTTTAGGGGTATCTATCCGAAAGGTTGTGGTTCTTTTCTGAAAAAAAAAGATGAAAATAAGAAAATATTTTTTATAAAATAGAAGCTTGAAGTACCTTTTTAGTTAAACAGGTATTTTAGTGTAAGCATCAATTGATTGAGCATTTTGACTTTTTGTACCGATAAAATCTAAGCATTCAAAATTTAATGAAAAATTTTTAAATTTGTTTGATTTATTTATCTTAGATAGGGAATTAAATTTTGTATTAAAAAGAAAAAAACTTTTAATAATACATTTGAAGTTTTACTTACATTAGAAATACTTTCCAACAGCTCGCGAACTTCATGGCTTTTAAACTGTAAAATATACACAATCAATATAAACTAGGATCGCTCGACTTTTTAACAATATATCGAAAAAAACAAAATGAAATATATTCTTCGCTTGAATATTATGTCGCTCGGTTTGTATGAGTACAAGGTGCCTTTACGTTAAAGAGCGAGAATGAATGGAAGAGAGAAAGAAATATCGCGAGAAAATGAAATTATAATTAAAAATACTTTTCTAGGAAGCTGAGCCTCACTAAAAGACATTTAGAGTATTATACTTACAAATGGGAGTATTGCTTTAGTGTATTTCTGGAACTCCGTTTTCGGCTAAAAAAATAAAAAGCTAATATTACTTTATATATAAGGTGACAAAATAGAGAAAATTGTTATATTCAAATATATTGCAATGGATTTTTCTGTTTTTATATTTAAAGTATTTAAACTTACATCAATATCCTTTATTACGTCTTCGAATGATTTGTATTGCTAAATTAGAAAGAGAAAAGTTTTTAGCATAAGTTATTAAAATTTAATATATTAAGTTCTAAATGAGATTTTATTTTGAAATGAGCTTTGAAGGTAAAATTAAAATATTTATATTTACCTGTGGTAATTTGATCCCATTATAATAAAGCTAAAAAAAAAACAGTTATTAGTTTCACTTTAAGTGCAATTAGTAATCAAAACTTAAAAAATTTTTAAATGCTAAAAGCTAGTGGGGAATGCGTAAAAAATTTTTTTAAAAGACCATAGCTTTTGAATTATTAAGGTAGCCTTTGCGTAAAATTTAAAAAAAATTTTGGTTTGTTAAATAACATCTGTTTTATGACAGTTTGAAGTAGATTTTATACAAAGAAATAAAAAAAATTTTCAATTATTTTTACTTACGGAATCGTCACACTCAAACTTGCCATCCATTTTACATGTCTAGAAAAAATAAATATAATTTCCCATAAAAAATCATCATACAATTTGAAGAATATAATTTAGCAATAATATATATGAATTTTTTACAGCCTGTTTTGGAGATCGTACTTACCTGCTCAATCATTGCCTTTAATTCCAACAGTTCTATTAAATTCAGCTAGAAAAGTTAAAATAATAAGTCATAATATAAAGATAGAAAAGTAAAAACAGTAAAGCAGATTTCAAAGAATATAAATGAATAAAAATGTTGCAGCTAGAAGATTAACTTATCGGTTAACAACGTTTTGGCTTGAAGCATGAATGACACCACCGCTATTTTTAAGCAGTATTAATATTTAATCGATAAGTGTAAATATTTGATGATATTCTTATGTTTTATGTTTATGTTTAGTTTGAAAGTTACCATAGCTTTAAATAGGACAACTTTGGGATTTCTTGATATTCTCTACATCGTTTGCCTTAAGAGAAGGAACACAATCAACAGCGACTGTTACACTTAAATAACAAATCGGTTGAAAGAAAACGTTGCATATAAGCAAAAGAGTGCTGTTTCGTAAAAGCAATATACCCAGTTCTATATCTTTTTAAATGAGAGCCAGAATACAGAGTTTGCACCTGGACTTAGTTCACTATACACGCCAGGTCTGGCTCTTGGAGATTCGTGGATCTAAAAAAATTGGTCTAAAGAAATAAGTTTAGATCAAATAAAGATGTAAATATCGAAACTGAGAGTGTTCTTAAGGCATAAAAATAGCTTTTACATACTAGGGGCATTAAATAAATTTTTAGATCTGGCAATACTAATGTCAACGATCTGAAAGATCTTTAAATGTTAAATTGACAATGAAGTCTCTTATGGAGATCAACGACCCGGTGCTGATTTTGGAGCGCTCGATTTCCTTTTGGACGGCAAATAGAGCAAATTTTATATTCTGCGAATGTTACGAATGTGTAGCGACGATGCTGATGCTGTGCAATACTTTGAAAAGAATAAATTTTTTTTACCGAAAAAATCTTTTGTTTTCTTAGCTAATCTAAGGACTTATTTAGTGACCCACGCAGCCAATAAAAAATTTATAGAAGTATTATACTCTTTTGAAGAATTGAAAACTATTTAAAACATTGAATAAATCCCACTTGCAAAATAGACTCATAAGATGTGGAGTGAAAATTACTAATTGAACGATTTCATTGTTTTTACTCTTTTTTTTTTAAATATTTTGACTTACCTTTGGAAGTTCAGCAATTGTTTTATTAAGACCAGAAGCACTCAACTGAAAAATAGAAATGTTTTAAATATAAAATAAAAATCCACACCTAAATTTTAGTTTTTGGAGATCATGATTATATTTTACATTCTATTCCTTTACTTGTTGTTTGTACTTTTTGTTTGAAAGATAAACTTTGCTTTATAGTTTGTTCTAAATAATTGTGTAATTCAAAAACATTTGCATTTCAAACTGTAAAGAACCATATGGGCTGTGTATACAGTTTTTTTACACGAAACTCGGTTTATTTGCTCTTTATTGTTACTTAAGTATTTTCTAAATATTAGAATATGTAAGGTCTGTTACGTAATCAAAATTCTTACAAATATTTTTTAAGTGTTTATGGTACTCTAAGACCTTAAAAACTTATGAAAGCCTCCGCATAACCCCTAAACCTTGTTTTGGGGATAATTATATCATTCAATTATTATGTAGTATTGTAAATTGCAAAAGGCAAATATTTTTATTTACAAGGGTGATATTTTTGAGTCCACTTTAGGTTGACTTAAGTATTTTTTTAAACTTTTTAACTTAACAATTTGCTACTTACCCCTGATTTTCTATTGTTCTTCTCCTAAAAAGTAAATAATGGATTAGTTTTAGTAATTTGATAACTGTTGAATTTGAAACTTGATGAAAATTACATAATTTCTTTTTAAAAGCTCTATATATTTAATAATAAAAGCTTAAGCTTAAATATCAGATTATGATACTTGTCTAAGACAGGCTTTAAGTTTTATACGATTAGTAATGTAAAATGTTTAAGGTTAAGTTTGTTTCTGACTTTAAATTGCTTTACTCACTTCTTTAATTTTTTCCATTAATAAGATGTGGTTTAACTATAAATTTAATCAATTAGTCAAATTTGAAAATTCGTTTTAACAAACATTAGTGACAGAATTATTTTAAATGTCAAAAGTTTCAAACTGTTTTTAGTTTAAAATTAATTAGAATTTTGGAAGTTATGAATAGTTATTTAGCTCAAAAAGTCAAATTTAAGTTACCGCAAAGAAAAGGTTTAATATGAGGAGATTGAGACTATGTTCATACTCTTATGACTGTCACTAATGTTTTCCTTAAATTGATGCCTTAATATTTTATTTACCGTTACAAAGAAAGCTTCTGCATAATCCATGGCGGTGGGGTTTGGCTAAAAATTTAAAAATTTTCGAGAAATTTACTTATTGATCTTTTGAAAAGTTTTTTTAGACTAAAATTCACTGTTACTCTCTTTTTATACAATTTTAGATCAATGTACTTACATTACTATAAAATTTTGCTATTTTTTCTTTTTGCGTTATGGATGACTAAAATAAAAATTATCAATTACATAGCGTAAAATAAGATAAATTACATTTACAGTTACAATTACATTTTTATTTGATGAAGTTGATACATTAACCAACATTTTTTCCAATTTTTCTAAATCAGCGTCGGTGAGCTTGAAAATAAATAAAATCAATTAACATATAAAATCAAATAAGCAAAAAATATCGAGAGTTGATATTGACATATTAAGTGTAAAAGATTTTTTCGTATGTAGTTTGCTTTAAAAAATTTACTGATTAGCATTAAGGAGAGTTTTCCGAAAGAAAACTCGTCAACTGTATTTATTATCTTAAAGGATAATTTTACTTACTTCTGGTAGTCTAAATATAACTTCCTCTTGGACCGACATTCCAATCTGTAATAAGGAAAGAAACATTCATATTTTTACATTAAATGAAATAGTTACGGAAAAAATATATAATATATAAAACTTTAATAAAATAAACAAAAGGAATTATATCCGTATTAAAAGAATTTGAGTTTTATTACTTTTCGGAATACTTTAATAAACTTTAAAACAGAAATGAAACAGTTTTTAATAATAATTTAAAAAAGTGTAAATTTCTTCTTTTCCTACGTATGCTTATTGCGAAAGGAATTAAGGGAAAACTTTAAAAGGTCGTATTAAAGTTTACAAATATTTAATTCTAAGTAGGGAAAAACTGCGTAAGTTAAACAATATTTAAAGAAAAGTACTGGATTCTTCTACAAAAGTCTAACTTAGAAAATGAAAAATATTATTGAACTTTTGATAAAAGTAATTTACGGATTTGAACCTTAGGTACGTGTAGAATAAAAAATAAATATATATAGAAAAGCTATCGTATACTTACAATTGAGGAACAGTTCACCATCAAAACTAACAAAAATATTGAAAATTTAATCATTTTGATGACGTTAAAGATAGTTAATTACTTGATACCCAATAACCTTATAAATTTGTGCTTCGAAACAACTGAGTTTTATAGTAAAAATTTCATATCGCATCAGACTTAGATGACAACAATGGCTGCCAACAAGATAATTTTTGTGCGTAATGAACCTTTTGCTAGAAGTAATAATTAGCATTTTATTATTGAAATAACAAACAAAATTTTGAAATTAATTCAAAATTATCGCAGCACACACTTGATAAACTTATTTTTGAAATCAAATAATTAAAATAAATTTTTAAAGAAAAGTTTTCAAGGTAATATACAATATAATTTATATGAAAAACAATTTCATTGTTCATACATTTGATGTTAAGAAAATATATTTATTTTTGGTTGGAAATAGAATCAACATTTTTGCTTATTAAAAAATGTTAATAAAAGCTGTAGAATATAAATAGGGTTGTTTCTAAATATTAATGCTAATTGTTTCAGTTTATAATAAACAAAAATTTCACTGACGATAAGTTTAAAATACCTTTTCTTCCAAAATAAACATGATAATTTTTGTGCATAGTAAATATCCTTTCTAATAATTTTTAAATGATAAAAATAATAATTAGCATTTTATTATTGAAATAACAAAAAAAATTTTGAAATTAATTCAAAATTATCGCACCACACACTTGATAAACTTATTTTTGAAATCAAATAATTAAAATAAATTTTTAAAGGAAAGTTTCCAAGGTCATATACAATATAATTTATACGAAAAACAATTTCATTGTTCATACATTTGATGCTAAGCAAAATATATTAATTTTTGGTTGGAAATAGAATCAACATTTTTGCTTATTAAATAATGTTAATAAAAGCTGTAGAATATAAATAGGGCTGTTTTTTAATATTAATACTAATTGATTCAGTTTCTAATAAACAAAAATTTCACTGACGATAAGCTTAAAATACTTTTTCTTCCAAAGTAAACATGATATCAAAAACAAGATAATTTTTGTACGTGTTAAATTTTCTTTCTAATAATTAATAAATGATAAAAGTAATAATTAGCATTTTATTACTGAAATAACAATTAATTCAATTCAATTAATTCAAAATTATCGCAGCACACACTTGATAAACTTATTTTTGAAATCAAATAATTAAAATAAATTTTTAAAGAAAAGTTTTCAAGGTAATATACAATATAATTTATATGAAAAACAATTTCATTGTTCATACATTTGATGTTAAGAAAATATATTTATTTTTGGTTGGAAATAGAATCAACATTTTTGCTTATTAAAAAATGTTAATAAAAGCTGTAGAATATAAATAGGGTTGTTTCTAAATATTAATGCTAATTGTTTCAGTTTATAATAAACAAAAATTTCACTGACGATAAGTTTAAAATACTTTTTCTTCCAAAATAAACATGATAATTTTTGTGCATAGTAAATATCCTTTCTAATAATTTTTAAATGATAAAAATAATAATTAGCATTTTATTATTGAAATAACAAAAAAATTTTGAAATTAATTCAAAATTATCGCAGCACACACTTGATAAACTTATTTTTGAAATCAAATAATTAAAATAAATTTTTAAAGAAAAGTTTCCAAGGTCATATACAATATAATTTATACGAAAAACAATTTCATTGTTCATACATTTGATGTTAAGCAAAATATATTAATTTTTGGTTGGAAATAGAATCAACATTTTTGCTTATTAAATAATGTTAATAAAAGCTGTAGAATATAAATAGGGCTGTTTTTTAATATTAATGCTATGTAATTGATTCAGTTTCTAATAAACAAAAATTTCACTGATGATAAGCTTAAAATACTTTTTCTTCCAAAATAAACATGATATCAAAAACAAGATAGTTTTTGTACGCATTAAATTTTCTTTCTAATAATTGATAATAATTAATAAATTATAAAAGTAATAACTAGGATCTCAGTATTGAAATGAAACACAAAATTTTTGAAGTAATTCAAAAATATCGCAGCTCATACTTCCGGTGTTTCGTAATTGAACTTGAACAATAGTGAGTTTAGAATTTTTTTAATAATATTAATAGTGAGTCCGAATTTGGTATTTATGTTTCTAATTTTATAAGTTCGAGGTTGATAATTTATATTTATTTAAATCCATAATCCCAATGAGAAAAATTGAAAAGTATAAACATCTTTAATAATTTAACACATTGATGTACATTTGAATGCTTATTTTTTATACTACTTTAAGAATATTTGACCTTTTACGTAATAATAAATACTCACAAATTTCCATGCCATTTCTTGACCGAATAATAGCTTTCTTTGTACGGTTCAAAGAGGAGAGTTGAAAAAAAAGATTTCTGACCAAAAATAGCATTGTTATAACTGAAGAAATATAGATTACACTGAAAAAACTAAATACGTGTGGCAAATTATTGATATTACTTGAATTTAATAGAATTGATGATTTAAATTATTGACTCAAAAATTATTGTCTGGATTTTAGTACATGAAAAATCAAGTAAATGTGTTTACCTGAAACCCGAATTTTTTTTTCAGTGTAGATGTCTTTTACTAGGCTATGATACATAACTGAAAATATTTAACAAAATAAACCATAAACTAAGAAAGAATTCTATCAGATTGTTTTCATCTTTGTTTAAGTGATCCTATGACCTTTGTTAGATTTATTTTCTAGGTATTTGTAGAATTTTATTTAAAAAGCAAACTTACAGTGATTTTGAAATCAGAATTTATGCTTTGAAATTTCTTTCTTTCGCAAATGGGTATAAGTTACAACTAATAAGCTAAAATGGAGGTTTTGCTTTGTGAAAAAGTACCCTTAAATGTGCCCTATTATTTTTATTAGAAATCTTTAACAATATTAACTTTTTTTGCTTGATAAGTTATTTGTTTATCCCTAATGTTTCATTCTCTCTTTCCTTAAATATTCAAGTTAAGTTAGTTTTAGCCAGATAAAGCCTTATGCTGAAAATATATCAAAATAAGAAAGGAGGAAGAGTGTTATCTAAAATGTGAATTATATTGCCGAATTAATTTAAACTGTAATTAACTGTTAAGTTAATTGTAAAATCCTATAGAAAAAATTGCTTTTTTTGATTTCACATTTGCGTATTCAAAAAGTCATATTACCATTTGACTTCTCTATATAAAAGAGATATATTACATTAGCCATAGAGTCCTAAAAACTGTTGATAAGAAGAGTGATCGCTCTTAAAATAATCTACTATAGAAAATGAAGAGAATTAAACTTCAAATTTGAAAAAGTACTCTCTAGGGTACAAAACCATTAATTTCTCGCATGGCTCATTTGAATTCGAAGTTTACATATAAGTATATAAGTAAAAGTAATATGTTTAATGATGATTTCCTACTGAATGTACTAAATTGCGTATAGTCCATTTGGAATATTTTATGATGTTTTCATACTGTTTATCCTGCAACTTTATACTCAAATTAGTATAACCTTTTGTAACGGACCCCTGTTCCTGTTTTTATATTTTTTTCAATATTCTTACCGATTGTAGTCATAAGAAATTTTTTGGCACTTGTTTGTCTCAAAAACAAATTTTGCCATAGGGAAACTGATATTAATCCCGTTGACAAAAATCTATAGGCAAACAAGTTGCTTGCGAAAAAAAAGAGCTTGAGTTGAGTCAGTCGGCGTTAGGTTGTTGAAAAGGGCAGAGCCCAGGTGGTTTGAGCTCTGACCTTACGGTTGTTTTTTTTCGAATAGTGACCTCGCAAGAGACTTGTAAGGAATTAGGAATTAAAGGAAAATTTTAAGATATTCAGTTAAATTGGGCGGGCTAAATTCCAATAAAGTATTGGAAATCATAAATTAATTAAAAAGGTGTTTTATTTATTCGAAGAACAAAGTGATAATTTTTATTTTTTTTTCGTCATAAGCGCTTTGCTCAATAATTACTCACTTCATTATTATTTTGGCAAACCTTTAATTGAATCATCAATAGTTAAGTTTGTGACATTCAGAAAAAATAATTGGTGCAAAATTCTATGCAAAAAAAAAGAAAAAAGGAAGAATTTTACCAACAACAATTTTTATGTAATAAAGTTATGAGTCTAAAAGTAGTAGAGATATATATATATAGAGAGGCTAGAGGCCTTTTTTTGGGGGAAAAAAAGAGTGCTTGACTTATTCAAAGAATAATTCAAATTATATTTTAATTAAGCGGAAGGGAACATGTTTTAATGCATGATACACGCAAACACGACCACAATTTTTAAAGGCTATAAAAAAGGGTTGTTTGACCTACAAAAAATGAAGTAATGAGCAAATCCTCTTAAGACTAAGTAATATAATATTTATTCCATTAAAATTTGCGAAAATCAGAAAATATGAAAAAACGGACTTAACCTCTGAAAAAGATCACGTAGATCACTTGAAGGTTATTTTTAGCAGGCTATAGAAACATGGATTGGTAATTAATGTGGATACATTCCTGGTTTTTAAAATATGTCTAAATTTTTTAGGGCATCTTATCAGCTCTGATTACATTAAGCAATCTCCTGATAAGGTGATTCTTAGTTATTTTTACCGATCATAAGCCATTTTTGCGTTTAGGCTTCACCAAGGCAGCTGCGTCATTTAGAATTCATCGGTCAGTTTTCAACTACCGTTAAGCATATATCAAGATTGCAAAATATAGTTGCTCACATGTTCTCTCGTACTAACGAGATTACATATGCGTCAACTTTAGTTTTCGAAGAAATTTCTAAAGCACAGACAACGGACGAGGAACCCGATAATTTATTGGATAAGGAATCACAAAAATTTTCAAAATGTCCTATTTTTGGATCAAATGTAGAAATTTTTTGTGAAATTTCATCAAAGCGCATACGTCCTTATATTCCTATTGTTTTCATTTCAAAGTATTTAAGTCCATTCATGAATTAGCGAATCCTGGTATTAGGTCTACTAAAAAACTGGTAACGAAAAAGTTATTTTGGCCTCCTATGAATGTAAATTGTATTAAATGGGCTGGATCTTGCATGTCTTGCCAAAAAAGCAAGATTTCACGTTATATTAAAAACCCTATTGGGATTTTTGAACCTGTTTCCGCTCTTTTTAACAATATTCATTTAGAGACTATCGGACCACTTCAAATTCAATGTCACAGAATTATTGCTATTGTTTAACAGTAATCGATAGATTTACTCCGTGGAAAGAAGCTTTACGTCAGGAGATTCTTACCAAGAAATCACGAGAAGAATATTTTAAACAGCTGCAAGAAGGACTTTTAAAAAAATTAGTCTCGTGAGACCGTCAAACATTCAAATGTGTTTCATTTTTAAAGATCTTAAATCCTGTTCGTATGTTTTTGTTAGAGTTTAAAATAAGAAATCCTTACAATGCCCTTATGATGGCCCTTTTCAAATAAACCACTCAAAAAGGTTCGTTTTGCTGTCCAATATAAAGGAACAAATTAGAACTGAATTTCGTTGGACCTAGATCCATCTGGTGGGGGAGTTATGTGGCGGAAGTTATTTTATTCCTCGTTTAATTGTTTATTTTCAGTAGAAATTATTAAGTAAATAAAATTAAACGCAATAGGCTAAATATGTCAAGTAGGCTAAGAAAGTTTACTTACTTAACATATTTAGAATTATAATTTTAGTCTAGAACAAGGATTCCCAGTCTTTTCTGTCCCACCTTTACAAGACAAACGGTTTCAGCGACCCCCTCCATAATAGTTATAACAAACATTAAAAACTTATTTTACTTTATATACAATTTGTTTTAAGAATTACAAATTAAAAATTACAAAAGATTGTCAAATATAGTAGAACTTCATTTATTAAAATTTAAAAAAACATAGTCTCTTTGATAAAATACTGAGAATGTTGAGGTTGGTGAAGCTTCACTAGTTTGTGAATGTCGGTTTCCAATTTTGTTAACATCAGTCGCAAATCACCACACTCAGTAATTTGCAGTCTATTCTTTTTTTTGGATATTAAATTCGTTACCGCACTGTTGTATAACCCACTTCCCTTTGTTTGCATCCAACTAAAATTAGGATTGCCGGATGCCAGTTTCTTCAGTGGAGGGAACTGTCGTAAACCTTTCTATAATCCAGTTTCTTCAAATTAAATTTTATTCTAAAGAAATGTGGCAACTGTGATGTCAAAGGATACTTGTCCTTACTTCAGGATATAAAGGCTTCAGCCTAGAGACTAGTTTACTTTTGAGACGTTTTGGTTGACTTAAGGTGTTCAGGGGAAATCGTTGGAATCAGAATCTCTCTGGGAATATCTGTTCACTATACGGCATTGGTCAATGAGCATTTTCTAAGTCCAAAATTAATCGAAAATTTTCTAAGTCCAAAATTAAACGAAAATTTTCTAAGTCCCGAACTTAATATTATTTTGCCTTAATAAACTTAGTTTAGTTTGCCTTGTAGGGCAATAGTATGGTGGCTAAAAAGCCGAGATTTTTCCTAAATGTGAAACACAATTTTATGTTTTCTTGCCAGTTAGGGCAAGTTAAAAACTTTTTATTAACTATTTTTTTTGAGTATAAGATAAGCAACTTACCTGCCTAACTACGGCGTGGTAATTCGCTCAGAAGAATTCAAAAACAGACTGCCCGCTATACCAAATTGTTCCTAATTTATAGAACAATTTTTACATCTTTTTTTTAAACTTTTTTGTTTGGTTTCTAGCGGTTTTGCTAAATTAACAATTTAATAATATTTAATTAAATTGTTAATTTTACATTTCTTTTAGCGAAAGTTCATTGATTTACCTGAACTTATTTTTTAAGTAAACCAAAGAGACTTCCACCAAATTTTCTTAACTCTCTTAATTGATTTCTTAATTCTAAAAGCTTTTCCTCATTTAAATATAGTGACCACGCCTTTTTACTTATGTGTAGGTGATCAGTGATCGCTTTTTCTTTTGGTCTTAAAATTATTATAAATTTGCTTTAGTTATTCTGTTCTGACAATGACCACGCCTTTACACACAAATTACTACGTGTGTATTGGTGCGGAATGGCCGATAATTAATTTATAATCTATAATAATTAATTTTCAATTTAATGAGTTTATTTAATAAAATTAATAAAATTATATACATTAGTATTTTAAAAATTAATAAAATTATTTATTGATACTTAACAGCACTGAAGCCACGTTCAGCTAAATACGATGAAGGAAATGCAATTAGAAGTTTCTGTACTGCTTCAACAACTTAGGGTAGAACGCTGATATTGATTCCTGGAGCCAGAGCTCTTGACATGAATTTTTGAATTTTATTTTTAGTTCCTCATTTGTTGTAAGTTCTATGAGTTCTTTTTTTAAATTTGATGATTCCATTATATCTGTATTTGTGAAAGGGTCTAAAATCCAACCTGGTATATTCATGTCCAAGATATCCTCGAATCGCTCCCTGAAATTAGCATAAGGACCCTCAAAGTATCGACAATAAGTAAGTAAATCTTCCTCTTTTGCTAGAGCTGGTGATATTTTGGGAATTTGATTATATATAACTCTACCTATATTTCGTTTAAACATAAGTACAGTTCCCATAAAAGCAGTTAGGACGGTTTTTGTTTTAATTAACCTTGAAGATACATTGGTTCTGTAATCAAGTATAGGAAACTACCTTATTTTTATCGAAACATACTTCATACTAATACTAGCCTGCAAAGATTAGTGACAGAGGTAGAATATTCACCACAGCTTCTTGGCTGCCCTAACGCCCACCAACAAAGGCTCCAACGCCCCCTAGGGGGTGATACGGCCTCCATTTGGAATCCCTGGTTTAGAATAATGAAAAGGAATAATCATGCAGGGTGTCCGAAGATTGGTTGGTAGAAAGTAGATGAAATTCCAAGAACTTGCAACGATGACTTAAGATCCTTTCACAGTCTTTCCAACTCTGCAATCGGTCATATTCTACTACTTTCTCCCATCTTATTTGACTGTCGTGGTCAAGCTTTGACATTACAATGTCAACTATCATGGAATTTGTTACATCTTCATCAGATCCAAGTGACCTTAGGGCGCACAAATTTTCGTAACTGAACGGCGTTCACCTTAGGAACCCGTCGCATCTCGAATATTTCAGATATATGTTCCTGAAAGATTAAGTGTTTGCTATCATATCTTTCTTTCAACATTTGAAGAGCCTGTACGTAATTCGTGGACGACTTTCTTACTGCTTCAATAGTCTGCAACGTAGGTTCATATAAGCAGTTACGAAGATAGCTATATTTCTCTGTCACTGATTTTTCTTCATCTACTTTTTCTATTAATTTGTTAAATATCACAATGAAATTTGGGAATTCGCATATGCCTTCCTGTGAAGTGTGGAAATCGTAATGGTGGCAAATTGGACTTATTTAAAGGCAAAACAACAGTAGTAGCATTTAATTTGGATATGCTGGGTTGTGATTTAGGCATCAAAAACAATATTTTGACTTTGGTTTCACAGTAGAGCTCCTCTAAATCTCCTCTGGTGGCTGCTAGTGATGAGCAAGACCAAGAACAAGACAAAGACCACGCTGGTCTTGGCCTTGGTCTTGGTCTTGACGTTTGTATCTTGGTCTTGGTCTTGCATTATCAGTTTTAGTATTGGTCTTGGTCTTGCATAAATAAGTCTTGGTCTTGCACAAATCAGTCTTGGTCTTGCAGAGTTGAGTCTTGGTCTTGGTCTTGAAAGCTTATTTTATTGTAAAATTTTTTATTTCTTGCATAAAAATTGTATAAAAAGATACCGCTTAAAAACAGGGTTGACTATGTGCTAAGCATTCATGTTTTCAATAATACGTATGAAGCGTATCGTTATACACTTTTCTTAGACTTCATTTATGTATGTAAGATCATAAGTTGTAAATCATTTGTTTTAAGTATAAGATTATAAAACGTATAGACTTGTAAAATATAAACAATATAAGTTGTTATAAGTATAATACAAGGATTCAATACGTATAGAAAAGTCACATACATGACTCATATATGTTACGTGTCAGTGTGAGCCGTAGATGAGTGTTTAGCAGTGTTAAATCACTGTGTTTTCAATCAAAACTCAATCAAAAATATGTAAGTATATTATTTAAAATGTTTTGATAAACACTAAAACTCTATTCCTGATAAAATAAAACAGCACTTTAAAAAGTTCTCTCGGGGATCTACTAAGTATTTTTAGCAATTACTTCGGTAAAAGTCTTGTTATGAGTCTTGGTCTTGCACAAGTCAATCTTGGTCTTGAAGAGTTGAGTCTTGGTCTTACACAAATAAGTCTTGGTCTTGCAGAGTTGAGTCTTGGTCTTGGTCTTGTTAAACTGAAAACTATATTGGTCTTGGTCTTGGTCTTGCGAAAGACCGCAAGACCAAGACCAATTTCGCTCATCACTAGTGGCTGCTATTGCTACATCATTGGGAGCAAGTCTTTGCAAAGAGCTTTGATGGGTGTTCAACAGCTTCAGTATGACTCTAAAATTTTCGATCTTCACTGAAGCTTGTTGATGTTATCGGCTTTCCCGCCGATATAGTTTTTCAAGTTAGCTATCGAGTGTTTTGCTATTGCCCTCTGCGATTTTATTTCATCAAACTCTTGCATATTGAAAGGATTCTTGATAAATTGGGTGCAAACAATATAAGTAGTTAACCCCTTTGAAGTAGTTCCGATTTGCTGTGAACCGTTGGAGTATGCACTCACGCTGAATTTGTCTACCAAATGTTATTTATTAATTTTTATATGTGATTTATAGAATCACACAAAATTTATAGTTTCTACAATTTATGTAAATTTTTGATTTTATATTTATAATTGTTTTGGCTGTCCTTTCTTATAGGGTATATAAATATTATTTATTTGACTTGGTATATAAAGATTAATTGTCAAACGAGATTTTTGAACACTTTAACTTTCAGCATTTTTACAAATAAGAACTGTCCCGGTCGCCAATGTACGATACAGTGATCTTTTTCACCGTATTTTCATTCAAGTATAAGCAATGACGTTTGGTTTAAATAATTTTACTTATTTTTAATGTATATTTTTTAACCCTATTTCAGATTATTATATATTTTATAATTTGCAAAACAACTAAATGAATTTAATTTATAAGGTGCTACTCGATTGATAGCTAGACAACAACTGACGCCAAGTAGCTTGCAAATTTGTTAGAAGCTACTCGGTATTTCCATTGTCCGTCATCTCGGACTCAACAATCAGACCACCGAGGCATTACCTTGCGTTTTGGCAAAAAGCACTCTTTCAAACCCATACTCGATGCCTGTCATCAATCATATAGTCTTAAAAGCATTAACCGGAGGAACTTCCACGGATCTGTTTTGCAGAGGGCAAAACTACTAATGCCACCATCTAATCGAAATCAATTGGTACATGTAATTGATTTCTATATTCAATTGACTGTTTCTATTCTTCTCAGGTCCATTCGAGAGTGCGAGAAGAAAACTTTCTCCACAGTACTACTATACAAAGTCATCCTCAGAACCATATTAGGACCCATATATCTAGTCATTCCTTATCAGTTATCTTCCTCACATTAGACACCTTCACCCAGTTTTTTTTCCGCATTTTACTCTGTTTTCCAAACTATTCTTTATTTCATTTTACGTCTCCTGTTTTCTAAAGCTCACTGCTGGGAGCAAGCAGTAGTTTCACCAGTTTTTATTCAAGCAAGCTTTCTCATTTGGGTTTATTTTTTTCTACTGTTTAGCTTATACATCTAATGGGTCAGTTCATATTTCTTTTTACGTTAGTCATAAGGTATCATTGTAAACTCTTGCACATTAAAAACAACAATCTTTATGTATGTATCTATCTCCTTTTAAATTACACTATAAAAATATGTTGCTAAGATGTTAAACGAGAAGTAACAAAATTTCCAAATTTCCAAATTTTCGAAAATTTCATTTCCCTCTGAAAGACAGAAGCCTCTGATAGGCAAAAGCCTGTGGCTAAGATGTTAAATGGGAAGCAGCAAAATTGTTTGGTAAAAATGATTTTTAAAAGAGAAAGTTAATTCTAGTAAGTATTTAAATTGGAAGTAAAAAGAGTCGGAATTTTTTAGCATTTTTACAAATTTAGCATTTAGCACAAATTGTTAAAGAAAAATTCTAATCTGGGAATTAGGAATTTAGAATGAACACCAAACAAATCCCATAAAAAATTTAAATCTTTGGAATTTTGATATTATTATTTTAACCAGTGTAAGCAAGCTATTAATTTAGCTAACTAAAAGATATTTTGATAAAAAATGGTTTGATGATTGTAAAATTATTTCTATTGGTGTCCTGTCATGCGTGAATATTTTCATTCTAGTGCTCAGAAATTAGCTAAATACTTGGAAAACGTATTCAATAAAATATGTATATAAGGCTGTGAGTCAAAATTTTCTACTTTCGAAAATTCTGTATTTAAGATTAATTCCGTGAACTATTTAGAAATGTCCTTCAATACTAAAATAGCTAGAACTGTTCAAGTATATTTTATTCAGTATTTTTAGCAAAAACATATATAGACTAAACTCTCCCTTCTTTTTACTTAAAATTTTCGTTTTTACTGATTTTGGTCAGCTTACTAAGTTTTGAGTTCCGATTCTTCTGATTATAATTCAGTACTCCTCAAAGTGCGACAAATTATCTATTTGTAAAGTACTATTAATAAATTTGGAAATTTATATTTATTAAATTCTGTTGACCTTTAATTACGTAAGATATGATTCGCGCAAGCTTTTCTTTCATTTTGAATGCCAGTTCTGACTCTATTCTTAATTCCTGTCCAGAAGTTTGGTAAATACCCAAGACAACTAGCGTAGCAAGAAAAAAATTGCTCAAAACAAATGATTATTTGTTAGTTTCCTTGATTGTGCAGTAGCAGTAGTGCTTAATGCAGGTGATCGTTTTAATTATCAGACAAGTTTTGCATCAGTCGCAGATGCTACAATTATTTATTAAAATTTTTACTACTCTCCTGCTTTTTTTCTGTGTGCTCTTATAAAATATATCACTTAAGCCCAGTTTCACAGAAAGGACTTAAGCCCAAAATTTTTTAAGCGGGTTTAATATTTAAGCGCGGAAAAAAACGGCCAAGTGTTTCACAGTCTACTTTTGCAAATAGATTAAGTTTAACTATTTCTACTTAATTCTACGTGTGTTTTTTAAATCATGCAGCTGTGGCTCTCGCTTCTATTCGCGTAGTTCTGCATACATGGAAAACACAATTAACGAAAAAGCACGTTGAAAGTTAATTAACTCAAAAGTAACTTTCTAGTGTTTTCAAGACTGTGATTCTTAATTCTGTACCTTTCGACACTCCCTTTTAGTAGATTTGTACTTTTGCCCTAGGGCAGTCGAAAGGTACAGAATTAAAAAACACAGTCTAAATGTAAATTTTTAAAAAACATGTAGCAGAGACGGGTCGTGGAAATCAAAAAAACAAATAGTATCTCGAAAAGTTGTAAAAGTCAAGTGTGGAAAATTATTGAACGTGAACAAAGCGTCGAGTTGTCATGATTCTTCATGACATGACTCAGGCCATCGTGAGACAATTCTTTAGCTTTTTAGGTATTATTTGACTGGGGTAATTATTTTTATTTCTCTTTTGTTGGTTCTTATGAATTAACATTTTATTGTTTGCATACCTGTGGGTAAAGTAAAATTTTTTACTTGAGTGCAATTTGTGTATTTTGAATCTGTTCACAAATCAGCAAAAACTATTTGGAGGGAAATCAAGTTTTCACTATTATTTGAAATTTTATTATATCAATAATTAAATTCATTTGAATGTTATGAAGATTTATCTGAGCCTCACATAAATAAAACCAGTGAATACATTTTTGGAATGCTGATATATAATATAATATTTATAATTTAATAATAATCTTAAATATATTTTATTTCATAGATTCTCCAAAAAGCTTTAGACTTTAAAATTTGCCATTTTAGGGGTATCTATCCGAAAGGTTGTGGTTCTTTTCTGAAAAAAAGGTGAAAATAACAAAATATTTTTTATATAATAGAAGTGTGAAGTACCTTTTTAGTTAAACAGGTATTTTAGTGCATTTGATTTCTTGTACCTGCGAAATCTAAGCATTTAGAAATTAATGAAAAATTTTTAATTTGCTTGATTTATTTATCATAGATAGGAGATTAAATTTTAATAATAGATTTGAAGTTTTACTTACATTAGAGATACTTCCCAACAGCTTGTGAACTTCGTCTTTTTTAAACTGTAAAATATACACAATTAATATAAATATATAAAATCCTATTTGGCAGGAACGAGGTGCTTTTACGTTAGAGAGCGAGAATGAATGGAAAAGGAAAATCGCGAGGGGAAAGGAAATATCACGAGAAAATTAAATTATAATTAAAAATACTCTTCTAGGAAACTGAGCTTCAGTAAAAGATATTTAAAGTATTATACTTACAAATGGGAGTATTGCTTTAGTGTATTTCTGGAACTCCGTTTTCGGCTAAAAAAATAAAAAGCTAATATTACTTTATAACTAAGGCGACAAAATAGAAAAAAATGTTATATTCAAATATATTGCAATGGATTTTTCTTTTTTTATATTTGAAGTATTTAAACTTACATCAATATCCTTTATTACGTCTTCGAATGATTTGTATTGCTAAATTAGAAAGAGAAAAGTTTTTAGCATAAGTTATTAAAATTTAATATATTAAGTTCTAAATGAGATTTTATTTTGAAATGAGCTTTGAAAGTAATATTAGAATATTTATATTTACCGGAGGTAGTGTGCTCCAATTATAATATAGCTAAAAAAAAACAGTTATTAGTTTCACTTTAAGTGCAATTAGTAATCAAAACTTAAAAAATTTTTAAATGCTAAAAGTTAGTGGGGAATGCGTAAAAATTTTTTTAAAAAAAGCATAACTTTTGAATTATTAAGGTAGCCTTTGCGTACAATTTGCAAAGAGTATTGGTCTGCTAAATTACATCTGTTTTATGATAGTTTGAACTAGATTTTATAAAAAGAAATAGAAAAAAATTTTCAATTATTTTTACTTACGGAATCATCACACCTAAACTTGCCATCCATTTTACATGTCTAGAAAAAATAAATACAATTTCCCATAAAAAATCACTATACAATTTGAAAAATATTATTTAGCAATAAAATATGAATTATTTAAAGCGTTTTTTGGAGATCGTACTTACCTTCTGAATCATTCCTTTTAATTCCAACAGTGCTGTTGAATTCAGCTAGAAAAGTGAAATTATAAGTCATAATATACAGATAGAAAAGTAAAAACAAATAAAACAGTAAAACAGATTTCAAGGAATATAAATGTTGCAGCTAGAAGCTTATCGGTTAACAACGTCAACAATTCTGATAAGCAAGGAGGAAACTTTATATTTTCATCTAAAAGCGATGACACTTTTATTTTTATTTTATTTTTTTTTTTTATTTTGAATTATCGCACAAATGGTTGAATGCTGGAACGTGAGTTTTGCGAGAGAGGGTGCTTCTACTTAGTTTGCCAGACTTTGTGAAGTTTGTGCGAGTTCGCTTTGTTGGTCAACTCTTTACAAATTTATGCAACGCAAATGTAAAAAATGTCGAATGTAATACTTCACAAATCTCAAAATGAAAATGCCTAGTAACAATACATGACTATGAGTGCGCGCCCAGCGGGAAATTTCTAATGCCCCTTAGCTCCAAGCAAAATTTGTCACAATATTAATTTGGAGCACAATCCGAGCGCTCGCACTAATTTCCTTTTACACACGAATGCTCGTATGAACATTAACATGCCCATATGAATTGGCACGTGCCTGTCTATAGACAGTATGCTGTCTGCTGTTATGCGCTAAGTCTAAAGTCGAGATTTTTTCAATGAAATCTTCGATTTCATTTATATTGATCTCTTTGAAGTGAGCGCACGATAGTTTTAAGTGTTTGTAGAATTAAAATTTTTTGAAAGTTCTTATCGTTATGGAAGTGTAAATTTTGACATTAAAATTATTAAATAAACTTTAAATAAGAGTCGACTATCTCCACTCTAAAAATGTTTAAGCTTTTTTCAGCGAGAGGTTACTTTTAGAAATAAATTTGGCAGCAAAAGAAAATTGGAGCAAAAAATTATAAGCTATTTAACAATTATTTTTTTGTTAAGAGGTTTCTTAAATATACATTCATATTTAAATAAAATTTTCCGCAGAGGCTGCAAAAAACGAAAATTATGGATTTCATTATTTTTAGGGAAAGGGCTTCCTGTGAACCAAAAACGGGTTTTATAGAAGCAAATAGAATACCAACAAAAAAATGTAAGTACTTCTTTAAATACAAATTAACTTATTAATCTAAAGAAAAAACATTTCAGAACCAATGAGAGCAAACTATATTTTTAAGAATTTATTTTAAGGTTGTTTTGTAAAATTATTGATTTAAGTAATTAAAAATACACAAATAAATTACATTAAACAAATTGTTTCTTTGTTTTTTATGCTTATCTTTTTATCAGGTAAATTGCCCCCTCAAAAAGTAGAGATGTCTGCGCAATTGATGGCCATAACGGGAAATAAATTAAAAATAACCAAATATTCAAACAAAATTCTTTTTAAAATTAAGTCCTTTAAATAAAGCGCTCGGAAAGATCTTTACGATCTTTACGAGTGCTCTCTTTAAAGCGCCTCGCTCTAATAAACTACACAATGTTAAATTGACAATGAAGTCTCTTGCGAAGACCAAGCACCCGGTGCTGATTTTGGAGCGCTCAATTTCCCGCTGGGTGGCAAATAGAGCGAATTTTATATTCGGCGAATGTTACGAATGTGTAGCGAAGGCATGAAATGAAGGTTTTCGTTGAATGATTTTTTACAAGTTTTGACGTGGATTAACACAGCAACAGTGCATCAATAAACTTGTTTCAATTTTGGGTGATGAAGCAACATTAAGGTGTTTATAATTGTTATAATGAATTCAAGCGAGGTTGAACTCAACGATGAACATCGAGAATGTCCATCCAAAATCAGTTTGTAATGGGAAATTGCTTCATTAGTTGGTTTGAGATCATGCTATGTAATACTTTGAAAAACAATAAATTTTATTTTGTAGAAAAAATCTTTTGTTTTCTTAGCTAATCTCAGGACTTATTTTGTGCCCTACGTAGCCAATATAAAGTTTAGAGAAGTATTATACTCTTTTGATGAATTGAAATCTATTTAAAATTTTGAATGAACCCCACTTAAAAAATAAACTCATAAGATGTGGAGTGAAAATTACTAATTGAACGATTTTATTGTTTTTACTCTTTTTTTTTAAATATTTTAACTTACCTTTGGAAGTTCAGCAATTATTTTATTAAGAAAAGAAACACTCAACTGAAAAATAAAAATGTTTTTAATATAAAAGTAAAAATCCTCACCTTAATTTTAGTTTTCGAAGGAAGATCATAATCATATTTTATATCATTTTTGCACATTTTGCTTGAAAGATAAACTTTGTTTTATAGTTTGTTCTAAATTATTGTGTAATGCAAAAACAATTGCATTTCAAACTCTAAAGAACCATATGGTCTGTGTATACAGTTTTTTCATGCGAAACTCGGTTTATGTGCTCTTTATTGCTACTTAAGTATTTTCTAAATATTAGAATATGTAAGGTCTCTTACGTAATCAAAATTCTTGCAAATATTTTATAAGTGTTTGTGGTATTCTAAGACCTTTCAAACTTATGAAAGCCTCCGCATAACCCCCAAACCTCGTTTTGGGGATAATTATATCATTCAATTATTATGTAGTATTGTACATTGCAAAAAGCAAATATTTTTATTTACAAGGGTGACATTTTTGGGTCCACTTTTGGTTCACTTAAGTATTTTTTTTAACTTAAAAATTTACTACTTACCCCTGTTTTTCTATTGTTCTTCTCCTAAAAAGTTAATAATAGATTAGTTTTAGTAATTTGATAACTGTTGAATTTGAAACTTGATGAAAATTACATAATTTCTTTTTAAAAGCTCTATATATTTAATAATGCTGGACAAAGCAAAAGCTTAAGCTTAAATATCAGATTATGATACTTGTCTATGACAGGCTTTAAGCTTTATATGATTAGTAATGCAAAATGTTTAAGGTTAAGTTTGTTTCTGACTTTAAATTGCTTTACTCACTTCTTCAATCTTTCCCATTAATAAGATGTGGTTAAACTATAAATTTAATCAATTAATCAAATTTGAAAATTCGTTTTAACAAACATTAGTGACAGAATTATTTTAAATGTTAAAAGTTTCAAACTGTTTTTAGTTTAAAATTAATTAGAATTTTGGAAGTTATGAATAGTTATTTAGCTCAAAAAGTCAAATTTAAGTTACCGCCAAGAAAAGGTTTAATATGACAAGATTGAAACTAATGTTCATACTTTTATGACTGTCACTAATGTTTTCCTTAAATTGTTGCGTTAATATTTTATTTACCGTTACAAAGAAAACTTCTGCATAATCCATGGCGGTGGGGTTTGGCTAAAAATTTAAAAATTTTCGAGAAATTTACTTAAATTGATCTATTGAAAAGTTTTTTAAGGCTAAAATTCACTGTTACTATTTTGATACAATTTGAGATCAATGTACTTACATTATTAAACAAGTTTTTTAGCATTTTGGGAGGCTAAAATAAAAATTATCAATTATCAATTAAAGCGCAAAATAAGATAATTTATAAAAGGAAGCAGTTACAATTTTTTTTGAGGAAGTTGATACATTAACCAACATTTTTTCCAATTTTTCTAAATCAGCGTCGGTGAGCTTGAAAATAAATAAAATCAATTAACATATAAAATCAAATAAGCAAAAAATATCGAGAGTTGATATTGACATGTTAAGTGTAAAAGATTTTTTTGTATTTAGTTTTCTTTAAAACATTTATTGATTAGCATTAAGGAAAGTTTTCCGAAAGCAAACTCGTCAATGGTATTTATTTTCTTAAATAATAATTTTACTTACTTCTGGTAGTCTAAATATAACTTTATCTTCGATCGACATTCCAATCTGTAATAAGGAAAGAAACATTCATATTTTTACATTAAATGAAATAATTACGGAAAAAATATATAATATATAAAACTTGAATAAAATAAACAAAAGGAATTATATCCGAATTAAAAGAATTTGAGTTTTGTTACTTTTCGGAATACTTTAACAATCTTTAAAACAGAAATGAAATAAAATAAAAGTTTCTAATAATAATCTGAAAATGTGTAAATTTCTTCTTTTCCTACGTATGTTTAGTGCGAAAGGGATTAAGGGAAAACTTTAAAAAGTCTTATTAAAGTTTACAAATATTTAATTCTAAGTAGGGAAAAACTGCGTAAGTTAAACAATCTTCAAAGAAATTACTGGATTCTCCTACAAAAGTCTAATTTAGAAAATGAAAAATATTATTTGAACGTTAGGTACGTTTAGCATAAAAAAATATAAAATATAGAAAAGCTATCGTATACTTACGATTGAGGAACAGTTTACCATCAAAACTAACAAAAATATTGAAAATTTAATCATTTTGATGACGTTAAAGATAGTTAATTGCTTGATACCAAATAACCTTATAAATTTGTGCTTCCAAACAACCGAGTTTTATAGTAAAAATTTTATATCGCATCAGACTTAGATGACAACAATGGCTGACAACAAGATAATTTTTGTGCGTAATAAACTTTTTGCTAGAAGTAATAATTAGCATTTTATTATTGAAATAACAAATAAATTTTTGAAATTAATTCAAAATTATCGCAGCACACCCTTGATAATTTTATTTTTGAAATAAAATAATTAAAATAAATTTTTAAAGAAAAGCTTTCAAGGTAATATATAATTTCTATGAATTTTTATTGTTGATACATTTGATGTTAAGCAAAATATATTAATTTTTTGGTTGGAAATAGAATCCACATTTTTGCTCATTAAAAAATGTTAATAAAAGCTGTAGAATATAAATAGGAATGTTTTTTATTATTAATGCTAATTGATTCAGTTTCTAATGAACAAACATTTCACTGACGATAAGCTTAAAATACTTTTTCTTCCAAAATAAACATGATATCAAAAACAAGATAATTCTTGTGCGTAGTAAATTTCCTTTCTAATAATTAATAAATTATAAAGGTAATAACTAGTATTGAAATAAAACACAAAATTTTGTAATTCAAAATTATCACAGATCATACTTCCGGTATTTCTTTATTGAACTTGATAGGACAAAAATAGTGAGTTTGGAATTTTTTAAACAATATTAATAGTGAGTCCGAATTTGGCAGTTATATTTTTAATTAACTCAGATCGAGGTTAATAATGTATATAGGATATATTTATATCCATAATTTCAATGAGAAAAATTGAAAAGTACAAACATTTTTGATAGTTTAACACATTGATGTATATTTTTTGTTCAGCGAGATATATTTAAATTTGGTATTTCCTTACTGGCTGATATACATGTATTTAGTTCTGAGCAACAATTTAAAATATTTGAGTAAATAGATACAGCAATTTGATTTTGCCACCATAGGAAATCAGCATATTTAACAGTAACAAATATAAATGAAAATTAAATCAAAAAGAAGGTTTGAATTATCGATTTGGTGTTTTATCCTTGCAGCAGAAATAATTTTGCATAGCTCGAGGACTTTGTCTTCTCGAAGCTATAGAAATAAAATAATTAATTTAGATTTTAAGACTTTTTCTTTCTTTTGGAGAGAGAATATATATCACCACTGCATAAATTAGAGACATCGGTTTGATAAGTTACTGTAGCTTTTACGTGCAAATATTTTTTTGCACTTTTTAATCAATACACGCACAGAAATCTGTAGGGTATTAAATTAACTTAAGCTCAACTTTTCGGAGTAAGAGCTTCAAAAAAGATTGTAAAAGATTTCTTTTGTCAATTTGGGAAATGGGAAAGATTGGATAAAGTTTATATTGCAACTAAATTTGAATGGTTATTTTTCATACTACGTTAAGAATATTTGACCTTTTACGTAATTATAAATACTCACAAATTTGAATGAAGATTACTGACAAAAAATAGCATTGTAAGAACTGAGGAAATATAGATTACACTGAAAAAACTAAATACGTGTGGCAAGTTATTAATTTCACTAGAATTGATGATTTAAATTATTGACTCAAGAATTATTGTCTTCATTTTAGTCCATGAAAAATCAAGTGAATGTGAATGTGAAACCCGAACTTTTTTTTCAGTGTAGACGTGTATCATCTTAGATGTATTTAGAGGACTTGAAGTCACATGCTAATAAGAAAAAATTGAGTAAAAATCATATAGTGTAAGCGCTTTTCTTATTAATTTTACACAATCTTTTGTTTGAAAAGGTGCCTGTTACAAGGCTATGATACATAACTGAAAATATTTAACAAAATGAACCATAAACTAAGAAAGAGTTCTATCAGATTGTTTTCATTTTTGTTTAAGTGATCCTATGACCTTAGTTGGATTTATTTTCTAGGTAATTGTAGAATTTTATTTAAAAAGCAAACTTACAGTGATCTTGAAATCAGAATTTATGCTTTGAAATTTATTTCTTTCACAAATAAGTAGGTGTTACAACTACTAAGCTAAAAAAGAGGTTTTGCTTTGTGAAAAATACCCTTGAAATGTGCCCTATTAGTTTTATTAGAAATCTTTAACAATATTAACATTTTTTGTTGATAAGTTATTTGTATATTCCGAATGTTTTATTCTCTCTTTCCTTAAAATTTGAAGTTAAGTTAGTTTTAGCCAGATAAAGCCTTGTGCTGAAAATATATCAAAATAAGAAAGGAGGAAGAGTGTCACCTAAAATGTGAATTATATTGCGGAACTAATTTTTTTAAACTGTAATTAACTGTTAGTTAATTGTTAAATCCTAAAGAAAATATTTCTTTTTGTGATTTCACATTTGCGCAAGTATAAAAAAATGAAAACAAAATAGTACTGAATACTTTTATTTTACCTTAATATTAAGATATAATTTTACTCATAAGTTTTAAGTGCTTCTTTCAAGCTATAAATTCAAATCAAAAATTGATTTGAAAAACCATTAGTGGACATTGAATTTACTACTCAAGTTGAGGGTAAGTGGTTTTGCTTTGGTTGGTTTAAAGAGTAACTCATTGTTTTTTTTAAACTTTTAAAATATTTATTTATACCTTTACTTCTATAACATTTAGACAAGAAAAAGAGAAGATTGTCTTCTACTTATCTAAGTAGTATTTTATGGTAGTAAATTTTTACGAAATAATATTACTTACTTCGGGAATCCTAAGCATAATTCTGTATGTAACTGTAACTTCCATATTTAAAACAGAAAGAATTATTTAAAATTTGTGGTTTAAATTTGACATGGGTAACAAGAATGTTTATCACATAGTTCGAATTAATTGTCTGCAAAAATTTTTGTTCATGTCAAAAAAAGTTTAGCTTAAATATTTGAAATATCTTAAAAACTGAAATTTAGATAATAATTATGAAAAAAATATGCATACTTTCATAGGAAAAACTATATTCAAGAAGTCATATTACCATTTGACTTCTCTATGTAACAAATTTAGGGGCTATAAAAAAGGGTTGTTTGACCTACAAAAAATGAAATAATGAGCAAATCCTTGTAAGACTAAGTAATATAATATTTATTATATTAATATTTGCAAAAATCAGAAAATATGAAAAAACGGACTTAACCGCATTGGCTTCTGAACGACTCAAATTATAATCAAATATTTCAACTCGGGTATCCTTCACATACTTACATATAGCTATAGAAAACTTCACCAACAAAATTAAAAAAACAGCTTCTATTTTTACTCCTCATTTCTCCCTAGAATCTCATCCCTGAGAGCATTAGTACCAAGAAACAAATTATTTATTCCTATGTATTTAGTTTAGACAACTGAATCACACTTTATTTAAACTTTCTTTAAACTTTGAAATTAAGAAACTTGTTTCAAATATTGTTAAAATTTATTAAATTATAATAAAAAAAAACAATATACCACAATATTGAATCTGTATATTGAGAATTGATAAAATAAGGTAATTAATTGGAAACATATATATGTATGTATATATATTATTTATTTGACTGGAATATTATTTCAACGAAACTTTGGTTTTATTTTCTTCAAAATTATGGTTACAATTGCCACAAACTATTTGTGCAAACTAACTCCAATAAAAATTTTTAATAAAGCAAAACAAGATTTAGTGTTGTGAATGTGTTTTTAGATTTACACATATAAATTTAAAAAATTTACAATCTTAGTACTTTTCAAAAACAGAATTAATAAATAAATAAAAATCTAAAATCGAAGAAATTTTGTAAATAAAAAATCAACAATAATTTAAATAACAAAACGGCTTATTTATTATAATTTTTCAACATAATTTCCTTGAAATGTTCGAAAGCATCCAGTCCGCTGAGATGTTCCAACAAACATTTTTCAAGGACACAAATAATGTCACCTTCTTGGAGCTCTAGTTCATCACTATTTTGTGGACGATATTTATATAATGCACGGTAGCTGTTGAAATTTAATTTTTTTAATATAATAACAAGAGGAAAATAAAATAAAAATTATTTTACGATATTTGTTCCGAGCTTGTATCAACATGAAGTATTTCAGTTTTATGTAATGATTTAGTTTCTCGAATAGTTCCATTTCTTAGATATCCATTAGTAAATTCAATAAGATTGTTATAAATATTTGTGTGCAGGAAATTATTTGATGTTACATTGTTAGGATTTGTTATTAGTGAATGCGATGCTGGTGTTCCGACTGGCTTGGGTGCTGGGGTTTGATGGTAATCTTCATAACCTATATTTGTTAAAACCTGAAAAAAAGTAATGCTAGATAAAAAACATTCTCTATAGCGAATGTAATAATCAAGTTTACTTTATGCTTTTTCAACGTTTACTGTTGGAAGCTCTAAATCTAAATAAAATTTGATAAAATTTCTAGATGTTCGTTTTAGTTTCTTCTACGGTAGTTTTTACGTATGAAATATTTTTAGTATAACTTTTGGGACAAGCATATATGATTTATCTGTTCATGGCTTGGAATAATGGAAACGTTATGCTATTTGAAAATGATCATAACAAAATTCTCATAAATTCATTTTTCGACGGTTCAGACGATAACTCTGTGAGTTATTCATAGTAGCATGCAAAGAAATAGTGAATACTCCGCTTAAGTCGTTTAGTAATACATACAAAACAAAAAATTATTTCAATTTTGCCTTCAAAAATTGTACATCTAAGAAAACATATGAATTTGTCAAAACAAGCTGGGCTTCTACAGCAGAGTTTTGATGTATGCTCTTATACGTCAAAGTTAAAATAATATTTAAAAATAAAAATATGAGAATAATATTTTAGTAGTGTTTTTAATATTTCAATTTCGCTTTTTTTTGAAACTGTAGGAATTTTTATTTTAGTCTTGCCCTATTTACCATCAACATATAGCAAATATTATTGGAAAATCCTTGGGACATTTTTGTGATGTGATATGTATGTATCTATCTCCTTTTAAATTATACTATAAAAATATGTTGCTAAGATGTTAAACGAGAAGTAACAAAATTTCCAAATTTCCAAATTTTCGAAAATTTCATTTCCCTCTGAAAGACAGAAGCCTCTGATAGGCAAAAGCCTGTGGCTAAGATGTTAAATGGGAAGCAGCAAAATTGTTTGGTAAAATTGATTTTTAAAAGAGAAAGTTAATTCTAGTAAGTATTTAAATTGGAAGTAAAAAGAGTCGGAATTTTTTAGCATTTTTACAAATTTAGCATTTAGCACAAATTGTTAAAGAAAAATTCTAATCTGGGAACTAGGCATTTAGAATGAACACCAAACAAATCCCATAAAAAATTTAAATCTTTGGAATTTTGATATTATTATTTTAACCAGTGTAAGCAAGCTATTAATTTAGCTAACTAAAAGATATTTTGATAAAAAATGGTTTGATGATTGTAAAATTATTTCTATTGGTGTCCTGTCATGCGTGAATATTTTCATTCTAGTGCTCAGAAATTAGCTAAATACTTGGAAAACGTATTCAATAAAATATGTATATAAGGCTGTGAGTCAAAATTTTCTACTTTCGAAAATTCTGTATCTAAGATTAATTCCGTGAACTATTTAGAAATGTCCTTCAATACTAAAATTGCTAGAACTGTTCAAGTATATTTTATTCAGTATTTTTAGCAAATACATATATAGACTAAACTCTCCCTTCTTTTTACTTAAAAATTTTCGTTTTTACTGATTTTTGTCAGCTTACTAAGTTTTGAGTTCCGATTCTTCTGATTATAATTCAGTACTCCTCAAAGTGCGACAAATTATCTATTTGTAAGTACTATTAATAAATTTGGAAACTTATATTTATTTAATTCTGTTGACCTTTAAGTACGTAAGATATGATTCACGCAAGCTTTTCTTTCATTTTGAATGCCAGTTCTGACTCTATTCTTAATTCCTGTCCAGAAGTTTGGTAAATACCCAAGACAACTAGCGTAGCAAGAAAAAAATTGCTCAAAACAAATGATTATTTGTTAGTTTCCTTGATTGTGCAGTAGCAGTAGTGCTTAATGCGGGTGATCGTTTTAATTATCAGAAAAGTTTTGCATCAGTCGCAGATGCTACAATTATTTATTAAAATTTTTCCTACTCTCCTACTTTTTTTCTGTGTGCTCTTATAAAATATATCACTTAAGCCCAGTTTCACAGAAAGGACTTAAGCCCAAAATTTTTTAAGCGGGTTTAATATTTAAGCGCGGAAAAAAACGGCCAAGCGTTTCACAGTCTACTTTTGCAAATAGCTTAAGTTTAACTATTTCTACTTAATTCTACGTGTTTTTTTTAAATAATGCTGCTGTGGCTCTCGCTTCTATTCGCGTAGTTCTGCATACATGGAAAACACAATTAACGAAAAAGCACGTTGAAAGTTAACTAACTCAAAAGTAACTTTCTAGTGTTTTCAAGACTGTGATTCTTAATTCTGTACCTTTCGACACTCCCTTTTAGTAGATTTGTACTTTTGCCCTAGGGCAGTCGAAAGGTACAGAATTAAAAAACACAGTCTAAATGTAAATTTTTAAAAAACATGTAGCAGAGACGGGTCGTGGAAATCAAAAAAACAAATAGTATCTCGAAAAGTTGTAAAAGTCAAGTGTGGAAAATTATTGAACGTGAACAAAGCGTCGAGTTGTCATGATTCTTCATGACATGACTCAGGCCATCGTGAGACAATTCTTTAGCTTTTTAGGTATTATTTGACTGGGGTAATTATTTTTATTTCTCTTTTGTTGGTTCTTATGAATTAACATTTTATTGTTTGCATACCTGTGGGTAAAGTAAAATTTTTTACTTGAGTGCAATTTGTGTATTTTGAATCTGTTCACAAATCAGCAAAAACTATTTGGAGGGAAATCAAGTTTTCACTATTATTTGAAATTTTATTATAATCAATAATTAAATTCATTTGAATGTTATGAAGATGTATCTGAGCCTCACATAAATAAAACCAGTGAATACATTTTTGGAATGCTGATATATAATATAATATTTATAATTTAATAATAATCTTAAATAGATTTTATTTCATAGATTCTCCAAAAAGCTTTAGACTTTAAAATTTGCCATTTTAGGGGTATCTATCCGAAAGGTTGTGGTTCTTTTCTGAAAAAAAGGTGAAAATAACAAAATATTTTTTATATAATAGAAGTGTGAAGTACCTTTTTAGTTAAACAGGTATTTTAGTGCATTTGATTTCTTGTACCTGCAAAATCTAAGCATTTAGAAATTAATGAAAAATTTTTAATTTGCTTGATTTATTTATCATAGATAGGAGATTAAATTTTAATAATAGATTTGAAGTTTTACTTACATTAGAGATACTTCCCAGCAGCTTGTGAACTTCGTCTTTTTTAAACTGTAAAATATACACAATTAATATAAATATATAAAATCCTATTTGACAGGAACGAGGTGCTTTTACGTTAGAGAGCGAGAATGAATGGAAAAGGAAAATCGCGAGGGGAAAGGAAATATCACGAGAAAATTAAATTATAATTAAAAATACTCTTCTAGGAAACTGAGCTTCAGTAAAAGATATTTAAAGTATTATACTTACAAATGGGAGTATTGCTTTAGTGTATTTCTGGAACTCCGTTTTCGGCTAAAAAAATAAAAAGCTAATATTACTTTATAACTAAGGCGACAAAATAGAAAAAAATGTTATATTCAAATATATTGCAATGGATTTTTCTTTTTTTATATTTTAAGTATTTAAACTTACATCAATATCCTTTATTACGTCTTCGAATGATTTGTATTGCTAAATTAGAAAGAGAAAAGTTTTTAGCATAAGTTATTAAAATTTAATATATTAAGTTCTAAATGAGATTTCATTTTGAAATGAGCTTTGAAAGTAATATTAAAATATTTATATTTACCGGAGGTAGTGTGCTCCAATTATAATATAGCTAAAAAAAAACAGTTATTAGTTTCACTTTAAGTGCAATTAGTAATCAAAACTTAAAAAATTTTTAAATGCTAAAAGTTAGTGGGGAATGCGTAAAAATTTTTTTTAAAAAAGCATAACTTTTGAATTATTAAGGTAGCCTTTGCGTACAATTTGCAAAGAGTATTGGTCTGCTAAATTACATCTGTTTTATGACAGTTTGAACTAGATTTTATAAAAAGAAATAGAAAAAAATTTTCAATTATTTTTACTTACGGAATCATCACACCTAAACTTGCCATCCATTTTACATGTCTAGAAAAAATAAATACAATTTCCCATAAAAAATCACTATACAATTTGAAAAATATTATTTAGCAATAAAATATGAATTATTTAAAGCGTTTTTTGGAGATCGTACTTACCTTCTGAATCATTCCTTTTAATTCCAACAGTGCTGTTGAATTCAGCTAGAAAAGTGAAATTATAAGTCATAATATACAGATAGAAAAGTAAAAAAAAATAAAACAGTATAACAGATTTCAAGGAATATAAATGTTGCACCTAGAAGCTTATCGGTTAACAACGTTTTGGCTTGAAGCATGAATGACACCACTGCTATTTTTAAGCAGTATTAATATTTAATCGATAAATGTAAATATTTGTTGACATTCTGGTTTTTGGTTTCAAAGTTACAATAGCTTTAAATAGGACAACTTTAGGATTTCTTGATACTCTCTACATTTTTTGCCTTAAGAAAAGGAAAACAATCAACAGCGACTGTTACATTTAAATAATAAATAGATTGAAGGAAAACATTGTACAGGAGTAGTTTCATATAAACAAAAGAGTGCTGGTTCATAAAGGCAATATACCCAGCTCTACTTCTTTTAAAATGGCAGCCAAAATACAGAGTTTACACCTGGACTTAGTTCACTATACACGCCAGGTCTGGTCTTCGGAGATTCATAGATCTAAAAATGTTGGTCTAAAGAAAGAAGTTTAGATCCAATAAAGATGTAAATATGAAAATTGAGAGTGTTCTCAAGGGCACCCTTGACTATTAAAGACATTTGACAAAAGTCGCTTTCGTCAAATAATTCTGATAGGCAAGGGGGAAACTTTAAATTTTCATCTAAAAGCGATGACACTTTGAGCAAAATTTTTTTAGCATTTTAATTTTATTTTGAATTATCGCACAAATGGTTGAATGCTAGAACGTGAGTTTTGCGAGAGAGGGTGCTTCTCCTTAGTTTGCCAGACTTTGTGAAGTTTGTGCGAGTTCACTTTGTTGGTCAACTCTTTACAAATTTATGCAACGCAAATGTAAAAAATGTCAAATGCAATACTTCACAAATCTCAAAATGAAAATGCCTAGTAACAATACATGACTATGAGTGGGCGCCCAGCGGGAAATTTCTAATGCCCTTTAGCTCCAAGCAAAATTTGTCACAATATTAATTTGGAGCACAATCCGAGCGCTCGCACTAATTTCCTTTTACACACGAATGCTCGTATGAACATTAACATGCCCATATGAATTGGCACGTGCCTGTCTATAGACAGTATGCTGTCTGCTGTTATGCGCTAAGTCTAACGTCGAGGTTTTTTCGATGAAATCTTCGATTTCATTTATATTGATCTCTTTGAAGTGAGCGCACGATAGTTTTAAGTGTTTGTAGGATTAAAATTTTGTGAAAGTTCTTATCGTTATGGAAGTGTAAATTTTGACATTAAAATTATTAAATAAACTTTAAATAAGAGTCGACCATCTCCACTCTAAAAATGTTTAAGCTTTTTTCAGCGAGAGGTTACTTTTAGAAATAAATTTGGCAGCAAAAGAAAATTGGAGCAAAAAATTATAAGCTATTTAACAATTATTTTTTTGTTAAGAGGTTTCTTAAATATACATTCATATTTAAATAAAATTTTCCGCAGAGGCTGCAAAAAACGAAAATTATGGATTTCATTATTTTTAGGGAAAGGGCTTCCTGTGAACCAAAAACGGGTTTTATAGAAGCAAATAGAATACCAACAAAAAAATGTAAGTACTTCTTTAAATACAAATTAACTTATTAATCTAAAGAAAAAACATTTCAGAACCAATGAGAGCAAACTATATTTTTAAGAATTTATTTTAAGGTTGTTTTGTAAAATTATTGATTTAAGTAATTAAAAATACACAAATAAATTACATTAAACAAATTGTTTCTTTGTTTTTTATGCTTATCTTTTTATCAGGTAAATTGCCCCCTCAAAAAGTAGAGATGTCTGCGCGATTGATGGCCATAACGGGAAAAAAATTAAAAATAGCCAAATATTCAAACAAAATTCTTTTTAAAATTAAGTCCTTTAAATAAAGCGCTCGGAAAGATCTTTACGATCTTTACGAGTGCTCTCTTTAAAGCGCCTCGCTCTAATAAACTACACAATGTTAAATTGACAATGAAGTCTCTTGCGAAGACCAAGCACCCGGTGCTGATTTTGGAGCGCTCAATTTCCCGCTGGGTGGCAAATAGAGCGAATTTTATATTCGGCGAATGTTACGAATGTGTAGCGAAGGCATGAAATGAAGGTTTTCGTTGAATGATTTTTTACAAGTTTTGACGTGGATTAACACAGCAACAGTGCATCAATAAACTTGTTTCAATTTTGGGTGATGAAGCAACATTAAGGTGTTTATAATTGTTATAATGAATTCAAGCGAGGTTGAACTCAACGATGAACATCGAGAATGTCCATCCAAAATCAGTTTGTAATGGGAAATTGCTTCATTAGTTGGTTTGAGATCATGCTATGTAATACTTTGAAAAACAATAAATTTCATTTTGTAGAAAAAATCTTTTGTTTTCTTAGCTAATCTCAGGACTTATTTTGTGCCCTACGTAGCCAATATAAAGTTTAGAGAAGTATTATACTCTTTTGATGAATTGAAAACTATTTAAAATTTTGAATGAACCCCACTTAAAAAATAAACTCATAAGACGTGGAGTGAAAATTACTAATTAAACGATTTTAATGTTTTTACTCTTTTTTTTAAAATATTTTAACTTACCTTTGGAAGTTCAGCAATTATTTTATTAAGAAAAGAAACACTCAACTGAAAAATAAAAATGTTTTTATTATAAAAGTAAAAATCCTAACCTTAATTTTAGTTTTTGAAGGAAGATCATAATCATATTTTATATCATTTTTGCACATTTTGTTTGAAAGATAAACTTTGTTTTATAGTTTGTTCTAAATTATTGTGTAATGCAAAAACATTTATTAAAGAACCATATGGTCTGTGTATACAGTTTTTTCATGCGAAACTCGGTTTATGCGCTCTTTATTGCTACTTATGTATTTTCTAAATATTAGAATATGTAAGGTCTCTTACGTAATCAAAATTCTTGCAAATATTTTATAAGTGTTTGTGGTATTCTAAGACCTTTCAAACTTATGAAAGCCTCCGCATAACCCCTAAACCTCGTTTTGGGGATAATTCTATCATTCAATTATTATGTATTATTGTACATTGCAAAAAGCAAATATTTTTATTTACAAGGGTGACATTTTTGGTTCACTTAAGTATTTTTTTTAACTTAAAAATTTGCTACTTACCCCTGTTTTTCTATTGTTCTTCTCCTAAAAAGTTAATAATGGATTAGTTTTAGTAATTTGATAACTGTTGAATATGAAACTTGATGAAAATTACATAATTTCTTTTTAAAAGCTCTATATATTTAATATTGCTGGACAAAGAAAAAGCTTAAGCTTAAATATCAGATTATGATACTTGTCTATGACAGGCTTTAAGCTTTATATGATTAGTAATGCAAAATGTTTAAGGTTAAGTTTGTTTCTGACTTTAAATTGCTTTACTCACTTCTTCAATCTTTCCCATTAATAAGATGTGGTTAAACTATAAATTTAATCAATTAATCAAATTTGAAAATTCGTTTTAACAAACATTAGTGACAGAATTATTTTAAATGTTAAAAGTTTCAAACTGTTTTTAGTTTAAAACTAATTAGAATTTTGGAAGTTATGAATAGTTATTTAGCTCAAAAAGTCAAATTTAAGTTACCGCCAAGAAAAGGTTTAACATGGCAAGATTGAAACTATGTTCATACTTTTATAACTGTCACTAATGTTTTCCTTAAATTGTTGCCTTAATATTTTATTTACCGTTACAAAGAAAACTTCTGCATAATCCATGGCGGTGGGGTTTGGCTAAAAATTTAAAAATTTTCGAGAAATTTACTTAAATTGATCTATTGAAAAGTTTTTTAAGACTAAAATTCACTGTTACTATTTTGATACAATTTGAGATCAATGTACTTACATTATTAAACAAGTTTTTTAGCATTTTGGGTGGCTAAAATAAAAATTATCAATTATCAATTATAGCGCAAAATAAGATAATTTATAAAAGGAAGCAGTTACAATTTTTTTTGAGGAAGTTGATACATTAACCAACATTTTTTCCAATTTTTCTAAATCAGCGTCGGTGAGCTTGAAAATAAATAAAATCAATTAACATATAAAATCAAATAAGCAAAAAATATCGAGAGTTGATATTGACATGTTAAGTGTAAAAGATTTTTTTGTATTTAGTTTTCTTTAAAACATTTATTGATTAGCATTAAGGAAAGTTTTCCGAAAGCAAACTCTTCAATGGTATTTATTTTCCTAAAGGATAATTTTACTTACTTCTGGTAGTCTAAATATAACTTTATCTTCGATCGACATTCCAATCTGTAATAAGGAAAGAAACATTCATATGTTTACATTAAATGAAATAATTACGGAAAAAATATATAATATATAAAACTTGAATAAAATAAACAAAAGGAATTATATCCGTATTAAAAGAATTTGAGTTTTGTTACTTTTCGGAATACTTTAACAATCTTTAAAACTGAAATGAAATAAAATAAAAGTTTCTAATAATAATATGAAAATGTGTAAATTTCTTCTTTTTCTACGTATGTTTATTGCTAAAGGGATTAAGGGAAAACTTTAAAAAGTCTTATTAAAATATTTAATATTTAATTCTAAGTAGGGAAAAACTGCGTAAGTTAAACAATCTTCAAAGAAATTACTGGACTCTCCTACAAAAGTCTAATTTAGAAAATGAAAAATATTATTTGAACGTTAGGTACGTTTAGCATAAAAAAATATAAAATATAGAAAAGCTATCGTATACTTACGATTGAGGAACAGTTTACCATCAAAACTAACAAAAATATTGAAAATTTAATCATTTTGATGACGTTAAAGATAGTTAATTGCTTGATACCAAATAACCTTATAAATTTGTGCTTCCAAACAACCGAGTTTTATAGTAAAAATTTTATATCGCATCAGACTTAGATGACAACAATGGCTGACAACAAGATAATTTTTGTGCGTAATAAACTTTTTGCTAGAAGTAATAATTAGCATTTTATTATTGAAATAACAAATAAATTTTTGAAATTAATTCAAAATTATCGCAGCACACCCTTGATAATTTTATTTTTGAAATAAAATAATTAAAATAAATTTTTAAAGAAAAGCTTTCAAGGTAATATATAATTTCTATGAATTTTTATTGTTGATACATTTGATGTTAAGCAAAATATATTAATTTTTTGGTTGGAAATAGAATCCACATTTTTGCTCATTAAAAAATGTTAATAAAAGCTGTAGAATATAAATAGGAATGTTTTTTATTATTAATGCTAATTGATTCAGTTTCTAATGAACAAACATTTCACTGACGATAAGCTTAAAATACTTTTTCTTCCAAAATAAACATGATATCAAAAACAAGATAATTCTTGTGCGTAGTAAATTTCCTTTCTAATAATTAATAAATTATAAAGGTAATAACTAGTATTGAAATAAAACACAAAATTTTGTAATTCAAAATTATCACAGATCATACTTCCGGTATTTCTTTATTGAACTTGATAGGACAAAAATAGTGAGTTTGGAATTTTTTAAACAATATTAATAGTGAGTCCGAATTTGGCAGTTATATTTTTAATTAACTCAGATCGAGGTTAATAATGTATATAGGATATATTTATATCCATAATTTCAATGAGAAAAATTGAAAAGTACAAACATTTTTGATAGTTTAACACATTGATGTATATTTTTTGTTCAGCGAGATATATTTAAATTTGGTATTTCCTTACTGGCTGATATACATGTATTTAGTTCTGAGCAACAATTTAAAATATTTGAGTAAATAGATACAGCAATTTGATTTTGCCACCATACGAAATCAGCATATTTAACAGTAACAAATATAAATGAAAATTAAATCAAAAAGAAGGTTTGAATTATCGATTTGGTGTTTTATCCTTGCAGCAGAAATAATTTTGCATATCTCGAGGACTTTGTCTTCTCGAAGCTATAGAAATAAAATAATTAATTTAGATTTTAAGACTTTTTCTTTCTTTTGGAGAGAGAATATATATCACCACTGCATAAATTAGAGACATCGGTTTGATAAGTTACTGTAGCTTTTACATGCAAATATTTTTTTGCACTTTTTAATCAATACACGCACAGAAATCTGTAGGGTATTAAATTAACTTAAACTCAACTTTTCGGAGTAAGAGCTTCAAAAAAGATTGTAAAAGATTTCTTTTGTCAATTTGGGAAATGGGAAAGATTGGGTAAAGTTTATATTGCAACTAAATTTGAATAGTTATTTTTTATACTACGTTAAGAATATGAGGAAATATAGATTACACTGAAAAAACTAAATACGTGTGGCAAGTTATTAATTTCACTAGAATTGATGATTTAAATTATTGACTCAAGAATTATTGTCTTCATTTTAGTCCATGAAAAATCAAGTGAATGTGTTTACTTGAAACCCGAACTTTTTTTTCAGTGTAGACGTGTATCATCTTAGATGTATTTAGAGGACTTGAAGTCACATGCTAATAAGAAAAAATTGAGCAAAAATCATATAGTGTAAGCGCTTTTCTTATTAATTTTACACAATCTTTTGTTTGAAAAGGTGCCTGTTACAAGGCTATGATACATAGCTGAAAATATTTAACAAAATGAACCATAAACTAAGAAAGAGTTCTATCAGATTGTTTTCATTTTTGTTTAAGTGATCCTATGACCTTAGTTGGATTTATTTTCTAGGTAATTGTAGAATTTTATTTAAAAAGCAAACTTACAGTGATCTTGAAATCAGAATTTATGCTTTGAAATTTATTTCTTTCACAAATAAGTAGGTGTTACAACTACTAAGCTAAAAAAGAGGTTTTGCTTTGTGAAAAATACCCTTGAAATGTGCCCTATTAGTTTTATTAGAAATCTTTAACAATATTAACATTTTTTGTTGATAAGTTATTTGTATATTCCGAATGTTTTATTCTCTCTTTCCTTAAAATTTGAAGTTAAGTTAGTTTTAGCCAGATAAAGCCTTGTGCTGAAAATATATCAAAATAAGAAAGGAGGAAGAGTGTCACCTAAAATGTGAATTATATTGCGGAACTAATTTTTTTAAACTGTAATTAACTGTTAGTTAATTGTTAAATCCTAAAGAAAATATTTCTTTTTGTGATTTCACATTTGCGCAAGTATAAAAAAATGAAAACAAAATAGTACTGAATACTTTTATTTTACCTTAATATTAAGATATAATTTTACTCATAAGTTTTAAGTGCTTCTTTCAAGCTATAAATTCAAATCAAAAATTGATTTGAAAAACCATTAGTGGACATTGAATTTACTACTCAAGTTGAGGGTAAGTGGTTTTGCTTTGGTTGGTTTAAAGAGTAACTCATTGTTTTTTTTAAACTTTTAAAATATTTATTTATACCTTTACTTCTATAACATTTAGACAAGAAAAAGAGAAGATTGTCTTCTACTTATCTAAGTAGTATTTTATGGTAGTAAATTTTTACGAAATAATATTACTTACTTCGGGAATCCTAAGCATAATTCTGTATGTAACTGTAACTTCCATATTTAAAACAGAAAGAATTATTTAAAATTTGTGGTTTAAATTTGACATGGGTAACAAGAATGTTTATCACATAGTTCGAATTAATTGTCTGCAAAAATTTTTGTTCATGTCAAAAAAAGTTTAGCTTAAATATTTGAAATATCTTAAAAACTGAAATTTAGATAATAATTATGAAAAAAATATGCATACTTTCATAGGAAAAACTATATTCAAGAAGTCATATTACCATTTGACTTCTCTATGTAACAAATTTAGGGGCTATAAAAAAGGGTTGTTTGACCTACAAAAAATGAAATAATGAGCAAATCCTTGTAAGACTAAGTAATATAATATTTATTATATTAATATTTGCAAAAATCAGAAAATATGAAAAAACGGACTTAACCGCATTGGCTTCTGAACGACTCAAATTATAATCAAATATTTCAACTCGGGTATCCTTCACATACTTACATATAGCTATAGAAAACTTCACCAACAAAATTAAAAAAACAGCTTCTATTTTTACTCCTCATTTCTCCCTAGAATCTCATCGCATCTCAGAGCATTACTACCAAGAGGCAAATAGTTTATTCCTATGTATTCAGCTTAGACACCTGAATCACACTTTATTTAAACTTTGAAATTAAAAAACTTGTTTCAAATATTGTTAAAATTTATTAAATTATAATAAAAAAAAACAATATACCACAATATTGAATCTGTATATTGAGAATTGATAAAATAAGGTAATTAATTGGAAACATATATATATATATATATATTATTTATTTGACTGGAATATTATTTCAACGAAACTTTGGTTTTATTTTCTTCAAAATTATGGTTACAATCACCACAAACTATTTGTGCAAACTAACTCCAATATAAATTTTTAATAAAGCAAAACAAGATTTAGTGTTGTGAATGTGTTTATAGATTTACACATATAAATTTAAAAAATTTACAATCTTAGTACTTTTCAAAAACAGAATTAATAAATAAATAAAAATCTAAAAATAAAGAAATTTTGTAAATAAAAAATCAACAATAATTTAAATAACAAAACGGCTTATTTATTATAATTTTTCAACATAATTTCCTTGAAATGTTCGAAAGCATCCAGTCCGCTGAGATGTTCCAACAAACATTTTTCAAGGACATAAATAATGTCACCTTCTTGGAGCTCTAGTTCATCACTATTTTGTGGACGATATTTATATAATGCACGGTAGCTGTTGAAATTTAATTTTTTTAATATAATAACAAGAGGAAAAGAAAATAAAAATTATTTTACGATATTGGTTCCGAGCTTGTATCAACATGAAGTATTTCAGTTTTATGTAATGATTTAGTTTCCGAATAGTTCCATTTCTTAGATATCCATTAGTAAATTCAATAAGATTGTTATAAATATTTGTGTGCAGGAAATCATTTGATGTTACATTGTTAGGATTTGTTATTAGTGAATGCGATGCTGGTGTTCCGACTGGCTTGGGTGCTGGTGTTTGATGGCAATCTTCAGATCCTATATTTGTTAAAACCTGAAAAATAGTAATGCTAGATAAAAAACATTATCTATAGCGAATGTAATAATCAAGTTTACTTTATGCTTCTTCAACGTTTCCTGTTGGAAGCTCTAAATCTAAATAAAATTTGATAAAATTCCTAGATGTTCGTTTTAGTTTCTTCTACGGTAGTTTTTACGTATGAAATGTTTTTAGTATAACTTTTGGGACAAGCATATATGATTTATCTGTTCATGGCTTGGAATAATGGAAACGTTATGCTATTTGAAAATGATCATAACAAAATTCTCATAAATTCATTTTTCGACGGTTCAGACGATAACTCCGTGAGTTATTCATAGTAGCATGCAAAGAAATAGTGAATACCCCGCTTTAGTCGTTTACTAATACATACAAAACAAAAAATTATTTTAACTTTGCCTTCGAAAATTGCACATCTAAGAAAACATATGAATTTGTATAAACAAGCTGGGCTTCTACAGCAGAATTTTGATGTATGCTCTTATACGTCAAAGTTAAAATAATATCTAAAAATAAAAATATGAGAATAATATTTTAATAGTATTTTTAATATTTCGATTTCGCTTTTTTTTGAAACTGTAGGAATTTTTATTTTAGTCTTGCCCTATTTACCATCAACATATAGCAAATATTATTGGAAAATCCTTGGGACATTTTTGTGATGAAAACATTATTTGTCACAAAAGCAACACTTAAAATTTAAAACAACATATTTTTTTCTACAGAACTACCTAAAAATATTTTAGTTTTTTTCTCCTAAATATTTTATTTTACAAAATTTGAAAAAAAGTATTTCAATTTCCTGTGGTAACATAACCTATAAAATTTTATAAAATGAAATGTCAATGTTGAAATGTTACAATTCATATACATAATTGGAAGATCTATTGTAACTTAAAATTCGTCGCTATTCTCACTGGTTTGCGGAGCGGATATATAACCCACAGCTGTTTTTTGTATCTGTGGGATAGCAGATTTATTTTGGATCAATTTCATTTACAAGAATATCAATTTCATTTTCAAAAATATGAACTTCATTTGCAAAAAGATGAACTTCATTTACAAAAAGATCAATTTCATTTGCAAAAAGATGAACTTCATTTGCAAAAGGATGAAGTCCATTTGCAAACAACTAAAGTCCATTTGCAAATGGATGAAACTAATCTGAAAAATCTGTAATAATTTTCTCTTTCAACATCTGAATTACCAGTATGGCTGTTTGGTGCTGTCCAATCTATTTCTACATTTTCTTCTCTTAAGAAAGCTATTAATTGTTCTGATTAAAGGGGTTAGAGGTACTCAGAGATATGAAAAAATGATAATTTCAAATAATTTTTTTTCCCAGTAAATTATTTTATTTTATAATAGTAGAAATATGGCATCAATACATCATGTTTCGACTTAACTTCACGAAAATTTAAAAAAAAAAATTTAATAATTTTAAAAGTTATGGCTGTTTGTGTTGACCCAGTTCCAAACAGAAGTCCCATGCGGTGACCATCACACATCATTGGAGATTCATCTAAAATTAATCGGACGGAAAAAATTAGTTTTACTATCAAATAATCTTGTGCCTGATCGAAGCTTTTTTTTATAAAAAAAAACTTACAAAATAGCGGCCTCAGGAATTTTTTTCATTCACCAACAAAATCCACCACTGGACTTTAGAAGTAAAAGATTGATCTACTTATCAATTATATGGACGTATGGTATATAGCTATGGCGATGTACTCATAAAACTAATCGAGCTATCAGACAAACTAGTCAAAATAAAGTCCTACGCTTGTTAACCAACGCCTACCGATATGTACCAAACAAGGAACTGCATAACGATCTAAAAATTGGGTGGGTGGACGATGTTATACGTGATTACGCCAAGAAACACGAACGACTACATTTACATTTCATGTAAACTAGTTTTAATTTACTAAATGAGCGTTCACAAGAAGCTGATGTCACTGGAGCAGTCAAAATAAAACAAACAAGTTTATGCGCCAACGGAATCACCTTACGCAATTTGAAAACTATTTTAGAAATATCTCCAAAATTCGTACACTCTGTACATGAGTCCAAGAGAATTTCGAATTCAGCAAGCAAGCATTCTGGTACTTCTGTGAAAAATGTTGAGTCTAAATGCACAATAGATTTGATTAATTTAATCGTGACGTTGTTTTTGTTATCTGGAAAACTGAAATTTTTTTGAATAGGTTCAAACATTGAAAAGGCTTTTTTCATATTGTTGTCAATACAGCGTGTGAAAACTTACAAGACAGATCTAAATTCTTTGCGATAGTATGTTATAAACTCGAGATTAGTAGCTGTTTCTGGGTATTCATCATACTTTTTTAGTATACGACGTGTTCTGTGATGCTTTGAAAAATCATCCTCAGGACTAATATCTAGTTTTTTTGCAAATATAACTGAGCTGTTTATCAATACATTTATGTCATTATCATTGTCCATTTGTTTGAATGATGATGCAGTGCTCTGAATCAACAACAATGCATCTATCACGTTCAATTCTTCACCTTCTGTCATATTTTTAACTTTGCACAAACAATTTTAACAAAAAAATAAGGAGCTAATAAAATCAAAGTCCAAAATTTTCTTAAGCAGGCCAGTGACAAAAGTACGGGTGGTATTATTCGCTATTTCAGCCACCTAGGTATAAGCACATATATATAAATATATATGTATTACGAAAATGCGAAGGAAGCATTGTGAACTTTTGAAACAAACAATAGCGACATTTTGGAATATACTGTGAAGCGTTTATATCTTGAAAAACATAATAAAAATGAAAAAAATACTAAAGGAAAAGCAATAGATCATGCAGAAATTTAATTTTTCGCTTTTGAGTTCAAATTTACTTTGTCGACTGCCGACTGTGTTTTGGGGGGTGTCACACCCCCACACCCCCCTCGATATGCCGCGATAAATTTTATTCCTTAAATTACAATACGTTTTGTTTATACTGCTGTGCATTGATTCTTTAATATGATAGAAAGAAATACGTTTATGTAAATTCTCTTCGTTCCTCCGCCCTCATGGTACATTTACAAGTTTAGTAAATTTTTGGTTTATTTGAAAATAGTTCTATTATAATTTGTTGTACATAAGGTACAAGGTTCATGATCACTTGTTTCTGAAAAAATTCCTACTTTTCCTGGCTTAATTAATCTTCTGAGTATATCTTCTATTTGATTTAGTGCATCTAATGGATTTATATATATTATTCTTCTTTTGTGTTTAATTTCGATTTCTTGCATTGGATTATATATTAATATTATTTGTGTTTTATATTTATTTGCAATTTCTTTAATAGGTATGTGATCCAATAGCTGTTTACCTACTGAATGTTGGGTATCTGATATTTCCATATTTGATTCTTGTTCATTTGCTTCATTTATTTTTTTTTGATTTTCCATTCTACTTAAAAAATCTCCTACCTTGTTTTCTTTACCCTGTAAGTACTCTATTTCAAAATTATATTCTTGTAATTTCAATATTCATGTCTGATTCCTTTGTAAAAACTCTTTTCCTTTATATCTATCACTTAAATATTTTATTGGTACATGATCAGTTATAATTTGAAATTTATTTCCATATAAATATGGTCTAAAATAATTAACTGAGTAAACTATTGCTAAGAATTCTTGTTTAGAGTTCTAGATACAAAACAAATCGGATGTCCTTCCTATGATAGAACTGCCTCTATATCAAAGTCACTTGCATCTGTAGTTGATTTATAAAAGGTTTTTCATACTGTGGTTATTTCAGTATTGGATGAGTCGATATTAATGCTTTTAAATTTTCAAATGCTGTTTTTGTATAATGGATGTTTTTGATTTATTTTAGGTCTTGTTAGTTTGCTTACATTGTTGCGCACAAGACGCAATGTAAGCAAACTAACAAGAAACTTGTTTAAGCAGGAAAAAAGACTTTACTGTATAGTTTGTATTATTGTTTAATTAAGGAACAAAAAAAACTAAGTTACGTTTTCTCTTTCTTTTTATTTATTAACAAAGTACAAAAAACCCTAAAAAACACAATAATTGAATACAAATATTTGAATTGAATAAAATTACAATATATACGCGATTGACAACTTCGTTGTTCTAGGTGTACTTGTGGACTGCGACCCTCTCAAATTTTATAGAATTTATGCCCAGCCAAATATGCTGAGCCACCCAAGTGGCATTCGGTGGCATAAACTAATTTCTTGTTAGTTTGTTTACATTGCGTCTTGTGCGCAACAATGTAAGCAAACTAACAAAATTTTGCTGACTTATCAAATGAGGTTGATTAACCGTGGGAGCAAAGTCCACGGTTAATAAACCTCAAAGTTAAACAAACTCCCGGCGAAAGAAAGTAATCACATTGTTATTTTGTTTCAAGTAGTAATAGAAATTCTTAAATCTTAAAGCTAAACCATCCATTTTTACATTTACAACATTTGCAATGGTAATTTAGCACTGACATAAATTATAAAAGGATAATTTTCTAATTCTAGTAGCTCTATTATTTTCAGAAGTACAAAATGGCTTGAGTTTCTAGTTGTTTTTTTTTTTAATTATAGTATAAAATTTGATTAAATATAAATAACTGACATATTTTTAATTGAATTTAATATTTATGTTGAACTTAAGATTTTATTAGTATACCATCAAATAATGACAAATATTTGGGTTTATAATTGCTTATATTTTAATTTAAAAAAAATTTTTTTTTTAATAAAGTTCTATTAAAAATTTTTTAATACACATATCTTTTTTTTTAAATCTTGTATAATTTTTTGGATTAAATATTAATTATGCTTTTAAGAAAATTCACTTTAATTACGTATAAAATTTTTGCTATCCAAAAATTAACAAAATTAGAAATAAATAATTCTGCATACAGCTTTGAATATAACAAAATAGAACAATATCTAGAAATTTGATGGTAACAAATAGCATCCTACATTAATTTTTTTCTATATAAAATTGTAATTATAACAAGAACACAAGAATTTAATGTTTGAATTTGGAAAATGAGAAGTAATGGTGATTTTAATTAAAAAAATGATTTAAATATGCTTACAATTGGATAAAATTAAAATAAAATGTGGATAAATTGTAATGTAGTAATTGCTTTAAGTATTCTTTAAAGATCTTCGTTAAATGCAGAAACTCTGTCCCCAAGCGCTTGTCTTCTTTTGTTGACGTAGTCAGTAGTCCATAAATGCGGCTTAGCATCCATAGCTGTTAGCTCTGAATTCCGTGTTGCCCTTTCTAGCAGACGCGAGTGTCGACATTTTATGAATATAATGCACATTATAAGCAAGCATACGGCACATACAATTGCGATTATAATTATCCAAGAACTAGGCTTCCAAATATCCATGTCGTTCCATGACTCCCGTTCTTTTTTCATAATTTTTTTAAATGTTGCGATTTGAACATCTGTTGTCGGATATTCTATCAAAATTTGAGGCGGTGACAGGTCCGCAAAACTTGCAATGGATGATACATTAAAACTAACAGTTAAGTTCGTCGAACTTTGTTTATCGATTAGTGCTGCATGCTTCTCGTTTACAATGGAGCAGGTGGTCACCGAAACAATTGTTGCAGTTGCGACCACGTCCTGAGGAGTATTGTTATCACATTCTGCAATTAATTTTTTCTTGAGTATATTTAAAACCAGTACTAAGTTTCTTCCAAAAGGGTACACTCCATCGTTCGCTTTTTTAACATGTGTTGAACAATTTGTTCTTATAAATGATATATTTGATTTTAGTATGGCTGTTGTACATGAGTGTAAAAGGTTATGATGCCACGTCTCCAATATATCCTTGTAAGAAGGGTTGGTGTCTTTAATAGGTACGGTTTGTGTTTTATTTTTCTACAATTATGCTCTGTATATTTTTGCCATTCTCCAGTATGATATACTGCCCATCATTATCAGGTGTACTGACAATAGTATACTCAGTATATGTTGTAGTGTGAACTATAGGAATTGTAAATGTTACAACAACTAAGTCATTTTTAATTGTTTTCGCTGCTTGGTTAAATAGAAACCAGTCCTCAGGATTGGGAACGGACGGTAGTTTGCCTTGCGTACTGTAGTTTTGAATAAATTGCTGAAGCTCCCTTACTGGTCGTATATTTATAATGTTCTGATGTACATTTAGAACTGAAGTAATTAAAAGTTGGATATTAGACCCATAATCAATAATTTACTGCTCCAAATTTAATAATTGTTGTTGTTTGTATAGATCATCAATGTGTAATTCTACCTCTTGATGTTCTAAGTTAGTTAGATTAAAGATGATTTGTCCAATTCTGGTTATTTTATTTCGAGCAGTTCTCATATCCTGTTCTAGTTGATTCAGCTGAACGGTTTGAAATATAAGACCTCCGGCCATGAGAATATGTGGAGAATATTTGATTAATGTCAACACCAGGGGAGCCATACACTCCACGCGCTCTTTCTTCCTATATGAAGACAATAGTTTTGTCTTGACATTGGCTGATGTTGCTCTTATACTTTCTTCAATGGTGTTGCAATGTTTGCTTAGAGAAGATTCTTGGTTTACGTGAATGGTACTGCAAAATTTACGAAAATATTCAATTTGGTTGTCGATAACTTCTATATCACGGGTTAAGTTGAGTTGGGTTGTCACTGAGAAATTTGATTTGAGAAGAGATATGTTTCGATCGGTAAATATGTGAATCCCTGAATTAATCGTATAAAAGTGGAACCCTGATGTTAGATTCGGCAAAAATATCATGAAGCATAAAAGCGTTGTTAGTAGGGCATTAGTTCTTTGCTTGAGTCGGTTGCTCCATCTCAAAGTCTGAGTTGTTTGCTTTTCGTTTGTTTTTTTCGTCTCAGAAATAGGTGGTATGGATAGTGAAACTGCTTTTGGTTCTTCAACATGCAGGTACTCCTTTTCTTCCATCACTAAAGGGACCAATGAGTTTGTAGCACGATGAATGGTATCATGGTTTACGGATTTGATATCAACTCTTCATGTTATGTTTGTTACGTCTGGGTAACATTTAATCACTTTTACCATTTTCCATTCATTTGGCTTAGAATTAGGATCTTTTATTAGGACAACATCTCCTTCATGAATTTTTCTGTCGTTCTGTTTCCACCTATACCTCTTTTGAAGTCAATATAGATATTCCTGTTGGTATCGTTTCCATATTTGTTGCTGGATGTCATGTACCTGGATCCATCGTTTCGTTACAGGTCCAGTTTGTGGTGGCATTATATCTGTTGAAATATTTTTCATTTGCTGTTGAGTGATCAGTTCAAAAGGTATTAAAGCTGGGGCTTCAGATGGATCTTGAGGTCCTGGATACAATGTTCATAAATCCTTCAATACGACAGAGCAATGTATTAAACTCTTCCATTGTTATTTTACTTATAGTATCCATTCGTCTAATGAAATACTTCATTGTTTTGACTGCTGCTTCACATAAGCCGTTGAATTGGGACTGTGTGCCGGAGTAAGACGCCATGTTATTTGCTGAACTGCTTGTCGACCTTTACATTCTCCTTTAATTTTTTCCCAAGCGTCATGAATTCAATGTTTCGCCCCAATAAAATTTGTACCATTGTCAGTTTGGACACTTTTAGGTACTCCTCGCAGACTTGTAAACCTTGAAAAGGCAGCCAAAAAATTATCAGTACTTAGATCTGACACTAGCTCCAAATGTACTGCCTTAGATGATAAACAGGAGAATACTACCACCCATACTTTTATGGACCTATCAAACTTGAGAAGACTAGGTTTTACATTAAAAGGTCCAGCTAAATCGACAGCGATGTGACTAAAACTGGGTGAAAAATTTATTCTTTCGGCTGGCAGATTGGACATTTTAGGCTGTATAGAACGGGCTTGCCACCTGATGCAAGTAATACATATACGAATCCACTTTTTAATCCAACTTTTTAATTTTGGTATCCAATATTCTGAAAGAATAAGTCTTTCTGTGAGGCCAATTCCACTATGACCATGCTTTTCATGAGTACTTCTTATAATAAGATCAACTAAATGACACTTGGTTAGCAAAATTGGATGTCGTTGGGCTACAGGAATATCGGCTGCTTCTAATCGAAGAAACGAAGAAACTCGTGTTCTTTTAAAAAAGGATCTAACGAAGCCAACCAATGTTTATCTGGCAAGGCTTTCTTGCTTCGAATTATCTTGAGCTCACCCTTAAAAACTAATTTCTGCTGTGTTCTAATTAGATCAACTTTTGCATCTTGGATTTCTTTGGCAGACAATGTTATGTTTAACGGGGCTGCCTTAGACCATTTATTGTTGCCTTTATGTCTTGAGGTTTTAACAGCCGCTTTCAAATTTTGAATGTATCGTCTGCAGAACGCGCTTACTCATAACAATTTGTTTAAACTTGAATATTTCTGTACAAGTGTGTTATCAGATTCTTTATTATCATTAAATAGAACAGTTGTTTTTTCTATAAAAGGTGTAAGAGGTAAGTGTTCATTTTTCATCCAAGGTGGTCTATTAAACCATAGTTGGCATTGAAGACATTGATGAGGAGTTAACCCTCTTGTAGCAGGATCAGCAGGATTGTCTACAGACTTTACATAGTGTAAATTTTCTGGTTGTATTACCTTCAGTATTTTAATTACCCTTCGTTTTACTGATTTATTTATAGTTTCTTTCTTATTTCTGCGTCATGCCAGTGCAACTTCAGAATCTGTATATGCGGTAAAGTGAACTGCTAGGTCAGAGAAGCAATTTTTTATGCTTTGATATAGTTGAGTTAGTAGTAAAATTCCTTCTAGTTCCATTTTGGGAATAGTGTATAGCTTACTTTCCAAATTAGTTTTAGTTTTTAAAGGGGTAACTCTTCCTTTTGCAGCAATTAGTTGAAGCTCAATTTTATTATTAACTTTTATTCGGCTATAGATGCTGGCGGCATATCCTTCTCCACTGGCATCACTGAAACTTACCAGTTCTAATTCCGAGTCCTTAGTAAATTGCATCCATCGCACAATTTCAACTTTTTTCAGAAGCTGTAACGATGAAACACAGCTCATAAATTCTTTTTTAGATTTGGAGTCAATATTATCATCCCAGTCCATGTTTTGCTTCCATAAATTTTGCACAATTATTCTTAGCTTCATGACTACAAGAAGAAGCCATCCTAAAGGATCATATAAGCTCGCAGTGGTAGATATTATTTCTCGTTTGGTAAATACAGTAGTTTGATGCTCTTTGACATTAAACGTAAAAACATCCTTTGAAGGTATATAAATCAGTCCGAGTGTTTTTACAGTGAGGTTGTCCCCACCTAGTATTATATAAGAATCTATTTTATCTTCAGGAGGTACTTTCTCTAAGACACGAGGGTCATTTGCCATCCATTTTGTAAGCATAAATTTACCGGCCCGCAATGTTCTGGTAATCTTCTCAATTTCTTCCTGGCATTCTTCAATTGAGTGCGCTCCATAAAGTAAATCATCCACATAAAATCCTTTTTTGATTATATGAACGGTTTTTTCGTCTGGAGCGTTATCAATAGCGCATTGGTGTAATGTTCGTATGCTTTGTCAAGGGCTGCAATTACAACCATATGTGACGGTATTCAATTGGTATTCACTTAATCGCGCGTTTCGGCTTGGTCGCCATAAAATCCTTAATTTGCAGCAATCGTTTTTATTCAGTAGAGTTTGTCGAAACATTTTAGTAATGTCACTAGAGTAAATATATTTAAACTGTCGCATGCGAGTGATTACATTAAATATGTGAGTTTGAAGTTTTGGGCCAGCATGAATTTCGTCGTTTAAGCTTACCCCAGACGTAGTTTTTGCACTGGCATTGAATACATTGCGTAATTTTGTGGTGATAGCACCTTGTCGCAGAATACCCATATAAGGAATGTAGTATACTTAAAAGGACTTTCGCAAAATTCATCATCTAGTTGTTCTTGTTCTTCTGTAGAGACTGGCATGTCCCAGAAGTCTATTAATTGTTTTTCCAGCTCGGCTAGTGTAACATGAGTGGATACAACTGGACAAATGTTTTGTGTGATTGGTCCAGAAACGATCCATCAAAGTTTTGTGTTTTGTAGAAGCAAGCCATCTACCTTTTCTACTCCTTCTTCAAATAATTCTGGTAATATACCAGAACCCAATAACATGGGTATTTGTGCAGATTTATAAAACTGAGGGTCAGCTAGTCTCCTGCCATCCTTGGTCCCGGAAAAGGTTCCAGAAACAGCACTTCGAGAAGTTATACTTTTGACTATCAGTGCTGTTATCTTGACGGTAGTTTCAGTTAAAGGGTTTAAATTGATTTCTAGAGTTGCTTGTGCTCGCACATGGCCACTAATGCCATCTATACCCATCGTTTGTATTCGAATTCTTCTCTTTGGAAGGTGTAGTTTTTGTACAAGGTATTCGGATACATAGTTTGCCTGGCTGCATTGGTCAATTAAACATCGTACAGGTATCAATTCTCCCTCTTTAGTTTTGATTTCAATAATTGCGGTGGGCATAATAACCGATGATGAATTAGTAGTTGGATTATTTGTTAAGTGTATGTTTGTAACTCGTTGTTTGTTGATGTCAGTTGTTAAGGCTTTATGCATCTCTGTTATGTGGTGTTCCTTACATCCCGGCACTTTACATATTAAATATTCACGTGAGCGGCATCGAGGTTTTATTGAACTAAATTTATGTTTCACACAGTAAAAACATACCTTGTAACGTCGAAGTAATCCTAAACGGTCTGACGAATTTTTGAATTTATCACACTCTAATATTTGATGTGTGTTATTTTCACATATTAAGCATCTGATTTTATTATCCTTAGAGAATGAAGTTGCGTGTACCCGAGTTGTATTTTGATTGGCTTTTCCTTTTATTGTTACCATGTGAGGCTCATTAAGAATAGATTTAGGAGTATTGTTGTACTCATTGCTCAAAAAGCTAGTAAGTTGAGTAAATCTAGGTATACTAGTTTTATTCTGGAGAGAATCAATTTGACGACTTTTATGTGGTTCCGGCAGGCGATGAACACAAATCATAGTTACTAAATTCGCAAGTATAATTTTAGCGTCATAGCAGAGTGTTTGGATACACGCCTCAAGAAATTGTTTTGGGTTTTTAAACCAATCATCTAAAAGAGCCCATGCGATGTCGTAATTTTGCTCGACGACCATGAGGGATGAAATAGTTTTCTTAGCTACGCCGCTTAATTTTTCAGTTAAGATGTGAAAACGATCAATGATTCCAAGGCGGCTTCTCTCCATAATGGAATTAAAAATAGATTTAAAATGCTCATACTCAATGATGTCTCCACTGAAGTTTGGTATTTTTACTTCGGGGGCTCTAGCGCGACTTAACGCTTGATCACTGTTTTTATCGGCAATCGCTTCTAAAGCGCGAATGAGAGCAAAATTGGTGTCATACGGTTGGGTTGAATTTGATTGCCCTTTTTCATAATTTAATTTATTTGCCGGGCTGGTACCTGCATCATTGCTAACTGGTATATTGACGCTTTGCTTTTCTTGTGGAGTATCCAAGTGAGAGGCTTGTTTCGATGGGAATGATTGCATTATGGTAACAGGTTGGAGGTTTCCGTTAGGCAATTGTATAAAAATTGGTCGGCCCGGGTTGGATTCAAATCCGTTTACAATTGATTGAGGGGGTGCTACCAGCGTTGGTTGGGGTGTTGTCACATTCAGTGCATGACGCTGGTCTAAATTTAATGAATTAGTTTGGTGGTGCGTTTCATGATTTCTGTCCTCAGCCATAGATGGTATGTCTGCTTGTGGATTTATTTCCGCCGCCTGGTTGTTAAGGTCGTGAAATCCTTCTTCACTTGAAATTATATTTTGTTCGGGATTACTTGGAGAATCGTATTCAGCTTGTCCACTGGTAGAGGGACGAGTACCTTTAGGTAAATCCAAAGCGGGATTATCCTCGCGTTTGTTTACATGTATTTCCTTGAGTTCCGGAGAAATTTTAAAAATAAATGTTCTTGTTTGATGTATAACCTCATTACCCGTGCTTAGTAAGTCATCAGCAAGTGTTAAATCAATATCTGCCTTGGATAATTCCTTATAATAGTTGAGAATTTGATGTTCCCAGAATTTTAGATTGTCTAAGCACTGCGACAATCTTTCTATGCTTCTTTTTTGGGTACTTAATTTCTTGAAATTTGTGAAGTTTGTTGCTAATAAATCTACGACTTCACGTAGTGATTTAAGGATATCTTTCGGGTCAGCCATATTTAAGCAAAGGGATTGTGTTTATCAAAAAACGTCTTATAAACAAACGTAGATTGCGTTTTATCCAACAAAACAGCTTATAAACAAACGTAGATTGCGCTTCCTCCAACAAAGCGGCTTATAAATAAACGCAGATTGCGTTTTCTTCAACAAAACGGCTTATAAACAAACTTAGAATGCGTTTTTCCCAACAAAACGGCTTATAAACAAACGTAGAATGCATTTTCTCCAACAAAACGGCTTATAAACAAACGTAGATTGCGCTTCCTCTAACAAAGAAGCTTATAAACAAACGTAGATTGCGTTTTCTCCAACAAAACGGCTTATTAACAAACGTAGAATGCGTTTTTTCCAACAAAACAGCTTATAAATATAAATATAAATAAACGTTAATTGCGTTTTCTCCCAAAAACGGCTTATAATACTAACGTAGATTGCGTTTTCCTGAAAAACGGCTTACAAAATAAACGTAAATTGCGTTTTCTCCCAAAAACGGCTTATAATACTAACGTAGATTACGTTTTCCTGAAAACGGCTTACAAAATTAAACTTAGATTGCGTTTTTTCCAAAAAACGGGTTACAAAATAAACGTAAATTGCGTTTTCTCCCAAAAACAGCTTATAATACTAACGTAGATTGCGTTTTCCTGAAAAACGGCTTACAAAATAAACGTAAATTGCGTTTTCTCCCAAAAACGGCTTATAATACTAACGTAGATTGCGTTTTCCTGAAAAACGGCTTACAAAATAAACGTAAATTGCGTTTTCTCCCAAAAATGGCTTATAATACTAACGTAGATTACGTTTTCCTGAAAACGGCTTACAAAATTAAACTTAGATTGCGTTTTTTCCAAAAAACGGCTTACAAAATAAGCGTAAATTGCGTTTTCTCCCAAAAACGGCTTATAATACTAACGTAGATTGCGTTTTCCTGAAAAACGGCTTACAAAATAAACGTAAATTGCGTTTATTCCCAAAAACGGCTTATAATACTAACGTAGATTGCGTTTTCCTGAAAAACGGCTTACAAAATTAAACTTAGATTGCGTTTTTTCCAAAAAACGGCTTACAAAATAAACGTAAATTGCGTTTTCTCCCAAAAATGGCTTATAATACAAACGTATATTGCGTTTTCTTCAAAGAAAACGTCTTATAAAATAAACGTGGACTATTTATTCAATAAATATTTTATTGCTTAAAATGTTTATTTAAAATAAAAACTTTTTTAGAAATGTGTTTTAAAAGTGCTTTTATTGTTATTATCATATATTTTTTTTCCTAGTAATATTTTCTAATAATAACTGAAATTGAAAACATATACCTTAATAGTACTAGATAATACATAATTCAGCTGCGTGACTTTTGAGTTTTTTCCAGTTTTCTTTGATTTCCCACTTTCGCTCAAAATTGTTGTTTAAAAACACTTTTTCTAAAGATTATTAATAATTACTTTAAAAACGAGAGTTCATGTTTACTTGTTAAACAAAATTATTTTAAAAAATGCGATTTTAGTCATCTTTTTCAATTAAAATGTATTAAATATGTGCACAATATTTAACACTAACAATAATGCAAAACAAGAAAAAACCAAACGCGTCACGCTTTCAAACTTTTGCTCGAAGGACCACTTGTTTAAACAGGAAAAAAGACTTTACTGTATAGTTTGTATTATTGTTTAATTAAGGAACAAAAAAAACTAAGTTAGGTTTTCTCTTTCTTTTTATTTATTAACAAAGTACAAGAAACCCTAAAAACCACAATAATTGAATACAAATATTTGAATTGAATAAAATTACAATATATACGCGATTGACAACTTCGTTGTTCTAGGTGTACTTGTGGACTGCGACCCTCTCAAATTTTATAAAATTTATGCCCAGCCAAATATGCTGAGCCACCTAAGTGGCATCCGGTGGCATAAACTAATTTCTTGTTAGTTTGCTTACATTGCGTCTTGTGCGCAACAATGTAAGCAAACTAACAAAATTTTGCTGACTTATCAAATGAGGTTGATTAACCGTGGGAGCAAAGTCCACGGTTAATAAACCTCAAAGTTTAACAAGTCTTTCTTTAAATATTTAATCATAGGATATTAAAATTTTGCATAATCCTTAGTACATTTGGGTTAATATCCTGTCATTCCTAAAAATCCTTCTAGCTGTCTTTCCGTTTTTGGTAATGCTAAATTTTGTATGTCGTTTATTTTATTTGGATCTGGCCTTATACCTTCTCTGGTTAACATGTGTCCTAGAAATTCAATATCCTGACTCATAAAGCTGCACTTATCTACCTGTATCTTTAAACTATTATCTAAAAATAAGAATATTGTAGAAAAAATAAGAATATCGTCTAAATAAACTACATAAATTTGAATAATATATTCTTTTAGCATTTCATTCATCATTCTCTAAAAACCAGCTGGTGCGTTTTTTAATCCAAACGGCATTTTTACAAATTCATATAATCCTCTTGGGGTTACGAATGCTATTTTTTTCTTTCTGGGTGTCTATCATCGCCAAAAATTCCTTTCCTTTAATGGTTAATTTTATAAATATTTTAGATTTTTCCGATAGGAGTTTATAAAAAAACTCTTCGTTGTTTACTTGGTTTACTTCTTCTTTATTTAAAGTATCTATTTCCATAGGTTCTGGTCGTACTTGTCTTGAATTACTATTACCATTTCCAAAATAACTATTATTTTTGAATTGATTCGTATTTCGAAATTAATTACTATTTTCATACTGGTTATTGCTTCCAAACTGATTATTATTTCGGAACTTGGAAAGTTTTGTTAACTAATTTGACTATTACCGTTTATTATTTTGTTTTGGCGATAAAAATTAAAAAAATTTTAATTCCCATCACTAGATCCTTATTTAACTGAAAAGGACCTTACTGACTGCGCCACTTTTATATTTACTTTTTTAATTATTAAAAAAATAAATAAGTTTTATTTTTTTTATAAAAACCAACTTTTATTTTTCATTTCAAAAAACAAAAACTAACTCTCAAAATCTTGACAGTTAAAAAAAACAAAAAACAAAACTATCTTTAGATTCTAAGACCTACTTCGTTTCTAAGTCTATTTCTTTTATTTCGTTTATATAACTCGCGTGGCATAAAATAAACAACTCAACTGAAAAAACAAATTTTCGAATAGCAATTTAATTAAAATGAAAAGAAAAACAATTTTTTCGACATTTTGACAATTCACCAGGAGAGCGGGTTGTAATGTATTTAAATTAGATTACAACATTTTTTATTTCAATTTTATTTTTTTAAAACTTCTATTATATTTTTATGACAGAATCTGTATAACAACCATTTTTAAAGATCATGAGTAAAAGCTTTTATTATACTTAGTGTATAAGATAAATTACTATAATTATTTTATAGTGGTTTATGTCTGAGATATACAGAAAGCTGACGTATTTATCATATTGCATATTGCAATAAACAAGCCGTGGGAATCTAAATTTTTATCATGAACAATTCAAGTGACCGTAAGCTTGCTGTATACGCTCCATGAGAAATATTTTAATTTTTAAATAAAACCGTTTGTTTAAACTAGTATATAAGAATGGTAAATTTTAATGGGAGTCAGTTTGTGTAAAAATAATTATCGAAGGAGGATTGTGTGGGCATTGCTCTGTAATCAAAAAAAAATTATATTGTAATGTATATTATATTAATTATAATAAAAGTGATTGTTTAAATTTAAAAAAAAATATATTTAATTCGGCACTAATTGCCTATGTTATTTATTGCCTTATCGGGCATATTTTTATTCGGCACATATTGCCTATAATTACATATTGCCTATAATTACATATTGCCTTGTTGGGCAAAACATTTATATGAATTAACATCATGGCGTTTTCAGAACCAACTACGGAAAGAAACATTACATGGCGATCCTAAAGACGAACCAGCGAACAGGACAGATTCCATTTCATAAGCTCACCGAGGAACAAAAAATAGGATTACAAATCCCAACATTACAAGAAGCTCTCCGGGACAATCCGAATGCAGGACCGAGGCCAATTACAATCGAGGAATATCGTAAACGGCAGAAGAAAGCTGCACCAAAAACACCAGATCCAGTTCCAAAATTGAAACTATTAAAACCAAAAAGAAGAGCAGGAGTTCAAGTAAAAATACGTAGACAAATCGGTGAACTTCATCGCATAATACCAATAACATTGGACAGCAAACTAAAGCAGAAACTTATTAACAAAGTAAAAATGCTTGAAAAGCAACGAGACCAGCATAAAAAACTCAATAAAATGAAATAATACAAATAAAATTTTTTTTTTATATAAACTGTTAACTAACTTAATATAAATTTAGATATAAGTATTACATGAATTTGGTTCAATTTAATATAATAAATATATAATTTGTAATTGTCTTTTTCATTTATGAGTAAGAAATTTAGTGCAAATTGAATAAAAAAAAAATAATTATTTTACTTTATGGAAATTGTGCAGGGAATCATTCAAGAAGTTAATAAATTAGGAGCGACAATTTTAGAGAACCCCTCGAGAAGATTTTCTGCGAAGAATATACTTAACAAAAATACAAGATTGAAAGAGCTAAAATTAAAATTTGAAGAACTTTATATAACTTTAGAAAAAAGCTCACATGTAAGTAAAGATGCATTAAAAGATATAGCAAGTGACTTTCGTGCATCTTATAATAAAACTTCCAATGCTATAGAAAATCAAACAAATAGAATATACAGCAATTCCTTGTTAGAAGAATATTCAAATTCAGATTCTGAAAGCGACACAACAAAAGTGAAATCCCCTGAAACATTAAAAATGGCAAACTTTGAGTTATTAACAGCCTTAAAAATAATACCAGAATTCAACGGTGAAGCAAACGAGATAGAAAAGTTCTTAAAACTGATAGAACTATATAATGATTCCTTAAACGATGATGGCAAAAGAAAACTAATAGACTTTGTATGGTGTACCAAAATTAATGATAAGCCTAAGGCAAGATTGGCAGCTACAAGAACACCAACTAATTATTTGGAGCTTAAAAATGCAACTCAAACGAAATTTAAATCGGTAAAAACATCACAAGCACTTCATTCGCGACTAATAGCATTGAAACAAAACAATTTATGTGTTAAAGACTTCTCAGATAAAATTACATCAATAATTTCTGATCTCAATACCATTCAAATCAATGAATTAGGGACAGAAAGCAAAAAAACTATAAATAAATTAAACGACAGTTTAGCCCTTACAACATTCCAAAATGGAGTAAATCAAACACTTAAGCCTACTATTTTTGCGGCTCAATGCAAATCTTTCGCTGAAGCTACCATGTTAGCAGAACAAATCGAAAAACCCATCATAAATGAACAGCAAATTTTTCAATACACTTACAACAATAAACAACCAAGAAACTACAATAACTATAGTCGAAATAATTATAACAGATACAACAATAAAAACTATGGAAATTTTAATACCAATAACAAAAAATATAATAATAGAAACTATTACAACAGCAATAATGCTAATACTAACAACAACAGAAATAACAATAATTGCAATAATGAAGCAAAAAATCAAAGAGTTTACAGAAATGTAAATTTTCGAAGGGAACCAAGCAACAACTACAGCCCCGGAAGGAAACAAAATTAAAGATTCTACATTACAATCAAAATGCCACCAACTATGTAATATTATTAGAAGGTAAATCCAACAAAAAAATCTTTTTCTTAATTGATACCGGCGCAGACATTTCAATCTGCAAAGCACAATTCGCAATAAATTATGACATAAACACCAATGATTCCTGCCAAATAGGAGGCATTACGAGTTCTGTAATATATTCCCTTGGAAAAACCAATTTTGAGCTACGTTATGAAGGGACTACTTTCAACCACCCTTTTCATGTAATAAAATCAGACCTACCAATTATAACAAATGGAATAATAGGTCGTGATTTTCTTATAAAATTTTTAGCGAAAATAGATTATGAAACATTTACAGTACAATTAACGACCCAAGGTGAAGACTGCATTCTACCAATGAAAAACCAATTCATGAGAACCATTGAAATACCGCCAAGATGCGAAATAATACATCCAATAGCAGTAAATATCACAGAAGACAGTGTTGTGCTTAATGAAGAAGTCATGGATGGAGTATACATAGCAAATACAATCGTCCCATCCAGTGGAATAGCACACATTAGAATATTGAATACGAGTAATCACAAGAAGAAACTAAAAAATTTCTCCCCTAAAATGAAACCATTAAAATACTATCATATCCTACCAACTCAAACTTTTTATAAAGGCACAACAACAAGAATAAGTAAACTACTAAAATGTTTAAACCTAAATGGCCTAGATGGAAAGGCAAAAAACAGTATTATTGAGATATGTAAGAAATATCAAAATATATTTCACTTAGACAATGAAACATTATCCACCAACAATTTTTATAACCAAGCAATTACATTAAGTGATCAAACTCCTGTATACATAAAGAACTATCGTTTACCACAAACACAAGTAAACGAAATTAATAAGCAAGTAAAAGAAATGGAAGAAAAAGATATAATAGAGGCATCCACAAGTCCATATAATTCACCACTACTAATAGTACCTAAAAAGAGTGCAACTGACGAGAAACAATGGAGATTAGTTGTGGATTTTAGACAACTTAACAAGAAAATTATGAATGACAGATTTCCACTAACTCGTCTTGAAGACATACTAGATATGCTAGGAAGGGCAAAATACTTTTCAACTCTCGATATGACCAGTTCATTTCACCAAATTGGTCTTGAGAAAGGATCTCGTTATCTTACAGCCTTCTCAACGAATCGAGGGCACTTTCAGTTCAAAAGACTTCCATTTGGACTAAAGATATCAACAAATAGTTTTCAGCGGATGCTATCAATTGCACTAGCTAGACTAGATGCAAGCGCTTTTTTATACGTAGATGACATAATTGTATATGGATGCAGTCTACAACACCATAATAATAATCTTGAAAAAGTTTTTCAAAGACTCCAACGTTATAATTTAAAGCTAAACCCAAAAAAGTGCAAATTTTTAAGTGAAGAAGTTCTATATTTGGGACATCTAATAACATCAAAAGGAGTTAAAACAGATCCAAATAAACATATACATATTCTTAAATACCCAGTACCAAAAAATGCAGACGAGGTTAGAAGATTTGTAGCATTTTGTAACTACTACAGACGCTTTATACCGAAGTTTGCAGAAATTGCTAGACCTCTCAATGGCTTACTAAAGAAAAATACTTCATTTGATTGGACAAGTGAATGTACTAAGGCATTTGAAGCATTAAAAGATAAGCTAATCAAACCACCGATATTAAAATACCCGGACTTTAATCAAAAATTCATTCTAACAACTGATGCATCAAATCATGCTCTAGGTGCAATATTGTCACAAGGGGTAGGAAAAGATGAGCATCCAATATGCTACGCAAGCAAAACACTCAATAAACACGAGCTCAATAAACCTATAATAGAGAAAGAATTAATAGGAATTCACTGGGGAATAAATTATTTTAGACCATATTTATACGGAAGGAAATTTACAGTGGTAACAGATCATCGGCCACTAGTTAATCTTTTTACTCACAAGAATCCTTCATCCAAATTAACACGCATAAGACTGGATTTGATGGATTACGATTTTGACATCACATTCAAACAGGGTAAGATGAACACCAACGCAGACGCACTTTCACGAATAAAAATTGATATGGATAAATTAAAATCATTAATTCCGATAAGCATCAATGTCCTGACAAGAAAAATGAAAAAAACAATAGAGGAAAAAGAAAAGCAGAATAGAATTGTTAGTCCAATAAACCAACAACAGTCTGATCAACTTTGGGTTTGGGAAAGCACTTCTATTGCTGATATAAAAAACGTGAAGCGGTTAATATTTGAAAATGATGCAGACGTGCACATATATACAAATAATAATAAATTAAAAGGAAGCGGATTTCATAGTTCTAGTGACAATCTAAAAGTAAAGCATATGCAACTTAACGGAGAAGCTAAAACTAAATATGAATCCGGCTATGAAAATAGGAATAACAAAAGCAGCACCATCAAAAATACAGATAATATCTTAATACAAAAAAATGTCATTGTTCGATTTAGGGATAATCTGGAAAATCACTTAGATAAATTTCTGGAGAAACTAATTTATAAAATGACATGTAACAACATAACTGAACTAGCATTATCAATTGAAGATAAATTATTTGAACACGTTAATATAAATAAATTCAAAAATATATACAATAAGCTGCATAACACAATAGTCTCGAGACACAACAATGAAAAGGATAAAGTTTTAAAAATTATATTATACAAACCGCCGAAAAGAATCACAAATCTTGAAGAAATGAATAAATTAATAGAAGAACATCATTGTTCACCAGTAGCAGGACATATAGGAATAAAAAGATGTGTAAAGCCTTGCGCAGACCAAGGCGTTTGTAGCTGCTACAGTAGCGGCTACAGACGCCGATGAATGGGTGTATCAAAATCTGGTTGACAAGTTTTTCTTGATGTAGGTTGCTATTTTTAGTGGAATATTCTCTATTATTATTGACTATATTAGTTTTGTTTGATTATTATTGTGAGTTAAACTTAAATATTGCTAATTTTTGTTATTACTGTTTACAGTTGATATTTAGTGTTTATTTATGCCTCTTGCTATTAAGTTTTTTTTTATTTTTGCTAATAATTGCTATGATTTGTAGCAATTGTTGAATTTATTTTTTTTTATAGATCTTTTCTTTTTCTAAATAAGACTTAAATTCTAAATATTATTTTATTAATTAATTTTCTTCAATATTGTGAAGATGCTATTAACGGATTCAAATCCAGAATCTTCTTTGAGCTATTTTGATAAAGAAATGGAAAATGGACATCAAACAATTAATTATCTAACAAATTATAAGTTCAATTATGATAAAGAAAGGTAAATTTTTTTTATCTTTTTATCTTATTTGTAGCCAAATAATTTCTTATTTGCTGATCCGCTTGAAATGCTATTGTTTTATTGAATTATGTAAACGGGATGCTACACTTCAACGTAAAAATAATTTTCAGTTTGTTTTTATCATAATAATAAATAATTGAAAAGTAAAATAAATCAAACACATTTATTAGAAAAATTATGTAAAGATTTTGATTGGACCTATCAAGATGTTCTTGTTTGTCAGGTAAGTTATGTATTTTCAAAGAAAGTCCCGCAAGAAATAATCCTTTATTACTTTATTACTCATATATTGCAGGAAAGTAAAAAGGAAAAAATTGTTTAAATTTGGGTTTTTCTAAGCCATAAAATACTTGGAAACATAAAACTAGTAAAAATGTGTTTCTGTTTTATGACTTAGAAAAACCCAAATCCAAAAATTTTTTCCTTTACACTTTCCTGCAAGCTATGAGTAATAATGTAATTAAGGATTATTTGTTGCGGGACTTTCTATAAAAATACATAACTTACCTGACAAACAAGAACATCCTGATAGGTCCAATCAAAATCTTTACATAATTTTTCTAATAAATGTGTTTGATTTATTTTACTTTTCAATTATTTATTATTATGATAAAAACAAACTGAAAATTATTTTTACGTTGAAGTGTAGCATCCCGTTTACATAATTCAATAAAACAATAGCATTTCAAGCGGATCAGCAAATAAGAAATTATTTGGCTACAAATAAGATAAAAAGATAAAAAAAATTTACCTTTCTTTATCATAATTGAACTTATAATTTGTTAGATAATTAATTGTTTGATGTCCATTTTCCATTTCTTTATCAAAATAGCTCAAAGAAGATTCTGGATTTGAATCCGTTAATAGCATCTTCACAATATTGAAGAAAATTAATTAATAAAATAATATTTAGAATTTAAGTCTTATTTAGAAAAAGAAAAGATCTATAAAAAAAAATAAATTCAACAATTGCTACAAATCATAGCAATTATTAGCAAAAATAAAAAAAAACTTAATAGCAAGAGGCATAAATAAACACTAAATATCAACTGTAAACAGTAATAACAAAAATTAGCAATATTTAAGTTTAACTCACAATAATAATCAAACAAAACTAATATAGTCAATAATAATAGAGAATATTCCACTAAAAATAGCAACCTACATCAAGAAAAACTTGTCAACCAGATTTTGATACACCCATTCATCGGCGTCTGTAGCCGCTACTGTAGCAGCTACAAACGCCGCTACTGTAGCGGCTACAGACGCCTTGGTCTGCGCAAGGCTTAAGTAAACTTAAGCAAAATTATATATGGAAAAACATGACCAAAATGGTAAAAAAATTCATCAATTCCTGTGAAAAATGTGCGAAAAATAAGATAACCAAACATACAAAAGAACCCCTTATAATTACAGAAACTCCTACAAATAGTTTTGAAACAATTTCGATTGACACAATAGGACCCTTAAGATTTTCAAATGGTTTTCGTTATATTCTAACCCTACAGTGTGATTTAACGAAATATGTAGAAGCGTTTCCAATGGAAACCAAAGAGGCCAGTACGGTAGCAAAAACTTTGGTGGAAAGATTCATACTAAATTATGGAGCTTTTAAGAACGTTAAAACAGATCAAGGGACAGAATTTGTTAACCAGATATTTCAAAACATATGCAAATTGTTGAATATACAACATTTAACATCCACTGCATTTCATCACGAAACCCTTGGATCGATAGAGAGGAATCACAGAGTGCTGAACGAGTATATGCTATCTTTTGCTAATGAAGACAATTGGGATCAATGGATTCCTTACTACATATACTGTTATAACTCAACGCCACATACAGACACAAATTATACACCTTTTGAATTAGTATTTGGAAAGTTAGCCAATATTGGAATATCAAATAAACATCAACGTTAAGCAACGGAAATATTCTCTATAATATTGATGACTATGCATCAGAAGTTCGCTTAAGACTTCAGAGAGCACTAGAAAAAGCACAAGAATCTTTACAAAAAGCAAAAATTCTCAGAAAAAATATAAAGGACAAATATACAAACAAAAGTAATTTCTTTAAAGGAGATTTTGTGTATTTAAAGAAAGGAAATAAAAAGAAACATGAGGCACCATTTGATGGACCATATAAAATCATAAATAAATCTGATGCAAATTCACTAATACGAATAAATGAAAAAGACAAACTAGTTCACAATAATAGACTGAAACTAGATAAAGGAAAATATCGTAAAAATATAAAATATTAATTATAGTACAAAAAAAAAAAAAAAAAAAAAATTGTATAAACATTGTATATAGTATACTATTAAATAATATTTCGCTTATGAAATAATTTAATTAAATATTAAGCATTCAATGAAATTATTTCAAGCTAGGGGTGAGGTTGTATAACAACCATTTTTAAAGATCATGAGTAAAAGCTTTTATTATACTTAGTGTATAAGATAAATTACTATAATTATTTTATAGTGGTTTATGTCTGAGATATACAGAAAGCTGACGTATTTATCATATTGCATATTGCAATAAACAAGCCGTGGGAATCTAAATTTTTATCATGAACAATTCAAGTGCTTGGACCGTAAGCTTGCTGTATACGCTCCATGAGAAATATTTTAATTTTTAAATAAAACCGTTTGTTTAAACTAGTATATAAGAATGGTAAATTTTAATGGGAGTCAGTTTGTGTAAAAATAATTATCGAAGGAGGATTGTGTGGGCATTGCTCTGTAATCAAAAAAAAATTATATTGTTATGTATATTATATTAATTATAATAAAAGTGATTGTTTAAATTTAAAAAAAAATATATTTAATTCGGCACTAATTGCCTATGTTATTTATTGCCTTATCGGGCATATTTTTATTCGGCACATATTGCCTATAATTACATATTGCCTTGTTGGGCAAAACATTTATATGAATTAACATCATGGCGTTTTCAGAACCAACTACGGAAAGAAACATTACAGGGTGTATCCTAAGCATCTAGAATAGTGGTCCTGGTTTAAGTAGAACTTTTTTCTTATACTCTTAAAAATTAAAAAAAAAAATTATAGTATTAATTGAAAGAAAAGGAAAGATTTTTCTTGTTTCTTAGGCAAAGAGAACCCTGGTTCTGGGCCCATCAGACCGGAGCTGGAAAGGAAAGAAAGTAAGCAATTGCATTTAATTAATTTTTTAAACAAAGATAAGTTTTTTTTTCAATTAAAAAAATTTTTTTGCTTGCTATAATTTGTTTTTATTATTTAAGTTTTGATTGTTTGTTTAAATTTCAGATTGATTTTCTTCTTTCGATCATAATTTTTATCACAGGAGACGGCAGTCTCCGGAGTGACGCAAGTAAAAGTAAACATCGATAAAAAACGACACTCTATATACACAGCAAATTTGGGATATCAGAAAGGCTGAGTTAGGAAATGCATTGATGCATTGCAATATAATTTTCTAGATACTTTTTACATTGCATTGTTGCGGCATTGATGCATTTTGAAACTCAGCCAAACTGTGCATGTTGGCTCAAAAGTAATGGCTAAAGTTGAGAGAAATATGAAATGGGAAGAAAAATGAATTTTTAGAATTTTCAAATTCCAATTATTTTTCAAGTTATGGCCCATAAAATATAATATGCGTCACAAGAAATGGATGTCAGTAATTTTCTATTTATGCTTCAAATAATTGCGTCACTCTTTTTGTTACTGCGCAGAAGTGTTTTTTATAGGATAAGTTTGGTTCAATGATCTTTTTCACTGAACTTGAATTATATTTCCAACTAAAATAGCTTTGATTTAATTTATTTTATTAAATCTAATATTCTTTACACCTGTATTTAGTACAACAAAAATTTTTGATACGGTATTTGAATTGCTTTCGACTAAAGTTAATTACTGTATTGTAATTTTGGTTTCTTCTAACTATCACTAGCACACATTCAATGAATTTATACCAACGACAAAATATATTTAATGTTATTATCTTCAAGTTTGATTGTTTATAAAAGAAACAAATGTTAACCCTATAGATTAGCTGCAACTTAAATTCCAAGCCCTTCCAAGAGGAACGGTACTTTATACAGCAACTTAAAATTGCATCTGAGAGTAATAACAGTTATATGTATACACAAAAGTACACTCCTACAAGTAATAAAGAATTATTATCGGCATCAACAACTTTTTATTAATATAATATAATTAATTCAAGTGGATCAACAACTTTTTATTACTGTTATATAATTAATTAGCTCAAGTGGAAAATTTGATTTAACTGCTACTCGGTCGGTAGCTGCACAACAACTGACGCCAAGTAGCTTGCAAACTTGTTAATTGCTACTCGATATTCTATTGTCCGTTATCTCGGACTCAACAGGATATATTATTTCTATAATTTTTTTATATAACTTTATGTTAATAGTTCGGTAATTTCGTTAATTAAGTTTTTTTTTTTTTATTATAATGAAATGGTTTGTTTAATTTTAGATTTTTTTATAATATACATGTATCTATACTATACTATACACAAATTACTACGTGTGTATTGGTGCGGAGTGACCGATAATTAATTTATAATCTATAATAATTAATTTTCAATTTAATGAGTCTATTTAATAAAATTAATAAAATTATATACATTAATATTTTAAAAATTAATAAAATTATTTATTGATACTTAACAAGTGCTACAAATTTTCTTTGATTGATCATGATTTTACATACTAGTTCCATAAAATTTTCCATTTAGTTAAGTTTTCTCAAATTTTAAGGTTTCGTATAATTTGATTTTAGTGAGATTTGGATTTTTTTTTTGGAGTCATTAGTTTTTTTTTGTCTTTCTGTTAAGAAGAAATTCCTCCTTTGTAATTAAGTTTATTGATGGTTTTTTTTAATAAAGATAGAAAAACTACAGGATTAATTAAAAGTTTTTATTTTAAGATGTTTTAATCACCCTCTCCCCCGCTTCTTTTAATTTTCAGGTCAGCCAGTCCAATCATGAGATGCTCGGTTAAAGGGGCTTCATTCCTTTGTATTGAGTTCTTTTTTCTCTCCTGTTCAGTTTTTTTCTGTTTATGCGGCATGCACCCCCCTTTTTTCGATCCTCGTGCTCTTATCTTAGAAATTTCTCAAATTTCAATAACGAGATTCAGTCCAGTGTGTATGTGGCAACACCCAACCCTTTACTTCTACCGCAATAGAAGCGCATAGCGATCTTGTTACGCCACCACATGAAAGACACCTGGTTAATCGTGCGTTTGATCCTCAGGGGTATAGAACACTGCAAGCAAACATATGGTCACGTAACAGTTCGTTTTAATTATCAGCCAAGTCTTCCATCAGTTGCAGTTGCTACACCTATTTATTACAATTTTTACTTCTTATAAAATAAATCACTTAAGCTTTCACTTAGTTTTAAATCGTTTAATGATAAAGTTTTATTCAGCAAAATTTGCTCAACTTACGCCTTTCTAACTGTTAGAATACTTAATTTATTTCAGCAGTCAAAAGTTCAGTTTTTCAGCCTTTTAAGTATGTTTTGACGGGTATTTATTTTCATTTCATTTTTGTTGGTGCTTATGAATTAACATTTTATTGTTTGCATACTTGTGGGTAAAGTAAAATTTTTTACTTGAGTGCAATTTGTGTATTTTGAATCTGTTCACAAATCGGCAAAAGCTATTTGGAGGGAAATCAAGTTTTCACTATTATTTGAAACTTTATTATAATCAATAATTAAATTCATTTGAATATTATGAAGATGTATCTGAGCCTCACATAAATAAAACCATTGAATAAATTTTTGGAATGCTGATATATAATATAATATTTCTAATTTAACAATAATCTTAAATATATTTTCTTTCATAGATTCTCCAAAAAGCTTTAGACTTTAAAATTTGCCATTTTGGGGGTATCCGAAAGGTTGTGGTTCTTTTCTGAAAAAAAGATGAAAATAAGAAAATATTTTTTATAAAATAGAAGTTTGAAGTACCTTTTTAGTTAAACAGGTATTTTAGTGTAAGCATCAGTTGATTGAGCATTTTGAGTTTTTGTACCGACAAAATCTAAGCATTCAAAATTTAATGAAAAATTTTTTAATTTGTTTGATTTATTTATCTTAGATAGGGAATTAAATTTTGTATTAAAAAGAAAAAAAATTTTAATAATAGATTTGAAGTTTTACTTACATTAGAAATACTTTCCAACAGCTCGCGAACTTCATGTCTTTTAAACTGTAAAATATACACAGTTAATATAAACTTGGATCGCCAATTGTCGAAACTCGACATTTTAACAATATATCGAAAGAAACAAAATGGAATATATTCTTCGCTTGAATATTGTTTCGCTCGGTTTGTATGAGTAAAATGCGTTGTATTAATATCTCTGCAAACATTTTTACGAAAAACGATATGAGAACGGATACGCGAAACGATGTGATTCATGAAATCGCATGATATTTTTGCATGTAATAATAAGCTATCACACCTATAAATTCAAAGACATCGCGGTTTTCATTGTTTCTCGCATCCGAAAATGATGTAACGGTTGTTCTTTTCCGGATCCGTTCTCGTATGGTTCTCCGATCCGTTCTCGAACTATTTGTTGGTCGGAACGATGTGCGAAAGAATCCGTTCTCGTATCGGAATGTTTGCAGGATATATAGATATTCATATAAAAAAAAAAAGGCTCTGCTTTGCCTTTATATTGTTGTTGTTTTTTTCTTCCATATGGGGAATATGGGATGATTTTTTATTTATCTTGTAGTATAATCTTACATCTTTAGTCAATCTTGACTACAGGTTGAGTTGAAATAATACCTTTACCAAGGCTTTTAAAGTACAAATTTTGTGATCAGGGAGGCAAAGATTCTTTTCCCTTATGGCAACAAAGAATGAATATATTTCTATGCCGATTAGTAATCTCAAACTTAAAATTTTTTGCTCCACATAACGCACAAAGCTGAGTCATTTCTCGAAGGTTTGAGGAGTCAAAATATCGCGGAACAGAGTTAAACTCACATTTGTATAAATATTTCAAGCTTAAAACATTTATTGATGGATTATCGATAGGGCTTTTAGTGACTTGTTTCCTACGATTCATTCTACTTTTATCGTGATTTCGCTCTCCTCTGCCTGTCAAAGTTCTACGTTAAGGCATTGTAATTATTTAATGAATTACACCTAAAGTTAAATATCAAATATTTCTAACGTCAAAATCTGGAGAACCTTGTAGATGTTGAGAAAATGTAGAGTAATTAAAATCACATATGTCAAAATTAAAGAAAATATTTTTTATATTTTTACTTATAATTAAGTGAAATATATAAAATAAATTAATATTCGACACATCTCTATATCAAGGCCTACCTAAATATATAACTTTTATCATATTTGTGTGTATATTAATCGAGAAAAAAGGTGGACAAATTTCAGTGCTTGCCGTTTAATTATATAGATATATAAAATCTTATTTGACAGGAAAGAAGTGCTTTTACGTTAGAGAACGAGAATCAATGGGAGAGAGAGGGAAATATCGCGAGGAAATGAAATTAATTAAAAATACTCTTCTAGTAAACTGAGCTATTTATAATATTATACTTACAAATGGTAGTATTGCTTTAGTGTATTTCAGGAACTCCGTTTTCGGCTAAAAAAATAAAAAGCTAATATTACTTTATATATAAGGTGACAAAATAGAATAAATTGTTATATTCAAATATATTGCAATGGATTTTTCTGCTTTTATATTTGAAGTATTTAAACTTACATCAATATCCTTTATTACGTCTTCGAATGATTTGTATGGCTAAATTAGAAAGAGAAAAGTTTTTAGCATAAGTTATTAAAATTTAACATATTAAGTTCTAAATGAGATTTTATTTTGAAATGAGCTTTGAAAGTAATATTAAAATATTTATATTTACCGGAGGTAGTGTGCTCCAATTATAATATAGCTAAAAAAAAAACAGTTATTAGTTTCACTTTAAGTGTAATTAGTAATCACAACTTAAAAACTTTTTAAATGCTAAAAGTTAGTGGGGAATGCGTAAAAAGACTTTTTAAAGAAGCATAACTTTTGAATTATTAAGGTAGCCTTTGCGTAAAATTTTTAAAGAATATTGGTCTGTTAAATTACATCTGTTTGACTGTTAAATTATATGACAGTTTGAACTAGATTACATATAGAGAAATAAAAAAAATTTTCAATTATTTTTACTTACGGAATCATTACACTTAAACTCTCCAACCATTTCACATGTCTAGAAAAAATAAATACAATTTCCCATAAAAAATTTTGATACAATTTGAAAAATATAATTTAGCAATAAAATATGTGAATTATTTAAAGCCTTTTTTGGAGATCGTACTTACCTGCTCAATCATTGCCTTTAGTTCCAACAGTTCTATTAAATTCAGCTAGAAAAGTTAAAATAATAAGTCATAATATAAAGATAGAGGAGTAATTAAACAGTAAAGCAGATTTCAAAGAATATACGAGTAAATGTTGCAGCTAGAAGATAAACTTATCGGTTAACAACGATTTGGCTTGAAGCATGAATGACACCACCACTATTTTTAAGCAGTATTAATATTTAATCGATAAGTGTAAATATTTGATGATATTCTTATGTTTAGTTTCAAAGTTACAATAGCTTTAAATAGGACAACCTTGGGATTTCTTGATATTCTCAACATCGTTTGCCTTAAGAAAAGGAACACAATCAACAGCGACTGTTACATTTAAATAATAAATCGGTTGAAAGAAAACGTTGCATATAAGAAAAAGAGTGCTGTTTTGTAAAGGCAATATACCCAGTTCTATATCTTTTAAAATGAGAGCCAGAATACAGAGTTTGCACCTGGACTTAGTTCGCTACACACGCCAGATCTCGCTCTCGGAGATTCGTAGATCTAAAAAGTTGGTCTAAAGAGAGAAGTTTAGATCAAATAAAGATGTAAATATCAAAACTGAGAGTGTTCTTAAGGCATAAAAGAAGCTTTTGCACACTAGGGGCATTTAATAAATCTTTAGATCTGGCAATACTACTGTCAGCGATCTGAAAGATCTATAGGATCTTTACGAGTGCTCCGTTTAAAGTGCGTCGCTCTAATAAAGTACAAGATTAAATTGACAATGAAGTCTGATTTTGGGGCACTCGATTTCCTGCTGGGCGGCAAATAGAGCGAATTTTATGTTCCGCAAATGTTACGAATGTGTAGCGACGATTCTGATGATGTGGAATACTTTGAAAAGAATAAATCTTTTTTTTTCTTAGCTAATCTAAGGACTTATTTAGTGCCCTACTTAGCCAAAATAAAATTTATAGAAGTATTACACTCAGGGGCGGAATAAGGATTCTGGCGCCCTAGGCTTTAGAGCTCATACCACCTTTAACATAAAGTAAAACTGAATACTTAGGAAAGTATAGAAACGATTTTTCATTTATTTTAATGATCTCAACAAATCTGATTCAATATTCAGTAAAGCTGGAGCGTTTAATCTCTCCTCTTTCATTTTTGAACGCAAATAATTTTTAACTCTTTGCAAACATGAAAAACTACGTTCACTTGAACAGTTGGTGATTGGAGTACATGCACACATCCGCAGTGCGATTTCAACGTTCGGATAAATAGTTTTAAGATCTTCTTTTTGAATCCATTTTAATGATTCCAAAGTCGTCTTCCATTTATTTTCACTTGAAGAGCAGTGTGAACGAAAATGAATATACTCATCGGCAAACGATTTTTCGAGATCGCTAAGATAATTGAGCCTCAAAGCTTTAGTTTTTCCTTCAATTTCAGATAAGTCAACTTACCACTTGACAAGGAAAAAAAATTTTTATGAAATCGTTTGTGGGCCTAGCGTCGTTTACAAAGCTCGCAGTAAAGATTGTCAATAATAATTAAAAAAGTATTGGCTCTCAAATTTTCTCGACCAGTCATATCTACCCCTCCTGCAGTCTCATCGGCATTGAGTTTTTGCTTTCTTTTTCGCTTCACATCTTTTTCATATTCTTTTACTTCGGACAAATTCATTGCTTTTTTTTCGAAATAATCAAAAGTTCCTCGAGTTTCAACAAATGAGTGATATAAGTGAGTAATATAATTGAATGACAGTAAATATATTATTGTTAAGCCCCGGTAATTTTTTGTTTACAGAATTTATCCGATGTAACAAAAACCCCCAAAAACAGTTATAAAAGACGTTTCCAATCTTAAGAGTTTTAATTGCATGCCTCTAGCTTCACATATAACACTTGGTTTCTGCTGCTCCTATCGCGTCCAGTGCAGTTAGAATTTTTTCCCAAGATTCATATAAACTTTGGCCTGCATCTGCACGAGCTGACCAACGAGTCGTTTGCAGAGTTTGCACCTGGACTTAGTTCACTATACACGCCAGGTCTGGCTCTTGGAGATTCGTGGATCTAAAAAAATTGGTCTAAAGAAATAAGTTTAGATCAAATAAAGATGTAAATATCGAAACTGAGAGTGTTCTTAAGGCATAAAAATAGCTTTTACATACTAGGGGCATTAAATAAATTTTTAGATCTGGCAATACTAATGTCAACGATCTGAAAGATCTTTAAATGTTAAATTGACAATGAAGTCTCTTATGGAGATCAACGACCTGGTGCTGATTTTGGAGCGCTCGATTTCCTTTTGGACGGCAAATAGAGCAAATTTTATATTCCGCGAATGTTACGAATGTGTAGCGACGATGCTGATGCTGTGCAATACTTTGAAAAGAATAAATTTTTTTTACCGAAAAAATCTTTTGTTTTCTTAGCTAATCTAAGGACTTATTTAGTGACCCACGCAGCCAATAAAAAATTTATAGAAGTATTATACTCTTTTGAAGAATTGAAAACTATTTAAAACATTGAATAAATCCCACTTGCAAAATAGACTCATAAGATGTGGAGTGAAAATTACTAATTGAACGATTTCATTGTTTTTACTCTTTTTTTTTAAATATTTTGACTTACCTTTGGAAGTTCAGCAATTGCTTTATTAAGACCGGAAACACTCAACTGAAAAATAGAAATGTTTTAAATATAAAATAAAAATCCTCACCTAAATTTTAGATTTTGGAGATCATGATCATATTTTACATTCTATTCCTTTACTTGTTGTTTGTACTTTTTGTTTGAAAGATAAACTTTGCTTTATAGTTTGTTCTAAATAATTGTGTAATTCAAAAACATTTGCATTTCAAACTGTAAAGAACCATATGGGCTGTGTATACAGTTTTTTTACACGAAACTCGGTTTATGTTCTCTTTATTGCTACTTAAGTATTTTCCAAATATTAGAATATGTAAGGTCTCTTACGTAATCAAAATTCTTACAAATATTTTTTAAGTGTTTGTGGTATTCTAAGACCTTTCAAACTTATGAAAGTCGCCGCATAGCCCCTAAAACTCGTTTTAGGGATAATAATATCATTCATTTATTATGTAGTATATTACATTGCAAAAGGCAAATACACGGGTGACATTTTTGGGTTCACTTTTGGTGCACTTAAGCATTTTTTTTAACTTAAAAATTTGCTACTTACCCCTGTTTTTCTATTGTTCTTCTCCTAAAAAAATAATAATGGATTAGTTTTAGTAATTTGATAACTGTTGAATTTGAAACTTGATGAAAATTACATAATTTCTTTTTAAAAGCTCTATATATTTAATAATGCTGGACAAAGCAAAAAAATGAAGCTTAAATATCAGATTATGATACTTGTCTATGAGAGGCTTTAAGCTTTATATGATTAGTAATGTAAAATGTTTAAGGTTAAGTTTGTTTCTGACTTTAAATTGCTTTACTCACTTCTTCAATCTTTCCCATTAATAAGATGTGGTTAAACTATAAATTTAATCAATTAATCAAATTTGAAAATTAGTTTTAACAAACATTAGTGACAGAATTATTTTAAATATCAAAAGTTCCAAACTGTTTTTAGTTTAAACTTAATTAGAATTGTAGAAGTTTTGAATAATTATTTAGCTCAAAAAGTCAAATTTAAGTTACCGCCAAGAAGAGGTTTAATATGACAAGATTGAAACTATGTTCATACTTTTATGACTGTCACTAATTTTTTCCATAAATTGATGCCTTAATATTTTATTTACCGAGTTAGGGGAAGCTTCTACATAATCCATGGCGGTGGAGTTTGGCTAAAAATTAAAAAATTTTCGAGAAATTTTTAAGACTGAAATTCACTGTTACTCTTTATGTACAATTTCAAATCAATGTACTTACATTACTATAAACTTTTGCTATTTTTTCTTTTCGCGCTATGGATGACTAAAATAAAAATTATTAATTACATAGCGTAAAATAACCTAATTTACATTTACAGTTACAGTCACATTTTTCTCTAAGGAAGTTGCTACATTAACTAACATTTTTTCCAATTTTTCTAAATCAGCGTCGGTCAGCTTGAAAATAAACAAAATCAATTAACATATAAAATCAAATAAGCAAAGAATATCGAGAGTTCATATTGACATGTTAAGTGTAAAAGATTTTTTCGGATGTAATTTTCTTTAAAGCATTAAGGAAAGTTTTCCGAAAGCAAACTCGTCAATTGTATTTGTTTTCTTAAAGGATAATTTTACTTACTTCTGGTAGTCTAAATATAACTTTATCTTCGATCGACATTCCAATCTGTAATAAGCAAAGAAACATTAAATGAAATAGTTACGGAAAAAATATATATATTGTAAAAAACTTGAATAAAATAAACAAAAGGAATTATATCCGTATTAAAAGAATTTGAGTTTTATTACTTTTCGGAATACTTTAATAATCTTTAAAACAGAAATGAAATAAAATAAAAGTTTCTAATAATAATATGAAAATGTGTAAATTTCTTCTTTTCCTACGTATGTTTATTGCGAAAGGAATTAAGGGAAAACTTTAAAAGGTCGTATTAAAGTTTACAAATATTTAATTCCAAATAGGGAAAAACTGCGTAAGTTAATCAATCTTAAATAGTTAAAGAAAAGTACTGGATTCTTCTACAAAAGTCTAACTTAGAAAATGAAAAATATTATTGAACTTTTGATAAAAGCAATTTACAGGTTTGAACCTTAGGTACGTGTAGAATAAAAAAAAAATATAAATAGAAAAGCTATCGTATACTTACAATTGAGGAACAGTTCACCATCAAAACTAACAAAAATATTGAAAATTTAACCATTTTGATGACGTTGTTTGATACCAAATAACCTTATAAAATTGTGCTTCCAAACAACCGAGTTTTATAGTAAAAATTTCATATCGCATCAGACTTAGATGACAAAAATGGCTGCCAACAAGATAATTTTTGTGCGTAATGAACCTTTTACTAGAAGTAATAATTAGCATTTTATTATTGAAATAACAAACAAAATTTTGAAATTAATTCAAAATTTTCGCAGCACACACTTGATAAACTTATTTTTGAAATCAAATAATTAAAATAAATTTTTAAAGAAAAGTTTTCAAGGTAATATACAATATAATTTATATGAAAAACAATTTCATTGTTCATACATTTGATGTTAAGAAAATATATTTATTTTTGGTTGGAAATAGAATCAACATTTTTGCTTATTAAAAAATGTTAATAAAAGCTGTAGAATATAAATAGGGTTGTTTTTTAATATTAATGCTAATTCATTCAGTTTCTAATAAACCAAAATTTCACTGACGATAAGCTTAAAATACTTTTTCTTCCAAAGTAAACATGATATCAAAAACAAGATAATTTTTGTACGTGTTAAATTTTCTTTCTAATAATTAATAAATGATAAAAATAATAATTAGTATTTTATTATTGAAATAACAAACAAAATTTTGAAATTAATTCAAAATTTTCGCAGCACACACTTGATAAACTTATTTTTGAAATCAAATAATTAAAATAAATTTTTAAAGAAAAGTTTTCAAGGTAATATACAATATAATTTATATGAAAAACAATTTCATTGTTCATACATTTGGTGTTAAGAAAATATATTTATTTTTGGTTGGAAATAGAATCAACATTTTTGTTTATTAAAAAATGTTAATAAAAGCTGTAGAATATAAATAGGGTTGTTTCTAAATATTAATGCTAATTGTTTCAGTTTCTAATAAACAAAAATTTCACTTACGATAAGCTTAAAATACTTTTTCTTCTAAAATAAACATGATATCAAAAACAAGATAGTTTTTGTACGAATTAAATTTTCTTTCTAATAATTAATAATAATTAATAAATTATAAAAGTAATAACTAGGATCTCAGTATTGAAATTAAACACAAAATTTTGGAAGTAATTCAAAATTATCACAGCTCATACTTCCGGTGTTTCGTAATTGAACTTGAACAATAGTGAGTTTAGAATTTTTTTAACAATATTAATAGTGAGTCCGAATTTGGTATTTATGTTACTAATTTTATAAGTTCGAGGTTAATAATTTATATTTATTTAAATCCATAATCCCAATGAGAAAAATTGAAAAGTATAAACATCTTTAATAATTTAACACATTGATGTTCATTTGAATGGTTATTTTTTATACTATTTTAAGAATATTTGAACTTTTACGTAATAATAAATACTCACAAATTTCCATGCCATTCCTTGACCGAATAATAGCTTTCTTTGTACGGTTTAAAGAGGAGAGTTGAAAGAAGATTTCTGACCAAAAATAGCATTGTTATAACTGAAGAAATATAGATTACACTGAAAAAACTAAATACATGTGGCAAATTATTGATATTACTTGAATTTAATAGAATTGATGATTTAAATTATTGACTCAAAAATTATTGTCTGGATTTTAGTACATGAAAAATCAAGTAAATGTGTTTACCTGAAACCCGAATTTTTTTTTCAGTGTAGATGTCTGTTACTAGGCTATGATACATAACTGAAAATATTTAACAAAATGAACCATAAACTAAGAAAGAATTCTATCAGATTGTTTTCATCTTTGTTTAAGTGATCCTATGAGCTTTGTTAGATTTATTTTCTAGGTATTTGTAGAACTTTATTTAAAAAGCAAACTTACATTGATTTTGAAATCAGAATTTATGCTTTGAAATTTCTTTCCTTCGCAAATTGGTATAAGTTACAGCTACTAAGCTGAAATGGAGGTTTTGCTTTGTGAAAAAGTACCCTTAAATGTGCCCTATTATTTTTATTAGAAATCTTTAACAATATTAACTTTTTTTGCTTGATAAGTTATTTGTTTATCCCTAATGTTTCATTCTCTCTTTCCTTAAATATTGAAGTTAAGTTAGTTTTAGCCAGATAAAGCCTTATGCTGAAAATATATCAAAATAAGAAAGGAGGAAGAGTGTTATCTAAAATGTGAATTATATTGCCGAATTAATTTAAACTGTAATTAACTGTTAAGTTAATTGTAAAATCCTATAGAAAAAATTGCTCCCTTTGATTTCACATTTTCGTATTCAAAAAGTCATATTACCATTTGACTTCTCTATATAAAATAGATATATTACATTACCCATAGAGTCCTAAAAACTGTTGATAAGAATGATCGCTCTTAAAGTAATCTACTATAGAAAATGAAGAGAATTAAACTTCAAATTTGAAAAAGTACTCTCTAGGGTACAAACCATTAATTTCTCGCATGGCTCATTTGAATTCGAAGTTTACATATAAGTTCATAAGTAAAAGTAATATGTTTAATGATGATTTCCTACTGAATGTACTAAATTGCGTATAGTCCATTCGGAATATTTTATGATGTTTTCATACTGTTTATCCTGCAACTTTATACTCAAATTAGTATAACCTTTTGTAACGGACCCCTGTTCCTGTTTTTATTTTTTTTCAATATTCTTATCGATTGTAGTCATAAGAAATTTTTTGCCACTTGTTGGTCTCGAAAACAAATTTTGCCATAGGGAAACTGATATTAATCCCGTTGACAAAAATCCATAGGCAAACAAGTTGTTTGCGAAAAAAACGAGCTTGAGTTGAGTCAGTCGGCGTTAGGTTGTTGAAAAGGGCAGAGCCCAGGTGGTTTGAGCTCTGACCTTACGGTTGTTTTTTTTTCGAATAGTGATTGAGAGTGCGCAAGTGACTTGTAAGGAATTAGGAATTAAAGGAAAATTTTAAGATATTCAGTTAAATTGGGCAGGCTAAATTCCAATAAAGTATTGAAAATCATAAATTAATTAAAAAGGTGTTTTATTTAATCGAAGAACAAAGTGACAATTTTTATTTTTTTTTTCGTCATAAGCGCTTTGCTCAATAATTACTCACTTCATTATTATTTTGGCAAACCTTTAATTAAATCATCAATAGTTAAGTTTGTGACATTCAGAAAAAATAATTGGTGCAAAATTCTATGCAAAAAAAAAGGAAAAAGGAAGAATTTTACCAACAACAATTTTTATGTAATAAAGTAATGAGTCTAAAAGTAGTAAAGATATATATATAGAGAGGCTAGAAGCTAGAGGCTTTTTTTTGGGGAAAAAACAGTTCTTGACTTATTCAAAGAATAATCAAAATTATATTTTAATTAAGTGGAAGGGAACATGTTTTAATGCATGATACATGCAAACGCGACCACAATTTTTAAAGGAGTTGATTTTTCAAGGACGAGGAAAATATATATGTATAAACATTTTTGATAAAGAAACATTTTTGTGAGATTCCTGAACGCCAGAAAAGTAATTTAGAGATATTGTACTCTTTTTTATATTAAGACTTTAAAATATCAAGATATTAATGCTAGACTATAAATTCTGGGTATTATTATATTTTTTTTTACAAAACTTATTTTTTTATTAGTTTTTATTTACATATGAGTTCTTAGATTTAAAAATGGTATTTCTTTTAAAGTTATAGTTATTTTAGGATAGTAAGCCAAGACATCTTTTTTGATGATTATCTTTTTCTTTCTTTCATAAATTGTTTTTTTTTTATAATTTTTTTCCTCTTAAGTTTATTTGCTTAGTTCTAGATTTTGGTGAGACTCGAATTTTATAGTTCCTTACGATTTTTTTTTAGTTAAAATTTTTTTTTCTATACTTTTATGATTAGTTTTATTTTGAATGAATAAATGATGTTTAATTAAATAAAATTCATTAATTAAGATACCCTAATCACTTTCTCCTCCTTTTTTAAATTTATTTTTCAGGTCAGCCAGCCCAATCATAAGATGTATGATCAAAGGGGCTTCACTCCGTGTTTTTTCCATTTAGTTAGTTTTTTTCTCTTTCTCTTTTATTCGAGCCTAGCGTTTTTTTTTCTTTGAGACTACGAGATTACGTTCAAGATGTAGTCGGCAAGAACCAAATCTTTAATTCTACCGCTATAGCCACGCTAGCAAGCTCGCTACGACTGCCGGTAAACGATACCTGGATGAATCGTGCCTATGTTTGGTCCTCAGAGGTATGGACCCCTGCAAAAAAACATATGGTTACGTAACACTTTTACATATAATCTTATGTTAAAAGTTCATGCTAAATTAATACTGAAAGGTCTAAATAAGTCCCGATTCAACACTACCAGTATCAAATCAGTATTAAAGTTACCAACTTTTCAGTAAATTCAGTATGAAATGAGTCGTTCAGAAGCCAATGTGGTTAAGTCCAAGATATCAAAATTGAGAAAATTAAAGTTTCTTAATACATTCATGACACATAACACCTTCAGAGGCTATAAAAAAGGGTTGTTTGACCTACAAAAAATGAAGTAATGAGCAAATCCTTTTAAGTCTATGTAAGTAATATAATATTTATTCTATTAAAATTTGCGAAAATCAGAAAATATGAAAAAACGGACTTAACCTCTGAAAAAAATCACGTAGATCACTTGAAGGTTATTTTTCGCAGATTATAGAAACATGGATTGGTAATTAATGTGGACACATTCCTGGTTTTCAAAATATGTCTAAATTATTTAGGGCATCTTATCAGCTCTGATTACATTAAGCAATCTCCTGATAAGGTTGAATCTATTCAAAACTATCGACGCCCTGAAACCGTTAAGGATCTTCGAAGTTTTTCAGAAATGGTCAATTTTTACAAAAGGTTTATTCCTAAATTAATCCTTAGTTAATACCTTAATTATTTCTAAATTAATAACTGACCGGGTCCAAGAAAGAATGAAATAAAAAGAAGAATTGGAAAGGCAATGCCACTACCTCATTTACGAAAATCAAAAAGCAATTATACGAAACCACTCTCTTAGCTTTCTCTGATCCATCAGCAGAATCGACACTTTTTGTAGATGCTTCGACACAGCTATCGGTTGCGTAGTTTAACAGCAAATTAATAATGCCTGGCAACCTTAAGTTTCTTTTCAACTAAGCTTAACCAGATTGAAAAAAATTATAGTACTTATGATCGAGAGCTCCTGGCAATCTACAAGAGTAAAATACTTGATTTTAGATATCTGCTTGAAAGGTGATTCTTAGTTATTTTTACCGATCATAAGCCATTTTTGCGTTTAGGCAAAAGTCAAACAAAGCTTCACCAAGGCAGCTGCGTCATTTAAAATTCATCAGTCAGTTTTCAACTACCGTTAAGCATACATATATCAGGATTGCAAAATATAGTTTCTCACATATTCTCTCGTACTAGCAAGATTACATATGCGTCAACTTTAGTTTTCGAAGAAATTTCTAAAGCACAGACAAAGAACGAGGGACCCAATAATTTATTGGATAAGGAATCACAAAAATTTTCAAAATTTCCTATTTTGGATATGTAGAAATTTTTTGTGAAATTTCATAAAAGCGCATACGTCCTTATATTCCTATTGTTTTCATTTCAAAGTATTTAAGTCCATTCATGAATTAGCGAATCCTGGTATTAGGTCTACTAAAAAACTGGTAACGAAAAAGTTATTTTGGCCTCCTATGAATGTAAATTGTATTAAATGGGCTGGATCTTGCATGTCTTGCAAAAAAAGCAAGATTTCACGTTATATTGAAAACCCTATTGGGATTTTTGAACCAGTTCTCGCTCTTTTTAACAATATTCATGTAGAGACTATTGGACCACTTCAAATTCAATGTCACAGAGTTATCGTTGTTTAACAGTAATCGATAGATTTACTCCGTGGAAAGAAGCTTTACTTCAGGAGATTCCTACCAAGAAATCACGAGAAGAATATTTTAAACAGCTGCAAGAAGGACTCTTAAAAAAGTTAATCTCGTGAGACCGTCAAACATTCAAATGTGTTTAATTTTTAAGGATCTTAAATCCTGTTCGTATGTTTTTGTTAGAGTTTAAAATAAGAAATCCTTACAATGCCCTTATGATGGTCCTTTCCCGGTAATTGCTAGAAACTAAAGCTTTTACACTCTTAAAATTAAAGGGAAAGAGGTAAGAATTTCTCTAGAACGCTTAAAAACATATTTACAGACAAATTAACAAACCACAACATGCCAAATAAAATTAACACCTTTTCAAATAAACCACTCAAAAAGGTTCGTTTTGCTGTCTAATATAAAGGAACAAATTAGAACTGAATTTCGTTGGACCTAGATCCATCTGGTGGGAGAGTGATGTGGCGGAAGTTATTTTATTCCTCGTTTAATTGTTTATTTTCAGTAGAAATTATTAAGTAAATATGTCAAGTAGGCTAAGAAAGTTTACTTACTTAGTAATTCGTGGACTACTTTCCTACTGCTTCAATAGTCTGCAACGTAGGTTCATATAAGCAGTTACGAAGATGGCTATATTTCTCTGTCACTGATTTTTCTTCATCTACTTTTTCTATTAATTTGTTAAATATCGCAATGAAATTTGGGAATTCACATATGCCTTTCTGTGAAGTGTGGCAATCGTAATGGTGGCAAATTGGACTTATTTAAAGGCAAAACAACAGTAGTAGCATTTAACTTGGATATGCTGGGTTGTGATTTAGGCATCAAAAGCAATATTTTGACTTTGGTTTCACAGTAGAGCTCCTCTAACTCTCCTCTGGTGGCTGCTAGTGATGAGCAAGACCAAGAACAAGACCAAGACCACATTGGTCTTGGCCTTGGTCTTGGTCTTGACGTTTGTATCTTGGTCTTGACGTTTGTATCTTGGTCTTGGTCTTGCATTATCAGTTTTAGTATTGGTCTTGGTCTTGGTCTTGCAGAGTTGAGTCTTGGTCTTGGTCTTGGTCTTGCAGAGTTGAGTCTTGGTCTTGGTCTTGAAAGCTTATTTTATTGTAAAATTTTTTATTTCTTGCATAAAAATTGCATAAAAAGATACCGCTTAAAAACAGGGTTGACTGTATGTGCTAAGCATTCATGTTTTCAATAATACGTATGAAACGTATCGTTATACACTTTTCTTAGACTTCATTTATGTATGTAAGATCATAAGTTGTAAATCATTTGTTTTAACAAGGAGACCGTACAGCTGTTGACTCCGCGTTTTGGCTCTATATTTTTTTTTGTGATAGATCTCACTTAATATAACATAATTTTAAAATATTAGGGCGCACTATTCGAAATATTCCACAAAAACACGGTTTGAATTTTTTGGTGCAACATATGTACTCATATTATTTTCATTCGCTATTATAATATTTCTAAATTTTTTTAACATTAAAGTATTTAATTAAATAAGTATAACATTACTGCATGCTATATATATACATATATGAACATATATATATATATATATACTCATTTATATATATATATATACATACATACATATACGTATATTTTTAAAAAATTAATAAAAAATTCTGGAATTTATAAAGCGCTTACAAAATTGCAGTTATTTAATAGAAGAAAATCGTGAAATTAATTCTAGAGAAGATTGTATTAAAATACATTCAATTATTCATCATCAGTTATCAACACCAATATTCTGTTACATGATAAAATATGCATGGTATGCTTTAAAACTATCGAATAACCGAAATATCTTTATAAATGTAAATCAAGTATGTTTTTCAACGGATGCCTTAAGAACCCCTTGTGATTGTACAAAATCGGCATTTATATGTTGTACAAGATGCCGTAATAATTACTGTTTTGTGTGTTTCTATGACAATTATCATTCGGGTTGTTGTATATAATTGTACCATTAATAAAAATTTAATTCCTTCTAGTTTATTCCAGAATTTTTTATTAATTTTTTAAAAATATACGTGTATGTATATATATATATATATATATATATATATATATATATATATATGAGTATATATATATATATATATGTTCATATATGTATATATATAGCATGCAGTAATGTAATACTTATTTAATTACATACTTTAATGCAAAAAAAATTTTAGAAATATTATAATAGAGAATGAAAATAATATAAGTACATATGTTGCACCAAAAAATTCAAACCGTGTTTTTGTGGAATATTCTGAATAGTGCGCGCTAATATTTTAAAATTATGTTATATTAAGTGAGATGTATCACCAAAAAAAATATAGAGCCAAATTCGGAGTCAACAGCTGTACGGTCTCCTTTAAGTATAAGATTATAAAACGTATAGACTTGTAAAATATAAACAATATAAGTTGTTATAAGTATAATACAAGGATTCAATACGTATAGAAAAGTCACATACATGACTCATATATGTTACGTGTCAGCGTGAGCCGTAGATGAGTATTTAGCAGTGTTAAATCACTGTGTTTTCAATCAAAACTCAATCAAAAATATGTAAGTATATTATTTAAAATGTTTTGATAAACACTAAAACTCTATTCCTGATAAAACAAAACAGCACTTTAAAAAGTTCTCTCTGTCGTCCGGTCGCCAATGTACGATACAGTGATCTTTTTCACCGTATTTTCATTCAAGTATAAGCAATGACGTTTGGTTTAAATAATTTTACTTATTTTTAATGTATATTTTTTAACCCTATTTTAGATTATTATATATTTTATAATTTGCAAAATAACTAAATGAATTTAATTTATAAGGTGCTATTCGATTGATAGCTAGACAACAACTGACGCCAAGTAGCTTGCAAATTTGTTAGAAGCTACTCGGTATTTTCATTGTCCGTCATCTCGGACTCAACAATCAGACCACCGAGGCATTACCTTGCGTTTTGGCAAAAGGCACTCTTTCAAACCCATACTCGATGCCTATCATCAGTCATATAGTCTTAAAAGCCTTAACTGGAGGAACTTCCACGGATCTGTTTTGCAGAAGGCAAAACTACTAATGCCACCATCTAATCGAAATCAATTGGTACATGTAATTGATTTCTATATTCAGTTGACTCTTTCTATTCTTCTCAGGTCCATTCGAGAGTGCGCGAAGAAAACTTTCTCCACATTACTACTATACAAAGTCATCCTCAGACCCATATTAGGACCCATATATCTAGTCATTCCTTATCAGTACTCTGTTTTCCAAGCTATTCTTTATTTCATTTTACGTCTCCTGTTTTCTAAAGCTCACTGCTTGGAGCAAGCAGTAGTTTAACCAGTTTTTATTCAAGCAAGCTTTCCCATTTGGGTTTATTTTTTTCTACTGTTTAGCTTATACATCTAATGGGTCAGTTCATATTTCTTTTTACGTTAGTCATAAGGTATCATTGTAAGCTCCTGTATATCAAAAACAACAATTTTTATGTAGGTATCTATCTCCTTTTAAATTACACTATAAAAATATGTTGCTAAGATGTTAAACGAGAAGTAACAAAATTTCCAAATTTCCAAATTTTCGAAAATTTCATTTCCCTCTGAAAGACAGAAGCCTCTGATAGGCAAAAGCCTGTGGCTAAGATGTTAAATGGGAAGCAGCAAAATTGTTTGGTAAAAATGATTTTTAAAAGAGAAAGTTAATTCTAGTAAGTATTTAAATTGGAAGTAAAAAGAGTCGGAATTTTTTAGGATTTTTTTCAAATTGCTAAAGAAAAATTCCAATCTGGGAATTAGGAATTTAGAATGAACACCAAACAAATCCCATGAAAAATTTAAATCTTTGGAATTTTGATATTATTATTTTAACCAGTGTAAGCAAGCTATTAATTTAGCTAACTAGAAGATATTTTGACAAAAAATGCTTTGATGATTGTAAAATTATTTCTATTGGTGTCCTGTCATGCGTGAATATTTTCATTCTAGTGCTCAGAAATTAGCTAAATACTTGGAAAACGTATTCAATAAAATATGTATATAAGGCTGTGAGTCAAAATTTTCTACTTTCGAAAATTCTGTATCTAAGATTAATTCCGTGAACTATTTAGAAATGTCCTTCAATACTAAAATTGCTAGAACTGTTCAAGTATATTTTATTCAGTATTTTTAGCAAATACATAGTATATAGACTAAACTCTCCCTTCTTTTTACTTAAAATTTTCGTTTTTACTGATTTTTGTCAGCTTACTAAGTTTTGAGTTCCGATTCTTCTGATTGTAATTCAGTACTCCTCAAAGTGCGAAAAATTATCTATTTGTAAAGTACTATTAATAAATTTGGAAATTTATATTTACTTAATTCTGTTGACCTTTAAGTACGTAAGATATGATTCACGAAAGCTTTTCTTTCATTTTGAATGCCAGTTCTGACTCTATTCTTAATTCCTGTCCAGAAGTTTGGTAAATACCCAAGACAACTAGCGTAGCAAGAAAAAAATTGCTCAAAACAAATGATTATTTGTTAGTTTCCTTGATTGTGCAGTAGCAGTAGTGCTTAATGCAGGTGATCGTTTTAATTATCAGCCAAGTTTTGCATCAGTCGCAGATGCTACAATTATTTATTAAAATTTTTACTACTCTCCTACTTTTTTTCTGTGTGCTCTTATAAAATATATCACTTAAGCCCAGTTTCACAGAAAGGACTTAAGCCCAAAATTTTTTAAGCGGGTTTAATATTTAAGCGCGGAAAAAAACGGCCAAGCGTTTCACAGTCTACTTTTGCAAATAGATTAAGTTTAACTATTTCTACTTAATTCTACGTGTGTTTTTTAAATCATGCTGCTGTGGCTCTCGCTTCTATTCGCGTAGTTCTGCATACATGGAAAACACAATTAACGAAAAAGCACGCCGAAAGGTAATTAACTCAAAAGTAATTATCTTTTCGTGAGATTGCTTGCTTACTAACAGTTTCAGTGTTGAACTTTCTATTGTTTTCAAGATTGTGATTCTTAATTCTGTACCTTTCGACACTCCCACTTAGTAGATTTATACTTTTACCCTAGGGCAGTCGAAAGGTACAGAATTAAAAAACACAGTCTAAATGTAAATTTTTAAAAAACATGTAGAATAAAATTAAACGAAATGCAAATTTTTCCCGGGAAGAAGAAATAAGATTGATTGAAATTTTTAGAAAGCAGGTATTATTTGTCATTTGTCAGAAGCAGAGGTATTATTTGACTGGGGTAATTATTTTTATTTCTCTTTTGTTGGTTCTTATGAATTAACATTTTATTGTTTGCATACCTGTGGGTAAAGTAAAATTTTTTACTTGAGTGCAATTTGTGTATTTTGAATCTGTTCACAAATCAGCAAAAACTATTTGGAGGGAAATCAAGTTTTCACTATTATTTGAAATTTTATTATATCAATAATTAAATTCATTTGAATGTTATGAAGATTTATCTGAGCCTCACATAAATAAAACCAGTGAATACATTTTTGGAATGCTGATATATAATATAATATTTATAATTTAATAATAATCTTAAATATATTTTATTTCATAGATTCTCCAAAAAGCTTTAGACTTTAAAATTTGCCATTTTAGGGGTATCTATCCGAAAGGTTGTGGTTCTTTTCTGAAAAAAAGGTGAAAATAACAAAATATTTTTTATATAATAGAAGTGTGAAGTACCTTTTTAGTTAAACAGGTATTTTAGTGCATTTGATTTCTTGTACCTGCAAAATCTAAGCATTTAGAAATTAATGAAAAATTTTTAATTTGCTTGATTTATTTATCATAGATAGGAGATTAAATTTTAATAATAGATTTGAAGTTTTACTTACATTAGAGATACTTCCCAACAGCTTGTGAACTTCGTCTTTTTTAAACTGTAAAATATACACAATTAATATAAATATATAAAATCCTATTTGACAGGAACGAGGTGCTTTTACGTTAGAGAGCGAGAATGAATGGAAAAAGAAAATCGCGAGGGGAAAGGAAATATCACGAGAAAATTAAATTATAATTAAAAATACTCTTCTAGGAAACTGAGCTTCAGTAAAAGATATTTAAAGTATTATACTTACAAATGGGAGTATTGCTTTAGTGTATTTCTGGAACTCCGTTTTCGGCTAAAAAAATAAAAAGCTAATATTACTTTATAACTAAGGTGACAAAATAGAAAAAAATGTTATATTCAAATATATTGCAATGGATTTTTCTGTTTTTATATTTGGAGTACTTAAACTTACATCAATATCCTTTATTACGTCTTCGAATGATTTGTATTGCTAAATTAGAAAGAGAAAAGTTTTTAGCATAAGTTATTAAAATTTAATATATTAAGTTCTAAATGAGATTTTATTTTGAAATGAGCTTTGAAAGTAATATTAAAATATTTATATTTACCGGAGGTAGTGTGCTCCAATTATAATATAGCTATAAAAAAAACAGTTATTAGTTTCACTTTAAGTGCAATTAGTAATCAAAACTTAAAAAATTTTTAAACTAAAAGTTAGTGGGGAATGCGTAAAAAATTTTTTTAGAAGAGCATAACTTTTGAATTATTACAATTTTCAAAGAATATTGGTCTGCTAGATTACATCTGTTTTATGACAGTTTGAACTAGATTTTATAAAAAGAAATAGAGAAAAATTTTCAATTATTTTTACTTACGGAATCATCACACCTAAACCTGCCATCCATTTTACATGTCTAGAAAAAATAAATACAATTTCCCATAAAAAATCATTATACAATTTGAAAAATATTATTTAGCAATAAAATATGAATTATTTAAAGCGTTTTTTGGAGATCGTACTTACCTTCTGAATCATTCCTTTTAATTCCAACAGTGCTGTTGAATTCAGCTAGAAAAGTGAAATTATAAGTCATAATATACAGATAGAAAAGTAAAAACAAATAAAACAGTAAAACAGATTTCAAGGAATATAAATGTTGCAGCTAGAAGCTTATCGGTTAACAACGTTTTAGCTTGAAGCATGAATGACACCACTGCTATTTTTAAGCAGTATTAATATTTAATCGATAAATGTAAATATTTGTTGACATTCTGGTTTTTGGTTTCAAAGTTACAATAGCTTTAAATAGGACAACTTTAGGATTTCTTGATACTCTCTACATTTTTTGCCTTAAGAAAAGGAAAACAATCAACAGCGACTGTTACATTTAAATAATAAATAGATTGAAGGAAAACATTGTACAGGAGTAGTTTCATATAAACAAAAGAGTGCTGGTTCATAAAGGCAATATACCCAGCTCTACTTCTTTTAAAATGGCAGCCAAAATACAGAGTTTACACCTGGACTTAGCTCACTATACACGCCAGGTCTGGTCTTCGGAGATTCGAAATTTGAGAGTGTTCTTAAGGGCTTAAGGGCACCCTTGACTATCAAAGACATTTGACAAAAGTCGCTTTCGTCAAATAATTCTGATAGGCAAGGGGGAAACTTTAAATTTTCATCTAAAGGCGATGACACTTTGAGCAAAATTTTTTTAGCATTTTAATTTTATTTTGAATTATCGCACAAATGGTTGAATGCTAGAACGTGAGTTTTGCGAGAGAGGGTGCTTCTCCTTAGTTTGCCAGACTTTGTGAAGTTTGTGCGAGTTCGCTTTGTTGGTCAACTCTTTACAAATTTATGCAACGCAAATGTAAAAAATGTCAAATGTAATACTTCACAAATCTCAAAATGAAAATGCCTAGTAACAATACATGACTATGAGTGGGCGCCCAGCGGGAAATTTCTAATGCCCCTTAGCTCCAAGCAAAATTTGTCACAATATTAATTTGGAGCACAATCCGAGCGCTCGCACTAATTTCCTTTTACACACGAATGCTCGTATGAACATTAACATGCCCATATGAATTGGCACGTGCCTGTCTATAGACAGTATGCTGTCTGCTGTTATGCGCTAAGTCTAAAGTCGAGGTTTTTTCGATGAAATCTTCGATTTCATTTATATTGATCTCTTTGAAGTGAGCGCACGATAGTTTTAAGTGTTTGTAGGATTAAAATTTTTTGAAAGTTCTTATCGTTATGGAAGTGTAAATTTTGACATTAAAATTATTAAATAAACTTTAAATAAGAGTCGACCATCTCCACTCTAAAAATGTTTAAGCTTTTTTCAGCGAGAGGTTACTTTTAGAAATAAATTTGGCAGCAAAAGAAAATTGGAGCAAAAAATTATAAGCTATTTAACAATTATTTTTTTGTTAAGAGGTTTCTTAAATATACATTCATATTTAAATAAAATTTTCCGCAGAGGCTGCAAAAAACGAAAATTATGGATTTCATTATTTTTAGGGAAAGGGCTTCCTGTGAACCAAAAACGGGTTTTATAGAAGCAAATAGAATACCAACAAAAAAATGTAAGTACTTCTTTAAATACAAATTAACTTATTAATCTAAAGAAAAAACATTTCAGAACCAATGAGAGCAAACTATATTTTTAAGAATTTATTTTAAGGTTGTTTTGTAAAATTATTGATTTAAGTAATTAAAAATACACAAATAAATTACATTAAACAAATTGTTTCTTTGTTTTTTATGCTTATCTTTTTATCAGGTAAATTGCCCCCTCAAAAAGTAGAGATGTCTGCGCGATTGATGGCCATAACGGGAAAAAAATTAAAAATAACCAAATATTCAAACAAAATTCTTTTTAAAATTAAGTCCTTTAAATAAAGCGCTCGGAAAGATCTTTACGATCTTTACGAGTGCTCTCTTTAAAGCGCCTCGCTTTAATAAACTACACAATGTTAAATTGACAATGAAGTCTCTTGCGAAGACCAAGCACCCGGTGCTGATTTTGGAGCGCTCAATTTCCCGCTGGGGGCAAATAGAGCGAATTTTATATTCGGCGAATGTTACGAATGTGTAGCGAAGGCATGAAATGAAGGTTTTCGTTGAATGATTTTTTACAAGTTTTGACGTGGCTTAACACAGCAACAGTGCATCAATAAACTTGTTTCAATTTTGGGTGATGAAGCAACATTAAGGTGTTTATAATTGTTATAATGAATTCAAGCGAGGTTGTACTCAACGATGAACATCGAGAAGGTCATCCAAAATCAGTTTGTAATGGGAAATTGCTTCATTAGTTGGTTTGAGATCATGCTATGTAATACTTTGAAAAACAATAAATTTCATTTTGTAGAAAAAATCTTTTGTTTTCTTAGCTAATCTCAGGACTTATTTTGTGCCCTACGTAGCCAATATAAAGTTTAGAGAAGTATTATACTCTTTTGATGAATTGAAATCTATTTAAAATTTTGAATGAACCCCACTTAAAAAATAAACTCATAAGACGTGGAGTGAAAATTACTAATTAAACGATTTTAATGTTTTTACTCTTTTTTTTAAAATATTTTAACTTACCTTTGGAAGTTCAGCAATTATTTTATTAAGAAAAGAAACACTCAACTGAAAAATAAAAATGTTTTTAATATAAAAGTAAAAATCCTCACCTTAATTTTAGTTTTTGAAGGAAGATCATAATCATATTTTATATCATTTTTGCACATTTTGTTTGAAAGATAAACTTTGTTTTATAGTTTGTTCTAAATTATTGTGTAATGCAAAAACATTTATTAAAGAACCATATGGTCTGTGTATACAGTTTTTTCATGCGAAACTCGGTTTATGTGCTCTTTATTGCTACTTAAGTATTTTCTAAATATTAGAATATGTAAGGTCTCTTACGTAATCAAAATTCTTGCAAATATTTTATAAGTGTTTGTGGTATTCTAAGACCTTTCAAACTTATGAAAGCCTCCGCATAACCCCTAAACCTCGTTTTGGGGATAATTATATCATTCAATTATTATGTAGTATTGTACATTGCAAAAAGCAAATATTTTTATTTACGAGGGTGACATTTTTGGGTCCACTTTTGGTTCACTTAAGTATTTTTTTTAACTTAACAATTTACTACTTACCCCTGTTTTTCTATTGTTCTTCTCCTAAAAAGTTAATAATGGATTAGTTTTAGTAATTTGATAACTGTTGAATTTGAAACTTGATGAAAATTACATAATTTCTTTTTAAAAGCTCTATATATTTAATAATGCTGGACAAAGCAAAAAAATTAAGCTTAGATATCAGATTATGATACTTGTCTATGAGAGGCTTTAAGCTTTATATGATTAGTAATGTAAAATGTTTAAGGTTAAGTTTGTTTCTGACTTTAAATTGCTTTACTCACTTCTTCAATCTTTCCCATTAATAAGATGTGGTTAAACTATAAATTTAATCAATTAATCAAATTTGAAAATTAGTTTTAACAAACATTAGTGACAGAATTATTTTAAATATCAAAAGTTCCAAACTGTTTTTAGTTTAAACTTAATTAGAATTGTAGAAGTTTTGAATAATTATTTAGCTCAAAAAGTCAAATTTAAGTTACCGCAAAGAAAAGGTTTAATATGAGAAGACTGAAACTATGTTCATACTTTTATGACTGTCACTAATGTTTTCCATAAAGTGTTGCGTTAATATTTTATTTACCGTTACAAAGAAAACTTCTGCATAATCCATGGCGGTGGGGTCTGGCTAAAAGTTTAAAAATTTTCGAGAAATTTAGTTAAATTGAAAAGTTTTTTAAGACTAAAATTCACTGTTACTATTTCGATACAATTTGAGATCAATGTACTTACCTTATTAAACAATTCTTTTAGCATTTTGGGAGGCTAAAATAAAAATTATTATATTATAAAAATTAGCATAAAATAAGATAATTTATAAAAGGAAACACTTACAATTTCTTTTGAGGAAGTTGATACATTAACCAACATTTTTTCCAATTTTTCTAAATCAGCGTCGGTGAGCTTGAAAATAAATAAAATCAATTAACATATAAAATCAAATAAGCAAAAAATATCGAGAGTTTATATTAACATGTTAAGTGTAAAAGATTGTTTCGGATGTAATTTTCTTTAAAGCATTAAGGAAAGTTTTCCGAAAGCAAACTCGTCAATTGTATTTGTTTTCTTAAAGGATAATTTTACTTACTTCTGGTAGTCTAAATATAACTTTATCTTCGATCGCCATTCCAATCTGTAATAAGGAAAGAAACATTCGTATTTTTACATTAAATGAAATAGTTACGAACAAAATATATAATATATAAAACTTTAATAAAATAAATAAAAGGAATTATATCCGTATTAAAAGAATTTGAGTTTTATTACTTTTCGGAATACTTTAATGATCTTTAAAATAGAAATGAAACAGTTTTTAAGAATAATATAAAAAAGTGTAAATTTCTTCTTTTTCTACGTATGTGTATTGCGAAAGGAAATAAGGGAAAACTTTAAAAGGTCGTATTAAAGTTTACAAATATTTAATTCCAAATAGGAAAAAACTGCGTAAGTTAATCAATCTTAAATAGTTAAAGAAAAGTACTGGATTCTTCTACAAAAGTCTAATTTAGAAAATGAAAAATATTATTGAATTTTTGATAAAAGTAATTTACGGATTTGAACCTTATGTACGCTTAGAAGAAAAATAAATAAAATATTAGAAAAGCTATTGTATACTTACGATTGAGGAACAGTTCACCATCAAAACTAACAAAAATATTGAAAATTTAACCATTCTGATGACGTTAAAGATAGTTAATTGTTTGATACCAAATAACCTTATAAATTTGTGCTTCCAAACAACCGAGTTTTATAGCAAAAATTTCATATCGCATCAGACTTTTAGATGACAACAATGGCTGACAACAAAATAATTTTTGTGCGTAATAAACTTCTTTGCTAAAAGTAATGATTAGCATTTCAGTATTGAAATAACAAAAAAATTTTGAAATTAATTCAAAATTATCGCAGCTCACACTTGATAAACTTATTTCTGAAATAAGATAATTAAAAGAAATTTTTAAAGAAAAGTTTTCAAGGTAATATATAATTTTTATGAAAAACAATTTCATTGTTCATACATTTGATGTTAAGCAAAATATATTTATTTTTGGTTAGAAATAGAATCAATATTTTTGTTTATTAAAAAATGTTAATAAAAGCTGTAGACTTTAAATAGGGTTGTTTTTAAATATTAATGCTGATTGATTCAGTTTATAAAAAACAAAAATTTCACTGACGATAAGTTTAAAATACTTTTTCTTCCAAAATAAACATGATAATTTTTGTGCATAGTAAATGTCCTTTCTAATAATTTTTAAATAATAAAAATAATACTTAGCATTTTATTATTGAAATAACAAAAAAATTTTGAAATTAATTCAAAATTATCGCAGCTCACACTTGATAAACTTATTTCTGAAATAAGATAATTAAAAGAAATTTTTAAAGAAAAGTTTTCAAGGTAATATATAATTTTTATGAAAGCAATTTCATTGTTCCTACATTTGATGTTGAGCAAAATATATTAATTTTTGGTTGGAAATAGAATCAATATTTTTGCTTGTTGCAAATGTTAATAAAATCTGTAGAATATAAATAGGGCTGTTTTTAAATATTAATGCTAATTGTTTCAGTTTATAATAAGCAAAACTTTCACTGACGATAAGTTTAAAATCCTTTTTCTTCCAAAATAAACATGATATCAAAAACAAGATAATTTTTGTGGATAGTAAATATCCCTTCTAATAATTGATAAATAACGACTTTATAGTCGTCGGTATCGGAATCGGCGTCAGCTCGGCTGTAAGCCGGCACTTTGCGGGCAGCCTAACTCATCTGTTTTATTCACATCAGCAAATCCTGGGAGAAGAAGTTAGAAGCTTGGTAGAATATCTTCATTTTCAAGAAATCTGTCTGTTAAATTTTGAACTAAAGCATCGCTGCACGGGAAAAATAATGAGGTTCTGAAGTAAGCTTCATTTGATGCAGTTTGCGGATTTGCATGGTTTTTTGGACGGGATGAGCCCGTGGTTCAATGCCAAATAAATTGTTTTGTAAAAATAGTTAAAATAATTACAATTAAAGAATTATTCACTATTTAAATATCGTTTTATTATTAACACAAGATATTTATGATTATTGAAAGTTATGCTCAAACATATGACAGGATAGCATTTAGTTTATGTTTATTGAATACACTAACAGAATTAAATCGAGTATGTTTAATTACATATTTATTCAAATCAAAGATTGTTAAAATCATTATAATGACATTGTTTTATAATAAAAATGATGATTTATTCAAGATGATGAGATTTAGTATCATGACAGCTGAAGGTTAAAGTCGCGAATGACAAGTGCTTCAAGTTGATTACGTAGTGCCTTGAATTAGTACTGCCACAACAAGTTCATTTCGCAACATCCTGGGGCGTCTCAGAAGAGTGCTGAGTCTCCGGCATGGAGCATCAGCTTGATAATTGGTCTTGTGAAGGTCCCTGAAGACGTTCTTATGGTAACGACTCGGGTATGTCCATCTTGTCCAGGATAAGGCATTACGATTCTGCCTAGTGGCCACTTGGCGGGTGGTAGGTTTCGCTCTTTGATTAAAACAAGATCATCTATTTGTAAAGATGGCTGGGTGACTTGCCATTTAGGTCGTTGTTGTAGTGATGTCAAATACTCAGAATGCCACCTTTTCCAAAATGCTTGTAGCATGTTTTGTAGTAATTTCCAATTGGATAGTAGATGAGTTGGGGTAGCTGGAATCAGAGGCTCAGGGATGGCTCTGTACGAATGACCAACTAATAAGTGAAACGGTGTGAGGGCATCATGATCTGCATCAGGCATTCTAAACAGTGGTCTTGAATTCAGGACAGCCTCTATTTGAGTCAACACGGTGCATAATTCTTCAAATGTTAAGGCATGATCACCAATCACTCGCTTTAAATGAGTTTTGACAGACTTGACGCCAGCCTCCCATAGCCCTCCGAAATGGGGTGAGTTTGGAGGGTTAAAAGACCATTGTATTCCGTCTTGAGACAGTTCGTCTTCTACTATGCAATTGTGAGTTGTTGATAGAAGTAATTGATGCATTTCCGATAATGAGCGACACGCCCCTTTAAAATTTGTGGCATTATCTGAGTAGATGTGACTGCATCTTCCACGGCGAACTATGAACCGTCTTAAACTGGCCAAGAAGCTTTCCGTCGTTAGATCATTTACTAATTCCAGATGTATAGCCTTGGTGGACAGACACACAAATATGCAAATATAATATGCAAATATAACCTTTTGGGTCCAGCATAATCACATCCAGTGTGCGAGAAAGGTGTTCCTCGACGGACTCTGGTGGCAGGTAATTGTCCCATTAGTTGTGAGGAGCTCTCCTTATGATTACAATAGCACTTCTGACAGTTTTGTATTATCTTACGGATGATGTTTCGGCATCGGATGATCTAAAACTCTTCAAGCAATAAAGCAAGTAGTTCATTTGCACCGGCATGACAAAATTTGACGTGATAATGGCTTACAATTAATGTTGTGATGTGAGCATTTCTTGGCAGAATGATTGAGTGCTTGGTGTTGTAAGGCAGCTCAGAGTGCTTGATCCGTCCTCCAACTCTTAACAGTCCATTACCATCAATCAACGGACATAGTCTTATGAGCTGAGTAGTTTGGTTTTGAGGCTGATGTATTTCATTGCTGAAGGCGTTTTGTTGAGTATCCTTTAAAATCAGGACTCTTGCAACTCTTCCGTTGACAATCCATCTGTTCTTCTTGGATTGTCGACCCTTTTTGTATTGTGGATGAATCGCAAACAATAAGCGATGATTTTGTACCATTTTGAATATCTGAGACACACTGACGATATCATTGAGGTATTTAAACTTGTAGTTAACGATTGTATTCTTGACTGTCGCTGTTCACTTGCAAGCAGTTCGGTAGTTGGCCTTGGAACTGTCCATTGCTCCTTTATCAATGACGATGACTCTTGTAACCATGGTGGGCCGAACCACCATAATGAGTGGTTTAGAAGTTCGCTAGGAGAGATGCCGCGTGATGCGCAATCAGCTGGATTTTGTTTCGAGGGCACATATCTCCAACAACGTGTAGGTATGATTCTTAGTATTTCTGTAGTACGATTTGCCACAAACGTAGTCCATCGTTGTGGTTGTGATGACAACCAATGAAGAACAATTGTGGAATCTGTCCAAGCAACCAATGGACAATCAGCCCATTTCATTGTGTTTATTACCCTTTGGAGTAATTTGCTGAGTAACAAGCGTCCGGAAAGTTCAAGACGAGCTACTGATACCTGTTTTAGTGGAGCTTCCTTGCTCTTGGTTATGATTAGGTTGGTACTATAGGAACCGTCTGTAGATTTGCATCGGCTGTAAATGACTGCAGCATATGCTGCTTTCGATGCATTTCGATGCATCAGAGAACGAATAACCTATCCAGCGGGGTATCTGTAACTCTTGCAATTTGCTCAATTCACCAATTCATCAGAAAGTTGTGATTTGAATCGAAAAATTTGTCCGAAAAAATCAACATCAGTGTCTCTAATTTGTCGTGGAGAATGTAATGTTTCTTTCATGTGGGTAATAGAAGAGATGAAATTCAAAGACTTTCCTTGGAGAAACACTGACATTGGGAGATTTAGACTGAGAAGTTTATCACAAACTACAAGGTTTATGAAGAAGTCAATTTTTTTTAACTCCTGCAAGAGGAAAAGATGTGGTCTATATCTTAAAGACCACGTCCTCCCAGTTATTTCTTCTAAACTAAGGGCAATGCATTCAAAAATTCCCATAAATGTGATAATACTCTCATATCTTTCAATAAATCTGGTTTACACAAGGACGAAGTAGTCACTTTTTTTTACTGTCTGGAGCATGCTTTTCACCATTTTTTCGAAAAGTTTTGTTTGCACTTAAATAGTTTCTAAGCAAATTTATAGTTTGACCAACAATCCCGTAACAGTTACGAATTACGGGGATTGACATCGAAACTTTCCATCTATCTTTTCAGGTCGTTTCAAAGAGAAAGCACCGCTATCATTATCTCCTCTTAAAGGTAAAGATGAGTTCAATGCTTCTGTTCAAATCCAAACAAAGCAGTCCAGTACTTTCCTATGTAAAGAACCACTTTGGAATTTCTGAAAGTAGCGGGATATTTGAAATATTTCGATAGAATACGCGTTAATTTTCCTTCAATAAACTTGAATCTTTAAAAACTCGTAGTCGGCTGTCTTTTATGATGAAATATTATTGAAATAATGATAAATAGTAGATACTAAGAATAATAATAATAGGAAGAATAATATGATATTAAAATTTCCATTGTTCGTCTTTTATGTGAAAGTATACCAAGAGCCACACCCTGGCTACGTGCCTGGCCAAAAATAGCATTGTTAGAATTGAGGAAATATCACAGATGTCTCCGGAGTGACGCGAGTAAAGATAAAGAAAGATTGAAAAAAACGATACTCATGTTGGCTCAAAAGTAATGATTAAAGTTGAGAGGAATATGAAATGGAAAGAAAAATGAATTCTTAGAATTTTCAAATTCCAAATATTTTCCAAGTTATTGCCCATAAAAGATTTTTTTGAACGTTTGATTGTTTTTTTTTGGAACGTACAGCCCATCAATAAAACTTAAAAACTAAGATATGGTTTGAAAGAAAAAGTAAATACGGATAAAAATTAGTTGTCAAACAGTCAATTTTTTGTTGCTAGTGTCCCGTAAGGGTCATTGAACTTTGAAAATTTCGTTATGCTTCCAAGCTCATATCTCAGGTAATATTAGTGCAAGATTGAAGAAATATACTTCATATTGAGCCAACGAACGGGACTTGTTGATAGAAAACAGTGTAATGCCTTCCTAAAATAAACAAAAAAAAGAAATTTCTAAAAATCATTTAAAATAAATTTAATTATCAAAACTAAGTAAATAAATGCTTATGTATACATATATTTCTTTTTTATAATATTCCTAACTTTAATAAAATTGTAACAAGACACCTTAGAAATTTGTACAAAAGTCTAAAAAAAAAAGGCGTTCACGCCATAATAGCATTAATAGGCGATACTCGCCATATCTCTTAAGTTTATCTTCTGCTCATAGGCATCAATGCCAACTCTCTAAATTATCGGAACAAATTGAAGAAAATAAATTACATGGCGATCCTGCCTACTGGCCAAATACCATATAATAAATTATCGGAGCAGGCCAAGCAAGGTTTAAAATTCCCAATATCCTTGGAGGAAGCTATAAAGAGAGATCCTACGGCTGGACCCAAACCTTCCCAGGAGAAAAAATCAAAAAGCAACGAGGAGGCAAAGCGGTAAAACTACGAAAAAACATAGCAGAGCTTAGAAGAATAATACCAATCGCACAAGGGGCATATCAGAATAAACTTATACAACAGCTGAAGCAAGCTAGATGGGAGCAGGAGCAACTAAGGAAAAAGAAATCATCATTTCCCAGAATGCTGGAGGAACATCATCATTCAACGAAAACCCAGAGACCATATTCCACACGAAAACATGTTTAATTGTGCTGTCTATTATAAGTATTTTTTTGTTAATTTTATACTATTTAAGAAAATATGTTTTAAGAAAAATTAATAGAGAAGTACAAAGAAGTATTGCCAATTTAAACAATGTATAAGAATAATGTATTGTTGATTTAAATGTAAATCAATTTAAGCTAATATTAAGTTTACTGAAATAAATAAATAAATAGAATTTCTTTTTTTCATTATAATAATTACATTGTATGGATAGATTAAGTAACATAGTAGAAGAATTACAAAAAGTCTTAGAAACTTTTACGAAAAACCCTAATCGAAAGTTCACAGCCCGAAATATACTTAATAAAATAACCTTAATAAAAGAATTAAAAAAGAAATTTTTACAAAACTGTACCCAAATAAGTTCAGCTAAATTAGCGAATAAGGATTCACTCGAAAACGCCCAGCGAGTTTTTAATGAAATAACTGCTAAATTAGCAATACAAATAAATAAATATAGTATAGACATATATAATAAAACGAATGACTCCAGTTCTGATTCAGAATACGAATTAGCCAGTGAAAAGGAAAACTTAAATATGGCTCAACAAACAGACTTTGATCTTGCGTTAGCAATAAAAATTATCCCTGAATTCAGTGGTGTCACTAAAGATGTAGATAATTTCCTTACAATAATACAACTGTACCATGATACCTTAAAAAAAGAATTCAGGCCTAACTTAATACAGTTCATTTGGTGTGCTAGACTCTCGCAAAAAGCTAAAACTCAACTGTCAACAGTAACAACACCAACAACAATAGTGGAATTACAACAAAAAATCAAAGAATGCTTCCGAATAACAGACACGCCTCAACGTATTCACACACAATTATCAACAATGAAACAACAGAATGTGAAAGTCAAGGATTACGCAGATAAAATTCTTTCCCTAATTGGAGACTTAAACAAACTTCAAATTCAAGAAATGGGAGACGACAACAAGGATATCATTAATAAGCTTAACGATAAAATAGGCCTCAATACCTTTCAGAATGGTCTGCAAGAATACCTAAAGCCAACCATCCTGGCTGCATAATGTAAAACATTAAACGAAGCCGTAACATTAGCAGAGCAAGTTGAGAAACCCATGGCAAATGAAACAAAAATATTCCAGTATAATAAAAAACCAAACTATTATAAACCAATGAATTACAACTATAACAACAACAACAATCACAATTATAATAGGTACAGAAATAATCAAGCTAGCAATAGATACAATTATCCTAAGCGCAACAATTACAACAACAATATCAGAAATAACAACAATTATAACAACAATTACAGAAATAATATGCCTAGAAACAGCAACTATAACAGGAACAAAAATTATCGAAATTCATTCAACAACAAACATAATAATGTAAATTTTCTACAGGATTGCACAAACAACGGAAGTCCTGGACAGCATTCAACTCAACAAAATTAAATTCATCAAAAAACAAAATATACCATCTAAGCAATAATATAACGAATTATGTAAATTTCACGGATTCCAACAATAAAAGACATTGGTCATTTTTAATAGATACAGGTGCGGACATATCAATAATAAAAAATAATCTTGAACAACACACCCCTGATCACACTGATAAATGTAGAATCACGGGCATAACAAATAGTGAAATATGTTCCTTAGGAAAAATAAACGTCAATTTAAATTATGAACAAAGCAAAATAAATCACGGTTTCCACGTTGTACACAAAAGTCTACCTCTACAAACAGATGGCATAATTGGCAGAGATTTTTTAATCAAGTTCCTGGCAAAAATAGATTACGAAACATTTACTCTCACTATAATAGTGAAAAACCAATCAATTATACTACCAATGATGCATAAATTGCATAGCAAAAATACAGAAATACCAGCTCGCTCGGAGGCTATTCGAGCAATTTCATTAAATATTAAGGAAGATAGTATCATATGTAGTAAAGAAATAAAGAAAGGAGTATTTCTTGCTAACACCATAGTCCCTGCAAAAGGAATAGCTCATGTCAAGATTTTAAACACACTCGATCACAGTATAACAATTGAAAAACTGACACCAGAAATTCATCCATTAAAAAACTACTATATCGTGAACAGACAATATGCAAATGTTGGATCTACAAAAAGATTTCAAGAGATTAAAAAACAACTAAACTTGGATGGATTAGACCAAAATGCAAAACAAACCATAATAAAGATCTGTGAAAAATACCAAGATATCTTCCACCTGGAAAAAGAGACTCTAACTGCAAATAATTTCTATGAACAAAAAATAACGACTATAGATAATAATCCAGTATACATAAAAAACTACCGACTACCGCATACCCAGATCGAGGAAATAAATGCACAAGTGGATAAGCTTTTAGAAGAAAATATAATAGAAAATTCTGTTAGTCCATACAACTCTCCTTTATTGATAGTACCAAAGAAAGGCAACAGTAAATGGAGATTAGTTGTTGATTTTCGACAACTAAACAAAAAAATAGTAAATGACAAGTTTCCACTAACACGATTAGATGACGTACTCGACAAATTAGGAAGAGCAAAATACTTTTCAACTCTAGATATGACAAGCTCATTCCATCAAATAGAACTAGATAAAGATTCGAGACACCTAACTGCTTTCTCAACCAGTAAAGGTCATTACCATTTCAAAAGACTACCTTTTGGTCTTAAAATATCAACGAACAGCTTTCAGAGAATGCTATCGATCGCTTTAACCGGCTTAGATTCAAGTGCATTCCTTTATGTTGATGATATAATAGTCAACGGATGTAGTTTAAATCATCATAGTAGCAATTTAGAAAAAGTCTTCTCTAGGCTACGAAAATACAATCTAAAACTAAACCCATATAAATGCAATTTTCTACGGCCAGAAGTTGTTTATCTAGGTCATCTAATAACAAGTAACGGAATACGAACTGATCCCAATAAATATAATATTATTCAAAAATATCCAACCCCTAAAACTGCAGATGAAGTTCATCGTTTCATTGCATTTTGCAATTATTACAGACGTTTTATACCCAACTTTGCAAATATTGCAAGGCCTTTATATATGTTATTAAAGAAAAATACTCTTTTTAATTGGAATGAAGATTGTGCTATAGCTTTTCATACACTTAAATCAAAATTAATTAACCCACCAATATTAAAATATCCGGATTTCGATAAAACTTTTATATTAACAACAGATGCATCGAGTTACGCACTTGGAGCTATACTATCACAGGGTGAAATTGGAAAAGATCTACCGATTTCTTATGCTAGTAGAACACTCACCAAACATGAATTAAATAAACCCATCATAGAAAAAGAACTATTAAGCATTCATTGGGGGATCAACCATTTCAGACCATACCTGTATGGTAAAAAATTTATAGTAGTCACTGATCATCGACCTCTAGTCAGTCTCTTTACACACAAAAATCCATCATCTAAGCTTACTAGAATCCGCTTAGACCTAATGGACTATGATTTTGAAATCATTTTTAAACAAGGAAAAATAAACACAAATGCTGATGCATTATCTCGGATTAAGATAGATACAAATTATTTAAAGACTCTGCTTCCTACGAATATAAATGTCCTCACTAGAAACATGTTAAGAAAAGAAAAATTGAAAGAAAAAATAATAAATAAAGAAAACACCGAGCCAGAAAATAATTTAGAAGAATTGTTTATTTGGGATAGCACCTCGTTTTCAGATGTAAAAAATATAAAAAGAATTTTATTTAAAAGAATTAATAAAAATGCGCCGATAAGTAAAAACAAAGTACAAAAATTAATAAATACTGCTATTAAGAAAAATAAGGATATTATTGTTGAGTATAGCGAAAATCCAAAATTCAGATTAAATGAAATACTGGAGAAACTAATACTATTTACAACAAAAAATAAAATAGAAGAAATAGCACTGTCAAATGAAGATGAAATATTTAATTACGTAAATATAAGAAGTTTTAAAAAGGCATTTAACAAGCTGCAGCAGGAAAATAAATCAAAGTTAAAAAATAAACTTAAAATACTATTATACAAGCCGCCCAAAAGAATAACGAATGGTGAAGAAATGAATAAAATAATAGAAGAATTTCATGTATCCCCTCACGGAGGACATTCAGGAGTAAAAAGATGTCTTTCAAAAATAAAGCAAAGATATATTTGGAAAAACATGAACAAAATGGTAAAAAAACATGTGAATAAATGCCAACAATGCGCACAAAATAAGATAACAAAATACACTAAGGAACCTTTAGTACTGACAGAAACTCCGCAAACCAGCTTTGAGACTGTATCTATTGATACTGTCGGCCCCTTAAGAATATCTCAAGGATATCGTTATATACTAACGGTGCAATGTGAATTGACAAAGTTCATAGAAGCCTTCCCAATGGAAACAAAAGAAGCCAAAACTATTGCGAAAACACTAGTTGAAAACTTTATTCTACGATATGGATGTTTTAAGATCTTCAAAACCGATAAAGGAACCGAATTCAACAATAATTTATTCAAGAACATCTGCGAACTTCTAAAAATAGAACATAAAATGTCAACCCCGTTCCACCATGAAACGCTTGGTCTATAGAGAGGAATCATAGAGTTCTAAACGAATATCTTATATCCTTTGCCAATGAGGACAATTGGCATGAATGGATACCATATTATGTTTTTTCATACAATACTACACCACATACTAGCAGTAAATAAACACCTTTTGAACTAGTATTTGGGAAAATTGCCTCGCTTCCAGCTACGATCAACCCGTATGAAAAACTAGTTTTACACAACATAGACGACTATGCACAAGAAATAAAAATAAGGTTAAGACATGCTCATTTAAGAGCAAAAGAACTATTAGATGAGTCAAAAAAAATAAGAAAAAGGGCATGGGATAGAAGCATAAATAAAGCAACTTTCAAAATAAACGATTACGTTTACCTCAAGACAGGTAATAATGAAAAAAGAAAAAGTCCTTATCAAGGACCATACAAAATCATATCCCAAAAGGGCGTGAACTCTACAATAATAATAAATGGAAAACCTATAGAAGTTTTATCCTATCCAGCGGGGTATCTGTAACTCTTGCAATTTGATTTAGTGATTTAAGTGATATGGATTTAGTGTCTAGGGGTGCTACCGTTGAAGACATAAGGAAATTAATATAGTTAAATGGACCATCGTTCTTGATTTGCTCGGAAGAATCTTGGCGTAAGAGACAAATACATCAGACACAACTACCAGAGGAAAAAAGGTCAACGAAGGCACTATTGGTTCATGTGCCATCATCACTTTTAGATTACGTTTATCGAAACTCAAACTTTAAGAAAATTCGTCGCATCATTGCTTATGTACTACGATTTATTAGTAGAAGCAAATCAAAACATGTTCCAAGCAAATTAGAAACTAATGAACTAACCGCCTCGGAATTTAAACGATCATTTTTAAAAATCATCTGGATGATCCAACAAATTGAATTCAAGGATGAGATAGAATCAATTAAATAGAACAAACCAATAAATTCGAAAAGCTGTTTTATAGCTCTAAATCAATTTCTTGACAGCTCAAACTTATTAAGAGTTGGAGGACGCCTGCAATACGCAGCACTTCCTTACAACGCGAAAAGCCCGATTCTACTTCCGAAGAATAATGCATTCGTACGTAATTACATTTATTATTTACATACAAAAAATTCTTCACATACTTATAGCTATAGAGCATTTCACCAACAAAATTAAAAAACATAACTTTTATTCTTACTCATCATTTCTCCCTAGAATCTCATCGCATCTCAGAGCATTACTACCAAGAGGCAAATAGTTTATTCCAATGTATTTAGCTTAGACAACTGAATCACACTTTATTTAAACTTTCTTTAAACTTTGAAATTAAAAAACTTGTTTCAAATATTGTTAAAATTTATTAAATTATAATAAAAAAAAACAATATACCACAATATTGAATCTGTATATTGAGAATTGATAAAATAAGGTAATTAATTAGAAACATATATACCTATATATATATATATATTATTTATTTGACTGGAATATTATTTCAACGAAACTTTGGTTTTATTTTCTTCAAAATTATGGTTACAATTGCCACAAACTATTTGTGCAAACTAACTCCAATACAAATTTTTAATAAAGCAAAACAAGATTTAGTGTTGTGAATGTGTTTTTAGATTTACACATATAAATTTAAAAAATTTACAATCTTAGTACTTTTCAAAAACAGAATTAATAAATAAATAAAAATCTAAAAATGAAGAAATTTTGTAAATAAAAAAGATTTAAAAAAAATCAACAATAATTGAAATAACAAAACGGCTTATTTATTACAATTTTTCAACATAATTTCCTGGAAATGTTCCAAAGCATCCAGTCCGCTGAGATGTTCCAACAAACCATCCATCATCACATTTTTCAAGGACATAAATAATGTCACCTTCTTGGAGCTCTAGTTCATCACTATTTTGTGGACGATATTTATATAATGCACGGTAGCTGTTGCAAATTAATTTTTTTATTATAATAACAAGAGGAAAAGAAAATAAAAATTATTTTACGATATTGGTTCGGAGCTTGTGTCAACATGAAGTATTTCCGTTTTATGTAATGATTTAGTTTCTCGAATAGTTCCATTTCTTGTATATCCATTAGTAAATTCATTAAGATCGTTATAAATATTTGTGTGCAGGAAATCATTTGATGTTACATTGCTAGGATTTGTTATCAGTGAATGCGATGCTGGTGTTCCGACTGGCTTGGGTGCTGGTGTTTGATGGTAATGTTCAGATCCTATATCTGTTAACACCTGAATAATAATAATACTAGATAAAAAACATTCTTTATAGCGAATATGAAAGTCAAGTTTACTTTTTGATTTTTTCAACGTTTCGTGTTGGAAGCTCTAAATCTTAATAAAATTTAATAAAAGTTTCAGATGTTCGTTTTAGTTTCTTTTACGCTAGTTTTTGCGAACGAAATGTTTTTCGTATAACTGTTGGGAGCATATATGATTTATCTGTTCATGACTTGGAATAATGGAAACGTTATGCTACTTGAAAATGATTACAGCAAAATTCTCTTAAATTCATTTTTCGACGGTTCAGATGATAATTCCGTGAGTTATTCATAGTAGTACGCAAAAAAATTTCAATATTTTTAGAACAACGAAACTTAATGAAAGGCATTTTATCAGCTAAAAGCAGGACAGCGATAAATAAAATGGAGAAATGAATGAATAATGCGGTACTTTTGAAGAACAAAATGTTGACTTACAGCGTTGATACTGTTAAGATTCCATTTTTTTACATGAACCGACAACAATGTGAAAACAAGCTATAAATGTGGGAACAAGTAAAAATTCTTTACTATAAAATTTAGTTTGATAGGCGGAAATGTTTAATTGACAAAGGAAAATCGAAATTTATTCATTATAAGTTATTCTTCAGTATTAATTGATTAAAAACAATAAGTTTTTGTTTCTCAATCAATGCCAGCTAAAATTAATGAAATGTGTCTGCCGTGCACAACATACTAATATCAAATTTGATATAATTTATTGTTTTTTAGCAAAGGTAGGATTAGGATTAGACATATCTTTTATGTTGATTTGTTCAACACAGTAAGCATTCTAAAACCAACTAATAATATTACTAATACAGGGTATTCACATTGAGGCCGTTATCATTCAATTTCAGGGTAAGCCGAGGTGAAATGTAAGACGGAGTTTCGCAAATTTCGAAAAAATGTTTACTCCTTCCTGAGGCAGAAATATTTCTGCCTCATGCTTGGCATCTTACTAATACTTACTTACTCTATATTACTTTTTGTAATATTTTACCAACACATATTCACATATTTTAGTGGAGTGAGAATTGTAGGGGAACATTTACGATTTGATACCGGCCTCAATAAGAATACCCCCATACTTACATCTACATATGCTACAGGGAAGATTCCTTTCCTGTTTGCAATTTTTCCTTCAAACCAATTTTCATCCACTCGTCTAGTTAGCGAAATTAGTTCACCTTTATTAAGTGAAAGTTCTAATGCTGATTGGGCTGTAAAATTGAATTTAGCACGTGCTTGACCTTCAGAAGGTTTTTTAATTGGTTGCCTTTTTCCATCTTTGGTAATTATCTAAAAAAAAAAAACAAAAAAAGAGATCAATAAGTTAATATAACGCTTTATTGGTGTGAATTATGACTAACTTCAATGTAATTTGCTGGTAAAAGTCCAATCATTGCATTATGTTCTCCTTCATACCAATTTTTGTCGACCTGGCGTCGTATGTAAATTATATCTCCTTTTTTGAAAGTTAATTCCCTAAAAATTGAGTGATGCAATTAATTCGTAAAAATTAGATTATTATTTTGGCATACCTAGCTGTTTGTCCTTGAAAATTATATAATGCCCTTGCAATTATAGTCCCTGAAATTTCAGATTTTTGGTTGATGTTTGCACTAAAGTCATCGTAACGATTTAGAGGAATTGGTGATTTTTGTGAAGGTGTAAAATTATCGGTATGACGTCGGTTATTAATATCTTGAAGCTCTTGAAGATATTTTCGACGTCTTTCCTCTTGATATATGGTTTTCATTGTTTCAGCCTGACTTCGAATAAGCTCATCTTCGGGTATTGCTTCTTTGTATTCATATCGAATTGGAGTTTTATAATGTATATTTACATCACTTTCAACATAACGATGAGGAGATTCTAAAAAAAGAAGTAATTTGTTAAATTTTAAACATATTAGGTTTACTGGAAATTTCTGTCTGTTTATATCACAAAAAGTCACGACTCGTAAGTAAATGTTTATTTGATATATATCTGCCTATCTATTTTTGTCACTTAAAGTATATATACTGACATAGCAAATTAACTAAAATAAGGTTGATTCACGTTATTCTTATGTGTGAGGCAATAGTGATTCATGGCTACTGCTAAAAATCATTTTATTTAGATCATGTACAGGGCCGTAACGAGGGTGTTTAGCATGGGGGGGGGGGGGGGTGACAGGTATAAAAAAGCCGACTTACCCAGAAAGCTTGATGACTGCATATGTGGCATGTGGGTGGCAATATAGTAATATCAGTGTGTTCAAATTAACTATTATAGAATTTTATGAAAACAAAACAAATAATTACTCTAAAGAATTTTTGAAATAAACAACATTATCACAGCTAAACGATCGCAAAAATAATTCTTAAGAAAAGTATTAAATACACAATAAGCATTGTCTTACGCATAGAATGATAGATGTCAAAGTTTAACTCTACGATGTTTCAATACCGACCATTTCTCAACGACTTCACGCAAGCTAATTTCGTCAACTTCATCTTCGAAGAATGAAGCAACGTCAACGCATTCAAACGATCATCCTCCATTGTTGTACGTAAATAATTCAAAACTAGTTTCAATTTACTAAATGAGCGTTCACAAGAAGCTGATATCAGTGGAGCAGTCAAAAGAAAACAAACAAGCTTATGTGCCAAAGGAATCACCTTACGCAATTTGAACACTATCTTAGAAATATCTCCAAAATTCTTACATTCTGTACATGAATCCAAGAGAATTTCTAATTCAGAAAGCAAGCATTCTGGTTCTTCTGTGAAAAATGTTGCATCTAATTGCACAATAAATTTGATTAATTTAATCGTGACGTTGCTTTTGTTAACTGGAAATTTAAAAATTTTTTGAAGTACTAACATTAAAAAAGTTTCTTTCAGGAGAAATGCTGCAGAAGCATGTAGAAATTTATTGAAAGTGTTTGGTGAAGGTACAGTTTCTGATAAAACATACAGAAGATTGTTTGAAAAATTCGAATCAGATGACTGCGACCTTTCTATTGGGCCACGTTTTGGGCGACCATCTTTGATCGAAGACGATGTTGTTAAGACCATGTTGGAGCAAGATCCTTTCCTGGAAACATCGGAGATCGCAGAAAGACTTTATTCAGCTCAGCTTCAAACCATGTTTGGAGGATAGGATTGTTGTGGAAATATTTAAAGTGGGTGCCACATGAATTAAGGGAGAATAATTTGAATGATCGAGTCTGCGAAGTTCTGTCTTGTCCACCGTAGTCCACCATCCAACTATCACGTTTTTTTTCCTTACAAAATTTTTTGAGGGGCCAAAAATTCATAAATGAAGAAGATATCAAACAAACACTGGTTTAATTTTTTGCATCAAAAGATAAACATTTTTTGGTAATTACATTATTTAATAAAGTTTATTGACGGTAATAAAAATGGACAGAACTTTCTACTAGACCTTATATTTAAAAAAAATATATATAGGTAGAACTGTATTTTGTTTTGAGTTTCTATATTTGAAAATCCTGCTTGTAAAAAGAAATTCAATGTTTCCAAAACTAATACAACAAACTGAAGGATTACATTTTAAATAAGTCGATTTGGTATTTTTTTAAAATAGTATCAAAGCAAAGTTCAAGAACTTTGAATTTTAAGAGGGATCATTTTGAGATAATACTTTGAAAAGTAATTATTATCCGTACCATGAAAAGATCTGAGACTCACAGAGATATGTCTTTTAAAACAACAAAGACTAAAAAAACTTAGAACATGGTTTTTAAATGAAAAAAATTCTGATTGCAGAAACCTAGATTCAATGTACAAATAAACAAGTTTATTCTGCAAACTTTGCAATATTCCCTGAAAAAGAAATTTTAAAATAAAACTTTATTAAGTTGGTCTTATTATTTTCGGAGTTACAGTCCTTAAAACTTTAAACACGTTTTTCTCGAAACTACTATTTTAGGAACGGTGTGCATGATAACTCAAGTTTTACTCAACCGATTCACTTAAAATTTGGCACAGAGATTCTTTATAAATCAGGCTATCGCAATACGAAGAGTTTTTTACTAATATATTTTGTTTTAAATTCCGAAAGGTAAAAAAACGTAACTTTTTCTTCAAACTGCCACTATTTTGTGAAAAAATATTTTTTTTAAAAACCATGTGCCATTCTTCTAGTTAAATAATTAAGAAAGATTTTTTTCTTCAGATGACTGGAATGGCAGGAATCTTGCACAACAAAACACAACCTTTTTCAAGAGCCCCCAATTTGCCGGCTTGTAGTATTTCTAATTTTGATTTTTTTTTTATTATTAATTTTTTATATTCTCAACACATCAATAAACAAAAATCAAAAAAATATTTGCTTATAATATTTATTTGTTCTTTTTTATGGCGTTCATTATATTGTCTTGGGCTATTTAAAAGTGAAAGTTTTCAAGAAAGCTGATTTGATACATTTTTATCAACTAGTTACCTAGTAAGTTTAAATATTTCATTCCATGAAAAACGGAAAAAGATTAATGCCTTTAAAATATAATATACTTAAGATTTGAAATAAAGATCTTGAGCATTAATAATAAATAAAGTCATGTATGAGAGCAAGTTCAACAATCGGTTATAAAAGAAGTACTGTCTGTTGTTTAAGATATTTTTGACATATTTCTAATAAATATGTATTTTGCTTTAGCAATATTAAAACATTTGAATTATGAAAAAGAAGAACTATGGTATTTATGTGCAAAATTATTAAGTGGACTGATTTTTTAAAATTATTAGTATTAGTTAGCATATCGCAAAATATGACCATTGTACCTGAGTCGAAATATTGCTCATCTTGCTATTTACTAAGTGAAGTAGGTTGAAGTTAATTTGATATTTGCAAAACAAGTAAAACTTAATTAGTCACAAAATTATTTGTGTCAAGTAGAAAGATATGCCATTAGAGTTGATTTCGAACCTTAACCTCTTGAAAATGAACTTCTATCAACTTAATAATACGAAATTGTTTTTTTTATAAAAAGTATTAGCTAATCGTATATACGAATATTAAAGTTCTATTAGTATACTCGTATATTGTAGTTTTTATTTAGTTTAGTTATAAATAAAAGTGAAATTAATATGAGTAAGTAAATTGCTAAATGGTGAAAGTTCTATTTGAAATTTTTGATGCTTTTGTTTTGGTTTAGGAAAAAAAATGTCCGTGCTATTAAGAAAACACCCTCTAGAAGTTCAAAAAACTTGGGAATATCTATGTTATGGGTTATCATTATTTACTATTAATTGTATTTTTTCTTAAAATTACAAGGTCTATTACATGATCTGATGCGAAAAATACTAAAAATAATTCCTGAAGTTTAATTATCGTTATTTCAAAGAATCAGGATTTTCCTAAGTTCAACAACTTTAAAGTAGGCTCAAAAAATAAATCTCTTATGAAAGTGTTGAGCCGGTTAAGAAGATCATAGCTCGTTTGGTACGCATAACACGTACAAAAAGTACCAATCTGGATTCTATACACGGATATTATAGGTAAGATGTATAAAAAGCAACTCTTTTGACTACTAGAAACTAACACAAACTTTCATGTGAATTACCTGAAATTAGGCTCAAGCATTCACGTGTGCCAGCAAACAAAAAAGATGTGATTGCGAGGAATCCTCATGTGACATCCCCAAATACGATGAAATTTCGGGAATATTTTTGAGAGTTAAATAGTTAACTAATAGTTAACTCAATAATTATATATCATTATCGTGAAAAGCTTGTTTTTCTCAAATGAATAACTCAAAAGTACCCTTTCTTTAAGTTTCAAAAAATTTTTTTGTTTCTAAGATTTTCAAACCACAATTGTTTATATTTCTGTGCTTAGTATTTCAAGTATGATTTTCTGGCTTTAAAAAATCGAGGTTGAAATTTCAGTCACGTTTAAGTGGTTTTAAGCTTGTTGACGCAAATGTATACTCTGCTTTGGGATTTCAAATATATAAAACGTAGTATAAAAAATTACCGACAGGTTTATTTAGAACCACAAACCGCTCTAGTTGCAATATTGTAAAGACCTACTGAATGTTATTAAATACATTTCATATATAGGACATTACTTGGTTTACGTTTAAAATAAAACTAATATGACTGTTCTTAGCGTGTAATAAAGAAAATAAGCAAATCGAGCATTTACTGACAGTTGTATAATTAACAAATTTCAATGTCAGTTTAGTTATGTAAAGTCTTTAAATTCTTATACACAAAAAAATTTATTGTGCTTGGAGAAAAAACATCATTTACTGCTGTTGTGGACAATTAATAGCTTGCATTTCAAAAGCAGAAGTATGGATCCCGATTATTAAAGTATTGTTGGTTGTTAGTTATAATCTTTTTCTATTTTTCTGTTGCTGTTTGTTTACTTATTATGTGCTTTTTTTTATTTTAGTATTTAGCAAACAAATTTTTCAACACTTCATAAAAGTCAGTGCTAAATTAAGTCAAATAAGAATATTAAGCCCTGTGATGCAAGGAGAGCAGAATATCTTGTTTAATGTCTTTCGAAAATTTTTTACCACATTATACAAAATAAATGTTTAATAAATAATTGCATTGTGTCTTTGAGTATGTTTTGGTGTTTATCTTTTAATACTCGGGTAAACTTATTTAGTTTCTTATGATATAATACTTTGCGAGAAAATTATCGGATACATTTTAAGTGAAGAATAAACATGACTAAAAAGGATAAAATGAAAATAACATATAAAAAAATAAAAAAAAAAAATAAATGTTATTTATGAGTATTTTATAAAATTAATGAACTAAAATGAAAAATTTAATTTTTTATACTGTTGAATAGGAGCAGGAGGAGAAATAATGCCCTTGGCAAATTTATTTGCAAGAGCTTTTAATTTTTCTTCAAGCAGCTAATTACTAGAGATGCAACGAATAGTGGTTTTGGCCGAATACTGAATACCGAATATTCGGTCACGCTCTCGGCCGAAGCGCCGGCAGACTAATATTTTGAGGAAAATAAACAAATAAAAAACAAACATTTTTTTATAAATATGTACCTACTTATTCGGTTAAAAATCACTAACAACACTAACTAACAAATAAAACTAAATTTGAATGCAAATAGTTTCTCAACAACAAACAAACAAATATTTAGTGGAATAAACTTATGAGTTTATTACGAGCCTAACGGATTACGGATCTTTAATAATTTAAATAACCGATTCAGTGGATTTTAATGGAGCAACCATTTGAAGAGATCACTAAAATAACTAGCTCAGATTTTTTTTGCATCTCTGAAGTAATTCCACATGTTGGGACGTTGTTTAAATACCTCGGAAAGGCAGACACTACCGATGGAACACCAAATTTATTAAAAATGAGAATTTCCCTAAAAGTTGAGCTTGAAAACGGTTTGATTTTGACGGTAAAGATAAATATTTGGTTGCAACTTTTCTCGATCTGCGACTAAAAACTGGTTTCCTGGAATTAGTTCAAACAGAAAAAGCGAGACAAAAAATTATCCTAGAAACTTTGAACAATTAGTTGTGATGAATGATGATTCTTCTCCACCTCGTAAACAAAAAATTGAAATACATGTAAGATTCTGAGGAAATTGCTACAGAAACAGATAATAAGTAAAGTGAGGCTTCGGGGAAAGTTACTATTGCTAATGAAATTGATTTTTATTTAAAAATTCCTCGGCTAGAGCGAATGGCTGACGTTTTCAAGTGGTGGTCAGTAAACGCACAATGATTTCCGTACTTAGCAAAATTTGCAAAGGTTTACCTATCATCTCCTGCAAGTACTGTTTATAGTGACCGACTGTTTTCAGAAGCTGGAATTATATATGAAGAAAAGCGCAATCGTTTGCTGCCATTAAATGCTGAGAAAATGGTTTTCATTCACCTTAGCTTACCACTTGTTGATTTTAAGTATTATAAAAGCTTATAAGTTTTTATTTAAATATATACAATTTTGAGTAACATGTGTTATATTTTCATGAGTAGTGAAATGGAATATGTGCTTTTTATTCGGTATTCGGCCGAATACTACGTGATATTCGGCCGAATACCGAATGTTAGAAAAAGTGGCCGAACACGCCAAATACCGAATAGTAGCCAAATATTTGTTGCATCTCTACTAATTATACAATTGATTACTTTAGAGTCACGAAAAGGGTTATTGGTTTATTTTAAATAGTTTTTAATTTCTCTTTTCTATAAGAAATATTTATTTTTGATATTGCTTAAAAGATGCTACAACAATCCTTTACAGATACAGAAACATATTAGTTAATTTATGGTTTGCCATTACAAAGATCATTTGTTTAACATTTAGTTTAATTTTCTAGACGCTTATATAATAATAAGAGCTAATTTCTTTACAAAAAAAGTAAAGTTATTGGTCTTTTCGTAGTGATCTTAAGAAGTTAATAAGTTAATTTAAATATTTTCCATTAGACATCAATGAAATAATTAAGAAAAAAGTAGCTCTCTTTAAAAATGCAATTGTATTGGTTTCATCTATATGAAACTTTTCACTAATAAGAAGATTTGAGAAATATAATAACAACAATTTAAGGTATTTGTTAGACTACTTTCATTTTTGATTGTAAGTTTGACACTTAATATGCATTAATAGACAAAAAAATAAAAATAACTCAAGTTTAATAAATAATCAATACATAATTTATTTAAATATAAGCAAATAGAGAAAGCCCAATTCTCATGAATAATAAATAAAATGATAGCAGACATCAAATCCCAAGCTTCAATGGGTAAATCATTGAACGATCAAAATGTTAAAAAAAGCAATCAGATAGAAACTTTCATTTTCTACACATTATTTAAATCGTATAATACATTAAATTTTTAATAGATATTGATACACCTGACACAACACTATAAGAACACATTGAACTTAAAGTTACATTAGGGCTAACTTTTATTTTACTGTTGAAATTTTCAAATTTTTACTCCAAAGTCAACAATAGTTTTATGGATGTAAGACTAGCGGATCAATTTTAGATTAATTTATTTCGGCTTTCTATTTGGAAATAAAAATCTAAGCTTAATGGCTTCAATAAGTTTTGGAAAAAAACACCATATCTAAATTACGGTAATAGATTCAAAACACAGCCAAGTGTTTTTTTAAACTTTAAAAATCAAATATTATATAATTTTCGACAGCTTTCGTCATTCAGAACTCACCCACAAGCACAAAGTATGTTAAGTAATTTAAAACAAATGAGTTTTTATCTAGAAAACAGCAATTTTTTACTTTTGTTTCAGTAAATTTAAAAATAAACTAAAACTTATTAGAAGTTTTATATTATGTAAATGTTGGCACATTTCAAAAGTAATCGTAAAAACTCTTGTACGATACTTTTTAGGCAAATTTGAGTGTAGGTAAATAGTAACACTTCAACAAAATTTGTAATATTTAGATTTTGATAAAGATTAAAGATGCCATATAATCTCTAAATTTTGAAAGAAATTAAAGCCCTGATCAAAAGATTACTATGGAGAGTATAACGATTGATTATAAATAATATAATTAATATATAACTGATAAAGAATTTTGAAATATATATAATTTGTCATAAGAGTATATTCCGAAAATAAAAACTGCCCAATAACTTTAATTTTTTAAAAAAATAAATAAAAGAATATTCTGTGGCAAAACATTATCTGGTTTAATATTGTCTTTAAGCTATTGAAATTCTATCGAAAATATTTTTTGTGAATTTTTTGAATTTTATAAAAGAAGCAAATTGCTAAAAGTAAAGGTTTAAATAAAACTTGGACAAATTGTATAAGAAAAGAATAAAGCCAAAAGATATAAAGTATTGATGTTTACCTTTATTTTATTTTTTATGAGATGAATAGATAATTTTTTTGAATAATTCCAATCAATCGAATTGAAGTTTAATCAAAATAATAACATGCTAGGTATCCTTGAAAGGTTTGAATTAATAATAATTTAGAGTATAAAAATTTTGTTGGATCAACTATCTTCAAGAGTTTTACATTTTAGTTGATATTTTATTTGAGATTGTATAAATTTTTATATTATGTCTTATTCACACATGCAAAGTCTAAAAAATTAACATTTAGGCAAGAGACAGCTACAAAGCTTTTACCATTCACCAAACTAACTAAACTAACTAAAAAATTAAAAAAATTCAAAAAATGGATTTGGGGCTGTTTATATGAATGTTATATTGAATTTATGCTTCAATAAAATTTCTCTAAATCATAATCAGTTCAATGCTTTTTCAATATTTCCATTCCTGTTTTAGAGAAGGATATATCTTTGGAAATGGTGCGTTTTCACTGAACTTAGTACTTAGTATTTAGTACTTTTTTTGTAGTATTTTTATGAGAAACCTCTAGTTTATTTTTCAAATAATAGTGCGTTTTCCCTGAACCTAGTTCCTAGTACCTACTCAAAAATTATTATTGACATATATGTGAAACAAACTAGAGATTTCCCATAAGAATATTTTAAAAAAAGTACTAAATACTAAGTACTAATTTCAGTGAAAGCGCACTATAAGGAAAGAGAAATCCGTTTGATCAATATTTGAAAGAAGTATTTTTCCACAATATCTTTCATAACTTTTTTTCAATTTTAGATAAAAGTCACTGGGGCTAAATTTGAAAAATACCGTATATGAGTTTTTTAGTTTTTAAATTCTTAACTCCTAATACATTGAGTTGTTTTGCGAGAAAAGTACTTTTTGTTTAACAAATTTGGTAATTATTTCTTAATTTCAAATTTTAAACAGTTTTACAATACACAAAAATACGCACTGACTTTTTCTTTCCAAGATAGATAGATCAGGATAGATAACAAACATTGTGCATGTTCCTTGAGTAGCTCTGCGAGTGGTTTAAACATTTTACTCAAGGTAAGTAACTGAACTCTTTTTTTGTTGATTCATTGAATCGTCCATTTGATTACGGCATAATTGCATTGCCAAATATGGTTAATTATAAAAAAAGTATAGAGAGCTGCTAATATAGCGATGGGCAATTGTGTATCAGCTAGAAGGGTTAAAAATAAAGCGGATACTGACAGCTATTAAAGAAAGCTTATTATAAAACTTTGTGGACATAAAAAAATGGATCTAAAAACTTTCTCCAGCTCATTTGTTTTCAATAATTTTCTTTTTTCAAACTAAGTCAAATAGTTTTTTCTACAAGAAAATTTATCTAATAAGAATATTTATTTTGCATATTTTAGAATTACTCATAAAAAAATAGACTGAAAATCATGAAATGTCATATATATAAATATATTACATTTATATTTAATACATCAATTAGAATTTAATTATTACACAACACAAAAAAAAATTTAAAGCCTTAAAAATACGTTGAGACATTGTGCAGAGTAAAAATTTAAATGGAAATCTTGCAAAGTCAATAACGATGTTTTTGTGATGTAAACAAATACGCACACTATTTGCTTGTATAGATAAGACTCATTCAATATATTATGCGCGTAAGCAATAACAAACAAAAAAAAAAACTTCACCTGTCATAACAACAAAAATATTTCATGAACTGTGTTGCAATTGATTTTTCATTTAAGGTTCGAGTTTCACTTGCGCGCACCTAACAAACACCAAGTGACCGCAACTAAAATATGAGGTGAAATATTTTGAATTCTTTTTCTTGTAATATTTTTTGGCTTATTATTACTTCAGAATTATTGTAAATCGAATTGAAGAGTCCAAAACAAAAATAAAAATAAACTAAAACAAAAACGATACAACCAAACCGAATGTGAACACCTCGAATGAAAATAACGGACTGATAACGTCTTAAGGTCGATGTTGACTAATAAGAGTCACTTAAGAAATTAAAATGACTTAAGTGGAATTAAATGGCAGTAAATAGGGTACGGAAGGAGAGAGAATGATTAAATATACACGAGTAATATAAGTAACTGCATCGCTCTATATTAAAACTAAAGTTTGATGATTTAAATACAGAAAATGTATATTAAAGAAAATTACTGTGACCTTGTCGTTTTTACAGCTATTTGGTAAAGTTTTTTGAATAATATATCCACATATATATATGTATGGATATTTGAATGATAAGTAAGAAAAAGCCAAGTAAGTTATACGCCTGTGCTTTCTGATGCATACCAATTGCGGCCGAGTGACACTGACAGAAGTATGTAACTGCAGGCTATTTTTCATGCTATCTGAGTACCCCTAAGCCTACATTAAATAATTTCTTATATGTTTTTGCTAACATTTTTACATAAAGATGTTATATTATAACTTTTATTATTATTTGCTCAATGCTTTTGTACCATAAGGAAAATTTTAAAATTTTTGTTTTTCTAAAGAAAATTTTCTATGGTATAGTTGCTTGACCACTTTAGATAAGATGAAAGTAAGAGTATAGAAGCAAGTTTCTTTGCATACTTAATCATATTAGTTATGTTGACAAAAATCAGCCTATGACATACATATGTAAATTATATCTTCCAAAATCTCAAATGTTCATTTTTAGTTTAACAAAAAAAAGTTATTTTAGAGTTAAAAAATGGGTTGTTTTTGTAAGTATCATTGGAATAAAACGGATCGACAACAGCTAAAAAAATTCCAAAATATTTTTTAAATCAGAAGCAAATTAAACTTACTATTAGTTTGAACTAAAAAGCCTCATAAAAAACAGATTTTACTTCTTTAGTGAATTTAATTTAAGGCTTATTGAGTTTATAGTTTTTTTCAAAAAATATTTCTCGAAAATTGTTGTAGCTTATTTATATACTTAGAGTTTTTGAGCTTTTTCTTTAATTTTTAAAAAATTCGCTAAAAGCATTAGAATGTTTCAATTAAAATAATTAACCTATTAAGCTAAAAATAAACTTTTCTGTATAAAAAAAAAAATTGCCCGAAAATGATTGTTACTTTATGCCAGGTGTTGATTTTTAACCAGCTTAAGACTTCATTAACGAGCCTAGAAATTTTTTTAAAACTTAGTAGTTAAACTACAGTAAGCGTTGGATTACAGGTCTTTTAAGGTCTAGGTTATTGAATAATATCCCTTAGGGATAGGACTGTTGGTGTTTTTGGCTGGACCTAAGCATTTTTCAGTGACACGGATAAGCTTTGAAGTTTTTATTTATTGTATTCACTAATGATGTAAGTAAAGTAAAGCTAATGTTAAAAATAAAAAAATGACGATTTTTTTGTTTAAAGCTGATTTTCTGGTTTTAAAGTGAAACCTCTTATAAGTGATAATAAAAACCAAAAATGTGTATGTAAAGAAAATAAACATGAAAACATTACATATATTTAAAACTTCATAGGTTAAAAACGCCAGAACACACTTGAACAAAAATAAGCCTCAATGGTTTGGCCGGTTTGGATGATTTTTTCCAGAAAGTAAAATTTTTTTATGAAAATTTTTCTGTCAATTAATAATTTTATCTTTGTTATTTTGCAACATATAATGAACAAAATAGTTATTTACCCTTTTTCTATCTTTGAGGTAGCTATCTTCGTATTTCATAAATAAATATTCTGTCTGACATCGATTAAAAGAAAAAATAAGGACTTTTATCATTGCTTATTTGTATTAACATGATAGAGTAATGGAAAAATATTTAAAGACCAAAAATTCTTATTTTTTAAAAAGTAAAATTAGTTTGAACGCTTCAAATGCGTTTTTTAAAAAATTTCTTTTATAAAAAAATTCCGCAATATAACGATCACTTCTTACTGTTTTAATTTTAAATTCCAAACGCATTTTACTAACAACATTTTAAATTAAAATGTATTTGTTATTTTGGGAACAAAAACATGATAAATGAATTTTGGAGATAAAGCTTAAAATGAATGTAGTTGTACTTTTGGTAAATAAGAGTTCAGAATGCTGAAAAATTTTCCTAGAAATAAAAGCTTTCAGATTTAATAATCACACTCAAACTAAATTTGTAATATTTGAAATTAAAAAATGAAGAACTAATCAAGTATATTATTTTCGAATTAAACACAACCAAATAATTTGTTAAAGCTTTGAAACATTTTTAATGGTTGATGATTTGTCAAAGAGTATTTTTATAGAATATATAACAGCAAATACCTTAAATAAAAGACCGTTTATTTTTTTTTAAATTGAATTGAGAAAATGAGTATCTTTTTAATAATAAATTAAGTTTTTTTTATCACAAAATTAAAAGCAACCTAAAATTTGAACTTTTAACTTTAATTTAACAAAAAATTCAATGTGGACTAAATGATTTTTATATTTGTTGGATTTCTTGCAAAGCTTGTGGTGCTTTATCGATTTGGCAAGTGAGCCATCCATATGTCACTTTACTGGTTAACTTTAAATCATTGAAATAAAAATAAACAAGCCTTTTTTTGAAAAATTAATTTTTGTTTTTTATATAAACAGTTTAATGTCAAATTTTTTGTCAAAATCGATTATTTTTCTTTGAGAAGCCATTTTGTTAAAAAAGTTAATTTTGCTAATTCCTTTCCGACAAACTCTAGATAATATATTACTTTAACAAAATTTATTTAGCTTTTTAAATTTAGATGTTCCTATCCAAAGATATCGTGGTCACCGCAAAACGTCTTTTTTGAGTGGAGCTCCAGAAGATCAGCTATAGTAGCTTTCAATATTATTATTTTTAAATATAAAAAATGTTAGAATCCAGTTAAGAGTTGCTATAATATGTGTATTAATTTTTACTAAATAAATCTAAAGGTCTTCTCAGGAAAAAATTCTCGAAAAACTCTTATTTTAGAGGCTTCTAAGTATATATAACCCCTTAATAAAGTATTTCATTTATTATATTAAAAAAGGAGTTGATAAAATGTGCTTAGTTTTGGCTGCAACACTTATGAACTTTAAATAATTGAAAAGTAGGAATGAAGTATTTTGTATAGCTAAAGCGTTAACGTAGAAAGCCTAACGAGATTTCTTTTTTAAAAGAAGAAGTAAAATTTTCAAGGATAAAAGGAATATTAGCTAGTTTCAAAATTTAGTTCAAATCAGCATCAATCTTTTTTTAAATTTTCGGAATATAATGTTCGGAGTGTCTAAGTATATTCTCTTAAAATTCCAAACGAATCTGGTAAATATTTTCTGAGTTATACCAATAATTGTACAGATGTTCCTATTGAACAATAATGAAAGTTATAACCAGTTGATGTGAAAAATAACTCCGAAAATCATTCCGTGTGGCTCCAAAGCTGTGGCGATAGTGGTTTATATCGCAGCTTCGATGTTTAATGAAGGTACAATATCATTTTTGTACTTAATGTTTGTCGAGAAAGAGGATTTAGAGCATGTCAATTTATCTGACTCACGAAGGCATGGAAACACGCGAGAAGAAAGAATGGCCCGTCGACAACATCAACTCGTATTTTCAAATTCGGTGAGCAAGATTTCTCAAGAATGCCTTAATCGATCGACTTTAAATTCAACCACAACCTTTTCAGATATATTTTCTAAGTATTGATCAAGGGAATTAGATTTGCGATAATTATTTCCATTTTTTTAAACAATTTTTCGTTAAAATTTTTGCCGAAAATTCAAATTTTTACATAGCCGCCATTTTCACAAATATTAAATTTTTGACTATTCCTTCGATCAATACAAGGATTCATCCATTTACCGAAAGAATCAAATCGGATTTTTGATTTCAGATAATCCAAAACAAAAATATGTTGCTCATCGCCCAACGCTTTCTTTTGGAGGACCTTCGGAAGATCGTGTATAAGAGCAGTGTCCTTCAACATTTTTACTCAATCTAAGTGCAATTAGCTAATTAAAACTAATTAAACTATTTGGAAAATTATCATTTGTATTATAAAAAATTTTTAAAAATTAGTCATTTTTCGACTTCGCAGCTGCGTATAACTCCATTAGTGAAATTCAACAACATTATTCCTAATTTATTTTGATGTAAGTAGAACTAGATAAATAAGAAAATTGAAGATCGGTGAAATAAGCATAGAATATATTCCAAACAACATTATAAACATAAAATTTGAATTACTCTGTGAATAGTTAATTAATTGGTTACCATTAAATTCCAGTTAACATAATAAATCATAATATTTTGTGTATGTTTGAGTTCAATGCAAGAAATGGATAATACATTCATATGGTAATATGCTGTTAATGTATATTGCTATAAAAAAGAACTGTCTCTTTTTAAATTAATTTTATTTTATTTAACCGGTTATAAAAATAGTTTAGTTGAATTGATTTAGAGCTAGGATTGATTTGTAAGACTAATTTTTCATGTTTGCTATTTTCTTAAAGGTTGAAATTTAATTATACCCAGAAATATATTTTTTTGATTAGTAATGGATGTGTATGTCATTAAATTATGTTATAACTGGAAAATTTCATGAAAGCTTTTGTATAATGTCTAAAAAACTAACAAAAAATTGCTTCTTACTAACTTCTTTGAAAAGATCCGTTCAACATATTTTTAGTAGTTCCGTAACTTTGTGATTTTCGCATTATTGAATTTTGCTTACAATTCGACGGTAATCCATTCTTAGCAGTCCTGACTAGTATATGTTCATTTTTAGTTTGATTGCCATTTATATTTTTAAGACACAAAATATTTCTCCTTGTACCAATTAAAGTCCTATCAAAATCTAAATCTATACACTGACTAGTCAACGGTTGATTATTGTTCATATTGCTTTCACAAACTGAAATGTAACCACACTTCTTGCACTTCGTCTTTATACTAAACAAATCGTTTTCGTAGAAAGTATCAATCATTTTTTTTTGTTTATGCCAATTTCTTTTTAATGATAAGAAAATTTACGATAAATTATTGTTGTTTACTTTTATAATTTGCGCGAAAAAAGAACACGTCAAAATATCGACCAAACGTAATATGAGAGTTTTGTTAGTATAAAATTTTTGTGTTTTTCATGGAACCACTTCAAAAGCCGGAGTAATGTTTACTAAGCTTGCAAAGTTCATTTTTCATGACAAACAGAAATGGTGTCTTAATTGAATTGATGTCCTTAATTGGATTAGGGTTTCAAGCATTACTTGAGTTCCTTTTACTACGCATATTAAAATACCAACTACCTTTGAGTTTTATGGTATTCTTTGTCAAGGCAAGAGAGCTCATTTCTTCAATATTTCAAGTAGACAATGGATATTTGACTTTATAGTGTTATGCCTGTAAAATTTTTCTATTGTAGTGGAGGAAGTGAATATACCCCTTGTTTAAGTTATTATTATCGGAAAGTATTTAAATAATCGCTTTGCTTTGTTTCATAATTGTGTTTGTTATTGTTTTTTTTCAATAATAATGTTGGGCTCTTAAATGTGTTCAAAGATACTTATAATATTAAAATCATAACGAAAACATTTTTATTAAATATTCTTCAGTTAAGCTAAGGAAAAATATTGAAGAAAATGAGTTAGGAGTTAGGAAAATGAATTAGAAGATGATGTAATATATATATTGTGCAAAACATAGTTTTTTTTAAATTTCATCTATAAGTCATCTATAAATATATTGCAAATTTAAAGAAAAATATTAGTAAACTAGTAGAGAGAGTTATGAATCTTCATTAATGAAAAAAGTGAGTTTATCAGCCATAATCATTGACTACATTTTTGCAATGTGTTTTGCTGTAAAATAGCAACAGCAGTCGCTATCCTAACAAAAGTTGTACATACTAATAAATTTTTCCTGGTAAACTTCTCATAAATAGGCACGCTTGAATTTAATAGATGATAAATTCACTGATGCACATTTTTCTTGTGAGAAGATAATAAGTCAAATTTATATATTGCTTTTCTGAAGGCATGTTGCATGGTTCTACACAGAATCATAAAGAATGTTATTAATATGATTTTGCTTTTAAAACTTCAGAAAGCTATAAAAACTTCTCTTTTTGATTTTCTTTATAAAAAAAATCTTTAAAACAGGAAGAACATTAAAGTTGTTACTAGCAAAACAGTCCTTAGTTGGAATAATTATTAATTTTAGTATCGGTGAAACTTTTATACTTAATACGAATAACTTACCAATTTCAGTCGTATTAGATGACTGCATTTTCGACATTGTTAATAAATCATTTCCTGCATGAGTAATAGAAATTGTATTTTTTATTTAGTTCTATAGATTTTTTATACGAAAAAAGATACGCTTTTATAGCAAAAATACATGCAAGAACTTTTTACCCTAAATATTTCTTTTTACAATTTGAGTTAAAATCAAAAGCCAAATTAAGTCCTTAAGAATTAATTGATTAAATTAAAAGCTTTCAATATTTAGTAAAGAGATTAAGCAATTTTTGTTTTATTATTAGTTAAAGTTGATAATAATAAGTTTAGTTGAAAAATTCCTGAATTTGTATTTTACATAAAAATAAGACTCGTTTTTTTATTAATATTTCAAGAACTAGTAAAATACATAAAAATAACTAGATGAAAATGATGAAACTTTTCGAAAAGTTTTGAAAGTTTTTTGATGCTTAAAAGCCACATAAGGCTCTATAAAATGTGAGTAACGATAATTACCCTTATATTGAAGTAATATTTTTGAATTACAGTAATCAATCTATTGGTTTTTTCATTTTTTCTTTATTTTATTTTTGGATTTCTTAATAGATTGTACAGTTGGTCCTTTGTCACCAAAAGAGTATAATGAGGATTTGAATGTCGAACTAAGGCACATAAGTACCAACCAACTTTCTGGTGCTTTGGAACTAATTTTTCATTTCACATTTTTTGTGCTTTTTATTTAATATGATTTTCACGAAATGATAAATTGTAATAATTAAACGAGCACATTTTTAGAACCATTATTATTTTGTTTACTAAATTGTATAAACTAGAAATCTCAAGATTTCGAAGGATTTTACCATTTTATTTCTTTGCTTAAAGTATTAATTATAAGTTGTTTTTTGTTTGCTTTTCTCTACGTAGCCTTGCTAGGGTATTTTCATTTCATTTTATTCATCAAAACTATTGAGACTACAGAAAAGTTGAAATATTTTGAATTTATTATTTTGTTCTAATGATGAAAGAAATTTTCCGCCGGGAATGCCGTTGATGTATTTTTATTTTGCGAAAGGTAAAACTGCAGATAACGGAACAGTTAAAAATGAGTTTTAACTGTGCTTAAATTTTATTTTTATACAAATATTGTTTTTACAATAAGAAACAAATGCCACATTGAAGCTGCAAGTGGCCAACTCTACAATAATCAAATGTAATTTCTTAGATAACATAAAATTTTCTTCGTCTGAGCTGGCTACATTTCCTAGTTAAAGCTTTTCCTGGTTTATTTCAGCCAAAAGTTGACTTGGGGAACAAATTATATCCAAATAATCACACGTGCCAGCAATAGAATGCAATAAAAGAATTTATTTCAGTGCTTTAAAAAAGAAATGTGATAAGTTTTAATAGTAGAAAACAAATCGTGAACCATTATTTCGTTAAATATTATTTCGTTTAAAGTTAAAAAAAATTAACCTGAAAATCTTATTGTTTGTGGCTTTTTGAAACCATTGCGAACTTTCTTCCATAGATCCTCGATATTGTTAGGTACGTAGCGTGCTATTGGCCGGTGCATATAAGGATTAAACTTTTGATCAGCAAAAATATCAGAATAAGGCTTCAAAATTGTTGCTATTAATGACTTAGTTCTGGGTGGAGAAACAGAATTAGATCTATAAATAGGATATCGTTTAATATGATCATTGTTTGTATTATTTTCAAGAGATTTTGTTGTTCTTGAATTTTCTCTTGGGCTTGGGTAACGATGAGCATACCAATTAGCTTTTAAATACGGTGAAATATTTTTTAAATGATTAAGATCAGGATTTGACGAGTACATATTATCATCAGAAGACATTTTTCTTGAATACTCAAACATTTTTCGAATTCTTGCTACTTCACCAGATGGCACTAAATATTTTCTATCATACATGTCAGATTTATGTTCTTTTCTCAATGATGCTATTTTGCTAATGATATCAATGTGAGGCATAAAACGGTCATAGTTTTTCATACAAATCTTTGAAATTGGTGATATAAGCTTTCTTGTTCGGCATCTGCCACGGGCAGCTCTATTCTTAACTTCAAATTTATGAGTTATCCAGGAAACATCTCCAAATTCATGATCACGAATTATAGTTCGTTGAGGGGAATTATTTCGGTATTTTTGAAGTTCTGGATCACTATAAATTCGTCTAATTGGAAATTCTTGTGTACAAGAGCATAAATGTTCAAATTTGTCAGTGATTTGTTTGACATCACCAGTTTTACCACTTTGATTACAATTGCATGCATGAGAAGTAGATTGTAAGAAAAAACAATTAGTTTGATCTGATCGATCACAGTATTGATCAGGAGGTGGAGGAATTTCAGGAAATTTAAAATTTAGACGATGTGAAGCTTTTTCACCAAAAAGTTCCTTAAAATCAGATGAAGATGAAGTTAGCTCGCTATGCTTAATTTGTGTTTCAATTGAATGACTTTCTTGAGGATGATCATATTTTGCTTTAATTTCCGTTGAAATTTCTTCTTCATCCAATGAAGAATCATCTCGAGCACGATAAATTGTTTTTGAAGGTTCTTCGTTATGAACTTCTTCAAAAAATCTTATTTTTTCATTAATAGAAGATAATGGTTTTTCAATGCAGGTACTTTCTTTAAAATTTTCATTTAAACTATTAGTTGTCACGGGTAAATGGCTCTCATACAAAGACAAATTATTCTTTTCATCAATGAACTCTTTTGACGATGAATTTGGAATATTACTTTCTTCACTGTAAGTATAATCCAAAGAAAAAAAATGTGGTTTTATATTTTGTTCGGTTAATGATAGTTTGGCTTGTTCAGCAGCCACAGCTCCACGTGTTTCTCGTGCTAATAAGACTGGTGAAGTCTGTCGTTTTTGCAATTTCTTAGTTCTGTTTTGAATTTCAAGACTCAGACTTCGTGACAGCTGACGTTTTTGTGATTCATTTAGCTGTGTGCTTATAGTTTCAGATGATTTAAAGCTTTGTTCGGTTTTTGGAGGAATTGATGAAGCAGATGATGATTTTAAAACATTAAAATGAGATTCTTTCAGAAAAACTGGACTACTCTTAGGAACATTTTTAGTAGTTTTTGAATTATTGCTGTATATTTCATTGAGTTGAGTTTTAATTTGTTCCACCTGTTCTTTTGACAAGGTACTCATTAAATGCTGGCTCAAATGGTTTTTGTTTTCTTTCTCAGACTGACTATACTTTTTAGTCATGGTACTTGCCACATCAATTACAGAGTTTCCTCGCCAATGAGGCTTGTAGTAGTCCTTACTATATTCTAATTCTAGCTTTTTAGTCTGATCTATATTATCAGATAATTTTGTTTCAAGCTCTTGTCGGATGTTTTCAATTGATTTCTGCTTACATCGTAAACCACTGTCCATATTTTTATTCCACCTGATATCATTTATATCTTTTGTCTGGAACAGTAAACCTTTTTCTTCTTGATCTTGCTTTAATTTATTTAAAAGTGAATTGAGTTCACGTTCATCTTTCTCTTGGGCTCGAACTTTTTTCCACAGATCGAAATCTATGATTTCACTAGTACTACGGGAAGAAAGTCGTAAGTCCGCGGACGATGTCGCTTTTTCGAGCTGCGCTACTCTTTCTAGAGTATTATAAAAGTGCTTAAGTTCTTTGAATCGTTTAAAGTGCCTATGTTCGCATAAAGGGCGATGACCTTCGATTGTATTTAAAAATCCTGTGCTTCTCCAAATATCTTTAGCTTTAGCTTCGTATTGACGAAGGGCCCTTTCGGCTCTTCCTAAGCTACATGACCGCAACATTGTGCTATTATCACTTTTTTTGCTGTTTCGGAAGCTTTGAATTTTTCGTCTAGAAGGAGATCTTAATTGGTGACATGAAGAGTTTGTAGTGGTATTTTCTAAACCAAAACTTCTAACATTAGTTGTGTTAGGATATATAATATTAAAGCCGGTTGATGAGCGTGGTTCACTGGTGCTTCTCTTGCATTCGTGTCCTTTTTTGCATGAATTGGAGAGTGGTGGAAAATGTGAAATCTTGGTTTTTGAGTGCTTAGATAAATGTGGGCTTGATACAGTACTGCCATTCCAAGAATGAAAGTTTTTCTGCTCAGCTTTAAATGAAAGAAATTTTGAATTTTTAACAGGCTTTTTTTGGGAAATATAATCATTCGTCTTTCGTAGACATACTTCGTTTAGTTTAGAATTATTTTCAGAATATAATTTAAAATTTTTAAATAATGGCACTAGAGAAATTTCTTGTACAGACCGCGAAGGAAGTGTAGTCTGATGTATAATTGTATTTAAGTTTTCGTTTAAAGTTTTACTCCTTTTTTTCATTCTAATTGGAATGGCTTTTGAGCATTTTTTCGATTGTGTTGTTGTAACATTGTATTTTTTTAACGTACCGGCAGAATCTAAAGAAAATGTTGAGTTGGTTCTAGCTAAGCTTAACGATGCACATGAATTAGCTGGAGTTTTCTTTAATTTATCTTTTTGGATAACATTCACTGACTTTTGCTTTGGACGGTTTTGCAGAGTTTTTGATATATTAAAAGTTTCATGCTCAAAGGTTTGTTCTTGTAATTTATTTGAATTTAAAGACTTCTGCGTCATTTTTGAGCATAAAACTGTTGCAGAACGATTGCATGTAGCAATTGATGCTGATTTACTGCGCGTGATTGGAATTAATTTGTATGAGCTTCTAACAGCTTGTTTAACTTCATCGGATGAATTAAGAGTGGGATCTCGTAAAATGTTTGTACTCGGAGTAAATACTTTATGGTAAAATGGGATGGCTTGCTCTAGTCTCTTTTTTTCTTCAGCAAATGTACGTTCTTTAGATATACTTCTTCCAAAAGCAATAGGACTGCGATTCAAGCTACGTGTCTCCTTTCGCTTTTTTCTTAAATCACTAGGGCTAACAGAATGGATTCGTAAAACTTGTTCTTTTCGTGATGAGTGTGTTGTATTATTTTGATTTGAATCATTGACGGTAGAAGTTTTCGAAATGTTTGTCATATACGAAGATTCAGCTGACTTAGAACGAGGATAAGTTTCTTTTTTTGCACGTTTTCGTATAGTGGTAGCATCGAATTTGCTAACAATATGTTTTGGTTTATCCAGCTTAGATGTTATAGCTTTAGTGACAAAGTTTAAAGTTGTATTATTATGAGAAGAATTGCGATTTGGTGGTTTTGGAGGATTTATAGGTATAAAAGATTTAATATTTTTTGGGAAAGGAGCAAATAAATCAATTGGCCGTGAAATATTTGTAATGGGGAAGCAGATTATCTCTCGCTGAGGCTCTGTTAGATTAAATTGGTTATATGAACTGATTTTGTCTAATGTAGGCGTAGTCTGATAACATTTAGTTCCAGTATTATCTGTAAAAAGAGTAGGATTTTGTTTTAAGTACTTATAAATATTTATATAGTTTGCTAGTTTTGTGCAATTTTCACACTTGTGTTTATCACCTTTGACCCTGCGACACACATTAAGTTTTCAAATCAATATGTTTAAAGTCCTGCGTGTTGAAAAAAGGCATTGAATCAGTGCAAAGTATTTTTATTAAATATAAAAAGTGCTTGAATGAAGTCTAGCTGGAAGGCTTATAATTATTGTAAAAGTGTTACTGTAGTGACGCAAATAAGAGTATTGATTAAGGGGATCAACCACCATCCCCTGCTTGGCTTGTAATATTATAGTGGTAATTAAAGCATTAAATTTAAGACGGCTGAGAAAGTTGATAAAAAATCATATCCACAATTTTTATTTTTACTATTTTAAAAAAATTCGGCAACGTGAAAAAAATGGTAAGAAACACGTCTCTTCGAACAGCCACATTTTTTTTTTCAATTAACCTAGTTCCTGTCATAGCGGTACTCCTCTAGATTAATTATTCACTTTTTTTTGTACTTCAGATTATTCCGAGGGTTCAAATCGTGGCAACCATTGAGTACCATTTTTTTTAGACGCCCACGCACTTATCAGCCCGTAACTTTTTGGATTTTTGATTTTTTCAATTTTTTTTTTGTGTATTGTTAAGTAATCAATAAAGAAACGAACACTAAAAATATTGTTAGTTTTTTTTTTATTACTCCTCAAAAAGTGCCTAAAATTCATGTCTCTAGACCAGAATACCCCCTTAAGTTTTTATGATAAATGCTTATGTTCTAATCCATTTTAATGTCAACTACTCAACAACTGACTTATTTTTATTTAAAGTAATACGTGATCCATTTGGTAAGGGCTAATTTTTTAATGTACCTAATTTATTTTTTGCTCAGGAAACTACCAGCCCTCATGATATATTTACAAGAAACTCAGTTTTAGTTATTTATACAGAACTATTTTACTTTGTAAATATATAAAAATAATCTTGCTAAACTTGGTAGTAGAAACTTAACACCATCAACTTATATAAAAAGCTCCTATTGAAATGAATTATTTTCAGTGAAATTAGCTCTGTTAATTTTTCATTCAATGAAAACCGCAGCCTTTAAAGTGTAATTTATTTAATTTTATATACTTACCTTTAGGTTTCTCTGGAGCTAGCTTTCTAAAACCTTGTAAAGGAGGTTCACCGCCCGCTTGAACACTACGGTAAGCTTGTTTCTGTTCAACTGGACTAAGTGGGTTGTAAATCGATTTTTCTTTTTTCCTAAACACTAAATTAGAGTCACTTTGATATCCTTGCTCTCTTAAGGCTCTGAAAAAATTGAATTTGAAATTGAAGTTTTTGTTAAATTAAAAAAAAGAATACCTCGATAGATTCCCTTCTGTACAAATTGGATGAATTTTTCGATTTTCAGTTTGCTAAAAGGACGATTTAAATAGTCAGTTATGATAGATATGTTGTGCTTCAAAAAACATTGTTCCAAAAAAAAAAAAAAATTTAATAATACAATCATGGAAATTAAATATACATTCATGCGTATAAAAATTGAATTTTTCTATTGCTACGATCGGACATTCAATTTAATTGAAGCATGCATAATACATTCTTGAAAACTATGTAGGAAAATTCTATGAATTTTGTAAAAAAAAACTTTAGTTACACAACATTTCCACACATATTCTCTATAACATTGAAGTAGCCAAATTGTTTTCAGTTAAAAGTGGGGAACGTAAATTTAAACGAAAGGGACCAGCTGTTAAAATTCTAATAAAATTGTCATTAATGAAATCCGTAGCGGCTTTATGCTCTTGTATTTTTTTGCTTTTTTGCTATATTTGGTAGTATATATAATTCAGCCCCATTTGTGATTTTTCAATAATCTTCCCGAGATTGAATGTCATAAGTGAAGGAAGCCTAAAAGACAACTTCTCTTCCGCTTGTAAGGTAAAGAAGGAATACCAGCCGCTAGGTAATTTTAGATAGAAAAAAGGAAAAGTCATACAGGAAAAATTTTTTTATTTACTTAGTTTTCATTTAACGTGAAATACTTCTATCATATAACATCCATCATTCAAATTCTTAACGAAAGGTATTGGTACAAAATTAATTTAATTTTTAAATTTTAAATTTTTAACTTTGAAGTTTAAGAGAATAAAATTTAGTTAATTTTGTGGGAAACTTGTCCCTTTATAAAAATCATAAGTAAGTGATTTCTATTTATTAACAAAAAGTGGAAGCAGATAGAAACAATAAATAGTAAGTTCATGAAAATGAAAAATAATGTCAATGTCTAATAAGTTCAATATTTATAGAAGAGATAAGAACATTCACGGGTATATATATGCAAAACAAAACTAAAAGCATATCCACATACCCCACTGAAAACGTCCATAGCTTCATCCCACCACTGAAATTAGGAGAATTCGTCAAAAAAAAAAAATTAAAACACGGATACAAGTATAGAAAATTTGGTTTAAGAAAGCAATAATATATAACATGTAGCAATTACAAAACTTTGATTTGTGTATTTAGCGATGTTTAAAAGTTTAGTAGATATTATATTCCTATTATTATATAACAATTTTCAACATAACTAACCTAACTAGTTTATAGTCGCTAATACCCATTCTCCACCGAAGCTTATACTCATTATTACAATACAACGACGGAAATTTTGTATGCATTCTCTATATAAAATTTCCGTCGTTGTATTGTAATAATGAGTATAAGCTTCGGTGGAGAATGGGTATAAGCAATTAAATTCATATCATAAAGATCTTCATGTTGTTTAAATATTAAAAAAAAAAAACAAAAATTTTTTAACCTATGTTGTAGAGAATCATAGCTCATAGGCATTTAGCACTATTACATCAAATTGAGTAAACTTCAAAAGTTCATTTTTAAATATATATTACATCTTTGCTTAAAAATATGTTATTTACTATTTTATCATTATTTTACCTGTCTTCTTCTGGTCTCGGTTGAGTACCCTGGAGTATAATTTTCAATACGTCCAGGTTGAATTCTATATGTCCTATTATCAAAAGTGCTTGGATTCGGCATGGTACCATAATTTCTAAATATGTAAAAATTTTAATATAATGTAAAATGTACAAAATGTTTAAGCAAAAATATTTTTTTACGAACCTGCCATCATGGTATCCATTTGGACGTCGCCTATCTAAGGTATTGTATTTTACAGATGAATAGTCAGAGTCATACACAGGTTCTGGTTCCGACATATATCCAGAGGTCTTAAACGGTAACCGTCCTGAAATTGTAGAAATCCAGTTTTCAAAAGTATATCTTTGTTTTTAAGAACATTCGACTTTTATTTACTTAAATATCTTAGTGAAAAAAGTATTTATAGTATTGTAGATTAAAAGCTAAAATTATAATATTACGTAATTTAAAAATATAGTTGAATCCTGCACCATAAAATGGGATGCTTTAATGAGTAACTATTAAGAAGTCATAATCCATATTATATGATATTTTATGCTAGATTTAATGTATTAACAGTCACAACTAAAAAATTTGTATTATTTATGAAAATATGTCAAATTATGGCTCTTTGACAGCCCTAAAACTATTCAAGTTGGATAAAAGGGATCTACATAAAAAGAATTAATATCAAATATTGTGTCAGCTTTAAGGAGAAATGTATCTGACTATCGGAAATCCGATTTGTCAATCTGATCTTCATCAGTTAAGGCAGTATTTTTTTATAAAAATATCCCAGCTTATATCACTATCCAAATTGAAAAAGGTCCTTTTGTCCAGTTGTTGAAAATCAAAGTTATAACTTGTTTTAACATTTCAAAACCAAATGAAGTGATTACTATTGTAAACAATTGCAATAATTACTTTGAATTATTTTTATTACATAAAATTTTCAATTTTGGAGAAAAGGTATATAAGGTAATCAAGGAATTATTGGAAAAAGGGATGTGTTTTCTTTAGCGATTTATTCAATAACTAGCACTATCATTCACTATTTCATTGCAGCCAGTGCAGTTCTATAAAACTGAAATTTATACAAAAGTTAGTGAATTGTTTTGGAGGCATTTATAACTTGGATTAAACAATAAAAATTATTTAAATACTTTTATTTTTGTCTTATTGCGTTAGAATCGATTACTTCAAGTTACAAGGTTTAAGGCAGCGGTTTCCAAACTTTCTGATACTGCGACCCACATAAGAAAAAAATAAAATATGGCGTCCCCCTTATTAGATAAAACAATAAAATAATATAAGCACATTTTGTCTTTTTGAATCAGAGTGAATCATTTGTGGACCTTGATTCATTTTAATCACTTAATTTTTTAAAAATTTCAACCAAATAAGCAAATTTAAAAATAAAGTTATCGTTGCATAAGGAATATTCCTCATCTTTGTGATGCCAACGTACTTCACAATAGTACAAGAGTGATGTATATTCAGTGATGTAATAAATGATTCTTAATAAAGTAATATCGCAACATAAAATTTTCATTAAATAGATTTTTGTATTTTTTTTAAATAAGTAAAACAGAAATTAAAAACTTCACGACCCCCTTGAGGTTATTACGCGACCCCCCTGTGGGTCGCGAACCCCAGTTTGGAAGCCGCTGGCTTAAGGTATATTAAAGCATTTTGTTTTAGGACTTATGTTAAGAGTTTAATTTCGCCTGAAAGTAGGCCTTATTCGTTTATACAAATAAAGAACTAATAAGATTTTTTGTTTTATATGAGCTTTAAATTAAAATTCAGCTTTTCTAATTGATTATTTTAGGCCCAGTGAAGTTTTATTAGCATTTTAACCATCACAAACTAAAAACTTGTTATATTTATTTTCAGAATCAAAATTTTCAAATATATTTATACAATCATTTTAAATTTATAAATAAAATTTTATTTTTAGATATAACATATGGGATGGAATGTATGTATTTAACAAAATCTGTAGAATTTATATAAAGACAATTAATTTCTTAAAATCTCAATTTGAGTTGTATTTTCCTGAGTAAACTTTAATCAAAAATTCATTCTTGACTTTAAGCATTTAGCAAAAACTCTATTTTTAGAATTTTTATGATAAGCCTAATGTCTATATATATCAACGGTTTCACAGCGTTTTTACGTGTTATGAATTTCTACTACATAAAAAATGGTAACATTGCGGTTTTTTAGCTTACCCAAGAAAAATGGTATTTACTTTTTTTCTACATAAAATTCTTAATTTTCGATAATACTCGAAAATTTATTATAGACTTGAATCCATTGCATTTATATTAAAAGTAAAATGAGATGCAAAAGTAATCTATTTATGTATATATATATATATATATATATATATATGTATATATACATATAAATGAAAACGTGCCCAGTCACATGCGCATCACGATAATTGCATGAAGAGTCGTGAAATTTTGTACAGTGATTCTACATATTCCTGACGGTAACATAGGCATTTTTCCTAAATGTCGTTGAAATAAATGTTCTTCTTATGTATTTTTTTCCTCAACTTCAAAGAACTGAGCTGCCAATTCAAGCAATCTCAAACATACTCAAATACCTACAGCTAAGGTAAGCGAAATAAGGTAGTTATAGTTTATTGCATAGAAGTGGTGAGAATAATTTATGATGAAAAAGATAAAAAATAAATTGTTAAAGAAGCAACATTTTTTAAAAAATAACACGTTCACGGACAGTAAAAGTTTCAATGAGCTGCATAAATAGACAGGAAATTTTTCGAAAACTTGTTATATATCATCCAAAATTTAATTAGACGTACATATATTATAAAAGTAATACGAACATCATATATTAACCGTTAGTTGGTCATTATTTTGAAATGTATATTAATTTCCAAAGCTTAAGGTTTAATAATATTAAATAAATTAAAATTTGTTCTAAAATTTGAATGCCATAGCATTCAAGCCATTTTGCATCACTTCGAGAATGAATGCTATAGTTTCACGCCTAATATCTAAAAACTATAGAATTCAAATTAAATATTTAAGTTTTATGATTCGTTGTTATCAGTGCTCGGAGTTGCAATGTTTATAAGTTTTATTTTTAAATATTTTCCGCTGTAGCTATACTTCCTACGAATATGTTATACATTCAAAATAAAATTTTCTATTGCTACCAATTGTTGTCATCGGTTTACATACAATAAGAATATTTAAATCGCTTATACGAAAAATATTACAATCTTATCTCGCATAGTAGCTTTTCTCGATTGAGGCTTATACACATTATTAAAATACACGGAAGGATTTTTTGTATTGAGAAATGTATAATACACGTGCATTAAGAATGTTGGAATCGTGTCTTAAAATGGGTATATTTGACGGCGCCTCAAGAACCTGACTCACTTTGGTAAAATATTCCCCAATACTGCCTTTGAAAGGCTGCATAAAGGAAATTTTGCCATCTATTGTAAATTGACAGGTTGTCCAACATTAAAAGTTTCCCTATTTATTGTGTCAAAAAGTGAATTCAGTTAGTTAATGAATTTTAAGTAAATTATGAATTTAGTCACATGATCTAAACAGTATTGAGGAAATGTGACATCACACCTTGCGAAACGTCAAAAGTTTTTGATGCTTGCATATGTTTATCAACTATTTAACCGCTCTTTTTGTATTTGTTTGCTATTTGGTACATAAATAAATAACTTTTTTGATGTTTTTATAGTTGTACTCTTACACTTAAGCACTACACAATACTTGTAGTAAGTTCAATTCATTTTAAAAGTGAAATAAAACAAGAAAATGAACAAATTTTTCAGAAATGAGAAAAATTTCATACATAAACACGACTCTGACAGTTGTTTTGAAAATAAATTTAATTCGGTTTTTGAAAACACAAAATATATAATGTAAATGTTAAAATATCATTTTTTATGGGAAAAATAGACACTAAGGAAAAATATATGTATATATGTATGGCAGGCTAATATACTGTACAAACCTCAATGGAGAAAATATTCTTTTAAAGTACACAAGTCCTGTCATTTTGTTCAATTAAAATGTGAATCGTGGACAACACTAGTTGTGCCAGACTTTAGCTAAATGCAGATTCATAGATAACGGGAAAGGCTATAGCGGCATAAGCATAGTGAATTGGCCCCCGAGAGATATTTTCAAAATATTGATTTTAGTTTTAAGGGGGGGTAATTAGAGGATAATTCATATATTTTTTTTTTTATCTGTACTTTTTTTTGAGATAATTAAAAATTAGTGTTTTTGCAAGGGGCCTAGGAAAAAATTTTTTTCTTCGGAACTATACAAGCTAGAGAAATTATCTAAATATTTCCTGTTAGGTAATACTTTAAGGAATATTTTGAATATTTTTAAGAAAATGTAATTATTTTATAAACGTGATGTCAATGGTTCTTTTAAAATGACAATCACCAAAAAATCATAAAATGTTGCTATTTGTGTCTTCTTATGGTAGTCCAAAGCCCATTAAAAACAAATTGGTGCAACACTTTAAAAAACAACAAAAACCACTATCACTATTCTCATTATCACTTTATTTTTCTCATAAATTGCGGTTTCCATACATACATACATACATACATATATATATATATATATATATATATATATATATATATATATGTACCTATATAATAATGTACCTATATAATAATGTACCTATATAATAATTTTTAGTGCTCTCAATATTTTGATAGTCTGATTTTCAATTTATGTGAATTACTATTTTTTTTAATGATTCCTCAAACATTTTGGGCAGATATCCTTTCTAATCGCTTATAATCGTTATCAAACTTCTATTTTTTAAATTATTTAAAATGGATCTTAAATGTGATGTAACTGATAACGATAATTTTCAGATAATTTCATGTGTATAATCCTCAGACCATGTGTTAAGAAAAATTAGCTTTATTTAATTTTTTTTTCATATTTGATGGTAGCTACAACAACAACGAAAAAGTTTGATTCTTGAAGTACCTGCCAGTATTGCTTGAGATTAAAAAGTGCAAAGCTTTTTTTTATAGAAAATGGCAGAGCGTTGTAAAATCTGTGATAGCATTTTGCGTAAGCTTAAAGATTCAACGAAACTTATACGAACGCAAGAGGAAGCAAGGATATATTCAACTTATACTAAGAGAACAATAAAACCTAACTATATTCTCTGTAATCAGTATCGCCTGCTGATTTACAGATCATCTTCAATTCCAACAGCTTCTGCATCAGTTGCCCTTGACTTTAATGTAAGTTTCGACTTTTTTAACGAAGTTTTAAAAAGTTTACAGAAAGATGTCCTACCTTATTATGGTTTGGGTTCTGTTTCACGCATAGAATTACTTTCTAATACACGTACTTAGCGTCAGGAAACAAATATGCGTAGATAGATTGTTGACCGATAAAGCAATCTGGAACTTGCATAAAGAGGGGTATTCACTATAAATGTGAATCAATGATTCGGCTCTCTCATCCCATATAAAATATATGGATATTTTTTATGGGAACTAAGAGCCGAATCATTGATTCGGAAATATATAGTGAATAGCCCGCTTAAAGCGGAGTGTTAATTATGACTCCAAATCAGTTGTTCGGCTCTTTTTTTTCCATACAATATATTGTATGGAATATATATATATATATATATATATATATATATATATATATATATATATATATACATATGTACATATATATAAATGTAGGTAGTATGTATGGAAACCGCAATTTATGAGAAAAATAAAGTGATAATGAGAATAGTGATAGTGGTTTTTGTTGTTTTTTAAAGTGTTGCACCAATTTGTTTTTAATGGGCTTTGGACTACCATAAGAAGACACAAATAGCAACATTTTATGACTTTTTGGTGATTGTCATTTTAAAAGAACCATTGACATCATGTAAGTAAAAAATATTTATTGGGATTTCTTACGTTTATAAAATAATTACATTTTATTAAAAATATTCAAAATATTCCTTAAAGTATTACCTAACAGGAAATATTTAGATGATTTCTCTAGCTTGTATAGTTCCAAAGAAAAAAATTTTTTCCTAGGCCCCTTGCAAAAACACTAATTTTTAATTATTTCAAAAAAAAGTACAGATAAAAAAAAAAAATATATGAATTATCCTCTAATTACCCCCCCTTAAAACTAAAATCATTATTTTGAAAATATCTCTCGGGGGCCAATTCACTATGCTTATGCCGCTATAGCCTTTTAATTCCTTTTTATGTATTGTTACCTACTTAAGTGCAAATTATTGAAAAGCTTTTATTGGTTTCCATTTTCTGCAAGGTTATATATGATTTAAACTCAAAAATTTTATTTGAAAAATTTCAATTTTAGGATTTCATTTACATAAAGATTACTCTTAATTTTTTTCCTTGTTTCATTTATATTTACTAATATTCCATAGAAAAATTAATTTTACTATTTCGATTGTACATTAATATGTGTAGTTATATGAATATCTGTTATTAGTGTGCAAGCAAAGCGTATTTTAGAGAGCATGCAAGCTACCCTAGCCAAGCAATTAAGCTAAAAAATTTTAATTGTTTCACCTCGATTGGTTTTGTAGTAAACGGTCACATATTCATCTGGAAAAAAATTTATTTGTGAAATTTTTAGCAAAAAGTATAAAATTGTTGCAAAAATTGCACAGTATCTAAATTATTAAATTCTTTGCTACATACCATCTTTGGTTTTGTGAATTGTATTATACATTTTTTTGTACCATTGGTGCTGGTTTGGTTCTTTGACTTCCTATAAATAAAGTTATTATCAATATTAAAATAATTTTATATTTGAGTTGATTTGTTCATACCGATCTTAATACTATTGGCATTCCATCTTTGGTTGTTGGTCCTATTCCATCGTATTTTTTTGGTTCCATTTTATTTGTACGAGTATATTTTGGATATGTAAATTCAGTTTCTAATTCACTTTCATATTCTGCCTTTGAGGTGTAGACTAATTCAAAAAATTTAAATTAATACCAATATTAAGATTTATTCAAATATTAAAAATAATAGCAAAGTTTTCATTATACATATTTGTTAATTATCTAAAATTTGAATTTTGCTAATTTATAAATATATTTTTTTTAGTTTTCAAAGACTACAAAACTTTATTAAATAAGGCAGCAAATTTGGCAGTAAACGTTTCTAAACGTTCTGTTAGAAGAGGTCTATGAGGATATATCATATTATGCAATAATAATGTACCAAATTCTATTAAATTATATTATAAATTGGAAAAAGTTTGTACAAGTCTCCCACTGGATTCAAAGTATTGCAAGTAAAATTCTCTCTTATGAATTATTTGATAAAATTGCATCCGGTGTAATTCTACGGTGTGAATGTTGAAAATTAAAACAAAATATTACAATTATAAGCGAGTCCATTACATTGTTAAAATTTAAATAAGTTATAACGATTGAATTATTTTTTTGGGATAAATTGTTATTTCAAAACCTAATCTCTATGAAAGGAGAATATTTTCAAGATGTGATTGTACAAAAAATGTTTTAGTAGTTTTATTTCTTAAAAAAAAATGCAAAATACAAACTGTCTAAAAAATTATTCCTGCAAATTTGAATAATGCTTGATAATTAGAGATTTAATGCAATAATCATAAATTATTTATATTAACTAGAACATAAATTAAAAGTTTTATAGCATTAATTTAAGTATAAATATATTTGTAAGAAATATAAGGATTGGAAATGTTATACAATGTGCTTAAATCAGCTTTTATAGTGATCTGAGCAATTGACCTAAATAGACTGATTTATGAGCCGCATATGGGCATAATTCCAAGTTGCATATGAAATAAATTTGTAGAATAAAGTTGAATTAAAATGCGTATTTAACAAATTGTAATGAAAGAGAAAAAGTAGAAAATTATGGAATTTTGAAGGTAGGAAAAAATATTTATCAGCATCCCACTTTATGAATGAAGTTTAGATTCATTATTAGAAATTATGGCTAAACAATACACTGTTCTAATTAAAAATGAAATAGACGAGAAAAAAAACTTGATAATAGATATTTTTTATGGTTGTATTTAAGCAGTTTGAACTAAAAATAAGCCCTTTTTTATTATTTTAATATAAAAACTTTTTAAATACTGTATTATTCGTTTGTTTTTGATGTATGCTGAGAAAGTTGTTTGTAAAAAAACCTCTTAAAAATAGCCCGAACGATATAAATGAACTACTGTAATTTTTAGAGAAATCATTTTACAAACCATGTATTTTGATTTAAACGTAAATATTATCCATAAAATCTCAGAGCATTGAACATAAAAATGACCTGTGTAGTCATTTAGTTTCACGCTATTAGCTTTTGCGAAAATTAGTCAAGAAGGCTGGGTTAGACATAGTATAAAATAAAATTGCAAATTTTCATATCTTGTTAAAAGCAACCAATTAAATAGGGCTATAATAATTAAAAATTATGCAAGATAAATTGGGAAGCAAATATTTAGTCTCCTTGTTTACCAGATGTTAAGGTCTAAAGAAACCCCTTAACCATCACATAATGTGATATATTGTACAATATTGCATAGGATTACGTAAATGTATCGTGTGTTCAACCTATGTTCAGTTTATGTATAGATTCGGCAGCGATAAAATATTGCACAAAATTACTAATTAAGATGATTATTTTAATTAACTTAGATGATTGAGCCACTTAAGATTTTGAAGAACAATCTTTCTGAAATCAACTACAAACGCGTCTGGAAGTAGAATTTATTTTAATGTGAAAGTTTCAGAAAAAAGGTCCAAGCAGGAAGATAATTTTAAATTCTTTTACTAAGGACATCACTAAAAGAGCAATCTTAAAAAATGTATTGTACAGATAAAAATCTCTATACTGTATTTCTTGGGAAAAAAAAATTTGAATAGCACTTACTTTTGTCACTCGGCCTGTTAAATTTTGGTTTAATATTATCTCCTATTCTAGTATATTCTGCTTCGGCAAATACTACTCCTTTGTTAAGTTTGCTATCTAAAAATTAAAAATGAAATATTCTATTAATAAAAAATTCTGAAAATATTTTGCATTGATTAACCTCTCATTGCATAAGGAGATTCTGGCTTAGGACTAATAAAATCAGCTGTTTTATTACTGGACCAAGGTGGATGAAAAGAGTTTTCTTGTTGTTTTAGTGTATATTTTCTAGTTGGTGTTGGTGATTCAAATCTTACAGGACGAAATTCTTTTCGGCCAGCAATTGGAGAGGCTTGTGGACTCCAAATTGGTGGTGGTGGAGGCGTAGGTGCAGTTTGATGATTTTGTAAATTATTTTGTTCTGTATTAAACAAATCTTTGGTACATGTAGCTTGTTTGACTTTAGGACTCCAAGTTCCTAGAGTTTAAATTATTATTATATGAGAAAAAAAAAATTAGAAAAATCTTGAACAAAGAGTTTTTGTGTTTATAATAATAATATTTTTTTAAATATGTTCTTATGCACAGATAATAAATTTTTGAACAAAAAAATATATTACAATTATCATAAAGGATTCATATGGTTCTTGCAATTGAATTGCTGAATATTATAGAAAATTATAAAATCCACTTCTCTGCAAGGATTTTAACAGCGGCAGTAATTAGCATTTAATGTAGAGATAAGCCTTAGATCATTTTTTATGAATATAATAAGGCCTTAAGTAAATACATAATATCGGATTCAGTATTGGTTGTAACTATTCTAATTTGTAAGCTTTTGTGAGCATAAGTTTAAGTCATACATAGATATAATTAAATCAATTAAAAAAAAACTTGTCCATAAATATAATATCTAAATGAAAGAGGCAAAAGCATTTCGAAATACGTGACGTTTTTATGTAAGTAAATAGCATTAAGAAAGATTAAATAATTATACGATTCTATTGCAGGAAAAACTGAAAAAAGAGCAATTGATTAAAGAACCAACCATGACAACTTAGTTTGGTCTTTTGGTGGATTTTTAGAATTGTGTCTTTATTATACATCAATTTAACTATACAAATTGCCGCTCCTTTTTATAGGATGACTAATTTAATTTAACTCAGATGATTGAACATAGTGCCACGGTTCGTTGGTCTGTTGAAATGTATTTAATTTCCATTCAAACAAATTTACTTATTTCGATATTAATAAGAAATATCGACTTAATCAAAAGCTCCTAATTAATTCTCTGAATATGGTTTTTTTAAACTGTGGTTAATAATGAATTTCGACAATTTTACACCTCTTGTTATTAAAATTAAGAAGAAATAACTACATTTTCTTGTAGCTACCATATAAACACAAAAAATTGTCATTCTTCGTACATCGAAAGACATCAATTAAAGTTCTTGAATGCAAAAACAACCGTTGCATGAGGTTCTAGTCAAGAGATCTACTACATTTATCCTCATACTCACATGTGACATATATGACACATGAGTTGTGGCTCTTTGACCAAATTATATTTCAGTATAAGAAACAGATAATAACTTATAAGATTCATCAATACTTCCTAAAAAATTTGAAATTATATGACTTTACTAACTCCATGAATTCATATTTACACTCAAAATAGTCACCCTAGAAATAGGTTTAATGGCACTAATTGACAATTGGAAAAAAATGTTAAGAGTTTTCGAATCCAATGAGAGCATAACATTTTTGAACTTATACTAAAGCCAAAATGAAGATAGCGGTGTTGTTACAACAACATCATTGGTCTCTATTATGGCTGAATTCAGAGCATAAGTCTAGAAGAAATTTGTTATCAGCATGTGATACGGAATTGTTGAAATTAGGGGGAAGCACAGTAATTAGATCGAACGTAAGCATAGTAAGTAGAAAACACCCAACATCCTGAATTTTTGGTAAAATACCATTACACAGAAAGTATTTTTTGATATTTGATGATCCGTTGAAAGAATGCCTCTAAAATCTTCTTCTTGTTTTTTCATGCTTAAGAATTAAAATTTATTAGATTATATATTTTTTACATTAAAAATATAATTATTACAGTAGCCCAGTACAAAATAAGTGTAGGTTACTCTGTCATAGTATTCTACCCCACATGCAATATTTTTATGCTAATTCTTTAAATGTTTGCGACTTGTTTAATTTTTTATTTGAGAAAATAATACACGCTCGATTTAAATATCGAAATTTATTTCACTTGAGCTGGATAAAAATAAACTACAGTACCTTTGAATGATATAATTTTGATTTTTAATTTTCTCAATTAATTTTTTTGTTTAATTTAGAAATTTTTTTATGTTAAGGGGAGTTTAGAATTTGTATTTAAGTTAAAAATATTAACTTTTTGAAATAAATATAATATTATATTTACTGCATGTTAAATTTTTTACTTGAAATTTAAATTTTTTAAGTTATACAATTTTTGTTCTGTGTTAAATTTCCTTTTAATCTGCTTGGAACTCACTACTTTAATGGAAAAAAATAGTAATTATTGACACTCTAACATACTCTGCAGTCATCAAACTTTTTGTTATAAAAACGAAAGTTTTTCTTTTTACTTGCTTGTTTCGCTATTTTATCAAAATATGCTTTTAAATAAAATTGAAACTATAGAGGAAAATTTTAGCTATTTTAATTTTAAAAAAATTATAAAAACTTTGCTAATCAACAAAGCTAGCTAAAAATAGATTAAATCTGCAAAATATTTTAAGATTTAAATACTTAATTTATTTTTTGCTCTAATTTTCTTACAATTTTTGATAGGAAACTTCATTCGTCACTAAGAGAAGTTTTAATAATTACTAATAAATCTTTCAATGAGGTTATTAACATACAAAGAAGAAACAAAAAATTTACAATATTTATTATATAACTTATCCGTTAAATGCGTTAAATGGGCCTTTTTAGTCTAATGCCTTTCAAACACTTATTTAAATTGTTTTAACTGCTGACATTCATTTTTCAGCCATCAAATTATGGGCATGTTAGAAAATGTAATAAATTAGAAGGAAGATTCATGTGAATATCAACATAATTTTACGTGAAATTTAGATCTTTTTATCGAACTAAATTTGGCCATCCTATTAATAGAACAAACATGAGGTCAAGTTTTTCTACAACAGTACTGCGTATTTCGGTTTTATGTTATTAACAAACGAAAATTTTGGCCTAGATGTATATTTTGGAAATATATGCAATTATTATTAACAAAAAACTAAGGTAAAAAACTAAAAATAAAAATAAATAAAATAATAAAACTAAAGTAAAATAAATAAAAATAAGAAAATTATTTTTGGTGAAATTTTTTTAAAAAGAACTAAAAGTATGCTTTAGGAATCATACAACATAATTTTCTCTTGAATTCATATAAATAAAGTCAAAACAAAAATTGAACGTCAAGAGAAATAAATGGACATTACTAATCTGATTGTAGTCCAATAGTAACTTAATAACAATAAGGATTTATGTCTGTTATTATTCTGTTGGTTGTGTTTCAATTTATTGATTCACGTACTGTGTACAGAATCATGATATTTTCCAGAATGGATTTTAAGCCAAATTTTTTTCGAAAAAAGTAAATATTCATTTAAGCATATAACGCCTTGCCAGCTTGTTCAAAAAATATCAGATAAAATTTGGGGTAATAAAAAATTTTGTATAGATTAGGTATAAGATTTACGATTTAAGAAAAATTTTGGACCATAGTCTTATCTTGACAAAAATATAAAAAATATTTAGCGTTAAAAACCAAGTTCTTAGTTTTTCCTATTAATCCCCTTTTTAAAAGTATGTACAAGACATTTGAGTTTTTTATTGATTCATTCCACAGGGAAAAAGAGCAGTAAGGAATACTACTTGATTGTTTTGAGGCATCTACGTGAAGCAATTCATACTAAACAAATGCATTTGTGGGCAAAAAATTCTTGTATTTTTCACTACGATAATTCGCCGTCACATTTCAGCATGTTAAAATATTAACATTCTCTTTAAGTATTTTTTATAATAAAAGATAATAATTGCATTAGTTAATTTGCTGCACTTTAAAGCTTAAAATAGTAGATATAAACACTCACAATTGTTGTGATAATCTGAGAAAATCAAGACACAATTTACAGTTTGATACTCTAATTTTTTTTTCTCGGAAGCACCAACCTTAGAAAAAAAAACTTATGTTTGAAGTTTGAAGACGCTCCGATGTTTAGTATATGTTTGAAAGCCATCAATAATGAACGTTGACAATGCATTTGTAAACATGGAAAAAATTGACCACGGTTACGCTATTTAATATTTTTATTTGAAAGGTTTAACTCCAGCCAATATCAAAACAAAATTCATTTCTACCCTGGGGAGTCTGGTTCTTCGCTTGGAACCGTAAAATATTGGGTGGCAAAGTTTAAGCGAAGCCGTGAAAGCTTTGAAGACGAACCTCGCATTGGACGACCCACAAAATGGTAGTAAAGATAGCAGGAATATCATAAAGTGTTGTACACTTTACTTATGTATATGTCTCGTAAGTTTTCTTCTATCTGTATTTTATGTATGATTATAAGATTTTTGGATTACTAGAGCCTGAGCTTTAGCCTCTATTACTATTTACAGTTATATTTTCGAGTTTTGAGCTCTCCCATTTCCTTTTTTGTAAGAAAATTATGAGAGTATTTGACATAAAATGAAGTTAGGTAACAAAGCAATAAAAATAACAGTAAATAATCGAAAATTTCTAGGTATTTTTCGTGTAATGGCTTAAAAACACATGTTAATTACAATTACTCTAGAGTTTTTGCTTGGCAAAGTATTTTTTCCTTCGAATTGATCAATTATCTAAGTTTCTGACAATGTTTTTAGCTTTTTGTTAAATTTGTGTAAATTTTCCAAAGCATTCATATTTATGAAATTTCTTTTTTATTCATAAATGCCTTTCCATTCTTAAATGCTCTACTCGTATGTAGATTTTTTGAAAATTTTTATTTTTCATATTTAATAAGATTTTTTCCAAAATAATTTTTGAAGCAAATTTTACTAGATGAACTTTTACTAAGATTTGATTGAAATTTAGTAATTATTATCTGTTACATATTGCTCTTTTAAAGTAAAAATGAATATATCATAAAATTAACTCAATGAGAATTGACAATTATATTATCCAATGTGATTTTTTGTCTACAACAAAAAAGTTAATCTCCTTAAAAATTATACAATTGAAATATATATACTCGTGGGCATTTTTGGCATTTTTTTTAAAAATATCAAATGTAGATGGAGCCAATAAAAATGTACTTATCTTTTGGTTAAGCATTTGGCATTGATGGACCTATTTGGAGCTTTAATTATTTGGGGTTCAATTTAATGATGGTTACACAAAAACGGCCATAGTACCCGAAACCATTGATTGCTGAAATAATGTACCACAAGATTAAAATTTCTCAAGTATCGATAATTAATTAAATTGGATCTGGCTGTTGCAAGAAGCACGCTCTTTCATTTAAACGAATTATTTTCAAAATCTATTAAAATATTAGAGTTATCAAAACTTAATTTATGACATTAAAAGTTTCCTCTTTGTGGTTTAAGTCTTGCTACATACGAGATGTATGTATGTTCTGATTGATAGATAAAATTCGATTGCTATAGGTAAATTTAAAATGAAAAATAAGGTGTTTGAAATAAAATGATCACTTTGAAGTAATGATGTCACTGAAGAAGTGTCACTGGAACTAACAAAGAAAAATTTATAAAATGAAAATGAAAAAAAAAAAAAAAAAACAAAATATACGAAATGCAGTAGCGTTTTATTAAGTGATTTATGAGTTGCGCTCATTTTAACCAATCCATCTCAATATTGTGGCTATTGATATAAAAATTTAGCAGCGTGCTGAAAAAGTTTTTTTTTAAAGGAAAATTTTAAGAAATGTGAAAAAACCTAACGGAGTATGATAATTGTAAGAACAATAAAAAGCCACAGGATACCTTTTTTTAGCTTTATTAGGAACAACAAATCACAAAAATTTGGAAAATGTTTCAAATGCATATGTGATAGTTTCTATGGTGTATAAAATATTCTAACTTCAATAAAAAATAAAACAATTTGTTTAAGAGTTTTAAATGGGGTCAAATATTATTCCATAATACGTCACACAATTTTATGTTTCTTAAGAACTGGAGTTTTTCCAGATAACTAATACTTACTCATGTATGCTTTTATTAGATCATCAGCTTAAGTTAGCGAATAATGTGCCAGAAAAAAAAATATCTAGTTATATCTTGTATAATTTTAGAATTTCTATTCTAAAGAAAGTCCCATGTGACTACTTCAGAGATAATAATAATAATAATAATAAACTATTGTTTGGATTTACCTGATGTTGGACATCGTGCTTTAAATTTTGGAGCAAACATTTTTAATGGAGGTTCTGCTAACAACATTTAAAATTTATTACATTTGCTAATCAAACAGAAAACAGAAAAATAAAGAAAACACTTTAAACTCGTTTTTAATGACTCACTTCACAGCACATTTATACTATTTGGAATTTTTTCTTATTTTAATTTGATATATTTAGAAAATTAAAATAAAAAACTATTCAACAGAATATATAAAAAAAAACTGATGTCCTATTGAACTTTAACAATTTCGATAAAATTGAATAGAATAAAGCTATTAATCACACAAATCTGAAATGGAAGCAAAAGCTGGGACTAACCCTGTCCCATATTCCGAAAATGATGTCTGACCCGTCGAATTGAAATAAAGAAGAACTAAATCCGACCAAAGGTTTCCCTTTTACTATTTAGATTAGCCGGTATTATATGAACGGTACACTGCTGGCACTATTCAATGTCTAAACTTGATTTGTATTTGTGCTTTTTGGCATCAAAAACTATTTCCAAACTTGCGCAAGCTCTAATTTTGAAGCAATATTATATTAGACAGCAGAGTAATTAGAAATTCGTGCGTGCGCATATACTAACACATTAAGATAAACAAAAAAAAAACAGCAACTAAGAATATAAACAAAAAATTACTACTTGTTGCCCCCTAACCTAAGCGGATAGGTGTCAAATAAGATCGTGCCAATGGCTATATACATTTTTGTGTTTGTTTTTAGTATGCAATAAAATCCAAAATTAATTTATTTTAAGAAATGGGAGAAGTTTTTTTGATGAACGATTGGGATTTTAGGATGTTTTTGATTGTTGGATTTGTGAAATTCTTCGTATGTCAGCATACAATTTTTGTATTTAATTATGGTACATTTTAAAATTGTGTTTCATATCATTCAAACTGTTTTTTCTTTGATTTTGAAATGAACTTCGAATAAATAATATTAGGAAATGTATCCTATCAAGTAATTTTGAATATTTGGTACATGAAAAGTTCCAGGTTGATGCTACATCGGAAGTTTAATTATATAATCTAATATATTTTTTTAAAGTATTGTGACACTTTTTTTTGGCGATCAGTTGATATTTTTGACAATTTTTCGAAAAAAAATTTATGTCTGCTATTTCGCTCTCTTTTTTCAAAGAGAGAATATAGAGATATTTTGTTTCGGTTTCATTGAGAATGTTATTTAGTTTATTTCATTCTTCTACTTTCACTACTCTGTTACTTCTGACACTTGCACATTAATTTTGATACTAATGTAAATGACACTAAAATATTTATTTTGACTTGGAGAAAAATTGGAGACTTGCTTATTATATTTTTTTTCAGGAAAATTTTTTTTTCTATTTGAAAAATGCCTAAAATGCCAAAAGTGGATTATTCACTACAACTTCCAAATTATCAAATGGTTCTCTCGTTTCATATAAAGTATATGGAAATGACGATTTGTGAGCAAGTTTTTAAACTTGTTTAGAAAGATCTTCAAACGAGAGAGCAATTAGTCGTTTTGGAAATTATAATGAATATTACCTTTAAGGCAATAAATTTTGACTATAACAACGCATTAAAATTTGCTAATGAAAACATATATGGTAGGATACAGCTCCTGTGTGATTCCTTTTAAAGCCGATTATGTAATAGTTTTTGCTAGAAGAACCCCTATCCTTCTCCTTGGAATACTGAACTGTTTAGTTTTTTAAGCACTATGATCTCTTCACTAAAAATTTCATTGAAATTGATTTCCAATTCTAAATAACATTGGAAAAGTTACAAAATCTTTTTTGTATTCGATACAATTTAATTCTATTTATCTTGAGTGCAACTTAAGTGATTTATTTCGTGAAAATAACCTAAAAAGTGGCCAACGAGAAATTTACGCCGATATTATGAAAAATTCTTGCAAAAATTCTTCAAAGAGTTTCTATGGCTGAACTGACTAGGGCAGCGAATTATGCTTTCCTTTTCTAACAAACATCAATGAGTTTTTTTTCGAAAAAGTAGCTCTATTTAATTATTTTCATTCATTAACTTTCCCTCTTTCCTTTCCTGGTTAATTTTGTTGTTTTGTTGTTAATATATAAGAGTAGAATTTATTTAGAGAAGATGGATATAAATATTCTAATTCGTAATATCTTAAAAGCCTTACAAGTTTTTAATACTTTGTTTTTGAAACGAATTAACTTTTGATTTGAATCAACTTGTACAGTAACTGCTGAAAAATATAAGTAAAACTTTTAGGGAAATTTTTTTTAAGAAATCGTTAGGTTAAAACTTATCCATAAAATCAGTCTGTCTGATGGTAAGGAAAATCAAATCTCAACAATTGAATATGGCTTTTTAAGTATATAAATAATCTTTACACAAATTAAGATTAAAAAAATATTTTTTCAATGCACAAAAAAAAAAAAACCAAAAAAATATCTAGGACAGAAACAAGACGACACAACATTTATAAAAGTAAAGAAATATCTTGCATACCATTAGCATAAAGGAACCCCTTAGATAGTATAAGCTCATTGTCAATTTCTTTAAGAAGATCAGTTTCTGAGCAACTTTTTCGTTTTGGTGAAAGTTTGAAGCGTGTTTGCTTTTTGTTAGTTGTAACATCATTTGCGGTACTCTTTGACTGCTTAAGTGTAATAGGTGTTATTTTCAGCATTGTGTTCACTTCTTGTATTAAATCTGTACTGCCAGTTAGCATAAGCAAAAAGAAGACGAAAAATATTGGCTTGGAAATAAAATTATTTCAATAATTTGGTTAACATTTTAATGTTAAAATTGTTAATAATACAGTTTGCTTAAACAATAAGGATAATACTTCATGCATTTTTGGTTAAAATATGATAAAAAATTGTATTTATTTTCCTGAACACTAAATAACTAATTACCCGGGACCATTGTTAAAAATTGCAGAAAAAAGTTATGCAGTGTTTTAAATTTTCAATAGTAAAAATGAAAGACAAGCAAACAGTCTTCATTATTACAAATTATACCCATTCTCCATTGAGGTTTATACACGTTATTACAATACATAAAAGGATATTTTGTAATAAGAAATTATGTACTACAAGTGTATTAAAATGGTGGCATTTTGATAAGTATTTTTAAATTGTTTTATGTATTTAAAAATAATTAATTTTTTTTCAGTTTATTTTTAATATAATATTTAGAAGTTAGTTTAATACTGTTTTTGCAAGTAATCACATTGAAATTATTTTGTGTATTTTCACAGATTCAACTGTGAGTAAGCATATTGAAATTATTTTGTGTTTTTTCACAGATTCACAGATTCAATGATTCAATGTTTATTTTTATGACACTTTTTTTGACATTTCCATCAAATTTCCCTAACACAGACAATTGCCAATGGAGAAACGATTTTTTGTATGGAAGGCTAATATATTGTAGAGACTCAATGAAGAATGTGTATTAGATGCAAAGAAATATTTCCTAGCAATATTTCTTTGGCATCTAATACCCATTCTTAACAGGCACTATGTTCAACATTGTAGTCCTCCATACAAAAAAATCGGTTCTTAACAGGCAAAGTCTGAATCTGAATCATATGATCTGAAATGTCAAATCAGATGTCGCAGATTGTTAAATGTTTGAAAAGTGTTTTAACTAAAAAAATTAAAGAAAAGTTAAGAGTTTTTAATTTTATTCATGTAAATTCTTTTATAAAGTTAAATAATGAATATTAGTGAAGTAAGCCGAGCTAGAGATACACAAAACAGGAGGATCCAATAAGAAAAAATTCCCAATAGATGTCAATTTTCTGTGACTACAGGGTTTAAAAGGCTGTAGTTACTACACGATTCCAACCAGTTATGTACACAGTTCTTCATACAAAAGTGGCTTTCTGTGTAGTTAGAAAGTGTGTAGTTCAGCCTGTTAAGAAAGGGTATAAGATTTTTTTCTCTTCTTATCACTAAAACATTACTAGCCAAATAATAAAATAAAAAGATAAAGTAAGAACAAATAATAACTAAGATAGTTAATAAATAACATATTCAAAGCCAAAATAATATGAGACCTAATTTTTATTCTGTTGGACAGCCTGTAAGTTCCCGATAAATGTCAAAATTTTGCTGGTATTTCAAAGCTGTATTTATACACATGATCCTTCATACAAAATTCCTTTCTGCGTATTGTAAAACAGTGTAGTAGGCAGAAATTTTGCTGCCTCTAGTTTTTTATCTTACCAATATATTCGTATATTTATTGATCGTAAGTGTAGTGAGATTTATTTTGTAATTATCTTGTGTTGCATTTATTAAGTTTGAAACAGTATCTGGCCTTGTGTGTGCTCGTAAATTTAAGGCCAAATTCTCAACCAACAAGATTTAGTTGTCACCAACTAATACCAATTTTATAAATAACTACGTTGAAGCTTGGATTTTTTTTTCTCCTACAGTAAAACAAATAAATGCAAAACAAAAATTTATAGTTTAAAAATAGCATCAGGGAATCTCCCGATTAATATCCATCAAAAAGTGATAAATTAAACCTTGAAATGATAACTAAAACTCTGTCCTAAAATACATTGCAACCAAGTAAGGAACACAGATCTTAAGATTTGTGTGTTTTCTATTTTTAAGAGATTGTCAAGTGTTAACAGAAATATTGTCCTAATTTATTTTTAAGATTCTTCAATAGCTAGTCAAAAATAATTTTTTTTGCTTATGTTTTACAAAAAAAAGAAAATATCAATAGAAAAACAGCACTAGCTTTATAATTATAGCAATATTTTAGTAAGGAGCAAAACAAAAAGCTAGTTTGCTAGCTTTCAAATAACAAGACAAGTGGTAGTACTAGTACACAATTTGCACAAAAAACTGGCTTTATAAAAATAATTTATTTCTTTTTAATTTAATAAAATAAATAAAGCATTAAGCAAAAGAAAAACACAAACAAGTAAACATTAAACATTAAACATTAAATGGAATATTAAAAAAAATTCATTTGTTAGTTGTAAAAATAGCGACTCTCCAGAAGGCCAAGGCAATCATTGCAAACGCAACTAAAACGGCAACATGTGATCTTGAACGGGGTAACTCACCCTCTTTTTTTACTATAGTAGATTTTTTAACAGTAGATGATTCTTCAATTTTTTCCTCTTCAATTCTACTTGTAAGCTCGGCAAATTCTATCAAATGTTTCGGCAATTGCCTAAGATTAGCTTCAGATTGGCCTTCAAAAATTTTAACATCAATCTGAGCTTCAGGATTAGGTTCTTTATTTAAAGGTATAGATTCTGCACCACTTTCCCAGTCACTATCTGAGGGCATATGTAGCTTATGTCTTCGTTCTTTGACACGTTTTATAAATTCACTTTCAATATCTGTTGAAATATAGTTTTGAGGATTTCGTGTTGGTACTTCTGGAGGTATTAGGTCATTTGAAGGTTTTGATATTTTTATAATTTTTTGCATTTTACGTTTTTCTCGTTCAGCAACTTTATTTAACCATTCGTCTTGCATTTGCTGACGAAAAATATCATCATTTAAAACTGGTGAATATTTAATTGATTTTTCCTTGTATTGTTTCTGTGAATTTTGGTGATCGATTCCAATAGAATTTATTTCTTCAATTAATCGAAGACGATCATTTTTAAGCTTTTCAAAATCGGCTTTTAGACGTTCTTCTTTTTGTTTTATAGAACTAAGTTTGGATTCATGATATCCTGGATCTAGGGTTGATTCAGGTTGTTCAATTAGAGAATGGTAGCTAAAATATTTATCTTCTACAAAAGAATGATTAAGAGGCCTTTGATATTCTGGAACAGTTAAATTACTTGTAGAAGCACTTAATCTTGGTGCTTTGATATTAGAACGTTTACCAAGGCAAATATCGATTTCTTTTTGGAATGGTTTAAAAATATTTTCAGATGATACATCTAAGCCGCTGACATATTGCATCCATTCATTTAAGTTTTTCGAAGAAAGCCTTTTTTCGCGAAAATGATCATCAGGATTAAGTGAACTTGATCGAATATAAGATGCATGACATTCAGTTGAATCCTTAAGAGTTTCTTCTTGTATCTCTCCTTTGCTAGTGAAAACCTCATTTTTTCCAATTGAAGGATTTGAACAGTTTTCTTTTTGGTTTTTGGAAATTTCAATGTCAGATATTAGTTGTGATGATGTATCTTCCTCATAGTTGATATTTTGCTTTAATTCCATTGGTATAACATGCTCTTTAGCATTGATTAGTTGTACTTTATTTACAAGATCGGATGGAAGCTCAGTATTTGTATTACGTTCCAAATTTTTGGTAGTAATATTTTTCACATGACTCCATTTATTGTTTTTAATCTCTTTTTGTACCTCAGAGTGATGTTCCTCTTTGATATACTCAACTTTATTTTCTGTTTTATTTTTCTCTAAACTGTTATTTTTATTTATATCTTCTGTTTTGAAGTTATTTTCTCCTAACTTATTTGATTTATGATTAAAGTCATTGAATAAAAATTCATTTCTATCAAAAAATTCGCTTTTTATTTTTCTAGCCGAATCTTTGGCTCGTCGCCTAAATTCATCATAAGAGAAATCATTTGCACTTTTAAACTCTTTGGTTTCTGGCTGGTTTCTATTTTTAAAATTCTCAGAGAGTTCACTTTGTACTTGATTTGGCGCCAGTTTTAAGTTATTCTTGAAGTCTGATACAAAATCTGATTCATTTGGTTCCAATTCGATTGGATGTTTTTCTTCTGTATCATTAATGGTATAGGCCTCCTTGTTAGAATTACAAACATCAAAGACAATATTTCCATTTCTAATACATTTTTCAGTTTGGTAAGTTGAAGTTTCAATGTTTGAATATCTTTTTGGCTTACTTGACAACAACTGCTTGCCAATTTCCGTGGAATCAGAGGTTGTATAGGTTTTATTTTCATTCTGATAATCCGTATTTAAACTGGGATAGTTTGATTTCGGTTGCATATTATCGTCCTGTGTCTTTGTCGATGACTCACTAGTATTCAAGAGATGTTCCATTGATGTTTTGTCAATTTTTTTTTCCGCAAAATTTGTATTATTTTCGCTATTTTCACTCTTAACTGTGTTATAATCTCGGATAATTGCCAACAATCTGTGTTTATTCTTATCTTCCAAATGATGACACGTTTTATCGTTTATATTTTGGCAAAATGGGACTGAGGATAGCGATTTTACAGTTTTCGCGAATGTTTTTGTTGAGACTGATTTTGTTTCGTGAATTTTTTTTTCTGTTGTTAGTTCATGGTATCCCCGCCTATCAAGAAACTTTTTATGCATATCCAATAGGGAATCAGCATTTGTGCTTTTTTCGAGTTTATTTTCTTCATAATAATTTTTTTGTGATGGTGATAAATATAATAAAACTTTTGGATCTTTTTGTGATGGTATACCAAACCAGGAAGGACGTTTTGGAATTGGAGGTGGTGAAGGTGATTTTGAAACTTGTGATGATTCTGTTGCTTCTTTAATTATTTCTTCTTTTTCTTTAAAATTATATTCGGAATTTTGAATGTTTTTATTTTTTATATTTGGCATTGAAGTCAAAGTCAGCGGCATATTTAGATGATTTTTTATTTCAAAAAGTGTTTTTATTTCAGTTATATCACTAAGACTTTCAGAAACTGAAGCAAGTTCTTCAAGAATTAATTTTCCATATGGTATTGATGAGAGTCTTTCAACGCATAAAGATCGTAGGGGTAATGCTGCGAAACTTTTATCTGGTATAATAGGTACTGAATCAGATAATGGACTTAATTCTTTTTGAATTGCTGTACATTGACTTTGACCTGAACATTGACTGCTAGATGAATCTTGTCTTTGAAACAATTTTTCACTATCGGAATTTGTAGTTTTTGTGTAATTTTTCATTTCGCATTTAATTTGATCACTAGAATCACTTTTATCACCTATACCATTAACACAGATATTATTTTCTTGATCACAATTATTTATTTCATTCACTGTATCTGATTTATTTAGATGTTTTTCAGAATTATTATCTAAACAAAAATTCTGATCGTTAGATAATAAAAAAAGTTTATTTTCATCATTTAAATTATTTTTAAAAGCTGATGCAGTATCATTTTTAGATACAGAGTCACAACTAGAAATATGAATTCTATCAGCTACTTCAATTATAGGAGTTGCTATTCTAATATTAGATTCATCATCTATATTTTTTGTGTAAATATTATTGTGATCAAATGATTCTAGTTCTGTTAAATCCGATGAACTACTTGATGTTGATTCAATATAAATTAATTCAGCAGCATTTAATTTAGGAATTAATTCAGTTGTCCATGTTGAACATTTATCCTCATTAGGTTCCTGTTCAATAATTTTTGCCTGAAACATATAACAAGGAGATTCTTCATGTAATATTGTATCAAGTTTTGGTTGGCTACCAACTAAAGATGATATTTTCTTTTTTTCATTATCTAAAAATACATCATCATTGTCGCCATCATCGTAGTCATTAGATGATAATGATTGTTGTAATCTGCTAGAATCATATTTTCGTTCTACATCACTAGAATCACTACCCTCCTCTTTGATACTATCTAGACATCTTGGGCTTATGTATGGTGGTAAAAATATTGGTTCAATATTAAAATGTTTTTGAGTATGCAATTGTTTCTCGTCATTTTCATTACTCGTATTCGCATACTCATTTAATGGAAATGTCTGAATGCTAACTATATGAGGATCACATTTTTCTGGAATTTTCAAATCAATTTCTAATCCATCTTCAAATATTACAGGTTGTTTTTCTAAGTTATCATTTGAAGAGTTTGTTTCGTCAATTTCTTGTATATTCAAATCATCATTATCTAAGCTTTTACTTTTTTTGAAAATAGTAATTGGTTGATTTTCTATTGGTTTTGGTGACTCCACTCTGTATGCATGAAATATTGGAGTTACCTCTTCAACTATCTGACATTTAAATTGAGAAATATCACATATTGTTTTTAAGGTCTCACTAACACTAGATTTAGTATCCTTGTTAATTTCACTTTCACTAGTTATTTTGGTCAAAGCACTACTATCTACTTCAAAAGCATTTTCAACTTCTGTTTTTTCTTTAAAAGTATCGGATGAGTTCAGCAATGGCTTACCATTTTCTTGAATGCTAACTAAAGGTGTTTCTTTAAGTAATGCGTTCACATTTCCTGCTTCTATGCTCTCAGTTCTATTGCAATCTTGTTTCAAAGTGTCATCAACATTTGCTCTTGGTAATGAATCTTTTTGTGTGTTACAATCGATCAATTTATTTGTTGAAACATCACTTTTTACAAATTGAACGCAATTACTTGCACGTATTTCACTTGATTTTGTAACACTAGCCGACACGATGTCGGCATTTTCATTAATAATATTTGGCTGATTGCCAGATATTATGATTGTTTTTTCTTCTTGAACTTCAGCATGCTGATCAACCTTTTGTTTTTTGTGTTTATTTTTATTTTTTTTATTGTTACCTTTCTTTTTCTGATTATAATTAGGCATTTTACTTTACACTGGCCTTTAAAATAATAAAACTGATTTTTTTTCCTGTAAAAGGATCTTATGTCACCCACGATATTTAAATTGAAACGAAAACGCAAATGTACTATCGAATGCCACTGCGGCTAAATATTTTTATGGATCGTAAGTTTAGAACTCGACACGAATTTTCTTGATACAATCGAACAACGTGCGCTTATAATTCCAGCCTAAAATGTTTAAACTCTTTAAATGCGAGAAAAATTTAACCGATTGTTGTAGTATTAATATTTGTTATGTTTGTATTGAAATGTGATTGCGCAGTTGTACTTCTTGAAGACAATGTACGCCGCTAATCTATGCGAACAAAATTTTACTTGCACTCTTTCTTTTATTATAGTCACTTATTTGAGACGCAAAATTACCACTGCATGTCATGACTGCGTTTTGTGTGCGGAAACTGACCAAATATTCTATATGACAAACTTTAAGCTACTATATATACATAAGGAGTCTAATTAGAATTTTAAATAGAATGCATATATATGTTAAGTGCTTGTGTAAATATATATATATTATATATATATGCTTATTGTAGATGCGTGTGTACATTTGTGCTAACTAATTTTGCGATTTAATGGAAGCCAAATGTTTGACACTTTTTTATTATCTCTTATCTACGGATAACACTTTGATTAGGGGCTTAACTTGGAATTATTTTTAAGTAGTAATTAGAAGGTTTATTGCTAAAAAACAATTGGACTCTTCGAAATTAATAAGAAACAATTTTGGAATTGAAAAATTACAGAAAATTTAAATGATTAGATATAATGGGTATGAATACACATACTTTATGTACATATATACATACATAGATTAATGAAGTTTGAATCATATATGTATTTTAGAAAATTGAAATGAATAATTTTTATCACAGTTCTGTGAAGGATTTTATTAGCCAGAGATTAGTCTAAAGCAGTTCATAGCAAATATTGGCAATTTGGGCGCATGCACACTGTAAAATTGTTGTCCGATTAGAGTTTGTAGCTGTATTGCATTTTTTCTTTACTGGTATTATTCCAGTTTTCAAAAATGATTAGCAAAAACGAAGTGACAATTTTCGAAAATTTGAAGCCAAATATGATACTGAGCTCATATTTTTTGGAAGTTTTGCTTTTTATTTGATTAGTAATTTCAGTCTTATGGTCAAATACACACCTTCAATTATAACGGATATTTTCTCAGGGGAAACCATAATGAATTTTGTTCGAAGAATGGCCTAACAATTGGTATCCAAGCAACATCCCGGATGACAAAATCATTATTTTGATAACTGTCTGTATTATATATTCAAAATTCATTGAAGCGTATTTGCACTACTTGTTATTTGGTATAAAAATGATCAAAAGTCCTCGCATAAGTTCGTCTTTTTTAGTGTTCCTGACCTTTATACAAAGTTAGCCAAGAAAATGAAATACTTGTTTTCTTATTCAATTCAGAACTTTGGGTTTTTAAAGGGTTATCCAAGGAATCATTTTAAGCAAACTAATTTTATAATAATTTTGCTGAAAATATAAGAAATTACATAAAAATAAGACTCCTGATTCCTGAAATCCCCAGAACTTATAATTATAAATTAATTTCGACATCAGATAATATATGCTGTACAGTAAAGTTCAAAGTACTAAGGATGATTTTAGCGATTTTTATAGGAAATTTAACAAAAAATAACTGCTTTTATTTATTTAAGGAGTTTTTTAGGATTAGTTTGGGAGATCTTTAAGGAGAACTACTCCAGTAGGAAAAGTAGCTTTTATTCGTCAATAAATATTGATTTTAAAAGCTTAAAGCCCATAAATCATAAATGTACACATATTATTGCAATGTCGTATTATTACCTGGGGCAATTAATCCCAAAGTTCTGTATAAGTATTTGAATTGATGCGACAGAAAGATTTGGATTTTCGTAGATGCAATCTAATTCTTGCCCTTTAAGTCTATAAATACGAGTTAAAATAACTCCAATCATAGAGCATAGATTAAAAGTTCTTATTTATAAAAGTAAATTGAAAAGTAATTAGATCAGGAAAAATATCAAAAAAAATTGAAAAAGTTGACCTATTTAAATATTCGAAAAAATTACTGCGCAGTAATAATAAAAAAGAAAAGAATCGTTTTTTTTTTTTTGCATATATTTAAAAACTTAGAATCTCAATTAACAAAAATGTAAATTTTCATTAATAACTACATTGAAAGGAAGCATACAAAAATGTCATTATTGTTCTTTAAGTTATTTTTAAGTTTTTTTTGCATTATTATTAGACTTAGCTGAAATATTGCAACATGAAACTAAAACCGAGTCGGAAATAATAATTGGGGTCAATATTATAGGCAATAATCTTTTGCTAATTTAAATTTAAACTTCTAACCCTGGCAAAATAATTTGCTATAAGCATTAACTTTCTAATAGATGCCGTCAATTATATGAGGTAATAGAAAGGTCATATAAAAGAGCGGATAACCGAGATGCATCATAAAGAACTTGAAATTTTTATTTTTAGGTCAAACAGATGGCCCTCTTTGGCTAATGGCATAAGTCTTCATTGAGCAATTCTATTTAGAGCTTAATGCATTTAGTATAGTGTTATGCCTTTGGTGGTTTTAGACAGGCATTCTTAATGCAGGCTGTTTATCTTTTGATGACAACCACCATATGGTTTGACTAAATCTCGCACAAAAATTACTTACCCAAAACTAAACTGACTCCATTGATTTTTGTTTTTGTTTTTTAATTAAAGTTGGATGATATTTGTTTATTTTTTTTGCTTAGAAAAGTAAAAGAAATATTAATAATTGGGCGATTAATTTGATAATATACGTAGGCTGTACTAAAAGTTTCTAGCCTGGTAACCCTAAAAAAATATTTTGAAACTGGTATCGTAAAAGTTAACATTTTTACAAATTAACTGTATTTTACCGCTTAAAAATATCATTTGCTATCAAGTCCTTAAAAACATTTCGTCTTGTAGGGCATCTTTCCAGTATTATTATACTTTCAAGGAGGAGCATGCAAGAAATATATACATGGGTAACACTTGTTTGTAAGGAGAGATAAAAACTCAACAAAATTTAAAGCATGCATGATTAAAAGTTGTATAACACGTCTTCATTAAGTGAAATACAATATTTATTACAGAAGCATTATATTTTTACTAACCCTGCTTATAGCTGGCACAATAATTAGCCTAACAATAATTTTAATTTTAAAATCCAGTACATAGCAAATACTATAGAAAAGTAATCCAAATTATTTTAAAAATTTCACCAAATATGCAACTTGATCTGGAAATCAAAATTCAAATTAAAACCAATGAAATTCATTTGTAAAATCAGCCTTCAATGCAAAAAAATGCACTTTTTCGCATTAAAATTAATTCTCTTTCTTATTTGCCACATAAAATCGAATAAAATATTTTTCAGGAGAATGAAAAATTGTTTTTATTCCAAGCAACATCCGCGCAAAAACAAACAAAATTCTTTATTTTTTTCTAATTTAATTCTTCTACTTTAATTAGTGTTTGAATTTATAAAATAGATGAGAAGAAATTCAGTAATTATGTAATTAAAACTTATTAAATATTTAACAATAATAGTTTGCTACTTATAAAAATTTATTAATTTATTATAGACCAAATAATTCAAAAGTTTCAATTTTATAAAGTTAATTACACATATTTTATCATTTTTGTTACACTAATCTCATACTTACAAAAATAACAACACAATAAATTATCTTTTGACTTAAATGATTAAATGGATAGTAATTATATTTATATGAAATACAGAGAAAGTTTGTTCTATGTGTGACATGCTGTATAAAATATTAAATTTAATAAAGGGCCTGATATGGTTATCAATTGTTCATACAAGCGTAAGTAATTTTAAAAACCTGCAAGGATGTAACAAAGTGAAAGCCTAATCGATCAAAAATGCATGCATGCAATGCTCTTGAGTATAGTTTTAGAATATCTTACAAGAATCAAGTGAGAAATTTTCATCGATTAATGCAAAATATGGTAAAGGAAAGAAATTAAAGCAATAAATTTTTCTTGCAGTAAAGATTCTTAAAATAGCAAAAGAATGTTGACAGGAAAATCTAAAAGCAGTATAATGTTTTAAATCGAACGATAATATTGAAAATTTAGCTTAAGACAGAACAACCTTTATTCTTTGTTGCCAGGTGGCATAGAGTCAAGGGTGATACCATAAACTTCAACAAAATCTATATCATTAATTTAATCCATTGTAATGTTTTTATGTTTCCAAAACTAGAAAAACTACGTTTCCTTCATCCTTATGACTTGAAGAAAAATAAATTTTATTATTATTTCTTTTCAGTTGTTATAAATTTCAAAAATATATCAAATATATGTATTTACAAACCCAAAAAGAATTGAATTATTACAACTGAACTTTTCCTGTGTTACGCCATTTAGTGGCAAAATAAGATTGGAATCAAAAATACGAAAAATTGCAGTTGTGTCTTGAAAAATAGAATGGTAGCAGAAGGTAAAACCCAGCAAAATTAACTCGTATAAAAGTACAAGGAAAGAAGGAAAATATTTTTTTTAATTTTGAATCAAGCTTTCTCGTAAAGACCAAAATATTAAAAATAATTCGAAATGTAGCATATGTATCGAAATTTCAAGAGCAAATGTAACAACGATAAAGAATTTGAAGAAAATTTTAATATTAAAGGAAATGAACGGGAAAATTTTTATTAGAATTCAACGGCGTCTACCATTAATAAAAGAATTTTTGCAGAAAACTACGTAGATATAATAGTAGATGAAAAATTCAACTATCCTTGGAAGCACTATAACAGAAGACTAAGACAAAATTTTCAGAAAAATATTTTTATGGGGTGAGTTTGGGAATCTTATTTAATAATGGCCACATAAAAGACAATTTAAGACTTCACTGTTAGGTTGGACAATATTAACTGCTTTGAAAACTTACTTTGGATGACTAATTGGAAGTGTTGAAATATAAAGCCTAGATATTGATTTTAAGTTCAAAGCAGCAGTGGTTTTTAGGATATCTATGTAATTGTATTCTTGGAGCTTATACCATATGTATATCTTTTTTTGTTTCGTTCGAATGAAACTTTTTCTTTCATAATAAAAATTTGAATAAAAAGAACTTAATAAAGCTGCACGGAAAAAGTGCTTTTAATAAATGCATAATATAAGCGAATATTTTGCGTTAAAAAAACAAAAGTCGAGCTATTGGGACTGTTTACATCATGGGTGTCAAACTGAAAGGCTAATATATATGGGCTAAAACTAAGAGATTTACGTCAAGGCGGGCCACGAGTTTGACACCCATGCCTTACATTAATACACACATTATTTAGACAACGGAATTAATATGTAAGTGGAAATTTGAAACATTCGGACGAAAAAAGTGACTGCAAATTTCAGCAAAAAAAAAAATTTGCCGTGTTCTTCATAGCAATTATCAATTCCCTATCAAATTTCATACTTGATTAATTCATAATTTCATGATTTAGGAACTATAATCTCTTAACGCCCCATATTTTTAATTTTTGTGATACAAAATTGCAAGTAAATTTTGTGAAAAGCATTATTTATATTTCTGTTCCAAACATTAAATTAACTTAATTCATTTTACAGAATCAATTGTGTTCTTCTTGTGAGGAGATATGCAACGTCAAAATTTTCGAAAACGTAGAAAATTTCTCAAATAAATAAATATATTTAATTCATATTTCATAAAAGTCAAATAGTTTTAATGGGATTAATAATAATGCATTATTATTTATGGTAAAATAATTTGAAGGGTACAAATTATACTTTTCTAAAAGATTTGTAATGTAATTATTGCATTCAATATACTTCTGAGTATAACCGCGCATCAGAACTCCTATAATATTGCCTATAATACCGCTGTCCAAAACGCTTATCTAGATATAGCCTTATGTTTCTGGTATAATTACAAGAAATTATGACTAATATACTATATAAGAACATCTTGACATTTTAATAGCTAGAGCAAAAAATTAAATTCAAAAACTAGATTATTTGTCTATTTAACTAGACGAAAAAGCAGGTATGGATAAGTAAATAAATTAAAATACCGAAAAGATTTTTATTTAAAATATTAAAGAGTTTCATAATATTTAAACGTTTGCAGTTCGCTTTTTTAAGGGCTTCTCGGCTGAGTCCTAAAAAACTTAACACAATAAATTCTTCCAAGCAGCATTAAATTAAATAGTCAAAAAAAATTTTTAACAAAATACAGTACCGATATAAGTAATTCTTTCAAAAACTAAGATACTCACATATATGTATTTAATTTGGATAATCTGCGTTCATGGGAGTCTCTTATAAGAGCATAAATAAGTAAAACAGAGTCGAAAGTGCCTTCAATTCAATAATAATACGAAATCTGTATTTGAATTTTTGCTATCATTTTCCAAAAAATACACTCAAATTCTTTATATTATCATCTTTCAACAGATATTATTATCCTTGATTTCATAGAAAATGATTTGAAAATATATTCAACAAAAACAATATGACAGTATTTGAAATAATCTTAGGAGCATTAGAAACCGAAAATATCCGAATCAGCGTAAAGCATCTGAGCGTGACGGTAGAATTAAATTTACCCCCCAGGAAAAGTGCAAAGTGGGCCTAAAGAAGTTTTCACTTAAAAAATGTGGCAAATAACAAAATAAGCAAAAATTTAGTTAAATAAAATATTTCAACGCACATATTATCGGAAGAAGATGTGAAAAACAAAATATTTCATGGAATTTAGCACCTTCTATCTAATTTAAGAAAAAATATTCCACTGTTGCTTTTTATTTAAATTAAAATCATAATTTAAGGTTGACTATTATTAAACCAAATCGCTAAATTTCAAGTGCTATTTATGCTTTTATTTTCTTAAATTTTGTGGAAGTTTTTTATAGATGAACATAATTTTAATTTTATTTGGTGAAGTTTTTTTCTAAATTAAATTTATGTTAAGTTACTAAGTATTCTCAGAGTTTTCAAAAATAATTTCAGAATATGCCATAGAAAATATACTTAAGAACTCAGGATTGGTCATCCTTTTGGTTATACAAAGTCCAATAGAAAATTAGATAAAGACAACCGTTGAAAGTCTTAAAATGGAATTGAAAACACGATCCTTAATTTGAAGACTTCTTAAATCGCTATTAACTAATATTTTATTAATATTAAAAATATTGTATAAAATATATAAATATATAAAATAATATTTTCAACAAATAAAAAACCATTATTTCTACGATAAAGTTGTATCTATTTTTTTATATTTTTTCTGGAAAACAGAAAATATTGGCTACCAACGGAATATTATTAAATTCTTAAGAAATGCAATTTTCTCTAAAGTCTGGAATCCATTTGCGACTTTTAAATATGTCAATACCAGCCATGTAAATGTTTTTGCTTGATTTTCTCCCTTTCAAGTTCAACAGCCATTAAGAATATTTAAAATCAGTGACAGATTCAATTAAGACATCATCAAGTAATATCCCATTGGGAAACGAACTCCCAATCAAATAAAGACCAAAAATTTTTTCCTTCCACAGCTATAGAAAAAAATAAATTGATAAAAAGCATGAAAATATAAGGAAATCATTATCTCATCATTTATTCAGTGGTGATTGTATGGAGCTCATGTTCATTTTTCTATTTCTAAAATAATTTTAGAGATTTCATTCAAAGAAAATATTCCTTGGTTTTCTTTGAATTTTATTATGAAAAGAATAAAAATTCCTTCATTGTGAATGTAAAGGAGTTCTAGTCAAGCTTCTACATTTTGTTAGCCTTCGGCTTATATAGCAATGACTGACAAGCATTTGAACACAAATCGATAAACAAATTTAATTGTTTAATTAGAAAGTCACTTAAAAAAAGACTAAGGATTATTTATAAATATCAACTTTGGCCTAGTTATTTTCTAGAATATTTTTCCTTAGCTTCAAGAAGAAAACATAATTTAAGTTTCTTTGGAAAGTTTTTTAACATTAGTGAGAAAATTTATGACAAATGGTGGTTTATAGGTATTTTAAGTCATATAGTCTTAATATATTTTAAGATGCTTGTTATACTTTTTCAATTTTAGCAAATCTTTGTCAAATTTAATTTTAATGAATTTAACTTCGTTCCATTAAATTCAGAAGTTGATTTTTAAGTATTGTTAAAAACTTTAGCACATTTTTAAGGCTGCTCAAATTTGTTATCATCTCTTTTCTTATAAATAAGAAAGTTGAAAATACCAAGTTCTAGTAAATTATGCATTTAGTAATATTTTATTTCATTTTAAGATTTTCTGCTAAGTCTTCATGTCGAGTTATTAGATGCCAAAATTTTTACATACTATGGTTAGTTGTTTTTGGTTCTTGCCAGCTGAGCGCTTTTCATTTTAATTTAATTTTAGAATAAATTGATTTTTTGCTTACCAAATGGAATTGAATTTGAAGTCGTCTTTCGGTTTTCCTTTTCCAGTTGTGGTGTTATAGCTTTAATTGGCACTGATGTAAGGTCTAAAACAAATGAATATTTTAATTTGAATATTCATAGTCACCAATTGGCAGTTTTTTATTTAAAGCATATGTGAAACAAAACGAACAAAATAATTAGAGTGCTGTGCCAAAAAAAAAATCAGAAAAAGAGAGAGGGAGAGAAGAAATAAAAAAAAAACACTATGTCATCTAATTTGTAAGCTAATAATGCATTTAAATGTTTTTAAATTATCACAGGCAAATCAAGTATTGGTAAATTGAATGTACTTAAAGAATTAGTGTTGTGAAGCTTATTCAAAATCTACGCTTAATGCCATCAAATTTGAGGCTAAAATTTTATCATTCCGAAATAAATGGTAGATTCTTAGAAAAGTATTCAATCGTCTCCCTTGGGTCAGAATGTTATAGCTGTTATTAAAGAAGAAAATGACACCTAAGAAAATTGAGTGTTCGCAAATCAGATATTCCTCATCGTTAAAAGCTATCTACACCTTTGTATGGGCGCAAATTATATTAAAATTTATTATATACACTATTTTAAATCTTTTCAGATTCAAGAAAAAAAATTTTTGCAATTTTGTGGAACATTGTCTTCGTTACAGCAGTTTTGATAAATAATAAACCCTACTAAATCATTAAAAAGCAGACAAAAAGTGCAATATTTAAATATAATAAGGAAATAAACATTTCTTGTGCTTTTGGAAAAGAAAAAAATAATTCCGAGCTTAGTACTTAAATAATAAAAATTAACAGGGACAAAAACCCAAAAAGAAGAGCAAAAAACTGTAAGGCAAAAATATTCTTCAACTTTCGATACTATAAAATTGATCATAAAATATCTTAATAAAATAATTTTTAAAGAGACTTTTAAGCTTTTGTTCCCTTTCATAGAATATTAATCAAATATAATTCGCTTTTGAATTTTAGAAAAAGCAAATTAATAAATTATGTTCCAGTCGATAGACAAAGTACTTAGCCAAGTACACGAGACATTTTTTTATTTTTTTTATCTTCACAGTTTGTTTATTACAATCTTAATTATGATTAATTTATTAGTAATGTTAACTTATGCTAGATTATAATGCTACAAGTAAGTACATATCTGTAAAGCCAAAATCTTTTTTAAATTTGTATAAGACTTTTTTTTTAACAGCCAATTTAGTCGATGAGAAAGTATTACTCAAGTGCATTACTTAATACGGGCATATTTTTCAGTATACACTTTTTAAAAGTTTTGTTTCTTTAATTCTACCAATAAAAAGAATCAGGGGGTCCTGGACATCCTAAGGAAATCTAAAAGGAGTCGCAACTATAAAAAGGTTGGGAATCAGTGATCTAGAGATTACTTCTTTTTGGACCTTTTAAACTGGGTGCAATCTACCAGCTTCAATGCTGGTTTACTGCCTTAATTTAATTTCATGCTTTCGAGCACTTTTTTAAATATTTGAATAGGCTGCGGTTCTCTGCATATTTCAATAACTGTTTTTTAAAATCTTTATATATATATATGCAATGCTTGTATTTGATTCATAACTAACATGGTTAATGCCATTAAGCCAAATTTCAATAAAACTTAATTTTCAATAAGTTGAAACACATTTCTTTCTTTCACAATTCAAATTTATATAAAGTAAAAATAATACTAACTAAAGCTTTGGTAACGTATTTTCAATTCGTTCCATAGTTGTACATGGAGTGGTTTTAATAAGTAAAAATAATCAAAACAGTTTAAAATTTGAAAATATTAGCAGTATAATATAAAAATATAAATTTAGTCAAAATATTAAAAAAAACTACTTCTTTGAATTACTACTTCTTATAATTAAAATAGCATCAACTCAAAATAGACTTCTTTTCTCTGAATAATTACTATGCATAAAATATCATTTTTATTTTCTTCTACTAGAATAAATTTTCTTCAAATATTTTGATGGCTTCCCATAAATTTCTTGATTAAAAAATTTTCTTTAAACACTAATGGAGAATATTATTAAAGAGCATAAGTGACCAAGCACTTTGAAACCTAAAAATAAAATCCACAAATAATATTCAGTCTTGAAGTAGTTCTCTAATTTTAGTTAAACTCCAAGTGATGCTGCATTGATTAAATAAGACTGCTTGAGTTTAATTGATATAATTAAATTCATAACTAGTTAGACTATATAATTATTCAAAGACAATGGAGGCATTGACAATGGAGTCAGTTTTATTATTGAATGACTATTTGCTTCAATGAAGATAGACTTAAGAAGGCTCAATCAAAGCAAAGTTCTTACGTATACTTTACCAACTTACGCTAATTTTCATTTCAAAGGGAATCTAGTTAAGGAAATTCAAGCTACGGATGCGCCTATTTAAATCTAAGATTATAATTTTCCCGCTGAAGCTTTGATGTGAATATTTTAGAGTTCTTGCAAGCTTTGAAAGTCAATTTCAAAGATCAAATTTAGCAGTGGTTAAAACCAAAAGTTGACTTAAAGCTGATCTGAAGATAAAAACTAGGTATTAAATAATTTTTAATATGAGATCTACGACCTACTTGAAAATTATTATATGATCTTTTAAGACTTTGGCCCTACTTTATAAATTGATTCATAGTTTTTTGGTTTTTATTGCTCATTAATAATTCTTTGGTGGACTATGGGATTTGGGTCATAGATAAAAATGATAAATCTCCCATAAGGTATTAACCTTGCTGAGAAAATCACTCATTAACCACTATTACTTAGCATTTTTGATTATTATAGCAAATAGAAGTTAAAAAAATTTCGTTCTGGTGAATATGTACAATGTAAAAATAGATCAATGATTTGCCTTGAATACGGTCAAAATTACAGCTGAAGCCAAGGTTAAATGAAAAGTTCCATGGAACTTACCAAATAATTATGCAAAAATTTTATAAAATAATTAATAAGGATTTGTTGCGGGATTTTTTTCTTAAATATATGTAGATCATAAGAAGTTTTGAATTTAAATGTCATATTTCAACAACCTACAAAAAAATACTTCTAAAGTATTAGCCATAGAAAACTAAATTTTATTTTCTAAATAAAAAAATTCCTTTCTAAACCACTCTAGTGAAAAAGTCTAGTAAATTATCTAAATGTATGCAGTGCGCATAGATGTGCCACATGTTACGTGATAGTGTTTTTTTTTATTAAAAACCAATTTTAATTTGCTTTTTCATTTTAACCTGCATTTTCTACAAATTTACTCAGTTTAGCAGACATTCAAGCTTAACATCTGCTGCAGTATATTTAGAGATTGTTATTATGTTCGGCATAAAAGCTTTTATTTATTTAAGAATATCATATTCAATAAAAATAGTTTTGCTTCTAAAGAGACCACAAGCAACCGATTTCATATCAGTAAATTTTAGCTGTAGCTCTGCAGTAAATAAGAATTCAAATGCTAATAGAACATAGTAGGAGAGTACGTTGTTTATAAAATTTTATTTTTTTCTAACTTCAGGTGAAAAAAAGTTGCTTAAATATGAAATCAAAATTTGCATGGATAGCATGGAAGAGTTCATAGCTTTCTAGTCAAAGGTGAGAAAAATAGTTTTTAATGCTTTACTAAAGCATTAATTTTTAAAGAAAAAATTAATTATCAATTTTTTGAATTTATTCATTGTAAGTATAAAATTTTATGTTATTGAAAATTATTTTTTGATATTTTTGGAAGTCCAAGTTCGGTCTTGTAAAAAATGTAAGCCAAATTACACTTGATTAAAGCTAAAAATAGAAAATTAGAAATATTATTCAAAATATTTTATTGCAAAAAATTACTTTAGATCATAAAATGAAAAACATCACATCAAAAAAGAGTGAGACAGCTGTTAAAGTGTTTACAATATTCTCAGAGTAAGGAAAATAATTTTTTTAAATTCTATTTTTTAATTTTTTAATACGTTTTGGATTAGAATATTTTTTCATTATATTTTATTAATTTAAATCATTTCTATCCACAAACTGGCGAAAAAGTAGCTGTGGGATTTCACTTAAAAGAAAATTCAAATTTTTGGCTTAGAGCATTTTCCCACCTGAAAATTTAAGACTAATTTTATTACCAATTCCACCAATAGTAACAGTTTTTGCATGGAAAATTCATGATTCAATAATTTGTTGATTTTGAATGAAAAAAACTCAACGAAAGTTGTTTTGACGGTAATGAAATTCTTATTTGAGGCTATATTAACATAATATATATACAAAATATATGAAAATTGATTAATGCATTGCAATCAATCAATTATAATCAAATGGATTAACGAAGTGGTTAAAGAATACGCTGGTAAACACAAAAAACGTTTACTTAAACATAGTAATATGGAAGTAATTCAGCTTTTGGACATTACCCACGAGACCAGAAGGCTCAAAAAGACTATTACACATGACTTAATAGGAACTAACACAAAAAAATAACAGTTAAGGAGCTGAACATCGGTACAGCCAGCCTGCCCAAGTACTGCTTAAATAAGCACAACTCAACAATAGTAATAAATTAAGGTAATTAAGATTGTTACTATTTAAGATTGTCTTAAGCTTTTATTTTGTCTTTGTGTTCGTCAATTAACGAACTAGAACCCTTTCAAAGTTCTATTTAGCTTAAATTAGATGATTAATGATTTATTATTATACGAGGGTGGCCCTATGATAATTTGGCCTCATACATTTACGATCACTCTTTAGCTAGATAACTTGTATTAACGAGTTTATTGGTTTTAAGCTGAAATAAAAACAAGTATCGACGTGCACTGCTTAGTTTGATAATGGAATCTAAATAAATAACAAGAGAACAATAAATTTCAATAATGCGAAAAATTGAGTATAGAAGTGTGATAAAGTTTTTTCTTAAAGAAAGGAATAATCCAGCTGAAATTAACCAAAATTTGGACCGCGTATATGGTGGCTCTTCACTTTCTTACACTTTTCAATCTTGATTTTTTTTTAAGATTATTAATTTTTTATATTTTAAACACATCAATAAACAAGAAAAATGTTGTTTGAATTATTTATTGGTTTTTTTTATGGCATCCGAAAAAACACCCAAAATTCAAAATTCAACCCCTTAAATTTTCAAAAAAACCAGAATTCGTTAGTTTTAAGAAGCGCAATCTCTTCCTAATGGCAATTCCTGTCAAAGTTTATGTCATATCTCTCCATTAATTTCTGTGTTGGAGGTCAATTCTATTTTATGACTAAATCTCATCTTTTTGAAGCAAATAAGTTAATTTAAATGATAATATTGTTCAATGATTGCAAATCTGGCTTGAGAGAAATAGGGCGGAAAGTTCAAACTATGTTGAACAAGCTTAATTGAAAAATGAAGTTAAACATTCAAAAAGTTCAAAGGGAGAAATTCATTATATTGTCTTGGACTATTTAAAAGTGAAAGTTTTCAAGAAAGCTGATTTGATACATTTTTATCAACTAGTTACCTAGTATAGAAGTTTAAATATTTCATTCGATGAAAAACGGAAAAAGATTAATGCCTTTAAAATATAATACTTGAATTAGAAATAAAGATCTTGAGCATTAAGCGTTATTTTTTGATAAAAAATTGATTTAATAATAATAAATAAAGTCATGTATGCAAGTTCAACAATCGGTTATTAGGGAATCTGTGGAAGATGTTCGGTATGAAGGTTGTTCAGTGGACGTTTTCACTCCTGAAACTATTGAGCGAATCGAACAAGAAATTTTGAGTGATGGATCCATGACCATTTTTACATGAGCAAATTTAGCGCAAGATAGGTACCGAAATTTCTTTCTTTTGTGCAGAAACAGGAGCATGCACTCGGTGATTTTGTCGGTGTGGGGCCTGTGGTGAAAGTCAAGAAGATGTAATTGGGTGCATAGTTACTGGAAATGAAGCAATGGGTCTTTACTATGATCCGGAAAGTAAGCATGAGTCAATGGAATGGATTTACACGAGAGATAAGCCGCCAATCAAGGCTAAGGTTCAGCAGTCTATGAAAAATATGACATGTACAGTCCTTTGGGATTGTAAGGGCATACCAATGGTTGATTTTAAAGAACGTAATACTGTTGTCAATGGCGTGTAATACGCTTTACTTCTATGCAAATTGAGACAGGGTATCGAAGAGAAACGTCACGAAAGCGTTCCCGTGCATATTGCTGCTGTTGCGAAGATTGCTATTCAGCAATGTGGATTCACCGAATTAAAATATTCGGCTTACAGCCAGACATGGCCCCAAGCGTTTATTTCTTGAAGGCAAAGAAAAAGAGTATTAGAGTATTTTTATAAAGAAAAAACTTGTTTAAAGTGCGTAGAAATAAAGGGAAGCTATATTGAAAAATAATAAATGCTTCAATTGATTATCTTTAACATAACCATGTTAGGCCAAATTATTATGAGACCGCTCTCATATTCATAAACTCAATCAAAAGTTGAATATGAAGTTTCAGGATTACCCTGAGTGTTGAATTTGTATTAAGCAAGTCTAATAGACCATATTTTCTAATATAATTTTCCATTTATATTTATTTAGTAATAGTCATTTAGTTCTATTTAACCCATCTGTACCTTTTAGACCATTTTGCCAAAGAGCTGAAAACTCAGTTTTGACTTGAGCTTATGTATACATCTATAATAATTATTTCGACACTATCATCATATGTCCTAATACAGTGTATAACTCTATCTAGGACCCTTTTTAGTTCTTACTGTCTGGAAAGAGTATTATAAATTAAATACAAAAGTCCCCATAAGTTTAAAATTACTTTCCATTAAATTTATTTTATTGACAATCCGACGCAGAGAATAAATACACAAATTAATATATTAAAAATTGAAAACTATTATAATTAATCATACCATATCACTATTTCCACATTAGTTTTTCTGTATATAGAAATCATATCAAATGTAGTTCAATATAAATTACTTATGCTTGATATTGGGAAACTGGTAAATACCAAACTTAGTTACTAGTGTTCATATATATAAAAGTTCATAATTTAATTAAATATTTCTAAAAGAAAAAAATAGCAGGGACCCATATCAGTTGTCAACAAACGATGAAGTAAACAACTGTAGTAATTTTTTTCAAAAATTTTCTAATCTAGTGTCAATAACGAAAGAAAAAAAAAACTAAAAGAAATTATTCACCTTTACCGAATTCCTTTCAGAAACAATTCACAACGTCTATTTAACAGTTACACAACTTATCAATTGAGATAAGAAAGTTTTAGGTCCATAAACAAAAGGCACTGAACTTCAGATGGCACAGACTTTTCTCAGTTTAAGTTTAATGCATAATTCACAGCTGTTAAATTCTTTTGAAATTCAAGTGCAATTACATTATGTGAAATTTGATGTAACTTAATAGTTACAACTTTTAATATCTGTGGACCAAAATCAAATTTTTTTAAAGCCAAAATATAATCATAATAATTAAAAACAAAATAAACTGCCTCTAAAAATCAACAATTATATTACTAGGAACAACACAATTAACATAGCCACAAACAAAAAATAACATTAAACGCACACTCGTTTGCTTATATATGTTTTTTTAATGTGTTTATTATTAATTTACTCTTAATTAATTTTTGTTTGTCTTTATTTATTATCTTGTGCACTTAGTGAACAACACAAAACTACAAAAAATCATTATAACTGATTAACAACCAGGTGACAATAATTTTGTATACAAATAGCTAAAAATATTTAGTTATAACTTAGAAATGGGTAGAGCCAAGCTTAAATTTTATATCTTGAGTGCCACGTAATTATATATAAATTAAACGCAAGCGTAATGTAATCAAGAATTGAACTAATTGATAGAAAATATTTTCAAAACCAATATAGAAGCGGAGCTTGGGCCAGTAAGAACGTATCAATTCCGAAAATGATTGGACGCGAATGGGCTATATACACACGCTTACAGATTAAATCTATTTAACATAAACCTTCGAAAAATTGTTCACGCAAAAGGTTAAATTTTCGTTTAGCTTGACAGCATCGTATTGTAAAGCTTTTTAGCAATCAACCGTACCCAAAGCTGACATAATAGAACTGCCTGCCTTGTTTTTGCTATTGCCAACTTTGTGTGCTGGAAGTTGGTTAGATAAAAAGTAATAAAATAAAAAAAATAAAACAAATAAAAAAAAAATTCCTGTATCAGCCACTCAACTGTACCAAAATGTGGAGCGCATAAAGCGTGGCATAAACATTGGTTGGTGTCATCGAGACTTTTGCGCTCTATATCAGAAATTGAGGGCGGAAATCGATGTACAGAAAACTGTTAATCTTTATACATAATGATTCCATGAGCAATTACAGATAAAATTTTTACCCTAGCATTGCATTTACATGTGCTGCTTGCATGGAAATTACCAACAGTGACCATCAGTAGTGCTGGTATTATTCTTATGCTAAGTATGATTTAAAAGAAATTAGATTGATATATCGAGTTTTGTCGAGCTTTTTGAGGTCTTTAATTATTTTAGTTTTAACTTTATTACAATAGCAACCTTTAGTCGATTATAATGTATTTATATTAAGCAAATAACTTTAAAACAGTTCATTAATAACCTTGCGTATTTTTTTACGTTTAGAATCGTAAGAGTAGTTCTCCATCTCACTTAAATTTTTTCCCTTCTTCTCATAATTCTTAAACTGGGATGTATCATTACGCAAGTCTCCTAAAAATTCAACTAAAGACTTGTATAATTGCAGGGTATTAGTTATATTGATTTTCACATTTTGAAGCTTTAAGTTAACTGCATTGAAACGATTTAATATTGTATTCCATGTAATAGCTAGAAATGCAGTTTCTAATTTCCTAATTTTATTTAATAAGCCTTTAGCTTCAGAACGAGTACTTTGATTGTCGGTTTTTTCATTAGCAATAAATTTCAGCGATTTAATGACACCATCCCACTCTTCAACCAATGTACGACAAGCGTCATGTCTCGCTGGCCAACGAGTTACGCATAAACTTTTGAGATTTCGATTAAGATTTGAGGTTAAAATTTCCCAACGATGAGCAGTGACTAAGCCCGGGGCTACAGGGCCTATGCCATAGTCCGCCACTGCTCAGAAGCATGGTTTTTGAACGCTTCAACTGCGTCTTCTGGCGATGATAATGGTTTTCCTTGTAATTTGTCCTTGATGTACAGGGGCAAAAAGAAATCATTAGGTGCCAAATCGGTGCTGTACAGCGGATACCCATTTATTTGATGTTTTGAGTGCTCATATAGGCAGTTGTTTGAGCTGAAGTGTGAGATATCGCATTGTGTTGATGCAAAACCACTTGTCATCTTTCGTTGTTTTTCCTCCATTCATCCAAAATTGTTGGCAAACAAATGGTTGTGTACTACTCAAAATTTACTGTTCTACGTTCCTCTAACGACACTGTGGCCACATGAAGCGTTCTTGGAAAAAAACAAACGGCCTTTTATTTTCAAGTGCTCCTTGTTCGAACAACTTTTGTTAGTTTTTTCTCATTTTGAAAGACCAAAAGACTCTTTTCTCTTGGGCTCATATGCATACGCGTATATACAAGATTCACCACCTGTTACGATGTGATTCCAATATCTGGACGAGGGGTGTTAGTATTTTTCAGCGTTTGCCTGCACTAAATGACGAGAACATTTTTTTGAAAAATTATCAAATTAAGTTGGATTCAAAGTGGACATAGCTTTCTTACGGCCAAATATTCATGCAATATTGTATGTATGGTAGACGCGTGAGTGTCTAGAGTCGCCTCAATATATATCACATGACGATCGTCCATTATGATCTTGTGCACCAACCGATTCCAAAAACAAATCCATCGATGCACTGTTGCTGTGTTAATCTACGTCGAAAAAATCATCCAACGAAAACCTTGGTTTGAAATATTTTTATTTGTCAACTTGAAACTTTAAAGTGACTGTAGATAACACAAAGCGTGCTTGTACTCTAAAAGGTTCTAAGTTCGTATATGCTAAAAAATGTCAAATTTTACGATGAAAACGTTAGATTATTGCATGACATTAGTGCTGCCAGATATAAGGACTTATTTAGTGCTGTACGTACTGCAAAAATAAGCTTGCTCACCAATTAAGCAAATTTTTTCGGTGTTATATTATACATTTTCTGCAAGAAGAGGTCAATATAATCGCTTTAATATATCCAAAGAATACTTTCGAAAAACATATTTAAATAAAATATACTTTAATTTTAGTCTTTAATTTAACTGCAAATTGAATAAAGTATTTCAATATGAATAGGCTCTATATTTAAGAATAATTGTAAAAATAATGCTAATTTTATTGAATAAATATATATTAAACAATTAAAATAATTAAAATTTATTAAAAACGAATTTCTATGTAAAACTAAAGTTCTAAAATAATCATGATGGATTGATTATGAAGCATACAAAGACGTTAATAACCTTGAATTAAAAACACCTGATTGGCTCACTACCTTGAAACATACATAAAAGCTTAACCCAAAACAATTAGTATTATATAAAGTAAAAATACATTAGAACTTAGGATAATTGGGTCTATTTGATTAATTTAATAAGCATTTTCAGATATAATTGAACAAGTTCGATTAATTTCTAAGGCTAAAAAAATTAGCTAACAATATTAGTTAGCAAGGGCAAAATAGTTAACTTGACAATCGTTTTTGGAAAACGAAACCATTAGCGTAAATTAATTGGCATAGAGTCACATTTTATGAAGCTATTGTCTAATTCTGACATCAATTACAAACATTTACGAGATTTATTTTAGCACGGCATATTATCACGTTCAACAAACACCTGGGTGCGCTTTGCAGTTTCTTCCGGACCCTGATGTTGTATATTGTATGTGCTTTTATCAATTAGTTATTGAAAATAATTCAATTTCAATCTACCATTTATATGTACAGAAACCATTGAATCAGTAAAAATCGATGTTTTCTATAACATGGAAATAAAATGTTCAATAGAGGAAGGGCTTGGCACTCCATTATCGAAACCAATGAACAACTCCATGTAACAGACTAGAGTTAATAGCTTAGCATTTAAATAACCGGAAATTAAAGCTAATTTAGAATACATGATTATTTATATTTATTACTATTACTATACTAATAGCAAATTACTTTTTTTTGTGTTAAGAAATTTTAGACAAACAAAAACTTACCTACATTGTTTACATTTCCATTATTCCTGTTGACAATACATCGTTTCTTTGCTTTATGTTTTATCTCAACTGGAAATCTTTTATAAACACGACAATCATCAACAACACAACCAATTTTATTAATTTTTTTTTTAAAAAGTACACTTAATATTTTCCACTTGCAAAGTCGCGCAAATCCATTACTGTAGTTTCTTTTAGATTTCCTGATCATAAAAAGAGGTTTCTGATAAAAATATTTTGGCGATATAAACTCTTTCATTTTATTTAGATATTTTATTAATTATGTATTTGGTAAAATAAGTTATATTATAACCCCAGTTGTTTTGCTTGCTAAGTACAATGAATGACTGTTAAAATTTCTGGATAACAAGCCCTATTTTACTACAAGTTTTTATTGGAATAACAAGAAATCGTTTTTTATGGACGAGTAACTTTGTAAATTTTGGATATATAAATAATGTTTAAAGATTCAAATTCTTTGATGCATAACGTCTGCAGGAATAATTTCTTAAATTTTTTAAAAAAACAATTGGTTTCGATTTGTCGAGCTATTTAAAAAAATAAGCTTAGAGTTGCTTTTTGGTCTTTTGAAACTAAAGCACCTTAAGTCTTATATTCCTTTCTATTTTATTGGTGCCATTTTTTTTTTACCAGAAAACTTTTACTTTTATACAAGGTAAAAATTTAGCCTAGAAGAAAAATTCATGATAAGCTTTTAATAAAAAATTTTTAAAATTTGACAATTATGAGAAACAAAGTCTAAATGTTGGCTTTCAATCTTCATAAGTAGCCATTCTTGACTTAAACTTGGCAGTTATACTTTTTTTCCGGCCATGGTGTTACATCATTTCATTGCGCAATATTTCTCTACAATATTATAAATCATTTCAAGCAATGCTATATTATTTTTGAATTAATTTTTTTTTTATATAAAGCCTAATTAACACCTAATATCTATGAATTGATTTTTACTATTTTATTTTTTGAAAAAGTTTTACGCAGTAATTTGTTACTTCTAAAATTGAAAGTGAAATTCAAGAGTGTAATCATTTTAGAATTATTATAATTCTATTATCTGAATACATCCAAATCTCATTTTCAGAGAGAATAAAAATATATTATTCTTACATTTTTTATGGAGGTTTTATTTTTTTATTGAAAATATTAATATTATATTTAATAAATGCATTATTACTGTATATTTTTTTCTAAATAACTCAAAACTAACCAATTAAACTATCTTAATTTTAGCTTAATTTAAGGCTGATCAACTGAACATTATTAATCTAACCGATTCTGGTGACTTACTATATTTTAGCTCATGTTAAAAGCTCAAAATTAATACCTCGGCTTAATGATGTCATGTTTTATTCTGATAGCCTTTATTAATTATTACTTTGGTATTTTTTGATGTTATATTTCTGAACTATGGCATTTTTTAGGATTTAGCTATCTCTGTCAAGGTTAACTATCGTTCACTAATAAATAACTGTTTAGTCTAGATAAATGATAGCTAATAAATAAACTATTTTAATTTGTCCTACTTTATCAAGCATTACATGATACTGAAGTGAAATATGGGTTAATTTCATAGTTTTCTTCTAATGTTGCCAGTTATGACTTTTAGTAGATAAATTATAAAGTCTACAGTGTTCATTAGGGTTGCTCACTTTTGTATAAGAAACAATAGAAGTTATTTGATCATATTCTAATAGTAATATTATGTTGTCTTATAACCTTTCTTAACAGGCGCTATGTACAACCTTGTAGTCCGCCATACACAAAAATCGGTTCTTAACAGGCAAAGTCTGTACATGACGGCAAAAGAAACATGGCGTCTAAGTCTCAAAACATATGTTGTGAAATATCAAATCAGATGTCACAGGCTCACTAAAAAACTAAAGAAAAGCTAAGATTTTTTTATTTATTTTGGGTAAATTGTTTTAAAAAGTTAAGCAATGAATATTAGTGAAGTAAACTGAGCTAGAGATACACAAAACAGGAGGATTCAATAAGAAAAAATTCACAATAGATCTCAATTTTCTGTTTCTACAGACTTTGAAAGCTGTAGTTAGAAAGTGTTTACATCCGCCTGTTAAGAAAGGGTATTAGGTCGCAACAAAAAAGAATTAGCAATAAAAAGTTAAATTAAGTGATATCTTTAGCCCACGCATGTGCCTCAATGTTTCGGGAATTTCTGAAAAAACAACATTTGGCTGGACCCATTATATTTTATTTAGAATCAATTTTATAATAATCAAAATAAAAAATATTATATAAAATGCATGAATAATTATAATATTATAATAATTTGTTAATAGAATACATTAATATATTGTAACAAAAATTGTGACTTATGTTTTGATATAGCAGATGCTTCCATCACGATTTTCATAGAACGGTCAACCATCTGCGTATGACATGGGAGCTTTGAAAAAATTAAGTTTTCTTTGTAACGACACTTATTAATCTCGTTTATTTCTCAATTGGTTATGTGTCGAAGTATTGGCGAATTGAAAAACTTTTGTTGTCAATCTATGAAGTCAGTATAACTATTGATTGTCGGCACTTTAAATACGCGAGGTAGCTCTCCTGTATGAGATAAATTACTAGCTTTAAGTATCCTCCTGGCAACAAGTTTTCTCACTGTTTTCTTTTCATTAGATAACATTGACAGAAGTAAATTTTGTGTTCTGCAAATAATGTACTATTTGAAGATGTGATGAGGTTTTTCCACTTTAAGTGATGACTCTAATTGACTCTAAGTGACTCTTGTGTGTGTAATTGTAGAAAGGAACAATACTTTTCGAACATATTAAACTTTTTAAGTCACAAGTTCAGCAATATATAAAAATGATGGCTTTTTGATTGTATTCATGCTAATTTTGAGTTCTGTCTATTCCTTTTAATAACTTCTACACTCTCGAATATAGGACAGTGATAACTTTTCCTTTTAGTTTCCATAATAAACTGTTACCTTTTTGACAGAAAATAATGTAACCCACAATCGTAGTCACTACTCAGTACGAAGTGCATTTACATTGCGTTCAGTTTACAAAATAAAGTCTATGATGTTTAACATCCATATTGTATAACGTGTACATTTATATCAAACTAAATGAATAATATTTTACAGGCTTCTAATTGACCTAATAAGACAACATATTGTGGCGGCAATAAGTAATTTTAATTACAACACAAAAAAAATCGTAATGAACTAAATTCTGTCAAGTAGGCATTGAAAGTTTACTTGACAGAATTTAAAAAGTCTGTTTTTCAGTTGGAGCGTAAAACAGTGTTTTTATTTTAAAAAAAAGTTATAACAATATTTAATTTTTAATAATGATGATTATAGTTAATATTACAATAATGTTTAATAAAATATTTTAAGGGATTATTATAAATGAGCAACTTATTTCGAAACAAGATAATAATAACAATAAATTTAATTTGATGTGGCGAAACAACTAAAGCACCACAGTATTTTCACTATTCAAATGTATTTGAGAAAAAAAAACCTTTTCGACTCACCCTAGTGTGCATCTCTTGACGATAGTTTGCATTGATTTTTGTCTAGCTTAATGTTGAAAATATCAAACTGCCCAAAGTTAGTTTCGTTGCATAACTTTAGACTCACAATTCATAATTTTTTTCATTTAAGATATTTGGCTAAGCACAAATTTTGATTTATCTTTTAAGTATGTTAACTAACTAAGGATCAGAACTTGAAATACTAACTACACTTTTTAATTATTGGCTAAATTTAAACATTTCTTTGAATCAAGAAACAAGCCTTCGAATTTAATATGACACTGTAAGATTACAAATTTTGTTGAAGCTGCAAAAAATAAATTTAATTGAAAAAATTGATGCAAGAAACTCAACATAATTTTTTAATTAATCATCGAGATATTTCACTAATTTATATCTGTGAGCTTTCTAAGTCTTATAAAATAATAAAAAGGTACTTAAACTTTTTTATTCCCAGTTATAGCTCTCTTCCTATCTTTTTCTTGAAAATGAAAACAACTTTTGAAACTAATTTGAGATGAATTTAAAAGCTGAACGGAAGTTTTGCAGCTGAATGCTTGATGAGATCATGATTTTACATTTCTTCTTAATACTATCTTTATATTCTTCGCAGTATAAGTTATATTCTTCACAAGGTATTCTTGGCAATAGCTCTTTTAATGAATTTTAAACTTATTTCTCAGCTGTATTATCCTTTAATATACTTTAATTGGAGCTGTCAGTTACTTAGTGAATCCTTGACATTGTCTCTCTTTTGACAGTATACTTATATGAACGAATTAATGGTATTAGATCAATAATAATTGACTTTGGTAATAACAAGAATGAACTGCAGCCAATTTCCGTTAACGGGATATAGCAATATACCGTGACACTCCAAAGTACCTTAGCATGATGAATTTTGATGAAAATCGAAAGTTATCTTCAAGAGAAATAGGATTAGCTTAGTATTAAATTCAAGAAAATTAATTCGTTTCTAGGCCATACTTATGAACTGTGAATTTGTAATAAGCTTTAACTATAGTTACAAGCAAAAAATTTATCCATCATGATTTTATGAAATTCAGATATGCAAATGTTCAAATGATTCTAATATGCACACGATTCGAAATTTTTTGAACATGTAGATTTGTTTTGGAAATAAAATGTACGTGGACAAGATTGCAAGACTTAGCAAGTCTCATTGAAAAACTCTGACCATGAATACTAATACCAGGTAATTCAAAAGAAATAAAAAGTTTAGAGTCTGCAATGAATTACAAATAAAATTAAGTAATTAAGGATTAATCCTAGGAGAGAATGTAGCTTTAATTCATCAATTAAAGATAGCTACTTTTCAGTCATAATACCTCGGGGGAAAACATCAATGAATTTCGTTAACAAATGGCCGCAAAACTCGCTGTCATGACAACTTTCTGCATGAAAATTTGACTGAAAAGTAGCTATGATTGCTATTTTCTGTATGATACATTAATAAAAATTTTAGAAGTGGGCTTTCCGACATAGTTTACCTATTTATTCATGCATGAGAAACTTACTGATGGGTGATTTCCCAACTGGACATTTTTTCTTTTATTTCTTGAGATACCAAATTGCTAGCATAAAACTCTATAAATTTGTGATAGAAGTCCATTTGAAATAACTGACTATGAAGCTATAAGCCTATATTTTTTATTAGCTCTTAACAATTTTTAGGAAAATTATTATGTCTAAACTAGATTTTAGTTTTTCTAAGTTGTTTCAAAATATTTCCGAAAAAAGCATTTAATTAAAAATATTCATACAATATTGATCAATCTTAATTAACATCTCAAAGGAAAAACAAAAAAAAAATTAGAAAGGTTTTTTGCAATACAAGATCAAGTTAATTATTGATTGTGCCTTCAAAGTTTTATAATAAAGGAAAAAATAAATATTAAACATTGCTTTGTATAAAATGTCATTGTAATAATAATAATCATTTTTCTATAGCCTTATTTAACATACATCGTACCACGTGTTTTTGGAATGAATCATGCGAAGGTTTTGTCAGTGAAAAATGTTAATTTTGATATCATGACTAGCTCATAATTTTCAAAAACTTATCTTTTATATTGTTGATTATTAATTTAAAAAAGTAAAATCTAAAAAAAAAATTTTCAGTAGTGCAATATGAAGATCCAAGCTCCACGAAACAAATTTCAAGTTCGACTGTCAGATTCACAAATCAAGATGTTAAAAGTCTTATTTGTTCCACACCGTATGGTATGCAAGGACTAAAAGGTCTTTAAGAAATTTTGTATTTATAATAAAATAATTTACATTTTGCTATGTTGGATCAAAATAAAATGAAGCAGATACAATTATATAAGATAACAGTAGAAAAAAATGCTGTCAATCATTATTAATTTTCCATTAATTTTCCTACTTAAATTATGATTACATAACTTCAGGATATAATATTTACTCACAGCTTTTTGTAGTAACCTAAGATTGATAAACTACGAATCGTGGGAATGTAAGCGATTAAGTTAATGTTGAATACATTAAAAAGAAATTATTAATAAGCATTATTGCTTCGACTCTTCGAGACTCTTCGAGAAAATCACTAAGCGTCTGGGAACACTCGAAGTTCTTTTATGCCACAGCTGAAATTCAGTATTGTAATTTCCTTGAAAAGGCAAACAATTTATCTTTTGCTTGCAATATGTTGACTTGTTTTCCTTGCAGAGTCAGACATAATTCGTTCAATTTTCTGAATATATTATAATTATATTAAAGGTCATCATAGGGGTGTGGCCTCGACCATGAATGCACGTACAATAAAACAAAAATGTGAATATATTAAAAAAAATTCTTATTTTCTTTTAATGAAATAAAATTTGACACGTGCAATCCCTAAATTTTTTGATGGAACCCTAGGGTTCCACGAAACACACTGAGAATCACTGTTATAGAGGGTGCTAATTTTACTCAAAAAATGGAACGCTTTGTTCTTAACCGAGTCAAAAATACATATTTCAATTTTTCTTTTCCTTCACTCAAGCATGAGATATAACCATCTACTAACAGATAATTTTTGGTTTTATATTCACATGAGTCTGTCTGATATATCCTGACTAAGAAAAAACAACTTCTTTTAAGGGTCATAGGGAATGACGTCCCAATGGTTGAAATTTAAAAATTTTTTAATATAAATTTTACAAAGTATAAATAAAATATGTAACTTTTATATGGTAAATCGTTTTATTAAAGTTTTTATTTGATATATGACAAAAAAATCGTAAAAATGTACACGTTTTGAGCCATTGGAACTCACCTAACCCCTTATGAAGAGCAGTAATCTACAGTAAAATGTTAAAACTTTCTAGAACGCAGTCTATGGTAAAATCATTTTAGTTATCGACCATAATGTAACCAATATTTTGTTTTCACATAATACCAAGCGCTATAGCAGGATCATTTTACAAGATTTACAAGATTTATTCTAGTTTTTTAAAATAAAAAATAATCATTTCATTTATTCATTGAGCTTCGGGTTGCCCCTTTTGGTGGTATGGTTACATAAACAGTTCTGGCTATTAGTTTCCATTAATTTAAAATTTTATTTTAATTTATATGACAGAGATTTGAGATGTTCTTTAGTCAGTCAGTTAACTCAAAAAATTTGATTAATATTATATTGCTAAGTTTAATTTTTTAAATATATTTAACCAATGGGGGCCTATTAGTGTTATATTTAACATAAGCAGATCATACGAAATCGTAGTACTAGGCTAGATATGATAAAGTGTTATAAAATTTATTTTTAAATAAGGCTATTTTATTAATATTGTAGCAATTTTAGCATAAAGAATACATTAATTGTAATTAACTAAGTATACAGTTAACTAATCAAAATTATAGTTTTCGTTGGACACACTTGCTACAATACTAATAAAATAGAACGATTGCAATGGAAAATTTTTCATATTAAAATTAATTTATGTATTTCCTGTAAATATTTATTAATCACTTATCCATCAGCTTATTCATCTGTAATACTAAAAGGCATAAAAGATTTTTACTTTCTCTAATAATCTTTATTATTTAGTGTGTAATATATAATGATAAACAGTTATCATTATGTTTTAATTGTTTTGTTTATCACAATTATAAAAATTAAGTAACAATCCTGTTTTTGAATAATATAAAATTTATTCACAATTATTAATTTAAAAAATCACTTGTTTCACTTTATAATATAATAATTACTGACTTCAACTTGTTAAAAAATGCCAAAAATGAACTTTTAAGTATTGTTTAGTTATTGTTAAGAAAATAAATTTAACTACGATCAACAACTCTTATAATATAAAATATAAAACTCACATAAAAATTTCACTCTAGTCAAATATTTCTTACGTTATTTCTTTTTTCATGTTAGGTATATAAATCAAATATCATCCGTTTTTATATTTAGATATGCTAAGCACAACTTTTACATTCTTGTAACAAAAACGCATCTTTATTTGTTTGGGGGTGTGTAAGTATTTTTACAGCGAAAGCGGTGAAAGGTAACGCGTAGTTTCGAAATTGTTCAAAAAATGAGGCTGAAACTGCTCTGGCTACATATTCAAGGATTCAAGTATAGTGAGCTTTATAGTATATTTTTATTGAATAACAGTTGCTAACTTCGAAACAGGCTGGGCCTCGTTAGATATTGGTGATTTTACATAACACTATTTCGTTTTTTTTACATATACGAAAAATTTCGATTTCACAGAATTTATATTTTCTACCACAAAATTTTAATTTTAACTTTCATTTAATTTCGTGGTATCAACAACGTAGAGTGACGATTAAATATAAATTACGAATATCAAGGGAGCTGAAAAATAAAGTTTTCTGAATACTTTGCAGAAATTCTCATTAGTCTTTGTAAATATAGAAGAAAAAAATATTAAAAATTTAAATATTGCAAAACTTCAAAAACTGCACAAAAAAACTTCTTTATATTAGAAATTTATCAACTATCTAGTTCCTCTACACATGAATATTTTATTATTCCTCCAAACTCTTAACAGTTTCGTTCACTTAAATTAGTTTTTGGTTAATAACGAAAAAACTTACAGCAATCAGGACTCACCTGGTTTATTATTTTATGTTAGTTCCATGAATATTTTTAATAACTTTGATAATAATTAAACATTAAATAAAATCTGTTATTTTTTACCGGAATCATTCAATTACGTGATTTAATTGCATATATTAGGTTGTTTTACTTTAACAATTGATAAAATTTACCGTATTTTAGAAATAATTTGCGTGTTAAATACTTAAACTGTTTCTACTGACTCTACACTGTCAACTCAACTGACACAAAATCATTATCATTGAGCCAAATTATATCCATAGGTCCCTTAATTTTAATGTTCATTAAAACTTTTATGAGGCTTCAAGCTTTGAAATAGGTTACACTTGATTATTTGATGTTATCACGGAGTCCTGAATATACTAAACCCTGACCATACCCAAGGATAATTACCTTTAAAGCTTTATATAGTAGAGGTGTGTCATCGACACTAAATCTAATTATTGATAATCGAAATTTATTTTAGGTCAGAGAGCAATTTTGATGTTACTCTCGCGCTAATTAAATTTTAAAACTTCAATATTTATATATAATTATACTTTCAGAAAAGTTGCTAATTAGAAATTGGGTTTTCAGTGGTGTTCGAAATAGCAATACCTAAACTTTAGTTTTAGAAAAGTATTTAAAATTGAAATTAAGTAAGTATTTCACATAAATGATGTTAAAAAGTTGTTATTTTCATTTTTTCGCTTTAAACTAATTTTTTCGAGCTAACATAATTTATAAAACTATGCTGAAAAAATTGAAGTTGATTTAAAACTTTTAGGATGAGTTACTTTATTATGTTAAATTTGTGACATACCTTAAAGTTTTTTAAAAGTTAAAGTCAAAAACAAAGCAACATCAAAATAGCATCAAAACTTCAGTAAACCAACTAGCACAATTTTTAAAAATCCTTAATTTATCCACGAGCTCAACAAGAAAATTAAGAGTAAATTTACTTTATCTAGAGCTGGAAACAAAGAAGTAGCTCACGATGGAGTAGTGACCCGAGACTGGCCAATGTTTAATTAAGTTGGCATCAATTGCAAGAAATGTCTTCAAGTATACTTAAACCTTTTTAATGAATTAAATTTATTTGCATTGCATCAAGTTAGTGTTTAATCAAGCAGCTGTGGAAATTCTAAGCTTATAAACTGAAGATAACCGAAGTTTCTTTGAATGAAGTCACTTTCTAAAATTTTAATTAATTGAATTTAGTACACAAGAATTGAATAATGAAAGTTGTAAGAATTTGTTATTAAAATATTGCTTCAATGAGTTATTTAGATGTTTAAATTAGTAAGTTTTCAAAAATATTTGACTTTTGATATGTTTTGATTTTTTTCCGAAAATCAGAAAATATTGAATATACAGTCAATAAAGCAACAAGTATCAAAGTTTATATTCTGAAGTGTTGCTTGAATACTGTTGACTTATTTCCCGGATATAATATTAAATATAGTTGCTTATTGTTGGATTTAAGCAAACCTTTGAAGTCAATAAATTGAGCGTAATTTGTCAATTTCAATAAAGCAAATGGTGCAGTATTTTAGTTGTAACAAAATCTATTAGTTACGTTTGGGATAACACAAAGACTTCCAAAATAAAAAGTTTTTAGGAAGTGAAGGCAAAATTTTAAACTTGAAGGCTGATTTGTGGCACTTCCACCAAGAAATTCAGTTTTTGTGACACTATTTTTGATTTCTGTATCTTTGACATTTTAAACGAGAGACCTTACCAATTTTTTGGAGAAAGTCTAGTTTTTAATAGAAAACAAAACTTTGAAATTTTTAAAAACCGCTTTATTTTGCCTCTCACTCAGTCAGTCACTTGACGTTTCATAACTTTTAAAGCAATGATAAATATATAAAAATAGCCCTAAAATTAAGTTAAACTCTAAGACTACTGACTGTTTTTGCAGTTTTCTCCTCTATCTCCGAAAGATAAAAGTTAGTCTGTAGCTGCATCATTTTATTCACAAAAAATTAGTTTCAGCATTAATTTTGATTAACATAAATTTTATGAAAACCTTGGATAGCTTGGATAGTCATTAATAAAACTTAATTTCCAGTTCAACTGAAATAAACAGAATATAAAGCAATTAAGTAAGACCCAGCATTTTTTAAGCTAATTTTCTACAATAAACCCGCATTACACCAAATTAATATTGCTTTTCTACAAATTGATAGTTTTAATATATTTTCAATACACCCTCATTCTGAATGCAAATAAAATTAACGCAATAGATTGTGTGAAAATATTTGAGAATGAATATTAGAGGGCGCAACAAAAATTTTATTTGCTAGGCATTAAATCAGAAAGTATTATTTTCAAAAATGTATTTTACATGAGAACTAACAAAAAAATCAAAAATCTTGATTCAAATATCTATGGGAATTTTTCACCCTATATTATTTAAGATATAAGGGAATGCATAATAGAACTCAAAAATATTACGCAGTATGGAATCATCTTAAAAAGGGTGAATAAAATTATTGCCACACAAGGAAATTGGGAATATGTTTCCTCTAAGGAAACCATTTTGGGTTGGTATTGTTCGCATTATTTTTGAAAAGAAAATTCTAACTTCAAAAGAACTAACCAAAATATCCTGCTTCAGGATTTATATAGTTTTGCTATTCTTCTTAGGTGTTTGCAAGGTATTGTATGCATCTTTTTGTCCATCTGTCTCGTTAGTCTTGTGCAAAATTTTCTGTAGATTAAAGTTGAACGAATTTTAATATAACTTTCAGGGTCTTGTATCCCACTCCATTTTGTGTATGTGTTCAAATTTTAAGTCAGAAGCAATTCACTATGAGAAATTTAGGGTTTCTGTTTATTTCGTAAATGATTTTCACCTGGAAATAGATAATTCTATTGCACGCTATTTTATTTTCATAAAATTCAAATTTTTTATTTAAAGTTTATGTGATATGAAAGCAGACTATATTTTTATTGCATTTTGAAATAAATATAGGAAGGGAAGTTATGGGAAATGATTCTCATGTTTGATTATTTCCTTGAACTTTTTTTTTTTGAAGAAGAAGAAACTAATTGCAGCTTAAGGCTGTTATTCTTACTAGTGATATTTTCCGTTTTTGCAGATTTTTCAAACTATTTTTATCAATACTGATAGAATTATTCAACACACAAGATTTTGCCAAATAATAATAATATGTTTTTCTAGTCCTTGGGATTCAAAAATTAATTTTGTAGCACTTCTAAATGCATTAATATCCATCTTATAGCGTGTTTTCACTGAACTTCGTTTCTAGTACCTACTCAATAATTATTATTGACATATTTGAGAAATAAACTGGAGATTTCCTATAAAAATACTAAAAAAAAGTACTAAATGCTAAGTACAAAGTTCAGTGAAAACGCACTATTAGGGAAATATTCTCACTGAAGATGGTTGAATACGCATATGATGCTTGTTTTTAAATCCTAAATATCACAGACAGCTAAACTCTGTATTACACTTGCCAAGCTACTGCCTTATAGTACTTATATAAAGTAAAAACATCATTACATTTGAGCAAAGTTCTAGATCCCCAAATTTCTCGTACTAATCGTAATCAGTTAAAATTACCTTTTTGTATAATTTTTCATTAAACTTTTATAAACATTAAAGCTTGTACCCTACCATTACCTTCATAGTTGAAATAAACTTTATTTGTGAAGTAAAAAGCAGTCAAAATAGATCACAACAAATATAGTATGAAAATGAGTTTTTTGTAAATTTAAGTTTTGATATTACTCATAAAATTAAGAGGCTCAAATGTAGCTTTACTTGAAAATTAACTGTGCAGGTTATGCTTAAGATGCTTAGCTCTATTTTACGAGTGGAGGATGATGGAAAGAAAACTGCACGAAAATGATATTTTATTCAGTCGCATGTACTTTGAATCACAGATATCGCAAAAATGGTTATTTATATTCTTCCAAACCCAGTCAAATTGCAAAGATTTACTACGACTGACTTTATTGAAAAACTTACATTCACTTATACAAAATCTTAAGCTCTGGAAGTCTGAAAAAATGTATTTCTTCAGACAAAAATAAAACTTAATTTAATACTTGATTAAATATGATTATGTGAACAATATGAACTCATATCTCCACATTCCTGTATTCCTATATTTTCTACTTACTAGTCAAATTTCAAATTATATTAAAATCTTCATTTGCAGAAATTAGTAACCTTATTAAGTTAAAGACAAATGTGTTTTGGTTGCTGAATCTCAAATTGGTAACCGTCTATTATTATTATAAAAAGCATTTTCAAGATAATTCCGAAAAACTTGTTTTTTCGGTTTGTTTTCCTTTATATTTTCCTCATCTCAAAAAGTAATTAGTTGATTAGACTAAACTAGCCATTGACAAAGATATTATTTTTTCCTTTTAGTCAATATTAATTAGAACTTAGTAAAATTAATTATCCATCAAATAGAAGTGAACATTTTTCACCTTTTTAACAACATAACAACGTAAATAATTTATTTCATCATCAAATTCTGAGCTTTATTAAAATTCATCTAATTATCTCTAGAGAAGAATAACTCAATTTTTTTTTTCAAAAGTATACCCTAAACATTCAATAAAGACTCAATTTAAGACCAGCGAAAAATTTAAAACCTTTAAGCCTCGAAAAAGAAAAACAAGAAGAAAAATATGCTACAAAAAATTTTATTTCATTCGGGGATTGAAGAATAAATATGAAAAAAATATTTAAAAAAAGGTGAAATTAAGAAAACGTAAAAAAATTAAATAAATACAAAGGTTTTGATATCGTTAATCCTATATACAGAGGTGTTGTGATATTTATTTTACCCCTACATTTTGATTTATTTTTTACATTTTTACTAAATAATCGCAAATTTTTTACCAAGTCTAAAAACTAGTAAAGGGAGTAAAAAATTTTATTTTTCAACAGCTTGACCGGAACCATTTCAATTATTTCATAAAGAAAAAGGAGCTTTGCTTTCGCACTGTGAAGATCTTTAATTCATGACTATACCTCAAATACAGGGAAGTTCTTTATAATTCACCTTAGAGTTTAGATTTCATACTATGCTCTAGTTTTATCCCAAACAAAGGCTCATAAGTCGAAAAGGGTCGAATATAAATAACTGAGGGGTTTATTTTTCTATATAATTCTCTCTCCCTTTCTTTAAGTTGAAATATAAATTTAAATACCTGAGGATCAGAGTCCCTTTTAAGAAAACGAAGATATTCATTGAAAGACAGCATTGTTTATCAGAATGATCTTCACGAAGGGTTTCTAGGGTTGTTTTTTTATTGTTGGTGTTGTTGTATAAAGAAAATTATTCAACCTTATTAAAACACATGACATTTGAAATAACAAAAAATAAGCAAGGGCAATTGCATTGTTCAAATTAGATTTCCTCCTTCTAGCTTAAGTTATGGGAAATAATAATCAAATATTTTGCGATGTATCAACAAGGGTATAAAAGGGAAACGCATTGGTTGGCTAACGGCATTCAGCTAGCAAGTATCGCTTAGAAAATATGTAAAAAGTTCGGGAGCAAAGTTTTTGCTGCCGAAAGGCTGATAAGCCTGGAGTGTGTTGTAAAGTAAAGTGAAGTTTCCTTTTGGTTAACTAATGTGTGAATTTAATTTAATTTTAAAAATGAATATATATTATATGTAAACAGCCAAAGGCTGAAATTGAAGTAAGGTAAGTCTTTTGAATAAATTAAGTAATTATTTATTAGAAAAATGTGTAGACAGAAACTTTTAAATTAAAAACCAAACTTTTAAGGCACTTTGAAAATAAAAGGATAATTATGTGTTAATAAATGTATTCTGAAAATTGTAAAAATTACATTTTAATTTAAATCTTTTCGTTATTTGAACAACATGCTCACATTTAAATTTTTTATCAACGTCTAAAATAGGTTGCTTAGCTACAAATTTTTTTTGGTATATAAAAATAAGGAAAATAAATTTCTAGTAGTTTTTCCTTTACTCAACTCTAGCTCCAACGTCTTGTATTGATAATTTTAAAGTAAACTCATAAAATAAAAGTTTTTAAGTGCTTTGCTCAATTTTAAACTCACCTCTTAACTATTTTCGTTTTGTAGAACAATGTATTTTGATTAGATTTTAGGGTCATAGAACTTAGGGTTTGAGGACTTTCTTCGCGACATTCAACAAGCACCTTTGAAGCAAAAAAAATTTATTTTATTACTTTATAATCAAAGTATTTAAAAATTATAAGCCCAGGCTAAGCTTTTCTCAAAGCTAGTTTCACAGTTTTCAGTTCAACTCAAGATTTGTTATCCATTAGTTATTTCTAGTATGCGCTCAGGGTGAAAACTGATAGGAAAGCTGGCTATAATTCGAAAATATATATTAAACCTAGTAAAAATGTAATAAAATAAAACTTTTAATTACTGTTTTTGAGCTTATTTGTAAATTATATTACACTTAAAATAAACTTAATTCATTTGATTCAAAGTATAATCATATTTTATAATAACTTCAATATTTATACAAAACCACAAACATTTAAAATAAAATAGAAAAAATAAATAAAGTAATTTTCAACTACTAAATTCGAATTTGTTTAAATTATGCATTTTTAGTAACTAATACTGAATTTTATTGCGTGAATAGCATGAAATGATACAAGGACTAATGTGATACTAATCTGATTAATAAATCAAAAGATTCGATTAACATATCACTAATTAAATTTGGTAGAAATAATGTAGGTGTAGTAAACAAAGTTTATCTCATTATTGGTTAGCAAAATTTTGAGAACACCACCATTAATATTAATGGGGATAATTAACTGCTATTAAGCTTAAGTTATGAGTTCAACCTTACCAAAACAAATTTAGTACGAAATTTGTTTAAGGTTTTCCATAAAGCAAGTATTAGAATCCAATGGATTATACATTTAAAACACCAATGCTATATATCTAACCTTCTATAATAACTTAAAATTTAGACCTAGCTAAGCTAAATTTTATTGATTTAGGCGTCCGCAAATTTCAAAATTTATGTTGTTCTAAAAGGGAATTTAAATTATTAATGCCATATGAAAATGGTTTGTTAAACTTTGTTTCAAATCAATTAAGATACACTTGGTTACATACTTTAAGATACACTCTTGAATTATTGCCAGTTGAAGTTATTTATTAAAAGTCTAATAAGAGCTAGTTTTTTTCAAGTTTAAGAAATTTTAACTGTCATAGCCACGTATGAAAAAATTGTATCTGTTTTGTATACCTTTTGAATAAACTATCAGAAAAGAAAATTTTATTTCGATTAAATATTTTAATAATAATAATAAAAACAACGCAATAAAAAGCTTGGTATATATTTATATCAATTTTTGTATACAGAATCTCTGAAGATCTTGGTTAAAACATTGAAAGTAAAATATAGATAAAATTTTATTGATATAAATATTAAAAAGGAGAATATAATATTTACTGTTTCGGGGTAATAGCATTGTGAGTTAAGCTGATTCAATTTTCGCTTCACGTAGTTTTTTTTATTGTTTTCTCATTTCTCAACCGTCAAAAAATTAGTTAATAAAATGAATATTTAATTGAAGTAAGGTCAGCTTATTGAAGTAGCATTTAAAGAGTTTTATAAGCATTATGTTGTAGATTATCTCAAATATATTGATTGCATTTGCACAAAATTTTTAAAAAATAATTTCAACAATTTTTACTACTTATATTAATGTAAAAAACATTGATATTTTTGTAAATCTTGTCTTATCATATTCTTTTTAATGCAACAAAACTGAATTTAAAGAACACAATTAGGAAGTGCTCTATTACATATACTTTTATTGTACGAATAATTGATGCCATACACTTACGTTTCAAGTGTTTATCTATCTTATACATATTCTTATCACTAAAAGTCAAGTGAATCTATGAAGTCATGGAAAGACACTTCCATAAGGATCACGTCCTTATAAATAAAAAAAAGGATTCTGAAAATCAGTTTAAAGTACATAGTCAGAGCTTCCTTAGTTTAACAACACGTTCTTCCTTTGATTTACAATCAAAATAAGTTTTCGCAGGAGAAATCCTTAAATTTGAAAACAACAAATTAAAAAATGCATGATATTTGAAATAAAATAAAATATAATGTTTTTTTTGCACACTTTTAATATCATTTGAAATAATTCAGAGTATATTTGAAATGTAAAACAGTAAGAGGTAATTAACTTAAGACTAATGACAACTATACAAAAACGGTCAATGATTTATTGCATAGATTTTATAAAATATTGAATGATTACTTATATATTGATGATTTTATTTTGCAGATCAAAATATCATCAGGCACTTTGAAACATTTAACAAAGATGGATATTGACCAGAAAAACATTCCTTAAAGTTTTAGTCGACTGAAATAACTCCAAGCTCTAAAGCTACTGCATAATTTAAGAAAGCTTGAAAAAAGTATAAAACGAGCCTTATAACCAGTTCTGAAAATATAATTCCATTTGACTCAGATTTAGATGTGCTTTTCTCGATTTGTGGTAAATATAAAACTTTTTTTAACTTTTATAAAAGTTGAAGAGGATGCAGATTTGAAACAAATTATATAACATAAAAGTGATTTGATTATTTATAAAAATTTAAACAACAGAAATTTATATAGTTTTCAGCAGCACCAACTAAATTTTTCATTTAGAATGAGTTCTAAATTAATATAATTTTATAATTAAGACTTTTTGCTTGTTTTAGTATTTTAAGATTTGCAAGGAGAAAAAAGAAATAAATAGCTTAAGTACCTGAAAATATTCACATATACAAAAAAAAAAACAGATCACATATCGTAAATGTGGTAGAACAAACTAACACGTAATTAGAACTAAACTAACTTCTAATTTTAAAGGAATTGAAATTTGAGTTTTCTTGCGAAGTTTTCTCTTTTTAAATCATGAGTTTAAATAACTTTTACTGATTTGAATTTTTAATTTAATTCAAGGCGTTTTTCTTAATTGTTTCTGGGATTCATTTAAAAATATAAATAGAGTAAAATAATAGAAATCTGTTCTAATAAGATTTGGAATTATACACAAATATCTATGAAAGATCATTTATCGGAGCAATGATACAAATAGGTTTGTTTACATTTTTTGGTCCTATTATAACAGAGCAATAAAGAAATCTTCTTATACTAAAACGCTTCTTAATTTCACTTATTTATCTTTTGAAAACTGCAATTCAGAAAAACGCCTTTTATTTTGGTGATAAATTTTAAAACTATTTAGTACTTTTGTACAGATAAAAACTACTTTTCATTTGAAATAGTTTATTGCTAGAACAACTAAAAATATCGAAGCGCTTTTTTCCACGTTTTTATTTAAAAAAACCTTGTTTCGAGGATCTCTATGTGGAAAATAAAACATAAAACAAAGATTGAAATTAAAAATTTTTGATTTTATAAATTTGAATTTTCATATTTAAAAAAAGGGGCAAGTTTGAAGGATTTCTAAAGTAATCTAAAATCATTGCGTAACTTCAGGAGTTTTTAAATTTCCCATTGCTTGGTATTAGGCTTTTCAATGCAAGTAAGCATTAAACCCATATCAAACTGGTTACCTAAGAAACATTTTATTTGTAAATGAAGAATTAAATGCATCCATGCCATATACCACTGGAAAAACTGATAAAGAAGGATAATTATCGTTGAAGACCTTCTTTCTAACTCACTTTGATAGTGAATGTTATTCCATTAAAAAGTTTTTGATCACTTTAGGCACTTCATTAACGCGATTGTTAAATCTCTTCCACATGCACAGTATCTATGAGGAAATGATATAGCTTACTTGCATTTGCATGAGAATTTGAATTTCATTGGAGAGATCTATCTCTTCTCCTATGTATAAGTCTTTTCAACTTTATTAAGAAAATTACTTCCCATACATTTCAATAAAGACCCCTTAGAAGTGGGAAAGGCTTTAATCTTACATATACTATAAAATTTTTGAATTTACACTTCCCTTCTTGGCGTTCTCTTCTAAATACCAAAATGTTAAGGTAGTTGTTATACATAACAGTCCGTTAGAGATTTCTCTCTTCTTTCCCGTACAAAATCTGTTTTCCCTTTACTTTCTAGTAGTTACTGAACATATTTAATAACTACTAGAAAGTACCATAAAAACGGATTTTGTATGAAAGAGGAAGAAAAATCGTTAACCCGTGGTATATATCTCTTTTACGCATAAGATGTATTCCAATTATTTAAGATATGCCAGCTCATAATAAGTTGCTTGTTTTTATTAATTCAAGTATTATTGACTTCTTCATTTGAAACGGATCGTTTGGAAAGCATTATCTAACACTCTGATACCATTCAACAGTATAAAAGAAGTTATTTTTCTTTTTAATTACATTAATTTTGTGAAATGATCATTACTAAGAGTCTTTCTTTAAAAATATATTTTTATGTTTTTTATTCATTTTTATTTTTAATATTTTAGAATTTTGACATTCAAAGAACCTTATTTTTTTGTAACTTCTTAACCTTTTTTGACAGGGTATTTATCAATTTATATGCAAAATTTTTTTTGAAAATGCAAAAATTTTTGAGTTTGAAAATTTTACTTGAAAATATTTGATTTTGTGTTTATAATTTTTTTATTTCCCAAATAATCAGTCGTGCAAGTAATTTTGTTTTTGTTTCTTTAAAGAATTTACATTATCAATTAATTTTGTTAATTTTATTTTAACTTTTCTGCTTGCGTTCCAATTTCATTATACTGTCAAATCTCCAGTTTCCCTGATAAATCTTCATTTAAAAAATGTAATACGTTTTAGGAAAATCTTAAAATTATCTCTTCTTATATTAGAGTTTACACTCAGGATATTTGAATAAAAAGCTACTTGTAACAAAGACACTTCTTGAAACTGAAAAGTATATTTTTATGTTTAATATTTAAAAAGTAAGAACAACTGACAATGAAGTTTTTCAATTCATAACTTTTGTCATCTCAATATGAATGCAGCTAAAGAAAACTTGGACTAATATAGCAAAGAAGTTTTGTTCAAATTCAAAAAAAATATTTTCTTGCAAAATGTATGTCACATGAGAAGAAAAAGTTTGTTATTTACATATAAAATCCCATTATTTCTTGGTTCTTATAGGAAAATCATAAAAAAGTTTTTTTTTTACTTTGTTTTAATGTTTTAAACTTCATGTTTTTTATTTTTATTTAAAAGTTTTCAAACAAATCAGGTTGTGTTAAAGGATAATAGCAAAAACGCTTAAGCTGATTACTTTCTATTTTAGGTTACATTAAAAATTTAAGAAATATTTTTAAAGTATCTAGAAACATGGTCCAAAGCTAATATTTTCACAGACTTTTGCTTAATTTTTTCGAAAATTGAAAACTTGTTATAGTTTGCTTGTATCAGACTCAATATTTTTTATTACTTGTAATCCATGGTTTTAAATATTGCTAAATTTTCTCTTATTTTGTTACGGCTTACAATTTTTTAAGTTATTGAATTGTTATTTTTCCTGTTATATTGTTGATACAGTTAAGTTTTAATTTAAATTGTTTGTCAAATTTTTTGATTGTTTTGGACGACATTTTTCTTGTTTTGTTTAAGTTTTCAACAAAATGTTAATTTCATGTTTGATCTCAAATTGTTAGTTGTGTTATACTGTTCGAACTTAAGTTTGATTATTAAATTTTGTTATGGTTTCAGTTTCGTTGAATTTCTGTTAAGTTTGTATGATCCTTAATTTAAATAAGAGTAGTGCCTTTCATTTAATTTTTCGCTTCACGTGTCCGTATAAATGTCTAAAAACCTTTTTTGATTAATGTAAAAACTGGCATGAACTATCATTTTTTCAAATGAATTTTTTGAACTTTTTTTTAGCAATAAATTAATTTTTGGCTTAGTTTCTATTACCAATTCCATAGAATTTCAATACTAATTCTCAAAAAAATATATAAAGGCTTACGTTTTCTGTACTTTTAAATTCCAACAGATGTCCACATGAAGTCTTGCAAGATTAATGTGATCCAAATAAGAGGCTTTATATTGCTTCTGATACAAACTTTAAGAAAAATATTTCTTCCATATTACAGATAAAATAGTTTTGTTTCCATATTTGGACAATTTTTAAAATATTTTACAAAAATTAAATAAAATTCTATAAAATTTTAGGATGCGCACTGAGAAGTTGTTTAAAAAAGTCACTTTTACCTTAGAATTTTTAGTCCATGGTCAAATTTAATTTATTAATTCGATATTTTTTAATATTCAATATTGTTTGGTGTTCAATTTAGATTAGTAAAAAATAATTAATAATTAGTATTAAAATTTTTTCTCATAATTTTTATTTCTGGAAATATAGCCTTTGTTAACGATACTCTATTCTACGTATGAACTTCTTTGCTACGGCAACTGGCATTCAGATCATGGCCTTTTTGTTTCTTCAACTCAGAAGTCTTATTTCTATAATTTTGAATAGAATTTAAATTTATTCAAAATACTTGTCATACAACGATAATTAACGAATTTCAGCAATTTTCTTAGCAGCAATTACCTGGATATGGCAGCAATTTACCTTAAAAATTTCTATGCTACTCCAATTGGCATTCAAAAATGGTCTTTGTTTTTATACAAAACTTTCCTCTCTTTAGTCTTTAAATATCAATCATTTTGACAATTTTTAATAAACCTTGAAAATCATTATTTACTATGCAGGTCACAACCTTGTTGTGAATTATATCTTTGCAGGGCACTTTTATTATAAAATTTGACAACAAATGTTCATGGGTCCACTAGTTTTCACCAAATTGGTATATAGCGTAAATTTACGCAAAGTTATCGCTAGTTTGTTGGCCTTCCATAGAAGATCAGAAAAACTATGTTTGGGCAAGGTAATGATAATATTTGAAAAAAAAACTACATGAAATACAACTTTAAGACACCTGACAGCTGAAATTGTTATCATTTACTTTCTTTCATTCTGGTGTCTACTCGAATTGTTTTTAAGCAAAAAACGTATTTTTTAACGGACCAAGTCACTCAACATGCCAAACGCTTGTGAGTCCTAGGCAAATGAGCATAAGTATGGTTTATTTATTTCCTTAGAAAAATAAGTGTTATTAACCACCAAACTAAAGTATTATTTTGAGTAGTACTTAGTTTCAAAAGGTCTTTTAAATTATGGAAAATTTTTAATTTCTATGAGCTTTAGTTTGAAATTGTATGCGTCAGTAAGAGAGAGGAGGCGAGTGTTTCATTTTGGTCACCAAATCTCATCGAATTCCAAGACATATGCACTGACGAAATCAACTAAATTTATTTATCAATCAAGCTAAATTTGAGAATTAATAAATGTTTGGTTATTCTTTCATTCAAAAAATCAATAGGCTAGCACCACCAATTACAAATCCATTTGATTTTCAGAAGTATTCAAAAGTTACAACTCTTACTATAATTTTTCTTCTTTGCTTTAAAAAAATCTTAATCTTGAGGAAAATACTAAAAAGAACTTTTATTTTGACTAGTTTTAACTAGTTTTGGTATAAAGCATACTAGTACATCCCATTTATTAGTCACCTTAATTAGATTTAATAAGTTTTATTATTGAAAAGATATTTAAAGTAAAATTTTTATATCTGCTGACAGAAATTATTTAAAAGTTAATTTGACTTTAAATGGAAATTTTTACAAATAAGTGCACATTATATAATTTATATTCCTACTATTAACTTGCATAAAAATCTTCAATTGTAAATAAAATCTTTTCTATCCATCCAATCAAGCTCAAATAAATTTTGTTGAGTTGGCAGTGGATGAGAATTGATGTTAATACAGTTAGTTCAAATAGTCTTACTGTTAGCTCATAATGTCCAATATCTTTTTGGAACTTTCCATCGTTAATTTAAGCCTTTTCTATTTATCCAATGAAGTTCAAATAAATCTTGTTGTGTTGAAAAGACAATCTCAGTGAATGGGAATGAATGAGAAATGTAAGTAGGAATATACTTTAAAAAATTTTTTGTTATATTACTTGTATTTATCCGGAATTTTAATTTATTTTTAAATATCTTTTTTTAATTCTTATAATTATTATGTTTATTATTTTTCATAAGCCATAAATTTATTTTTATTTTAGTTAATGTTGGTGTCCATATTTTTTCATCTTGAATGATCTCTTTTGACTTTCAATAATATTTTTCTTCTCTTTCTTTCCATTGGTTTTTAAAAAATGAAATTCTAGTATAAATAAAAAATAGGAAAATTTAAAGATTTGATTTGATTTTTTGAAAATACCTCCTATAATATCAAGCAATGTAAATTACGACGTAAATATTGCCATTAGAAAATGGCCCTTATTTCAAAACAGCTGTTACAAAATTTACTAAAATGTGCATGTGAGAATTTTTTGAACAATTTTTTTTTTAAATCAAAAACAAAAATGTTCCACTTTTTCAATACTATTCACTGCTTTAAAATTTTTGATAGTTTGGCCACTTTGTCACAATTTGTAGGCTTCTTCAAATAGTTTAATTTTTGTAGTCAAAAATAATAAATTCGAATTTAAACAAATAGTTTTTTTTCTAAATAAGTGATAAAATACAAATAATTTTTTAAAAACATTATCACCAAAATAATATTTTAATTTTTAAAAAAATCTATTACAACCTACGTAAAAATTTTTTCTAGAAACTCGTTCATTATCAGTAAAAGTGTATTAATGCAGATTTTATTTTTAGAGAAACTTAAAATTCTTTTTTTATTAAAATAAGAGAACATAAAGAAAGAAAATCCTTTTATCGAAAGGCTGTGGAAGCGTTATAAGCTTTGAATATTTCGATAAGGAATAAACACAAGTACATATTAAAGAATTTTTTACTCTTACTTTATCTCCTTGTAGCTATTTTAAGTTTGAACTAAACATATATAACATTATCCTTTTTATATTTTTTTAATATATATCTTTTTGTGTGAGTTTTCCTTAGAGTATAAGCAAAACAAAGAAAAATTAATGTATTGAAGATTTAGAATATATTTTTAAGGAAATATAATTGTCACTTGACAGTAAAATCAAGAATGATGGCACATTTTGAAATATAATTTCAAAATATAACCCACAAATCAAAAGGATGAGACAAAACCATTGAAAGAAAAAAAGATACTAATATAACCATTCTGCGAAATTTTTGTTGTTGTTATAATGCTTTATTGATGTTATAATTGTTAACTAGTTCTAAAAAAATTATTTCTTTTTGTTAAATTTGGCATCATTTGTGTTACACTCTTCGGTTTTCTTGTTGTTACATTGCATCTGTTAAATTAATTTTCCTTTGTTTGCTTCTTAAATTCAAAATTAAGAAGGAACCAAAAGCATTTTTTTGTTTTTATAATTAAAAGAAATTCAATTAGTTAAGTTTAATTTTTTTCGAAATTGTTTTTGATCATATCGTTAATTTTTCTTTCCTCGTTAACGGAGAATGGTTTTTAATAATAAATTACCGATTCGAAAAATTTATCTTTTACAAATATATCAGATTTAATTTAAAACAGAATAAAATCTTGAACATGTGTCATCATACCTATTCTTATAAATAATTATCGAAATATATTATTGTATTTGTAGAGCAAGAATATTTTAAGAGTGTATACCAGTGTGAATAAAATAATGATATCTATATTTGTGTTTTACTTAATTGACCTCGACTTCTTTTTAGAAATATATGTATATAAACAAAAAATGAGAAGTGTAAGAGGATCTTGTTGATGTGTTAGCCAGATTGGAGTTTAGTAAATACGAGAAAATATTTATGCACAAAGCCACCTCATATTCAAAAGTCAAAAAATACTTTCCCAATAAATAAATAAGAAATCTAGGCTCCAATTCAAATACAAGGACAAAATATTTGTATAAAGATATACTGTCAATAATTGAAAAAAGCAAGTCTATACACTAATTCACAAAACTATTTAAAGATAAATAATTAAAGATAAAAACAATTGTTGAATATTGTCAAATATCAACAGAAACAAGACGCCTTTGGCATCAAAAACCTCAAATAGAAATTACTCTAATTTCGACTTTGATGCTCTGTTTATCTCAATTACAAAACATCAATTTGAAAGTTGGCTACTTTTAAAAGTTATACAGCCTTAAAGCAGTTATTTTAGTCATTAAAATACCACTTTTGCTTAATTTACACAAAAATAAAATGATTTAATTTTTTAAACCAGTTCCTTGACAAAGTATTTTTTTTTGTACTCTTTCTCAAACAAAAAAACAAATTCCATCAGCTTAAATAGTACTTGGAATTACTTATTTCTCAGGGTTATACGTTCTATCCCCATTTCCAGTACGTGATAGTTTGTGTATGAAATAGCATCGTTTAAAAACACAAAACTTGACTTCCGTCAATCATTCGAGTTTTAAGAGAAATCTCATTCCACATCCTTTACAACTGTGTGTTTTCTGGTGAAATGGAGCTTTAAAGCACAAATTTTATGGTATATGGTAGGGACAGTAAAACCAACTTAAAGAAAGAATTTTTTTTATATATGTGTATTTTTTTAGTTTGTTTTTTTTTTGTCAATTAAATTACTATTTCAAGATGCTCTTACGGCAGTTAATGGCCACATTAATATTATTTTTATAAGATTCACCAATTAAGATTCTATATACCTACCATATGATATGCTTTGTCTGACTGCATAAAAACTTCATAAATAAAAGTTATCAAAAAAACTGTATGTGATATAGGAACGCTTGCATTCACATTTCAGGAAGATTTCCCTCTTAGTTGCTTCTTTTATTTCCTTTGAATCTTATATAAGAAGTCTTACAAATTCTACACATCCTTTTTTCATTATTATTTCCTTTTAAATTTTAGAATATTGTTTTTATCTCTAAAAAGCATTAACACTTTAACATTGAAGCTAAGTATAATCCTATTGAAATACAACAAAAAATTCAATTAAATAATTATTATGAGGCTTAGTACCTAATAAATTAATTTTCATTGGAAAGCTTAGTAACCATTTAAAATTGTGCAAGTTTATCCAAAACCCAATAAAACAGCATCTTTCTTTGACCCAAAGTTAATCTTTTATCAAATTCGAAAGGATATATAGGTGTTATTTTATTTGAAATCGAAAACAATACTTATATCATGTGTTTGGATACATAAATTTCGGCTCTTTGATAGTTTTGATTTATGTTCAGTTTTTGTTATCTTGTTTAACTGAATTTCCTATCAAGGGTAATGAAATGCACAAATATAAGCCAAAGAGTTTTGAGCAAAATGAAACAATTGTTATATAAAATCTTATTAAATATTTAATCTTCTTTCTATGAATTTATAGAAAAGTTTAAGGGGTCAATTTTTTAATGTTAAAAAAAAAATCATCTATCGATAAAAATTACGATAAAAAGAAATTGTGATCCTTGAATTTTGATGACAATAAAGAATGTTTCAATTTGAAAATTAATCGAAAGTACAGGTATGATAAAATTGTTAATTATCATTATAGTAAAAAAATTAAATAAGTTAAATTTTATTTTTTATTGAGAAAATGTTCCAAATATAACTTTCTTTATTACTTTAATTAAATTAGCCTAAAATTAAAAAGAAAAAAATAAATATTGAGCCTTATTGGTGCAAAGGAGTTCAGTATTCGACTGATTACTTAAAAACGAGTTGTAAAACAGACTAACTAGCTACGGGATTTTAATGAGTACAACAAAATGAATTATATTAAAAAAGTGAAAAAATAAAATAATTTTTTAAAAACAAAAACTTTGCCAAAAAACCAACAATTATATTTTATTACAGGTTTGTGTGGTACTATTAATCCAGTCCTTTGACATATTTTATTTAATTGGTTACGTAAATAAACTTCTGTCTGATAAACAAAAAACTTTTTTACTCCTTAACTTTATGCTATCCATTTTATAGAACAGAAAAGTTCTTGCTTACAATTGTAAGTTGAATAATTCACAAAAAAGTTCAACTAAACTCAACAACTTGACTTTTTATGATTTTTTTGTTATTATGGTTGTAGAATTTGCGGTCATCAGTGAATGTCTAAAACTACTTATTAAATATGTAAATGGCAAAAGAATTTGATAATGAATTGTGCATAGATGCATATTGAAGAGGGTATAAAAAGGAACATTTATCTCAGGATGTCTGTTGAACTAAATTTTCATTAAATGTGCAATGCAGCAAATAACATTAAAGAAAAAATTTCTTGTACGTTTTTGTAATTTGATTTGAATTTCTAGGTGTAATACATCGAGTAGCTAATTCTCTTTATACTCTGATTGCCTGATAAAACTTTATAATTAATGGTTTTCATCCTAACATGAACTCCAAGTTAAAATTATTTAAATGAACTAAATTAAGAAGATATTAAAACACTTTGCAAACGACAAAAATTTCAGTTTTGGCTAATGGGAATTTTAGGAACAGCTTATAATGGTTAAATGCCCCAATCAATTGTTTAAATTAGCTGACATTGTTTTCGGTATATAAAGAGATTTGTATAAAGTTTTTCAGCTTTCCCTCTTAAAAAAATCTACTTAAAAATTAATAACTATCAAAGGATATTATTTTATTTATAAGTTCAAAATGATATTTTTTTATTTCAAGATATTTGAATGCTATATTTTTTAGGAAAATACATCTTTCTTTCTTTAGTATACAGCACTTAAAAAGATTTTATAGTACCCCTAAAAAGTTAAACATTTGTTTGGTTTAATTATGCTTTTGTTACCTTAATTAGGAAATTGTTATCATTTAAGTATGGTTCACAATTAGACATATCTAATTACAAATAGCAATTTTATACTTTAAAATTGAGATAAAAATTTATCGTTTTCTAAATTTTATACATTTAACAAGTTCGTTGTGTTGAGGAGGACTGAACGTAAATTAAGTGAAAGGATAAATAAAAGGAAGTATATAAGATAAATTGATCAGATAGAAAATGTAATTACTTAGGACTTTTGTTAAAAATGAAAGGGAATTTTTGGAAAATAAATCTTCAAAAAATCTGTCTGTGAAGTTAGCTTAAGTATTTAAAGTTTATTTTCAGCACTTAGGGCTATGAAATTCCAGGCGAAAAGGAAAAGTAATCTTGAAAATTTACTAGACGGATGAAAATCTTCATAAACTGGACTTAAAATCTGATATAATAAAGTAAAATGTTCTGCAAAATTCCATGTTCAACTTGAAGTTAATAAAATAGTATTAGTATAATAGTTAAGTTGATAAGACAATTATATTCCTTTAGTTGTGAAATATTTGAATTTAATAGAACAATTTAATTTTATACTAAGATATTACATTGGAAAATGAAATTTTTTTCCCTAAAGTCTTTTGTAAAAATAACTGGAGTTACTGGAGCTATTGTTCTGTTGTTTACATCATAAAAGTTTTAATTTTAATTTGAAAAATATTGGGCTATAAATATTAATATGTATAAATTTCAATCAATTTGTAGCAAGAGGGAGTAGAATTTCTACCTCACACAGAGAAAGCTCCTTCTTACATTTCAATGCTCTTATTGTAGAAAATATACTTGCTGTTGTCGTGTGATACATCCTAATCCCATTTTTGTAAAAAAATTCTTCTCATTTCTCATGATGACATAATTTCTGGTAATGTTTTGGATAAAAAAGCATGCAGAAATTAAGAAAAACTTCGAAACTTAGGCATTGTAAGCAATAAATTCATTTGATTGTATTGCGGGTATTATTTTGAATTTCGTAGTTGAAGCACCCAATAAAAATGAAGCAATAATCTGGACTATATCTGGAAAATAATGTTCCTTATAGAATAAAAATTAGAATTAGTTACACTAAAGTTATTAAGAGTTTTGTTTTTACTATTCAAACTCTTTGGTGGTTTTTTTTTATTGTGATTAATTTATTTGGATAATGATTTGACATTTTTTTAGCTAGACAGACACTCCTTTCTATTTTAATAAAAACATTCACCAAAATGAGTAATGAAGTATTGATATAAATATTAAATTTATAATTGTTAAAATAAAAATTCATGTGACATGTGATCATTGTTACCAATTCTGAAAAGCATGAAGTAATGTAGTCTAAAAACTAGAATCTGATTAACATAATTCTAAAAAAATTGTTCCTTCAAAATTCTTATAGAATGAATTATTCTTATAATAAACGAAATAAATAGTATTTTAAAAATTAAAAACTTTATTGGTAACAATAGCAATAGCTGAAGAAACCCAAAAAAAACAAAAATCAAACCCAAAAACCAAAGTATATGAAAATCAAAAATTTTGTATTATTAATAACGTTATGAAGCATGTTTAAATAAAATATAGGAGTAAGCTTTTAAGTGAGTAATAAACAAAACTTTAAATTTTTCGAATACTAAATAATATTGAGACTTAATCCAATGCAATTAAATCTTTGGCTTATAATGAAAATGTAAAACTATTATTTGAATTCGATGATTTTCACAAATAACAGCCTTGTTACTGCTATCCATCAAAGATAATTCTTCAAAGATGGTTAAATGGTATTTTGTGTAATTTATTAAGTCAAAAATATGAGGAGTCTTTTAATGACTTTCGTGTCACTTTGAATTTATGCGATATCGTGGTGAAATGCACCAATTATTACTTTCAGCTCTTAAAAAAAAACTTCAAAATAACTGTGTATTTTTATGGACCAATTAATTTCAACAACAACATCTTTTCCTTTTACTAAAAAACTATTGCAGAGAAATTTGAAAGCTTTGTTTGTGCAGGGCTCAAACAATTTTAAAAATACACTTGAAATTTTTTTTAAAAATTCAAAACTCAAGCCCCTCAAATTAATTAAGTTTATTTCCAGACTCCTATAAAGTAAAAGCTTTTCAAAGTACATGACTAGAATATGAACTCATCTCATTCAGAACTTAATAAGAATTCATCATCTAACAGAACATACTTCAAGGCTATAATTCTACGGTTGTCCTTTTCAACTAGCAAATAGGAAAACTTGAAAAGTGAGAAAAGTGTTTGAGTTTTTTTATATAAAAAATTCGGGGTTTCTGTAGAATTATATTTGTAAGTTAATAATTCCTTTCTCTCCAACCTTCATCAAAACGTTTATCAGTTTCAGTATAAAATTTATATTTTAAGCTGAGATTTTAATCTAATAAATGCATTCTTAATCAAAAATATCTATTTAAATAAAAAAAATTGTCTGCTGTGTATAGTCGTTGTTAAGAGCCTTGCATATTTTTTTCGTTTATCTCTTTACTGCTTTTTGTGGCGGTATCTTCAACAATAGTCTGACTGCTACTTTGGTCCAACTTTGATGAGTCATTGACTGAGGACTCATGTTCACGTTGAAATAGATAGCTAGTACCTAAAGTCCGTGGTCGTGTACCATACGGAGCGCTATAAGTGGGGAAAGTAAAAACCTAATTAAGTGTTACAATACTCTTTAAATTCTGAAAATAAGTTTTAGTTAAAGATATAAAATTTTTATGTGTCAAAAAGGAACCATAAATTAAAGTAACAAAACCCAATGTTACACAACTATAAAATTTCTATCGCTTATAGCAATTTACCTTTGTGCATCCTGATCAATACCCTGATATCCTGGTGAATTATTCCAATTGTTACCATAATTTTTTGAATTTTCTATTGAATGAGATGGTCGATCCTCCTTGTTGTACTTATGATATGATGATCCATCATTTTTTGATGAAGATGAAGGTGAAGATTGTGATGAATGATTCTGTGGTCTTGTGTCTGATTCTTGCATGTGCTGTGAATATGGATTATATGGTGAGCCCTGTTGTTGTGGTTGTATTGGTTGTGTTCTGTAATGGAATGATGGTGTTGGCGCCTCATTTTGTCTATTTGCAAAATAATATCCACGACCTGATATATCAAAGCCTGATGTGCCTCTGTTTTATTTTGTGTTTTAATTTTTTGTGTAAACAGAATGTTAGTATAGAGATTATAAATAAAAATTGAAATAAAATAGTATTAGTATGGAACTATGGATGGAAAGTATGACACTTATGGTTTAAAAAATAAAAAATATCCAATAATTACAGAACTGAATAAGTTGCCTAGGGAAGGATAAAGCAAAAACTTTTTTTATTCCGGCCTAACTTAAACTTGGGTTAGTTATAAGAAATGGATACTTCGAACCATAAAGAACTCAATTAATATTTTTACTTGCTTAATTTTTACAGCATATATATCTCCCAAAATAAAAAAACGTTAAAAGAGTTATTTAAATAAATCAAATTTAAAGCATAGCTCAAATGACACAGTAAAATATTTGGATTCAAAATTCTGATTTGGCTTGCAAGATTTTTTTCTCCATTCTCTTTCAAAATTCTGCAAAATTAACGTTTTATTTAATTGTGTTGTTATATTGTTACGGGTGTAACAATGGAGTAGCAAGAAAAATAAATATTTATTATAGTAACTGTGGAAGACATATAAGATTACCTCATTATTTTGTAAATCATTTTAAGTTACTTAGTTTTTGATTTTCAAGGCAAGAACGAAAAATAAAAACGAATTCAGCTTCATATAAGAAAGAAGAAAGGTGTAGATTCATTTCAGATTTCTTTGCTGTTATTTTTTTAGCCAAAGTTATTCAAAAGTTTTAGCAAATTGTCAAGGGGGCTTTTAACTTGTTAACAAGTCATTGGCATATGCTTCTTTTTCTCAATAAAATTTTTATTTTATATACAAAAATGGTACTATGCATAAATTTTTAATTTTATTGTGTGGAGTATACAATAAGTATCAACTTGCATTAGTTAAGGGAAATATAAAATGGGTTTTTCATTCATTTCATTCATAGAATGGCACTTAAAAAAATTGGTAAGAAACTCATTAAAATATTATGTATCACTTTTTTGTTTTAAATATTTTACAATATAATAATTACAACCAACCTATTATTGCTACTAGTCATATAAAAAAGGACAGAAATTTGCTGAAGAAAACTTTGGGGTGAACAAAGTTTCAAAGAGGCAGCCACAATTAATATATTACAAAATCATTTATTATTAACCAAAAGTAAATGACTCAATCAAAATAAGCTGTGTTTTTATACTCTATTAACACCAGAGTCTTGAACAGAGAAGTAAAATTCCTGTAGTATACACACGACGACAACAGATGAGTCTCGATTTTACATCTAAATGGTTGTACCTCCTCTATGATTGCATGGAAAGAAAATTAAAGTATTTTCTTTTCAATTAACTTTTAAAATGAAAAGGAGAAAATTGGGAGTGCAGTAATGACAAAAATTTTCAAGCTAGCTTTCCACTCTTTGCAGAAACCAGAAAGTATAAAAGTGACAGATAAAAGTGTGAATTCTCTCTGTAAGAAAACAATAAAATAATAAAAATTGGACTTAACGCTTTATGTGCATTTTCCTTGCAAGGCATTATAATCAACATAGTTAAGGATAGCTAATCAACAGCCAAATAAAAATTTATAAAAATATTGAAATAAAAAATAAAAGTCATTAAGAAATGGTTTTTTCAACCACTTAATTAAGTCCAAACTAAGAAATAAAGTAATAAAGCACTGCAAAAACAAGGATGCATGAAAATTTCAATACTATTTGAGTTAATTTACTTTTAGCCCAAAAAACTGTGCAAAGATATAACTAAATATTGAATATTATATTTTGCATTTTTCTGTCATTGTCTTTAGGATACTACCTGTGAGTTTCATCCCAAGGCCTATAGTTTCTATGATCAAAACCTCCTCCTCTATTTGGATAATCATCATTATTATTGTATCTTTGAGGATAGTATCCACGATGAAGATAGCGATCTTGAAAAAATTTTTAATGAAATTATTGAATTAATATAGTAACATGTCATGAACCTCTAGAGTACAAATCTCCATAATATTGGTGTCCATACTGTTGAACATAGTTTCGGTCACGCTCATCATATCCATTTCCACGATATTCATAAGGATCATATCCATTTCGATTATCATATTGATTATCATATCTATTACCATAACGAGAAGAAGAATAACGTCTGATATATCGATCATCATACCTAGAAAACACTTTATTTATTATATCTGCTTTTAAAAGCCCGGAGATCATTGTGGAAATCTTTACCTATTTTTGAGTTAAATAGAAATTTTTCAATCAAATCGCAAATTTTCAAAAAGCCTACTCTCACCTCCTTTTGCAGGTGAACCTTAAAAATCGAATTCATTTCTGAATAAACTTGCTTCAATGTATAAAAGGAACTGTACAAAATCAGACAAATATGCTGAATTTAGCTAATACCTTTCGAATTAAAGTAAAATGGATCGACAAACTATGCCTTTTTATTGTTAAAGGCTGTATTGCTACATTTGAGGAGTTTAAAATGGTGGATATGGGAAGTGCTTCTATTTTTATTCACTTGTTAACTTGGCTAACGACATTCAAATTGAGATGTGACATGAAACCATAAATAAAAAATACATAAACATAAAAGAATAGATAAGAATTTCTTGAATTTTTGTCATAACACTTTATTTCAATGGAGCTGAAATCTGTGCTTTGTTATACTATACACTATATTTTGTTTTGTTGTGAAGAACTTTGATACTATAAAGTTTGTATTAAACATAACAGAACAGTCATATTACATATATATAAAATTTTTATTATATTTTTTTCTGCCGGTAAAAACTTTATGAATGGAAAACAAGCCTTCAAACACATCAAACTAAATGTAAGGTCCCTTATTAGATGTAAAAAATATTACCTACTAACAATATAACTTTTTGACAAATTTTTAACAGCATAATCTGTGATAACTTTAAAACTGTTCTGTTTGCTTAACCAATTTAGACATAAAGAAAAACATAAAAGATTGAGTCCCAAAATCAACGGGTTGCAGAGTTACAAATAGCAATAATCGTAAAAATATAATTAATAAGACGTCTTTAATTACTTGACTTTATTTGTTGAAAAATTATAAATATTTTTAAGAAAAATATACCTTTCGGGATATCGTGGATTGTATCGTGTTCTATCATCATATCTTTCTGGATAATGATACCAATTCCGATCATCATAACTGCTTCTGCGACCGGAATCACCCCCGTAGTATGGATTTAGTCCTGGTTGTCTATAGTAATCATTTCGCCCTCTAAATGGAAAGAATATGCATAACTATCAATAATTGAAATTTTTTTTCATAAAAATCACCTATCATCATATGCTGACACACAACGGCTGCAATACGACTGTCGTGGCACTCTTTGTAAATCCTTTGCTGGTGAGGTAGCTTCCAATATTTGATTATCTGTTGCAACTCTAGTATTTCCCGCATTTTGATTTCGTGCTGATGTTGCTGATTGTATGACCAATAAGCAAATGACCTATAAATTAATATATTAAAGTATTTTCAATAAATGTTGCATATTTAACCATACTTATTTCCTCTACCATTAGTTTACTCTATATATTTATATATCTTGTTCAAACTTTCAATCGTTAATAAAATACTTTTCTTTCCAGTCACTAAAGCTCAAATATATATTTCGTTATGCTTGTATTAGATGACCCTTGACTTTCATGCAGTTTTTTCAAATATTAATTCAATAATTAAATTTAATTAATTTTTTTTAGTTTTATATGGGAGAAAAAATTCAGAAAATTCTTCAGGTGGTAGGGGTATTTTCAGGAAATAAATAAAAAACTTGTCTTGCAAATGTCAAAATTGGTAGAGCGTCGCTTAGAATTTTCATGCCTTCGGATTGAATCTCGTGGAAGCACAAAATTTTTTTATTTGATTTTTAAATAATTTTTAATACTTTAAAAACAGCTTAAGTAATTTATAATGAAAATTAAAATCAAAAGGAAATGAAAGATTTTAGTAATTTTCATGTAGATGTGAAGAATGAGAGTTCAATTCTAGCAAAAATAAAAAATTTTTGCTTTAAGTAGACGTTTTATATATATAATTTTTAAGGGTGATTTAACAGTTGTCACTGACCTAAGTATGAATTGACTTTAAAAAATTTTTATTTATAATACTTTTTATAATTATCTTCTTTGGTTTCAAATAAAACTCTAACAATAAAAAAATGTCTAGTGAGAAATGATACTACAAGGTACTTGATATATAAGCTCAGCAAGAAAAATCCTCTCAAATCATTGAGTCCAGCTCATATAATGCCAAGGACTCACTAGCGCTTTTAGTGACACAGTACCAGGTGTTAATAAGGCTATTGTTAGCTACTAAATTGAGATATAGCCTGTTGACAATAGTTTGTCGGTTTTTCAGAAAAGATCAAAAAAAATTTATAAGTAGGAAGCCTGACGTTAATGATGCTGAATTGTGTGTGAATAATTGTATAAAATACAATATTAATAATATTTATCAGTTGGAACTTTCATCATTTACTTTCTGTCGTGAAAACAAGAGCGCAAGCGATCTATCACTCAAATTGATTTTAAGGGGGTCTTATTGTTTAGACGCCTGAATTTCGGGTGTTTTTCGGACGCGATAAAAAAGAACCAATAAATATTTTAAGCAAAAATTTTTTTGTTTTTTATTTATTGATGTGTTGAAAATATAAAAAATTAATAATATTAACATAAAAATCAAAGTTGAAAATACTACAGGCTGGCAAAGTGGGGGCTCTTGAAAAAAGGTTGTTTCTTGGTGTGCACGATTCCAGCCTTTCCAATAGAATCTGAAGACAAAAATCTTCCTTAATTATTCATCTAAAAGAATGTAGTTATAGTACTATAAAGAGTTTTTTAAAAGAAGTTTTTTTTTAAAAAATGGTGGCAGTTTAAAACAAAGTTACGTTTTTTTCCTGTTTTTTTCACCTTTCGGAATTTGAAAAAAACACAAAAAAAAAAATTGGAAAAAACTTCGTTGTGCCATAGCCCGATTTATAAAGGATTTCTGTTTCAAATTTTAATTGAATCAGTTGAACTTGAGATATCATGCACACTGACATGAAGGCACACAAGTAAAAGTCAAATAAAGTAGGAACTCACCCTAGATATTGTAACTTCTGTTATTATTTTTTTTCCTAAATTTTGTTAACAATAATATTTTCAAGAAAATGACCTCTAATAAAAAAATTAGCCTATCTTAGATAAAATCAACTCTGGTTCCTGCATAAAAAGTTGTGTTCAGTTGAATGGCCTTGATCCACTTTGAAACTATTTTTACATTAACTCAACCTGTCTTTGTACCGGACATACCATAGAGATAACATATAACTTCATATTAAATAGCATATGTTTATGTTCTGCTATCCGAAATATATTTAACAAAAAGGAAAAAAAAAGAAGAAAAAAAATTGCCCAAGCTAATTATTGTAATACTAAGCAAATAAGACCTTTAAATTATTTATGAATGTACAAAGTTCTCTATAAGGAACTTCGCATGACCAACAAAGCGTACCAAATTCTCTCAGTTATGCCAGTGTATTATTATTTTTTGTTAATATTTGTAGAATTAATGGTAAATAGGGCAGGTAAAAAATAAAAATTTTAAATATGGTTGTATTGTTTTCTCTTTTGGTTAAAATCTAGAGTCCAAATTTTTTTTTAAGTGTTTGCTATAAGAGTATTGACCTTAATCGATTAGTTTTTTATAACATAATGCTGGGAAAGTAAAAGTGATCTTTAGCTATAAAACTTATTAACTAGAAATTTTTTGTGATATGATCATATAGAACTTTTGATAATGATCGTTTTAAATTCTATTTGATTTTTTAAAGGAAAAAAATGCTTTCACTTTATCGAAATTCAAAATTATAACTTAATAAAAAATCAGCTTGAAGCTCACTTTTACAATCTATTAAGGAAACTAAAAATATTGCTTTTCACAATAATTGTCTAACTGTCTAGACATAATCCTTTGAATAAAAACACTAAAAAACAACCTTAAATTCTTGATGTTTGGGATATTTCAATAGAAACATTCAAATACTAATGAAATAATTATTTTATATAGATAAAAATGCAAATATTTGGTTATTTAAATTCGAAAATTTTCTTCAAAGATTGTTTTGAAATTCTAACTTAATGTGTATATTTCTTATGTGTTTGTGTTTTCGATGCTTTTATATGACTATGTATTTATTTAGTAACAACATAAGAATATTGTTTTATAAAAAATTACAAATTTTCCGTTGTATTTAGTATATATTTTCTTTTCATTTGAATTGAAATTTTCAAAACTTTCGACATAGTAAAATCATTGTCTTTTCGTACTAGAAGAATTGCTTATCTTATTGTCACAGAAATCATGCGAGGCTTCTAATGGGTCATTACTCGTCCAAAATCCGCCCTAAAACATTAGAAAATTTAGTATTTCTGGCAAAAGATTTCACTATTTGTGATTGTAGTTTTTAAGGTATTAATTGAAGATTTTTGTCTAAATTTATCCTGGTGTGTTATACAAAATGTTTAATTTTTCAGAATTATAGTGCATTGATGTGCTTAGAGTTATGTATACCCTAGGGCCTAGGCTACAATTTCATTATTTCCAATCAACGCACACAGATTCGTTTGGCATTTAAATTGAATAGTGCGTTTATTCGCAAACCTCTATCAGCAAAATTTTACATAGCTTAGAAGATATTTCTGAAGAAAAGAAAAGCTCAACACACTAAAAAATTGATGTCATTTTCGTAGTTTATTTAATTATATTGTAACATAAACAGATGCTAGGGTGGAATAGAATTTCAAAAGAAAGTTTAATATTGATTAAAATATGAAAATTTTCTTTTGGGCTTTTTATTTTTTGAAATTTTCAGCACGTTTTGTATATTTATTATAAATATTTGTTTTAAATGGATTTCAAGGATTTTCAATTTCATAATAACAAATCTATCAAACAAGGGCCAGATTTATTACTATAAATTTGACTGTTATGTCTAATATGCCAAGCTCATATTTTGAATAATGAAGAAAATTTCCCACAAAACAGAAATTCTTTTGAAAATCTATCATATTTCGGCCAACAATTCATATCGAAAAAAAAAAAAATTTAATTCAATTTTTCATCATCAAAATAAAATAATAAAAATGTTTTGCGAGAGTTTTTAGTATAATCTGGTAGTCTTTTATTATTACATACAAATCGTATTGTAGCAATTTATAAGAATATTCTATCATCAATCTAGGACAAGTGTGGAAAAAAAACAAAAATCAAAAAAAAAATAAAATGTAAGATTTTTATAGAAAAGATAAGGCCAAAATATTAAAAAGGAAGAAATTACTTATAAGGGTTGGTTCTTTAAACTAATTCTAATATAAGCACGAAACATTTTAAAAAAGAGTCCTTTGACAGTTTTCTTTTATACAAATACATCCATCAGTTTCTTATTTTTCGTCAACCTACTTTGCTAAATTAAAACAACAATTTTCTATAATGTTTTTTAACATTTTTAAAAAACTCAGTATAATATTCATAAAACTTATTGAAAAATTATTAATAATCAATAATCTGGAAGTATATGTATTGTGGTCAGCAACTTCGTTTCGGTAAAATTTTAAGTATAAAAAATTCAACAATGCCAACAATTTAATGGATTATATGATATGATCCATCCATTGGCTACATTTTCCATCACATGGAGAGTTCGTACGATTTCTGATGGCTCCTTTGAGACTATAAAAATGAATAATCCAATGAAAAATAATGAAAAAAATAAAATTTGTGCTATGATAAATGCAAAATTACGACTGGGCTCTCATTAATCATGTCTGTGTTCAGGGACTTATGTTGAAAAAATCTTTTTTTTTGTACATTTAATTTGGCATTTTGTGCAGCAAAAAACTTCAGCTGCCACTATTTTACAATTTAAATCGTTAATCAAAAGGCTGCATTAATAATTTAGAGTATTCATGACAAAAATCAGTACAAATATTTTAGAATATTTTATATTTGATTTACAGTATAGAAAATTATTTTTTAAATCAAATTTTCGTTTGATTTATTTAAAATTCAAATTGAAAAACTCAAACCTATGAAATATTTTTTTTGATTTACTAAAAATTTTGAAATTTACATAAATTCAATTTTAAATTTGAGACTTTATCGCAAAATGATCAGGTTAGAAACGAAGGGAATGTAAACTTTAAATAATAGAAAAATTTTAACATTTTTTATAGATATTATAACTTTATTAATTATATATTGCTCATTCCAATTGATAAATCTAGCAATCTTCTGGCTAGGTATTGCACTTTTGTTTTTATTTTTAAAATTATGATTTTTATTAAGCAAAAAGCTTAACTAAGTAAGTAAGATTTAACATTATTGGTTTCTGCTAAGATTTTCCGTAGAATTTTTATTAAGGACTTATGTGAAAAATGAAATAAATATGAATCTGGAGCAGCAATATCAGCAAATTTGAATGAAAAGTAATCGGTAAAATTCTCTTATAGTATTTAAATGTGAAACCCTTAACACCTAGTTAGCACATTCCATTTTTTACGATACTAATTCTTTCTGGCTTAAAATGCAATGAAATCTTAAATGAAAACAAAAAAAAACATAAAATACACGCAAAAATTTCACATCAATTTTTTGTTTGAAGTTTTTAAAGGTTTTGCTCTATGACTTAAATATTACTATTCTAAAGATCCGGCTAAATGTTATCCAATTAAGTTATTTGAAAAATCAGCAATAGTGCAAACAACAATGAAAACAGTAAAAATTACTAGGTCTTAAATGAAGTTTTATATAAAAAAACAATATTCATATTGTTTTATGAAGGCATTAAATAGAAACGAATTCAAGAACCAGTTCAAAAGTTATAACAAAATTTTTATATATCCAGTGGAAAAAAGTTTGAATCTAAAGTTAAATGAATAAATTTTAATTATTAAAAAATTCATACAAAAAATACACAAAAGGATCAAAAACAACTTCTTCAATTAACTTTACATGTCTATTAAAAAATGATATTTTTAACCTATAGTATAGACATCCCGATTTCTGGCTATATACGATAACAAGCAACAAAGCAAACGCTTTTAGCTGTGTTTATGCATTTTAGCTAAAAGCCAATTTCAAATTGCCAAAATTACTACAAGCAGTGGTTGAGTTTTCATTATAAAAATCCTTTCCTAGAATTTTAAATTGTTCACAATTCATGTATAGTGAAAAATGAAAAAGTATTTACTTTATATTCCCTGAGTATTTGATTCTATACAAATAGTGTTATTTGATTTTTGTAGTTCTACTATATTAAATAATTTAAATTCTTTATTGCATTTTTCATTGAGTAAAAAAGCTTTTTTTAAACATTGATAATGAAATTCGGTTTAGTTTTTTCAAAATGGACTTTAATTTCTTTGCATAAGTTCTTGAATAGAGCTTGTTACTCTGATTTTCTGTTTTCTTTCTTTTATAGGCTGATATGGAGAAAAGAACAAACTTGAAATCTGATTGAAATTTCTAATCTATTAAGTGAATCAACAAGAAATTCATGAAAATAATTCTTCCAAGAAACCGTTTTTTAAGATTATGTTAATAACAAAAAAACACTTTTTATGTTAAAATTTTATTAATAAAGAATAGTACAAATAAAACTAATAATACTTACTGCTTTTATGTAATCCATTTTAAAATGAAACAAAACTTTTTTAGAAATTATTTAAAATCGCGGGAAAAACACAAAAGCATTTAAAAAAAAGTATACAACAAATCCACACACAGTTTTTAAGAACAAACCGACTCGATAATATCAAGAGAACTAAGTGAAAACCATCAATGTTAACCTTTTTATTAGTTTGAATATTTTGCAATCGAAACTATACTGTCCCCATCTGGTTGTGAAATAATAAAATTACTCTACTCCCGTAGAGTAAGTCTCCATGGCCGGTCCTATCTGATTTTGCGATGATATCATGTGCAACGTTGTCTATTCCTCATTGAATCGCATGTTTTTCCGGAGGATAAGCCGGTAGTCATTATATGACGTCATTTTATAAACAGACCAAGTATAGATGATCTGTCATGCGAGTCAAGTCATTTTATTATTATTTTTTTTATGCTTTTTGTTTATAGATGAATTCTAGACATCGGTTTATAGTTCATGGTAGACTGGTTACGTTGCCCAAAAGATACAAGACCAGGTGCTTAAGATTTTAATTACCTGGGATTTATTTCTATAGTAAAATTTATTTCATAGGCCAATTAGTCACCACAGGATGAACAATTTGAATACAAATAACTAATTTCCATAGATCTAAAATTTGAAAAATTTTATTATTTCTAGACTTGTAATTTTCTTAAATTTTTGCCAGCTTTTGACTCTGTGAATAAAAATGTTCATTATCAAACTTTTTAAAAGCTTGTTGATAATATTTGGTTACATGCATTTTTACAAGTAAGCAAGAAAAAGATAATAATGTTCTCATTTTTCATTATTTGAAGACCCAAATAAAACTAATCCTTAGTTATTTAAATAAGTTTAAAAAAAAATAAAAGTGAAGCTTTTTAAGTAATCTCTTAATTAAAATTTAAAAAGTCCTTAGCTGATTGCTGTATAAACCAAAAAATGTTGTCAAGGTTTTAGAAACTTATGAAATTTCATTGAAATAAAAGTTTAAATTTGGAATGGATAATTTGAAAATTAAAAAGAATATTCAATGTTTTCAAAATGCTGATTGGTACAATAATCTTCCAAAGAAAGGCTATGAATTTTGTAAAACAGTAACTTAGACATAAAATAATGGTTAACCAAAAAAAGGAACAAAAAGTATATTTTATATCACTAAAGTGCACACAGACATACCTGTCTACCCAATTTGTTGTCTGCATGTGAAAAAACATCAAGACGAGAAAAGGTTACTTTTTTAACTCATTCTCTTCAGACTAAAAGGATGAAATATTTTCACCTTTCTAATTAATGATTAAGAGAATATACAGATATATTTATGCAATACGAATAGCACAAATAGGGAACGTCATATGATCTCATTTAGGTTTTTGCTTAGATTAAGATGAAAAAAGATAGATTCAGCGTGGAGTTCTCCTAATATTTTTTGCTTTGGTTTTTTTAGGCTATCTCATTCCTAAATTTTCCATCGAACACTAAAATTTTCATTGGGTCTTACGTTCATTTCTCTGCTAATTGCTCTATTTACCTTGTGTGTAAACCAACAATTAAGTAAGTACTCACCGAAAGAATCAAGTAAAAGTTTTCCTTCGTATGCATTCTGTGAAAAAGTTAAACATGAGCATAGTATGCGTTATGTCAAATTGCATTGAATTTCATCGTCAAGTTAATAAGTAAAAAGGGTTTTCAGAGCACCTTCAGAAAGAAACTGTACTACTTTGACCATATATAATTCTGCATTTTGCATTTATTGCAATTTTTTTGGAAATAACAACAGTCAAAGAAAATCTTTATCTTGAAACTCTTAAAAAGATTCTGCACAAAAAAAAGTAAAGTATAACCAAGAAATTAAACCTATACAAAAATTATATAAAACCGCTGCAAATTATGTACATAATAAGTCTTTGTAACAAAAATTTAAATCAAAACTATTTAAACATGAAGAAAAAAGAAAGTCAAAATATCAAATTTGATGTGGGTGAAATAAAGTCTCAATTTTATCTATTTTACCATGAAGACCTTGGTCTGGAGACCCAAAAAGTTTCATAAGAATAAAACAATTACGACGTATTATTTCCCTAATTAAATTTGTTCCACTTGATGATCAAGGTCATTTACTATCTTTGCTGGTTAAAGTAGCACGTAAGCAGAGTAAAATTATATGATTTGTTGAAAGATATCTTCTTAAAATATAAGCAAAGTCAATAAATTAGAATAAGATAAAACTTTTACGATTTGACATGCATGAAATTTTACGAATTTAATTTTAGTAACATCAAATTTAGCTATCAATAAATACACGAGGTAAAAAAGTTACAAAATAAGTTTTGTTAAATTATATAAAAGAACTTTTTCAGAAAAGGAAAAAAAAATTAAAGGATAAATTTCCATTTTTAGTGGAAAAAATGAAATATCTCTGAAGTACTTAAAAATATCTCTTGCTAAGAAAAACATTCTGAAAATTGACGTAGCAAGTTAGCATTAGGTGAAGAGGTTTTTAAATTTCTAGCCCCAGCAGCACAAGTAAAACAATTTTTCACCTGAAACTGACATGAAAACGATATTGCACCTAAGTGCATTTGGCTTAACATTAATCACATAAAAATACAGGAGAAATTTTCATGTTTCTATAGGTTGAGCATATTTTGCGCGATTCTTACACTTCTAAATTGCACTTTATTGTCGAATTTCAGGAAAATAACATACCATGACCGTTTTCTGTAGCCAACCTTTTTACACCTCAGACGGGAATACACTTAGTAGTTCTGAATGTTCTACTTACAGGTAAGTTAAACAAAATTCTACTATGAAATCTATATTTAGAAAATATATTTTCTAAATTTTTTTCAGATATCATAAAAAATGTCCGCTCCTAGGTATTCTAAACAGTCTCCTAATTCCCTACTATTTTAAAAGAGATGAGAGCTTTTATTTAAATTCAGAAATAAAAAATTTTGTAAAGCTTTTGCAAGGATACTAAACTTTCTGACATAAGGCAACGTTATATTTCTGTTAAAAGGAAGACACCATTTTGTGTTTAGAAAGAACAACAAAATAACTGAAGAGTTTAATCATAATTTTTAATTCAAACATCATCCAGGAATGAACAATGAGTAGAATATGAATACTTCTCATGGAAATATATGATAAAATATGATAATAAAAAAAAGTGAAGGATAACTACAATTTTCCATACAACTAATTTATAGTCTAGAGGAAATTCCATGCTTTGCATTCTATAAGTAAACTAAAATTAAAATAAATTATATTGGGAGTTCAAGTAGCAAATGAATGCAAAATAATTGGATTCAACTATAAAAAGAAAAAGTCAGTGTCATACAATAAGTCAAAAATTAAAAAGTTTATCATAAATCTTATGACTACCTACCTCCATTAGACATAATCATATAAATCCTGATGCCTTTAGCTAACAGCGACGTAAAACCCTATTTTTTGAAGGTTTTCCGCCAATTTTAGCAAATAACTATTTCAGTTTAAATATTAAAAATAACACACGAACAAAATAAGGAATAATAAAAAATAAAAATCTAAATCTTAAATCATTTTCTTAGAAACAAAGTTTAAAGGAGCGGCAGAAAAAGTTGACTCTTGGAAATTCCATAAAGCACCAGACCCAACAAGGTTGATAGATTAGTGTACTTAGTAGGAAAATAAAAGATTTCAGGCCACGCAAGACACCTATTGTTGGTTGATAACGAGTCTTATTAATTTTTGCATAATTAAACATAATTATATAAAGATTTTAAGTTGGGCGATTTCCACTTGTCATGGTACAGCAATTTTCTAGCCATTAAATGAGGAGGTCTTCTTTATGTCTTAAAACTTTAATAATTAAGGTCTTATCTAATTTGCTGATCGTGTTTTTAATATGCTTAAAATTTAGCAAAAAAACTTCTGTTTTTTTTAAACAGCAATCGAACTTGGAGATTTTTTTGTTATCCTTATGAATTTAAGGTCAAATATCAAATATCTTACATAACATTAACTCATACGTTTCAGTATAATTTATATGAAATTTAAACAGTCAAATTTTTGTCAGTGTTTGATGTTAATGTGTTGATTTAAAAGAATTCAAATATCTACTTGCCCGTTTCTTGACTTAATTTATTAAATTAGAGTAGATAGTTTGACAAGATAGTTAAAAAGAGGGATTGATATGATATTAGTATTTGCGTGCCAAAAATCAGAACTATGCCGATCTACTAAAGGCAATCGCTTTATTGATTTAGATTGTGCAATAAAGTGAGCATTCCATTAAAGATTCAAGCCAATTAAATAATTAATAATTAATAATTAATAATTAATTAATTAGAGTTAATAAGATTTATAAAATATTTTCAAAATTCTTCAAGCAAAAATTCTCCTTCATACATTTAAGTGAATAGTATTGATAAATCCAATACATTTATATTTTGAAAAAGTCCAAAGTAACTTGAGGTTGCGCAAATGTATAAAGTTTTTGAATGTCACTTCCATAGAAACCAGGGCCTTTGCATGGTTTCTAGGTAAAGACACTATAGATTTTTCATTTTACTTAAATCCACTAAAGAACTAAGCTCAGATTGGTGACACATAGTCAACCTTTTACTTTTAACATCATAATAATACGATTATAAAATACTTATCTTTTTTCTCTAAAAACTAATTATTTATTGCTACAATAACGATATTTTGATGAAATCACCATCAAACATTTTAACTAGGGTATACTCTAAAGTAGTATGGTGAAAAGTGGAAATTTTAAATTTTCAGCATTCTAAAATCGAAAACAAATAAAGAACATGTTTCTACTATAAATGAACCAGATTAAAACTAATATACACTTGCTTGGTTAAAGGAAACACTCCACACTTGCTTGGTTAATGGAAAAACTTAGATTCAAAGGACTTAGTTCTTTGTCTGTCTTTCAATTGATTTGATTATTCAATCATTTTCAAATTTAATTATTTAAAAGTAAGTCTATGTCGTCTTCTTTGAATGAATGTAACAAAATTTAAGAAATTGTTACTGTAAATAAATTCCATTTTCGAAAAGATAAATCCACTTGAAAAGGATGAATTTCATTTGGGAGAATATGAACTCCATTTTCCAATTGATGCAGTTATTCTGCAAAGCCTTTACCTTTGCCTTTAGGTAACATATATGTTCCAAAGTTCAACAGAAGTTCTTATAATGTTGCATCATTTAGAAATATTTCATGATTTTTTACTAAAAGTTTCTCTTCTATATTTTTGTTTTTCTTCGGTTTTTCCAATGATTTTATTTACAAAATAAGTTCTATGATTACGTATTTTTAAGTCTACTAAATCTAAATGATTAAACTAAAACTTCTTTTGAGATTAAAAGAATTTTCGTTTTTTAACTACTAAAAAAAAGGTTATAAAATTGTCTTATATGTAGAACTTGAGTTTTTAAGTAAATTTTCTCAATGGTTTTTTTGCATTTACTTTTTTTAACATCTTTTGTATGAAAAACTTAAAAGTTTTTATATGATGGCTCTTTTTATAAAAATTTCTGGTGTTCATAAGAAGTGATTCATAGCATTCCCTAAACGTTTTTGTCTTGAAACTGTGCAGATAACGTACTTATATCAGAAAAAATAAGCAGATAAGGGTTTTATAATGTATTTTCAAAAAAAAGACACACTCCAAATTTTAAAAATTTTGTAGTTCTTTTGTCAATTGCTCATGATTAGTTCCTTTTGGTTTTTAACTAATTTCATATAAATCTTCTCTAAGCCTCTAGGGTCTCTAAACATTTTACTCTTCCAACGTAAGAAATAGTAATAAATCTACACTGTTCGCCATTGTAAAATACATCAAAAGGAATAAGATGAAAATAAATCTAAAAGAATCATAATTTGATTAGTTTCCTAAATTAAAAAAGAAAAATACATTTCTATGGTTGGAGGCCTGCAGAAATATAGGAAAGTATAATTTAAGAAAACTATTTTGAGAATGTCCTTTATTATGCTTTCAATGAGTTTGTGATCAAATCCATATTTATTTGAACTAACAGAATAATAATGTAGTCCTAAGAAAGCTGAATTCTTTTTCATGTAGAAAAATTGAAAAAATTAAAATTAATTTATTTTAGTAGAATTTTTTAGCAAAAACTTCGAAAAACAGTCCTTTTTTAGAGTAAAATTCTGCATAAAATCATTGATTTAAATATATTCAAAAAGCAATAATTCAAAACGCATACATGTGTAAAAAGAATTGGATGATACGATTTGCTCTTGGGGGCCATATTTTCGAAACTGTAATTTTAAGATATTAAAATTTTCACACACGAATCTTTTCCGCTTTCAGTTTCAAATACAAATATTTTTAGTTTTAATTTTACTTCCGTTAAAATTCAATATTATAGGCAAAAAGTCCACTATTACTTTTCCACCTCTCTTCTTTTGTGTACTTCAATATAATTCAATTCAATTAACTTTCATTTAATTTTTTTAAAGAAAAATATTGTGCCACTATTAAATATTTTCAACTCAGCTTTAAAAAAAAAAAGCTATGGAACAATCCTCCGCCGGTTACATTTTAACATACTTCCATCATTTACATAAAAACAACATATTTTAAATGTGTTTCATTTGACTTATTTATTCCTGAATGTTTTCATAAATACAGTTGATCCTTACTCTGTTATTCTTACTTTTTTCCTGTAAAAAATGCTAGATATGTTTTTTCACAGCAAAAGTGAAAGGATATATTGAAATTTAAATCAGTACTTTTACGTTTAAACTTTCAATAAAAGTGTCACTACATGAATGTACCTTTTAAGCAATTTAGTTCAGATAGCAAAAATAATAAACAAAACTCATTATGTAAAAATAATTTTTTTTTATTAAAGGTGGCTTAAATATTGACGTCAATTTTATACATATATTGAAATTGGATAGGCTGAAAAATGTTTTTAAATGTAGACCGAAAAATTTGTTCTTTCAAATACCGTAAAACAATTGCAAGTCTGCTTAAAATAAATTGAAACATTATCGACATGAATTTGAGGATTTAAAAATGCATGAATTTTTCATGTAATTATAATTATATGTTAACCCTTTAAGCGTTTTGTTTAATTTTGAAAATGTGCATAGTTGGCTAAGGGGGTACTAAGGTATTTTTTTTTTCAATTTTTGTTAATCTTTTCATATTAATGTAAAACATATTAAGATTACTGTATAAAAATTTGAAGTCGATTCGAGTAAAACTAATGAAGATATGAGGTTGTAAGTCTCCACTTCTTTCTACCTTACTAGAGAATTGTTATTATATTTCAAGCAAATTTGTATTTGAAAGTGAAGTTTTTGCTACAATTTTCCCTTTAAATTGCACCGTAGGTATAAACTACTTGACTGATGCTTTTCAAATTTTATATACATAAATGATGAGGTAGCAAGGTCGAGTTTTTTTTATTTTTTTTATTTTAACACTTTTTATAATAATAAAAATTTCGATTTTTTTAATGAAAACCCGGTATTTTGATTTCTGAGGGATGTAAAAAATTAAAAAATCAATCAAAAACAAAAAACTCGACGTTGCTACCTGCAGACATTTCGTATTTCAGATAATCCGGTGTTTAGTTGTAAGCGACACCGCTAACAAACTTTTTTTTAAAGCGTCTGCAGGGATTAGCTGCCAAGGGCTCATACCTAAATGAAAATGATAAAAAATATTGTTAACATTATACTTTATAACGTAGTAATGAAAAAAATTAACAAATATTGACTGTATCGTTATTTAATTATGGACAATAGCCTTTTTTTGTACCGAATTAACCTTACTACCTCCTTAAGTACTTTTATCCGATTTTTTCTGTTGGATCTACAGAAAAATTATGAATTAAATATTTATTTATTTTATAAATTATATTTTTACCTTTTTCACCCTAAATTAATAGGAGTATTTGTATAGGTTTCATTAGATGTAGCTGTAGTTGTTGGTTCATTGGTTGATTGATTGGCACTATTCGATAAATTATTTTCATTAGATGAACTAGATTGAACTAGAAAAACAAAAAACAAAAAGTATACATTACACGTTAATAGTAAGAGTAAAAGCACCTCTTGCTCTGCAATATTTGCTGTGTTCGCTTAATGAGTCTTGTCTCCCGTAGTCTTTCCTGCACTCAATACATTTGAACCTGCGTCCGTCGTGCCCCTCCTTGTGTCTCAGCATACTAAATCTTGTTGTGAAAGCTTTAGGGCATTGGGAGCACATCACCCTCTCTACAGGACCTTTTGCTCTGCAATATTTGCTGTGTTTTTTTGCGTATTCTTGTCTCCCGTAGTCCTTTCCACATTCAATACATTCAAACCTGCCACCTTCGTGCTGAGCCTTGTGATTTAGCATGCTAGTTCTTGATGCATTGGGGGAACGAAAAACTGTCTATGTCATATGCATATGATGTCACCTCCTCTTCGTCTGTTTCGTATCCTTCAGACGTTGTGATGTCCTCTTCATCTAATTTTTCAGTCGGCAGCGGAATCCCTGAACTGAAAAACTATGTGGTTAGTTAGAAGGTTTGTCAATAAGCTATGTGTAATTACCTCATACATATAATTTTCCTGAATGAAAGGTTCCCATTGTTATTTTTAAATTCCAAATTCACAAATCCAAATGCTCCTTTCCAACTTAAATATATTTTACTAAGAATTTGACTTTAGTTAGAAATTTCGTTTATTAAATATATTTTGATTATAAAAAGCATCAGTTTTTTGGGGTGATTAGAGGAACTCAAACTATAAATTTTTTATATGTATTGAAATTCAAGGAAATTACATTTAAATAAACTACTTTAACAAAATATGTATATTACAGTTTTATGACAAATCGATGTTGAGTCAAAAAATTACAGTATTGTTGGAGATGCTATTTATGTTATTTTCAAAGTAATGGATTAAGATTTAATATTTTTCTTGTATTTACCAGTTTTGCTAACTTGGGCCAATTTCAGGCAGAAAATATACAATTACGCTTGATTCATTTTGATTCAATTTCTTTTTGGTCGTAGCTAATATAATTAGGGAAATTAAGTGCAAAAATTTCGGAAAAAGGCACTTGTTGGTGAATATTTATTGCTTATTACATATGATGAAGAAAAAAATTCATTATAACAATATGTACTTGAGTTAGGGTTTCTCTCCATTTATAAACAGTCAAAGTTTATTAACTAAAACCAAATTTTTAAATATTGTATTAAAATAGCTACGAGAGCAGATATTTTAAAATTTTATTATTCTTAACTTTTTATTTAATCTATAGACTAGAAAAAATACTCTACTCTCTAATTCAATCATTTTTTCAGCATTCAAAATATTAATTTCGTCAAAATTAAAATTAAAAAATGTGACATCATTTCATAATATTTTCCTGAATTATAAAGAAATTGACAATTTTTTGGCTTCGATTCTTTAGTTAAGTTGTCACAAGTATTCAGCTTTGAAGTTTTCCTTTGGTTTTTCCTAATACAAATTTTTCACAATAGAGTTCGATTGAGTTAAAGATTGAAGCTGAAAATATTTTTTCCTAAGAGAGGGTCTACACAGGCCAACTCACAGCAGAAATTCACAGCGATTCTGTGAGTTTTGTATGAAAAAAACCGCTTTCGCTGTGAGTTTTCTGCTGTGAGTTGGCCTGTGTAGACCCACTCTAAGAGAAAGTAATGTAAAGAAAAGAAATGGCTTGTTATATCAAAGCTAAGGTATAAATGTATATGTGTACTAGTCTCTAATTTTTAAGTACAAATCAATTTCCTTTAATCAAACGTATTTGAGAGTTTTACTTTTAATAAATAAAATAGTAAAAAAGCAGCTAAGATTATTTGATTTATGATGAAAAAACGTACTTCTGACTAAGGTCCGACCGAGAACTCGGTCTCGGCCTACTCTCGGCCGAAATCCAGGCCGAGATCTCGGTTCTCGTTCTCGGCTTAATTTTGCCGAGATTCTCGGCCATAGCCGAGACTGCACACGTGCCAGTCTATTAGTAAGCTATCATAAGCCAGCAAAGTTTTATCAGCTCCACTGATAGGCGTTTCACACAGGCTCTCATATTGCAATTGAAATATTACAATATATTAGAGGACATTGAATTTTCCATACAAATTTACAAAATGCCGGAATCGAAATTGTAATATCAATTCTGTGTGAAACGCCTATGACTAGCGTTGAGACTTTTTAGTAGAGCTGGGCAGCTATATGTTGAAAGGCGGCACAACTTAAAAGGCGAAAATCAAGAAAAATTACTGTTTTTGTGTCATAACATTAGCTTATTTAATTTTGAGCATTAAAAATGTCCATATACTCATACACAGAAAATATAACAATTTATTGCATTTTTTGCACTTTTAACTTTTAACTTATACCCTTATACCCATTCTCCACCGAAGCTTATACTCATTATTACAATACAACAACGGAAATTTTGTATGGATTACCCATTTTAGCTGCTATGTTTTCAGTCTCGTTCTCGGTCTCGGTCTCGGCCGAGAATATATTTTTTCTCGTTCTCGGTCTCGGTCTCGGCCGAGAATAAAAAATCATTCTCGGTCGGACCTTACTTCTGACCTTCTATGAGTAGAACGTTTACTAATTTAAATTTTTTTTGTTTTTCGTTTTATTTATTTATTTAGAATTTACAACTTTTCTTTATATAATTATATAAAAAACATAAGCATAAACATAAGCAAATAAAAATAGAATTTAATTTATTTAATTATCCTGTAAATAAATTCTGCTTCTACGAATGCTCTAAAAGAAAATAATAATCTTCAAAGGAAGAAGATAATTTTCCGCAATTTTTTTAAAATTTCGAAAAGTTTTCGAACTTAATTAAATCTCACTAGGTTAAAATTTTTTAAAAAGATTAATAAATCAATTAAATTATTATGCCAAAAAATTATGAATTTACACAAAGCGGTATGATTCAAAACTGTATACAAAACATTTCTTCAAATTTTTTAATTTGCAAAAAAGTAAACTTAAATTACAGTTTTTTTTTCTTTTTGCTTTTTAGATCGAAATGTTTTATCATACCTAACGCTCGCTGAAATACATGGATCCCGCTATTTCAATGATTCAACTTTAAAACATAAATGCCTTTACATAATTAAAAAAATTATTAATGTTATTGTTTTATTTAAATGAAACTGATTCTATAGTTTCTGTTTATTATTTTTGTCTATAGTTTGAAAACTTATCCGCTTCCCGAAAAACATAAGCATAAAAATACTGCAAAAACCACAATGAATTTAATGTGTCAGTAACAACCAGTTTTTAAAACAATAATCTTATAGTTATGATAATTTGTCATTTCAGAACAAAGGTTAGAGGTTAATCATACTGGCATCATATTTGATGCCGGTTCATTCTCACTTTCACTTTTCTAATGGGTCTAAAAATAATGAATTCGGTATCCTTGTTGCTTAAATATAAAAATTAATCTAGTTCTAGATTGACCGCTAAAATAAAGCATATAAATAAAATATCTGGGTAATTAAAACTATTTTATTCACAGTATTATATCTTAGTTTTCTTAGTTAAAATCAACACATTTTAAGGAAATAACAAAAGTTTGGATTAACATTATTAATTTTTTCAGCTGGTGGTAATATGAATTCATCTGATGAATATATTGTTAGTGGTCGAGTACAACCAGAAGCGGCTTTATGTGTAGGCTAAGTAGGCTGCAGCCTAGGGCGCCAAATTTTGGGCGACTTATGAGGGCGGAAAATTTTTGAAAAAAAAAATATTTTATAACAAAGCAAAAATTATGATTCGATGAATTCCGCAGAATCTCTCAATTTACAATTTTATTTAGTGGTGACGTCTACAGTTTCAAGCTTATGTTATGGAATCAAGTTCTCGTTATCAGACCACTGGATTCTAAAAGAAGATATTAAAACTTTTACTCCGATCTCCAACTGTTCTGGTGAACGTATTTTTTCATGTTTGCGAAGAGCTAAAAATTATTTTCGTTCAAAAATGAAAGAAGAGAGACTAAATGCTCTATCTTTACTGATTATTGAATCAGATTTGTTGAGATCATTAGATTATTATGATGTGATCAACACTTTTGCATCGCCAAAGGCGTATAACGTAAGTTTTACCAAATTATACACAATATACGCAACATTTATGGGTATCATTATATACGTTTGTTTTAATATATAAAAAAAATAACTTTGGAAACTGTATTTGAATAAATAAAAATAATCAATAACATTTACTGTGCTCTATAATATATATTACATGCTATTACATGCTATTATAATAAAATCGTTTCTATAAAAAAAATCCTAAATCTGCCCTTAGTAAAACACACATCATCTTGTGTTGGAATATCAAGCGGTGGAGGGAGAGGAGTTCTTACACGACAAAGCCAAGGAACAATGATTGGAAATAATAGTACAAATCCATTGGGCATATCTACATATCAGCACCAACGGCAACAAAATCAAGTAACTTCTACATCACAAACTCAACAAATGGCTACAAACCAATTGCTTAATGCTCCACCAGATCCGTCACTGAGTTTTAGTTTTGATTCACCTCAAGCTGGTAAGTACTTTTTTTCTTACATTTTAAAAATATATATTTTTGGAGTTTAAATTTTATTAAATTTTTGATAAATAAATAAATATAAATACAAATCTAATGGGGAAAATGAATTAGTAAAATGTTCTTTTTAAGGTCAGACTGGAGAGTTGTGAATTTACTAGATTATTAAAAATATGATTTGCTCCGTTGCTTTAATTATACTCCATCGACAACTAAAAAGAAATAAAATAAATACAGCTGTCAGATCAAGCTTTCATTTGCAATCCACGAAGCCAACGTGGAGCAGTAGTCAAGCATTATTGTGAACTTTCTAGAAATTCAAACCGTTCTGGGAAACCTAAACATTTTTGGAAAAAAATATAGATTTAAAAAATGAAGAAATTTTATGAAAAATACATTTTTATACTTAAATAAATACAGGTAAATTGAAATGAGCTGGTTACAATTACAAATTAAAAATATTATTATTCCCAAAATCAAAGGTCAGCATGGGTAAAATTGTCTGAGATTGGACAATGATTACTCAAAGATTTCCAAGTGCTTATTAAGGAAAAAATAATAAAAAAATCCATCACGTAAGGATTTTTAGGAATTTTGGTAAAAGCTTCCCAAATATCATAATCGTGCTATATTGCTGAAAAGTGCCAAAAGTGCTACAAGGAGGCCACACTGAATTTCCATATTTTTTGTGTGAATGGGATAGCCAAAACAAGGATTTGCACTGGATAAGAAAGACTGGCTTTTAATATAATCCATAAAACCCAGAATGAAAATTATATAAAGAGAAAGTTTGGTTGATCCAGCAAAAGTGCTCCTTCCTCCACTTCATATTAAATTTGGGCTCATGATGCAATTCGTGAAAGCACTATCAAAGCAAAGAGTGTTTTAAATTTCCATCACTTTCGGAGGCTAAGTTTAAAGAAGGAATGTTCGTAGGCCCAGATATTCGGAAATTAATGAAGGACATATACTTCGAAACTAAAATGAGGTCTGAAGAGAAGGAAGCATGGATTTCTTTGAAAGAAGTAATTTAAAATTTCCTGAGTAATAAGAGAGGTTCAAATTATGTCCAATTATTTGGGGTGCAACATGAGCCTAAAAATTCATTCTTTGAAATCTCATTTATACAATTTTACAGAAAATCTTGGAAATTTCAGTGAAGAACATTGTGAGAGATTCCATCAAGACATAAAGGCAATGGAACGACATAACCAAGGAAGGTGGAATGTTAACATGATTGCAGACTATTGCTGGATGTTAAAGAGGGAAAGTGACACAGTTGAACACAGGCGAAAATCTTTAAAAAGGTGCTTCGGTTATACACGGAAGAAGAATTTTTTATAGGCTTTCTTATATGTTTAGGTTTTCCTAAAGTGTCCGCTACATATCTGTTGCTTGTTCCCCTTACTGGGCTTATTTCCATTGAAAATGTTATCGCTACGTGGAATGCATAAGTTTACATTGATCGGTGGCAACTTGATTTCCATGTGTCACTAATCGGGGGAAATTATTCTGGCTCTTTAAACCAAAAATCTGTAAAAAATATATAATACAATTACAATATTGTTTTTAATGAACATTCGTGATTTATTGAAATGAAAATAAAATGGTGGTTGAGCATTATTACATTCGAAAGTGGCTCCATCTGACAAATTTGCAATCTGTCTAGGAATTTAGTTACGCAATTGCAAGCTGCGAAATTATATTTAATAGAAAGACTGCCTAGAAATTTTACGATATATTAGAATAAATCAGAAAATATTTATATAATTTTTGGCTACATTCTCTAATTGAATCTTGCAGATAAATTTAAGTTTTACCAGCTATTTTAAAATCTCTTGAAAAATTTATTTTTCAATGACTTCTAATGGTTAGCAGTCGAACACGGTTTAATACGCTTGCAACGAAGCAATATGTGGCAATATAAGTAAAAAAAATAAATCAATTCCAAAGACTAAAAATATAACACGTTTTTTCTGACTTTAAACTTTTATTATAAATTTTTAATTAAGCGCTACATATTTTTAACAAAACATTCAATTTTAATAACAATACCTAGGATAACATAATAAATTTACTAAATAAATATCTGTATAGCACCAATTTAGTGTATGGCTATTTTAATATTTTATTATTTATATTTTAACTATGGAAGCTTTTATTCATTATAAAAAATTCACTTAAATATTTAATTTACAACTTGCTCATTATAATTAAGATATATTTTAAAAACTATTTAATGCATAGAGTGTACATCCATCTATGATTACCACAGTTGAAATAAGAAAATCAAAAACAAACAAAAAATCAATGATTTTATATTGTTTAAATTGTAGTATATATAAAAAAATAAATGAAGTTTTAATTATAAAATAGTTTTATATCCTTTTTCGACATATTTTGTTGAGCGACTATCCAATCCAAATTGATGTAACTAATTGTAAGCTAATTTCCTAATCCTGTAACCGTATTTGGATTTTAAAGTTTAAAATAATCAGCTCTGTAAAAATTTGCCACATATCTTTAAAAAGGAAATTAAAATGTTTTACAAATGTTTATCAAGTATTTGGATTAAAGTATTCTCTAAAGCTAGACTATATCTTTTTGATATTGTCAGTAAAAATTGTCAAAATTGATTGTTTTACAAACACCAAAATGATTACTTAAAATTACAAGGCTATCCATTTACGAAAGAAAAAACCTATTTCTCTAGGTAAGTAAAGTAGAAAATTGCCTTATTTTATGTTTTCCTATTCTTAAAACTATCTTAAAAAAGAGAATTGTCTTTAGAAATAATATGTTCGTTCTTTTAATTCCTATTTTTTTTTAAGTAGCAAATAATTTGAAAAATTTAATGATGTCCAAAATGCCATCTCCAGATATTTTACTCTAAAAACAATTGACTTTTATCGATCCAGCATTTAAAATTTGCAAAGTAGATAACAAAAGATTGCCCCTAATAAAACTGATTATATTATTTAAAAATAATAAAAACATGTTTAAGATTTATAAAGGGTTGGGCAATACAGACGCAGGAAAGTAAACGCCAAAAAAGAATACAAGAAATATGATTTCAACTAAATTTATTATTTTATTCTGAACATTGGTTTATGACATTTATGTATGAAAAATAATATCACTCAAATGTTCACCACGACTGGTTTTACAGACGTCGATACGATGGTCAAAATTTGCGATGGTATTTTCCAACATGGTCGTCTCAATAGCATTTATCTCAGCAGTAATGTTGTTTTTTAGGTCTTGAATGGTAGCTGCTTTATTGACGTATACTTTGCTCTTCAAAAATCCCCACAAAAAAAAGTCATGCGGTGTTAAATCGCACGAGCGCGCAGGCCATGGCACATTTTTCCTGCGTGAAATTAAGCATTCTTCGAATTTTGACTTCAATAACCCGATGTTGGGGCGAGTGGTGTGGCATGTCGCACCATCTAGCTGAAAATAGACGTCCTCTATGTCGAAACGATTAATTTAAAAAAAAAAACAATCAGTTATCATCGCCCAATTCTTGAGATCGACGAGTTGTGCTTAATTTTGGATTCTCCTTACACTTTCTTTCACAGCAGCAATATTTTCTGGTTTACACACATTTTTTGGTTTGTCAGACTTAAGTAAATCACCAACTAAGCCAGTCGACTCAAATTTATGCACTAAACGACCGATTGATGTCTCATTTGGGCGGTTATGATAACCGAAAAAATCACGTAATGCGAGAAACGTATTTTTTATTTTTGCACCATTTTTATAGTGCTCTTGAATAACTTTAACGTGTTGTTCGATTGTAAACGATTCCATATTGATAAATGTCAAACACTCAACTAACAAACTGACATATGAACGATAAAAATTCAAAATGGCTTCCCTATGAAATTGACGTTTACTTTCCTGCGTCTGTATTGCCCAACCCTATACAATTGAATTTAAGGTGAAAAGGGGGCATTAGTTTTCAGTCCTTTTAATACTACATAGAGTTAGTTATATGATACATTTTTACGGTCATAAATGTATTTTTCAAGTATTTGAAAACGAAGTAGGGCCAGAGATTCAAATAGCATACCTTTTAGAGAAAATTAACCCCCAAACGAACTGTGATAAAAAAATTCAGAAAAAAAAACATTAAAGAAAATATAATGTATAATAATATTAATGAAAAGAGCTAAACTCAGGTATTCAATAATTTTTAATGTTCATCTTTCTCTTTTGTAGAAACATTTAAACTTTTTGAGATGAATAAAATTAGAAAGGAAGCTTGGCACTTGATATTAGATATTACTATGTCATTTGTAACTCTTTTCACACGACTACTTACCCTGAACTCATTTATAAAATCCCTAATAATAAAACATTATTAAATACTAAATTATGAAATTAATTTGATTAAATTAAGAAAATGTTCACAGAACAACTCATTGAAAATTTATAAATATCCAAACTTTTTAAGCTGGCAAGTATTTTAAAGTGCTGATTCATTGTAGGAAATCCTGCTGAAGCAAAATTCGAAACGAAGTCACATTAGTCAAATGAAAAGAGTGGTTTCAAGATATTGTCTTTAATTCCACTTTAATTATTTTGCTTTTTGTTTTAACGAGGCTTTTGATCAGTTTTTAAAGGACTTTTATATTAAATACTTGCTTTAAAGTTTGGTAGCATAAACTGATTATGTAACAGCTCAGTTCTAGTTGCGTATTCAGTAGTAGAATGAAAACGACTTTATAGCAATGTAATAACATTAAAGAATTTCACAAAAAAATTTAAACAAGAAGTTTGAAGGATACCTGGATATAATTACCAATTACAATATCAGAAGTTATGAATTAATGTATTATAATTACTTGGAAATCATTGTAGAAACTCATAAATTGCATTAAAGGTAATAGTTAGCAATTTATGTTTTGTATTCCTTTAAAACCTCACAATTTTGTTTTATATGTTATTTAATTGTAAATAAAAATCTATTTCTGAAAAGTTTTTTTGTGATCAAAGAACACAGTTCTGTATTATTTTCTATTCATGATTTCTTTTGGAAATCTTTTCTATAATAATTGCTACAATGAGTTAGCACCTCAAACAAAAACTATCAAATTATACATAAGTATTTTATAAGCGTATTTATGTATAAACAATCTGAAAACCTAAAATTCAATTTTCCAAATACTTTCTTGTTGTATAGGATAGGATCAGGTATTTTTCTTTAAATTGTTATTAACAGATCTACTTTGTTTTATCATGTTTTTGTCATGTCTACCTACATCTTGAGGATACCGATTCATTCCTTTTGCTTGTTGTGAATTATTTACAAATAAAAAACTATTACTATTATTTTGATTGTGTGCTGCAATATCATCACGAAAAGCTAAAAATCCTAATTGAGCATGAGATGCTTCATTTAAAGCTCTTGATCTAATACAAGCTCGATATTGATCCGCTGTCAATTGTTGACCATTTGTTACTCCTGTACATACCTATATATTCAAAAATATTTACATTTCTCAAAAAAACAATTAAAAATTTTCCATTTTGATTTTGTACCTTTGGATGCCATATATGAAATATTCCTGGATCTGTAGCTCTTATTATTTTAATATTTGAACGAACATACTTTCTATATAGCATAACATCTTCACCACCCCAGCCAACAATTTCTTCATCAAAACCACGTACTTTTAGGAAATCTGACCTGAATATAAATTTAATCATCAATAAAGTATACATCCGAGATTTAATTGGAATGAAACGTGAGTAAGGTAAAACACAATTCTTTTCTTTATCTTTTTTGTTTGTTTTTGTTTACCTATATTGGCATGTCATTCCATAACCAAAATCTCTCCAGAATCCTGTATCACGTGAAATCATTAGCTGATCCGTTTCTGGTGGTACTTCTTTACCTTGAAGTGTGTACACCACATGAGGATTATACAAACTAAATACAACAGGATAGTAAACCTATTTGGAAATTAATAAGAATAAAAATCAGATTTTTTATTGTTAGTTAAAGTATTCAATCAACATAATAAACAAACTTTAATAGTTGTGGTCAGGAAAAATAATTTATATTCAGATGGTAGTTTTATTTACTGGGGGCTATAATTTTTTTATAGGAATCAAATCACGTGAAAATTCCATATAGCTTTGAAATATCCAGAAAATGGATTGGTTATCAAAACTTTGTGAAACTTTTGCTAAAGTTATTCTAAATCTACGCTATTTTATATTTCATGCATGATTTCTTGGGTAAAAAAATGCTTTGAAACCCTTATCAAGAAATATTTCATAAATATCTCAAATATATTTTGTCTTAAATTATCAATCAGTAAATTCTAAGTGCGATTGATTTTACCAAGTAAAAAAAGTAATTTTTATATTATGCATAATAGGTATATTTGATTTGATATTCAGTGTTATAAAAAATATAAGGATTGATAGCAGAAAAAAATTGATATATGTAAGTATAACATCGCTTCTATTAATAAAGTATGTTGAACTTCTTATATTGTGGAAGTAGTGCATCATAATTAAGGTATTCGTAAACTGGATACCCATTAAAAAAAAAAAAATAGTCATCAAAACGGAATCTTATTGGAATGTGTTACAGAAGAAGACAAAAGGAAGGATACATTTATAGAAAAAACGTATAGAAAAAACGTCAACTGACTAAAGGATATTTTCCTGTATATACTTAATAAATTTCTGATACGTCCTTGTACAAATCAATAAAAAATACTACAAATAATGTATTTAAACAATAGAAATTTATGTTTAAATATTAAAATCACCTTTTTTCCAGGTTTTGTATTCCAACGACAACGATCTAGAAACTTAGCACTAAAAACCACATCAACATCACACATAAAAAGTAAGACATCTTTTTTATCTGACTTGTTCCATATTTTTTCAGCACCAACACGTAAGCCTTTAGCTATAAAAACTGAACAATTTAAAATCCCTTAAAACTTTGAAAATAAATTTGGCATTTTACCCCTTGAAAAAGTCTCATTCAAAGCTAAAAGTTTTAAATTTGAAGAATTTCCTCCACTCTTTTTCATAGCTAAAACTCGGCTCATTATAGATCTAGCTTCAGAGAGACCATCTTCACCAAAATATATAACAGTCAGTTGAACTCTTTTATCATGTTTTAATGCTATTTTTACAAATTTATCCATAAAACTTTGAAATGTTGCAGTTCTTCCTGATAAAGGTAGAATTATATGAATAAGCTCCTTATCATAGATTTTTGGAAGAACATCAACTTGTATTGTCTGCAGAGGTGCAAATGGACGCATGACTATAACTTTAAGGACTTTAGTACTTCCGATATTATTACCATGTTCATTGTTAGATAAGCTTTTATTTGCATTATCTTTGTTACGAAAATACAATTCATACTGTGTACCTGTTGTTGGTTCATTCCTATAGATACCTTCAGAAAAGTCATCCAAAATATATTTACTATTCGATTGTATAAGTCCTGAGTGATTTTTGTTTAAGCTATCAATAGCCTTGCTAAGTGCATCTAAAAGATCTTTTCTTTTGAAACCAATTGGTTTCTCTACTACCCTTTTCCCTAAGCCCAATTCAATTGGGTAAACCCTACTGAAGGTAAAGTGGTTAAAAGGAATTAATTCGTATTCGTTGTTAAGAGGAAGTCCATGTAAAATTTCAGCAGCCCCAACTTGTTTTCTGATGAATCTAGTACAGTCATATGAGCCTATTGAAGCCATATTGGGCTGTGTAGTTGTACGATTAGGATCCTTTGACATTGTGGAAACTATTTTCTGATTGTAGCTATCATGGTTAACGCCTGAAAATTGAATATTGATTTTAAATGAAAATTACTAAATTATAAATTTTTACTTTTCATTTCCAACAATTTTAACTTCAGTGATTTTATTTCCTCGGTTAGTTTTGTTACTTCTTGCTTATATTCATCCTCTCGCTGATGTAATAACTCAATACATTCATTATTATCCAATTTTGTATTAACACTACGTATATTTGGCTGGTGTGCTGCCTGCTTTTGACTCAGGATAGTCATAGTTAATGTTTTATAATCTGCAAACAAAGTTTAAGCTCAACTAAGAAAACTGATATAGAAATTACATAGCTTCTTGAAAAATTGTAAGTTATAAATAGCAGAATTTTTTTAGAGATTTCAATTATTATTGCTGTAGTATCTAGTCATATAACTGTGCATTAATAGGTAAATTATATATTTTTCTAAATCTAAAACTGAACCGTCATTCAGAATAACCACCATAACCGCAAAGAATGGAATCTTCTTGTGGAACTAATTGCTGGTCTATTTAAAATGTTTTTAAGGCTATTAGTCTGAAAACAGATTTCTTCCATTGTGAAAAGTACAAATGAATATGATAAAGTTGATTTTTCACATAATATATGCAAAATATGTCAATGGCCTTTGTCTTTAATTTATTCTTATGCGTCATAATTAATTAAATAATCAAACGCAAGAATTATGTAAAATATGTATACTTGATCCAAAAATCTTAATGCCTCTTATTCATCTTATTCATTTGATGCAAAAAAAAGCCTACCACATCTCCATAAAGCTTTCGAATAACAAAGAATTAGAAGTCAAAGTGTGACCACTTAAATATTAAATCTGCAGACTGTTTTCTTATTTTGGTAAAATTTTCCATGAATTGAATAGATTTACATATAGCGAAGTGTAAACGTTGCCACAATTCTAAATAAAACGTTAGACAAATCTAAATAATTTCATAAAATATAAAAAAACATATATATATACATATACACCTAATTCGATTTAACACGAGCTAAAACGAAAAAATAATTTTCTTTTTACACGAATTTTTTTGATTTAACACGATTTCCGTATGCATGAACCGCATTTAGGAGGACAAAAAAATAAAAAAATAATAAAAGTCTTTTTAGCATATATGAAATTTTCCTCTGTTGCGAAAGTCTTTTAGTTTGATCGTTAGTTGTTGTCAGTCTCGAGCACGTGCTGTTGAACTATACACCTAATTCTCTTTTTACACGAATTTTTTTTTACACGAATTTTTTGGGAACGTATCTATCGTGTAAAAAGAGAATTAGGTGTACTACACTAGCATATACCGACAGAGATAGTTTAATAAACCCCTCATTTTGAGTCACGTGTACCCGTACGCTCAAAGAAAATGCCGAAAACGTGTGTAACCCAATTTATTAAAAATATATTGGTATATCCTATAAGGTCGAAAGCATTTTAGCGTTTGATTTTTATTTCACTGTCTTATTTTCTTGCAAACATCAAATATTTTTAATCATGAAAATATTTATATATTTTTACTATGTCCAAAGATAATGATTATGTTAATATTTACAGAATATGAAAATAAAAAGATTAAGAAGAAAAGGATAACCTAAATACTAGTTTATTTCATTAAATACTGAACCGGAGTAATTTTCGAATATCTATGGAAAGAAAATTGTGTCTTAATTTTCTTGAGATAATGGAATCCTTTAAAATATTATAACAACTCGTTTTTTTATGGGAGGATACCAGTATTGGACTTTATTTGCTTTTTTTTAGTTTTCAGGATATATAAGTATTTAAACAAAAGATTCTTTCGTCAAACAGCAAAAAAAGTTTTATATACAAGTACAAAACCTTTAAAAAACTAGACAAATATTTAAAGAGCATAATTATTATAATTTAGTCATTACAAAAATCAATTTACTTACCATCATCATCGTGGTTAAGACTATTTTCTGAAATCGAACTATTGTATCCACAATTTGACAATGCTAGCAACGAAATTAACGTTATGAAACAGAACAGAAGCAGAATTTTTGCTAGTAGTTTCGATCCAGTTAAACGGACCATGTTGAGATCTCCATCCAGCAAAAGCAATCATCACCGTTTTCTTGTTATTATCATCTGAAACATGAGGAAAAATTTATTTTCGTTATTTGTAAGATAATTTCTAAATGAGCTTAAATGAATGTATTGTAGTTTATGGTATTTATAAATTATTGGCTACTTTAAAGCTCTTAAATCCTTCTTTTTTCTTTTTTGTTTGCTTAAATTTTCAAATTGTTTTTGCTTTACACTTTAGTCTAATTTCTTTCATAAGGGCCAGACCATAATGAAATTACAAATACAAATTGTAGGCTTTAGGTACAATAAACAAGTTCTTAGAAATATACAAATAAATGTTCATAAAAAGAAGGAAGCAAATTTAAATAAAATTCAAGGAATAATGCGTTAAAATTCACTTACATTCCAAATTTATCACATCATGCATGTTTTGCAAAGAAAATTTAAGAAATAATATTATCCTTCAAAAGAAATTTTTTATTGTGTCACAAATTAGCCTGATATTTAAGATATTTTATATGTATTTTTTTTGGTATAAAGTAATTTTTTGCATTAATTTGCAATTAATTTGTAAAAATAACAAAGACTTATAAAAAAAGATCAGATCGCAGATCCCAGATATCAAAAAATTACTCTGATACCCATTCTGCACCGAAACTTATACTCATTATTACAATACAACGTCAGAAGTTTTGTATGAGTAAAGCACGCATATTAAGCATGTCGCAATCGTGAATAAAATACTTTGAAAGGCTGTATAAAGGAAATTTTGTCATCTATTGTGATTGACAGGTTATCGAACATTCAAAATTACCCTATTTATGTCTCCAAAAGGAATTAAATGGTGGCATTTTTGTAAGTATATTAAAATTATTTTATCAATTTAAAAATAATTAATTCTTTTTCAAGTTATTTTTAATATAATATTTAGAAGTTAATTTAATACTGGTTTTGCAAGTAAGCACATTGAAATTATTTTGTGTATTTTCACAGATTCAATGGTTCAATGTTTACTTTTTATGACACTTTTTGACATTTCCATCAAATTTCCCTAAATTTCCCTAATGCAAACAATTGCCAATGTAAAAACGATTTTTTTATACGGGAGGCTAATACACTGTACAAACCTCAATGGAGAATGGGTATTTCCCACATTATTCCAATTCACTGAAAGAAATTTTGTATCGAGAAACGTGTAATACATGTGTATTAAGAATGGTGAAATCGTGTATAAAATACAGCACTTGAAAGGCTGTATAATGGAAATTTTGGCATCTATTGTGAATTGTAAGGCTGTCCAAAAAGTAAAATTGAAAATTCCTCTATTTATTCCGTCATTAAATATGTTATTTACTTATTATCTAAATTTATTATTTGTTTATTTTGTCTTTTTATTATTTAATTATTTAATTGAAACACTATATTTCGGCACAATTAAATGTTTCAATGTTTATTTTTATAACAATTTCTTTGAAATTTCCAACAAATTTCCCAAATTCAGATTGTGCAAATAGAGAAGCGATTATTTAGTAAGGGAGTCTAACAACTATATAACTCTAAATGAAGGATGGGTGTTAGGGCAAAAAGACTAATTTTTAAGTGACAGGTAAAAAGAGAAAATAATTTAACTCGTCTGCGAATTATTATATTTAATCTTATTTGAGTGCGAGCGTGTGCTATTTTTTGGCAAGTGAGGCTTGAAGTCACTTTAAGACACTCCCATATGGAAAAAAACCATAAGATATATTTATAGTAAATTAAATAAGTATAACCTTAATTTACATCTTAAAATTAAAACTGTGATCAATTTATTAATAATTATTTAAAATAATTTTACGAAAGGCCCGTCATTAACTAATATCTTCTTTTTCTGAACACTTCCTAATGCCATATGCGTCATAGCTGTCATTTTTATGTTGTGGTTTTGTGTACGTCAATTATTAATAAAATTAATTTTTATTTGGGAGGCATTGGCATCTAAAAAATCAACCTTTAGTAAGTATATTTACGCAATTTGTGTTTTTCTACAAAGTAACTTAAACTTTTGTAATTATAACATAAAAATAAATAAAACAAAGAAGCAACAAGTAGCAGCACTCAAATATTGGTGGAATGAATGAAGCTTTTTTTTATTTGTTCATAATGACTAATAGCTAAGTAAATTTTAAATGAACATTTTCCTTTGAAATATTTTACTTTAAAACCATTTTCAAAAGCAAACAAACAAATTGTTTATGTATTTCTGCATCAAACGAAACTTTATACCATATTTCCTTGCTTAAAATGTAGTAGCACAACTTAATACTAGCGAAATGTAAAAATTTGATGTGGCTTTTGTAATTTTTTTCTAAAATTCGAAATTTAGACTTAGCTATCAATATTTTTGGTACTCATATAAAACTATAGTATATTCTTAATATTTTTAAATTTATTTTTAGATCACAAAAAATGGCAACACAAGATGATAACAGTTCTACCTCTAACAAGTAAGTAATAGAAACTACTTCCAAGAAAAAAATAAGTTATTATATCAAAGAGATGAAAATTTTATATTCAAGAAATTCAAATATAATAAAATAAAGAAAATTTTAGGTAAACTTTAGATTCATCAAATAATAAAAGCTATTTATTTTTAAGGAATTTTAAATAAAAGTGAAATAGCAGCAATATTACTTAACTACGGAGTCTTTTCAACCAAAATATATAACGTGCATATTTGAAATGTTTTTAATTGTGTCCCGGGCTAAAAACTAAATACCCAATATCTACCTACCTAAAGATTTTGAAATTGATACATTTATAAATCTATATTATTCTTAAAATTAGATCTCATTTCAACTTAGCATAAATTTTCAGTACAGTATAAAAATGTAACTAGCATTTTAATTCAAAATTTAATAAAATTTTTGGTTAGTTTTTAAGAATAAAGTGTTTATTTTTATTATATTTTTTTCTTATTCAACAGCAAAATATAGTTAGACTTGTGCATTCACTCAAACTAGCAGTATATTAGCGCTTTCATAGTTACTTCAAAAATAAATATTAACCCTTACAACTCTAGCAACTTTATAATTTTTCAATTTGATTCAATTCAAGTTTCAGTAAAAAGTTATTATCATAAAAAAATTTATTGGATGTCAGAATTTTTTAAATTAGTTTTTATTTTAATGAAAATATAGGCAAATGAAATACAAGCATATGAAAAAGAAATTTGCTTGTTAGTTATATTTATATATAACTTTATATAAAGTTATTTTAATAAATGTTAGCTTCATATGTATGTTAGACTCCTGTTAATTTGATCGTATTATTCAGTATTTTCAGAAAATAACTAAAAGTTTAATAAATAAAGTAATAAAGTTTCCCATAATAGTCATTTTTCTAATTTTTATAAATCATTTTTAAAGGAAACAAATGTAATATCAAGGAATAAAAATTTAAGAAATTTTTAGAGCAAGGAAGTATAATATACGCTAGCTTGTAATGTACTAAACGTAATAGAAATAAAATTCTAAAATTCTGCCTGACTGAGTGAAATATTAGCTTAAGAATCAAATTTAATTAACTTTTAACTAACACACTTTTAGCTAACAAAACAATTACCTTATATAAAAATTTCTTTCGGGTATTTAATTTATAAAATTTACTAAATTTTATTATAATTATTTTTGTGATTAATATTCAGTTTTCCGGTTATACCTCCACCACCTTCTAGCGCCCAACCAAATTTGGCACAGAAACGCTTACAGCAAACCCAAGCAAAGGTCGATGAAGTTGTTGGTATTATGAAAGTAAATGTCGAAAAGGTATTAGAAAGGGATCAGAAATTATCCGAACTTGATCAAAGAGCTGACGCTTTGCAGTATGGTGCATCACAATTTGAACAACAAGCTGGTAAATTAAAACGAAAACATTGGTGGGCCAATATTAAAATGATGATTATTATGGGAGTAATTGGTGTTGTCTTATTAATAATTATAATAGGTAAGTTGATCTATTCGTTTTTGTTGTTAATTTCATTTCTGGTGATTGGTAAACTATGATAACTGTTGGAGGGTAGTCATGGTGGAAGTGATTTCAAGTAAATTGTAATCGGGTGTCTTATGGATATCAAAAAACTGATGAAATATAAAATATTACCGGAGAAAGTCACTTGACGTCGCTTTTACCAGAACAACCGCAAAAAATTTCTATAAATGTTTTTAATAAATTTTATTTTTGTTATCTGCAACATTTAATGCCTGGGAAGTAATTATTCATTTTATATTTTGGAATGGTGTTAGGAACATATTTATAAGCACTCCTAAATTGCTCTGGCCTATTGTAAATTTTTTTAAAGAAAATAAATATAATTTGATTTTCACTTCTCTAATGAAACTGCTGAAAAAATTTTGGTGAATTTAACAACTGGGATACGAACTTGGTAAAAGTTAAAAGTAAAAATCAATTTTATAAATCTTGTCAGATTTTTTTTTTGTTCATGGTAAAAATCAATATTTTATAACACGACTATAGTTCACTTTATAGCTATAGCCAAATATTTGGTTGAAATTTCATGAGCTAATATCCAAGTCGCTTCGTTGTGAAAAAAAGTGTTAATGCTTTAAAATAATATAATGGATTAAATACCCTTTAACTTTAATATTTTTATAAACTTTATACTTTAAACATAGACCGTAAGGACAGTAGGAACCTACAATGAAATAGCGATAAAGGTTTTTTTTGTAGTGACAATGAGTTTTGAAGTGGTATGACAGTCAAAATCGAAATTCTGCTTCGTTGCTGCATGAATAACTTTCTATGAAAGCTAATTTCTGTCTGCTTTATAGATAAATTTTGACTAGTGCACTTTTTATATTATAATGGCAAGCACTATTTCATAAATGAAAAGTTTCTAGGATATATAGTGATGAATGAGGACTTATCTCATAGTTATATTTATTATTATTTATTACCAGTTATATCACAACAGCGATCAAAAGACGCTATTATAGAAGATAGTTATTTTTTAATATACATTCTGTTTTATGTAAAAAAGTGCAACTAATAATTAGGAGTATGGTTCTATTAATTTTTTAAATTATTATAACTTTCATTATTCACTCTTAACTACATCTTATTCTTAGTAGCATTATCCTTCTCTAAAACATTGAAGCTTATACCTATCTTAAATGTATTTTTAAAATGAGTTTTGTTTAATTTTTATTTTCAGTTATGCTCACTCAATAAACTATTTGTTGATCAAAAAACACAAGTTAGCAGCAAGCATTTTTATTTAGCAATTTTAGCCTAACAATAAATCAGCTTCAATCGTTGATATTAATTTGCATATGCTTGAATTATGTAAGGTGGCTTTAAATGTATTATTTAAGGGCTTTAAGTCTAAAACAAAATCTTTTTTTTTTGTATTAAGTTTAACATTTAAAGTTTATCTATAGATTTTTTTTTGTTCTACATATTTAAAAATATTAATTTTTTATATTATAGTCTAATAGCCAAATAATGCTTATAATATTTAGTTTTTGCTGAAATATAGAAAACGTCACAAATAAACACAAAAATACTTAGCAATAAAATTTTCACATGAGAATTGTATGTTAGGAAATGTACACAAACTATGATTATTATATTTATTAATAAAATATTTATTATTTCTTACTTGGGGCTATTTATGTAATTTTATATATTATAAGTATTAGATTAAAGTTATTTATAATATTAAAGAAGGTAATTATTTAAGGTTTAAGCAAATCATTTAGACCCTCAGTCATCTAACACATCTTGAATGTAGTGTATATTTTATTTTTATTTTTATGTAAAACTCAGAAATACCTGAAGAAGCCATCAGATCCTTGCAGTAATTCTTCCGGAATGTAACATAAAACATGTAGTACTTAGAATTTGCGCAGGGTAAAAATGAAATCCTTGATTTTCATTAAACTACAAACACAAAATATCCGGATAACCTATGTAATTATTTATTTGACTGATGTACACAGATTCTATTGATTTGTTTGCTAACACAATTATGAAAAAAAATTTTATTAAAAATTTCAAATTCGGAACTGTTATATATATTTCTCTTTTTAATTTTATATTAAAACAATTTTTCTATCGGGGTTTTTTGCCATTAATATTTTGCCTAACAAAGTGCGAGATTAATAAATAAAAATATATTTCCACGATATTCCCTTTCACAACTGCTCTATTTACAGTACCTGTATAAATTCAGCTGAATAAATAAATAATAAGTCAAACAAGTACTTGCTTCTTTTTTTTTCTTAAATTTAACATCCCCATCATTTGAAACAAATTTTTTCACGCAGCATTTTTTAAAAATATTTGAAGAGGCTTTATTCACTGCAGTAAAGTTTTGGATAATACTAGGATAGATGAATAATTAGCAATTCAATTTTTCTATTGAAAATATTGGCTGATGATATAATTTATTATGCATATGAGGTCGTATTGACTTCGTAATGGTTGATAATTAATCTCTCTTTAAAACAGCAGATTACAAAATCAATTTGAGTGAAATGATTCCATATATTGTCTAACAGTTTCAAATAAACGTAGCAACGATCTTTCGAAAATTATTAACAATTGTATTATTTGACTACGTAAGTTTCCTCTTTACATTTACATTTGTATGCAATGTCAAATGTTTAGTTACTTGCTGCCCTTAATGTTGTTAAGGCTTAAAGTTACGAATGCAGGAAAGATATCATCTCTCGAATCAACCAAAAGAGCTAATTTTTTTTTCGAAAACATCAATGGATTTTATTCTTGATGAATTTTTCATTGGTATACTTTTCCTATATATGCACAAAAAGAATTCGTATAAGGAAAATTTACTGATTTGCACTTTTCCTAATGGTAAGAAATAAATTGGGCTTTTGCCCAATAGGCGAATGTGTCACAAGAAGTTTCAAAACTTTCCAAATCACTTCACAAAACAAAAATCTTGCTCTCATTTAAAATCTTAAAATTACATATTTATCAGTCTCAAGTGTCAAGTGTTAGATTTGTAGTGTATTGTAATTGTAATTTGCTAATTTCCAAACATTTTTATCTGACGTGTGTGCTGACAGTACGTGATTAAAAAATATCAACTCAATCTGAAAATCTGAATCAAGTGCTATCAAATTATAATGTCAATTAATTTTACATACTCAAAAAAATAGTAAAGGGAAAATTTGATTAAAAATAAAACTGAAAATTTTTATTGCTCGGTTAAAGAACATGTCATTAGAATTTTCAAAGACTTTAGCATTTTAGTTTTTTTTATTATGTAATCATAAATTAACTATAAATAAGAGGGAAAAGAATTCATATAATTTATATTTAAAACTAATTTTATATAATTTCAGTTTCATTGTTACCCGAAGGATCTACAGATACCACTTCAACAAGCAACGAAACAAAGCCTTAAACAATGTTTTAAAAAATAATAAAAATGCACAAAAAATAATTTAAGTTAAAAGAGGAATATATATTTATATATATATATGTATACGTCTTTTGTATCGTAGATTTTTGTGATGTAATGCTTAAATATTTGCCTTAATGAAACAAATTGTTCGATATATATTGCCTAAAGGATAATGATATCCCTCTAAAAATTAAATTTTTCATATATATTTGTGTTATATTCATGTTATGTGCTATGAATTTTTTTTTAGTGTAAAAATTTGAAATTATTTTTGAAAAAAAGAACTTATATACAATTTATAAAAATATTTTTCTTGTAATAAAATTTATTATATGTTTAGTTGTGTTTTAGTTTATTGTTAATCATTGAGTCAAATATCTTAAATTCAAAAGTTTCTTAATTTGATATATGATTAAAATAATCTTTGAATTTCAGCAAAATCAAAAAAAAGAAATCCTTGAAATGAAAACGTATTACATAAGTAATATACAAGCATCTTCTTTAGAAATTTATCTATTTCAGTACACTTGAGTTCTAACAATATTCAGTTAATGTCATGAAATTTGGAAAAAAAAAGAAAATTTTTAAAAAGCTTTCAGATGGTGAACAATAATTTTTATTGCTAAGTTAAAAGTATTTGTGCCTCAAGTATGCGAGAGTGGAATAAGTCCCTTAAGAGTATTATTTCAAACATTTGATTTGAACTTTGGACTGTTATAGCTTAACCTATTCAAGGAATATTTTTAATATTAACATCGCACTTGAGCTTTTAAGTTCTTTAACAATTCCTTTACACTTAAATAAAGAATTAGTTTGAATTATAAACAGTTTTGTGAAAGGAAAGTTATTGACTGACTGAGTTTTTCGTTCACTGCGCTTTCAATTTCTTGAGACAGGGTGCCATCTTTTCCTTTTAGGAATATTGCAAGGAAAATTCTCTGTTTTGAAACAAGTCTTTGACTGAGGAATGAATGAAAGGAAATTTAGAGTTAAAAATCGCAACGAGTTCGCCATCCTAGCCACATTATAAATTAAAAATTGATGAGATTTTCAGTAGTGCAGGTTGTTATAACGGTTACTAAAACGAAAGTTTTACTGATGCGTATTTTCTATTGAATTGCTATTGAATTTCGATGTGAATCAAAAAACAAATTATATCTTTTCTAAAATAACTACGTCTCGTCCAAAATATTAATTTTTGATACTTGGAAGTATTATACTATCCTTGGTGGATGGTAATAGCCATTAGTTAGCTGGTAAAATAAAAGTTTAAACTGTAGATTTGTTTTTTGTTTGACTTTTCCCTGTTCTATTATGTAAATTTTTTTGCTAATAAATCTCTAATAACGGGAGAATGAATTTTTAATATGCAAAAGGACTATTAAAAGAATAAAATTTATGCATATTATTGACTCCTTTTTTTTCAATATATTCTTTTATTTCCACCATCATTTTCAGACGAGTATCAATAGGCATCAATAGGCTCTGTAATTCCAATACTTCATTGAAAGGATGTGGTTGACTGGCTGAATGTTTTAATAAAATCAGAAATATATACAACAGAAGGGCTAAAAATTGCTAGTTTATTATTAATTAAAGCATATGATGATTGAAAAAAGGTGTTATTTTTTATGTTTCTGTTGTCTAGGAATAAGTTTTTAGCATAAAAATGTGCATGAAATATTATTTCAATTATGAGCATACTAAATATATTCTTTGATAGGAACATTACGTCCTTAAAGGTAAATGTAAACCAGAAGACTACTTCTGAAGAATATACTTTAAAAAATATTAAATGAATCGATATCATTTTTAAAATTACTTATTTTAAACCCTAAGCAACTGAACCGAAAGAAATATTAACTTTCTTCAGTCCGCGATACAAGAATGGTGGTAGTAACATAAGTTTCTAAAGTACAAATCAATTGACTCTAAATTATTACTATAACTCAGGTTTAATTTAACTCATGGATCTAGTTTTTTAAAAGCTTATAACCTATTATTTTGAATGAATATAGTTAAACGGAGTTATCTCTTATCACGTTGATTTTAAAAATTTTTTTGGTAATCGAATATACTTGAGTTAGTATCATATATTTCAAAGAAAACAATAAAAGATATTATTTAATTGATAATAAATAAATAATTAAAGTGATTTTGCGTGGAGTCTAAAGACGACCCAAAAAACAGTGCTGATCATAAATTTTTAACCAAACAATTCAATTGGAAAAACCAAAAACTTGATAATTTTACTTTTTGGCTAAAAACAGTAATAATTGTGAAAAGCACCACTGTCAATTTGTTCCGCTCAATTATTTTCAACAGGCTTTACGATAATTTTTCTGACCATAATTTCCTAATTCTTTTTGTCATGCAAAAAATACTTAGCTATTGCCACTAATAAAAAAATTTCATGAAAAAAGAAAAAGTTTCTCACAGTCTGTCGTCTTCTTGATTTCATACTTTGCTTGCTTTTTTAAAGTACACACTTATTTGCAAATGATTTCATTGTCCTAGATAGCTGAGCATTTTACTGAATAGTTAAACCTTTTCTTTTTATCCTGCATAAAGAATTATCTATGGAATATTTAGTTGTGTATGGTTCTTAAGTAAAAGGATAAGTTAAATGCTCTGTATGCTAAATAGTTAAATTTCATTGCTTAAATTGTCGTTGAAATATATCTTTGCTGAAATAAAGTATATGTATAACTGTGCATCAAGGACAATAATTGTAAAATCTAAAAAATTTAAAATAGAATTATATTATTTTGAATTATTAACAGAAAAGTACATCGAATTTACTGTCAAATATACTATGTACGTATATAGTAAATTATGAGCTAATTTGGTCTGAGCTTCTTTCTAGTAATATTATTACGATTCAATGTAGGAAAACTATTATTTATTTATAATATTATTTGTAATATTATCATAGTTTCTATTAAATTTTTGACCAATCAAGTTAGAAATTGCTCAAATGACATGTCATAACATGACTGGTAAAACTTTATCTGAAAGTTTTTTCGGTTATAACCGAAAAATATTCGATGTAAATAAAAGTATATTCTTGTGAAGTTCTTATAATGTCGATTTTATAAGTCAGTGAATTAGATATTTGTATTAAATTAATAAAATAGTTTTATAATACATTTCTTTAGAATTTGAAAAGTAACTTTTTGATTATGATTTTTTATGTTACTTTAGCACAAAAAATCTTTCATGATTTCCGTTGAGTATAAAAACGCATTACTCGTACACCCATCTCTCTCATATAAATTAGCATTATTAGCGATTTTAGTAACTTGCTAGATTTCTGAATCATATTCTATGCCTTTTTAGGGCATAGGTGAGGGAAATTCGTTAAATGACGTGTATACACGACGAATGTAGGGCGAAATGGTCCTATTCCAAATTTTATGAAAAACGAAGAACTACATTTTTATTTAAGAGAAACTTAACAATTTATTTCAGCAAAAGTTTTTAAAAATCCTCAAATAATAATAAAATAGTTTTCATAGTCAACGAGTAAAAACATTTATGTAGGATCTTTGGCCACTGTAAACGCCCTACGCGCTTATTAAGCTTGTGGTTAATATTTTTTTCGTTAAAATCCTAGTAACTTTATTACCAAATCAAATATTAAAATTTTTGCTTTATTGTGAATAGCTTATGTACTTTTATTATTTTAGTTAATATTTGTACCTTGTATATCAAAAATTTGTTAGGTGGTTTTTTGAAAACATGCTTCGGATTTGTAAAAAAGCTAAACAACATATGTACTTCTGTTATGTCGCGTAATTTATCAATTATTATTATTACTCTGTGATAGTTTTGTTACATTTGATGTCTAAACTAAACAATCTCAGGTAATCCATATAAAATTGTATAACTAAAAATATGCATAAGTGTATTAATATTAGTATACATACAATAAAAACTTCTTGAACTCTTGTTATTTTAAAATCTGTAAGTTAATGTTACTCTAACTGAGAAAAATTAATCTTTCAATAAAACTTTTATGTTTCGAATTATAAAATAGCGTTTGATGGTGACTTTTCTAATAATTTTATAAGATAATTTGTCAATTCTGTTTACATATTTCATTATGTAAATTCCAGATTATATTTTATTAACATTGAAAATTTAAAAAGAAATACTTATTAGTCTATCCGTAATAAGAGTTTACTAGTCATAATCTAGGTCAAGTTTTTTCTAGCACTAGAATTTAAATTTATTTTTTTACTTTTCACCAGATTTCTCATGTAAATTAGTCTTTTACTAACCATATATTTCTTCTTGTTAAGGGATTTGAATAACTAAGCGCTGTTGAAAATTGCTGATGAGTGTACTTTGTAAAAAAACGAAAAATAGAAAAATATATATCTTGCACGCTAAGTTTTAGGTCACCCAAGCTGTTTGTTTAACATCGTTAAAGTATGTATTTTTTTAAGGTTTAAGTGTGATAAAAAATTTTACTTGCCAAGCTACTAACATTCCTGTTTAGTTTATATTCACTACATGTTTTGGCATATTTGATACGAGATAACAAATACCATGCTTAGAAAATCACTACTATTAGTTATTTCTTTGGGATTCTTACCAAAGCAATTAATTATCCCTATTCTTTAATCTGAAAATAATCTACGAGTATAAATACATAGAAATGTTAACTAAATATTTATTATTAAATGATAAAAAGAAAATAAGATGAATTTTCTTAGATTCATCAACTATTTTTTCTCCTGTTTTTCTAGAAGAAAATATATATATTTAACGAAAGTTAATAAAAATAGTTAACTTGACATTTTGACTTACTTTAAAGGGTAGAGAAAAGTTCTGTGGTTTTTTTTCAACCGTTTATTTGAAACTTAATCTAAAATATGATTTGCTTCGTTAATTTAAGCTGTGTTCCAACGTTTCGGAATATTATTTAATTCTCTGGAAAATAGGGCAATATTTAAAAGTTACCCACTGCTATCTGACCTTTCTTATAACTCGCGTATTCATTTCTATCAAAAAAGTTTTGCAGCATCGAAAACTCAGTTCTTTTTACTTACTTTAGCAGTTCTAAATGCTTACAGAACTATCTTACTGATTTTTATAGGAAAATAATAAATTAATTGAAAAGAAAATTGAAGAAAAGATTTTACTGAATAATTCTTTCTGGCAACAACGGCGTTAGCATGATTAAAAAAAGATCATAATAACTATAAAGCTATTTGTCACTTTTCCTTATAGAAATATTTATAGAAATGTAATTCCATATTTAATCATTAAACAATTTCCTTACCTTACATAAACAAAGCAAGTAAAACTTTCATAGCTTAAGCTTAAAAGAAAACTTTTACTTATGATTGAATACTTCATGCCCATTTTTATTTTTGTTTCATAGATTAAATATACATAAAAGAATAAAATGAATGTAAAACAAATAACGAAAATTGAAACCCCTTGAACATATGAAGGAAGTAATGGAAAACCAAAATTATAAGAATTGTAATCGAAACAAAGAACTAAACGTAGGAAATATATACGTATAAATAGCTCCGACAGTTGATGCTGTTCTTGAAAAAAATTCATAAATAGAATATTTAGCACCACTTGGCTTAACTTCTTTATTTGCAGCACAAAATAAAATATCGGTTGATATTTTAGCTTTGAAATTTTTTACTCCCATTAACTTTTTTATTCTCCATTTGAGATTGACGTTAGAAAATGTTTTACTAATAAATAAAAGGGTGGTGGAAGGTAAATTGAACTAAAAATTGAAGAAAAAAATTATAGAGTGTAGAAATTTTGAAATTTCAGGTTTAGAAGTTAAAAAAAAATTTCAAAGATGCAAAAAATGATTTACACAAAATTTGTACAAGCAATTCTGTTATTAATACTCGAAGATATCGTAGATATTCCAGCGGCTAGCTCTTTTTTTCTTTCGAAACTAAGTAGAAGGAAAATTTGTATAAAATCTTTTACTTTTTTCGTTTGAAGGGTAATATATTTCTTTAAGGAGTTTGGGGTATTCTTTAGTGTACAAAAATGAGTATTTTAAAAAGTTTCTGCTTTATAGTAATTTAATTTTATTTAGAAAATAAACAAATAATAATATATTTTAACTTTGAAAAGAAACAAACTCATGTTGGCTTTACTTATTCCATTTGAAGTCAAGTCTTCACCACATGTGGAAGTAAAGAGGTAATAATCATGAATATAAGAAACAAGTGCGCTGTTATTAGTACCAAAAGACCTCACCAGTTAAATTACATGTTGTGTTTAGGACCTTTATTTTTTGAGCTGAAGTGATAACATGTAATTCATATTTTACATTTTATATTTTCAATGGAATCACAATGCTGGCGAATTTCTTACACGTAGTACACGCTGAATTTGCACTCATCTTAATTGTCATTTAGCTTCTATCCCCAAAACCTTTTTGTTTCTTTTTAAATGTGCGTAATCGACCTTTCATCCATTTAATGTCCTATGCAATCTTTTTTATTGAATGTTCTTTTATCGTACGAAGTTAAAAAATACTTTAATATGTTTTAAAAACACCATGTAACTTGTAACTTGATTGCTTTGTCCCATATTTAATTTCTGACTGTTCCAAAAGCTCCGACTTTTACCAGATGACTCCCCGAGATTCGGAATCGCAACTGTTTGCTTAGAGTGGAAACTTATGCTAATTGTAAGTCACTTGCTATGAACTCGTAGGATATAAGATGAAATGCTGAACGCAAGAATAGCCAAAATGATTTCATTTGTTAGTTGTTTGAGTAAAATTGAGCTTACAAGTATAATCGTTAGTTTAGAAATTATTCATAGAATACAACAACATTCATTTTCTCAATTCATTGCAAAACTTTTGTTTGTGCTCATCTATAAAACTTAGTTTTTTACCACAATATATAAGTCGTCTTTAGTTTTTTTTTATGAACAAAGCTTGTGGATAAATTAAATTTAACTGGAGAAATGTTGTCTTGTAAGAAATTTTATATTATATATATATATTTTCTAGTATATCCTCAGTATCCAGAACTTTTTGAAACTTTATCCTTTACAAGAAATTAATACTGTCCACAAACAATGTGTGTATTGCTTTTATCTATATAAAGCTTACACGACTTCCTTAATATCTATAGAACGGATATGGTATACATATAATAGATTTGGTTGATATGAATATATCCTGAAATCATACTATAGAAAATATGAAACGCATGCTCAAACCCATTAAATGGATAACCATTCTGAAAATTGAATATTTTGAGGCATAAATAAAAATTAATTTAAAATATTGAAGAATTTTTCACAGGAAAGATTTGATTAATTTATGAGCGTCAGACTAGACATTCCTTATGATGGGAAATTATTTTAGGTGGCGATCCGAGGGCTTAAATTCTTATATGATATATATATATATATATATATAAAACTCGACATTTGACTCAAGTTTTTCGAAAAACTTTCATTTCATTATAGAAAAAAATGGTGTAAGTTTTAGCTTAATCGCATGATTATTTTTAAAGTTATCACTGTTGTGAGAAAAATGCGTTTAAAACTTGGACTAGCGAAAAATTGTATATATATACATCTTAATCAGAGATTCCGGAAAACGACTAGAACGAACAGAAAAACTTCGAATTTCAAAATGGAAGACTCTAAAGTATTTTAAAAGAAAACTATGTTATTGTAAAATCACAACCAAAAAATGAATTTTATTTACAAAAATTGAAATCCCATAATATTTTTATAATTGACTCTTTATTGTTACATTGCTTAAAGAACAGAAGTAATGATAAAATTAACATTAAATCGATAGGTTACCAATTCAAGATTTATAAATCCAATAAAAGTATATCTAAGAATTTAAGAATTCACTAAAGGATTATAAAATGTTGCTATTTTGAAAAAACTTGCAGTGAAATCCCGGAAAATGTACATAAGCGATGATAAAATACAATCATACTTAATATTGTCATATTTGTCTTTTTAAGTCTTGGGAAAATACGAATGGTAGAAAATAAAGGACCATTACTTTTGTAACCCTTTATTTTATGCATTTTACTGTTTTCAAATGTATGTACTTGACATCCATTATAGGTATTATAGTTGATATCTCTGCAATTTCTTTACGAAAGATTAAATGGGTTTGTTGTTAACGTGTTTTATTTATAGTCATTATTAGGGCATAAGATAGCATAATAGGATATAGTAAGGATATAAATACTTGTGATAGATGTGATTTCAGTTAATTACAACTTGTGATCTTGAAGTTCAAGACTAATTTACCATATGATTTGATTATACATCTGCTTAATTAGTTTATTACATGTTCAGGTTGTTATTCAGTGACAAATGATGCTATCTGTCCCCAAAATGTTGTAAAATTAAATATATTCAGTTACCAATGTTAATATAATTTTCTAAATTAAACGTAGGAATTGGATTTAAAGCTCTAGGCAATTATTTATTTTTTTAATTTGCTTATATTCTTTTCATTTAATTATTTTCCTAATATTTATATAAATTAAGCCTGCGTATGTTCGTGTTGCAAAATTTGAAAAGAAGTAGTTGAGTTAAGTTGAAATTTCCACAAAATCTATAATACATACTTAAAGTAATTAAGAACTAATAATCCCACAATTGCATTTTTAGTAAGAATTTCTGTATTATTTTTGCAATAGTAATTTTAACAGTTTGGTGGATCTTTTAAAAGTTCTTAAGAGTATTAGGATTGAGTTTCAATGGCACAAACAAAAACATAGACAAAAGCATTTAATAAAAACTGTAAAAAACTGTAATTCAACTAAAATTAACTGAGATTATATAAAATTTTGGCAGCTATCACTTGGAGGTTAGTATATGTTATAATATGGAATCTTTGTTCTAGGTGATTCTCTTGTGTCATTGTCGACGTTGTCCTGGTGACATGTTTAAAATTCGGCAAATATCTTACAATATGTCCTTAAAAACTATTACCTGGAGTTTGTAAGTGTATTGTCAGGACATAAATTTATAAAATAAAATTACGTTTTAGTAATTTAGATTTACTGATTGAATAAACTCCAGCAGCCTAAGGAAGTTAATTTTTACTTCTGCTAGAAAAAAGAAAATCTTTCGAAAAAGCTCTAATATTTTCGTATTCTTTTCCTCTTTTTTTGAAATCTTAAACAAAAAAGGTACTTTCCTTATTGACTCCTTTTAAAGACTTAAAATCAATTTTAATGTTTGTAAATACTAAAAAGTAAAATATATTTCTAATATTAAATTTATCTATCTAAAGATTTCCTCAAACTTTGTAAACATTACTGCTTATTTAAGGGTTTCATTAAATTTTTTATTGGTGTTTTTATATTTCTCAATAAATAAAATTCTTGTACTATGAACATGACTCAGTTTGACCTAAATTTCGATTTGGCTTCCAGAGAAACTTGAAGATTCTTGATGGAGTATATTTTCTTTTTAAAACTGTAAAAAAAATCAATAAATGGTTTTATTTTAAGTAGATATAATTGCCATTGCATACCTTAGACATCATTTACATCGACATTATGTGAGCAACATGATAAAAAAGAAAAAAACTAATAAAATTTGCTTGAAAAATGAGGTCTATACTTTAATAAATTGGAGTAAATTAATGCCACTTGGGTTATATTATGAATACCAATTAATAACACTTAATCTTAATATTTTTAATAAATCACCTTGACTTAAGTGGATGAGTTTTATAAGTTAAAGCTATGCAAAATAGTAACAGAATATGCAATGAAATGCAGGACTAATAAATATACTCTAACACTTTCTTTATATAATTTTTTCTTTACTTTAGAACAAGGAGAACAAATTAGATATATAACAACCATTTGTAAACTGAATATTAATACTTAGCTGCTTAACAACTTAAGTTTTCTTCACCTAAATATATGTATTGTAGTTAATGGAAACTATGCAGTGTAAGTAAAAAAGCTTCTTGGTACATTTATTGTATTTTCTTACAAACATAATCACAGAATTTCTACTTATTTATTGAAAATTTCCTCTCTTGAATGGGTTATATAAGTGAAGAACCATTAACTAATTTTAAAGTAGATTTTCATATTTAATTTTGTTCTTACTCTATTTTTGCAAAACTTCAACCTTAAAGCATATAGGATATTATATCTATATATAAAAATTCCTGTTTTAGGAGCTTAAAGCAAGGCTGGCTGAGTGTGAAAACGACGTTAAAATATTAAAGTTTCATTCAAAAATGAAATGAATTACCGCTTTAGGCTTACGGCTATAATTTAACATAAAATAGGGCTTTATTTGAAAGTACCGGAAGAATAGTTCAACATTTTAGGTTGAGAATTAATCAGGAAGTTTTTCATAAAAGAGGCAATTGAAGAAGTTTATTACAATGTCTAGTCTAGAATAATTCTTCTTTATGAATAGCTTAAGGAAGACTACTGCTTTTTTTCTAATTTTTTTAGATTTTTTTTGAAATGTTTCCCTGAAAATATTTCTGATATTAAAATTAAGTTGAGGTTTTTAAGCTTTATATAAAACTTTCATATATATAACTTTTTTGTTGGTGGTCGCAATAGATTTGAATCAGGGTTTCCGGTCGTAAGTTTTTACTTTTGATATATAAATAATGAAATAGTCCTAAGCCTATGTGAACTAAATAAAATAAAAACCTTTTGCGAACGAGGAAATAGTTATATAAAATGAATTTATTAGTATTATACCTACATAGTAACATGTATAGGTTAGCAATTAAGTGATTGCGGATATGTTCAATAGATCTTTTTGGCACATTATTTTGGTTTTATTTTTATCAACGTGTTCCTTAATCTTTTTCTTATTGCTTAGACCTTAAGATTAAGATATTTTCATGAATTCAATGAATTTTACATTTCTTGGGATACCTTTAATGTTGGTTTGTATTCAGTAAATCTAATCAATTTGGATTTGAAATTGATGTTTCTATTTATATATGTATTTAGAAATAATGACGTGATTCTATTTAAGCCAATTCACTTTTGAATTAAATTTATAAAATTAGCTTGAGTAAATAAATTTTCTTGATTATTTATTTAATTTTGTTTTTATACTAATTTAAAAATTAAACTGTAATTGTGTGTATTTTATACGAAAAGGCAAGCATTTCTGAAACTAATTTAATCTGATCACTAAAGGTGGATGGTTTAGAATAGCGGTAAGTAAAAAGGATCATGAATAATGTAGCAAAGTCGACACAAAAATATGTAATTTCCCAAAAAAATATTATACTGCCAGATTGCTGGGATAATAAAGGAATTTTTTAAAGTCTTACAAGAAACACTAAATGATTAATTTAAATGTATAAATTAAACAGCTGGCCAAACTGAGCGATATAGAAAAAGGGAATCAGTCTGAATTAATAAATCAAAAGAATTTTATTTTCCAGCAAGGTAATACAAAGCCCAAAACATCTTTGGCCACCGTCAAAAGTTATTGGAACTATTTAAATGAAAAAATTTTTAATAATACTGAGAGTAATGTAAGTGCTTTCAGGTGTTTGGGGATTTTATCTGTAATTACCACTGAAAGGTTATTTGCCAAAGGTGGAGTTATATGATTCTTACTTCCCCCTGATCCACCCTTATCTACCCCACTGAATGCTGATCATGTTTAATCGCATTTAAATCTGCTTTATGTGTAAAAATTATAAGTCTTTTTAACACGGAATTATAATAATGATTAAAAGATGGTACAAGCTCTAGCAGAAATTTTGAAATTTGTTTCCTATTAAATATTTGGTTCTTTGTATAGATTTTCCAATTATGTAGGCTCAAATAGCAAAGTAATATATTTTATATATGTATTTCACATAAAAAATATATAAAAAACTAGTTATTAATTTATTTATTTATTTATTAATGAAAGAAAGTTTATATTTAATCTAAATAAAACAAGAAGTTACATTGGCATAATATACAAAGTTTTTAAAATCTAAATGATATAAGCTCCGAGAACACAATTCAAGTAAAATTGAGGACAAGGAGAAGATCTTAATGGAATGAGTAAGTCCCTTATTATTCTTGTATGGTTTATCACGAGTCACGGAGTCTTTAAACGGTATTTTGAATTTTAAGTAAAACAACAGTCGGTAGGTGTTTCCTACACTACTTTCTTCATTAAATGCAACTGGAAAAAGAGGAAAATTTGGGCTTAAGATTAACCCTGAATGTGGAATCTTGAAATTATTTGTCTAAGTCGATAGATTGTAGTTTTTATTGCATTCGTCGATGATGCATAATCAAAAACCAAGATAGAAAGATAGTATTAAAAATGCATATCTGTAAATTTTTTATATACAAATTCATAAGTAGCCATTTTAAAAAAGTTTACTGATGTTTTCCCTGAGAAAGTAGCCAATATGATTAAAGGTTTCTCTACCATTTCAATTAAAAGCTTGAAGATTTTTAATTCATTTATTTATTAGTTAAGTTTTACTGAACTTGCTAAAAATAAAGAGTGTGTTTTAAAAGATTTTATTCACAGCATTATCCGTCAGATAAAAGCAGCTTTCCGTATTTTTCATGAAACGAACTTTTGGTTATTACTGATGGCATTTGAAAGCTTAAATTGGTAATATTTTGTTTCGAATGCTAAATAAAGCAAAATTTATAAAATTTATTAAACAAAAATACTCTAATTTATTAGGCGGATCGAATGCATAAAGATTTTAAACTTCTGAACTATTTAAGTCATGAACTATTATTGTTTATTTTTTGGTTAAAGGATAGCCATTAGTCAAGCAGCAAAGAATGATGTGATTTCCTTTTTAAATGAAAAATTACTACACAATAACTGCTCATTATTCTATCCAGGGGCCATATGTACTGTTGCTTTTTTTGCTTTTACATTCTCTTTTATAAACTGTATAAACAAGAGGAATATCAAAATTCAATATAATTTTAAAAATTATAAGCTAAAAGGGACTTGCTGTAGTAATGGGTTAAATAATAATTAAAAAAAAGCCAAGTATTAATATAGTTTGATGTCTAGAAAAACTTTCTGTAAGAATGACGACTTCTCACCTCTTTTTGAATTTATTTCCTTTCATAAATCTACCAAGCTAAAAATTAGGTATGCCAAACCAACTAGTTGATTGCTTCCAAAATTTGGCATAAGACTTAATAACTTAAAGTAAAATTTTCAAATAAAATTAATTAATTGGAAATTTGTTTTTGTTTTATACGAATCAATAGTTATTACCATTTCATTTGACAAAAATTAAATTATTTTTTGACAGTTAATGGGTTTAAAATTAACGTAGTTAAAAATTTTTACAGAGTTTTTATAAAAAAGATTGAAAGATTTTGAGATTTAAAATAAAAGCTTCTGAAATTTTAGGTAAACTTTTATGTGTGGGCGCACATTTTCTGTTGTTAAATTTATTTGACATTGTAATTAGATATTAAAAGCTCGGTTGGAAAAATAATCATCTTGAATATTATTTTGCTTAAATAATCTTTTTTCATGCAGAGAAATTTTGCAAAATGCAACGTCAAATATGACATCCTATACAAAAAAGCTAAATTATATGTAAGGTATGATAATCTTCACTTTAAATTTACTTAGAAAGTAAGTAAAGAGCTTCATTTAACAAAATTATTACTATTAATAACATAATTTAAGTTATTTTATTTAGCCTTAGAAGACTTATACATATCTATTCTATTATATACTCCTGTTGTTTTTGGTATTTTCCCTTAAAGTTTTCTAGTCTGAGTTATTTTTTCAAACCGTTTATTATTTCTAGATATTTCTAATATTTCTACTAAATATTTTAATTGGAACACATTCGTTTGAGTAAGAACTGTACTTTCTTTAAATTCCTTATCTTTTTTCAAGCAAAAGTTTGTTCTTCTCTGAGCACCACTGACAGAAAGTTTTAAAATCATATTTCGAATTTTAAAGGCAACAAATTTTCTTTTTCACTTAATTTATGTAAAAATGTTAATTTTGTTTTAACAAAACATTCAATAAGTCAATAATAATGAAAAAATTCTTAATAGCTTCATAGCAGCAAAAGTTCTCCTTTTCTAATACAAAGCACCGCGTCTAAAATCTTTAAAAACGATATTCCGACTGCATAAATTGACCTTTTAGTTGACTTTACATATAGCGTCTTCGACAGATCTAAACTTTATAGACTCGTAGCTTTTTGCAAACGTTAAAGAAATGCTCCTGAGAAATGAATTTGGCTCAAATGAATACGTAAAAAAGTATTCAGCACTGTAGAACTGAAGGGAAGGAGCTTTTTGATTTGTCTGTTGTAAAAGTTAATTATTTATAGAAAGAAACCATATTAAGTACCGCAATCTTACATTTTTGCCAGCTTTGCATTTAGTCGGCACATGGGCTGAAGCCTTAAGTTTAAAAAAATGTTTGAAAGGAGTCTTCAAACATTTTGGTTTGCCATCTGATATGCGTGGCATATAAATAATAATGAAAACCAAAAACTACTAATTAAAAAACTTAGCATTTAGTTGTCATATTGATTTATATTGCCTACTTCGGAAGCATTCGTAAAAACTGCTTTCCTCGAAAAACATCGCTGATTTTATTTCATGTAAAATTACCTATTTTGTAAAATTTCTTGAACGTCTTCATCTTTTGAAAACCAATACAAATGTAAATTGGGAAATTATTATCCCGTATATGTAAGTTTTTCCTTTTTATCACCAGCCGTTGGATCAAGTATCCACCATTTGATTACTTTTTCAGTTTAAGTGCAAGTACGAATATTAAAGATTTAGTACTCTGATGGTAAACTTTTCTGATAATAACATAAAATTTTTAATAAATTTCAGAATACCACAGCTTCTAGTTATATTTTTTCAAAGTGAGACTTACTTTTCCCAAAATAAAAAAATATTTGTTTCAAGTGAAATTTTATATCCAAAACAAAATTAAATACTATTTGCATGTCAATAATTGGCATCTAAAATATCTCAGCAATAAGGCATATAAAAAAAATACTGTAAACAAATACGAAACATATTTTGCAACATTCCTATTCCCTTACTATATAGAACAAGAGTCATTCAAGCTACTTACCCTGCACGTGTTAGATTTAACTTTCACTTAGGAAACTATACTGCAAAGCACCAAGAAATAAGAAATATCAATACAAAACCAAACAAACACAGTCAAACACTAAAACAAACACTACATTTGATATTTTGCATATCATATTTTTCATTTGCCAAAATAAATTTTAAAGGGACGAAATAAAAAAAAATACTAAATATCATATAAAAATTGCATATAAAATAAAACTAAATGTATGAAACTTGTTAAAGAAACTTATTTGTAATTTTTTATTAAAAATTTCTTCTAATATTTTCAAAAAATATTAAAAATTTTTATTATTGTTATTTATTTTATTTTGGAGCCAAGTAAATACGTATAAAATCCGTTTAGAATTGTCTAGTAACCTTTAACTAAAGGCCGATATCATACTAGCAATGAAACAATTTATTTGGTCCACGTAGTGATAGGACGAAAGGGAGCTTAATAAAGCTCTCAAGTTTTTACAATCAATCCACAAATATATAATTTCAGTAGCTTTATAAGGAGAACTGGCGCAGCACATGAGAATTTTTAACTGCTGTAAGGAACTTTTTAACTATCCAACTATAATTTTTAGATAAGCATATTTTGCGCAAAACTATTACGGTATATATCACCAAGAATTTTCTGTTTATTTTTTTATTGTTTTTTTATATAATAAAACCAGTGCTTTTTCTTTTTCAAAAACGAAAGCATTTCAGCAGCACACTTTTAAATTTTAATTTTTATACTCTTGAATTCTTACCCTTAAGTACCCTTTTATAGAAAAGTTTTAGAATATTTTTAAATAACTTAACCCAGTTTCTAATTTATTTGGATGAATATAACAAAACATAACTTTATAACCTTTAGACATATGAATGAAATACCTCAGACTCCTGAGTAACTAGAGATTAGCACTATTGTATGCTTATGCCTAAAAGGCTTTTATCATCTTAAAAAAAAGGAAACAAGCAGAATATAACACAAATTTTCTTTTGTTTAAGTTGTTTGTATTTTATTTATCCCTTGGAGTTTCTAATGAGACCAATGTGAAATAAAGCTTGTTTTGTATTATATCTTTTGTTCCTTAGATAACCCAAATTACAATAAAGTGGTAGTTTTTTTGTTTGCTATATATAATAACAGGAGAAGATTCTATCATAAGACATAAAGTGCTTCTGATTCTTTTGGGAATAAAATTTTAAGGTCTACATAGCTTCCCATAACTTAGCTTTATAATTCTCGTTTATTAAAGTTAAATTAAGCTTAGAAGGATAATGTCAAATTATTTAAAGCCATGAATTATTAGTATAAAAATTTATTTCTTCATATAATGTTTTGTATAGTAGAAAGCTTTTTAAATAATTAATAGAAATATTTACCGAAACTCCGTATGTGTCAGACGAAAGAATAGTTTTCTGTTTAATATCAATTATTCCCTTGACCATAGACTTTAATAATCAAATAATAATGTTAATGGATACCTTTTGTTTAGATTATAATAATATTTTATAATTAACGAAAAGCTTAAGTGATTTAACTCTAATTGAAAAAAACTGCTTTACAATGGGCGTATTTTATTTATTTTGAAATATATAAAAAGATTACATTTTTTATAAAATTCAATATCACATCGAAACTAAAATAGATCGCAATTATAACATGTCTGCTAGATAACAGAAATACTTCCAGAAAAATACCAAATAACACTGTTTCACCAGTTATCACTCAGGATTTTTGTTTATTATCCAATAAACTTACAATTTACACGATCTGCTGTAGCATTTGAACAAGACAGGTAACATGATTCTTAGCTGCCTTAAATCACCAGGAATTTTTGTGATGATTACTTCTTAGGTACTAATGGGCAGTTTTGTCATTAAAGTTCTGTTTTATCTGCATCAGCATATGGGGCCAAATTAATTGAGTAAATTTTTTTTTCAGCTGATCGATCTCCTGGAGCAATTTTCACTTTCATTTTTATATTATGAAGAGCATGTTTTTGAAAAAAGTCAGTTATTTAACCTGTAGTAGCAGAAAAGTCATACATTTTATTTAACTTAGTTGATGTACTTAACTTTTTTTCTTTAATCAGTCTTTAAGATCTTAAGGATGTTTGCTTGATTGTACCACCTTCCGTTTTTCCCTTTTCATTGAAATAAATTTTCCTTCAAATAATTCGCCTTACTAATTTTTTTTGTAATATATGACATTGTAAAAGAACTTCCTAAAAACAGTTTTTTTATATGTAATCGATATAATAAAAATAACTCAATATTAAAACTTATTATTTAACTATTATTAATAAAGTTCAGCAATTTAATATGCCTGAGAACAAAAAAATAAATTGCCGAGTGTGTAGAGGCTACATAAGAGCTTGAATGCAGAGCGCTTTCATCAATCTAGTTTGTTGGGTTTAGGCTGCATATCAATTGGAATATTTGCTTGCTACTTTACATGTTTAATAAATTTCTATTTCGAGTTAGAAAAAATCCAACTTTAAAGAGTTCCTTGATATTTTTGGCACTTTGGTTTTGTTATTGACAAACCATAAAGAAAAATACAACAATAAATTTTTTACATTTTTGATTTGAATCAATTCAAATTAATTACATAAAATATATTCAAAAATTAAAAATCATTAAAATATTAAATGTCAGTTGATACCATTGAATTACCTGCGGATAATTTTCTCTTTGAAACACATGCTTTTTAAAGAAGGAAGCCTTTCAGTCTAGACCCAATGTAAAAACCACTTTTGAAAATCAAATATTTTCATTCAATATTGTAATCACGAAATGATTGGATCGTGTAAAGGCTATGCTTTAATATTGGATAAAAATATTTTAAAGAATTTAGTGTGAATTTGAAATTTGAATTGAATAAAATACTTTGAGAAATATTGGATGGAAATAAAAATTCCTTAAGGCTTCCCTTAATAAGTGAATAAAAAACGATTTGCTCAACTTTCACCAAATCACTTGACAATTTGATACAATCAGAAACATTGGTATTAAAAATTTTAATATAATAATGGTTCCTAAACTCTTTTAAAAAACATTAAAACAAAATAGATTCAATTACGAATATTATATAAAACAAATTTATTTACATCAGTTTTCTATATAAATCAAGCTCCTTAAATTTAATATGGCATTTAAAGTGAATTGATAAACTAAATATCGACTACATGAATTTTAAAAAAAGTCTACTAAGCTAAATTTATAGTAAGTCATTACACATAAAATAATAAACTTTTAGCTACCAATAAATTTGAACTATTTGAAAACAACAAATATTTTTCTACTAGTTTTTTTTTATCTAAACAAAATTTTTCCTTTAAAACTTTAAATTTTAACAAAATTTTGTAAATCACTTATTAAAATTTTCAATTTGTTTAAGGACCCAACTTTTCCCCATTGATTGAGAACAGCTTGGCATTAAATGCTCTCTTGGAGCTGTATTTTGTATTATTGCACTTGGTTTTGGTGGCAAATCCGGTTTTTCTATAACAGTTGGAGAAATAACTGAAGTTGTTGATTTCGATACCATAACGTCAAGAATTTCGTTAACTTTTTGCCTTTGTGGACGCTTTGGTAGAGGTGGTGGGAGTAAATTAGTGGGATTTTTTGAATTCCCTGTCTTATCATCATAAGAACTATCTTGTCGTCTTTCATTATCATCACTATAAACAGCAGAATCACGAAAATCAGTTTCCAGATTAGCTTCTACATTGTCTTCATAAAAGAAGTTAGACGATGGTGTGGTCTTATTATTTCCAATGATGTTACGATTTTTATTATCACAAACGCTATCATTAGATGAAGTTAATGAAAAAACTGAATCTCTTTGTGGATTTAAAGACGCAGCTGAAGTATTGTAAGTATTATTAAATAAACAACGGGGATCAACGTAATCTAAATGTGCTATTCGTTCTCCAACAGATTCACTTCCTTGACGATGAATAATTCCTTGTCGGCACATTTCTGTTACATCTGACACCCAACGTTCAGGTGGTTTATTTTTTCCAATTCTAAAGCTAAAGTTTTCTGAATTTTTTCGTCCTCTTATAACAAGTGAGCTCTCAGACGTAGAAACTTTATCACATTTGAATAGAGAATAATATGGCAATGGTTGTGACTGTTTAAATTGGACAATTACTTCTTGATTAGGAACTGATGTTTGTGAATCAGTATCAGTACTTGTTGGTGGAGCTAAAGAACTTGTTGCAGAATGTTGATAGTTAATTTTTGAATCACTAGTACTTAATAGTTCTGTATTATTAAGGACCTCACCAGGACCTCTTACTTTTTCTAATTCACCTGATGGCGAATATATCAGTGTTACATAATCAGATTCAGGTCTAGGTGTTACTCTAGGTTTAAGTTCATCCCTTACTTGTGTTGAATAATATTGTTGGGACTTTGAACGATTTAATACTGGAGAAAATTTATATGGCACATGAACATTTCTTAACAAGGATTCATATATATGTTCTTGGTTATCAAGTGTATTATTTAAATTTTTAATAGAATGCTCTTCAGAATCTGATTGTGGTGGTGAGTTTGATGGTGGTCGTGGTGGTTCTGAATTTAATTTTTGCATACAACTTTCCAAGGATCGTTTTCTTGGAGGTTTTTTTAGAATTTTATCGAAATCTTTTTGACTTTTTATTAAATCAGAAATAATTTCTACATCCCGTCGTGATCTGCGTTGTTTATGGCCCTTTACATCTTCAGAATTACTGCAATTTTCAGTTGATTTCTCACTAAAATTTTCTTCGTTTATTGTTTGATTTTCATCTTCCCCAGTTTTTTTGTTTTCTGTTAAGTTATCTATTGATTCAGTGATTCTAAGTACCGTTGTATCCATTTCATTTATATCCATATAAAATCTAAAAGTTTCCTTTTTACTTCGATGTTTCCTTAAATTAGCGATTCGTTTCGGTACTGTTTTGGTAGTATAAAGTTTAACATCAGGCTCCTTACAGCTAAATCCCCGAGTTAAAGTAGAAATTTTCGAAAGATAGCATGACCCCATAAAATTTTTTGATATGGAATCAGATGGTACTGTAAAATCATCATCGCTTTCGGGATCATTTGATGATGACATGCGTGGAACAGATTTACTTCTTTCTTTCATTTTAATTCTTAATAATTTTGTGTCAATATCCTTTTGAGATTTTTCCTTATTTAAATTTTCTTTTGATTTTCTTGTGTGTATTATATCGATTACTTCTTTACTTACATTTGGAAGTGATACCATAAGATTATCATCCACACTTTGATTTCTTACAAACTCCCGAAGATTACCTTGCCTTCTATTAGAAAATCCTTCTAATGATGTTGAATTTGTTATAGTTTTCCGTTTCAATTTCGATTTATTTCGCATTTCACTGCGTCGATACTGATTCCTTCTTTCAAGATAAATTGGAGTTGCTGTATTCAAACCCCATTTCCAGGTGTTCTTGTCTGGTGTCCTATCTAAAATAAATAAAGTTTATTCAGAAATAAATTAAATTTTTAAATGAAAAAATCGATTTTTGTTTTACATATTTCGAAAGTAAAAGTTAATTAAAATTTACTGTAAAAATACATTTAACAACATTATAGCATACCAACGCAATGTATTCAGTGAATATTGTTCGTTGTTTAGTTTATTATATAAAACTTTAAAGGTGTTTTTCTTGAAACAAAATTTCATCAAACGCTCAACAAGTTTGAAACAAAAATTTTAAAAAACTATTAAAAACACAAATGTCTTTTGTCTATAGCAGAATTATATATTTTCAACAATAATTTATATTTCTATTGAACCAATTTTCAACTAAATTTTAAATATATATAAATATAAATCTTGAAATCTTAAAAATACCCCTTCAATAAAACAAATGTTAAATAGAAAATTACGTTCATGCAGTTTTCTTTATTTGATTTAAGTTAGAAAAATTGTTTATAACTGTAAAATGTCAATTTTTTTAAAGCAAGAGTTAAATGGACATATTGAGCTCACACATTGAAATCGGATTTTCGTATGAAAATTATAAAAAAAATTTATTTTTAGTTCCCCTGGCTAAAGATAGATTACCTTAACAAAGAAAGACTTTGTAGAAACATAACATAAATTCGTGTCTTCAAATAAATAAATAATTTATATGTATTCTGTCATGTAGAATCTAGTGTTCAGTTTTTTTTTTCAATCTCTAATTCTATTTTTAAAGAGAAGGTTTTAATTGCTACAAAAATTTGTATTGGATACTATTTTTGTTAAACTATGTACATGTATGGAATTAATTACCTTCTTCATCTCCTAGCTTATAAACTAGTTCTTTAGCCCTATTTGGTATATCAAACTGTTCCAATATTACCCCTTTGATATTTTGTGCCCAAAGTCGTTTCTGATCTCGATTCTTGGCTGCCAATTTAATCTGATTTCTTGGTTCATCGTATGGAATAACATTAAAACTTGTTGGTTCACCAGGTAAATGTTCCCTTAGCATTAAATTATTTCGCTAAAATTGAGATAAATTATAATCAAATAAGTAAAACTTTAAAAAATTAACTTACATATATATAAGATTTAAACTGAAGACGGCTATCTTCTTTTGGTTTTGTTATTATTAGCATTGTTTGAAATAAAAATACCATTCGTGGTTTGCTATTTTCCATCAAGAGTCCTTCTAGTCTAAGTTCACCGAGAACAGTGAGCTCTAGAATATCAAATAAAAATTTAATTAACTTTAATTACAAAAACTTCTTGTGTTAATGTTACGAGAAACTCAGTAATTAAACAAATTACTGTTCAATGGAATTATTGATTGGAGAATCTATATTTATAAGCAAAATGATGATCAAATGAATTTTAACATTTTTGCAAGTAATAACATATAATATACACAATTTCATTAAATTGAAGTTATTCTAACGAACTAATTTCAAGGATATCAGTTCAACAACAAATTAACCATGGGATATTTAATCTACAAATTTCTTTGGGTATACAATATTTTTGGCTGTTTCTTTGTCTATGTTAATATAGATATTGTTTGGTTCTCTTATTGTCGAGTACGAAATATATTTGTTCATGTGAAAAGCAATCAGTGGCTAGCTTTGTTAATGCGACTGCCACTACCAGTCGAACTGGAAATTAAAATCCTACATCCTTTAAAATCATAGATTTGAGGAGATCTTTATTTTATTGTTTGCTTTGCTTCTACAGTAAGCCCTTTCACTCAGCCAATCGGCATTCTTATAACTCTTGTGAATATCGCCAAAAATTTTTTGAAACGATTCACCTTTATACTTCACTATGTTTATTGATCAATGTATTGATGCATGGAGTTTTACGGTTTAAAAAAAAATACAAATATTTACATTTTTCATTTATATATAAAAAAAATTTAATAAAACCTTTTATATAGATGTTACTTTTGTATAAAGTTATGAAATGTATAAAGAATTCTTCCTTCCCCTAATGGCTAAACAAAAGTGCCATCTCTACATGATCAGAAATCAGAAAAATTGTACACCAAAAAAACAAAATAAATTGGGATCAAATTTTCGTTGGCTGTGGCTGCTGAAAGCAATTATCTTTCAAGTAGTTTGCATATTTGTGTGAGAATTAAGCCAGTAGATCAAATATCCACTTGGGTCAATTTTTGAACCTAAAATCACTAAGCTGTATTTGGGTATATGGAGAAAATATTGTGACTGATATTTATTCTAAAGGCTTTTCAAGTAAAACATTTTCGATTTGAATATTACGAAAATATAGAGAATAATTCCCTCAAACAATAAAAGTCAAAAACAAAAGGAAGCAACATAAGCACTTACCTGGTCCTAACCATCCATCTAAGATACCAGAAAGTTCTTTCACTCGGCTCTGTTGCTCTAATTTTCGCTTGACTTGGTCAATATTTCTAGCAACCTCTCTCATTATTCCATAAGCTTGTACAACTTCCTCAATGCTGCAATGCTTCCTTAAATTCTATTACGAAATATTAATGCAATTCAAGTTAAATTTTATCAATTGAAATTTGCACGTGACTTACATCCAAAAGCAGATGATATTTTAATATTCTTTGGACTGGCTTAAGTAGATAAGATCCAAGTGGCAAGGTATGCTGTAGCATTTTCTGTGTCGACGTTAGCAGTGCATTTGTATGGGAAGCTTGAAGTAAGGTTGTCAGCAATGAGATTGCATCTGGATAACTTGTACTAAAAGAAAAATAAATACCAATAAAAATTACAAAACTGCAAATCAGTGTAAAACTTTAGAAATGCTTATTAACTGTGATTAAATTAATTCAATGTGCGGATCATATCTTGCGTGTAATTCTCAAGGATTACAAAAGAAAACGTGTTTGTATATTGAATTTTAAATTCAACCAGAAAAATAAGTTGCTGCCATTTTAGTTAACTGATTATATAAGAGCTTCAAATTTGGCTTGATCAACCGTTCAAAGTATTTCTTTATATTATTCTATGAATTTATTTTATTAATGACAGTAGTTTAAATTTTTTCTGCAAATTTGGAAATTTTTGTAATATTTTAAACTGAAAACTAATTTTTCTTTCGTTTAGTTTTAATATCTTGTATTAGATATGTGAGACTATCCAGTTTTGGTAAATAGAGCTAATATCCTATAATACCAGTTATATACATATATAAGTTTATTGATAGGTACTTCTCTTTCATAATTAAGTGAACATTAAGGCATTCATACTTTTTAAGAATCATGAAAGTTTAGTTTTTGCATTACAATTTGAGGAAAAAGACACAAGATTAATTCTTCTAGCAAGTTTCTCTAAGACTTGTTTGATGGATCTATGCAAAGTGGTTAATTTTTGCTCTTGCCAATAAAATTATACTTTAAATAGTTAGCTAGCTATTTCATTAATTTTCAAGTTAGTACGAAAATTAAGCAGTTGTTTTTAAAATCAACATTAGGCAATATCTTGTGTAGTTCAAAGTTGAGAAACGACTTGTAATCTCCAATAAATGCAGAGTTGAAATTTTGAATTGATTCTGAAACTTTCTGCTCATTCATTTTAGCAAAACTTTTTTAGACTGTTCGCAATAAGCTATGCACTAAAGTGAGCTACTTTTTATTATAAACAAACGCTATGTCTATTTTTTAGTCCAATATTTGAAGTGATTTATCAACATTTTGTTAACAAAAAAAAAAAAGAAAAGAAAACGAAAAAATAATAACATAATAAAGTTCAACACTTTATCAACGTTTTTACTTTCAAGAAACAAATACTAAAATGCCTAAAAACGTTGACAACAAAATTCAAATCCCCTTTAATCGCAAAATGATATCTTCGCCACTACATAATTTTAAAATAATACATTGATTCCGTTCCCGGTAAGTACGAATGCTAATAATAGGAAAAGCTGAGCAACAAATGAAGTGGAAATATAACGTCGCATTATTTCTGCTTCACTCATACGACCAATAGGAAGAAATTTAAAAATAATCCGAAAAAAAACTAAATATACTCATGTTTATGAGAACGCTCAGCGCACACCAATCACAAACCCTATTGACTTGATCTAAAAAATTTAAGATGAAAATAAATATTTCAAAATATATTAAGATTTATGTCATAAAAGATATTGTATCAAAAATATATTCTGTTTGGATACTTTATGAAAGCTCAAAATTTCAAAAAACCAAAGAATATAATGTCTTTATAACAAAAATAAAATTATTGAAACAATTAACAGATCAAGAGAAAATGGTACCATAAAAAAAATCTCAATATATATTTGAAAATTAAGGTTTTTACAATATATTAATTCAGTAATATTTAAATTATTATTTATCTTGCTTTCTTTACAAAACAGTTGCAACAGCTGCCCGTTTAGATTTTTTTTATAGACGTTGCAAAATCAAATTGATGATTAGTTTTTTTTTTTGCAAAATTTAATTTAGCTGAAGTACTCGTAATGCTAAAAAATAATATACATATATTAAAGATATAATATAAGATTATATTAACAATGACGCTGGTTCTCAGAATATAAGTTGCACTATTTGAACAATATAAAACTTAAGATCTAGAGCAGGTATTGCAAAATATTTTATTTACTAGAGAATTAAAAACGATTTAATTGACTGATACAAAAACCACAAAACAAAATTAATCTAAACTGTATCTAGCTATTTATATTTACAACTTCTATTTCAGCATAAATAATACTTTTAAAATTGAGAAATACTTAAGTATGTAGTTAAGCTCCTTCTTAGAGTTTCTATTGGTACCCACACAAATTTTCCAAATTGTAAGCTTTTGATCATACCCGTTTTATTAATTTGAATTCTTCCACTTGATGCCTGATAGTTATAGTGCCTGGTTGGTGCGTAACAGATTTTTTTGTTGTGTTTGCATGACATCATGGATTGTGATTACTATGCACTTTTAAGTATATGATAATTTTATTGTAGGTTTTCTATTTTTTGAAGTAGTAGAAATTTTTTGAAGTTTTGTCGAATTGATCAACATTACTTTCACAAATGGCGCCAAACGTGTGTATAAGACAAATGGATGAAGGTTTAACGAAGTATTCCAAAAATTCCATATTTTAAGTTAAAAAAGTTTTGTTTGAAAAATTCTAAAAATTTTTATTGTTGTAAAATTTCGATTTAGGAAAATACAATCAAAAACTTAAAAAACGGAGAACAAAATTGTTTTCATTTGATTATTAAAATAGTAGAAAACTATTTTTGGTCAGTCGTTACAAAAGTGCGCAAACTATTTTATAGTTATTCAAAACTTTGTATTTTTATTTGGCAATGGATTGTTTCTTTTAAAGAAATATTTATAAACAATTTTTATTTGTATATGTTGCTTTCATTTTAATATTTTTATTTGTGTCTAAAAGAGCTAAAAAACTGTGTATATCAGGTTTGGACGAAATGTGAACAGGAAAGCAGTATAAAAGTCGTAAATTATGATTTTTTTGTCATTGAGTGGGAATAGCAATCCTACTGTTCCTTTTTTCATGACGAAAATTCTTAATTTTTTTTCCTTTTATTTGATTTTTATCAGAAATATATTTATAATTTTAAAATCTCAAAACTTAGGAAGTAAGAAGTAACCCTCCAATTCAATCTGCTTAAGGTTCACATTCTCATTTCCCCAAAAAAGTTTTTTGTGGAGCATCTAAAAAATGGTAGTCTGATGGTGAAATAAGTGGAGAATATGATACTGAGAGAAAGTTGTAAAATCAAAGAATTACATTTTATACATTTACTGTAGATAAATACATAAATATATTTGAAAATACGTGCTGGTAATCTTCTCATAGTTTAGGAAATTCATGGATACATCATCTCCCTTTACCACACTCCTCTCTCTTTTTCTTATTGTGAAAACATAACACTTTTTCCCAGTATAGTCTGAATGCTAATTGTTAGAATTTAGCAAGTGATACGCGATAGAATTACACCTTATAACCTGACTCACATCCATTTTTTCTTAAATTAGAAAATACTGTTCCAAATGTACAAAAAGAAAGCAAAAAAATATTTTACAATTTCATTAAATCTTTAAAAATGCAAAATCCTCATTCAATTAATTCTCAATTAAAATTTTTCCTTTATTTTGTAATTTCATTGTAATTTTTTCGTTGTTTTTCCTTAAAGTCGAAAGTATAGCAAGAATAGGTATGAACCCGTTTTAAATTTAATATCTCTAAAAATTTGTATGCCATTATTTTGCCAGCAACTAAAAATTTTCATCTTATAGTTGCTTTTACGGGTCTTTAAATCTAGCAAATAATTAGGTTAAATTTTTTCAATTAAAAAAGTCTTTTCAAATTCAAAGAAGAATGCAAGAATTTCATTCTCGAACATTTTTTATCTATATCTCATTTAACTTAATATTAAACATTGGTCTTTCTGGTATCATTGAGCCAATAAAAACTATAGCAAACACAAGATACACCATAGAGTTTCTGCTTTTATCTCAGGGAGGGAACGCAAAGATTTAAAAACTGAAAATAAAAAAATATATATATCATTAAATAACTTACCAATAGGTCGTGTAAACATCAAAACGATCCCTGAGGCTAATAAAACACTTTGCTATCTTCCCAGGATCCATATCAGAATTTACTAACTGCATTAAGAGTACCGAATTAAAATCGTAAATCTCTTCGATATTACTAAACAGCACCTTAAGTTCATCTACTTTAAGGCATGCACGCTCTTTCCAGTCTTGCAAGTATCTAAAATTGGAAAATACTGTCAGTTTTATGTAAGTTTATAATGAATTTAATTTTAAATAATTACCCTTTGATAACTTGGCCAAGATCTTCTACATAGATACGCTCTGAGTCAACCATCTCCATACAAGATCGTTCTAGAACGGTTAAATTGCTATTACATGCAATTGATTCATTTTCACTGGGATCAGCTAGGCTTTCAACACTTGCTAAATATGATGTACCCAATTTTCCATTTAAATGTATCTCTGAACCTGAACTGGAACTTGATGATGTTGAACATATTGAAGACGAAGATAGAGGACGATGTTGTAGTCTTGCAATATCAGGAAGAATTAAAGCTGTCTTCCTGTTTGAACCTGGTGAAATATTTGGACTAAATATTATTTTCTTTTTCATATCTGTCAATCTATCTAAACTTTCTACCGAAAGTTTATGATGCGAATGAACTATAGATTTATTTGCTAGTATTTTGGCACGTGAATATGTTAGGAGAGGGGATGAAGGCGAAGTTGCTTTACTTGTTGGTGCTTGTTTCAGAAATTGAGCTAATGAATTGTGTTCATTTGATTTTAAATTTTGTGGTACTTTTATTAAATAGTTTCGAGCTTCTGTGATTTGATTTACATCTGAAAATTGTTCTTGAAAGTCTTTGACATTTTGCGTATTTGAAATGATGTTTTTTATATGATGATTCTTTAGTGTGAAATTCTCATCTTTTTCCTTAATAGATTTTGCATGATGAATTTTTTCCAAAATATCTTTAAATGTTTTTGTATCCTGAATATTTTTGGGATTAATGTGAGGAGAATTATCATTATGGTTGGAATGTAATTTATTATAAAGGCTTTCGTTATTGTTTAATTTTGTCATTGATTCAAAACAAAAATTTCCATTTGTACTGTTTGTGGGCGTTTTGTCATTGTCTTGATAAGGTACAGGTGTTTTAACTAATGCCTCCCGATTAGCTTCCAATGATTCAGTACTTGATGTTGATGTTAGATCAATTGTATCAACCAGTTCATTTCCGGCTTGTGTAAGCTTACATGTATTTTTTGATAATGGAATATGTGAAAGTTTTTGTTTGCTAATAATCCGTCTAGTGCCCTTACCTCCAGATCGAATACTAAAATTTGGTTTAGCTATTCCATGATCAACACTTTCAACTGAAGTATTCGAATTAGATATAAGTCTTTGAACATTTGGTGATAATATATGAAAATTTCTATGCTTATTTTGAATGCAATTTGCTGTTAAAACCTTTTCAATATTTTTCTTAAAATTGTTTTCATGTGTGAAAGTAAATTCAATATTGTTAGCTGTAGTTTCATTTCCATTTAATATATTTAAATTTTCAGTTGCTTTTAAGGCTTCATTAAGGCTATCTGTCAATTTGTCATATAATCCAATTAACGAAGGCGTTAAATCCGTTGAACTGCCTGCAAGTTAAATACTTATATTAATCATTTTATATAAATATATATTTTAGCATTTTGTAAGCTTGTAGCATGCTTAGATACATTAGAATCACAATTACACATGAATAAAAGGTAATTGCAGTAATTGTTATAACAACATTAGTAATTTATTCATGCCAGTTATATCGTATAGCTGTTAAAATATTAAAAACAAGGACTTTTTGTCTAGTTATGGAAAATCACCTGTTTAACCGATATAGCTGTTAATAACCTGTTGTGGCCAACCAAGGCGCCACAACTAAGACGAGAAAGTAGTTGCTGACGCACAATTATCTTACCACCCGGATTTAAGCCTAATTTGAATTGCAGCTACGATTTAAGTAGCTACTGAATATCTGATAAAATTAATTTTTTTCAAAGTTTCAAGCTTTGCTTTTAATAAAAATTTTATATTTTTAGTTTATAATGTTGTATACAATCAACATGCAGAATATTAATGATAAAAAAGGCCAAAAAAAGATTTCATATCAATTATGGCATATAGCAACCAAATATTTGACCCAAAATTATAAAGTACCATCAAATTCAATATAGTTTTTCATTCACTTTTTGAAGTGATAGATTTTCATAAGCCATTTTGGCTTATACATAAGTGTAATTATGTGCGTTAATAGTCGATTGGAAGATCTTAATTTCATAGCGCAATTTTTAAAGTGTTAAAATACATGCTTTTGCGTTTTCATTCTTAAGAATGCAGTTTTTCAACTTAGTAAAAGCTCATAAGGTTTTTATGTGTCTCTAGAAAAACTTAGAATTAAATTGCGTTTAGTTCAAAGATAGTGTGAAAAATCCTACTACAATAAAATAAAACTACAAGTTTGAGTAATGCTTAGAGTTTAACGATACAAAATGTGGTACAAAACATCAATAATGCCAATGATCTCTGCGGAACTTGTATATAGTCTGAATTAGAGGTTAGTTGGTGCCATTTTCTTAGTTTTTCTGAGAAAATCAAATAAAATTTGTTGGCATAAAATCTGAAATGAGTGATACCTTACATAAAGAGAATTTTGTTAATATTTGACAGTTAAAGTTTTTATGCTTCAATTTCTGTCATGAAAACAACATTCTGTGCATTCTGATTGGTTTTAAACAGAACTCTCCATTTGAAGAGCACTAACTCGTCTTATACGTTAACCCTCAGTGAATTCTACGAATAAGAAGTTTAGCGCTAAGCTTATTAGCCAAGCGTAAATATATGGCAGATCCTTTTTTATTGCTCTTCGCTTACTCGGCACTGATATAAGTCTAAAAATTTTTGTAAATGACTTCTATGTATAGGGAGAGAAAAGGACAAAATAATACCTAACAGTTTAGTTTCTAAGTTTTCTGAGGCCTTTTAGAATATTTGGTACAATTATTGAAATATTATTTCTTAGATGTTGTAACCTGTTCGAACGGTCACAGCACACCTATATGGTAATCAGCGCTAAAAAAGCAACGATGTTTCTTCCTAACATTAAAAATCTTCCGCCACAATGGTATGATAGATAAGTTTTAAATTCTAATGAGATTTGTTTTCATTTAAAAAAGCAAAGTTTTAGAAAAATTAATAATTTGACTTGTTTATTGACAAGTAGCCTTGTCTAATTGGCTAATTGACTATTTTCCAATGTATATATAATTTAAAATATCTCCTTTGATTGCGCATTTTTTATATTTTCCTTACTGTTTGTATTAACATTTAGTACAGCCTTCATTCCTCTTTCTCACATAAGTCACCAAGATTAATTTAAACACAAGTTTTTTGGATATAGTTTCTCTGAATTTACATAGAACGTAAACATTTTTAGCCATTTTATCCTGTAAGGAACATTATTATTTTATTTTACTATTGATGACTGTGGAAATTTAGTCGCCATATTTTAATGGAAAACGGTTATGTTGCCAGTAATACAAAAATATTACTTTTTAATCTTTATAAATTCACACAAATCAAACACTCACATATCTTCCATTAATTAGAAATACACATTTCTTTGACTTAAAAATTCATGTCTTCATTCTCTGCTTTTGATTCAAGATAAAAGCTAAAAATTGTACTTTAAGATAGCATAATTGTACCTATACTTTGAGGTAATTAAAGTTCCGATTTGCAGATGCTTATTGCTTGAAAATATTTAGACTATAATTTGTAGTTTTATATTCCTTTATTTTCATATAGACAAAATTATTTGTACCGAAGTTCTGTTTAATGTTAATTTTTAAATATTTACCATAAAAACGGTACTTGTAAAATCAAAAATAAAGTGAAAATTAACTCAAAAGCATTTAAAACTTGAATTCATTTTAACAAAGATACAAAATATCTGTGTCTGTAATTATAATTAATTTGCTAGACAACAATCGTATAGCACTTAATTATTTGAGAAGAATGTAAACCAACAAAATTTTTTAATACTTTAAGCCTTCCCCTATAATACATAAAGTAGTAACTAGTACTCCTCATTGAAGTATGTCCGCTCGTGTAAAGCGGCCTTGTAGGCCACCATTAATCATGATAACTGATCTATCAGTAGCTAACGAGATGCTCGATGTTTTAATTAACGAACATATGAGATTAAATCTCAGTATCCAAGTCGTAGAAGCTAGGCTTAAAGATGATTTGTAATAAATACATTGACTACACTAGAGAGATTTTTTTGTTTATCTTTTAAATTTTATTACTCCTTTCGTGACAGAATCCATGCGTGCAATGGAAACGATCAATATACTGATTACTTATGCAAGGCTCATAGAAAGCTGTGCTATAAAAAACAATCAACTATTTAACTGCAGCTTTATTTAGTGTTTTTTTATACATATAATAAATAGATGGGTAGGTAAAGATTTTACGGCATCATGAATAACTGTTTTCATCTTCACAAAAATTACAGTGTTTAGCCATGTGTGGTCGTTAAATTTTCTTTCCACCTACTATTATTAATTTGCAACAAAGCCTTAAAGTAAAATCAAAATTTCCTCTTAATATTTTTATAGTTCTCAAATTTATTTTCTTTGAAAATTTTTCCTTCAAAACAAATTAAAAAAACAACAAACTTTTGCGGTTTATGCAGCATAGTGGTCTACTGATTTAGTTGAATTTTTTCAACCCATAACTTCAGCCATTTTCTTGGTTTTAATGTCTACACCAAAAAGAAAATGACTTCAAATTTTACGTTGATGGCATTAACGGAATTTAAATACCGGGGTTATTTAAATTAATTATATCGTTAACTCTGTAGTCAGTTATAAACAATAGAAAATCAATTTCTTTTAAATGTCAATAATTTTAGAAATGAGCATCCGATTAAATGAGGAAGCTTAGTAAAGTTCACTTAAATAATAATTAAAATTAATTTAAATTAAGAGCTACATTATTTATTTTAATAAAAAAATCTACATTTTGTGGTTCAAGAAAGTCCTTAATAAGGAAGACTTCCTTATCAACATCCCCTGTGAACCCTTCACATTTGAAATCAAACAGATAAATTCTTTTAAGACACTAAAAAGCATAGCTTTATATTAAAGTTAACGAATTGAAAAAAATTTTCAAATTTTTAATACTTCCTTCGTTGTCGCTTGCTAGCGTCACTGTCAAATAAAGGACAACTGAAAAACCTTGCTCAGATACCATTTATTATTATACGATTGGTAAGTTAAGTAAATGCAACTGATTCGTGCAATCTGATAGCAATCAAATGACACTAAAATCCAAAATGTGAAAAAGATTGCATAAAAATATTCTGCGTTCTGTTAGGGAAATTTATATTGGCCACTACAGTCTTTTTCGATCGCTTTACATATTTTTTTATAAGTTACATAAATTTTAAAGATGACCAAATATCACTAGAAGCCTATTTTATCTCGAAAAAAAGGGAAGTTCATTTCTAAGGGATTGGATAGTCTGGCAAACAGTTTTAACTAACGAATTTATAAAGAAAAAACCCTAAAAATTCTCGGAAGCATTTAGCGGCCGTGGATAACTTTGGTAATTTAATAGAATAATATTTTTATATGTTAATCGTTGAATAAAATTTTCTTGTCCTATGCTTCTTCTTAAAAACATAAAAGCAACTGAATTGTTTCTTTTTAATAAATTGAAGTAACAAACAAAGTTTTTCATTTTATTAAGACACAAATTAGACTTAAATTCATTCGTGGGCATATATGCCCACTACAATTTATATTTATTCTACCATCTCTAACACAAACAAATTTTCAATCATCGAAATTAAACAAATAAAGGAGATAAAATTAATGTTAACTTATTGAAAATTTCAAAAGTGAGTTTCAAAGAAATGAATGAATCAGATGTAACCGTTTTATACTGGTTTTGAAGTAAAAAACCAAAAATATATCAAATCAAAACTATATCGCTGCTTATTGGTTTTTCATTTTATTTTCTACAGCTAGAGTAAAATAATAATTTGAATCATATACTTTTCCTTAGCAGAACTTTTAATAAACTATAACTAAAATATACAAAAATTCAAAGAAATAATTTTGATTCTATTCTAAATAAAAGCAATCGTATGCATTTCATAAATTTCCGGAAACAAAGAACATTGAGATCCAGAAACACAACAAAAAATTTTATTTAGAGCTTTGTTAAGTTTTTATATTTTGAAAGAATTTCTTTTGATATCTTATGGAAAAAATTTTTCATTTTAAAATATTGATTGATCAATTTACACTTTAAGGCGCCCACATCATGAAACGTGGGAAGATTACTTGTTCTTTCGATTGCTTATATCTAGGAGCTCTATACAAAATTTTGTGGGCGTAAAGAACAAATGGATTGTGTTGTTTAATAAAAACTAATAATTTTCAGAAGCTTTAATTAAGCATTAAGTTTAAACTCTGACCTCAATATTTTATCAAGTTCCAAGCTATATTCTTTCTAGCTTAGAAATTTTGGAGTTGATCACCTGGGTGGATCTATCTTTGTTATATCGCTAGAAAATGTTTGAAAGACAATGCCATGTGGTATTTATTTACTTGTAGTGAGTTCAATGACATATAAAATGTTGCAGCCGAATTCAAGTTTTTATTCAATTTAGTTAGAGGAACTCTATAAATACAGGTCAGAGGTTTATTTGTTTTTCTTAAGAAGCATGAGCATGTTTTCATGTACATTACTTTTTATATGTTCTTTTTATGAAAAATTGCTTTTACTAAATTTAAGTGAAACTTGCTTGGTTTTAATAAAAATTCTTATACTATGCTGTTTTTGAATTTAGTTGCTTAGTTCGACTTATTGCGATTATAATATCCATAAATTGATGTTTTTTTTTTATATTTTAATTTTGTTTTTTTAGTTTGACCATAGGATTTAGCATGAAAAAAAACACATTTCTAATCATCATGTATTGAAAAAACTAAAGTGGCTTCTTAGTTTTAATAAATATTGTAAAACTTAAGTAATCTATAAATGTATTTAACCATTTTTTCAAAGAAATAGTTTTGTTTTTAGTTTATATGGATAAACTCACTTCGACTTGTTTGTTGTTACTATACATGTTACCATATAAACTTCAGAATTTATTTTTAATTTTGAAAATCCGCAACTGTCATAATTTTGGGGCATGTTCGTGTTCATGTTCGGCAATGCACATTCCTACATGAAACAATTCATTTTCAAAGTAGTAAGAAATTAACTATCTTAAAATTTTACTAAGCATATCTAATAATCATTTGGTTTACTATGTTTCATGTTCTATTAATCATTCCACTTGTAAAACTAAAAAAAGTAGACTAGTCCTTTTCATATTTATTTTAAGACAAAAAAGTCCCTATAAAATTCATCTGTATAAGTATTTATACAAAAATTTCATTATCTTACACTGAAAATAAAAATTCTATTTTTGTAAAGTATGAAACAAACGCTGAAATGTAAACATGGAATGCTATTTCCAAAAAAATAGTTCTTTAACTGAATATAATATAAAATTCAATCACTAAAATTTTACTTTGAGTTCATAAATTATATTAATATTTACTTTTTACCATATGGTTTCAACCTTTCCGAAATTAAGTTGTAAAGAAATGTAAATTGAAAAGACAGAACACCTACACAACTGTTGATTTTTTTAAACTAAATTTTTATCTAATATCCATTCTCTAAGCAGTTTTTTCCATTAGAATACATGATTACAAATTTAATTTATTTCTATTAATATAAAATTAAAACAAAAGCATGTCTTTTCCATTTGTCATTTGACTAAAATGCGGTTAATTAGCTATTTAGAAAATGTAAATTTTCCCGACCAATATCAAACACTGTTCAAAACGTTTTTAACAAATAAAAAAAAAAAAAAAAAAAAAAAAAAATAGGGGAATGGCTTAATGGTGGACTTACAAAGACAAATTGCAGGTTTGAGGTTTTCTTGCGGTCCTGTATCAAATCAGAATAATTGACATTTTAGCGGCTTGAATGGATAATTTATAGCCTAACACTATTCTGAATGTTATGTCTGGATATTCATTTTCTACAAGTCATATACTAAATCACTAAGGTTCAGTAATAACAATTGTGTAAATTATATTCTTGGGTGGTTTACGCTTATCATGGCTAGCATACCTTTAAGAAAATTCCAGTTAAACTTCTTCCTGACTTGAATTTAAATTAACTTTGAAGGCGACAGTGTTATTCGTCTTCGTAATGGGTTTTATTCAAACAAACAGCCTACTTTTTATCCAGCATCATCGATGTTTACTTTTTTAATAGTGCCTGTCAAAAGTATTCTTACTTTTTATATAGCTAGCTAAGATGCAGGAAGAAAGATGTTCGAGGCCATTTATCAACGTTTTAAATAATAATATAAATTTATGCCTGATGTGACGACTACTGTATCGCTTAGAACGGTATTTTGTAATTACCATTCTCCATCTAAACAAAAATTTAATTATTTTTAAGACTGTTTCATATCATATTTCATATTTAGTTTCATATTAAATATGTCAGTTTTTTTAGTGTATTTTTATAATAAAAAACGTAGGTACAAAAGAAAGTAAATCTATTAGAACTATTTAAGCATGTTAATTAGCATAATCAGCGGTGTGCTATTTATTCGATCATAATTTTAGAGTAAAGTACTCCTCGCCTACTGAATGTGCAACATTAGTTATTAAAGGTGAAAAAATATTTTAATTAACAATCGAGCTAAGTTGTTAATTTTACGAGATACTTCATTTTGGTTTTACTTTAATCTTTTTTAAGGGTAATTTGCTTATTATAAAAGTTCAATAGACAAAATATGCCTTTAATGGGAAAAATACTAAAACAGATAATAAATTTTCCTATATATCAAGCTTAGCATATCTTTACATTTTTTAATTTTAAGTAGAGTCTTAACATGCTATGCCTTAATTTTACAAACGTTAAATTATTCAGACACTAATAATTTTTCGAATTTCAATAAATCAAAATGTCTATTCCCAAAATGTTCCTCTTAATTATGTTATCCACTTCATATCCATCCAATGATATGCTCGCGTTTCCTGCAGAAAATTTTATTCCAGGAAGTCTTTAGTTTTTAATTAAGACTTAATAAAGTCAAATATGCTGTCAGATGATCTCGTTCATCTTTAGGCTTACGTTCTCCATACAAAGCTATAAAGTTCAGCGAGCAACTTACGCTAAAGAAAAAAATTAAGTTTTTTGTAAAGATTTTCAGTAATGTTTATTACATTAGTAAAATTTTACTAGAGAAAAATGTGAATGCAAGTAAGAAATTTTTATATATTTATTTCAAGTTTTTATTCTTCCCTACAAACATTAAATTATTTTTGGAACAGTAAGAATAAACAACCCTATCTTAAAGACCGTTTGTTTAGGGCTTCCATATCTATTTTTAGGTATAAGGTTGTGAATAAAACAGAAGTCATACAAATTAATAATTAAGTTATAGATTAATTGCTTTATCTATTTGCTACCCTCTCTAAAATGCTATATTTAGCAGAAAAAATGTTCATATTCATAAAAGTTAAAAATAGATTTAACAAATAAAATCGAAATCAAAGTATTGTAAATTCACTCTAGTCTAAATTCGAAGCAAAATTTGACAATTTCAGTAATAAACTCCAGATATATTAAAAGCATGAAACAATAAAAAATACCACAAAACCATGTTAAAAGGTTTTTGTTTTTCACATTCAGTTTTAAGCTTGGTACTAACATATTTGGAGATTTTTTGAATTTATTGACATCCATGTCTTCTTTTATCATATTATCTTTGTTAGAAAAATTCCAATCAAAGATGAAGGTTAAAAAAGCAATTGCATAAAAATAACCTTCCATTGTAATTTTATTTACTTTTACTAAAAATCGCAATAGCGCACTGGATTTAACCTCCAATGGCTTAAAAAAAAGCCCCATACTCGTGTTTAACAATGGTCTCCACAAGACAAATAAAATCGCTCCCTAATGATTCACCTTAAAAATTACAAGTATGCGGTAGCTTATTAACTGTCACTGATATATCTAAAAGCATAACTTACTATCAAGCAAGGTGAAAAAACAGCTAAATTTATGCAATATACAAAAATAAAGCTATAAAAAGTTCTTAGAACTTTTTAGGAATTAAGAAAAATATTTTGCATACTGAAATGTGATTTTGAACCTTCATTGCGTCAATTATTCATATCACTGACTCTTTTTATAAACCAAATATAGAATTAAAGAACATACTTCGTACTTGCTGATCGCATACATATAACTTTTATCGTAAGTGCTCTTCCATTTGACTGGATTGAGGTTAACGAGGGTCAATTATATCTATATCTAATATGGTCTTTTAGACTTTTATGAATGTCGAAAATCTATTGGTACTTACTGCAATAAGAAGTGTTAAACATGTTAAAATAATTAGTAATAGTCAAGGTAATAATGAAAAATATTAGCAATAATGATATACATACATATGTGTCACATCTGTGATGAAAAATAGAGTTTTAATGTTTCTTAATTAATTTAATATAATTCAAAATGTTGTTTTCAAGACATTTTTATTGCTAAAAATATAAATTTCAATAATTTTCAAAGATGCATTAAAGTAAAGTAGGAAGATCATAAAAATGAATTTAGTTTTACTTTTAGCTGAAAGGCTGTGATAGTACTAGGACTTTTAGGGAATACTTAAAACTTTGCAAAAAACATAAAACATTACTTTGTGTTGGTATTATGGTTAAATGATGAGAAATGCTTACAAATATGAAAATAAAACTCATTAAAATAGTCTTAAGAATTAGAAAAAGTAAAACACTTTTCATTTATCGGTTCAAATTGGTTTACTTTCATTTTTATGGAAAAAGGCAGCAAAAGGCAAGGCCTAAATTCTGAGTGTCGAAATATATTAGATTCAAAAATTCCTTAACCAATACTACAAGGCTAGCATGAAACGTAAAAGCAGCGAAAGTAAAACCCACCATAAGCTGATGAACGTAAGCAAGAAAATAACAACGTTGTCAAACATACAAAGAACCTAGTTTTATGCAAAATACCAGATGGTCTGGGTATCATGTCTTCAAAGAACTTTAGTTTTTTGTATGTATGACTAAGCTGTAAGTGAGATCGTCTGACTTTAACAATGACAAACCGCATGGACTTTATTTCAAATCATTAATTTGCAGTTGCCGACAGTATGGTTTGAAAATTAGTACGAATACGTATAGTGGCCGTTAAAGCTAATATTTCTATACGTGTAGCAAAATATCATCTGTCTTTGGCTCATTCTAACAAAAAATTTACTTCATATAAAAGACTTTTATTAGTAAGTCAATTTTTATTCAAATTTACACAAAACACAATTAAGTTTTCCATTATTCTAATTAGTAAAATACTTCAAGGTCTTAACATAATCTAAAATGATTTATGTATTGAGTATAACAAAATAAATCCATATGGGGTGTTGATTTAGAAAGTAGGACAAGTTAATTTTTTTGTAATTGTGATATTATTATTGCTAAGTAAATTCAAAAATTTTAATAAGCACTAATAGGAAATTTGTTTTTGTGTTGTGTCCTTATTTTTCAGATAAGTGTTTTATCATTTGGAGATAAAAATGAACATAGTTCATATTCGGGTTGAAATTATTTTAAACCTTTTTTTTTTATAAAAATTTTCTAATAAATTTTTATATAGGACCATACAGAGACAAAATCATGGATATCAGAGCAGTAAAAAACTTGCTAATTTTTACTTAACTTTTCAAAGTAAATCCCTAATTTTTGAACTTTCTGTTGTTAATCTTTATTTCTCTCTCTCTCTCTCTCTCTATATATATATATATATATATATATATATATACAAACAATTAGCGGGATTATTTCTAAAGCTTTTAAAGTCTTTACTGTCCTACACAAATGTCGGCATCCTAAAAATTTTACATTTAACTAAAGACACTTAATAAAGTTTCCTAAATTTTTCTATAAGTATTTTATTACATTAGTAAATAATACATGTTTAACATAAAACTTTTTTAATTGCTTTAAGGTGTATAGAAACTAATTGGATTTGACGTTAGCTGCATCAGTGCCCCTAATTGCTCTTTAATATTATTTAACCTTCCACTGATAATAAACGAAAGTTTACATAAATAAACCACTTTCTCTTGAATTAATTAGTAAGATTAAGATTGCTGATAAGATACGTTGATATCGTTTGGCCCATTAAAATTTCGATAGCATAAAGTAAAACAAAATTTGTCGAGTAAGTTCATTCAAAGAATAAAAATAAAACAAACAATAGAAAATTTCTAGTTACAGACATTTTATACGAAGATAAACTTCTGCTCGCTTTTTTCTAATTTTTTAATAAAAAAAGTATCATCTAAAATACATTTGATGTTAAATATGATACAATTGTTTTGAACCGGAATCCATTGTTATAGCAAAATAAATTGCTTTAAGTTCATGTTTAGACGACAACGAGCAACGAAAGTAATAGCAGCAACTAAAACGCAATATGTGTAGTAAAAAACCAACTTCATTTTCATGTATATCCGGAAGCAAACAAATTATCAGAAAGGTAGCAATTTAAAGTGCGGTTTAGTTATGCCCATTGTTTTATACTAAGAGCTAGGAAATTGTTGTTTTAGAGAGCCTGCATGAAACTCAGCTGTTGTTTTGTTATCAAAACTTTGATAACAATTAAACGTGATGCATATGCTAAAATTTCTAAAAAACAATGTTAAATAAATATAAGAAAAAGTATGAATTCTATGATGCTAATTAATAGAAATAGTGCATATGAAATTGTGTTAAGAATTTTACAGCATAGTTCGTTTTTCTATAAAAAGTATTTAATATATTTTTAAAATTTATTTTGATTAAATAAGTACAAGATCCTAAATGCTTTTCTAAAATCTTTGCATGTATATTTGTATATCTTTTGCTATTTATTCTTTTCTTTATTTTTGATTCTGTATTAAATGACAGTAATATGTTTTGGTTAAAATATTTTCTAGAAGTTTTTTACTGGAAGGGATAAAGTCCTTATATCCTAAAAAAAAAAGTGCTCTCGCCCAAGTAAAATTCTGTATGTGATAATAAATAAAAAATGAGAGAAAAATCGAAATTTTTTTATACCTTCTAATTTAAATTTATTTTTGAATGAAATGAAAAATAAACTGATTTTTGCAGTAAAAAACATAAAACAATTAGATATATATGCAAAAACTAACATTTCTCATAATCTTCGATAGTGAAATATTGAAGGAAAAAAATTCAGACTTTAAGTTAAAAAATTTGCTAAATCATTTTTATTCAAACTGTATTTTTATTCAACTGTAGAAGGCTAAGAAGAAGTTAGGAATCGTTAAGAAAATCTGGAAATATGACGCCAAAGAAATTCTATATGAAGTAGATAAGTTGGAATCAAAAACCATAATTAAATGTTAATAAAAATACTTCTAAATATGCTAAGAACTATGAAGGGTGCGAGATTTTCTTAACTTTGCATTTAGTTTAAGTACATCAGCTCTTTTTCCGAAAACTGAACTAAACCTACAACTAAACCTACAACTCAAATAAACCTACAATTCGGTCAAGCAAATCAAGATAATCGTACCTTTCCAGCCATTTTTATTAAACTATGTTTTAAGAAAATTTTGCTATAGATTTTAATTCGGGTAAAAAATGAGCTTAGATTTCTTTTCCTTTATCATAATAAAAAAGGTATGGTTTCTAAAAACAAGAAATATATTTTTCTTAGAAATTACCGGAAAACAGCAAAATCAAAAGGGAGTCATTAAACATAAATGAAAAATTTTAATGGTAAGAAACACAGATGCTTGGTTAGAATTAAATTTGCTTTTAATGTTACAGGCCATTAAGTAAATTTAATGCAAAATATGGTTTCCACTAATAACTCTAAGAGACTTGAAAGGATTAGCTAAGGATTTGATAATACAATAATTTATGGCCGGAAGCTATTTTCACAGCTGTTGCACCAAAAATAAATATGCAAAAAATGTTTTAAAAAGAGTTTTATTTTATTTATAGTACTATTTTTTGCGAATTTGTAAATGTTTTATTGGAGCCCTAAAATGCGTTTTTTCAATTAAGTACAAAATTCTAGTTTTCAATTGCTTTTTAAATGCTTTGGTCCGAAAATTAATTGTCTAATAAAGAAAGTCAAAAGAAAATTTCACTTAAAAGGATGAAATTACCAAAAACTTGTTTATTCCGAAACAGTAATAACTTATCCAAAAACAGGTTTAAATTTAAGAAAAGAAAAACAAGTGTTTTAGACCATAAAAATGCAAACAAAAAGGAAGATATATGTTTTACATGACATTTTTTACATTATATACAACCATGACTTTAAAAACTAAATACACCCTTCAGATATGACGAAGGAAATGCGAAATTCCAATGAAAAATATATGACTCATAACATAATTCTTGTTAGATTTTGAGTAATCGAGGGCGTGCTGCAGACCAAACTTATTAATTCAGTTGAGTCGCTTACAACCTGCAGGCATAACGACGTGCCATGCCTATGAAATCATAAAAATTCACAAGCAACTTGTCTAACTGGATTTGATGTTAGATATATTTTGCCAGGAATCGCAAAAATCCAGTTATTGAATTACCCAATTATAAGTTGTTATATTTACTTCCGGAAAATGTAATGATTTTAAGTGCATCTGGAAGCTAATGTATGAAGTTTCTTTTAAAATTTTGTGTAGATCTTAGGAATTATGAAAATTTTTTTTAAGAATGTTATCAATTCCTTAAATTTGAACTAAGCAGAACTATAATTAATATACAACAGTAATCAACATTTAAAAATTTCATAGCTTACAACTCTGGCGGATGGCTTTGTTAGTTTTTTGAATAATAAATACTACTAGTATCTTTGATCATAAGATAATGTTTAGCTCTACATTTTAAAATCTCAAAAAACCAGAAGATATTCAATTAATGATATAAAGATAACCTTTAAAAATTACTTTATAAAATTTTCATTCGGGGATCTTAAGTAAAAAAATTGGTGCTTTAAGCTCATATGCAACAATTTGGCGTTAGATGTTCAAATGAGATGATGTCGCTTTTGAGTCAAAGAAGTACTATGCAAATAATCTATTCTTTCTTTTTTTTAACTCAGATAGGCTGCAGGTATTCCAAAAAGTTTATTTTAGTTTAAAGACCATTTCTATCACAGAATTCAAATTTTTTTTAGTAAAAATAATTAGCATGAATATTGAATACGTGGCTGATTTATTCAATTAATAGTGTATGTTTTATCGATGGATTTTAGTAAAACCAAAACGTATGTCATCTAAAGATTATAGCATTCGAACATTACACTGCCATTCAACTTCGCGATTCAAATTCTATTTGCAAAAAAAATGATTTTCAGTGACGAAGCATACTTCCTTTTTTGCGGGATACGTGAATAATCCAAAATGGCAAATTTAAAGATTTAAAGGCCCGGCATGCACTCCAAAAAGCATACAGCAAAAATAATTAAAATTATTAGAAAGAACGTTCGCTGTTTAATTTCTATCTCATGCCTAGCATTCAGAATCGTTTGGTGACAAAAAATTTGGCACAAGACGCTAATGAAGCCACTGCATTTAACTAAATTTATATAGCCCTTATTAGTAGCTTGACAGTGCTAATATGTCGGTTCCTTAGAGAAGATTAAAGTAAAGTTATTTGTACAAAACTGACATGATGATGACATGGGTGAATATAATTACATAAAAATTAATTTTGATTATATTTGATAGCTGGGATAGTTGTTGTTTGCCCGAGTCAAAATATTTGATTATGATTTCATTCGGAATGTACTAAATTGGGTACGATTTCAAAGTTCGTAACTTTCATACTGAATTAATGCTGAATGTACCGAAAAGTTTATAACTTAAATACAGTTTTGATACTGGGTGGGTTGAATCTTGATTTATCTAAACCTTTCAATATCAATTCAGTACGAACTTTTAACATAAGATTATATGTAAAAGATTATACTGATTTGGGTATAGAGTAGCAGGATAACAAGTATGAAATCATCATCAAACATTTCGACTCAATTCAGTACATTCAGTATAAAATCATCATCAAATATTTCGACTAGGGTACGTTTTGCATAAAAAAGGAAGCTAAGGAGTTTAACCCCATTAGCCTTAAATAAAACTCTTAATTTTTAAAGCGCTAGGTTGTCTATCACGTCAGGTGCTTTTGAGTCGTAGGCACCAGAACATAAAAAATGTGATGATCCAAGTATATAATATCATCACAATCGCAACTGTCGATCACTCTGCATTTCTTCTTGTAAATTAGAATTGCAAGCAACAATATCTTGCTGCTATATACTACATAGTTTTTAATAAATTTAGCCAATAACTACGACTATAACATTGACTTACCTAAAAAATGCTACTCATAATTTAACTCATAATTTAGTGAAATATCTAAACTGAATTTGACCTCAGTTTCTTTTCTTATTTTTAGGGATAGGTGGCTTCATAAATTTTGTTGAGCGATGAAATGTAGTAAAAATGTATTTTAAGATTTTGATGTTAGTTGATGGAACAAATTCTAATGATGGTTTTTATTTTTACACATTTTAAGTTCTTCATTCTATGGAAGGGAAAATAAAGAAGCATCAACGGCTGATATCAAATAAGATACAACAACATCCTAATGGATGGAGACATAAAACTTTAAGTTGAATATTATAATATTAAAACTAGTTTGATTATACCGTTGTTTTTTCAAGAATATTGCAGTCAGTATATATTATCAGCTGGTATTAAATTTGTTATAGCGTGAACATAAAAACACTTTACTTTCTATTGTTACTGTAAATTACAAAAAAATTTCGAAACAACAGAAACTGGGACTAGAAGATAATCGGATAAATACTAAGAAGTGAAAATGTACGAAAAACCAAAAAATATATCTTTAAGAAAATGAATCTAATATTAGTTTTTATTGTTTGAGTATTGTAAAAGAATGTCTTATACAGGAATATTTTTTATTGTGCTTAGAATATTGTAAGTAATAATGTAATTACATGTAATGTAATTAAAGCTACACATCCATTTAAAAAATAATTTCAATAATCCGCTCCTTTGCATCAGCCAGTGTCATCTTTTGAGACTGCGTTGTAACTTCTGAGTTCAATTCAATAGTCAGAAGAATAAGATGCTTTTTGCGGTAGTGACACCCAAAATTGAGTTTTCTTTTCAGTAGAAGAACAGTGTCATAAAATATTTAAAGGCAAAGAACACTGAAAACATCTTTTAGTTTACTCAAACAGGTAGTAAATTATTTAAGAAACAAAACATATCTTATGGCACCCATTCATTGTAGCAAACACAACCGAGTACGCTTAGGAAGCAAATAGTTCTCTTAGCCATGAGAAAGAACTTAAGGGAAGATCAAGGTTTCAGGTTATGTTTACTTTGTCCTTCAGAATAAAAGTATGGAGCACTTTCAATTTTTTCTAAGGAAAATAGATGTAAGCCTTCAACAACTAAAAAGACTTATTGGAATGTTTCCAAAAGGATGTATATAGAAAAAGGCCACGAAAACGATCTTCTTCCTTTAAGATGATAAAACGCTTTACTACATCTCAGTTTTGATCTAAAAATTTGAGTTTACAAAAATACTACCTTTAAGTACTTGAACAATTACTTAATTATTGGATATTGTTTTTATTGTCATATATATAGAATGTAGTCAAAGCGCGTCAATTTTTTGTCTTTTTCAACTTTAAAAGATTTGAACTTTATACTGAAATCGAGTTTTGCTCTTACTTTTTGTAAAATTTTATAAGATACTAAGTTACTTTGGTATTCATTTACTGCAGTATTCAATTATATTGCGAGAATCGAAAATTCATAAAAATGACTATATTCGATTTTAAGAAATATTTTGGGCATAAATTCTTTGATATTTGTTATTCATTAAGAATTATAAGAAATCGTTAAAGTAGATACTTGCCAACATATAAGTGTGAAATAAGTTTCTACCGAACTTTTTTTTAACTATTAATTCTAAAATATTACAAACACATATTATAAACCTAACAAGGTTCAGTAATGCTAGACTTATACACAGTATAAATTAATGTAAATTTCACTTTATCAGTTCACAAATTAAATTATTTAAAAAAACTGATGCATTAAAAACTCCTAAAACACTTAAACTTTCCCACTTTTTCAACAGCAATCAAACCATCAAAGCACTTAATCACTTTTACAGCACAAAAAAAAAAATTATATTAAATATAGCGGCACTAAAATAACTTTCGCTACGTTTTGGCTTTATTTAAATCTGTAATAAACTTCAAGCCTTTGTCCTTGATGGAAAGTCACTTTTTGTTTTATATCTGACTGAATCAATTAAACGTTTACCTTACAAATAAATAGAATATAACCAAAATAATTTTAAGGCAAAAAAAAATTATATTTTTCTGATTTTCCTACCGCTTGTTGAATTTTAAAAACAGTCATCCCTCTGACAAGCTACAATCTGAAGCACGTGTTCAAAGTATTTATGAGTTGCATGTTCAATATGCATCAGACATCGACCCTCGCAATTATATTTTGTTACCCCACAGGACGTTGCTCTCCCTTGATTTTATTTAAGGAAAATAGACTTACTTAGTTAAGATAGAGCCAGCTCAAGGAAAATGTATATTCTTACTTGGAATAACATAGGAGTGAAAAACAGTGTCAGTGACTGTTCTTTAATACTTCACACTATAAAATAAATACTGCTGAAATTATAACTCTATATGTTATGCCGCATGCGTCAGATTTTTGTTGCTTTTTACTCATAGACTTCACAAAAATGCATCAATTTTCAAGCCTTAAATTGAAAACCAGAGTCACTAAAATAATTTTGCTTGTCTGCACTTTTACACAAATTGTGTTTTCTTAAGAAGAGTGCATTACTAACAAAAATTATATTTAATTATATAACTATCAGCTCGAACAAGTTTTTGAAAAGAATTTTTACTGAGATTTTAATTTTTTTTAGAATTACTCTCCTAAACAGTGAAAAAAACTATCTAAGCCTAAGCTTATTTTTTTATGTCTAAATTTTATAAGGCTGAGGGAGTTATATGAGCCCTAATGATTTCAGTTTGTAAACAAATTTAGAGAAATTACAGAAAATGTTACAAAATATGATCTAAATACAAAAAAACCATTATTTAGAGTAGAAAGAAAAACACAGCTGAGTATTTCTACAAAAGGTTTTTCAAATCTTCTGTAAGCATCACAAATATACATCCAACGGTGTTTTAGAAGGGAAATAAATCTAAGTATTCACAATCAAGCTCCACACTGTGTTATTTCTAAGGAAATAACAACTATTTACTTTGAAATAATACTTTCAAAATCTAAGGACGAGTGTTTATTTGTTTGTTTGATCCAACATTTTTTCTTTTTAGTTCTTCATATTTGTTTTAGTAGAACAAAAGTTTTCTTACAAAACAAAAAACTGCTGGTAAAATGAATACAAAAAAATCCCTCAAATATATAAAGCGAAAAGCAAAAAAACCTTCAATTATATAATTTTAATGTATTTGTTTTCTCTTTAAAATAAGGGCCTATATTGATTTCGCAAGCTTAGTTAAATTTTGCCAACCATTTTATACTGGAGTCTCGCGCAAAAAATCAATATAACAAAAGCGATTAAAGTAAAATACTAGCTAAGAAATTTAAAACTAGTCTTGACATCAAGTAAAAAATATAGCATTACTGTTGCGATATTTTCTCGCAAAACGATAAAATTCTTTGATAATTTTAATTAGTTTTTGTCAATTATTGTATATTATTGTTATTTATTAAATATTGTTGATTTTTTATTTATTTTTTGTTTTCCTTTATCCTTTGTGTGGTTTTTATTTCTTATTGTTTTTTTTTTGTATTATTTATTGTTTATTGTTGGCATTGATTATTGTTATTATTATTTTTTTTAATGTTTCTAAATATTTTCTTATTTTGTTAATAATTTTTCCTATTGTTATTATTGTAAATAATCGTTTATAATTATTTATGAGGAGCTAAAAAGTTTCGGAGACCTTGCCATTTCGATTTTGAAGTTTAAACTATTACTGAAAGATACGCTAGGGCCTTCTTTTCGATTTCCTTTCTTTGTGAAAAAAATACATGGCCAAATTGGAAAAAAAACTTTAGTGAGAATTTTTATAAGGATACATTAAGAAATGAAAAAAGACCAATACAATTCTATATTTTATATCACTCGTCAGCCATTCATTAGTGCGCTTGAAAGAAGAAATCTTTAAAGAGGCTTCATATGCAGAAGAAAAAATTTTTAGTTCACTAAGAAAATACACAATGTCACGATTTGTTGGAAACGATGGCTTAATTACACAAATTAATCTTTGAGCTACTTCTTTATTAACTGCTTTTACTAAGTCTAGCCTTCAGCAATAGCTCGTCAGACGAAGATCATAAAAGTATTATCCAAGGAAAGAGATTACGCTAAATGAAACGCAGGGTTATTTGAAGTCAAAGCGTTGAAATTAATTCATATTTTCACTTTCAAAGAAAGTTATAAATAAAGCAAAACTTTGCCAAAAAATTGTGTTTTTATTAGCTATTCTTGAGACTTATTAATTGAGATGTTATAGCACATAACACAAAACTTTATATATATAATATATTTATATAATATGTTTAATTGGTTTATTATGATCAATATAAGAAGTATATTTAATTATTTGTTTTAATATTTTAAATCACTTTAAATAGCAGTAAGCAATCCAATCCGTATCACTTTTTGTATTATTTTATCAAGAAATCATTTAAAAAGTCTTTCTTTTCACGCATTTTTTGTTAGGTAAATCTACTTAGTAAAGTTAGTGTCTTCGTACTAATCTTGATCATAAATTTTGAAGTCTACAACACCGTAATAAGATTTCTCTTGATATCCCCTTTGGCCAGCTATAATCTTGAAATTCTACAATTTATTTTCATGATATAGCAAAAAAGCTACACTTATTTGATTAAATAAAATAGAGAAATACTTTCAAATACTTTAATATATTTCTGATATCTTTATCTTTATCGGCACTTGAATTATTTTATTAATCGCAACAGATGCAATAACACCAAAATATCAAAAAATACTCAACAAGTATCAACCTGATTTGGAGTTCCAACCAATAAAAAAGAATAAGTTTTTTGTCAATCTTTTTGAGTAGTTTTTATTATTTTCATTGCACACTCAACTTCTATTAGACTGGTTGAAAAAAAAACTAAAAGACCTGTTGCTAGATTAGATAATTTTTCTAAGCCATAAAGTATGATAAAATAGTTAATTTTAGAATTTATTCATTTAAAATATAGACAAAAAGTTTATATAAGATAAGCCTTTTTGTTGGACAAAAACGGAAAAGTCTTCCATTTATTATATTTAGGAGATTTTTTTACAAACGCAATTAGGAAACTGGAGAAAAAAATTGCCCATAAAAATATGAAATACGGTATTGAGTCCTCACATATCTGATGCTGTTACTTACTTTCACGAAATAAGTAGAAAAATGCAATAAATCTGGTGGAATATCAATTTTATTAAAGTAAAATACTTTAAAGTTTTCAAGTGTTGCAAGATATAAATTATTCTCAAGTAAATTAAGTCCGTTATGTTTTTTCATTAAAATTTTTAGTTATAAATTTTACTATAATTTCAGCAAATTCCACAAAAGCTCCCTAACACATGAAGTTTATTGAGAATTTTAAGCTTTTAAAAAATACTTTTTTTTTTAAATTATTAGCTCCTCTGGGTGGGTATATGGGGAAATTATTTATTTCAGAACTCATGGCTGCATTTTTTGGCAAAATGAGTTGTAGCTCTTTATGAAAAAGAATTCAAAAAATGTCGATGAATCTCTTAAGAATAATAATAAACAAATATGAGCAAATCGGTTTTTTTTTTTCCAATGTTTAAAAAATGTGTCATTTAGTTGCGATTTACATGTTTTTACTTTAAGGGCTTTAGTCCTTAAATATTGGTACCAAATTTTTCAGAGTGTCATGGTAGTTATTTAATAATTCCAGGTATAAGTAAATACCATACTGACTTAACTCATTGATATTGTTTCGCCGAGTTCTCTAATCAAACTTTGTATTTCTGTAAATTCACAATAGATGCCAAAATTTCTTTTATGCAGCCTTTTAAAGACTGTATTTTAAGACACGATTGCAACAGGCTTAATATACGTGTAATACACATTTCTCCATACAAAATTTTTTTCCGTATATTGTTATAATGTGTATAAGCCTGAATGGAGAATGGGTATTACATCCCTTGAAATACATTTGTATGGCACCTAAAAATTGCTTCAATTACAAAAATTTTTAATGTTTTTATAAGCAAACAACAAACTCTTAAAATTTCACAGTTTTTTGGGTTGAATGACACTTCGAGAAAAACCGGTTTCTGCATGTTAGTTAAATCCAACTATTATATAAGGTCATGTATGCCGATAAGTATTCACTTAGAAAAATTATCTTTATCTTCTTTAAAAACATATACCCCCGTACTGTTCTTTCTTACCTTTCTAACCCACATTTTTATTATAAACAACTGTTCAATAAGTCGCTAACTCTAAAAATTATTCTTTTCTATTGATAAGTAGGCGCCTAACATAGAAGTTGGAATAAAAAAATTATCATTTTATTGGATGTGCTGATGTCTTTAAGGCATACTGGCATGCTAGCCCCATTCAATTCACGCAAATGTCACAAATAACCAGTTCTTTAATTTTCAAGGTTATCAAAAATCCGTCTAAACGGAAAAAACATACAAACTCTTCTACTGACAAAGAGGAAACCTACCTGAGGCCATTGTTCCAGTTTTTCTGTTGTTTTCATCTTTTATTTAAACTACAATTTTCACAACAGGTGAATGAATAGCTTGAAGCGTGCTTCGATCAACTTGAACTTCAAAGAATTAAAATTTCTTTATACAAAACAAAAATATAAAAATAAAAACAACAATCATAAGAAAAAAGTTGCAGAGAACCAGATTGTAATACCAGCCGTAACGATTCAAAATGAGCTGTGGAAGGCGCCAGATATTCATCAGAAAATGTCAAAAATTGAGTACGACTATTAAAAGTTTAATACGCCTAAGGGGATACTTTAGTTATTTAAATAAAAAAGTTATTTGTATTAAACTGTGTCAATCGATTTTTAAAGATCGTTTATCGGTTTTATTAATTTTATTATAATTTTAAGAGACTTGTTTCCACATTTATAATCCTATATAAGGTGAAAAAGTGCTGTAATGAACGGAGAAATTCCCTTATCGTGATTCAATTTATATTTTTAAAAATTCCTTTAGTTTTTTTAGAAAGGAGTTTTGGAATATTTAAAAATTTTTTTAAAATATGTAGTAAATTATATGAAGTCTAATTGGCATGAAGGCATGTTTTTAAAATTAAATGCTAACTTGATTACTTATTGAATCTGTTTAAATTGAAATTAAAAAAAAACTATTCTCGATGAGTTTTCGATTTTTTCGCTTAAGAGACCACAGAATTTACCAATTTTTATGCCTTTTCTTTCAAGAAACCAGTAGTTATAACTAGGGGTTATAATTTTTACTTAGCCTTTTTTTAGAAATGGTTTTTTGACATCTTAATACCAAATAATTTGTTTTGTTTACCGGTTATATGAATTAAAATCAAATTTATAGAAATGCTGACAAAATATTTATATTTGTGTAAAGTATATGCAAGAAACAACTATTATTATAAACTTAAGATAATTAACTGGGTGTTTTTACCTAGATTTAACTGATTAAATCTTTCTAAAGTGATCTGGAGGTTTTTATTATCTGCACCTTATTTAAAATAAATATTATTATAATTTAAAGTTGAAATTATGCTAATAATTATATTTGAATAAAAATAAATCATGACCACGCGTTGATATCGAAAATAAAACTTCACATGTTAAAGACTAATTAATTTCCATTGAAGAATAAAATTTCTAAACCAGATATCAAAAATTAAAAGAAATTTTCTTTTTGATTTTTTATGTATCATATAAAAAAATGCTTTTGAATGCATTTTTAGACTAAATTTTTGATGTAAAAATGATTTTTGAATTGTATGAATGAAATATAATTTTAAACAGATTTTGGAAAAAGGAAATACTTTAATAACATTAAAGTAGCAATAAACTAAAAACTAATGAGTATATTTGGAAATTGATAAAATGATACACATAAGAAATTACTCCTCTCACGTTAACAATGAAATCATAAACATGCTTTCTATCAAGTCCTTAAAAATTTGTAATAATTTTTGTAATAACATTCTACGATTATTTTTATTTCCGACGCAGTCTTTCTGTTTGACAAACATCTGGCAGGTTATTTTAAGGTTATGGTTTTTTAATCGACTTTTCATAGCGGTGCTATACATTTGAACTAAAAAACGTAAAACAATCCCATATACAAATGAGACAATTATATAGAAGTTCATGAACAAAAATTATAAATATTTATTACGATAGGATATATCAAAATTTTACATCAATATTTTACAATATATCGATCAAAACCATAATTTTATTAACTCTTTAAGCTAGCAAATTTAATCGCAAATGTGCGATCTTAAAAAACGTCTTTCAAATTCCATAGAACTGGCCAACATAGTTAAATATTTATATGCTTCATTGTGCAGGTTCGAGAACTGTACTTTATAAAATACCCATACTTTCAATGGTTTTTCATTAAATCATTAATTTCATTAATCTTAGTGGAATGAGCCCAGAATAAAAGTAGAGGTTTCGATTGGAGTTGACAAGATTATATGTAGAGTATCAGATTTTAACGCTGTTATCACATTATTATGATTTTAATCAAATTATGTCATTTACTTCATTCGTTACATCAGCATACAAAATGAAAAAATTATATAATTAAACCTCCTTGATATTCATTCAATACAGCGAAAGTTATTAATGCAAATTTCTACGGTGCACTTAATCCGACAGACATAATCAGGTATCTTTTTCCCTACTTATACACTTGTGTCAATATCAAATTTCTGGACAGGGCAATGAAAACTTCTATTTAATTTTTTTTTGCTTTGACTAAAGAGTAACAAAAGTTAAGACTCTTTACCGATATTCTAGTACAATTCATAATCTCAGCCATGAAAAAATTTTTTAAAATCTTCTTTCTTTGAAAGGAATCTTGGATAAACTTAAGATCGACTTTGTTTTTATTCTTTAGAAATGAAGTGGAATTTATCGAAATTTCCTATAACTTAAGTTATACATTTATTTGAAGGTTTGATAACTGACTATTTCATCATTTAGGCATATATATTGTCGAAATATGTATTTGAATTACGATAACTTGCTATGAATTACATCAATAAATTCACAAAAGATAGTAGCACAAAAAGAACATGATTAAAAAAAGCTTCAATTTTTGAAGAATTTTTATGTATGTAAGTCAAATGATGGGATTATATATTTTCTTAGAATTCTCTGTTACACCTACATGAGTTTTGATTGGTTTCTTCGTTTTAATTCATAAATGATAAAATTCTTTTAAGATGTATCCTTTATTCCACAGCATGATATTTAGTTTTACTTTTTTTTATGGTAATGACGGAGTATGGGCAAAACAGTTAAATGAGCAGCACACTTACTTTGAGCATATGTAGTCTGATGCCTCCCTTTTAAATATGTTCTTATAATAATTTAAGTAGGAGGCCGACATTAAGTAACGTACCGACAAATCTTTCTAAAATTATTTATTATGCTTTGTTATGAAAACCTCTTCACAAAATTTATTTTTAAATTCCTGCTTGAGCTCAAATTTGGAATTTTAGGTAATAATATATTTCAAAAAAAAGAAATGTTTTTTTCCTGATCACGAAAGATGATCTAATGCCATATTAGATTTCTCTTGAGTTGTTTAGGTACCATTCACTTTATTTTTGCGGAATTTTATAATTGCAACTTGTGCTGATTGCATAATAAAAATGTTTCCGCATTTTTGTTTTTCATCTTTCAAAATATTTCAAATATTCAGTACTGTTATAAGCACAAATAAAAATTCGCAATAACACAATACATAATTCACTTGTGATCTGTTTGACTTTTGACCCATAGCAAACATTAAACTTTAATTAAAAAAAAGTTTTGTTTTATTTTAATTTGTGACCATGCTATTTTAGTTATTTAGTTTATTGTACTGACATGAAAAATGTTCGCCTTGAAAATGAATCAAATTCTTGTTGTAATCACGTTGCATATGAAATAAATTGAGCAAAATCATCTTCACAGCAAGTGACTTTAAAATTGATAAAATGCTTATAGGAATATTTTCTTAAATTATAGTTAATAATGTCGGTACATTGACGCCATTGTAAAAAAAATAAAAAATAAATTTGGCTGCGTTTATTATATACACGAGCAATTTATATAAGCAATTACGGAAGCCTTCACCTCGTAAACGCAATCAAAACATCACAGCTGCGCGTGCTTAAGAGCCACAAATTTAATTTATGAATTTCTTCCTCGTTTTAAGTAGGAATTTAATTAAAGTTTGTCAAATAGCAGGTTCTTTGTTAGGGCTATTCTATTGTTTTGTAACATAAAAGCGATTGATAGAGTATTATAATAGAAGTCAGTTTAATAACTAGTAAAGAATTTTTGTTTCTAATCTAAATTTTTATTATTTTTTGTTCTTATTGTTTTTGTGTGATGTGATCACACTGAACACTGAACATGGTAGGTTAGATATAATCTAGCCAGTGGATAAAAATTCTGGCATTAAAGTAGAAACACTAACTCGAATTTATAAAATTCCGAAGGTATTAAGAAAGAATTCAGTTATTTTCAAAAAAAAGTTTGATTAAATTGAAAACAGCTATTCGAGCACAATTGCAATTGCAATTTTTAATGAAAATCTTTTAAATAGCAAACGGCGATGAAAAGTTTTAAAAACCAAACACTTACACCACAAGTGTTTACACTTATTCTTTGTTTTTGATAATTGTGACAGTTTGTGTGTAAAAGATCTAAAAATATTTACCTTTAAGTTGCAGTATTTATTTCTAAGTTCCAAGGATTGAATTTTATCAAAAATACTTACCTATAATAACAAGGATATCTATTGCTATTCCTGAAAAACTTCTACAGGTTTTTGGTGATTTGCTTTACTTTCAACGAAAATTGTAGGTATGCTACATTAAAGATATGATAAATCGTAAAAATTCTTAGGTTTTATTGAAAAAAGGCTTAAAAACTTTTAATACTTAAGAAAGCTAAAAAAACCATATCAAATACACATAAATCTTTACAGCAATTCAATTAAATTTAATTTAAAAAATAAATCTTAAAATCCTAATTAATATGGCATTCTTATTATATCATAATTTTCTGTTTAAGAGTATTAAAAAACTCTTATGCCTTCATAGTAAGTCATAATTATTATAGTGGCAGCTGATGGTATATCAAGTTTTTTATTTCCCGTTTTATACTCATATTAATATGACCTCAGGATGTTTTTATTTATATGTATAACAGATATAAATGGCTGTATGCTTTTAAGATATTATGCTGAGGACTAACTAGCGTTGGTGGCACAAAGGTTAGCACCAAACGCTAATGAGTACACACTGCTTTCCACTAATCGTAGTCTTCTCCAATGGACATCTGACATGTCAAGAGCTAATGAGTCCTAGGCATTAGTGAAATCTATTTGTAAAATAGAAAATTTTTCAGTCGCGCATTTCTTTTCAAAATTTGTTTTTACGACTTGCGTAAGGCATTAACTGAAGATAAGCCGTATGAGGCTGCATTGGGCCATTTATAGACATTTTAACTTCCAACATTAAAATACAGTTTTGACCGATTTTCAGCAATATTTCTCTAAAGCCTTAATTTTTTAGTTACTCTACTCACACCTATACAAATTACAATTTGATATTTAATACATCAGCAGTCAAAATAAAATTTGGAATTGAAAAATAAAAACAACAGCCGTGTTTTTGTTTTCAAAACAAATGAACAGATCGGTTATAGTTATTTTGTTTTGTGATATACACAAAATAATTTTAATTGGCTAAATTTCTTCACGAAGTTTTACTGATGCAGAAGAAACCATAACACAAATAATTTCCTACTATACTAAAAAGTAAACTATAGTCCTAATTATGATATAATAAGGTTTAAAGCCTAAATGCAGCAATAATAACAATTTATTCTTTGTTTGTAAAATAAAAACGGAAATGGTTTAGTCGGGGACATATTTGTTGTAGCGAGACGGTAATATCCGCAATAATTCCAAACAATAATAAGCAATCTGTGAATTTTATTACTTTTTAAATCGAACACTTTGCATTGGAAGAAGTTTATAGTACTACAATAATTTGTTTTGCTCTTTAATGCTAATAATAGTTCAGTAACAAAACAGGAAAGCTTAATTTTATTTTCGAATCCTATAGGCGTATTACTTATGTTAGTAAACATTTCTTCCAAGTTTCAATGTTTTGTGATTCATTTTATCGTCAAATATATGTATTTTAAATAAAATAATTTTTATTTTTAAAAAAATTAATTTTGAAATTATTTTTAACAAAAGCAACTATGGTAACTTGAATGAATTTTTAAGCAATAATTACTAGTATTTCTTTGTTCTTTTCACATCGACCTCCTTTTCTAGTGCAAGTCAGAATTAATAAAAAACACAATTAGTTGTATAGTACTGCCTACTGAGCCAAATGTCAATTCTTTTGCTGACATTGAGTACTTTTGTAAAGGCTAAAAAGCACGGTAAAACCTTGCATCTCTGCATGTCTACTCAATGAGATATTTGGTATCCGGTAAGACTTTTAAATAGGGTTTGCAGCAATTATTATATACCTTAAGTTAACCTAATCCGTGTGTATTTTCATAACCACCAGTGGCCTAAAACTTGCTTCCCAAGTGTTTTTCAAATTTTAAATTTTTTATGGGAGATTTTTTGCGTTATTTGCAAAAAAAATAAGATTTGTTTTCTTCTCTAGTCTTTTTTTGCTAAACAAAGGTTCCTTCCTTTAGAGAATTATTTGATAGTGATTAATTGTGAAAGTTGGATTAAATCTGACTGTGAATATGATGCAAAACACTTTTTAACCATAACAAATTTTAGACAAATGAAAAATTGTAAGAGTATTAGGGCCCAGTAAAAACACTTCTTTGTAGATATAGAACAAAAGGTAAGATTTTTGCCTAGTATTCAGTCCCTTGTAGATGCATTATCAGCAATTTCAGATTAGTAATCTTAAAGGTTGCTAAAGAACTTATGTGACTACAGAGAAGGAATTTTTAGTAATTTTTCCAACTCTCTTTTTTTGGAGAATTATTTTGCGATTAAAATTTTCCCTTTACGTGACATGTGAAAACCAGTTTTCAGTCTTGTATGATGCAACAGTTTATTAATTATAATAAAAAATAAGAGGATTCACGCAAATTTTCCTCTACCTCTTTAGTATAATATTTAAAACGTGAAGAACATGACTTTTAGTTCTATTTTTTGCTGCTATAAATACCATATCCACACTTTATCGACTCAATTTATTTTCTCAACGTAGGTAATTACAACAGGTTTGTTAAAGCGTGTCATGTTTTTCTCGATGTCTACCATATTTTTCCACGAATTGTACTTAGAATAAAGTCTTACATTTTATCCTACACTTTAATTAGCATAATTTTATGTTTAAATCTTTTCTTTTTATAAAACTTGTTACTAACTGCAGAGGATTTCTGATATCAAATTTATATTTGGTATATTTTTAAATTAATTATCTCTAATCTTTTAGCAACAATATATTTATAACAACAAAAAAAACCAAAAATAATGACGAAAGTTTTTTGATTCAGTTTTCTACCTTATTGGTTCTAAATAATAAAAAATTTACAAAGTTTAAAAATAAATTTTAGTTGCAGTGGCTTTTTTTATATGACGAGCGTCATAGGAAAAAATGCTGCACTCATCATAAACAATGGCCTGGTTAGTTATTATACATTAAAAAAAGTCAAAAACTTTTGACTGACATAAATTTAGAAAATATTTGATTTTTTTCTTATCACATTTAAAATCTTAAAACCTAATACAGAGAACAAAAAATATAAAATTAATCTTCATTTTTTTAACTCACTTTACTAAGTAAGTATAATGGCTGATAAAACTAAAAAGGGCAGTTGCAAATCAAATATTAAAAAAGAGGAACGCAAACAGACTTAAGCAACAAAACCGCAACCACAGGTAACAGCAACTAGTAACATTCAAACGTGAAAGCAGACAAGCTGAAAGAACAACTCTTGTTTCCATTTTGGGAAGATGTGTGTGGAGTTTGCTTCTAGTTTTTTTATTGTAAAATGAAAAAAAAAACCATATTAAGTAAACTTTTTTGTCCTAAAAAATATCATAATTTCTATATTTAGGAAAGATAAACATCTTCAGTTTCTAACATTTTCTGCTAAATTTATAAAAAAGAACGACGTTTTTTTGAACTTTAAGTAACTGCTTTTACAAGAGAAGCTTCAAATATTGCTTAATTGAAAGTATATTCTTATTTTCTCCTTTTCAGGATGCTATTAACCTGAAAAGCATATTTTAAATATTTTTAGTAAGGTCCGACCGAGAACTCGGTCTCGGCCTACTCTCGGCCGAAATCCAGGCCGAGATCTCGGTTCTCGTTCTCGGCTTAAATTTGCCGAGATTCTCGGCCATAGCCGAGACTGCACACGTGGCAGTCTATCAGTAAGCTATCATAAGCCAGCAAAGTTTTATCAGCTCCACTGATAGGCGTTTCACATAGGCTCTCATATTGCAATTGAAATATTACAATACATTAGAGGAGATTGAATTTTCCATACAAATTTACAAAATGGCGGAATCGAAATTGTAATATTAATTCTGTGTGAAACGCCCATGACTAGCGTTGCGACTTTTTAGTAGAGCTGGGCAGCTATATGATGAGAGGCGGCACAACTTTAAAGGCAAAAATCTAGAAAAATTACTGTTTTTGTGTCATAATATTAGCTTATTTAATTTTGAGTATTAAAAATGTCCATATACTCATACACAGAAAATATAACAATTTATTGCATTTTTTGCACTTTTAACTTTTAACTATCTTATACCCATTCTCCACCGAAGCTTATACTCATTATTACAATATAACGACGAGTATAAGCTTCGGTGGAGAATGGGTATTACCCATTTTAGCTGCTATGTTTTTAGTCTCGTTCTCGGTCTCGGTCTCGGCCGAGAATATATTTTTTCTCGTTCTCGGTCTCGATCTCGGCCGAGAATAAAAAATCATTCTCGGTCGGACCTTAATTTTTAGTTTATATTTTTATTATTATTTCGAACAACTGAACACAAAAAAGTCTAAAATTTCAAAAAGTTAATAAAACTGTTAAGCACATGTTTAAAAATTTTTGAAATGTTAAATGTTAAAAAGCCTCACAGTAGGTTTCTCCGAATGCATATATTAAAATAAGACCATAAAGGTATATTGCTAGGTTAGCATTCTGCTCAAAAATTTTCTAACAGTAAGTTTTGTTACTTCAAGTAAAACTTTGAATGTGCTTTATATATCGAATGAAATATATCTATATATATATATATCTATAAATGAAATATATATAAATTTTTTCATATATCGATATATATCGTACACCCCTAATCGATACTAAAATCGATATTAAAAGATTTGATAATATCGATCTGATTCGATATATCGAAGGTATACATATATCGATATATATGGTACACCTCTACCTTACAGTCAATGAAAACTAAAATTACAAACCTCATTGTCAGTTCTATGAGAATCATGAATTAATTAACTATAGTTTTCTTTTTGTTTTGTAAATAATTTTAAATTCTTTGAATCACCGGAAATTGAATATGATTATTTTTACGCTTGCATTGATGGATGTTTGTTTTTAAAAAAGTGAGGGCGGACAACATTTATGTTAGCCTTCCATAAAGCGAATCACAAAAACCTACGTGCGATAGGCTAAATGTAGAAAAGTTATGATTAATAGTAAAACCCTTACAAATTTTATGTATACATGATAATAAAAAACAAAATATGTTTATTGACTGTAAAAAATAAAATAAACTTTGCTTGCTAAACTCACGAATATGAGATTAGCTGCTTTTATTAAAATTTTTTTGTTAAAAATCTTTTCTATTACTCTTTTGTTTCTATTATGGCTTGGAATACAGTTAGCTTTATACACAAAAGTTCTAAAACCATTGTATTCCTGCAAAAAATTACAAACTTAGAATGATGATTTTTGGCTTTCATTTCAAATAATATTAAACAATCCAAAAAAGAAAAATTTTATATTTCTACGCCAAACTGTTAAGATCATTAATCATAATTTATTTTCTTTTGACATACATATATAAAAAATGTATTGGATTAGTTTTGTTAGTTGAACAGAGTTTGCATTATTGCATATACTTTAATAGCCAAGTGAGAAAAATTATCTTTTTGGTATAAATTGTAGGTTGATCCTTCTTCTGTTCCAGCGGATGTTTGGTTCTTATGGAAGTGACTTTTCATCATGTGACTTAATGAGCTACTAATGTCTATCAGATTTTGTTGCACTTAGAGGTAGTCAAGATAGAGAAAAGTACGCTTCCGATTAAGTTTAAAGTTTTCCTTAATTTGGTACTGTTGTAAAATTTTCGATTCAAAGTTCGAGTTTAGCTTATAACCGAGTTTAATTTATCATCAACTTAAGCCCTTAAATTTAGGCATTTAAGCCTACTTCGCTGTCACTTGTTGATCCTATTAGTGTGTTCGTTTGTCATTATTTTTAAAAATTTTTGTTATGATTTTTTATATTATAAGGTAAATAAAATTTATACGATTCAAAAAGTTTGTTTTATCTAACTTAAAGAAGAATATTGAGTTGATGATTTTCAATAAAAAATTTACAGATACATATTACGTTTGATGGGCGTTACTAAACCTGTAATTTTTTGATCAAATAAAGTATGTATCAGGTGTATACTTATGAAATGAGACTTCTTTTCCAAAAATACACATTTATTGTGAAAAATTTGTTACAAATTTATTATTTTAAGTAATTGCCGTGTCTACACATTTTTCTTCTACACATTCTCTCAGGCAATTTATGGATACCCCGGCACAAAAATTGTTCGTTTTTTACCGAAAGCCAGACATCGATCTATCTTTTCACATTTTGTGACGAAGTTTACGCTGCTCCGAAAGTGCATAGCCTATCGATTCAAATAAGTAGTAATCGGAAGGCGCCAAGTCCAGTAAATAAGCCGAATGGGTTAGCGCTTCCCAATTGTACGATTCCACCAATTCTTGGTTGGCTCTTGTTGGACATGCTGGTGCATTGTCATAAAGCAAATCTACTTTGTGTTGCCCAGTTTCATATTCTGGGCGTTTTTGGCTTATAACACGGTTCAATTAAGCTAATTGGCGTTGATAGCGTGCACCGTCAACTGATTTACCTAGTTTTTGAAGCTCATATAAAATAACACCACGCTGTTGCCAGAAAATGCAAAGCATTGACTTCCTTATGAAGCAATTTGGCCTTTTTTTCATTACCCGTGACGATTCGATGCAAAAACGACTTTCTTTTGTACTTGGCGAGCAGAATTTCAGAAGTAATTTTTCGGTTTTCTTGCTGTCTTTCAGTCAGTTCACTTCGCACCCATCTACTGACCTTTAAAATCATTCCCATGGCTTTCAATCATATGAGAATGGTTTTTTGCGTAACGTCCGAAATTTCTGCCATCTGTTTTTGGTTTTGGAAATGATCTTAATCCAATAATGCTTGCAAATCGACGTCTTCAAACTTTTTCGTTGATTTTCACGTTCCTCTTCTCTCACATCAAAATAACCATTTTTCAATTTGTCCAACCAACTGAAGCACTGTGCTCTGCTTAGAACATGCTTGCGGTATGCTTCTACATTTAATGGGATTCAGCAGCGTTTCTCTTCAATTGGTAACAGAAAATCAATGATGTCCGCAAGTCGTAATTTGTAGGTACAAAATTCGACATTTTCACGAGTAAAAAAACTACGTCGTTGTATGAAACTTGACAAACTATGAATTAAAAATTGTTGACAGATGACAAATAAAGCACATAAGACTTTTGGATTGGTTGTAGCTAATGACACCTAGCAGCTAATATCCGAAAGTTTCATTTCATAGGTGTACATTGGATAAATAAAAAATAATACAAAATTTTGCCCATTTATGAATTTTTAATGAAAATTAACTTAAGTAGTTAACTAACTAGATAAATTGACCTGCATTGGATTTGCATAATAAATAATTAGCAAAATACAACAAATAAAGTGAATACAATTTAGCTTTTCATCTTTATTTTTTTAAGCAAAATTTAATTTTATTAATTAAATTAATAAATATTTTTAATTTAATATTATCATTATGTTTTATTTTTTTAAAGTTCACTTACACCCTAGTCACACAGAAAAAGAAACTAGTTCTTTCAACGTGGTTTTTTGTCTCAGCCAATCAGAAGTCGCGATGTACGTGGTCTTTTAGATTATAACCTAATCATTTTTACCAGCAACAGGAACATGGTTTTTTTAATTCTAACATTGGTAGCGCTGAAAGGCGAAAAATTTTTACTTTTCGCCCTGTGCTATTTGACACTGATAAATGTCAAGTTTGTTTACTATTTATCTTTTTAGGGGTTATAGCTGCCATGGATACTGGTATGTATTTTTTAATCTTTTTATATATTTTAATAAATATTTATTTTAATTTAATAAATGTACAAGTGTAGGACATATTCTCATGAAAAAGGGTATTATGTTTGCAGTTGGGCTTGCAATTAAGCAGAATGCATCACATATAACTATTGGAATTTTAAGTTATAGAAATGGATGATCCTACAAATTATAAAAAGCATACGTTTAATCGGGAAGCTGTAAGTAATTTGCATCCCAGTTCAATGACAACTAATAGTTTTTATATAATATTTAATTGGAACATTATAATTATCAATTTATTTTTCAGATTGAAAAGATCAATGAATCAATTTTAAATAATAATAAGAAAGAATAAGAATCTGATTTTAATAGGATTGTAAAATTTTGAATGATAATGGGCAAATTTCAGAAGAGGTATATTTAATTTCTGATATCTTTAAATAAAAACCTAATTTTATAATTTTAAAATAGAATATTGATGATATTTTATGCTCTGAAATAAAGTCAACAAGCGAAATTCATTTCAGAAGGACAAATCTTTAATTGCTGCAGGCTTTAGAGAAAAGTCTCATTCTAATGAATATGAAGGTGCTAGGAGAGTTCGGCAAGGTTTACGAGATCTTTATTAAGAATAGGAAATATTTGTTAATAATTCAGAAAAATTAAATTAAATGCTTTTTTTAATAAACTTGTAAAATCTTTTTTTGATATAAATAAAAATATTTGCTGAATTGTTTTTAATGTCTACTAATTTCTTTAAGCTCATACTATTTTTAAATAACAATACTGGCCTTTCAATTATATATAAATAATTGATTCTATTTACAATTAAAGAAGTTTTTAGATATTTAACTAAAACAATAAGACAAACTACGACGGTTTTATTAGTTAATTTAGTTATGTATAATCGGTTTTTTTTAATGCACTGCATCTATATCTTATCCTGATATCTTATGTTTGTTATTTGGATTTTGATTCTCTCCTGACTCCAAGGCAAACATTTTCATTTTTTCACTGAAAGAAAGTTTTTTTGGTACAGAATGATATGTTCTCTGTTTGCTCTTGTAATCTTCATTTTCATGGATCTCTGTACCAAAAAAAAGCCAGACAAGACGGCTTCACCGCAAGAAACCGCATGACCTAACATAGGAATACTAACGCTTATAGGGAACTGATCACTGGATCTTCACTCCCGCACACGTCACACTCACACACTTAGATAATAGTACTAATAAATTAATTGTAAATAGATTAAGATTGTAGTAAACACTGGAAAATTAAAAAAAAAAAAAAATTGCAGTTTTTTAAAAAAAACATTATATTTGTTAAGTAATAAAACAGCTGACAACTTAGTTAAGCAATTTAGAGACTAGAAGAAAAATTATTTTTGATATATAACAATCATTAACTTTAATTATTAATAATTTATCTTGAGGTAATAAACGTCCTTTAGGCTTATCAAGAATTTTTTCTCCATCCAAAATCCAAAATTTGCTTAATTCGCTATAGTTTTTTCAATATAGTTAGTTTTATTTCTTATTTCCTAAAATATGAACACACAAATTAGTTATAAAAAATTTGATTAATTTAAAAACATCCACCTTTTAGTTCTTTAATTTTATAAAATTTAAAATTTCTTTCATTTTGATAGTAATTTAAAATTTTTCACAAAAACAAATCAAAAATTCTATACAAAATAAGATCAGCTGTTTCTTGACAGCTCAGTTCAAAAAACTAGATTGCTCTGTGTGTCATGGGGTTAAAAGAACTAGGTTTTTTGAAAAGATTAGGTTTAAAAGAACTAGTTTCTTTGCTCTGTGTGACTAGGGTGTTAGTGGATGAAATTTGAGCGAATTTATATGTGAATACTCGCATAAGCGGGAAAAATTACACTCGCTCGACATAATTTAAACTAGGTCATTAACAGTCAAAAAGCCTGTGCACTTCAGGCCTACGTCATTTTATAAAATCTGAAATTTGCCCAATGGCACAACAATATGATAATTAATAAGAACATATAACTGCTTTGTAAGCTTTTAGAAATGTGTAAAATTGCAGTATAGAAACTATCATTTTATAAGCCGTGATTTTTTTAAAAGCTTGGCGGGACCGATGTTACCTTGACATTTGATTTAAAAAACATTACAAAAAAGTTAAATTTTGTTGGAAGTGCATTCCAAAACTTCAAACAACTGGACCTTGAGAGATATAAAAAGTGTTAAATTTTAATAAAATGCTTAGAAATATGAAGTATTATATTATATTATATACATATATGTATGTATATATTTATATATAAATATAAAATAATAAGGAGCCTTAAATAACCTGCTTCTAATAAAAAATAAAACCGCAATTATTCATTTATCATTTACCTGTAATAAACAGATCTATAAAGTATTTCTTAATTTTGAAAAATTATACTAAGATTTTATAACATATGGTACAAAATTTTTAATAGACTTAGCTTTGTAAAAAAATAAAAAATAAATGAAATAGCAGAATAGACAAGTGTTGAAGCAATCTACAGAGAGGAATCAATCCCACGCAGCTATTGGAGCATATAAGAAGTTCGGGGACTGCGTAATCTTAGCAATTGTAAGTCACCGCCCGTAGAGAGATACTTGGGAATACTTTCTGATATTGTAGACGCCATTCGAAATAAATTACATTCAATCTGGCACTATTAAGTCATTTTTAACATTAAGATCGCGCCCACGTACGTAGGCTCACCTCGGAATCTGCATAAAATAAACAAAAACAAGTTTTTTAAAAATTTTATTGAGTTCAGACTTTATTAAAATGAAAAGCCAGACTTTGAGTTCGAAAAGATTTTATTACAAAAGTTAAAATTCCTCCCATACATACTATGGACTAAATGTATAAATATCAAAATTCCTATTAATATCTATTCATATACTAAGTGCATATATTTGTGAATTTTTATGTATTCATAACATAATTTTATCAATAGCAATCATAAAAGATAGCTACAGGCATTGCAAAGAGGTCGTATACAAAATTTATAATCAAATCCAATTTAAAATTATATCAAGTATAAAACTTGTCTCAGACATGCATATAAGAAAAACTTACCGAAGAAGTCTTCCCAGCGGTCAGACTCGTCTGATTCAATATCCATGTTAGAAGTGACTTAGTTGTCCACTTCCTTATTTAGAAAAACTGATGTCTATTCCAAGTAAAAACCGTATGTACAATAATAAGGCAGAAAGCCGGGAGCATATTCTGGGATATAAATATACATATATTTATTTCACTGATATAAACTAACACATAATGCCACAAAGATGCACAATTTGTTGTGTTCTGAAAGAAGGATTTGATTTGACCTTACACTGGGGGCAATAATCGCAAAAGTCGCGTATTCCCTGCTAATATCGTCATCAATATGACTCACCACTGCATAAAATTCTGAGCGAGAAAACAAGTGATTTTTTGCTAATAGTTTAACTTAAAAATTCTTTAATTTTACTAAAAGCAAATTACTTAACCCTTTAATCGCATTTTTACGATAACTTTGCGTCTTTATCGATAAAATTTTCACAGACAAAACACATTTTTTTTTTATATTATCTCTTGAATTTCAAACACAGTGTCAAGTAGCACCGACGAACAATATAAAATAAACAACACTTGACGAGTGACTCTCAACAACTGAGAACTGAGTTAAAAATTCATTCAGTAAGCAAGAAATTGATGGCAACATATCGTGCACTCACTCATCTGCTTTCGCCGCAATTGATCTTCAGAATTTGTTATATGAAGCGAATTTATACCTTGGAGTGTAAAAAAGATAGAAAATATTAATATGATCAGAAGTGAAGATTCCATATGTTTGGTTTAAGTCAATGAATTTTTGTTAAACAGGGTCCACGTGCTTAACAAATAAACGGTTAGTTTCTTCATCTTGTAATGAATTTGCAAAATGGTTATCTATTACAGAGGAAAACTGTGAAAATGAATTGAGTTTTCTTTAAGATGAAATTCATTAATCCAAACGTTCAAGAGCAAAAAAGCGATTGAATGGGTTTTAGGATTATAATGACAAAATTCAGAGTAGTCTATTTCAATGTTTTTATAATAGGTACTTTATTAATTTTATTTGATATCTACAGAGCTATAACTGCTGTAACTATAGACAAATTTAGATTTTCACAAAATACATTTTGCCTAGTAAAAGGTTTTCTAGTTGGCCTAGTTAATCTTCCATTTCTGTGGCTAAAGTAAATAAAAAAGTATGTAATGATGAAAATATTAAGTGATATTCTTCTTTTTTTTTTTTATTCAGTTTTAGTTTACTACAATCTTTATCTATTTACAATTAATTTATTAGTATTATTAACTGGGATGTGTGTAACGTGTGCGGGAGTTGAAATCCAGTGATCAGTTCCCTATAAGTGTTAGTATTACTACGTTAGATAATGTAGCTTCTTGTGGTGCAGCCGTCTTGTCTGGCTTGTTGTGTCCAGCAGTAGTATAGCTTCAATGTTGGGGTGATGATGGAGTCTTTTTTCATGTTTTGCAGCGTGTTCTTGGACGACTTCTTTAACCCATTTTATTTTTAGGTCTTTATGTATCTCTTTAATTCTCCCATATCGATATGCGTTAGTTATTAGTCGTAGAGGGTCTTATTTTAACTAGTTTGAATGATTTTTATGTTGTATTCACGCGTACATCCCAATAGTTGTATTCCGTATGTCCAGATTGGTTTTATAATTGTCATATATCTTTTGTTCCTTAGATTCAGTTGCGATTTGTATCCAATTAACCAGTAGTACTTCCTTATTATTTCTTTGATTTGTTTGGCCTTCTGTCACACATGAAAATTCCAATTTAATTTGGAATTTAGATGAAGACCTAGGTATTTAGCTGATTGTTCTTGCGAAATTCGTTCTCCATTGATATATACATGCAAGTTGTTTTACTTGTTTACTTTTTTCCATTTTATATATAAGCCCTTTATGCAAAACTCTGTCAAATGCTGGAGCCACATCTAAGAATACCACGCAGCAGTATTTCTTTTCCTCGCACGCCTGTTCAATTTTACTTGTTATTCTGTGTACCTGGTCTATCGTGGAAAAAGTGATATGACTCAATCTACTGTTTCAAGGATGTAATGCACACAAGAAAAGTTCAATCAAAAACTAAATTTTGCAACTAAAGTAGTTTATTGCAGTAATCGATCGGTTATTTCTAAGTTTTTCTCTCAACTCAAACTATCATAAATTCGTTTACGATGAACAAAACCTTGGAATTTGTAGGCACCGAGAATACAATAAAGGTAAAGAATTGCATATTACTTGAGAACTTAGTTTAAGTTTGAGAATGTGTGCGTTGCGTATGTGTCCAATTTATAAACCAAATTTTTATTAACATTTCATTGTTAAGGGGGGAATATGGCTTAGCACTTTTTAAAAATCAAATTTTGTTTTATTTTCATATAGTTTAATATTTTAAAAATATAATCCTAAAATTTGAAGTCGATCCAGGCAAAACTGTCAAAGTTAACAGGTAGTTAAAGCCAGTTAACTAAAGCCATAAATAAGCTTTCAAAATTTTTAAACGAGTTTTTCTCAAAACTAATTTTTCAGAGTCGGTGGTCACTGCCATTCAAAAACTACATTACCGATTCACTTCAAACTTGGTACACACTTTCTACATAAAAAATACCTCCCTCCAACGTTGAGTTCTAGAAGTTTTTTTTACATTAAAGGTGTTTTCCACTTACATAATGGCGGAATTTTTCATTAAAAATAGCAGTTTTTACTCTAAATGAGCACCAAAATTTTTCAAATAAGAAAACAGTAATCAGACAACGATGGGGGAAGGATTTAATAGTACTTTCACTAAATTTTAAGTGTTTTTAATTTCAGGCATTTTCCAGCTGAGACACAGTGATCACCGCAAATCATCTTTTTCCAAAGACGTCCTTGGAAAAACTGGGCCAACGGCTTCCATATAAAGATTTTATAAAAAAAAAAAATTACAAAATGTTGGCAACATCAAGCTTAATAATTTACAAAAACTTAGAATAAATTTCCTTAATCATTATTGATAAAAAAAATTCACGAAAAAAGTGATTTTTTTACGCTTAAAACCGTGCTTTCAAAATAAAGACAAGGTCAGTGCTTTGGAACATTAACACAAAAGCATGCGTTACGGGAGTTTTTGCTTTTCTGCGACTGTACTCGAAATTTTGTTGTTCCAAAAATTAAAACATTTTTCAAGAAAAAAACTTGAGGTCGTCGTAAAAGATCGTTCTAGTTTTAAATAGCACTCCGAGTCATCCTCATCAGCTTGAAGTTATTTACCTAAGATGCTGGAAAATTTGGAGGCAGTTAAGTGCAACAACTGAAACCATAAATATTGAAATCATGCTAGAAGAAACTACGACCTGATTTAAACGTTATTCAAGCTCTTAATAAAATTAATTGTGATAGGCCTAATAAAATAAATTATTTTTATTTAATTCAAATTATTAAGCTAATATTTATTTTTCTGCACTAAAAGAAAAAAGTCTAATATCAATGAGTGCATATTACTATTAAAAAAGATTATCATTCTCCCATCGCTTTGACGAAAAATATTTTTATTGATTGAAATAGTATTTGAAGAAGAAGAAAGAAATCCTCTGAGAACTTTGAAAAGTTATGTTAAGATCAACGTATATAACAAAAATAAATGTAATTAAAAAACCATGCTTGGGTTACGCCACTGTTATGCAATACATATGGTGATTTCTTAATTAAGCTACTAATATTTTACAGATCGTTACATCACCGTGCTTTCAAAATAAAGACAAGGTCAGTGCTTTGGAACATTAACACAAACGCATGCGTTACGGGTGTTTTTGCTTTTCTGCGACTGTACTCGAAATTTTGTTGTTCCTAAAATTAAAACATTTTTCAAGAAAAAAACTTGAGGTCGTCGTAAAAGATCGTTCTAGTTTTAAATAGCACTCCGAGTCATCCTCATCAGCTTGAAGTTATTTACCTAAGATGCTGGAAAATTTGGAGGCAGTTAAGTGCAACAACTAAAACCATAAATATTGAAATCATGCTAGAAGAAACTTCGACCTGATTTAAACGTTATTCAAGCTCTTAATAAAATTAATTGTGATAGGCCTAAGAGGGTTAAATTAAGTGACATTCAAGAAGCTGACAAGATAAAGACTTGATGAGGTTGAAGAAGTTGAAGTGGAAGCTTTAACTGATCCTGAAAAAGGCAACATTATCCTTCTATATCTGAACGAATGAGCTGTGCCTTTTAAAATTAAAGGTTTCTTTTATAGATTTCGAGGGTGAAGTGTTATTATCTGAATGCATGGAATTATATCTTGTTGTTTAAAACAAAAAGAAAAGAAAAAGGACTGGCATTTATTTTTTACAAGTAAAGTGATGCTCTGATTGAAGTCATTTTACTTTCTTCATAAAACAAGCCAATCCAAGGTGCAATCCACATGGATTATTCGTGTCCCTTTGATAGAAATCGACCAATTATTTTTTTTGCTTGCTTAAAGATGTCAAATATTTTTTTTGTTTTTCAAGTTCTGATTGGTCTATGATTCGAAGTAATTTTTATTTGTGATCTAGCAAGAGCAATTAATTGCCATAAACTTTTATGCTTTTCTTAAAGTACAGAATTTGCGAAACTTTATGTGAGCCAAGAAAATTAAGTTTAATTAGAAAGCTTTAAATCCCATACAAGTTTAAAAATGTAAAAGAATTTTTTTGTCGTCTATTAATAGAAACATTCATATTAAAAAAGCTTATTAAATCTTAACTGTACAACTTTGTTAGTTTAAATAAAAAAATTTTGGAGTCACAATTTTCTGGCTTAGCCTATGCAAAAAATACAAATGTATTTTCTTTGCCTCAAACTATGCTTCAATTTTACTAAAATTGCACGATATATAGTAATATTTCGTATACCTTTAGGAGTGCATTATTATTAAAATTCTATAGTTTTTATTTTCAAGTTTTTAAGAGTTTTTAAAAACATTAAATTATTTATAATATATATGTATAATAGGAAGGAGTGAAGGAAAGAGAGGAGAAACCTATCCGTAAAGAAAAACTATTCAATACTACTATAAAAAGTAGAAGTGAAATTAAAAAATTAAAAAAGTAAGCTTTTTCATTTATTTGTATAATATAATAGAAAAAATATTAATATGATATTTTCAAATTCAGTTTTTTTAAAATAAATTCATTTTTAATTTTAAATACTTTTATGCTAAAAGTACTTTTATGATTCAAGCTTTGTTGATTTGTTTTATTAATTAATATTTATTAATTTCTTGATATGATTTAATAAATCATAGCTTCTGTTTATTCTGTTTGTATTAATAATAATTGTTTTTATCACACCCAATAAAGTAAAGTACAAGGCTTCTTAAGACTTTTATTATTTGAATGTATTTAACTCAGCAACCGAGTTGGTTAAATTAACAAGCTGAGTTCATAAATGCAGTGATACATTGAAAAAAATGATTTTAAGTAATTTGAAAACTTTAAAGTTTGTTAAGCTTAATCACGAATATAGTTTTTATTGCAGTTTACTCCTTAAGAAACGATATTTTATAAACCACGGGAGTAAAACAATTGGAAGCGAAAATAAACGCCTAGAAAAACGTGTAACCAAAACACCATATATGGGCATATGAATGAATATATATATATGTAGTTTATTATGGTTTACTTAAAGAACATGCTTAATTGTTCCACCACAAAAACTAAGATGAAAGAGAATGAATGTTTTATTATTATTATTTTCAATAATAATATTAATATCTTAGGCGATTCTCATTAACATTATTAAAATTATAAAACAAAAATCAAAAAGCTATTTCGAAGTAATTAGAAAAGAATTTTTTTTTAAAATCTTATGAAAATTTGATTTGGAAACGAATCAATTACAATTTATTAAGATAAGATTGCCTATTACCTATTTTATTAATATTTAATTTTAGTTTTCTTTGAACTAGCGAATTGTTGCTGCTATAGACCTAAGTTTGCTGCTCTTGTTAATCTTGCATATTTGATTAAAAAGTCAGTAGTTAAATTGTTGCATGTATATTAGAGGTCAAGAATTTTTATTGAATTGATTAGGCCTTGAATACCATTTTATTAAATTTTTGAGAATAATAATTAACTTTTAGTTTTAATATTCACATCTTAGGAATGTTACACATTAGAAAAAAATAAAATATATTTTTGAAAAAAGAATGTGCTAACATTCAGAAAATCTTTAATTTGTGGAAATTAAGTTAAATTATGGGCTTATTTGAAAATTTTTCTTCCTGCTTAGTGTTAATCTCACTTAAGTTTTTTTTATAATTTCAAGTTTTTGCCTATATAACAACAATAGTGGAAGTATTAAATTTGTAAAATATAAATAACCAAAAAACTACAGCAATATTCTGAAATATGAAGCAGTTCCAACTGATTTAATTTTTCGCTGACTGATTGAATCTTTTATTTATCTTTTGAGCAAATATAAAAGGAAGCTAAATTAACTGTAAACTAGAAATTTTCGTCGAAAGGATGATGAAGTTTAGTTTGCAGATGCAGACCTATCTGTAGTATCAGGCAGACTTTTTTTTTATGAATTTTTTAAAACGCGAATTTTTTTTTGCAAAAAATGTTGTTTTGGCAACATGAAATTTTATTATGCTGTAATTTAGTATTCAAGAAATTTGAAAATGAAAAAACCAGATGATTTAGAGGTGGGTAAACTTTTGCCAGACGCTAGCAAAGTTATTTTTCAAAAAAATTGAAAAACGCATTTTTGGCAACATGTCATTTTAGTAGCATAATAGTTAAACTAAAGATAGATATAACAGACCTTTTCAGATACCTCTATGGTGATCATAAATGTTTGAAGTATAACTGTATTATTGTAATATTTTCAGTTGCGTTACACAACGTATTGCGAAAGGTTCTTATAATTATAAAAGTATCTAGTACTTATATTTTTAATTATTACAATGTGTAGTGGTAAAAGTGATAAATTATTTGTGTCATTTGCATTAAAGACAACGATAAAGTGACAGCAACTGGTGCACCACATGTTGATATTATATTCGATCAATATTTTACGCCATCCATTACGGATTATGAACGTACTCGCAGGAATGAACAATGTACTATTTACTTTAAAATTACTGGTTCAAGCCAAATTCGCCCGAAAAATTTAATTAAAGAATTAAGAAACATTAAGTTTAAGGAAAGTTTTGTTCAATTTTTAATTAAACATTGGGCTACTATTGAAATGGTATCACTGATGGGTAAAACAACAATTAATTTAAACTATGATTTCTGTTATTCATATACTGTGAAAAATGAAACCACAGAAATGACAATAAATGAATCTTTATGTTGCAACAAACATGAAGAAGCGGATAAAAAAGTTGTGTACCATGTGTGTAAGCTTGATGCTGAGTGTACCACAAATGTGCAGATCAAAGCCTTCGATGCAGATGTATTTATAATCATGCTACGAAATATGGACCATCTAAAAAGTAAAAACCTCTCCATTTTTATGGAATATGGCACCGGCAATGCAAAAAGATTAATTAATATAACTGAATTACACATAAGACTGGGACAAGTTTTGTATGCGAGCTTACCTAACTTTCATTCTTTATCTGGATGTGATTATAATCCATCATTCTTTAAAAAAGGCAAAGCCTTTAAAGATATTGATGGATAATAAAATATGTATATCAAACAGAATTAAAAAATATTGGAGTTGCTCATATAACTCGTCTACGAGAAGAAATTTTTGAAGCTGTAGAAAGATTTGTTTGCGAAATTTATGGCTTTAAGAATGTTACAAATGTTCATATAGCAAGATTTAAAAAATTCTGTACTAGTCATAAAGCAAACAGCAAAGAAGAGCCGTTTCAAAAATTTAAAAAAAATTGTGATCCCTTCTCTTTGCCTCCATGTAAATTTGAATTACATCAACACCTATTAAGATAGCAATATATAACAAGCATTTGGCGTAATGCACATTTGCGTTTTCCAAGTTCTTTATTACCAGAAAAAAATGGGTGGCAAAAAAACTCAAACCTTTTTGGTTGGAAGGAGATTGTCTTCCGCACTCGGTACTAGATGCCATTGTTGAAGAAGAATGTGAATATAAGGACCAGGATGTTATAGGTGAGTTCAAACATTTTGATTCGGGATTACATTTTCATTGCATTTTCAATATAAATGCATTTCTATTTTCAGATAATGAAGAAGCAGACGAATATGATATTTTTTCTGATCAAGAATCATTAGAAGAAGATGAAGCAGCCACGACCTCAGACGAAAATTAAAAAATAAAAAATTTATTTTTATACATTAAAACATGTAAAAAATCATCTGGCTTTTTTATTTTTAAATTTCTTGAATACTAAATTACAGTATAATAAAATTTCATCTTGCCAAAAAAACATTTTTTGCGAAAAAAAATTCGCGTTTTAAAAAATTCTTAAAAAAAAGTCTGCCTGGTACTACAGCCAGGTCTGCATTTTTGCATTCAGACATTGCAAAAGTAAGTTTTAAATAGGTTTTCAAGTTGCATGAAATATGTTCCCAAAAATGTCTACCAGCTCTCCTGCTATAACTGTAAATAAAAATTGGTAAAGTATATTGTGGGATTATTAATTCTTAAAATAAGGTTTTAAAACTTTAATAGATAAAATAAAAAATTACATTTTACAATTGTAATTTTATATTTTGTAATTAAATTTTTTAATTACATTTTGGAGAAAGAGGTAACTAATTATTGCGTAGATGAATTGACGAAGATCGGTCAAACTCGCTTTTTTAAAGAAATTTGTGATCCTTTAATAAAATTAGAAATGGTAAATATACACTTCTAGTTATTTACTTTTACCTAAAATTTACATTAAATTAGCATTAAATAACTACTTTTTCGTTTTACATCAGCCATACTCAACTTTTTTTTTCGGGCCACATACATAAAATTTACTTTCAAGCAGGTTCGTAATAAAAAACTGATATGTATAAATTTATTTATCAAACAAACAATTTATTTATTCATTTTATATTTAATCTCTTGTGGCTTCTAAAATATAACTTTTAATTGGACTTTTGGAACTTTTAATTATTTTCAACAATTGAGTTGGTATTTTGCTTTTGACTTAAACATGCTACTCTTAATATATCATCTAGATCAGAATCAGTAAGACTTTTTTTGTAGATTTTCTGAGCAAATTCAAGGCTTGTGTAGGAATACTAGAAAGATAAATTTAGTAAGGAAAAATGAGAGACGAATTTTTCAATTCGAAACAGTGATTACTTCACACTAACTCCCGTTCATTTTGAAATCCAAATATATCATTTTTCAAATTTCATTGCTTAAAATGATATTCATATAATCTATTTTTCAAATGGAAGTAAAAAATTATAAGTCATGATGAAAACAAAAAATGCATCGTTTAACTACGCCTGAAAACAGATTTTTTACGGAATACAAATAAGTTCAATTTTATTTTTTTCTTTTAAATTATTTAAGCTTACATACTTTACAAATTTCATGCTGAATAACAATAATTTAAACTTCTATTTATATTAAAACAGTTAGGATAACTATATTCTTATTTAATTCTGAAATTGATAGTAATCTTGTGCAACTATCGTTCTCTCTTTACGTCATTAACCTTGACTTGAACTTTTTTGCAGAGTATCATTGGTTTAGGAAAAGAGTTGATATGCTATGACTTACTTAATCCCGACAAGACAAAACATGATATTAAGATGACTATATCGGATTTTGATTCTTAAGGGGAAAACTTAAGAGTATGGATACCGTTAAGTACCTCTAAGACAAGTAAACTGAATGTACGGTGTAAATATATCTCATTTTATGCAAATTTATCTTCCTGTGGATCAACTTTATGTAAATTTTATGGCAGACCGAGCATCAATTATGGCTGAAATATATAAGCTACTGGCTTAAAAGCCTTGTGCCAACTATTTATTTTGTGGATTATAATCTTATATTAAAAAAACTAAGATAAATTTTTTGGTTTTATTATTTTACCTTTCGAAAAGATAAAAACATTTGAATATAGTAAACAAAATCTTTTCCTAAAAAAATTGTCACTTAATGACTGTTGCATAAATATTGGGCAAGAAGAGACCGAATAAAACAGCTTATGGTTTTTTAAGTGGCAAGGTAAATATTTTTGAACTTTAGGCTTTCTTTTAAAATAAATTCACGATTTTTTCTTTTTTTTTTATAAAAACTTGTTTTATTTTTCAAATAAAGAAATATTAAAAGTATTAAAAAATTTTTCAGTCATTGTAAAGTTCATTATAATTTAAAACTTGAACAGGATCTAGTAATATATACTTATAAGCCTTGATTCCTTGTTTATTTTATACATTTTTCTAAGGACTACTAAATAACATCTGACATAGAGTACTTCTAATTGATATTCCTAATGTCTAAAAACTTTTATGCAACCAAAAAATTTTGTAAAGCCAATACAAGAGACAAAACATATGCAAACTCAATTTGATAAATATTTTCAATATAACAAAATAATCTTTCTAAAAGATATTGCCTGGATATTGAAAACACATTAGCAACCTAAAATATTAGAAAAGTAGTTCAAGGCTGGATCAAAGTTGAGTTCAGTTAACTTATTAAATGGAGTGCAAAATAGAAAATTGAAAGCTAGTCTTATTGTTTAAATTGATGGATACATACATACCTTAGTAAAACATTGCATATTTCCAACAAAAAGTTTTACATCACTGATCTACCACACGAGCAATAACAATAAAAACATATCTTATTTGCAAATAGTGTCACAATACACGCACCTCAATTCTATATTAAATCCATATCACGTTTGGTATATCAATTACAGTCAGTAATATCTGATTGCCATAATTGAGTGATAGATAGCAACAATAAAATAATTAAAATCGCTTCATTGACAGCTCTCAACAATTTTCTAACATGCTAATTTAATGTTTAAAAAAATTAATGGATGACATCTTGTTTTCTAATTCAGAATTTCGAGGTGCTCATTACTATCAAAGTAAGTGAAAGAATTTAAAAAACAAAAATAATAACATATTTTAATTGTTTGACTGAAAATTTGTCTGTTAAGTCACTTACATTAAATATTTATGAGTGGAAAAGTGGCTGCAAGCCAAAATTAAGTTTTCATAAATTCTTAAAGTTTGCTATTTTATAAAAAAATTATATTTTTCTTGAATTCATGATTATAGCATAAATTAAAAAATTGAAGCATGTGCAAAGATATACCAGTTATGAAAGAATTAAGTTTTTTATTGGAAGTGTCTCTAATTGGCTTCCAAATGAAAAATTTGTCCGCAAATTTTTTGCTGAATTATTTTCTATTTTTCCAAAATAAAACCATTTTATTTAAAGTTGAAATACTTATTTAGTTTATAACACTATCATGTAGGCATATCATTAGAAAATAATGAATGCATGTCAAGATCAGTCTTAATATCAAAGTATTATTCAATTTACTTCAGCTTTTTCAATAGATTATGCTATGAAGTTACACAGTCACGAATATTATCGCAAAATCGGTCAGGACTTGTTGTTCGTAGGTAGCTCTGTGTTTCTCCATCTTTGAAAATATATTTTTTATATGTGAGTTTGTACACACACCTCCACAAATGTTGAACGGTATCTATAGAAAAGATCTAGGACAATTGATGATTTTACTTTGCTTTGCTTTGAAAAAGGAGCTTCAATGAACTAATGCTACAAATTAAATACTCAAAAAATCTTAAGAGCCAATAAATCTTACAAAAAAATAATTTTAGTTTTTAAAAAAGGAAGTTTTCTTACTCTATGAAAAAAGAATATGCAAAAATGGTAAAGTAGACCAAAAAATTCCTCCACTAAAATTTCCATTTTCTTATTGGAAGTAAATATTGTCGGCCTTAAAAAATTAAACTTTGTCATATTAACTAAAAATCTTTTATAATAAAAATTGTAAAATTTTCACTTTACAGAACATAAATATTTCTGCTTGGAACAAACAATTATTTATCTCAACGTATTTAAACTTTAATCGTATTATTTGATAATATATGGCAGAAGATCAGTACGAAGATCAGTTAAAAGTAATGCTGTTTAACATTAAGGTAAGGTTAAGGTTGTGTTCTCTGAAATGTATATAGTATAAATTAAATAAAATTATCCCTAAAATTGGTTTCTAAAGGATGAAGTACAATTATATAATTTGTTAAATAATGTGAAAAATGATTTTTTGTATATCATTTATAGGTAGTTTGCACAAATGATTCAAGTTGATAGATAAAAAAAGTCAGAGGAAAAAGAGAATTTGATAAGTTTTGAAGTACTAAAGTTGGTAAGGTATTAGCTATTAGAAATACTTACGTTCAGAAAATTAGCCGAATTTATCAGCAATGATAATACTTTGAGAGAAGCGAGCTGTGTAAACTCTTCCTAGAATTAAACTCTCATAGTTTAAGAGATTATCCATGAATTTTATAGGCTTTTTTTAGAATGATGGATTTGTTTTCTAAGCTTCTAGCTGCCAAATAAGATTAAGTAAGATTAAGTAACAATAGATTATTCTTTGAGCTGATTCTTCAAAATGAGAAAACATAGATTAAAGTAATTTAGTACTTAGAGGCTTAAGTCTCAATAAATGGAAAATAAGTTTATATATAAAATTGGTTTTTTGAAAACATTATTAATGTATGGATTATATTCAAGGTAAGAGGAGATGGTTTATCCTAAGTCTTTGACTTGAATTGCAAGTGAGATTGAAGTATCAGCAATCTCAAATTTTCTCTAGATAGCATTATTTGGTGAATTTTTTCTGTGTCTTATATACGAGTAGTTACGTCAACTTTATTCGTAGGGCTTACTAAATAACTAATAAAATATATCAAGTTTGCATTCCTATACGACGTATAATATTTCTTTAACACACATTTTGGCTGCTAAAACTACACTAATTGTAAAACTGTTATTTATCAAAAATTGTACATAACTAAGAGTGACTTTGATTTTTTTTTGTTTATAACTATCACAAAGTTGCAAATGTATTTGATTCATTGAATAATAATTATATAATTAATAATATTTGTTTTAATAAAAACTTGAACTATATTTAAATAATTATAACATTTACGTTCAATCAACTTAGGAGATCACGTATGTATTTCGGATTTCAGGTTTTATGTACTAGTGACCTCTATCTGAAATACTTCTAAAACTGGAAGAATTCTGTTTACAAATAAAAAGATCTGATAAATGTTGTTAGATTTTTGCTTTCGGCTAACTGTCTAATACTCGTGAACAATTCAACAATTTAATAAGTTTGATAGTCAGAACAATGGCAAGTATAGTAAGAGTCAAAACACCACCACTCACCGTTAGATGCCAAAGGATCAGTTAAAATAAAATTAACTTCAATAGAATCGAAAACCAATTCGTAAGTTATACACCTAAAGGCAATCTTTTGTTTCATGAACTATTTTACTGGGTAATTACGATCTTCAATTGAAATTCTTCATGGTAATTTAGCCTCAAGATATTTAAAACAAAAATAGCTTAAGATTCTGTACACGATTAAGTTATTTCTTTGATAGATAAATTTAATTTCATAATTTTTTGCAGAATATAGCTTTGCATGGCCATTGATTATACAGATTTAAGATGAATTTCGCAATAATATGAACTTAATATGCTAAGAGAAGAAAAATTTTCTTATGGTTAAAATTTAAAGTGTATTATTTGTTCATTCATAAAAATGAGGGTAAAAAAATAATTTTTGTAGCTAAAATAGAGTAAAATATTTTTAGATAATAAATGTAAAACATATCCTTCTATTAAACCTAATCTAACGACTTCTTTAAACCATTTTGAAATGTAAATATGAGCACTAAAATATATCTCTATTCAAATTGAATTTGCTATTTATTAGTTAAAACTCCCTTATATAAAATGACTTAGAATAGATGAGATCGCCAAGTCGTAAATCTTCAATCCTGAATGTAAAAGGCCCGAATTTAAGGGGGAAAAATAAAAAGTGGAATTAGAACTTGTACACTTTGCAGCTTGGTAAGAACAAATAAAAAGTTATAGAAACTTTCTGGTTTTAATCTTCACTTAGTTAAGATTAAAAATGATCGGTTTTATTAGGGTTTCCCTGAAAAACTATTTTATGAAAAAATTATTACGAAAAATTTAGATTTTTACAAATAATTGAATAAGATTTATAGCTTGAATTTAAAAAACCATATTATTAATTAAATAATTTGGAAACGTTAGAAAAATATGAGTGCATAATTAATGGATTTAAAGTAAAAATGTTACAAGTCATAATGGAAAGACACTTTTCTCATGAACCTACTTACTTTTACATAAATAAATAATATTATTATATAGTTATCACTCTTTGACTGTTGAAAACTGCTTTTTATAAAAAGCAGAAGAAATTTTCTTCTAAAAAGAACTATGAAAAACATTAGATTTTTCCTGGCAACAATGATATAGAACTTGTACATCGCTTGCCACGACACTACTATAAGTTAAAACAATAGCTGGTTTTTCATTAAAGCTATTAAACATGTTCTAATTTCAATGTGCAATATTTTTAAAATATTTGGCATAGTAAAAGTGTTGTGGGAATGTAAACATATTTTTTGAAATGAATGTACAAAAACACGAAAAATCACTTGAGCCTCTTGATCGATTTTTATAAGATTTGTGTAGAAATAATCAAGAACACATTATTACTGCTTGCAGCATATTTTAGGAAAAAATTACCTTAAATTCTTTAATCAACAGAAACGAATGTAATCAATGTCTGTCTGAAAAGATTTACTTTAACAGAAAATATTTGAAAACTGCAAATTTCACCACAAATATGCTTTTTGCTAACATATTTTAATATTGATTTGATTGCTTAAAATTGGGAATGATGAGGTTTAGTTTTTCTAGCTTTTAGAACTCAGAATAAATTTTACTGCCTTAAACAAGGTTTTAATTAAGTGGAAATTACTTGAAAAACTATTTCCTAATATTCAAAACAATTATAAGAATCGCGAATGGATTTTTTTGTAATAAATAACGAAGACTTCTAGTTAGCTAACAATTTAAGGAAAATATATTTAAATTATATGGCAAAAAACTAAAAAACTTTAATTTTAAAGTTTTTATAGCTTCAAAAGCCTCAACCATGGATTCCTGTTGGCTTATTATGTGTTTTTAAATATAAATACTTGCAAAAATTTTCACAGCTTTCTAATAAACTTTTAACAACTTAAAATTGGCAGTTTTAAACCTAAAGTACCAAACTGCTGGCAGTCCTAAAATAAAAGCCACAACAATCGTAAACATTGAATAAATATTTTCCATGTGGTATTTTACCATTAAAATAGTTTTTAGCCTCGACTTTGAAGATACCAAGGGCATATTTAAAAACAAAAAATAATTATTTTCTAGCACAATTTAAAAATTAATTAAAAACTGCAAGAGATTTTCATCTTAAAATCTGAAATGAAATTGAAATCAATTTGATGCACAGCAAATTCAAATTGCTAAAATACTTTTAGGACTTTTGGCATTTAATCAAGAATTCAACTTAAGATTGTTGCAAATAATGCATTCAACTCAAAGTTATGACTTTATTTGTAATATCTGAATACGCAGGTATTGCTATTTTTAGAAATGATGCAGTTATGCCAATAATTTATTTGTCCTTTACTCTTGCAGTATAGAATTAATGAGCATGTGGTAGTTAATTAACGATTGAAGTTTTTCATGTGGTAATATGACTTTTAAAAATCAATCGAATTAATCAGGGGAGTTCTTTTTGAATAAACAATATAAATAACTACCATAGTAGGTTCAAATTTAAACAACTATTTCAAGAATTTTCATAGCCAACGATAGACATAACAATGATAGACATTCCTCTTTAATTGAAAAGTACTCTTATTTGTTTTACTAATAAATCCTCATTTAATTTAATGCACTTTGTCCTCCATTTTTCCCGGTAAATATATATGTCCTTCTCAAAATGTCTTTTATACCGTCGAATATTTTTGAACTTTAGACGGACTAGCAATAAGTCTCTTCAATTTTTCAATTTTTCTTTAACTTAAACACTTTTATGCAATTCCTAGTTAATTTAATTTTTATTTTTTATAAACCAAGCTATTCCTCAAAAATCTTTTCAACAATGTGATCAAAAAGTCTTAACTAATATTCATTCATCATTGTTTTTCTTTTTTGAAGGCAAACGGAAACAGCCAAAATTCATCGTGTTCATCATTTGCAAAGGTTGTGGAGTGCTAAATTTCTAACTTCTTACAATCTTGCATCTTACGAAATAAACTAAAAATAAGTCCAAGTAAAAAATAACTAAAGTAGTATTTGAGAGAACACAAAAAGTTTGAATTACAAACAACGATCGGAAACCAATCAAACTTCTGAGCATATTACTTTTTTTAACAGTGTTTATCAAAATGGCATTGAAAATAGAAACTGTTTATCGTCAAAGGAATTTCCTGTCTTTAAAGTGCAAAGTAATCAAAAAGACTATATTTAGATAATGACTCAGAATCGATTAATCAATTTGAGTAAGACAATTAATTGAAAACTATCTGGGGTATGATTTTAATGCCAACAGTGATAGTTTGAAACTATTTACAAGTTACAATAGTCAACAATTTTCTTGGTCAGAAAATTATTACTGACTAAAAACCTTACATGTTAATGTTTTATGAAGACATTTGCGTGCTATGATCTGTCAGGATTATGTGTTTATTTTCAAGTCAATTTCATTCTGTATCAATTAACCAATAATTGAACATTAAACTTTAGTGTAAGAAATAAATCATGGCCTCAATTTTACCTGGCCACTTAAGACATTGTTTATAGTGTCTAGAAGTCTAACTTACTTTTGAAATACATATTCCAGTCGTATGGAATTGCTGAACAAGTGATTTGTGAATAGAAGAAAAATTTATAACTACCTATAATTTAGAGAACATAGTTTCTATTAACAACATACTGTTACATTTAAAATTTTTAGTTTTGAATTAAAAGTTATACTTCTGAGCTAACTTTGAAATGAAAATTTTTGCCGCTGTTGTAGCAAGTCTAGAACTTATTTTCTAAACGAAAAACATGTGTGAAGGACTCTAGCCTAGTAAGTAAGAATTCTGCAAACTAACTGATAAATAAAAAGAGAAAGGAAATTTTTTTCTTTTAAAAACTATGGATCCATTTTAAAAAAAATATCACTCTATAAAGGTAAGAGTGGTGCATTAAGAGTATGAGAGAAATTTGACTAGTCATCATTAAAGGTATTCTGTTTTAGTTTTGGAAGCTGCCTTTGTATTTTAAATAAGTTTAAAAAATATTAAACTTTAATTTATGTAACAAATTCCTTTGAATTACAGAAATTACTAGACCAACAAGTTTTCTTACTCAATTTCAAATCAAATTTCTGTGTTTTGATCATAAAATTAACTAAAAATACACAAAAAAAAAGCACCTGGCATATTCAATGCCGATAGTGAGCAAATGATGTAATCAAATTTGACCTTGTCTAGTATGACATACGTTTGAAATGAAATTGAAATTATTTTTTGTTTTAAATTGAATTACAAATGATATTTGTTTTGATTTTATCCTTTCTAACCGATTCTACAATTAAAATATCCACAAGGATCAAATGAAATTTTTTATTTTTTTCTCTTTATTTTTGAAAATTTTTAACTGTTGGATATAATAAAGAAGTTGTCATCATTATATAAAACAAAAATAATTAAATTCTTGTTGAATAACTTTTAATAACACTCGCAATAGTAAAATTGATTTTAATTTATGGAATATATTGCGATAATTGCAATGTCGACTACACAATAAATTGCACTTCATAGAAAAACCTTGACTGCTTTCAAGGTATGCTAAATTGAAGTTAAGTTAATATTAACAAAGGCAAAAACCTTAAATTATTATTATTATTAACACAAGAACATTTAGTTCAAAATTTAAAAGAAATCAGAAAAATCAGAAAAACTATTAAATTTTGACTTTATTGCAAAGCTACGATGTCATATAAAAAGCTCCGAGAATCAAAAGCATTCTATCAACCCAACTCCTCTATTATGAAAGGATTTTTATTGCGCTCGAGATACAGACCTTAATGCAATGGCCTCATCACTTGACCTAAGCCTTTATCACATTGCATTTTTTAGAATCTCAAAGCAAAAAGTAGATTCTGGTAATATATCCAGAAAATATCAGGGGAAAAATTGACATACATAATCCCTTGTTAGAGAAAAATTTTTTCTGCTTTTTTTTTCTTAAAGTTCTAAACTATAACGTCAACAAATTGTGAAGAAATTCCTTCAATTCATTCTTTAAACCAACTGTTTTTGTACTCATGGTCAAATCTATTTTAGAATGGCACGCGACAAACTCTAATGAAGACATATCTTGATATAAGATCCAAATTTTTGATTAATAGCTGGGTCAATATTTGGTCAACTGCTTGGTATTCAGCGAATATATATTAGAAAACTTTTTTTTTTATGTTTTGGTATGAAAACACTAAATTGTTTACTAAATTGTTTTCGTAGAATTTTAGAAATTTTGCTAATGTGGTCTGTGACTTGCATAAATTTTGAGTAATTTTTTGAAATTAAATCGATCTAATATTAAAAAACTGGGTTTTTGTAGGAATTTAAAAAATAAATAAGATTTAAAATTTTTATTTTTATACGTTATGTTGTTAACTCAATTGAAAAATTCTTTGATCTGCTACAAAACTTTAAAAAATCTGAAGAAGGCAACAGCAAAAATTTTGCTAAATTTTTACTTCTCTCCTTTAATTAGAAAAGTATCCAACGTTTCCTTGCTGATTTTGATAAACTTGCACTAGACATGAAAAAATAAGAAATAAGTATTCTTTAATATCCACTAATGTAATATTTGAAGAATTAAGCCCCCAAAAATAAACTGCCTTTTGTATTACCAATTGCATTACATATTTTAAAACGGATTTAAGAAAAAAAATTAACTATGAAAATTGAAAGCTTTGCATGTTCTGTTGTTTAAAAGCTTGTTGTTTTGCATTCCTCACTTTTAATAAGGAAGAATCTGTAATATTTTTTTTATTATCCTTATTTTTCTTGCTCTTTCTTCAGTCTAAAATATTTCAAAAATTCTTTAAGTAGATTAAGGTTATTTTTCAATGTTAATTGCTATGGAAAAAAAATTTTTTTTTTGTTAAATGCAAAAGAAAAAAATAATTTAAGCTTATAAAAATAAAAAATTCTTGATGTGTTTTCAATATGCCATAAATTAGTAGTAAGTATGTAGTCATCATAATTATACACCTAACACTCACAAAATGATAAAATAAAAGTCAAATCCAATGGCAGCTACAAGGTCAATTTTTTTCAGAATTTTGAATTTACCGTACAGAAATAGTAAACTTTTGCAAGCATTGATTTCGATAAATTTAGTAGCGATTATGTCAATATAAGAAAAGGCCCTGTCAAATTTTTAAATTTGCATGATGCACAAATTAGAGAAAAGAGCATGGTCACAGGCTGTAGCCGCTGCTGTAGCAATGAATGTTCTTTGAGAGTAATTCGGTTGCTTTGCTTAAATGCCAGAACAAGGTCATCCGTAAAAAATAAAAACAAACAAAAAAACCACCAATATTAGTTTGAAAGTGAATAACTGTCATCCTTCGTAGCATCATTTATTAAATTTATTTTTTCCCTGCAGTCATGTGAGTAGCTTTTCGAGGCCATTTAATTTATAAAAGTACTGAGCAAATGACCTAATTCCTTTTGTTTCTTTTTTTACTTTAATTTTGGTATAATCAGAAAAAGTTTTGGAAACTATTAAATAAATTATTTGGTAGTCCATTTTGTAATATAACTACAACATAATTAAAGTTTTAATTTATCGTATAATATGCTCCAATTACAATATTTTATTGCTCTGGCCCTGGCTTTGGCTAACCAATAAAAATTACAATTTTTTTTTCTTTATTTAAAAGCAAACCGTAATATCTTTAAAGAATAATATGCCACACCTCCGGCAAAGAATTGGTTATTTAAATCGATTCTCCTCTTCTTGAGCGTAATATTAAAATTTACACAATGCGGTGGCAAATCATGACTAAGTTCGTTCGACTTCACCTGTCAGTTTCAATGGATTGTGCAACGGTCAACATTTTTGGTGAAACAGAGCTTTTATTAATTCTTCATATTGAACCTTTTTCACAATACAAAACAAAACTATTTTTATTAAATACACCAACGAAACATGAAAGGAGTGACAAAGAAAAGGAAAAGAGATAAGCATCCTATGTAGAAGAATAATATTTATCTTATTAATATTTTTCCGTCGTCTATAAAAATTTTTAATTTATATTTGGTTTTCGAGATACTCGTAATGTACTCGTATGTCCTTAATACATAGTTATTGAGATAAGAATAAATTAATCTGATCATAGCTGCCCTCAGAAATTTTTGATCAAACAATTCTCTAAATTTTTATGATGGCCCATATGTCATAGTTATTTAAAGAATTTTTATGATATTTTTTTGATGACTTCACACGACATAATTAAACATTAAATGAATGGTTGCCGCATTTGAACACTTGAAAATATTTATCTTAACATTGCTATCGTGATCATTTCAAGAACTTGTCGAAAAATATCGGGCGTGATCTTGACCTTTTTCTTTTGGCACAAAGTAATCGTCAAATCGGTTATCATATCATTTTGCATATTTTGAAAAATAAACATAATAAAGAAGGTGTTATTTGAATCAATTTTTGTTGTCTTAATAGACGAGTTAATAAGACTTTCGAACTAACTATATGAAGCATTAACATCTAAAATTATAATTAATATATTTTTTGACTCATAAAATTTAATCGAGATAATTTAGGCTTTATAACAGTTTGATAAGTTTGATATTTGAATACTTAACAACTATTTATTTAACTTTTTTATAACATCCAGAAAAATATTATTGAAGTAGATATATATCTCCTAGCACAGAAAAGTATAGATCATTCATATTAGGTCACTAATAACCCTGAAAATATTGCGACTTCAGAATTATATCATTTCTTTTATGTTATTTAAGCGTTTAAAGAGGGTAAAAAAGATTTTATGCATCCTTTCATTAGTATAGTTTAAATTTAATACAATCCAAATGATTTAACTCAAAACAAGAGGCTAGAGAGTTATTCAAAGCAGGTAACTTACTTACATCCTTCTACAATTAGATTTAGTTTATATGAGTAAGTTTTGTGTTTTTTGTGATACCAAAATCGAATAACAAAATAATCTAAACTGTAGGGGTTTATTTTTTTTTTATATTTTAGTGGTTACTTTCCCTATTCGTTTAGAAAAATATTCTATAGAAAATAAATAAATAAAAATTTAGGAAAAGAAGAATACCAACCAGAGTTACACAGAAAAAAATGAAAAAACTGGCAGCAGTTGTAAAAAAAATAATAACACAAGTGCTGTTTGATAGCTCTGATATTATACATTGCGTTTGCCGAACATGACGTCATTGCAAAATTTGTTTGCTACAATAAATAGGCACCTTAAGGCAATTTTGTCAGCCAACCTTGTACGAAATTTAGGGGGGACTTCCAAGAAAAAGGACACATTATGACTGAAATTAGCTTGTATTTTTTTTCATTATAGCTGCAATATACAAATGCTCACTGATTTATAATTTTTCTAATTAGATTGGGTGCTACATAGGGAAATATATTCGGTTTGCAAAATATTTTCATTTAAAAATAAATATTAAATTTCACATACATATAATCTCTTGATGTAGAACTTTTTTTTTTCGTCAACAAACTCAATTCATCTTATAGATGGTTTTCATTTCAGTTGGAAATTTCGGTTATCTTTTAAACACCACATTACACATATTTGTCTATATATGAAGACATTTAGAATCGAATTTCGTAACTATGAAGATCAATAAAACTTAAAATGGAAGCCACATGATTGGCAACTAATTATTCTTAAAGTTTTTTTAAGTAATAACATGAAAAAAGAACTATTTGTCCTAAAAGATTTAATTTTAAAATTTAAAACTTTATAAATTTGTCTGCATATCACGAACTATAAACAGCTTTTTTGTAAAAATTATTAAACAAAAGCTAACACATTTTTTAACATATAGATAGCTAAAGAAGCAGTTGAATACATTTTCGAAAACCTGATAAGAAAATTGATTTAAATTTGCTACTTACAGTTTTTGCATATGAAATGATCTCCGGGATCATTAGTTTAAAAGAAAAACATAATTCAGCAAAAATAAAAGAAAATGCTGATTTTTTTTTTCAAAAATTTTAATTTAATTTGTGCTAAAATAGTTTCAAAATATATTGGACACATGAATCACAAAAAGTCAAGGGCTTTTATTCAAATGCATACACAAAGGAATATTACTTCCTTGGTAACTGGAGTACCATAAATGTAGGAATAAAAAAACATATGTTAAATAATTGTATATAACTTTGATATGTTTGATAGTTTCAGCGTATTTTGTTATATTGATCCTGAAATTTAGATGTGTAGTAAATCATAAATATCTAAAAGACAAGCAATTTCTTATCAGCTAACATTATTAATATTCTTAAACTTGACTCCGAGTAACAAACTTTTCCTTACAACTGTTTGAATGAAACAAAATGTTTATTTTATTGAAAATGCTTTAGCGACAACAAATTACATAAAATGTAATTAATTATTTTCAAAAACTAAAGAAACGCAGTAACTTTTAAAATGTAAATAATTATAAAATATATTAATAATAATTGAAAAATTATTATAATGAAAATTAATAAAATAGTATAAGCAACAATAGTCATAAATAACTTTATCTAATTGCAAACTGTAAATTTATAATGCAACGATGAAAATAACAAAAAATATATTCAAAAAAAAATACAATAATAAGTAATACAATTCATTCAACACGAAAAAACATTAAGAGTTTACTTTTTTCTTGCTTTAAAATTCAAAAATATTTCAATTAATCAATAGAATAGATATCCTTAGCGTACTTTTTAATTTTTAACGTAAATCACTATTATAAGGGAAGCTTACCCCTATCCAATGGAATGAAGAAATTTAATTTATACGAGCATTTATTTATACTAGGATCCCCAATTGTCGAAATTCAACACATATCGAAAAAAGCAAAATAGAATATATTCTTCGCTTGAGTATTGTTTCCCTCTATTTATATAAGTGAAATGTGTTGTAATAGTTAAGAATACCGAGTTTAGAGAGGTTTCCATAAAATAAACTTTTAAAAACTTTACAGAGTACTTATTTACATCATAATTTGAACTAAAACGTTTATTGCCAGAAATTTTTCAACATTTTAAGCAGAAAGACATTTTATGGGGGATTAAACTTCTTAACTTTCTAATTGTAAGAGTCGAAGAACGTTTTTGAATTGTCCCTAAGAAAAATAATTATGGTTCTTTAAACTAAACCTTTTCACAAAAATCTCTATATCAAGATCTTAGTTGATATTCCCCTGTTAAGTGTTTTCTCTTTTCAACATAATTCTTTTGGCATCCTAAAAAAATATTATCCATGACTTTACAAGCAAATAAAATGGATTTCTACTATTCAATAGAGAACTGCAGGCTTTCATCCACTTTTTGACTGTTTTTTGATATCCTCTTATGTCTATAGTCAGAAAATGCTGTATAAAATCCCGTGAATCCCTTTTGTAACAATCCAAACTTTCTTAAGAACTTCTTTTCTGTTATTCGCTTATTCCGTTGTGTATTATTTCCTCAGCGGCTTATCTAACCGTGGATATACTCCAAAATATTATAACCCCGTTTAAAATAAATCGAACTTTATCTAACGTCAAAAACGAAGAATGTAATGTCTATCTGAAGACATCTTAAATAACCTTTCAGTATCCAAAGATATAGCGACAAACTTGAGCCCACAAAAAATTGCAACAAAATTTTATATGTGTCCCCAGCAGACTTTGAAAAGTTTGTAAGCATTCAGGTGTTCAAACTAAATATTAGGAAAGTGCTACGCCCCCTTAATCTCATGAAAGTATAAGCCTTTTTGTTTTAACAGATGTTTCTTCCACAAATTTTTCAAAAAAATCTCTTTTTTCGTTTACCATGAATGTACCCTTTAGATCTCTTATGCTATTTTATTATTGAATATATTGTAACCCGTAATACTAATTCATTTGAGAAATACATATTTAAAATATTAAATATACTGCTTTGATAAATTTACTTCAAAAAATATTCATATTCAAAAGCTTTTTTTTCTAGTTCTACTTCAACAATAAAAATGACTACACTGCAAGCATAATTTTGATCTATTGAATATTCAACATTAAATTCAAATTAGCTGATAAGATAAAATTTGAATTTTTCTTTTAAAAAATTTTCCGCGTACATTTGACTCATAATTTTATAACTGTAGGTGTTCTCATATTAAATCAGAATTGATTCACTCAACTAAATTACGTTATCATCAAAACAATTTGCATACTTCTGTGATCTGTTTTTTATTTAAAGCTCTTAGATCGTGCATTGTTGCATTATTAGCTTGCACTGGTTAATTGTAACCGTGAAAATATCTGAAGTTCATCCACCCACTTAAATCTAAAAAGTCTATTTAAGTTTAACAGCAAAATATTGTTTATCTCAGATATAAAATTGAAATAAATGCTTAGAATTTTTAAAAATTTACCTGCTTTAAGTCCACAAGGTATAAATTATTATTTAAAGTATTCCCCAGAATGCTGACAACAAGTCTTAAATATTACTCAGATTACTTCATAATTCGATATCAAAGGGTAAAATTTTTAATGATTTTAATGGCAAAACATTTTAAAAAAAAAAAAACTTTGGCATAAGTAAGATCGCATCCTACTTGGCGATCACAAGGCAGCAATAATTGAAGCGACCAAGTGCCAACTAGGTGTCAGTCTTATCCAAGAAGTCAGCGGGAAAGTATTGCAACCGGACTAGATTGCTATACAACGTTTATCCGTTGAAAATTATTTCGCGTTTATTTCAATTAATGAGCATTATTAAGTGAATTTCGATATATTAAAACAAAACGAAATCCGTTAAGTTTTTATTTAATTCAAACCACTACTGGGGTGAGTTTTTATTACATAGTGTTCTAAATGATCTAATCAAAACCAATAAAGTGTATATCTTGAATGGCATGTGTCAATTAATTACCTCAAAGACCTCAAGAAATTCTGATCTGATCGTTATAAATGCAAAAATATTTACCACTCGAATTTTAATTATCAAATTGAGTTTGTGTTTTGAACTTTGACTAATTGTACCTGGGTGCTGTAAATATTTATTTTTAATTTTTTGTTTTATTTTTTTTTGTATTACTTTAATTTGTGCTGTAGGTAATAAAGTAAATCTAATATTGGTTTTTTTAGCTATTTCATTACTTCTAGTAATTTAAAAGGAATCAGTTGTAGTGTTTGATATCCCAGGTACATACTGATAAGAGGCATTTGTTTTCTTTTTATAAACTTATTAAAAACCGTTGCTAATATTCATCTTTAATCTATTCGCAGCTAATTTAACTTCTTTAAACTTATTTTTTTAGATACTTTTGTTTTCTTTGAGTTAAAGTGATTCAAGTTGAGACCTTAATAAAAGATTAAAGGCAAGAAAGTAATATTCAAGTAGTTCCAATTATTATATTTAAAGATTTTATTAAATTTGTTATTACTACCTAGAATTTATTTAGTTTTATTTTGACTTTCATTTAAATTCTATAGGGAAATTAAGCAGTTGTTTTAGTTTACCAGGTTATAAGTGCAGCACTTTAAGTATATTTAACAGACATAAATTAAAGTAATCAGTGAAAATTCCTCTAGTGATAAGAAATAAATATTTGTTATACGTAGTATTGGACAAAGATTGCAAAAGAAAGAATGTGAAGTGTAGAGAAGGAAGAAGGGAGAGGGTGTCAAAAAAGTTTTAAAAAGAAAAAATTTAATCAAGTGCTACGTATTTGCTTGCCATAAGAAATTTTAATTTAGAATGCCTCTGGGATATAAACAAAAAATTCAATGTGATTATTTAATGTCAAGATATTTCAATTATCGTTTTAATGCCATTACAAAAAGTCATAAAATATTTATAAAAACAAAAATAATTTTAGAAGACCAAATCAAAATTAATCAATACTTTAGCTCTTCTGTTTTTTTCTTCAATTCGTAGTGTGATGCTAGAGTTTTCTTGGAAAATTCAAAAAAACTTTATTTTTATTTTTTTCAACATAAGTTTTTTTTAGTGTTTCTTCTGTCAACTTTTGAATTTTTCAATAATGTGCCTACAATTTTTAAATTTATGTAAATAAAATATTTTTTCCAAAAACACTTTCAACTTTGTCCCAATTAGAAAAATATTTCACTGCAGAAAATTTGCAAATAAGTTTTCTATAGAATATTTAAATTTAGGACTTTTATTTTATATTACAATAAAGTAGCTAAAATTACTTCAGTTTTTAATTTAATTCAGAAATAATTTAGTTGCTTTTTTTATTTAAAAATATTTTGTGTAAACTCTAAAGCTGAAATGGTTGAAATTTAATTTTTAATTTTTTTCCTATTTGTTGCTGACTTAGACCATGAATTTTTATTATTTATTGCTTTATCAGTTTTTCTTCTTCCAATTCTTATTTTCTCAGAATATTTTTAGTTATTACATGTCAGTTTTAATTGAGGAAAGTTATAGAACATCAAGTTGTGTTTTTTGCAATGACATAAATTTTTACTTTCCTCATATCAATTTCATGTGTAAATTAAACAATTGTAAATTTTCCTATTAATTTTTCTTTTATCAAAATGCGTCATTGGAAATTAATTTCTAGCTTTTATTGAATCAATTAAATTGTGATTTTATTACTCAAATGTAAGTTTTTCTGTTTTGTACGTTTCTAAAAATAAAATATTATAAAAACTAACATAATTTCTTCTCAGTACTAATTTTGCTATTTTATTGAAAATCGAAAAAATTTCTTATATGAAAAAACTAACTTTAGGGATAATTGAAATGGCTTATCGTTAAAAGAATTTAATTGAATAAGTTAACTATCAAAAAATATTTATTAAATTAATTCTCTCCTAGGACAGAACAACATGAAAAGCAATCATAATAATTAACTAATTAAAAGTATCTCTTTGACACTTAAAGCAAAAAATAAGGAAAAATTAGATGAAATTGTCTAGTGTCTTTTAGACTAGAGAAGTAAATTTTATTCTTACTTTCCGAACTGTGTAAAAGTCCTAATCAATCAACTTTTCAAAAAAATTATAAGCTCTTCCTAAACAACGGGCTTAGTTTTGCTACTGCAAGCGCTAAATTTAATTGAAAAATACAAAAAAATATGGAATGCTATCATGAAAACTAGAAAAGAGCTTAAACGAGCTTGTAAGACTTAATTTCTTAATACGAAAGTCAACATTCACCAATTTAGTTTTTTAAAGCTTTAAATTTGTACCATATCTCAACCTAAAAGACTGTTTCATACTGCGCCAATTTCAATAATTGTGTAAATTATCCTTTGCCGAACGTAATTGGTATCAACCATCATTATATCATCTATCGTAATTAGTATTTCATTAATATATATAAAGTTTTATTATAACTAATTCCAAGACACTTCTCCATGAGAAACCCACCCCAAATGATTTCAAATCTGAGTACGAAGCTTTATATTTTTCTTGAAATCCGAAATTAGCCAAGTAATACTTTAAATTCGCTAAAAATATACAGGAGAATTGATTTTAATTTATATAGCAGCTTTTTATTGCATAATCTTGTGCATAAATTTAGAGCTTTTTTAAAAAAAAGAAGAAATTACAGCACAATAGCGTCATTATTTCTTCTTTTAATAATGAATAATGACTAATATTCAACTTACTTTTAATTTATTTTGTTTTGTATATAAATATTTTAGTTAGCATTCATGTTCAAAATTTTGGAGAGCAAATTATTATTGATTAGGACCAAATTTGAAAATTTTCAATAATTTAAAAAACCGTACAAAGAAATTAAAAAAGTATGAAAGAGAAGGATAAAACTAGTATCCCCAGTTCATATTCTTAAGAGTTAAAAAATAATTTCCAAAAGAATTAGTTTTAGTAAAAATATCGAAATGAACAAAAAATAATTGGGAATTTGAAGTTCATTAACATTTTTCATGGAAAACTTTTATTTTTAATTTCATAATCTTCATTTGACTATATCGTTTTTTGATCGTATACCCCATGAATTTTTTTACCTTCTGCAAACGAAATTGGTAAAAAATTTATTTAACTTTCGTTGTTTTTTTTTTAAAAAAATATTAAAATAGAACGTTTACTGAATTGTAAACGAATTTATTACGTAAGCTTTCTTTATCTTCTTAGCAAATAAATTTTTCGATTTTCATAGGACTAATTTTTTGATGCAAGTATTTAGTATTTTAATGAAATACAATAATAAATTTAGAAAATTCAAACTTAAAAAGCTGATTATCTTTTTATTTCTCATATAAATTTATAAATAATATTACATTTTTGTTTTTCGTTATTTTAAATAATTAGAATTAAAAAAATTTTTTAATGTAAAGCTATATTTTTATCACTTACTTTAATTCAATTTATATAAAATCATCACTTAAACGCTTTGGAATTATAACGTATACCGATAATTGTTTCAATTGTGTCTCTATATTTTGTTGATTACTGCGCATTTTTTATTATTATTTTTATTAAATGAATAGGACTATAAAAATTGAAGTAGTTTTCAATTTTGATTGAAAGACTATATTTGTAAAAACAAATCCTGTAGTAGTTGGCAGTAAAACTGATGTTTTAATCAATTTAAAATTATTGCTGTAAGCATGTAGCATAACCATAACTAGCATGACTCATGTCATATTCTTTCTTCAAAAAAAAATTACTAATGATCATTAAAGTTTGAAAGTAGATATATGGTCCAGAAGTTTCAAATATCAACTCAATCTAAAAACAGTTTAAGTACCTATCCATTACTCAGATCATTTGGCTAAACCGTAGCACTGAGCTTTGTCACAAAACCAAATTTCAAGACCACATTTAAGAAATTTTAACAGTTCATTACATGTATATAAGTGAGTTTTACAATCAATCGTTCAAGAAGCAGCCAAAAATGACAATTGTGGTAAAAGAGTGCCAATCATTGGTTTTTTTGTGACTTTAAGAAGGCTTTAATTTTTAACACCCTTATAGATGTTTTCTGTCTGCATCACATTACCCTATTTTTGCTAATCTAACTTTGCAACTTTGTTTTATTCTAAAAGTCTAAAAAAATTACGTAATATATGCTGACAGCACATCAGCGGGTCGGATTCCTTAATAAGGACTAATACCTCATATAAATTTATATATAAAAAGCAACAGAACTTTCACTCTTATATAGTGTTTTTATTCATAGATAGCTTTTCTTCTTTATCTGTAGGAACTTTTTAAACAACAATTCATTTGAGGAAATCTTTCTGATGGATTTCTTACTATCATCAAATACCATTATCAGTGCAGAGTAAAAATTTGTTTGTTTAAGATAATTTTCTTTTAACTACTTAAACAACTTAAACTACAATAAAATGCTTTACAATGGTTTGCCCTAAAAAGTCTAAATGAAATTTTTCATTTAGTTGGAAGGGTAAACTACAAAAACAAAACTAATTAACAAAAAAAGAAAGCAAAGTCTTTTAATATCAGGTTTCGATAAGTACAAATTGGCTTTAATTGAATTATAAGGTCAAAGAGCTATTATATATGTTAGATAAAAGAGTATATCAGTGTAATGGTTGACATAAGCTCAATGATAAATAAAAATCATTTTCAGATTAATTTTTAAATTAGGGCGAAAATTCCATCAGAATCTCTATCATAGGTCTGAAACTGCTTGCAAAGAAAAATGATTGAATATTCTTAACAGAAAAAACTTTTTATTTTGTTGCAAATCGTAAATTTGATATTCACATTGAAATTAGTAAAAAAAAAACATAAGTAAATATATTCAGCCTATATCTAGACATTTCTTAATGTCTAATGTTTGGGGTAAATATCCCGTTTGGGGTAAATATAACAACGTTATCATAGTAATAAAAATTACTAAAGGTTAGATGATTTTTATTTTAAGCTAATCGTCGTTGTCATATTTCTGTCACAAAACAAAGACATGACTTATGTAAGACAACAAGATCAACGGGCAATAAATAAATTCAATGGTGTACAAGTATGACCCATGACATCATTTTGAAAACAAATTTTAAACGTTAAAAACTCTTTATGAAAAAATATAGCGAAGAAATCTTTTATTCTGTACTTGTGAATAAGCTTTATTGCAATTTAAGTAATTTGGCTACTGAGAAAAATCTTAAAAACCTTCCGTATTAGAATAACTATGAAAACATATTAAAAATTACTTTATTAAAATCTATGTTGGATAACTTAGCACAGATTGTGTTCAAAAAAATTAAAATGTATCGAAATTTCTTTTAACTACAATATATTGTTAATATTAATTTAAAGCATTATTATATGCCGAGTTTTTCATTTTAAAATGCAGTCATTGCTAGTATAAATGCTAGTGACTGTTGGCCTAAAATATAACAAAATTATTGTACCTTTCTGAAATATTTTAACATCTATGGGTCAAAAAATATGTTTTTAATTGCTCTGAAACCAATGCAGCAGCAGTTGTATCAGCAGCTACTGCTTTAGTGTGCCCAAGTCTTGAAACTTACAAAAGACTCTAGAATAAATAATTTACAAGAATCAAAATAAAAGTTTGAATTTTCCACCAAATTTTTCCAGAAGAAATTTAGAGATTTTTTTTCAAAAATTAGAACTAAGAACTATTTTTATCACAATCATGCTCACAAAAGTCTCTAAAATCATTTACACAGGTCAAAACAAAAAGTTAAAGTCTTTAATCGAAAGTCTTTGAAAAATATTAAAGCTAAAAAAGCAACATCAAATTTGCTTTGTTATGATTTTAAAGTACGTTTTCAATTATGGAAAAACTAATGGAGTTAAATATTTTATTTTTACATTTATTGAAATATAAATGCCAATTTCACAATTATATACAAGGTAAGTTGTTACTTTAAATAAAGCTCTTTCCTTGAGAAAAAGTATGTTATTTGAGATTTAGTCAACTATTTTTCTACTAAAGTTTATTCAAACAAAATTTTGATGAAAGCAAGGCAAAAACCTTAATTATATTTTCCTTCCTTTAAGAAAAACTTGAATTTTTATATAAAAACACTTATACTCAGCTAATAAAGTTCTTTGTAAATGTCAAAATAATAAAAACAAATTTTTTTTACGCATCAAAACAAAAAACATTAATTGATCATTTAATTAAGGAACTACAATCAAATCACATAGGCTAATTAAATAAGTCCTCTATTTGATATTTATAAGGCAATTTTGGGAGCATGAATATTCAGGCTTGTTGACAATGTAATCATGGTAAAATTAATTGGGTTGAACATCTGAGATTTAATATAATTATTGGCCTCGTATCATTTGTTTGTTTTATTCTTTTGAATCTGATGCTGATTCAAAATTATTTTTTCAGAATATACAGTAATTTTAGCTACTCCCAAAATTAAATAATAAAACATTTTGCTACGCTTTTACTTTGATTTAATTTGTTTTCATTCATTTTTTTATTGAAATTCACATAATTTGCAATTTAGCTATAAGAAAATTTTTTTTAAAAAAACACTGATTTTAATTGATTTAAATAAACAATTAAATGCATTTTCTTAGCAACAACAAAAAACATTTATAAGTTCATAAAAGGCTCTGGAACTCCTTTCCGCCGTTGTTTTTTCTAGCAAAATTCTAAAATTATACAGCCTCTTGTCTGAAAAATTTCAAACACCCAAAAAAAAAAACAGAACAATAAAATGCAATGATGGAAATAAATTTAATTACCATATGCAAGTGTTACATAACTCCGTGAGTATTTTAATCGTTTCATTTTGTTGCCATTCCAGCTATCTATGCTGATAGTATATAACGATTTCCACGAATAATACAATACCGAGTACCACATTTAATTGTCTTCCTTCCGGATTCTTAAACATAAAGAGCACACCAGTTCTAATTTAAAATAAGGCGCATTAAGCTCAATATAAGTTTGTATACTGTGTGAATTGTTTACTTATATAAACCGAATTCGTAATTAAAATTTAATTTTGACAAAAACTTAAATGATCAAAAGCAAAACTAATCTCTAGTAGAATTTGTGAAAATTTACAGAAATAAAATATTTTCTCATAAATTTTGAATTATTTGCTGTTTTGCTTATTTCAATAAAGAAATCAAAAAATATTCCTATAAAAACTAAGAACTTTCATAAATCAAAAAGAACTTAATTTATTTAATGCATATTTTTAAGCTAAATATCAAACTTTTCCGAGTAAACAATACAAAATTGTGTTCGAGATTAAAAAATTTCTAGCCAAATTATATTCGATTTTCCCTAAACAATTTTTTCATCCCAATGTATTCAAACCTTTTGAAAAATAAAACTATTCTTCTCCAAATTAATTAAATTTTTCTTTTGATTTACTGAAATCTTCTAGAAAAATTTCAACTTTCAAGAAAGAAAAGTTTAATTGTTCAATCAGTCATGTAAAAAATAATTTAAATTTCTTATGGGTTCAAAAAACTCTTAACTTGTTTTTTTTAATAAATCCCTTGTAATTAATGAAACAATTTGGAAGCTTCAAAACCAAATGCGTAAATATTTCGGTTTAATTTAAAGTTTGTTCTTAAATTAAGTTTAAATCTTCATCTAAAAAAATGTTTTATCCTTTATACATTTCAACTTTTCAAAAATAAAGGATTTTATAGTAATTTTCGTTTTAGTTTAGGATTTTTCTAAATATTTGTTCTTAATTTCTTTAAATAAGAACTTCCTAGTGTAATTTAAATAAGTTATTGTTTGAAACTAGAAAAACCCGTGAAAAAATTTCAACAGTTTTTATATATCAAAGGGCTTTTTACATTATAATTCCCTCCAAACAAATTGTCAACCCTCTTTTCTGATTAAAACCCCTTTCTTCAAAATAAATTAAATTCCTAATTAATTAATTAGATTATTAATTAATATAATTAAAAAACTTAAAATTTTAAATAGAATCAATTTGGAATTTATTTAAACCTACTCAAATTCGCCTTAAGCTGTGGTCCTTATGGAAAAGACTTTCAGTAGCTTCACGGGACAAGGACCTTTAACTATTTGTGGGGTTCGATCGACACCTGTCACACAAATCTATGGCTTCGATATAAAAAGTCACTTCCATAAGGACCACGGCCTTAAGTCAATCTTCATTTGAAAGTTTAAAATAACTAACAAATTGAAACGATAAATCTATGGCATACTAAAATGCCATAAATAAATACTAAAATAAATAAATTTCGATGTAAATTTTAAGATAATTAGAACCAATCAACAATGAAACGATTTGTATGGTCCTGTCCACTTGGAGCAATTATTTTAATTAATATAGCAGCAGCCTTAGATTATAATGACCTCTTTTTGGATTACCCTGGACCTTATTGTGAAAAAAGAGGATCATGTTGTGATCATAGACAAGATAATTGTTCTTTACCAATTTCCAGTAAGTTTTCATTGTTTATTTATTTTGGTTTTTGCTTTCTTTAAAACTTTTAATCCATACAGGCACATTATGCTATTGCGATGAGTTTTGCGATCGTTCAAGAACTGGTGACTGTTGTCCTGATTATATGTCATTTTGTAAAAATGCACCAAGCCCAATCATTACTTGTATATACAACAAAAAATACTACAAACAATTCGATACATTACAGGATAATTGTAATACTTGTACATGTTTACAAGGAAAAATGGAATGTACCTCCCATACATGCCTTGTTGATGAAGCAATCATAGATAATATTAACAGTATATCTAAATCTGTTGGATGGCATGCTAAAAGCTACCCAGAATTTTGGGGAAAAAAATTTAGTGAAGGATTAAATTTACGATTAGGTTTCTTTTACAAAAAATATATTTCATTTGATGTTAGATTTATCAAAAGAGTTTACCTTTTTAAGGAACCAAGGAACCAAGCTATAGAACACGTTCAATGCTTAGAATGACTAATAAAATGGAGAAACTTCCAAAGAATTTTAATGCAAACGATCATTGGTCTGGATTAGTCTCTGAGGTTAGAGACCAAGGTGAGTTTGATTATTTGATATCAGATAACTCTCTTACTTGGAATTTTTTTATTTCTTTTATTCTACAGGATGGTGTGGTTCATCTTGGGTTATATCAACAGCTTCAGTTGCTTCGGATCGATATGCTATCCAAAGTAAAGGTAGGGAGATAGTGCTTTTATCTCCACAAAATATTTTATCTTGTGCAAGGAGACAACGGGGTTGTAATGGTGGCCATATAGACGTAGCATGGCGATATCTAAATAAAGAAGGGTAATTTTGTTTTTACCTTGAAAGTAATTTATTAAATTATATGTTCAAAGGATTATTTAAATTTTAATTTTTATATATTATACTCCGTTCACGTTCTAACACGTGTAATTTTTAAATTTTTATAAGATTATTAGATTATGATTATGTTTTATATTTTCACATTCAAAATCTATAGTGAAAAGAATGATTTTATAAGATTTTGATAAAAGGCTAAAGTTTAATAGTTCTGTTTTCGGACATGTTGTGATAGAGTGACATGTTAAAAAAAAACTTCTTAATATATAAAAAAATACATATGCCGTTGATGCTTAAATAACCAAAAACTGTCAAAATGTCAAGTAACCTGAATTCAATACCTGCGTGATCTAAAACTTCTACAATTTATATCGCTTTTTATATTTTATTTTAAAGTTAAATGCAAAATTATTTTATGAATAGAATAATAAAAAAATCTTGCAATTTGCCATTATAGAAAGTTCGGTTTAAAATGATAACATTATTGATCACTTTACTCACTATTCTATATTATCCTCAAACATGTTAGACTAATTGTAAGTTTTAGCACCCACTTTGTCGCTTATTATAAATATCACAATGAAGAAAATTTGGATTAGAAAGTTGTCGACTTGTATATATTAAAATAAATTCAAATTTTTTTAAAGGGTTGTTGATGAAGCTTGTTTACCTTACAAAGAAGCACCAACTGTATGTAGATTTCATCGAATTCACTCACTTGATGTAGCAGGCTGTAGTCTTCCAACAAAAGTTGCTCGAAAACATTTTTATACAATGGGGCCAGCATATTCATTAAATAATGAAACTGATATTATGATTGAAATAATTGAATCCGGCCCAGTCCAGGCTTCAATGCGTGTATACAGAGATTTCTTTTCATATTCTGGTGGAATTTATAGGCATACTGCTGCCAGTAGAAGTGAACAATATGGTTTTCATTCGGTTCGGCTAGTTGGTTGGGGCGAAGAAAATTTAGGCTATACAACTGTAAAATTTTGGGTAAGTTCTAGAATACCAAATAGTGTTACTGATTACAATTTCAATTTTTCATTTCTCTTTTTTTTCTTAAAAGATCGCAGTCAATTCATGGGGTACTTGGTGGGGTGAAAATGGATATTTTAGAATATTAAGAGGTTCAAACGAATGCAAAATTGAAGATTATGTATTAGCTTCATGGCCACATGTTTATAATCCCAATACGAATAATATAAAGAAAAAAAAATTATGAATAGAATAGTTTCTAAAAAAATTAACCCTATTAATGTATAGTCCTTAGCTCCTTTATTATATAATACCAAGTTCTAAGAGATATTCATTGTTAAATTTACATTAGCGCTTTATATGTTCATAGTTTGCGTTTTATTATTTCAGTACTTGCTGCCAATAACTTTAATTAAATTAGTATTAGTTATCTATTCGTTATTTATGTGATTTTGTGTTATATTTTACAGAATTTTGTGAGATATATACAATTAAAAGTTTTTTCTAAATTATAAATTATAATTTGAAATGTTGTTGTATACGACAAATTGTTTCTTTTAGAAATTGTAAATTGTATGCTAGTTTTTATTAAACTAACTAGTCAATTTAAACATAAAAGCCTTTCTTGAAATATTAAAAAACTAAAGGAAAAAAACTTTTAAAAAATATGCCACTTTATCTAGATAAAATACTAAATAATATATTTGATATTAATATGAGCAAATTTACCTATTTCAAAACTTAGTACCAAACGGGATTGAAAAATAAGGTAGCCTTACTTTATAATATTGATTTTTAATTTTCGAGATGAAATATATTGCCTTATTCGCACTTGTTAATTCAATGACCTGTTTTCGACTGACTATATTTATTCTTGATTCACTTCTTATATATTAATTTTTATTGAATTACCTTCCATTATTTTCTATGTAATTTGAGCCCTTTCTTGATGAGACTGTCTGCCATCAAGTCAGCACACTCTGTGCAAGTGGACACTTTTGTTATTATGGAATCACAATGAGTTCACACAACTGTATTATCAGCACATTCTTCTTTCATGAACTTTAGTGTATTAATTCTTTTGTTCATTCTTTTCAAATTATAATCTAATTAATTTTCAAATTGAAATTTACTTAATTCTAACCAAATTAATGATGATTCTAGTGAAACTTCTAAACAAATATAATACAGGTTATGTGATGTTCAAAAAAAATTATGCAGATCCCGACTAGATAGAACTGAAATATCGTGTTAGATTATGAGCCTCATTTTATTTTAGCTGGATAAATTGACTACCGGCTAACCCACGGCTTTTATAATTTGCCAATGTGGTTTTCTCCAATATTTCTTTAGGAATATTCAAACGAAAGGAAACAATGCCTATTTTAGCTGTGTTGGTAATTTTAGAATACAAAACATTATTCATTATAAATGGTCACATCTAATAGATAAAAGAAAATTTTCTTATATCCCTTTACACATTTCCTCATAACATCCTGATCTTGTTTTTCAACTTCTCCCATATCTTTACTGTAATCTTTAACACATGATGGTTTTCTAATATTCTCGATATCCCCATCTTTTGTTTTTCGTTTTTTACCAGTGTCTACGAAATAAGCATTCACCTGTTTCGTGCTAGAAGTGTAAACAACCTTTCTATCTTTCCATTTGGATGTTATAATTTAATGGCAGGATACAGTTTTTACTTCTCCTTTCTTCATCTTAAGTGAAGCAAGCAACTTTGACATATTCTTCTCATTTTTCTTAACGGTTCCAATGGCGTTTGTATCATACTTCAGTAATTTAAAGAACCATGACGGCGATGAATACCAATTATCCATTTGTTAGGAAACAGATTAAAAAGTCCAGAGCAGAGAATATTAGTTATATTGATAATAAGAAAATAAACAACGAATATATGATAAACATAAGCTCAATTATATTTAATAATGTCCAATTACTAACCTGTTAGAAATGTCCCAACCTACAAAACATGACATGACAATTACTTGCTCTCGTCTAGCTTATGACAGCCTAACTTCCAAGTAAGGCCAACGTTTATTCCTAATATTATTACCCACGCGTTTCCGAGGACATGCTATGGAAATAGCCCAAAACCAAGAATTTGAAACTATCGAAACCTTAAAAATTTTTCTCATTAATCAATCCAAAAACGATCATATAAAATCCTAAGCAACGAACTCAGAACAGTTCAGCAAACCCCCAGAGAAACTTTTTCTTTTTATATTCATTCATTTATAGCTATCGTTTGGGCGGTTAAAAACTTTAGATGTTACCTGAATTGTATCTCTTTCATAATCTACACCGACCATAAGCCTTTAATAGGGGCTGTCCGTATTAAAAAATCTACTGGTAGAATCATACAGCTCTGGAGTAAACTTTCGAATACCTGCACAACATGAATCAACCTGTCTCTTCACCACCAGAAATCAAAGCAGAAACCAGAAATTGGAAATAAAAATATAAATATAAAGGAAAGAGCTACCAAAGAGCCTGTTCAAACCCCGGTAAATGTCGCAAAACAAACTGAGGAAGACGAAGCTGAAGAACTAACTAATCCAAAAGAAATACAAACCATTCTTAAGAACTATCATGACCTCCCTCTAGGAGGCCACCTAGGTTTTTTCAAAACATACCGAAAAATTAGAAGGGATTTCAAATGGAAAGAAATGCAAAAACACATCAGAACATACCTCCGTAAATGTAAGAAATGCCAAGAAAATAAAACAAGTACACAAACTAAGTTACCCATGATGATAACAGATACGCTAAACAAACCTTTCGACATACAATGGCTCGAAATATATATTAACTAAACTAAACTAAACACAGAAAACAGAAAACACATAAACTTAGAAAAACAACAACTTACTCTCTTACAAACTAACCACAAAATCTTTGATGACACAATAACAAACCTAACATGGCAATATAATGTATTAACAAATAAAACTAATACATTTAACAAACTATTAATTGAGGTAGTAAACAATCAAACAAACAGAAACTTAAGCTTAAAAACAGAAATAAATGAGCTAGCATTATTTGTCCTAAATCAAATACAAAAATCTTCCGACCTTACCACCCAATTATTTTCCAACCTCGAAGCAGCACTTTCATGATCCCCTTAAAAGGATTTGAAGACCTTTACAATACTATAACTGCCGAAATCCGTCATGGGAATTTAGAGTACTCCTTTCCATTAATAAGAATGGCCACAAAAGTATACTCCCAGCCACAACATCGGAAAATACTTATAAAAATTAAAATTCCTTTATTAGAAAACCACACTGTGACATTAAACAAAGTATATATTATCCCCATCCCTTTACCAAGCGGGGGACATTCCCTAATTCAATCAAATACGAAGAAAACAAAACCACATTCATATGCAAAAACGACCAACTAGTGTCTAACATCCCTAATAAAGCAGGATGTTTAGTTAACTTATTTCGGAAAAACTCATTAATTCCTTTTAGCTGTGAGCATCAAATTATCCACCATATCAATGACATGTTGATCTCTATGCACCACTTAAATGCCTGGATCTACATATTCTAAAACCGGAACATTTTATTTAGCCAATGTGATGACAAAGAGTCAGTCGAAACCCTCTCCGGCTTAGGTATCTTACAACTACAAAAACCCTGCCATTTCCAACTAGCGGACATACTTATTCCTTTTAAAAGAAACACTATTAAACTTCTGAAATTCCACCTTCCTGAAAAACCACCAACCCTGAATACCCAATTAAATTTTTCAAAATTAATAAACAAAATAAATCATACATACCAAGCTGGATAGTTATACTGGATGCGACTCCTCTAACAAAAAATGTGAAAAATCAAATCCACGCCGCATAAAATCTTGAAAAGCCTCTACAAAACTTAGAAACGTCCGAAAACGTCAAAATCCTAAATAACAAAACAAACGCAGTACTCGGAAGTGGTAGTTGCTTAATAGTTCTAGTTATCATGATACTTATTGTCAAGTTACTTTTTAACTAATTACCATCAACCCCGGCCCCAGAAATAATCCCGAGAAGAAAACAATTTCTCCAGGATTATGAAATACCGACGCCAGCGTGTAGCACCCAACAAACAAATAGCAATTCAAAATCACCCTAAGCATATTTTTTCCTACCCCTGATGTAAGCAACTACAATTTTGGCTAATTAAAAATTGTTTATGACATATCAATTTTTTTAATATATAATAATAATGTTTACCTTTATGTAATAAATATTTACCATTTTTTTGCTTTTAATAAAATCTGTATCCTGCGTCATGGGATATATGAATAAGCCTAAATATCCTATGACGTCAAAATTAGTATACAAAATTGTATGAAACATGCGGAAGTTTAATACCTGCATATTTCATGCAATTTTCCGGAAGGTAAACTCTTCGATGTCTTGCAGAAATTCTTTCGAAGATCTGCAAGCCATCGGGGATGTTACCTAATTTTGCGAAACACCTGCTTTATTTTCAAGGGTATATGTTTCGCGAAGTTGGGAATTCTTCCAGTAAGTATAGTTTTAAATATTTATAAATAATATAAAGGAAATTAAATAATTGTGTAAAAATAAGAATAGGAAATAAGATAAATTAGTATATAAGAAAATGTGTAGTAATTTTAGTTTAGTTTTTTAGTGAGTATTGTCAGTTACTGGTTGTTAGTTTTCAGTTTTAGATTTATCAAATTTATCAAATTTCAAACCACAAAAATACATAAAATACATGGATATAGGTATACATAATATATGCATATAAATATATATAAATATTTATTAATTTGGGTAGTAGTAAAAATTTTTAAAAAAATAAAAAATAAAAATCGAACAAATGTAACAATTTTTATTACTATAATTAAAAGTAAACAATACATAAGGAATACATTTTAAAAGTAGGGAAAAAAAACAACAATAGCTAATTATTTTACTTTTTTTCCAATTTGTATAGATACATTTCTTAAATTGTAAAACATTTCCCTCCCTTAGGAAACCTTTTAATAAAAGGGGGAGGAATGTTATGGTACAGACCTTTAAGATTATCATATTTTAATAAAATAACTAGGTTACGAATATTTCAATAGTAAATGGAAATTGCACTATACAGAATTTCCACCAAGGTTGCAAATGCTTTGTCAATAAAGCATTTGTAACCTACTTTTGTTTAAATTGTTTTATCGTAAAAGTAACCTAGAAAATGAAATTTGGAAATAGCACTTATTGTAATTTCCAGGTTTCATCGCATAATTTAATAATTATGTTAATTCCGGGAAAATTACTACCGGAATAATAAGTATTTAAGCAGTAATTTAGAATATAGTAATATAGAATTATAGTCAGTGTAGTTGAACTTGTGTTCACAAAACCGGCCAAAACTGGCCAAAACTCTGTTAGACAGCACTTTCAACTTTAATATTTAAAACTTATCTGTAAGAACATTTATATTTAAAAGAAAAATGATTAAAATTTGTAAATAGTTAGTCATGTGTTTGTAGTGTTTGAAATAATAATAAAGAAATAAAGAAAAAAATAATAACAGATTGTGTTTGTAACTTAATATTTTGGCTTGTACGACTTTGACTTGTAACTTAACATCACTATCAAAGTGGGGAAGCGAAAATTCAGTGTTCACAGTAATTACTTACTCGTAAAATCTTTCAATTAACAGATAATCTACTTTCCACAGAAACGCCATTACTGATCATCATTTACACTACCTTGATTAGTATAGTCACAAGCTCACCAGTCATCATTTAAATTCAACTGAGATCATCTTTGAAAATAATAGAAATGTTAAGATATTTCGTGACCACTGGACAGTAATAACAAATATAGAAACACCAGAGTGGGACGGTTTATTCATATTTCTCCAATCAAGTAAGAACACAATTACAATAAGTAAGAGCACAATAATAAGAATAAGTAAGTAATAAGTAAGAACACAATTACAACGCTTTACCAAAAAGTAAATGATATAACCCCAGAAAGAAATTGCATCCAATGGAAACAAGGAATAAACAACTAAATCAGAAAATTAAAAATTAAATGAGCGAAATTGACTTCCTAACACAAACCAAATCTCGAAATAAAGAGGAGGAAAAATTACCAAATTCTTACTAACAATAAGAAGCATGGATCATGAAGATTCAGAATTAAGGAATAACAAATTAGAAGAATTTATGAAGGAAAACAGAAACCATATAAACTTAGGTAAGGAACAACTTACCCCTTTACAGACAAATTACAAAGTCTTAAAAAACACCATTAAAAATTTAACATGGCAATAAAATTTATCAGAAAAAAACAAACAAATTCAATTAACCCTTAAGTGATTAGTAAACAGCCAAGCAAAAGAAATAAATTATCTACATTGAAGACTGAAATAAATTAACTAGCATTGTTCGTCTTAAAATGAGATACAAAAGTCCTCGGATATTACCACAATTATTTTCCACCCTCCAAGCAGCAAATCGACACGAACTCAGCGCTTTCATGGTCCCAATGTGAGAATTTGATGCCCTCTACAAAAATATAACCTCCAAATACTGCTATGAAAATCTAAATTCATTTAATTAGAATGGCCACTAAAGTCCCAACCACAAACTGGGAAAATACAAATGAAAGTTAAAATTTCTTTAATAGAAACACAAAATATGTATATATTACTCCAATCCCATTAGAAAACGGTGGATATACTCCTATAAATTCAAATATGTACAGGCTATTACGCCAGTTCGACACTGTGCCGAAGGAGTTTTGAAATGACCAAGGTTCAATTCAAAAATAATTGTGTAGAGGTAAATGAAACAATATTTATATGTAAAAATTACACACTAGTAGCTAACACGCCAAACAAAGCCACATATATAAACAACCTATTTCAAAAAACTTCACTAGATCATCCCAATTGCGAGCATCTAGTCATTCACCCCATTAACAACATATTGATACCCATGTACCAAACAAATGCTTCGATATATACAATAGGTACACTATTTAGCCAATGCAATGACAAAGAGTCAAATACTATCTCTGGGTTAAAAACCGAATAAACCACCCAAAATTAGAATTACTGGACACATCTCCACTAACAAACCAGTTAAAAACCCAAAGCCAAACCACCACAGACCTAGGAAAATCTTTACAAAATTTAGAAATATACGAAAACGTCAAACGACAAACACAGTACTCCCAACCCCAGTTTCAGAACCTCTCCAAATAACTATAATAACTTGTGTACAATTCTTTAATTCTTCTTCTTTAATATTATAATACATATTTTTTTATAAAGAAAATTTTTCTTTACTAGAATGTTTTAATTTTATGACTGTAAAACATTTCCACCCTCTGGGAAAAGTTTTAATAAAGGTCGCAGGAATGTTATGATACAGATTAATAAAATCTGTATCCTGTATAAAATCAGTGTCATAGGATATACGTACATGACGTAATATTCTATGACAACAAAATTATTAGAAAAGTTGTATGAAACATGCGGAATTTTAACACCTGCATGTTTCAAGCAATTTTCCAGAAGAAGCTCTTCGATGTCGACGCGAGAATAAATAAATAGTTTTAAATGACTTCTCAGGAAACGTTTTTATGGAAAAATCTCCAATGTTATTAAAAATATTTCCTTCTTTATTTCTTTTTAGGTATTAAGCTTTTTAAAAGATTTAAATAAATTATATATTGTTCATCAATTGTTTCAAATAATTTGGAAAGTTAACTTTGAAATTTTTAATTGTAAAATTTAGTATTAACTAGGGTGACCATCTTATTTTTTAGCATTTGGGGACATTTTCTTTTGGAAACGGGACATTTTAAAACCACAAACGGGACAATTTCAGGGACACTTTTTTTTATTAAAAAAACGTTTTGCTGACAAAATGTAATGAATGTAAAAAGTAGGCTTTGCTGCTACAGCCTGCTTTTTCGTCATATTTTTGAGGGGTAGCCCTGTCTGTGTATTTTTCGCTACTTGGAATTTTTTTACCAGTTCTGGAGAGCATCGTAGTAATTCGAAAAATTTCATGCAAGTAAATTTCATGTTGCATTTCACCGAAATTATGCTCTCCAACGTAGCCATTGCGATGGGTGTTTTTTCTTTTGTCCAAATTTGGTTGATCATGGAAAAAACATGCTCCAACGATGAGGATGTCCCAGGTTAACAATAACTATATTGTTGCATATCTCTCAATAGTTTATATGGCACGTGAATTGTTGAAAAACTTTTGAAACATTCTACTCAATACATATCACTTGGCACTTTGTTACGTTTCCATTCCATTACTTTTTCAGTAGTGTTAAATTTGATTAAATAGCTTAACTGATCGAAAAGATCTACGTCAGTGAAGGCGACGTTTTTAACATCGTTTTGTATGTAATTTCGATATTTTCACATTGCGGTATATCCTGCAGAACAGCCCAATGAAACGATTTAACCACGTCAAATTGTGCAGTACATCTTTTCAAATAATCGATGCATGTATCTAAATTGAATAAAAGTTTTCTCAAAATTTTAATTCGAAATTTGCAATGAAACATAGATATAACAATGATTTACCGTAGAAAGCTGAGGCAATTATTAGCAAAGGATCCTTTGTAAGCTCAACGTGGTTTTCATTTCGGTTATCTTCGTTTTGGACAGCAATAGAAAGAAATTTGTTTTGTTTTCTTGTCTCAAGACTTTCGATCAAATTAGCTACAGTAATACCCATCTCCATCGCAGAAATATTGTCGTCTTCCATTTTCAACACTGTTTGATTGAGAACCGATGCCTGTTTGATATCAAAACGAATTGTAAAATTGCTGTGATTCCGAAAAATAATGAAATATACTGAGCTACTCGTATATACCTACTTGATCGCGGGGAAATAGAAGCCATAGTTTTGACAGATCGTTATTGTAAAAATCTTTAAGAATTTTCGGAGTATCTTTGCCCTGGTTGCAATAGTCTTTTAATGCAGAAAAGATTTTTAAATTTGAATTGATGGCTGGCAACATTGAAAGGAAGCGCGTTTTATGTATCTCAAAACCTCGAATTCACCGCAAAATATCTCCAGTTGTGTGACACGATTAGTGAACTGGCTGAAATGCGAATAAGTTTTTACGAGTATAACCCCGACGTCAAATGGCATTCTATTGCAACCAGCTTGTGCTGCATTATGAATGATATGAGTTGTACACCCAGCTCCAATCAAATAGGGATTTTGCTCACGTAATCTCGCAAAAACATTGTTTTCATCACGTTGTGTTATGCCACCAAAGTTCACTTTTGCATCATCTGCACCGAATCCAACCAATTTTTTATTCAAATTAAAATTGGCCATTACAGTGAATATGACGTCTGCAATGGTAACTGATTTTTCATCCGGTTCATTAGTAAGCTGCAGAACATTCACTTTCACACCTTCCAGCAGCAAAAAAAAAACGAACAACAGGAAACATTTTCACATTTCCATGATTTGATGCAGCGGTCAACAAACTAACAAAACGTCTGTTGTTTAAATCATTTTTCACTTTTAGTTAACCACATAAGGAGCAAATACATTAACTGCAGTTGCTCTACATTTGGTGAACTTATTTCACTCACTTATTAATATATAAAAAAATCCTCAAACACGTATATCTTCTTTTTCAATGATAAAACTGTAAAAAAAAATCCAGCGAAGTCAAAAATGTTTCCGTCAATTTTTGTTCGATTTGTAAAAGAATGTCCCATATAGAGAAAGTGGGATGAGAGAACGTTATGTGAATGGTTGCATGTTATTTGTATTCTCTTTTTTTGTATAAAATGAAAAATTCACTGTGTGCAATTCCGGGACATTTAGCTCGAAAACGGGACATTTTGAGGCTGTCCCGGTGTCCTGGACACAGTGTCCCCCTGTGTCCTTGGGAATGGGACACGGAACAACGCTACCAAAAACAGGACATGTCCAGTAAAAACGGAACATATGGTCACGCTAGCTTAACTATAACTTTAGTATACTAAAACTTCATTATACAATAACTTTATTAAACATATGAACTTTTGCGTCATTAATACACTAATAATTTATACCTAATGAGTTCAACTTTTATTGCTTCGTATATTAAGTTGTCTAGCGGATATGATCTACCTTTTTAATTTTCATTATATTTTGTATATACGAAAAATATAAAATTAAACATAAATAGCAAACAAAAAACTGCCATAAATAAATTATACCTGATAAGCAACAAATAGACCAGTCATTAAAGGGTTGATTGTGTTTTTGCTCAAAACAAAGTTTTTTTATAACCATTTTTCATACTTTTATTATTTTTCTATAAGTTTTTAAAGAAAATAATTAAATTAAAATGCTGAAAATATAATAAGCATTTATGTGTATTATTTAAATAGTTTCCATTGTAATCACCTTGTAATTTTAAATATTTTGGCAATAACATTTTATAATGTTATTTTATATTTATGCGAAAAAGTCTAAAACAACAAAAAAATAATCTAAACAAAGTTACATAATTTTACAAAAATTACCTTAACTCTTTTACCTTTCAAATGTAGTTCTTCTTCATTTAAAGCTTTTATTCAAGTATTATACCAGCAAATGAAACTTCTAGCTCAGAATCATTTGAATCTAATCTACTATTAATGTGCGCTATTGTATTTTTGTAATGCATGATTATTTGATTGGTTTCTTCACTTGATTCCAAATTAGGAAGTTCTTCTTTAATTTTAACTATTAACTAAAAAAATTATTACAGATATTGTAGTTTGAAAAAAAAAACTTTCTTTTATTGATGGATAATAAATATTCTACCTGATTAAGCATAGCAACAGTTATCAATGAATTTCCTCGTTCAAAATAAAACAAATAATGATTTAGTAATTCAACGTAAAGTTGAACTTGAACTCCTGGATCTAGACACTGCGAAGCGATACGTGCTCCCTTTTTTAAACAATCCAATGTTCGTTTTTCATCTCTCATTTCTTTTTTATTCTTTCTGAAGTATAAAATTGAATTATTAATAAAATTAGCTAAAGCTCAACTATTTTTTTTTTCTATATCTAAATTTCATATTATTTATTTAATAGCCATGATGTATGAAATGTAGAACTTGCATTAAGATCTCAACCTACAAAATGCTAGTGATTTAAAAATAACAAAATTAATAAAAATAAAAACACGACCTCCACCACAAAGTTTTCAATATAGAAGCAAAACAAAATTTTACAAAAATTTTTATTTTATTAATGGATATAAAGATCTAAGACAGAGATTTAAATAAAACAATAGCCAAAATTCTACAAAGCAACGAACATAAAATTAATCAATACTGAAGTTTTATTGTACCAGCATTATGCCATGCATCCCGGGATATTATTCGGATTGGATATTCGAAACTAATCCCAGTTAGCCATAACCCCACATTGTTTGAAAAAAATAATCTTAAATGAGAAGAAGAAGAAGAATATTTTTGTTCTATATTCAGATTATTTTCTAGGTTAGGATTCTTCAAAGATTTTTCTTTTATTTCAATATTTAAGCTATTTAACAAAATTTTCTATTTAAGAGTTGGTTTGATTGGAAAGCTAAATTTTTGTAATAATGGCACATCGATCTATAAGTGCCGAAGCTCAATTTTTTTGAAATCCTTATGAAATTTACTTTGAAAAACGAAAAACTATAAAGAGGAGGTGTTATATTGACTTATTGATGCATCCAGGGCAGAATTTATCAAACAACGCCCAATATGAAAAAAATAAGCACTGTTTCAACAAGATAATGACCCATGTTGAAAATAGTTAATGGACAAATTATACGAACTGAACTTCATGCTACCTCCTCATTCACATTAGCCACCAAATCTGTCCTTAGTTTGTACTGGCTCTACACAGAATATAAAACGATTTCTCAAAAAACAAAATTCGAAACAAATGAAGAAGATTTTATGTACTAAAACTTAAAAACATTTCAAAAATGTAGTTTTAAAAAGTTAAATTTAAAAAATGAAATACTTGTTTCTTTTATTTTTTGCTTTAACAAAAGTAAAAAAAAAACTTACTTGCCACTCCAAAACAGACTTGCACATGTAACAACACCTCTGCATTGATCAGGTTTTTTCAGTAATTTCGATGCAGCTAAAGCGAAATTTGTTCGTATTGGTTCTGCATTATCTTCGCAAAAACATGTCATTTGTTCAAATGTTGAGATAATTAATGTGATTGCAGCCAATTGTGATTTTGAATCAGATATTTCATCTTCATATAATGAAAAAGCTTGAGTTATAAATTCATATGCAACAGTCTCATGATTTTCATATGCAATTTGATCTATAACAAGAGCACCATGTAAATATAATCTTAATGCAAGTTCAGGATGTTCAGCTTTGCTTAACTCTGATATTGTCATATGACAATATTGAATTATTTTTTGACATTTTTTCTCCCAATTTTCACATTCATCAGCAACTTTCTTATACTTAAATGCTAATTGATATGCAGCAAATACAAGTGGTGGTAATACATGCCTAATACGTTTCGCACCACCCGAACCAAGATGATTTCTTGCAGTTTGAAGGATTTCATATTGCATATCTAAATCATCTGAGATCATAAGATGTACAAACCTGAAAATAATATTAATATTAATATTAATAATACTTTTAATATTAATTACAAGTTTAAATATTATTTGTGTTGATGGTTTAAATCGAATTTTCTTTGATGCTTACCTAGCAACTATACCCTGTTCTTCTGAAAAATCATCTGGACTGGCTTTTTCAGCTGTTTGACCATTTTCATCCTTGATTAGCGGTGAAATTATAGTTAGTATGCTTTCATTTTCTTCAGCAGTAGGAATTAATGTTTCATTTTCTAAAATATTTGTAATCAAATATAATGCAAGTGTTTTTCTAGAACTGTAATCAAATTTGTTAAGTAAAGGAGAAAAATTTTTAAGCTGTATTATAGTCAAAGCATTGTTATAAAAATCAATGCAAATACGAAGCAAACGTGATAGCTCTTGATTAACAGACAAAAGATGTGATATGCTAAAAAATGAAAATTAATTCAATTACTTAAAAATATTTTCATACAAAAAAATTACTTTGTCATATTAAGACGCTCAAGTATTTGATTTGTTGTTTCAAGGACTTTGTCAACATAAAACACACGATCTGGATAAACTTTTTGGGCCAAGTTTACAAGTGCTACTTGTAAAGCTACTGTATCCTCCAGAAGCATATCAGTTCGAGTCTGTCATTTAAATTTAAAAAAAAAACATGTTAGGATATTTTCAGGTTTATCCAAAAATAAGTTGTTACCTGCACGATATTTGCGATTTGTATACTGAAGATATCAAAAAGTTGAACTTCTGCTGGAATTATAGATGAATTTTCTTCTAACCCCAGATTCTGTTTTTAATAAAAAAAAAAAGAAAAACATTGTTTCTTAAATTGTTTAAACTATTTTTCTCAATTATTTTACTAATTTTTAAATGAAAATACCTCTCCTGGTATATTAACAACAATAATCTTTAAAGAATCAGATTAGTTATAAATTAGTTAAGAATCTGAATAAATAAATTTATTTTCTTCAAAAATAAAAAAAAACAAAATATGTAAGATTTTCTTCTAAAGCTTTTACTATATTTTACTATATTTTTTAGATATTTTCTATAGCATTAAATGAAATAATTTTGGTGCATCCACAATTTCTTTAAGGATAGTAATTTTCAAAAAAGAAACCAAAATTATAAATTATCAAAGCTTTGAGAATATATTAACCTAAAACGGATTGTAGGTCAAAATTATTTGTAAAATATATTTTTAAATATTCAAATACTTGCTTACCATTCCACTTCTTTGATTGTATGCAGCAAGCCGATCAATTAATGAAATTATTATATTTTTCACATTAACCCCAGAATGTAGTTGCGCACAAGATTTTAGAAATGGGTCCAGCGTTTGTAAATGGAATTCATCCGGAAAAACCTAACATTTGAAATAAAAACTTATTAATTTCAAGAATTCATAAAGAATTTAAAAAAAATATCTGATGATTCCTTTGCTTTTTATAAGAATCATTCAAGAAACAGTTTTAAAATAAATTTAGAAGTGGTTTTAGAAGACGAAATACAGTTTAAAAAATCTTGCAAGGTTATTCTTGAGGTTTGTTCAGAAATTTGCAATGAAAAATACTCAAGAGCATAGCACATTGATGTCTTCAAGAGCTATTACATTAATTTGAATAATTATCTCAAAAAATATCAACAGCTACTTCTAAATTCCCAACTTGGAAAAATAGCTTTAGAACTGAGCATTTTAGGACGTTCTATTAAATAATTAAAAAATAATCATTTAAGAAATTGTTATTATTTTCATAAACACCATAAATAGATTTAAATGTTACTTTTTTTACATAATATTCTCAAATTATCGAGTGAAAAAAATTCATATACTTTACTACCAAAAATGCAGAGAATCTTGTCAGTAGGCCAAGTGTTGACTTTCGATGTAATTTTAAAAAGCTATGAAATATTATTCAAATTTAGAATTTTATTACTAACTCACCTGTATTATACATTCCATTAAATATTCTTGTGCAATAGCATCTCTACAGCTAACTACTTGCTCTAATATTCCAGGCAATATTAATTTTTGATAAGTTTCCAAGGTAGCAGATTCTAATTGAGAAAGTCGAACTAAATTTGTTCCTACCAAAATTTTCAATTCTTCTCTTTCTTTTTCTCTTCGCGATTTTTCACTTGAATGGCCCTGATGCTGCATTCGAACCCATAGTTTATTCATTTCGGCAAAATTCATTAAAATAAACTCAATTGAATCAAAAATAGTTCCCTCATTTTCATCAGTAGTTGAAACTGTATCTGGTAAAATATTTCGGGTACATTGTAATAAATAGCTCCTTAGAAATAACCCTCGAAGTGGATGTTGTATACCACGACACATTTCGACTAAATCTTTTAAAATACTCCTCTTCAATGAATTATTTGTTTTAATATAAACAATTCCAACAGTTATTAATAAATATAAACGTGGTACTATATTTCCAGCATACTGAACTAATTCATATAAATTTGCCACCTTTCTTCCCTTTTGAAATTCATCAAAAAGAAACATTTCTAAATGGCATAACTCATCAATAATTGCCATATCTAAAATTATATTTTTTTGCTAAATTGAATTCAAATAATATTTAAATATAATATTACAAAGTTCATAATAGCTTTTTGGAGATAGCAATGAAGTTCGTAATTCGCCTAGCATAGCACTAGCACATTTTATAGCATCCGTCAGTCGAGTTTTGTCCAGATTTCTTTTCATTTGAAAGGCCTGATTTCTGACCACCCCGATAACATCACTTAGAAGTTTTTCTTGATCATCAAATACATTTGGTTGTGACTTTAATGAAATCAAAGCATTATTAACTATAATACTTGTATAGAAAATTTTAAGTTTAACATTTTTCAAATATTACCTCCTCACTTTTTATAAGTAGAGGAGTGTTGTACAACGGTGACGTCCACGGATACATTACTTATTCTTCCTAATCTAAAAAAATTCTTATCAGCAAAACCCACTTACCATTTTATTACCAGATTTTTATCTTAATTTGTTGTCAGTGTAGTGTTGACAATTATTTAATTTTGACATTTCTTTATTGCTGTTCTACAGTACTGCCACTATCACTCTTTCTTTATTGCTCTCAGCAAGCTCCTATAAAGTTAAAGCTATGTCCCACTTCATATTGTAAGAAAACTTTATAAATATACAAATTTGAATTATAATTTTTGGGATTACCCTGAATGTTGGATTAATGTAGAATATTTAAAATGGAATCCTAGAAAAATTTAGGTATGGGCATGTGCTATTAACCAAGCAGCATAAGTATAGTAATGACGTCTAAAGCGTCTCTAAAGGCTAACATAGCTGTTGATGAGTAGTTGACAATTAAAAAGTGAACAAATTGCAATATATAGACAATTGGATTTTAGTCGCAGTAATGCAACTTTACTTTTCAAGTTTAACATTTACCCAACCGAAACTCCGGCTGTTGTCCCCAGGGTGTGACATGTCATTGTAACTGTTCGGTATGAACTGTTAGTAGCATGTGTATTTTATAATGATCAGCACGTACAGGCTTCATTCGTTTATATATAAATACATGTGTTTAAACCCATTCTCCATTGGGCTTATACACATTATTACAAATCACAGAAGGGAATTTTGTATGGGAAAATGTGTAATGCACGTGTATTAAGCATATTGTAATCGTGTATAAAATACTACCTTTGAGAGCCTGAATATGGGAAATTTTGCCATCTATTGTAAATTAGAAGGTTATCCAACATTAAAAATTCCGCTATGTGTCAAAAAGTGAATTTTTTGTATATATATTAAAATTATTTTTTATATTTAAAAATAATTGATTTTTTTTTCACGTTATTTTTATTATAATATTTGTAAGTTAGTTTAATACTGTTTTTGGGGGTAATAGTGCGTTTTCACTGAACCTAGTTTGAGTATTTAGTACTTTTCTCTCCATGTAAAAAAATAAGTGTTTTCACTGAATTAGTACAGTGCAAAGTACTTAGTACAAATTTCAATTTGCTTATCTTTGTTGTTGTAAAAAAAAGTCTGACGTCATATTCACAGTCAAACTTAACCAAACTCCCACAGCTGTTCACTGTTAAACTATTGCCGAAAGAGATTATCCGAAAAAATTACTTAAAATTTTCCCTCCGTACTGCCATGAGTTTGTCTAGTTTTTTCGCAAAGAACTAAACAAAAGAACTAGATTTAGATTAGTTCTTTTGAGAAAAAGACTAGAGATCTTCCAAACAAATTGTAACAAATAGTACTAAATACTAAAAACTAGGTTCAGTGAAAACCCACTATAAGCACAATGAAATTATTTTCTGTGTTTTCTCAGATTTAATGATTGAATGTTTACTTTCATGACACTTTTCTTGACATTTCCATCAAATTTCCCTAATATAGACAATTGCCAATGGAGATACGAATTTTTGTACGAGAGGCTGATACACTATATAAGTCTCAATGAAGAAAGGGTATCAAGCATTTTAGCCTTTTTTCTTTAATTACTACTAAAATATTACAAGCCTGAACGGATTAGCCCCAAAAGCAGTTAATAAATAGATAAATAGATAAAAGCAGATAATAAAGCTGTTTTATTTTTATCACACTTTTATTTTTATAGTCGAATATTTGTTAGGTATAAAAGCGAGAGAAAAACAGCTTGCTTGACTTCATTCTATCAAAAGCCTTAATTTGAGAAGCCTTCAAATCAAATTAAAGGCTGATTTTTCTTTTTATAAATATATTTTTAGTTTTCTTTGCGTTTTATATCCTTTTAAAATAAAATTAATGAATTCTTTTTCTTCAAATGCTCATTTGACTGTAGGTCGTCTAGTTTGAATACCAACACACCCTTTACTTATTAGCATCCTTTTTTAACTTTTTTATCAGCTTAAATTCAATCAATTTGATTTAAGAAAGACTCTTTGATAAATTGTCTTGGTCCGTTAATGTCTCCATAAATCATTTAATTTGATAAAACCAAATTCCTTCAAAATTTTTATTTATTAATTCAATGATGACGAATAAACAGTGTAAGCAATTATTGAATTGTACATAGCAAAGCTATGGCTACGTAATTAAGAGAAAATAAGTCCAGGCATACAATTTACGATCTTTGTCTCGAAAATCAAGTCAAGATTAGTAGGTAAATACAATGTAAAAAGTATCCTTTGGGCATATCTATTGAAAAATCGAATTGTGTTTGAACTTACCCCCCAATATGCTAAGGATACTTAGTAAGAGCGCATGTTTCTCAATTCCTTTTTTTATGGTATTGTATGCATCTTTCAAATTTCCATCTGATGTGGGAGACTAAACTCAGTCAGAGGACGTCAGTTAAAAATCTCTCGTCGATTGTGATTGAGGTGAAAAATTCACCTCTTACGAGAAAAATTTATTTACTAACGAGAAAATTGTTTATGGTTTAAAATTGAAATATATTAGTTGGTAAATGCGATTTAGCAACATTAAAAATTTGAATTGTTCAAATAAATATATCAAGTGATAAAATAAAGTTAATACGCTTTAAATGTAGCCAGATAGATCTTTTTTTCAACTTTCTTCTTTTCAATATGCAGGATAAATAACAGTAGTGTGAATATAAGCGGAATAATCAAATTCATATTTGACAGTATTTATTAGCTATTAAAATGACCACATCAATGAGACAACTGTTTTGGATTTTTCTTACGATGATTGGATGCTGGGTAGAAGCAGGTATGTACTTGTTTAAGCTCAATCTTTTGTATTTTTTTTGTTCAAACATATATGTAACATTTTGGTTATCGTTTTTTATTAATTCTTCAAGCTAGACTATACTGTTGTTGTTCTTTTATCTTAAAGAAGAACTGCACAAACTTTTGAAAAAGCTGTTGAGTTTTTTGAATTACAGTATCTCTCCCTGTGAAATAGGGTAATTTAAAGTCTTTTAAGTTGAATAAAAAATTTTTACATATAAATGTATTTTTAAAAACAATGCATTTTATGAACAAAAGATTTTATCGTTAACAAAGACAGAAAAAGTCTTTAGCCGGGATTTGATTTAGACAACTTTTACCTGTGATAATTAGGTTGTTTTTTATCTGCAGTTTATTATTCTTTTATTATCATGAACGAGAAACCTATAAGTTTTCTTAAGTAAAATAACTAAAATAAAACAAATTACCAAAAAGTTTTATTTAAAGAACCTCTAATGAACTAAAAGCTTAGTCTCGTATAGCTAAATATTATAAACAAATTGAGTAAACATTAAATTTTTGGAATTATAATAAAAATGAGCAGTCAACATTGATTAACTGTGTATGGTCTTTCAATAGAGCATGTAAAATCAAATTTTGAATAGGTGGTTGAAATTATTTTATGATTCTACTATCAAAAGTAAACCACTTTTATCTATAGAGAAAAGTTCATGCTATCAACGTATATTCAACAAACCAAAATTTTTTTCGTAATTGAAGTATTATAAGTACATAATTAGTTGTGTAATTCTCATACCATAACTATAAATTTACAAGCTAACAAACAATATTCAATATCAAATCAAGTAGTATATTAAAGAGTTCTCCAAAAGAGCTTTCGTAGGTATTCAGTAGAAAAAACCATAAAAATCAAAAATCGCATTTAACAAGTTACTGTAGATCGCATAACTACTTTAATTATTGTCTCAATTATTGTCACATGTGAGCATTTTATCCCGTTAATAACGTGTGTTATGCTCACATCTAATGCATCAATAGATTAAAGTGTCTAAATTATTTTTTTATAAGAAGAAAATTTAAAAAAGAGTCAGTCGTCTTATCAGATAATGTTCGTGAATAAAGTGGAGTTTTGCATAAGAAAAGAATGTATTTTTAAAGTCGAATTTTGCAAAAGAAAAGATTTCATTTTTATATGTTAGTTTTGAGATTTACTTTGCTATGTGTGAATTTTTTATCCAGAGTTCTTAACTATAATTTAAATATTTACACAGCTAAAACTGCAAAAAATTTATTGGTTAAATTTTTTTTTCTAAAATATTTTAGAGCAAAATTATAATCGTAATCAAAGCATTTACAACACTTAACATAATTCGGTTGTGGCTCTTATCTTTTTCTATACACAAAATGTGTAAACTCTATTTAATAATTATAATTGAATTATTTGTTTAGTTTTTATATGTATAAGTAAGATAACAAAAAGCATTATGTGGTGGTGGGAAAAGACTTTTCTTTACCAACCTGTTCTATTATTTATGGTTACTATTACTGTGTTCCAAAATATTAAAGCAATTATCAAATTTCATTGTTGATGACCAAAAGTGAACTATTGTCACTATTAAAACTTTTCAATTTCATTTATTTAAGTTCGTAACTACCACCCTGAACATTCAGAAATACATACAAAAATTCTTTTAAATAATATCATACATTTCTAAATCAAATTCTACTAAAATTAATTTTTATTTGTCACTCTATTAATTACCAAAATGTTGTTTTTTCTTCAATATACCTTCTATTTATTTTTCTTAATGTATAACAATTACACACACACACAGTTACAGTTTCCAAGTTCTAACATTCAATTATAATTTAAAATGCTTTTAGCAGTTCTTTCAAAATTTTCAATTAAACCAAATTGTTATCAGTCATCGCTAATCCTTTTTAAGTATTTATACTTCAACTTTTGTCATAATAATAGTACACAACATTTTTCAAAACTTAATTATAGATTCTGACACTTAGGTCATTTAGAAATTCAAGTATGTACCTCTATTCAATATTAAAATTTTCACTAGCAATAGCATACTGTAAATACAAATTAATTGGCTGAGAGTTGTAAAATTTTAGGAATCTTTTTAAATTTCAACTTTACTACCATTATATATCATTTTTATAATTAATAAAAGCTTTAGGGACGATTGTTAGCTTATATTTTTAGTCAAGTTTACCTCTGACGAAATTACATGGCACCTTCTGTTTTTGCTCATTCTAATAAATGTTTGAAAAATATACACAGAGTTTAAGAAGTTTAGGGAAAATGACGGCAAGGATTTGCTAAAGCAAATGTCTTGACTGAAGCAAAATTAATCAAAAACTTTTGAGGAACAAAACTTTCAAATACATTAATTAAACAATGGCAGTCTAGGGAATCAATAAAATATGTACACAGAATTTACTTTATAAATTTTTTAATGATTATGTTTTTAAGTATCTATTGTAAAATTGAATATAATTAATTATTTAAGGCTATTTGCTATTGCTCAAAAAATAAAAAGAAACGAAGAAGCAGTGCTTATTTTTGAAATTTTATTTTTTCATTTTTCAAACTGATTTTTCAGCTTCATATTCATATCTAAACTTTTGGAAGGAACTGAAATCATCATCAGAAATAAGTTCAAAGTTGCAAAAATATATTGCGTTCAATATAAAATATAAGATATTTTCCCAGCACATACCAGTTCAGATGCTGTTTCGAACTTAGAAAGTAAGATGTAAATTGCACTATAAAATTTACTATATTTGAAATCAGTAAGATGTAAATCAAGGCAAAATTTCTTCCTGACGAAGTTGTTTGGAAAGTTTCGTAAATTTGGATACTCCGTCTTTCTTTTTACCTCTCTTACCCGTTCATGTAGCAATATTTGATCTAGTGTGTGCTAGCCCATTGAACATATGGTAAATTTCGAGCTTTTATCCCCTATTTTTATGATTTTGTCGTCATCATTTTGATTTCGCCTAAAGATTAAAATTCCTTTAATTTACTCAAAAAACGATGTAAATTTTTCTATTTATTTTTCTATATATTTTAGTAATATTTTTTGCCAGCAACGGCAAGAAATATAAAATTTGGCCAAAAACCAGATCATTAAAGCTCGTTAAGATTCTACAAACCCGCTTATATCCTGGGACACAGCGAATGGGTACGCTATTCTTGAAAACGAATTCATACATGGTTTGCAATTAAGAGTACTGCAAAAACATTTTTTCCTTTGCTAAATAACTTTAAAAAATCCAAAATAGTATAAAGAAAACAAAAGATATTTTAAAATGGGAACAAAACTTAGAATTGCGAAAAACTTTCAAAGTTTTGCATAAATTTAAATTCAAGCTGCATTTCATTATCAGCCAAAATTTCACCTATACTATTTGTTTAGAAATAGATACTAAGCTAAAGGTAAAATTTTGTATAGAATACATATCTAGTATCGAAATACGGATAATTAATATTTTTTTTTACAACATTCAAATTAAATGATTCGTTGAATGTCATATAAATTTAAGGGATTCAAATTCAAAATTAGCATTAAAAATTTAATTTTGAACTTTCAAAGTTCTCATGTAAAACATTGCAGGGTGAGAAAGTAACAGCATGTTGTACTGAAATACGTATATTATTATTTTCTTTACACTGAGTTTATTAGCAAACTTGAAGGCTATGAACTTTCTGGCTAGTCAACAAAACTTTTAAAATTCTTTTAATATTCTTTCCTTATGATTAAAACTAATTTTTTAGCAAGTATAAATTACAATGACTGGAAGTATGTTAATCGTTTTTCATCTTTTTGCTAGTTGATTATCCCCAAATGATAAATGATAATTCTATATGAGCCTATTTTGCAAAACGGTATAATTTTATGCATTTATATGAGTTTGTGCATAACCAAATATAAAATTTTAAGCTCAATTACACAGAAATAAACTAAAAATTTGAAAAATGGCCTAATTGATACTAATGTAAGTAGCTTGTAACTTTTAGGATATATTAAAAAATATTAAGATGAAAAACGACAGAAAATGTTCAATTAAATAATAAACAAAATGTTTTACATTTAACTGGACTCTGAATTGGAATACATAATATTTATTTTATTAGATTTGTATATATTGCAAAGAAAATATTACAAAAGTCTAAACATTTATTAAATTGTGCGTTAAAATGCTTAGTGTGTTTGATATTTTTCCAGCATTTCTAGGAATTTCAGAAATTTATCCAATTCTTGGATAAATAAGTTAAACAAGAAAAGAAATATTAACAGTTTGGAATGCTTTCATGTGAAATGATATTTGACCTGTCAATTAAGTGAAAAATTTTTGAAAAATTCGTACCAACAAAGGAAACATATTTTTGGAAAATTAAAGATAATTTTTAGTTAAATTGTGAATTACACTAATAAATTATTATTAAAATATATGAAAAATTCAAAAAAAAAATAACTACGGTTGTGTGAATGAATATAAAGATTAGATAAAACAAAGATTTGGTTTTACAATTTTCTTAAACAATTTTTTGAGCTAAAATAATTAGCTTAAGCTCTGGATATCCCTATCTTTAATGCATAATAATCAGGAAAAGAAAGTAATAAAACTATAGCAATAAAGCTACTTGAACACCACAAACTTTTTCTTTTTCATCCATGATTTGATTTTAATAATTTTTTTTTAGTAATATTGAAATATATTCAAAAAATGTTAATAAAACTTAACAAATGTTAATCGAACACATTTAAATTTCCCTTAAATTTCTACTGATCTAAGGATATTTTAGAATTTTTAAAGCTCTACAAATTTATTTAGTGCACTCAAAATGGAGTTTAAAGATTTCAGGTTTTAGTTTTAATGTCATAATTATCAAGTAGACTTGCCAAGTTTTAGAAATCATGAAATAATCACAAGCTTCTACAGAACAAAAAACAAGGCAAATAAATGTCTATAAAAAAACATATACAAAAGGTAAAAAGAGAATTGATTAGAAATTTTTCAAAGGTAAAATTTGACTTAACAAAGAGTTGGAAAATAATTAAGACACCCAAATTCAATTTAAGAGATAAAACTCAAACAACAAATAAATGCCAAAACTCATCTTTTCACAAAAATTTAAAAAGAAATAAATTTTGCCAAAATTAAGATACATGCAAATTTTATATGGAAGGAAAATGAGACTCGGTCAGCTAACAGAAATTAAATTCATAATGTATCTAAAAGCTTATTCTATCATCGCACTATAGTTACAATAACTACTGCTCGAAGAGACTACAAAAAAGATTCATCTATATTAGGAATAGTTGGAGGTGAACAAACAAAACTTACGCAAGTGCCTTGGTTTGCAGATATTCCAAACAATAAAAATACGGACAAAATCTTCCAAAATTTTGCGGAGGCTCAATAGTATCAAAAGAAATTATCATAACTGCAGCTCACTGTCTTTATAAACACAATACAGAAGAATTGTTAGTTTGGGTGAAGTTGGTGAAATTTATTCTTTAAAAGCTTTTGGGACGCATCCGAAGTTTGACCCTATTCCTTTTGCCGTTAAAGATAACAAAAACTATGGGTTAGTAAAGATATCGTTCTTAATTTTGATGTTAATTTATCTTTCAGTACCAAATATTAATTATGAAACTCCACCAAATGCAATAGGAAAAGTTTGTGGTTTTGGAAAAATAGGACACAGAGCTGGTTATGCAAGCAGTTTATTTTGCATTAATTCAACAATTATTGATCCCTGTCAGAGGTTTTATGCTCTAAGCTCTAGAACATACAATGACTCAACTATAATATGCGCTGGAAACTCCAGAAAGAGTCCTTGTAAAGGAGATTCTGGTAGTGCCTTAGTTTTTGATAACAATTTGATTGCTGTTACATCACAAAGCCAAAGTTGTGGTGTAGGAGGATATCCTACAATTTTTGTTACAATTAATACTTTGAAATATTGGGATGATGAGAGAAGTTCATCATTCAAATCTTTTTTCGATATAATTGAAACCATTTATATGAAAGGATTAAACGTAAAAGTGTCTCTAATATACAAAAATTATGCAATGCTTTCTTTTGCTCGTTTGTTTTACACTTCTTATAAGTACTTTTTTCATTAATAATGTTACACAAAAATTTTAAAAGCTTAATAAAAAATAAATTTTAAGCTACAATTTTTTATTATATCCAACCAAATCTAACCACTGTATAGCGTAGCTTATTCCTGCACCCTAGTTGGGATTACATATATTAACACATATTTAATAATACCTTTAACCTAATGAATATTTAAGTTGAAATATGAATTTTTTCAAAAACTATTCAAAATATATAGTTCCAACTATAGGTATATCAAAAAGATATTAATTAAGCTACAAAAACACATATTTCTGTCGCGCTGTCATTTTCAATTGACTTTTAGGCTTTCCAAAATTCAACTTTTAATTCTTTTCGATTTTGAAATTTAACAATTTTAGTCAGGAGAATGGTAAATGGATATTATATAAAGATAAAAAAATAAAACTAATAAAATGCTTGAATCTCAGGAGCCATACACACAACAAACAGTAGAGTTCTAACTTCTTTTTCATCCATAATCCGATTTGAATAGTATTTTTTAGTAATTTTTAAACATATTCAATAAACGTTAATAAACATTAACAAATATTAATCGAACAAATTTAAATTTCCCTTAAGCTTCTACAGATCTAAGAATACTTGATAATTTCATGGACCAATCCAAAATTTTTACTTTTTTGACTTTTGCGCGTGATTTTGGGTACTCCTACTACATTATTTATATTTTTAATTATTCTGTTGATTATTTTTTAACTTTGTATATGTAGATAAATAAAGAAAAGTGGAAGCTATATTTTACTATTTTTATTTAAAAGGAAAACTTTTAGTGAAAGCCTTAAAAATAAGCCTTTTTAAATATACTTAGAGGTACGAAGATTTTTTTCACTAAAGGTGCCTGCAAGTGGCGGCTTACAGCCGAGCTAACGCTGAAGACTATTAAGTCGAAATGGGTAAATTAATAGGAATCAGCTGAATACGTTCAGAGTGCAAGCTTACTGCGACTGACTGGAAAGATTATTTAAGCTGGCTGAAAGATTATTAGCTTATTCCGTACTGGTTGTCGGCTGAAATCAGCCTGAGTAGGCTCATGAAATGTTGTTCTTATTTACTGCTTGGTGGGTTTGATTGTAATTTTAAACTTTATAACCATTATAACCAAGTTGTTTTTTGGATTGGGGTTTGTTGCTGAATTAAGTTTTGAATTAATATTTATTTAAAAATATTTTTGTTTTGAAACTTAACAACAAAAGCAATATACTAAACATAGTGAAATCTCAGTGCTAAAAAAATCAACTCGGGAAATATTTTTTTGTTTTTATTAGCTTTTTGTAGAATGATACTTTTTCTAAAAACTTTTATGTATGAAAATTACCACAAACAACTGTATAAAAATTCTTTTTTTAAATCTATGCTGTTAAATCTGTTTTTCTTATATAAAATGGCAAATTTTTCAAATATATAGACAAATACAAGGATTAAGGTTAATGTGATTTTCTTTTATTGCTCCTTTTGCAAAAGTATGATCCACATGAAAAGCCTATTTCATTTTATTTTTATATATATGTATATATATATATATTGTATATATTGTATATATTGTATATATTGTATATATTGTATATATTGTATATATTGTATATATGTATATATACAGGGTGTCCCAAGATTGATGGGACAAACGCTTAGGGTAGAAAGTAGATGAAATTCCATCAACAAAAAACACAAAAAGTGGGGGTCTAAATTTTTTCGCTTTCGAGTTACAGCTTTTTAAATTTTTCAGGCTTCGTTTTTAACCCTACGCACTCGATCACTTATAACTTTTGAATCTATGTAATAACGAGTAAAAAAAAATACTTTGTCATGAGGCCAAAATGAGCCGGAAAACCGTGTAACCGGAGCCTTGTTGGGATCGTCAGCTATTCTAATAAATCTACCAAATTATTTTGAAGAAAGTATAAAAAATTCAATGAATTCATAACCTGAGATAGTTCAAATAGTTGTCGAGGAAATTTCATCTACTTTCTACCCTACGCGTTTGTCCCACCAATCCTGGAACACCCTGTATATCAGCATATATATGTACATGTATATATTTGGCCATATGAACATCCCAGCGGGGAATTTTCGGAGCACTCCTATACCGAGCTCAATTCGAACGTTTTGTCACCATATTAATTCAGAGCACTATTTGAGCGCTCGAATTGAGCTCCTTTTTCATATCAATCCTCATATGAGTATGCTTTTTCTGTATACGTGCTGTTTTGTTGGAGGTGTCTAGACATAGAAAACAATTCTTTTCTGATTTACAGCAAAATTAGACAAGAATATTTAGAATTTTGCATTGACAATTGTGATTTATCAGTGGAAGATGTAAGTCGGCTTTTTAAGTGTTGTGACAGCAGTGTTAAAAAACTTTAGTGTATTTTTAGGAAGGACATTTTTGGACAATAGTTTTATTGTAAGTCAATAGAAATTTTTAAAAAAATATTTAATTAGATTTTAAGTATTTAACCATGAAAAACGCTTACTTATATATTCACAGCAATATTGAAGTAATTCAACTCTTAAGGCCCAAACACAATGCACGCGGCACGCGGCAGCGGCGCGCAAATGGCAAAGTATGCGCGCCGCGCAGGAAGAAAACCGCGGTAGACCTAATTTCTACTTTGGGACGCGGTTTCTTTGAGCAAAATTTAACTAGATGGCTCTACTTGTGTAGCTTTGAAAATTTTCTAACAGGATCGCTCATCGTTGAAAGATAATTACTTTTATGCTGACATATTTGTTGTTTACTTTTCATGTTGTGCTTAAGAAAATATTTTCGATGCTTTTTTCATTAAAGAGTGTAATAAAGTGTTTTAAGTGGATATCCACATATGTTTATTGAAAAGCGATCTTAAGGCCATCTGTTCGCTTTTGATAAAATACACCAGCTAGATAGCAGAGTCATCTCTCTTTTTGCTATAAAAGTCGGTAATTTATGTCATTACCGCGCCGCGTGCATTGTGTTAAGTAACCGCGTTCTGGTTTTGTGCACAACTTCACAAAAAACCGCGTTTGCACACCGCTTGCGTGCCGCGTTCATTGTGTTTGGGCCTTTAGATATCCATTGAGATTAAGAGATTTAAACATATCAAATCACATAAATTGACGTTAAATATACAAGAAAATCATAAATTTAGGATTGAGCATAATTGGTTCAGCAAACCTGCACACGTTTCGCTTGATAAATATAACATAGTTATGAATTAATTATGTTAAGATTTTAGTTGAGACAAAAAAATTTTTTTTACACTAATTAACTCTCAGAAGAGTCTTTTTACTTCTTTGGATTACATTTAAAATGAAAGAAAAATAAATTATTTTAAAACAAAAATTTCTTTTATTTAAAAAAAAAAAAAAGTGCTCGTTAGCCTCTGTAAACCAAGCGCTCTTTAAGTCCTTCAAACTAAACGCTCTTAAAGCCCTTAAAACAAGCTAGAATGCAATGCTAGAACGTCAATGAAGGCTCCTATGAAGACCAAGCACTCGGTGCTGATTTTGGAGCGCTCGATTCCCAACTGTATGTAATATATATATATATGTATATCCATATGTTCATATATATATATTTTGCCCTATGATTATATATATATATCTATATATATATATATTGTATCATATCCCTTATCACTCAAAACAAGCTACAAAACAAGCTTCAAAACAAGTTCTAAGCTGAAATAAGCTTGTAAATATAATCTTTGGTAAGCTTGCACTCTGAGTACTTTGAGCATTATCGTATTGATTTACCCATAACAACTTTATAATCTTCGGTATCGGAATCGGCGTCAGCTCGGCTGTAAGCCGGGACTCTGCAGGCAGCCTTAGTAACCTCTTAACTCGAACTACCACTATATAGTTTCTTCAAATAAAAAGAATATTTTTGCATAAATTGACATTTTCAATGTTCAAATAGAATCCCAAATTTAAAAATATTTCCAAACATTTTTTAACGAAGTTATTAGAAAAATTAAAGTGCGTATTTCCTAAATAAAAACCATTAGCTCCCTGCAAACTCACTGTTCTTTATACGTCTCACCCGTAACTTTGAAAAGTTATGCGTGTCATGACAATTCGTGTTTCACCACCCAATGATCATATTTTAGACCATACAATTTCGGTGGCAGGTAAAACGTTATATATTTTCAACGCAGCTTTGAGTCATTTGAGCTTTGACAGTGTTTTGTTTCGCGGACTTAGTTAATTTTTGAATAGTTTTTAAAGTAAATTAGAGTAAAGTAATTTCGCTACCTAAAATACAAAAACTATAATTTAATTACTAAAATCACTAATTAATGTAAACAAAACTTACTGCTTGTAATTTTATATGTTTTTCCAAGTTACTATGAATCATATGGTTATGATTCAGTTGTCAAAATGCTACGGCAAAAAATAAAATTCCGCCTTTAGGGCTGGCAGATGATCATTTTAAAGTTATAAACATCATAATATTACATTCGTTACCGTCACATTTTTCGTAATACTATTTATAATATATACCTAACGTAAATATTTCTGACACTATGTTTACTCTTGTTAACTCTATGGCATATAACTACCAACTGTTATATGGTGCTCTTGAATGGTTATTAAAACAAATATACAGGGTGTCCCAGAAATGATGGATAATCCGTTAAGGTAAGAAAGTAGATAAAATTTCATCGACAAAAAACTAACTTTTTCGTTTCATCGACAAAAAACTAACTTTTTTCGTTTTCGAGTTACAGCCTTTTGAATTTTTCAGGCTTCGTTTTTACCCCCACGCACTCGATCACTTATAACTTTTGAATCCAAGTGACAAGAAGTAAAAACAAAATATTTTTTCATAGCTAATAATATTATTTTATTATTAAAAAAAAAAAACTTAAAAATAGTAACAAATGGTGGAGGAAAAAATTTTTAAGTAGGACCGTTCGTAAAAATCTCGGCATTTTTTAACGTTTTTCGCTTTTTTCTCAAAAAAGCACCCTATAATTTGTTTTTTTTATTTTATTTTCTTAAATTACAAGTGTTTTCCAACAGAAAGTTGCTGCATTATAATGGCCTACCTGTTTTCTATAGTGCAATGAAAATCGATTAAAGTGAGGCTTTCCCTATAATTTAATAAGAATTTTCCTTATTTTTACCCTAGAAAAAAGTCCAAAGCGGTTAGATCTGGAGATTTTTGAGGCCAAACTACAGGTTTATCTCCACTTATCCATTTATAAAAGTGTTTGTAAAGATACTGAAGAAATGAGGCGAAAATGAACCGGAAAACCGTGTAACCGGAGACTTGTAGGAATCGTCAGCTCTTCTAATAAATCTACAAAACTATTTTGAAGAGATTTTACAAAATTTAATGAATTCATAACCATGAATATTAGCTATGAAAACATTTTTTTTTTTTACTTCTTGTCACTTGGATTCAAAAGTTATAAGTGATCGAGTGCGTGGGGGTAAAAACGAAGCCTGAAAAATTCAAAAGGCTGTAGCTCGAAAACGAAAAAAGTTAGACCCCCACTTTTTGTGTTTTTTGTCGATGAAATTATATCTACTTTCTTATCTCAACGGATTATCCATCATTTCTGGGACACCCTGTATAAACATATATGTATATGGTTTTTTTAAGAAAATGGAAATCCCTAATATTCTTTTTTCTACCTAATCATTCCATACTCATACAGAACTTAAAATGAAAATGATTTTAAGTAAAAACTTTATAAATATTTCTTTTTTTCTCTCTTTTTGGAAGAAAAAACATTATTCGAAGGTAAAAATTAATTAAAAATATATCAGGTTCAGTATCAAATTGATAAAAAAGCATACGTTAATAATAAAGTTGACAAGAAAATTTTGGAAGCTAAAGCTTGGCATGACAACCCAATTGAAAAAATAATTCAGGACACCAAAAATAGATTTTATAGATAAGAGCAAAACCATTATACATGACTGCAAAAAGTTAACTTTAATGAAATTAAGACATTTAAAAATTTTATTTTAAAGCCAAACGAGGTTCAGTTAGCTAAGAGAATTAAAAATGTACCTAAAAACTTTTTTTATCATGGCTTTAGTCACTTTAACTACAGCTAGAATAGACTACAAAAAACAATCTCCAAGGCTAGGAATAGTTGGAGGCGAGTATAGAAACCGCTTACAAGTTCCATGGTTTGCGTACATTCAAACTAAGAGATACCTTATTGAAACGATCATAAACTATTCAATATGCGGAGGGTCAATTATTTCCAGAAAAATTATTTTAACTGCAGCTCACTGTATTTATAATCGTGAAATAGAAAAATTGTCAGTCCGCGTTGGATCAAACCATCTGGTTAATGGTGGCCAAACTTATTTTTTGAAAGCTTTTGGTATACATCCAAAATTTAGAAAAGGTGGTCTTAAAAAAAGCGTTAAAATCTATGATATCGCTCTTATATGGACTAAAGATGAATTAATTCTTAATTTTGAAGTTAATTATATTCCATTGCCAGAGATTAATTATGAAATTCCAGAAAATTCAATTGGACAAGTTTGTGGTTTTGGAAGAACAGGATACGGAAAAGGTCTCGTACAAAATTTACTTTGTACGAACTTAACAATTGTTCCATGCTGGAAATATTATAATCTTCATTACAACTTACACATAATTCCAACTATAATATGTGCTGGAAACTCCGAAAAGAGTACTTGTAGCGGTGACTCTGGCAGTAGTTTAGTCATTGATAATAAGTTGATTGGTGTTGTATCAAATAATGTACGCTGCAGTGAATTAGGACATCCAACAGTTTTTGTAAAAATAAATGCTTTGAAAAATTGGACTGATGAAAAAAACTACACATTTCAATCATATTTCAATATAATTGAAAACATATTTGATAATAAATTAAACGTAAAGGGATCTTCGACGCAAAAAAGTATTGCAATACCTACTCATAGTTACTGGATTTATGTGCTTTATAAATCTTTTTTCGGTATATTATAATAAAACTATAGTGAAATCAATTTAAACTTACTTTTTTTGAAATTGTAAAACCTTAGAAATCTAAAAACTGCATGCCAGGAGTTTAGCCAGCAGCAGCTTAGCTCCACAATATGAATTCTTTACATGTAAATTTAAATTTTTCTATATTAAATAGCAAATGTATAAAATACATATAATTGACTTAAATAATAAAATAGAAATTTTAATGAACTTTATAGTGTAGTTTTACTGTACATTACTCACCAAGCTCGACAAGGCATTTGGCCTCGTGTGCGTTTGAAGATTGGTAAAAAATTTGTTTAGTTATCAGTTTCCAAGTTAAAGATTTTTGTGATAAAAACTATCCAGGTTTGAGCTTGTCATTTTCTTGGAAAAAAATATCTATAGCGGTACAAATTTAGAAAGTGTTTGAACAGATGCAGAGCTACATTACGACAACAGGTTCTGTTACATTGCTTGAGAATTTTTGAAGCAAAAATTTTTTAATCATCATGGAATTTCATCAAAAAGCTTTTTGTAAAAAGTATTACAACTTGTACAATACAGTAACAGTTTCAAATTATTGCATGAAGAGAAAACATAGTGCGTAGTGTTACTGCTTAATTAAAGCTCAAGCTCAAGTTTCTTATAATAAAATCTTAAATTTTTGTTAAGAGTAACTAAGGGTGGACTGAAATGTTTCCGTCCTAATATAGAGATGACGCCAGTTAATCTGATTTGTGTCTATCCTTGACTATCTTGCATACCTAACTTTAAATTGTACTTTTTTTTAGTATAAATTTGATAGATTAAAGAAGATGCCTTTGTTTCAATAGCACCAAAACCATTTAAATTTTAAATTGCAGTAAAAAGGTTGGATTTTGTTTGTCATGTCGGTCAAAGCACTTTCAGGGAAATAGTTAATGGGAAAATTCCAAAGTTTAATTAAAAAATATAACATACATTTTTTAGGATTCAATTAATGTTAGATTTGATAATTTTTAAGCTTATAATTTGTTCAAAATTTCTTCTCCAACTTGTCCCAAGGAACTGAATAACTAACTACTCACTTAACAGAAAATATTATCTTACAACATCATATTTTACTGGAAAACAAATATAAAGAACTTCTTTTAACTGCAATAGATATAAATATTGCTAAACTTAAAAATTTATACCAAAAAGCATTTTTCAAAATTTTCTATAAAATAAAAAAGGTTTGGAACAAACACATTTTTGCAAAAAGTATTTCAACTTTTGAAAATAATAAATTATGAAGAATCAAATATTATAAATTATTAAAATTTATTTTTCAAACTTATTAGTTGAACTTCGTAAAATCATCTAATTAGCCAATTATTAAACTTCTCTGCTTTTTTATATTTTAATAGTTGTGAATGCTGGCAACCAGGCCTTTCTCAAAAATTTGGCCTTCCCTGTTTAAATATTATTTTACTCAAAACTGAAATCTAACATTTTTAAGTTTAATTTGAGTTTTTCGAAAAAAAACCAAATTAAGTAACACAATTATCTACGTTAAGTATACAAACACAGAAAACTTTAATGCAAAAGATTATTCAAAATTAAAATTGATTCAGATATTTAGTTCAAATTGTTGGATATTTAACCATGGAACTTAAAGTTTTATTAATTCATTCAAAAATTTAAGAATTTATAATTGAAATTATAAAAAAATTTTTTAGTCAGATATGTTACAAAAATAACTGAAAAAGAAAAGTTCATTGACTAAGGTTTGGCAGCTAATTCGAAGAATAAACGAGAATAACAAAGCTGAACTCTAATGATAAAACTTGAAATTTCTTACTCAATATTCCATAGCATTGCGTAAGTTTTATCATAGCTTTAAATTGAAGAATTTTTAATATCTTTTATGTTAATGCAGCGGGCTAGATTTTTCCATACTTAATAATATATTTAGAGTAAGTATGTAAATTATGAATCTAAAATGTTCATTTTATTAAAAAAAATAATAGCAATAACATAATAGGAATGATTGTAACTAAAATGGCTATTTACAAATTAAAATATTCAAAAAAATACATATCTATATTAATAAAATATTAATTAATTTTTTAGATTTAAATACTTTAAGCTACAGATATCTATATTTTCAAATCTGTTACTGAATTGTTGGATGTATATCAAAGTACTTAGCACTCCTAGCCTAGCCATACTTGAAAATACTTTTTGGCCATGGTAGCTCGTTTTGCCACGCGTCAAAAAAATTGTGTAAACTATATACAAATTTTGTATATTTACAATAAATTTCGGTTAAATAACATAATAAGTATTTTTCTGTATCTTTATAACCTGAAAAAATTTCATTGTATACAATTATTTATCTTTTTATCGATGAAAAGGTTTTCGTAGCATATCGTTTCATTCTTCTACTAAATAACTATCGCCGAAAAAGTTAAAAATATAATGTTGCCTTTTTTATATTAAATATTAATATCTCTCGATCTCTTTCGCTTACAACCTTTTTTTCTATTTAATTAAGTTTTGAATAGATATAATATTTATGATGAGCACAATATTAGATTTTTTAGCAAATTATAAATCTTTTGATATTTTCCATTCAAGACATGAAAACAAAACAACTTACAGAAGAGTAAAATTCCTTAAGAGAAAATCCTTCCACTTTTAGCCATGTGTGAGCATTTTCAAAGGTTTTTTTCAACTTTTCAACCTTGTAAGATACTTATCTTGTGGTTTTTTCTTTTTTAAATTAGTCAAAGTCATTAATTACACGGTATTTTGGCAAAATTCCCCATTTTTGCATAGTGTTAAGTATTATTTATATACTTTTTTCTACTGACTGTGGGAATTGCACGGATAAAATGCATGTTTTAATGTACTGACCCACACGCTTTGTGGATATTTTTTTATTATATCATGAATTTATTCCTTGATTTAAGATCTTCGCCGGAAATTTTCCGATTATTTTTAAGCAAAAAGTATAATGAACCGGGTGGCAAAAATGCTCTCTTGCTCTTGCATGTCTTTAAAATTGCTAAAACTCAGTTTTTATTTGAGAAGTATAAAAGTTATATTTTGTTTTCTAAGTAATTGGTGTGGATCTTTGGCGTAGAAAGCTTTTAGCAGGAGAGGGGGGAGTTGATATTTTAATTACATATATCTAATTTCATCAAGATACAATTTGTATTTACACAATTATAACTAAGGCATGTGGCATGTATAAAGGTCATATACAGTTTTACATTTTGGTTAAAATACTAAAAATGATTTTAACAATAATATTTTTTACATAAATCCCAAAAATATTGAAATTTAAAAAAAAGGACCAGTATTACTTTTCTTTTATATTTCACCTAGAGAATCTATACAAAAGACGATAATCTGTGCAACAACAAAAAAATCAATAATGGATGGTTTTCTATTTTGTTTACATAATCGAGTACCATACTTGTATCTTCAATGACGTCAAAAAACTTTTTTTTAATAATTTGTTTAAATAAAAAGTTGCTTATTTTTTAGGTTTAGGATATTGGGCGGGGATTTCTTAATTTGATTTTAATTTTTACTTATAGTAATAACATTAAATTAGTTCAAAATAGAAAAGGTCTTTTAAAGTTTTTGGTAACACCTGAGTTATTATAAGTAAGTTAAAATATTAAAAAATTTCGTTAAATGTAAATGAAATTAGGTGTGAAATTTTAAATTATTTTTTCTTTACTCAACTGATTGCTGACTATATTCAAATTTATTGCGAAATGAGGTAAACTTTATACAATTCATTATACATGGTTAACTAAAGTTTGAATTTATTTCAATCGATTTTACTAACAGCATTTATAGATCGATTAGGTCGATTAATTACTTTAGCTGTAAATTTTTGCTGTATATCATTTAGTGTTTCGGTTATTGTTCTTTTATTGTCCGCATTTGGGTTTTATAGATTTTTTATTCATCAATAAAGAAACTGCTGAAATTGAAAATAAATTCAATTGTGTAAGTAACTAAATGGTACGGATAAAAAATTTAAATTCAGGAAAAAAATTCCTTACTAAAAGATAAATTGTAATATTATTACTTTAATCTAGATATAAATATTGAGTAACACAGATTTACTTTGCAACATTAATATAGAAAAATATGGTGACGATTATCCATATTAAAAATTGTGTAGGTTATTATTTTAATGGAATCTTTATAGTTTTTAAAATCTTAATAAACCAAGAAAAACTAATAAAAATTTATGTTTATGTGCATTGTAGCGTAACTTAAAGACACTATGCACCATAAAATCTTTTTTATTTTATATTTTTTATTTCATATTTGAGCAACATAATCTCAAAGTTGGATTGATCACAAATGTTAAGCTAACTCAGTGGAATTTGAAACTGGAACATTTATCATTGCCTCGCTTAAAGGTCATTCAACAGAAGAATAAAAAGAATTTAAATATCATGTAACCTTTGATAATTTACAGTATTTTAGCTAAATAAAATAATAGTGATTTCGTAATTTAGTTAGCTTTTTAAGATAATTGGCAGCTTGGAGTTCAAATTAATTATTCCACCCTGTTCAAGTATTTATTAGATTATTTCTCTTGTCAAATTCACCAAATAACTAAATGATAGACTAACCACAACAGTTTCAATCGATGCTCATCTAAAACACGTACGCGAAGTCAATAATGCTTATGTAATAGATTTACTAACATAATATTATTAAAATAAAACGAATATGATGATAAAATTCACTATTATAAAATGTAATTGAGAACTTTTAGTAACTTTTAAAAATACTTCATAGTACTATAATTTGAGAACATTGATTTTTATATTTACCATACCTAAATTAAGCCTGCCAAAGTAATGTTTTTGTATTTTGAATTCTAATTCTAAGGAATAATTACTCAAACCTGTTAAGCTATTAGTTAAGAACTTGAAAGAAAACCTGTAATTTACTTGTATAACATTTCAATTAAATCAATTACCTAATTAAAAGATTAACACGTCTGTTTCAATTGAAGCCCAAAAATTACACAATTCCTAAATTTTCACAGATAAATTTACCAAACTAACATTCAGATGTAGAATACCCTTTCTGGTTGCCAACAGTGATTATTGCAGGAGAGTAGATAAATCTAGGTTTTCGGTAAAAATATAAAAAGAAAAGAAGCTTTTATAAGGATTTCTCAAAGGTATTTTATTTACTTCATTTATTTAATGGGACTCGTAGTATATAAAATATCCTAGAATAGGAAAAAGAGCCATTGTCTTAAATTTAAGGAATGTAATTCATTAATTGCCTTTCTCTTATAAATGATGTATTTAAGAAAGTAATAAAACAAGTAATTGCTGGAATCTAGGTATATTAGAGAAGTGTAAAGAAAGAACACCGCAAGAGATGATCCATTTATAATATCAATGGAACAATCAGGAAGCAAAAATGATTTCGTCCCATTAGCTGAGTTTCCTAGAAGAAATTTCTATGATTCCGAAAGAATGGACTACTTAAGGTAGGCAATAAACAATGTGCAGAATAGAAAAGTCGTAAGTAGATGAAAGCTTTTAAGAGATAATTTTCTTCAATAAAATGCAAAACAAAAGCACACATTTAGGAATTGTGGATTTTCTTTGTTTATATATCTAAAAACATATATTATCTACTATTCCATTTTTGTGGAAAAATACATCCATTGCTTGTTATCTAAAATATCTTAGTAAGCATATCCTTTGATAAACTTCTGGTACTTTATCACATGTTGTCTGCTAAAAACTTTATATTTAGCCGAGGATAAAATTGTTATTCTTAGGTTTTTCAAATAAAGTATATTCTAAATTCCAATTATTCCATAAAAAAAAGCTCTTGAATTATTTGTCAATTTATCTTCCATAATTCAATCATTTAGTTCAGAAGCACATTAAAAGCTTTTCAGCATACTTAGTAAAATGAAGATAAGTCAAAGTTTTTTCAACTTATTTTTAAATTAATGTCTCTATACTCTGGTGCTGGAACTAATATTTTGAAATTAACCTGTTTCTGGATTTCACCATTTGAAATTTTTTACATTGCATTGCTATAAAAATCAGGACAAAGAACGATTTGAATATAAAAAACCTGCTTTGAAAACTTTCGCACTAAAGAAAAATCTTTTATTGTTCGCAAAAACATCCTTTTCATATATGTATAGTTCGTTCTTTTCATTTGCCATGCAAAACTAAGAACTTGTATGTAACGCCAAATATTTAATTTCTGAAAGTAGTTTCAACTACACAAAGCTTGTTGGAACTTTAAAAAAGAAGAACAAGAAACTTGGATGTTTTTTAAAATAAAGAGGGATAATAGAAGATAAGTTAACGCAAAAATAACATAAGTTTGAACTATATTGCTTCAAAGTTGAACTCCGACCACTATTAATTTTCATCCGAAAATACTAATGAACTACTGTTGTACTAATGAAAACTGTTGTTTTTGAAAGCTGTATAAGTTAATTTTATCATTTATCAGGATATTTAAGAATTTGCATTTCAATTAATTTAAAAATATTGGAAAATGTTAATCAATCTGTGTGATGTTTTTAGCATTATACACCTTTTAAATTTGTTACGTGACTATATGTTTTTTGCAGGGGTATATACCCCTGAGAACCAACATAGGAACGATTTATCCGGTGTCTTTTGTATGGCAGGCGTAGCGAGCTTGCTATCCGTGGCTATTGCGGTAGAAATGGAGGGGGTGGTTCTTGCCATTAACATCTGATATAATTCCCGCTACTGAATTAGACTGAAATTAGAATTAAGACAAGGGGGTCTTAGAAGGGGGTGCAAACCGCAGAAAGAGAAGAAGAAACAAGGACTTGATACAAAGGAGTGAAATCCCTTTGATCATGCATCTTATGATTAGGGTGGCTGACCTGAAAAATAAAAAAAGGAGGAGAGGGGCACTAGGACATCTTAATTAAAGAATTTTATTTAATTAAACATCATTTATTCATATAAATTCAAAAAAAAACTAATCATAAAAGTATAGAAAAAAAATTTTAATTAAAAAAAAAAGCCGTAGTTAACTATTACACTAAAATTCGAATCTCGCCAAAATGTAGAACGCAACAAATAAAAAAAAAACTTCAGAAAAAAAATTATAAAAAAACAATTTATGAAAAAAAAATAAAATCATTAAAAGCAAAATGCCTTGGCTTACTATCCTAAAATAATTATAACTTCAAAAGACAATACCATTTTTAAATCTAAGAAATCATATGTAAATAAAAAAAAATAATAATAAATAGAAAACACAATCAAAATAACATTGTATAAAATTATCAACCAAAAAAAACCAAATTTTGCTTACTCAGCTCGTTTTCTTCAGGATTGTTGGGCCCAGCAAGTCCCTGGAAAGAATCTTCCTATCAAAAAAAATATATATGTGGATTTCTCCTTTTTCTTTGTTTTTTTTTCTTAAACTCTAATTTGTCGTAGAGAATGTAATGTTTCTTTCGTGTGGTTGATAGCGGAACTGAAATTCAAAGACTTTCCTTGGAGAAACACTGACAGTGGGATTGTTGAACTGAGCAGTTTTTCACAAACTACAAAGCTTACGATTAAGTCACTTTATTGAGCTGCTACAAGAAGAACAGATTTGGTCTATATCTTATAGACCACGTCCTCCAGCTATTTCTTCTAGGCTAATGGCAATGCATTCAAAAAGTTCCATAAATGTGATAATAATCTCATATCTTTCAATAAATCTGGTTTCACAAAGAAGAAGTACTCGCTTTTTTTACTGTATGGAGCATGCTATTCGAAAATTTTTCGAAAACTCTTGTTTGCACTTAAATAATTTCAAAGCAAAACAATTTACCCAACAATCCCGTAACAGTAACGAATTGCAGAGATTGACATCGAAACTTTCCATCTTTCTTTTCAGGCCCTTTCAAAGAGAAAACACCGCTATCATTATCTCCTCTTAAAGGTAAAGATGAGTTTAATACTGCTGTCCAAACAAAGCAGTTCAGTACTTTTCTATGTAAAGAACCATTTTGGAATTTTATAAGGTAACGGGATATTTGAAATATTTCAATAGAATACGCGTTAATTTTCCTTCAAAAAACTTGAATCTTAAAAGACTCGTAGTCGGCTGAGGTTTTTATGATGAAATATTATTGAAATAATGATAATAGTAGATACTAAAAATAATAATAATAATAATAATAATAATAAACATAATATGATATTAAAATTTCCATTGTTCGTCTTTTATGTATACAAAGAATCTGATTTTCGAAAATTTCGGGGAGGGAGAGGGGGGGCTCAAGCCCCTCGAGCCCTCCCCCTGGCTACGTGCCTGGGTGATACTAAAATCCTATCAAAGGCGGAATTAAAACAAGTATAAATTTGTGGTTAATTATTTTATTATTCAATTACTTATTCTGTTGTGTAATAGAAACAAACTCTAAATTAGTTTTACGTTGAAGTGTAGCATCCCGTTTAAATAATTTAATAAAATAATAGTATTTCAACAAATATGAAATTATTTGGCTACAAATATGATAAAAAGATAAACAGAATGTACTTTCCTTTATCATTATTTAATTTATCTATATTTTCGATACTTTCATTATACATTTCAGAAAGTGTTAGATATAATTAATTCTTTGATGACCGTTTTTCATACCTTTATCAAAATAACTCAAGAAAGATTTTGGATTTGAATCCGTTAATAGCATTGTTAAAGCATCTTCACAATATTGAAGAAAATTAATTAATAAAATAGTATTTAGAATTTAAGTCTTATTTAAAAAAAGAAAAGATCTATAAAGAAATAAAAAAATTCAACAATTGTTACCAATCATAGCAATTACGAGTATTAGCAAAAATAAGAAAAACTTAACAGAAAGAGGCATATATAAACACTAAAAATTAATTTTGAACAGTAATAACAAAAATTAGCAATATTTGAGTATAACTCACAATAATAAACAAAAAAATAATAATAATCAACAGTAATAAACAATATTCCACTAAAAAGAAAACAACCTACATTAAAAAAAACCAGATTTTGATACACCCATTAAGTTATAGTTGTTTCGGCGGCTGAAGCCGCTGCTGGAACCACTACAGAAGCTTTAGTCTGCCCTAGGCTGTAGAATTTAAGCTTTGCAACATTTACCAAAAATATAATTATACTTCAATGAAGAGTATTCTCAAAGGTTAAAAACTATTTTTTACATATATTTATATAAATATATATTCCAGAACCTGCTGAAAACTGACTTTACGACTATAGAAGTTTAAATTAAAAAATTGTTTTAAGTCTAGTGAAGTCTATGATATAATTACTTCTCGCTATTTTAAATTGTTTTATCTAGTAATTAAGAGAAATATTTCTGCAATGTTACATCCAGCATAAGTGAAATAAAATGAAATTTGATCATATATTCATTGGCTCTAAGGTCTTTTATAAGACTTTCATATTTCAATATGAATTGTTAAATTACTTTAAACCCTCCAAACAGATTAATATCATCATTGACCAATTAATTGCTTAAATTTCAATTTTATATTTAATTAAAACTCAAAAAAATTTTAAAATATTTATTTCATTATTCATTTTATTAAAAAGAGATCTGCATACTTTTTATGATGTTTAATTCCTTACTTTTGAAAGGACTTTTATGTTTATAACATCAACCTCATTCTGAAAATCAATAGAAAATATCCTTGACTTTTTACAATTAATATATGTACCAAGCAGAAATGCCCAGTATAGAGATGCCCTAGATGAAAGGCAAATTTTTTTCAGACACAGCTTCCCCGTTTAAGAAATACTTTGAATAAAGGGGACTTAAATTATTTTTAAAAACGCATAAATAAATTATGATAAAATTTTTTTATAGAAATAAAAAAAATTTTGAAGGATATGATACTTTCCTAACTCTAAGAAATTTACAAGGCCCCCTTCTGTACTCATCATCTGACACAAATGGATGAAATTCAATTTAGTCAAGTGTACTTCTCTTCAGTGTTAGAGAAATAATGAAAACGAATATATTTAAGCTACCTGTTTCAAGGTGGTTTTAAATTTTTTTGCCTGAATTTTTAAAACGTTTCATTTAGTTATCCTTATATGATGATATTTGAATAGAAAACTATGGACTAAAACTTTGAAATAAAAAATTTGTACACATGTTAATGATTTTTACTTAAAGCAAAAATATTACCGAAGTTTTGTGTTTTGAACAAGATTTCACTTAAGTAAATTACCAAAAAAACTCGGAATAATAAAGTTAAGTTTTTTATAGCAATTTGTTCTTATTTTACTGGCCGTATCAATTTTTCTTAAGAAAAACCATATTAATTCTATCCCTTTTTTTATTAAATTTTTCGTTTATTTAATAGCCATGTTAAAATTGCGAAAAATTGAGAGTATTCAAATAAATTTGTTGGATTTGTATAAATTTTATCTACATTAGTTCCAGCTATATAGTTTGTATTTTATAGTGATACCCTAACTTTGATTAATATTTAAGTTAGTTAAATGAAAATGAAAATCTATGACATTTTCGTTCTTTTTATTATGGTCAGCTTTTGGGTGTGTAAAATTCAAAGAACACTTCCAAATGTAAATTGTCTTTTTATCAAACAAAAATTTTATTTAATTGAAATAAAAATAAGATTTAACTAAATTTCGAAATGTAATAAAAAAAAATACCCAAACTTTTTTTGATTTAAATATATTAGAAAGTTTGACCCAGAAAATTCACTCAAATATCGATTTCTTATGTATCCCAAGTTTTTTTATTTTTTCCATATTTAATGTTTTAACTTTTGGATAAATAAATATTTTGCATAATCATGCACAAGTTATAAATCAGTTTAAACATTATGATTTGAGAATGATATCATTACTGAAACATTTCAAAGAGTTCATATTTTGAAAAATAATATGAAGATGCACTCGAAAATAAGCCAAACGTTACGTCTCAACATGGAATTATGAAAGGGCCTTATAAGAAAATATATTTGTCATGCCTTAGAAATAAGCAAAATAGAAAAAATTTGAAGCTGTAATTTTTTTTAATAGGAATACGTCTATAAAAGCTATGGATGTATCATTTTCTAATTCATAATATTAAAAAAGTGATAAATATTTTATCATTTTTAAAAACAGCTTATGACTCTTAATAACTATTAATTATTGTAAATTTTTGTTTTTATTGTTCAAATTTATTGGTTACATTACATTAGTTATTTTCACAAAAATGGGTTTAAGGTAATAACTCCAGTTATTCCGGTTTTGAAATATTAAAAGCAAACGTGGAGCTTTTGTACTGATTTTAAAGGCAACTATAAAAATTACGAAGATGCTGCACCCTTGTTATCCCAATAAGGCCAACATAAAATTATTCTACAAGTTGAAATTGATTGTTAATTTTTTACGTCACCCACTTATTTTAGCAAACAAGGCCGACCAGATTTACGAATGAAATCTATCAAATTGCTATTGCAAACAGCATATAATTTTGTTTATGCGTCCTCTTTAATTTTATCTCATAATATATTTTTTTGACTTGAGTCACAACATCAAAAAATTTAAAAACTGACAAATAGATAGTCAGCTGAGTAGAGAGCAGCTAGTAAATTTTTTACAAAAGTGACCAAAAATGCTCACTAAAAGATATAAAAAGTTATATGAAATTTTATTAATTTTTATACTTACGTGTATTGAGAACCGATACGTATAATAAATTTTAGTTCCTGATAGACCTTGTCAACTATTTGTCTTTAATTTAAATTTGAACACAATTAAAAAATTTTCAAATACATGTCAAAGAAAATGTTTTATATTATGGCCTCTATAACTCTTACTAAATTTTAAGATTATCCCAAATAATGGACGTCATTTTCAACTAAAATGTTTTCAAGTAAGAAATTTCAAACTATATAATATTATTCAATAGTACAATTTAAAGTTTAAAATAACTTCAGATTTTATGGAACACTTTCTTAAATCAAAAGAGTTTCGACAATGACTTCTATAGAACTTTATTTTCCAAAAAGGTTCAGACTTTGAATTTCATATCAGTTTATTGTTAGCTAGAGGGTGCTAAGTTGAGTATTTGTTGAAAGTTTGAATGATGTGTTTCTAATGTACTAATATTAAATTTGGAACTTTTGTTTTAACCCTTGGGCTTTAATTTTGGTATCTTGAAGGTATAGAGCAGAATAAGATATATCGAAAAGTTTTACTCGTTTTGCATTTGAATTTCTTGCGCGAAGCTTAAGGATAATACAATTAAGTCCTCAAAATAGAATAAAAGGTTATCTTCTTAATATTGTGAATATTTAATAAGAAAACTCCGGTATGGATTTAGGAATAAACAATTTTTATTAGATTACTTCTTTTCCGAATATATAAAAATTTCTTTTGAAATTTTAGTCAACACATCGACGTGCTTACTTTACATTTTCTCATAAATTATTATTGCATTTGGTAAGTAGATTTTAGGAATGTTTTATTTTTATCTTAAAAAGAATTAATTGAGTTTAATGGAAACATTTTCTAACATAATATATGTTTTCATTTCCTTAGCTTATTTTCAATGAGAACTTTTATTCGTCCATTAAATTCTGTTTTGGAATCATTTTTTTGGATAAAATACCAGAATACTATCTTTAAGGAATACCCACTTAGTCAAAAGGCTAAAAATAATTATTTTTAATTCACATTTGGACATATTCTTTGTTGTAGTCGATACCTCATTGCCCCTGAATGAAACTAATTACATTTAATTGCTATAGTATTTATGTTTATGTTTTTACCACGTTTTTATCGGGAACAAACATAGACATGTACTAGCTGGCCCGTAAGATGTTGACTGTTCTTTTGAGTTATTATATTATAGTAAGCTCTTAGAATAAGAAATTACGATAAATCAACTGGTGGGAGATTATTGCGAAAAAACTTTGTTTTGAAGGAGTAAAAATTTTTCTGAATTTACCTTTAAAGTTCATTATACATTTATCAATATCTATAGTAACAGCAGCCTTCTATATGGACTGTTCGTATACAAAACTCCATCTCTTACTGAAATGACATATTTATTTTTTATTTTATTGCTTTCAAAATCTAAAAGCTACTAGTTTCTAGCACAGATTCTAAGAAAGACATTCTTTATAGTTTTAATTATTTTTCTCTACTACCAAGAGTTTTAATTCACATGTTTTCTAGCCCACTTTTACTACCTTTTAATTTGAGAAAAAGACAAAAAGCCTTTATTTTTTGTATAATGAAAGTTAAAACAAATGTTAACAAGGTACTTCAAACACTCTAAATAACCTTGAAAAAGTCATATCTTAATTTTCTTTTTTAAAAAACACACGTACACTTGTCCTCATTGAAATTTTTTTTGGTGATAAAAGTTGAGTTTTCTTAACAATTATAATTATATAAAGCTTATTTGTATGGAAATAGGTTTCTCTAACTTTTGTATCCCTGTTGAATATTAATTATAAGCTCCCTAAAGTTTTTAAAAATTTTTATATAATGAGCTTTGGTTGCTCCTGTAGAAAATTATCTGATGAAGACTAAGCAATCTTTAGATCACTAACTTGTTTTGGGATTAATTATTTAATAGTAATTTATGATATAAAGTAAAAAGATAAATTTTAAGTTGTAAAATTTGTAGCATATTTGGTAAACAATTCTCTTAATTCAGTATATTAAGCCGTTCAAAATTACCTTACAATTCAAACATTTTTTTCGCTGCACCCTCCTTTAATGAAACTTTTTCTCAGGTTTGTAAATACATAGATTAAGGATAAATCTAGAATAAAAAGCGAACATATTTTTTTTTTAAAAAGTTTACTCTTACCATTGCAACCACACATATTAAATCTGGTACATTATTCTGATTAACATCGTTTTTTCCTTATCAAATGCGCTGTTTTTTTTTTTTTTCACTTTTTTTTTGAGTTTTATCCTTAAGTGCAATAAGAATATTGTACATGAAATGCTGTTGATAGAAATTCACTTCTGAGTAGACTATATAGGAAAGGGTTTATAATACAATGCCAGACATCTGATTACCCCACTTAAGAGATTTCAAGTTTTTTCTTTTGATCAGGTTTTTTAATTACTTGTAAAGTTTTTCTTAATTTAAAATAGAAATTTAATTTAGCATAAAATTTATATTAAATTTTCGAAATATTTCTAACTTTTCAAAACAAGCTTCTTAACGGTTATTACTAAGAACTATAATGATAAAATTAAATTCTATAAAAATAAAATGCCATTATTTACTAAGAATTGAAACATTCAATGTTTTCAGGATATATTTATGCAGCTTACATCTTCATAATAAGCTGTGCTACTTTTTTCCCAATAAATTCTTTGTCAAAAAAAATTATTTCAGATTGACCCTTGACAGGACTTTAGAACTTAAACAGGATATTTTGTCATGAATTATTAACGATATTTTTCAAAAAATAAAAATATATTTTAGCAAGATACTATAGCGTGTTTAGAATCAACCAGGTTTTTATGCCAGCTAACATTTGCTAATCCTAAAAAAATAGAAAGAAAAAAGTGTTAAAAGTATTTTAACTGAAATGAATAATGAAACCTTTTGAACAAGAGTAAAACTTTTGAAAAGGGTTCATTCTTTATTTATTACTTTTAGTCTAGAAGAGTAATACAATCTCGTTTTTTAACCCTCAAATACATTTAAAATACTAATATCTTTTTACTTTGTAATTTACCAGCGAATTATTTTATTTTGTTGATTTTAGAGATTTTTTATATTTAATCTTTGTAAAAATAAACTTACATTCTTTTAAATTTCAAAACCAAACAAAAATACCTATGACTGCTAGAATTTGGTTGAATTTTTAATCCAGCCATAAATAAATCTTATGTTAGATATTTTTAATGGTTTTAGAACTTTTTGTTTATATAAAATCAGTAGAACTTTCACAATGCGTAATGACTCTGTACAAAACTCTTCACGATATTAGGATATGAAATATTAAAGTGTATTCATCTTAAAAGGTATCACTCCATGAATTATGCCGCCAAAGATTACCTATAGTATATATGAACGCACATATAAAAATTATATAAACGTATAACTGAAAAACGTAGCTTCTTCCATACCTTGTTACATAAAACCATACACTTACTTGCTAATATCAGGCAGTTCATATTTATGAAAGCATAACTCATATTCTGTGCTGACATGAAGAATTTTTCAAATGTATTAGTTTAATGGTAAATTTTACTGAAATATATTTAACAGCTATTAAAGTCCTATAACGAAAGTTTTTCACACAAATATATAAATACCATATATCTTCCTTCCAAGCTGCACATAATTTTACCAAAATATGTCAAGATTAAGTTTATGATCCCTTTTTTAGGATTTACTTGTAACTGAAATTAAAAAATTTCTTTTCTTCTTTTTTAAATCATCGCAGCTCAAATAAATTTTTTGGATTAGCATTTATTCCGAGATTTTCTTTGGTTCCGTCTTCTAATCATTTTGTATTCAAAACCAAACTTTGCACACAATAACGATATTATTGGCTTGTAGTTGCATGTATATATATATATTTATATATATATATAACAGTTCTTCGTTTATTTTCCTGACAGTAAACAGATTTGATTCTTTTATTTTATATACAAAATTCAATTATCCATGAGCTAACATAACAGAATAACGGTTACCCGTTAAAGTAATGTAGAATAGAATTTAACTCCTTAAATATAAAAACTGAATGAAATTTTAATTTAATTCACATCCATCTTGCGGAAGGAAGAGCTTGTAAAAATAAACTTGTGTTTGATGAAAAGGCAATTTGTTTTGGTAATAAAAAGTTGCACAGTTGTAACAAAACCACACCACAAGTAAATATTTTATCACGGAAAAGTTTGTTCAACTGACTCAACAAAATTCATTTATTGATTGAATCTAGCGAATAATATGTGTGCGGGTATTCCTATAATTCCCTTCTATTGTTAAGTGTAGTTTTTATGTTTTCTTTATTCAGTTTTTGAATTTATGAAATTTTTATTTGTTGAGAAAAATCTAACTTAAAGTAAAGCGAAGAGCATTTAGTATTTAAAAATTCAAAATTGTGTGTCTCAAAATATTTCTTGAATTTCATTATGCTTCATTATCATTATAGTTTCATTTCAAAAATTTTATAAAATATTTCTAAACTAAAATTAAAAAAGTAAGTTAAGAAAAGTTATTTTGGTTTTTATCTGTAAACATTTCTCTAAAAGCAACAAAGTTTATATGATTAATTTAAGAAGTTATTTTAAGTCCAAAGCATTTTTAGCGGGGTAGAAAAACAAAAACTTTTTCATCTATAAATGGAGAAGTATTGAAAGATTAATTTTTCTTCACATTACTTGCACTTGAAAAAACAAAAGGTTGAGAATCAAAAAAAAATCTAAGTCAGTAGGAAAAATACCTACTTTGAAATTTTAATAAATTTTGCTAACTGACCTGGCATAAAGCTGGCGTAAAGTTATCATTTGATTATATCACTTCAGAGATTTTTTTAGGGATCTCAATTTATTAAAGTTAACAAACTATTTAGAAGTTAGTGAACTTTTTACCTTTATAAACTAAATATACGCTTGTAAAATGAAAAGATAGAAAAAATTAGGAGTAACGGCCGAAATTGAAAGTCAAGAGTATTATTTTTCTTAATTGTTTCCTTTTTTTGTTTAAGCTTTCATTTGAGTTTCTTTCATAGAAATAATAATTTCTTTATAAAAATGTTATGAGTTAATACTTGAAATATATTATCATAATCTTTATCAAGAGAATAGAGGAAAAATAGTAGTAAGGACAGAAAAAATAACATATTTAAGACAATGGGAAGTAAAAAGATGGTTAATAATGTGAAATGATAGCTGAATTTAATTGTAGTAGTTTTTTTTTGGAGACAAAAACCAAAACCAAAAAAGATCTACTGTGCTCCGTGATAAGTGGTAATAATGCAAAATACATTTCCAAATCTATTGCCAAAGCTAAAATATTACTAAAAAATAAATAGTCCATTAGTTCTTTTTATCCTCAACTCACGTGAAAAAAAGCGTGAAAACTTCTTATTAAAAATTAATAATTTTCCTTTTATTTCTCTTAAATGAGTGACTTTTAACTTTTAAGTGCAAGAAATGTTTTTTATGAATTAAATTGAATTTTTAAGGCAGCGCTAAGCACAGGGTTTTACATAACGTTATAGTAAAGTATTTTAAAAACAGCATGAACAACATTTCAGTCAAGCTTCTTTAATTTAAATAAGAGTCACATGACTATTTTTAAAAGGCATATGCTACGTGAAACGAAAATCTCAAAGTTATAAAACAATTATTTAGATTAAGAATATTTTAAATTGGGCAATTTTAATTTTAAGAAAATATTATTATTAACGCTAAAGCTATGAGGCAAAAATAAGTTTATAAGAAATTAAATTGTTCAAAACAGTCGAGTTCTTTGCTTAACAGTTTTTAGTCATACATTTGGTATTCTGAAGATTTTTAAGTCAAAATAATAGTCTAACAAATTTAAAATAGCAACGAAAAATTTAACCAATGCTGTGTTGAAACATGTTTTGACTCAACCATACGTATACCATAATCAACAAGATTAATTTAATTTTTTAACGTAAAAATCTGTAAATAAATAAACCAATTATAATTAAAAATAAAAATCTAATATTATTTGAGAAAAAAGACATAAAAAATAATAGGATAAATAGGAAAAATTCTCATAACTACCTAAATTTCTTCTATATTGAGCCAGTGGCTAACGCACTAACCTTTACAAAAAAATTTATTACTCTTTTTAGAATATATTATCACAATTTTTAACTAATTTGATTGGTAGCAAATTTTATCGACCATATATGACTGAAAATAAATTTCGACTTGAAAAGAAATATGAGATAAATTTACACCCAAGTATTAAAATCGCTATATCCAAATATAACTTCAACAATTTATTTTACTTACAAATATTACTTTCCTTTTACTTTAGCACCGTTTGAGTATGAAGGATTTGAAAATGAGCCAGAATCATCTTATGACTTTGATACAGAACAATCACAAGCGCGGTATGATGCTAAAGTACTTTCGGCAGAAATCCGAGAAACTAATCCATTATCCGAAAAGGCTACATCTTGCTATGTTTCACATATAAAATATGAGCATGGTCAAAAGGTAAATTTTATTAAGTTATATTTTTTTGTTTTTAAAGCATTTCACTTGTTTTGAACCAATTTTTTGCTTGTCCTTAATTACTTTTTGTTTTATTTTTCATTGAGTTTTAAAAAAAATGAAAATAAGAACCTATTTCTTGTTCAAAGCTTTTACATATTTCAATTTATACAATTTATGTATGCAAAATTAGCCATGTTATAAACAGAGTAATATTTTACAAATCATTCACAGGAACTGGCAAATGCTTTCATTGGCTTAGCCAGACTAATCCAATTGAGAAAATATTAAAATTTATACACCCTGAAATCATTTTAAGTATTCTTTTTTTTCACAACGTAAGAAATTTGATATAAAGTTACTTCTAACCGAATCCTAATTATACTTTCAAATCAGAAACAGTTTCAAATAAGTACACAATTGCTCTGTAAGGTTGTATAAAGAACCCTCAAAATAATTTTTTGCTTTTGCTGTTGTATGTAATTTACTTTACTTAAAAATTTAATTTTTATACTTCCTAACTTTTTAGAAAAATAGAAACAAAAAATTGAAATTTTTTAAATTTAATTTGCAGATTATAAGAAGTGATCCATGTGAAATGTGCCTTTGTGTTGACGGTGAAATTTTTTGTTGGTGGCGTAAATGTGGTAAATACCAAAATATCTATGAATTTTTTAAATTAAATGAAAAATATTACTTCAATTGTTTATTTTTAGATTTTGAAAAACGTAAACAACACAAATATAAAAATAAACATCATAAAATATTTCAACATAATAAAAAACAATTGGTAAAAAAAAATGAATCGAAATTTAAAATGATGAAATTTATTCCGAAACAAGAGTTTCATTTACCAGAACATCCTTCGGGTAAACACTATCTTGACAATCTTAAGGAGATAGCACGGAAAGTAAAGTCTGAAAACTTACAAAGAAACAACTCCAGGGATAAGATACTTTCAATTGAGAAAGATACTTCTTGGGTAAGACTTTTATTCCTCAAGAAAAATTTTTTTTTTAATTTTTTATACTAAAGTAATTTATTTATTAAGAAGTTTGTTTCAAAGAGTTTTCTATGTATTTTAAGATAGTAGAAATTTTGACTGATTTTCATTAAAAGTATTATACCTTCGCGTAAAACTGAACTCATTCTATTGAACGATTGATTTATTTTATAAGGATGTTTTGGATGTTTTTAAGGAAGGAGGTTTTTAAGGAAGTTTATATTAAAGAACAAACAGAAACTTTACTTAAAAAGTTTTCATAACACAAAACTAAATTGATGTTGAGTTGATTCTAATTTAATTTGACAGATTTTTTTAATATTGCTCTGATTGCTCTATCTGAAAATAATTTATTTTATTATTAACTACAACCTAAAAGTACTCTCAATTACAATTGAATAATATATAATCTTTGTTTTTAATTTATCAAAAACGATTGTGAAAAACTATTAAATATTTATTTTTGTTTTTTTTACAGAAATTTCCGTTAGCTTATCAAGGAAATAACCTGGCCAAAAATGATACAAAACATCGACAAGATAATTTTTTTAAAATTCCATTAGACAATAGAAATTCAAATGTTTCTTCTAAAGTAAACAAGATAGATGATTTAAAGGTCGAATCAATCAATAATCCTGAGAACATCAAAAAGTGGGATGAAGGGAAAATTTATTCAGCTTCCACAAGTAACTCGAACAATAGAACTGAATCAGAAGTAAATTCAACAAAAAGTGAACAAACCCGATTGGCCGATGTGCCTTTAGCCAAACACTACATTATTACATCATCAGGAAGTGTCGAAAATGAAGATGTTTTGGCAAATGAAAATGCTTTGTCACAGTACCATACAAAGCATAGCCTTGTTAACGAGACAATGCAAATTTCATCATCATCAGGCACTACAATGACAGAAACTGTCAATAGTAAAATAAATATGGTAAAACCATATTTAACAACATCAATGGATATATCTACAAAACCATCAACACATACATCTCCTAAGGTCCCTATTCAAAAAGAAACGATACAATTGGCATTTCAAAAACAGCAAAGGAAGGATGAGGAAAACACTAGTAATAATCATGAGGCTACATCCGAAATGATAACAAATCTTGTAACACTTAAACATGAAGCAAAAGAATGTATTGTGATGGGTAAGTCCAGCATGCTTTTACTATGAATCCTTGCAAATTGAATACATACATATATATATATATATACAATATATATTTAGATCACCGCACATCAGTTTAAAGTCAAGCATTTACTGTTCTAGAACTCCAAGCGTAAATGAAAATTGTTTTAATGATGTTTTGACTGAAGAGCTATAAAAGATGAATTTATTCTGTTGTAGATAGAAACTTGAAAATTTAATCAGAGTTAACCGCATTGTAGGGCCAGTGCTGCAAAAATCAACACTCAACTTCTTTCCTAGAATTTTAAATAGATCCCTTTTACAGTTTTGGTTCTATTAAGTTTAAAGAGACTAGTATATCATATATTTTAAGAGCATCATGATAATATGCAAGTACTTTAAAGATGCAAAAACATTAGTTCTTAAGTATTCAAAAAAAAAAAACTATTTAACACTTTATTTTAGAATTTTGCTGGGTGCATTTTATAGGTGACATTACACAGCTTTTTTTACATATATCAAGCGATTATACTGCACAAATTCTCATTGTTGATTTGTTAGCTTGTTTTCAAAAACTGTTTTTTGACTTTGATAATAGAGCTTTTTAATAATTACTATGTATAAAACAATAAATTTTCTCAAAACATTGAAATTTGTAGAGCTTTCGAATACGACACTTTCTTAATCAAGTTTAAATCTATGACTATCATTCATCAGAAGATAATTGCATCTCAATCCTAGCATAAGATAGTTATAAAGCAAAAACCAATTTATCAAAGAATTAGTCCCCTCATTAATATTGATTTAAAAATTTTTTATTAGGATTGGAAATTTTAAAGTTATTTTAATAAAAATCTATCTCTAACAATAAGCCCAGATTGCATAAGTTTAAGTGAAATAAAACTATTTTTCATTTTTATTTAATTTGAATTACAAGTCATTTTATGATTTTATATTATTTGAAACGTCTTTAATGTTTTCCTTTATTATTTCATTTAGTATTACATTCCTGATATCTTTGGCTTAAAATTTGATTTAGTTTCAAGTGCTTTCTTGTGTATATGAGGATTATTCAATGAAATGGAGCGCACATTGGTTCCATGGTCATAACATAAAATTTGTTTTAATGTAGATAAAGCTTATAAGGAAAATAATATAATTTCTTTAAATTTTCATAATAATAAAAAACTTCCTGGTTATATAACATCCCCTATATTAGTTTTGAAATTTTTAGCATTGTAATTTTTTTCTTTTTTAAGTACTTTTTAAACTCAGTATGTTTGCCGTCGATATAAATTGAGTTGTTATTATTTTCTAGGCCACAAGTATTTGGTTTGAGTAAAGTGAAGGAGAGCTATAGTTAATGATATTAGCAATTTTATTAGACTGGACGATTTAAACAGCTGTTAAATTAGAATCAAATCGACTTTAAGAATACACCTACAATTTCGGTTTTAGATATAAATAAATTTTGCAAGATTTTAATACAATAACTTTAAATACACTTGCAATCCCAACTGGACTATTATTTTGAATTTTGATAAAAAAATCTAGTCATCTACATACTTAATACATGTTTTATTTTTATTATAATAAAGTTTTTTATAAATTATAAATTATAAATTTTAAATAAATTATAAAGAAAAATTTTATAAATTATAATGACCATTTACCTATTTTTGCTTTTCAAAAGAAAGTTATGGTTCAATATGATTTTCCATTTTACAATTTCAGGGAAACTTTTCTCAGTATTAATCAAATAATTCGAACATTAAATTAGGATAATCTCTTTCTCAATTGCAAAAAATGATAATAAAATTTAAAAAACCTGAGAGTTTTAAACTTCTTAAGGTGGGCACTCACGCTAAAGTTTCCCCTCATATGTGGATATTTCAGCGTGAAATTCATTTGTACGTCATTTACAGTTACCCACCTTTAGAGGACAGTTACAATGTGATACCTCAAATTTCAAAGATTGAAAGGACCAAAAGACGATAAAATATATTTTACTTTCTTTTTTAACATTTCTAATTTCTCTTTATTTATCAAGTTAGAAAAGCTAATCAGAATTGATAATAACATAATATTATTTAAGTTATTTAAGTTCCCTAATTTAATGTACAAGGGATTAGATAAGCCCTTGAAATTTTCGAAGATATTTTAAAAAAATAAAGCTTGCCATCAAAAATTTTTGTCAATTTTTATGGATTTGGTTTGTAAGTTTGTTTGTTTATTTAAAATCAAAAAGCGGCTGTTTAAATTGCTTTTTAAAAATAATTGTTATTTATTTGCAGGTGTATCTTATAGTATTGGAAGTATTTTACCTCAAGATACCGGAAATTGTTTACAGTGTATATGCATTGAAGGTGTAAATCAAGAAGAACAACCAAGAGTAACATGTACACCACATAATTGCCCACCACTAATATTACCAGATATATTTGATACAACAGGATATTAAGTAAGTATCAGAAAACTTGAAAGGTATCAAGTTACTTTTTGTTTATTATAAATAAAGCTGAAATTTCTCATTAAGTTGAACAGAATTGTTGCAAATCTTTCTTTAGCATACTTGGATGAAATTTGATATCTATCTCATTGTGTTCATTTCTAAAAGGAAAGATTAAAAAAAGGCGTAGAGGTTTGCTTCCCACCCTTCTGTTCTTTAAATTTTAATGCTCCAGCAATGTTTCAGGGAAATTCTCCTTTCGTTCCAATAGGCCCATTCAAAACGTGTTTAATAAAAATAGCCAAAAATTACTAATCCTTTTGCTGGAAATTTCTGTTAATTATAAAAAGGGAAATATACATATTTCCTATCTTCAAAGTCGGATGTGGTGGCAAAGAAGCCTTACTTATAAGCATTAAAGTCACAATTGTACTGGTTTAAAATTAATAGATAATTTCTTCTAATCCCGTTTTGAATAATATTTTGCTATGACTATTTCAAAAATTACAACTTTTTTAAATCTTATCTTACGATTAGTCAAATCACTAATTACTGTAGTAGATTAAATAGGAGAAGGTGAAGGTGAAATTTTAAATAAGATTTTAAAAATTCAAACACAAATATATAGCAGTAACCGAAATCATACAACAGAATTGTCAATATATAAAATACATATATATTATTCAAGGAATATAATTATTAAGAACCCAGACTGAAAATAGGACAAATATTTATATATGTTATAAAATCATATTTATATATTCAAGCCATTATTATTGGAACAACCTTCTTTTTAATGTACTATAGCTGCCCTAAGTTGTATATCCTGTAGCATTCATTAGTTGCCAACCAAGTTTCAGCTGAAGTTAAAGCTATAGAAACATTATTTATCCAAGCTTTGATAATTTTTCTGTGTTTATATTTCACATATGGTATATTAAAGTAGCATACATATTAATCCCTTTGTGGCAGAAATTTTTATAATTCTGAATAACTTTGACATACAATTAAGAAATTAAGACCATATCAGAATCAATTTAATCAGAATCAGAATTAATTTAATTTCCTACAAATTCTAATAATCTTTAAAATTTTATGCTCAGCAATTTTAATTTTGCCTCTAATTATATTTCTCCACTTTAAAAAATTATTTTAATGACTTGTTGTTTAAATAGTCCTACAGCATGCACGGCTAATTGCGCACTTGATATTATCGAATAAAACTTTGGAAAAACATTTTTAAATGTAATTTCATGATAAAGAAATAAAGCAACAAATTTATTGCCCTTAGTTAAATAATACATAACCAAAAATATTAAGGTATTCATTCCTATATAAATGTTAACTTGGGGACTATTACAATATCCAATGCTCTTTAATGCTGGAATTTGAAAGGGGCTGTTAGCGTTACACAAAATAAATGAAATGATAGTTAAGACTGCAATCTCACAGTTTAATACTTGTGTATATACTCTCTACCTACTTTATATACTTTCTTAGGAATCTGTATGATGGAAAATGGCCTTCGTGTTTTGGGGATTTAATTTAAGAGTCTACAAAATCACTGAAACATATAACGTAATTTCTAAGACATGTATTTTTATGTATGCACATAAAGCCAGAGTTTTTTATTAGAAAGAAAAATGATAATAAAAACAGAGAAGAAAGCTTGCCTAAATAATCACCTTATATCAAGAGGAGATTTTAACACCTTGTAATACTCGTAGTATACATTTTTGCACCAATATTCTCTTTTAATTAAAATAAAACTTTTTTAGTAAACAATATTTAATTTAAGCGATGCATTTTCTTCTTTAAATTGTTTTAAAAATTACTTATTTTTATGGAAAACCATCAAACTCATTTGAAATTTTAAAATCAAAACTATATTACTTGCACAAAAAAACTTTTATTAAATAAGTCACTTAATTCCTCTTTATTGTTACGATGTTCGCATGTCTATTAATGTATTAAGGAACGTCATGAAAAATGAAACATTCACTACACTCGGCAAAACTGCTGCAAAAATCCATAATGCTATTTAAATGATTGCCGGATTAAATATATTCAAGTCTTTTTCGTTTTGAGTATATGGAAGCTTACTTTTTGATTATTGGCGCCTTTTTTGTCAGTGGTTCTGCACTAAAACGTTAGTGAAATATACAGAAGATTAACGAACTTTATTGTTCTAGCTAGAATTTTGATTTTGCTTTTTTAGATTTAGTATCTTCTGAACTGAAAAACTGAAAAACAAGAATAAAATAAAAATGTACAGTTTACTTTTAGACTAATAAAGTACTAAGGTTCACTTACTTTCTCTCACACTGCTAACGTTAGTCACTTAAGAAAAATAAGACGTCTTATAGCAATCAATACAGCATGCAATTAATTATTTAGTATTATTAATTTTAAGCTAAGCAAAAAAAATTAATTTTTTATTGTATTTTTTTCAGTTTTTTAGTTCTTGTCTGATTACGTCTTCCTGAATGAATTCTAATAATTTTTTTCTCTTTTAGATTTATTATGCTCTTCATAACTTTTGACACAGTATATACTTATCATGTAATTCAACAAACTGGTCCTAATTTTTAAAGAAAATACGGCACCGGACTCATTTTTATTGATATAAATTTTTAATTTTAATATCAAATTACGATTTCACTATTGTTATAAATTAATATTTTTCACTTTGTTGGTTTTTGAAGGCAAGAACAATAACTAGTTGGATAAATAAATCCCATTCTAGTAATCATATCAATATTTAGAATTGGGGTAATCAGTTTTAAGATAAGAATTAGCTTTTAGATTCTTAATGTAAGTGAAAACTGTATTAAATGTCATTATAATAGCTAATATGACTATTATTTTAATTCATAAAAAAGAAATAGAAATAAATATTAAATGCCAAATTTTTTTTGTACATTTTGTTGATTGAAACCAAAAATTTTTGCCCAATTCCCTTTTTCTGGTCCTACTCTTTTTTTTCAAATGCAAATCGTAGTAAGAGAAAGCAGTATAAAAAATATAACTATCTAATCTAGTATAAAAAATACTTAACAGTAAGTAAATTAGCATTAACTTTTATGAAGATTTTTTTTGAAAAGTTTTCAATCATATTTTATGCAGAAAGTATGTAGGATAGCGACTTTTACTGACACCAGGTTTCCTTCTTATTCAAATAACATTTAATATTGTAATTATACTTATCCAATTTTTGACATAAATCTAAGTTTTCAAAAATACGTCCGGCAGCAGGTACCGCACAAGCAACTTCTCTTGTTTGTCATACTTCCGACTCACGGCGGCAGTATAGTTCTTGAGTAATCGAATCTCATTTTTGCGTGCTTAAAAAAGTCAGTTTTTATCAATAAAAAACGAACCGCTGGACCGACTTCGCTCACACTCCTTTCAGATCTAAAGTCATGATGTGGCGCATCGATTGATATGGTTAAAACGTAATTTAGCCCAGTAGTTTTTGAGAAAACGAATCTCATAAAAAAAGCTCACATCCCTACATATACACACACACACACAGCAGATATCACTCTAAAAATGATTGCAAATGATTCTCCAGCTCTTGAAACGTAAAGAAAACAAAATTATTGATTTCGATTTGCGGACCTATTATAATAACTTCTCAAGAGAAGTTAAAAATAAGAAACAAATCACTCCTAAACATTTTTGAATTAAAGCGGATGTTAACGATGCTAGAATTGACCTTAACAACAGCAAAATTACTTTCTCTCCATTTTTTCAATAATTTCCCTGTCTTTTTTCGCTTAAGTATCGAAACTTAAGAGACACAATTCTAAACAAATCGTTTATATCTATGATGAAGTACCTTTACTTAGCATTCTTTGTGCGGGAAAATCCTTAATTCAATTCCTTAAAGAAGTGACCTATCACATGATCTTGGCATATTCAATATTTTTTGGTAGAATGATTTTAAATAGTAATAAATATTGGTCAAGTATTAAGGAAAATAATTAGCAGTAAACTTGAGTTTTAATAAAGATTTAAGCATAATATGATCAGCTAATAATATGGAAAAAATCATTTCAAAAAAAAAACATTAAAAATATTTGTCCAAAAAGCTATCCGCCTAACAAAAAAGAAAATAGATACCTTAGATATATGTATATGGTAGCAACAAATGCACGCCGTATATTAATGAGCGATGGTGAGCGAAAGGATTCACTAATAAGAATCATGTAATATTCTATAAAATTTTTAGACATGGATATTTTTCATATGCTATAAGAAAACTTCATTAATATATTGTATTGTATATACCAATTTAATATGTATAAAAAAATATATATGTGTATATATTATATTAATTTGCTATATTGTTTTAGTACATTATATAATTAAAGATATATACATTGCCCGTTATATGATATTCCTCGAAAATAGAATTACAAAATTTTGATAGAAGGGCTTTTAAATCTTAACAATTTAGAAATTATTTCACAAAAAAGGACAACATATTTGTTGAAAATATTGTTAGTATATTATTAAAAAAAATTATATTCGTCCTAAGCTATAGATTAAAATTTACTGTTTTGATGATCCCCATGCCCTGATTAATGCTAAAGATTTATTAAAATGTGCACTCCAATCATCACGTTCTTCTTTTGTATCAGCTGAAAGTAAGTATCGAATGACTGTTACCTTCCCTTTCGGTTTTATTAAAAACGATTCGAAGTCAGTATCTTTTACTGGTCTTTGACATTCTAATAATAATGTGTTAAGCCTTGCACAGACATCTCTAGGAGCTGTTGTTACTTTTGATGAACAACAAGAATACAATTCAATTGTACCTAATGGAGCTTTTTTATTTTCATCATCTGGATATTTCCAATAATTAAGGATAGGCCCATTCAAGAAACACCAACGACGATGCCAAGCTCCAAAGCCTGATATATCTTCGTACATAGTCAAAAAACCTCTATATTCTACTGAAACTGTTAATTCACAATTAACTTTCATATGTAAAAGTCCGTCGAGAGGACAACAATCTAAAACCTAAAGAAGAAATATAAATTTTTTTTAATAATTTTCATTAGCATCTAGTATTACTTTAGTTAAAGTCCATGATGTTCTTTGTATTTCACGTAAAGAGAATATTGCAAAGCCATATAAAGCAAGTGTTGGTGTTCTAACTACATTTGGGCCCGCTGGTGATTGTGTTGGTGGCATAATAAGTCTCGAATCACTTCCCTTCTTTTTAGGCGTTTTTGATCCTGATTTTTTATTGTAAATATGATATTTTACTTCATGTGGTATTGCCTGATGATGAGCAGTCATTCCGTAAATTTCCATTGTTACCTATTTTTAAGGTTTGGTTTTTTTTAATTTTTTTAATTCATTTTCAATTAAAGCTATTTCATCGGATAACTAGTTTTTTTCCTAATTTAACATAAAAAATTACGGATACTATTGAAATGATTACCTTAAAATCTGCATAAACGTCATTTAATTGTAGGACATCTTGAAATTTGATAGATTTCAATCCTGGCATAGTTGGCATACTTTGAGTAGCTATTACATGCTGATTGTATTTCAAAAGGCAAACTAAATGATGACCATCGATATCATTAGCGGCTAGCTTTTCAATATATGACCTCTTTAACGGTAATGTTATATCTTTAACTGATAAACGGCCTTTTTCTTTTGGTGCTCCATGTGGTCGTAAGGTACCTTCTACACGTAAACGTTGAACTTCATCAAGAGCTGCTTGACGACGATGTACTAAAGTAATTTTAATTTTTTAATGAAAATATTTTTTTCAGTATTTAAACAAAATACACAATTTAAGGTATCATTCTGCTTTAAAACATTCTATGAAAGTTTTGGGAAGATCAGAAAATTATAGCTGCGTTTTACGTTACTGCTTAAGCACCCAAATCAATCTAACTCAACGCTTAAGTGTGTTATTCTCTAAAGAACATTTTGACCGGATGTTGGTAAAATCTCCGAAACTACTGAACCGATTCTCATAAAATTTTCATATTGAAAATTTCATATTTCCAAAATTGGTGAAAACAAAATGCCTTTTGCAAAAAGATATCTATCATTTTCTTATTCAAATTGAAGATTTGTGCAATAGCCAAGAAGAATTTATCAACACCTACATATTATTTGAAAAACAGCCTAATTTTGTGACATTTTGACACAAAAGATTTATTGTATCAAGTTTCCACTTAAAAAATATCAAATTACAAGAATTCCTCAAAGGTATTTAATTTTAGATGAAAGCAGAATTTAATTTTAATACGCCCGCACATCCGCTAAAAATAAATAAATTGAATTGAATTTAATTTAAATAATCCTTAAGCATTTTTGAAACATGAGTTAAAACAAAATTACTCAAAATTTCTGATGAAAATACAAACAGTAAATTTCAGCAATTTTTTGATTAAAAAATTATTAAGAGGTGATTTCTTGGAAAAAAGTTTTAGATTTCAGATTGAATTACAAATGAAAAATACAAATTTCTTTTAATAATTGCTGACATTAAAAACCTTTTTTTAAAAACTTATCGTAGTAATTCGAGATAATCCAAAACAACATCAATATCATTACATTTTAATTCAAAATAGTTTAAAATTTTAGTTATTCGTACGATTGTACGAATTCAAAAAGGACAAAAAATAGAAGTGAAAAGAATAGTTAAAAAAACGACAGTCCTATTACAATATTTAGAAAAAAATGTGTAACCACTCCAAAAAAAATAACAATAAAGCATAATATAGACAAAATTTTAAATTTAAATACTCCAAGATAACTTACTAGCAACAAGTAAATGACGTTCTCCTTCAACTGATTCAAGTGAACCAGAAAACTCTACTGTTGATGCACATAAATTGAGTGCTTGACTTGTCTGAGCAATAACCTGCTGTTGTTTACAAATTTCGTCCAACAATTTAGTTATCTTTTCCTGTACTATTTGTGTATCATCAGTTTCATTACTATAATCTTCATCAGAACTCTCAGTAGTTGTTTTTCCATTTGATTGAGTAACTTCTTCCCGAATTATTTTGCGAACTGGCGTAGAATTGTTGCTCTAAAAAACGCAAAAATTTAAAAGATGAAAAAAAAGTTAACATTAAAATTAAGAAGTATACATAAAATTTAGATAATTGAACTGCCTCTAATATGTAGGTACAATTTATCGAATAAAAATGAATAAAACATAAATATTGTACAAAGAACGTAATATTTCGAAATTTACAATATTAAAATGAATTATTTATATTTATCAACCGACATTTATTTGCTTGATAGATGAATGCAATTTTTATTTTATTTAAACTAGGGATTACGTTGTAGTAAATTAAATCAATACACAAGGTTTTATATATACAAGAATTCATCCTTCAGAGTTTCTATTAATTGAATTATGCTTAAAACAACGAATTTCACTTTACAAAATTTAACAGTAATTGAACTAATATTTCCGTAGAATAATTAAATAAAAATTTTCAAAGCATTTTAAAAAGAATTTTTTTTAATTTCTAAATTTAAAGAGTTTACACTTAAAATGCTAAAGCTGTGAAACAAAAATCTTGCCTAATTTTTGTTTTGAAATTTTGAATTAATTTCGAATAAAAGTTAAAGTTTAACATTTTTATAAAAACCTTTGTCGTATGCAAATTTGTTTTGTTTTATAAGACTGAAAGATATTTTCCTTTACTTAAATTAAAGAAATAGTATAACCTTAGGCAATGATAATAAATACGTTCAATTCTTTAACTAAACCTAAGATCTACTTGAAAAATAATTAAAATAAAATCATCCTTATTTTTTAAAAGCCAAAAAATACGTCTTAGCTTTTAGCACTGCACAACTGCACAACTACTACAATTTATTTTATCTCTTCGAAAATAATATTTGGTAATTATAGCTTCAAAAACCGCCGCTATACAAGATTATATAATTTTTAACTAATAAGAAATACTACCACACCAAAAACAAGTGACAAATTGGACTAAAAATTATATTTAGACTTATTAAAAAACTTACATTTGATGATTGCTGTCGTCTATAAAAGCTAACTGTGTGGACTAATGTTACAACGTCATTATCATTCGATGGTTCCACTGTTAAAGCTGATTTTACTGGATTTCTATATTTATCTTCGGTTTTAACTGAATAGTTATCAGTTTCTTCTGATATACTTGAATATTTTATTTGCCTCATAGGTTCCCTTTTATAAGAAAAGCTATTTGAACATTTAGTTCCATGTTGCTAAAAAAATAAAATTATTAAATGAAATATTTCAAAATATATTTTTTATTTAATATATACTTGATTTTTAGAAGGTTCATGAAACTGATTTTCAGCCTCACTATCATCTTCTTCAAAAGCCTCATCTAAATAGTCGTCCATTTCACCAGATATATCTGATGTAACTGTACTGTTTAAGGAGCTTTCATAATGAATTTCTGTCTGTGGATCTGCATATCTAACTTGCTAAAAAACACAAAATTATTAATATTAATTAAAAACAAAATACATTGCTTTATACTTTAACAATGTCTGATTTAAGTTTTTCATTAGTTTCTACTGCTTGCATTATTTCTCTACCTAAGCTCAAATTGCATATATCAGCACTGCTATCCTCTGAGTCCATATAGCTGAAAAAAATAGAAAAAAATATGTTAAATTTTAACCGCCAAATTACAAAAACTAAAAACAGTAATACGAATAATCGTGCAAATTAAAGCAATAAATACTACTCTTTTTCTTAACTAACTTTTATATAGTTAAAAGAAATAGAAAAATGGTATCCGTTACAATGCAATTTCATTAATTTCATTAAGAGGAAGAAAATTTGGTTAGATATGCAATCATAACTTGGATCTAGGATGAATTTTCTGTTGTTGACACAAAGCAAACAAATTTTGAAAGTAACAATGAAATGTTTTTTTGCAACCATTATATTTCGTCTAGAGTCTAATTTTCGTTCTCGTTAGCATTGTCGTTGGATGTCCCAAATACTAGTGACTAATTATTTTAATGTAAAAAACATGTAAGCATAGTTAGTTACCAACTCTGGAAATATAATAATGGGATCAATAAAGGTGAGGATAAAAAAAAATACTGGTATTAGTAGCAACATTGACTTTTTGTTTTAGAGAGTAGTGATCCAGTAAAGAGAGATCTATAATCAATTAAAGAGAATTACTATTCTGTCATAACGGCTTTCTTCTCAAGGGTGAAATCAATGAATTTTGTTTTAAAATTGCCAAAAGTCACCGTCCTCGAAACTTACTACAGAGTCAAATAGCTAAAATGATTACTTTTCGCATACTCTATTAATAAATTTTCCACCAGTGTTCTATTTAATAAGCACGAGCGAATCTATGTATAAAAAAATGACATATGCGCATTTTCTTCACTGGATATATAATTTTAAATATCGAAGATGAATTTATTTGTAAATATAAATATAAAAAATGAAATGCTCGTTTATAGATCTTTTAATTGAATTTCTGCTATAAAATGAAGAATAAAAAGATATAAATTTATTTACAATAAAATAAAAAAAAATAAAAATCAAAATGAAATTTGGAATTAATTTGGAGTAAGGTGCGTCTCGTATATTTAAAATATCTACAGGAAAACTTTTTTATTTTTATGGAAATTATTAATGTAAAATTTCACAAATCACAGTTAATTCTAAAAATCAATAAAGATTCATTCCAAAAATTTTACGAAATATAAACGTGTTAATATTGAAAAAGCAAGTCTGCATGGAATTACACAACTACATCTGCTTGCGAAGTAGTAAATATAACTTTGAATATAAAATTAAATAAAAATCTCAGCAAAAGTTTAAGGTATATATGCAAATGCATTGAACACATTCAAACTGTCCTTATTGCATTAACACTTCTTGATATTTTTAAATTAATCATTGTGGACAAAATTATTAATAAGATATTCCCAATAATTTTTAAATTTGCATATCAATTTTGTAAGAGTACATACATACATGCAAAGAGCTAATAACTTTATATCTGGAATAGGCATGCCTTAAAAATTTTAGATAAGAAAATATATATATATATATATGTATATACGTACGTATAAAATAGGGACGTTGCCGAAGTTGTAAGTCATGTCATCAAATTTCCACCAAGTACCCATAGAGAAAATGAATACCAGACAAAATTGAGGAAGTAAGTTTCTTTATTTTGAACCGAATAATTACGATTTACGATATATGTGAATATTCGATTGTTAAAAAAACAATAAAAATAAATATTTTACTTTAACGACGCAATTAATTCATAAGTACCGAAAAAAGAAGTTATATACATATAGATATAAATCACTCTGGGTAGAAGATGTCTAGAAAATTATGGTTATCACGTGGTGGAGTATTCTATATAATTTGAATAATTAATTATATTTCAAATTTTCGTATTGAAATATAACTTTATGAATTCTTTAAATTAATTTAATTAGCTTTTAAGTAAAAAAAAAAATAAAGAAAAAATAGAAAAAGGAGTTTAAAAACTGAACTAAAAAATATGATTTATAAAAAATCTGCATTCAGTTTATGAAACATGGAAATAACTCAAAATTTTAATGTTTTTATAAAATGATTAATTAATTTAAAGCTAAAATTTCTATTTTTCTGCAAAATAATATTTGTTAATTCAATCCTAAAATTTGAATATAAAACAGTTAATTATTTGATTTATAGTGAAAACGGTTAATACATATATGCACTTTGTTATATTTCTAAATAAATCATTTTATTCAATGCATAGAAAAAACAGTAAGCAAGAAATAAATGTATCCCACCTCTCATTAAATTCATTTTTTTCATATTCATCATTGTTTGATCTTTTATCAGTATTTGAACTACTTGATGACATGGTTGCTGTTGTATAATTACCATTTTCTGATGCTGTTGTTTCAATATCAGATAATACAGGATAAAGTCGTCCAGACTTCTTGATTGGATTAACTTTGATGCGTTTAACATCATCTGAAATTGTTGTATCTGTTTGATTTGTTCTATGAGCAGCTGTAAAAATTTTTTTTGTTTTTATAAATTTGAATTGAAGTATTAAAAAATAACCAAAAAAACAAAAAAAAAGGAAAAGAAAAAACTTACGACTTCTTCTTTTATTAGTTATAGTGCATTTTGCTTCAATATGTTCTGGTTTGGAATGAGTTTTTAAAATAAATGGTGGAGGTGGAGGTGGAGATTTCATGCTGGATACTGATGTACTAAAAGATTCATTTTCACTTTGACTTCTAAGTTTTGGTCTATTAAATCGGTTAGCAATAATATTCATATCTTCCTGTTTTTGTTTAGATATATCAGATTTTATATTACTTTCAGAAATTGTTATTCCACCTGACGTCAAGGCTGCAACTTTTTCTTTTACTTTTACATCTGTTATAGGAAAATCTTAAAATAAATTAAATCAGAATAAAATAAAATATTAGTCAAATATACATTTTTTATAGTATATTTTTTTATCTTTTAATCGCATAAAAGTCCTGTTTACGTTTATGTAAAATTCGAGTTTTATATAACAAATAAGAAAAAAATGTTTATACATGGGGCATTCTTTTACAAATCGTACAAAAATTGAACGACACATTTTTGATTTGGCCGAATTTTCTTTTACGGTTTTAGCAATGCAAAAAAAGATATACGTGTTTGAGGATTTTTTTTTTTTAAATTTATTTTGGAAAATGGAGGGGGTCAAAGTTTTGAGAATGTCGTGATTTTTGCTTGAAGAGTAGTTTTCAAAAATTCATAACTTCGGTTTCGGAGCTTTTTGTTTTTTTTTGTTTTACGGTTAAAGGGTTGTTCTTCAGATTACTGGGAGGGCTGGAATCGTGCCCACCAGGACACAACCTTTTCTTTAAGAGCCTCCACTTTGCAAATCTGTAGTATTTCCAATTGTGACTTTTTGTTTAATATTATTAATTTCTTATATTTTCAACGCATTAATAAACGAAAAGTAAATTTAGTTTAAAATATTTATTGGTTCTTTTTTATGGCGTCCCAAAAAGCATCCAAAATTCGAGAGCCTAAACCAGAAGAACCTCTTAAATAAAGCTCTTTTTTAATTCTTTTCATTTTCCATTAAGCTTTTTTTGTTAATAACTAATCTTATTAATAATTATATTCAATTTCTTTATACAAATAAAAATTGAAAATATAGATAAACATATGTATTACGAAGGAAAACAATATTTAATTAGAAAATGCGCACCCAGTGGAGTGCAATATGGGGTGGGGCGCTTGAAAAATAATTTTTTTTTAATAGCACGAATAGTTTCTCCATCAATTAGAAATATTTTTTTATTTAAAACTAGACGGTGAACACAATGGTAATAAAAAGAACTCGTTACAAGGGTGGTATGACAGTTAAAAATCAATATAAACAATTCATTTGTTTATAACAATAAAAATTTTTTAATTATTTGTTTTGAAATATTTTTTTGAAAAAAATTCAACCCTTTAACCATAAAACAAAAAAAACAAAAAGCTCCTAGCCCCAATAAAACCAAAGTTATGAATTTTTGAAAACTACTCTTCAAGCAAAAATCACGAAATTCTTAAAACTTTGACCCCCTCCATTTTCCAAAACAAATTTTTAAAAAATCTTTTTAAAATATTTTTTTTTGCGTTGCTAAAACCGTAAAAGAAAATTCGGCCAAATCAAAAATGTGTCGGTCAATTTTTGTACGATTTGTAAAAGAATGCACCAGATACGTCCATACAAAGTATTTACTATACAACTTACTATCATATTTCAAACATAGAAATCATGAAAAATTGAAATATGTAAGTCTAAACTTCTGATATACGCTTATGAACTTTCGTCTAAAAACACTTAAAATCGCTTGTTGATAGTTTCAACACTTGTAAACTCAGAAACTTATTATTCAAAATTTATATTTTTTGTTCCATTGTAAATTTATTATTTGTCTCCATTTAACTCTTTGGTGCTTAGCAAAAACAAAGCATTTGCCTACGTAATTTCGAATAATAAGGCGACATTTTAAACTAGTTCGGAACATTTAAATTTATCATAAATAAAACCTATATTGATAAGGGACTAAAATTAATATTGCGTTGGGTTTTACATACCCAACGAAGTTACGATCTATATTGCTGGAATTAAAAAGAAATTCGAAATACCAAAAAATATTCACAGATGTTACTCACTTTATGTTTGTTTAAATATGCATAAAAATCTAGAAAACTTTATAGAAAAAAATTTGAATCAAAGCAACGTGAAGTTGTGTATTCAACTTCTGCATGCTGTAAAGTCCTGTTGACTTTAAAGTTAATTGCTTTATTAATTTCATATAATTTTATTTTTGTATAATTTACTTCAAGACATTTTAAAAAACTGTTCTTTTTTAGATTAAAGTTACTTGTAGGGTATATTTTACCATTGGTACGCTAAGAAGAAAAAAAGAAGCAAACATGTATGTTTGTTAATAAAAAAGCCTATTAGTAATGTTTTTTAAAACAAAACTAATCGGTATAAAGATCTAAATAATTTGATCAGGTTACATTAATAATATATCAATTATAAAATAATTAAATTAAATTAAATCTTAAACTAATGAATAACCAACATTATAAATTACCTTTTGGAAGTTCTTTGTATTTATCTTTCTGTATATATTTATTTGTATCAATTTGGATTTTATTTGCTGGAACTGGCATAGAAAATGGTGCTTTTGGAATTAATGCTTTCCCCTTATTTCGTTCAAATAACATCATTCGTTCTTTAAGTGACATTTCTGCGGGATCTTTTTGAGGGCGAGTTGGTGAATTTACTGCTCTTGTTTCAAAAGCTGCTGCTCTTCCCGATACAAGACCACTTCTTATATTTGATATTTTGGGACTATTTTGTTTAAATTGATTTTGTTTCTCTTTTATTTCTACTTGTTTTTTACTAGAATTCGATTGTGTTTCACCGTTTATCTTGTAATCATATTGAATTTTACTATTAGAAGATTCACGTCTTTGAAAACCTTGAGCTTCTAATGAATCAATTACATTTTTATCCCAAACAATTTGTTTTGTCTGACTAGTTTCACTATTTTGTGATTCACTTCCCTTTGAAATTTGAGTTTCTTTAAGATTATCTGTTTTCGTTTGTGATGATGCCTGCGTTACAGTCCGTTTATCTTTATAATCTGAATGAGAAGTATCATCCTCCCAATTTTTAATAGAGTCAGCTAACGCTGCCAATTTTCCAAATTTTTGCTTCGGTCGTCCGGCTCTTGATTCCGTTGTATTTGATTCTTCGTGAAATTTCCCTTCTGTACGATGTATCGGTGATGATAGGCTACTTGTATCAGAATAAAGTTCACCAAGTCTCTGTAATCTATTACGTGAACTGTCCCGAATCGTAGCTAATGGCTGTAAAGTAGATGATTCCTTTTTAATTTTTTTGCCATCATCAACAATATCTTGTTCAGCAACTTGAACTTGTACCTTATATATATATTATTAAAAAATATTTTATATTTCTAAACTAAAAAATTCAACACCTTACCTCTACATCGGGTCCTGTAGTAATATTGATTTCAATACCAACATCACAATTCTCTTTGTCAACAGAATAATGTCTCTGAACTTTCGAAGGCGTTGAAGATGTGTCGGAGTTTGAAATATCTGCTTTTTGTTTTGATATATTAATATTTGAGGGCAGCTGTTGATCACTTTCTGATAAAGGAAATTTAGTACCTTTACTGATTCCCCGAGCTTTACTGCGTTGCTCAGCCTTTTCTAGCATTCTCTAAATATTTTTAAACATTAGGACCAACGCCAATATAACAGTAAAACAAACCTTTGTAAAAGGATCCATTCTAAAAAAAAGTTATGTTCAAATAACTTTAAAATATATTTGCAAACTGAATTATAAGTTTAAAAGTCAAATTTTTCTATTTGAAATACAAATATCATTAGTAAAACGTAAATTACTTTTTAACAAATAAAGCAAGCGTCAACTTATTCTGTTGAAGTTTGAACAAATAGTGCAGGAATTAGATTTACGGCGCTGCTATCGCTTTGAAGCAAAAGAGATCTCGATCCATATAAAGTTTGGGAATGAATTAATCATAGCGATATAATATTAATAAAATGTCTAATAAGATTTTAACATATTTTTTTAAATTTATTTTCGATTATATTTAGCGTATTAAAATAATATTTAAAATATTTTGATTTAAGTTTTTCAACTAAGTTAAATCCCTAAATTCTGAAATATAATTAATTTAAAAAATCTTTTATTCAGCTTTGAGATTATTGCACTATAATTTAAAGAGATATAGTTATATAAAATTTTGAAAAATAATAAAAAGAAGAACAAAAGGTTTTTTAAAATAAATAAAATCAAGAGTCTATGTAAAGAGTCCATTAAGTTAAATATTATTTCTGTAAATATCCTCAATGTTATGAGCTAAATTTTTTTTAATTCTCAGCCGAATTCCGTATCAGTTGCAATAATTTCAGTGTTACTTTTTCCATCCTGCTTTTCTGTACTTTTTAATAATAATAATGAAATATTGCTTATTAAATTTGGCTCAAGTTGTCCTATTATTGAGTATAATTAAACTTTTTAAAGTCAATCATTCCAAATTTCAGTTGCAAGCACCTTACATCAGAAAAATAGGATAAAGTTACTTGCTCTGAACTTACTTAAGTACTGGACAGTGGGGAAGACAGGGATTCCTTCTCTTCTAGTAGCTTTAACATACACAAAACATAGATAATCTGTGAAGAATTCATTGCTTCCTATCATTCCCACAGCATTATGATATTGAAATAAAGATAATGTTTATTCAATTATGCTCCTATTTCTTAAGGCTGTATTATGCTCTGTAAATGCTTTTAGGTTCAACCCATAGATAGTTGCAATGTTGACATTGTTATTTTTAGTAGATTTTGGTTTGAACAATTAATGTACCCTTGTCAATAACATCTCTCTTTTCTTTGTTTGTATAATTATCAAACATAGAGAACATTTGGGAGTCTAACCTCCAATTATTTTATTGAATGCATATACTAAATTAATTAAATAAATCCAAATCCATCTATAAAAAGACGTTTATTCTCATAAATGATTTTATTATTTTTCAATTTTAAGCCAAGATTGGTAAATGTAAAAAAACGTTATAGAAACTCTTATTTCTTAATATTTCAAATAATTCATAATCTAACTGAAACTAATTTCAATAAAAAAATCAAATAAGTTTCTAAAATAAAATAGCATAAATTTCATAAAAAAAAATTAATGCTTCAGAGACATGTGAACTAAAATTAAATTAAAGAATTAAGATCATTAGAATTCCGTCAGTTCCTTGAAGTTCTGTTTGTCTTGACTATCAGTCAGCTACAATCCGCGATATCAGACGAGTTTCGAACTGAGCAAGTGATGATCAATAAAAATAGACTATAATAAAGCTGGCTATACTTGAATCCGTAAATAAGTTAAATCAAAAATCCAACCATGCTAGAAATGCCAATTTAAAAACACTTCAACATAAAATTAAAAAAAAATTATTTTACAATTTTTAAAATATATTTATTTAATTTTAGAAATACATATTACATTTTAATAAATTTATGTAACTAAAATTATTATACCTAGCATAAAATATGTTTTAACTACAATTTCCAGTAAACGCATCTGTTGACATTATATCTGCGATTTTTCATGTTTAGATTAGAAGTTTTGCATACAATAATCATTTATATCAATAAAAATAAAAAAGCAGTTATTATATATTCCTAAGAACCTTCTACTTCTTCGACTTTTTCTTCTTTTTTGAACTTTTAGCCTTTTTCTTACTTTTACTTCTCTTATGTTTGTTACTTGCTGTTGAATTAGGGGAAGATGATCGTCTGGATTTCTTCTTTTCTTTTTTATGTTTTCGTTTTTTCTTCTTTTTATTTTCATCAGAATCGGTATCTGATTCGGTTGCACTACTAGAGCTTGTTGAACTTTTATCAGTACCACTATGTGCCCTTTTGCTATTATGTGGTGATTTGGTTTTAGAGTTCCCCTTTGATTTAGCCCTTTTATCCGTATTTTTCATAATAACTTTGTCAGAATATTTTTGGGTATTTTGTTTTGACTGATTTTCACTAGTATTTGCTTCATCATTCGTAGATTTTTTGCGAATTGATTTTTCTTCTGATACTGATTCTCGACGTTTATTTATACGACTTCGTTTCTCCGGATGAGCTGGTGATTGGTTATTATCATTATATTTCCTTTTTGAATCTTTTAAATCACTAAAGTGTGATTTATTTTGTTTATTTTTTTCAGAAGCATGTGAATGTGATCTTTCATCTCTAATGTGTTGCTTGGATTTATAAAATTCATTCTCATTTTGAGTTTCTGTAAAACGAATATCACGTTGTTGAAATCGGAGATTGGGTCTTTCATTAAACCTTTCACGACTTCTATCATTGAATCTTTCAGGTGTCCGTCTTTGTTCACGGAATTTTTCTTTATCCCGGAATCTATCAATATCAAAATTTCTATCCCTTCCACGCTCTTGGAAATCTCGCCTACGATTAAAATTTCGTTGATCACGCATTCGATTTCCTTCGCCGATTTTGAACGGTGGAAAATCCCGTATTTTTTGTCGATTGAATAAATTTTCAGTTGAGCGCTTATTATCATTTCCGCGCTTAAAATTATCATCTCTTTCTCTGGCCATTTCTTCTCTACGATATATAATTTCACGAGATCTACTCCTTTGAACATTAATTTTTTCTATTCGTCCTTCTAGAGTTATGCGACGTGATGGGGAAGAAGAATTCGATTTATTTCGTTTAGGCCCACAATCGAGTACTTTACTGCCAAGGCGATCTTTAACGGAACGTACTGGGGAGCGTCTGGATTTTTCTGTTTTAATTTCCACTGATCTTTCTGATTTATTACTATCGGTGGGTACAGTTATTTGAAATGTGGGTAATTCTTTATTAGGACTGTGAGGCTTAACTAACACTGATGGGACTGGTGAGATATCTTTTGCCATTTCGTTGGCATATAGCTTTTGACGTTCAACACTAATTTTTTTAATTTCAATTGGACGAATAACGTTAATAGCTCGAGCAAATATTGCATTTTCAGCTCTTTTTATTACTTCATTTGTTACTCTAACTCCTTTTTCATCAGTTATCTGCTGACTAAGAGATGGTGTAGATGATAATTTTTCATCTTTAGCATGACTTTCCTCCTCTCGTTCCCATTTCGATAGCTCTGGTAATGGTACAAAAACATCTGGTTCACTTTTCTTAACTTCTGTCCCTTCAGGTTCCTCAATATCGGGTTCAAAATCAAGATTAGCATGAATATCTAATACAGAGTCAAATCTTTTGATTTCAGGAGTTTGTCGAGATTCAACTTTAGTTGAATTTTCTTCGTCTAGTTTTGTGTTATAGTCAAAACGAATTTCTTCTTTTTGACAGATATCACCATAAAGGTCTAGTTCATCTAATTTTGTAACATCTTTTGATTCTTCCTGTTTGCTATTTGATTTTGTGGATTTTTCAATTTTATCGACCTCTTTGCTTGAGCTTTTATTTTCATCTAATTTTTTATTTTGTTTGTCTAGATGTTTCCCATCTGGAGTCAACACATCTTCAGAAATAACTGTTTCTTTTTCCTCATCAGCTCCTGATGTTTCAATTTTGTGTTCATTCTCTTTTTCTTTTTCTTTCTTTCCTCTTTCCTTTTTTTCCTTTTTTATTTTCTTCTTCTCTTCTTTTTCTTTTTTCCTTTTCTTCTTCTCTTTAGCTTTTTTATCTTTCTTCTCATCATCAGAAGAATCTCTTTTTTTCTCTTTTTCCTTGTCTCGTTCAACTCTAGGAGCCTTTTTACCATCTTTCATATAATCTTTGCGTTCATTTTCATGTTTTTCTTTCAAATTTTCAGAATTTAGTTTATCTTCTTTTTCTCGCTTATTTTCATATTCAATTCTTTCCCTATCATGAGTATATTTATCACGACTGTCATCTATACGCGGCTCTTTACTAGAACGTTTTTCTTTATTTGGGTGCTCCTTACTTACCCGTTCTTCAGCTTTTTCGAAACGATGAGGCGTTCGTGAACGAGATCGCTTCCTTTTATCATAATTATGATTATTACTTGAACTTTGTCGGCTAGTTTTTGACCACGATCTTTTATCACGTTCTTTTCCATCTTGTCGACGTCGTTCTTCTCGTTCCGGTGTTTGTTTATCTCTATGTTCCGGTGATTCATTTCTGCTTGAATATATTTTTCGTCCGCCATCCTGCTGCCTAAAATCATTTCTATGTAGGCGATCATCAAAAACATTTTGATGCCATATATTTCTTTTTTCTGGAGTTGGTGAATTTTCATAGCCTGGAGGTGGTGGTTCATCTGTACCGGGTGGTCCATCATCAAATCGGTCCATTTTATAATTTATGCCTCGTTCATTTGAAAATGCTTCTCCTCTGTGACTATCACGTGGATGATGATACCTATGAAAAGAAAAAAAAAATTATTTTAAGAAATTATAAAAAATTTTTGGGATTAAATGATTATTCATAGGTTTAAAAGGATCGTCAAACATCCCATACTTGAACCTTTCGTAAGCTTATATCGACTGTGACTCAAAATGTTGAACATCCAATCGTCTTGTAATAGGCTTTCAGGCTTCTTGATTTTTAGCAAAAGGCAAAGAAATAGACATTGCATAAGTCAATAATTTCTTTATTTGATTTGTACAAAAAAATTACAATATAATATCACAGTTATACAATTTAATCTCTCACAGTTACATTTTAATCTCTTTTACAAGGATTATTATTTAATATAATTATTAGTAATATAAACTGCATTTTTTTTTTTTTCTTTTTCTCTTTTTTTAGTGCTCATTAAATAATGACTCAAATCAAACATAATACAAATGCTTAAGTCTAAAATTCTTCTTAATAAAAATAATAATAACAAATATAAATCCTAAATAAAATTTTACATATTAAACTTAATTATCTTATTAGTTTAATTTCTAAGAGTATTTAAATTCTAAAAATTAGACATAATTAAAAATTATATTCGTTACCTTTTTTAAACATGATATCTTAAGCAAAATATCTAATTTTAAAATAATTGTGATTATTTGGTAAAATAATTTTTTAGTCTTGGTCTAGTCCTGGTAAAATTTAATAATTCTTATATCAAAGTATTGCAATTAAATTTGTAATAGGCTTAAGTAAAACTTGCATTTCCTTTCGATTCATTTAATATAAATTAATTTATTTTCAGATTTTATTTATAATAAAATCTATAAAAATTTTATAATTGCATTCTTTTTATAAAAAAGTAATTAAAAAAATTTAATATACAATTTAGAAAATTATTATTATAAAGCTGAATCAAATTGATGACGATACTTTTTTATTTACGAGTGCTCAAAATTTTCCAAAATTACTTACACTATTGTATTAAAAATTAATAATGTCATGAATTTTTTTGATTATTTGATCTTTCTTTCAGAATTAAAGAATGTAAAAATAGTTCTATAGTATACCTTTTAGTAAATACGAAGTCGAAAAATAGATTTTAATTTGTAAATTAAGTTAAAATCATCAAAATAGTACTTATGTGTGTTTTAACTAAAGTTACATTTCTATAACTATTATTTCTATCAGTAAATTTAACTATTTAATACAACAAATCTATTCTCATAATATTTTCAATTATTGTATAATATGTACGAATATTTGTTATATCTAATGTAATTAAACCTTAACAATCCACAAGTTTCTCTCGGACACAGCTTTATATTTTTTTCCACATAAAAGAAAAATTTTATATAGCAGTATTACCAAAAAGCATTTTCTACTTATACTTCCAAGTGAGTTAAAAATTAGTTTTTGAAGTAAATCTTATTATTAACCATTTATTTTCCAAGAACACAATAATACATTTTTGGCTATAATAGCAAGATTTATATAATTTATTCCCCCTGTAAATGATCTAATTATTATAAATAAATAAATATAGTTGAACAATAAATAATTATTTATTTATGTGTCAGAATAAAATTGTTTTACATAAGCATCCATGGAGAATAAGAAAAGCTTCATCAAAAAGGATTTCAGCAAGAAATTGCTTTTGGCAATGCCTTTGTTTGTTCCATTCGTTCCTATTTGCTTTTGCTGTGACATTCAATTTTTTTTTTTATTAATTTTTGGCATTTTAAATACTTAGCGATAGAATAAAAGATTTAGTAGTAGTAATATCTCGCCTATAATGCCCTACTTATGACGTCTATTTTTATTCTCGCTACGCTATTTGCCCTATGTGTTTACCAAATATGTTTACTTCGTTTATAAATACTTATATATTTAAACATTTATTCTTTTATACAACCTATTTTTTCTCAATTTACATTATTAAATCTAAACCTTGTTTTTTTTGTTAAATTCTATTATTTATTTTAGAAACCTTACCAAATTCATAACTTGTTTTGTCTCGAAACTGACTTATTTTAAGCAAATTTTTCTTAATTTTTTAAAAGAAATTTAAATAATTATTATATACACACATATAGAAATACACTAAAGAAAATATTAGTGGAGTCAATGAATACAAAAAACAGGCGAAATTCATAAGTTCTAAAGAAGAGCTCCGATTTTGATGATTTTTCTTTTTTAAATTTACTATTTTTATATTATTTGAAATCAAAAACCTTTTGAAGCGGTAACGGAATTATTTATATTGTTAAGGGGATATTCAAGTTTAGTAATTCTAAAAAGTTGACTTTATTTGCATATTCTCATATCTTAACCCTTTAACAAAATGTTCCCAAGAGGATTTTTAGAAATTCAAATAATTATCGGAGTTACAGCTCATTTTGTGACGCATTTAGTCCTTAGTTAGTTCAGTCTTTAAAACTTTCAACGCGTTTTTCTCGAAACTACTTTTTTCGAAACGGTGTGCACGATTTCTCAGGTTTTATCTAACCAATTCATTTGAAGTTTGGCATAGAGATTTTTTATATATTACAGCAGGAGAATACGAAGAGTTTTTCAATAAAAGGAAAAAAAACGTAACCTTTTTTATAAACTGCTGACATTTCGTGAAGAAAAATTTTCTCTAAAAAACATTTCCTAGTTCCATAACCACACTTTTCTTCTTGAAGAATTAAAAAAAAATTCTTTTTCTTCATATTACAGGAAGGACTGGAATCGTGCAGAGGCAAGACATGCAAATTGTGGATTAAGTACTTTTGTATGGTATCTCTTCTTAAAGATGTCATAGCTGTAGAGAGACTTACATTTGAGAACTGGTGAGTTGATGATTCTATTTTTTCACGCTACAAGACACTCCTTATGAAAAAGATTTTGAAGTATACAAACAAAACCCTAGTGCTAGAAGATCTGATATGTAGTTCGCAAAAATTTCCACTGACCAGACAATAGAACAAACACTAATGAAGTCCATGAAAATAGAAGATGGTCCTTTCAGATGTGGAGCAACACCAAGTATCATTTTTAAATGGATAAAAGCAGCGTTATTTACAACGGATGTAGTGGATGGAATGGGAAAATATTGAAATGTTTCCTTTAAATCATCATATCAGCATATTGACGTAGGTGATAGCAGAATAAATGAAGATTCTAAGGCAGTAGACAAAATTGTAGAATTTTTAAAAGTTCACTACCTTTTTCCTGATCTACAGAAAGTCATGGCAATTTCCACAGGAGTTGTAGGTAACGAAAATATTAATTGTTATAAAGCATTTGATGCTTTATAATTAATTTAAGAAATAAAATGAAAGATTCAAACTTTAAAGATGTAAAAATGACCATAAAAGATTTTAGGATATAAAAATGTTAGGATATAAGAATAAAAAATAAAAATTGGTATAAATATTATAAGAGTTGGTAAAAATTTGTGCCTAAATAAAAGTTCACAAATAAGTTGGCCTACACAAGCTGATTAGTACTATTTTTATAGTATAGTAGTATTTTTATAGTTTCTTTTGAAAGTACTTTGGAAAAAGAAAACAGAGTGTATTGGCATCCAATTTAAGTGATCAGATTAAGGCAAAAGCACCTAGTTTCGAAAGATTTTCTATTGTCTGTGATGAGAGTGTGGACATTGGGGGCGTAGCACAGTTAGCTGTTTTTCTGCGTGCTTGTGACGCAGATTTTAATATTTTTGAGGAATTGCTGGAGGTAATATCGATGTATGGTACTACTATAGGACAAGATATATTTGATTGTGTTTATGAACTTTTGCAAAAATACAATCTACTTCTGTCAAAATCAACTTTTGTATCTACAGATGGCGCTCCTTCTATGACCGGAGAAAGCAAAGGCTTCGTTGCACTGCTGAAAAAGAAACTAAGCGAAAGTTATGGGGCATCCAACATTCATCATATACATACATGAAGAAGTGCTATGTAACATACGAAAGTAATAAACATGGACCATGTGTTGTCATATATCAAAAAAGTCGTAAATTTTATAAGATCTCGAGCATTAAATCGAACGACAATTCTCCGCTTTCTTAAATGAATTAGATTGCGAACACTCCGGTCTGTCTTACTATACTGAAATACGCTGGTTAACTTGCTCCAAAATTCTTAAACAGTTTTGGGATTTGAAAAATGAAATACAGGAACCCCCCTATAACGCGTTACTCTTATAACGCGAGTTCCTATAACGCGATTTCATCAGCCTCCTATAACGCATGTTTTACCCCGTATGACGCGCACATTTTTGTATTGTATTTTTGTATATACATACATATATAAAGATACTAAAAGGTGTAGAAGTTTTATGTCTATAATTTTTACTTTAACCCATTCAGTGCCAAGCAAATTTTACGTATGTTGCCGCCAGTGCCAAGCGATCAAATGTTACACTACCTACTACGAGATATCTCGTAGTTGGCACTTTTGCTACAACCCCTTACTATGAAATATCTTGTAGTTGGTATTGAATGGGTTAAATAAAATATTTATTTCTCAGTCATGTCAAGTGAAAATAAAATAAAGCTGAAAAGGAAATTTATTTCTCTAGAACAAAAAATTTATATTTTGGATCAGCTAAATAATGGTAAGAAAGCAGCAGTAATAGCAAAGGATATGGAGCTAAACGAATCAACAATACGAACAATTAAACAAAATGAAAGTAAAATTAGGAGTGCTGTAATGTCTAGATCTGTGCGAACTTAAGTAAATCTTCACGTGTAAAAGATTCGTTAATACCAAAAATAGAAAAATGTTTGATGATTTGGATAGAAGATTGCAACCAAAATAATATTCCTATAAATAGTTGCTTAATAAAAACAAAAGCCCAAGGAATTGGAGACTGTTTCTTCCGACGAGCCAAAATCCAAATTTGTCAGTAGTAATGGCTGTTTTGACAGGTTTCGAAAGAGATTTTCCTTACATAATATTCAAATTCAAGGCGACCGCGCCTCATCTGATTATGAAAGTGCTCGGAAATTTAAAAAAAAACTTCCGAAGATAATTGATAAAGGTGGATATACAGGTGACCAAGTTTATAATGCCGACGAAACTGGCTTATATTGAAAAAAATGCCTAAGCGAACGTATTTATCGAAAAACGAGAGATCTGCTGGTGGGTTTATGGCATCTAAGGAGAGAATAACCTTGCTTCTTTGTAGTAATGCATCTGGTGACCATATAACAAAGTTAATGTTCATCAATCGTTTCTTAAGCGCACACGCAATGAAAGGTATTGACAAGACTACACTTCCCGTTTACTGGAGAGCAAACAAAAAAGCATGGGTCACAGCTGCTATATTTCACAATTGGTTTTACAACTGCTTTGTACCTGAGGTCAAAAATTACTCGAAAACTAAAAATTACAGTTTCAAGCCTTTACTCCTGATAGACAATGCTCCAGGACCTAGTAGACCTCCAGCAGACCTAGTTCATCCAAGCGTAAAAGTACTTTTTTTACCACCCAATACAACATCAATACTACAACCTCTTGATCAGGGTATAATAAAAATACTCAAATCTTATTATATACGTAGGACACTGGACCTTATACTGGGAAAATTTGAATGCAATCCAGCTATGAAATTACCTGATATATGGAAAGATTTCTCAATTTTAAAATGTGTGGAGCTAATATTTCTATCTGTTCAAGAATTAAAGTCTTCGAAATTAAACGCCTGTTGGAAAAATCTTTGGCCTGAAATCGTTTTGCAAGAAAATTTTTTAGGATCTACAAGTATAAATATTGAACCTATAGTGAATATTGCTAGATCAGTGGGTGGAGAAGGATTTGATGACATGAACGAAGGAGATATTGATGAATTATTAAATGACGCTATAGATTTAGATGAGGAAGAGCTTGTACAATTAGCTGATGACGCAAATATTTTAAATAGTCCTGAAGAAAGCTCAGTGGAGCCAATTGACGAAGTAGACGATCTACTGAATTTAAAATAAATCAATACCCTCTTGCACCATATGTAAAAATTCTGGAAAAAACATAAAATAGAAAACGAAGAAACATTAGATAGTTAAATTTTAATTATTACAGACGAATAAGAAGATATGCGTTAAGTAGAGAAAGTAACAAAAATTAAAATTGTGAAAGTTTTGAACATTCTATCAATAAAAGATGTCGGTAGAACGTTATTTTAGATAGCTCCGATAGCGAATAAACATGTACTAAAATAGTTTTCGGAATTATGTAATTTATTTGAAATAAACTGTTTTTTACTTACATACATATTTACGTATTTGTTATTTATTTAAAATGTTCTTAGTTTGATTTTAATAAAACACCCAAATTTCGTTCACTCAGAACATTCCTTAATTTTTGATTTAAGCCCCCTTTAACGAGAAAAGTAAAACTTGCATCATTCGAACATAACGCGTTATACGGGGTCATACGCGTTATATGGGGTACTCCTATAACGCGGTCCCAATCTACCGCGTTATAGGGGGGTTGTCTGTATGCCAGTTTTTAATAACTAAAAATCAAGATACAAGTTTGTTTTTTAATCCAACGTGGTTGGAAGATTTGTCTTTCATGGTTGATATCACAAAACACTTATAAGATTTAAATTTGATGCTACAAAGAAAAGAACAGATCATTACGAACATGTGTGACAAAGTTAAAGCATTCAAATATAAGCTACTTCTTTGGGAAAATCAATTGAAAAATGAAGATTTAACGCATTTCCCCACATCCAAAATGAGCGAATTAAGTTCAGGTAAAATTGCATCATTTTTTTAATGTATGTAACGCTTAAAAGAAAGCCAATTTCTATGCATTTTAAGTTTTCTTCTGCGGGCGCCTTGACGTAAATCTTTTAGTTTTGGCTCATATTTGCCTTTCAGTTTGACACCCATGCTCTACAGGATATGCCATGCCCCCGTGTCCTCCAACGCAGAGGAACTAAAGAAAGCTCTAGCTGCCGATTCAAAGGCAGGTCCAAAGCCAATTTCCTTAGAGGAGTAACGGCACCGACAACTACGACGCCAAGAAGAAATTTTAGTATATCAACGTACACATCCAGTTGATACACCGCTGCCCAATTCATCTACAGTAGGCCACGCACCCTCCGCAGCAGCAGAATCCGCGAGAAAGAGTTAAGGAAAGAAGCAACGAGGAGGTGTCCGTGTACGTCTGCGCATTCTAATTGCCCGCATCCACAAACAAATAATGGAAACGAAGTACAAGGTTAAAAAGAAGCAGCTAATATTCGGGTTGGACAAACTAAGGGAGGACCAAAGAAGGGCGCAGCGTTATTAACAAACAAATTGAAAAAAAAACAAAAACGAATGACTAATTGTACCATGGAAGAATTTAAATAAAGAAAAAAGTTAGTTGTAAAATTGAAAATTGGTGTTTTAGATTCTTGAATACCTTTCTCTTAATTAATTTTGGAGTGACAGGCTAAGGCAGTGCAAACTATACATAACAAAGATACCGTTAAATCTTTATTGAACATGACCCGTAAAATAAAGTTAATAATACTGAAATCACAATTGGTCCACATGCTTTGTGAGAAAAAGTAACGACGAACTTTTTGACTACGAGCTGGCCCCCTATCCTCTTTCACTCTTTGATAACGCTGGAATGAGGAAAATGACCAAATCAACACTATATGATATTTTAATACAATGTGGAACGGATGTTAGCGATGTTACTAAATTTTTCTATATTTTTGACGGTAGTATGTTACTCCATAGATTAAAATGGGAACAAAATCAAAAGCTTGCTGACAACAGTACATTAAATAACGTAATAACTATGACACTAATGTTAAAGTTGTTTTTGATGGATATAGAATGATGGAACTAAAGCATCCGAAAGAAACCGTAGATATACACATGTATAAGTAATATCCTAATTGATTATTTATTTGAAAAAGTTATAAGATAAGTTTCTAGGTAACAGTTATTATAAAAATAGGTTTATTAATTTTCTCTTCAAAAAACTGTCCGAAAATAATTCTGAGTGGACTCAAACAGAAAGTGATGCTGATCGTTTAATTGTATAATCAGCTCTAGATTGCTCCTTCGCGTAGTTGTTGTAGCAGAAGACATTGATGTGTTAGTGTTATTAATGGCTATAACACCTGATGATAAAGAAATGTTTTTCTTAAAACCACTGAAAAATAATCTCCTACAACGAATTTATTCAACAAAAACAATGGTAATGAAATATGTGACTATTAAAAAAGAACATTTTTTCTTCATTCATGTGCTCACAGGACGTGATACTACATCCGCTTTCTATGGAAGAGGTAAAAACAAATTTATTAACATTTTTAATGACAATAAGAAGTAACGTGCAGCAGCTGGTAGCAGGTTGGTTGACTGGGAAAAACCGGTAGGCTTACCGCTATCGGCAATTTGGAACTGGTAGAAAAATCGAAATGCAATCGGTCGGCGTCTGAATTTTGGGTAGAGCAGGTCCCTGTGAAGAAATTCAAGAGGTTTTTTTTTTAAATACTTACAATTTTATTTATGGAAATAATCGATTTTGCAATAGTTAATTAATAATAGAAACTCTAAGCTTCTATATTTGTTTGGGAATGAAAGTGTAAAGGAACGTGTCAGAGTTAAGAGTTCTCTTTATTCTATAAGTTGCAGTTGACTTTGTGCTGTTTAAAACAAAAAAAAAACAAAAAAAAAAAAAAAAAAACAAAAAAAAATATTAAAATCAGTAATAAGAATTATTATGAAGTGAAACATTTACATGTGACATGTGACATTTTGGAAAATATATAAGTGATACCCGAGTCGAAATATTTGATACTGAATTAATACTGATCATCCTGAGTAGACCCTTATTTGATACCGATAGTGTTGAATTGAACCTGATTTGATACAGAATATACTGAAAGTTGTGAACTTTTGGCGTGTCAGTATGTTCAGTATCAAATCAACATCAGCATTTTGAATTAAAGTTGATGTTGATTTGATACTGATAGTGTTGAGTTGAAACTGACTTGATACTGAAAGTGTTGAAAGATGTGAACTTTTGTGTTTCAGGATGATCAGTATCAAATCAACATCAGCATTTTAGAATTAAGTGGATGTTGATTTGATACTGAACGTGTTGAAAGTTGTGAACTTTTGCATTTCAGAATGATCAGTATCAAATCAGCATCAACTTAATTTTCTATTTTATTTTAATGACAAAGTAAAATATATATGTCTCTCTCGCTGTATGAAATATTATTTTTCAATGCAAAAGTGACAGTTCCGCATCCATTTTATTTTAGAGTCGGCGTATCCGTGATAAGATAATGTGATACTTTTTTAAATTAATTTAAGTGATTATATAGTTTTTATTAATAAATAAATAAAACAGAAATTTTTAATTTAATTAAGTGACTTTAAGTGATTTAAGTAACAATTTTTTTGTTAATATATTATACAGTGCAATAAAAGTAGTGTTCTTTTAAAACTAATAATAAAGTTTCCGAATTGGAATATTGAATGGTAAGTATTAAATTAACTTTAAATTTTTATTTAATAAAAGAAATTTCATTGCTTTTGTAAAAAGCAAGTACAAAATAAATTTAACATATCTTATTGTAATTCTTTTGTGTTGACAGGTTTAATAATTTATTGTTTTTCGTTATTGTGTTATCAATTCATCAATGGAATTATCAATTTACTTATATTTATATAAATGCTTTGCTTTTGAAATTATGTTTAATTTTTTCCCTTTTAAAAGTATTTATTTTCAGGTTGTTATTAAATTAAAAAAAGTATAATCATACATCCTACCACTTTACCACTACTGATACTGATAGTGTAGGATCGCTTATTTTGAATACTTCCCGGTATCAATTCAACATCAAATTTTAACATAAGAGTAAATGTAAGAGAGGTACTGAATTGATACTGGTGGTACTAGTAAAGTGGTAGGATGTTCATTATCAATTCAGTATCAAATATTTCGACTCGGGTACATAATATTGAAAGGACAAATCAGGGTGAAACATAGTTCGACGATTTTTATGGTTGATGTACTGCTTGTAGCGTAAATAGAGTGGCAGAGAAACTATTTTCCTTTTAATTAGCACATAATGGAAAGCAGAGCGATCAGCATATGGGTATTTTCCATAAGACAAAAGTAATGGAAACCATAACGCTTATAAAAGCTGAAAAAGGAAGGTATATTATATATAAGTTTTTTTTTGAAAAAAAAGGAAATTAACTAATTTGGAATAACTAATTAAGAAGTAATTAAGAAAAAAAAATTTTTTGTCAATAGATATAAAACGAAAATGTTTGGCTTGCCTAAGATTTCATAAAGGATGCAGAAAACTTAAATTTTGTTATAATAGAAAGAAATCCTGACATTGATGGGTTTAATCTATTCCTTGGGGATCCTTATGGTCTAAATAATCATAGTTGGTTTTTTTTGAGAAAAAAAAAGTAGAAAAGGATAAATTTTAATGTTGGTTATAAATAAATTAGTATGTATGATAGTAAATTTTTTTTTAAGTTAATAATGTAAGCTTAGAAAAAAAGGAAAGGAAAAAAAGAAAAATATATATAAAAGGAAAAAGCAAAAGAGAGAAAGAATTTTTTTTTAATTTTCAGAGCTCCAGATTGCTGGGCCCAACAAAAAAATGGAATGAGTAAGCATAATTAGTTCTTAAGGAGAGTTTAAATATATACATATATATAGTTTTGCATACATATTAAATTTTTTTTTAGCGTATTTAACTAATTTAATTATTGGTATCATTTTTTTCTTTTTTTTTATTTTGTGCCAACGAACAAAAAAAAAATAATAATAAATAATAAAAGTATTAAGTAGTTCAAAAAAAGAAAAATTATTGCTGCATATTTTTTTTGTATTTGAATATTAAATACATCCATATATATTTATGTTTTACTCAAGGAATTATATGTCTATACGGATCCTGAAAATTTTTTTTCTTGACTGAATAAAGGATTATGAGTACTAAAGTTTTTTTTAATTAAAATGTCCTAATCCCTTTTTCCCTTAAAACTTTTTTTTGTTGTTACAGGTCAGCCAGCCCCGTCATAGGATGGTCGAGCAAAGGGGCTTAACTCCTTTGTCTCGAGTTCCTTTTTTTTTATTCGTTCAGCTAGTTTTTTTTTCTTTCTGCGGCCTTTATCCCTTTTAGTTTGAGCTTTATGCTCTTTTTCTTCGAAAGCTCCATTTCTAGTAACAAGATTTAGTTCTGTGTGTAGTCGGCAAGAACCACCCCTTTTATTTCCACCGCAATAGCCGGCATAACAAGCTCGCTACTACTGCCGATAAACCACACATAGAAAATCGTGCCTATGTTTGGTCCTCAGGGATATGGACCCTTGCAAAAAACATATGGTCACGTAACAGAACTTGGATAAAAGGATAAAAGCGTACAGCTTAGTACGTTGCCTCCGACAGAAGATGCATTCAAACATATTAGAGTTTACTTACAAGTCCAGCAATCGAAAAACAATTCTTCAATATCTCCTGAAGAATGGGGTTGGCAAAAGATAACTATTTCGAACCAGTGAAAATGACACAACGAGCAGCCTCTAACAACGTTTTAAAAATCATACTTTCCTCTTGCAAAACAGGATGCGGTTCAGCCTGTGGCTGCAGAAAGGGTGGTCTGTATTGCCGCCTGCCTGTATTGTTTGCAGTGGAATTGACTGCGATAACCACGCACCACCCACAGAAGATGAAGAATACGATACGCAAATATAAATTAAAAAATTAAACTCAGATATTTGCTAATTATATAAATCTATTTTTATCTAAAATGTAAAATTCGACATATTCATTCATTATGGCCTCCATTTTTATTATTATTTTAAACAAAAACAATGCCCACTTTTATTTGTATATAAACATTCTAAAAATACATATATGTCACAATTAAATTATAAAAACTAATAGAGTGTTCATAGTATAAGTGTTACATTCTGGACGTGATTTACTTTACATATAAAATATTATTAATTAAAAAGTAAATATAACAATTCAGTGACATAGATTCTGCTATGGTTCATGAGCTTAACATGATGCGATGTGAATTGCTAATACTACAATTTCATAATATCAAACATTAGCATGGGAATTACTATCTCAGCAGTAATTATCCATTAATGAATTACTAAAAATATTGTAATAGAGAAATAGCAAGTAGTCAGTATTTGTAAATAGCTCCGTTTAGATAGAGCTTGTGAAAAATTAAATAAGGAACGATTTTGGGAATAAACCATCTTTTTCTTTAAGGCCTTACAATGATTATTATTACAATGATTTCCTTTGTTTTTGTCTATGTAAATAAACCAGAAAATTTTTCATAATTGATAAAATATTACTTTGTTAATTTTTTTTCCACTAAACTACTTCATATTTACTACTTCAAAACCAAATATCTTCTGCTTGTATTCAAACACATTTATTTTACGTGGGTTTGAAAATATTGATAAGCCCTTAAAGATAGGTAGAAAATTCTTATCAAACTATGCGGAAAAGCTTACTTTGTTAAATTTTAATTGCCCTATGGAAAACAGTTACGCTATTACAATGTTTCATTGGAAAACATTTATAGTTTACGAAAATTAAAGCAAAATATTAGCTTATGAATCGAAGAAAACTTTTCCTACACTGAAAAAAAAAGGTTAGTATCATCAAACTCGTCATGAGTTTGAAAGATTTCAGATCAAATCAGGGTTATATAGATTGGAATAATATCTCAGACGTTAATATAACCTAATGAATATTTCTGAATCAACTACACAGTGGGGTTGAGTGAGGTGTTTAGCAAATATGAGCGAATAATGCCTCCAGCTCAACGAATTATTTCCTTCATATTAAAACAACAAAAAGAAAATACTTCAAATTTGCTAATTTTGCCTCCTTAGCTGTTAGTAATAAGTTTAGAGAATAGGAATCAATTTTTTTTAAAAAATAAACAAAGTTTTTACAAATAAATAAATGCGTTATCTAGTTGAAATAGCAACTGTAGCATGTGCCAAGTTTTGACAAATAAAATAACTTTTACATATGGCTTTGACTTTGCCGACTTTTTGATGTATTTTGTTTTATGATTTTGTAGTACTGTGTAGGCTTTGACTTTGCCGACTTTTTGATGTATTTTTTTTTATGATTTTGTAGTATTGTGCAAATTTTAGTTATTATTCGAATGTTTAGTTTATGTTTGTTTTTTCTTTTGCTATCTTTCCTAACTCAATCAAATTTGGTTAGTCTTACACAGTACGTGCAGCTTGAAGGGCAAAGTGAAATTGTGTGTGGAAAATTTGGATTATTTTTTTAATTTCATTATTTAAATCAGTTAGTGCAGTGTTTATAATAAAAGTGCTGTGAATATTTTTGTTTTTTAAAACATGGATGAAGAAACAAGCTCCTACCTAGAAAACTGGGGGTTTTCAGAGTTCATTGATTTATTTAAGGGTAATTATACTCATTTTTCTACGAAGTTATCCACATTTTTTTCATAGACTTACTATTTATGTATTTTTTATTTTCATTAATATTAAATTCATTTAAACTCTAATATTCTAAACACAACTAGTGAAATTTCCGAATTTCTGGCTTCTGGAAAATATAATTTAAATCATGTTTTTAAACTTCGATGTTTGTCGATATGTACATGACAAAGACATGTATAACCATCGAATATAATAATTGGAGAACATTTTTTAACTTTTCCTTTTGCTCTTTGTTTAAATTAAAAATAATATTCCATTAGATCAGAAAATTACCATTGAGCGCTTCAAGCTTTTGCGACCAGAAATAATAAAGGAGTTGATACCTGTAATAGGGACGCGCATCGATTTTATCGATAAATGGGAAAACGAATTTAGTTCTTGTAGGAAATTGGATAATAGTGTAAGTACAAGCATTTTTTTGGTCTTCAAATTTTTAATTGCAAAAAAAATTAAAATTTTGCAAACATTGAAGATTATTTTTTTATATTATCTTTTAGGTCCACAAAGAGGATGTTGATATTGATACAGGAGTTTCAAGCTCGTCATTAAGTATGAATTGGAAAAGAAGCTATAACACAGAAAGCGTGTATAGAAAACGCATCAAGCAAAATACGTCAAATTATCTTGAAGATCTATTAAAAAGACACTCCTTTGGTAAACCATTAATGGAAGAATACCATAAAAACGATTTTAAACTATCTGATCATTCGAGCTTGTTACTGTGTGAAATAATAGCATGCGATCTAATTGAAGATCACGAAAGGTTTGAGATTAAATCAAAGCATAAAATTTCTGTGTGTGTATTACCATCAGTACCTTACTTTAATTTTTTTTTTTAAATTATAGTCGCCTCACTAACACTGATTACTCGAATTTGGCGGATGAAATTATTGCTATTTTTCCAAGAGAAGACCGCGATACATATTACATTGCACCAAAACCAAAAAGAGATTCGCTGCTGAATAAATCCGAGCATGCACGTGGAAGACTAGTCGATAAATTTCACAACAAGCTTCAAGCTTACAGACGTATGATTGGTTTTAAAAAAACAAAAAAATCAAACAGTGCAGAAGCTGATGGTGCTGCATCCGAACGTAAATTAATTTTTAATTTCATTATAATTATTTGTTATTTTTTAATTTCGCAATCAAGTAGTAATCATTAATATTTACTAGCGAAATAGACATAACAATTCATTTGATTTTAGCATTAGACGTTCAAAAAAGCCTCCACTGGTTAGAACATAACGACAATTTTAATGAAGCGTTGGTTCATTAGAAAAGGACATCAGCTGCAAGATTGAAAATATTAAAGAATACAGGTGGTAGTGTATTCAAAGTTTTGAGTACCTATCGAATTCTACGCGATCCACTTAATGGACCTCAACTTATTGATATCGAAATTTTCGTCCAAATTCTACTGTTGGCTCATCTTATTCCACCTCGTTGTACTGTTGTAGCAAAAAATAAAATATATTGGAAGCCTTCTGTTGAGGAGAGTAAAAACGGAATTGCATGTTATATTGAAGTAAGTATAATTGATGTAAAATATACAATAGTTTGTATTAAAAGTATATATAAATTATATACAAAAGTGAAAAAAAAACTTATGTATTGTTCACTTTACAGAAGGCTGCTGATATTGAAACAAATCATATAGTGAGAGTGGATCAAATGTACAACTATGGCTTAACTGTACAGCCGTATATAGTTGGTGTTGGAAATACCTTGAGTGACGTGAAGGATTTTTATTTAGTTATAGATAAAGTGCGCTATAGATTTAAATCGCCATTAAAAGCATTGGACACATGCTTCAAAATTTTTTATACGTGGAATGCTGGGTTTCCCCCGGAGTCACAACAGGTTTGGATTTTTTTACAATATGCTCTCTACCAATTCAAAACAGAGTATGATATAATAAAACCACATGTCAATAAACTATTGCAGAAGATGGAAATTGACTACAAAAAATTTTGAAATTAGTATATCTTTTTATAATATACAAGTAAGGTAGATTTCCAATTATATTAATTTTAGTATATTTTTCGAAGTATATCAATTTATTTTATGATAGAATCTTTATATAATTTTAGTGTAAGAAAATTAATAATTATATTAGTAGGTATAAGTCCAAATAATTAAATAACGTAAATAATGGATTATATATGTCCTTTTTGTAATCTTCATTTCGATGACACAACGTCATTTTTTGCACACACAAGACTTAAACATAGTTCTCATTATTATAATAAAACCATATGCAAACAAAAACAATGTCTACGAGCGTTTACTGATTTTTATACCTACAAAAAGCATATTCTTAGTAAACACAAACCTATTAAAGCTGTTTCTTTGAATAGTACGATCGATATTCAAATGATACAAAATATGAACGAACATGATTTTTGTGACACCGATAATATTTTTTTAACTACTTCACAAACAGTTGAAAGTGACGGTATTGCTTCGGACATAACCACATATAAAATTACTCCCGAAGAAGTTAAAAGCGCAATGGAAAGTTCTGCATTTTCATTTCTCGGACATTTATATTCAAAATCGAAAGTAACTAAAGATCTTATACAAGATATTGTTGAACATGTTTCAGAACTATTTGATACAGGTATTGAACTAATCCAACAATTACTACATAGTAAAAATATTATAAATCCGGAAATAGAAGAAATGTTGGAAAATTTTAAGAATCCATTTTCAAACTTAAATACTGAACATTTAAGAGAAAAAAATTTCCAGCAAGCAAATTATCTAATAAAACCGGTAACTTATATTATTGAACCTACTATTGTGTGTAAGCGTAATAAAGATAACACGGAGTTTTTAGATATTCAAAATACAACCGGTCAATTTATTCCTATGCGCGAGACTTTGAAAAATTTTTTGCAATTACCAAATGTTTTTTCTACGATCACAAACCATATTTTTGATTCGAAAAAAGGACCGGGTCATATTACAGACTGTATACTGAAAGGTAGTATTTGGAAAAATATCGAGTCTAGTTCTGGTGGTAAATTAATTTTACCTTTGTCAATTTATTTTGATGATTTTGAAGTAAACATTCCCTTAGGATCACATTCCGGTAAAAATAAACTCGGTGCGGTATATTATAAAATATCCTGTCTGCCTCCTCAATATATATCGAAAATCGAAAATATCTTTTTAGCTTTACTTCATAAAACGACAGACAGGAAACATATATCTGATCAAAACTTAAAACCAATATTCAAGCCTCTTCTTGATGAATTGATATTTTTAGAGACAAATGGAATCACTATAAATGTAGATAGATGTGAAAGAAGCGTTTATTTCGTACCGGTTGTATTTGCAGGTGATAATCTAGGCATACATGAATTATACGGTTTCAATGAAAGTTTTAATTCAACTCACCCATGTAGATTTTGCAAAGAAGATAAGTCCCAAACTACGATACAACTAACAGAAAATTCAATGTCACTTCGGACGATTGAAAATTATGAAGAAGATCTCACAAATTTAACGTGCGGAATTAAGCGACCAAGCGTATTCGAAAAATTACCAAATTTCCATGTAACAAGGCATATTTATGTAGACGTGATGCACGACCTATTTGAGGGTGTTTGTAGATATGTCTTACCAACAGTATTGAAAAATTTGATCCGAGTTGACAGTTTAATAACTCTCGAACAATTAAATAATCGAATAAATTTTTTTTCTTACGGACAAACCGTGAAAAACAAAGGTATCCCACCATTCACTGAAGAGAATTTAAGTAAAGAATATTATACATGTTCTGCATCCGAAATGAAGACATTAGTGGAACATTTGAGCCTAATGATTGGAGATCTAATACCGCGAAAAAATCGAAGCTGGCGCCTTTACATAGTATTAAAAAAAATTTCTTGCATATTGCTGCGTCAACAATTTGATGAAAATACTTTCCTTGAATTAGAAACATTAATCTCTCAGCATCATAAACTTTATCTCTCACTCAGCGATAGCAAATTAAAGCCCAAATTTCATCATCTTTTACACTATATAAGGGTTATTAAAGCAATAGGACCTGTTTGGAGAGAATCGTGTATGCGTTTTGAGGCTCGCCATAAAAAATTGAAAGAGTATGCTCAAGCAATTAGGTGTCGTAAAAATATATGTTTCAGTTTAGCATTAAAAAACCAGCTAGAATTTTGCAAACGATTAATGACTAAAGTTGGTTTGGATGATAAATTTATTTGTGGTCCAATTAATACAATTTTGCTATCTAAAATTCCAACTTTCAAACATTTCAAGACTTATATTCCTCAACATTTGTGGAATGTGCCATTCAATACTACCAACTGGGTACAATTGATTGGTACACGGTATACCAAAAATATGTTAATAACAATCAATAATGATAACAGAATGATGATTTTTGGAAAAATTGAAGAAATATTAATTGATAAGAATAATGAAATCAAATTCCTATATAGAAAATATAAAACGCTTCAACTTGATGAGCACTATCACGCTTATCAAATTACTCCAGATTTTCAGTGGGGCATTACAGACAGTAAAAATTTATTTAAACACGAACCATATACTGAGCACTATTGTGCTGGTAAATGCTTTGTGAAGTGCTAAAATGATGTGTAATAATCCATTTACGATGATGTACGAGTTTATGTATGCCAAAGTAAGATTTATTATATATAAGATCAATTGATTGTACCAAAAAAATGATTATTTTTTATATGTATATTATATTTACTACAACATATGTAATAGAATATATTTTGTTAAAATAAAAACATTTTATTAACTTGAAAAATTGTTTTATAGCATCTATATTAAATTATATATATTTAGTGAATAATTCGCAGAACAAAATTTTTTGTTGCTTTACATACGTATTTATACCAAATGAACTATAACTATTCATCGCAGCAACCAAAAAATTGATTACTTTGAGTATATTTCTCTGTGTATGGAAACAACGTTTTAATTGAATTAATTATATATTTAGACTGAATTAATTCAATTAAATGCTAAATTGATATTTTTTTTCTTTGGAGTTATAAAATAATACGGTTTTCCGTTGAACTACATAGATAAGGTTGATTCAACCCCGCCATTAGGTTGAGCCACTGTCAAGATTCAATTCGCCATATTTAACCTCACGGCGAGGTTGAATCAATTACTATTCGATTATTGTTAGGTATTCTTTTTTTCAGTGTACTTACAATTTTTTTCTCCTCCATTGGTTATTATTTTTCAATTTTTGCGATTTTAATATTAAAACAATATTGCAAGCTATAAAAAAATATTTTTTCTTACTCATTATCGCATAGATTCAAAAGTTATAAGTGATAGAGTACGTGGGGGTAAAAACGACGCCTGAAAAATTCAAGAAGCTGTAACTCGAAAACGAAAATATTTAGACCCCCACTTTTTGTGTTTTTTGTCCATGAAATTTCATCTACTTTCTATCCTAAGCATTTGATCATACATTTTTGGGTCACCCTGTATAAATATCAAAATAAATGTTTAAACAATATAAATAATTCCGTCCGCGCTCCAAAAGGTTTCTGATTTCAAATAATATAAAAAATAATAATTTAAAAAAAAATCAAAATTTGAGCTGTTCTTTAGAACTTGCGACTAAAATGCTTTATTGACTCCACTATATGTAGTACAATTTTAAACGAAAATAGTAGTGTGATTGATAAAATTGGACTTACACAATTTCCAAAAAAATTATATTTGTAACTTCATTGACTAGGGGAGAAGTGGCATGAAAGAGCTATGTTTTGAAAGAGCCACCCTCATTAATTCAATTGATTTACATCGAACCGTATGCAAGTTTCTATTTTTAGATGGCAACACTAAATACCTGTCACCCCCCGATATTTGACATTTCTCAAAATAAAATTAGCAAATGTATAAATTTTTTAAGTTTTCATCGTAAAAAAGTAAATATTTATGATAATTTTATTTGTTTTTTTATATTCAAGTGCTTTCAGATAATATTAAAGTAAGAGCCGGCCTTTTAATATTTAATAAAATTCAAACTGTTTTTTTATTTTTTAGGCAACTGTTACAAATATGTCTAAAATTGACAAACAAATTCTAAATAAGCGAATAAGACCATCATCTTCTTCAATAGAGAATGCTGTTGACGAAATAATCAACAAAAAACAATCAATAAGTAAAACTGCTGAAGTTTTTGGTATATCAAGAGCCTATTTGGGTAAAATTGTCAGGAAATTAAAAAATTCTGGTGAATCAACATACACTCACTGTCCTAATATAGGCAATAAACGCATTTTCACAGTTGATAAGGAAAAAAAACTAGCCAGTTATTTGAAAACTGCTTCCAAAATGTAAGGCCGTAATACAAGACAACAAACAAAGAAATTAGCATTTGATTATGCACAAGCTAACGCTGTTTGTCCAGAAAAATGGAAAGAAAATAAAAGTGCTAGCGAAGATTGGTTGAAAGGGTTTATGAAAAGGCACAAAGAGTTATCAGTTAGAAAACCTGAGAGCACTTCCTTGTCCAGAGCAACCAGTTTTAATAAACAGAACGTTAATTCATTTTTTGCAAAACTAACAGCCGTTTATTGTAAATTCAACTTTCCGCCTCATATGATATTCAATGCAGATGAAACAGGTTGCACTACTGTAACTAACCCTCCTAAAGTGATTGGTGAACGAGGAACGAAACAAATTGGTCAAGCAGCATCAGCTGAACGAGGGACTCTATCGACAGCCTTATTTTTTATTAATGCTGCTGGCGGATTTTTACCACCTGTTCTTGTCTTTCCTAGAGTAAATTACAAGGACATTATGTTAGCCAATGGTCCTGCAGGGGCTCTTGGATTGGCAAACATTTCAGGATGGATGGATGAGGAATGTTTTTTGAAAGCTCTTAAGCATTTTGTATTACACGTTAAGCCTTCAAAAGAGAATCCTGCTCTTATTTTGATGGACAATCACAGTTCTCACGTTAATCTTAGTGTAGTTCAATTTGCTCGTGAAAACTATATCATAATACTTACATATCCACCACACAGTAGCCATAAACTCCAACCTCTCGATGTCACAGTATATGGTCCCTTTAAAAACAGATATCGTATTGCAATGAACGAATGGATGCTGTCAAATCCTGGAAAAACCGTCACAATTTATCAAGTTGGGCAGTTTGTGAAAGACGCTTACCTTTCTGCATTTACTCCCCAGAATATTACAAAAGGGTTTCTTAGCACGGGAATTTATCCCTTAAATTCGAACATATTTTCTGAGGAAGAATTTATGTCGTCATTTGTGACAGATAGATCTGATTCATCTTCGAAGGTTGATTTGGACAATATTACAAATATTATAACAACAGAAAATAACTTGAGGTCCAGTTCATCTGCTACTCCTACACTTCCAGGTCCGAGCACCTCAATACACGAAATTATTTTGCCAGAAACTGTGAGACCATTTCCAAAGGCTGGTCCAAGAAGAAATATATTGCGTAATAAGAAGAAAATTTCTTCAGCAATTATGAAGGAAAAATTGAAAGAAAAGGAAACAAAAACAAAGCGAAAGGGAAAGAATACTCGCAAAGTGACCACCAAAACTATGACAAAACAAAAGTATAAAACAGATTCAATTTCGTCAGATTCCGACAGCATAGTTTTATTGAACCTCAAAAAAACTTTTCCAAGGAATAAATGTAAGAATATCTGCATCTTTTGTAGTGGAAAGTATAAAAGTAGTAATGAAGAGTGGTTCCAGTGTAAAATATGCTCTGGTTGGTCACATGAGTCATGTGGTATCAAAGGAGTCAAGAACTTTTTTTGCCAAAATTGTTTTTAATTCTTTAAAATTTATACAAATTTTTATATTCGTAAGTAGATTTTTTGTTTACCAGTGTATTTTATAAAAACTGTACCTAGCATTAAGAAAGATATAGGAAAAATAAAAATCAAAATAAGAATGTATATCCAATATAATATTGTTATTCTTTGCAATATCGACTCGGCTCTTTCATAACCATGGTCGGCTCTTTCATTGCCTGTAGGCATTGAAAGAGCTGAATCTTCGTTTTTTTTTCAAATAGAATAAATTCAATTAATCTCGTTGATTTTTATAATTCTGTTTATGTATTGATGTACTTAACAAGTGAAAAAATATGTTCACTTTAGAATCACCTGCATTTTGATTATTTAATTGTATTTTGTTGGAGCTGATTTAAAACTGGCTCTTTCATGCCACTTCTATTTGTCTTTAAAATTGTAAAAATTCTGGCCTGGGAATCCTTTAATTATACATAGACGTTCTTGAATGCTTTAAGATTGTCGGCTTATTTTCAAAAGGAAAATTTCTCATTTTTTATTGCAGGGACCTTTTGCAGGTAATTCCTAAAAATTTCAAAGTTGATTTTGTAAATTTTATAACACATTGAAGGATATTTTTTATTGCAGGGACCTTTTACAGGTAATTCATGAAAATTTAAAAATTGGTTTTGTAAATTTTATAACACCAGAAATTGAAGGATATTTTTATTATTAAAATTCGCAAATAAGTCTTTCTTCCTTGAATATATTTTGTATAAATATCTTGAAAAAGGATTTTACTTTCAAAAATATACTATCTTCTTAGTTGACGGTTTGTCAAGTTTTAGTGTCGAAAATTTCAAAATAATTTTTTTATTTAATTAATATTGAACTTAATATAAAAAAACTTAACTAATTTTGAAAACCTGTGAAAGTGAAGCTTAATAACACGAACACATTTTCACAAGTTTTACGATTTTTAAAAATAATTATAAATTTATTTAGGAAATATAAAAAATATACAATATCACTATTCCGAACAAAAACATGAATTAATTAATTTATATATTTCAGTTAAAGGAAAACTTTTTGTTCGGATTTTTTTCTATATTGGAATGGAGAACGATTGCGACAATGTGTTGGAACAGCATTTCAACGATCGAATGTCAGATGTGCCGACCGAATCTGATGATTCATTTTCTGATGCAATATGTGGAAGTGAATCAGAAAGTGAAGAGGAATACGGTTCAGATTGGTCTGAGTTTGATCCGCCTTTAAATGCTGAAGAGTTTAGAGGCACACTTGGTCCTACTACGTTTTCAAGAAAAAATATAGAAGAAACAGTAGAACTATTTATTGGCTCGGATTTTTCTGAAATGGTTACTTTGGAAACCAATAAGTATTATCATCAAAATGAAAATTTGTATAGACTACCCAAAAAATGTGCAAAATGGTATGATTTGACCACAACTGAGCTGAGAAAATGGTTTGCCCTCGTTATCATCATGGGCCTGGTGAAAAAACCAAAAATTGAAAAAGCACAAATGTAATGTGTAAATCCTGTGGAGTTTCATTGCACATAGGAGAGTGCTTTGCGATCTACCATCAAAAAAAGAAATATTAATTTAGGTTATGATTTTTAGATATAAGTTAAAGTTTTTAGTTTTATAATTAAGTTACAAAAAATTGTAAGTTTAAATGCGGAGTTTTTAATTATATTTTTGAAATTCCTTATTACATTATATGTGTTGAGACGAGAAAACTGGCTACATCAAAAAACCTGACTTAACAGTAAGTACAGGTCTTGAATGCAAGCTAGTCACCAAACAATCAGGCAGTTGTTGTTCAGCTATCAAATGAATAGCACTTATAAATTAAGTTTCATTAGTTGTTTTGCAAATTAAGTCAATATGCATGGAAGGAGATGTAATTCAAATAAAAGGAAAAGTCAATCACAACATCCAGTCTTATTTTACTTATCCAATTGATTACAAAAAATTTAATATCGGACTTGCTGAAAAATTTGATAAACGCTTCACTGTACGCAATAAGTTCAAGAGAAAAAAAGTTTTATGTTTTCACAGTCCGGGACAGTCGAACAAATTTTTTATCCCTCTAAACTTTGTTTTATTTTCATTAGAAATAAATAGTTAATAGTTAATAGTTAATAGTTAAGAGTACATAGTAAGCAGTGCCTTTTTGTTTTTCCTTTTTTTATTGATTTCCCTTGAAAATTTTAAAATTAATAACCATTCTTTTCCAGGTTTTTAGCTAGTGGAGATTCATGCAAAACTATTGCACACAGTTTTCGAGTACGCAGTTCGACAATAAGGAGCATAATAATAGATGTTTGTAATTCAATTTGGAACAGACTTCAGCCAGTTTACATGCCTATGGGAAAACCCAGTGAGAGGTTTTCAACAAAATTGGAACTTCCCTAATAGTATTAGAGATATTGATGGAAAGCACGTGACAATAAAACGTCCCAAAAATTAAGGATCACGATACTTCAATTATTTGAAAAAATACTCTTTTTTCCACTTGCCATAGTTAGTGCAGACTCCAAATTTACGTGGGTCGATATTGCAGGTTTTGGAAGAAATAGTGATGGTGGAATTTTCAACGCATCTATCATATCAGACCTAACACATCTACTACAACCCCTTTAGTACTCATAATACTGTATTTTCCGCACCGTGAAACCGATTATATAAATAGTTTCAAAATGTTGAAAAGACTCTTGATCAGTGAGCCAATACTAAAATATCCAGATTTTAACAAAATTTTTACATATTGTCACAAGCTGGACATCCCATTTGTTATGCGAGCCGTACTTTAAACGAGCACGAACAATGCTACAGCACAATTGAGAAAGAGCTATTAGCAGTCGTATGGGCTACAAAATACTTTAGACCATATATGTTTGGAAGAAAGTTTATCATAGAAACGGATCATAAGCCATTAGAATAGTTATTTTCAATAAAAGAACCGAACTCTGAACTAGTACTACGGAGACTCAAATTGTCAGAGTTTGATTATAAAATAATATACAAAAGAGGCATAAAAAACGGCAATCCAGATGCCCTGTCACGTATCGAAGCAAATTTAACAGAATTAACAGTCTGTTCAAAGAACTAGGTATCTTTGTCTGTCTGTCATAGGTGTAAGAAATACCATGAAAGGGGGTTTCACACCATAAGACAGGACAACTGGAAATTGCTCCGTCTCCTTGTGTAAAAGCTTTTTTGAGGTTATATAGAACAAAATAATCATGTCCCATCGATCCCAAAGATCCGCCAGATTAGCCAACTGATATACTAAAAAGAGGGGAACTAATAGGACATTGACATTATTACAAGATGTTGATTACATTTTTTTAAACAAATTTTTTATCTTATTTATTATTCGTAGTTACGATATTTTTTTTTTATGTATAGATACTAAAAAAAAAATAAAATGTCAGGAGATTTTAAAAATCTAGGCCGAAGGATGGATGGTTATCCGATTATTTTTAATATAACATGTCAAACCCAAACAGAAGAATACACAACAAAATCAGTTAACCGCCGCCTGGTAGATCAACCGGTAATTATAAATACATTTTTAAAATTTTATTTTAATAATTTAATATATTTTTAATAGCCTAGGAAAATATCAAGGCATACGCAAACAGAAAACAACAAAAAACAATAAAATGAAAAACGTCGTCGTCGTCGATTACCATCATCGCCGAATAATATTCGCCATCATGATCGCTATCGTCGATTACCATCATGAATTGCATGATAATGCAATGCCCGTCTGGATTATTAGCGGCTAAAACCAAAGAAGAACTACACAAGAAAAGTATAACTGACCTACCGGGTAATAAGTGTCGCCATTTTGTTCGGGTAAAACAATAGCCAATCAAAAATTATTTTAATTAAAATTTTAAGAGAAAGTGAACATGAAATAACATAAAGAGAGAAATGGAAAAGTATTGGTTAAAATTACTATAAAGCCTTTACTACCAAACAGCATAAAGCTTTTATTAGAAAAGAAACACCACCCATTTGTAAATGTATTAGAATAAGATATATTAGAATTAATAAAAACACTTATGAACATTATATAATAGAATTAAGCTTTTATTTTATAATTAGTGCTTATATTATTATAAGCACCTCCCAAAATTTACATGGAAAAGCTTATGGGAAAGTATTAGTAAAAGTAAATCTAAAAAATTGAAAAGTGCAAATAAAGTTAAAACTGCGCCTTCTGCGACAACATTGCATCTTTGTTCATAGTCTTTTCATTGATTTTAAGCGTAAATAAAAAGAAATAATTATTTGAAACCTCAAAACGTAAAATTGCCAAACCTGTTGCTTTCGGCAAAACTAATTTAATTTAAATTTGAGTATCGAGTAATTTTTTTTAAATTTGAGTATTTTTGAGTATTTTTTGTATCCATGTATCCAATGTATCCATTTGTAAGTATTTCAAAGTCATAAAGTAAAGTTGGATTTTTCTTGACACGCGTGAGTTACGATTAAACAAAACGCAGTAGTTTTTGTTTAATACGTAATATGTCAAGCAAGCGTAAAAAGTTTAGTTGTTTGACATATTGCGTACAATTAATAGTTTTAGTTTTTAAAAAAAACGAAGTTGAATAAAATAAAAACATATGTTTAATTGTATGATTACGTAAAATGTTTGTGTATTAAATAAATTAAAACCTATTGTTATTTTCTTTAATTTAATAAAGTAAATTTATAATTCGTGTGCGAATGTTGTCAAACATAATGTCTTTTACGAATTTTGTCAAACATAAAATTCGAACAACAAATAATATACCTATACATGTAAAATCTTATAGGTATCCATTTATTCACAAGCACGAGATTCAAAAACAGATTGAAGAAATGTTGAAATGTTGAACAACAAAATTATTCGACATAGTAACTCACCCTATTCAGCACCGGTTCGGATTGTCCCGAAGAAGACGGACGGCAGCGATAAACCGAAATGGAGAATCGTAATCGATTTTCGCAGGCTAAATGAAGCAACTGTTGATGACAAATATCCTATCCCCAATATTGATGAGATATTAGCAAAATTAGGAACTTGTCAATATTTCACAACACTCGACCTTGCGAGAGGATTCCATCAAATTGAAATTGCTGAAGAAGATATTTATAAGACAGCTTTTACCGTTGAAAATGGACATTACGAGTTTCTTCGCATGCCTTTTGGTTTGAAAACAGCCCCTGCAACATTTCAACGTCTTGTGAACGAAATCCTTAAAGATTGTATAAATAAGATTTGTTTAGTTTATTTAGACGACATCATTATTTATTCAACTTCTTTAGAAGAACATGTAGTTTCTCTCATAAAAATATTTAAAAGGCTCAAAGAAGCAAACTGAATGGTAAAATTGGACAAGTCAGAATTCTTAAAAAAGAAGCAGAGTTTTTAGGACACATTATAACACCAGAAGGTATTCGACCAAACCCAACAAAAATTGAATGTGTAAAAAAGTTTCCCTTGCCGAAAACTCATAAGCAAATAAAACAGTTTCTAGGCCTTACAGGGTACTATAGAAAATTCATAAAGGACTATTCGAAGATCGCTAAGCCTATCACTAACTTTCTGAAAAAAAAAATTAAAAAATTAACCTAAATGATGCCAATTATATAAATTGTTTCAAAATGTTGAAAAGACTCTTGATCAGTGAGCCAATACTAAAATATCCAGATTTTAACAAAATTTTTACATTGTCAACGGATGCAAGGAAATATGTTTTAGGCGCAATATTGTCATAAGCTGGACATCCCATTTGTTATGCGAGCCGTACTTTAAACGAGCACGAACAACACTACAGCACAATTGAGAAAGAGCTATTAGCAGTCGTATGGGCTACAAAATACTTTAGACCATATTTGTTTGGAAGGAAGTTTATCATAGAAACGGATCATAAGCCATTAGTATCGTTATTTTCAATAAAAGAACCGAACTCTAAACTAGTACGATGGAGACTCAAATCGTCAGAGTTTGATTATAAAATAATATACAAAAGAGGCATAAAAAACGGCAATGCAAATGCCCTGTCCCGTATCGAAGCAAATTTAACAGAATTAACTGTCTGTTCAAAGAACTAGGTATCTTTGTCTGTTTGTCATGGGTGTAAGAAATACCATGAAAGGGGGTTTCACACCATGAGACAGGACAACTGGAAATTGCTCCGTCTCCTTGTGTAAAAGCTTTTTTGAGCTTATATATCACAAAATAATTATTTCCCATCGTTTTTTTCATCGGACAAAAAAGATCCGCCAGGTTAGCCAACTGATATACTAAAAAGAGGGGAACTAATAGGACATTGACATTATTACATACTCGGTGAAATTTTCATTAAAGTCAAAAGAATTTTTTAGAAAGAATATTTTGAGATAAGTTTTTCAAAGTTGAAATTAACCTATTTGATTAAATTTTTTATTCCGTAAATAGGAATTATGGAGAGAAAAACTTTATCTAAAATTATCGAGCTCTATGAAGGAATGCCAAGCCTTTGGAATAAAAACAACGAGAATTATTTTAACAGAGAAGCAGGGTCCAACTGACTGAAAATTCTACTGGAAAATTATAAGCAAATTGATGGACAAGCTGATGAGAAAACATTATTGGGCAAAATAAGGAATATGCGCAGGGCTTATTTTCGTGAGCTAAGAAAGGTAACAAAAATTTTCACTGTTGGAATTTATTTCTAAAATAAACTGGGTATTTTAGGTAAAGGCTTCTCAAGGTACTGGTTCTGCGGCAGGAGCAAAATATAAACCAAAACTTTGGTACTTTGAAATGTTTCATTTTCTTAATGAGATCGATGAGCGTATTGTTGATAGTAGGGAGACTTTAATGGCGGAAGAAGTACTTTTTATATTATTGTAAATCTTTTTATTATAAAATTTATTAATTTTTTTTGTTTTTAGAGTATTTTTGATTCTGATACTCCGGCAACGAGGAGTCCCAAAGCGGAAATGTGTAAGCCCCGGAATAATCTTTTGGCGCAAGCAGAAAAATTGCTCCAAACACCCACAGATAGATGGGATTCTTATGGGCATACAATTAGCCTGGCAATGTGAGACCTAAGTAAAAAGGAACAGATATATATGGAGAAGCTTATAGCTGATGGACTCTTCGAAGCACAGGAAAGGGATTACAATATGACGAGGCCTGAATCACCGGAAATTTTCACCGAGGAATATTTGGAAGAATAAGCTTATTGGAAAGAAAATATTCTGTAAAATTAAGCCGAAAATTATTCCCTTCTTCACATCTTTCCCTATCTGTTACTCTGCTTAGTGGTGGCAGTGTCTGAGTTTCTTGGCGCCAATCACCTGGACGAAATGTAAATTCATTTATATCTTCCGAATCTAGTAGATGGCCTGGTAGGTATTCGGAGGATTTGTTGTTGTGAAGTTGTGAAGCGCACATTTTGCCAATATTATCCAATCAGTATTAGCCACTTTTACATTAATTTTCCTTTGGTAAATTCGGAAGCGTGCACACAAAATTCCGAACACATTATCTATCACTCTTCGTGCTCTAGAGAGCCGATAGTTAAAAATTTGTTTATTGAAATCTAAGTTTTTGGCAGGATATGGTTTCATTAGATGTCTACTACCGAAAATTTGGTCACCTAAAAGAACATAGGGAGCGGATGTAAGGCTACCAGGCAGTAAAGCAGGAGTAGGTATATTTAAGTTGTCAAATAACTCTTTATAGAACTGCGTGTGTTTTAGAAATCCTCCATCCGACACGCACCCATTGGTACCTGTACTGACATACATATATGAATTCATAATTTGCATTAGATATGCCCAATAAAACTACACTAAAGAAGTGCTTATAATTAAAATATTGGGAGCCAGTCCCTGGTGGCTTTTCTATGGCTACATGCTTGCCGTCAATTGCTCCTAAACATTTAGGAAACTGCCATTTATTCTCGAAATCTTTGGCTATATGCTGCCATTCCTCTTGTGTTTCAGGCATCTAAAACATGTAATGTATTTGTTTAATAGGTGAAAAAATTCGCTACCGCTCCTACCTTAATATATTGTTTTAAAACTTTATATATAAAATGACAAGTCTCTGGAATTATTGCTGATAGACTTGCAGTTGAAATCAAAGTACTATACCGCAGTTGATTGTAGCATTCACCCGTTGCTAAATACCGTAAAGTAGCAAGTAATCTTTCTTCGGCACTTATGCCTTGCCTCATTACAGTATCATTTCTTCTTAAAATCGGCGCAATTAAATTAAGGAGCTCACGGTAAGAATTTACATCCACTCTCAGAATTTAAAGTCTGCCGCGTCCAACGCCTTTATAACATTTTGATGGCATTGTTTTTTTCTTATCAGCACCCATTTTTTGTCCAGGTTCCCCTACGGACGGAAGGAATTCCTTCACAAACCAATAACGCAATACCAGCTTTTTGCTTTCTGGTTAAATAAGGAAACATTATGTTAATGTGAATAATGACTCTTATTTCACACAAATTTAGCTGAAACTATAGAAACAGACAAATATTCGCACACTCTTTTAAGTCAAATTAAAAAATATTTACAGGACTACCAGCAAATGTCCGAGTACATTCAATATTGATTTTCAGATAAGAGGATCAACATACTGGGAAAGAACTGTACCCCAGTTCACAGACACTAAGTTTAAAAGCCATTTTTGTATGAAACGAAGCGCGTTTTAAACTATGGTATCAAAAATGGCAATCATAGAAAAGAAGGATACAAATTATCGTAAAGCAATACTGCTCGATAAAAAAGTGGCAATGGCTCTGTATATTTTGGGTTCATCCCAAGAGTATCGAGTCGCTGCCGATTTGTTTGGAGTAGGTCTTAGCAAAATTTTTCTCTTAAATTCTTAGGAAAATTTATTTTAGAATTTTGCAAAGCCATTGTGCAAGTTTACGACAATAATTTCACGCAAACAAAAATAGAGAAAAATGTTAACGGTTTTATGAAACTAGGTTTTCTTCAATGCTATGGCGCTATAGATGATTGCCAAATATAAATAAAACCGCCGAAATCGGATGCAAGGGATTATTTGAGTTAAAGGAGCACCTATTTTACAATACTTCTTACTGTGGTGGACTATTGCTAGCGTTTCATGTATATTAATGTAGGCAGCCCTAGTAGATGTAGCGAATCCACCATATGGGAATAATTTTTCATTAAAAAACACCACATGATAAACGAGTTGTTTGAAAGAAACTGTCCTAATTTAAGCGGGGTTAATGTGCCTGTTATGCTAATAGGAGACTCTCCTTTTAAGCTGTCACAATACTTTATGAAGCCTTATACTTTCAGTATAGAGCAAGATAAAACCGAGCAAGTTTTCAACACACGACACGTTAGGTGTTATATGTACTATATATAATAACTATTCTAAATATATTATTTATTATTACTATATTTTTATACTTAATTACATATCAGACATCCAACTGATAAATTACTTTGTTGTTTTTAAAATAAAACTAAGTAATAAATTATTTTGGTGTTTTTAATTAAAATAAAATAAAACCTTTAATAACAAGGATAACTGTTAGGTTCAGACGTTTGGGCTGTTTACATTAAGTATAAAATATAAACTGAAAATAACATCTGTTTACTCTAAGTATATAAATTGTAATACAAAATAACACTTTGTATAAAATGTAAATCATATTACACATGAGAATGTGTATTGGAAAGAATTTTATCGTATAGACCAGGGATGGGCTAACTACGGCCCGCGGGCCAAACCCGCCCGCCGGAAGGTTTTATACGGCCCGCGGATGGATTTTTAATTTGCCGGTTCAGCGGAAATTAAAAGAAATATGATTTATATATTATATATGTATTTATCCCCTTTTCTACTTGTTTACAGTTCTTGTGCTTCTACATGCCTTTGTCGCTGTTGAAAGTCATGAATATTCTTAATTTTTTATAAAATAATAACAATTACAAATTACAATTACGAAGATAAACCGAAGAGGAGTCAAAAAAAAAAAACTATATGCTATCCGCTTTGCAATATTTTCATAATGACATTATTCCTAAATATGTTCGGTGCTCATTTCAGTGAGACAACAACAATAGTAAAAACAAAATTTCGTTTTTCCTTACTTAATAAATAATTTCAAAACTTTTGTTTATTTGTAATTTTTTTTATCTCTTGTAACTTCTTTTGTTTTTTCTTGTATATTTCTTTTTCTCTTTTGTCTTATTTTAATTTTTGTTATTTTTTTGTTGTTGTTGTTATGTGTTAATTTATTTATTTGATATATCAATTTTAAAAAAAATTTTTTTTGACCCAATAAAAAAACCAAAAATTCCTACTTGTATGTATTCATTTTGATTGATTATTAAATTTTCCGGTTCCCGAAGGTATTATAAAATAATTTTGTTCTATAAAACATAAACGGAAATAGTAAGCACAGACAGGTTTCAATCGGGAAAGTGTTAAAAGTGGAAATTCTTTGTTACTAATAGCTGCAGACTGGCGCCAACAAGCGTTGTCTCTTTCTCAAGGAACAGATATAGTATATGTGAATCCAATATAGGTGAGTTAGACCTCACATGTAGCAGACTGCGCATTTTAGCTCCAGCCAGCGGGTTTTTTTTTTTGGCACGAGTTTTAATATTGTTGATTATAATATTATTGATTATTAGTGGAAAGTAAGTTTTATTTTAGTGGAAAGATTGCAGACATATATTATCATTGTGAATATTAGCAAAAGTATAAAAAATATAGCGTAGCTGGGACTTGTTTAGTTATTCATAAAATATTTTAACCCCGAAATGGCTACTAAAAAACGTAAAGTTGATTCAGAGTGCCGTGTTTTTAATGATGAATGGACCTGGAAATACTTTTTTACAGTCATTAAAGATAAACCAGTGTGTCTCATCTGCAATGAAGCTGTAGCAGTCTTTAAAGAATACAATATTTCACGTCATTTCACATCTAAGCATAAAAATCCCAATTACGAAGTAATGTCCGAATATGAAAGAAAACAAAATGTAAAAAGTCTTTGTAAAAAATTATCAGGCCGACAAAATTTATTCAGGAAAGTAAACGCTATCCAAGAAGCAGCTACACATGCAAGTTATATTGTAGCATACAATATTGCTAAAAATAATAAAGCTCTTAGTGATGGGGAGTTCGTTAAACAATACATGTTCCAAGTATGTGATGTTTTATGTCCAGACAAGAAACATAATTTTGAAAGTGTAAGCTTATCTCGCAAATCGGTGACTTCTAGAATAGAAGCCATCGATAAAAATTTAACTTTAGAGTCAAAGATTGGCCAGTTTAAATTTTGTTCAATAGCTATGGATGAAAGCACTGATATAAATGATACTGCTCAATTAGTATTATTTATTAGAGGTGTTGATGAGAACTTTGAAATAACCGAGGAACTGGCGTGCATGCGTTCTTTAAAGGGAACTACAACGGGGTGTGATATTTTTCGTGAATTTCAGGAAGGGCTTTTAACTTTGAAAGTGCCCATAACAAGTATATGTAATATTACGACCGATGGAGCGCCAAATATGACAGGAAAAAAATCTGGATTCCTTGGACTCTTTAATCAAAAATATGCCGGGAACAATATTGTTTTTCTACATTGTGTTTTACATCAAGATGCTCTGTGTAAATCTGCATTGAATATAAAACCTGTGCTTGATGCAGTCGTGAAGCTTGTAAATATTATTCGATCTCGTGGGCTTACCCACAGGCAATTTCGAGATCTTCTTCAGTCTGTGCAATCTGAATACTCTGATGTACTCTACTACACGAAAGTAAGGTGGCTTAGTGCAGGATGTGTTTTCGAGCGAGTTTGGCAGCTAAAAGACGACATTGTGTCGTTTTTCCAGGAGAAACAGTGTTCTGCGGAGTGCGAAATGTTAGAAGATACAGAATGGCTTTCGGACTTTGCATTTTTCACAGATCTTCTTTGTCATATGAGAAACTTGAATGTCAAGATGCAAGGAAAAAATCAATTTATCGACGATATCTGGGCCCATATTCGTTCCTTAGAATCAGTACATCTAATTTTGAACCTCAATACAAGGAACTTTTGAAAATGAAATCGCAATTTCATTCATCTCATTAAATTGTAATTGTAATGAAATGAAATAAATATTGTTTTTAAAATTTTAGATGATTTTATCTTGGCCCGCCAACCTTTTTTCTTTCGATTTTTGGCCCGCGACCGAAAAAGTTTGCCCATCCCTGGTATAAACATTCTCATGTGTGATATGATTTTTTTTGTTTTGACTTTCTGAAAGAAATATCATATAAAGGGGACAATCTGGGGCATTGGGGATCAGTCGGCAAAAATCTGTGGTTCAACAAACATTAATCATTGTTCGGTATTATGATTCATGTGTCATAATTTACCATCAACTACAGGTCAAGGTATGGTACCTTGGTCCTAATCATTTATGATCATTTAAAAGACAAAATATTAGTGGATAATAAAAAATATTAGTGTAAAAATTGTGCCTTAAGATTAATAATATTGTAATGAATTTGATTTTCTCTTTTTTGAATAAGTTGATATATAATTTAAAGTAAAAGAACTTTAACATGGGCAATGGCATCGAAAACAATATAAAGTGCTCTCCATTGATCATCAAAACTGCTTGTATTTTGCACAATATTTTGAATAATGAAAATGATGAGATAAATGAGAAATGAATACGAAGGAGAAGACAAACAAGAGGAATATCTCGCTCAGTGAACCTGACTAGAACCACACCAAACAGAGGGATCCAAATAAGAAATGCAATTAAAAAATATTAAGGTATACATATATAATACTTTTGCTTCTTTCAAATATTTATTTTATTTAATCTAAATAAACATATTCTTATTAGTTTATTTAGTTTATTTAGTTAGTACAGTTCTCCATACAAAAGTGGCTTCTGTGTACTTACAATTAGAAAGTGTGTACATTCGCGTGATAAGAAAGGATATAATGCATTTTTGACCTCGATGAACTTTTATCTATCATCACCTACAGCTTGCATGGTATAAATATCTAGAGAGTTGTTGACACTTTAGTGTGAGAGAAAAAGGTTGTATTTTGACTTATTTTGAATTTTTCGCATTAATTTTAAAGGGCATAGGGAGATAAGCATACAAAAATTGCCCCCAGAGATATCCGATTGGAATTTTGAGGATATGATTGCATTGTAACAGTACTAAGATTTTGAAAATTTTAGACGTCTACCTTAATTATTTTTTGAGAAATTAAAAAAAAGTGAAAAAAGAAAAAAAACTTTTTTTCTCTGAATTAGCCCAACCGATTTTAATGAAACTCATACAGAATATTTGAAATAATAATAGCTTTTTTTGATAAATATTGTAGTCCTGTCCTGTTCATTAATATTTAATATAAAAAAAGAATTTTTTCCAAAATTTTTTTTTGATTTTTTTTTTTCACCATGATATCCTCGTGGCACACTTTTGAAAGTCTTTGTTTTTAAAACCAATGCCACCTTTAATAACCTCAATTTTTTTCAAAATTTTCCTAAAGGTGCGCCATACTCAAAAAAAATATAAACCAATTTTTTATTAAGAATATAACATTTCAATTAATATTTTACTATATAATATTATTAACATAGAATTGGATATTTAAGAAATTATTTCTCAAAGATTTCAATTTTATTTTCAGTTTTTATAGTAGAAATAGTAATAGTTATTACAGTTTAAAATATATAAGTAGATCAAAATATATAATTATTATCTATTACTTAATCAATAATCATTGTGGAATAAATAATCAAGTAAGCATTCTGCCTGAGTGGGCCAGTAAGCAAGGTTTTGTATAAAAAACATTTTATTTAGTTAAGGTTTTATTATTCCTTGATACAACAATTATTAACTATTTGATTTGATAACTGTGAATTTCTTTTTGCAACAGTCTTCTACTTTAAATTACTCTTATAGAGCAATTAATATAGTGCTAAACTATCATTGATACTTATTTTTTCACAATTAAGTTACAAAGAAATTATTATTGGTTGTGTCGTGTGAAAGAACACAAGAATCAACTGATAATGAACCATCTACTTCATCTAAGAAAAAAAGGCTAAATGAATTTGATTCTACTGATTCTATTACGTCTAACCCGAGCTCTCATGAACTTTTTGTGATTGAAAATAAAAGAAAAGTCGACAGTATTGCTAGTGAGTATATTACAATGCAACTTAATAGAACGGTATCTACTCACAAATATTGCTGTGTGTGTTTCAAAGCCAGTAAAACACTTACATTGGTTCCTCAAAGTGCGAGAAATCAATCTTTCTTCAAAAGGCGCATTTACATTCTAAACGGAAATCGATGTTGCAGTAAGCATCTTATCAACAATCGCTTTTACGAAGATGATTTGGCACATATAAAAGTTTTTTCAAATGTAAGTACAGTAGTTATGAGAGAATTAAGTCAAATAATGAAACAATTCGCTGTGGAAAGTGACACTACGCTTTTAGATAAAATGGCTGATTTCTGTATTCCCGATGATCAGCTTCGTGTTTTTACTGGTTTGATATGGAAAAATTTGATTGAATTACGAGATCTCTTGAAATCTATGCGTAATACAGATACCCGAAGTGTTACTCAAGCAATCATTGTATTTTTATTCAAACTTCTATTCTATTATACTATTCAAAATAAAGTAATATCATCAGTTTCACATATAGCAGCAATCATCTACTATTTAGCACATGGAAGATATTTGTCAAAAATCATTCGACCTGCTGAAATATTAAGTCGCCTATTCGATGAAGACAAAGTTAATGTTGTCATTAATCAAGACAGTGATGAAGATTAACAACAAGAAGACCTTTAACATCCTTTATAACTATAAAAACTGAAAATAAAATTGAAATCTTTGAGAAATAATTTCTTAAATATCCAATTCTATGTTAATAATATTATATAGTAAAATATTAATTGAAATGTTTATTCTTAATAAAAAATTGGTTTTTATTTTTTTTGAGTATGGCGCACCTTTAGGAAAAATTTGAAAAAAATTGAGGTTATTAAAGGTGGCATTGGCTTTAAAAACAAAGACTTTCAAAAGTGTGCCACGAGGATATCATAGTGAAAAAAAAAAAATTTTGAAAAAAATTCTTTTTTTATATTAAATATTAATGAACAGGACTACAATATTTATCAAAAAAAGTTATTATTATTTCAAATATTCTGTATGAGTTTCATTAAAATCGGTTGGGCTAATTCAGAGAAAAAAATTTTTTTTTCTTTTTTCACTTTTTTTTAATTTCTCAAAAAATAATTAAGGTAGAGGTCTAAAATTTTCAAAATCTTAGTACTGTTACAATGCAATCATATCCTCAAAATCCCAATCGGATATCTCTGGGGGCAATTTTTGTATGCTTATCTCCCTATGCCCTTTATAATTCTGTATAGTATATTTATTTTTATTGTCGAATAATTCTTGTAAAGATATGAGAATATTTCCATAATGTATTCAACCGCAGAGGAAATCTCTTGCTTCTGTGGCAAGGAATTTAAAAGCATGAAGGCGTTTCGCCAACATCAGAAAAGAGTGCACCATATAATACCAAGTCCCAGTGAAAGATTATGTACCTTCTATTTGCAATAGAATTTTTAAAAGTTACACTGGTCGCATGCGACATGTAAGATGTGCTAACCAAGATTTCAATATTCCAAGGGCTTCCGAGGATATAGTTAGCACGACGAGGGAGAGTTCTGGCATAAATACAGCCATTAGAGTAACCTCAACAGATAATCCAGATAAATTGCACTTAAATGACATAACTGCGGTACCTGATTGATCAGTTAATTTGTGGACAGAAGTAACTTCATTTGAAGTGCTCTATTTTATGAAATTTGTGTTTGTTAGTTATTTTGTAGTCTCACGATATTATAAAAATGACTGATTTGCAGCCAGGATTTTCAAAATATAAGAAAACTATTGAAGAAAGTGTTTTATGTGAAGATGGTGAAGATAGTTTTAACTATATGACAGACAATGAAGAAAGCTATTTTCCTTAATGTAGTGAAGAAATTCATCTAGTGAAGAGTCGTGTTATACTGGTGAAACTGCTGAGACCATTATTAACATTGATGATTGGGTGAAAGACGGAAGTTTTAAAATATTTCATTTTAAAGAAAGTGCTGGCTTTAAAGTTTCACCAAAAGGATCTGAGCAATGTAATTTTTTCTACCTTTTATTTGACGATGAATTCTTTAGAAAAACTGTAGAAAAAACCAATGAATGTGGAATTCAAAAACAAGGTGAATGTTGGAAGGAATTGACTGTAATAAAATTTAAGATTTTCTTGGGTTTAATTTTTCATATGGGTACAATTAGATGTCCTGAAATCCAAAATTATTGGAATAAAAATAGGCTACTTAATTTAAACTGTTTTTCAAAGCACATGAGTAGAAACCGATTTTGAGGAAGTATTGCGTTGCTTGCAATTTTCCTCAATAAATTCAATAAATGATCGGATAGCAAAAATACAGCCAATTATAGATTACTTCAATGAAAAAATGAAGGAAATATACTATCCTCATAAAGAGCTTTCTTTGGATGAAACAAAGGATCTCTCGAAAGGAAGATTCAATTTCGGACAGTTCATGCAAAGAAAAAGACATAAACACGATATTAAATCAAACATTTTATGTGATAGCTCAGGAATAGTGCTTATAATACAAGTATACAAAGGAAGTGGTGATGAAATTAGTGGTAAAGGACATGCATCCAAAGTAGTGTTACATTTATTAGAAGATTTTTGAATTAAAGGCCATTCAGTTTATTTAGATAATTTTTATAATAGCTTTGAGTTAACTAAACAGTTACTTGAAGCAAAAACTTATTGTACAGGTACACTTAGAAAATCAAATTGCCAAAATATTGCGCAGTCGAAGCTTCCAAAAGGGAGGCTTACATACCGATACAAAGGTGGTATTATTATGGGAAAATTAGAGACAGACGTGATGTATTGTTTATTTCAAGAGAACATTCTGCAAAGTTAAGTGAGTTTCAAACAAACGAAAAGAAAAAATGAAAAAACCACTAATTTTGTGCAAATGCAACCAATCAATGGGAGGAATTGATAAAAAGGATCAGATGTTGTCCTACCATACATGCCTCAGAAGAACATACAACTGGTATATTAAGCTATGGATTCACCTTGTTGAAAATTTATTATTAAATTCTTTCCTGTTGTATTCAAAATATTCACCTGCTATAAAGAAAAAAAAAGATTTCAAGAGTTTAGACTTATCATAATTGATAGATTATTACATAATGTTTACATTACATAATATTACATGTTTAGGAGAAAGTTTTAAGGCATACCATACTAAAATCTGATTAATGGCTTAGATAATAGGGATGACTTGGTAGTACAGAATAGCGGTGTACAGACTGTGGGTCGCGACCACCTCAGGGGTTGCAAGAAAAACTTAGAGGGTCGTAAAAAACTCACAAATTTATTCGGTGATAATAGTTTGCGCACCACTGGTACAGAATAACAAGGTAAAACTAATTATTTTAGGAATGAATTTGAAAGTATTTAAATTAACATTATTTTTTCAGGTTCCAAAATGTGTAAAAAATTAAAACATGGTCAACAAGTTATTTTTAGTAATAAATTTTTCATGACTATTTAACGATCAATAAAATTTGTTTAAGTGTTCAGAATAGTTTTATAAAAAAATATCCCAAGCTCTTAGTTTACACATTTAAATTTTAAACAAACAAGCAAAATTTTTACAAAGTAAAACTAGAGTTTGATTTTAAAATAGTACTAGTCTAAGATATCATATAAATGTCCAACAATTCTACACAGTTTCTGAAATTAATATAATTTTACAAATATTTCAAACATTACGACAACAAGCTGTTCATATTTTATTTCAGTAACAGGATAAAGTAAAACTGGATTTCTTGTCGGCTGCTAGCGCTTACTTTGCTGCTTAGACCATGGTCTCGAAAGGGTTAAATAACTGGCGACCGATCACCATAGGAAATATATGTATATTTAAGACTCCTAAACAAAATTATCGCGCAGAGAATCTTCAACTCTATAAAATTACATGGCTGCCTACGAGGCTTTACAAACATAGACGGTTGTTTGGCAAACACCATTACCTTACAAAATTTGATCAAAAGCCGCAGAAAAAATGGCCAGTCTCTATTTCTATAAACGCTGGATCTCTCTAAGACTTTCGTTACAACTTCAAATCAGAGTATTGCCAGATCCTTGAATAGATTTGGCATCAATAAGGTAACTATTGACTATTTAGTGACTATTTGCAACAAAACTACCATTTATTGTAATGGGAATAAACAAGGCGAAGTCACCATTGAAAGAGGGGTCCGACAAGGTGATCCTTTATCTCCTTTTCTATTTAATATGGTCCTAGATGAATTAATAGACTCTCAACAAACGAGACGGTATCAAAATTGGCGAAGAAAAACTTAGTGCTATGGCACTGAAGCGAGTTCTCTCCTTAAGATGGCTAAGGGATTTTTGGACCTGAAGGGACTTTCATTAAACACTAGGAAATGCGGATCGCTTTCGTTCTGCATTTTCCCTGGTAAAAAGTGGTGTTACATTGATAACTCAATCCAATTCAAAATATCTGATGAATTCATTTCTGCATTCTGTTGATTTATTGATGAAAAGAAGAAGAAAAGTTTTTAATGGAGATGAATTGGGATGGTCTCCAAAAAAAGAAAACTGCAAGGAATTATGTATTCTTTAGCAAATATCTCTTCGGTAAGTTCTTGAACATACATATTTTCAGATAAACAAATACTATTTATTACAAAAAATCTTTCAGACGTTTTAAAATCTGAGAAATGCGGATATTGAGAAATGAGAAAAGGATTTAGATTGGCGAAAAATAAAATTCATAAGTCCAATATGAATCGAAAAAACTAATTGCAATAAAGCAAAACACGAAATAAATACATTACATTGGTTATATACCCAATATATACTGAAATTGCCAGGCTTACGTTAATTATAGTTGTTATCTGGAGTTTATACTGAACACGCGTATTTTTGTGGTCATATTTTTATAATTGTGAAAAATTAATTTTGGAAAACTTCTTTAAGTGAAAGTTCTGCTGCTAATATAGAAAAAATGTCCGATGAATACAGTGACTTTATTTTAATCTTGCAAAGTTGCGTTACATTTAGTGAAATGTTTTGCAACATACCACCAGAAAAAAAGTATTAAATTTTGATTGAAATTAAATTTTATATTTTTCTATATTTTTTTTAATATTTTAGTAAAAAATTTTAGATGTGTATACATAACAAAAATTAAAAATTTCTTATAAAACATATTGCTTTTTTGTAATATTCATTATACCTTAGCAAATTTTTTTATTACACTATGCATGGTTGTATTATAAAGTCTAAGATAAAAGAATCTCTGACTTTTTGTTGGCGTATAATTTATACATTCAGAGCTCGTTTTAGAGTATATGCCATTATATAATGGCATAATATAATATATATAATATATAAAGCGAACTATATAATACTATATACTAAGATCGCTTTTAACAAAATCTTTTAACATTAAAAATTATAATATCTTATTAAATATCTTATTTTTTAAACTTAAACTAACCATTTAATAAAGGCGATTTAAATAAATTTTCTGTGAAAAAAATTAGCAAATTAACAAGAAAATGTTATTTATTTAAATATTCAAGAATATAAGAACCAACAAGGATTATATCTTTCAAAAAGGATCAAAAAGGTAACAAAAATATACGGTTTATATGTCATACTACAGTAGGTGTAAAATTTTCTCGTTTCACTTAAGACTTTTTTATTACTTTTAATTCCTATAGGCTTAAAATTATGTTTTCACATTAATGCTTATTTTTCAAGAAACAATTAGTAGTCTGAAAATATGCTTCACATTTGAAATTGTAAAATATTAAGCTATTCAAGGGCATAAGTTTTTCAGGTAAACACTCATTTTTATTAGTATACAAATAATCACATAGGATTAAAATCAATGCCTTTTCTTATGAATTCAATCGACCCGTTTTTGAAACGAATTGTCACTGGCGATGAAAAATGGGTCGTATACAATAACGTTAATCGAAAAAGATCATGGTCCAAGCATGATGAACCAGCACAAACCACATCAAAAGCTGAGTTGCACCAAAAAAAGATCATGCTGTCAATCTGGTGGGATTACAAAGGTGTTGTGTATTTTGAGCTGCTTCCAAACAACCGAACGATCAACTCAGATGTTTATTGCCCACAACTTACGAAATTGGAGGAATCAATCAAAGAGAAAAGGCCAGAATTGGCAAATCGCAAAGGAATCGTGTTCCACCACGACAATGCGAAGCCTCACACATCTTTGGCAACACGTACGAAATTATTGGAGCTTGGTTGGGAAGTGATGTTGCATCCCCCATACAGCCCCGACTTTGCACCATCGGATTATCATTTATTCCGAAGTTTACAAAACTTTTTAAATTGTAAAAATTTCAGTAATAACGACGACCTCAAATCGCACTTAGTTGAGTTTTTTGCTGCTAAGGATCAGAAATTCTATGAGCGCGGGATAATGAAACTACCAGAAAGATGGCAAAGGGTCATCGAACAGCATGGAAAATATTTGATTGATTAAAGTTCATTTTTTGTATTGAAAATTTGAGTTTCATTTCACACTAAAAAACCGAAATTACTTTCTTGCCAACCCAAAACTTTTTATTCAACTTAACAAGATTTGAGGTGTACAAAATAAAATAAAATTTTATTTTATTTATCTAGTGAAGATGAAGTTGCATGTAAGTATTAATATTTATAGTTTCATTTTCATTTTACTTAATAATATCAGATTATAATATTTATTTAAAATCAGAATAAAAAATATATTACTAATATAATTTTTAAATTTTTAGATTATTAATTCAAATATGAGCGATAACAAAAGAAGGAAAAATCTCTAAACGAAAATTTAAAAAAAGAGTTTCCGTTCATTGTTAAAAATCGAAATGATGACTCCTTGGTTAAATGCACAATCTGCAATAGGGAATTTTAAATTGCAATTCATGGACATAGTGCAATAACGGCACATATTAAAAGTACATAAAACATCTCATGACACAGCAGCGTCAATATACAAACTGACAACATTTTTTAAAGGGAATACTTTTGGAACTAATGAAAAAAATTGGCAGTTATGGAGGGTACTTTCGCTTTTCACACAATAATCCATAATCAAAGTTTTCGCAGCTCCACTACTAAATTATTAAAAAAATTTTGTGACGAAAAATTTTCTTGTGGGCGAACAAAATGTGAGTCTATCGTAACCAGCGTATTTAATGAATACTGCAAGAAAATGATATCAGAAAATCTGGATTGTGTATCATATATATCTATTTTATCAGACGCATCGAATCACAATGAAATAAAACCTTATCCAACTTCAGTAAGGTATTTCGATATTAAGAACGGTATTCAAATTAAGATTTTAAATTTGGAATCAATCGAAGGGGAAATCTTTCGGCATTTTAGAGTAGAGCATATCCCACATGAAAATTTAAAAGTTTTAATAGAATTTTCCTTATGTTGTCCAGGCACTAATGCTGCTGTTGAAAGGGTATTTTCACTAGAGAATGATTATTGGAGCAGTGAGAAGTCGCAACTTTCTGTAAAAACATTATCTACCGTCTTAACCGCCAAATTTAATATGCTAAATGAAAGTTGTTCGCATATGGTTACATTATTAGACGAACATCCTAATTTACCAAAAAAAATCCACTCCGAAGAAAAATATTTTTTTAAAAGAAAATAAAGTTTTTATGGTTTTTTCTTCTTTTCTTTTACCTATCCTATGAAATACGTGCAAAGTGTACTCTTTTTGAACAAAACATAGTTGGTCACCTTACGGAATACGATTACACTGTAGAATACAAACCGGGTAAGTATAACAAAAATGCGGCCACCCTCAGCAGAATCCCTAACGGAGAATCAAACACTCCAATATACGTCCATACAACGGATGAAGACGTTGAGCCACCCAAGTAAAATTACACCCTGGGGAACGTAATAGAAAAACCATTTATAAAAACAAACTCAGATCTCCAGGAAAAATTATGTCTCGTGACTACTCGCGCTCAAAAGAAGCGAGAAATCCGGAAGACCAAAAAAGATCTCCCCGCATCTAGACCCGAGTCTCCTGAGGAATTGCCAGATTTAATAGATACCAAGGTAAAAGGAATAACAGAGCCAGGTGACATCCAAACCATACTAAAGGATTATCATGACAGCCCTTTAGGTGGACACACGGGAATCCATAGAACGTACAAGATCAAGCAACATTTTCACTGGAAAAATATGTATGAAGACATCAAAAAACACATAGGTCACTGCGTAAAATGCAAACAGAACAAAGCAAGCAAAGCGCATAAAATGCCGATGGTAATCAGTGATACCGCTATGCAACCTTTCGAAAAGGTATGCCTAGATATAGTTGGACCACTCCCTGTATCCAATAACGGAAACAAGTATATACTCACCTTCCAGGAAACATCCAAACTTGAATATGATAAAACAGTGCACACCCCTGAAATACACGTAGGCGATAAGGTCTTACTTCGGAATCCTAATAAAAAACATAAATTATCCCCAATATGGATGGGCCCTTACGAAGTAACAAAAATTAATAGTGATGTATAAGAATCGAGAAAAAACTCCAGTGGGTCCACAACAACCGTCTTAAAATTTTCTAAAGCTCAACAATTTTCAAGGTTAAATATGAAAAGATTTAATCAAAAGCTCAACAATCTTCATTCGATTTTCAAACTCTAAACTCTTCCAAACTCAAATCAAACCAAAGTTCTCAAAATTCAACTCAAAATTCTCTTAGCAGGAGCGCCAGGAAGAACAAGGTACTCAAATAAAATCAACTGAAAGAATTCCCAAGGACCAAAAACATGGAGTTCAGAAAGGATGTATCGCAAACATTCCTAGCCCGAAAAGGAAGAAAAGAATTTTACAACCAGGACCATAATAGAAGACCTGGCCAATATTAAGGGATACGTTGGTGTGGAATACGTGGTGGCTCTGATTCAAAAAAAAAAGAACTGACCAGGTACGAATGCACGCTATGCGACATCAGGGTCGGTGAATATGAGATGGAACACCATTTAAAAACCAAGTTCCATCGGGAGGAGTTTCTAAGGAAACATTTTCCAAAAATAATCAGGAAATGCCGAAGAGTACCAGAACCCCATCGATCCCGGTTACTGGAGGACGTGGCCAAAATCCTTAAAAAGTACCACGGGAGGACTCTGCCGCTCGAAGTACCGGCAGACCTTTACGAATTACAGAGGGAAAGGGTAGTAGAAAACTTTGGGGACAAAGTAGCAACTTTCTTGTTCGGAACGATGAATGCCAGTGACAGCGAAAACATCTATGCAAGATTAGAATCTCTAGAATATTATAGTAAAGGAAAAGATTATTTTCTTAGGGAAAACGTTGAAAATGTTAGGGAAAAGAATATTATATTCACATCTGTAGATATTTATGTAAGCTAAAATAATTATATAGATTTTATTATTCTTTAATTAAATAACTTCTAAAATTTCTTTAATTAAAATTAAATTTTAACAATTTTACATTTTTTTATAAATTGTTGCATTAATGAAAATTTCAGAAAAAAGGTTCAGGGTGTACCTTTGGAAGAAAAGGAAAAAACGAAAATTAGAAAACTCTTCGAAACATATACAATGACCGAGAAATTGAACTAAAGCTCAATATATATATCACGGTTTGCAATACAAAAAGTTGTGAATGCAAAATTTTCCAAAGAGTACAGATAACTATGGAAATTTTGATCTTATTATATAGTTTCTTATTTATTTTATTAAGGAAGCAAAGACTTTCAGCAAATAGAATGATAAAGCTTTTCAAAGAAAACAAGAGGTTAACAAAGTTTTCCCTCCAACTGCTGGAGGAAATAAAAAATAAAGATAGGCAGTTGGAGAAGACCCGCGAATTATTTAATTCACCAGTAATTTTTAATAACCAAGTAAGTTAAAATAAATATATAGATCTTATTATTTTTTAATTAAATAACTTCTACAATTTCAGAATGATGAGCAAAGTAGCAGAAACTTTGATAGTTTTAGGGAAAAGAATATTATAATCCCATCATTAGATATTTATGTAAGTTAAAATAATTATATAGATTTTATTATCTTCTAAAGTTTCAGACTGAAGGGCAAAGTATTAGTAGTAACAACATTAGCATACAAACTTCTCCTGAAAGTATGGATATTCATGTAAGTTAAAATAATTATATAGATTTTATTATTCTTAAATTAAATAACTTTTACAATTTCAGACTGAGCAAAATAATGACCCTAACTTACAACGTTTTCTTAGAGAAAACCTTGATAATGTTAGGGAAACGTATATTATATTCACATCTGCAGATATTCATGTAAGTTAAAATAATTATATAGATTTTATTATTCTTTAATTAAATAACTTCTACAATTTCAGACTGAGCAAAGTAATGACCCTAACTTACAGCGTTTTGTTAAAGAAAACCTTGATAATGTTAGGGAAAAGTATATTATATTCACATCTGCAGATATTCATGTAAGTTAAAATAATTATATAGATTTTATTATTCTTGAATTAAATAACTTCTACAATTTCAGACTGAAGATCATATTACCAACACCACGATTCCCCCAAGTACGGATATTCGTGTAAGTTTTCCTTATTATTTAATTAAATAACTTTTAAAATTTCAGACTGAAGATCATATTACCGAAAAACCACGATTCTCCCAAGTACGGATATTCGTGTAAGTTAAAATAATGATATAGTTCTCCTTATTATTTAATTAAATAACTTTTAAAATTTCAGACTGAAGATCATGTTACCAACACCACGATTCCCCCAAGTACGGATATTCGTGTAAGTTAAAATAATGATATAGTTTTCCTTATTACTTAATTAAATAACTTTTAAAATTTCAGACTGAATATAATGTTACCAACACCACGATTCCCCCAAGTATGGATATTACTGATACTGAAGAACAAATTAATAAAAGGATTCTGTTCCCTCCTCTGGATAATTGCGTAAGTAAAAATAATTTACAGTTTTTCTTATTATTAAATTAAATAACTTTTAAAATTTCAGACGAACAATTCCAGATTGTACAAATGTGATTTATGTGATAAAGAATACAAGACATTGGGTTTGTTAAATCAACACAGAAACACACATTTCATAAGTCATTCTTGTAAATATTGTGGAATAAAATTCCCATATAAACAGAACCGGGATTGCCACCAGAACCGCGATTGCAAAAAGAGGGATTACTGAATTCCTGAATTCATTTATGTGTGTATATGTGGCATCTTTTTCTATTTAAAAAGAAAAAACTTTTCTTGGTAAAGCAGAAAGAATTCAAAAGTTTTAACAAATTATAACCTGTAAGATAATAGAAATAAATAAAATTTATTTTTTTTATAACTTAAACATTAATTACTAGCATTTATTTTTACAATGAATTGCTTAAATTTTTAATTAATATTTTTGATATATTCTCAAACAAATTTTAAGCCCAAATATGTGGGTGTAGTCTATAAGCATTTTTATAAATTTCTATAATTAAATTTAAAAATTAGTAAATCTTACAATTAAATTTTAATCCCCTAAAAAGCTGTAAACCAACTTATGTTATAACTTTTAAAATTATTTTTGTTTAAACCCCGTAAGTATGCAATAGCATTATCATTGTACTTTGCCCTTATGGCAGCAAAATTTTATTCACACGAAATCTGATCAGCAAAGAATTTTGTTATGAGACTTTGAAAATTATAATTCTAGAAGAGATAAAGAATTTGCAAAATAATGAAATTGTCATGTCTGGAAATTAGAGTAGTTTGTTTTGTAAAGGAATTTAAATTTTATTTCTCACGGGCATATCCAGATAAAAGTTAGTATATAGGGGATAACATTTTGTATGCAAATTTAGTCTTGATCGAACTGTTGCATAAAATATATGTTGCCCTTTTAGGCAGAGTATATTTTTGCAACGAACTTTATGGCACACCTTTTATTTTTTTTTTAAATTTTGTATTAACTTTCTTGGCCATAACTTGGCATAAATAAATTTAATTTTAATGAAATCACATTATGTTATTATTTTAACAACTTCGGCGTAAAAGCCATTTGATTGAGCCCTCCAGGGCACAGATGATAGACAATAGATCTATCATCTTTGTAATAAATAATATATCTTTTTAATATAATTTTCTACATCATGGCAGAATCATGGAAAGTAAGCATATTGATTGGGACTCACCTTACATGGGATTCTCTCCTTACCCGCTAACTAGCTTTAAAATGAAAATAAGGCATTGTAAGGTAACACAGATTTAATTGATATTAGTGCTGTCATATTAGAAAAAATATAAATATTGTTATATGTACTTTGAAGGTTTAAAGGAAAATCATAGATCTTTCTGCACATTTTTTTGGGTTTAATAGGTCATAATATTCGTTGAAAGGGGTTTAAACACTCACCAGAGTTATAAAAACCTTGACAATAAATCTCTGTAGTTATACAAAATATTTTTTAAATATTTCATTTTTTAATTATGCATTAATCTTTATGTTTTTAAGTATTAAGGAAGGGAATGCCCACCATAAAGCATTGAAGGGTAAGCTTTCCAGGAAGAAGTAACTACTTGACGTAGTATGTGTAACGTCAAAAGAAAAAAAACGGAGACGATAATAAAATAACTGATATATTTTTAATTTTTAATATATTTTAATGTCGTTCAAATTATGTTCAAAATATAGAAATGTTAATTGGACAAGGCTATATAAACAATGGTAATATTAATAGCGATAAAAAAATATAGCAAAGCGGAGAAGAAAAAAATAGATGTTTAACAGCCTTTTGTAATATAACAATATAATAAGTACCTGAGTCTTGATAAATTAGAGGTGGTACTTCCATCTTTTTACGAATGCCCTTGACATAGCAGCATATAATACTTTTGTTGTTTATAAGGGATCACACGAAAAAATACCATACTTAGATTTCATCAGGCAACACACCAGATGGTATTTGAATATTTCTTATGAATTTTCGGATCCAAATTATCAGAAAACTCAACGCAATCAATAAAGGGAAGTCGTACTATTACGCAGCATTTATTAGTAAGAACTTTGGGTGGAAGACAAAAGCGATGTGCTATTTGTCAAAAAAAACGCAAGCTAACAGTGTTCTGCTTGCAATCGAGGAATTCACGTTGGTTATTTTACCACATACCATAAAACCTAACTTTCTTGATTTAATTTTCATTTGTACCAATGTTCCCATTTGGGAACAAGCAAGTTTTAATTAATAATAATAGGTGTTGTATTATATGAAAAAAGTTTTAATTATTTTTTTCCTTGAAGGCTACATGTATGATTTTAAAAAAAAACTTGATACTTAATGGCTGTTTCCACACGAGAAAACAAGTTTCCGATAACATTTCGTTACAAATTGGTTCTTTTTTGAACTAATTTTGATCGTCCACACGGGGAAACAATTTTCCTGGTAACATTTCATGTATAGATGGAGTAATACAAATGTGTGTGTGCTTTAAATAAATTACTTCTTGTGTGTGTTAAAATGTTTCTCTTGATACCCAAATTTTTCTAGAAACAAATTTAACTTCGAATTTTCTGAATTTTACCCCTTGCTTCTTGTCGCTCTATCCTAAAAACAATTATGTTACCGGAAACTTGTTTTCTCGTGTGGAAACAGCCAATGAGTTAAAATTAATTATAGATCGTGGAATGAATTTAAAAGACCATTAAAAGACCATTACCATTATTCTTCGCACGCAAAACAAAATTAGTTATCGTAGACGAGTTAGGCTTTAAAACACTTCTTATAAAAGAATTCCTAAATAACCAAAATATTGAAATTCATTTTACATCTAACAACAATCATATATCAAACGCAGATATAGAACGATTTCAAAATACAATAAATGAACTATTAAAACTTCTCCGACATGATGAAAATAAAGATATCGAAACTGTTGAAGGAAAGATACTAAAAATAATCTGTTATTATAATAATGCAAATATAAAACCAAACGATTTCATTAACGGAAAATCAAAACAAACGAATACGTAATAATTTAAAAAAAAATTTAGAAAACCAAAGGCAAAACTATCGCGAACCTTATACAAAAAAGAGAAGATACAGAAATAATACTTAGACCAAAAAATTTTAAACACATCATAAATCATAAATCCAATATAAAAAGACATCAAAAGCTTTATACCCCTGAAACTAACCAAGTTATATTCTTCTTCCAGATCAAAATGCTGAAACTAATACCAGTCGTAACGCTATAAATATTAGGAGTACAAAAGTTAAATAACAACAATAATTACCTAATAATTAAACTGAAAGACGTAAAAATAATAAAACAATTTACAAAAGTCCTTCATATGGTAAAAACAACAAAATATGAGGCCGTTGTTAAATGAAGGTTTCATTTTGTAAAACTTTGTAAAAGTGAAGTTAACTTAAAATTTATAAAAGTAAAATTTGTGTTAAAAGTTTATAAGAAAAAAAATTTAGAATTGTTGTTTTTTTCTTAAACAAAAATTCAAAAACCAAAAATATTAAATTCCAAATTGAAAGAACCAAAGTGATTGTTTTCGATATAAAACTGAACTGTAATTCCACAGATGCAGGAATTACTAAATTTAAAAAAATATATCAGAAGGCAATAATTATATGAGAAGCGATTTAAATATCAGCTATTATTATATGCTGCTAATCGTATACTTATTTCTAGGCAAAAAATTTACAAATGTAAAAAATATTAAGTTTGCCAATATTAATTTATCTTAATTCAATCTGAATCTGTTAATTTGATGATTGTCTACTCAAAATGACAGCATTTTTTGAGATTTAGTCCCATAATCATCAAATTAATTTTATCTAAGCACTTAAAACTTTTATTTGATCGCTAAAAAGAAATCAGCTTTTACCTAAATGCACTAAAGTGCTTTGAAATTTTTGTTGTATAAAAATTACAATTTTTATAGGTCATGAAAAGACGGCATTTTGTATGTAAAAAATTTGCAGACTTTCAAAAAGTAAAAATAAAATATTTGAGAATTATTGAAGCTATTCATGAGATTACTTATAAAAAATTCTGTAAATATTGCCACCAATAACTATTAAAAATATAACTTGAATAATTATTAATCATATTTTGGATGAAGACCATATATGTATATGCAAATCTTATTATTAATCAGTTACTTCTATATAAGCATGCATTTTTTACTAAAACTTTCATTTATATTAAGGTTTATCACCAAATTTTTTAAAAGTATACTTAAATCAATCCTTAAAATATTTATAAAATTAGTACACCTTTAATGATCAATATAAAAATTTGAATGTTTTTTTTAAATTAGCTCTACTTCTCAGCTTTTGACGAAAAAAAAATACTCGTGTTGAAGGTCATTTGTAAATTAATAAAATTATTGAATACCTGACATTGATTTGATTTTATAATAGTCGAAATCAATTTTCTTTGAATAACAGTTCTAACAAATAAGTTAAAGTTAAAAAAGGTAACGTTTACAAATTATAATACAAATTAAATATTCTATTTTAGAATTAAATAAAATAAATTTCCATTATTACTAAAATGAACAATCTCAGTATTTAAACTCTAAAACACCAAAACTGTCATAACTTGACTATTAATTGAATTATTTAACCGAATGTAATATTTCGCAAAAATATTGAAGCAATTGAATTTATCGTACCTGTTGTGGTTAAAATGACCCTCGTTGAACATTCCACCTGGTTGCGAAAAATACTGTTCGTTACCATGTCTTTCATGTTTCATATATTGAGCTGGAGAGTTTACTCGTCCTCGACTTCGTCCTCTCCTACAGAAAAATTGTGTTATGAATTATATGAAAAAAATTTTTACCGATTACTATTAAATTTTGATAGATTGCTGCATTTGAATAAGTGCATTTTGTTTAATATCTATCCTTTTAATATACCAAATGTACTGCACCAGTCGGAACTGGTAAAATATTCTCAATATTGCTACCAGGTTGAACAACTGCTTATTCCATTTTAAAGCTTCTCTCAAACATGCAATTCATTAAAACCCCAAGAGTAACACTCAAAACAAACGATATTGGAAAATTACTACAGAAATACAAGTTCGGAATGAAATCGCAATGACCACTAAAAAATCATTAAAGACTTTTTAATAATTATTGCAAAATTTCGTAGAAATGTTCAAACAATTAGAAACGTATTAATATTGGTTGCATGAGATTTGAGGGAAACACTACCTACAAATCTTCGTTTGATACCAAGGAAAGTAAAAATGAAAAATTAAAAATTAACTCCAAACTTGTGTCCAGTTGCAAAAAGATTGATCAACGTAAGCAGTCTCACATTTATAACAGAAAATTAAAAACTTAAGGATTACAAGTTGATCTGTAGTGGGATTCTATCTCGGTGATAGATTTGCCATACATTATATGTCAAAATCCGACTTTCTCATTCTCACGCTGACTTATTACTGAGATAGAATCCCACGTCTGATCTTATAACGAATTTAATTACATCATAATACACCGCGGTGGAGATTTTGTTATGAAATAGAAGAAATACATACTAACTAGAAATGGTATGTTAACCTTCAGAGGAACAAAGCATCTTCCCTTCATCAGGAGGAACGTAGATTAGCTTAAGAAATATTTCAAATTTGACAAGAAGTCATGGAATGAATTGCCTAACATGACGGCTGTGGTGGGAAGCACATAAGATAGGTCTAACAATAAGTCGCAGTTCAACCAGATACCCTGCAAAACAACTGTTACCACTACTACTACCTCATAGCTCCAACAATAAAATGATTTCAAAAAAAAATTTGTTAAGAGTATTTTCCAATATTAGATAGAGAGTAGCTTAATATTATATTATTTTTTTTAATTCAAACAGAGTGTGCCATAGCAACGTGTTACCAGATACAGCTAGTATCAAGTTAACTAAGTAATGAAAATTACCTTGATTGATAATGATAAGGTGATCGCTCCACATACTCCTCTCGAGAATATTCTTCCCTTCGATCTGGTCTTCGATTTTCTCTTTGACGGTTATATCTATGGAAAAAGAAATTCATTTTAATCAATTATTGGGAAATAATTAAAAATTTTTAGTAAAACAAAAATCATAAATTAAATAGTCTCATTTTCTTTGACATTAAATAAAATATTCTCAAAAGCTATTGCAGAATTGGCTAAGCTTCTTGAAATTTAATTTTCAATCCAATCGAGTTAACTATAGGGCAAAATAAATTTAAAAGCTTAGGTCTCCAAATAGTTTAACAATTACAAATATTTGAAATAAAATAAATTATTTTATACAAACCTTGCGACATTTGCTGTGTTTGGAGATGCTCGATTGTATCGAAAATTTCCTGATGGACCCCTAAATCGACCTGGAGTTAATGATCGTGAACGTGATCTACAAAATTTATAATGTACTATTTGACAAAAATAACATTTGAATTATATTTACCGGCTTCCAGGAAATGAAGGAGATCTTGAATGAGTTCTTCTACGCATCATTGGTGACATGGTTCGCTTTCTTGGCCCTGACCATGAACGCGATCTGAAAATTTTAATTAAGGAAATACTGTCCTCAAAATATAAGTTTTTTCAAAGTAAAACCTTGAGCTTCTATCACTAAATGAACTTGAACGTTGACGATGTTTACTTTTCTCCATTTGGTGCTTTTCTCTTGTACGTCCTCTCCGAAGTCGTGAAGGTGATGACCTTAGTCTTCTATCATCTGGACTTCGTGTTCTTCCAGCCCAGTCATGACGAATAGGAGAATGCCTTCCTCGATTAGAATTCATTTCAATAGAACGTGATCTTCTCCTACTGTCAAATGGTGAACGTCTGCGTTCTTCCTTTCGTTTTTCCTTTTCTCTCATTATGCGATTAAAAGCTTCTAAAGGGTCATCAATTATTCTTTCAAAGGAAAAAATATTAGAAGTTTTTAATAAATTTTTTATTTTTTTTTCTTAAATTAAAGTCAACACTTACCCAGAACCAACTTTTGCTGCAACTCCTTGGTATACGGATGCTAAAGATCCAACAGGACTTATATGACGTGGCCGCATCGGATGAGACATTGGATAACCCGGCCGAAGAGGATGAAAAGGTGCTCTCATTCTTTCATTCATCATATAGGGCATATATCTAAATTTTTATATAAAAATTTATATTCATCACATTATAAAAATTACAAAATTTTTACCCGGACGGTGGAGGACCATAGCCACCCATTTCATAAGGTCTTATTGGTGCCATCATATGATGTTGTGGCGGATAAGAATTCACTGGTGGAATATTTGAGTACATATCTGATGGTGTCGATCTATGGGTATGCATATGTTCTCTAATTGGATTGTGATGTGTTTGAATATGATGATGGGGTTTTATGTTATTTCCTAATTTGCCTTCTTTTTCATCATTTGCTGGAGTATCAGAACTTTCTTCCTACATAATTACGGTAAATCAGTTTTTATAGAGTTTAAAATTAAAAACTTTTATACTTACTCGTGAGTTGAAATTTACTTTTGGAGAATTCTCAATTCCTGGAGGTTTCAGCCGTGAGTTTTTACCATTATAATTTCTTTCTCTAGAAGGTGGCGCTTGACTTGTTATATGAGCTGGTGGTACTGTCACTGTTATGTTATCCTCGTAATCAGATTCAATTTCTTCGTTCGGTGACTCTACTTCTTTTTCAGGCTTATTTTCCACAATTGATTTGACATCTTTTGCAGGTAATTTATCAGATTCAATTTTAGTTTCCTTTATTTCTGGGTCAGCTACTGGTGGTTCTTCAGATACGTCTTTATCATTAGCTTCTATTTCAACTATTTCTTCTACAATTTCTGATTCTTCAACTATATTAACAACTATAAATTTAAAATATTTTTTAATAAAAATTATTTAAACTGTTCCTAAGATCTAAAGTCCTAAGGACTTTAGTTTTGATTGTACTATAAAAATATGCTTCTTTTAACAACAAAATCAGTATGTATAAAATTAAATTATCATTTCTTTTAAAACAATAGCTAGGAGAGCTTTAAAAGAAGAATATTCCTACCCTGTTTCTGCCTTGGTTTGTTACTATAACCAGTTTCATTTTTAAAAACATTAACTGAATTTCTAAGAAATCTATTTGGAATAAGTGAACCAGGTGAACTTCCTTTTTCTTTACAATCAGGGCATTCATTATCTTCTGATTCTAAAAGCGCTGTTCGAACACCTAAATGTGATTAATGAGAAAATATTAAAAAAATTAAATATTAAATTTAATTGAAATTTAGTATTTAAAAAAATTACATTCATCACAAAATGAACTTCCACAACATGGTATCATGACAGCGTCTGTAAAAACATCTTTACAAATGCTACAAATAAGATCTTCTGGAATTTCTTGTTTATTTTCGATCACAGGTGAGGGTGTTCGTTTCTTTTCAGCCATAGTTGTTGGCCTATTAAAATTGGTGTTTAAAAAAAGTTTAAATAGGATTTTGATATATAACTGTACTTCTCTTGTGAGTCTCGCTCGATAAATGATCTTGGAATCCCAGTATTTCTTTTAATATCGATAACCTCACCACCAGATCCAAGTGGACAGTTTTTAATCCAATGCCCTGGTTTGTGACATTTAAAGCATCTATAATTAGCTGGCACTTCGCCAGTTTGGCCCTGACCTCGAATCTTTTGATAACTTAAAAATTAAATAAATTTATACAAAAACGTTTATTTTACTTAAAAATTTTTAATTTTTTTTGCAATATAAATATAGATGTTTTACCTGTGCTTGAATCTTTTTTTGTTTTTTTTTTTTAAATTAAATCCAATGAAATGCATGAAAGCGATTGACATATAACTAACACTATAACTTTAAATAAAAATATTTTTCTTACTTATTAGGATCATAATCCATAGTGCTTTGTATCATCATTGCTTGAATTTTATCTTCTTCCGTTCCATTCATTTGCGAAAGATCAAGAGCACTAGTGGTTTCTAGTTCTGGCAATATTCTAGCATTTTGGTTTTTTTCGGCTTGAGGATCCCAGGGCTTTTTCGGCTGATTAGCTAAAGGGATTCGTGCAATGATCAGCGATGTATTTTTAGGAATTAAGCTACTTTCATTGGTATATTCTATAAATCACAGATAATTTATTTTTTTTTGAATATGAACACTTTTATACATTATACAAACCTTCCTTAGTTTGTGCATTTGTAATCTGCAAATCAAAATCTGCAGTTTTTCCTAGTCTCTTTTGATGAATAATTGCTTTCTTCAAATCACTAACCGATATATGAAGCCCATCAAAAGTTATTGTATCAAAATCAAGAGCACTCTTGAATTTATAGTGAACTGACATTTTTGTCTCTTTATACTTAAAGAGACCGATTTGATGTGGTTCTCTACAACAAAAGTCTGCCAATATAAAAACAATATATGAAAATCACAAAAACATAATTTTACAAGTGTTTCATTATGTCAGAGTAAATAATACACGAAACCACATTTAATAGAAAAAAAAACTCCTATTCTTTAATTTTGAAAAAAAGGAACCCTTCACAGCTTTTGAGCAATGAAATAAAAAACACATTAAATGAATAAATATTCTTATGTTAAGACTATTAGCTAATCACTAAAGGCAAATTAAGAAGGTTAACAGAACGTACGTTTAATTGCCTTCTCATTCCTCATATTCACAGGATTAAAACCATGTCGATTAAGATTATTATTTAAAGCAAAGTATAACTTCAAAAACCCACGCCCTTCTTTCCTATAATAGGCCTCTTTAAGGGATATGAATTTTTGTTAAATTAATAAATTTAATACAATGTTTATTTATTTAGCCTTGACCAAATATAATCAATTGTTGAAAGAAATATCTATGTATAATAATAAATTTAAAAAATTCATAGCACACTTGACTTGTAGATTTTTGAGCAAAAAACAATAACTCTGTAAGAACAAGTCAAACACTCACAAATGCTTCAAAAATAGAAGTTTTTTATGATGAAATCAATTTGCATTAGCCACAAAAAAATTGCAAAAAATTAAAGTATTTTGTGAAGACAAAACTTTCACTTTTAACGCATTATAAACTAAAAATATTGTGCTTTAAATTAAAGCTTTTAACTGTAAAATAACTAGCATCAAGATATATGGAATACTTGATGCTTATTGCAACTCTTGCTATAATTTAATTCAATTTGCTTATTAAAAAATAAATAATTAAAAAAATTCTTGCATAGTTTTAGTGTTAATTTATGACAAAGAAGTGAAAATATGTAATAGCTTGTAGAAATTAATTTTTTATTATATTTTATTTGAATTAAGCTCTTCCAGGTAGTAATTATTTATATCCGATTATTAATAAATGAGGACCATGTGTTTTATTTTTGGAGCATCCCAATTAATTACAATAAAATGATTAAAATATAATATACTTACCGAAACTTTATTAAATATTTTGTTTTGTAATCAATGCAAAGAAAATGTATACCATTTTCAATTATAAAGTTTTTGATCTAAATTCAATTGACTTTTAGTTTGTGTACTCATTGCAAAGCCGACAAATTTTACACATATCCTTCAATCTGCAATAATTTTAAAATGTAGCATTAAATAAAATGAGTAATACTGTAGAATTTTTTCAGTATTTTAGTAAGATATATTGTTTAGCACAAATGAACAGAAATACAATTTAATCAAATACCAACATGTCGGTCTAAATTATGTTGCTATGTTCTTAATTTAATGTATCTGGAGATTGAAATCGTTTCAAAATTTAAAACGTTTTCTGTTTTTACCCAGCAGGAAATCTGTCATCATGATGACATATCAACATATTTTAAACAACTATTCATCGTAATCATGTCATCTAGGTTTTAGATTTTATAAGTTTATACTAATACTGTTAAATTCATCAGCGTAAATATTCGTGCTATGCGTGGTTTTTATATGCCGGTAAGTAAAATTTTGGTTAGTGTATGTTTTAAGCTAAAATGACAGATTGAATGAAAAGTGCTTTGGAATTTTTGTGAGCTATACATAAGTAGATTAATAACAAATTAATGTACAAAGAAATGTTTAACTGTAAAACAATTTCGATTTTGAAAACTTAGAGCCAAAATACAGGAAGAATATTACATAAATTGCACCGATTTATGGAGCTGATGTAAGCGGTACACCAACTGATCCTGATGTTGATGTATTGATAGTTTTTATTCAATAATATAAAATTAATTAATTTAATTTATATTTAGGAATGGAATTTAAATCGTTTAGGAGCAATATTATATTTAATTAAAGTTTAAGTCAGGCATATTTTTGACACAAAATAACATGATGTACCATTTAATAAAATAAATAAATATATTAATTTTTAAAAATTATATTGGCATTTTTACTAAATATAATAAGTTAAATATTCAATAGTATTTAGCTATATATATATACTATAGCAGACTCACTCACACATACAAGTAATGTGTATGTATTGAAAGGTGATATTTTTAGCCGCTGTTGCTATGTTAAAGTCATCAAACTTTATATCTAAGTTTATATCATAGACAGTTGTCAGAAAGACGATGATATATCAGATTTATCATCGTACGGATTTCCTGCTGGGTAGATATAGAGTGTGTTTTTTTAATCAACCCACCCCAATGGGAAATGTCTTGCTAGACACCGCGCGGTGCCTTGCTGGTTTTGACCAGCACAACACCAGGCATTTGCTGGATTCTGCGCGGATTTTAACATTAGACCATCGTAGGCGACCAGCACTCTCTAACTCATATGCATTAAACGTGTGAGTATAATATGGAGGCTATACAATAGTATTCGAACTTTTGCCTGTGTGTGAACACTTTTTATCAGCGCTTATAGTTATTACTGTTTCTTATACGAATTATATTCGAATCGCTTATGATGATATATGATATATAGAGCTCGGAAAAACGACTTTTTAGCGAAAAAGGGATAAAAGGAAATTTTAAATAAAAAACATAATGGTTCATGTATTTTTACTTTATTTCAGTACAAGTTAAAGTTAGTTTTAAAGTTATTTTAACATAAAACATTTCATAAAAAATTTTAAAAAGGAATAACAAGCAAATTTATATAGGAGTAATTCACTCCGGACACAATTTGTCTAACATACAGATAAAATAATAATTATATTAATGGCACACCGGCACTTTCTCTTTCTTCAAGTACAATATTATTTGAACTATTTGAATATTTTTTCACTTTTTTGAATAATATAACTAGCATTTATTTCCTTTAATTCACTTAGAATTAAAATTATGTAAAATGTATTAATTTAGCTAATTTAATTTATTTTACCAAACATTCAATGCCCGAATAGTACATATGTCAGTTTTACACTAATACCTATTAGGGCGATGAAACAAAAGTATCAAAAGTGTGCATTGCTGCGAAAATTTATTGTATAAACGTATAGAGAGAATTTTACTTGTGTGCTGGTTGCGGTAGCAGATTTGCTGCGAAGCTTTCTTGCTGATTTCGTCTACTGCTAGACCGAATTCCTACTGGGAATTGGGTTAGTTTAACACAGGGAAGTGTTCATAAACTAAACGAAAGTTATGTCGAATGTCAAGTTAGCTGCCAATTTTTGTTTCGATAAAATTTTTGTTTGCAATTATTATTTACAATTTGTATTTAATCCTGAAAATAAAACATAATTAAAAATCAAAATTAAATAGAAAAATGGCCTGTTCAGGAGGTAATGATTCTTTTTTTTATTTTAAATATTGTACATGCATTTCCATTATAGACAACATCTATGCCGGGATATTAATTGTCTCCTGGATTTAGTGCAGCCCAGAAAAGAAAATTTGAGCCCATTAAAAAGCAAATCACTCTTTATTAGAAAAAATTCGCGGGCGGAAATTTAGTGAGCAGCAATGTAAACAAAAATTAAAAAATTTAAAAGCTACTTATAAAAAAATTAAAGATGATAATAAATATATATTTGGGCTCTAAAAGTTTAACCTCTCTAATATGCGTTTCACACCAAACAACTTTCGTGGTACTAAACCAGCAAAGTTGGTGTTATAAATTACCGGTTTCACACTGTGCGTGTGCCAATACCACCTAACCGAAACGTCAAATTTTTTGCATTTTTTGTAGTGGATTGCTTTGAATAGTGAAGTGAATATTAAATAACTAGTGAATAAATAGAAATAAATAATATAATAACAAATACAAATAGTGGATACTTGATAATACATTAATATGACAATATATCAATAATATAAAACAGTAAACAAAAATGGAAAATGAACAAATTTATGCAAGTGCTTTTAACAGCCTTAACAGATATAATTTCAACATCATCGTCTCTTTTGGCAATTGTAATGCGAAAATGGCAAAATGTACAAACTATTGCTTTATCTTTATCAGAGAAAAACCATAGGCCTTGGAGATATGTAAGATATGTTAGTTATGTTTTCTGTCAACAAGCTCTCAAACTAATTTTCGAAAACAATTTTTATTCGAAAATGGTATCAATACTTTTTTCTTTAGGTAGCATCAATACTTTATTGCAAAGAAAATTTTGCCGAAAATTTCCATACAAAATTTGCGAAGCTTGTATTAGTACCACGAAAGTTGCTTGGTGTGAAACGCCTATAAGGAGCTTTAAATATGTTACTTTATCAAACCTGAAGTGGCTTTGAAATTGCTGGTCATTAAAAGCTGGAATGACTTCATTGAAGAATCCTTGACTTTTAGTTTGATCTTCGGAATCATCGGATTCTTCTTGGATTATCATTGCAATTTTTGGAGTACAATTGCCTAAAACAGATACAACTACTTCAACAATGTCTGCCAAGCTTAAATTTGTAACTGCAATAATACTAGTTAGACTAAACAAAAATTATATAAATTAGCTACATATATATATATACCTTCTAAATTTTCCATTTCCCGGCATAGATGTTGTCTATAATAGAAATACATGTACAATATTTAAAATAAAAAAAAGAGTCATTACCTCCTGAACAGGCCATTTTTCTATTTAATTTTGATTTTTAATTATATTTTATTTTCAGGGCTAAATACAAATTGTAAATAATAATTGCAAACAAAAATTTTACCGAAACAAAAACTGGCAGCTAACTTGACATTCGACATAACTTTCGTTTAGTTATGAACACTTCCCTGGGTTGATTAAAAAAACACACTCATTGTTGGTTTACTGTTCCAAACTCGTTTTTTTTTTAACAAATTTTGATCGTCCACACCGGGAAAAGTTTCCTGGTAAAATAGCGTTCCCACCGCACGAATTTACTGACGAATTTACTGCAGAAAATTATTAAACGTCAAAAGTGTTAAAGTGTTATTATTATGTGTTATTAGTAATTATTTCAATTAAAGTTCAATTAAAGTATTAATATAAATTATGGAACTAAGCGAAAGACACAAAGAGATATTATCCGCTGTAGTACCTGTATTTCAAGCTGTAATTCAAAATTTAATGGTAGAATCGGAATTATTAAATATAATTATTACAGCTTGTAGAGATAGATTGGATGACTTCAGAGAATGGTCATGTGTAAGCTTTAAGGTTTAATTTTGAATAAATTATTATAAATAGTACTTTAGGTTGAGCAATCAACATATTGGGAAGAAGATGTGCCTAAATTTTCTGATAAGAAATTTAAAAATGTGTTTCGGATGGAAAGGACAACTTTCTACAGCATTCTTGAAAACTTGAGTGCCTTGAAAAAGCAAGATACCAACTATCGTAAAGCGATTTCGATCGACAAGAGGTTAGGAATTACACTATATGCTTTGGGTTCATCTTCAGAATATCGTGTAATTGCCGGTAAATTTGGTGTTGGGAGAAGCTCGGTGTGTAGAATTGTTATGGAGGTTTGCAGGGAAATTATCAAAGTATATAAAAAATGTTTTGACGACTTTTATCCCGCCACCCAAGAAAAAATAAATGAAAACGTGGCAGGCTTTCTTAAACTTGGTTTCCCTCAATGCTACGGTGCAATAGATGGGTGCCATATAAATATCAAACCACCTAAACTCGATGCAAGAGATTACTATAGTTATAAACGAAGCTACTCTATAATTTTATTTGCCGCAGTTGATTATCGGTACCGGTTCATGTACCTGAGTGTAGGATCACCGGGCAAATGTAGTGATTCGACCATTTGGGAATCATTTCGTTTGAAAAAGGAACATATTGACAACCCCGTGTTTAAAGAAAATTGTAAAACATTTGGTGGGGTAAGTGTTCCTGTTTTGTTGATAGGTGATTCCGCTTTTAGGCTGTCGCCGCTTGTGATGAAACCCTATACGTTCACGTTACAACAGCCTGAAGACGAGCGTAGATTTAATGCTCGCCTCTCTTCTAGTAGAAGGGTTGTAGAAAATGCATTTGGACATTTAAAGGCGCGATTCAGGCGCATTGGAAAAGGTATTGATAATCATATCAAAAATACAACGACAATAGTTCTAACGTGTTGTATTTTACATAATATGCTAAATGACTGCAACGATCAAATCAATTCAAAATGGGTTGAATTGTTAGAGCGTGAATCTTTAAGAAGAAGGCACCGGTTTCGGCCAAACAATACGTCTCATCAGAATAGAAATGAAATAAGGTGTTATAAAAAGGAAATAATTATCATGATCATGTACAAATTTATTTATTTACTTTAAGGAGAAGGCAACAAGTGATACAGCAGGTGAATAATGGGAATGACCAGAATGGAAATGAAATAAGGGACGCAATAAAGAATCATTTAGGTGATTATATTTGTATTTTCATTTAGTATAACAATATATATAATATTAATAAACTCAAAGTTTATCTGCTAATTTTTTGAGCACATCTATTGCTCCTTGTAAGAGCACACTATTGCTCTCCTGCCGCTCTGAAACTCTTTCAAGGAGTTCTTCCAACCTTTGTGACCTATTTTGTCCTCTTCTACTTGCAGGTCTACTCGGTGTTGAAGAACGCGATGAAGATGTTGACGTTGATTCTGCCGTTGGTGTTGCTGTTGTACGTCCAGTATTCATCACAGCCACAGCTTCGGAATATGTGCCTTCCGCTGAAGAAGTTGCTGGCTCTTGCATTGACCCATTGCATATTCCTTGACTACTTGCTGTAAAAAATAATATTAAACCACATTTACAAAACTACATGATTTTAATTTCAACCTTTAATAGTCTGGTGGGCAACTTCAACAGCAAAATTGCCTATTCGACAACCAATGACTGAGTGCACAGCCTCATAATAAGGCCATCTTGACGGGCTTCCACCACTGGCACCAATCTTAATGCGTTCATTCCTGAAAATAATAAACACGAAGTAAATAAACATGAAATTTTAATTAATTGAAATTAATACCTATATTTCTTGGAAAGATTGTAAATTCTGTTCTTGATATCTTGGACATCAAAAACAACGCCTTCCTCTTCGCTTAAACACTCCAGCATTTTTAGGAGAACGCCGGAGTTCCTTTTATTGCTCCGCAGCTCCGGCTCAAAAATTCTCCAAGTGTTAATAAATTTGGTCATTTCATCCCTTTTTATAAAATTATGTCGTTTCTTGGATTCCATGTAATTTGTAATTGTACATAAACAATAATTAATTAAATAATTAAACTTTATTTTAAAGAAGTAAACACATATAACACAAAATATACATACAAAATACTTAGCAAAATGACATTTGTTGAGCTCCGTTCTTTTAAGCAAATGGAAATTTTTCTGCGTACTGCCATATGATCTTGTGGTAAATTTTTATTTACCAACGAAATTTGAGTGGTAATTGACTGTGATGCACTTAAGAATTTTTCATAGAAATTTACTGTTTGCCAGTAAATTCGTCAGTAAATTCTGCGGTGGGAACGCACTCTAACATATCATGTGGAGATAGAGTAATATAATTGTGTGTGTGCTTTTAAATAAATTACTTCTTGTATGTGTTAAAATGTTTCTCTTAATACCCAAATTTTTCTGGAAACAATTTTGACTTCGAATTTTTCGAATTTTACCCCTTACTTCTCGCCGCTCTATCCTAAAAACAAAAATGTTTCAGGAAACTTGTTTACCTGTGTGGAAACAGCCAATATATAAATATATATACAGTTGTTAACTAAATGTTCTTTAGCCTAGCTAATAGGGCTAATAAAATCTGAACACACTTTAAAATTGTATTGTTTTTTTGAATTCTATATGTGCATTTATTAAATATAGTATTTAATATGCGGTTGAATTATTATTTAGTTTTTCAGCTTGGCATAACTAAACTTTTAGCATTTTTTGCTACAGCTTCGAAATTAGGCTGACAGTCACATGATTGATCAAAATATGAATTCTGAAATTTATAAGGGTGATGTGTGTAATTTAAAAAGTCGATAGAGGCATAATAAATTTTCTTTTTACAGATATTGGGGAAATATATAATAGAATATTTAGTCATAAACCTTTTTTGAGCTCTGAATTGCCATTTTTTGTCAAGGAGTTTGAAGTAATGCCAGTTAAAAGAGATGAATTATTTTAAAACATTTTTATTTTATCTAGATAAAACGAGGAGATCGAGAAGTGGACAATCTTTTTTCAGCATTACAAACTACTGTTGAGACGAAGGATTATACTATTCCAAGAGTTATTGCAGGATTTAAAAGTCGATTGCCACAATTTCAAAAGAACATAGAAAAAACGCTTTCGACTTGTGAAGATTTATTAAAAGAAAAACCAGACACATCATTGGTAAAATTATCCTGCTAAGCTATCTTTAGAAAACTGTATTCTAACTTCCTTTGTAGCTTAATTGAAAGTATTTGAATAGAAAAAACCATAAATTCCAATTATTGATGAAAGTTTATTGGAAGACCATGATTTGATTGTTTCTTTAATAAATTTATTTCTATAAACTTATTAATATTTCTAAAATTATTGGAATACATATTTCAGATATTTTTTATTGATTCACATAAATAAAAATTCAGAGACTTAGTATTTTTAATCAAATAATTAATAATTCAATTTTTCTACATTTCCATTTTTTTAGCAAGCTGCCTTAGAAGAAAATCGTGAAATAAGAAAAACAGCACTTGAAAAACATATTAAAGAAATTGAAAATGAATACGCCAAAATTGATTTAATATTCCAAGAGAAGGAAAAGGAAATATCTGAAAGCTTTCTTGTTTTGGAACGTAGACTTAATATTATCAAATAGTTATCTGAATTCTAAATATTTATATCAAAATGTCTATCGGGTTTTTAAATGATTACAGAATTAGACTTGAGCCATCAGCACAAATTATTTCTTTTATCGCTAGTCTACACGAATACGATGAAATGCCAAAAAACATAATAAAAATATATAATTCACATAATAAAACAAAAATTGTGAAAAAAGAATTTAAAGGCCACATATCGATTGAGGATTGCACCAAAGTGGAGCTTGAGTTTTTGAAAAAATTTGATGAAGAAGAAATCAAAATAACCTCATCAGAAAATGTTATCAATCCTGATACATTATTAAATGAAGGTGAGGATTCTACAGATAGTAAAGAATGGAAACCCACAAATCTTAAAATAGAATATATTTTTCTCGATGATTTAAAGTGGTTACAAACAATTCTCGAAAAAAAGCGATCAAAAGATAACTCGAAACTTTATTTGCATGATCTTATAAAAGGTTCGAAACTAGTCTTTCCAGAAAATGAGATAATTCCACGTAATCCAGAACTCGAGGTTAGGTGTCGTAAACTTCAATTGGAACAAAATGCTCGAGAATATCGTAAAATGACTAAAGATGTTGATCCGACCCGAAAGCATATACCTGAAGATACAATTGCTTTTCAAAGTAAGTTCATTTATCTTAGATAGCTAGCCAAATATATATCAAAATATTTTTTATTATATATTTTCAGTTAAATCAATAAATCGACAATTAATTGCAATTCTACAGTTCGTATTTTCTGTCTTAACTGGATTTGCATTCGGATTTTTGGGAATAGAATTAATAATTGGAAATTTAGATTTTGGATTTCGTTTACTTTTAGGGGTAATATTTGCACTAATAATTGCTTTAGCTGAGATATATTTTTTGGCTAAAAAATTAAATGAATTTGATTCTATTACAAAAGAAGCAGACGCACCGTTTAATATTATAAAAGAACACAAAGACTAATTTAATTTGATAATAAATCAACAAAAAATACTTTAATAAAATATTTATCAAGTTTTTTACACAAATATTTTTTTATTTGGATTTCTTCATGTTTCTCTTTTCTTCGAAACCCAAATAATCCCAATCCTTACCTACACTTTTGAGTTGATTAATGAAAAATTTGACATATTGGGTCTAATCGAAGTAGTTAAGATAAAGTCGCTCTTTTTGAAAGCGTCGCTCTTATTATCGATGCTAATGGAATACTTGTCAAAACAGAAAAGAAAAGCAAAAATATACTCATGTATAATTATAGTGCACACAGGTCATAGTATGCTTTAAAGCTGGACCCAAAAAGCACTTCAGACAAGTTAGATGTAGAATATTTCCAACAGCAAATATGTAAGTGAAAAAATGTATCAAATTCACATTCTGCGAGTTTGCTACTTTTATTCAACTTAGGATAGGGTCGTCCTCCAGAACATACTTGCTGTAATCGGATGAAGTAATGCTATTAGCCTGGTGATATCATTGATATTTTTAAGGTTTAAAGAAACTCATAATATAAATATTAACTTATTTATCAAATGTCTACCCCCTTAAAATCTGAATCAAAAAAAATAAGAATATATATTTAAGCTATAATTCAGAAATTTAAAAATAAAAATTGTTGTTTGTAATGCGTTTAAATTACCCATTTTTTTAAAAAATCATTTTAAGAATAAAAGAGTAAATTAAGAAATAAATTCCAAGAGAAAAAAATGATTTTTTAATAAAAAGTGACGATTACTGCTAATTTGAATACTCCTAAACATCTCTTGTATTTGGATACGCATTTAATGATCATTTAAAATTCAATTCATACTCTTTTCGCTGAAATTTTTTTAAACGAAATTTCAAACAGCTTTGTTTAACCTCAACTTGCCATCAGAACCAATGAAAAGTACACTAAGTGAGCTAGATGCAGTTTCATTTTGTATTTGTTTACTTTCTCTCTTGGCATCTCTAATATAAATAAATAACAAAAAAAAATTTTTTGATGAAAAATTTTCATCTTTTTAAAAAATTCATTCTGTAAAATTTACATGCATAATGATTCTGATTTCCTAAGAAAGAATTTATCCTCACGTAATTCGGGAATGCAAACAAACGCTGGAACATGCTTCAATTCAAAGCACAAATCCTGTTCTGAATCTCTTTGATTTCCTTCTTGTGGTAATTCAGATAAAATACAGTTAGTCCTAAAATTTTTGGAACTACTTGCTTCTGAATTACATGCTTTAAATGTATTTGAACAAGATTTATCCTTTGGTAACGTTCCTGTTTTTATACAGCTCATACTTGGCGGCTAATTTTTTAATATTTTAAATATATATTTAATTTAGAGACAGATTCTTAAAATAAACGTCAGATTTAATTAGGATGATTTTATATAAAATAAAAATTAAATTACTACCTAAGAAGCCTATTCAAAATCTATAAAAAAAATTACTAAGTAAGCGTAGTTTTGATTGGGTTTCATTTTTAATAAGTATAATTATTATTTCTCAAAATAACTTTTATTACTTGGTTAAATTCTTAAAATTTACCACATTGGTTATTACCACAACGAACTAATTAGATTAAGTTTGGCATAAATCTTACTTAGAAAAAAGAGTAATCTTACTCTTACTTAGAAAAGAACACACGACTTAAGGTTATTATAGCAACAAAGGAAATTGGAACATGCTAATTTTCTTGAGGAAACTTTTTTAAGTTCAACAAAGAAGTAAGAATAAATATAACTAAAAATGGTTCTAAATTCCTTAAAAGGTTTTGAGACATTAATCGAATACAATTTTGAAAATTTTGTATGCATATTTTGCTTTAGTTGTTTAATGACACATTTTTCTTCTTCATCATAGGCTTTTTCCAAAAGTAGTTAGGCTTATTAAAGCCAAATGAATTTTATATTCCACTGATTTTTTAATTTAATATTTCAAAGGAGTGTTAGCGAGGATCGATTTGTTCTGAAACAATGTTGGTTTGGATAAATAAAATTTTCTATTACTGATTCCTATTTTGTATTGGTTATACTTTCAATTAGTTTTGTTATACATCTTAGCAGTGTAATTACTTTAAAATATTTAATTCCAGGTATTCTCTATTTTATCCTGAAATTTTTTTATTGGTACTATCATTGCATCTTTCCATGTATCTGGAATTCTTCCTTGAACCATAATAATATTAAAAAGATGAAGTAAAAAAGTTTTGTATTTATCCGGCATTTCGTGATATATTTTGTATTTTATAACGTCTAATCCAGGCAATATTTCTTCCCCCTTGACTTTTTCAAACTCTTTTATCATTTCTTCCTTATCTATTTTTTCTCCTAAAAACTCCATTGATCAATTAATCCTAATTGCGAATCTTGTTGTTTGTTTCTTATTTCATTCTAGGTTTCATCACAGGTAGTCCATGGTGTGTAACCAGGCAACCCGCATTCACGTGCTCGTACCTAGCGCTATCAACTCCGGAGTGGTAAACTAGTACCGCAGCAGTATACTGAAACAACAAAAATATGTAAAAGTATGAATGACTGTATAGTCGGCTTATTAGGTACTGGATAGTCTTCTTTTAGTAAGCTTTATGCAGTAGCCGCAACTATAGGGCTTCTCTATCGCAGGCCGTTGGATTTTATATATTCAAAATCATAGCTGAAGGTATTAAAAAAAATTTTTAATTTGGTAGCCTCGATCCATAAAGCTTTAATATTTATTGTGGTCGTTTATTTAGATATCGTACAATAAAAACAGGGTTTTCACTGCTACAATTACAGCTGTGAAAATATTATTAAAATCGTTAAACGTTACATTGACAACATAAAAGTTTTCTATACCTATTTTTCTAAGAAGATATGTGAAATCAATGTAAAAAAAACTATTGGTTAATAGTTCTTAGATATACATATCTTTGATTCCTTTCTGTCATTAAGAGAACGAATTTCTGGATTTGTCGCTTACCGTTTATGTTCAGTTTGTAGAATTCAGTTTACTTTTAAAACAAAATTATTTTAAACTTATTATTAAATTGAATGTAAAATCTATTTAAATTTTAAATTTTTTTTTGTATATAGTTAATAAAAAGATTAATGTACTTTTTTCAAATTTTATTTTTTTGAGGAATAATTTATTATAAAACCGTTGAACGTTGCGTTTTTTATGAACAAAATTTTATTACCCTCCCTAAAAGTAAAAATAATATTCAGTTTGGCAGTATGTACAAAAACTCTATTTGTTATAATAGTTTCTTTTAACTTGTTTTGGTTTTTTTTTTTGCATTAATTAAAAAAAATTATAATTTTTTCTAAGGTAATTGTCGATGGAATGAATGCAGGATGTTAATCACACAAATTGATTTACAAATTTATCACCAATTCGTGTTATCAATACTTTTACAAATGCTAATTTTAAATATTTTAATTAAAAAGAATTATCTATATATTTTTTGTTGTTGCAATCGAATGATTTTTGTTCTACATATACACCTAAGCTTTGATATTTTAAATAATATTACTATAATTATTTTATTAGTTAATGGTCTTGTAACCGTATTTAGTTTTACGATTTCTTTGTTTTTTTTTTGTTTTTTTTTTTTTTGGATTTTCCGCAATATTTTCATAGAAAATTATACTCATAATTTATGATTTGATGTTAGCCATGTTAATCCCTCGTAAAGGCCATCACCCGATGTTGCACAAGATGGTTGGACATACCAATTTCGATCCCTAATTCTGGTCAAACCTAATTTCTCTTGAATTTCATGTGGTTTCATTGCTAAAAATACAATAAATTCAGCTTTTGTTGTTCTTAAAAATAAAACAACTTTTTTCGTTAATAGGAAACAATAAAACTATTTACCATCTGGAAGGTCTTGCTTATTGGCAAATATTAATATTATTGCATCCCTCATTTCCCTATCATTTATTATTCTATGCAGTTCTGTTCGTGCTTCATCTATTCTATCTCTATCGGCACAATCGACCACAAAAATTAGCCCTTGTGTACCTAAAAAAGAAAAATATAACAAAATCATTCTTTTGGGATTGTTTTCAACGAAAAAGACATTTATTAATATAAAAATTTTTAAAGCAGTTTCCATAGAATCCGACGGAATATTCAAGCTTTTCTTTAAGTGTTTCGTTGACTCTTAGTGCTTAATTTATTTTTACTTCTTTTAAAATTTTTCATTTTAGAAATAAAAGCTAGAAATATAAATTTACAAATTTTTTGTGTTATGATACGAGATTTTGTCTTCATGAGAAGTGAGAGAAGAAGTTTTAACACGTGTGATTTTAAATTGTGAGAAAAAAATAAACTATTGAAAGTTTTTCACATGAGAAGTATTTTCTTACAGAAAAAAAAACAAATATCAAAAGTTCATTATATGCAAAATATAATAAAAAATAGGGTAAAATAAAAAAAAATCATATAATTAATAATTGTTTATAATTATTATTATTGTTTTTTAAATTGATTACACAGAATTTCGACCCTGTACACAAAATAAATATAAAGCACCTGTTGCGGAGTTTATATAGTCGCGGAAAGAAATGTAAATTATTTCTTTAAAATTAAATAAAAAGAGCGATGTAAATAGTGTTAGCGAAAATAAGCTTGGAATATTTACTTTATGGAAGAATAATAATACTCTTCCCTTTTTTTTATTTCATGCAATTGAAAAATGTGATAATAAAAAGGGAATATTTTAATGGTCTAATGATTAAATTTAAGAAAAATTTATTTCTTAATTCTACTCTACTGCAAATATAAATAATGATTTTCAAATTCAAGATATGATTTTTTACCTGTATAATAATGTCGCCACAAAGGCCGAATTTTATCTTGTCCTCCCACGTCCCATACGTTAAATTTAACATTTTTATAAGTTACAGTTTCTACATTAAATCCCACTGTTGGAATAGTTGTCACAGATTGACCTAATTTTAGTTTGTACAAAATAGCTATATAACAAATTAAGGAAAATTTTTTAAATATTCAATTGGATATTAATAAATTCTTAATTATGTTTTAATATGCTCTTTATTTTGTTTTTTTTGGAAAGGATACTTGTTTTACCAGCAGCATCCAGCCCTAACATTAATATCCTCATTTCTTTATTTCCAAAAATTTTTGACATCAATTTGCCCATTCTGGATTATCCACCCCAAGAATAGGGGTTTCTGTAAATAGCAAAAATTAAAGTATTTGTATTTGTAACTCCGAATAAATAATATCATCAATTTTTCTTGTCCATTTTTTGCCAAAACTTTATATGCATATAAAACTCAAATTTGATATGAAAAGTGATTTTATTGAGTTTATAGCATATTTTGCGGCTCTGAGCCTTAGAAATTGTCATTCCATAGCTACAGGCAGAAAAAAATTAATAAAATTTGGATAGCATAAATTTTTATGTTGTTTTTAATTAATAAATTTCGATAAAGTTCAAATATGAATTATAGCAATCAACCTTAACGCTATTTGCGTCTCTAGTGAGAGCAAATTTCTGACCCTCTTAACCACAAATTATAAAGATAATTTATATTTTTAATGCTAATGTTTATTTTTAAAAAGTTTTTTAAGTTTTTTCGCAAGCAAAATAAGCGCAAAACAGAAGAACAAAAACAAAAAGAGTAGCATGTGATCAGTTTGCAGCTTCTTAGATTATCGTATAAATTTTTTGAAGAAAAATGAATTCACATAAGCGTAAAATAATTTTGAAATTATTTGATGATTACCTGAAATGAAATCAGTAAATTTAATAGAGGCTCTAGTGATAGAATATGAGCAATTCAGCAAAAGCTCAAGAGTTTTCTGACTTAGTTTTGTCGGACAATAGGGGTTTGTCCGACAAGATTATTTTCTGATTCAGAAGTTTCTAACAACAGCAATATATCAAATGGGATCAATGGGCCTACTACCTTGTGGAATGAAGATACTGCAAATATACCAGACTTTCGTTTTGATTGATCTTCAATAGACGCAGCTAATAATGTGAAACACTCCGAGAGATTTTTGGTAAAATTTGGTCTACGAATGAATTTTAATTGTAATTTGCACAAACGAATATGAGAAAAAATTGCTGTCAGTATCAAATCCACATACAAGAAATTAAAAGAAACAAGCCGTCCGGAAATTAGGATATTCTTTGGTCTTTGTTTGTTATACTTAACGTGACCAGACGTCCTGTTTTGAACGGGACTGTCCCTTTTTAGAGTTACGAGTCCCGGTGTCCCCGAAATGAGCTCTGGGACGCAAAATTGTCCCGTTTTCTGAAACCGCGTGAAAATTTGAGTAGTCGAGCCGGCCGGACGTCATGTGTTAACGAAATTACAATCATCACTGAAAAAGCCATTGATAGGTATTGGATGTGGAGCCCATGTAATTCATAATGCAAAAAAATCTGCTGCAGTCAGGCTACCCTTAGGTTGCGAAAGCATTATTGTGAAGATATATTCATTTTTTTATATTTACACTATTCGAGTTAAAGCTCTAAAAGAGTTTTACGGCGAAACTGAAACGGAATATCAACAAATGCTCGGCTATAGCAAAACTAGATGGCTTGCTCTTATGTCTGCCTTGGAAAAGGTTTTAAAAATGTATCAGCCATTAAAAACTACTTTTGAGTAATGGAAAATGTCCCCTGTTACTAGAAAACTTTTTTGAAGATCTGACATCCGAATTGTGGCTTTATTTTTTACACGCTCAGCAAGTTTTTATCAAGCTGTATTGAAACTGGAAGGTCAGACTGTATCGGCAATTGAAGCTGTAAAAGAAATCAATCAACTAAAAGATAATTTGACTCAAAAAGAGACCAATCAGTTTCTTCCATTTATGGTCCGTCAATTAATAGTGAAATCGAAAGATAATGTTACTGACATAGATGAAGAGTTTGTGAAAAGGGCGGCTACAGAATTTTATCAAACAAGTCGTGAATATCTGGAGCAGTGAACTTGCTTTCTTACCAAAGAAATGGAGATATTTTATTGGGCAGATTTAAAAAAGGTTAAAACGTTAAAAAATCTCCGGATGTATTAATTGAAAAGGAATATATTGACTGTAATAAAGATGCAGAAGTTTTTGACCAATTTTCGTTAATTTGTAACTACATTACATCGCAGAAAGTAACTGAATGGAATAATCTAAATGTTTCCACGGAAATTCGTTGGGTGGAAGTATTCAAACACTTTCAAGCCAACAATCTTCAGCATGAAAACTTTTCTATTTTAATTAAATATATTTTGTCTGCCTGCTACAAGTGCTCCAGTAGAAAGAGTATTTTCTATGATGAGCAAATTGTTGCCATCTGAGAAGACCCAGTTACAAATTTCAGTTCTAAAGGCGATGTTGATAATTAAGGTGAATATAAAAAAACGTGCCAAGAGTTTCATTCTTACTTAAAATCATCACCATTTGTTCCTCTGATAAATATAAATATAACTAAACGTTTCGGGTATATATATTTTTTAATTGGTAACTTTTAAGCTAACTGATTTTTCTGAATAAATAGGTTTAGAAAAGTGTTTTTTTTATATTGACTACCTGCTAATTAACCTAAATAAACCAATGTCCCGTTTTGAGTCAAAAAATAAATGGTCACGTTAGTTATACTCCTAATCTCAAATAAACACACCTACAATTCCTGCAAACTGGTGTAACAATCCGTATGATGAACTATTATATTTAGTTTTTTTTTTTTTCATATTATGCAAACTATGAAATTATGAATTTAATTTATAAATTTTATATATTGACGAATAAAGATCTTCTGTTGAATAAATAACGTAATGAAACTGTAACAAACCCCTTTTTGTGCCTGTCTATTTTTGCAGCTGACTAAAATTTTTACTGTCTGTAAATGTGTTAACATGAATAATTAATTGTGAAGTTACAATTTGATTATTTTGATTAGGGAGATTGTTCACACAGTTTCTAACTATTTTAATTAATTTGAGTCACAATTTCTGCTTCTAAAAGTATTTTAAGACAGTTATTGATTAACTTTCAGAATATTTTATCAGAATATTATATCATAAATACAATAAAATGGTGTTAGTAATGTAAATGACAAAAGTAGTTCAGCTTAATAACAGCTCTTTCATTTGTTGCAATGTATGTAAAATAACATTTATAGTTAACAATACATAAAGACTGTTTCTAAGTAGAACTCGGCTTTTAAGAGAAATAATGTTTAAATTTATTGTTGACCTAATAATGATGATTAAGATTAAGGAGCGCTTTGATTTTAATGATAGGCAAACAGAAATAAACAGCTTTCAGTTTTAATGTGAAATGTTAATACCCTTTTCGTAAAAAGCCTTTTTCAAATTTAGTGTCTTTTATATATTATTTACTCCTAAGTTATCCAAGAATATTATACTTAAGTTATTATGTGGACAAAAATGTTTTTTAAAGTTACGAAAACTAAATTTTTAGCCATTTTTGTCCACTACAGCTTTGGTCATTATTTGGATTTAAGTAATTAAATACTCTTAAGACATCATTAATTTGAAGTAACTGTAAACAGCAAACATGTTGGTAAATACAATGGTGGATTTTAAATAAGCCTTATTCACTTTGAGCATTAAGAACAGAGTGGCAAAAGTAATTAAAAAACTCCAAATATTCTGACTGTTTGAATCTTGAAATATAACGAGCTCACAGCGCATCAACCAATAAATACAATATATGAAAAGGCTAGCATGATTATCACTCCAAAATTTTTTAGCTAATGAATCTAGGCTCATTTCTGACATTTAAGCGAAAGTTACCAAATGAGTGTTATTAGAGCTAAGGAACATCACTTGTGGTAGGTTTAAGAAAGAAAACGCCAAGAAACCGCTTTATATTAAGGAACAAAATTTCCTATAGATTATAAAGTTTAATCAGGGATTGACTTTAAATGCCTGAAATATTCTGTATAAATTTCGTTAAGATTTGTGGATTATTTGATAAGCTACAGTGATCATTTATATGGTGTTCAAATATGTAAATGTATCGTTTAAAGAAGGCATTTAAAGTTTTGAGCTTACCTTTTATGTTGTTTAAATTGGACGCAAAATTGCTCTTTATTTAGTAATTTTTAAATGATACACAACTTTCCAACACATAAATTTGCTGTGTTTTATTTTGATTCTCCTTTAGGAATTATTCTTTTTTGTTATTGAATTCTTGTCTGCCCTTTTTGCACCTTTAGTAGCAGTAAGAGATTTTTACGTGATATATTATAAAATATTTCAAAAATTCTTGATCGCATTCATTGGAAAAGTTTGAAGTATATTTTGAGGGGTTCAACTTTATTAAGTAATACATTTTTTTGAAAAATTCTGACTAGGCCTACTCCCTTAAAATAAAAATATTATTCTATTCAATGGTATCTAAAGCTACTGCTTTTCTCTCTGTAAAATCTGTTAAATCTTGCTCACTCAATGAATTCATTAGCGCAATATACTCAAAGACTTAAATTTTTATATTTACTCACCTGAACGGATTCGATCAATTGATTTTATTATTTTGTTTAGCTACGGATGGTTAAATTTTTGGCACTGAAGACCAATTTATATCTACACTTGATTAACGGCCACATTGGAGCGTAAATTTCGTGCTCATGCTTAAGGATCTGAAGCATTTTATTTGGTTTTAGTTTTAAAACACATTAGAAACATATAACACTTCAAATTTTGGGCTTATTTCGTGCACCCCAAAGACAAAATGTTTTTTAGACTAATTTAAGTTCTTTGAAACGGAAAATGATAACAGTGTTTTTTTTTGAAAAAACCTATTATTTAGCTCCCCATTCTGTTATTGGCTCATATTTAAAAAACACACTACCTTTATCTTCATAAAAATATAGCATTTGAATTGAACAAAAAAAGTTTGTAAGACTTAAATTCAATCAAATATTTTTTGCGATCGAAAGCCTGTTTTGTTTAAAGAAAAATTTTTTGGCAGAATTTTGCAAATTTTGAAAGTAAAATAAAAGAAATCTATTCAATATTAACATTACCTTTCCTTCTACGTAAAACAAAAACCATTTTTGGAGGGGATTTAGAAAGGTTTTACCCTTAAATAATTTTTAGGTTTATTCCAAAATTTTATCAGTTCTTTTTTCTTATAAAAGTCATGGCCATGTAATGTCTCAGAAGTCGTAAATGATATTAAATCCAAAAAAAAGTTAATAAATTTAAACCAAGTTTAGCGATAAACTGAAAATTAATTTAATCAAGAGTTTTAGCATTCATTAAATGACCAAAATATAATTACAGTTGCCGGAAACCTGATAAGAAATGTTTTGATATGGCATAAAAATATCAAGCTACATTTTTTTAAGTATTTAATGAATTCCGACAAAGGGTGAAACATTTTTGTACAATTTTTCATTTTGAATATTTTTATATCTATTCGTTAGAAAAATATTTTAAGCTGCAAAACTATTTAATAGTACAAGACTGGTAAGGAGTTTCTTATTTATTGTGCCTCCTTTTAAATTCGAAAAACGGCTATACACTTTGCTCTTCCCCCTATAATTTCTGAAAGTTGTAAAAGTGTTGAAAATCATTTCTTATGGGCCATTAAGGTTGAACGCATTTTATTATTGCATTAGTATTATACAAATACAGTTCCTGAAAAGTTGATGTTGCGGAGAAAATCCTTAACCCTATTCCACGAATCATCTTTCCATTCGTTTATTAAGAAAGCATACAAATTGAGTGGTCCTTTATCGACTGAAGTTTTCTGTATGGCATTCGTAAGTGTAAAAACTAATTAATCAATAAAGGCATGCCTAAATGTGAAATGTCTTGGAGAACTTTACCAAGGCTTCCATCAGGTTAACCTAAATGTTTTATATATAATTATTTTCAAATTAGTTTCCCCTAATACAAAATACCACCGAACTTGGCATAAAATGCAGCTTTAACGTTACAATCATTTTCCGGCTTGCGAAACTCGGCAATAATAACAAATTTAGGCAAGCCTTATTAGGGTCTAACAGCAAAACCTTTGCTTTATGCCTAGTGCCTAGGACTCATTAGCGCTTAGCGGCACAAAATTTAGCACTAAAGGCTAATGAGTCCATTAGTCTCCACTGAATTGGTATATAGCCTGAATTAGCGACTCGTTAGCGCTAGCTTGTCGGTTTTTCAAAGAAGATCAAAGAAATATTTTAATTCGGGAAGAATTGATTTCACTTCATATCTTTATCTAAATATGTATTTTAAATATTGTTGAAATTTATTAAATTATGAATTCTTTATTAGCTAAAAATTTATTTTAAATCTAATTTATTAGCTAATTTTTGAATGAATGTCAATGAAAACAGTAATATGCTAGTGAGTCCACTCCGATTGGTATTTAGGAAAACTGTCCATTTTTACTGTGCTAAGTCGTCCCATACGCTAAGCGCTAGTGAGTCCTAGGCATTAGAAGTAAAAAAGAATGACAAATATATATGACAGTAGTTCCTGAGAAACAGTAACAATGCGGCGAATGTATACTAACGGCCTGTTTACTGCATGTTTGAAAATTTTGTCGAAGAATCTTCCCATATTCAAATTTAAGCTAAGATCTCATTTTAACAGCTTATAAAACTTTCCCGATATTATAATGAATAATAAAAATAAAAGTTAAATAATCGGTTGTTAAAAAATTAGTATAGTTAAAGGTTTGTTTATTCTAAAATAACAAAAACTATCAGAGCATAACTAATTCAATACACATTGTCAGAATTAATAAATAATTCATGATTATTCTAATAGGAGCTCTCAATTTTCTCTTAATGTATCCCAAAATTGAATGCGCAAAATTAGATGGGTGAGGATTTTTTAAACTTATTTTTTGCCAGACACGCAATAAGATTAACCAATTGAATTCCTAAAAATGCCAATGATTGTGCCAATTTTCTGCTCGAATGTGAGAATAATACTAGTGCATCAATTTGAATTTTTTTAGCGGGTCTTTGTGTTTTCTTCTATTATATAACTGGTGCCATTCTGGAGACAGGAAATAATAAATTTAGCTTAAGAAATGCATAATATGTTGTATTTGTTGATAAGAATATAAGCAAATCACTAATTACTCTTATAAACTCTACAACAAAGTTAAAAGCACTGTTTACAATCTCCATACAAAATACTGACCTACTAACGAGAATATCATTGAAAAGTATTTAACAAAAAATAAATAAATAAATAAAATAAACACTGAAATTTATTTACGATCTAGCATGAAATTTTTGTGTAGGTAATGTCGAAATTGTGCGATAAGAGACAAAAATTCCAGCGATTTTTATTTATAATCAAATTGCAGGGCACATGACTCACAAAGGAATGTCAACAGCGCCGACTGACCTGCCCTTTAGTCTACTAGACAACGTCATCAATCTAGAAACTGAAACTGCATCAACATTTGGAGTACCATAATCTAATTTAGCAAACTATACAAAACAAAAAAAAAACTAAAAGAAAAAATTTTTTCTTCTGTGTTTTTTTTTCTTAATACCTTCCACGACGAGTGCAGTCGGATGTACAAAGTATTTTATATATATTTTTCCATTGATGAATTAATTAATGCATTGAATTCATGCAAATCCGGCTTCCACGTAAATCAAATTATTTGTTGTAATTTGTGCAAATAATCAAATTCTTCAGCTCATTGAGGCGTTGCTTGTATGACAGCGTAATTTGTCAAAATCATTTTCACGACACTTCAAAAAAAGGCACATAGAATCACTTTTTATAATAAACTATTTTTAAATTAATTTCTTACCGCTAAACACAAGTGAAATATCACAAAATTTTACGCACCAACTTAACACATATTAATAATAACTATAAAACTTTCCGGATATTATAATTAATAATTTTTTATAGCAAATTAGTCTTAGCACGCTAAATCATTCATTACGTCAAGCACAGTTTCAATTTTCTCGTACATATGAAGTTTAACTTTCTCACATATAGATGGCTATAATTTTGGTTTTAAAGCGAGTGTGTTTCCTAAGTTTAGTTGACGCATGGGAGCGCATGGCAACGTATAATAACGCATCGAAATTTCGTAAATGTCGCTAGATGTCACCGCTCTTGGAGCAAATTAACCGCGTTTTTCGTTAAATTACTAACTTCGGTTGCTGAGTGTTGTAACAAACTGGTTTTTTTCGAAAAAATTTTGATCATCCTACCCGTGTGGACTTCTTCCGCTCTATCCTATGTCCTATGTCATCCTGTAATCCTGTGTGAAACACATTCAATATCGTGTAGTTTTTAAAGATATTGTAGGGTTTAATAATTAAATTAATTTTACTTACAGTCAATTCTTATATATATATACATATACATTTAAGTAAATCGAAGAGTTTTTTTCTTAAACTATATGTATTTACATTTTGAGAAATTATATTGTTATGTTTCTTTTTAAGCGCATATATTTTGCCATTTGGTAAATTTGCAACAAATGTCAGTGTTGAATGTTATTTGTAATGAATTTAAGTATTTTATGAAATTTATAGAATTACTTTTGGACAGCTTGAAGTATACAGACGTATTTGAAGTATACAGAGTGTATCAGTTTATTTATTAATTAATATATTAATACGAAATAATGATCGATTGGCTAATTTAATATGATAAATATTGTACAATTGTTTATTATTATATTCCACTAACTGGCGGATTCATAAAATCCGATTAAAATCTTACTGCACGTGGTTGCTGAACAATTTGGATTTATAATTTGTGTGAAGTGAATTTTTGCGTTTTATTTTAAATTAAATAGTAAAAACCTTTAAAATAAATTACTTATTTGGTAATATTATAACTGTAGACCTATCTAATGCTTAATTTACTAAGGGACCATCCCTTGATGGCATTGATATGTTTGGATATAACTCAATGCACGTGTTCACTTAAGCCTTCTTTATTAGTGGATGGTGTGGATTTTGTATGTTTAATTTTGTTAATGGAGTCTTGCTGTTATTTAAAACATAGTTGAAGCAAAACAAAGCTTTATCTGTCAAAATTTATTAGTCAAGAAAATGAATATATACGTCCAAAGCACTGTTTAACATATTAAAATAGATTATTTTTTGAGATTAAAAAAAAAAAAAATTTTAAGTGTATTTGAACTAAAAAAAAGAAAAATGATAAGTGGGTGTAGCTGATATTGTGTAAGCATAAAAAATCATGTGCCTGTCAGACACCTAATATTTCTCGGTCTTACACATATATACTTCATAAACTTGTAAACACGTGAAATACGTGTGTTTTCGCACATTGTCTTTAATATTGGACATACTTCATCAAATCAACAGTCAGCTCACTAATTTTACTACCTAAATTTTGGTTAAGTTAAAGCAACTAATAAGCATCAGAAATTAGCGTTCATCACCAGCAATCCAGCCTAATTAACTCATACAGCGAACAGATCTTCAATCTGCACATAGCTTCAAGTATTTTTAGTATTTTTAGTATTGGTCGATTCTGGTATTGCACGAGCCCATCTGGACTTCATGTACTATTTAATTTTTAAGTACAAATAATTAAAGTTCCTGCTTTTATTTCTTGCCATATAATATTGATATAAAAAGTTAATTATAACCTGTCGAAATAGTTTTAGGTTAAATGATTTAAAACAATACATAATTATTAAAACTTAAGATTACTCTAAGACAGAGCTATTGCTCCTTACTATTGTAACATTAATTAATATTTCATTTTCTTTTTAGTTCTAATACTTTTATTACTATTAGCGTTTAGAGCCTATCATAAAGTTTATTATATTGCAGCATTCTTAGCTCATAAGTTCAGACTATTATTTCATGTCCTACTAGCGCTAATAACATTATTTATAGTTGCCGTCGTAGATTACACCTGCAAGATAGAATCATTATTTGTTCTTCGATCAGAAACTCATTTACGTTAGATCCCTTTCCTTAATATTGTAACTTAATTACTAGTCCCAGAGTTACTAATACTTTTAAATTTATAGTAGCTGACTAGATTACATCATCAGGCTAGAATCATTATTATTTAGCCGGTCTTTTTTTTTTCTTCCCTCATTATTAGAGACTTTCCAGTGTTCACAATGCCAAGGAGAAAATCATTCCCAAAAGGGAACGAAAAATTTTTTAAGCTGCCCTCAGATCTGCTCACGGCAGAGGACATTATTAAAATGAAGAAGGCTTGTGGGATAGATAAAGACAACGATGATGGCAACTCAACTCAACTGGTAACTGGTAACTCTTCTCAAGCTAAGAGACAAACAAACGAACAGTTGCTCGCTCCCAATAGGGCCATCAAACCCAAGCGGGACACTCGGGGCATTGCCCTGAAAAAGCTCTTGGCACCCCTGCAGTCAACGCCACTTTATCCGATCTAGCGGATGCTGCTTCCTTCAAATTGCACAACAGTCCCTCCCTAAAGAATGGTCCCACTCGACAAAATACTTCTAAGGTTTCTGAACATGACAACTCTGCCCCATACATTGGAGGATCTTTCAATACCTTGCATGAAGTCACCTCGCCTCAGGACTGGGCCGAACAGGACACTGCCAACATCGATGGCATCGCTCACAATGAGACTCCGACCATACTGCTTTGCCTACAGGGAGCCTTGATACCCCATCGGACCGATGCCCGCCAATCATAATCAGCAACATGAGCTCATTGGCAATCAGGAAAATAATTAGCAAGCTGCGCCCTCCTCCGGGTGCGAACTGCTGGCTGAAACTCAGCCGCGACAACAAGGTCTGCCTTCATACAAACTCCTCGGAGTTTCACACATCTTGTTTATCAGCCCTTAAAATTGAAAAGGTTGACGCGCACTTATTCTGCCCTACCTCTGCGCGGAGAATCCCTCTCTTGGTTAAGGGCATTGATGGGAACGAGGACCCCGATGAAATTGCAATCGAACTAGCCCGGCTGTGCCCGGGAGTCTTAATAGAGTCGGTAATCAATTTTTCCACCCCTCGTTCCAGGGAGCGGAACTAAATCATCAACGCTTTTGTGGTCACCCTGGCACAGGGACAAAAGCCAGAAGAACTACTAGATACAAAAACCATCTTACACCAGAGGGTAACTTGGGAAAGGCTTCAAGGTAGAACAATTACACGTTGCTACAGATGCCAAAGCTTTGGCCACATCGCGAGATACTGCTGTGCCACGGCTAGATGTACGTTCTGCTCAGAAGAACATGATATGTCAAACTGCCCCCAAAATCCATGGCTACTTAGTTCAAGAGGCAGGGACGAGAGTAATAGTCCACTAACATCACGCTTCAAGTGTGCAAATTGTGGACTAGTTGGACATGCTGCCAATTCTAGTGAATGCGCAACATTCCAGAATTATCTGGCCAAAAGAAAGGAGCTGAAGGACAGGATCAACTACAAGCGCAAGGATTTATTGCACAAAAACAACCTGGTGCTCAACAGTCTGGTGAAACCAAACACCTCATATGCAGGTATCGTAAAAGGCCACACCCCAGCGACGGGTGATGTCCCCTCACTATTTAGACTCCACCCACTCGCCGAACTGTCTAACGAAGTTAATGCCTTCTTCGGAGTTTCGCTCAGCAGCCTACTCCTCAAAATCGACACATTCCTAATAGAATATAAAAAGATCGAGAACACTGGTGATAAAAAAGCCAGGCTTTGCGAATTTCTACTATTGCTCAACGAAAGCTCCACGCTTAACCCATTATGTGGGACAAATGCAACTTCATCTCAATCAACGCCAATTCTTTAATCTCGCATGACCGCAAACTTATGCTTCAGACCTGTTTCCTACACCGAAACCCTTTGGCCGCTTTTATCACTGAAACCAGACTTGATGACTCACATAGACTACGGCTTGACGGCGTCAATGTTTTCCGTAATAGCGCACACCGCGGAACCGTGATTTTAGTAAATTCCAAAGTTAAAGCCCAAAAAATCATCTTTTGCCCCGAACACATCTCGGCCACGGTAATCCAACTCAATATATTTATACATAATAAACGTCTGTCCTTAGTCGCAGCGGCGATATACATGCCCAATCACTCTCCACCGGATACAACAAAGGACCTCAATGATCTACTACACATCTCTGCGCAAGCAGACCTTTTTGTCTGGGGTGGGGACTTCAACGCGAGAAACCCCCTCTGGTAGAATCCCCCCGTGCGCTACTGAACACAGAAGCTCCTCTTTCGTCAGAGTCTGTCGACAAAGACATCGCTCTACTCACAAACTCTTTCCAAAACGCGATACATAAACATTCCAAGTCCCGTGCGCCTGGTCACCCCAGCTACCTCAGCGAAGTTGAATCATTTACGAAAAAGCTCATACAAACCCGTAAAATCTGGGGTTTTAAGCTTCATAAATTGTTCAAGCAATCGCTAAGCACAGATAGCCCAGCGTACAAACAGCTAGCGGCCCAAATCTCGTGTCTCAATAAAATCATCCATTCTCGGGTGAAAAATGAACTGAATGCAAACTTCCAAAACAGACTCCGCAATATAAAACCCGGCCCTGGGGTATGGAAAGATATCGATGTACTGTCGGTCTAGCTAAGCGGTCCGCTGTCAGAGATGGACCCCTTATCGCAGACGGCCGTACTCTGTATGATGAAAAAGACAAATTGGAAGCCTTCGCACACTCCTTTGCTAAAACTGCCGGCACCGTTAATCAGAGCGCTTTTATCGGTGTGAACGCATTGGCAAATAAGCTCCGTCACGAGCTTCATCGTCACAAGAACTTTGACCCAGAGACGACTGTAGATGGTTTGGCTAAAGCCTAAAAAATCCCACAGTTTCGATGGCATCTCGAATGTTATCCTCAAGGGATGTGCTAGCACGATCGCTTGTCCTCTTTCTAACATATTTAACAGATGTTTCGCATTAGGTTACTTTCCCACTGCGTGGAAAGCTGCTAAGGTTTCGCCAATCCATAAAAAAGGCATGCGGCATGACATTTCCAACTTCAGGCCAATATCTCTGCTCTCTAACATAGGAAAATTACTAGAAAAGCTCATACAAAGTAGGATCTTAAGTTTTTGCCAGGACAATTGGAGTACCCCCTGGAACCAATTCGGTTTCAGACAGGCTCACTCTACTACCCACGCCCTGCTGGCCTTCGGCAACACGATCATTAAAAATCTCAGGCTTAAACGTTGCACGGTCGCCCTGGGTCTAGATCTTGAAAAAGCTTTCGACCGCATTTGGCCCTCTGGTATCTTACTAAAATTAAAATACAGGAATTGCCCCATGGGGTTGCTAAAACTTCTCCAAAGCTTTTTCGAGCATCGGACCTTCAAAGTATGTGTTAGGAAATTTTAGGTCAAACTTAATTAATTAATATTATTATTTACTATGATTTAACTATTTAAAACTATATTAATTAATTAAGCTAAGAACAAAATGGCGCTATGTATTAAGCGACCAATTAGAAATTAGAAATAAATCTTTAAAAAACAATCCCTACAAATTAAGAGCAAACTGGTTGTATATGTACTCATTATCACTATGATAAAGCTCAAAGCTTTAATTTAAAAATGAATACCTCCCATATGTGAAGGTATTAGTGTAAGTTATAATTAATGCAATCAATTATATGCAAATTATATGCATATTAATTGGTAATGTATGGGAAATAATAAATTCATATAATTAAACATAGGAAAATATTACCGCCTCCCAATATAAATTTAGGAATGTATAAGTGAAAAACACGTAAATTAGGTATAGTTTTAAGAAGGTATAGGTGTAAGAAAGTAAAAGTAATAAGTCAATAAACTAGGTCAGAAAAGCAATATTGTTTTTGCCAAAGTAGCATAAAATAATATTGCTTCTCTAAGGCTGCGTTCACAGTGAAAGCTGGCGCTGGCGCTGGTGCTGGTTGCGAGATTGTTGCAGAAAAACTTATTCATAGTGGCAGCTGGTAGCTGAGCTTGTTTATAAGCGATAAATTTGTGTACAACAACATTAGAATGAAAGAAAGAAGGGGAAGGAGTATCATATTGTTTCGGCTGGTAAACGTCATGTATACATATATTTTGTTGCTGAAATTAAAATGCATTGGTTAAATTTTATTTGAAATTATCCCACAATTGTTTTATATTTCCAAGAAAAAAATTCCTTCAAATTTTTACCTTGAGAGGATTATATTTACGTATAGGATGCATAGTTTTGTTTCTAATATTCTTAGAAAATATTTATAAAAGATTTTGTAACCTTTATGGAAATTCATATGTTTTATGAAAGTTTTCAAAACATGTATTTCAGGATTTTAGTATTATATTAGTACCTGGAAGCAAATTATATTGAGTTTATATGGGCATAAGTCTAGACATTTGAAGGAGTAAAAGTTTTTATCAGATTTCTGCAGTCTACTTCACAATATATTACCTGAAATAAGAATTTTTTAGATATATCAACATGAAATTTATCACAATTTAAATATAATAATTATTCTAATAACTACAATTTTATCAGCTTATATAGTAATTATTTTAATTTAAATATAATTAAAAATCATTATCTATTATAAACACTTAATCTAAAAAAAATATTAATTAATTGAACTAAAACAAAAAATTAATAAAATGGTTTCCATCTTTCCTCTTGTTGCTATATAAAAATTTTGAACTAGCTCCGCTATATGATGTCACATGAAAATGTTTCGTATACAAGCTATACGAACCATCTTCAAAGCATGGCATCAACTCAAACCACCCAGCGGGAAAAAGAATGATTCTTCAATGCATTCGTAATCCATCCCTGGGAAGCTATGAATCGATTCTCTTTTCATCTAATCATAGCAAATTTTAACCAAAGCATGATCGCAGTGAGAATCACTTACTAACACATGTAAGAAAACTGCGTTAGTATTGTACTCCTATATATGAGCTGTTATACTCTTATAAAAAGTATTATATTTTATATTTCATTAGTAAAAGAGAGATGGATATATAACACAGAGTGATGAAATAGCACATATGCTATAGGACCACAATGTGTTATATACCCATCCTTCTTTCACGTAAGTGTAAGTCTAAAAATAAATATATAGTCAATAAAATGATTATAAATGGAATAAATTAAACATATTTTATATAATTAAATATTTTATTTAATTACAACACTATTTCATAATTGAACAACTTATTTAATAAAACTTAAATTTACTTAACCTAAAGAAAGTCCTAACTTACTTAACTATATTCTTTTGTTTAAAATTAACTACATTATATTTTCACAATTATATTCTTTTATTTAACAATATTCTTTTATTTAAAATTAACTATACCATATTTTGACAATTTATTAAATTAAATTAAACAAAAATAGTCTCCTAATATTTAATTTTATTTTTATACACATCACAACACAACGCGTACTTTCCGAAATGTCAAAAAAACTTATTCATTTTAATCACACACTTATAGTTATTATATTTTACGTGTGATAACTTTTAATGTGTTAGTTTTATATTTCCTATATAAACGAATAAAAATGATTATTTGCATGTGTAAAACGTATAAAATACATGAATTGCTTACCGGTGCATTCTGCAGAATCAAATATGAAGCGATTCATCTATGATTCTTTTAGCTTCTGATTCCAAATTTCCCGCTGGGCAGCTTGTCAGCCAGCTTTTACTCTGAACACATTAAGCTGGTTGCTTTGATTTGCCTTTAGCCACTTTTCTCGCAACCAGCACCAGCGCCAGCGCCAGCTTTCACTGTGAACGCAGCCTAACACAAAAAAAAATATAACATGCGAAAAACGCATATCGCATGAGAGAAAAGGTACTATAAAAGAAAGTACTTTTCTTTTATAGAATCAATTTATTTTGTGATTCTAAGACTAGCAAGACTAGCTGAAACCGGCTAAAACTCTGCTAGAATTAGAAATTTAGCAAAATAAATTGAAAGTTTAAAGTAGAATAGTAAAAAAAGGGTGGAACTTGTAAGAATTTTCAAAATAAATTGAAAGTTTAAAGTAAAAAAGTAAAAATAGGTGAAACTTGTAAGAATTTTCAAAATAAATTGAAAGTTTAAAGTAAAAATGTAAAAAAGGTGAAACCTGTAAGAATTTTCAAAATAAATTGAAATTTTAAAGAACAAAAGTAAAAAAAAGTGAAACTTGTAAGATTTTTTAGAATAATCTAAGAAGATTGTATAGATTAGTGAAACTTGCAATAAATTTTAAGGAAAATTATTGTGTCTTTTGTGTCTTCTGAAACAAAAAACAGAAATAATCTGCGTTAAATCCTCTAGAACCGAGGGAAAAAAAGCGTTTGGAATCCCGGCAAACCAGGTAAGAATAAAAAATCAATAGTGCAAGAAATCTGGCCCTCTGCTAGAAGGCCGTTATCCCGTTACCGAGATTAGACCGGCAAAACCTTTGGCTTTGCCCTCTCAAACCTTCCCCAAAACAGAGATATTCAGCCCAGAAATTCTGGCGCTCCCTAGTGAGGCCTTACAAACCTTCAGAGGTAAGTCCGGCAGAGCCCTACGGGGTTGCCATACACAAGACTTAGAAACTAAAAACTAATACATAAAAAAAATGTCTACCTTAGGCAACGCGACATGGTCCCAGCTTCCATTCAAAATGAGGATCTAAGGAAAGGTCTGGCCGCCGACCCCAAGGCAGGACCCCGGCCGATTTCCTTAGAAGAATACCGGCGACGTCAAATACGACGCCAGACGTCAGATAAGACGCCTAAAGGTGCAAACACAATGAACGCGGCGCGCAAGTGGAACGCGTTTTCATTAGGAATTACGAAATTCAGCTATATAAGATCCCATAGCTGTGACAGCTGTCACCGCTTGCGCGCCGCGAACCGCGTTCATTGTGTTTGGGCCTTAAAGGAAGATTCCAAGAGGCGATGAATATACAACGCCACTCACTTTCAAAGGAAATAAATAAAAAAAAGATATTAATAAATGTTTACTTTAAGTAATAAAAGAATTTATACATAAAGGGTACATTCTGGTAATAAACATTCTAATGATAAACCGGAGTATTTCTATTTAAAAATACCTTTTCCTCCTACCCACCTTGTAGTGACCATCAAGCTAAAAATCTTATCATAACATATGCATCAACAATGTATCTTCTGATCAATACTTGGCCCCTTGCTTTTCAACATTGCTCTGCATGACTTTCCCTTTCAAGGAACAGACCCGATGGGCATTTAATCCTTCATATATGCGGATGACATACTCATCACTGCGAGCGACTCCAGGCCCGCGGTAGCCGTTAATAAGCTGGTTAGAATCAAACCTCGTCTAGAATACTTTCTCCGAAAATGGGGTTTCAAAGCAAACGGCAGCAAATGCTCTCTCATTTGCTTCAGAAATGCACACGGCAAGGGGCATTGGAACTGCACTCGGGAGAGTCGGCAGCTTGCCTTCTCACTCCTCGGCCAATCAGTCCCCCTACGTAACGAATTTAAATATTTAGGCGTTCTCCTCCACAACAGATTTGGATTTAATAGACACGCGCAGTATATATACTCCAAGGCCGTGGTGGCTACCAAAGCTTTTGCGAGCATCTTCAACGCCAGTGGATGGATCCCCCATAAAAAACTTCTGGTCTACAAGGCAATCATACACCCAATTATCGGCTACGCCTTCCCTCTTTGGTTCGGAATCTCGCCCAAATATGCTAAGCAACTCGAAACACTAGAAGACAATATTCTTCGGAACTGCCTAAGCAGGTTCCGCAGACGTAATGGGAAATATCACAAGAACTCTCAGCTCTATGAAGAAGCCAATATGGTGCCTCTCATGGCATACCTACTTAACTCAGCTTATAAAACCCTTGACAGAATACGTGATCACCCCAATCATATTCTCGCGAACATGTGTATCGAGAACTCTACTAGCTCGATCCTCAACAATTACTACTTATCTCCTTTTAACATTCTAAATTCGGACTCTCTGCTCCGTCTTAGCTTTGACTCAGCTCAACTCAACGCCTCTACCCTCCCTGAATTTTACATTCGGCACACGTGGCGAACTACCGGAGATAATTTTAAGCTGGCCCTCTGGGCGAGTGTCATGATCTCATTTGCTTAGAATCTGGGAACACTGGTAAAGTCCTCCAAGCTTCACTCCTCTTATTTTATTTACTTAGTAACTTTTCAATCAACTAGCAGTAGATTTCTACCCACTATCAGCAGCATTACTCATATCTCACGCTAAAGTAACTCTAGTATCCGCGCAGCTCCCTCGCAAACTTAGCATGTGCAGCACTCGCTGCTCATAAATTAAATCCTCAACACAAACCAAAATAAGTGTAAGATGTAGCGCAGTCCGACAGACAAACAATTGAAATCACAGACCAAATCAGATTCACTAGTGTGGATCTTTATTTTAGCGAAGACCGCAGCAATCACTGTACTAACGGCATTAGACTGTACATAAATAGTAGCGCACCAACAGAATCTATCCGAGATCAGCCCCGAGAGTGCATAGCACAGTAACTAAGCTCTGCTTGTTATATTTTAATCAATGTAATGCACATACCAAATTGAATTATTGATAATAGTTTGAGCTTAATAGCTTAAGTAATCTGAAATCAGCTTGGCTTAGTTCAAAGACGCTTAAAATTAAAATTAGCTAAATATTGTGTGACACAACACTGCTTCAAGTTGTAGTTGTAAGTAGACTAGCTCTAAGTTGTAAATACTAGCCCTAAATTGCAAATATCAGCTCTAAGTCTAAGTTTTACTATAAAAAAATCATACACAATTATATATTTGATTTAAAAAAATATAGGTTCTATAATATTTGTATATTTATACTATTATATTGATATTTTTTGTGTAATTTTTAGTCGTCAGAATTCCTTTTATTTTCCTAAATATTATTGGTTAAACTTAATATTAGATGTAATTGTTTCATTTATCGGTAATGAATTAAGCTGCTCAATATTTATTTTCTTTGAATATATTTTTATGTGTATCTTCTTCAATATTATCATGTAATAATTTTTTATTTATTTAATTAAATAATTGAATAATTACTTGCATACTAACTTAATCCATTAGAAAAAATAAAACTAAATTTGCTTATCTTTTAACCTGAAAAAAAACTTTGCAGTACAAGCCCACACATAGTGCAATCCCACCATTTGATATATCTAGTGTGTTTTTCAATTCTGTCGCTTTCCACCGGCTAAGCCGAAAGTACAAATCTACTACGTTTTTGTACTTCCAGTTGTACTTTGGAAGTGAAACTTGTACATTTAACATCTCGTTCAGGTTATTAAATTTTAAGTTTGAGGTTTAGATATAATTTTATTATTCTTATTCTATGTTAATGTTTAAAAGAATTTGAGATAATAACAATTTCGTAATCTCATCTAGTAAATAATATTTTTATATTATCTTTTGATATGCTTTCCTTAATTCAGAATATGTAAAAAAACGAAAACAGTAAATAAAGAAGAAAAGCTTAAAATTGTTATCAAGAGTATTTATTAATTTAAATTTAAATTTTATTTTATTATACTTATTTGCTATTAGATTTTTTCATCTCGTTATTTCTATGTAAAATAAAATCCCGTCTATCTTTCCATCTGAGTGCAGTAATTTCAGCAAAATTTAGCTAACCTATACCATAACATATTGATAAGAACTTTGTACTATAAAAAATCTATAAAAATATTTAACTATTAAGATTTAAAAAATTTTTTGATTACTATATCAATATGTTCAATAAGATAACAAAGAAGTAATGATTTAAATAAAAAAGAAGGTAAATAATTGTGTAAAAATAAATATCCAATAAAAAATTCATTTTTGAAAATATATTAAGTAAGAAATCATATTAAATCTCAGTTTTGGCAACAAATACTACTTTTAATATGACGACACATATAACCACACAATTTAAATTGCCAAACGTCAAATGTACAAGTTTCACTTCTATAAGTACAACTGGAAGTACAAAAACGTAGTAGATTTGTACTTTCGGCTTAGCCGGTGGAAAGCGACAGAATTGAAAAACACACTAATCATATAGTAGAGACCGATGTGCACAACTCGGAGAAAAATTGAAAAATAAGTTTATCTGTGAGTGTGTTAGTGCAGAGCATGTAAAAATCAGAAAAATATCAAACATGTTTAATATCTACCCGAAAAGACCCAGAAAACAGGTTTTTATATGGAGAAGGAAGCAAAAGTTGTCCACTTTTAGTTATAGTCTATAGCCACCTTAAAGGCCCAAACACAATGCACGCGGCAGCGGCGCGCAAGCGGCAAACAAATGGGAGCTGACAATATGCGCGCCGCGCTGGAAGAAAACCGCGTTAAAAGTAGACCTATAATTTCTACTTTGACACGCGGTTTTTTTGAGCAAAATTTAAATAGATGGCTCTGCTTGTGTAGCTTTGAAAATTTTCTAACAGGATCGCTCATCGTTGAAAGATAATTAATTTTATGCCGACATATTTGCTGTTACTTTTCATGTTGTGTTTAAGAAAATATTTTCGATGCTTTTTTCATTAAAGAGTGTAATAAAGTGTTTTAAGTGGACTAATTGGATGTTTATTGAAAAGCGATCTTAAGGCTATCTGTTCGCTTTTGATAAAATATACCAGCTAGATGGCAGAGTCATCTCTTTTTTTGCTATAAAAGTCGGTAATATATGTCAACCGCGCCTCGTGCATTGTGTTAGGTAACCGCGCCCTGGTTTTGTGCACAACTTCACAAAAAACCGCGTTTGCGCGCCGCTTGCGCGCCGCGTTCATTGTGTTTGGCCCTTTATAGGGCCTATTCACTATTTTTTCCAACTCGTCAAATGGCTCTCTCGTCCCATGTAAATTATATGGAAAGGGTCATTTGAGAGTAAAAAATTAAACATATTTAATTTTCTACTCTCAAATCGCTATCGGTTTCTTTTGTATTAGTCCTTTACTAATACATACATGCCAAAAAATCATTTCCATTTTGCCTTCGAGGAGTACACATGGAAGAAAACATATGAATCTGTCAACACAAGCTGGGTTATACAGCAGTGCGTTTATACGTCAGAGTTGAAATTATATTTTAAAATAAAAATATGAGAAAAATATGTGTAATTTTTTCAATTTTACTTTTTTTTTGAAAATTCAAGAATTGTTATTTTGTCTTACTCTAAAAAATATGGCAAATATTACTGGAAATTCCCAATTTTAGCTAATAAAAGTAGGAGGGATTATCCCTTTAAAATGTTACGATTTTACCTAATGTTACTTAATTATCAACATATGGCAAAAATTAAGGGAAATCCCAGTTTTTAGTAAAAAATATATTTATATACTAATTGCAAAATCCTTTTAGCATTGCACTTTCACAGGTAAGGGGGGAAAATATTTCATTTGTTTCAAATTCAGTTGTGTTTCATTCATGAAAGTATTCGGTATTAGAATTCAATTTTTTTTGGGCTGTGTTATAAAATTTTATTCAAAAACATTGTGTTATCTAAAATTAAGTGTATTTTATACTGTTACTAAATCTTATCCAAACATATTGTTTTTATTTTTTGTTACTTTTTAAAAAATTATGGGTCTCATTATTGATAATGAATTTTGGCGAGAGCTCCCTGAATTGTGGTGCGTTAGAAGTGAAAGTTACAAAAATAGAAACATGAAAAAAAGAGCACTTGCCTTTTTATTAGAGAAATTACGATTAGTGGATCCAGATGCCACAGCAGAAACAGTAAGAAAAAGGGTTAATTTATTACGGACAACGTTTAGGCGGGAGTTAAAAAAAGTAAATGCCATCCATAAATCGGGTTCTGGCAGCTCAGATGTTTATACACCAACTTTGTGATATTACAAGGAGTTGATGTTCTTGGAGGATCAAGAAACTCCTTTACAATCGACATCGACACTAGATATCGACAATATATCAGATATAGAAGCGGTAAGATTTTTATAATTCAATATTTTAGTTTTTATAATGAAAAAAGAAAACTTTAAAAAATTTAAAAATAAAAATAAATTGAGTGTAATTTAGCTTAAAACTAATCCTGATGTTTCCACCCTCTGATGAAATCTGAAAAAGCATTATAATTTGATTCAAGATATTATTTCGTTGAAATTTTACATTTACCCTAATTATTTATTAAGTTTCGTGTCAATTTCGCTTTCCGCAAGTGTGTATCCTGTTTTTGAATGAGAGGAGCAACTTTTGCAAGGAGCTCTTCGTAAGTTTTCGCATCCATCCGCAAAAAATTTTTGAAATCTTCCATCCAATTACTTTTCAATTCCTTTAGCAAATGTGTATGTGAAACTTTTTGTCTTTTTAAGTACCAATCTTTTACCCAATATCTTTTTTTTTTATAGATATTTGGTTTTTTTTTTTGGTAAACATTCACTTATCACCAAAGCTGCGGTTAAAATTTGTAGACTTTGCGACATCGTTTTTCACGAAAACACTTTAAATTCGAAAGAAATTGAAGAACAGAACTATATAAGTTTTTTCACATAAAAATATTTTAGTTTCTTTCACTTAAAACTTTTATTTTATAAGATTTAAAAAAAAGTATTCGATTTTCCTAAGGCACCGTAACCTATAAAATTTTATAAAATGAAACGTCAAAGTGTAGCTCTCTTGAATATACACACACAATTATAAAATTAGTCCACACCATTTTAAAGTATAATATATTTTACACACTATGTACGTACACGAGTGGTAGGAGGTAAGCAAGTTTTGACGTCAAATGGAAAAAATAGTGAATAGTCCCTATAAGTCCCATAACATCTAAACATTTGTAATAAGTTTAAAGTAGACAGCATGGGTAACGTAACAGTAGATATAGTAATGTCACAGGCAGCCGGGAGCAAGCTGCGCGTAAATGTCATTGTCATTATAATGTCTAACCCTCAGTACTCCTCCAGACTGAGGCTGTGTAATTTAGCGTTAGTTGGCCTAAACAACATATGGGGCCAAATATTCTTGTGTAATATGTTTCTTACTAGTGTAAGGCAATTGTAAAACTTTGTATATTCAAGTCTCAATAAAAGATACTGATACTGATACTGATGAAATTTATAAAAATCAAACAATACAAAAATTTATTTTTCAAAATTTATTTTGATAAAATAAAATGATTATTCTGCATTTATATGTATTACTTTTAGGGTATAATGGAGATGAATGGTAATGTTTTCCCTCGGGATAAATTCTATTAATGACAATTTTTCAAGTAATTAAAAATATACACTAGATTTATCTTAAAAATAAGTGTTTTTAATCAATCTTTTTGTATTTGAGGGAGGATTTATTATGTAAATTAATAGTCTTTCAAAAGCAATAAGTTTTGGTTTGAATTGTTTGAAGTTTAGAAATGAGAAGACTATTAAAGAAATAAATTAAAAATGTATATGTTAGAGAAATATTCGATTGAAAGCAAAGATGATATACAAATGATTCCATCAACCTCAAAAAGTAAGTGTTAAAATATAAAGATGTTAACTGTAATTAGTAAACGCTAAAAAATGTTCTTTATATATTTTAACATCATACCAGATTTTATAAAAATTATTTACAACAAATAACCACAATTTAAACCTTAAAGGAGATTCGCCAGTTACATCTACAGTTCAGGAAGATATCATTGCAGTAAAAAAGGAAGGAGAATCCCATTCTAATATACAAAAAGAAAGTTGTAAAACATGTGCATCTTCTTCAGATGAGCTGAAAAATATAATGCTTAGATCTGAAAAGAGCATTAACAAATTATTCAAACATGTCTTTACAGAGTTAGATACTATTAAAAACCAGATAAGTTCTATCAAAAAAACACAGTCAAATGTCAATGGACCATGGCGTACGCTACCAAAGTTTCCTATAAAAGAAAAACTTGTTTTTACAAAAATGGATAGCCAATTGATGGGAAATGAAGAAATGGCTCAAGAATTAGTAGGAAAATTTCAATGAATTTGGCTAAATTAAATTTGAATATAATTATATTCTATTGCAGACAATATTTTTCAATGGAACTGGTGGAGATTGCGTTTCTCACTTTGTTAGGCATAATTTAAAAAAACTTCTAACGGATGAAGTTGCACATATGTTTACTTGGCATGGAACAAACGAAAAAAGCAGCTTTCGTTTGACATTTACGGCAACTTTGCTGAAAGGTAAACTACTTTATTATTCTAAATTTTATTACCAAATATTAATATTATATTAGGTGCATGTTATACACGGTTTCCACAAACAGATGAAAAAGTTGTGGACGGTGCCATAAGAGTCCATTTCTTATATGCAAACGATAGAATTCGAAAACGTGTCCGTGGAAAAAATAAAACTTAATAAATTATTTGAAGAAAGATTTATAATTATAAAATCATTTTATTTTTAATAATTTTATTTATAAATACTAGTTTCATAAAACTAGTAAGTTTTATTTAAGAACACTGTTCATATAAACAAAAGTAATGTACGCCTGTTACAAATCGTATAGCTCTGAAATTTGTAATTCTGCATCAAAATTGTATTTAAATTAGCTCATGTTTTTTATGCTTAAAATATCTGATTAATTGAAAATACAGTAATTTTACTTAACAGAGATTTCAGGCGAACATTCCCAATAATTCCTTGATCTGCACCATACGACAAAACCAATGGTTGACTAAAATTCTCTACTTTATTACGTCACTTAAGACGTTACAATTGACTATAAAAATGAATGTATCACTGTAATTTATTATTGATCAGCTAAAACTTCTGCAATTTCAATCATGCAACAAAAAATTTAAACGCAAAACTTTATCCAGTTGTGAACCTGAAAAACAGTGAGTCTTCTACACGAGAAATTGTACAGCCAAAATTATTGTATCTTCACAAGCATCGTAAATTGAAAAATATTATTAATATGCTATTTCTCAAACTTTTTTTCTATTTAGCAATAATTTAACAGCGATATACATATAATTGGCATTTCTATCCCTCCAAAATCAAGGTGGATCTGTAATACTAGAATTTTTCATTCAAGATTAAGGTGGAGAGTACAAAATCAAGACTCAGACTTAAAAATTCCTAAAAAACTGGAATTTTTCGTCTCTCATTTTGCAAAAATTTTTAGGGCCTTAAATCAAAGTGAAATCTAAATAAAAGCTGAGAATATAAGAGAAGATGTAAAGAAACTGTATTCTGATCTCTAAAATTTATTTTAAAATGAAGATTCTATAAGAGTCCAATGAAGTTTAAAGTTCGCTTTAAAGCTTCTGATTATATTTAATCATTTATTAGTGCTGAACATGTCTACATTTTTTTATCATTAGTTACTTTTTCGTATATGTTTATTTGTTGTTCGTGACATGCGTATTTGAAGAAAATTTCTGAAATCTCAAAATTTTCAGCGGAAAAACGTACTAAACCAAAACGTTTCGGCACATATCCCTCTAGTTAGGTATTTAGGATAAACATAAAATTCATATTGAACTAAAAGAGATTTTCGTAAATAAGTTGATTATGTAAAGTGTTTAAGAAGAATTTGTGATTATGTCTAGCATTTTTTTTTACTAATTTTCTTGTTAAAGTGTATGTATTTTAAATAAAACACATTAAATAATTTTAAATTACTCATATAAATAAAATAACCTTAATTTTCAGGTAATAATTAAAAATAGATTCATTTTAATTCCAACTTTATAGATGTTTATGCCCTATAAAGCATTCTGAATAAGTCTGGGACTTTTTCCGCCGTATTTAGTTGGTTTTAAATCCAGGCAGAAATTAATAATATTAATAATTGATTGAAAATTTTAAATTCAGCTTAAAAATAAGGCGAAATCTCTATTTTTGATTTGATAGAAAAGGTACTTAAGTATACCATTCCAGATAGGAACTTAAAGATGTTATGATAGAAACTGTAACACTTATTGAATTTTACTTTTAAATGACTGAGAGCAATCAAAGGAAATTTTGCAATCATTATTTTCCAATCGCTTTATAAAATATTTAAGTTATAATTAATTTTACTTAAAGAACAAATATATTTATTTATTATTCTTTCAGTGCAATCAGTATTTTTTACTTCAAACATGGTTTCAAATTACCTTTGCAAAAACATAGCAAACTTCAGCAAAAATTTGATATTTCTTTGTTTATGTTAAAATTTACTACTCAAAATGATTTTAAAATAATTTTAAAATAACTACTTTGGTTTATTTTGTTTACAAGAAACGGAAATTTCTTTGTAACCTGGGCAACACAGGCCACTTAGATTTACAAACAAAAACGTTAGCCATGTCAAAAATAAATGACACAATTTTAAAGTAGAGTCTTTGAGATTTTTAAGAAGAGTATTTAAAATTTTAAACTATTCAAATTAATTTTGGAAATGCTTTTAAATATGGCAAAGTGTCAAAGTCAATTAGATGGAAAATTTTCGAATAGGTAAACAAATGTTGTTTTACTTTTTACTCCTTAATACCCTTTTCAATTAATTCAAAGATTACAAAAATTAAAGGAATCGTCTCCTTATGATAAAAATTTTAAATATATACTTGAAGCAGAACAGAGAGAGGTAATTTTACGGAGGCAGGCTGTGAATAAATTGTCTAGAACAGATATTGACGATAAATACTTAAAGTTGTGCGATGAAAATTGCTTCTTGAAAACACAAAATAATGACTTGAAAGATAAATTACAATATTTAATGGTAAAAATGATTCGCCTTAATAATATTGAAAAAAGAGAATCTAATGTATTGGTTTTGAAGAAGAACTGTTTAGTTAGGTAAGTACCTAAAAAAATTCTTTAATGTACCTAAAAAATTTTTGAATGGACCTAAAAAAATCCACTTGATGTTTTTGTTTCATGAAATATTGATTATGATTGCAAAATTTGCTAGGAGCATGATAGAAATTACTGGAGGTGTAGGGGAAAGGTGTTTCTAGAAAAAACATAAAGTGAGCTCAAAACTAGCGAGTCGTCAAGTTAAATTAAAAAAAAAAACTCGATCGTTATTTACTCGGAGCATTAGGCTTTGTATTCACAGCGGAAAATAGTTTAAAATAACTTGTGCTAGCGAGGCATCAAACCAAATTGATATTTAGAGCTAACTTCTAACTTACTAACTTCCTTCAGCAAAAAGCCTAGAGTTACAAGTTTTTGAATTTAAAAAATTTAATAAAAAATTAAAAATAATTCATGCAATGTACCTTTCGGATATAGAAATTTTGTTGTTGACATTACTCAATATTTCCATTAGGTATTGCATATTAATAATATTATTTCATATAATAATAGGAGCCCATGGAATCGAGCTTCAAGCAATAACTCATCCTTTCTTAACAGATCTTCATCAACCCCAACAAAAAAAAAGAAAAGGTAAGCATGATTTAGTTTTACCAAAGAAAACGGATAAAATTGTTTCTATATGTTTTCTTTAAGTATACGTAAAAGAAATTCTAAAACTTCAGAATCAGTTCAAAGTAGTGGAAGTTCTATACCAAATGAAAATGAAAAATTTGAAATTGAATTTTCTGAAAAGATGAATAGCTCTAAAGATAAAAAAATTCAACAATTATTAAAAGCAATTGAATATGAAAAAGAAAATAGTAGCAAAGTATTTCTTGAAAAATGTGCACTTGAAGCTCAACTTTCCGATTTGAAACATAAGCAGGGAATTGAAATGAAGACCATGAAACGAAAAATGGTAAATCTTCAGAATTTGATTAAGAAAATTCAAGAAAATGGTAGTAAACAACTAGCAGATATTAGCATAAAGTTAAAAGAGGAACAGAAGAGAAATGGTAATTAATAATTTAATATTTAAAATTAGTAAATTTTTATCTGAAGTAGTTATGTTGGTAAAGTAGAAGCCAACTCACAGCAGAAACTCACAGCAATTCTGTGAGTTTTGTATGAAAATAACCGGTTTCGCTGTGACTTTTCTGCTGTGAGTTGGCCATTGTAGAATGGGTCTTAGCATTAAGTCATTCGGAAAGTTTATCTAAACAAATCTTTAGAAGGTTAATAATTCTTTTTTGAAAAATGCTTTCCCACATTTTATGAAACAATTTTTATTAGACAAGGAGTAAATCGATAATTTAATAGCTTCATGAGGAAATATGCTAAGGTTATAATTTCTTGGAAGTGGAAGCATATTTTCTTTGACTTTGCCGCTTTCTTATAATACGCTGACTTGAATTATATTTTATTATAATATATTATTTTTCCTTTTGTTAATATGGTCAAAACTTTTGGAAATTATTTTTAATTTGCTTAAATATATTTCCAACCCTGAAAATATTTAGTTTTCCGTTAAATGTATTGAATTTAAATTATTAATACTTTATCGTTTTTTGTTGTTTAAAAAGATGAATATAAAAATCTTCAGAAAGCTACAGTCAATTTGTTAACAGTACTTTCCGAAAAAGAAGGTGAACTGTTAGGCTCAGCCAAGACTATTGAAATTTTAAGAAAGGAAGTAATCGATCTTGAGGTAATAACAGAATTTCAGGTATTATCAATGGAAAACTTCAGCAAGCTTAAATTATTATTTTTACAGTTTGATAAGAGGGTTCTTATCAATCAACAAGATAGAATTTCTAGCTTACTTAAAAAACAAGCAAAATATGAAAAACACAAATCTGATATATCAAATGATGATTCTCATGAACTTTTGATAGCTGGCATAGATAATTTGCGATCAGAAAAAATTTCTTTAGAAAATTGCAGAAATGAGCTGCTAGGTAAAATTGGTCATCTTCAAAATCTAAATGATCGTCTTTTGGTTGAAATCGAATCTATAAAAATGGAAAGAAATCAATCGACGATTAAGTAGGTATTTGTAAGTATGTGAAATTATTTGATTAAATTTTTCTCTTTTAGTTAAATAAATACTTTTTTAAATTAAGGTGACAGTCGTAAATGGAGTAATGTAAAATGGTATTATTTGCGTTTATTTATTTAAAATTAAGGAAAATTTCTAAGTAAAGTTTTAGAGATTTATTAATTTTAAGTCTTCAGTAAAATTTGCTGTTGTGTTTGGAAATAATTTTGTACTGTTCATAGTGTTTTTTTAATAAAATGTATTTAAAAAAGACAACTATTGTATCGTTTAATATTTATCGTTCGTGTAACAAAAACTATATTTTTACTGTAGATAAGTTTTATATATAAATGTACTGAATTATAGAATAAGATTATTTCATTCTTCTATGCCGACTTTATGTGCAATTGAAATTTTTAACGAAAGTGAGAAACAAAAACTAGCACTAATCATTTGCGTAAATAACTCATCAATTTTAAAAATTTTTATTTGTCCTTGAATAAATATTTTTAAAGTAAATATTATTTTACAAATATTATTAAATATAAATTAATTTAAACAAATATTACCTTCCGCTGGGTTTTATCAGAATTTAATAAAAATATAAACTGTAGTTTATCGAGTATATATTGCACTTTTTCAAGTCTTACGATGAATTATTTCGCAAAAAACTTTAAATATCAAATTAGAGTGCTAATTCGAAAATCGGAAATTATATAAAATGTGTTATTAGGAAATGTAAAAATCGTATTTCTTAGTTCCTTTTCATAGTTTAAAATTAAGAAGAAAAATGATTAAACTAATATAACAGATTTTTTTAATGTATTATAACAAAATACAATTTTTTCACATAACATCATTTTTAATGTTTTGAGAACAAATTTCAATTTTGTTAGCCCATATTTATATATTTAGTTTTTGACTTTAGGAATGAAAAATAAAATAATTCATAAATATCTAAATATACATAATTATAGTCGATATTTTGTATTTTGTGTGAATTGTAAGCTTCAATTTTACTTTAGCCTAATTTACATGTTTGCAATTGAAATTAAATTTAAAAAAATTTTTAAATTTTTATTTTAAGTAGAGTTTTAAAAAATTTTATCTATCAGTCGAATGCAAATTCACTGTCTAGTAAATGGCAAACACTTGATTTTACAAAATGCTAATTGCAATATTATATCACTTGGGATTATTGTGTTGCAACGTCTTTGGCACCAAAACGATTTATGTAGGATCAGCTAATAGAACTTTGATTGTATTTAATATATAGAGATCACTATAATTTTACTACAGGCAAGAAGGACAGAATTTAATTTAGTTTTCGGGGAGCTATCATACTAATCGGTTGTAGTGTAAAAATAAGATAAATTTTTATTTCATATAACAAAAGTGATCACATTGTAAAAAATTAATTAACGTATAATGATCCCTACTTTATTTTAAAGTCATTGACAAAATTTAAAAATGTGTCAACTTCGTACATCAAGCTATCAAGTTTCAAACTGATATTCAATTTGAAAAAATAAGTTTTTGAAAGGAATTTACTAAAACATTTTCAATTATTTTATTATATAAAATAAATTTTCGAATGTGTTTGTCATTACATGATACTAAAATCCAATATCGAATTTAGAATCTAGATCATGGCATTTAGTATTTTAAATTATTCTGGGCGCTTAATCGCACTACTCAATCAGGATAAACAGTGAATTATTGGTGGTGAACAAGTTGTTTCTAGACAACAACCAAGCATGCTTGTGTAAAAATAGATTGATAGTGTTCCAATGTGCCCAGTGAATTTAAGACAATTACAACAAAAGGAATAAATATGCAAAATTGCGAATACGCGGAAGTAAAATTTTACTCGTACTTGTCTCCCCAGATTATGAAATTTCGTTGTTGATTAAAGGAGAACAGATATATCTTTTTTTGTTTTTGACATTTTAACTCTAAATAGAATTTAGCAATTTAAAATCAACCCCTAAAAGCCTGCAAGACCTATAAGTGCTTTTTATTTTTTCGAAGGGCGTCATATAACTACAGTTTTGTGTTCAGTATTTTTTGTTAGTATTGGGCAAATAGTTGTGCTCTATATATAATTAGATTGTTCAATCGGACTCAATAAATGATCTGAACTTATGAACTGTGAGCTGAATCTACTACGGAAATTTATAGCTTCTACATGATTTCAATTTGATATATTGTGGCAGTTTGATGGATATGTGTCTTCAATAGAACGCTAAGCCGGTAAGTTCGCAAATTTTTAAAATATTTCTTTCTTTTAATTGATGAATTCAATAATTTAAATTACAAAAAATCTTTAATGTCAAAAATTATATTTACAAAATATTATGAAATTAACTTTAGTTACTGAAATGATAAATTTTTATGAAGGTAATTTGTTTTGTTTGCTTGACAGCATTATTATGGAAACTCAAGCTTTATAAAAATAATTATTTATCTTGTCTTCAGTATTAATGCTAGCAAACAACAACAATATTGGGTGCAGACTTCCGGAAAATGATTTCTTGTTTTACGTAAAACGACTTAAAACTCAACTCATTAAGAGCTTTACCCTAAGTTTATCCTATGAGGTGCTTACAAATCCATTTTCTGGAGCGATATTAAAGTATACTAAATGGTATTTAGTTTTGATCCTTATTTCAATTTTTCTTAATGCAGAGATTCCTACTTTTTCGCTGAGTTAAGTTTATTCTAAGTCTTAAGGTGGGCACCCACTGAGTGCGTATATCTCAGCGGGTAACTTTTATGACGTCATAGACTCACGCTAAAGTTCTCCCTCATATGTGGATATTTCAGCGTGAACTTCATTTGTACGTCATTTTGACGTCAAAAAAGTTGACGGCTGAGATATACGCACTAAGTGGGTGCCCACCTTTATATATTAAAAGTGTATAAGACTGCTAATTAACCTAACGAATTTTATATAATATAATAATACAATAACAATTAAAAATAGTTTTTTTATCAACCTTCTAAAATAAAACATCTTTAATGAATTGTTTTTTTTCGCCTATGTTTTTTTATAGAAATAAAACTACTTTTTTTTATCTCACTTCCACTTTTTACTTTCTTGGTTAAAAAACACAAATTAAAAATTCTTTTTAGTGAAGAAAAATTATGTTGTTACAATTTTCATACAATAGGAATTGAAGGCACATAGTTTAAGGAGTTTGTGAAATTGCTGTTTTTAATCTTTTTAATGATGAAGCAACAAAATGATTTTTACAGGCCTTATTTTCAAATCATCTGATCTAATATTGATCAAAATTTACTCTTCCCTCTTTTTTGATTTTAAAGGCTTCATATCAAGCATGATAGATGTTTTTGTTAAAATGAAAGTTTTTTCATAAGTAAAATGAGTGTAAATGGACACTGGATTTGTATGACTACCTGTATTCATGTACGCTAATTTCATTCAACCAAATTTGATAAAGATTTGTCGTTTATCACTGGCTTACCATCCCTTGCCTATAAACAATGCTCTCAAACAATGTACTGTAGCAATTTAGTGTGCCAAGGAAAGTTTAGAAAATTTTGAAACTCCGTCTTTCCTATACAAATAGCAGCAGCCAGCCTCGTGTGCGCCTGGCCAATAATCAAATGAAACATGTACATATATTTCTAATCATTATTCTTTCTGCTTCCATAGGTACGTGACAGGCAAAAAATTATTCTATAAATAGAACTCTTCCTGAAATATTTATCTGAACATTTCGCAAATTAAAGACGCACAAAACAAAGTAAAAATTTTTTCATATTACTGTTAGTGTGCGATGAAAATTTTCAAAAGTATGCTGGGACAAAAAAAAGGACTCACAGCTAATATGTCTATGCTACAATTATGTACGGTACTGGAAAAATAACATTAAGTGACCTTTGATAGAAAAAAATTATGTATACTTTTCTAACCAAAATGTCAAATAACTGTTGCTGTCAATATATGTATTATTTGAGAATAATCGCGCCTCCAAAACACCTATAAAAATACTTATCTAGACACGACCTTTAATGTTTCATTTTTCTTTCCTTATAGTGCGTTTTCACTGACCTTAGTACTTAGTATTTAGTACTTTTTTAAAAGTAGTTTGATTGGAAATCTCTAGCTTAGTTTTTAAATATGTTAATAATAACACAGGCCGACGAAAAAAGTACTTTTAAAAACTTTTTAAACCAATTTACCTCTTTCTTATGTATTTTTTGGTGCTAAGACCATATTTGATATCAGTTTCTTTTTATCACCCACAAATTTCTCACAATATGGCATTAATTGTATATTTTAAGGCATAAGAAAAATTTGGAAAAAAATTCATTTTATTTTTATTTAAGCGACAATTTTTACTTACAGTAATATTAAATTGGAAAAATGCGAATATTAGGTGTTTATTTTTTTGTATTTTCTCTCCCTTTTCTCTGTAAAATTTCTTGTAAAGCTTTTTTTCTGATGTGATGCATTTTTATTTTCCCATTGGAACTCATCAGTACTCGTTTCGGAACTGGAATGTAAAACGTGATCAATGGACTCAAAGGGGACAGGCAAAGGGACAGGAAGTCCCGGTCCATGTTATACTGGCCGATCAACTGAAGTAGTAAGGTCAGGATAGACAATTACTTTTTTATTTTTCGAGTTATATCCAGCAAAAATAACAGTCATTTAAATGATTTTTTTGCTCTCTCCATATCATGGGTATAGCAAATTTAAAAGCAATCTTCTCTTTCTTAGACCATTTTCTAAGATCTTCAACACAAACATAACACACTTTGTGAGGAGCCCAAGATTTGTCTTGATTACCGATTTCTATACCAAAATAAGCAAAGTACACTTTTTTCACAAAGTCGGTTATGTTTCTTTGATGTTTTTTAATTGTAAAGTCACCACATATATAACAGGAATTGTTAGGAGAATTTTTACAACCACGATTAGGCATATTAAAGTCTAAATAAAACGCACATATGTCAAACACTGCAAAGCAAGTTTATATTAACTGGAAAAAAACAAAAAAGTTTTTTAATACGTAATTTTTTGTCTGCTGCTGCTGTTATATCAATTTTATTTCTGATGAATTACAATTTTTTGGAATTTTTTTTTCTGATCTATAGCTGTTACGGTGTTCCGTTGCTGTTAAAGTAAAAGTCGAAGTGGGGGTTGGTGCGCGAAGCGAGCAGGAGGCTTGCCTCCTAGCTTCGAATAATAACATTTTAACTTATTCTATATTAAAATGTGAGATATTGGGGGGTGATACGACTTTTTTATTATTATATTCGGATTCAGCACACCAGATAACATAGGAATAAGCTTAAATTATTGAAAAAGTTTTTTTTCGTCGGCCTGTGTTATTGAGTAGGTACTAGGCACTAAGTTCAGTGAAAACGCACTATTATTTGAGAAATAAACTAGCTATTTCCCATAAAAATACTTTTAAAAAAGTACTAAATATTAAGTACTAAGATCAGTGAAAACGCACTATTAGGGGCAAGTTGGGTTAATTCGTTGAAAAAGAGCATGTTTACAATAATGTTTTTTGGCAATACAGTTATTTCCAGTTCTTTTAATTAATTTCTATATGATAACAAAACATTTGAACAATATTTTTTCAAAATTTTCATTTCACAATATTAATAAGTGAGCGAGTGGCAGTGAATGTCTGGAGGCGTCGCGAAAAAAAGCTGTTTTACGGTGTTCACTCTAACAGGCAACAAAATCATCCAAAACAAAAAAAATCAAAACTTATTTATTCAAGGAGATATTTTTCAACGTAATGACCAGGGAATTTTTTTCCCATTTTTCAATTTTTTCTAGCCTTTGGAAATCAAAATACCAATTTAATGGTTTTAATTCACGATTATAAAAAAATAGAGTATCAGTATTTGTGATACCATAAAATTTATTTTGCTTTATATTTATTTCATTTTTTGATAGCTTTCCGGTTTGTTCTTGGATCCAATAAGTTACGTAGTTGAATATGTTACTCTTAAACTTACCATCCAATTTATTGTGGCGTCATACTGTGTCACATGAAAAACTAAATTATCAGTTTGTTTCCAAAAATTAAAATATCAAATGTAGTTAAACTGCAGAAAATAATTATTTCAATATTAAAGTCACTTGTATAGGTTTCATAATAAAATGGATAACAAAATAATTCAAAATAGTCTTAAATTTCTTCGAAATGTGTACTTCATCAAAGCTGAAATTCTAGAGCACAATTAAAAGATTTTTAAAAACTATTTTCTGCTGTCATTTAAATTATCCAAGATCTTTCCGTTTTGATGGAAAAAATAACAATCCGTTCAATCAGTTTCCGTTTTTTCCAGAAACAGTTTTCTTTTAAATATTATTTTTAAATACAAGCAACAAAATTTTAATGACTTTTTCAAAGAAATTTAATTGCATCTAAAATATGTTTTGTGATCTTTTATAATAAAAAAATTAAAATAGGATGAAATTTAAGCTCATTCAAAGAAAATAACCAGGAAATTTCTTGACCTTAGTATGATGGCCAAGTGCAGCTTTTAGCAGTTGATTCCTAGATTCTACTTTTAATTTGGCAATTTTACCTTTCAGCACGTGGGTAGAATTATTTTTGTTGGATTTACGTCATTAATGCCCCATGTTTTCTGACATTGATGTTATATGAATTTTTTTGCCTAGTAAATATAAATTTTAGCCAAGTTTTTTGATGCATTATTCTTTATGTTTTTCGGACATTTTGTTTATTGTAGATGGCTCTTTTAATGAACGATTGCAGTCAACATTTTCAGTAACATTATTGCCCAGAATCAACTTTTAAATGCAAAACAAAGAAAAGATTTATTAACCTGATTATGTCCACATTAAATTTCTGTGTACATTACTTTAAAATCTGACATATGTTTACAAGAGGAATTTATGACTGTTGGCAGTTAATTTAACAAATATCACTCGAAAATTTTACATTAGCAAAAATGATAATGTTAATTTCTAATGAGTCTTTACTCTTAATCTTTAAATTTAAGTATAACTGCAGTTTTTAATACAATTCTTCCATGAGCTTAGTTATTATTACTCAAATTTAATTTTTTAATAGCCAAGGAGTTCAATGCAAAACTTAAAAGCATTAGAGTCAAATTTTATTTACACATGTTCTTTGAATTTTAACAAAACGATCGACAATTTATATTAATTTCTGTTACCATATTCATCCACATCGTTTTTGATTTTGCTCAAAATCTATGAGCGGAAGGTTGCACTCACCGATAATGGTACGTCACTTTTCTGAAGTGATAACTTTGAAATTTCTAAACGGATAAAATATATGACTGAAAGTGGTGTCAGGATCTCTAGTGAACTCAGCTAACAACATTTATTGTGTTGTGCTTGAAGATGTGGAAGCATGGAAAAGTCAATCTCATGATTCTACAATAAATAGTGAAAAAGGCTTTATAACTCGGAATTCTTCTTGTTGGGTATCTTTTCCTATACTCTCAAGCTATATGACTAGATTTGCTTCAGCTTATATTCAAATAATTTTTTTTTACTCCGTGTATTTTTGTCTATTTCCTACCCTAACAGCTTGCTGGCTTGCCTATTTGAAAAGCTAATTATTAGGAAGAGAAATTTATATGTCAATTTACTTTTAAAAGATTTAACTCGGTCAATTAAACTATAAAAAATAGATTTCAAATGCATGCATACTGCAGCAAAATTACGTATTAATGTATCTTTTTTATAAAATTTTTAAATTGTCTCTATTGACATTAGCTAGCATATTTGAAAACGGTTTTATTACTTTCACACGCTTCCTATTTTTTAAAGCTTATCAGGCAATAAAATATTTTTTTACATTTAAATTAACGAAAATTTTATGGCACACATATTTTAAGTTTCATTTATTGTTAGTAATATTAATTATTAAAAAGTTATTTAATTTTTCATGGAATGCCAAAAATTAAACAGCTTGATAAAATTCGCCAAATTATTTTTTGTTATAGAATTAAATTGAAGATAAAACGTTTGTCCGTGGAAATTTTTATAAAATTTTAAATTCAGTTTTGAGTCAAGTTTTCTGAAATCAGCCACTAAAAATCGATTGGTCGAATTGCATATTTTTTTTTGCGGATTTCTGAAGGTTTGTATGCCCATATGAACATCCTAAAATATTATTAAAAAATTTCAATTATTGTAAAAGTTATAAACAAATTAATTTTTAAGATTTTTAGAATTAGAGTTTTTTCAAACGGGGATTACTCGGAGAGTATTTGATAAAAGTTAACAAAATTTTGGTGGTAATTATAAAAACCATGAGAGAAGAATATAACGTATTTACTTTATAAAAAAAAAATTATTTATTTATAAATAATTAATATTTTTATAAACAATAGGAAATTTATTTAACTTCTCATATGCGTAGCGTAATTTTATTAACATCATTTTATTTGTTGAACGATTAGCTATCAGTATGTGGAAAAAAATTTCTTTGCTTTTCATAAGGAAAAAAGTTATGAATTTTTAAACATCGTCATGCGGACGCTGACCAGGCGCTTATCCACATTACGCTACGCCCAACGAGCTTGCTACCATCTTCCATACTTCGAATTGTTTAACTACTGCGTTTGTGCAATAGATAATAATATTTTATTGTTTTATTTACATTATTTATTAATATTAAATTTAAAAAACAATTAAAAAATTATAAACAAACTTTGCGAAAATCAGTTGCATTATAATAAGAAAATATCTTATATTCTGAACTTTTTTCGTTAACTAGTTATCACATATTATATTAAAATTAAAACATAACGTTATAGATATAACTCAACAACAACGTCGTTTAATTTGACACGTGCATTTATTTTGACGACGGCCGTAAATAATTGAAATTCGCGAATTGAAACGCGAACGGCATTTGTTTATTTGTTTAATTGTACAAACTAGTTTTTATCATAGTGCCACCGCTTAAATATTGTAATCCTTTAAAAAAAAGGTCATAGTTGTTATAGAAAGAATTTGATTTTATATTCGGAAAAGTACGATTCTAATTTTAGTGGATTACATGGTTTGTATGTTTGTTTTCGTGTACTGGACAACTTTACAGAAGTAAAACGTCTGTTCAGTTTAAAAAATCAATGAATTAATGAAGTCGGAAGAAAAAAAAGAAGAAGAGGAAATAAATTCAAAGTTATTAGCAAAAGATGACAATAAAAATAAGAAATTGAAAATTGCGGCTGCAATGCAAGAAGTAATTACTGCATCACCTGTAATATCAAAATCATGTTCTATTGGAGTGCATTTGTACAATACAAAAATGATACAGTTCTTAAAGGAAATTTGGTACACGAAATGTCAAAAAATTTATTAGTTCTCGGATGGAGCAGAGTCACAATACAAAAATTGTTTTAATTTGGTTAATTTATTACATCACGAAAAGGAATTTGGTATTAAAGCTGAGTGGCATTTTTTTGCCACTTCTCATGGTAAAGAAGCTTGTGATGGCATTGGTGGGTGTGTTAAGCGGCACGCGTACCGTCCAAATTTACAGGATGAAACTCTTGTAACCACGAAAAAACTTTTTCAATAGTTTTTTCAAAAAAATTGAATTTGACTTTTGTTCATTGGTCGAGTACAGAAAACACCACAAAGAGTTAGCTTCACGGTTTTTTTATGCTAAAATCATCAGTGGAACTCGAAAATACCATTGCTTTAAGCCATTTGGTGAAAAAAGCTTAGAATATATGATTTTTTCTTATTATAATAAAACTGATGTGCGCAAAGTTTGTTTATAATTTTTTAATTGTTTTTTAAATTTAATATTAATAAATAATGTAAATAAAACAATAAAATATTGTTATCTATTGCACAAACGCAGTAGTTAAACAATTCGAAGTATGGAAGATGGTAGCAAGCTCGTTGGGCGTAGCGTAATGTGGATAAGCGCCTGGTCAGCGTCCGCATGACGATGTTTAAAAATTCATAACTTTTTTCCTTATGAAAAGCAAAGAAATTTTTTTCCACATACTGATAGCTAATCGTTCAACAAATAAAATGATGTTAATAAAATTACGCTACGCATATGAGAAGTTAAATAAATTTCCTATTGTTTATAAAAATATTAATTATTTATAAATAAATAATTTTTTTTTTATAAAGTAAATACGTTATATTCTTCTCTCATGGTTTTTATAATTACCACCAAAATTTTGTTAACTTTTATCAAATACTCTCCGAGTAATCCCCGTTTGAAAAAACTCTAATTCTAAAAATCTTAAAAATTAATTTGTTTATAACTTTTACAATAATTGAAATTTTTTAATAATATTTTAGGATGTTCATATGGGCATACAAACCTTCAGAAATCCACAAAAAAAATATGCAATTCGACCAATCGATTTTTAGTGGCTGATTTCAGAAAACTTGACTCTTTAAGCATTTCCAAATAATTGCAACAATTACTCAAGCTTAAATCTTGCTTAATACATAAAATTTTATAAACACATGTATTTTACGTAAAAATAACTAATTCAAATTTGCATTTAAAAATAATAAAACTAAAATGTTCATCTTTTACTGCTATCTTAAATAATAAACTTCTGTTTGCGGTAAAGCTTTAAGCTGGCAAAAAATTACATTACAGGAACAATAAAGAAGTCTTTGAGTTGAAAAGATCGTTTCACAAAAATTTTGATTATTGATTTTTAAAGTTTTGGATTGAACTTTTAAAAACACCTAAAATAACAAGGAAAATGAGTGATTTTTAAAATTAAATCAAAATTATTCTAAATTAAGCAAACAACAACACTAAAAAAACAAGATTTTGGACTTTTTGTAATCTTTTATAAACAAAACTGACATCTTTATTATCTAGCATAGTAGTGAGTAGATTTATATGAATTATCTTCTGTTTTAACCGGAAAAAAGACAGAAGCGGTATTAAACGATGAGCTTTCACCAAAAATAGATTTTTTGTTGTTAAAACTTTTAGTTTGGCTAATAGAAAATTTTTTGGCGATATCATTTCAATTTACTAGAATATTTTCAAATGTTCTTGAAATATTGAAATAGAAAAAATTAAAAAATAATCATCAGTCATTTTTAAGCGCCGAAATTGGTCGCGTGAGTAATTTTCTAGGTCGATAAACACCTGTGTGAATTTTTAATATATACTTTTCTATTTGAAAAAAATTTAACTCTAGTTAAGATCTATAAATATTAATTATTAAAAATTTACAGTGACTTTGGATAACAACATCAACTTGAAATCACAGAATAAAATGTCTTTATCTGATGAACAGAAGCAGTTAACTACTGCAACCAAAATGCAGGTGAGTAAATTAATTTTATATTAGAATATTTATAAATTTGAATTATTTATTTATTAATTTTTCAAAGCTATTTTAGATCTTTTAAGAAAAGCTGAAATTATATTTATTTAAAATTTATTATCGAATTGTATTTGAATTTTGTAGTTTTACGTAATTCGATTTTATAACCTTCGTTTTAATTTAGACTGTGTATTTAAAAAGTAAAATGTTTCTTTGATGTGTAAAATAAAATAGAGGCATTAAGATTCTAATCACTCTAAGGCTGTAGAAAATATATCTTTTTGCTAATTTTTGGGTACAGGCTGTTTTTTTGGTTTGATTTTGCTGTGTTTATAAATAAATTATTGCAAGTATTATGTATTTTAACAAATTTTTTGACAGTCTAAAGTTTTTAATGCTTTGTAATGAGCTCCCTTGGACATTTACGAATTTTTTATTGTGAAAAATTTACTAATTGTCTTTTCACTCCTAAAATTAAGAACTTTTACTCTTATAGAAGTTGTATTATAATCTAAAATTCAAATATTATTTTGTATTGAATTAGTGTTCTTACTATAATTTTGAGGCAGAGTAGTATAGTTTGTTGTTATTGTCATTTATTACAAATAAATCTCAAATAATATACATTAAATAATATCCATCTTATCCATATAAGAGAAGGCATTATCATGTTGGAGAAAAATGCCATTTTGATTCAAATGCTTTCGAATCGAGTTGGATAACAATATCTATTTCACATTTCCTGTGAGAGTTTAGTCTAATTGCAAAGCTTCCCTATAGAAAGAACTTTTAAAATTCTTCCAAATACTGATAAATAGTTATTTTTAAACATCAGTCCCTATACAGAACATACGCTTCAAATATGATAAAGCTGCAAGTCAAGCAAGAGTTATGACCGAAGAAGCAATAACCTGTGTCAGATGGAAGCGGGAAGTTATGTTAAATCCAAACAAATTTTCAAAAAAACGAAGTTCAACAAATACCTTTATTTTCACTAGAAAATACCAAATTAAAACGGATCTCGACAGTGTCAGGCCTCATTTTTCACAAATCATTGTAATCAGTGTTTAAGAGATTAGATGGAAGGCTTTGCAGCATTTACTACACCCCATGAGCTTGCAAGAGCCTAATATTAAATTTTTCACTCAATTTTAAATTCAAAAGCAATATTGAATGAAATTTTTCTAATAATTGAGAGAAGTTAGGAAGTTAGGAGGGAAGGAAAATATAATATTTATTAATTTAATACTTTGCTTTGTGCTATGAAAAAATGAAAAAATTAATTTTGTCCTTTAACAAAAACACTAAACATTAAAAAGGTTCTAATATTTCTCAACCGGAAGTTAAGCCAATAAACTACTCCCTTTAAAATTTTTTGTAATTTATCGGATCAAATTACATCAATATTAAACTGAAAAAAAGTTAATTATCTTATAGTGCGTTTTCACTGACGTTAGTACTTAGTATTTAGTACTTTTTTAAAAGTATTTTTAGGGAAAATCTCTAGTTTATTTCTCAAATAATAGTGCGTGTTCCCTGAACCTAGTGCCTAGTACCTACTCAATAATTATTATTGACATATTTAAAAACTAAGCTAGAGATATCCAATAAAAATACTTTTAAAAAAGTACTAAATACTAAGTACTAACGTCAGTGAAAACGCACTATTAGATAGCACTCAAAAAACTGTCACTAACAATTTCAAACATAAACAAAGTTGCAGAAAACATTAGCAAGACGATTGACCTGCACATCTGCTAATCAAAGTTCTAAAAGCAATTCTGTAGCCATGCTACAAAAAAGAAAACAAAGCAAACTAGACACTACATTGAACCCATAGAAGTGATGCATATTTTACGATCTAACCAAAAATAACTATCGGGCCATTATTTTATTTTTGCACTTGGATCAACTGATCTAGTTTTTATCGTCTTCAAATGCAAGGCTCGCTCTTTTATTCCAAAATTTATAAATTTATCCGGGGCAAATATTTCATTTTGTCTTTCGTTATAGTACTTTTTCAAGCAATAAAAACATTTTTAAGCTGAATACTCCGCAAAATTTTACTTCCCGTTGAAATTATACTTGTGAGACCGATTAGAAGAGATTTTATATTTAAAATTTATTTTAATTAGCCAAAGAAAATTGGATCGTAAATATAAAAAAGGTAGCTCAACATGCGAATTTTTTGTATGTTGTTGCTAGTTTGGTAATTTATTCAGTTCTGGATTTCAGAAAATTTAATTATATTTTATGTGATTACTGGAATTGATAAACTTTGAATTTAGCCAGGTTCAAATTGTAAAGAGAAATTCTATAGAGACAACAATGAAACCAAAAATATACAGAAAAAGTACTCTTCACAAGTGATGTAGTTAGTAGCAATATTTTTCTAGAACTGTTTTTGAATAACTTTTTCGTAAAAATTTTCAAATCTATCATTTTATCGTTAAGCATCTTAAATAACAAAAGTTGAATATTCGTGGATTGTTCGAATTATTGATTGTGTCCTCGAAATCCACACAAAGTCCGTTCATTACCAATTTTTCTAAAATTAGTCTTAACAAGTACACACATGTCACTGCATTGTTATGATGTGTTCTTATGGAAATGTTGCATCTAGCAAGACTTATTTACTTATAATGAACAGATGAGATCAGTATTTTTATTTTTAATGTGCTATTCCACACGAGTGGACATAAAACGCATATTGTTTTAGTTTTTTGTAGAGAGCCAAAAGAAGTGATTAGTAAATATGGAAAATTTGATGCCGAATATGACTTTCAAGTAATTTTGATTTCATGGACATCCTTAACAATAGAAATGTGTAGTAATTTAATCTTATAATAGAATATGCACATACGTTTATATCATTTATTTTCAAAGGAAATATTTCTAGAGTTTAATGTCCATTAGTCTGGCAACAAATTTTAAAACCCATCAGCCTGATTGTTAACTTCAAAATGTAAAAAAGACATATAAGACTTTTACTGTAAATACTAAATATGTTAAATAAGTTTTTTAGAACTGTAGAAAAATGAAAATTTTCTATACCTAAATCTCGGCTGATGTGTTGAAAGAAAGAAAAATATAATCAAAAGTACTCAAATTATAGGTCACCTTAGAAATATATTATTTGAGTTTGAAACGAGATATTTTTGAATATTTCTAATACAATAAAATAATAGATTACTTAAAGGATTTATTGCCGTATTTTTCTCTAAATTTTGTAAGCAACAAAATTGAATTTTCAAAAATGTCAGGCTACTCAAAACATAAGTTTTTTAAACAGAAAAACCTACAAGCAAGCATTTCAATCGAGACCCATCTTCAAGTTTTTAAGTGGAAATAATAAAGCTGTCAAAAATTAAATATCCTTTTCCTACAAATTCTAATATCAAAGTTTTTCCAGAGTTTTTCTCAAACAAAAGTCAAAATACAACCCTCATCACTTTTTAAATAAATGATAAAGTTATGTACACACGTAAAATTTTTTATTTGTATTTTAAATATCCTTCAAACTCCTTATTCATACGATTTCAAAAATTTCAGCGCAATATAAGCAATTAAAAACTATTTTTACATTCAAATATCATAAATTTTCTCAATAGCATTGCGGTAGCTTAAAATTTTGTCATGTTGTCTATCTAAATAAAACATTTTTTGTTCTTATTTTTATTGATATCTCAGAGCCTTGTTAAATGAATAAATTTCTTAGTTACTTTAACAACTTTGAAATAAATTTTCAAACAAAAAAAGAACACAATGAAATCTACTTGCATTTACAATAAAAAACGAAAATAAAATAATTGATTAATGGCCTAGTAATGCCGACAAACTAAGCAACATCAAAAATAATTTTTAGACATAGAAAAATAAATTAATTATATATTCTGAAAAATTTTAAAAGCTTACATTGAAATATATACAGGTTAAAATACAACAAAAATTATTATGAATTTAAGGAAGTCACAAAATATTGGAAAGTGTTTTCATATAAAATTTAGTTTCCAGAGAAATAAGACAAAGATAAACTCTCACTTTCGTTGTTGGCGAGATTACTTTATGCCTATAAATAAAGCAGCACATAAAACCGTGACAGAAATTCTGAATACAACTTATTAAGCAGATGTAGATCTCATACGATCAGTTCCAAGTTGGTTCGCGATGATCGTGGTTTTGTGCGCTTGAACTGCTTTTTAGTAGTAGGTAGTATGTATATCAAGTGTATTAGAAAAAACAAAAAAACCGAAATTAAATTGTTATCCTAAATTTTGATATTTTCAGCGATCTTCACTATTGGATCTGTAAAAATTTTAGAAATAATATATTAGCCGTTTTTCATTCCATGCTGTGTTGAAAATTTGTGATATGTGTTTTTCGGGTTTTCTTCTTTGGAATTATTTAAGTTTAATGTGATATTTAAATTAATGAAAATTTATAAGTGATCATTATTTATTCTAATTGAATACGATTGAGTTGTTAAAAGTGCATTGAACTTTAAATTTCGAGAATACTTTTTTGAAGGGAAAAATAGCAAGTCATTTATGGAATTATATATAAAACAAACTGAATACTTGTAGAAAAATGATTCATTAATTAGTTCATAACAGTTTGTTTAAATATACAAAAATAATAAAAATATGTCATTTTGTCGAATTACTGGTAAATCTAGGGCACTACCAAAACCAAACTATTTTCCATTGCTGCCACCAATATCCCCAGCAGATGCAAAAAGATTTTGTAAAATAACTGGAAAAGCGTACGGACTTCCCTCACATCATTATATTCCAGTTATTTTAACAACATTAACTAATCGAAAAAAATGTAAAATAACAAATATTTCAAATCAACTAGAACCCCATCATTATGTACCCGATATAAATTATGGCAGAAGGAAGCATGTTGTCTTAGCTGATTTTCGTTATATTTTTCCAGTATTTGATGAAAATAATGATCTACAAAAAGGATTAATAAATTTACTAAATTCAAAAACTATAGAGGGTGATGAAAATTCACATTTTGTTTATAATGTAGCAGAAAAAAAATGCTCTCTAATTTTCTCGGCTAAATTAGAAGCTGCTGTTCGTGATGGAGATGTTCAGGATGTTATGCTTGCGAAAAATTGTAATTCTGTACTATTACAAATGCGTCAGGGTAAAAATGTTTCATTAGATCTACTTGATTATAAAGATGAAAAAGATAAGCTTCTTGAAGGTGAAGGTCCACGTCATGAAGTCATTTTACAGAGGCAAAAAGAAGAAGCAATGGCAAAAGTTTCAAAAGCTAAAAAACTATCTGGTCTATCACAAAGAGCAAAAATTTTTGAAGAAAAAGAAAGACGTGATGAAGAAGAAAGGGAACAATATGAAGGTCAAATTTTAAGGAACTCAAGAAAAAAAGAAAAAGAAAATTTAATTAAATCAGAAAAACTACGAGCAAAACGAACATATTTAAAACTTGATCAACAACAGGCACAGGAATGTTTGTTTATAAATTCAAATGAAATTGGTGATCTTGTTAAGCCAGTTATTGAATCTTGGGAGTGGGACACTTTTGAGAATGAGGTTTCAAAACAGCATTTCACTCCAATTGCACCAAATTTACCAAAAGCAATTAAGCTGATACCGGAAATAGTGACACCAATCAAAACGATTGTTGGAAATGAATTTTTGGAGAAAACCAGTGGTTTTGATTGTATTCCTTGTATTGGTGCATTAGATGATTTAATTACAAGTTTAGATAATAATGAAATTTTAAAACATATACAGAACATACCCAATGATATTCTTGAACAATTAATAAATACAAATGAAAATGTTTCAAGCGATCGTAGTATTAAGGAGGCACTACCAATATATGAGAATCTACAACAAATAGTTGAGAATTTTCGTAATGGAACAAAAACTACTCATGGCCGCTTAGTGGATATTGGTGGTGAAAAGAAAATATTATTAATGGGATATGAAATAAGTACAACAAATGGTGATGAATTTATACCAGGACGAGCAGTACAAACATCTCAAGGAGTAGTTTATCAAGCAGGCTTAACACTAATGACAACCAATGGAATTACTTTTATTCCAGGATATATTGGTATACCTAAATCAGGAGCAGAGAAACCACAATTTCATGCAGGACAAATTATTAATGATAGATTTGTACATGGCCAAACTATTTGCATTGGTAATGAACAAAAGTTTGTTGAAGGTCAAACTGTAACAACATCAGATGGACTAAAATTTGTACCAGCTGTTAAAAATGAAAAAACTGGAAAATTTGTAATAGGACAAACTTTAGATACTCCACAAGGACTTCGATTTGTTCCAGGGCAAACAATTTCAACTGTAGAAGGTATTAAATTTATTGCAGGACAATCCAAGCAAGTTGATAGTAATGGCTGGGAATTTGTGCCTGGCCAAATAGTCACAAATAAAAATGATGAAGATGAATTTGTGCCTGGTAAAGCTTTGATCACCAATGAAGGTTCCAAATTTGTGCCCGGCCTTCATGTTGGCAATATATTTGTTCCAGGTATTAGTACCGATTCTGGGTTTGTAGCTGGTGTTAATGTTGAAACAAAACAAGGACCTAAATTTATAGAGGGGCAAGTTGTTAATTCTTCGCTAAATGGTCCAATATTTATGCCTGGTAAAACAATAATAAATGAAACAACTGGCTTAGACAAATTTTCTGTTGCGAAAACTATCAATGATGTAATTTTCAATGAACCAGCATTAACTGGAAATATAATTGATAGTAACACACTTGAAATTTCAACTGGTTGTCTATCAGTATATGGCCATATGATACAGACAAATAAAGGTATTGAATTTTACCCTGAAAAAATTGATCAGCAACATTTACCGAAAGGTAAAAAAATTCCTGGTAAATTAATCCGTCAAGATACAGATACTAAATTTGTTCCTGGAATTATGAAAAATGGTGGATTTATACCAGGTCAAGTAGTTTGGACAGAGAATGGTGAGCAATTCATACCGGGACAAGTAATTGAAACAAGTGAAGGCCTTAAATTCGTTCCAGGCCAAGTAATTGAAACTAAAGCCGGAAGTAAATTTGTGCCTGGACAAACAATAGAAACAACAACTGAAGGACCACGTTTTGTACCTGGACAAATAGTACAAACTAAGGCGGGACCAACATTTATTCCTGGTCAAGTTATTTACACAGAAGAGGAAGGTGAAAGATTTGTACCTGGACAAGTTGTAGATACAGAAGAGGGACCAAGATTTGTTCCAGGCCGTGTAATTGAAACAGGTGACAAAGTCACTTTTATACCGGGACAAATTGTTCAAACATCGGAGGGTCCTAAATTTGTTGCACCTGATTTAATAAATAATGAAGACGGTGAACAACAATTTTCTGTTCAAGGATATCTAGTGTCACCTGAAGAGTTGACATTAATTAAGCCAACACACACTTGGAATCAATCCAGCTCAAAAGGTGAACTAAGCATTGATTCAAATATGTTACGTCAACTTTCTGAAGCTGGTATGACAATTGGAAGGCAAATAGAAGCTTCCGCTGTAGATATTGTCCTCCAGAGTACAAAAAATCTTCAAAAAGTACGTCAGCTAATTGAAAAAATTGGAATAGAGCCAAAATATTGTGACATTATGGTTGAATTTTTCAAGGAAATTGAAAAACTTTCTGTGGAAATTATTTCAAAGAGACAACAAAATGGTACTCTTACACCCAAAGAATGGAATGGATATCATAAAGATGAGGCTGATGGTGTAAATTTACTTATAGAGGCATTTGTGTCAGCTGTAGTTGCGTCAATTGAAAATAGTACACAGACAAAAACTTTAAATACTTTTGAATTAATTTGTCAGAGTTTTGAAAGTGCTGTTAATAGCATTCAAAATGATGTTCTACAGAAATTTTTGTTATCATCAGAAAATCGAAATGCAGTACTGGGTAATGTAAAAAAAATTGTTCAACCTTTTGGTTTAGAAATCAACGTACAACAAGCTTTACAGAATCTTATTAGTAAAAATATCCAGGATGAAGGTGATCTAATATCAAAAATATCAGCACTTATTGATGATGAAGAGCTAAAAACATCATTTATAACTATTACTGAAGATGATCCAAAAGTTTTACATCGAGTACTTAATATTGTACGGGAGAATAAAGAAAAAATTAATAATAAAGAGTCAGCTATAGATATTTTGCATGGTTCGATTGTGAATGCGGTCAAGGTATCAGCAGACAATGAAATTCGTTCTATATTTGTCCAAGGAAATAATGGTGTACAATTAAAAGCGTTATTATATCAATCATGCTGTCTTTCTAAAGCTTTAGGTCTCTCAGAGGAATCACAACTTTTGGTTGAGGTGCTAAGTGGTGACAAAAATGTCGGTGTGATTTTTGAAAATCCTGATATCCTTGATGTAGTCAAACGTACAATAATTATAAATAAAATATCAAAAAATGTTCCCGAAATGAATGAAAGCTTGGAATTACTAGTTAAGGATCCTTATGAAGCACGAAAAGATCCAAATATTCGTAAATTAATACGCCAGAGTGGAATTCTTACTATTATACCTGAAGAAAAAGTAAAATTAAGCAATTCTAGTGATGTACCTCTTTCTCTATTTTGTATGGATAATCAGCTAGCTATGGAAGATTTCCTAATTAGACGTAAGGCTAACAATAGGGGTGCATTTCTGATTGTTAAACAGGGCTTACAAGCGGTTGTACCACGTGAATCTAGCCGTGATGTACTTACTGGAAAATGCCGTTATACAGTGCTTGATGAAAATGGTATTAGACATTTTGAGCCATTACATGTCTTTTCGGCTTTAAAATTGAATACACCAACAACTGCACATCGTTTTTCCATTTATTCTTGTGATTTTGCCAGTGAAGATGATATTGACATTGATAACGTTGTCATTGATGATCCTAAAATGTTACAAAACCATTTTGATAATGGCATTAGCCACAACTATAATAATTTATTGTCTACAAATACAAATACAAATACAGATCTTCTGGCGACACGTCGAAAAATTCGCACCTTGATAAATGATCAACGTAAGGTGAATAGAAACTTTCGAAATTTCTTGTAGTTTAGTATTTTAATTTGATTTTTTATTTTATGTTTAATTAGAACTAGGTCTAGTTTTAGAAAATGTTTAGTAGTAGATATTATAGCCAAAGGGAATGCAGATTTTACTTGGGCATAATGCCAGGTGTTAGTGTTAGCCATTGTATAAGGCATACAGGTTCAGTCAATTAAGACATTTTCATCTACAGACGACACATTTTCTTTGAAATTGATTAGTTGTTGCTAATTGAAAGTAAAGCTTTAGCAATGTGCACCTTCAAAGTGATATATTTACCTTGTTAGTTGTTTTTTGATTTTTAGTCTTATTTCATGACACTTCCTGTATATAATTATGATAGAATTATTTTCAAAAGTTATTTTTAATCATATAATTGAAATGTTTGAAAATTTTTCTGTTACTTTGAACATTTTTAATTGTTGAATATTTTGTGTATAAAAAAGATTTTATTTTTCTAATATAGATTAATTAAATTTTATAAAGAGATAATTATTATTTTATTTTATTTTTAAAATTATATTTATAAATTAGTATAAAATTTGTTTGTTGCAAATTTAAACAAGTTGTCACTTAATTAGAAAACTTAATACTATTTTACTATATCTTAAGATAATTAATCAGATTTAGTCTTGCAAAGATGATAAAAAGATGAACTTCATTTGTAAAAAGGTGAATTTCATTTCTAAAAAGATGAACTTCATTTGTATGTACAAGGATGAAATAAATCTGAAAAACCTGTAGCTCGGGATGTACGAAACTATTTCCTTTCTTTTCAATAACAGCCCAAAAGAAACTAGGGCTAACCTTTTGAATTTTCTGATTTATTTTTAAATTCAAAAATAAGAATATTTAAATAAAATAATTTTTTTATTTCACACAATTATGAACACATCAGCTGCCCACATTAAATCAAAAATGAAAAATTATTATTGATTACATTTAAACTGCCAGTCAGACTAAACTAGATGTATTAACAGAACTCATTAGAGCTAACTAAATATTCAAATTTTCTATAGGTCAATAATAATAATACTTTTGAGCGTCACAAGCTAAAAAATATTCTGAAAAGTAAAATTTTATTATTATTATTCTAATTATTTATTAGATAAAAATAACCGACAAGCTCTTCTACGTAATTTCTCAATTACATATTTTTATTTTTTATACATGTATATAATGTCAATAAAAATTTAATTAATAATAGCTTAATCAGTTTCCAAAACTATATATATGTACATACACAACAAAGTAACATCTTGTGCTTCTTAATTGAAATTTAGGATAATTAAAGTTTATGTTTATTTAGATATTTTATGTAATGCGCATTTTAATTTTCGGTTTTTTTTTTTGTTTTTATTTTTAGGATGCAATCTATATGGAAGTTATGATTTTCATAGAAATGTAAATATTTTCTTTGAATAAATAAATTTGCTAATATTGGCAGTTTATGCTTATTTAAACATTTTTTCTCTTTTTGTTTTGGTATTTCATATTATTACTTCTTTATTACATACATATGTGTTCAAAGAATCTTTTGAAATTTATTGTTGTTTCTTTCAAATCGCCCAAGCTATTTATTGAGAGATTTCACGCCGAACATCATACAAAGATTATATTTAAAGTTTAGACAATGAGGTACCAAGAATAGTGGAAAAATCAAAATATTTAAATGCAAAAGTGATGCTAAAAGCTCAGTAGCTTTTAGGAGTCGAGAAACACAATTTTAAATTAAACTTTTACCGTCGGGCTAAGTAAAATTACATGCTTGGAAAACTTAAAGAATGATATCTTTTACGTAAGCTTTCTGTTTTCATCACCGACTGATTATTTTATTAAATACTAAGAACAGAGATGTATAAAGTAGAGTAAAAATTTAAATATTTTTTTTATTCCCGTTAAAAACCAATGACCTATGACTATGGACTGAAAAGTAATGCACACATGCTTGTAGAGCATCATGGAAATGAACTTGGGTACTTCGTCAGGTAGCATTATGAATTACGCATATGCAATTCTAGTTTGAAATTAAGGACACCTGTTTTAATGCTATTTCAATGCCAGTCAAAAAGCGTGATAATCTAATATCTAACTTTTAACTGCTGGAAAAGTTGCTCTTACTAAGACTCATCGTTGTTTGAATGCTGTTAAACGATATTCAAAGAACCCAAGAACGTTTCACTTCTATCACAAAAAATTGGGATTACTTTAAAGTTTAAACCTTTGCACGATTAATTAATGTTTTCAACGAGAAAGTAAAAGATATGAGTTTCATTGCTGAAGTAAAAATATTTTACCTATTGGGGTGCTCATCAAGTTTATGTGACTGATTTTCTGGAACAAAAAATGTTTTTTGTCGAATTTGTCATTTGTCAAGAGCAGCCTGCCATCAAGAAAATTGTCTACACTACTGTTTCATCTTAAGGACTTTTCTAGATGATAATTTTTTTGGTTATGCTAAACACTAAACTTAATCTTTATTCATAGGCATTTTTTTTTATAAATCAAACTAAATAAGTGCTAAGAAAAAAATTATCATAAGTAACTTAAATGACTTTGCAAAGTATCGAAATAAGCTTTTTTCTAATTGTAAACCTTGTTATTTTTATATACATATATCCTGTAATGTATATCAAAAAACTGAAAGTACTGCTACCAAGCTCCTTATATGTATTTATGTATATAATAATTGAATCGGTTGTTTTGATTCCAACACGAGTTCACCTAGAAATTATTTTTTTGACAAGGACACGTGCTTTTAGAGGCAATTACGATAGCTAAAATTTTTTTATTTTATTTTACCTTGTAAGCTCGCTTTTCAATTTTATTCATGTTAAAAAACATAAAGAAATGGCTCTTTGTCAATTTTTTTATATTTTCACATTAATTTAAGAAACTCTGAAAGCTATTTGATTAATATAGATTTCCTCAAGACCTATGACTCGTAACTTCACTCATCGCATACACTCTATATTAGATATTCTAAAAATATGCCCAAGTTTGAGTATCCATCACACAAATTTAAAATAGAATTTTTGTTTTAACAAGATAAGTAAGTAGTGAAATGATATTTGGTCAACGTTCCAATTATTGGGAGTAAAAACCTGTTCTAGGTCACTAATTTCTTTGGGATCTTGTTAAATTTTTAGTTTTTAATTTATATGAAATATCATTCTGAAAATTTCCAGGATGATATTGTTACATGATTTAAGGTAAAGCATCACTAATCTTATTTACATCAATTTATGTTTATTTTTAAGTATTTAACAATCTTCAGCCTTGGTGGCTTGATTTAGCCGATATACGCTTCAAGTGATAGTATTGTTGAATATAGGTCAATTAAAATTGAATAGCAGTCAATTTATTTAGGATATTTATATTATTATATACATATATGTATAATCAATTTGATATGTGATGTGATGTAATAAGTTTTTAGTTTTCTAAAAAAAACTTGACTCAGATTTTTTTAAATGTGGATTTATTGAGCGATATGAAAGATCTAGTAAGGCCGGCAACATTAATTGTAAGTTATTAAAACAAAAATTATTAAATCTTCTCCCGTTGTTTTCATATGTACTGAATCGCTTTTAGAATTTATGTTTAATTGAATATCAGAAATGATATCTGGTATTGAGATAACTTCGAATTAATTTATTTATCTATATCTATACTATATTTTTAGTAGAAAAATACGCATTAGTGAGTTATTTTGCATAAACTCATCTAAGAAACTTGTAAAAAGAGAAGCAAAAAATAGCTATCATAGCAAATTTTGAACTAAAAAGTATAATTCTTTCATTGATAAGAGATCCGTTCTCTTCCTGCTGAATGTTTATTATATGTTTAAAACATACGAAGATATAAAGTGAAAAGTTCCAGCTTTACCCCCTTGGCTGCATGTGCGCTTAAATTGTTTTGCAGCTAAAAATTATAATGACATTTAAAATCCACTAATTAATTAATCATTACTTAGGTCTAATTCAAGCCATATTTTATTATAGGAACATAAAAGAATTTAACATATGGTTGCATTTAAATAAGAGTAATCTCAGAAAAATATTTAGAAATTTTAGAAAAGTTATTTAACATTAAACTGCCTAATTGACTTTCAGTTTTTAAAGTTATTGCTTATCATAAAAATAAACTTTTTAATGTTAAAGACTTCAAATTTTTTTGCTTAAAAAAGTTCCATATTATATTTTGAAAGACTTATATGTCAATATTTAAATAAATATGATTTGTAGTATATTCTTATAATCGCCCATAAATCAAGTTTTAAAAATAAAGTAAAAATTATAAAGCTATTAACAAAAATAAACTAATCAAAACTTAATATATTTCTTTTACTAGGTGTGTGATATTTTTGTAGTAAATCAGAATTTCTCTGCTGATTCAAATGACTCTATTTCACTAAGACGTGGTGATCTAGTTGAAGTAATCGATACAGGTCCCATAGGATCAGACAGCTTAGCAAAGTATGTAATTAATTTTTTTAATTTCATATTTTTTTATGTTGATTCATCCATTAATTTAAATAAAACTAAATGCCGGCACTAAAATTTTCTAATCCTTAAATTTACTATTTTAAACACAATAATTAAATGTTTTATTAATAATTTAAGTTACACTCGAGTCGTAACTGCTAATATTGCTAATAATTCACACTTTGCGTCTTTTAAATTGAAGAACGATTAATTTAAATCTATTTCAATCTCTTGTATTGGGCAGACGTCCAAAATTGGATCCAGATCTGGATATCGGACAAACTGGTGATCTATTAGACAATACCCTGGCTAAGCATAAGGCAGCTATTAAGCCACATAAAAACTATGCGAGTAGCCAAAGAAGAAGTACTAGTCCACAACAACAGCTGCCCGAGGCTAAACCTGGAGACAGGTGAGTTGTTATTATATCTCACAGAATGAATTATATGTTACTTATTTTTACTGTTCAGCATTATTTTTGGTTTAAAAAATTAGAAGTCTGCTCAGTTCTAAATTTATACCGAATTTTTTAGTTAATTCTAGAAATGAGTCCATCGGCCATTAATCTTAATATTCTGTATGTAGGGAAGTCATCATCTTGAGTTGAGCTGGATTAAAATGTCATATACATGCATAAATATATATATATATACATATATATAAATATATAAATTTTCTGCATGTTTTTCTTCGTACATTGACCTGTGTAATTAAACAAAAAATTATCTTTAAATGTTGTCAAAATAATGAATTGCAATATTCAAAATGTTGACTTCGACAACAATTTATAATGTGTTGAGTAAAACAGAGTTTATTTCAACTAACTTGAGCTTAATAAACTAAAATCAATTAATCCCTTGTAAGACCTGGTGGTTGTAATTTTTTAAAAGTAAGCGAATTGTGAAAAATTGAAGTAGTCTTAACATTGCCGTTTTAGAAATTAGAGCCAAGAGTTGATTTGTGCCAATTTATTTAATAGTACCTTTAGTACGCTATGCATATTTAAGAAAATTTTTTAAATTTTATCCTGCTTAGATTTTAAGTATAATACAATTGGAATCGGTCAAAGTTGTATTGTTAGATCTCATTGTAACTTGCTATACGAGACAGCACAGATGTTTAGAAACCATCTTAGAAGCGGAAATTCGTTTTACATATATGGTTTGAAGTCCATCTTAAATGAGAGTTAAATAGTTTCCAATCTAATAAGCTCAACTTCAATTAAATGTTAGCAGGGCAGAATTAGAAATTTCATAGTCAAAGGATTAGTGAAATTTAAATGAGATTAAATGCGTTGGGCATACTTTAAATATTTACGGCAGATTGAATAATAACTCCGGATGTTCTTTATAAAAATATATATATATATCGAAATATATAGGACTTTTTCATCTATGCAAAATGGTTGCAAGCCCTTTTATTTTACATATAAATAAATTTTAAATATTGAAATTCCTATAAAATTGAGAAACTATATAAATAAAATGTGAGGTGTCGGTAGACTACAAAGCATATATTGTCAACATCATATTTAATAATTTTGACTTCTTAAGGGATAATAAAACATAATCTTCATGATCAAAGAGATAGGAAATGGAGACTACAAATAGAGAGGTTTACTGTTTTGGTCCCTTTAATCGAGCTATAAATTTATTTTTTGCACTTAAGTTCATTAAACAAAATGTCTTTTAATCTTATTAAAAGTTTTTTAACGATTTTTAATATATAAGTATTCCTACTATTAGCTTGCAAAATGTACATTTAAATTTTCAATTGTTAATAAAAGCTTTTCTATTCATCCAATCGAAATTTTTTTGGGCTGGCAGTTAATGATAATTGATGTTAATACAGTTAGTTCAAATATTAATACATTAATATGTTTAATAAATTTCTTTTTAGTTTTATATGAGAGAAAAACTTCAGAAAAATGAATAAAACGAATTTCGAATTCCAAATTCAGAAAAAAGAAAAAACAAACTCACTGAAGCTGAATAAATGAGAAATATAAGTGGGAATATACTTCCTTTAAAAATTTTTTTTTATATTACTTGTTTCTTAATTTAAAACTATTTATTAAAACATATTAAAACTTTTATGCTATATATATTTAAATAATGCTTTAAATTTATGTCATTCCTACTTGAAATTATTAATACTAAAACTAATTGTTGACCGAGTTTTTTAGGTAGAGCTTTTTAGTTATACAAAATGTATTCCTTTGAACTTAGAAAGCGTATAGTTTACAGACGATTTTTCATTTAGTCAGAAATAACGTATTCAATCGTTTTGATTCCTAGCCAAAAGCTGCAACAGCTTTTGTTTTATTACTCTAACATTAAATTGTTGCTTTACTGCTTATATTTTTTTGTTTTCTTTTAGAAAACTAAATTACTTACTCTTAATTCTAATCAATTTATCAGTGAAATATTATACCGATTTTGTTCAGATTAATTAGATCTAACAGTCAAGTTCTGAAGATTACAGGAACTGATTTAAGCTTACTTGCTCTGAGCTTGCAGGCAATTGTGATCTTGGACACCAAGCTGTTTTGTTAAAGCTTTAATTTTTGAGTGTTGTAAATTGGTATATACCGTTAACGCGTTATTTCGAAATTTATAAAAGCGAAACTATAATGTAATTTAACTGTAGAACGACTTTTATATTTACTTTTTCTTTAATAAAAAAGAATAACTTTTTTTTTTAATAACGAACTTTATTCAACAATTTTATAAAACATTCCAACTCACTTCCATAAAAATTACAAACTGAATAATCATTTGTAACTACTTTTTCCTATATTTCTTTTGGATTAATATAATATGTAACCTTGCTAGTGTTGGTTTGATCATCATTATGAATAATATCGTTTTTATTGAATTTATGTACATGTTGTTGTCACTTGTTTCTGCAAAAACTCCTACTTTTCCCGGCTTAATTAATCTTCTCAGTATATCTTTTATTTGATTTAAATGGATTTATATCGATTATTCTTCTTTTGTGTTCAACTTCGATTTCTTGAATTGGATTATATGTTAATATTATTTGTGTTTTATATTTATTAACAACTTCATCTTTAATACGTATGTGATCAAATAGCTGTTTATCTAATGAATATTAGGTATCTAATAATTTCCATATTTGATTCTTGTTAATTTGTATTTATTTCATGTACTACTGTTGTTGTTTTTGTTAGTTGGTCTCCTTCTTTGTATAATAACTTTTTGTATTTCCTTAGAGTTTTAGACACTGCTTCGTTTTCAATTTATTCAAATGGCTTGTCTGAATCTGATGCAATTGCCTTACTAGCAGCACGTTTACTTCATTAAATGATTCCACTAGAAACGGCATATACTCATTATTCGTTCACACAATTCCTTTGTCACTTAAATATATTTATCATTTTAACATTTTTCTCAATCCAAGCCATTCCGACAACCCGAATGATTTATTAATTTCTAACTTTATCCAACGAATTCTTGCATTCAGTGGTTGCTTGAATTCTTCAGGACATTTTGTTTTTACATATTCTAGTTGCTTACTGATTTTTCCTTATATTGTACTAATTTCTACTTTATTACTATTTATATACTTTTCATACAGTTTTTTCGGTACTGTTTTCGAATTTAATTAGCTTATTTTGGAACTTAAAAAAATTATGTTCCCTAATTTGACTATTACCGTTTCTTATTTTGTTTTGAGGATAAAAATTTGATGCTTAGTCTGTACAAGATTATATAAATTTACCTAATATATTTATACAAAAAAATTTTATTATTCTTAATTCATATTTATTTATCTTTAATTTTTAGTACTAGCATGCAGATTAAACTATTTATAATTTCTGTTTTATTCATGCTGAATGCTGCATATTCAATTATTCCATCTACGACCTTTCTCTTTGTACTAAATATAGTAACTCATTAATACTACTCACCCTTAAATTGTTGATATCTCTCATGATATCATGACTTGGTCTCTGGTTAGTCGATAATGGATTTTAAGTTTCTCCTAACACTTTTCCATGTATCTGGTGGTTTCTAGGTCTACTTCATTTGTATTTCATATTCTCATATATACGCGATTAGAATAAACTCCCTAACACCTTAATTATGAAGGTAATTTTTACTTTTTATTATAAAGGTTATTTAAGTTTTATTGCATTTGAAAATTCTGAGAGCTTTCTTTTTCCCTTTAAAAATAAATTCGGCATTTTCAAAAATTTGCTAAAGATTTAAGATTAAATGACATTTAATCAAAATGCAGTAAATAATAGCTTTAGGGGACTTAGCAACAAAAGATTTAAATTATTTGAATGAACACAGAAGTCAGTATTTCAGTCTCAGACTTTAAAAAAGGACAGTAAAACACAAATCTCACCTCCCCAGCAGACGTGATATTTAACATTGCAATCAGATTAGAAATAACACATGATTAGAGCGAATTTTAAGCGCTCTTATATTGCTCTAACAATTCAATTTTTAATAAATTCTGCATTGAAATATAAAGACATTTGTTTTACTACGCTCACATTCCAGATAAGTAGAAAATTATTTTAAATTTGTAGTAAAAATTTTTTTACATTATCTTTAATTTTGCTGAATGAACTTTATTAATGGCAATCAATTTTAATATTATTAATTTCATGAAATTTTATTTAATTTAACTTTATATGTCATTTTTAAATATCTTTGCGCTGTAAGTTCATTAAATTCTCAAACATCAGACGTGCCTATTAACTTAATGCAAAATATCTATAGGTATTCTCTAAAGCTTTTTTTTTTGTTTTGTTTTTAGGTGGCTAGTACGACTTTTTGATGGAAGTGATAATGTACAGGAAGGATGGGTACCTGTAACAATTCTTGACACCAAGCAAACAGAATCAGCAATTTATGGGGACAAGGCAAACGATGCTGCTTATCGTCGAGAGTAAAATTTTTTAGGAAAAATCTTTGAATATTTTTATCAATGATTACTTTTTTTATTTTACAGAGCGGTTATAAGAGAACTTGTAGAAACAGAAGAAGAATTCGGACGAGATCTTCAATCAGTTGTAGATAAATATATTAAAACAATTGATCGGCCTGACGTACCACGAATAATCCGTGATAATAAAGATCTTATCTTTGGAAATTTTCAACAAATTGCTGAATTTCATAATACGTAGCTAGTAACAACTTTTTTTTAAAATACAATTAAACATCCATTTTATTTTAGTGTACTGATTGAAGGAGTAAAATATTATTCAAACAAGCCAAATATGATTGGAAAAACCTTTTTAAGGTTGGAACGAGATTTTGATAAACATGTTGCCTACTGTAAAAGTGAACCATGTGCTCAAGAATTTCTTGGAAACACAGATAAAGCTAGGGAGTATTTCGAGGTAAGCACATTTTATTATACTTAAAAGATATAGATTTAAAGCTAGAAATGACAATTTTAGGAGTAAAGTAAAAAAAATTTTTTTTGAACTACAAAACTTAGCTTTTTTTAAGTTCAACAATGAATGAATAATGAATCTTTATAATTTCCTGAATGAATAGAGGTTTTTTCTTTTATCTTGTAAATGCCTTTTCCTCATACATGAACTCGTCGTACTACAATTTAGTAACTAGTTGTGGAAGTGGACATGAATATTATTCTACTAGTTGCATTCTATTTTATAGTAAAAATTTATTTAGCTTGCAGAATGGTTATTGATGCAAATTTAAAACGATGAAAAAGCTTTGCAAATTTTATTATTATATGCTTAAGTGTAATTTTTTATGTAAATTTTAATTTTAGAGTCTCCCATTAGAACTAAAAATAATAACAGAAAACTAAATATAACTGCTCAAAATTCCAGTGAATCAGTGCAGAAACATTTAATTTCAGTCACATAGTCCACAGCGAGGGTGAGTGTTAAATAAAAAGCAAAAATTTATTATTTTTTAATACAGACGTATAATCAAAGATCACGATGGTTATACTTCATTTTGCTCAGCGTTAGGGACTATCTGTCATAAAGAAATGAAAACAATTCTCCAATGACTATCGCAAGGAATGCAAATGTTAATGAGATTAAGAAATTATTTAACAATCGGTATTATTATACAAAAACAACTTCCAAAATTTAATAAAAAGACAACACCATTTGTAATTGACTAAGGGTCAGATATGTTATTTATATAAGTCCAATAAGAAGCAACTTAATTTATTTAATATTAAGATCGTTTTCAACAACTTGGGACAAAATGCAGTTTTTCTTTTCTCTGGTGGTAGTATCTTATTTGTGATTCTTAGCTTTAAATAAGGCAATGAATCAATGTCTTTAATGGTTTATCTTTTCTCAAAGTGTAAACAAAATATTGTGATAGACGCCGTAGCATTGCCAGCTGATTTTCGCTTAAGCCATGAAACTAATTGACTCAATTGTTATAATGTAAGATGTTTATATACTTCCACTAGGCTAGGCGATTCCAATCAGTAAGCACAATAAATGCGCTCCTTAGCTTTTTTAATCTAAGAATTTTATTTAAAATTAAGAATAACTTTTATAACATTTTATACTTTGAATAAATTTTATAATATATACAAACTTTGTGTAAGTGAAGTATATTGAACAGTCAAGCGGCATTTTATTCTATCTATCATCACTTTTTAGCATATACTGTCAAAACAGCTTTATTAATTCTTCTAATAGAATAAAAATTAGACGATTTGTTAGTCACTCATGATGGTGGTTTATTGAAATCAATTTTTTCTCTTTATTTCCTTTTATCATATTAACTAAATATTTATAAAATTTAAATAGTTTTCTAGAAAAATTATAACATAATATTGACATAATATTACTTAATAGATCTTTTGTAAACAAATTTGTCGGTGAACTTTATCAATATTTCAACCTTGACAGCTTCGGAAGGCGTTGAAAATATAAATTTAACCGCAACTTGAGAAATTTTCTATTTTGAGGAATATTTGTCACACTGACCCTCAAAACAAACGAAAAATAGAATAAGAAGATCCAATCACACAAACTGCGAACTGGAGTCGTTCCACAAAATGATTTGAATACAAAGAAAGACAATAAGTGAGCAAATATTTCCTAACCTCGACATTTATATTTAATTATTTTTCTTTTCTAATTTTACGAAGAGAGATGGTGGTGGGAATATATCGTTAGCAGAAATTATTTAAATTTAGAATTTCATAGGCGAAAAATTTGTGACTCGGACAACTTTAGTTTCTGTTGACGAATCATATACAAAGGTCGAATGGCCATTTTCGATTTCTAGAAGAAAAAACCGAAATATTTTGTGGCAATTTTTTTGTTTTTTGCAGTTTAGTGTTTTTATACATATAAAAGTTTATAAGTGAATTTAACACTGTGTCAAGGAATAAATTTTTTTGGAACTCAAAGGATTACATTTGGAATATTCTAGGGGTAATTGAGATTTTTCATGCTAGAATTTTTTATTATTTTTATTTGAACAATTTTAACTTATTCTTTTTTGTAAAGTGTGCGACTTAAATATCAAATTTCTCCTTGTTTATACAAAATCCGGGGGAAGATGGCTTCAAAATAAAATTGGCCTCAGTTCAAATTATGTCTGCTCTATTAAATTTTTTATTGCATTTTTGTGGAAAATTTAGAATGTGAATTCTGAATTAATTTTTCTACAATTTTTTTTATCAATATATCATTAATAATTCTGAAATAGTTAAAGAGATCTGAATTGTGTTGAAATTTTCATGGAAATATTGTTAACAAGTCAATATAATATAAACCGAAGCTATCAAGCGCGAATATATGAAATTCTTTGGACTATAAATGCTTGTGTTATTTAATTTGTTGCTTTTGGCTAGAAACAAAACAATTTGTACTAATCTCTTTGACCTAGTTTTGACATTGTTGGCAAATTTGAGCGGCTGCATTGAGTTTTCAAGTTTGCTTACACCTTATAGAATTAAAGTAGTTTTACTGTCTTGAAATTACATAAAAATTCTTAAAAGGAGAAGATTAAGAAGTCTTTTATTTTGCTCCAGATTCAAATTTGTCTTAGTTAATAGTGTGTAGAGAGTAGAATCCCACCAAAGAGCAACTAAAGTGTTAAAGCGCTATTATTTTTCAAATATTTTGTAGTAGTAATTTACGTTTTTACTTTAATAACACCCTTCACTGTATTTTTTATGTCAAAAAAAGATAATATGTTACTTATTAAACCTTATTTGTGGCTATTGTAGCATCATTCGTGAAATCATATTATTTAAGCAAGAATCGAAACATAGGCTGCTGTCCTTGAAACCGTTAAACAATATTTAATTATTGACTTGAATTCCGTTTAGGGGAACAAGTTCTTTGAAATATTGTTCATAAACTAGACGCTTGGCAGATTTTATCAATTATTATCTGATATTAATGGAAAAATGGCTCTATTTTTACTACTACAAGAAAAAAACTTTTGAAAAATCAAATTTTCGATGAGTTTAATGTAAAACCTTATCGAAAACTAAGTGTTTATATTCTTTCATTCAGGATACATATATTTAAATATAAACGAAAATTGAGAATGCAAAAAATTAAGAGAACAGTCACAAAAAACCCCAAAAGCTAAAAATTTAGTCCAAAATAACAGAGTTTTTAAGCATTATATACCAAGAAAATATTAAAATATTGCAATTTAGTTATTCATAAAAAAAATCCTCATTAAATATAAAGTCCTACATTTGAAAATATTAATATTATAGTAAGAATTTTATTTTAATTTTGCTCGTAGGCTTAGAATGTTTCACTCTTCTGTATACAAGGTTAAATTAAGCTTAAGCTGTTAGCTTTATAATATTTTCACTACACATTATTATTCCTTGAAAATGTACGCTCTTATAAGCCTCTTATAAAGCAGAATACCTTATTACAGCTTAGATTAAAAACTGCTCATAAATTAGATTTGTCTTTTCTGCTTTGTTCAGTTTTAACCTCAAAGCATCCTAATTTTTGCCGTACAAGACTTTTTTGTTTAAATTAGTGCAACGAAAAACTCTTCCTCTGTAGTTGGATCTTAATTGTTGACATTGTATTACATAAAATCTTTTTTAATATTTTGAGGTTTTTGAAACCACCTTACTTCAAAAACATTATCCTTAACTTTAATTCCTTAAATATACCAAAAATAGTTGGTTTTTCTTAAATCCATCAAAAATTTCATATATTGCTCATAAATTAGATTTGTCTTTTCTGCTTTGTTCAGTTTTAACCTCAAAGCATCCTAATTTTTGCCGTACAAGACTTTTTTGTTTAAATTAGTGCAACGAAAAACTCTTCCTCTGTAGTTGGATCTTAATTGTTGACATTGTATTACATAAAGTCTTTTTTAATATTTTGAGGTTTTTGAAACCACCTTACTTCAAAAACATTATCCTTAACTTTAATTCCTTAAATATACCAAAAATAGTTGGTTTTTCTTAAATCCATCAAAAATTTCTCATTTTACGCAATTAGTGGTTTAGGAAGTTGCTTTAGATTTAAACCGAAATTGTTTACAATTCATAAACGATACAAAAATATAAACAAACAGCGTGCAAATTTAAAACCAAAAAACAATACGAAATCTATTCTGATATCACGTTGGTATTACATGTTTACAAAGTTTTTTCATTATTTTCTTAAGGAATACATGAAACTTTATGTTAGCTTTTTTACATTAAATTTTTAATTTCAAAATTTTTTGTTTTCACACTAATTAATTTTAAGATATCTTTTTAATAAATATTTGGAGCTGAGCCAAAGTCCTAATGTCGTTTGTGTTTTGGTTGGTTTTTTAATTTTGTGTGCTACTTTTGGGTTACAAATATATTTTAGATTATTTAAACTATCCACAAATACTTTCTTTAGCATATAGTTTTAGTTAGAAACTACAGATTTTTGATTTAAAAATTCTAGTTTTTCTAGTAGAACTTTGCTAGTAAGCGACGTCAAATCAAAGAGGGAATAGTATTTTTTAATACTAGATTAAAAACATCTTTGATTTTTTTACAAGATTTTTACTTATGAGCTTATCCCTTAAAAACCCTCGATTTACACTTTAAATTGGATACTCAAAAAAGGTATTAGTAAATACCCATCATCCAACAATCTAATGTTAAGAACAGCTTATCTTACTTGAATAACCTTATTTTTCGGCTAATTAGTACAAGAATTGCAGTAAAAACACCTTGTTTGCAGTGAGAACCTACTTTTCCACTGATGTTAAGGATACCAATAGAATTTTGCATATTGAAAACAATACAATTTATACTCATTTCAATAGAATTTTAGCAGTTGATTTGGCTCTGAATAAGAATTCATGTTTATTTGTTGAGCTCATCTATGCGCCAAGAGGGAAAACTATATGTCACAAATTAAAATAAATCGATGTATCACTCTCTACATAAAAAAGTGATAGCATTTTTTTTATGATTTTGAAAAATTGCTTATAATTTGGATAATTGTTTGTTATTGTTAATAATTGTTAATACTGTTGATAACTGCTTATAATTGTATCATCTCCTTTGCGCTCAGAAAAAAACAAGAAAGCGTTCACGCTTTCGTGTTTGTTACTTGTTGTGTTATATTAAATTTAGTTTTCATAATAATAATGCTTAGATAGTTTTTTATTTCTATACATTTTTGCAATAAAGTTAAAGAAAAATATAACAATATCAAATTTGAAAACTATTTTGACACAACAATAATTGAAAATTGAGTACATTTTTACCCATTTAGCACATTTAGTATACCATGAAATATATTTTTCCCAAATTAATAGGCCAGCCATATTTTCTACTTTATCTTCATTTTCATTTTATTTTAAAGGTTTATTTTTCTATGTTGATAAATTTTTGTTTCGTTTCTTAACTTACTTATTAGAGAATTTAAATATTTTGATCAAAATTGATTAGTTTGAAGAAAAAAGGGGTTTACTCCACGGTTATAGTGTTCATTTTTGGCATTTAGTGATTTTCCCCTTCCGATTTTACTCCACAGCATGGAAAAATCTACTGAGACTTTATTATTTGATCACTTACTATAGTAATTAATTCGACCGTTCTCTCCTTATTGCAAGCATAAGACATATATTGAAAATTTTTCACTAGAACATTCGTTCACAGTTTGAATCAATGAAGTCTGATTTTATGATGGTTATCAGATATTAGTATTCAAAATGATCCTTATATATTATCACAAATGTGGCCAGTATAGTTATTATACTTATGGTTAGAAGTTTGTAAAAATTGAAGAATTGAAAGGACCACAAATCTATTGATGTCTCTGCCTTTCAACCGTTAAATATTTATGTCAATCTCTTTTAAAAATATATAAAATTTTATTTTATAATATTTCTTGTTATATATAAAAATTAAATATTTAGTTTAAATTTAATTTTATATTTCAGGAATTATCACAAAAATTATCAGACGACAAAAGTCTTGCTGAACATCTACAACTGCCAATACAACGAATCAACGATTATCAGCTTCTACTCAAGGTTTGTCCTATTTCCAGAGTATCATTGAAATTCAAAATTAGAATCAAGAATAAATCAAAAGTTTGGACATATTATTTAACCGCATGATAGACTGTTAGTTGTGGTCTGTTAGTGTCAATATTGGTAGACCTCAAATAAAATGAATCAAAAGTTTTAGTCATGTAAAATTTTGAATGACGGCATAATTATCTTCAAATTCAAAAATATCTTTACATTCTTTGCAAATTTTCTTTTAAAAACAGAAGGAAAATAAATTTATTTTTGGCTGCTAAAAATAGACAATGATGGACATAAGCTGAACCACATTAAAACATTTTATTTAGGAATTTTTTATATCACATACAATATTCTCAGGGGATTTATTCTTACTTTCGTCAGTTCCACTTGAATTCATCAATTATTATTGAGTATTTTAGATAATTTAAATTTTAATACAATTAATTTATATTAGGTATTTAATACGAATATGGTTTGAGTGTACCTTTTAAAATTATTAGACAGCTATAAGATAAAGTAACATTTTTGAGAGCTGCATTGTCACATATGTACACTAGTTAATACATTTAAAATAATAAATTTATTTCTTAAATTAGATTATAATTTTTTGGTTTCTATAGGAATTAGTAAAATTTTCTCTTCAACTTAACGAGAACGTTGGGGATTTACAAAAGGCTCTTGAGTTGATGCTCAGTGTACCTCATCGTGCAATAGCAAATAAATTTTTAACAAGCATCGAAGGCTATAGAGGGAGTATCTATAAAATTGGAAGACTTTTATCTCATGAATGGTGGACAGCTCACGATACAGAAGGAAAAACAAAAGAGCGATATCTTTTCCTATTTAAATCTCGAATATTAATTTGCAAAGTTCGACGAATCTCAGACGATAGATCAATATTTATATTAAAGGATATTATAAAAGTATTATCATAATATATACTTGTAAAAACAAAATGTACTAATTAAGTATCTTTAAGCTCCCAGAGTGTGATATTAAAGATTTACAAGACGGAAAAAGTATTGAGATTATATCTAAAGCCAACATATCAACACCATCTAACTTACCATTTAAGCTAATTGCACACAAAGAGGGAGTCCAAGCAAAGTGGTTGCACTATATTCAAGAACATATTTATGATCCATTAGCTTTGCAAGAGCATCAAGCTGATGACCTAAGAATAGATTCAACTCATATTAATACCGAAATAGAAGAAAATATTTTTCGGCTACCTCATAAAATTGAAGCACACGATCCAAATAGTGGTATACGACCGTCAGACATTGCTAAAGATCATTTTGTGACAAAGCATAAAATTGAAGAAAAAATAATACAAACAGAAGCTCAAATCCCAAAGACATTAGCAATCAAAGCACAACAAGGTTGCATTCAAACACTTCCACCTGAAGTAGAAAAACAAGAGGTAATTGAAGAAAAACAGCCTGCTTCCCAATCAAATATAAGACCCCTTCAACAAATTGAACTTAAGTCTAAAGCAAAAATTGAACCAGGTTTTGAAAAAGAAAAATCTCCTAAGCTTCAAAGAACCACAGCAATTGAATCGGCTGAAGATATTAACATTCCTAATGAATCAATAAGAACTCCTTGTGGAAATACAAGACAAATAATAGTTAAAGAGAAAGCTATTGAAACTCAACAAACGGTTTTAAGCCAAAAAGAACCTACTGTAAGTAATACAGATCAAAATTTTAAGCAAAACATCTCGAGTAACAATTTAGAAGATCTAGAAACTGTACCAAAAGAAGTAGAAATTCAACCACCTGTACAAAACAAATCACCTCCGCAAACTCCTCCCGATAAAGAATTACATACACCTTCAGACTTTCAAAAGATATACAAAGAAACGAATAATCAAAAGGATTCGGGTAAGATAGAATATGAAATACGTCGTTCTCGCACGCCTGATATAACAATAACTCATGCAGAAAGCATAAGTAAAGAATTAGCTGCAACTAACTTACAAACTAATCTTTGTGAAACTGCTGCACCATCTAACCCATCGCAAGCATCATATAAGTATGAAGCTTCATCACCACAGCTTTCCATTAACATTACTGATCAAGCTTCGCTACAACAATGGAATAACATGCTTAATGCCATTAAAAATGGAGAAGGTGATAATGGGCTAGGACCACCACCACCTTCTCTTCCCCCGCATTCCATTCGTATGCCAGGCTTTTTTCAGCCTTTGCCTCGCATATCTTATGAAACTTCCTTTGAGATTCTTGTACTTAAAGTTCCTTATCCGTCTCCACCTCCTCCACCACCCACAATAAAAAAAGTTCTTGTCCATACTGAAAGCTTAGAACGCAGAACAAAAGATTTTCTTGAAGGCTTCTATGATACTTCCGGCTTAGATTATTCTTTACGCACAGCTAAGCAAAAAATTCGCTCAATTAAGACAACTGTTCTTAAATCGGGCGATTCTATTAAGCATGCTGAAGACACTGTTCACAAAGCTAAAGCTAGAGATTTTTTGCATATTTTTACACCACCAGTACCAAAACGACGTGTTTTTGACCTAGTTGACGTTTCTGCCCCACCTACTGAACTTGAAGAATGTACTGAGTCCATTGCTGAGAATACAAGAGAAGTAAGCAGTGAAGTTGAATCAAGAGGGCCAAGTGTAGGAAGGATGGATGAATTTTATTCTTCACGTTACTCTACCAGATCATCGCGAAAGCGACTAGAAGGTAAGCAATCACTTAGCAACATCGCATTTAATTATTAGTTATTTTTAGTGTCGCTTGTTTCTAGTTTTTTTATTTTTCGTTTAAATTTTTAATCAGAAAAACAACATCCACTAACTTTACTAATATCTTACTACTGACTTTTTGGAAGTTAATATTTATTAGGGATCTTCATGGTTACTTTTACAAAAAGTGAAGAAGAAGGCATTTTGAGAAGCTGATGATATTTATGGATAATTTTACTTAGTTACTTAGATTAAGCTAAGAGAAAAAGGATTGTGAGATTTCCTATGTCAACAATGAATAAAGAGCTCAAGGAAAAACTTAGACAGAGCTTTGTTTTCACTTATTTTTCCTGACTCAATTCATTTATATTCCGGCCTTCTACAAATTTATATGTATTTCTTCAATTTTGCCTAATTCCCGAGTTATACATACGCCTTTTAGTGAATGTTGACTAATCATTTATTATTTATATTTTCATACAAAATTATCAAATGCATATTAACTACTCAATAAATATGTGTGTGTCAAGTAAAAGTTAGATACTTTTGAAAGACTTAATTCGATATTTTGATCTCCTAAGATTTCTTTTTCATCAGATTAATGGGAAATAACAAGCCTCTATTTAAAATGAAAAAAATATGTTAAATATTTTCATATTTGAGAAAATTAAATTAGAAAATTAAAATCAAAATACACTCTTTAACCAAAACATACAACTTTCTTCCTTTCCTTCTTGAAAAATATGCAAAACCCAGACCATTTTTAAATTAGGATTTACGAATCTTTTTTGTTTTTAACAAAATAATTTTTTCATTTTGAATAAAATTCTTGGAAGTAATTTTTTATTTTTTTAAGGTATCAAAGAATTTATAAAGTTATTTTTCATCATGCTTTCAGTAGTTGTTACTTTCAATTTTAAAATAACGCATTACTTATATAGTTAGCACAACTAGAGACTATGACAGGGCAACATCTTATGATAGTTTTGGTGGAAACTCTATCCACGGACGCTCAGTATCAAGAACAACAGACCGAAATGCTCATGCAGATAATAGAAGCTCTTCACGTTTTGAAGAGAGAACTCATTATTCACTTGAAAAACCAATAGTAATAAAACCTTTAAAAGGATTACATATTGAACGTAAGCAGAAAAATATTATATTTTTCTTTATTTTAAAAAATTTATATAGATTTTTACTGTGTTTTAATATACTGGATGCTTAGCATAAGAATTTCACTTTTTATAATAACAAGAAAAATATATTGCTTAAAATCAATTTAACAGGTGGTGAAAATGCAGCTTTCGAAATTCAATTTGCTGAAAAACCACGTTTAGTTACTTGGCTAAAAAATAATAAACCATTAGATGACCGTCTAGCAGACCGGATAAACATTAAAGAAATAGGTACAAGCTCTTATCGACTGGAAATCAAGCACTGCAGGTAAAATTTATTTAAATATGCAGTATATACAAAAATTTATGTATTAAATGGACCCTTTTTGCGCTCTAATTTTTAAGGTCAGCTTAATCCTTTTCTTTTAAAACAAAAAGTGAAATATAAATTTGAAGATTTTATAAAAAATGTGAGTCTGAAATTATTTTATTCTGTAAAAACTGCTGCAAATTTTTTATTGTATGGAAATAAATTTTATTAAGTTAGTGGACAAAAGAATAAATAAAATTTAGAAGTACCTTGAACCTGCAATCTGTATGTGTATGTTATATTTTCAATAAAACACCTCTAATGATAAGCCATAAACTTTAATAACCGACACATATTAAGTTTAATTTTTTCACTATAAACTTCAAATCGTAATCTTTTAAATATTCACATAATATGAATATTATAATATTAAATTAGTGATCCATGGTATCCTAATTTATTTCGAAAATAAAATTTTCAAAGACTCCCACATTCTCATGTAATCAAAATAAAATTTACTCCCTACTAACTGCACAGCTATTAAAAAGCTTATTCTTGTTACAGCGAAAAATATTGGACAGTAAATTATCAATTTTAAATTTTTGAAATAAATCTAAGTTTCAACATCGTAAATCTGAGGGTGTATTAAGATTTATATTTACTATAATGTTAATTAAAAAACTTTTTCAAACTATTCAACAAGTTGGATATATTTTCTTTCTAAATTGATTTAATGAAGTAAGAATGTAATTCAAACTTTTTATTCTAAGAATAAATAGATTGATTCCTTACGAAATACTATAGTTTCTTTTGTATTACATTATTTAAAAAGCAATAAATAACCAATATTTTCTTGAAATTTTCTGTATTTTTAATTTACTACGAGTTTTCTGGACTAAAGTAACCAAACAATTTTTGAAGTGAAAACTTCTTTGGGCGCGCTTTGCATTTTTTCAGGAGGGTAAATTTAATTCTACAGTCACACTCGGATGAGTTACCTGATTGGGAACCTGATTTTTTGCCTAGTAAAAAAGGCAAATAACCTAGTTCCTGGAATTTAATTTTTTGCTCTAGCTATTAAAATGTCCAGATGTTGTTAGTATATTAGTTATAATTTGGTGTAATTATACCAGAAACATAAGGCTATATCTGGATAAGCGCTTTGGACAGCGGTATTACAGGCGATATTATAGCAGTTCTGATGCGCGGTTATACTCAGAAGTATATTGACTGCAACATTACAATTTGTTACAAATTACAACAAAAATTTGTACCTTTCAAATTATTTTACCGTAAATAATAATGGATTATTAAAACTTTAATGTTTTCACTTCTATCGTGTGGTTTTAAGCTCACGCTTTAATTTGTTCAAATACTGTCATACTATTTAAAAAAATAATTTAACTTTTGAATTTTTAAATTGAATAAACGAAAATTACAAAAATTAAGAACGGAAAAATTATTATGTTAAAAAAAGCGTATTCGAAATTTTGCGAAAAAAATAGCGTTTTAGCTCTGATTTCCGATATTTACTTGTAAAAAGTGATTATTTTCAAAAAGGTAATAGTTTTATGTTCATAAAAAATAGCGTTTGTTTCAATTAAATAAAAATTGTGAGATTTGCATGCAATCAAATTAAAAACCAAAATCATTAGGTTCGAAAGAGGTTATAAAACAATAAGGAAGAACATAAGCTTATAACTTTTCAGACCAACCGCGAATTTCAAACGAATTCAATGCAATTAATTCTTTGGCAATGATTTTGGATGTTTTAAAAGTAAGTCTCATAAGTGATGTAAATGACTTTGTGAAATGGTAGCTTATGTCCCGCTAAAGCCCACAGGGATTACAATTAGGCATAACTTTAATAAAGTGTGGGTGAGCTTCAATATTACAATTTAATTTTAATCTGTTCGATATTGTTAAATATTTAAATGGAATATATATTCGCACTTATCCGCAATAGGTTTTGTCATTGGAAATTGCGAAGTAAAAAATTTGATTTTAACAAGAAAAGAATTATGACTCAACGAACACAATTTTGTTTTGAGATACATAAAATAATCCTAAAATTAATGATATTTAAGAAATTCTGCATGAAACGAAGTAAATATTAATCTAAAGACGCAAGGTGAGACTAAATGGTGAATGTTACAACTTAGATCCAATAATTTTTTTTGAGTGACCAAAGAAGTATTTTGGAAAGCAAGACCTTTACGACTTTCAAATTCTGGTCCTTATTCTTATGATATGTCTATCACTCAGTTTAAGTGATATGGGAATTAATCGCCCAATTTCATCTAATGGCTTCAGAGGGCGAAACTCCTATATAATCCCACTAAACTGAAATTGATCTACTTCGTTACATTTAAGACGCGAATCGCCGATGTACTTACGCCTTGAATCGCAGCGATATTTAAAATTTTCATAAGAATTTATGGTTATAAAATGATTTATATTTTTAGATTAATCCAAACTTTGTTGGCTTTCAAAAATGGTGGAAATGCGTTATTATATTTTGTTTTTATATTGAAGTATGTACTTTTTCATAAGAACTCTACGATTATATAATGGCTTATAACTTAAAATTCATCCATGCTTGGTCTGCGTCCATAAATGGTGAAATTATGTTACTTTCTTTAGATTTAGAAGTACATTAGCATATGAATTCTATTTTACAATGGTTTTCTAATTTCAGCATCACCTGCACTTCTAAGCGCTATATAGACTTAAAAAAGTGGATTATAAGCTATAATTATTATATGTCACTATATACGAGGTGTGTTTAAAAAATAACGGGAATTTTATAATTTCGCGGGGTTGGAGAGTCCAATTGTCAACATTTTTTTTTATTATGTTGGCATAGATGCCTCCAAAGTATGATAAAATCTTCAGCTGTATTCATTGCTTACTTTGTCTGTGGCAGCCGCTAAGGTTAGACGTGTTTTTATGATTTGGCGATTCGTATATTCCACTAAAACTAAAACTAAAACTATTAAGTTTTCACTTCTGCCGTGTGGTCTTAAGTTCACGCTTTAATTTTTTTTTTAAGATTTAAAAAGAATATTTCTTTTAAAAACATCATTTTTTTTTAAATCTGTCACTTTTCTTTTGTTTTTATCTTTTTTGAATACGAGCGCAATAGACCAACACTTTTATATTAGCATATATTTTTCTCTCAACCATTTAATATTATATACATATGTCAACAAGAAAATGTTGGGAAATTGCGCTCATATAAAAAAACGAAGTGAAAACTTCAAAAACGTTTAATTTTTAAAGAAATTGTCAAAAGTACTAAGATTAAAGCATTATAAAAATGAAGTAATAAAAATGGAATGTAAAAAATCTTATTCAAAACTTATGGGGAATATGATCTAGTATTTAAAAAACACATTAATGTTTTTCTCTGACACTAATGATTTTTTTGCAGCCTAGGGGGCAAACGTTCTAAGGTTACTGACACCTATCCTTTCTTTGAAGTTAGTTTACTTTTTAATATCTTAATATTAAATTTTATGAAATTAATTTTGTATGATTTAACCTCTTATTTAAATTTCAGTGAAAATGACACAGGAACATATACGGCAAAAGGTACAACAGCAGCTGAAAGCACTAGCTGTTCAGCTCAACTTGTAGTAGGTCAAAGTAAGATTTATTTTTTATGTTTCATTTTTGTTTTTGACAATTTTCTTCTTTTTTTTTAAAATAAATACAGTGTCAGAAGAAGAACGCAAAAAAATGGCCGAAAATAATGCTCCATTTTTTATAGTTCGTCTTAAAAATACTGAAATGCTAGAAAACACTTTCTTTAGATTTATGGTTAAAGTTCAGGGTGAACCAAATCCTCGCATTAAATTGTAATAACTTATTTAATTTTATTTACATTTAAATGAACTAAATGCTTTTTAATAATGTTAAGCTTCAAGGATGGAGTTGAAGTGGACGAAGATGAAACAAGAGTACAAGTAATACGAGAAAAAGAATATGTTGGGTTTTATGAACTGGTTATTACAGAGGTTCATAAAGAAGATGCAGGACGATATTCATGTGTTGCAACAAACAAATTTGGTAAAGCTGAATGTGAAGCAGAAGTAACTGTTTGTGGTAAATTCGATAAATATGTTTTTATTTGAATTTAAATTATTTATAGCTAACTCATTATTACAGAAGATAAAAATATATTTGGTGATCTAAGTGGACAGATTCTGCCAGCTGGAGAAAAACCTGTATTTACATGGAAGCGCAATGGTCATCCTTTTGATCCTGAGGAACGTTTTAAAGTGATTTTTGGCGAAGATGAAGATTCTTTAGCATTAGTCTTTCAACATGTAAAGCCTGAAGATGCAGGAATATATACATGTGTTGCTCAAACTAGTACAGGAAATATATCATGTAGTGCAGAGCTTACTGTTCAAGGCTCTGTACAAACGTTACACCGTGAACCAGAAAAGCCAACATTAACTGTTGAACATAAGGAAGCTAGTGCTGGAATAGGTGGTTCTGCCCTCTTAGAATTACAATGTAAAGGTTTTCCGGCACCTGCGGTACAATGGAAGCATGAAAGTGAAATTATTGAATCTGGAGGCCGGTACAAGTTCCTCTATGAAGATGCTGAAAGTATGTCATTAGTAATTAAAAATGTTACAACCGAAGATGCAGGCTCATATTTTGTGTCTGCATGTAATGAACTAGGAAGCGATGAAACAGAAATTACATTGACAGTAAAAGGTAAATTTTAAAAGCATTGGGAACAAATAACATTATTAATTTTTGTATTATAGCACCACCAAAAATTAAAAACATTAATAACATTACTTGTACGGCTGGAGAAAATATAAAAATGGAAATTGAAGTTGAAGGTTTTCCACAACCAAATCTTAAGCTTTATAATAATGGCAAGGAAATAATTGAAGATTCTCATCTTAAAATTGTTCGCAAAATAATTGGAAAAAGTACTGAAAAATGTACAATTGAAATTACTAAAGTAGAGCTTAAAGATGCTGGATCCTATTCAATAACAGCAACAAATGACTTAGGACAGGCTTCAGAATTTTGGAATTGTACAGTACATTCAAAACCAATTATCATTAAATCATTAGAAAAAGAATATGTTCATGGTGAAAAAGAGGACGTTATAATAACTATTCGAGTTGATTCTTATCCTCAACCAAAAGTTAAATGGATGCAGGATAAAGAAGAAATAAGTAAACTGGATTCACGTTTTCAAACTTTTTGTGATGGAAATTCTTATACATTGAAAATATCTAATGTAACAAGAGTAGATGCCGCTAAATATAGTGTGGAAATTGAAAATGAACATGGAAAAGTAAAAGATGAAACCAATCTTCGTATTAAATGCTCACCAGAATTTACCAAAAAATTAAATAATATTGTTATCAAAGAGGGTGATACAAATGTTGAACTAGTATGTAGTATTGATTGTTATCCTAGACCTTATATAAAGTGGTTTATTGATGGAATTGAAATTGATGAAAAACGTAAAGATTTCAGAAAAATTGAACATGGTGATGATTTTAAACTTATAATGACACAAGTTACAACATCAATGCAAGGGACCTACAATTGTATTGTAATGAATGATTATGGAAAAGTAGAGAATGAATGCACCGTTAGTGTACAATGTAAGTTTTTGAAATTTATTAATGCGTAATAAGTTATCATAGTTTTTAGTAATAAGTTGAGTTGTTGTTAAATATTGCTACAATTAAACGTGCTTTCATCAATCTATAGTTTCTTAACAAATATATATAAGCTAAACTTAACAACTAAGGATGGTGTTTAAACCAAAAAAATAGTACCAGTTTTTAAAGATTATTTTTCATGCATATACATATACATTTATCGCATTTGTCTGTTTTTGAAGTCTCGATATTTAATAGTACAAAACTAAAGATATTTTTTTTCCAGTTTGAAAGACTAACATTAAAAAAATTTAAAAAAGGTACAAATTAAATGAAGCTTTCATTGATTTTATATTTAAGGTAAACCAAAAATCCGTAAACCATTACAAGATATCGAAATTAATGAAGATGACACTCTAACACTTGAAGTCGATATTTACAGTAACCCAGAACCCGAAATACTATGGTAAACAGATTTAAATTTCTCACCTATATTCATGAAATTAATTTTGACTAAAAAAACCATTAAAAGGTTTAAAGATGGCAAGGAGATTCGGGCTGACGCTAGAGTAAAAATCATGCGTGATAGTAGAAGAAATGAAAGTTATTCATTATCCCTAAATCTTGTAAAGCCTGCAGATTCCGGAAATTATGAAGTTAAAGCAACTAACTCTTTAGGCATGGTTACATCTCTAAGCAAAGTAACTGTCTTAAGTAAGTATCAACATTTTTCGAAAACAAAAAGTTCTATCTTTTTGGTACGTAAGTATAATTATACTTTTAAATGTTGTAACAATGTTGAATATATTTTTGTTCATATAACATAATGTTTAAAAATTTAGTAATTATTTTTATATGTTGAAACACAGAAAATAAAACACTTTCAACACAAAAGACTGATAAATTGGAACAACATCTTTCAATTTCTGAACAAGGAATAATTGATGGTAAATCTTATTTTTAGTCATATTTTTTAACTATTACTTGATCTGTAAATATTTTTACAGTGTATAGATATTTTGAAAATGTTGTAGATGTATTCTTGCGTTTTTTTAGAATATTAGAATTTGTGCTTTGCTATTTACTTGCCATTTTTAAGAATAGTAGCCTAACATGTATATTTTTATCTTAACTTCTTAAATTTATCAATAGTCAGAGTAAATTGACGCTGAAGTCGAATCACTGGCTGAGATACAAACAAATCCTGAAGTAGGATTTAAAACTTTTCCGAGAATTTTAACGAAAAAAAGTATGAAGAAACATGATTTAAGTTCCTATATATATATATATATATATATATATATATATATATAAGCCGCTTATATATGTATTTCTTATTATATTGACAAAAAATATAATATAATACATCTCCTTATGCTCCTCCAACATTTTTTCTTATTGAAAATTTTTTTTCCTCTAATTTCCACTCTTCTCTCCAAAGATTATCTTAATTTGTTTTATTTCAGAAAAATATCTTTCATTTTTTCGAAAAGTTTCGATATAAAAAAATTTGACTTCTTTTATTGTTTAAAAGAATAAAATTTAGATAGCATTCTATTTTAATTTTCTACACCAAATCAAAAAAAAACATGATTTTTGCTTAGAAATAGCAAAAAGTATGAAAGGAAATAAAATTTTTTATATCAATTCTTAGAATTTTATTTTCAAAGAAAATTTAATGTAATATAGTTTAATTCAGCCTTATATTCTTAGAACTAATCCATCAGATGAATGAGTCTCTAAACGTTTTTAAGATATAAAGATAAATGAAAGTAAATGAAGATTCTTATTGTGAGCAGCTGCTACAAATTTTGCATGATTTAGTTACACTTTAATTGAGAATATAACCACGTTCTATTGCTTTGGCTCTCAATTAAATTTCTGTTTTAGTTTGAATCAACAATGTCAAATAATTATAAAAGAAAAACGTCTGTCATTCTAAATTTCAAATAAAACTTTAGCTTTTTCCAGCTTTAAAAATATCTTTTAATTAGACATGTTCACTTTTAGCACAATTAATTTATTTTAAGTATTGTTTTTTTTAGTTTACTTATTTTATTTTGTTTTGTTTTAAACAATTTCAACTTTATCAATTACAACAAAACAATACATTTAAGAACACTCATCGGTACAACCTGTTGAACAAGAAGCCATCTCTCATTGTACAAAAATCACTAAAAATGGTGAAATTATAACTGTTTCTATTAGCACAGAGGAAAGTCACCAAGCTGAAATGTCAGGTAAAATGTCAGGTCATTTAGAACTTTTTTTTCTCACTTAAATGTAATCAGTACTTTTTATTATAATATAATCTTTATTAATATAAGAAAAAGAAGCACATTTAATGCCAAAAATATTCTTTGGAAGCAAAAGAGGATAGTTTTAGATTCAGAATATTTAATAATTTGTTCTCTATTATTTTTTAAATATTTAAAATTTACTAATAAATGAAATAAATTGTGTACTGATTACAATTAAGCTGACACACTCGTATAAAAATTTCATTTGTAATAAAGAATTTGAAAGAATTTAACTTGGCTTGAATTAAAAAGGTAAAAGCTGCTTCTTTTTTAGTCTGAAATATGACAATTTTTTGTACAATTTTGTAAAAGAATCTCATTTTCAAAGTTTTGGGATCAATATTAGGATTGAGCCATAAAATCAATATCATGGTTATCAACCAATTTTTTTTACTGTTATAAATTTTTATGTTAATCACTCAATTGATTGCATTTAACTTGTTTTATATAAAAAATCTTTTAAGGTATTCTACAAACAATCGAAATGTTTCTACACTTATTCAAAATAATTTAATTGTTCTTTATTTTCTTTCCTATTATATACAAAAAATTAAACAAAGAAGCACTTTCAACTATTTAATTGTAACCATATTCCTAAATTTGTAGCGTTTCATTAATTGTACAGAAAGAACATCATTCATACATTCATAGGTCCAGAAGAATCACACACACTACACAAACTACGCCAAACCACAGTCATAGTCGAAGAAAACGGCTCTGTTAACGAGCCTACGACAACATTCAACATCATTTTACCTAACAAACCACATTCAGGTGTATTACAAGTTGAAGAAATTGAAACTTTAATAATGGCTAAAAAAGAAGAAACAACTAGCTGTCACCATCACGAAGAGTCTTTAACTCAAGCAATCGTAGACGAAGTAGATTCTGAACATGAACAACATATTCAATATCAAAAAATGTCCTCAAAAGATCATATGACCACAACAATATCCGATGAAAATATTACTCAGCCTCAAGGTTCATATGCAAGGGATATTCATGTTGACGAAGTTCTTAAAAACATTCCTTTCGAAGACGGGTACGCTCAAATCCATGTTAAAACTACTACAGTCGATGAAACACAAGTTGTTACTGCAGAACCTGAAATATCACAAGAGAAACAGGCAAGTGAGGCTAAGCAACCGATATTTCGAAGTTGGGAAAATGAATCCCGTCAAAAAATTCAGCAGGGTGTTTTAGATGAAAGTGTACCTTACGAAATGGAGAAAAAAACTCATCAAAAGAAGTCAGTAACTTTAGCAAAAGTTGAAGACAATTACGAAGAAAGTTATGATAGCATTATGGATGGTTTTAAAGAGTCATTTTCTTTTCAAACTGCAAATGTAGAAACTGATGATATCTTGGTTAATGTAAAAGTAAACAAATTACTTGTAGAGCAAGCAGAAGACAATTTTGAAGAAAACCAACAGCTCGAACAGAACAAAGAAAAGCGTCCAAAACGAATTCTCAACTGGCATATCGAGGAAGCTGATATTATAGTATCAAATAATGTTTCTGTTATGCATCAAGAAGTTTGCAGCCTAAATGAAAATGAAGAAATTGATGTTTGGGCTGATAGGCCAACTGACTTTACTCCAAGTAAGATTAAAAATTCAAGTGCAATTGATGAAGATCAAATATGGGTGAATCAAAATTCTGAAGATAAAGTGAGTCAACAAGTTGTACATAATAAAAATGAGCCTGAAGGAGCTCAATATTCTGAAAATAATAATAGAAAAAATTCATTTGGTGATATTTGGAACGAAAAAACAGATGATATTTTGGCAAAATCAGAAGTGAGTCAACAAAAACTAGAGGAAGGTTTCCCGAAGAAGGTCACAAAAGCCCGTATTGATGAAGAAAAGTATGAAGATGATTTTTGGCCAGACAAAGAAAATGAAACAGCACATAACCAAAAGCCAAATGATATCAATACATCAAAATCTAAAGAAATCGATAATACCAAAGATAACTGTGAAGATATTAATAATAGCTTTTGGTCTGATAGAGAACCCGAAAATCTACAAAATGGAGAAACAGAATTAGAAAATTCAGAAACAAACGAAAATTTAACAAAAACTAAAACTATGCAAAATAAAAAGCTAGATAAAATGGAATCAGAAAATGTCGATGATAGAGCTTCTCACATTGCAAGTCCAGCTGATTTGACTAGTCCCAAATTATGTCCACAAAAAGATAAATTTGAAAATGAAATTCAAACTAACGGCTTTTCTGACCACAAGGAAGATATAGCTAACCATTTGAATAATGCTATTGGAAAAGAAGAACAAGCTATTGAAGATGATGTATGGGCTGGAAGAGAAAATGATACCATTCCAGAAAGAAGATACTCAAAAAATTTTCTAGAGGAATCACCAACTGGATTAAAGGAGCAATTAAGTAATCATAGTATAAATATTGAAAAAGATCAATTGGGAAATGATATTAAGGATGAGATGGTAAACAATTTGTTACCGTATGGTGATGAAAAAGCCAACAATTATTTTGACGAACAAACTAGTTCCGACTGTAAACAGAATGTTTTGAATACAAATGAAAATGGTAAAAGTTTTGAAGGCATTGAAACACCTAAAGAAAATAGTACACAAGAAACGAACACAAGCAAATTGAATGAAAATCAATCTTTACCAATAGAAAATAATGAAAATGATTGTAAAATTGATGATATTTGGGCTGACAAAGATGACTACATACCCCCCAGACGCTCATCTTTGCTACATACCAAAGATGTTCCTGAGCTTAAGAAGAATCCTAATGAAAGTAATAATAGTAAAAATATTGAAAAAGATCAATTGGAAAATGATATTAGGGATGAGAAGGAAAAGAATTTGTTACCGAACCGTAATAAAAAAGCCAACAATAATTTTGACGAACAAACTAGTTCCGACTGTGAACAGAATGTTTTGAATACTAATGAAAATGGTAAAAGCTTTGAAGGCATTGAAAAACCTAAAGAAAATAGTACACAAGAAACAAACGCAAACAAATCAAATGAAAATCAATCTCTGCCAGTGGAAAATAATAAAAATGATTGTAAAATTGATGATATTTGGGCTGACAAAGATGATTACATACCCCCCAGACGATCATCTTTGCTACATACAAAAGATGTTCCTGAGCTTAAGAAAAATCCTAATGAAAATAAAACAAAAAACATTCCTTTAATACAAAATACTTCACTTCTTGAAGAAAATAATGACGTTTTGGGAGAAACTGAAAGTCTTAAATCTCCAAAAGACAATTACCAAAATAATTTAGTTTCTTCAGAAAAACTAGATGGGGAATTGTCTACTGTAAATAGCAAAACAAGCCAAGAGTTTGATGACAATTTATGTGGCAATAAGGATGATTATGAACCTCCAAGAAAAGGATCTCTTTTACACAAAGATTATCCTGATGAAAGTGAAAAAAAAACTGAATCTAAAAGAGAAAATCTAAAAAATGGCGAAATAAATGAAAACGTCAATACCAAACAAATAATTGAATGCACTTTTGATTTAGCTGACAAAAGTTTGAAGGCTGATGTTGCATCCTTACATAAATTGCACAATGACAAAGAAAATCATAATGAACCGAGTGAAACTGATGATATTTGGGCTGACAAAGACGACTATATGCCTCCACGAAAAAGCTCTCTACTTAGTAAAGAAACTAATATGCCTCAAGTTAATGGCTTCAAATCTTCCAACGAAGAAAATCAAATTCCAGGTTTGATATCCGAAAATGATATTCTATCAAAGAATCCTGTGTTGGAACAACAAAACTCCAATAAGAAAATACCAAGCCAAAAAGATACTAAGTTAAAGTCTGAAATGGCATCTCCACTTACAGAAAAGGTGCCTGAAACAAACAAAAGAAACACCTTAAAACCCGATTCGAACGTTGACGATGACATATTTTATGATAAGGATGACTACATGCCTCCAAGAAAAAGTTCTCTACTTAATAAAACATCTTATGAGTCTCCAATCAATGATCTAAAGTCCTCTGAGGAGGAAAGTTTCCCTGTATGTGAAAAACAACAAAGCCAAAAAGATGTAAAATCAAAACTTAATAATGCGTCCCTGCTTGATGAAAAGATATCTGAAATTGATAAAAACATTGATTTAAAGTCTAACGGTAGCTCTGATATTTTGGCGAATGAAGTTGACTCTATACCTTTAAGAAAAGCATCTTTGCTGGGTAAAGATAAACCGGAAAATTTGGAGAAAAGACAAGACAAAAAAAAGGAAAGTCCTTTAAACCAGACATTAGATAATAATAAAATTACTGACCAAACAACTGGAAGTAGTAAAATAAATGAAGACAATCAGAAAGAACCGCTAGTTATTATATCTACAGAAAATCCCATTTTGGAGGAAAAAATTGAGCAAGTCATATTACCGCTTAAATCTCATTTACTTAAGAAAAAGCAAGCAAATAATGTCCAAATCATTGCTGATAAAGAAATAGATAGTTCAACAGAAAATCTTAATAGTAAAAGTCGATCCAATTCTATGGATAGTAGACCACAATCACCACCTAATGACCGTGACATTGAAAAAAAATCTAAAAGAAAAACCTCAGCGAGCGATTTGCGCCGTTTATCTAAAGACAGTGTACAAAGTAGGAAAGGTAGTCTATCAGAAGAAAAGGAGCCTTCCAAATATTCACCGAATACTAAAAATACTCTAGACGAACTTAATCAAAATTCTGAAAAAACTGATGAGAGGGAAAATTTACCCAAAAAAAAAGTTAGCAAATTATCTAGTATTGAAGAAAATGACTCAAAATTGAAAGAACCAAACGATATTAAAAATGAGGAGGATGATAATCCGATAAGTGATCTAATTAGAAGAATACAAAACAAAAAAAAAGTTGTAGAGGATATTCTTGATAAACAAAAAGAAGTACAAGAAAGTTCTAAGAAATCTCAAGATGCTACTAAAATTAGTCCTACAAAAGAGATTACAACTCCAATGGAAAAATCACCAGGTATCACATATCTATCACCATAAAACACAAAAATACGCCAAAACACTAATTATTTTTACTATAATAATTTTCTTTTGCTTTATGTTGTTCTTTATGCTACCCTAATATTATTAAAGCGGAGCTTCTACTAAAGGTGAGTTGATGTTTTTTATGTAATTTTACTAATTTACTACCTTGAACGTAGGGATTATGAACATTATGTAAGCAACATTTATACTGAAATTTTATATATTCGTCACTCAATATTTTAAGGAACTTATTTAGGAATTAGTAAATATTGTTTAAAAAAATAAACTATGAAAGAAGGCTTTGGCAGTATCGTACGTGGTACGTAGTGACTTTTTCATAGTTTAATATTAATTTTGTAAAGTGCCGTTTCTAATTTTATGAGATCAGTTGAAAAGTTACTGCGCAACTTTAAAAAAATAACACTCTCTTGATATTCACCAACTGATTGAACGGTTTTTTGAGCTTATATGATTTACCATTTTATCTTTGTATAAATTTTGCCGCCATTAATAACACAAAGCAATTTTCTCTCTTTACTTTAGCAAATATAATTTAATTGCACTCCTAGTCACTGAAATTCAAAGGATCTAAACCAATTTCACACAATTTTTAAATGTGACTCGAAGAAAAAGTTCTTAATCTAAACTCACTAAATTTTTATTAGATTTATTAGAATTTATATGTTCCCATGGAAAATTTTTTTATCAAAATCTGTAAACGTAGGTTTTATTCCTTGATTAAATTTTGATATCAGTGAGCTCAGTTTGGAACCCCTTGCTTTTAATATCGAGCGTCATTGGTCAGATCCATAAGACGCCAGCTCCGGCTTTTTTTATAGATTAAACGGATTAAAAGGAGATAGAAATTTTGTTGTTTTTCGTTTGAAATCTTACCAATAAATTTTTACAAATTCTAGTGTATTAGTAATTTGATTTTAAATGTAATTTATTGAACTTCCTAAGTTCAACCTGAAAACTGCCCTCATATATTCTCATAAATTGGTGATTAGCCAAATTTCCCACTAGGCAGTATCTGAAATGACTATTTTCTATCAAAAAAGGTAATTTTTTTTTATAATTATAATAAAAATTTACAATAAATTCAATATTTATGCTTTTAAAATGCATTTTTGTTGTTATATGAGTTGTAATAATTTTTGTGTTTTTATGTCCTTCTTTTCTTTCTTTTGAAAAATCTAAGTTAATTTTCATTTTTAAAAAATAATTAATACGAAAAGTAATCTTCTTAGTTGTTATATTTATTTTACTTTAATTAAATTTTAGCGGTACCTGAAATACTTCATGCTGATATTTTCGATAGAAATAGTTTTGAGTCGGTTCCTCTCACTTACGAGATAATTGCAGAAGGAGTACCAAAGCCTGAAGCTGAATGGCTTCACAATGGTCAACCAGTTAAAACAAATGATCATGTCAAGACAATTGTTGATGGAGTAAAAATTGAAATAATTGATATAAAAAAAACAATAGAATTAAATTAATTTCTTTTACAGGATAGATATAAGCTTGAAATTAAAGAGTTGGAATTAGGTGACGCTGGTGATTATAAAGTGATAATCAAGAACAAACGTGGTAAAAAGACTCAAGCTGGAATCCTATCAATAGCTCGTAATTATTTTTTCATTTCTTGTTAAATACATGATGAAGTCTCAATTTAATTTTGATTACTCTGATAGCTGTTGCTGAGTATCGGAAACCAATTTTCAAGAAAACTCTACAAGATACACAAGCACAAAAAGGAGAAAAAGTTACACTATCGGTAATATTTACTGCTGATCCACTACCAGATATTATTTGGTTAAAAGATGGCAAAGAAATTAAATCCGACAAAAATATGCAAGCTAAATTAGAAGTTAAGGAGCTCGAACATGGATTACGCGAGTATACTTGCAGTTTATATTTCCCTTCAGGTAAGTCGAAAAATTCCCTCTGAATTGACGAAGAATGATCTTTTTGTTGATTCCCACACTTTTACTGCTAAGACCTTATTTCATTTTTTTTCTCGCTTTATAAGAGTAACAACTTTTTAAAAAATAATCAGATAATTTTTGGAAAAAACTTTTGTAAAAAAACTTCGAGAAATGTCAATTTTTTTGTTAATCGACACAGAGTGTGTTTTCTTTGTAACTATATTTACTAACTAACTAAAAATATTTTGCTTACGACTTTAGTTAACGACTTACAATTATAGTAATAATTAAACTCGAACCTATTTGTTTTCATATAATGAGCTATTACTAGGATCGCCTAGTTGTCGAAATTCGACATTCTAACAATACATCGAAAAAAACAAAATGAAATATATTTTTAACTTGCATATTGTTTTTATAAGTAAAATGTGTTGAATTAATGAAGAACACCGAGTTTATATTCATGTCTCTGCTTGCATTGATTGGCTAATGAATCATTACAATTTAATTCAAAAAAAGCTATCAATTTCGATTGTCTATTTGCTTCTATTACTTGATTTACTTGTCCCTCTCTAAAATATACAGTTTTTTGATGCGGCAAGTGAACATTAAGTCTATAAATGGATATGAAATACATTGGATATTCGTAAATTCGCCACATAGCTTCTGTGGAACCAACATAACGACCACTCACAAAACTTGACATTTCATTAATTTCGGGATCTCCTACTTGAACAGTCGCACTGTATTCCTTTATAAATATATTTCACTTCGAACAGTGGTACAAAATTTGACATTCATACGACAATTAATTTTTGCTAATGAATACAGATTATATGGTACAACGTATTCATTATTCATTAGACCTCCTCTGACTTTAACAATGTCACCAGTATTACATCTTCTGTACAAAGGTAGCCATCGACAGATTCGTGTAAATTCATTGAATTCTTTTGGAGAATTTTATTCATGCAATTTTGGTTGTGTGTATTAACCGGGAGTTCAGCACACACAGCCCTGTCAATGTCACATTGAGCAACAATTTCATTATTTTCTTCCAAAGTTATCAGAATGTGTGCATGGGGCAAACCTCGTTTTTGAAATTCAATTGTATATATCAGTGCTTGCACTTTACCAAAAACTTTTTAATTTAGCATTGAATACGCGCACAATTACCTTTGGGTGAAAATTTCTAGTTTTTACCATTACAAGAAGAAGTCTAACAATTTCTGGCCATTGCGGATTGCAAGTCATTGTTACAAATAATGAAGGTTTGCCAAAAGTTTGAACAATTGACATGGCATCCAAATAGTTCTAATTCATATTTTTTGGCGACCAATTGAATGAAGACGGTAAAACGACTCTTCTACCAACATTTTGAACATCTACATCTTGACGATTCAATGTCAAAAAATCAGTTAAGTTTTTATATACTTCCGCTCGTAAAACTGCCTGATTTTGCCGAACAAAATATAATCTGGTGCCTTCAATGAGCACATACATGTCGACTATCCACTGTGGAAATAATTTCTGCAAGTGATGCAACAAACTAAAACCTTCTCGAAGTGCAAGTCTATAACATGCATATTGCAACATCGTAGTTTTAGTTCTTGGCCGTCTTGAAGCTGAATCGAGAACAGAAACATGTCGTACTACACCATTCGTTTTTGAAAACATAGCCATGTTTCGTTCAAAAGGTGGATCACCCTAAACCGTATTAAAATTAAAACTGCATAGCACGGATCATACCCATAGGCAGGATTCATTGGGCCGGCTTTGTGATAGAATGTGTCATGAATTTTGAAAAAATACGGACCCTGTCTTCCAACATCTGTAATTTTTGCTTCAGAACTGATCATTGTAATATTTTCGAAATAATCACTCGATCGTTTTTTAATTCCCTGATCAGCTGAATATAAACCATCATACAGAGCTTTGAAAAAAGCATTTTCAATTAACGGAGCTAACACAACTTTCCCTTTATGGCAGCAAGAAGTGAAGGCAGTCCTATTATTCTGACTAATTTCTGATTGAAAATGTTTGGCTTTACAAAATGCACACACTAAGTTCATCAACCCAATATCAAAAATTAAGAAAATTAATTGGTATTGATTCTAAAGCAGTCTTAAACCCATCCCTCAAAATCGTATCATCATTTACTTTATGTTGAACCAAACGCCTATTTCTAAATCTCTCCTTATTAAAATTTCTCCCTTCCCGACCTACCAAAGTTACACATTTAGGCATTTCACGATTGAATGAGTAAAAATTATAAAACTTAACGCGCTGATTTTAAAGCACTTTCTGTTTTGAGCCTATCATAAAAAATCCTTTACTTTAATAAAAAAACTTGAAAGCTATGTAGGCGCATCAAAAATAATATTTCCTAAATTTGGAATCTGTAACTTTTACTCAATATATAAAAACTCACTTTTTTATAGAACATACTATTATATTATTTATGTACCTATTTGTTAAATTTAAAGTAAAATTATTAACTTACATTTTGTCGTGTATTAACATAGTAAAGATTCAAATAGCCTTATCTGGAAATATTTCATATTTTTTTGACAGTTAAAGTAAAGCAACTTAGACACAGCAAACTTGATTGATATTTTGTTCAATTTATTCAATTGTTAAAATCAAGTAATTGGACGCAGTTAACCTTTTATTAAAAACTGTCTTATCAAGTCAAGCAGAAACGCGTATATATAATCAGTGGATTCCTTTATTCTGAAATTAGCTTTCATCGTTTTTTTTTTATTTACGTTTTTACATAATAGCCAATATACACTTCGAAATAACAACGCGCAAAATTATCAAAACTCTCATTCTATGCGATAAAATTAATTTTAAGAAACTGCAAACAAACAAATAATAATCACCACAGATTAGCACAGATCGAAAAATTTAGCACAAATCGCAGTAATTATGCACTTAACTAATTTATTCAATTATATTGAAATCAAACCTTTTATCCAAAACGCAACTATCTATCTTCATAGCGAAAAATACCGAGTTTATATTCATATATGAGCCGTTTATTTTGAAAGTGGCATAAGTCACTTTTTTGAAAAAATTGAGTTAATGATGGGATTACTTACATATTTCAGGGATCTTTCAATTTAAGAAAAAAAAAATTTAAAAATGTTAAAAATCACAGAGATATTAACGTGAGAATTTTCGCTAGTCAACGATATTGCAGATTTGTTAAATTTGAAAGTGGCATAAGTCACTTTTTGAGAAAATCATGCGATTGGCTTCGTATGAAACATACCAAAACTAATTACTATGTGTACCTCAAATACATAAAAACAAAGTAGAAATTTTGGCATGATGACAATGACAGGTAAAATATTTAAACCGGCAGCAATTTATCTAATGTTAGGTATGCTAATGTCCTTCAATGTAGAACATAGCTAGAATTTTTAAACTATATTTAATAGGATTTATTTCAAAGGGCGAGGTAATCCTTAAAAATTTTGGAGAATTTGGATAAATAAATGATATTTCTCTGTAAATTCACAATACTATAGGCAAAGAGATTAGCAATGCGTGCAACTTGAAACATGTTATATACATAGATAAAATGTAACCAAATTTTCTTCCGAACTATTTTTACAATTTAAAAGTTTTAATATCAAAGCAGTGGTGCAAGTGATAAAAAGTTTTATTATATGGTTCAGTTATAGTGTAATTATTAATACATTTTTATTAAAAAGACTTATGATGTCTTCAGATAATGAATCAGGTAAAATATCCCAAGCTTGGCTTTGAACGTATTCACCATATAATTTATTTAACAGAAATATTCAGGCTTATGCAGAGAAAGACTCATCGTAAAACAAATTTCCTTTTGTTGGATGAAGAAATATTTTCTACAGATGAAGAAAACGGAGCTTTAGATGAAAATAATATAATGCCTTTCCGAAAACGCGGCCGCAGAAATGAACAAGGATACATTCAGAATAAAATTAAAGGTAAAGAAATAACGGAAAAAAATATGTAACTGCGAATTCAAAAATTATTCCTGCTAAAACAATCAAACAAGAACCCTGTTGTTTAAAACATTGTCAAAATAAAATAAGTTTTTTGGGTCGACAAGCCATCTTTGATAAATTTTGGAAATTAGCATGCTTCAGTAAGCAAACCTTATATTTAATAATACTGAATTAAACATTAGAAAAAAGTATAATTTGTACATTAAACAGTGCGAAAATGAAAATAAGCCCCATGTAAAAGAGTGGATTTACAGAAAAATCTTTAAGAATGAGTTTAATTTACAATTTCATCAGCCTAGAAAGGATACATGTCGAAGGTGTGATTATTTCAAAATAAAGATTGATGCATGTGAGGGAGAGTATGAAAAACTTCTATTGAAGGATGCGCATCTTGCCCATTTGACATTAGTAGAAATGGCAAGACAATGCCTAAAAAATGACCAAAAGAAAGTAGCTGAAAATCCAGATAAATATTTCATTTTTTCCTTCGATTTTCAAAAAACATTGCCCTTTCCTAAGCTAACATCATCAATTTCGTATTACGAGAGGAATATGCACGTTATGAATCTAGGGTGTTATAACTTTCATGATAATAACATTGAAATGTATGTATGGGATGAAACAATCGCATCAAGAGGTGCTCAAGAGATTGCTTCATGTTGTATAAAACATCTGCAAGGTATCCCAACTCAAAAACATATTATTGCTTATAGTGATGCATGCGGCGGGCAAAACCGGAATATCAAGCCTTTGTACAGACCAATGCGTTTTTCATTCGCACGACGGAAAAGGTTGTAAAACGGGTGATGTATTTGCTCTAGCCATAGCTAGAACAAAATTGTTTTGTTTTTGTTTTTTGTCAGTAAAAGGACACTTTATGGCCTTCAAAATTTTTGTTGTATTTTAAATTTTAGTTCTAATGGAAATTTTTGTTGTATTTGAAATTTTTGTTGTATTCATATTAAAAGGGATAGGAAATAATGATTTTATTACTTTTAGAGGTACACCAAAAGTTTTGAAGGCCACAAAATGCTTCTCTAAAAGTAATAAAATCATTTCTTATCCCTTTTAGAATAAGCACAACAAAAATTTAAAGTAAAAGAAAAATTTTGAAGGCCATAAAGTGATCTTTATGGAACAAAAATTTTTTATTCTAGCTATATAGCTAGAGCAAATGCATCACCCGTTTTACAACCTTGTCCGTCGTGCGAATGAAAAACGCATTGGTCTGTACAAGGCTTCAAACTGGCGCTAGCGTGGTTTAAAACTGTGCAGTCTTCAAATGTTGAAACTGTGGATCATAAATTTTTGATTCCAGGTCACTCCTACCTACCAAATATTAGCTCAGTTTTCAACAATAGAGCTAGCTCCATTATAAACTTGTGATCGGCCTGTAAGTGACGCAAAATTTAAGGATATGATGGACTTATTACCGTATATTCCTCCAATTCATCACGAATATTTCAAAAAGTTAAGCAACAACCCAATTGTAGAGGATATCATCACTCCTTTTGATGATGAAGATTGAAATTGGTAGACATATTCGTAAATTTTGTAGATATTAACAACAAATAATGTTATGAATAAAATTTAATAAATATAAATAATAAAGTCATAAAGTTTTATAACTAACAATCCCCAAAAATATAAAATAATTGTAAGTCTGTAAACTAAAGATTGCTGCCAACTGTTAATTTTGAAAGTGGCTTAAGTCACTTCACGGTTATAAAAAACGGTGATTTATTAATTATATTAGAAAAATAATTATACCAAGTAAAATTTTAAGATGTTATGATAATATTTATAAATAATTTTTTTCTAAACATTTTATCAGTATTTTTAAACGTGTTAAAACGCAAACCCTTAAATATCTCGACTTAAAAACAAAGTGACATGCCACTTTCAAAATAAACGGCTCATATATTATATTTATATATTCATATAAAAACAAAATGGCACTGCTTTGCCTTTATATTGTTGTTATTTTTTCTTCAGTACATTTTATATTGGAAAAAAATAATTTTTTCATTCTGCACATCTAGGTAACATCAACTTTCGAATGAAAACATTTTGAGTAAAATCGGTTAAGTATAAATACCTTAAAATGGGAGTACAAAAAAACGCTTTGCGTATTAATAAAAACTTCACCTTTAGAATGAAACCATTTTGAGTAAAATCGGTTAAGTATAAATACCTTAAAAAGGAAATACAAAAAAAACTCCTTGCGTATTAATATATAGATTATATATGTAACAATCGCATAGTATGTATTGAAAAGAAATTATAAATTAAATTAATGATATATTTTTGCAGTTAAGTTCCTACCTAGCTTCGCTTGGTTGAAATACATACAACTAACAATTGAACTTAGCTAAAACTTTAATTATAAACACTAATTTTAGTTAGGTAAAACTCTTATTTTCAAAATTGGTGAATAGGATCCATGGCAGTTTTTTCTTATACTAATTGTAAGTAAAATAGAAACGTACTTATTTTCGTATAAGTGATCGAATCAATAGGAAAAAGCCAAACAAAGTATCACAAAAAATAAGCTTCTCGATCAATTTGGCCTCGATTACTTTTGAATAATTAATTTAAACATAACATTTTTTATAATAGTCTTTTTAGTTAATGCTTTATACATATATCAATAAAATAGTCAAAATTAGATAAATAAGTGGATATTTGGCCGGTAATATTGTATTGCTTTAAGCGATTTGACAGTAATAAATAATTTGGCTAGGGAAAAATAATTATTTGTTCCTAGGTACTTTTGAAGAATCTTCATTTAACTAAACTATTTCCAATCATATCTTCTTAGTGGTTAATCTATTTCAAAACTTTAAAATGTTAATATACTGTTGAGATTTGGTTTTTTGATGTTTTTTAATACTTTAAGTAAAATTTTCCCTCTTCTCATACTTAAAGCCTTCTATTCACAATAAGTCAAGAATAGTAACAATTACAATTTAAAAAAAAATTAAATTTGTGGCAATGATTTTAAAAGCAAATTTTTAAATTTTAAATTTTTTTAAATTTCTCAATACGTAGGACTCCATACTGACACTGGTCGATATGAAATCAAAATCAAAAATAAATATGGTGAACTAGAATCAAGTGCCTGGTTGGATGTATTTATGAAACCCGAAATAGTTGGACTTAAGGATCAAACATCAGTTCCATTTAAAACGGTTGTCTTTGATACTTTCGTTTATGCAAATCCTAAACCAAAAGTTACTTGGAGCCGAGGATCAGAAAACTTATGTAATAACGACAACTGTGAAGTTGTAGCAGATGTAGAAGCTGAAAAATATAGGTAAGACATACTTTTAGAAATTAAAAAAGTTGAAATTTTATAAATTGTTTAAATATTTGAGGCTTGTTATTCAAAATGTTGGAGTCAATGATGGCGATACATATACAGTAACCGCAACCAATAATCAGGGTACAACTGTGGTCAATTTTAAACTCAATGTTCATGGTAAAGTTTCATAATTTAGCCTAAATGAATAAATGTATTTACAAATTTTCTTTTATTTCAGTTGAAAAGCCGTCTTTCTTGAAAATACCAGATGACCAATCAATACATGATTTTGCTGAAGCAGCAGTACGAGTTCATTCACATGCAATTCCTCAACCAAAAATTCATTGGTTAAAAGATGGACATCCTATTGATATTAATACAATCGATTGCAGAAGTAACCAACCCAAATATAAAGTGGATTTCTCATCTACTTCAGAAGAACACATGGCCAGTGATTTTAGTATACCTCATTTCGGTCCCATGGATGCAGGAATGGTAAGTGTATATAAACATAGAATTTAATCAATAGTTATAAAACCTAAATTATAAGCTATTTTTAATTTAACAAACCCAGCAGGAAAAGCAGCTCTGCTTTATAAAAGGAAGAAAGTCATCTAACATCTAGCTTCGCGGTAAAAAAATTCAAAGATTTTCTTCTTTCATTCTTTTTCCAATAAATTTAATTCAAAAGTGGCTATGATAGATATTTTTTGTTATTTTTCGTAATTTTCTTATTATTTAGCTCAAAACTGATTCAAGAAAAGCTCACTGACGAATATTTTCCTTACTGAGAAATCTCATAAAATATTAATCCAGGCCTTATTCCGTTTTAAAATCAGTTTCCCAAGCTATTTAAATAAATTTCAGCATAGAAAGAAATAGTCATTAATTTAAAAACTCTTTTTTAATAATATAACTTACAAAGCAGTATTTTAATTTTAGTACTCAGCAGTTGCTTCAAATGAAGTGGGTAAAACTGAAGCTAAATTTAGATTATCTGTCCTACAAGCACCACCCTCATTTGTTAAAAAACCAGAAAAATTGATAGAAGTTAACCAAGGAGAACCATTAGAAATTAAATGTACAATAGACGCTAGTCCTTTACCAGATGTTAAATGGTTTAAGGATGGCGAAGAACTAAAACCAAGCAAACAGTAAGAAGAGATTTCATTACGAGCTTATTGATATTTAAGAGCAGATAAAAAACTTATTTTATATTTTGTAGTATTAAAACAACAATAACACCAAATGGAGTGATTAAATTAGAAATAGAAAAGGTGGGGCCTACTGATTCTGGTGCTTATAAGCTAGTCATAACTAATCTTTCAGGTGAAAATGTAGCACTCTGTGCGGTTGCTGTTAAACGTAAATAGAAACAAAATTTTTTCTAGTTTTAATAAGAATTTCATTTTTAGCTGAACCTATGCTACCATCATTTGTTAAACCCATAAATAGCTTAAAAGTTTCGATTGGACAGCCAGTTAATATAGAAACTCAAGTCACAGCATTTCCATCGCCTGAAATTAAATGGTTTAAGGATGGTGTTCCGCTACGTCCTAGTCAAGCGGTCAATTTCGTTAATAAGCCAGGAGGTCTTATCGGTTTAAAGTATATTCAAACTCAAAAATGAACATTCTATTGCATTTCTTAATGATATTTTTTTAAATTTGTTTTAGTATTGATTCAGCCCGTCCAGAAGATGCTGGTATTTATACTGTTACAGCTGCAAACAAACTAGGAGAGATTGTTGGAGAATCTAAAGTTGAAATCACACCCAAAGAAAAAAAACCAGCTTTCATAGCGGACTTACAAGATATTCAAGCTGTTGAAGGTTTTCCAGTCAAAATGGATATTAAAGTAGTTGGTTATCCAAAACCAGAAGTTCAATGGTTTCATAATGGAGAACAGATATATCCATCAAATGAACACTATAAAATATCTACAAATCCAGATGGTACTGAAAGTCTTCTAATAGATAAAGCTGTACCAAATGATTCAGGAATATATGAAGTGAAAGCAACTAATCCTCATGGTACAATTAAATCTAAAGGTAAATTTTATGTATCTCCCAAGGCTGATGAAACATTACCTGAACAACCGCCTAAATTTGTAAGTGGTTTACGTGATGTTAATGCTAATGAAGGAGAAGAATTATCAATTTCTGCTCCATTTATTGGTAATCCTGTACCAGAAATTATTTGGTCTAAAGATGGTATTCCTATATCTCCAAATGATAGAATTATGATGACATGTGATGGTAAACGTGTTGGTCTTCGTATTAAACCAGCGCAAGTAAATGATTCTGGCTTATATAATTGTCTTCTTGCGAATCCTTTAGGAGAAGATATCTCTAAGTGTAAAAGTAATGTACGCAAAGTCTATAAAAAGCCATCCTTCTCTCAAAAACTTTTCGATCAACAACAAATTATTGGACATGATGCAAAATTCCCGATAAGAGTGTCTGGTGTTCCTTATCCAGAATTAAGCTGGTATTATAATAGTACACCTATTAGAGATGGAGAAAAATATAGAATCAAAGTGAGTAAAACAATTTTAGAATATTATAAAAAATTGAAATTCATTAATGACCCTTATGAATTGAAATACTTTACATTTAATTTACATTGAATTAAAAACTATCGAAGAAATTTTATTAATTTCAAAGTTGACATAATGGCGTGGCAGAGTTTATGTTAACATGGAAAACTTAAGTCAATGATTAATTAATTTAAAGGTACAAAAAAAGTATATAAGTAGCATTTTTCTAAAATAACACACCAAAGTAGGTTAAGAATATTTATTTTATACTTTGACATATTACTTTTAGTAAGAGTCTTATTCAGGTCGACGTTATTTTATTGCTGTTGTTGTTGTTGTTGTTGTTGAAAAGTAGAAAAATCACTTATTTAAAGTAAACGTTTGCTAAATAATTAAATAAATAATAGAAAAGATATTTAGATGTCAAGCCAATGATTCCATAATGGCATTGAAAAAACTTATCCATAATACTATGGCGAAAAATTTACGATTAATTTAGTCATTTTTACATAAAACTTTTTTTTTCATTGAATGGAATTTCATTTCATTGGACGTATTTTAATCTGTTTTCTTGTCAGAGTATCAGAATATATTTTACTAGAAATTTTCTCACACAAGAACACTAATTTCTTTATGGTTTACTTGCCTACTGTAGCATGATGGCGATAATTACATTCTTACAGTACGAAACTGCAGACCAGAAGATATTGGACAATACAAATGTATAGCTAGAAACCGCGAAGGTGAAGACTGGTCCCAAGCAAAATTAGATGTTGTCGATAAATTGTAAAACGAATATTTTAGAAAACATATAATTAAAATATTAATCTAATTACTTCTATAGAGATAGGCATCCTAGAGCAGAACCACCAGTATTTCTTAAAAAAATTGGTGATACAGAAGTTTATCATGGTATGAAGGCTAAATTTACAGCATGCGCTACAGGATTCCCTGAACCTGAAGTTGAATGGTTCAAAAATAGTCAAAGACTATTTCCAACTGAAAAAATTTCAATGGATACAGAAACAAATGGTCTTTTACGTCTTACAATTAATAATATTGATGAAACAGATGTAGGCAGATATTCATGCAGAATATATAATCCACATGGAGATGATATCTCACATGCAGAACTTTTCTATGAATGTAAGTAATTAATAAAACGTTATATTAAATAATATCATTATATTATTTTAGCTCTCGAACCAAGAACACAAAAATCAATTGGAGATCAATATGGTGGCTATGATAAATATAAAAAAACAGGAGCACCAACACCACTTGCCGATCGTCCGATTATATCACGAATGACAGACCGACATTTAACACTATCATGGAAACCATCAATACCTTTAGGTCCTCGTTTTCCCGTCACGTATCAAGTATAAAAATATAATCATTTGAAAAATTTCTTAATTAATTAAATGACTTTTAGATTGAAATGTTAGAACTCCCTGATGGTGATTGGTTTACAGTTAGAACCGGATCTAGGAGTTGTGTTTGTGATATTAGAAATTTAGAACCGTTTAGAGACTACAGGTACAGAATCCGAGTAGAAAACAAGTATGGTGTAAGTGATCCCAGTCCATATGCTCAAACATATAGGTTTGTGTTTCTTTTAATATGATTTGGTTTTTGGTTTTTAACTTTAACTATTAAAGACAAAAATTGGTACCAGATCCACCTAAATTTTTCCCATATTTATCACCTGGGATTGATTTTAGACCTGAAACATCTCCTTACTTTCCAAGAGATTTTGATATTGAAAAACCACCTCATGACGGATATGCTCAAGCTCCACAGTAAGTAATATTCATAAATTTTCTTTTATTATTAAAACAAAATTAAATATATTTATATATGTATTTTTTTTTTTATTTTTTTTTGAATTTGTCAAATTTAAAGCACAATAAAATGCAAAATACAGAAAATATATTCATTATACTAGAAACAAAAAAAACAATGAAATCAATTTTGGCAATTTATATACAATTTGCTTTATATACTTTGTTTCTTAAGGTACCCAATAATTGCAGAAAATGACGTCAAATTATTTTTTTCAGACAGTTTACCACAGCATTTGCTAAAGTGATCCATAGAAAAGGGTTGTTTTAATGTTCACAAGCGAAAAAATTTACGCTTCCTTTTTACTTTTACCTTCGTAATAGGATTTCATTTTCTTTCTTATAGGCAAAATTTGTAATAACAAAACTCAAATAATAACGACAAGCTCTGTGTAGAAAGTGGGTACCTTATTTTTTACTGCAGGCATATGTTATATTTGTTTGGTTATATTTCATATTTAATTCAGCAAATTTTTTTGGCCCAAAGAAGAAAATTTGCTGTGTTTTTTATATAAGCAAAATGCAAAATAAAAAAACAAAGCTAAACAATGAATGGAACTTTTAAGGGCAACTTATTCAAGATGGTAATATTTTTCTTTTTATATTCATAATTAGTTATTGTTTTACCTTTTAAATTGAGAAAATAAAAATGCTGCCAAAAGAAAGGTAATATACACTTCTTTATAATTGTTCCGTTACATAAAAATATAAAAATAATGACACAAAAATTTTAAAAACTCTAAAAAGCAGTTCAACAACAACAATACACTGTATTAATATTGTTGTAATTTATTATTGATACTTTTGAAAAAATTCAAAAATACGTAAGAAAAATATTTAACGAAATGCTTAAAAAAATTTAACTTTGTAAACTTTCACATTTTGAAACGTTTTTAATTCAAAGGCAATATTTTTAATATATTTTTTTAGATTCCTCCGACGTGAAGAAGATGTAATTTATGGTGTAAAAGGCCACAATGTTGATCTTTTCTGGTTTGTTTATGGCTATCCTAAACCTAAAATGACGTACTACTTTGATGATGTCCCAATTGAATCAGGTGGTAGATTTGCAACAAGCTATACTAGGAATGGACAGGCAACACTTTTTATTAATAAGTAAAATTTTTATTTTTCAATCGTTACGTAGTTATTCAATATTATTTTTCAGAATGCTTGATCGTGATGTTGGAAGATACGAAGCAGTTGCAACCAATGAACATGGTGAATCACGTCAAAGAATAAGACTTGATATAGCTGAACATCCAAGATTTAGAAAACGACCTGATGAAACCCATATTATGGTTCATAGGAATGGTCGACTTGAAGCTCATGTTGTAGGTGTACCTTATCCAGAAATCAAATGGTACAAAGATTGGCAGCCACTTACAGATACTTCAAGAATTAAAGTAAAATTGTATTATAGTCCTTATTACTATTATATTTCGAAATTTTTTAAATAGATTCATTTCTTTGAACCTGATATTTCTATACTTTCAATTAACGATGCAATTACCAAAGATGAAGGTTTGTATTCTATAAGCGCACGTAACGTAGCAGGATCTATTAGCACATCAATAATGGTACATATTGAAGAAGATGAAGATCGTTACATATTTAAAACCTATGGTAGACATCCATATGTTAGATCAAAGCAAAGACTTTATGATGATCTTTATGATATTGGTGATGAGTTGGGACGTGGTACACAAGGTGTAACCTATCATACCGTTGATCGTAGTACTGGACATAATTATGCAGCCAAAATTATGCACGGAAAATCTGATCTTCGTCCTTTCATGTTTAATGAACTTGAAATGATGAATATGTTTAATCATAAAAAACTCATAAGACTTCATGATGCCTACGATAGCGATAGACGAGTTACCTTACTTATGGAATTAGCTGCTGGAGGTGAGCTGGTAAGAGATAATTTACTACGTAGGGATTTCTACACAGAACGTGATATTGCTAAATATATACGCCAAGTACTCTGGGGATTAGAGCATATGCATGATATTGGTGTTGGACATATGGGTCTGACGGTAAGAGTAATTTATGTAATATTTTGAGTCCCTTTAGGTACAGATTGTTATACTTATTTCAAAAACTTTTTTTAACTTAAACTATGTATGATGTTCCCAGGAGTTGGGCTAAGTTGTGATATGTAAATTTGTTTGTTATCGTTACACAGAACTAGAGAAAAATCAAAAAACTTGTTCATATGTTTGTTTAAGCTCAATAATTCCTAACTAAAATTAATAGTTAAAATAAGAAACACTGTATATTAAGTCTACCACATTTTGGTCTTTGTATTGGGATGATTTTTTTTTGTACTATCCCAAAATTGTTAATCACTATTAAAATTATTTCAATTAGCAAAAAATTAAAAACACTTCTATTTGTAGCTAAAAGATCTTTTGATTGCCTACCCAGGTAGTGAGGATTTAAAAATATGTGACTTTGGGCTATCTCGTCGAATTTATCTTGGAAAATATGCAACACTCGATTATGGCATGCCAGAATATGTTTCACCCGAAGTTGTTAACAACGAAGGAGTTGGTTTCGCCCATGATATGTGGAGTGTTGGCATAATTACTTATATTCTATTGGGTGGATACAATCCATTCAGAGGAGCAAATGATCGAGAAACAATGACTAAAATTCGTGAAGGTATACTTTTGAAATTGAAATCATAATTTTTTTCAGTAAAATATCATAATAATTTTAAGGAATGTGGGATTTCAGTGATTCGATTTGGCGTCATATAAGTGATGACGGAAGAGATTTTATAAGACATTTATTAATGTATACACAAAGCGAAAGAATTGATGTTAAAACAGCACTAAGACATCCATGGTTCTTTATTATTGATAAGAAATTTGAAAGTGAATATCAAATAAGTACAGATAGGCTACGCAATTATTATAATCTTTATCGTGATTGGTATACAAATGCATCATGCAAAAATTACTTTAGACGGCGACGTTTGAGTGAAGCGTTCAAACATCCTTCAAGAATGGTTTACCCACCTGGTGAAACTTATACACCAGAACCAACTCCGGAACCCCTACCTGAACCTAGAAAACGTACAAAATGGGAAGATCAAGTTTCTAAATTTCTACATCCTGATTATGAACTTGGTTTAATTAAATCTGAGAGCCAGTAAATAAAATGGCTAATCATATTAAGTTTTAACTAAAAATTAACTTTTTTATAGCTACCAATATGGACCCGATACATATCTATTACAACTGCGAGATGTTGATTTTCCTGTCCGTCTTCGAGAATATATCAAAGTCGCTCATCGTAGATCACCATCATATGCAATTTCAGATAGTAACGTTGACTGGAGCGTAAGTACAATCGCATTGATCTATCTTAACAATAATCTTTAAAACTGCACTATTAATTCCTTAATTTGTAATATTACAACATTACACATTATTTAATGAAAATTTATATTTTGTTAATTTGCAGCTGCCAATCATTCGAGAAAGACGACGCTTTACCGATATCATGGATGAAGAAATCGATGATGAACGTAAAGATCGCATAACTCGTTATGGAACTAATGATTCGCACTCAATTCGTCGGCTAAGAACAGAACTTGGAACACGACTTGATTCCTATGCTGAAGCGGAAGCCTTAATGCAATGCCAACGTGAAGGATATCCACCATTTTTCCGTGAAAAACCACAAACTTTGGCAATAACTAACAATGAACCTGCGCATTTACAATGCTTTGCTGTGGGTGATCCAAAGCCCTGTGTTCAGTGGTTTAAGAATGATATGGTATTGACAGAAAATAATCGTATTAAAATTGTATCCGATGATGATGGAAGATCAATTGTAAGATTTGATTCAGCTGTTAATTTCGATGTAGGTATATACAAAGTCGTTGCTCGAAATAAGGTCGGACAAACAATAGCACGTTGTCGTGTTGTAATCGCAGCAATACCTGATGCACCTGATTCTCCAGATGCATCATCTATAAGTGATACAGAAATTTTATTAAGATGGAAGCAACCTCGTAGCGATGGCCATTCTTCGGTTATCTGTTACAGTCTGCAATATAAATTAGCAAGCAATGATCAATGGACAACAATAGCTGATAATATTGATCATGAGTTTTATTTAGTTCATGATCTTCATCCAAAACTTAATTATCAGTTTAGATTAGCCGCAAGAAATCGCATTGGATGGAGTGAAATGGGAATTCCAAAAACATTAACAACAGCTGAACAAGGTGCTCCAAAAATTCATATTACTAAAGCTATGAAACATTTACAGCAATTGACTGAATCTGGCCAAGAAATTTTGACAGAAAACGGAAAATGTCATATCAACTATCATCTAGAACGTGAACCTCTTAATTGGCTATTAGATGAAAATATTAACGACAAATACACTTTTGTGTCGGAAATAGGCCAAGGTCGATTTAGTACAATAGTTAAAGGTTTTGAAAAATCGACGGATATGGTAGTTGTAGCAAAAATATTTGAATTAAATCAGCAAGCAGAAGAATCAATCAAAAGGGAATTCGAAACATTTAGAACACTTCGACATGAGCGTATTCCAGCTTTATTAGCAGCCTATAAGCAATCAACGACTACGATATTTATTCAAGAAAAACTTCAGGGTGCTGATATTCTTACATATTTAAAAAGCCGCCACGAATATACTGAGCAAATGGTTGCCACGGTCATAACTCAACTTTTAGATGCATTACAGTACTTACACTGGCGAGGATATTGTCATTTAGATATTCAGCCTGATAACATTGTAATGGCGTCCGTTCGATCAGTTCAAATCAAATTAATCGATTTTGGATCAGCTCAAAAAGTAAGTAAACTTGGAACAAAGGTACCTCAAAGTGGATGGCTAGATTTCAAATCTCCTGAAATGCTTAATGATGAACCAGCTTTCCCTCAAACTGATATATGGTCAGTAGGTGTACTTACATATTTGCTTTTATCGGGTTGTAGTCCATTTAGAGGATGTGAAGAGGCAGAGACTAGACAAAATATTTCATTTGTTCGTTATAGATTTGAAAATTTATATAAAGAAGTGACACCAGAGGCAACCAGATTTATAATGCTTCTATTCAAGAGAACTCCAAGGTATATAATATTTTTTTTAAATAATTATATGAGGCTTATTATTTCAAAATTTTAAGTAAACGACCTACCTGTGAAGAATGTCATGAGCATAGGTGGCTTATGTCCTCTGATTACATGATAAAGAAAAGGGAACGAGCTTTATTTTTAGGGAACCGTCTCAAGGTAACTATAATGTACTTTAAATTTAATCTTGCTCATCTTAAGCAATAAATTCAAACAATGTCTATTGTATTCCAAAACCATTCTTACACAGTAGTACAAAAAACCTTTTTTATTGAGCTTAAACACTAACAAACGCAGCTCTAAATTATTGATCCCTGTTGGTTTGGGTCAGCCTTTGAAAACAGTTTTCTCATGGACAAATACTCAGTAAAGTGCAAAGTACACTGGTTTTGATATCTTCAAGGGGTCCGTTAAAATTATTAAAAGGCAATGGTTTCTATGAAAGTGGCGAATTTCATATAAACGGGAAAAGTCTCTAATCACTTTTATGACCATGAAGGCCGTAAGGTTTGAAGAATTCAAGCCATTTATTAGCCGTTAGTTTTATTAACTTCTTTGTTCAGCAAAAAAATAGTTTTAAAATAAATATTTAAAATAAAAAAGAAAATGTCATTTCACTATATTTCTATGAATTCAAATGATTGTGTCTTATATCTTTCTATAAATTATATAAATCTTTTATTACTTTAAGACAAATTCAAATCGACAAGATTTTCTGAACATATAGGCACTATTATATATATATATATATATTTTACATACTTTTAGGCATTCTCCGAAGAATACCACTCAATGAAGACAGCAGAAGCTATGGCTACAGCAGATACAATTGCTTCTTTAGGAAATGGCCCGTCTCCAAGGCAGCTTTTGAGAACAAATAGTATTCAAGAAGAAGTTCTTACTACATACTAAATCAAAAAATAACAAACTGTGGAAAATTAAAAAAAATTTAAGAACATTTCGTTATATTAAAGTTTCTTTTCTTTAAACACTGTTACACATACTTAATATGTTTTATTATTTTTACTATTTAATTTATTTATTTATGAAATTTTGTTACACCATTGTCATTTTGATCGTCTTGTTCTTATTGTGATATTACCCGTACGAATAAGAAGTCTACACAAACGAAACTAAGATAAAATATTATCTCCGATATTAATAAAGTTATATAGTTAAATTTTGTCTATTTTATTTTTAAATAATTTTTATATAACATCAATAGAAGTTTTTTTTAAAGTGGAACGGAACAAAGGAAATTATGGAAAACGGAAATTAATCAAAAATTTCGTAATTTCCACAAAATATGTGGTAAATTTGGATTAACTCTTGTAAGCAAATTTTTGAGGAATTGTGAATGTTTGCGGGAATTTTATTAATTCTTCTTTATCAGCAGGTCATGTTTACGCGGAAAATAATTTTAATTGCTTACATTAAAGTTAAATATAAAGATCAATATAAATTACAATGAGTATTATTGCAATAGTTTAGCAGGCTACAAGTTTTATTTTCAACTGCTTGTCAGTTAGTAATAGTAATCAGAAATACAATACCAATTCAAATATGTAAAGAAAAAACAAAATATCATTAACTATTGTAAAATAAAGTAAGTTAATAAAACAGCTACAACCAATGCAATAATTAATTAAACAGCCCACAAATCATGCATTTTTCTTAAAAATATTTTAAACCAATTTATTAAATAAATATTATCAAGTTTCAAAACTTGAATCATCTAAAGTGCATAGTTTTTATTAAAATTTCTTTTATTTTAAAAGTTGTTCTTGGTATTCTTACATGGAAAATTTGTATTGAAATAGTACCTACTTATATAAATTAGGATAATGGAAACCTTAAAATACTATCCATCTAAATAAATTCATTACACGGAATAAATCCGGCTATTTACAGAATAACTCTTAAGGTTTATCTTATAAATTAAGCAAAATATGTTTTTTTCTTCAAATTTTAATTACAGTTCTATAATGACTATTAAGATCCTGGCCATTATCTTTTAGCAAATGATAAAACATATTCTTTTACTTTTGACTGAAATTCTTTTTTATCACGTTGATATTGTTCAGCAGCTTCACTGTTTAAAGGGTCGTCAAAGTTAAGCAAATCCTTTAAAACAGGAGTTTATTTAGTCATTTTGACATACAATAATTACATTTAGATAGTTTTCAGCCAAAAAGATTTATACTAGGAATCATTTTAATATCAAAATTATAACTTACCGTAAACAAAGAATTTAAGCCCCAGATGACATCCTTTAGTCTCCTTGTTGGAGCCCAACCAAGACCGTCAATTGAATTTTGTCTTAATAGAGAAAGACATATCTCGCCATTTACTGATATATTTGGATGCCATAATCGGGTTGCACATTTTACCTTTGGTGGCTATAAACAGAATTGCTAGTTTACATATAATAAAAGCTAATATATATATATATATAGATATATATATATATATATATATATATATATATATATATATTTATATATGTATTGTATATATATGTATATACATATAATAAAAATACAACTTCTTACAGCCATATTATATTCTTCAGGGACAACAACGTTAAATTTAAATTTTCCACCTTTCCAATAGCCTTCATCAGGTGTGATAGTCAAAACAAATTTACTTAATACATTTACATCATTAAAAAAGATTTTACATGTTGATGGAAGTGTATTTTCCATTTCTTGAACTTCTTTCACAAGTAAGCGATCTCGTATTGAAACTCTATTACTACCTGATTCATCTGGTGCATCTTTTTTAAGCTTTCGCGCTAAAGTTATCATTTTACAAAAAAAGGGTTTATTTATTCAGTTAAAATTACAATACACGAAAATTAATATACATATCACCGTATCTGAATTAATAACTTGAAATTCTAATTTAAATAATAACACTTTTTTTTTTGTTTTAAATACCAAATCTACTAAAGCAAATTTCTGTCAAGCAGATGTCAATTATTTGAAACCCAATTTTATTGGAACAAAGATAAATAATTTTTAACAGGGTGTTCAAAATATTGCGTTTTCTTTAAAAAGAAATTTACTGTGCGTTTACAGTGAACCTAGTACTTAAATTGCTCCATATAAAAAAATATGTATTTTCACTGAACCTATAGTACCTAGTACCCTAGTACATATTCCATCTGTCAAGAATTTGTTTGCTGTTTGTTGTTTTATTTGTGTTAATTGTGTTAATTTTTGGGTTAAATAAACAATTAAATAATTCAAAATCATATGGCCCCTCTACACCTCGCCGTAGCACCGCCGAGCTCGAGTTCTCCGATTGTGTGGACGGGGTATCGGCGTGAGTGAGAGCAGTGAGTTTGTAGGGAGCTCTTTATATGTCTCACCCGTAACTTCGAAAAGTAATGCATGTCATGATAACTCGTGTGTCACCACCCTCAAATTATAATCTAATTCAGCTATATTTGACGGTGCATCATTAAGCTGACTCATTCTGGTTTTTGGGCTAAATATTCTGAATATTTCCCTTACCTGGTGTCTCCCTAGGCCTAAAAAACCAAAATGAGTCAGCTTCACGATGCCCCGTCAAATATAACTGATTAGCAAATGTGGTTTTTTGAGTTGGAGTTGAAAGGTGAGAAATTTTACTTTTCCCCACTGCTATTTGACTAGTCACCATAATTTCCAAATGGTTAACATGGTGAATGCCATGGGGCACCGGTGACCGGCGAAGCCAAAATTATTAGAAACACATAATTTGAGTAAATTTTTAATGCTTTTAATTTTTTTATATTATTATTGTTACTAAAAGGGTTTTAAGTAATTATTAATGCAATATAAAACACACAAAAATAGTTTTATTTATATACATATATAATATGTAACCTTAAAGGTTATACGCGCATGTTATTTGTGATGTACTGTATTGAAACACTCCAAGCAAGGGACAGGTGAACCAGTGCAGTCTCCACAGTATGGCATAATTTTTTTTGGTACAGTTTTTTGCCCTTGGTCGACCTAGGTTTTTCGCATTTTTTTCGTAGCACACTTTACAAAATCGTCGCGTGACCCTAGCTTTTCCCGGCATTCTTTTAAGCTCATGACGTGAATTTTTCAGTAAGCAAATAGTGTGGCCTTTTCCGCCATAAACTTTTTCTATTTCTTTACAGAAAGATAAAAATATTTCGCAAACTGTACTTTTACCGATTCCAAACAAACAAACAACCATACGTTATATTCAGACGAACCTAAGCAATATAAGCCCACCGCAACTCTTTTCTCAAACGGAATGCACTCCCAAAAGTTTGTGTTGTGTTTGGCCAAGCCCGACATATTCTCCACAATACTGTCAAACACACTTCGGCTGACCTTAAATCGATTCTTAAATAATTCGTCCGAATAATTAAACACATCATCTTCCCAGAAGCTGGATTTTGTAACCTGAAATGATATTTATTAAAATCTAACGCTAAGTTGATGCCCAAATACAATAAACTTACACATGACCACCTTCTTTTGCTATGAGTCATTATCAACTGATGCGCGTTTTGTGCATTATTTATACAGCCCGTTGCCATCTGGAGTAATTTTAATTCACAATTTAATATACTCATTGTATTTTGGGCAAACGCGGCAAATGCGAACATTGGTTCCTCTTCATCACTTAAATTTTCCATCGCAATATTAATTTTAATCACAATTTTTCACAATTAATCACAAATTTTCCTTAGAATGTTACTAGAATGTCTGTGAACAATGAATGCCACTACAATGTTAACGTCAAATAACTACAACCAAAAATTTTGACAGACGTACATCATTCATGTACATCCCGGTGCGAACGATATTTTCTTTATATGCAATGATTGTATACCTACATTGTACAATGTAGTCAGTGCGAACCCTGCATAAGCTGGTGAAAATAGTATTTGAGGCATAATCTTTACTTGTCGCTTTATTACTTTTAGGGCTCACTAAGAAATGAAATACAGGATCAGAAATGCAAAAATTAATATATCGATTTTATTACGCATATTTTCTCACAGTGGAAAGTTATAATTCTGGTGGTGATTTACTGATTATTTGGGCCTTGCTAGATTTGTACGTATTTTAATAAAAATCTTCAACCGTTATAATTATTCGGCGCACTCAACTAGAATAAATGAAATAACGGCGGAAAGAACGAACTACTACAACAATAATTAGTAAATAAAATAACGATGCCTTTCAGCGCCGTGGGGGTCGCCGGTAACCTCAGTGAATTAAATGCGTCACGAATGATTACAAATATTTACTGTTCTTTTGTAAATAATATTGCATCAAAATATGCAGCACATCTTGGCCTAACGGACAAGCCATGTAAAATTAGCGTGGCATTCAACGTGTTAAATGACTCTCGTCCCATGTAAAAAAACATGTTCACAAATCGCATTTTCGATATACTTTATATGGAAGAAGAGAGCCATTTGATGATTTGGAAATTATATGTAGTGAATAGTTTCCTTGTTTTTCAGGCGCTTGTTAGATACTGACTGGTATGTATTATATTGAATCTTTAACATACACGGATGTGAATGCTATAATATTCATTTTCATAATGTGAAAGCTATAGCATTCTAATTTTAAACCTATTTTTAAAATAACCAATTTTAAACACCTTAAGATTTTGTAATTAATATACGCTTCAAAGTAATCACCAACTAATTCATTAGGTAGTTTCATATTATTTTATCTTTTCCTCGTGTATTTACAAATTAGAAGGTGTAATTCTTGGCGTGAATGCTAAAATTGCTAATTTGGGTGAGAGAAATAAGAGTAAGAGAAATTCGTTCATAAATTCAAAAAAAATTATGTCAAAAGTAAGCCATAATGATTAAAGGCCCAAACGCGCAAGCGGCGCGCAAACGCAGTTTTTTGTGAAGTTTTGCACAAAACCAGAACGCGGTTACTTTTAACACAATGTACGCGGCGCGGTTGACATATATTAGCGACTTTAATAGCAAAAAATGAGATGACTCTGCTATCTAGCTGGTGTATTTTATCAAAAGCGAACAGATGGCCTTAAGATCGCTTTTCAATAAACATCCAATTAGTCCACTTAAAACACTTTATTACACTCTTCAATGAAAAAAGCATCGAAAATATTCTCTTAAACACAGCATGAAAAGTAAACAACAAATATGTCGACATAAAAGTAATTATCTTTCAACGATGAGCGATCCTGTTAGAAAATTTTCAAAGCTACACATGCAGAGCCATCTAGTTAAATTTTGCTCAAGGAAACCGCGTGTCAAAGTAGAAATTATATCTACTTTTAAAGCCTAGCGCAGACCAAGGCGTCTGTAGCCGCTACAGTAGCGGCGTTTGTAGCTGCTACAGTAGCAGCTTCAGCTGCCGATTCAATCATATTTAATGGGTGTATCAAAATCTGGTTGATAAGTTTTTCTTAATGTAGGTTGCTTTTTTTAGTGGTATATTGTCTATTATTATTGATTATTAGTTTTGTTTGATTATTATTGTGAGTTAAACTTAAATATTGCTAATTTTTGTTATTACTGTTTAAAGTTGATTTTTTAGTGTTTATTTATACCTCTTGCTATAAAGTTTTTTTTAAAGCTTTGTTAATAATTGCTATGATATGTAGCAATTGTTGAATTTATTTTTTTCTTTACAGATCTTTTCTTTTTTTAAATAAGCCTTAAATTCAAATATTATTTTATTAATTAATTTTCTTCATTATTGTGAAGATGCAATTATTAGCAAAAATAAAAAAAAACTCAATAGCAAGAGGCATAAATAAACACTAAAAAATCAACTTTAAGCAGTAATAACAAAAATTAGCAATATTTAAGTTTAACTCACAATAATAATCAAACAAAACTAATAATAAATAATTAATAGACAATATTCCACTAAAAAAAGCAACCTACATTAAGAAAAACTTGTCGACCAGATTTTGATACACCCATCAAATATGATTGAATCGGCAGCTGAAGCTGCTACTGTAGCAGCTACAAACGCCGCTAATGTAACGGCTACAGACGCCTTGGTCTGCGCTAGGCTTAACGCGGTTTTCTTCCAGCGCGGCACGCCGCTGCCGCGTGCCGCGTGCATTGTATTTGGGCCTTTAAGAATGAACTAGCAATCTCAGAAATATTCATCCAAATTTCCTGAAAAAAAATTTAAAACAAACAAAAATCAAATTAAATTTATTGTGATACAAAAACTTGAGATATATTCAATTGTTACAAAAATTCAGGTACAAATAATAAATTGAGTATGACAACAAAATGTATATATAAAAAATATGTAACTGGATCTACTATCACGGAAAAGAAAATTATTTGTAAAAAACAAAATTGACATAACAAAAAAAAAATAAAATTTGTTTCTTTGAAATTAAATTTGTTTCTTTGATTTTTTATCTTTTTCGTATCTATCGTCAATTTTAAGAGATTTAAAATTATATTTAACTTTAAGCTTTTCCCTAATTAGTAGACCTCTTATAAGTTTTTTCCAATTTCCAAATACTCTTTGTTGATATTTCTCTTCTTCTTTTTTTTGTGCTTCTTCTTGTTCATCATTCCAAGCGGTTATTACTTGGTCAACGAATTCTTTACAGATAATAAATCCATCGAAGACAGGATGACAGCTTCCCTGATGAAAATCAAAACCAGTAACAGCTAGAGCACAATCAATTTTGAGTTTTTTACAAATACGATTTAAGCCATTATCTGAAATTCACAAATGATTAAATTATGTTTTTAATATAAATTGTGATTTCTCACATTTTAGATGAACAGTTCCCTTAGGAAGCATACACTCTTTGAATAATTCAACATTGCCATAAGCATTTCGTGGTACAATACCATTTTCTGCTGTTGGAGGATCATATTCCATTGTCTGCCAATACCCAAAAATTTCTAAAGGTTGATCTCGGATTACTTGATTCGTATGCTAAATATAAATAATTTTTTTCTTATAAGTTAAGAATTATGAGTTTTTAATATTGCTACATACCCTGTCCCATTTAGGTCTAGATTTAACAACTTTGTATGGTTGTTCACGTGGCTTAACAACTCTTGCTTGCCTATACCAAATTTCGCGAGAGTGTAGCTGGTGAACACATTCTCTAGCATAAACTGGTTCATTACGAATAAATCCTAATGTAGGAGCGTTTGGTGGGTAAATTGCCTCAAATTTAAGTAAATGTCGAGTCAATACGTAAAGTGGATGATTTTTAAATCTAGAAGAGTTTTTTTAATTAAAACTTTTTATTTAATTTTTTTTCCATATTTAAATGAATGTATAACATCTTAAAAATATTGTGTCCAAATTTTAAGTCGATCAGAGCACTCTGGCGAAATTATGAGTATTTGAGCATCCTTTGCACTAAAGCCAGAGTGAGCAAAACTTGAAATTTTGGAAGTCGGTACTGGACCAAAAGCTACCAAAAATTGAAAAATCGAAAAAAAACCCACATACACTCGCTCATTTATTAATATGTTTTGAAAATTGGGAAGAAGTTCAAGTGTTGTGTTATCATATAGAAATTACGTAAACAAACTAGAACTATCTGTATTGCCGAAAAACATTATTGATTATGCATAAAACTTACTCTGATATAGTCGTAGGTAAAGGTTGTTCCATTTGTGATTTTTTAAGCTCCTTATCCTCCATTTGATCGCGCTTTGTCCGACGGCCGATATATTTATAAATTGCTTCATCTAACCACTCCTGTTCAACTCTAATTTTACGAGCACGAGTATAAAATTGTGGACAGTAACGAGCTGTTACATCTTTTATGGTATTGTTATCATTCCATGCTATAACGTAAGTGACTGGTTGGGTTAAAGCTTTCTATAAATATATTAAATTTTAAAAATAAGCCATAAACAAAACTTGTACAGTTAAATAATAAAATATAATACCTTTATATCATTTACACAATCTACCTTGCTCTTAAATAGATTAATTGTTACCCATTTTTCTTCAGCTTCACTGTAAACTTCAACCCATAAATCTATTTTCTTTTTAATAACTTTAGCTTCTTCATCTTCAAAGTCCGTTGATAGAACACGTCGATCTAACCGTTTGACATTGTTTAATAATGATTTATTTCTTATTTTTGCTAAAGGTATGGAATCTTTATCTAAATCAGGATCAGAAAATTCTTCACCAATTTTTAATGTTTTTAAGTTTGCACTTCTTTTATTACTTTTAGTAGCAGACTTTTTTTTTTCCATAAAATCATCAGATCCATCTAATTGCGGTACTGTTAACGAATTAACAATTGCTCTCTTGGATCTTGTTATTCTAGTACTAACGCCATTAGAAGACAATTTATTTGTGTTATTGGTGGACATGTTTGAATCTATTTGTAGAAAATGTGTGGATACAATGATTTCCTCAGATTTATCGGGTAATGTTTTTGAATTTTTTGAAACACCAATTTTTTTTTTCGTTTTAAATGTTTCTTTTTGATTTTTTAGTGGATGTAAATCAGACGTTAAATTATCGTTTTCATTCAATTTTGATTTTTTAGGGTGTTCTATTGTTAGTTGAATTTTACTTTTAGATCGATTTTTTTGACTATTATTTTCAATAAAATTTTTAGTAATAGTTATCGTTTTCCTTAGTCTTGCAGTATTTGTATTTCCCTCGATTTGGTCACTTGTTTCTACTTTTTTTTGTATTCTTTTTGGCCTATTTTCTATTGCTTTTTGTATTTGAGGACTTGAATTTTTATTTCCAGATTTTTTTTGCAGTTTTTGTGACTGTTCAACTGTTTTCTTACTCTCAGCTTTTTTTTCAACAATATTTGCAGTATTATGCAGTAGCTCAGTATTTGTTTTGCAGTGTTTTTTTTTGGCTTGATTTTCTTGCATCTGAACATTTTTACGTTTTCCAGCAGTTTCGGGTTCATCCTTTTTTAGTTTGATAGTGCAAAGACTCTCTTTATTAGGTCTTAGTGGAGGTGGCTGTAAATTCATTACCATACGACAATGTATTCTCATTGCTCTTAACAATATTATAAAAATTAATACAAAATCTTTTTTACAAATTGCTGTTTTTGTTTTTATTTGCAAGGCTAGTGATATCGGTAAAGTAGGACGTTTTTTTAAATAACAATACATTTCTTCACTTTTTAAACTAATTACAGTTTTAAACCATTTTGAGAGAGACTCGAGATATTTAATTGACACCGGACCACTTGGATAACAATCTTTATTTGGCAGTAATCTTAGAGCACCATTCATTAACTTTGGATCATTTAAGACTTTGTTACAATAAATTCCATGCGCAATGTGACATAGTAAGCATACTTTATGCAAATAAACTTGATTTTCTTTTATAACTCTATTCAATTTACGTTTCAACTGTGCTTCAAGGTCAATCGACTTCTTTTTTTCACGTCTATCATTATCTCCTAGCTGTACAGTTATTTCAATATTATCTCGATTTTCTTGTTGATTATTAATTTCAGCATCTAAAACACAGAAAAGTAGAGTAGCAAACAATTTCGAGTAAGATTTTTAAGATTACCAGTATTAAAACAGCAAAGTTATTCATTTAATAACTAAACATCGAAAAGATAAAATAAGAAGTACTTTTGAATATGAGAAAATATTAACCATTAATTTTTATTTAGGTTTTCATCCGATAAATACAATTTTTAGGTTCAGCCTCGGTATTCAATAATATAATTGAATTTCATAGTTTTTTGAAAAAAGAAATTATTATTTTTATTTGTAATATTCAAAACACAATTATTCACAAAAGTTGATTGCAGACCATAAAAAAAGTAATTAATCGAAGAAATTTGATAGACATTCATTTTTAAAAGTGCATTTCAATGCGCGTAAAGGAAAAATATTAATTAAAAGAGCCCTACATATCTTAACTATTTTAAAAGGCAGCTACACTAAGTTTGCTCTAACTGCTACGAAGGACTACTTCTCATTCGTGTAGTAAAAAACCATCTTTTCACTTAGTCTTAGTATTAAAAGCAGAAGCCAAATATTTTGAGTTTACCAAACACAATGAATATTAGCAGAGTCGTAAGGCATTTACCATTATTTTTATGAATTCTAAAATAAATCTACCTAGTATAACGGTAGTTGTCATTTTCCCGAAGGTATTGGATTTCTTGTTGTTATTTTTCAAATTAATGGTAGCAATAGTAAGATTATATTAAATCCAGTGATTTACTTTCTTTTCCTACCGTGGTTATAAATTACTGTTATGTTATTTAACCATTTGTGTTTGCTACAGAAAAAATGGATCACTGTAACCTACAGATGAAAACAAAACAATTTGACGTTACCCAAAATCTGCTTACCACGGATCGTTGCAATGCCTGACTAACCTTAAATTTACTCTTTCAGTTATTTTTCTGTAATTACAATTTATTATTTTAATATAATTATGTGATTTATTATTTGACGGGTTATGAAATTTACTTATTACAGGTATTGAATTCCGTAGCCGCAATGCAAGTAAAGTAAACAGTGTAAAACTGTTTTTTTTTGTTTTTGAAATCCTTCTTTATCAATTAACTTCACATTATTGAAGGCATAGGCATTTAGAAAATTTCCTTTTTATTTTGGGAAAAAGCAGCTACATATTTTAGTTCATAGTACCTGTTTATACTATTATAGTCAAACAGGTTACAGCACAAATTTAGAAGTTATTAAAAATTCGTTTTTTAGATAAAAGATTATATTCTTATGCTAAAGATTTTTTTTGCGAAAATTAAATTAAAACAACATATGTAAAAGTAATAATTACTCAAATTATGTATCAACATTAATATTTTCTTAATTTACCTTTAACTTCTTCCCAATCAGAATCCGATTCTTCAATAGACTTTATTTGCTTAATTTGTTTTTTATGGTTCGAACTGGAAGCAGATTTTTCACCAAGAGCAAGTAACTCACTTATATTAACATCATGATCTTGCTTTATTTCTGATTTTAAATTTTTAATTTGATTCTTGGCTTTTTCGAGATTTATTGTATAATCATGGAATTTTTGAAAGTTTATTGTTTGGGGAATTGATTTGCTTGTACCTTGAGTGGGTTCATTTATATCAGAATCATTATCTGAATCAGATAATCGCATGCCTGCATTGCAATCAAAATTTGGGATTTCATTGGAATTATTACATGCTGGACTAACATTAAAAAAACTTGATTTCAGATCAATTGTTTTTGGATCAACCAAATAATCATCCCCACTACTATCTGATTCCTCAGTGTTTTGTGAACTGCTGAGTTTTTTCCTTTTTTTATAAGTTGATGTCTCAAGAATTTGTGTTAAGCTAGAACTTAACGGTTTTGGTTTACCAGAAGTATTTGTCACAGGCTTATACTTTTTAAACATCTTTGCCCTTAATGTCGGTTTTCCTTGTTTTATATTTGATTTATTTCTAAATGAGGAATTTATTTTAAAATGAATATTGCTAATACAATAAGCTTACATTTTAGCTTCTTCAGCCTTTTCTATATTATTATCAACTTCACTTTCTGTTTCGGAAGAAGCAGTAATCTCTTTGGATGGTTTCCATTCATCTTCACTGGCAGAAAAATCACCTGCCGCATCACTACTTTCGAAATCATCACTAGACATGATAAACGACTTATGATGGTTTTCGAACTATTAGTTTTAACGTAATCTTAAAATTGTGAAGAAATACCGGTAAAAGAAAAACTATACGTAATGGCGCATTTTTTGACATTTGACAGCTAACAAGAGTTTGGCGCATGTATAACATTTAGTGTGTTTTTCAATTCTGTCGCTTTCCACCGGCTAAGCCGAAAGTACAAATCTACTACGTTTTTGTACTTCCAGTTGTACTTTGGAAGTGAAACTTGTGCATTTAATATCTCGTTCAGGTTATTAAATTTTAAGTTTGAGGTTTAGATATAATTTTATTATTCTTATTCTATGTTAATGTTTAAAAGAATTTGAGATAATAACAATTTCGTAATCTCATCTAGTAAATAATATTTTTATATTATCTTTTGATATGCTTTCCTTAATTCAGAATATGTAAAAAAACGAAAACTGTAAATAAAGAAGAAAAGCTTAAAATTGTTATCAAGAGTATTTATTAATTTAAATTTAAATTTTATTTTATTATACTTATTTGCTATTAGATTTTTTCAGAATTTCATCTCGTTATTTCTATGTAAAATAAAATCCCGTGTATCTTTCTATCTAAGTGCAGTAATTTCAGCAAAATTTAGCTAACCTATACCATAACATATTGATAAGAACTTTGTACTATAAAAAATCTATAAAAATAATTAACTATTAAGATTTTAACAAATTTTTTGATTACTATATCAATATGTTCAATAAGATAACAAAGAAGTAATGATTTAAATAAAAAAGAAGGTAAATAATTGTGTAAAAATAAATATCTAATAAAAAAATCATTTTTGAAAATATATTAAGTAAGAAATCATATTAAATCTCAGTTTTGGCAACAAATACTACTTTTAACCCAGTAGGAAATTTGGCGATGACATCCTCTAAGCAGGGCAAGGCGATCATCGCTTTGCCCTGCTTAGAGCAGGCCGAGGCGATGTGGGGATTGCTTAAATATAAGATACACTGTACGTGTTTTACAGAGCGTGTATATGTGCCGTGAGTAATTTTCGTGTGTATAGTCATGGCATATACGCATTTCTAAGCCAAATGTCATTTTAGGACTTAGAAAAAGTCTGAAGTGAGTTATTTTTAAGTGTTTTAATTTATATTATTTTAGTTAATTTAATAAAATAAAGTGAAATATAATATTAAAAAAACTTTAACTGTGATTAATGAATTTTAAATATATTAAGTATGCTAATTTTAATGTCATTACGAAGTGAACTGAAATTAAATAAAACTTAATAATAAATTGAACTGCTCATATGTAACCTTACAACTAAGAATTTTTATTGTTATTATATATGATAGTATCTATAAACAGTTGAATTGCATTGTTGTAATTTATTTTATAATTATTGTATAATTGTTATTAAAAAATGAATAAATGCTTAAATTTAAAAATAAATTCTTTCTATTTTCATATTGCCCTTTCCTTTAATTTATTTTACAGCAAAATTGACAGTGTACCAGATGATATTGGTATACAGAAATAATTTCCAATATAGGAATAATAAGAAATATTCAAGAGCATACAAATGCAATACATACGCATATTTAATGCGTTTGTGTTGTCGCTCATCCTTTCCTAGGACATCCTATGTTAAAAATTACACGTAAAAGAATGGCAAGGAGATGTAAAAGCGATGAACTGCCACCTCCTCTGGCGATGCTCGCGGCAGCCCATAAGCGATGATCACCTTTCCTACTGGGAATATGACGACACATATATAACCACACAGTTTAAATTGCCAAACGTCAAATGTACAAAGTCTCACTTCCATAAGTACAACTGGAAGTACAAAAACGTAGTAGATTTGTACTTTCGGCTTAGCCGGTGGAAAGCGACAGAATTGAAAAACACACTAATTATTTATGGATGTTCAGTGATTTTTAAAGCGCGAATTTTTTTTTTCAATTTTGGCGATCTTACATGTACTAAGTTTATAATATGCAACTATAAGCATAAAGAAAATTTATAAAAAAAAGAAACTGAAGGAAAATTCATTAACGTATTTCATTGTAAATCACTTTGCTAAATTTGTCACAGCAGCTTGAATCGGGTGCATTCGCAAATTAAATCTGAAGCTCAAAAAACGCGCATATAGAGCTTAATAATCCCCATAAATGAGTTCATTTGTTAATTATTGTGTAGCTTTCAAATTAAGCAGTGCCGTTAATATAGTTAAGATATGGTGTAACATCGGTGTAACTGATGGTCTATATAAGAAATAATGTATGAGTAAGTCAAAATTTTATAATATTTTGATTTATAGTTTATTATTTGTTCGATTTTCAAAACTCGACTAAGTAAAATTTGTATATGTAAACGAGATTAAAAAGTATTTATGTTGGTATAATATATTACATCGAATAACAACTAGAAAAACACTTGTTGTCGTCTGTTTTACATTAAAGACGAACTGTGTTCCATAATAATAAACTAAAGTGCGCAAACGTAACTAAACGTCACTGATCGATTACAATGTTTTTTGGCATTCTACAAACGTTTATATTAGAAAAATAACAAACAAACAAAAATAGTAAAAGTACATTTTTAATATAATTTTATTTCCTTAGAGATGAAAATCTAAAAACTCCACCATTAATAAGATGGAAGGAAAAACAATTTAAAACACCAGAAAGAAACGATGCTTTAAGAAAAGTCCAACTTAAGGAAAGAGTAATTTCAAAGAATGTCAGTCTCTATATATGTATATAACAAAAATATTATTTTAGTGGACATTACAAACATGTTTGCAACGGAAAGTATATAAAAGACCAAATTTTTTATCACCCATCGATAGAATCAGGTAAGTTGGCCATGAATTGATATTAAATTTAAAATAACAATATTCAATTTGAAAAACTGAAAGTTTAGATATCTTTTATTACGTGTCATTGTATAATTAAAAATATATAAACTTATGTTTAATTTGTGAGGTGGTAATTTTTGTCTCTATATTGTATTTATACCTTTTTTCGAGTATTGTAAAAGCGATTTTTTAATAATACTACCTACCTCATAACATTGTGGAACTAAACATTTTTAGGTTAAAGCAGATAAGTCTAGAATAATTTTGATTAAGGAAAAGTTATATTTACTTGTTTTCGGTTCTAGAAACATTTTATGGATTTGAACTAAAAGAGCTTCTAAAGCTCTTGTTTTTAAAGCGAATGACAGTTTTTTTTCCATTTTTTTTTATTATTTTATTGCATTTCTTTGCAATTATTTTCAAAGTTTGATTTTCTCTTTTTAACACATGGTCATTAAATCTAAGAAGAGATAACTGACTTCTTAGTTATATCAAAATGCAGTTATTTTACTATTATGCATGAATATTATTAGTCCATGAGAAAACTGTTTGCGAAGTGAGTGCTTTGTGCTCACATTTGACAATGCATCAAAGATCCAAAACAACTATGTAGGCATAGTAAAATAGATTTAAGTATCTGCATGTGACTAGAGAATTTTCTGACTTCATTGAAAATTGGCTTTGATTTGATTTTAATTGGACAGAAAACATTCATTTGAATTTTTTTGAGGAAATTGATTTTCTAATTTTTCCTAACTGAAATTTTGAATTAAAAAGTTCTAAAAGCTTCATGCTTGAACTTTATCTTATTCTATTGATGTTACACTGATTTTTTTTTATTCAGTGTGATACTTATTTCTTTGATTTTATAAGTAATTTAAAACAAAAAGTTATTCTCTATTAACTTCGAGAAGTTCACTGTTGTACTTAGTGTTCATAACTCTTCTATAAAATCTAATCCCCAAACTTTCTTGCCCAAACGCCTGTACTACACTTGCAGAATCATACTAGTCAATTCAATCACCATTAAATTAAGTCCGAAAAATAAAAACTAAGAAAGTAAGCTCAACACTTAAAAGGCAGAACATATTAAAATATTTAAACGTTAAGAACATGAAATTTTAATCAAGTTTTCCAATCGTTCCCAAATTTCGAGATGTTTTTTTAGTATTAATCATTAACTTCTAAAAATTTGTGTAGGATCGGAATAAATCGCAGAGCAGAAATCTTGGGTTTCAATAACTACTTAGAAAGATCTTTTGAAGGAAATCAAAGCTTTCCAAAAATATCACGACCAAATTTACGCCGGTATGAATTCAAACAAGGTACAAAATCTCAATTAAAAAACAGAAATATGGAGCGAATAAGAGGTAATAAAAATTAAATTAACTTTTCCTGTTCTAAAATAAATTGGTTTCGAAATATTTTAGTTGATGGCTCAAATGGTGTTCGTTTTTCTGCTCACCCCCCAAAAGGTGGATTTGTTCCTGGAGTTAGTTCACCATATAACACATCATTGCTAACATCAGCTTCAGAATCCTTTTCTAGGATACCTAAATCTGGAATTAATCCAAATAAAGCTGTATTTACAATTGATTCAAAATCAAGTCGTATTTTAATTGTTAACCATAATGCTTCTCAATTACTCGGCTATTCAACTAAAGAGCTATGTAGAATGCAGTTCACAGATCTACTCACAAATAAAAATAGAAGTCATGTTAGTGCACTTTCTGAAGGTCATCTTAATAGTGAAGATGGAACGATGGTACTTTTAAGTGGTAAAGTTGTTGAAATGAATACAAAAATGAAAAGTAAAGTTGCTGTTTCTTTATGGATACGCCAAATTGATCAGGATGGTCGATGTTTAGCAGTTGCAGAGCCCGTCGAAAGACGAGTTTGTCAACTTGTTTTAGATAAAAATGGTTATATAGTACAAGCCGATTATGATAGCTTATTAATATTTCAATTTGAAAGTGTTGATCAACTGATAGGCTTAGATATAACTGTATTAATACCAGCAATTATTTTACCTGATAGTGATTCTAGTCTATTGCCAAAATTTATTAGAAAACAGAAAGCTACAGGAAAAACTACAGATGGAGTGTCTTTTCCTCTTTGTTTACTTATCAGCCAAAATGATAATGAAACTGATACAACAGATAGCGGAGTTTCTAATCAAAATAACAACTTATATCATCTAACTATTTGGGTATTTCAAAATCTTAGTGGACTTTTAGTAGTAAATGAATATGGAATAATTGAATCATGTAATCATCATTTTTCTATGTTAATGTTTGGATATCCACAGTTTAAAATTCTAAATCAGCATATAACTTTATTAATTCCAAATTTTGGTCAAGAACAAGAATATTTGGAGCGAACACATAGTAGAAATGCTACAGAGTCATCATTTGGAATTGAAGAGTCTGAAACTGAAACAGATGCAGCTTATATAGATCAAGTCAATTTACCTAAACATTTAAATAAAAGTAATTTTAATCAATTAGCCAAAAATATGTATATAGATAAAGAAACAAAAATTAATTCAGATGAAACAAAAAGTTCTCTTGGTAACAAATCAAATATTTTATTTTCTAAATCAGCTTCTGAAATAGTATTAACACCAGAAATTTCTATAAATGAAGATATTGAAAAAAAAAGCACAATAAATAGCTTTAGACCCACAGAAATTCGAAGGCATTCGATGATTATAACAAATGCATGCAATATTGATACTCAGCGAACTTTTCTTAATGAAAACGATTTGCTGACACCAGTAAATGAGCCAAAAAATGAATTTAATACATCAGATGATTTAAGTCCAATTGCAACTTCAAATTCTGGAATAGAAAATAAATTTAGTAGTTATAATAAAACAAATACTGATAGTTGTCATGGTCTTAGCGATATATCAAATCAAAATGTTGTATCATCTGGTGAAAATATATTTTTTAAAAATATACTAGAACCATCAAGTTTATATACTTCTACCCCAGATGTACGAAAGTTTTCAGTTGCAACAACAATGCCACATCGTTTGTATTCCTTAAATGATGGTAAATATAAAGGTGAAGCAATTCATGCTGACGGTAATATTTTAGATATTTTATATACAATTTCTTCACAAATACTACCATGTGGTCGAAAAATTTATTGCGTTTGGGTATGTCGGGACCCGTATGTAGTATATGATACAGATGATGGTGCTAGACATCAAAATCTAACACTTACATTTAACAGTTTTGCTAGTACAGTTGAAAATTCATTAGGCCATGCAATAAAAATTACAGCAGCACAAAATTCAAGTAGACCAAATTCTGTATCACTAATTTCGCAATGTGAAGAAGATCAAATTTATGGTGAATTTAGTAAAAATTATACAACATTAAAACAAATTGGAAAAGGAGCATATGGTTATGTTAAAATGGCCTATAGAAATTCTGATAGACTATTGGTTGTTGCCAAATTTATTCTTAAAGAAAAATTATGTTCACAATTTATGGTGTTAACAGAAGATAAAAAAGAAATTCCAATGGAAATATATTTATTAACAACTGTTAAGCATCCTAATATTGTGACTGTATATGATGTTTTTGAAAACGACAAATTTTTTCAATTAGTTATGGAAAAACATGGTTCAGGAATGGATTTATTTGAATTTATTGATCGACAACCATTAATTGATGAGAAACTTGGTTGTTTTATATTTCGGCAAATAGCAAATGCTGTTTACTATTTACATTCATTAAATATACTTCATCGAGATATTAAAGATGAAAATATAATTATCGATCATAATTTTCATGTCAAATTAATTGACTTTGGATCAGCTACATTTATGGAAGAAGGAAAATTATTTTCAACATTTTTTGGTACAACTGAATATTGTAGCCCAGAAGTTTTAGCTGGTAATAAATATGCTGGACCTGAACTTGAAATATGGTCATTGGGTGTAACACTTTATGTTCTAATGTTTTTTGAAAATCCATTTGTAGATGTTGAAGAAACATTACGTGCTCAATTAGATATTCCACATAAAGTAAGCAAAAACTTAGAAAATCTTTTATTTGGAATGCTTGATAAAAATCCAAAAACACGTTTTACTATGCGACAATTAATGTCTGCTCCTTGGATTAATCAAGAAATTAATTCAATGCAATTTAATTTTGCATATATTGTACCTTGTGAGCCATATGAAGCTAATCCTGAAAAATATTATATAGGACAAATGTGTTCAAGTGCAACAACAGTTTTATCTACAGTTTCACCTCAAGATAGTTTGTCGCTGGTCGATGAAGATTCAATGATTGATGGTGAAGAAGTTGAAGAGGATAATGATTTAAAAACTACCAAACATCCACAATATGTTGAAATCTGTGATAATTTTGGTAAGTATTTTATAATTTTGACCAAAGCGTTACATCATTTTTTGGCTTTAGCATATAGAAATATATCTTTTAATCGAAAACAAAATAAGAAATATCTAAAATAAACTAATCGGAATACTACAAAGCTTAGTTTAATCATTTTAATGAACAAAATTAAATATTAAATATGGCGAAGAGTAATTCCTTGAACTCCGGAACTTTTCAAGTCTGAAATTTAGATTTGTTTGTTTGCCACAACATTAAGCTTTTGACATTTTTATTTAAAAAAAAAAACACACTATTTACGGGTATAACAATTTTTGTCAGAAAAATTAATCCTTTTAAAGTTGAAGTCGAATAAAGTAAAATTTAAAAGCAATTCCTGAACAAATTTCCTATAAACTATTAATAATTTAATTTAAAAAACACAAAATTATTTTGTTCAAAACTTAAGGCGTATTTTTGTTAAATTTTGCACTAATACTCTGACAGTTTTGTGTAATAAATTTTAAGCATTAATATATAGTTAGTTGCATGTTTAGGTCTTAACTACATTTTGTTATAACTTTGTTTTAACATTGATAATGAACGAAAAGGTACTTAGTATGAAAAATTTTAAATAATTTAAAAATATAATGGTTTTTTAACGTTTAAAGCAAAAAGGGTAAATAATTCTCTTAATAATATTTGTTTACTCTTTGATATTATAAAAAATTAAAGCGTGAGTTTTTATTTATATTAATCACTAATTATTCATTAATTATTGCTTCCTCTAAAGCTCCGTGAAAATCCATAAATTTTATAAAATGTAATTTTGATTTATATATTTTAATCATTCCATTCCACCCACTGTTTTTCATTATATAAAATCCTATAGTAATTCTTTTAATAGAATTATTTTTCGTTTTTTTTTCTATTAAACAGTATAGGATATTATTTTTCTGGTTTCAGTTTATTAATTATATTATTTAAAACTTCTTTTTTATTTTATATCTCTAACGGTATTCACAAGATATTTATCAAATAATTTAATAATTTAAAAAAAATATATTTGACGTTATTTTTACATAGAAATATCATTGAAAACTCTAATTTTAGATAATATGTCAACAATTGAAAAGCAAGCATTTTCATCTCAATTAAGTAATCGAATAAATAGTATTAAAATCGAAGCCAGGGATATTCCTTCAACTTGTGATACAATATTATCTTCAAGTCCAAAATCAACAACACTGGCAGGTAATGTAAATTTTTTAACACAAATAAGCAAAGATATGGCAACTAAAAACAAAAATATTGATCCTCAAAACTTTTGTAAATTTTTTGTAAATATTAAACCAGCCTTTAACAACAAAAGTAAACTGAAATATTCAGCTGCTCTAGTGAATATGGATAGTTATAATAGAAAACAGTTCTACAGTGATATTAGAAAATTTAATAGAAACAAATATCGTACAACATGTATAGGACAAATTCAACAAAATATTAATAAACTTATTAGTTTTTCTGATTCTAATTTAACATCTTTGCTTATGGATAATGTGGGTAGATTTGAAGCAAATATATCAACAGTTATGATGACAACAAACCATAAAAAATTGTATAAAGAAATTCCTTTAAAGGTAAAACAAGATAGTGAAAATTTATTAGATATTGATACAATTAATCAAATTAGTTTTTCAAAATCTGAAACTAATATTTTTCAGAAACATAAACAATCCAAAATAGCAATTTTTGATGTTGTTAGCCTTAATGACTTGAATGTAGATGATCAATTTCCTATTTGTAGTAATATTAATGAAAAATTTCAAACCAAAGTTTTAAATCATATATCTGCTGATATTTTTGGTAATAAATCACCCATATATAATACAAAACAATTTTAACATTAAATCTCAGAATAAGTAGCACAATTTATGTATGTTATAGAAATAAGGGTGGTTATTTGTCAAAATTAACATAGAATTCAAGAAATTTTTTTAAGAAGTGCGATTCAACTTATACCGGAAACACATGCCTCTAAGCACATTTAGTTAAGAAATATATGTGTGTCCAGTATTTGATTTACGCAAGTATAATTGACAAAAAAAATGGCAGTTGGTAAAGGGAATTAAATCTGTTCAGCAGTGTTTGCTATTATGAGTGGATACCTTAACAACTCATCATGAAATCAAACTTTTTATATTTAAGCATTTTTATTCTTTAGGCAGTCTAAGCTTATTAAATCTTAAACAGCTTTCATCTTATTTATGCAAATGAAATCATTGAATATCTAATATTTTAGAGTTGTCATTTTCAAACTTAAATTTATTTGAAAGTGTTGTAAAACTGCTAATTTCCAATGAATGTGTGCCAAGCAAAACGATGGATTCTTTGGCTCAGCAATTTGGCAGAATATAGAAAAATCTAAGTCTGGCAGCCATTTCCGTTTTTATTAAACTGTATTTTAAGCGCGAAAATGTATTTTCAATACAAAATTCACTTGTATCCTTATAGTTCGATTTTATGTTTTCCTTCTTAAAATATTTGTCTCGATACGATAAGGGGCCAATTCATTTTATTGTATATGATCAAATCTTTGTCAAATATAAATCTTAGAATTCTATGTTAAAAAATAATTTTAATATATTATTTTGTTCAATGTGTGTAACTGTTGCAAAGCAATTGGTTTTAAATTATTTCAAAAACAAATTTCCCCAAATTTTTAAATGTTCTGTAGGCAGTACAAAGAGTACGAATACCAGATCACCAAACACTTCCGTGCTCACAAATGAAAAAGGTGAATTAGATATGGATAATAAAGCAAACACATCGTATGAAATATTAAACATAGAATATAATAATGATGGACCTTATGAATACGATAGCTGGGATGATGACTATGATGATGAAGAAGACAGTTTCTCGTGATAATATGAATTTAAATTTTTTAAACAAAAAAATAATAGACCTAAAGCTATTTAAAAACTAAATTAAATGTAAAATAAGCAAAATGTTGATTTTATGAAATTTTTATTGTTATATTTTTTTGAATTTTTTGTGCAAAGATGTCTTTTTAATACTTCTAAGGACAATTTCGCAAAAAATAATAATTAAAATAAATAAGCAGATCATATTTTTAATTAGAATTGAATTTTGAGAATTATTTCATCATCAAAAATTAAAACACTAATGAAATTTTAGAACAATTTTTATTTTGCAGAACGTAACAGTATAAAAATTTAACATGGCTCAAAATCTACAATGCCGAACTACTTTCTCCCTTTTATGTATTGCTTTGTTAAAAAACGCTTGGAAAGTTATTTTATTTTCTTTTTCAAATAATTAAATTATTCAAAATTGAAACTTTTATATATTTATATTAATACGCAAGGCGTTTTTTTGCACTCCCTTTTTAAGTTATTTATACTTATCCAAAATGATTTCATTCGAAAGGTGACATAGCCAAGTTAGGCGGAATGAAAAAATTATTTCAAAACTTTATACATGTCACTAACAAATGAGTAACGCTTTTTCCCGTATAAAATGTATGAAAGAGAAAAACGATTTCACAATTAATTATGAAGAAAAAAACTTCTGCAATTATCTGTCACATTTCCATAATTATTAAATATCTCACATAATTGGGGAAAATTTGGTATCGTTTGATTTATTTTGATTGGTGGATTGTTTTTCAAAAAAATTATAATAAGGTATAAAATAAATTCAAACATATTCTACTTTAATTTAAAACGCCTTCAAATTTGATTAGACTTAAGAAAAGTAAATTTTTAAAATGTTTTTTGAAATTATTTAGTGAAGTGAAACTATTTTTATGAATATCTTTTTGTAAAAAAAATTAATAATAAATTTCAAAACTATTTTCACTACTTGAAAAAAATTTTTACATGTTAAATAATGCTTGTAAATATAAAAAGTTTCTAGATATCTTAAAATAAAAGCAGTATTGTTATATAAATGTCTCCAATAATCTTTACTAATTTGTTAAAACCTTAAACTAAAGCAAGTACCATAGGTTATTATTGCAAGTAGAAAATAGCTTTTTTTTAATTATTGAATATAATTTATTTGTTAAATATAGTAAACTTGTTAATGTAATAATTTTGTTAATAGACATCTTTGATTATTTTACGCATTTCAATACTTTGAAGCATATTCACATTAAAAAGTTCTGTAATTTTTTAATCGAAAAAAGCCAGTGTTCATGTAATCAAAACTTTGTTAAAACTGTTTTTAGCTTGATGAAGGATGTCTATTGGTAGTTAGCATTGGAATGCTTCGTTCAAGTCTTGGTAATTGGTGGCCAACAAATAAATTTTCTCGACAAACTTTGATTTGGCCGTTTAAAAATTTTCAGTTTTCCAAAGAAAGTAATAAAACAAAAAATCTAATTTCATGAACACCTGGTTCTATATCTCGTACTTGATCATATATCAATTATTCGTGTATATCCAATAAGAGTGTTTACTTTGAAATTGCACAAAAAGAGCTACAAAAGGTTCTTTATATGATCCTAAAATTCTGAATTGCATTATTTGCGATTTTATTAATATTTTAATCGAATTAATTTTCCCACAACCCATTTTGTTGAATCAAGCAAAAAATTTTAATATAAATATTTTTACTATTTAATTCGTAAATATGCTTCAAAGCGATTGAGATACTCTTGTAAATTGACATTTTTAAGTTTAAGGAGTCTTTGTGTGTGAAACAAATTTATTTTTGGTTTTCATTTAAATCTAGCAATTTATAAATTAATTATTTTATAAAGTGCCTTTTTTGCTGAGTTATACGTGATTTAATGTAGTGCTAAATAATTCTTATATATTGAACTTTATCATTTGTCGATAAACAGTTGTTACTTGTTATAATCAATAAATAAGTAGAAATTAGTAATGTTTTTTTTTTGTAAATATTATTTTTAACCATTCCTTAAAATCTGTAAAAATAAAATGAACAAAAAGATTTTTTTTTAAATAAAAACGAAAAACGTTAAACATGGGTTCGTAGCACCGATGGCATTTAAGATGTGGATCATATTTCGAATACACCAAAGTTTTTTGTGTGTGCCTCAGTATAGGGAATAATATTTTTATAAATAAGTGTTCATGTTATTTATTTTGGTAAATACTACAACCTAAAAAAACTAAATTGTTTCCAGTATTAAAATAGTAGTATAGAATCAATGAGATTCATTCGAGGTGTCAGAAAGACAATTCGGTCATCATTATTTTTAAGAATTATAACTTTGAATACATATGTTTACCTTTGATTAATGTGATATTAAAAAATTTATAAACACCATTGCAAAATTATTTGCTTGGTATTTTAAAACGACAAAATTTTGTATAAAAATCTCAAATTCATTTTAAATGAAAATTTAAACAATCTCAACTCAAATAGGCAGGAATTAAATAAATCTAAAAAAAACAAAATTCAATTCACTGGGCACGCAAATATGTGTGCGGAAAATATATAAAATATTTATTGATATTTTAATGCAATATTGATTTATTTAAATTTTTATGTAATTACAAATTTTTTTATTAAAAATTAATTAATACTCTTTTTCCTTCTTACTTCTGTTGAGCACTAATAAAAATTTATAGTTTAATTAGGAAATTTTTACATCGTTGGAGATTTAAAGTTGATGCCGCAATTAGTAATTATGTACTCTTTTGTACTTCTTTCTTGTTTTCCATAAAGTATCTAAAAATTAACCTTAATTAATTTTCGTTGAAAAGTTATTTGCAATTGAAAAATATAAATATTTTCAGCAAACAAACAAATTTAAATCAATTAGATTCATTTGAGGTGTCAGAAAATATATTTTGTCATCATTTTACTTTTATAACTAACAAAATCAACAAAAAATGGTTTACCTTCTGTGTTCAGAAAAGCCTAAAGTTTTGATCTTTAAATCTATTGTATAAGAGAGATAACTGATCCCCAGCCTAATACCTGAAATAAATTCATGTTATTTATTTTGGTAAACACAATGACCTATAAAAAATAAATAGTGTTCAGTATTAAAATAATAGTATAGAATCAATTAAATTCATTTGAGGCGTCAGAAAATTAATTTGGTCATCATAATTTTTAAGAATTATAACTTTAAATATATATATATATTTATTTACCTTTCTTTGATTACTGTTTTTATTAGTATTAACCTCATAATCATCATACTATACACGATGTAAAAGTATTAAAATTCTTAAAGTAACATTTGATGATCTACGGCCCTTGCGCCAATCATTGATATTTTTTTGAGGCAAGAAGTAAAAATTGACAAGGAATCAAGTAATTGTTGCAAATTGTTAATCCTCAAAAAATTTGACTCCATAATATTGAGGGCTGAAATAAAAACGAAATTAATATACCGCTTTTTCCAGTTTTTAAAGATAAAAAAGTTTAAAATTTTAATCTATTGAATTCACCCTAAACGGATGCACTGCATATTTATAGTTAAAAATGAGTTTTGCTTGTGTGAATTCATTTCATTATCCGAACAAAGAAAAGCACTAACTAGACAACATATTTTTCTAGCCAGCGACTCAAGTTCGGAACTTTTACGTATATACTTTAAAAAAGATTTTTTAAATATATCTAGCTTTCATAAAAATATAACAAAAAGACCAACGATTCTTAAGCTTTGAGATTGTTTTGATCAAACGTAAAAATTTTAAAATAAATAAAATTCAGAAAAGATAAAAGAAACATTTATTAATTTATTACTCTTTAAACTGTTACCAATGATGGAATTTGTTTCCAAAACTTTTAATATTTAAGTGTAATCTTATCTTATTTACAGTTGTTCAATTAATATTGAAAAATTTATCAGTGGTTTTTATATATACATCTAAAAATACACTGTCAGGTTTATTTTCAAAAAAATACTTACATACATCTTTTCCTTCGATAAGAATTACAGGATCTTTTCGTTTACTGTTATTATTCAATGTACTCTCCCTCACCATTTGTTTCAGTAATCTTTTTATTGGTGAATTCCATACTAAAAATGGGAGGATATTCTTGGTGTATATTCCAGGATAACACTGCCTAAATTAATAATAAAATTCAGCGTTAAACTTAAACGAATTTCTTTTTCAAATTCTGTAAAATTCGAATTAACTTTGTTTATTCCTATTTACAAGTTTAATTTATCAAACGAATTTTTACTTAGCCAAGGAATAATTTTATCTTCGAGAATGTTCAGCACTTAAAGGATTATATAAACAAAAAATCCTAAAGCGACTCTAATTCTCGAATTTCTTTAAAATATTATGAGTTTTAAGAAGCATTACCTACTCTATTAATATAGGTACAAAAAGTAGAAAATAAGAAAAATATAGTTTGGATAAGGATTCTATGGTTAATCTTAACTATTTTACTTGACTGTTTTTGGATTCTAATAGTAACGCGTGAGAGCCATATTCGTTTATTAAATACTATCTTGCCTTTTTCAATCATTATTTTTGACTGCGAATATATAAAAATTTCTCCGAATTAATCTAATAAGCTTAGCTTTCTATAAGAAAAAAAGAAATATATCTTTTACGTTAAACAAAATGAATGAAATCGGAGTGGGGGGCACCGGAAGACCTTTCCTTGTTAGTAACTAATTGAATTCTTCTACTTTTACCACGAAAATCTTATTTTAAGCTGATTAGAAAAAAAAAAATACATTCCATTTTAGGAATTCGAATGATGAACTTTTTAAAATTTCACATTGTATAGCTTAAAAATAATAATTAAGGTTATGTTACCTAAACTACTATACAAAATATTTAATTTAAATTAATTCTTACTTACCAAAAAATATAGAACTAGAACCTATCGTTTTAATGCAATTACTTTTCATTTTATTGATTTAAGCCTCATGGCTCTGACAAATTATCACGTGATGCCGGAAAAAGTAGATTACGTACTGTGTGAATTATGCACATAAAAATTATGTACTTGCATGATAAGTCCTGCCCTATAACAGCAATTAATTTAAGAGACTATACACAAGCATTCTCTATCTCTACAGAAAATATTATGGCCCCTCTACACAATCGCTGTAGCACTGCCGAACTCAAGTTCGCTGATTGTGTGGACGGGATATCGGGGTGAGTTCGGCAGTGATACGTGTAGTTTTTGAAAGATCGCTTTGTAGGTGAATTTTCACGCGAATTTATAACCTCTTAAGTAGTTTCTTGTTTAGAACTGTCAAAATAACAACGCACGAATGTGACGGGTCCAGGTAGAGTTCGGCAAACTATAAGTTCAGCGTAACAACGCCGATTGTGTAGAGGGGCCATTAGCTGCTGTCACACGAGCTGGTCATTATTAGCTTCCCGTACAAAAAAATCGATTCTCCACTGAAAATTGTTTGTATTAAGGAAGTTTCAATAAAAAATGTCATAAAAGTAAACATTGAATCATTGAATCTGTGAAAATACACAAAATAATTTCAATGTGCTTCTCGCAAAACTAGTATTTAACTTCTAAATATTATATTAAAAATAACCTGAAAAAAAATTAATTATTTTTAAATACATAAAATTATTTAAAAATACTTATCAAAATGCCACTATTTAATTCCTTTTTTACACATAAATAGGGAAATTTTTAACGTTGGTCAACCTGCTAATTCACAATAGATGGCAAAACTTCTTTTATGCAGCCCTTCAAAGGCTGTATTTTATACAAGATTGCGGCATGCTTAATATGCGTGTATTACCCATTTCATCTGTACAAAATTTCCGTCGTTGCATTATAATAATGAGTATAAGCTTCCGTGGAGAATGGGTATAACTAGGTATCAATAGTAGTGTACATTAGGCTTCTAGTTTCATGCTTTTTTCTTTCCAAAACCACCAATACTTTCTCCGGATTTTGTGATCATTTATTCTGTCTCTTTTTGGGATACGATTGTCGTGTTTTAGCAATTTTCTAATTTTCTTTGTGTATTTTATCGTTTTGTTCATCCTTATTCAATGGGCATGATACAGTAATGGTATATTGGATGGAAGGTCTTGTAATCTAACGCATGCTCTTTCAAATTTGCACATGTTTTCCCTTTTAACGTCGCTAATATTGTACCATATAGCGCAGCCGTAAGTGAGAATGGGTCGTATTAGTGTCAGATATGCAATTGTCTTGATTATTGGGTGCAATGCCGATGAATAAAATTGCGTGCACGTTTTGTTGAACGCTTCCTTGGCTTTTTGAATTTGGAGATCGACGTGTTTGTCGAAATTGAGTTTTTCGTCTTGATATTCGTCAGATATTTAACAATTTGCTTTCTTTTTATGTCTTGTTGGTTGATTTGGACGTTAAATTCTTTGTAATGTGATATGGTATCTCGGTTCGCATCCCTGATGTTAATATGGAATAATATGGTGTCACATTACACGATATTTAGTGAGAGCTTCCTCTCTTCCAAGAATTCCTTGGCTAATTTGCATTGCTTCGTTAGCTGCTGTTCAATGCTGTATATTTTTGAATTTCTGCTATAGATAACAATTTCGTAAGTGAAAGCGATTGTGTTATCTAGTATTCGAAGTAACTTTGCTGTATATATATTGAATAGCAGTGGTACTTTTACAGTACACTCTTGTAGCCTTTCTTCTATTTTAAATTTTATTTGTGTTGTTACTCTACCTGTAGAGCTTCAATGGGTGTTTCCACACGAGGAAAAAAGCTACCGCGAACTTTTCGATCCAAACTGGTTTTTTTTCGAACAAATTTTAATCGTCCACACGGGGAAAAAAGTTCCCTGCGAACACTTCATGTGCAGATAGAGCAATACCCAGCGGGAAAAATTCTCTCTTTGCATTACCAATGTAAGTAGGAAAGTAACCTGGGCAATGTTAATCTATAAATTACCAGCATCGATGGATTTTATCACGCGGATGTCATTGGAAAGTAACGTGTGCGTTTTTAGATTACCGTCGGAAACAAAGTGGTAACCAAAGACAAAAAGCTTTTCTGCATAGATTACCTTTTCGATTACTTTATGAAATTTAATTGTAATCTTATTTTTGGTGGTAAATTTTAATTTTTTTATTGAATTTTATAAGGAAGGGATTTATTATTAACTAAAACAAGTTTTAACAAAATTTATTTTTTATTTTCTACAAAGTATATTGATTACAAAAAAATTAATTGAAATAATTCTTTTCTGGTGAAGCCTTCTTTGTTTGATTTGATTTTATCGAATCTGTAAAGTTTTAAAAAATCTTGTCAATAATTTTTTTCAATATTATAGGTTGATATTATGCTTACCAAAAATAAGATCATTAATTTTACTTGTTTAACTGCACTAAACTTTTATAATTTATTGATTTTGGCTGCACACTTCTTTCGAACTAATTCACCGACTGACTGACAAAAACGCAAATTAAACTGTTTAACATTGCTGAAAAGTTTGTTAATTCCATACGTGTATATGTTAACTATGATATATATGTACATATATGCTTCGCATTTTATATTTCCTTTAGTTTTTGTGTTCTTGGTTTTTGACACATACAAACCTGTAGATTACCACTTCGATTACAAAATTCACTTATACGCAATTTTATGAGTAAAGAGAGAATTTTTCCCGCTGGGTATAAATGTGTCTGTGAGTTTTGAAGTTTAAGAGCTATAGAAATTAAACATTTTTATTTTAGTTTAAAATAATATAAATGGCACGGACATTGACGCAAAAGTTTAATAAATTCACTGGTTTCACCCCTATTCCAAATATCCATTTTGTGTTTTGAATAATCAAAATAGTTAATAAAACACAAACAAAAAAAATTCAAAGTAAAAACTTAGCGAAGTAACTAAATCTTATTATTTTAAATTCAAGCTGTAACTATAATTCTCAACTGCAGTCTCTAAACTCTAATCGGGGGAAAGATGGAAAAAAATATTATATCTACAAGTCCTCACCGTCGCAGTGAAAAATTCTTAACACATAACTTGCAAAAACCCCAATGCAAAGATTACTAACATACTATTTCTTCATATATAAATACCTACCTCTCCTACTTCTTAAGCCTTGTACAGACCAATGCGTTTTTCATTCGCACGACGGACAAAGTTGTAAAACGGGTGATGCATTTTCTTTAGCCATAGCTAGAAGAAAAATGTTTGTTTCATGAGGATTATTTATGACACTAAAAGGACACTTTATGGCCTTCAAAATTTTTGTTGTAAGTGAAATTTTTGTTGTATTTATATTAAAAGGGATAGGAAATAATTATTTCATTACTTTTAGAGGTACACCAAAAATTTTGAAGCCCACAAAATGCTTCTCTAAAAGTAATAAAATCATTATTTCTTATCCCTTTTAATATAATTACAACAAAAATTTCAAGTAAAACTGAGATTTCAAATACAACAAAAATTTCATTTACAACAAAAATTTTGAAGGCCATAAAGTGTCCTTTTACCATTATGAAACAAAAAATTTTGTTCTAGCTATGGCTAGAATAAATGCATCACCCGTTTTACAACCTTGTCCGTCGTGCGAATGAAAAACGCATTGGTTTGAACAAGGCTTTAGAAGCATGGCATTGAAATAAAATTCAAATGCACAAGAAAAATTTCATACCCTAAATAAATTACTTCTTGTATGTGTAGGTTTGTTGCTCGTGTTTCCAAAATTTTGTGGTAACAAATTTAATTTCGAATTTTCCGAATTTTACCCCTTACTTCTTGCCGCTCTCTCCTAAAGACAAAAGTGTTCGCGGTTTGTGCACCCATGACATTCATGTTGGTATGTATGTATGAAATATATAATAATCTAAGCGTCGTTTCAATATGAAAATAACTTCTAAAAATGTAAAATTTCCAATTGAATAAACTTGTGTACAATCAGCTGTTTTATTTTCGATTAGAGCTAAGTAAGGTACTCGCCAGTGAATTTGAAGGCGAACATGTTTAATACACATGTAGTGTGTTTTTCAATTCTGTCGCTTTCCACCGGCTAAGCCGAAAGTACAAATCTACTACGTTTTTGTACTTCCAGTTGTACTTATGGAAGTGAGACTTTGTACATTTGACGTTTGGCAATTTAAACTGTGTGGTTATATATGTGTCGTCATATTAAAAGTAGTATTTGTTGCCAAAACTGAGATTTAATATGATTTCTTACTTAATATATTTTCAAAAATGATTTTTTTATTAGATATTTATTTTTACACAATTATTTACCTTCTTTTTTATTTAAATCATTACTTCTTTGTTATCTTATTGAACATATTGATATAGTAATCTAAAAATTTGTTAAAATCTTAATAGTTAATTATTTTTATAGATTTTTTATAGTACAAAGTTCTTATCAATATGTTATGGTATAGGTTAGCTAAATTTTGCTGAAATTACTGCACTTAGATAGAAAGATACACGGGATTTTATTTTACATAGAAATAACGAGATGAAATTCTGAAAAAAATCTAATAGCAAATAAGTATAATAAAATAAAATTTAAATTTAAATTAATAAATACTCTTGATAACAATTTTAAGCTTTTCTTCTTTATTTACAGTTTTCGTTTTTTTACATATTCTGAATTAAGGAAAGCATATCAAAAGATAATATAAAAATATTATTTACTAGATGAGATTACGAAATTGTTATTATCTCAAATTCTTTTAAACATTAACATAGAATAAGAATAATAAAATTATATCTAAACCTCAAACTTAAAATTTAATAACCTGAACGAGATATTAAATGCACAAGTTTCACTTCCAAAGTACAACTGGAAGTACAAAAACGTAGTAGATTTGTACTTTCGGCTTAGCCGGTGGAAAGCGACAGAATTGAAAAACACACTACTTATACCTTATCGCAAGCAATTTGTTTGAAGTGTCAAATGTTGACATGCAAAGTATCTAAAAGTTGATAAATACAAGGAAGTTGTTTTAAAAATTTATATAATAATATAAACTAACAATATCGAGGTAATTAAAATAACTATTTAATTGTTGGGTCATTCGAAAGTTGACATAAAAAGTGTTTATATAGAAGAAAAGGCAAAGTAAAAAGTTAATAAAAATTAAAAATAATTAAATGGTGCAATGTTCGAAATGGATATGATAAAGAAAAATAGACAATTTTTAATTAATTAATACTAACTTATATTTTATTGCTACAACTAAATCTTAGATTTAAATAATTGATTTTATAATTTTTTTACAAGAAACTAAATTTAAATTTATTATATTTATTTAAATTTCCTTGTTTTCAGCTGAAATATATTAATATGTCAATTATGTATTTTTTAAAAAATTAAATAATTAATTACCTTAATTTTTTGTTAAAAAAGCCTGTCATGTGCATAACTGAAATATGTATTTCATTACTTATTTTTCAAATATTTCCTCTGGTATCGAGTGGTACATTTAATTGAACTCACCAACCAACAATTAAACTGACTATATATATAAGTTAAAAAGGATTAGTTTTTACCACGCAGTGCAGAAATTACACAAAGTCATTTTATTTTTAGTCGCAGCCCAGCTGAAATGCGATGCCATTTCGTCTGTTAAGGTGGATTTCAAAATATCCGTAAAAAATTTAGACGGGTCAGCTACGCGTTTCCGAAGAAAAGAGAATTTTATTAAAATTTTAGAAATATTAAAAATTATTTGACGACCAAATTGTTCCGTAGAAAAGTACCAATTTATTGAGGTTAGCGATGTTAGTTGCTAAAACTTCTTCAAAATGATTAAGATCATCTAGTGAAGCTATTGGCATCGAAAACGAGGGCCAAATACTTTCTGTAGAGGGATTTGAACTGCTAAGTAGTTCTTTATGCAGGGAAATAATTGAACATTGTATAACAGTTAGTACTTTTTTAATATTATTTTGGAACACCTCATGCTTAATTTGCATGTTGTCAATTTTTTTTTTCAATTCTATCCACTTTAGCTATTAAGGTGGATATTGTTTGAGGCTCTTCAAAGGACAATGAAGATATTGGTGGGTTCTCCATGCTTGTTGAGGCACCTCTGGTAATTTCTTGCTTAGTTGAGGATAATGAAATTCGTTATTGTTTTCGGAAATAATAAATTAAAGATTTTGTAATTAAAAATAATTTTTACCTTCTTCCGTATAGTAGGTAAAAATATTTTCCTCACTGTTCATGGCTGAAAAATAGAAATTAAAAGGCATGTATGAATAGAATGAAATACCATTGAAGGAGCATGCGTTGAAATTTTTAAAGCCACTGCTTTGCTTTGAATGTCTTTAAGCTTATAAATGTCGGTGTTCGAGGAATATTTGATATCTTCATTATATAAATGGAAAATATTAAAGTTAAATGAATATGAAAAAGTGGTGTAAAGTTACTAATATCGCAAGAGCTAAGAAATATAGGCTCATGGTTTTCTTGCGTTATCTGAATTATTTTGAATATTTTTTTGGTGACTAATAAGAAGAAGTTATTAGGAGGCCTAATTGAAAATTTGTAGTTTGGTGTTTTAATATATACTACACTCTACCAATCGGTTATAAATTTGACTGGAAACAGCAGTGCCCTTTTTAACATCCTTTTTAAGGAGATGTAAAAAGTTTTCATATTTGAAAGATCTGAAATTTTCAAGGGATCCATGTTGAGCAGCACAGCTAGCCAAATGAGATAAACAATGAAAATTAAAAGTGAGATACTCTTGGCCAGAAAATACAGAAATGTTTTTTAAAAAACTTAGTAAAAGATTTTGAGCAATTTTATTATTTCTCTTGCAGTTCTTATACCTAAGCTTAGCTTTAAAAAGTGGTTGTATCCATCTGTATTGAAGAAATATCAAATGGACCAGTGTAAAGTAAGAACTAATGAAACTCCGTTTCTTTCCACTGATCTAAATTAATTATAACACGTATTTTATACGCGCGGATTCTCGAAATCCGTATTTCTGAGAGTATTATAAATGTTTGCTGGGGTACCCTTACCTACCAAAACAAACATCGTCTTGATGCATGAAGCCATGTTCATTTTTCCTACTGGGTCTTTAATTTTGTTAGTTCTCATTGGAAATGTCATCTGATATATGTACTGCAATATAATCTGCCAAATTTCCTGTAAAATAAATTATTGTGTTTTAAAATAAAAATTTAAATTTAGGGGATTATAAAATTCTACAGAATTTGGGCAAATTAAAAGCATTGGGTAAATTTCTTTTTTGTTATTAGTAGCAAACACTTGGTTTCTTTGGTAAACTTTCAGCCTTTTATTGAGTGCATAAAATTCGATGGTCACTGAAATGTGCATCTTCTATATGGATGCACATTAGATATATTTCTTTTACATTGCAAATCCGCTTTTACTGCAATGCAGACCTTTAATTTAAAGATTAGTTGAATTTATTGATATATATATATATAGCATAAAACTATTTTGAATTCTTAAAAATGTGTTCGGTTTAAAATTAAACGCGGCAGAGGAAATTTGCGGTTACTTAAAACGTTATTTTTGGTGTTTTTAATTGGTAAAAATTGTGTGTTCGAAGTGATATAGAAAATTTTAACTTTTAAGAAGTAAAAATATATTATACATTTATTGTAAACTGTATTAATTTTTACTTTAAAATGAATTCGTACAGCTCCAACAAGATTTTATACATAACATAATTCAAAAAAAATAAAATAAATTTTTTATTCCGTTTCATCTTCATTTGTTTATAACAGGGCAGCCTTCCTTTACTTCTCGGTATTATATCTAGACTACTAGTTATTTTTCATAGCACATTTTCTTCAGGTATGACATGACATGAACATAATAAAATTGAAGATTATTTAAAATTTTTCAACAGCAATTATGCAATTCCCTGTAAATGTGGTTTGTGATTAGATTTGACTAGTTCTGAATATTTGTACGTTTGACTGATTTAATTCTGTGACTCTGTGAGGTTAAATATATTATCCGAGGCCTATTGTTTTAGACAAACATACAGCAAGATAGATGGGTAAATATTTATAACCCAAAGTAGGGTGCTGTCATTTTTATTCTAAGCTTAATATTTTCGAATTAAATATTTGAATTTTTTTTTTGCTATATTGACAGTAAAAACTTCATATATAAAAGTAGTCGCGCTACACTTGAGTGTATAGTTGCATACAATAAATCTCATGAGCAAAATATCTCTAGATCTAGATAATTAGATCACAGGGTGATAGTGCGCTGAGAGTATTACCCCTTGCTGGGTTAAATGTTTCACTCACAGCAAAAACATTGTTTAGAAACAAAATATAAGCAAATAAACAAGTGTGACACCAGGCCATTATTTTCATTTTGGAATTGAAAATGTAATAAAAATGCTATATCACTTCAGACTGCATTGAAATTCATGTAAATGTGGACGACTTGCCACTTTTTAAAAGTTTTTGCCAAACTTTGTGGCCAATATTAGGGGCTTTTTCCGGAAAGTTAAATTTCAAAACTTTTTTGATTGGTGCATGTACTGGATTAAGAAAATCAGATTTTGTTAATGATTATTTGAAAGAATTAATAAAAGAAGAAGTTGTTTGTAAAGCAATTATAATTCAAATAAATAAAATATTTATAGAATTAAAAATTCGGCTTTCTGTATGTGATGCGCCAGCAAACGGCTGTACAAAATGTCAGTAAAAAGCCATCAAAATTATAAATAAGCTTACCTATAGTACTATTTGCTTTACGAACTGATCAAGGCTTTAAAATTAGAATTAACATTTCCCATCATTTGCAAAATTTTCGTCAAGACACTCATATTTTGAAAAAAATCTACATCAAAATGGTGTCACGATTTCCACTTGATGTCATGCACTTAATTGATCTTGGAGTGCATAAGAAAATACTTAATGCTCACAATTGCACCTAAGAGAAGAAAACCGGTTTAGACAACAAATTATTATCGATGAGATTTTATATCCTCAAAAATTTGGGATAAAGAATAGAACTTTGAAAGAAATTCCAAGGTATAAAGCTTTTGAATCACATCAAAGTATTTTGTAAACCGGCATTGTGTTATTTACAGTTATTTTAGATTCAGATTTATATGAGCATTTATTACTGTTGTATGGGGCTTATATCTTGCTTAAAAAAATGTAAGAAAAATATTGATTATTAAACAGACATGCTGGAAGGATTTGTTAATAAATTCAAAACAGTTTACAACGAAAGCAGTTTTTCATATAATGTGCATAATTTTTAACATTTACGCGACTGCGTTCAATGGTATGGTAATGTTGATAATTTTTCAGCTTATTAGCTTGAGAAATATTTACTGCTCTTGAAAAAAGATTGTCGCAAACCGACAAAAATTTTGAAGCAGCTATGCAATAGAGCTATAGAAAAGAGCAAATCAACATTCAATAAGCAAACCGGTATCAGAAATTTATCAACAAAAAAAATAATATACAATTCCAATGTAAAAGAACTTATTTTACGGTATCTTCCTTCTTAGTAGCGCTATACCAAAAAAAATTTTGCTACACAAAACCTCTCATTCCTTTTGAAGTAATAGTTGTTGGCAGAAAATTACTTTATATGGAAAAGTGTTTTGAAGAACCATATGACTCAATTCGTACTTTGGGAATATCTTATGCTAGCATTATATGTGAGATGGATAAAAATTTTCCGATTGACGAGATACTATACAAAACCATGTGCTTACCTTATCAAAACGGATATTTCTTCACACCCATCCTGCAACAATGCATAAACTAATTATAAATTTTAACAAATCTGAAAACAAGTCTGAACACAACAAAAATTTCGAGTAAGAATTTACAATAATATTATTTTATATTTTCTATATTTATTCCGTATGAACAAGTTGATAACAAAATAAAATCTTTATAAAGTAAGAATGAGTGCCTTGGAAGCAAAAGTAGACGAGATAAAAGCAACAATGGACGGATTTAAATCAACAATGGACGGATTTAAATCAACAATGGACGCTATTCAAGCAACAATGGACGGCTTAACCAAAAAGTTTGATAATATGTGTGAAAAAGTTGATAAACTGGAGAATAAAATAGAGCATTTTTCACAGTTAACCGTAAAGCGTGATGTTCACGTGAAGAGAACATACCCAGGAAATCCCAATCTGCATATATTCCCATTTAAAACGATGGAAGAGCTGAAAAATGTAGATGAAAAATATAAAGACATTCCGGAACAAGAAAAAGTTAGATACATGTAGTATATTTGATTTCTTAAAGATCTTTTGGTTTATAGATAGCTTATATCAAAGAAATGATAGGTAAAAGACCTCTATCAAAGTGCTTTAACATGTTTTTCTTCCAGGATGTCCTGATGCAAATTAACTGGAGTGGTAAACAACAGAAATTTGCATTAAATTCCTTAATATTTTTCAACACATATTTATTTGGTAAGTTAGTTTTCTTTGTGAATTTTCATTTTTTAACAATTTTTTCTTATAGAAACCGTAAAGAACGAAAATTTTGGATACACGGAATATGATCAGTATATGCGAAAATGCATTTCTAATGCGAAAAATAATTTATATAAAAGTACTTACAAAAAAAGAAAACAAAATAAAAATAATCACAGTTCCTAGTTAGGTTATTTTATATTTTTATTATTAATTTTCAATTATTATTAAGCCACAATTAAAGTTGTTTTATTATTATGTTATAAATTATTATTTCCCACTTTAATTTATTAAATTAATTCAAATAATAATAAATTGAAATAATTAAAAATGAAGTCCAAAATGATATTTCACTTTGCTATTGATATTTAACACATAAAAATTACTCACGGCCCATATACAAATTATGCAAATATACAGCGTTGTAGCATGAACACCAGGCTGGCGATGCAATGGCTAGGCCATTGATAACAACAATCATATGAAGTAGCCCAAGTGCTATGAAAGATTGAAAAATTCTAGGAATAGAATCATTCTAAAAAAAATTTGAATTTTTAAAAATATTTAAAGAATAAAATTGAAACACGAACAGGTGATGGATTTATAAACATTTCTAAATTAATAGTGAAGAAGAGTTGTATAGATTGAACCACAGAAAGAATTTTAAAAATCAGGAAATTATATAAAATATAATAAATAAAAGTAAAAGAATTTGCTGTTAAGGAAAGTTTAATTCATTCTTAACAGGCGCTATGTACAACGTTGTAGTCCTCTATACAAAAATATCGGTTCTTAACAGGCGAATTCTGTAGTGACGACGAAAGAAACATGGCGTCTAAATCTGAAAACATATATGATCTGAAATGTCAAATCAGATGTCGCAGATTGTTAAATGTTTGAAAAGTGTTTTAACTTAAAAAATTGAAGAAAAGTTAAGAGCTTTTAATTTTATTCATGTAAATTGTTTTATAAAGTTAAATAATGAATATTAGTGAAGTAAACCGAGATGAGATACACAGAACAGGAGGATCCAATAAGAAAAAATTCACAATAGATGTCAATTTTCTGTGACTACAGGGTTTAAAAAGCTGTATATAGTTACTACACGATTCCAACCAGTTATGTACACAGTTCTCCATACAAAAGTGGCTTCGCCTGTAGTTCCGCCTGTTAAGAAAGGGTATTACTTATAAATGCAACCTAAAATGATTATAATTGCGTAATACTTTAATAGTCTTGTAATATTAGTGAGATCTAAATTAATATTATTAAAATTAAAGTAATAATAAGGGTTTGATTTGTATATTTTACTTTAGATAAACAAAAATCTGTGTATAAAAGTGGTTGAAATTTTTTAAAAAATTAGGCTTTGAATAGTTTATTTAAAGATCTGGTTAAACTAGTTTTTAGTGAAAATTTTTTGAATTTACTTTTTTGGAAGCTAAGAGTAAATTTGAATTGGTAAGAATTTTTTCTAATGAATGGCTCATCCCAGCTAAAACTTTTTGCTTAAATTTCTTCTTAAAATAAATAATCTTTTAATAGTTTACTGTAATTTGATCTATATCAGCCAAGAATTTTTATAAAATTTCGAGAACATTTACAAGACTAGGCAAACAATAAAAGTCTGGCGTTAACTGCTATATTAGAAATTTTATAAAAACTTTAAAAGTTATTTTGCTTTAATAATAATTTTTCCAAATCAGAACCTGTTTTCGAATTATACCGATTGCTAACTTTATAAAAGCTGGCATTAACACCTTTGGCACAAAACACTTTTAAGGACTTATTAGTTGATAAAGGCGATTTTGTCTATTGATATCGAGTATATGTTAGATTTTTATATATGTTGTTCCGAAATAACGTTTAAACGTATTTTTCATCTTGTGTTGAAGGGCTTTTTATTTACTTCGACAAGAATTTGAAATTATTGACTTCATTGGGAAATTGTTTGGCTCAAATAGTATTAAACGTGCATTTGTTTTTGGGAAATTTATATAGCTATTTGTCAAAGCTAATAAATTATGCCATTAGTACGGATGTGCCAAATTTAAGTGCAATAATACGGCTAATTAACTACATCAGTACAACTTATAACAATTTCTTATATATAACTTATATAATTTCGGGCAATCAGGTCTGAAACGGATGTTTTTATAAATTGAGTAAAAAGGCACCATGCATTAAAAAGCATTAAAATAGTCCGGAAAACTGTTTTTCTCGTTGGGATGCTTCAGGAGATTCATTGATAAATTAACCCTCAGAAAGTATTAGCTAATGTTTAAGTTACAAAAATTCCTTTTATCAGAATACAGTAATGCATTTTAAACACTTTGACATTAACAAGGGTCAGAGAGAAAAAAAATGTGAAGATTTAAAAACGGCCTTAAAAGAAAGGCTCCAAACTAAATTAACAAAAATTATAATATTTCCATATAATTCTTATATAGTTCTTTTTTGAACTTCAAGCAAAATTTTAAAGTTCATTCATAACAGCAATTTATTTTTGTAGCACAAATAACTGAAAAATATCAGGCCAAGCCATTAATATGAGAGTTTATGCTGACAAAAAACTAAAACTAAATTCAATTTATACAAATGAAATTTCATTTGTAAAAAGATGAATTTCATTTATAAAAAGATGAAGTTCATTTGTAAAAAGGTGAATTTCGTTTGTAAAAAGATGAACTTCATTTGAAAAAGATTAACTTCATTTGTAAAAAGATGAATTTCATTTGTAAAAGGATAAAATTCATTTGTAAAAGGATGAAATAAATCTGAAAAACCGTATCAGTTAAATAAAAATCATCAAGATTAAATTAAGAGTATGTAATACAATACAAATTCCTTTTTTTTATTATTTAAATTAAAATCAATTTACAAAAATATAAAATTTATTCGATAATTTATTTCCAAATATTTTATTATTTATATAAATAGGTCTATGCCATATTTTTTTAAAATATATATGAAAATTTAAAAATTTTTTTACTGTGGATGAAATTCATTTTTAAAAAGATGAATTTTATTTATAAAAAGATGAAGTTCATTTTTAAAAAGATGAAGTTCATTTTTAAAAAGATGAACTGCATTTGTAAAAAGGTGAATTTCATTTGTAAAAAGATGAACTTCATTTGTAAAAGGATGAAATAAATCTGAAAAACCTGTACATACTGAGAGACGATAAATGTTGATGCCTTTCGCAACAATTTCAACTAGTTGTAATATCAGTATAGCTTAGTCATTCAAAAAATAGGTCAAAAACAAATTTCAGCAACTCAACGACAGTAGTAATAAAAAATGCTTTCAATACTACATACTACAGGGCTGCACAACGTCGAAGGTGTTGAGGGCCATATAAGCTTCAAGCGAAATGCTTTAGGGCCGCAGGGATGCTAAATATTTTGTACAGATTTTAATTAACAAATAAAAAAAGTTCCTAAGTTTGCTGATATGTAATTAACCATTATGATGTTAAATAAAGCTCATATTTATTAATAAATAAATTTGACACATTGTGGAGCGGAGCTTTTCCATTTTTGTTGCTTAGAAGAGGGAAAAATATCTTGGAAGTATTTGCTAAATAAAATTTTTAAAAAAAATTTCCTAGTAAGGATACATGTGTTTTTTATTTTTATTAAAATTTATGATGGAAAATATTAATAAGAAATGTTACAGAATTGCCGACCCTATGCTGAGGAATATGCAATGCACAAGTGGGAAAGTGACTTATTTCGCCTTTCAGCAGCTGAGTTTTGAAAAGGTTCAATTTCATTTTGAAACCCTTCACTGCTGCAAACATTTCAAATATAAGCTAGTTTTTCCCTTAAAGCTGAATATTTAAATCATTTAGATGTTTTGAAATGTCGCAAAAGAAAAACAGATCATTATTCCATGCTTCTTTTTGAAGCTCTAGAAATTGTTTTGGTTCATTTTCGAGGAAGTTAAATGTTTTCTTTTTCAATGAAACAAAACGCTGGATAGCACGTTCACGACTCAACCATCTCACTGCGGTATGGTAAAGTACGTGGGTGTATTCAGCATCTACTTCTTCGAGAAAGGCGTTAAAAGTCCTATGCTTGAGTCCTCTAGATCGGATGTAGTTTACAATGGAAACTACTACGTTCATTACATTTTCAAAACCCAATTTTTCAGTTATGCATTTTTTTACTACACTAAAGATCTCCTTTCCTGTTGTGCGGCTTGGTAAGGAGCACAAACCAGCAAGCTCTTCTGTAATTTCAAAATTTTTATCAACTCCTCTAATAAAAATGAGAAGCTGTGCTGTATCCTGTAAATCTGTGCTTTCATCCATACATAAACTATAAAACAGAAAATTTCGAGATTTTTGCTTCAACTGATTACTAAGGTTTGTTGAAATTTCAGCTATTCTTCGCTGTATAGTCATTCTTGACAAACTGATATTCTCAAACAGCCGAATTTTTTCCGGACATAATTCAGCAACAGCAAATAAATTCGCCTTCAGTAAAAGATTTCCCAGCAGCAGCAATTTCTCTTGAAATCTGGAAGCCTACCTTGGTAGCTGTTTTGTTTTCAGTTGTTTTTTTCTTAAAAAATTGCTGTTCCTTTCATATAGATGCCATCAAACTAGCCGCTTTAATTTTTTTCTCACTCAGTTTCATTTAATATAGTGAGGATTTGTTGTCTCACCACACACAAGACAAATTATTTTTTCTTGAAATATTGTAAAAAAGTATTTGTTTGTCCACTCGGCATTGAAAACTCTGCGTTCCCTTTCAATTTTTTGCTTCATTTTCTCAAAAAAAAATATTTTTCACAACTATTAAAACCAAAAATATGGATTATGTAGATTTATTAATTTTAGTTTTCTAACTATTTTGAGATAGATTTCTAAATAATAATATTCACTGTTACTTGGTTGTCTTACAACTGCTTAACTTTTAAAGTGGCTACAAGTTTAAACTACCCAGGAAGACTTGACAAAAAACAAAAATATAGATGTATATGCAATAAATAAAAAAATTCTCCAGAAGAATATTCAGAAAAAATTATTTGTCTTAGTTATGCCTAGGCCTTAAAAAATTGAGAAATCATATCCACGCTACAAAAATTTACAAGAATTTACCTGTACATATTTTCCCTAAAACAATAGCTCGCTTTATACATGTTGAAAAACAAGCAAAAAATACTTTGCGATCAAACAGCCAAATGGCAAACACAAAAATATTGTTTAATTTGGATTTTTAGAAATTTTATGAAGTCTTTTGATTCATGTACATATATAAAAATATACGCGGGCCATTAGCAAGCACCAGTCGGGCCGTATGTTGTGCAGGCCTGACATACTACATACTACATACCCAACGGGAAATTTGGAATCAGAAGCTAAAAGAATCATAGATGAATCGCTTCATATTTGATTCTACAGAATGCAGGGGTAAGCAATTCATGTATTTTATATATCTTATAGGCATATATATACTCAACCCTATAAACCTAACACATTTAAAGTTATCACACGTATGCAATAAAAAGAGTGTGATTAAAATATGTGTTGACATTTCGGAAAGTACGCGTGTTATGTGGTGTTGTGTTAAAAAATTAGGTATATCTCAAGGAAACTATGTTTGTTTAATTTAATTGAATATATTATTGTCAATAAATGATTTAGTTAATTTGTAATAAAATCATAGTTAAATAAGTTTCATAGATAATAAGTTTAATAGTTAATAATTTTAGGTTAAGTTTTGTATTGATTTTAAGATTTATTAAATAAATTGCTCAATAGTGAATAGTGTTGAATAAATAAAATATTTAATTATAAACTATGTTTTACTTATTCCATTTTTAATTATTTTGTTAATTATGTATTTATTTTCAGACTTACACTTAAGTGAAAGAAGGATGGATATATAACACATGTGATTATATAGCATATATGCTGCTTCATCACTATGTGTTATATATCCATCCCTCTTTTATTAATGAAATATAAAATATAACACTTTATAAAGCTATAACAGCTCATATATGACCGGTACAATACTAACGCAGTTTTCTTACATGTGTTAGTAAGTGATTCCCACTGCGATCATGCTTTGGTTAAAATTTGCTATGATTAGATGAAAAGAGAATCGATTCATAGCTTCCCAGGGATGGATTACGAATGCATTGAGGAATCATTCTTTTTCCCGCTGGGTACCTTCTCTGGCAAAATAATGGAAAAAAATTTTTGGCGTAAATTTTCCGCTAGGTCATTTCTTAAAATTAAGTTGTAAATTATAGGATAGATGGCATTAATTCTTAGATGTCAAATATGCCTCAACATTTTTCTTTTTAGTGGGAACGCGTAGGAACGTATTTCGACGCGTGAAAATCCCGCAAATGTCGCATATTGTCAGAGTCAGGATTTGTCACCACTCTGGAAGCAAATTAACCGCGTTTTTCGCGATTTTGAGTCTAATTTGAACGAAATTTGTATTGAAATTTGGACTCGCCAAACTGGACTTAGAATAAGTCCAATTTGAGGCAAATCCCATACAAATCTAACTTGGCCAGAAGCCAGAAACCAAGTATAGTTGCGAGTGCTTTCATTAGGCTACGGTCCATATGGTAGCGAATTCCTGCGATTAGCGAATTTTCCCATATCGATGGGATTGATCGACATTTATCGCAGGTTGTCAAAATAATTTATATCGTTTTTTTTCATGCGTTTACAAATAGAAATTTTTTTTATGAAAAATATAAATTAAGGTTTCTACCAATTTTTAAAATGAAAAACTTACTATACAATAGAGTATTTTTAATTATAAGTAAAATATTTAATATAAATATGCTTTTTAACAAATAATAAAAATAATTAATACATGATTATTACCTAATAAATAAATAAGCATATTTATATTAAATATTTTACTTATAATTAAAAATACTCTATTGTATAGTAAGTTTTTCATTTCAAAAATTGGTAAAAACCTTGATTCTTATTTTTCATAAAAAATATATATTTTACCCGACAATTTGTAAACGCATGAAAAAAAACGATATAAATTACTTTGACAACCTGCGATAAATGTCGATCAATCGATCAAAATTCGCTAGTCGCAGGAATTCGCTATCATATGGACCGTAGCCTTACTCTCACGCGTTCTTGCAACGCGTTCTCACGCGTTGATATTTTGAAATGCATGTAAAAAGCATGTGATGACATTTGATTGGTTTCTATACTCTTTGATAAGTTGACATTATTTGATAATAATGGAAGTATTTATTTGAAAGGAAACACAGTTAAAACTTAATTCAATTAAATAAGAATTATTTAAAATATTTTTTCAATAATGACACCACCAATGGCATCGCCACGAGAAAGGTACTATAAATATGAACGGAATGGGATAAATGCTATTTTGCTAGGCCCTCCAGGTTCTGGCAAAGGAACACAGGTATATATACATTATATTCAATATCAAAAGCTTAGAATTTCTAAACTGATATAATTATAACCTTGACCTATTGAACAAAGTACGTATGATGACGGTACGTAAACTTGAACTATTTTAATTTTTGAGATAAATTTTACTAATATATCAGTTTTAAATATATTTGTTTAATTCATTAAAAGAACTAATATTTTTACATAAAAGTAACTAAGAGATAAGTAATTGTTTTGAAGAAAAATTTAATTAAACTTTTCTTTTGTTTTTACTAATTCATAAAACATATTTAAATTTTTAGGCTCCATTGTTGAAAGAGAAATATTGTGTTTGTCATTTATCGACAGGAGATATGCTTAGAGCTGAAATTGCATCAGGTTCTAAATTGGGAACACAATTAAAGAAAGTAATGGATGAAGGAAAGTTAGTATCAGATGATTTAGTTGTTGATATGATCGATAGCAATCTAGATAAGCCAGAATGCAAAAACGGATTTCTTTTGGATGGATTTCCTAGAACTGTACCTCAAGCTCAAAAGGTATTAATATTTTATGCTTTTATAAATTCAGTTAATACTATTATGAGCTCTTAAAAGATCTTAGGAGCACTTCTAAAAATTCAAAATTGAAATCAGTAATTTTTTATTATTAGTATTCAAAATATTTAAAACTAATCATTTAGCCTAATAAAAAAAGACTTAGAGAACATTTCAAAACACACAAAATTTGAAACTCAAGATAATTCTGTTTAAATGAATTTTTATATACAAGCTTTTGTTTCGTACCTAATTTTTATTAATAAACACTGTAGCTTAACTTATAACAAAATACAGCCCGAAAATAAGCTTTGTCCAATTCATATCAGCAGATACATAAATTTATATTTGTATATGTTAGGATTTTTAAAATAATAATTACGATAGAAAAGCAATTAAAAATTTTTACAAATTATCACATTAGCTAAGAAAATTATGTTCAGTAAAGTTTTGTGCAACTAATACTTTGTAAAACTCTTGTTTTATTTGTAGCTTGACGAACTACTTGACAAACGACTTACAAGCCTGGATGCAGTTGTAGAATTTTCAATTGAAGATAGTCTTTTAGTAAAGAGAATAACTGGTAGACTTATACATAGAGAAAGTGGACGCTCATATCATGAAGAATTTCATCCACCGAAAGTTGCGATGCGTGATGATGTAATATTTAATACTTATTTGCCTTACAGAATTACAAAAACTTACAGTTTACAGATAACTGGTGAACCACTTATTAGACGGAGTGATGATAATGCGGAAGCTCTTAAGAAACGCTTAGAAGCATATCACAAACAAACACGGCCTTTAGTTGATTATTACGCACAGAGAGGATTACATTTTAATATTGATGCTGCTCGTAGTTCTCGTGAAGTTTTTGCTAATATAGATAAAATTTTTCAGAGACAGCGAAAATTACACTCAGTTCTTTGAACAACAGCAAAAATCAAATAATTTTCAAATGATATTTTAATATTTGAAATTTTTTTCTTCATTTTTGAAAAATGTTTTTTTTTTTAATATGGAAAAATCAGTGAAATAATTGATCATATCATCAAAATTAATATTTTAATTTAGGAATTTTTGAATGTAATATGCTCTTGTTTATGAAATGTTTTGATTTGGTTGAAATATATTTTATGGGATTTTTGTTATAAGGGTAATTTTGGTTTTCTCTTTCTTACTGTATAGAAAAATTTTAAATAATAACTAAAAGATCTTTATCCCGTACAATTATTCAAAATATTCAATTTATAGATTTTTTTCGTTTTGTTTTACAAATTTTTTTTACTACTTAGAAATTTCATTTTTTATATTACGATAAGCTAATGTAGCAAATAACCTTAGAGGAATTGGAGCAATTGTTCAGGACCTATAAAACGTATTCGTAGTAGTTACGTGAAATTAAATGAGGCAGTACAGGAAAAAAATTAACTTTATTGTAGAGCGTATTATTACTTGGATTGATAACTTATGTAGAAACCATCTAAATTTTGCTTTAACAAAAAGGAATTGGCCTAGCTAAAATGAAGTTAATTTATATGATGAAAAAACATAAATATAAGGGTTGCTTCTTTCCAATTTTCCAAGAAGAAAGTAAAATTTATTCATAATAAAGTTCTATAAATACCAAAAATAGGTTAAAATAAATCCATTACTATATCTATATTTTTCTGGTATAATTTGGGAATTATTATCTAACAAATTTATTAAATAATTAAATGATTTATATGATAAAATGACATTTTGAACACTAATATCACTTTTCCAATAATTTAACAAGGGAGTATCGTTATTATTTTCAGTTTTAAAAAGTATTTTAAGAGTAGTTTTACTTTCCAAATTTGAACTATTGCTATATGACGTATTGAGCAATATATGCAATTTAGTTTCAACAACGGTTAACATTAAAAACTTTGTTCTTCGATTAGGATAAACAGCTTCGATTAAAATTTTTAAAAATTGTTTAGAATGTATTTCAGATAACCAACTAAAATTATTTAAGGTTTTTTTAATAATATTATCTATAGTTTTTTCATACAAATCATTGAAGATTAATAGTTTATCATTTTCTTTTGTTTGAGCATGGACTGAGTCATTCCACAGCTTTATTCCTTGTTGGTTTAAACATAATTCACCTAATAATTCTAAGCATTTTTTACAATAAACAGCAGTATCCATTACAGTGTAATTTGTTAAATTTTCTTTGTTAATTACAATAAAATAGAGTCCAAAGAAAATATCCTCCAGGTTAATTACTATCTCAGTCAATTTATGTCCGTCATTGTGACAAAACCAGTCACCTATTTCAGTATTATCACTTGGTAGCTCTAAAATTCGTTTAAATTTTATTGTTTTACTAAATAATCTAGTAGAACAATTACTACAGACAAAGTTATATTGACTGTCAGTTTTAATAGCTGGACACAATTTAATGTTGCTGTTGGTTTGTCCATTTTTGGAAATATCTACCAGCTTTAGATTTTCTGGCTGTAACAATACACGAAAACTTATATTTTTATCTTTGACACACAAAGAGGTTAATGAATTAGGTAGTATTACTAAATTCGGCAAGATAATTATTTGTTTTTCTGATTTGTCTGGTGACATAATAATTTCCTTAGCATTAACTATTATTTTGAATTTTTCATTAATTTCTGATAAAGAAGAGACAGTGCAAAGAAATACATTTGCGCACTGAAGATTAGGACGAACTTCTATTAAAACTTTATCTATAAACATAACCATTTTTTACTTAATATCAAATTTGCAAAAGTTCAATAATAAAAATAAAACTTTTAAACTTTTTTTTGTCCAAGTTGAAATATGTAATCTTAGTAGCAATTATAAAGCTAAAATAATTTATTGCTTTTTACAAAACCAGGTCACATTCTTATTTCAAAAGTAAAGACTAAATGACAGCCGCAGCTTAATTTTAACATAAGAATATCTCGAGTACTGCCATACATTATGAAGTGGTGTACAGCACTGATTCAAAATGGGCATATATTAAATTTGCTCAAAATAGAAAATAAAAAACTTATTTAAATAACTGTTCTAAAGCCGTCAAACATATCAAAATTATGCTTAATAGTTGAAACAGGAAATCAGAAGATTCAATTGTTTCAATACACAAATCAGCCTTACATACAGTTGAAAACTGTACAAAAATAAATATATTCAACATGAAGATTAAAAATTTTTTACAATTAGTTATTTTGCAATGAGCAATAAATATTGCATTTATATGCTTGACTTAAATTTAAGGGACCACAGTTTATATAGTAATATGGTGAGAAGCTGTATATGTGTTTGCTACGTTGATCGTTTTAATCTAAGGTGAATAAATTTCCCTTGATATGGAATCCATTAAACGTCGTACCAATATGGCTACATTATGCATAGTACATATATTACTGAAAAATAGCTGTGTATCTTTTTGTTCTTTTCAGGACTCACGAGTTTTGCAATAGTCATTAAGTTTTTTGTCTAGAGCTTTTTGTAATTTTTGGTTGACTATACATTGCGACTTATCTATAGACATGATGGCAATATCGTCTGCGAATGTACCTATTAATGAGTCTTTTGTAGTGGGTAAGTCAGCTGTGTATATTAGGTAAAGCAATGGTCCCAGGACGCTTACCTGAGGAACACCTGCCTTTATTGGATAAAGTCTTGACTTAGCATCCTCCAGAGGTACCATAAATTTCCTATCATTTAAGTATGATTCGAGTAACTTGCAGTAATTGTATGGTAAGGCTACGCTCATTTTATATTTTAACCCCTCGTGTCATACAATCAGCAACTTGACTGATGATTGGAAGATTAAGCTGAACAAATCCAAATCAACGCACGTAACTTTCACGCTACGTAGAAAGGACGCCAACATGAACGTTTATCTTAAAGCAGAAAGTATCACTCAAGCGGAAACAACTAATTACCTGGGTCTTCACCTGGACTCCAAACTGAATTGGAAACATCATGTACGTAAAAAAGTCAAGCAGATAAATCTGCAAATGCTGAAAATGAACTGGTTTATTGGCAAACACTCTAAGATGAATCTCAGTTTTTATTATTTACAAAATAATATATATATATATATATATATATATATATATATATATATATATATTTCTATATAACTACAAAAGTTGTTCTAATAGAGAAAATAATTTGTTACATACATTTTTTGTTTATTTATAACATTATCACGAAGCTTCCTCTATAGAAACGGAAAATTTTAAATTAATACAGCTGTTTAAGCTAAATTATCAAATAAACAGTAGTCATTAATAATTTCATATATTTTCCCATGACCAAATTTAATATATATTTACCTTTAATATAATACTGTAGTGACATATTCTAAAATATAGCAAAAATAATTATTAAAATCATATTTGGATAAGATTGAGCTTTGTAAAGAAAATATTGATTTATTTCATTAATTAAAAAATAAATTTTTTTACAATAGTTTGAAAACAAAAATGTCCAATTTTTAATATGTTTTTCTGGTTAAAGCCAAAGAGTGTATAGTTTAAAAATTTGATTTTAAATTATGTGTTACTTGATAATTTTACTCATGTAAATGATATTTTCGTATAGCATATGGATTCATCACTATGAATGTTATGAAAAGAAGGCAGTTTTAGCAATAATTTAGAAATTTAATCATTAACTGGAATTATTATACAATTTTTTTTCGGAGCTCACATGGAATAATTCTGAACGACTAATTGACTAATCGAACAAAGAAAATAGAATGCCTAAAGCAAACCATTTTAAAGAGGAACTTCATTCTAACAACATTAAAAAAAAAGATTTGTTGGTCCTTATTTAACGACAACAAAGTGATAGCTTACATATCGTTGTTTCGCAATAGTAAAATTTACTGAGTTCTTTAAAATGCTCTCTTAAATTTTCAAGAAAAAATATTTTCTATTCATGAGCTTTATCTAAGAATAATTACCATAACTTATAAAAACCATTAATGTAGTTTTTATATTTCTAGGAAAACTACTGCCAAAAATCAATTAAGTGGTCTGATATAGATCTTAAATGTCATTTTTTATTAAAAGAGATATTATAAGTAAAATTATTCTTAAATTATTGAAAATATATAAAAAAAAATGGCATAACAGTTCTTGTTTTTGTAAAATCAGAAAACCTACCTGGAAAAATTCATGGACTTGAAAAAGTTTTAAAAAGTACATAAGGTAACAAGAACACTTTTACGTCCGGCTTCGAAAAATATGCAAGAAGTTATCTTAAGCAATAAATTTAATTTTAACAAAAGTTTTCTAATGGATTTGAGAAAAATAGGTAAAAATTTAAGTGAAGATTTAAAAATTTGTATATCTCAATAAATAAAGTCTAACTTTACTTAACTAAATACAATATTTAGGTTTTATAAAATAAACCTTAAATATTCTTGGCAACTAATATTTCTTCCAAAATTCCTTTTATGTATATTATTTGGTAAAAGTTTTTCTTTGTTTTGTTTTTAAGCTTTAAAACATTTTAATTTCACTAAAAAGTCCTAAAATCATTTAGAAAATACATGATTCATCATCATAGTTTCTGTCCCAGTATCCTCCTTTAAACAACCAATCTTCATGTTTTGTATAAGGATTGGTATCCATTGTGAACCACCTAAAATATTTAATTAAAATTATATTTAAAAATATCCAAATATGTAATATTTATAGAATAGTTAATTAAATGGAAGGAAATATCATTTATTTAACAGATTTTCTAAAAAATTCAATGAAACTAACAACGTGACAGCCAGATTTTTATTTAAAAAGGCTAAAACTTTGGCTTTTCTAGATAAATTAAAATTCTATGATACAAAAAATTGGTTACTGCGAATTCTTGTAGTCTTCTAATTTGTCGAAGGTAAATAAAATGTCTGGATGAGAAAATTTAAACTTACATGAAAAATTGAAAGGTTTGATTTGATTACGAAAATAGTCTTAAAAATATTTTTACAACTTTTAGTTACCAATAAGAAACTAAAGCTATAAGGACTAATGATGCATTGAATATCCTAACTACTTTTGCTGTAAAGTTATATTATACAACTCCAAATTTGCAGTTATTTCGGTTACTAACAATAAGTAAGGAAAATCGATATGGGTACAATTGAAAAGATTTTTTCCATTCGATTAATCAAACATATGCAGATATTTAAAACTACTACAAATGCAAAAATATTAAATAAACAGCAAAATCATTTCTATTTAGAAACTACCATTGATATTGCTTATATATAAAAGTTAAATGTTTTACTTCAAACATACCTTGGTATCCATTCTTCTCCTTTTTTACCTTTTCGAGACTTTCTAGCATCACGTTGTTTTTCTTCAAGGCGAGTTTTTTCAATAGCAGCACCATCAATATCCCCACATTCTAATTTTCTAATGTCTGGACGTAATCGAGAATCTGTTGGACATAATGTTTTTGGTGGTTTCATACCTGGTTCCATTTCATTCAATGACATTGCAAATAATGTAAATTGATAGTACTGGAATTTAATAAAAAAATTTTAATAAAAAAAAAAAAAAATAAAAAAAAGTTACTTCTGCTGTATTTGGAGGCCTAGAATCAGCTTCCCATAAAGCAAAAGAACGTGGTATATCTATTGAATATGTTGAATCACATTTTGGCATATCACCATCTAGTGGTTCAGATATTTCTTCAGCCTAGAAAAATAATTTTTTTTAAAAAAGAAATCCATAAAATGTTTTTTTCTTACATCTTGAACAGAAAGACTTCTAAATGATGTCATCTTAAAACTGTTTAACTTCGAAAATACCTTTTTGGGCGTATTAACAGGAGATTCATTTGGACTTTTTGTTTTATCATCCCGTCGAAATTTATGAGCATTTTCTTTCATATATTCCTCGTATGCATTTATATCAGTACATTTTATAAATTCTGTCCATTTACCGTAAAGAAAATGTAGCTTCTTTTTGCTAAACAGAAGATAATATTTTAATTAGTTGATTTTCAAAATAATTATTTCAATACCTTTTATCCATGATAAATCCTTCAACTCGATGAAGATCTTTCGATGCCCAGCCAGCTGGCTTAAAAGTTAGAATTGCTTTATGGCCAGTTGAGTGATTCGTTACTTCCATTGTCCCATACTGCTCCATCCATAGTTTTCCAACAATTATATTATGCACACAACAATTAACATTGGTCCATGTGTATGCTTCATTCCACCTGGAAATTATATGCATTCATTTTAATTGATAATTAAAGTAAAATAACTAATGATTAAATTCTGTGTGATGTTTTGATGGGATTTTATTTTGTAGCTAGAAAAAAATAATCTCTTCTCATAGTTAAATATTAAATTTTTTTATTTATTTCATAAGAAAACTAAAGTTTTGGATTTATTTGATCAAATATCAAATTTACTATTTACTTACTTTGGAAGCTCTACTGTTACAATCCCTTTCGGTTGAATTTCCACACTTTTACCCCAAAATTTTAATTTTGGATGTATAGAACCATGGAAAACAAAATTTGGCGAGTCTGCATGGAAAGCAGATACTGGTGGATGATGTGAGACCTTAAAAAACAAGAATATTGAATTTTTTTATTTTAGTATTAAATATTTTTCGCTTGTCAGCTGCTTAGGAATCAATAAAACTTTTTGATTTTTTTAGTTTTGTTTACTTATTTAATTTAAAGAGAAGTTATTATAATTACTAGCTCTCAAAATACGAGTAGTTTAGACTGTCTATATAAATTTCCAGAAAATCTTTATTTTATTTCTGAGGTAGTATTTGCGGAATTTGTTTGTTGAAATTTGAAAAAATAGTTTGCGTAAAAAATTTTTGTGAAAAAAGATTAAAAAACATTAAAAAGTTTCAAATTTCAAATAGCCATATTTTCTCTTTAAGTTTGAGCAGGATAGGTACCACCAGGGATCCACTAGTAAATAAATGAGAACTCACCTGTTCACAAACAATTCTGTATTCAGGCCGTGTTAGTTCGTATGTTTCTCCCAAAAGTGGATTAAAAGGTTTTCCTAGACGTTCCCAATTTGAAGCGAGTGCAGATACCGCAAAAGCTATATTAAAAAAAAATGTTGTTCCTAAAGTGAAATAAAAACTTTTCAATTTATTTTATTGTTACCAGCAATATATTTCATTCGGTCGATTGGGTCTGTCTGTTCTGAGGCAATTCTTATTAATTTTGCATACTCCATATACTCACACATACGTTGTAAAAAACTTAAAGGTTCATTGAATATAACTGGCATTGTAATTTTACTCAATTCTTTTCCTATACAATTTTTTAACACTGACCATATACTGAAATCATTTCTGGAAAACATTGGAACTGGAAGTGATGTTCTAGAAATAAAATGAAAAAAAAAAGAAGAAAATTGATTAGTTTAATTAGCCATCAATTCCATAACTAGTCACAAAAAGTTATTGTTTTTATTTCAACCCATAGTTATATATAAGATTTTTGTCATTTTCAAATTGTAACGTAATAGTTTAAAAAATATAAATAAATTCTTCACCATAATGAGTGGATTTGAGCGGCGAAAATCACATAAAAAATATACATGGATTATTACCTAAATTCCAAAAAAAACATCTTGTTTGAGAATTTCATCTTAAAAATTATACTTTGTTTTCTAGGTATTTATACCAAATGTATCAAAAATAAATGTACTAAAAAGCCATTAATGGACAAAATTAATAGCCAATGTTGGCTGTGAGTAAAGAAAAGCAGTAATAATAACTAGAAAAGTTTTTCTATAATATAATTACTTATTATTTCGAAATAAAAATAAAAAAAATCTACAAGGCTGAAAATATATTTAACCATAAGAAATATTAAAGTTGACTATATAATTTTAATTTTATATTAAATTGACATTAATTTGCGTAGTTTAACAATCCTTTTTCACTTTTGTGGGAAGTTTAAAGTAATTTCAATCAATTTTTTGATATCATTATAAAAATTAATCTAATTTTATCGCACCATTTCAATAGCACGCACTTCTACATTATAATTTTCTCAGAAGAAAAAATATCAAAAAATAATTAAATACTGAAGGCATCAATTATTTCTAATAATTAGAGTTTAATTTTCAAAGTTATGTCTAAAAAGACACATATTAAGTTACCCAGCAAACTTTTAAAATCTCTTAAATAATAATTATATATTTGCTTCGTTCTTAGTACTTTTGTTAGGTAAAATAAAGAATAATTAGAGCCAAATTAAATTAAGTATTTACAAATTATACGATATCAAACTTTTACCTCAATTTTACTGGGTAAGTTAATAAAAAAAGCGATTTTCAAAGTAATAGAACTTAAGGTTAGAATTAGAATATTTGTTTTATTACATTGAAAAACAATAACACTTACAGTTCTAAATTAATGGTTTCAAAATTTTTCTAAAAAGAATCAGTTTTTTGGATTATTGATTGTTCTGAGAATGACGTTTAAAATGAATACTTTTTGGCTCTTTACCTTAATTAACTAGGTTAAAATTAGCCGTTTGAGAATCAAAGCTAATTTAGAATTTATTTAGATCGTATATAGAAGGCTGAGCCCTAAATCTGAAACAGAATGTATGCCGCTAGGATGGAGAAAAGGAATATACATAGCTCTTGTTATTATATAACTTTATTAAGGCTTTCGAAACAGTTAATATGGCACAACCTCAAAATTAAACCCAAATATTCCCATTTTGTTCATTCTAGTTTTTGTAATTAGCAAAACATTATAAATCAGTTCAAATATCATTATAGTAGAAGGAAGCTTCAATATACTAAAATTAGCACCTTCCAATTTGGTTTTTCATGAATTGAAATAAAAGCAAAAACATGATTCCATGATAGCTAATGCTGCTTTTCTAATAACAAATCTGATTTTGTTACAGTCAAATTTTTTCATGTGATAAAAAACCGATCTAATATGTTCTCAACAGTTAAATTGTGGCAATGCTTTAAATCACTAAACACCCTAATGCACAATATTCAGTAAAAGAATCTAATTGTGAGTGTTTGGTGATTAAAAGAAAGTATATTTCTTCATGATTTCTGGAAATATTGCAAATGTATATCAAAGAAAAGCTGTATAGAAAAACAGCCCAAGTCAATCAATAGAACGAACCCTGATTTATGACAAATAAATATTCTACAAGGACTGTTACAAAACTAAAATAGTTAGAGTTAGTACTTCATCATCAGTGTTCATGCTCATCAGAATTAGCTTCCTTTGACTGACACTTTTTTGCAATTGGCTACACTCCTAATGAGAAAAAATTTAAATCTGATAATAATGCTACACCATTCTTGGGCTTTCAGGAATTCATTGATTCTTATACACCAGGATATTAAATCACTGGCGCGAAAAACTTGAGTTTAAGTAGTAGAAATATAGATGATTACATTAATGCATCAAATTATTGGTTATTATTGTAATTAAGCTTACTTAATTTAAATAGATTGAATTTTTAAGGAAAAGAACAATTCTTCACAGGTTAACTTAAAATGTAGCAGTAATAGTAGTTGTGAAAAATTCCCCGTAAAATTAGTTCTAATAGCCTTTTTGTACAAGCTCACAATTAGAAAAATCTCAATTTTCAAAGTGAACAATAAAAACATGCCATTTTGCCATTCATGCAACAGATTCAGCATCATGTTGCTTCTTGGTTGTTCTTTTAAAAACAGGATCCAATTAAAAATACTAATGTTAATACTTCGAAATCTTATCTTATGTCTTATGTTCTTCCCAGCAGAAAAGGCTAGAGTGGAAAAAAATTAACAAAACTTCATGGCAATGCCACCATATTTAATTGTCTTAATCGGTATTTCTTTCACAGTGCCAGTATATAAAGTATAATTGCTTTGCTTTTTTAACATTGTTCTCATACATTCAAAGATCATATTGATATGAATTACTTCTAAAACTAAATATAACTTCTTTTTACCTCGAAAGAAACTTTTTCGTATCCAATAATTAATTTTCTATTTTATTTTTCATTTAGTGAAATATTTAAAGAGCTTACCTAAAGACGATTTCTTTGTCGTTGTTTTCTTCATTGTGAGTTTCTTCAGCCATTTTTTTGTCACACCAATTGAATATTGTTTCTTAGAATACTTCATTCGGCAAATTACAATTAATAAGTAAGAGACAAAATGTAATTCAGGGTAAAAATTTTTTGTTTTGTTTATAAAAACAAACAACTTGTCTTAAATGTTTTCTTTTTTTTTAAATAAAAAGTGGTGTTTATTTATTGTATGTTCTTTAATACATATGTGGTTATTGTTTAGCTATGTTAAGAGGATATAAAATAACTATCTAATTTTTATATATTTTGGCCAATTTAATCTATTTCTTTTTTTAAGAAAAAGAAGAACTAAAAATTTGTTTTAATGCAAAAAAAAAAAATAAACTTATCCAAATATGCACATAATTTTGAATAAGGGAAAAAGTTATGTATACATCTTTATCATTTTTATATAAAATTAATTAATCACAATTATTCCATTATGTTTATTTAATATAGACAATTCAGAAGAAAAGTAGGCTGCATTAATTTCAAAGGCAATAAAGCATTGTATAAGGATAAGGAAAGTAAACACTGTCGTTTTTGTTATTAAACAGTATTCATAAAAAAAACTAATATAGGATATGAATCGTTGGGATATTTTATCTTTACGACAGAAAAATTGTTATCTTTGTTTTGTTTTTTGAAGTTTTATTATAAAGACGAGTTCTTCCCAAAATTATGTATTACCGATTGGTGATTATCGATGTTTCAATAGCAAATTGAGCTTTATTACACGAAGACTAGCGGCAAGAACTCTAAACAATTACAAATAACTAAGCTTTGATTAGTTTTTGAAATTGGAAAAATTTAAGTTCTTTGGGAATGACCAGCATACAGAACAAAATTTTCTTATTTTAAGCGTGAGAAATTTAAATTGTAGAATATGTCAAAAATTTACTTATACATGTATTGACTTTTATTTTTGATCAAATTATCTATGAAAAATGTTTAACTGCCTTTAAAAATAGCTCAGAACAAAAATAACGTGACTGACGTCACGTTTGTCAAGCTGACGCTGATACCGATACCGAAGACCATAAAGTCATTATGGGTAAAACAATAGGAATATGCTCAAAGAGTGGTGACACACGAGTTATCATGACATGCATAACTTTTCGAAGTTACGGGCGAGACGTATAAAGAGCAGGGAGTTTGCGGGGAACTCCTTATACGTCTCGCCCGTAACTTCAAAAAGTTATGCATGTCCTGACAACTCGTGTATCACCACCCAAAGTGTTTAGAGTGCAAGCCTACCAAAGATTAGACTATCGCAACGGGACACAGTGTCAGCTTGGCCGTAAGCCGGCACTTTGTAGGCTGTTTTAGAATTAATGAGCAGTTCTTGTGTTTTTACTTTCTTTTTACTATTGCCACTCTTTTAATTTCCTGTTTTTGGGGTCAGTGAATACAGTTTTTCTTTTATTTATCTTTGTATTCATATTGAGTGCAATTTTTCTCTTTTCCTTTGGATGGAGTGTTTAATTCTTTTGCAAAAAAAATCGAATATAGAATATATACAAAATATAAGACAAGGTCCACGAAAAATAAAAACTAACATAAATCTCTTATAGTCTACAATACACTAAATTTGCTGTTGTTACTCAGTGAACAATAATCTTGAATTATGCTATCGCAAATTTCTGAAATGTCAATATAAATTTAATACATGCCCGACAAATTTAAATTTCGAACTCCTGTTAAACCCTCAAGTAATATTTATAATTGCTTCTCACTTTTCTGTATTTCCTGTATTTTTCTCAGTATTTCAAATTTAAGTTCGTCGCAAAAAAATGTCAACAGAAAAAGTTCAAAAAGTTACTGCCGAGATTAAAAACAACTCAGAGGTTATAGGTAAGCCAAAGCGGGTCACGTGTCTTAGCCTTTGGACAAACTAAAAAAAGAATTAGATGTGAACACAGCTTGTTAAGTAAAAATCTTTGTTAATTTGCTTGTCATTAAACTATAAAAAACTAATAGCCTTACGCCCGATTTCACAGTACGAGCTTAAGCTCAAAATTTTTTAAGCCGGCTTAATATTTAATCGCGGAAAAAAATGTCAAAGCGTTTCACAGTCAACTTTTACAAATGGCTTAAGCTTAATTATTTGTATTTGATTTTGTAATGCATTTTCACAACAGCTGATGGGAAAGTGATGGGCCTTACTCAGCATAGAAATATATTATACAAAAGTAAAATAGTGATGAATTATGCATAATTAGCAAAAATAATTGAAAATTTAATTAAAAATCGTATCTAATTTATGTAATTTTATTTTAAAATTTAAATTAGGTAAATAGAAATATTGTAAATAAACTTCTCATAATTAAAAAACTTGTTTGAATTGGATTAACTGGAAATATATTATTTTTAGTAGGTTTAATTTATTTTAATTATGGTTAATGTTAATTATTGGCTACGAATAGAAGTTATGTTTAAATTAAGGTAGTATAACTGTTAAAATTTATGAATTTTTTTAATTGAATTAAAGAAAATTATTTTCTAAAAATTTTGCTAAAAAATGTGTTATTTTTTAAATCATGCTGCATGCAGTTAACGAAAAACGACGCCGAAAGGTAATTCACTCAAATAGTAATTATCTTTTCGGTGTTTACTAAAAGTTTCAGTGTTGATATTTTGAGTTTTAGTGTTTATAAGTTTAAATCTAGTAAATAATAGTATTAAATCAATACAAAGAATTTTTTAAATTATAATTTTAATTATTTACCTAAAATTACACAAATTCAATGTAAAAATACACAAATATAACAAAATAACCAAAAAATCACTGCAAAACTAGGCTTAAGACCTCAAGATTTAGGGCTGAAGCTTTCCAGAAATTAATCACGCTTAAACTCAAAAAAGTAGCACTGTGAATCGCGCTTAGTAAGTTAAGCGGTTTTAAAGTGACAAATGAAGTTGAGTGAGGCTTAAACCCTTACTGTGAAACCCGGCGTTATTAAATTTTATGAACATAAAATGTCGAACATAAAATAAATTTGAAGAAAATTTCTCTCCCTTTTCAATACATAAATTATTTAAGTACGATTAATTCTTCTCTAAATAATGAGGCTAATGTAGTATACAGAAGCCACATAGTTTTATATGATAGTATTAATACATACTCAAAGATTAAATGAATTGGTATGACCTTCATTTACCCCCTGCAGAATCTGATCTGATAATTTAGTAAAAAAATGCAACCTTTAAATTTGTTTAACACATTAATTAAATTCAGCTTTCACATTTCGTTTAAACCTTTAATTAAAAGTGTGTCTAAAATAAATCTTAGGCACACGATTATTTCCAAATCAGGATAATGACTAAGCTTTTTATATAATTGAAAAAATTTCAAGTATGGGTATTGTTTTAAGAAAGGAAGGTTTATATTAAGTAAAATCAAAATAACAGCTCTGTTAATTTTTCAATTTTTCTAAAAACTTACAAAAACTGAGATTAAAAAATATATAAATATATTAGAGTCTAAATAAAGTAATTTGGAACCTGGAAATAAATAAAAAGACACAAGACTCACATAAAGCAAAAATCTCAAAAAAGTAATTAGTTTCCTCAAGTTAATTAAGAAAAAAGTTGAAACAGTGGATTTTTAACGAAAAGACATACAAGTCTTGAGTAAGGTCAAGGTTCCATTTGGTCTAAACCCAAATTAACGAATCAATAACTTATTATTATATCAATAATAATTTTTCAGGTAATATGCCATTATGACAATTTAACAAATAAAAAATCTAGGCATCTAACTAATACAAATAAATTAACAAAGAAATTTAATAAATTATAATTGACTACCCGCATCTGCTTGCGAGTAATATAACCTTGAAAAAAATCACTAAGAACTGCATATTAAATTTGAAAATCGTGAATAAATATTTGATACAATCCAGAACTGTTTTAAAAAGTCATCAACTTTTGATTCGAAAACTTAATCAACACAAACACTCAATTAATTAGTTTTCATTAATTTATTACTTTAGAAAACCAAATAGTGTTATTTAATATTAAGGAAACAAAAATTATCAGCTGAAGTTTAAAACTGTTATACACTCAAAAGTAAGGAAGCAACAGAACATTTACGTTTAAGAAATTGAACAAGGACACTCCTACAATAAGTAGCATATCAAATATGTTTTTTGCTACAAGAAATTTTTGTTTTTATATCATTACTTGCCAGAAAAATTTGTTAACATTTTTGAAAATAATAATAAACAAGTAAATTTATAAAAATAAAAAATTTAGAAAATTTTGTTTTAATTCACCACGCACAAGATTTTTTTGCATTAAAAAATCAATAGAAAAAATGGGCCAAAATTTTTTGTTGGTGTATTTGTATTGTTGTGTATTTTGTTAAATAAATTTTAACTACGCTTTAATTACACAAATCACAAAAAAATCCACTTTTCAATTTAAAATAATTTTTTAATAAATTTTGTTTTTTTAATAAAGCTTTGTTGCTAATAAGATTTCCCCTGGAACAAACTGAACTGGGGTAGAGCTCATTTTCAACTGGTGATTTCTTTAATTCATAAAAATTATAAACTACCCCAAAAATTTTTTATTAAATGCGCATGTACTGCTGTCTGAGGTAAGAGGGGTTAAGTTTAATAGCATTTTTTCAAAATAACATGGGATATTTAATTTTGTTGTTGTTTTTTAAAAATAATTTATTGAAAAATAAAAAAAATGTTCGCTTAAAAAAAGAATATTTTATTTATGTATCAAAAAGGGCTTAAAAATTTCTAATTGGAATGAATGAAAATATTACGTTTAGTTTATCTTTATTTATTATGAAACCCTACATCTTATATAATATTAATAAAAGGATATTTTACTTTAAGACTATTTAACACAAGTGTCAAGCAACAACCGCCAAATGCTCCAACGTGAGCCTGTTAAGATATTAGATTTTATGAAATTGAAAGTGGTCATTTATGAACATGAATTTTAATATAAAGTACTGAAAAATTATAGTAATAATAAAAGTTTCGTCTTTTACTTGCAAAGTAATTTTTCTATATTTATCATACCAAAGGATTAGTGGTTAAGAAGCAAAACAAAAAGTGACAGCTCATTTTTAAATAGAGCATTAAATTTCATTACATTAAATTAAAACCGATAACATCGACGGAATAAGATTTGGTAAAGGACTTCTTCAATATACTGTAAATAGTTTTTTATAGTAACAAAATTTTTCCACCTCACTCAAACTAATGAACAGCTGATTTTACACAAACAAAAAATAGAATCGAATAAGTTGTTTTTAATTAGTGGAAATATAATTGATATGATAAATTGTTATAATTATATTTTTATATTCACGTTTTATCACTCTCTCAAATTTTACCATAAACCCAAGTTTTTATTATTACTTAAGAAGACTAATATAAAAAATAATTATGACGACAATTTTTCCAACCCATTTAAACAAATACTCATTTTTAACTCTAAGGCTATATATATGTATATATGTATATATTTATATATATATATATATATCATTAAAAATTTCCATTTACTTTAAGTGGACTAAATTTGCAACAGACTTTGTTTGTGAGTGGATTAGATATGCAACAATTTTTAGATTGTAACTGCGTTATCTTGCTTTTAGTTTTTTTTTAAACTTTAGATTTTGTGTAAATTAAAATATTTAGAAAGGTTTGTTTCTTTACAAAGTTGAATAGAATAAATATGAAATATAAAATATTTACGCGTAATAAAACAGTTCCCAACACTTTTTCACAAAATAATTGCAATATTTAACAATATAGTATTTGAACCGTAATATTATCCAATTTTAGATTCTAGATTAACTACTGATAAGCAACTATCCGTTATAAGATTAGAAAAAGTTATAGGAAATATTTCTTAATTTTTAACAGAATTTAAAAATGATAAATACAATTTTATTTAAAATCTTACTTACCTTAACTTACGATGATAACTAGAAATTTTAGATTTTTTCCTAAATTGCTGTTTGGCACATTTATAAGCTCCACCATCTTCAGTTATTAAAGTTGTACAAGATGATGTAATAGAAGCACCATCAACTAAAGTATCACTACTTTCGGAAGACGAATTAGAATCTGTAGAAAGTTTTCTAATATGTTGATCAGTATAGCTTGTATTTTGGGATAATGCAGAATATAATGGTGCTGTAATAGAATTTAAATCTTCAAGTGATTCTGATGGTGAATTAAAGATTGAATCGGCAGTGACAAGTGTATCATTATCCGAATCTAAACAAAAAATAATAACCTTTGAAATATAAAAGCTAAATTATTCTTTGTTTTTTCAATTACCTGGTTCGAAAGCATCATAATATTCTTCATCATCGGTGTCATATATCCTAGGTGACTTAGGATTTAAAACATTTCCTGTACCAGATATATGAGATGCTATTGATTGCTCAAGCTCATGATGTTCTTTAGCTAAAACATTTAAAGATTCCTCCAAAACTCTACATTTTTCCTAGAAAAAAAAATATAAAATTTATATAACATATATTATCATTTCAATTAGGATAAAAAATTATTAAATTCTGAGGTATGTATATCACTATAGAGATGGATCATTGATTTACTTTTTAGTTATATTGTCTATTTTCCAAAAATATCAATAAAGTTTTTTTGGGAAAAAAAAATTAGAATTCAGCATCCTGGTTACTTACTAAATGAAAAACTAAGTAGGTGATTCATACAAGAAAAATTCACGGATTTGTTTTTAAGATTTGATAGATCGTCTTTCAAAGTGGTAAAATTCCGTTTAAATTTATGTATCTATGCTATTTTTTATGTTTCAAAATAAATCCACTAAACATGAAGCTTTTACTTTGGGTAAAGTGAAATTTATGTATATTACATTTATTTTGTTACCTCTTTGATTTTTAAATCACCTAACCTTGAAGACATACAAATTTTTGTAAACTAAGTGGTCGTAAAATCTACGACTTAATTTAAAGTAAATAAAAATTTTGATTTAGCCCAAATATACCATTTGTTAAATTTGACAATCTAAGGAAACTGTATAGCTGCTGTCTTTATTGTTAACAAAAAATGTATAAGATTAAAAATTAGTATTGGCAAAATTCATGAAACAGACACACAACTTTTTTGGCTAAACAATTAATGATTATAAAGTGTGTTCCTAATTTTGCGGTTAAGGAATTTTTATAAGATTTCGATATGAGTTTGAATGTTAAAAAGGTTAGCTGTATGAATTTAAGTATTTTACTCTGTACAAAATATCTTGATAGGCATTAAAATAGAATTTCGAGCAAAAAATTGAAGAAGTTTCCTTAGAAAAGGAACCGCATTCAGCGATTGATTTACTAGTCAACAAATTCTGGGTCAATTTCGTGTGTCTTAAAAAAAAAGTGCTTTTTAGACTAATTTGAGGTTGCTGAATTCGAAAATGAAAACCATTTTTTTGTTGAAAGAACGGTTTTTTATATTTTGCCAAAAAACCTGTTTTTTAGCTCGTCTTTTCATTATTGGCTCGTATCGTAAGTGTTTGCTACTCGGTAGCAGTAGGGATAACATTTCAGTAAATTTCTTTTTGAGGAATTCTAGCATAAACTATGCCTGAAAAGCATCCATAGTCGCCCTTACTTATAAAAAACACATGCACACATATGTATATGATTGTATGACTATGTTTATTATACGAGTAAAAGGTGCAAACACAAATGACGGTACAGCCTAGCGTAGACCAAGGCGTCTGTAGCTGCTACAGTAGCAGCTTCAGCTGCCTATTCAATCATATTGAATGGGTGTATCAAAATCTGGTTGACAAGTTTTTCTTAATGTAGGTTGCTTTTTTTAGTGGAACATTGTCTATTATTATTGATTATTAGTTTTGTTTAGTTATTATTGTGAGTTAAACTTAAATATTGCTAATTTTTGTTATTACTGTTTAAAATTGATTTTTTAGTGTTTATTTATGCCTCTTGCTATTCAGTTTTTTTTTCATTTTTGCTAATAATTACTATGATTTGTAGCAATTGTTGAATTTATTTTTTTTTATAGATCTTTTTTTTAAAATAAGACTTAAATTATAAATATTATTTTATTAATTAATTTTCTTCAATGTTGTGGAAACTTGGAAACATAAAACTAGTAAAAATGTGTTTCTGTTTTATGGCTTAGAAAAACCCAAATCCAAAAAATTTTTTCCGTTGCACTTTCTTGCAATATATGAGTAATAAAGTAATAAAGGATTATTTCTTGCGGGACTCTCTTTTAAAATACATAACTTACCTGACAAACAAGAACATTTTGATAGGTCCACTTAAAATCTTTACATAATTTTTACATAATTCAATAAAATAATAGCATTTCAAGCGGTTAAACAGATAAGAAATTATTTGGCTACAAATATGATAAAAAGATAATAAAAATTTACCTTTCTTTATCATAATTGAATTTATCTATATTTTCGATACTTTCATTATACATTTCAGAAAGTGTTAGATAATTAATTGTTTGATGTCCATTTTTCATTTCTTTATCAAAATAACTCAAAGAAGATTCTGGATTTGAATCCATTAACGGCATTGATAAAGCATCTTCACAATATTGAAGAAAATTAATTAATAAAATAATATTTATTTATTTAGTCTTATTTAAAAAAAAAGATCTATAAAAAAAAATAAATTCAACAATTGCTACAAATCATAGTAATTATTAGCAAAAATAAAAAAAAAAACTGAATAGCAAGAGGCATAAATAAACACTAGAAAATCAATTTTAAACAGTAATAACAAAAATTAGCAATATTTAAGTTTAACTCACAATAATAATCAAACAAAACTAATAATCAATAATAATAGACAATATTTCACTAAAAAAAGCAACCTACATTAAGAAAAACTTGTCAACCAGATTTTGATACACCCATTCAATATGATTGAATCGGCAGCTCAAGCTGCTACTGTAGCAGCTACAAACGACGCTACTGTAGCGGCTACAGACGCCTTGGTCTGCGCTAGGCTTAAAGCAGAATTCTAAATGAAGCCGCGTTCTGCTCCGCAACCGAGTTCAACATAAATAAAACTCATAAATGATGTTACGATTGAAATGACACAAAAAAGTTTTATTCTAGTTATGGCTGGAGCAAATGAAATACCCCTTTTACGATTTTAAGCGTCAGGCGATTCCCGAGCGTCTCGTTCTGAAAGTTTTAAAACCTGTTGTTTGAATTTAAGCCTGCGTGTGAAATTTTAAGTTTTTGCATATAGAAACAACTATATAGCTATATTTTCTGCATGTTCTATCTGTGAATTTTTCATTCATTACAAGCACACAAGAATATCGACATTTTGATTACTGAGAAATTAAATAAATATATATATAAAAGTTTCCGTGTGGTGTAGTGGTTATCACATCCGCCTAACACGCGGAAGGCCCCCGGTTCGATCCCGGGCGGAAACATTTTATATTCCTTCAAAAAAATTCCTGTTTTTAAACTTTCGATTATTTTTGGGAACTATCATATAGTTTTAAAGTTTTAAATATGTTTTAAATTTGTTTAACCTTATTTCTTATAATTATTGTGGCTTAATAAAAATCATACACTACCACCAAGTAAAAAGTTTGTGTTTTTAGATAAAATTATATTTTTTCACAAAGTCAAAATATGTTCTTTAAAAAAATTTTTTTAACCCTTAAACGAAAAATGGGGCATTCTTTTACAAACCGAACAAAATTCGACAAAAATTGGCCGACACATTTTTGATTTGGCTGAATTTTTTTTACGGTTTCAGCAATTTAAAACTTTAAACGCGTTTTTCTCGAAACTACTCTTTTAGAAACGGTGTGCACGATATCTCAAGTTTACTCAACCGTATCACTTGAAATTTGGTACAGAGATTTTTTATTAATAAGGCTATGGCGCGGCGAAGTTTTTTCCAATTTTGTTTTTTTTTTTTAAATTCCGAAAGGTGAAAAAAAACAGGAAAAAACGTCAAATGTCGCCATTTTGTGCAAAAAAAAATTTTTTTAAAAAACTCTTTGTAGTGCCATAGCTACATTCCTCTTGTTGAAGAATTAAGAAAGATGTTTTTCTTCAGATTACTGGGAGGACTGGAATCGTGCACACCAGGACACAAGCTTTTTTGCAAGCCTGTGGTATTTTCAATTGTGATTTTTTGTTCAATATTATTAATTTTTTATATTCTCAACACATCAATTAACAAAAAACAAAGAATATTTGCTTAAAATATTTATTGGTTCTTTTGTATGGCGTCCGAAAAAACTAATGTTATTAATATTAAATAATATAGGTACTAATATTAATTATTTAATATTAATATTAATAATATACTGATGTTATTAATAATTGTATTCAATTTCTTTATACAAATAAAAAATAAAAAATATAAATATACATATGTATTACGAAGGAAAACAATGTGAAATAAGAAAATGCGCACACAATTTGAGGTGGGGCGCCTCGGAAAATATTAGGAATAGTTTCTCCATCAATTAAAAAAATGTTTTTTATTTAAAATTAGACGGTGAACACAATAGTAATACTAAGAAGTCGCTACAAGGTGGGTATCACAGTTAAAAATCGATATAAACAACTCATTTGTTTATAACAATAAAAATTTTTTAATAATTTTTTTTGAAATATTTTATTTTTAAAAATTCAGCCCTTTAACTGTAAAACAGAAAGCTTCTAGCCCTAATAAAACCAAAGTTATGAATTTTTTAAAATTATTATTCAAGCCAAAATCACGAAATTCTCAAAACTCTGACCCCCTCCATTTTCTAAAATATATTTTTTTTTAAAAAATCCTCTAACACGTATATCTTTTTTTCACTGCTAAAACCGTAAAAAAAATTCAGCCAAATCAAAAATGTGTCGGCCAATTTTTGTCGAATTTTGTTCGGTTTGTAAAAGAATGCCCCTATACAAATATTACCCAAAAAAATACATAACTTTTAAAATTTATTAAAATAAACAAAGTTTCTCTTTAAATAAAAAAAAAACCATTACTATATTGTTTCCGCCCGGGTTCGAACCGGGGACCTTGTGCGTGTGAAGCACACGTGATAACCACTACACTACGGAAACTCTTCGGTTAAAAGTGTAGCAATTTTCTACTTTATCAGTGAATTAGATTTTTGTTGAAAAATCAGAAAAGTAATTCTCAATTATACTTACAGAATATCCATTCAAGAATTATCTTTTTGTTTATTATTATCAGCTAATTTTTTCTTTCATATACAATAAATTCAAAAAATTGAGTAAAAAAGTTAAGTCAGTCAGATACAATATAAAAACTAAAACTAGGCTATACAAATGAAATTTACATACTTGTTCTTGTTTTAATTGTAAAACTCTAATATCTTCCTGTTGATGGAATAAGGTTAAGCAATGCTGCAGTGATCCAACCATATTTGCTGCAGTTTCAGACACCAGTTGAAAGCGCTAAATTGAGTAAAAATTTCACTTATAAGATTATTTTAATAAATTTTATAAATATTTAAAAGGTTTTAATATTTTTGTGTTATTGAATAGTAGATTAATTAGGATTTTATTGAATTGCCTACGGATGAAAGAAGTGAATTGAAATTCTAATACATACTTTAATGGCTATAACTATTAATTTCTATACATAGATATATATTTTTTTTTCAGTACTTTAACACTTTTTTGTTGTTAATATTTCAACACTCGATGGCGGATTATGGTTTTAATGCCAACATTTGTATATAAAATAATAATAAAGCATACCAAACTAACTTGTGCAGTTATAAGTGCGAAAAAATAAAGTTAAAAACTATAAATTTTTTACTTTCTCTTATCAAATTGAAGACTAAAAACTTTAATATGGTGAAAACTAAGCAAAACAAAAAAGGTTGTACACGAAAACTTAACCATTAACATAAATAATTTTACATTTGAAAATACAAAGAATGCCTTAAAATGAAAAGCTGTATTAATTAATTTTCTTATGGTTACAATAAAATAAAAATACCAAATAGAAAAATATTTCCTTAAGGTCTTTCCGATAAACATATTTTATTTCGTAATAAAATAAATTTGAAATTAACAAAAAATTATTTAAATATTAAACTATCAAATTTTCATACCATGTAGGCCGAAGCTGGAAGGCTAGATTCAAGGTATCTGACACCAATTGTCTTCTGTAGTGCCTCGACTATTTCCGCACATTCTCCCAATTGACGTTGAAGGACTTCATAACTTGCAGTTGCGGATGATAAGGCATCAGACATACATCCCAAGGGCTTGATTGAAGAAACTAAAAAGAGATATATATGTAGGTGAAACAATACGACTTAAAAATCAGATTAATATGTAATTTCATACCTATATCATCTTCACCTTTGGATATTTTTTTTTCTAGCCCCCACAAGTAATGTGAACTATAAGCTGCGTGTTCGCGAAATGCATTCATCCATTTCTTCAAGAAAAAAATATTTATCGAATATTGTATAGTTTTTAATTTATAGCAAGAAAAGCTTTATGAAGTTAGAAAATTATTTATCATAACCGAAAATTACCTGTCTTTTCAATTGAGGTGAAACATCACCATTGCTTAAAACACTAAGCCTATGAATCGCACCATCATTGAAATGAACAACAAATGAAGTAGAGTCAGTTGTCAATGCTGTAGCTCGTGCACTATCTAAATATTTATAATCCCTCCGTTTATTTTCACTAACTGTGGAATCAGCACGTGATGAAAAATAACTTAAAACCCCTCTTTCAAGAATTGCCTTGTAAATAATTACATAATTATTTAACATTAAATATTGACTATTTTTAAAAAACTTATAATACCCATACTGGTTTCCAGCCTAGAAATCTAGATCTCTTTAAAAGTGGACCTTCAAAAAAAGTAGCAGTCTTTTGTACTCGTCTTACAGGTTTTACACTCAGCACTTGGATTGTTTGAGCATCTCGAGCCAAATCTAATGCCAGTTGGCCTATTTAAATAGCTTTTTATATAAGACATCGAATAATAATAATGGTCATAATAAAATGGAAACTAAAAAGTATGAAAAAATTATTATAATAAAAATTAAATTAATAATTTTAAATAATAAAGAAAGAAAAACTTTGTGATTACCTCTTTTATTTCTTATGTTAGTATCAATACCATTTTGTAAAAGTAATACTGCTGCTTCTTTATGACCACGATATGCTGCGCAATGTAAACAAGAGTTACCTTGAGCATCTACACAATTAATATTAGGAGGATATGGATCTTTAAGCTTTTAAAAATAAAAATATAGTTCATGTTTGAATATGAAACTTTACAAATATTTACTAATAAATTCATTTCCTCAATATGTCCTTCTCTTGCAGCTGTTAAAATTTGACTTTCTTTCCGTAGCATTTCAGTAGCTTCAGCAGCAAGAAGTAACTTACTTATTTCTTTGCCAACTTCATTACGTGGTGTTACATCTCGTGGAAGTCTTCCTTCACCATTAATAACGTTTATGTCAGCATTGTTTTGTAATAAGAGCATTACAAGATCCTTAAATAGAATTTTTTAAAACAAATTTCAGTAATAAAATTTATTCCTTAACATTTGGAACTCTTTAAACTTAGTTTTCACTACTTGATTAAGAAAATTTAAATAAGAATTTCGGAATGGTTAAATAACTACATTCTTAGTTTAATATAAGTATAAATATTATTAAATTATATGGATATTAACTATTACGTGAAAATCAAAGCTAATGTAAAACAGATATTGAAAAATGCACTTACCTCGCGACCTATAAATGCTGCTTTATGCAATGGTGTATCTCCACTATCATTTATTGCATTTATATTTGCGCCAGCATTTAAAAGTATTTCCATAACAAATTTATGACCAAAATATGTTGCCAAATGAAGTGGTGTCCAACCACGGTTACTTTTTGACTTTCCTTTGCAGCTAATATCAAATCCATATTTCCCTAGATCCCGTTTTTGTAAAAGTGTTGTAACAGTTGAAATGTCTCCGTTCCTACATGCTTTTAAAAATATTTCCTCAATTTCTGATCCCGTGCTACTGGAACTATCTGAACTTGTAGAATCCTCATCATCAAATTAGGGAAATAGAATTAAAAGAAAAGATTTTCATATAGAATAGCAAGAAATAGCACGTTTCCATTTTATTCATTTTTATTTGAATTTTATAACAATTTATGATAAATATTTAATAGAATATATTAACAATTATCAATTATAGCTGGAAAAATGTAAAATAATTGAAAAAATATAAAAAATAAGGGAAATAGAATTAAAAGAAAAGATTTTCATATAGAATAGCAAGAAATAGCACGATTCCATTTTATTCATTTTTATTTAATTTTTATAACAATTTATGATAAATATTTAATAGAATATATTAACAATTATTAATTATAGCTGGAAAAATGTAAAATAATTGAACTTATGAAAAAACTACTTAAAGAAATTTTAATTCAAAAAAAATGATATTATCTATGATTTGTATAAAAAAAGCATTGTGTAACCTTATTTATATATCTAATACTAAAAAACTGGAGTGTTATTTGAAAATAATTGAATACACACCATTTTTATATCACCAAAACATTCAGCTACTAGTGTTTACTAAAAACACAAACTGACGTTTATAACTATTTTACTAGAAGTTTATATGGCAGCACTTGATGAAAGTATTCATTTGGTCTAATGCAGATAACTGCTAAATACAAAAATAGTATAATAACATATATAATATATAACCGTAATAAATTTTCCATCGAAGATTGAAGAAAATTGAAATTGATATATTCTAGAATGTAGTTTAGTTAATCAGGTAAACCTTTTTTTGTGTCTAATTGAAGCTAAAATACTTGCATGGTGAGAGTATAGGCAGACCTTAAGCTTAGACCAGTTGTCGTTTTAAGTTTCCGCTCCGCCATTTTTAATTCTTTTCATTTGAACGTGCTGACGGAGACAGCAATATGAGGTAATAATTATTTAAAATTATTATTTTGTGTTGGAAAACAAAAAATTAATAAAGTTTTTCAAAATTAGTACTCAATAAATAATTAAAATTTACTAAAATGTATACTTGAACTTAAATTTTTAAGTCATTAAAATTTTCTAGCATTTAACCACATGGTGAAATTAATTACTTTTACTATAAATTAAAAATTCCTATTAAATATATAATTTTTATTAATTATAACTTTTGTTTTTTTCTAATTTAAGTTCACTCAAACTGCAAAAGAGGCTTGCAGCCTCTGTTATGAGATGTGGAAAAAAAAAAGTTTGGTTAGATCCGAATGAAATAAATGAAATAGCAAACACCAATTCGCGTAAGTTTAAATATAATGTTCTTTTTAAATTACAAGTACGAATGCAAGGGCACTCTGTGCTATTTTCTGTATAAAATAGAACAATTTGTAACCTTGCAAAAAAAAGGCGCAAAATTATTCATCGTAGTAAGAAATATACATAAGCCTACGATTGTAAATCTTTGCAACAATATCTACATTTAATCTAGTTATATAAAACAAACAGTTCTTTGTTTTTTTAACAAACATTTTATTTTGTAAAGTTAAACAAACAATAAAATTGATTAATTTCTTGTTTAACAATTTTAGGTCAAAATATAAGAAAACTGATTAAAGACGGCTTGATTATCAAAAAACCTGTGGTAGTACATTCACGTTATCGTGTCCGTAAAAATACTGAAGCTCGTCGAAAAGGTCGTCATTGTGGTTTCGGTAAAAGGAAAGGTACAGCAAATGCTCGTATGCCACAAAAGTATTTATGGATGCAACGCATGAGGGTGCTACGTCGTCTTTTAAAAAAATATAGAGATAATAAAAAAATCGACAGACATTTATATCGTGATTTATATATGAAATGTAAAGGTAACGTTTTCAAAAATAAGCGCGTACTTATGGAATATATTCATAAAAAGAAGGCTGAAAAGCAAAGAAATAAAATGCTTGCCGATCAAGCTGAAGCTAGGCGACAAAAGGTACGTGAAGCACGTAAACGTCGAGCAGAACGTATTGCTAATAAAAAACAAGAATTACTTCAAACCCAAGCTAAAGAAGATGAAATTGCAGCACAAATAGCAACAACAGCACCCAGCAAGAAGTAAGGTACGTTCCAAGAAATCAAAAATTAAATTCATTGTAATAAACAAACTTTGCTTTTAAAATATTGTTTTTGGTTACCATAACTCTTAAAAGGATTTCCTTAATCCTCCTTTAAGAATTTTTGACTTAATCCTTGATGTCCTTCATTTCCTTGAGCTTTTATTTTAAAAATATTTCAAAGCTTTCATATAATTAACCGAAAGATCAATTGCTGTATAGTAAGTTGTTGTGCTCTCTATGCCTAGTGTATTATGGTTTTAATATCTCCTGATTTTGTTTAATTAATTTGAAAGTCGATTCTTAAATTCTACATTGGTGTCGATAGTTTTCGAAAATTTTAGTTGCATAAAGTTTTTTTTCGGGTTAACAATAAAAAGTAATTCGTGATCAATAAATATGTATAACTATGTATAGTTCTTTTTTAAATTTAAGGATCTAGCATATTTCAGCGCTTTTCTTTTTTTATTAAAAAAGTGGAAAAATCAGTGAAAGTGTAGTTTTGTGAAGAAAAGGCAGTACTAGAAGATTGTTCGCCAACGCCTACAATTATAAAAACTTAGTGACTTAAATATTTGATTTTTGAAAATTTTATCTCCGTTGTCAAAAATTTTGTAGGCATTTTAAGTTTCAAGTTGAACAACTTAATTAAATTTTTAAAAAACTGACTAAACTATGCTTAATATAGGTTTCTTTTCGATTTACACGGTTTTTAGTACAAAAAATATGATTTCGATTTACACGATATTTTAGGGAACCGATCTATCGTGTAAATCGGGGGACAGGGTACTTTATATTGAACGAGAGAGCCATTTGACGACTTGGAAAAAATAGTGATAGATGTAATTTTAGTTTAATGTAGCGCATATTTTGTTTCTTAACCTATTTGCTGCAGCTTAAATTAAAGAAATTTATTCCCATTTCCTTTTATATTTCGAATAATGTTTTTCTATTATATCTAGACAAGAACAATTTATTATAAATATTTAAGTGCATAAATTATTTTAAATAAGAAGTACAAATTTAATCAAAATTGTCTTTATAAACTATATTACATCTCCGCATGCTAAAGTAAAAAAATATATAAGGTATTAGACGTACATATAAAATTAACTAAGGTACAATTGTCAATAAATTGGAAAAAGCTGCATATTACTTTCTATAGTTTACTCGCTTGCGACAAGGATGTCAAAATATTTAGTAAATGAAAACTAAATTATAATCCCTTATTTAACCACAGCAGTTTGTATATTCCTGGCAAGATGCTTCGCAATCAATTGAAATGAATGTTTTGATAATAAAGTTAAAGTTACGTACAAAATATGCAAGGGAGATTTCATGGGTTTGTTTCACTTTGTTATCTTTTGGCGTATACTTTTAAAGTATATACATAGCTCCTATAGTTGATGATGAAATATTTACCACAGTGTTTCTCACATATTGAGCACATACATTCCATTCACATTCCAACTTTCATGTACATTTATAAGAACAAGATTTTTTGGGCATTCCATCCAATGACATCGTAATGTAAAATGAAGGCCCAATGGAAGGTGCTTTGTTGTAGAGTGGAAGGCCCTTGATGAAATTTCCCGCTGGGTTGTGAAATGCCTTTTTTCTGCAGATTTTCTGATGGAAGCCGTGGACAGCCAGGTTTGTTAACAGGAATCGCAGTGCTTGGTGTACTCTCGATCTTTGTTTTCTATCGTCATTGACCAAAAATCTCGTTTTCTTTCCCGTTTTTTAATGGTAATAGTCCAATCTGAGGTTGATGGTAAGAGTTTTTTTAACCTAAGCTGCTGTAGCCAAAAATGTTTCACTAACTAGCTTGTATGCAAGGTTGCATATTTGGATAAACCTAAGGCAAAATTGCACACAGTTTAATTCTGTTTGGTTCTATTAATCGAATACTCCAGGGATAGTTTTTTTTCGTGTAAATAGGCCATTGTAGTGTAAGTTTTCCTTAAAGGAGAAAATTTTAGGAAAAGGGAATATTTTAGGAAGGTTGTTTTCAAAGATTATTAGTTGTGTTTTTTTTTTTTTTTTAGCAAGCTTAGTAGAGCCTTATGCACAGTTAATTTCTATGCAATTGTTTTTAACAATGTTATTGAAACATAAAACTTAAGGAAATTATATTAAAACTCTTTCATGGAACCAGTAAAAGTAATCATTTAATACAACACGATCAATACTTATAAACACGAAATATGTATGAATACTAGATCTAATGTTCTACAGATCTGTTTTTTTTCTTTTTTTAGATTTCGGTGGTATTTATATAGCTTTAATTTTAACAATTGGATTGATTAAAAATGAGCAGGAATATTACTGCTAATAAATATATATAGTACAAGTATATTTGTATCAAAAAATGAAAATTGGTAAAAATCTTGTTTAAGAGTTCTAAATATTTTACGTTACTTCTTATTAATATTAATATGAAAAGCTTAAAAATGTTTCTTTTTTTCGACATGAATATAATAATTTAAAAATATACAATAACTAGTTTTTATACGTTGATTTTGTTGTTGGATTTATAAAATACAATAGTTCGTTAAAATTAACCTATAATTATTAACTAAGCAGCTTAGAGACGTTCGGTGACATAAACTTTGGCTGTGGCTGGTGCATTTGATCTTCGTACTGCAACAGATACAATAATTCCGATTGCAACTAATACAACACCAAGTGAATTCATGATAATCCTTTCGACATCTGTGTGATGAGAGCTAAAAGTAAAATATTTGATAGCATATTATACAAAAATTTCAAAACAATATATTTTGCAATTAAATAAATCGCTTTTGTTGCATTTTATTTTGACGAAATCGTTTGATTAGTGAATAATTATCTTTTAGATGATGCAATAACAGTTTGAAAACGTGCGTATATGCTTGAATACTAAAATAAAAACATAACGTGAAGCGAGAAAACTTTAATAGGTGGGTATTATTACCCGATATGATGTTTACGTAAGATTTCAAAGGGTATTTCTAGTCAAATATTCCATAATTGAGAAAATATTTTTTTTTATATGTGTTCTAAAAGAAAATTCCTTTCTAAATTTTCAATTAGTAAGTTTAATTCTTTATGTTTTAATCCGAATTTAATAGATTTGCCAGAATTAGTAAGGCTGGTGACAACTCTCTTATTTTATTCAAATCAGGCATTCAGGTTAAAATATAAAATGAAAATTCACATTTGAATTGATTTGTGGAAAACATCTTAAATTTTTCTTCAATTAATGTACAGCGATGTACTACAATGGTCTTACTTTGAATTTTTTTAAATTCATAGGCCTAAATCAGACACAGCCTCAAACGATCTATAAAAACTCAATTTTTTAAAATATTCTGCCCTTCGCATTTAGCCTTTTCAGTTCCTATTTTTCCGCTAAACTTTACTTTTTCTCTCTTGCATCTCTCATCTGAAAATAAACTGGAGATCAGTCACATGATATTGCGTTTATTCAGTCCAAGTCTGTGACTGAAGTAGAGGACTGACGACAAGGAATAATCTAAATGTTTTGTCTGATATTTTCGAAAATTGTCAAATTTGGTAATTATATGTCAAAAATTTGTCTGTTTTTATAATAAGGCATTTTTTTTTATATTTAAAACTTTATTCTAAATCATTCTAAAAACTATAACAAAATTAGACTATTTTCGAAAATAAAATTTCTGCTTAAATTTTTCTCGTCACTTTTGGCTACCTAATCGAGTCATAGAATTAATATTTCAACGTGCTTAAGTTTTTTTCTCTCTACCATAAAAATTATTTTGATTATAACTGAAAAGAAATTATACCTTGCATCCATATTGTAAATGTGTTAATTATTCTCTGGATAAAACTCACCTTAAAGCCTTTTCCGTGATTCCAACAACAGCAGTTGCTATGGCTAACATAAAATTAACAAGTCCAAAACTTGCATGAATTGGCACCATTGTAGCTCGAAAACCGTAGGTAGCATTTTCACAGCATAAAAGAATCAAAAAGCTATAAAAATAATATAACAAATTTTATTGTTTAATCATTTAAAAATTTTAATTATAAATATTACCTGAAAAATCCAAATAAAAATTGTATACCAAATAGACCCATTGTAACAAAGCCAAGCCAAGAATGTAATGAATAAAAATTTGGAAGTGCCGGCTCTGCAAAGCTATGAGAATCATATACAGCTATAAAGCCAACAACAATACATGGAACTGCACAGGTATGGAAAAACATGTGAGCTAATTTCACATAAATATGCTTTAAGCATCTACACAATCTGTATAGAAGGATAGCTGCAAAACAACAAACTTAGTCCTATTTATGTATTTTTTTTTTTTTGGAAAATATTCTTACAAAATCCTGAGAATGTAATGAAGCCGGCAATCATCAATACTGGATGTAAATTATGTTGTAGTTTTGGATTATCGGACCACGCGAAACCATCTCTATAATAAATAATCCAGAAAAGTGTCAAAACTAATACACCAACCAATAGAATTGTTGATAAAATCACAATCAGTAAATATTCAAACCAGGAACCGCAATTCCAGGCATTTTCTGAATCATCTTCATATCGTCTGAAAAGAAAAAATTTTAATTTATTATTGGAATTTTAATTGGATTGCATTTTTAATAATTAGTTCTTAAATGCACTTATTTTAAGTAAGTTACAGTTCTGGTACCATACCAGAAAATTTAATAAAATTCGTATTAGAAATTTGATTTTAGTTTTTTATTACATTTTTCCCAGATTGAAGCTTAATATACTGTGAATATGCTTACAAAATAAAATTATATAAAGTTTTCATGCTTGTTAAGTTACATTCAATATTTGCTTGTAATATGGCAAGAGAATTAGGATATTAATTGTTGGGAATGCAATATCTATTTCATCTAAAACAAAAGCGTTTGAAAGAAATAATTCCATGGGAAATATATGTAACAAGCAACAGCTGTGTGAGTATATCTGCTCTTTAAGCAATTAAATTTAATAACATTTCAGTTCGTAAAAATTTCCATAAAAAATCAATTAAATTTTTCTTTGACTCATACTATCTGAAATTTTGTATATTTTTGTTGCTTTTATTTAGCTATGTACTAGTGGGTGTACTTAAATTGAAAGTTAAAATGTTTATCCATAAAAAATTTGTCGGGAACAAACTGCAGTTCTTTATTGCATTCAATCCTTCCTATAATGGAGTTGTAAGTTAATACAAAACAAATTAAAGAGGCGCTATCTTAAGGATACTTATGGCGCATACTAATTAGGCCATATTAAAAATTCAATTTTATTATTTTAATATAAATTAATCTTTGGAATTGGTAGATTAGACTTTTTGTCCTGGGAATAGAATAGAATTATATAGTTCACTATTTGGTTATAAAATATGGTTTGCTTTGTTTTTTGATTATTTAATTATTATTAAATAAAAGAATTGGTAAAAGTATATTAAATACATTTTTAAGACAGCATAAGACGCATGTAGGTAGAATAGTTTCTTTATTTAGAAAATATTACACTCAAAGAATATTTAAAAAACCATTCACTGCTGTTATACTATCAACATAGATACGATTGGTTTTCTTTTAAACATAAATAAATGGCTATAAAAATATTTTCAAAAATAAAATATTCAATGGAACGATAAAAACAAATGCATAAAAAAAGTACATAAGTATTAATATAATAAATTGAGTACAATGAAATTTATTCATTTAATTTTTATTCTATGAATTAAATAAAATTGAAGGATCTTTTATTGGTTTTTTTTTTCTTCATAATGGAATTCAATGTGGTAATTAAGATAAATTTAATTTGAGACTTGAGAAGAAAAATCGTCAGACCGACAAAAGATATTTTTTCAACTAATTGTAAATATGCTACCTAATAATGTCTATGAATTTAATAATAAAACACCACAACGAAAATCCCCTGTATGCTATATAAACAGCTGTGTAAATAACGTGTGAATAAATTAGAAAAATTTAGCTTATAAAATACAGCGAGAGCTACAATTATTTTTCTAATTTCTAATAAAATCTTCAATTGTTGAAAATAATGTGGTATTGAGCCCATTTTTCAATATACAAAAGCTTAAACTTGCCCTTATAATATAAATCTTTGGATGCAGTTTACAAAAAAAATCATGTATCATAGAATAATAGTTGTGAAAATTGATTACTTCCTATCCAAAACGGGAATTAGAGATGATACACTTAATCAAACGAAGCATATTAGTAACAAATAAAATACGAGATGCAATCAACATTGAAAGAAATAAGGACAAGTAGACAAACAACTTTTCTTTGGGCTCATTTCTTTGTTTCTAATAAAACAAAAATTTTTCTCATCATTTGTGGATAGAAAGAACATAAGAGACAGCTGGAAATGAAGATATATGACGTGGTTACATATTGAGGCCATAGAAGCTAGAGTGAAATTTTTCTATGCAGTTTTATTCAGTTTTTTTTTTTGATTCTATAAAGATTTTTGTTTTTGATTAAATCTTTCGCCAAATTTTCTAAATTTCTACAGTGCTATGTTTTTTTCTACAATAGTAATTAAATTGAACTCTTCAAATGATTTGTGTAAAGAATTTTATGTTGTTTTTGATTACTAGGCAAAGACTTAACGAAGTGTTTTTTACAATATTAATATTGTATAGTTTCATATGCATATTATCTTTGTTTTCTTCACTTTGGATAGTAACCTACTGAAATCAAAACAATAATAGAAACTCAAAAAGCTAAAAGAAATATATCTCTTCAAGAAAACCATAACTAGTGATGTTCTAGAACACTGATTCCCAACCTTTTTATAGTTGCGACCCCTTTTGATTTCCTTAGGATGTCCAGCACCCCCTAATTCTTTTGGTAGAATTAAAGAAATAAAGCTTTTAAAAAGTGTATACTGAAAAATACGTCCGTATTAAGTTATAATGCACTTGAATAATACTTTCTCACCGACTAAATTGGCTGTTAAAAAAAAAGTGAAAAAAGTCCTATACGAATTTCAAAAAGATTTTGGCTTTAGAGATACTTACTTGTATAATAGATTAATTAAAGCAGGAAAAGTGTCATGAAAAGGCAGTGAAAAGTGAAAATATAACGTTTTAAATATATATTGAAGCTTGTTAATTTTTTGTATATAATTTAATGCGATGACTGAGCTTGCTTCTGCGCAAAAAGCTTAGAAATTCTTGGGGTTAAAGCTAATCTCAAGTCATTTTCAATATTGAATCTATTTCTTACTTTTGTTTTTATTTGACGTAGAGTTTGAAATTCACTTTCACATAGATATGTCGAAGTAAATGTTACTAGTACCCGGAAAGCAAGAAGCGCCACATTAGGATAAGTGCAACACATAGCACACCAAAATTCAGCCAGCGGCTTTTCTTTAAATAAATTCTTAGCTGCAGCATTCCGAAGATCTAAAAACTCATCTTGAATTGCATCTGGAAGGTCAGCTACAACCAATGAAGATTGAAATAGGTTCCTTACTAGTTTAGTTTCTTGCTCAGATAGTTCTGGGAAATAAGTTTTTATTTCTTTTTCAAGGGATTGAAGGTGATTTTCAATTTCTTCTTTAAGATTTCCTGCTATGCAATTTTCTGATTCTTCAACCGAAGTGCAAAGGTGCTTGCAAAATTTCCTTGATTAGCTTTACGTCTCTAATTTTTAAGCTTAGAAACGAAAGCATTCAGATTATCTCTGAAATTAACTATGTGCAATTCTTGCCATGGAGCTTCAAACTTAATTGGTTTAACTGACTGAAGATGTCTGATAAATAAGCAACTCTTTGAATCCAATCTTCATTAGTTAAATATGTCAGAAAATCTTTTTTCGCTTGCATTTCCAAAAAACATTTAATTTCTTCCTTTAACTCATAAACTCGTTCAATAACGTTTCCTTCAAATAACCAAAGGAAACGTTAACAACCAGCAGTGTAGTATAAAAGAGTTTCATATTCAGAATTCATGTCTTTGCAGAGTTCTTTGAACAGACGTGTATTAAGAGCACTAGATTTAATATAATTAACGATTTTAATTAAAGATTTTAGTACTTCTTGCAAAGGCTCTGAGAGTGTTATAGCAACAAGGTCAATACGGAATCATGCAGTGCAAGCCTTTTACTTTCGGTACAGTCTTTAACTTTTTTCTGAAACCCTGAATTCGATCCAAGCATAGCTGGTGCACCGTAAATGATGTGGATGTGGATGAAAACGTATTTGTGATGTATTTTTATGGTAAAAAATGCCTTTTTTTGCAAACCAGGCAAACTAACCTTTTCATTAAGTTAATCAAGAAGTCTTCAATGAATTCTTCTGTTATTTGGACTATCTTTTAAAAGTAATCAATTCCTTTGGCTTTCCAAAAATCACTAACAAGCCATGACTTGCAAATGAAACGGACTTTACCTTTTTTGTTGTTGCAAAACTGCTGACTTTAATCCACTGCTTTGATTGTTTAATAATTCTAAACTCAAATTTCATCCATGGTAACGAAAAGCTGCACAAAATCTGTCGGGTGCTTTCTGGAATATTCCAAACATTCTTGTAAAATTCGCTTTCACTAATAAATTAGCTATACGTTTTTTAACAGTTGAAAATGAAATAGCAAATTCCTGAAACACTTTTACCTTAGTAGTTTTTGTTCTAGGTATGTCCAGGACCCCCTTAGAAAGCCATCACGACCCCCCTAAGGGGTCGCGACCCACCGGTTGGGAATCACTGCTCTAGAAAGAATAACATATGCAGCACAAAACTAGAGCTCTGAAAGCGCACTTTTCATAAGGGGTTATATACACTTAAAAGCCTCTAAAATAGGAGTTTTTCCTGAGAAGACCTTTAGATTTATTTATGTAAAAATTAATACACATATTATAGCAACTTTTAACTGGATTTTAACATTTTTTATATTTAAAAATAATAATATTGAAAGCTGCTATAGCTGATCTTCTGGAGCTCCACTCAAAAAAGACGTTTTGCGGTGAGCAAAAAATTTTACCTTAAACTGTTTATATAAAAAAAAAATTAATTTTTCAAAAAAGGCTGCCGCCAAACCCTGAAAAATATACCCAAAAAGATTGTGTTGAAATTTGAGGCTGACCGGTTCAGCCGTTTCCGAGCAATCGTGGTCACCGACTTTGAAAACAAAGTTTTGAGAAAAACGCGCTTAAAGTTTCAAAAGCACCTTCAATCGGTCTTACACGTCTTTACAAATATGTGTGTCACTTCTAGAACGATTGTCGGATCAAGTTGAAATTTTCCGTGTGTGTACTTAAAATTTTTTTAAATTTTTTTTTTGAAAAGTCTAAGTGTGTATAACCCCTTAAAGACTTAGTAGAAATGCTGCTTTTATATGGAGCTAATTTTATTAATCCAACATTAGCAATATTTTATAGGAAGCACTGTTAATTAAATCTTTAACTGAAAATTGAAACAACAATGCCGCAAACAGGTCCAAAAAACTCCCACAAAAATTTTGGGTAGTGATGAGATAATCTTTCCTGATCGTCCTGATAACAAATATTCATCCTATATGTCAGTCACAACGGTAGCTGCTATTTTTATGGTAAAAGCAGTGAAAGTTAAGGTGTAGTTTCAAGTTTTTGAAAATTCCAAACATTTTCGTGAGGCAGAAACTTTGTGCCTTTCGTTTGTCATCTTACCAATATATATTTATTTGCAATTGTAGTTCTTTTACAAGTACATTTATTGAATATCACTTGCTAAGTTTAAGCTGGTAGCGATTATTTTTTTGTTTAATGTGTCAAGCTTAAATTTCACGGGCTATGGAAATTGACTACGAATTTTATTTTTGTTGGTACACTTGTCCCCAACATAGGCTAAAAATATCAACCATTTTGTATTTTTAGCTTGTTTTTGACAGATATAAAAGTTAGATGTGTTTTGGCGTTTTTTTGATATGAAAAAGGTGGAAACAACAGACAATTTTTTTTGTATGCATTGTTTTGGAAAAACAGAACTTATGTCACTAAAACTACTGTAACAAAATATTTTGAAATTTGTTTTTTGAAAGTTGGTACTAACCAAAAATAAATATTATTCACAGTATGTGTATGTATGTGTTTGAAAACTCATTGAATGAGGCTTATTCGGGCCTCAGCCTTATTCAGACGCAGCGTTAAGCTACTTAAAAACCAATCCAGTTTAAATTTTTTATTTCGCCCTAAGCCTCATATAATTTAAAGATTATTTATATTGTTAGTTAAATGTTGATTATTAATAAAAAATGTTGACCTCTTAAAGTTATAAGTTATATAGTTATATGCTATAGTATTAGTGAAAGCAACTTATGAAATAGAAAATTTTTGAATTGTATGTTTTAATCAAAACTACTCGCTAGAACTAGGGACCTATGCTATGAGGCTGAATCTGATTCGGGGCTTATTTTATCAGTTGATAGTTTATATAGTTACATAAAACGGTGCTTATCGTTTGTAATACTAAACTTTTTAATTAATAGTTCTGTTGAAATCAAAGGAAGAACATTCTATAAAATAGCAACCAATATTATTTATATTGCTGAGGACGATTTTCATTTTTTAATATTTTGAAGAATTGAACATAAAATTTTTTTTCTTAGTCACCAAAAACAACTCACTTAACTCTCAAGTTTAAAAGTTAGAAGTCTAACTTCCAAGGAACTATATTTGGTTATTACATCATTGATGTTTGGTCATACTCGTATTTCGAAAAGCTAAATTTTTCTTTTGCTTATTATATCAACATGAGAAATATATTTTGAAACTATTTTTTCCTATATACTATATCACTCATTTAATTTGTCAAAATAGATTAAAAAGTCTATGATTTTAAATTCCTTACATTGTCATCAGCTTTCAATGAACTAATGAATATCTTGTGCTGTTATGTAAGTACTGAGGTTAATAGTGTCAAAAGGGACTGAATACGCCTAATAAATTCTACAAGACATGACTATAAGCATGCTTACTGGTAGATTAGACACTTAACACACTTAAAAAGAAAACAAATTTTTTTAACCTACAAGAAAAAAATTTCACAGCGTATGATTTCCAACTCATTTGTTTTAATTAATGCACTTTAACCATCGTAGGGGATAGTAAAAGCTTTATTTCAATAATTTTTCACTTTTTTAAAAGTGAAATATAGTAAATAAAAATTTTTATTTTCCAGCCCAGTTGGTTAAGTGAATCTTGAGTACACTTAAGGCACGATCAATTTTTTTCTTTTTTTCCATAACTAAATTCTATTGAGCGAGTAAGAAAGTATAAGTTCCACAACTAAATGTCGAAAGTAATATTAAAATTAGCTTAAATCTAATTGCAAAGTACTTGCACCTTCCAAATTCAACTTTCTCATCGTATTTTCTTTGATTCAGTGCTCTTATGTTTTTGCCTAACAAAGCCAACTTTCTTATAAACAATGAAATTAGTTTTCTTTTCTTATTTTAAGACACAAAACTCATAGCTGCGACGATAATAAAATTTTGCGCTTTAGTAGTGCAGGTAGCCATTTTTAAACCTCAATAAATCACATTATTTCGACTATTAACAATTATTTCCGATCACCCGATATCAATGGGACTGATCATGGTATGAAAAGTGAAATTTAGTTTTTATTAGAAGCTCTTCCGTTTACTATTAATAATTCTTTTGTTCAAAAATAATAAAAAACCAAAATTTATTGTAGAGAAGATGAATATAAATTTATGTTTCCAATTTAAACATTTCATTTTGTAGTATTTTAGAGGATTTAATTTATTTTCTTTTTTTAAGTAGACAAAATTATCTTCATAAATTAAAATTTAATTCATTTAAGTTATATAATAAAAATATTAAATTTTTGTTATTTAGAGAAAAGCAAATTCGTTGTAGACTCATTTACTTGGCTCACTTATGTAAAACGTGCCTAAAAAAAATTTATATAAATTAAAAAAATCCAAGAAGTACTAAGAATTTGCACAAAACAAATGATTTAAAATTATCATTAGAGAAGTAAACCTTTTTAAAAATACAAAAACTACGACTTTGGCTATAAGTTTTCAATGTTTTGAGATATATTTGTTAACAAAAGATATTTTAAAGTATATGAAGCTCACAGGTGTTGTCAAAAAAGCAACTCAAAACAATCCTTTTATTTTAGTAATAATTACAAAATTAAATGCAAGTTCGTTTGATTTATACTTATTAATCTATGTAGATAGTACAGGGTGTCCGAGATTTACGTGATTTTCATACTTCTTTACAGTAGGGTCATATTACAACAGTATTAGTTAAGTTATATCTGGATTGATTACTCAACATTTGTAATATTTTTCGGATATAATCAGTTTTTTTTTATATATATATGTATATATATTGTATATATATATATATATGTATATTATATATATATATATATTTCTTTACTATTATTATTATCTTTTTCAAATAAAGAACTTCAGTAGTACCATTTGTTTCTCAAGACATGCGGTATATTACCTATGAATAGAAGCTACATATTGATTTGTGGGATCTCATTAATCGGGTTGACTTTCACAATTAATGAAACCCAGCTTCAAATTTTTACTGGCCAGAAATCTTATACCTAATCAATGCTTAAATAGAGCATTTTATAATTTTCAATAAATAATAAATTTAGTATTTTATTTTTTGTCACTTTTATTTCATTAACCTAGGAGTATCATATATCAAATTAAAACTAATTACAGTTTTTTAAGTTTTTTTCATTGAACAAAATGACAACTACTGGTATAACTATAATAGTAGTAATTTATGTTAAACTCATGGTACTAAAATCTTAATTGATTAATAAGGCTAATTCACTCGTAAGTTCAAGAAAGTTGCGAAAGAATAAAAAGAAGAATCAATTGGTTGTTTCAATTGCATGATAGAAGGGCCTTTATAGTCGATAAATTATTGTTTGTCTTCCTTAATGCTCTTTATAGGTATTCAAATTGTGCTTGCTTAATTGGAATAGCTAATAGGATCAGATATAGTTCATGAAATAATGATTAACATCGAATTTGTCCTAATCAATTTTATAATTAATAATTTAAGCCTTAGTATGTTAATTTATTTTATTAAATTATTATTGATATTAGCTTAGCACTTATTGTTAGTTTAGTTTTTAGAAGTTTACGTTTTTTTATTTTCGAAATTTTGTAGAATAACCAAATTATTAAATTTTAATGGACATTTTAGTACTTATTTTCTTTTTTTCACATTAAAAATTTAAAGCTAAAGATCAACATCTAAGTAAAAAAGATTAGAACCCCCATTTTTCTATTTTTTAATAACATTTTATTTTCTTTCTATCCTTGAAGTTTTCATACTTTATTTTTAATTTTCTTTATAAAAACTTTATACTTTATGTTCGTTTTATTTTACTTATTAAAGAAATGTTTGTTATTAAAAATGATGCAATGTAGTCATGAGATAATATAAATATTTCAATATTATTTTTAATTGTTGTTTACAATAGTTAATAATTTTACTTCTAATTTCTATAAGTAATTGTCTTTTTTGAATTTATATACATCTTGTTTGCTCTTTCCTTCTGTCTAATAATATTTTACTGATTAAATTGGCATTCATCTCACGAAATATTCATAAAATTTAAAAAAGCTATTACTAAGGGTATATTAAGTTCTTAAACATTATTTTGCTGAATTAAAATTTAAAAGGAATTTTTTAAATTATAAATTTTGAGATAGTCAAATTGTTTTGCAAGAATTATAGGGATTACTTGATTAGGCTGAAAACTTAAAAAAAATTTTTGTTAAAAAAGTGTGGTCAAACTATTGCATCATTTTGATAACATTTGTCTTAAATATTAATCAACTATAATTTTGTCACCAGATGATGCATTTTAAAAATCTAAAGATAAGAAAAATAGATGTAATGGAAGTAACAGTGTGTCACAGGCAGATCTTAAAACACAGTAACTTTCTGTATTCTGTTTTAGCGGCCCGAATTTTAGGTGTCTTTTCGGACGCCATGAAAAGAAACCAATTAATATTTTCGCCATCCATTTTTTTACATTTTATTTATTGATATTTTAAGAGTATAAAATATTAATAATATTAAAAAATAAATGAATACTGAAGGAACTGTAGGACGGCAAAATAAGGGCTAACGAAAAATGAAGTGTCACTGCTTACAGAATTCCAGTCTTTCCAGTGATATGACGAAAATTTTTTTTTAATTCTTCAAGAAGAAGGATGTAGTTACAGCACTATAAGAAGTTTTTTTTAAAAAATTTTTTTTTTCACAAAATGGGGGCAGTTTGAAAAAAAGTTACGTTTTTTCCTTTTTTTTCGTTTTCGGAATTTAAAAAAAAAATATTGAAAAACTTTTTGTAGTGCGATGCTATAATATATAAAGAAGTTCTGTGCCAAATTTCAAGTGAATTGGTTATATCATGCACGCAGTTTCGAAAAAAGTAGTTTCGAGGGAAACGATTTTAAAGTTTTAAACACTGGACTAAACTGAACTGAGAGTAAATGCGTCACAAAATGAGCTTTTAATTCCTTTTGAAGTATTTTCGCAAAGGGTTGAATTATGAAAATATGTAAAAAAAAATTCATTTTTTTCGAATTTCTAAACGAGAATACTCCCTTAACTCTTGTTGTTTGAATATTTATATATGCTCTTAGACATGTTCCTGGATAAGCCTTAATGATTTCACTTAATGATTTATTTTCAAATGTTCAATTTTAATTTTAATTAGTTTCCGAATGTCATTTAGACCAAAACTCATATATTTTTTTGGTAAAAAAAAGCTCTTGCTTAGTATTATGAATTTGGCTATTGCAAATTTTTCTTCTAAAGAAATAACAGCATATCAGTGTATGCTGCAATGAATTGTCATCTTAACACTTAATTGTCTGAGTTCAAATATGAAAACGTTTGTAGACAACCGAGTACTTAATTTGAAAATTCGTGGAGCCTATTTTGTACTAAATCTCAAAACATACACACATGATCGATGTGTAGTCAAAGAAGAAACTTTCGTAGACTCTACCAAGTATTTTTACTTGACTTATACTAAACAGTTTGTTTAACTTATACTAAAGCAGGGAATTCTAAACAGCCTCATGTCTGCGTGATGTTTTAAAACGAAAAAAAAACTATAAAGAATTCTTTAACTTTTACCACAACTAGATATAACCCTATAATAAACTAATTTTAGTTCTAAAAACTTTAATTTCCTTTTGAAAATTCTAACCAGATGATTAATTCCTAGGGGTCTAAAATAAAGTTTTCCTCTTAAGAAAAAGCTTATAAAATAAACACAACAGTATTGACTAGTTTAGATTAGGAACTTATTGGGCTCCTAATTTCATACAGAACTATCGAACTATCATACTTCAGAAAATAATTTAGATTTCCATTGAGATTTGTCAATTCCATTTGCTTTTAAACTCCAGGAGGTACGAAAAATTGTGCCAAGTTATCAAATGCAAAAAGCTAATGAAATATTTTAAACAGGCATCAGAAGAGCTGTACTCGAAGGAGTTTGTTTTTCCCAAGCAAGATATATATTTAGAACAAGTAATTAAGTGTTTTATTATTTTTAATACCGAAAGAATGAAAATGTGTATTTGTATTTTATTAATTTTTCTGTACACGTGACCTACCCTAAACATTTATTCACCATCCTGTATTAAAGTTGACATACAGCGTGAGGTCATTTACATTACAATTGCTAATTTTATGTTAGAGTCGTCAAGTAATTCGAGTTATGCCATGTGGCTGTCTTATGAAATTTGAAAACATATTTTCTTTTTTGGAGTTGGCAAAATGTTGACGTAACTCGACTCGAGGTTGTTTGCTATTATCAAATTGATTTAATTATTTAAATTCTTAATATATATTTTTTATTTTGCCTTTGACCTAATGATATGGATATGTTATGAGAAATATGAATATAAGTTATTTGGTTTTTCAGTTTTTAAATTTTTGGTATGAATTTATTTAGATATCAAATAAAAAGCAGTTTCTACTGCAAGCATATATAGTTGGTTATTTGATTATTCGGGGGAAAACTTTCACAAAGTTAAAAATTAAAATGTTCCAAATATTATTTCACAAAGAAAAAATACGAAATCATTTTTGTTAATGTCTTTGTATCTTTAAAAGAGCTTTTTTGCTATTTTTTTAATTGAAATGCTTAGTAATTTATTTATTTTTTATATGAAAAACTTATTCGAAGGACCGAAAAGTTTTTTTTATATATTCAAAATATGTGAATGACTTTGAATATCAACAAAAACATTCATTAAATTGGACTTGTTGGGTGCTGGTGTTGATCTATTAAAACTGTTACAGAAAGTTGGCAATTTTACTGTTCATGCCAAGATATGAGTAAGAAGGTAACAGCAACAAAAAAGAGAAGATTTTGCATGCTTCAATAGTTTTAATTCTAAAATTTCAATGCTGTAAAAAGTTGAACTTTTCTTTTGCATTTATTTAAAAAAATATGTGTAAAGAAAATTTTTTCAATAAAACCAATGTTACACTTTCTTATTCTAGTAGTTAGTAGAATTTTTTAAAAATCTAGCTGCTAGAATGACAAATAAAATAAATGCTGGCATAAAAACTTAAATTGACAAAAATTTTACAATATAAAGTGATCAAAAATGAAATAGTAGTATAAAAATAATAAAATTAGGCTTTTTTGAGATTTTTCAATTATTATGGCCAGTATTTTTTTGCTGTGTTGATTCTTTTATTTTCGCCGAAAAAGTTAACGTTATGACTCCACTTCACTGTTTAAAAAAACTATTATTCAGCAATAACGTTTCTTTTTTTATATAAATATCCGCATAGGTATATTTTTCAGTAGTGAACTTTTCAGCATGATTCGCAAATGAATTCATGAATTCCTTTACGGGCACTATAAGGCTTGGACTATATAAGAAGAAACATTGTACTTGGAATTCTTACAAATAAAAAAACAACGCGCTGTTTACATCTAAAAAACACATAGAGCGGACATAATTGTTTGCTAAGTGCCCAATTATTAACTTTCTATGGAAGATCTAATGCCTTAATAATCCGTTAGAAACATTTTTGGTACATATAGTAAAAAAAACGGCTTCCTATTAAGCTATACTGAACATATGAAGAAATATAATCTAAATAGTAGCTTTACTATAAATTGAAATCTCTCGGAATCCTGTAATGTCTTTACAGGACACAAAATAATTAAATCAATAATAAAGCACTGTAGATTCTGGCAACAAAGAAAAAATCTCAAAGTCACCTACAATTTTATATGCAGGCATTATTGGAAAGGTGAAAACCATCTAGGTCTTTACTACCTTTTGCTGGACAATTGACCTAAAAGATATTTTTGTTTTAACGTGTAATCTTGGGATTGATTTCCTATCTTAATAAGTCAATTGTGGAGGAAATCAGATCTACTAGATCAAAAGTACAAGGCACTAATTAAAAACTTACCACTTGGATGGAAGATACTTTAATTAAAATTAGATTTTATTCAAAACGTTTATTATACTATTAAATTTTATAAAATATCTTTTCTACCAACTGCGTTCAAATCTTCTTTGGTGTCTACAGTATTTTTCATTACAACAGTCATCACTTTTTACTTAGCTCCATTCAAAAAGATTCGACTTTATAATACCATAATAAAATGCCAAAAATTAAATAAAAATGAGAATACTTCTTTTATAGTAAATATATGAATATAAAAGAGATCTGAGATCTGCAGGTGTAACATTTCAGCCAAAAAAAATAACAGCCTAACGCTTAATTTGGAAATTAGAAAATATTATCAGATGAGTAAAAAAAAGTATAAGAAGTAGATCGCATACTAATGAAATTTCGGAAAATTGTTAAATTATTTAGAAAAGAATTTTGTATATTATTAGTTTTGGAAAAATAGAAACTGTAAAATGAAAATAATATATTTATATATAAAGGTTTGTTGGTACACCCACCTTCGCTGATTACTAGCGTTGAATAATTCATATTACAATAATTAAAATAATTTCTAGACATAGAGAGAAAGTTATAATTATCTACGAGAGTAAATTTTTCAATAACTAATATGATTTTTAAAGGCTTTGTAACCTAGTATTTTTTATTGCTTATATATTGACATTATGCATGGATTGGATTACTACAATTTTTAAGAAATATGGATTTTTGGAAAGTTATAATAATAAAAATAAAAGATACTTAATCAATCATATTTATTGATGGGAGACTAGTGTCGCTTTAGTAAGAGTTTTTAAAAGCTGCAAGTTAAAAATTTGCCTAGCAATGGGAATGCGGAAGTTTTGTTAATATCTCTACGAAGGCGTGTGAATATAACCTATACATTCAGCCTCTTTTAAATATAGGTTAAATTTTGCGGGTTATCTGCAATACCCAAATGCATGCAGGTAGTGCTTTCTTGAGGATGTTTGCAGAAGAAAGCTTATGATGTTATAATTGTTCGGTTTATTTGCACCTGCTTTTGATAAGCTTCAAGACTACTGGCAAACAGCATTAACATTTTTTTTACATTCTTCTCAATCCAATCCTTAGACAATAAACGCTTGCAGAATAAAATTAACACATAAAAAAAATCAAATATTTCAATAGATTGCAAATGTTTTTTCTAACAACACCTGGATTATTTCCAACACTACGAATTATAGGAATGTAATACAAACTAGTATAAAATTTATCATTACTAGGTTATAAATAAAATTTTGAGGAATAAATTTTTATTGAATTAACGAAATAAAAATTTCTCGTATCTTGGCGGCTGGAACTAAGAACTATTTGAAATTCTGATAACTGCATTATTTTAACAATAAAAAGCCCAATCTAAATTATTGTAAAAAAACTTAATTATTAGAATAATAATTTTTTGGAGAGAAATGAATTTATTACCAGTAATTTATTTCGAACGACCAACAAAAAATTAAAGCATTTCAGGTCAAAAACATTCAGCTAACAAATTCTAGTTCACTTTCATTCACTCAAGTGCATTTTTTTTCTCTAATTTACATTGAATATTAATTATACCACTTTTTATTATTACCAACATCAAGTTATCTAATGAAAATAACTAAACGTCGTAAGCATAGTTTAAACTTTTTTTTAGTAAAACTTTTAGGTTAAAAATTAACTTCGTAACTTTAAACATTCTACACCCGTATTTAAATCAGTTACATGGCTATCATAAAATAAGAAAAACAAGTTAGATATAGCTACGACCTAAAAAAATTTACTTTTACTAATTTTTTGGATTTCGTTAATTTGGATTAGGATAAATGATCTTTTGTTCAAAAGATCTGTGGAATAAACTTAAATTTTATTAATGAGAATTTTGCTACTGGATAAAATTTAGACACAACATTTTGTTATTTGTAATAGAAAAGTCAAATTTGAAGTATATCTAAATATTTTAAATGTATTTGTTTTCAAAATAACTAATCATTTTAGTAAGTTCAAATTCTTGTCAACATTTTAAAAACTTTACATATACCGAATGTCAGGCAAAATTATCTGTTTATATAAGTTATCCCTTTTTGTTACCATTTTTTTTAGTTAGTTTTTAGATTTCAGATAAAACCGTTGAATACAAATACCCAGCAGGATAAATTTTCATCGATTATGAACTCTCGTTGTGGGCTTTATGGCACTGACAGTAAACGAATTTTCTTTGTACGATGCTATACATTTATAGGCATAATATAGGCATGGTTTTTATGGAAGTAACTTGTTTTATTTACCGATGCCACACATTTGCAAACGGGAGAAGCGGCAAGTCACTTGAAGTCGTAAAAATGAACCTGGAAGTTGCCTCTAGATTTACTATTTTGGAAGATAAGTTTTCTTTCAATCTTTTTCCTTTTACAATTTGCTCGAAATTTTCTTTAACCAATTTTAAAATAGTTATTTTACATTCAATAACATCGTTTAATTTATTTTTCTAAAAAATAACTTTAATGTTTAATACTATAAAAAAAAGCAAATTTAACAATAAAGTGATAAAATTAAAACACTATTTAAAAATTTGAATTTATAAACTCACAAAAGTCAACCATAATTAATTAAAAATTGTAGAAATTAACTTAAGAACAAAGCTACTTTAAATAAACTACCTACCATTTAACAATATGCATGCCTTTAAACTACAAAGAATATAGTCCGAGGAAAATTAATAAAGAGAATTTAGCTTCGTTAAAACAAAAAACAAAATTAAGATACATAACACAAAGCCAACAATGGTAGAGTTCTTAAGTATTACAAAAACTATTCCCGATGGTTTAGTCTGATAAAATAATAAAAATCTATAATTAATCCGTGTTTACCTTTGATTTTAGTTTATATTAGCTTAATAAATCACAACAATAATTAGAAACTAAACATAAAACTTGGACTTTCTCAACAAATGCAAATTATAAACGCACAAATACAGTTATATTATATTATTTAATTGAATTAAATTGATGAAGTCACCAATTTATCTAATAAATTTTCATAAGAACAGAAGTCTATTGAGTATGGTTAAGTAAAAAACAAAGCAGATCATCTCAAAAGTTCGAACATGATTTTAATATTGCAATAAAGAGAAATAATTAAACTGTAGTTAGATGCGTGGTCGTATATTAAATTTGGTTCTGTCGTTTGTTAATATGTTTAGGTCAAAAAATATTTTTTTAATTGATATATTAAGGCTAAAGATCTACAGCACACTAGCTAATACGCGGAATATTTTTAAAAGCTGCGAACACTTGTCAGTTTTTTTTGTGAAATTCATACCCACATCCGTGAATATGTTAGCCACATGCGAAATAGTTTTCTTTTTAAGCTTTTGTTATTATTAAGGAATACTCTCTTTTCCGGGAACTATCCATTTAAAATTGATAGAAATAAATGAGGCAGAATTTTATAGGAAAAATACAAATATAAAATAAATTCAAATGAAATGAAATGAAAATTGAATTGATATTAAGTTACCATTCCACATAATACATTCCACATTTTGTCTTTTTTCTCTGTAAAAACATTTCTGAATAAGCTTTCGATGTTATCCTAAGACGATGTATAAAATTTTTAAATCTTTTTTTATCAGATATTAGTTAGACTTAATAGCATAACACTTAAATACTAAACATATATCTAAAATCTCTGCTTTCTAAAAAAAAACAGCATAAACTTGCTAAGAAGTAAAGCAAAACTGCATTTTTATATTTTTTGGAAAGCCTTAGGAGATTATAAGGTTTAAATATATATTTGCATGATTGCTTTTTTTGTTAATGACAAACTATTGTCGTAATGGTTTTGATATTACGAATATTAAATTCCTGTGGAACTACTTAAACAAATGTAGAACACTAATTATGTAAAACTAAAATTATGAACTTTGCTGCTTGCTTTGAATACAAGTATATTTTTATAAATAAACCAAAATATTAGCAAAGTACATACAAGTTTTTAGAAAATTCTTGTAATTTTGATATTAATAAACAATATTTCCTGATCAAAAATAAATAAGATGAATGTATATAACTTTTTTCTTTATTCTGGCCAACTTTATTCTGTTCTTATAAAGGTTTTGAATTGGTAACCCAAAAACCTCAAAACGTCCAGTAATATTATGCTGTCTATGATTTATGTATACATCTTGTGATTAGATTTAATCAGAAAAACAGGCGTGAAATTGATCCAACATATAAAACGCCTTCCATAGAATGTTAGCGGAATATCAAAATTATATGTAAAGAATCTAATTATCTAAATAATAAAACCTGAGATTCGTGATTAACCTTAAAATATTAGGAACATAAAAAACAAAATTTTTAATTACAACAATTGATTATCACTTCTGGCCACATAAAAATCAATGGGCGCTTAAATGAATAAATTTTCACCTAATTAAGAGAAAGAAATTTCTTTTAAATTGCAGCCGAATATTCGAATTTCTTTCACAAATATCCAGGCAAAGTAAATATGTTGGTTCAATGAACGCAAGTAAAGTGTAATTACAATTTTTGTGAACAATAAATTAAAAAAAAAAACAAAAAGCAAGAAGAAGTAATAAAAAATAGCTTACGCTGTTGTCTTACTCCGTGGCATATTTCTGGCTTTCTTTTATCCCAGAACACTTGATCTGTTCATTAATTTCGATCTGAAAGTTTAAGGATTTTTGGATTACTTAATTAAACGTCCCGAGTTAAAGACACACACTTGAACTTGAACTTTCTTTACGTCTCACGTCTTGTCTTCATAAGAAAGACAATTGAAAAATTCGGAGTTGTTTTCAACCGAAGAACTAATCGAAGACTGAAAGTCAAGTCATGTGAGTTATATCCAAAACTACCAACAGATCTTGTAGTGATGCATTGCCTTTAGCTGCGGCCTATTGTTGTTAATAATAGCAATCAAGTTTTTGATTAGAAATGGATTTCCAATTCGAAGAATTTCGGTGTGTGAGAGTTTTGAGTATGAGTTTTGTATAAGATGCACTACTAAAGTTTCAATTGAAGCCTTCTAAGATAATTTCATTGAGAGAATCAGCTACCTATCGTAATCAGTCAAATTAAAATATAGTGCATATGTACTTGTGTACCGTTATTTTACGATTAATGACAGGTATTAACATCAATTTTTTTTTTAATATTGATGATAGAAAAAATTGTCATATAAAACGACTTCGAACAATTCTAATTTCCGCTGTGTTCATTATTGAAACATTTTTTTAAAAAACAAAACAATCGTGAGATAAATGGAAAGAAAAGAAATTTATATACTAAAAATATTGTTAGAAACAAAATGTAAGCTGATTAGTAAAGGTCCAATGACTTTTTCCATTTAGTATAGTAAAATTTTTGATTATTTATTTATCTTGAAAAATGAAGCAGTAGCAGGTATTAATTTTGTTTTAATTTCAACAGGAAATTTGTATGTGAGGTTATATAGTGAAGTGGACATCAAGTTAAGGGAGGAGTAAGGGTTTCAGCGTAAAAAAAAAAACACTTTTTTCGTGAATTTTTCTTTTAAATATGGATTGAGCAAATTTATTCTAACATTTTGTATATTATTAAACATGACTTTAACAACATTCTACAACTTTTTTATTAGAAAATATTTATAAACAAACCGGTGACATAGCTTTTCTAAGGACGTCTTTGGAAACTGATGATTTCTTGTTTTCAATATATCTCAGCTGGAGGTTACCCGAAATCAAATCCCCATAAAATCTAGTCAAAGTATCATCGAATCCTCACTCCAAAATAGTCTGATTATTTTTTTTTCATTTAAAACCTTTTGGTGCTCATTTAAAGTGAAGAATAGCTATTTTCAACGAAAACTTCTACTATTTCGTAAGTGAAGAACCACCTAATACTCAACGTTGAGAGAAGGTATTTTATATGTAGAAAGTGTATACCAATTTTGACGTTAATGGTTATTGTGGTTTTTTAATGGCAGTGATCACCAACATTGAAGAAGTAGTTTTCAGAAAAACGCGTTTAAAAATTTTGAAAGCTAAAAAAGAATGAATGAAAATATTAAAGGAAAAGATACTAACTAGTCAGCAATTTTTAGACTTTTCCTTTGATCGACTTCAAACTTTAGTGTTATATTTTTGAAATATTTAACTATAAGAAAAGAATTTTCAAAAGTGCAAACTCTTACCCCCTTAACCCAATATTTTTTGATATTTACTAAAAGCTTACTTATCTTATATATTTATACTTAGCTCACAAAATACAATTTTCATCTATCCTTTTTTTTCTTATTTTATTTTCATTCCCCATTCAAGGCTTTCAAATGGTCAATGAAATATATTTGATGTCATTGTGTTTTTGACAATATTTGTTATCCTATCTTGATGTGTTTTATATACAATAAGTTTTGATATGTTATTAAATCATCATTTTAATTGCTATCAAATGTCTATATCAAAAAAGAAAATACATTTATTTACCTACATATTTACTAACAAGTTTTTATGCTATAAGTTAAAGTGTAATATTTTTCGACGGTATTTTACTGTTCGCTTGTGTCTCAGAGTAAAGTGGCTATAATAGAAATACTTATTAGTTTATAAGTTATTAGTGTTGAAAGACTGAACAGAAAAATCGACATTGACGTGTTATTATTCTTACTCTAACAAATTCAAACAATAATATAAACAACTGCATTCAATTTTTTATACTAGTATTTAATCGAAAACAATAAATGCCAACCTAAACATAGACTTTAATTAATAAAAATTAGAGCAGATGACTGGCTCAAGACTTTGATCAGTATGACACTTTAACACGGAAGAGCAATCGATGTATTCCATCGCAGTTACTAAATAATTACAGGTAAACATGCAAGGATAGACTGTTGCTTACTTAGGGGTCGACTTGCTACTTAATACATAAAAAGAATATCCTAATCAGGAAAGTGCGTGTTTTTGTTGTCTTTATTGATGGCATTAATTAAAGCTGATTGTACATAATATAATGACTGAGCTAAAATAAAACCACATCCTTGCTATAATAATAAAAATAGCGTCTAGTTCGTACATATTTAGGGTTGTACTTTGAGAGCCATGGATTTATTGTTGTCTTTTAGTTATATGAAATAAATAAAGAATCAAAATACGATAACTTGATTGAAATATGTATACAATTCTAGAATCCTATAAATACATTATTGCAGGAATATAAACTAGGAAAGAGAAAAAGCTTTTAACTTTATTTAGCTTTCGAATGTTCTTTAGGTTAGTTTAAAGTATTTAATCAAAAGATAACACAATTGCTATTACGTGCGAGCAAATTTCTTAGAATAATCGGTGAGCACGATTTCTCAAAAAGGTCTCAATCGATCGACCTTAAATTTTAACACAACTTTTTCAGGTACCAATCTAAGGAACAAAATTTGCTATAGTTATTCCTATTTTTTTGTCGAAAATTCAAACTTTTCTTTTACATAGCCGCCATTTTCTCAAAAATTAAAATTTTGAATATTTCTTCGATTAATTCCAAGATTCATCAATTCACTGAAAGAATCTATTCGGTTTTTTGATTTCAGATAATCTAAAACAAAAATATGTTCACCGCCTAACGACTTTTTTTTTGAAGACCTTCGGGACATCTTGTATGGAAGGAGTGTCCTTCAACATTTTTACTCCATTTACGTGCCATTAGCTAGTTGAAAGTAGACACTATTTCGAAAATTATTACTTGTATTTATTCAATGAAACACCTTCTTGTAAAAAAAGTGGCACTTTTTGACCTCGCAACTGCGTACAACCCCTTAAGAGAATCGATGCAACCACACAACCAGTTCAACAAAATTTTTTACTGTCTTAATGCAAGCTAACCACTTATATACACACGGTTTCTATTTATTATTTTTTTAAATTCAGATTTGTAATTGGTCTTGGGTACAAATTTCACTAAACAACTCCCAAAATCCTTTGCATCTCTATGGCCTAAATAAAAACCAAGTTTTATTACGTTTCTTTTTATAACGTATATGTTTGTGCCATTAAATTCGGAATAGCCGCAATCACTCTGAAAACAAAATGTAATATTTTTTAAATAAAATTAATGAAAGCAACTTTGAACCTTTGAATTATAAACCCTCAAATTTTGACAAATTTAGAGTGACAGATGGTCTCTATAATAATTATATTAAGTAAAGCTCGCATTTAGTTACTCATCCATGTGATTACATGGTCTTATTGGTTTCTTCACGTGCTTACTAAGTATTATTTTTCTTATCATTCATAAAATATTGCTCTTCTCAAGATATGTGCTTTGAATAGGAAATTAACTTTCTAATTCTTAATAAGTATCATGACATCTTTAATATATTCTATAGCAAATGATTCTTAAAATCATTCTTTGATATATAAGGAGCAAATGGTTTTTTAAATCCTTTGGAAAAAAAACAAAATGCACTTGCTGTTTTGAACGGATATAAAGGTTCCAAAAATAAACCATTAATAAGAATAAAAGATACATATATAAAAAGGGGACATATTATAATGCCTTATATCCTTGTACAGTGTATAAGGCAGGGTACTCAATATGCGGAATAATGTGGGGAATAATGATTTGGCTCTCTCATTTCCCATATAATGTGTATGGAAATGAGAGAGCTGACTCATTTGTGAGTAAAATATTAAACATGTTTAGCCTCTCGTTCAAATAAATCGTTTCTCCATTAGTAATTGTCTATATTAGGGAAATTTGATGGAAATGTCAGAAAAGTGTCATAAAACCAAATATTGAATCAATGAATCTGTGAAAATACACAATATAATGTCAATGTGCTTACTCTTAAAAGCAGTATTAAACTTTTAATATTATAATAAAAATAACCACAGAGACAACAATATATATCAGAAAATATGTTCTTGTTTAGAACATCAATCAAAACGCATAAAGTTCTTTAACGAATAATAATTGTGCTGTAATTATGGTGATAGTGCATTTGAGTATCAGAGCTCAAAACTTTCATCAGTCTAGGAAGAAAAGCATTTTTATATATGTCCACTGAAAATCTGCAGCAAAATTGTCCTGATCTAGCGCCAAAAATTTTCATACGACTTCAGTATAGTTAATTTTTGCAAGTGCACCTTTTACAATATCTGTGCAAGAAAAGTTTCCTAATGTTACATAAAGCTATATTTAAGGATGTAACTATGAAAGCTTTTCAGTTTCATCAAAGTAAAAATAAAAATAATCAAGAGCTATTTGCGTTCATCAATGAATAAGAAACATCTATTCCCAGAAGGGAAAGTAGCCCTACTTCATCAATGAAAGAGTCATAATACCCACTTTCACGGGGAAAACAGCAATGAATTTAGTTAACAAATGGCCGAAAAACTCACTGTCATTGCTACTTACTGCATGAAAATATGACTGAAAAGTTGCTATGATGGCTACTTTCTGCATACTGCATTAATAAATACTTTACAAGTCAACTTTTCGACATGATTCACGCATGAATTCATACATGAGAAACTCTTCTTGTAATGCAGTTGTAGATTTAAAAATTGAAATATTTATTTTTCATATGTCTACCTTAAAATATCACTAAAAAATTTTATTTCTGACAAACTTAATCGAACTTCTAATTATTATAAGTATTAGCTTTTGTTTCAAAAATTTAATTTTAAAATATTTTACAGTTCATTTTTATATATTTGTGCGAGAGCTTCATCATTCAAAATATTTTCTTGCTACAATTATGCCTTTCATTTTAACTTTTATTCTTTTTTATTTTTAGTAAATGCCCTTACAATAAATATCCATCCAAATGCAAACAATAGTAAACCAAAATAGGCCATAAAACTTTATCTCTATTCATATAACTAGGAAGAACGTCAAAACTTTTAGCATCCATCGTAAAGGTAGTTTCATTTGTTATTCATAAACCTTGATTTTTCAACATTGTATACAACATCTGCTATAAAATACTTAACCTCAATACTAAAAGGGTAGCGACCCCTTATACCTATAGTACCGTGTACATCACTTTATTCCCGTTTAAATATTTCCCTTGAAGAAGGTAACATTAAAAGTGAGAATAAACAACCCTTTAAGGGATGCAATTAAAATTGAGACATAACAGTACTTGGTAGTTTTAAGTACATACGTACTTGTTGTAATTATTTACAATTAAAGATGTTCTTCAAACCGATTCTTATTTTACCTCCCTTATATCTATTTGCATTGATATTTGATTCATTATACGATTCTGAGTATGAAACATTTTAGGTTATGTATTTGGTCTCTATATACAAATACCTGAAGAATTACCAAAAATTCTTTTTAAGTCTACAAGTCACCCCATAAGAATAAGATCATGTTTCTTTATTCTAGCTTAATTAGATTTAAGTACTTTTAGGCTAAATTAATTTCAAATATTTCAATGTAGTAAAACTTTTTGGCTTTATGAACATCTAAAGCCTAGCGCAGACCAAGGCGTCTGTAGCCGCTACAGTAGCGGTGTCTGTAGCTGCTACCATAGCCCCTTCAGCTGCCGATTCAGTCATATTGAATGGGTGTATCAAAATCTGGTTGACAAGTTTTTCTTACTGTAGGTTGCTTCTTTTAGTGGAATATTGTCTATTATTATTATTGTGAGTTAAACTTAAATATTGCTAACGGGAATTTTTCTAATAAATGTGTTTAATTTATTTTAATTTTCAATTCTTTATTCAATTATTTATTATTATAATAAAAACAAACTGAAAATTATTTTTACGTTGAAGTGTAGCATCCCGTTTACATAATTCAATAAAATAATAGCATTTCAAGCGGTTAAACAGATAAGAAATTATTTGGCTACAAATATTATAAAAAGATAATAAAAATTTACCTTTCTTTATCATAATTGAATTTATCTCTATTTTTGATACTTTCATTATACATTTCAGAAAGTGTTAGATAGTTAATTGTTTGATGTCCATTTTCCATTTCTTTATCAAAATAACTCAAAGAAGATTCTGGATTTGAATCCGTTAATAGCATTGTTAAAGCATCTTCACAATATTGAAGAAAATTAATTAATAAAATAATATTTAGAATTTAAGTCTTATTTAAAAAAAAAGATCTATAAAAAAAAAAAAAAATTCAACAATTGCTACAAATCATAGTAATTATTAGCAAAAATAAAAAAAAAACTGAATAGCAAGAGGCATAAATAAACACTAAAAAATCAATTTTAAACAGTAATAACAAAACTTAAGTTTAACTTACAATAATACTCAATACACAATAATAATCAAACAAAACTAATAATCAATAATAATAATAGACAATATTCCAGATAAAAAAGCAACCTACATTAAGAAAAACTTGTCAACCAGATTTTGATACACCCATTCAATATGATTGAATCGGCAGCTGAAGCTACCACTGTAGCAACTACAGACGCCGCTACTGTAGCAGCTACAAACGCCGCTACTGTAGCGGCTACAGACGCCTTGGTCTGCGCTAGGCTTAATGTGGGTGTGCTAGTAAAATAATTGGGCTAGATTAGTTAAATTAAGCTTATATCTAATTTTCTGTGCATTTTATTTTTTCAATATGAGTGCATATTTTTACAAATTAAATGTTCAGACACGTTGATTGTAACCTTTTTCTATAAACTCTCAGTGATTTGTGCAATTATTAAATTTAAACTAATTTTCAACTTGTACTTATTTACTCTGCTTTAAATAATAAAAACAAATTAAAAGTTGTTCACTTCACCAAATCTGTAATCAGGGTTATTTCATAAAGAAATGCCTAAAGCTTTTTAAAGCAGTACGTGAGCTTATTTTCAAAGAGCATCATATCATTTGGTGTTGACATTGAAGAACTATACATCCGTTTAATTAGTTTTGTAAGTATATGCATATGTGGTAGCGCTTTAGCTGCATAATAATTCAACACATCGAAAACTCAGCTACCATTGTAAGCTGTAGAATTTATAAAGCAAGAGTGTGCACCTCAATTTATTGATAAACTAAACCAGAAAATTGTTCATTTCCTATTTGTACTGCACTCTTTAATGCACTGCAATCTAACTCCTAGCTACATCCGGATTTGCTGTGTGATTACAAGTATTTAAAGTTTACTGAGTTTACTTATAAAATTAAATATCAGTAAATAATTTTATTATTAATATTTAAAATATATTCATTCCAGTTATTTACCAATAATAAAAATTTTGGTATTAACAGTAATAAAAACTTAAATACTAGTGCAGATACTTACTTTTCATTTGGTGGTGGTGGTATATCTTCACGTGGACTTCGAGGTGGTGATTTATCTGTTTCCATCATTGCTAAAGGTGCCCCAGAAGGTGGTAGTGGGCTAACTGAATTACTTTCCATTTTAAAACTAGGAATTTTGACTAGTTTATTTGTAAACAATTAGTGATTAATGATTTTTCAAGCAAGTTCTCCTTTCTCAGTTTGTTTTTATCTAGAAAATATTAAATATATAGTTTTATTCGGTAACTGGTGGTATTATAATAAAATAGTCAAAAAATATACTATGTAATCGATAAGTTACACAATCAGAAATCGCTTCCATAATGCCATAATTTATATCGAAACGATTTCAGGAGACAAGTGTTGACAAATTCTATACAATTTGCAAAAATAGCTTGTCGCTAAAAGTTACTTTAAAAAGTGCAACAATCTTAGACAATTAATATTCTGCTCTTTTGAGTGTAATTAACTATGAACCATATTTTAAAAATTTATATATTTTATTTCTAGTCTGTTATCTGTGATGATTTCAGTTCTTTTCTTCATTTGGCTATTTTTTAAATTTGAATTAATGGTTCCTTTATCAATTTGAACAGTTATGATTACTTTGAATATTTCGTTAGTTTTTCTTTTGGACTAATTGAACAGTAGGTAATTTAGAATCACATCACTATGAAAAACAAAAGCCAATGATATACAGTTTTTAAGCTATAAATTTTTTCTATATATAACAGATATCCATAACTGTGTTACCATTTTAAGGTTTTATTTGATCCTCAAGCAATTTATATGAAGCAAGCAAAATTATTTGTTTTTTATGGCCAATTATTCGTCGATGTGTCCTTAAAATGATTACATGAAACCAAGTGGAGCATGGTCCATTAATCTTTATAATAGAAATTTTATATGTAAAATTCTATGGATCCTATTGAAAAAAACATTTATCAAGACGCACAAAAAATTTTGATTACAGTTTTTTGCTTATAAGCTTCACATTTATTTTGTATTTTTTTTTTTTTTTTTGGCTTTTAAAAATAATTATATCTCTATATTTCTTAAGAAAATTCTAAATTAGTTAAAAGTTTGTGGTATTCTGTTATTCCGCCTAAGTTAACGGATTAAAAAGAGCCCTGAATTGAATTTATTCATTTAATTTATCTGCATAGTTTTTATTATATTATAATACATTTTTACAGGGATTTTCAACCCTTGATGACCAAAATATATCTTGGCTCACTACGTTTCATTTGTTCAGCTTTGTAGCGAGATATGCACGGCTATATAAATTCGTGTATATCAAAGACAACATTAAATTATAATCTGAACCTAATTATTTTTCAATATTTAATTGTTATATTATTTTTGATTATGATAATAATAATTTAGAAATTTTTAAAACTCAAAAAATATATGCATTCCCACTAAATTATAATATATGTTAAGTATATTGTAATGGTAGTTAAACAAAACCAATATCAGATCTCATATAACAAAAGACAAGTCTCATGGCAGAGTTTTTTTAATATATTAAAGAAAAACACAATAGAAATTTATCTATTCATTGAATGTGAATATGTAGTAAAGTTTTACACAGTTTACATTCGAGTTTATTGCACCATAAAAAGCTACTCTACATCACATAATAAGTATGTATCTATTCACAAAGATAAACTCAAAAGCTTATAAAACCCTTTTTAAAATAATACTCATATCTATCGATATAGAAAATCCTCTGAAATCTTGGTATTTTCATTCGTTGCAATACGAACTAAAAATATTGAGAATTATATCTAAATTTCAAGTTTGCTATCTAAATTTTTAGTATTAGTTAACCAAATTTCCCTCAGAAAAAGAAAACTTGCCTCCTGCCCTAACTCTAATTAAGTATTAGTTAGAAAGTTTTCATTGATTGATATTTTTTTTTTTTTGGATTAAATTTTGAAATTTCATTCATGGGTCCCTGATAGAATTTAGTAGAACAATATTGGATGGCTTATTGACTTTAGCCACATAATCATAATCCAGACAAATCTATTATCACAAATATTATATTTGCAAAAGTTATTAAAAAGTTTGATGTCTTGGAAATATTTGCTTACGGATACAAAATTCTACAAAAATGATAATATTTTCTATTTGAATAATTTTTAATATTAATAAATTAGTATTTCCCGGAGATATTCTTTATGTAAAACGTGTACTGAATTTTCAATTTCCGGAAAAACTAAAAATTCCTTGCAAAAAGCTTAAGCTTAATTAAATATTTAAAACGAAAGAACAGAGTATTCCTTATATATTGAACAAACAAAAAACTTAACTCAATGAAAAAATAAATACTTATTGTTAGTTTTTTTTGAATTTTTTTACAAGGATTTTCATACAGAAAGCATAGAAAAGCAAAACAATCCATTAAATCTAGAACTACTTTTTTCTGTATACTTTTCACCGATTCCATTTTAAGTCAAATTTTCCACTACGAAAGCTTTGAAGTCATGGAAGAAAATTGGTCCTGAAATAATATTTCAAACAGAAAGAAACTTTTTAAGACAATAATGGTGTATCCCCAATGGTATAGTTCTGTATATGGTAAAACAAGAAGAAACAATTCCTAGAGGGAGGAATGTGATGCTTATTTGGAATTTTATAAGGAATAATAACCCCCTTTGACTGTATTTTATGTTAGAAGAACATGTTAAGAATGAGCAAATAAAGGATATGTTAGGGTTAGTTTGTTACTTATTAAATTTCATTTCGAAAATTGTATATTTTCAAGCTGAAACTTTTCTTAGTAAGCTCTATATATATATATTTCTTTTTTGTTAATCATTTTCTGATTGTTTTTTGAAAATATTTCCAAAAAATTTTATGACAAATTATTTATTTGTTTATAAGCTCAGTGTTGGGTGTATTTTAGAAATACCACACACTTATAAATTTAAGGATTCGTTTTTATATTGTATGAGCTTGGTTTATTAAGGATAGGTTTTGATTATCAAATAATACCACATTAACACTTTGAAAATTAATTTTATTGAAATAAGAAAATAAAATGCTGATTGGATGAGTTTATTTTATATATTAACTTGAGTAAGGATTTGTACTTACCTGCTCAACACGTTCCAGCGTTGAGTAAAACACTAAAACAAAATGAAATTAATTTATTTAATTTTTTCTTTCTTTGTCTGATAAATTGCGCTGTACTGCACTATGATAGGGCTAAATCTCAAGTCGTAACCTTGAGAATTGGAGAAGTCTCAAGTCAAAACCCTGAGATTAAGTTTTAGGATAATCTCAAGTCAAAACCCTGAGATTAAGTTTTAGGATAATCTCAAGTCAAAACCCCGAGATTATAGTTTAAAGAAAGATATCAGGTCAAAACCCTGATATTATAGTAAAAGAAGATTAATAGTTTAGAAAGATATCAGGTCAAAACCCTGATATTATAGTAAAAGAAGATCTCAAGTCAAAACCCTGAGAACTAAAGAAAATTCAGGTCAAAACCCTGAATTTAGAAGCGAAAAAAGAAAGAAATTTGAAATACTAATATCAAGTCAGAACCCTGATATTATAATTAGGAAAATTTAAAGGAAAACTCAGGTCAAAACCCTGAGTTTATAGGCGGAAAACGGAATATTTAAAAAATTCTAAAAGATTTAACACACTCTTTAATGAAAGCAAAAGGCAAACTAAACTAAACTTGCAGCAAGCGCATGGTATTTATACTAACATAACTGGATCGGTGTGAACTGTAAATTTCAATTCCCACGATCGAGCTTATCAATTTTTCTTTGTACCGTAATAACCCCATAGCAACTGATTAACACAGTAGGCGGAGTTATTTGTACACTAATACAAAATAATAGAATTACCAATACCAAATAAAGTCAACTATATACTTACTTGTTTACCAATACCAAATAAAGGCAACTATATGTCTACTTGTTTGGATTATGACGTCATATCAAGTTGATTTCATGTTATGGATTCAATATGGTAACACTTTATTAAATGCTACTACACTGCTAAAGTTATATTAAAAAAAAAAAAAATATAAAAATAAAATTTTCAAGAAACTGCTATAATTTGATTTGGTTCCGAACATACTGGGCCCCGTTGAAAGATTTTATTTTGTACGAGATTTCTATCAGATTTACCTTTATGAAGTTGGGCTTCGATACAGGATAAAAACAAAAAAATTATGGCAATAAGACCTTTATTTTTCCTTCCTTTGATAATTTTATATTTACCCTACGACCGGTTGGAATGGTGGTACGGTACTTCTTTTTTTTTGATTGCAACAGTTTGTCTTTTGGAATAAAAACAGGATACTGTATGCCATGGTCCTCTACAATCACCATCAGGCTTTTTTCCGGGTCTGAATCAGCATGCCTGATGACGATGTTCTTTAAGACGTTGATCTCCTTAGGAGTTCCTTTAAATCTGGTGGTGTTGATTCTCCCCTTGACCCTTGTCCTCGTATGATTGATGTTGGATGATGTTTCCTCACTATCGGAAATTTCAACAATGGCGTTGGAATTATTCAGTGTCATTATATTCACACCTCTGGTCACTGTGGCCATTGGAGTTGTAGTGCTGGATGATGTTAAAAATAACCGTTCGATATTCCGACCCGGCGTTGGTGGCCGATCAAAAGTTTCAGACATTTCTGAACAATAATAATAATAATAAATCAAACTAAGCTTAGGTTTAGAAAATGGTTTGAATACCTGATTGAAATGTTGATAAACACACAAGAGAGAGAAAAAAAAAAAAAAAAAGAAAGAAAATTGTTATATATTTGAAATTTACTTCAGTCACCTTAGACGCTTTTAAAGATTGACTGATTAATGTTTTTTTGAAACCATCTATTTATAGAAAAAAGGGTAAACGGTACATTTGAGCAAGTTTCTAATTTTTAAGACAAATGTGATAAACAAAATTGAAATTATTTATCAGAACAACTGTTATTACTAGGTAATAAACAGGTTTTGTGAATCGGTCTAATGATTGTGGTAGTTGGAGTTTGTATAGAGACTACGCGAATTAAATTGTCTGGGCCTGTATGGGTGTTTAAAATTTTTCCTAAGGGCCACTTACCTGGGGGAATATTGTTTTCTTTAAGAATGACGATATCTCCAATTTTGAGATTTCGTTCTTGAGTTTTCCATTTAGGCCGATTTTGAAGTTGAACAAGATATTCCTTTGACCATCTTTGCCAAAAATGATGTTTTAGCTGATTCAGAAAGTTCCACCGAGAGATTGGATGTGAATTTATATTGACTGGTCCTTCAGGATATGTATTTATAGAAGTGCCTATCAAAAAATGCCCTGGAGTAAGTATTTGATCATCATTAGGGTCTTCAGATAGTCTACACAATGGTCGTGAATTAAGGCAGCCTTCTATTTGAGCTAGTACTGTAGATAATTCTTCAAAAGTCAATGAAGTATTCCCGAGTATTCTTTTTAGATGGTATTTTACGGATTTCACTCCCGCTTCCCAGAGTCCACCGAAATGAGGGGCTGACGGAGGATTGAAATGCCAAGTGATGCCTTTGTTAGCAATCTGTTCAGCGGCATAAAATTTTGCTGTTTTTATGGCAGTTTTTAAATCCTTATCTAAAATGGTTCTTGCGCCAACAAAATTGGTACCGTTGTCGGAATAAATATCTGTACAAAGACCTCGTCTGCTTATAAATCTTTGAAATGCAGCAAGAAACGCATTGGAACTTAAATCTGATACTGGTTCCAAATGAATTGCCTTTGTAGCCATGCATATAAATAAACATATATATCCTTTATACAGACGATTCCCCCGATGTTTTGACATTTTGATATTGAGTGGTCCTGCAAAGTCTATACCTGTATGGGAAAAGGGGCGTGAAGGAGTTATGCGACATGCAGGTAGATTTCCCATTAGTTGAGTATTAGGTGTTGGCCTTTGTTTAAAACATATAACACACTGGTGTATTAAATGTCTTACACTTCTTCTTCCATGCAATAGCCAATATTCATTTCGTATAGCAGATAGAGTTAATTCTACACCTCCATGAAGAGTTTGGTGATGGAAATGGCGTATAATTAATGACGTTACATGGTTAGAAGATTTAGGCAAAATTATGGGATGTTTTTTAGCATAGAAGAGATTGGAATTAGAAATTCTTCCACCAACTCGTAATAGCCCTGTATGATCGCGAAACGGATTTAACGTGATTAAAGTGCTTTTTGAACTTACAAACTTATTACTTTGAAGATCTCGCATTTCAGATGAATATTCAGACATTTGAGCTAGTTTCAGTATTCGAAATTTTGTTTGTTGAATCTCCTCTGAAGTTAAAAAACCAGTTGTGCGTTCGGAACGCTTTAGTTTAAGATTGTAATAAAATCTTAAAGAGTAAGCTAAAATTCTTATTAAACGGGAAAATGTTGAAAATTTAAGAAAAATGTTATCAATAACTTCAGTAGTAAGAAAATTCAAAGTGAGTCTTTTTTGTTCTTCATCAACAGAAGTAGCGTGGATTTGATTGCTCTTAATCCATTGAGATTCAGGCTTGCTTAGCCATGATGGTCCATGCCACCATAGGGGTAGATTGACTAATGTGGAGGGCTCGATTCCTCGTGAGTTATAATCAGCAGGATTATCTTTAGATCGAACGTGATTCCAGGCTTCTATAGGTATGGATTCTTGTATACTTGCTATACGGTTGGCAACGAATGTTTTATATTTTCGGGGGTCACTTTTAACCCAGGTTAAGGTAATAGTGGAATCTGTCCATGCATAAACTGGAAGGTTTTTTAGCTCCAAATCATTCTGGGTTTGAATAATTAACATAGACAGCAGAGCAGCTCCATTGAGCTCTAGACGGGGTAACGTGACTGGCTTGGTCGGGGCGACCTTGCTTTTAGCGGTAACAAGGTTTACATGAATTTCCCCACATTTATCTATAACACGTATATAAACAGCCGCAGAGTATGCTTGTATAGAAGCATCAGAAAATCCATGTATTTGACAATTGGAATAAGATGAAGTTAAATGTATCCATCTCGGAATTTGAATGTGATTAATGTAACCTAACTCAGAGTTCAATTTGTTCCACTCAGTGGCTAAATTTTCGGGAATAGGATCATCCCATGAGCATCCCGATAACCATAACTTTTGCATTAAGATCTTTCCAGTTATGACTATTGGTGATATCCAACCTAATGGATCAAATAGTTTTGCTATGCAGGATAATATAAATCGTTTTGTAACCGGACCATTATCAATTTTCGGAGATTGAATAGTAAGAATATCAGTTGATGGATACCATTGAATACCTAATGCTTTGATTGACTCATCATCTGCAAACCTTAATGGAAATTTCTTTTCTCTATCTTCAGGTGGAATATTTTTCAGAAGAGCTTGGTTATTTGCGACCCATTTTCTTAAATTGAATCCAGCCGATTTCAACAGATTGATTAGCTGGGATTGAATTTCTAATGCTTGTTCTAAAGAAGATGCCCCGGTTATTGCATCATCAATATAAAAATCTTTTAGTATAACTGATGATGCTAAGGGATGTGATTCTGCTCCATCTTTGGCTAATTGATGCAAAGATCGGATCGACAAAAAAGGAGATGGCTTGATGCCAAATGTGACAGTATTCAAAACATAGACCTTTATTGGTTTTGAAGGGTGATCTCGCCATAAAATTCTTTGATAATTATGATCATTTTTATTTAAATTAATCATTCTGTACATCTTTTCAATATCTGCGGACATAGCATACCGGTGTTTTCTCCATTTTAAGATGGTTGAAAACAAATTAGATTGTAGTTTTTGACCATTATGAAGCTGGTCGTTTAGATTTTTGCCATTAGACGAAATAGCGGAAGCATCGAAAACGATGCGGAGCTTAGTAGTAGTACTGTCCTTAAAAACAGCATGATGCGGTATGTAATAGCACTTATTTGCTGGTACCATTTCAGTTACCTCTTCCATGTGTCCCAATTTTAAATATTCGTCGATGCAAGCCTTATATTCATTATTAAGTGCAGGATCATGTTGTAAGCGCTTTTCTAAACTAAGAAACCTTCTTAGGGCCATGAAGTATGAGTTTCCAAGGTCTGGTTGCTCGTTATTTAGAAAAGGAAGGCGTACTTCAAAACGTCCGTCATCTTGACGCCTGTAGGTACTTTTATAAAATTCTTCACATTCTTGCTCCGATTTTGTTAATTTTGGTGAGCTAGGTATATTCTCTATTTCCCAAAATCGGCGTAAAAGTGTGTCTAGACTACCTTCGTTTTGAGGTATTAGATTCGTTGATAATGATATTACCTTTGTTGATGAAGAATTTTCAGTGCTACCAAATAGAATCCAGCCTAGCATACTGTTTTGAGCTACAGGTGTACCAGCTGGACCCTTGCGGATACCATCTAGGATGATGCTGCCATATGCATCTGCTCCTAATAGTAGGTCAACCTTGCCTGGTTGATGGAAATTGGGATCTGCTAACTGAAGGTTATGTAAATACGTCAATTTTTGACGGTTGATAATATGCGGTGGCGCAAGATCTGTTATAGTTGGAATCACCATCGCTTGAAGATGGATTTTGTTAATTGTGACATAGCGGGATTGTAGCAATAATGATACTTTATGTTTAACATGTGTTGCTTTGGAATTATTGACACCTGTTATCTGCATTGATAACTTATGTTTTTTGAGCTTGAGCTTAGCTGCAGCGGCTGCGGTAATAAAGGAAACTTGAGAGCCAGAGTCAATGAGTGCTCTCAAGGTAAATGTTTCCCCTGATTTGGAATGCACGTTAACTAGTGCCGTACCTAACAAGGCTTGTCGATTGAAAGAGTTGTAGAGAGATTGTAAAGTTTTTCCAGTTGGCTTTACAGTTGAGGGTTGCTTGCTAGGTTGTGGTTCATTAAGGCCTTCAGGGCCGTTTGATTTAACAGGATGCATTACAACATTCTTGTTAAAATTATATTTTTGATGCAAGAGTGAATGATGAAGCTTCCCGCAGTGAAGACAACGTCTTTTACTGATGCACTGTGGTGTAAAATGTCGATTAGATAAGCAATTGAAGCATAGACGTTTGGATTTGACGAATTGGATTCGTGATTCAATGTCATAGTTTTTGAACTTAGAACATTGATATATATTGTGATCTTGCTTACACACTGTACACAAAGGAGCAGAGTAACTATTGTGAGTATGTAATTGCACTTTTCGTGGTGAGAAAAGATTTTCATGGGGTTTTGAATCAGAAGACCTGGTTGTTAAAATAGATTCAAATGTTCTAAAACGATATTCTAAGAATGACTTAAACTGCTCGAATGTTGGTAGTTCACTTTTGCCTTTAAGCTCAGCCTCCCATAAGGATTGTGTTTCACGGGATAATTTTTGTGAAATTATGAAAATCAATATAGGATCCCAACCGTTCGTAGATACCCCCATATTTTCTAATTCTGATACACATCCTATCGTGACGTCTAATAAACTTTTTAGGCTTTTGGCAGTTTCAACAGACAAGGAAGATTGATTACACATTAATCTTAACTGTGCTTTAACTAGTGCTCGTGGATTATGATATCTATCGCGAAGTACCTTCCACGCAATTTCATAGTTTGCATCAGAAAGTTTGTAATATTTGACTAAGGTTTCGGCTTCTCCAGAAAGACTTGATTTTAAATATTGTAGTTTTTGTGCGGGTGAAAGTGAATAGTTTTCATGAATTAGAGCAACAAAGAGATCATGAAAAGAAGTCCAAGAATCATATGAACCTGTAAATTTAGGAATGGCTATCTTTGGTAACTGTAAATTACTTGTAGGTAGTCCTGAACTTAAGTTAGGATTAAAAGAGGGCTTAGGGTTCTGATCATAATTAATTAAATCTTTCAACGTGGCCACATAGTCGAAATATTTTTCTTCTTGCTCGGAATATTGATCTTTAGCAAAGTACTCATATTTATTTAATTCTTCGGTAGATATTTGTGAAGCAGAAATTTCAATTTCACAATGATTCGCAGAATACGATTCCCATAGTTTTTCTACAGCGGATAATCGAGCTTCTGCTAAAGATCTTGTTCGTTTCTGAATGGCTGTTTTTTTGAAATTGACGATAGATTTATTAATAAGGTTGGAAAAAACTGTTTGTTTGTCGATAAGCGCGTTAATAGGCATTTTGTTAAAATATATTGTAAACTTAGCTTATAAACCAATCACACAATCCGGCTCGAAGGACCAAAATGTTGGGTGTATTTTAGAAATACCACACACTTATAAATTTAAGGATTCGTTTTTATATTGTATGAGCTTGGTTTATTAAGGATAGGTTTTGATTATCAAATAATACCACATTAACACTTTGAAAATTAATTTTATTGAAATAAGAAAATAAAATGCTGATTGGATGAGTTTATTTTATATATTAACTTGAGTAAGGATTTGTACTTACCTGCTCAACACGTTCCAGCGTTGAGTAAAACACTAAAACAAAATGAAATTAATTTATTTAATTTTTTCTTTCTTTGTCTGATAAATTGCGCTGTACTGCACTATGATAGGGCTAAATCTCAAGTCGTAACCTTGAGAATTGGAGAAGTCTCAAGTCAAAACCCTGAGATTAAGTTTTAGGATAATCTCAAGTCAAAACCCTGAGATTAAGTTTTAGGATAATCTCAAGTCAAAACCCCGAGATTATAGTTTAAAGAAAGATATCAGGTCAAAACCCTGATATTATAGTAAAAGAAGATTAATAGTTTAGAAAGATATCAGGTCAAAACCCTGATATTATAGTAAAAGAAGATCTCAAGTCAAAACCCTGAGAACTAAAGAAAATTCAGGTCAAAACCCTGAATTTAGAAGCGAAAAAAGAAAGAAATTTGAAATACTAATATCAAGTCAGAACCCTGATATTATAATTAGGAAAATTTAAAGGAAAACTCAGGTCAAAACCCTGAGTTTATAGGCGGAAAACGGAATATTTAAAAAATTCTAAAAGATTTAACACACTCTTTAATGAAAGCAAAAGGCAAACTAAACTAAACTTGCAGCAAGCGCATGGTATTTATACTAACATAACTGGATCGGTGTGAACTGTAAATTTCAATTCCCACGATCGAGCTTATCAATTTTTCTTTGTACCGTAATAACCCCATAGCAACTGATTAACACAGTAGGCGGAGTTATTTGTACACTAATACAAAATAATAGAATTACCAATACCAAATAAAGTCAACTATATACTTACTTGTTTACCAATACCAAATAAAGTCAACTATATGTCTACTTGTTTGGATTATGACGTCATATCAAGTTGATTTCATGTTATGGATTCAATATGGTAACACTTTATTAAATGCTACTACACTGCTAAAGTTATATTAAAAAAAAAAAAAATATAAAAATAAAATTTTCAAGAAACTGCTATAATTTGATTTGGTTCCGAACACTCAGTAAAAAAGTAAAAAAGATCAGTTTTTGCAATTTTTTTTAAATAGGATTAAAATAATCAATATCTGCCAAAAATTTGGAATGAAAGAGGGATGAAAAGCAAGGAAGTTAACATATGTAAAGAAAACTATTTTAAGAATAGCTCAGTAAACTGCAAAACTGCAGCAAATTATTGTTAAAAGAGAGTCTGCTCACAATCAGCCACAATGTATAATTGTTAATAATTTTTTGTAACTGTTAACAATTTTAATTATTATTAAAAATTGTTTAATATTGTAAATTTTGTTGTTGTTACGATTGTTTTTTCTTCATTATTGTTAAATGTAGTTAATAATCTAACAACAATAATAAAAAAAATTAACAAAAATACTCTAAAAATAACAGTATAAATATATAGTAAGGAAAGCTAACAAAACCAGAAACAACTATTTATAAAATATTTAACTAAAACTGTTTTAAAAAAAGCAATAAAAACAACTATTACAACTAGGCGGAAGACGCGCGTCAGATGTACTACTGACACCAACCAGACGTTTCTGTTTATTTTAGTGCTTTCTTGTTAATATTTTTACGTTGTTAATTTCAGTTTATAATTTTTAATTATTGTTAATAATTATCATTACTCTTAATATTTATTTATTTTTGTTTCAATTATTTACAAGTATATACCATAAGAACAATTATTAACAATTATCAAGAATAAAAAAAAAATTATTGATATTGATAAGCAATTATTAAAATTAATAACAGTGATTAACAATTATAAACAACATTAAACATTATTAATAACAATACCAAAAAACTAGGAAAAACTAACAAAACCAAAAATAATAAATATTAAATAATAATAAAAAAATACCAGGCATAACAAACTTAGCCTGACGTGACTGACGTGCTTTAAGGCACTCATTGTGTGCTAAGGACTTTAGAATCTTATTTATCATTTTGAGGTGGATCTACAATCCACAAAGCATAAAACTTAAGCAAAGGATGAAGAGTTTTTTATACTATAAATATCAATAATATTTTAAAGCCGAGTAACTAAAATTTCTATAGTTAAATTACCAATAAAATAAACAGCTGTAGTTAAAAAATGAAGTCAATTCTTTTATTTAATAATTTTTCAATGTCTTTTATGTAAAATTTACCTAAGCACAAAATTTTTCTAGTTCTATTTCCAAAAGGCATAATAGCTTCCTAATATAGAAAACATGAAGCGGTGAATTTTTCAATAATTAAAAAGAAAGTTATTTATTTAATTAAATTTATAAAAACTTTAAAATATAAAAAAATTAACTTCTCAATGGACATATTTTAGCCCCCAAAAAATATTTTTTGTCAGCAAAATAATTTTGATAACAAAAAAAGAAGTTCAAAGCAATTTTAAACTTTTATATTAAATATAAAAACTGCCGATTGGTTAGAAAAAAATTAAATTTTTAGTTGGAACGATTGTTTCGATTAGCCGGAAATCTGTCATGTACGTTTTGTTTTTCTAAGAATTTTTATCAACTTTCTTTTGTGTTGTTCTATATTAAGAACTAATACCTTTTCTAACACACCTGTTTTTTCTATTACTTCCGTTAGCACATATACAGATACTAAAACGCTGTAAAAAGCTTTTTAATTCAAATAAACTTATTTATGAATCATTGAATAAGAAAATTGTTGGATAAAATTTACAGAACTAAATACTATTTAGGATACTTTATAAAAAAAAATTAAATTTAAGTGAGCAACTCAAAAATACACAGTGGAAATTTTGAGAAAGTTTAAAAAACTGCTATGAAGTTGAGGTGTTATAATATCCTGAATCGCAAGCAGCCTTATGCAAGCAGAACAAAAAACATGTTTTTGTTATTTTTTATTTCATACTCAGGCCCATAAGATCTGAAAATTATTTTCTATACGTATAAATGAGATAAATGTGTATGCGAGTTTTTCATATAAAGTCTGAAATAGAAAATGTTTCTTTAAACTCTTCATTTTATTTTGTGAGTCTTGCGTTGTTTGCTTGAATATAACTAACTACCAGTCGTATGAATTAAGCCTATCGTATCAATTAATGACGTCAGAAATGATATAAATCTAAGAAAAATTGATTGAAATCCTAAATTCTAAATTAAAGCTTTGCTACTAAAACCAATAAGAAATTTAATCGCACTCTGGTATTTTTAGTATTTTAAATTAACCAAATAGAAAATTTATTGTGAATATACATATTTCTAAATTCTTAAGCTAGGAGCTATACGCAACCTAAGAAAAAAGTTCCTCAATTACCTTCTATACGAAACAAATTCGCAGAGTACCAAAATAAATAAAAAATTCAAGTCAGCCCAAAAATTTACTTCTTATAGCATTATTAGCAACTTTTATTGTTAACAGATTTTATGGATCAACTTTTTTCCTTGAGCATTTCGGAAAAAGGTAAAATTCTAATTCTTTGAAATAGAAATATGAGAATTCCCTGAAATATCCAAGCGATACATGACAGACTTAGTAAATCCCCAAGGTTTAATATTACTCTTTAATAGAGCAATAAGCAAATTTTGCATGTGTAGACGATTATTTTAGAAGAAGTTCAAGCACTGGAGCTGTAAGGGGAAGATATTTGGAAATAAGTTATTTTAGAATCTAACCTCGAAAGAATTCAAAAAGCTTAATATTAAGTTTTAAACTATAAGAAAGAATTCATTTTGAAAGTTATTTTTTTTTTGACAAGTTAACCTGTTTAAGGAAAAAAATATAACTAATTATGAAAAGCAAAGTAGCGATCCCCCGTGACTACAGGTATAATATTTATTCACGTCTTTCTGCTGACTTGAAAATTGAATTATTTTAGTGAAACTGCTCACTAAAGTACATAAAATTAATTTCTTGAAATGGTTAGCAGCAAAATGCAGTCATTTAAAACTTGACCACAAACAAGCCAAAAAAGCAATACTAATCTTTTGAGAAATATCAAATTTCAGTCTAAAAGTTTAATTTTCAATTTCCATGAAAAAGATTTAGTTCTTCGCAGCCATTTGAATGGTAATAAATTTATAGACTATAATTCAAACAGAAAAAATAGGGAATTGCTTCAAAATCTATTAGAGATTACAAAAAATAAAGAATAATAATATAAGTAAATATTTATTATTATTATTTAAAATACTTTTGTATTTCATGAACATTAACTAAAATTTTTGTTTTACAAGGTTAATGTATAGATACAAAATGTTCTCAATGAAATTCTCCCTTGTTTAACCAAGTTTCTTCTTTTTATTGACAAAAGGCAAACGAGAGTGTTTTATCCATTGAAATGCGAACAAACACTGTTTAGCAAACAATATATTTATTTGAATTTCTTGTACAACTTGCAATTCGTATCAGAAGTGTTTTGAAATGATAAATGATAAACTTTTTAGAAAACCTTGAACAATCCAGTATCATTCTATAGTAATGTATATCAGCATTATTTAACGACATTTTTTTCTCTTTGAACTGCAATGGTTCACACCGAGTTCAAATGTTCCAGATTGACTTCAATTAATTAGAGAGAGACCTATCAACACAGGTGATATTCGAATTAAAAGGTGCAACATGTTGTCCTGTAAATTTACAGGTCAACCTTTAAATATCTACAAAATGAATTATTTTTTAAAGCTATATTTTGTATGCTTGGGAGCCTTTCGTTAGATTAAAATAATGTGTTGATATTTTTAATTTAAAAAATTTATTATATTTAATTAAATTGAATATTTATAAACTTTTGAAAATAATTTTTCTCTAATTGTATCAATTTAACACATATACGAGTATTAACAGGTTATCTGCCGCATGTAAAATTTCCTACATATCTAATTTCTACAAGATGTCCCGGTAACATCAGTTAACCTCTATTACAAAGAATGCAATAAATGGAGGTCTGAATATTTCAGTTTTACAATAACATCGTTTAGATTTTTTCGACTACTTGAAGCTTTGGGTATAAAAAATTTTACTGTAAAATTTTTTTACAGAAAATTTTGCTTTGTTGCGTAATTTGTTTCATAATAACTTCTAATAAAAATTTGTTCAATTTAAATGAATTTTAATGTAAAAATATTGTATTTATAGACACTTAAGTCCGTTATATTAAATTTAAATATTTAAATATGTATATAAGCTACATAAAAGGGTATAAAAATGGAAAAGAGTCACAGTAATTTATTTTCAAACCAAATTTGTATAATTAAAGACCAAATTTTTAGCTTTTTATTTTCACAATTTTTAGTCCTTAGCTGCTCCCAGAGGTATAAATGTCAAATTAAGTTCAAAAAGTCGTATTAAGGTCAAATTTGACTACATAATTAAGTTTATGTAAATGTATTTAATTTAATTTACGTGTAAATGGTTGCAGACAATACTTTTGTGTTTTAGACTAAAGCTTAAAGGACGAAATACCCAAACCAGTAAAAATTTTCGTTTTTTTTATTTATTTCTTTTTCAAATAAAAAGTACATGCATTTAATATTATCGTTATAAGAAATAAAAACCAAAATTTAACGTTTTCACAAACGTAATGGAACAAAAGAAAAGCAATGTCACACCCAAAATTTTATAGTATCAATGTAAACAGACTCACCCTATATATCTATAAAACATCGCAAGCATAACACAAAGAAATCCTTCGTAAAATCTACGCAGATACAAATATATTCTATTACTACACATATATCCTTTAATTTAGATTCATTTTGATTTTAGTGAAAGCAAAATACAAAAAAAAACACACTCACCTCTTAATATTAGAAATTTGCCTATGCATCAGCTTCTTATTAAAATTATCCAGAATAGTTTCGGGTGTCAGTTTATAAGGTACAAATATACAAGACAAAAAATTAGAATAAATTAATACTTATTAATAACAAATTTCCCGCCATTTAAATTGTAATTAATTTACAAAGCTATCATCAGCAAATTTACTTTTAAAAAAAATACCATAATCCAATGAACACAGACACAAAGTTTAATCACCCTGAAAATATTGTAAATAATAGAAATTTATTATACTCTTTTGAAAATATCCGTCACAATTTTTGTAGATATCAGAAACTTTGATCCAAACAAACATTTAGACTTTCCGAGAAGATAAAGAACGACTGTCAGTAAATGAAAAAAAATTTTTCCAACGGACCTGATTTTTCATTAGTCTAATGCTGGGGTAAGTAAAATTGAGAAAATTAAAACATCCCTCCGCCTACGTACGCATGCTTTAACGGAAAATATATATGTGGGGTAAGCTTTAAGCTTTTTTCTTATTATATAAATACTCGTTCAGCCTATATCATAACTAATATAATTTTGTTTTGGCAGCTTTTGATGTGCTCTTCAGTAAAATAAGTGGGTAGAAAAGTAGCATCAGCCATAGTTTTTTTATTTATTTGGTTACCATGGGTGTCGGCTGATGAGATTTTGCAGCTTTAGGTGAACTGATTAAAAAAAAGCTTATTCTCATTGACTCTGTTGAAGTTTTTATAATACTTTCAATTACTAAACTAAGCTCTAAAATTAGCTTTTACTCTATTTTTCTTATGTTCAATAAAAAATTTCATATACATATCTTTCGACTTTTTATAAAAATTTATTTTTAATTATGTCAATCAAGAAACAATATTTTGTTAACAATACACACTTAGTTACGTAATAAACCTCAAACTTTTGTACTCCTAAATTAAATCTTATATCCAAAGTGCTACATCCTAAGCACTTGTTTAAGCTTTTTGAACAGATTAATTTGAAAATACATTTGAAATAATTTTTCTTTAAAAATAAAATATTTTAGACGAAGGGTTCGGTATTTAATCCATTTTCCTTTTTTTTTAAATTAATGTATAACATCTTGAAAATATTGTGTCACAATTTCAAGCCGATCGGAGTAAAATTACCGAAGTTATAAACATTTGAACGTCCTTTTCATTAGAGAAAGGAGTGAATGAGCAAAACTTTAAATCGTTTGCCTTCAGCTTCATCTTGCTTTTAAATTTACAGGTTTTTTAGATTTATTTCATCCTTTTACAAATGAAGTTCATCCTTTTACAAATGAACTTCATCTTTTTACAAATGAAGTTCATCTTTTTACAAATCAAGTTCATCTTTTTATAAATGAAGTTCATCTTTTTGCAAATGAAATTCATCTTTTTGCAAATGAAATTCATCTTTTTACAAATGAATTTCATTCACAATAAAAAAATTTTTAAATTTTCATATATATTTAAAAAAAATATGGCATAGACCTATTTATATAAATAATAAAATATTTGGGAATAAATTATCGAATAAATTTTTTATTTTTGTAAATTGATTTTAATTTAAATAATAAAAAAAAGGAAGATAATAAAAAGGAATTTGTACTGTAGTACATACTCTTAATTTAATCTTGATGATTTTTATTGAACTGATAGATTTTGAAACATTACATAATCAAGTGCTTTGCAAAATTTAATAAATTTACAGCGACTCTCCCGCTGCGGCAGGAGCCTTAAAACACAATATAATGCTTTTCAATTTTTCGCTTTAATAATAATAACACTATCTTTTTAGGAACACATTTAAAATTAAAAAGTACTGAAATTGGAACTTAAATCTTAATAACTATCAATGTTTTTCTTAAGTAAATGAAGATGAATAATTGAAAGCTCAGTATTAGAATAGCTTCATTAATTAGGCTCTCTTAAATTTGGCTAAGCATTCCAATGTTTTTTATTTTTTATATAAATAGGTCTATGCCATATTTTTTTAAAATATATATGAAAAATTAAAAATTTTTTTATTGTGGATGAAATTCATTTGTAAAAAGATGAATTTCATTTGCAAAATGATGAACTTCATTTATAAAAAGGTGAACTTGATTTGTAAAAAGATGAACTTGATTTGTAAAAAGATGAACTTCATTTGTAAAAAGATGAACTTGATTTGTAAAAAGATGAACTTCATTTGTAAAAGGATGAAATAAATCTAAAAAACCTGTAGCACACTATTTTTTCACATATTTCTCGAAGTAATAACGAGAACTTTTCTTTGCATAAATAATTATCAATTTTACAATAATAAACAAGCCGACTTTTTAAGTAAAAATCGTTATTTTGAACTACAGGCCTACTACTACTAGTAAACTTGACATTACAAATGAATTATTAACTTTCACTTCAGATACGTGATTTTATCCTTCATTTATTCATCAATTTTGAAGTTGTTCTGCTTGATAACTTGAGCTATACTTGCTTACTTGCTTAAAGATTGATTATGGGGATGGCAGAGTTTTAAAGGCGAAAAAAAGGCATATTTTCATGGTTTTTATTTGGGAATATGAATCATGTTGATCTATTTATTTTATAAACATGTTAAAATACACCATCTTAATGCATCTTTTTTGAAATTTTTAATAAAAGATATTAATAACTAAGAAAGTGCGAGGTGTTTTCCCGAGGCGTCTCGGAAAAAAGTAGTTTTGCGTTGAGCATTATGAGTCGTTACCAGATCATCTGAAACAATTTGCGTTTTGAAGGTGATATGTTGCTCGAGGTAATCAAGAAGCGTCTTTTTCAATTTTTTGATTTTTGGCAGCATTTTGAAGTGAAAAACACGAAAAACACCATCCTCTTAAACTATAAAAAATATTCTTTGAAAACCCTCTAAAATATTTATCATTTATCGAAGAAGAATCTTCACTTATTTCTATAAAATTCATTAAATGTCAAATTTAATTATTTGTTTATTGTACCATCATATAACTTTGAGAAATTTTCTGCACAATGCTCTTTTTATTTTACTTTTTGACTTTATACCAAACATATTTGTTCTGGAAAGTCAATTCTAAGGGTGCCTGCAGAGTGCCGGCTTACAGACGAGCTGACGCCGATTCCGATACCGAAGACTATAAAGTCGTTATGGGTAAATCAATAGGAATATGCTCAAAGTGTTCAGAGTGTAAGCCTACCAATCACAATGGAAATCGGTGTCAGCTCGGCTGTAAGCTCGGCTGTAAGCTCGGCTGTAAGCTCGGCTGTAAGCTCGGCTGTAAGCCGGCACTCTGTGGGCAGCCTAAGACCTTATTGCTGAACTGCTTAATCATTCAGTCTGAAACTCCTCTTGTCTCTTTGTCCCTCTGCTTAGAAGAAAGAATTCCTTACCTTTATAAAATATTATTCCCGCAGATTGGAATAATAGATGATTATATGTTTCTTCAACCTCTTTGCAGAGAAAACTTTTTTTAGGGTATTTTCCTTATGTAAGACATTAAAAAATACTGAACTACTTTATTTCTTACTTCGACTTATATTTTGTGTATAAGTCTCAATGGAGAATGGGTATTAGTTGTATTTATGTTTCTTAAGTATAAATTTATTCAGGTCCTATAAAAAATTCTCAATCATCATTTTAAATCTGTTTATTTTTCTGTCCTTAATGAACAGAGAGCCACAAAATTTTTAATTATAAATTAAACGTAGCTCTCAATTCTAAGCAGAATATTATTTTATATTCTTTATGATTAATGAATATTTGAAATTATATAAATTAGTACTTTTTTCGACTAAAAAATAAAAGCATAGCATTTAAATCAATTAAAATTCCTTACATAACAAAAAGTAATATATCCTATAAATGTTTCTATAGATTTATAGAAACAACTTTAATTCATAAATTAGGAGTTTAATACAGCAAAACATTAAAAATTTTATTTTTTTCACCTGATTTTGATTTTTTTACTCTAACCAATCCTGTACAATAGAATATAATAGATAACTTTTAAGTACAAAAATATAGATATATATCTGTAAAACAAAGCGTATAGTAGTGCTACATATATTTTACATCCAGGTAAACTTATCTCATTTTTTTATATTTTTTCGAAAGTTACACCATACAAGTGTTAAGACAAGAATCAGGTCATATACTATGTATCAACTAAATAAAGTAGATAAAATTTATAAAATTTTAGGGAATATTTTAAGTAAAATTCTTATGTCAGCGTCATTTTCTCATGAATGCTAATAAAGCACAGCTATTTAATATGAAAGCGGAAAACCACGTCAACCATGTTACACCCCTATTTTAGTATATATATTTACCTAACTTTTTATGGAGCTAATCGTATCGGGAGTGCCGTAACCACTGAATTTTGAAAAGAATCATGAAAAAAAATATATATGTATAAAGGGTAGTTGTTAGAGTTAGGGTCAGAGAAACTCGTAGTGTATAAATAGTACATGTATAACCTAAAACTCACTTGGGGGGAAGAGATCATTACAAATTTTTCATTTATTCATTAATTTTTTTGGATAGTATAAATATTTGTTCACTTTTATTTTCGTTGCAATTTCATATCAATTTATTTGACAAGAAAAAATTCTTCTGACTTCTCTAATTGATACAGAATTTCATAAATTTTAATATTCGTAATAGAATATTAAATAAATAAGAGCCGTTATTGTATTACACTGCAAACTCTATTTCACGAAATATTTAAGAATAGAATGGAACGATATTAACTTTAGTGTGTTGAAATTATGTAAATGTAAAACATGATGATTATATGAGTCGTTCAGTGCACAAATCGATTAACTCCATATAACAAAAAGTCGAGAAGAATAATGAAATAGTATATATATTTTTTAAAATTCTTCTTAAATTAAAAATTCAATAATACGATTTTGTCATTTAGTGGTATTACTACTTATTACTAGAGAAATTTGTTTTGAATATGTACAGTTTGGAGGCAATCAAGTGCTTCGAAATTAAAGTTTAATAATTTTAAAAAAATGGAGTTAGTCGATTTGTGCACTGAGCGACTCATATAAAGGTGTGGTTTTTTTTTAAAATCATAGCCCTAAAAAATCGAAATTTTAATCCGTATGAAGTTTTTAGGCGTGTAACAAATAAAAAAACGAGTTACACAGTGAACATATATTCACTTTTCAATCCACTTCGATTACAACACTTATCAATAAGAAAAGAAAGGAAATTTTCCCTTGCACCATACAAGCTTATCACATTGTATCGTTTTAATGAAATATAATTATCTTCTGATTTTCTGACTTCAATTTTCAGGACATTAAATCTTTTTGTACTCCTAAACCTTAAAGAACATAAATCAGTTTAAATAACTTGAGCGACACGTACATAACTTTAGGGTAGTCCTCCTTCAATACTTCAAAAAGACAATGTATTTAATGAGTCTATTCCACTTAATTAACCATATACCTGAGAAAAGCATTGATATTTACGGAAAATACTTAAACTAAAAAAAACCTGCAATAAAGTAACCCATTCCATGAATTTTCTATGAAAAAAAACAAACAGGACAACACATAAAATTAAAAGGGAATTAGTAGTAAATATCATGATAAAAGAGTGTATAGAACGGGACAAATTTCTAAGGCTATGGGCAGCTAAAAATGACAGGAAAAATATATAGGATCAAAAAATAACTAATGAACGTAAAATGACTTTTACTAAGAAAATGTGCTATCAAAAATATATCTTTGAAAACAGAATAGCGTGGAAAATTATGGGATAACACTTTTGAACTTTAGGAAACAAATAAATTTTTTTAATTTTTTATTTAAATTTGTAGCTATATTATTTCAATAAAAAATGAAGCAATACAGAGCAAAAAACAGCAGTATGCTTGTTCAATTATTTACATATACATAATTTGAAAATTATTTCCAAATATCTTCTTCTTATAATAAATTCAGATATGTTATTTATTTTCTTTGTTGTTATTAACACCCAAACTACCCACCATATCCGTGACAATTGAGCCTAGTATTTAATTCGATTAAGAATAGTTGAAAGAACTAGGACTTCTGCTAGATTCATTTTTCAACTTTGAACTTTATTAAAATAAAATTGTTTTTTTCAGAAAATAATCAAAGTTATTTAGAACACGAAAATAAACTTACATTGATTAAGTTCCTAAATAATATTTCATTTAGCTAGGTATGATTTATTTTCTCTATAAAAATAGAATAAGACAGTTGAATTCGGCTTCAAAGGCTCAATTTTTCTTACGTATTTCGAAAGGAACATTTATTAATAAAATATTGCAAAAAATTTCAAGCTGAAATTTAAAGTTTTAACGAAGTTTTAGTTAGCCACACAAGGCCATCAATGAATGTCGTTTGTTAGTTAAGACTTTGATGGATTTTTATTTGAATGGTGAATAAAAGGTGCTTTTAAGTCTTCCATAAGTTTTTTTCATAATAAACAAAAAAAGTGTATTTATCCATGAATTTATTCATCTTCACCCCTTGTCGGGTGTTCCGATACTTCAAACTAAGGTCCGACCGAGAACTCGGTCTCGGCCTACTCTCGGCCGAAATCCAGGCCGAGATCTCGGTTCTCGTTCTCGGCTTAATTTTGCCGAGATTCTCGGCCATAGCCGAGACTGCACACGTGCCAGTCTATTAGTAAGCTATCATAAGCCAGCAAAGTTTTATCAGCTCCACTGATAGGCGTTTCACACAGGCTCTCATATTGCAATTGAAATATTACAATATATTAGAGGAGATTGAATTTTCCATACAAATTTACAAAATGCCGGAATCGAAATTGTAATATCAATTCTGTGTGAAACACCTATGACTAGTGTTGAGACTTTTTAGTAGAGCTGGGCAGCTATATGATGAAAGGCGGCACAACTTAAAAGGCGAAAATCAAGAAAAATTACTGTTTTTGTGTCATAACATTAGCTTATTTAATTTTGAGCATTAAAAATGTCCATATACTCATACACAGAAAATATAACAATTTATTGCACTTTTAACTTTTAACTATCTTATACCCATTCTCCACCGAAGCTTATACTCATTATTACAATACAACGACGGAAATTTTGTATGGATTACCCATTTTAGCTGCTATGTTTTCAGTCTCGTTCTCGGTCTCGGTCTCGGCCGAGAATATATTTTTTCTCGTTCTCGGTCTCGGTCTCGGCCGAGAATAAAAAATCATTCTCGGTCGGACCTTACTTCAAACCAAACTTAATAAATTTTCTTTTTCACAAAACCAAAACCTTCTTAATAACTTCAGCTTTGTTTAAATATTGAATATATTAATTATTCAATTTAGTCAAAAATATTGTAAAAATTATGGAGTTTTATGGACAAGAATGTGTAAAAAACACAAATGAACTATGAGCTACTTTTCGAATTAAGTATATAATTGTTCCAAATTCTTTTGCTTTCTAAGTTATATTATATTTAAGTTGACATACGATATTGAATATTTAATTTAATAAGGAATTTCAAATTTTCATATAGTCTTTCATCTCTCTAGTCAATAAAAATAACAGCTGCCAGCCTCGTGTGTATACAGCGAAGTTTTTTTTAAAGCAACTAAAAGAGCAATGGCTATACCAGCGGTTTCCAAACTGTGGGTCGCGACCCACAGGGGGGTCGCGTAATAATCTCAAGGGGGTCGTTAAGTTTTTAATTTCTGTTTTACATAAATATGTAACAAAAATCTATTTAATGAAAATTTTATGTTGCGATATTACTTTATTAAGAATCCCTGTAAATGCCGATATTTTCTCTCTATTTTACATCACTGAATATACATCACTCTTGTACTATTGTGAAGTACGTTGGCTATCTCGTTCAAAATTTATTCAAAGAGTCTTTTTTTTTTATTTTTAGTTCGACAGTTTTGTTACTACAATCTTAATTATATATTAATTCATTAGTACTTTTGACTTATTCTAACTTGACTTAGTATTATCTGTGCTCAGTGTGTAGGACCAATGCCCCATCACCTCCAACTATCAGTACCTGTAGTAGGTTAGATCATCAGGTTTACTTCTTAGTAGCCTTCTTGTTTTGTTTGTTGTGTCTAAGAGTTTTAATACCTCTAGATTTGCGTGGTGATGAAGCCTTTTCTCATGCTCAGTTGCACTTCTCTGTATTTCCTCGTCAACCCTACTTATTTGAAGGTCTTTGTGAATTTCATTGTTTGTTACATATCTGTATGCTTTTGTCATAAGTCTTAGTATCTTATTTTGCTTTCTTTGAATTATGTCCCTTTTGGACTTACAGGAACAACCCCACAATTGTATTCCGTAAGTCCATATAGGCTTTATCATAGTTAGATACAGAAGTCTTTTATATGCCAGTTTCATTCTAGAGTGCTTTCCTATAAGCCAGTTCATTTGTAACAGTTTCATATCTATTTGCTTGGTTTTCTTCAGTATGTGGGTTTTCCAGCTTAACTTCGAGTCCAGATGTAACCCCAGATACTGAATGGACTCCTTATGAGGTATCAATTCACCTTTTATATGTAAATTCGATTCCCTATAATTTTTTCGTAACGAGAAGATAACATGCGTTGATTTTGAATTATTAAGTTTGATTTTCCACTTATCAGTCCAAGAGCTAATTTTGTCCAGATCTTTTTGTAACTTTTCATTAGCAATGCTTATTGATTCATTTATAACCATAATGGCTGTGTCATCAGCGTACATGCCTATTATGGAGCCTTTGGAGACCGGTATTCAAAGAGTGTTTGAACTTAAAGACTAAATTGTGATTTTTCTTGCTGAAAATCACAAAGATGCGGAATATTCCTTTCGCAACGATAACTTTATTCTTAAATTTGCTTATTTGGTTGAAATTTTTAAAAAATTAAGTGATTAAAATTAATCAAGGTCCACAAATGATTCACTCTGATTCAAAAAGACAAAATGTGCTTATATTATTTTATTACTTTATCTAATTAGGGGGCCGCCATTTTTTATTTTTTACTTATGTGGGTCGCAGTATCAGAAAGTTTGGAAACCGCTGGGCTATACACATTCTCCATACACGTTATTACAATAAACGGAAGGAAATTTTGTATGGAATAATGTGTAATACACGTTTATTAAGCATGTTGCAATCGTGTATAAAATAAAGCCTTTGAAAGGCTGCATAAAGGAAATTTCGCAATCTACTGTAAAATCAACATTAAAAATTCACCTATTTATTGTATCAAAAGTGAATTTTTCGTAAATTAATTGAAATTATTTTTTATATTTAAAATTAATTGATCTTTTTTTCATTTTATTTTTAATATAACTTTTAGAAGTTAGTTTAATATGTACTGCTTTTGAGAGTAACCACATTGAAATTATTTTGTGTATTTTCACAGATTCAATAACTTAATACTTACTTTTATGACGCTTTTTTTGACATTTCCACCAAATTTACCTAAATTCCCCTAATACATACAATTGCCATTTTTTTGTACGAGAGGCTAATACACTGTACAAATCTCAATGGAGAATGGGAATTAAGGGGAATTGCACCCTTAGTCTAAAATATTTGATAAAGCGCAAAATATAGAAACACGGGTAAGAATTCAAATTGATTTATTCTTCTATTTAACCTTAACTTTTGTTTTAAATGAAGTAAGTAACCTTCCAACAGATTAGAGCACAAGGACAAACAGCTCTTGATTTAAAATTAAGTCGATTATTGGTGTGTATCATATGAGACAGGCAACTGTCAGTTTCAAGAAAAGAGCCTCTTTTGATGTGTATTTACAAAGTCAAGTGTAGTGAGCTTTGTAGGTGTGCCTTTGTTGCACTTCTGATTGAAAAGCACCTGTATTAAAACTTTTAGAGTATGTTTCTCAAATCAATCAAAGTGGTTAAAGAGATAGTTTGGTGAGAGTAGGAGTAGTGCGTTCATAAACTCAACAAAAATTATGTCAAATGTCAAGTTAGCATTAACTATACAGTTCCATTAGCTGTACGACGATATTTCATTACTTTATATTGTTTATTAACTTTTTTTAAATAATAAAACCTAAAAATTTCTAAAATAATTTTTGATCGAAACGAAAAATGTAGTTAATTTGACAAATTGACATATTTTAGCTGAGTTTATAAACGCAGTACTTTTAAGCGGGGTATTCACTATATTTCCGAATCAATGATTCGGCTCTTAGTTCCCATTTAAAGTATATGGAAAGCACGAATAAGAGAGAAAATATCCAACATGTTGAATATTTTACTCACAAATGATTCAGCCATATACTTTATATGGACTGAGAGAGCCGAATCATTGATTAACATTTATAGTGAATACCCCGCTTTAAGCAGGGTATTCACTATATTTCCGAATCAATGATTCGGCTCTTAGTTCCCATTTAAAGTATATGGAAATGAAGAATAAGAGAGAAAATATTCCACATGGTGAATTTTTTACTCACAAATGATTCAGCCCTATACTTTATATTGGCTGAGAGAGCCGAATCATTGATTCACATTTAAAGTGAATACCCCGCTTTACTCTAATCTCTCTCACCAAATTATCACTTTAACCAGTTTGGGTGATTTATGAAACACACTCTTAATTATTTCCATACTTTCATAAACATAAAGATCAGAAACTACAATTGCAAGTGCATCATAATATAAGAAGAAGATTTTCTAAAAGAATTGTCATCTTTGTGCGAGTCATATCGGCATTAACGTGATTTGATTTTTAATTATGGCTTCAGAGAGATACAGCTTTTCACTTACAACTTTTAGGTAATGTTTTAATCAGTAAAAAAGGATATGAAATAATTCATTAAAATTTTTTTCAAAAATAGCCCTTCAGGGAAATTAGTTCAAATTGAGTATGCATTAGCGGCTGTATCAGCTGGTGCTCCTTCCGTTTCTATTACAGGTATTTTATTAGAAAATAATATCCATATTCTTTTTTTATAAATTCAAAACTTATAATAGCTTCTAATGGTGTTGTTTTGGCTACGGAAAACAAACATAAATCTATACTTTATGATGAGCATAGCGTTAATAGAATTGAAGTTATTACAAAACATATTGGGATGGTATACTCGGGTATGGGACCAGATTATCGTTTATTAGTTAGACAGGCTCGTAAAATAGCCCAGGTATATTATCAAACGTATAAAGAAGAGATTCCTGTATCACAACTTGTTCAAAAAGTTGCTAACTTGATGCAAGAATATACCCAATCTGGGTAAATATATTTAATTTATAACTTTCGAGTATTATCTACTTTGAATATTTATTTCAGAGGTGTACGACCGTTTGGTGTTTCGTTATTGATTTGTGGATGGGATAATGATAGGCCATATCTTTTCCAGTGTGATCCTTCAGGTGCATATTTCGCATGGAAAGCAACCGCAATGGGAAAGAATTCCATAAATGGAAAAACTTTTCTTGAAAAGCGGTAGAATTTATTTAATTTTTGGCGGTTTTCTTTTATAATCTTTAGAATTTTTTAGATATAGTGAAGATCTTGAAATTGATGATGCTGTTCACACAGCAATACTAACTTTAAAAGAAGGTTTTGAGGGTAAAATGACTGCCGATAATATTGAAGTTGGTGTAAGCGATAAAAATGGTTTTAGGCGTCTTGATCCATCTACAATAAAAGATTATTTAGCTAATATTCCATAAAATATTTATGTTTATTCAAATTATACGATCTATTGAAAATAATTTATAAACATTTTTATTTATTTATTTTATTTTATTTAGCTACGAAATTTTTAATAGAAAAATATTTGATAAAAGGAAAAACTTATATTTTAGTTCGTTCTTCAAATATTTTTATATATAAAAAATAAGTAAATTAACTATTTTACCTTACCTGAATGCAATTCGCTTTTCGTTAAACAGAAGTTTTAATGATATTTTAGTAATTACCCTAGTGATATTTTGAAAAGTTTTTTAGTCATAAAAATCTTATAACTGCATTTGTGCTCATTTATTACCATTTTCAAGGATTTAGGTTCCAATTGCAAGAGGAAAATTAGGTATTTGGAAATCAATTAGCTAAAACTTGTCGGAGCTCTAAATCTTCAGTTTCTAAATTCTGAATTCTAAATAACATGAAAAATACTACTAGCATTAAATTAATAAACAATTTCATTAAAATTTTAGATTTTATAACGATAACTTTTCTTATATGCATTTTTTGTTCGTCACCTTTTCTGTGTTTTAGTTTATTTGAATTCAAGATAAGAGCTACGACACTGTCAACACGGTTCATTATTCCAACTTATGCAACACATTCTGAAATGAATTACAACACAGCTAAATGCCAGCTGAAAACTTGTATTCGAAATTCTTACATAAGAAAAATCATATTTCTTTATTCTATAACGGCTAAATTATTCATTAATTGGTGGTAACATTTGGCTTGAATAATAGTGTAAATGTGCTATGATTTTCAACTAGAGGAACCGATTTACAATGAGCAAAAATGCATTATTAATAACAAATCATACGATTTGCTGATTCCGACCACTCTAGAGTAAATCTAAGATAAATAAAACAGAGTTTATCATTTTCTCAGTAGGAAGTCATTGTCGCTAAGCACCAAATATTTATACGAAAAAGCAACGGATAGTCATAATTCAGTATAACATACGAACAAATGATAAGTGACGGCTATGGCTGTGCTTTAAAGGATAAAGAATGGATTAAGGCTCAATAAAAAGCCTTATTACATTGTTAGGATTAAAAACATTGCGGTTTTTTAGAAGTAAATTTTGTTTTAAATTTTTTGAGAAAGTTTTTCTTTTATAAAAAAATGAAGTTCGTTTTAGACTTTATTAGTTTCTAAATATATAATTAGAACTCTACAAACAATTTAAAATTAACTTAAATTTGCACAAACAAAATAAACTTCCATTTTGTTATATTAATATCAAACTAAATTTGTTTTAAAGAAAACTTTTACTAAATAAAAATATAAATGAAAAAAATATATTTATTGACAAATAAATCAATTTCATAAAACTTTGAAAACAGATAAAAGACCCAAAAGAAATTAATTCAATCAACTTTCTGACCAATTTCTTTCATGTTCTTGTCTATACATTTATCAAAAGTATACGCAATTTCACACCTTTTGAATTGTTAAAATAAATAAATTAAAAATATTCATTTTTTATTTATATACAATTACCGATCTTGTAATTTAGTTTCAGCACATTTTTCAACTATATCCTTTATATTTATTTTGTTCTTTTCATCTGGTAAGAGTAAAATTTTTAATCCCTCAATTATTAATGCAGCATTAATTTCGTCTCCTTCTTTAAACTTCACATAAATAAAATATATATAATTTCAAAAAGTTATGAAAAATTCATAAAATAATTAATCTCACTCCATTTGATTTTGCCATAACGCAGGCAATAATACATTTAGCCGCATGACTAAGATTTGGTTCTTTATTAACAACAGCATTAAGGTCTTCTATATTTTTAATCAGTAATTTAAAAATTGTAATTTTTCATTAATTTATAATTAATTACTAACTTTCAGTTCCCCCTGTCTCTTCTAGGCAGGTCTGTCCTAGCTCACGGAAAACCTTTACAGCCGCTTCCTTAACTTTTTTGTCCTGTTGGCAAGAAGTTTCACTCAAATGTTAAAAACATTAGAATTTATTCTATTCATTTTGGAAAGATTTTTGTTTTCATATAAAATTGGGAACCTTAAAAGCTTAATATATTGCGAGAACTACAAAATTTAGCTGGCTAACACCAAAAGTGTAATCAGATAATATAAAACTACGATTATGCAAAATTTAACCCTTTACAAACAACATTTTGAGGTAATTTTACAACGAGTTAGCTCAAATGCAAAATCCTATATCGTAAAAAAGAATAATAGTACACGAGGTTATGTAAAAAAGAGTTAAATTATTTTTAACTGCAAAAGAATAATTACATCTTATCTGTAAAAAAGAAAAGAAAAGAATTGAATTATGCAAAATCTAATCTATCAGCTTTGTCTAATAAGCGATATTCGTAAAACAAACTCAGAGCCTGATAGATTTTAGCCAAATAACAAGTATGGTAAATTTTATACATTTATAATTTCATACATACTCCATTGTTGTATAATAATTAATCAAAATAAACTTACTTGTGCTATTGTTGAAGCCAAAAGAGTACAAATAAAACAAAATTTGAAAAACATTACTAACAGGACTTATATGAAACTTTTTACCTCAAATGCTGTTTTCAATTCAAAAACCAAATTTATTTTGTAGCATTTATTTATATAGTGATAAATTTTTATAAAAACTAAAACAATTACAACCAAATTATGCTAAAAAATAAAAAAAAAACAATGGCTCAGAACTAAAAGAACTATTTCAAAGATAATTAACTACAATTATAAATAAGGTAAATCAGTGCGGTTTAGTTAACTCAAAAAATTGCGTATTAAAATAATTGCCTAATTTTAAAATAATTTCTTGATAAATAATAGTGTTTACGATAGTAAAACTATTAGTAAAAACAATAAAAACAAAAAAAGTTAAATATTATTTTGAAATAAAAAAATTTGTTTTATGTTTGACTTTTTTTTATATTAATTTCATGACAATTAAAGGTTTAATTGACTAAAACTGGTTACTATTAATGTTCCAGGAAATTATCACCAAAATTTTTTCAAGACAGATAAAGGCAATTGTCAAGGAATAAAAATTAATATAATTAAAATTATAATTTTTGTCTCACGATCAGTATCGGAAACACCAGCAATCACAAATCTGGTAGTTCTGCCCACTGCCCACTCGCTATTGTTAAAATTAAGAAAGCTAACAGGGAGGACGCAGGTATAGCTAGAAGTTAAGGGTTTTAAAGCCACACGCTGGAGACAGAAGAAAAAACGAAAACCAATGGTAAACTTAGGCATCGTATCATAAAATTATCATAATGTCCAACTAAAATTTCTATATCAAAATTTTATGTAGTTAAAAACTAGTTTATTCAAACTATATATGTTTTTTAATAAAATATTTGAATTTATTTATACGTATATTTTTTTAGAATAAAAAATATGAGGCCTCAATAAAGTTTCAGTTAAATTGAAATATTCTCTTTTTATAAAAATACACTATGTACAAAGTATTTTATAACCAAACCAAATTAGGTTTCTACTTTTAAAAAAAATGCTTTTTTTTAAACAGAAATTTTATACTAGGGAAAAGGTATATTAGTGTTTAGAACTCGACTTCTTTCCGTGTTATGATAAACTCTTTGTTGAGAATTTCTATCCTGTGCTGTTACCTCTTCATAACTAGGAAGGCCATCATTACGTTCTTTTTCAACTTCCGAAGGTATATGTATAAAATTTATATCTGTAATATCCGAATAACTTGGCGGTGGTGGTAATGGTATATTACATGCAAAATTATTTCGATTTCGTCCTAAACTATTATCACCAATTGTATAGATTGCTCCTGAAAATATGAAGAACTTATGTCAAATAATAATAAAAATACTTAAAAATATCAGCAAAAAACTTTCTTACTTTGTTGGATCTGAAAAGTTGATGTTCTTAGTGCAGCATTCTGTGCCCGTAACGCAGCAAAACATTTTTTCATATGTATCTAAAAAAGGGGGAAAATAAAATAATTTAGTAAATCTTTCAAAAGTAAAGCTTTTGAGAAAATCAAATGAATATAAGAAAATAAAAATCTTTAAATGCAGTAGAAGGTTATTTCCATCCTATTCATTTAAACCTATGATTTTTTATCATAAGTTAGGTGTTTGGTAATAACCTCAAATTAACATGATTTGAACCCGAACATCCTTCTACTTAAAAAGTTTACATTTTTCGGTAAATTCAGTATGAAATCAGATTCAAATTCGTAATATTCTAAACGAAGTAAGTAGTTTTCCGGTATTACCAAGTTCATAGCAGGTTGATTTTTATTTAGTCCAATTTCAAACTAAGCAAAAGTTCACATCTTTCGGTATATTAAGTATCATTTCAGGCTAAAATCAGTACATTCAGGTCGAAATCAGGTTCATTTCAGGCTCACCAGGTTCTATTAAGGCCCAACATTTTGACTCGGGAACATTCCCGTCAAAAGTGAACCTTTAAAAAAGAATTTATGAACTTATGGAGTAAAACTGTCTTCACTGAAAATTGAAAATGGTGTGTTGCATATTTACAGGTAAAATAAGGCATAAAGCAAAAACGTTAAATTTTATATTAAATGTCAACAGACAGAAAAAATATAGTATGTACATAGCTACTCTGTCATGCAGAAAAAGCTAGTACGGTGATTTTTTCGACTATTTTTTAAAGAACTTCATTGACTTTTTCTTCTAAAAAGTAGGTGTTTCTCAATGACTATAGTGAAAGGTGATAGTACGTTTACAGTGGCCAGAATACTAGTCTAGTATATTTGACTTCCAAATTTTGTATGAAAGATTTCTAGTATTGTTCTTAAGAAAACTACTTTAAAATTAGTTTTGCAAAAAATACCAGATAGATAGACTCAGGACAACAAGGAGAGGAAGTTTTGAGTAATTTTTGAAACTTTTCTCTTTTGAGAATTATTTGATAGTGATTAATAAGTGATATTGATTTCCTTACATGAGGCAAAAATAGTACTGCCGCTTACCTTGCCTTTTACCAATACATATTAAAAAATTCATTACAATATAATTTTATTATATACGTGTTGCTAAAACTCGAAATAGGCCTGCCCTCGTTTGATACCGTGGATTTCTGAATTTGCAAGCAACAGAGATTTTGTACGCAGGATCAATTGACACAACATACGAGGCTAAATATAATATAATAAAAAATATTACGTTTTTTCTCACGCAAAATTAAGACAAAAAAATTTATTTATTGATTTTATAAACAAAAAATTCTCTTTTTTCACCAATTTAGCCTTACAGAAAAAAACACCGCTATAAAATACTTCTAAACAAAAAAGATAAATTAAAATATATATCTCATTTGATAAAAATACTAGGGCTTATAGTTTGTATCATTTTTTTTGTATGTTTGAAAAAAAGAAAAGAGAAGAATTTACATAAAAAAGTAAACGTCGACACATGTCATATGGAAGTGGACTACTGAGGAACACATTCTCTTATCTTAACAATACAAATATTTTGATAAGATAAGATTTTAATTTGCAAGATACGTTAAGACATACTCTGACATTGATAATAATAAAAATATATATATATATATGTATATATGAACAGTTCACGTACCGATGAATAGAATATAAGAAATAAAAATATAAATATCCAGGCAAAAATAGCACCATCCATTATAAATAGGTTTTTAAGTAGTTTAACTAACACTTAACTAACACTTTCTTTCCTTAACTTTTAAAAATTTCACAATCAAATTTAAACTATTTGATTGAATGGTTTTTACCTTCGAAATAGGTGATAACTGTGTTATTACTATTTGGAAATTTTCATCAGTGTGATATTTTAACAGTGGAAAAACGAACCCCAAAGATAAGATATCAAGAACGAATAACGGCGAATTAAATTATTTAAGTTTAGGGTAAAAAGTTTTTTGACCTTTTTTTTCAATAATGTTAGTATTGAATTATGATTAGAATATGACCTTTAATCAAGAGTAAAAATGATAAAGCTAGTTACAAAATTATTATATTAAATGTGAATAAAACTTTTTTTATTATTTTTATAAGAAATAGCAAACACATTGTCAATTGTTTTTCTCTAATTAATTATTAAAATTTTCAAATCAATGCTTTCCAAAAGATTCCAGAATATTTTAAAATAAAGAAAAATGGAAATATCTAAACATAATAGATTGGTAAAAAAATTATTTCATTTGTGTGTGATGGTTATAAGTTTATAAATGAGATTGTTTTCTATTAGACCAGGCGCCAGACGTGTGAAAATGAGAAAAAAAAAATAATTCGTTACAGCAAACTAATGGTGCCAAATGGTAAAGCGTGTTATTAGTAAGAAAAAAAACATAAATCCAACAAGTGGAAACCTGCCGGGGCGGAGAGGGGTGCGTTTTTAGTGGGGGAAAACGGTTTTTTGTTATTTCTGACTAAACTACGCGTCCAACCAAAAAAGTTTTAAAGTGAAAGTTGTAGATAATAAAAAGATCTACAATTTCTCCATAGAACATTTTTTTATTTACCCTATGCTTTGATGAGTAAAAAACTAAAAACGCTTTTTTCTGTTTTTTAACCGTTTTTTTCAGAAAAATCATTGGATTTGGCTCAAAATTAGTAAAAACGTATCTTTTGGTATTCTAAGTAATCTGTATTTTTTTTAAAAAAATTAATCCAGAATTGTTGCTAAATTTGACTAAAATTAAAAAAAAAAGGGTTTTTTCAACTGAAATTCTTAATAAAATGAAATATCCGATAGAACTCAACCTAGCTTCATTTTTTTACATCATACTTTGCCTTTTAAAAAATAAAAGAAAAATAAAACTTTTAATGAAAAAACCCCCAAAAAAGTGAAAATATGACCTTTTCAATTACACATTTTCTGATTATTTTCTAAAAAATTTTATTACTAATTAAAATTATTATAATTTTGTAATATAAATATATACAAAAAATAATTAGTAATTTATTTATTGATTAATTACATCGTTCAACCACGCTGCGCAATAAGTAGGCTTTGGTTTTCTATGTCATCGCCTGTAGTAGGTATAATTGGCTGCATTGATAACACTTACAAATTTTTAAATTTTTTCGTTAAGCTCGACAAAAAGATGTGTTTTAGGGTAATTTTAGGTCGCTGAATCCGAAAATCACAATCATTTTTTTATTCAAAGAAGCATTTGTGAGATATTCCCATAAAATATGTTTTTTGGGTGTATTTTCTTTTATTGGTCTGTATCCCAGAAAATAAATTTTTGATTGGCTAAAGCTTACCGGTTAATAAAAGCTATTATTTTTTTCTTTTAATTGACATAAAACGTGTAAATCAATATATATTTGACAAAGTTACAGGAAATCAAACTTAAAAAAAAGTGATTTTTTTTTACCTTTTTTTAAAATGGCCTATTTTCATTTGCTTGTTTTTGGTTGAAAAAAGTTTTTAAGTGAAACTTTTAAGACTTTAAATAAAGGAAAAATTTGCTACAAATATTTTGGTGTTAAAATCTTTAATATCCAAAGAAAAATAAAATAGTTATAGATTATTAAGTGGGGACGTGATTGTGTCATTTTTCAGGTCTGCTACGGAAGCTCACCAAATTCTGCCAACTAGTTCAATGAAGTTAACTAGTTGCAATTTTCACCAGTTTGCAGAGCGGATATATAAAATACAGCTCTTTTTTGAGTCTATGGGATAGCAGATCAGGTGGGAAGCGATATATTCAACGCAATCGGTCATGGCGGGAAAGCCATGCTGTAGAAACGAATAATTTTATTCAGAAGGCACTTGTGGACACAGAAAATGTAATTTTTCCTCAATTATATATTAAAATTAGAGAAATGAAAAATTTGGCAAAAGTATTGGTAAAAGTTTCGAAAAAGAGGTGGCACTACTATTCATCAGAAAAAATGTCGATTTAGTTGTGTGAATATGACCTTCTTGAAGCCATACTTTCTAGTATTTCAACCACAATTTTGAAGTTTTATTTGCACAAGTTATAAAAATTACATACTAGTTAAACATTTAATTTATTTCTCAATTTCCAAAAGTGTTATCAATGCAGCCAATTATACCTACTACAGGCGATGACATAGAAAACCAAAGCCTACTTATTGCGCAGCGTGGTTGAACGATGTAATTAATCAATAAATAAATTACTAATTATTTTTAGTATATATTTATATTACAAAATTATAATAATTTTAATTATTAATAAAAATTTTTAGAATATAATCAGAAAATGTGTAATGGAAAAGGTCATATTTTAAGCTTTTTCACTTTTTTGGGGGCTTTTTTCATTAAAAGTTTAATTTTCCTTTTATTTTTTAAAAGGCAAAATATGAAGTAAAAAAATGAAGCTAGATTGAGTTCTATCGGATATTTCATTTTATTAGGAATTTCAGTTGAAAAAACCCTTTTTTTTTATATTTTAGCCAAATTTAGCAACAATTCTGCATTAATGTTTTTACAAAAAATACAGATTACTTAGAATACCAAAAGATACGTTTTTACTAATTTTGAGCCAAATCCAATGATTTTTCTGGAAAAACGGTTAAAAAACAGAAAAAAGCTTTTTTGTTTTTTACGCATCAAAGCATAGGGTAAATAAAAAAATGTTCTATGGACAAGTTGTAGATCTTTTTATTATCTTTTGATAATATCTTTTTTAAACTTTTTTGATTGATATATTTCTAAAGAATAATATCCTCTGAAGCCAAGATTTTTATTACTAGACATGTTAAAAGAGAAAAAAATTATTATTCACAAGATAACTGGTATTAAAGGAAATAATGATAGTTGTAATAAAATTTTATTATTAGAAGCCTAAGGCTCCTTTTTTGTCCTTATATAGTCAATTGAAGTCTAGTATTGTCATCTTTAATCACAAAATCTTTTCTTTTATATAGTCCAAAAGGAAGCCCGCATAGTTTTGTATTGACAAGGGTTAGTGTCATCTTTGAGCAAATAATCCATAAATACATTGCTTTCAAGGTCATAGTTGTCTCCAAGCTATATGGAAATATTTCATTTTTCAGCTTTTCACAGACGCTGTCGACTTAGATCTTGAGCGATTCACTGCTAAATATAATTAGGTATAGTTGATTAGTAAAATTTTATTAATAACATTTTATTAATAAACTTTTTCGAATGACGTGAAAGATTCGGTAATTAATTTCTTTAAAAAACAAGAAAAAATCATTACAATTACTAAAAATAAAAATTAATTTTCAAAAATTTCCACTAATGAATAAAAACTACGATTTCATCAATTAAATGCAATCCCTGCGTATAGATAAGCGTTCAAGGAAGATTTTTAAATACTGAAAATTCAATAATAATAATTAAAAATGAAACATTGGAAGGAAATTTACTGATTATAGATAAGCGTTCAAGGAAGATTTTTAAATACTGAAAATTAAATAATAATTGTAATTAAAAATGAAACATTGGAAGGAAATTTACTGATTAGAAAGGAACCGAATACCAAAAGATTATATGACTTTCATAAGAAACGATCTTACAAGAAAATGTAATCAACAACTTTGTTTAATATAAAGATATTTATATAAGATCACCCGTTTTTTTCAACTATTTGCCTTTTTTCATAGTATTAGTTCTTTCTCGAGCCTTAAGACAACCAGAAGCATAAAGATAATAATTAAACACAAATTGTTCACTTTTCTTTCATTGTCAAATTTAATTATAGGTTAAATGTACAAAACTTAAAATTTAACATAAAACCTTAAAACTTAATTCTAAACTTTTAATAAAATTACTACAAAAACAAAAAGCTCCTTGCTTACAAAGTTCCTTATAAATGTTTTCTAAAACTTCACTTTCAACAAAAAACTTAAATTTATGCATAAAACTAGAAACTCATGATCTAAAAATGTGAGTGTAAAAAGTCTTCGTACACCTAAGTATTTTTGAAATAGCTTGAAAATTTTTAAGGCTTTTACGAAAAGTTTTTTTTTAAAATAAAAATAGTAAAATATAGTTTATACTGTCCTTTATTTATCTATATATACAAAGTTAAAAAATAATCAACATAATAATTAAAAATTTAAATAATTTATTAAAAGTACCCAAAATCACGCGCAAAAAGTCTTCGTACACTTATTGTATTTTGTAATAAATAAGGACTAAAATCATTTTTAATATTTTGTTGGTCCACCCTTAGCATTAATAATCACCTGGAGTCTACGTAGCATGGAATTTACTAATTTTAAAGAATTAGAAGGTGAGAGTTTGGCCCATTCCTCGCTGGGAACTATTTTTAAATCATTTTTATTAGAAATTCACCGATTAAGGATTTTTTTTCTCAAGATAGTCCCAAAGGTGTTCTGTTGGATTGATGTTAGGTGACTGGGGCAAAATATGGAGGTATTTTGGTGTATTGTACAGCATCCAAATTTTCGTATTCCACGCGTTATACTCAGGATCGTTATCTTGCATAAATATCCAAATATTTTTTAACTCCATTGCAGTAGCACTAGCATGCAGATTTTTTTTCAGAATATTAATATAAGTCCGTCCATAATATTGTCAATAAATACAATTTTCCGACACCACTGGCACTGATACCACCCCATACAAGCCCTGGTTCACCACCATGTTTCATTATAGGCAATCAATTTTCTTTACTTTATTATGTATTGCATTTCTACCATACTGTACGATGTTTACCTTTTTAACGCAACGCGTTATTTTTACAGATGAATCAAAACACAATATTTTTGGATCAGGTAAACATCGTACAGTATGGCAGAAATGAAAAACATAATTAAGTAAAGAAAATTCATTGCCTACAATGAAATATGGTGGTGAACCAGGCCTTGTATGAGGTGGTATCAGTGCCAGTGGTGTCGGAAAATTGTATTTATTGACAATATTATGGACTGACTTATATTAATATTCTGAAAAAAAATCTGCATGCTAGTGCTACTGCAATGGAGTTAAAAAATATTTGGATATTTATGCAAGATAACGATCCTGAGTATAACGCGTGGAATACGAAAATTTGGATGCTGTACAATACACCAAAATACCTCCATATTTTGCCCCAGTCACCTGACATCAATCCAACAGAACACCTTTGAGACTATCTTGAAAAAAAAATCCTTAATCGGTGAATTTCTAATAAAAATGATTTAAAAATAGTTCCCAGCGAGGAATGGGCCAAACTCTCACCTTCTAATTCTTTAAAATTAGTAAATTCCATGCTACGTAAACTCCAGGTGATTATTAATGCTAAGGGTGGACCAACAAAATATTAAAAATGATTTTAGTCCTTATTTATTAAAAAATACAATAAGTGTACGAAGACTTTTTGCGCGTGATTTTGGGTACTTCTAATAAATTATTTAAATTTTCAATTATTCTGTTGATTATTTTTTAACTTTGTATATATAGTTAAATCAAGGACAGTATAAACTATATTTTACTGTTTTTATTTAAAAAAAAAACTTTTCGTAAAAGCCTTAAAAATTAAGCTATTTCAGAAATACTTAAGTGTACGAAGACTTTTTACACTCACGTATATTTATTTATATTTATTATAACATTTTTTAATTTAAAAAAAAGAACAAGAAAAGTTATTTCCTTAAAAATATTAAAAAATTTCTTGTTATAGGTGACAGATTAAAGACAAAAGTTAAGTCAAAAGAGTTTCAATTTGTGATTATTCTTTTTTATCTGATTTCTTTTTTAAATTTGTAATAATCTCTGTAATTTTTTTAAATTTATGAAATAATATTCACTACTTTAATATAATATAGTTTAATGAAAAAATATCCTTTTTGAAGTGACTTTTGTTTTTGATTTTAGTAGTTTTGTTATTATTTTTGTAAAATTTAAGTTCTATTCAAAATATTATGTAACAATGGCCCTTTTTTCCCATATGGATCCTGGGGTAAAATAAACATGTCTTTGCACCATGTATACGATAAAACACGATTTTCAATGAATTTTTTAAATGCTGTATTTTCATACATTAGATCTTGATAATTATCATTACTAACTATAACAGCATCAAATTCAATTGCTACTTGTAATATAATTCTGTAAAATATTTATTTATATATATGTATATATATATATAAATTCATTCTCATAAAATTAAAACTTTTGAAATATAAAAAGTATTACCTATCATCATAACTAGTTGCACTTGTTCCACATAATTTTTTACATGGTGTAAATATTAATTTTCCTTGTTGATAAAGATTTTCCAATTTTTCAGGATCAGTTGATCTTTTCTTATTTAAACGAAGTTGTGGAACAACTGCCTTTACTTCATGGCCTATTTTTTCGAAATAATTTATGCATATTTCTAAACCTTTAACAGAGAACTCTTTACCAAGAGAATATCTTGAAATTAGATATCATTTTAAAAAAATATTTAATTAAAATTTATTTAATTTATTTTACCCAAAAGCAACATTACTGCCATCAATTAATACCATACGTTTTCCTGGTTCTTTAATTATTTTAACAGGGTTAAATGTATTAATATTATATTTCTCATAGATTTTATTATCTCTATCAGATAGAAGAGAAAGATTATGGTTTGAAGTTTCTGGGGTAAATTTATTGGGGGTACTAATCAATTTTTTTAGATTTTTTCTCATTCGTCTCTGCCTTTTTTTATGTTTTCTTTGCGGTTTTAACTAAAACATCGAATTTTGAAATTTTTCATTAAATTTTTCAAAAATAATAGTATATAATTCTACTATACGCAATTATCATTTACTCATGATTAAATACAAAAAAAAGAAACATTTCTGTGGTGGACTATCTGAATATGTATAAAATTAATTTCCGGATCATTAAAGTGATTAGAAAACAGGATTAAAATATAACCTGAAATAATTTTACAATATCAAATGCCTTAAGTATTTGACTACAAAATTCAAATACTGATTAATTTTTCCGGAAGATTTACATAAAATTTCAATTTAAAAAAAGCTATAAAATTAAAAATTATTTTTATAACTAACCTTTATTTCTCGTATCTTTTGCAGTGGTATAAAATTCAGTCCTAAAAGTTCATTTCGATCTACATTAATTTTTTCACTTACAAAAATTACCGAATCATCATTCGTAGTTTTGTTTGTTAAAGAACCAATACCACAATTTGATACTGGATTGTTTTCAGAATCTATATCACTTTCATCTTCTGTAATTACGATTACATCAGATTCCGAACTAACTTTAATTTCTTTGCTATTTTTATTTAAAAAATTTCCTTTAGTGTCAATAAAAAATCCATTATCCTGTAGATGAACTTTTTCAAAATTTTCGCGAGTGTCTCCTTTTTAAAAAATTTAACAAGATCTTACAAATTTTAAATGCATAATTTTAATTTTTACCTGATAGCTCACTTGATGAACAACTTATATTACTTTCAACACATATTACACTTTCATTTGCATCATCTAAAACAATTACATCCTGGACAGGTTCTACTTTTGTACAACTCTCATTTCTGTTACTTATATTTCGTTTACAGTTTTTTCTTTTATTAAGCATTTTTATACTCTTCCGTTTAAGATTTTTTATCCTTTCTGGTGTTTCAAATGATTTCTTAAAATTTTCTTTAAATAATTTATAATTCCGCTAGAATAAAATATTGTTTTAATTGGATCATTATGTAATTTTAATAATTCTGACAAACTGCTTTATTAAGGGTTACATAAATTCTATAATTATTATAAGACATGAATATTTTTACAAACAATTTAAAAAGCAAATAAGGGGCATTCTTTTACAAATCGAATAAAAATTGACCGACACATTTTTGATTTGGCTGAATTTTTAGGTTTTAGCATTGAAAAAGAAGATATACGTGTCTGAGGACTTTTTTTTTATTGTATACATATATTTTAGAAAATGCCGGGTGTCACAGTTTTTAGAATTTCGTGATTTTGGCTTGAAGAGTAGTTTTAAAAAGTTCATAACTTCGTTTTTATTGGGGCTCCATTGTGTGTGTATTTTCTTATCACACATTGTTTGGCTTGGTAATACAAATGATTATCTATATTTTTTTTTTATTTGTGTAAAGAAATTGAATACAATTATTAATAACATTAGTTATTAACAAAAATAGCTTAATGGGAAATGAAAGGAAATAAATAAAAACTTTATATAAGCAAAAAAAGAAATTATTTACTCAAACTTTATTCTTAAATATATTTTTGATTATTATTTAATCAAAATTGAATGAAGATTGCTTAGCTTGAAGTTTTTGAAGAGATATTAGGTCCATGCCTGTAAATAAGCTTATTAGAATTCTTTAGAACTGGCAAGATCGTGTTGATTATTTAAACAAAGGATTATGTTTCATTAAAAGAAGAAAATTGAATCAGAAAAAGTTCTCAGAGGAAAAAATGGAAAATATTAAAAAAGTGATAAGGAAAAAAATTTTTCATTTAAGTGACTGAGAAGATCTCGATGATGATGATGGTGTTACAGTTTTAAGAACCTTGCAAGAAAGTTTTAATACAACTGAAGAACGAACTCATAAAATTAAAATTTTGACATTTTTAAAACATTAGTCTTACAAAAAAATTCAGTTGGATTTCCCTACCGCTACTTGTCACATGATAACTATTGCAAAAAATATTGCTAAGGATAAAGGCATATTGAACGATTCTAATCCCAAAAGCCATCCATCCTTAGAAGAAGATATTAAAACTATAATCGATTTTTATCAGTCGGAGGAATACAGTCAGTTAATGTCAGGCCAAAAATATTACATCTCTGTGAAGGTTAATGGACAAAGAATGCAGATGCAAAGGCGCTTGGTTTTAAATAATATAAAAAAACTGTATAATTCACTTAAAAACAATTATCCAACTTTGAAATGTAGTTTCTCAAAATTTGCTATTTTACTACCGAAACACTGTGTATTAGCAGGATCTCGTGGTATCCATTCAGTTTGTGTGTGTTCGACAACAACCAATCAAAAATGATCATGATTGCTTGGCTCGAATGATATGTGATGTCCAAACTACTAATTATTATTTTAATTTAGATCATTTTATAAATGTCCTGGTGTAACAAATATTACTGAGCAATTGGAACAAAATTTCGAATAAAAATTAATTGATAGTACAACGTACAAACAGTGGATTACAACTGAAAGAACTACAAACCTTAATATCGGTAAATGAATTTTTGCAGTTTTTAAGTAATGGCTTAAATAAATTATTGCTACATTCACTTTAAGTAAAAAAACAAGCAGAATTTTTAAAGGATAAAAAAACAAAATTGATGAAATGCATTTATCATACTAAATTCTGTTCAAGGCATACATACATAATAATCAAGTATCAATATACCCATTTTCAATTTATTATAAAAATGACAAGAATGAGTTGAAATTCAAAAGCCTTGTATCGATTTCTGAATGTTTACGTTATGATACTATTGCTGTTCATCTCTTTCAAAGACAACTAGTGGGCTTCATAAAAACGAATTTAAAAGATGTGAATAAAAAATATATTTTTCTGATGGTGCAAGCCGAGAGTATAAAAATAAAGCAATTTCATAAATCTTACTCATAATTTAGAAGATTTTCAAATAGAAGCTGAGTGACATTTTTTTCCAACTTCACATAGTAAAGGACCATGCGACGGAAGAGGTGGAACTCTTAAACGTCTTGCTGTTAGACCTAGTCTCCAAATGATAAATAATCCTATTGGCACACCCGAGGGCTTATTTTCTTAGTTAACAGAAGCTTTACCAAATATAACATGTTGTTATTCATCAATTGGTGAGTATGAAGAAGCAAAACAGTTATCAGCACACTTTCAAAAAGCAGTAGCATTAAAAGGCACTTTGTGATATCATTGTATGATTCCAAACTCTCCTCAAAAACTTCAAGCTAAGCAATTTTCATTGCATTATAAATTAAAGTTTTATTTTCTGCCATTCATTTTCCATTAAGCTATTATTGTTAATAACTTATGTTATTCTAGTTATTATTTTTAAATTTTTTTTTTATATTTTGATTTTAATATTTATTGAAAATACATATGTATATGCATTAATTTTTGTTTTGCGCTGTGGCCATCAATCGCGCAGGCATAACAGTAGACAGACAGACCCGAGTGGGAAATTTCTAATGCGCCTTAATTCCGAGCACAATTCGAGCGCTCCGTCACCACATTAATTTGGAGCACATTCCGAGCGCTCGAATTGAGCTCCTTTTGTACATGAGTGCTCAAATGAGTATTATTTGGCACGTGCCTGTCTGCAGACAGTCTGCTGTTATGTGCTAAGTCTAAAGTTAGGTTTCTTTGATGGAATCTTTGGTTTCATTTAAAGTAATTGTTTCATTTATAGTGATTTTTTTAAACTGGCGCACGGTAGCTTTTAGTATTTCAAAGTTCTCATCAATATGTAAGTATAAATTTTGATATTAAAACTATTTTAATAACTATTTAATAAAATAAATAAATTATACTAAAGAAAATCGTGTCTTAGTGCAACTTTTGCACAGCTTGATAGCAAAAAAAATGTAAGTATACTCCTTTAAATACAAATTATGTACATTATAAATCTAAAGAAAAATCATTTCCCATGAGACGGAACTATAATTTTAAGCATTTACCTTAAGGTTGTTTTGTAAATTTATTGATATAATTAAAAATAAACTAATAAATTACATTAAACATTGTTATGCTTTTTTCCATCAGAAAAATTGGACTCCACAAGAAGTAGAGATGCCTCGATTGATGGTCGTAGCGCAAGAAAAAATTAATGTATACACAAATTTTCAAAAAATATTAAAATCAAAATATAAAAAAAAAAAATAAGCCCTTTAAATAAAGCGCTCGGAAAGATCTTTCCTCAAATCCCTTTACGAGTGCTCCCTTTAAAGTGCCTCTCTCTAATGGACTCTCTAATGAAGCCTCTTATGAAGACCAAAGCACTCGGTGCTGATTTTGAAGCGCTCGCATAGGACTTTTCGACCGCTCGATTTCCCGCTGGGACAGTATACTGTTTGCAGGCAGGCACGTGCCAATTTATGCTCATATCAGCACTCATGTACAAAAGGAGCTCAATTCGTAATATGGTGACGGAGCGCTCAAATTGTGCTCGGAGTTAAAGCACATTAGAAATTGCCGGCTGGGAATGTGTGTTTAGAAAAAACACACACAATGGAGCCCAATATGAGATGGCGCGCTCGAAAAAATAATTTTTTAATATTAGGAATAGTTTCTCCATTAATCAAAAAACACGTTCTTTGTTGAGAATTAGACGGTGAATACAATGGTAATACTAAGAACTTTTTAAAATTTGACAGTAAAAATCGGTATAAACAATTCATTTGTTTATAACAACAAAAATTTTTAATAATTTCTTTTGAAATATTTTTTTCAAAAAGATCCAATCCTTAAGCTATAAAACAAAAAACTCCTAGCTTTAATAAAACCGAAGTTATGAACTTTTTAAAACCAATCTTCAAGCCAAAATCACAAAATTCTCAAAACTTTAACGCCCTGCATTTTCTAAAATATATGTATATAATAAAAAAAAAGTCCTCAAATACGTATATCTTCTTTTTCAATGCTAAAACCGTAAAAAAAAAACAGCCAAATCAAAAGCGTCAGTTAATTTTTGTTCGATTTGTAAAAGAATGCCCCATAAGCAAAAAAGAAGCATTAAAACTTTTTTGCAGATACTTACCTTCAGGCTACATTTCTTATTTGTTTGTTTTAAAAAAAAACACATTTTAAATTTCAAATATATATATTTATTGTTATACTACATAAGAATAAAGCAATAGCTAATTTTTATAGTATTTTATGAAGTTTTTTCCAGAAAAATTTGCAATGATTAAAATATTTAAATAAATTCATTTTTCTATTGCTCCAACATTTGATCAATTTCATTTTTAATATTAATACGTGCTTGCTTTTCAAATTTTTGTCGAAATTTTTGTGTAGAATAAATTGCAGGTATCATTAAAAATGTTTGCAGTATCTGTTTGAATATTTAAAAATTTATAGATATTTTTCTGATTAGAATAATATATATTTACTCTAAGTCTCAGTTTTTTATAACTTTCATCATCATAATCACAATATTCTTTACGAATCAATTCAGTGTAACGTTTATATTCAACAGGATGCAATCTAAAATTTAAAAAACGGTTTAAATATGTTAAAAGCTTAAACGTAACATTTAATTATGTTACTTGAAAGACTTCAATATTAAATTATTCTATGTATTTGGATATTACTAGAGTATTACCTAATTTATATTTGCTAATATAAAAAACTTTTGTTATTTGATTGACAAAAAGACCTAGAAATATTACTCATTATAGAACAAATCAAAATAATAAAAAAACTATTAAAAAGCTCATGAAGTAATATTTCCGGAAATAGTTAAAACGGTCAGTTACGGAAGTTTTTCCGAGGAAGTAAGCTTTATGACTCAAATTTAGCTCTTTTTGATCTATGATATATATATCTTTCCCCCACAAATAACTTTTTTATATATGATATTTCTCAAAAAGAATTGGTATTATTTATGTGAAAGATTTGATTGAAAAGGCAAAAAATCATACTTCTTAAGGTGGGCACCCACTGAGTGCGTATATCTCAGCGTTTAACTTTTATGACGTCATAGAATCACGCTAAAGTTCCCCCTCATATGTGGATATTTCAGCGTGAACTTCATTTGTACGTCATTTTGACGTCAAAAAAGTTACCCGCTGAGATATACGCACTAAGTGGGTGCCCACCTTTAGACTTGTCAACTAATTTCTCTTTTAATCTTTTTCTTATAAACTTCGAACTCAATTAATCTCTCATTTAGTATTTGTGAATTGTAAATATATATATAAATTACTTCTTGTATGTGTTGGAATGTTTCTCGTGATACTCAGATTTTTCTCGAAACAAATTTTACTCCGAATTTTTAGAATTTTACTCCTTACTTCTTGCCGCTCTATCCCAAAAACAAAAATGTTTCCGGAAACTTGTTTACTCGTGTGGAAACAGCCATTGAGTGCCTTAAAATGCAACCCACTGACTACAAATACATTTTCAAATTCAAGAAGAAAGTAATATAAAAAAAAATAAATTCTTAAATTCTGATATTCTTACCCTAAGACCATCAAATCTAAATCTTGCATGTTATATTTATCTTCTAAAAAGTCTGACATCTCATCAACAGATTCATTTCCTATTAATATTTTTACTCTCTTTATAAAATTCTCCTGCAAATAATTTTTTTTTTTTAAATAACTAAAAACAAAAAAAAATCATTGTTTATACTTACATCTTCTAATTTAGCATCCCTACAAAATTCCAAAAATACATCACAATTTTTTTCAACACAAGAGCGTTTAACATCAAATTCAAAATATTTAAAAAAAAACGCAAGAATTACAAAATTATTCATATCATATAAAAAATTTCTTTTATTCAGTATAAGTTCATTCCAATTATGATAAAATCTGTTTTGTTCAGAATTCATTTTTTTATTGATACGATCATACCACAAATTCGCAACACTTTCCGAAATATTAAAATATTTGCATGTAGCTAACCATAATAACTCCATATTAATGGTTTTTTAAAAGAATTTAAATAGTAATTTTTGCCTATACTACCACCGTATGTACAAAAAATTGATTTTTGTGCGCTCTTTTTTTTGAAGAAATACTCAAAACTTAAACGGACAAGCGTAGAACACGGAACAAGCGCATAATTTATTCAATCTTTTTTATTTAAAGAAAATAATTATAAATACTTACAATAGGTGAAAATTGGCACTTAATTAAACCCTTTCCCGATTTGTACTTTGCCGTTTTCATTTTTTTTCTAAATCTATACCTACGGCCTTTCGTAATTGTTGAATTTCTTGATTTTGGTGTCATACAACAGATTGCAAGAAAATGAATGCCTTTGTTTATCTTTTATAAATTTAAATAAATACTGAAACTTCAACAAATTTATTCAAGAAGTTTTTAATTTCCTTGACTTCTTTCAAGTCTACAGATGTCAAAATGTCATAATTATGACATTATCAAACTTAGGGTTGATTTTAAAAATGTGGTGGTGCTACGATTAGGTCTATTATAGCGATTTGGACAGCAGCATATAGACGATATGAGGCACGGCTACACTCAGAAGTATATTGGCTGCAATCATTAAATTACAAGTCTTTCGAAAAGTACAATTAGTACCTTAAAACTAATTTTATTGCATTTATAATGCATTATTATTTAAGGTAAGTCAATTTAATATAATAAAACTAGTTAGAAAGCATAAGTTATATATTTTTAATAAAAATGTCAAACTCAGAAAAACTATTGACTGTAACCGCTACTCAGGACTACTATGAACTTAGCAACTTGCTAGATTTGTGAACATATGATAGTCGAATGTTCTCATCTGTCAATTTGTAAACTGCTGTAATGTGGTTTACGGGGGAAAAACAAAGTTTGTTTTAACAAAGATCAAGAACCAACTGAAAAAAGAATAACTAATTTATTTAAATGTATAAATCATAAAAAACAACGTCTTTCTAAGATCATATTAATCAAATGTATTTAAATAGTTGTACAAGCAAATATTTATTTAATTTTCAGAAATGGATTTCCTTACTATAATTGTGGTGGCTGGTCTAATTTTCATTTTTCTCTCGCTTTGTGGATACTGTTGTAAAAGACAAAAGGATGGAGTTGTTATATCATGTAAGTTAAGTTATATATACTTTTTTTGTTACCAATTATTAGAAGTTTTTGTCACAACTTGTCAAATTAATTTATACTTTTACAAGAGCAATAGGATATTCATGCATGCTTTATAATATTGGTAAATTATTTTATTTACCGCAGAAATATTTATCATCCGGTACATCCGTTTTGCAAAAATACATAATATACTAAATTTCAGAATAACAATAATAGAGTTTTTGCAGTAATCTTTTAGATCAAAAACTTCTCGAATCTTAAAGTAAGGGTTGTTTTTTTTATGAATTAATAATTTATTTCGATAATTATAAATTTTTTAAAAAAAATACAATCTTTCTTTTAAATGAATCTGTTTGATTCATCTCATTTTGAGAAATCTCTTTTTAGCTATTTCCTACACTCTAAGTAAAGTTATCGAAAGTATTTATGTATTTATTGTGGAGAGTCTAATTGATCAAATGATTCATAATTATTTTTCTTGCGTACTTTAGATGCTTGATGAAGTTTTTTGACCTAATAAATTTTATTTTATGGAACCAGAGCAATCATTTAACAATTTTTTTTTTAAACTTATATAAAAATGACTAACTCTTACGATAAAAATATAAATTTTAAAATCAAAATTCTTCATTAAAAAAAACTAACAAATAAATTTAATTATTTTTGCTAATCAAATCTATTCAAAACTTTAATCATGGTCTTATCTGATTAAAATAATGTTATCAATTTCATTCTAAATCTTAATTTTGGAGTTGTATGTATTTCCAGTTTATTTTATTCATATGCTAAGTTGTATTGTATACATTGAAGTAAATAAATTTCTCCATCACATACATGGATATTTTCATTGCAATATTTGCATTCTTTGCAACTATAATTGCATCAATTATAATTTCATCTCTGTGCTGTTGGTGTTATTTATTAAACATCAAAAATGCTAAATTAGCCAAAAAAAGTGATTACAAAGGTGAAATATATACTTGTTTATAAAATTTGAAACCATAGTAAAAAAAAACATTAATTACATTTTCTTAGCTTATTAGTTTACCGCCATACTAAGAAGTGTTCAAAAACTAATTGATATAAATCATTCATATTTATTTTACTTTTTAAAATAGTAATTAGCAGCATTTTTTTTTCTATCTATAAAAATACTTGGATGGATTAGGAATCAATATATTATCATTTGGCAATATTAAATTCTAGAAAATTAATTTTTAACAATACTTATTCTATTATTTATGTATTTATTCTAGCTACCACAGCAGCTCCTATGGCACCTGCCGGATATCCTTTAGCTCAACCCCCAACAATTGGTGGTTATCCAGTAACAGTTGAAAATACTCCTGGTGGCTTTCAGGTAACACCATATCCAATTAATGCTCAAATGCCTATGCCACAATTAAATACTGGAGCTTTCAATCCTCCGTATCCAACGCATCCAGGGTAAACTATTTATATTTATCAGTAACGATTTTAATAATGCCATTTACCATTATTTACAGAGTAACACCAATGCCACAACCTGGTTCATATTCAACACAAACTGAGTAGATATTTCAGTTTAGATCTTATTTCCCTATGTTTATTACTATTATGCTTTTAGATACCAACAAAATAATATGCCATATCCACCGGCGGCAGTTGGAATGAATATGATGAATCCCCCGCCATATGAACAAGTAGTTGACACCAATTTATACCCAAAACAAGCTCCGTATAATCCAAATTATATACATTAAAACTGTAAACTAATTAATTTAAATATAATTCTTATGCTTATTCTATAATCAAAGAAGAAAACCATTTGCGGTGTATGCACAAATAATTTCGTATAAGTTACTATAGTTGTTACTCATAAAACGACATTTTAGTTAATATCAAATGATATAATATAATTTTGAGAATTGTTATATATATGAATAATTTAATTTATAACAAATTATTTAAAATAGCTTTTTTGCATTATTTTTTTTGTAACATTATATTATATTGTAACCTTTTTTGAAAAAATTTTATGATTTTATAAAATCATATTTTATCATACATACAAAGTATTAAATTGACACCGTTTTTATTCTACATCCTTTTTGTTCATGGTACAGCCAGAGTTGAATTCAAATATTTGTGTGTTGTGTTTTGTGAACTAATGAAAAACGAGCCCCTCTTTGAATTTGGCATTATATCACAAAAGTTTTGCGTTTTTATTTATCGCAAGCTAAAGATTATACCATAAGTTAGATAAAATGTTCAAACACATTCATCGGAAGGGTACGTATCCCATTTTGGGGAGCGAAACTAGCTTAAATAACATGGATCACTAGTGCTGGCAGCAATGTATCCTTTTTCCAAAATTACCACTACTACTGCTACTACTGTAGATTAGAAGGTGATGTTATGATAAATCCATGTTATGATAAATCCATGTTACGATAAATCCATGTTATGATAAATCCATTTTATGAAAAATCCATGTTATGATATATCCATGTTATGATAGATATTTCTAAATTACTACCAAAGAAAATTAGATTTTCCAGCTTATTTTTTGTATTATTATTAGTTCTGCTGTTTTTAAAGAGAAAATAAACTGTAAACATTTTGCGTGATGTTCGAGTATCGCATCATAGATAAGTTAGTCTTACCTCACATGTGAAAAAGATTATTTTTAATTGTTTTTTGTTAATAATAGTGTATTTCCTTGCTAACAACGGTATTTTTTTGTTAATTTCGTTGGTTTCGGTTTATTGTTCTTTTTAGTGATAAATATTGTTTTAAGTTGGTAAATGCTTTTTATTCTTGTAAATTGCTGTTAATAATAGTTTATTTCTTTAATTTCTTGTTCTTTGATCAATCGTTATTTTTATTGTTTTAGTGGTTAATTCAAAGCAGGTTGCTATACGGTAGGACTTAAGTACCTTTGCTACTACCAGGTATCTCTAGACATCTGTTTTACTTTTTTGAATACATAAATTTATATTAGAACAAAAATTATATAAAAACGTTAAAAATAATATACATTTTAAAAGAAAGTTCATTCATTTTAAAAGCTATAGCAAAAAAATTGTGCATTGTAAGCTTTACATGAACTACAATTGCTAATTTTGGCGACTTTGGGTAAAAAACCCCATACATAATTATAATTCTTTGAATGGAAAATCGCGGTTATAAACTTTGTCAAAATAATGTCTACAAGCCAGTAACAAAAAAACTGAAACGGAAAAGTTTGGGCTGCCAAGCTCAAGCCAAAATATGAACGCACCCATAAAAACGAAACCTATTCACCAAATGTCAAAATAATTTCTTTAGCAAAGTCAGTATTTGTTTAGGCATAATGAATAATCAAATTGGAAAATTTAATTTACTTTCCATAATATTAACAATTTTGGTTATAACTAAAGCAGATATTACAACAATAGAAGAAAATGATGAAACTAATTACTATAATATTGAGGGCAGATTATATCCACCTGAATTGTTCACTTCAACAAACCTTTGGCAACTAAATACATCAATTTCAATAAATGGTGGAGAATTCAAGGGATTTTTAAAAGAAGATGGGAGTTTTAAAATAAGTGTAGTACCTTCAGGTAGCTACGTAGTTGAAATTCATAGCCCAGACTATTTTTACGAACCAGTTAATTATTGTATTTAATATATGTTATATCAAATTATTTTAATCCCTTAATCTAGGTTCGGGTTGAAATCAATCCAAAAGGAAAATTTCGTGCTCGTAAAGTAAACTATGTACAACCATCTCAAGTTATACAAGTACCTTATCCTTTAAAATTAAAAGCGCTTACACGCTTTAAATATTTTCAAACACGTGAACAATGGAAGGTAAATTTTCTTTTGATTGCTTTAACAAACTTAATATTTATTATCATTTGATGCTGTAAATCTTAAGGTTTCTTTTAATTCATTTCTGCAATTTGTTCTCAATGACTGTAATTATCTTCCAGATAACAGACTTATTGTTTAGCCCAATGGTTTTAATGATGCTTCTGCCTGTAATATTATTGTTTGTTTTACCAAAATTTATGAGTGATCCTGAAACTAAAAAGGAAATCGAGAATATTAATTTTCCAAAGGTAAATGACAAAATTATTTGTATGCATTGACTTGAAATGTTTTTTTGTTAGATGCCAAATGACATGCCTGAAATTAGTGAAATGCTAACATCATTATTTACTGGTGGCTCCTTGACAAAAGAAAAAGATAAAAAAACTGTGGCAAAGCAGTCAAAGAAAAGGAATTAATCATACTTTTAAAATTATTTCAAATGTGATCTTTGCATTTTCCATGTTTTCTGTTGAGTTTATATCCCTTGAATGTTACCCTTGAGTTCTTATTATTAAATAAATCCTAGGTAGATTAAATTTTTAGTTCTTTAAAATTATTTTAATAACCAAAGTCAATCAAATTCCTCGATTAAAAGCTCAATCAGTAGAACAAAAACTTCAGTTATATTAAAATGAAGTAAGATGTTACGAAATTCCTTCTATTGTTAAAAATTTTAATATTACTAAGAATTAATTTATTAAAAATAGCAGGCGTACAATATAATTATTTTTCTCCTTGTAGCATAGATTTTATGAACAATATTTCGATATCGGAGGGTTTTTTAAAAGTTATCTCTAAATATCGTTTTTTAAAAGGGATTATCAAAGAAATAAGTAAAACACAAGATTTTAAGAAATGATTCATATTTTAGAGAAGCAAAGATTGGAGATTTTAAACAAATTTTATATAGATATATATTTAGAAATTTTTATAGTCTTCAATTTGATGTATCCATAGCTGCACCATCCTGTGTTGCATAAAATAAAAATTTTTCAACACCATCTTTTGTAATTACGATAATTCGGCATACACCACCAGAACTTCCATCATGATACATAGCATGCATTACAGCTGAAACAATTATATATTAGCAATCTGCATAAAAATTATATCAAGTTAAATTATACTTTTTTTAACAAACTCAACGCATTCATTCTTTTGCATTCCTTTTTTATAAAATTCTTTAACAAATCCATATACATAACTGCTACCAGATCCACCAATTGTAACAGCCTGTCGAATAAGCATACCGCCAAGAGGTATAGAATAAACTTGCCCTCCATATTTTTCATCCCAACCAGCAACTATTATACCCGCTAAAAGATCATCACGATGGTTATAACAGAAATTCCGAAATTCAGCTGCAGCTTCTTTTACTAAAGGTTCTTCACCAGTTTGATTTCTTTTGATAATAAATTTTTATTAAAATATCTTTCATATATTTACTATTTATAATACTCATGGTAATTTAATGAATAAGCAACTATGTTTGCAATAGCTTGAGTGTCCGCTGCAGAACCACTACGGCAACAATATATTTTGTCGGTGATTTTGTTTAACTTATCTGTAAAACGATTGTGAACATATATGCCCAAACTTGTTCGTGAATCTGCTCCCAGAACTACGCCATCAGCAAATTCTACTGCCATTATTGTCGTCTAAATAAAATAAATACGATAATTTTTTCACTTATTTTAAATTTGAAAAAATAATATTTACGCCTGTGCTTTCAGCACTATCAATCCAATCATTTCCAAAGACCATTTTAACTTTCAATAAATATTATGCACCGGAATGACAGGCAAAACTTAAAACGATAGACTAACCTGAAGTTAATTACGTTGATAATTTTTATTTTAAGGTCGTGTAAGCTGGGTAAGAAAAAAATGTTTGGCTGCTGATATCAACACTGCTCAGACTCAGTCTATCAGCGTTGAATTAAAGGCTTACAACCAATTTTCATATGTTAAATAATTTTTAGTTTTCCTAACTAGAACTTCTTTAAAATAAGAAATGATTGCTTTTTTGTATAACTCGCGGCTCTAACCGAATATCCCTATAGTGAAATATCAAAATTGAATGAACACTTCCAAAAACAGTAATTTTACTTATAAATTTTGACATATATCCTCTCAAAATGGCTAATCTTATTTTAAGTGACTCAGAAAAAATCTTTATACTGCATGGCGTGGAGGTAAAATTATATATAAACACTTTACAATTTTTATTAATTTAATTTTGACATTAAGGAAGAGCTTAGAGCAGACGGACGCACCAGCCGTGATTATCGTCCCATGGAATTAGAAACCGATCTCGTTTCACACGCAACCGGCTCAGCACGTTTACGATTAGCTAATAGTGATATTCTTGTAGGAGTAAAAACTGAAATTGATATTCCTACAAAGAATGAACCAAATAAAGGGAAAATTGTATTTTTTATCGATTGGTATGTTTAATTTAATACATATTTAACAAGTTTTATTGCAATTTTTTTAAGAGTTTTACTTGCTACTCTTTTTGTTTTTGTCGAAAGTATTTGATGATTGCATTAAAAAATAATATTATTTATAGTTTTCTTGATAATAAAAATTTATAATTTTGTAAAACTAGCTCAGCAAATGCCACACCGGAATACGAAGGACGAGGAGGCGAAGATTTGGCATTTGAAATATCTAATACGCTATCTAACGCTTATCAATCTGGGAACGCTTTTGATTTAACCCAATTATGTATACTCCGTGGTCAACAATGTTGGAAATTATATGTTGATGTTTTGGTAAAATAGCATTTTGAGTTTTTACTTTTATATATTTTTGTTTGTATTAGATATTAGAATGTGGTGGCAATCTATTTGATGCTGTCTCTATAGCTGTTAAAGCTGCATTGTTCAATACAAAAATTCCCAAAGTAACTGCTGCTTTAATGGATGGTGCAAATATAGATTTGGTTTTATCTGATGATCCATATGATACAACAAAACTAGAAATATCATCAGTACCAATTTTAGTTACAATATGTAGAATTGGGAGTTGTTGTGTCGTAGATCCGTCGGCTGAGGAAGAACAATGTAGCATGGCATCTGTGGTTATAGGAATTTCTCAAAAAAATATGAAAAGTAAAGTTTTCTTCCTTAGTATTGTAATATTCTGATGGTTAATATTAAAGGTTACATAACAAATATTCATACACTTGGGATTGGATCTTTTCAACCAGATACACTGAAAAAAGGTGTTGAATTAGGTATATCAGTTAGTCAATCTTTAGATAAAAAATTAATGAAAGCTCTTGAATTGGAAGAAAATTTATTAAAAAAAGGTAAAAAAGAAATTGTAGGTTTTTTGAGGTAACTATAAGAATTTATTGATTTTTTACTATTATCAAGTTTAAATTTAATGATTGCAAAAACGACAAATTAAATTAATAATTTTATCAATAGTATTCAATGTTTGCCGAAATCTTTGAGTTCATTTCTGTTTCGAATTTTTAGATTTGTAAAGTTTTACAGTTGTTTCAATTTAATCTTATTAAACTATTTTGTATAGTTTTTAAAACTTAAAATTTCTAATCAGACTTTTCTTTGCAAAAAATAAGATTTTGATATTATAAAATACTGCTTTCAGTTGAATCACGTTGTAATTTATAATTTTTCATATATTTATAAATCAATTCTGGCGTCCAAAGACATATAACAACTACTAATAGAATATTTTGTGCATATAAACACATTGTATAGCTTTTAGATAAACCCTGAAGCAAGCCTAATAATTGTCCAATTGTTATAACCATTATCCCTTTTGATATCATATTTAAACCTAGTCCACCTGCAAGTTTGTCAGGCTTATTGTGTTCGGAAATAACTAAAGAATTGTTAATAACTGTAGCTGCCTTTACACTGCCACAAATTGCTGCCATTAAAATTAATGTAGCAAAATCGCTTGTCCCAGCCAAAACTGAAAAGTTTACAAAAGTTAATCAGTTTTGAGTTTATACCGAAAAAAACATTTACCGAAAAAAAATTACATCAAAATAAAATTTAGAATAATTTTAAATTCAGATAAATTTTATATAAAAACCTTTAGTTAGAAATAAAAAAATTTGTATGGAAATCAAAAATAATCCAAATTTCAATAACATACGAGCAATAAATAATGCAAAAATATGCTTACATACCAGTTCTACTACATAGGAGCCCAAAAGTTCCAAATAAAAATATTACTCTCGGCGATAATTTAAGTTTATCTGTTAGAAATGGTAAAGAAAGCCGACTAATTATATCAGCCCCAGCTAATGTAGACATACATATAGCTGCATCTTTTCGTGATAAACCAGCAGATATCTAAACAATAATGAAAATTATAAAATAAATGTAATACTTTCTCTAAAATACCTGAAGGAAATACGGCCAGATCATTGAAAAATTTATAGTTGCAGTATAAACCATACTCATTCCTATACAAATACTCCAAAATACTGGATCCTTTAAAAGCTCTAAATCTAATGCATTGAATATTTGCTTTAAGATTTTCTTATACAATGACTTTATTCTGGAATTTCCTATTTTTTTTGATATACTATTATTTTCATTTGTTTGTAAGCCTATATTTTTATCCATTTCTATTAATAAATTGATTTCTTTCAAATTATTTACTATAACAGGTTTTTTATTTACTTTAATTGGTTTAAAAAGTAATGCTCCAACCACCTAAATAAATATTTATAAATAATTCAGTGAGTCAGTAAATATTATTTCATTACACCATGTAGAGCTAAAGCTCCTAAAATTAATACTGTAGTTCTAAATCCATAATTATCCAAAAGAATGCGGACAATTTGTGGCATAATCATTTGACCTATTCCAGAACCGGCTAAACCAATACCAACTGCACTTCCTCGCCTTGTGGTAAAATATGAGTTAATAATTATAAACGATGATGGTGATAATAAACCTAAACCTATTCCTAACTAAAGGGAAACAGTTAAAATATAAAATAATAAATTTTTTTTTTAAATTATACCAATAAGCTATAAGCAAATATTATATGCCATAATTGCGTAGATAACGAACACAGCATTAGTCCAATTGAACTTAATACACTTCCAAATAATGCAACACTTCTTGGGCTAAAATTTTTTATGGCAGGCCCTATAAAAAATCCTAAAAACAAGAACAAATTATCTTTAATTTTACTAAAAATAATAATTTCAACTAATTGTAGTTACCTGAAAAATTTAAGACTAAACTATTTAAATTTGTAATAAGGGCTGCACTTGAAGTTGAATGGCCCATGTTTAGAAGATGTTCTCCAAATAGTAAACCAAAAACCGAAAGAACGGATTGATTAAATGCCTAAAGAAAATTAATTAGATTATATTTTAAGTATCTAATAAAATATGAATTACATTTATTAAAACAGTACCGCCAACAATAGCCCAACCCCAGCCTCTATTTTGATGGCTTATATTTTTCCTCATTTTGATATTCATTTCTTTTCATTTTATCTAAATAAAATTTTAAACTTGATATTTTTTATACAAAATTTTAAATATTATATTTAATAATATATCTTAAAACTACAATTATAAAATAATATTTAACCAGTTACAACAAAAATATTAAAGTCAAAGTTCAATATATTTATTATTATCTTAAACAAGAGACAATCTGTTAAAATTAAGGTTAATTTTGTGTTGTTTTCATAAAACTGGCTTTAGTATTCAGATTAATCCAGAATTTTGATTTTTTTCTAGGCAAATGCTATCAATATATAAAATAATGAGATGATCTTATCGTTTAATATATAAGTATAGCAAAATTCATATAATTTAATTAGTTATTTAATTTTATTAACTTGATTAAACTAGTTTAAACTGCAAGTTTCAATGATGGATGTTATTAAAACATTTTTTTTTATTCATTCCTTATGGAACAGTTTAATCTTAAAGCAAACAGATTCTAATAACTCATATATAAAAATCTAATTCAAAAAATAAATTTAAATATTAAGCAATGCTTGGGTTCAATAATTTTTTAACAGAGAAAATGGGTTTAATATCTCTATTTTATTTCAAATTTAAAAAAAAATTACTACTAAAATTCCTAACGTTACATAAAGAGGGAAAAAATTTTCCGAACTCACTGTGCAAAAAGAGGTTTTGAGTGAAAAGAAATTCGTACTAAAGACGTGCAAAATTCGAGTTAAAGAGCGAAAAGCATTTCTCTATTTTGCTAACTATTGTCAACCTTATATCAGTTTCTTTGGATATATAACAACAAAAAATCCTTATAATGCCAGCAATAGCTCGTCGCTAATGAAATTCCTATGCCAATTATATCTATGTTGTGGCCACACTATTATTTGCTGGTATACTTTACGATTTCTACGAAATTTCTTAGCACTTAATCGTCTGTTTGGATAATATTACTCGTTTTAGAAATTAGATTTTGAAAAAATACTAAATTATTAGGTTTGAATAATTCGACAAACTTACGTAAACGTTAAGTAAGGTATTAAATCCATCCACATAATATTTCGTATGTTTCGCAGGGTGTAAATTTTCATATTTAACTTTTACCATCAGAATGAAAGAGATTCTTACTTTTGGAACGAAACAAAAATTATTTTATTGTTGAAAGCGTTTTGTAAATAAATGAGCTCCTTATGTACAAGACTGAATTACAAAATCTTTTATGGGACTAATAAAGTTAATTTTAAAAATATTTTTTTTAAAACAGCATAGACAATATATATTTTTTTATAAATATATTTAGTTCTTTTTTTTATAAACATTATTTTTACTTACTGAATACACATTTCTATAGCAAATATTTGCATAAGATATATACATATATTTATATAAAAAATTGCATCGAAAAATGTAAAAGTTTATATAAAACTTAATTAAAATAAAATTTTCAACACTAAACTTTAATTCATAAAAAAACTTTATTAAAGTGTACACACAAAAGCCTTAGCAGATACTAAATCTAATTCTACATACTTCATCTATATTACGACAGTAGCTATATTTATAAGCCGCGATTTAATTGAGCGTAAACCACTTCAAATTTTAAATTTAAAAATTATTTTCTTTGTTTTGAGCTTATATTTACTTATATATCATTTTGAAGGGTTCTCTTATCAGTGATGGTTTTTAAGATTTGAATTAGAGTAATAAGAGCATTAAAAAAAAATTATTTTTAAAGCAAATTTCATGTATCAAGCTCTCGTTTTTTTTTTTTTGTAAAATTTTGTCTGGGATATATACAAAATTGATACAATAAACAACTTCCCTTTTACACATTATTTATTGTAAGTTCATATTCCATTTGTTTATTGATTTTTAATTTATATTTATTAATTTTATATATTAAAATTTAAAAAAAAGAAACCTAAAAACATATCAAGTTAGTTATTGTTGAAACTCTTCAATAAAAAACAATAAGACAAATTAATTAGTTGTTTTTATTGAATAAAAAACAAAAATCCTTTTCTTCTTGTATCAAAAACTGGCAACTGACAACAATATACCTTAATAATAAAACAAGTAGTCTAGTCAGGGTAGTATGAATGCTTATGATAATAATGGGTGGCTTGCTCCCGGCTGCCAGATCAAAGCTTCCTGGAAAGTTATAATATATACCTTGAATTAATAAAGAATCGTTAAAATAACCCTCGGAGGAACATTTTATCAATTTGGAGTTATAAGTAATGAAATAAATAATAGTTTACACTGTAATATATATGTAGTTTAGATAATTTTAAATTTTAATTAATTTAATTTTAATGTAGTTCCAAATTAATAGGTTACAAGATACTAAATTAATCAGACCTAAGAGCTAATTACAACTATTACTAAAAGTTGAAGTAGTGCACAGATAATTTTACAAAAATATATACGGAACAGCCTCTGGTGGGAGACAATAGTTGTAGTAGTCCAAAATCGTATTTGAAGACAATTGCCGCTCGTTATTTTTTTCTCTAAAAAGAGTCATAATTCTTATAACTTCGCTCACCGGCACATTATTGGCAAAGTTAATTATAATTAATAATACGTCTCTAATTTTTATGTGACATTTTTTACCGTCGCATGTTCTTTTGGGAATTTTTTTCCCTTCTTTCTTCTTCTCCTTGCATGCACTACCGCTGCAGTGGCACCGCCATCCCAGTTTTAGAAAAAAAAATTTAATATGTAAATAGTTTTTCAATCAACCTTTGAATCCTTTCAAATTCAACAAATATTCTTATAGCGTCTTCTGGGATTACATTCTGTAATTCATGTATTATAACTGATGCTACGTCCCCGTATTTTGTGTTACATTCATTTTTTACTTCCGGCTCAAGTTCATTATCGACACCTCCGGGGCCAACCATATTCTTTAACTCGCTACTGAAAAGGGGGAATTTTTAGAGATGAGAGCGCTAGGCTCGAAAATAAAGGGGGCTGCATGCCGCAGAAGCAGAAAAAAAACAAAGAAAAAGAGAAGAAAAAAAAAGGAACTCGAGACAAGGAGTTAAGCCCCTTTGCTCGTCCATCTTACGACTGAGCCGGCTGACCTGAAAACAAAAAAAAATTGGAGGAAAAGGGGTTAGGACATCTTAATTAAAAAAAAATTTAAGCGAACATTATTTATTTTATTTCATTCAGGAAAAGAAAAATTAAAACTAAGTATCCCACCAAAATTTTAAAAGGAAATATAAGAATTCAAACAAAAATGATTAATAAAAAAAAATATATAATAAAGCAGTAAAATAATAAGAAATATAAAAAAATAAAAAAAATATTTCCACAAAATTGAACAAAAAGGTAGAAATTTAACTAATTTTACATAGCACTTAAAAACCAAAATTTAATATTGATTATATAATATTAGAGTAAAAAAAAATATAATCATAAATACCTAACTATAATTAAATCAAAAAAAAATATATATAAAAAACCCAAAACTATTATTATATATATTCTATTAATTTTATATTAAAAAAAAAATAACTTCAAAATAAAAAAAATACATGAATATTGTTCTGGAGATCAAAAGAAAAAAAAACTTACATAGTTTTTCTTGTGGCTTGGGGTCTGATGGGCCCAGCAAACTCCATCCTAAAAGAAACTTTCATAAAAACTAAATGTTTTCTTTTTTTCCCAGGCCAAAAATTGTTATAACTTACAATCTATTTATCAATAAAACAAAATAATCGAGAAAAAAAAAATTCTAAATATTCAAATAAATAATATTCAGCAAATTATTTCCAATATTATTTAAATTATTTTTTTAATTATGGAATTCTGGCTATATTGCCGTCTTTATTTAAAAGTGTTTTCCTAATAGTGTAATGGTATAAAGTTTAAATTAATAAAAAAAATCAAAATTCTTCCCCAAATTTAAGTCTATAATGAAGAAGTGTAAATTTTGAAATTTTACTAGTGTTTTACATATTTTATGCTTAAATTTATAAAGTTCCCAAAAAAATAGCAACATAAATCCTTGATAATAAATTGTTCATTTCTTCAAAAAAGAAACAATACTAAATTGACTTAGGACTAAAAGTATTTGTTCAATAACAAATATATTAATAAGTTGTGGCATTCACAATTTCTCCTTAGCGACGAAAATTTAAAAAAAATGTTTTTTTTTTTCAGCCATGTATTTGATTTCCCTTTATTTTTTTTTTTTGTTTTTTGACTTAATTAATAATATTTGTTTAACTATGTGTTGTGCCTGTTGCTGTTGTTTTAATACAGCACAACTTCCGCCGTAAAACAGATTCCATCATTGTTTGGATCATTAAACCTTTTAGCTGGTTTTGTTATTAATATTGTATTTCTTTTTTTTTTTTTTTTTTTCTTTTATATAAAAACACTAATAGTTAAAAAAAAAACAAACCCAAATTAATAACATAATTTATTAAGGGATATCCTTAACAAAAAAAAGGAAAAAAAAATCCTTCCCCTTTTTTTTTAAATAATAGTTTGTTTTGATTTTTTTTTTCACATCTAGCACAATCAGTCATTACACCCCGATCGGAACTGTTCAAATTCAAGCACGCAAAGCTGACACGTGCCAATTAAATATATGTAATCTTTTCTTTTTTTTTCCGAATGCGACCTCAAAAAAAACAATCCATTCACCTGTTATTTAACTATCTCATCTATATATTTAAAAAAAAATATACATAAAAAACAAAATTTTAAAAGAAACCGTAGGGTCAGATACTAAAAATGATATAGGCTCTGCCTCCACTTCAACTCTGACGCCGACTGACTGACCCAAGCCACGCTAACTTTTTCTTTCTGCATTTTGTCAACGGGAAAAGATAACAGTCCCGTTGGCAAAATGCAAAAATTTATCGCAAACAAGTGGTCAAGCTACTTTAGCTTGGCCTCTTGTTTACAGAAAAAAAATTTTTGTTTAATTGGCCCGTTACAAAGCAGGTAGCCTTCCTCCCCATTTCTCGCCAGAATGAGGAAGAGGGATAGCTGGAGGGCCAATCACAGTGCATTTTTATACCACATACCTTTAAGTCCAGCGTACCAACTCTAATTTTGGTGTTGATATTCCTGGTTATCCTTGATGATATAAATGAAGACCTGATTTTGTTTTTTTTTTTGTAGTTGTTGTTCCATAGATTCCATGTCAAACTTTGTAGCTCCTTCTTCAATTGGAACACATTCTAAGTCAGTCAATGCGGTACCAACCTGTACTCTCTTTAAAGCATATGCAGCATCATAACTTAAACACCCCGTGAAGAAAAAAAAATAAACTAGCTCTAAATTCAACAGAGTCAATAATATAATTTTCAATATCCATGAAATAGGATTCGCTAATCGACTAGGTATATATATTCTCTGCAAGGTGACGGCCGATATTGATAAATTCAAACCAGGGTAACTGTTTACCTAAAGAATTTAATATCAAATAATTTATCAAATAATTTGCAGATGAACCTGGAGTGCATGTACAATCATGTGGACATCCTTTGCATTTAACCTGTATATCTGCATTTCTTTTAAAGATTTACTAAAGGTATCATATTCTGCCGTTAGTGTTTAGGTTCCGGTCAGTGGAAATTTCGGACAACGCGTCAATGAGGTACAGCTTGGTGGCATCTTCATGAAGTTGGTCCGGTTAGATTAACGTGTGGCTCGACCCACGCCCTGAGAATAGTCTCATGCTCCAAAAAAAATTTTTTAATTTTTAAAGGGAATGTACATATAGAGAAAAAAAAAAAATTTTACTATCGAGAAGAAAAAAAAATTCCATGTAAAGTAAAGTCGAGTCAAAAAAAAAATGTAAAATTAGTCAAAAAAAAAAAATCGAAAAATTGATAAAAATCTAATCGAATCACTCCTATTGCTTAAGGTCTTTGGAGTGGTATACGCCCAGCTTACGCCCCTGGAGATCCTCCAGCTCATAGAGAGAGTTGCCTACGCTTTTCACAATCCGCGCTTTCAAGAACTTCCTGGCCAATTTGGCATTAAAGCAGTCCTTAAAAGCACTTTGCGAAAAGTTCCTCCTATAAACCTCTTGTCCAGGTCGAAAATTTATTTTCCTGGCCCGGAGGTTATAGGATATGGCACTCTGGTCGTGAGCTGTGCGTATATTTTGAGTTGCATCTTCTCGGAGTAAGATCATCTTGTCCTGGGTGTCCACTTCCACCTTGTTCTCTCCTTTTAGGTCATTAAGTCGTCGAAGGAGTTTATAGGTCGATCCGTGACTCACCATATGTTGACCACTCATAAGATAGTAGGGGGAATGACCGGTCGCAGCGTGTACTGAGCTTCTCAGTGCAAAGCCGATATGACTTAGGTGACGGTCCCATTCCCGGTGGTCTTCCTTTACATAAGCTCGGATGCCGGATAAGATCGACCTATTCACTCTCTCCGAGGCATTTGCTTAGGGGGAGTATAAAGCAGTATAGAGGTGGTGTACGCCATATTTATTTAGTAGATTCTTGAATTCTGCTGCGCAGAATTGACGCCCATTATCGGATAAGATACTCTCTGGGACACCAAAGGTGTGGAAAACTTCGCACTCCAAGAACTTTACAATGTTGCCTGCTGTGAATTTCTTCACAGCATGCAACAAAGGAAACTTCGTGAGGTGATCCAGCACTATCAAAATTCCAATATTTCCATCTTTTGAACGAGGGTATGGTCCTAGAAGGTCGATATACAGACGCTGCCACGGGCGATCAGATGTAGTGGGGTTCCCCATTTCACTCCGTAGGATTTGATTGGAAGCCTTGGTTTCTTTGCAAACTGTGCAGGCGCGAATAAACGCTCTCACCTGGGTGGTCATGTTTGGCCAAAAGTATAATTGTCGTAGTCGTTCTAAAGTTTTGCCTATTCCTCCATGTGCTGCTAAGGGCGGGTTATGTGCGTCACTTATAAGTTTTCCCGTCAGCTCTGTAGGAATCCAAAGCTTCCACGCGCCATCTTCTTGGACTGGGTCGCCCGAGCGTGACTCCATTCGCCTGTACACGTACCCATCAGAAACGCACAGATCTGGAAGTCTTGACGAGTTCTGCATGATCGTGGTCTTTAGCTCTTCATATTGCCTCGTAGAGAAATATGGTGAGTCAAGATCGATCATGTAGCCCGCTCTTTCCAGTTCCGCCACTTCGGACGAATAAACGCGTGACAGCGCGTCTGGCACCACGTTCTGACTTCCCTTCCTATGTTCGATATCGAAGTCGAACGCCTGAAGTTTCAGGCTCCAACGAGCCAATCTGCCACCTAAGTCCTTCTGTCCCATTAGCCATTTCAATCTGGCATGGTCAGTCACAATCGTGAAACTGTGACCTTCCACGTACGCCCGAAATTTCTTCACGCTCAACACAGCTGCATAGCATTCTAGCTCGGTTATGCTATAGTTACGTTGAGCGGAATTTAGCTTCTGGGACATGAAAGCGATAGGTCTTTCCGCACCATACGTATCCTTTTGAAATAGGGCGCTACCCACCCCAGTCTGACTTGCTTCGCATTGTATATAGAAACGCTGGGTGAAATTCGGGTTAACCAACGTTGGTGCCTCCGTTAGTCGACATTTCAAAAGGTTGAACGACTGCTGAGCATCTGGTGGCCATTTAAAGGAACTGGACCCCTTCAACAAGTCCGTCAGTGGTGATGACAAAGAAGCATAGTCGGCGATAAGCCTTCTATACCACCCAGACATCCCCAAAAACCTTCGGAGCTGCTTCGTGGTCTTCGGAGCTGCTTCGTGGTCTTCGGAGCCGGATACTCTGCAATCGCTGCAACCTTTGAAGGGTCCGTCCTGAGGCCAGCCTCTCCAACAATGTACCCAAGATACTTCACTTCCTTCATGCAAAATTTGCTCTTCTGTACATTGATGGTGAGGCCAGCCTTACGCAGATAAACCGCCGTCTCACTCAGCGTCTCCATATGTTGTTCGAAAGTAGAATTAATTACTAGCAAGTCATCTAAATAAATAAAAACGTTTGACCGCAAGTGTGCTGGAATTGCTTTGTCCATCAGACGTGCCATTCGCTGTGGTGCATTACATAGACCAAACGGCATCATTTTAAATTGGTATAATGGCCTTCCGGGCACAGTGAATGCTGTTTTATCTCTGGAGGCTTCGTCCAATTCTATCTGCCAGAAGGCATCCTTAAGGTCCAGGCTGGTTATATACTTGGTATCTTGCAATCGCCCAAGGATTCCTTCAATTATACCTATGGGATACGCATCCTTTTTAGTGATTTCATTGACTTTCCTGCAATCGAGACACAGGCGTACCTTCCCTGGCTTCCTTACTAAAACAACTGGAGAATTCCATGCACTTTGACTTTCTTCAATCACTCCTAGTGCTAACATCCTATCCAGTTCCGCATACATAAGCTGTTGTATGGCTGGTGACACTGGATAATGTCTCTGCTTGATCGGAACTGCCTCCCCTACGTCGATCACGTGTTTTTCTAGGAGTGTTTTCCCCAACCCTTCCTTGGCAAATGAGGGAAATAATTCTCTTACTTCCTGGAGGGTACGATTTTTGGCATGACATAAGGTATGACTGTTGGGGTCAACATCCTCACTGTGTGGTAAGGTTATAGCTAGTTCTCCAATGATACTTGGCACAAGGCCAATTTTCTTCCAGAAGTCTATTCCTAAGTATAATTGTTGTTGTAAGCTGGGGACCAAGAATAAGGTCATCGACACGGCTCGATGTAGAAAATAAAGGTTCACGTTCGTCCGTCCTACTATGGCTTGTCCTCCACCGTCTGCAGTCTGCACACTAGCTGTCATGCGGTTCCATTTTAAGCCTACTCTTTGTAGGAAGTCTAAACATCCGAAACCAAGACAACTCACACTAGCTCCGCTATCCAAGAGACCTTTAATACTCTCTCCCGCTATATTCACTTGCAAGAAGGGTCGATCATCCTCTCCTCTATTTAATACAGTTTCTTCTAGATGTAGACGTTGAAGAAGAATGTCTTTCCAGTAGGATCGGCTTCGGAGTGCTTTTTTTACATGGTATTGACTCACTTGTTGTAAAACTACAGCAGCAATTCTAGGTGTATCATCAAAACTGAATATCCTCTCGCGGGCCTCCCGGTAAGCCTGCCATCGTACGTGTAACGGCTGGCGAGGAGCCCATCGTCTCTGTGATGTAAGGTCTGACGGGGGGGGGGGGTCCGGGGGAGGATAGTCAATTTTTTTGAAGTATCGGCCTTTATAGTTTCTTGGGAGTCGGTGGGCCATGATGATTCCGCTCCCTGTGTTGGTTTTCCGGGGAACATTTGGGGCAACGAGGCTTTGTCACTCCATCTAAGCCACAAGAGAAGCAAAACTGGTGCTTTATAGGTTCTTCACAGTCCATAAAACCGTGCCCAAACTGCAAACAGTTCCAATATTTCCAAAGTCTCCTACCTTCTTCGTGAAACGGCTTTCTTGGTTGAAACGCTTCTACCGCATTGTCCTTTTCTCGATAGTTTCCTATCTCATTTATTGTTTTTCCGGAATGTATACGTGGTTGCCTATATGCTGGAGCTCTTTCCCGATGTTCTATTACTAGGCACCATTGCCTTACTTCCCTGATCGTTGACATGTATGTGATATCAAGTTGGTGTGCAATATCACGCCTTAGGCACCTATAAATTAAGGATATGAATTCTCTTTCTTCCATGGGCATTTTCATTCCCTCGCGAAGTTTAGTTATTCGGGTGAAATATTGGCTCACTGATTCATTGTCTGCTTGTTTCCTACACATCATTTCCATCAAACGGTCAGCATCTGTCGTGAAGGTGCCAAAGGTCTCTATAAGCGCAGTCTTCAATTGCGGCCAAGGAACTCTCTGCACTGAGCTTACGTAGTCTAGGTACCACTCCAGAGCCGACCCCTTAAGCAACAGGTGAAAATTTAGCTGTAGTTTATCCCAAGGCATGTCGTATATGGAGCGAAGCGATTCAACGTGTCGTAAGAATTCTTCCACGGGTTTCCCCCCTTCAGGTCCCTCGAATTTTATACCCCACTTGTCTAAAGACGTATGATGTGGTATTTGTGATGCTTGCCGAACTGGTTCCCTAGTCGGGGATACTGTCCGTAGTGGGTGCATGGGTGAGCTAGCGGCCTGCCTGTTGAGCAGACTTTCAAAATTTTGAGTCCAGTTAAGTTTCTGAGTCCAGCTTAAGTTGCGAGTCACTAATGGCTTTCTGTATTCTCCCTGGTTCTAAATGCATCGGAATATGTTGAGTAGTGGATCCAGGAGTTGTAGGTATATCGCCTTCTGCTGGCGTATTACGGGTAGACACAGTGCGGGGTGGGGGTTTATTCTTTGTCCCTTTTGGACTATGGTCTAAAGGCATGTTTATTTTTTCATATAATAATTTAAGATGTCCTAATCTTTGATGGAAGTGGGAGGTGGGAATTGAAAGGGTATTTAAAGTGGGATTAGGGAAACTCTAAGTGAGTGAGCATTCTGCTCACTGTACGTCAGCCAGTCTAGTCATAAGATGTGAATGTAGGTTATTTCAGGTTTATGCCGGTTGAGCTCCATTACGTGGTTCGGGGAACAGACAAAAATTAAAGTATTGCCGTTGAAGCGGGTGGGTGGCACTTGTGTGCAAAAAGCTCATGGTTGTTGAGTGGGCAATTAAACAAACCGAAAAAATTAAGAGTACTATGGCTGAAGTGTAAGTTGGGACTACATTGAACTGATCCACTTCCGGACAAGCCGCAGCGTCTTGGCCTAGCCAAGAACACAGATTCAAGGATTAAATCCTTCGGCTTCACAACTCAATGCAGCCCAAACCCACGTTCTTGCCATGGATCTTCACGATAAGAAGTTGGGAGTAAGACGAAATAAACTTCCTCTTAAGTTCCACAACTTGTGAACAAGCCGCATTGTCTTGGCACAGCCAAGAACAAAGATTCAAGGATTAAATTCACAAGTTGCTTCCCTTTGGAATTCATTCATCTCGTCCATCTCCAGCTCTTTAGATGAATACCGCAGGACAGGAAGCCTAGCCTCGTGCCTGTTCAAGGAGTTCATCTAAAGGCCTTTATCTCAAAGTGAGACCTGACTCACGACAGTCAGACTTCGCAAAAGCTGCTCTAAGTTCGTGCAGAACAATCTGACCGAGAAGGAAACGCAGACTAGAAGGTCTCAACAACCAAAACAACGGTCAAGGGTGCGTGAAGCATATTAAAATTGCAACTAAGTTGCTACAAAAGGGAAAAGAGGGTAATGTTTTTCACATTACACCTCGGATCTAAACAAATCCTCCATTGATATGTTTTACCATATCAACTTCGGGTAAGCCGATCGTTGGGCGCCATGTTACGTGACCATATGTTTTTATGCAGGGGTCCATACCCCTGAGGACCAAACATAGGCACGATATACCAGGTGTCGTTTGTGTGGCAGTCGTAGCGAGCTAGCTATCCTCGGCTATAGCGGTAGAAATAGAGGGGTGGTTCTTTCCAACGACACGCTGGATGAAATCTCGCTACTGAAAAGGGGGAATTTTTAAAGATGAGAGCGCTAGGCTCGAAAATAAAGGGGGCTGGATGCCTTAGAAGCAGCAGGAAAAAAAAGGAAAAGGGAAGAAAAAAAAGGAACTCGAGACAAGGAGTTAAGCCCCTTTGCTCGTCCATCTTACGACTGAGCCGGCTGACCTGAAAACAAAAAAAAATTGGAGGAAAAGGGGTTAGGACATCTTAATTAAAAAAAAATTTAAGCGAACATTATTTATTTTATTTCATTCAGGAAAAGAAAAATTAAAACTAAGTATCGCACCAAAATTTTAAAAGGAAATATAAGAATTCAAACAAAAATGATTAATAAAAAAAAAATATAAAATAAAGCAGTAAAATAATAAGAAATATTAAAAAATAAAAAAAATATTTCCACAAAATTGAACAAAAAGGTAGAAATCTAACTAATTTTACATAACACTTAAAAACCAAAATTTAATATTGATTATATAATATTAGAGTAAAAAAAAATATAATCATAAATACCTAACTATAATTAAATCAAAAAAAAATATATATAAAAAACCCAAAACTATTATTATATATATTCTATTAATTTTATATTAATAAAAAAAGAACTTCAAAATAAAAAAAATACATGAATATTGTTCTGGAGATCAAAAGAAAAAAAAACTTACATAGTTTTTCTTGTGGCTTGGGGTCTGATGGGCCCAGCAAACTCCATCCTAAAAGAAACTTTCATAAAAACTAAATGTTTTCTTTTTTTTTCCCAGGCCAAAAATTGTTATAACTTACAATATATTTATCAATAAAACAAATTATTATTAAAACAAAATAATCGAGAAAAAAAAAATTCTAAATATTCAAATAAATAATATTCAGCAAATTATTTCCAATATTATTTAAATTATTTTTTTGATTATGGAATTCTGGCTATATTGCCGTCTTTATTTAAAAGTGTTTTCCTAATAGTGTAATGGTATAAAGTTTAAATTAATAAAAAAAATCAAAATTCTTCCCCAAATTTAAGTCTATAATGAAGAAGTGTAAATTTTGAAATTTTACTAGTGTTTTACATATTTTATGCTTAAATTTATAAAGTTCCCAAAAAAATAGCAACATAAATCCTTGATAATAAATTGTTCATTTCTTCAAAAAAAAAAACAATACTAAATTGACTTAGGACTAAAAGTATTTGTTCAATAACAAATATATTAATAAGTTGTGGCATTCACAATTTCTCCTTAGCGACGAAAATTAAAAAAAATGTTTTTTTTTTCAGCCATGTATTTGATTTCCCTTTATTTTTTTTTTTGTTTTTTGACTTAATTAATAATATTTGTTTAACTATGTGTTGTGCCTGTTGCTGTTGTTTTAATACAGCACAACTTCCGCCGTAAAACAGATTCCATCATTGTTTGGATCATTAAACCTTTTAGCTGGTTTTGTTATTAATATTGTATTTCTTTTTTTTTTTTTTCTTTTATATAAAAACACTAATAGTTAAAAAAAACAAACCCAAATTAATAACATAATTTATTAAAGGATATCCTTAACAAAAAAAAGGAAAAAAAAAATCCTTTCCCCTTTTTTTTTAAATAATAGTTTGTTTTAATTTTTTTTTCACATCTAGCACAATCAGTCATTACACCCCGATCGGAACTGTTCAAATTCAAGCACGCAAAGCTGACACGTGCCAATTAAATATATGTAATCATTTTTTATTTTTTTTTTCAGAATGCGACCTCAAAAAAACAATCCATTCACCTGTTATTTAACTATCTCATCTATATATTTAAAAAAAAATATACATAAAAAACAAAATTTTAAAAGAAACCGTAGGGTCAGATACTAAAAATGATATAGGCTCTGCCTCCACTTCAACTCTGACGCCGACTGACTGACCCAAGCCACGCTAACTTTTTCTTTCTGCATTTTGTCAACGGGAAAAGATAACAGTCCCGTTGGCAAAATGCAAAAATTTATCGCAAACAAGTGGTCAAGCTACTTTAGCTTGGCCTCTTGTTTACAGAAAAAAAATTTTTGTTTAATTGGCCCGTTACACTTTCCCAGCGGGAAAAGGATTGATTCCACAATGCATTCGGAATTCATCCTGGGAAGCTATGAATCGATTCTCTTTTCATCTAATCATAGCAAATTTTAACCAAAGCATGATCGCAGTGGGAATCACTAACTAACACATGTAAGAAAACTGAGTTAGTATTGAACCCCTTATATATGAGCTGTTATACCATTTTAAAGTGTTATATTTTATATTTCATTAGTAAAAGAGGGATGGATATGTAACACATAGTGATGAAGCAGCATATATGCTATATAATCACAATGTGTTATATATCCATTCTTCTTTCACGTAAGTGTAAATCTGAAAATAAATAAATAATTAATAAAATAATTAAGCATGGAATAAATCAAACATAGTTTATAATTAAATATTTTATTTAATTAACACTATATATTCACAATCGAACAATTTATTTAATAAAACTTAAATACTACAAGACTTAACCTAAACAAAGTCATAACTTATTCAACTATTATTCTATTAAACTAACTTATTTAACTATTATTTCATTAAATTAAACTAAACCATATGTTGACAATAATTATATTTAATTAAATAAAACAAACATAGTTTCCTAAAGATATATATATTTAATTTTAATTTTTTCACACAACATTACATAACACGCGTACATTCCGAAATGTCAACAAAAACTTCATTTTAATCGCACACATAGTTATATTGTATATTTTACGTGTAATAACTTTAAATTAGTTAGTTTTATAGGTTTAAGTATGGATTTGAAAATTAGCTTCTGATTCCGATTTTCCCGTTGGGTTGAAACGCTGTACTCCGCGAAAATCTCACATCTATTGTGAATTTTAAGGTTGTGTATCAAATCAAAATTAAAATTCCGTATGGGCTTATGTCAAAATTATAATGCAAATGTTGGGAAATTTGTAAGTATATTAGTTTGTTTTGTTTTAAAAGTATATTTTGATTAATTACAATATAGATAAGTGATTTTTACAGTGATTTATACATCCTAATAATAATTGATTGACAGATTCGCATAGACATTCCGATCATATGTTTTAATAAGCCGCCATGTTGTACACGGTTTCTCTGTTAAGAATCGGTTTTTTTGAAGGTGTACAAGCAGAGAAACCGTGTACAACATGGCAGCTTATTAAAACATATGATCGGAATGTCTACGCTGATCTGTCAATCAATTACTACTAGGATATATAAATCACTGTTAAAATCACTAATCTATATTTTAATTAATCAAAATATATTTTTAAAACAAAACAAACTAATATACTTACAAATTTGCCAACATTTGCATTATAATTTTTACATAAGCCCATACGGAATTTTAATTTTGATTTGATACACAACCTTAAAATTCACAATAGATGTGAGATTTTCGCGGAGTACAGCGTTTCAAAGGCTGTACTGCGTACACGATTCCAACAAGTGAAGTACATGATTTTTCCATACAAAAGTGTCTTTTTTCGAACTAAATGCTGTGTACAGGCTTGTGTTAAGAAAGGGTATAAGGGAAACGGGATTAGGACATTTTAAAAATAAAAAAATTTATTCACTCATCATAATATATTTTGATCATAAAAAAAGAACATTAAATTAGAAGAGAACAATGTGTAAAAGTAAAACAGTGTTTACTTCCTTATTTCCTTTACTATATGTCTATTAAATTTTTCTATTCATATAAAGCAAAAGTTCAACTCAAAAATTAAAAAAAACCATGAAGAATTCATTAAAATAATGATTAAAAAAATGTTTAATTAATTGGAAAAAATTTAATTAATTAGATCACAACTATTTCTTTTCAACTATCTCCTTTTTTTCCGCCTTTATTGAAAAAAAAAACAATTAATTAGGTCACAAACTATTTTTTTTTTTAATTATCTCTTTTTTTTTCTATATATATAATCTTTAATCACATTTTTTGTTAGCCCGCTTACCAAAACCAGACTCTCCAACTCACAAAATTTTTATTTTCCTTTTGAAGCCAATTTGAGCATAGCGGTAAGCCTACCGGCTTATTCTGGTCAATCAACTTCCTACTTATTTTGTTAACAAGTTGATTCACTGAAATCTCGATTTTTGCCGCTATTTCTTGTTCTATTTGCATTCCAATGCAATGCAAATAGATGCTTAAAATTAAATTCAATCATTATTTTGCCAGAATAAATTACAATTAAAAAAACTTGACATTGAGCAGGTGTCCGTTACAAGTTTTGTATGGAAAAAAACACTGAAACCAAACGGTGTCGACACGGTTTAGCATAGGCAAATTTCAAATGAAGTGCTAGGTTCATTCAAGCAATGCTTTTTTCGATGAGAATTAACCAGTATGTGCAATCTAATAATAATAAATTTATGGTTTGCAATTGACACATTATAACAAATAATAAAAAATAATTGGATTTGAGGTAAGTGTAGTTTTCATAATTATATATTAACTAATATAAATTGATTGATATATTATTTAATAAATATTAATTAATATTAATTATATATTATTTAATATATAATATATAATTAAGGTTTCTTTTTCAGATGGATAAAAAGAAAATGGATGAAACGGCGACAATCTTAATTGAAAAAAGAATTGCTTGAATAAATCAAGCACTTCAAATGGTGTTTGTCTATGCTAAACACGGTTCAGCTCGGTCTGAAAAGCCTATCACAGGACAAGCTTTTAAATTGTAGTTAAATTGACTATAACAGTTAAAATCTTAATGAAGTCGAACATTTGCAGGTCTAAATCCTTACTAATTATTTAAATGATTTTCTAGTTTAACTTTAACATTTGCAAATTGTGTAAAATCTAACTTTTATATTTAAAAAACTTATCACCAAAACTTTGTGCTTAAAATCTTAGACCTTCCATTGGACATAAGTTGAAAAACTCTTTTACAAATTGATATATGTAAATTTTATGAAATTATACTGTTAAGCTACTTTTATTAATTTATCAATGAAATATAGCACTCAAGGTATTTTTCTCTTTTTGTAGTTTCTTGTTATTTTGCTGTTCTCCTTTTGTTGCTTGTTGTTTTGTAGTTTTTATTCTTCATGAAATAAAATTCATTAGTTTATTTAATTAAGCCTTAAAATTGTGTTCAAATGATTTGGATAATATAAAACAAACGTTTATTTTACTATTATTTAAGCTAATTTCTCATAGTCATAAGTAGTCAAAATTGAAAGTGAAAGTTTTTTAAATATTTATCATGTCAAAATCGAAATATTCAAGCTTTGCCTTTAGCATAAAGTGGTGCTAACCAATACATAAATAGCTGATTATTTTTTTGGCCCTCTCTCTATTTGATCCAGATTGAGCTATCCAATCCCATCTTTTATGCCGCCTGGGTTGTTTCCTTTTGTTAATCGTAATTGGTTATCCTACCCTAATCTATCTAAATAAAATATGTAAGTAATATATATATATATTTCGTCCACTTGTCGGCTTTAAACGTTTCCAGTCAAAGATTATAAAATCTCATGCTATAATTTCTGTGTGTATCAAGCCTCCCTTATCTGAAGTAGTTGTTTTGTCTTTTTTTAATTTGTTAATTTTTTTAATTTTTTGTTATTATTGTTATATCACAGCATTTGAAAAACTTGGTGCGAGAAAATGAGTTTCCTGGCAAACATGGATATGAACATTGATTTGGAGGAAAACAATGATAATTCCATGTCTTATATTCCTGCTGTTTCCCATGAGTCCGATGACTCTAATGATGAGGAAGCTGCAGCAAACATGGATGTGGACATTCACTTGGAAAGAAAAAATAATAATTCCGCGCCCCATTTTCCTGCTGTCTCGCATGATGATGATGCATCCTCTCATTCATCTAGCTCATGGTACTCAGTATCAACTCTCCCCAATGAGAGTAATGAAACTGCATCACTTCTCTCAGAGGGGAGAGTATCAATTACCCCAAGTGAGAGGGATGACTACGATAAAGTAGTTGAAATGGAAACCGCATCACTTTTCTCAGAGGGGAGAGTATCAATTGCCCCAAGTGAGAGGGGTGACTACGATAAAGTAGTTTTTTTTTTTTTTAAAACATCCTCATTGGGATATGGCTAGTACAATCTTAATATATATTAATTTATTACTATTGATGAGTTGTGCTTATATAAGCAGGACTTGTGCAGGATGACTGTACCAATGTACAGCTCCTTAACTGTTATTTTATTAGGTTATTCTGTTATTAATTCGTGTGGTTTTGTCCTTTTGAGCCTTCTGGTCTCGTTTGTAGTGTCCAGAAGCTTAATTGCTTCCACATTAGTATGCTTAAGTAAACGTTTTTCATGTTTTCCAGCGTATTCTTTAACTACTTCGTTAACCCATTTGATTTTCAAGTCCTTGTGAATCTCATAGTTGGTAACATAACGATAAGCTTTCGTTATCATTTTAGATTTATAATTGATTTTGCGCAGAGTGAATATTACATGTAATGATTTTGACGTATTTAGCTTTATTTTCCAATCATTAGTCCATTGGTGGATCTTGTCTAATGCTTGTTGTAGGCATTTGGTGGCTGTTCCTAGCGTGTCAGCTGCTGCCATTATCACAGTGTCATCAGCATAAGCTCCTAAAAATGTTTCCTTTGTTGTGGGCATGTCTGCGGTGTATATCAAATATAGGAGAGGACCCAATACACTTCCTTGTGGTACACCCGCTTTGATTGAATAGAATCCAGAGAATACCTCTTCATATGATACTCTGAATCTTCTATTTGTTATATAAGATTCAAGCAGCTGACAGATGTTTTTTGGTAGTATTCTACTCATTTTGTGGATAAGGCCCTCGTGCCATACTCTATCAAATGCCTGGGATACATCAAGAAAAATTGCTGGGCAGTACTTCTTGTCCTCAAACGCTTTTTCGATCATATTTGTTACTCGGTGTATTTGGTCAATAGTGGAATGTGCGTTCCTGAAGCCGAATTGGAAGTCAGGAATATTGATAAGTGGTTTGAGCCTTTTCAACAGTAGTTTTTCAAATAATTTAGATATTGTAGGCAACAGTGATATAGGTCTATATGATGTTACTTGTTCTGGTGGCTTATCAGGCTTTTTCAACATAATTATTCCTTTCTAATGAACATGAAGAACACTTTTCAGCATAATTTCTTTGAGGTTCAGAGATCTCTAGTTAAAGTTTGTCTTCTAATTGATTAGAATGGATATTATTACAATATTCAGATGAAAAATCTATAATAAGCTCAGCGAAAAATTTTCGATGTACTATTTGCAAAATAAATTACCATTATAATGTACAAGGCTTAAAAATGCACTATTGATGAGCGAAATTGGTCTTGGTCTTGGTCTTGCAAAATTTACAAGACCAATATAGTTTTTAGTTTAACAAGACCAAGACCAAGACTTAGCTCTGCAAGACCAAGACTTATTTGTGCAAGACCAAGACTCATAACAAGACTTTTACCGAAGTAATTGCTAAAAATACACAGTGATTTAATACTGCTAAACACTCATCTACAGCTCACGCTGACACGTAACATATATGAGTCATGTATGTGACTTTTCTATACGTATTGCACCTTTGTATTATATCTATAACGACTTATGTTGTTTATATTTTACAAGTCTATACGTTTTATAATCTTATACTTAAAACAAATGATTTACAATTTATGATCTTACATACATAAATGAAGTCTAAGAAAAGTGTATAACGATACGTTTCATACGTATTATTGAAAACATTAATGTTTAGCACATACAGTCAACCCTGTTTTTAAGCGGTATCATTTCATGCAATTCTTTTTTGTGCGATTGGTTTTATGGGGTTTTATTTTTGTGTGGTCCCTTTAAATGTGTTTTTGTTTTTGTGGGGTATTAGAATTCTAATGATATTGGCGCCGTTTTGATGCCTTTTTTTTTAGTTATTTTTTCTAAATGTTGTAGAAAATAAAGTTTTATTGGTATCTATGAAGTTTTTTTGTGTGATTTTTTTATGCAGTCCTCCTACCGCACAAAAAAAATGTTTGACTGTATTATACATAAGTTATTCTTTACTATTTCTTACTAGAGTGCAGTACAATTTATTACTTAAGAATTAATAAATGATTAATTGATTCGATAATGATTAATGATAGTGATAGTTTAACAAATATAACATCTGACTCAAATGATGATCTTAGAAGAGACGGATAGATGACGATGAAGAAGACAATATTGAGGGAACTGGCTCATCAAAACAATCAGCTACAAAAAGCAAATTTAGCAAGTTTTTTGATATTGTCGGGACAGGTAAAGAGTGTAGAGGTTTGTGTAATTTGTGTAAAAAGGCGAAGAAAGGCAAAATTGAAATAAAAATGAAGAATAGAAATACTAGTGGATTAAAAAAACATTTGAATTATAAACATCAAAATGTACTCCAACAACTTTTTCCACATAATCAATCGAAAGGCAGTGTTTCTAACTTTTTCAAATTTACTACACAGGTATGAATAGATTTAATTTTATTTTTTAAGGTAATAATAGGTAGAAAAAAAAATACATTTCTACTAAGAAAAAAAATCTAAGTTGAATAAACTGAATTGTATTATTTAAAAAAAATTGTGTATAACTCGCTCGAGATAAATGTGTGAAATTTTTATTAACTCATTAATTCGCATGCAAGACTCTAATCAATGGATATGGCGTAAATTACGTGAGTCTTCATATATAGACTAAAAAAGTACGCATATTTTATTGCTTGGCAATTCAATTGCTTATTGCAATATTATTTTTACAAATAAACATTAATTTTTTGTTTTCAAGTGGGTGCATGCTCCCGATAATAATATTAATGCTAAAATTTGTAAATTCCTCTTGAATTGCCTATAAATGATGAAGTAGCTTACAGACATTTTTTTTAAAATAAAAAGTATTATTTAAAAATATATTAAAATTTTCTTTCAATGTATTTCGAGCCCGATCTATCTTCGTTCCTGACTCAATACAAGAAATCAGAAAAATAAATCTTTTTTATTTATTTTCTCAGTAACTAAATTATAGATAACTTCTACCATAATCAGAACTAGAAGCCCTTTGAATTAACAATATTAAATCTTTTTACCCTCTTTTTATACAGGCACCAGTAATGAATGAGGATTTTACTTCTGCTACAGTCGATTGGATCACCAAAAAATATCTGCCTTTTTCATTCTTTGATGATGATGAAACACAAAATTACTTCAAGTTAATTTGCCCTGGTCTTCAATTTCCCACGAGATTCTCCCTCCGACGACAAGTTGAGAAACGGTTTAAAGCTCTTCAAACTCGTGTAAAAGAGGAACTTGGAAAATGTACATCAAAACTTTCTTTTACAATTGATGGTTGGACATCCATTGCAAATAAAACATTTTACGGTATTACCGTCCATTTCATAGACGATAATTGGAATTATCAATCCATGGTTTTGGATTTTATACCTTCTCATGGTAAACATACAGGAAAAGACATCGCTGAAATATTTTATCAGTGCATTAAAGATTATAATTTAGAAGAAAAAATCGGTGGTATCACTGTTGATAATGCATCAGCCAACACGAAATTTATGAATGAACTGAGCCTACTCCTCTCTGATTTCGATGCAGAAAATCAACAAAAGTTTGAAAATATTTATGAAAATTATTGTAAAAATAAATCAGCTCCACAAGTAGTAATGAAAGAAGATGAAGATGCACAAAATAGTAATGCTGGTTTGATAGATTTCAATAAATTGTATTCAATATCTGCTGAAGATTCGAAAGGAGAGCTTGAAAAATATTTACATCAGGAGAGAGCCTTAGGTGCAGAAGACATTTTGACCTGGTGGAAGCTACATCATCTGCAGTTTCCGGTTTTAGCAACGATCGCTCGCGATTATTTGTCTATCCCAGCGACATCAGTTCCTTCAGAAAGGCTATTTTCTAAAGCATTTTTAATCATACGTAAACATCGGAACAGATTGAACAATGAGTCAGCTCGATGGTTACTTTGTATCAACTCTTGGGCCTCCAAAATACAAAAAGTAACATCATCCTTTATATCATCTTTATATCATTAATTAATTAGAAAAATAATTTTTTTGTATTGAATAAAAAAAAAAAAATAAAAAGTTAAGCAACACAGTAAAAAAAATGTTTAAAGATTAAAGAAATAAAAAATTTTACAATAAATTAAGCTTTCAAGTCCAAGACCAAGACTCAACTCTGCAAGACCAAGACTTATTTGTGCAAGACCAAGACCAAGACCAAGACTCAACTTTGCAAGACCAAGACTGATTTGTGCAAGACCAAGACTTATTTATGCAAGACCAAGACCAAGACCAATACTAAAACTGATAATGCAAGACCAAGACCAAGATACGAACATCAAGACCAAGACCAAGACCAAGATCAATGTGGTTTTGGTCTTGTTCTTGGTTTCGCTCATCACTAAAATGCACCAAAAATACAAAGGAGGAAGTATCACTTAAATAGAAAAAACTCGATTTTTTGCTGTCTAAAAACAACGGATTAAAATGATAAGGTGTCGAAAATGTCTAGAAATGTAAAATAACAGCTTTTATTTTTGAAAATTACCAGAAATGCTCAAAAATTCCAGCCATGTCCCAGCCACTATTAACAGATCCAACTAATCCAAAAGTCAAACGCAATATATGTGAATTCAGAAGATTTTTCTTTTTCTTAAAAAATATGGCAAGCGTCTAAAAGGCTTTATTCTATAAGATATGTAAGATAATAAATAAAAAAAACCAAACCTGATAACTTCATTTTCAACATCTCGTGCCATTGCAATAATACTTAAGAGGACATTACAACCACCAACTATATATCCATTGAAGAAACTGGATTTGGGCTAAATACCCGAACTCCTAAATAACCAACAACTACACCACCAAGATAAAGACCTGATCCAGCCAAATGTCGTGCTAAATTGTGTAGAACTCTAAAATAAAAAAATCAATAAAAAAAAATTCATAATATTAAATTCATATCTTACCTAATTGAGGTTGCATTTTCATGTGATTTCATTCCCAATTGCTTGGCTATTAATTTATTATCTATTCTACTATAAACTTTTCGCATTTTAGTTAAAGTTAATTGTGATAAGGCTTTAGCATTGAGCCCTAATAAAACTTTTTCTTCAGCAACTAAAGGTTGTACTGTTTTATTTTGTTTTCCATATTGTGATGCTTGCAATGATCCCATATAATGTGGCCGAAGGTAATATATTATTGATATAGTCCGTTGCGTTAATGCATCTTCAATTAAATGGCAGACACCTTGTTTCCAACACAATCTTGAATAACGCCGCCATATTGATGGTGTTCCTATATATCCATAAATTTGTTTTGCAACAGTTAAATTTGTGGAGCCACAAATTTTGTGTTTCTGGTGTGTTCAGCTTCTGCTTTCAAAGTTATATCTCAATCAGGAACTGGAAAACCTTGCTTCAGCTTAGAACAGCTTTTCATTTCGCTTGCAGTAATAACTTCCCTAAACTAGTAAAAACACTCTTGTTTTTTGAAACAGATATCAATACCTGTGATCAATATGGTTTTTCTTCCCTGAAGAATCCTTTGAGCAAGGAACGAATTTCTATAGAATTTGTAACAATGAAGTTGCTCTTATTCTCCAATGCAATGGAGTAAAGATGCTAATAGCAAACTTATTTTAAGTCAGCAAAATTTAGATTTCTTAGAAAAATGTAATATCTCAAAAGAAATTAGAGAAGATTATTATGGAGCTCATTTTACACTTGAATTAGATTGTTATGAAGAATTCTCTAGGATGAAAAAAATACTAAAGTGTCTTTGTATGAATTCTTGGTATATAATGAAAGGGACCTGGCAAAGCTCATGAATAATGCTAACATCTTGGAAGATTTGTCTAAAATAGACTCTATAATGAAGTGCCAAGTCCATATATATGAAACGTGCAATGAAACGTGCACTCTTCGGACTGCACTAAGTACAAAAGGTACCTCCAAACTCAGCAGCATCTGAGGGATAAAATCAAAGTCCGAAGGGATCTTCTACTCGAGAGTAACAATTTGGTAGCTTTCTAATGTAGACGTTTGAAGACATTTATGCCCTAGCTTCCAAGTTCAATTCTTTCAATGAGTTTGACTCTGAAATAAATTCACATGGAAGTGAAATGCTTCCTCCAGTAACTCAAGAAATGCTCATTTTAGTTTGACAAAGCGTCTATGTGTTTTGAATTCATTGCCACCTTTGTAAATATCTCTGCTGCGTTGTAATGTTGGGGGCCCAACAAGGTAATCGCCATCAATGTAAACTTCATTATGTCTTGGGATCGGAGACTTATTCTCCAAGACTTTATCAGCTCTCACCGCGTAATTAAATGCTTCTGTGGCGAATACTATTATTTTAGAGTTAAATTGAATTTAAAAAAGTTTTAAATTGTAGTATGTCAATATGTCAAGTAAACATTGAAAATTTACTTGCTTGACATATTGACAGATATTATTATATATATAATTGTTTTTATTTAATAAAACTAAAGTAATTATGATTGTCAGTTGATTCTTATATAAACAAAATAAATGTAAGAAGTTATTTTTTAATGTTGTAAAGTTGAATTATTATCTTTTGGTTTTGAAGGAGTGAATAAAATATTATATATTAAATATTAAAAATTTGTATGTTTTAAATTATTAAAAATACTAAAGTGGTATATATAATACTACCACAATTGGAGATCCCGGCAGTTAGATAAAACCCCTATTTTTGGAAACCCCGACGGTCGGTAGCTACCAGATATTGTTAGCTCGACAGGGTTTTTGTTAATAAGGATAAAAAAAAATCAAATTTTAAAGAAAAAGTAAAACAAAAAGTTTGTAATAATAAAGAAAAAAGAAGAACAAAGAAAATTTTACAAAATAGAAGAAAGAAAATTTTAAAAGGTTTCGGAAGAACTTTTAAGGTCGTTATGGCTTCAGCGTCTTCCAGAGAATATGCAAGCGATTCTTGCTTGCAATCCTGGTAACCTTAATGACTTGGTGAACTGTGCTGACAAAATTTTGGAGGTTCATAACAAACCCAGTGTCTTTTCATGTTCCGTTCCTGTATCTAGTTCCCAGTCAAATGCAGTCATAGACCGATTGGATAATTTAGCTAAGCAACTTACAAATTACAATTAAGGAAAGCATCCACCACAAAAGAATATCAAGGTCTAATTTTAGATCTCGGTCTAGATCTAGACGTTTTATTAAACACAAGGATTCTAGTAATGAAACCGGTTTGTCTTAGTATCATCTTCATTTTGCGAATAAAGCTACCAAGTGTATCAAACCTTGTTCTTTTGTTGTGCAGACAAAAAACTAATTAGCCTTTCGACTCAAGCGGTGGTTGAAAAAGGCAAAATAACAAGCCGCTTGAATATTTATGAAGGCATTATGAATTATGAATTATGAATGCAATTCTAAATGCAATTTTTTAATAGATACTGGAGCCGATGTTTCAGTTATTCCAGCTCCTTCTACAGGAAGACCACCACCCACTAATTTCAAACTTTAAAAATAAACTGCTTCTTAACCCTTTGACATCATTGAATTCAATTTGCAAAGTCTCTAAAGTGCCTCAGACCAATTTATCGTTGCTATACGACAACTCTTTAGATGAGCGCATACAAACATTACTTAAAGAATGGATTTTTTTCTCTGTAGATGGATGTATTGCTAATCCCGTCAGGCATCAAATAACTCATCGTATAGGCAACCCAGTAGTTTCAAAAGTAAGAAAACTTTCTACCGATAAACTGTTAGCTGCAAAAAGGGAATTCGATATTCTTCTCAGTCAAGGGATTTGTAGGTATACTGTCTGTTAATCGTTTTCCTTACGAATTATGTTTTTTGAGGAACTTTTCCATGGCTCCTTTGTAACCTTTCACTCTTTTCGCAATTCTTAAGTGCATCCATCACTTATAGTCAGTGGCGGATTTACTCATTTTCCAAATGTAGGCTATTGAATTTTTGCCGCTCTTACCTTTATAGTTGTTAGTTCCTAGATTATTTTCTATATATAGACGTGGGGTAATATATAATACTGACACAATAATGTACACTCGGCAAACGTAATTAAAAAAAATTTATTTTGCATAAAAACAGTTAAAAAATATGGAATTCAATTTAAGTTACAATCCTTATCTTCGTGATATCGTCGTAAGTAATTTTGTTCATTAATTGTGACTCTATGCAGAAAAGAGCTATAGCGTTTGATTTTTCTTGACATAAGGTCGATCGCAGATAATTTTTGACCCTATTTAGACATGAAAAGGTTCTCTAACCCGAACAATTCGTCACTGGAGTACATAATGCCATATGAAGAGCTATATCCAAGTTAGAATAGACGTTTTGTAAACCCTGTTTTCGAAGAAATGAAGACAGACTTTCCAAAAATTCAGACTTTGGTCTTACCAAAAATTCTTTCGAAGAAATGCAGCTTTGAAAATGTGTGCATTCTTGATATGTCAGTCTCTAAATCATTAGAATACAGTTTTACCAGTGAAATAGCTTTGTTTGTAATGGTACGAGTCTATCAATGATGGCGAAAAATGTGTTAACCCTGAAAGTACCACTCGCAGTCATTCTCATTTCTGCATCGGGTGGTGCATCATAATTTTCTTTTGTTATCGGTTGTCCTTTTCCCGTGTCTCTTGTGTACTGCTTCGAAGCGCTCAATTCCGTCGCTTCTTTTTCGAAATACTTGAAATTTTCTCCTAGATCTACGAAAAACTTGCGAAGAGATTCATAAAGATCAGCTACAGTAATGAAATCTACGGTAGAAGCCTGAGTTTGCACATTCACTTTGATTATTCTTTCTAAAACAACATTCTACACAACAACCATTAACGCAGTTTCTAATTGTTCTAATTTTAAAAGAATACCTGTTGCTTCGTTTCGTGTGACAGGCTTTTCGGTAGACTCATTCCTGATTGTTTCCAAAGTTTTAAGGACTTCTTGCCAAGAATCTCTCAAACTTCTACATCCATCTTCTCTTGCTGACCAACATGTGAGGTTTACTCTCTTTAACGTTTTTCCTTCTCCGATTTCAATCATCAATTTTTCGCTGCGCTGTGACGAACTCACAAAGGCTCCGAAACTCCCTTAGTTCCATTTAGCCGTAATCCCTTCAGGTATTTTAAATTTTCGATCGTAATCTATTATTGATAATTATTTCATATAATTTCATGTAATTTTTCTAATTTTTGTAAGACAGTAAAAAAAAATCGGTCCCCAAATTTGCCGCCAACATTAAAAATTCCCCTATTTATGTGTCAAAAAGGAATTAAATGGTGGCATTTTGATAAGTATTTTTAAATTATTTTATGTATTTAAAAATAATTAATTTTTTTTCAGGTTATTTTTAATATAATATTCAGAAGTTAGTTTAATACTAGTTTTGCGAGTAAGCACATTGAAATTATTTTGTGTATTTTCACAGATTCAATAGTTCAATGTTTTCTTTTATGACACTTTTTTTTTAAATTTCCATCAAATTTCCCTGATACAAACAATTTTCAGTGGAGAATCGATTTTTTTGTACGGGAAGCTAATAATGAGTATAAGCTTTGATGGAGAATGGGTATTAATGTTAAAAATATTTATATTTTTTTCTGTTTCACCATTGTGAATAAAATAAATTTTTCCTTCATTTATTTTACAACCTTTTGAACATTTTAGTTCAAATTTCCTCTTCTATCTCGTTCGTCATCTTGTTTTAAAAAAAAGATCTAAAGTAAAAAAATATATTTTAAAAATCACTTAAAATAAGTACCATTTTTAAATAAAGGCGCACGAGCAATCAAAATACAGAATAACAATAAAAATTCTTCAATTAGATTTTGAATAACGGCTTTCTTTAAGTTATCCTGTTTATTTTAATTTATTTAAGATTGTTGCATTAAAATCAATTATTATTATTAAGAAGTTCTCTAGAGAATGAACTTCTTAAATTTCATATGTCTTGGACTAATACGGACTTTCAATTTATATGTGGACATTTTTTTTAATTTAATCAAAAAACAAATTAATTAATGTCTCCCATTCCCATTCCCGTGTATATTCTTCATTCTCATTGTTGCATAATTTTATAAACGTGACAGACACATTTGTTTTATTTAGTATAATAATAATTTTATATAATATTAGAAATAAAATGTTAATCGTTTTCTAAGAAACAAATTTAATAAATTATTTCATTTTAATATAATTTTTTTTTGATTTTGATTGTTTAAAATAATTATATTTTATGGGATTAGCTATAAAATAAAATTTTTAAAATTAAATATATTTATGAAAATTGTAATTATTAATTAGTTATTTTATAATTGATTTATTATTATAAGTAATTAATTTGTTCTTAAATTTTTATTAATATAATTATTTATTTAAATATAAATGATAGAATCGGTGTATTTTTTTATAATTTATATAACTTTAATATCACTATTTTATGTATATATGCCAAAATATGAATATTTACAAAATTTATCCAAAATTATTTTTTTCTTTTAAATCTCCGTCCACAAACGCCCCATTTTAATAATTTTTTCTCACTCAAAAGTTGGTTTTTTGGGCCCAATATTAGCTACTGATTCGCTTTCGCTAATCATTCATTCGCTATCGATTTGCTACTAGTTCGCTTAATTCATCTTTCGCCCCACCGCCTGATGCATATGCGAAGGCTAATGCTAAATTTATTTTATATTTTTACTCAAATGATAGAAAAATTTTTCCCAATTTTTATTGTTGGCTTATATGGGGTTTTTTGTTTTGGAAAAAACCTGAAAATTGTCTCACAATCGAAATTTACGAAAATAATATTACTGCTATACTGCAATAATTCCGCATATACATAATTCTGCTGTCCAAAGCATTAATCTAGTTAAGCATAATAAATAAAAATAGCAAGGATGGATTAGAGTACTTGGGAAATTATATAAAATCATTTGTTTAAAGGAGTTTTAAATAAATTTTTAAAACACCTTTAATTATTCTCATACATTTTGCACATAGACTGAAAAAAAAACACTTTTCATAAAATAAATTAAACATATATCTATGATTTTTCATTTCCCCTTTCAATTGTGACTTACTTAACTAGGTACTTCTACACCAAACACTGAGTTAGCTGAAGTCACCACATAACATGGCGATTGTTTGACAAGTACTCTATACGGGATCGTCATGTTTTAGTTATCAATTTTATATTAATTAAAGTGTTAATTAATTTAATCTTTTAAAAAATTTTTACATTAATTGAAATTCTTTTGAAATTTGATTATTATAGTGCATTTTTATCAATGCAATGTAAAGAAATTTAAAATAATACCGGGTAGAATAGTATCTTAAAAGGAAAATGACAGATGATTCGGATAAGAAAAATATTAAAAATGGTACAAAAAAAATACGTCGGGTATTTTCACTTTCAAAAAATCCATTTAAATGGTCTCATAAATATAAATCAAATAAAAATGAAATTGTGATATCTGATAGTGAAATAAAAAAAATTCCAGAGTGTAAAGTGCTAAATGAATCAGAAGATTCCAATAGTAATCAATCATCAAATTTAAGCCACCTTTCAAAAATACCAAAAAGCACTGATAATATTAATACAAGTATTCGTTTATTTAGACGATCAACATTTAGAAAATTTTTAACTAGGATTGCTCAGCACGTGACATCCGTAAACATTGGTGTAAGTTTCATAATAATTTGTTTTTGTTTGTGTGTATTATAAAAAAAGAAATAAAAAATATTTTTGTTGAGCGAGAGTAACTGATGAGCTTAATACTCAATTGAATACAATTAATTTTACCTTGAATATTTATTATTGCTGCTTATTTAAGCTTACTTATATCAAATGCCCTTTTTTTTAATTGAGTGGTTTCATAAAACTAAATAAAAAACAAGCTTATTGCGGCTAAATTTCTCAAAATCAAATTATTGTTATTTCTCCACGGTATTATGATGAATGATTTGTAACTTTCGAAATGATTTAAACATAGTTTCCCTTTATTTTGATATCCGTGGCTGGTACTTGAAACTTATATAATTACTGGAATTGTACAATTAGTCTTCTTTTTGGCTGTAAAGTGAGTGAGATTCAAGAAATTTTTTCATATGTAATTGTTATTTTTTATATACTTTTTTTCAGCAAAAAATTTGATACTTCTCATCACAATGTTTTTTTTTTTAGATTTTTTTACTTTGTTTATCCACTTAAGAGTTTACACAAGGCTTAAAAAGTGAAATATAATCAGAAGCGCATTTTTTACTTATTGACTCAGCCACGTATCTAATTTTAAAAAAAGTCTACAGTAAACATAACTATGCTATAATTTTGTTTATGGTTTAATGGTTAATTGTTTTTAAAAGTTGAAGTTAGGATAGTCAAAAACTCTTTTTATATTCCTACTATTAGCTTGCATAAAAATTTTCAATTGTTAATTAAATCTTTTCTATTCATCCAATCAAAATCAAATAAATTTTGTTGAGTTGGCAGTGGATGACCATTGATGTTAATACAGTTAGTTCAAATATTATTCCTCCTGTTAGCTCATAATGTCCAATATATTTTACAAATTTTAATTCGTTAATAAAATCCTTTTCTATTTATCCAATCAAGTTCAAATAAATTTTGTTGTGTTGGCAGTGCATGACAATTGATGTTAATACAGTTAACTCAAATATTATTCCTACTGTTAGCTCATAATACCGAATATCTTTTACAAATTTTCAATCGTTAATAAAATCTTTTCTATTCATCCAATCAAGTTCAAATAAATTTTTTTGAGCTGGCAGTGGATGATAATTGATGTTAATATAGTTAGTTCAAATATTAATTCAATAATTATATTTAATAAAATCCTTTTTATTTTTATATGAGAGAAAAACTTCAGAAAAATGAATGAAATGAATTCCGAAAAAAGAAAAAAAAATCTCACTGTATGGAAATGAATGAGAAATATAAGTCGGAATATACTTTAAAAAATTTCTTTTTATATTACTTGTTTGTTTCTAACATTTACTTGATATTTTTCGTAAATTTACATCAGTTCTAGTTTCATGTCTTCAAAATAATATACTAAATAATTATTAAAGGAAAGTTTTGCTTTATACCCTGATTATTTATAATATTTCCATTAAAAAGTATATTAAATTTTAAGAATTTTAAATAATTCTGATTATAAACGCTTTTTACGTAAAGTACTGAGATGGCCACAAAATTATTGTTACGAAAATGAAATAGTTATGTCTCAGTGGGAAACTTCCCCTTAAACGCAGATGAGGTACAAAATGTCATGCATTGTCATCTAGGACAACACTATGCATATATAAAATTTTCACGTGTTCAAACGTATTTACACGCACACACCCAACGGATAGGTGAACTTTTTGTACTCATTTACGTCTAAAATGTCACCGGTGCGTGGAATCTATAAATTTATTTTATTAGTGACAACTTGGCTTCTTCGTGTCCCTCATCGAGGAGAATTTTCTCGCTGGGTTATTTTTAAACTAACTTAAACTAAGTGGGAAATGTGAGAAGAAGGTAACCTACTTCAAAAGAATAATTTGGATTTCAGTATCATTAAGCTAGACCATAAGAATAGACATCAAGTTGGAATTTATTTATTAACGAAGACTAACATCTTCCCATCATAACGACGAATTTCTCGAAAAAAACCCTCAATGAATTTTATTCTAGTTTTGCTGTGCATCATATTGATAAATAGAACAAATGGACATCCATGGAGTCTGCTAATAAATTGTCTTCCTATATACAAAATAGTATTTATGCCGGACTTTGTTTATACGTAGGGCACTAAATAAGTCTTTAGATTTGGCAACACTAATGTCATATACATCGATCTGACATTTGCATTGTAAAATTTGACAGTTTTTAGCATATATGTACTCAGAAAGTTTTACAGTATAAGTATCCTTTAAATTGTTTAAAGCCATTTTAAAGTTTCAAGTTAGCAAAAAAATGAATATTTCAAATGAAGGTTTTTTTTGGATTATTTTTTACAACTTTCGACGTAAATTAACACAGCAACAGTGCATCGATGAACTAGTTTCGACTTTTGGTGATGAAGCACCATCAAGGGCCAGTGTTTATAATTGGTATAATGAATTCAAGCGAGGTCGTACTTCGCTCACCGATGAACATCGAGAAGGTCGTCCAAAATCGGTTTGTACCCCAGAAGACATGGACACTGTGCACAGGATGATAATGGAAGATCGTCATGTGGCATATATTGAGATTGAGCAACCATAGGCATTCACGCTCCTACCATACATACAATATTGCATGAACATTTGGCCGTTAGAAAGCTATGTGCGCGTGGGATTCCACTTAATTTGACAATTTCTCAAAAAAAGGCTCGTGTCGATTGGTGCAGGCAAACGCTGAAAAACTACAAACACGCCTCGTCCAGACAGTTGAATCACATCGTAACAGGTGACGAATCATAGATATACGCATACGAGCCCGAAAGAAAAAGCTAATCAGCCGTATGGGTGTTTCAAAACGATAAGAAACCAACAAAAGTTGTTCGCGCAAGAAGCACTTCCAAACAAATGGTCGCTTGATTTTTTGCAAGAACGGGTCATGTGGCTACAGTGTCATTACAGGAACGTAGAACAGTGAATTCTGAGTGGTATGTAACCATTTGTCTACCAACAGTTTTGAATGAATGGAGAAAAAACAACAAAAGACGACAACTGGTTTTGCATCAAGACAATGCGAGCTCTCACACTTCAGTTCAAACAACTGCCTATATGAACACTGAAAATATCAAATTAATGGGTCATCCGCCATACAGTCCTGATTTGGCACCTAATGATTTCTTTTTGTTCCCATACATCAAAGACAAACTGCGTGGAAAAAGATTTTCATCGCCAGAAGAAGCAGTTGAAGCGTTCAAAAACCATGTTTCTGAGGTGCCAACTTTACTGTGGGAAAAATGCTTCACCAGTTGGTTTGAGCGTATGCAAAAGTGTATAGATCATGCTGGAGAATACTTTGAAAAACAATAAAAACATTTTTACCGAAAAAATGATGTTTTAGTGGTTATCCAATAAAAAATACGTCTGAAAAACTCAAGAGGTACAATTTTCAAAAAAATTCAAAAAAAATTTTTTTTCGTATTGTACATACATATATTTAAGTAAACACAAAAAATTTCACCTTAATCCGACAATTATTCTAGAAGTTATTTGTAAAGATGTATCAGAGCGATTGAAAGTGCTTTTGAAACATTTAACGAGTTTTTCTCAAAACTGTGTTTTGAAAGCCGGTGACCAAGATTTCTCGGAAAGGGCTGAACCGATCAGCCTCAAATTTCAACAAAAGCTTCTTAAGTATATGTTTTAGTAATTAATCAAAGATTTTTTCTCAGGTCAAAATTTTTGTCAAAAATCGGTTTTATTTTTGAGAAGCCGCCATTTTGTTCAAAAAGTTTATTTTGCTTATTCCTTCGAATAATTACTAGATTATACATTACTTTAACGAAATTTATTTGGTTTTTAAACTTAAATGATCCAATCCAGAGATATCGTGGTCACCGCAAGACGTCTTTTTTGAGTTCAGCTCCAGAAGATCAGCTATAGCAGCTTTCAATATTATTATTTTTACATATAAAAAATGTTAAAATATAGTTAAGAGTTACTATAATATGTGTATAAATTTTAACATTAATAAACCTTAAGGTGGAAATTCTCGAAAAACCCCTATATTAAAAGGTCTACATACGCCACTGACCTGCAGATTACTATTAGTGCGCGCTCACTGGTCAGAACACTGATCTGAGAGAACCAATTTTTTCCATATATAAAACAAAGTAATTTTACTAGATTAGTAATTTCCATTTGTGAAAAATTTTTTATTGTATTTGTTGGTATAAAAAATTATTTTGCAAGGTATTTAAAGCCGGATTTATACTAATTTTCACAATAAAATACTACGAATAATTACTCCAAATTTCCCTTCCGTATACTACATTTAGCCAATGTATTATGTATTCAAGTAGGAATATTTTTTTCGGGGTAACTTATTAAATTAATAATAATAAATTTGCAAAAAAAAAACATTAAAATCACTAATTTTCTTGTGAAATAAATTTTTCGTAGAAAATAAATTGTCATAAATGCAGTCAAATCAAAATATCACATACAGATATATTTCTCTTGGAACTGATGTTTCTCGAACAACCAAGCCAGCGTATTATAAATAATACACCTGAACGCATAGTATGAGAAATCTTAGAAATAATATAAAATGCAGTCTGAAATGGTTGCAAATCATTTATAAATATTTAGAATAATTAATTTAGCAATTATTATTACTTTGGTTTCATTAAAATTATGTACAATTAGAGAAAAGCGAGAAACTATGGTAGTGTATTATAAATAATACACCTGAACGCATAGTATGAGAAATCTTAGAAATAATATAAAATGCAGCCTGAAATGGTTGCAAAAAGTCAAGATCCAAGCTATAAATGTTTTTGGTTTTTATAGTTAGTCAATAGGTAGGATTTGGAATTGGTCGCATATGACCCGTTTTCATAAATCAGTGTCGTTAATAGAAAGACAGTTTTATAAATTGTGGAATTGTTAGTTTTTTTTTCTAATGAATTATACCATTATTTATAATAATTTTTTACTTTTTTAGGCCAATAAACATTCTTATAATTCAAATGTTAATAATCGAGTACCACCTTTAAGTAATTATCAATGGACTCCTGATCAAACACCAGGTGTAACTGGCCTTAAAAATCATGGTAATACATGTTTTATGAATGCTGTCCTGCAGTGCCTAAGTCACACAGATATTTTAGCTGAATATTTTGTCCTTGATCAATATAAGGTAAATTAAAATTAAGTTTTTTTTTTTATTGTTTTCTTTAAAAAATTAAACTATATTAATAAGAAAACTTAAATAAGTAATAAGAAAATTTTTTTCTCTTTATTTGAAATCTGATTATTTGTTACATTAATTGTTACATTGATTATTTGTTACATTACAGCTTATTATTAATGTAGTTTACAAAAATTAAAATTAAAAATAGTACCATTAAAACACATCGATGTCATTCCTCTATGAAAAAAATACATCCTGTAGGTAGTAAATTTACCAGCAGGCAGCTAAAGGAATAATTTTGTATAAGCAACTATAGAGAATTATAGTTGCCAATTGAAAAATATAAATATGAATCAACCCAATTTGAACACCAACGCAACGTTTAGAATGTATAAAAATTGATTTTATTTAAGAAGAATAATTTCAAAAATTATATCAACAATAAAAGATATGAAAATTTTTTTATAAAAGAAAATAAATTCAATTAAATTCAAATTTATCTAGCAAAAGCATTAGGTTATTAACCGATATTATTCCTTTTGAAAATTTTCTTGCTTCAGTTATTCTTAGTACAGCATTTGACTAAATAATAATGTTATGTAAATATGAGGCTTTTGTTATTTTTCTGTTTTTTAGGTTGATCTAAAACGTCGAAATAAACTTAATTCACGAAAATTTGGAACTAAAGGTGAACTAACTGAGCAGTTAGCTAATGTTTTAAAAGCTCTGTGGACTTGTAAAAATGAAAGCGATCATAGTACAACTTTTAAGGTAAAAAAAATTTTTTTGTTTTTTTCTTCCCAAAAAATTTAACTGTTAAATAACTAATTAAACTTCTATTATTTATTTAATAAATATTGATAACAGGCAGTTGTTGATCGATACGGAACACAATTTCGTAGCTCAACACAACATGATGCCCAAGAATTTTTATTTTGGTTATTGGATAAAGTACATGAAGATTTGAATACAGCTACAAAAAGACGATATAAAACAATTAAGGTAATAATTTTATTGTTAATTTTTTCTTTGTATTTTTAAAGAAAATATTGATTAAATTTTAATTAAAATTTAATCTATTTAAAAAGCTTTTTATATAATAGCTATCAAATAATAGTTTTGCTACTGATAAAAGTAATCAATATACTTTCGTTTTTATCTATGAAATTTCATTATTATCAAATAAAAAGTTAACGTAATAAAATAGATGCTAAACAACACAACAAAATTTCATGTGTTCGTATAAATTTTTAAAAAATTCATTAAAACTTTTAAAAATAAAGCCGTTAACCAATCAAGTATAAAATTTTTATTTTTAATAAATTATTTATTTATTAATATTTTATTCAAGTATGAATATCTTTTTAATGCTCTTGAATGGCTCAAAATACAACTTGTTTAGGTTTAGTTTTTGAATAATGGAAGTATATGGTCGCTTTCCGCTCAATCAACTATGAAGGCTTTCTTATTCTTATAGGCTTACACATAAAAGATATTTATATAGAAAATTAAAATAAAATATTACTTAATTGCTAGATTTATAATTTTTAATATGGATTTTTTTCACGGTGATCAATAATTTAAGCTTTTATAAAAAAAAATCTTAGGTTTAATCAAAATGTTACAAAATCTTTTCGTTGAAAATTCCGTCTTACATAATAATTAATGCAGGAATAAAACTCATGCATCTCGTACCAATTATTACGGAAACACTGAAGAATGATACCAGGACCTTCTTTCTAAGTTCTTAAGTGTTCAACTACTTACGCTTCTTTGTAGGAAAATTACTCATGAGAGATGTTTTCATGCGTGAATCATCTTCAAAAGTTCACTTGTCAAACAATCATTAATGCAATATGCAAGAAAGTAGGCATTATAGGTATTTTTCAGTCATACTTTCGTCAAGATTCGTTGATGTTTTCCCCGAGAAAGTAAGCGTTATGAGTGAAAAGGAGCTCTCTTTCATTGATGAAATAGAGCTATTTTCTCTACTGGGGCTAGTAATATCGCAGTAGATATTTTTTTTTTTTTATCTAGCATCATTATTGGTTAAAGAGTATTTAACTACTCTGGTGCACTTCTGTGCAGTTCCTATGTAAAAATTGTGGAATCGAACCTCACTTTGGCTTCAATGAAATTTTTTGCCAAGCATAGATTTTCAATGAATTAGGTCATCAGCTTACTTTAAGATCCTCTGAAAATCTTGCGTTTTGGATAGCTAAAAAATGTTGGAGAAATACTTAGAAAAGGAAATAAAGTTCAAAGGAGATTATTTTGAAAAATAATAAAAAGATCTACTCAAATCAATTTGTTTTTGTAAAGAATTTTTGAACGGCCCTCGTATTTTCTATTAGAAATTTTTGTTAATCATAATTTTTCATATGCGTTTTTAAAAGGAAAACAAAAAATTTATTTTAAATTTGAAATATACTTCAATAATGTTTTCATATCAATATCAATGGAGTGGGGAAAATAGCTAATTTTTCGTAATGATAATTACTTTCTCGGGGAAAAAAATATACCTTCCACATGTTCTATTGATAAATTTCTACTTTTCTCGTCATTAGTACTATTGAATTTATGCACTAATGCATTTTCCCTCTCTGTATAATTTGTTTTTGTAAAAAGATAAAAAAAACCTTCCAATAAGTTAATTTATCCCAAGCCGAAAATTTTAAATGGCATCTAAGGAATTTTAACACGAAATTCTAACAACAAAATGTAATTTTTTCTTATTATTGTTGTGCTTTTTAGTTAATTATTGATTAAAGTGTTAATATTTGTTTTTATTAATTGTTTTAGTTGAGGAACGTCTTTTGCTATAAATTTTACTTAAATTTGATTTAATTTAAAATTATATTCAATAAACAAGGCCTATTTAAACCACATGTGTTTTCTTACCATTACAGCTGAGTAGGAAATTATTAATAATATTTTAAACTTATTACATTTTAAACTTTTATAGCTTCCTAGTAGATTTTTATGAAAATTAATTAATTCAAAAACTTTTTAGAATAATTATGGACGATCTGATGAAATTATAGCTGCTGAAACATTAGCTAATCATAAAAGATGTAATAATTCATTTGTGCAAGCAGTTTTTCAAGCACAATTTCGTTCATCGTTAACATGTCCACGTTGTCATAAACAAAGTAATACATTCGATCCATTTCATTGTATATCAGTTCAATTACCACAATTATCACAACAAAGTGTTTTTGTTACCGTTCTATATGCTACACAACATCCAAAACAAGTTAAATTAGGTTTACAAATACCAACTGGTTCTCCAATTGTATCTTTAAGACAACAATTACATACAGATACTGGAATTCCTGCTAATCAAATGGTTTTAGTAGATATAAATGAAAATGGATTTTCAAGAGTTTTTTATGATTCTCAACCAATAACAACATTAATTGATATTGATTCTATTTATTGTATCGAAGTACCAGAAATGTTAGGAACTAAATCTTCTTCGGATTTAATGCTGCTTATAACGAATGTAAAACGTAATACTGCAGATTTTAATAATATTAAACGATTTGGTAATTAAATTATTTATTTAAAATTTATATAAAATAATTTAAACTTTTTTAATAGGTACACCATTTTGTATACAAGTTAATCGTGACTGTTCATATGTTGAGCTACAAAAGAAAATACTAAAAGAAATGTCAAGTATACTTCGACAAGAGGTATTTGCATATAGGATACCTTTAACAGAAATGTTTCAAATAAGATTACAAGATCCTTCTGCTGATCCTGATACTTATATTGAGCAAGTAGAACATCCTCTTTTTATGGAGGTAATCGATATGGCATTATCAGTTCTTTCACCTGAAGCTGGCCCACCTCATATAAAATTTCTATTAGAATGGAATGATCCTGAAAAATTTTTTGATGATTTTAGTGATTTAATTGTTGAACATGAAAGTGTATCGTATTTGATGGTAAAAAAAACACAATAAAATTAATTTAATTTAAATATTTTGATTTAATGAAAAAAATATATTAATATATTTTAGGAAAATGAAAAAGATACAACAGTTTTAACTTTAGAAGAATGCTTAGAACATTATACAAAAGCAGAAACTTTAAGTGCCGAGGATGCATGGCGATGTCCTCATTGTCAACAATATCTTCCGGTTGTAAAAACATTGGGATTGTGGTCTCTGCCAGATATATTGGTAATACATTTTAAACGTTTTCGACAACAGCATGAAAAAGGTGCTAATGCAGCTAAATTAACAACAACAGTTAAGTTTCCACTTAATTCATTTGATATGACACCACATTTAGCTAAAAGCTCTAATTCAAATGTATCTATTAATACTAATGAAAATGGAAGTCCATGTAGAAAACGTGATCAAATAAAATATAAAGATCGTATTATTAAAGATAATCGATATGATTTATATGCTGTATGCTATCATCAAGGTGATACCCTTGAAACTGGTCATTATACGGCAGCATGTAAAAATCCATATGACCATCAATGGTATAAATTTGATGATCAGCGTGTTAGTCATGTACCAACTGATCAGATTCAAAATGAAATTGTTAATAATGAAGCATATATTTTATTTTATCAAAGACGTAATTTAGATAATAGTGAATGTTCTGGTTCTAGTTCTGCATCTGGGGATCATTGGGTATCTCGTATAGCTGGACCAATTTCTTTAGGAAATAGTTCAATTTGTAGTAATTCAACAACAGCTATTGAAAATAATATATTAAGAAATTGTGAGAAAGTACACGATAGTATTGATAATAATATATTAGATGATAAAGATAATTTAATACAATCAGAAAAAGTAGTTTTTGAAACTGTCAAATTAAAGAAAAAAATTGAAAATGATTTTATTTTTATTGAAAAAACTGACGAAACAGATATTGTTGATGTAGAAGAATTGGATTTTGCTGATGAAATACCATCTAGACAAATATATAACAATCAAATTATTAATAACAACGAAATTTCATTTCTGGATACTGACATAAATTTATTAGATAAATTAAATTTAGATGATGATAAAACAACGATAACACCAGAAGAAAATAATTTGGATTTAATTTGGCCAACAGAAATAATTCAAACTTCAAATGATTTTAATATAAATCGACAAAATACTGAAATTAATTTTTGTAAAGGCATACGAAATACTGAGATTAGTGATAGCAATTGTGTTGATTTACGACATTCATTTTCTAATAGTTCCAATTATCAAATAAAAGAATGTGATACATTGTCAATGCTACGAAATACTGGCAATTGTTGTAGTAAAGATACATTGCTATTTATTGATCAACAGAGTCATAGTCTGATAGATAAAGACGATACATTTTTAAGTAATCCTTCAATGTGGGTAAGAATTTATTTGATTTGTTTAATATTTTTGTTAACCTTGTTAGACATAAGTTGTTTAAACTAATTAATACTTTTAATTTTTGTTTCTTTTACAGATTTCACCAGTAACGCCTCACAAATTGATTACTGTTTCACCAAAAAATTAAATATTTGTGTTATTTTATTTTTTAATTATTTTTTTATTTTAAAAAGTGAAATAACCACCAAAATTGTGTACACAAAAACATTCAATTAATATAATAAGATAGATAAGTTTTACAAAAATAAAAGTATATAAAACCGTTTAAAAACTAAACTAAGTATAAATAGTATTTCAAAAGAAAATATAATTAGAGAAACATTTAATATAGAAAATTTATTATTTAATAGACTTAGGCAGAAAAGTACAATCATTTTAAATGAAAAACGATAAATTAAAAATTTGTTTCTATTATTTTAAGAAAATGATACCTCAACATTTCATTTATTTAATTATTTATATTAGGAGGTATAGAATTTAATTTATAAAATACATTTTAATTTATTGATATGCAATTTAATAAGATGTGTTATTTGTGTGTTTTATCTTGAAATTGTTGTATCCTAAATATGTCATTTTTATTTTAAAACTAAATACCAACAAAATCTACTGTAGTTTTTGTTAAAATACCAACATTAGCTATTATATTATTTATTTATATCGGAAAAAAATGTTTTCATTAAAGTTAATAAAATGACTAAAAATAATAACAGCTTATTCAAAAAGTTTAATAAATTAATACTTTAAAACTGCGTGTAATATTAATTAACAATTTCTGAAACTAATCCAATGAGTATTGGATATTTATCCTACAGAAATTTCAAGCATAAAATATTTGACCAATGAATGTTTTTCTTGTTCAACCATAAAATCTCCTTAAAATAGTAAAATAGGAGTAGCTTGCTTTCAATAATGATTGAAACAGTTCCAAAGTCATTGGATAAATATTTCCAAGCATTGCCTAGAAAAAAAATTATACTAATTGAATTTTGATTATAAATTTTTATTTTTTATAAACTACTGCATAAGGTTTATTAGCTCTCATTGATATAATTAGTAAAGATTTCTGATCTGATAAACAAAAGTCAAACCATGGGGGTTCATAAGCTGCTTGTGCTATATTAAGACTCTAGTTAAAATTAAATTAAATTATAATTTTGATTCATTATTAATTCAAAATGTTTACCTGTACCGACATTTCGTTTCCAAACCAATAAAATGCGAATATTTGCGTTAATATCATTCCTATATAAATACACACTATAGCTCTTTGGGCAAAGTTTTTAATCTAAAAATTAAAAATATAAGATAATACACAAAAGATTTCAATGATCAAATCTTAAACTTTTCACGATATTTAATTGTGGTTAAATTTTGGTCTTTTAGGAAGAACTTCGAATTTTATAAAATCTTAATAGTAATAAAAAAGTGATGGAATAATTATGGAATTATACTAAATCCAAAAAAGTGTGCTTTTAGATTTTTTTACGAGCTTATCTTGAAAGATCTTGAAAGAAATTATTTAAGATGTTTCTTCAAAAAAAATTATAAGAACTTTTGTGTATGATTGTGAATAGATTAGTAGTAATTAAAATCGATTAGGTAAATATTATCTGAGATATACCCAGAATTTTAAAGACGTTTCTAACGTGCGTTGTATTTTAATTAACTGTTTTTGGCTTTAGTTTTAAGTTTTTTTAAATTTAATTTAAAGCTAAGGGTGGTATTACACAAAACAATAATGAAAGTTACAATCAGTTGATATGAAAGATAACTCCGAAAGTCATTCAATGTGGCTTACAATGGAATTGGGATGTTTAATGAAGGTACAACATCACTATTGTACTCAATGAACGGTATAGAACTATCAATTGGCCCCGCTGCCCATACCTATGTCGTAAAGGAGGATGTATCCAGTCATGGATGTCATGGTATCCGACTCAAGGGTGTATGGGAGCACGCGTGAAAAAAGAATGGTTCGTCGACAACAACAACTTGACTTATTAGAAGCTATTGATGCTGACTCTGGCTCATGGCTCTGGAATAGACGACACCATGTAAGTTGATAATTTAACTATGTATAAACTTTATTTGAAAATTTAAACGCAATTTTCTCAAAAACGTCTCAATCGATCGACCTTAAATTTTAACACAACTTTCTCAGGTATATTGTTCTCAGGTAATCGAAGAAATAAGATTTTCAATAATTATTTAAGCAATTTTTGTGAAAATTTTTGTTGAAAATTCAAATTTTTTTTTTTACATAGCCTCCATTTTCTCAAAAATCAAAATTTTATTTATTACTTTGATTAATCCCAAGATCACAGGAGACGGCAGTCTCCGGAGTGACGCAATGATAATCGAAAATAATTCGAAATATAACGACACTCCTATATACACAGCAAATTTGGGTTTTTTTGGGTTTTTAGAAACTGTGCATATTGGCTTAAAAGTAATGATTGAAGTTGAGAGGATTATAAAATGGAAAGAAAAATTGATTTTAATAATTTTCAAATTCCACGAATTTTCAGAGTTATGGCCGATTTTGAACTTTTGGTTTTTTCCATTTTTGAGCTATTTAGTGCAAATTATTGTTTAAAAAATTATAACGCTAAAAAGCTTAAGGTATTAGAAAACTTTTGAGGGGTCAATCTTTATGATCGGTTAATAAATACAAAAGTTATAAGGGTTTGAAAAATTTTGAATCAAGCTTAAACGAAAATAATTTAAGCTCTCATTTTTTCTAAATGTACGGCCCATCAAAAAAGCTTCCAAAAAAAGGTATGGTTCGAAAGAAAAAGTAAATGCGGATAAAAATCAGTTTGCAAGCAATCAATTTTTTTCCCTAGTGTCTCGTAAGGGTCATTGAACTTTGAAAATTTGGTTATGCTTCCAAGCCCATATCTCAGCTAATTTTTATGCAATATTGACGAAATATACTTCATTTTTAAGCTTAACATTTTTTCTTTTGTATATTTGAAAAAAAAATCATATTGGCTAATTAGAGAGATATTTGAAATTTAGCGGAATTTACCTTAAATAATTTTTCACATTTTGCAAAGTTACTCAAGAATCTTGCATTTGAGCTTTTAAGAAAACTATCAGTTTTAAGCCAATATTTTATGTAAATAAGCTCATATAAATTTAATTTCGGAAAAATTCGTAGTTACGTGCAGGTGCCAAGTTTTAATTTTGCAGAAAATACAAATATTTTAATATTTCAAGAATGAGCAACATTTTACATAAGGTTTGTATGACAAGTTTAAATTACTCTTAAATTTAAAAAAAAGAAGCTTTAATGGTTTTTATATTTAAAGCTTTAAGCAAGTTATGGGACTTAAAAGCTTTTGCTATTTTGAAAAATTCCATTTTTTTAAAAAAGCAATATCTCAATTACTATTCATTTTACATAAAAATTAATTACTTTAATTAAAAGCTAAGCATTTTTGTTTTAAATTTATTTGTTAAAATTTTTCTATCGTTAAAAATGTGGCAATATTTTAACTTTGAATACACCGTCCAAAAAAATATCACAATTTTTCAACTTTTTACAATTGCAAGGAAATGGCTTGATCAAATTTCTTAAAATTTTCACATATTATAGTGAACATTTTGTCCAATCAAATAATGTATAGTATAAACATTAATTCAACTGATTTTCTGCTTGAGCACGTATTTAAGCCCTAGATTTTTATTTTAGCTAATATATTATACATATTAAAATTTTATACAGCGTTTTAAAGCATAAAATTTTACCTTTCAAAAAAATGCTCAATATATTTTCTATCACTTTTAACAACTGAGATATTCGAATTTTTGTAAAATTTAGCCAAAAAAAATCATCAAAATTCACCACTTGCCCCTAAGCTACGCGAAAACGGCTCGATCGAATTTCTTAAAAAACAGATATTTTTTATATCTGGCGAAATTCGCGTTTTAGTTATACTAGTAAGGCCCAGGTCTCGAAATTCGAGAGCAACTTTCCTGCATTTTAAAATTACGGGAGTTCCTAGAAATTACTTCCTTTGTAGACTTATGATTTTTTAATTATCTTGTTGAATCTAACATCGATAGTCCAATTGATTTCTGCATATTTGTTGAAACCAAAAGTAACATAAACATTTGAAAAATAAAACACATTCATCTAAGTTGGAAAAAGCGTTTAGCCAAAAAACCAACTTTTATTAGCTCTTAACATGATTTTACATTTTCGCTACTAATATTTAATTTATATTTTAGTTTATAACATATTTAACCAAATTAAAAGATTTTTTTGAGAGTTTCAATAAGTCTCTAATATTAATAATATTCTAAGTTTCAAATCACTATAAATTACGAATCAATGACTTCTCTATACACAATATTCCTTGTATAAGTTCGATTATCATTATATAGATGTCCCTGTTCTGATGAGTCCGTGATATAAAATCGTAATCCACCAAATACAGTTGACCATGGGAAAATACGGACTCTCGAAGAAGAACTGCTACATTTTGGAATGTTTGCCCTTGTGATTTATTGATTTTATCGCGATTCGAAATTTCCGATTTGAAATGTTTTGCTCCACATAATGAACAAAGCTGATTCGTTTCTCCAAGATGTGAGGATACAAAATATGGCGGAACGGGATTTAACGCACATTTATATGAACATTTCAGACCAAAAGTATTTATTTCATTTAATGGATTACCGATAGGTTTACTACGATTAATTTTACTTCTATTTTTATCGCGATTTCTTTCTACTCTATCTGTCAAAATTCTGCGCTTAGGCATTTTAATTAACACACCTAAAATTAAACACCTAAATTGTAATTAACACACTTAAAATTAAACACCTAAAATTAAATTGTAATTAAAATTCCTAAAATTAAACACCTGGAATTAAATATCAAATATTTTTATCGTAAAACTTTGAAATAATTAAAATCTCATTGTACGTCAGTCAAGCGCTTTCGATTAGCAATGAAGTTAGTAACATTTCATTGCTATGAGATTAAATTTTCCTCTAGCCCCTCAGTAAGAATTCGTTAAGTAAGGACTGTCAAAATTAAAGAAAATATATTTTATATTTTTACTTATAATTAAGTGAATTAAGTAAACTAAATTGGTATTCTGCACATCTCTATATCAAGGCCTACCTAAATATATAACTTTTATCATACTTTAGTGTATATTAACCGAGAAAAAAGGTGGACAAAATTCAGTGCTTGCCGTTTAATTATATAGATTTGCTTTTGAATTTTGTGATATTACTTCTTCGTATACTTCCATTTTGTCAATTTAAGTGATAAGATTTTAATTAGTTACTCCCTCAAACTATGCAAAACCAAATATACCCATGTAAAATGATCGGAGATAGCCTTCGTTAGAAATAATCTTATTAAAATAATTGTGCTCCCAACTTCTTTGTTTTGTTACCATACTGAAGTCTCAAAATGAAAATAGGAGAATCAAGAGTCTGATAGCGACCGAAATGAATTTATTTCATTGATTAGCAAGTGTAACTGTCCTATTAATAGATGATTTTGATTTATGATTTATGTATTTAATAATAACTACTTATTATGCTTAAATTTTAGATGCCATAAAAGCAGATGCAAACATAAATTGTACTGCCAAAACATCTGATATCCTATAAAAAAACACTTCTGCGCAGTAACAAAAAGAGTGAAGCAATTATTTGAATCATAACTAGAAAATTACTGATATCCATTTCTAGTGACGTTTTTTATTTGTACAAAAATTTGCAAAGATTGCGGCAGTATGCTATCCAAAAGTTAAAAGTTAAAACCATTGTCCATCGTTGTATCGTTACCTTATTATATCAAAAGCTCTTAATATATATCGGTATAGAATAATGGTAGTTAACATGTTAATAGTTAGCGCTAAGTGACTTAGTGACTTAGTGAGTTAACTTAAATTTTAACGTTAATAGTGACGCTTTTTATGTGTAAAAAAATTACACTATTAAGTTAACAGTTAAGAGAATCGGTACTTAGAGTTTATAACTTTTGGATAACTCACTGCCGCAACCTTTGCGAATTTTTTTACACATAAAAAGCGTCACTAGAAATTGATATCAGTAATTTTCTAGTTATGATTCAAATAAATGCGTCACTCTTTTTGTTACTGCGCAGAAGTGTTTTTTATAGGATTCATTAATTATCCGAAAGAATCTAATCGGTTTTTCTATTTCAGATAATATAAATTAAAATATGTTGCTCACCGCCTAACTCCTTTTTCTTGAGGACTTTTGGGAGTATCTTTAATTTTTTACTCCGTGTACGTGCCATTAGCTAGATGAAAGTAGACACTATTTCGAAAATTATTACTTTTATTTATTCAATGAAACATCTTCTTTTAAAAAAACGTCATTTTTCAACTTTGCAACTGCGTGTGACCCCTTAATAACTTATATAATCAATAAGATTGGAATATTAGAACATAATCATCTCTCAAATGATATCAATTCTGTTTTCCCCGTTTTGTGTTTTTAATAGAAGCAATTGAAATCCATCTCCCCCGATATGACTTTTACATACTTCTTAACTACTGCTGGAAGGGTAACAAAATATATTTAAAAAAAAGTCTGCTGCTAAGTTTTTCAGATCTTGTTATATAAATATTTGAAAAAAGAATAAAACTGGTTTAATTTTAACAGTCAGTACTCACCAAAACCAAAGAAAATAACAAAGCGCATAAAGTTGATCCACAAGTTGCAAATTCAAAAAGTGTTACATAGGTAATAAGACCATTCATTTGATCAACATACCTTAAAATTTATAATTATAAAATTAGAATTCATAAAGTAAATATTATACCGTCCTATGTTTATATGAAAATCAACACACCAAGCTATTTTTTTCTTAAGCGAAACTTTTGTGTTATCGGTCAAATTTAATGTTTGCAACTGATATTGTAGAATTTTTTCAAGCATAATACCGAATAACATAAAACTCACAACTAGATTTGAATATGGGATATACATAAAACATCCAATTGGTGTTAGTATAGTCTGATAACAGTACATAAATTCATAGAATGGTGATTTATATAAATCAATTCCAGGAAATCCAGCTCCAAATGGAAGGGCTATGAAATGAATTATTAGATTTTATTTTAATATCGAAAAAATTAACCTCGTTCAGATGAAAAAACAGGATCAATTGTAAAGCCAATATTAACCATTTGTCCTAATAGTAAATTAAATATTGAAATTTTTCTTGCTAAACTTGTTGTTTCTTTAAGAATATTTTTTATTGTTTCATCGCCATTTTTCTGAAAAAAGAGATAATTTAATCATTGTACACAGTTAAATAAGTGGCATTAACAAAATAGACTCTGTCTATATTTTCAAAAGTTTTTATCAACAAAAGAAAAAACAAAAAGGAACATATGAAAACAAAATTTTCATTCAAAAAGGAAATGCACTAAATTTTCTACCTCAATACTATAGTACCATTTTTCCATAGTTGTCATAAAATCTTCATATTTTTTGTGATGGGTCATTAAAAGAATTGTACGCACAATTGCATTAGACCATTGAACAAAAAAGAATGCTTTTACGATTTTTTCTGAAATATCTTCCGAAGAAATAACCATGTGTAGGAATTGCATAAATACCATTACAATTGTAGGTATAACTGTAAAATAACCCCAATATGAATTTTGCAAAATAAATTGCCAAAATTTTAATATTTTGATGTTAATTGATACAAATGGAAATGTTTCAATCATGTTGAGATTTGTAGAAAAAAGTAACTGTAATAATTTTTTCCGATGAACTAAAAAGGAGCTCTGACTTTATGCACCTTATTTAATTATTATTAAATAATTTATTCATACTTCGAAAGTACGAAGACTAACTTAAAGAAAAAAATTTGTCAAATTAAATTTCAAACTAATTTGAAAGTTATATCTTAAATTTTAATGAGTTCTCAGGTAATATCGACCATGAAACTAAATTTTTAGCATTAATATTTCAATATTCAATTTTCTTAATAAAATATAGAATTTTGAGTTAAAGCAATTGCAGTTAGGCTAGCTTAAATTTAAAAATTGTATATTGATGATAATACATTGATCTTAATTAACTTTAATTTAAAAAATCGGTAAAAGTTTCAAAACTTTGTGATTGATGTACTTGATGTACTAGATTGAGAGCTGTAATAAGGAAAAATATAGGTTCCTAAAAAAATTTTAAATGCGATAAGAAGAAGACTTCAGATATAAAATTTTGACAGCTATAAAATAATTTAAAGAAGACTTCTTTTTATTTATTTAAGTCTAAATTGCATTTTTCAATGTTAACAATTGAATTTCAAGCAGTTGTTTTAGCTGCTGGTAGAGGAACTCGATTACCAGAATTTTCTGCTGATCATCCAAAATGCTTATTACCAATTGGTCCTTTTCCATTACTGTTTTATCCTCTACACACATTGCAGCAACATAATTTTCAAGGTTTCTTAATAATTATTTTACATAATCTTCTATTCTAACCTGTTTTTTATACAAGAGGTAATAGTTATAGTCTTGGAATCACAAAAATCTGAAATACAACAGGCAATAGAAAGAACACCAATTAAACTAAAATTGGATTATGTTTCAATACCAAATGACTCAGATTTTGGTACAGCAGATAGTCTGAGATATATACATGAAAAGTAAATCTAAATGTGATAATATTTTACGGTTTAAAATATTTTATATTTTTATAATTATGGTTTTTAGAATCAAATCAGATTTGATAATCATGTCTTGTGATGTTGTATCGAATGTATGCTTGTATCCGTTTGTTAATTTATTTAGACAAAATAATGCTTCAATAGTTAGTCTTTTGTTCAAAGGAGGATTTGAAGCTGGAATTACGGTACCTGGACCAAAATCAAAACATAAACCTGAACGAGATTTAATCGGTTTACATCCAAATACAAATCGATTACTTTTTTTAGCATCAACTAGTGATTTTGAAGAAACTTTGAATATGTCAGGACATTTATTAAGAAAATACGGTAAAATTCAAATTTTCAGCCGTCTGGTAGATTCTCATATTTATTTAATGAAAAAATGGACAATAAACTTTTTATTGAAGGTATAAAGAAATTGATAATTCTAAAAAAAATTTCTTAATAAAATTGTTTAAAATTTCAGAAGGAAAATCTTTCAACTCTAAAAGGAGAATTTATTCCTTATATTGTGAAAAAACAAATGGCTAAAACCATTCAGCCATCGACTGAAGCGATATCTGAAGCAGGAGTAAATTTGAAACCTGAAAATGACATATTTAATGTAATTTTTAATTTTAAAACTTGTAATATTTTAAAAAGTAATATTTTTAGTATGCCACTTGTTCGAATTTGGAAAAACAAATAATTAGTTCTTCATTATATAATGAGTCTCAACTATCTGAACCATACAGTGGCGATGTAATACGATGCTATGCTTTTAAAGCACCCAAAGATATAATAGGATTGCGAATAAATACATCTTTACTATATTATGCAATTAATCAAAAAGTTGGAATAATATTCAAATGCATTGTTTTAAAAATTATAATCAATTCTTTTCATTCTAGATCGCTATATTATGGCCTCTACTTGTTGGAAATAATTATCCTTTGATATCAGCTTTGGCAAATAATAATTGCACTCAAAGCAAAGATATTTCAGTTGCAGAAAATGTAAATTTGTCAGCTAAAACATCTTTAACTTCTAGTATATTTGGACCTTATTGTAATGTTGAATCAAAAGTAAAAGTTTCAAATAGTATAATAATGGGTTATGCTACCATCGAAGAAGGGTAAGTTATTTATATAAAATAAAAGATATAATAAAATTTGTTTTCCGAATTTTAGCTGTGTAATAGAAAACTCAGTTATTTGCAACAAAGCAAAAATAAAGAAAAGATCTCAATTAAAAAATTGTATAGTCGGTCCGAATTATGTTGTTGAAGAAGAATCAGAAAAGCAACAACAACATTTAACAAATGCTGATGGTTATATGGAAATAGAGTAGTAAATTGCACAGTAATTATTATAAAATTGTTTTTAAAAAAATAGTTATTGCTCAGCAATTGTCTAAATATTACAAATTGATAAATAAAAGAAAATTTTATTTTGAACTATATAAATACATAATTTCAATTAGACCCTGAATTTCAGAGTTAAGTTTTTCGAAAAAAAATTTCTACAAAAAGTTTTATAATAACAATTTCTTATTAAATACAATACAATACAATATATATTTATTGAGTCTTTAAATTGTAAAGTAGTTTACATTGATCCCTTAAAGCTAAGGAAGAATAAAGTAAGTCCTGGCCCTTAAGATGCGTGAGCCAAGCATTAGAAAAATTAAACCCGATGGTTAATTCTGTTTAACAAAAAAAAATAAATAACAACTAGAAGAACGACCGCTTGCTCCCGGCAGTAGAGCTTTAGAGAAAAAGAAAAGTCAAAACCAAGCACTTGGAGATTCAGGAGAACTGAAAAAAACGATAATAAAATTAAGCAAAAAAGGGGGATATAAGTTTAGGGAAGATAACTAAAAGGGGAATGACTAGAAATGGGGACGGGGAGTAAAATAAATGTGGAAATGGTCAGTGAGACCATTACCTTCTATAGTTTTTAGAGTTAGCCTTTAAATAAAACTCTGGGGTACACATATTGGCCGTAGATCCTGTACAATCAAGAGCCTGCGCTGAATTGTTATGAAGAAAGTTGAAGGGTGAAAGATAAAATTGGTCGTAGATTGAGCTATTAACATTGGACTCGAACAAATGACAAAGTAGTGGATTAGTGTGATGTTCTAATCTTTTGAGGAATTTTAGCATAAGTTCCACATGATAAGAGATAAAAGGTGTTAGTTTTACTTCGGAAAGAAGATAGTCATTAGAAAACTACTTCCCATTACACCTGCGGTAAAGCCCTGTGACGTTCCTTATAATCCTTCTTTCAAATAGTAGAAGCATTTTGGCGTGTGAGGGGGTAAACGAGAACCAGATGGGGAAAGCGTAGCCCAATATCGGTCTGAGAATTGCTTTGTATAAGAGTAACTTGATGGAAGGTAGCCAGGCCTTGGAGCACAATGCCCCTGAAAGCGCCTTTGCAGCAATTCTGGTTTTGTTTATTGCTTGTTCCACATGTCTGTTGAAGAGTAGCCTCTCGTGAAAGAGAACCCCTAGTTCTTTGAAAGAACTTGAAAAGAAAATAGGCTCACCATGTAACTTGAAGTAGCAACTTCGTACCTCCGATATTGTATCCCGATGACAAACAGAAGACGGGTTCCTAAAGCGAACCATTTTACAAACTTGTAGAGTTATTGGAGAGCCACCTTAGGCATTACACAGAAAAGTTTAGGCCCCAAAAACGAACCCTGTGGTACACCAGATAATATGGGAAATAATTCAGAGGTGAGATTTTGAAGTGCAATAACCCCAGAGCGATTAGTCAGAAAGTCATTTAATATTTTGACGAGCGGCAATGCACAGCCAACCTTGATTAGCTTTACCACAAGGCCATTAATCCAAAGTCTATCAAATGCCTTTTCGAGGTTAATATCCAAAGCTACAGTACACATTTTGTTTCTAAGATTTTGGACAGTGAAATTGTGACAATAAAGCAATGCATGTGTGGTTGAGTGCTCTTTTTGAAATCCAAATTGGTTATTCGGAATAATAAGCCTGTCTTCAAGGAAGTAATCCAGGCGGTTTGCAACAACTTTTTCGAATATCTTCCCAATGCATGGGAGGAGAGATATGGGCCTGTAGTCAGAAGTATACTTAGAATTTTGAGTTTTCGGAATCGGCACTACCTTAGCTGTTTTCCAAGCCATAGGAAAGTACCTCAGATTAAGACAATTATTAAAAATAATGCATAAAGGGCGGGAAAGAATTGAGCCTGCATTTCTCAGTATTAAATTTGAAACATTGTCAATGCCACTAGATTTGGTGTTCTTGAGTCTTTTAAATGTGGCTAACACTTCCTCTGGGGTACAAAATAAATCATTACCTTCGTTAGTGTCAGACATTAGTTTTTAAGAGAAGTCTATGCTAGGAGGATAACTATTTAAAAAATGCGAGACCTTTTCATTCACCAATACATTGGTTCCTGGAAAGTGGCTATGCGTGAGTGAGCCAAAGGACTTGGCAAAATACTGGTAAAAGGCATTTAGCTTATCAGTTGTGCAAGAGTAAGTTTGACAATTGTGGATGAGTGGTTCATTTAAAAGTTTACGCTTCTTCAGTCTATTCCTACCGGTGAGGAGATCAATCTCCTTCCAGGCATTGGCCCCCGGTTTGATTTGTTCGACTCTGTTTTTAAAACTCAGATTGAGGTCAAAATTAATCTTGATGTCTTAATGTTAGACAGAAGTTTAATTTGTCCTGCTAGCTCCATGTACTCAGGTGATACGGTATTGAGATGTTTTTGAAAAATTTATATTGCGTGTTTTAATTAGAGAGTGTGTCTTATTAAAATTAATACAAAAATGCTTTTCATTAAAACTGTCAGTATGACAGCTCAATATTTCTAAAAAGTAATTTTTTTCTTAAATCAACTAAAAAAAATATAGTTGTTCGGCGTATTTATTTTTGTTGAAATAACACACAGTTAAAAAATGGTTAGTCGAGGAGTCTTATTCAATTTTAATAAAAGATATTTTTCTCAAATAATTAAATGGTACAAAGTTAGTGATATAGAAAAAATTGTACATCCATTTTCCAGCGTTACAATCAATACTGGGATTAAAACAATTATTCGCCCTTTTGACCTACTTGATTGTCCGAATGCAAACAAACTTAGAGCAACTTTATTTGCATTAACAAATAATTCTTCTGCTAAAATACATATAATCACAAAAGATAATAACATTATTATAAATAGTATAGTAAAAGAAAAAGCAGAACAAATTAAATGTTTATTAGAAATACCAGTAAGAGCCAGCATTAAAGTTAATTCCACAGAAAATGTAGAGGTAAAAGACATCCATAGCGATTTAATTTCGATTAAAAGTAATAAATCTATAAATACTCATAATATAAGAGGAACAGAGGTTTTATTAAATACAGAAGGTAATATTGAAACAAAAGGAATATTATTAGGCAAAAATATAACAATATGTACAAAAGACGAAGGGGTAATATTTAATTTTAAATTTTTTGTTTATAAATTAAAATAATTTAAGTTCCTATAGAAAATTTATTTAGACAAACTTCAAGGCGATACCGTTAAATGTCAGTCTGAAAGAGGATCAATTGAAGTTAATGCTTCATATGTTGAAAATTCAAAATTTACAAGCGATTCTGGATTAATGCTTTTAAATAATATTCATAAAAAATCTGAAGTTTATATTCTTAAACATGGCAATATTGAAATGAGTAAGGCTTTTGTTTTTTTTTGAATCTTTGGAACGTTTTAGTAGAAAAAACATTTATTACACAATTTTCCACTTTTAATTATTTTTTCTGGTATTTTATTGATTTAACTCATTCTTCCCTAGATGGTATACATGGAAATATATATATAAAATCTAATGGGGGTGACATGGATTTACAGTTCTCAGAAATCTATGGTGATAATATTGTACTGGCTAACAGTTCAGAAATGATTAAAATAAATATTTCGGATAAAGTTGAACAAGAATGTTCTATTGAAATTATTGCAGCTAATGTTATACTTCAAGATTCATTAAAGTATTTAGCAAGTTTTCTAGAAAGAAACAATTACTTTAACATGAAAAAAACAGATAATAAATTACAAGTTTCCACATCAGGAATTTTAAAATTTGGAAAATTATCATGGGCTGACAATATAAAAAGAATGATAAAAAGTTATCACAAAAATTTGAGTCAAACTGTCGACTAAAACATCTAAAAGCTCTGAAACACGATGTTTCAATGCCGAATTAAAATTAAATTTGGATTTTCGATGCATTGCTTAACTTACACACCTTATGAACGGAGTCAACGTTGATTCTCTACCGCTAAGACAGGAGAAAAATATAACTTCTTGTAAATGTCTTCACTTATTAGTAAAAACAAAATAAAAATATTTTGCATAGTAACTATCGAAATTTATTGAAATTTCAAAAAAAAATTTATTTTGTTCTGTATGACGTCCTCGGTTATTGCAGGCACATAGGCAACCGCACAATTTTCAATTGTTTTCTAGAAACTCGCTCTTAATTTTAATCTTTTTTATCTGACGTATATTTAGTTTATTAATAGATATGGCTTAAATGGAAATGCTTTCGATATGACGCTTTTGGGCGTCGTCATCTATAACAGATAAAATTATTCAATATTCATAAAGGAGTTAATGAAAGAATATACATAAATATTATGTTTTGTAAAATATTTTATTATAATATCTGACACAATTAAAAAAAAATCATTTTTTAAAATTATAAGCCTTTGTATCGTTTGTTTAAAATACATCAGATAGCCCTGTATGGAAACAAAAAGAAAAAGTAAATTATTATTCCAGTTTAAAATAAAACTAATTTATATATTATAGGAATATTATATCAGGATAGTATTTATCATCAAAGTTTTTTTATTATGACAGGGATAACTGTAAAGAATTCATCATACAATTTTAAAGTTAAGAGTTAGCATTTTTTCGTACTTACTTTTTTCAATATTGTCCTAAATCATGCGAAGCACAGCTATATACAATCTCTGAAATTAAATTTTATTTAGTTTTCTAAATTTTGAGGAATTTGAAAAGCTGTATAAAATAAATTTCAGAAATAAACATCGTCAAAAATAATTACGATATATGCTTGTCTTTTTGTTTAACTCATCATAATTAATTTTGGTGAGGTTATCTAATCAACAAATTACCTTGTTTGAATTTTATTTTAAATTTCACGTTAGGTCTTCTTTTTGTAATTCGCTCCTGCTCTTTTATGCAATTCAGAAGCCCATATAAAATAAACCTCTGGTGTAAATAACTATAAAGTCAAAAGAAAAGAAAAATTATTTACGTCATATAATCTATTCGATTTACGTTTTCAATTGAAAAATTTTTCAGAATACAATAACCAATCGTCAATTTTAATACGCCTGGGGCGGTACATTAATTCATCATTTAATCTTAATTATCATTATTAAATAGAAGAAATTGTAAAATATTATATCAAATTTAAAATAATCAGTAAACAAATTTATGTATAAAGAAAAAAAATATACCAAACTTACATTCCAAATTACATTTTAGGATCCTAGTTGTTCATGCAATCAGAGACGGCAGCGTTGTATTCGATAGAAATTTCTGAAGAACTAAACACTGAAAAATTAAACAAAAAATTAAGTTATCTATGTTATCCTTTTAAATTCACACTTTTATTTCAAAAGATTTTCAGAATAAAACCAATCGTCAATTTTAATACGCCTGGGGCGGTACATTAATTCATCATTTAATCTTAATTATCATTATTAAATAGAAGAAATTGTAAAATATTATATCAAATTTAAGATAATCAGTAAACATATTTATGTATAAAGAAAAAAAAATATACCAAACTTACATTCCAAATTACATATTAGGATCCTAGTTGTTCATGCAATCAGAGACGACAGCGTTGTATTCGATAGAAATTTATGAAGAACTAAACACTGAAAAATTAAACAAAAAATTAAGTCATCATGTTACCCTTTCAAATTCACACTTTTATTTCAAAGATTTTCAGAATAAAACCAATCGTCAATTTTAATACGCCTGGGGCGGTACATCCATTCATCATTTGATTAGAGCTAAGATTATTAATATTTACCGCTTTTCAATAAAACGAGGAAATATATATTAAAATAATTTTGATTTATTTAAAGAATTTCCCATTAAACAAAAACTTGTGTCTTAAATATATTAGTATTAATAATACATAAATTATTAAACTTATGAAATAACTTACACGTGTATAGAACACTGTCGTAAATAGTACGTCCTTCTTCACAGACATCTTGATATAAAATGGCAAAAGAAAACGTGGTTTGGCGGATATTGAGATAAAGCTAAAAATGTATCAGAGATGGCACTTAAGTATACTTGGAGTGTGTTTTTTTAATCAACTCAATTTGAGTTATTTTAACTGAAGGAAGCGTTCATTAACTAAACGAAAATTAGATCGAATGTCAAGTTAGCTGCCAATTTTAGTTTCGTTAAAATTTTTGTTAACAATTATTATTTGCAATTTTAATTTAATGCTAAAAATAAAATATACTTCAAAATCAAAATTAAATAAAAAGTGGCCTGTTCAGGAGGTAATGATTCTTCTCTTTTGGATTTTTTTTTTAGTATGGAATGATTTATTATCGAGCTGCCTTCTTCCGGCAGCTCTTTAATAATATCATTAAAATTATATTCTTCTGGGAGGTTTATTTGGACAATATTCGTATCCGTCGAACACGTCGCAGGTGGGGTTGTTTTTGGATGGTTTCCAAATATACCTTCCATTTTTAAGTAATGATCCCAATGCTTGGGATCATTACCCGTGGACTGATTATGGTCTTTAACTTTTTTATAAGTAGCTTTTAAATTTAGTAATTTTTGATTACATTGCTGCCAACTGAATTTCCGTCCGCGAATTTTTTCTAATTCTTTTGCGATTTCCATAAAGAATGCTTTTTTGAATGAACTCAGATTTTCTTTTCTGGGCTGCACTAAATCGAGAAGACAATTAATGTCCCCAGAGCTCCATTTCCCGGCATAGAAGTTGTCTTTAAAAGAAATACATGCATAATATTTAAAATAAAAAAAAGAATCATTACCTCCTGAACAGGCCATTTTTTATTTAATTTTGATTTTGAAGTATATTTTATTTTCAGCATTAAATTAAAATTGCAAAAAATAATTGTTAACAAAAATTTTAACGAAACTAAAATTAAATTTACTTTTCGTAAATAATAATCCATTATAAATGCAAGAAAACTAGTTTAAAGGTATAAATTGTATTTTTTGAATGACTTGTAAAGTAATTATTGCGGTGAATATACTTCTGAATGTAACCATGGCTCAGATCGCTTTTCAATTCGCTTTCCAGTTCGCTGTCCAAATCGCTAATCTAGACACATAGCCATATAGAAGGTGTTTCACAACAACATTATGGGTACGTTTCCACTGGTTGGTTGGTTGGTTGGTTCGATGGAATGGTATCATGCTTCTTCGAAAAACTATTTCTAATATGAAAAATCATCTGTCATTATTGTATGGTAAGGTGACAAAAAATTTTAATTTTTTAATTTTTAATTTTTAATCTTTTAATCTTTTGCAAAGCACTAAGATTCTGCGTCATAGTTTCACCTATATTAGACACCGCTTCTAGAACCTGACTCAAAACTGACAGCTGATTCTAGAATCGGTATTTCACAGCGCTTCTAGATTCTAGACTCATTTTGTATATATGTAGGTTTTTATATGTATCTGTAATTTGTAACGTTTTAAAGTGTCAAAAAGTGTCAAAAGTATATAAATTTCATAAAGCAAAAATAATTTTTAAAGGAAAAATAATTTTATAAATGATTAAAGAACCTTATACTTAGAACTAGCTTTGGTGAATTTTTAATTTTACTTTTCCAATATATTGTAATCTTTAAGCCTCAACAAATAAATGATAATGATGATGCATACTATGTTATGCAGTTTTTCTACAGTTAATAATACTTAATTTTTTTAGGATATGATAACTAATGAGGAAGTACTTATAACGGCAGCAGGAGCTGCTGCTGCTTTTTTTATTGCAGCAGCTAATGCTTACCGAAAAAAAGAAGAAAAAACCGGATTTGGGTAAAAGAGTGGTGAAAAAGCAGGGCAAATATTGGCAACACACAATTTTTGATGCGAGAACTGCAAACAAGTTCAAAGGATTTTAAACATTTTTTGCGAATGGACGAGGCATGCTTCAACACTATATTATCAGCTATAAAAACTGATGTTTCAAAAACAAACACTACCATGCGAGAAGCTATTCTTGCGACGGAAAATTTAGCAGTAATAAATCAAGCTTTAATAAACCAAATAATTATTTTTTTATGTTCACAGAAAAAAAAAGTAAGAAGTGCCGATATATTAGAAACAAAAGCGCAAGATGCGCTGGATATTATAAAAAGCATTAAAGAAAAAACCCCACAAGCTCGCTTTTGCGAATACCTGTGCGGCGAGTTGAATATTTTCAATGAGATGTAGCTAAAAAAAGTTACGAGAAACATACTGAAAGTGGTATGGGATGCTGCAGAAGAATTAAATAATACCAAAGAAGTGGCAACAAATGTAACATTTTCTAATTTAGCGCATGAAGGTATGTCCAAGCCACAAGAAGCCTATGAGGAAGAGATTTACTGAAATGACTGAAATAATAAATAAGTCAAATCCTTTCCAAGCAATTAGGAATACTTGGGCGCAGTATTTTGCTGAAGAAGGGAAAATATAAAGTAAACACGAAAAGTAGTAACGATATAAATTGAAAATGTATATATTTATTTAGAAAAACTTTTATTATTAGCCGTGTATATATTTTTAAAATTTTATTTTAGTTTTACGATTGAAAAATAATAAAATAATGAAATCTTTATATGTATTTGAATTTACTGTATAACTCACCTTTAGTAATATCGCTTCTTCCTGGGAAGAATTTTCAATAGGCTCCTGTTAAAAATTATAAATAAAATTTTCCTTATTTATTGTGTCTTAATAATTATATTTACCAAAGAAAAATCGAAAGTTGAAGTACTTTCAATGCTATCTGTTCCTTCTATTAGGAACAGAAGATCTTGATAGCACCATAATTTTGGAACATAAAGATCTTCCGTTCTTGCCCCACTTTTTCTAGACTTTAAAATTCAATACTTTTCTCTTCTTATTTGATTTTGCAAAGTTTTAATTTTATTTTTAATCATTATAATTGAAACACTTGGCTTTATTTTTCCTATTTCTGTTTTTAAATGTTCTAAAGCCCTTGCCCTTTTAACTTTATTTGTATTATTATCGTCTTTAACATCATATAAACATCGATGCTCACGAAGTAATTCGATCAACATCGAAGTTTCTGGACGATTCCAGTTTTCCATTTTTTAAACTGTTAAATACTGAACACTGAAATTGAACACTCAAACTGAACACTGTAAAAAATTTAAAAACTGTAAAAACGCCACAGACAGCCGAAGTACGCAAAATTTAGAAATGCTTAATATAACTACGTATCTTGTAAAATATGAATGGATAAGTCTGCCTTACCATTAAAAACCCTTAAATTAAAATTAAATTGTATTTTATAAATAAAAGACCTTTAATTCAAATACATTTTTATTCATTAATATTTTGAAACATAATATAGAAAAATTACAAAAATTGGAATATTTTAAAACATATAAAAAGATTACAAAAAAATAGCTCACATATAAATTTCTAATCCACAAAAATTCATGAAAAATATATACAATTTTAATTAGCTTTAAAAAGTTTAATATATAAAATTTATTAAATAAAAAAACTTTATCGGCTTTATCGGTGAGCATACTATATTTTCAAACTCAGAAGTATCTCCGAAAATTTCGAATTTCCCCCTTACCTGGTGTCTCTCTAGCCTAAAAACTAAAGTGAGTCAGGTTCTAGAAGCGGTGTCTAATACAGCTGTTTTTGTTGAAAAACTCATTATGGGCATTCTTTTATTTTTAAAAACTTATAAATTTATTAATCTATTGAATTAAAATTACATTTAAGAACAATGCACCTTAACTATATTTTTCTTTAAACTTTCTAAATACTGAAATGTCAAAAAAAAATGAATAAACCGCATATACCGGTGAGAGATGATTTTTCATATTCGCATTATAGTTTTTCGAAGAAGCATGATACCATTTCATCGAACCAACCAAAAGTATAAGTAAAAGTTATTTTAAATATGGAAGTCCACACAGAGATGCTCCTTTTGTATGAGAGAAAGAAGAAGATAAAGATGACAAGATTAATATTACGAAAAACATAACCTTAAAAGTAATAAATTAATAAAAAAGTAATGTAAGAGCTATTATGGGTGGTTTCAACTTGTAAAATTTTATTAGGGGTGTTTTAGTCGACAGTTCAAATTAGATGCCTGGCACAAATAAGTTAGCAATGCCCAAAGAAAGTAACACGTGGAGTTTTGAAATGTCAATAGAATTTTAAGGCCATGTCAGCTTGTAGTGAAATTATTGATGATATCGAAGATTTAATCTCTTCACAAGATATTACTCCAAAAGATCGTTATGCGAATAAGAAAAAAGTAAATGTTCGACCAAAAAAGGAACAAAATGTAAACTTGGATTCTACTTTTAGAAAACGAAAAATTTATGAAAGTATCATTCCGGGAAAACAACACATTTATGTTAAAACATGGGGTTGTTCTCATAATAACTCAGATTCTGAATATATGGCAGGACAATTGGCTGCTTATGGATATAATTTAGTAGAAAACAAAGAAAATGCTGATTTATTGCTACTAAACAGTTGTACAGTAAAAAATCCTTCAGAAGATACATTCAGAAATGAAATTCAGTCTGGGATTGATATGGGCAAACATGTGGTTGTTGCAGGATGTGTTCCTCAAGGAGCACCAAAGTCTGATTATTTGAAAGGTATAATCATATATTTGAAAGAATAAATTTTTGTTTATATATCTATCATTAAAGGCTTATCCGTAATTGGCGTACAACAAATTGATAGAGTTGTAGAAGTAGTTGAAGAAACACTTAAAGGTCATTCTGTTCGTTTACTACATCAAAAAAAAGAAAATGGTAAAAGAATTGCTGGCGCAAAACTTTCATTACCAAAAATTCGAAAAAATCCTTTGATAGAAATAATTCCTATCAATACGGGCTGCCTAAATCAATGTACATATTGTAAAACAAAGCATGCAAGAGGTGATCTTGTTAGTTATTCGCCTGAAGAAATAGTTGAAAGAGTTAAACAAGCTTTGGAAGAAGGATGTGTAGAAATTTGGTTAACATCTGAGGATACGGGTACATATGGCCGAGATTTTGGTAGCTCATTGCCAGAACTTTTATGGAAAATAGTTGATGTATAAATTACATACATTGAAAAATTCATTAAATTTTATTTTGTAAAAACTTCATTACAGGTTATTCCAGAGCCATGTATGTTAAGAATTGGTATGACAAACCCACCATATATTTTAGAGCACTTAAACGAAATCTCAAAAATTCTGCGCCATCCAAGAGTTTATTCATTTTTACATGTTCCAGTTCAAAGTGGGAGTGACTGTGTCCTTTCAGATATGAAACGTGAATATTGTCGTAAAGATTTTGAAAAAGTTGTAGATTTTTTAAGAAAAGAAGTACCCGGAATAACAATAGCTACAGATATTATATGCGGTTTTCCTACCGAAACTGATAAAGATTTCAAAGAAACTTTAAGTCTTTGTGAGAAATATAAATTCCCTAGTTTATTTATAAATCAATTTTATCCACGTCCAGGAACTCCAGCTTTTCGTATGCCAAGAGTTCATGCTAAACATGTAAAAACAAGAACAAAACAGCTTACAGAACTTTTTCATAGCTATCAACCATTTAATGAAAAGATTGGTGAAATTTATGATGTTTTAGTCACAGAAATTTCACATGATAAAAGGCACTATGTTGGTCATAATAAATTCTATGAACAAATTTTGTTACCAATCACTGAAAATCTAATGGGTAAATCTGTACAAATTAAAACTATATCTGCTACAAAATTTAGTATGATTGGTGAAATATTTGATGAGAAAGAAAAATGGATTAGCTGCTCAAAAAATAAAAATTTGAAAAATGGAAATTTAAGTAATATAAATATTCCTCTAGAAAAAAATAAGTTATTTTATTTTTTTATATTGATTCTAATATCTTTTATTTTACGACTTGTTTTTAAATATTATTAGAGTTCCAATAAATAAAATGGCTAGATATTTGTTAAAATGGTACAAAATAAGATCCAAACTTAATTAAAACAAGAGATTTTTTTTTATTTGTATAAGAATGGTACAAGTCTACTTTATTTCTTTTGATTTTCAGTCTTTTTTGATCAGTAAAAAATAGACAATACAATACAAAATATTAAATAATTTTCTTCACAAAGTGAGACACACTTTTATTTAAAAATAAGCACAATCCAATAAAGTAGACTAGAATTTTGAGTTGTAAATAAAACGCAATAAATTTATAACTAAAAGTATGTTTTATTTTATATATTTAAACATTAGAAAATTAATAATGAGATTTTGTTGTAAAACAATTAAACTATTAAATAAAATTATCTAAATTTACGGCTCATTAGAAAAAATATAAAATATTGTCAAAAAGTTTGTCACGATTTCTTTTTGACTTACAAATTTCAACTACATATTTATATAAATTAAATAATTTACTTATAATAAATTGTTCTAAAAGTTTTATAAATTATGAAAAAACGTAATCTTTAGAAGGTTCTGTACCAAAATAACGATCACCAAAATTTCCAATTCCTGGTATAACATAAAATTTTTCATTAATTTCAGGATCCAAAGCTGATGTAACAATTCTAACCTGAAATTAATTTTAATATTAAATGAATATTTTGTTATTGTTATTGTTTACATTTGGGAAAGCATATGCTATAGAATGTACACCAATTTCTGCCATCAATAGTGATACAAGTAAAATATTTTCTTCAGGAACATCATGATCAAGAATAACTCTTATTGCCATCATTGCAGCTGCACCTGTTGCAACAGTAGCATCCATAAGTACAACTTTATAATCTTTTATATCTTTTGGTAATCGTAAATAATATAACTCTGGTTCACCAGTTGTTTGATTTGTTTGAATTAAAATTTTTCCTATTCGAATGTCTTTACATACATCACAGACCGCCTGCTCCATGGTTTCACCTGCCCGAAGAATTGAAACGCCACAAATTTTTTTGCATGCAACTCGTTTACCTGTTGTTCAATTATATAAATTAAAATTTCAATTTTATCATGAAATATAAATAGCTGGAAAATATTAATAAGTAAAATTTTTTACCATGATAAGGAACACCTTGCGGAGTATCTATGATTACTTCATCAAAAGGAAATAAACTTAATGCATATTCTATAACTAGACGGATAAGTCGTTTTGAATAAAAAATAAATTCATCTCTTGGTGTACTCCTATTTCTAATAAACGTATGTAGACCTTTGATCTATAAAAAATTATTTAATTAAAAATGAAATAAAAAATTCTAATAATATTACTTGTGGAGTTGAAGGCAATAAATGCAAAGAATTAGGCATAGGCTGACCAATATATGAATGTGCTAAAGTTTCACGTAATTTAAATCCTCTCTATTTAGAGAACAACATTTACACAGTTTGGTTGTAAAAACAATAATTTTCACTTACTAATTGTAACTGTGTATGAACATGCTGCACAATCAAGTGAATAGCTACGTTATTATCTCCACCACGAGGAACTATATTCCATAATCCCAATTAAAAATATTTAATATAATAAAAATAAAACTAATAAAAAAAATATATTTTTGAACCTATAATATCTGCATGAGCCATTGTTGGAGCTATGTAATTACAATACGATGGCTTTACCATTGTTGAATACTGCTTAAGTACACCTTCTAAGTCTCGGCTACGTTGAGAGATGTCCCTGTTTAATATAAAAAACATTTAAATATAAAAAAAAATTTTTGTTTTTTAATTCGAAGGAGATATTTAAAATATTAATCTATAGAATTGTTTTTTTATCTTTCTTTTAAAACGAGTTGGTAATTAATTTGAATTAAAAGAAGCTAAGTTTTTATTTGTAAAAGTTCCTTATTATGAAATATTTATAAGAAAATTTATTATTAAAACAATAATCTCACCGTTTTAAACGTCTAGCTAAGCGAATATCGGAATCTGTATCAACAAAGACTTTCATATCTAATAATTTAAGTATTTCAGGACTATGAAATACGAGAATTCCTTCAAATATTATTACATTGGCACCATACATAGTTTTCTAAAATTATTTAAAACTAATTTTAAAAAATTAAATTAATCAATTACATACTGTATGTGGTTCTCTTGAATGTGTTACAAAATTATAAATTGGCACTTCAACTTTTCTTCCTTCTTTTAACTTTTGTAATGTATCTAACATGAGTTCTATATCAAATGCATCCGGATGATCAAAATTATATTCATTTTTAATTGCTAAATCATGTTGCTTTTCATTTAGTATCTAAAAATTCAATTATATAATTTAAACAATCAAACTTTTCTATAATAAAAGATAGGACCTTGAAAATTGTTACTTCATAAATATGATTAGATTTACTTTTTTTTTAAGAAAAAAAAACCTATTAACAAAATATAATTACTTTGTAAAAACAATCCATAGAGAGTTGTGTAACCCAAGGAACATCAAGACATTCAATAATTTTTTGCGCTACAGTAGTTTTACCAGATGCGCTGCCACCGCAAATACCTTGTGTAATAAAACAAAAATTATTAATTTAAATATTTATCTTTTTAGTTAATTATTAAGCTTAAATTATTTTGTAAACAATGTTTAAAAGACAATAATAATTGTTATTGAATGAATTAATCATAAAATATTTACCAATAACAAACGGCTCTACTTGTTGTCCCGCACAATTGTACCATGGTGGGCGGCCAGCTGTGTAAATAGTCCTATTATTTGAACGTATAATTAATTCAGATGAATTTGTTGATGTTGCTTGATTCATTGAAGTTGTACGTTGTCTATTATTTTTATTTCGGCAAATACGTGGAGATCTTTCTGGTGAATCAGAAGAATTTGATCTAGATGATTTAACTGGTACTGTTGTTGGTGATGCTGGACAACATTGAATATTTGATGTACCACTAAAATTACTCATTTTGTCATGATCTAAAAATAGTGGTTCAACAATATCCGGGTTGTTATCTCTGATATCACTAAAATATAATATAAAAAAAAAGTTATTATTTATACTCATTTTTATAGTTTGAACTATTTGATTTTTTTTTTGAATCAATTTTGATTTTATGTGTACTGATGAAAATATATATTTGTGCTAAGAGAAATCTGAACTTATAAAAATAAAATAACACTTTTATATTAGAAACTTTTTGTTCAAAAACACAGCATCAAAATAAAAGCTTGATTTAATAAGTGTTATGTAGACTCTCTTATTACACTGAAGGTGACCATGAAATTTTAGTTTGCTGACATTGAACTTAGCTAAATGAAGCTGGGCATTTTAGTCCCTTAAATGAAATGAATAAGAAAGGCAAAAATATCATTTTTATTGCAGAGATATCTGACCTTTTGAAGATATCAAAAGATAGCGGCTCCATCATTTTATATTATCATTTGTCCATGAGTACTGGAAGTTCTAGGATGAAATTGTACATAAAATTATTCTACACACCTGCTTTAAAAAAGATAGTATAGTTTTGGAGCAAATGTTTCACTTCTTAAGGAGACTTTGTTAGTTAATCAAGTTGAATTTTGCTAAAAATTTGCATTTTTATTTGTCAGCCTTGGTACTTACTAACTGATGTCTTAACGAATCAAATTTTAGTTTTTGTAAAAGAATTTTTTATTAAATTTAAATAAATTTTCATTTTCTAAACAATTATTTTCTTTATAAAAATAATTCTCGGGTTACATTTTTTCTTTAACAATCAAAACTATAAAATCATGAACTAATCATTTTTTTCATTTTAAAAACATAACAACTCATGTTATGATTAAATCATATAAAAAAAATTGGGTAAATGATAGCCATTAGAAAGATATATGTGTGTAAATAACCATAAATATATATATTTTTATTTGCCTCCATACAAATACTTATATATGTATATATAAAAAATAATAGACTCTTAAGTTTTGTTATGACGGCATGGCAAAATAACCTAATTTGAAATTCAATTAATTGTTTTTGACGGCTATTATTTTTTTGTTGGTTTTTTATTTATAATGAACCCAAATATTTAACTGATAGCTGAAAAATATTAAACACTCATCATTTTAGATTTTTTCTCTCACTCTCTCTAATATTATCTATGGCAATAATAACTTCATCACTTTTTGGATTTTGTTTATAGCGAAATTTTGAATTGAAAGTAAAAGTTTTGGCGAAATTTAGCAGAGAGAAACGATCAGCATGAGATTTCCTATTATCAAAGCTTTAGATCAAATAGTATTATATATTTTTTAATTGTAGTATAGTAAATACAGTCATATTTTTTTATATATGATAATTTTTATAATGACAATGATAAGAGCTATTTCTTTGAATATTTAATATTAAAATAATTTTAATCGATCATGTTCTTTCATGTTTTGTCATTAAAATCATATTTTTATTTAAAAAATAAATTTTTTGAACCTATAAAGAAAAATCAGTAGGTAAAGCTTTGTGAATTATTTATTTGAATAAAATTTCCTGCTTTAAATTAAAATAGCTTTTTCCTCCTATTTTACTTGTATTAAAAAGTTTAAGTTTTTGTATTAAAAGTTTAATTTTAAAAAGTGTATATAATTCAAAGTACAGTTTTTAAAAGTGTAATTGGATGTAATGTGTATACTTCTTCCAAAAATGCTTCTGGATACATAATACATACATACATACATTGTCTTTAAAAAAAATGGTGATATTTTCAATGGCTTTAAAGTTTAGAATCTTTAGAATATAAGAAAAGTTAGAAATTTTTATTCCAAGTATATCTACCACAATATAAGATTACATATAATATACCTATTATTAAATATGGATGATACAATTAAATAATTAATAAAGAAAATGTTTAAGCAGTTTCTTGAATAGGCCCAAAGTATTTTAAAAAATTAAGAAATATTTAAAAAATTTATAAAATACAAAAAATTATTTAAAAGAACTTCTGATAGTATCTAAAAATAACTTTTAAATTTTGTGATTATTTTGAAAACAAATATTTTTCTTTTTATGGCATAATAAATTTAAGCTTACAGTTAAGTCGCACATACAATTTATTGAGCCTATTTACACTTAGGCCAATTACCGCTGAAGTATCTAACTTTATGAGACCAAATAGCATGACAGAAGCAAGTTAAACTTCGAAGCTTGAAATTTTTTAACAACACCGACGATTTTCTTCAGAAAAAATTAATGGATTTTTTTTTAGAATTCTCGCAAAAAGTCACATCCTGTGTACTTTCTACGTGATAAAGGCTTTTTTACTGATGAAGTTTTCTATTTTATGCGCGGATTAATACGATCAATTATAATCGAGTTAATTCAGATCAGCTGCATATAAAATTACTGTTAACTAATGACCTTATATGGATTTATATCTTTTAAAAAAAATTTACCATAATTTTTCAAATAAATAAAAGTCAGTTTTTGGATGCTCCTCTTTAAAAATCCTTAAAAAAGTTTGTGGTATATGAGCTATTTAACTTTTAATAGCGTTTTTTAAAAATAAATACTTGTTTCTTGAAGTTTTTGCATTTGAACAATTATTTGGTTCAAAGAAATTTAGTTCAAGGTAATAATATTATTAATATTATCAACCGCTTTTTTATAAAAGTGTAAAATTTTGTGATAATTTAAATTCTTGTATTTTTTGTTGTTGATAAATTAAATTTTTTTTAGATAAATTAGTAATAACTCAATTAAACTTTTCAATTAAAAAAAATATAATGCTTTAAGCAATTAAATTTCTTTTGTTACACTAATAGATGTGTAAAGGTGCTATTACACCTTCATATAAATATGGAAGAAATGTCACATTCTATATGTTATAATCTGTATAGTGTAATAGCTCTTCTGAAAAATTTTTTTTTCAGAATGATATATGTATCATATTTCAAATGTCACTACCTCTCATATTTATATGAAAGTGTAATAGCACCTTAACTAAAAATGAAACTAGTTTAGAATCGAATTCATTCTTATAATCCCTTAAATTACTAAAGAATTTTTGAATATTTTGGAGAAATTCATTCTTTGTAGCAAAATTCTTGAAAAGATAAGGCCATTTCCGTGTTTGATATATTACAGAGTCGACCTTGGGCTTAAGATTCGAGAGGTTAAAAGTTAATCTAAAAAAATTTTTTAATAATTAAAAAACTTTATAGTAAAATTTATATGACTTACTAATATAAATTTAATAGAATATTAACCTTCCCAACATGATATTGAAAAAACTAATCATACGTTATATAAATAAATTCATTTGATGGCCGGCCGGCATGAAATAACTTATATATGCCTTTGATAAAAGCTTGTTTTCATTCATTCTTAAAAAAAATTAAACATTGTTAATAAAAAGTAACATGTGAATATCATAAATTACATAAAAGTTTTTATATTAAAACGTCATGATAACCTGCGTTTTGAGAAATGTATTGGAAATAGCCTGAAAAACGTGTCAATGTTTTGTTAAATATTTTGACCTGACATGCGCCACGTTCAATTCGAAATCACGAGAAAATTATTTTTAGCTTCAAACTATGTCCAATGAATGCCCCTTATTTTAATTAAAGAAAAAAGACATTATAAAAATTCCTATTTTAATATTAATTCCTCCAATTGTAAAACACCATTTTTATAAAATTATTAATTTATATAAGCAAACCAAGTTTTATATATACAAAGAACTGTTAAACTGAAACAAAGACTTGTGACATCAATGTATTCTATAATAAAGTAAATAAATTGCATAAATTATTTTTATCATTAAAATAAAAAGAGATGAATGAAATATAGTATAAAATTCTACGTAAAAAAAAAATTTACATGTGGCCATTTATTCCAAATGTTGGCATTTTGGTTTATTTTTCAAAACACAAAGATTGTATTAAAATTACACAGCTTATGAATGTATTAATTGTTTAATATATTATTTAAACTATATTCACTACGTAATAATCTTATAATTATCACAGTCACAACAATATTCTAAATAATTGCATTACGATTAATTTACAGTTTAATATTGTTTTTGTACCTGTCAGAACTGGCTGAACTTGGAATATCAGACAGTCCATGCTCTCTTGTTGCAGACATCTTTGTGACTGCGACACCTGGGGAATGTATACAGATATGAATATATCCCAAAGAGCTTTATTATTTTAGCTTAATAAGTGTGTTTTAGTGTGTGTGTCATTTGCTTTAACAAAGAAGTATATTAAATAAAAAATATCAAAATACATGATTTTTATTAATTAAAATATAATTTTAAATTATTTATAATATTGAAATAATAATAATAAATAATATTTGTTTGTAGCGCTGTTCTGCTAGCAACAAAAAACAAGTCTATAGATTTTCACTACTTTTATTTTATGTACTAGACTGTTTTTTTTGCAGCAGGGTATTTTATATTCTTACTAATAAGATGGTTTTAATAGTTTTTTTTGCCTTAAAAAAATCCACTTAAATAATAATATTATTATATTAGCATAATCAACATAATTATATAAACTTGTTATAAATTGTAATAATTGATATGTAATTGTTAAATTAGTCAACAAATTAGTTAATTATTTATCCTTTGTAAAATTATAGAAGAAATATTAACAATTACAATGACCCAAATTTAGGGCGACCAACTTTCTGAATAGTCAATGCGGGACATTTTCAAAATACTAGTGTGAATTTTATATTTATTAGATCTGTTGGCCGTTATAGTTGTTTTTAAATTTATTTTTCTGTTTTCTTTCTTTTATATAAAAAGACGAGCCAACATATTTTAAATATTAATATTTTTAAAAAAAGTCAATTAAATTTTTTTTACATAAAACGTTTTTTTTTTGCATATATCCATTCATTACAGCTTTGGAATTATTAGAATTATAGCCTTTTTTACATATATCCATTTATTCATTACATTTTTTATGATAATTTTTTCTAATATTGTATATAAATATAATACATATAAATCTAATATAAGCTTCACTTTCACTTGTATTTATTATTTTAATGCAGTACTTTCAATTAAACTTAAAAATGACATTTGATGACAGTGGAACATTTTAGAAAAAAAGGTTAACTGTGGCCCTGTCTGAATCGCCTATCAATGTGACCATCATTTATTTTTAAAATTATATTTTTCATATGAATGAAATTTTTTAACTAAATCTGGGTTTTGCTTTAAAATTTCATAAAAATTCTCACAGCTTCCAATGTTAAATTTTATTAAGAGTGTTGGGTCTGTTGTTCGATTTCTCGAGAAACAGATAGTTAGGGTGAAAAGAAATAAATACACACTTTTTACTTTATACATGAAAGTGTATTATTTCTGGGATTATTAAGGTTTACAAAAGGTGTTACAAATGAGATATATATGTTATAGTTATACAATGTTTAAAGGTTTGGAATCTTGAGTAACTTGCGACTTGGTATCTTTAGCTCAACTGATTTATTTTTTGCCTAGCTTCTAAGATGCTAAAGGTAAGCGGGTGTGGTCAAATTTTCCTTAATGTTATTTGGCTAAGAAATTTAAAAAGGGACATATATATAATGAATAAGGACAGGACATGATGCCATTTTTAGATAAAGGCATAAGGGTCTAAGTGCAAAGCTGGACTGCATATGGTTGCAATAAACTAATAAAATAAATTTTATAGAAATGTGGGAAAATTTAACAGGCCAACTAAAAACTAAAAAGTCTTTTCAAGACAAATAATCCGCACGAAGTAATATAAATATTTCAGGGCCATTAGTCCGAAAAATCTTAAGGTATTATATTCACTTAAAAGGTGTATTTTAGACACTAAAAATCTTACAGCTACTCAACAAAGAGCATTGCACGTAGCGTATCAATGTGTAGTGAAGATTTTTCAGATGTCCATATAGCATTCATTAGTGAAAAAAATCGTTATGTAGGTGCGTTTGTCCCTGGTAAGCAAAGAAGGTACTGGACCACGGCCAAGCAATTTTTGTATGGTATTTTATTTATTTCTAAATGTTCAAATGTCTCCATCCAGCGCTGTTCTGTACTTGAATTCATTTCCTGCCATTTCTTTAGTATATCTAAATTTACGTAATTTGACAAGTAACTTATTTCGTCGAACAAATTATCTTCATTTATTTCCGTAGCTGCCGTAGGCATCTGCAACCATAGATGTTGGTATGTCGACTGTACATCAGTCCATTTCAGAAGTTGATTCAATTGAATCCAGTTATATGTTTTAAAATCATTGTATTGATGGATATACTTTTGAAGGTACTTAATGCAATTGTGATAAAAATTACGAACATGCCCCATAAAATAACCTCTGTCGATTTGACCGCTCTCTACAAGTTTTGTCAACTCATTTCTTAAGGTCAGAGAAATGTAATCATTTTCTAACCGGGTGGTGTACTTGTTTATCAAATCTATAAACTTCTGGGAAACTTCCGAGAAGCTGGTCTTTTCAGCTTCTACCTTTTGATATAATCACTAAATATAGACGCTTGTATATGTATGAATTTTAACCACAGCTCTGAGAATTCATTAGAAAAAAAATGTTGCAGAACGGTAGGGCTTTTTATTGTGATAAAAAGTAAGATTTCAATGGCAGATACATTTGCAAAATTCTTTCAGCTGCAGGTAAAAGTGCAAGCTATCTTGTTCTACTGTATCTCAACATACTTTTATATTGCATCTCAGCTTCTTCACAAAAAGCTTTAAAATTTTCTACACGCACTGTGTATATGTAAAAGTATGAATAAATCTTTGTAACCATAAGTTCTATATCAACTGGAATATGGTGCTATCACATTCTTTGTAATGGCTTCGCACTTAGTTCTTCCACAACTAAACCTTTCACCAAAAGTTTTCTGAATTAATTTAGAAGTGCATTCCATTGATCTAAAACTTTGATTATGGCATATCGTATGAAAAGCCCACAAATCTTCAGCTTTTGCCAGCTCTGCTTCTTTTTCCCCGTAATTTTGTTGGCGGAAATAAGAAGCCATTGATGAAGACGAGCTTGCAGTAATAAGTGCTTTCTTGTGTTTGTCTGTTTTCAAATGTCTTTGCACATCATTTTTTCCACCGTGAGAAACAGAAAAGGTTCCGTTGCATTTGCTGCACCGTACTTCCGAAGTCGATGAAAAATGCTGTAAGAAAGGAAATTCTTTCTGCAATTCCTCGGTGAATCTGCAACTTCGCCTTTTTGTATTCAGCGGCAAATGTAATGTGCCATGACGTGCACTCATTGGTAATGGTAATCAATCTGGAAAGGAAGTTAAATTGTTATTTATCTCCACACACCCGTAAATTCTCTCACCTTTTTTTACTTAAAACTATTAAAATACAAAAAGTAACACTAGATCAGCTCCTGTAATAGTAATCAATCTGGAAAGGAAGTTAAATTGTTATTTATCTCCACACACCGGTAAATTCTCTCAGCTTTTTTTATTTAAAAAAGCAACACTAGATCAGCTCCTGTAATATTACGCATTGGGAGCACATTGGGGATTTGACATTTGGGGTTGAGGTTATGATATCCGGAATAAATATTTCATAAAAAAGGAATAGATTCATTAGTTGCAGTTGTACTTGATCTTTTCAGTTACAAAAATGTAAGAAAAAGCGAATAAATGTGGGACATGCGGTACACATTTGACGTTTTGCGGTACAATTTTTTAAATTACGGCAAAGCAGGATTTCAACCTCGAATGCGGGACTGTCCCGCGCAATCCGGGACGGTTGGTCGCCCTACCCAAATTACTTAAAGTTGGCTTTTTAATTAATTTAAGAGGCTTCCAAATAATGGACATTTGCTGAAAAGCGAATTTTTTAGTATATACATTTTTGTATGAAAATTTTCAAACTTAAATATCCGGAAATTAAGATGAACGCAAACCTGTTTAATACTCACCATTTATTAATAATAATAATTAGTTTAATAACTATTGAATTCACATGAATGCCATTTATTGTAACAAACTGCATTATGTAAATTCCCATCACTATTAATGATATAACATTTTCATAAGTGCTAAATGAAATACTTTTGTTTTTTTGTATTTATTCAAATATTCATCATTTCTTTATGGCAAATATTACAAATTGGCTTAGATGTAACTGTTACTTTTTTATTAGTAGAAGTTTTATAACAACATTGAAAAAAATTTGTTAAAGGAATTTTATTTCCATCCTCAAGTGTTTGTGGAAGAGTTTGACCTTTAGTTTCGGGTAAAAATAAGCTCATAATCCCACCAGATATAAGAAGTGTTCCCATCACTATCAATGGTAAGACAAGCATACTGCCACCCTAAATAATTATAATATCTTAGTTAATTTTTTTTATTTTCAAATATTATTTATACTATATTACCATATGATTTATAATTGGAATTAAAATTGGTCCAATCATTGCTATAACAGAACTAAAACTCATTCCCAATCCTCTAACAACTGTCGGATATAATTCGGATGCTTGTAATGGTAAAACTACAAATGCTGATGAGATGCCCATTTTGCCAATACAATAAAGTAATAACATTAGATTTTTATCATCCTGAAAAAAGTATGTTGATATACATGCTAGGCCACCAATTAACATTGATAGAAAAGTTATCCAGCGACGACCTATACAATCTACAATAAATTAACTTAACCAGCAATATAAACAAAATATTATATAGACCAACTTAAGCCAGGCCATAAAAATATGTATGTAGGAAGTTCAACAGCACCTGCTAAAAAAAAATTCCATATTTCATCATCTCCCAAAGCTGGGGCATAGTAACTTAGACCAACATAAACACTAGTATTTGCAAACCAAATAAATGTTATGATAAATGTTTTATTTCTCATATTTTTCGATTTAAATAAATCAGCAACACCATATGCAATCTCTTTACTATTATTTTTGTTTAAATTGGGTGTATTCAAATTTTGGCATAATATTTCGTCAAAATTGTATGGAACCTTACGACCATTTAATCTAAAATTAATTTATAGAATTAATTAAAGTAATTTCTTTTTACTTGAAAAGTAAAATGTTTGCGTTATAGTGGGTTCAGACAGCCCAACTCACAGCAGAAACTCACAACGATTGAGTTCATATAAAAAAATTGTGTTTTCACAGCGCCAATGCCTTTAGTTAACGTTTCGTTCCTCAAAAGTTCCACTGTCATTATATGTTTATATGTTTCAATAGTCACAATTCCTATTAGTGCTGCCATGAGTAAACTGCTATAACTCACAAAATCAACGTTCGGGAACGAAGATTCTCACAGTGATGCATTTGTCATTTTTCCATACAAAAATCAGAGAATCGCTGTGAGTTTTGGTTGTGAGCGCCCTGTCTGAACCCACTATTACACGGGAAAAATAAAAGCAAAACCCCATAGACTAAAATTTGTAATGTCCGACTGTTTTGACTTGCAGCAATTTTCTGATTGTCAATCTACGATATTTAATATTTTTAAATTTAATTAATAACTATATTTTTAACAAAAATGGTAAACTCAAGCAGCCTGTTTGACATATTATTTTTGAAAAATGCATGTTACGGTTATTTGAGAGTTTCTAATTATTTAGCGCCACCACAAAGAACAGTCAACAGTATTTTGATTTTTTATACAGTTTAAAAAATATAAAACGTGGTTTAAACGGATTTAAAATTTATTTTTATTTTGTTATGAAAAAGTTTGTGGAGCTGTAGACGATAATATCTAAAGATTTTATTACAAAGTTCTAAAGTCAAATAAATAAAAATAAATTATTGTGTTAAATACATAAAAAATAATTAATTAATTAAAATTTAAATAAAAAAAATTAATAATAAATAAAGTAGAATGTGGTCAACAAACAAAATAAGTATCATTCATTTTACCACAGTATGATAACGGGAAGATAACTCTATTTTATATTTTATTCTATTATTAAGGTGAAAATATTATCAATTTTTTTATTATTTATTTTTAAAACTTATTAAGAGACTTAGCAACTTTTAAGTTTTGAAAATTTACATAAACTTGAGGTCTAGTTGTATTTTCTGTGTCGTAAACTCACGTAAATGTTGAGTCAGGTTCGTGTTGGCAAAAAAAAGTTTTTGAATTAAATACTCTTCAACAATGAAGGTAATTTCTTGTTTGCCGGATAAGTGAACAAGTAGCATGTATGTGGGAGCCCGATATTTCTTCTTTATCAAGCTTACTGGGACAGTTATCAAACTCTTGTTAATCGAATCATATAACTGTCGAGTAGTTGACAGTTAAAATATTTTGTATCCAATATGTGATGGCAAAATAGAAACAATAAAATCCCAAAAAGCTTATCAAAATTTCAATTATTTTTGTGTAACCTGAAAATGGATAGTTGGATATGTAGTTTTTACTTACCTGCCCATTGTTTTTAAAATTTTTGCTGCTTTTTTATATTTTCCAACGGCAACTAACCATCTTGGAGATTCTGGCAGAATAAAAATGCATGAAAAAAGTAACAATAGAGGCAGTGAAACAGCTAATGATAAATAGCGCCAATCTCTTACAATATAAACTACTCCAGCAAGTAAAACAAGTCCAATTGAGTAAGCTATATTACAAACAATTGTACAGAATACCCTTTTATCTGGACCAACCATTTCAATAGCTAATAAAAATAATATATTTCTTTAATACTAATATAATTTATTATTTTAATTGATTTGATACCAAGAACATATGGACTTGCAAGTATAGCTGGAACTGTAAAACCTACAGCTATTCTTAGTACCAGCCAAGATGTATAATTCCATGTAAATGCACTAAATACACATGCAATTATTTCAATTACAAGATAAATATAAAATGAAGGACGACGACCCCAATAATCTTGTATATAACCAAAAATATAATTTCCAACTAGGCCTCCTAGACCAAATAACATCAAGGCTAGTGTTATGTATATATCATTGAAACAAACCAGATCCCACTTTTATAAAATAAAAACAAAAATTTATTATTTAAAATTTGAGCGAAAAAATTCAATTATTTACTTCTGTTACAACTGTGTTAGGAAAAATTGTTTTATCATAGTTCCAACCATTCGTACATTCAATTTTTTTTGCTTTCCCTGGATCACCGAAATCATTGATTGTATGCTGCTGTAAATCATAAGGAGTTCGTGTTTCTAAATATTGTACAATATCTGTATAATTTCTTAAATACATTAAGCATTCAGCATAATGATATTCATTATCCTTTAATTCCAAAGGAATACTAAAATTTTTGACTAGCTCTGGATATTTATAGACCCATGGTTCCATCTCTGGAACTTTACACCAATGCTTCGGCTTAGCAGCTATAAACAGTTGACTGAAATTATGTTAAAATATTTATTCTAATTGTTATTATAAAATTGATCAAAGTTAAATTACACCTAGGCTTAGGGTTCAGCTAATTTATTTTCGTAAAAAGTCGTTTATGGGATAACTATTATTACTTAAACTGATCTCAGTGATCTTGCACACTCTGGAAATTATTGTATTAAAATTTTAAAATACTCATGAAAACAAAAGAAATTGTAACTATTGTTCACCTTTTTTTATAATGTTCTTTATTAAAATTACTTGGTACTTCTAATTATTACTTCGATTAAATATTGGAACAAACAACAAAGGGCTGGAGATTCGGTAGTGACGTAGAATAAGTGCCTACCTAATATTTGACTGAAAGGAATTACTATCAAAAAAAGTCTCTTTAAGTAGAAGTTATACAAAATAATGTTTCATCTTTGGCAAAAGATCTAGGAATAAGTTTTCCAGCATAAAATATCTTTTAGGGATTGCAATGAAAATTTTTCTGTTCAAAGTATATCCTGGTCCCCAAGCTACTTTTACTACTAATACTTAGCTAATAAGTCTAAACAACAACACAGTTAAATTCAGAAAACAAAAATTTATCAAAAAATTAAACTTAAATTCTAGTTGTCATCCATACCTTAAAATCTATCAATTTTATTAGAAAAAAATTTCATCGGAGAAATTTTTTACTCAAATTAATAGAATTAAATTTTTTTACAAAACTGATTTATGTAAATATATTTTTGTAAGTTACATTCTTAAAAATAAATTTAATTAGAATTTGTCTATTCACCTATACGCATGGAAGGCACAGGGTAAAATTGCTGGCAATAAAACCGTACAAATAACAATTTTTTGATACAAACCGAAAGATCCGACATCATTTAAGATTGTATCAAAATCCATTTTTAAGAATACTAATTTTATTATTTAACTATTTGTGGCAACTATATTGCTGGCTAGTCGATTATAAACTGCAAAAATCAAAAATTACTGTGCACTTATGGACCCCTGAGGTATTTAATTGCCAACATCCACTTCGAAACAAACTAATGGGATATGGTTGAAAGTTTATGATTTTTTTGTAGCTTCACATTATGAATACAAACTTCATATATGTATGTGCTTATTACTGGAAATTAGATAATTACAATAATTTAAATTCAATAATATATATCAATAGAGAATAATAAGAAAAGCCCAAATTTATGGCGTTACTTCGATTGGGACCATAGCTTTAAGCAGAGATAACCCTGACTCAAAAAAAATCTCGTTCCTTTTCACTTTGAAAATCTTTTTTAATAACTCTTTGGAAATATTAACCCTGAATCCAACAGATTTAAAAATAAAATAAAATAGATAAATTTCTGTTATAGTTTTGATTAAGAATACAATCCTTATTTTTTTTTTTTTCAACCCCATATTCAGTGTTTTCTTTGATATGTTGATGTTTTTCTTCTAATTAAAATAAAAGAATTTTCTAAAAATATTCTATTTTTAATAATATAAATTAAATTTTCTATAATGAAATTTTTCTTTTCAAGTTCTTGATGCTCAATTGACTAATAAACGTAATTAGAGGAAATGAGAATCAAAAAAGCATTTTAAACTTGAAAATGTGCTCATCTAAATTAGAAATAATTCATTGATACAATTAGAACATTAGTGGCAAATTGTTGTGCATTGCTAAAGTTATGTGAAGCAAAATTTATGTAGTGATTACCTAAAAGCTTAAATATAATTAATCAATAAAATAATTTCTTAGTTTCAATAGTATTAAGTAATATACAATATTGACTTTTTGATCAATTTCACTAATAAGAGTTGCATGACTTTTTATATTAATAGTAATATACGATGTGTGCCACGGAAAACGGATCTTTTTCAAGATATCTTATTCTAATCGCGGTATCTTTTAGAGGGTAGTAGCAATTAAAAGGTACATCCTTTATTACCATTTTGTCAAAATTTTTTTCCGATCGGTTTAGTGGAGACCGAGATATAGAGCTAAAAGTTACAGTATGTTTGTATCATCGGTCGAAAAATAAACTTCAAACAAAGAGCAAATATTAAGTTCTGTTTTAAACTCGATAAAACTTTTAGCGAAACCGGCTTCCACTGTATTCTATCTTGGTATAATGAAGCGTCTGTTGTGGTGTATTTGTCGTGTGAGGCCGCAATTCTCATCATTCGAAGTTAATTACTGATTTTTTGACTAAAAATAGTATTTTAACCATCAACCATTCACCGTATTCGCCTGATTTGGCCCTCTGTGATTTCTATCTGCTCACCAAACTACATTTACATTTTTACATAGAGAAACGCTATGCTGACGTAGAGCCCACCCAAGAGGCGTCAACCGACATACTAAAAGCGATTGATAAAAATGACCTTAAAAATTCAGTCGACATGCTAATTGAACGCGCAAAACTTTATATCGAAGCAGACGGATACTATTTCAAATAAAATAAATTATATATGCCGAAATAATGAGTTTTAGTTTTTTTTTGAAAAACTTCCGTTTTCTGTGGGACACACGGTGTATAGAATTTTTTCCATCAATAAATTATAATTTTCACATTTTTATATAGAAATATAATTATTTAAAGCTTTCAAGATATTCTTTGTTAAAATTGATCGTCGAAATTAAAATTTTGATAAATTTACTAGAATTTATAAATGGTTCTAAAATCTTGGGATTTAGTTTTTAATAACATATTTTATGCTGGATCCTTATATTTTGAAACATAAAAACCACAAAAAAAATGCAAACTGCAGAAAAAATATTTAAAACCACAAATAAAGAGAAATGGAAAAGGAAGAGTACCTTATATAAAAACTATACTAAAAATAAAAATAATTTTTCCTAGCCTATTCAGACAGCTAGTTGTTTTGTGGAAAGAGGAAAAAATAAAAGCCCCAAAATCATCAGCATTAGCTCAGAGTTTAAACAGTTTTTTTTAAATTTAGTAAATAATTCAAAGTGTGTTATCTTCTTTTCTAAAACTACGATTCATGCACTGTGAACATTTCTGATTCTTCAAAATACTCTTCATTTCCAATTAGTAATTATTTTTATATTGCACTTGTATCGTGTTTCTTAATATCTATTATTTCAGGAATTGCAGCAAAATTCTCCTTCTATAAAAGAAAAATTCTAAACCTTTCCATTTTAACTAAAATCCTGTCCTATGTAGATATTTGCTTCCTTACCATTAAGATAAAAACGAACAAATTAATGCAGCAAAGAAATTAATTTGTTTATATGTATATTTAACCCTTTCACTGCGAAGCTAAATTTCTGAGTCAACATTTCTGCGCCATGCGTACAAAAGTAACATCATTTGTCAATTCGTTGAGTCTCATTTTTAGGCCATGTGTACCGAAACGGGTACATGCTTCTCTACAAATTAGATGCTGTTTTTTGGACTTTGCGACAAAAATTTATGTTTTGGTGTTGTTATATTTTGGAAGCTTATATAAAAATAATACATGGAAAATATTGCATATTAAAAATCTGTAATAGTTTTTATGCGGGAATTTTTTTACTTAGAATTTTGCATAATTTTCTTAATACAATGTTTTTATTTTCCCAGGGACATCAATATAATATTACCATACATGTATATAATGTTCACTTTTATGAAGAAAATTACGGGCTTTGAACTTTAGAAATTAGGAAAGAAATTTACTTTGTTGGTATTATATAATATAAGAGAATAAAACTTACAATTTTTCCTTAAAAAAGCTTGAAAATTCAAATGTTTACAATGTTAGCCGCACTCTGCTATTGAAATTTCTTACGTTTTCCTTACAGCAGAAAACACAACTTCTTTTTATTGCAATTTTTTTTAATTTGTGAGATTTTACAGTAGGTAAAACTGTTGTAATTTTTGTATTCATCGTAATTTAACAACAATTTTATTACATTTTCTACTTCTTTAGCCAGGTAATAATTCTGTTTCTTTAGAAAAAGATTTAAATAATTTATTTTTTACTCTTTTTCACAACTACAATTTATACAGTCCCATTTAATAATAAAAATAAAACAGTATAATTATCTAAACAAGTTCATAAGTTTTGAATTTTCTAGGAGTTAAGTCCTTGTTTTGATAAAAAGGAAATATAGTTTCATAAAAATGCTGATTTATACTGTTATTCAATAATTATAAATGTATATTTACAAAAACATAATTATAGTAGTATTGATCCCTTATCAGCAACTGGTCGCCTTATTTTTCATGTATTTCTCGCAACAATCTTGCCTGCTACACTTTCAGGCGCTATCGAAACCTACCCATCCTGTCGCTATATTTCCACACATAAAATATTATTCCACATATATAAAATTATATTCAACATTTAATGTAATTAATGCTATGTAATTTATATATTAAAAAATAAAAAATAAAATATGTGTTTATTTTTATTTTATTAAGTAATTATAGATCTTTAAAAATAGAAATTAATTAACAGTTTCTCTGTGATTTCAACAAATTCAAAGTAAAAATATAGGATAATTTTATTTTTAATTTTAGATAAATTTCGATTCTTGATCAAAAAGAAGTTATTGTCAAAAAAGACATTATTATATTATTTTTATTAGTGCAAAGTAATTTTTAGTAAATATACACATACATACATTTATTAAGAGCAAAACTGGTACAAGCTATTTACTTACAAGATTTCATATGAAAAAAAAAAAAAAACAATCTATTCCATTTTTGCATTTATACTTATAATTTACATGAAAATTTGTATTATACACAAATTATCATATCAGTTTAATCAATTTTGCTTTTTATAGACAAAAAACGTCGATCTTAAAATTATATTTTTCAAAATTAAGCAAAAATTAGAAGGTATGACTATATAAAATTAAATACTAAATTAGTTTGAATGTTTCAATACTTTTTTCTCAAAAAAAAAAAAAAAAAAAACAAACATATTTAGTCGTTTGAAGCTCCAATAATAGATAAAATGTAAAGAAATATATTAATTATATCAATATATAGGCTGAGTGCTGCAAATATATAATCTTCAGGACTAATTGAATATTTGTGTTTTCCACCCAACATCATTTGAGTATCGTATATTAAATAGAACGAAAAAAGTAATGCTCCAACTGATGAATAAACTAAAGTTAAGATTTTTCCATGGAAAAACATCGCAATGAGACCAAACAAAAAAAAAATAATTAGGCAAACTAATAGAACACCACCCATTACTGTAAAATCCCATTTAGTTTGTAGAGCAAATAATGTTAGTCCCAAGCATACTGCTGCTGTAATACCAACTGCTAACATTACCTAAAATAATATTTAATTATCAGTTAATATCTGTAAACATTTATTTTAAAAAAAATAATTAAAATAATAATTTTTGTAAGCCCTAGTAAGTCCTTTTCTAAAAAGTACTTCACAAAGAATCTTCATAAAATTCATGCGGAAAAAATATTTAACAATTTTACAATGATGTTTAGTTAAGGTACTAATTGGAATGTTGCTTCTCATTGCGGGCTTCTACATGAAAGCTAGGCCGAAATTTTTAAAAGCATCTAATTGTAAGTATTATAATAATTATTGCTTTTAATTGATAATTTAAACCAGGTTGCTATAGGGTGGTATTTAAAAAGTATAGTCTCCAAAGGATGTCCCTAAACATCTCATTTACCTTTTTCTTCGTATTAAATTAAAAAAACTCAAGCGGTAAATAAGGCTGCAGACCTTAAAGTTAATTTCATACGAATTCGAAACAACTTAATTGGTAATTTGTACTATGCCCATATAGGATAAGCGTTAATTTTTAAGCTAACTTGTTAAAGTTTATTTCATACGAATTTAGCCGCATTTTATCCAAAATTTTATAGATTTTCCTCTTCTCAATAATTTGAAATTAATTATACGAAAATTTTTTCTGACTTTAAGGGGTTATACGTAATTGCGAAGTCGAAAAATGATGGTGTTTTATTGAATAAATACAAATGATAATTTTCCGAATAGTGTCTACTTTTAATTAGCTAATGGGTGGTGATACACGAGTTGTCATGACATGCATAACTTTTCGAAGTTACGGATGAGACGTATAAAGAACAGTGAGTTTGCAGGGAGCTTATTATAGGTCTCGCCCGTAACTTCGAAAAGTTATGCATGTCATGACAACTCGTGTATCACCTCCAATGGGACTTAGATGGAGTAAAAATGTTGAAGGACACTGCTCTTATACACGATCTTCCGAAGGTCCTCCAAAAGAAGTCGTTGGGCGGTGAGCAACATATTTTCGTTTTGAATTATCTGAAACCAAAAAACCTTATAGATTCTGTTAGTGAATCGATGAATCTAAGTATTGATCGAAGGAATAGTCAAAATTTTAGTTTTTGAGAAAAGGGTGGCTATGTAAAGAAAATTTGGAATTTTCGGCAAAAATTTTCACGAAAAATTGTTTAAACTAATTAAAATAATTATCCCAAATCTAATTCCTTCGATCAATATCTGGAAAATATATCTGAAATGGTTGTCGTAAAATTTAAGGTCGATCGGTTAATGCGTTTTCAAGAAATCGGCTCACCGACTTTGATGCAAATGCAGTTTTGAGAAAATTAATGTTTCAAATGTCAAACGTAAACACTCAGAAAATATTTACTGGGTTGGTTTGATATTTTCAGGAAATATACTTAAATATATGTACAAATTGATTTTTTGAAAATTTTAACTGCGTATAACCTCTTAAACGACCCAACCCGAAATCACTGAGCTGCTAAACTATGATATTTAAGAATATGTTATTAAAAGTAATGAGTTTAGAAAAAATAACAAATAAAAAACAGATTTCCTTTGATCTTCTATGAAAAACCGACAGCTGCCAATTCAGAATATATACCAATTTAGTGGAGATAAATAGCTTTATACTTTTTTCATGCCACCAGGAGCAACTATGTTCAAGGCATAACCCAAAATGTAAATTTTTCGAACAGAAATGCAAGTAAGTAAAATTAATTTTGTCGAAATTAAAGGTAAAATTTAATATAAAACAAAAAATTAATTTATTTTTATTTCAAAGCAAATAACTCAGCTAAAAATTTGAAATTATGTTTGAAAAAAGTTAAAATGGCCTCATTTAAATGTTTTAATTAATTACGTAATTTAATATACTTACTTCTTTGGCTTCATATCTAGCTGCTATTACTCCAAGCAAAAAAGATTCAGCCAGAGTAAATATACCGAGGAATATTACATTCATTGGTGATTTACGTCGAACTTTTTCAAAACATGACATCGTAATTAATGTAAAAAACGCTACTCCCAATGCTACCCACATTAATGCAGGATTTTTTTTAACCCAAAATTTTGTTGGTTCATGGAAAGTAAAAAGTGTAACAGCGCCGAATGTCACTAATAGCTGCAACTTAAGAAAAAAAAAGATATAAGTTTATATTGTTCAATAAGAAAAATTTATTGCATAAACTTACCATTAAAATCGAATAAACTTTTCTAATGAACGCTCTGCGGATACTAACATCGTTAAATTCAAATCCTTTAAACTGTCCATCTTCTGGATCATGAGAACCATATCCTGGTGGTTGTGGTTGAACAAAACCCGGATGAACTCCGGGTTGATAGCCACCTGGCGGATACCTAAATAATATTTTTTTTAAATAAATAAAAATTTAACTTAAAATATTATATTATATAAAAAATACATTTCAATAATTAATTAATTATTTTAATAAATTAAATTGTAATAATTATATTTTTAAATAAATTGTATTTTTATACCCTCCTGAATATCCTTGAGGATAGCCACCAGGATAACCGCCTTGCGCATATCCTCCGAGTGGAAATCCACCAGGCGGCGGGGGGTAGCCGCCAGCTCCTACACCTGGATAAGCTCCAAATCCAGCTGAATCTGGTTGTGGTTGATGCATCTTTGTATTTATAACTAAAAATTTTCAAAAATAAGGCTTTATTGATTTTATTTTCAACTATAAAAGAAACCATTTTTAAGCACCTAACTACTTACAACTGATTTTATTTAAACGTAAAATAAAACGAAAAGCAATTACGAAATTTACGATCTAATTAATATTTTTATATTGGTAAAATATTTACTTTATATATAAAAATTAAAATTAAGTTATGAATGACCTATTTCATCTAATTAGACATTTTACTCAATTTTAACTACATAATATTTTGTGTATTTTAATACTTTAATAAATAGATAAGATTATGAACATCAAACAAAAATAATTAAGGTAAAGTTGAACTTTGACAACTTTCTTTTAGTATTAAAGCTCTTTCCAATAAACAATTTCAATGCAAGCCGTATGCAAAATAACATAAAAAACAAGAGAGCAATAATTTTATTATGTTAACCAAAATATTAATATATTTGATATGATATTGATATTTTATTTAACTTTTGTTAACTATTTTGTCGAATTATCTTAGAAATACTAATATGACTCATTAAAACTGACAGTCTATTTTTTGTAGAATACGAGTTAGTTTTTTTGTAATTCTTACCTGAAAAATCTTTATTTTGGTATTTTTGTTTTATCAAACTGTTAAATAATAGCTTGTGTTAAAGCCCAAGATTATAAAAATACAAAAAATCGTCTATATAATATCAAAATATCTTAACAGTGACAAAATCACGACTTTCATTGAAAAATTATCAAACATCAATGATGATTACGATTACTTTTATTACGGCTGCTCAGTTCTTTTTCTCAAATGTTCCAGAAAAATATTTGAATTCTTTTTCTCAAATTTTTTTCATAAACATAGTTTAAAATTGAATTATATGGGTAACCTTGAAAATTAAAACGCAAATTATTAATTTTATGAACACAAGTAGTGTTTATACTAAAATAAATAGCTTAAAAATCATCAAAATTATTCACATTCAAAAAATGAAAATTTTGAAAAAAAGTTTGTTAGCAATTTAAAAAGAAGAAGCTTTTAAAAAATAAAATAATGATATACTACCTAAATTCTATAAAAGAAAGACAAATTACATCCGTGTTTTTGAAAGCAATTTTACTAGCCTACTCTAATAGTGCGTTTTCATTGAGCCTAGTTTTTAGTATTTAGTACTATTTTGTTGGATTTTGTATGGGAGATCTCTAGTTTTTTTCTCAAAAGAACTAAAAATCTAAATCTATTCTTCCTTCTAGTTCTTTGCGAAAAAAACTAGACAAACTCATGGCAGTACGGAGGGGAAATTTTGAGTTATTTTTTCGGATTCTCTCTTTCGGCAGTAGTTTAACAGTGAACAGCTGTGGAAGCTAGCTTATTTTTACAACAACAAAGATAGCAAATTGAAATTTGTACTAAGTACTAATTTCAGTTGAAAACACTTATTTTTTTATATGGAGAAAAAAAGTACTAAATACTAAAAACTAGGTTCAGTGAAAACGCACTATTAGATATGCACTCCTCGAAGGAAAAATTAAAATGATTTTTTGGCATGCATGTATTAGTGAACGACTAATACGAAAGAAACCGATAGTGGCTTTGAGAGTAGAAAATTAAAAACATGTTTAATTATGTTTGGATAGACACAAAATTACACGCAATCTCTTGAGAGCAAATTTCTAACGTCCTAACCATCTTGATGTCATTATTATTTACGCTTAATATAATAGAACTATAGTTAGAAACCATAAGTTATATGTATATTTTCAATCAAAATGTCATACTCAGAAAAACTATTGAGTATAGCCGCACCTCAGAATTACTATAATATCATGTATCTGCTGTCCAAAATTCGCATGCGATATGTCTTGGTTCATTTCAAAATTCAAGTAAAATTGAAAACCTATTTTATTTACTTTGAAAGAAAGAAGAAGAAGCAAGCAGACTTGTTCGTGTCAATTAATATATAATATATAGGTTTTCAATACTAAATATTTAAATATAAAATTTTAAGTTTTATTTTTGCATAAATATTTTTTACTGAAAATGTCAGCCACTCCTGATGGGATAGACGGTGATTGGATTTGCAGTGATCCTGAGTAAGGAAAATATCGATGATTTTTCTTTAGAAATATTGTTCATAGAGAACAGTGCGATTAATTATTGTGTTTGTTGTGTTTCCTGCATTTTCAATTAATACAGTTGCAAGAATTTAAATTTTGCCCGAAGAACACAATGCAATCGATGTCACAAAGAGCGAGCTTTGGAAGGTACTGTGAAGAAAAAAATGGGTACAGAAATAGGAAAGGCAGCGGCTGAAAAATCTCGTGGACTCTTCAGCGCTGAAGACTGGCAGTGCAGTAAATGTGGTAATGTAAATTGGGCACGTAGACAAACATGTAATATGTGTAATGCACCAAAATTTTGTGAGGTCGAAGAAAGGACAGGTATACAAAAATTGAAATTTATAAAAAAGAATTTAACTTTTTTGCTATCTTTTAATAAAATCCCTTAGGATATGGTGGTGGATATAATGATCGTGGTGTTGTAGAATATAAAAAACGTAATGATTCCGATGATGAATATGATGAATTTGGTCGACGTAAAAAACGAAAAAATGATAAATCAAGTGAAGATGATGAACAAGAATGCATTATAAATCGTAAAGAATTAGATGAAGATGAAGAAGAGGAAGGTGATGATGAAGATTTGTCAAAATATGATCTTCTTGGTTCAGATACTGAATTGGAAAATAATAAAATAATAAAAAAATCACCACTTCATACATCAAATACAAAATCAATATCGCCCGCACGTTCAAGAAAACGTAGTACATCCTCATCAAGATCATCATCCTCTTCAAGTGAAACATCAACTTCAAGAAGTTCATCGTCTAAATCTAGTTCCAAAACACATTCAAGTCTTACGATTAAAGGAATGCATTCTCATAAATCTAAAAGCATAAAAAGATCAAAAAGTCGCTCTCCACATCGTTACGAAAAACGAAGACGTTAGAGTAATTTCTAATTAGTATATTTTTACTTGGATATATCGATTAGAAATCCTGTAGAAAATTAATTAAATTGACTTTTAATACTTTCAACTACACAAGCAAATTTATTTAGATAACATCTTCAATTAAAAGACAGACAGACAAACAGATTTTAGTTTATCGACCAAATCGAAGAGGTTTAGTAATTTCTTCCTTATTTAGTTTTAAATTATACAGTTTGTAAATGTAAAAACAATTTTAACACATATATCAATAAAATACCGTTTTTACAAAAATAAACAGCATATTATATATGTAGTTTTAAATTTTACATCTTTCGCATTTATCTTTAAAAATAATGAAAAATTGATCACTAAATAAAATTTTTGTTTTCAAATTTATATTGGATTTATCATATATTTTATAGAACTAATAACTGACGGATGTGCACTACATGTTTTACACGTGATTCTGTCTTCGTGACAAGTTAGAAGGAAAATAAAAAATTTGGAATGTCAAAATCCATGTATGTGAACAAAATATATGTACGTATCAAATTTTCTTACAAAGGCAGAAATGGTCCCAAGAACAAAAACAAAAGTTAAATGTTTAAAATAACTAAATAAACAGCAAACATTTTTTTTTGATTTTACAAAATTATTATTTTATTTTTAACTTAACTTAATTTTTTTTTTGAATTGCTTTTATATTTTTTTTCAATTTTTATTTAAGAAAAACGAATTTAAGTACGATAATTGCACTATATTTAATCTGTATAAAAGTATTTTATTTCATCAATGATAGTATATTTTTAATTTTATACATAATATTTTTACCAAACTCTATCTATTAAACTATTATCTTGAGGTTTTGCTTGCATTTGATTTACACTCATTTGTTGCTGGTATTGCCTCATCATTTGACCTGGCCTTCTTGGTGGTGCTAAAAATTCAAACATACTCTGTGAATGTTGTGATAACATTTTACCTAAATCACTCGGCATAGGATCAGTCCAAAAAAAATCATGATTTAATGCTGAATCAGCGTCAATTCTTTCTTTTGGATCTAATTGTAATAACTTATCTAATAAATCAACACCATGTGCATCTTTAACATATGGTCGTAGTCTATCTTTTACTTTTCTTTTATGTCCTTTTGGTAAATCTAATGTTTTATAAAGGTCTAACTCTTTAACAGCTGGCCAAACATCTGGTGTAAATGATCCACATAACTGTGATATATAAATTAATTGTTGTTGTTCTGTATTTCCTTGCATAATTGGAGATCTAGTCCACATTTCAGCCATGATACAACCAGCTCCCCACATATCGACAGGTGGCCCATAGTTTCGATCGCCTAATAAAAGTTCGTATAATAAAAAACGTATAAAGAGCAGGGCTGGGATTTTGTCTCGGTGAGAAGTGAGAATGTCAAATTTTGACATAATTGCCGTACATTATGTCAAAATCCGGCTTTCTCATTCTCATTTTCATTTCTCACCGAGACAGAATCCCTGCCCAGGGAGTTAAAAAGGACCTAATAAGAGCTCGGGCGGCCTATACCACAGTGTTACGACTCGATTAGTATAACGATTTTTAATATCATTTTTTGGTAAGCTGAATGCTCGCGCTAAACCAAAATCAGCTAATTTTAAAACACCTTGTTTGGTAATAAGAACATTTGCTGCTTTCATATCTCTGTGAAGAATCTGTCGAGAGTATTTGTTTTTTTTTAATAACACTTCCCTTGCTTTAGATTTTATTTACCTTATTACTATGAATGTAATACAGACCATTCAAAAGTTGTTGCATAACTTTTTTAATTTCACCTAAACTAAATTTTACATTCATATTTGATAATAAGCCTGCAAGATCATGTTCACAAAAATCAAAAACTAAATAGAAAGTTGATCTAAATCGATTATATGACGAGGCTTTTGTTCGGCATATTTCTATGAGGTTTACCACATTTTCATGTTTAAGTAGTTGTAATATACGTATTTCTCTCAGAGCTGTGATTGGAAACTGCAAAAATTCATTTGAGTTTCTATTAACAACTATCGAATTTATATTTTTTTATGCAATATTTTGTCAACTTTATTACAAAAGTTTACAAATTAATTTAGAAAGATAAAATTTTACCCCTTCTTTTTCATTATCCATGAGTACTTTTTTCATTGCAACAAATTTCCCATTCGATTTTTTTTCACGCGCTTTAAAAACTTCTCTGAAATAATAATTATTTAATCATTCTCAAGAAAATAAAAAATAATATTTACCCAAAAGTTCCTTGTCCTATTTTTGTAACTTTTTGATATTTCACTGATTCATCACAATAAGGAAAATCATATTCTTCGATATATTTTTGTTTTTCAGGAAATGTTAGACACCGTGATGTTGCTGAAGGTTCATCACGTGGTTTAGATGACATTTTATAGCTTTAATTGTAAAAATTTCTTATAGCAATTATTAAAAGGCTTATTTATTTGTCTTTACTTTATTTATTAAGATCTTGTTCTTCTTCCACTTTAGCTCTAGGAAACTGATATTTGTTTATTTCAGTGAATTCTCAATTTAAAAACTTTTTAAAAACAAATTTCTTGTCAAAGAGCAAATCCAAACAACAAATAACAAAATAATCTATGATTAAGTAAAATTATCCTTTGTATTTTGTTTTCAAACATCAAATTTTAATTATACAGAAAATATCATTTTTAAACAACTTCTGCAACTTTTTTCATTAAATTTTGACAGTAGAAATATCATGAAAGTGAGAATACATAGATATCGCATGCGAGTTGAATTACCTTTTGGCTGTTTCCATTTGGAAACAAGTTTCCGGAAACATTTATGTTTTTATGATAGAGCGGCCAGAAGTAAACTCTATCTGCACATGAAATGTTTCCAGGAAACTTGCTTATCCGTGTGGACGATCAAAATTTATTCGAAAAAAAAAACCAGTTTGATTATTTGAGAAAAATATCTTTTATTAAAATTGAATAAGATTCCTCGAATAACCATTTTTTAACTGTGTGTTATTTCAACAAAAATGAATACGCCAAACAACTAAGAAGAAAAAAATTAAACCTTTCTTTGTACATTAATTTGTTATTAATCGACTTATAACTTACAAAAATTCCAAAGCATTTTTCATTCCATCTGTCATTTTAACTTAAAACATACACTAATAGGGTGTTTACACCAGAAACGAAACCACGTTCTGGAAACCACCAAACTTGATGGTTTCCGGAAACATTACAATAAGGTCCAAATATACTAGAAGTTAAAGATGTTTTAGCTGACAAATTTACATTTTCTGCAACTGAATAAAAAATTTAATTCAATTTTCTCTCATGCGCCTTAAGTTTTTGAACATGTTTAAATTTTTACTCCTTGGAGATCACGCCCAACTTTTTTTCGAGCACGCTGATCATGAACCTTTAATTATATATGTATATGTATGTAAATAAATTAAAAAAGGTTTTACGCAAGATAAATTTGAAAAAATAAAACTACTTTCTGTGAACTATGTAATAATATGCCTTCTTTTCCAGGACGAAAAACTTTAACTCTTATTACAAATGCTTCTGTATTTTAATGTTTATGGTATACATATAAGCAACTACAGAAAATATATAAAAGTTCTTAACTAATAATTTATAGACTATTAATTATACAAAACACACAAATCAAAGATTTATGATAAATCAAAGTTTTATGACACATGGGACGAGAGAGCCATTTGACGATTTAGAAATTTATAGTAGATAGTGGATCCTATATAAAATGCACCAATTGTTTTAATATATTCACAGCTGTGCTAGATTTTTCTAAATATCGCTACTAGAACCTTTTGGGTTTTATAATTTATATTATGGATCTTGTAATGTGTAACAATTAAGTTTTTAATTATAGGATTATATGAATGAAAACCAAAATTGTATGTAAATGAAAAATGATAATTTAAAAAGAAGAAAATTTAAAAAAAATTTTTAGTTGTTGCCTCTGTCTAAAAACAAAACTGTTCAATTTTATGGTTAATTTATAATAAAACAAAATTTCAAAGAAATTTTGAGATTTATTAAAAATAATTATTTAATTTTTTTAAAATAATATTTATAACAATATTTCAACAATTTTTATGTGTTATAAAATTTATTAACCGAAATAAAAATTTTTTTAGGCTAAAACACATTTGAAACATATTCAGACTCTAAAAAGAGAAAAAACTAACTTCAAATATTATGAAAATTTAAAAAAATGAATATCTAACACTGTTTCTTTTTTAAAAATTATTTTTAAATACTATTTTGCTAAAGTAAAGATCAAAAACTTTCCAAAAAAAACTACTTTAATGATCAAAATTAAGTAAAAATATATACCATTCCATTAGATTTACAACGAGCTCGTGTAATTGAGTTAAATGGTTATTTGGCAGCATTTACACAAAAACAATTTCAATTTCTGAAGTGGAAAATTATTATACCATGTGTGTTCATGTGTGAGTAAAACTTTAAACATATTTAAAAATTTACTCAAAATGGCCATTTCCATATACTATCACATATAGGAAGTTTAATATGAAATGTTTGTATAATATAATATTAAATATATATGAAATGTTTAATATTTTACTCACAAAAGATTCAGCCATATATTTTATATGGGACGAGAGAGCCATTTGATGAGTTGGAAAAAATAGTGAATAGTCCCTATAAAACTTGCATTATTCCTTATCGTGTGCGCGTGCGCTTTGATTAAAAGAAAGCCTTAGTTGACTTTTTATATTTAATTGTTTTATTTAAAATTAATTTATAAAAAGTCTTATATATAATAATAATTAAAAAATTGCACACAAAAAATGCACAAAAGTCCTTGATGATATGTTTTTCTGTCAGGCCTTACACCGTGTTCAGATTAAAAGCAGTTAGAAAATATATTGAACTGACATTCTATATATATTACAATTTTCCTACTATTTTAATGCTTTTTACTTCTTAAAGTTTTTGTATCAAATGTATTTGTCATTGATGAACATCTTTACACTTTAATGACGTTTGTCTGCAAAATTAAAAAAATAAGTCTATACTTTTATAGTAATAAAACGAATAAATTTTAAGAAATTAAGAAAAAAATTCTAATCATTTATGGTATTTGCTACTTGTAGGGTGGAGGTTTATTTAAAGTTTTGGTCTTAAAAGAGTAACATGTAAACAAAATTAAAGTTTTCTGAAAACTTATCTCTCATTTGGCTCAAGATTCAAGACAAAAATATTACATGGCTACAGTGAAAATATTTAATTCAAAACAAATGTAAATGATTATAGCAACTCTTAACTTTTTTCCGATAAAAGAAAATTTCACAATAATTTTTTCCAACTAAATTAAATTTAGTTATTGGATCAATATAATTTAAGGTGAGCAAGTAAAGAAAATACCTTACAATATTTCGTAATCGTTCATTTTCTGCTACTTCTCCTGCTAGTTTTTGTTTTAATGACAATATTAAATCATCTTTATGTTTTAATTGATATTTAAGATGTGCAATAGTTTCTTCTTGAGCTTCAAAAATTGCCTGTGTAAAAAGAAAAACCTTAATTTAAGTATCAAAATAAATTTAAGTGAAGGTCTTACACGGCATTCTTCCATACTTTCCGAATAACTTGGGGGTTCATCCAGACAAAAAAATTCTCTAACAGATTTTGACATTCGTAGTTGATCATTTGCCATAATGGAATTAACAAACATTTGTAATCCTCGGATTCTATTATCCAAAAATACAGAGTTAAAATTGTCACCAAAAAGTTTCTTTCGTGGTAATTGTAAATTTAGGGAAGAAAATTGTTGTTTTAACTTATTATTAAAACGAACAAAGTCTGTATAACGTCTTAGAACTAGCCAACAATTATTTGTAAATGGATTTTCTACTCGTAATTTATAAACTGTAAATCTCGCTCGTTCTTCTATAACTTCATAGCCGATAATTGGTATACGAACACAGGAATTGTCTGCAAAACCACGAGTTTCATATTCTGATGGAGTTTGAGAATACGTTGAGAATATTTCACTATTTCTTCGTAAAGAGCTAATTTGGAGTTTATTTATACGACTAACATTTTTAGTATGTTTCATACCTTTTGGCATATCTACGTGTAACGTGTTATGAACAGATATAGTTTTAAGGCATACTTCTGATTTTGTACTTATTAGATTTTTTTTTTCTAGATTTTGCAATTTAAATATATCAGTATCTGAACAAAATTTTTTTCTCACTATTGAAAATGATAAATTAACATCATTAAGATTTGGTAAAGATTTCGATTTAATATTTTGATTGTTTGAAATATTTTCTACATTTTTGTTGTCATCTTTTGGCATTAATTTATTTTTATAATATTTTGAATCACGTTTTTTAATAGCACGCATAGACATAGTGTAATTTATTTAGTAAAAATTTAAATTAAATATGTATTTAACTTAAAAAAGAATATTATTAAAATAAAAAACATACAAAGGAACTAAATTGACATTAACAACAGCTGTTTGCTTATTGTGCTGCTAGACTGCCTGTTCCTTTTTTTAGACTATTTAGGTAAAGAGCTATTAATTAAATTTTGAATTTATCGGAATATACGGATTTGAAAAAGGTAAGATCAAACTCTCATTTTTACCCTTGATGATGCAGTTTGAATAATTCTGGGATAAAGTGAAAAGTGAGATTGCAGGGAGCTCTTTTTACGTCTCGCCCGCCGTAACTTCGAAAAGTTATGCTTGTCATGACAACTCGTGTATCACCACCCAGAAGTATATTGACTACAATCACTAAATTACAAGTCTTTCGAAAAGTATAATTTGTACCTTTAAACTAATTTTATTGCATTTATAATGCAATATTATTTACGCTTATTTTAATAGAACTAGTTAGAAAACCTAAGTTACATATTTTCAATCAAAATGTCAAACTCAGAAAAACTATTGAGTATAACCGCGCCTCTGAGTTACTATAATATTGCCTATAGGTTGCGTCTTCACTGGTTGATTGGTTGTTCGATGGAATGGTATCATGCTTCTTCGAAAAACTGTTTCGAGTATAAAAGTCATCAGTCACTTATATAGTAAGATGACTAAAAATTTTAATTTTATTATTTCTTGTAACTTAAACAAATCAAATAAGTTAATTTTTGCAAATTACAAAGAGGCTGCGTCATATATTTTGTTGAAAAACTTGTTATATGAACATTCTTTTATTTTAAAAAATTTATAAATTCATTAAGCTATTGAATTAAAATCACATTTAACAACAATGAACCTTAACTATATTTTTCTGTAAAGTTTTTAAATACTGAAATGTTACAAAAATTTAATAAACCATATACCGGTGACAGATGATTTTTTATATTCGAAATAGTTTTTCGAAGAAGCAAGATACCATTTCATCGAACCAACTAACTAGCCACCGCTGGAGACGCAAAGATAATGTTGCTGTCGAAGTTGCTAATCTACACACAGCCTTATATGGTGTTTATACCGACCCAAGACTGTAGTATCAACTTGGTAGTATCAAATGAATGTTTACACCAAAAGTAGTATCAGCTATACTACTCAGAGGAACAAAGTGAAGTGAAATATTGAACACTGTGAAATATCAAACTTGCTAAAACGGTTAAATTTTCTAAGAATTAGTGTAATAATTACAGTAATAATTGCCTGTGTTAAAATATATAAAATAAATAAATACGATTTTGATATCTGATTTGGATATGTCAACAATCACAAAATGGCGTAATCAATCACTTCAACAGCTGATTTCGAAAAGATTTTGGGCTACGTTTATAGAATAAATGTGTTGGAATTGAAACAATTATGGTAGGTCCATCTCCGCTAGGCTGTATCGAAACCATTTTGTGAAGATGGTTTCGTCTGCAAATTTCATATAAAGCATGCAATGGTGGTATCGATTTCATGGCTTCGATGCCTGTGAAGCGCCCTATTAGATTTAAGTGTGGCACCACTTTTAAAACATACGGGCTAAAGTACTAGATTTTTTAATTTTTACAGTGCTTCTTTTGACATAAAGTTTTTGAAATGAATTCTATATTTGGTTCTATTTATGGGAAATCCTTGTCTAAACCCCTTTGTAGAGGATTAAAGTGGACTTTACCAATTAAGTGGGTGAGACCTGAAAAAATACCATCCATAATGCCTGAAAAAAGTGGTGATCTTTCTAATCTTCCAAAAGTTAATCCAAATGAAACTATTGCAAAATATGCTGTTTCCGAGGAATTAAAAAAGTAATTTAAATACTAATATTTCGTTAAATATAAATATTGATCCTTTTATAGCTCTGACGAAATTGTAAAATCACTTTTTAGTTTTGGAAATAATCGAAGAAAATATTTCACTGAAATGCACAAGGAAAATTTAATAAGCGAAGTTCAGAGACATTCCTTAGATAGGAGCTCACATGAAGTTAAATGTATACAAAATTTGAATTATTAATATTTAAAATATAATAATATAATTTTAGTGGCAAAAATGACAGCAACTATTCGAAATTTACAACAAGTGATGATACAGTACCCAAGAAATAAACGCATGAAAGTTTTACTAAAAGAAAAGATTGATAAACGTAAAAAGTTTTTAAAATATTTACGTCGTTGGGACTACAAACGTTTTGAATGGATTTTAGAAAAACTAGATTTAATTTATAAACCTCCACCACCCGAATTTCATTGGATTACAAGAAAAGATTCCTTACGTAAAATTGCAAATACATATTGTGAAAAAATAAGGGATGAGCGCTTAAATGAATATAAAAATTTATTACAATCACAGCAAGTAGATTTTTTAGAAAGGAAACTTAAAAATTTAGAATTTATACGTCGTGAACAGAAAGAATGTGAAATTGAAGTAAATGTTTCAGAAAGTGATATAAATAATGTAAAAAAGCAACTAGATGCTCTTAAATTAAGTAGAGAGACTGCAAAAAGTGATTGTATATAATTGGAATGAACTGAACAATATTTAATTATTATTTTATATAATATTTAAAATATCAATAAAGGTAAAAATTTGATGTCATGATCGAGCTAAGCAATTCGCTGATGTTCCCTCTTTATTTTCGTTTTATTTTTGCGATAAAAAATAAACAGCGTTAATCCTTTGCAAATCGTTTCGCCTAGATTACCCACTAAATAACGAAAATTATGTAATACGTGCAATACAACCAAATCTTTAAAAGTAAATAATTTATATTTCTTTAAGCAAAGAGAAAAATGTTTAAAAAAATATAGCTAAACTAATAGTAATTCCATATTTTGCACAGTTTTAGCTTTCTTGACCGTGGTATGTGGAACTAGATATCCTCTGCTTTCTTTTTTTTCTCATGGAAGATATCTAAGGAGGGATTGATGATAGGGGTCTTCTCATCCTGACCAGTGGTAGTGAAAAAGTTTCTCTAACTAGTTTACATGCGATTCGGGCAGGTATATACTTTGATGTAATAATAGCAACTTAAGAGAAGCGTGTCTTTTGTAATAGATACCACCTCACTCTATGAAGGAGCGAAATGAAGTCCTTAGAAGAATACAAAAAATGCTGACTAAAAAAAGCAAATTATCAAGAAATTTCATGGAATTTTGTGCATAATTTTATATTTATATATATAGCCCATATATTTTTTTTTTTTTATTGGATTTCATTAAATAACGGTTGAAATTTCATGGAATTTTGTGCATAATTTTATATTTATATATATAGCCCATATATTTTTTTTTCTTTATTGGATTTCATTAAATAACGGTTGAAATTTCTGACTCTTTGATAAACGAACCAAATATTTCAAAAAATTTTCCTAGCCAATATATATTAATTTTTTTTATTATAAAATATTATATAATCCAGTAATTTAAAACTTAAGTCTATAAACTGGTCATAGCTGGAGGGCGAGCATATGCTTTTGGAATAAAACCATATTTTCTTGTTTTTGGTGCGTAAGCCCAAAGCCATCCATCAACTGTTTGATTATTTAGATCAGCATATATCCAATCTCCGCGGCGAACTGATAAGTCATCAGGAGCTTGAGCCTTTATATTATAAACAACGAATTATATTAAATTTGATTTTAACTATACCCAATTTACCTTATAATCATAAAGCATAACTAATTCAGTTCCATGATATCGTAAATCATCAGCTCCAATTATTTGTTGCTGCTGTGAACTGATACAATTTGCAGATTGTGGTGTATTCACAACATTTGTATTATTACTGTTATTATTATTATTATTATTAATAGCAGAAATATTATTGCTGTTAATATTCGATATATTGACGCTAGAATTATTATTTTGAATATTTTTTGTTTGTAAAACATTATCAGCTGGATACACAAATCCTGATGGAATAAAGCCCTCTTGACCATCACTGCGTACAATCCAAAACCAATCTGGATCTTCACGATTTAAAACTGTTACAAATTCTCCCCGTTCAACAGATACATCATTTTCATCTCGTGCAATAAAAGTATATAAAACTATATAGCGACCGCTTGGATCTTTAGCAAATGGCAAAAAATCTGGTTCAGAAGTTAAACTTGCTTGGGATTGTTTTAATGGAGATTGAAGACCAGTATTTAAACCTGTTATTGTATCATCAATTACCTCTGGTGTTGAACTATTAATACCATCTGTTAGATCATTAACCAAAATTGGTTCACGTGGTAATTTCTTTTTAATAGCCATATCCGCTTGTTGAGTATTATATGGTACACAATATGAATGTGGTATAAAACCTTCTTGTCTTGTATCTTGTCCTATAACATAAACCCAGTCATTTTCTCTATAAAGTATGTTGACTATTTGGCCTCTTTTGACTTCAAGTTCGTCATCAACACATGGTGTAAAATCATGTAAAACAACCATTTTGGAATCAGGACTTAAGCCATGCTCTTTTTCTATCCCCACACGTACAAGTGTTTCTATGCTAGCAGAGCCAGTAATACGTCCTATTCCATGGTTAAAACCTAAACCACTACCAGGGCGTGATAATTCTTTATCTACATCACCATTAAGCGCTATAAATAATTAAAATTTTTATAATTAATTAATTCTAAATACAAATTCTTTGCATCAAATGGTAAGGCATTTATATAAAATTGTAAATATCGCAAAAATCAAACAGACTCTGCTTTTGAATTTCATTGAAGATACAATTGAACCGTAGAGTACAGGACGGACGGTCATCAAAGTCAATAATTTATTACATTAACAGTGACTTTGTGAAATTTGTTGAATATAATATACTAGCAATTTTATCGGTGGTTTGACCAAACTCAAAAAATATAACTTATTTAGTTAAGAAAACAAAAGTTTAGATGTTTTTGTAATTTATCGTTATTATAATGAAGTTAAAAATGAATTCTTGTAAATATATCTACCAAGACTTATACTAAGTATTTGAATTAAAAAACTTAAAATCAAAATTGTTTTGAAAATATTAAAAAATAAGTTATATTGATAACTTTAGTTGATTTAGGTTTGTGTCTTGAATCTTTTATATTTACTTGTACTTTTTTATCATTACAAGTCATATAAGCCCTTAAACCCTTTTACAGATTTAAAACAATACAAAAATTAAATAAATCTTTGTATCAGCTTATATGTATAATTATATAACGTAATTAATAATCAAATATATTTTGAGTTTTTCATATCAACATTTTTTCATCTGTTGTCTTGTGCACTTACACTTTTTCTTTTTTCCTCGACGTATACGAACTGGACATAAAAAAGCCATTTGCTGATTGAAAAAGTTTTTGTTTTTTAAATTATTATCTAAGACATTTTCATTTATTCATTTAAAATTAAATTATGAAATTGTATTACTGTCCGTATGAGTTAAAAAAAGAAAATATACAATATAGAGTAATTTAATGTTTTTAGAAATATTTGTTTAATGTGAATTTTAAATTGCGAAATATTTACTAAATTTTGTTTTAGTCAATAAATTTTATGAACTTTTATTTAGCTTTAGTAAAGCTGACGACAACTGAAGACATAAATATTTTGACATTACTAAGAGAAGTACTAGATCATTAGGTCCGGATCTTAGGTCCGGTTTTTTACCATATCCAAAATTATCTGTTTTATTAAAAAATAATTACTTATTCCTTGTTTTCTTTACATTATTTACGTAAATAATTTTGGTTTAACAAAGTGCTCAATGCAACAAAAAGCACATAAGCCCAAGTGTTGTAGAATTTGTAGAAAATTTTAAAAGCCAATATTATTCTCCAAAGCATATCAAGTTAGTTTTCCGATTGCCTCCTTTTTCAAAAATAATTTGAAAACCTGATTGACAGAGGGTGCTTTGTACAAAGCTAGCAAAGTTGCTAAAATTGCTAATTAAGGCGAGAGAGATGAAAATAACATGGTAGACACACAGACACTAATGATGATATTTCTAATGATGACTAGCCCTTAATGATGATATTTCTCTGTGTGTCTGCAATCCTTTCGTAATATATTATCAAAAATCTTACGAGAAATATGACGTTCAGTAACGTAATACTATTATCATTAGCGTAAAAATAAACATCTGGCGAAAGGCACGAAAGGCGAAAATTTATTTTTCTCATATTTAGTTTTACAACAAAATATATCAGAAAAAAACATCAAATTAACGTATCTAAAAATGATCGACATTAATAAAAACAAATTTGACATTAATTAGCTCAAATTTCCTTGATCAAGTAGACTTGATAGTGGCAAAATTTTTAGCAACTATTTGAGCAAATTTTGCTCATATTCCATCAAAAGTCTACTTGATCAAGGAAATTGATAGTCTAAGGGGGCCTGAAGAGCAATCGTTCATAAACTCAACGAAATTGTCAAATGTCAAGTTTATGCATTTTTCAAAAATTATTTTACATTTTAATAATATTTTTAGAATCTTTTATTCTCAAAAAACTTAAATGTAATGTAATATTGTAATATAAAGTCAATGAAGTAATGAAATATCCTCATACAGTTAATGGAAATGCATGTGCTGTTCCTAGAATTTGCTTATATTAGAACAAAAACCTGACATATTTGACATATTTTCGCTGAGTTTAAAGACGAATTGCTATCATGTCTAAATTAACATTTTCAGCAATTTTAGCAAATTGCTGGATTTGTGAAACGCACCCAAAGATGACTTGTCAACATATACAATTGCAGGCGCGCATGTGCAATTAGTGTTTATTGAATTGGAAATGAAGTAATCATTTTATTCAATTTATTTCTGAACAAACAAAAAATCAAATTTTAATAGTTTATTGTGAGAATATATTATAGTTATATCAAATTTAAGTGAAGGTGCTTTAATAATTTCAATAGTATTCAATATTGTGGTAAGTTTAATTGAAAATTTTAATTTTTCTTTAATATAAAATATCAAACGCTAGAAAAACCATAATTATAATCGATTACTAGTTAGTTTGATAAAACTGACAGTTCTATAAAACTTTATTGAGTTATTTGTTATTTTTTTTGTTCGCTAATTAATAAAATGACAATAATAAAATTCTTAAAAATTTAAATAATTTTTTTAAAGAAAAATAAAATGATTCGAGACTATTTAATTCGTTCTTGGTTTATTTCTACTTTCATTACGTAATAAAAATAGTAAATAAAAGGAATCAGCTTTAGTGGGTGTGTCAATAACTTTTGACAGAAAGTAAATAAATAGTTTTAAAATAAATTAATTATTTCCAAAATAAATTTTCAAAACTTATGTTTGTATTGTGGAAATGTCTGTCCTTTACGATCACAATATAATCAGTCCTTGAAATCCGGAATGTTCGCTTTTATACTTTTTTAAAATTTTTAATAATAAAAGAAAACCCGTTGTAGGTCTCATTAAACCACAGTACTTGTTTTTAATTATTAATAAATATTTAAGCCGAACTCTTTGGAAGTTCAAATTTTAATAATAAAGAAGTATTTGATAAATAAATTTAATCTATTTGGAATCCTTTTAAAGCGCCAAATGAAATGTAAATCTTTAATTTTTTAGATGACTTTGGCCTTTTTACTTTACTTAAAAAAGTTATGAATAGTATAACTTAATATTAGATAGAAAATAAAATCTTGATAGATTTATCTTGATTTTTCCCCAATTTAAATGATAAATTCTTTAAAATTGTTCTGTACTACAACTTGTATCGAAAACGAAGAAATATTTGTTCGGGTTTTAAAGTACATACTCTACGCTCTATGCTCTACTTTTTGTACTACTCTTATTGTTCTCATTGTCCCTTGTTGATTGTAGTATTATATTTTAATTTGCCTTTTTTAAAATTATAATAGTAATACTTACAAAGCTGTGTACCAAATGTGCAAAGAAATTAAATCGTTTTGTTTTTTTAAGAAATTTATTCTTCTCTTGAAATTAATGAATGGATATATATCACAGTGTGCTAACATAATGAGCACATACAAGGTTTTTCTTTACAGATTTTGGTGATGGACTAGCTAGATTTTTTTACAAAAATCGTAAATCTTGATTTGTTTCAGTCCCCTTTCTGTTGATCATTGCATCCGTGCAATAAAAAACAAGCCATATATCTTTTCGTTTTTCTATAATAAAAGTTTAATTTAAGGACGTTGGTAAAAGCATTTTAAACCTAAGTTCCTGAAGTAAAAAGATTCTTTAACTAGATTATAATATTTTGATAAAACCAAAGCAGGCAGCCTTTAAAAAACGCGAGTTACGTTACCTAAGCAATAATTATAAACAATTTATTATTAAAATCTTGTGATACCCTAAATTCATTCTCACGATATTAAGCCCCGTTTATTTAAGCTTCTTATCAATAAAAACTCCCATTGGTCCAACTCGTTTTCTTAATTTTCCTCCAGAATAAGCAGTCGATAGTCAACATTGTATCAGAGTTGTAGTGCTAAAGGTTTTTTGAAATTAATTCTTAAGGTAATAAATTTAAATTAAATTTAAAGTTTTTATGACAAATGGTGGTTTGATTTAAACACCCATAACTTGTGCCTTTTCTATCTCAATTGCTGTCAGGATGTATTCCATATTCAAGTATTAGGACGATTTTAGTATCGATAAGAAGCAAAGCCGTATCGAGTAATAATTCAGAAATTTTCTTGGTGAATTGAACAGTTCTGATCTCTGCTGAGATCATGAATATATGTTCTAAAATTCTTTGCTGTAATTTTACTTTTTCTCTCTGTTTAAAGAGAAGTGTTTTCTGTCTACCTAATCTGTTAGTTTCTCCATGGGCCTGCTTTGTATCAAAAAGAAATTTGTAAGTTAGAAAAAAGGGTGGGTTTTTAACATAAAAGCACTACAAGCCAAATCAAAAAATTTGGGTAGCAATAAAATAGGATAGACCCCGTTTAAGGACTAGAACTTTTAAAAAAATTTTAAAAACTTTTGTTGAAAGACGATATTTATGTGTCAGGGCCCTTGGAATTTTATTTGATAACAAATTTAAGTAAATGATTTTGACATTTTTAAACATTTTATGAAATTTCAAAACCCAATCACTAAGAATTTAAAGTGAATATAAGATTTTGAGCCAATAACGTTTTTTGAGCTAGAATAACGGGATTTCACAAACTTTATGGCCCTCGATTTGCTAGAATACAATTTAAAAAAAGAAAAGCTTTATTTTTCCTACATAAAATATTACATAAAACATGTGTTCGAAATTGATCAAATGGCATTTATCATAGTTAAGTTTTGGAACTGAATTTGGATATTAGAAGTTATTAATAGTTTTCCTTTAGAATAGAATTTTGTATATATTAACAACTTTTTTTGTCTACTGGTGTTTTATTTTGCATTAATTACATTAGCAAAACTCGTTTTTTTTGAAATCGCATAGTTTAATTGGGGTCAATGTAGAACATACAATAACAAAAAAGCTGTGTTTCAATGACTTACATTGAGTTTCTTTGCAATGAGTTGAAATTATGTTCTTTTTAATCCCGGAAAATATCGTTTATGGGTAAATTAAAATCGGGAGAAGGTTAATATGGGAGTGCTGGGTGTATAAAAATGGAGGACGTTTTTGAATATTATAAAATTTTGGCAACTGAAATAGACTTTAACTTTTTCGCAAATATGCTTTGTTTGTGTTATTAAAAAGTTATTTTAAGATTTGTTATTATTTGGTTTATATAATATTTAAACCTTAAAGAAATTTTATATTTTTTTATTCCAATTTTTAATAGCTACTAAATTTAATTAGAGCTAGCAAAAAAGAAATAAAAAAATTTAATTTTCTGAAGTTTTTAATAGTTTAAAATTTTCATAAGGTAATTAGTTTCATAATAACTAGAACAAAATTTGACCGGCAAAATTAAATTAAAGGATTCTATTAAGGCAATTTTCGTCATTGTGAAGATTGTAATTATAATTATTTTATTTAATTATTAAATAAAATTCACTAGAGTGTTTAATAATATCATGACAGCATTTGAAAATATTTATGCTAAAGTTTTAAAATTATTTTTAAATCAAAAAATATCACAGACGTAATTTTTAAGCGGGGTATTTATTATGTTCCGGAGTTAATTATTTGAAATTTTAGCTAATACTCCGCTTTACAAAAATAACACGTTGCTTAAAGTTACCGATAATGAGACATAAATTACTTCATCAAATAAATTTGATATTATTTCCAGAATTTACGTACCCTAAAACCACAACTTTTTAAATCATTTGTAATTAGTGGAAGTTCCTTCAATTTTTTTGTGTTAATACAACTTTTTTTTTCAAAGAAAAAATTACCTTTTAATAATTTAAAAATTCCATGTCAACTTTTTTCAATCTTTAGAAAAGTCTGATACTGAGATTGAGGAGAAAGAATCTGGGTTAAGTATAATGCTTTTATTATATGATTTGCCTAAATGTATGTATAAAAAGAAAGGAAAAGCATAAATATTTAAAAAAATTTAATTACTAAATGGCATTGAAAAAATAAATATGGAAAAAAAATTTTCCTTTATGTATTACTAAAAATATATATTAAAAATTATATAAATTAAAAATCTTCTTTCTTTGTTCTGTATTCAAACATAATAAATTTAAGATTTATCAATGTATTTTGTTATAAATTGAAGTTAAAAAGTTCAATTAATAACAAAATGCTATTTGTCTATTGATTGTCAATAAATGAAAATCATGTTCACGGCTAAATTAAACCATGAATCTCAGAGATAGAATCTCTTGTTGAAACATTCTAATTATATATCTATTTGCAATTAAGATGACAAATAACATACTTCAATTGAGTAAATTCTTCTTGATTTTATATCTTTTAAATAATGCATTTAATTTTTTACTATTAAATCTAGATATTCGTGTAAAATAGAAAACAAAACTGTATTCCTTTCAAAAATGATTTTTTATTTTTACAATTTCATAATTTGATTTTAAAAGTGTAATAAAAATAACTCAACCCTCATTGAAAATTTAGATGTCGAATGTATTATCCAAATTTTGTTCTCTTAAAACTTCCGTTCAATATTTTTAGGGACATTTTACGACCTTTTTTGCTTTATTTATTTAACATAAAATTTTTTTATTGTTATTTATATTCCTATTTTAATTATATGTATTACATTAATTAATTTTATAGTTTAGGTCTGTAATTAAATTAGGGTGGAAAATATAAAAACAATTTTCTACGAGACAATGGGGTTGAGATAATTTTTACGATTGTTTGTATATAGTTTAAATTTATATTTTGAAAATATTGGCAGACCTGGCATGCCTTTATTCGACTCTAATTTAAATATCAAAGTATTTGTATGAAAGATCAATTTAAAATAATATAGCGAGAGGTCTCTTTCATGTAGCTTGAAAGTCCTCGAACATCACTCTCAAAAAGCAGTACATTTATTTTTTTTAAACATTGTTAACCTTTCAACGTTTTCTACGGAAAAAGCCTGATAAGTAAAAAGAACCTATTGAAGGCCAATAATAGTCACCAAAAACTTTTAAAGTCAGGCGATAAAACTTTGAATTTCATTCTTTTTAGAAATACAAGTTTTATCGAATATCTCAGAAAAATAAAAGTTTGAATAATGTTTCTTTATTTCTTAGATCCTCCAGATCAACTCGAGCCGAAATACTTCATATAAATAGATATAAATAGGCTCATATAATTCCCGAAACTTCGAATTATTTTACATTAAAGATATGCATTTAAAGAAATACTATTACATTAGATTATTCTAACGATATTCAATTGGATAAACTATATTATGTCAGGATAAAATATTTCAACAAAATTTTTCGAGGATGAGATTAAGTTTTTCGTTAAAACAACGAACTTCTAAATGCCGATAAGACTAAAGTTTTTTATCTTATCGCTAAAGTAGCATTATGGTGTTTTATAATGTGATTGCGAATATTTTCCGAGTACTCAAGTACATAATAATAGATGTTACATAGTTTTTTATTGCTTTTGTATATAATATTTTCATAATAGTTTGATAGTTGAATTTTTTGTAAACAAATTCATTTTATGATTAGTTTTTGAATTGCTTCTTTTTTGAATAATATCTCATTTCTATATATATCTCAAAATTCGCAAAATTGTTCATGAATATAATCCAATATGTTTAGTCGTCAGTAAAATAAATAAAATGAATTTAACCTTTATTGATCTGATGTTAAACTGCCATCTATAGTTATTTTTTGTGCTTTTATTATAAATCGACGGATGTAAATCATCCGTTTATAAAAAGTTTTTATTAGCAGGAGGACTAAAAGTTTAAATTGATAACACCGAAACTGTTTACCGGAATGTCGTGTTAAGTCAAAAATGAATGTAAATAACCCTTTATTATCAGGAAATGTACTTAAAATGTTGAGCAAATTCAGCAAATATATTTGCCTTAGTTTGCAAGACTTTGTGAAGTTTTTGCGAGTTCGTTCTGTTGGCGCACTTTTATACAAATTTATTCAACGCAAACTTCAAAAATTTCAAATGCAATACAACACAAACTTCAAAATGAAAATGCCTGATAACAAAAGCACGAATGTGTGGATGGATGCATAGTGAAGGCGGCAAATAGAACGAATTTTATATTTGTGTAGAGGCGGCATCACAAAAGAGCATCTAGATAGGTCTTTAGAACAATGAAGCTCCGTGAAGTAGAATGACACCAAAATCAACCGGATAATCTCAAATTCAAGAATTTGATCTTGAAGTATACTGAAAAAGAATATCCAAAAAGAAGGGAAATTTAGTTAATTGATTATTTTGAATTATAATTAAAAGTTTGAATAGCTCATCGAATAGAAATTATCTAAACTTGTAAGACCTTAAAGTTAACCAGACGTTAATTATCAAACCTGAATTAAATAAGTTAAGCATAATATGAGTATATAATAAAACTCACATCCTAATCTTCTGATCTGAATCCATTTAAGAAAATTGCTAATGTCTAAAAAAATTCAAGCCCAATATATGTATAATTTTTGATTCCATATGGCCTTATGAAAGCGACTTTTGATCGTGCAAACTAATCGTTGACATACATTTGAGTGACATAGGTCGATATATTCCACATAATCAAGTTAATAGCATCGTTTGCCATTTGTCAGCGAAAGTCGCCTCCATAAGAAGCACTGCCTCAATTAAAAAGGCTATATCTAATACATTACACTAAAAATTAAAAAAATAATACATATAACAATAAAGTTTACGATATATTAACAAGCTTTTATGGCAAATTTTTTTTATACCTTTTGTCATAAAATTATCAATTGTAATCTTGAAGTTTTCAATTTCCAGAATCTTTTACTAAAGTAGTTTTCAATTGTTTCTATCAATTGTTTTTTAACTCAATTCTATTATTCTCAATTTAAATATTTAATATTAGCTTTGATTTTCAGTTTTAAATAATTAATATCCTCCATTTCATTTTAAATTTTCATTTAACGATAAGACTAAAAAATTTTTTATATTAAAATGAAATTATTACAAAACTCGGATCATCATGACTTATGATATAGATATCATAATACAAAATAAAAAAATAAAAAAATAAAAAATTAAAATATAATTATGATCTCATATTACAAATAAAATCGAGTGTAGACTTTCATCAGTCGTAAGTGTACATTAATATTTAAATGTGGCCGAGAATTGTGTTGTTTTTTCTTTTAGGTAAATAAGAATTGACTTTAATTGAAATATTTACTAGTGCAAATGGTTTTCATATCAGTAAATATGTTAAAAAACTTTTTATTATTTATTATTAAAAACGTAATATGTGTATTTATAATTACCAATATAGATCGAATTACTGATAAATAAAATATTATCTTTTTCACATATTTATGAAATAAGTCGACTGCTATTTTTACAGTCATAATTAAAGTGAATCTTAAAATTATAATTCTATAATGAAGGCTTAATTTTCTTTTTTAATTCTTTTGATATATTTTAATGAAGTTTTTTTATTTTCAATTTTAAAAGAAAACATTTTTTATTGATTGATTTCATAGCCGCTAATATTACAATATACGGAAAGAAGTTTTTTTTATGAAGAATCGTGTATATAGCATATTGTAATCGTATTTATAAATACAACCTTAAAAGTCTGTATACAGGGTAATTCGGGTACTAATTGTGAGTGTACACAATTCAACACAATAAATAATAATTTCCACATTATGTTTCTTTTTATTATATTATTTAATTAATTAATTGAAATACTTTAAAACCTGTATTTCAGCATAATTAAATGATTAAATTTTTACTTTAAAGGCACTTATATTGACATTTTCATCATATATTTTAATACAGTGGCCTGTGGAGAAGTTTTTTTTTTCTACGGGTGTATTAGATGCCTGTGAGTAATAGTTCGTTTACAGTGTCCAAAGGTGCTGGACAAATGTACTAGCATTTTAGAATTTGTATGGGAAATCTCTAGAATATTTCTCAAATAAACTAATCTAATCCTAATTTGTTATTCTAGTTTATTTGCTCAGTGTAGAAGACAACTCATGGCAAACGAAGGGGAAATTTTGAGTAAATTTTCGGATTCTCTCTTTCGGAAATAGTAGTTTAACAGTGAATAGTTTTGGAAGTTAGATTAAGTTTGACTTTGAATATGACGTAAAAAATTTTTTACAACAACAAAGATAAACAAATTGAAATATGTACTAATCCAAATACACTAGGGCCCAGTATAACACTTATTTTTATACATGGAAAAATGGTTGTACCTTTGGGCACTGTAAACGCACTCTAATGGATAAAAGATAAATACTAAATGTTTAATATTGTGTGGCATAAAAGCTTTGAAAATTTCATATCGATTCCCTTTTAGATTTGTCTTAAATTCATTTTATGAATTAATTTTTGTTATGAATTTGATGAATTTGTTTAATTTCTATTTTTAAACAAATATTTTTGTCTTATGAAAGTGTTTGTTACTTTGAGTGGTTTTGTAGGTAGTCTTTTGATCAAAAGGCTAAGTAACCAGGATAAAATTTCAAAAGGCTTTAGGCTTAGATCTTTTGCTTTTTAAAAATTAAAATTATATTACATTATTAATATTTCCTGTTTTCTCTGGCAAGTTAATTTAACTCTTTTGCGCTCGCTCATCTTACAATTGATGAAGCATTAAAAATCGATATTATATATCTTAATATGGGGAATATCCCAGCGGGGATCTTTTTTCCCCTTTTTATCACAAGTTATTTTTTAGGTTAACATCAAAGTACAAATAGGTAATAGTACAAATATATATATACCACACCGTTATGCATAAGCATATATGTATAATACGTACTACCCAGCGGGGAATCGAGCGCTCGGAAAGACCTTTTCGAGCGCTCCTAAATCAGCACCGAGTGTTTGTGTGTTCATAAGAGCCTTCATTAACGTTTTCGCATTGCATGTCATTGGACACCAGCGCTTGTTTTGAAGGGCTCTAAGAGCGTTTAGTTTGAAGGACTTAAAGAGCGCTGAGCTTATAAAGGTTTACGAGCACTTTATTTTTTTTTTTAAAATAATTTTTTTTTTCATTTTTTTTTTAAATTAAATTATCCTTAACTGCTATGTGTTCTGAAATAGATTTTTTAAATTAAAAGAAATTGTTTTTAAAAGAATAGTTTATTTTTTTTAATTTTATTTTAACAAAAATTTTATTTAACAGATATTATTAACTGCTCCTTAACTGCTTGGATTCTGAAATAGATTTTTATTAATTACAGAGACAGTTGTGTTTTAGGAATACTTACATGGGATTCATTAATTCTTTTTTTTATCGTATTTGGCTCTGTAAATTGTGTTCTTCGAGGAACGAAAACCTTTTCTCATTTCGTCCTCGAAGTCATTGTAGCCGTAATCTTCTTTCTTCAAAGCCTCTACGAGAATAACATATATAGTAAATATAGTTACAGATGTACACATTTTTATATTTTAATATATATATATAAACTCTTACCGAAAAGATATGTATTAAAAAACTTAGTTTTTTGCAGCGACTTTTTTTTGAAGTTCATCCCAATTAAGCTCGAAAATGAAGTTTCCTGTAAAAAATAGCTTAAAGGATTTTTGAAGATTTGATTTTCCAATTACTTGTTTAATGTAGGTAATCTGTAAGTGTGTCATAATTAAAAATCTAATAAATTAAAATCTTATTTTATTTACTTACAATCAAACTATTCTCCAAAAATGTCCAAGCAATTATTTATTAAAAAACACTAAACACTAAAGATCACTTAAAAATTGCCTTACACTTTCCACTGAAAAATCACAAATGAACTGTCAATGTAAAATTCTAAATACAAATAGAATTCTTGCTTTATTTTTGCTACAAAAATCAAAAACGAATTGTTTTCTTGTCTAGAAAACAAAATACGGCACGCATCAGACAACGGCACGTGTCAATAAAAGCTTATTCATATGAGCACTCATGTACGAAAGGAGCTCAATTCGAGCGCTCGGATTGTGCTCTGAATAAATATGGTGGCAGAGCGCTCGAATTGAGCTCGGTATAGGAGCGCTCCGAAAATTCCCCGCTGGGTACACACTACGTAGTGTGTATATATACATATATATGAAAGAATTTTTAAAAATTAATATATAAAAGAAAAACAAAAATCTCTCTTGTTTACGCTCTCCATTTGTGTATCCGCCCAGCGGTTAATTTTCGCTCTTTAGATGCTTTTTGAAGGCAAATTTGAGGCGAGCGTGTTAAATTTAAGTATCCCAGCATGCAGGAAAACTAACTGGAAAGGCTCTTTTTTCTGTTTTATGTGAGATCATCTCTTTATTTTGTCTTTTGAGTGATCTAACAACAACATGCATGTATGTTTCTTTTTACAAGATAAATGCACCGGAGACTATAATTTTCTACCCAGCAGACTGTTAATTTGGAAGTGAATTTATAAATCTTTTTTTAATCAAATGTTTATTTAATTAACTAGCCGTGTGGTGTCGTGGGACACCCGATAGAAACGAAGTTCCTTAAAACATTCAACAAGGATAATATATGAATATTTCATATCTATTCTGTTATGATAAAATTCAAATTTGTAACAAATTAAATATTTTGTCTTATTATTTATAGTTCTTTATTCACAGTTATGCAAAAATATATTATTTATATGAAAAAGATACATTTAAAAATATGACCTAAAACGATGTTGTATATAGTATATACATATTATACATATGTAAAATACATTATACTAATATAATAATTGAAAAATGAAAGTTACCAAGATGTTTATGTATATTTTATATTAATTAGATAGAGACATTGAATGAAAGAATGAGTACGCATATATGTATATATATGACGAAATATATGTAGTGGAATTGCTGTGTATGTTGCATAAAATGAAGAAACCAATATATAGACTAAGAAAGAGGAAATATGACATACACAACACATAGGAATATAGTACATGTGCTTTTCGAAATTTTCCATCTCATTCTCATTCTTATTAATTCCATCCACTGCTCTACTCTGCTGCGTGCAAGCATACAGTGTATCTAGTGTCTCGTATTTCTCTCTCCCGCTATCTTTTACAAGTTCTTATCTATTCGCTGTTCTACTCTGATGCATGGAAGTAATGCGTACAAAGAAAGAGATGGGGATTTAACGCTTATCAGTAACGCTTATCGGTAACGCTTATCAGTAACAACGCTTTTTTCGAACTAGGGGTCCTATCCTATATCGTGACATAAGAAACTTCGTTTCAAAAATTACTTCAAACATTAATGTTTGTATTTTTTTGCAAGAGTAACACCTATTTAGATAAAAGTATTTTAATATCCAGCTGCTCGTGTAAAATATGGTCAACACATTCCATCGATATGAAGTCAACTGGCACACACAACTGCACTTTACGATAATCCATAACAGTTTCGTAGATTTTTTGGCAAACAGTACGACAAGGTTAAAATTTAACACAATTACGATAATCACAATAACTGCTTTCAACGAAAAAAGTTGCCATAATTCTTTTCATGATATTACTGATTTTAAATGGTGTGTTTTCCGATAAAAAAATTTTACAATTGACACTTGAAACTTGGTTAAATATGCTACAGTTGGATTTTGATTGGAAATAATTTAAATAAAAATTTATTCGCTGAATAAAAATATTGGTTTCAATTGGTTGCAAAACTTTCTTAATCCTGTTTCGCTGTAAAAGTTTAATGTAAATAAATTACGAAATAAGAATTACATGTTATACTATCAGTACATTCATTATTAAATTTCTGTCAAATCCTCAAAATTTAATTTTTATTATTCTTTATGCAAGCTATGACCGAACAATTAATATTATGCAAACATTTTTACATGCATTACAATGAAAGTTTTTTAATGAGTGAAATTTGTCCTTTTTGTATTTTCATTCAAAACTTGAATGAATTGTGAGTATGCGCTTTTATAAAATTTTCCGTTTTTGTTTGTATGCGAAAATAGCAATTTTTAAAGGTAGACCAGCTTTTAGCTTTTTATATGTAATATTTGTATCACGAAAACTATTTTGTTTCTTTTGCGTCCCTGTGAATTATATAATAATTGTATTTATTTTAGTGTTATCAACCTTATGAAAGTTTGAGTATCATAAAAATTATCTAGAAATAAAGATAAATTTGTACGTAATCATTTTCTTAGAAATACTATTGAGATTTTCTTATAGGAATTTTAAAAATAATGAATTCGGTTGCTGATAGTATTTTCACGGCAATTTTATTAAATAATTTGTAATTGGAGTTAACATTTTTTATAGGCTTTTATTTATATTGAAATATGTTTGCAAGCGGATTCTTAACAATTTTTAGTGATGAGCTGTTTGGTATTTAATTTAGGAAATATTAACTGCTTATGTATATACAAAAATACAAAAATTATTTCACAGAAATTAATCCGTTCTCAGTTACAGTCACAGATTTGGTCAATTCTGGCGAGAGAATTTTTAATTTTGTAAATTCTAGTTGCTTAGATGACAAAGTAAGGTGTTGAAAATGATTTCTAAGGGAAAATTAACCTTTTCTCAACCCTAGGCGGGATTATATGATTTTACACAGTAAAACACACTATTATTTATTTACTTTATATGAATTTAACTACTCTAGGTTTCTTACTTTACTCTTATTTTAATGTATTTTTTAATTTTTTTGACTATAATTTTAGTTCAGCATCTTAAAAATAACTGACTAATAAATTTGAACTTTTCAATGATAGGAATTTAAAAAAAAAAGTTTTAACATGCCTTAGAAGCATGAAAATAAAGCTAGGGCATGGAATTAATATAATTAGGTAGTCTAAATCATTTATTTGTTGGAATTTTTCGAGAGGGCTTTGAACTATTTTTACATGATTTATTAATTACAAATTTTACAATGTTGTGGATTTTTTGAGGAAATTTATTAATTTATTTGGGTTTTAATGCTAAAATTTCTTCTATATGCCAGTATATATGCATACAAGTTACTCCAAATGCAATTCTCCAGGATGTTCGTTTGGATATCTCAAATGGGTTCTAAAAGTGCAAACACAATTATGCGGTTTTCGGAGCGGAAGCGGATTCATTCAGAATTCCGAAATTCAGCTATATAAATTCCTATAGCAGTGACAGCTGTCACCGCTTCCGCTCCGCAAACCGCGTCATTGTGTTTCACCTTAAAATATTTTTTCTTTGTGTGTGTTGACTTCATGAGTATTTCGAAGTCGGCAGCTACTATTTTTATTATTTTTATAGACCTAAGATGTGGAAGAGAAGATTCCACATTAATTCAATTTTTTTACACATTAAAACAAAATACACTAAATTTCAAACACGTAATTTAAAACAAGCACTTGCGACTTATTGTGCGTTTTCACTGAATCTAGTACCTAGTACTTAGTACTATTTTGTTAGAATTTGTATGGAAAATCTCTAGTATATTTCTCAAAAGAACTAATCTAAATCTAGTTCTTTTTTCTAGTTCCTTGCTAAAGTACTAGACAAACTCATAGCAGTACGGAGGGGAAATTTTGAGTAATTTTTTCGAACTTTATCTTTCGTTAATAGTTTGACAGTGAATAATTGTGGCAGTTAGGTTATGTCAAAAATAATTATTGAGTAAAAGATAAGAATTTTTAATTTGATATGATTTTGAATTATTTACTTGTTTAAAATTACAAAAATTAACACAATCAACACAAATACAACCACAAACAACAAACAAATTCTTGACAGAGGAAATATGTACTAATTGTAAGTACTAGCTACTAGATTCAGTGAAAACACTTATTTTTGTATATGAAGAAATTTTAGTACTAACAATATGTACTAGGTACTATGTTCAGTGAAAATGCACTATTAGGCAAAAAAAAACACTACACTAACAATGTCAAAGAGAGATCTTAGGACTTAGGACATTTGTTGCATGAATTTTGAGAGTTGAACAGAAATTTTCTAAGTTTTAGGACTTTCGTGATCAAAACTTCATACATTTGTATCAAGGGAAATTCACCGCTGGGTTCGTCTTACTCTTTGGCATATGTTAAAATAAGACACAGTGTAATGGGAATATCGAGTACTGTGTAGCTTATATTAAAGAGTCGAAAAATACATATTCATATGCTTTATAGTGTAGTTGTATTGTTCAAAACTTGTTAAATTCGACTCGGCAGTTTATTTTATGTGCACCAGCATAATGTGCTAGAGATAAGGATGCTACTTTTACAGAAAAGGGAGGTGAAAAATAAATTATAATTAAAATTGAAATCAATAATAATTGAAAATTAGAAACAAGTTTATGATGGCCTTAATTAAATGTCTCTCGTTTTACATTTTACCTATGCAAACTTGGTACATTACATGCCAAATTTGAAATATGTATTTATATTCGTCGTAAATGTTATGCAGCGTATAAAACGGGAATGTTTGTGCGTTGTTTTTAATTAGCGAAAGATTGATATAAAAAAAAACAGGCGAAAATATCCTTTAAAATTATTAAATATATTTTATAAAGTACAATTTTACAATGGAGCTTCAATTAAGTACAAAAAAAAATGGGCTTGTACACAATTTATTTTGATATATTTCCTGCTTTAATTTGACTATTCTCAGAGATTGACCCAAATGGTGATCCCAATCAATTGAATTGTTGACTCTTTGCCAATTATATACTAATCAAAGTTTATTTGTAAAATAACTAGTGGCGTAGTTAAATAAAAATTATTTCTACTTAAAAGTCTTTGCTCTAATAAGTTAATAATAATTTTCGAATTTGTCAAACAAAAATAGACTTTTGAAACACGAGTTCTCGACAATTTTTGTGAAATATTTCATTGAGAATGACTTTAGTTAAGAAATATTTTTTTTAGAAAATAAATTTATTTTTATTTACATTTTAAGAATATAATTTCTAATATATAATCAAGAATTTCTTCAACGTAAGCTAAAATTCTGTACATATAAAATGAATTTTAATACTGAAAAAAATGTATTTATTAAATGATCAAATGCGCTTCTTTTTATTAAGAATATTTTTATTAATTACATGTTTATAAGCAAGTGAGTAATTGTTATGAGGTCTTAAATTTAAAATTTCCTTAAATAATATTATTCCTAATGTCATTAATTTGCTGTCATTATATCACAAGGTCTTTGTTTACGTAGACGTTTTTTTCTTCATGTTGTAATTTTTGAGCATTACTACGTTATTTTTTTGCTGTTATTTTAAAGGTTCTACTGATGTATAATATGAAACTATTAAGAAAAGCTACATAGGTGTATGCTCTTGTACACACCTGAGCTGCCATGACCTAGAGTTGATGAATGAGGTGTCTTATTGTTTTTGTTAAGTTAATCATAACTTATATGTATGTATATATAACACTTAAGCGTTCTAAATGGAAGCTATGAAATTATAATAAAACAAAATAGACCGAGAATTATAGGTTGTGAATGCTTTAACGTATAAAAGTTTTACTTATTTGTTTAAAACGTTGTTTAAAGACATGAAATAATTTGAAATATTATGCGTTTTCATCATTAAAAATTTAAGAGACTCTGATGTTGTATTAGCAAAGAATACAGAGTTCGCATCTCTTGATGACGTCATCTTTCGAATGAAATCGGTTTGAGTGAAATCGATTGGGTGGTGACACACGAGTTGTGCATGCTAGTGAGTCCACTCCGATTGGTATTTAGAAAAACTCTCCATTTTTATTGTGCTAAGTCGTCTCCACATGCTAAGTGCTAGTGAGTCCCCGGCATTAGAGTATGGAAACCTCTTTTTCTTATGCCTGGGACTCACTAGTGCTTAGCGTTTGGAGACGACTTAACACAGTAAAAATGGAGAGTTTTTTTTAAATACTAGTGGAGTGGAACATCAGTGGAGACTAATGGACTCATTAGCATTTAGCACTAAATTTTGTGCCGCTAAGCGCTAGTGAGTCCCAGGCATTAAAGTAGGTTTCGCGTTTCTTCGCAGTTGACCTAAAATAACAATACATACTTCAATGATTTTAAGCACTTTTTGAAGCTTTTTGGAAATGATTTTTGCATCTTAAATTTAACTTAATAATTCAAAATATTTAAAGTTTCCGTTTATTCCGTTTTCAACGAAATAAATTTAAAAAAAACTTTAATATTATTTTATTTTCTAAAAAAAAAAATGAAAAAATAAAAAAAACAATTTTAATTAAAAATAATATTAATACAAAAATATAAAAAATTACAATTTTTTTATTTCTTTAAAATAATACAATCCATTTTTAAGTTGAATAAAAATTTCAAGTTTTTTGATTTTTTAGCTTAGCATCTGAATCGAAAAATTTATTATGAAATCTCTTAATTCCTTTATAACAACTTTTATAGAATTTATAAAAAAGAAATTTCCTTAAAAATATGTGAGTAGACTGTAATTTTTTTTTGCATTTTCTCACGCAATTTTAACGTTTTTTTTTAATTAAAAATAAATCATATACTTTTCCGCACTTGCCGCCAACACATGCTTTTTTCTTTTCAGCTTGGAATGTGTAGTCTTTTTTTGGTTTTTACTGGTAAAGTAATATTTCATTGAAAAATTTTCTATTTTGCTTACAAAAGTTTTAGGAGCTATTTTTATATTTGTAAAAAATAATATTCTCCTTAAAGAGCTTTAAGATTTTTAGATAACAAGTTCAATTCTCTTATGTTAGGGCAATGGGATTCATGAATCTGTTTACCTCCTCCTCATTTTTCTAAGTTATGTAGTAATGGTAATGTAGTAAAGGACCTCTGTGACCTTTCCCAAATTACGTAAAGCTAAATTCTTTGTAACGCGCAATATGAGCAATAAGAAAAAGCTTCTTTTTTTAGATCTCCTAAAGCTCGAGTTTCATAAAATCGTATTTAACTGAGAGCATTTATGTTTTTTTTAAGCTTTTAGTCCTGTTTGAATTTGTGAAGCTTATACTTGCCACTCCAGGACAAGTATTAGATTTGTAACGCAGATTTTATTATTATTAAAGTGAAATTAATTAAAAGTGAATTTAAAAATAAAATAACTAGCTAAGCTTAATTAGTAGAGAGAATCAAGCGGTTAGTATTATTAAATTTATAATAAATTCCTTTTCTCTTAAGGAGTTTTTGTATACGTGACCTATGACATGTCTACAAATTTTTAGTCAATTTTCTTATTAAAGTCAAGTATTGAGTGATTGCGTTTACTAAGTTAATAATTTATTGATTATATGGCTAATCAAGATTAGTTAACATAATTTTTCTTTACCTGTTGTTTATGTTGTTGTTTGCTTTCATTTTTATTGGTTTTTTTAAAGATTGCTATCAATGAAATTTGTTTTAGTTTAGGGGAAAAAATGTAATTTTTAAAAAAAATTTTTAATGCGTCGTAATACTTTTTTGTGGTATTTAGAAACTATTACAGAAATTTAAAATGATGAGCTATTTTTAAGTTTTTTTTTTATTTTAACACTTTAAATATTTGTGGTTGATTTCCAAAATTTAAATTTATAAATTATTGAAATATTTGAAATACTTGGCAATAATGCTAATGAATTTTTATTTCTATATAGAATATTAAGTGGCATGAAATTTCTGTCCAAGAACTGTCTGTCTTTAGGAAAACCACTAAGTGTATTTTTAATTTTCTTAAACATTTTATATTAGCTTTAAAAATAAAAATATTTATAAATAATACTAGGAATGATTTCCCTTAATATTTTTATGTTATGAGATATCAAATATTTTTATTGCGTTGCTTTCGTAAATTTTAATTTTTTTATGCTCAAAGATGTTGTGAGTTACTTTAGAGCTAATTGTTGTGTTGTAAAAACTTAATTTTTAATTATTTTATGAATAAATAGCATTTTAGTATTTTATACTATGCGAAGTTTTGTTTTTATGATTGATTTTAGTAACTTTATATATTATTCATTTTAAAACAATATTAAGCAACAAATTTTAAATTTTTATTAATTATATATATTCATAATTGAAAGCTAGACAAAGGTTGAAATATATTTTTTCATTAGTTTCAACCTTAAAATTAAATGCTTAGAAAAATAAAAGTATTATTGTAGTTTATGTTTGGTAATTTGAGGAAAGTATGACGAGAACTGGTGTAGCGATTGTAATGGCCATGACACAATGCAAGCGTCGCGTTAGCGTAGCGTCAACGCGTTGAACCTTGTGAAGTTGGTTGCAGGCCTGTACTGCTGAGTCCTTAACACAATGCAAGCGTTGCGTTAGCGTTATACTTGGGAAAAAACATAATAGGTGTCTATTGTACTGCCATGTTTTTGTGAATAGTAAAACAGATGTCTCTGCAATCGCTTCAAATAGGTAGGAGGTTATGTGTTTTGTATCACTTCTATTTCTACTTATATTAAAATACTTAAAAAGCAATTAATCACTTTCTATTTCTACTCGTATTAAAATACTTAAAAAATATAATTTGATGAGTGTATTAATTAATATACAACAGCAGATTTTTTTTAATGGCGGTATACTAATTAATTACCTTAGTTAATAGCCATCTACTAGAATTACTCAAAACTAATTTGGCAATAATACCGAAAGCCATCTGTTATCAACTTACGATAAACAACCAAATCACGATAAAAATAGAAAGTAGGGCTACTCTCGCGTTGCGTCGACGAATTTGTCAACGTCAAAGAAGTCCATTGTGTTAGCTCCCATTTAAATGCACGTATTCTACTTAGCTGTCAAAGTTTCGTCGACGCGACGCTTACATTGTGTCATGGCCATAAGAGACGTCCACAGAGAATAAGTAATAAGACTAAATTAATTTTACTATAGAAATTTTCAAATGGCCATATTTGGCGTATAATTTTTCTGTATTCTGAACACTATTGCCTTCTGATTTCTATGAAATTTCAACAACCTTACGGGGGGGGGGATGGTTTAGCACTTTTTAAAAATCGAATTGTTTTTGTATTTTTTTATAGTTTAATATTTCAAAAATACAATCCCAAGATTTGAAGTCGATCCAAGCAAAACTGCCATAAATAAGCTTTTAAAATTTTTAAACGCGTTTTTCTCAAAACTACTTTTTCAAAATCGGTGTTCATTCAAAAACTAAATTACCAATTGACTTGAAACTTAGGACACCCTAGTAAACCAAAATACCTCCCCCCAACGTTGAGTTTTAGAATTTTTTTTACATTAAGGGTGTTTTCCACTTATAAAATGGCGGAATTTTTCGTGAAAGATAGCAGTTTTCACTTTAAATGAGTACCAAAATTTTTGAAATAAAAAAAAAGCAATCAGACAACGTTGGGGGGAGGATTTAATAGTACTTTGACTAAATCTCAAGAGTTTTTAATTTCGAGTAATTTCTGGCTCAGATACAGTGAACACAGCAAATCATCTTTTTCCGAAAAGTTTCCAGGAAAAGCCGTGTCACCGGCTTGTTTGTAGATATTTATTAACAAAAAAATTCAAAAATGTTGCTAACATCATGCTTAATAATTTACAAAAACTTTGAATAAATTTCCTTAATCAATATTCATAAAAAAAAAAGTTATTTTTTTTACGCTTAAAACTATAAAGCAGTTTGTTAACCATTCGTTGCTTTTGAATTTTTTATTAACCTGAGTGGTTCTACGCACGAACTGTCAAATAATAATTGTAGTTTAATTATAAAAATATAAATGGCAACAAATTCAAAAATCAAAATAAAACTTTATCGTAATGGTTTACAATTTTATTTTATTCAATATTTTTTTATCTCTTACAAAACCCAACCTGAATCATTAACAATAATAAAGTTTCAATATCAGTTAGCAGCTGTGTCCACATTAGAGTTTGACGTCATATGTAATGTCATATTAAATACAATTGAGACAATAAATTAAAAATGGATGACATTAACGAGATTTGAATTAGAGGAATTGCAAAACAAAGAAATACAATAACTTTTTAAGTATAAATACTCTGACTTTTTTATTTTGTGTTTTAAATTTGTGCAGTATTTTTACAAAATCTTACATGATAGGAAAAAAATAAAAGCGGGATATTTTTTTACATCTTGCAATTGATTCAGTCCATCCGGTAGAAAGGAAATAAATTTTCTTGATCTTAATTTCGCAAATATGTTTGTTTTCTAATGTAACAAATATCACTTAAATTCAGCAATGCCTTGAGAAGCATTAAGGCCACATCTCTTTATCAAGTACAATAATTTTTTAATAGTTTTTATAATTTAAACATGATCGTATAGACTAAAATAATACTGACTGAGCAATAAATTAATCGAAACATAAAAAAATCCTTAAAAATGTATATGATTGATCGTAAACTGAAGCGTGATAGTTCTTCATTACGATATTTAATGTGCTGGCCATATTTTAAAAAAAGAACAAGGAATTTTAAGAAAAAGTTTCTTTCATTTGCTTTCAGTATACCAAAAACAGATAATAAGTTCTAAAAGCTTTTTCGAACTTCTTAAGCTAAATAATAACTTTTAGTATTGGTATGCGGTAATGGATAAAACATCTCACTTCTAAATTAAATTGACAATTTTCTGAACGAAAGGTGTATGATGCAAATTATTGAAAATTGGATATAACTCAAAAGCAAGAAAAAGGACCTGATTTTTCCTTGCTTGGTATCTCCTTGCTTATAAATAAGAGTACTGCAGGAATTTCATTTTCTTTTTGTGTTCATTAATTGTGTTGCTCTTGAGAGATACAATATTAAAAACGAAAATCAAATTTTGAAAAAAAATAATTTTATTTTTTAGCCCTTGATATTCTTTTTATGTAAAAAACTTGAATACTGTGATAAAGTAACCTAAATGAGGGTCATTCGTATATAAGAAAAAGTTTTCTCAAATTTTTTAACCTGTTAATATCAGGAATATATTTGTACAATTTTAGAACTCATTAATTTGTAAACTGGAAACAACAACAAAATAACCCTAACACATGAAAACATGGTAATTACTTTATGCAATTATGTCTGAAAACAGAAAACATTAGCACATACCTAACCTAAAACTGAATATCGATTTACACTTAGTAATTTAACCTCATCGGTATGGTTTGTTAGGTCGTTAACAGTCTGATCTTTATTTTTGATGAGGCATGCGATTTGTTATTTATTATTGACTTTTTTGCTTAAATAATACAAAAATATAATAATAATAATAGCAATGTCACCTTGAAACTTGAAATAATCTTAAAAGTAACTTATTTATTTTTTTGCTAAGGATTATTTTACTTTTTTTTCCTTAAATGAAAAATTTAAGCTTTAATTTTATTCAATGTTAATTTTTTTTGCTATACCATAGTCTTAATTGGATGAGACTAAAAATATAGTTAAAGACAAATTAAAAATTTCGTTTTTATCTAAAAGGAAACCCTAGAACTTTTTTTGAAATTAAAGAACATAAGTTGTTTTGCATGCGAATAAGCTTTCTTGCAGCCCATTGAGCTGGTGTATATTGCAAGGACATTTAATTTTGCTAAAATAAAATTTCAGTTGTTAGGATGGACATTGTTTTTTTTATATACTTCAATAAAAAGAAATCAAGTTATATTTAATTACTTAAATACCAAAAAATTATATTATTGTAATTGCTGCTATACATATAAGATTTTTTTGTAGCTTAGTTACGTTTAAATTTTGTATGATGTTATTGTTATTGTTATTGTTAAAGTCAGAAAATCATCCCCAGTTTATTTCCGAAATGTTCCTTAGATTTTAGCAGCTTATTTCTTGAGGCTAAATTTAAAAAAAAATTAAGTATTATACCCTTTCTTGACACACGCATATACACACTATTTTAAACATGGAAAGACTCTTTTGTATGGAGAACTGTGTATATTATTATCTGTTGCAAATGTGTACAAAGTACAGCCTTTCATAGCCTGTATAAAGAGAAAATTCACATCTATTGTGAATTTTAAAGTTGTGCAACAAAACAAAATTAAAGTTCCGTATTGCTTATTACAAAATTATAATTTAAATGCTGGCTTAACTTTTTACTTTATCTGTAAACAATTTTCCAAAATGATTTAAAAACTATAAAAGGCTACAAATGTGTATATATAACGCCAGTCAAGAAAGGGTATTAGGTAGAAATATTCAAGAAGAAAGAAGTAAAATTTATGAGTAATGCGTCAAGAAGGGAGTTGATTTATTTAAAAAAGAAACCTTCGATATCACCCTAGATTACAATATTTAAAATATGCTCTATAAATTCTATGAAGCTCCATTGAGTATTTTTTGTGATGCATTGGTCTCTGTATTAAAAATCTAGTCACGAAAAGGCGTATTTAAAGTTTAAAGTTTAGTTTTTCTGTATTAGTTAAAACCTAAATTACAATTTATTAATTTACTTTCATTTAATTATTTATTTTTGATCATATCAAAAAAGACTATCGGGAAGACACAAAATTTTCCAATACATCAATTTCTTGTTACCTTTTTTGAGCTATTCTAATATGCTAGGAGCGATAGTTTCATCTAGTTTTTACGATTTACACGGTGTGTCCCACGGAAAACGAAACTTTTTTAAAATAAAAGCCAAAACTCATTATTTCGGAATATATCATTTATTTTATTAAAAATAGTATCCTTCTGCTTTATATCGATAAAATTTTGCGCGAGCAATTAGCATGTCGACTGAACTTTTAAGGTCATTTTTATCAATCGCTTTTACATAGTATGTCGGTCGACGCCTATTGGATGGCCTCTACGTCAGCAAAGCGTTTTCCTTCCATCGGCAAATGTAGTTTGGTGAACAGGTAGAAATCACAGGTGGCCAAATCAGGCGAATATGGTGAATGTTTGATGGCTGAAATACCATTTTTAGTCACAAAATCAGTAATTAAGCACGAACGATGAGAGGGAGCATTTTCATGTAACAAACGCCAACTTCCTTTCTCGCGGTATTGCGGCCTCACATGAATAATACGCGACAACAGACGCTTCACTACACCAAGATAAAATAAAGTGGTAACCGTTTGACCAGGTGGAACGAATTCTCGGTGTATAATGCCCCCGGAATCATAGAAGCAAATCAAGATTGTCTTCACTTTTGACTTTTCGAGACGACTTTTTTCAGATTTGGCTCGGTTGGGTGTTTTCATGTGTGTGTGTCCATGGGACACACCATGTATGTATATTCTAAGATTGAATTTGACTTGAAATTTTCATAAAATATTTTAATGTGTGCTTTAAGAAAATGCACAAAACTTCCTGAGCAGAACAAAATTCCTAAAACACATATAAAACAACAAACTTACCATCAGCTCCCTGTTTAATTGAATTGAGAACCTTTGTTGGCTAATCAAAAGTTGAGCATATAGGCATTCAAAAAATAAAACACCTTTGGAAAAATTTGCTCCTGGTTTATTATAAAATGATATCATCAAATTAAATATAAAAATTGAGACCCAGATGTATTTATCCTGTCGAAAAAAAATAAAAATAAAAAGATTCTTTCTTTTTCTTTCGTCATAAAGTTATATATGGATTATACGTGCCTTACAACTTGTTTATCAAGATTTCTTGGGCTGAACAAAATAAATCAAGTTCAAGGTCAACTTATTCTTTCATATTCTACGCAACAGACTAGATTTCTTTGTTAATTTGCGCTATAGACTTCTGGGTACTTTCTGACATCATTTCTTGTTGTACTCATATTTACACCTGGGGTGGTAATTGGAGATTTAAGCTATTTTGTGTAGGTCGTGATTTATACAGAACAGTTCTAAGTCCCTCTTTTAAGTTTTATTTCATTTTAAACAACCAACACAAGAGAAAAATTAAGAGGGGGGGTGTACATATATACTCTATGTATGGATTTATTTTCAAGGGCTATTTGGTATACCGTATATCAATTAATAACTAAACAATCATTGTTCACTTCTTTCAAATTTCAGTGTGAAGGGTTAGAACGTGTTTGGAATTTAATATTATGTAAATTTTGAAGGTAAAAAAATATTTTTGTTTACATCTTATATGGTCCTATGTAGTTTTATATGCTGAGCTTTTTTTTTATTTTTTGCTTTTTGACTTGAAACATTTTTAATTTTTCTATTGTTAGGAACAATGTAAATAAAGCCGGCAAACAATTTGAAGTATTTTCAAAATTTAAATTAAATGTTACTTTTAGCAAATTGTATTAGTTGAGGAATAGTTTTTTTTTTAAATTTAAAATTTATGTTGATTGGTTTTTTGTTTTGAGTGTCAAAAAAAAAAAAAGAATAAATTAAATAAATATTGAATTAATTATGTTCCTCTAAATAAGTAATAACATCTGTATACAGGATAAGAATTTTTTTTGGTTTTGTTTTGAATTTCTGTGTCTCATTTCTTAAGTAATATTATTGTTAAAGGCTTAAAAAAAAGAAGAAAATATCAACAGAAATATAAAAAAAAGTAGCTGTTTAAGGGGAAAACTAAATAAATTATCGCAATTGAAACAGAATAATTGCGCATCTTTCGTAAGAAAGTTAATCACAAGTTTTTTTATTTTCCTAAACAACAAAATGTGTTTACCATTTAATAAATATTTTTATTTCATTTTTACTGATGAAATTTTTTCATTTATTTACCAGGCAATAACTTCATTTCTTGTTTATAAAACTTTTTGATTTTTGTATTGAAACTAGCGAAATACATGCGGTTTGATATAATCATAATAATTCATAACTTATTCAGAAAACGTAATTAATGGTAATCTAATATTGTTGGATTAGAAGTATATCATTGTGGTTGATATACATAACTAAGCTCTATTTATTATTGTAAACAATTTATTAGTTATTCGATTTGATTGTTTTTCTTTAAATGAGTAGAAAATTTTTGTTTAATATTTTTGCAAAGTGTATTTGCTTCATGTATCTTACTTCAAATGGCTTCCTTTGACGATAAGGGATAATTTAATATTCCTTGATATCTTTGTATATTTACAGAAAGTTGTTGAAAAGCTACATAACATGCTAAATATTTAATATATTTTCTTTAATCGTATCAGTGTTTTTTGCATTTGTTAAGCTAGCGTTTTGGACAGCGGTATTAAAGTATATTTTATAGGAATTTTGAGGCAAGTTTACAATCAGAAGTATATTAATTGCTATAATTACATTACAAATCTTTTAGAAAAGTATAATTTGTACATTTCAAATAATTTTATTGTATTTATAATGTATTATTATTTACGGTAAGTAAATTTAATATAGTAAAACTAGTTAGAAAGCTTTAATTATGTATATATTTTCAATCAAAACGTCAAATTCAAACAAGCTATTGAGTATAACCGCGCCTCAGAACTCCTATAAAGTCTCCTATAATTCCACTGTCCAAAACGCTTATCTAGACACCAAGTTAGATTACATCTAGAAAAGCTACTCAAAATGTTGAAAAATGAGACATAGTATTTATATGATTAAGCAACAAAGGCAGGAATGACGTCACGTTTGTCAAACACAATGAATTGTACCAAAATTGACGAACAGCTTGTATGTTTTCATTTACTTCTCCTTTCACTGTAACCTCTTGGTATTAATTCTTCTTTTTGGGAGGCGAAATAATTTATAATAATTGAACGATCATGAAGAAAAGGCATTTATGAATTGTTAGCATAAATTAAGAGAATAAATCTAAATAATTTGAGTTCAAAAACTATTTATAAAATAGACCGAGCATAACTTTTTCAAAGATTCATTAAATATCCAAAAATATAACCATTGCAAAAAAAGATTTACTATGATTTCAGAAATATTTTTTGGCTCCTTTTAAGGCCTTAATCCTCACATAGTGGAAAATAAAATTAATCTGATAAAAAATTCAATGAATATAATTTTGTCCATTATACACCTACATAATAATATATATATATATACATATATATATATATATATAGTTATAAAATTAGAGTCTGACTCAAATGCATTGAGTAAAGCTTTCGTCTCAAAATTTTATTTGGACTTGACTTCACTCTAGACTCAATGACTTCAATTCTAATTTCGTGTCATTTGGCTCTTCACTTGAAATTTTTTAAAATAGAAAGCCCATATTTATGTATGCATGTATATGTATACATATATATAAATTGATAAATCTATGTACTATAATTTATATACTTTTCAAAACTGGTAGAGAATTAACTTTGAAATATAATGGCAAATAATCAGGTGTGCAGACAAATGTGAAAGTCAAAAGAAAAAAAAAATTACCTCCTTATTGTTTTTATTTACCTATGTAATTAGCTACATATGCATAATTAAGTGCATGGATATGCGGTTTATACTTGGTTTCAAAGGGATTAATGAATTCATTAAAATAACATAAAAAGAATTTATACCCACCACAAATCAGTTAAATTTTATAAAATATTTTTGTACGCGTTTAAAGGACAAAACTTCAGAAATATGACCTTGAAAATAGTAGTGAAATAATTTTATAAAATATTTTATGATTTATCAGAAAGTAGTGTTTTTATGTAGGCGGATTCATTAGGCAACAATTATACACTTACATATATACAGTTTAGCTGAAAATTCCATATTTTAATTGTTTTTTAGTAAATTTACTCAGTTTAATTTTGAAAAACAAAAAATAATTTAAAATTTTTTATATATATAAATAAAAACAATTAATTTTCTTCTTTTTATTTCAGTTTGTAGTGCCAGTCCAGTGATTCTACTACTTAAAAGGCGCCAGATTTAACGGATGAAAAGTGCGGCGGCCAATAATTGGTGACGTCAGCATATCCACCGGTTTATTTAATTTTTTTTTCTTTTATATATTATACAGCCAGTGGAAAGTTTTAATATTCCATATAAGAGATTTTGTTTTTTTTTTAATACAAAAACATAAGTTTATCGAAGTTTAACTTTGTTAAAAGCAGTCAAAGAGATTATCAGCTGTATGTGTTTAAATATATATATATATATATATGTAAACGAATAAAAAGCTTTTTGGATACCGAGGCTATCAGAACTATAACTAAAATACATATACAAAAAAATACTTATTTTTATGCATGTACATCGATTACCAACCATTTGTGTTGTGTATATAATAAAGTTTTTATCCACTGAGAACTGCAGACTATAAGAAAGACTTGACAACACGATTTTCATTAGTGCCAAGAATAAAGTAGAGTTAGTTGTAGTTGAACTGTTTAGTGAGTAAAAAGTCATAAATTAGCCAACAGGGAACTATTGCAACTCTTAAAAAATAATTTTTAAAAGAAAAATTGGCTATATCGAACAATAATTTTTTTCTATTTTTATTTCGTCTTTAAAAACAAAACTATTTATAGATTTTTGTGTTTTTCTTTTTGGTGCCAAAAAAATTTTGACAACGAAGAACTATTACAAAATTTTCAAAATTTACATTTTAAGTGAATGATTTGTGTGTGCTAAAAATAAACTAAAATATAATAATCAAACAAATAACAAAAAGTGTAAAAATTGTTAATATTTGCAAATAATTAAATTTTTTTACTTAAGTCTAGGCTATATTCTTTCAGATATTTCTATATAAATGTTAACTTTAGAGACTAGTTTGAGTGTTTAAAATTTTTTTTTTGTTTATTGTATATTTTTGAGAAAAAGGACAAATTAAAAAATATATTTGTACTGTAAAACATATAAGAAGACAAATGAATATCTATAATTATAATTTTAAATTTTTATACTAAAATTGCAAATAATATTGTCATATTGACTTTAAATTAAATAAAGTGTTTATATCGATACAGTTCTCATGCTGAATTATCGTCTTGTGTCAACACATTTTTTGAAACAGCCATAGTTTGCTTAAAAATCGTGTAATTAAAATTTTGTTGTAAATTTAAGACTACTACTAATGAACTACGAATATAATCTTGTTTACAAAAATGTGCAGAGATCGAGATATGTCGAAACCGTAAGAAAAAAATAAAATTTATTTAGAAATTTAACAAAAAAAAAGAAGAAAATAAAAAACAAATAATAAAAATAAATACAAAAAAATTTTTAAAATTAAAAAAAACACAGCAACAACAACATATATTTCGTTTAATGAAAAAATTAAGAATAATATTTATTTACATTTTATTCAATGCACACATTTCAATAAATACAATAAATAAATAAAAGTTTTTAAATTTTTACTTTAATGGAAGCTGGTTAATATATTTTTATTATTTTAATTATAATTTTTGAAATATTTTGACTTACTTAATCCAAATACTTAATACTTAATAAAAATTAATACATATTTACTACATATAATAAAACCAATATCAATCATATAGCAAAGCAATAGAAAAGAAATATTTTATTATAATAAAAGAAAACCTTCATTAAAAATATAATTTCAATTAATTTAATTGATCGTGTTATATTATTTTATTTTTATTAACTTTTTTTTTTTAAATATTAATTTTGATACATAATCTTATATATACCATAAATATAAATTTGTTAAATAATTACGGAAAACAGCATTCAAATTGATAAAAACAATTTTAATATCTCAATTTAAAAGAGCAAATTATAACAGAAACAACATAAAATAGTAAACAAGAAGATTAAAATTGTAATCAAATATTTAATATACAAATAGATATCGTAGTCATTAATTGTTAACATAATTTTTAAAACAAAAATTTTTTTTAGAAAAAAAGTCAAACTAATCGGATCACATTTAATATTTACAATTTAAGTCGTATATGACTCGTAAAAAGAAAATGTGAACGGATCCTTGCAAAAATTGTTTTTTAAAATAATTTTTTTAACAAAAAAAAAAAAATTAATATAAATTTTTTAATATCGAAACAATTAATACTAAAACAACGTTTAAGTAAAAGTTTCAATTATAAAAAGAGAATTTTTTCATCAGCAAAAATTGAAGACTTAGCAAGAAGCGTTTGGAAGTCGGTTAAGGCTTGTGTTGTAAGTATTATTATAATATATCATTATTATAAAAATAATCATGTAAATTTTATTCTGCTTATTATTTTTTCAACACAAGACAAGATTCAATAAATATTTTGATTTTTTTTGCTAAGCTTACTTCGAAATTTTAAATGGGTTAAAATCAGATATTTATGTTATTGTTTTTAAAGGAAATTAAAAAATATATATAATATTTTGTCCACTTTTTAAGTAAATAATTGAGGCATATTTTTGAATAGTTTCTTGTATTTTTTTAAACATCCTCAAATTATTTACTTTTTATTATAAAATTAATTTTTTCATTTTGCCAAAATTTCCCAAGTGAATATTAACTGTAAATAGTTAAAATGCATGTAACTATGAAAATGAAACAAAAATTTGAAAAAAAGAATTAATCAGTGATTTTAAAATGTATGTGTGTCTCTGGTACTGGAAAGCTTATGTAAATTTCAGGCTAGGTACATAAATCTCCACTTTTCATCATTGGTAGGATGATATGTTTACAAAAATGTGTTTTACCATAGCTAAATTTAAACTTTTAATTCTTCTATGTAAAAAAGAGTAATATCCAAGCTATAGGACCTCAAATTTCACACAGGCAATAAATTAATATAAAAGAATTTTATTCTTTTACCTTATTTTTTGGTCTGTGAACTGGAAAAGCTTTATTGATTATTCAGTTTATCTTAAAATACTTCAAAATGAAGATGCTTTATTTCCACCATAAAATCAAGTTGCTTATCTATGTTCCAAAGGAATAATCTATATACTTTTATACATATTTCATCCTGTCTCTCTTTTTAATGTCCTATTTGTAAAATAAATAGCTTTTCTAAAGAATTTTGAGCTCATAGTTTAAGCTGACGTCTATAAGATTGTTGAACATATTATTGGTTAATGCGCCTAAAAATTAAAGTATTGCCAAATATTATTTTGTCTGTGTTTGCTTTTTTTGGTATAGAAATATTAGGTTAGTGGGCTGATGACGGGCGCATTTTAAAAGTTACTGTTCGCTAAGTATTCTTTTTGATACATGCATTATTTAATTTTTTAAAAAGAAGCTAAAGTTTGTTATAAATCATTAAAAAATTAATATAATAACAAATAAAAAAAAAAAAGTTATTAGTCAAAGAAATTATAACCAAATTAGACTAATTTTCAAAATAAAATGTTGAAAAGTTCAGCCAAACATTTTTTGAATGAGCCTGCCGCTAGCTTAACAGTCTAGTCCTAGTCACAAGCCATATTTTATCTATTCCAATTAAATAGTTGCCAGATTTGGTTACTGTAGGAAAATAAACTTAGAAATTAATACTCGGGGCAGAAACTTCCCATTGTACCGAGCAATTATAAATTTTTTGATTATAAGTATGCGTGCATTGAATTTATTTCTTAAACTGTCACGGAAAGAGCTTTAGTTTTCCAAAAAAAAATCTGAGATATTAGTAATTATATTTATTTTTGTTAATTTTCTTTTAACTAATTACGTTTTTAGCAATTTCGGAGAGCAATAATAAAAACTAATAATAACCCGTAACCCATAAAAAACCTAAATTTTTATACAATGATGCCAATAATTTGACGATGTTTTAATTTTAGAAACTATGTATGCTGATGTTATTAAAGTCCAAAGTAAATTATTTATGGTGTTAGTCCAGTTTAAAGGCCGGCCTGAAAATTGGCGGAAATTCTTTTACATGGATCGAATTGTATCAAAAAAGTGTTAACTTCGTTAATTAATAACCTCGAATATTTTAGAAAATATTTAAAAAAAAAAATTTTCTGTACTTAATTTACCTAAATTTACATTTTAATTTGAAAATGTTATTTTTATTTAGAACTAAAAGCTATTTTTCATTAAATAATTCAAGTTTACATATATCAAAATAACATAGAGGAAGAGATATTTATTGATTGTGATGACCGTCAATAGCTAAGGTGATTGACTGGATTCAGTCAGTTGAAAACTCTTGGAAGAATTGAGTTTAAAGCTAATATTTAAATTTGAACGTAGCCTTTTAAAGATTGCATCCGAAATCCTTATATTGTATTAGTCGTTTATACCTAAACGGAAACTTTTCCTGATCTCTAAACATTTTCAGAAAAAGTATTTAATACCATTAGCTTATTGTACTGCTTAAGAATGGAATTTTTGCAATTAAATATAGAAACCAATCTCCTTGTATATAAGTAATTATAATTGCTTTCATATTTAGGATAAACCCAAAAAATGTGTTAAGTTCTTTTACAATAATGGCAGTTTCAGTATGCCATATAAATTTTTAGACAATCTTTTTGGAATAATTTTATTTTATTTATTTTTTCCATTTTTATTCCTCGGTAAGTTTTGTGTAATTAGTAAGAATTTGTGATCCTCGATTTTGTTGATTATAAGAATGCTGTGATAAAATGTATATAGCGAATGCTAATGAATAATGTCAATAAAATCAATCAAAAATATTACAACAATTAAACAATGATCTTTTATGGCTGATTATTTTATATTCAAATATTTGATGACTAACTTTTAAATTTCTTAAGCATATTATAACGAATTTTATTTACGTGCCATATTCCTAGAATGCCAGAATGAAGGACCAAATGAAATAAAATAAAAGAGTTAATTGCTCCAATATTAAATAATTATCAGTAAAAAATTTTTGCAAACATTAAAAATGCATTTTAAATTTATTCCTCATTTAAGATAAGTCTAAGGGTCATTAGTTCGCATTGTTATTGTTGTATAACCTCATTCCTGGAATATTTATGATCAATTTTCGATTAGAAAATAATTTATCAATGCAAATTAATTCTATTTGTTGTTTTTATTTATAAAAATCTTTTTTTTTCATAGAATTTTTTTGCATTCAAATTGAATAGATTTCTGGCGAAATACATGTAATAAACTTTTTGTTGCTGGCATTTGTTATACTATTTTTAGGCTACTTTTTTTTGGTTTTTTTTTCTACCCATATTTTTCGTACTTGGCCTTTTTTGTGATGACATTTTGTTTGTTAATTCTATATTCTTTCAGTTTAAATTAATGTTTTTATATTCAAAGGATATCATAAGATTTGAATAAATTTTTTTACGTAATATTTGAGGTTGAGTTATGAATACTAAAATTGTAACTGCCGGTTAAAAGTTAATAAAATTTCTTTTACTGATTTTCTTTTTTATGAGAGGCTTTTTTCTCTTGTTTTCTTCTATATCATAGAGTCGATAGTAAAACTATTAGGTAATAAAAAAATATAAACAACTAAATCACGTGTATCGTTTAATTGCAGTAAATCAAAATTTTAATTAAAATATATGCTGTTGTTTTTAGTCCAAAGGACAAAAGAAGTTATTTTTTCTGAACTATGTTATTACACTTATTTTTTCATTAAATATTTCCAAACTTTTTTAATTGCTTTGCTAAAAAACCATAAAAATTTTATACTTACAGAAAAAATACGTAGTTTTTTTAAGTTCTATTTGTTATTTTAGCAGATTCTTCATTAAAAACAACTCAAATTTTAAAAGCTATAAAATTTATTTACTAAAAGATTAGACAAAAAATCTCGTAAAATTTACTAATTAGGTAATCGTCACCTTAGAATCAAAATGTATATTTTTATTGTGGAAATTAACTGAAATAATATTTATAATTTTAGTATTTGTTATTTATCTACAACGGAGATTATTTATTTAGATTCTGGTTTGTGTATATTTTTGTTTATACATCCTTAAAGTTTTGTATGTAAAGTTTTGCAAATTTCATACTTACTTTTTATTATTTTAACTCATTGTGATGAATGTACGATTAAAAGTAAAAATAAATCAAAAAAATCTTGAACGATTAACGAAGCCGTGCCATGTGAATTTAAAATATCCTTCAAAAGTTTTAATCAGGTTTTTTTTTATTTAAAGAATTGTAATCCCAAAACTATTTTCTTTCGTTTCAAAAGCAAAATTAATTATTATAATTGTTAAATCTTTTGCTACAATAAACAAACTGCCACGCGTAATGATAATTAAACAAATCTGACATAATCTAAGCAAACAAATACAGCGATAAAATCTTAACATGTGCTTATATTTATATTTCAATGTAATTTATATTAATATTTTTTTTTTCTAACTGATAAAAATATAGAATATCCTAAAATGAAAGTGATGATTTGAACAAATAAAAAATAAAAAAAATAAATAAATAATAATACTGTCACTGCCAAAAGAACACTTCTATTAGATAATTTTTTACATCCGTAATAAAAAGAAGTAAATTTATGATATCACAAATTTGTCATATAGTGAACAAAATTTAATAGTTTGCCGGCAGTAAACTGATTAGAAATAATTCAAAATGACCTTCAATTTTTACGTGTAGTTTACTTGGTAGTAAAGTTATTTTTTTGTAATTTTATGTACATATTGATATTAACGCAAGTAAGGCGAGACGAATTGCAAATCAATTTTGAATCGTAAAAGAAGTAAAATTTTAAAAGTGAAAAATGGTTAATTCAAATTAATTATGTTATTCATTACGAGAATCGATTCTTTAAAAATCAACATCAACATCGTATCATGTAATAAAAGAGCAATGTAAAGGAAGGTTTTTTAATCATTGAACCTGAATGGAATAGTTTGGAATACTATCTTTTTCATTTGATTTAAATTTTTAAACTAAATTCACAAAATTATCTTTAAATTTTAACGATAATTTGCGTTTCACCTGGGGAAATATCCTTTTTTATCTCTTTTAAAAATGATATTATTAGATTAGGGTGCTCATGCGTTCGTAAAATTAAAATTAGGCGTAAAATTCGCCTAATTTAAAACATAAACCATAAATAATGCCAAATGATATCAAATAGTTCAATCGAAAACAATAGTAAAATACATTATTTTTGGTTAACTAATTTTCATTCTTAAATATAACATTTTAGCTTGATACACTTCGCCAAGCATTTCTTCAATTTTTGTAAGTCGTTTAAAAAATATATTTCATGTTTTTAAATATAAATTTTTTTCTATTGGATCTTTATAAATCAAATTAAGCATTTGAGCAAACCTAATAAATTCAGTACATTATTCAAATAAATCTTTGCCATTTAAAACGGCACAGGTGTATGAAACTTATAAATTACCATAGTGGAAGATCTCTTTTTGCTTGACGTAATATTGCAAGATTTTTTGACATTAATATTCATTAATTAGTCAATGTGAATGGCTTGCGGCGAATTTGTAGATTTTGTCTGTTACGTGGCTGTTTACTGGACTGTACACGCCTTCAGGATCCTTGTTTTTTTAAATTTAAATTTTAATCAATGAATAAAATCATTTTTATTGGTGTTAATTACTGTCCACGACACATATTTTAAGATAAGCCCAAATTTTTTAGAAAGCAAAATTATTCAACAAAGTGATTTTAGTACGCTAGTCAACAAATTAAATTTTATTTAGAGATCTTTGGGTTTTAAAACGGTAGGAGTGTATGAGACCCAAAAATTTCCATAATAGAAAATTTCTTTTTGCTTGATGTAAGTAAGTTTTGTTTGACATTTATAAATCAGCTCGGCGAAAGCTGATAAAGTTTTTTTATTTAAAACAAATGTTATGTGTTACAAAAGTAAAATTAAAAATTCCCCAAAGCTAGTTCTAAGTTTAAGGTTGGCTCAATAAAATGTGTAATGAGTGTTTCAAATGAAATAGTAAAATTAATAACCAATATACCCTATAATTTGAACTTTATGATATCTAAAAGGCGTTGTTTTTATATAATTCTTATTTACTATAGTATTTCGTAAGGCTCTCTCGTTTTTCTTACACTGAATTGTGGTTAAATTCTTATAATCCAATTATAAAATTATTTTTCCTTTATAAAATTTATACACTTTTGACACTTTAAAATATTACAAATATAATTAGTACATATCAAAAACTACATGTACACAAAATGAGTCGAAAACTCAAGAAGCGCTGTGAAATACCGTTTCACGAGTTTTGACAGTTTTGAGTCAGGTGTTTGATGGACCGTCAAATATAGCTGATTGACTTGTTTCCATCAAAAATGGAGTTTTTTGATGTTTAGATAATGATCTTAATTCATTTTCTAATCAAGCAAATTTTAAAAGAAATTATAAAATAAAAGTGTAAAACTAACCTATTTTCTGAAAAACAGTTCTGAACTCATAATACTCACTCGGTTTGAATCTTGGATTTCTTATGTACAATAATTTATTAGAGATTTTCTAACTAACTGGAACTTTTATTATTTACGTACTTGATATTTATGTACATGTTTGAATAATTAATAATGTAAATACCTTAAACTAAGAATTATTTCTTCAACTTTTTTTTTTGCAAATAAAAATGAAAGCTTTTATTATAGAAGAAGATATAAAATATGAACTTTTATAAGACCTTGCAGTACACATGTCATCAGCTTATCTTTTGTTTTTATGATAAAATAATTTATGAGTCTTTCTTCTTAATAAAATTAAAAAACAATAAAAAAAAAACAAATAAAAAGTACTGTTTTTTATTTTGTTTCAATATAGTATTGTTTTACACATTTCATTTCATCGTCTTCAAATAAAAAATACAATTGACAGAAATTGAGCAATAATTATTCAAATACAATTTAGCCTTGAATAAGGTTTTTGAACGCTATAGCTACTATATTAATCACTCAAGCAGGCCGGCTGCGTATATATATATTTGTTTTTTTTTTAATGAAAATCTTTAAATGTTGTTAGAGTTTTTTAATTAGTGAAATTAGGAATTTTATAAATAATCAATTTAAATGACTGTATCGTATTGTAGCTACGGAAGTTGCCGGTTAATAATTTTCACCTTGAAATTTATGAAATTGTTGTGGTTATTTCATCTTTTTAAAATTTTTAATTACTATATCATTACTTTAATTGATATTTAATCAATTAATTTTCAAATTTATTTTTTTATTTTTAATTTTTTCTAGAATTCGGTTATGGATAGTTGATTAGAAAAACGAAATTACTACAGTAAAATGATAATTACAAGTGTAAAAGAGGGGAACAGACTTATATTTTATTTTAAGTCTTTATGAGCTAAGATAAGGTTTGCCAGTTGCATTTTACTTGTGGAACTAGTCAAAACTGCTATTAACCATAATAATTGTGTTGAGACTTGCTTAACCCGGAAAGCTCTTGTTGATCTGGTTATTATCATGTCGGTGTTTTTGTGCTTTCTTCACATTAAGCGTATAATATCATCTGATTTATTTAATGATGATGATGACGATGTTAAAACTAATTTTTATTAGGGATATTAGCTCAAGGTTGTGTTACGAAAAAATAGAAAAAAAATGACAAAAATAAGTAAATAAAAATAAAATTTCAAATTTTATAAGGTTCACTGTTTGAATAATTAATGCGTTTAAACTGATTTGCATAACAATGTTCATCGTAAGAATATTTTTATTTTTAAAGGTGAAATGCTAAATTTTGGCAATATTTTTTTAATTTGTTTCCTTATCTAGAAAGAAGAAGTTATAGTATATGTTAATGGACATTTATTCAATACATATAATTTTTTGTAATTAAATTATGTTTATGTTTTTATTATATTAATTACAAAAGATCTTCACTTTTTCGTTTAAACAGGGATTCACATTATTTTCAGCTAGTTTCATTTTTATTAGTTTGTTTGCTTATATATATCAGAGATCAATAAAAACTACTATGAATCCAGGATAGCAATTTAAAAACCTGGCATTTTTTACAGTTTTTTTTGCTCTCTTTTATCTTATATTTAAATTTTATATTATTGCAATCATTGCAAACTTTATTTCAAAAGAATTTAAAAACAAACATTTTATTTGATCATAGTTTGAGGCAGTAATCTGGAATTATTTTTTTTCTCAAGTAGTAGAAGTCGTTAGTGTTTTATTTCAAACTATATTAACTAAAAGATTTTATTTGATTAATTTTGGCAAAAAATAAAGTTCATTTTCAATTCAAAAAAGAAAAACTATTAAAAAAAAAAAAAATTTCGTCAGTACATGGCTTAGAATTTACTCGACAAGTTTTATTAAGTTTGTTTTAGAAATTTGAGCTTAATTTTTACATTCTTCTTAAAAGCACAAATTTAATTCTTTAAACTTTAAATCGTTATATTGTATCCCGATATTATATAAAAGATTTTCCGCTTATGAAAAATGTTTTCTATGTGTTAATTTTTTACTGTCGTTGTATTTACCTTACCATCAAAAAACTGTCAAATTAAAAGAAGACTTTTGTTAATAGTTAAATCTCGTCTTTGCGTGTTATATTATATGTATTATGTTATATGTTATATGTTATATCCAAAAAAGAACAATATTAAACACAAATTCATATGCAATATTTTCTATTCTGAAAAAATACCCAAAAGCAAAGAAATAGGTTTTTGATACTCGTGACTAGGTCAACTTCCTGTAATTTCTTTGCGTATTCAAATTAATGTGCAACTGTAGGTAGTAGTATTCCCAGTAGGCAAAGTAGCTCGGCTTCATCAATAGAAGAGAGCTACTTTCTCGGGGAAAACATCAATGAATTTAGTTAACAGATAGCCGCAAAACTCAACGTCATGACGACTTTCTGCATGAAAATATGACTGAAAAGTAGCTATGATGGCTACTTTCTGCATGCTAAATTAATGAATATTTTACAAGTAAACTTTCCGAAATGATTCATACATTATTTCATGCATGAGATAATCACTGATGATTAATTTCTCTACTGGGATTAAATCAAAAAGATGACCGTATTTATCAGCCTTTTTTGTTAGGAAAATTAGCTCCACTTTATTGATCAAAGAAAGCCCTTTTTGCTACTTTAAGTTCAATAATATAAACCTGAGCTAAATCCGCCTCGCTTTAAGAAAACGAATAGTTTTTAATTTTATGTTTAATCAGGCGTAAAGCTGCCAAGTTTTCAGAAAACCCTCAAAAATCTTTCTTTGTTTTTACCTGTTTATAAAGCAATTAGTTACATGCTTGAAAATGATAATTTTAATACACTAACATGTGTTTTTAGTCAATTTTATAATCAAAGCGTAAAAATAAAATTATATATTTTCCATTTACATAAATAAACAGTAACATTTTGAATATGTGACATTGTCAAACATTAACATTGCCAGAATACTCTTCCGGCAACTCAATATTTAATAAAAATTCTTTTTTTTTTTGTAATAATAAAATTTATATTAAATTTATTTTATTTTCAAAATATTCCAAGGAAAAATTCAAAAAATAATTTTTAAAAAATAGAATTTTCTTTAGTAAAAAATAAAAATTCCTATAAATTTTCAAATCAGTCCTTGAATAGAATATCGCGAGCATCTAAATTTCAGTTACCCATATGCAAGTTTTTAACGTTTTGATTTTTTTAAATTAGTTTCCTAGGTAAGGTAATACCAGTGAAAAACATAAGTTCAACGTTAAATTTAAATTAAGAAAAAAAAAATTAACAGCAAAAAATACTACTCAATACAAAAACGTAAAATTACTGTTTCAAAAATTAAAACTTTGTACATATATAAAGTAAAAAATGACGACTGCTTTATTTATCATTAGATATAAAAATAGACTGCAAATGTCACCAAATGACGAATTCGAAAACTGTCCAAATTAGTACGCAGCAGTGAATCATAATAAAGTTATTTTTTTTGTTCAAATACACGTACAAAACATTAAGCAATAATATTGAAATATTTATTTGTTATCGATTAAAAAAATGATGAAGAAGATAAATGTTTACTGCTATTAAATGCAAAATTTTCATTATCCGAATCTCTTCTTTTTTGTTTGTTCTTTCACACACACACAAAACGATAAAATCACCACGAAGTAAATGCCCTAAATTTCTATAACTTAACTTAAAATATCTAAAGACCCAAAAAATTTATTGTTTACAAAAATTAAATTATTACAATATAAAAGTTAATTTATTCAATTAAATGATTTTCTAATATTTGTTAGTGTAAACAACTAAATTATTTAATCCCCAAATATATATACAATTAGCTCCACCTACGCCGTAATGTAGAATCACCAAATATCATATGCTTTAATATTTGTTTTTGTTGGCTTTTCTTGTTTTTTTTTTTACAGTTAATAAAAATGTGATGATCTTGTTTTTCAGAGCCCAGTCGTGTTTCGAATGGACCATATCATATTTGTATGTGAACAAAAAAAAAATTAAATAAATAAATAAATGAACAAATGAAGTCATAAATAAGAAAAAAAGAAAAAATAGAATTGTTAATTGAAATCACTGCATAATATGATAAATGGCATTTCGTTTGCCAAATTGTGACGGAAATTCCCTTTTTGCTATTAGCAATAGAAAGTTTTAATTTGTGTTTGGTTTTTATTATTATTATTATTACTAATTTTTTGTTGTTATTAATTTAATTTCTAATTATTGTTATCACAATTTAATCAAAAGTAGATTATAAGAGAGCTGTATTTTCTTGCACATATTTAATCTGTTTAGACCATTTTAGCGGTAGTTAATATCAGGTGTTCGTCGTGAGTGGTTTTTTAAGTTAACCTAATATTTTAAGTTGCTATTAATTTTTTTTTTTGTTTTTGAATTTGGCGGTTTCGTATTGCGCAATCGAAATTTTAATGACATTCAATGTTTTTTTTTTGAAATTTGGTGAAAATTTTGACATATTTTGAATGAAAAGTGTTTTAATGTGTTTTTTTTAATATATGACAAAAATATGGGTTGTTATTGTTCTACCGGTCATAGATTTTGTATAAGAAATGCAAATGGGAAAGTACGTACTTCATACAATACAATGTTTTTAATTATTTTTAAACAGATTTTGTGTCAAATATTTTACTTCTTTTCTTTTGTGTCCTTTTAAGTTTTGTTTTGTTTATTTTATATTGTCAATAATTAATATCAAGAAAAAACAATGTAAAGTGTTTTCGTATAGTTAATTAATTTATTAATTTATTCTTATACTAAAATCTTTTTAAATTGTTATTTCTGTTTGATATAAATTCTTACAACAATATTTTATTTTGCATTTGAAATATCCTTTTTAATATCTTAAAGTAGATTAAAAATTAGGGGTATAAAATATCTGTTGAACACAAAAATTTAATTTATTTAAGTAGAGCTTGTTTCGGATTTGATATGTTTGAGTACGAAATTAAATTGATTTGCTTTAGTGATGGGATTAATTAACATAAAACAATTTAGATAAATATTTTTTTTTATTGAGTTTAGGATGCTTAACAAATATTTCATTTATTTGAAAACTATTTAAAAAAATGATATTTACATTAATTGTTTTCAGTTATTTCGACAAAAATCGGTATTGAGGCAAATTTTTTAATAAATCATAAAAACTCAATTTTAAAAATTTGGTTAATAAGCCTTGTTCTTATATTTGATTATTCTTTTTCCTTATAGTGTTCTATAGACATAAATACCAATCTTATTATGTACAAAACAATATATTTAGTAAAATATCACACTTTAAACTTATTATTGTAATATTAATAGTTCTTACTTAAATAGTAAATAATTAAATATCAATAATAACACTTATTTATTTTATTAATAGTGCGGCATGCGCCATCCCTCATCTGATTTAAGTAAGGACGACTTAAGTCGTCTTACAGGAGCATCGACAACAGCATCAACACCATCCCATGATAGTAGTAATAATTCATTTACAATTTTACCAATAATAAGTGATGACTATGAAAATATCAATCATTTTAAATCAACCTACCTTCCACAAATTATTGATCCATTAGAATGGCAAAAATCAAGAAAGCGCAAGGATCGTCATGATAGTACATCATCGATAACACAAGATCGTAAATTAGTTAGATCGAATAGCGAAGAATTTATACCAAATTCTGACTGTGAAGTAATACGTCGTGTTGCATCTCATGAAGATTTCAAAAAACCATTAAATGATTATAGTTCTCAAAATATTCTTAAAACTATAACTGAGAATGAATTAAATCAACAATCATCAGAAGGTGGTATCAAAGATATGGCACGATCAAGAATAGAGACTAGTCCAGCAAGATCACATCATATGTCACCAAATCGTGATTACCATAGTGGTAGATATAAGGAAAATGATGATAGTGATTGGGAACATGAAAGACGTAGATCATCTGAAAGATTTTCAAAATTAAGAGCAACACCTGGACGTAAAGTTGGAAATATTAAAAAATCTAATAAACATTTTTCACGATTAAGAGAGCGTGATGAAAACGTATATAAAAATGACATAAATGTTCTTAAATATGAATGCCGTGGCTTTGCAAGTAAATTTAAATTGGACGAACGTTCTCGTAAAGAAGAAGCTGCAGATGGTGAAAAATTACCAATCAATGATTATAATGACAATAATTTAATTGATTTCCATACAAAAAAAAATTATTTAGAAAAATCTGGTAAACATCATGAATCAATTGCAAAAACAACAGCACCAAAATCACCATCTATTCCAAAAAATCATGAAACAATAGCTGAAAGTTTAAGTAATTATTTATTATTATAATTATTGAAAAACTCATTCAAACTATATAAACCAGCTCATTAAATCATAAATTAATTAAATTAAAACACAATCAAAACTTTTAAAAATAATTGTCTTTCATTTACTGTACTGAGTAATCACATATGTCTCTTTTGCTTTGTTTCCAGCACTACCTTGGGAGAGGCCTGTACAAGAAGATCAAGCTCCAGTTTTATGTCCACGTTTTGAGGAATATGGAAAAGTATCTAATGTTACCCAAATGGAAACACCAATTAATGAAAATAATTCAGTTAATATGTGTATAAATAATGATAAAATGGAATATTTGAAGACTCATGATACAATACAAAGTATACCACCAGTTGGTTTGTTTTTAAGTCCAGATGAACGTTTAAAACAAATAAATAAACGTCTGGCTGTACTTAAAAAACGAATTTGCCTTTTAGAAGAAAACTATGAACGCAATTATGGTTATCGTCCATCACAAGCTGAAAAATTTGGTGATAGACAAATTAAAAATGTATTTGCAGAAATAAGTAAATTAAGAAAAGAAAAACGTGAACTTAAAACTGATCCAATGTCAGCATTAGGACTTAAAGTATTTGGCGGTATAAGTACTGAAAAAAAATTGTGTAATATGAAAGCAAGCGTAGAAGAAATTGAAAAGGTATAAAATTTTATTTCAATTCGAAAAAAATATTCTTTAATGGGTGACAACATTGATTTGAGAAGCATAATCAATTTTTTTTGTTAAAATTATAAATTTTAAAATAATAATTTTGGTGGAATGTAACTTTTTTCTTCTTCATAGGATTGCTGTTTTTGTGACTTCTTACATTAAACATATTGAAAGTGCAATTGAATAAACACTGCTAGTAGCTAGCAATCATTTTTCAAAATTTGTTAAAAAAATTACAATCTTCCATAAAGTTTTGTCAAGTATATTTTTTTCATATTAAAAAAAATTTATGAAATATTTATTAAATTTAATAATTCTGACTTCTTCAACTGGTTAAAATATCAGCTTTATAGTAAATAGCAAGAAAAACATCACATCATTGTGATACTTATTTAAGGAGTTTTTCAAATTTTAAATATTTTCGAGCATTTATTGGATCAATAAAATAACATAAGTAGCCATTTTTCACATAAAAATATTGGCTTATTACTTTTTTGATCGATGATTTCTTCGACAAATATGCGCATCTGTATATTTAATGGTTAATATGTAATATGTCTTTGGAATCTCCATTGAATAAGTAACGTTATACAGGTTACATGACTAGTAAAATTTTGTTTTCGTGGTAGTTATTTTGTCCTCATTTTTAATAGTTTAAAAATTAAAAAAAATAATCAAGTAGGAATAATGTAAAATATCATCAAAAAGTATATATAAAATATTAACACCGAATTTTTAGTTCTTCTTCTATGGAAATTTACCAAATCCTGTTCGTTGTCTATACAAGTTTTCAAATTTTATCGCCATCTGGTTTAGTATTAACATAAACGACAAAATTTGCATTTATTAAAACTGAAAAACCCGTTTTTGGAATTTTTCACTTCTAAAACTTTGCTAATATTGTCCATAAATTCATCTGGATGAGTTTATTTAGCTTTACTTGTGTTGTGTTGTGTTGTGTTGAGGTTTTTAGAGTTCTACCAACCGGGAAATAGGACAAACTGAAAAAATGAAATTATTAATTTATAGTCAGAACTGATCTTAAAATATAATTCCTTTTTCTCGAATAAATGTTGTCTTAAAAATACAGAAAAAATTCTTTTGTCAATAATAAAATATAAATAAATTTTTTTGTTTTTAGCAACTTACTGATGAAAGGAAACAAACAAATCGATCAGAAAACCTTGAAGATATAACACCCGATCAATTGGTTCAAGAGAAAGCCTCAATTCAAAGTAGTCTTCTTTATTTGGAATCCCTATATGGTCGTCCAATATCAAAAGAAGAACGTGAAATAGCACGACCATTATATGAAAGATATCGTACTGTTAAAAGATTATTGACACGTAGTGTTTCAATATCAGCAAATGGTATTGGTGTATCAGAATTACCAACAATTTTAGAACATGAAGCTATGGTATTTACAAATGATTCATTTCAAATGCAATCATCTGATAGTAATGAACTAATAGTATCACCAGCAGCAAGTGATCCATCACAAACATTATCAAGTACATCAGATTCACAAAATGATAACAATATTTCAATATATTCATTAGATACATCAAATGATACATCAGATCTAAGTGAAAATATACATACTCTCTCTATTGATGAATTATGGGAAAATTTAGAAAAGATGCGTGAAGAAAAGAAACAATTAAAACATACTATACAAGAATTTGAAGAAATTTTTGAAATACAAAATGGTAGAAAAATGTTAAAAACTGATCGTAAAACTATTGAAGATACATATTTACAATATAAGCAGAAAAAGGCTAAAGTTCGCTTAATTCAAGCACTTATAAGAAAACACATCTCGAATTAAATAAATCTCTTAAGGTAGATGAATATTAATTGTTTTAATAATTTTAGAAAGCTATAAGCTTATTAAATTGCCTTGATTTTCAATAATATTAATAATGATAAATATTAACACAAATGCTAAGGATCAACTTAAATTTAATTGTTCCTAATAATTTTTCTTCAGTATTTGCATATGTTAGATTATTATTACAATTTTATTATACAAGTATATTAAAAATTATTTTAAAAATTTGTTAAAAAAATTTGATTAAAGTTATATTTGATAAAAATTTTAAAATTGAAACAGTTCAAATATTTTAAAAATTTATCACATTAAAAAAAAGCTAATTAAAATTTATTGCTGCGATTTACTAGTGCTTAGTTTTACAAATTTTGGTATTAAACAATAATGAGGCCACTACTCCCCACTGAATTGGTATTAAGACTAAATTATCGGTCAGTTAGAGTTTACTTAACGGTTCTTCAGAAAAGATTTGGAAGAAATTTAAAGTTTGTGGGTGATGGTGAATAATATTTGATAGTTGAAATTGTTATCATTTACTTTCTGTCATGAAAACAATAACATTAGTGAGTCCACTCCGATTGGTTTTAAGCAAAACTTAAAATTATTCACTGGTAAATCCTAGGCATAACAAGATAAAAAAAAATTCAATAGCGGATATCGATTGCTATAATATGATAACTAATCAAAATATAATGCTACACCAGCAATATATATAGAAAAAGAATCTTAAAATCATTAATTCAAGCAGTATTACTATAACTACTAACTTTTTCCTTTTTTGGAAATATAAATTTTCATAGATCAAAGAGAAAATCAAGCTGTGATTCCTAATTTTAGTAAAACTTTCACTTTGAAATTTAGAACATTACATGTAACTAAAATAATTCTAAATAAAAATACACAGTAAGGTTAGTAAGGATAATGGCAAGGATTCTGGAAAAGAATTTATGGATTTGGTTAGGAAAGAAAAACTTTTTCTATAAAACTATATATAACTATGATAGTTACTTTCTTATATTTTCTTTTAACGAATTTTTCATTTGTGAATTATTTTATCATTTATTAAACATGATTTTATGTATGAAAAACTTTAATATGTGATTTGGATTCCTAAGCTGATTTGCACTTTCAACTTCTCATAAACACTGATAAATTATGACAATTAATGGGGTTATCATACGAGGCTGGTAGTTGTGATTTTTATTCTAAGAGCAGTGAATTATCGATTCATAACTTTCGAAAACTTCACCCCCCTGTAAGAGGCAAAAAGTCTACTGCTTCTTTGCAACTTATACCCGTTCTTAACAGGCGGATGTACACACTTTCTAACTACACAGAAAGCCACTTTTGTATGGAGAACTGTGTACATAGGCGGTTGGAAATGTATAGTAACTACAGCCTTTTAAAGGCTGTAGACAGAGAAAATTGACATCTACTGTGAATTTTTTCTTATTGGATCCTCCTGTTTTGTGTATCTCTAGCTCGGTTTACTTTACTTATATTCACTTAACTTTTTAACTTTTTAAAACAATTTACCAAAATAACTTAACACCGCGCAAAAAACCTGGATTATTTATTTAACACAATAATTTCCTTTTTGTTCTTAATTAAAAAAAAAAATGTTTTTTTCCTGCTTCCTGCTAAAATGGCAAGCCAGTAGATCATTATCTACAGTATTTAGATTTTTTGTTTAAGATATCCATAAAGAGAGCAAGACAAGTTCCTTTTGAGGCGAACTCTTTGGCATAATATCACTAATAGCATCTTCCAAATTCAAAATTTTCTCTGTGAAATTAAGCTGGAACATAATAATAAATTCTTAAGCCGAGTCTTAAAAATTAAATTTTTTTTATAGACTTTTATAAATCTTTTGAAATTATGGCAATATTTTAAATTAATAAATCTACTAAGGCTGTTATAAATTTATGTGTGGTATGAGATAAGTTAAACTCAGTATCCAAGTAAGATTTAATTGTAGTTTTTCATTGATTCCTACTCTCTGCTTTATTGTTTTTTTTTGTTTTTTATTAAATCGCCATATTTAATAAAGTCATATTTTTAATTGAATTGCTTTTACTGCAATTTAAACATAATAAACTTAATAAATTTTTTTTATAATCTTAATAACATTACATTTTTGCACTTTATATTTAATATACAAGTATTGGGAAAAATTCCTAATTAGTATTATTATATTATATTATATTTAAATTTAATTGGATCCTTAGACTTTTGTGTAGTTTTTAGATTTTGATTGGAAATATTACAGAAGTGAAAATTTCTTTAAAAACAAAAACAAAAGTCTGTGATACTTTCATTTTGTTGTTCAGCATAAAAAATTCAAACGTCTTTAATAAAATTAAATCGTTTTATATTTACATTTATTGGATATCAAAATTATACTTACATATACACATACTTAGTATATACTATAAATATTCTTATATTACATTTGCTATTATGCAAATTGGTTGATCCCGAAAAATATTTTGTTAAAAGTAAATTTTGACTTGATGCAATAATTTTTTGATTTTCAATGGATAGTATCATAAGAATATGATTTTCTTTTTTGCAATTAATAATTATAAAAATTGAACACAAATTTAAATTTTGTTCCAAATTATACACATATGAGTGTCATGAGTGTATGAGTGTCATATAATTCGATACAAATCATAGAAAAACTTATTTATTTTTTAATGAAATTGTTTTTCACTACTTGATGTTTAATTTTAATATTGAAAATTTCAAAATATACTATCAATAGGTTATATATTTTTTAATTATTATTAATAATTAAATACATATATTTAAAATAAGTAATTGCCTTAAGAGAACAAAAAAAAAAATTAAAATATTTTTCGTATAATTATTTCGGAATTTTTAAAAGTAATTATAAAGACTTTTGCGTGTGATTGAATAATTATAAAACTAAAAACACAAATGATTTAGTAAACTAACGAAATCGATTTTTGATTACATTTTATCTTGTTTTTATACAACAATTTAATCCAGTAAAAAAAAAAATTATTATAAATTATGTATAAAAAAGAAAAACGTAATTCCTTTTGATAAATGTAGGTTTGTTAAAGAAAGTAGCCACAGTTTTATCAGTCTAAATATTTACATCATTATAATGTGTTTGAGTAATAAAATAATATGGTATGGTTAGAAGTTTTTTTAATTATTAGATAGAAAACAAATAAAATGTCCTTTCCTGCTTTTACTAGTAATATTTAAAATTTATGTAGCATAAAATTTGTTCCGAAAGTAATTACTGTTTATTTCGAATTACTAAAATCTTGCTATTTTAACTTTCGGGCTTTTAAACGAACAAGATTATATTTGCTAGATACAAAATTTGTTTCAATCTTTTTTTCGAAAATATGATTTTGCATTTGAGAGTGTCAATAAATATATATAAAAAGGAATATGATATGGAAAAAATGGACATGAAATTATTAAATTAAGAATATATTTATAGAATCAGATTTATATTGTCGATGAAATCAATCATTGTTAGTTAATATGTCGAAGGAAGGAGGATTTTAAAGCTTCAAAGTACTATCTTATTTTAATGCATTGTTTTTCATAAAAGGAAAATTTTGAAGAAAATCGAAATGGGTTTCAACAAATATAACACGTCAAAGTATGTCAAGTTTTTAGCTTTTTCATGGTATTATGGGGAAAGTCATGTGAGGCAAAAGAATTTTTAATTTTTTGTTGTGTTCGGTTGTGGGCACCCTTGGAAGATCTACTTTAAATAGGAAAATTTTAAGAAAAACTACCTTAAATATCGAAAAAAATAAAATTTACTGATTTTACTTTTATTTACATCATTCTTCATCAGACTCACAGTACTGGCATATAAAATAGCTGGCATTTACCATTGGAAGATGGCAAAGACCTTTCTTCTTGTGCACGCTTAGCTGGTGTCACTTTCTTGCCTGCCGTGGCTACTTTCTTTTCATTTCGCTTAGCCGCCTTTGCTTTCAAATTGGAGAGAACTTCCGGAGAAGTTAGTACCGAGCTCTCCATTGGCTTGCGGCCACGATTTGATGGATTTTTTGGAATCCCTTTGCGCACTGGACCAACTTCTTCTAAAATCGTTAAACAACACACTGAGGTGGCACCAGCAGTTGAAGTAGATGGGTCTGGAATAATCGCATTTGGATTTGATTGTGCTTGTTCAACTCCTTAAACAAAATCAGCTTCACTGGAAATCTCGGGATTGAATGGCATTGTACCTGTTGCACGGAAACCAGAATTTATTGCTTTTGGACTTAGCACCAGATCAAGCGTTTTGCAGACCAAGCCAGCTATGTGACGTATTTCCAAGTCCTGCAGCAATGAATACATGAAGTTTAGTGCTTCTACTGACAGGTGGCGGGAATGATTATTTATCAAGAAGCAGTAAAACAGGAAAAGTTGGCATTGGCCTGGCAAATCTTATTAAATGGAGCATGTAGTTAATTAAATCCTGCTGAGCCATCCATCCAAAATATTTTGCAAAAGCAGCCGTTCCTGCAGAGGTATTATCAAGGTAGCAGCTTTGCAAGGTATTTTTCTTTGGTTACAAGAAAAACGGCGGCAAACTGTTTCCATTTGCGTCGACTGTTCAGTGGCCTCCTTTTTTCCAACACGCCGCATGCTTTTCAAGGCGATCTCTCGGTTTGTTGGAACGGTTGAAAAATCAGATTTGTCCACATTTTAGATATGGGTCGCTAAAAAATGATGCTCATCATACATTGCGCTGAGTTGGTCGAAAAACTTTTGCACGTTGGTTTTGCAGAATCCGTTTCAGCGATGTTTGTTCCGGGGCTCGTAAAGTCAGCTGGTGGTGTCGGCGCATAAACTTTCTGTACCATTCCAAGCCCGCCTTTTGATCGTTTTCCCAATTGTAGGGAAAATCAATCCCAATCTTTGCAGCAAAATGATATGCCAACTTGCACAACTCATTAACGCTGAGCCCGTAGTAGGCGCATTTCAAAATATATGTGACCAAGTCATTCTCCTGTGCTGCCGAGAAGACCTTAGATAAAATCAAATTGAAATAATTAATAAACACTCTTGATCGCTACATAAATAAAGTAGAAAAACACCTGATTTGATGGTACACGTTTGTTACGTCTAAAAACAAAATCTAATAATATCCCAACGTTGACGGCTTCGATGTCTTTAAAATTTTCTTTTACTTTTTTCATGTAGCGTTGAAGAGAAGTAATCGCATACATGGCAATAGTCGATTTTGTGGGGAGCTCATCCACAATACAACATTTAATTGCATTAAGAAGCACACATATTTCCGAATGTTTATTTGATGACATGGCTAAAAAAAATTCAAAAAAAGCATAAAAACACCATTAAAGTTGACATTCCACCATTTACAAAAATAAAAGAGAAAACTAAAAATACGTTTAACTGTTTCTCTTCGAAAATCTATGTAGCAGTGAAACTTCTTTACAATTGAAAATTACTTTTTAAGTAATTTCAACTCAAAAAAATGGGTGCCCACAACCGAACTCATTTTGACCTATAACCCATATAGCAGTCATCTTCAAAAATGATGATAAATTTGTTTTCAACATATTGTTTGAAATTAAAAATAAATAATAAAGAACACTAAATTATATTGCACTCACCTTTTAAATAAATTCAGTAGATTTTATATTACTTTAAAAAATAATTGAAAAAACTTTTATGAAGTTTTTAATGACACAAAACTAAAAACATATATTACACAAATGACATCTGCCAGAAAAAGCTGCTCTGCTTTCTATCGAAAGATAAGCAGGGGTGTCCAAAACCGAACAGTGCCCACAACCAAAAACCTTCCCCTACATAATAAATAAAATAAAATATATTTTATCGTGAAATTAATTCTACCTCCTTTTAACTGTGTTGAATATATGGGCTTAGAATTACTGAAGCTACATTACTTATCTGCTGTAATTTTTAAAGAGAAGTAAACTTAACTGATTTCGCGCGATATAAGACAAGACATAAAAAGACTTGAGTAACTATTGTTTTATTTAAAATCGTTTTAAAGTTATAATTTAAAATTTATTACAATAAAAAATCATTATCTTAGAATTGAGATGAGGTCGAAAATTAATCAATTAAATCGCAGAGACATCGAAGGATTTTACAATTTTGAATCGTAATATTAAATAAGAAAATAAACTTTGTAATCAAGCCAATTTAAAAACAAAAAACTTTAGTTGTGCATGATGAAAGGAGTGTTAAGAATATTAGAACCTGCAAAGTCTCTAGGAGGAAGAGATTGTGAGCATATGACTGTAGAAAATAACTGAGAAGTCTAATCAAAGGGCAAACTAAAAAAAATGATTTGTTAAAAAAGATATTCAATTAAGACACATTATTGCTCAAATCTTTCCACCTAATTTTCACTGCAAGCTTGAATCTTTTTTACCTAGTTCCAAAACTGTGTTATTGTTACATTTTTAGTTGTGTGACTTGAAAATTTATAGATTGGATTTTTATATATTAAAAATATATGGATATTTTGCAGTTTTCACAAGTTTCCGTGTTTGAAAAAATGTACTTTATGTCAGGCGGACATAATTTTATGATTTTTGAGGTTGGTTTATTTCTTTTATAAGGAGAAAAAATTGATGTGGAAAACACCTATTTTCTGTCATAATAAGTTTCCTATATACAGTTTCTATAAGATTAAGCTTAGATCCGTTTTTCTTTTCTAATTATATATCAAACATAGTATTTTAAAGTAAATTATATAAACTCTAAAATTTAAATTTAGGATAATTGATTTGAAATTTTATAAGTGTTCTTTTAAACTCAATCAATAATGAGTTTACTCTACGGAAATAAGAAAACAAAAAAAACATAATATACTTTTTCGATACCAATTTCTGTGAAAAAATAAACTAAGCGTTAAAAGTATATCTTTGAGGATTTTACTTTTGTTTTAGCTTATAAAATGCTTTGTATACTATACTATTCATCTTATATATAGGACCCTTAGGCAAATTTCACTTCAATTTTAAGGTTTATTTATAGTATATATGCATGTAGGTATATGCCTCAGATCTATGTTCCAATAATTCTATTGGTATTTTATTTACCTTCGAGGAATGTGTGTAGCTAAGTAACTCATCGATTTTGCTAAAATTGAAGGTTTTATAGAATGTTTTGATTACCTTTAGACTTTTTCTACACATATTAGAAAAGAAATGGAAAACGTGAGGAAAATTAAAAAAGAAGAAAAGAATTTACTTTTAATGGAAAATAATTTTTTCAAAAGAAATACTTTGAAGGTTTGAAAGTTGCATATAATAAATTTAAAATAAAAATAAATGTAATGGCTTTAAGAAGTCTTATTAACAAATTAATTCAAATTTGAACATATCCAAGCGAACTTGATTCAAATACATATATTATTCTTTTGGTCGTAATTGGTCAGATATGTTGTCAAAAAGAAATATAACATTTTCATGTATCTTGTATAATTAAGGTTCTGCAAACCTGAGCGCCTTTTAAGATATTTTCGTATTCTAAAAAAATTTTTATATCTTATGCAAAAATCTTTGAGGGAATAAACTCAATTAAAACTAAGCTTACAGATTAAATTGAATATTTGTAAAACAAAGGATTATTAAGTAAGTGATTTTAAGGTTAAAGTTAGTAAACACGTTGTTTGGTCAGTTAAATTTGAAGAATAAATTAAGAAATGCAAGAGTAAGACTCAAGAAAAGAGAAAGTAAGAACTTTTTCATTGAAGTTATTCTAGTCTGAAGCTCTTTAACCCCCAAACTTGTACGCTCAAGTTAATTAGAGCGCGCCAAACAGAACAAACTGTGCACACTCTAGATAATTGGAGTGGCATTGTATTAAACTTAAAATGAAAATTTTGACTTTTTTGTATTTTTTTAATTTTCTTGCCAAGAAAAAATTATGTTTTTTTTACATAAAAATAAATTTATTTTTTTGGTCGGTTTTTTTTTTTTTCAAAAGAAACAACTGTTCGTTACGGGGTTAAAAAATATTGAAATTAAGCTGAAAATACGTTTTTAAAAATCTAATATATTTTGAAAATAACATAACGAAAGATTTATATTTTATATTTTTATGTATCTTTTGGATAAAAATTGGGCGGTGTCTAAGAACTGGAAGAATATTGGAGAAGAACAACGAGAATTACTAACATACTTTAATTCCTTTAACTACGAAGACAATGTGAAAATTTTCGGCCTGACAGTGAAAGGCAGTTTTTAAATTAAAAGTATATTCATTTATTCACAAATCCTAGAAATAGTTTATTGGAAGGTATGCAAAATACTCATTTACGTCCGCTATCATATTAAACCAGCTAGAAGAAAATTTTCATACTAAACGTATATTTCTTGACGAAAACTTAAAGAAACATTCTTGATTTGACTGTTATAACCAAGATTTAATTCTTGTATAACATTGAAGCAAGATGTTTTTATTAAAGACAAAAAATTAGAAATATATTAAAAACTCAAAACTTTATCCATCATAATCAAGTCATTTTATACAAAACATAGCTAAAAAGCTAATTTTAGAATTAGCATATGTAAAAATATTTTGGTAGTGTGTGGTGTGCACGTTTATAACACAAATTGTACAAACTGTAGAAATGAAATGTAATTAAATCCTTTAGCTTCTAATAATTACGTAAATCGTAATTAAATTTAGTGCTATAGATATAGAAATTGATGAAAAGGATATCAAGAACTAAGGCACACAGATTGTGAATTTATTTGCGACTTTTTGGGGAATATGCTATTTAACTTTTCTTTTTCTTATTTATAAGAACATTAATTAATTTCACTAACAATAAATGATTTATAACTTGAGTAGTGATGGCTTAAATGAAAATTGAAATCTAATAGTTGATGGTAATTAGCTTACAAGGATATAAACGCTAATCTTCTAGCTAAGCATAAAAACAAACAAAAACTGCTTTGATTTTGATCATCCTTTTACAATGTTTAATAATGAAATATATAATTCTAACTTTGTATTTCCTATTGTTTTGTAGGTTGGCCAATTATCTGAAATTTAGTTCTTACCATAGTAAGAATTGACAGTAAGGATTACATATAAAACTAGTTAAGAAAACAGGATAAAGATTTTTATATAATTAGAATTGAAGTTTTAAATCAATGGTATTTAAAGTAAAGACTAGTAAAAATACATTTAATTATATAGAATTCATATAACTATATGGAGGCACAAGTATACATTTATTATTGAGAAAAATAAATGAATGAAGAAAATTGAAAGAATTAATTACACCTTTACTGCTTAATATGGTATGAAAACGAGTAATTTTCTTAGCTCATACATAGGAATTTAGGTTAATATCATTTACTATTTAAATTAACTAGAAATTTTAGAAATTAAAAGAGTGAAAAAAAAGAACTATTTCCTTTAATTTACTTTAGTGCTTTCATAATTATTTTAGCTAAAGTTGTAGAGAGAGCTCTTAAGGTAAGTAAATTTTTGTTGAGAAAAGTTCCTGCCTTATAGAGGAAGCTCCTTTTATAAAGTTCAAATAAGTTTCATAAATTAAAATTTTAATTAAAATAAAACTAAATACGTTTCATAATTTTGTTTATAATTTTTATAAATGTTTCCTTGGTTAAACGTTTGTTAATTAGAAATATTCTTCTGACCAGATTTCTAAATTGCTGCAGTCTATTAATATCATTTCAGCGTAGGGGATAAATATATATTTTCGTACAGAAATTTAATTAGTGAAGTGTCTGCTTGTATCTGCAGTGTAAAATATCAGAGTGAGCGTATTATGTATAAATTTTAAGGAGAATTTTTTGCATAGATATTTGTGCTAGTTTAGTACATGTTCTTTTTAAGAAAGATCTCTTTACAATAGCATCATAAATTTTTGTCTTTTTTTCTCAATTTGAGCAATGATGTAGAAAAATTTCATAACCATCTTAGAAAATCATAACGAAAAAAAGCAAGACATATTTTACTTGAACGCTTCCTAGAATTAGAGGAAAGGAACTAAGCCCAACTAAAATTTTTGGTTTAATAAGGAATCACTGAATAAGTTTTCTAAAATTACTTATTTGATCAAAAGAGCAATAGATTAATAAGAATACTTTTAATGCGGGCCTTATAAATCAAACTGCAAAAATTAAAAAAATATAAAAAGCTTACAGCCAGAAACAAAAGAATTAGATATCTTTACATATATCAGCATTTTTCCTTTTATTTTTATTACACTATACTTTCAGAAATATATTTTTTATTAACTACTATATTATTAATATTTATATTTTATCATCTTTACGCAAGGAACTATTTTACTGTCGAAACAAAAGTTACAAAAAGTTTGAGTTTTTGTTTAACTATCCCAGCTTTATTTTCTAAGGAAAACAAAACTTCTTTATTGAAATTGACATAAAATTCTTTATGAAATTTTTAATTTAGTTACGATTTTGAGCGATAAACTTCAACTATTGTAAGAAAGTTTTTATAATACGTGCTGTTCTATAGAAACTTATTTTTATGAAACTTTAGGAGCATATTTATCTTTTTTTCTTTAATATAAGGGTAAATTTAAAATTTACTAAATTTTAGTTTAGAGTTAGATGTTATTTTTATTAGAAAGAAAAATCTTAAATCTATTACTTAGCATATAGAGAAAGTCTATTGAACCGATATAAATTTCAAAATTGATAAAAAGGAGTGGTACTATATATAATCTTAGAAGAATTTATATATACATATCTGCATTTTTGCTGCTTTTATAGTATCCTGTCGATTCAGTTTTATTTTATTCTACTTCTATGCTATGAAATTTTTATGGATTTCATGTTATTTGGTATACTCTGGAGGATATCATGTCAATTTATCATAATAAATCTAAAAGTTTTCTTATACCTTTCTAAGGGACTTTTAATCGAATTTAATATGGTATTTTTGTGTATTAATATTTATAAGAAGCACTGCAAAACTAATATAATTATATCATGTCTGTTAAATGGATAAGTTGAAAAATTACAACATCACACTTTATGACTTTTGACTTTATATATTTTTGATACATAATTAAATATATTTATTAAAATAAGTGTATAAGAATAAAATTATTTGAGATAAATTAGGGATACAGATACCTGCAAAAATTTAGTTTGAATGGTACAAACAAACAAATAAACGAACAAATTAATTGGCTAATAAACAAAAAAATCAGAAGTTGGCAAATTTATAATTTTACTAGAAAATTTCAGCAAACAACGGGCAGCGTGTCAATGATTCAGACACTTTTGTGGCTTTCAAGCAAGATAACAAGAATTTATTGTATCTTTATGTGAGAATGGCTGAATTATAAATTCATTGCTATAGATTTGAATGAAAAATATGGTTAGCTAAGTTGCTCACAATAGATGAAAGCTTATGCAAAGATTTGAAAAATAATCAAAAATCAAAAGTCAACAGGGAAGGTTAAGGTATTTTTATCTTGTAGTGTGCATAGCATTTTGTTCATTGATCTTGAGAAATCTGCTAGGAATAGTGGTGATGGCGCAAAAGAGACAAATGTACCGTGACCAGACTCAATCTATTGTACTCCCCACCAGACATGCTATGATGAAAACCCTATATCTAGTTCACTTGCTAGAGCTAGGATATCACTAAAATTTATTTCCAACCCTCCCATATAGAGAAGGATAGAAGGTGAGTAGGGTAGTCTTTTCTTCCACCTCGTGACAGAATCTGCAATTTGGAGTCGTTGATTTTCCCAGTATATTTTACAGGTACTTAAGGAAAGGACCATGTCCCATGATAAATAATGTCAACATTCTAAGAGAATCTTTCATTAACTTTCTTACCTCGTCAAGGTTCTTGTATCTGTAGAATGGTTTGGTCTTTACTAAGCCAGATGACTTGGTCCATGTCTGAGCATTGTAGTCGCTTGACGAGTACTGCTTGAGTACACTTACTGAGTAGGGGATGCAGGGTTTTGGGCCAATGTAGCATCTGTTTGAGTCCATTCCTCCTAGCCTATCAGCCTCTTCCTTGCTAGGAGTAATAACAATTGAAAATGAACAGATGAAAAGCGGGTGCCAGGTCTTACTGTCTCAGTCAATATTAAATCAATGACAGGTTTGGTTATGAACTGTAATGATTAAATATCGTCCTCTTTATATATATCTAGTGTCCTTGAACTGAAGGTAATAAAAGTTTTTTACTCCTTAAGGTATGCACTTTTTACAGCTGAAGAAAATTATTATAATTCAGTTTCATATTTATATAATACACAAGCTTTCATATAATTGCCTTTTTAAAGGCTTATATTCAGGTTGATTTGTCTGTTTGCGTGTTTTCCTTTTTCTTTTTTGTCTGCTTGCTTATTCCATTCAATGTTACTGTTTCAAAATTTCTAAATCTTTGTGGATATACTTGATTGTATTACGTCTTTTTGTCAAAGTAAAAGGTGAACTTTTGTAAAGGATTGTATAACAAAACCTTTAAACTCAATTTTGAGAACACTTAATATAAGTTACTAAAACCTTTCCATTTTTCAAGTAATCTAAGGTGTAAAGATATATACAATAAATTGTAAATGGGTTTATTCATTTAACATAACTTGTTTAAAGGTTATAACAGCTGAAAAAGAATACTTTTACAAACACAATATTCGAAGAATATTTTTTGAATTACAAGAATATTTGATGTGAGAGAATGACCAGGAAGAGTTTCCTGGTGTCTTTAAAAATTATGTCTAAATAAATTCATCAAATTATTCTCAAACATTATTTTATTAAAAACATAATTATCTTAAAAAATTTCTTTCGATTTTAACATAAAAGCACATTTTTGATTTATATTTTTTTATCGACACTGTTACCCAGACCAAAGAAAAATATGCCAAGAGTCATGAGTTGCGGCTTTGCCAACACGTCAACGAAGAAGCTCTTAAGCTTCTTGACAACGCAGATATCATCAGACGGCTGAAGAGGAAAAAACCTCTGGATTTAACAATGAAGACTGCAGTCTTGTAACCATACACGCTAATATTTTAATATTTTTATATCATTTTTTTATATTATTAAGTGGAACTAGTGAGTTCACCTTAGTTTAGTTTTTCTTTAGTAAATTAGGATAGATTTCATTGCTCTTTGAATGATCTTTGAATGATCAGATTGCAATATATATATATATAATAAAACAAAAAAAAAATATTTTTTTAAATACTTTTCTTTAAAATTTCAATTGGGAATTGGCAAATGTTTCAATTAAATTAATTTGAGTATTATACCTTTGCACGTGTAAATTTAGTCATTTATTAATTTCACTCCGTCGTATGATTTTTTAATCAAGTTAAAATGTCTGTAAGTATACTTCTTGTTTTTATTGATTAATTTTTCTTAATTTTATATTAATTTCACAAATCATTAAAGAAAACCTCTTCCATAATTTCTTTTCTGCTTGAATCTTTTTTGAACAATTAGTTATTTAAGTATCTGAATTTAATTTGTCATAATAGCAAAATGCAAATAAATATCCATTTTTGGCAGGTAAAATGAAAATTTTATTATAATTTACAAATAGTAAATTTGATGAACAAAATAATAAAAAATACCTAAATTAATAATTATATAAATTCTAAATCAAATTAATAAACCCCTCTGGCTCTTATTTGAATTATTAGATCATAAATTAATTAACCAGGAAGTGGAAAACTAAAATTTTAACTGGAATAGTCTTGTGCTAAAAAAGTCAGTTTAAATAGAAAGCCCCAAGCTATATTTTAAATCTTCTTCGCGTAATTGACGCAAAAGATATTTTATTTTATGGCTTCCATATTTATAGATTATAATCATTATTTTCTTTTTAAATCTGATTTTGTTAAGGTTAGTATATTCATATATATATATATTTTTTTTTTGTTTTTTTTTTTTTTGAATTCAGTGTTTTACTACATCCTTAATCTATTTACAATTAATTTATTAGTACTATTAACTAAGTGTGTGTGAGTGTGACGTGTGCGGGATTGAAGATCCAGTGATTAGTTCCCTATAAGCGTTAGTATTACTATGTTAGGTCATGCGGTTTCTCGCGGTGGAGCCGTCTTGTCTGGCTTGTTTTGTCCAGCAGTAGTACAGCTTCTATGTTAGGGTGATGATGGAGTCTTTTTTCATGTTTTGCAGCGTATTCTTGGATGACTTCTTTTACCCATTTTATTTTTAGATCTTCATGTATCTCTATGTTTGTCACGTATCGGTATGCGCTAGATATTAGTCGTAGGATCTTATTTTGACAAGTTTGAATGGTTTTTATGTTGCATTCATGCATACATCCCCATAGCTGTATTCCGTATGTCCAGATTGGTTTTATAATTGTCATATATATTAATCTTTTGTTCCTTAGATTCAGTTGCGATTTGTATCCAATTAACCAGTAGTACTTCCTTATTATTTCTTTGATTTGTTTGGCCTTCTGTCACACATGAAATTTCCAATTTAATTTGGAGTCTAGATGTAGACCTAGGGATTTATCTGATTGTTCCTGCGGAATTTGTTCTCCATTAATATATATATGTAAGTTGTCTACTTTTTTCTTCAGCGTGTATATTACGTGAGTTGATTTGGTTCTATTGAGTTTGATCTTCCAATCTGTGGTCCATTTGCTGACTTCATTTAGTGTAGTTTGTATTTTTTCCACAACTTTTTTTTGCGTTTTATCACTTGATATTATTACTTTGTCATCTGTAAATGTACCAATGAATGTATCTTCTGTAGTAGGGATATCTGCTGTGTAAAGGAGGTATAATAGTGGCTGAGAAACTCCTGCCCTATATTTGCGGTTTGTGATGTAGGATTCCAGTAGTTTGCACAGATTCCCTGGCAACTGCATGCTCATCTTATGTATCAGACCTTTATGCCATACTCGATCAAATGCTTGTGATATGTCTAAGAATACTGCGGTGCAGTATTTTTTTTCCTCAAATGCTTGTTCGATTATACTTGTGACTCTATGAACTTGATCAATGGTTGAGTGGTTACTTCTAAATCCGAATTGGAAGTCAGGAATGCTTATGTACGACTTGAGTCGTTTTATTATCAGTTTTTCGAACAGTTTTGCGATTGTTGGTAGAAGAGAGATTGGTCTATATGAGCAGATGTCCTCAGCTGACTTATCAGGTTTTTGTATCATAATTATCTTGGCTTTTTTGAAGCTGTCCGGCACGTATCGCATTCTTATGCATGCGTTGTAGATGAATGTGAGCAGTGTAATTGCTTTTGCAGGTAATTCTTTCAGTAGCCTGGGAGATATATCGTCCACTCCAGGTGCTTTTTTTATATTGAGATTGTTATCTATCTCAAGAGCTATTTCTGTGGCTGATATTTTTTTTATTTTTTTTGACGGTTGGTATATTAGAGTAGTGTTTATACTGGAGTGTATGTCATGTGGTGTAAATACTGTTGTCAGATGTTGTGTAAATAGCTCTGCTTTTTCGTTGACATTGCAGACCCATTTTCCTTACTGATTCCTCAATGGAGGTATTCTACGTAGTGGGTGTTTGAGTTTCCGTGTAGCTTTCCATAAGGTGTATTCCTTTTCTTGGTCTGGACCTATGTTTTTAAGGTAGTTGTCGAAGCATTCCATTTTATGCTTTTTTAAGAGCAAGTTCACCTTATTGCTGATAAGATTGAATATTGTTTTATCGTTAGGGTTTCTAGAGGTATGCCACACTCTGCCCGCCCTTCTTCTTTCCTTTATGTACTCTCGTATATCCGGTGGATACTTAATGTTTAAGTAGGTTGATTTTTCTTTTGGTTCTTTGGTGGCTGAGATTGCTGCCTCCCTAATGTTTTTAATGAGTGTTTTTGTTTGATTTTCTCTATCGTTCTTAGTTTTCAGCTTGACTTTTGTGTCTATTAGTTCCTCTAATTGATTTCTATATAGGTTCCAGTCTGTATATCTGTTTGATAAGTTTCTTTTATTTTCTTTAATCTTTATGTTAAGTCCAATGGTTAGTAATACGGGGGTGTGATCCGAAGATAGGTCGTATGTTTCTTGGATTTCTATATTGTTATTTGAAATTCCTTTGGTTAAGCAAGTCTGGGACTTTATTCTGGTCAGTGGGCCAGTATGTTGGTCTGTGTGACGAGTGATATTCACATTTACTATTTAGGATGGCTCTTAGGAGTTCATTACCCTTGCCTGGCGTTGTTAATCTTGATCCCCAAGCTGTATGTTTGATATTGTAATCACCTCCCATGATGAATCTTGGTCCTAGCTGATTGAATATTTCTTGGAATTGTTGCATAGTTGGCTTATATTTAGGCGGGCTGTAGGCAGATGCTATTTTTAATTCAGCATTATTCCATTGGATAGCTATTATGGTAGGTTGCATGTAATTTTCTCTTATGGCTGGTAATTGATTGTGTTTTATATTATTTCTGATAATCACCGCTGTACCACCTCTAACTCTTTCGCTAGGATGGGTTGTCCAGTAGGCTTGATAACCTAAGATTTTGATATAGTTTTTTTCGGTGAAGTGTGTTTCTGAAATAAGTGCGATATCTATATTGTTTGAGTGGAGGAAGTGTTCCAGTTTTGGGGCTCTTGCATTTAGCCCGTTTGCATTCCAGGTCATTATTCTGTGTAATGATTTCATTTTTGTTTATTTCTTGCTTTCTTTTGAATCTTTCTGTGATATGGTATAGTTCTCTAAGATATCCACTCTTTGATTTAGTTGTATGAGAGCGCTCTGAATTTATTGGAGCAACGTTATGATTTCTTTATTATTTGCACTGAACGAGTTGTCATTATTTTTTACATCAGAGCTTTCATGATTTCCCTCTGCATTGGTTTTAGCCACTTGTGCATAGGACATAGCTGGTGTTATAGGATTGACTGTGAGAGTTTTTGATGCTTGTATTCGTTGCATCACAGTTGTTTTACTTGTTTTATTATTTCTGACCTTAGCTTGGTATACAGCTTGGAACAGAACAATAATTTGCGGTGTGCCCTGTTTCTTTGCATAGTACGCATGTTGGCTTAGTTGTTGGGTTTTTCTTACAATCTTTGTAGTGGTGATTTTCAGCGCATTTAACGCATCTGGGTGCCCTTTTGCAGAAGCTTTTATATATATGATATGATAACTATAATTATATTAGAAATGAACTTATTGTTAGATGAAAAAGAGTTAACTATAATTTTTTAAATATACCTATTTAACAGTGTTTACTGGACATATTTTGACTAAACTTTTATGAACATTTTGTAAATCATAAATAATCTTGTAAATAGATTAAGATCGTAGTAAACAAACACTGAAAAAAAAAAAATCCAAAAGATGGTTAATAATATCAATACGCTCCAAGTAACATTACATACTTCAGGGCGTAGATTAATGTTCAAATTTTTAAACTCAACGAGAAAAGGGCTCCATTAAAACTTCATTTAATTCATAAACTAGTAAAATGTGATAGTATGTGATAAAATTATCATACTCCTTCGGCTTGACTGATTTTGATGAAATTTAATATGTATATTCAGTAGGTCTGACAATAGGTTGTTATCTATTTTTTATACCCACCCCAAATTTTTACCCCCAATCTTTTATTTATTTTTATTTTTAATGATGTGGCATTAAAAAATACATACAACCCCAAATTTTCACCCTTCTATCATCAACCCCTATTTTGTAATAGCGATATTAGTAATTTAATAATTTTCAACCCCGGTCGATACTGATCAATTATCACTTGATCAGTTATCCCCAACAGGTGTCAGTTCTGACCTAGTTAACAGCACGGAGTAGAGATAAGTAGAGATGAGAAGCCGTTTCTCAATCCCTACAGTTTTCGGCCATTATTATTATTGTTTGTGCATCAATCGTCATAGTGACGTTTACAATTATCATTTTACTATTTCAGTGTTATTTTCAAATAAACTTATTATTAATTTGTAATTTTATTTATTCCTATATATATAAGCTATTTATTTTGAGTGTAGCTCTCACGTTCAGTTAATTCAGTGATTTCATATAACCTCAAAAGTCCTCGACATGTCTCATGAGCTCACACAAATGATTTTTATTGTGTTACAGGATGCATAAATTATTCTGATTGTCAGTGTGTGTAAAATTTTGTAAAATCATTTCAAAAGAGAAATATTGTGCAAGTAAAATAATAAAAAGAATATACACGATATACACTGAATAACACTAAATATAATATAGATGGTAGAAGTGAAATTTCTTCATGAAAAATCTTCAAGTCAATTCCAATAACTTTTTCAACTATACAAGTTTTGAGTCAATAATTGAAATTATCTCTTTAAAGTAGTACAATCATTAACTGACTGTTAATTTAGTAGACATGCATTGATTTTTTGGTATTCTAAATGAATGAATAAATAAAATAAGAACGAATAATTTTTAAAAATGTACGTCTTCATAAGTTTTCCTTCTCTAATCGTGAATTTTTTTATTTATAAATTAGTTAATTTGTTTTTTTTGTCTTTAAAATTAATTAATGTTCACTGGATTTACAGTTAGTTTAACCTAAACAAAATACATAAATCCAGTTTGCGATTCCACCGCAGCTGTGAATTGTCCAATGAAAACATATTTATACCACGTATCCTTATTATACCCAGAGATGTGCCAATGAGATTGGCATTTACGATGACTATCAATTAAGTCTCAAAGCCAAACGATGTCTGTCTGTGGCTTAGATTTGAGCACACCATGTTTTTCACACGGACAATTATACATAGCATGCTCTCGAGTGGGCAAACCATCCAGTTTGTTTGTGTTATGCCTGGGACTCACTAGCGCTTAGCGTGTGGAGACGACTTAGCACAGTAAAAATGGAGAGTCTTTCTTATATACCAGTGGAGTGAAACATCAGTGGAGACTAATGGACTCATTAGCAATTAACACTAAATTTTGTGCCGCTAAGCGCTAGTGAGTCCCAGGCATTAGCGCTAAAGATGAGATAACAAAAAATATTGTACACTCTATTGTGTTAAGGGATTGATATTGTTTTGTAGTAAAATTATTATAATTACCAAATATATAATTTAAAAAATAAATTTTTATGAATTAAAAATATAAATATTTGGTATTATGTTCTTTTTATATTCCATCATCACTAAGAGCGCTCCATGCACCTACCGCTCATATATACCATATCCTCACACACTGACAATAAGTTAGTCATTTTTTTTCTAATAAAATAATCCTAGGAATAATTTATATGGCAGAACAACGTTTGCTGGGTCAACTAGTATGTTGTATACATTGAACTCATTATTTAAAAACTAATTATTTTTGCTCAGCAAACTTGCTAAAATATTAATAAAATAGTGCGTTTGCATTGTTATATATACATTTATATTTCCTGGCAAAATTTAACTATTGTCATTATTATAAAAAGCACATAAAATAGCATTGCAAGGTTTGAGTTATACTCTACTTAAATTATAATTTTGCACATTATTCATTTTACGCGTCAAATGCCAATTTTCATTTATAATAACCATAATTTTTACATCCGTGTACATGAATTAAACCATAATTTATTTGTTAACATAGGAATATTAATATGAAAAGGTACATAGATTGAAAAATACATTAGATTTGTTTGTATTCATTACTCAGCACATTGTTTGAAGGTTTCAATTTTACCTATTCTGACACCTGAGTGTTTTGCTTGAAAGGGGTCAATTTACTCAGACTTCACATTATGAATAAGGAACAACTCTTATTGAGTAGTATTCTATTTGTTATTTTTTTATTTAAAAATCTCCAGAATTAAATATTTACCGTTATAACAATGTTGGTTATTTATTTTTATTTTCAGAGCTGGCTATCTTCAGCCGTTGCACTTTTTATGAAATAATATTTTTAAGACCAGAACTGAAAAATTCGGATATTGGCAGCAATTCGAGTTTCAAAATATTTAACTGGAATCGTGATACATCGAATTTTCACGTAGGAAGAGAATTTTTGATTCATCATATAAAATCATATATTTCTGATTTTTGTTTTACAACTATTCGTATATTTTTAAACCACGCATCCATACATTTTTTAAGAGATCCCACATAATTTTACTGTCATATATAATAAAATTTTTACTTAATTGGCCCTCTATTAACTGTTAGGGTATGAAATCTGAGGATTTATATGGACGGCTAGGTACTTCATTATAAACATACACATATGATTTGTTAAGAAAACCAAGTTAGACTGGTAATTCTACCGTCCTGACGCTTAAATGTTGATACATATAGTAAAATGCAGATAAATGAAATTACACTTTTTATTTAACCAAGGCCAACCCCATAAGCTCTGCTTATGTCCTCAAGAGGCAATTGTATTTTCAAGGGTATCTACCACTTTCACATGTTTTATATAAAAATCAGCTACATGATTTCAAGGGGGGGGGGGGGGGGGGGTATTTTTCACCCAGAGTAATCTCTAGTACGTAAATTACTAATCAGTGTGTTTTTCATGTATGAATTTATACGTGAATCAAGTCGGAAAGTTTACTTGTAAAATATTCATTAATGAAGCTGCAGCTACTTTTCAGTTATATTTTCATGCAGAAAGCCGCCATAATGCGAGTGTTGCGGTCATCTCTTAACTAAATTCATTGATGTTTTCCTCGAGAATGTAGATGTTATGACTAAAAAGTAGCTCTCTTTCATTGATGAAGTATAGCTACTTTACCTACTGGGATCATTAGTGTAACTGTAATTTTGCTTATAAATTTGTAGTTGAATTTTTACTAGTACCAACATATAAGTATATTTTATTTTTTAGTTTTCTATCCGTAGGTTAATATAATTTCTCTGGTTGTTTGCATTTCAAAAAAAAGGATATAGTTCGTATCCAAGGACCAGATGTACCACTGGCTTTATCTTTTACATACTTTGTATATTACAAATATTTTAATTACGCATGAAATAAAATTATTAGTATTTTAATTCTTTTTTAAATTTTTCTTTGTTTCGATTTAAAAATTATTATTTGTATCTACTATTTATATTATAAAAAAAATAAATTTTCAGTTTTGATTATATAGAAATTTGATGATGAAAAAGCAAATTAACTTTTAATATTAGCAAACAAAATCTCAGTTATGCTATTTATAAATTAAATTTCAGTATCAATGTTTCTGTTAACAAGAAATTTAAAATAAAATGAATTAAGTAAAATTTAGAGTGATTAAAATTAAACTTCAGCTAATGCCAAAAGCGTTAAGTCTCAGTCATACTAAAGTAAATTAAGTTTATACAAGGTAATATCCTTTTTGAATTGCCCTATAGCAATTTCAACAAAAAAGCTAAAATTTCTATTCTCTAGATGTAGTATAAATAGATTTGTAAAAGTTTTACAGAAAATAATAACAGTAAAAGCTATTCTAAAACAAATTTTGTGTAAACGAGACCAGAAAAACTAATTAGTACTAGGTATAAAACTAAGAGAAAGTTTTCGCATAACTGTTTTAATTTATATTAAAGTAAGAACAAAGGTATTAGCTATAAAAAAATTAGATTTACCTGAGAGGTGAATCATATATATATATATATAAATGTATGTTATATATTAATGTAAGCATTTCAACAAAAAATTTTGAAATGAGGAGAAAAAATTGTAAATATCCCTCGAAATTTTTAGATAATTCTCAAACATTTTATAAGAAGTCATTAGAAACGTTTTTGATTTATGTTGAAATATGTAATGAAATTTCAAAATTTTTTATTTAGAATTAAAAAAAAACCTGAAATATTTAAGGATACAGTTTTACTGTTATTATAGCTTAACTTGTACCTAAAATACCAGCAACCATGAGATTAGGAGCTGGGGGGTTTGTAAATCTTGTATCAAGAATAGAAAACCCTTGTTGGTAATATTTTCCTATTTTGTTTATATTAGTATATGTATTATATAAATACCTAAATATTTAATATAAACTAAAGCTTTTAATTCAGATAAACTTGTCTAACATTTTGCAAAATTTGTGTAATATATATGTATATATTTATATTGAAATAATAACAGAAGAACTAAAACTAAAGTAATAATTTGTAATCCCTATAAAATAAATATAATTTGGTAAGAAATAATGCTAACAATATTAGATGGTGTTTTAGTGCGGAAGATTTTAGACAGTAAATAATTTAATTTCTAGCCATAAAAGTTATTCTAATACCTAAATATTGTTGACAACCATTAAAAGATAAATATAAAATAGTAGATTTTGTCTTATTTAAAGTTTCATGACAAATATAAATAGAAAAGCAGTATTTTCTTTGAAAGAAAATTAACTTTAAAGTTTTAAGGAATCTGCCAAGGAAGGAACCAATCATTACTTTAATAAATAAATCTTATTTATTTTTAATTTAAAATTATTATTGTTACAATTAAAGTGAGTTGTTATTAGTTATGAGTAGTGTAGTGTACATAGCTTTATTTATGGAAGTCATAAAATAGAAATTTCATATGAAAATACTTAAGCTAAGCTAAATTTAAAAAATTTTATGTCTAACAATTATATTAATTATAACTTAACGAGCAAAGCAAATAATCAGAACAAATATACTGAACGATGTTATTGTATGATACGAAAAATTTAATTTCCTCTTGTTATTGTCTGGTCTGGAAATGTAATCAGAAATCAGTCGTTTATCTAAGAAAAAAGTCCAGCAATAAGAAGAAGATATATATGAAGAGTGTAATATTTTGTTATATGGTCCAGGAATAGATTAATTGATTGTAAGTGATTTATAAAATGTAACTTGATTTTTTTTAAAATATCTCATAAATATAATGACGAAAAACTATGAACGAGTTTTTTTCGAAATTTTTTTTTTTCAAACGGCCAACAGTGCTTTAGAACTACGGAACCGATTTTGATGAACCTTGTCGTATTTTGTCCATTAAAATGTACTGTATAGGAATTTACTACAATTTGCTCAAAAAAATTTAAAAATACTCCTTTTTTAGCCTTATAATTAGGACAAGTAGCTTAAAAGACTTAATTCAAAAATTTTCATATATATTTCCAATGTATATGAAAAACTGAATTTACACAGTTTAAATGTTTAATTAATTAATAAATATTGATATAAATCATTTTTTTCGAAATTATAAGTGCTTAATATAATTAATGCTCACTACATTCATTAAATTTATGGTGAATTCCTTTCAAGCTTTACTTTAGATGTCAACATAAATATTTTAAAAATACAACATGTATTTTAACAATAAAAAAACATGACAAATAACGTTTTAAAGTAATAAAAAAATCTTTCTTTAGTAGCATAAATTTTTATGATCATAAACTGACAAAAACTAATTGAACGCAGGAAAAACATGACATGAAATTTTCTGAATAGCTGCTGACAATAATGCTGATAAAAAAGTAAAACGAAAAGTTTTAGATTGAATTCATTAAGGACAAAATTTATTGAATATTTGCAAATATATAGAAATATTTTGCAAGTCATGAAACAATTAAATGTCTTTTCACTACAAACAAAGTTGATATCAATTCTGTGTATAGGAGAAAAAATTAAATTTTGTAGTCTATCAAAAAGTTCATCGATCTGAAAAAAACATTGTTCAAATTATGATAGAGGGAATATTTTCATAAAATCAGTTTATTATTTATGCCAATCATTTTATTTGAGGGGTTGTTAATATTTATTAAATTTCTTTTTTCGATTTGATAAATTTCATGAAGCCTAATATACAATAATTAAGTGTATTTAATACACTTGAAGTCAGTAGAGATTTTAGTAAAAAGATTAATGCTTTTAACATGTTTAGGGATAATTACCTTTGCTACAGTATTTCTGTATTTGAATTAAGCCAACTTATCTTAGGGCTTTTTACTAAAATCGACAAAAAATGCTTTGTAGTTAATTGTGTTGAACTGAATATCTGATTTTGCATAAAGCAAGGGACAGCTGCTAGCTCACTTTTGTTTTGAGTTTAGGTAGACACATTTAACATTAAATTTGAATTAAGAGCTGAAAAATTTATTTAAAAAGTATTGATTTGAAATTTGTGTGATAATATTTTAAATAAGCTTGAAATAATTATAGGTTAATATGTTCCTAATTTTTTTAGTCAGGTTTTACAGCAATTGTGTGTATTTTATTTTTGGGTTCAGCTTTTATTCAGTCATAGCAGCGCCATGAAAAAAAATCAAAATATCAAAAAAAAATTAATTTATTCATTGATTGTTTTAAAGCTTGTCATATTTTTATGTGAATGTAAGTAAAATTTTACTCTTAAGTTTATTTGTTTTGAATAAATTGTACATCACCAATGTTCACAAAAGCATTGAGCATTGTTTCATCTGGTATACCTATTTCACATTAACAAATTCTAGTGAGCTCTTAAAATATATTCAGAGTTTGTGCAAAAATGGTTGGTTAAAAAAATTTAATAGTATATAAGAATAAAAGAATAAATTTTTTCGGAAAAATTACATCAATTGATCCCTAAAATTTAGAAAAACTCTTTGTCATCTTTTATCATTTTCTGGTGTAACTTCTTAATAGTTTTCATAAGTACGAGTATTTAAAAGTTTTTACTTTTTGAAAATAGTTTCCCTAATACCAATCGAAAGTTTTTCATTCGAACTATTTTCCCAAATGCGTTTGTGGGCTATGGGCACGATATTTAAAAATATTTATAATGAATCAAGTTCAATTTTTAGCAATGTTATATCAAGTGTAATTAATATAATTGTTTGCTTTAGATGCTACACTCAGTTTTTATGGATTTATAAAACTCAAAATTTTGTAGAAGAGCAAGTGTTTCTTTAATCCAAATAATTTTTATTAATTTTTTAACGTAAGTCGTGGATTAACTGTAATCATTTTTTCTGTGTTTGGCTAATATTAAGACGATGCCAGAATACCGAAAATTCCGATTCCATTCTGATGACTTTTTCAAATGCATTTTAATTTTTGATTTCAATATTATGCTACAAAACTTAAATCATTTTATCCTATTTTAATTATATACAATTTTTTACTTCACTTTTTACAATTAATTTTTTGCTAATTTTTGAAACTTTGTTTTTAGGTAAGCAAAATTTTAACCTTTAATCAAATCCGTATTATTATTATTATGAGTTTTCATACCTTAGAAAACTTAGTTGCTGTTTAAGTTGTTTAGTGATTTTGGTAGTCTGGGTAAACTTTTAGTTTAATAATGCTAAAAGATTGTAAGTTATGATATATTTTTTTGGGATTTATTAAGCAAGATAGTGCTTTTTCACATAACTCACTGCTAAAATTAAATAATGATGACTGAGTTTTATCAATACATACGACTTGGTAATAGAAGTAGACATTGGTAATAGATGTAGACATTAGAAGAAATAAACTTTCATATAAATTAAATTTAAGTCTTTCTTATGAAAAATATTCCTAAGCTAGTATACATATAATATATCTTTTTGAAAATTAAAAGTACCATATTAAATGAAATTAGTTATCAGTTATCTGTGAAACTTGCCTTATACATTGAAAAAGGGTAATTTTTAACTTCTTTACAGTTTGCTTCAACAATTTTTGTACACTTAAGTTCAAGTAACTAACACAAATAGAAAAATGTATGCAATAACAACGTATGTATTTATAAAAAAATGATTTATATATTCAAATATAAAATTTTCTTTGATATTTCTTGTTCAGAATTTTTGAAATAGTAAAACTAGTAGACATTAAGAATTAATGAATAGAATAATATATGTATCCTTAGCCTATATCAGACTCAAGCCATTAATCATCAATGTATACAATTTATTTCCATTCTCAATTTCCTTTCATTTCATTTTATTTTTAGCTAAAAAAAAAAAATAAAAGGATACTCTTGTAGCTTTCGACACATCTACAAATACTATAAATTTGTAAAATTTTGTTTTGCTTATTAAAATAACCTTATGTGAAGTATGCGAGTTATTATGTTTGTTTTGGAAAAGGTCTACTTTATAATCTAAAAAAGGTCTAGTCAGTAAAACTAAAATTGGCTCAATTTACTTTAAGACTCATAGAAGAATGGTAAAGTTTGGTAATTTAATTAAAAAAAGCACATATTTGATTTTATAATTTTTATTTACAAAAATTCTTTGTATTTTCAAGGAATAATTTTAAAAGTAAATATTAAATGCTTCTTTAAATATTTATCAACGTAAAAAGTTGAAATTCTTTGAAATTATAGCTATTAAATAAGATTCATTTGTATAGCTGTGTAGGCTCTTTTTTAAATATATTTTATATTATTTTTTACTTAATACATTCACAAAAATGTAAGCTTATACATTTGAAGCATGTTATAAGAATAAAAAAAGAAAAATTGATGTTACGCATAAATTAATTTTTCTTAATAAAAACATCCAAAAGCAATTTTACAAAATTTTGTTACTTTTATGTTCCTCAAAGAAGTAAACTAAACTGTATACAATTCAAATTAAATGTACCAAAAGGAAAATATAATAAATTATTTTAAAATAAATTTTTTTCAATCATCTAATATGGTATTTTTTTGTTAACATTTAATAAACCTTTTGTTAGATTTTAAATCATTCGGAAATGAAATTCCTATTCGGTGTAGAATGTGTCAGATGTTCAAATAGATATTATGAATATAACAGTATGTAGTCTATACATACATATAGAAATATAAAAAAAGTTTTAGATTTCCCCAAAAATACCATTAATGAAGTTACATTCTTCATACCTTATGGAATTTATCTTCTTAAGAACTTTAAAAGAAGAAGTTTTATATACATATTTATTTATTTGTATATATATATATAGCTAATATGAGTTTCTGTATACAAAACTTATGGTTGTATATGTGCATATATGTTTTGTTTTTAATCTAAATTTATGGGTAAATCTGTTAGAGAAAATGTAGGACTAAGTAGGACTCAAGTTTTTAAATACTTGAGCTTCAATTAAAGTTAAGAGAACTCCATTATTTGGTAATTGTAATAAGTTATCCTTTTACTCAGTTTTATATTTCAATTTTTCAACAAAAAAAAAAAAATAATAATAATAATAATAATAAATCTATGCTTTCTGTTTAACGTTTGTGAACTTTCAAGTTTTTTAAATGATTGGTTTGTATATCTGTTTGCCTGAATGTAGGCAAATTTACGAAGCACTTTTTTAGTCAAAATGGACAAGACAAATGGTATGATTTTATATAAATATAAAAATTTAAGCTCAATTACACAGCAGTAAACTATATATATACATATCTAAATATATAAAAATCACATGTCCCGATGTTTGACTGCAATGGATTAAAAAACTACTAGATTAATAGAGATAAAAGTTTATATTTTGTGCTTAGCTTAATCGCGAATAGGATATAGGATAGTTTTTATTTCGATTTATCCGTCAAATATTTCTTTATTACAATTAATGAGTAATACACGTATTAATGGGTAGGTACACGTGATTAATAATATGATTAATAAACCTATAATTGTGCTGTGTATTGACATAAAATTGAATTTTTTTTCATTTCATTTGTTTTATTTTTTCAATTAGTGAGTGTTATTATATTGTAATTGAAACTGTGATTTATTATTAAAATTGTGATTTAATATAATTAATAAACTGAGCAGGGCGAAGCCTATACAGTGTAATTCAATTGATAAAGTGACATCTCTTGGTAGAGACGAAACCGTTCTAGAGAATATTATTCTACAATAGCCACCGGAATAACACCGGCGTGATAAGAAATTTATGTATGGGCGATGGATTGTGCAATGGAACAAGATTAGTAGTCATAAAAATAACGAAAAATATATTAAGTTGTGAAATATTAACTGGCAATAAAAAAGGTGATATAGTTTATATTCCTAGAATAACTTTAGACACAAAAGGCAATATATATATGCCGTTCATATTGAAAAGATTGCAGTTTCCAGTCAGATTAGCATTTGCCCTGACAATGAATAAATTACAGGGTCAAAGTTTTGATAAAATTGGTTTATTTGTACATTCAGCGCCTACAATATTTACTCATGGTCAATTGTACGTAGCTGTGTCGAGGTGTAGAAGTAGAGCAGGAATAAAAATTGAATGTACCTTGAAAGGGTAAGTAGTCAAAAATATAGTATAAGAGCAAGCCTTAAAATAATAAGATAGATGATGGTAAGAAACACAGGTTTTTTCTTTTTATTCTTATATTTTATTTTTTTTTTTACTTCAGTTAACCTCTTCAGGGATAATTTTTTGTTATGGAAATAAACAAAATGACTTAATTCATTTTAATTTTAAGATTATCAATGTACATGTACACAAATAAAAATAATTACTTTTCTGATTGAGGGATTCTGTGTTTAATAAACTGTTATTAAATTTTTATTCTTTTTTCACTATTAATTATTGACAGTTACTATACTATAAAAACCAAATGTTCACATATGTAGGCAAGGGCAAGTTAAATCAAAATAAAATAGAACCGAAGTGGTTGAGCGGAGCGAGGTGGGGGTTTGTGAGTGAAGCGAGCAGGGGGCGGAGCCTGCTAGTATATATATATAAATGGCACACCTTATAGACTCCAAACCATTAAACCGATAAAATCAAATTTTTAGAGTTTTTAATGTGTGCCTGATTTTATAAAAAATGTCAAAATTCAGAGGCTAATTGTATGCCTGCAATAGCATTTTAAGTGAAAAAATTTATTAAATTTTAAACAGCAAAACTGCCATGAGAAATTTCAAGTTTCAAAAAAGTATCAGACTTAACAGTAAAATTTTAAATAGAAAAAAACTCTACGGCAAAGTTTTTTGAGTAACCAATAGTTTTAAATTAAATTAGTTTTGTGATTATATTTTAAATTATGTGTTTTTTAAATGAACTTATGGTGTTACTTGGGCTTTTCTAGACTTTAACCCATGTTTTTGTTGTTTATTTTAATTTTTTTTTCTTGAAAATTTTCAAAATGTTTTGCTTTTTTATTGAAAGGCTTAAAAGTTATGTATAATGACTAATACATAGAGAAAAGAGTTTTTAACATTTAATAAAAAAAGTTTCGAATATTTCAAAAATAGCAAAAAATATACCCCGTTTTTCAGAAGTTTTGACAAGTTTTGTTCTTTAAATCTTTTAATTATTTTTTTGCTTCTTTCAATTTTAACAATAATATTGATTCTAAAGTTATAAGAAATAAATGGGAATGTGGATAAAATATTCAAAACGCTGTAACTTGCAAACAGAATGCCAAAGTGACATTCTTTGAGTTTTTTGTCCAAAAAATTCTATTTAAGACTCATAGCGTGTAAAGTTATGCTTATTTATATTATTTTTAAATAATATATTATTTAAATGGTTTTATTTTCAATGCATATATTAATTGATGGACATTTTACAAAAATTTAATTAAGTATTTATTATATTTTTTTGAATAAAAACATTTTAAAATTACTCTAAAAAAACTTAATAAGTTGATAGCAAGTTAGCCTGTTTATTAGCTAATTATTATAATTGTTTAGCTTCCTTGGTACAAAATGAACTTTGTTTGCCGAGTACCCCAAACTGCCAAAGCCCTGACTTGGCAAATTCAGTTGTGACGAAATAGACAAAATAAAAAAGATATTGCTTATTTTAATGATAAACAAGTAGATTTTAATTTTATGAACTTTAGAGCATTGGTTTTGCTACCCCAAATCCTGTTTGAGACTTTTATATAAATAAATTTCGGACTTATTTTCAGTTATCAATAAATCTAGTATTTGTCTTTTTGGAAAATTAACGTAGACTAATTTTTTGTTAAAAATTAAGTGGAATAACTTATAATTATTAAATAATTAACAATATTTTCTATTTTTCTTTTATCAATTTTTGAGGTCTTTATGATTTTACACCACGCACTGAATATTGTTTTTATCTTTCAATATTTACAAATACCTTATTCTTGTGTTTTTTTAGGATTAACCAGATGTAATTTTTCCTTAAAGTTGGGTTTATCCTTTACTTTAATGATATCATCTTCAGGTCCATAGAACTCAAAGGGGGTTTATTTATTCTAAAAATTTTTCAGCATTTCTCTAGTTTTGTTTAACAAACTTGAGTTAGCTTAACCTTAAATTTTTTGGGTATTTTAAAGTACCTAAAACACCTGTTCTTTGATGTTATACATATATGTAAGGTAAGACGAAATCAGGTATCTCCTACTTTAACAGCTGGTAGGAATGGTAGGAACAAAGCTTATGATAAATCAAAACATTAAAAAGATAATCTTTAAGTTGACATTTCATTCTTTGTTTATTTATTTGAGAGTTTTATAGATCTATGCAAGCCTAAGTGCATATTCAAGCCCTTAAAATTAAAAAATTTGTAATTCTTATGTTAGTTCTTTGTCTGCATGAAATTGTAATAATTTTTCTAGTTTTTAAGACAAAAAAGAACAACAGAATACTCAGATTTTCAGTTGGTTCTAATTCTGATATAAAACTTAAATAAAGAAATGTTCTTGACAGGCATCAATCCAATAATCTATTACAAAAGACACATAAATACATTTCCGCTAAAACAATTGATAAAAGAAAAAGAAATTATCCTTACAAAAACATAATAAGAAATAGAAATCCTTAGTAGAACAAAAGTTAAATCCTTCAATTTATTCGTTAAAATTTAGTTTTGCTTCTGCGTCCTATCATCCAGGCCTATGTAAATTATTTGCTCTTGGCCGAGTAACAAGAGAAATTTTAGCCCTGTATCAGTCAGTTGGAAAACTTTAGATGGTAAAGAAGTTTATCGGAAAATTCTCTACTAGTTCTATAGAATTTTTGTTTGTTTTATTATATTTGTATATACAGTAAGTGGCATTCCAATGTTTGTTTCTTATGCACACCTGGTGATATCTTTCTGTCTAGCGAGACACTAGGCTGTTTTAATGCAAAATTTTCATTTTTTTTATTTTTATATGTATAATATTAGATGTGTAGACATTTTTGTGTAAATGAAGTAGTATAGCGGTAACTTTGAGTAACAACCCTTAAAGTGAATCGAATTGTAATAAATTAAGGTTCAGGTGGTTTATTTTATAAAAGAGTCTGTGAGTATACTCTGTCCGTACAGAAAATATAGCTAAAAAATGTTTTGGAATCCGAAATTTTCGTAGCTTTTTGTTTTCAGTGTTTCATTATTTGATTAATGGATACATAAAATTGTAAAAATATTTATTGGAAATAAAAAAATTTGATTTTGTGATGTTATATAGCGTCCGAAATTGAAATAATTTGGGCTAAATATAGTACTGGTATCGATATTGATGCCTAGAGGTTAAATGATTACCTGGTGGTGGATGAATTTGTTTCTAGAGTGATTATAGAGAATTTAGTTTGTACATATATAATATATTGTTTGCTTAGTAGCTAACTTTTTTTTTGTGTTTTGTTTTGTGATAAAAGTAGAAGACGACGACAACATATCTCCCAGTGGAATTGTTTTTGTTCTTTTTTTAATATTTAAGACACGTGCCAGAGGAATTTTATTTCTGTGGTAAGATAAATTTTTTTTTATTGTTTTTTGGTGTCATATTTTTATATTTGATATTTACTTAACGTTATGTATAATAAAACAAATAAATTTTTTGCTGGCTAACCATATTAAATATATACATATATATTAATTTTTTTTGTTTCTTGAGTTTTTTTATCATTTCATGAAAAATAGTTTTATGTAAAAATCTTAATCAAATAGAGATATTCTTTGAGGAATTTGATAATTTACCCTAAAAAATTTTTGAATTTATATCAAATAAAATGTAAAAGTTTGTTTGTTCAAAATTTTAAAATATTAAGTATTTGTTTTTGATTGCTTGGGAATGATATAATTCAATGCCAAAGTGTTATTTTTATTATTGTTTATTTCAACGTTAGTTCTTGAATATAGATGTCACATTCCTATAACAGATAAAAATTTACTTTGTTAAATGTAGTAATCTTTTTAGCTGTGCCAAGAAGGACCAGTAAAAAATTTGTTACTGGTTTAATTGATTTCAAAATATGTAATAAGTTACCAAAAAATCTATAATTATGCCAACAGGTGATAGGACCTCTCATTTTTCCCTGAAGTTGTTATTGAAAAGCAAACCCACTACATATAGACTGTGAAAGTATTGCTTAAGTGTAAAGATTTTTTTTGATAAAAATGCCAAGTACTTTTTATCGATCCTTGCAAGATTTGTATAGAAACTTTAGATGGTTTTAGAATGTATAAATATTTCTTTCCTGGAATATCAGATAATTATGATTTATAATTTCTCGATTGAGAACAACGTACGTACTTTTTGATGAAACGTACAGAAAGTAAATTTAACTAAAGACTTGTAAGTCCACCTATAAGATGATCGATTGGCTTGCAGTATAAAAACGAATTAGCAGACCAGTAGAAGTTGCAATCTTACAAATTTTTTTTATGGTACCCAATTTCGATTATGCAAACTATATAATCTCCATATGGGATTATATGATAGGTAGATAAAGGAATAGAGAAATTTATTATTTACCCAGAAAATCTTTCTACTTTTCTTTCTTTCCCGTGTAACCAACAGGGCCAATACAGCTTATGGCTTGGTGCAAATAGTATAAAATAAGGCTCTATAATTTTCTATCTTGGAGGATAATTCAAAAATTTATTCAGAAGGTATCCTAAAATGTCTGTGAAAAATTTTTATTTCATTAAATTTAATCAATTCTATAAGCTAATAATTTAACTTGATATTTGGTATTTTTGGATTAAATTGAATAAATTTATGCTAAATTTATTAGAGCTAAATGTATTGAATGGTAATCAGAGCAAATTTTTGAGGCTTTCAAATAAAACTTGAATAGAGTAAAAATGAGGAAAAATTGTATCAAATCTTTAATTAAGTGTAGTCACAGGTATGACAAAAAATAAACAATTTTTTTAATTTTTAAGATTTTTTCCCAAAATCAAAAATATAAAAATGGACCTATTTTCATCTAATTGCATCTCATTTTTGGCCTTAAATAATTTCTCTTGATTTTTAGTATCCTTAAAGTGAGGTAAGAAAATTTATGCTAAGTTTATTACACTAAAATTTTGTGAATGACAAGCAGAGCATATTTTCAAGGCTTATAATATATACCTTTCTTAATGGATCAAAAATTTAGGAAAATTTAATCAAATCTTTGATTTTGCTTTGAACATTTTATAACAAGTTTCAATTTATTTTTGCAAATAAGATGAAAAGAAAATAACTATATTAGCTTATAAATTTTTTTTATTTAAATTTATTAAATATATTTTTAATATTTAACTATTTTAGTAATTTTTTTGGAATAAAAAATAACCAAAATTATCGATGCCTTTCAGATATCACGTAATACGATACAGGAAAAAAAGCGTTAAACATTTCTAAATTAAATTAAAATTTAGTTTTTCAGTATTATTTTTTAATTACATTTACCATAATTGAAGTAACTGACAGTTAAACTAGTAATATAACAAAAAGTTTGTTAAAGTATATTCCTACTTATATTTCTCATTCATTCCCATTCAGTGAGATTGTTTTTTCTTTTTTCTGAATTCAGAATTCGCTTCATTCAGTTTTCTGAAGTTGTTCTCTCATATAAAAGTAAAAATTAGTTTATTAAATATAATTAATGGACTAATATTTTAACTAACTATATTAACATCAATTGTCATACACTCCCAACACAACAAAATTTGTTTGAACTTGATCGGATGAAAAGAAAAGATTTTATTAACAATTTAAGATTTTTACATACTTTTTGCAAGCTAATAGTAGGAATATGAAAATAAAATCAAATCAAAGGTAGTAATCAATGCTTGGACTAATTCTTGGGAATTTTTAAAGTTTAAAGGGTTTTTACCTTTATGCTTACTTTATAAGCCTTTGTTAAAATAAATCTATTATTATAATACAAATTTTTTTAAAAAACTACTTTATTTTGCTATAAACCTATAAATTTAATGTGGGAAAAATGGATGTTAAAAAAAATAGCAGGTAAAGCAGATAAAATAAAGTAAAAAAATTTTAATCATTCAAAAACAGGAAGCAATAAATGAATTTATTTGAACAGAACTGTAAGCAAAAACAAGGATAATTTTTAAAAGTTTTCCATTTTGGTCCTCATTAAAGTAGACCTATATAGCAAAAAAGTGAAAAAAAAAACATAAATATGTAATCTGCAAGAGTGAAGCTATAAAACTCTTTTAAAAGATTAGTGGGAATATATAGTTTTTATTTAAGTACTAAATTTAACCATCCTTGCTGTTGAACTTTAATTCAAAAACTTTTACACCACCAGGAAAGTTACATAGCATATTTCAAACCAAAAACAAGAACACATTACCCGTAGTCATAAATTTCAGTATTTTGTAGGATCAGCAAAATAATGTTGGTTTTTTTATTCTAAAAATATTTTGGTAGTGTGTGCTATAATTCTCTAGTGTTATACATATACTCGTAATATACTATGATAAAAAAAAGGGCAATAAAAAAGATAACAAGACAAAATTATTTTGGTTGAAATATCTTAAATATATCAATGTAAAATATCTGAGTAAAGCAAGAAAAATAAATTGCTGACATCGCGCATTCTTTTAAACATTTAATTAAGGACTTATCAGACTGTAATTGAGGGCTGAGAATTACAGTAAGAAAATTCTTGTGGATGATCTTAAAATGAAATCGAAATTTAATTTTGCTGAAAAACAATACACTCCCAAGAAATTGTGATAATTTTCATAGATATAATTCTACCTTTTAAGACTTTAAATTAATTTCTTATAAGTTACCTTGGAATCTAATTGGATTTTCATTATGCTATGGATAGAAGAAAGACACCTGTGAAAGTAATTGCTTGGGAATATCAGGTAATCATTTAACATCCCAATCGCCCATTACTGGATTATATCAGCTTCAGTTTTAGAATTCCTGAAAATTTTTTATATATTTTCAAATATATTTTGATTACCAATAGCTTTATTTAGTGTTTAACATATTTTTAATTTAAATATTTCTAAAAAAGCTTGCTCAGTAATTGATACTGAAAGGTCTAGATAAGTCCCGATTCAACATTACCAGTATCATATCAGTATTAAGGTTACCAACTTTTCAGAACATTCAGTATGAAATCACTATCAAATATTTCGACTCGGGTACTGGAAAGTTAACTATAATCTTTATTTTCGATCGTAAACCATTCAACTGTGAGAATAAAGGAAGAATTTTCTTTAGCTAAGAACTGTGAAATCAAAGAGGAATATATTATATAAACTCTGATGTTTATTCACGAGTTATCAGACTACTTCTATTTCTTGATTTACTATTTTGTAAAAAATAGAAGTTAATTTATTTTTTGTATATATGTGAGAGTGAATATTGTATCTGTTCATTTCATGGAGTCACAAATCTTCTTGACTGTACATGCTAGACAGCCTTTTTATAAGCGTTTTGCGGCGCGATAATAATAGTTATTAGTGCATGTCTGTTCCAAAGAAATCGATAGCCGTTTGACAGAAAGTCAACAAAAAATTTCTCACCTAAAGCTAAAATTAGTTTTTATATGAAAATTGACTTTATGTTCTCAAAGCCAAAAGGTAGTGAATCAGGTCCCTTCAAATCAACGCAAAAATTCCAAAATAATTACCTCACACTCTTAAACCAATTTTTTAATGGAATTTGATAGCATATTTATTGATTCCAAAACAAAAGAATATAGTCACCTATAACCTAAAACTAAGGCTTAAAGGGATGGTCCGTATTTTTCATTTTTCCATTTTTTTTAATATTTAATTTAATGTGTAACATTTTCAAAATATTGTGTCAAAATTTCAAGTTGATAGGGGTAAATTTACTGAAGTTGTGAGCATTTGAGCGTTCGTTGCTCTAGAGCAAGGAGTGAGTAAGCAAAACTTTAAGGCTTTTTACTGAAGCGTGCTAATTAGTTTCGAAGTCCGCACGATAACTCCAAATCCACTGAACCGATAGTTTTGAAATTTGCATACCACTTTTTCAAATATTCTACCAGGTAAAGACGAAAAATTTATTAATTATTAATTTTACAATAACAAATATATAGATTTTTTAGGTGAAAATCGGTATTTTGGATACCAAAGGATACCAAAAATTGAAAAATCAAAATAAAAAAATAATGCCTTTGTTATTACCTCAAAAAATATCTTTTTTAATAATTAAATTTAGAATTTTTGGTTTTAGATGATTTTTCTGCAAGTTATGATGCGCATCGCAAAACACCTTTCTTTCAAGGCGCTTCGCTCACTTATTATTATTTTGAAACAAAAATTTGAATCAATATTGTTTAAATGTTGTGTTATCATATAAAAATTAATTAAATAAATTAGAACTTTCTATATTGTCAAAAAATTATGAAAATTTGTGACTTTATTTAAAGTACAAAACTGCAAATATAAAACAATTTAATGTCGTTATGTTACTAATTATGTATATTGAGTTATGATGACCTTTTTTTTGAACATACCAAAATTTAAAACCTCACTTACGATTGGTAAATTCAATAAAGGAAAATATTAGATGTAAAAAATAATTCTTAAAATATATTGAGGGTATTTTTTATTTTACATAAACAAATAATAAATTACTACTTTCCCAGCTTAATAATAACATTATCTACAAAATTGATACTGACACTAATTTAATTTGAATTTAGTAGCTCAAAAAAAAAATACCTTCCCTTGATATTATATTCCTTTTTCATTTAATTGGTATGAAACGTAAAATACAGTTTACTTTCATGACAGTAGAATACAACATCATTAATCTTTCTTGGAAACTCATCAAAGAATTATCTTTTCGGTATTTCGATTACTCTTACTCTGTCTACAGGCATTAATATTGTCTTTTTTCTATGGTTAGGGAGTAATTTGAGAATATATTTGTTAAATATTATAATATTTGAGAGGCTATTTTTTATATTCAATACTTTGAAAATATTTTGATATTACATATTTATGTGCTTACGTATGTCCTGTAACTGACATAAAACTATTATGTTTCCGAAAAAATTTGGCAGATAGAAAGTTAATTTTTAATGATATCACAAAATACCGACAATATTGTTGAGATTTCCTTTGTTCTCTTTTTTAGATGGATATAGTAAAAGAAGAGATATCTTTTTTGATTTTAACAAAGATTTCAAGCAATTGAACTGCTGGTGGTTAATGATTTTTATCCTCTTTGTGAAACGTAAGTACTCTGCTAAGCTTAAGCTTAAATCAATTTGTGTTGAAAAATATTTCATGAATTCATTTTCTTTAGTCGTTGTGCTTTTGAGGAACTTAAATGACATATTTATTAAAATTAAAATTCTTTTTTATTTTTACCAAAAATATTCCATCAAATGTGTTGATCATTTAAACTTTAATCATTTAAATCGTTATAAAATGTGAATGATGTTTGAATTACAAAAATAACTATCCCCGGCATCAATAAAATATATCTACGTCAAATTATTAGATTTCAGGCATATGTAGAAATATTGGTTGTTTTCAATAATTTAAAAATTTTACATTAAAGTTTTGGGTACAAAAACCATTTTTGAATCGACTTTTAAATTTTGCTTCAGGTAACATATGTATGTTTTTTTCTTCTTGATTGATTTATGGAACTTTTTTTCCCAGAATTACTTAAATATATAAAGAAAAATAAAAAAAAAATTTTTTAAATTAAAAAAGAATTGAAATTGACTATAATGTGAAAAATTATCCTAAAATTTGATCTTATGACAATATATAAAGTTCCAATTTGGATGGGTATTTTGTCATTATTGGGAAGAATGTCTTCCCAATAATGGAAGATATTCAAAAACATATAAAGATATATAAAGACGCAGATATTTTTTCATTGTTTTTATATTAAAAAAATATTAATAACTATATTATAGCTATTAATATGCCAAATATATAGATAAAATTATATGAAAAATTGTCTATTATTTTCGGTTATATTACAGGTGCCATATGTAAAATTGATTTTCATGAGAAAACTTTTAATTCATCAAACAATCTTACATTTAGCTAATTAGCGTTGCCTGCCTAAAAATATTCTTAGCTATCTCGTATTAGCATGAAATTTTCACAAAATATATTTTGAAAATGAAAAGGTTTTAAGTAAAATAATAAACTTAATGTTCATTAGAATAGTAATAATTTTTGAAGGTGTAATAAATTATAAAATATCTACTGTTTTTTAGTAAATAATATTTAAATTGAAGTATACTTATTTTAGTAGAAATAAAAATTCTTTAAATATTTATGTGTCCCATAAATGCTTATAACAAGCTATTTAATTGCTTACACACCAGTAAAACCGTAAACAAACTCAATTTTACTTACCACCACAACACAAAGTTTAATCCTATAAATCAATTTTCCTTTAAAAATTATTTTATTAAATTCAATTAACTTTAAATTAGACTTCATGCTAAGAATTTAATACCTGTATTCTATTGAGGAAAATTCGAGATAAAAATATTTTTCCTAATTTTGTATGAGATTTGCTTACTTTAAAGTCATCTTTTTATAATTTAATCTGTAAGAGATTAAAGTTTCTCACTTTCCTTACCATCTAAGGTACATATTTTAATGTTGGCTAAAATTGTGGCAGTGATAAATTGCTTCGGGAAGAAGAATAATAAACTTGCGAAAGTTCTTTGTTTCTTAAAGAGGTAATACAGATTTCCTGATGTTTGTTTATATATTTTATAGACTATAAATAACATAAATGTTATAAGTACAACCTAATATAATCCAGTCCGTAAAATTAAGACATTTAAAGTGCTCCAAAACTTTTAAAAAGTATATAAACCCAAAATTACGTATTCTAAGCATTTTCTATGTGAATGACATGCCAGTGTCTTATTTCTGATTTATTTCATTTTAAAATATTAGAAGCTATAAAGGAAGAATGCTGTATTTATTTTACATATACTCATGAATATCTATTTTCGAGAACAATTTGATATTATTTATGAAGGTTTATTGTTATAGATATTTTAAACACACGCAAATATATGTACATTGATATCTAAAAATATCTGAATATTTTATATTTGATTTATTACATTTAATCCAATCAAATTGACATATTTTCGTGTAAGCCTAAGATTTTATCAAGATCCTTATATACTATTTCGCTTGATTTAGTTGTAAAAGTAGAATTTGTGGATTTTTATTGATATTTATAAAGGATATTCAATAATTTCAATAGATGAATTACTACAATAGGGAATGAATTAGCTTTGATTTAAAAAAAAAAAAACTAAATAAAAAATTCTAGTGTTATGCACAATTCAAAAATTAGAAGGCGAATTTGTTCAATTTTTAATTCAAAATATTTGAAGCATTATTTATTGTTATTGAAAGGAATCAAGCAAAAAGTCTGACTGCTTTTCCTTCCATTAATAGGATATATTTTAAAAGAGACTTAAATTAGAACTTAAGGGTACAGCTTGATAGGTTTGAAGCATTATTTATGTTTTCTATTAAAAACAATCGCTTGATTTACTTTTTTTCATCTTCTAGAGTTGATGAGGAGATTTTCAAACCAAAATATGATATTTTCTTAAACCTAGGTTAATCATATTATATAAAGTTGTACAGAAAAGTATGACGTTGTGTAAAAAATGGATCAATAATAAAGAAAGCTAAATGTAATATTTCTCACTATTTTTATTTTCTTTGAAGTATTGTGACATTATTAATAAATGGCTACCTTGCAGTTGCATTTTTTTCAAGGATTTTACAACGAGTTACATTCATAGGAAAATCTGTAATAAACACGCCATAGCATAAGATATACAGTGAATATGATACCTCCTGTTTCAAGACATATTGATTTCAATCTTGTTTCTTAAGCCCTCAAAGAGTCAAATCATTTTGAGTCATGTTATGCACTCGACTCTGAGAAATATATATTATCCTCCCAAGATTTATTCGTAGCATGAATTTTGAACGAATTTTATTGTGAAACTAAATTATATGACTAAATTTTGTTGGTAAATTAAATTAAGTAAAACATTTTTTCGAACTATAATAAATATTTGCTCATAAGAATAAATTAAGTAAGTAATATGAATTGGTCCTTACCTGGGAAATTAAAATATTCGAATAATAAAATTAGAAACTAATTAACCCATTCGCTGCCAAGGACGAGTATACTCGTCTTTGGTAGGGTGTCCATAAATTGCCAAGACGAGTATACTCGTCCTACTTTAAATATGCTGTAACATGTAGGCTTTTGAATTTACAAATTTTTTGTGATCACGAACATGAATACCGGAATGTAAAAAACTTAAAGAAATACTACAAATAAATTTTTTTACAAAAATTATGCTTTATTTATTATTTAAAGAGAATGATCTTTTAAAAATTTAAATTAAGCAAAAATCAACTTCATTGTGTATTTATAAGAAAATTTTATAGAATCAAAATCACTTATAATACTTTATCTTTATGATAAGATTTGTAACAAAGTCCAATATATAGTGAAGGTTTTTTCTAATGTTTTTCGTTGTACAAACTCTACATTTGCGAGTTGGATTTTTCTTTTGTGGTGTAGGAGGAATAGCATCAAGATAGTGAAGAGAATTTTTTTCCTGGGGTATGATTGACGTAGATTGATGAGATTGAATGACTGCATTTTGGCTTCCAATTAGCAAATATCGTATAGCTTCTTTTCTAAATTGAAGAGATGTTTTCTTTTCTGCATTCGGTTGCAGATATTACAATATATATGCATTATGCACAGCCATTTCTATAATGTGTACAGCTTTTTTTTTATACCACCGAAGAGTTTTACTCATAGCACTATAGTAGGACAGCATTTGATCCGTACGGTTTACACCTGCCATACCTTTTGTGTAATTCCATGCAATATTGGGTTTGATGGAGACTTATCTATTTTGGTTAGCATCTTCAACCATTTCAGCTTTGTGCATATTTGATATCATAAGTATGTTTCTTTTATCTCTCCACTTACAAATAATCACCGATTCCAATCGCTTCCAGCTGTACTCGCCCTTCTTCAGTCTTTTTTTAACCAATTCTTTACCTTACCATTACCATTAGGATTGGACCGTAAAGTTCCACAAATATATGTTGAGCGCAATGTTAACTCTTTTGCCAGCGATACGGAGTTGTAAAAATTGTCCATATGCAAAACATGACCAATATCTAGAAAACCATCCATAAGAGGAAGCACAACCGAAGTACTGTGACTCCGCCCATCTGACAGAATTTCAGATTTTCCACAATAAATTTGTATTCGTAGTATTATGCCCTGCGATTCACATAATTCATATAATTTTTTATCTATTGGCGAAAGTAAAGACGGCCACGCCATAATACTACAGACTCATCAATAACTAGATCTTTTCCCGGATTATATACAGAATTCATCACGTTATTAAAATGTTTAACAATCGGTTCGATCTTGTGTAGCTTACTGTTTTCGTGGTTTGTGTTATTAGAAAAGTGCGGAAACCGTAATTATATTTGAAAATGGTTTCAGCACATGAGTTCTCCAAAATTCCAAATTATAAAAATGGCTCTTATTCCAATAATGTGCAATGGTAGGCAAATTTATGCATCCCATGTGGGCAATAAGCCCAGAATTTTCGCATTTCTCCGCGGTTAGTGGCTTCCCAATTACATAAACTTGATGATTTCCTCAGAATCCTTTCCCGCCTTATTATAAAAAAATTCTTCAGAAAGGAATATGTCAATTAGTTCACCTGGAGTTCTTAATTTTGCCGGAAGATTCAAACCTTGATCCTTTCCACGAAATTCAAAAGCTGGAGGATCGCTTTCGACTTCTGTCCACATATTGCCACTATTGTTTTCTTCATTTATAGAGTGCACATTTATAGAAGTACTAGGAACTTTATCTTCACTTTCTGATTCTTTCGAATTATACATCACATTTCTTCGTGGTTTTTTTGCAATAGGACTGTCGTCTGATTCAGTCTCGGAATCACTAACATTTAAAAAGTATTCTTCTTCTGATTCCAAATCACTGCCAGCTGATATATCGTCGGCCATTATTACTAAATTGAATTGTACACGGGATAAAATAAATAGCTATAAGCTGAAATATGTACAACAATATGGGATATCACTGAGTAAAATTTTTGACATTTCCTTGCTTTATATAGCTAAACTAAGTAAGTTTCAAAGCTTACATGTCTAAAACCTATGCTTGAAACCTACTTTTCAGTATTTCATTTATATTTACAAATTTGGCAAAAGGATGTCGGGTCCTTTTGCCTTCCCATTGCCAACGACGAGTATACTCGTCTTTGGTTTTATGCTTGTAAATGATTGTGTATGATGATAAATGTGCTCTTACCAAGAAATAACGGAGCTTTGGTAAACAAAAACACTCAAAATATAAATGGCAATGGGAATGCTTTCATGTTATTTAAGCTTGGCAGCGAATGGGTTAAAAAGAACTTACATTTCTTACAAAATTGGTTATTATATATTTCTTTTTCTAAATTAAACAAAGTAAAATTTACGTTCAACCCTAAAGATAAAAACAGTCAAAAAATTTATTAATTGATGGGATGAATATTTCTATATTTGGCAGTAAAAAACTAACGTAGAATCATAATGCTTAGGATCATTATCTTGTGTGAAAATAAAGTTCTGACCTAATCCAGGATTTTCCAAATTTTTACGCGAAATTTCATAATACGTTTGAGATGCCATTTTGTCTTTAATTATTTACATTTCTCCTAATCCAGATTGAGAAAAACACTCAAACACCATCACGTTACCTCCTCCATGTTTTACAGGTGATTTTAAATATTTTTGTCTATAGGGATTATCACGATCAGGTCTCCAAATTTTTTGCTATTGACGATTCCCAAACAGTTGAAACTTCGATTCATCACTAAAAATCACATTTTTCAAAAGTCAACAATTCTCGTAGAAATATCAATCACTGTTTCTCCTGTCACCGTGCATTATGAAATCTTCTTCTAATTATAATAATATTAATAATAATATGCACTAAATACAAAATAATGAAAAAGAACTAAAGAATTACAGGTTTAAATTTTGTGGATTATGGAAATTAGTTAGCTAAAATATACAAAAAATAGTCATGGTCTAAATCACTGATTCCCAACCTTTTTATATCTGCGACCCCCTTTAGATCTCCTTAGGATGTCCAGGACCCCCTAATTCTTTTTATTGGTAGAATTAAAGAAATAAAGCTTTTAAAAAGTGTATACTGAAAAATACGTTCGTATTAAGTTATAATGCACTTGAGTAATACTTTTTCACCGACTAAATTGGCTGTTAAAAAAAAAGTGAAAAAATTCCTATACAAATTTCAAAAAGATTTTGGCTTTAAAGTTACTTACTTGTATAATAGAATAATTAAAGCAGGAAAATCGTCATGAAGAGGCAGTGAAAAGTGAAAATATAACGCTTTAAATATATATTGAAGCTTGTTAATTTTTTGCATATAATTTAATGCGATGACTGAGCTTGCTTCTGCGCAACAAGATTAGAAATTCTAGGTTGAGTATGGGTTAAAGCTAATCTCAAGTCATTTTCAATATTCAATCTATTTCTTACTTTTGTTTTTATTTGAAGTAGAGTTTAAAATTCACTTTCACATAGATATGTCGAAGCAAATGGTACTAGTACCCGGAAAGCAAGAAGTGCCACACTAGGATAAGTGCGACACATAGCACACCAAAATTCAGCCAGCGGCTTTCCTTGAAATAAATCCTTAGCTGCAAAATCATACCGGAGATCTAAAAACTCATCCTGAATTACATCTGGAACGTCAGCTACAACCAATGAAGATTGAAATGGGTTCCTTACTAGTTTAGTTTCTTGCTCAGACAGTTCTGGGAAATAAGTTTTATTTCTTTTTCAAGGGATTGAAGGTAATTTTCAATTTCTTCTTCAAGATTTCCCGCTATGCAATTTTCTGATTTTTCAACCGAAGTGCAAAGGTGTGCAAAATTTCCTTGATTAGTATTACGTCTCCAATTTTTAAGCTTAGAAACGAAGGCATCCAGATTATCTCTGAAATTAACTATGTGCAATCCTTGCCATGGAGCTTCAAACTTAATTGGATTAACTGACTGAAGATATCTGATAAATAAGCAACTCTTTGAATCCAATCTTCATTAGTTAAATATGTCAGAAAATCTTTTTTCGCTTGCATTTCCAAAAAACATTTAATTTCTTCCTTTGCTCATAAACACGTTCAATAACGTTTCCGTTAGATAACCAAAGCAAATGTTAACAACCAGCAGTGTAGTTTAAAAAAGTTTCATGTTCTGAATTCATGTCTTTGCAGAGTTCTTTGAACAGACGTGTGTTAAGAGCACTAGATTTAATATAATTAAAGATTTTAGTACTTCTTGCCAAGGCTTTTTAGTGTTTTAGTAGCAAGGTCAATACGGAATCATGCAGTTCAAGCATTTTACTTCCGGTACAGTCTTTAACTGTTTTCTGAAACCCTGAATTCGATCCAAGCATAGCTGGTGCATCGTAAATGATGTGGATGCTCTTACATTTTGTAAATTAAATCTCCAAATTTTTTTATTGAAAGACCACATTTGTGATGTATTTTTATGGTAAAAAATGCCTTTTTTGGCAAACCAGGCAAACTAACCTTTTTGTTAAGTTAATCAAGAAGTCTTCAATGAATTCTTCTGTTATTTGGATTATCTTTTTAAAGTAATCAATTCCTTTTCTTTCCAAAAATCACTAACTAGCCATGACTTGCAAATGAAACGGACTTTACCTTTTTTTTGTTGCAAAACTGCTGACTTTAATCCACTGCTTTGATTGTTTAATAATTCTAGACTCAAATTTCATCAATGGTAACGGAAAGCCGCACAACATCTATCGGGTGCTTGCTGGAATGCTCCAAACATTCTTGTAAAACTCGCTTTCACTAATAAATTAGCTATACGTTTTTTAACAGTTGAAAATGAAAAAGCAAATTTCTGAAAAACTTTTACCGTAGTACTTTTTGTTCTAGGTATGTCCACGACCCCCTAAGAAAGCCATCACGACCCCCCAAGGGGTCGCGACCCACTGGTTGGGAATCACTGGTCTAAATTAACCTTTGTGTAAGGCTGCCTTTAAGCCAATCTTGTAATAATCACATTTTTTAACTATTGAAATTTCTGTATTTTGAAAATTAGCTGAATAAAAACCGAATTTATTTTTTGACGTACGTAAAGAAATTGTAAAACATTTAAATTTTTCGATTTTCTTGTTTGTGTGAACATTTGAAGAAATGCTAAACATTTTTTATTTAACAGAACTTCCAAAACTTTCAACGTTGAAATGAAAATTTAAACTAAAACCTTTAAAAACATGTCCTTTAATATTCCAATATTATTTAAAAATATCTTTTACATCTTACTACTTCCAATCCAAAACTTTTATTAATTTATTGAACGTAAACAATATCCTGCCTTGACATCATTCTGTTTACTATTTTTCTGCAAAAATTAAAAAAATTATATGAAAAACTATAGTGAAAATTATTAGAAAATAAATTCGATTAAAAATGTTACATTACAGCTCATGACACCTCATGAGTGAGATGTTACATTTTATTTCAATATAGTTGCTAGCTTACTTAGGAATTTATTTCAATATATTTACCTATAATTTTTAAACCAATTTGATGTAATTTGGTTCTCTTTTCGAACAAACACATCTAATCTGACTTTTTTGAAAGCCTTTTGCTTCGAAACTTCCAAGTTTTTGATTCAATTTTTGCCATTTAATTTATGATTTAATCAATATTAAAGAAATATTGACAACCCTTTATAAAATTTAAGAATAAGATTTATTTGAAATCCAAAAATTAAATTTTATAAAAAAAACACTTTATTGACCCAAATCATTTCATAAAAGGAGCTACAAAATTCACAAGGGACAGAACCAAATAAATTACTTTAATGTTAGAAAACTTTTTTCAATCTTGAATTTGTGAGTTTTTTTTATTTTTTTTCTAAATATATTCAAAATATTAATAAAAAAGAGAAAAAATATTAAACTTTGTCCATGTTATGCAGAAGACTACTTAAAGTTTTAAAAAAAACTTTTAAAACTACTTAGAATTTTCTTTTGTAAATAAAAATTAGATTGTCTAATAATGGAAGCAAAATGTATTTTTATAAATTAAAATTGTTTATTTACCAAACAATAATTATTCAATCCAGAAACCCTAAGAATAATAGAATCAGCCAAAATAAAAATAGTTTTTATTAAAGCAAAACAGATTCACTAAGAATGCTTAAAGATTTTTATTCAAATTTGAAATCAGTTCAGAATTCAACATTTTGTAAAAAGTTAAACAATTTTACTAAATTTAACATAAAAAAAAATTATCTAAGATTCAATTCAGTTATGAAAAGACAAAACATAAACAGCAAATATTTCTTCGTTTTTATGGATCAATTGAACAGCAAAATCAACTGAAAATCATTTCATATGAAAATGAAAAAATTTTTGGCACAACAAATTTGATGAAATTGCTCCTAGTCCCCATCGTTGGATCTAGCCCTAATCCATACAAAAAATTTTGCCTTCCTTTACTGAGAGTTTTAATTACGACAGTTAATAAAGTTTTATAAACTTTAAACAAAACTAACAAAGTTTTTCTTGTCAAAGGTGTAAAAATTTTACAACTCCTAAAATGAGAAAAGGAAAAAATTTTATCAGAAAAGTGAATAAATATCTAACCATCTTCTTTTTGATTACATGGAACGATGGAACTGTTGCTGAGACGATAATGTCTCTTCTCCTAGTCAAGTTACCCAATAAGGCCCAAACACAATGAACGCGGCGCGCAAGCGGCGCGCAAACGCGGTTTTTTGTGAAGTTGTGCACAAAACCTGAACGCGGTTACTTAACACAATGCAAGCGGCGCGGTTGACATATATTACCAACTTTAATAGCAAAAAAAGAGATGACTCTGCTATCTAGCTAGTGTATTTTATCAGAAGCAAACAGATGGCCTTAAGAATGCTTTTCAATAAACATTCAATTAGTCCACTTAAAACACTTTATTACACTCTTGAATGAAAAAAGCATCGAAAATATTTTCTTAAACACAACATGAAAAGTAAACAACAAATATGTCGGCATAAAAGTAATTATCTTTCAACGATGAGCGATCCTGCTAGAAAATTTTCAAAGCTACACAAGCAGAGCCATCTAGTTAAATTTTTCTCAAGGAAACCGCGTGTCAAAGTAGAAATTAGGTCTACTTTTAACGCGGTTTTCTTCCAGCGCGGCGCGCATTGTGTCAGCTCCCATTTGTTTGTATGGATTCTACTTTGCCGTTTGCGCGCCGCTGCCGCGTGCCGCGTGCATTGTGTTTGGGCCTATAGGAAAGGAGGTAAAGGTAGAATAAAGGGAAACCATGTTGTTGATATGAGGTTATAAGCATTAATTTACCTTCCAGACATTTTTTTCAGGGTACACAGTTAATCAATGGTGTCTTCTCACACAAAAATTAAATAGACTCGTTCACAAGTTAAAATTTAGATTTTTTTCTAAAAATTAAATTTTCAAAAAATTAAATTTTATGTTAAAGTTTTACAAAACCAAAAAGCATAACAAGAAATCAATAAATCGTTTTATAAAAATATACAAAAAACTGAAATATTACAACCAGGAAATGAATTTTAAAAATAATTATCTTCTTCATAAAGGAGAAATTTTTGCTATGTAAAATCTACAGAAAGCTATTATTAGTACGATAAAGTGATGCTTAAGTTTTTTATAGCCTCACATTAAATAAGAACAGTATCTGCCGCATACAATTTATACAAACAGAGCAGGGCTTAATGAAAAATAAATTATTCTATACAAGATTTGTTAAGAGCTTTTTAGCAGCTTCATTTATATCGGAAATAATGTCTTGCAAAATACTAAATCCAAGCAAATTCTTACTTAACACATAAAACTTTGAATTATCAAAGTTACTGTTATAGGCCAAAAAGAACTAATAATTTTTACGAAGGATAGCAGATGGGCACATCTCTGTTTCAAAATATTATTTTTGAGTATGAAAGCTATAAAAAAAGTAAAATTAAAATAAAACCATCAAAATTTTACATTTTCAATTAAATTGAGCTGGGAAACTATGCTCTTATTCTACTCTGAATTTATTTTTAGGTAGATGAACTAAATACCTTCATAATGAAAAAATATTTTCAAATATCAAAAAATCCGACAATTATTTCAAATAAATTTATGCAAAAATACTGCATTAGGGTAAGGTATTTTGGTTTTATGATATAATCAGAGCAGATCGTTCAATTATATTGTTTTGAAAAAGTATTCCAACTTGGAAATAAAAAGAATTTGTTTTTCTTTGGAGAAATCAGTAATACAAATTCTCCTACCTATTCATTAATTATTTTATGTTAAAAACAACACCCACCTAAGTGCAATAATGAACACCTTTTTTATCATAAAAAAAATAGTTAAAAGTCTGAAATTTTTCTAAAACTAAGGAATTTTATGTAAAAACGATGATAGCGGTATGCACAAGGAACTTATGATATGTATAGCACTTAATATTTTAAAATAAATGAAATAATGTAATAAAAGGAAGAATTTAGAGCATATAAAATGTATTTGCTGAAAGGAAGTTAAGTAAAATTTTGTAGGTAGAATGACTACAAAATATTCCACAGAGTTTTTTCATTATATATACATACTTTTTTTCAAGGAATTTTAGTTTTATAAAAATTTTGTTAATATTTTGTTGAATGTAGCACATTGAACTATTTGCAATTTGTTAACTTTTTTCAGAATAATATAATTTTTTTCATGAAAAATATGTTAAGAGTAAAAAGTAAATTTCTAATTGAATTAATGCTAGAACCACACATGGATTTTTACTTTAGTTCTTAACAAAATATTCAAGTTTGGTTTGTATATTTTTTGTTTTAATTTGGAAACCCTTTAAAATGTCTTTTGAAGTACAAAGTAACGTTTACAAAAAATTTTTACTAATTAAGAAAATATAAGGTGAGCCAACTAGGACAGGCTGAATAAATTAACTTTATTAACTACGCCACTATACTTATTAATTAATAATGAAAATACAATAAAATAGCTTAAATTATGATGTCTATGGGATATGCTACTTTTGTTTACCTTTAAAGTAAAATTTATGCTGGTGTTTCTTGCATATAAATTTTAGCGTTAGTGTTTATTATTTAAAAATAAACAAAATTTTGTTTAATGTTTTAGTTAATTAGAATTTATTAATTACTGTAATCAAAAAAACTCTGAAAATAAAAAACTATTAATTATGCTACTTAAAAGCCGCACAATTTTGTCAAAAATTGAAGCTTTATTGCAGAAGATTGGTGACAAATTTATTCTTCAAAGTACTGCTCATTGCTAGCCAAAACTTGTTTCTATCTTTTTGGCAGCATACGGATTCTGCGGCGAAAGAACGACTCGTCTTTAGCGGCTATCCATGAGTCGACCAATTTTTTGGTATCTTCATAAGAAGTGAAGCGCTGCTCACTCGCTGCTCATATTGGAAAAAGTTTTTTTTTATTCAGTGTTTAGTTTACTACAATCTTAATTTATACAATTAATTTATTAACAAGAGTGTGTATGACATGTGCGAGAGTTATGATCCCTATTAGTGTTAGTATCACTATCATTATTACTGAGTTAGTTCATGTGGCTTCAACCGTCTTAACTGGTTTGTAGTAGTAGTATATAGCTTCAATGTTTGAAATTAGTCGAAGGAACTTATTTTGACTAGTTTGAATTATTTTTCTGTTGGATTCATGCGTACATCCCCATAGTTGTATTCCGTATGTCCAGATTGGTTTTATTATTGCCAGATATATTAATCTTTTGTTCCTTAGATTCAGTTGCGAGTTATATCCAATTAACCAGTAGTACTTCCTAGTTATTTCTTTAATTTGTTTGGCCTTCTGTCGCACATGAAATTCCAGTTTAATTTAGAGTCTAGATGAAGACTTAAGTATTTAGCTGATTGTGCTTGCGGAATTTGTTCTCCGTTGATATATACATGTAAATTATTGTCTTTTTCCTCAGCGTGTATGTTACATGAGTTGATTTGGTTCTGTTGAGCTAAATCTTCCAATCTGTGGTCTATTTGTTGACTTGATTTAGTATACTTTGGAGTTTACCCACGGCTTTTTTTTGTGATTTATCACTTGATATTATTACTGTGTCATTTGCAAATGTGCCGATGCATGCGTCTTCTGTTGTGGGTATATCAGAGGTATATAGCAGGTATAGCAGTGGTCCCAGCACACTAACTTGTGGAATTCCTGCTTCCACTGGATAGAAGTTAGACTTGGCGTCTTCGAGTAATACTCTAAATTTTTGATTTGTTGTATAGGATTCCATCAGTTTGCAATGATTTTGAGGCAGCTGCATGCTCATTTTATATATGTGTCCATCGTACCAAACTCTATCGAATGCCTGAGCTACATCTAGGAAGACAGCAGAGCAGTATTTATTGGAAAAAGTGGTAATCAGAAAGAGCAATGTCTAGGCTATACGGTGGGTGGAGTACAACTTCCTAATTGAATGTTTTGACATATATTTTAACAGGTTTTGCAATATAGGGCCGAACGTTATCATAATGCTAAGTAACTTTTTCATACCTTTCGACCGTTTCCGGCCATTTATCGCTCAATCAAATAGAACCGATGAAAGCAATTAGCAAATTGAATTTTTCTATAAGGCTTATAAAGTTATTTTAATTATCTCTTTTTGATAAATATTTTCTTTCCTTAAATATTTTGAAAAACACTTCATAGTTAGTCATGCGACAGTAATCTAACTGAGCTCTATCAACAACAAGTTCTCCAATCTGATTTAGCTGCAAAATTCAATGATGCATATTTGCAGCATCTTTAATTTTTCTTATAATAGAGTAAAGGCTTAGAATAGAAATAGAGAATTTAGAGAAATCAAAAAATAATTATAAAATAAGCATGCAATTGAATTAGGAAACTAGAAGCACCCAAGCTAATTGTAAAATGGGAAAGAGTCTTTAAGTAACATATTTTACATCAAATAAATAATTTTTCGCTGAAGGTTTCCTTCGTATATTTAATAGCTTATTATTTTTCTTTAGAAAAATTTAAAACAAAAATTGGTTCCGAAAACCTAGTATTATTTTATTATAGTTAGTAGAAGCAGTGAATACCCTAAATCATTTACAAGATACTGATCAAATTTTATATAATAAAAGGATGGATGCTTTGATATATAGTACATATATTTTCAGTAAACTTTTCATAAATCAAAGTTTTTTAGTGTTATCATAATTTAAAGGCTACTAAACTCCATTTTTTAGTTCTAAACATGGGATAATTTAATTTATACAAATCTGTAATCTAGTTTAAAATTTTACTCTAGCCATGGAAAACCAGTTGAACAAAAAAGTTTTATGACGAGAATCTTTTTTTATCAATAGGATCAAAACTTCCTGATGATATTGTACATTAAGGAAATATGGTTGCAAAACTTTATAACTTTTTATATTCATCATTTCCATTTGAAAACAAAACATAGTAGAAATATTTATGGCATTTTAATTTCACTATTGGTCAATCATATTATAAATGGTACAGTAAAAAAATGGTAACCTTCATGAATTTTATATGCTTTTATAAATTAAAATCAAAGCCAATCGTGCAAATTTTGTGTTAAGAAGATTGTCTAATAATGTTTAGGGTGAATTCAATTAATTTAATGGGAAATTTACAGATTTTGATACGATATATATTCAATAACTTAACACAATTTCTTTTGATACACTGAATTTTAGTTGATAAATAAAATGCTTTGATACGCTTTTTCTATTCTGTAGGATTTAATGTGCGTAAAAGTATAGTCAATTAATTGGAGTATTCACATCAACCTCAAAATAGCACATTGTTTTTGGTTATAAATTTTTATTGGATCAGATGAGAGAGATGAGAGAGAGATCTTTAAGTGCGGTTAGTCTGCTAAGCTAGTGTGGGTGTCTTGATAATGAACACGAAGCAATGAAACATGAGTAATTTAGAACATATTAAAAGAGGATTCAGTGTTCTTTAAAAGCTAATTTTACTTATAAATTATAATAATAAATTTACTTATAGCTTATAAATAAGAAATGAGATCAAAAGATATAAAATATAATTGAAGCTGATTGAAAAGATGAGATGTAGATCTAACGCTCAAAGAAAAGTCAAAAATGCTTTAAACATTTATATGTTAATATTAAAGTTCGTTAAGATTTACCAAAAATCGTACAAGTGATATTTGATCTATAGTTTGGAGCTTCATTACATAATTTTTATTTAAAAAAAAAACTATCAAATATAACCAACTTGGTTAAAGACATGAGTTTATTTTATACTCAGTTTACTATAAGTTTCAGAACAATGCTTTTCTTGTATGCATTTTGTAGATTTTCCTCTTTAATAAATGACATTTTATCTAACAACTCTTTAGGTGTCTGATATTATAAGTATAATGTAATTTGCTTATGGCTTTGAAGTTTACACTACCTTTATTCGACAAAGAGGAAAGAAAACATTAAATATACTTTGAAAGCTAAATTTTGTAAACTTTATGCATTTGAGAGAACTTTGTAACTAAATTCAAATAGCTCTGGAGCAATAGCTTAAGATGTCAATTTAAGGGAATTCCCATTATAATAATTTGAAGACTAGATAATAATAATAATAATAATAATAATAATAATATAATTATATTAATGAAAAGAAAACATTTTATTGGTGAAAACTTTTAACAGACGTGCATCTGCCTTTTTTTTAATTATAAGTACTAAAAAAAACTAGGGGCCCATCAGTTAGCAATCTGAGCTATAGGATTTATATTTTCTAAAATTAAACTTAAAATGTTTTACCCTTTGAAATGATTTATTGAATATTTTAGGCTTTTATTTTTATATCTTTAAATAATGACTAAAATCTGTTTAATCAATTGTTTCAACGACTCAAAACGTGTACATTTTTACGATTTTGTTTTTCATATATCAAATGAAATATTTTATTAAAACGATTTATCATGTAAAAGATACATATTTTATTGGTTCTTTGTGAAATTTATATTAAAAAATTTTGAATTGGGACCTGATTCTCTGTGACCCTTAAAAAGTTGTTTTTCCGTGGACAGGATATCTCATGACAGATATATCCGAAATTAAAAAAAAAAGTTTTCTATTAGTCGATGGTTATAGCTCGTGCTTGAAAGAAATATTATATAGAAGAAGTGTGCAAAATTGGAAAAAAAAGAAGAAATATTATATAGAAGAAGTGTGCAAAATTGGAAAAAGATCGGTTCATAACTTTTGACCACCGATTTCAAAAAAAGAGTATTGAGAAAAAAGCGATTAAACTTTTACATTCAAATAACACGTGGCCTAAAGGGCGGAACTTCCAGTTACCCTATCTCTTAGAATTTTACTCGGATCATTTTAAAGTTTTGGGAGAATATTCTAGACATATTGTATTAATAAATAAGCAAAAAAAAAAATTGATTTTTTGAAATTTTGAAACCCACCTAACCCCTTAAAAAGTGCTAGCTAGCCAAAAACTATGGACTTAACTCTCTAACCAGGACTATAGAAATATGCTATACATATATAATTTACAGCATTATCGTTGAATTTAACTTGGTGGCTAGATTAACATTTTGGATAGCGGTTTTTAAGGAGATTTTGTAGGAGTTTTGAGGCAAGTTTACCCTCAGAAGTATATTGACTGCAATAAGTACATTACAAATCTTTTAAAAAAATATAATTTATACCTTTTACCTAATTCTATTGCATTTATGATTCATTATTATTTACGGTATGTCAATTTAATATAATAAAATAATAATAATAATATAATAATACAATAAAACTCAAACAAACTATTGAGTATAACCATGCCTCAAAAGAACTATGAAATCTCTTATAAAACCGCTGTCCAAAACGCTAATCTAGACAGCCTTAGGGAAAGCATTCCTTGGACAAAAACATCCTTTCCTTCTATTGGTTTTAAATATGATTCTTTTTTTCAGAAATTGTGGAAATCTTTGTTTACTAAATTATTACAAACAAGTAATTCAACTTACATCCCTGCAATTTTTAGAACTGATTATACCTATTTTAATTTGAGATTTCTACTGAGAATATAGATTTCAAAATTTAAATAAGCTTAAAGAAGGAATGTTCGTAGGCCTAGATATTAGAAAATTAATGAAAGATAAATACTTCGAAACTAAAATGAGCTCTGAAGAAAGAGAAGCATGGATTTCTTTGAAAGAAGTAATTAAAAATTATTTAGATTTAATTAAATCAAATTATAAATCAACCCAAGGGCTAAACAAATCACTACTTCTTAAATCTTTTTATCATCGTAAAATCATTGTGCTAGAAATCCTTTTTTAAGTAAAAATATCTTAATATCTTATCCTAAAAAGAAAAAGAGATTTATCAAGACAAATAAAAGTGTACCCCACTGAGAAAACGGCTTTTAAAATATATTTTCATAAAGGACAAAAATTAATTTGATGTTTTAAGGCAGTTTTCATTAAATTTTTAGTGGAGTTCCTGGAGAATTAAAAACATGCAGTCTGCGGAAAACTAAGATAGTGATTGAATTTTTTTGGTCGAAGTGGGATTTTACTTCTTATGCTATAAATTTAAAAGTTTTTTTGTGCATTGTATTTTTTTGTCATTTAGCGGGGGTTAAGTCGATTTTTTTTGCATATTTTCATAGCTTAATCCGCTAGAAAAATTTTCTCAAAAGGATTTTTCGAAATTCAAATAATTTAAGGAGTTACAGCTCATTTTGTGATGCATTTATTCCTTAGTTCATGTGAGTATTAAAACTTTAAACGAGTTTTTCTCGAAATAACTTTTTTAGAAATGGCGTGCACAATATCTCAAGTTTAATCTAACCAATTCAGATGAAATTTGGCACAAATATTCTTTATATATTAGAGTATGCGGCTATGAAGAGATTTTCATTCAATTTTTTTTCTTTAAATTTCGAAAGGCGAAAATTTTTATTTGCTTATCTTTGAATGAAAACAACTTTTAAGTAAAGTTTTTTCGACTTTCACCACCCTAAATCAAAAAAAAATTAAATGCACAAAAAAATTGTTGATAAACTTTTCAATTTATAGCATCAGAAACAAAATCCCACATCGACCAAGATAATTCATTCACTGTCTTAGTTTTCCGCAGGAAAAAGCTCCAGGAACTCCACTATTTACAATTTATGAAAATTTCATTTTATATATGATACAAAATGATATTTTGTGTTTATCTTGAAAGATATTCTAAGTTTTTTATTTAATTACTCTGGAACAGATGTCTATTGATGAACAATAATATCATAAATTAATTTCGATAATGCTTCAATGAATTAATCTAATCAATATAACTTAAGAACTCGAAGAGGGTTATAGGAGAACGTTATTTTGGGGTTGGCTTCATCCTTCTAAGGATATGTCTGTGTTATATCAGCTAGAGTGTTATATGAAAGCCAAATGTTAAGCTATGAAATCAATTTCTTAAAACTTAATTTATTAAGTTTAAATGCACTTATTCCGGTATGCTTCCTATTAAATTTGTTTTTTAATAAAGAAAATTTTTCCAGCAAAATTTCGTAAATTTTCTGTGTTTTTAAGATTGTAACAGGTACATTGTAAGTCTAAATGTTTAATTATAATTGAAATTAGATTTTATAGCTAAATATTTTTCTAATTAAAGCTATCCGAATCAAACACAATATGGTTTCATTAATCAAATTTTTTTAAAAATACTTTTTAGATACTAAATATAAATTAATATTCGTAGCGAGAATTGAGTTTAACTTGAAAAAACGATTTTTAAGTACGTTATTATATTTATTGAATAAAATGTATGAATTTTTGTTGTAATTATTAAATTGAAAGAAGAAAACTGCCAAAAGCATGTAAAACTCTAAATTTATATAAACCTGCCCAAAAATTTATTTTCCAATCATTTTCCTATGATTTTACTATCGCATAATTTCTGAGAATAAAAAATTTGATTTTTTATAGATTTGCAAGCCTTTTAGCAAGCTAAATATATTTTCTTTCAAAATAATTCTAATATTTAAAAAGGGCTGTAACAACAACTAATTTAACACTGAAAACTTTTAATAACAAATAGCAATTACATTTTTTGAAATTTTAAATATTGTAAACCAATTTCCATGAAAAAGGAAAAAAATGAGCTTCTATGACTATGAGCAATAAAATTCTCAGTTCTTTAAAAATTAATTTAAAACATTGCAATTATAATAGAACAAGCATTGCTTCTAAGCTAATTAGTTATAATTCACTATTATCTAAAAAATACTACAATTAGTGGAAAATAATTTGCATAAATGTATTATAGGCCAATGTAATTTAAAGTCAAAATCTACTTGTTATACTTTTCAAATAAAGGGTTTTAGAATTTTTTTCTTAAAAGCACATTTAACTCCTTAACTGAAAAATTATTACAAAACAAAAGAAATGTGATTGGGACCTAACTTCTAAAGAGTATACAATTTCTTTAAAACTTAATCTCTATTCAGGGTATTTATGTGAAAGTAAATAAATTAATTATTCCAAACAAATTCCATGAGTTATACTGGTGAAATACAGCACGTTCAAGATTCTCATTTATTATTTTAATTTCAAAACATTCATTTAAATAATCAGACAGAATCTTTTTAATTGAGTAACTGACCATTAAGTATCAAAAAATTAAGAGTTCACTTACATTTCTTAATTCTATGTCGTTAGCAGCACGTGTTATACGAGTGTGACATACATATATATTACCATAAAAACTTTTTCCATTTCTTTTCAAATATAAATATAACTTTTTATTTCTTTTTATTATGTATGTGTATTATGTGTATTAATATAAATGTGTATTACTATTAAATTCTAGTAATTCCAAATGACATCACTGATGACGTTTCAGCAATACTAACATCAACAAAATCCACACCCGCCAGCTTAATATGGCAGTTCCTGTCGAGGAGGGTGTGCTTAATGCCCTACGGGGTGTAGTAAGTGACACGACAAGGCTACCCCAGCCTTTAATCATTAAAGTCTACATATCAAGTATTAAAGATGGTAAGTGTTTTATTAATTAAATCCTAATTAATTGCAGCTGATGAAATGTTTTAATAGAATTCAATGAAGAGCGTCGTGTTATATTAGAACAAGTTGGACCTGAACTTCAAACATTTTACGATGATCGACAAATTGAAGTAATTTTTGTTATAGTATAAGTTAAACAAGAATTAAAATGTTACGTTTTTTTTTAAATATTAGATAGAAATCATTGATATGCATTTTGGAACAGGTCCTGATTCTATTCTTATGACTGATATTGATCCATATATTGTTAAAGATTATTTACATGAAATTGAAACATGTCATAGAACATCTAAAAGCATTTTCTTTATTGTTAGTATTAAATTTAAATAACTTTTTGTTTTTCAAAATATTTAATTAAAGTTTTACTTCTAGACGCTTATTGGTAATAAGGTAGGCGAAATGTGCCTTCCATTGGATATTGAAATCAATACTTTTCAAGCAATTTTAGGAACTTGCAAGCAATATGAAAAAGAATTACTGGAACGTTGGTACGTTTCTGACAATAAGGAGAAATTTCTGCTTAAAGATGATTATTGGTAAGAATATCAAAAATGTTGTAAGTGTTGAATTTTTATGAGGGGTTGTAAATTTTAAATAGTAAGTATAATACATACATACATATGTATAAATGTATATACTTAATTATAAAATAGTTGAGTCAACTGATACAGAATAATTTATTTCAAATTTAATGTAATTTTTGATCAACAAAATTCATAACGTAAAAATCGAATATCATGGTTACAGCCAATAAATTAATTTAATTTCACTTCCCAGAAAAAAATTTTTGTTCTTAAATATTTTATGGGCAATAATATTGAAAAATTTTAGTCCATTAATTTTTTAATAATAAGTAGATAAAAAATCAATGATTAAGATAAAAAAAGGCTCAATCACAAACTCATGTGAACACATCAATTAAGTAGACAAGTATGTACTGGTGTTTTCTATAAATAAATACGCCCGGAAGGAGGCAATTGTTGATTGATTTAGAAGTTTGGGTGAAATTTCGTTTGAGTTTCGAGGTTTTAGCTTTTTAAGCATAATGTATCACTTGAAAACACCAATTACAATTTGATAAATTGAAAAATACAAATTTCTGATATAATCTTAAATTTTATATCACGCTGAAAATTTAATTTATCATGTTTCAATTTATTGTAGGCAGTTATACTTGGTATAGAAAAACTAGGGAAGTTTTAAAACTATTTGAAATTGTCGAGATTAGTCAAATGCTTCAAAACCCCCAGATAATTTCATACCTATTTTTGTTTATTTTAAGGGGTTGGGTGGGTTTCAACGACTCAAAACGTGTACATTCTTACGATTTTGTTTTTCATATTATATCAAATGAAATATTTTATTAAAACGATTTATCATGTAAAAGATACATATATTATTTGTACTTTGTGAAATTCATATTAAAAAATTTTGAATTGGGACCTGATTCTCTGTGACCCTTAAAAAGTTGTTTTTTCGTGGACAGGATATCTCATGCCAGATATATCCGAAATTAAAAAACCAAAAGTTTTCTATTAGTCGATGATTATAGCTCGTGCTTGATAGAAGGAAAAAAATTGAAATTTGCATTTTTGACGGAGTTGTGAACCAAACGTCCGATTTTGGAGTAAAATTTGCCCCTGTATAACCCTGAAAAATTACTTAAACTAGAGAGAACAAAAAATCCTTCATTAAATCAGTAGAAAATATTATATAGAAGAGTGTGCAAAATTGGAAGAAGATCGATCAGTTCATAACTTTTTGAGAAATTTTGGCTTTCGATTTCAAAAATAGGGTTTCGAGAAAAAAGTGATTAAACTTTTACATTCAAATAACACGTAGCCTAAAGGACGGAACTTCCAAAGACTCTATCTCTTAGAATTTTACTCGGATTGTTTTACAATTTTTGGGGGAATATTCTAGACATATTAAGTTAGTAAATTTGGATTTCGAAGTAAAAACATTTTATCGTACTCGTACTCTAAATTTGGAACTATTTATATTTGGAACTTCAATTTGCAATGTGTTTTTGAGCTCATTAGTAGTCAAGATAGTTTTGTTACCTCGATATTAATATTTATACTTTAATTATTTAATTAGAACGAATTAACTGCAAAATATATATCAGGTAAAAGGCATTCTAACTTGATAAAAAGTTTTACTACAAAATCTAATATATAAAGGAACTCAGAAACATTACTTTTAGCTTATAGCCATTTCCAGCACTGTAACTCAAAATCGAAATCTAGTCAAAATTAGGAAATCTTCTTATATAGCTATAGATTCATATTGAAAAAGATTTATATGCAGCTCTATGTAATAAAAAAACTAGCTTTTGTAATATTTCCTCAAAAAGCTTGAATGTATGATGACTAAATCAATAACAAGCAACTAGTCTACAATGATTTAGCGTGCGTTCCTATGAAATCGAGGAAATGAAGCTTCCTTTTGGTAAAAAATATCTAGAATCATAAAATCCCTCCTTTTTAAGAGGATGCTTATAACTGTATATAAAATCATATAAAAACGAATGCTATCGACGTCTCAATAAAGCACAAAGCATACAAAACCTTAACAATAGTCCATTTACCTTTATTTTTATAATTTACTCCCTTTTTGGTTAGAAACCTTTTCGAATAAATAACTATCACCTACTTCTTTTTATTCTGTTTAAATATTTTGTATTCCTTTTGAAAATTTACGCACGAATAAATCCATAAGCAAGTTCTTTATATCTAATATCTTTCCGGTACATGCTTTGCTTGCTAACAAACTCATTTGCTAGTACTGATTCGGTATTATGTAAAACATATAAAATTCATCTAACAGTAGTTATATATTAAAAGGTATATGTAAAAAGATAAGATCTAAGACCTAAACCTTTAAATAATATTTGGAGAGTATCTATTTTATAACATTATTTCACTTGTATATTTATGTTTATCAGAGCAAACATGTAGCAACTTAGTAATTAAAGTATTGATTATACTGATCTATATAATATATATGAAGTATCCTTATTAAATTTATGAAAGGTTTAGAAGCAACAATGCTTGGAGTAATAGGAAAAATATTTAAAAAATTGTATTTAACAACATTTATGAATTTCAAATATATAATGGGTTTCAATAATAAAATTGCTTACTTAATAATTTCACCGCTGAGAAAAATTAGTTCAGACCTTCAAACAAAATTCGTTAATTTTTGCGTTTTGAATGCTTATTGAAGATTAAAAAACTCATGAATTAAGGATAAAATTTTAGGGTAACATCTTTGAATTTAAATTTCAGTTACACAAACTGTTAATTTTGTACAAACAATATTCAAAATAATAAAAAATTCAAAGGAAATAAATTTTGATTTCTTATTTAGAAGTTTGGTACTTTCATAATTGGCTAAAAGGTTTTATGCTAACTTTCTTGAAAATAATATAATTCCAGAATCTTTTTTAAGATAAATTACTTCTAATATTAATTTAAAAAGGATTATATTTATTTAAAGAAAATTCATATCTTAAATATGGAATATTAAATTTAGCATTAATAAACTTCTGTTTACCATACTGAAATGAAATTTGATCTAAATTAATTTTGGAATAAATATACAATAATGAACATCAGTACAAGTAAAATAAAAATTAGGACTTCTAACTATAAACTACGAATTCAAAACTAAAAACTAAACTAAACTGAACTGACTGCAACCCCAAATTACAGATGCTTATATACATCTTTTTTTGACAGTTCCCACCTACTCTGTTTTTCTTCAGCTGCCTACGTTCAAATTCACAACAATAACACAGGCCAACGAAAAAAAACTTTTTCAATAATTTTAGCTTATTCCTATGTTATCTGGTGTGCTGATTCCGAATAAAAAAGTGGTATCACCCACCAATATCTCACATTTCAATATAGAATAAGTTAAAATTTTATTGTTCAAAACTAGGGGGCAAGCCTCCTGCTCGCTTCACTTACCACCCCCCACCCCCTCTGACCGCAAGCGGTCTCTAGGGGGGCCCTCTTGTACTTTTTCTTTAACAACAACGGAGTTCCGTAACAGCTGGATCAGAAAAAAAAATTTCAAAAAATTGTAATACAACATCAGAAATAAAATTGATACAACAGCAGCACCACTACACTTCTTTTACCACCACTACACATAAAATTGAGTTTAATGAAACAATTTGTAAAAGCTTTGCCTAAAGATGGAGGTTGTTTTCAATATTTGTGCAGAATATTTCCTCATTTATCAGCAGCCAAGCTTAAAGCAGGGATTTTCGTTGGGCCTGATATTCGTAAATTGATGATTTATTCCACTTTTGAAGCAACGATGAATAAAAAGGAAAAAGAGGCTTGGATATCACACAAAGAAGTTGTGACCAAGTTTTTGAGCAATGTGAAAGCCCCTAATTACGAGATGATCGTAGTTAATATGATAGAGAAATTCAAAAATCTAGGTTGTCTGATGAGCCTTAAAGTCCACTTCTTGCACAACCACCTTGACTGAAAACTAAGATGATGTGAGTGAAGAGCAGGGTGAACGGTTCCATCAGGATATAAAAGAAATGGAAAAACGATATGAGGGACGCAGGAATATCAAAATGATGGGTGAATACTGCTGGTCACTTCATAGAGAGAATAAAAATGCATCGCATCGGAAAAAAAGCTTTGCAAGAAACTTTACAGAGAAAAGGGAGCGAAAATATAAAAAAATAAACACCTAATATTCGCATTTTAGCAATTTAATATTACTGTAAGTAAAAATTGTAGCTTAAAATGAATTTTTTTCCAAATTTTTCTTATTTTTTAAAATTTACATATAATTAATTAATGTCATATTGTGAGAAATCTGTGGGTGATAAAAAAAACTGATATCAAATATGGCCTTAGCACCAAAAATACATAAGAAAGAGGCAAATTGGCTTAAAAAGTTTTTAAAAGTACTTTTTTCGTTGGCCTGTGTAATCTTTGTCTGAAAAAGCTTGCAATTCGTTTTTAAATAACTTTTCAATAAGCTTTTTGCTTCAAATTTTTGCAATAAAATGGCCATGTTAACATTGCAATATAGCGTTAAGAAAATGAGTTCTTTATGACTTACTGTCAAACTAAAAATAAAAAAAAAAATGTTTTCTTTAATTCATAATTATTTATGGTTCAAAAGAAATGCTGTAAAATGATTTTAAGGGGTGAAATCAGCCCCCAAACCAATCCTGTTGAAAAATGTTATTATGTTCCATATAAATGAGACAAGTATCAATAAAATGTATAAGAATTTGAAAGTCTCTTTTTTATTTGTTTTTCTGTTAATGTAATTTTGTATCACGAAAAATGAAAGTGTGCATCATTCTTAAAAATAATTTCTCATTAAATTATTAATTGTAATTATTGACATTTCATATATAGCATTGTGGTTTCTAATAAGGTCCATTAAAACTCATAAATTTCATATAATGCAATGTATTACGAACCTTCGGTCCCCTACGTTAAAATAATAAATATTTATTGCTTTGTTTCAATTTTATATTGCCATTTTGATACATTAGTTATATTAAACAATTCTGTATAAAAATATACTTTAAAAAGTTAATTTTTAAATCATGCTTTCAGTTAATAGATATTAAATATTTTTTACTACTAATTTTACGCATATTCTTATAAATAAATTGTTTAATTTAAAGGAAAATATCGCAAGAAGATTGGCTTAGAACAAAATCAGAATTAATAAAAATATTTCAAGAAAATTGCGAAGTACTCCAGGAAACAATAAGATCTAATAATATTATTCAACAAGAACTAAGAGCCATACAAATGCCTTTATTACAAAAAGAAATCGATAAAGCATTGGGTAAGTATTTATTGTTTCCTTCAGCTCGGTTTTGGTGTTTATTTTTGTCTTTTGAGATGAAAATTGCCCTAAATTTAATAATAAAATAATTACATTAACTTTAATATAGATGAAATTGACTAAAGTAATCAATAATATTTTGAGTTATATATTTTACTGTATGAATCCATTCTAAATTTTATTTACAAATTGTTAAAATAAAATCAAACAATTTTTGTAATTATATCAAAAAAGCTAATTTTTATATGAATTAAATTGTGTTAAATATTTTTAAATTAAATAAATACATTCCATAGACTCAAAAATAAAGTATTTAGAATTAAAAAAAAACTAAAGTAATAAAATAATCTTACCTCAAGGACACTTGAAAATAACTATAAAACTTTATCTATAGATTAATATTTCAAATTACACTAATTTGATTTTTCTGTTTGATGAATATTGAAAATTTTTGAGTAGAATTCAATATTCCCAAGACTTTGAAATATAATACTGTTTTAAAACTTATCATTTCTGCCACGTTTCTGAATTATAATTTTGCAATTTATAAATGATCATATTTCTCTTATTATCTTCAATATATTCCTTATTTTTTAAGCACTTATTTCAAATATTTAAATAAATAACAACAAAAAATAGCACGCGAATTTTATTATGATTTCTGATTATTTTCATTGACCAACATATTTTTTGTTATACTTTTTTTCAACAAAAAAATATAAATTCTTTGAGTTTCCCATTAATATGTAAGACATGAAGTCATATTATCTTTTTTGTACTAATCTTATTATTTATTTAAGAAAAATAGCAATACTAAAAATACAAAATGAGATATTTGTCTACTCAGATCTCATATGGACCCAAAATGGTCCAATTTTCCAACAAATGCTGATATTATGGGTGCTTAATTCAGTTTTACTTTCGATTGCTTTATTCTACCACAAAGTAGAAAAAAATTACAACTTAATTTTATTCACTTAAGGTGACTTCAGCATGTTGGATATAATCAAAAAAAAAATATTGTTCACTTATAAATTTTTAATTTAATTCAGAGGATATCTTTTGTAGAATTTTAATATTACTTTAACATTTGAAAAAAGGTTAGGTTATTTTTTGTTATGCCATTTACTTAATTTTTCTTGAATCGCTCTAGAATTATCACCAGAGAGAATTTTCGTTATTTTTCGTGAAAAATCTAACAAATCGTCATCATCGTCATCTTTGTCCGAAATGAATAGCAAAGTACATCAAATCAAAAACAAACTAACAGCTACGTTACCAGCAGAAAATTGTACCACATTAAAGTAAGAATTATAAAAAATATTTCATTTAATTAATCAAATTATAATTGAATTTTAACAGGACTTCTGGAAATTCTACAAACACTCTAAATAGAGAATGTGATGACCATGAAGCTTACTTAAACAAATTTAAAATTAAAATGATAGAAAAAATGAGAAATTTAATAGAACAGGGTTTAACTAATGACCCAGATGTTATTAAAGGACGCAAGAAAACAGTGCAGGTAAATTTTATTTTCTATAGTATAAAGAATTCTTTACTTAAATATATATTTTATAATAAAGTTAATTTTTAAATCTATTGTCAACAAAATAATTTAAGGAAAATTAATACAAAATGGAATTGCTTAATTTGCAATTTATTATTGCTGCATCCTTAAAGATGGACTTGAAAATATAATTAAGGGATAAGAGACGGATAAATTTTGAAACTAGCTAAGTGCAATATAACTATAGTTTATACACAAAAATTATTGGGGTAAAAGTTTCATGCTTCAATGTAGTTTTTGTTTAAATTACTCTGAAATTTTATAAGAAAACTTAAGACCAGTTTATAACGTCACAAAGAATGTTATTGTTTTTGTGTTTCTTATCATTTTTAGGACAATTTTGTACAAAGGAATTCAAAGTTAAAGTTTTCCACAGTGTTGAGTTAAAATTCCAAACAATTTTATTTATAAAACAAAATCTCTAGCTCTTATATTGATGTGATATAGACATAGGATGACCAGATAATCCTTAATAATGAAAAATATATTTAATGTCTGAAAAAAAGTATTTATTTTAAGTGTGAGAGAAATCGATACTTAAATTTTATAAAGAAAAGGAATACACACACATATCTGGCTTTCCCAGACTAACTTAAAGGTGTTTGTTAAAATATCTTTAAATTTTATCATATTGTCATTGAATTTTAAAAAATACATTACTTTAAATCAGCATCAAGTTTAGCAATTCCTCAAACAATAGGAATAATAATGAAAAACAGTTGAAAATAAAAATAAACGATAAATGAAAGTAGAAATGAAAGGAATCAGTATTTAATGCCTTATTTTTCAACGTCAAGCTAAAGTAAAGGTAGACATTACTTTTAGAAAGCTCAAGGAATTATGAACAGATAAGATTTATTGTTAAATTGATCAAAATTAAAAGCAAATTTATACAAACTTGCTCTGACGATATTTGTAAATCTTATAAAAAGCATATCAAAAGAATAAAAAATTGTTCCTTGATTATTATTATTTAGTGCTTGATAGCACTTATCGTCAATATTAATATTCACCATAAAGTTAGAAGAGTTTTGCTCACATGATATTTTACTAAGTATTTAGCAAAATTTAGGCCTATAAAATAATGTCAATTTGTTTAAAATTTTACAGTTTACATATTAGACCATTCAAATCAAATATAAATGTTATATCATCATTTTTATTCACAATTTTATGCCTACGTTAATCATAAAAAACTCTGACGAATAGTCACGAATTTATGACCCAAAAGCTGCAGAATCAAACTTCTAAAGTAAAAATTTCAAACAGATATTTTTTAGTATTATAAAAAATATAATATTTATATATTTATATAGATATAGATATTACAATATTTATAGATGATCTAAGTGTCAGCAAAATTCAATTCAATTTATTTTTCCATGTTTTTCGTTTTGAAATTGTTTGCATATCTTGAGGCATAAATCAATTTATGATTAAATCATCTTTTGGTAATTTTCTGAATATGAAAAAAAATCCTCCAATAAAAATGTTGGAACTTACAATCAATATCTAATCAGTCGGTTACTGAAATTTGAGACTGAAATAAACATTCGGCGACAAAATTAGGAAATTTTCTTAAGCTGGTGGCAAAAGAAAACTTACGTAGTCAGGGAGTATTACTTACATAATAACAACTGATTACCTGGAAGATACTTAATTTATAATTATTTGTGATTCAAAAGAAACAAAAAAACTTGATATATTTTACTAATTCAAGATGAGCATTTTTAATTTTCTCTGTTGCTCTGTAACAAAAAATAGAAATATAGTAGGAATATCAAAAAGTCTCGCCCTTTAGAATATAAATCTTGGCGTAGATAATACAATCGATTGCTTAAGAAGTTTCAATTAATTTAATAAATAATAAATATTCTTGCTTTGATATCTAGGTAGTTATGTTATTAAATAAGCCAATTAAACAAGAATAAAAAATGATTTAATATCAACAGTTTTCTATTCAACATTTTATACTCCTTAAAAATTTTAAAATTTTCTGTGAATTCGAAACGATTTGGTTCTCCAAGTCCAATAATATTAAAAATTACTTTACCTATGAATTTTTCAGTATGCATGTATGCATGTAAACCAATGAAACTAAGAGAAAAACATAAATCTATAAAATGGAATTAATTTACAATAAACCAGAAATTATTAAAAACGGCAAACATATGTAATATTTATTTTTATTTAAAATTGATTTAAGTAAACTCAAAAACCAAAAATTCCTTTATAAAGAAATCATAACAAATCTTTTTACCCTTGACATTTATATTTTGAATAATTAGAGCTAAAAGCTAAAAATTTTGTGTCGTTTGTTTGATTACTCTTACAATTTCCCCCATTTATATAGCTTGTGCTCTTAAGTAATTTATTAATGATTCCCTAATTAGTATAATTTTCTTGCTGACAGCACCTGACAAGAAAACAATATAAAGTTAAAGAATTCATATCTTAAATAACTACCATCATGGAGTGTATATAAAGTTAAGCAAGACAAATTTCTAAGAATTACATGTTCATTAGTTAATCTAAAATATTACAAGGTTAAAAAGAAAAATTTCAGAAGTATACATAACTGTTTTGAAACTTGTTGATATGTTTTAAAGACATTTTTGATAAAAAGGAAAAAGGGCCAAAAAATAAACATTTATACTTAAATTTGTAGGCCTTCAAAATTTGTATTAAAGATAAATCTTAAAAGGGTAGTTTAAATGTAATTTTTACATTAAATTATTTAATTAGTTTTTGAGCTCTTAAGTGAGCTAAAAAGTGTGCTTAAAATATTTTATTTCTAATGACATTATAAAAAACTAATTTAACATAAATTCTTAATGAAAATTATTGTTCTAGTCTACGAAAATATGGGTTAGATAAAATTGGCAATGCTAGTACAAAAAATGACAAATCTATGAAATTTTATTCATATTTAATTTTTGGTTTTTTATGAAATATTTAACACGACCCAAGCTACTATATTGTTTGTAAATTATTCATAATAAAAATATTAGAACATTTCAAATAAGATACACAAATTTATTCCCCGTTCCTTGCATGTAAAAACCATTTTAAGACATTAAAATTATTTTCGAAAAAATGTCTTCAAGAAATTTTCTAATATTCACAATAATTTTATGCTTTGCTTGTTTTATATGTGCTTTAAAATATTTTTCATGAAATAATTTCAACCTAGCAATTACCCTTTTCCTTTTGTTAGCAAAGCAACAGTCAAAGAAAATACAAACAAAAAGCAAATTCTATTTTCAACTATTGTTGAGCAAAGCAAATATAGGTTGAAAGGGTTGTTTTAATATTTTCTTTTAATGTTTTAGTAAATTGAACATATTTTTATAATTCTCAGTTGTGTAATTAATTTCTTACCTTTTGGTATGCATAAAATTTGCTCTACAGAAACAACCAGGCTTTTTGACTGAAACTTACTTTTAGGCAAATCGATTGAGACAATTAAATGCCAAAGAGTTTTCGTTAATTAAAGAGGTTTAATATTCTTTTGATAATTTATATAACACCAAATATATGATCAAAAGGTGTCGTAAATCATTTGCTTCAATGTTCGTATAAAATTAATTCAAGGATTTATTTTTATGATAATCAAAACAAGTTTTGCTTTTAAATAAAGTTTGAAATTGATTGTGTCGAAAATTTTTAAAAATCACGTTTAATCAACTATTTCAGGGGTAGGAAAACTCATTAGCTAAAAGAACCAAATGTCAAAAAAGCAAACACTGAAGTTTGTTTTGAGAGCCAAATATTTTACTCTTAAACTACATTATATCAGAAGGTAGATTTTTATTAATTTAATTAAGATAAACTAATTGAAGTACGTTCGCTGAGGTTGACATCTTTCAACTCTTTTATCCACTTTCGGGTTTTATACTTATTGTGCCTTTCCCATTCGTTTATTCCATTTCACCTTTTTCACCCTACAATGCTTCTAAAATTTACCCAATGAATTTTATCTAAAGTTTTAAGACTTATTCATGATTTTTACCTATGCCAATGACTGACAAACACTATTGTGAAATCTTTGGAAAGGAAATGCCTTAATTTCTGGTAATAAAGAAGCAAAATGTTTAAAAACGATTCCCTTGGATAATCTTCGTACCTTATTATGTAAGTGAAGATCTGCGTACCCATTCTTCATTTCAACTAAAAATTCCTTAAATTGAAATAAGATTAAAAATTAAAATGATCGCCTTAGAGTTCTAACACAAACATCAACTATGTACATATGTAGGTATGTAAACATAAAAACAATTTTTTCTATTTTTTATTGAACAAGCTACTTTTTTCATAACGTACATATCGAGCAAACCTTTTTTTTCAGCAGTGCTGCCGTGTATATTTCTTTTGAAATTTTCTGTAAAAAACAGTTTATGTTACAAAATCCAGTGCTTTCATAGGATGAAAACAACAACAATTTTTGTGTTACGAAAAATAAATTTCCTGCAATGTTTGTTGTTTTGTTTTAAACGAATAAAATGACAGGAAGAGAATAGATGAAAAATGTGACACTAATAGAAAAAAATAAGCACAAGATTAGCTTCTTGTTACCGAACACTATATTTCTAATTTAACAAGTAGTCCAAAAAAAAGTTGAAGTCAGGAAAACCGAATTTACACATGAGTTACGAACTTTTAACTACACTTTAAGTATCCGCATGCCAATGACATTTTTTAGAAGAGCCGCGGTTTGCCGACCTCTGAACTATTTGATGCAAGTATGTCTCACTAATTTCGTTATATGTTTTCTTGAGTAATTGCAAAATGGATTTGCTCAGCATTATCTGTATTTTTTTTTTAGTAAATATAGAGAAAATGAATGCAAAATTGTAGTTGTGAGGAAAATCAATAATGCAACTTTGTTTTTGCTTGTTCGAGACTTACATAAAACCTGATGACATATCTTTAAAAAGTGTTTTCAGTGCATAACACTTAAATTTTTACTAGGGGAAAAAGAATTTTTTTATCTCCTAACAAAAATTTAGATAACTTCAAAAAAATTTCTTTCCTTTCTGATCATTATTATAACAAATGAAATGTGTTATCAAAACTACAAATGTTTATTTTTTTCATAATTCTTGTTATAGTTGATTTTGAATCACAATACGAATTATACATTACAATAGTATAGAAGATCGTAAATAGTCCTTTTGACCTTCAAAAGACATTAAGAAATAACTTTATTTTGCATTTAATAAATAAGAAACCCTTTTTGCAAACTTAGCTAATCTGACATTGTTGTAGAAAATTTATGACAAACTGATGAAAAAAACTAATCTCACGCTTTAGTAAATTTCAAAACCATAACCATCAACTCTATATGGTTTTTATCTATTAGCAAAACTTTTGAATTGAAAATAATCAACTACTAGCTACTAAAAGACTAAGAAGCTATGCTGTTATTTCATAGTTGTTTGGGGTGCACCCCAACATCATATGAAGGACAGTAAATCCTTTATAGCCAAAACTTAAATTAGCATACGCCCGATAAATATTACGAAACTACAAAATATTATTAGAAGTTAAAAAGAATTTATTTTTCAAATTTAAAAAAAGTTTAAAACACAAAAATTGAAAGCTAACCAATTTTAAATAAATAATGATAATCAGGAAAAAAAACCAATCGTAAAAACAATGAAAATCATAAAAAGATACCTTAAAATACTTTAAAAATAATACTCATACCAATTTGTGAAGGACTTATTATATGACTTCACCCTAAGTAGACAACAACGAAAATCAAAAGAAAATTTCTATACTGAAATTTAAATGGATTCTTGAGTATTTGAAATACTCAATATTAAAATACCACTTTAAGGTAATAAAAAAGCTAAAAAGTAAATATCATAAAATTTTATTATAAAACTTTTATAACTTCAATGCCAAACTATATGAGATAAAATTTCTGTGAAATAAAATAAACAGAGATATAAAATATTTTGATTAGGCATTTAATTTGAATCAAATTTTTCAAAAGGGATATGTGATATGTGGTATATTAAGGCTTAGAGCTTGACAAGTAGTAGTCCATTTGAATAAGTAATAAGTCTTTCAGATGATATTTTTGGCAAGAAATTTTCAAAAATAGTGAAATTTTTTAAGATCCAAAAAAATTTTATGTGTTCCAAAGAAAATCGATTTCAATTCTTTAATTAACAACAACTAGGAGATGTTCATTTCAGAATTACAGGGTTTGATAGACCTTTCATCTATACTATTTGCTGTCTTTTTATATCTCCAAAATTGGGGATCGAAGAAAAAAAGATTTTTGTTTAATGTCTTTTCATAATAGAGTTTTACTACACTCTATTCCAAAGTACTTTCTTTAATGAAGAGCACAAAAAAAGGAAAAAATTTAAGATAAATTTTTTTATACAAATTTGTTAAATTCTTACAAGGACTGCTTGAGCCATTAAAGCTTTGAAATCACAGCAATGGAAGTAATGTACACCTGTGTGATTCCTTCACTTGTATTCGTTTTACAAGTTTTTATAACTGATAAAAGAAAACTGATAGTGATCTTGTTGTATAAAAAGGAATTATTTATTTCCTTGTCAGTATACAAAAAATGTGAAAACTGAATTCACAAGTTTAGACAGTGTGGATTCTAATCAATAAAACAATGAAAACTGTTGGCTCATGCCAACTAAATGTGAAACAAAATATATTACACAAAACAATATATGAAAATTTCTAAACAAATAAATCTAAAACTAATATACTTATATTTCGTTTTTATAAGGAAAAACATTCACAGGAACAATTTAAAAATACAATAACCTTTAAATATAGCTGAATTTCCTTTTCACTTTAATTTTATTTTTATACAAAACTTATAATTATTTTTAAAAATGAAAAATTATGGTAAAAAACTGCAACAATGTCCTCCTTTTACATTTTCAAATTATCAAATTATGTTTTGAGTTTGCTCAGAATAAGTATAAAGGGTTAAAATAAATAAGCTAAGGCTGCCCACAGAGTGCCAGCTTACAGCCGAGCTGATTGTGATAGTCTAATCTTTGGTAGGCTTGCACTTTGAACACTTTGAGCATATTCCTATTGATTTACCCATAACGACTTTATATAGTCTTCGGTATCGGAATAGGCATCAGCTCGGCTGTAAGCCGGCACTCTGCAGGAAGCCTAACCCCTACTTATGAACCGCATTTTCAAAGTCGTATGTCTTAAAATACTTTTTGGAATATGCTTTAGACTTCTTTAATGAAGAGAATACGTGAACAGCTTTTAATTTATTTAAAAAACCAGAGAATGTCATTTATATAATTTTAAATTAAATTTTAAATAATTACGTTAATTATTTCAAATAGTGAAGCCTGAACACCAATTTCCGACAAAAGCAAAAAAAGGAAAAACTGATGAGTAAATTTTTCACTTAGAACCACCATAAAAACATTACCTGTTTCTCATCAAACAGTCCATTATTTTTTCTGTTATATTTTTTCACCTGTTTCTACTCTTATACATTCACTAGAAGTCAATATTTGCAGAAATATGTATGTAAGTTGCCTAAAATGTAATATTGCAAAGTTAAATTTATGACTTATTTAGATCTAGCTTTAATATAATTTAAAGCCCTTTTTTTTATTACATAAAAAGCAAATTTTGCTTAAAATTTCTAACAATAATTGAATAAAATGCAATGATTCATGGATTATCATCATTAAAAAATTTTATTACTACTCAAAACCTTTTATGAATAAATCTTTTATGGATAATCATTCAAAAATTTTAACATATTTACTTTTCTATTCACTAGGAAATATTTCATGAGCACTCGACCCATTTGCGTTTTTTACATGAACATCTCGAGTCAAAAAGACTCATTACATCAACTATTCCAGATCGATTGCGTTTGAGTTGTCTTCAAAGTTATAGATCTGGTAGTCGACATGCTCCATTTTTTATTTATGGTACCCATGGAAGTGGAAAAAGTAGTCTTATAGCTGACCTATATAATCAGGTTAACGAATGGTTTCATCATAGTCGAGTACATCGTATCGTAAGATTTGCTTCAGCAACACCACGTTCTGCATACAATTTAGAATTATTAAGAGTTATTTGTCAACAAATTTCAATTATATTCAATATACCAGAAGGATATTTACCAAAGGATGCATCATTTGATCCACTTTATATTAGTAATTGGTTTCAAAATTTAGTAAAACGTTGTGAAGATATGAACAATGAAATTCTATATTTTTTTATTGATGATTTACATAAGTTGAATCCATTAGATTGTGATATAGCTGCATCTTTATCCTGGATACCAATTAGTCTACCATGGAATGTATATTTGATATGTACTACAAATATTCCAATAGACCAACTTAAATTTACTCCAATACAAAAGGATCGATTTAAAGGGTCCGATAGCTTATTTGATATGTCATTTGAAACTAATAAAACGGTGGTTAGGATGCCATTAGATAGTAAAATAAGTTTTAAAGAATATATAGAACACTATTTTGATAAACTTGAAGCTAAATATGGTCGTGTTGGTTTTGGTAAATTAGCTTCATATATCACTTGTAGTGAATATGGGCTGACCGAAACAGAACTATTAGAACTTTTAATGCCAACTGAAAGTAGTGAAGCAATGATTGATACAAAACAGGGTAATTTTAATTTTTCAACGTTTCATCGTATACATAGTGAAATGGGTAAATTATAAATAAAACTATAATTAGAATTTTATTTTGAAAGTATAATATTTACTTGATAGGTTTATTAATAAGAGAAAAGATAATGTCAGGTAAAGTTTTGATTGAATGGCGTCATCCTTTATCAGCGGAAATTGCAAAAGTTCGTTATATGGATACTAATAGTATACGTTCTATGCATACTGAAATAGCAAACATATTTTTTAATCAAGAAACCGAAGAGAGTGAGGAAACAACGAGTGAACGAAGTGCTGTTTCTGGTAAGTAAATTTCATTAGTATTAGTAAATTCATATACGGTGATTTTAAATTTAGTACTAAACTTTGTTAGATAAATTTTATTATATTTTTACTTGTCTTTCAAACAAATAGAAAAAAATTAAAGCGTGAGCTTAAAATCACACGGCAGAAGTGAAAACATTAAAGTTTTAATGGGGTTAATAATAATGCATTATTATTAACGGTAACATAATGTGAGAGGTACAAATTATACTTTCCTAAAAGATTTTTAATATAATTATTGAAGTCAATATACTTCTGAGTATAGCTGCGCATCAAAACTCCTATAATATCGCCTATAATACCGCTGCCCAAGACACTAATCTAGACATAGCCATATGTTTCTGGTATACCTAATTACATGAAATTATAACTAATATACTAAGAACATCTTGACATTTTAATAACTAGAGCAAAAGATTAAATTCCAGGAACTAGATTATTTGTCTTTTTAACTAGGCAACATAAATAGTCAAAAAAAGTTTTTAGCAAAATACAGAACCGTTATAAGTAATTCTTTAAGGAAAACTAAGATACTCATAATTTTGTTTGGATAATCAGAAATATAAAAATAAAATACTGTCACGAAATTCAATTTCAGAAAGTACCCAACAGAAATTAAATTAAACACTTTGTTATACATTGCGCTCATGGGAGTCCATTATAACGGCATAAATAAGGCATAACGGCATAATAAGTTAAAATAAGTTGAAAATGCTTTAATTTCAATACTACAGCAAAATCTGTAGTGGAATTTTTGCTATCATTTTCCAAAAATTACACTCAAATTCTTTGTGTTATCTTCTTTTAACTAATATTATTATCCTTGATTTCATAGAAAATGATTTGAAAATATATTCATCAAAAATAAAAAACAGTGTGACAGTATTTGAAATAATCTTAGGAGCATTAGGAAACCGAAAATTTCAGAATCAGCGTAACGCACCCGAACGTGACCGTAGAATTAAATTTACCCCCCAACAAAAGTGCAAAGTGCGCCTAAAGAAGTTTTCACTTCACAAGTTTTCACTTCAAAAGGTTTTGTAGTTTAAGAGTTTTATCAGGGTGAAAAAATAAACTATTATTGTTCGTGTTACATATATAAAACAATAGTTTTGTTTAGTTAACAGATATATTAAGTTTTATTTGTTCAGTTGATATTTTAATTATTCCGTCATATTTTCTAGCCTTTTATGTCATTTAAGCAATTATGTTCGTTTTCCCAGATACTCTACTCTTATAAATATATAATAGCCATTAAGTACTTTTTCCAAGTTTTTATACACAAAAATAAATTTACTGGTGTCAGTAGACTGCACCCTCCAGAGAAAAGCTGTGTATAATAAATACCACAAGGTATACAAACAGTAAGCTAGTAAAATGCATATCAATAATATTTGTTTTTGCAAAAATACCAGCTTTTGTGTGGAAATATTGTCCTTTCTTGCGACTTCAATTAAATTATTGTGATTGCATGCTAGCTGGTTTGAATAACACTCACATTCAGTGTATTTCTAATTATATATTACAAAAATAGCAACCTTGACGCCACATGATATTCAATTGCCAAGCTCAATAAAATAAATCCTTGAAATGAAATGAAACACTGGAAATATTGTTATTCAATAGTGTTGTTTTCATTCTTAGGGAAATTGAATGTAAATATAATAAGTTTAACATAAACTGTGAAAATTTCCGGAATATTTTAAGTAAAAGTAATGAAAAAAGATATATTGATATGCAAAAAATGTAAATTATTGTAAAATGAGAATTTTTTTTAGACTTTGAATTAAGTCTAATTTTAAATATTTTGATAAAAATTTTATTCTTGTGTCATTTTACGAATAGTGTTAAAGTTTTAAAAAAATATTATGGCCCAAACACAATGCACGCGATTGCGTTGCGAAGCGCGTTTTCATTCAGAATTCCGAAATTTAGCTATATAAATTCCTATAGTTGTGACAGCTGACACCGCTTCCGCACCGCAACCGGAAACTAATTTCTGTATATATCAATTTCACAAATCCATACTTGACCTAAGAAGGAGTTTGAAAATCTTGAGAAAACCAATTTAGAAAATAGCTCATATAAAATATCACAGATAGGTAATGATTTCTTGTTACTCCTTTTGAAACTAGAAAAATTACGAAATTTTTATAGAATATGAATAATAAATGTAAGTTTTACTGCAACTTCATACACATAAGATATTACTATTTTAATCCACTTTAATCTTTTGCTTTGAATACTTGAGCTAGAAAAACGGACAGAGATTTAATAATTTAAGCATAAGAATGAATAAATTTTACTTTCTTTGAAGTCTTGTATTATAACCGGGATTATCTTTTGAATTTTTTAAATCTAAGAAAAAGTTTTAAAAGTATAAGTACCGGATTTTTTATTATATTAAAGTAATCTGAAGGGCCTTTGGTGCCTTAAGATTTGACAACAAAAATCTGAATAAATCGCTAAAATGGAAATTGTGTAATTTTATTATACTTTAACCTTCTTTTGCTCAATAACCTTTAGACAAAAATAATACTATATCCCAAGAAATTTTTCTCACTTGATATTTAGCCCTTTCAATACTTAAAATTTATAAATACATCCGTTAAATAAGAAACGTTATTCATTTTTCATTGTTTTTTCACATAAATTTTAGTGATTTTTAGTGATGATTAGAATTTTATTGTAAATTAAGTAATTTTCCTTTTTTGCTAGAAATGATATCAAGCCATTAAATAAAGTAGAAAATTATAAATACCCAGTCAAAATTGTAGTGATATAAATTTCTATATAAAAATCTTGCGAAAACCGTTCATATATAGTATGCCTACTTATTGTTACATATATTTACAAAATATATATAAAATATGCCATATTAGGATTGAACAATATTTTTTTTAATATTCATTTTAATATTTATATTGCCTTGCATAAAAGATATATTTATATATAACGATTGCATTACTGAACACAATTTTTAAAAAACAAATCCTTTTAGGTTAATTGGGTTCGAAATTGTCAAAGTTACTCGCATGTCAAAAAGTAAAAATTAAATGAAAATCAATTGGGTCATGATGTACTGTTTTTAAATAATAGATTTGTGTACTGACACTGAAGGCTTTTTATATATTGATTTCCAATTATCTTATACAATTTCATAATATATTTAAGTTCAATAAAAGGTTAAGAATTTTGTCCTTTGAATTTTTTGGGCCAAATTGAAATAGTGTAGTTTTATACGCAATTATAAAATAATAAGTTCCAAGTTCCGAATTAAACTAACAGCTTAAATATGATAATTTTCATAAAATATGAGGAAGAGACTGTTAAAGTAATCAGTAGAAGAATAATCTTGTAATAAACTTATACGAGAATTGTGTAATGAGTTCAGACGATAATTTGTGGATAGAGTTTTTGTTGATCCAGCGCTGAGATTCTGTCTTGGTGAGAAGTAAGAATGAGAATAAGAATGTCAAATTTTGACATATTTGCCATACATTATATGTAAAAATCCGACTTTCTCATTCTCATGCTTACTTCTCACCGAGACAGAATCCCAGCCCAGATGTCATATATCCTGATGGTTCTTTGTTATAATAATGAGCATAGACACCTGAATTCAATAGTTTGTCGTATGACTATCTTCAAGTAATAGTTTTCTTATAGTTTCAATATCTCCTGGGCTTAGTTCTTTAGATTAACCTTTACGTTTACATGGGCAATAAATAAAAACTTTTAATTATGCTTCAATAATAAGTTTCAAAAGAAGACAATCGGCACATTATTTTTAACTTAGTTTAAACTTGAAATCATAAAAATTCACTGCCAATATTTGACATTTAAAAACTTCAAATTTATACGAAATAATAGAACTTCCGATTCTCAAAGAGTATTGAGCTATACCCGTACTATCCACCAATCCCTTCAAATATAAAAGTACGTTTAATTTGAGTGAATCTTGAAGTAATTAAAGTTGTATGCAAAACATAAGGGCAAGTGGGGCTATTGTTTACATTCAGTGGGATGGATGAAAAGGATTGTTTTAATGAAATGTTTAAGTTAAAATATAAATAAAATTCACACTATTAACAAAAGGAAATATAGTTTTCTTTTAAAGTGGATGTAAAGCTTAAGAAGATATATTGAGAGTAATTTCTCATAGTATAACAGAACCTTTGACTTTATATAAAAAAAAGATTATTCATCAGTTTTTATTATATCCCTTGAAAGCCAATTGTTGTAAAAAACTTTGATATGTCAATTTTTTCAAATATTATAAAATAACATATTTTCTACAGATAGAAACTTTTAATCTTATGCAACGAAAAATGTCACGTGGAGGGATATCTGATTGATGAAACTGAGAAGGATCAATTAACATAAAAAAAACGTGTCCATTGTAATGTGAAATTCAATAACTGTTTTCAACAGATCTGAGCTCTTTTAACATATTTTTCTAAAAAAACTTCAAACTCCCTTAGAAGTATTCTTTGGCAACCCTAGTAAAAACCAATTTTGAGCTAATAATACCTAATTTAAGAAAACAGTTACCATGATATTAATAATTGAGTATTACAATCAGTTATTCAAGACTTTTGCTTATTAGTAGAAAACACGTTTTGTAAAATGGATTCATATTTTTAAAAATTGATTACTTTTCTGGTAGTACATATTCTCGTTAAGGATTGTCTTTTGAAAATGATGTGAAATTATAATTAATATCTGCGTATAAAATTAATGAATTGAGGAATTTTAACAAGATTTAAACTGTAAAAAGCATTTTTATATGATCTTCGGAAATACATATAAATGAATTTTTGCAATTATCTCCCAAAATTAATCTTAAACAAGATTTTATTTTCGTATAGGAGTTAAAAAGTAAAGATGAAATAGTAAAAAATATATATTTTTATTTACTTAATAAATAACTTTTCACAATTCAAATTCAAATTCTTTTTCACAGTATTTACTTTATTTAAATGCAAAAATGATTTATCAAATCACACGTTATAAAGAGAATAAAATTTATAATGCAAAATACCATGTAAATATCTTGATATTATTTTTTGTATTACATTATGAAATGAGCTTAAAATTGGATTGATGTTTGGAAGATACTATTTGTTGAATTAAGTCTGCCAATACACAATTAAACTTTGATCAGACATGTAGATGCTTAAAGTAATACGACCCTATGATATTTAACTCTGGAGGGTATTTAAGGATTTAAACATTGTTTTAACACTCAATTTAAGAATATGCGAAAGATTTATCTATTTTCTGAATTTATGAAAATTGCAATTAACCCTAATTTAAATTAACAATAAAAAATTATAAAATTAACAAATTTAATTGTTACAAAATGGCAGTAAAACGGTAACTATATCATAAGCTTCCTTTTGATTTTGCTAACATAAGCAAAAACTTTTGGCCAAATATTCCTACTTTGAATAGAAAAAATTAGAAAAATATATGTGTAAGATTTTCGAACACTATCTTTTTCGGTTCTTAGGTTGTTTGCCTGCTTATGCGTACAGGTTTTGCTTCGAACTGTGGTTAAAAAAATAGAAAAATAGATCAATTTTATTTCGGTATAAACTGCAATAAGTCTGCAAATGACATGCATAAATTATCTTTTAAACCCAAAAACATGAGTGCTTGTAGCAATCCTTCTGAACATATTTTTTATTATTTTTGTTCCTTTATTGCAATTTTTATCTGTTATACTTTTTATGTTATTTATCCGTAGGCAATCTACTTTTTTGTTCTGGATGACTTTTCAAGCATTTATTAATATTTCTGCATGCACTGCATGCATGTTTCTGCTAACTATAAATCAGACCAAGCTATGCATCATCATTTAAGCTCTAAAAGTTTCAAGAAATAACTGAATATAGCTTAATAAAAATAATAAGAAAGGAAAAATAAGCTACTAAATGCTTAATCTATAAAAAATACAAACAATAAATCTAGAATAAAATAAAAAAAGATGGGTATGAAGAAAAAAGACTTAAAGGAAATAGTGAAATGACATTCATTGTATGCTTGATACTGTATTAACCTCTAATTATCATCAGGATGCTATGGGTACTAAAAATTTAAAGCAAAGCTCTTATCTAATTGTCAAAAAAGGGTTTGTTAATAGCTCTACCAACCATAACATCGTAACTAGAAATGTATTTCATACTCATGTAGGCAGTATTAGTCTCCCAAAATTTCTACTAGAGTTTTTTAATGAAGGCGTTTATTATAAGTGTCTTACATTAGAGTAGTAAAGCTTTCACTGTCGGAGCACTGTTTGATTTTCGCTTCAGATTCTTGTCATTTAATATTATTTGAGTAGAATGATAATAAGAAAATTAAAATAATTAATCAAGAATATTTTGCGCAATTTTTTTAGTTTTTTCTAATGTTCAAAACAAGATAAAAGGAATTTTTGAAAAATTAGTGAAATACAGCATTTCTAAAATCTTAATATCGTTTTTCTTAATGATAAATGGTGCTAGTATTACTTTTTGAATTAAATAAATCTATAAACTATATAAACTACTAAATAAACTGCAAAAGAATAAAATAAAAAGATTGAAAATGAAAAAATCATTTCCTTTTAAACTTAAGTATCTAATAAGGAACCATATTTGTTGGTTGTATTAAAATCATGTTTATTACAGATTATGGTATATTATACCAATAAAAATTTTAAAAACTACCTACAATTTTTTATTTTTTATTACCAACTTTAAGCTATATTTACTGCACTTCTTTCTAGCAAATATTTTAATCCAGTTTTAAGATCCTTGATAAAATCACACCACAATATTATACAAAAGAAATCCTTTCATCAGTTTTACAAGTAGATAACTGCACATTAACTTGACTCGAGGTTATAAAAGCAATTTTTAGAATCACATTACAGTTTATATCACAAAGGAATATAAAAATCTTTTAAAAACATATTCCTTTTTATTCATTTTATTTTTTGTCCTTTTTATAGGTAGCAATAAAGTAAAGGACGAATCCTCAAAGTCACATGATGACACAAGCATTCTTATAAATCCCCCTGGATTTGATGTTTCCTATAGCATTCGGCATGTTGAAGAATCTTGGCATCATCTGATGCGTTCAGAGGATACAAATAAATTTAAACAAATAGCAGTTTGTAATTTTGATTTCCTTTTAGCAGCGGTAAGTGTACAATATTTTAAATATATTTGTTGGTTTTAAGAACCTTTTTATATTAAACGTAATTAACTGTAAAAGGTATTTTAATAAACCTTATTTTAAAATGGACTCTAAAGGAAAATTCTTAGTATAGAGAATCTTTAAATAGAATTTTCCTATACATGAAAGGAGTTTCGTAATTTAATTATCTACGAGAATATATTTTCAAAATATAAAATCTAATTTTAATATTGATTTTATTGAGTTCAAAAAGAAAAGAGAGTATTTCTAATGAAAATAAATTATTATAAATAAAGAAAACACAGTTGTCATGCAAGAATAGAAGAAATAAACAAAAACTCAAAAGAATTGTAAATTATAAATAATAATTAACGAAAATTAAATAATACTTAATTTATTTTCATTAACATTCTGAGTTTCAATTATCTGTCATTAATCCAACCTGAACTCACCCCTAAAAAAATTATTAAATGAGAGATTATATAGGATTAATTTATTGCCTGAGAGTAATTTAAGTGATAAAAATTCCATAGAGTACAATTATACGTGTCCATAGACATAATACAGATATATTTAATTTGTTTAAAGAAAAGGGAATATTTTATGATACTAAAAACATGAATTTCGGATAAACCTCTTTTAAAGAGATAACTAAAATATTTTCAATAAAGTTTCTATTTAAGCTTTTAATGCTTACTGCCATTGATTTAATTAATTTGAACAAGTTTGTATACTTTTGGAATTCAGAAAACTTTCTTTGTAATTTTACCTTTTTCAATTTTAAAGAGCTTACAAAATTTTCACATAAAATCAAATTTTCATCTTTAAAATCTTTAAAAGTTTTAGAATAAATTTTATAAAAAAATAAATTAATAATATTTAGATTTAAATATTTAAGGCTTTCAATTACAAAATACTAAATAAAATTACTGTAACTGATTCACTAAAGCCAATTAGCAGAAACAATTTTCAAATATATTTTAACTAAGCAGAATGAATAATTTTTATTAAAAATAATTGCAATTGCTTGGGAAATTTTTTTGATATCTTTAAATTATATTTTGAGTATAATTCTTAACGATATTAAAACCAGGCAAAAAAAGGATTAAAGAACTAATTCTAAGCATAAAACCTTAACAAAAACTCCTTCAAAATCATTAAACAATATATAAATATAGTTTAAACACTTGACTTAAAAAAAGTTTTATTTTTTTCTTTAAACAAAGTGAAAAGTATATTTTTAATTTCTTTAAAATTCGTATTTTTATAATTAAAAAACCCAAATAAAATAGTTAACGTACAGTCGCCTCGGAAACTAATTCAACAATGATAAAGTAATAGTGTTTAGTTTTGATTTTGCTCTTTCTATGAATATCGCGGTCTTATCGCATTACTGTTTACGTAGGGCTATGCCCTTCCTGCTTAATGGAGCATCACCTTGAGATTCGAAGTTCTATTTACCATATGTAAATAAAATATTCGATGCTTTGCAACTTGAAATTTCTTGTCTCGGAAAATAAGTTAACAGTGTCTAAAAAATTAAATCTACGATATAGATCTTTTTTCTGAATTAGGTGAGATTTATATAAGTTTTATTTTTGCAATTCTATTATATATTTTAATTTTAAACAGGACTAAAAAAAAAACAAAAAATGCCTGAAGTAAGAGAATTGACATGTGACGCGCGTATAGCTATTTATAATCGAAGACAACGTGAGGAAACGTTAGAATCTATTGCAATAAATTATAATTTGAGTCGTGCAGATGTTAAAAAAATTGTCGATCGACTTAATTTAACAGATAAGGCTGAAAGTTTGAAGCAGTCAGAGAGAAGAAAAAAAACAACGGCCCAGCTGGATGCAAATCTCTTGTGAGAACTAATAAAAAACCCAAAAATATCAGACAAAACGTTGAAAGAAAAGTTGAATTTACTTATACAACTGATTCAAAACGACAGAGAATACATGAATGAGGATTATTTAGTAAGATTGCTCCAAAACGATAATTCATTTCTGATAAAAATGTCACAAAAAAAATTAAAATCTAATAAAAGTCGTGTATAGTTTTGGAGCAAAAAAGGTAAAATGTTCGAAAGAAAAATCATATACCCTACAGTGAAACATGAAGGTGTTAAAAGTGTTATGGTGTAGGGTTGTTGTAATTCGAAGGGTGTTGGTAAAGTTTATATCATTGAAGGCACTCTAACAGGCATTATATGTATGTACACAATCTCGAGAAAAATTTGGTCTAAAAAAGTTATTTGCCTTCAACATGACAATGACTTGAAGCATAAGTCGCATGTTGCATCAGAATTTTTCGAACAATTCCACAAAGTTCTCGAGGATCAATTGAAAAGTTTTAAGCATCACCTTTAGCTGAATAGAAGAGTATTGAACAACAGTATATTTTAAAATTTGCAGATAGTGTTCCAATTCACTTATATGAGGTTATTAAAACCCGTGGCTATCAAAATATATATTAATATTTATAAAGCTTTAAACAAAATTTTACAAAAACTTGTTAACTCATTTTCCGTTCGGCTGGTCACTACTTTTTTTTATTACTATAATGTGTTTTCAGAATTATCTTTTATGTAACATATAAAACTTAATAAATAACCCTGGAATTTTTTCCTATAAATCAATAAAAAAGAATGAAAATAATTTGTTTTCTAAAAACCTTCTTGTATTATATTTGAAAACAAAATTAAATTTTTTTATCACAAATAATAACTGTTTTGTTTTGTAAAAATCCATTTAGTGTTTCAAACTGGAGCATTACACTTTGTTAGCTGCAATTATATTTGAATTTCAAAATTTCAACCATTTCAAATAAAAAAAAAACATTAATGCTTCTTTATATGTTTGACAAACATACTTCAAACGATTTATCGCTTAAAAAATTCATTTATTTGCGACAATATAGAGCTAAAACTTGGTTCAACATTCTGCTACAAGACTTTGTGTCAATTATTTTAATCAAAAAATGTAAAAACTTAAAAAAAAGTCTGAGAAATTCATACAGAAATCTTTTTACTCAATTTCTCTATATAAAAATTATTACATGTATCTAACATATTACATCACTAAAACAGTTGTTCAATTCAATACTATATTATTCATACAAATCCTACAACTGAATATATACAAGATTATGGATGTGCTTACAATAATTTAATTAAAGGCTTTTCTTTACGCTAAAAAACTAAATTTTTATGATATTAATTTAATTTGATTTTAGTCCTAATCCTTGATCTGATAGGATATATATTTTACAACAATTTTATTTGATGTTCTCCTTAATAAATTTAGCACGTAATAAATCAATTCATGTATTGTACAACACTATATAAAAGTCACGTAAAAACAATTTTCATGATATCTTTAACAAATCCACAGCAACAACAACAACAACAACAAAAAACTCAACTTTATAAATTTTATCGATATCAAAAGCAAATTGATTTCATTTTCATCAATTTTTGTTGTTTCAGGTTCAAACAGTTTCAATTAGCTATCTCCGATGTCTTATTGAGCACGTTCGATGTTATATCCTGGATAGGGATATTGAATTAATTTACTATACAATACGTAAATCTAGTGATGTACTAACACGAGATCCAATGCAGCTAGGAGCACAGGTAAATCAAAATACAACAAAAAATGTAACAGTATATTAAAATCTTACAATTAGTTAATTTCATGGTTACGACCAATAAATGAACACGATGAGAATGATAATTCCCTATTAAGTATAACTGTACGTTCAGCTACAGCATGGTGTGATGGTTACACAGTTCCTTTACTTGTACCTTTAACTGGTTGGTTAGCAGCACCGTTACCGTCACAAATTAGAACAATGACTGTATCTGGAACAGGACCAATACGTGATATTGCTTTAGCTCCATCTAAACAACATTTGATTATTGCAACAACTGTTGGAGATGTACAATTATGGCATATTATGAGCAATAGTTTAGTTTATACTTTTAAAGGTTAACATAATTTTATTGTCTCTAACTTCAATATATCGAATTAATAAAAAAAAATTTCTTTTTTATACATACTAAAGGACATAGTGCTACTGTTACATGTATGCTAGTCCCTTCTCAAACAAATTTATTAGTAACAGGATCTGAAGATAAGTCTGTAATTTTATGGAATATTGATAATCGAAATATGAATTTTCGTATTAGGTATGCAGTTATATTAATTACTTTTTTAAAATGATTAAATTTTGAAATAATACCAATTACTTATAGTGAACATACCGCAGCTGTAATATCTGTGACAACAGATTCAAATAATACCTTAATTATCAGTGGAGGGGAGGATTGTAGTATTATTATATCTAACCTTCAAAGTAGTCAATTGGTAAGTATTATTTTTTGATTTAATCATTTTTGTTTGCTCTCTTACCCCATTGAGTCATTAATAATACTCTAAATTTTAAAACATACGGGGATAGTAATAATTGTGAAAAATATTTCATTTTTACAATTTAAAAAAAGAACTACATTCAAATATGCTTAGAATAACTTTTAGAAAGTATTTTAAATAGAAATGTTATATATAAAATGTCCTCACATCAACAAAATATTTATTTAATTATTGTTAATTTTATTATTTAAAATATATAAATTTTTTATACTTAATATACAATTTTTTAATTCATTCCATCGAAAACAAAAAAATAAATCAAATCTATTTTTATAAGTGTAATATGTCAAGCAAATAAACTTTTTCGGCTTGCTTGACATATTATGTATTTTTAAAAGCTACTGTTAATACAAAACAAAATCAAAAGATGGGATTTTGCACAACATCTTTAGTTTACTTAGTAAAAATCTTTAAATGTTCTCGGAATAAATTTTCGGCTTTACCGGTAAATATAATGCAATATTTTTTTAAAATTTTTTAATTTAATCTAGTCTAATTTAAGCTTATCCCTGCTATTTTATACTATAGGGCTACACAACTCAGAAGGTCTTGAGGGCCATATAAGGTTCAAGTGAAATGCTTTAGGACCACAAGGATACTAAATATTTTGTAGAGATACATAACAATTTCTGGAATACATCTATGGCATAAAGTCCTTCATTTAGAGTTGCTACTGTAAATTCATCTTCGTTGTCTTCTTTATTTTCTTCTTCTACGTAGTTTTGCTCTTGAATTTCAGCCACAATATCAACTTCATTATCTGATGCACAGACACTAATGTTGTTATCTATGACAATAAACTCCTCTGCTTCAGCAGCTGTTAAATTTGCTCTGAGAGATTTGACTGTTTCAGCCAAAGAAATATTGCCACGTTCATCAAAACTATTATCTATTGAAAACAATTGTGCCAATGGTATATCTCCTTCCTCTTCGAGTATTGTTGAGAGATCTTGAAATCCTGCATGCTTGAAAAAGTTAGTGTAAGTTTTTTGCGTGACCTTTTCCTAGGCTCTGACACCATCAGAATGGCATCCATAAAAAAAAAATTTTATGTTTATTACTTTCTAGATTTTGTATCATTTTCAGAGCTTGTAGTATCCTATAATGAGTTTTTAATCATTTTATAATACCTTGATCCATTGGTTGTAATACGGATGTAGTATTAGGAGGTAAAAACACACTGCAGATTAGTTACAAATGCATGAGCAGGACAGTTATCAATCAAAAGTAAAATCTTTTTATCGTTTCCCCCCAACTCCGCAACCATTTTTGAAAAATCTCTGACGTCATCCATGACTTTGCATTGCTTTCATATGTTACCGGTAACGAACGTGTGTTTTTAAGGCACCTAGCTTTTTAAATTTGCTAATGATTAAAATTTTTCCAATATGCATCCTGTCATGTTTGCTGCAATCATTATCGTTAGTCTAACCTGAGACATTTTTCCGTCGGAGCATTGTTCACCATAAGTTATATCTGGTGTAATATTATAAAAAAACCCTGTCGCATCTGCATTAAATATGGCATCTGGTTCATACTGTCTTCATACTCATACTACTTTCATGTCTCTTTCATAAATTTTACAGAATTAAATGAATTAAAATGAATTAAAATGATATAAAATGAATTATAACTCATTTTAATTTATATTTTTTTAGATAAGCATGGCCACTTTTTCCATTCCACAATGCGTTAAATTTGCGTATTAATTGTATTTATATTGCTCTTGAATTTACTTATTGCTTCTATTGGAAGTTACTTGTGTTCAATATCATCTCAATGTACCCACTGGCAACTTTGCTGTGAAATAATTTTAAGTAAAGGACAATTTCCGAATAAAAAGAATTTTTTATTTAATTTTAACTTTATTTTTTTATAATTTTTTACTATCAAATAAGCCACAAAGAGAATGAACAGTATATACGAAAATGTATTTCTAATGCTGAAAATGAAATATTTATATTATAAACAATTGCAAACAAAAGCAAAATAAAAATTTGAAATTCTTAGTGGTTAGGATATGTTATATTCAAGTTATTATTAAGTTTTAATATGTTATAATTATAGCCACGTTTAATTAATCATATTTGGAGTTCTTTTGATATTTTGTTATTAATTAATATTTTCCAATTGCTTCCCCATCACTTTATTTTATTTAACCCTTAACGAACGAATGCCGCCACATTGGCGACATTATAAATATTCTAAAAAAATCGAATGCCGCCATACCCGTGGCATAAAGTTTATTATCGCCATTTTCGGAGCACTAAGAGAAGAAAGAGAATACACTTCAGTATTCTTTGTATGAACATACATATCTGTTCATATACTACGTATTTTTAGAGAAATGCGCTCGTTCGTTAAGAGTTAAAATTACTTCACTATATTTTTTCTAAGTCCAAATGGCTTTTCACTTTGTTTCGAAATGTGCATGCTCCGACCGTAAAAATAACCCACGGTAGATATACATGTCATATGAATACAGCGTATAGCTATAGTGTGTATGAAATAATGAACACTTCGCCTTTTACCTTCTCTAAAGCCCTGGTCAGACCAATGCGTTTTTCATTCGCACGATGGACAAGGTTGTAAAACGGGTGATGCATTTGCTTTAGGCATAGCTAGAACAAAAATTTTTGTTTTATAATGGTAAAAGGACACTTTATGGGCTTCAAAATTTTTATTTTACTTTAAATTTTTGTTGTGCTTGTTCTGAAAGGGATAGGAAATGATTTTATTACTATTAGAGAAGTATTTTGTGGCCTTCAAAACTTTTGGTGTACCTCTAAAAGTAAGAAAATCATTATTTCCTATCCCTTTTAATATAAATACAACAAAAATTTCCAGTAGAACTAAAATTTAGAATATAACAAAAATTTCAAGCACAACAAAGATTTTGAGGGCCATAAAAAGTGTCCTTTTACCATTATGAAGCAAAAATTTTTGTTCTAGCTATGGCTAGTGCAAATGCATCACCCGTTTTACAACCTTGTGCGTCCTGCGAATGAAAAACGCATTGGTCTGAACAGGGCTTAAGTAGATTTCCTAATGGATGTATATATATATTTTTAATAGTTTGATATTTGTTCAGCTGAATATTAGATTTGAAGAAAAATTTTCTACAATTGATTAGTAAAAACGTCAAAAATTTACGGTGGTTTTTTAATGTACGAGTATGTATATATTTCCCCTAAAATAATAGGTCGTTGTATACATAAGTAAGGTCCGACCGAGAACTCGGTCTCGGCCTACTCTCGGCCGAAATCCAGGCCGAGATCTCGGTTCTCGTTCTCGGCTTAAATTTGCCGAGATTCTCGGCCATAGCCGAGACTGCATACGTGCCAGTCTATCAGTAAGCTATCATAAGCCAGCAAAGTTTTATCAGCTCCACTGATAGGCGTTTCACACAGGCTCTCATATTGCAATTGAAATATTACAATACATTAGAGGTGATTGAATTTTCCATACAAATTTACAAAATGGCGGAGTTGAAATTGTAATATCAATTCTGTGTGGAACGCCTATGACTAGCGTTGCGACTTTTTAGTAGAGCTGGGCAGCTATATGATGAGAGGCGGCACAACTTAAAAGGCGAAAATCCAGAAAAATTACTGTTTTTGTGTCATAATATTAGCTTATTTAATTTTGAGTATTAAAAATGTCCACATACTCATACACAGAAAATATAACAATTTATTGCATTTTTGCACTTTTAATTTTGAACTATCTTAAGCCCTGTTCAAACCAATGCGTTTTTCATTCGCACGACGGACAAGGTTGTAAAACGGGTGATGCATTTGGTCTATAGCTATAGCTAGCACAAAAATTTTTGTTTCATAAAGATCCTTTAATGGTAAAAGGACACTTTATGGCCTTCAAAATTTTTGTTGCAAATGAAATTTTTGTTGTATTTGTAATTTCAGTTCTACTGGAAATTTTTGTTGTATTTAAATTAAAAGGGATAGGAAATAATGATTTTATTACTTTTAGAGGCACACCAAAAATTTTGAAGGCCACAAAATTCTTCTCTAAAGGTAATAAAATCATTTCCTATCCCTTTTAGAATAAGTACAACAACAACAAAAGTAAAACAAAAATTTCAAGTAGAACTGGAATTTCAAATACAACAAAAATTTCATTTGCAACAAAAATTTTGAAGGCCCATAAAGTATCCATGGTAAAAGGACACTTTATGAAACAAAAATTTTTGTTCTAGCTATAGCTAGAGCAAATGCATCACCCGTTTTACAACCTTGTCCGTCGTGCGAATGAAAAACTCATTGGTTTGAACAGGGCTTTACCCATTTTAGCTGCTATGTTTTTGGTCTCGTTCTCGGTCTCGATCTCGGCCGAGAATGAATTTTTTCTCGTTCTCGGTCTCGGCTGAGAATAAAAAATCATTCTCGGTCGGACCTTATACATAAGTAATGTTTAACTTGGATATTTAGAAATCATATGAAGTCTTTTGGTTTCTCCTAATTCTTGTATTACTTTAAAATTGTGCACAGGCCATTAGCAAGCACTAGCCGGGCCGGATGCGGCCCGCGGGCCATGTATTGTGCAGGCCTGGCATATGGTATGGTACTCATTTTGCAAAAGCTTGATAATCTGTTCTACTGCCAATGTAAATTTTCAATTCAGCATTTGACTTTAACATTTGAGAAGTTTTATTTTGAATTCAATCAATTAATTGTGTTTACTGTCTGCCATATTTCAAGATGCATATTCACGAAAACAATTACCAGATTAAATATTATTGTTTGCCCTACTTTTAATAAAAACATTTAATTTAAGCAACAACATTTTAAAAATCAATTTGTTCACTCTGAACAAATATGAAAAAGCAAATTAATATCTTTAAGTTTATTTGATAATTTATTCATTCGTTAACAATCAGAACAGAAACTCACTATTTATATTTATTTTTAAAATATTTTTATCCAAAGAAGTATGAAAATTGCAAATTTAACTTTAAATTCAAATTAATATTTTATCATGACCAACTTGATGAAAATTCAGCTGCAGTTATATGAAATTAAAATTTGGTGGCGAAACTAAAAAGACACCTTGACCTATGCTCTTTCATTTTTCTTTAGTATATTTTCTAAAAGAAATACGACTCTAAAACAAATAACACCGAAAGTGCCTTGTACTTATCCCAAAAATTGAAATAATGTAGCAGTGGAATAGGAGCACTGGTTTTTAATATAATTTTATGCAATATTTTTCAAAACACCAAAGTATTAGGAAGATTTTTCTGAAATATTTAAGAAAAAAGTTCAAAAAATAAATTTACATTTATTATTAAAAATTGAAGAGGAGCATTTCATCTTTTATATTCCAGATTTGTGGTTTGTCAAAGCAGTAGAAAACATGTAAATCTGTATTTTACCTCTGTAAAGCCATAGTAAGTCTATATAAAATATCTTTCAGAAACTAGAAAGTAAAAAGCTCAAGGATATTATTAATCTTCCTGAGTTTTCAGAAACAGCGATTTGCATTTAAGGGCTTTGAAATAGACAATAAAAATCATACATTTGAAATACATCCAAAGAGTAATGAATTTTGATTAGTAGCTATTCCAATTGCAAATGAAAGAACTATTTTGAGCTGTAGTATTTCAACTGAAATTATTATCATAATGTGGCGTGTAAAATATACAAATATCTATGTTATTAAATAATAAATTCCAATTAATATTATTTTAGAATTAAATTTTAATAACAAAATTTCTGCCTTATATTAGAAAAACTTTAAAGATAATTAATTCCAAATTTCAATACCCTTATCATATTCATAAATATGTAATTGTGGCAAAAAGTAGAGCGAAATTTTCAAATCAAATTTAATTCCAAAACAGTAATTACTTCACACTACATATGAATATGAGAAGTAATTTATTTCTAGAAAAATTCACAAATGTACTCTCTATTTCTATGTAAAATTGTCTAAAAACTCTAAAAATAGAACTCTCAAAGTATAATAGTAAAATACTAAACTTTTGTTTGTTTTGTTATACTTACCACATACTCCAGTAATTATGTAATTCTATAATCCTAGTAGCATTTTTTATTCTATCCAGCAAGGAGAAATCAATGATAGCACACTTTTATAGCAATTCTTATTAGAAATGAAGTTCAAGACTTTTATTTTTTGCGTATGGAAATTTTAAAGAAAATTAATAAATCCACAATTTAAAGGGTAAAAGCACTGCTATCAAAGGGTATAGTACTTGTATCAAAGTTATACTGAAAAATCTAAAATAGAATTGTTGGGAGTCTTAAATGTATATAAATAATAAAAATATAATAATTCCATGACCAGTTCAAAAAAAATCCTAATTTACATCTTATACGAATATTGATTTTTTTTCTTTTTTTGTATTTCATGAAAATCGTGAAACTTGCAAAGAAGCATTTTTTTAATTTTTTTCAAAAAAAAAATACTCAAAAATAATTGTTTACCCTTTGTTTATTTAAGTTAAGAGGATATGATAAAAAAGGCAGCATGCCATGAAAAACGTAGTTGACAGAAAAATTTTTGTTTTCAGTAGTTTTTGACTTATAAGTTAGTTTTGTGTAAATTAAATAAAAGAATAGACTATTAAATAATAAATAGTTTAACTGGCGTCCGAGCAGGTACATTGCGTGACTGAATTAAAGAGAAATTTAAATAAAGTTGGTACCATTAGTACCAACTTTCAACGCAAGAGGCTAAAAAGAATAAATACTACTCATCCTATACATTATTTCATTTAAAATGTCACAAATTGAGATACTCCAAGAAGCGATTCAGCAGCTGACTGGAGCAGTTAATCTCCAACAGGAGATGATTAAAAACATAAATCAGAAATTAAAAGATTATGAATATTCGGCCTTTCAAACAAAGAAGGAAGGTTCTTTATCTAAACCACCGACTGAACAAGAATTAAAAGAAATCAGTAAACTACCAGACTGTATAAAAGAACTCCAGGTATTTGATGGTAACCCATCACAATATGTGTTTGGGGTTCATACTGTCGAAAGTATTCTAGCTGACTATTCTATTGTTCAGGTTAAGCCCATTTATAGAGCTATCTTGCAAAATATCAGACAAAAAATTAGGGGACAAGCTAATGATGCATTGATTTCTTGATTTAATATTTTCGATGATAGCTGAGACAAAAAAAAAATGTCTCTCTCTGCACTGTGCAGACAAAAGGGACTTAAGAACCTTAGAACATCAAATGAACAATTTGATGCAGGGAAATTTAAGCATTGAGAAATTTTATGCAATAGTGAATAATCATTTTTCACTAATAGTAAATAAAATAAAAATTGAAAATTATACTTCAGAAAATGTAAATGTTCTTATTGAGACTCACAGAAATAGAGCTTTGAATGTTTTCATGCGAGATTTGAGAGGAGATCTTTCAAAAATGTTATTTATACAAAGACCTCAAACACTTCCAGACATGGAAAGCCTTTAAAATTTTTGATTGACACCGGATCAAACAAAAATTATATTAACATGAAATTATCATCAGGATCCAAGGTCTTAAAAAAGCCCTTTATAATAAAAACAGTAAATGGAGATATAAAAACAAATAAGAAAACTAGTGGAAAATTTTTTCAAAGTGTAGGAAACAATACTGAAATAGATTTTTTTATCCTACCTGGATTATCAACGTTTGATGGAATCATTGGTGATGATACCTTAAAAGAGCTTGATGCAGTGATTGACAGAGGGAGAAAGTTATTAACAATCACTTCTAATATAAAAATTCCAATTAAAGAAAAAGTAACCACACAGGTTGGTAATATCGAGATTGGAGGTAATCACTTATCAGCAGAAAAAGACAAGCTAGTCGAAGATTTAACCCATAAATTTAAGGAGCTTTTCGGTCCAATACAAGCCGAAGATTTAATAGACACAAGCGTAGAAGCAGAAATAAAAACAACAACTGAGGATCCCATCTATACTAAATCTTATCCTTATCCGGCTAATATGAGATCTGAAGTGAAGAGCAGATTAAAAAACTTCTACAGGATGGGATTATAAGACCATCTAAAAGCCCATACAATTCCCCCATATGGATTGTGGATAAGAAACTGGATGATTCGGGCATAAAAAAATTTCGAATGGTTGTTGACTACAAAAGATTAAATGCTGTTACTATTTCAGACACATATCCAATACTTGATATAACAAACACTATTGCCAGTCTAGGCAACTCAAAGTTTTTTACAACTGTTGACCTTACATCTGGAATTCATCAGATAAAAATGAAAGAAAGTGATATTCCAAAAACAGAATTCTCGACAGTGAATGGCAAGTATGAGTTTCTAAGATTACCTTTTGGTCTCAAAAATGCACCGTCCATTTTTCAAAGAATGATAGATGAGTTTCTGAGAAACCGAGTTCTTAGGATACATAATTACAAATCAAGTTAAAGTTAAAGTTAAAGTTAAAGTTAAAGCGATTCGCAATATTAAAAGTCCAAGTAACTTGAAAGAACTGAAAGGTTTTTTGGGATTAGCATCATATTACAGATGATTTATTAGGAAGTTTGCGCAGATCGCCAAACCTCTAACAAACTTAACTAGAGGTGAAAACGCAAAAGTGAAAGCAAACCAATCTCGGAAGATTTCAATTAGCTTAAATGAAAAAGAATTAAAAGCTTTTTCAACTTTGAAGGAATTATTATCTTCGGCGGTTGTGCTTATCTTTCCAGATTTTGAAAAAGCATTTTTACTTACAACTGATGCATCACAACATGCGATTGGCGCAGTCCTCTCGCAAGGTGAACTTGGAAAAGATAATCCCATTGCGTATATTTCTAGATCTTTGAATAGAACCGAAAAACATTATGCAACAAACGAAAAGGAGATGCTGGCAATTGGGTTAGAGAATTTTAGAAATTATCTATATGGAGCCAAAAAAGTAAAAATAATTACTGATCATCAGCCGTTAACTTTCACTCTGAGCAATAAAAACAACAATGCTAAGTTAAAACGGTGGAAAGCCCGTATAGAAGAGTATAATTATGAGCTTATTTACAAACCAGGATCAAATAATAAGGTTGTGGATGCTTTGTCGAGACTAGAAACAGAGGCAAATATATTGACGTCTCTTCAATGGAAACAGTCCACAGTGCAGAAGAGGATAATACATCACTCATTCCTCACTGTGAAGCATCGATTAATGTGTTTAAGCATCAAATAATTCTAAGCGAAGGTAATGATGATTGTGTGTATAAAGAACCCCATCCTGGTTATCACAGATATTACATAAGCCTAAACAAGTTTAACAAAGATAATTTAATTGAATCTTTGGAAGAAAAACTGCATCCTACCATACTTAATGGATTAAAAATTCCTGAAAAATATATTCAGATGTTACAAGAAATTTTTAAGGAATACTTTGCTAACTTCAAGATTCGTATAACTCAAAAAGTCGTTCAAAACATAAATAAGGAAGAGGACAAATTTAAAATTATTCAAGAAGAACACAAAAGGCCACATCGTAATTCCCAAGAAAATAAAGAACAAATTCTTGAGAAATACTACTTTCCTCATATGGCTAAATTGATAAAAAAGTACACACGCAATTGTGACATTTGTAATATCAACAGGTACGATCGACATCCAAATAATCCTAAGCTTCAAGAAACTCCAATTTCAACGTACCCAACCAAGATACTTCATATTGACTTAATAGAAATGAAGAAAGAAAAATTTGTAACATGTGTTGACAAACTTTTAAAATTTGCCAAATTTTTTAGAGTTAAAGATAAAACCGTCTTACAATTAAGAGATAAGATTACAAAAATCCTTCATTATTTTACTGCACCCAGAATGGTGGTAATGGATAATGAAAGAAGTTTCATTAGCCCAATAATAGCCGACTACATCAAAACACTCGGAATTGAAATATACTTTACACCAACACAGAGAAGCGAAGTGAACGGAACAGTCGAAAGGGTACATTCGACAATAATAGAAATTGTACGGTGCTTGCAGGAAGAGTATAAAGAGTCCTCCTTTAAAGAATTAATTAACATTGCAGTAGACCGGTACAACAATACCGTGCATTTGGTTACAAAAAGAAAACCAAGTGATGTATTTTTTGCAAGAACGCAACGGTTAAGCTACCAAGAGCTTATTGATTTCAAGACAAATGTAAATGAAGATGTTCTAGATAGAATAAGGAAAAACCAGAAAAACTTTCTTAATAGAAAAAATTTAAAAAGAAATGAACCTAAAACGTATTCACCTGGTGAAACAATTTTCGTAGCAGTAGAGCAAATCCAAGGCAAAAACAAAGCTAAATTTAAAAAAGAAGTAGTGGCCAAGGACAATAAAGTCACTGTCATGATGGTTTCAGGAAGACGAATACATAAGGCACAAATTAGAAATTAATATATAATTTTTTTTTTTTTTGACTTCACGAGACGTGAATTTTTTGAAGGGAGAAGAGTTAAGAGGATATGATAAAAAAGGCAGCAAGCCATGAAAAACGTAGTAGACAGAAAAAGTTATGTTTTCAGTACTTTTTGACTTATAAGTTAGTTTTGTGTAAATTAAATAAAAGAATAAACTATCAAATAATATATAGTTTAACTTTTATACCTCGATATACCAATAAATAAATATAAATATATTATCGAAATTTCTTTGAAAACATTCCAACATTTGTTGGCATAAAATAAATTAGAGGAGTTATTTCAATAATCAAAAATATTACCATTTATGAATATTTTTTATTATTTTCAATTAACTCCAATCACAATTTAGGTATTTGTATTTCCCTTTTGCTAAAATTTAATTAGTTATAAATATGAATTATCCTGAAATTTATGCTAGTAAATTACTAGTTTTTTGATTCATTTTTGGTTTTTATTAATAATTACAATAAATACTAAGAGGATTTTATTTTTGTACAATAAATTTGAAAATCTTAAATCCAATAAGAAATATAACTAATCATTTCCTTAGAAATTATAAAAAAAATAGAAATATGATAATGGAAATAAAATATCAGACTTGGCATATTCTTAAATTGTAATTTTTGTTTATTTACTCAAACTTAGTTTGTTGTTTTCTATTTTAATTTGAGTGTCTGGTTTTTAAAAAAGTAAAAAAGAACTATTTATTCCCTGCTGTTTTATTTAGTTCTATTTAACTACATTGAGTCAAACAACTGTTAGCTAATTTTTGTTGGAGTTTCAGAAAAAACACTTGAAGTTTGAATTGGAACATAATTGTAGCATAACTAGCATAACTTGAAATAATTAAATAATTATAGATAAACGTTAGAAAAATTCCAAATCTATGGATCTGAGTTTGTGAATTTTGGTTAATTAAAAACCAATTGATAGATTTCAGACATAAAATTTTATAAATGGACTAAAGTTATTTTGCAAGTTAAAGTTAAAGTTAAAGTTAAAGTTAAAGCGATTCGCAATATTAAAAGTCCAAGTAACTTGAAAGAACTGAAAGGTTTTTTGGGATTAGCATCATATTACAGATGATTTATTAGGAAGTTTGCGCAGATCGCCAAACCTCTAACAAACTTAACTAGAGGTGAAAACGCAAAAGTGAAAGCAAACCAATCTCGGAAGATTTCAATTAGCTTAAATGAAAAAGAATTAAAAGCTTTTTCAACTTTGAAGGAATTATTATCTTCGGCGGTTGTGCTTATCTTTCCAGATTTTGAAAAAGCATTTTTACTTACAACTGATGCATCACAACATGCGATTGGCGCAGTCCTCTCGCAAGGTGAACTTGGAAAAGATAATCCCATTGCGTATATTTCTAGATCTTTGAATAGAACCGAAAAACATTATGCAACAAACGAAAAGGAGATGCTGGCAATTGGGTTAGAGAATTTTAGAAATTATCTATATGGAGCCAAAAAAGTAAAAATAATTACTGATCATCAGCCGTTAACTTTCACTCTGAGCAATAAAAACAACAATGCTAAGTTAAAACGGTGGAAAGCCCGTATAGAAGAGTATAATTATGAGCTTATTTACAAACCAGGATCAAATAATAAGGTTGTGGATGCTTTGTCGAGACTAGAAACAGAGGCAAATATATTGACGTCTCTTCAATGGAAACAGTCCACAGTGCAGAAGAGGATAATACATCACTCATTCCTCACTGTGAAGCATCGATTAATGTGTTTAAGCATCAAATAATTCTAAGCGAAGGTAATGATGATTGTGTGTATAAAGAACCCCATCCTGGTTATCACAGATATTACATAAGCCTAAACAAGTTTAACAAAGATAATTTAATTGAATCTTTGGAAGAAAAACTGCATCCTACCATACTTAATGGATTAAAAATTCCTGAAAAATATATTCAGATGTTACAAGAAATTTTTAAGGAATACTTTGCTAACTTCAAGATTCGTATAACTCAAAAAGTCGTTCAAAACATAAATAAGGAAGAGGACAAATTTAAAATTATTCAAGAAGAACACAAAAGGCCACATCGTAATTCCCAAGAAAATAAAGAACAAATTCTTGAGAAATACTACTTTCCTCATATGGCTAAATTGATAAAAAAGTACACACGCAATTGTGACATTTGTAATATCAACAGGTACGATCGACATCCAAATTCCTAAGCTTCAAGAAACTCCAATTTCAACGTACCCAACCAAGATACTTCATATTGACTTAATAGAAATGAAGAAAGAAAAATTTGTAACATGTGTTGACAAACTTTTAAAATTTGCCAAATTTTTTAGAAATTTTTTAGAAATTATAAAAAAAATAGAAATATGATAATGGAAATAAAATATCAGACTTGGCATATTCTTAAATTGTAATTTTTGTTTATTTACTCAAACTTAGTTTGTTGTTTTCTATTTTAATTTGAGTGTCTGGTTTTTAAAAAAGTAAAAAAGAACTATTTATTCCCTGCTGTTTTATTTAGTTCTATTTAACTACATTGAGTCAAACAACTGTTAGCTAATTTTTGTTGGAGTTTCAGAAAAAACACTTGAAGTTTGAATTGGAACATAATTGTAGCATAACTAGCAAGACTTAAATTGATGCTTAATATATGCTAGAATAAATCATATACTTATGTGAAGATTTTCACTTGTAAATAAAATTATCATTTTTAAATCCAAGTTAGAAACCTTAATCTTCTACACTGGAATTTTCATTTAAATTTGCATATATACAAATAAAATACTTGAAATAATTAAATAATTATAGATAAACGTTAGAAAAATTCCAAATCTATGGATCTGAGTTTGTGAATTTTGGTTAATTAAAAACCAATTGATAGATTTCAGACATAAAATTTTATAAATGGACTAAAGTTATTTTGCATGGTACAAAATAGCCAGCCAGAGTCATAGATCGGATATTGTATGTGATTTGAATTTTACAAGGATAGGAATACAACTGTTGCTTCCAAAATTATTTACGGGGCTTATATAGAGTAGATTAGCAAAGTTAATAAAGCAAGTGTATAAGTGTTGAATAGCTTGTTTGAAGCTAACAAATCCGTTTCGATGACTTAATCACTGAAAATGAAAAAAGAATTTTCTTTAGAAATCCAAATGTTCTTCTGCAAAAAGTATTCTTCAAAATATGTAGGTTGAGATTTGTATTTTCTATTTTGACTTGCTAGAAACTGGATAAACCACAATCTGAAAAGTTTGATTTATTAAATCATTATTTAATTAAAAAAATTCAAAGAATTGTCAGCAGAAAGAGAGTTGTGCTTCTATATTACTATAACAAAATTAATTATTTATTACTAATTTTCGTTCTGATAAGAAAAATTAAGCTTTTGTATCACAAATTAGGTCAAAAAAATTTTTTTTGATTAACAAAACTTTAGCTTAGACAAGAATATATGGTCAAAACTGCCCAAAGGCATAAAACTTATAATCAAATTATTTTTGATATTCAAGCATGGTAAATATTTTCTTTAGCTTAGAGGGCTTTAATCAAAAGGAAATAAATAAAAAATTTGTAAATTTAGGAAAATTAAATTGCAAAAAATTTAACTTTTTAATTGGTGAATTAAAAAATCTTCAGCACTTTTGGAACTAAATATATGTTAAGAATTGACAAAAAATATTCCAGCATACACCAAACATGGGGTGGGAAGCTCTGAAGGAAACATTTTAAATAAAATCCCTATTTTATATGAGTTATTTCTTATTGATCAATATTTTTGTTTAATGGGATAAGATAATTTTTGTAGATATTAGCTCAAAATTTAAATTTAAATGATAAAATATAAAAGGGATATACGTTGGATATACTTATTACTAATTTTGAAAATTATTAAATATATTTAATTAATTATTTGTGTTTAATTGATTAGTTATACGTTTGTTCAGTTATGTTGCCCTAAATACGTAAAACTGAATACCCTGGTAAATTTTTATTTTAACAACTTAAATAATCTTTAAAATAACTTCATATTGAATTTTGAATCATAAATGCAAGGCAGCATTTGAAATACGACAATTGTTAGTATTAATTTCCTATTAAAACTCATAAACTTAAGTTCTCAGAATCTGTCACATATGGATATTCACACATTCATCATAATTTAAAGGTAAATGCCAACCAAAAAAGGTAATTAAAAGATAAGTTAACAATAAAACTAGGATAACTTGCTAACCAAACTAAAACTCGTTTTTTATCGAATTTTAAAGAGCGTCTTTGATTCCAAAACAAATGAATAGTATTTTTACACTAACAATAAGATTAGCTCAAGCGAGTGGTACCTCAAAGCTATTCACAACCACCCTTTGATTTTCATTTTATAGAATAGAATATTATAAAAGCCACAAAGTATACAACATAAGTTGCATTTAAGTTTTACCAGAAATAAATACATTTTTATTCCTTTACTGTCAATACTTTTCAATGGTTGTAACTATTTATATTTTCTTTAACAGCTAACTAAAATAGATTATCATCGAGGTCCGGTCACTTCTGTAAAAGTCAGTTCTGCCAGTGATGTTTTAATCTCTTCTAGCTGCGACAAAAAAATTTGCCTTTGGTCACTCGACGACTACAGCCTTTTAAATTGTATACAAATCAACAAAGCAGTACTTAGAATGGAAATATCGGCTGATTCAGTAAGTACAAAGTTTTTATGTATATTTTTAAGCAAGTAAAAAATTTAATATTTTCTAAATATGTTAATTCAATTCAGTTATTGAATTATTATTTTAAGAAATCTCTCTCTATTCCATAAAACAATGATTTGAAAATTTTAATATAAATAATTCATTTTTTATTAAATTTTCCATTTTATTTTATGTCAAACAATATTATCAAATATTGACTCAAATAATGGGTGCTATGTTATTTAATTTCATATCTATACTCGTTTATATATTTTCTTTCCAAAAACTATAATTCACCAACTCAACTCGTATCCAGTTGTTGATATTGACATACATTAAGTCCTTTACTACCCTAAATAAAAGCACTTAACATCAGAACATTTCAAATAATCCAATTTTATTGATTTAAACATCCAACAGGTATTTCTGTTAGCCTATTGTGATGATAATGGTCTCTATTTACGTACTCTTGCAACTGGTACGGAGCTTCATCCTCTTAAAGGGCATAAATCAAAGGTAGTTAAAGAATTAATATCTATACAAGATAATCGTCAAATTAAAGATTTATTTGGCTTATTATTAAGGTACGTGTAATGACAATAGCTATGGATAGCCAAAGAGCAATTATTGGATGTGATGATACACGTGCTCTTATATTTGATATGCATTCGGGACGTCTTATTCGTTCTTTTCCACCGAATCCTGGACCTGTAACAGCTTTATATGTTATGGAAAATGATGATTTTTTAATTACAGTTGGAGGAAATAAAATCACATTTTATTCATTTCGTAGTGAAGAAATCTATACTGGTCCATATACAGCTTTACCAAAAAAAAGAAAAGTGCCTCGTTTAATGCCATCTCAACGTTCTATGAATGCTGCGAATCTTCCACCTGTCACATGTTTTGATATTTCACGGGACTCTCAATTGGCAGCTGTTTGTTCTAGTAAAATAATTCATATACTTCAAATAAATACACCCCAACTACAAACAACATTTGAAGGACATTCTGGATTAGTGACATGTGTTTGTTTTTCACCTAATAGTGAATTTATAGCTTCTGGTTCAGAAGATAAAACTGTTAATATATGGATTTTAGCTTTAAGAATTACAGCAACAGTATTCAAGGTAAGTTCAATGAATACATTTGTGATCTATTTTGTTAGAAAATTAGTATTTTCATAGGGTCATAATGCAACAATCAGCTGTGTTGTGGTATTAATGGATTCTAGAAGAATTATATCTTCGGATAAAGATGGTCTTTTATATGTTTGGCTAGCTGATTCTGGAACACTTTTACAAACTGTCCAAGGTCCATATAAGCATTTGGCAGCTACTAACAATATGAAATTTGCTGTAAGTCTGTCTTTAATTATTTAGCTTTATGTAGAAATATTTGAAAATATTTTGTGATCAATAAAGAAAAGATAGATGTGCAAAAAAATTTGAAATTGATTAAGCTGAGAAAATATTTTTATTTATTATAGTTTTGAACTAGGATCTTCATTTTGCAAATAGATAAAGCAAAAACTACTGAAAGCCGTTAATTTTTCATACAGAGCAAGAAAAAAGCAAACCTTAGTGTAACAAGTAAACAAGAATAATTTTTTTTGAGAAATTTTTTGCTATCTAGAAATAGTTTTACTATTAAAACAGTTAAACAGTTTTTCTGCTTTTGATCGTAAAGCAACGATTTTCTGTATTAAACAACGAAGTATTAATCGTGCCAGCCTCGGATCTACGATTTATCTGAACCGGGGCAGATACTTGTAATGGCGCCCCTTCAATCTAACATTGTAATAAATAACTTAAAAAATTCAAAAACGAAAATACTGGGTAGGGTTATAATGATCGGAGAAATAAGAACTCTATAATAAATTTTAACTCTTTCATACATAAGAATTTTTACCTACTAAGATCGCCCAGTTGTCGAAATTCGACATTTCAACAATACATCGAAAAAAAACAAAATGGAATATATTCTTGAATAATATTTCGTTTGGTACCGAGTTTATATTTATGTTTATATTTATGTCTCTGCTTGCAATACAAATATATGGCAAGCATCAACGTAGATATACACTCGGTTTATTCACGCGTTAACCGAATTGAGCCGAAGAAAGAAAAAAATAAAAACAATAAAAAGGCAAAACAGAGCCGGTGAACAGCTGTACTGTGTTAGGCTGCCTGCAGAGTGCCGGGTTACAGCCGAGCTGACACCGATTCCCATTGCAATAGTCTAATCTTTGGTAGGCTTGCACTCTGAATACTTTGAGCAAATTCTTATTGATTTACCCATAACGACTTTATAGTCTTCGGTATCGGGATCGGCGTCAGCTCGGCTGTAAGCCCGCATTCTGCAGACAGCCTTATGCTGCTACATATAACACAACACAACACGATCGTTCAACGTCCTGCTTTGGCTTTATATTGTTGTTGTTTTATCTCCCATGCATTTTATATGGGAAAAAAATGCAATACACATCACTTATTTACGAGTAATATGTTTGGAATTTTGCAATAGTTTTTCCATTCTGCACATTTTGGCGACATCACCTTTCGAATAAATCTGATTTGAGTGAAATCGGTTGAGTTTGAATAACTTTAAAAGGGAGAGCATAAAAACGCCTTGCTTATTGATATATGGTAGATTAGACAAGTTAAACAGTATACACATCTTCAATTTTTAGGTCCCATCTTTTTTTCTCGTTTATCTTGCTACAAACTTACGCTTTGCTTCCTTCGAAAGAAACTATTAGCTTATCAAAGTTCGCCTTATAGGCACTTTTATTTTCAATAGTTTGTCGTGCTTGTACAGAAGCTGTATAAGTTCTAATGCACTTGATTTTTATTCAATTCCCATCTTTAAATATGATGAATTCCTGACAAAAATCAACTGTATTCAAATTTTTTCAATATTTATACGCTAGATCAGCAGATCTTCTGTCGACATATTCAAAGATGCATGGCCACATAAGAAGACAAAATTTTCATGTAAAATTTTTGCACTCTCTACCCTTAAAATTTTTTTTGGAATTTTGTCAAATACAACTTTTATTTCTTTAGAAATTAGTTGAACTGAGTCTAGCACTCTGGGCTCCTCTTCGCAGATTTTGTCACGTTGTTTTTTCCTCCTAGATTCTCGTTTTTTTCTTAGGACCTGTAAGAACTGGTCGCCCGACGTAGGCACCCCGGCTTGCCCCACCCTCCCTAGATCCGGGCTTGAACCGTGCTATGTATGATATAATTTTGAAAAGCCTTTTTATGGATACTAGCAATAAAACAAATTTAAATAACTACAGGCAAAAGTTTTTAGGGATCATTTAAATACAATCCCTATTATTCTGGTTGAAGGCTAAAAAGAAAACAGTTACTTGAGAAAAATAAAGGAAGGTATAAGAAAGTACGCTAAAAAATCAAAGAAATTTATTTTTCGGATGAATTCTATGGCCAACCATTATATCAGAATAATCGTGAAAAGATAGCTACCCAACATAGGCATGATAATCATTGGCGAAAATTATATTTATCTTCTTGATAGAAACTTAATAGCCTAAATAGTCAAGAAAAACTTCTATGCACTAAAAACTCAAAGAATTAAATGACTTTTTACATTATTAATGTAAATCATACTTCTTTCTTCTAAGATATGCACAAATGGTGATAATAGTCTCAAAATCTGGTCTTTAACACGTGAAGATGAGAAATATACCGTTTCACATTCAGATGAAATAACCTGCTTTGTTATAACAGTTGACTCTTTATATATCATAACTGGATCAAAAGATATGTCACTCAAAGTATGGCAGGCAACAGGTGGTAAATTAGCTCAAGTTCTTGTTGGTCATAGTAATGCCGTTACCTGTGTTGCACTATCAGCAACAAATAAAACCCAAGTTATTTCTGGATCAAAGGACTGTAACCTAATCATATGGGATATTCATACAGGAGAAGAAATACACACATTAGCTGGCCATCTAGCACAAGTTACATGTGTTAAAGTATCAGCAGATGGTATTAAATTAATTCCAAAACTATGTTTATATATAAATTTTCAATGTTTTCCTTTTTGCAATATTTATATAGGTAGTACAGCAGTATCAGGAAGTGATGATAAAACTTTGATAGTTTGGGAAACAAAGCGAGGACTTGCTCTAACATCATTACAACTACATGTACCATTTACTCGTTTTGATATAAGTTTGGAATGTTCTAGAATTTTAGTACAACTGGTAGATAACTTTAATTTACCAGTTATTTGTTTGCATAATACTCCAGCAAGTTATGTTAAACTTCCAACATATTCAGCTCCAGCACGTGATGTTGAAGGTAATTTTAAGCTCTTAAAATTTATTCACAGAAAATTATATTATTTGTTTGCAATTAATATTTATTATTAGATTTACGACCTGCAGGACCAAAACGACAAATGCGTCGACTTTTGAAAAAGGAAGTTTCATTAGATACATATACATGGCAAAAAAAATATGGACATCTTACATCATCAGTGATGATGGCACAAGTTGATGAACGGTTAAAACGTCGTTTTTCGGTTTCTGCAAGCATGGAAGAAATATCGAAAATAGCTGAAATGAAATCTATTGCTTCTCAGGCAAGCATAGGCCCAGAACAAGCAGCTCTGGCACAATCTCAACATTTTGATCAATTAGAGGCACTCTGGAATAAACATTCACCACCAAGAAGACGTCATAATACGGTAAGTGAAAAATTTCTTTTCTACAATTATAACTCGTTAGTGAAGTGGGGCGTCAATGTATTAATGTTTTGTCTTGAATTTTGTTGCGACAGATTTTTACTATACCTTCAATACTGTTAAAGTTAAATCACGTTTTTGATTGAACTGTTTCAATTGAATGAAAAAATTTCATAATAATTTAGTAGTATAAAATAGCATTTCACTCTTTTTCCTTCTATTATTTAAAATGTTAAAGCCAAAAATTTTAAGCTTTTAAGTTTACAAACCCAAACTTTTCAGTCACTAATATTATTATATCACTGAAAATGATCACTTTACTATTACTTTGGATGAGCTTTGAAAACACGAGAGTGTTTCTGCTCCTTGCCAGGGCTCCTTATTCTTAAAACTCCCAATTTTGCTAAAAATCACCATATATATATAGACTTGTCCTGTAAACTCAAATTCAAAATGCTTTTAGTTATTCAAAACTGTCAACGATGTTTCTTAGTTTTTGAATTCTCAAAATTGATATGTTTACCTTTTTTTGGTTTCAAATTCTTATTTTTATAATTTTCTGCGACACTGTATGCTGATGAACAAATTTCAAAACTATCAAGGATACAAACTCAAAAAAACACCAAAATATTATCACTATAGGAAAATAAATTTTATTTGTTTTTACAATTTTTAATAAATACCCGTAATGGCACATTATTTTTAAAATTGATGTCAGTTTTGAAAACCCAAACATTTAGAAATCGGTTTCATCTCCAGCTACAAGACTGTGAATTTAATTCATGACCCACAAAAAGTATGTAAAAAGTTAAATTCGTAGAACAAAAGCTATTATTAAAAAAAACAGCTTTACCCGACTTATGAGTCTAGAAAAACATATATAAATGAAAATCTAATAATATCACAAAACGAGAAAATTCTTTTAATTAAATACTGCCTTTGATGAAAGGTTTTAGTAAAGTTTGTCGTATATGGTAAATAATTTAATAAACTCAGTTCGGCTAGTTAAAAAGGATAAAGAATCATTGTTTTAAACATGACAAAATAGTAAAGATTAATGAAAAAGTTTGCGGCTTAAAAAATTGTACTAGGTAAATATATATGTAACACAATTTATAAAAAATGCTTCTCGAATGTTTTATTTTTTGTTCTTTTTTATTAACAGTTTTAAAAAACAGATATTAACGTAGTAGTATTTATTTGTTAAAATAATAATTCCAAGCAAACCTTGAAAAGTTTTTTAGTTCTTTTACTTCCAATTTTTTATGTATATTTTATAATAAAAAACCGACATAAGCACTGTAAACTAACATGCGCACATATATACTTTGACATATCATTAGCTTTTAGTTAATAAAAAAATTAAATAAAACTATATATATTAGCGGAGACACACATTACTAAGGTGTAAGACCCTAGTCAAACAGACGAAAGAATCTAGTTTTTTTAAATCTAATCTTTTCAAAGAACCCGAGATCTTTTACCCCCATGACACACAGCGAAAATCTAGTATTTTGAACTAAATTGCCAAAAACTAATCAGCTGGTTTTGTATTGTTTGGTAGATGCTGTGGTTTAAAAAATTACTAAAAATAGATGCAAATATAAAATAATTTTTTTACTTTTTTACTTTCTAAATAAAATAAATAGCAGGCAAAAATATACGAACAGGAAATATTTTAAATTGCAAATAAATAACAAATTTAGAAGAAATAGTAGATGATTCAATTATTATAGTAAAAGCAAAATATAAATTATTTAGTTTTAATTTGAAAAATAAAAAATAAATAGTTGAATTATTCGTTAATATAAAAAACTAAATAAAGTTTATTAGAAAATTTTTTAAAAAAATATAAACATTTAACTAAGCAATGGAAACTTCTTAAAAAACAAAACAGCTTTTTTATGATTTAGATTTTATTTATAATTATACTTTTTAAAGCATTAAAACCCTTTTATATACATACATATATACATATGTAATAGTTGAATATTTTATACAATTGTATAGTCAAAAGTTGATTCCCTTACTTTACGGTTTTCATAATCCTTAAATTTTTGTAATTCTATTAGCAAGCAGAGTCGGCTTGACCATTAAACATCAACTATTATTTGATTTTTTTTCATAATTAAATATTAAATAAAATTACCTACAATTTTATCAAATCATTCAATGTAATTTCACAAGGATCTTCAGATTTGACTATGTCATAGGCTTATCTTCAAAATTTACTACTAGTTCAATTTTATTAGCAATAATTAGCTATCCAACACCCTTGCAAAAATAATTTAATGTAAATGAATCAACTAAAAATTAAATAACACAAAAAACCACGTTCATGTTGCTAGTTAAATTGGATAAGATTTGATTAGATTATAAAGTAATAAACCACGTACATCGCGACTTCTGATTGGCTGAGACAAGGAATCAGATTCAACTAGATTCTTCGTCTGTTTGAGTGTTAAGCACATCTATAGTTAATGTACATTAGGCCATAACATAGCATCCGAAACAAAAATTATCAAATACAGATAAGCTACATGTGTTTTAAGGTTATGTACATCCGCACTTTAGGTAATTGGGCTCAAAACTTTAAGGTTAAGGCTGTGGGCTAAAGGGGAAGTAACTTTGACCTTCTTGAAGCAATTATAGCGACTTTTCCTATTTTTCTAGTATTTATAAGCATTTGCCAATAAATCTGTTGTTTTTTACACTAACCTACACATTTTTATACTTGAGACGCCCTTTAGAGACTTCAATTTTTCACGATACCTTTCTTTAAAAAAAAAACTGTGCTTGCTCTGACATTCATTAAAATAACTTTATTTATTATTAAAGAAAACTCCAAAAATCATCTTATGATTTATTTTTCTTTGTTAGTATTTTTTATTAGGAAATAGTAGTACATTCTAAAATCAACAAGAAGGATAAGCTTGATTTTTGTGCATAGGCTTACAAATCGAGACTGGCCGAACGACAAATAAACAAAAGAGTAAAGAATATTCACATTACATTGCGTGCAGATGATCTGTACGGACCGTCGCGACGCACATCTTGGGAACACCTGGTGTAGGCTATTTTTTACAATATATTGAGTTGTTCGGAAAGTCATTTCGGTTTTTTCTTTTGGTAAGAAAGAAACAAAATTTTTTTAGAGTGTATAAACGTTTACTTGAATTTTATAATCTCCGTTTTAGCCCACAGTCTTTAATGCAACGAAGCTTATTTTGTTATATAAGAAAAGGTAGAACCCATATGAGTTCTTTCTTTCTATGGGAAATTTCACGTCATCATGAACGTTCTAATTCAAAAAATTTAATCTCTCAGCAATGTCACGGGCTGTTATTCGCTGGTTTGCATCTATCAATGTCCTTAATTTGTCTTCATCGGCTTTAATGTCCTTTACAGAACATTGTTCATCTTCAACACCGAAATTGCGGAAACGAAATTTTGCAAACCAATTTTGGCAATGTCTTTCGGTCAATACATCTTACAATTTTTACCTTTCCGATAGTAAAAGAGTAAAATATGCCGAAAATGCTGCTTTCGACTTTCAATCTTTTATTGGGGACCAAACAAAAAGAGTCAAAAAAATTTTTTAACAAAAAAGCTGTCGAAATATTGAATAATTATGTGGCTTAAATATGAAGTTGGCCGTAAAAAAACCAATTTGGTCCGCTGTTGGGAAAAAACTAAATTACTTTCCGAACAACATAATATAAAAACTCCTTTGATATTCTAAAAAAATCTATTAAAAGAATTTTTTTTAATAATATTCGATTTCTACTGTTACTGATGGGTATGTTTTTCTTCTTTTACTAAAATAATATAAACTCCACTACTTACAAGTGCTTTTAACTCTTTTAATTGCATTACAAAAAGAAACTATCAAAAAAATTTGGAAAGTTATATAGGTATATGTACTTTTTCGCAATATTGTCAGCGTTGTTACTGTGCTCATGAAAGTTGTGATTTCAGAATGTATAAACCAGCTCAATAATTTCAAGAGTTACTTCCACTGTGCTTTAGTGGCTCATAAATTTAAATAATAACTTAATAAAGGAAAAGTTTTAGATTTAATATTTGAAACAAAATTTTTAAAAATTTTTAAGGGGAATCAATAGATTTGCATTTAAGTAAAACATTTTTAGGAAGTTCACTCACAGGCTCATGTTGTGACTCCTATTATTATAAAAAATATATCAAGAATTTTATGTAACAAAATTTAAATAATAAAGTAACTAATTTTTTAAAGTTTAATTCCAAAAAACAAAATTTAAAAATGATAAAATGTACAAAAGAGCTTGGATCATAAATTTGGAATAGTTAGTTTGTCTACATCAAGTCAGAAAAAAAGGCGATTAGCTGCACAGATTAAGTTTGGAGATCTAAGATCCAAAGTATTATTTTCGAAAATAAACTTTTAAAATAATTCCTAGAAATATCAAAGTTTTAAAAAAAATTTTAAAATCCTCTACGGAAATAAAATAGCTTATTTGTACTAATATTTAGCAAAATTTGGTATAAAATATGCAAAAAGGCATTAGAAAAATTAGGGATACATATTATACATTAGTCACTGTCATTATAACTTTCTATATAAAAGTGTAACTTCTGTTTACCAGTAAGGTAGAATTAGGTTTTCTAACCTCAACCTTGCTTCAAACTTTAAAATTTTCCTTAAAGCATAAATGCGTTATTGCAAACACCAATTGCAGAATTATGTCATCCAAATTCTAAATTAAGCGCTTTAAATACTTCTCCTTTTATTTGAAAATTTTTCATGTTATATACACAGTCATGGTCAGCTAAGGTTGATCCATGCCAACTTTCAGTTTAAAATTACTTGATTAAAAATTAACTAAATTTATGTTTAATGTATTGAACAATTTCCATAATGGCTATTTTTGCACACTGTTTAATGAATTTTTCTGTAATTTAGCTTTTCAGCATTTTTTATGCCTAATTTATGTATGAAAATCTCACTAATAAGTAATTCTCTTATTGAGTAACATCCATTTACTTAGCGGAACTTAAATAGAATTTCTATGGCACTGAATCTGTAGCTTCAAATTTTGTTAATAATTCAAAGCTCATTGATCTGTATCATTACCAAATTAAAATGTAGAAATACAAATTAGTTATTTTAAAAGTTTTAAAATATTTGCTAACACCCATTTTCTATTTTTTACTAATATTTAACTTTTTTTTACTTTAGTCACTGTCTCGACAATCCTCTCTGGTTGAAGATAGAATCGAATCATCTGATGAGGACGATTTTCAAGAGGAAAAAACAGGTACATTTGGTATGAATACACAACCTTATATTACTGAAACAAATGCATGGAAAACACAAGCCGCTAGTCACGATCACAATGTGTATAATGATATTTTTAAAGATACCATATTGGCATTCAAAACATTTAATATTGATTTATCATTATTTAAATCATTTACTGATTGTAATAGAAAAATTAAGGGAACAAAAAGTCATAATGATATTAACAATCAAAAAGACACCGACAGTTATCTAAGTGGTAATAATACAACACCTTGTGATGGTGACAGCTTAATAATTAATGATCCTTCAACTACTGAAACAGCAATGCGTAAAAGTAGATGCGGAAGAGATCGATATACACAATCCTGCATTTCACAATAATTAAATGTCTTTTTAATTGTTTCTATTGTATATGTTATCAAAGGTGCTATTAATTGTTTTAAGCACGGAAACTATGGAATGCTCTTCTATATTTTCAAAATTTGTTGTACATTTAAATATATTAATAAAAATTATATTCTTTATTTTGTCATAAAATAATTTGATTTCATTATTTTTTAGAATCAAAATTTTTTAATAATTTTATAGTTATTTTAGGAACACACAAAAAAACATTTGTTCATTGTAATATTGTTATCTTTAAACAAATGCCAAAATTAACTAAACAACAAGTGTTTTATCAAATGACTTTTAATTTATACGTTCATAATTGCTAATTAAAATTCTTAAAAAAGTAAATTTCTACTTTAATAACACTGAATCTTTATTTTCACTTCACTTTTTTGACATTCTTGTCAAAGACTTTAAATTACTCTCTGTGGTTTGATATATTTGCACGACTTCATTGAAATGTATGAAGTCTATAAACTCGATCAGAAGCTGCTTCAAGCTTGAGGTTTGTATGTAAGCGACTATTTCCCAACTTTAATGCTGCTCTTCGCGTCCAGGTGCATTCGGTAGAGAAAAAAATTTCCTTTTTAGATATTGAATACTTTGGACAGATTTTATAAAGCTTAATAGCAAAGAAAATAAGTTTTCTATATCTAATTTAGACGTACCTAGAAACACTCGCATAAAAACAATATCAATTGCATTCTTGGTACACAAAGTACTGTCCTATATAAAATTCAGAAAATAGAAAAACATTGACACTTTTCAAAGATTAACGCATATCTAAAAATATCTATTCTTTTCTATTTCATAATAGAATCGAAATCAAATCAAAGTTGTACAAAGCCATATATGCGAATTTGTTTGCTTCGAGCAATAAAAAAACACACGCAACATGTTACAAGCCTAATAACATGAACTTTGTTGTTAAGGTTAAAAATACCTCATGGGAAAAACATTAAATTTTATGAACTTCATGTTAGTTATTATCTGCCTTTGAATAGGAGTATCATAACTAATCTGACAAACCCGAGGGCTTAGGGTTGAAACTGGGAAAACTATAATAATATTTATGTCAATATTGTATAGGCTTCAAATTTTTTATAAAATGTAACTGAGTATTTATGGATTTCCTTTTGCATAGAAATTCAATAATTTCGTACATGAAATAATGTTGTAACAATAATTTGAAAATGGTAATAATGATATTTATTCTGAAATATACGGTTACTATATTTTATATTTGCGATATTTTAAGTGCCATAAATATTAATTTTTTCCACAACTAATCATGTGAGATTTCAATAGCAAACACTTCAGCTCAGAGCTGAAGAATCAAATAAAGTCAAAAATACTGCTTTGTGATTTTGAATGCAAACGTAGTGTCGCAAACACAGAATTCTGAATCTCACGTGCTTGCAGGGCTAAAAAGCCTATAGCCCTCGATTATAATAATGAATTTTATTTTTTCTTAGATTTTATTAAAAAAATTTTCTTAAGTAAAATATTTTATAGGACATTCAATCATGAGTTAAAAGATTTGTAATATCAAACAAAAAGATGATGAAAGTAGATGCTTGTGTATGTACCGTGTCTTAACTCAATTGAACGTTATTGAAAGGTGAAAGATCGTTTTCACTATTGAAAAGAGTGGAAAGTGTATTATGATCGAATTTATCGCAAGATAATCTCACTGCTTTATCGGAACTTGCTATAAACAATGAACTCGCTAGAAATTTAATTGTCGAAGAGATAATTCAAAATTTTGCTGGCATAAAAACTAGAAAAAAAACTTCTAAAAACTATTCAACTATTATTGTTAAATAAAATTTATAACCATAATTTTTGTGTATTTATTCACCTGTGCTCAATGACTTAAAAAAAAAATTTGTTCGGCCCTTACAGAAAGTTAGTCTTCGGCCCTTACAGAAAGTTAGTCTTCGGCCCAAAAATTCTTAAGACGGCCCTGCGTGCTTGATAGCAAAATTTCACACTCATTATATTGGGTGGACAAAGTGCAGTCATTTGGCCTAACAAGAAACCAAAAAATATACGATCTTTAAGAAGGCGTAGCGACATCCAAAGAAAATGCAAAATATCATCTTTATAAACGTGACTTTTGCACTAATAGACAAAATAAATGTTTCAAAATGATTTTAGGTTGAATATTTCAAGAGCTATAATATTCTTGCTTAGTTACTTACCGACTTACTTGCTTTTAAGGGGGACTTACATCACCAAAGAATCAAATATTTAGTGGTATGTAATTTTCCCAGAAGGGCTATTTGTCAGATAATTTTGCATTATTATGTTGCTGATGTATATTTCATATTATTTGAATTGTACTAATTTTTAGTTAAAAAGTTAAATTAAAGCTCGGCAAATAGCAACTACAACATTATGGAAAAATCAACGTATCACAAAAGTCTTATTTTTAACTATTATATCCACTTTCAATCTTATTTCATATACGATTCAGAAATTGGCAATAAACTGTTGTTTTTATTTTCATTCTAAAGCCACCAAACAATTTTGTTTACCTATTTTTAGCACCCTAATTTCATTCTTAAATTACACTCTTCTATACATTTAATAAGTCTCGCGTAGTAGAAAAAGATCTCATTTGTCTCTATATTTTTTAAATTTTAAAAAAGTTTTTTGTTCCAATTTGGATTATTCCCAAGGGAACAATTTGGTACAAATAACTTTTTCATTTGTAAAAGTTTTTATCTTTCTAAAAAATAAAAACTGCCTATATATTTAGATCAATAAAATATCATATGAAAGTCTGTCAGAGTAGCCTTTTTTTACATCATTTACCTAAAAACCCCTGTTATATGTATTGTTAAGACAAAATAAAAATTTCATTGCTTGGGCTTTTTTTAACTTTCATATGTGAAAGTATTTTAAATTTCAGATCTTTTTTTAAAAGAATAAAAAATTTATTAACTATAATTGAAAAATGCTTGTTAGAATATTTTGAATATTTTAAAAGCATATATAGAGAATTTCTAAAACGTACGTTCCAAGCTTATATTGAACGGTTTATAAATATGAACAATAACACAAAATTTATTAGCATTAGCAGAATTACCATTGATAACAAGAACAATAGAAACTAATCCTGACTATATTCTAATAAAAGGAAATGAAATTCCTTACTCGGGAAAATTTGCTTGGACTTAATTTTTAAACATACTTCCAAGAACTTCTTAATGCTTTTTTCAATGCCCTGGATAGACTTCCTTTTCATATACATATATATATATATATATACAGAACATATAAATCACAGTACTATGACTTTTTAGCACTGTGATATTAATTCTTTAAATCTACCATCTAAATTTTACTATGTAGCTTAATTTAGTAATAATAAGAACAACAAATATTTATTAGAAATAAGTTCTTTTAGTATAGAAAGTTTAAGTTTTAAATTAAAATTTTTACAGGGAATCAATTATCTTTTGTTTCAACTGCATGGTACCTAAAATTATTGCCTTTATTTTAGTTATTTTTTGCTTTAAAAAACATTAAACAGAAAGCCGTTTTATACATAGATATATTTTTATTTTTCTAATATTTTCTAAAAACATTATACTTGCCGAACGTCAGGTTATTTCCAAATCTTTTCAATAGTGCTTGCTACAATTAATGGACACCTTTAAATATATAAAATTGTTCTGCAAGATCATGCAAATGGGAATGCTCATATCGCTATTACTTCATTTAATTTATACATTATATTTTTACAATACACGCAACATTGCATACATTTCTAGTCTATGTCATCAGCCATCTAGAGCGGGAAAAATTAATTTAAATAATAGCAGGCTCTATTTGCGATTGTTTTTTAATTGTAACTATGTGCATTCATGTCAAGAAATAATTTGACTGAAAAATTAATATAGTACATAATCTTTATTATATTTTCTATTTTTCATATTATTTTCTTTAAACGATGTTGAACTCCCTTAAAAATCTCACAACTGCTTTTATTGTAAAAAATTAATTACAATTTATTTAATTAAAAGTAATTGCAGCATAATATTTTAAGGCAACCCACCACTAATTGAATACACAATTGCATAATATTCATTTCAACTAAGTTTTTCCGAAATAGGTACAGTAAACTATTAAGATATAAAGATCGCGTACCTTTATTTAAATTTCAAATTTCAGACCAATATAATATTTTCTTATGATAAAAAACGAATTTTAATTTATGCTAGTCCAGCTTGAAAATTTTTAATGTCTAGTTCCCAAAGAGTTCAAAATGGAGAAACATTCTATGAAACCTAATTAGAATAAGAAAGACAACTGGGTCAAAACCTAATACAGTCTTCAAAGGAAGAAGTTGCTGGAATATAATTTGAAGGCAAGCAAATATTAAATATTAGTAGTTTCAGTCTAATTAAGTTTGCCATTTTTTTCTCTTATTTGTTTTTTTTTTTTAAGTATTAATCTTAATCTGTGTTTTTTTAATTTAATTTCTTTTAAAATATAAAGAGAAAAATTAATTAGTGCTCAATTGGAAAATTTTTACCTACTTAAGCTTAGAATTACAACAAAAATTAAAGACCCTAATTCAATGAAACCACAAAATAAACTGAACAAAGGACAATTTATTAAAACTTTGTACATAAAAATAGAACCTCTTTTAGCTTAATGAATTTAATTTGGTATCCGTAGGGTTTGAAAAAATCTAGTTCCGATGGAACTTTCCAACAAAAGGGAATTAGTTTTTGGTATAAATGAAATCAGACAAGCCTGTAGCTAGGGCAATTCCTAATTAACTTCAACTATGAACTTATATATAATTCTACTTAAAACAAAAAACAACATTTTAGGAAATTTTTTAAAGTTCTTTTGATGTAATACTTGAAAAAAATGTTTTTTCTTAACGTGTGACTTCCTGGTTTCAATTCGTATTTTATTTATATGATATTAATTTATTTTGTCAGTTTTCTTTATGAAAAAATTTTTATCACTTCTCAGTGTATTTTGGCAGTAGTTTTAAAAGCATGCGCATTACAACACTAAAATATGACTCATTTATTTTTTCTTCTCAAATGTTGTACAAAAAATACACTTGCCGCCTGTTAGAACCTAATATGTTTGAATTTTTTGCTAGTACACTCCAAAAATAGCTCAAGATGTTCCCTACAACAGCCACTCTAGATGCTAGCTGCAGTCAGCCATCCTTAGAACACTAGGTTCTTTCGCTTAGAATGTATTGTGAGTAGATTGTAAAAAATGCAGCTACTTTCTTAATATATTATAAAAATTTTTAATTATTAAAATTTTATTATGACAAAAAAAAATTAAACATCAGGTAGATGACATACACTGCAACGAAGGACAATCTCTACTCATCTTGAGGAACCAGAATCGGAATAAAAGCTTCATATAAAAATTTCATAATTTTGGATACAGCATAAACATTTTTTTGGATGAAATGGAATAGAAAAAACTATAGTCAATTTAAATATACAAAATTGAATAAATTCTTAATTTAGATTTGATTCGAAAAAAATCGTATACACTAAAAACTGAATTTTATTTCTTAATGGTTTGTATAAATGATGTTTTCATAAGTAAAAGTAAGTTGACCAAAAGCAAATAAATATTTGTAAATTATATGTAGCTAATGTACTAAAAATATTGGACAGCCTGGAGCATTTTATAATTTAATTTTAAATCTGCTTACTATTTATAAGATTTTAGCAAAATAGAAAAATATGCTAGGTTTTAGTACATAAATGTGTTTGACATAGATATCATTAAAAATGTAGGCTTAGGTTCCTCGTTTTAAGCTGTATGAAAACAAAACGAGCTAAAATGAACAAGAACAAAATAACGCTGGTTAATAAATTACCTTAGAAAACCAACTATGTAAAATGTGAAATAAGCTAACGTCCATATCTAAAGTAATCTTAGGCCCTTTAGTGTGCTAAATTATTTTTTTCTGCTAAATAGTTACTAAAATCTTCTAGAAATTGTTTCAAAATATTAACCTAATTTTTATTAGTTTTACCTTCAGGATCATTGAAGTAAAAAATGTATTCCTATTTCATATTAAAATTTGTCATTAAATTATCTTTTATAAACTACATCAAAAACAGTTTTTTAAAAATATATGATACAGATTAGCTGTATATTTTGCAATAATATTGCTCTTTAGGCGTGTATTTAAGAAAGTTACATTGAAATTATTCTAGTGACAATTTCCACCTAGTGGGTTTTTATTTCGACACACATGCTATTCAATGTTTTTGGTGCTAGAGCAAGGAATGACTAGCAAGTAAGAGTATAAGAAGGAAGAAGTCCTTTTACAAGTAATGCCTATAGCTTTGCTATTCTTGGAGCTTTTTACTAAAGCTTTGCTTCAAAATATTCAATTTAAAAAGATAAACATTTTTTAACACATTTTTCTTGCATGTCAGTGTATATTTTCTTCCCAGAGTAGGACGCAAAAGAGTGGAAATATTGTCTCAGGCACCTTGAGTGCTAGAAATTTCATTGCAAAACAATTTACAATTTACAATTTACAAAACAATTTTTGTTTATCTTTTAGAAACCTGCAAAAAATGTGATAGTTTCATGACTAGCTATGTGCTCATAATAATTTTTACGGCTAGCTACATTTTATAAATATTTTAATATGAATTCCTTATTAAATATTTTCTTGAAAAAGTCTAAAAATTTTGCTGTAATTCTTATAAAATTATAAAATTTTGGTTCATAGGGTAAGAATTTTTTCTCAGTTTCTTAGTTCGGTAACTAAAGTAGGCAAAAGCCAATATTACTCAATTAACCATTCAACTTGTTTCTTACATGACTATCTTCATTAATAGCATTATTCCCAAACTTTTTGATACACATTTTTCGTAAACAAATTTTTATAAACTTTCAATTGTTCAGACTATGTAGTAAAGATTGAATAATGTCCTTATAATGTTAGATTCACTATCAATCCATTAAAATTGTTTACAATATCAACAACATATCTACTTTCATGTTCCAAAGGAATTATTTCATTTAATTGATTTTTGCATAGCTCAAAAAAAGCTACTTAAATTTTTTGGTCATATTTGAACAAAAAAATTTCCAAAGTGAATAAAAAAATTTAAAAATGATGCGCAAAATGAGGACATTTCAATGGAAATAGAAAAATTGAGTCATTTCAATGGAAGTTGAATATTTTATATCAAATTTATTGTATTTTTAGTTATTTTACTTTGAAATTGAAAATAAATAATTCAAACATTTTATTTTCAATATTAAGTAAGCCCTTGTAGTAAGTTTAAATTCAATCAACTCCATATCTTTCTGTTATTAGGCTTGTATTGTTTGGTTATCGAAAACAAGTAAAAGCTTTTAAGGACAAAAATTTTGTTATTAAATTAAGCCCTTTTTCCGTAAGCAAATCAATTTAAATTATGTCAAAACCTTTTCATACTTAATTTTTTGCTAAAAAAAACTTATTTTAAATTATCATAAACTTTTTACAATTTCATATAAAATTAATTATTTTTGAAATTTATTTGTAAAAAATAACTCATGAATCAAAAAATCGGCTTAACAAAATAACTTAAAACCGTTTTAGATATTTGCTAGATTAAATTTTTCATTACAAAAAATAAGTATTAAAAGTATTTGTAACATTTTGTTTAAATGTTTTTCAAAATGCTTTAAGCATCGTCAAAGTACTTTAAAAAGGCTTAAATTTAAAAAAAAATACGAAACACATGTTGAAGAAAAGGACCAAGTACAGAAAAAAATCAAATATTATAAAATTTGTTAGCTTCCTTAGAAAATCCGTTGCTTAAATTTCTTAAAAATTCATAGACACATTGTTAAAAAATATCATAAGAAGCTTACAAGACTAGAGTCTATATGAAGACCGAAAAGAATCAATTTTTGGCTCCCTTTTGAGGTATCTTCTACATATATATAAGGAGTCTATAAAGCAGATTAAATTTTTGTAAAATCAAATATGAAGAAATATCTTTTGTACATATAAATACCTATATTTTTAATAGAAAAGACATTTTTCATTCTTTAAGCTTTTACCTAAGTTCAATAAACCGATATTAAAGAATAAAAGTTAAGATTAGATTCATTTGAAAGCAAGTCAAATATTTTTCATTTTTAAATTTTTGTACTTATAATAGCTTGACATTTCGTGGTTGGATAAATATTAAGACAAATGTGATATTTTTTTTGTTTCATGGTCCCAAATGTCCGTTAATGATGCTAAAATATGCACGAGTTTGCTTTTATTCTTATGTAAAAGGTAAATAAGAGTGCAAAATCAAAAACCCAAACCTTTATAGCTCTTCGTTGTATTCTTTGTATATTTCGTAATAAATCTTTTTGGCTATAAGATGCTTCATCTAAACTGTAACAAAAGTATTTCAAAGATCAACTCGACCTGGATAACAACATTTTTAAGCTTTTATGTTCCATTTTTTGGATAGAAGAATTATTTACAAATCTTTAATGCTAACTAATTGTTTGGAGTCAACATATTTCCCGTTTTTGGCCTTCAATAATATGAGTAGTAATTGACTTACTTTCATACAGCTTACTGATTATCGGTAGTGGTAAAATTTTCCATGAGTAAATATTATAGTAATTAATCTGTGAAAAAGTACTATAATTTTTTATAGAAAACTTCGTCAAGAATATCGGACCAACAAAGCCATCAAATAGAATTTATTTTGTAAAAATTTAATATTTTTTTCTTGATTTGTTTTAAAAACTAACTAGAAAGTTGTTAATTTAGATAATAATTTAGATAATTTAGATAATTTAGATAAAACTATTTCTTCATAGTAAAATATATAGTTATAAAAAATGTATTATTTTTTGTTAGTGAAGCCATTTTATTTTTTTAAGAATTAATTTTATCTACATAGAATTAATAAAAATTTTAAAATCAAATCAAAAATAAACAATCATTACATAAAATGGAATTTCTACTAAATATCAGAGTTATTCATTGATTTTGGTCAAAAGTTGCTTTTATTCTAAAGTTATTTACAAAGGTATTTACGATATTATTATTCAAAACTAGTAAGCAATCTTTTTTTTTTTAAATAAATCTTAATTAAATAGTTACCATTCCATTGTTTATATCATTTATTTTTACAATATATATATACTGGATGTATAAAACATTCAAAACAATTCGTTAAGCTCTTAGTATTAATATTATATTTAGAAATAAAATTATGTTTTCTTTTTAAATATTTGATTAACTTGACAACCAAATGCCATTAAAATTGTAAAATTCCATAAGCCTCGACAATCACTAACAAAATTTACAGTTTCATTTAAAAATGTAAAACTGAGCTTGACCCTTAAATGTTAAATATATATTAAAAATTAAATAAAAAATAAAAAAAGAAAATAACTAAAATCAAAAATACATATTTATGCATTTTGGGAATTATTGTCAAATGCAAAATTGATGTGATAAATCTGATAAAAACTTAATAAATAATAAATTCATAAGGATGTTTCATTTATACCTGATGAAAGGAGTCGATTTGTAAATTTAATTTCCAGGGTTTACCCAGAGTGTTGGGTTTTTATTTAGCATACTTTTTAACACTTTCATTTATATGTATTTAGAAAAGTTAAAATTTTAAAGAATACGCTTTTCCCGACCAACATATATACAACTTTTTAAATTGTCTAATTTTGGGTGACCTTACCTTTTAAATATTCATATTAAATAAAAGTCTCTGATGGGAGTATTGGTTTAAATGTAGAAAAAAATACTTATTTCGTGAATTATTTGATAAATATGATTAAATAAATTTATTCAAACCTTTTGTACATTATTAAACATGACTTTAGCAATATTCTGTAATTTTTTTATTAGAAAATACCTACAAATACAGCTTTCCCTGTAACCTTTTCGGAAAAAGATGATTTGCAGTGATCACTGTACCTCAGCTGGAAATTACTTGAAATCAAAAACGCTTATGTTGTCTGATTTTTCTTTTTCACTTAAGAATTCCACCATTTTGTAAGTGGAAAATCCTTTAATGTAAAAAAAAATTCTAAAACTCAACGTTGGGAGGAGGTATTTTTTATGTAAAAAATGTCTACCAAGTTTGAAGAAAATCGGTAATGTACTTTTTAAATGGCAGAGATCACCAACTTTGAAAAAGTAGTTTTGAGAAAAACGTGCTTAAGAATTTTAAAGCTTATTTTACCTGGCATTAATTACCTGATAACTTTGACAGTTTTGCTTTGATCCACGGGATTATATTCCTGAAATATTAAAGAATAAGAAAAGACAATACAAAAAAATTGATTTTTAAATAGTTTAAAACCATAACCCCTTCCACCCCCCTCCCCTCTTAAGGCGCAGAAAATAAAATGAACCAACAATTGATCCAAAATAGTATTTTAAAGTAGATTATATTTTTGAAGTAGAAGTATATTTTTGTTGGTAAGGATCAATATTTTTTAGGCAAAAAAAATAATATTATAAAGATACTTACAGTCTAATAATTAAATTATAAGCTTTCATTGTTTGTATGGCCAAAACCTCTATTATTCTACTTTTTAAGCCTATATCTATGCAAGTTAAATCAATCAAAAAGCCAAATTTTCATTCCAATGATGTGTTCGATGATAATGAAATAGTTTTCCACGTGCAATATAAATATTTTAATCTTCTGCTACTATTGCAGAAGTAAACTAAATTTTCACTATTCTACATCAGCTTCAATGTTTTGCATGAATTAAAGATATAATTGCTTTAGGCGTGATGAAAATATGTACAATCTGTCTGAGGTTATCCAATAAACTTTATAAGGATTCTATAAAGCATTAAATTTTAATTATGAATATGGGCTTACTTTGTAAAATTAATTTATGCCTTCAAAAAGTTTAACATAGATTAATTTGAAAAGGACAAATGTAATTACTATCAAACTTGAAATATTATTATACTAATTTTCAAAATTATTTTAAAATATTTCATTAAATTATGCTAATTGAAATTTAGATTACTTTAATTAAATTAAATCTCTTTATTTATTTTTCTGCTTAATGAGTAAAATAAATTACAGAAGTAGAAAGTAAGAATGCTATTAGAAGTCGTACATCATAAAACTATTCATTGAAGTCAAAATTACTCAATATTTCAATGAATAAAGAAAATCTTTAGATTTTGAAAATTCTGAGTACAAAAAGATATTAAAGATAAAAAATAACTCAAACAACATTAAAAAACTGAATAATTCTAAATTTCACACAGCAAAAGCAATGAAAGTTGAAAGAAAAGTTTGTATTTGAATACTTCTTTGAGCAGTTAATTTATGTAAAATAAATTGGATTTATGCAAAATAGGATAAAAGAATTAGAAAGTAAATCATGTTTTCAGTTAAATTCTTGAAGATTACTTAAGACAAGTTCTTAATTTACTTCATAAATCATTCAGATATTCAAAATAAAACAATAATTTTATCATTGATCAAAATACAAATGATATCTTGAATTTTGAATAAAGTCTTCCCTCCTCCACTTACAGCCATTGCCACAACTAATATTTTAGATTAGTACATTTTTTGTATATCATTCTTTATATTATTATAATTTGTTACAATTTAAGCAATAACATTAACATAATTTTTATAAATTAATAGCAATTTTCTGATTTCAATATGCCCTATAGTAAAACAATCTTTGAAATATTTACATATTTGCTAACAGTAAGTGTTTTCTTCCTTAACCTTGTCTTCTGAATCGAATGAGGATTGTGTGTGGCACTTTAGATGAAAACTTTTTTTATCCTCTTATATTAAAACTGTAATAAACAATAACGTATTGCTAAAATAATAGCATTATTGTGTAAAAAGAATCACGATACGAGACTCCCATTTTCGGCATAGAAGTAGATCACGTCTTCCACACGTTGTTTTAAGACAAGGGATTAAGGCTTTACAACAAAAAGAACTCATTTTCTGAAAATTTTAGAACTATCCTAAAAACAAAAATGTTTCCGGAAGCTTGTTTAGTCGTGTGGAAACAGCCATTGGGTGCCTTAAAATGCAACCCACTGACTACAAATACATTTTCAAATTCAAGAAGAAAGTAATATAAAAAAAATAAATTCTTAAATTCCGATGTTCTGATATTCTTACCCTAAGATACCCAGATACCAGAACAATCAAAATCAGTTATTGTTCATCAATCCGATAATGAAAAAATGATTACACAACATAAAATTAGCTCAAAACTTTCATCTGATACTGATTTTCTTTCAGTCCCAACTTCAAATATCATCACATCAAGTAGTTTAGATACTCTAACAGGTATATGTTATTTATTATTTGATATTAAATTTCAAATAAGGATTTAACATGATTCTATGAACTTTGTTTTCATGTAAAATCAAACACAGTTAAATTTGACAAAATTTTCAAGCTCATATTCAGGTAATAAGTACTCACACCATTAATTTGATCAGATTCATCTTAGTAAATTTAATTAAGTTAAAACCATAAAAAAATTTTAAATATAATTTACAAATTATATTTGTCATTATATAAAATATGCTTAGCACACTATCATCACCATCAACTATTAGCTCAAAAACTCGGTGCGATTGGATCAGAAAATCAAGAAAAATCAGAAGAAAAAATTTTATATGCACCAATATGTCCTGTACCTGAACGTTTACAGAAATCTAATGAAAAAAATATTCATATAGAGCATAAAAAATCAATTCAACTATCTAAAAGTCCTCCACGTGTTACAACAACACCATGCCCATTTGCCATAAGCAAATTTGTTTAATAATCCTAAAATACCTAGTGGACGAGACACAATTAGTCCGCTATCCTTAAATTCACTTTTTCATTCAGTATCATCAATAAATTTCACAGCAATATAATTATATATCCTTGGACCCATATTGAGGTATGTTTGCGGCTTATTTCTTGATCATGTAAAAAAAAGTAAACATATGAAATAGCTTTTCTCATTCATCCGTTTCCTCGTCACCTTGCGGTAGGATGATCAACACGTTTTTTTATAGAGGTATCCCCAAGAGGCCTAATCCTCTTCTCACTTAATAAATATAATAACTAGGCTATACTTAGATATAATTACTCGCGCGCTACTTCCCGTGAAAGCCCTGCCGTTTTCCCGTCAAATCCCTCACCCATTGAAACGTACATAATATATTAATTAATAAATAAAATTAATATTAAAAGATTTATAAAAAAAACTATGTATATATACTACTACAAATAAATACTTATTACAATTTACAAAATACTTTTATAATAACATATACATTGTATATATGTACGTACATACTAAATATCTACGATAATAATAAAAGTAATAATAATATACACATAGAACTTTATACTTAAATTTGTTAATACGTACATTTTACTAAGTTGCATTATATTTATTGTAATAAACTTTATAAATTTGATATAATTATTTAAGTTATTTCAATGTAATATATCATCTATCACTTTAATTTTTATTTAATAAAATTCTTCATTGTAAATACAAATAAGAAGTTCCTATAGTTGCCTTGGCTTCATATTCAAACGACTTACCTGTAACCGACATAACATTCAAACGACTTACCTGTTACCGACTTTATAGACAAACGACTTACCTTAATATGTTTTTAATATCAATAGTGATATTGGGATTATTTTCTATTTGAATCCAATCTAATTCTGGATTTTTTTGTAAAAATTTTTTTTCCTTCCTAAGAATACATAAAATTCAATTAAAATAATTAAAATTTAATGAGTTATATCAAATATACAAACTTTTTTTTTTATCAAGTTTTTTCTGTTTGGAAGCTTTAACAGGGTAGACAGACAGACAAAGAACCCGAGTTCTTTGGAGATAGTTTTTTTCTCTAGCCCATAGGTCGCCAAAGGGGTCTATATAGATCCCCAGGGGTCTATTTAACAAAAGCAAGGGTCGATTGGGGGTCGAAGAAAAAACAGTTCTTAATACGAAAATCACACATACCTAATCGCGATGATTGTAAAATTTGTGAATTTTTTTATAATTACTTAATATCAGTTCCTTTATAGAACATTACTAATATTCATTATTTAACTTTATAAAACAATTTACATGAATAAAATTAAAAACTCTTAACTTTTCTTTAATTTTTTTAGTTAAAACACTTTTAAAAAATTTAATAACCTGTAACATCTGATTTGACATTTCAAATCATATGTTTTGAGATTTAGACGCCATGTTTGTTTTTTGTAGTGACTACAGACTGCTGTTAACAACGGAGTTCTTTTGTATGGAAGACTACAACGTAGTAGCTGCGTCTGTTTAGAACGGGTATGAGATGATCCCAATGGGAAATGTCTTGCTAGACACCGCGCGGTGCCTTGCTGGTTTTGACCAGCACAGCACCAGACATTTTGCTGGATTCTACGCGGTTTTTAACATTAGACCATCGCAGGCGACCAGCACTCTCTAACACATATGCATTAATCTTGTGAATGCAATATGGAGGCTATACAATAGTATTTGAATTTTTGCCGGTGTGTGAATACTTTTTATCAGCACATATATATATTATTGCTCCTTATACGAATTATATTCGAATCGCTTATGATGATATATGATGAATAGAGCTCTTCTCTGCTTCATTTCTCGAACTATAAGTGAAAGAAAATCGAATTAAAAGATCCGAAAAAACGACTTTTTAGCGAATAAAGGGATAAAAGGAAATTTTAAATAAAAAACATAATGATTCATGTATTTTACTTTATTTCAGTACATTATATACTTTTAATTTATTTTAATTACTAAAAACTTTTTTTAGGTTCATATTGTAAATATGTTTTAGAATATTACTTTTTTTGATTATATTTAACAAATTATATATATTATATTAAACGAATTATATTTCACAAATATTATATTAAACATTATTATTATATTAACAAATAAAATGTATGTTAAATTCTATTTAAATAAAATTTAACAAATGTATTTCTTAAATTTATTTAAATTTAATTGGCCCTAATTTTGTAATTTTAAAAAAGAATATTCTTTTTAAGATACGTGTGAAAATGTGTTTTTTGATTTTTGATTATATATACTCCTGGGTGAAATAAACACATTGTTTAATTTCAGAAATATATGTGGTTAAATTACAATTTATAGTTAAATTCCATAAATTTTCCTTTAGCATTTAATTGTTGTGTTTACAATCATAAACTTATTTTAGTAAATTTCTTAAATTTAGGTATTTTTGTCTTTGATCATTTCATGTGTTTGTGTCTTATATTTCACTAATCCTTTTGAGGACACTGCCACCGAACTTTTCATTACTGCATTATCATTGCAATAAAGTCAAATGTCACTTTTACACTAATACCAATTAGGGCGTTATAGGGTATAGAAACAAAGTATCAAAAGTGTGCGTTGCTGTGAAAATTTATTGTATAAACGTATAAAATATATAAATATTTACTTGTGTGCTGGTTGCGGTAGCAGATTGGCTGCGAAGCGTTCTTGCTGATTTTGTCTACTGCTAGACCGAATTCCTACTGGGATACATCAGTGGGGTAAGTACCCCTTTCAAGAATTTTCATTTGAGTTTATTTTGAAGACAGAAGAGAACGTTTAAAATTAAGAACCGATACAAAATCATATGCATATGTGCGCTTGTCCAAATGTTACGTGATGAGTATTGACGTTAAAAACGCAAATACCATACGCAGTTTTAACTATCTTTGCAAACTTTGAACAGTTTTGAATATTTGCAGTGTCATTATTAAAACTTTTATAGTTTTGGATAATTAATTATAATTATTGTTTCATTAAAACCATTCGTTTAGTTTAGATATCAATTTTAATCATCGATACATGTAAAAAGGAAGGTAAGCATTAATAATATGGATTAGTACAGCCCGTGACAAAGCTATAGCACACTTTGTATTTTTTTACGAAAACCACATAATTTTGGAAAATATTATTATTTTAATCTGATGGGGTTTTGCAGGCAAAGCAGAACGCAATTTCAGTGTTATGTATTTTTTGACGTATTACAATTGTATATTATACTAATTTATTTTTAATTTATTTATAGAACCCTAATTGAAAAATGGCAGCTTCAGTGTCTAAAAAGAAATGTCGGTATTATTCATTGGATTATTTTAAATTTGGATTTATTTGTTCACCGGCAAATGAAACGATTCCTATGTGGCTTCTATGTGAAAAAACTTTTGGAAACGACTACATGAAACCGTCAAAAATGCAAGATCATCTTGATAGGGTTCACTCAGATAAAAAAAATAAAGAACTTGAATTTTTCAAAAACTTAAAGAAAAATTCACATGTCGGCCAACTATAATAAGTTTTATGAAGCAATCTACTGAAATTCAAACTGAAGGAGGATTAATAGCTTCGTACAAGATTTCGCTTAATATAGCAAAGAGGGGGAAACCACACACAATCGCTGAAGAAATTATTATTCCTGCAATTAAAGACGTCATTGAGGATGTAATGAATAAAGACTCCATTAATGTTTTAAAGTCATTGCCATTAAGTGCAAATTCTGTAAAATGGCGTATCGACGAAGTAGCTAAAGAAATAGAAAATACGGTAGTTTCAGGGCTAAAAAATTGCAAGCTCTCTATTCAACTTGATGAATCTGTTTTTGGCGTTTCTGCTATTCTTATGGCGTACGTTAGATATTTCAGTAAAATTAAAGGACAAGTCATTGATGAATTTTCATTTGCTAAATATTTTGAAACTGATGGAAGAAAAGGAGAGACAATTTTTAGATGTTTACAGGAATATTTAAATAAATATGATATTCCGCTTGAAAATATAATAGCGGCTGCCACAGATGGGCACCTGCTATAGTAGGGCGTTACCAAGGTATTGCTATATTTCTCAAAGAAAAAGTGCCCGGTATACGTAGGGTAGACCGGGAACCAACGCCGGACTTTTGATATTTTTGCTTTTACAGCAAAAAATTGAAAACGAAAAAAAAATTTAATAACACAATAATAAATCAAGATTATTTTCCAAACTTTGTCAAGAAAACGACGAGTTATTTAACCAATTACTTCTGCACACCGAAGTTAGATGGTTGTCTAGAGGTGTATGCTTGCAAAGGCTAGTTGAGTTATTTGATTCCACGACCGAATTTTTCAGCGGAATAAACCCTGTTCTGAGTGATGAACTCCAAAACAATAAGAACCATATATTTTATTTAGCGGACTTGTTTGGAAAATTTAATGATGTCCAAACGAAGCTGCAAGGAAAAGATGTTACAATTATTCAAGCTCAAGCTTAAATGCATTTAGATTTTCATTGCTACGTAAGGATTATCAGTATTTTACAAATCTGCGACAATTAGAAATAAGAGAAGAAAACTTGGAAATATATAGAGGGCATCTTCAAAAATTGAGCGATGATTTTAAACTGCGCTTTGTTGATTTGGAAAACATTGACATCCCTGATTGGATTATTGTGCCATTTCCTGCTCAAATTGAAAACGTGGACATCAACCTGCAAGATGAGCTTGCTGAATTAATATCGGATCTTGAAGCAAAGACGCTTCTTAGAAATTTAACAATAAGCAAATTTTGGACAAATTATAATGCAAAAATATGTAAAACTTTGTGAAATAGCTCAACCGTTTATGCTAGCATTTCCAAGCTCCTATATGGTTGAAGCCGGTTTCAGTCACGTAAATTCAATCTTAACCAAGTACAGAAATAAATTAAATGTGGAGCTTCGAGGGGATTTAAGGTTAAAATTCACTAATTTTGAACCAAATATAGCGAACCTTGCAAAAATACACCAGGCACACCCATCTCATTGATTAAGAAGCAATAAACCTGTAGTTACTTTACTTATTATTTCTACTTATTTATAATTACTCATTATTTAATAAATATCAAGGTTTTTTAAATTATATAGGGGTCGATGATCAAAAAAGTTTGACGACCCCTGCTCTAGCCAATCAAATGTCGCGAAGTACATAGTATATTAGTTTTTAAAGTGGTTAAATTATACTAGCAATATGACGGTGGTCTTTTAGTGTTTTTCGCTTTGGTAACACTAAAAGGTGAAAAAATTTATGTTTCACCATAGCTATTTAACAGTAGCTCAAGTCAAATTAAATTTATTTCAAGGTTATGTAGGTAAGTATTTAACACTTTTGATGATTTAATTATTAGATTCTTTTTTGCTGAATGGAAAAACAGATATCTCACTACAAGTCTTCAGGAAAATTTAAAAAAACTTGCTGTGTCTTCAACTACATAAAGTAATTTTACCATAATATTTTATTAATTGTACAGAAAGTCAAATACTTACCACCATCTTCAGCATCAAGGTAATTTCATCATTGAAGCCATTTTATTGATAATAACAGTTACTATTTCATCAATATCATCTTCAAATGGTATTAATATTGTCTCCGTAATAAATTTTTCCTCACCATTATAATTTTTCTAGATATATACGTAAAAATTTCTTGAAAACTTTTGACAACTTGCTTGAACGCAGATCATGTAAATAATATTATTTTAACGACGCAAACACTAAATGCACGCGATGCGATACCGAAATTACAAAGCGAATCCAAAGCGACAACTCCCTGAAGATATTCACAGCCCCTTCGAATTCAGCACCATTAAGTACCACCAAGTACCATTTACAGTCAAAAGATATTACTATCAGGCACCATCAAAAACCATGTAGCACCATGTAGCACCATGTAGCACCATGATTTATGTTCTCAATTTTTTTGTGATTATTACAGAAGTTATTTGTAACTTTAAAACAGGAATGTTACCCATAAAAATGTTGTCAATGTTAAAACCGATTCTGAACAAAATTAGTTGGACAAAAAAAATATTGTTTTTCTTGCAACGGTAAAAACTTAACATTTCAAAGAAAATTAATAGGAAACAATAAATTAATCAAAAGAATCGTTATAACCATAAAAACTTTAATTTATGTAAACTTTGTTAAAAACTTCAATTAAATAAACTCATAAAAATTAACATTGTGAAGCTACTTTCCCAAATTTAATCCAACTAGGCGTTGCGAAGTTCGTTGCTTCTGCGCAATTAAAACCATGATTAAATCCGGAATGGTACCCAAAAGGAAATGTTATTATTATTTCACCAGCTTCCTGAGTAATCTATTAAATTTTTAATTAATAATAGTGGAGTCAAATTAGACATAAAAACACGAAATCTGCGGAACCCGGCAGCAATTCATGGATTTTCATGAAATTTGGAAATTATACTCCTGATGTTATGTAGTTCAAAGTTGGGATACAAAAAACGGCCGCTTTTTTTTATTTTATTGTTTACTACCTTTTGTGGGTTTTAAAAAGTAAATATCTCTATAACTCGAAGATGTTAGCAATACTAATACATCAATATCTTCAGAAACTACAATTATATTTTCTAGCTTGGTATTTTAACAGTCAATGTTTTTAATCCTTCGCCAGCTAAAGAAGTATATAACTCAACCGAAATATTACCTACTCCATTGATCTCCGAAGTTAATGGAATTTTCAGCAAACGTCAAATAGGCTGTCTTCTTTCTATGCCATTTGCAGGTGTTACAATTTTAATGGAGCCTAAATAATGAAAGTTATCTTTTCCACCAAGTGTGTTTGTACTGAAATCAGTGTTATCGAGTACATATTGAACAAAAGAGCCCTTTTTTAATTTAATGGGGTCTTGAAATATAGCTGAAGATTCATATAATCTCGTTTCTCATTATATGAACAACAAAATCTCAACGCATTAAAAATATCAATGATTTCTTTTGAACCGAATTTTCGATGTAATGTTACTGATAATGCTAGTTGTAATGGTGATAAAAATGACCTTGAACGTACTGCTGCTACACCTTACCTGTTCTAATTCCAGTTTATGTTTGATATTAATTTTTGTTATTATTTAATGAAAATGCATAGATTATCCCGTGTCTATTGATTAAAATGCCTTTCTCTATGTTACAATTCATAACTTTTGTTTAAGGTTTTGTTAAGATTTTAAAGGCAAAAAAAAGGCATACATTCATGATTTTTTTTTGTGTAATAGGAATCATGTGGATTTATTTATTTTATAAACATGCTAAGACACAACGCCTCAAGCATCCTTTATGATTTTTTTTTTTTTTAAATATTAATAAATAAGGCAGTGCAAGCGAATTTCCTAGGGCGCCTCCGAAAAAAGTAGTCTTACCGTGAACATCATAAGTGGTTACCAGATCATCTGAAAAAATCAAATTGAGGTGACATGTTGTCCGAAGCAACCACGAAGCGTGCTTTTTTATTTTAAATTTTTGGAATTTTGGCAGAACTTTGAAGTGAAAGGCGCGATATTTCACCCCAAAATTTCTATGTATTTGTTATCATAAAATGGAAAAAAATTGCTAAAAAAAGAAGAAGAAGTGCACAAAATTTCAAACGGATCGGCTTAGTGGATTTTTAGTTATGGTGTTCACGGGATTAAAAAATGTTGTTAGTGGGAAAATCGAAATTTTTTATACGAAGGTTTTTATATAAGGAGCGGTCATTTGAAACGCTGTATCTTCGTTATTTTTATTCCGATGTACTTAAAATTTTGACACAATATTTTCGTCATGTCGAGCATTTAGAAAAAAATTTAGAAAAAAATTAAAAACAAAAAGTTTTAAAACTTTACCCCCCCCCCCCCCCCCCCCCCCCCCTTAAACAATAAAATAAAAAAAAGCGGCCGTTTTTAGTATCCGAACTTTGAACTACATAACATCAGGAGTATAATTTCCAAATTTCATGAAAATCCATGCATTGCTGCCGGGTTCCCCAGAATAAACCCCCATTTACTCCACTATATGTATTTAATGAAAATGTGAATATAATTATTAAAAATTAATATATTGATTTACGTTATCAAATGGTACATTATTTTATTTTGTCAAATAAATGCATTACAATTTTGATAAGTTCGCGGAAAATGGCTATTTGCAACTTTTTCTGATTCTTTGCCGTATTTAGGTGGGACAGCATACCATGTCTTTGGTGCACCAAAATAAAGATAATTGATCGAATATAAATCCATATCTTCTGTATGCCACGCAAATGTTATTTTCCACATTCCGAAAATAAGTACGCTGCGTTGACACCCTCAAATTTTGTTTTGACATGATCTAATATTGTTCCTAAACGATTTATATTCCATTCCTAAATATGAATTGAAATAATGAATTTTATATTATTTAATAAAAACTATTAATACATCAACATCAGCATCAATTAAGGTACCGCTTACCTCGGCCCCATAAATCGGTGGAACATTTGTAATATTGTCCCAGAATTTTCCCTCCAGACCTTCATAATCGAAATGTTTTGGAGGTGCATAGTATGTAGTATATATATACGTATTAAACTAACTTCTTAATATTATATTAAAAATAACTTGAAAAGAAATTAATTATTAAAAATAATAAAAAATGATTTAAAAATATTTAAAAATTCTTATCAAAATGCCACCATTTAAATCCTTTTTGACACATAAATAGGGGAATTTGTAATGTTGGACAGCCTGCTGATTCACAATAGATTGCAAAATTTCCCTTCAAAGGCTGTATTTTACACAAGATTGCGACATGCTTAATAAGCGTGTTTTACCCATTTCTCCATACAAAATTTTCGTCGTTGTATTGTAATAATGAGTATAAGCTTCGGTGGCGAATGGGTAGGACACGTCTTTACAAATATGTGTAGAATAACTGTCAAATTAAGTTGAAATTTTATGTGTGTGTATTTAAATATATGTACAATACGAAAATGAAATAAGAAAATTTTTTTTTTGAAAATTGTATATAACCCCTTAATTTGTGAGTAATACAAATAAAATAGTTCTGTGATTACAATTCTTGAAGGTCTGTAGCATAGCAATGAAGAGCTAGGGATTAAAACAAAACTGCGAAATATTCTTAATAAATTATCTTTTATCGGGTAAAGAAAATTTATTATATTTCTTCACTATTTAGAAAATATTACATTATGATTAAAGTTAATATGGTAGAAATTGTACTTGTCATGACGACTCGTGGGTCATCACCCAATAATTGCATTTTCAAAAGCAATTATTTTGATTCATTTTTAGTAATAAATAGTACGCTGAGGTAAAAAACAAAACTAAAATAGAATTTATTGTTATATTTCTTATATGTATTAAAAAGCGATGTTAAATTATATTATTTATTTTATTTCACTTTTATTCCTAGCCCTTCAAAAAGAAAATACTAAGAGACTAGAAAAACTATAAAAGTCATTTTCATTAGTGGGACAAACTTCACTTCTTTTCTGTATAAAAGCTCTTAACTAGGAATTTTTGCGGTGTATTTAAAAGTTTAAAATTAAAAACAATATAATTTATAATACTATTATAATTTTCAAAAGTTTTTAAACATTTTATTCGCACTATGACATCTGAAAAAGAAAATAATTCCTCAAAACTTTTGCCCTTTGAAATTACTTCTCTCTTTGAGAAGAAATTTGTTTTTAAGAAGTTTTCAAATTGGGAATTACCGCCTGCATACACTTTATTCACTGAAATATACAATATCAGTTTCCTAGAAGAGCTGAAGTGGAGTCTTAATAAAGTAAAGAGTAAGTTGAATGATTTTCCTATTGAAGAATGGAGTTTATATACAAGAAAGCGAAATCCTGCCGGTGAAATTATTTGGAATATTAGAAGTAAAATTGAAGCAGAATTTGTTACCCAAGCCTGGTGTAAATTTTATGAATGTTTGGAAAAATATCCAATTGTTAAAACTGGAAAAATTAATAGTGTACATCTGTGTGAAGCTCCAGGAGCCTTTATTGCAGCGCTTAATCATTATCTATATTCTACGTTTGATAAAGAAGATATTCAGGTTTTACATATTTGATTTTTTGTTTTTGTTTTAATAACTTAATTCTTTCAGTGGAAATGGCTTGCAAGCTCTTTAAATCCTTATTATGAAGGCAATCCTTTAGGGCAAATGATAATTGATGATCGCTTTATGTTGCATACACTAGATAAGTGGACATTTGGAAACAATTTTACTGGAGATATCCTTAATCCGAATAATATTATAAATATTGTTGAAAAAGCTAAAGAATTTGGTAGAATCGATCTTGTTACTGCTGACGGTTCTATTGATTGCTTGGATAAACCCGGAATTCAGGAAGAAGTTGTTTCCCCTTTGCATTACGCTGAAGTATATACTGCCATTAATTTACTTTCTGAAGGAGGCTGCTTTGTTATAAAAATGTTTACAATGTTTGAATCATCAACAGTTTCACTATTATATATGCTGAATTGTTTATTTAATGAGGTAAATGTTTTTAAACCAATTACCTCTAAATGTGGTAACTCTGAAGTATATGTAATTTGTATGGGATTTGATAGAAATCAACTACTTTTAAATGATTATAATTTCATACTTTTAAGCCAAATCGGAAAAAGCAATAATGTTCCAATTTTTCCCATAAAAACTATATCTACATCATTTTTAGATCAAATAGAACAGTGTGTAATTTTTTTCATGAATCATCAAGTAAATGTAATTGAAGGAAATATTTATTTTTATATTAATCCATCAGAAGTAGAGGATCAAAAAACAAAATTACTGCGAAATCAAGTAGCTAACCTTTTTATTTCTAAATATAATGTGCGTAAAACTTTTAATAATATCAAACTCTTATATCCAGAAAATGAAATTATGGAAAAATTTCGACGTTCAAATATTAAATCTGGGTCATTTACAGAACGTTCTTTACTAAATAATATGCCTGATAAGGAAAAAATTTTAAATCTAAAAATGTATTTAACTAAATTAGAAAAGGATATTGAATGGCCGTATAATGAAATGGCAGAAACTTTGCCAGAATGTCCTTATGAATCAAATATTGAGGTCACTTATGGTTTACCTATAGTAATTGTTAATAGTAGCCTTTTCGTAAGCTTAAATTTAATGGCCTATTTAAATGACATAACAGAAATATTTGGAAAATATTATTCTTATCAGTTTTGTGGTTATTGTCATATAGAATCGAGTACTGCGAATACTACAGTAAGTAGTGGAATTGATTATTTCATGAAATCAAATTTTTCAATTAAAGAAAGATTATTTTTTCAAAGAATTATTAACACTATAATTGAAATAAAAGCTTCAAAAATAACATTTAATATGGTTGCATTTGTAACACATTTTTCAGTTTCAATATTATATTTTCTTTGGACGAATGTTTTTAAAAAGCTTACTTTTTCAAAGAATGTTCATATAAATCTTGAAGGAAGAAAGCCTAACGCTTTTGTATATTTACAAAAACTAGCAGCATTATTAAATACAGATAACACAGATACAATATTGTGCCTTATTAATATTCCAAAACTTCACAAAAATCAATTCCATGATGTACTTACTAATTTCAATGATCAAATGCTTTTTTTTTATTGTAAAATACTCCTCAGTATTCAAAACGTGAAATATCATTAAATGCTAATTGAATTTTTCATTATTTTTGTTTTTTTTCTTTTTTTTAATTATTTATCGAGCACCTAATTGTGTAAAAGGATTTATTATTTGGAGAAATACTCAAAGTATATCTAATATAGTTTTGTAAATAGCTATTTAGCTAATATTCTTAATAATTATTAAACTGTTCTCGCATCTATTTTAAAAAAATAAAACTATTTAATATTTTTAATTATATAATTGTTAAATTTTGTGTTATGTTTAGTATAAATAATATAAAACGCATCCTAATTTTGTTTATTGTTCTGTTATCAATATACAGCTGTTACCACTAAAAAAACCGCTTTGTTTTAATTCAAATATTTTTTTTTTAATATTTCAACTTATTAAGATTTATAATACAAGAGAGCTTATATAACCTAAATTAAAAATTTTAATAATATTTAATTTAATATCATTTAAAAAAAAAATATCATGTTTTTAGGACAGTAATAAAGAAAGCCATTTATTGTTTGAAAATTTAAAAGATATGTACAACTTAGAAAAATGTATAAGACCAAATTTTTATTGTTTATACTGAGTAATTTATTATATAAAGTATAAAATTATTCCCCACTTAATCAGAAATGTCGTCATTTGTTTGATGTAAGGCTTTTCTCCTTAAAAAAGCTAACGTACTTGTGAAGACGATGAACTATGAAATGCCTTTAAAACGAAAAATCCAATAGCAGTTGCAGCAGCAATACCTAAACCAGCTTTCCACCATATTAAAGGATCATTGGCAAGTATTCCAAATTGTCGTAAATGTCTACAATCAAAAAATATATGATTTATAAATTACATGTGTGTATCAATACATGCCACATAAGTAAGTTACCCGCACATTCACCTTATTTTAAATAAAATCTTAAAAAGAAGCATTGCAAAACAAAAATAATAAATATTTTAACAAAAAGCGAAAATGAAAGTATAATTTTTTCAATAACAAAAGAGTTTAATAATAAAATATATTATGTTAGCATAAAAAACATAGTTGCGAGTTTTCATTACTTATTTTTTTTTTTAGTTTTTTTAGAAGAATTGTTTCAAAACTAAACTCCTTGATTTTCATACAAGTCCCGAAGTAGTAGAAATTTGGTTATTTCTGTTACATAATTACTTAAATTACAATTGCTTTCAAATATCACATAAAAATGGATTTTATTAGTTTATAATTTAAGTGTTAGCCCTAATCAGATTAAAATAAATTGTGCTTCATATAAAAAAAATAATATTATTTAACAATTACCCAAGAAAAACCATGCATTCTATTAATATTATTACTAATTTATTTTTATTTTCTTTAAAAAAATTCACACTTACGCTGTTTCCCACAGCTGTACGAACCTGTGCTTGTAAAATAAAATCCATGCGGCCTGAAATCGGCTGAAAAATTTTTTAATTCAATAATAAAATACATCCATTAGACATCAAAAAATTTATATTTGAGTGGATTTTTAATTTAAAAAAAGTAGGCATTTAACCCTTAACCGTCCCATGGCGCCATATATATATATAAACTTGAAATACTTCAGGACCGTTAAGGGTTAAAGCTATAATAATATTATACTATACACCCATCTTTCATTAATTCAGAGAATTTAGGAAGGCTAAGTCAACCTTATTTCAAAAGTTACGAAGCTTAACATCAGGAAATCGCTTGATGTTTACGATTGACCCGCCATATTCTTTTATAAAACAAATCGTTTGATTTAAAACATTTTGAGAGTTTTATTTTAGTAATGAAAAAGAGTAGAACGTAATAATTTTAGTTAGTAAAAACGACTTTTTTTATATATTACATAAAATTATTAGGCAATAAATTTAAAACTTATTGTTAGTAAACAAAATTAAATAGTAGGAAATAAATTTATTGAAAATGTTTGGTTAATTTTTTTCTTCATTAGTATAGTTAATAATTTTGCGAAATTAATTAAAAATGAGACATATTATAGGATCTATTTTTTATATAATTTTTTAAAACAACAAAAACATTAGAAAAGAATTAAATATATTACTTACGGAAAGGCAGCCATTGTAGCAAGTTTAGTGTAAACTTCCCTTTTATTCTGCTTTAGACTAAAAATATGCGGTGGAAGCAATTTATATTTCTGGCAAAATTCAACTGGTTGTAAGAGGTATTCTTGTCTAACTTCTTCTAAATCTCCTTTTGTTCCAACAAACATTACTGGTATTTTACTTTCGGCATAATATTTTACAAAAATTCTTGCTGCATATTCAAATGATCTATTATTAGATGTATCATATACTAAGCAAGCGACATCACAATTAACTTCTTGGGGTTGAAGAGGATCAAGTACTTGCTTAATATCTAAATCTCTTAATATTAAATATTTTTCTTGTCCATAAACTTGTACTGTATTTATACAATATGTAACATTTGTACGAAATTCTTTATTTATTAGTGTTCGCATATCATCAACAAGAAGTCCACGACATAATGCAGTTTTTCCAACACCTTTTTGACCTATAACATGGCAAATATATACTGATCTACTACTTTGTCTTTTTGCTAAATCAATACGACGTTCCCTAGTTACATGTATAGCAGAAAGTTGTGTTTCATTTTCATGAATATTAAAGCCTAAATAAGCAAGATATTCTAAAGTTTTTGGAAGATCAATTAGTGTCATTAAAGTCCAACGACATATCCAACCGTGTAGTGTTACCCAACCTTTATTATTAGTTGGACAAGATTTTCTTATATCTGCCGAATATGACCATGGTGTCGAAGGACAGGTACTAAATAAGACTTTATGTTCTTCTGGTGCCAAAGCACCATCTGAATCACGATCATATCTCTCAAAAAGTGAACATAAAAATTGTTGACCACGATGAGATAATTCTGTACTACTTCCTGGAGGAATTTTGATAAAAGGTTTAAGATAATCTTTACATATTTCTAAATTTTCATTATAACCAAATCGTCTTAATACAGCCCAAGTAGTTTCATTCCGTCCTCTTTGAATGAAAAGACAATGTAAATAAAGGAAGCCTTTCAGCGTAACTGAATCATTATATATACCATCAGGTATATTTTTTGATATAACAGCTTTCACTTCATCTAAAATTTGTGGTTGTAATGGAATTTTAAAACAACGCCTCTGAAATAAATTTAATTCATAGTCGTTTAAGAGATTATCACCATCCAAATCACATATTCTAAAAATGCGAATTAGTGCCTTTTTACAAGCAGGAGTAAGCTAAAAAATATTTAACGAATTAGATAATTAAAAAATAAATATTATTATATTAAAAATAAATAACATACGTCCTGTTCTTCCATTATATAAAGAGGTGACGTAGGATGTAAAACTGCTTTTTGTGCATAATAAAACATTTCCGAAATATTATGCAATGATTTTGCAGAACATTCTACGCAGCTCTCAACTTCAGGGAAGTCTTCCATTATTGTCAATACATTCTAAAAATTAAACTGTAAAGTTAATCCTATTTCAAATTAAATAAATTATGTAAAAATACGTCAATTGTTGAATATTCTGTTAAATCATTTTTATTCCCAACCAAAACAACTGGTTTACGCTGATCCGAAGCACAACATGTTCGTATAAAAGGTAACCAATGTGAAGTAATTCTGTCTAATGTAATTTCATCATCTACTGCATATACAATGCAAACAACATGAGCCTTTTGAATTTCTTCTGAAAGAATATCATCGTTTTGTTCTGAAGCTATAAGACAAAACTTATAAAATTTCTAATATAAAATTGAAAATTTAGTTATACCACAATAATCTACAATATTTGTCGGAACTTGTTCTGGTGTTACACTTGCCGGTATTGTAATTTCTTCGGCTTTAGGTGGCACATCTCCAGTAAACTCTTCACTTACAAGTGAAAGGATTAGTGAAGTTTTTCCTACACCTTGATCACCAACCAGAAGAATACGGACATTATTACGACGAGCACTATTCCACGTAACCATTTTACACTAACTTAAAAAATAGAATTATTATCAAAATAACGTAGTTGGTTAACTGTTCATACGTATTTGAAAAACCTTGTAGAAATCTTTTTAGTCCATTAATCCCATCTTATAGCTAAACAATATAAAACATGTAAAGTTGAAAATCAGGATGTCTGTTGAAAACACTCTCTGCAGGGGTTTATTATTTTTCTTCCCAGGAGACCTATATTATGACACTTCAACATTAATTATAACCTCAAAATATGTCTGATAAAAACAAAAATGATTAAACAAAAGTTTGGAGGGAAATTAAGCACTTTTTTTTATTTGTTATGCAACTTTTTTTAAGAGAAGCGTAAACATGGATTATAAGAAAATTTAATTTAATATTAACACTATTATGTCATAACAAGACTAGATTTGCAAGTAAGCTTTTAGCATTTGACATTTAGGACTGGTTCACGTCAAATGTAAAATTGATAAGAGCAAAATATCTCCACTGCAAAGATTCTCCACACGAGAGAATATGAAATAGGAGAAATCAATAAAGATAATTACGAAATTCAGGCAGCGGTCCTTATGGAATCGACTTAAAGCGAATTTTGATTATGCGTTTTATCGACTTTTGTTTCGCTTTGTAGGCGAACTTTATACAAATTCACTCAACACAAACGTCAAAAATAACAAATTCAAATGCGAAAATGATCTTTTCTTTTAAAAAATTAAATAAATCGAGCTCATTAATAGTTTAAGGCATTTTTGTAAAACTTTTCTATAATATAATTATAAATAATATTGTGATTCTGATTAAATGCACGAATGTGGGATGGATGCACTAGCGAAGACGGCAAATAGAACGAACTTCACATTTGGCGAATGTCACGAATGTGTAGAGGAACATTATATAAATTAGAAAAGCCGCTTGTCGCGTGCTGTCATGCAAATGTATGAAGCCGCTGAAAGTTGCTTCCATAAGCATCACGGTCTCAGCTTCTTGGAATTAGCAGACCCTGTTTTTAACTTAGCTAATGATATTCAATAAAAATACACTATGACGATTACTACACTTGATTCCGTAAATATATGAGTCGTTCAGAAGCCAATGTGGGTAAGTCCAAAAAATCCAAACTGCGAAATTTAATGTTTCTTAATGCATTCATAATACATAGCACATGCAGAGGCTATTAAAAAGAGGATTTTTTGACCCACAAAAAATGATAATATGAGTAAATCCTTTTAAGACTAAGAAATATATTATTTATTCTATTAAAATTTGCAAAAATCAGAAAATATGAAAAAATGGACTTATCCACATTGGCTTCTGAGCGACTCATATATTGGTAAGATGACAAAAATGAGACAGCAAAATTCCTACCTCATGTAAATGTTGGAAATTTTTGAAAATTTTGTAATTCCATCCATCCATTGAGGTGTATCAGATGAAGCTGACAACTGTCATTTTTAAGATAAAAGCAGTGAGGTGTAAGACGGAGTTTTAAGGCATTCGAAAGTTCAATTCCCTTCCGTGAGGCAGGAATTCTATGCCTCTTGCTTTGCATCTTACCTTTACATATCTTAAAATTCAAGTGGAATGAGTTTTATAGTATATTTTTATTCAATATGAGTTGCTTAACCTGGACGCAGCCCTGGCATCGTGTGATGCAACGGATTCACTATATTAAAGGTAGACATTTAACAATGCGCGATTGAGTGATACCAAAAATTCTGCTATCTGGAGTTTTTTGAAAAGAAAATATACATAATTCATGAGCGTTGCATTTCACCTTGTTTCACGAAATCATGATTTCGATGCCGATGTAAACGCCTTATAACTAGTTTTATTATATTAAATTGACTTACCTTAAATAATGCATTATAAATGCAATAAAATTCTTAAAGGTACAAATTATATTTTTTGAAAGCACTTGTAATGTCCTTATTGCAGTCAATATACTTCTGAGTGTAACCGCGCTTCGGATCACCTATAATTCTGCTGTCCAAATCGCTAATGTAGACTCTTAAAAATATATTTAAACCAATTTCATAACGATATGTACTTTTCTTGATTCAGATAATTTACAAAATTTGAAATAGATTTAGAAGTATATAATTTGATGTTTCACAAATATATTTCATATAATATAAAAAATTTTTGTTGTCAAACATTAACTAAAACCCTATGTTATTTTATCACATATTACTTTTATCATTTTTTTAAAACTAAATTTGTTAATTTTTTTTAAACCACCAGAAACCACAACTTCCTTGAAATAGAAAAGCTATACTTTTATCAATTTTGTGGTATTCACTGGGAAAAAATTTAAAAAAATAATCATTTTATTTACCAAAAAATTTTTCTTATCATTTCATTCTAATATATTACATAATTATAAATAGTGAAAGAACCTTTTTCTAATCGTTATTGAAAATAAAAGTGAAAGATTCTAAAAATAGGAACATATTGATGACTGATCAATTTTGATTTTATCCTCCTATTAATTATTTTAATGATTTATAAACTTGAGAGAGCAAGGGAACAGTAAATTCAATCCAGCACGTCGCTGATAACGCATTGCAATCAAATTATTTTATTCGTTTTACATGTCTCAATATAGTCTTACGCATTTAAATTAATGACAAAGATATTCTAAATGTTATCAAAATTCCTCAGTTGAAATTAATAAAGAAATTATATAAAAACAAAAGCGAAAAAAAACTTGAACCGTTCGTATATAAAATTCAAAGTTATTTGGAAAAAGTGTTTAGTCTTATTTGATTTAATAGTGCGAACTAAAGTCTTTAGTAATGGAAATTAATCCACCAGAAATACTTCGTAGGCCATTACTGGTACCAAATAAAACTCTTATGGGAGCAGGTCCATCAAATTGCCCACAAAGGGTTCTGGATGCCATGAGTAATCCTGTTTTAGGACATTTACATCCTGAATGTTTAAAGGTAATTATTTTTTGCTTTCTTTAATATTTAGTAATTTTGATATAATAATAATGAATAATTTTGTTACTTGGCTCAATTACTAAAGTAGAAAGTTTTTGATATTTTGGTTTTATTTTCAAACTTAAATATATATTTAAAGTGATAATATTTCAAAGTCATGAACTCATGCACAGTTTTCATTGAAATATTTGGGTTTTAATCAATGTTTTACATAAGCCTGGCCTACAATTTACAGTCTGGTTTTTTAATAAATTGATTATTAATTGAAAACCTAAAAAAAATAATTGATATTTTATAATGTTCTACTTATAATTGTCTACTTAAAATGTACTTAGTGTATTGCTTTATATTACTGAACAAAGTTCAAAAAATATCTACTTTGTCAATTTTAATAATAAAAAAATTATTTCGAATTTTGTCTCAATCCAGACATCTTCCCTTCTCCCGTTAAATTTTTTTAAAAAGAGATTTTAAAAAAATAATAAAATGTGCCTCAAAGAAATAATATACGATCAGCTTAAGGCTAATATGTGTTTGACCTAGAGATAAAGGATCAGGCCAACTGATGAATAATTGTCGCCTTCAACTCAAAATATATAAACAAACTTGTTAAAAAAATGTGGCGTTATACGATTATTATAATATTTGTGTACTACATAATAAAAAACGCTTTAAAAATTTTGCATTGGGTTCTTTTTTTCTATACTTTCTCTATATTATTATTATGATAGATTATGTTAAACATTTCTTTTGCTTTTTATCAGATTCTTTTCGCGTATGGCTCAATTAAATATTAAAATGTAATACAAATAAACTTTCCACAACATATCATTAAACTTAAATAATAATTAAATTTATTTATTTCTTTAGAAAAAAGTAAAAAAAAAAAAATAAAAGACAATAAATTGATCTTATCAACTTTTCTTTATTAAAAAGAAAGAGTCAAAATATACTGTGCCAAAATATATATCAATTTATAATGGCCTTGAATTCATTAATCTTATGTTTGTATCTTTACTTATTTGGCCTTAAATAATTGTAAACAAATATTTTATTGCTTTTTCTGAAAATTGAGATAGCTTTCTAGTAACTTATAACCCCATAAGCCATTAATACTAAATAAAAAGTTCAATTGCTTCTAAATTATTTTAACTCCCAGAAAAAATTAATAAAAAAAAGTTCAAGGCATAATTTATGATTACATTTAATATCGCTTTTGTTGTGTGCAGCTAAAAAAACGTTAAGGTACACACAGAGAGATGAAATACAAAAGGAAATTCCGAAAATATTGTAGATATTTAATGGCCAGACACAAGCCGACAGGTGCTATTTTTATTTAGCACCTCTCAATCTGAGAGCGATAAAACGCAAGTCATACTTTCTAAATCATCGAAAAATTCAAACTTTTGCCTCACATACGGTTTGCTCTTTATTTCGAGCTCGAACTTCTTTGTTCCCGGACATCTTATTCGCCATCTAATGATTCCCTTTTTCTAGTATCAAAATGTGGAATGTGGAATGTGGAATATGTGGAATGTTACATAAGTTCACTTAAAAAGTCCGCTCAGGTGCAGATGAAATGCACTTGCAATTTCAACAAATGGGTTTTCTTCAAACAAACATACTAATATTGTTATTTTGAAAAAATATTTCATTTAAAAAGTTAAGTATTACGGTTGGTTGTTTGGTGTGGAATGTTCATTTTATACATAAGTTCACTTAAAAAGTCCGCTCAGGTGCATTATTTGAATGAAATGCACTTACAATTGCAACAAATGGGTTTTCTTCAAACATTTTTAAATGAAGTGATTTCATTATTTGCACAACCACGGCATTATATAATATACTTCTTAACTATTTCAGATAATGGACGAAATTAAAGAAGGTATTAAATATTTATTTCAAACTCAAAATACTGCAACGATGTGTATAAGTTCTTCTGGCCATGGTGGAATGGAAGCCGCTCTTTGCAATGTAATTGAAGATGGTGATGTTGTTTTATTAGGTACAACAGGACATTGGGGAACTAGAGCAGCGGATATGGCAAAACGATATGGTGCTGATACCAGAATATGCAAAGCTCGTTATACTGAACCTTTAACTATGGATGAAATACAAGAGGCATTTAATGTTCATAAACCTAAAGTTTTTTTTATAGCGCAAGGAGACTCATCAACAGGTATTCTACAAACACATCTACAAGAAATTGGGGAGCTTTGTAGAAAAAAAAATTGTATTTTTATTGTTGATGTTGTTGCTTCACTTGGTGGTACCGAATTTTATATGGATGAATGGAAAGTTGATATAGCTTATACAGCTTCACAAAAAGTACTTGGAGCTTCAGCTGGACTTGCACCAATCTCATTTAGTCAACAAGCACTTAACAGAATTAATAATCGTAATTCTCTGGTTAAAGTTTATTATTGGGATGTAAATTTAGTAGGAGATTATTGGGGTTGTTTTGGTCGACCAAGAATTTATCATCATACAATTTCATCAACTTTATTATATGGTCTTCGAGAAGCTTTAGCAATAGCCTGTGGGCAAGGATTAAGATCACTCATACACAGGCATAATCAATGTGCTTTACGTTTACAAAGAGGACTTGAAGATATGGGATTGGAGTTATTTATTCCAAATCCAGCAAACCGTTTATCAACTGTTAATACAGTTAAAATACCAAAAGGTGTTGACAGTAAAATGGTTTCAGAATATGCAATGAAAAAGTATATTTTTGATTTATAAAAATTTTTTTTTTAAATTATTTCTCTAAATTTTAGATATTTTTTGGAAATAGTTGGAGGCTTAGGACCAACAACTGGAATTGTTTTTAGAATTGGTTTAATGGGAGAAAATGCAACATTTGAAAAAGTTGAATTAGTTTTGAAAATTTTAAAGGAAGCCATACAAAATACATCGCATTTACCGTTAAGTGAAAAATCAAAAATTTAAAAGCTCTACAGCAAAGTTTTATATAATTTTTACTAATGAATTTAAAATTTTAAATATATGTTTATATTAATTGAAATAAATTCTAACCTATAAAATTTATGTTTAATTTTTTTATAAATACGTCATATGCTATTTTAGAATAGACTCAAATTTTCCATGTACCTTTACACATCAAATAACACTTTAACTTAAATTTAAGAAAAGCTTTTAAATATTATCGTAAGTTTCTGAGAATATCCAAAAATTTTAAAAAACAGAAGATATAATTTTACTTCGGACTGTATAAAACCCAAAATAATAATGAATGTTTTGTTTAGTGACGTTTATTAATTGTAGGTTATGGTATAAAAGTCAGGTTTTGGTTAGCTTGAAATTTTTTTAAAATGTTGTTTCTAAAGAATGCCACTTCTTTTAAGGCTAAGTTGAATTGCTTTAACACAAAACGTTTAATAAGTAATGAAAAACCACAACAAATATGTATTGTGGGGGCAGGTCCTGCTGGATTTTATGCAGCTCAGAGACTTGTTAAAAAACTAAAAAACTGTTTTATTGATATTATTGAAAGATATCCTGTGCCTTTTGGATTAGTAAGGTTTGTTATATTAAAAGATAAAATTAAACAATAATCAAAAACAATAAAATTCTTTTTGTTATTATATTGATTTCAAATGCTGTAAACAATTGATTGAATGAAAAATAAAAATTTCATCCCTGGTCATTTCGTACAAAATCTAAGTTTTTCTTGACAATTTGCCGAAAACCGATTTATAAAATTGAATTATTTGTTTTCATTTTCTTTTCTTTCAATTCTTTAAGTAAGATTCTACTAAAAATTGCTTAAACTTTAGTTTGAAAAATTTCCGAGTACTTTTAAAGTTTTTCAATCAACATTGCATTATGAAAACTGGGCATTAAATAGTATTTTTTTAAATCTACTGAAAGATGAAATATAAGAAATAATTAATTATAAGCATGTGAATTTCCTACTTTTTTTTATATGTAATTTCATTCAACCGGTTATACTTTTTAGTATATCAATATTTTTAGATATGGGGTAGCTCCAGATCATCCAGAAGTAAAGAACGTTATTAATACATTTGCTAAGACGGCAGAACATCCAAGAGTACGTTTTCTTGGCAATTTAAGTTTAGGGAAAGATTTTACATTGCAAGAGCTAAGAGATCAATATCACATAGTTCTCTTAAGCTATGGCGCAGAAGAAGACCGCAAGTTAAATATTCCAAATGAAGACATGAGCAATGTTATTTCCGCAAGAGAATTTGTAGCTTGGTATAATGGAGTTCCTGGTTCAGAGAATTATGAATTCGACTTAAATACACCAAATGTAACTATAATAGGCCAAGGAAATGTAGCCATTGATGTAGCTCGCATACTTCTATCATCTACTGATAAACTTAAGGTTAAATTATAAATAATATTTTTTATAAGATTTTTTTCATAAAAGTATTTAAGACCACAGATATTACAGATTATGCATTGGCTGCTCTTTCTGCTAGTAAAGTTAAAGAAGTATTTTTAGTGGGTCGTAGAGGTCCATTACAGGCCGCATATACAATTAAAGAACTCAGAGAAATGCTAAATCTACCAGATGTTAAAACAATTTGGAATCAAGATGATTTCAAAGGTAATATTTTTCATTTAAGATTATAAATGTTATTTAATTTTTAATTACTTAGGTGTTAAAGATGTATTACCTAATTTGCAGAGGCCAAGGAAAAGAATAACAGAGCTAATGCTTAAAAGCCTTGAAGAATCGAAAACTACAACTAATATTCAACAGCCGAAAAAATTTTGCCCTATATTTCTTAGATCTCCTAAGAGTATCCAGGACAAAAAGTTAGAAGCTATAGTTAATTTTCTTGATGGTAATACTGCTATTCCAACTGAAAAAGTGGATATACTACCAGGTAATTTCATTTTACGAAGCATTGGTTATACTTCTGTTTGCGCGGATAAAGATTTAAATTTTGATTCAAAAAATGGGATAGTGTTCAATAATTCAGGTATAAAATATTTTAAAGAAACAGTTAAATATTGCATAAATCAAATATTTTTATTAATTTAGGTCGAGTTTTATCTAAAAAAAGTACCGAAAATGAAGTATTATATGAAAATGGAGTTTATGTTGCTGGATGGGTTGCAACCGGCCCTACAGGTGTTATCCTAACGACAATGAATAATGCATTTGGTGTAGCTGACACGATTATTGACGATTGTAATAGAAAGGTAATAGATTCCAACAACTCTAAACCAGGAATTAATATAATAGATAAAAGAATAGTCACATGGAATGATTGGCTTAAAATCAATAATGTTGAAATCGAAAATGGTAAAAATTTAGGAAAACCACGCGAAAAAATAGTCGATATCATTGAAATGCTTACAGTTGCAGATGTATGATTAAATTTTTTATATCTATATATTATTTTGGCTGTGGATAAGAATTATAATAGTAATAATGAAATTATTATTCTAGGTTAACATTTTTAAGAATTTTCAAGTTCATTTAAATGCGGAAATATATATTTTATTAAATAAATGTGCTACGTTCATTAATTTGTCAATAAAAGATTTATTTTAAAAGAAATTACTTTTTCTTAAGCATTTCTTGGCCTCAAGACTATCATTTCCGAAAGTTTTTCCACACCTTCAAAAAAATAAAGTTTCATATACTTTTTTCGTAGAAACAAACTGCTTTTTTACTTACCGATATCTACTACCAGGAATATGACCAGTATAATTTGGTATACATGCTTTATTCTCATGATATATTTGGACTGAAGAATCACTAGGCATAACATAAATATTCTTTAGGTTTATAAAATTTTCATAGCAATCATTAGTAATATTTTTTGGCAAAATAACGTTAGACATAAAAGAAGGCCAGTCAAAAATGTTTTCCCCTATGAAAAGTATATAGTAAATTTTTTTCAAATATAATTTTAAATATTTTATAATATAACTTTTTGCATAAGACATGCTACCTGGCTTCCAAGAAAAAATGTTTAATCGATAAAAGTTAATTGTGTCTTGTTAACAAATAAATTGCTTGTAGCAAAGACAATAAAATATTTTTAAAGCTTTTGATTCTAAAGCTAATGTTTTTTAACTAGCAGAATTTATTTTTTATTTAAAACCCTATTTCGAGTACATATAGTGATTTTATTTTGTTTCCAAGATAAAACTATGACAACTAAAACATAATTATTTTTAAAAAAGTTTGTCCTACTATGTACCAAGTAGCTCGCGGCCCTTATGGATGCAACTTTATGAATTTGAGCAATTGTATAGAGAGTTTCCCAAAGTGTGCGTCGCGACGCCCTGGGGCGTCGCAGTGTTATTTAAAGGGCGTCGCGCATTCTTTTCAAAAAAGATCAGTTTCATCTGCATTCTAATTTTGATCGGGCGTACAGCCCCATCTTCTCCAATTTTTTTAAAAAGTTTTTGAGGAAATATTTTAGCAGCCGATTCATCTCCAGAGGCAATTTCTCCTTTAATTTTAATATTCTTAATAAATCGATACAAGGAAATGAAACCCATATACTACAACTGTCTGATAAAATTTTAGTATTTCAAAAAAAGTTGCTGCTTTTGAAGAGAAAAATAGAAGAGGACCAAGGAAACACTGACTGTTTCTCGCTATTGAAAAATTTGCTGAAAGAAAAATCTATTAAAAATCTGAGGCCATTGCAATTGATATTAATTCAACACTCATCAACCTTAAAAACTCATTTTGATAAATATTTTCCTGAGAATATTAATCAATATGACTGGATTAGAGATCCATTCCAATTGAACCCACTCCCATCTACACTTTCAGTAGTTGCGGAAGAACAACTGATAGAGTTATCTTGTGATACAAAACTAAAACTAGGATTTGACAAAGACAATTTTGGAGCAGTTTAAACCAAGACTATCCTACTATAAGTACTACAGCTTTGAAGATTCTTTTACCGTTTGCCACCTCATGTTTATGTGGAACTGGCTTTTCTGCAGTTGCAGTTATTAAATCAAAAAATACAGGCCAAAAAAATACTAAGAAAGAAAAATTAATCATAAGATGATTTTTGGAGTTTTCTTTAATAATAAATAAAGTAATCTTAATTTAGGGCAAGCACAGTTTTTTTTAAAGGAAGCGTCGCGAAAAAATTAAAGTCTGTAAAGGGCGTCGCAGGTATAAAAAGATTGGGAGCCTCTGATAAGCAGTTGTAAAACTTTGGTTGTAAACTGTCAAGAAGTAGTTTTAAGGTTGTAATGAAAATTTATAATTTATTTTATATCACTCCAACTGAGAATTTTCAAAATGTTACCATAATACAAAAAATCATATAAATGAAAGGAATAATACCAAAATCGGGAAGATTTCCATATCATGGTGCCCCATCACTTTTTCTTATATAGGGATATCAGGGTAAACTTTATTTTAATGATTATAGGAGATCCCGGTCTCCATAAGAAAAAGGGAAAATGATGGAAAATGCCTTTTCAAATAAATATTTTAAAATCAAACTTAAGTTTTAAAATTACAAAATTCAATATTTGGTAATTTTCTCTAATTGATCTTTTAATGTAACATATTTTTTAAACAAAATTTAATAAGAATTTGTTAGAATAAAGTTAATACATTTAAACGAAAATACATATTATTCTTACATTAGTTGAAATATTTTTTTAAAAAAACTACATATACGTAGAATTGAAAACTAACAAAAAATACAGAGCCCGAATTGTCGCTTTTTGGAAGTCGAAAATATCAGTTTTTTCTCTCCAAGGAATTTGTTCACCTTCCAAATTAATTATCACTTGTCTTGCTATTCTTCTAGCATATGATGTAAAGTATATTAGGTATATTTAATAACCATGAAATTCCTCTTCTCATGCAGGGGAAGAATTCTATAACATTTATGTTCAACTTTGAAGCATAATATGTTGCGAACGCTGGAAAATTCAATTAGCAGGCACTTTACATGCAAGCAGGTATATAAAACCACAGTTTTGAAAGAAGCCTTCCCTGGTAAGAAATTCAAATTAAATAACAAAAATTAATTATTTTTTATTGTAGTACAAACACTCACATACAGAATAAGGGTTTTGGTAACACTAGAAGTTCTAATTCAAATTCAAATTCAAATTTTTATGAACAAGTTTATAGCAAAACTTATACCTATAACTTATATCTATGACATTATGAAGTTAACACTGCTTACTTTCCAGAATTGTAATTTTTCTTATGTTTTTAAGATATTCTCTCACACGAAGAAGTCGCGTATACACAAACAATAAAGTGCGGAGTATTATATATAGTAATATTATGATTATTTTAAATAATTATGTGTTTAAATATTTCTCTATACAATTAAATTATAGTGCATAAAATTTTTTTATGCTAAGCAATGGAATCTTCAACATAAACAGTAAAATATTTTCGCGGCAATATCTACAATATTGTGGTCAGTGTTTACATGAAAAAATTTTCTCCTAATAAGAGAGAAATTAATCTTGCCAAGAGAAATATATATAAATAAAAAAAAAAAGTTTCACTCAACTTTTGTGTTTACAAAATTTATGACATTTGTGAAAGAGATAAAAAAATTATTCAAAAAGGACAAGTGTATTTATTCCATGTGTCATTTCCTCAAGATGTGTTAATTGTTTGGAATCAATGGTCCAAGAATTTTGTTTTTAGAATTTTACTCAATCTTGCAATGTAATATTGAAAAAGTTATCATTAAAAACAAGCTATTTAAAAAGAATAAGTAAGGTATTAAATGTAAAAAGGAATTAATTGCTTAATGCTTGTTTAAAATAATTTTTTGTTTTAGTTACTTTAAATAAATTAATCACGACAATTTTAAAAAACCTATATCGACTTGACCAAAGCTTATGCTTGCACTTTAAATTTCAATTTAAACATAAGCATATTCATGTTTACAGTTCAAACATTTAAATAATTAAATTCTACAATTTTTAAATACAACTGCCGGTTTAAACTTGTTGGGTAAACATATAAAAATATTATTTTCTTTTAAGAAATCAAATGCAAAAATTTAAAAAATACCAAATTTAATTTCCTCGAACAATTATTATAAGTTCAATGAACCAAATATGATTTAATTAAACAAACATGAATTACATATGAGTCGCTCAGAAGCCAATGTGGATAAGTCCATTTTTTCATATTTTCTGATTTTTGCAAATTTTAATAGAATAAATAATATATTTCCTGGTTTTAAAGGGATTTACTCATACTTTCATTTTTTGTAGGTCAAAAAACCCTTTTTTTAATAGCCTCTGCATGTGCTATGTATTATGAATGCATTAAGAAACATTAAATTTCTCAGTTTGGATTTTTTGGACTTAACCACATTGACTTCTGAACGACTCATATGTGACAAAAGATCTAAGGTTTATTTAGTGAGTCTCCTTGAATTTTTGATTATTTTGAATTTGAAAAATGTTCATTTTTCTTTTCTTTAATCTTAAACCCTTCAAATTTACGCTAGAACCTCTTCTAAAACTAAAAATGCAAAAAAGCCCGTATTCAAATCCAAGGCTTAATTATAATTTCATAAAATTTATCAATTCTTTTTTTTTAAATTTATTTCAGGTTAAAAACAATTTTATAGAAATGTAACATTTTTGGATCTCTTAAAGAGGGATTATTTATTTTTTGGTTCTTACTAATATTTCAAATGGAATCAGAGAATTGTATAAAAAGTGGGAATGAATCGTTTACAGATTCATCCAAAGATCCCCAAGTTAATACAGATGAAAATAGTATAGATATATATAATTCTAAATCTTTTAATGAACACCAGGATAATTCAAATTTAGAAAACACCAAAAAACTAGCTAATAAAAATATAACAAGTCTAGAAATCGACAATTTGAACGAAAATAAATTAAATAAGACTAAAACTGATATTGAAATATCTTCTGATAAAACTTTTGAATTTGAAGACGAAACTTTAGAAATAAAGGATGAAATGAGAACAAATGAAATAAAATCCATATCTTCCGTATTTGATTCAACTTCGTCGCTTTTTCAAAAAAAAATATCAAAATTTTCACCACCAATGAATTTGAATCCATCAGTTGTAATAACCCCTCTAAAAAATGTAGCAAATGGTAGTTTACCAAAGTCTGGGAAACCTTTAATGGCAGCTTTAAACAAAAAAATAAATAAACCAAGAGGACGACCAAAACGAAATAAAGCAATAGTAGCAATGTATCAGAGTGAAGTAAGTTAATTTAATTTAAATATTTTTAATTCTTTCTTTTATTTCTTGCAATATTAAAATTGCTCACACTTTTAGAAATAAATTAACAATATTGAATGTTCTCTTTAATACTCGAAAATATTACTTAAAAGTCAGGATAATAAATCCAAAAATGTACGAGTACTTAACTAAAATTCCGCATAGATTGTCAAATCTTAAATAGTGATGAAAAGAAAAATACGCCACCTGACGCTAACATCTTATTTTGCCTGATCAAATGTCTAATTTAGTTTTCGAAACATATAATTTTACCCGATCTGGTAGTTGAGTGATATGTTTTCAAAGCCAAAATGCTATTGAACTAAAAAAAAATGCATTCAATTTGCTACAATCAATTAATAAGAATCATTTACTTTTTGTTTTGCAGATAAGTGAAAATAAAATTGGAATAAAGCTGTGTATTAAAAAATCAGATACAACTCAAAAAAAATCGAAGCAAAGCCGTAAACGATCAAGAAAAACTAAATATCGAGGAATCGAAGAAAGTGATAGTAGTGATGAGATAGAAAAGAGAAGAAGACGGGAAAAAGCTAACAATAATTCTGATAAGCAAAAAAAATTAAATATTGGCTACGTAGAACCAGAAGTACAAAGTGTTTGGGGTAGTTCTATACCTAAAGAAATTCTATACAAAGTATAAACCAACTCAAAAACAAAATATTTAGATAATTATTGTTTAACCTTGTTTTAGATTTTTCAACAAGTTATTGAATATGATGGATGCATTCCAACACTATTTCGTTTGGGAAAAGTGTGTTCATTATGGCGAGATGTATCCTTATCTAAAACTCTATGGAGAAACATAGATATCAGTGTTGGAATTAGAGAAAAATATAAAACGGAATCAAAATTAAAATGGTTAATTGCTAATCGATTAAGTGAATGCAAAGAGCTTAATATATGTAGGAAGAAATTTTGAATATATATTTTTATTTTAGTTAAAAATATTGTTTTTTTAGCAAATTGGAAATTAACTAATATTCAGTGTGTTTTAAATCTATTAACAAGTACTTGTCCAGACTTGTTAAGTATAAGTCTAGCTGGTTTAAAAGAGCTTACACAAGATCATTTGGCATTTGTTGTTGAAAATTTTCACAAGTTAGAAAGGATAGATCTAAGCTCTATTAACGTAAATTTAATCTTAGAATATATAAAATTTATATTCATTTCAAATTTGTTTAAGGTGGAGACAAGTTCTTTTAAAAGTGCAATTGGCCTTCAACCCCTATGCAATTCAATTCAAATTTTAAATGGACGGTTAACACATTTATGTTTGGCACATAATCGTTTAGCGGGAATTCCACAATTAGTTACAATACTAGCAGTAATTATGGAATCATTACATTTTTATAAGAAATATATTTTGTTTAAATAACTTTAAATTATAATATTATTTTTATCTGTTTATTATAATCATAAAATAATTTTTTTGTTTTAGAATCATTGCCCAAATTTATTGTTATTGGATTTATCAAATGTTCGAACTGTCGCTGCTTCACATGGAATTTTACATATTGAAAAACTACAACAAGGTTGTCAAAAATTAAAAGTTTTAAGAATAACTAATTCTCAAATTACACTAAGTGCTGCATCATTACAAGAACAAGTAAAATTTATGCTTATTTTTCATATAATATACTAATTAGTATATTAATATATTTTAAAGTTGGATTCACCTGGTTTTCCGGATCTTGAAGAACTCTCAGTTGCGTCATTAGGTGATGAGTCTCGTCTAATGAATGATGAATTTTTACAAAGATTACTAAAAAATAGTACAAAGTTGAAATTATTGGATGTACGAGGTTGTGCTAGACTAACACATGATAGCTTAATACGCTTACCTGCTTGGGATTTAAAGCATTTGTATTTATCTGGTTGTTCTGTTACAAGAGACGGGTAAGAATATTTGCTAAAATAAAAAAGTTAACTATAGTTTATTTTGTAGTTAATAAAGATGTTTCTTATTTTTTATACTATACATAAATTATTATGTATTATCTATTATAAAAATTTTGTTCATAGATCTGGTTTGGAACTAATAGCAGCAAAATGGGCCCATAGCCTAACTGAGCTGGATTTGGCTTGGGCTAATGTTCAAGAACCATTAGATAATGCGTTACGTGTTTTAAGTGAAAAGGGTTCAGAATCCTTACTGACGTAAATAACCAAAACATAAAAGATTTATCAATTTAACCATAAAGTAAAAAAATATTTTTATTTTAGACATTTGAACCTTTGTGGATCATCGGTATCAGAAAGTGCTGTAAGAGAAGTACTCTCAAATTGTCCCTTATTAAATTCTATAAATCTTTCATCTTGTCGGGGTCTTCCGCGGGGTGTTAAACGCTTAATACATGGTCCAAATGAAGTTCAAGAACTACGTGATGTTTTAAAAGTAGTTTTGAAATCTCTAAACAAATAAAAATCATAAGAAAAACAATTTAAATAATAGAATATAATGTAAAACCAAATGAAAAATAATGTATTTTAGATAAATTTTAATGGCCTTTTTGTAAAAGCAACAAATTAAAATTTCTATATGAAATTAAGTAATAAGATTTTAAAGATCAAGTTTTAAGCATTTAAATTTAAAGAAAACATTTTTTTTTCCATTTTGGAAATATTTTAAATGTAAATGATAAACAACAGAATATATCGCAATATTTGAATCTAACAGAGTTAGGTTAATGTTACATATTTAAGAATATAGTTTTGTGATAAAATACAAATATACATGTTGTAATTTATTTTCACATTATCATTTTATTAAAAACAGCAGCTTACTCATTGTGCTATTATTTTAAAGTGATTTTACATATATACGTATACATATATAATTTAATTTTATTTTAATAATTTTAAACAAATTTTTTGTATGGGTATTAAATAATTAAAATAGATTACTGCCATAACGAAAATTTTCAAAAATATAAAATTTTAATAGCTAGTTAATTAAAGGATTAAAATGATCAAAATTTCAAAAGTTTTTTAATTTTTATTTAAAAATTTCGGACAAATTTTATTTTATTGGCATTGTAAAAATTATACATGTATGTAATTATTTTAAAAAGTGTTTGTATTTTTTTTTTCACTAGTTTTAAACTCTTTTAATTTGCTTAATATTGTATTTATATTGCATTTGTATCGTATGCTGGCAGGCTTAGAGCTTTTTAAGCAATTTATTTAAATGAAAACTGGTATTAAACTAAAACTGAATACTTCATTTTTTTAAGTATTTTTTTTTTTTTTGTTTTTTATAATTTTCTGTTTTATTTTATGTTTTTTATTTATTTAATACAATCCAACTTTAATGGGATAAAAATGTACATTATAAATTATTTAAAAATTCTAAAATTTCCTAATGTGCCTTCGTCCAAGTTTATAAGTTATTATAATTATATAAAAAGTAAACAGTATTTGTTTACATAAAGTAAAAAAATTACTTATAATGTTAAAATTAGTCTTTTATCAAGTTAATTATGAAATGAAAAGATTAATAACACTGAATGGACAAAGTAAAAAAATAAAATCATGCGGCTTGATAGGCCAGTTATAGAATTTTAGACATAAAAAAATTTTATATTTTAGTTTTTTTTAGAAAAATATTTAGGTTTTGTAAAGGGATTATTTTCAGAAAATTTATTCTTTTAAGTGCAACCCTTTATATAAAAACTGTAGAACTATATAAAGTTCTGTATATATACAGTTTATATATATGTATATATACATAAACTGTAGAAAATTTAAACTTATTTTATTTTTTAGTAATGATTATGGTTATTATGTAAAAAATTATAAATTCATTATCGTGTTGAAAATTCCATTTTATATATTTGTATTTTGCATTTTGAAATAATGAAATCAACATTTAAATTTATTTATTTTTTTTATTTGAAACCATTTTGTTTTTTGGCTACTTGTTAAATTAGGTATAGTGAAACAAAAATGACAGCTCACTTCTTACTTACAATTAGACTAGAGAATCAAAGTTCACAAAAATTCTATTAGAACTACGAAGATTCACTAACACCCTTGTCACACAGAAAAATAACCAGTTTCTTTTAATCTAGTTCTTTTGTCTCAGCCAATCAGAAGTCACGATGACGTGGTTTTTTCGACTTCTGATTGGCTGAGACAAAAGAACTAGGTTAAAAGAAACTGGTTATTTTTCTGTGTGACTAGGGTGTAACACACTCGTTAAGGTCTGTTAGTATCAGTCAAAAGCATTCTTATAGTATTCAAAAAACGTATTAAAAATTTCGGTAATCAGAAATATTTATATCAAGATTTTCAATCATTTTTGAAAACAACAAAAATTAATTTTTTTGTTGACTTTTGAAAAAGAAAATAAAAATAAGAACCCATGATTTACTCATTTTTAGAAATCATCGAAAAAGCGAAAACAACACATTTTAAAATTCTTTAGCTAAACAATTATGCTTTGAAACAGAATATTACATTTTAGTTAAAATAGTTCTATAGTACTTTTTTTCCAGTCAAGTATTTGAAATATTTGAATTCTTGAAGTGTGTTTATCGTCGTTACTTTGAAAAATTACGTCGGGTTAGGGTAAAATAACCTGTTTCCATATTACTTATTCTAAAATCTTACATCAACAGCTATCACTAAAAGTTGAAGTTTGTTTTGATTTAATGATCAGTGGTTTATGTACATTTTTAAATTTTTTACCAAGAAATTTATGAACAATTTCAGATTTAATTTTAAATAGAAACGTTTTAGCTTTGAAATTTTTTTCTTTATAATTTGTACATGTATATTTGTTAAAAAATATATATATTTACTTTTTCTACTTTTTTAGTTTAGTTTATGATGAAATTTTAAAACTATTAGATATGTTTTTAACTTGTGAAACTAATTGTATATTTTTAATTTAAAAAACCTTGCCTGAAACAATATTAAAAATATATTTAAAATTCATTCGTAAAATACCTCAATTCTTAGCTGAAAAATTTAATGTAATAATGTATAAAAACTATTTTTATACACAAGCAGTAAATTTTTTTAACCTGGATTCGGGGTAAAAATATTATTGTAGATATTTTTTTTTTCGTTTTTATAATAAAAGCAAATAAAGTAGCAATAAAAAATATTGTATAAAAATCATTTTTTTAAGTGTTGCAATTTAAGTAAGAAACATAAAATGTTTTGAAAGAAAAAATAAACATTGTTATGGATAAAAGTTAAAAATTAAAGCTTTTAAAATAGTTTTAATGCAATGAATAACTAAATTAGTATTCAGAAAATTATAAGTTTGAAAAAATAAGTAAAATATAATTATATCTACAAAATTTGTCTTTTTTTATTTATGAATATATTTCCCGTAAAAAATTAATTTCATAATATGTAGGTTTAGCTCTTTGCGTTTGTGGTAAATAATGAACTTAATCAGTTTGGCTATTTTTACATATCATATGCTGTTGAAAAACTAATGTATATTTCAGTAATTTCCTAACAAACATTTAAGGATTAGATTGCTAATAACATATTTCGTAGTAGAATATGTTTTACCTAAAGTAATTAAATTATTTAAAAAAGATATCAATGTCTAAAACATCTGTTTATAAATTTATGAACATTTTTACAACCATTATATTTTTCATTTCATTTTTTAGGTAAAATGACATGGTAAATCCGAAAAAAATGTCAATAGGGTTGTGATATTGGGAAAAACACTTCTATTTTGCATTTTAAAGGAACGCGGTATTAGTTGACGGCAATTGTTTTCTACTACTTCTACAGTATTCTACATCATTGGACATAGAAACTCTATATTCAAAGTTTCACCTTCCTCAATGTACTCTTCTCCTATAAATTTAAATGCTGTAAAATTATTTTAATAGTAACTTGCACTTTGTGGAAAGTAAAATATTCTAGAGAAATTTTCATTTTTACAAGCTTGTAACCTTTGTCCTTTAACATCTTGTATATTCACACTTTCAACGCAAAATTTTTCCAAATAAAATTTTTAAACGGCCCTTAGCGTTTAAAATAATTAAACACAAATTTATACTTGTTTAAACTCCGCTTTTGATAGGATTTTATTAGTGTCGCCACAATTAGATATGCAAATCGTTAAAAACTCATACTAACTTCTAAGATGTGAGTATTAAAGGTATTTACACTCTACCGATTTCACTCAAAACGGTTTTATTCGAAAGGTGACGTCACCAAGATGTGGGAAATGAAAAATATTTCAAAATTCTACACATGTCACTCGCAAATGCGGATGTTTGTTTCACGTTTTTTCTTATACATAAAATGTATGGGGGAAAAAAATAACAACAATATAAAGGCAAACAGAGCCGTTGAAACGATCGTGCTGTGTTGTATTATACGTAGCAGCATAACACAGTACAACCGTTCAATTTGCCTTTATATTGTTGTTGTTTTTTTCTCTCTTCGGCTCTATTCGATTAACGCGGAAATAAGCCGAGTGTATATTTACGTTTTTGCTTGCTTCTTATTTATAATGCAAGCAGAGACATGAATATTAGCTCAGTATTCTTCGCTAATACAACACATTTCACTCATACAAACTGAGCGAAACAATATTCAAGCAAAAGAATATATTCCATATTGTTTTTTTCAATGTATTCTTAAAATTTTCGACATCTTGGGCGATCCTATTCAATGTAAATTGAGTAAATTGGTTTTGAAAAAGTTTTTAAACTAACAAATTGCATATGAATTGCTTTATTAAAATAGAACGCTTAGTCAGTTTTTGATCATTACATTTCAATATTTTGACCAGAAGCTTTTTTATAATTTATTAAGTTCAAATTATACAAAATTAAGTTAACAATAAAAGAAAATTTAATAAAAAATTATGTAGACAATTATTTTTCATTTGTTTGGTTAAGCCTTTATTAATTAATCCCAATTTTCTTCATCCATATTTTCCAATGATTTCTGAGCATCATTTCTCAAAACATCACCAAGTTCTTTCATGTTAAGATTATTTTCATTATCCTCAGGTACAGCATTCATTAAATTTTGTGCATCATTCTCCAAAAACTCGTCAGGATCTTCGATATTAAAACTATCTTCATCATCATCAGATATATCAATTTCTAAATTTTCATATTCATTTATTTTGTATCCATTAACTGTTAAAATATTTTTAAGTTCAGTTATTGTAGCAACTGTCGGATAAACAAATTCAAAAACATGAAGAACTGGAATTTCAAGGAAATCTTTTTCAGGATTTCTGTAACGATCTTTCATATTTAAAAATCTATTTATATGATATTTTGCTTCTTCGAATACTTTTGTTTCATATGATCTTGTATCTCGAAAATATGGAAACTCGACCGATGAAATTATTTCAAAATCATTATCCCCAATTTCTTCACTTGAATCAATGTGTTTATTTAAATCTTCAGCTAAATCCTTACCTCGAACATCTTTTCGAATGAAAACAGCAATTTGGCTTACACAACCAAATTCAATTTTATCTGGAGGTGCCTTTGCAACCCCCCCTATTATAAAATTGTAATTTGGAAATCGTGCACATATATTATAGCACCTAAAATATTTAATTATTTATGCAAAAAAATCATTAAATTTAAATATTATTTGAAATAGAAAAAGGTTGAGTTTTGGGAACCAATTGTTCTTAATTGATTTGAAAATCTTACTGCCGAAATAAGAAATATACTCCACGATTTTTTATACTAGTAATTAAATCAAAAAAAAGTCCATAAATATAGGTTCTGTATTTTGATAAAGAAATAGTCATAAATAAAATATCATTTTATGCGTCATTCAAGAGCAATAGTGGGTTTAGGAGTCTTGGGTATTTGGTGTATCCATCTCGAATATCCTGAAAAAAAGCAACGCTGTCTAGAAGCCTCTTAACCGTGAAATTCTTAATTGAATTACATGAGAAATGTAATCAACATTAATTGATTTTCAATTGAAAATTTAATTCAGATTATATTAGTTCATATTTAGATAATGACATACAGAACACATAAATATTTAAGCCTATCTCTTGAAATAATTTACCAATCTTTAAATTGTGATCTCGTCCATTCAAACTTATGATCAGGATGTCGAAAACCATTAGGTGTTTCAATATTAAAGAGAACATTCATGTCAGAATTAGGCGTAGTGAGTACAACTATTTTCGGATGAATATAACCAAATATATTGAAGGGAACTTTTTCCAAGACATCTGGGTATAAATGTTCAATTCTAAAAAAAAATTATTATAAGTAATCTTAACGGTAAAACTTGTAAACAAATTTTTACATTTCAATTCCAATAACTGCGTCTGCATTCGCGAATGGTGTTGATGATGAAGCTATATTGCCTTTGCAAATTTCGATTCTTAGGGGTTCGGTTCGCTGCTTAAGATAGTCTACATTAAGGGGTTGTGCTCGTTGTTGAAATTGTTGAAGAGTTTCAGCATCCAAATCCACCTAGTCCAAAAATTCAAAAGAGATAAACAGTGTTTTTTTTTTAAATTTTGCAATTTTATAGAAATACTCTTTTATTTCTACGATTTCAAAGTTTTCTTTTACAAGGAAAGAAAGGAACTTAATGATTTAAGCGATTCTTTGTATCAAGCATTTTCTTGGGGTTTTTGTTATTAATATCTTCAGCATAAATTTTTCTAAATAATTTCTCCTATTAACATTCATTAACGGCCAATTGCATATAAATTACATTACATATTACTATGGACTAAAATATACGTGTGAATTATAATACACGTAAAATAAAATTTTTTTCTACAATATATTCGAGCCTTCGATATTTTTATTCATGGTGAAAATAGTAGAATTCATTTTGAATATAAATTAAGTGTTATATAATCAGTTATCAAATATATATATATATATATAAATATATTATATAATTAAACATCTAAGCGCTTTTTATAGTTTTTATTTCAAAAGAAGACAAATACATATTTAAATCCACAACAAAATCTTTCATTAAAACAATAAATTTTAATCATAAAAGAAACACAAAATTAATTAATAAAACAAATTTATTCAAAATATTTCTTTTCACTTGTATACAATATGAAATCTTATATTGTCATCTAATTAACATCAAACTTACATTGAATTTATATTATTTTTGGTACAAAAAAAAAGAAAAAGAAAAACAAAACTAGACCAATCACAGCATTATACTTGAATTTCTAATCCTTTCCAAAATTTTAGCTCTTTACGATGGATAAATGTAACAAGCATTAATTTCAATTGTTTACTTATTTTATAATTAGGACACCAATTATAAATATAATTAAAACAATTAACATAACCAAATCTACTTATTCTAATTAAAGAACTAATTGCAGCTTCTTCAAGAATTTTACGTTTTGTTTTCCATAAAATTGCTCCAAATATTTCTGTATATTTATTAACATTATAAGTAAGTGGGAATGGTTTTAAAATCAACGATATTGTTTCTAATATTATAGCAACTTGTTCATCATGAACACAATTATTTTCTAAATTTTCTCCATATTTTAATAAATTTGGATAAAGTAATTTTTCTAATATATTTTTTTCGGTCCATTCTAATCCAGTAACTTTACTAATTAAAACAAATGCATAAGATACATTATTAAAATTTTTAGTTTCAATTTTTAACATTAAATTTTCAATAAATTCATTATAACTCGGTTCATTTCTTATATACTTATAATGATATCGTATAAGATTTGAGAATACTGAATGTTTTAAATCATTTTGATTAAAATTATATTTTATATTATTGAAAATACATTTAATTGTATTTGTTAAAGTATCTGATTTATCAGCATTTAAATCAGTTTCAAATGGTAAAACATCAGGAAATGCTCTTAATACTTGATAAATTAATGGTATTGAAAAATGACGAAAATAATATAATATTTTACAAATAAATATTTTAGCTGGATTTCTATTTTTTTTATATTGATCAATAATACCTATATATAAATTTGTTAATTGTAACAAATGTTGTTGTCCTTCTTGTTTAAATGTAAATAAACGTTTTTCTATTGTTCCCAGTAAATGTATAATTATATTTTCATCAAATGTTCTCAATTTATCAATTAAAATTAATAATTTGAAATGTAATTTTGGTATAATTGGTAAATTTTTCTTATTAATTTCAATTATTGCATTATTATTATTAATAACAGCATCAATTATAGCATTACAAATTTTTTTACTATCATTTTTACAACATTTAAGTAAATCGAATACTAATGTTTTTATTTTTGCTGATTGAATTTGATCTTTGAAAAATTTATTAATTAATTCTGATGATAAATTTATTGATTTTGAATTTTTCCCCTTATTTTTGTTTATTTTCATTAAAGCGATATTCCTTTTTTGTTGATTATAATTTAAAATGATATTTTTTAAATATGAATATCTGTTATTTGATTGAATTGTATCAAGAGGAATTAATTTTGGTGTTTGAATCTTAATTATTTCTGGCCGTAAACATGGTTCAGGAGATAAAGGAGAAATTGTATTTTCAACAACATTTTCTATATTATTAATTTTAATTGAAATATTTTTATCACATATATTTCCATTTAATGAATCACACTGATCATATGATAATGAATTATTATTTATTTTTTCATTATCATTAAATCCTAAAAATAATTCATCTGCATCATTATTCCACATTTTAGATTTACCATCACAAACGATGTTATTTTCTAAGAAAAACTTCTCGAAAACATCTTTATTAGTATAAATTTTACCATCTTCTAATTTTAAAACACATAAATTTTCTCTTTCTACTTGTTTTTCATTGTCCATTTTATCTGAAATTTCACTTTTACAAATATCTGATGGCATATTATTAGAATTAGATTTAGTTTGAATTAAATGTGATTCAGTTTTATTTTTTATATCAAAAACTTCCAATTTTTTAGGCTTAGACCGAAGTACTTTCTTAATTTTAGAACTATGTGTTCGTAATTTATATTTTGAGTTTAAATTGTTCCCATCTTCTACCAATTTATTTACTGCATTTAGTTGATTATCCTCTTCAGATTCATTTATAAACTTATCTACAATTTTTATAAGACTTCTTTTTCTCTTTTTATTGCAGTTGAATTCTGGAATAATATTTTTACTTGAATCTTTATTTGATACGCAATTATTATCTTCACAAACATCAATTTGTTTTGTATTTCTTATTTTATTTTTATTAGTTTCTCTTAAATTAACATCCGCAGGATATGCATTATTTAAATTTTCTGCATTAAATGTTTTAGATACTTTGATATCTGATTTTTCTCGATTGGCATGAATTAAATTTTCAGCTTCTTTATATTTATTACTACTTTCAACGAATGTAGAAGTGTTTATTTGAACATTGCTTGACCTTTTTTGTGATAGATCCTCAACTTTAATAATTTCTTTGAAACATATTCCACAAATATTTATCTTCTTGTCATCAATTAGATTGCCAGAAGATTTATATTCAATAGGAATGTTATCTTTTTCTACTAATTTGGAACAATTGCAATATTTCAAACTCAATTCATTTATAGTTTTAGGTTTTTCATTTAAATTTTCTTTAAATTTAGATTCTTGTGATTGAGACTCTTTTTGAGGAAGAGATTTATTTGGAATAACAGCATTACAGTGTTGTTTTGATAGTACAGATTTAGTAAACTTACTTACATTTCTTTGTTCATTTTTACTTAAATTACGCTGATTTTCAGCTTTATCAAAAATATGATCGGATAACTTTTCATGCTTACATATTGATTTTTTTCTATTTTTTTTATTTACTCTTTTATCTTTCGACTTATTAGGCCTAGAGTATAATTTTGATATTTTTCGACCAAGTGATGTATTTTGAATAACAGTTTTATTTTCTTGCTTTGATAAAACTGATGAGCTTAGCTTTCTTTTAATATTTTTCTTATTTTCGATTAAACTACACTCACCCCCACTACTTTTATCCAAAATATTTTTTGTCGAAGCTTTACAATTATATTTTAATTTTGAAATAGGTGAAATTGGTTTTAATTTATTATGAAGAAAATTAAATTCTTCTAGAAAATTTTTATAACTCGAATCATCATTGTCTTCACATTCGATATTTTGATTAGAATTATTTTCTGTATGTTTATTACAGTCATTATTTTTATTGAAATAGACATCATTTTCCAAATTTGTATCATGACTTAAGACATTGTCTTGCCAAGAAGATAAACTCCCTTCTTTAGATGGCATATAAAGCTCTTCTGATATAGGAGACATTCCTACAAGAACAAAATTTTGTTTTTAGGCTACGATATTATAAAACTCAAAGTAAATCCAATTATATAGTTACACTTTATAAATATAGTTTATAGATTAGTATAAATGAAAAAATCTGACACTATAATTTGCATAATTATTGGTTTTCAATTTAAAATTTAATTTTAATAAATTTATGAAACAATACAATTTGAACTTAAATTAAGTTTAATTAAAAAATTTAAAACGTGAATTTGACATTTAAAAACATCAATTTAAAACTTGAACAGATAAAGATAAATATTAAATTAAAAGGGATAGACTTAAAATTTTTTGAAATGGTGGGTTCAAACGACCTTATTTCCTATATTTGTGTTATGAGTGTTGATTTTTTAAGCCAAAAATTAATAATTTTTTGAAAATTGATTTTTTATTACGGCTTAAGGAGTAACAGTTAGAGTTAGATATGCTTGCCTATCGTTTTAAAAGTTTTTCAACACGTTTTCTCAAAATGCAATTTTACAAACAAATTAAATCATAACTAAATAAATTTTTGATATTTCCAAAATTTAACCAAATTTTCAAAATAGAGAAACACATACGGAATAAGGACTCCAACGAAAAGCGAGAAATGATGGTAGTGTATTATAAATAATACACCCTGAACGCTTTAGTAATGAGTCTCCAGCGAGATCATTTTGCAAATTTTTTGTTTTATTCCAATATATACCCAAAAACAAAACGTAATAAAAATATCCAATGTCCTATTACATCCCGAGCATTATGTAGCTGGAAATTTCAGAAATTAATAGCAAAATATAAATACAGAAACGATTTTCTGTTTTACATATATCTTTACAGATTCATAATTCATTTTATTTATAGCAGAATTGACATATATTTATATTTTTTAAGTGAACGTGAAATGTTTCGCAAGGTCTTTATTTCAAAATCAGATTATACAATATACTGGAGCTTCATTGTGTTTATACAACAACAACGCTGTGCAATAAATAAAATTTTTCAATCTTATTTTATGAGAAGTAAATAGAGCTAGGAAGAAAGAGTTAAAATTTAAGATGTTTTTAAAAATCATTTTTATGTTTATTGTCAAAGTAAAAATTGTTAAAAATATCCAATGATTCAATAAGATTTTATTGTAATGAATTCCGATTAAAGAAAATTGTAAGAAAACTTAGTAGACAAAGGTTTTTAAAAAAGATATAAGGACAGACCTCTTTGAGTAAGCGACTTAATCAAGTGTAGAAATTATGCAAATAACATAAAATATTAAAAACTTTTTGTCCTTGTTTTCAAGGATTATAAGATTATAAGTTTATTAACTAAAATAACTAACCTGAGTCAATTTTAGAAAAGAATTACTAAGAAAAAAATTTGAAAGCTACCAAAATTTTTTCCATCATATACAAAACTTACCTTTTTCTGAGACGTTTTTGCTCTTTTTTTCTTCAAATTTTTGTACCATTGAAATAATGTCATTTTTAAGATTAGTTTTAGGACAACTATTATTGTATGTAGTATTATGATTATTAATTACACTATCAATTGAATTTTGTATAGCTTTCAAGCTATCAATATAAGAGTAATTAACATTGTTACCACTACCAATTAGTGTAAATAAAGTTTGTCCTAATATTGACCATATTTTCATAATATCAGGATGATATTCAAGTAAATCGATTTTATTTCGTTTATGTAAGAAATTATTTTTTGTATTTAGTGATGACCCATTTAATAATTCATTTTTAATTTTTGAATTTTTTTTATTAAATTCTAAAGGATATTTAATATTGGAAATATCTGTTTCAGTTCCTATTGTTCTTGTTTTTATACTATCTGTTTGTGTTTGAAAACTAATTGGCTTCTTAATCTCAGTTAAGGTTTGTGATCCAACTTCTTTGGTACCCTCAAGTATTTCATTAATTGGTTCAACAGGAAGTGGTAAAATAATTTTCATTTCATTAAATATTTCTTCAAGTGAAATTGGAAAATATTCTGGATAATTGGTATATGCATCTTTTGTTTTAATAAATGCTGATGTACTACATGATCTTGTAGTTGTTGAATTCATATATTGTGTACTTTTTGTTGTAAAATTTTTTTTTGATGCCAAATCAACCTGAATTTCAATGTCTTTCTTTAAACATTTTTTTTTAATTTGAGTTATATATGAAATATTTATGTTTTGTTTTCGTAAATATCTACGAATCTCTTCAAATTTTAATTTAATTTTGTCTTTACAAAGAATGGGATTTAATTGACATAATTCTAAAAATATTAAACTTAAATCCGTATAACGAGTGTTATATTCTTTTGCTTTTTGTTCGGCATCTTCTTTCATTTGCTCTTTCCAAATTTCATCACCGGTTAATTTATTTTGAAAAAATTCAATTTTTTGCTTACTCACTTCAAGCTCTTGTTTAATATTTTCATAATTTGTTTCTAATGTTTTCAAGTCCGTGTTTGCTTTCTCATACATACATTTAACATTAAATGCTGCTTCATTGAGTTTAGATAAATCATTTCTTAATTTGAAATTTTCATCTTCAAGTTCGTGATTTTTACACACAAGTTTATTAGTATCTGCAATTCTTTTTGCAAGTTGTTCCATATCAACATGATCATCTTGTATAGAGGGAAAGTCTAAAAAAGATAAATCCATGATGGAAAAATAATAAACACTTATTGATCACTGAGAACTCTGATCACTTATTGTTATTGATCACTCCACTTTTAAAACTATGTCTCATTAAATAAATTGAATTGAAGTCACTTAACCTCAAATATCGTATAATAGTATTAACCATTTACCGGAATGGTATATATAAATTATATTAATAGAAAAATTAAATTTCACGTAAATTTTATAATGAATATTAAAATTTACTTAAATTGATACCTCAATAATATGTCTTACGCCTTCGACTCTCCTTAAGATTTTTAAGCACTTCATTTCAGCGCAACCGAATTCGACAACCTACGAAGTAATTTTAATGAAAAAATATCCTTTGGATTTCTACAAACTAACTTTTTTAAGGGTGCCTTTCCATAATTCATTTTCAAGAACCTGTTCAACAGCTATATACCGCTGCTCATAGACAGGCGGATCAAACACGAGTTTATTATTGTTATCATAATAACCACATCCTTGTAATTTTAATATATTAGGTATTTTAATCATTTTTAATAAAGAGTTCAATTATAAAACTATTTATGCAATAAAATAATATGTGATTTATAAAAAAGTACAAATTATTTTACACACATGTTAATGCCGGCCTACTGAGAAATGAATTTAGTATATTTTTTTTTAATGTTTAAAAGGTGCGTTCAAGCCCTTTCAAAAGTCATTGTAATCAAATTTTTAGAATAATACCAAAGAGCCTGTATACATTTGGCTGTGTCTATAGATTAGCGATTTGGACAGCGAACTGGAAAGCGAATTGGAAAGCGATCTGAGCCGTGGCTACATTCAGTAGTATATATTCAGCGCAGTCATTACATTACAAGTCATTCAAAAAATACAAATTGTACCTTTAAACTAATTTTCTTGCATTTATAATGCATTATTATTTACGAAAGGTAAATTTAATATAATAAAACTAGTTAATTAGCATAAGTTATAATATTTTCAATCTAAATGTCAAACTCAAAAAACTATCGAGTGTAACCGCACCTCAGATGACTTTCCAGATTTACACTCAGAAGTATATTGACTGCAATAATTATTTGACATTTTAGTTGGAATTATGTATATAATGTATGCCTTCTAACTAGTTTTATTATATTAAATATACTTTTCGAAAATAAAAATGCATTATAAATGCAATAAAATTAGTTTTTTGAATGACTTGTAAAGGAATTATTGCGGTGAATATACTTCTGAATGTAACCCCGGCTCAGATCGCTTTCAAATTCGCTTTCCAGTTCGCTGTCCAAATCGCTAATGTAGACACCAAGTTTAGGAAGAAGCACACAAACAGTAGCTTACTTTTGGTCATATCCCTTCTCCATTGATACCCCTTCTTAACACAAGCGTGTACACAGCTTTCAGATCGAAAGACACTTTTGTATGGAAAAATCATGTACTTCACTTGTTGGAATCGTGTACTCAGAACAGCTTTGAAAGGCTGTAATCAGCGAAAATCTTACATCTTTTGTGAATTTTAAGGTTGTGTACCAAATCAAAATTAATATTCCGTATGGGCTTATGTCAAAATTATAATGCAAATGCTGGCAAATTTGTTAGTATATTAGTTTGTTTTGTTTTAAAAGTATATTTTGATTAATTACAATATAGATTAGTGATTTTTACAGTGATTTAAGGCCCCTGTAGACGTCGGACATTGTCCGGGTAAATACACTGTAGACGTCCGACATTCATTTGCCCGGACTTGTATAATTTTTTACTAAATATATAATTTATAGTAATAATAACATGAAGTTGAACTTTTAATAAAAAATGCGTACGATGATAAATCTGATATCTTTTCTGTCAACTGTCTATGTTGACAGCCTAGATATAAAGTTTGATGAAATTAACATAGCGACAGCCGCTAAAATATCACCTTTCAACACATAAACATTACTTGTATGTGTGCGTGATTCTGCTATAGTATATATATATAGCTAAATACTATTGAATATTTAATTAATTATATTTATATAATACTAGCTGACCCAGCAAACGTTGTTTTGCCAAATTTAAATTATTCCTAGGATTATTTTAGTAGAAAAAAATGACTAAATTATTGTCTGTGTGTTAGGGTGTGGTAGATATGAGTATAAGAGGCATGGAGTGCTGTAAACGACGATGGAATATAAAAATAACACAATACCATCAAAATCGGTCAAGCCGCTTCGGAGGAGTAATTGTAACAATAATAGTCTTTTAATAGCCACAAAGAAATAACAATGAAAGTTACAATTTCAGATATCTTACTACTTACTTAAACTTACTTTAAATTAAGTTTTATTTTTATTGTAGTACTTTATGGCACACGATATTTTTGGTTGGATTACCTGGCGCGTAAACAAACAGAGCAGATGGTTTTCCCACACGGGAACAGGCAACATACAATTGACCATGCGTGAAACATGGGTTTTCTAGATTAAGACCACAAACACTTAATGACTGCCCCTGGGATTTGTTTATAGTCATAGCGAAAGCAAGCCGTACTGGAAACTGTAGTCGTTTAAACTCGAATGGTACGTCAGTTGGAATCATTGGGATGCGGGGTATCAAAACGTCGTCTCCTTTATACTTTCCTTTCAATATGGTTGCTTCTATTACGTTATTCAGTAATTTTTTTATCGCTAATCGTGTGCCGTTACAAAGTTGCGGTTGGTTAATATTTCGCAACATTATGATTACAGATCCAACCTTTAATTGAAGATTGTGAGGCGGCAGTGTTGGAAAATCAAATGAGTTTAAAAATTCCGTTGGATAGTTTACGACATCATCTTCATTAGTTGCCGTATCAATTGATTTATATGTCCTCATTTGGCCAGGAATGTCATCTTGAATTATAAAATTTAATTCATTTACATCAGTGTTTTTGGCAGCCAGTATAGCTCGTTCGCTCAAATAATCATAGAATAAGTAATTTTGAGTAACATTTGGAAACACTTTTTGAATGAGTTCAGTTTTTGATTGCGTTAACTGACAAAAACTCTCAGGAAAGGTGATGCAGCCAGTCAGCACATCTACAGGATATTTGCCATTACCAATATCAATGAGTTGTTTGGAGAATATGTCTCCAGATATATCATTTTGCAACATGACACGCATATTCTTGCTTAAATGTAATAGCTTGACATGTTTCCACAAATTGGAGGATTTTAAACATGCATTCAATTGATCAGCTTGCGTTGAACGTGGAACCACTGGCAATGTTTGGCGAAAATCTCCTGATAATAAAATCATTGCACCACCAAATTGGTTTTGGTTGTTCCGTAGATCTTTTAAGGTTCTATCTAAGGCCTCAAGAGATTTTTTATGCGCCATCGTGCATTCATCCCACACTATTAGTTTACATTGCTGCAAAACCTTTGCCATTACCGAATTCTTGGAAATGTTGCAGGTTGGAGTTTCGTTGCCATGCATATTCAATGGCAATTTTAGAGCTGAATGGGCTGTTCGACCGCCTTCAAGCAAAGTTGCTGCAATGCCTGAAGAAGCAAGAGCTAGAGCAATTTCATTTTTTGAGCGAATTGTTGCCAATATTAAATTAATCAAAAAAGGTTTTCCTGTACCACCAGGAGCGTCCAAGAAGTAAACCCCTCCAGTTTCACCATTTATTACTTTCATAAGAGTATCAAATACATACTTTTGTTCTTCGTTCAACAGTGGAAGGTTTATTTGAATCGATTCTTTCAAAGTATTGAGATCATAGGATTTTTCACTTTGTAACTCTTGATGAAAAACATCGTGCATTGGGCGATTGGATGCGGGCATCCCTAATTGACATAATAACTTCTTTGATATCATCAAGCACATATCCTCAATAGAAATCAATGCCTGATTGTAAATTTCTTCACTTATTTGTAAATGCAGATTCCCTGTTCTATTTCGTTTTTTAAATAAAATATCATCAGACATATTATCTTTGTATTTTATCCACAATTCAATTGGTTTTGATGGGAAGCATGTACATATGATAATGGAAAACAATGTTCGTATTTGATGAGCTTGTGAAGAAATCACAGCATCATTGAGAGTTTGATCCCAATGTGCATCGTTTTCTAACAGTTGCAAACGATGACAGGCTTCTCTGTAAGATCTACACAATGCACCATCAACTGTTCGTAAATGTTGGAATGATGTTGGGCCACGCACATTTACTAATAGCAGCCGTAAATAAAAGCATTCATCGTTGCTCGGATGAACGGAATAAATTCGACCTATTGCATCGGTTGAATGTACACCTGGGTAACCTGGAACTGGTTTTCCTTGTTTCCTTCGCATAAATTTCTTTGTTGATTGATTCCAAGTAAAATATTTTGGCATTTCAAAATATAGCAGTGTTTGTGCGAAATGATCATTTTGGCACGTCTCGAAAAAACTGGTTAAGGTAGTAGATTGTGGCTGGTGAGCTCTCTGTACTGCATTCTGAGCGGTGAAATACACTCTCTGTCCATTTTCTAAATGCACGGCTAAGTGAACAACTGTGGGGTGTCTTTCATGAATTGGAAAAGAAAAAATTCGCCAGAATGCTTCATTACTGCTAACATAGCGGCCCATTTGGTATTGGGTTACTTCATCATTTGAATTCTCTGCGCCAAATCCAATCACAGCCATATCACTTCCTTTGGTTACATATTTACATATGTACTTGATAGACTTTACTGAATGGCAAGATTCAACATTGATGTGTGCTTTGTAAGTTTTTGATAAGATCGGTGAATAAGGAACAATCCAACGATTATCTATTTCAATATCTTGTTGATTTACTTTGACAATTGTTGATCTTCCATTGTCAGCTAGTGATCGCCGACGATAGAGTGGATAACCATCATTTCCAGTAATTGTTATAGATAACATTATCTAACCTATATAAAAATATTATAAAACCGAATCATTACATTTTTTAAACCTTTTTATTTCTCACCCTTCTAAATTAAATTTTACTCACCTATTTTTGTCTTGAGAAAAAAAAGAAACAATGTTGCAACAGGAAACATTGTTTAAAATTTTGTTTACTCTTCAAGTCTAGATATCAAAACCGAACTTGAAGCATAAACAAAAATTAAATTAAATTATCGCGAAACCATTTCCGTCGCAAACAATAAATTTTGTTGTTAAAATTCTTTTGCTTATGTCTCAGGGTATTCTAATTACACATACTTGAGACGTAAGCAAAAGAAAAATAACTATAGCATGTCGCGAAAAAACAAAAGCTTAATGATCTTTTTAATCATTCAGTGCCAAACCTTCGCCTGGATCAGACTTCTAGAATTATTCTATATAGATCTTGAAATTCGATAAAAATATATAAGTTGTGTAATGATAACGATAAGTTAAAAATTAAAAATAAAAATATAAGTTGTTTAAAAATTATTAATAAAAATATATAAGTTGTTTAAAAAATAATAATAGAATTAATTTGGTTTAAATGAATAAAAACACTATTTGTGATTTGAATAAAGTTCTTAAATAAAAGGGTTCAATTAACATAAACTTCTTTGTTTTGGAAGAACCTAAAAACCCCTTAAGTTCTAATTGGCGCAGTCGGTAGGATGCGCTAGGTGAATTCATTAACATTTAATAAAAAAAAAACTTTTTATAATAATAAAAGTTATAAGTGTTGGTGAATCTTTCACATGCGTTTCAACGCATAATAGTGCATCCAAAAGGAGTCTAGCTGATTAAGGAATCATCTAGCCCCAACAGAACTACAACTCCCAGGAAATCAACAACCCTGGCGTTTTCAGGAATCTTCACAACATTACTCAGCCAGATAATTAAGGAAAAGGAATTTTGTTTTGTTATTCTGCGTAAGTACACAGGAAAAAGAAACTTTCCAAAACTTTTTTTCTATATATATATATGGATATATATATATTAAATTAATATAAAAACTAAATTAAATAAAAATTAAAAAAAAAAATTAAAAATAAAAAATAAAACAAAAAAAAAATTTCTTTTTTTTTTTTAAGATAATAGTAAAACAAAAATTATTATGATTAATGTAAATTGAAATATTGTACCCAAAACTAAATAATTTTTTTTCTTTTTTTTTTACAAATAAATATTTTAGTTGTTTGCTTACTCTTATTTAAGGGACATTGAATTTAGATATATATATTAGCAATCAATTTTTTTTATTCTAATTTAATTATGTCCAACTTTTAATTAATTGTCAATTAATTTAATAATCCTCGTATTTAAAACGAAAGTAGAAATTTTGTTTTACCAAATAACTTGGTTTTAAATTGGTTTTAATGGAAAAAAATAAATCTATAATAAAATTTGTTTATACCTATAATCGATTTTATTGATAAAAATTTTTTTTTTCTCCCCAAAAAAAATATACCAATGAAATTTATTCTTATTAGGTTTTAAGCAAAAATTTTATGAGAATTCTAGATATATCGTTTTAGATTTACGAAAATATATAAGACTTAAATCATAACTATAGTAATATCGAGTATACAATACAAATTTTTTTATTAAAAAACTAAAAAGAATCAATAAACAAGGTAAGATCTGCTATGAGCAAAGAATTAGACAATTTGACGGAGTTATTAAATAAAATTAATTTGAAAACGCAAACCAACGAGAATACTCATTTAAATAAAGAAAAAGACATTTCTATTCAAACCGAAAGTTTAAAAATAGCAATGGCCGTGGCCCCACTATCACTTACTATCGATCCCCTTAAATACCTTTATAAGCTACCAGAATTTTCCGGAGATTACAGGGACCTCCCAAGCTTCATAAGCCTTATAGATAAAATACACACACTTTTACAACGCTATGATACCGTATCCCAAAGCATTCTCTCGGACACTATTAAGTCCAGACTTAGGGGCAGAGCACGGGAAGTCATAGATATAAATAACCACGTAACTTCTTGGCTAGAGATGAAAGAAATTTTGATAAATAATTTTGGTGATAGCTCTAACACTGAAGAGTTATTCGATAAAATGAGAAGCGTTCCTTTCAAAACAAATGCTGTAAATTTTTACAATGAAATAAAAACCGCACTCAGAAGGCTCAACGTAAAGACAAAACTATCACTGGGAGATGATTTAGCTATTACAGATCAGACTCTAGAAAATAACAAAAATTCTGCACTAACGATCTTTAAAAATAAGCTTCCAGAACCAATGCGGTCGATTCTGTATTGTCGCAATCCTGAAACAATCGAAACAGCAATGGATATCCTCCATGAAGCCGGGTATGCATATTATAGCCCAGCTAACACAACTTTAACAGCCTCTTTTAAAAGAAATGGTCCCAATAAACAAACCAACTACAATTTTAATAAAAATCCCACTTTTAGCAATAATAAAGGATTCAATAAAAATTTTGGTAATGGAAATCAAACCAAAACACAAATTCCCACCACAAAATCAATAACCAGTATGTGCAACGCCCAAACTGGCAAAATCAGTCTCACAGAATCCCACAATTAAATAGGAATATTAATAGGGGCAACTACTCACAAAATTACGAACAAACGCCCAACATTAACTATAGAAATTCCTTCTACGACTGGTCAAATTCTCTACACCAAAATAATGAATCACAACTTCCAGAACCAATGGAAATAAACAAGACCGAAATAAAACCAAATATCACACAACAGAATTTTCCTTTACCAGCCTCTGTGCCCAGCTACCCTATATAGTAGTTGGAAGTAAAGTTCGACCCCTCAAATTTATAATAGACACAGGAGCCACTCATTCCATCATAAATCCTGCCTTATGTAACCCCAATCTGGTACACCCACTCAATACAAATATAACTCTTAAAACATTAAACGACGAAATTACTATTACTCAACAGGCAACGGTTCCTCTCTTTGGCGAACTGGGTGATCAGAGTAACAAAGTACAATTCTACATATACCATTTCCATAATCAATACGACGGGTTAATTGGAAATAACATTTTAATTCCATTGGAAAGCAAAATTGACTATCATAACCAAACCCTGTGTACTAAATACAGCACTACAAAAATCTACTTTGATAATAAAGAAAAAAAAAAAACTATACCCTTAATACAAACGGAACCTTTCACCTTAATGTACCGGTACTACAAAGACAAGGCCTAGCCCATTTGCAGGAAAAGAAGTCCTCAGATGGAAAAATAACAGTGTGCGAAGGTATATATAAGGTAGAAGATTATGAAGTCCAAGTTCGCGTAAAATCAAAACAAGATCGTCCTACAACAGTCACAATTAGACCACTCGAAACCACAGTTGTTAACGATAGCAACTTCAATATAATAAGTGGAGAGGAAGAGCTGAAGTCTCCTCACCAAAAAATCCAGATAGACCATCTTAACCATGAGGAAAGGTGGAAACTACTTAGGATAATAAAACAGTTTTCGAGTATTTTCTATAAAAACAACTCTTGTCTAACCTTCACTAATGCCATTAAACATAGAATCCGAACAACGGACGATGCACCAATCTACGTAAGGTCATATAGATATCCATTCGTACACAAGGAAGAAGTTGATAAGCAAATTTCCGAAATGTTGGAAAAGGGAATTATACGCCCCAGCAACTCTCCTTATTCCGCCCCAGTCTGGATCGTCCCAAAAAAGGCAGACTCAAGTGGACAAGAAAAATGGAGGATCGTCATCGACTACCGCAAATTGAATAGCATAACGATTGATGATAAATATCCTATACCCAATATAGATGAGATATTAGGTAAATTGGGATATTACAGGAAATTCATCAAAGATTATTCAAGGATCCGCTAAACCTATCACACAGTATCTAAAGAAGAACAAAAAAAACAACCTTAGTGACCCTGAGTACATAAATAGTTTCGAAACACTGAAAAAATGCTTAATTAACGAACCAGTACTAAAATATCCAAATTTCAATAAAACGTTCGTACTATCAACAGATGCAAGCCAGTTTGCACTAGGTGCAATACTTTCACAGGAAGGCCATCCAACATGTTACGCAAGTCGCACTTTAAACGACCACGAATAGCATTATAGCACGATAGAAAAAGAATTACTTGCCGTAGTATGGGCTACGAAATATTTTCGACCATATCTTTTTGGACGAAAGTTCATAATCGAGACGGACCATAAGCCGTTAGAATGGCTCTTCTCCATCAAGGAACCAAATTCTAAATTGGTACGTTGGAGACTTAAATTATCCGAGTTTGACTATACAATTAAGTACAAAAAGGGTACCAAGAATGGCAATGCAGATGCCCTTTCTCGAATCGAAGTCAACTTCAACGAGCAAAGAAATACACGTCTAATTCCAGAAAGTAAATCTTCCCTCAATGTATTTAAAACCCAAATAGTCATATTAAAAACGAATTCAGGTCCACTAAAAGTAAAACACGAAAGAATTTTTGATAAAACCAGAAAAGTAGTTCAAGCCAGCTCACTAACCGAGGAAATAACAATCAACCTACTAAAACAACATTTCCATCCTATAGCACTCAATGCAATCTTAGTTAATGAGGACGAATTTTTCAAACTTATAGAAGAAACATTTCATAAATATTTCAACAAATTCAAAATAATTAGATGCAGACGGTTAGTCGAGGACATCCTCGACGAAGAAGATTTAGCACGAATAATAGAGGAAGAACACCTTAAAAACAACCATCGCGGTATAACGGAAGTTTCTAAAGAATTACAACTAAAATATTTCCACCCAAAATTGAATTCAAAAATTACCCAATTTATAAATAACTGTGACATTTGTAACATTGAGAAGTACGATAGGAAACCAATAAAACATGAATTTCAAATTACGGAAACCCCTTCGAGACCTGGTGAAACCGTTCATATCGATGTCTTCTACTCTTTGGAAAAAACTCTTTTTTTAACATTTATCGACAAGTTTAGCAAATTTGCCCAGGCAATTAAAATAAACTCAAGAACCTGGGTTGAGTTCAAAAGGGCAATTCTACAATACATTTCCTCCGTACGAAAAATGAATAAAATTGTCGCCGACAATGAATTAAGCCTCAAAGCCCTTCCTCTACGAGAATTCTTAAAAAATGAAGATATTATAATACACTTTACCTCGAGTAACAATCATACATCAAATTCAGACATAGAAAGACTGCACAGCACAATCAATGAGCACATTAGAATTTTAAGGCACGATGTAAATAGAGACAATGATACGGTCGAGGAAAAGATATTAAAAATAGTATATTTCTATAATAACTCCATCCATTCTACCACGAATAAAAAACCTATTGACTTCCACAATGGAACCATTAAAAATGACGAATATAGCGATATTAAGAAAAGGATTATAAAAATTAAGGAAAAAGTGATAGAGAAACTAAACAACAACAGACAAAACGTAGAATTTGAGCCCGGAACCAACTTTATTAAGGACCCACGCGGAGGGAAGAATCATGCAAAGTTTAGAAAAATTAACGCTGAAATAATAGATAACAGACACATAGTAGATACAAATACAAATATAAAATACTATAAATCACACATAAAAAGGAGGAAGAAGTTTCAAAACCCTGACAACCCTTCAATTAAAGCAAAAAGCACAAAAAGCAAAAAGAATAAAACGAAAAAAACTATCGTTTCAGATCAGAATGGCAACGACAGCAATAACCCTGGTCGCCCTAATAGCCATCCCCTTGTTATCAACCCAACTGATTGAGGTCCAGGATATTAATAATAATAACGGGTATGTAACAGTCAAGCTAGAAGACATACGCATTATAAAAAAGTATATAAAAGTCCTTCACATAATTAACATTACGGAATATGAAGATATTAAAAATGTAATCTACGAAAATATGAAGACAATAGGCGAAAATATAAACCTTATGAAACCCATGTATTCCACAATTGCTCATAATTTCAACCAATTAGACAGGAAAATAAAAATGCTTAAACCACATTATAGAAAATCAAGAGGTCTTATTGATATTGTAGAGGCAGGACTCAAATATATTACCGGTACTATGGACCATAATGACGAAATAGAGATCAAGAACAAACTCGAAGTCCTTTCAACAAACAACAAAAATCTCATATTGGAAAGTAATAAACAGATATTAATAAACACTGAAATTTCGGATCAAATCCAAAATATAACTAACCAAATAAAAACCCAACAGCAAACTTCAAACTTCAACTTCAACTTCAAACTTCAAACTTCAAACTTCTTGAACGATTTTAAAACTCAAAATGAAAACAAATTAACAAAACTAGAAGATGAAATCCTTTATATGCAACGGGTTTATCAAGTGAACTATGACATCAACTTATTGAAAAATCATATAGATGACATAGAAGACGTTATTTTATCCAGCAAACTACGAATACTTTCAAGGAACATTCTAACAGAGAAAGAATTAGCTTTGGTACCCGATTTGGAAAGTTTCAAAGACATTAAAATTGTGGTAGCATTCCATTTAGAGCAAATTATAATCATTCTACTAATCCCTACATACGTCGAAAAACCAATGTCTAGAATTCTAATAGAACCAGTCCCAAACAGTAAAAATAAATCTATATATTTAAATGAGTATTCCGTAATATTAGATAGTCAAAACAATGTTTACAGTAGCGAAGTTAAAGATAACTTTAAGAAGAATCTAAAAAACATTAACGATCAATGTATACTTAATATTATAAAATTTAAAGAAGCACATTGCACCATGCAAGAATTTCATTTGAAAGAAATTAAAGAAATACTGCCAGGAATATTAATAACAAAAAATATTGATAGAACTAACATTTTGCAAACTTGTAACAAATTTCCTATGACTATTTACGGTAACAATTTAATTAAATATGAAAATTGCAAAATAATAATAAATAATAACTCTTTTGAAAATCATTACTCTAAGATTAGAGATATCGTGGTTCTGCCACATTTTTTGAATAAAATTATTGAAAATAATACTGTAAGAACCTTAAAATTAGAAGAAATACATATTAAGGATATACATAACAACAGGAAAAAAATAATAGAAATAGAAGCAAAGAAAAATATAAATCATGTAATAAATGTAACTACAAATCTTATCATTGTAATAGTTTTAACAATCTTAATATATGCCATAAAAAAAATTGTAAAAATTAGACAAAAAGTCGTTATTAAAGATACTTCGCCGGAGCCTCAGAGTAACGGTGGGGGTGTTATAGATAACGTTATCTAACCTATATAATGTTATAGATAACATTATCTAACCTATATAAAAATATTATAAAACCGAATCATTACATTTTTTAAACCTTTTTATTTCTCACCTTTCTAAATTAAATTTTACTAACCTATTTTTGTCTTGAGAAAAAAAAAGAAACAATGTTGCAACAGGAAACATTGTTGCAAATTTTGTTTACTCTTCAAGTCTAGATATCAAAACCGAACTTGAAGCATAAACAAAAATTAAATTAAATTATCGCGAAACCATTTCCGTCGCAAACAATAAATTTTGTTGTTAAAGTTCTTTTGCTTATGTCTCAGGGTATTCTAATTACACATACTTGAGACGTAAGCAAAAGAAAAATAACTATAGCATGTCGCGAAGAAACAAAAGCTTAATGATCTTTTTAATCATTCAGTGCCAAACCTTTGCCTGGATCAGACTTCTAGAATTATTCTATATAGATCTTGAAATTCGATAAAAATATATAAGTTGTGTAATGATAACGATAAGTTAAAAATTAAAAATAAAAATATAAGTTGTTTAAAAATTATTAATAAAAATATATAAGTTGTTTAAAAATTATCAATAAAAATATATAAGTTGTTTAAAAAATAATAATAGAATTAATTTGGTTTAAATGAATAAAAAAACTATTTGTGATTTGAATAAAGTTCTTAAATAAAAGGGTTCAATTAACATAAACTTCTTTGTTTTGGAAGAACCTAAAAACCCCTTAAGTTCTAATTATTAATGTCCGTGGATAGCGCTTTGAACATTTACCATCTATCATACATGGTGCATTTTTATTAAGTGTTCCACATGGACCATGTATCATGTTTTTGATAACTACCTCATGCAAACCAGGATCTAATTGTTCATTAGGGATTTCAGCTGATATGACTTCATCAACTTCATTTGGCCTAATTTTTTGAACCAGCCAAACCAAAATGTGTGCATGCGGCAATCCACGTTTCTGCCACTCTACAGAATACATCCAGCAGCGTGTCTCACCGAACACACAATGTTTAACAATTAAATCCATTAAAGATTTCAACTTTTGTCTGAAGACTCTTGCTGTAATATCATGGCGATCAATAGGTGATTGGCCAGGAAATAACGCTTGTTTAATTTCTATCCATTGTGGATTACATGTAAATGTAATGAACAGATCTGCTGTGCCATAATGCCGAACATAGGACATGGCATCTTGAGCATATTCATGCATATGCCGAGGACTTCCGATGTAAGTTGTCGGAAGAACAAGCATCCTGCCAACATTTTCTGCATTTCCATCAGAATTAATTGCATCTCGAAGGTGAATATACTCTTCAGATCGAAGTTTGGTCTGATTCAATCTGATAAATGTTAATCTCTCCGTTTCAATCTTCACATACATATCAACAACATATCTGTGACATAATCGCCGGCATTTCAATATGTGATTATCTTCATTTTCTCTGATCATTATTCATTGAACTAACTTTTTTGTTGATTTCAGAACCTGTAAATTCTTTTATTATTATAATGGTGATGACAGTTGAATAACAAATTAAAATATATAGTAGGTACCTGTAATGGGATTTATCATCTTGATTGAGAAATCATAGCCATCTTCACCATGCCAAAATATAATTGGATATTGCAATGCATCATATGAGCGATGTGTTTTCTTAATACGTTGTAATTGATTATTTCGACGATGTAAAACAATATCACGTGACTCCAAATTTTCACCAACTACAACAATGGCAACTTCATCGATAGTAGGTGCATTAAAACGTCCTACATGTTGGCCCACAGGAGTTTTATCTGCTCTGATAACAATTTTGTGATCATCAGATGGCATCATATCCATTGCAATTTTAAATAATATAATCAATTGATTGTGTTCGTGAAATAAGTTTTGTAATTGTTTAACTATTGGCCTTTTCACTGAATTATTATGTGCACAACGTTGATTGATTCCTTGTGGAGAATTGCCCATAAAATAAATTTGCAAATACTTGTAGGCGCTATCTGGCACTGGTAACAAAGAACCTGCTGTGTGATATATTTGACCTTGTATCTGTAATGGGAAAATATGTATTGTAAACATAATAAACATACAACTGCAAATACTATTACAAACCTTAAAAGTTGGCTTGAAATTTTCCCGAACTACTTTCGTTGCTCCAAATGAAGTCATTTGAAAGCAGTCGTTGTATTGTTGAATATTCTTTAAAAAGTGTATGGAATCTGGTCCTATTCCTGAAACCAATGAGTTCAATGGCTCTGGAGGTGGAAGCAATGGTATCAATTTCACCTTTCCATTTGCGCAACACAATCCATTGGCTTCATTTTTGTATTTCAATGCTTTACAATATTGGCAAACAGAGTTCATAGGTCCAATAGCAACACAGTTGTAGGCACTGAAATCAATTTACATATCGTAACAGAAAGCTGCACGATTCAAACTTGCACTATTATTAGTCGAATGTCGCGCTTCACGGGTCTGTTTTAACCGAATCCTTTCACGTTCATTGCGATCTTCATGCTCCTGGGCAGTACGATTAGATTGATAATTAATTTGACTCGTTGCATTTCGGGTTCTTCTGCCTAAATTTGTCCGCCGTTTTATGCGAGGCATATTTAGTAAGTCACAAACACAACACTTTTGCAATTTTATGGAAATTTGTGGCTTTTAAATTAAGTAATATTATAGATAAGATAAGTTTAAGAAGAATTAAATTAAATAAAAGTTATAATAAAACCTATTATTTATTTATATAAAAACAATTGAAGTTTTGAAGTTTTGAAATTAATAGTAGCCTGCTAGATGGTTGAATCCAAACAAACCATTGTTTTGCCTTCCCCCTCCACTAACACTTAAGCTTTATGGTATGGTATTAAAGTTCAAATTGACTTAACAAAATTAGCGGAATCGGTTCAGCTGCCCATAAAAATAAAATTTTGTCCAAAAAAAAAAAAAAAAAATTTGAGGTGGACCACCCTTATCACTTAGGGGTGTACAAAAAAGATAAACAACTATCCTCAGACCTACTGAATATACATATAAAATTTCCCCAAGATCGGTCAGGCCGTTTCGGAAGAGTATGGTAACAAAAACTGTAACACAAAATCCAATATATATTTCGCTATTAAAAAATAGGGGTTAATGGTAGAAGGGTGAAAATTTATGGTTGTATGTATTTTTTAATGCTACATAATATAAAAATAGAAATAAAAATTTTTGTCCAAAAAATAAAAGGGTGGGGGGGTTTTGTCCAAAAAAAAAAAAAAAATTTGAGGTGGACCACCCTTATCACTTAGGGGTGTAAAAAATAGTTAAAAACCTTCCCGGGGATATTCCCAATTTATAAAAAAAAAATTAGTGGAATCGGTTCAGCTGTTCTCGAGTTTTACGCTTAGCAACACATTTAGCGACTTATTTTTATATTATTATTATTTATTTATATAATATAAATATTTATTTTATTAAATGGTACATCATTTAATTTTAATATATGTCATTTTATGTCGAAAATATGCCTGACTTAAACTCTAATTAAATATAATATTGTTCCTAAGGCTACGGTCCATATGGTAGCGAATTCCTGCGACTAGCAAATTTTGAGTGATTGATCGACATTTATCGCAGGTTGTCAAAGTAATTTATATCGTTTTTTTTTCATGCGTTTACAAATTGTCAGGTAAAATATATATTTTTTATGAAAAATATGAATCAAGGTTTTTACCAATTTTTGAAATGAAAAACTTACCATACAATAGAGTATTTTTAATTATAAGTAAAATATTTAATATAAATATGCTTATTTATTTATTAGGTAATAATCATGTATTACTTATTTTTATTATTTGTTAAAAAGCATATTTATATTAAATATTTCACTTGTAATTAAAAATACTCTATTGTACAGTAAGTTTTTCATTTTAAAAATTGGTAGAAACCTTAATTTATATTTTTCATAAAAAAAATTTCTATTTGTAACGCATGAAAAAAAAACGTTATAAATTATTTTGACAACCTGCGATAAATGTCGATCAATCCCATCGATATGGGAAACTTCGCTAGTCGCAGGAATTCGCTACCATATGGACCGTAGCCTAAGTGATTTGAATTCCATTCAAAAAATATAAATGAAATTAATTAATTTTATATTATTTAATAAAAACTATTAATACATCAACATCAGGATATGTTAGGGTGCCGCTTACATCAACTCCATAAATCAGTGCAATTGATGGAATATTCTTCCAGTATTTTCGCTCTAAGTCTTCAAAATCGAAATGTTTCGGAGGTGCATATCTGATATTTCAATAATAATTAATTCTTTTAAACGTTTAATTCATTTTTTTATTACCTTTCTCTGTTTGCTAATTCCCTAAATTGTTTCACAGTTAAAGCTTTTTTTGTACATTATGTAATTTGTTATTAATCGACTTATAACTCACAAGAATTCACAAGAACTCCAAAGTTTTTTAACAAATAATAAAAATAAGTAATACATGATTATTACCTAATAAATAAATAAGCATATTTATATTAAATATTTTACTTATAATTAAAAATACTCTATTGTATGGTAAGTTTTTCATTTCAAAAATTGGTAAAAACCTTGATTCATATTTTTCATAAAAAATATATATTCTACCCGACAATTTGTAAACGCATGAAAAAAACGATATAAATTACTTTGACAACCTGCGATAAATGCATGTCGATCAATCGATCGAAATTCACTAGTCGCAGGAATTCGCTACCATATGGACCGTAGCCTAAGGCCTAAGGCCTTAATAGGCTGATTAACAGTATTAGTATAAACTTATAAAATCTAAAACCTAGATGACATGATTACGATGAATAGTTGTTTAAAATATGTGTACATGTCATCATGATGAAAGATTTCCTACTGGGCAAAGCTTACTTTTGGTCATACCCATCCAGCTATATTTGACGGTACTTCATGAGACAGCCTCATTTTGGTTTTTAGGCTAGCAAGACACCAGGAGGGGAAAATTCGGAATTCTCGAAGCTAATTTTGAGGAAGAAAGCATGGTTGACTCACAGATGGATTTACCAATACACAGAAAGCAAGTTTTGTTTTGACATTTATAAATCAGCTGGGTGAAGGCCGATAAAGTTTTTTTCAGTGTTCAGTGTCGTTTTAATTATGAATTATGGTTAAATTTTTATAATCAATTATAAAATTATTTTTCCTTTATTTAATTATTTTTCCTTTATCTATCCACTTTATACACAACTTTAAAATATATTACAAATAAGTAATACATATGTACACAAAATTTTGATGTTGTCTCATGAGGTACCGTCAAATAGCCACTCTCGGATTTTGACTGGTTTGATGCTCTAATGTGGTACCGTCAAATATAGCTGATTCTCCATTGTCATTGTACATTGTATTAGCCTTCCGTACAAAAAACCATTTCTCCATTGGCAATTATTTATATTAGGGAATTTTAGGTAAATTTAGGGAAATTTGATTGCCTACGGCTATTTATAATTAAATAAATAAAATACATTAATAAATATATAGAACTACTTACTGTGTTTTTATCTTTAATCAGTTTTAATGGTCCAATGAGTTAGGTTCAAAAACTACACGTAGCATCGTTGAACTCACGCCGATCCCCCGTCCACACAATCAGCGAGCTCGAGTTCGGCGGTACTACGGCGATTGTGTAGAGGCCCCAAAACATTTGGGCTTGACGTATGCAGCTAAATTAAGTTAGAATCAATTCAAATATGTAAACAACCTGCAAAAATGACACTCGGACATAATGTAATCACATCACATATCTTTCGGATTTGAATGACGGTGTATTTTGTAAGACGTTCGTGTTTTTTTTATTGTCAGATTTTAATTAAAAAATAATTTTAAATAAACAAAAAGTGCAATTTAAATATTAAAATGGCTAGCAAACAGTTTTCTTTAAGTGAAATCGCAGAACATAATCATAATAAAGATTCTTGGCTGGTCATTGCCAATAATGTTTACGATTTAACACAATTTTTAAATGAGGTAAATGATTTGTTTAGTTTTTTTTTTATAAATTCAAAGAGAATTAAATCAAAACATAATATATTGATAAATTTTGATTGTAAAATATGCACCACAAATTCCTATATATTCCAGTATTAGTTATTAAATTAAATATATATAGTCACACATTTTGACACAGTTTCTTAAGATAATTTTTGGGCTAATGCGACTTAAATTAAAATATTTTATAAAGAGCTTGAAATATATTACGAAAACATCAAAATTTTATTACTTAATTTAGTCTTTAATTAGCATATAAATACAATTCTAGCACCCTGGTGGGGAAGAAGTAATGACACTGAATTTTTAAATAAAAACCAATTAAACGCTAGAAATTAATATAATTATTCAAATTACTAACTTACTAATTATCAAATTACTAAAAATAAACAAGAATTAAAAAAATTTTCAAGTTATTGTCTTTCATTTTTACGGAATTTTACGGAACTCTCCAACAATCTCTGCCGCAAATTAGGGAACTATGGAACACTGAAATCTTCATTCTCAAACTGACACTACACTAAATTTTTAATGCTTTAATTACAAATTAAATTATAATTAATTATAAATACAATTCTAGCATCCTGGTGGGGAAGAAGTTTTAATTGAACAAGCAGGCAAAGATGCAACTGAAGCATTTGAAGATGTTGGCCATAGTTCTGATGCCAGAGAAATGATGAAAAAATTTCAAATTGGTGAATTAATTGAATCTGAGAGGAAAGTTTATGCTGAAAAGCCAGAGCGTGACTGGAGTCAAGAAGCAAAACAAGAAGAAATAAGGCTGAAATCTTGGCTTGTTCCCCTATTAATTGGTGTAGCAGCCACAATAATATACAAATACATTTTTTCACAATAATTACTATTTTAATTTATAGAACATTAAGAATCACAGTAAATTGTTAAAATTAATATTTATATCTAGGTATAAATATATTTTGTGGGTAAATTCATAATTAATGTAAATAGTAAAGTGGAAGGGTAAAGGAAAAAACTTTTTATATCCTCTGTTGTTTTTTTAAATCATTGAAAAATGTTCTAAAATAATCGTTTTAAGTAAGTTTTATTAATTTTCGATAATTTTTGTATACCAGATTGTTTTCTTTATATTGGTGCATAAAAGTAAATATATAATAAATTTATATTTTTAATTGCTTTTTAATTATTTTACTTTTTACCATTGCATAGAGTAAACGTTTTTCATCGTCATGCAAGAAATAGTGACTTAAAATTACAAAACTTCAAAAATAAAAGGCACGGCGCTGCTGTAACTATAAAATTATGACCGTCAAAAATAGTGCCATACAAATTTATTTTAATTAACCTTCATAAACGTCTGATGAAAAAATAACCAATTCAACATACAAATTACTTTTTTAATGTATATAATTAAGTAGGTTTTAGCGAATAACATATTACAAAAGGTCATAATGAACTTAGTTCAAGACTTAAGATAAGAAATTTAGGTAAAGAGTTATTTTACTTCAATGAAATGATAAGTAAAAAAAATTTGAAACGATGGAATTAAATGGAACAACCAGTAATTACGATGAGATTAAATAAAATTTTTAATTGATTAGCAAGAAACTTGATTTATTTTAACTTAAAGTAAATTTCTATCCGTTTACTTAGAAAAAATGGAAATATTTTATTATCCCATTTAAAGATAATAATTCTATTAATATTGCTGGTAACAAAAGTAAATGAATAATAAATACTTCAGTTACAAGCCTTATCTTCATTTAATGATAACCTTATCGTATTATTTTTATGTTCTTTTCCACCTTGAAAAGAGATATTATGTATGTATGTTCCTTTATAATATTTTATTTGAACCTAATCAAATATAAATTGAGTTATTATTGAATAAAAATAAATTTTAATTTACAATAAAACAATTTTTACATAAAATCCTATACCTTCGAAATAGCAGTTTGATATATCTTTTTGTAAGGTTTCTTGTGTCCTGTTGTATATTGTCCTGTTTTTAAATTGAAATTTTTAAAAAGATTTGCCTTCGCTATTATTATGTTACTAATAATAGTAACTTTTTTATAAAATAAACAACTTTTTAAATGTCAAATGTGCAAGAGTCTCTCCAAGAGTGCAAACTTAATAGAAGTTGTTGTAGTTTTCTGGTGATCTAGATGTACCAAAAATACTTGATAGTTCTCTTGTGCCCCCCCGGCAGGCCCGTTTTGTTTGAAAACTCATTCTAAGATCCCTTGTCAAAGCTATAATGTTTTTCAAGTAAATCTCCATTCCTTGGACCTTTAGCGCTTGGTATTATAAGAAGGTGCTTTGTTATTTTCAAACTTAATCTCTCACATTAATCATTAATAGCATGTGAGTAGACGTCTCTTTTACTTCGCGAATAGAGAAACGCGTTAGATTTTACCAAGGCAACAGACATCTGATTACTGTAATTTTGGATGAAATAAAGGCTCCTAAATGCTTACTCGAGCGTTGTGCAGTAAGTTACCCATACAAAAATTAGCGAAAGGCTTTAAGAGTACAGAGATAATTTGTATCTTTTGATTCAAGATTGTTGAGAATAACAGTTGTAACTAATTGCAAACAATTATTAATAATAATTAACAATAAGACATATTTGTAAATACGGGATTAAAGTATCAGACTAGAATTTCCATAGTAAAAAATTTTTGATATGCTTAACGGTGAAAGATCAATACAGTACTAAGGTTAGTTTTCTTTATTTCTTCAATTATAAAATTCACACATTAATTTTTCAAACTTCAATAATACATTTTAAATAATTTTTTTAAATTTTCAACAAGTAACATTAGCCCAATCTCAGATTTTAAACATCTTAATACTTTAGAAATTAATATAGGTTTTATATATTTAGATTAAATTTGATTTAATCTTTTCAAAGTTATTCAACCCTGACCCATGTTCTTAAGTTTGATAATTACTAAATTTATAAAACAAACTGCGATTTAGTTTAACATCTTGAGTGCGAAGAGATGGATTTTATTGCAAAGCATTCCTTGAAAGGAATTAAATCAAAAAGAAGCGTTGTTTCTAATTTACTAATTAGAAAAATATCTATTGATCAAACCGTGCTACCGTGCTCTGCAGATGTGGTTGTTATTGGTGGTGGGTCAGCTGGTTGCCACGCTCTTTATTTCTTAAAAAAAAAAGGTGTAAATGCTGTTCTTATAGAACAAGCAAAACTAACATCTGGAACAACATGGCATACAGCTGGGCTAGTTTGGAGCTTAAGACCTAATGATGTTGATATTCAGTTACTGACAAGCTCTAGAAATTTATTGGATAGTTTGGAATGTGAAACTGGCCTACATCCTGGATGGATAAAAAATGGTGGAATATTTATAGCCCATTCAAAGGTTAGTTTTTATATTTATAGAAAAATTAAAAAAACTATATTTTTGTGTAAACTGGCAGAACACTTTAACGTTAACATTTTTTTCCGTTCTTAATTTTAAAACTTAATTACCAGAGAGCATTGATCAAACAGTAGTTGGTTCACTTTTGATTTCAGTTTAAAGAACTACATGTACCCTGAAGCAAGAAATAGAAGCGATTGAACGCATTTACCAAGTGCGGAAAGTTTTTCATACTTATTGGTCATATTTCGATCTAAATGCTGGATATAATTTTACAAACTTTTTCGTTAGGTATTGTTAGAAATGAAAAAAATTAAATCTTAATGTTCCGAAAAGAATGTAAAATAATTTTGCCAAAATTTCTTTTGGTTAATTAATCTAAAATTTTTAATTATTGTTGTTGATTTTTAACGTTATTCAATGCTAAATCTAAACTTTACAGACAAGATTAGATGAATATAAACGATTAGCTTCAATTGGGAATTCCTTGGGAATTGAAAACCATATTTTGACACCGTTGGAAACAAAGAAAATTTTTCCTTTGCTTAATGAAAAATCTTTTATAGGAGCACTCTATTCACCAAATGATGGAGTTGTAGATCCTGCGATGTTATGTGCTGCCCTAAAAAGTAGCGCAATAAAAAATGGAGGAAAAGTTTTTGAAGATTGTAACGTTCAAGATATAAGTATTGAACACGATCCTATACTTGGTAAAAAAGTAACTGGTCTTTCTACAACTAGAGGATATATAAAAACGAATAACATTATTAATGCAACAGGAGTATGGAGTTATGACTTAATGTTGAAATATAATTTGAATATACCATTAATACCAATGCGGCATGCTTATATTGTTTCACAATCAATACCGGGTGTACGAGGATTACCAAATATTAGAGATCATGATTTTTCTATATACCTACGAATACAAGGTGAATCTATTTGTATGGGAGGATATGAAACAAATCCAATTATTATTGATAAAATGCCTAAAGATTTTGCATTTAGTCTTTACGATCTTGACTGGACCGTGTTCGAAGAGCATATGAAAGGCGCTATTTCACTTTGTCCAGTTTTAGATGAATATGGAATCAAGAGTACTGTATGTGGACCCGAATCTTTTACTCCTGATCATAAACCTTTAATGGGACCAGATCCAAATTTACATGGACTATTTTATAGTTGTGGTTATAATTCGGCTGGTATGATGTTTGGTGCTGGATGTGCAGAACAGATTGTTTCTTGGATTATTAATGGTAAACCAGATTTACATATGTTTGAATATGATATAAATAGATTTAGTATTGAGGAAAAGACAAATAAAAATTGGATAAAAGAACGTAGTCATGAGAGCTATACAAAAAATTATAGTTTAGTTTTTAAACATGATCAACGATTAAGTGGCAGAAATTTAAAAAAGGATCCACTTCATGATGATATGATTTTAAATGGAGCTTATATGGAAGAAAAACATGGCTGGGAAAGGCCTGGGTTCTTTTTAAAAAACGAAATTGTTAAAACTGAAAATTATGATTGGTATAAAAACTATGGATTTACACAGGAAACAAATGTTAATTATAAAAAAATAGTTGATGGAGATTTAAGATATGATTTTTCGGTACATCATAATTTGGTATAATAGAATTTTTATTTTAACTATTTTATAAATTATTAAACAAAGTTTTAGATACGTCAAGAAGCATTAGCTTGTAGAAATAATGCTGTTGTCTTCAACATGAGCTATTTTTGTAAAATGTTTCTTGAAGGGCCAGAAGCAGAAAAGGCAGCAAATTGGATTTTTTCAGCAAAAACTGATCGTGAAATTGGAAGGTGAATATAAAATTTAATTTAAAAAGTTCTTTGTTTTAGGAATCTTCCATATGATATCTAGTAAAGCAAGAATTAACTTATTATTCTTGAAAACAGCCACTTGCAATAAAATAGAAGAGTAATTGCCTCGTTAATCTTTCGGTAGACACTAAATTCATCTGTCTCTATCATCATTATTTTACAGAGGTATTTATTCATAGTCCTGGGCTTCGGATCGCTAATAATTTACTTGGCTGGTGAAGATTGTGCACTTTATATTTTAAAATATCGTTGCTTGAATTAACCCAATCTACTTAATATGGTAGTTCTGGTGACTGGTGGTGTCTATTCTTGCCAACAGATTATTTTAAATTTCTCATGATATTTCGGAGAGTAGTCAAATTTGGTCTCTTGACAGCGCTGTGAAATATTAAAAAACCGCTCATTGTATGTTTTGGATAAGAGACTATATCCACTTATGTATAACAGGATTGCTCAAGATTTAAAAATTTTCGTTTTATTTTAATGAGAACCCGTTTTAATCTTTCAAAATTAACTTTTTCTTTAAGATAAAAGAAGCACTCGTTTTTTTACAAATGTTAGCGATTAATAAGTGTCCTGCCAAGCAATTGATAAAAACCTTCATGTTTATGTCTCATGCATTTTTTTGTGGAGAATTTTTATTCACTATTCATCTGGGATGAGTTAAAATTTTGCTATTTTGCGTATGTGGAGATAGACCCAATTTATTTTTGCTTGGATAAACAAAATTTTAACAGTAGCACATCAATCGTATCGTAAAAATCATTTTTTTACCTAGCCAACTCATTTAGAAATACAGCTTTTACTAGTCATATGATCACTTTTTCCTTTAGTGACATAACAATAAAAATGCTCCCGTACTTCTTTAGTAAGCAATATTCCTCAAATATTGCACAAATTCAAAAGTAAATTATATCTAGTAAAGAAAATTTGATAACCCAAATAATTTTTCAACTTTCCCTTTTTATTTTAAGAATAGTTTATACATGTGCCTTAAATGTAGATGGAGGTGTCGAAGCAGACGTCACAATCAGCAAAGAGTTATGCCCAGGAAGTCAACTAAACACAAAATACCCAATAAATTTTCGATATTATATTGTTGCAGGAGGAGCATCTGCAGCTTATACATATAGCCATATTCAGCGAGAAATCAAATCTAATGGATTTAATGCCTTTGTAAGAGATGTAACAGCAGACTATGGTGTAATTTCAATTCAAGGACCCAAAAGCCGTGAAATTTTACAAAAAATCATTAATATTAGTTTAAATGACGAAAGTTTACCACAAAATCGAACAGAACTCATTAAAATTTTAAGTAATAATAAATCTTATACAGTAAGAATTCTTCGAGTTAGTTTTGTTGGTGAACTAGGATATGAATTACATATTCCAAAAAATGATTGCACTAGTGTTTATCATATATTAATGGAAGCTGGAAAATATACTGATTTACAAAATGCAGGATATCGTGCTCTATATTCGTTAAGTAGTGAAAAAGGATATCATTTGTGGGGTTTTGATTTAAGATCTGATGATACACCAGTAGAAGCAAACTTAGGTTTCACTTGTAGAAAAAAAGGTATATATAAAGGAAAAAATATAATTGAAAAACAAAAACTAAATGGTGTTAATAAGAAATTAGTCTATTTTACACTAAAAGAACAAATCCCAATTTGGGGTCTTGAAGGTGTATATCGTAATGGTGAGCCTATAAGTTATATAAGACGTGCAGAATATACTTATACCTTAGGAAAATCTCTTGGACAATCGTACATACAACAAAAAAACGGTCAAATTATTGATAATGACTTTATAACATCTGGAAAATATGAAATTGATGTATTAGGAAAGCTCTACGCAGCAGAATGTCATCTACGAAGTCCATTCGATCCTCAAAGTAAACGTGTCCAAGGAATATATAACTAATATCAAATAAATTATATTTTAACCTTTTTCTAAAACACAAAAAGAAAAAAAATTAATTTTATTTTTTATTTTTTCCCTTAAAACTAATCCCTTAAAAAGAAAGTAACCACAATCTAATAGATCATAAATTTTCCGGAATGTGCCGACAAATTTAGTGACATTCTACTAATTACTGGATGGGGTGTGACTTTTACCGCCTTCTTTAAATATTTTATTTGGGATGTTTTTGGTTATAGTCACACTCGATGAGAAGAATCGGCAGCCAGAATGATAGTATTTCAATCAATAGTGAAAGGAGATTAACTTTAGCTCAAATTCTTAGAAATATAGTTTCTAATAGTTTTTTTGTAGTAGCAATTTTGTCGCCTAGTTGTCTGTTATGTTAGTTTACATCTGTCTATAAAATATAATTAATGCTATATGGTTGTTATTTGGGGTTTTTTTTTGGATTCAAGTATCTATGGACTATGATAAATTATTGATATGATCAATATGAAGTTTGATTTTTGATAGAAAATTATGAAAAAATTGTAATATACTATTTAGTATTGGTTTTATGATTAATTATTTTTATAGAATAGTTAATCCATAGTTTTAGAAATTTATATACACTCGCAATAGGTAAAATAGAGATGGATCAACAACAAAAAATAGAGAGCTATTTTTTTAGGAAATTATTATGTCAGAGAAATATTCATGAAATTAGATCTAGAATGACTTTCCTGGCTGATCTCAGTATGAAAAATAATTATGATTATTACTTTCCGCTTTTCTATCGATAAAGTTCACATTTATGAAAAATTAATGTATAATAAGACTGAAAATGGTCGTAGAATTACCTGTGATACCAGCTGGAATAAACAAATCAGACATGATCTAACAATAAGTCATATCATAGTCAACATTAGGCATTATAAGGCTGCCCACAGAGTGCCGCCTTACCGCCGAGTTGACATCGGTTTCGATACTAAAGACTATAAAGTTGTTATCCGGTAAATCAATAGGAATCTGCTGAAAATGTTCAGAGTGAAAGCCTACCAAAGATTAGACTATCGCAATGGGAATCAGTGTCAGCTCGGCTGTAAGCCGGCACTCTATAGGTAGCCTAAGAATTATACAATGTTATATAATCCTTGTTCTTCATTTTATGTAATCGAATAGATTATTAATACATTAGTAGCAGTCATATTTCCAGTTTACGGTCAGAAAAACTTAGAAAACTGTTGCAAATAATTTTTGTTAGTTTATTTTAGTGTTATAAAATTGTTTAATATCGCAATGGAGCCCACTTAGGAAAAAGGTTAAAATACCCATATAAAAAAATATTTTGCTTATTAACTATTGCCTAAAATTTAAGATCCAAAAAGCTTGCTGCTTAATATACAATATTTAGATTGTAAAAACAGAATTTTATTTTGTTAGATCTCTAGCAGTTGCGTAGATGAGCATGGAATCAGTAAATCCATTCCCTTTCTTAACCAAAGGGTCAAACACAATGCACGCGGTTGCAGAGCGGAAGCAGTGACAGCAAGGTAAAACTCCGAATGAATATTTCAGTTGTAATCAAAATAAAACCAGTTATAAGACGTTTTAAAAACTTGAGTATTCGCAAACTACATTCCATTGTAGAAATAGATCTATCCCACTAATCCGAAGGAAAATTTAGTTAATATTCTTAAATTTTTATTTTTTTTTTATTATTAAATGAATCCGCGTGTCAAATTAATGTTTTAGATTCTTAAATCATTATCCGATTGGCATTTTACAACGTGTATTATTTTATTTTTTTTACAGTTTTTATAATTATCCTAGATACTTTTGGATTAATTTTCAAGTGAGATAATTTCGATCAAGTCTTCAAAGTTTCCCCAGCTTCTGAGTAAAGTATAACATTTCAAATAAAGGGAAAAGTTTTGGGATTACATTAAAGAGCAGTACAATATCGAAGTGCCTTCAACTCTGACAGTGTTCTCGTTAAAGCTCTTCGCCTATATTTTTTTTGGATTACTAGATTTATATCTTAATACTTTGCAGTCGAGAGGTGACTCTCACTTACCAGAGATTCGATGCGCGATGAGTGATGATAACTATTTATGTTTTCTTATCTAGTAATGCAGCAGCCTAATCACTTGCGGTATTTGAAAACCTTAGTTCGGTAATTGACCGGAGATTTTGGTGAAATACGTGCTCAAACTTCGACTTCAACCCCCGATTCTGAAAACATCTGCCTGAATGGAAAGCTGCATAACAATCTAACAGCAATTAGGAAGGATTTCAAAGACTGCTCTCAAAGAAATAACCCAGGAAAAAGATATCAAACAAAATACTATTGTAAGACTTGTCCCGAAAAGCCGGGCATGCATCTCGGTAATTGTTACATGAAATATCATGCAAAGTAAATTTACAAAGGACTAATGTTTAACAAATTATATTCGTAAAGAAGTAAGGATAAATTAAAAATTAAATAATTAGTTTTTTTTTTTGTTAATTTATGTGTGTAATCATTTTAAGTTAGAGGTAAAAAATTCACCCAAGCGCTACAAAACGCTTCGAGTTGCTGATTAGTCCGCGCGGAAACGACCCCAAATGCAAAGTGTTAATATGTTTGATAAACTTTTCAGAAAATTATTTGTTATTAAAAAGAGTCCACAAAAGCACTTTGTGGACTAAACAGTCAGCGATTTCATTTTTTTAGTTATAAGTCTTATGTTAAGTATTCAAGTTGTTAGAGTAAATTTCTATCGCAAAAAAATTCTTTTTAAAGTTTTTTAGCTGGTAAAAGGACTAAATTGAAGAAATTATTTTTCTATTATTCTTTTAAGTAAAGTTAACCTGAATAATGAAATCAACTACCTGAGTTTAAACGGTTAGATTTTAAAACAGATCATAAAGGATCTGTTTAATCGAATAATGTTTAAAGAGATTGAAAACCCCTTTTCAATCAATTATATAATTGAATCATTAATTTTTTTTTTTTTGAATTCCAAATAATCGTAAAATAAAATTAAAAATTGTTATATGTAACTGTTTGTAATTTTGAAAATTATTCTTAAATCTTATACTCGAAAACTCTTATTTACTTTTTCCAAAAAAGCATTGGAAAATTATACTTACTCAAAAATTTCTATAGCAAAGTATTATTCAGCGTAAATAATAAAAAAAAAAAAAATCTGTGCTACTAAAGGGATAATTTAAGAATTGAGAAAATATGCTCGTGTAATGTGGGAAGAGACTTTCAACTATTCTATATAAATCAGCCAATTAGACTGACTATTTTGTAAGTGATCACTCCACCCACTATTCTTAAAATAGACAACGAATAAGAGTTCTGAAATCTCAAAAAAAATCTAAGTTCAGTATTTTTACTAAATATATGAAAATTATTTTCATGTTAGTCAGTGGAAGGATATTAACGCAAGTAGTGATTTTAAAAACCAATATTGAATCAGTTTTATACGTATTAGAGTTTTCTCAAGATAAAATTTAAAAAAAAAAATACAAAGTGACATTTCTTATCGCAATGCCAAGACGAAAACGATCAGCAACTCCTGACTTTGATTCCTTTGATGATGAATTTGAAGAGGATGCAAGCTCCAATAGTAAGTAGTGATGGTTTTAAGTTCATTTGAAAAATTATTTTAATGGAATACAAAAAGGCAAAGATTACTTATTAAAATAAATAAATAAAAAATTTTTTTTTAAATTTTGAGCTTCTTTCACTTTAATTTCCTTATCGCTTTCATTATAATTTAGTATTATATTAAGCAATTTGTTAAAAAAATTTGCTTTTGACAACCAGGAAAGCATTATCTTGTATTTTTTAAAAAACATTTTAAGGATTAATAGCTCTAAGTCAAGTTCAATTTCATAACTATAGAGTTAAATTTTTTTTTCATTAAAACACATAAAAATTAATTTAGTAAAAATTGGCTGGGTTTATGACATTATTATGACTAAATATTTCGAATTTTCCCCTTACCTGGTGTCTCCCTAGCCTAAAAAGCCAAAGTGAGTCAGGTTCTTGAAGCACCTTCAAATATACCCTATTTACTTGCATTTAAATGTTGTGTGAAATTAGCTTTCACATAGTTTTTCAAAAACTAATTGTAAGTAAAAATCAAGGCTTTTTCCTCTTCCAAAAAAAAAGGTTTCAAATTAATCAATTATATTTCTTAGCTTTATTTAAGTGGAAATCTAGAAAAGGTTTTTGGAAACCCTACGTCTGATTAAATTATTCCTAAAACACAAAACTGTAACACACAAAAAATATGTTTCATTTGTTGTTGTTGGAATTATGCTAATATTTAAAGAATATCTTACTAAATACCCTTAGCTAATAAAAATATTATATATTATATAAGATTTAAAATTGAAATTATTTTTGGTGTCTCCTTAATTCTAGTATTCTGAAAATATAAAATTTAGGTAAAATATTGCGATCCTGAAATAAAAGCTTATTTAAAATTATTTCATTTATAAAAGCCATTGAAATTTGATTGGTTATATAACGGATACGATTGAGTTCAGAATTTGGCAGTTGTATTTTTGTTAATATTCAATTTAATGATTCTATAAGCAAAAATATGCTCAAAAAGTTTTATTTATATCAATCTGCGTCTATTAGTCTTATTTTTATATTTCTTCTCTCATTTATTCCATAATAACGGGTGGTACACTCTTGGTGTTACGTTGTTTTCCTAAATATATCCAAGAATGTTTAGTCAAGTATTTGACATAAGCTTACGTAGGTAAAGCTAGAAGAGACATTTTAGCGGGAACACTTTAAAGTATGTTAATAATTAAATGCTCCGGAAAAACACAATTTTTTGTTTAAAAAAACTAACAGTTTCTCCGCAATAAGGGAAAAACTGTTTTGAACTGCATAAAAACTAAAACTGATGAAATTTTAAAAATGTGAAGACATTATCATTCCAATCAGCCAGATAGCTTAATGCTAATTAAATGCCAAAAGAAAAATTTTGTGTATCTTTAAAAAATCATCTGTAACACGAAAAAGATAAATTGTGTTTTCCCGGAGCATTTAATTAGCACTTAATTAATAGTACTTTTTATTAGGGTTACATGGTGCATTTCGCTGGAATAAAATAACTCTGCTAGCTTTACCGTAAAGCTAGCAGAAACTTGAATTCCACGAAAACCAAAGGAGAACAAATTTTTTTTTTTGGCATTTAATTAGCTCTTAATTATCCACATACTTCAAAGTGTTCCCGCTAAAATGGCTCTGCCAACTTTACCTAACCTACGTAATAATTTCTGCCGCTTGATTCCTGCTTACGTCTTTTCAGAGCCAAACCATTAAAATACTCAAATATTTGGGCTGTTAAAATTATTCGCTTTGAAAAAAAAATAAACTTCGGCTCAGATAAAATTACATATTTCAGAAACTTACACAAATATCTGTTTCAAAAGGTCCATTCTGTTATTAATAATGATCTTTGTAAGTTTCTCTTTTCAATACTGGATGGGTACGTGTTTTTAAATTTAGTATCCCGAAGTTTAACTGCTAAGCAATCAATTCTCTTAACTGTTTCCTTGAATTTGTAGTATATTGGTGAATCTATCTAAAGTTATATATGGATCTAGCTTAGACACTTACCATGTGGAGGTCAATCTTATTGATACGACTACAGGATTTCCTTCATTTTTGACGTCACAAAACACGTTGCACTCATATTAAAGATATCATCTTCGCATTCGCTTTTCCTTAAAACAAGATATCCAAGAAATATTAATAATAAACCTTATAAGATCTCATTTTTTGCGCTTAAATTATATTTTTATAAGACCTGTAACGATCAATTAAAGGAGATGTTGTTCGATTCTGGCTTAATTTAATATAAAAAACTTCATGTGAATGTCTTAAAAATTACACAAAATCAGATATGAATTATGAGAGGAAATCAAGTTATTATATTTTATTTATATTATTGATTATAGTTTTAAATATTTGAATAATGGCGAATTTAATAATTAGGTTCTAGATGTAGTCAACCACCAGTACAAAGAAATGCAGCTAACGCTAGAGAAAGAGCTAGAATGAGGGTATTATCAAGTGCTTTCTGTCGCCTTAAAACAAAACTTCCTAACATCCCTCCCGATACTAAACTATCTAAATTAGATACTCTGAGATTAGCAACAATCTATATACAGCAGTTGAAATCCTTATTGGAAGGAGAGCCTCTACAGGATAGTGTTAATTTTGTACATCCACACAATATGGTAAGTTTATATTATACCTGATTTATGTCAAAAGTTTTAAGCAGCCCAGCTGTTAGATATCATATTTAATTATTGTGTTATTTATGTTATTTCTATTTGCTTTAAATAAGATTAATTTATTTATAATGAATGATAGCACGCATAAATTACTAAAAAGTTATTTCTAGTTATGAGAATAATCGAATTTGTAAATATCTCCATAAATTTGTTTGTGTTTATAATATAGTACACGTATGTATGTCCATTTTTTAAGTAGTCTGTTCTTTTCAAGTATTTCATTTATTCAAATGTAGAATTTTAGACGCGAGATAAAATTGGGCTAACATTTCGAAATACATCTCACTTAATTTTTTATAAAATTCATGAAAAAGCTTTTTAGACAACTGGTCTAGGCTAACCAATAAGGAGCGAAAATGTTCCTAGTTGTATCGTGATTTTCCCTAATTCTGTTCTGTCGCATGCTTAATAAAACTCTTTTGGTTTGTCATTTCGCATCAAAGGAACTGTACACAAATAAAGATAGTAGGTATGTCGGCATAAAATATAACTGTTGGTCCAAAATTTACATAGATTCTTACGACTTAAAGAAAAACCGATTTTTGACATTGTTCTTTGTACAAAAATATAAATGTGCGTGTCGCAAAGAGGAAAAAATATCGGTCCAAACTCTCGGTTTGTACCCCTCAACTCTTGCAGTTCTAGCTTGGAGATCAATCAATTGAGACTTTGTAAGATTCGGACTATATGTAAAACAAATTGTCTTGTCCAAATTTTCCCTTTCCAATAATAACCGATTTTCCTGATTTTAATGACAAAAAGCAAATAATTTTTAGAGTAAGATTCCGACAGACCCTATTTATTTTTTTAACAAAAAATTTAATCAAGAAGTAGTGCAACATGTATTTAAGGATATGTATGTGTCTTATCTATTCCGGTCTTTTTCAGATATTAGGTAGGATAGCCAAGAAAATTAAGTAAGTCTAACGGTCCTAGGATCTTGGACTACGGCTATGAAAGCCTATTTTCATATAAATATAAATTTTGGGACTTTATTTAATTAATATTAATGCGGAATTTCTTATAATGCTACAGTGGCTTTCATATAACTAGGTACAAATTGACTTAACGTATTAGAAGCATGTTTAATTTTAACGAAATTCAGAAAAAGAAAAAAAATAAAAACGGACATGTTGAAGTTAGAAAAAAACTTCTATTTCCTACTTTTTTATTTTCAAGTATTTACATAAATGTAATCATATCCAAAGTTTTCCTCTTGGACTTCTATTATTTTTTGTCAATTTAAAATCAATCACATTTTAGTAGATCTTTACAGCAAAGAACGTCATTACCTTAAGATTTCCGGTAATGTAATACGATTTGTTTTTAAGTGTCCTTCCAGTTTTAACCAAAGCTATTACAATTTTAAATACACACAAAAAATAAAAAGAAAAAACTATGATTGCTTTACTAATGAAAATAAACAAAACTATTTTACCATTTCAAAAATATTCAAATTGAGTTTCTCTCAATTTTTACTTTACTTTGTTATTCTTTATATAGGAAAATTTGGAATAGACGTCAAACATCTCCTTAAAATGAATCCAGCTGGTTCATTTCAAATACATGCTTTTTCCTCACTGAAACTAAAATGGAAATGAATACTTTTCATCTCATTTTGGAATGATGAAGACCCATGACGTCAAGTTATTTTGGGAATTTCTTACTTTCATGCCTTGTGGTCCTATTGTTGGCCATCCTCCACTTTGATGTCTTAAATTTTTATTGCTATGTAAACATGTTGTGATTATTTGCTCAACAGTTTGTTTAGTTAATTCCACTTGTTACCGGCTGCTTTAAAAAATTATCGCTACTAATCGCTTCAATTTGCTAGATGTAATATTTTTTTATAGGTTTCTTCCGTCTCTTAAATATTGTTTTTTTTTTTTTGCTTTTGGTTTGTCGATATTTGTATATATTTGAGTAGTAAATTTAAGTTTTTGAACATATTTTAAATTCTACATTAGCGTGTGTGGTCTTTGCAAAGAAATATGCTGTTACTATAGTTTTATTAACTTATTGTTTTGTTAAATAAAATTTTTTCTTTTTCAGGCATGGCCATTTACATTTCAACAAATGCAAAACTTTAGGCAGCCAACTGGGTATGCAACTGATGACTGGTCTTATCAGAGAACACCAAATAATGTTTATCTAACTAATGTTGTAGATACAATCTATGATAATCGTCCTTATAATTAGAGAAATAATTAGATACTAACCATATTAAAATGTTTATTTAAAAATTTTTGTGTGCAATTTTCAACCAAAGATGAAAACGCTATATTTAATAAAAATTAAATGAAAAACGAATTTGATTTTTTGTTATGAAATTTATAAAATTCAATTCTTAATCATATTCCAAGCTAACCGCAGTTGTGAAAAAAGGTTCCATTCTGTCACGGCTTTGTTCTAGAATGGCCGCAAAAAATTCATAATTTTTGCCTGCTCCATTGATGACTTTTTCATTAGTCAAGTTTTCGATCTTAAGCACGCTAAAATTCACTTATGGCAAATTCTTGATACCGAAATATATTTAATAGGTGAGTTTTACGAAAATATTACATTAATCATAAAGTGTGTTACGTGACCATATGTTTTTATGCAGGGGTCCATACCCCTGGAGGACCAAACATAGGCACGATATACCAGGTGTCGTTAATGTGGCTGTCGTAGCGAGCTCGCTAGCCGGCTATAGCGGTAGAATTCAAGGGGTGGTTCTTGCCACAGACACACTGGACATAATCTCGCTACTTTAAAGTGAAAATTTCAAAGAAAAGAGCGCTAGGCTCGAATTAATAGGGGACTGCATGCCGCAGAAAGAGAAAAAAAAAAAAAGCTAAACAGTAGAAAAGGGAATTCGAGACAAAGGAGTTAAGCCCCTTTGCTCGTCCATCCCATGATTGGGCCGGCTGACCTGAAAACAATATCAAAAAAAAATATACGGGAAGTGGGATTAGGACATCTTAAGATAAAAAAAATTATTCAAACATTATTACCATATTTATTAATTCCAAAAAAAAATTAAAAAAAAATTTTATGAGTAAAACATGTGCTATGGCCCTATAAACTAGACAAAACTTGAGAATCTTCTTAATAATAAAAAAAAATCCATTTCATTCAATAAAATTTATACATGCCTATATGTAGAAAAATTAAATTGAAATAAAAAAAGAAACAATCTTAAAATTAATAGTAATTAAAAAAAATTTTAAATATATATATATATATAAACCCAAAAGCTACTTTTAATTATCCCCTAGATATAAACAGAAATCAATTCCTTGTAAATTTAAGCCTTAAATACATAAAAAAAACCCAAAATCGATATATAGTCCAAAGCAATCATAAAAAAATAAAAGAAAAACTATTCTTCCTTATAAAAAACTTACATGACTATTTTTTTTCTTTTCCTCGAAGTCTGATGGGCCCAGCAAACCCTTTCTGAAAGAACTTCTACAAAAAAATAATTTAAACCTATGATTTCCTCCGGAATTCTGAAAGCTACATATGTTTTGAAATATAATTTCTGTTTATTGAACAATATGTTATGTGTATATAAACATATATATATAAGACTTAACTTCTTCTACTTCTAAATTGTTACTAATATAATATTTCAAAAAAAATAGTATAAATTCACAACCAATACATCTTCTTCAACATCGTATCCGGTGTTCCAATTTCTAGCTTCTTCTCCCTTTTTTTTTCCAACTTCAAAACGAAAGAACGGTCTTTGAATATAAATAAAAAAATCTGTTACCTTGAAATATTAGAGGGTTATGTCGTCCTCTTTCTTTTAATTAATTTTTTTTTCTTCTCTATTATTTTCTTTCTTATTCATATGAATATTCGATTTGGAATCCCGCTATTCTGATCCATTTTCTTTCTTCACAATTCCTAACTATGTGTTTTTTTTTCTTTTATGCTTATGAAAAAAACTAGTACAAAATCAACTGCCATTTGAACCGTTCCTTTGCTAAGGATCATATAATCTTTTTTTTTTTTTGTATAAAAAGCAATGTAGCTATACATTTATTTATTAATTTATATAAGTTTATGTTCTTAATATGAATTATTTTCACTTAAAAGTTAATTAATTTTAAACCCCCACGGAATTCAACCATGGCAAAATTTTATTCACTATAGTTATAAGTTTTTTTTTTTTTTCCATAAGTTTTTCGTATCACCACAATAGCCATTTAATTTTCTTTTCTAATTCTCACGTTGATTCATAAAAATATTTAAGCAATAATTAACGCGAAATTTTCACTTTTCCTTTTTTCTTTTAATACAAAAATACATTTTTTTTTTTTTTTTTGTTAAACTTCAAAAAAATATGACAAGGGCTCTGCCCTGTTTTAAACTCTGACGCCGACTGACTGCATTTCAATCGCAATCACATTACCAGATTGGTGATAGCGGTAAGCCTACCGGCTTTTCCCAGTCAACCAACCTGCCACTTGTTTTGTTAACAAGTTGATTGACCGAGGAAACCGATAATTTCACCGCTATCGTTTTCTGATTGCAATTGAAATGCAGTCAGAAACAATTTTTAAGATTTTATATATTTTTTCCTTTTTCTATATTTAATTTAAAAAAAAATAAAATAAAATAAAACTAAGGCAGGTGTCCGTTACAAAACAGGTACCCTTTCGTTCCATCTCTCGCCAAGTTGGAACGGAAGGGTAGCTGGAGGGCTCCTGCATTCATTTAAATTTGGTTTTCTAAGTTTACGTAAGATTTCTAAATTTCAAAAAAAAAAAATCCTTCTAAGAAGGTATACAAGATTCACTTTCTCCGAATTTTTAATAATACCACATGGACATCACAAAGTAAAAATAATGTCTCTCGACGGTTAAGATACCCATACTTTGCTAAGCGGCTACACATTTAGTCTCAAATACAATAAATTGCTTTTATAAAATTTAAAAATTTATCACAATTAGCTGCAATTACTAAATACGTTTTGGATGTACAAAGTTCACTTGCAGCAAAGCCTCAAATAGCTTTAGGATTTAATTCGCTTAATTCACACCTTCATCAAATTGAACGTGATATGAAAGAAAAACAAGCCATTATGTTCATACTTTTCTATTTAAAGAATTTACTTTTTTTTTTTTTTTTTTTTTTTTTTTAAATTTTAATAAAACGTTGGCTTGTTATTTTGACCTAAAAACGAAGTCAACGGTCAACTGTCTCTTCTCGCCCATCGGCGCTCTACACGTGTGGCCCGACCCACGACCCTGAGATTAAGCTAAATAGATGTGAAATGGGAGAAAAGAGGAAGAGAGAGTATTTTGTGATTATAATATTTGTAACAGTACTATTTACACCGAGGCTGAAAGGGAACAAAAGAGACATGTATATCCCTCATGGCGTGCGAAATATTAACATATGTTATCAGGGAAGTGTCACCGTCATGTTCTTTTATTGCTTGATATCCTTTGCGTGGTATACGCCCAGCTTACGCCCCTGGAGATCTTCCAGCTCATAGAGGGAGTTGCCTACGCTTTTCACAATCCGTGCTTTTAAGAATTTCTTGGCCAATTTGGCATTGTAGCAATCCTTAAAAACACTTTGCGAAAAGTTCCTCCTATAAACCTCTTGTCCAGGTCGAAAGTTTATTTTTCTGGTACGGAGGTTATAGGATTGGGCACTCTGGTCGTAAGCTGCGCGTATATTTTCTCGGGCTTTATCGCGGCCCAGAAGCATTCTATCTGACTCACACACGTCCACCCTATTCTCTCCTTTCAAATCATCCATCTTCCGGAGGAGTTGATAGACCGATCCATGACTGATCATAGGCTGACCACACAAAAGCTGGTAAGGGGAATGGCCTGTTGCCGAATGGACCGCGCTCCTAAGAGCAAATGCTATATGGCTTAAATGAAGGTCCCATTCCCTGTGGTCGTCCTTAATATAGGCTCTAATCGCAGCCAGGATCGATCTATTAACCCTCTCTGATGCGTTAATTTGCGGAGAGTAATAGGCCGTACGAATGTGTTGGACCCCATATTTATTCAGCAGAACGCTGAATTCTTTGGCACAAAACTGAGGTCCATTGTCCGATAAAATGCTCTCTGGCACCCCGAATGTGTGGAAAACCTCACATTCCAAAAATTTTACAATGTTGCCTACTGCAAATTTCTTTACAGCATGCAACAATGGGAACTTAGTGAGGTGGTCCAGAACAATCAGGATGCCTATGTTTCCCCCCTTGGTTCGAGGATATGGCCCAAGAAGGTCAACATAGAGCCTTTGAAAAGGTCTGTATGATGGGGCTAATTGTCCCATAGCAGGGCGTAGGGCATGGTTGGGAGCCTTGGTTTCTTTGCAAACTTCGCACGAAGCGACGGCTTTTCGGACTTGGGAAGACATGTTCGGCCAGTAAAAAAATTGCCGTAGTCTCGCTAATGTCTTCCCAATTCCACCGTGAGCTGCCATAGGAGGATGATGTGCACTAGATATCAGCTCGTCCGTCAGCTCCGTTGGAACCCAAAGCTTCCAGGCTGCATCGGTCTGATCGAGGTCACCAGTTCGTGGCTCCATCCGCCTGTACACATACCCATCAGAGATGTGCAAATCTGGAAGTCTTGACGAATTCTGTAGGATCGTTTCCTTGAGCTCCTCATATTTACCTGAAGAGAAATATGGGGAGTTCAAGTCGATCCCACAACTCGCCCCTTCCAGCTCTGCCACCTCCGAAGAATAAACTCGTGACAGTGCGTCTGGCACCACGTTCTGACTTCCCTTTCGATGCTCTATGTCGAAATCGAAAGCCTGTAGCTTTAAGCTCCAACGAGCCAACCGGCCACCAAGGTCTTTCTGTCCCATTAGCCACTTCAGACTTGCATGGTCAGTCACAATGGTAAAACTATGACCTTCCACATAAGCCCGAAATTTCTTCACACTCAACACAGCTGCATAGCATTCCAGTTCAGTTATGCTATAGTTGCGTTGAGCGGAATTGAGCTTCTGGGACATAAAGGCAATGGGGCGTTCAACTCCATCCTTGTCTTTTTGGAATAAGACACTCCCAACTCCTGTCCTACTCGCGTCACATTGTATGTGGAAACGCTCCGTGAAATCGGGGTTAACCAGCGTTGGTGCCTCCGTGAGTCGACTCCTCAAAATGTCGAACGATTGCTGAGCCTCCTGTGACCATTTATAGGCCTTAGATCCTTTTAGCATGTCTGTTAGTGGGGCAGACAAGGTAGCATAGTCAGCGATGAACCGTCTATACCACCCTGCCATTCCCAAAAACCGACGTAGCTGCTTTGTTGTTCTTGGCACAGGAAATTCAGCAATCGCCGCAACTTTTGAAGGGTCAGTCCTGAGGCCGGACTCCCCAACAATGTACCCAAGGTATTTGACTTCTTTCATGCAGAATTTACTCTTTTGCACATTGATGGTGAGACCAGCCTTCCGCAAGCAACCCGCTGTCTCACGCAGCGTCTCCAAGTGGGCAGTTAATGTCGGGCTAACAATCAATAGATCGTCTAAGTAGATAAAGACATTGGGTCGTAGACGTGCCGGAATGACCTTGTCCATGAGTCGAGCCATTCGCTGAGGTGCATTGCACAACCCGAATGGCATCACTGTAAACTGGTACAAAGGCCTTCCCGGCACGGTGAACGCAGTCTTGTCCCTCGAAGACTTCTCCAGCCCAATTTGCCAGAAGGCATCTTTCAGGTCCAGGCTACTAATATATTTAGTATCCTGTAAACGACCAAGAATACCTTCTACCATGCCAATTGGATATGCATCTTTTTTTGTCACTTCGTTGACCTTTCTCGAGTCGAGACAAAGGCGGACCTTTCCCGGTTTCCTCACCAGGACAACCGGGGAATTCCACGCACTTTGACTCTCCTCTATCACTCCAAGTTCCAACATCCTATCCAGTTCCGCGTACATCATCTCCTGTACGGCCGGGGAAACTGGATAGTGTCGTTGTTTTATAGGAGTTGCCTCCCCCACCTCAATGACATGTTCCTCTAAAGTGGTTTTACCCAACCCTTCCTTTTCGTAACAGGGGAACAATGTCACGACATCTTGGAGCAGACAACTCTCAGTTGGAGACAAGGAGTGAATGTTCGGGTCAACGGCAGCATGGTTGGCAATACCCTGAGATAGCTCTTCGAGGAAAACCGGGGCAAGCCCTGCTTTCATCCAAAAGTCTATCCCTAGGTATAAAGGCTGTTGAAGAGAGGGGACTAGCAAGAGTGTCATAAGCAGGTCCCTCCTCCGAAAAACAAGACGTACGCTCACACGCCCCACTATAGCCTGTCCTTCTCCGTCTGCTGTCTGAATATTTGCCGACATAGGTTTCCAGACCAAGTTAAGCCGTCGTACGAGGTCCATACATCCTGACCCCAAACAGCTGACGCTAGCACCACTGTCTAATAGACCTGTAATGCTTTCGCCCGCTATTTGAACGTCTAAAAACGGACGTATGTCTCCCGCACGACCAAGCGTAGCTTCATCTAAATTCCGACGAAAAAGGAGGACTCTCTTCCAATATAGACGACACCTCCGGGATTTGATGTTATGGTAATGTCCTCGTTGTCCTAAAAAAATTTCATTAATTTGATACTGTTTAGGGTTAATAGTGGAACCGAATATCCTCTCTCGGGCCTCCCGGTAAATCTTCAACCGTTCATGTAAGGGCCGGCGAGGAGCCATGTTCGATTTTACTGTAGATGACGGGGAAGTCCGAGGGAGGATGGACGGTCCACTGCTGTTTCTGGCCTCTATTGGTTTCTGGGACACGGTGGGCCTGAGGGATTCCGCTCCCGAAGATGGTTTCCCGGCGTGCATTTTGGACAATGTGGTTTCATTACACCATCTTTCCCACACGAAAAACAAAACTTTCGTCGCACTTCTTCTGGGCAATCAAGGAAACCATGTCCCGGTCGGTGGCAATTCCAGCAAGTCCATGTCCGTGTAAGGTGTTTTTGTTGTCTGGTCTCAGGAAGCTTTGGATGGAGAGCCTCTAAGGTTCTGCATTCTACTTCATTTTCTATTTCTTTGTGTAGTTCGTGTACTTTGTGGTTGGACGAAGGCCGGGGCTGTGGATACGTTGGGGAACTCTCTAGATGTTCCACCATCAAGCATCGTTGACGCATCTCTCCTATTGTGTTCATGTGGGTAATATCTAGTTGTCTAGCTATGTCCCTTTTAACTGAGCGATAGATCATGCTAATAAAGTCCTTCTCTGACATTGGCGCCTTCATCGCCTGTCGCAGCTTGGTAACTCGTGCAAAGTAGCTACTAATTGATTCATTTTCTCGCTGTTTTTTCGTCATTAGCTCCATCAGATGATCTGCGTCGGTTGTGAAGGAACCAAAGGCCTCTATCAACGCAGCTTTTAATCTAAACCATGAACATCTTGGTTCTAGGCTCACAAAATCCAGGTACCAGTCCAAAGCCTGGCCCCGTAGGAGTAAGTGGAAATCCGTCTGAAGTTGATCCCATTCTACTCTATGAAGTCCACACAAGGCTTCAAAATGGCGTAAGAAATCTTCTATACTTTTGCTACCATCTGGACCTTCAAAATATATTCCCCATTTCTCTATTCGGTGTGTTCTCTTTTCTACTTTATATTCTGCCTGCTCGGGTGGCTCACTTTCTGTTTGTTGAGGCCTCGCCTCAGGTTGTATCTTCCAACCTCTATCCAATCTGTCTACCAGTCTGTCCACTACCGCCATCATATTGTCCATATTCCGAGCGCTAGCTTCTTCTAACTTCCTTGTCAATTTTTGTTCTAAGCTTAAATTCGACTGAGATTCGCTACTGGCATTATATATTTTCTCCGCTCCTAAAGGGTTCTTCTCACTCGGCTCATCTTCCACATCTTCTGCCTGATGGCTGCGAGTACTCATGGTGCGTCCGCTTTTACCCTTTCCCGTGAATCTGGTGGGACTATGATCTATTGGCATTTATAAGTTTTCTGTTTTGTCATACAATAATTTAAGATGTCCTAATCTATGGAGGAAGGAGGAAGGTGCATAATAAGGGTAATAAAATGGGGAAGGGAAAACCAAGTGAGTGAGCATACTGCTCACTGTCTATCAGCCAGTCCAATCCTAAGATGTGAAAGTAGATTATTTCGGGTTTGTGCCGGTTGAGCTCCAATAAGTGGTTCAAGTAAACAGACTATATAAAAACATTTGCCGTTTAGGCGGGTTTGTAGCACTTGAGTGCAAAGAGCTCATGGTTGTTGAGTGGGCAGATAAACAAACAGAAAAAAATAAGAGTACTATGGCTGAAGTGTAAGTTGGAACTACATTGAACTGATCCACTTCCGGACAAGCCGCAGCGTCTTGGCCTAGCCAAGAACACAGATTCAAGGATTAAATCCTTCGGCTTCACAACTCAATGCAGCCCAAACCCACGTTCTTGCCATGGATCTTCACGATAAGAAGTTGGGAGTAAGACGAAATAAACTTCCTCTTAAGTTCCACAACTTGTGAACAAGCCGCATTGTCTTGGCTCAGCCAAGAACAAAGATTCAAGGTTTAAATTCACAAGTTGTTTCCCTTTTGAATTCATTCATCTCGTCCCTCTCCAGCTCTTTAGATGAATACCGCAGGACAGGAGGCCTAGCCCCGTGCCTGTTCAAGGAGTTCATCTAAAGGCCTTTATCTTAAAGTGAGACCTGACTCACGACAGTCAGACTTCGCAAAAGCTGCTCTAAGTTCGTGCAGAACAATCTGACCGAGAAGGAAACGCAGACTAGAAGGTCTCAACAACCAAAAAAAAGGTCAAGGGTGCGTAAAGCATACTTTAAATTGCAACTAAGTTGCTACTACGGGGGGAATGAGGGTAATGTTTATCACATTACACCTCGGATCTAAACAAATCCTCCATTGATATGTTTTAGCATATCAACTTCGGGTAAGCCGATCGTTGGGCGCCATGTTACGTGACCATATGTTTTTATGCAGGGGTCCATACCCCTGGAGGACCAAACATAGGCACGATATACCAGGTGTCGTTAATGTGGCTGTCGTAGCGAGCTCGCTAGCCGGCTATAGCGGTAGAATTCAAGGGGTGGTTCTTGCCACAGACACACTGGACATAATCTCGCTACTTTAAAGTGAAAATTTCAAAGAAAAGAGCGCTAGGCTCGAATTAATAGGGGACTGCATGCCGCAGAAAGAGAAAAAAAAAAAAAGCTAAACAGTAGAAAAGGGAATTCGAGACAAAGGAGTTAAGCCCCTTTGCTCGTCCATCCCATGATTGGGCCGGCTGACCTGAAAACAATATCAAAAAAAAATATACGGGAAGTGGGATTAGGACATCTTAAGATAAAAAAAATTATTCAAACATTATTACCATATTTATTAATTCCAAAAAAAAATTAAAAAAAAATTTTATGAGTAAAACATGTGCTATGGCCCTATAAACTAGACAAAACTTGAGAATCTTCTTAATAATAAAAAAAAATCCATTTCATTCAATAAAATTTATACATGCCTATATGTAGAAAAATTAAATTGAAATAAAAAAAGAAACAATCTTAAAATTAATAGTAATTAAAAAAAATTTTAAATATATATATATATATAAACCCAAAAGCTACTTTTAATTATCCCCTAGATATAAACAGAAATCAATTCCTTGTAAATTTAAGCCTTAAATACATAAAAAAAACCCAAAATCGATATATAGTCCAAAGCAATCATAAAAAAATAAAAGAAAAACTATTCTTCCTTATAAAAAACTTACATGACTATTTTTTTTCTTTTCCTCGAAGTCTGATGGGCCCAGCAAACCCTTTCTGAAAGAACTTCTACAAAAAAATAATTTAAACCTATGATTTCCTCCGGAATTCTGAAAGCTACATATGTTTTGAAATATAATTTCTGTTTATTGAACAATATGTTATGTGTATATAAACATATATATATAAGACTTAACTTCTTCTACTTCTAAATTGTTACTAATATAATATTTCAAAAAAAATAGTATAAATTCACAACCAATACATCTTCTTCAACATCGTATCCGGTGTTCCAATTTCTAGCTTCTTCTCCCTTTTTTTTTCCAACTTCAAAACGAAAGAACGGTCTTTGAATATAAATAAAAAAATCTGTTACCTTGAAATATTAGAGGGTTATGTCGTCCTCTTTCTTTTAATTAATTTTTTTTTCTTCTCTATTATTTTCTTTCTTATTCATATGAATATTCGATTTGGAATCCCGCTATTCTGATCCATTTTCTTTCTTCACAATTCCTAACTATGTGTTTTTTTTTCTTTTATGCTTATGAAAAAAACTAGTACAAAATCAACTGCCATTTGAACCGTTCCTTTGCTAAGGATCATATAATCTTTTTTTTTTTTTGTATAAAAAGCAATGTAGCTATACATTTATTTATTAATTTATATAAGTTTATGTTCTTAATATGAATTATTTTCACTTAAAAGTTAATTAATTTTAAACCCCCACGGAATTCAACCATGGCAAAATTTTATTCACTATAGTTATAAGTTTTTTTTTTTTTTCCATAAGTTTTTCGTATCACCACAATAGCCATTTAATTTTCTTTTCTAATTCTCACGTTGATTCATAAAAATATTTAAGCAATAATTAACGCGAAATTTTCACTTTTCCTTTTTTCTTTTAATACAAAAATACATTTTTTTTTTTTTTTTTGTTAAACTTCAAAAAAATATGACAAGGGCTCTGCCCTGTTTTAAACTCTGACGCCGACTGACTGCATTTCAATCGCAATCACATTACCAGATTGGTGATAGCGGTAAGCCTACCGGCTTTTCCCAGTCAACCAACCTGCCACTTGTTTTGTTAACAAGTTGATTGACCGAGGAAACCGATAATTTCACCGCTATCGTTTTCTGATTGCAATTGAAATGCAGTCAGAAACAATTTTTAAGATTTTATATATTTTTTCCTTTTTCTATATTTAATTTAAAAAAAAATAAAATAAAATAAAACTAAGGCAGGTGTCCGTTACAAGTGAGTCGTGTTTCGTTACTATTACTTCTATCAAACATTCTAATTAAATTTGGGGACAATCATTCTAATTATATACTGAAAATACTAAATGAATTTCGTCACTACTTTTGGTAAATTGTATTAGATTTTGCTAGATCTTATATTAAGCTACGATATAAGTAAATTTTCTAAGATGGAAGTAATATCTCTTGAAATGGATGCGTATAAAACTTCCAAAGTAGTCTTACATATGATCATTAATTGCTAATAAATATGTTTGCTAGAAAGGTTTTCAGTTAATAGAATTATTTAAAATTTATTAAATTTATTTCGCACTAGTAGAAATGTTCGAATTAATTTTAACAACAAATTAGTAACTAAACTAATCTAAATTTCCTTTCAAATGATTTAAGAAAAATTTCCATTTTTTTCCAACAAAAATCCATGTTGTTGTTATTCAATGTATTTTCCAGATAAGTATTATTACTCGGGTCGTGGTAACAGTAATACCTAAAACTGATCCAGGTAACTTTATAGGTGGTTTTCGAAAACGCTAGTAATTTACTTTTCCAACGTTTTAGAGAAATATTAAACTTACCAAAAGATTTAACGAACATAAGTCAAGCAGTAAAATTTGTTTACGATAACTTTAGTAATCAAGGTAGATAATTTCAGAGCTAATTTCAAGCTACGTACAAAATCATAAAAATCTGTGCTGTTTTTTGTTGGATTCAAAATATTTCTGCGTAATGATTAAGTTAGAGCTTTTGATTACGCTCTCAATTTTGACTTAAATGAGAGAGTAAATGAGAGAGTTTATTGAAATCTTCATTTAATATTTTATACAACTGTTAAAGAGTGAAACCTTCCTCTTATAATTTTCCCTCTTACCGGGAAAAAAAATGTTTTGTAAAGTTTTGCTCTTTTAGTCCTACAGGATCTTAAAGAATATCTCAGTAATGTTAGATACTAAGAAAAAATATTTATAAATTTAACTAAAATTATATTTAATTCACTTTAATAATTTTCATGTAAATTATTAAAGTTATATATAAACTACCGATGGTGCACGTACTATCGAGAAATAATTGGACTCGTGAGCGTTAAGTGCAATATTAGAACATTGTAGTCCTGTCGAGATTTTTGAATAAATCTTATTTCCCATGTTGAAAAATAAGTAACAACATGTTATTTTACCTTCATAACGCAAAATAGGAAATTGTTAAACACTACAAAAAACAAAAATAATTTGCTCAACAGCACAACAGCCAAATTCAAAACAAGGAAGGATTTCCGACTGAAATATCCACTTATAACGTAGAAGCAAAGCGATATTATTTAACGTACCCCTTTTTTTCTCTTATACTATTCGTCTTCTGTAGATAGTTAGACTTACACTAAAAATAATGCTAATATTCGCCAATTATTATAAAACTTTTCAATCTATATATATATATAAGCAAGGCGTTTTTTTTTGCCCTCTTTTTTAAAGGTATTTACACTCTACTGATTTCACATAAACTGATTCTATTCGAAGGGTGACGTCGCGGAATGAAAAAATTAACATTCACAGTGATTATATGGATTTATTAATTAGTACTAATTCAATACAAATAATTATTTTTGAAATGAAAGTTTTAGTTAAAAAAAAAAATTACTACTTTATCCACTTTTTTCTTGCTTTTGTATTCGCGAACTAAATAATGATTTCCTCGCAATCCATTTATTCTAGTAGATCTGCTTCAATTGTTAATAATGCTAGAGCATTTAACCTGTCCTGGCCGTATTTGATCGTAAGTAACTTTTCACGCGTTTTAAAAAAAATGCTAGAAAGACTATAATTCAATACAATTATACAATAAATCATATTTTATTAAAAATCCCAAAATTTTTTAAAGAAAATAGACCACTAAATTAGTTACAAAATAAATTTTCGTTTAAAATAATTGAATTTTTTGGCGCCACCCAAATTTTGCCGCCCTAGGCCCGGGCCTACAGGGCTTATGCCTAAATCCGCCACTGTGGATAAGCTGAGTGTATATTCACGTTTCTGTTTGCTGTATATTTTTATTGCAAGCAAAGACATGAATACAAACTCGGTATTTTTCGCTAAAACAACACATTTCCCTCACAAAAACGGAGCGAAGCAATATTTAAAAATATATTCCATTTTTTTTTTTTCGATGTATTGTTGAAATGTTGAATTTCGACAACTTGGTGATCCTAGTTAAATTTTAATGAGAAATCATTATCGCTCATATCTATTACATATTTATTTTGCCTCTTTATGAATTTATGCGCCCGATTTCACTCAAAACTTGTAGCAATCACAAATCCGTAGAACCAAATTTATAGAAAATATTCGAAACGAACATTTTAGCCATTGACTATAAAGCAAAAAATACGCTTTTCCTCATCCCATTATACATTGAATAACAATGCACCGATGCCGGTTGCTGTTACTTTTATAGATCACAGATCAAGACGAAATTTCGGAGTTCTCGAAATCTCTACTTTTTGATATTTGATAAATTATTTTAGAAAATCTACAGTCCAATAGAGTAATATTCCAGTTTAAATGGGAAATACTGATGAGAGAATTCAGAAAATCTTAAAGTTTATCAATAAAGTGAGTAGGGGATTAATGAAAATAAGTTATTTAAAAAAATATATATTTTATATACCATTTAAGTTAAAAATAAAATTGAAAATGCCATACATAGGCAACAAAACGACACATAAGGAGATTTCCGCTCACCAATTCGTGCTAATTTCCAAAAAACGCCCATTATTCTGAATTTAAAAAAAAAAAATTACATTAAACTGAAAGTCCTTGATAAATACATTTTTATTGTTTTCCATACCCAGTTTTTTTTCGGTCTATAAGACTTGGAAATATAGAGCGTATATATGCACAAGTACATATTAAAAGTAAAATAACAGATAGCAAACTTTGAAAATTAAATAAAGCACTCTATAAAACAAAAAATGTTAAATCTATTTAATTTTTAATATTTTATCCTCTTACCATTTTAAATTAAGGCAGTATAAATTTGACACATGTCTAGGCTGCGTTAAGACTTTATACAAGTGAAACATTTTATTGGCTGTGTTCATCAATTATTAAAATCAGAAAATATAAATTCTGCATAACAATTTTGCTTTTTATTACTCATCCAGGGTATTCACATTGAGGCCGATAACATTTAATTTCTTGGTAAGCGGAGGTGAAAGGTAAGACGGAGTTTCGCAAATCTCGAAAAAGCTTTTACCCCTTCCTGAGGCTGAAATATTTCTGCCTCATGCTTGGTATCTTACTAATACACATTTATATACACATATTATCTGTAATATTTTCCAACACATATTCACATATTTTAGTGGACTGAGAATTGTAGGGGAACATTTCCGAAATGTTACAAGCCTCAATGTGAATACCCCCATATTCACATATTTTAGTGGAGTGAGAATTGTAGGGGAACATTTCCGATTTGATACCGGCCTCTATATGAATACCCCCATCATCTTGAGCATTATGTCCCTTCGTGCTTTTTTTCGTTCGGTTCTTATGTTCAAGCAAAAATTTTACTACACACTAGGTGGCAGTACAAATAAATAACAAAATGTCAAAATATAGATGAGAACGACCTTCATTAAATTCGCTCTGTCTAATATTGACTAATTGTTAATTTTTTCACATTAAAATGGTTTCTAATGAAAATTAAACTTGAAATTAATAAATAATGGATAATAATTGTTATTTTCAATACATTTTGGTAAAATTAATAAATACCCTTGATAACAATTTTAAGCTTTTCTTCTTTATTTACTGTTTTCGTTTTTTTACATATTCTGAATTAAGGAAAGCATATCAAAAGATAATATAAAAATATTATTTACTAGATGAGATTACGAAATTGTTATTATCTCAAATTCTTTTAAACATTAACATAGAATAAGAATAATAAAATTATATCTAAACCTCAAACTTAAAATTTAATAACCTGAACGAGATGTTAAATGTACAAGTTTCACTTCCAAAGTACAACTGGAAGTACAAAAACGTAGTAGATTTGTACTTTCGGCTTAGCCGGTGGAAAGCGACAGAATTGAAAAACACACTAAATATAGATTGATGATTTGGACAGCGAACTGGAAAGCGATCACAAGTCATTCAAGAAATACAATTTGTACCTTTAAACTAGTTTTCTTGCATTTATAATGCATTATTATTTACGAAAAGTAAATTTAATATAATAAAACTAGTTAACTAGCATGAGTTATAATATTTTCAATCTAAATGTCAAACTCAAAAAACTATTGAGTGTAACCGCGCCTCAGATCTTTTTCCAGATTTACATTCAGAAGTATATTGACTGCAATAATTATTTGACATTTTAGTTGGAATTATGTATATAATTTATGCCTTCTAACTAGTTTTATTATATTAAATATACTCTTCGAAAATAAAAATGCATTATAAATGCAATAAAATTAGTTTTTTGAATGACTTGTAAAGGAATTATTGCGGTGAATATACTTCTAAATGTAACCACGCCTCAGATCGCTTTCCAGTTCGCTCTCCAAATCGCTAATGTAGACATCAAGATACTCGTGATAAAATTCATAAAAGATGAATTTTAAAAATATTTACACATCAATTGCATGTAATAGAAAACCAAAAAGTGCAGATTGGGGCCCGAAGGGATTACTAATATTTGCCGCATCAAATGCTGTCGCCCTTCTTGATACAAACGTAATGAAGTAATTTAATTTTAAATTAAATTTTAATTTCTCCGTTTATCTAATTAGTATTCAGGATCTGCTAAAATAATAAGTACTTTTGTTGAACACAAAGCTGAAGTAAATACAGTAAAATGGATAAAAACGAGTTCTAGAGAATATCAATTTGTGTCAGGGTCCGATGATTGTTGTGCTATTGTTTGGAATATTTCTAACGAAGAGAATATTAAGTATTGTATACTAGAAGGTCATAAAAATGGCATCACTGCAGTGAATGCAATCGAAAAAGATAAGACAATAATTATAGGAACGGCATCTTCAGATTCCAGATTAAAACTATGGCAAGTTTCTAAAGATTTAAAAGAGAACAAATGCTTACAAGAAATTAATTTGATTAATGGATATTTTTTCACAATTGCATTTGCTATTCTACCTGTTGTCGATAAAATACTGTGTGCTTTTTCTACAGATGAAAATAAAATTACATTTTTTTTACAAAATGAGACAAAAATCTGCGACAAACCGTTTCACAAAGTACTCGATCTTGTTGGCCATGACGATTGGATAAGGGATCTTGATTTTCATTTATGTAGTAATGGAGACATTTTTCTAGCTAGCTCATCTCAAGATGCCTTTATTCGCCTTTGGAAAATAGCTATAAAACAACCAAAACTAAGCGAAATCTCTACTAGGTGGAATTTAATAAATGAAGAGATTCGTATAGAAGAAAAAAAATTTCAAATTATTATCAACGATAATAAAATCGAATTTGCAACTACTTTAGAATCAGTGCTTCAGGGACATGAGAATTGGGTTTTTTCTGTTCATTGGAATGAAAATGAAGAAGGTATATAATACCTTATTGCTTTATTTACATTTTAATTACACTAATTGCTCTAAGGACTACGATTGCTTTCTTGTTCAATGGATAAAACCATGATAATATGGTCACAAAACGAAGATAATATTTGGATGGAAAAAACAAGAGTCGGAGAAGTTGGTGGTAACTTGTTAGGATTTTATGGTGGAAAATTTTCATATGATGGGAAAGCAATATTTGGTCATGGTTATCAGGGTAGTTTTCATATGTGGCAACAAGATAAAACAAATAAAAATAACTGGATTCCAATGGTAATCGTTGGTGGACATTTTGAGGATGTAAGAGATATCATGTGGCAACGGGACGGAGATTTTTTATATTCGGTATCTAGGGATCAAACAACAAGAGTTCACGCACCATGGATAAGGGAAGGGATTGCAGAAATTACTTGGCATGAAATAGCCAGACCTCAAGTTCATGGATATGATATGCAATGTATTGCTGTGTTATCAAAGTATGGATATGCAAGTGCTGCAGAAGAAAGCATTATTCGTTTATTTTTAGCGCCATTAAATTTTTTTAATAATTTACAAAGGTTATGTAACATAAACACTGAAAAAGAAAGGAAACATAAATATGATGGTAATATTAGCTTAATACGTTCAAGTAATAAATTAAAATCTGTTCGATTCCTAGCCTTGCCTCGTGGAGCTTCCCAAGTATCATTAGGTTTGTCAAATAGATCTTTCTACGAACACGATGAAATTTCATCTGAACATCATGTACTAAATACAAATCCAGTCATAATGAATAAACCACCCCCTGAAGAAACACTTATGCAAGATACATTATGGCCTGAAACTGAAAAACTTTATAAACATGGATATGATTTATTTTCACTGTGTTCCTCAATTGATTCAAAATGGTTAGTTTCATCATCTAAAGCATCATCTTTTAACGACGCATTTATAACTGTTTGGTAAATATTAATAAATTTTAATAATTTAAACCATAAAATTAATGATTTAAGGGAACCCAAAGTATGGATACCAAAACAAACATTAAGATCCCATCAACTAACAGTAACACAAATGAAATTTTCACCAAATAATCAATATTTATTAAGTGTATCTAGAGATCGATGTTGGACAATATTTGAAATCCGAAATGATGAATTTATATTATTTGCAAAATCAAATAAGAAAAACGGAATTCATACACGTATAATATGGTCATGTGATTGGACCCATGACTCATCTAAATTTGCCACTTCATCAAGGGATGGTAAAACTGTTATTTGGGAAAAGGGGGAATTAGACGAAAACTCAAGTATTAAAAACTGGAAAGCACGAAATATTCTTGAGTTAAAAAATGAATCGATAACCGCTGTGGCTTTTGCTCAGCATTTTTTCAAATCAATAGAAGAAAACTATTTAATGGCAATAGGTTTACAAAATGGTCAAATATTTTTATACCATGTTTCATCGACATTAGAAAAGCTGTTTTCTTTTGACAAAAAGTATAAAATAATTTTTCTTGATTATATTTTTCAAATTAAAAATAACTTTTTTTCAGTAACGGTCATCATAGTGTTGTCAATAAATTACAATTCAGACCAAATCATTTTCCTATTCAGCTAGCTAGCTGTGGTCAAGATAAACTAATTAGAATTTACGAAATAAATTTTTAAAAAATATATATTAAGAGTAAATAAAATTATATTTTGTGTTTCTGTGTCACAAAAAAACCCAATAATTGAAGATTCTGACAAAAATATACAATCGTTCATTGCAGAAATATAGTGCCTGGTAATTATTTACATTTAGCGTGATGTTGATTGTTTAACACTTTGAGGACGGTGCAGTTTTTTCTATTTCGCTTGATCTGGCTGCGCCTTGCACAAAAAGCTTAGCAAGAAATTAAAAGTTGATTTTAACCACATAAAGTTTTTTTCATCTAACAAAACTAAATGCAGTATATGCCAGTAGTGGTGACTTACTGTTAGATGTAGTGGACGATGGCGAAGGTTCTTCCCCCGACAAACAAATCATTTTAAATCATCGTTAAATTCTTCTCGCGACAAACAAATCATTTTAAATCTAAATACTTTCTATTTCAATACTTTAATTCTAAATATTTTCATATGTAAATATCGAGGTTATTATTTGTATTATTTTGTGCAGTTGAACTTTTACAAGCCTTTATGACAATAATAACAATAAGTATAAACAATTCAACTATTTTATTAAGCAAAGACAATGAACAATCGTAAAACCAACAAGCTAGGATAAAATCACTTACATAGAAAATTTTTGATTAAATTTCAAAATAATAAGATAAGTTCGGTGGGTAAAAAGAGGTGAGTTGGCCATTAGCTAACATAACTAGGAAGAAAGCAACCTTTAACGAAAACTTTTTGGGTGGAAAATGAATGAATATTTCTTAAATTACCGAAAAAGTCACTGTCCCAACTACTTGCATTAAAAAGTAGTAATTCTTGTATAAAAGCAATAAATTTTTCACTGGTCCTTTTTTGCACTAGACGCACACATGAAATCATACAAGAAAAAAATTAAATTTTTATATTAATATTTTTCTTTCGTTATATTAACAAGTGAATTTTTACTACTTACTCATCTATAACATTATAAGTTTACTGATTTTTTAATGTAAAAATGGAAAAAATATTTAGGGAAAATTCGATTTATTTTAGGCCTTTTTAACTTACCATCACATCAAGGATTTTTCATATCAGTGTCACATCACAATCACTAATCGTTTAAATTTTTAAAATGGATGTTTCATGTGCAGTATTATTTAAGATGTATCTTAAATTTTCCTAAGAAAAATAAGCACACGAGTAATTTTTTAAATTTAACTAATGTAATGTAATACAATAAATAAATGAATGAATAATAAATTTTTTCTTTTACTTGATGAAGTGTTAAAAACTTAATTCCTGCTTTACAACTGTGCTGTGCTAATTTTCATAAATTTAACCTCAAATAGATTTACATTACCAGTGCATTGCTGGTAGCAATTTTTACGAAGAAAATATTAATGAATTTTATTTGAGAACGGCTGCAAAGTCGCCATTGGTACTTATAGTCGATAAATACATATTTCCCTTACTCCGACATTTCTATTTATTTCCATTTTATTTTACCTACAATCGACGTTACCAATCTTTTGTGTATAAGTATATGTGATTTCTTTATTGCATCACTACAGAGAATGGCATTCCTCGTCATTTATTTAGTACAATATCTGTAAGTAAAACTTAAAGCAAAATATTTAACTTAGACTAATTGGGCGCTGATTATGTTTAACAAATGCAATAAGTCAAAGTTTCTAATTGTTTATTGTTGTTGCTTTTTTTTAAATTAGTAAAGAAAAATATTTTTTTTGTTAAGGTTTTTTGCTTTTGTCATTAAAACTTTTGATCTACAAATAAAAGTCTTTAGCAAAACAACAAAATTTCAGGCATAAATGTAGCCATATTTAATACAAATCCAATTTTCTAGAAGCAATAACCGCTGTTGCTTATACTAAAGCCAAAGATTAACGCGCGTAACGTGAATGAATTAAAGCAGTTTTTTGTGTTACACTTAATCCGTCCAATCCGGCTTCCTTGATTTGCGTAACATGTCACCAGTAAATTTTGAAATAATGCTGGAGGAACGGGAGCTAAAGGAAATTTCATGCATGTTTCAAAATCTATATTGTGCTTCAAGTTGAGTTCCAATAAACGTCCGAATATAAGCCATTATAATTATAATTATATTATAAGCTATTAAAACTCCAAAGCTAGCTGATTTAAATCATAATTTATTAAATCCGACCAATAGAAAATATGTAAAAAATTATTGTCTTTTATTTTAATGGAAACCTTTGGAAACTCTTGCAAATTTACTTTTATTAGAGTAAACTTTCATTGAAATTAACTAATAAGCTATTAAAACTCCAAAGCTAGCTGATTTAAATCATAATTTATTAAATTTGACCAATAGAAAATATTTAAAAAATTATTGTCTTTCCATTTTTATTTGAATCGTTTTATTACCTACTTTCTGTGCTTTCTTAATGGATTCTGATGCAAAATTTAAAATTTTTTTCTTTTTAATTGGTTTTTCAAACCCAGTTAAGTCATTATTACATTCTTCGATGAACTTTAATTTTTCATGCTCCCCACACAAATATACATTCAAAAGGAGTTCGGTCGTTTCTTTTTTCGCTGAGGGTCCTGTTTAAATAATTCATCTTTATGACATTCATCTGAAAAAGGATTAACGCAGCTTTTAATTTTGCTTATTACTTTTTCCAAGCAATCACGGTTTTTCTCCAAAGGATATTGTTTTAATTCTGAAGTAATGTCTTCTTTTTCACATAAATTAACGTCTTCCAACAAAGCAGAGACTATTTTTGATCTAATGCTTAGGCTCAGAGCCCACCAATAGAATTTGTAATGTGTGTTAAGCCCGTCAAAGTTTTGCTTGAAAATTTGAGCTACATTAGAAATTAAAACAACAAAAAAAACCACAGTGTCCCTTTAACATAATTGATCATCCTCATAAAACAAAAACTTTTGTTCTAGCTATGGCTAGAGAAAATGCATCACCCGTTTGACGACTCGGGCGAATTTTCCGAGTGAATAAAAGTTTACGAAATTCTTTTGTTACTTTTATAATAAAATGATTAATTTTTTTCAAATATTTAAATGGCTTATTTTATTTAACAAATTTAAGTTTAATATAAATTTATATCAGGTGTACAAATAAGTTTTAAGCCATTTTTAATAGATGGAGCTGCTAGCATTAATTTGCATCTGGCAATGTTGCAACTAACTTCATTTTAAAGCCTCATCATTATAGACTTTAGGCCCAAACACAATGAACGCGGCGCGCAAGTGGAACGCGTTTTCATTCAGAATTACGAAATTCAGCTATATAAGATCTCATAGCTGTGACAGCTGTCACCGCTTGCGCGCCACGAACCGCGTTCATTGTGTTTGGGCCTTTTGTTTTTCAGTATATGTCATTTCGCTTAAGTGTAAATAACATAGTTTTTGTGTGCTCCGAGTATGTCGACTTTTGTGCCAACGAAACGTAATTTGCGGGAAAGTTTACTATTTTGCTTCCATTTGAAGAAAAATGCAGCTGAAGGCCATCGGATACTGCAAGAAGCTTACGGGGAACATTCTCCTTCAATTGCCACCTGTAAGTATTGGTTTCGACGTTTTAGAAGTGGTGATTTTACAACAGATGACAAAGAGCGCGAAGGACGGCCGGAAATGGGCGTGATTTATTATGAGCTGCTACAACAGGGTGAAGCCATCACTGGACAACATTACCGAACTCAATTGATGCGTTTAAGCCGAGCACTGCGTGAAAAACGGTCACAATACGAGCAAAGGCACGATAAGGTAATTTTGCAACATGACAACGCTCGGCCACATGTTGGTCAACCGGTCAAAACGTACCTTGAAACGTTGAAATGGGAAGTCCTAACCCACCCGCCATATAGCCCAGACATTGCCCCTTCGGACTACTATTTGTTTTCTTCGATGACTCATGCCCTCGAAGACAAGCACTTCCGCTCTTTTGAAGAAGTCAAAGAATGGATTGATTCGTGGATCGTATAAAAGGACGCATGGTTTTTCTGGAATGGTATTCAATAGCTACCAGAAAGATGGGAATAAATAGTGGCAAGCGATGGACAAAACTTTGAAAACTAAATTTGTAACCATTTCTGCATAATAAAGCGTCAAATTTGAAAAAAAAAAATCGTTTAAAACTTACACCTAGTATTTAACTATACTATACTACACTATTTAACTATATTAATTTCTACAATAAATAAATTATCCACTAAGATATTTCCTCCAATATTGAAATGATTGAACAGCAGCACTATAAACAAAATAAAAAGACATTAAATAAGGGCTATTTAATACATTAATGTGAGCATCTTTTGAGCTTCCGTGGTAGAAATTGAAAATGCTAGGTTTGTGCTTCCACTCAATGCTCCAAATTTTTTTTTTTTTATCCGAAATGAATGAAATTTTGGACTCAAAATTTTTATAAACAATTTTTCTTTTACTTTAAATTTTCTTATTTGAAAAAAAAAAAACACATGCAAATGTGTAATATTAAAGCAAGTGTAAAAATGAAGTTTTCCCGGCTTTCTTTGGAAGTAACTGCGACAATTTTATATTAATTTCAAACAAAATTATAACAATACCTTTTATGGCTTTGTTTGTTATGTGATTTAGTCTTAAGGTGGGCACCCACTTAGTGCGTATATCTTAGCGGGTAACTTTTTTGACGTCAAAATGACGTACAAATGAATTTCACGCTGAAATATCCACATATGAGGAGAAACTTTAGCGTGAGTCTATGACGTCATAAAAGTTACCCGCTGAGATATACGCACTAAGTGGGTGCCCACCTTTAGATATATATGTTATTATATTAAAAAGAGCTAAAAAACAGGTTTTTTGCGAAAATTTCAAACACTTTGTTTTAGAAAAAAAAATGGTTTTCATATTCGCATTTAGCAACTAAAATATATAAGAAAAAACACTTTTTTTTCAGCACACTCAAACAACTCCAAGTTTTGAGCATAGCTTAAGCCACACGCCTCCTCTTAAACTCTTAACCACTCTTAAATTAATATGCTATATAAATATGATTGAAAAAACCCAATTTCATTCTTCGATGGGTGTTTAGCCTCGTTTTTTTCGGTGTAGAAATAACCCCCCTGCCCGAATCCCATCAGGATAAGGCTCAGCCGACCAAACTTTTTTTTATGTCCTAATTGTGAACTATCGCTAAAAATATGAATTTTTCTTTAACTCGATGGGTGCACACTTTTCTTCACCGACTATGTGAGTAAATTTTTAAACATGTTTAAATTGACGACTTGGAAAAAATAGTGAATAAACTTAACAGAAAACTTGCTACCAACCTTGAAATATAAAAATTCATTAATGGAAAATGGTTGAAGTTTGTTGTTCTTTTTTGACATTTTAATTTCATTTTTTAAAATAATCAAATTGTTTTATATTTTTTTTTTACCTATTAATATTAAAAGGAAATATATAGAAATTAGAAATAATGTGAATGTGTTTCGCTAATAAAGATCGCTTATTTACTAAAATGTCACGAGTTAAATCTCGGACACAAATTGACTTATGCGGTGATTGCGGAGCATCAGGTAAACAAATATTTGTTTTCTTTTTATATAGATAGGTTATTTATTTAATTAAACTTTTAACCAATAATTTGTATAGATCCATCTTGGGCTTCTATAAATCGAGGAATATTATTATGTTCCGAGTGTTGTTCTATTCATCGGAGTTTAGGAAGGCATATTTCTCAAGTGAAGTCGTTAAGACAAGGAACTTGGTCACCACCTGTTTTAAATCTAATAAATTCTCTTAATGCTAATGGAGCTAACAGTGTGTGGGAGCACAATTTGTTAGATATAACAGGAGTTAAACATTGCCGAAGAAAGCCATCACCAAAAGATCCACTTCATCCAACAAAATCTGACTTTATTAAGGCAAGTCTTTTTTGGAAACGTTTGTAAAAAGAAAAGTAAAAACAAAGTAAGAAAAATTCAATAGAGTTTTAATAACACAAATTCCAGTCAGACGAAATGTCAGTGCGGGACTAGATTAACTTTTAATTTTCATTTCTATTAAATAAAAGTTATTTTCAAATTATTTATTTTAATGTTAAAATAAAATGTATTTAAATACTAATAAAAGTTTACCTTTTTTTTAGGCAAAGCACGTTAATTTAGCGTTTGTTTTAAAACCAAATGTTGAAGAGGATGGTGTTATAGATTTTGAAAAAGAAGTTAGTAAGCAATTACATGCTAGTGTGCGTACAAGTAATTTAGAAACATCACTTAGATTATTGGTACAAGGTGCAGATCCAAACTTTTATCACGAGGTAAATATTATCAGATTAAAAATTTCCTAATATCAAATATTTGATTAATTAAGGAGAAAGGATCCAGACCATTACATGTTGCCGCAAAATTCGGACAAGCATCACAAATTGAACTTCTTATTGTTTTCGGAGCAGAGATTAGCGTTGTTGATAGCAATGGCTGTACTCCAATCGAAGTTGCAAGAAATAATAATCATAATGTAATTGCTGAGAGATTAATTGAGAATATGTATGAAGTTACTGATAGAATCACTGCCTTTTTGGGAGTAAAAAAGGCAAATCATGTTGTAAATATTATTTTATTATCCTAGAAGCTTTAATTTTTAATTATTTCTTTATAGTCTGGAAAACATTTAATTATTCCCAATGCAACAAATATGGATATTAGTGAACAATTGAAAATAGCACGAGGGAAACTTCAGTTAATACCAAATAAAATGTTTGAAGAACTTGTAATGGATCTCTATGATGAAGTAGACAGAAGAGAAAATGAAGCAGGCATAATAAATTAAAAACTTTTGTTGATATAGTAAATTAATGAGGATAAATAATATTTTAGTATGGGCTACAAGTTCGTTAAATCCGGAAATCGGTGCAGTGCCATTTTTGCCAACCAATCCTCATTTAAGTGCTACTAGGAATCAGGTGATTTTTGTTTTCAATATTATGTATATTATGCTAATTATTTAAAACTAAACTATTAGGGACGACAAAAACTTGCAAGATTTAGTCCAACTGAGTTTTCAGGATTTCTAACAGATGTTTTAATTGATGCACGTAGACGACAAAACATGGCTAATCTTCGTCCAATTAATTCTATAAAAGTATCCAGTTCTAAACAAAGAGAATCTAATATGTCTGATGATGAGCCTTTATATGATGCAGTGGCATCCGATGATGATTATGCTGCCTTAGCACCTATAGCACAGCAGGTAAAATTAATAGGGCCAAAAGCATTCAAAAATAACAGTTTTGGATAGCTAATTATTTAATAATTAACTAATAGCATGTCCTTTTAGAATTTAATTATAGAAACAACTGAGAAAACGAATTTAAAATTTAGCTATTTTCATGGAAAAATAGGGTTTACGGAAATTATTTATTTGAAAAAAATTCATTGTAATTACTATCAACAGTTATTATAGATAGTGTTTAATAATTTTATGATGTTATTATTTTGATTTTCAAAACTATAACTGAAAATTCTTTTTGGTATTATTTGCCTAGTAATAACTCCTTGATATATGTTTCCAATAATTTTAATAAATATTTCCATAAACTATTTTAGTTCTTTCAGATATTTTGTTGACAAATACATATGAAAATAATAAAATATAACTGCGTTTATAGCTGTGATTGATAAATTCCTTTTAAAAATAATTTCATATTTTTATTGATGATATTATACAAAAAATGTAGCTAAGTTATAAATACTCAACTAAGCATCTGGTTAAAGATCATTACATAGTTTTTGTAATTAAAATAGTTTCATAGAATTAATAACAATTAACCAACTATTGAAAACTTTTGCTTACATAGAAATGTTGGTTAATATTTTTTAACTGTATTCAATAAAAATAAATGTGATATGATAATTTTGTAACCTGAATATATAAATGTAGCGTAGATATACCATATGAAGTTTTAATTAATTTATGTTGTAGTAAATTTTTAAAAATTTTTTTTCCATGTTTAATAATTTTCAAATGTTGAGCAAAAAATTATTTGTTTTTTTTTCTAAAGTCCTCTTAATTTACTTTTTTTATTTGCCTACATTTTTATTGATGAATATACCTTTGTCTTTACGTTATGTCTTCTTGTATACCTTCTTTTTATATACGATCATAACTTTCAACTTATTTTAAAATTTCATTCTCTACACTAAGCAACTTTAAGTATAATTAGATAAATTTAAAATAGAAAATTTTTTTTTGAATAAAGCGTTTCACTATATTATGAGATTTTTGTATTTCTCTTAATTTTACATAAAAATCGATTGATTGTTAAATTTACATAGTTAAGCTCTTAAGTTATTGACTTTAATTAAATAACTCAAAATTATAATAATTTTCAAAATTTGCAATATATTATTTTTTTGTTCAAAATAATTTCATATTAATATTTATTTAGAATATTATTAATTATTTTTTTTAGTAAAAGACTGAATTTTTTAATTTTTAGTTGAAGTAAATGTTAGTTTTGCTTTTGTTTATTTTTGTTTTTTTAATTAGACAGTCGTTAATCAATCATCTGTGTATAACTCATCAAATATAGAAATTGAAACATTGCGTAAACAATTAATGGAATATATGTCAGAAATACATCAATTGAAAACAGTTGTTCATCAGCTTTCTACTGAAAATTCTGAGCTGAAATCAAAAGTTGCTGATAATAATACAAAAACAAATAATGTCTATGAAGTTCCACTGTAAGAAATTGATTTTTTTTTTATGATTTAATTTTTTTTTTTATTTGAAAATTTTTATGTTTTTCTTAGCCGAATAGATTTAAATGGTCCAGAAACCGATACAGAAAATTGTTCAGATGGACAAAATAATACACAAAATCTAACAAAACGGCCTGTTAGTATGTATGAAACAAGATTAGGGCCATATAGTAAATCACAACAAGAATGTCGCACAACAACAAGTATGTATCAAATGCCAACTGATAATCCTAATGAAAATTTACAACCACTCGGTGAAGATGTTAAACAATGTACTGATATTGTTACAAAAAGACTTAAAGAACTTTGTCAGGCAATGCAAGACACAAGAAATAAAGAAGGATTTGTTCCATGTGCAGAACGTATTCGTTCTGCTGTGGTTGAATTAATTGCAATTTTTCCAGTGGTAAGTTTTTAACTAAATTTCAACTTCTGTCCTCGAATTTTTTTTTAAATCCTTTGATTAAAAATTTAATTAATATCTTGAAAAAGTAAAAAAATATTTTTTTCTAGTTTTATTATTGCTTCGAAAATATTTAATTAATTTATTTAAAGCAAAATCTCTGTATCAAATTTGAAAAATGTTAATTTTTTAAAATGATTATTTATAGAATAATTGTAATGAAACAATAAAAAATGCTATTAAACAATTAAATATGTACACTGGACTTATACAACATGAATGTGAAAATCTACAGAAATCTTTATCTTCTGAAAAAAATACATCTACAGATGCTTATATGCAAGAAGTACGGGATTGTGCCTTACATTTAGCTAGTGCTACTAAAACACTTGTAATGCAATTTAGTAATTAATTTAATAATATTCAGTTTTCTTTATAAGTAATCCTCTAATATTTTTTAAAAAATTATTTAATAAGTTTAATTTAACAAATAATCGTAGTAACAATCACAGATAAAATTCCAAAATTATATTTTTTACTCAAACAAAAGACATCAATGCACTTATATACAATAAAAAAACTCAATAAATATAATGCATTTAAAGTTTATTTATAGTTATAAATGTTTAAATTATTTTATAATTAATAATCAATATACAATAGAATATTAAACAATAATTAATAGATTGAACAAAAAAAACTATAAAAGGTTTGTTGTGTTTGATTAACAATAATTTGATAATAGAAATTAATAAAAAAACTTATAGCCGTTGAATCAATTAAGGAGTTTTTTTTATTATTAATTCCTCAAATATTTTTCAATTGCATCTCTACACACCTTATTGGTAAGCCCTCTTTGTAGGTGTTTTCATTATGAGCAACATTAAATGTTAGTTCTGTGTAGTGTAGCCTTCTTTGCTTATTACTCTATTTCTATTATTTAATAGATAACTTAAAATCTTTTTTTCTTTTTTTAATTAATTTATTATACATTTAAAATTTTTGTATTTCCCAACTTTACTTGACGCAAAAAATGACTATAATAACATCTACTTTACGGAATTTTCAGATTTGTAAAAATATATTAAGAGGATTAAATGCCATTGTAAGAAAATAGGAATATTGGCAGGTATTTACTACTTAATTATAATTATGTATTATAACTCGTGTTTGTTTTTTCTTATCTTATAAATATAGGCTGGCAAATAAACCTCGCTAACTTGATTTGTTTCCCTGAACAATACTAAATTCATTTATAGTGCGCTGCATACTAGGAAATGTTAAAGTTTTATCCATATAAGGCTGTAGTCATAATGAGAGCGGCGTTTAAAAGTTTTTTATTGTCTAGTTTGCCAATAACCACTAATTTTAACGATAAGGATAGTCGTTCTCTATAAGTACAGCAAAAGGCTAGTAAAAATTTGATTTGACTTGGGGAAAATTAAATCCAAACTGTATTGCAAGCTGGAATCTTTACTTACTTAATAAAAAGTATATAAAACAACCATAGTAGAAAATGCAAAATATAAATACATGGGCTGTTTGCTAGTTTTTTACTTAGCAAACGATAAGTGACTCTGATCCCCCATGACAAATTGCTTTTACCCCCTTTATACCAGGGAAACCTTTTATGACTTAAATTTTAACAACTTAATCGAAATTATATTTATAAAAAAATACATAAATATAATAATATAATATAAATATTATTTTAATAATATTTATTTATAAATACAACACAATAATTTTTGTAATATTGTTTTTACACAATATACAAAATCGATATTGATTCGTTATCCCTTAAATAGTCATTTCTAGAAACACCTCTCATAATCAAAGAGGAGGGTGGCCAACTATAATACTTCCCTGAAGGCAAAAGAGGATTTAGTTGGCGCATGCGATTTTTTATCGTTAATGTCATTTTTATGTAAAATTTGTTTACAAAAATTAATAACAAAGCTGCAGAAAGTATCGGCAAAAATTAACCTACCGAAATCTTTATATAAATTTAAATTTTTATTTTGTTAAATATAATATGGGAGATGAAGGTGAGAAACCAGAGGGTGAGGGAGATAAACAAACAAATATTCATACTTATCCACTTGTCAAAGTAAGTTATTTTTTAAATTCTAATTGATATATTTATTTTTTAACTATTGTATTAAATCTTTCTAGTTTACTGATATGAATGATGAACAGAAAGCTGAAGTCATTGATATAAGTGTTTCGGCATGTGAGAAGTTTTCATCAAATTATGAAGTACGTACAATATATGTTTTAATTTTTTTTTATTAAAAAGGCAATTTATCAATAGGAATATAAACTTAGTTTTCAAATTTTCATTCAGGTATTATTAAAAAAATTTCAATGTATTACTATTTATATTAAAAGTTACGAATAATAGTTGAAATGTACTTTATTGATACTTATTTCCACGATCTATTTGAATTTTATCAAACCGTTTACTATAAAAATACGGTCAGTTCCATTTTTGTTTATAAATGAATCAAATTTATTCACGTATTTTTCCGATATTATTTTTCGTACATTAGGGGATTTTTAGCTATAGAAACGCTATTATTTAGAAAAGTCATAAACAATAAATATTCCTTTATAAGAGCAAGTTGGATTAACAATTTTTTTAAAAAATAACTAGTATCAAAAAATCACGAAAATTATGTCTAATGTTTTTCAAAACTTGTCTTTTTTACTTAGTAAAATTTTCAAAAAATGTTGCGGTCATTGTATTAAAATTTAACTTGATCTATTCAAATTTACTATTTCGTGTGTTAGTTATTTGAATTATATGATTCCTTACTTCTGTTATGTAATTCTTCTATGGATGTTTTTTTCAGGAGGGCTTGTAATGTTGTGATCTTTTAATTTCAATAATTACTAGAGTTTTCCATTTTTTTTGAGATCCAGTTTTAAGTAGCCTAATGCAGGATAACTTATAAATTCACTTTTTATGTGAACTGACATCAGTAATAAATTTTGTGGTTTTATTCACTTCGCATTATTTAAAAAAACTGGTAAAGTGGCGATAAATAATCCCTGATTTAGGCGTTATACGAAAGGTATTTGTAATTTTAAGCATATTATTGTTAAAGTAAAGTTGTTGATCTTTTTACATAGCGCAAAGACTTATTATTTACGAATTAACAGTTTACATTGCTGGTGAACTTCGATGATGATAGCCCTCCTGATCTCTTTACTTTTGAACGCTAGTTTAGGCCAGCAAGGTATTTTTTTTAACTGAAATTTTCTTTTGATGTGTAGTAGTCAATTCAAAAAACTTTCGAGCTAAGGTAATTTCGGTGACCTTTTTCCATTATATTTATAACTTTCATTGTACAGATATTACAAAATTATGAATAATCTTTAAGCTTTGCCTAGCTAATTAGCTCCCATTACTAGGTTTATTGAAGTTCTAAAAAAATATCATAAATTGAATTATAATTTTTTTTAATAAATCTTTTTCTCAACAAAACTCACTGTTTAAAAATGAATAGTATACTAAAATAATGAAAAAGATTTATCCAATCCAAATTTTTTCCCAAGCTATTGATTATATTGAATTAAATTTATAAAAATTTCAGTTGATATTTAATACACAAAATTTAAATTAAATAATAACTCAGTTTTAGAAGATTTTGTTCAGTTTTTCCAGTGATTTAGATTATTATAATTAAAAAAATTTTTTAAACCATTTTTTCAGTTTTGCTTTCATTTCAAAATACTTTATTACATATATATGTATTTGATTATATTTTAGCTTGCAGCAAAATCAATCAAAGAGAAAATGGATGCTAAATTTGGTGTTTATTGGCATGTTGTAGTTGGGGAAGGTTTCGGTTTCGAAGTTGCTTATCAATTGGAAAATATATTATATTTATTTTTTGGTGGAAATTTAGGAATAATCGTTTGGAAATGTTCATAAAATTTAATTATTTTTAATATAAATATCTTTTAATAATATTATATTCTAAACACAATTTATTATATATATGGTTAGCACCGTTATTATAAATTTAGCAAAGCTTACCACCTTTTGAATGAGTGCAAATTTACTTGTATATATATATATATATTAATATATATTTTTTTATAGTTAAATTATTTCTATACTATAAAATAAAATAAAGTACATTTTTTACATAAAGTTTTTGAATTTTTATTTGGTTTATAAGATTACCCCAAAATATTGAGTTTTAATTAACTGCTCTAAAATTAGGAAAATGTAAAAAAAGGCTTAAACAACTTTCAACAAACAAAATATTTACTTAATATTAATATTGTAATGCCTACAAATATGGAAGAAACAGTAAAGGAAAAACATCATTAGACTAAAGTCAAGAGCTTAAAGTTAATAAATAATTATATTCAAAATTTATTTTACAACCCTTAGGGCCAATAACTCGTATCTAAAAATACTTGACACAGAGATATAATATAGTAATGTATTAAAACTTGTAACAAATTATAAATATCTCTCTTATTTTTAGTTATAACATTTACTTATTTTATAATTTGCCTTATTTATATGATGCATTCAATTTTACTAAATATTTGAAAAAAATTTTTTCTAAATAATTACAAAACAATAACGTAAATTGCAATATGTGTTTCGTAGAGCTAGATAAAAATATTATTAAATTTCATTGTTAATAGCATTTATTGCTCCTCGATGCATTTATACTTGAAGTATTTTGTTCGTTAGGTATAATATAATAAAGAACTTTATTATTTTTCTTCTTTAATTTTGAGTCTTGATTAAATTTCCTGAGAAACACTCGGCTACAGTAAATTGTTGAATTGTCCAAGCTGTAAAAGTTTATAACTTAAGTAATAGTTTATATTTTATGGGATTTTGTTATAAAATAAAACTTAAATAGGAATTAACATGGTAGTTTTGTTGCACAAGCACTAAACTTTAAAAGTTTTCTAAAAAATACATCACTTATTGAAATACTTTTCAAAAATGTTTGTACTTAAAAAATAATCATTTCACTGTTTATATATACTGATTGGGAGCAAATTTTGTTTACGCTAGCTAAGTGTAAGCTTTTGTGAAATTTGTTAGTTGTAATCTTTGGATTAAAGAGAAAATTAAAGCCAGCCAAAAATTAAAAATTAAAAATTAAAAGTAAAACACATTAAGATTATAAAATACTGCCAAAATATCTTCTTCGTAGTAATAAGAAAATGACGCAATTATTTGAATTATAGCCAGAAAATAGCTAATATCCATCTCTAGTGACACTTTCCGCGAATATTGAAAAAATTTGAAATGCTGTTCAAAACTTAGAACCTTAGAATAAAACTAATTGAAAAAGATTAATAACAAAAGCTTACCAATGTATGTTTTTGATGTTCCTTTTCCACTGCAACTTGTGTTTGCTGTGGTGAAAATTTCAATACTGCAGCTATAACTTTTACTAGTGTCGAATTATTTCCATATAAATTTCCAGTTAAATACTATAAAATCAATTTAAAATAAATATTCATAAAATTTTTTCTAAAAGAAATATTCCTTTATTTACCTGAAACATTATATTTTTTAAATATTCAAATTCCGTATTTGCACTAATTCCTTCACTATGATGCAGGGAAACCTTAGAAGAAGAAAAACATCTATTGAAATTTTTATATTTAAAATAAATTCATTCAAAGGTCATACCAAAGTTTCATCTAATTGTCTAGATAATTTTTCATTTGATAATTTTAATCTTTCATTTGATTGTTCTAAAATCAAATAATTCTCACATTTTTGTTCAAGGAATATATTACGATTAGAAACATCTTCAACTTCATGCATTATTTTTGTTAGTTTTGTATCAAGTTCATTCTTTTCTTTATTCAAAGCGTTATACTCCTCTGAACTAATATTACTATTTGTATTAACATTTGTTTCGTTACTAATATCTATATTTTGTTCATAGTCTGATAATTTTTCCTTAAGATGCTTAAAATTCTCTTTTAAATGATTAAGTTCGGTGATCAAATTGGATGTTTGAACAGATGTATTGTGCTTAATATCCTCAATTTCATGTTTTAATTTTTCATTTTCCTCTTTAAGAGCAATAGCTTCCTTAGTATCAGATGATATTAAAGCCAAAGAATTAGAATCCTCATCGTTTGAATCTTGACTATAAAATTGTTCCTTTAGTTTTTCAACTTCTTCGTTAAGACATTTGTTTTCTAATTCAACATTTTGAAGTTTATCCAATAATGTTGTTGCTTGCATTAACTCCTGTGATAAATCATTAACTATAACTTTATTAGCTTCTAGTTGATTTTTCATTCCTTCTACATCTTCTTGTTTTTCATTTTTGGCAGCTTCGATTTGCAAAATTAATTCATTCTTCTCTTTAATTAGCATTTCATTATTTTGCTCTAAGTTTTTAATTGAAATTTCAGCATCTCCTATTTTCTTTTTAAAAGACAATAATTCTATTTGGATATTATCATTTTGTTGGGTTATAAAACCATTATGATCTGATTCACGCTTAATTTCTTGATTTTTTAATTCTAAAAGTGAGGAAAGATCTTTTATGCTTTTATGTAAATTTTCGATTTCAATAAGTTTCGTATTTAATTCAAGTGCATGATTTTCTTTATCCTCTCTTAAAACATATAATTCACATTGTAATGATTGCTGTTTTTCTTTTTGTTCTGCTAAATCAACTTCTAATTTAGATTTGTCTTCCTTAAATTTTCTTAAATCTGTTTCTAATTGATTAGTTAAGGTATTAAGGTATTCATTTTCTATTTTGAGATTTTCATAGTTTTGTAATTTCTTTTCAAAGTCTGTAGCATTTTTTATTGATTCTTTTAGTGATTGCTTTTCATCATTTGTCCTTTTAAGCATATTTTCTAATTCATTTAAGCGTGTTTGATTGTTATTTTTTAAAATATCAATTTCTTTTGCAAATACTTCATTTTGTTCTTTTAACTCAAGATTTTGTTGTTGTTGTTCTTGAAGTTTTTTCTGAAGATCTAAATTATCACGTGCCATATTCTCATTTTTATTTAAAATAGTTAAATATTCACATTTTTTTGTCTCCAATTCTTTTCTTATTTCCTTATTAGTTTTGTCTAGACTTAATATTTCAGTTTTAAGATTCTCTTTTTCTTCATGAATACGATTTATATTGGTTTTATTCTCTTCTATTAAGGATAGTTTTTGCTGAAGTTGTTCATATTCATTGCGCAGATTTTCGAAAGAATTATCTTTTTTTTCAGACTCAATTTGAAGTAATTCATTTTTTTTACGAATTTCTTGAATTTCATTTGTAAGACAATTATTTATTTCCAAAAGTCCATGTATTTCTTGTTCCTTTTTTTTAAAGTTTTCTTGTAACTCAGTTAATTTTATTTGTATTAATTCTTCAGATTTTTGTGCATTACGGTACTCTTCAGTTATTTTTGTTAACTTTGCTTGATTAATCTCATATTGTGATTGAAAGTTGGTTAATTTTTCTTCATTTTCTTGAATTTTTGCAGTCAAGTACTTTTTTTCTTTTTCATGCCTTGAATCCATTACTTCTATTTCAGATTTTAAATTCTTCAACTCTTGAGTAATTAATAAATTTTTTTCGGAAATTTCAAAATTCTCCACAAATTTTTGATTTTCTACACGACATTTTTCCTCGAGAGTTTGTTTTTCTATTTCCAGCTCATCGCGAGTATTTTTCAGTTCTTTAAATTCTACTTCCATACGTTCAATTTCCTTCAGGATATTTGCTACATTTAATTTTAGTTCATTGTTTTCTTTTTCCAATATTTTCTCGTTTGAACTTTTTTCTAACAGAATTTTTTGAATATTTTCTTCATTTTGTATAAGTTGTTGTTGTAAATATTCATTTTCTTTTTCAAAATTCTGCATTTTTTCATTACTTTCTTTAATTAAGTTTTGATAGTGCTCCAATTCACTTTGCAAATTTATATTGATTTCTGCATTTTGATTTAATGATCCTTCTTTATTTTGAATTTCACCATTGATTTGCGTTTCGCAGATTTTTCCTTCTTTTTGTTGACCTCTTTGTATTAATTCTTTAAGACCATCGTTTTCCAATTTTAAATTACTTAGTTTATCTTCATATTCTTCTTTAACACATTCTAACTTTCTTTGAAGCTCTTTTGTTTTACTTTCGTGTTCCTTTTTAAATTTATTAAAAATGTGATCCGTTGAAATATATTTTGCTTCAAAATCTTGTTTTATAGCGGTCATTTCTTTTAATTTTATTTGAATTTCTGATATGTCTGCAGTTTTTTTTCTTAAAGATATGGTTTCTTTTTCTAGGTTAACAATATTATTTTTTAAAGTTGAAATTTTTGCTTTTAATTGTTTTACTTCTTTTTCTTTATTTTCTAATTCCGAATGTATCATTTGTTTATTTTTTGCAAGTAAAATTGCGTTTTCTTCTTCTTGTTTCTTTAATACAAATATTTTTTTATTAGTTTCAGATATATTTGCTTTTAGTTCAGTAATTTCTTTATCTTTTGCACTAATTAGTTGTAAAAGGTTATTATTGTCAGGAATTTGTACTTGATTTTCATTATTTAATAAATTACTTTCACATGGTTCTAGCTGTATCAAATTTTCTTCTCTTGCTTTATTACTTGACTCATTTGCCTCCTCCAGTAGATTTAATTTGGTTTTATAAGTTTTTATTTGGCATTGCATATCATCCATTTCAAGTCTAAGAGCTTCTTCAAGATGAGCTTTTGCTTGTTGCTCAAGTGAACATTGCTCTCGCAATTCACTTATTCTTCTGATTGCTTTGTCTTGAGTTTCAACAAGGACGGCCTAGAAAGTAAAAGCCCTTATAATATAATAAAAGGTAATTTTTATAAAAATTTTTTTAGAACAAAATTGATATACCCGTGCTTTACTACTGTCCCTTTCCAAATCTCTATATTTTCTCGCAAGATCAGTATATCTTGATCTATATTTATGATAACGATCAACAGACTTCTTGTATGCATTATGTAATTGTTCTTTACTAATATACTCCAGGGCTGCTGATGATGTACTTGTTGAATCTTCAATTTCACTCGCAGAAATATCAAGATCTGACTGAAGATGATAAACCTTCAGAAAAATAAACAATAATCATAAGGGCAAGTAACAGATATAAAAACTTACTGCTGGTGATTCATACGTTGGAAGACGAAATGATATATCACTTGATATCGATGAATTAGAAGTTTTACGTATTCTATCAGAGTTAGGCCCACTGGTAGTAGGTAAAATTGGCAATGTATTTATACTTGTTTCAAATTCAGTTGATATTTGACTAGTTTTAACTGGTGAATTCTGAGGTGTTTCTATATTGAATAAAAGAAATTATTGAGAAAACATGGACATATGTATATTGGAATTACTACATCATTCATCTTCTAAACAAAAATATACAAACCTTCTTCAGCAATACTGAAAAAACTTTCACTACCTTGAATAGAATCTAATGTTGAATTACTAGTACTTGATGAGACTGCAGCCTAATAATAAAAATATAGCATTTAAATATGTAAACAATCTTTTCTTATTCTATATTTGCCTGAGCAGCCTGTGCAAACTGCTGCAATTTTGGCGGAGAAGCTTCAAATATTTTATGTTTTAAATTTGAAAACATTATGTTATGGAATTAAATTTAAAGAAATAACAATTTAATAAAAATTTCCTCAAATACGTGTACAAAAATTTTGACATACTTTAGAAACGGATGACATAAAATTTAACCTTGGCAGGATGTCTAACTGCTACACCTATGTATGTATATATATTTAGTTTTATATAGTTAAAAAACTGCCCTATTAAAGATAAATTTTACAAAAGTAACGAGGACATAACATTTTTAATATAATGAAATATTTTTAATTATATTATGAATTAATTATTTTTCAAAATAATAATATATTACTTCTATTTTTTTATTTTCTACATTTGATTAGTGGCAGTACTAAACATGGAAGCAGATGCGGTTTTTGTTCGTATATATATAGTTCGTAATAAATATTGTTAAAAATAATAATTACATTTACTAAATGGTATATTTGTCAAAAATAAAAAAATAAATACTATTAAAATGTAAGTGCAGCTTAAAATTAAAGTGGAAGTGTAAAGATTTGGAATAAAAAATTTAGCGTGCTTAAAATAATGTCAAAATGGATTTGCTTCCAATTTTACTTTAAAATAATAATATATATCCGAATTATTGATTTTGTCAATTTTATTTTGTTGAAATAAATATTTTTCAATTTAATTTTGTAAATATCAACAAAAAATTGAAAATTGCATTTTTGTTAATTTTGGTTTATTTTTATAATTTATTATATACTTTACCAGTATTTTTATCTCAAAAAGCTGCTTTAGCTGCTCATTTGCTTGTCGTCTAATACAACTTATTAAATAAATTAACTTTTGATTATTGTAAAAAATTGCCGGTATATGTTTTTTTGTAATTTACTTTTACGGAAAGATTCCTAGACTGAACTAGATTTTATTGAATCTTCAAATAATTTTCCCAGGAAAAAATGTTTCGCGCACATATTACACTCTATGGCCATGGATCCTTATTTACATCACACGATCTCACGTTGTCCGCGGGCCTTTTCCATTGGTCTATAGCACCCTTTAAAGATAATTAAGCAAGGCTTTTAAAGAGGTACTAGCTATAACCTTGTCATTTATGACACCAGATCGTTTGCGGAAAAATTACCATCTATTTAGGATAATCAGTTAATTAATAATGTATATACAATTTTTATGTTAATTTTACTACTAGTCTACTAGTCACGGGATTGTTGCTTGAATGGCAGTTGTTTAACAGTCCTTCAGGGCTATCTTTCCAGGGATTATCTTTCGAATAAATAGGCTTTTTGTTTTACTATTTAGTAGCAAGGAAGTCAGTGTTACCGGTACAGAAATCCGAAATTTGTCTTTGCAAGCTTCTTTGAATCACGTTAATCGACACCTACATTTTATTTCCTAAGGGTGATGTCAAAAATTAAGGGTTAAGTAAAGTTCCATATATGTAACAAAATATTTTAAAACTCAAAATAAAATAAAACATATAAATCTGTTTCTTAGTGATGTTGCGGTTTTTCAACTTGAGTAGAGCCAGCCACAAAAAATCTATTCAATTTAAGCATAAAGGCACTCATTTATTGTAGCAAAAACCACCGAATAGTTTTCGGAATGACATCAGGTTCAGCAAACGCAATAAATTGTATCCAGGGCTAACGCACATCTTTTATGCTTTTATTTTCATTTGCTACTTGCATACTTTTCATTTCTTCTTGTTGTAATTACCTAATAGAGTTTGGCGTTGTTTTTTTATTTTTCATTGTATTCACACAGCTTTTTCTTTTCCGCATTTATATTATATTTTTTTTAATTTCCCAAAAACAATGACCAGACTAAATCAAATACATAATAAAATTTAAAAGCCTGCTTGCAGTCTATTTTCGTAAAGATATTGCAAAGGTCAATTTCACAAACTATGAAAAATAAAAATAAAACTAACCTCCTAAAGTCTACACTAAATTTAATTGTTAATCAATGATAATCTTAAAGTTTGCTATTACAAATTTTTGACTAAAGAGAATAACATTAACGAAATCTATTACGAAGGTAAAGAGAACGCCTGACTAAAACTAGATGTTGTCCGCTTTAGTAATTTATTTTATATGGTTCACTATTGCGAACGCTCGGGCAAATTAATTAGGTTTGGAAGTTTTTTCTTCAATTAATGAGTGCCTTTATAATTTACGAAAATGCAATTTTATTGAAATCTGCTAAGCGGATGCAACAAAGATTTACAAAAAATATTTTTAAATCGAAATTCTTTAAGATTCCCTGAACAATTATCAAAAGCAGAGAAAAATATTTTTTAAAGTTTGGGCGTGTAATAAAAATAGTTTCTTCTCTTATTGTATCACAACGAAATACTAAATGCCTGATAATAACTAATTAACAATTTTTGTTCTTAGTAACACGTTCACGGACAGTAAAAATTTGAGTGGACTGCTAAAATAGACAGGCAATTTTTTTAAAACTAGTTGTACTATCCGAAATCTGATTAGAAATATATTGTAAAAGTAGTCAGAATATCATATAATAAACCTTAGTTGGTCCATTACTTTGAAATGTTTATTAGTTACAAAAAATTGTGGTTCTATAAATGTAAATTAACAAAAAATTGGCTTTAAAATTTGAATGCTATAGCATTCACGTCTGCGAACGTGGTAATATTAGTTTGAATATAACCAACGAAGAATTTTTATAGAAATTCAATTTTTAATAACTTAAATGTTATAGAAAAATGGCTATTCCGCCATATATGCTACCGCCAAATCCATGGGCTGCACAAATTATGGCTCAGCAGCAAGCCTATGCTGCTGCTCATGCTCAACAAGCTATGCACGCCCAGATGGCTTCACAAATGCAAATGCAAGCTGGAATTCAAACAGCACAAATAGGGACTTTGCCAACACCAAGACCGGATATTGTTAATGAAGATAAGTTACAAGAAAAAGGTGAACATTTTTTTTTTCGTACGAATGTTTTATATAACTAAATATTAAACTTTGTTTAATTTTACTAAAGCACTAAAGTGGCAGCAATTGCAATCAAAACGTTTTGCAGAGAAACGTAAGTTTGGATTTATAGATGCACAAAAAGAAGATATGCCTCCAGAGCATATTAGAAAAATTATACGAGATCATGGTGATATGACAAGTCGGAAATATCGTCATGATAAACGTGTTTATTTGGGAGCTTTGAAATATATGCCACATGCATTACTTAAATTACTTGAGAATATGCCTATGCCATGGGAACAAATTCGAGATGTTCAATCTTTATATCATATTACTGGTGCAATTACGTTTGTTAATGAAATTCCTTGGGTAATTGAACCTGTTTATATAGGACAGTGGGGGTAATTATATAAATTAAAACTAAAATTTGTGTAAAAACTGTTAATTAATTATATAATTTTAGAACAATGTGGATAATGATGAGACGTGAAAAAAGAGATCGTCGTCATTTTAAAAGAATGCGTTTTCCACCTTTTGATGATGAAGAACCACCGTTAGATTATGCAGACAATGTTTTAGATGTAGAACCTCTAGAGGCCATACAAATTGATCTTGATAATGAAGAAGATGCTGCTGTTTTTAAATGGTTTTATGAACATAAGCCGCTTGTTGGTTCACCGTAATTATATAAAAAATTTAATTTAATTTAATTTTTTCTTAATTTAAATTTATATTTTAGTCATGTTAATGGGCCAACATATCGTAAATGGAATTTAACTTTACCACAAATGGCAACATTATATAGACTTGCTAATCAATTATTAACAGATTTGGTAGATGATAATTTTTTTTATTTATTTGATCCAAAAAGTTTTTTTACTGCAAAAGCTTTAAATATGGCTATTCCTGGTGGTCCTAAGTTTGAACCTTTGGTTAAAGATCATAATGTTGGGTAATGATATAATATATATATATATAAAATATAATAATTTTTATCAGTTTTTTTTTTTATTTATAATACAGTGATGAGGATTGGAATGAATTTAATGATATTAATAAAGTTATTATAAGACAACCGATTCGAACTGAATATCGAATTGCATTCCCTTATTTGTATAATAATATGCCACATTTTGTACATTTATCCTGGTAAGTTTTTAATAAAAATATTGAAATTTCATTCCACGTAAATCAATCATAAACTAAGAATGAAGGTTTAATGACTGTTATTGCGTGGTAAATTAATAAAACCGAATAAGAAAATTTACTACAAATGCGATTTGCAATATTTTCATATACGGAGTGGAAGAAAATGATTAAATACTTTGATTTCAGTATTTTCTGCTGTTTTCCACAAACAAATAAAATTAATTGAGTAGTTATATTTTATTTTAATAAAATTTATTCAATTTAGGTATCATACACCTAACGTTGTCTATATTAAAACTGAAGATCCTGATTTACCAGCATTTTATTTTGATCCTCTAATAAATCCGATTTCTCATAGACATGCTATTAAGGTATACTTTTGGTTATTTAATGTTTCGTGTCGAAAGTATTTTTATTTTTTTTCCAGATAGTTGAACCTTTACCCGATGATGATGAAGATTATACCTTACCAGATGAAGTACAGCCATTTCTTCAAGATACTCCACTTTATTCAGATAATACGGCTCATGGTATTGCCTTACTTTGGGCACCCAGACCATTTAATTTAAGATCGGGTAGAACAAGACGTGCTATTGATATACCATTAGTCAAATGTTGGTATAAAGAACATTGTCCACCTGGTCATCCAGTTAAAGTTAGAGTTAGTTATCAGAAACTTTTAAAATATTATGTTCTTAATGCTTTAAAACATCGTAAACCAAAACCACAAAAAAAAAGATATTTATTTAGATCATTTAAAGCTACAAAATTTTTCCAAACAACTACTCTCGATTGGGTCGAGGCGGGCCTTCAAGTCTGCCGACAAGGTTATAATATGTTAAATTTACTTATACATCGAAAAAATTTGAACTATTTGCATTTGGACTATAATTTCAACTTGAAACCAGTTAAAACATTAACGACTAAAGAAAGGAAGAAATCTCGTTTTGGAAATGGTTTGTTTTCTTTTGATATCAATTATAAATTTCTTGTCTTTTTTTAAAAATGTATTTCAATTTCAGCATTTCATTTGTGCCGAGAAATTTTACGTTTGACGAAGCTAATTATAGATTCTCATGTCCAATATAGACTTAATAATGTTGATGCCTTTCAATTAGCTGATGGGCTACAATATATATTTTCACATGTTGGTCAATTAACAGGAATGTATCGATATAAATATAAATTAATGAGACAAATTCGAATGTGTAAAGATTTAAAGCATTTAATATATTATCGATTTAATACGGTATGAATTGAAGAAATTCATTTCGAAATGTGATTAATATTCAGTTTTTTTAGGGACCTGTTGGTAAAGGACCGGGTTGTGGATTCTGGGCACCAGGATGGAGAGTGTGGCTATTCTTTATGCGTGGAATAACACCTTTATTAGAGAGATGGCTTGGGAATCTTCTATCACGTCAATTTGAAGGTAGACATTCAAAAGGTGTTGCTAAAACAGTTACAAAACAAAGAGTTGAATCACATTTTGATCTTGAGTTACGTGCTTCAGTTATGCATGATATTGTCGATATGATGCCAGAAGGAATTAAACAAAATAAAGCTAGAACAATATTACAACATTTATCAGAGGCATGGAGATGTTGGAAAGCTAATATACCATGGAAAGTACCTGGTTTACCAATACCAATTGAAAATATGATTTTACGTTATGTTAAAATGAAAGCCGATTGGTGGACAAATACAGCACATTACAATCGTGAAAGAATACGCCGTGGAGCTACTGTTGATAAAACTGTTTGTAAAAAGAATTTAGGAAGATTAACTAGATTATACTTAAAAGCTGAACAAGAAAGACAACATAATTATTTAAAGGATGGACCATATATATCACCAGAAGAAGCTGTAGCAATTTATACAACAACTGTTCATTGGTTAGAATCAAGACGATTTGCTCCTATACCATTTCCACCGCTTTCATATAAACATGATACTAAGCTTTTAATATTAGCATTAGAACGTTTAAAAGAAGCATATAGCGTAAAATCTCGTCTTAATCAAAGTCAACGTGAGGAATTGGGTCTAATTGAACAAGCATATGATAATCCTCATGAAGCATTATCCCGTATCAAACGTCATCTTTTAACACAAAGAGCATTTAAAGAGGTATTTTTATTTTGACAATACTTATGTTGTAATATAAAAAACAAAATTATAATTATTTTTAGGTTGGAATTGAATTTATGGATCTATATAGCCATTTAATTCCTGTATACGATGTTGAACCATTAGAAAAAATTACTGATGCTTACCTTGATCAATATTTATGGTATGAAGCTGATAAAAGAAGATTATTTCCGCCATGGGTTAAACCAAGTGATACTGAACCACCTCCATTACTTGCATATAAATGGTGTCAAGGTAAATTTTATTTAAAAGTTTTGATTTTTTTATTTACTTTTTTAATAAATACCTAATTGTGAAGAAAGGCTAAGTTGTCACGCCAATTCTAATTCAGCAATCAGTGATCAATTTTTGGAATTTTACGATTTTAAACAAAATAATATTTATATTTTCTATAAATTAAATTAAAAAGACTGAATATTCAAAGCAACCGTCGTGAAACGCTAGAAATATACATTTTTAGTCTGTTTGAATATATTAAGGCAAATATTTAAGGAAACTCATATTTACTTTTCGTACAGTAGGCCTAAGCAGTATTGAATTCTATACCATGTAGCTCTTTCTAGTCATGTAGATATGTTTCAATACCTTTAAGGTTTGCCCGCAAGAAAAAAACTATTCTTAAAATTAGCAAAACATTATCCTTTACAGTGGCCAGAATACTAGTCTAGTATTCTTAAAATTTCAAATTTTTTATGGGAGATTTCTAATATTCTCTTTTCTAGCCTTTGCAAAAAATTCTAGAGAACTCATGACAAAACGGAGGGGAAAGTTTGATTTAATTTTTCGAAGTCTCTTTTTCAGGATAGTTATTAATGCGAAAGATACAATAACAAATTTTTAAGAGATGAAATTAGTACTATTATAAGAGTACTAGGGACCACTTTAAACACCTCTTTTTATAAATGGAGCAAAAGATAGTATTCTTACCTAGTATTCAGACCACTGTTAAGCTATTATTAGCCTAAATAATATTTTGTGTTTGCTAAGGAATCTCGAGAAAAGTTTCCTCTATTTCGAATTCAATTATGTATAATCTGTTTTATTGTTAGATTTTTGTTGGGAATTGTTTTTTTTATAGAGTTCTTTTTAAAAAAATTTTTGCCGATTCCTATAAAAAACCTAGAATTTTAAATTGGTTTATATATTATAACTCAGAGAATATTAATTTGTGGTCAAAAAATTTTCTAGTAAATTAAAAAAAAGGATATTCTGTTATCCCAAGTGTGTGTTTTGTGGCAAAGTGATTTAAATATAAACATCCCCTTGTTACAAACCTCACGCTTGTGAAACTGATTTTCTGCAATTATTTTTGTAATTTATTTAACTCAATTAACAAAAACTCTTTATAATTTTAAATATTTTTGTTTTAGGTATTAATAATCTTCAAGAAGTTTGGGATGTATCCGAGGGTGAATGTAATGTATTACTAGAATCACGTTTCGAAAAACTTTATGAAAAAATTGATTTAACATTATTAAATCGTTTGCTTCGTTTAATTGTGGATCATAATATTGCTGATTATATGACAGCAAAAAATAATGTTGTTATAAATTACAAAGATATGAATCATACAAACAGTTATGGAATAATACGTGGCCTACAATTTGCATCGTTTATTGCACAATATTATGGTCTTGTATTAGATTTACTTGTATTAGGTTTACAAAGAGCAAGTGAAATGGCTGGCCCTCCGCAAATGCCAAATGATTTCTTAACTTTCCAAGATAGTATCACTGAAATATCACATCCAATTCGTTTATATTGCCGTTATGTTGACAGAATACATGTTTTCTTTAGATTTAGTGCAGAAGATGCTAGAGATTTAATTCAAAGATATTTAACTGAACATCCAGATCCTAATAATGAAAATATTGTCGGTTATAATAACAAAAAATGTTGGCCTCGTGATGCTAGAATGCGTTTAATGAAGCATGATGTAAATTTGTAAGGAAATTTTAAATATATATTTATTGTAATTTTGATTTTAACTATTTATTATTATTTTTATTTTCAAATAGAGGACGTGCAGTTTTTTGGGATATTAAAAATAGATTACCACGTTCAGTAACAACGATTCAATGGGAGAACACTTTTGTTTCTGTTTACTCTAAAGATAATCCTAATTTATTATTTAACATGTGTGGTTTTGAATGTCGTATTTTACCTAAGGTTTATTTGAAATAATTTCAAATTTATGATAAATTTAATAATTTAAAAATTTTATTAGTGTCGTACGCAACATGAAGAATTCACACACCGTGATGGTGTTTGGAATTTACAAAATGAAGTTACTAAAGAAAGAACCTCACAATGTTTCCTTCGAGTAGATGATGAATCTCTTGGAAGATTTCATAATCGTGTTAGACAAATTTTAATGGCATCAGGTTCTACTACATTTACAAAGGTATAAATTTTATTTTATGCTATTATATTTATTTAACTTGCTTTGTTTTTTTTTTTGTTTGTTCCATTTAAACTCAATTTTGACGTACTTAGTGACTTTCAAAACATCAAAAATTCTACAAATATTCTTAATAATGAAAATATTAAAGTAAAAATTTGTTTTTCTTCCATTGATATATTAGGTTAAGAATTTTAGCTTATTGCATGAAATCTTCAAACTCCACTTTAAGAGCCCTAAATGAACTCCTACAACTTTGAAAATTTTCAAGTAGCTTTAGATTGTGTGAAAACATTTATTATGAATTCTTACAACTTCGAAATCTTGTCAAGACATTTTGAAAAAAATCTAGATTTTTTACTGATTAAAAGTTTATAGCACACGCTTCTATAATTAAATATATCTAATTGTTTTCTTAATATCGCAAGTTATTTTTTAATTTAATTTTATTTTCTCTTTTAGAAAGCTATAAAAAATAATATACAATATTTATAAATTTATATTTTTGTTATTTTAATTTACTTATGAAAAACTAAATATTTTGTTTTTTTTTTAGATAGTAAATAAATGGAACACTGCTCTAATTGGTCTTATGACATATTTCCGTGAAGCTGTTGTAAATACACAAGAACTTTTAGATCTTCTTGTTAAATGTGAAAATAAAATTCAAACTAGAATTAAAATTGGACTAAATTCAAAAATGCCTTCGCGTTTTCCACCTGTCGTCTTTTATACACCAAAAGAATTAGGTGGATTAGGAATGTTGAGCATGGGACACGTTTTAATACCACAGTCTGATTTAAGATGGTCCAAACAAACAGATGTAGGAATTACACATTTCAGATCAGGTAAATTTAAATTTTTTTTATATTTTCTATTGTACATAAGACACTTTTATTATGATAGCTGTATTTGTTTTAAATATAATAAACCAAAATTTTTTTTTTTTTTTGAGGTATGTCACATGATGAGGATCAATTGATTCCAAATTTATATCGTTATATACAACCTTGGGAAAGTGAATTTATTGATTCTCAACGTGTTTGGGCTGAATATGCACTTAAAAGACAAGAAGCAAATGCACAAAATCGTCGTTTAACCCTAGAAGATTTAGAAGATAGCTGGGATCGTGGAATACCTAGAATAAATACATTATTTCAAAAAGATAGACATACATTAGCATATGATAAAGGTTGGCGTATAAGAACAGAATTTAAACAATATCAAGTACTTAAACAAAATCCATTCTGGTGGACACATCAAAGACATGATGGAAAATTATGGAATTTAAATAATTATAGAACAGATATGATACAAGCATTAGGTGGAGTTGAAGGTATACTAGAGCATACATTATTTAAGGGTACCTATTTTCCAACATGGGAAGGATTATTTTGGGAAAAAGCATCAGGATTTGAGGAATCTATGAAATATAAAAAATTGACAAATGCACAACGTTCTGGCTTAAATCAAATACCAAATCGTCGATTTACATTATGGTGGTCACCAACTATTAATCGTGCTAATGTTTATGTTGGTTTCCAAGTTCAACTTGATTTAACTGGTATATTTATGCATGGTAAAATTCCAACTTTAAAAATTTCATTAATTCAAATATTTCGTGCTCATTTATGGCAAAAAATTCATGAATCTATTGTTATGGATATGTGTCAGGTAAGAATTAATAAAAATATTAGTAGTAGCAGTATAGAGAAAGGGGGACAAATTGCACCGAGACCAGTCTTGATCAATTGTGCTCCCCGCCAGACATGTTATTATAGAAACCTAATATCAAGTTCCCTTGCCAGAGCTAGGACATCTCTCTAACCTATTTTCAACCCTCCCAGGGCGATTACTTGTTGAATGAGAAGATGCTTCACTCTCTTTGACGCCACCCTCCCATGTGAGTAGGCGTATCCTCTACCTCGTGACAGAATCTGCATTTTGGAGTCGTTGATTTTCCCTGTCTATAAAGGTACTTAAGGAAAGGACCATGTCCCGTGATGAACCATGTCAACATTCTAGGGACCTCTAGGGGTCCAAATTCCTTGCCTCTTCAAGATCCCTTATCTTGTACCTGTAAAATGTTTTGGACTGTACCAAGTCAGATGGCTTGAGTACACTCACAGAGTAGAGGATGCTGGAGTTTGGGCCAATATAGCATCTGTTTGAGTCCATTCTTGCTAGTCTATCAGCTTCTTCGTTACCTGCAATGCCTTCGTGACCAGGAGCTCACATTAAGGAAACTGTGTTTCTTCCTGCCAAGCACCGAAGGCTTTTGTAACACCCCCAACTACCTTTGATGTGAAGTTTGGTGCTCTTAGAGGTTATAATGCGGCTTCACTATCCGAAGCAATATATGTATGAGCTTTTCTGAAGCCCCTTATCGTATATGGGATCGCAGCAGCCTCAATAGCAAGAGTTTTAGCTTGGAAAACGGTAGGGCTTTTAGCTAGAGCCATAAAGCTTTTATAGCCCGTACCGTTATTCCCCGCTCCTGTTCCAGAGTCTGTTTTGGATCCATCCGTGTACCAAACTGATGCATGTCGCGGAATATTATTCAGCTTATTCTTTATGATATCTTTGGACTCCACTTGGACTTTAAAATGCCGTTTACAGGTTTTTTTGTGCCATGGTTTTTGAGCCATGTGGTCTATTATTTTAATTACTTGACCTGGCATACCAATCTTTCCCGGTATGCTGATAAATTTCAAATTGTGGGGACCAGTACGTCCTGAAGCTGTCATAATTGCTGCCGTTTTCCATGCCACCTGCTTTAAATAAATGTGCAGTGGGGGTAGGCATAGAATTTTTTCTGGTGCAGCTGTAGGTGCGGATTTCATAGCATCCGTGGTACACAAGCAGGCTACTTTGTAATTTTGACAGCATTTGTTGTATTTTCTTTTCCTCCGTCTTATATCACCATGCCACCACCCCATATGAAAGTAGGAGTTTCTGTCTGGTACATCCAGAGAGCCATATGAGGCTTTAGACCCCAGTTTCTGCTAAAAATGGACTGGCAAGCAAATAGAGATCTAGTGGCCTTGTTTGTAACGTATTTTATGTTTGCGCTCCAGGGTATGCTTTTGTCCATTATCACCCCCAGAAATTTAACCTCATCACTCAAGCTGATGCTAATCTCATCTAGCTGTAGTGGATTAAATTACAGCTTTCTCCTTCGAGTGAAGGGTACACACCTGACTTTGTTTGGTTTAACAGATAACCCCACAGTTATGCAACACTTCTTAACTATGTTTAGGGCAATTGAAATGTTCTTTAATCCTAACACCCAAATATAAATATAATTTAAAAACACTCATACTTTAGAAAATTAATAAAATATTTATTTTCAAAGGTTTTTGATCAAGAACTTGATGCTTTAGAAATAGAAACTGTACAAAAGGAAACTATTCATCCTAGAAAATCATATAAAATGAATTCATCTTGTGCAGATATTTTACTATTTCCTGCATATAAATGGAATGTTTCACGTCCATCTTTATTAGCTGATACAAAAGATACTATGGATAATACAACAACACAAAAATATTGGCTTGATGTTCAACTTCGATGGGGCGATTATGATTCTCATGATGTTGAGAGATATGCTAGAGCAAAATTTTTAGATTACACAACAGATAATATGTCAATATATCCATCTCCAACAGGAGTTTTAGTAGCAATTGATTTAGCATATAATTTACATTCTGCATATGGTAATTGGTTCCCTGGTTGTAAACCACTTATACAACAGGCTATGGCTAAAATTATGAAAGCTAATCCAGCTTTATATGTGTTAAGGGAACGTATACGAAAAGCATTACAGTTATACAGTTCTGAACCTACTGAACCATATTTATCTTCTCAAAATTATGGTGAACTATTTTCAAATCAAATTATTTGGTTTGTTGATGATACAAATGTGTATCGAGTTACAATTCATAAAACTTTCGAGGGAAATTTAACTACAAAACCAATTAATGGGGCTATATTTATATTTAATCCACGTACAGGCCAATTATTTTTGAAAATTATTCATACATCAGTATGGGCTGGTCAAAAACGTCTAGGGCAATTAGCAAAATGGAAAACAGCTGAAGAAGTAGCAGCCTTGATTCGATCATTACCAGTTGAAGAACAACCAAAACAAATTATAGTAACACGTAAAGGAATGTTAGATCCATTAGAAGTACATTTATTGGATTTCCCTAATATTGTTATAAAAGGATCAGAACTTCAATTGCCGTTCCAAGCATGTTTAAAAGTTGAAAAATTCGGTGATTTAATTTTAAAAGCAACTGAACCACAAATGGTACTATTTAATCTATATGATGATTGGTTAAAAACAATTTCTTCATATACTGCATTCAGTCGTTTGATTTTAATATTAAGAGCTCTTCATGTTAATACTGAAAGAACAAAAATTATGTTAAAACCAGACAAAACAACAATAACTGAAGCTCATCATATTTGGCCAACATTAACTGATGAAGAATGGATTAAAGTTGAAGTACAATTAAAAGATTTAATATTAGCTGATTATGGTAAAAAGAATAATGTAAATGTAGCATCATTGACACAATCTGAAATACGTGATATTATTCTTGGTATGGAAATATCAGCACCATCAGCTCAAAGACAGCAAATTGCTGAAATTGAAAAACAAACAAAAGAACAAAATCAATTAACTGCAACAACAACAAGAACAACAAATAAACACGGTGATGAAATAATAACATCAACAACATCAAATTATGAAACACAAACATTTAGTTCAAAAACAGAATGGCGTGTTAGAGCTATATCAGCCACAAATTTACATTTACGTACAAATCATATATATGTAAGTTCAGATGATATTAAAGAAACAGGATATACATATATTTTACCTAAAAATATATTGAAAAAATTTGTTACTATATCTGATTTACGAGCACAAATTGCTGGTTATTTATACGGTGTAAGTCCACCTGATAATCCTCAGGTTAAAGAAATTCGATGTATTGTAATGCCACCACAATGGGGAACCCATCAAACTATTAATTTACCAAATCAATTACCTTCACATCAATATTTAAAAGATATGGAACCACTTGGATGGATTCATACACAACCAAATGAATTACCTCAACTTTCACCACAAGATATAACAACTCATGCAAAAATTATGTCTGATAATTCAAGCTGGGATGGTGAAAAAACAATTGTAATAACTTGTTCATTTACACCAGGATCATGTTCATTAACAGCATATAAACTTACACCGTCTGGTTTTGAATGGGGTGCCAAAAATACAGATAAAGGTAATAATCCAAAAGGATATTTACCATCACACTATGAACGTGTACAAATGTTATTATCTAACAAATTTTTGGGTTTCTTTATGATACCAGCACAAGGTAGCTGGAATTATAATTTTATGGGTGTACGTCATGATCCAAATATGAAATATGAATTACAACTATCTAATCCTAAAGAATTTTATCATGAAATTCATAGACCTTCACACTTTTTATTATTTTCAAATCTTGAAGATGCCGGTGAAGTCGGTGGCGCTGACAGAGAAGATGCTTTTTCTTAGATTTTATATTACTTCTATAAGATTTGTATAATTCTTAACAGTAAAAACATAAAGATTAAATTTTAAATTAAAATAAAGTTGGTTTTTTAAATATGGTTTTAATTTTAGGATCTATTTTTGGGGGTTCGAACATTAGGGCAAATTACACCTGGTATAACTATACCGATTCTTTGAAACAGAGAGGTGAAGTGTATTTCAAAAATTCCCTTACAAATTGGAAGTTTTACAGCTTTTTACCAATACCTTTAACAGCTACTGCAAGATCCGTTTTTAATATGCTGGAACCGATTTTGTTACATATTTCTCAAATTAAATCTAGCCTTGAAATTAATTTACTTTAGAAATACCGCATTTGCCCATAGCTTTAGCAAAACTGCCTAGATCACAGTTTTATTTAGTTATAAAAAAAAGAAATAAGTGTTATAAAGATGTCTAAAATGATCTTTAGAAAGCCCTACACTCTTCATATAAAATTTTCATTTTTTGCATCAAACACAAAATTTGGTTATCTTTATCTTGAAAATGAAAAACTATATTTGAATCCAGAATTTCGTGCTCTATAATGAGGTGAAAATAAAAACATTAATATGTTAATATATTGAACTAGCGAAAAAATCCTCTAAATAATGACATTCTATGGAAATAGTGAGATCTGCAACAAAAACGTCAATTGATAAATTGAAAAAGACTTGTATAGTTGACCTATATCCTTTATCAGTATGCATTCGAGTAAATACTACGAAGAAAAAGTTAGCAGACGCAACTTTTTTTAAAATCAAATTTTATTAAAAACCTAACTTGAATGTGCATTGCAATTAGTACTTCTACTAAAAAACTAAAATAACATTATGGCATCGGTTCATATTGCCTATGAATGATTCTTTTGGGTTTAATTTTTCGTAATTTGAGATTAGCGCCTATGATTTTTTCTTATATAAAACAGTATTATTATTATTTTATTAGGAAAAAAATATTTACATGTTGTTTCATGATAGTCATAAAAGCGCTTCCCTTTGAAGAAAGCAGTGAATTCATGCATATATACAGCTGTAACCCCTAATTTGCCGTAATTTGACAGTAAAATTCTTTTATTAAAGGATGAATATATTTATAAACATTACGAGGTAAAAAATGCCACGAAACAATAAAAATCTTATAAAATTATTAAAGCAAAAATATAGTATTAATAAAAATTAAAATACTTATAGCTTTTCCAAATCACACAGTAAAAGCCAAATTATAAATTATCTATTTTTTGTCGAAATCAGATAATATTAATTCAAGGAAAAACTAAAAGCTTTAATAAAAAACATACAACTACAGCTCACAAATTTCTTTATTTAAATAAATAATTTTTCCAATTAATTTTCACTTTTGCGTTCTAAAATGTGATAACAGTTTTTATCTAAAATCTACACATCAAATGATAAAAATCAGTTTTTACGTCAGTTAGTTTTGTAATTCTCAATGAGTAAAATTTTTATAATTAAAAGTAAATACATTTTTCTAAAATTCTTCAAGGCTGAATTCTTAATAAATATTTATATAGGTTAAAATAAACTTGGAAATTTCGATGTTATTCCAATTCTAGTAAAATAAAAACTATTATGCTTATTTTTTTTAAAATACATGAAAACTTATTTTTTTACTTCACAATATAAAACAGGTTCTTTTAAAACTAGTAAAGATATAAAGATATTCAGCAAAAAAAAAGAAATGCTTAATGGTTTAAAAAAACAAACAATTCACTTACAGTTACAGTTAGACTAGTTATTAAACTAGACCTCAAATATTCAAAAATTTTATAAAAGACATTGATTTGTTTTTTATTAGAACTACAAATATTTATTTGTCTTTTTTTCTGATTAAATAATTTCATTTTAAAAAATTTGAATCTAATCATTTTTCTCCTTTTAAAATTCCGTGGACAAACAGAGAAACCTCAAAAATCCTTTAGGAAAAAGGCAATTACTAGTTTTAGTCTTTGATGATTTAAAATCCGTTATTTAATCAAACCCTTGTTTAAAGGGACAAATTTACTTAATTAAAAAATAACTTTTTTTTACATAAAATTTTGCAATCCTTTTTCAAAAATATTATTTGATTTAAGTAATGTAATGTTATTTTAATGTATTAATTAAAAATAATATAAATTTTTTAAGTCTAATTTTCACAATTGAGACATAATAATTTTTAGTGACTGTACAATTAATTTACTTAATATATGTAAATATTTTGTGTAACTTATTATAAAAGAAAAAAAAATATTGAATCAAATTACACTCACAAACAGATTTATTATAAATATTTTATAAACTATTTTTTAAAGTATGCATCATCAGTATGACTATTAACAGTTTTTTCATCATCAAGATGTTTACTGTTATCATATAATTTACCATATCGTGAATTACGATATTTATCCCAGGTATTATTGGAATCATTGCATAGACTGTTTTGATTAGCATAATTTTTATTTCTATTATGAAAATTTCTCGAGTTTTGACGATTATAATTACGAAAATGACCATTTTGTGGATTATCATTTTGTAAATTGTTTGGTTGTTTATTTAAATTTTGATTACCTGTCCGTCCATTGAAATTTTGAAAATGATTACGTTCATGTTGTGGTCTTTGAAAATTTCTACTTTGTGATGGACTATGACCATTTGTTTCGTTTATATTATTTGATGGTTCACGAAAATTATTTATTTGATCTGCACGCCAATTATCATTATTATTAAATCTTGGTGGCCGATTATTATTATAATTGTTACGAAATCTATTATTTCGATTATCATTTCCTTCATTTTCATAACCCTGATTTGGATTCAGATTATGGTTTTGATTAGAATTTTTATATTTATTTCTATTTTTATTGTATGCGTTTAGCTGATTTTTTCGCCAATTTTGCATATTGTTTTGATTATTTTGAATTCTATCATTTATATTATATCTGCGTATAGTTCCACCTTCACTTCGTACGCTAGAAATATCATCCTCATGTGAATTTTTATAATTATGCTTATGTTCAATTTGTTTATAAGGTTCTTCACTTCCTCCGCGGGGTGTTTCACTTTCTCCATGAGATATATCATTTTCTGTACGAGATGTTGCAATTTCATTAATTGAATTTTCGGTATGATTGTTGGATACTTCATCACTCCATTTGGTTTTCATTATATCACTGGATCCACTACTATTAAACGTTTCTTGGTCTTCTATATGATCTTGATTTACATCATTTTCTGCTGAATCTGGCTCAACTGATATTCCATTTTCTTCAATTAAATATTTTGTGTACATATCTTCAAGTTCAGTTCCAAGATTATTAAAATTATTATTACACAAATCTAGAGTCATTAAGAGAAGTGCTTTGATATTAGATGTAAGATCTTTTGTGTCAATTAAATTTTTACGAATGTAAAATAGTAGCGTATATAACAATTTATCATGATGTTTTCGCAGTATTAATCCATTTAATGATATCTAAAAACAAATTTAGTTTAAATGAAAAAAAAAAAAATTATTTAAATATTTTCTGGGTTAAATCTAATTTAATTTTAAAATCTTTACTTTTTGATGCAAACATTGTAATTAACAATGACTTTTGTTAAATTTTCCAAATGAAACATTACCAATACATTACTTTCAGTGGTGTACCACGCGTTTACTATGGTACTATTCTATACTATGGCCAGTATTTTTGGTTTATTATAAGAATTTTTACAATTTTTTTACTAAAAATTTCAATATTCAAGAGAATAACTTGGAATAAATTGAGTTACATTTACACACAGAAAAGAAAAATTTTAATTAGTTCTTGAACAATTTAAATTATTACAATGAAACTCGTTTTATTTTATTCCATAATTAATTTTTCACTGAATATGATAATAAAACAAAACTACAATTTCGAAATTATTGAATTCAAATGAACAATTTTGACACGAATTTCAGCCTAAGAGACATTTATTTAATTTGAAAGAACAAATTAGGATCTTTCTAGTTATTAAATATAACTAAATAAGCAAATAACAAATACTAAATTCCAAAATATGAAATAACAATTATAAAATAATTAAATCTGCAAATAGCTTTTTTCCCGTTTTTTTATACAAATATAATAATATTAAATTAATAAAATTAAAACTTACTTGTTTTAATATCAAATTTGCCAATTGGAAAGATATATTCAAGAAACAATTTATAGAAATTTCTTTAATAAGTAAGTCCAATAAAGATTCTCCAAGTACTACAATCGGGCTACCATCAACTAAACGAACACGATGGTAATATTCACCCAAAAGTGTTATTGAATTATATAAAATATTTTTATTTTTTTCACGAAGTTGGGCAGCGCATGCAAAATTGTCTTGTAAAATTCCTAGCATTTTATTTCGAACTTTAAATTCATGCAGAGCTAAAGAATCAAAACTTGTTGAAGAAATTAATATTGCGAATTTCATTGCGGCATCCGAGTCTAATAAAACATGTTCGTTGATGTATTCCATAGATTCACTAGAATATAAATTACAATAAATAAAATTAAAATTAATAACATATAATCAGTAAATAAAAATATAAGTTAAATTAATTTGTGTTGGTAGGACAGTTCAACTACTATTTTAGTTCTTAATATTCATTTTTAATATTTCTTTATTTCATCTGTAAACTGCTTGCTCTTAATTACTATTGTGTTAATAAAAAAAAAACCGATTAAGCTCACTTCTTTTGTTTGTTGAAATGATTACCTAGGATATAGTCAAGATGTTATAAAAAAATCAAAATACAGAATTTTAAATTAAATTCTAAATACATAGAAATTACAAAAGTAAATAATTTAATGCATGTTAGCTTAGAATTAATGAAATGACGCCGTAGTTTGATTAATAATACCGAATGAATTTTGAAACAAGTTGCAAATGTTTTTTTTATTATTTTTTAAATAAATTAATTGATATTTACCTTAACATATTTTCATCCAACACAATACTGCAAAAATCTTTATGAATATATTTAATTTTTTGATTCATTACAATACCGTCGTCTTGTAAATCAATTTTTTTCATCATTTCAATTATTTTATCATATGGACAAACCATTTTTTAAATGCCAAAAAATATATCCTCCTTTTTTTATGTAAAATGAAAAACTTTCTGAGATCGTAAATAAAGTATTGACTTGTATAGTTTTCAAAAATCCTCAGCTTTTATTCTGTTTGATTACCAAAATCCATTGAATTATTGTATCTAGTATTCAAATTATAAAATATATGTGATGCTTTTAGTGTCTTTTAAGGAGCTGTATTTAATATAAATTACGTATTAGAGTTTTTTATATATAAAAATTCTTATAATTACCGATTTTTAATTTGAAGTTGTGATGCGTTGAAATTGTCACGTTTTGTGTACACTTTTTTGTTTTGTGAGTATATTTTTGGGAAAATAATTGTATTCAAACTAACACTATCTTGTTAATTGCTACTATCTTCAAAATATGGAAAAAATCTAATAATTCACAATTGATAAAATAAATAATTGGAAAAGAAATTAAAAATTTTAAATATACTAAGATATATCATTAAATAATTATTTACAACAATTACCTTATCCAAAAAAAAAAAAAAAAAATCGATTGAAAAAAAAGTAATAATCAAAAATGACAGCAACTTATAAATTGATTGATATAAATATTTAAATTTTATTGTTTACTTTAACTTAAACAACACTACTAAAATTAGACTTACTTTCGAGTTCTTATTTGATAGTTGGAGAAAATTTTTAGTTGAAATAATTTTGATTTTTTCTTATTTTAATATAAATAACAATATAATTTTGAGAAGATGTCAATTTTGTTATTGATTTAAAATAATGTGTTGTTATATTCTATTTTAGTCTAGCTTAATTAATATTTAACATAAAAAAACAGAAGAAAAATAATTTTCTATAAATAGAAATCATATTGAAGATAAGAAAAATGTTAAATAGTTTGTAAGAAATCCCAAGATTTTATCGGGCTAAATTAATCAGAATTCTTTTCATTTTTATTTGGCTAACGAATGTAAACATTAACCCTTTATGAGCCCGTGTAACTTTCAGGTAACACAGTTTTAAATCAATATAATAAAAAATTAAATTTTTTTTTGTCAGTTTGTATATATAAATTATAGCTATCGAGTTTTAATTGCATACAGTTTTTTATACTTGAAAAAAAAATCGGGCTATAGAGGGTTAAGACTTCTTTATCGAATAAATTTAAAATAATGCGGTAAATTTCGTAATCCAAATTTTAACTAATTAAATTTAATATAAATTCAGGCAATTCAATTTTATTACTCTAAAAGCTTTGAGCTCATTTGAAAAATTTAAAAAGATAATTTCAATAAGGTTATTTTTGAGTTTTTTAGTGTAAATAGAAGTTTTTCTAAATGATTCTATCATAAGAAATTTATTACATTAACGTAAGCTAAAGATAAAAATAAATAAAACTTGCATAATTAAACGAATTTTCATGATTCTATTTAATAATTATTTCTTCATAATTATTTAAATTCAATATAAATTAAATGGCACAAATTAAATTTTTTAAATTTGTTAAATTGTTTAATTTTTTGTAAAAATAATTTTCCTTGAAGCAATTTATTCTATCGATTTAAATCATAATTTTCTTCCAATTAATATAGAAAGTTTGTTAGACTGATGTCATTATTTCTTTACGTTTCACTTTTTGCCTTTTCTGGGTATACCCATTTCATTATTAGACGCTAGCCAAATAAGAAAGTATCATACGTTTTTTTTTAAAAATATTATTTTGAAATATATAATATTTATTACTATTCAATAGAAGAATAAGCTTTTTCCATTGAATTTTGCCTTAGAATAAAAAATTAAATATTTACAATTTAGGATGTCGATATATTTTGGTTTGGCCTCGATATCATTGAACTGTTAAGATCAAACTGTATTAGAAAAACAAGATAAGTTGTTAATGCTCCAATAACCTTAAAAAGAAAAATATATTTGAAAATAATTGGTAATAAAAAATAATAGAATACTAGAAGCTATGAAATATCAATTGAAAAGCATTCAAAACTATTTTGTCTGTAAAGCAGCTCGGATTAAAAACGGCATATTAGTGGCTATTTATTCTAAGAAAGTTTATTTATCTGATTTTTCCAGTATATTAATGTAGTAGTGACCAAGTTAAATGGTTAATTTTTTTTGTTTGTAATTTGATAATAATTTTGATATTAAAAAATTTAGTAAAATTATTTTCTATTTGTATTACAATAAGATATATAAGGATTATAAGGATGTTTAAAAAAAAAAAATTATTTTACCGTTCCCAAATAGGATAGGTCTAGTTTGATGACACCACCAACGATTTGTGTATGATTTTGAACTGAAAGCTGCATTGCAAATCTGCTGCACTGTAACAAGAAAATTTTATTAGTACATTTGAGATCAAAAGAATTTTATTTTAATTGTTGAATTATATAAGTAAAATTAAAGCAAAAGACATTTCTCAACAAAATAATGAATGTAAATATTTACATGAGGATTATATGAGTTCCAATGAGAAAAATATTAGATACTTTTAACGGGATTCTTATTTCATATGTAACTTTAAGCGATGCACAAAAACTTAGAAATGACTTTTTTGCTTAATATTTCTACTTCTACATTGAGATCCTTTGTTTTGGATTTACTTTGCGTGGATTATTTTTTCAATTTTTATCCTTGCTGTGGATTTCCTTCACACATTCCCTAACTACTATTAAAATAGAATAAAGGAGTACAAATTATAAACACTTCTGCTAAGTTTTATGTTTTAATAACTCATTGTTTACATTTTAAGTAAAAGTGAATTAAATTAAACTGCAATTAAAAACACAAATTTGTGCTTAAATGCAAAAAAACAAATTAATATTATGTATTGTATCTACTTGAAAAATGAGTTAAATCATTACTCTTCCACTGTTGTTCAAGTAGTTTGGCTTTATTCGTGGGATTTATTTTGTGATATATTGTTGGATAGTACAAAATTTGTTTACATCAGGGTTAAAATATGTTTTTTTTGAGTGCATTATGCATAAAAATTTTAGTGAACATAATTTTTTTCAGATTTCGATCTCTAGATTTTTAGTGATTTTCCTAGTTTGGAGTAGATTCCTTTATAAATTGGTTACTTTTTTGCTTGATGTTTTTTAGTTTTAAGTATAAACCATTTTGAATATTTTCAGCTTAGCTTGAAATAATAATGGCTGCACAAGAGTTTAATTTTGTTTTTTATAAAAGATGTAAAAATTGTCGAAAATAATGAAGCAAAATAATATACTATTCGAAAACACATTATAAATGGAAGAAAGTCTTACATATAACTCCGTTTCCATCGAAGATGTTTCAATGTTATTAAGTAGCTCAATTGATAGGCCTCTCTGTAGTAAAAAGTGTTTAGTTAAAACAATATATTGAATATGATAAGTGCATGAATTTGAAAATATATATAAAGTTGTTAATCTTTTATAAAAGGAATAAATTTGAATACTACACTTCAAGTGAGTTTTTCGTTGTTCCCTTGTGGATGGTTTGCGTGAAATCGAGCCAAAAACTGGTTTAATTTGTTTTTCAAATCAATAAACCGATTTTATGGGTATTTTTCCTTTAAAATGAAGTCTATTAAAAACCGATACATCTATTAAAAAATTTAGTTATTCTAATTGTTATAAGTCTCTATTCATCCGGGTGATTTGGATCGTTAAGACGAGGTATTAAAGTTCATTTTTAGGCAAATTGCATCATCCCAAGGGTGCACAATATGGTATTATCGCCAATTAAAAATGCAAAAAGTAGTTGTATATCTGAGCTTATAAAAAAGAAGTTTTTTATTTTTTGTACAATCAATTAAGCATGAGAAATTTTATGTAATATGAGTATCGCATTTGTTAACTGGTAACCAAAAAAAATGGAAAAATGGCGAAAGTTTTGGAATTATACCAGCGCTACTGAAATGGATTTCTAGTATGTTTGCTAGCGAACAGTATTTTAAAGTTTTTTTGCTTCTTATTAACTACTCTTGTTTGTAATGGATTTTTTCAGTTAAAACTTGCGACAAAATATATTCAAAACTATAATTAAACTACAAATTTAAAGATTGTGTTGTGTTGCATACAAAATTATAAACAAAGCAATTTATCAATAAAAATTTCTAAAAATTACCTGAGCCTTTAGACAATGATTAGTATATAAAATAATGAAAATTTTGACTCCATGCATTATAATCCAAAGAATATTGTAGACAATAAATGATTTTGGATTTTTTGAATCCATATTTTCATCGAGCATTTTAAAAACAGCAAAAAGATGAATACTTAGAATAAAAAACGATGAAATAAATGTTAAAATAATTAGTAAGCAAAATGTTTGTGTTGCATCATTTGTTAACATATAAAGTTTATAATGTAAAATTCGAATAATATTTATGATTCTTCTTAGAATTACATCATCATTTTCATTAAAATGATAAGAATTCAAACAAAATTTTGGATTAAATCTAAATATTTTTCCGTTATTATTTTGGAAATACTTAATTAGTACTAAATTTACGGATTTCACTCTTTGAATAATACAAATAAGCAATACAAAATATTGTATAAGTGAAAAAAATGATATAATATTTGGTATTATGTAAGAAAACATATTTTCTACTAAAATTTTACTTTGGAAATTATGATAAAAAACACTAGCACTTAAAATACAAATTAGAAATACTATAAAACTTAGAAGAATTCGAATAAGATATCGTTTAATTTCATTTGTTTTTTGAATAACATTAAATTGATCAAGTTTTTCATCAATTTCAATCAACTTTTCAAAAAAAAATTTATATGAATTATTTTGATAATATGAACCAAATATTATTGTAATAACACTTAAAATATTTGATAGAAATTCACTGCCATTAAGAATTTTTTCAACAATAGGAATATTAAAGTTAAAATCATTGTAGAGAATATAAGTTGCTGATAATACTGCAATAGTTATTATACCACACCAAATCTTATGTAACAGATTTAATAACTTTAATTTTGGTTTGCTCTTTTCCAAACTTTTTGATTTACGTGGATTTAGATTTATGTGTACATTAGCTGGAGCTGTGCAAATTATTTGACAAAATATTAAGAACACTTTAAGAGAATCAAAAAGATTCTGATTTCTAATGTGTTTCATTTTAAAATGATTTATGGGTTTCTATGTCTTATTCATCAGCAGTTTTCTATTTGAAACTAAGTGTATTAGAAAGTCGTTTTTTTAAATTACCCGGGTCATGTAGCTGAAAAGTTAATTTATTAAATATTTATTATACAATTAGCACAATGGCATTGTTTGAAGAGATGAAAATTGTTTTTACAATTTAATATAATTTTCTTAAATAAACATTAAAGTTGATGGTAAGTTGGAGTTTTGAACTTTCTATTTATTATTAAAATAAAAATATATAATTAAAGTTATTTAATTTGAGCAATTGGCTAAGTAGAAGTTTGAAAGACAAAATTATATTAGTCAGTATTGCTTAGACATTTATGATACACAATTCGAGTAGGATGAATGCATTTCCAATAAAATTTTTTTGTTTAGGTGCTAACACTTTTTGCATGTACATTTAAAACATATGAGCGCCAATTTTCAAATTTTTTTGCAAAAAAGTTGTTTTGCAAAAGCAAATATTTTTCTCGGATTGTACATATATAATTAACATGTAATGGATTTTATTGAATTCTTAGGGAAACCCTCATGAGGTTATAAACGGTATTGTTGTATAGCGATACGATTTTTTGTATCCTGTTTCAATAAAATCGATTATAATGCATTAATAATATAATTCTGTATTAATTTTAAAAAAAATTTTCAGTAATTATTCAAAAAAATATTGATTTTTTAGTTTTATATCATATTTTATACCGTTAGTAACCGATGTCTCTCGCAAAATAAACAGTATGGGTCAACATTGACTGTGGTGGCGCTGCTCAACGTGATAGCCATGTATGCTTAGCCTCCTCTCAACGATGTCGTCACGTTTTTGTATAGATATGAGGGGTCACAACCGTTTGTGTTATGTGAAAAACATTTAAAGTATTCAATTAATAGACGACGACGACAGAGTACTAAATCTGAAAGGCCTGATAACTTTACAAGTATTAAATACGAAAGCATACATTTTTTAATTTAATATCTAAGTACGCTTTTCAACTATTGTTAATGTTAAGGATATGACAGAAAAATTTAATGGGGTTTTAATTTACCTTTTTAGGCTCAGTGTTTCTAAGACGTAAAATAAAGCAAAAACAAAAAAATGAAATTACACTTATTAGTTAGGTTTATTATAACTTTATAGCCCAAATTTTATATTATTTTTATACATAACCTGAAAACTTCTTGCACACAAATCTAACTTATGTTTATACTCATTCATTCATACATAATATTTATTATAGACTTAATAAACATATACATTTTGCTTACAAAAATGGCCCCACAAGCCATCCTTGCTGAAATGGATATTCCCCAAAGAGGGAAATTTTGACATGAATAATTGGTACTGCCTTAGTTAGGCATCTAAAGCTGTGTTTATATTTTTTGCAGCTTATTGCTACCGACTGCACACTTGTAATTTGAATGAAAACTTAATGGGTGGTGACACATGAATTCCCAGCGGGAAAAAGAATGATTCTTCAATGCATTCGTAATCCATCCCTGGGAAGCTATGAATCGATTCTCTTTTCATCTAATCATAGCAAATTTTAACCAAAGCATGATCGCAGTGAGAATCACTTGTAAGAAAACTGCGTTAGTATTGTACTCCTATATATGAGCTGTTATACTCTTATAAAAAGTATTATATTTTATATTTCATTAGTAAAAGAGAGATGGATGTATAACACAGAGTGATGAAATAGCACATATGCTATAGGACCACAATGTGTTATATACCCATCCTTCTTTCACGTAAGTGTAAGTCTAAAAATAAATATATAGTCAATAAAATGATTATAAATGGAATAAATTAAACATATTTTATATAATTAAATATTTTATTTAATTACAAGACTATTTCATAATTGAACAACTTATTTAATAAAACTTAAATTTACTTAACCTAAAGAAAGTCCTAACTTACTTAACTATATTCTTTTGTTTAAAATTAACTACATCATATTTTCACAATTATATTCTTTTATTTAACAATATTCTTTTATTTAAAATTAACTATACCATATTTTGACAATTTATTAAATTAAATTAAACAAAAATAGTCTCCTAATATTTAATTTTATTTTTATACACAACATCACAACACAACGCGTACTTTCCGCAATGCCAAAAAAACTTATTCATTTTAATCACACACTTATAGTTATTATATTTTACGTGTGATAACTTTTAATGTGTCAGTTTTATATTTCCTATATAAACGAATAAAAATTAATGATTATTTGCATGTGTGAAACGTATAAAATACATGAATTGCTTACCGGTGCATTCTGCAGAATCAAATATGAAGCGATTCATCTATGATTCTTTTAGCTTCTGATTCCAAATTTCCCGCTGGGTGCTTACCGGTGCATTCTGCAGAATCAAATATGAAGCGATTCATCTATGATTCTTTTAGCTTCTGATTCCAAATTTCCCGCTGGGTTGTTATGACATGCATACCTTTTCGAAGTTACGGACGAAACGTATAAAGAGCAGTGAGTTTGCAGAGGCTTATACGTCTCGCCTGTAACTTCGAAAAGTTGTGTATGTCATGACGTCTCGTGGGTCACCCCCTAATAGGGGCTATTCACTATTTTTCCAACTCATCAAATGGCTTTCTTGACAGCGCATCAGATCGCTTTCCAGGTCGCTTTTCAAATCGCTAATGTATACACCAAGTAACTCCTAATACATTTAGACAAGAAATAACAATAAAACTTACTGCAGTAAGCTTATTTTTATACATTATATCGATATGCCAATTATGTTTGTTTGACTTTACAAACTTAATTATTAGTATGCCTATGCTGGTCATAATAGTTAACTATTTCCTAATAAAGCCATCATATAAGTGCTAAATATATTAAAATATTTATGTTCAATTTGTAACTTTGTATTATTTCGAAAATTAACTGTGCGGTTATTATTGCCAAATGGAAAATATTTATATACATACATTATTTACATGTCAGATTATGTTTGTTAGACATACAGGGTATTCATATTGAGGCCGGTATCATTCAATTTCTGGGTAAGCGGAGGTGAAATGTAAGACGAAGTTTCGCAAATTTCGAAAAAATATTTACCCCTTCCTGAGGCAGAAATATTTCTGCCTCGTGCTTGGCTACTGACTAATACACATTTATCTATACACGTTATCTGGGTTAGAACACGATTTGCGCCCTCCCCCCCCAAAATGATTTATTGTTTTTTAGATAAATATCGATCCCCTGATGCCGGAAAAAATATAAAAAAATTCTAAAATTGTGCGTTATATGTTTTTTTCGATCTCAAAGTTTGCCCTATTAACCCTATACAATTCAAAAGTTCAACTGTCATATCAATGTACTCTCCTTTGTGTGTGTAGACTTATGTATGGAGACTTTGTTGATTAGACCAAGGGAAAGGCTAAATTTGCTGTGTGTGACAATTGGTATAATAGTATACCAATATTTATTATACTAAAATTAATTATACCAAAACTTGATATAAAAATTAAGTTAAATTTATATAAGTAAAAGAGCAAATGGAAAGTTAATTCTTAATTTTTGTAAATTATATTTTGTCATTCCTGAAATAAATGAAGAAATTATAAAATTCCTGAAATTTATTGCATTGAAGTGTATAGACAATTTTATTAGAATATTTGTCAAGCTTCGTAGTACACAGCGGGCAATTGAGCGCTCAAAGAGACCTATTCGAGCTCTCTTAAATCAATGCTGAGTGCTCCGTCTCCGCTTGCGTTAAATGGATTTAGAAGTTCTTTAATTTGCTTTAGTTGATCTTAATTTTTTTACTGATTTTTATGGATAAGGGCAGTTATTTTGTATATTTATATTTTTGAAGTATGCAATAAATATAGTTATATAGCCTTTTTAATGTTACTAAATTGATTTATTGTTGCATTATACAAAATTTATTTACAATATTTAATAACAAAAATTTAAGAACTGTGGTTTAAGAAGCATATAACAATTTTTTAAGCACTTTTTACAGTCATCCAAGCAGTTTACTAATTCAAATCTCAATAGCTCTTCCTAAAGTTCAGTATTTTAGGAGCTTAACACCAAAATGAATGAAGGACAATGGTAGACCAACTGTTTAAAACGTTTTAAAAATGTATACCATTTAGCATATCCCGTGAAAGTAACTAATCTCAAAATTACTGCGTTTGAAATTCTTTTGGCATAAAAGAGAGCTCGTTATGCATAGTTACTTGCCACCAATAACTTTTGATTTTCTTACTAATAAAATTGAAAAAAAAGGAATATTGGCTTAAATTACAGATTATTTAAAGCCATGTACCATAGATTTAATAAATAAATCCAAATAGGAGGCTACTTTATTCATTTTATAACTTCTGACCTTAAACAAATAAATCCCAAAGCAACAAAAAGGATTAGGATATCTCAAAATTAATGAAGAAAAACAAACTTTGGTTACTTGTTATTATAATTTTTATTTGTTTATTTAATGAACCAACAAAAACAAAGAAAAAAGAATAATTAAAAATAAATTAATTTTATATCCTATATTTTTCTGAAGCACTGAGAATACTTAACAGCAATTCCAAAATTTAAGTCAAGTATTCACAACAACGAAAAACATTTTTAATTTTTCTTTACCGCTCTTATCGTGTTCAACAGTAACTCAAAAACAATGTTGATTTCAAAAAGATTGATTTTGTAGGCACTCAACGGGAATATCCTATGAGTTAAAAAAATAAAAAATTAAATAAGATCTTGGCCTTAATTACGATTATCACACTATAGGTCATTTGTTTTTAAGAAATTACAATTTAAATAGTATAATAACATATTAATTTATTTGTTTATTTAAAAATAAAAAAGGGTGGAAGAAAAGTGTGACCAAAATCTAGTAAAATGTCACTGAAAGAAAGTTCTTCTTGTATCTCTGCATAAATTGGAACAAAAACTCTACTTAGTATGCATACCTTTAAATAAAGCCCTTATTGCCTTAGTTCAAGATAAGCTAAATACTACACCTTGATATAAACATACCAAAATTATCTCATAGATTTTTATTTAGTGATGTGATATTTTTTGGCATATAAGAGACATAGCTACAAAACATAATATTGAATTTTTTTGAAAGCTTAAGCTGATAATAAAAATAATTGAAATGTGTACTTAAGACCTACCAGGTAAAGTTATCGTAGCATATACTACTTAAATCAAATTATATTTATGTTGCCATTACCATAATGTGTAATCAAATTTTGTATATTTGGGTTTCAATATATGAAATTAAGGAAGTAAAACAATTCAAAACAATAAAAAGCATCTAATATTTTTCTATAACTTTTAATCCTTTAAAAAATTTTTTAACTAGCTGAATTCATTATGTTCAAATAACGAATTTCTTTTTTCCATAATAAATCTTATAATATTTAATATAAATTTTAATTTAAAAAAAATATAAGTAAATTCCCGCCTTTTCCTTATATATTCCTTATACGATCCCTTAGTGGTGGACGGAGTTTCGAAATTTTTGAAAAAATTTTTACCCCTTCCTGAGGCAGAAATATTTCTGTCTCTTGCTTTGCATCTTACTAAATATACACATTTTATATACACGTTTCTGTAATATTTTACAAACCAATATACACATATTGTAGTGGAGTGAGATTTATAGGGGAAAATTTTCGAATCAGATTTGACAGTTGCCGGCCTTAAGTAAATACCCCTATTATAACCCTTAACTGTTTTCATTTAAATTAATATTTACATTATAAAGTTATCTTATAAAGTACTTTAAATAACATTTATGTTCTAATGGCAACTTTGTACAATTTCCACAATTTATTGAGTAGTTTTTATTTTTATGTAAAATAGAAATCAGTACAATAATGGCTGATACATTTGAGATAGGTGTATCACTATGCTTGTACATTAATTAGTTTTACTAGTATTTAACATTATTTTAGTTTTAGTGTTACTTTTTTTTTTTTTTTTATTTTAATTTTTGAAGTAAAACGTTTACTATATATACAAATTTCATCTGTATTAGTTTATAACTGTAAAACCTACTGACTATCAATTAGTATATAGGTATATAAATTTACTATTCCGTTCAAATAAGTACATGTTTAAATTATTATAACTTTTTATTATTTTTTATTTTAGGTGATTGAATTGAGTAACTCAGCTTCTGAAGTTAAGATTGCTAGCTTTGGGGTAGAATCCTGGTACAGCGGCAGTGTTCGGCACTATGTATTTCGCAGAGTGTTCGTGAAGTAAGCTAAAAGGCGAGAGGTAACAATGTTAAAGGATTGAGGCATTTGCGTTTTGAGCGCACATTCTTGCTATGACTTTGTTCGGGTGGATACTTAAGAGTCTGCTACCAAGTTTGAGTAGATAAGTCAGGAGTGGAATAATTTTTGTTTCCTTGTATAGAGGGACATTTTTATAGAACTTTTTGTTTGTCCTCCTGAATTTATCAGTGCAGTGTCTGAGTATATTTCCTTCTAGGTCTTCAAGTTTTTTTGCGTAAGTGGGAGAAAGCGCAAACTACACCGGAAAGGCATACGCAATGATAGGTCTTATGACAGCCTTATAGACTAAAAGTTTTGTATTGGTTAACCACATACTGGAGTTCAGTCATTTTGATAATGTCATTGTGGCAAGTTTGGCCTTATTTAGTATAAGCTGTGCATGCCTGTTTAAGCCGAATTTGTTGTACAAGGTTACTCCAAGAAATTTGATTTCCCTGCGTAGAGGGATATGTCATACGTGTAAAGTTATAGTGATCTTTTTACTCTCAGAAACGCACTTTCGTTGCCTTTTACCATATGTGTTGCGGAAAAAGATTAGCTTACACTTGTTTGTGTTGACCATCAGTCCCCTTGAAAGGGGAAACCAATAAAAGCTAGGTTTAACAAGGTCGGTCCGAGTACAGAGCCTTGGGGTACTTCCGCTATCACTAGCACAAGATCTGAGAGGAAATTTTTGATACAGACCCGAAAGGGTTTTTCCTCGTAGTAGCTGATAAGTAGCTTAATGATTCCCGGTGGGAACGCTTGATAGCTTAATTTAAGAATGATCCAGACTTCCAGATCCTGTCAAAAGCTTTTTCTACATCCAGTTCGATCGCAACATTGCATTTCTTGTTCCTTAGGTTTTGACTCACCGTATTACTTACCACTAATAGAGCATTAACTGTTGAGTGCTGAGATTTAAAACAAAACAGGTTCAAATTTAATAAGCTGTGAGTTTCGCAGTATTCCATGAGTCTGGTTTTAATTATCTTTTCGAAGACTTTACAGCAGCGAAATAGGCGTGAAGTTCAAGATGTCCGAGTCCAAACCTTTTTTGTGGACAGGTAATATTTTGGCCGCTTTCCAGTTTATAGGAAAATAGGCAAGATAGATACAATGATTGAAAATATCTGTTAATGGCTTCGAGATGGACGTGGCGCATCCACGCAGGGCCTTGTTACTGATTTCATCGAAACCGTATGATTTTTTTCCATTTGTATTTTCGACTTCGTCTTTCGTGCAGAAGGTAATTCCCGGCTGCATTAACTCGTTTTTTGTCCGTTCCTTAATGATTTTATTTAGGCAAGAGATTTGGCTATTAAGCAGTACATGCTCGGCCCCCTCAGAGTTGAGGTGCCTTAAGTAAATTTTGTGTAATTTGTGTGCCCAGGAGTTTCGTATATCAATGAGCTTATGAGTTAAGATATACACGTTGTTTATGTAGTTTTTCTTCACAGGGACCCTATAGGAGGAATGTTTGTGGAGGGCTGAATTGATGGCTTTGGTTAGAGATGAAATTGCCACATTGACTTCTTCCTTTCATAGAGGAAGGTGCTGGCATAGGTTCAGCTTCTTCAGTGAGTTTGTTAAGTCTTTATTAAAGGTCTTCCAGTTAATGTTCTCATAATTAACAACTTTCACTTTATCTGATCGCACGGCTGATAGCGTTATGTTAAACTCTAACTTTATTCCGAGATGATCCGATAGTGCATAGAAAGTAGTGCATATGGGTTCAGCCTGCGTATTAGAGTCCAGAGAGTCCCACTTGGTCGAAATGCAGAAATGATCTAGGTAAGAGATCCTGAGCGCGGAAAAGTAGGGGTGCTGGAAGAGAGGTGTTTAGGAGGCCGTCATCGCTAATAGCGCGTTTCTACCGCACGATTACTGGCGAATCGTACGGTGGAAACGCACTATAAACCATTTATCTAGTAATTTTCTATTTTTTTTTTCAACCGAACCCTTCTAAAGTGAACTTCTAGCATTGAAATCCCCACCCCAGCCATATAAGTACAGCTTGCTGATACAAGTTAGGAAGATTGGTTAGGTCTAGGAGGACATCTGATGAGACATGGTTGGGCATGCAAATAGCATCCCCTATGAGTGACAGGGACCTGCTCCCAGTTTTGATATTAAGTTTACACACGGTAGCTGATTGATTGTAGCATGTCCCTCATTGTTGCAATTTGCACATTAAAAGAAGCCAACGCTGGGCTGTTTCAGACCTTTACTTCTGTCAACCCCACCTGATTGATGGTTTATGGGGCTGTCTGCTGGGCTATGTGGTTCCGTACATAACATGCATTTCTCTTCCGCGCAGCAGAATTTGGCTGTGTGCCCAAAGTTCTGCCATCTAAAACATCTTATGACTGTTCTTGCCCGAAGTCTTTTCCACCTGATACGTTGCTCTAGCACCGTTTTGATTTTTAGAAGCCCCTCAGGACGTTGGCCTTACGACAGTGTTACAGCAAATACATTCAATCTGTAATTTACTGTCTAGTCCAGGACTTCCCAAACTTTTTTCATTCACGACCCCATTTATGATTGCGAGTTTCTTGGCGACCCCATATAAATATCAAAGAAATATAAATTAATATTTTTTGATGATATATTTATTAGGTAACAATTTATAAACAACAACCATTAATTAAAATTATAGGAAAAAAATTAATGAGATGGATGTGCCTGTTTTTTGTTGCATTTGTTGGTTGATTGTTTTAGCAATGCCTTCCCGCTTGCAATATATATTTTCACTATTTATACTTTGTTGTTGTTGCATTTGTTAGTTGATTGTTTTAGCAATGCCTTCCCGCTTGCAATATATATTTTCACTATTTATACTTTGTTGTTGTTGCATTTGTTGGTTTGATTTTGGCAAAACAAACAGGCAAGTGCATTTTTTTTTGTTTAAAAGAACGAATTCACACAAATTTAAAGATAAAAAAAGTAAAAAGAAAGTAAAAAAATAGTAAAGTTTTAGGAAGTTAAGTTTTGAAATATAATAGAAAATAAAATAGGTGTGTGAGTGTGAGTCTGCACAAATACAAATCGAGATATTATAAAATCGTGTATTAAAATCTTTGACATTAAAAATCTCTGGCGACCCCAGAAATTTGTTACGCGACCCCATGTGGGGTCGCGACCCATACTTTGGGAAGTCCTGGCTAGTCTATACTCTTTACACTTGACTTTTCAGACAAAATATATTTTCGCATATCTGGACGTCAATCTGAAAACAATAAACGAAGGTGTTTACTCTAGAATATATTTTTCGTACCAAAAATAAGCTCTCTTGTTTTAATAAAGAATTTTTGTTATTGTTCAGGCCGGCGAAGAGTTTCGATAGAAAAATAAATAGAAATCGGATGACTATTCCAAGAATTTCATGAAAGAAATATGGTTATTACTTCTGATTTTTTGATAATATTGTTTTTATTCATGTTCCATATAGTTTTAAAAGACAATTAATGAGAAGAAAACTTTGATTTGAAATTATATAAAACGTATTTACTTATTTTTAAAATATGATTTTTCAAGTTTTTAGGAAATTTCGTTTGGTGTTTCTTGAATTTTATTTTTGATTTCTTCCATTTTGATTTCAAAAAACATTTTTCTGAGAGTAAGTGGTAGTGTTTTTTGTCTTATGTAAAAATTTTCATTTCCTAATGCTGAAAAATATTTTCCACCAAGTATATTATGCAATGCAATATTTCTTTTTAAGATTTTATCATAATATCTTATACCAGCATCTATAAATTCTGTAATTAAAAGGATTGATATTGCATGATTTTTTTTTCTTGAATATTATATATACCTTTTCCTTGTGCAGCTAAAATTTTATCAATATATGTTTCATAAGAGATTTGTGTGTAATCTTTTAAAAATGACCAAGTTCCTAAACCAAATAAACCAAGAAGTGTATATAAGACAATTCTTAGCTGTAATTAATTTTAATAATTAAACTCAAAAAATTTTTTTATATAAATTAATTATACGCTCATTGGTCTTAAAAAGAGTTGTAGTTTTTGATTAATTGTATAACCAACAGTATAAACACAAAGCAAAGTCCCAACTGGATACATTGAGTTCAATAAAACCTGATTTGTCTGAACCTGCAATATTGCTTTGCATATAGCAAAAACTTGTTCATCTTCGGTAAATAAAAGTGCATCTTGTAATTTTTGACCATCCTCTGAATCCCATTTTATTGGTTTACCACGAAGTGTAATGTCAGATCTATCAACATCAAGTATGGATTTATACCTAAAATTATCTGGCAAACCAAGTATTGCACCAGATCGAAATCTTGTAGTTCCTTGGAAGAAATTCTTATTTTATAAATTATTTCAAGCATAGATTTTTACCTGCTTGAAAAACGTCAAAGCCATTAACCATAAATGGTGTGATTGCATCTCGTTGTAATTGACTTAGTTTTAATTTATCAAAAGCCAGGTGAACACGATTTAGTAATTCAGTTGGTACTTTTTCTTCAAACCCATATCTATACTAATATTTAGGAAAATATTTTTTTGCTAAGATAAGAGAAATTTTACCGGTAGCGTTGAATAAATTCACGATAATTATTTATTAGAAGAGAATGTGGGAGGTAGTTGGCAAGGAATAAGGACATTCCTGTAAAACATGCTCCTCTGTAAACTAACTTTCTTCCACTTAACGAAGAAAAATATTTAAAGAACCTTATTGTTTTGCTCGTCATATTTAAGCTAAAGTAAATTGCCTCACACTAAATTCAGTTGTCAATGTCAAATTCTAAGCTGCGTTTACATAAGAGTTTTTAAAAACTAGGTTGTGTCTACATTAGCGAATTGGACAGCATAATTATAGATTATATTAGTTAGGTTAGGTGATTAAAATAATACTAAATAAATGTTGAATGTTTTTCATTTCGTTTATTTTTTTAATAAAATATGATCTATTTTTATATTCATGAATTCAATTGATTCATTTCAATTGATTATATCATTAACATAACTAGGTTAGGCCAGATTATTATGGGACCGCCCTCGTATGCCAAACTTAAATTAAAAATATAGATTGTTTATTTTAAATTTCTAATTCTTTAAGCATAATCAGAAATTTGAAATGTAATTTCTAATGGCTAATTTCATATTAACCACTGTTTAAAATAATATAGTAAAATGTAAAATTCACTATTGAACGGTTTTTGCACTATTTTAACTAAATTTTCAAATAAAAACTATGTTATTTAAAATTAATTATTAATACTACTAACGTTGTGTAGTCAATAATTATTAAACAACAACTGAAACGCGATGAATATTTTTTAACTTAAAATTATGTATATCTTTTTACTTTACCTGTAAATCCTAATGTAAGCTAGTTATATATTATCGTTAACATTAACATTAAAATTTTCCACCAAAAAGGCTCTAAAAAAAGGGTAGGAGTGTCCTTAAATTAAATTAAAGATTAAGTATAAAGTTTTAGTAGAATAACATATTTTAACAATTTTTAGTATGAAATTATAATTATTACTTAGAAAGAAATTGTTACAGTTTTTTTTTTTTCAATTTTTCTGTAAACATAAATACTTGCTTAAAAATGATGCAAAGTAGGTTGTATAATAAAATAACTTATTATAACAAACAATACTCCATAAGCTGATGTAAAACTGACTCCAAGAAAAAGACCTACAGCTCCTCCAAGTGAAACTAAGAATTTTGCTATATTTTTAAAAACCAGAAGCAAATATAAAATAATAATACCAAGAAGATCGTCAAATGTGAATAAAACATCACGTTTTCTTCGTACTTTTGGTATTATCAAATCCCAACGAACATGTGCTTTTGGCTGCCATCCAACTGATGGATCATAAATCCTTGTAACAAAAAGTTAAAAAGTTAAAATTGAAAGGATTAAAAAAATATACCATTCATGTTGTTCTGTTGACTGAAAATAGTAATCCTGATCTGTACAGGTGCTAGGGCACTCACAAGTTTTGAAACCTAATGATGGCCATTTAGACAATGAAAGACATTTAAATCCTAGAAGGCTACATTCTGGTCCATCTTTTATCCATATAAATATATATTTAATTTAATTTAGGAGTAAATAATAAAAATAGAAAACAGTTTACCCATAAAGGAATAGAAAAATGGAACACAATTACATTTTTTTAGTGCCAATAAAGCACGGCATCGGAAAAGACAGAATGATTTAGTATAGATCTAAATTAAAAATTATTGTATACTCGTATATGTACATTTTTGCATTATTTTTGTCGTCTTACGGGAAAATTTCCTAAACCTTCGTCTTTAAAAATACATTTACGTTTTTCAACTTCTAAGCCACGTAGTTTTTCACTTGCTCTAAGATGTTAAAATTAATTAAGAAATATTATGATCTTTTACCGATTTTTAAAACTAATTTTTAAATTGCTTTAGTGAAAACAAAAAAAAATTTGCAAAATTCTTATTGAAATTCTAACAGGGCTACTAATACAAATTAAAATAATTGTTTGATTGTTTGTGGGTATTGCAGATATTTTTTATACGTAGTGCTTTTCAATTTCTACTGTAATTTATTTTTTGATTAATTAAGTTAAATTTCTTTAAAAAATCCTGACAGTTAATTTAGGTGGTTATAAGAAGTGAGAATTAACGAAAAATATCGGAGTATTTAGACTAAAACTAAGCAAACTCATCAAGACTTTTTAGTCTTTTATAATGTTATTTTTATCCCAATGAAAAACACCAATTGGTAAGGTCCGACCGAGAATGATTTTTTATTCTCGGCCGAGACCGAGACCGAGAACGAGAAAAAATATATTATCGACCGAGACCGAGACCGAGAACGAGACTGAAAACATAGCAGCTAAAATGGGTAATCCATACAAAATTTCCGTCGTTGTATTGTAATAATGAGTATAAGCTTCGGTGGAGAATGGGTATAAGATAGTTAAAAGTTAAAAGTGCAAAAAATGCAATAAATTGTTATATTTTCTGTGTATGAGTATATGGACATTTTTAATGCTCAAAATTAAATAAGCTAATGTTATGACACAAAAACAGTAATTTTTCTTGATTTTCGCCTTTTAAGTTGTGCCGCCTTTCATCATATAGCTGCCCAGCTCTACTAAAAAGTCTCAACGCTAGTCATAGGCGTTTCACACAGAATTGATATTACAATTTTGATTCCGGCATTTTGTAAATTTGTATGGAAAATTCAATCTCCTCTAATATATTGTAATATTTCAATTGCAATATGAGAGCCTGTGTGAAATGCCTATCAGTGGAGCTGATAAAACTTTGCTGGCTTATGATAGCTTACTAATAGACTGGCACGTGTGCAGTCTCGGCTATGGCCGAGAATCTCGGCAAAATTAAGCCGAGAACGAGAACCGAGATCTCGGCCTGGATTTCGGCCGAGAGTAGGCCGAGACCGAGTTCTCGGTCGGACCTTACCAATTGGTACCAAAGTCCGCAATAAAATTTTTGATGGATTCTGAGTACTTGGCCATCGTTCTTTTTTCTTTTTGAAGAAGTCGAACTTGATCTATTTCATTTACTCCTACATGATTGCCTATTTCCCATATTCTTATGAAAATCTAATCCTATCTAATCAAACTAATCTTGTGTGTCGTTGTTATGTTAAAAAGAAATATATGGACTAGATTTAGACTACGTCAACTTTGTTATGTAATTATCAAATACGATTTTTGTGTATTCAGTGTAATTAGTCATGCAAATATACTTACACTGTTTCTGTTACTTTTATTTTGAGTGATAGTTCACTTTTTGATGGTAGGCCTAATGTACTCGAATCAGTAAAGTCATATGGTGAATGTAAAGCAACCTAAAAAATAAAAAAAATAGGCATATATATTTCAAACACTACATTGAAAAGTCTGAAAATATAATTTGAAGTTATATTGACGTTATTTCAAAATCTGCTCTACTGTTACAATATATTACTAGAAATAAAATTTTGCTAAAAATATTAAAACTGAAATAATTATAAATATTTTGATATTTTTCTTACATCTAAATGGGATTCAAATGTATTAACTTTGATGAAACATTGTAAGGCACCATAAGGACAAGATAATGGACGTCGTTCTATTTCTGATGAAGTATTCCTAAAAAAAATTTAATAAATTATTTTAAAATAAATTTTGATGTTATATTAAAATTTTAATATCTACTTTTCAACAGAAAGAATTGATGAGATCGCTGAGTTTGCTATCCAACAAATACCTTTTTCGGTCATAATACGATCAGTAAAAACTTCAGCAGATCCTTTAAAAACTGTTGTTTCAACATCTGGATTAATGGTTGAATTTAAAATTGCTTCCTTTAAATCAATATTTTTAAATTTATCATTATCAGCATATTTGCTCAGCTCTTTATAGTTATTGACAGTAGTTTTTAAAAGAATTCTTAGAAATTTTACAGCTTCATTGTAACTTTCATTATTCTTATCAATATTCCAAGTTCTGTTAATAAAAATAAAAAATTAATTATTATTTTTTTATAAAATGTTTACCTTTTTATGTAGTCATTAGCTTTTACAGGATCAAATGTATCATTGTAGCAAAAAGTTGCTGCGGGTAATGTATTGTCCCAATTACGATAATCTCTTACCAAAGATACAACCATTTGACTGATTAAATAATGGTTATACTGTACCATGCATACATACCCAGCACCAAATGATGTAAATATTATTAATAAAGTCCATAAAATTCTGTAAAATGATTTTTATTTAGATCAAAAAAGGAAAATTAATATTGTATTTTTTTAACCTTTCTAATGGCTGTAGTGACTTATCAAGAACATGGCTGATTCCATGAATTTCAGTTGAAGTCAAAAAATCCTTGATAAAATTTTCAACAAATTGAGAAAAACGTTTTAGGTATCTACTCATTTTGAATTACACTTCAACAATCCTATAAGGTAACTGAATTTCATAGTTTAGAAGTCAACAATTGACAAATCGGCTTTTTAATTTAATTAAAGTTAACATTTTTTTTAGTATTAGAAATATTGTTGATATGAATCAGCTAATTTATTTTAAGTTATTTATTAAGTGCGTACTTTACTTAATTAAAAACTAAATTTTTGTTCTATTGAAAAGGCAATCATTATTGTTTTCCACTTATATTAATTTTTCATAAAATCATATTTTATTTACAATTTTTATCTTTTAAATAGCATTATAACATTAATTTAATTATTTTTGGAATAATTTTTAGATTTGTTTTTACAACAAATGTACGAGGTAAATAAATCAGCGAGTGGTATGAAAATAATATACTTTAAAATAACAAATATAATTTTATAAACTGATAAAAAGCTCACACCAAGAAAAAGTCCAACCGCTCCACCAAATGAAACTATTAAATTTAAAATTTTTAAAAACTGATATTTTGAATAAATGAAACTAATACCAAGAAGATCTTCAAATGTAAATAAAACATCACGTTTTATACGAACTTTAGGAGCAATTAAATCCCAGCGAACATTTACTTTTGGACTCCATCCAACTGTTGAACTAAAAGGCCTAGTTGTAAAAATTTGCAAAAAAACTACATTGAATATTTTGAAAATGATATTTCATTTCACTTCTTAAATGTTTCTATAGAATGCAAATAGTATTTTTCATCTGTGCAAGTATTTAGACAATCACAGGTTTCAGTTTTTAAAGTTGGCCAGTTAAAATCGAGAAGACATTTAAATCCTGATATACTGCACTGTGGTCCATCTAATTTATTTAAATTTATAAATGAAATTTAACTAGTTAAATATTAAAATTATTTTACCTATGAATGAGTAGAAAAATGGAATACAATTACATTTTTCAAGTGAAAACAAAGCACGACATCGGAAAATACAAAATGACTTACTATAAATCTGATATTTGGAATTGAAATTTAATTTATTATATTAAAAAACTTATGTTTCCTTACTGGATAACTGTCCATGCCTTCATTTCTAAAAATGCATTTACGGTTTTCTACTTCTAGACCTCGCAACTTATCACTTGCTCTAAAATATGAAAAATATTTAAGTATGATATAAAGAAATAATAGTTGAAGTTAAATACGTTGTCTAAAAAAATTCCGGGGTTTGAATTTTTGTTGTTGCTGTTGTTTGAAATAAGAGCTATATTTCTTTCTATTTATTTCTCTCAATAGTCACACAATTTTGATATCTTTGTACAGATACATAATAGTATAATCGATAAAAGAGTTTTTTGAACTGCACGTCATTGAATTGTTGTGATATTGATTTGTGATATTCTGCTGGGCATTGTTTACATTAAATATGTTTCAATTTTTTTCTTTATTTATTGTCTTTAAACAATTTAACAAAGATCAGTAGTATTAGATATTGGTATTTTTTTTGCCTTTCAATTGGATAAATTTATTTGGGGGAAGATGTAAAAATTACTGAAGAAGAGTTTAACCAGTTTATAACAGGCCATCCAAATTGAATATTTTTTGACTTCATGGATAGCATGGATAACATAAAATATTCTTTCGATCTTTTCTGATTGACTTTGGCTATTAATATTGAAAAATAAATTGTTCATTCGTAAGTAGTACAACGCTACATATTTTTAAAGAAATTTTTAGTTTTCTACAAAGTAGCTATATGTATTTATTCTTACTTAGAATACTTTTCTAGTTTAAATAAAGTTAAAAATGAATTTTTAAACAGGATAGCTTAAGATCAAAATGGGAAATTCAAGAATATAACAAAAAAAATTACGAAGGACTGTAGATGATATAGCAGCATTGCTAGGAATTTTTAAGATTTTGGAGGATCCAAACTTAACGATAGTTATGTGGGTAGTATTGAAATTTTTATATGAGATTATATTGTGTAAAAATGGAACTTAATTTTGGAGTTGTCGTTTATTATTATTATTCATTATTTATTTTTATTGGTATCTTTAATTTAACAGATAAATAAAACACATGAAAATAATAACTTCTTGACATATGAAAGAATAACAGCTATTGACAGGTGCTGCAATTTTAGTAGTAATTTTGGTAGTAAGCCGAATGGTTATTTTTTTTGTATGGACTCATCTGAAGTAAAGGCACGAATGTGCTATGTACGAGTATTAAGGATAGAAACCATTAATATAGAATCAAAAATTTCTGTGAGAAATTTATTATTATTTATTCATTTTCTAATAATTAAACTTACATAGTCTTTGTCACTTTTATTTTGATCGATAGCTCTGTCCTTTTGTCTAATTTGATGGTATTTGAATCGATTGTCATGAGCTCGTATGGTGAATGTAAGGCTACCTAAAAAAGATGCAAATAATGAAAAAAAATTTAAAAGCTTTCAATCTAAACCTTAACTTTGTTCTTTATAGCATGCTCTAATATGAAATTTCATGTATAATTTATGGGTCTATAACCAATAAAATTTAAGTACCTACAAAAATATAGCTTGTTAGATTCCCAATATTTTTTAATAGAATTCCTTAGGAATTTCAACAACAAGATAGAGATATTAAATCACTATTATTAATAATAAGATTGATTGTTTAAAAATAAATATATTCCATTAAATATATTCATAGAATTTAGGATATGAAAAGATGTTTCTGAGTTCAACTTTTCTTTTCTCGCAGGAACAAATCAAATTAATTACGAAAAACTTCTTGATCTTTAGGTAATAAAGTATAGATATATCAATTCATAAAGTGATGCGGGTCAGAATAAGGAAAACTAGTGCAACCGACTATAATTGTTTCTCATATGTTCCCGCGTTTGTAGCCGACATGTTTATTGTTTAGCTGAATAGAAAATAATGAACAATGTATTTTTAGAAAAAGTGAAAATTTAAAAAGTTTTAAGCTTAATTTTTGAATATGTATGACTTATAACTTAATTTGCCAACTTAATGAATATTTTAGCTCATATAATTTTAGCACTCTCTTTTTGCGAAACCTCTACCTGCACTAGAATTTCGATATATTTAAGTAAATAAAGATACCCAAATAATAAAAGTCATAAAAGTAAAATAAATGATCTTTAGAATATTAACGTAGGAATTTAAATAAAAATGCAAAAATTTCTTTGATTCTTGGTGAAAATAATAAATTACAAAGACTTTTACCACAGTACTTTTTTGTTTTTAAAATATAATGTTTTTCTATTTAAATAGTATTTTCTATAAAGTATAGTTTGACATACCTCTAAGCTGGAGTCAAATATATCAACCCTGATAAAACAAGCTTGGACACTGTAAGGGCAATGTAATGAGCGTTTTTCTAATTCAGATATGTTTTTTCTAAAAATTTAATTTTAAGTAATTAGCAATATATTTTGTTTTTATACTTACTTTTTTATTAGTAGTAATGAAGAAACTGCTGAATTGACTATCCAACAAATTCCTTTTTCGGTTATAATACGATCGGTAAAAGCTTTAGGAGAACCTTTAAAAACAGTTGTCTCAACTTTTGAATTGATTGTAGAGTTTAAAATTGCTTCCCTTAAATTAATTTTTGTAAATTTTTCATTATCAGCATACATAGCCAGCTCATTATAATTATTTACAGTGACATTGGAAAGAGTCTTCAAAAATTGAAATATTTCATTATAATTTTCTGCATTTTCATTAATGTTCCAAGTTCTATTTATAAATAGTTCAAATATAAATGTTTTAATTATGCTTTGCAAAACTAAAAATTAAAATCACATTTCAATAAAATAAAGATTACGAAAGTTTATTTTGAGTCCCTTTTTATAGAAATTTAGATTTAAAAATAAAAGAAAAATGAAAATTATAGGGAGAAGATATCGAAAGCAAGTTAAATTAAAGTATATGAAAAAGATCTCGAAAGTTTATTTTGAGTCCCTTTTTATAGAAATTTAAATTTAAAAGCAAAAGAAAAATACAAATTTTAGAGAAAATATATCGAAAGCAAATTAAATTAAACTATATAAAAAAGGTAAAAAGTTTATTGAAATTACATTTTTAATATGATTAGGAATATTTACCTTGTTATGTAGTCATTAGCCTTTACAGGATCAAATGTTTCATTGTAACAAAAGGTTGCCGCGGGAAGTGTATTGTCCCAATTACGATAATCTCTTACCAAAGATACAACCATTTGACTGATTAGATAATGATTGTATCGTGCTACACAAATATACGCAGCACCAAATAAAGCTAATATTATAAACGTAATCCATAAATATCTACAAAATTAATGAATTTAAAATTTTAATAAAAATATAATTAAAATACCAACCTTTCGAAAGGATGAAATTTAGAATTTTGTACATGATTTATACCATGAATATCTGTTGCTGTTAAAAAATCCCTTGTAAACTTTTTCTGTATCAAATATATACGTTTTAAATATTTTCTCATTGCTTTTTGTACTGCTAGGGACGAACTTATAGTTTATGTAGAATTTGATAGAATAAATGCAATTTATATAAATGATATAAAGCTCTAGTGTTTAATAAATCAAAGCTTTGATTTATTTTCAACAATTTTTATGTAATTATGTACTTACGATTAGCTTAATGTTCATTATTCTAAAAGTGTAATTTTTATAGAAAAGCTTGAGAGCTATATATTTTATCTTATATTATAATATAAGTATAACATAATTACTAGTCTCTAATTATTATTGATAGATTATTTATTTTTTAAATATCTCCTATTTTTTTTGGATTTCTTCTGTGTACATATAGACAAAATGAGTGTAATTAAACTGTATATCGGTACAAAAATTAAGTATTTCAAAATTAGAAATGAGATTCCATATACTGATAAAAAACTGACACCAAGAAAGAGTCCAACAGCTCCTCCAAAAGAAACTAAAATTTTAATTTTATAATAATTAAAATTCATATTATAAAAAATAAAAACTAATACCTAGAAGATCTTCAAATGTGAACAAAACGTCTCGTTTTATTCGTAATTTAGGTGTCAGTATATCCCACCGGAAAAAAGTTTTTGATAAAATGTCCTTTTTACTATTAATCGAATTTAAATTTAAAAAAAAATCTTTTACAATCATTATTGACAAAATAAATTATTTTTGAAGTAATATTACCTGGTCTCTTTGTTTATATTTTGTACAAAATATTGCTGGTCTCTACAAGTGTTTGGACATTTGCAAATATGATTTAACCAGGATGGCCAGGTGAATTGTAATAGACATTCAAAACCAGATGGTGTACAGTCTGGTCCATCTTATAACAATTATCGTTATTAATTAAAAAGAAAAAATAAAATATTTTGTTTACCCATGAATGGATAAAAAAATGGAATACAATTGCAGGCATCAAGCGCCATTAGAGCACGACATCGTAAAAGACAAAATGATTTGCTATAAATCTAACATATATAATATTTTTTTTTTTTTAATATTTTTATTGATATAATATTTTTTACTGGAAAGTTTTCTAACCCTTCGTCCATGAAAATGCATTTCCGTTTTTCTAGGGCCAAACTTCTGAGTTTATCACTTGCTCTAAAATTGAATTTATAAAATTATTAAAGCAACAATGGTTTTTAGATTTTTGAATTGAATAAAAGACGATACATTAGTAGTTAAAACGAAAAATGAAAATTAATATTTTTGATATTTAAGCAGAAACGGGGCTACACCCGTTAAGCTAACTTGTGAGTATCCCTTGCGAAAGGTCACAAAATCAATTCTTTAAGTTGATTTTCTAACCTTTTGTGTATTAAGATCTGAATTATGGGAACTTTTGTCATGTTTTGTTTTTACAAAACTTTTCAACTTTATTATTTATAAGACCATAAATTTTAACCGAAAATCAAAACTAGCATTATTATTATTAAAAGTATTATATTTTGCAGATCAAAAACTACTTACACAGTTTCTGTCACTTTTACTTGAACTTTAAGATCACTCCTCATTTTACCGGGTATTGTTGATGAAGCCATAGTTACGAACTCATATGGTGAATGTAAAACAATCTAAAAATTATGATTTTATAGATAAAAATAAAAAAATTTCATTCATATTTTGTATTTTCTGTGCATGCTCACTTAATATAAGATTATTACGTGTACCTGATTCGTGTTTGCTTTTACGTAAACTGTTACAGAAAATGTGTATCAATGTATCAATTTTTTATAAATGAATTAATGCATTCCTAAGAATAAAAAACTCAATCTAGAAAGTAAGCATCATAGATTAGCTATCTTTCTTCGACAATAGATTCCTACTTTTATAATGTTTGTCACTCACAATCAGAAGGAAAAAATAAAGTTGAGGTTTGTTAACTTATAATTCAGGCACGTAGAAAATTTTAGATAACAATTATTATTTTTTATACAATATTTAATAAATTTATTTACCTCTGATGATAAATTGAGCATTTCAAAGTTACCAAAACATTGTAATGCTTCATAAGAGCAAGATAAAGGTAGTTTTTTCAAATTTAAATTTGTGTTGCTGAAAAATGATAATAATTAATTAATAAAAATATAACACTTTTTAGTGTTCGAGAAAAGAAGTAATTTGCACATACTTTTTTAATGACATTATTGAAGAAAATGGGGAATTATATGTCCAACATAATCCTTTTTCGGTTATAATGCGATCCAGCATTAAATTACTAGTCTTTTTAAGAGTTAAATCTAATTGTAAGTCATAAGTAGTGCTTAGGATTGATTTTCGTAACTCAATATTTTCATATTTTTCAATATCTGCATACATTATTATATCATTATAATTTTGAGCCGTTGTGTTAATAAGGATATTTAAAAATTTTAATGCTTCAAAATAGTCATCGTTTTTTGTAGTTATATTCAATGTTCTATTAAAAATAAGATTAGAAATTTGTATTTAATAATAATTATATATGACTATCTTTACTTTTTAATAAAATCATCGGCTTTTTTAGGGTCGAGTATATTAAAATAACAAATTGTAGCAGCAGGAAGAGTACGATTCCAAGCTCGGTAATTTCTCTCTAAGGACGAAACTGTTTGACTAATCAGATAATGATTGTATTGTGTTAAACATGCATAGACAGCACCAAAAAATGCTGATAATATTAATGTAATCCATACTAATCTATAGGAAAACAAATAAAATATTTATAAATTAGAAATATTTTGGATAAAATATATTTATTACCTTTCAAAAGGATGAAAAGTTTCATTCAAAATGTGATGGATTCCATGAATTTCGGTTGCTGCTAAAAATTCTTTAAATATATTTTTTAAAGTTATAATTTTACGTGTGCAATAGTTTCTCATCCTCAATATTGCTTGGCTATTGAAAATTAATTTATTTTGCCTCTCTTTTTATACGGAAAAAAGCCTTAATTTCTTTTCGTTTGATAAGAATATTTTATTGTTCTCTAATGGACTAAATGAATTAAGTAATAAATTGTTCATACATTTTCCTTATGTGATTTAATTTTAACGTTGATGATGCAAGATATAATGATATTGCTTAATTAGTTTTTAAGTTTTTGTAAATGATTTTCTATTGTTGGAAGATTAGAATTGATTTTTATGTTATAATTATTGAAATAATTGAAACTATGTATGTTTTTGGTAGCAAAAACAACGTAAAATGAAAAACATATTTATTTTTTAGTATATGCCTGAAATTTTTAATACATTTTCTGATTAAGATTAATTTCCATTATAATAAGCGCACTATGTCTTTCATTTGTTTATATATTATAGTATAATAATTAATTGTTATGAAAAAATTTCTACATGTAGTAGTATCGCACTTTCTTTAATACATTTACTGAGTACTATTTAATGGGGTAGGTCTGGTAGAGGTATTTAAAAAAAATATATTTTTGCATATTTCAAAGGCAAAAGCCAATAAACTAAATAAAAGGATTTCACTTTTCTGCAGTTTTATTGTATGTCGAATTGGAGTTTTTTTTATTTTGAATTCTATTTGATAAAATGAAAGCATTTGATATTGAAATCATGAAATTTCATTAAAAAATGGACATTTTTTATTAAAAGATAAGTTGAAGTTCCGTTGAATATTTTTTATGTAGTCACTTGATTTGAAATTATATTTAAAAAAAAGTAAGTAAGTGTTTATCATACCCAATATGAAGAAAAACATTTTTTATGGCAACAAAAAACATATATTCACTACATATTTACATATCTTATAGACAACATAAAAAAGAAAATCATATACATGCAAACCCAACTAAGAAACTTTATTCTACATCAATGTTTGCAAAATTCTAATATAAAGGCTGCAACAAAAAAATTGAGAATAAAAAAACCATAGCAGAAGTTTTGATGCAAGTCTAGTTTCCTGCTGAAGTTTCATTTTTTTTTGTAGTATTTGATTATGCTAATAAGATTTAATATTTTCTTCTTGTTACGCTATTTGTCTTATGTGGACAACAAATTTAAAGTTTTGAGCTTAAATTTTATGAATTAATTTAGCAAAAAAAAGAACCAATTAGTTAAGTTGTTTGTATTCTTAGGGTACACAAAGGAGGAATATTTTTTAGTATATAAGTTTAAAATTTTACTTTTGCTCAATAAAGTTAGTAATAAATTGTTACAAAAAGCAAATTCTATTTCTATGAAGGTTATATTTTTATTCAAAAATGTCTGGTGTTTTTTTGATTTAAAATTAACTTTGCTGTGACAATATCATGGTAGTTCATTTTTTTTTTATAAATTCTATTTTTCCTTTTGATGCTTTTTATGTGTGCTTACAAATAACAGAACAAAAAAGTTAGCCCGGCTAACATATTTAGTTACATTACAAGACAAAATTCTTTTATTTTTTTCAGAGTCAGATAAAGTTCTATCCTCAAGTTGAACTATGAAAAAAGTAAATGATTGCTTTTCGAAATTATAAAAGTTTTTTTCATAAAGTAGAGTAGAGAAGCTAGATCCCGTAAAATTTTTTGGATAGAGTTAATGTAGTTCCCAAGCAGTTATATAATTTGGACACGTGCGTGATGTATTTGACATGAAAATAGAAGAAGTTGAAAGGCATTTTCCTGTAGGTAAATAATATAATTTTCAATGTCCTTACTGTCCTTATATATGTTACCGTTAAAGTATGAAATCCGTTATTTCATAGAATACCTAGTTATTCCATGGAATAACTGATCGTGTCCGTTAAAGTGTAAAACTCTCTTGTATTTCATGGTTTAACTAGTTATTTCATAGAATAACGATCTGCAGCCCGTTAAAGTGTAAAATAATCGATATCATATATCTCGCACGACAAATACATTTACCTTTTACTCCTACTGTGTTGTTGGCGTATTGGCGCCAGTCAATTCCGGTTAGTTGATTGCTTACACGTACAGTGCCAGCACGTGGCAGGTATTGAGATACATTTATTTTTTAAAGTTAGAATTCAGTCATTTGTTATTACGTTAATTTAGTGTGCTTATGTTAAAGTGCAATTATTTTTAAGACCTTAAATTGCTTTGAACAATGAATTCTTTAAGTGATAATGTAAAAAAAGCTGCAATGAAAGAAAAGTTTGAATCTTTACTAAATAAGCGTGATGTGAAAGAAAACAGTGCTTTGCTCACCCATGAAAAATTATTAAGTTTGATAGCTGATGTAAAAAAATCTAAAACATCAGATAAGAAAGTGCCACGTGATTATTGGTTACTTCAACATTACGATGTTCTTGAAGTTCAAGGAGTAGAAAAATTAATAGTCCCAGTAACAAATGCAACACCAGACGTAATGTTTTATTGCTCAAGTGATTCTTTGTTTGACATTTTGTACGAAACTCATTTAGCTATTGGGCACGGTGGTAGAGACCGAATGATAAAAGAACTTAATCGTCGTTACAAAAATATTACGCAAAATGATATTAAGATTTTCCTGAATTTTTGTGAATCTTGTCAACAAAAACGCAAAGTGGGCAGAAAAGGTGTTGTTGTTAAGCCCATGATTTTTTCACATATGAATTCAAGATGTCAGGTTGACCTCATAGATTTTCAGTCACAACCTGATGGAAACTATAAATTTATTTTAGTTTATCAAGATCACCTTACAAAGTTCGTGGTTTTAAGACCTCTTCAAACAAAGAGAGCAGAAGAAGTTGCAGGGCAGTTGCTTGATATATTTCTGTTGTTTGGAGCCCCATGTATATTGCAGTCGGACAATGGAAGAGAATTTTGTAATAAACTTATTGATGACTTAAAAGTAACTTGGCCAGAGCTTAAGATCGTGCATGGCAAACCAAGACATAGCCAAAGTCAAGGCAGTGTTGAGAGAGCCAATCAGGACATAGAAAATATGTTGACGACTTGGATGCAAGACAACCAGTCAACTTCGTGGAGTAATGGGTTAAAATTTATCCAGTTTATGAAGAACAGAGCGTTCCATTCTGGCATTAAAAGGTCCCCCTACGAAGCTATGTTTGGTTGCGCTGCTAGAGTTGGACTGTCAACAACTGCCATTCCGAAGGAAGCACTTAATTCGTTGGTCGACGAAGATCAATTACAAAATACTTTAACTGCAATGAATGTTTCTTCTCAACCTGATAATGAAAAAGTAGTTGAACAAACAGTATTAAATAATCCCATTGCAAAAGTATGTGTTGTCTGTTCAAAAGAATGCAGTGAAGATATAGTTTGCTTCAAATGTATGCAGCCTGTCCATATATCATGTTCGGAAGATGAAGTTGAGCAGAAAACTTGCAAATTGTGTTTTAATGAACTTAGTGTTCAAAGAGAAAGAGAAAAGTCTAAAAAATGTTTAGAAATTCAAGCGAAAAGGATGAAATTAATGTCAGATAAATCTCATTCTGAAGCCTCTGTGGGGTTTACCGTCCGTATCCCAGTGCCTGAAGTTGACAGAGGAAAAGGTGATGCTAGATCTATTTTAGCTATCATCATAAAAATAACCGAAGAAGGATTTTTCCAATTGGGTACAAGAAACGGCCGCATAAAACAATTATATTCCCGATCCCAGTTCAGTGTCTGCGAACAAAAATTAATTAAAATCGAAGAAGTACCGGATGTAGAAATATCGCTCCGGTCGGTTGCTACAGCTCAAAGTTTAGGTACTGGTCAGGGATTTAAAAAATGTTCGTGTAAAACCCAGTGTAACAACAAAAAATGTTTTTGTTTTAAAAATAATGTTCTTTGTAATTCCAAGTGTCATTTTAGTAATCCTTGTTGTAACAAATGATTTTATGGTACGTTTCCATAAATACCATTAGAAAATCATTGACAAAAACTTAAAAACTAATTAAGCAATTTCGTTATATCTTGCATCATCGGCGTTAAAATTAAATCACATAAAGTAAAATATATGAACAATTTATTAGGTACTTAATTCATTTAGTCCATTAGAGAACAATAAAATATTCTTATCAAACGAAAAGGGATTAAGGCTTTTTTCAGTATAAAAGGAGAGGAAAAATAAATTTATTTTCAATAGCCGAGCAATAATGAAGATGAAAAACTATTGCACACGTAAAATTATAAATTTGAAAAATATATTTAAAGAATTTTTAACAGCAACCGAAATTCATGGAATCCATCACATTTTGAATGAAACTTTTCACCCTTTTGAAAGGTAATAAATATATTTTATGAAAAATATTTCTAATTTATAAATATTTTATTTGTTTTCCAATAGATTTGTATGGATTATATTAATATTATTAGCATTTTTTGGCATGTTTAACACAATACAATCATTATCTGATTAGTCAAACAGTTGCATTCTTACAGAGAAATTACCGAGCTTGGAATCGTACTCTTCCTGCTGCTACAATTTGTTATTATAGTATACTCAACCCTAAAAAGCTGATGATTTTATTAAAAAGTAAAGATGGTCATATATAATTATTATTAAATACAAATTTATAATTTTAATTTTAATAGTAACTTAAATATAACAAAGAACTACAACTATAACTATAGTTTAATTATTATCATTTTTCGGCAACACAAATTTAATTAAATTGTTTATTTTACACTTTAACTGTCTCTCATTAGTTAATTTATAGAATACCTAGTTATTTCATAGAATAACTAGTTTAAGTGTCAAATCAATAATATATTACACACTTTAACGGATACGATCAGTTATTCCATAGAATAACTAGGTATTCTATGAAATAACGGCATTAAATACTTTAACGGTAACATATACATAAAAAAAGCTTTGAATTAAAGTATGATGGCTTATTAAAATAAAATATGCCAATTGTTTTTCATAGTTCCCTTTTCATCTTCAAATATTTTTTGGTTCTTTATAGTACCAAGCCCAGCTAAAATATGGATAAGTAAAGAATCTGTGCTCTAATGGCCTTGGTTTTTCCTTACCTTCCTTTTTTTTTGTTCTCTTTGATATATGGCGTTACACTCATTATTTAAAGTATAATATTTTTATTTTCTATCTATTTAATTTAAGAAAAGCCAGTGGTGTAAGTGGTACGAGGCTCCTTTAAGATTATAACGCTATATATGTATATTACAAACTTATCATGCTGTTACATAACCTGATACCCTTAAATCATGGTTCAAGTGCTGACTCCTTCTTTCAAAGCACCAATATTATATGTTCTTATTAGATAGCAATCATCATTGCAAATGATTTCTCTTAAATCAACAACAATAACTATTTATAAAACTTTTAGCTCTTTGTGCAGAGTACTCTAAAAAACTTTGATAAGTATTTTTTTGTAGACAACTAAGATATTTTTTGATGTAAACGAAGCTAAAGAGAAGTTTAAAATAATAGTTTTTAAATAAAACAGCAGTCATTTTTAGTTTTTAAATGAATAAAACCTATACTTAAGAGATAGTATCATTTTATTTTAGATATAGTTACAAAGTATAAAAATCATACAATGACTTGTTATATATGTATTATAATCAAAAGCAATAAAATAGTAAAATAATTTTTAATAAAAAACTTATTCACATTAATTTTATACGATACTTTTAAGATAAGTAGTTTTCACTGTAAGCACTAGAATTTTGTTTTGCATTTGAATAAGAAAATTTCACATTGATACGTTCTTTGCGAATTTTTCTAATAATCGCAAGATACGATCCTAAAGTAGAATTGAAAGTATAGCTACTTTCATCTATCCAACTTTGCAAAGTATTAATCTTAACAAAAATGCTTGGAAATCCATATTTACCACAAAAAAGACCTCCTTCGGCAAGACCAACTAATTTGTTTTTAATAATTAAACCATTTCCAGAGTCACCATTACAAATATTTTTTTTGGAGCTACCCCCACATGCTACATTGTTAGGACCACTTACTGTAATTCCAAAATATAATTGACATGATGCTATTGTTATATTGATACAATTTAAATTGTATGCAAGTTCACTTGAATAACTTGTTTTTCCAAATCCACATATCAATCCTCTCTTAATACTTGGAATAGTATATTTTAAGCCTGGCATAGCCACACATTTTACATAAGGACTTTTAGTAATTTGTTTCTGAAGCCATATTATTCCAATATCATAACTTTCAAATTCTTTATATGAATTTTGAGTTTTATTATATCTTGGATGAATTCCGAAAGCTTTTAAGGAATGTTTCAGCCCACCATGATATATATAATTGGAACCCACCCGAACAAATAACTCATGTACGTCTGCATCTTTAATGCAGTGAGCTGCTGTAAGAACAATTTTTTTAGAAATAATTGATCCTCCACAAAATGTTGTTTTTTCAGTATTATTGGAAAGGTTTCTTTCATGAAGAACAATTGCTAACCAAGGAGCTTGTGAAATATGTTTTTCTTCTCCTCCAACTATTCCTAAGTTAGATGGGGCTCTGTTGTGAACTCTACTTTCTGTCACTATAATAATTGTTGTAATTATTGAAAATATTTGTAAATACATTACCACTTCAGATAATTTTTGTTCCTATCTAAAAAATATACCTCAGACTTCTAATTTGTTTTTTAAGTAAAATAAAAATTTTGATAAATATATCTTGAAAAAATACATTTATTGTACAATATTTTTTGAATTTAACCTTTTCTTTTTCTTTAATCTTTTCTAAAGAAAGTGAAACCAAATATAGCAAAGCTAACGAATTGCAAATTAATAATTAATTTTTTTTATGGGTCTTAAATAAGAAACATTTTTCATTAAAATGTATTTCTAAGGCTTAAAATTTAAGGTAAAAAGTATTGTGTTACTAAGCTGAAAGCTTCACACAAAAAAAATAATAATTCTATAGCAAGATTATATAGAATTGGGCTTAAAAATGATGCAATAACTGCAAAAATTAAAAGTTTACATTTTAAAAATTCAACTAACGAAAATAGGAATAATAGCAAATAAAGTGTTTTTTCTTTTAAAAAAAGAAATATTTTATTTTTGGTTTTATTTTCTTGAATACATATTTTGAATATTGATAAATGACTTATCGAAGCGTTGGCTTTGTAAATAAGTAGTAACAATGTAATTATACTGAGCATCATTTACACGATGACTCTTTCTCAATTCAATTCCAGTCGAGGAATATATCTAAAAACCAGCTTAGTAGAAAATTTCAGAAATTGAAATTTTTTCCTTTCATGCAATGCAAGAATTAAAATCGAATTAGTGAAAACATGCTGGCAAATATAAATTAACTTGAATGGTCAAAATGAATTGTTTGGAGTATATTATACAAATTTTGTGAAGCTAAAACATATAAAAGATTGAATTTGCGATTATATCTTTTACAAATTCTAGAAAAAATAAGCTAAGATATTCTCATTAAATATGGCAAGAAAGTTTTGGAAGAGAATTAAAAAAAGATCTCTCATAAAAGTCAAGATAACGCCTTGATAAATGTTGAGTAGCTGTAAGATTTTTAGTGCCTAAAATATACCTTTTAAGTGAATATAATACCTTAAGATTTTTTCGGACTAATGGCCCTGAAATATTTATATTACTTCATGCGGATTGTTTGTTTTGAAAAGAATTTTTAGTTTTTTAGTTGCCTGTCAAATTTTCCCACGTTTTTATAAAATTTATTTTATTAGTTTATTGCAAACATATGCAGTCCAGCTTTGCACTTAGACCCTTATGCCTTTATCTAAAAATGGCATCATGTCCTGTCCTTATACATTATATATACGTCCCTTTTTAAATTTCTTGGCCAAATAACATTAAGGAAAATTTGACCACACCCTCTTACCTTTAGCATCTTAGAAGCTAAGCAAAAATAAATCAGTTGAGCTAAAGATACCAAGTCGCGCAGTTACTCAAGATTCCAAACCTTTAAACATTGTGTATACATCTCATTTGTAATACCTTTTGTAAACTTTAATAATCCCAGAAATAATATACTTTCATGTATAAAATAAAAAGTGTGTATTTATTTCTTTTCACCCTAACTATCTGTTTCTCGAGAAATCGAACAACAGACCCAACATTTGGTCCTTCGAGCCGGATAGTAAAAATAGTGATCGTCTGATAGTGTCGTGAAAAACTTAAAATAAAACTCAAACTCAAACAGTTAAAAGTTGAATAATTAATCCGAATAGTGAATCTATTGTTAATATAGAGCAATCACATCCATAAAGTTGATTACGTGCCATTAAATGAATTCAAAAAAAAATATTTAAAGTGCCTCAACAATGGCAAGCAGTGGAGTTCTTCAATTCAACAACAGCAACGTCAACAAAAGGTAAGCTTGTCTTAGATTTTCGCCAATTTCCTTATACCTTAAGATAAATATTAATCCTTTACATATATTCCTTTGAAAAACGAGAATAATTATTAAAATGGCTGAAATGACTCTAAAACAAAAACGTGGAAATATAAAAGCTCGATTGACTACTTTTCAAAAATTCCTGGTGTCCGACAAGATTTCCGACATGGATTTGGTAGAAATAAAGTTAGAGAAAATCGTTGAAGTATTTAAAACTTTATCCGAAATTAATGATCAATTAATCGAACAAGATGCGGTTAATAAAGAAGAGCATGAACAAGAATTAAATAAGATGGAAGAGGATTATGATGAATGCGTAGCTAAAGCTCGAAAAATAATTAGAGAATCTCGTAATAAAAATCAAGTACAAAATCGTGATCAAGAAAACATTAATTTAAATCGAGTTATCGCTGCTCAATCGACAATGTCTAAAATGAAATTGCCAGAAATAGGGCTGCCAACATTCGATGATAACATTGAAAATTGGAATTCATTTAAAAGACAAGTTTTTAGCGCGTTTTGGAGATAATAATAATATATCTGATGTAGATAAATTACATTATTTACAATCGGGGCTAAGCGGCAAGGCAGCGCGAACCATTGAGTCTATTGAAAGTTCAGCTAACAATTATAGAGAAGCTTGGAAAATTCTAAATGAAAAATATGATAATTCTAGAAAAGCCATATTAAGACACTGGTCTATTTTAAATGATTATCCGCGCCTATCTAGGGATACACCTGAAGCAATTGATGATCTAGTAGATACCTTTAAACAACATTTACGGGCGCTTAAGAGCTTAGGACAACCAATAGAGCAATGGGATACGATTATAATATATTTGGTACTTCAAAAAATCAATAATTATACCAAGTTTCAATGGGAGACTACTTTAAATAACCATCAAATGCCGTCATACACATCTCTTTTTCAATTTTTGGAAAAACGTGGTAATTGTTCAGATAATACATTTAATAATAAAGATAAAAACTCTAAACCCGTAAAAAATAACAATAATCAAAGCGGACGTGGTCAATCATTTCTCACTCATTCCCAAAAGAAAAATCAAAAATCTTTCAACAATGATTGTCCAATATGCAAACAAAATCATTTAATTTACCATTGCAATAAATTTCGTGAGATGTCCATTATACAAAGAAAACAGGCTGTTAAATCTGCATCGCTATGTTTCAATTGTTTGCGTAGTGATCATAAGATAAACGAGTGTAACGGTGGTACATGTCGTATTTGTAATGAGAGACATAGCACCTTTATACATCCTATAAAGGATAATACATCTTCAACGAATGGACAATCTAAAGAAGTTGATAGGCAAAATATACCTGCGGAATCATCTCTCTCTTTTATACCTACTACTACACAAAGTCCCTCACAATGACTAGAAAAGGCACAAGTATTTACTTTAGACACCCCTACTGATGATCTTATACCTACTGCTATGGTTTCTATATTGGATAACAAACATATACCTATACCTTATCGAGCTATTATTGATTCTGCATCAACAAAAAATTTTACAATGAAGATTTTGCAAGAAAATTACAAATACATATGATTAAGCATAATATACCTATTGGCGCACTCAACTCATTATCTACTGCATCTAGATATCGTATTACTGCAATTATTAAATCGAATCATAATAATTATCAAAAAGAATTAGAATTTTATACCATTCCTCTGATTACGTCATTTACACCTGAAGAACAATTTAATCGCCGCTCAATTAAAATACCTGCTAATCTGCAACTAGCTGATCCTCAATTTCATAAGCCTGCAGCTGTGCAACTTCTTTTGGGCTCTGGTGCTTCTTTATCAATTTTGAGCATTGGACAAATTAAACTTTCTACTCCTGATCAGCCTGATCTCATACTCCAAAAGACCCAATTAGGCTGGGTGATTGGAGGCAATTTTATACAATCTGATACCTCAAGTAAAGTTCAGAAATGTTTTTTAACAAACTTACAAAATGATATTACTAAATTTTGGGAATTAGAAGAAGGATCTATTATTAAATATCTTTCTCCTGAAGAAGCTGAATGTGAAAAACATTTTATACAACACACCTCGCGTAATCCTGACGGACGTTATACCATATGTTTGCCATTTAATAATAAACATGAATTATTGGGTGATTCGTATACCATGGCTTTAAAAACGATTTGAATCATTAGAAAAACGTTTTAACAGAAATTCACATCTTCGAGAGCAATATACCAATGTAATACAAGAAAACATACAGCTAGGATATATGACAAAAGTAAACGCTTTACCTGAAAAAGGTTTTTATCTACCACACCAAGCCGTTTTAAAGGAATCAAGCTTAACTACAAAGTTGAGAGTAGTTTTTGATGGGTCATCGGCTTCTAGTACAGGTATTTCATTAAACGACACCTTGTTAGGGGGTCCAACAATTCAAGACGATATATTTTCATTATTACTACGATTTAGATTACACCTTCATGTTTTAACTGGTGACATAGAAAACATGTATCTTCAGGTTATGATAGCAGAAAAAGATAGAAAATATTTATGCATTTTATGGAAAGAAAAAGATGGTTCTTTATCAATTTATCAATTTAATCGATTAATATTCGGATTGAAACCTGCTTCATTTTTAGCTATTAGATGTTTATTCCAATTGTGTGACGATGAAAGCATCAAATTTCCTATGGCTTCTAAAATATTGAAACGAGATCTTTACGTTGATGATTTATTAACTGGTTCTGATAGTATTGATGAATTAATTAAAATAAGAAAAGAAGCTACTGAATTACTCAGATGTGGAGGATTTAATTTAAGGCAGTGTGCTTCAAATACGACTGAGATAATGGAAACTATACCTGATTGTAATGTTAATCTTCAACTTCAAAATGCTAACGATGCAACATTAAAAACTTTGGGAGTACATTGGAATTCTTTAAAGGACTCTATTATTTATACAGTTAGTCCTCAAAATTATAACACCGTAACTAAGCGAACTATTTGTTCAGAGATTGCTAGAATTTTTGATCCCCTTGGATTGTTAAGCCCTGTGATCATCACTGCAAAACTCATCATGCAAGAACTTTGGAAATTAAATCTTAAATGGGATAAGTCAATACCAGCATATCTACATACTCAATGGAAAAATTTTATAACTCAATTACCTGTATTGAATGACCTTAGTTTTGAAAGAAGAATATTACCTCCTAATGTAAAAGAAATACAAATGCATGGTTTTTGTGATGCGAGCGAGAAGGCCTATGGGGCATGTATATACATGCGTTCAATAGATCAAGCTAACAAAATTTACGTATATTTATTTTGCGCAAAATCACGTGTCGCACCGCTAAAAAGCAAACAAACAATTCCTAGATTAGAACTTTGTGCAGCTTTATTATTAGCTGATTTATATAATACCGTAAAAAATTCTATTCATAAACAATTGGATAAGGTCATTTTCTGGACGGATTCAATGATAGCGTTGCATTGGATTCATACTTCACCTAATTTACTGAAAACCTTTGAAGCCAACCGAGTGTCAAATATACAGCATAAAACAAAAGATGCCGAATGGAAGCATGTATGGACACATGAAAATCCTGCAGATATAGTGTCTAGGGGTTTGCTACCTGAAGAGTTTAAAAAGGTGTCATTATGGACAAAAGGCCCTTCTTGGTTATCTTGCATAGAATCAAAATGGCCCTCACAACCTATCATAAAGCCTGCTAATAACAATTGATTCAAAAAGCCTATATGTTTAAAAACAAATGCTGAATTTAATTTATTTTATAAATATTCCAACTTCACCGATTTAGTACGTATAATAGCTCGATGTCTACAACTATTACCTCTTTCTAAACATACCAAAAATTTATCCGCATTACAATTACATAAAGCTGAAAATAGAATCATATATTTAATAAAACAAGCTGAATTTTCCAATGATATTAAATATCTTTTAAAAAAGGACATACTACCTACAAATAGTAAATTATTAAATCTATCTCCATTCATAGATCAAGATGGATTATTGCGAGTAGGAGGTAGACTTCGAAATTCTTCATATTCATATAAACAGAAACATCCCATTCTTTTACCAAAGTCTCATTACGTCACAAAATTAATAATAAGACTTCAACATCTTAACACATTGCATGGCGGAATACAAACCACTCTCAATACCATTCGACAAAAGTACTGGATAGTAGATGGACGTAATCAAGTAAGAGAAGTTATACGCTCTTGTGTTATATATGCACGAGCAAATCCTATACCTGTAGAATATCCCATGGCTGATTTACCTAAACTTCGAACAATAGAAGCAAGACCTTTTACAAATACTGGCATAGATTATTGCGGTCCGTTTTCAATAAAAGAAAAGAAATATTGTAACACGAAATATATTAAAGTATATGTGGCTGTATTTATTTGTATGTCAGTAAAAGCAGTCCACATGGAATTAGTAAGTGATCTTACAACGGAAAGTTTTTTAGCTGCTTTACGTAGATTTATATCCAGATGTGGTAAATGCCAATCTATTTACACAGACAACGCAACTAATTTTGTAGGCGCAAAAAATGTATTTAAAGAGCTTGAAGAATTAGTAAAGTCCGAAACTCACAACAATCGTATTCACAATTATTTAGCAGAAAAGGGCATCGCATGGAAATTCATACCTCCAAGATCACCGCACCACGGCGGGCTATGGGAAGCTGCTGTAAAGTCTTTTAAAAAGCACTTAAAAAGAGTCTCTAGTAATAATATATTTACTTATGATGAATTTAACACACTTATAATTGAAGTAGAAGCAATATTAAATTCTCGTCCCTTAACTCTTATGTCCTCAGATCCTAACGATTTAAATGCCTTAACCCCCTTCCATTTTCTTATTGGCGAACTTATTTCGAGTATACCTGAGCACGATTTGTCAACAGTGTCTACAAATCGTTTATCCACGTGGCAGCATATACAGAAAGTTAAAAGAGACTTTTGGTCTCGCTGGCATAAAGAGTACATAAATGAACTTAATATCCGATCTAAATGGATTAAGGGTTCGCATCCTATCAAAGAAGGTTCTGTCGTGCTCCTTCGTGAAGACAACATCCCTTCATTACAATGGCGCCTCGGATGAGTAATTTCAACCTATCCAGGCCAAGATGGCATCATCAGAACTGTTCGTGTCAAAACATCAACTGGCGAACATGATTGTAGTGTAAAGAAACTTGCACCTTTACCAATAAATGATGCTGAAGTTTAAAAAAAAAAAAAAAATATATTGTCTTATATCTTTATCGTTTATTTACTCTAATTTTATTTTAATTAAGTTTGATAGTTCTTTTAAATTTTAATATTATTAATATAGGATTTTTCGTCTTTAAAAACTATTTCATTTTTTAATTATTTATTCATAAAATATTTATATATATGTATTTATATATCCATGTATTTATGTTATTTTCATTTATTTTGTTCTGTGTCATATTATATATTGTAAAATTTCATTATTAATTAGTTGATCGTATATCTTTCAACGGGGGGAGAATGTTGAGTAGCTGTAAGATTTTTAGTGCCTAAAATATACCTTTTAAGTGAATATAATACCTTAAGATTTTTTCGGACTAATGGCCCTGAAATATGGCCCTGAAATATTTATATTACTTCATGCGGATTGTTTGTTTTGAAAATAATTTTTAGTTTTTTAGTTGCCTGTCAAATTTTCCCACGTTTTTATAAAATTTATTTTATTAGTTTATTGCAAACATATGCAGTCCAGCTTTGCACTTAAGACCCTTATGCCTTTATCTAAAAATGGCATCATGTTCTGTCCTTATACATTATATATACGTCCCTTTTTAAATTTCTTGGCCAAATAACATTAAGGAAAATTTGACCACACCCTCTTACCTTTAGCATCTTAGAAGCTAAGCAAAAATAAATCAGTTGAGCTAAAGATACCAAGTCGCGCAGTTACTCAAGATTCCAAACCTTTAAATCTCATATCTCATTTGTAATACCTTTTGTAAACTTTAATAATCCCAGAAATAATATACTTTCATGTATAAAATAAAAAGTGTGTATTTATTTCTTTTCACCCTAACTATCTGTTTCTCGAGAAATCGAACAACAGACCCAACAATAAATTTAAGGCTAAGGTGTTTTTCTTAATTTAACTTAAAATTAATTTTGATTTGTTATAATGGATAAGTTGCTGCAGGTAGGTGAGTGGTAAGGAGGTAAATCCTTACACGGTATGGTTGCCAACCACAATCTACCAATTTACTTAAAATTCAGTTTTGCTCACTTTAAAGTGAACATCTGCAAAAAAAGTACTGATCTCCTAGTTTTCAACTAGCTTTAACATATCCGTTACTTAAACTAAGCATGATTTTCGGAATCTTTTTTATTAAAATTAAGTTTATTTAATTATGTGAAACTTTTAAATAATTTATAAATATTTTTTTCTCAGGTAGACAAGAAGATTATTTCGTTCCAATCGTTCCAATAGTACAATCTAGAAAGTAGATATCAGTTACAGATTGAGTTAAATAAAAGGAGGAAAAAGTTTTCAATTTTGCATAGATTTTGATGAGTGTAAAAGATACAGCAAAAATCTTAATTTTTAATTAAAATCTGCAAACAGAGTAGAAAGAATGCCAAAATTGGAAAAAAAACAAAATTCTTAGTGGATGAGACCATTCGAACAGAAGGAAAATTGACAATATGAGGTTTGATAGGTTGATGAAGTAATTTAAATTTAGGAAAATTATTGAAAAAAAAGAAGAATGTAAAACTGGTTATAGTGAAAGTGAATTTGTTGGTTAAGAGAGTGTGGAAAATTTAGTTTCGTAGGGATTTATTCTGTCCAATTATGGTGCTTTATTAAGAGTTTTATCTTATTTTAAAAGAATATCTGGATTGTGTTTAACAAAACACTTAAGTTCTAAGCTTTTCCCTTAGTTAAGGACCCGTAATTGTAGTATTTGGTGGGTATAGATATAGAAAAGTATATGCAGTGGTCTACTCCTTTTTGAAATATAGTTTTTATTGAAAGAAATTTTTATATCTGCAAAAGTGGTGCTTTTACGAATATATTTAGCTAACCAGCTGGAATATCCTATAATCGTTAAAGCATGCTAGTAAATTTTTCTTAAAAATAGAAAAGAAAAAAATCTTAATATTTTTTCAGGTTTATTTTACTTTAAACAGTTATTAGTTCTTCTGTTAAACTAATTAAAAAAATGTAATTTACATAATGAAAAGGTATTCGACAGCTATTGTAACAAGTTAGTAATTGTAAATAATTTTTTATTTCAAGCTTAACAAGGCTTAGTATTATTTGATTTTTAATTTGGTTTTAGGCTTAGATTCGGATATGAATACGAATACGTAAAAAAATACTTATTTGAGTAACAGTATTCTTAAATGAATTTTCGATTAAAACGTTAAATATACATTTCCTAAATTTATATAAATTTTATTAGGAATTTATTTACAACTATATTTTCTTTATTAAAGCTTAAACCAATTCATATGTGGACCATCATATGTTATATGTTTTATAAATTTAATTTATTGGTTCCATTCATAAAATTCTTGTTATTTGATAAATTCTAATAAATTCTTTTACATGCTAATAAAATATTAGATTTACTATAAATTAGCTTATAATTAAACATTTACTTATCATTAGGTCGTTAAAATTTTTTAAATATGAAATTTTTTAAAGTAGAAATTTACACTTTATAAAAATTGACTTTTGTTATTTTCTTTTACTTATTTTAGACTTATTTAAGTAAAAAATTTTAAAAATTAAAGATTGAGTTTTTGTTTATTTTAGTTTTGAGATTGGTGCATGATAGTTAATTCAATTAAATCTTCTTAATATTTAGATTGGTCAATGTTTTTGAATATATTGGCTTTCTATTTTATACTACTTTAAACACAGTTTTTATAAAAAACTTAATTAAATAATTAATTTCAAAATTTGTGCTGTTTTTTAAAAGAAAAGTTGAATTAATCAAAGATTTTTAATTTTGTATTAAATATATAGACCTGGTTGAAAAATTCAGAAACAACTAAATGTGTTAAAAGCTGTCTTAAAAAATCTGGGTTTAATTTGATATGAATTCAATATGTAACTTTTGATATGAAATATGCTTATGTTGGGATTAGTTTTAAAGAGTGGAAAAAACAGTTTGAAGAATTATAGACTACAAGATTCAAAAAAATACTATCACAGGAAATCTAAATCACGTCCTAACTATAAAAAGGAATTAAAGCCTCTACCAAAAACTCTACAGTAAATTGGAATAGTAAAGGTTAAAATTTTTTGATTTAAGATATATTTTTGCTTAGTTTTTGAATTCAAAATCGTATTAAATAAGTCAATGTCGATATCATTTCAGGTAATCTTTTTCGATAAGACTTCAACTGTTTGTCTATGCATCAGAATTAGTTTGCTTACCTGAGTTGCCCATTGGCTTACACCCTAGTCACACAGAAAAATAACCAGTTTCTTTTAACCTAGTTCTTTTGTCTCAGCCAATCAGAAGTCGAAAAAACCACGTCATCGTGACTTCTGATTGGCTGAGATAAAACAACTAGGTTAAAAGAAACTGGTTATTTTTCTGTGTGACTAGGGTGTTAGGAAATTATAGTTTACGTATTCATAAACATATTGAAGATGTTTCAATGGAAACATTATCAAAATGAGCTGTTTTTAATCAATAATAAGTGCCACGGGATACTACAGAAACTTTAGCTTACATAACAAGAAAATCTTCACCTAATTGATCATTACACGGAGCTGATTTGCGTAGAAATCCAGACACGTATTATTAGTAAATTTATTTCGATAAGCAATGGATGGCTAAGCTTGCAAGAAGAAATCCACTTGCAAGTAAATTATGCCAAGTATAAGCTATGCAGAGATAAGAATACTGAATTTTTTTTCTTCATATTGGAAATAGCTAGATTATAAACTTTGTTAAAACAACAAAAATTTTACTTTTTCCCAATAATAAAATCCCTTAAAAAATTATTATCTAGTAAGTTCGTGTGCGTATATTGATACAGATCAAAATTATTCGAGCACAAAATACATTGATACCAAAATCTGTTAATGTAATCTTATTATAGAGTCAATTGTCTGGTCTTTAGGATACTTTGGGGACTAAATAGCAAGCAGTCGAATAAAGTTTACATAAATTTAAATAATTAATCTAGCATTTAGTCTACAATTCTCCTTTTGATCCACTTCTTTAATAATAGAGAAAATGCCAGTTTAACATCTGAAAACGAAGAATGGTTGAAATGACTCATTGAACACTTACAACTTTGTAGTTAATAACACGTAAAGGAGCTTGCCACAGTCAAAACTGTCTACCATTATTTATTTTGTACCGCGGTATTAATTTCAAATAATTATGAGTTTTAAAATGTTCCCTTAGAATAGAATACCTTAAGGGTAAATTATTATCAGAGGGCTGCAATTTAAGTGAAATTTAAAAACGAAATGATTAAAATGTGTAAAACGAACAAGTTTAATGTGAAAAAGATAATTACATATATTAGAATAAAGTTCAGTACTGCTGAAATTGGGTTCATTGTAGTAAAAAATATCTTTTTAATAATATATTTTCAATGATTCAGAAATAAATGAATAACAATGAAAAAAATGATAATAATGATATGTAAAAAAACTTCCTTTGATGTGTAGAAAGCTATTAATTTGATAAAATTATAGGCTAATAAAGGTTTGCTAAGAAAAGGAATTTAAAAGTTTTTAATAACTATTTTAAATAAAAGTTTCACATGTTAATTGTTACAAAAGTTCTTCGTCATTATTCGATGGTGATGGACCAGATACAGAAAGTTTTGGTGGATTAAGTTTAGGTTTTGAATTTTTAAAATTTGAAGCTCTTGGACCAGTATTACTAGTAGAAGCTGCTGTAGTTGTAGTAACTGCTGTCTGACTTCTATTGGTTGATGGTGATTTTTGTTGATTCGGTTGATGTAGATTTGATGTGTTTTCTATTGTCGGGGGTGTACTTTCAATCGATATACTACCTACAATTTTACTAGATGATGTTGTTACGACAGCCAAGTTTGTTAGGTTTGACTGTGCTACAATGGACGGCTTCCTTGTAGTATTTATTATTGCTTCTGGCTCTATTTCTATTGTTGATGGTGTTTTATGACATTCAACTAATTCAATTGTGTCATTTGGATGTTGACTATCTTCAGTACTCCATTCTTGATTTTCGGAAAAATAACGCTGCGGAAATATGTAAAATTAATAATTTGTTAAAAAATTGATTCTGATAAAACTGTATATAAAAATTGATAATTCAAATCAAGCAAATTTTAGGTAATTATAAAGCTTATAAGAGTTGAATTAAGGCATATTTCTGGAGAATATAAAATTAGCATAAATATTAGTAGTGCATTTTAGAGGTAGAGAAGTATATAAAAATTTTATGTATGTATATTTTTATATTTTGATGGTGAACAATTTAATTCGTTTTTTATACTTTCAAAATAATTTTATTTAATTATGCTATGAAATTTTTGATGAAAAAAATTTTTCGGAAATGTTTTAAAGGAAGTAGCTGACGTTACTTGTTTATTAGCTTTACGGTCTTTGATTATTTCTTTTACGGTTTTTTATTTTGGTGATGTAGTCTGTTTTAGGCTAATATTCGTATTTGATAAAATAACTATATATTTATAAGATTATATGAATTTATATGCACTGCGTGCTAGTTTCCAATTTTATTTTCTAATAATTTCTTCTGAACTGATATTGGAAAACTTCAAGAGCCCTTAATGGTCATAGTATAATAAAAGAAACAAGCTACTTGAAGTCACTTTCTATTAGAAGGCTAAAAGGTTCCCATAGCTAAAGTTAAATTAAATTAATAAAATCATTTTGTACAATGTGATGTACAGAATTTATTTTAAATAATCCAAGAATTCTGTAGTCCTTAGGAAATTATGGAAAAAAAGTGTATAAAAAAATTACTGCAGGTGATAAACTATTAAATAAATAAAAATAAAATATCAAAACAACCATATTGAAGTATTGCGAGGTATTTAACAGAATCATTTTTGCTAATTATTTAAGTGATTAAAAGTTTTTAACAATTGATTTTACTAATAAAGAAAATAGTGCATTTCACCAAAAATTAAAACTTTACTTCACAAAAAAAATCGATTTCTATTTTTTTGGATTTTAACATCCAAACAACTAAAGCTATATTTATTTTGACATTAATAAAGAAATTATAATAAATTGGGAAAAATATTATTGAAGAAATATCAAGGAGGTACTTTAAAAAGGTCTCTTAAAGCTCTTTAAATAAATTTAAAAATCTAAAATTAAATTTTGTTTAAAACCCAAAATAAAGAGGAAAATACATATTATATTTTTAACTTTATATTCTTTAAAATTCGTTTCAACTATATGTAAAGCAAAGTAAAATCTTCACAAATGTAAATAAAATGAAGAATATCTTTTATATTTTACCTTTCTTTCTCCATCACTAACATTTTCAGCACTCCTTGCCTTTCTGCATAGGACACTTTGTGACCCATGTCTTCTTAAAAATTCAATTGAATCAAATCCATGTCCCTCGGATGATACAAAAATAGCCGAATTAATACGACTACGAGTACATCTTTCTGAAATAGTTGTTGATGGCTCATCTTGAGTGTAATGAAAATGCTGCAAAATTAAATTAAAATTAATTGAAAAAACAATATAATATATTTATAATAAATAAAATTTTTTAAAAATTTTGTATTGTGTGCTTGTGTTTCTTTAAAATACAAAAATGTGCCAATTGATTTGACCACATCTGAAACTGTGGTGCGTGATATACAAAATTAGCGAGGATAAAAAACCGTGCTTAATCTAGTATCTACTTTATCCTACAAGATATTTTGTGTTTATAGGAATATATATTCTTACATAATATATATATTTTTATATATATGTATATATAAGTTATATAAAGGAATACATAAAATGTGCTAATGAATCCGTAATGAGTTTTGGAGGTGAGGTATATACTTTCATGACACTACTGAAAGCTATTATATATTCAATGAGGACTTAAAATTATATTATTAATAGAAATAAAGTATGTGTATACATTGAATACTTTATACAAGAACTTCAATGTAACCTTCAATTTTAATTTATTTTTTAAATATTTTAAATATGTGTCTAGTATATGCCATTCTACTAAATGACAGTTACTTATACTTACAAATAAGTCTTTAATTTCCAATTATTTGATATTTTAAATCTTCTATTGTGTTTTTACAAAGTTGTTGTTTCTTGGCGTACAAACTTTTTCATAAGATTTTATTTGTTTGTTAAATTAGAACAATATTTTTTCTATTTATCTCAAATAATTCACTTTGATTTTATTGAAAAGCAATATAAAAAACATCATAAAAGATAGATGGAATTATTTATAGAAAAAATTCATATCTTGTTCTAATGACGCTTTTATTTTCAAAAATTGAAAATATTGCAGTAGTATGTTATCCGGAATAACCTAATGAATAATATAAAGTGCCAATCAGAGAAATTCCTTAACAAATTTTGAATTTCTGTGTAATTGATCTTAAAATTTTATATATACCCAACTGCAATATCAGTTAGGCACGCCTAAAAGATTTTTTTATATATAAGGGCCTAATTAGGCAAGTAACAGACATGCCTAAATTCGGAAAGCCCTTGAGAAACCTACTAAGGCTCTTATTAGGCAAATATTAGGCATGCCTAAGTGAGAAATTCCTAATATAAAATTATAGATTTGAAAACTAGTGGTCACAGTGTCATTTCAAATGACATTGATTTGGACATTGACAAAGTTGACCCAAAGATAATATTGCCATGCTGAACTGAGCGAGATTTTAACCAAGGGGAATAACATATTGAAAATAACAAAGTCACCAGAAACAACTTGGTAAACAAATTTCATGATTTTTTAAAAAATACAGTTGCTTTTAGATAAAATAAGGTCAAAAGAAAGCATTTTTTGTAAAAAATTGTGGAGAATGCTTTCAACGAAAAAACCGCTTGTTAAAACTACGAGCGAGCTGCTACGTTTTCGTAGCAAGGGCAATGAAGTTCAACTTCAAGCAGAGCAAAAACGGAAAAAAGTATGGGTTTATAATTCCAATTAAATTGAAAACTATTCTTCTGCATAAGAGCCTACATAGTTTTAGTCTATAAAATTTGAATTTTTAAGAATGATAAAAAACTTCAAAGTCAGTGTACATTATAATGTGCGCCAGGCCTGAAGAGGTTAATAAAATTTTAATGATTGTGTTAACAATCAAATACATCCTTGTTTATTTATACAATACTTTCCAGACAAAAAAGCATCAGTTAGAATTTTAATACTTTGTAAACTACTATGAGATTGAATACATAACGAAAGCACCCTTCATATTTTTATTTCTTATTTTATCAAATGGTAAATACTTAAAATGGGTCGGTATTTTGTATAGGAGACACTCAACCGTATTTAATAGAATAAGCCTTACATATTTTTTGGATTATTATTATACACAAATCAATCAAATTCTGTCAAAATTACACAATTATCATCTGTTTGAGTCATAACGTCAAAGCTTACATTTATATACTTACTATTAAAGGATAAGTAAAGTTGGGTACACTACTAAAATCATACCATTTTTCATAATATATCATTTTGCGGATATAATTTAATAACAAGTTCATTTTAGGCATACTTCAAGGCTAAGAATAATTTACTTAACTATATTTGATTTAGATTTTTATGATGAAATTTTTAGATTTTTTGGGTAATCTAAGACCCTGGATTTTTTAAAATTAATTTAACACCTATCCTTTTGGATAATTTCAACTGCTTTTGAGCAATTTTAGGATTTCTTACAACCGCAGCATTGTTTTGGAAAAACAATTGCATTTTATTTGCCAAAATATGTATAAATATGGAAAATATCAAAAAATTTGAACTCTCTTAAAAAAAATAATATTTCGTAGGTATAAAAAAAGTTATATTTTTAGAGCTGGGGTACTTAAAAAAAAGTAAGTCTCTCAATGAAGAAAACACTGAATATAATACTTTAAAGTAAATAAAGTTATTGTTTATTCTACTCTCATAACTTTACGCGTTTGTTTTGGAGCCATTTTATTGCGTATTTATTGTAGCTATGATTATATTAAATCTGATTCCTAAACACCACTAAATAAAACTAATTACAGAAATGGAAAAGAGTGAATTCAATTAAAGATTTTTTCATAGTTAAAAGAAAGTTTGGCTTATTGCAGAATAATAGAATCCTTCATAATCCAAAAGGTTGTTTTTGAAAATCTCACGTTTCTCTGAAATAAACATTTTGGTCTTTCTTTTCTTCTGAAATTTTATAGTATTATTGTCAATTATCTAAAGCAATTTTTATAATGGACTGCCCTGGAGAGATTTAATTACTCTTTTTTAGTTTAAAGCAGAAAAACAATATACCAATGGCGTCATGAAGATTTTTTTATAAATTATCTTTATTGAAAATCTTTAAATTAAATTTATTTGGATATTAAGTTTAACTAATCATAAAGCTATTTGCTGTATTTTATCAATACGTAAAATATTCTTATTAGAGGAAAAAATGAAGTCATACCTTCTCGATGAAAAATCCAAAGCTGCATAATGAAACTTCCAGTTTTTAAAGTCAATACAAATAAAATGTGTTTATATTAAAAATTCAAGTATGTAACATCTTACAGAAAGGATACTCAAAAATTTCTTTAAGAAGCGTTAAAGCGTACATAAAATTGAGCATTTAAATGATTTGCGACAGCTTTTTGTTATATATAAAGACTTTGCAAAAAATAATTTGACATTTACTTTGATAGCTTTTAGGCTTTATTACACTTTTTTGATCAATGTTTGCATCAAATTTTATTTAAATTTTTTACAAACAACAAAAGAGCGGCATTGAATCCTTATTATATAAGCTCAAAAATAAATGTATAATATTTATATTATGGCATAATTAATATATTGTTCGTTTTTGTGCTACACAACTCAAAAAACAGATTAAAAACATTTTAAGTCTTAACGGTTTTTTTTTACAAACTAAAAGTATGCAATAAGAACATATAGCATAGAAAACAAAAGGATAAAAAATAAAAATTGCTAACATCGATAAAATAAAAGCTTTTGAAGAATTACAGTATATCAATCAAAATTACAAAACAAAACAAAAACTAAACAGAGATAGTTATTGGTAATTTGCTTAGTAAACTTAAATAAATTGGAATATTATAAGTAGGAAAAATAATAAGAAGAACCATAACTACTTATTTAGACAGAAAGAAGAATGGCGAAGTTACATTAAGGATTAAAAGACCAAGTACCACTCTAGCTGGAATTATAGCATTTGAATGATTTTTGGCTAAAGTTAGATTTATGCGAAACATTTTGAGTATTAAATTGCTATTCTTTTTCTAGTAAAAGCATAGTTAGTATCAGTCTCAATGTAAGTAAAAAGGTGAATAACTGTAAAATATGGTCAAAAAAGAAAAGTTTAAAATAGAATTTTTCTTCTTTGAAAGAAGTATTAATAAAAGTTTGTTTTGACATTTTCATTACAGTATAATTTTTTTGAAATGTATAAGAAGTATTTTATTAGTTTTTATTTAAATAGGTTGTGAGTGCTTTGAAAAGTAAAAATTTTTGTCTAGTGAAAATAAGTAAAATCTTACAGGATAGCCAGGACCAGGAAGCTTTTACTGCCAGCAGAAGAGAGTCAACTGAATATGATGAAATGTGAACACATCAATAGTATTGATACATTTGAATAAAGAAAATCATCAATATTTCTGCTTTTTACAGTATTCAATGTTAATTTGTATGTCTTATCTAAATCGGAATTGTCCTAAGGATTTATGAGTTTTTTTTAGTATAGCTGAATACTTTTCTATTTTTTACAGCATTTTTGATTGTGCTCAAAACGTTAATCATTCTTTAATCTTAATCAATAAAATTTTGAATATACAACTATAAAAAATTTAATAATACTTTGACTAGAAGTTTAAGAATCATTGCACGTTAATTCTTCGATTTATATGAGACATTGTATGGGATTTATTGTTTAATTAAAGAGAAGATGCATTTTATTATAAATATTGTCAAACAGTTTTAATAATATATGTCCTAAAAAGCATTGATTTTCTAAAATTAGTTGATTATAAATGAAATATTTACTTTAAAAATATATTAATGATGTTTTTTGAACATTGAATGAATTTTTTAAAGAAATATTCAGGATATATGATTTTTTTCTTGATTCTTGGCTATTCATTTTTCATAATAATTTTATTGATTTTATTTATCGTAATTTCCATTTGACCTGCTCATGTAATATATTCCGCAAATACAAAAAAAAAATATCTAGATGAAGGTATACATCTGGGTTTATTCTTTTTTCCATTTGATTGACGTTTTAGCTTTCCACTTCTTGGTATGAGATAATGTTTCAAAAATATGTTCTTTTACATAGTAGGTATATGATAAGCATCTCTGTTTTACGGTTTTTTATATTGATTTTTTTTCTATTTTAAAATTTTTGTCCTTGTAGTTTTAAAGGACTTATTTTTTGTAAAATATGAAGTAGCATTGCAGTTTTAAAAAAATTATTTCTCATTTAAACTATTTGAATTTGTACAACTTTTTCATATGTGAAAGAATAATTTTTGGGTATCTGGTATTGGGCCAAGAGGCGGTAGCAATATTTTTAGCAGGAAAGAATAAAAATTAAGTCATTTTTACCATTTTTATAACTTTCATTTATATTATATTTTTTAATACTGCATTCACTTATTTTTTATGGCTTATTTTAAATTAGTTATATTTTTTGGTGTTTGAACAATTACTAACTAAATTTCTAGCAGAAGCCGTATTTAATTGAACTTATCAATTTATTTTTTGAAGATTCAAAGAGTTGTAAGAAATTAATATTTTGAAAAAGTTTAATAAATTTGAAAAAAAAAATAAAAAAGAATTGATTTCTACTGAAGTATGTTGCGGGACCCAATTTTAATGATATTGGCCTTGTTGTAATTTAAAGCATCCTTGCAGGATGAAAAAGAAAGATATAAAGATGAAAATTTTTAATATATCATAGTTAACATTTTTTTTTTCATTTATTTTTCAAAATATTTTGCAAACAACAACAAAAATGGCTTTGTTAATTCCTTTGAAGTTTTTAATAATAAATATTGAAAGTTATTGACAGTAATTGATTAAAATAAAGACTTTGAGATATTATTATGATTGATATCCAATTGTTTCCTTGAAACGAACCAATGAGGAATAAAAGTTGATGGGTTTCCTTTTCACAAGATTGTCAGTAGAAGGAATGCGGTAAGCATTCTAATACCAGTTACTCGCAGGGTAGCCTTTGGACTTATTAGCCGATGTGTAACAACAACTTTAGGCTTTACTGCAGATTCTATTGTTAGCAACCTGAACCACATTTGAAATTTATTTGGTGGTTAAAGCGCTGAACATAATATAGGCAAGACGTGCTTTTCTTTTGTGAAGTTCTTGGATTTATAATAAAGTTAAAAGCCAATATTTTGGCAGCATTAGCTTACTGTTGCGTGTATTTAATGAATAAGTCTTTATTTTTGTTTAACTACAAAAACCATAATATTAATTTAAATAATTAATATTTTTAAAAGAATTTTATTGAATAGAATTCCTTTATTAAAAGCAAGTCAGCCTTTTGATATTTGAGTTTGAGGTGCATTGTTTAATTTTCTTTTTTAAAGAAGTATTTACAAAATAAACTCCCGCAAGATTTATGGACAAAAAACTGCTTTCCATTAATCACAAAGACTAATTTTCACAAGAGATTGCAGAGGGAAATTTTTTTTCTGGCTGAACAAATTGAGTTCTATGCAGCAGGAGAAAAGAATTCTACTTTAAAAAGAAATAACCAAAAAAAATTAGACTCAGGTTAATTGAACTTCATTTCAACTCTAAGCAAGTCTTACTTACAGTTTAGTAGTGATTGGAAATGAAGCCAGAAGTCAACAGAAAAAGGAGTAATTGAAATGTCCAATTAAGGTGACTCCAACAGAATCTTGTTAAGTTCGCACTCTATAATCCAGTTAATCTGATTTCGTTTAAAGATTCAAACATTGAAAGGATGTCTACAAGATAGGTGTGATAATTTTGCTCACACATTCATGTAGTATAGCTTAGCACGTTTTGTGGTAATTACCAGAATTTTTTATATCTATCAATGTATTCTAGAAATGAAGAGGAGTCCGAGGAAATTGGGCTATTTAGGTGGTTTAGGAAAAAGACAAAAATATTTAATCTAATTCTGATATTAACTAATCACATCATAACATATTCCAAGTCAGATTATTAAAATTATATGCTTGGATAGAAATCAAGATTATGGAATTTATTATGCATTTGTAAAGGGACCGTTCACCAAACTAATTAGAAATTCTTTGAAATCATTTTAAAAGAGATCAAATGTCCTGAGCTTAGTTTTCAAGAGTAAATGTTTCACATTTCAGGCAAGTAAAGCAGCAGTAAATGTTTCTTTACAAAAATGAGTTTGTTGACTTCTAAATAATATAATTTTTTGTTTTATATCAGCTTCAAAAATTAATCATTCAATGATGTTGTCCCAATTTAGGGTATTTTAATTTGGTGAAATTTAATACTTATTTTTAGGTCTAATTAAAAATTTTTTTTAAATTTTAGTTCAATTAAAGGATTTTATCCTTAAATAGAGCTCAAATTAATTATATTGTATATTTTAAGCCAAGTTTGTGGCTAGGTTTTGATTTTTTTAACAAATATTTTTATGAGATTTTTTAGGTTTTAAAGCAACCCTAATAGGGTGATATTTATTCAGCTCTTTTTTTTAAGGATTCTGTGTTTTTAAAGCTTTTACTCACTAAAATAATTTGCTCAAGAAAAAGAGTGATCATGCTGCGCCAAAATTTTCTCTTTGTTTTGTTTGATTATGAAATTATTCTTGAGCGGAAATACTTTTTATGAATTTTTTATAAACTCTTTTGTTATCTATTTTTCAACTCAGAAACGCAAATATTTCTAGCATTGAATTGAGTCCCTTAACCAGAAAATAGTAAAACGAATTTTTAAAATTTACATTCTCTTTGAGCTAATATTCTTAAAGATTTTTCAAGTCAAATACAAAGCAGCACTTTTCATTCCTTTAACTTTTTATCTATTTTAAGAAAACTATAAATAAGAAATACTTTTCCTTCATAGTCCCAAGTAAAATACCATAAAAATAGGTTTATTGGCCTTCAACTTTTACAAAATAAAATTAAAAAAAAGTTCGAAAAGGTCAAGTGACTGCCAGTGCCATGAGATGTAAAAAACGTGTCTATAATCATATAATAGAAATATTTGATATATTAACCATATAAAAAATGAATACTACTAAAAATATATTTAATAATAAGATACCTTGATTTCATTTCTTATCATAAGCATTATCAATAAAAGGGATTCTAGGTGTAGCTTTATAAAACTATTTGTAAAAAAATAATCAATCACTTTGATATAAAAAGGAAGAAGGAAAGAAAAATGAAAAAGGTGTTTTAAGGATTCTATGCAAGATATAATCATTATCCGGTCAAGGGTAATTTTGGATATGCCAGGAAAAGAAAAACTCGAAGCATATTTTTCATGACTTGAGGAAATTTTGTAGTGTTACTTAAAAAGCGGATAAAGATATTGATATTTAATTGGCATGCTTTAGCACCTGATTAAATTATGAGTGTGCAATTGTGTTTTAGATTGTTATCATAAAGTGCTACTTAATGTTTTAGGTGGTTAAAATATTGTTATTGTATGACAAAAATATTAAGAAAAGAAGAAAACGAATAAAGTGGCCCTGTTAAAAAAGGAAAATAATACTTTTTGAATCATTTTATATAGAAAATTTTATTTTAAAAATATATTTATTGAACTTTTTTCAACTTTTACTATACAACAAAAGATGCTAATTTTTTATAAATGATATTAAATTGAAAGTTCTATCTTGCCTTAAAAACCAATGACTTTCTTTTTGCTTTCTTGAATTTCAAAAGAAAAGTTTAAGATGTTTTATCAATTTTTATTTGAGTAATAAAGGTAATCATGATAAAAAAAATAACTACTACAAAACAAAACTAATTTTATATTTAATTCTATGTATTTTCACTAATGTACATTCACTATGAACTTTTCTTTATGTAAATCCTTAAGAATATAACATACTTACCGTGAAGGTTAATTATTCATAATCAATATTAGTTATGAGGTCTCAAATTCAGGCCATTAGAAATATTTAATTTGACTAAAATTGATTCAGGGTTTTTTTTTACAAAAAAGTTCGAGAAAATTATGTTCGCGGTTGTTATATTATTTTATAAAATTGAGTTTTTCCAGAAATCAAAGATAATCTGAAAGATTCAAACTATGCTGTCTTCTTTTTCTGTTATTAAGATAAAATTTTTTTTAAATTTTCCTTAAATGGACCTAGAAATTAATTAATATGACCAAAAATCAATAAATTTTAACAGTGAATATCTGAACAAATATTTAAGTGCAATAGCCATTATAGTCCCTACTAATTTATTGGGTGTGTTTTCCAAAGCACAAGTAAATAGTTTCATTTAGTACCACGATAAAAGATAAAGCCCACACTTACTTAATTCTTTTAAAAATATAAGGATATTGTGAAAATTGATTATGGGAGCTGTTTGAGCTATTTTAGTGGTTACAATGTTAATTAAAAACACTCCTTTGACTTCAATTGAAGTTTAAGGCTAAAAAAAGCAAGATGAGACCACATTAAGGTGATATGGTCAACATTTCAATATAAAGACTTGATTCAGAAATTAAAAGTATCAACTAATGTAGCTCAGTATATTATTTCGCAGCACAGACCAAATCAGTGTGCGTTCAGTTAAAAATGATTTTTATCTATGCTTGGAAACATGTCAAGTTTTGAATTTATAAGCAAAATTATGTTTAAACTGTTTCTCATTTAAGTCGGAGGAAAATGTGCATAACAAACTATATCAGAATTTAGAAAGACATGTTTTAAGTTTTTATGGCACTTAAAATCTTTGTTATTTCTTTAATTAACTAAGTTTTATAATTTCTACATTAAAAGCATCTGTGGTCTACTTGAAATGGAAAACCATATCTCAATTTTGGCAAACTAATGGATAAAATTAAAATAATTGAAAAAAGTGCAAATCTTGTGCATTAATGTTGAAGCATTACTGTGTACTTCAGGTTTACTAATTTTTATGTCTTTATAAATATTTTCTAATGTTTTTATATACAAATGCTTAAGACGATGATTATGAGAAACACTATTCAAACCACACAACCCACTTACATTTTTGGGCTTAACTATTTTATTATTGCCGAATGATTTTGGTTTTGGATCACAACTTTCTCGACTTGATCCACTTTGGCTTTGTAATGATTTATGTTGTCTATGATAACGATGTCGTCGGCGATGAGCAGTAATATAAGGTTGATATACTGAAGCATTATCAACACTAAATTGATTTCTTCGCCATGCTTCATATTGCCTTTGATGACTAAAAAGTCTCCTTCGTCGCATTAACATTTGTCTGCGTAGTTCAATTTCTTCATCAATACTGTCATGATTTTCTGGATGATGTAACTCTACAATACTATTTTTTTGAGTTACATCATCTAAATCTTGATGTTAGCTATCTATTTCAGCACGATGAAGTAACGCAAATTGGCAGCCACATTCACGATCACGACTTTGTTGTGGGCAATAAAAGCATCTGTCTAAGAGTCCACAACTTTCACAGTGTGGTAAGCACTAAATTTAAATTTAAATCAAATTTTTATGAAATAATTTATTGGCTAATCGCAAAAATATATAATAATAATAATAAAAGCAAGAATTATATCTAGTTTTAGGGATTCTTGCAAGAATATTGCTCACAAAGATTAAATTGATTTGATTATTGTACTCAATTCATTATGTTCACTTATTCATTTTTAAACATCTCAAACGAGAAAAGTAGTTTTATTAAATGTATATCTATGCTTGGAAACATGTTATACATAGCCAATATACAAAATATTTGAAAAAACTATAAGTAAACATAAGCTTAAGCGGATGAAATAAATATCATCATAAAATTTAACCGCATAAACTGCGCTGGCCACAGTAATCTAGAACGCCTAAAAACTTATAAAATAAAGAAATTTATTATTTTTACCATTGTTTTAGACGAGTGGAAGGCAAACCTATTGTTCACATGCCAGCGATGGTACGTAATAAACTAATTCAGTCACATAGTTATAAAAAACTATTTCTTTATTTATATTTGCAAAATAACATTTGAAAATTGCTTAAATTGAACTTCAGACAAATAAAAGTTATTTCCTTTACAACAAATGTCTTCACGAATCTTCCACAATTTATTCCACCAAGTCAAGATTGTATCAAGCAAATATTTCCTTGCATAAAGTGGTTTTGTTCTTTTGTATTTGTTTAGTAAAATCGAATTCATCAAGAAATTTGATTGGTTCCAGAAATTACACCTCATGAGTTTTTGAAAATTTATTACCTTAAGGCTTTAATAATTTTCCAACTTCTAAAGTTCAAAGTAAGTAATTAATTTAGAAAAAAGCAATTTACTTATATGTGTAATACTAAGAACATTTTTTTGAAGGTAATCGACTATTTTTACATTATCGACTAGGGATGAGATTATTCCTAAATTACACAAAAATGGTCAGTAAGTTAAATTCAATTAGGTCTTTCTAACATTTGATTAGGCTAATTTAATGCCTTTAATATTAAGACAAGTTTCTTAAGTTTTGATACTTTTAAGGAGTGTTTATTAAAATTTTATAAAGAATAATTTTACAGAATAAAGTTTTTATATCCTTTAAGAAAGCCTCATGAAAAAGATAATTTAAATTTTAAAATTTGTTCAACTTAACTCAAATGATTCTATAATATTAAATTTATATTATTTCAACTACGTATATTGTTGGGAAAGTTTCCTATTTTTGATTTAGTAATTAAAAGTTTCTATGGTAAAAAAATAGTACCTATCTTTGTTAATTAAGATTGAACAAGAACTAGTTATTAGTTTAATTAAACGGTACTCTGCAACTAATATTCTGAGAGAACATTTTGTGTTTCTAAGCACTTTATAATTTAAAATTCGTATACATAATACACTTAATAAAAATTAATTTTTTTCTGTATTTTTACTGTCAGTAGTTAAAATATTTAATGAGATATTGATCGGTGTGATATCCACAGCTGTCATCTTCTAATATATGTATGTACATATAATCTTTCAACGAATTAGAAGAATAGATCAAAGCTGTTGATCTATTGAAGTATGTAATAAAACTATCCCTTATTAGTAGCTTCTAAGCTTGGCATTATTGTTCACTATTACAGAATAATTTATTTGAAAATTTTCTACACCCTGTAAAAGCATTATAGTTTAATAAGTTTCAAAGGAAAAATCTAAAGCTTAATTAGCGTCATTTTTGAAACGTTTAATACATAAAAGGTTTAGATTTTGAGGAGTATTAAACATTTTTTTAGTTGATTCCACCTGCTCGAAAACGAACATTTAAAGAAAGCAATAATCAAAATAAAATTTTTCATTAGCTTTTTGATAGTGTTTAAGCTGCTTTACTTACAATTGGTGACTTTTAGTGGAGGTAGACTTAAAATTGAGGGATAAACAGACATGTAGAAATGGTTGAAATTGAATCATTAATTCAACCAGTCTAATTATTCAAAATCAAATCATGAAAAATCAACTGTCCTTTTGAATTAAAGGCAGACTAAACTTATTGTTGTATTTACAAATTTCGCGATTAATACTTTTCAAAATTTAAAGTGTTGAACTGAATCTGTCCATTAACTATCTAACATACTCCTCTATTCTCTAGCGGAGAGGGTAATCCTACAAATATATACTATTTGTTCAATATACAAAAGAGAATTGGTCTGTGTTTTATTTTATAATGTTCATAATAAGTATTTCTTTTACTAATCTAATGTGATTTTATAAAGAAAATGAACCTAACAAAATTAAAATGTGTATAAAAAAAAATGCTTTCTAATTGAGCTACTCACATATTTAGGATGAGAACAATTTTCATAATGAGTTATCGACTCAAATAATTGCAGTTGAAATGAAAAATCTAATAAGTGGCTATAAATGGCTTCTTGTTTAATATATAATAAAAAAGAGTGCTGTTTATACAAAAACTTTGATTCAGGAATGAGTATATTTATCTGGTGATATCTTTTATTAACACCGATTGTGGAAAAATTGTTTGCTTTTAGTTTTCATGGTGTTTTGATATCTACATTAGAGACACATAGATAATATTAATTTTATGTGGTATCTATATAAAATACTGTAAGTTTTGCAGAATTATGCGAAATTTAATATATACTAGTGAAATTTGCAGCTTACTAGGTAAAATAAATATTGTAATGGATAAATTTGTAATGTATCTCTAGCATAAGTATTTCATCATATAAAATTGTGCCAACTAAGCTAAACTAACTTTTCCACTAAATTTTCCATAAAATAGTGAAAGAATCTAAGGAAGTTTTCTCGGGTTCCTAAAATTCAAAAACTTTCTAAGGTGACAGCGGTGTTTGATTATGAAACTCAATATAATAGCCATAATATGTCGCTGAATAAATAAATCTAGTGGATTTGATATCCATAACAAAAAATTTTATGAGTAAATGTGTTTCTCATAATACTTTGGCTTTATAATACTGAACTAAATTTATGTAAAGTTTATATGTCAGGCACTACAAGTTTTGGGTCTATTTTTCAAAGCAGCAAAAGTTCATTTGTTGATAAAGTGTTGAAACAACAATGCAAGTCTCTCTATAAAGCATGGCATACTTACACCATCAAAAAATTGCAAATGTAGAATTATTTTACGTTAAATCTGGCTTAATGAATAAATAAACCATTCACTCAAAAATTAATTTAAAAAATGCATAATGACATTGAAAAAAGCTGAAATGGAAAGCTGATTTAAAGAAAAACTTTTCGCCACTTGATTTCAATTTTACATGAATTTTAGGAAGAAGATATAAATTATTGGAAGTAAATAGTTTAAAAAATACCGAATGAAGCCTCATTAAAGTGAATTAAGTAAAGTGATAATCTGATAAAAAATTATGGCACTTGCTTTTTGAGGTTTTTATAATATACAGATTGACTTTTGCCATAAAGTGTAACCAAAAACAGATGTAGACCCATTTAACTTTGAAATAAATTACAACAGATCTTTTTCAGCCGAACTATGTTTTCTTGTTCTTTTTCTATTTTAAAACGAATCAATAGCTTTTAGCTAAAAAAAAATTGCCTTTGAAGTCAAAAGCTTAACAATAAATCAACTGTAAAAAACACAAACTATAAAAGATATTTAGCTTAAGGCGTACACAAAAATTTAAACAATTTTCTTAAAGAAAATTTTTTAGTTGAGCAAATAAATCTTTTTGAAAAACAAAAATTATATTTAAAATCAATAAAAATCTTCTTTAAAATACGAAGAATTTATTTCAGAATTTCCAGAATCTACCTAGTATTTGTTTAAAATAAACTGCTTACTTTTTTTTCTGTAGGCAATATAAAAATGTTTTTGGAACAAAAGATTAATTGTTAGCAAAATAGAACAAAATTAACTCAATTCAATAGAATTTGAACTTACGTCGTAAGTAATCCTGGACAACTCGGATATACCTCAAGAAAGGTTCTAGGCCTAATTTTCCAGACTATTGAGTTCATTTTTAAGTACTAAGAGTATAATTAAATTTTTAGGTCTAATATTTTAAATGTATTTATATATCTTAGATAATTTGAAACTTCATTTTGATTTAAACCAAATTTATTATGTTATTACACTTAAAACCTGGCATAATTTATTTTATTCTTATCCTTATGTAATAAAAATTCACTACAGCTGTTAGTAGGTTTTTTGGATTAATCTAATTCCCACAAATATTTTATCCAGCTTTACCACAGGGTGGTAATTCCATGTTCCATTTTGGTTTTAAAAAGCTTTGTTTTTAACAATGTCTGAGCTTTTAAAGCCTCTTCAAAGCAGGGCACCATTTACGAATGATTTATATGTAGCTTTCACTAAGCTGAACTTAAAAACAACCCATTAAACTGTATGCTTATCTTTTCTAGAATATGGTTTGCTTTTCACAACAAATTTGTTGGTAAAAACAAACAGCTCAACGTTACTACATATTAACAACTTTAAAGCCATAAGTTTTTGGTTACAATAAGCTACAGAGTCAAATTTATTAGCTAATCGGTAAAATGTTTTTTATAAATTTAATAGGAGTAATTGCTTTGTGTGAAAGTACTCTGAAGAGAATATTTGTTCTAAAATATTTCAATACACATTCATTCATTCATTCTTCAGTGGCTTCATTCATGAAGATTGTGAAAATATACTAAATTTATGTGATTTCCCTACTGTATACGTTTTACACTAATTTTATGCTAATTAGATGGGTTTTAGAGCAAGAAATGCGTGCAAGTTAGCTTTTTTGAAAAGTTAGATGTGGCTAACGATGTGACTAACATAGTTAGTCATAGTGAACTTTTCATTAACCACCAAAATACTCATGCATGCATCATTTCCTTCAAATATAGAAGTTGCAGTTTTAAGTAAAAAGTTTTATAAAATTGACTTTGCATTATTTTATTTTATATTAAAGGACATTGATAATTTGAGCATTTTAAGAGCTTTAACAGATGTTTTTTTAACTCGTTTATTTAAAGAAATAGAAATCTAATTCCCAAAAAATATTCAAAACTAAGAAAAGAAATGTAATAAAACAACAAAACTGAATCAAAAAAAACAAAGAACTGGTAAAGCAATTCCAGATATTGTTGTATTTCTGCCATGGAAAATTGGAAAATTTAAGAAAACTACAAGTCACGTAAGATGTTTTTTGTTTATGATAAAATCGTTCAGGTAAATTATCTGTTTCCCTTGAGGACATTTAACTGCAAAGCAGGTACGAAAAATATGTTTTTTTGTATGCCAAATAAATTATCATTTCTAATTATTTATTAGAAGAAATTGGTTATGTACTCTTGATATTCTCTTATGTAATACTTTATCATTATTTAGCACTGTTTTTTTTAGTAATTTAGCTTATTGGTACTTCATATTGAAATTATTTATCAAATCTCAACTTTATTCTTTTCTAATGTTGTAAATATTTTTTATATGGTGAATAATTTTTGTTCAAAAAGTGTTTAAATCATTGATTTAAAGAAATAAGCATAAAATTGTAGCATAAATATATGAAGTAGTTAAGATGCTTATAATAAGCGATAAGACGAAAACTTCCAATCCCAAGTACATTAATTTTCATGACACATGCCAGAAATTCCGGGAAATTAGATTTTATTTATGTAATAAATCCTTTCATTTGTAAAATCAAAAAAGATATATTGAAATTATTAGCCTAGTTATATTGTGCTTTCAATAAGGTCTTTTTATAAATGATTTTTTATCAGATTGTGTCTACTCCCTTGATTCCACAAAACATTATTTCAATTGAAGGGAGGACAGTTTTGCAACTTAATACGATTAAATGAAATCAATATATTCGTTGTACCCTTTATCTATTTGGAAAACATTAGAAAAAATGTGCATAAATAAATCAAAAATCAATGAATAGTTTAAAAAAAATAAATCAGAGAAAACTTTAAGCATTTCGTATTAGTCAAAAAATTACAAAACCAAAAATGAACAAAAAAACTCGTAGAACTATTTTGTGGTGAAAAATAAGGAAAATCAGTTTACTTTTATTTCAATGTATATTTTAAGTTTTGCAAATTTATCTAGTTTTAATTTTAATTTTCTTTTTCTTTTTATAATCAAATGAGCCTCACGCCCTATAGGCAATTAGTAATTGAATTCGAAAATTGGTATCAGTAAATTTACTAAATTAGTTTTATTTTATGTCGGTTTTTTTATATTTAAAAAGGTTTTGAACAATATGAAACATGAAGATAATTATGGTAAGGTTCGCATTTTGATTTATATTTTCTTCAAGCAAAAAAGTCTCAGCTCTACAATTGATTTTGGCTCTTAACAAGGTAATTAAAGGCTAAATTCTCAAAGATAGAGTGATAGAGAGTGATTAACTTTTTTAAAATAAGTAATACAAAAATCTTATTTTTCATTCTCCGTGTAGTTAATTTTCTGTATTCCTTAAAAAATTTTATATGCCTTCATTTTTGAAAGTAAGTGAATAGATATATTTTCTAAGTCTTTGACATCGAGAATTATGATATATTTATATTATACTTCAACAAAGAAACAACATCATACGGTGTAGCTTTGAATGTGTTGAAGATTAGTACTAGTAACTTTTGGTGTAAACCGTCAAGAAACAGAATGTATTAAACATTTCAAGTTCATAAATACATCTAAAAATTTATAATATAATTTAACAGTCAAGTTTCTAAATATTTTGTGTCCATAATGGAGATATATTTTTGAGATTGAAGGGGATATGATTGTGAATACTCAAATTTCTTAGGCTTTTTAGCTTGCTACTAAAATATTACTAGTCAAGCATCAGATTAATCCCTTTGTTTCCATTCCTGCCTAAACTATTGCCTTGTGCTAAAAATAAATAAAATCGCAAAAAAAATCTTGACTTTACTCACTAAAGCTTTTGACTTGGAAAAATAATATATTTGTAAAGTGTGTTTGATTTTTATCTTACGCTACTGATATAAGTTAAAGAAAATCAATAACTTATTTTTTTCACTATAAAAAATAAAATAAATAAAAATATAAAAAATAAAAATAAGCATATAAAATTTTCAAATCCTCCCTTGAAAATAGCTTGTCATTTTGCAGTAGTTTTGGAAGCTCATTAGTGACTTTTTAGATCTTTTTTTCGTACTAATCTAGATCAGAAATACAAATCAGAACAGACTAACCAATCCAAAATATTTTTATTTCCCTTGTTGAGAGATTTTGTGGTGAATAAACTGTTAACTATAATTATAAAAAACTATACATCTTCATATGATTCCAAGGACATGAAGAATATTACGAAAGTGCATAACAAAAACCTCACTAAAGAGAAAATATAGAAAAATTCAATTTTTCATGACATATTTTACTTTGTATTTATTTTCCTTTTCTTGTATTTGTTATACCTCCCACCCTCGTAAGCTTAATTTTCTTGAATACAGATCGTTTTTCTTGAGTTCAATGCATTTTTTATGTTTAAGTGTATGGTTTTGACAGCTTTTTGTTGAATTTAAGAAACTTTGATGGGTTTCGTTTTTATTGCTTCGAGTTCAATAAACTTTTGAAAAGTTAGTTGTTTTACATCTCTAAAATGAAATAACTGCTCATCATTCTGATATTCGCTCATAGAGATTTTGTAATCACCTAATTTCCCACAAAATAATTCAAATTAAATTAATTTCTATTTTTGACATTAAGTTTTTCCGTGTTAAAAGTATGTCTAATAGTTTTATATTAGGGAATAATGAATGAAGTGATTTCAACCATGATAAAACTTGAAAAAAAGTTATCTACAGAACAAATGAATTTACTTTAAAATTCCTTGAATAGTTTTCAAGTATACTCGTAGCTCCTGATTACAAGCATCCATATTTGTTTGTATATTAAATAAAACAAAATTAATTTTTTAAAAGTATTCATTTGTTATAGAAGAAATTTCGATACCAATTAACAATACCTTCCTTTAATAATTTTCCTACCTGATGTGAGTGCTGTCCGTTACAGACACTTCCATTACAAGCTCCACCAGCTCCACCAGGTACTTTTAATTGTTCCTGCTTATAATCGGGTTGGTATGGTAAAAGCATTCTTATTTTACCCCATCTATTAAAGAACAAAGCTATAGCACCAGCCCATACAGCAAGTACAAGTAAAACGATTCCAATTTCTACACCCCGAATCTATAGAAAATAAGAAAAGAAATATTTAGTACTATATAAATACTGAAATAAAGATCTTAGAGCATTTTCTGTTCCTAAATTATTTATGAGACAGTTTATTAAAAATAGAAAAATTTTTTTTATATGTCATTGCCATAACTTTTTCTGCTTTTCTTTAAGGTCACGTGGAAATTAAACGTTGTCTTTAGGATACACCAAGTTTTTTTTAAGATTTATTTTTGAGATGTCAAGAGATAAATAAAATCTCTATGACCAATTATTTAGAGTTATCTAGAAGATAAGCATTTTTATAATTTGGAAGTATTTTTCTTAAAATCTTAGCATTTTATCTATTATTTTTAAAGGATTTTCAAAGAGAAAAAAAGAGTATTGTTACTTCCACAAAAATAAAAATAAAAATAAAAATGATTGCAAATAAAAGTTATAAACAAAATAACTTCTCTATCCCTTTAATGATTTATTCCTTAGCATAAGATAAAACAAACACAAGAAAAGTCATTAATGTGACAAGACGTTTTTGTGAATGTTAAACCAACCGGAAATAATTGTAGCATTTCATAGTTTCTGTTAAATTTCTGTAGATTTTATTTAAATAAATTGCTTAAAGGTTAGCTACAAATATTAAATATAAGAAAGTCTTTTGTAAGAAAAAACATATACATCGATTAATATGTCCCAAGATTGACATATTTATATCCCTACTTTTAACATACTTGCATAATTTTTAAAAGCAGTAATTTTAAAATTATACGTGTTTAAATTTTTTGCTAATTTGATATTTTATATAGAAGTTTTTTTTGAGACAGTACAACAGTACAACAGTACAATAGTACAACAGTACAACAGTACAACAGTACAACAGTACAGCAGTACAACGTAAAACAACACATAGGCTAGGCGGGATAGGGGTTGCAGAAGGAAATAATTCGTTACAGCTAACTGATTATGCAATATGGTAAAGCGTGTCATTAGCAAGAAAAAAATCGAGCAAGTGGAAATGTGCAGGGGGGGTTCAGGGGGGGGGGGGGCGAAATTGTTCAATAATTGAACATTTAATTTATTTTTCAATTTCCATAAGTTAACTTCATTGAACTAGTTGGCAGCATCTTGTGAGCGTCGGTAGCAGACGTGAAAAATGAAAAAATCAAGTCCCCACTTAATAATCTATAACTATTTGATTTTTCTTTGGATCATAACAAATTTTAACACAAACATTTTTCTAACAAATTTATCTTTCATTTAAAGTCTTAAAAATATTACTTATTATTTGTAGTATATAATTATATTACAAAATTGTAGTAACTTTAATTATTAATCAAAATTTTTAGAAAATAATCACAAAATGTGTAATGGAAAAGGTCATATTTTCAGTATTTACACTTTTTTGGGACTTTTTTCATTGCACAGTTTTCGATTTTTTTAGTTATTAAATAGCAAAGTAAAAAGTAAACAAATGAAGCTTGATTGAGCTCTATCGAATATTTAATTTTATTAGGAATTTCAATCGAAAACTCCCTCTTTTTTTATGTTTAAGTCGAATTTAGCAACAATTGTTCATTAATTTTTTGAAAAAAGTACAGGTTACTTAAAATACTTAAAGATACGCTTTCTCCAATTTTGAGCTAAATCTAATCATTTTTCTAAGAAAAACAATTAAAAAACTAAAAAAAGCGTTTTTAGGTTTTTACTCGTCAAAGCTTAGGGTAAATAAAAAAATTTTCTGTTGAAAAGTTTTAGATGGTTTTATTGTCAAAAACTGTTACTTTCAAATTTTTTTGATTGGACGCGTAGTTTAGCCACAAATAACCAAAAACAGCCCCTCCCCCAATCCCCTCTCCACAACTAAAAACCTACCCTCTTCGTCTCGGCACATTTCCACTTGTTCGATTTATATGTTTTTTCTTTACCATATTGCATCATCAGTTTTCTGTAACGAATTACTTTTATGTTTTCTCATTTCAGCGCCTGGCCTAACACCCTTATACTCGTATTTATTTCAGAAAAGCAAAGAACCTGAGGGTTTTTATGGTTAATCATTAAAAATTATTTCCTCTAAAACTCCTACTATAAGTTTTTAAAATATTTTGGTTTTTGTTTATTTTATTTTAAAATAATCATTATTGCCAAATATTTATTTAGTCAATTATATGAAAAGATATCAGAGTCTAAAAAATTCAAGATGGTTTCTCAACTCTCAAAATAAAAGACTTACGCTGTCAGTTGTTACTTTGAATGATGTTGCATACAAAATTTCCACGTTTTATCCTTCATTTATATACTATATTTTAAGATACATTAAATGCAATGTTCTTTTTATATTTTTTCTGCTTTTTATTTTATTACCCACGAAGTCTTCTGTCTTCTCTAATATTGACATTAATTACGAATGAAAGTAAACCTCAAAGTAAATTTTGCAACGATAGAAAATTTAATCAAATGTCTTGATATTGTGTTTTTAGCTGTTTTTACAAATTTGATTAATTTTTTTCAAATAATATAAATGGTAATTCAAAAATTGACCTAAGCAAAATTGAAATTTTTCTAGTTAAAGTCTAGTCTAGTTTTAAGTTTCTTTAAAATTTTCGTTATAGGAAACAAATTTCTAGAAGTTTTTAAGTATTTTAGGCAAATTATATTAAAAGTAAAATATAAATGAAAATAAAAGCTAACACATTTTTTACTTAATTATGTTTTCAAACATACCGTTGGTAGTTCCCTTGTTGAAGATGTTATATTATTTAAACCTGTTATATCTGTTTCATATGTAACACCATGTGAACTCATGGAAATATCACTAGAACCTATCAAAATAGGGTCCTGTTGAAGTGAACTCTTTGAAGAATCTAAATGAATTAAAAAGAACATAAGTAGAAGTTGATAAATCATTAAAATTTATCCATGTTAATTACCCAGTGTTTTGAAGATAATTTGTCTGCTACGAAATTTTTTACCGCCAACAAAAGCGGTGACTGTCAGTTGATATTGTGTACTTGGAGTTAGTCTGTTAAGGACTATGGCTTCAGAATTTCCGGCGACTTGATGTACAACCCTGTAACTTTATTTTTATTAGTAATCAAGTTTTATGCATTCCGCAAAAATTGTTATTAAGCTTAATATAAAAGGAAGCTTATTTTTAAAAATATTTGGTATTTTAAGAGAAATTATTTGATTGATGCCATTAAGCCCAACTTTAATTACACACTTTAAAATTTGTTTAAGCTTACGCTAAAAAAATTGATTACTGAAATATTAAATTGCACAGAGTTGGCTTTTTTATTGAATAGAATATTTTGCAAAAATAATCAGCTGAAGTTTGTTTGAAAGCTCAATTACAAAAAACTTAAGCTCATTTTTTTTATTAAAGAAAAATTTAAAATCTGAACAAAATGAAACAATTATTCACATAAAGCCTTAGTGTATTTTATTTGTCATTTGGATTGTAGTTTAATATAAAAATAATTTTTCTCTTGAGAATAATTTAGTATACAAAATATTAATACAGCTTTGAAAAGCTCTATTCTGGAAATCTTAGTAATTATCAACATAATAAATTTAGTGACACAATATTGCAGATGTATTTAAACAGAATTATCAAAAATGGAACTATTACCAACTGTGTGCAGTTTAATTTTACCTAATTATAAATTACAAAACTATCTAAAGATCTAGAGATTTATATATTATTAATAATTGTCCTCTTGATACCAATAAAAATTTATGATAATGTTTATGTAATTGTAAACCATTAACATTATAATTATTGCTTAGGGTAAATCAATTTGACTTCAATTTGAAATACTACATTTTATTTTACTCTTTAGAACATTTTAGTTTTAGTGTTCAATATCGGAAAGAATATATAAATTTTCAAAAATATATTGGCTCTTGATATATTACAGGAACAAGAAGTTGCCATTTGGAAAGTTTTCTATACTTTATGGATAATAAATTATAACTTTATGAGAAATAAAGAAGTTCCCTTAGAACCCAAAATCGTAACTATTGAATTTCTTCTAAAAGAAATGTTTTTTCTGCCTGGAAATATCTATAACTGAAAGATTCATATAATTTATAAATCAAAATTGTTTTTTAAAATCTCAACCAAAACTATAATTTTTTTATGATTTTAAAGTTAACTTAAGTTTAAAATCTGGTAAATGCAAAATAAACCAATATCACAAACTGAAATTTTTCTTAAAAGTTTATATTTATGTATTATACCTTTAAAATTTAACAAAATTAGGATAATTTGCTTTAATGTTAATAACTTAAACAGAAATAGGAAAATTATTGTATGTTTTACAGTTTAATATGACGAAAAGTTAACACAGTTAACAAATTATTCTGAGCATGATATTAGGGGGGTGTCATATGTATAATTAAAAGTGATTTAATGCCTGTTTTATTCAGGACTTTCATCCAGATATTGCTAACCATTAATAACATTTTCTTATTTATACAAATTTATTCAGTATACTAACAACAACCTAGAAAAGATGCTGATTAATGTATTGCACTTGGTAAAGTTGACATCATTAAAATATTTCTTTGCACTTTTCGCTGCAATGTTTCAAAGCATTTTGCAGAATTTCAAATACTGAATCGACACAGATACATTGTCTCGACTAAAACACTTTAAGATTCTTGTAAATAATTTATTGATGTGAAGAAATTATAATTAAACTTTTTTAAGCACCAAATACTTTTGTGTGCCTTCATAATTTTACCTCATGTAATACACGGTTTAATTAAAAAGTATATAGCATATTTGTATCTGTAAGTATCTATTTACTAGCCCTATAAGACAAATTTTAAATTAAAAATAAATTTATAATTGCAACTTAACTATCCTCTAACAATTTAATACCCAACATAAAGGTATATTAATAAATTAACAGTTGTTTTATATTTTGTTATTTCTCAATTTTTACAGAAAAGAAAACATCCTTTTTCAGCTCTTTGTGTTGGAGAAAAGACACTATTTAAAACTTTGGTTTATATATTAAGCTAAGAAAGTCTAAAAACTTTAAAAATATTTATTTAAAAACACTAGAACTAAACAGAACACCAAAATACAATAATTTCATTGATCGAAAGTTTTATATACCACCTGCGTATGAAAATAATTTAAAATTCCTCTCACATATACATAAGCCAGAAATAAAAATTAAACTACTCACAACATATTATTATAAAAATATGACAATTTTTAAAAAATCAATAAAACTTCAATGTTTCATAACTTAAAAGTCTACATATTTCTTTTCATTTTAAGATGATTTTTTCTATTTCTTCACTTTTCTAAGAGTTGAAATATAATTTTAATTGGTTTTGAAAGTGTTTTAAGACTATTAATAACTAACAAAAGATAATTGTTTTTCAAGTATTGGTTATGTTGAGTAGATATCTTTTCTACAGATGCTGGAACTAGGTCACTTTTTAAATAAAACCGCACAAATTTTTATTGACATAAGCTCAAATAAAACTAGCATTGAAAATAAATTGGAAAAATAGGGTTTTTTGTGTACGAATATTTCATATAATAAATTAACTTAATAGAAAAATTAATTTTTTATACCATTCAATGGAAACGGAAGGATAAATAACGCGTTTTCTAATTTGATATCATGAAAAATAAAAGTGTGATGCGCCCTTCAGAATAATTATCATCAATTACTGCATTAAATGTAACAATTTTGAATTTTTCGCTTTAATATCCTTTAAACAACTTAATAACAATTAATAAATTGTATAAAACTCAATATTTACTCGAATTATTCATGCCCTTTATTTTTTTTTGTACTATAAAACTGTGAATGAATTTTGAAAAAAGCTTATTTATCCTTATTAAATCACACTTAATTTAATGGAAAATTATTTTTTTCTTTTCAGTTTATTAATTATATTGAATGATCATGAGTTTATTTAAAAAAGTTATTTTTTATGTTACTTTTGTTTTATCCTATTAAATCATATCTATTTCTTATTTTAAATATTTCAATATAAATATTTCGATTACGAAATCTGATTTCATTCGTGACTGGAGCTGTCAATGGGCTGATTTTTTGGTAAAAAATTTTTAAGTACACTGCATTGCCGTCCAAGCAGTTCATCGTTTGTTAATATAAATGTAATAGTTAATCCTAAACTAGTTGAGTAAATCCTGATCACAAATCTTGTATATAATTTATGTATCCAAATTGAATCAAAAATGGGAATGGAAAAAGTTTGACAAGAGAACCAAAGCTATTTTGCCAATTTATCTGCTGAAAATAGTCAATTTTATTAAAGTATAAAAAAGTTCTCAAGTTTTGTAGCAGTAAATAACAAAAGGTAAAATCGATTTAATAAACATTGAAAATGCCGACAAATATATTAAATTTGTGCGTGCGTATAAATCGAAAATTAGTTTTTCTTGAAAAGGTTGTTACACTTTTCTCAATAACATTAATTGTTTTAGGTTACATGCGTTTTGTTTCAATGTTAACCGTTAAATGTATACTATATACTAAGAATACAAGTTAAATTTCAATAGAATTAATTAAATGAAAGTTCTGATGTCTTTAATTGGATTTTTTTTCAAAGGAAATTAATATATTTTAGTGATATTATGTCTGAATTTGGAATATTTTTAGTATAATGAACTTTTGTTGTTGTTTTTATATCAAACTAGCAAATTCACTTTGCCAAGAATAGTATTTTGGAATATATTTTTCAAGCTGTATAAGTCATTTCTTTCCTTATATTCAATTAAGTTATTCTATTTTATGAAACTACAAAAATTCTGTAATTATCTTGTAGCTCGTATTTATTGAACTTAATTTTATTACATGAATTTTTAATTTCAAATAACATTTGAATCAATTAGTTTACCTCATCAGACCTATATTTTAAGACAATAGTTGAATAGAAATTCGATTATATAAAAATTAAATATTATGTTTGTTGTTTTGAAGAAGTTGTAAGCTTATATTCTTTTAGTCAGTCCTTTTTTTTTTTTTTGAGCTTAAATTTTAGATAATGATATATTGACAAAAAAATTTTTTTTAAAGCTGTTCTGTAAACAAAAAAATTTTGGTGTTAAGAACGAATTTTCCACTTTTCAGTCTGATGCAAATGTGTAAAATAAACTGAGCATTTATTTTTTGCTTATGCAAATAAGTTTAATAATTAAGATGAGTTCAATGTACTTAAATATTTTGAATACATTTTCCAAAGAAAAACTTAAGCCTTTATACAAGAATTACAAGAAAATAATAAACAGAATGTTTTTCTTGTAATTATATATTTATATATCAATTGCTCAAGGATAAGTGAAGATCAATAACGTATGCTTTGTGTTTCCCCAAAATTGTTTGATAATTGGTTTACTATCGATAATTGCAAAATACCATATTTTAAATATAAATGAAATTCCATATTCTATGCCCCATTAAGCATTTAAAAATAATCCCAACAAGTGGTTGCTTTCAAAACTGAGTATTTTCAATTATTAATTCCTTTTTGCGTTCATTAAAAATCAACAAAATTCTATTACTCCAAAATATAATTTATGTATTTCTGAATTCAATCAACTTTAAGTTTAATAACCAAATCTGCTTTTAGTATAAAATAATTTTAAAACAATTGTCCTGACAACTTATTGTGACAATTTAGTTATTTTTCTGTAATTTAAGCTTTTCATATAGCAAATTATAGCTATGTCTCCGTTTATCCGTTTATCCGTTTAATTCTAACTTTTATTGCCCTTAATTAGAAGTTTCTTATTCTTTATGAGCCTTTATAGCTATCCAGCTGAGTTATTATCAGTAAATATATAGTAGCATCTAATTTTCTGTCTTTTTTTATTTTTAGCAATCGACTCACATCCCAAAAGTATATGTGTTGTGTAAAAGTATCATAAATTACACAAAATTATGTAAAAAAGGACTGCCTAATACGTCTGAAAAACCTCTCAATACTTTTTGATATTATATTTTTCTCTTTTACTGAAAATCCTTAACTGAAATTACTTAAATAAACTATGGAAAACGTTTTAATATAAAGTGCAAGGAAAGGCTTTTGAACTATTGAAGCAACTGAGAGTGTTTTGGAAAAGTTTTTTTGTTTCTAATTCTAATAGTTTCTTTGATCATTGTGTAGTAGAGTTTTATTATTAATTAAAATTAATGAACTACGTTCAAACTTTTTTGCATAAAGGTTAAGAAATGAATTAGGGTCATGTCATACAAATATCAAAATATCAGAAGAAATCAGAATCATTACAAAACATGAAATTATTTAGATGTAGCATCTAAGACATCCAGTTCAGATACTTAAATCTGCAGGGTTTATTACTTGGTACAATATTGTTCTTAAAAAGGAGTAAAAAGTATCAAGTGGTCATTAAAAGAAGCCTTGCTTTTTTATAGCTTTTAGACTCCTGTAAGGTTATGGTCATAAAATATTAAGTTTGATTTTGAAAAATTAGTATTTTAAAACTTAAGTTGTGCACTTCATGTTAGCTCCCCAGCCCACAACTTTAGGCCACATCCTAATTCATCACAATATACCTACATATGCTTATGCTTAAACAGCATTTTAAATAAAAAAATCACATTTAAAATTGATTGCAAGTAATTTATCTAAATAAAATAAAATTAATTGATTTACCGTAAAAATCCTCATATTCGAAGTTATTTTTGTTGAAAATAGAAATCATGCTTGTAAATTTATTGGAGGGTTAATCGAAGCTACTCTTAAGGGTATCCCTATGGATATTTTTCACATTTAGTGCACTGATATTGTTAAATTATGACTAAGAATCTAGAAATAACTATTTTATTAGTAATTTGATTTGATTAAGCTTTAATAATATTGACTAAAAATATTTACCAGAGAAATTTGTACTTGTTTTCTCTATTATTAGAGTAGCTTGAAGTTTTCTTAGTTAGTCCAATTAGGAAAATTTTGAGTTAAATAGCCTTAAGAAATTTTTTCATTGAATTACACAAGTGTCTAACTAAGTAGAAAAAATTGAACCTTGGAAGTTTAAAAATCACCTAAACTTTAATCCAAACCATCATTGATTCTTCAAATATTCTGAATTGTAAGATTTTTGTATGCTCCAATTTAAAGTAGATCCTTCTGGATTAGAAAAAAGCATTTGATACTCTAGAGCAGTGGTGCGCAAACTGTGGGTCACCAAAAACTCACTTTATTTGTTACTTAAAAAACATAAGACTTTTCTTCAACGAGTATCAGGTAATATGAAAATAGTAGTAATTATAACTTTAACTAATCGTTATTATAACGCAAAATAGCAAAATGAATTTTAGTTTCACTGCATTGAAGATCTAAACAAAATCACTGTCCACGCAGGGGTAACGATAAAATTTTCACAAAAAAGGGGGTGAAAATAGTTTGCGCACCACTGCTCTAGAGTTAAGATAATTTATAATTTTTTTCATATCTAAGGATAATACGGAAATGACTTGCTGATGCGATTTCTAATCTATTTAACCCAAACAATAACTTGATTGTCTTTTTTTACAAAAAAAATTACTAGAAACAGTTTTTATTATATTAAAATTGAATTTTCGCAAACCCTGAGTAGGAAACAAATTTATGAATTTCAAAAAATTTACACTACATTAACTACATCTTCTTCTTATTTTTGCTGGACAATATATTTGAATTTCGGTTGGCCGCAAACTAAGTGAAAGAAAAAATGTTATAACTGTACAGTATTCTAATTCTATTATTTCATAAAATCCTCATGACAATTAGTTATAGGTTGTATGCTAGTAAGAAAAATTAATTTAATTTTTTAAGAATCATGGTATAAAAAATTAGGAAAACTGTTTTTACACTTTATTTTACTCTTAACCAGTTTTAAATTTAAATTTATTGGATTATATATTTATTTGAATCTAGCTTTCATATAGTTCAAAACTTACCAAAAAATATTTCTTTTACACCTTTATTTTATTTCTATTTGTAGATAAAGAACAAAATCGAAAAGAAAGCCCTGATATCAATTCATTATTGATCAACTAGCTCATTAGAAACATAGAATCACTACCATTTTTAAATTAAAACATGCTCATCACTTCACATACTAAACTGAACTATTCTACTGTATGAATCTGAAACAGATATGACACCTTTACAGAGCTGAAGTTTACTTACTTGAAAGGGATTTCAAAAGATAAACTGTTTTGCCTAAAGCAGCTTTTATATAATATTAACCTTCAGTTATATTTGTAAGTAGTAAAAGTTTTCTTTAAAATATTTAATAATTAGGATATAGCACACGCTATATATAGTAATTCTATATCTTTTATATTGATTCTTTTGACTTATTGTTAATATATATTGACATATGTTTATATTGTGAATTTTTCAATAGTAAGTCTGTAGAAACATATAATTTAACTCTATTTCTTTAAGTGTAGATATTAATTCTATTATAATAAATACAGTGTTATTTCAATTTATGATAATAAAAGAATAAATCGACACCAAAAATGAAAAAAAAATTTTTCTATTAACACAATTCTATTAACAAATTCTTTGACATTATCCTAAATTACTGAAATAAGTAATTTTAACAGCACGCGGTTGTCCTTTTCATTTAATATCCATACACGCAGCAACCAAATAATTTTCCCAACTAGAAAAGTGAAAAATCAATATCTAATAGATAGAGGTTAAAATAATACAGCGTGTAAGTTTCACCCCATTTTTAAGGATTTCTTTAATGATTATAGATCGCCCAAACAAAGAAAGGGAGTTTTGGTTTTGATCGATTTTAGTTTTTATAACAATGGAATATCTTGAATAGAGTTAATAAAAAAAGTCTTCGTTTTGTAAACTTTTTTTATATATTTCATTAAACAAAATAACTTCCTGATAAATTTTTGAATTTAGTACGTATGTCAAACGAATTTTGAAGATAAGTTAATTTGTGTTTGAAGCTAAATCAAGCTTTAAATTTTAAACCAAATATGTCAACTAAAGAAAAATAATACAGACAAAGCATTATAAATAAAGTTCATGAGTTTTAAGAGAAATAAGCAAAACTAATTTTTTCTTGACTTTAAAATAAAATTAAAAATTTTATATAAAAAAAAATTTGAAATATTTCCGATCTTTAATTCGTTACTAAAAAACTTAGAAAAAATGTTACTACAATTTGATGGTAGGAAAGATTGGACCAACTGAGAAACAGGACTAGAATAGCAAATGAGTTCTAAGATCCACTATCATTGTCATAATTTCTAAGAGGAAAAGGCTTGTTAGAAGCTGGTAAAGGAAAAGATATCTTATTTGTCTTGATAGTAGCTTCATACAACCAAAATGATGTATTTTATCAACTTTGTGATATAAATTTTAAGTTTTATGACATTTTCCTTATGTATTTTTATTTAGATAGATTTTGCATAGAAATTTTTATTGATATCAACTGTGACGAATGCAAGATTTTAATTCGTTAATAGTACTTACTATTCGGATTTACTAAAAGCAGATTTTCAGGTTCAAAAGAAGAAAGTGAAATCTTTTAACTCATTCGATAGTTATTGTGGCGAATAATTTTTAATGCCTAAGTTTCACAAAATATTTCTGATTTTTCATTTATTAAATACATAAACTTGAGAATAAAACTGAAAAGCAGGAAAGACCTAGACAAGCACACAAATACATTCATAGAACTAATCAGGCCAGCTGTAAGCTTAGCCACACCTGAACCAAAAGAAAGCGACGATAACCTACACCGCTGAAATTAGGGAAGGAATCAAATTAAGAAGAAGAGCACGAAGAATATGGCAAAATACACGTTACCCTGCCGATAAAAATTACTTCAATCACATCAGTAACAAAGTGAGAGAAATGATCAAATTATACAAAACCGAATGCTTCGACAAATATATGAAGGAAATAGGTCTATAGGGAAATAGAGCTATACCCTCTGGAAAGCAACGCGTAATCTCAAACGCCCACTTATCAGAGTGCCTTCCCTAAGAAACGAGCATGGTATTTGGGTGCGTAAAAACGACGAAAAAGCTGAAATATTCGCACGTCACTTAGCAACTGCCTTCGAGCTTCATGATATTACAGTCTAATATAAAAACGGACCCGATATATCGAGAATATAAAAAAATAAAAAAATTCACTGCATATGAAATAGCAAACGAAATAGACAATAACTTAAACATTAAAAAAGCTCCAGGAGTGGACCAAATAACTCCAGGTCTACTAAAAGTACTACCAGCGAAAGCAATCTACATGTTAACGCTTTTATACAATGCTCACTTGAGACTACAACACATTCTCGAAAGATTCAATACAAAGCAGATCATCATGATTAAAAAACCGGACAAGCCTGCAGAGGAAGTCACGTCATACAGACCAATATCACTTATACCAACGATCTCCAAACTATATGAAAAGCTGTTAATGAAAAGACTGAAACCACTTGTGAACATCCCAGACTTCCAGTTTGAGTTCAGAAGTAATTATTCAACTATAGATCAGATTCACAGAATTACTGACAAAATCGAACAAGCTTTCGAAGATAAGAACTACTGCTCTGCAGTATTTCTAAACGTCTCGCAGGCATTCGAATGAATCTGGCATGAAGGTCTCAGGTATAAAATAAGCCAAATGTTACATAGCAACTTCTGCAAGATACTTGAATCATACATACACGGTCGCAAATTAAAAGCTACACATGAAGATGCCACAACAAGATACTATCCAATCAAAGCGGGTATACCCCAAGGTAGTGTACTAGGACCGATGTTGTACCTGCTCTACACAACAGACATACCAATATCAAAGACACATTCATAGGCACCTTTGCAGATGACACTGCTATACTCACCAAGGACAAATCTCAAGCAGAGGCAACTGAAAAGCTTCAACTAATGCTTGACAAAGTCAGCAAATGGGCAAAAGACTGGAAAATAAAACTAAACAGAGGCAAATCAATACATGCAACATACTCACTGCGCAAAACCGATGCGAACATGTTCACATATCTCAATGGTGAAAAAATCCCACAAGCTGACTCAGCTAAAAACCTTGGGCTAAACTTGGATAAAAGGCTAAACAGAAAACATCACGTAAAACAAAAAACTAAGCACATAAAACAATTAACATACAAACTCTACTGGCTCATAGGAAAGTACTCCAAATTGAACCTCAGTTACAAAAGAACAATATACTTAACAATCATTAAACCAATATGGACCTATGGAATCCAACTCTGGGGTTGTACCAGAAAGTCGAACCGAGCCATAATTCAAAGAAGTCAGAATAAGGTTCTTCACATCATCACAAATGTGTACAGATATGTGACAAACGAGGAGGTGCATGTAGACCTGAATATACAACGGGTCGAAGAAGTAATATTCAAATATGCTACCAAGCATAAGAGGAGACTGCTATACCACTCAAATACGAAGGCCATCCTACTGATGGGCACCACCGATAAAATCAGGCGACTTCAGAGAAGCAAGCCATACGACCTAACACTTGGAGACTGATCAATGGATCAACATCTCAGATACACAACAATAGCATAAGCATTATAATCTAGCATAAGTTAACATTACTAATAAATTAATCATAATTAAGATTGTAGTAAACAAACTGTGAAAATAAAAAAAAATAAAAAAAAATTTATTAAATATTCATTAATACAATGCAACGCTCATCAAATTCTTGCTGCTGAAGCTATTAATTCAATATAGCTATGGAGTTTTTGACCCTACCCACTAGTTTTATAATGAGGTCGTGTTAAAAGGTTATCAACCACCCGATAATTCCTAGATTTCAATTACTTTAAGCCCTGTTTTTTTATGATTTTTTAAGAAATTAGCTAAAAACATTAAAAACTTCTCTAAGCTTGTCAGGTTCAATCATCTTGCCTGTGAATTGGTATTTAAAAATAAATGGCTAGGATTGAATTATATTTTTGCTGATTTTATTTTAGAAAATCACCTGAAAGTTATTATAACTCAAATTATGAGTTCGAGATAAATGCTTTAATGACTTCAAACAATTTTTCTCAAGTGGAACTGAATAAATATGGTGAAAATAATTTAAAAATACAAAGCTCTTATAAGGCAGAAAAATTTCAAAGTTGGAAATAAAACTTCTAAAGAAATAATCATAAATTATGAATTAGTTAAATCTGTTTTTGTTTCACGTCAAAATTAAAATTTTAAAGTTGTCAAAATAATTTTTAAAGCACATAAAAATTATTATATGAAATATTGTCAAGGTGTTGAAATAAATAAATCTAAAGTACCTAAACACAAAATACCCGTGTTTACCATATAGTTAAGTTTTATTTAAAGTATAGGTCTTAAATGTGTCCAGTATTGTTTGTGCAAAAGTATGTAACAAATTTATCAAAAATGGACTTCAAAGGGGTGAAATTTATTATTTGGAATACTTATGATGATGTGAAAATCTAGGAAAAAATATACTGTTTGAAATAGCTACATAGCTATGATTAGTGGATTCTGTGAATTGAAAAATGAGGACATATTATACCATGCTTGTCACGTAAAAATAGCTTAAGTAGGGTCAAACAATATTATTTTGATATTTATGAACAAATTTAAGCTTTATGGATCAGAATGTTGCTCATTTAAGTGTTATGAACTTTATGAAGATTATGTGATGACCTTTGTACCCCTAAATCCTTACATAGTATAATTTTGAATATTTTGTGTGCTTCAATGAACTATAAGTCAAAGTATATTTTATTTAAAGTTGAAGTAAAAATGAAATTTTTAAAAGTAAACAAAAGGATTGCAAGTCAATTGAAAACTAAAATATTGGGCCTTTAACGAGAATATACAGCAGTGAAAATAATAAGAGGTTACAACAGGGTGCTCAATATTTTATTGATTGCATTAAAAAGCAAACTGTATTTATTTTGCCTTTCTGGTGTTATAATTTTGAGAACAAAAATCCAATTTTTTCATGAAGTAAAAACAACAAAAATAGAAAATGACTCAGATACAGAAAATTTATTTGTTTATCGTGTTCAATATGTAGATTTAACTAAAAGTAAATTCAATAAAATGAAAATTAATAAAAAATATTTTCAAAAATTAGCATAAAAAAGGATAAAGTCTGTAATTAATGCCACAGTCATCATTTAAGTAAGTAAGTATCACTAATTGTAAGTACGCTGATAGTGTTTTCAAATTTTCAACTTTAGGAAAATGGTTTCATGTCGTTTTCAAAACATTTAGGAATCTATTATCTACTGTTAAATATACGACCACATACCAGGCCATATATTGCATGGAGCCGAAGATTACTACAAAAAATATGTATTCTCTTTTCAAACAATTTACACAAGTCTTTTTGGTCTGGTAAGTATTAATTAATAAAAGAGGTGTTGAATAATTTGAAAAAACTTAAAATAAAATAAAATAAAAAAATAAGTAAAATAATTTTTCAACAAAGCTGTGTTTATTAAAATTGATGCATAAATCGTAAATTAAATAACTTCATTTAGAAAATTTTCTATACTTTTAACCTTCATCTAAAAGTATAAATTGCTCCAGAAAAATTAAAATTGAGTTAGTAATTTTTTACTTATTAATTTGTTGAAATTTCTCGGAATAAAAGTAAAAAAAGTTAAATTTAGTAATTTCTTACTTTCATTTGTAAATAAATTACACAATCATACACAAAAAAATTTAAGACTCATTTATATCCAAAAGGAAAAAATGTTGCAGAGAAAAATAATAAACCTCTGGCCAGTAAACTCATAAAAGTCAAACAAGCAATTTTCGAGAAAATATTTCATGACTTTTCTAACATAAGAAACTCCATGAGAAAAATAAACAAATCTTTAAGAATCTGTGCAGATAAATTGATTCAAGAAGTAGAAATTTATTTATCTTTAGTCACTTGAAAATGCTTTTCCTGTGAAGCAGACGTCTTGATGCTTTCAGACATTCAAAACCAAACGGGGGTGACTAACATATAATATATATCATGCATATTTACATCCTGAATTTTATTTATTTATAGATTAAATCTTTGTGGGTGATGATGAAAACAATACGAAAAAAGCTTTGGAAATTAATTTAATTAGATATCTAAATTCTATCGTGATCAAACTAAACAATTGTTGTATTCACTAATTAGCTTAGCAGTTACAAATTAAATATATATATATATATATATAGTTAGAAGTGTTTACAAGAAAATAAATTGAAATCAGAACAAAAAAAGTAGAAATTAATTTCATGAAATTACCTGTTGTTAGTTGGTTTGTATGTGACAAGAAATTTTTCAATTGAACCAAATCGAATATCGATTGATGTCTGCCACGATATACGCACAGATTGTGGATTAAGAAATGTAACCGTTATATTTTCTGGAACTGCGGGTACTGTACCTAAATTAAATAAAACATAAATAATATTTTTTTTAAATTTAATTTAATAAATTTTGAATAACTTTTCTTCGATTTTTAAGCATTATTATGCGTTATCACTTAAAAAATGAAAGTTTTCAGAATATTATTTTTAAATTAAAATTTTTTTATAAAAATTCTATGTATTTTATTAGAATTTTCCAAAAATGAATTTTTTGATTTATACTCCAGCCTTACAAAAATATTCAAAATATTTGACACTTCGTAGACTTAACTTTCTTTTTCTTTAGTTATAACAATTCGAAGCAAGAATGCCACACCATTCCATACAAAGGAATTAAAAATTTTAGGTATTAACTTATTATTTGGGGGCCTTCAATTATTTATTCATTACTTTTCAAAGATTTAAATTTAAACAATTGAAAAATGCTGATTATGTAGGGGATTATATAAAACTTTCCGTTGGAAAAGGGGCGTAGGTATTAAGGTAAGAACTATTTAAATATTTTGCTTATATTTTAGCTAAAGTCCTTAAAATTAGATTTTTAGTTTAAAGGTAAAACTTTGTATATTAGAAAGTTAACTTTTACCGAGTCTCTAAGAGTCTATCTATCTATAGATATTAGCAATGATTGGATAGTTAGCACTAATAGACATGGGATAGCAATATGCCGCTTGTGCAAGAAATTTTGAAAGTTACCATAAATTAACTGTTTCATTTTCAAATTGTGCTGATATGTGTATTATTGAATAAAAATGACCCAATCTATTTAATTCATAACAGTGAAGGAAATATAAATATCTAAATTAAAGTAATAATGTAAATCTACGAAAATCAGTCAATCCCATGACTGCCATATTTTTTCTTTATTGACTTTTACTTTAAATCAAATGATCTACTGTCATGCAAAAATAATTTATGTCCCTTAATTTAATTATACTTCATAGTTTGTGTCCCTCAAAGAAACTTTAACATTCATTCTGCTTATTTATAGATAAGAAAATATCCTTATGAATGGTTGGGTAGCGACTAAGGGTAAAAATATGTCATAAATTTAATGTTGTTCATATGTTGACCTCAATGTCAAGTGTACACATAAAGAAGAGTAAAATTATAGCCAAGTATAACATCAAATTTATTGATATAAACATTAAAACTTGATATACTAAAAATATTCAAGTAAAGAATTTCCTTGTTTTATTTTTTATACAAGCAAATAAACTAAAATAAGTTGGATTGAGGATATGAAGTAAAATAAAAGCATTAATTTAACTCAAAAATGCTATATTCATGTTGGTCTTGGCCTAGGAAAAAACGTCCTCAAAACTTTTATATAACTGTCATATAGAATTTCAGTGTATATACATATACTTTGCCAGGTGTCACAATCTATTGATTTTATTTTAATATTAAATGATTTGTACATTCCATGTATATAAGTAAATTAGCCACATGCCTTTGCCATAGTTTCATTATGGAAATCTAGTTAAAGGTTATGACCTTGATTGAAAAATGCAGTCAACTGGTTAGTTATTCCAAACTGTTAAACTGAAGTTGGGTATTTAAGTTAAGAGCAGCTATTTTGATTTGCTAAGTTTTAGTATGAGGATTTTTTATGAAAGTTTGTTAAAAACTTTTTTTGTTACAAGTTTTTTTAATTTATTAATAAAAAAATTCCTCCTTTATAAGAAAGTTTTTTATTTTTTCTTTATTTATGCAGAAGTTAAAATTATTCTTTTAAAATTATTACCTTTAAAAATGGTTTAATTTTTGATTTTATAAAACTTTAAAAATAATTTTCAACACCTTAAACCTCTAAGCTCTGTTGAGCTTAATTCTAAAACTTCTATTATAAAATATAAAAATAATATCACTTAAAAACTTACCAGCAAGGCTTGTATGTAGTGCTAGCAAGGCAGCAAAAATAAGCATTTTTAGGTTTACCAACCCCCTACAAAATTGCTTTTATTGGTGACACCACGTTTTACATAATACACATAAGTTCTCTAACTAGTTGTCAAATGCAACGAGGAACTTCTTAGTTTCATTTATATTTGGCTCTTATTATTTCTATTCAAATCTTTTCCTTGTAATTTAATCTATTTGCTGTCTAAATTGAAGCAACATCTTGGATTTAGTATTATTTTAAATTTAATCCCATTAAGCTTGTACAAGATTCTTGAATTGTACATTATATAACCAATCTGTTAAAATTTTACAATTATAGCAAGTAATCAGAATGTCAGCATACAGGAAAGAGAGTAAAGCGTTTCAATTGTGAAGAAAGTAAAATATGTCCTAGAAAATAAAAAAAGAAAGATATTTAATTAAAATTAGCATATCATATGACAAATAGGTTCAAATCACATGAATTTTATGATGATTTATTTAATTTATACAATTTTGCTAAAATATCACAAGTGAGCCTTAAAAAGTCACAAATCTTAAAACAGATTTTAAAAGTAGAATTTGAATTTTATATTTTTATATTTAATTTACATTATTCATTATGCATAGTCAGTAAAATAAAAAAATGGTATAAAACACTTTTTATTGCTTTAGAAATAATTTTTAGAAATTAATATAATTAGTTCTAAAAATTCATCAAAAGATTTCTGAAATGTAATTGGAATCAATTGAAATCCAAGACTTCAGATAAATATTTATAACTCTTTTTGGATTTTATTCTTATTTTGTAAAGTATAAATATAACATAAAACCCTATTCCTTTAGTTACGGAATATTAAAAAATAATATTGCAAGTAACATTTTCAAGTTATATAAAATGATAACAGCACTTATCTTATTAAAAACAGAGCCATTCATAATTTACGTTAAAGGTAAAATGTGTGTCCTTTGAAAATATTAAATTTAAGGTTATTTAAAGAAAGAAGCTATAATTTAATTATTTAACTTTAAAATTTTATGGATGTGTTTTAAAATTATTTGCCTTTATATTCATTGATAAACACAAATATTACATTTGGGCTGATTTCAGAGCTATTCCTGTCCATTTAAGTTCATATAGGCTAAATCAGCTTTAATCAAAGACGGAAGTTTTTAAAAAAAATTAACTTATCAAAACACTTTATTCGCATTTGCTAATCTCGCCTGTACTTTGAATTGATTTGCATTTTGGCTTCTATAACTCATTGAGAAAATTTTTCCGATTTTTAGATATTTAAATGATTTGAACTTACAGAATATATTAAGTCATTTCCATCTTTCTAACATGAGAGGTGAAAATAATAATTAATAACATTACAAAATATCCAAGGGCAGTATTAGCGAATCAGAAAATATTGCTAAATATCTACACCAATAAAAAATTCGAAAAGTTGTCAAAGAAAAATTTATAATTAGATCGGTTCTTTAAGTTAATTTTTAAGGATTTTGACCAAATCAAATTTAAAACTGATGACTGATGTCAGAGCACATTTCGACAAAGCTTAATGCAAAAATACCCTAAGAATAAACGCAAGATTTAGACAAAAATTTGAAAAAAGTCATAAAATGTAATTAGGGCAAGTGATAATCTAATTTCAAAAAAAGGAATAAATCATTTGGGAATAATATTACTAACTCAGATATTATTTAAGGAAATCTCAGAGAGAATAGAATCATTATTAGAGCATCTACTAAATTACTAGTTAAGTTGCACTTATTCTTATCTAAAATGTAAATTTCAAAATGATTCAAATATCATATATCCTCATTCAAGAATTAGAGCACATACTTTTAATATGTATTCAAGAACAATGACTAGTGTTTGCTTTAGTTAAAGTTTAGTTAGTATGCTATGTCTGGTATACTATTGAAACTTCTAAAGTCATTCAACTTTTGTTAATTACAAGGAGTAGAAAACATTTCATTAGAAACATTTTGTTAATGTTTTAGTTAGCTTAAGTTCAAAAGATAGTAAATTTTCTTTTTTACTTTTAGTTAATCACTTCGGGATTTGCTCTAAATTTTCAGTTTGTTTTCGTTCCCGAAGAAATTGCTAGAAATTGTAAAGTTGATTCGTTTAAATTTGTTACTTACAAATTGATGATATTTATTCAAAGTATTATTAGCTAAAGTATAGTAACAATTTTTCTTTAATATCATATTTTAAAACGGTTTCCTTATTTATCATGCCAGTAAAAGAATATTGAAAAGAACAGGTAAGGTATCTTTGGAATTTTTCTCAATTCTTTATTCAATTTTTACAATGTTATTATTATAAACCATAAATTTAAGCTTGTAAAAAAACATTTAATTTTCTCTTTTATGGTCATGCCAAGGAAAATTGAAATCGTAAAATATCTTTCTCGTAGATTTATCTGCGTTTTTTGTTGAAAATCTTAAAAGACCGGAAGTGAAAGCTTAAATTTGTAGATTGATATTATTGCTTCTAAATGCTTCATTTAGAATGGAGACTGAGCTCATAAAATACTTCATATAAAATAATTTATTCTACTTAGCTTAAAACTGGACTGTATGTAATATTGTGCACAAAAGTGTTACGTATAGGGTCCATTCTAGTTAATTTTAATATATTTCATGCACTTTACTTGTAAAATTAAGTGACAAAAATTACAAAATCCTTCAGACCATACTTTCTTGTTAGGTTACATTTAAGATATACTCGATTTAAAAAGTAGAAAAAGTTTTTGGTAGTCTCAAGTTAAAAACATCACAAATACCAAAACCACAAGATATCCCAAATTTCTAATACTTGAAAAATCACAGAACAAGCAGCGAGACCAGCAAAAAAAGACAATGTATTTAAAGTCTGAACATTTCGAAAACTTAATTACGTAATGCATTTTTTTCCGTTTAACTGCACTAAAAACACTTTTTTCAAGCTCTTTGTATTTAAAGACTGGAACATGCCTGAAGCTAGTGGAACAAGGTTGACTCAATCCAACAAACATATATATTTAAAAATATAGCAAAAACTTAACATGGAAAAGACAAATTTTTCTAAAAGCTACATTTAAAAAAATTCGAGTGTACTTCTATAGAAATATAACTTAAGTCAAAATTTTCATGCATTCTTACATAAATATATGTACCTGGGCGATACCAACAATCATTGATGAGAAGGTATTTTTAGCAATGTGTTAGTGAATTTGACAGCAATGTTTGTATATAAATTTGTTACTCAAGGATGATCGAGTTTCATGATTTAAATTTAATACCACATCTAAAAGATGAAAGAGTACTCACAGTGGAATCAAAGAGCATGTCACAAAATACTTTTGGATAATTAAATTGAATTAAACTAAAATAATTGTAATTTTTTAGTTCAAAAATTTTCTGATGTGATGTCTATCTAAAAAATACCAATTTCACATATAAGAAGAAAAGCGTTTAAGAGCGGTTTTTTGCAGATCTCATTCTGATGTCAGTTTATAATTTTCAGAAAGATATATTGCTAAGTAATTGAGATCCCCAATTTAAGCTATGGGATCTTACAATTTATATTATCTCAAGAATAATGTTAACGGAATATTTTACATTGATTTTTCTGATATACAGTAATGAAAGTTAAAAAATGCAATTAGTTTGATTTATTAATAAATAATCCATACTTCATGGCTACTTTATAGCCTTAAACATCCTAATTACATATTCCAGAGACGCATTTGACAGTAGTTGCTTTAAGCGGATTTTTGGGACTAAATTTCGTATTACATTTAAATTAAAATTAGCCCTATTAGCAGTAAATTGCCACAAAACAACAAGACTAATTAAGTGGATCAAAAACAAATGGAGAGATTTATGAGTGAATTAAATATTTGATTTCCTTGACGAATAAATAAAGCAGACTTTACAAATCAAAGAATAGCGTTTTTGGAGCTTGGTTAAAAACCATCAAATTGAGTGATAATGCGTTGAGGATTTTCATAGGAATGAAATGTTCAATATCAATAAAGAGCTAATTAAACATTTTAAAGCTGTATGACTAGAGGATGGAATTTATTGAAATTCGACTAATAACAAAAATATAACTTGACATATTTAGAATAATAAATACTTTACTATAAAAGATGATTTTAATGAGCTTATCGTAATGTTTGATATCATACATAATTTTTTTAGTCATCAAAGGAGCAAAAAAAATTAAAAGAAAAACTATTGTAGTGTCAATGGGCGTTTTTTAAATTATTCATTTCTTCTTTAATTGTTCAGATTATGAAAAAAAAGAATCGAGGCATCCTTCACATTGTAGTAAACTGTAAAATTAGTTGAAAAACATATGAATTTTTTATTTAATAATTCTTTTAACATAAATCTTATGTACATTTGAGAAAAAGCTGAAATTTTTTCTATATAGCTCTCGACAAAAAAAAGGAGTATGCTTTTATCTTCTTAAGTGGTGTAAAATTTATTCTTAAAGGCTATTTTTACTTTGCTTAATTCATGTTGTGGATTTTTTTCGATTTTGAAATTTTTCTGCTTTAAGTAAATAAGACTTACATATCACAAATGTAATTTGTCAAGTTGAAAATTTAATGGGAGAATTTGAGATTTAAAAATACGTGAATTGAACTTGTTACTTTGTCTGAACTGTATACCATCCCCATACTTACAACCAGACAATGCTATTGGTAGCACGCTTGAATAATAACTTTGTTGTAAATCCACTGTGGTGTCATCGAATGTCAATGTGTTAATAAGCTCTCATTGAAATTCATCGAAGGATTTCTTAGAATTATTCTTCAGCTAAAACGCATTAGGAAACTTGTTTTAATATTTACAATGGGAGTATTTTGTTTTTACTTTCTCTATTGGAACAAATCCAGAAAAAGTAGTGTGAATCTTTTGACATGCTGGAATATAGTATAACATAAATTAGAAATAATAAATAAAGAGATTTGAGGCAGTACAATACTCATGTATGTAGATGACATGGTATTTTTGTCCCAAAAGCGGACAAAACAAAGTTACGCCTTTAATGCTGCTATTGAATGAGCTGCAATATATAAGCTAGCTATAAATGAAATAAAAAATTTGCAAACGACTTTTCAAAATTATAGAAAACTTATGCCTTGACACTCGCTGGATACAAAGGTGAGTAAGCAAAAGCAATCAATATGGTTAAATACTAGGGAGTCACATTACAGACAGCAGTAAAGTCTTTAAGCACTCAAATACAACACAAGATCTCCACAGCAATAAAATCCATCTATTTTACTTTAATTTTATATTTAGAAATCGTTCAGTTTTAATTTGAAGTCAAAATTGTCGCTACTCACCTATGAAATAGAGTGGATCCAAAAAAAACTAAGCATATCTTGACCTGAACGCCACTCTTAATATTTTAAAATAAACTCCAAGACTTACATATCAGTTGACTGAAGACCTTTTTTCAATCAAATATTTGAGGATAAAGATGATGCTTTCATTGACTTGGAATTGGATACTCAGCATAATGGAGAGGAAATTAAAGCAAGACGATATCGAACCTGAATTTTATGGCATGCGTGTCATGGTTGATAGAAGCTAGACTCAACTCAATCAGGAATTAAGACATCTGCAGAGAAGTTTGTCTGTTGACATACTCCACTACAAAATGTGCAAGAAAAAAATCAGATTATAATTCCCCATAGAATATGTGTGTTTACTGGGTGACGATTGTTTTGATAGATACCACAGCATCAAATGTAAAAACAAAGCAACTATTTTATATCTTTAAGTGAGTTATCCTTTTATGGCCTTTTAATTGGAAACAAATAATAACTTATTAACAAATAAGTAATTATGCACACAACACAACTGCACACCCTTTTCGTTTTATTTTTAATAAGCAAAGTGATCAATTATCTGCTTCTTATATTTTAAATATAATGTTCAAAAATTTACTGAAAACGTAAAATAATTCTAAATTTTTATTTTTATCTTTAGATATATTTACAAAAAATTTGCAAAACAATTGCTTTAAAATCCATTGAATAATATCTATAGTAATAGTTTAGTTGGCGTCTGGGGATTCTAAATCCCAAATCCCCAAAGATATCGCAAAATATCTAAGAGCCATATAAAAGAAATGTTCATTGCAGTCGGTCATCAACCCATTCAATTGAAGCCCAATGAAACTTTTGCATAAAATATATTAATTGACTAAATGCACCTAAATTAATTTTAGCCTATAAATAATTCTATTTTAATATTGATATACAGGTGTCCTATGTTGAATAAGAAAATAAAATAAATTATTTTTTAATCAGGAAGTTCTTATCGGTTTTAAAATCTTGAATGATATTTAAATAACTACAAAATCTAAAATTAATTTAATTATTTTCAAATTACTTTAAATCAAAAATATTTATTGATCAATTACGGAAGATAAGTAATTTACTTACAACGGAAAAGTTTCCCTTTGAATTTCATATTAGTTCTTTTTTGGATTGAGTGATTGATTTGTAGCTAAGTGAGTTTTAGTATTTAGCTTAAAATATACTTTTACCACAATTCCCTAGTTGAAAAAAATAGAATAAAAAGAAAAACAAAATAGAAAAAGAAGAATTTGAAATATTATAATTAGAACTAATTTAACTTGTTGAAGTGTTTAAATTGTTTTTTTCAAATAGATTTGTTCTCGATTCAATTACTTTTTAGAAATCTAGAGACTTGAAAGACTTTCAATTAAGATTCGTTTGAGATATTTTTATTATCTGTATGGATAAATATTTTTGAATTAAACTATGCTTAAACATTTTAGCTTTGAATGAAAGATAGATACAAAAAAAGTTTGTAAAATCTGTAAATTGTGCATGTATTTTTTAAAGTGTTTATCAAAATAAATTTCTTGTTTTATTTAGTCAATGTATTTGATTGAAAAGTTATAGCACTTTAATTTTTCTTGAAACTTTAAATCTCTACTTGAAGGCATTATATGATTTTAATAAACCACTTGACGAGGGATGAGAGCAGTAATTATAAATATTTATTATTGTTTGTTAGCAAGTAAACATAAATTACAAGAAAATTAAGAGACTAAGAAGAAATATGCTTTTTTTTAAAAAATAATGCAGAAAGAAAAAACAAAACTGTTCTGAAGACTTTCAACTACGGGGATTTTTTCAATTTTTAAATTTATATTTTTATATTAATGGAATAAAAATGCTTTAAAAGTTTAAAAGTAATCAAATAAAATAACATTAAATGTTAAAAATCATCTATAAGGAAAACTTTAATTTAGATTTACTAAAAAGGACCAAATTGAGTTATAATTGCAATAAAATAATAATAAAAAAACTTTCTTCAGCTTTTGTCAGCCTTAATACAACAGTGTCCTATTTATATAGTTTTTTCTTTTTTCTAGTTAGTGATTTTGTTTAATTTTTGAGCATTTGTTTTCCTTTTGAAAAGAGTTTAATGCTTTAAATATAAATTCCGAGCCAGGTACAAATTTCAAAGTTTTATCGCTAACTCATTTGAATATGGAAAATATCTTTCTGCCTTTCCCTGTTAACAAGAATTTTTTGCTGAATATTTTCAAGCACTATTTGCTATTATTTTCCAAATCAGTTAGTGATGTACATATTTTATACATATTACAATATTGATCTTTGATGTTTTTATTCCAAAATTTTATATGCCAAGGGCACAAACATTTTTTAAACCGTTTTGTCAAACAAAAAAACCGAAAGTATTGCCAGCTATTTCCTGAGGAAATGTATTTAAAACAAACTTTATTTAATACGATGTACTAACTTTATGATTTTCAAGTTTAGGTTGATGGTTTTACTTAAGATTTTCTAAACATCCAGCGTAATAAGGGATATACACACATAAAATTTTAAAAACAAGAAACCTGCAGTTTAAATTACCATATTGCAGCCCTAAATCAAAAGAAAAATTCTTTTAATAAAATAATATTTAGTATTTTTATGCCAAAAATGAAGCATTTAATCCTTAAACATATTAAATCATATTACAATTGTTTAGAAACTGATGAACTCAAAATATTCCTAAAGAATTTTTTCAAGGTATAAGCATTCAAATCTTTTATAAAGGGTTCCAAGAATAATTTTCTATGAATTAAAAAGAAACTTGTTATAATTAAAAATAATTGCAGCTTCATAAAACTATGAATGAATGATTACAATCTTACAGCTATTTTGAAAACTAAAAATAGATCAAATAGTGATTATGACAATTACAATTATCTTAAATTTATTTTTAGAAAACAATTTTGTTTTTAGAAAAATTAAGACAAAAGCTTATAGCAATTTTCTAAACAAATTAGTTGTACATATAATAAGTCTAAATTGGTCTAAAAAGCTAACAAAGCTGTTCAATGCTATTAAATGCAGTTGAATAGCATTTGAATGTTTTCTGTTACGAGTTAACTAAATATTTTAATGAGTTTTGTGAGCAACTGGGATATATTTTATATTTATAGTCTAATAGCACATATTAAAATGCGTGTAAATGTATTTAAAGTTGTCCCTTAATTAAATGTGGAATTATACTATCTAAAAATTATATCAATCATAAACAACTAAATAATAAATGTGAATTACAGTTGTTAAAATCTAATTTGCTTTATATTATTTTTCACAAATTTTATTATCTTCTATTTATTTATTGAATACACATTATTCCTAAGTTTATGATCAATTACAAGTTATCGAAGAATGAAATTTCCAAGAAAACTAACTAAGCTTAGTTTTTGTTAAAAAGCTGACTAATCAAAATTTAATGGGTTAGTCAAGTGAATATTCTTTAAATAAGAATGAACAACGTTTTTTTTTCTCTAAAATGTTCAGATACCAAAATAATTTCGAAAATTTCTCATTTATATTCTCACATTTAAAACTCTTTAAATTTCATGGAGCTTTAATGCCGTATAATTATTCTTCCTAAAAATTTAAACAAAAGAAGTTGAAGGAGACAAATATAGACCTAAAATTAGATAATTTATCTGAATATGTTTAATATACACTTAAAGACTATTTTATTGCTAATAGCAAACAAAATTTAGTTCTTAAAGAAAGTTAAACCTTAAATCCTTAAAGACTATAAGGTGCTAACATTTTTATTGAGTAAAATTAATTTAATCCAATTAAAGTATGTTAGCCTTCTTTTATCATAGAAACAATACTTCCTGGATTGATATATTTGAGAATGAGAATAGGAATAGAGAATAGGATAGTATCTATTGGTAAAGATTCATTTAGTTTTATGAGAATAAAAATTAATTACTTATACTATAATTTAAGGGTGTTATATAGCTTAATCAAGCACTCAGACTTGATGAATGTATTGTGATGTAGAAAAGTGATTTCTTGTTAGCATTTTTATTACAATATACAAAGAATGGTTAGAAATGGGACTAATCAAATGCAGTTTATAAATAAGTGAAAAAGTTAAAAAATGTTAAAATGAAATTGTTTCAAATTTGTTTTAATTTTTATTTCTTTTGGTAAGATTGCTAAGTTTTACTACAAGAGAAAGGAAAAATTATATAATAGTTAAATATTTTTATTGAAATTGGAAGTTTGTTCGATATAAAACAAATATACTATTATAAACTAAAATGTAAAAACCGTCAACTAGTATTTAAAAAGTTTATTAAAACACACAACAAACACAACAAGTTCGAAAATGTATGTTATCCATAGTTTTTACCATTTTTTTCTTCTTTTCTTGAATAAGACTTGTAATTGGCTTAAAGTATGAAACATAAATGGGTTAAGAACTACAATAAAAGTTTGGGAAAATTTGTCGATTTGTCGATTACTTATAAGAAAAAGCAAAAAACAAACATAAAACAGTTTTATGTAATATGTTAAGCAAGTTTTGAAATTGAAATTTGTCTTAATTTAGTTGCCGCCATTACTGAATTCAATATTCTATTTTTCAGTACGGAATTTTACGAAATAGTAAATTTTTGAATAATATATTAAATGATTTTTGTAAATAATTATTTCCAAGCTATAACAAACTTTTGTGAGCAGTTAATCTTAATAACTACAATCCATATAATTTTGTCTCTTTTTCTAAAAAAAACTTGTCAAAATACAAATTATCACTTTAATAATTTTTATTCTTTTAGTTTAATGAAATTTAACTTAGATAATAGCAAGAAATTACCTTTAGAAATATTTTAAATTTTATGAATCCTATTTTCTAATATTTGCTTTTATCTTTTCACCTCTCACATGATTGATTGATTAATCAATATTTCTAAATTTACTTGTCTTTAAGTTTTTCAAAAAAACTTTATTATTTTATACAAATACGCTTTTGTCAAATAAAAGTGTCAAAAATTTAAATTAAAAATTAATGAAATACCGATAAAACTTTCATGCTTACAAGTAAAATTTGTTTACAAATACGTAATTATAAAAATAAGAGGGTGACCTCAAAAGTATATAAAGCTGACAGACATGATATTATGGTTGTGTGACTATATAGTCACAATGTTTTTAGTGAGAACATCAAAAACATGTCATATACCAAAGTAAATAATTTTCACCCTGTTTTTGATATCCTATTTATATCTCATAAGCTTGTAGTTACCGAAAAATAGGCCACAGAAAAAGGGGTTGGTAAGTCATTTTAATTAAAAAGTTTAGTTGTGGTTTCAACTTACGAAATCCAAGGGCTTTTTGAAGAGTTATTCACTTTGAACTCAAAAAGTTCTCTTCGTTTTATTTCCTGTAGGTGTTTAATAATTTCCTTAAATAAATTCGAGTAAAAGAAGAGCTATTAAGTTCTAGTTATATTTTTAGTTACTAATAATTTCAAAATATAAAATACTTTGTAAAATATACTAATTGAGTCCAAACTTACTTTAAATTTTAATAGACTACACTTTTTGGATCAATTTCACATAAAAGACCTTAAATTTACTTCTAATGCCTCTTCAAAAATTAATATTTTATCTTAAGTTTTTGTTTATAATAAAGTGCCTTATGAATTAACATTTCTATATTTATGAAAATTTGCTTTTAGCTGTTTATTAAATTTTTCCATTTTGGACAATAAATCAATTATTTTGGCAGTTTATGTAAGATTCACTTGTTGATGAAAAAACTGGTTTTTTGTGTATAATTTGAAATTTCAAAGAAAGAGCTAATAGCGGAGCACGAAAGAAAATATTTCCTCTAAAGTTAATAAGTGATAATATGAAACAACATAAAGATTCGATTTCCTAAAAAACTTTTAAGAAAAACTTGTTTTAAACTACCCCTAGACCTATTAGATATTAAATCATAACTGAGAAAGTGGGTAATTTTTATAATAAGTTTTAATATTAACTATCCCCATTGTATAGTTATTTATCAATAAAACAACATAACTTTTATACAAAATTCATCGTACATTCCATTCCAAAAATATTGTAATTCTTTTTACTTTGTTTTAAAAAACTGTTTTTCAGTTTAATTATGCTTTATTTAAATATAATAATCAATAAAGATTTAATGAAAAACTCTGCTGAAAAGGAAGATTTTATTAACCCAAATCTTGCGCAAAAGATGACAAAAAATTAAAACCTTTACGTCTTTCAATTAAAATTACCATAATTCACAAGAAAAAACAAAAAATAACGCTTATAAAAGACCAATTTTTATAAAGTCCTTAATGGTAGTCCAGAAAAAAACGAAAAATTTTTAATTGAAAATTAAATAGCAACTAAGACATTTGTGGACAAAAAAATTTGATTTATTCGTTAAATTACATTTTCACCAGAATTAAACTACAATTTTCAAAACGTAGTATAAGAGGCACATTAAATTGAAAGACCTGACCTTATTACATTTGTGAATTTTTAAAAAGGACAAACTTTATAGACCTTTTGAAATTATTACTCAATGTCAAAAAGAAAAAACCTACAGTAAATAGAAAATAATTATTTTAGGTATCCGATTAAATTTTTAGAAGGAGAGAGAATAAAAGCTACCAATGAATTACTAATAAAAAAGACTTTTTAGAAAAACAAAATTTACATAGGACTAAATATGATTGAAAAGATAATATCACAAATAGTAGTTAAATTTTTTATATATTTGTTTGGGGGTGGAAGTGCTTTTTTTGTCATCTGGTAAAAAAAAGATTTATGCTTAAATATGCTTAAGGGGCACAAGTAGTATGACCAACTGAAAAAAGGGTGATTTTTGTGAATTTTTTCAAATTTCCAAAAAATATTGCACCGAATGTTTTGAAATTTGGCAGATATATTTTTGAATAAATGAAAAATACAATGTAATTTTTGAAATACAAATATTTGTTTTTCAGCAAGTTATGCACCTTCCAACAAAGACTATTTCTCATTTTTTATTTAACTGTCACATTAACACATTTTTCTAAATCTTAGTAGTGACAAAATCTCGGTTTACCCATATTGGTTTGCGATGCTACTAACTTGGTTTCTAGATTAGCGTTTTATAGAAGTTTTTATAGGATTTTTGAGGCAAGCTTATACTAAAAAGTATATTGACTGCAATAATTATATTACAAACCTTTTAGAAAAGTTTAATTTGTACCTTTAAACTATTTTCATTGTATTTATATTGCATTGTTATTTATGGTGAGTTAATTAAATATAATAAAACTAGTTAGAAACATAAGTTATATGTTTTCAATCAAAATTTCAAACTCTAGCAAACTATTGAGTATAACTGCTCCTTGAAACTCCTATAAAATCTCCGATTAAACCCCTGTCCAAATCACTTATCTAGACACAGCCTAACTAAATAAATAACTATAGTTGGTCGAGGCTATGCATGAATTGATACTAAATAGGATATATACTTAATAAGCACAAATTTTTTGCTGATCGTACAACACAAATTGTAAACAAAGTATCTAAAAAACAATCAAAGATTTTACAATCCAAAGAAATTATCGTTTTCATTTAAATCCTATTAATAACACAATTATTTTGACTGGCTCTCGAGTCAAAATATTTGATAATGATTTCATACTGAATTTACTGAAAAGTTTGTAATTTAAATACTGATTTGATATTAGTAGTGTTAAATCGTCACTTATCTAAGCCTTTTAGTATCAATTCAGTACGAACTTTTAACATAAGATTATATGTAAAAGATTATACTGATTTGAGTATAAATTAGCAGGATGAAATCATCATCAAACATTTCGACTAGGGTTTGCAGAGCCTCAAATTGTTCAGTTTGATCAACTTAAAATACAACTAATGAATGATCACTTATTCTTTACTTAAGATCATTTTCGTTAAGCTAGCTCGATATTGAAATAAAAGTCCCATGATTTCATTAAGAATTTCAGTTTGAAAGAAACATAACGTGCTAAATTTATAACACTCATTGTTGAAATATTTGTAATGAGTCATCAAATTCAAGTAGATAAAAATACTTATAAATCTGTTAACTGTTAAAAAGAAATCTGTTGACTCATCCAATATCCTATAAAAAAAAGCACTCTATAGCAGTAAAAGAGCAAATGATGAAGCAGTGCATATGTGACTAAAAAAATATCAGATATCCATTTCTGTGTCAGTTTTTTATAAAATAAAGAGTGCGGGCTCTACTCGAATCCAAGAAAGGAATAAATATTAAAATTTTACTTGACTTTCTAATAAAATTTTGTACAAACTATGCTATATATTAAATTCAGGACTATATGCTTATTAAAATTCAACTGGCAGAAATATTTATGTTTAAATTTTAATGATATATTTGTGAATTTTGAGAATATGTTTTATAAAAGGATGAAAAAACGTCTTTTAAAAATCAACGGGGGCTGATTAAGCCAACTGATGCAGAATCATTTAAGCTATTTTAAATTTATAAAGTCGAAATCGACACAAAAAACTTCTGTCAAATTTTTGAAAACGAAAGGAGTTATGAAATTCATATAAATAAAGTAGGTGTCAGCAAGCAAAACCATAATTATTCATAATTATTCATATCAGTCAAAATTTGGACAATGCTCAATGTAATAGAAATTCCAAAATTCATTAAATTAGTAAAATCTACTAACACTTTTGACCTAGCAAAACTTGAAGTGAGCTAAAAAAATATATATATCATTTCCGACTTTTGTTTAATTAATGAATGATATTTTTCAGCTTGAATTCATTGAGTTTTAATGAAAAAATATAACTAATATACTTCGTATTTTATATTTAAATAAATTCAGAATATCATAATGAATCTGACATAGAAAATAAAAGGAAATAAGCACTAAGCTCTAATTCTACATTTTAAGTATATTAGGGATCAGTACACAGAGCCATGACAGTAACTTTGGAATATAAATAAATGTTACACGTTTCTTCACATGCTTTATTATAAAATTACTTGAGGCGTTTATGGTTGTTGCATTTGTATTTGGCATTCCTTACAAATACTTGAGGCTAAAGTAAAATAATATAATTAGATCCTAGGCTATTATATTTTATGTTTGAAACTTTTCAGTTTGTTTTAAACAAGTTTAGCTTTTTAATTTTTTGAATCAAGGTAAAAAAGCAAACCAAATTTTCAGTATCTTAAAATGTTTTGGAACAAATTAACTTAGTTAATTCTTTGATTATTAGCATAAAACTTTCTAGAGCAACTTGGGAATATTAATACTAACTTTTTTGAAAAAAATGGAAGAAAACCTATTTTTTCTTTATGAATAAATAGAAAATTTAACTTATAAAGATTTTGAAATAAAACTTTTTAAATTTTGAATCCTAAATAAATTCCTTTAGTCAAATTCTAGTATTGAAATCTAATTTGGAACTTGATTTGGAAATCAATAAAATTCTAAAGTAAGGGACAATGTTTAGGTAAAAGGGATTCAAAATGATATGTCATAAAATCAAAATTTAGCTTTAGCACAATACTGATATAATAATAAATATGTATATTGTACAATATTGCACGGAAGACCAATCTGTGTAACATATGTGCATACAATGAATGAATGATTAAAATTAATAATTGACTGTTTAAAAAAATTTCTAACATAACATGTCTTTCTAAGTGGTCACAATTTTTCCCTGTCCTCAGAAGGCCAATCTATAATTATTTTTGCATTTATTTATATAAAGTAAGTTTATCAAATAATTTATTCTAAAAAAAATATACATTATGTGAAAAAATTATTTCGGGCTTAAATTTAGCTTTAAATATCTGAAATTAACTCCTTGCGCCTAAGCAGCTTCACCCTAATGAAAAAATAATAGCATATTGAATAATTCTTATGTACATTGTATATGCTAAAATTTCTATTGTCTCATACAAGATCTATAGAGACTACCCAAGTCGAAAGTTTTGAAAATGTTGTTATACTGAATGTACTGAAACTTATAACTTTAATATTGGTTTGATTTTGTTAGTGTTAAATCGTGACTTATCTAATTGTAAGCCTTTCATTATCAATTCAGTACATAAGATTATATGTAAGAGATTATACTGATTTGAGTATAAATTAGCAGGATAAACCGTATAAACCATCATCAGAAAATGTATCTTTATGTATCTTTTTATAGATTGATAAGTCGCGAGTAATTTTTAAGCTTAGTTTTTAAATGGAATTTTTATCTTTCTAAATACCTTTCTCGCTTTTATACTACAAAGTGTCAAACGATTCGGTAAAGAACGTCAATCTATCTAATATTGTTAATTTTTTGTTAACACTTTAATGGAATATCAGCTATTTTTCTTATGGTTGTAACAAAAAAAAAAATTTATTTTTATTTCAGAGTACAAACTTTAGAAAAATATAAATTTATTAGATTTTATGAGTAATATTTTTTCCATTTGAGTAATTGACTATTTTTTTAACAAATTTTCTCAAAAAATAAAATATTTAAAGAAACAAATTGCGCTTTTTTATTTCACATATACAAGTTAAGCAAGAAATATAAAAACTACGTTTTCAGTAAAGTTTAATAAAATTAAACTAAAATCTAATATTTGTATATTACTTTTAAATACGTTTATTCCTAGCTGAATATTTACTATGTAAAAACATAAGACATTTAAAGTTAAGTTCTGTAAAAAAAAATTTAAAGCATTCTAAAAAATATCGTTGTACGTACGAAAAAACACTCAAAAATCATTCAAAATTTCTATTTTCAGATATTCAATGAACTTGAACTTAAATACAAATCGATGCTCTTGAAAACCAATTTACAAAGCTGTTAATTGCAAATAATTCAATATATAACCCATGCTGACGACGAAGTATGTATTTAACATATTGACCATAATTGCGTCAAAGATTCAAGTTCATTTCACATCGTAAGTAAAAAAAATGATGCCAACTGACTGAATGTTGAGCTAATATTGGATACAACAATCCATAATGAAAATGAGAAGTTGAAAATTTTTATTTTACTTTTGTTTTGTAAATAAATTTCCTGTATAGAGACGTAAACAATCGAACAGGTCTCATTTGTAGAATGCTAACAACGTGTCTAGACATTTACCTTCAAACTTAGGTAAATACTATTTAATTATAGAACAAAAGCAAGTTGTATGAATTCAAGGGTGTAATAGGGGTAGTAATGATAGAATCAAACATAAAGGCTATCAATATTTTTTATACATAGTAACTATCAAAATCTATTTTTCTTATACTACTTCGAATTTGGTATATGTCTGGGAATATTTTATTTGAATATTTCTGTTCAATTTCAATATAATATTGTTTTGTTTATATGAAATTTCAATGAAATAAACGAAACATTTAATTAAACTTTTTTACATTTTACCAATATATAACCAAAATATTTTGAAAGATCAAAAAACTTCACCTTTATTCCAATATCAAAAAAACTGGATAATCTTTGTATATATTTTGTACATTAATTGTTTATGCAAATTATTGAAATAATTTTAAAGCATTGGATTAATTATTGTCAGTTTTTAAGTATGTATATTAAAATTACTTTAAAGCTAACAGCATTCTAAAGCTCATAATTATATTTTTCTCTTTTTTTTTGTTAAATAAACAAAACTTTGCTTAAATTTACCGTTGGAATTTGTTCAAATAATTATCATCTATTGAAGTATTCATAAGGAAAAATTTGAAAAATATTTTAAATTATAAATTAAAAATTTCCTTGAAGATTTTTTGGTTTTAATCGGTAGAATAAGAAAGAAGTTTCAATGTAAAATAAACAAAAGTCACCCGGAAATTTCTTCTTTAAATAAAGTGGACAGTTCTAAGTAATTGATGTTTGTTGAAAAAAGTTGTAAGAAAAGTATAGTATACAACTTAGAAACTCCTCCCTATTTTAAACGATTATCTAGATAGAAATTTTAAATTTAATTGAAGCCAAAATTTCCACAAATATCCATTTTCGTTGAAAAATCTAACAGACAACCCTTTTATGAAGATATTAAGTTAACTGAAAGCTAAGTTAAATTCTTTCTTATAGTAAATTGAGTGTATTTGTATCAAACTACATAAATAAAACTTTTGTCAAAAGGTGGTGGAAAAATGATAGCTGGATTTATATTCTTAATGCTAATTCTTCATTGATGCTTAATGTAATAAATCAAATAAACACATGAACTAGAAACTTATTGTGAAAAGTTATATGAAATAATTTTGAATCCAATTTCTAATTGACGCATATAATTGCTTGGTTTAAACTAAAACAAAAAATAAAGATAATGCTGATATTGATTCTAGTACACTGTTTTGTCACTGAGAGGTTTTCACCTTTCAGTGTTCAACGTGGCACTAAATGCAGGTATTATATATTAGGTGATTGCTTTACCCGCTTAAGCTTGCAAAATATTAAATTTCCTATCAACAGATGCTTAACTGAAAACTTTTGCCTGGTAATTCGGGGAGCTAATATCCGTTTTATTTTTTTATTATTCGCATCTACATACGTTTCATATTAATATCTCTTATATTATATATATTACGGTGTGGTTTACAGTCACTTCAAAGATTCAATTTCACAAAAATATTAATTATTTCCAATGAAGGTTTTCGTTGGATGATTTTTTACAACTTTTGACGTGGATTAACATAGCAACAGTGCATCGATTATTTTTTTTTTTTTAAATTTGAGTCAAATGTATTCTGATTAAAAAAACCTTTATTCCATTGTACATACTTTTGATAGTTTATTATTTATCTGACAGCGTAGAATATCTGCTAAGCAATTGCAATAATTCAACGTCAATAACCATTATAAATTCACATGCATAAACCAGCTAATCTTTTGATGTTTGTTATTTGAAGCTCGTCCTCTATAGTATCAAAGTCTTGTACTATTATTATTCCTTTCAATTTTATAAGACTACAAATCAATGTGTAGTTTTCCATTACTAATTTAAGGTCAAAATCAGTACTGCACTATTATTGAACTGTAATTTGCTGTAAAGTTTTAATTAAAGAGCTTGTCAAAAACAATAATTTAAAAATGAAGGTGAAGAACATGAGCCTGTTTAGGTTTGTTACTCAAAAACCGCAACTTGGTTTGTAATTTCATTGATTACTCTTATTTTCTATCGTTTGATATCAACATTAATAGAAATTTATGGGATACAAATTTGCTTTACAAATTGTCATGGAGGCAAATGTGACCATATATTTGAGTTTTATAATGCAAAGCAAACATTTTAAGTACCAAACATTTTAGCTTTGAAGTAAAATAAATAAAATCTCTTGATGTATTCTTTTCTACAGACAAATTTCAGTTTTAATTTTTGGCCCGTCACTCTGTAATCCCCGTAATAACATTACAGTGTAATACTTACATATGTATACATATTTTTCCTCCTTTAGAAGGAAAAAGCTTTATAATACAAATAAATAAAGAGCAGTCATCTTTTTCAAGAACCATTAAAATTCTACAGCAAAGTGAAAGGTATGGCTAAAAATTCTTTTTTCCATTTTACGATTTTTCATTTCCATGAAGCAAGGAATCTTTAGCTGAAGCTTCTTAAAAGTGTTAATAGATGCACTTATTATACTGCACTAAACTGACAGCTCTAATGCTATATTTCGTCATTAATTTTTAGTCAAAATAAATTCATGTTATTTCAAATCTTAGCATTACAAATAATTTGAAAGAAAAAGAGTTTTTCTAGACCAGCCTTTGTTCAGTTGTTACTTAATGTACACAAAGAGTACGTGTGTACAGAGAAAATTATAGACAACAATATTTACTATCTAGTAATTTTTATTAAAAAATTATCAAGAATGAATAATACTTTTGTAAAAAATTTACTGAGTAATATAAAAGTGGTAGCAAAAAAGCGTTTTGTTTATATAATAGTAGTGTTTTAATTAGAGACAATTAAAGCCGTTTCGCCACTTGGGTTGAAGTATTGGTTGAAGTATTGGTTGAAGTACTTGGTTGAATAATTGAGAATACAAGAATATTTGTGGACAAAGTGAAAAGGATTTTTGATTGTGTGACTTACATTCGCTTGGCAAGTGTTGATCAACTCCATTCAAATGAGGAATTTCGTTAGATGCTTGTATGAAGCCGCTTAAATTCGTTTTGACTGTATCGACAGGCTAATAGTGTGTTTACAGTGGCCCTAGTACCTAGTACCTAATAGTGTGTTTACAGTTGCCCTAGTACCTACCTACTACCATTTTAGAATTTGTATGGCAAATCTCTAGTCTATTTCTCAAATAAACTAATCTAAATCTCTTTTGTTTTTCTAGTTCATTTCTAGAACTCATGGCAGTACCGAGGGGAAATTTTGAGTAATTTTTCGGATTCTCTCTTTCGGCAATAGTTTGACAGCGAATAATTGTGGTTATGTCAATAGTAATTATTGAGTAAGAGGTAAGAATTTTACAATTTGATTTGAGTTGGAATTTATTAAACACCAAAATTACAAAACTTTACACAATTAACAAACACAACAACAAATAACAAACAAATTTTTGACAGATGAAGTATGCATTAATCAAAAGGTACTAGGTTCCATGATAAACACTTATCTTTATACACGGAAAAATGGTAGTACTAGGTACTAGGTACTAGGTCCACTGCCCGACTGGAATTTCTGTTAGGCACGCCTAAAAATACATAAGGCCCTAATTAGTCAAGTAAAAGGAAGCCTAAATGCGGAAAGCCTTTGAGAAACCTAACTAGACCCTTATTAGGCAAATATTAGGCATACCTTAGTGTGGAATGCTAATATACAATTATAGATTTGAAATCTAGTGGCCACAGTGTCATTTCAAATGACATTGATATGGACACCAACAAAGTTGACCCAGAGATAATATTGCCATACTCAACTGAGAGAGATTTTAACCAACTGAAACAACATATTGAAAACAATAAAGTCACTAGAAATAACCGTTTTAACCGCTTGTTAAAACTACGAGCGATCTGCTACTTTTTTGTTTATCATCAGATATGGCAATGAAATTCAACTTCAAGCAAAGCAAAAACGGAAAAAAATTTTTTTAAAATACGTTTTTGTTCAGCATTATAAAAGGTGAATTGATTTTACAAATCAATAAATATAAAAATTGGGCTAATTTTGCTAATGATATTGTTTGATTTAGTATCAATTTCAGAAGAATTTTCTGCTTCAGGGTAAGATCTGTGTGACGATAGACTCGCAAATGCTCTAAAAAGCAACTACAACCACTGTAAAGACTGGGATGGTGGTCGGCAATGTTTTCATAATAAATTCATATAAACAAAATTGTAAGAATAAATTTTAAAAAAACTTTTAATTAAAGTTTATTTTATATTATATTATTGGTCTTATATTTAAAATATGACGATGTTGATTACCAGTTACTAAGGTTTCCATAAAGATAGTTCTTAATTAAACTAACACAGTGAAAAGGCTTTAGAAATTTCCCTTGTTAAGTATACCTCGTGAACAGTAACAAACAAAGGAGTTATAAATGAACTACTGGGATCTCTTTGGATAACAAACCCAATAGCCTTCTATCAATGATAAAATAAAGCTCCTTTTGAGTCTTTTTTTGTGTCATTTTATTACAAAAAACAGAACTTTTCTCTGTGTTTAAAAAAGAAACAACTTAAATAACTTAATAAAATTTTAATGATTGTGTTAACAATCAAATACATCCTTGTTTACTTATACCATAGTTTCCAGACAAAAAAGCATCAGTTAGAATTTTAATACTTTGTATACTACTATGAGATTGAACACATAACGAAAGCGCCCTTCATATTTTGATTTCTTATTTTATCAAAAGGTAAATACTTATCGATATTTTGTAAACGACACACTCGACCCTATTTAATAGAAACATTTTTACTAGAATAAAAGCCTTACATATTTTTTGGATTATTATTATACACCAATTAATCCAATTTTTGTCAAACGGACACAATTATCTTCCGCTTGGTTCATAACGTCAGAGCTTATATTTATATATGTTATGAAGTCTCCTAAAAAGGGTACGTAACACTCTTTTCAAGGTATAGATATCAACTAGAAAAAACCGGGTCCGGGACCAACCGTACAGAGTGTTTCAAGAATTGTTGTAAAAAGTGGCTAAAAAGCCGAGATGTAGAATATTTGCCTTATAGGGCAGCTAATGATGGCTAAAAAGCCGAGGTGTAGAATATTTGCCTTATAGGGCAGCTAATGATGGCTAAAAAGCCGAGGTGTAGAATTAAAACACAAGATAATTTTAATTTATTAATTGCCAATTGGGGCAATTTGTTTACTTTATTTTGAAAAGATAGACTTACCTGCCGAGTAGGGCTTTGGTTTGTCTTTTTAGAAAATTTAACAAGAACTCTCTCGACTATTAAAATTATTCTACTTTTATAGGGAATTTTTCATCCCACTCCTCAATACAATTTTTTCATGTTCCATAATATTTTTTGCGAAATCTGCAAATCAATCAAATATATTTTGATTTGCAAATTTCGCATTTAAAAAGTTCAATGATTTGGTTGAACTATATTACTATATAAAACTTTTCTTTTTTTTTCTTGAATATTATTTATGCGAAATCTGCAAATCAGTAAAATATATTTCGATTTGCAATTTCCGCATTTACAAAGTTCACTATGGTTCATTGTATTAAATGAATCAAAGTTTTATAATATGCATACATGCATATTTAATTAGAATTAATTGTTTTGTTTTTCTTTTTTTTTTTTATCTTAAAAATTGAGAAAACATGAAGATTGAAGATCTTCATACCTAACATTCCTCCCCCCTTATTGAGAACATTTTTCGGGGGAAAATGTTTTTAATTTGTGGTTTGTTTTATTTTTAATGCTAAGTTTCTAATTTAATTTATTATGTATATTTTTTTTATTTTATTTCCTATAGGATAATTTACAAATAATATTTTCTTTTATTTATTATACAAGAATTGGAATTGAATCTATTTTTGAAAATTGGTTTTTTTTTTCAAAAGATATAAAAATCACTTAAGCTAGTATCAATACGTAATTATTATATGCTTATAGAGATAGTAATATAGCAAATTTTCCTTCGAATATTTTTCTTATTGGTATTGTTGTATTTGTTTTTTACATATTGTTGATATGATTCCGGCATTTATTTCATAGATTTTCAAATGATGCAATTTTTAATTTGGTGTTTAATTGTTGAGTGAAACTAGTTTGTATGTATATCCTTTTTGGATGTACTTGTGGATTTGTTTGATGTTAAAAGAATTTTTCCATGACTTCGTGGTTTCATTAATAGTTGTATTTTTCATATATGCATCTTTGTATCATCATGAATCCTGATTTTGTTATAGAAACCCATTGCTTCACTAGCGGGTATTGTATATAATGGTTCTTTATGTTTTTCAAGAAATACCTCAACTGTTTTAACTCATGAAATTTTCGATATAACAAATGACAAGGTTTGATCAGTAAGATTATTATTAATTAAATATGTTGCTCCGCACGATGATACAAAATCATGTAAATTTTTTCTAATTTACCGGTGTGTCTTTAATAATTTTATATGATGTAGCCCAATTCCAGTGAAAAAAAAATATATAATATACATGTTTTGTTTTTATACAACTTATAACTAAAAAACTATTTGTTCCCTAATTAATTGGTACTATTATTTTTTGTTATTTCCCATTTTTTAAATTAATTTTATAAAAGAATTATCAATTTGTTGATTATTTGTTCTTTTCTTTTTGATTTTTGAATATATAATATATATGTATAAGTTTTTCTTATGACCTTGAGTATATAGCTATATATATGTTTTTTTTGTTTATTTATTTATTTATGTATTTACTGTTTTTTTTTTCAAATTTGACAATGAATGGTCAATTAGGCTATTTTTTTTTTTTTTTGAATTATCGCTTATAATTAATTTTAATCATTAACCCATATTGCTAGGAATTATGCAATAAAATGTGCAGAGTTCACACAATTGAAATGGAACAAAATTTTTTTTGAATAATCCAGCTGACTTTAAAAGTTTATTGAATACATTTTTTTTTCTTTTTTGTGTGTTAATTTACGATTTATTATTATTTTATATTTTTTTAAAAAAAATTTCGGACTGTACATGTAATAACAAATTGAATTATTTTAAACTATAATGTATATACACATTTATGTATTTATATATTTATTTATTTTAAAATTTTTTTTTTGTTTTTAACTATTAATATATTATTAGTTTTATTATATTAGTTTAATTATTTAAATTAATTGTACCAATTGTATTATTAGCTTTATAAAGATCATAATCTTGTGAAAAATATAAATTTGGTTCAATATTAACTTCAAATAATTGTATTTCACAATCGATTGTTGAACTATTTTCAATAAATTGTGGTCTATTAAAATTATTTTTAATTTTATTTTTTCTTTTGTTTTAATGCTGGTAATATTGTTTAGTATTAATTCATTAGGATTATTTTTTTTTTTTTTTTTTTTTTAGTATTAATTCATTAGGATTTTTTACATCGTGTTGTTATACTTTTATCAATGTCATCATTAGTAATATATATACCATATATGAATTATTTGTGATTAGTATTACTTTAGGATTTAATATTTCATCTGTTACAAGGTATGATATGGCATTATTTGAATTTATGAGTTGATTAGAAATATTATTTAAAAATTTTTGTGGTTGTTGCTTATATTCCGTGATCCGTATATCCGGTGATCAATTTATTCCATAAGATTGTTTGCTGTGTAGTTACAATCCTTACACATTTTTCTTTATTTATTTTATTTTCTTTTTTCACGTGAATAATTTAAGCCGGTTATTGTGTATGCGGCGAAGTTTTTTCCCTATTTTTATTGTACAATTAACATCATTGTCAACCTTTGTTACTTCATAAGGTCCCATCCAAATTGGGGAGAGTTTGTGTTTTTTGGCTGCATTTTGCAGTAAAACTTTGTCTCCAACATGTATCTTTTTGAATTTAGCACCCTTGTCATAGTAAAACTTGGATTTTGTCTTACTATTGGTCAGATTTTGACGAGCCCGTCGGTGGATATTTTGCATTTTGGCTTTTACGTACGCGCAGTAATCGTCAAAATTGTATATTGGTTCTGGTTTCTTGGTTAGATTACTGGGTATTGGTGGTTGGAAACCATACAATGCATAAATGGGACTGTATTTACTGCTTGTGTGGGGTGTATGATTATGCGCTAAAGCGGCTTCGCCTAGCCAGTCATCCCATTCGGCTGGGCTATCGTCCACAATGCTCCTTAGATATTCTATCAGTGGTCTGTGGGCTCTTTCCAGACTGCCATTTGACTGAGGATGGTATGCTGTTGTTTGAAGTTTTTTGATTCGTAGTAACTTACAAAGCCTTTTAAACAAATTGCTTGTGAAATTTGTGCCTTGGTCAGTTATTAGCTTCTTTGGAATAACAAAGTATTTTAAGATCACATTTTTATAGAAGCAATTTGCTACTGTTTCTGCCTCGCAGTTTTCTAAAGGGAAACAATCAAGCATTTTGGTTAAATCGTCTTGATAAGTTAGTATGTATTTATTTCCGTGGTTGCTCATGGGTAGCGGTCCTACAATATCTAAATAGACTTTATCAAATGGTTTTTCGGCAGTATCAGTTATTACCATAGGCATTTTATAAGCTTTGTCGATCTTGTTTCTTTTACATTTAGAACAGCTTTTTATGTATTTTTGGATATCCTTGAACATGTTCTTCCATTTATAATGCTGGCGAATTCTTTTGTATGTTCTATGAGTTCCAGAGTGTCCTCCCAAAGGGGTATCATGGTAGTTTTTTAAGATGGTAGATATATCTAATGGGTCGGTAAGTTCTTCTGCTTCCGATTCTATATCTTGATCCTCTTGGATACCGACTGAATTACAATCGAAGTTCTCTTCAGGGCTTATTTTATCTTTTACATTGTTGGTAACGTTTTTTAGGGTTGAGTTGTCCAGAATTGTATCAATTTTACTTTTCTTTAATCTGTTTTGTGCACGCGTTGTTGCCAAACAATGCCTTGTTGAACTATTTTGTCCTTCATTTTCCGTATAGTTGTTGTTTGGCAAGCTATTGTTCTCCTTAATTTTATTTTCACTGTCTGATGTATTTAAATTTTCCATATCTACCTGGGGGATTCTACTTAGACTGTCTGCATTTTTGTTATACTTCCCCGCCTTATATTCTATTTGGTAGTCGTACTCTGATAGCTTATGATGGAAACGAACTAAGCGAGAAGTAGGATCTTTTACATTGAATACACCTTTCAATGGTTTATGGTCGGTGTAGACGACAAACTTGCGCCCGTACAAGTAGCAACGAAAATTTTTTGTTGCCCATACGATTGCCAATAGTTCTCTTTCAATGGTTGAGTATTTCCGTTCAGCCTTGTTTAAAGATCGGCTTGCATAAGCTATCGGTTTGTCGTTACCCAGTTCTCCTTGTGAAAGTACTGCTCCTATTGCTTCTCCACTAGCGTCAGTTGTAAGGTGGAATGGTTTGTTAAAGTCAGGATATATCAAAAGGGGAGGTGTGATTAAAGCTGTTTTCAATTCAATGAATGCTTTTTCACAATCCTCCGTCCACTTAAACTTAGCATTGTTCCTTAGTATTTTGTTAATCGGTTCTGCTATATGGGAGAAATTTGGTATAAATTTCCGATAGTAATTTGCTAATCCCAAAAAAGATTGGACCTGTCGAATAGTTTTAGGCCTAGGGAATGTTTGTACACATTTCGTTTTCTCAGGATCAGGGAGTGCCCCTTCACTAGAACATTTGTGTCCCAGATATACTACTTCCTTCTTTAAGAAATGACATTTCTCGGGTTGAAGCTTTAGGTTATGTTCCCTTAGTCGTTGAAAAACAGCTTGTAATTTATTGTTGTGGTCCTCTAGATTTTTCCCGTATATTACAATATCATCTAGGTATACAAAGCATTTAAATCCTTGTAGTCCACTAAGAACAATGTTCATCAACCTTTGAAATGTAGCAGGGGCTCCTTTAAGTCCAAAAGGCATTCTGTTAAATTCGAAATGACCCTGCATTGTGCTGAAAGCAGTTTTTTCACGGTCGTTTTTGTCAACGCATACCTGATGATACCCACTGGCTAAATCAAGTGTCGAAAAGTATCTTGAATGGCCTAACTGGTCAAGAATATCATCGATGCGGGGTAGTGGGAACGCATCTCCTTTAGTAAGGTTGTTTAATTTTCGGAAATCCACTACTACCCGCCATTTCTTTTCTCCATTTAGACCGTCCTTTTTAGGTACCACCAATAAAGGTGAGTTCCAATGACTTCTGCTTGGTGTAATTATATGGTTATCCAACATTTCATTGACTTGTTCTTGTACTATTTCTCTTTGCCTTTCCGGTAACCTATACATTTTTTGGTTTGAAGGACCCTCATTTTCCTTTATTGGAATTTCATGTGCTAGCGTTGGAGTGTATGTTAGTTGATCGCCTGGAAGGTGAAATATGTCGTTGTAGTTCGTACATAGTTTTGTTATGGAAACCATTTCTTCCTGGTTTAAGTTTTTATCCAGGCTAAGATTATCTTTTAGGAGATGGATTCTTTTTCCGTTATAAATATTTTCCATATTGTATAAAACTGTTTTTATTTCAGATGGTTGTTTTTTCCTACTTGTAAATATGTGATAATTTTTTATTGGCTTTAAAGTAGGACGCATGCTACCGAGGGTCTCTCGTTTTTCATTTGTATTTATAATTGGTACTAATGCCTTTTTATTTTGTGCATTGATTAGACAATTTCCGAGGTAGACTCCTTTTCGTAGCTCAGTATGTGAGCAGAAAAATTCTCCGTCCTTATCTGTATCTATTTCCATGATCATTTCTGTTCGTCCCGGAATAATTTTAGCCTGACATGTTTTTTCCATTTTTGTACATAGACTTTCGATGGATTTTTTGAAAGTATTTGCCTTGATACAGGAGCTATTATTGTCGGTTGACAGTTTACTGCATGTTGCTGTAATGAATGCGTGTTTATGATCATAGTTGTTGAGCCTTTGCCCCATCCAGTTTTTGATAGGAATTTGAAAACTTTCTTTACTTTCCTTGCGAGGGAAAGTTAAAGTTTGCTTTGGTCCTTCGATGTTGCAATGTGTAGAAATAAAATCATATCCCAAGATACCATCACCTGGTATGTCTACTTTTTCATTTATGGTATGAAAGTTACAGGTTAAGGGGATGTCTGCTTGTATTTTGCCGATGCATTTTCCTTGCGTGGCACCCATTCCAAAAGCCGTGGATATAGTCGTCACATCTTTGGTTATAGGGGTGGAAGGTTTTAAGACTGTTTCTTTAAGTAGGCTTATTTCCGCACCAGTATCTATTACAAGTTCTGCATTGCCTCCTTTTACAATATCAAGGGGGATATTAGCTACGCATATTTTTGATGAGGGGGGCTGGCACCTTTTTGATGAAGAGGACTTAAGGTGACAGCCCTGTTCTAGTTTTCCGACTGGATTGAACTAGTTGATGGCTGCGGTGTACTAGGTATAGCTTTTGCTTCCCATTTTAATTTTGCCTTGCATTTTTCTTGCGTATGCCCAGGTCTTTGGCAGAATGCACATCTAAGATTTTGTCTTTTAGGTTGAAAGTTTTCTTCCTGCACTCTATGCATTTGGATAGTGTTTGGCTTTGATTGGTTTTGTAACATAGTTGGACATGTTTGGATGTGGTGTCCGTACACCTTACACTTGTTGCAAAAAGGTGTGTTTTTACGCATTCGACAGTCAGCGTAGACATGATTAGGCTTGTTACAAAATCCGCACTTAACTTGAAAGCTGTTGTTATTTTGTCGAAAATTGTTGTTATTCTGTCGAAAGTTGTTATTGTTTTGTCCCAAATTGTTGTTATTCTGTCGAAAGTTGTTCCTTTGATAGTTGCCTTGCATATTTGTGCGTGGCGTAGGCTGAGAGATATTATAATGTGTTCTTGGTTGATAGCTTGAAGGATCCATCAATGGGGAAATATATTGCTGTGTTGTTCCGAAGGTCATTAGATTTTCTGCTTCCTCTAATTTGGTAGCTCTTTCTATAATGGAATTCAAGGATTTCTCTTCATTCTGTAGTAGGTAGAATTTATGATTTGGATTTAATATTCCGACTTTAAATACATGAATCGCTGTTTCTTCTAAATCTGATTGTACAGCTGAAGCAGCATCGCCAGTGTGTCGTTCGCTATTTAGATGGCAGCACTCTTTAAATAATTTATTCACTCTTGAACCGAAAGCTGAGAGGGTTTCACCTGGTATTTGACGTAAAAGACGCAGTTCATTTACCAATGTTAGATAGGGTTTTGATTCTATTAATTTTTTTCGTATAAGAGTTTCCAATTCCTTGAAATTCCTATATTCACCCTGTAGGATAGTTGAGGCCCTATCACGAAAACGAATTGGAAGTAGCTGTAAGAATGTGTTGACCTCTTCTGCATTTAAACATGAAATTGTATGGGTACAACATGTTAAAAATGTGTTCACTTCGTTTAATAAATGGGGTCCGTTTTCCCCGGTCAATAGAGGAATACTTGTACATATTAGTTGATTAATCTTACATACGTCTACAGGCATTTTAAGATTTATTCTTTTGAACGCTTTATTGAGATTTTTTGAGGATTTCTTTTCTGGCTTTATTAATCCAGAGAATAGGTTGGATCTTCTCTTAAAATTTTTCCCTGATCGTAAAATTCCGGTTCTTGTAACAGGTGCCAGATTGTTTGAAGCCGAACTTTTATTAATGGGTATTGGAATGTTTTGTTCTTTACTTGCACCTTCCCGATTGCCTTCTTTTTCAGGACTGGTATTTTCAAATGAAAATGAGTCTATTATATTTGCAAAACTAAGTAGTCCTGGAGTCTTTGGTATCCTTACCACACGTCTATCTATTGGTGTGGATGTTAAATATTTGTTTTGTTCTGTTGAATCCTCACTGGGTTGCATGTAGTGTTCTGTACCTGGATCTTCACAGTCTCATAGATTCGTAAGATTGAGAATTTACAGCTAAAAAGCAGACCTCAATCCTACCGGCTGCGCCAAAATGTTATGAAGTCTCCTAAAAAGGGTACGTAACACTCTTTTCAAGGTATAGATATCAACTAGAAAAAACCGGGTCCGGGACCAACCGTACAGAGTGTTTCAAGAATTGTTGTAAAAAGTGGCTAAAAAGCCGAGATGTAGAATATTTGCCTTATAGGGCAGCTAATGATGGCTAAAAAGCCGAGGTGTAGAATATTTGCCTTATAGGGCAGCTAATGATGGCTAAAAAGCCGAGGTGTAGAATTAAAACACAAGATAATTTTAATTTATTAATTGCCAATTGGGGCAATTTGTTTACTTTATTTTGAAAAGATAGACTTACCTGCCGAGTAGGGCTTTGGTTTGTCTTTTTAGAAAATTTAACAAGAACTCTCTCGACTATTAAAATTATTCTACTTTTATAGGGAATTTTTCATCCCACTCCTCAATACAATTTTTTCATGTTCCATAATATTTTTTGCGAAATCTGCAAATCAATCAAATATATTTTGATTTGCAAATTTCGCATTTAAAAAGTTCAATGATTTGGTTGAACTATATTACTATATAAAACTTTTCTTTTTTTTTCTTGAATATTATTTATGCGAAATCTGCAAATCAGTAAAATATATTTCGATTTGCAATTTCCGCATTTACAAAGTTCACTATGGTTCATTGTATTAAATGAATCAAAGTTTTATAATATGCATACATGCATATTTAATTAGAATTAATTGTTTTGTTTTTCTTTTTTTTTTTTATCTTAAAAATTGAGAAAACATGAAGATTGAAGATCTTCATACCTAACATATACAATTCGGTTACTATTAAAGGACATTTTAACTTAGTAAAAAGTGGTGTCTAAATACCGCCGAACAAGGCATGCCTAAGAGGGGCCTAATTTGATTTCAGCGCTACATGCCTTATGTGGCCCTAATTAGGCTTACCTAACGTGGCCCTAATAAAAAACTTAGGCAAACCTAATGAGGGCCTAACTAGGACCTAATATCAAATTTCCAGTCGGGTGTAAACACATTAAAACGTAGAAGGCACATAGGCGCTAATGATTACTAGCCCTTAATGATTTATATTACCCTGTTTTCTGTGATATTTTCGTAATTTATTATCAATAATATATCATGCAATTCTTTCTTTCTAATTCGTATTATATTTTATGCTACGGTTTTATTGACATTTAATGTTATGAATCAACTTAACTTATTAATTCACATTTAAACTTTATACCAAAGTGTCTACACTAGAAAGTAGTTCAATGACACTAATTATAAATCATAAAATCTAATAAAATTTAAATACCGTAAATATAATTTATTATTTAAAAATTATAATATTATTTTTTACGCAAAGTTTTTTCCAAGAGTGTCAACTTAAAGAAAAGGACTTGGAAAATCAAAATTTTATTTAATATTGAAGTCAGCAAAGAAAGGGAAATTTTTTCTAGAGTAAATAAGCAAATTTATGTATATATTATGAATAACAAAATTGATAATTTCAAAGAGAATCATAACTAATTTCTTTTAAGTGTGTTTAGAGGTTAAAATGAGTTTTAACCAAAATTTAGAAAGGAAAAAGTACTTTAAAATATACGTGACTGAAAATTTTAGCAAATTGATATAAAATTAAGTAAAAGAGGATTCTTTATTGCGTAATGATTTGTTTTTAAATTTAAGGAAATTTAATATTTCGTAAAAACTTTTGATGAACTAAAGAATTATACTGATGGAAATATTTTTGACAGTAATTAATCATACATCAGGAATTTTACATAGAAGGAATTATTTGAACTTTCTTTATATAAATAGATTAATGTTGTAAAATAATGATAACATTTAAATTAAAGCCTGAGGACTAGGTTTTCCATTGCTCACATTATTTGTATTGTATTGTTGAAAATTATATAGTCCACTTTTAAGTATACTTATACAAACATAATACAATACACACAAAATAAGTTTAAAAAAATAACATAAAAAACAAAGTTAGCTAAAAAAGAAGCTATTCTGATTAGAGGATCATCAGTAAGTTCAATTTTTAACTATTTTTATTTGAATACAGTACATAGTTTAAAAGCTTATTAGTAAGAATACTAAACACACTAAAAATGATAAAACTAAGTCAAAACTGATGATATTATCCCTAATTGATTCGCCTTATGAACTTCAAAAGTAATTAAATATCTTTTTCTATAAATCTATCAATATATTATATACTTGAATTTTCTTTGAACTTAATTGCATTTTTATAATAAAAACATGGACATTTGAAATTAATTCGCTTAAATTAAGACTTTATGGAAAAATAATTGATTTTCTCTACACTAAAAGTAAGGAAACTTTTCAATAAGTTCAAAATATTAAACTTAGTTAATTAATTTTGACAAAGCTTTGATAAACTAGCAGTCAGCATTTGTTTCTGTAATCTGTATTAATAATTTTTCTCCAAATCAATTTTGAACGGAATTTAGGTTTCATACAAAATTGTATAGCCTTAAGCAATTTAATCCTTTCCAAAGCTCAGCATGTGCGTTGAATTTATTAAATAAAATTGTTTTGACCAATTAAACATTCAATAAGTTTTCCTATAATATCACTAAATTAACTTTTTTTTCTATAGAAAAATGAATTATTTTTCCAGTTTTCAATTAAATTTTATTTTCTTATTTTTTAAAAGATTCTACTAAATTTATACCAAAACCAAACGTGGAAATATTTATGTAATAATTTTATTTTTATTTTATTCGTGTCACTAATGGAAGGTTTATACCATATGGCAATGACATGTGCTTGTGAGTGAAATATCCAAATGAAATTTTGTTCTATGGTTTTAGATTCATTTTTGCAATATGTAATCATAATTCTACTACATAACCGAAAAGTTTATAACATTTATCCGGTTTTTATAACCAAGTCTATAAAATGTGTGTTGTTTGGGTAGTTATTATTTAATTTAATGCTGGATGACAGGAAATACCTCTAGGTAAGGGTTTGTTGCTAACCATTTGAATATCTGGTTTTAACATAATTAAAAATTGTTTTTTTTTTTGAAAGGTTTACTAATGTAATAATTCAACATCGTTTTTATTAATTTCCTTTGTAAATTTTGCTTAGTTTTGCAGAAAGTTCAAAGTTTTTTAATTATTAAACATAATAGTTATTGATCAAGACAATTTCAACAGTTTTTTACTAAGCTATTACAGAAATAAGATTTTTTTTATGAAAAATGTTAACTATATTTATACTTTGTTAATAACTACTAAAAATGTCTTAATTCAATTTGGGTCCAAAGGCTAATTTGGTTTGAGATCCGATTCAACTGCATAAAAGAAAAATGTCTTCAAGAAACATAAATTATTACCACCACCTTATGGGATCGGAAACTTTATCAAATATTGAAAATTGTTTAGAGCTTAGTTTAGATATTTTTTCTAATATGTATGGTAATACACACAAATTATTGTAATCCACAAAACAAAAGAAAATATTATATTTAATGAATTATAAAGTTTTTATTGTATTTTTTGAAAAATTGAGACACTACTATAAAAATTCCTAAAACTATTTTTTCAGATCCGTCTCAAAAATATTCCCAAAACCTATAATTCTCTGAATATATCTTGTATTACAAAATAATCATTAATTTTGAAATAGCTTAATTAGTTATAAGGATCTATCATACATAAAGCATAGAGAATTATTTCAAAATTTAGAAAAAATTTTAAAATTTTAATATAAACATCGCTTTTAAAGAATTATTACATAAAACTCAAAGATTAATTACAGTTTTTTCAAGACTTAACATTACAATTTGGGCCATATAAGTCGTGTTTTTTACACAAAAACAAAGTAATAATAATATTTTGTGGGTGGCATTGATCTAAATCAAATAAATGAGCATCAGCACGTAGTTCGTGTTTGTGCACCTAATTGACTATACGCCAGCTATGACTATAATTATATTTTTGTTATGCAGTTATTCTCTAAGGATATGTTAATAACTGCAGTATTTTTTTGAAAAGGTGAAAAAGGTTTTATGTAAATGAAATTTGATATTATTATTGTAACTGAAAATTAACAAATTAGCTTTTTAGACAACTGTAACTAGCACAGTAACTAAGTCTATATAGCATAACAGTTGAACATTAAAAATATGATTAATGTTAATAAACATATGACTGAGTTATTAAGCTGGTTTGCTTTTTAATCCCCTTAAGTTCTTCTTAATCGTTAATCTTACATTTAAAGAACTTGTAAGTTATATTTCTTAAATGAATTTATTTTTATTTTTATAGTATGACATGTTAATTGGTTACCTTTTTCATTACACTGTTCATTGTGTCTGCTAAAAACTAACTACCATGGCTTTTTATTGCACAAAACACTTCTAATTATAAGATGTAAAAATTTGTTGCGATCTACATAAAACAAAAAAAAAATACTAGCTAAATAAATATTAGTCAAAAAACTCTGAAAAAACTTTTAATAAAGTACACAGAAAAAAGTATTAACCTTCAAAGGGGATAGTTCGGTTAATTCTTTAAGAAAAAGGCATGTTTTCAATAATGTTTTTTGGCAATAAAGATAGTTATTATTTATTTAAATAATTTTTATGTGATAACACAACATTTGAACAATATTTTTCCAAAATTTTATTTCAAAATAATAATAAGTGAGAGGGTAGCAGTGAATATCTGGAGGCACCTTGAAAAAGAAAAAGCATCCAAAAGCAAAATATCAAAATTTATTTATCAAAAAAGATATTTTTTGAGGTAATGATAAGGTGACCTTTTCTTTGGATATTTTAATTTTTGGTTACCTTTGGAAGCTAAAATACCGATTTTCACCAAAAATAGTGAAAGAATTAATAATTATTCAAAAAAAAGCTCTCAACATTACCTGGTAAATAATGTAGAAAAGTAGTACGTAAAATTTCAAAACGATCAGTCCAGTAGGTTTTGAGTTATCTTGCGTATAGACTTCAAAACTAATAAACTTAGTTTTGCTCAGTCACTCCTTGCTCTAGAACAAAGGACGCTGAATTCCGCATAACTTTAGTAATTTCACTTCGATCACCTTGAAGTTTCGGCACAATATTTTTAAGAATTAAAAAAGAATTAAAAAAATGAAAAAATAAAAAATGAGATACCGATCCATCCCCTTAACAGGTAGCCTTAAAACCCTGCTAAAAGTGTGTAAACAAATCTCTTCAATATTAGGTACGTGAAACAAGATGTGATTAAATTTGCATTTTTTGGTATTCTCCTGTAGAGACTGGTATTTCTAAGAAGACCCTTTTATCAAATAGCTTGAGAATATGTGTAAATAAGCCAAACAAAGACTAAATGCCAAGAAGGACTTCTAATCTATGAGATACAGAGGTATTAAGCAACAGTACTTAAGTACTTATAAATGACTTTTATGAATTAAAAGTTTCTATGAATGAAATCCTATATAAAAATAAATTCAAATTATATGGCATGATTCGACTGTGGTATCATCAATAAAATTCACCAATTATCAAAATTATCACAAAAAAAATAAAAAATTTGTAGAATAATTAAGTTAGCAGTTAGAAAATTGTTACTAAATGAAGCACTTGGGATATTAAACGTTAGCAGATATGAGGATAAAACTAATACCTGAACCGTTCTGAATAAAATCCAAAATCCAAAATCAATCGTCAATTAAATATTTTATGTCTTTTACTTGAGAAATGAATAAGCTTCCCTTTTTTTAATATTTCAATGAGTACTTTAGAGATTTTAATATTTTTTAAAAAAATATATTCTAAAAGTACCTTTCAAAAAGTTGAATATATAAATTTAAATTCAATTAAACTACATTGGATTTAATATGGATTTACCAAAATTATATCTTCGAATCAATTTTTTGAATTTTTGAAAATTGAAAATTCCTGAGAAAATTTTCGAACACGTAACTTACCGCCTCAAAGTGTCTCAAAGGGAAGCTTAATTGACTTAAATTCTTCAAATTGCATTTTTCTTAAAGTGTAATAGCTAAAAGTTATATAAAGTTGGATAAAATTTCAATAAATGCTTGCTTGAATGAAAAAATAATTAATACGTAAATAATTTAGAGCGTCTAAAATATAATCTCTTTTTTTTCCTTTACTTCATTGAAAACATCATTTTTATAATTATTGAAAAACTTTTTGTTAAAAATAGTAGAAATTTTCATCCAGAGTATTTATCCTGTTGTGATACATTTCATACGCAAATTAGAGCTTCTTAGGACATTGATTATTTACATAAATCAGTAGGGAGTCGGAATTTAAATTAATTTCAATACAGAATATCTCATAGTATATTGTCTGAATCTGTAAATCTTTCAATTTTGTTTTTGTTTTACTTGTGCTCTGCTCCTTTTCTTTTAAATTTAATTTTAGCCACCCCTGAATTATTTACTAATTATTGCTCTATAAGACGTTCAAACTCATCATACGGATTTGAACATAGTTAAAGATAAATTTTTGCATAAATTTTTTTAAGATATATATTTGTTTCTGTGTATTAAAAAAACATTAAATTAAAAAAAGAATTATAAAATATTTACTTAAGAAAAGTTATTTGCGTTTAAAGACTTTGTACTAAGTAAGACTGATGACTGAGAAGCGAAGAAAAGCGAGGTCATTGTATTAATTAAGAAATTTAAAAGATAAATATTGAACTTAATATTAAACAGGGAAAAATTAAATACTCAATTAGCAATTAGCAAATAATTTGGCAAAGCTCAAAAACTTTTTCTTTATATTGCAAAAGTAATAACGGTTTTTCAAAAAACATCATTTTCCTTTTTTCGCTGTGAGTACTGAGCCCAATAGATCTATTTTTCCTTGAAATCATTTGCAATTAAATTGTATTTTTGATATTAAGTATTTCTTCTTAATGAAAACATCAACAAAATGATTAAACAAATTGAGAAATTGTTCAATTACTCAAAATAAAATGTAAAATATCTCCTAGCGCGTAAAAAACAAATGTGACGCAAAAAAACTGTGTAACTGCACAAAATTTGTGAAAAATATCAAATTGTTTTTCTTACTATACTTTTTTATATAATTATTATAAGCAGCTTAGTTAAGGACACAAAAAATAGGTCTAATTAAGTAAGAAATACTTTTAGTGTTATTTTAATGTATAGTAAAATTTAAAATAAACTTTTTGGTAAATTTAATGCTATTTATAGGTTAATGTCTCAAAATATTGAGTTGAAAATATTAAGCTTCAAACTACAATTCCTTGTGCGTAGTTAATTTAATCACCAGGATACAAAACAAATTAAAAATAATAAAATTTAAATTCTTTATGATGGTATATCAATTTTATACAAAGCTTAAAACACCATATAAAATGAGATCTGTTTTATCATTTAGTTCAATAAATTCTTGTAAAAATAATTTGGTCATTTAATTCCACCTAAATACATGTACATAAATGTATTAGTTAACTGTACTATTAGGCTAATAGAAAAAGTATCTTTCTATTACAGCCAAAACTCTTCATAAAATCATTTTATTTATCTTAAAAGTCGTTATTTTTTATTTCTCATTTATGTTTGATATTTTTCCTTTGAATCGAAAACATTCCGAATAAAAATCATTTTTTATAGCTTAACGTAAATCAATATTTACTATCAAAACTCTTAAATAAATGATAGGAAAAAATAGTTTTGCATTGCACCCAACGAACAAATTATAGAAAAACACTTAGAGCATAAAGGAAGTTTTAGTACACAGGACTTCCACACCTCCTTTTTCCCAAAACTATTACTTTTTTCATCTATTTATCATGCGTTTTTTATTTATAGATTTTTTTTTAATTTGTCCTTACAATGAAAATAAAGTACAATGACAGAGATATTGTTAATGTCAATAAATTCTAAGAAAAATAAGAAAACCAGTCATGAGCGATTTGATAAAATAGAGAGTATTAAATTATGTTACTTTGATTCAACAAAGGATAACATATTGTTTAATTAAAAAATTTTCTATTTGCCTCTCTTAATACTAGAGATATAAGGATTAATCACATGTCTACATTGCTTTGTCTTTTCTATAAAGAAATCTTAATATTTAATTAAAAAGAAAATTATAAAACCTACTCAATTCGGAAAAGATTTTTATCTGATCCCAGATAATAAATAGAGGCCTTGAATATCTCCTTATATACTAATTAAGATTTTTGATAAATAATTACTAGTCTTGTTCTTTTAAACTTTTTAAACGTAGTCGTTAAAATCGTTTTCCTTATAGTAAGCTTAGCAGTGAAGGCAAGTATTTCATTTATTTATTAATATCTTACAATATCCTTCTGTTTTATTATTTTGAATAGCTTAGTGACTAAAATAGTGAGGTTACTGCTAATAATAGAAATTATAACTAGAAAATAACTAGAAATTATTTAAAGGAAATAAAATTTACTGTGACCGTGATATATTTTTTGGGTTTTCCAGGTATGCTATATTTTTCTATAATTCAAATATTAAAATTAATATGATAATTTTTTGTTTTCTTTTAATAAAATTCAATAAAAAAAAACTTTATTAATATTCAAATAATCCCAAGTGAAATTATTTATTCAATACATGAATAAAAAGTTATTACCCGTCGAATTGTAGTATATTTGGTTTCAAGGAACATTTAAATCATGAAAGAACGTGCGTGTTATTTCGATTGAATTTCTGCATGATAACAAATTATTCAACTAAATGAAGATTCAAAATTTTTAAAGAACATTAAATGGATAATTTATTTGGAATTATTTATTCTTCACTCATTGAGTCTGAACAAGAAATTCGTTGCTTTATATTTAACTTTTTATAATATAAATGTCGTTTAACATAGTGCTAACCAATTAAATGTTGAAAATAAACTTATAATTATTAAAACGACTTACATCGATATCGGCTCAAAAAGACAAATTAAAATTAATATTTATAATCCAACGAAACATAATCACCAATATATACCACAATACTCCGAAAACTGATTAATTATTTAATTCCAAAGTAATTTTTATGTTTTGCCATTTAACATATTCAAAACTTTGAAAATTTAATTCTTTTTGCAAAATCACAAAATAAACATAAAAATTACATTTATTATGTTATTAGTAAATTTTTAATCAATTTAATACTATAAATAGCAATATAAGAAAAAAATACTGTTTTGAATAAAAAATTGTATTTGCCGCACAAATTATAAACATTTCACTCGCAAAATGTTTTTTCGTTATTTTTCATTAGAATTTTCTATAGCAATCGGTAATGTACTTTCTTTTCAACAATTGAACAATGACTGAAATTTTTCAAATAGAAAATGGAAAAGCTTTAACATAATTTCTATATACATCCTTATCAGCTGTTTGAAATTATAGTTATTTTGAAGCTCCTTCAAGTAACACGTTGTTTTTAAGAGCTTTCAAATAAATCGAAAAGCCGAAGCCGCAAAAAGAATGAAAGTTCTAGGTTAGTTGAGTATCTTGGTTTTCTAAAAGAAATTGATGAATTACTTGTTTTAATTTTATCTTTTAAATTAATTAAATAAAACATTAATGTTTTTTAATGTACTATTTATTTGTTAAGCTTCTAATAAAATTTTTTTTTGATTATTTTAACTCTATTTAAATATTTACTTATTTAATATTGGCGTCAAAAATCAACAGTTTTGTGGTTGATTTTGGAATTGGTTTCAAATGTTTCAGACACAGATTAATAGAAATGTTTATGCAACAATTTGCTCAATATTAAAAAATTTTGCTATAGTTAATTTGGTTAGATTTATTTTACATTTTTCTTCGCAAGTAGCAATATCTGATTGAATGTGAAGTATGCATGTGTAGCCCAGGCTGTCTTTATACTAGAAAATGAGGTGGTATTGGAAATAAATTTTATGTAGGAGATTTTAGTTTCGACTACATTTCTATACATTAAAACCCTTTTTTTCTTTGGCTAAATATAGTTTGCTTATGATTTGAAAGCTGTGAAATATTGTTTTATAGCTCAAAAAGTTTTTTAAATCATTGAAATATGTCAAAAAGCTAGTTTCACCAGTAATTTTACTTCGACATTGGTTAGACAGGTTTGATCAAGATACTCCGTGACTGAAAAATAATTGTTTATTTTTCACAGTAAAACCATAAACTTTAGATAACTTTAAATCAAAAGAGGCATCAAAAAATTACAAATACATTAAAATAACAAAAAATTGTTAGTTATACTATTATTAAAGCCTTCAGAATATGCAATATACAAAATTATTTTAAAAATTTACTAAAATATTCATTTAACTTTTGTCAATACTTAAAACTTTTCCAACTTTTCAATATGATAAACCTCGATAAAAGGATTAAATCTGATATTATCTTTAAATAACTGAAAGAGGTGAGCAAAATTTATTCTTCATGTCTACAAGATAAAAGCTACGTGACTAAAAATTGAAAATAGTGGATTTAAAATACTTTGAAAGCTTTTAAAAAATATTCAAAGCCGGAAAATAAATTTTTCAAAAACGCAATTTGCTGTTAGGGAAACTTATATCATTCATATATGAACAAAGTTAAGGCTTATAGAGATTTTTGATTATTTCAAAATAAAATTGTGACATTTATCTTATCAAATTAGTTACATATGAACACAGTATATATGGGCTAACCATGAATTCAATAGGAAATGTTAAAAAGGAAAGTAATAATATGACATTTATATATTTCAATTTAAGACCAAGAAAATATCCTGAAAATATTTTCACAAAAAATCAAAGTTTAGTTAAATATATTAGCTTCAAGTTTATGTTATTTTGAGCTTATTTAAGGTTTACCCTAAGGTTAGAGTCGGAAACCCTAAAATTACTTTGAACTGTTCTATTTATAACAAAAATAAAATGTACTTAAGCCATATGAAATTTCATTTGGACTTATTAAGCCAAATAATGTAAGAATTTTGTAGTTTTAGTTGGATTAATGAAAAAATAGTGTATATATAATATTGTCATTTTGATTATATTAAATGTTTCAATAAGTTTTCTATTTAAAACTTTCCCATGTGGGTAGACATATTTGGCAATTAAACGAGAAAACTTACTTATTATTAGATATATAGTATTTCTGCCCTACAATTTAAGTAGTTTTACAAAACAGGTGAAACCATCTAAGCGACAAGTTTGCATAGAGCCTTGAAAAAAACAATAAGCCAGAGAAAGCCATTGGTAAACATATTAAGGTGGAAGATTTTCTACTTAATCCTTTTGATTTTAATAAAGCTAATTACCAGCTTAAAGTTTTTTTTTATTGCATTTTATCAGATTTAATTGATGAGTCGGTCATGAGATGATGACATCTAAATTTACTTGAATTTTGCCATTTTTAAGATTTAAATTTTACACCAACAATTAAAAAGAAGATAGAGATATTTCTTTTGAAGAGAAATAAACAATTAAAAGGAACCTTTTTTGACTTTTCAATTGGCTTGACTTATGAATCTACAGTTTTCTGTCTTACTTAATATTTTATATTTAACTAGCTAAGCACTCGGCGTACTTAAGGATACCATAAAACTTCAAAAATATTATTTCCTTAATATGAAAATCTATAAAATATCCAACGTTTCTCTCTCCCTCATTGAGTCTTATTGTAAAGCTGAGCCTAAAATAGGAACAAAAACAAAACTTTCCGTAATTTACATTAATATCTACATTCATTGGAGCTCCGATATTTTCTTTTCATCAATAAAATAAAATAAAGTAGTAATGAGTCTAAAATATGCAATTTCAGAACAATAAAAAATTTTTATGGAAATATATTCATATCAACATCAACATCAGAACTCTGGTTCACTTTTTCTGCCTTGTAATTCACAAATTGTATGTTTTATCTTAGAATAAGTGGATAAACGACATTTATAGTATTTCCACTAAGGTGCACAAAAAAAAAACAATTTTTTGGCGTTTCCACTCTGGAGCAAACAAAATACAATTTACCATGGGCAAAACATGGATTTTCTAAAATCAATATGGCAAAGTTGAGTGATTTTCCGGGCGCTTTATTTATTGTGATCACGAAGGCAAGTCACACTGGAAATTGTACTTCGAAAATGAAATCTATTTGAATCATTAGAATACAAGGAATTACTACATCTTTTCCTTTACATATACCACAAATAGTTCTTGCTTTAATCACATCCAGCATTAAATGCTTAATAGAGACCTTTATTCCATTACATAGCTTTGGTGGATCTGATGATAAATTTGTCCTTGAACTTAAACATATGCCTGTGGGCATAAAACATTTTGAAGAACGATGTCATTGGAAGCATGAATTGTACATCAGAATATTCATCAAAAAAGTTCTTGAAAAACTAAGTAGAGCCAGACACGTAAGCCAAACGTGTAAGCCAAAGTGGCTAGTGTGGATCCTCAAGTTTGGCAAATTAGCTCATTCAGGCAACAAATTCCTAGCGGTTTTTTTTAAATCTTTAAAGCTTGACAGTACACACAATTTTTTTTTCATTTGACCTATAAAAACATTTGGGTGCATGCTGTAATCGTAGTCTACACGATAATTGAATGCTTCCATAGATAAATCGGCTTCAATATTTTTCACCAATTAACTCACAAATGTCAAAGTATCTAATTGATATACATGACCTACTTTGCCATAAAAAAATTTAAAGTAAATAAAATCGAAGTAACACTCACCTGTCAAAAATTGAGAATTAATCATGATATATGTATTCTATAAAAAATATTGAAGATCATTCATCGAGATAAAAACTATCCTATCTCTCAAGTTGGACCATAGAACGCATGGTTTCAAAATTTCATCAAAATCGGTTAAGTAGTTTTGGAGATTAGCGTAAACTAACATAGTGACATGAGATTTTTGTATATAAAGATAAGAATTATTTTAAAATTTTTAAATTAATGGGATTATACAATCAACACCTCAATCCTTTCTATAGCTATACTTATAATCCATACTTTCGAAAATTCGAGATTAATACCTTTTAAAGCTTAAATTTTTGTTTAGGTTAGCGAAATTTGAATTAAGTATTGCAGAGTCACGTTTTACTTGAAACACCTTTTTCTAATTTGATCTAATAATCTACTTAAGCAATTTCAATAAAAGTATTTCATGTAATTTCTTTAAATTGCAAGCTTTAACTTTTTGATTAGATACTGATTTTAGTTGTGACTAAATTTGATGGGTTTTGATTTTAAATAATTTTCAGCTGAGATACAGTGAACACCGCAAATCATCTTTTTCCAAAGACTTCGTTGGAGAAGCTGTCACCGCCTTTGTAGATATTTTCTAAAGGAAAAATTACAAAATTTTATTAAGGTCACTCTAATAATTTACAAAAGGTTTGAATAAATTTGCTTAATCCATTTTCATGAAAAAAATTCACGAAAAAAGTGTTTTTTTACGCTAAAACCCTTACCCCTTAAGCTATTATTATTTTAAAAGAGAAAAGAATGATTTTGATTGTCATACAATGACAAAAATTATCTAGATGCTAAAATTTTAATTTTTTTTCAACATTTCTCAGCTAAGCATTTTATTAAAATTAAGGTTAATATAATAAAGTATTTTTCAAGTGTACCATTCTCACTTTATGTTTAATTAAATTCATTAAAAATATATTATCTAAAAATGGTGTAAAATTTTTAGGTCTTCTTAAAATTTATTTATGTTATAAAATTTTTAACACGTTTATGATTTTTCTAAAGCAATCTGTTTTCAAAAAGAATTTAAATGCCACATAAAAACAAAAGCTTAAAAGTAATTTCTTATGCACCTTACATACATTTTATTGTTTTCTAAAAGTAAATAGTACCCACCAAATAGCATTGGATAATGTATTCAAAATTTAAGTCTAAACGGAAAACTGAGTCATAAATTGAACAATAAACACCAAAAATATGACTTTTCATATTTATCTTAAAATGAGCGCAACACATTAAATAAAAGCAATATCTATTACGATATTAAAATTCTTTTTGAAAAGATTAGATAAATATCAAAGAAATTTACGTCAATCAATTTCACTGTTTACTATAGTAATAATTTTTCTTCTTTTTTAAGTTATTTTTAAAATCGAAAGTAAAAAGCACGAAGGCTTTTAACGACAAGTGTATCTTTGATTTAGTACCAATTTAAAACAATTTTGAATAGATTTCTTTCAATTTCAAAACAGCTGCGATTTAAATGCTTTCGCTTTTCAATTGGATTTTTAATTTCCAATTTTTTGACTTTTTGACTAACAAAACAAAACTAACAAAAGTGTCATTGCTTTTACCTATTTTTGATTAAAAAAAAGTATGATACAATTTATAAATTCAATTAAACAAAAGTGGAGACAAACATATTTGGCAATACATTTGGGAAATTAATCAACCACACTGACTTCTCTCTGGAAGTTAAATTTTTTATTCTATTGAATCCCATGTATATGTTTTCATTAATGGAAAAGGGTGCCAATAATTGATTTTAAGGATTTTATAATTAAAATATTCAGATTGAAATGAATTTTGTTTACAAAAAAATGATTTCATATTCAATTATATTGAATCAAGCAGTTTTTGTTCAACAAAGCAGGGAGTAGTACATTTTAAAAAAAAAATTACTTCAATCTTTTACAAAAATATGTTGGTTTTTGATATTTAAGTAATATTATTAAAAATAAAAATGTTCCAAGTCTTTGATATAAGGAAATTTAACTTGAAAACAAGGAGAATAATTATCATTCCATAAATTTGGATAAAAAACTGTTTTTGTTTAGCGGCCAATTAGATAGGATGCAAATATAGAATTCAAAGTAAGTACTTTGTTTATATACCTTTGCAATTTAAGCACATTTCTGAGGATCTACTTATCTATATAAAAATGAACAGATTCGTAATGAGAAAGCAGTGTCAAGGAACCTTAAAAATTTTCTTTTTTACTCTTTTATTTAGTTCAACGAGAGCCTAATAATCCAACTTTATCAGCTTTAAACAATTTGTGCTGTAAGTCAATGTTTGCTTGGGAGCACTAAAATTTAACGATGACTTATAGGCACATTAGTTAATCAGTAGGCTTTGATTTAAAGAGCTTGTGACTCATTTATGAAGTCAAAACTGTATGTAAGAAATTTGATATTTCTTGTTGTCTTGTTCTTTATACCAGTACTAAAGAAAAATGTATTAATGCTAAGATGTCATTATTCAATGTAAATACCCATTCTTTACATTTCAACAAGAAAAAGTCACACAAGAGTCAAGACTTTCCTTGTTACACAATGAAAGTCCTCTTTTGTTTACAATAATGTCAAGTGTTTAAAAGATTTTCATGCTATTTAATACTGTTATTGCTATTTGGTGATCAAAAAACAACAAAGAAATTTTAGGCGCATGTTTTAGGCCTATATCTCATTAAAACAAATTTTTGACCCAGAGCTCAGTCACAAAAATTTTCTGGACTTTATCAATAACAAACATAAATCAAAGCTTCAGTTTTCTATCGTTCTCAGTTATGTGAAAATTTACAAAATAACAATAATTATAATGTTCAGGATCACACAATTTTTATGTCCTTAAGTACCAACTATTTCTATAATGAATACTTTCTAATCTTTATGTCTAAAAGACATTAAATTCTTTCGAGTCTTTAGAAATGACATCAAACAACAAGCTGAAATCTAAAGTTTTAGTTTTTCTTTGTATTTGTTAAACAAAAATCCTCTTAAAAAGTTCTTTATTCTAAAATTCTTCTATAAGAATTTTATCTTAACCTGTTTGATACAATTTAAGTGAAAAGCTCTTTATTTTTTTATAATGCTTGTTTTAATGCTTTTTTGGAATAAAATATTAAATTAAATATTGAATGGATCTTTGAATTGTCCCTATTCATTAAGGATACAGTCTTTGTTTATAGCAAACTTTTAGCTTATAACTCAAAATTAAAGTCCTGTCCATATATGTAAACTATGTTAAAAGGTTACAGGACCAAAACTATGCAAATAAGGATATTTTGCTAAAAGCTTCAAATCTCTTTTTTGGAAAGCTTCGTGATTAATTTTCATAGAACTATAGTATTTTTTGTTTTCTTTAAGATCGGCAAAATATTTTTTCTTTTATTATAGCCTTTTTTTTAGAAACAGCCTTGAATTAAACTATCTATCAAAACAAAATAAAATTTCTTAATTTTTCCCAATCTTATTTTCTTCCTTGGATATGAAAAATTTGTTTAACCATGATTTGGGTAAAAGATTGATTTGTAGAAGAAAAATTATTTTTATCACAGAGCCAGTTAAGCCAACATAAATAATTTCACGTTTTTGTAATGCCATAAAATATAGTTTTGGTTTTGTTTTAATGTAAGCACACAATTATCAATCATTAGAAACATATATCTTTTATAGTTAATAGCACAGCTCTAAATGTTTAAAATTCAAATAATGAATTAAAATGCATAAATTTAAGTGTAATTGATACTTCTTTTCTCTTTTTGTAAGCTTTGACAAGGTAGCCCGTATAAGTAGGTAGCTTAATGTCCTCAACAATAATGAAATAAAGCATAAATGTACATAAATTTTAAATTGAAATATCCATAAAATAAGAATTTTATACAAAGGTTATATATTGCCAAATTTGCAAAAGAAAGAAACATTAAAAACTAACTAAATAAAGTTTTTTTTGCTGATTGGCCTTAAATGAAAAAATATCGTATTTTTTAATTTAATTTTAGAGACTACTTTAATTATCTTTAACTTGAAATTTTCGATGGGAAATATATGAAAAGGTTTTAATTAAACTATTTTATTAGTAAATATTTATTGGCTCATAACATATAACTGTTTAGTTCTTGTTTAGTTCTTGTAAATTAAAAATCTCAAAGTGGAACTTTTATAATATTAATTCCTTCAGTTACATCATTTTTATTTTATTTATTTTTTTCATATTTGATATAAATTTATAGCTATTCTTTTCATCAAGGGTCGATCAACTGTCTCGTCTCAAGTAAAGTCCCTCAACAGAAATATTTCTTTCCGTTTGTCACATACCAATTTACTTTAAGAAAAGAAATATGTTGCAAACAATTTTCGACTCCCAAGTGAGTAATGTTGTTAAACTAACTGGAAAAATTGCTTTAATATCTTGAATAATATCTTAAAATATGAAGTCATTCAAAGCGAAAATATCCATGGTATTCTTCAAATATTACATTTAAACTCTATGTAGTACAGAGGAAGATGTCTAGATATGTTACATATATAAAGTTACACACTTAATAAGGTTAAAGTCTATGTATACTGCCTTTCATTATTAAAGTCCAAAAGAAAGTGGAATTCTGTCCAATAAATATAAATGAAAGTAAATTGCCTCAATTTTTGTGTATAGTTTATAATGTTTACCAAAATAAAGGGAAATAAATAATTTAAATAATTCTAATACAAAATATGAGAATATGAGCTTCAAACTTTTTGATATCAAGTAATTTAATAAAATTTTCTTTAGTATTTTAACTGTATGAGTGTCTGGAACCACTAAGGTACTAAATATTAGAAAAGACACTTGATGAGATACAATAAAGTATTTAGCTCCAAAGCTTCATTGTTGCAACCACTGCCAAAAGTATTTTCTAATTCACTTAGCATATAAAATACTAAATATTAAAATTATATTTTGAATAAAACATGCATTTCAGTACAGTTAGTAACTCAAGCGGTTCGAATAAGCCATAAGCACTGCTTAAAATGCTTAAGAGCAGTACCTACTCACATAATTAGTTTTATCTAATTTTTTTCCGAAAAAGATTCCCATACTAAGAAAAAAAAAGGAAAAAAGTAAACAAGAAACAAAAAAGAGTTTTTCTATTTCATATATCCTACCTTCAGTTTCCTCAATTTATTTGTGCAAATCATTGGCGAAAAGGGATTTTATGTACTTGTCTAGTACACAGAACTTTTTCCAATTATTTTTTTTCATAAATAACTAAGAATTCTTTTTTTCTACTTTTATCTTACATATTCTACATTTTATGTTTCATATATTCTATCTTTTGAACAGATTCTATCTTTAATATCTTCCTGTAAGTTGTTATTCCTAAAGTTGCGATTGGTTTTTCCTCCATAAATAATTACACACTAAATAATGAATTTGAAAGCAAAAAGTTTATTGAACAATTTTTAACTGGCTGATCCTAAACTTAATTGCTTTAACGATAACTTTTATGACCTTTTATGTTAATATATTTTTTATGTTAAATATTATTCTGCTATAGAACAATCAGTCTAAATAATTTTATTAATGGGCTATTGAACTCCTGTAATGCCTAATTTTATTGTACAATAATTCAGACAATCATATTGTAAGCTTGGGTCTTTTATTGCAAAACATGCGTTAAAATTTCTCATTTTCTATTTATCTTGTCAGAATAAAGAATTAATGCATCTCGTTTCAAAAATTAGAAAAACATTGACAACAAAAAATAATCATAATTTTAACACCAACCATACTTATTAGTCATAAGTAAAGCCTAATATACGGATTTTATTAAATAAAATCCAATCCACTTTTATTATATAAATTGATCTGTCCTTGATATAATTATTTATTTGTATATAAAAGCTTCTGATAGTATATGTGATTTAATAAATTAATCAGGTAAAGGGGCTAAGACTCTTTAATAATAATTTACTTAGGAAGAACTAAGCATTTTTCAAATCATAACTCATTAAAAGTATTTTTGACCTTTTAAGAAAGCCATGCGTGACAGTATTGATTAAATGAAATTTATTTTTAACAAATCAGTTGTAAATGATCGTTTTAAAAAATTTTGATTGACAATTGGTGCATTTAACTAATTCTAGTCTAATTGCATTTACTTTAAGAAACGTTACTTATATCAGTCTTAAATAAAGAACGAAAATATTATTTTTGACTTGAATGTATAGATATTGATGGTTTTGTAAGGACTTACATACTTACAATCAATAGAAATTTAAATGCTTAGAGGCTGTACAAAGACACGAAAAATTAATTGAAAGTTTTAAGTTTCTTAGTTTGTACTTTCAAAAAAAATAAATTCAATTAAATCAATTCAATTAAACTTAATATATTTAGCAATTAGTCGTTTCAGGATATCAATAAAATATTTTTTAAAAAATTCCGAGATCAACAAAAAAAACATTTCAAAATTATATTCCAATAGTAACATATTCAATGCTTTTCTAAAATTTCTTTTTATTTTTTGTAGAAATATTTATCTTTGCCTGCCAAATAAAATTTAGTAATACTTCTAGTTCTCATTTTTAAGGTAACTGATAAATATTTTCAGTTTTATTTCTCTTAAGTAGATGCAAATAAGCCTCCAAATTATTTTCCTTCTGGTTTTGTGTATTGTTAACAAAAGCTTAGAAAAAAAGTACTTTACATCTAGTTACTCATAGCAAATTGATATTTTAAAAATGCAACCAATTCATCTTATAATCGGAAGAACAGTTTAATTGCTTTTTTATGCTTTATCGTTCTTGTAGATTTCAGAGCCGTTCAGTATTTTTGGTACTTGTAAGATAACCTTTGTAAATCTAAAATTATCACAAAATAGTCAAATTTGTAAAAATAAATTTATTGATTTTTCAAATTACAGTAGTTTTTAGGTTTTCAAATTTTGATTAAGTTAGTAAAGCTTCCAAGGAACAAAAGTGAAATTTTAAGCTCAATTCGAGAAACTATTACTAAATATTATAATATCTAAGAAAGAATAATTATATGAATTATATAAACTCTTATATAGAGTGTATCTTTTCAAAATTCAAAAGCCTCTAAAATAATTTAATCTAATGATCATTCTTGAGCTGGTAATTTAAATTTTAAAAATTTGAAATAACCTTTAACAATATAAAAAATTTAATTCACATACATATAAATTTCTTAATCAAATTAAAGTTCAGCAGTTTTTATATAAATTTCAGACATTTCTTGTCATCCCCTCGCTAAAATATTGTAGACTAAAATTAAATTTAAATTTCTTTATCTAGCATTTGCGAAAAAAAACGAAAATTTTTTGAATTATTAATGAAGATAATATATCTTAAGAATTAGAATTAAGAACTGCCTTGTTAAGTTTTTTTAATTTATAAATTTCCAACATCACAGAAAATTTTATTTAATTCGAATCACATACATGGGAGCTTTCAAGCAAAACAAAAAACAAGCTTTAATTAGATTGTAGTTTGAATAATAATTGATTTAAGAAAACAAAAAAAAGCTAAATAATTAAACTGAATTAAACTAAAGATTATATATTAATTTTTTGAAAGTTTCCTTTCATCCATTTTGATTCTATAATTTATATTTCTAAAAATTGTTTTAAAAAATCTATTGTTGTCATATGACTGAGACAACTATTATTAAAATATCTTCGAAAATAAAAGATTTTTGCAGGGATTTAATATCTTTTTCAATTTCAGGCGATTTTGTAAAATTTAACAGTTAATTATAATTCTGTGAAATCAAACACTTAAATTTATCATATTAGGAAAACTCTACATTAAACTTCAAACATATTTTTAATTAACATACATAAATACATTTGAGTTAATCAATATATATTTCTTAAAGTGCCCGCCCATTCATTCAAGCAAACACTGCCACAAAGATTTCAGATAAGACGTTGCCTTCGGCAAATACTGTGAGTGGTATTAAAGCTAATGGATTGGTCTTTTTATCCTTGGCTGCTTGAATTGATTTGTGAGCTGAAACTAATAAAGAATTACCCGCGAACCGCAATGATGAAAACGAGGTTTAGCAATTCTTGCATATATACATGTATATATGAGAAAAAGAACACTAGGCAGCACAAATTATATTTTTCGAATGCTATTTCCTGTTGTTGAGGCTAGAAGAAAGACGGTTTTAATCTTTTTTCTTGCAAGCCAATCCTTCTATTCTATAGGGCAGAGGTTCCCAATTTTTTTATACCTGCGACGCTCTTTACAGATTTTAATATTTTCGCGACGTCCTTCTTTAAAAAAAATGTGCTTGCTCTCACATGCATTAAGATTACTTTATTTATTGTTAAAGAAAACTTCAAAAATCATCTAATGATTTATATTTCTTTGTTAGTATTTTTAATCAGAACATATAATAGTGCATTTTAAAATCAATAAGAAGGATAAGCTTGATTTTCTGCGCAGAGCTTTACAAATCGAGGCTGGCCGAACGATAAACAAACAAAAAAGTAAGGAAACGAAAGAGCGGGAAGCAAGGTGAAGGAATATTCACTCATTATGCTACGTTACGTATTACGATAACCCGTACGTACCGTCCTGCGACGCACACTTTGGGAGCCCCTGCTATAGGAATTGACATAGACTAACAATTTTCGTTTTCTACTATTTATATTATATTAGCAAAAGCTATTTTTGTTGTTATTGAGAAGTAAAATGCAATTATTAATTTCAGTTTTTCTTTAACCTTTAACCTTTAAATAACAATTAAATATTCTGCAAAATAGACTCCAATCTAAAATATATCGCACATTAATAAATTTTATAGTATATCTAAGTTTTCACATGTGAAATACTCTGCATCAAACATTCATAATCATCTAACGAATTTTGAATGATTTGAAAAAGGAAAATGTAATTATACAGAACAGAATACAATCAAATAGGTGTTATCTTTAATAAATTTATCTTTATAATAAGTAATAATTGCGTTATATTCTAATTTTAGTAAGAATACAGTGCACAATAAAATTTACCTATTTTCTAATTATGCGAAAAGCTTACGAGACTTGAATTTATTTCAATCGTTTCTCACTATCAAAGATTAACTGTTGTTTATTTTTTACATATATAATCCTAGTTTTGTGTTTAGATCCAGTACTTATTGCTAACATGATTTCATCATCTATAAAATTATTACTAATTTATGTAGAACAGCTAATATTTGAGGTTACTATATTTTTTATGATATCCAATGTTTACATTGTTTATCTATCAACTGTCAAAATTTAATCAGATTTTGATGTTTTTAAGTTAAATGAATAATTCAAATAATTTAAAGGAAATTTACCATCAGTAATTTCATATTAAATATTAATGAATTATGGTCTCCCGGAAGATAACAACAAAATACTTTATTACTCGAATGTACAATCAGTTAATTCAAATAAACTATATATAGGTACATACATATATTATAAATAGAAAAATAAATCAAGCAAAGTTCCGAAAAATCCTAAAAACACATGTAAGACACGTCAAAGTATTTCATAAACAGAGGGGAGTCTAGTAGCTTCATTTCTTAGAACAAAGCAAGCAAGCATTTTTCTATTTAATATTTGAATTTGTGTTCTATTTTATTCTCAAAGTTTTTTTACATAGTTTCTATTAATTGCACAGAAAAAATAAATATGGAGTAATTTTTGGGCACAAGTAAATCAGATCAAAGAAATTTTTTGCCGATTTTTAAGCTTAAAAATCTTTTTAAAACCAATAGCAAAAATTCATAAACCGTCAAACTAAGCAAATCAACAAACATCTTCTTTGAGGACCTGTTCTTCAAGCAAGAATTTTATTTCAACAAATCTATACATTTAAGACAGAAAACGAGTGATATTATTATTGATTAATAAGCATAATTATAAAATTTTTCCTTCAATCCAAAACCATGGAAAAATACTTTGAATTTACTAAACTGATTGACTTTTATGTATTTTGTTTGATTAAGAAATAAGATCTTTGTTGAAAAAGTTAAAAACTGAAAAAATTTATTAAGACTTTTAACTTATTTACATTGTTATGTTTATAAAAGCATTAAAAATATGTTAATTTTGCATTTAATTATATTCCTACTACTAGCTTGCATTAGAATCTTCAATTGTTAATAAAATCTTTTCCATTCATCCATAGTGCAAATTTAGAGGGCAAACATACGCACATTATTGACTATGATCCTGTTTCCTCTGATAAAATTTTAAAAATACCATGATTAATCAAAACATTTCTTCACTAATTATCTTTTACAAAGTAAATAAGTATACTAATATATATTCGAAACTTTAAGAATTAGTCAAAAAGCTCATGATTCATAATATTTATATCATATTTCCCTTTTAAGATATTCGTAAACAAAACAAAACTTCCAACTCAACTCCAAAAATTAATCCTTTTAAAATATGTAAGTTTTTTTCTTAACTACAAAAAAAAAAAACGAAATACTAAACCAATAAATTAGCTGCCTATTCTTCGTATGTTATTTTCAAGGATCTAAACAAACGTTTAGTCAATTCTGTTTATATTTTTTTTTCTATTGGATAAACTCTCAATAAAGTTTATTATATTTTTATTGCTATATCAATAAGCCCGTATACAACCATAAAAATTCGTAAGTCTATCCTATTTATTATATTATTGGTAGACATTCAAAACCTTTGAAAAAGAAATTCGAAAATAAAATTCATCAGTTTTTTACTTCCACCTTTTAGGTGTTTGCAATCAATTTATTTAACTTTATGCACAATACTCATAAACTGTATTGATATCCAAAGGATTTTTAGTAATTTTATTTTATTTCGGGAAAATTGTATTTACCTAACCCTATTTAGGCACTTTAAAAAAAGTATACATGAAGATGTACAACTTAGCACAATTTCGATTCCATAAAATAATGTAATTACTATAATAATAAAACTTTCAAAATTTCCTCAAAAGAAATATTGTTCCGATAAAAATAAAAGCCATAAAACTAAAATGAATCAAGTAGTTCAATTGAACATTTCAAACACATAACTTTAATGTTTTTACTTATTTGAAGAGTTTTAGCTTTCAAACTTGAAATGACCTACAATCCTTTGCTAAAGGCATTTTCTGATTTATGATAAAAATGTATACTAGCTGTGGGAAAAGATATTACTAAAATAACACAATCTATATGTAAATATATTTATCAGTAAAGCCCAAAGATAAAAAGAATTACGTTACAAGTAATGGAGTATCATTTTAGATAATCTGAATCCATTCTTTTGAGCCGCAAGTAAAGCAGTTTCCTCCCTAAAGAAAAATAAAGGATTTATCGATAGTATTATCCAAACTCAGCTATAACTTTGTCTATCACTGCAAAATAATGACAAAAAGAGGATTAAAAAAGCTTCCTCTATCAAAAATAATTTTATGAGATATTTTTAATACCAGTACTAGAATTATTTGTAGAGCTTATAGTGGAGAAAACTAACTATCATAAATAAAAATGTGACAAGGAAAAAAATTGTTTAATTGATACATCGACTAACTGTACTTATGTAAGATGTGGTTTACTAATAAGTTGAATGATTCTTTTTCAAAACGGTCGCTTGAAAATAAGGAGGAACTCACGTAAAGAAATTAAATTAGAGCTTAAAATACAACTGTGCAAAGATAGCAAAGTAATTGAGTGATCTTAATATTCAATTTCATTCAGTAATTGAATAAGATTATCATTTTCAGTTTTTTTAATAAAGAAAATTATCCTCTCGAAAGAATAAATAACACTCTAGGAGAGATTCTTTAATCTTTTTATTTTAATTCAATTTAGCGTTTTACATATTGCAGACCTATTACTATCAATCGTTAAATTTTTAAAACCACTGTTATTATATTATACATTTGTGGTGGAGGGTAATTTTATTTCCATAAAGCTGACAACCAGCATATGAAATAAAATACAATTAAAATAATTAACATATCTTTAGAAAAAAAAACAAACATCTTACAGCAAATTTAATAGCAATTTAAATACTTGATGGCAAATTAGATAGCAGGATTGAATCTTAATTCAAATTATAGAAAATTTAATTTCATACGTGTAAAAATGCAGAAGTTTCACATATCAATCCCATATAACAAACATTATATTTAACACGATAATGTTTCACGTTAAACCTATGCAAATTACATTAGTTTCACTTTTACAAGCTCATTTCGAATTTGCCATTATTGGTTCATTGACAAATTTCCGCCTATGTTAATTTTATGCTTTTACGGAATATTTTTTGGTTTCCTTCTTAATTACAGCAGTACCAAGAACTCTATGCAAATTATTATATCTTGTACAATAAAATGCATTTACCAAAGCTTTTAACAAGAGCTTAGCTTCCTATCCTATAATTTATAAGTACTCTCAGTTGAATGTCAGCCAATGTTTTTCTCCAAACTTTATTTCTATCTCCGTTTTCATTTACTTAATGCACTTTCCTCAAATCAGATTTGTTTTTCATTGTAAGATTCAGATACTTAACTTTATTTTCAATAAATATTTATTAATGCCTAATCCTAATGTTCATTTCGTCGTTTCGTATATGTAAGTAAAATTGATATGCAATGACTTTTTTTCAATTTTCCTCTTACTTTCTTAAATATTTAATAGTAGTTAAAGTGAGTGATGTCTTTTATTAACTTAAAAAATTTAAGTCACTAGTTTTACAAACAGTCTCCTTGATAAATGGCGTTATTATACCTTCTTCAGGATCAGAATTATACAGAAACAAATCTCCATTGCTGAAAAATATTTCGTGCCGTTTACACTTTGATGTGTTGATATTTACTGAACATGGTTATCCTGGAAATTTATTTTTATATAGCTTAAAATATTAAAGCTGTACATATTTGTTTTTGTCTTCCATGACTATAATTTATGCAGTGATAACTCATAAAAATATCCAAAGGATAAGAAAAATATGTGATTTCCTGTAAAGTTTGGCCTTAATTCAGTTACAAAAAATGAAAATATTTCTTTGTATTTGCATGCATAATTTTTATCAGATGTGTTTTTTTCTCTTTCATTCATCGTCTGACATTTTAAATTTTAAATTCATCGTCTGACAACTATCAATTTTTGTCTAAGCTGAAAGCGATGCAACGCAACTGAAAGGCTTATTCTTAAAAAAATACCATAAATACTATAAGCGATAAGTTATTATCAGAGTTTGAAGTAAATTAATATCATTTACTCTAAATAAACTATAAGATACTGTTATTTCCATTGAATTGATATGGTTAATTGTGCATTTTTGAAGACAATCATATGAAAAATGACAAGTTGAATTACATATAAGAATCAAGCAATATTATAGTTCACTATAAAGTCCTTTTAATAGAATTTGCTAATAAATTTTATGTTTCCTTTTGCTAGTTAATTCTAATTTTTAGCTTCAATCATTTAAAAAACCATCAAAGATGAGATTGAAAATATTCTTTATTTGATGATTTTGAAAAATATTGAAAAAAAAACAAGAAAAAGCAGACAAATATTCTTATTAGTTCATCTAATACAATTTTTCCGATTGACTATAAATTTCGACGAATGATATAAATTGATTAAAAAGTTTTACCATGTACGCATCAAAATCGAAAATTTTATGTGCAAAAAAAATTGAATTATGTAAAATTGACATCAGTAAAAAAATAAAAAAAATTAAGTTATGTTAATAAAATTTTTCATTGAAAACTCAAATTGCAGGCAATCTAAATAGATGAAAAATTTTTTAGTTCACTTTATTTTTCCAAGAACTTTGGCAGTCACCAAAACATATATACTCATCAAAAGAATTATCAATAATATCACATGCTCATAAATATAAAAAAAGATACTTATCTCAATCATAAAATTTTCTAAGCATAACTTTTGTTACTCTTTATAAGTTGACTTCGCGTGCAGTATAATGCAGTTAAAAGCACATAAAATTAAAAAAGTTGTTAAATTTGCTTTCTCTTTGTCCTGTTAAAATAAGTGGCTCGTATTTGCTTGTGTATACTAAGCAAAAAGGATATTGTTCTAGGTGCATGTTATAAAAACTAAATGCAATCTTGTTAAAATTTTATAGCATAATTTTAACATCATTTAAAAAAAAATTTCATAGAGTTTTGCAAATTATTATTATCTCTACATAGTTTTATCTTAATTTTAAATCTTTTGTGTTATATTTTCCTAGTTTTAGTTTAAATATAAACAATGAAAAGCATAGCTAAAAGGATTTCAGTTAGGGTAACATATACGACAATATTTTTAATAATATCTCCTAATTGCTTTTTAATGCCTTGAGCATATTTTTTAGTATATTTAGTTCTTAATTTGAGGTAGAGTAGAGTATTTTTGTTTTGCATGTGCTTCAATACCATGAAAGTATTTTAATGAAAAAATTTAAGTGTTGTTGAAAACAAAGGATTGAAATAACAATGGATACAGTTTCGAAGTAAACTGTGAATATATTAAACTTTTAAGTTTAGCAGAAGGATTACTCAAGTTACTTTAGAAATAGGAAAAAAGTCAAATAATAATATATTTAACATTTTTGCATTTGCACTGAAAAATTTGAAAAATCTTTAAAATAAATATTGAATATTTTAATTTAAAAGTTGTTTACAAGAATATTACATATTTAGCCGTATGAATCTGAATTTGAATTAAGTCTATACTATACCAAAGTATAGTTTTTCACATAAAAGAACGTCTGTATTATCTAATATGAAATATTCAAGTAACGCGGAGCATAACTTGTGATAGCTCTTCTAAAATACCATATAATGCATTTTTCATGAAAAAGCATTTCAACCACGACTAGTAAAACTATAGTGCATTTTATAGATGTTTTGAGCTTATGTACTTAATATTTATGGAGTTTTACCAAATCAAGGGACATAACCGAGAATTTCTTTAAAGTGAGTAAGCAGAAGTATATATACAATATATAGAATATATGATATTGACCATGAATAGTTAAACAATCTAATAGACACAAAAATAGGAAAAGAAATGTAAAAAGAATAATATCTTTATAATTTTACAGTCAAAAAGCCTATTTTAAATCTTTAATACATCGTCCATGTGAACTCTTTGAACTAAAGAAGTATAAGAATTTATGGATTTCCAAAGCTATTGAGAATTCTAACCTTTTAAAAAGAACTCTAAGCTGCATATTTTTTACCGATATTTTTCGGGAAAGTGCCATTCATCCCAGTAGCGTAATCACTAGTGGGAAACTCGCTAATTAGTAATTTTTCTTTTTAATGTTTAATTTGATTATTAATTTTTAGTTTAGTTGTTTAAAATATTTTTTCATTTCAAGAAAAGATATATTTTACATAAAACATCTTCTGTTATTAAATGAATTTAGACGTTCATAGAGATACACTACAGACTACTCTCAAGTAAAACATTTTGTTTGTTTTTGAGTCTGTTTTAGTTCTATGCTTCCCATGGCAGACTATCTACATAACATGATTAAATTTAGCAGACTCTTTAATTTTGTTAATTATAATACCGTTTCCAGGCAATGCAGTCCAAACGAATTAATTAAATTTTTTGGGTCAGTTTTAAAAATAATTTATTGAAATATCATCAAAGAAACTAGACAAAATATATCGTTTTCCATTTAGCCTTGGTAATCAAAATATATATACATAAATATATCGTTGTTTCTCTCGACGACTTGTTTTAAAGCCACCATAACTTTCAGAACTTAAGGTAAAACGACTTTGTAACTAAGCTTTATTACTACATTTGCTATATACCTATAAGTACAAGGCTACAACATCCTTGATATATTTGCCATAAATTGTTAGTTTAACTTACAAATCTTATAAACCTAACAGTAGTAAAACTTTAATACCACAAAGTGTGGTGTAGATTCTTGAAAATTCTGAGTAGATGAGTATCACAGGTATTCACTGTGTTCCAGCTATTCTTGTTACTTTTATGTATCAAGCTGCATTTCTTAGAGTGTGTTTTTATGAACTTTAGCATAACAGGAATCTAAATAAAATATATCCTTAAAAAAATTCAAATAAAAATTTAAAAAATTAATAAAAAAATTCTTTAACCATACACATTAGTTAAACAAACAAATCTTTGGGTATTTTCCAAAATTCTTTTTTTTTTATTTCCAACAATTGAAGTGTATCATTAAGATAAATATCACTAGTTTCTAAATTTTTATAAGAATAGAATAGACCATTTTTATAAATTTTGTACGTAAATTTAATAAGTGTTAGCTATAAATTCCTTTGCTAAAATGGTTAAAAGAAATTAACTTCTGTTCCTAAATACTTTGTTTAAATTAATGAATTTATTTGAATGATCTTTATATATTTCGGTAATTCAGGATTATCAAAAGAAGTAATAATTTTTCTCCAAGAAAAAAATATCAAATATTTTTCTAAGCAAGTTTGTTTAAAATATTTTTTTTAGATTTGAAATCAAGCAGTAGCACTCATAAGTAAAATTAAGAAAACAAGGAAAAAGTTCAAAGTAGATTCCTCTTATTTTTAAAACAGACTTTTAGAAGCGTACATTATTAATTCCATATAAAATATTCTAATCAATTGATGAGTCTTTAGGCTTCATTTACTAAGTCAAGATTGTGTTGAAAAATTTAATTAAGTTAACAGACAAGAAATCCAGTAGACAAAATAAGCATCAAATAAGTATTATGACCCCATTCTAAGCGAAAGTAACTATTGGCAAAGTGTAGAAAACTTTCAGTTGTTAATTATTTAGATACCCTTAATTTTTGTGATATTTTATTAGAAAATAATTCAATGTAAGTTAATGGTTTTCAGATACTTTTTAGCTGTGACCTACTAATATGGAATTATAATTAGAAATGCCTGAAACTCCACGCAAATATATTTAAATTTTTTACGACACATATTACATGATGAGTTTTGGCGTATATTATTTTGTATTAAGCTTTAAAAGCAAAGAACATCTGAAATATTACTTTATATGTAATTATTAGTGATCTTTACAGTGTAAAATAAGCTTTAAGCATATCTAAACTGCTATCGTTCATTAGCAACCACTAACTAAATCTACAGCAGTATTCATACAGCCAAATAGTTCACAAAATATATTAATTTTAGAAACAAGTTATCTCATTAAGCAATTTATTAGAGATATATATTTATACTCCCTACACAGTAGGGAAACAAAAGAGCTACTTCATCAATGTCCGTTAGTTTTTCTTTGAAGAATTTTCGCAAAAAATGCTGTGAAAGAAAGGGAAATTTCAGAATAAAAATAATTTCTTTTTTATTTAAAATATTTATTCATTTTTAATACAATATATAAAAACAATCCGATAAAAAAAGCAAATAAAAATATGTAATTAAGATTCTTAGTTGTTAGTTTATATTGTATTTAACTTATAATTAAATAGATCAAGACTGGTCGCGGTGCATTTTGTCCCCCTTACATTTTACTTTACTTTACTAAGTTATAATTAAGTTTTATTTACTGTTAAATATCAAAAACAAAATATAAATAATTTTATTTTATAATAATATATTTGTCATGATATTTTAAACTATATAAAACTTAATAATAATTTAAACTTAATAAAATCGTAAATACAACTTAGCCTAGCAAACCCAGTAGGGAAAGTAGCGCTACTTCACTAATGAAACAGAGCTACTTTTCAGTCATAACGCCTCTTTTATCGGGGAAAACATCAAGGAATTTTGTTAACAAATGGCCGCAGTCGGAGTCATTATGGCAATTTTATAGATGAGCACTCATCAATGAAATCATTAATGAGTTTCGCATTGAAGTTTTCTCCGTGAGTTTTTCTTTGACGTATTCGGTATTATAAATTGCTGTAAAATAAATTTTAAGGGCAAATTCAGAATAAAAAGCATTTTTTTTTTAATATTTATTAATTTTTAATTAACAAATTACATAAAAACAATTGCATATAAAAACTAAATAAAAATAATTATAATTCTAAGTTTTTAGGTTATGTTGTACATAAGTTATTATTAAGTTTCAATTATTATTAAGTTTTGTTTAGTTTTAAATATCAAAACCTAATATAAATAGATTAGTTCATTATTAGTTGGTTATTTCATATTATTAAGTTTTAATTTGGTTTCTCTTTGTTACAATCCTGTCACAATTAATTAATCACAAGATCTTTTAAAATTTTGTTCTTGTTCTTTTGCACTTAATTATTTTCACTACATTTTTCACTATTACTTTCACTATATATTTTTGACTATATTTTTACTATATTTTTTATAATATTCTTCACTATATACTTTTCACTGTAATTTTCACTACAATTTTTCTAAGTTCAAATGACATTTGACTTAGAATTTTGTGTACCGTCTGCTGCTTGAATTTAAGTGTGTGTGAAATTGTTGTTGTTTTACATTTAAAAACAACTATAGCTACTTTCTGCATGAAAAAGTAGCTATGACGGCAACTTTCTGCATGATCTTTCTGTGAATTTTTCACTTATGAGATTTACATTTATAGAGCACGCAGGAATTCCTCGAGGAGTAACTCACTGATGTGTAATTTCCCTACTGGGAAATTAAGAATTTTGATTATTTTTATTTAGTTTTTGTTTGGAATTGTTTTCATTATATGATATTAAAATATAATTTATTCGTGTTTCTTACATCCCATATGGTCTAGTGGCTAGGATACCTGGCTTTCACCCAGGAGGCTCGGGTTCGATTCCCGGTATGGGAAATATATATTTTTTCTATTTAAGCCTCTTTTAAGGCTTAAGAAAGTTATACCTATAAACCATAGATTATGTTATTTTATTAAGTTTAATTTGGTTTATATTTGTTATAATTATTGTCACAATTAATTAATCACAAGTTTTTTTGAAATTTTTTTGTTAACTACTTGCACTTAGTTATTTTCACTACATTTTTCATTATATTTTTCACTATATATTTTTCACTATATACTTTTCACTATATTTTTCTCTACATTTTTTCTAACTTCAAATGACATTTGACTTAGAATTTCGTCTAGCGTCTGCTGCTAGAATTTAAGTGCACGCATCTGTGGAATTGTTGTTGTTTTACATGTGAAAACAACTATAGCTTTCTCTCCATTAAAAAGTAACTATGACGGCGACTTTCTGCATTCTCTATCTGTGAATTTTTCACTTATGCACTTTTCCACTCAGGAATTCGTCGAAGAGAAATTCACTGATGCGCAATTTACCTACTGGGATGTGCCATTTACCTACTAGGAAAACCTTTTAAATTTATACTCATTAAACTAGATTGATCAATTCGATATTGCATCGCCCAGTAGGGAAAGTAGAGATAAAACATCAATAAAAGAGAGCTACTTTTCAGACATAACGACTACCATTTTTGGGGAAAGGATCAATGAATTTTGTTAACAAATGGCTGCAAAAGTAGGCGTTATGGCTACTTTCTGCCGGAAAAACTCTCCGACGAATTCTTGCAAGAGTTTGGCACTGATGTTTTCTCCGTGAGTTTCCCTTTGAAGTATTCTGCTTTATAAATTGTTGTGAAATAAAATTTATAGGCAAATTCAGAATAAAAAGCATTTCTTTTTGAATATTTATTTGCTTTTAATTAACAAATTAACAATTGCATATAAAAACAAAATAAAAATAATTATAATTCTTAGTTTTTAGGTTATGTTGTAGATAAGTTATTATTTAAGTTTCAATCATTATTAAGTTTTATTTAGTTTTAAATATCGAAAACAAAATATAAATAATTTAGTTCTCAGTTGATAGGTTATGTTATATTATCAAGTTTTAATTTTCCTTCTTTTTTATTAAAATTACTGTCACAATTTATTAATCACAAGATCTTTTAAAATTTGTTGTTATAACTACTTGCACTTAATTATTTTCACTACATTTTTCGTTATATTTTTCACAATATATTTTTCAATATTATTTTCACTATACACTTTTCACTATATTTTTCACTACTTTTTTTAGTTCAAATGACATTTGACTTGTTGTTAGAATTTCGTGTAGCGTCTGTTGCTTAAATTTAAGTGCACGCGTCTGTGAAATTGTTGTTGTTTTACATGTAAAAACAACTATAGCTACTTTCTCCATGAAAAAGTAGCTATATGACGGCGACTTCTGCATGCTCTATCGGAGAATTTTTCACTTATGCACTTTTCCATCATAGAGCTCGCAAGAATTCGTCGAAGACAAACTCACTGATGCGCGATTCGTCCACTGTGTCCCATATGGTCTAGTGGCTAGGATACCTGGCTTTCACCCAGGAGGCCCGGGTTCGATTCCCGGTATGGGAAATACATATTTTATATATATTTTTTCAAAATAAAATTAAGTGTAGAGCATGTTATAATGTCTATTACTAGTTATTTAATTTTGAAAATTTATAAACTTTCTAAAAGCTCACATGCGATATCAAACTCCATAAAATTTATTGGATGAGTGAAAAAACCAAAATATCAAGATTCCAGAAAAATCATTAATGCAGAGTCCACTCTCTAGTCTGATTATAAAAACTAAAAGTTATTTACTGAAAAGATATTTTAAAGGAAATTAAGGAAAATGTTTTATGCATAGAAAAAATCTAAGATCATTTCTATTTAAGCCTATTTTAAGGCTTAAGAAAGTTATATCTATAAAACAATACTTTTTAATTTGTATTTATTCATAATTTTAATGTTTAATCAAATAATTCAATTCTAAATAAAAATAGAAGTTTTCAAGCAATCAGTTAAAGATGTTGAATTACTTAAGTAATAATTTAAAAAATGTTTCAAATACAAATGTTTATTTTTTCAAGAAAAATGTGTATGCTGTAAAGTGTATGATGTACTCAATCGATAGAATAAAAATAAATCTAATATATCTTTACAAAGCTAATAAAATAAGCTTCATAGTAATTTGTTTTCCTTGATGTCAAAATGATTGATTCTTTTTCAAAAATCTTGTTTCCACTATCAAGTTTTATAAGCTAGTCAGCTGTATTTAAAACTTTTTGTATCTTAATTGGTAGCATTAGTGTTAGCTTGTGCTTTTTCTTGACAAAGATTCTATCATATTTGTTTGGCTAATGACCTTTATGTTTTACGATTTAGCATGTTGACAATTTTATTCGTTTCTGCTTTGGTGGTAAATATAATTAAAAACATTTTTGCTTTAAGGCCAATTTTGCTTCAATAAGTTATAACACAAAATGTGTTGTTTAATTAATAAAAGTTTGATCAGTAAAATATTATTTTGAAAATATGCTAAGCTTGAAAAAACCACCATCAATATAGCGTATTATTTACTTCCATCGTTTATCACTGACATATTAAATATTAAAATGATCACTGAAAATGGATATCAATTATTTTCTGCCCCATAGTCAAATCGATTGTGCTAATATAACTTTTACTGCTTTTTGCCTTTTAAAATAAAATAAAACTTTATTTTATATAAACAATTGAATATTTTTATATGTAATTATATTATGTCAAATTATATTTTATGCACAGTTTTATGTTAACATAGAAAATTGTAAGTTTTTGTTGTTAGTATTAAATAGGGTATATTAGAATTTTGTTCAATCCCGTTATAAAAATTTATTTTATCCATAAATTTATAACTACGGCAGTCCAATAGTGCGTAGTATCAAAGAACCATATAACAAAAATAATAATATAGACTATATTTCTTTTTCTATTTAAAATGATGCTTACTAACTATTAAGGTTAATCTTAAACTATTCTAAAAGAAATTAGATGAAAAATAATACTTCATCTTTAAGCGCATTAGCTATTACTTTATTCAACATAAACATAACATAACATAAAATACTAAATATAACTTGTTTTCAATGCCCCAAAAATTAGCTTGTTTAACACTACAATATTACTGAAATGGTTTCATAATTTTTTTATATATATATAATCAGATTAAATATGAGGATACTTCTTTCGGAAATGAAATTCCAATCAGAGCTATAGTTAAAGTTTTGGCCTTAAAAAACTGTTGTTATATTTTTTAAAAGCATTTCGCCAAAAATCAATTCGTTCCTTATCTGGATTTGATTTCATTTCTATGTTTTGATCAATTTCCAAATAATCAAGTTCAAATTTATCATTCTCTTCAATTTGCTTAACAGGGTTCCATTTAAATGTTAAACTTGTGTCTTCATCTGGAGTGGGATTACTGCAATTATATTAAATAAAGTAATTTTAAATAGATTTTCTATTTAAAAAAGTAAAAATATATCGATTAAGACAAATCAGATTAATCAAATCAAAAACTAAAATCTTTTCTCAATTAACTTATTTGCTATTAATAACCTTAAAAAAATTTGTTAAGATTAATTTTTTTGTATTTAAAATATTACCTATACTTAGCAAAGTTTGTCCACAGCCTGCATAATGCCTTTACAATTTTTTCATCATTTGAACCAGGTTTTGGGCGATTTTTCATCAAATCCATTTGGAATAGATAAAAAAGTTCATCGCCATGACATGCACCATTAAATTTTTCAGTATTAAACCATTTTTTATAATAATTTAATCCGCCTGAATAAGAAAATCTATAAAAGAATAATGGCGAAGAATGTTGTCGACGAGCATGAATCTCAGCTGCTATATGTATGCCAATACCAAAATGATAATCTGTTAACAAATCAGCATATTCATTGAGGATGTTTTCAGAAAGGTTTTTTCCTTTGAAATAAAAATTTTTCATTTCATTACTAAGTTCTGAGCATTTCGGATCATTTGTAGCTAAATTAATACTTCTTGGTATCATTCTTTCGAAATCCTGATCAATTTCCTTAAGATTTTTAATAGCATGAGGGATCATAGTTAATCCTTCTTTTGATGTATAGCCCATCATTACAGGGACACGTATACTGTTAGTTTTCATAGCAGATTCAAGTGGTGGTTTATTAACTATTGTTTCTTCATTGTATTCCTTTTCAATAACTGGCTTAAATGGTATTGGCAGTCCTCTACGTTTTTCATCATTGGTTAATGTTTTTTGTCCATTTTTAATAAAATCAACTAAATTTTCTTTTGTTTTTAAGAACTTGATAATTTCATTGTCATCAGTACTTTCACATCCCATTAACTTAGCTAAACAACGTGTACGTACTATTGGATCATTTTGAATCACCCATTCCATATTGCTTGTTCCACTCTGACAAATTGCTTTATGAAAATATTTTTGAGAATTTGATGATAGCAAATGAAGATGAATTGAAGCGGCACCAGCACTTTGTCCAAATAATGTTATATTATTTGCATCGCCACTAAATTGATGAATATTTTCTTTTATCCATTTTAAAGCAATAAGCTAACACAAAAGTATATTCATATACATTATTTTTATTATTTATAATACTTAAATAAAGTTTTATTATAGATTTTAATTGCTTAATCAATTCTTAAGGTTCATAATTGTTCACATTTTCTCCTATAGTTTTTCTACATTTATTTTTTTTATTAATATATTATTTTTAATTTAATAAAAATCATACTCACAAGTATGGCATACATAGCAATATCTAACGTAGAGTGGCAAAACCTCAAAAAGAATGGCTCCTAGTTAATTGCTCTTTTGAAAGCAGATATTTAATAGCCATAAAAAATATTACAAACACAGGATTCCGCTTAAAAATTTATCGTTTCATTTTTATCTTATACGATCGAATTTTTTTCGGTATTTTATTCTTTGACTGAAAAGCATTTGATAAATCGTCTTTAAATTTTTTTGACATGATTCCATAAAATGTATTAAATATTTTATTTAAAATAAAAGACAGCTAATTTGTATCAAGTGTTTCTCATGTTTATTATAGCGAAAGGTAACTTTGTTCTTTAATAAAATAAAAATAAAAATTAAAATAATACATAAGTTTTAAGCCGGATATAGCGTAGTAAATACTGTCAATTTTATTTAGGATATTAAGAAATATTACTGCAAGGAGCAAGACATTTAAGCTAGCAAAACTTGAACAATTTAATTGAATAAAAAACATAGCAAATTTTCTCAGTCAGCAATTCTGAAAAAACAATAATTTCCCCATTTCATTCTATATTACATATGTAAAACAAAAATTAATATGAATTTTTTATATTCGAATGTACCCGAACTATATCGGATAAGACTAAAATAAATCAAGCATAAAAATAACTTTGAAATTCTTACTTGATCCATTAATCCAGCATTTCCTGGTACTCCATGTTCTGGAAAATATAAAAAACCAAAAATTCCTAATCTATAATTCAATGTGACGATTATTACATCCTCCTGCAATAGATATTCGGGTAAATAGCTGTAAATTTAGGTATATTAATAATAAAATATTATTGAAAAATAATTTTGAAATTGATTCATACAAATCACTGTTACCGCTACCCATAGAAAATGCTCCTCCATGTATCCATACCATCACAGGCAAAAGTTTTTGCGAATTAATATTTGGCATATAGATATTAAGGTAAAGGCAATCTTCTGTTCCAACTAAGTTCGAAGAAAATGGATCCCATTGGAAGGATAAATTTCCCTCTTTTACACACTTTAATATTTCTTTTGGAAATTTTTTCAATGACTTCGGAGGCTGTAAAAAAATTTTCATTATTATTTTTTGGTTTTTTTAATAAATATTTTACTTTAAAACGCAAGGGTCCCACAGGTGGTTCTGCATATGGAATTCCTTTAAAACGACTGTAAGAGTTCCCATTAGGTAATTCAGCTGTTTCACCAATAACCAAACCTTGTGCTACCTTCACAGATATACTTCGGGAAGGCATCTAAAAGAAATATGTTTGTGTTTAATTCATCAAACTTATATAAACTAAATAATTAATTTAAAATTAATTCAAATTATTTTAGACTGTTTCAACAGATATTACTGATAGCTAAATCCCAGTAGGTTGAAAATTGGTGAATATTGCTCTGAAAATTTTCTCGTAAATTTTCATCCCTGTGGTAAAATTCATCATCTCATATAGACAACCGGCACTGAATCAGAAATCACAAGCAAACCTCGGTAATATCATTACCTGACGGAATGTTAACGTTTTTCATGTTTCAGGCCTGAAGTTGTTGTTTAAAGAGGGTAGTTTTACTCCCACCTAGATAATATAATGTGACAAAAACAAAAACTTAATTGATTGCTTTGGATTGGATTGGTGAATTTTAAACCAAGGAATATAAAAAAAAATATTTGATCTGCTGGAAAAATTATGGCACATATAATTCCCTTATTTCACTTAGCTATTTAAAGAAAGACTTAAAACATAGCTTGTCGTTTACTTTTTCTATGAAAATATTGGTAAAATTTGTTAACACCTTATCCTTCTTCTTAGTTACTTCCAACATTAAAATTCATTTGTAAATAGTAATGAAGATTTTTTTCTCATTTCTCTATTAACGTAGTTCTTATTAGTGCAAATTCCACTCATATTTCACTATGAAATCCAGAAATTAATCAAAGATAAGGTTTGATATTGTTAAAGTGTTGAGAAGTAGATATAAGTTTAGCAGAATCCTTACCTACTTTTATATTTTATAAGTCATTTTTTCTTATAAAGCAGTTCAGGTTACGGGTGTCTTTTTTTTTGGGAGAAATTTTTTTTAAATAAATATTTATCAAATTGTATCGCGCGACCAAATGTATCGCAGCGAAGATAATAGTGAGCAGAGGTAAATTTTTCTTCATAGGTTTCATTTAAGTATTTGATTTTTTCTTCTTCCAAGCAATAATATTGCCTTTAATAAAGCTTTTTATAATTTTAAGCCTTTTCTATATTAAAATAATACAAACTTTGTAAAATGAAGCGAATTAAATTAAAATAATAAAAAAATAAACAAAAAGTTAACCATAGTGAAATAAACCAAAAATAAATTAAGTTATGGTATTTAATATATTCATTATTCTACTTTTTTTTGGACTAAAGCTTACATTATTATAAATTTTAAAAGCATAAACTACTTTCTACTAGACCACTGTTTCTTTATTATTTATTTTATCATCAAAGCAAACCCCCAGCATCAATTCCAAAATTTTATTTAGAAAAAAATAAAAACTAACTTTACATACTTTGTGTCAACCGACCGGCTTTCTAATAAAAAAAAAAGTTTTTTTCGGACTTTGAACTTGTGACAGGTCTTAGCTACCCAGTAGGAAATTAGGAGAGCAATCTTGAGCTGGAGTATACAATCTATGTAACCAGCATGCCTCCAAAGTCAGGCAACGAGGAGTAAATTGAAGCTTTTACTCATTTATATATGGGCTCTTTTAAATGGTGTGTATCAAAGTATATCGGTGAATATACTACGTTTGGTAGTGTTTGTTTAAAAGCATAATTTTTGACATTTCGGAAAGTATAGGCATGTGATGTGTTACAAAATAAAAATTAAATATATATAATTAAATAAATATATTAAATATATCTATTTTTGCTTAATTTAATATAATTTAATAATTGTTAATATATGATTTATGTAATTTTTGATAAAAAATATAGTTAAATAACTTGTGATTTTATATAGGTTAAGTCTTGCATTAAATTTAAGTTTTTACTATAACTAAAATGTTCAATTGTATTACTAGTGAAGAATAAATAAAATATTTAGTTAAATAAATAAATAATGTTTAATTTATTCCATTTTAAATTATTTTATTAATTCTATATTTATTTTCAGACTTACCCTTTGGTGAAAGAAGGATGGACATATAACAGATGATCATATAGCATATGCTTTTTCATCACTATATGTGTTATATGTCCGTCTTTCTTTTACTAATATTTCAAAGAACTTTTAAATTAAAAAGCTTAATTATTCCCCTACAAAAATTCTACGCACACATATGCATCGTTAAGTTTGCATGTGTATTATTACTCCAAAAAGTAGACATATGTTCTAGAAATGTATATGAAGTGTCATAGGGAAAGGCAAGTAATCCCAGACTCAATGCATACATAGCAAAACTACTCCTGCTATACTCGCATTTCCTACTGGGTAATGATATAACAGTTCAAATGCACTCCAAAATCTCATTAGGAAGTTTCACATTAAGCTTAATTATATGTACAAGTCTAGTCTATAAAAACAATTTCACTTACTTTAAAAAAAAAACACCTGTGAAGACGTAATGAAATCATTATTTTATATACCAACTTGAATTATAAATAGATAACAAAAAGCGCGATAAAATAAGTGCTACTTGCACAAACCGTAGCTTTGTAGCTTTGACATTATCCATAAAATACGCAGACAAATTTATTAACTATATAGGACTATAGTATTAAAGCACGCTTTATAGGGCCTATTCACTATTTTTTCCAACTCGTCAAATGGCTCTCTCTTCCCATATAAATTATATGGAAAGGGTCATTTGAGAGAAGAAAATTAAACATGTTTAATTTTTTACTCTCAAATGACCATTTCCACATACTTTATATGGGACGAGAGAGCCATTTGATGAGTTGGAAAAAATAGTGAATAGCCCCTATTAGGTTTGACTAAGCGAATTCCTAAAATTTTAAATCAATTATCTATCTCAAATCAAATTGGGGAAACAATATTTGTTATACGATTATAACAGTATGTATGGGAAAATGTTGCGAAATGTGAAATATACAGGGTATTCACACTGAGTCCGGTAACATTTAATTTCATGGTAAGCGGAGGTGAAAGGTAAGACGGAGTTTCGCAAATTTCGAAAAAGCTTTTACCCCACATTGAGGCTTGTAACATTTCGGAAATATCCCCTACAATTCTCAGTCCACTAAAATATGTGAATATGTGTTAGAAAATATTACAGATAACATGTGTATATAAATGTGTATTAGTAAGATACCAAGCATGAGGCAGAAATATTTCTGCCTCAGGAAGGGGTAAAAGCTTTTTCGAAATTTGCGAAACTCCGTCTTACTTTTCACCTCCGCTTACCAAGAAATTAAATGTTACCGGACTCAATGTGAATACCCTGATAAGGGATATTCACATTGAGGCCGGTATCATATCGGAAACGTTCCCCTACAATTCTCACTCCACTAAAATATGTGAATATGTGTTGGTAAAATATTACAGACGTTATGTCAAAATTTATATCTATTAGTAAGATGCCAAGCATGAGGCAGAAATATTTCTGCCTCAAGAAGGGGTAACAATTTTTTCGAAATTTGCGAAACTCCGTCTTACATTTCACCTCCGCTTACCAAGAAATTAAATGTTACCGGACTCAATGTGAATACCCTGATATTCACATATTTTAGTGGACTGAGAATTGTAGGGGAACATTTCCGAAATGTTACATGCCATACATTACATTACACAAGTCATATATTTTTGATTTGGAATTACATATATAAAAAACACAAAAATATGGATTAAAAATATAAGAAAATAATAATTGTTAATGCAATTTCTGCATATAGTCAGCTTTTTCGAGTGTTCGGTGCATATATTTTTTATGCATAAGCCACAATATTGCTTTTAGAGGATACATGTCACAGCGTCGCCTAATGTCGCTCTTGGTTGATGTATTAGGCTGCCTACAGAGTGCCGGCATACAGCCGAGCTGAAACCGATTCCCATTGTGATTGGTAGGCTTGCACTCTGAACACTTTGGGCATATTCCTGTTGATTTACCCATAATGACTTTATAGTCTTCGGTATCGGAATCGGCGTCAGCTCGGCTGTATGCCGGCACTCTGTAGGCAGCCTTAGGCTAGTGTTGCACTTCCCTGATAGTGGATGCATGGTCAAGAACTTCTTTTATGCCTGCAGCAGTGGATTTATTCAAGTATCGAGTACTGCGGCGCTATATGTTTTTACCTTGCCCTGAACCAAATCTTTAAGAAAAAATTTGCGTTGCAGTTTTGATTTTGAACGAGTCCAAATTTGAACATCTGACATCTTGACATGCACGCTCTAAATAATGGATTGCCATGTAAAGGCAATACTCCAAAATCACTTATGCCTTCCTTTTAGGCCAGAATTTATAAGGATCTTATTACGATCGGGCCAATTTTTTTTCCAAATATCAGCAGCTATCCTCTGCCCTTCCATGTTTGTGTATTTGACAGTCATACTAATATAATTTCATCAAAGAATAATGAAAATGCGTCAATCGCATTTAAGTCAATATGCTTGCGTGGCGGTAACTTCACTTTATGAATACCTCCTCTAATGCGATTAGATACGGGTATAAGGTCTTCACTCCCATTCTGAGCCGTATTTTCCAATGTAAATTGTATTTCTTTCATTTTTTTTTTCTTCATTATATTCATTACTGCTATTCACAGAAGATCAAGATCAAGATCAGAATTGCTTTCTGCTGAATTTACTCCACTTTCTGAACAATCATTTTGATTGCCAACAGAGTCACTAAATTCATCAATAGCACGTCAAATTTCTTCCTCAGATCATAAAATATTCTTTTATTTAGCCAGTTTTATAAAAAAAAAATTTAAATTTCAAGGTAGTTTTTTTTATAAGACACAATAAACGCGGAAAACCAAATAATTCGAAGATTTAAGATGTGTCAAACTTATTGAGTATATCTTTTGTGTACATCAAAGATATGTATATCCCTCATTTGAACATGTCTCAAAAAGTATAAAGGTTGACTTATATTGTGCATACTCATCAAAGTAACCTAATAATCAACTATGTGATTGTGAGTCACATCGTGGTATAATAATACACTATTTGTGAAAAAGGTTAATTTTGATACTATGACTAACTCAAAATTTATAAATACTTTTTGTTATTGTTGATTGTTAATTTAACGTAAAATCTAAACAATATGAAACAATACAAAATACACGCCATAACACTAGATATTAAAGAAGACAGTGTAATCCTAAATCAGGAAATATCCACCAATAGTTTACAAGGAATGTTTACTAGGAATGTTAACGGGATTAGATTAAAAAGCATTTCTCCATGTGGATGACATTATTGTGCACCGATGCAATCTCCTAGTAATTTGGAGAAAGTTTTCGTTGAGATGAAGGAATGATGGGTGATTACTGCTGGATGCAAATTAGGGAAGATGTATCACATCAAAAACGAAGAAGTCTGAGTAATGAAACATATTTTCGACATAAAAAAGTTCGTACAAGATCAAATATTTCATAATTATCAAGTGATTCTACCTTAAAGGGATATCTAATGATGAATAAACAATGCTGGGATATATTTTGAAGAAGTATAAATATTTAGATTTATCGATGAAGTTTACTGATTTCTTGGAAAAAAAGGCGATTTAGTTTTGTAAATATGACCTACTTAACTTCATGAAGGAATAATTTCTGGGATTTCAACTACAATCCTGCACTTTTATTCATACAAATTATGAAAGTTGCATTATAGTTAAACATTTAATTCAACAACACAAACTTACAATAAAACAAATCTTTTTGTCGAACTTAAAGAAAAAAGTTAAAAATTTGTAGACTAGACTAATATTATGGAAAAATGCAAACGAAAAATCAAAATTTTGAAAATGTCACACTTGTATCCCTTAATGAAATTAATTTAGATGATCGTTTTCCTTATAATTTTGTTTATGTTTAAAAATTTCATTCTCAAGGTTTATTTTTGCGAAGTTTTACAGTTTTGGTTTTTGATAAATTATTCTAAATAATAAAGAGCATAGAAATATATGATCCTCAATTTTGTGCTCAAAATCGTATTATATTACTCGGTCTTGGTCCAGTCGACAGGAACGTTAAATGTATATTATTGAAAATACAAATGCTGTATGTCATTTTTCTCAATAAGTTTTCTGAACCTTTTGGTTTATTTTGGATACATATAAGAGCCTATAAATCTGTGTGCATTTTTTCAACAAAAAAACTCTCAAAACCTGAAAATCTTTCTTATTTTGTGTTATTCATTCAACTGCGCTTTTAAGAAACATATTTTGCGTTAAATGTCGAAATTATCTATAACTTACCTATGGTAATCTCTGTCCAACTAGCTTTTCACTACTTTTTCATATTCTTGTGTAAAACAGAAGAATATCTTGCTGCTATTAGTTTCTTTGATTCAGCCACTACAGTCGCTACATTCTGAATTTGGCTATGATTCAAATTGGTCGTGTTGAAACACTAGAAGGCTACGTGTTTTCCCGTTTTCATCATTGAGCTTTTTGGGAAGTATTTAAAAAAATAAATTATAATTGATAATTCCACAAAATGGCATAATCTAAAAAAATATCAAGACTAATTATTTTGACCCCAAAACTTTATTTCCTGATTGGTTTTACAAAAAAACGAATATATATATATTTGTTATATTATAACAATATATAAACATAGATGTAGACGTTTCATATAATAAAAATAAAGTTCCATAAGTTCCATAATATTTGATAAGTACGCATACAAAAAAAAACCCCTTTTGGTTTTTTAAAAAATAACTTTCATATCATGGTTTTCAATTTAAAGAAATCTTGAGAAAAATTGAATTATTTTTGATAAAAGGTTATGTGGCAATAACCCGTGATTTTTTTATCAATTTCACTATTTTCTACTAGTTAAACTTTGTTGATAAAAGTTTATGTAAACAGAAACGTATATTTGCTTTTTGGTTTGGGCACAGCAATTTAAATATAATTTTTTTTACCTTTTGCAAAAGTGTTTGCGCTAACTACCAAAATTTTTCTAGTAGTCGCAAAATTTTCCTCTCCGTACGCTATTCACCTTATGTGTGTTATCAAAATGACTCTTTATACTTTATAAATCTGAAAATCGATTGATATAAATTTCTATTGATAAATCTGTTTTACGCAGAAGGCTATGTAGTATTAAAGAGTAAAATACATTTGCACACGGCCCTAGGTGGGATTATTAAGACTAAAATCATTAAAGAAACCCCTGAAAAATAAAATAAATATCTACTTGCTGTTCGTGAATTTATTTTCACTTCTTAGTCGCAGCTTTGATTTAATTTAATTTTACTACTTTTTAATCTTGTTTTATTAGACCTAAGCTTTCGCTTTTACTTAAATTAAGTTACCAAACCTACTATTTCATTTAGAAATTTTCTAAAAGTTGAATAAACTCTGAATCAACAGCTTTTAAGCTTACTAATAAATGGAATTGAAATATCATCAAGATGACAATTGAGAAAATGATTTTAACTAAAAAATATTATAATTGCAGATTTAAAGATTTAAATTCAATTATTCTCTCAAAACAAAGATAAAAATGAAATTTTTAAATACTAGGAATTTACTCCCACGCAAGTTTATCGTAATCATATGTGCAGCACTTTTTCTTATTTTTTGAAAAATCACTTACGTAAAAGTCAATAAAGCAAACCGCAGTTTATGATCAAGTTTATAAGCAAGGCAGCTAGCTCTGAGAATTAGTTAAAGGCTGACACAATTTTAATATAAACTCGTTTAATACTTTCAAGTCACATATCACTTTTGTTAATGTTAATTGGCATTTGAAGTAGGAATATTTAACTTTTTTCAACATGAGTGCTTTAAATATTGACGACTTAATGATTGAAACAAAAAAATTACATACTCCTAATTTAGAAGAACTGCAACAAGGTAAATAAAGTGAATTTTGTTGTTTTTTGTGATCATTACGAATTTCAATTGACAGTATAACTTGTGATTTTGTTTATTTGTAAATCTTATACCCTGAATATAGTTACACTTTTTGACTCGAAAATTTCTAAAGTAGTTTTTATTTCAATACTATTATTAGTGTATCATTTCTTATTTTCATCCATTATTTGAAGCACTTTTCTTAGCTGAACCATGTGATATTTCACGCAGAGTCACTTTTAATTTATATCTAGGTTGGTTAAGGGTGGTATTTGACATGAGCATAATTGATTTAGTTTATATATTTAGTGAAATTAACCTAAAAGCTGAATAAAAAAGTGTATTCAATATTTTAAATTTCACTTGAATTTTGGATGCACTCTAGACATATTCAAGGTTTTGACGCAGATGGTGCATCAAAAACCTGACTCAAAACTCGTGAAACGGTACTTCACAGGCTTCTTGAGTTTTCGACTCATTTTGAGTACATGTAGGTTTTCATATGTATTATTCCTTTGTAAATTTTAAAGTGTCAAAAGTGTATAAATTTAATAAAGGAAAAATAATTTTATAATTGGATTATAAGAATTTAACCATAAGTCAGGGTAAAAAAACGAGAAAGCCTTGAAATACTATAGTAAATAATATTATATAAAAAGAACGCCTTCTATTGGTTATTAATTTTACTATTTTAATTGAAACACTAATTACACATTTTTTAATTTTACTTTTGTAACATATAACATTTGTATTAAATAAAAAAACCTTATCGGCTTTCGCCCAGCTGATTTATAAATGTCAAAACAAAACTTGCTTTCTGTGTACTGATAAATGCACCTGTGAGTCAACTATATTTTCAGACTCATAATTAACTCCGAATTTTCCCCTTACCTGGTGTCTCCCTAGCCTAAAAAACCAAAGTGAGTCAGCTTCCACCGTCAATTATATGTAATGTAGGCGTATATATTTCAAACCTCAAATCTCAGCGAAATTTTTTGGCGCTAGCCGACGATGAATGCGAGTAAATTAATAACTCCCACGCGAGTTAAATATCTTTCTTACTTTTCTTGTCCATTTTCGCGACTAGTATAGTTGTAATTCAGTTTTCCACTGTTTTTTTTTGCCAAAAATCATGAACAGACTCACAAAACCGGTCATATAGAATATGTGTTTTACTCAGCAACCAAGTTGGTTAATTTTAATTTTTTTTTTTTGCACTGAATTTGTAGAGCACCTTTTTGATTTGAGATCTGCAATCTGACCGCTACGCTTCTCTTTTTTGTTCTTGTCTTTTGTTATTTTACCTACAAATGCTTACGATAAAACTTTTTTGAATGTAACTTTTTGAATGCTATAAAAAACCATCATAAAAAATAAAGGTTATCATCAAAATAATCATAATTAGGATGTCAGAGATTTTCTCTTAAGGGGTTATATATGTTCTGCTGGCTAAAAAAATCGAAAAAATTTTTATTGCTTATTTTTAAAGTATATACTTATAGCAATGTTTATGCAAAATTTCATCGAGATCGGAGCACTAGAACCGATTCTATTTAAGTACTAATTAATTCATTTCATGACTACCTAATGTTGACTTAAAACACTGTATCGGTCAATTTGAAATTTTAAGGAAGTGTTTGTCCTTACAATAGCTAATTCGTGAACGAAGGAATGTACCCCCTTCCAATTTTCCGAATTTTCACCCGAAATGCACACTAAGAAATGTACTTTTTGAGACTTTTTATTTTCGTTGAATAAAACTATGGTAACATAGTTGAAAAAAATAAATAAGAACCCTATATTTTCGCAGAGCACAACATATATAACCCCTTAAGAGCATATTTTTGCTGCAAAAAATCTAGACTTTATTTCATTTGTAATTTTTTACCTTTTATATATTTATTTATATTTATTAGTTGTTTAGTTTTTAATAATTTAAAAAAAAAACCATTCAAATTTTTTACAGTTCTTCAAAAAAGCCTAATAACAAATTTCAAAGAAGTTAAAGTGGATGTAATTGACTCCCCTAATTTAAAAAATGCACCCTTCAGTTTAGCTGAATCTGGTATTTATAAAGAAAATTAAAGTATACATAACTGTTCTTTATATATATTTAAAATCAAAGGACTTTGTGGCACTCCAACACTTATTGAAGTAGGTGGTCCTCCGTATTTACTTCCATTACCAGATCTTTCTAAAGTATACGATATCAAATCAATTGTAAACAAGGTTTTTGAAAATCGAGAAAATAATATACTTGTAATTGGTGCCGGAGCTGGACCTTATATGATACGAAATACAAATTGTGAGGGAATATACAATCTTAGTATTAAACCAAATGGTTTAATTAATAATGAAAGTTACACTTGCCGAATTGCTGGCGCTGATGAACACTGTATTCTCGAAAAAATTCCGAATTCTGAAACACGTGGACCATTATTATTAAATTTATTTGCTTCACAGGGTAAACCTGGAAAAGTTCTTCGTGTTCAGTGTAAAAATCGAATTGGTGATAAAAATTTTATTGAAAAAATTCGTTTAAGCTTATTGGAACATTATGGAAATTTATGTATTGGTGAGTTGAATTTAATAGTTTAATAGAAAATCAGCAGTGAAATCTCACTGATATGTAAAATTTTTGCATTGTTACAGGAATTAATTTAATACATGCAAACATTTTCTAGAATGTTTTATCGACAGATAGTAATCAGCACGGCTAATTCTGTGTTCTTTTTCTAAAAAGTTTACTGATGCTCTCCTTAACAAAATAACCGTTATAACTGAAAATTAGCGCTCTTTTATTGATCTTTTATCCCTACTTTCCTTACTAAGGCTGTGTCTAGATTAGCGATTTGAATAGCGATCTGGAAAACGATCTGAGGCACGGTTACATTCAGAAGTATATTCACCGCAATAATTACATTACAAGTCTTTTCAAAAAATACAATTTCTACCTTTAAACTAATTTTATTGCATCTATGATGAATTATTATTTAATGTAAGTCAATTTAATATAATAAAACTAGTTAATTAGCATAAGTTATAATATTTTCAATCTAAATGTCAAATAATTATTGCAGTCAGTTCTGAATGTAACCGCGCCTCAGATCGCTGTCCAAATCGCTAATGTAGATACCAAGTAAGTGATAAGCTGAATACTTTTTGGCTTTCCTCAATTTTATATCCCTACTATTAGCTTGCATAATGTAAAAATTTTCAATCGCTTATAAAATCTTCTATTCATCCAATCAAGTTCAAATAAACTTTATAGAGCTGGCAGTGGATGACATTTGATGTCAATACAGTTAGTTCAAATATTATTCCTACTGTTAGCTCATATTGTCCAATATATTTTTGGAATTTTCAATCGTTGTTAAAATCTTTGCTATTCATCCAATCAAGTTCAAATAAATTTTTTTGAGCTGGCAGTGGATGACAATTGATGTTAATATGGTTAATAGTAATCGTAATAGTAAAAGAAAGGGGGACAAAATGCACCGTGGTGTCTTGATATATTGTGCTCCTCGCCAGTCATGTTATTATGAAAATCTAATATCCAGCTCCCTTGCCAGAGCTAGAATATCTCTCAAACCTATAATATAGTTAGTTCAAATATTAATTCAAATATTTAATAAACTACATTTTAGTTTTATATGAGAGAAATGAAAGACTCGAATTCCGAATTCAGAAAAAAGAAAAAACAATCACAATGAATGGGATAGAATGAGAAATATAAGTAGGAATATACTTTTAAAAAGTTTTTTTTATATTACTTGTTTGCCAATGCAATTTTTTATCTTAGGAATACATCACATTGAAATAACGGCTATACTATCAGTAAAAGAGATATAATTTTATGTTGTGATGGTTTCATTGTAGGAGAAATCTAAATAAAATTTGTTTATTGAGTGTTGCGAAATACAAGCTTACCGTTACATCTCAGTAAGGAAAGTAGAGCTACTTCATCAATGAAAATGGCCTACTTTTGCGACATAACAACTCCCTCGGGGAAAACATCAATGAATTTTGTTACAAAAAGGGACAAAAAGTAGCCATAAGGCTATGCCGGAAAACTCTTCGAAGAATTCTTACAAGAATTTTGCACTGATGTTTTCTTCGTGAGTTTCTCTTTGAAGAATTCTCGGTATAAAATTATCATATAAAGAGCAAATTCAGAATAAAAAAGTATATCTTTTTTAATTTAAATATTTATTAAATTTTAATTAACAAATTAACAATCAAAATATATAAAGAGAATTCGATACAAAAGCAAAATAAAAATATGTAATTATAATTCTTAGTTGTTAGGTTATATTTTATATAAGTTATTAAGTTTCAATTATTATTAAATTTTAATTACTTTTAAATATCAAAAGCAAAATATAAATAATTTAGTTCAAGTTAGTATGTCACACTATAAATTATTAAGTTTTGATTTGGTTTGTACCTGTTATAATTACTGTTACAATTAACTAATCACAACATCTTTTAAAATTTTGTTGTTAATTACTTGCAATTAATTATTTTCACTATATTTTTCAAAATATATATATTACTATATTTTTTAAAATGAGAGAAATTTGTATAGTGTCTGTTGCTTGAATTTTAGCGTACGCGTGGAGAAGTTCTTGTTGTTTCACATGTAAAGGTGGGCACTCACTTAGTGCACATATTTCCGCGGGTAAAATTTTTGACGTCATAGACTCACGCCAAGTTTTGTTTCTGTTCACCCCTCAAATGTGGATATTTAAGCGTGAAATTCATGTGTACACACACTTTTTGGATAAGTTTTTTTTGCTTTTTGCCTTTACGCTTGCAAAAGAATTGCAAGCTATGCCCGATTTATGTATAGTTGTTGTTGTACAACTTTGTTTTGATTTTAGCAAAGGCATTTTTGTTTTTGTTTTTTGGTTCGGAAGATGAAACTTAGAGAAAAAAAAATAAAAAAAAGTAAAAAAGTAGAAGTGTTAGGAAGTTATGTTTTGATTTTAGCAAGGGCATTTTTGTTTTTGTTTTCTGGTTCTGAAGAAGATGAAATTTAGTGGAAAAAAAAACTAAAAAAAGTAAAGAAGTAGAAAATACAAATAACCTCAGAGATTCCCGCAGAACCGCACTAACTGAATCGTTAAATTTTCTTCATTTTTAACTTCATGAATGTTACCCGCGGAAATATGTGCACTAAGTAAGTGTCCACCTTAAAAATGACTATATAGCTATACTTTCTTTATGAAAAAGTCACTTTTCCGTCATGAAAGCATGCAAGAATTCGTCGAAGAGAAATTTACTAATGTGCGATTAGCCTACACAGAGCAAATATAGCCTCCGTGGCGCAATTGGCTAGCGCGTTCGGCTGTTAACCGAAAGGTTGGTGGTTCGAGCCCACCCGGGGGCGTGAGTTTTTTTAATTAAAAATACTTTTTTTTTTCATAGGGATGGGTGGCTTATTTATTTTAAAGGAGGGAACTGCAAAACAACATGTTATGCGTGATTTCTCGAAAACTCCACTAACAAACGAAACACAACTTAACAATTGGTTGAAGTTTTTTGATATGAATTCAACACTTACAGCTGTAGGAACATTTATTACTCAGGAAATTGTAAGTAAAATTCTTTGGCTATATTTTTTAACTATTATATTGTAACTTAGTACATTTTCGTAAAATTTCAATTAAATACCTAGTAGCGAAAGTTGGATAAAACATCAATGAAAGAGTGATAATTTTCAGTATTGATGGCTTTTTTCTTTGAGAAAATATCAAGTATAGTTATATTAGAAAAAAAGCTCGAATTTGCCAGCTTGGCTACTTTCTGCTCGAGAGGACTGCTCGCATGAATTCGGCATTGAAAATTTCTTCATGAGTTTCTCATTGGCCAATTTTGAGGTTAGCTTCTATAAATAAATCATGTTAATTACAATTCATTCATTCAAGTTAAATGCATTATTGTTGATATGGAATTTTTAAAAAAAATTTTGAAATTTCTTAACAATTAATTTTTACCAAAATTTATAACACAACATAAATCATGTTACATGACTATGTTATACCCGTTCTTAATAGGCGAACTACATACTTTCCAACTACACAGAAAGCCACTTTTGTATGGGTGAACTGAGTACATAAGTGGTTGGAGCTGTGTAGTAACTACAGCCTTTTAAAATCTGTAGTCAAAGAAAATTGACATCTATTGTAAATTTTTTCTTATTGGATCCTCCTGTTTTGTGTATCTCAGCTTGGTTTACTTCACTAATATTCATTATTTAACTTTATAAAACAATTTACATGACTAAAATTAAAAACTCTTAACTTTTCTTTAATTTTTTTAGTTAAAACACTTAAAAAATTTAATAACCTCTGTAACATCTGATTTGACATTTCAAATCATATGTTTTGAGATTTAGACGCCATGTTTTTTTTTTGTAGTGACTACAGACTTTGCTGTTAAGAACGGAGTTCTTTTTTGTATGGAAGACTACAACGTTGTAGTTGTGTCTGTTAAGAACGGGTATTACAATCACATAAATATGAAAATGAGTGCGTAAAGTGACTATGGATACTTTTAAGTCATAGTTCATGCAAGAATTTCTCGAAGGGAGAAAACTCACTTAAGTGTGTTTTATGTAAATCCTGCTACTGTTAATAAAAATTTGCCTATGTTTCTCTAATTTTTCAGTTCTTTTCTTGTACCTCAAATCAAAATTGGGTAGTGCGAGTTTGAAAAAATTAGAACATTTTTCTTGATATCAAGAAGTTTTTTTTTATTTAATGCAAATATTTATTTCAAATTTTTTATAGGATTTGGACTTACGACTTCAACATTTTCATAGCTTTTCTACGTCAAATTGGGGTGGTCATTACCATTATGATGTAACTCCAGATATAGTTGAATATGATGGATATTTTAATGTGGCGGAAAAAATTGTAAGAATTGATAAACCGAAAAATACTTTTGAATATGGTAAAGATTAATGATCATCAATATTAGTATGATGCATTTATTTAATAAAGTAAAATAAATTTTAATAACAAATGTATATAAATGTTATAATTCAGTTTTGAATAAAATTTTCAGAGAAAAAATTATGAATTTTTTAAAAAACGGAAACTAATACTACTTTTCGAAGAATTCTTGCAGTAAATTTACATTGAAATATTTTCCTTGAGTTTTTCATCCGCCAATTTTTAGTTATTTCAAGTTGAATACATTTATATTATAATTGAATTTAAAAGGCGTTTTAAAATTTCTTAACACTTCGTCTTCCTAAAATGTACAAGCACTAATCGAAATTTTAAGTGCCAAAACAAACATTTTTTTAGAACTATCTGTTTTAACACATAAAGGAGTTTAGCATCCTCGCATTTCATCAATCAATCAAGATATCAAAAAATACAATTTAAGTATTGTTACTTAACCAGAGTGCCTTAAATATAGTTTGTTTTTGTCCTTTTTTCTGTTTTAATAAAGAAAATTGTTATTGATTCTCAAATTGAAATGTTGGTAAGTTGTAATATATCGTAATAAAATTTTTAAAAATTTTAATTTAATTTCAATACAATATAATATATACAAAAAAAATACAATATTTCTTTGAAAATAACTTTAAGTTACCACCAAGCGCAAAGAAAAAAGCAAACTCCCATAGGTGTTTCATGTACCAATTTTGATCGTATGTGAAGATTTAACCTTCAATCCAATGCACTTTTTGCATGGATTCATGCATTCTTTTGTAAAGAACTTTTTTGTGTTTGATTTCTATCTTTTAATTGTGATGAAGCTAATATTTATATATTTTTTTGCATAGGTTATAAAAATAATTTCAATTAAATTTTTTGAATAAGAAGTTTTAGAATTCTTTGTGTGTAGTATGAAAAACATTTCTAGTAACGTGGGGTGTTACCATACATAAATTTTTAACACTTGAATATTTTAAGTTATTTAAATTTATTAGTTAAAAAAATATAGGGGAAAGGAAACTCATATTTTTTTACATAAGTATATTTATATTTTTCTTACACACATTATTACATATAATTATTTAATTAAATGGAAATTATTACAATTTTTAAAATATCAGAACAAAATACACTAAAAACTACGTAATTTTAACACAATATAACTCACAAAACCAAACAAAACACTAACAATTTCAAAGAGTGTAAAGAGGACAATACTTGAACAGAAATTTTTTAAGCACAGACCAATGCGAATTTTAATCGCAAGACGGACAAGGTTGTAAAACGGGTGATGCATTTACTCTAGCCATAGCTAGAACAAAAATTTTTGTTTCATGGTAAAAGGACACTTTATGGCCCTCAAAATTTTTTTTTTACTTTAAATTTTTGTTGTGCTTATTCTAAAAGGGATAAGAAATGATTTTATTACTTTTAGAGAAGCATTTTGTGGCCTTCAAAACTTTTGGTGTACCTCTAAAAGTAATAAAATCATTATTTCCTATCCCTTTTAATATAAATACAACAAAAATTTCAAATACAACAAAAATTTCCATTAGAACTTAAATTTAAAACACAACAAAAATTTTGAAGGCCATAAAGTGTCCTTTTACCATTATGAAACAAAAATTTTTGTTCTAGCTATGGCTAGAGCAAATACATCACCCGTTTTACAACCTTGTCCGTCGTGCGAATGAAAAACGCATTGGTTTGAACAAGGCTTAAGGTGATGCATCTTCTCTAGCCATAGCTAGAAAAAAAATATTTGTTTCATGAGGATCATTTATGACACTAAAAGGACACTTTATGGTCTTCAAAGATTTTGTTTTACTTTAAATTTTTGTAGTATTTTAGATTTTATTTCTACTTGAAATTTTTGTAGTTTTAATTCTTGTGTCTTTCACTCATTTGTGTGAAACTGGGTTTTCAAAATATGTTGCGACAAAAACCAATTATCGTAACAAACTTGATGCTGCACCAAATATGAGAGTTTAGTTATCAAACAATAATGCCCAATTTTAATCAATCATGGAATCAAAGTGCACTCTTGCCATTAAAGTTTTTTCATTTATTTTGGTTTATATTTTGTATTTTCATTCATTATTTCCATGATGAATTGTTTCCCATTTTTGAGTTTTGTTTAATTCAATAAAATCTGAAATATCAAAATAATGCTAATAATAAGGGGTTGTTTAAAAAATATTTCAGTGTACCGTGCTCATTGCCAACAAATTTGGGGGTTCCTTGTTCAAAATAGTTTGGGAAACACTGCCTAATGAAATGCTTTCCAGTACTTTAAATTTGACAGTATGAAAGGATTTTTAAAACATGGTAAAAATTTTTTCGATCAATAATTTAACAATAAATAAAACTAAGTACAGTAATATACATTCAAAAACAATCTTTTGCCTCCTGTGAGGATTGAACTCACGACCCCTGGTTTACAAGACCAGTGCTCTGCCACTGAGCTAAAGGGGCCTATATATATATATCGAGTTATAAGTTTTTATGTATTTTATAAAAAGGTTATGTTTAAAATTTTAAATTTGATAAATCCCAGTAGGGAAAGTAAAAGCTAAAACATGGATTAGAAAGAGATACTTTTCAATTAATGTGGCTACTTTTTTGTAAAAAACATCAATTAAATTTGTTAGAAAAGGAAAGCAAAAGGTACCAAACCGTGTAGGCTCCTTTGTGCTGAAAAAAATTCTTTGGAGGTTCCATGTACGAATTTGGTATTAGGAATCTTTCCTTGGGTTTCTTATTATATTTATAAATCAAAATGATTACATTAAATTAAATACAATCAGGTTTAATACATTGACTTATATTACCTTTGAAAAAGGTTTAAAATTTTAATAAATTTAATTATTTTTTTGTTTATTTCCTAAAGTAAATATTTACAGCATAGGTCAATGAAATTCGTATACAAATTATTGTTTTAAGTATAAGCAACACTTTTATACACTAAAATATTCATAAGTGTACATTAAGATTCATAAACAAGAATACTTTTAGACATAATTCAATGAGAAATTTCTGGAAGAGAAGCTCACTGATATCCTAACTGGGATGTTTCACTATAACAAATTTTTGGAGTGTGTATAGTTATTTTAGAAAATAAATGATAAACAAAAAATTTGAAAGTAAATATTACTCAGTAGGAAAATCGCGCACCAGTGAATTTCTCTTCGACGAATTCTTGCGTGCTTTGTGGTGGAAAAGTGCATAAGTGAAAAATTCACAGATAGAGCATGCAGAAAAAAGCCCTCATAGCTACTTTTGCATGGAGAAAAGAGCTATAGTTGTTTTTACATGTAAAAGAACAACAATTTCACACACGAATTATTTCAAGTGTTTTTTTTATATTTTGAAAGAAAACACAATTGATTATTATTATAAAAACAATTATTACAATGATAAATTCCCTTCAACCTTAGGGCTTAAGTGCGGTCTTAATACTAAATTTTTTTCAATATATTCTGTTATGTTATTGTTTTCCAATGTATCAATTATATTAATTATTTCTTTGAGCTTAATTATTTGAAATATAGTGTCATAATCTACAACAATATATAGACCTTGCTTAGTTTAATTTCCGTTTATCCTATCTTTTTTTCGACTTTTTCAACTATAAGATGAGTGTTAGTTATCCCCATCAGAGTCATCAATATTAATGTTATCGTGATCCACCTGACCTGAAAATTTGGTTTTTTCTTTTAATTTTCGAGGCGTGTACATTTTCTAATTTATTCTTAATAAAGGGTTGTTCTTTGCGTCGTAAGCTTTTGTAATTCTTAATATAACCTACTGATCTAGTTTCAATATAGTTTTCCCTATTTTCGTTACGTTTTTTTATATATCTAAGTTTTTCCTTTTTTATATTGTTAAAAATAGTAGTTTTGGTACATTTCCCTTCTTGGATATTGATAGGTTTCTCTTTTGTGGTTGAGTGGTAACTATTATTGTACCATTCAATTGCTTTGTACAGTTTATCTTTAATTACTAATTCCTTATTTTCGATACCTAGAATCCTTATTTTTTCACTAATAGTATTATGCATACGATCAATGTCGGTATGATTGTTTGATTTTACATGGTGAATTTCTATTCCTTCCCTTCTTAAGTAATCCTTTATATTTATGCTTCTAAATTCATTATCTGTTATAAGTTTCTTAAAATGACCTCTTTGAGTCTTATAGTTTCTTATCTTTTCGATTGTGGTTTGATTATTCCTGTCTTCAAGGCAGAAAGCTGTAGCAAATTTTGAAAATCGATCGAGAAATGATAAAAAATTTGTTTTGGAGTTTGTGTAAATGTCAATATGTACAATTTGTTTGATATCTGTTGGGATTTCGGTTACTTTGAATTTTTCTTTAATAGGGTTTCTGTCATGTTTGACATGGTTACAAACATTGCAATTATTAATATATTTTTACACAAAAATTTTAAGATTAGATAATATATAAGTTTCTTTAAGCCATCATAGTTTTCATTAATTCCAGTATGACCGGTTTCAAATTTGTGATATCTTTGTATATGTTTGTAAGTTTCATTTTCGTTGTTCATGTCTTTAGCATGATACGAACATCTAAAAAATATCACATTTGTTCCGTCAAACAATTCTATAATTTTCTGTTGTAAAATATTGTATTCTACATCCGTAAGTCCTGTATAAATTCCTACCTTTTCTGATTTACTATATCTTCTCAAGATATAGATAAGTTATTTTTTAAGTCCCGAGTGTTAATATAGACCTTTTGATTACCATGTAAGATATCACTTTCTTTCTTTTTTATTATTCGTTAAAATACAATAGTGTTTTAAAACGATTAACCGCAGTTTCTAGTATTATAATATGGTTATAAAGTTTTCTGTTTGTGAGTGTATCGTATCAGCAACACTCTCGACATTATTTTGAATAGAGAGGTTTGATGATTCTTCAGAACTATCGATCTCTCAATTTATTCCATTAAGGATATTTAAAATCGGGATATCCTAATATAGGAGCTTCTGTCAAAATTTTTTTTAGTTTAATAAACGCATTAATGTAATTGGGATCGTTTAAATTGATTTTACTGTTTTTTTGAGATATTGAGTCATCGGCTGGGCTACCTTTGCATAATCCTTTACGAGCTTTCGACAGTAATCAGACATGCCTAGGAATGATTTAATTTGCTTTTGTGTACGGGGAAGCTTAAGTTTTAGAATATCTTTTACTTTTCCCGGATTTGGGTTGACGTCTTCAGGTGCCACAATAGAGCCAAAATATTGTGTTTCCTTTGCAAAAAATTTGCATTTATCAATTTGAATTTTTAAGTCATGGGAACGCAATTTGTTAAATATTTTTTTTGATATTTTCTATATGTTCAATTAATGTATGCCATGCTTGAGCATTTCAGTTATCTGATTTGAAATTTCTTTTTCGTGTACCTGTGGATATCTATATATTTTAGAAGAATATATAGGTGTGGTCGTTGTCGTAACTATTTGATGCTTAACATCAGTTGTGCTACTGAGATAATCTCCTTTTTAAAAAAGAGGTCCTTATAAGTATCTAATAAATTTTTCAAATATTTATTTTCCTCATGATTGAGGTGACCGAATTAATTTTTGAATTCTTTATACTTGATAGAAGAGGGTTCTAATTTATGAATTTCGATAGAGTCATAGGGACATTTATTTATAAATTTTATTTCATTATCATTTATTTTCAAGGTTTCATTTTTCATATCGATTATAGCGCCTAAAGGTCTCAGTAGGTTTTGTCCCAATATGACGTCGGAACATTTATTTTTGAATTTAATTAACTTCCAGATCATATCAACATCTTCCTTGATTCAGATGGTAAGCTTGTTTTAATTTCTTTGTTGAGTATGCTAAATTTAACTGGGCTTTTTAGGATAATTCTCTTGTAATGTTGTAGTTTGTGTCCGTCCAATATTGTATTGAAGAACCTGTATCTATAAGGCATTTTACTTTATTTTTGTCCACAGCTAGCTCGACTATTGGTAGGTAGGTATATTTTTGAGTCATTAATTGAAAATTTATTTCATGTTGTACATGGTCTACCTCCATTGGTTGAGAGTTATTTTAGTCTGTTATGTAAAGTTAATGTTATAGTTTTATCTTAACTGTCTAGAGCTTTGTCCAGATTTATAAATATTTTGTTGATTAAATTATACAGAATAAGGATTAGAATTATTTGATCTAACAAAATGTGATTAATTATAATTATGATTTTGTGAATTATGAGAAATGCCATTATTATTGTTATTATAATTATTTAATTTAATGTGGCTTATTATAATTATTTAATTTTTTTCTTATCATACCTAAATTTTCTAGTAAACTATAAGCTTCCCTTAAATTCTTAATATTTATATTTAAAATAATAGAAGCTAAATTTGAATCAATATTGTTTAAGAATGTTCTTAATATTACCGCTTCATTTGTTTCAGGTTCGGGTATACCGCAGGGTAGTGTACTAGGGCCGATGCTATACCTGCACTACAAAGCGGATATACCAGATGACACTTGCAACGGACAAATCTCAAGTTAAGGCAACTGAAAAGTTACAACTAATGCTTGACAAAATCAGCAAATGGACAGAAGACTGGAAAATAAAACTAAATAGAGGCAAATCAATACATGTAAAATACTCACTGCGTAAAATCGGTGCGAAGATGTTCACATATCTCAATGGTGAAAAAATCCCACAAGCTGACTCAGCTAAATACCTTAGGCTCCACTTGGATAAAAGGTTAAACTGGAAACATCACGTAAAACAAAAGGCTAAGCAGATAAAACAATTAACATACAAACTCTACTGGATCATTGGGAAGTACTTATCAATCATCAAACCAATATGGACCTATGGAATCCAGCTTTGTGGTTGTACCCGAAAGTTGAACCGAGCAATAATACAAAGAAGTCAGAATAAGATCCTTCGCCTCATCACAAATGCGTATAGATACGTGACAAACGAGGAGCTACATGTATACCTGAATTTACAACGGGTCGAAGAAGTAATTTTCGAATATGCTACCAAGCATGAGAAGAGATTGCTATACCACTCAAACCCGGAGGCCATCCTACTGATGGACATCACCGATAAAATCTGCATCAAAAATACTTCACAAAGAAAAATATTACATTTCAAGCAAACAAAATTATATATTTCCGTTGGAATTTAGTCCAGCGGAAAAGGTATTAGAATTACAGATTATGTATTTCACGCGTACGCTTAAATTCAAGCAAAAAACACTACACGAATTTCTAATAAGTAAAATGTCATTTGAAGCCATCGAATGTGATGTGACGGAACCGTTAATTTTATGAGATTCTACTAATAATGATAATACTATTAATAAATTTGATTATGATAATTATAAATTAAGTGAAAGTAGTGATAGTTTAAATTGGCAAGAGTAATCCAACATCAATTAAATACAAAGGATAATAATAAAAGGACGAAAAGAGAAAAAAAAACTTTTTATACAATATAACATACAACATATTTCTTTTGCTTCCTGGACGATGGTTCCTATAGTGAAGCATGAACATTTTTTTGTAGACCAAAAGTAATTTCTCTTAAGAAAGAATTCATGTAGAATATATTTTTTTCATTAATTTAATTTGGTTTAATTTTATTAAGTGTTGAAGAGAAACATATAAAAAGGAGAAATAAAGAGAAACGAAAATAAAATCAGTGGAAGTTTGCCGTATTGCGTGGAATACGACCGGGCTGAACATAAATAAGAGGGCTAAACATCAGTTATATTTTTCTTAGACGCAAAAAAAAACAAATATTTATACCAAGAAAAACAAAATGAGAAAAATATGTGTTTATTATAAAAATTCAAAAAAATCATTTTAGTAACTTCGTATGGCATTCACAAAAATTATATAATCTTAGAAATTTCCCCTTTTATTAGCGAGAAAGTATTCAGATTGTCGTTGGCAAGAACCACCCCTTTAAATTTTACCATTATAACCGCGGTAGCGAGCTCGCTACGACTGCCGGTAAGACACCTAGAAAATCGTGCCTATGGTTGGTCAGGGTATGGGTATGGGGTATGGACCCCTGCAAAAAACCATATGGTCACGTAACAGATATTAACAGTTATCACTAACCGATATAGTAAATCGCATTAATGATTGTAAGCCTACAATTTCGTATATCGACCATTTGTAGTTACAGGTATTTTCCGAAAAACATGTCTTCTAATTACAATAAATAAAATCATTTTGAATATTTTACGATTGAAGTGAGATCTTTTCCTTAGAACCATTCTTTGTTCCTATCTACAGATTTGTAATTTAAAAAAAGTTTTATAAGATTTTGTAATGAAAGCTTTCCAATTCAATTAATGTTTTATTTTTCATTTGAACAGTAGTTTTATGTTAAAAAAATATACACATTCTTTTTAATTTCTAATTCAAAAGAAAAAACAATTGTTTATGAATGTACATAACTGCAACAGCCAAATTAGTCTTAATATTTGTTTTCTAAATGCAATTCACGCATCGTGAAATTACTCAAAGTTTAAAACATGTTTTACACGTTTATTGCGAAACAAGGGTTCAAAAATTAAAAACTAAATTTTTTGTTTTCTTATGCTCTAAAAAAACGAACAACTCTAACAATATATTGTCGGCAGATTGGGCATTCACTCAAAACTTTTCCACAATTTGTACATGTTGCCATATGACCACATTCGAGTATAACACATTCAATTGGAGCATCCATACAAATTTTACAAAGATCATCTGTTGGTAATTTATCAATAGCTAAAATATTTTTCGTTTGTTATTTTAATTAGTTAAGTTCACTATTAATTTTTTTAAAAATACCTGGACTTGTTTTTAAGTCAGTCCATAGTCGTTTAACACGATCCAACAATTCTTGCTTTTCACAACATCCTTTAAAATCCACACGGTTTAGCATTAGTATTTCTTTAAGTTGTTTAACTGATAAATCATCTAGATCCACGCTAAAATATAAAATTATGGTCTTTTAAAATTTTTCAATGATAAAAATTCAAAGATTTAATTAAATACTTGAAATCCATTATAAAAAACAGAATTATTATCGTATGCGAAAAGCGAAGTTCAATTTTAAAAATTTGTTTAATAAAATCAAAAAATAAGAAATGTAAGTTGAACCAGAAAGAAATATTGCAAGTCTGGAACAGGATTCATAAAGTAAAATTAAGCTTAAAGTCTGAAAAAAGAGAACTAAAAAGATAGAAAATTAGAGGAGTTTAAATTTCTTAAAGACGAAAGTTTCAATGAGAATTCTAAACATTGTAAAGATGATGAATTAATGAAAAAATTAAGGTTGAAAATTCATCTGTTGAACTACATAGCTCTAAATTTAACAAATTTTTTAATTAAAAGAATTTTCTCCATTTTCATTTGAATTCCAGCCCAAATATATTTGTAGGACTATAAATGCGGTTTTTGTAAAGAATGTTGGTTTTGCTACAAAGAAATAACATAGCTTTGAGATCCAGTCTATAAATTTATCAATCTTTTGTAAAAGCCAATGACAACAATATTCTTTGTCAAAATATACATTACTTACCTAGACTTGAAATCACCTAAATTAATAAACCTATTATTATGAGTCGGATACAACGAATTCTCATCATATTGATCTATAGCATATACATGAATTCCATCATCAGCGAACATGAATGATGCTAAAGCACTTTCTCTTCTACTACCATTTTCTGCATGATTTGAATCAACGTTTTCTTGTAATGAATCATGATTTGATTCTGTATCAGAACAATCAATTGACTCTTTTTCATTACTTTCTAAATACTTTAAAAATGCATTTAGTTCTTGTTTAATATCATTTTCTGACATATTTGTTGTTTCCAGCTGCTGTTTGAATTTTGCAATACGATTTTTAAAACCTTTTTTATTTCTACCACATTTAGTACAATTCTTCCGAAAACGTTTATGTAAATTTTCATCATCTGTATCATTTTCAATTGTTTCATTTAATACATTAAAATTATCTTTTTCTTTAGGACGATTATAATGGCCAGAAAAAATAAATCCATCAGAACGTCGTCGTAAAATTTTTCGTGGTGATATTTGAGATATATTATTAAGTAAATTGGATACACTAGAATGTAAATGGAATGCTTTATTTGGTTGAACTTCTTTTTTAATTTGACATTCTTCTGAATTTTCTGTTCTTTCTATTACATTTATATTTTGTTCACATGGTATTTGTGATTTTTCAACAAACTGCCATTTCTCATTTTCATTAGAAACACCACCTACAGCACCAAGTTCTTCAAATGAAGAACCAGATGAATTTTCTGAAGTTTTAAGAAAATTATTATTTTTACCAATTTCATTCGATGGACATTCTTCAATATTACTGGGCCCTGGTATTGGTATAGGTATTGAATTGTTATGTGATACAGGTGAAGTTTGTTCAATCATATTTTCAAATTTGTTATTTGAAGAATTAGTTTTATTTTTTGACTTATATTTCATAAATATTTCTTCGTCAGGGCATTCACAACCTGAACCATTTTCAGGACTATCATAAAATATTGGCTTTTGAGGTATTTTAATTGGTGTAATATTATTTATTTTTAATTTTGTATTATTTGTAGCATTTGAATTGCTATTAATTTCATTGCTAGGGATTGTTTGAGGAATTGATATACTTTTAGAAGAAATAGAATCTATGCTAATGGGACTTGAAGGTGATGTGGAAGAGCTTGATGCTTGTGTTTTACTAATTTCTTGTTTTTTACTTTGCTGTTCATATGTAGTTTTACTTGTTGTACACTGTCTTATAGGAGATGATTTATTTGTTACATTTTCTTTAGAATTTGATGTCTGATTTGTTGTCTTAATGTCAAAATTAAAATCTGAAATTTTGTCGGTAAAATTTAAATATAAATTTTGACATGTTTGCTTAATTTGGTCAAAAGGATTTGAGCCATTTTCTGAATCTGCTTGAGCACCAAACCGATTATGAGTTTTGCTAGTAGATTGACCTTCCATTGGTTTATTAGCATAATTTAATACTAAATCTACTAATTCTTCTTTTTCTGTAAAACAAAATAAAATATTCTTTTATAAGTAATAATAATATTATTAGAATACTGACCAACACATCCTTTGGTTGAAATATGTTTGGATTGTAAATAAAATATCAGATCTTTAGGTTTAATTTTAAGTAAATCAGCTTTTGAAAGCGGCCTAGCACTAAATATTATGCAACGTTCACATAATATTTTTTCATTACGTTTTACCATGCAGTTGTTGCAGAATATTCTCCTAAAATAACATTAATCGATTAAAGTAACATGCGATTGAATAAGTAAAAATTTAATTTTTGATTATACAAAAATATTGTATTATTGATCTAAAAATGCTTCAAAGAAATTTGCTTTGTTATTTGATTAAAAATTTACAACGAATTACTCCAAATCGATAAATTTTGAAAAAAATGTTGTACATTTTTAGAATAAGTTTAGGAAGAACTACGTACATATATAAAATAGATAACTTTTAATAGGATTGGAAAGCAATCACAAATTTTAACACAGATAACATTCTGCATTCATTTACTCTTATTCTTTACACAAATGTAATGTAGAAAAATGTTAAAACATATGTGATTTGATGTTAAAACTAAATTTTCAATTGAAAGAACTTTTTACACATTTTTCTAACCTTGAAATAATCCTAGTACTTTCGATTATTTTAACTGTTTCCAATATAAACTTTCATTCCAATTGAAATTTTTCAAAAATATATTATTGAATAAAAATTATCACAACTGTTTGTAAATTGAATGTTGGTAAGAGTAAAAATATTACTGCGTTATTATGTTTAAAAAGATTGCTTTTGCCAGCATTGGTGTGTATTTTTACATTTGGTGTATGCGCATTAAATATTAAAGAAATATATTTACCTGCATTCTGTACATAATCGTTTTCGTCTAAAAACTGTGAATTGTATATTACAGTTCTCACAAGGCATTATTTCTGCTCATCACATTAATAGCTATTATCAAAAAATGTTTTTTCCCAAAACATTTTCAAGATAAATTGTATATAAATACTATATACATTTGAATGTCACTAGAAATTTAAGTTTAGTACTTTTGTCATTGCTACCAAAATAGTTAATTTTGATGAAATAAGTAATTCTTGCTTTTTTTCTTCAAAATAAAAAAAAATTCATATTCTAAAACGAGAAGATTTTGACAGCTAAATTGCAAGGAAAAATTACAAATAGACAACCGGTTCCACAAATCAAAATTGTCAAGATGACATTTCGCCGTTTATAGAAAAAATTGAATATGAATATGAATTCTTTTCGCCATTTCTATAACATTTTATTTATGTTGTCCGTATTGTATGTTATAATGTTATTGAATTAAATCTTCTTGTAAATTGCTCATTTAAACTAATTATTTATTTATACGCTTTATGTGCCCTCTACATAATTGCCGTAGCACCGCCGGACTTAAGTTCGCCGAATGTGTGGACGGGGTATCGGCGGGATACGTGTAGTTTTTAAAAGTTCGCTTTGTATGCAAACTTACACGCGAATTTATAACCTCTTAAGTAGTTATATTTGTTTAGAACTGTCAAAATAACAACACACAAATGAATGGATGGGTCCACGTAGAGTTCGGCGATTAAACGGCAAACTAGAGATGCAAACACAATTAACGCGACGTGGTGGCACGGTTTTTTGTGAAATTGTGCACAAAACATGAGCGCAAAATCTTAACACAATAACGCGGTGCGGTTGCCATATATTGCCGACTTTAATCGCAAAATATAAGAGTTGGCTCCGCTATATAGAATTCTTGAATTTTTTTAATAACCAACAGATCGTTTTCAAGCAATGGTAGCCTTGCTCACCATTCTTCTAAGCTAACTATGCCTAATTCACATTATGTTGCTGCTTTTAGCTTCAATGCTGTAATTTGAACTAATTGAAATAAATTATCAAAACAAAAAATCCCTATAGTACTATCTGAGTGAATCTGTGGGTTCTTACAATCGTCATACAATATATCAAAACTTTTGTTCTTTTTTTTCATTCATAATTTTAAGATGTCTTAATCTTTAACGGGAAAGGAAGGTGAGAATTGAAAGGGTATTTAAAGTGCGATTAGGGAAACTCTAAGTGAGTGAGCATACTACTCACTATATGTCAGCCAGTCTAGTCATAAGATGTGAATGTAGGTTATTTCAGGTTTATGCCGGTTAAGCTCCATTACGTGGTTCGGGGAACAGACAAAAATTAAAGTATTACCGTTTAAGCGGGTGGGTGGCACTTGAGTGCAAAGAGCTCATGATTGTTGAGTGAGCAGTTAAACAAACAGAAAAAATTAAGAGTACTATGGCTGAAGTGTAAGTAGGAACTACCTTGAATTGATCCACTTCCAGACAAGCCGCAGCGTCTTGGCCTAGCCAAGAACACAGTTTCAAGGATTGAATCCTTCGGCGTCACAACTCAATGCAGCCCCAAACCCACGTTCTTGCCATGGATCTTCAAGATAAGAAGTTGGGAGTAAGACGAAATAAACTTCTTCTTAAGTTCCACAACTTGTGAACAAGCCACATTGTCTTGGCACAGCCAAGAACAAGAGTCAAGGATTAAATTCACAAGTTGCTTCCCTTTGGAATTCATCCATCTCGTCTGTCTCCAACTCTTTAGATGAATACCGTAGGACAGGAAGCCTAGCCTCGTGCCTGTTCAAGGAGTTCACCTAAAGGCCTTTATCTCAAAGTGAGACCTGACTCACGACAGTCAAACTTCGCAAAAGCTGCTCTAAGTTCCTGCAGAACAATCTGACCGAGAAGGAAACGCAGACTAGAAGGTATCAACAACCAAAACAAAGGTCAAGGGTGCGTAAAGCATACTTAAAATTGCAACTAAGTTGCTACTACGGGGGAATGAGGGTCATGTTTATCACATTACACCTCGGATCTAAACAAATCCTCCATTGATATGTTTTACCATATCAACTTCGGGTAAGCCGAGCGTTGGGCGTTAAATTTTTCTTTATTTTAAGATGTCCTAATCCTACTTCCCCTACATATTTGTTTTCAGGTCAGCCGGCCCAGTCATAGGATGGACGAGCAAAGGGGCTTAACTCCTTTGTCTCGATTTCCTTTTGCTTTTCACCTTTTTTTTATTTCATTTCTGCGGCCAATACCCTGTTATTTTCGAGCCAAGCGCTCTTTTCTTCGAAATTCTCCCTTTCATTAGCGAGATTTAGTCCAGTGTGTCAGTGGCAAGAACCACCCCTATATTTCTACCGCAATAGCCGGCTAGTGAGCTCACTACACCGCCACTTAAACGACACCTGGAAAATCGTGCCTATGTTTTGTCCTCAGGGGGTATGGACCCCTGCATAAAAACATATGGTCACGCAACAAGCTCGTTCGCTCAAATAATCATAGAATAAGTAATTTTGAGTAACATTTGGAAACACTTTTTGAATGAGTTCAGTTTTTGATTGCGTTAACTGACAAAAACTCTCAGGAAAGGTGATGCAGCCAGTCAGCACGTCTATAGGAAATTTGCAATTACCAATATCAATGAGTTGTTTGTAGAATATGTCTCCAGATATACCATTTTGCAACATGACACGCATATTCTTGCTTAAATGTAATAGCTTGACATGTTTCCACAAATTGAAGGATTTTCAACATCCATTCAGTTGATTAGCTGGCGTTGAACGTGGGACCACTGGCAATGTTTGGCGAAAATCTCCTGATAATAAAATCATTGCGCCACCAAATTGGTTTTGGTTGTTCCGTAGATCTTTTAAGGTTCTATCTAAGGCCTCAAGAGATTTTTTATACGCCATCGTGCATTCATCCCACACTATTAGTTTACATTGCTGCAAAACCTTTGCCATTACCAAATTCTTGGAAATGTTGCAGGTTGGAGTTTCGTTGCCTTGCATATTCAATGGCAATTTTAGAGCTGAATGGGCTGTTCAACCGCCTTCAAGCAAAGTTGTTGCAATGCCTGAAGAAGCAAGAGCTAGAGCAATTTCATTTTTTGAGCGAATTGTTGCCAATATTAAATTAATCAAAAAAGTTTTTCCTGTACCACCAGGAGCATCCAAGAAGTAAACTCCTACAGTTTCACCATTTATTACTTTCATAAAAGTATCAAATACATACTTTTGTTCTTCGTTCAATAGTGGAAGATTTATTTGAATCGATTCTTTCAAAGTATTGAGATCATACGATTTTTCACTTTGTAGCTCTTGATGAAAAACATCGTGCATTGGGTGATTGGGCGCGGGCATCCCCAATTGACATAATAACTTGTTTGACATTATCAAGCACATATCCTCAATAGAAATCAATGCCTGATTGTAAATTTCTTCACTTATTTGTAAATGCAGATTCCCTGTTCTATTGCGTTTATTGAATAAAATATCATCACACATATTATCTTTGTATTTTATCCACAATTCAATTGGTTTTGATGGAAAGCATGTACATATGATCATGGAAAACAATGTTCGTATTTGATGAGCTTGTGATGAAATCACAGCATCATTGAGAGTTTGATCCCAATGTGCATCGCTTTCTAACAGTTGCAAACGATGACAGGCTACTCTGTAAGATCCACACAGTGCACCATTAACTGTTCGTATATGTTGGAATGATGTTGGGCCACGCACATTGATTAATAGCAGCCGTAAATAAAAGCATTCATCGTTGCTTGGATGAATGGAATAAATTCGACCTATTGCATCGGTTGAAAGTACACTTGGGTAACCTGGAACTGGTTTTCCTTGTTTTCTTCGCATGAATTTCTTTGTTGATTGATTCCAAGTAAAATATTTTAGCATTTCATAATTTAGCAGTGTTTGTGCGAAATGATCATTTTGGCACGTCTCAAAAAAACTGGTTAAGGTAGTAGATTGTGGCTGGTGAGCTCTCTGTACTGCATTCTGAGCGGTGAAATACACTCTCTGTCCATTTTCTAAATGCACGGTTAAGTGAACAACTGTGGGGTGTTTTTCATGAATTGGAAAAGAAAAAATTCGCCAGAATGCTAACATAGCGGCCCATTTGGTATTGGGTTACTTCATCATTTGAATTCTCTGCGCCAAATCCAATCACAGCCATATCACTTCCTTTGGTTACATATTTACATATGTACTTGATAGACCTTACTGAATGGCAAGATTGAACATTGATGTGTGCTTTGTAAGTTTTTGATAAGATCGGTGATATAGATAAGATAAGTTTAAGAAGAATTAAATTAAATAAAAGTTATAATAAAACTTATTTTTTATTTATATAAAAACAATTGAAGTTTTGAAATTAATAATAGCCTGCTAGATGGTTGAATCCAAACAAACCATTGTTTTGCCTTCCCCCTCCACTAACACTTAAACTTTATGGTATGGTATTAAAGTTCAAATTGACTTAAAAAAATTAGCGGAATCGGTTCAGCTGCTCATACAAATAAAATTTTGTCCAAAAAATAAAAAAAAAAATTGGGGTGGACCACCCTTATCACTTAGGGGTGTGCAAAAAAGATAAAAAACTATTCTCAGACCTACTGAATATACATATAAAATTTCCCCAAGATCGGTCAGGCCGTTTCGGAAGAGTATGGTAACAAAAACTGTAACACAAAATCCAATATATATTTCGCTATTAAAAAATAGGGGTTAATGGTAGAAGGGTGAAAATTTATGGTTGTATGTATTTTTTAATGCTATATAATATAAAAATAAAAAAAATAAAAATTTTGTCCAAAAAATAAAAGGGTGGGGGTAAAAATTTGGGGTGGATCACTCCTATCATTTAGGGATGTAAAAAATAGTTAAAAACCTTCCCGGGGATATTCCCAATTTATAAAAAAAAAATTAGTGGAATCGGTTCAGCTGTTCTCGAGTTTTACGCTTAGCAACACATTTAGCGACTTATTTTTATATTATAGATAGAGAAGATAGATGTAAATAAAATAAAATTCTATTTAAACTAGGATCTAGAACTAGATACTTAATTTACACCTGCTCTCCAGGTGAATTAGGGGGGCAGCAGTGCTCGAAGGGATTGCGAACTTTTGATAACCATCCATCAAAACTTACTATCGTTTATTTAACTATAAATAAAGTATGAAAATCTACACTAAGAAACGCCTTTTGATTATTAAAAGAAAAACGTCTTTACATATTTCTTGTAAAGCCGAATCAAATCTTTTTTATATTTTCTTAATGCTACTTTAGTTTATAACACTCTTATTATTATCTAATTTTCTTTTAATTAATCGAACTCCGTTTTTTTTTTTGTTAATATCAATTATAGTTTTTATAAATAATGGGTATTTAACTGTTCCTCTTTACATCCGCTATCTCATTACAGTTTAGATGCAATAATTCCAGTTGAATATTTTAAGCACATGTGTACAATTCTTGTAGTAAATCCTAACAATATAATCACTATAATATTAAAAAAAAGAAAAAAAAATTTCTCTGTTTTGCCGATGCTAACATAGACAACGCCACTCTCTTACTTTCTTTTTTTTTTCTTTAGAAGAAAAAACAACCAAAACATCCAAAAAAAACTGTCTTTCAATTCACTACAAATATTTAGCAAAACATATGCACAATTCAGAATTTATTTTTTTTTTTCATTTATATTATAGTCTGAATATGTAATATTAGCGTAATCATGCTTTGCTTTCAAAAAAAAAATGTTCCGTTAAATATGTTCATAAAATTTTAGTTCCCGTATTGTCTTAATGCAAAAAAAAAAACATTTTCTTCATTTTTCTTGCAATTATCTTACTACTTTTTACAACACTATTTGCATTAAGAGAAAAAAATTTAATTTTTAAAACTTTAAAAGAACTGTAAGGACAGAGCCCCAAAACAGCAGGCTCTGCCTTGTTCTAAAACTAAATTAGATTTCTGCCAACAGGAAACTGATAAAAATCCCGTTGACAAAAATGCATTTTTGCAACAAACAAATTGTTCCGGGGCCAACAATTAATTTTTTGGAACAGGGGTCCATTACAAAACAGATATCCTTCCGCTCCACCTCTCACCAAGATGGGGCAGAAAGATAGCAGGCTCGACGACCCTGCTTAACGTGTGGCTCGACCCACGCCCTGAGATTAAGAGTCTCCTGCTCTACCAACTGAGATAGCCGGGATCAGGTAGGTTTATTTCGGTATGTTTAATATTGCGTGTAGTGTGTGAGAGTTGGTGACACGAATTAGAAAATGTTTATGATTTTTGAAGAGTACCTTTTGGGATTGATCGCCTGTGTTTTCCATCAGGAACTCCCACCAAAGATCAAGGAATTTTAAATTTTCCATTCCATTCCAATATGCAATCGCCATATACAAATCTAGTCGCTTTTGACCGGAGTCTTTTGCGTAATTAAAGGTAAATTGATAGAATTCTTTGGATTTGTTAATATCCAACAGATCATTTTCAAGCTAGGGTAGCTTAGCTCACAATTCTTCTAAACTAACTATGCCTAATTCACATTATTTTGCTGCTTTTAGCAAGTTGGAAGTATTGCAAAGCGGGATGACGTGTTGAAAAGAAAAGTGAGCCTACTGCTCACCATAAGATGGAGAAGAAAACTATTGATGAAATTTGTGCCTGGTTTTATTAAAAATGGTTTTATTTTATATCAAATTTAATTTTTTTAACTTATCGACTGACTATTAATAATTTCACCTGCCCTATTTATATGATTTTTATTAATGAACTTTCTCATGGTCAATTATGTCTTCTAAGAACTGTTAAGGTAAGTATCTTGTACACCTATCCCCCGATTTACACGATACTTTTTTTACACGATTTCGCTTTAACACGTTTTTTTGATAGTCTTATCCTCCGATTTGCACGGTAATTTTCGCTTTTACACGACTTGAAGTGTAAAGGCAAAATTAAAAAGGGTAAAGAAAAAATTTATATGGTTACTGGCGACAATCAAAAATTCCGAGACAAAAAGGAGCCGACAATCCTCCTTTGTGTGATGTATATTTCATCAGGAAGAAAAGATTAATTGCTTATAATAGTGACGATAGCGATTGAACTATTGTATTAATTTTCATTAACTTCGTATTTAATGTTTTTTTTTTTTCAATTTTATTTTATTCTTATATCACGTTAAAATAAATGAATTGAATTTTAAAAAAACTGACTAAACTATGCTTAATATAGGTTTCTTTTCGATTTACACGGTTTTTAGTACAAAAAATATGATTTCGATTTACACGATATTTTAGGGAACCGATCTACCGTGTAAATCGGGGGACAGGTGTATTTATGTTTCTTGTTGAGAACAGTTGCATGAGAAATGTATTGTAAGCAATAGTTTATTTTCGATGGGAATCTAAGGTAAGTGTTTTGTTGCATTTTATTAAGAAAAAGAGCATTAGAAATATATTGTAAATCATAGTTTATTTTCAATAGAAATTTAAAGTAAGTGTCTTTCTTAGAAAAAGACTGTGGGAAATGTACTATATTAATAATATATTTCCTGAAAAGTAAATTTTACGTGAAAAGTCGAAAATTATATTATATTTTCGTTAGTTCTTATAACAACTAACCTCAGACATAAATTTTATTTCCACCTGCCATGGTGAATTATGTCTTACATATAATACGATAATTCATTTCAAACGGAGCTACATCACTGATCAAACCAACCTTTTTTCATTGATCTTTCAAACTGATCTAAAAGTGTTAGATTTGTAGATCATACCACCACAAAAGGATAATTCCGGCATTTATACAAGCTTTAACGGTCCACAACAATTTTTTAAAACCTTAAATTTAATTTTAATTATGTATTGTTGATGATTATATAATTATATTTGAATAAATATAACTTGCCATTTCCTTTAATGATTTTCATCATTGATATCAGCAATGATTATATATGATAGTCGCTACACCCTTTACCCACCCACCACCTACACCCTTCATTGTCTAAAGTTACTTCAACATCCAAAGTTTTTTCCATATTATTGAAAACCAAATGGAGATAGACACAACCTCTCCTAAAAAGCAAAATAATAATTTGTAAAGGAACCAAAAATTATTCAACTCAGATTAACCCCGAAAATAAATTTAATAATTAAGTTTGTCACAGAGTTTATCATTTTGGACAAATATAAATACGGCGAAATCTAAAGCCCTGACATAGAGCAAATTCTACAGCGAATCAGTCAGCAAGAAGAAGAATTTGATTGTCAGATGTCATACTTTTGGTCTAATCCATGAGGTATAACCGGCTTAGAAAAGCGCGAAAAAAAAAAATATCTGCAAGGATTTGAATTTTTAAAGTATTTTCCACGTAATCAGGAGATTAATTAGCATCACTTACCATCATTAATTCTGTGCACACCGATAACTAAAATCGTGCCCTTTTTCTAAATATATGCTTACAATAAACACACACGAGTCGTCATGACATGGACAACTTTTCAGTGGCAGCTTTTCTATTTCCTGGCACACGAGGATGCATTAGTCTAATTTCAGGGTAGAGCGCGGCCTATTCTGCTGTCCAAAACGCTAATCTGGACACAGGCCTTAATTTATTTAAAATAAAAAAAGTGCCATCTGGTTTTCAATTTTAAAATTTAAACGAACCCTTAAATACTTTCGAAATAAAGTTAATTTCGAAAAGTAATTACAATTTTTAATACCCAGTCGGCCATTTTACTACGTGTTTGTCAATACTTACATAAAATTTGTTTTTTTAAGTTTATTTCACAGAGTTAAATATAAATAATTATTTCAATATGGTTGATAAAATCGAAATGAGTTTAGATGATATCATTAAAGCTAATAAAAAAACTGGTTTATCAAAAAATATACGAGGTCAAACTAAGAGAGGTGGTGGACGCACAGGAAATTTTCGTGGACAAAGACAAGGCCGAAATGGTGGCGTACTTAAAGGTCGTAATCGTGGTGGAATAACCAGATCCAAATACCCTAGGGTAAACAAACAAAAAATCTAATGGAAATTATTTTTAAAAAATTCAATTTCAATGACGGAGTTAAACATAAACTATTCCATCATTTAAATTTAAATGAAATCAAATTTGATTTATGACAAACATTTGGATATATTATCCAAATTAATTTGATTAATATTTTCTTACATATATACTGCTCTTCCCTTAAATATGCAATTGATTCTGATTTCTAAGGAGTAAAATTTGAAGGTGCCTGTTGGCTTAACCAGTTAGTTAACTTTCTAAGAAGTCATCATCAAAAACGTTTTCATATTTAATGATAGGAGTTCTAGTTAAATATTACAAAAATATATATATATATATACATACATGATCAGTAATTGAGAATCATAACTTGAAATGTGATTCTCACTTTACAAAGTATCATCAAAGTGTCCAAAAAACGTCTGTGACAAAGCCGAAACAAATCCAATTCTAGGGAGATGTAAATAGCGCTTGGAAGCATGATTTATACGATGGACCTAAAAGAGCTGGAATTAAGACTGGAGGACTTGGAACTATTGGAGCTAAACTTTTGGTATCTAATCTAGACTATGGAGTATCGGAATCAGACATACAAGAACTTTTTGCTGACTTTGGACCACTTAAGAGTGCATCTGTACACTATGATAGATCTGGAAGATCTTTAGGTATTTCTATTTTATATTTCTTCCAAATTTTATAAATGTATTAATTAATATTTAGGCACAGCGGATGTTGTGTTCGAAAGGCGCTCTGATGCTGTTAAAGCAATGAAACAATATAATGGTGTACCTCTTGATGGCCGTCCAATGAATATACAATTAGCTACATCGGAATTACCTACACTGAATAAATCTCGGTTAACAACGCCAAATAAATCTCGTATTCCCGCAAGACGGCCTTCAGGTAAACTAAACAAAAAATAACATCAATAACTATCAAATTTATATATGGTTCAATTTTTAGGAAATCGAGGAACACAAGGACCTAGGCGTGGTCGTCCAAATAAAGGAGTCGCTCCAACAGCCGAACAACTTGATGCTGAATTAGATGCATATGTCAAAGATATGAAGTAAAAATATTGTAAAATAGATTATAATTGACTGTTAAGAATAACTTTCGTTTGCGTACATTGAAATAAAAAATGTAATTTTAAATATCACTTTAAAAATTAAGTTCTAGAATAAGTTTATCTACTGATTTAAAGGAAAACGAATTTTGTGATTAAAAAATATATTTCAAAATGATGCTTTTGGATAAAAATTAGTACACTATTTAAGAAATAATATACATTACACATTGATTCGTAGTTAAGATAGAGCAATAAAATACTCTGCAGAAAAGGTAGGTTGACTCATATTGAATAAAAAAAATATGCTGATACTTAAGGTGGGACGCCAATTTTTTGTGGTAATTAGTATTTCTTTAAATATCAGACAGAAGAAAAGTAAAAGCAAGCTTATATTCGTTTTATTTGGTTGGATTATCAATTGTGTAGAAAATTATTTTAAATATGGCGATTGGTGAGCAACTTTTCTAACTATTCACTGTCATTTTTGAATCGTCAAATGGCTCTCTCGTCCCTTATAAAACATGAAAGAGTACATTATAGATAGACCTTCAGGTGAAAAATGTAATTATTTTGGCAAATTTAGTCTTGGAATATATGTATGTCCTGCTCAACCACCATTTTGAAAGTATTTAGTTTTTTTGATCTTGCTTAATTTATAATAATTTTAGATTATAATAAGTTTTTTTACATTCATAAAATATCCCTAGAATAGTTTTTGGAAATATTGAATTCTTTCAGCCATGGAGATTTTATGAAACTATGTATTAGCTTGATTCAGATTTTTGTCAAATGTAAAACATGAAATCAAATCAAATAATAAACCACGTTTTTTTAAGTGGCAACGGCTGGATTATTAAGAATCTGGAATCATGCTGTTATAATATAATCCGTTAAATTTAATAGCAATTTATCTCATTTACGCATGTAAGGAAAAAAATACTTCTAAAAAAAAGTTTTAGGGGTCATGCAATGTAAAAATCTTAAATGCTTAGCTCTGTATGCTGAGAGCCTTAGGAGTAGGATTATATACTGAGCTTTTAATTAATTAAAAAGTATTTATTCAAGAAAACTTATGCCTAAATTATTTACTAGAAATTTTTTATCAAAAATATTACCATAAAAATTCATTTTTGCTAAAAAAATATTAAAATTTTGTTCATTAAACATACTAAGACTTATTTTATAATCAATTAATGTTTGATTAAGTAACTTTTCAGAATAATAATACGGACATGTAAATACGACATTTACTTTATAATCATTACCTAATTTTTTAAATTTACTCAAATACTTTTTATAATGTTTACCCATACTTATTTGTTTTTCTTGACAATCTAGCCAATAAAAAGCACTTATCGAGTCAATTGCTATTGATACAACATTAATATTTGTAGTTAAAATTTCCTCAATTGAAAATAGTGCCAATTCTAATTCTTCTGTTGTATAACAAGTAAACATATAAACATGTTTTAAACAATTTTCAGCTACATTTTTAATTATATCAGAATTTGTATTTTCAATATCTTGAATATATTTCTCCAAAATTCTTAATAATGAAAATATTTGGAAATTATTATCTAAATTTATAAATATAATATCACTAGCTTTACCACCATATTTAATAGGTAATATAATTTTTGCTATTATTTCATTTATGTAAATACTTTTGCCAGTATTAGAGTCACCTGTTATTTCTATCAATTTTGTTGGAAAAGGGCCACCATCAGGAAATAGTTGTTCACAAAGATTTTTAATATTTGTTCTCTGCGCTGAAGAAATTCGTGCTAATAGCTGAGCTCCAGATTCTGCATATAGTTGTGCCATTTCATTAAATTCTAAAAGTTGTGCTAATTGGTTAAATAAATTAAATATTACAAAATTTTTATGATAGTCAAAATATTTTAAACAACTTATTACTTTATATATTTATATATATCACATTTTTTATATATCTTTGATAGTTATCGAAACATTCTAGATAAATAGTTTTAAAAAAAGATCTAATTTATTTAACTTTCCATTGTTTTAAATATAATAATTATTAAAAAAAGAATTCTTGTACAACTATTTGAATTTTCTGGATTATGCTACGTTCGCACTGAACTTTAGGCTGTGTCTAGATTAGTCACAGCTATGGGATCTTAAGGGCCCCCTAGACTATCAAGGATCCTTGATCAAAGTCGCCTTGTTCAAGTAAACTTGATAGTTAAGGGAGATTTGGTCAAGTAGAAATGACAGCTTTGAAAAAATTTCATCATCATAGATATAAATTATATTGAGCAACACTTCGAAAGAGTTCACATGCTATTTTTAATTAATAATAAAAAAAAATATTCGAATTTTTTTAATATAAAATGTTTGTAACTAAATACATTTAGTTTTACAACAAAATATATCAGAAAAAAACATCAAATTAACGTATCTAAAAATTATTAAAGACAAACTTGACATTAATTAGCTCAAATTTCCTTGATCAAGTAGACTTGATAGTTAGTGGCAAAACGACCAACTATTTGAGCAAATTTTGCTTACATTCCATCAAGTTTACTTGATCAAGGATCCTTGATAGTCTAGGGCACTGTTTCTCAACCGCCGGTCCATATAATTTTTTTGAAGGTCCGTGAAAATTCAGCAAAACATACTAAGCACCTTTTTTTTTTACCAAGTATTTAAAATGTTTTTGACTGGTCACAATTTTTGTCTATACAACAGATATATGGAAACTGTTTCTGAGTCTTTTTCCTTTGATATTTCGTTGATCTAAATCTTTTTGCGTAAGCCAATAATAGACTTTTTTTGTTCATTTTTCGTTTAATTTCACAAGTAAAACAGTAATTATTTATCATTATATTTAAATATTAATGTATGATAATAAAAATGAAAATTTTGCAGTTACCTTATGTAGTGCTGCGAAAAATTTATTCCTAACAAAAACCACTGGTCCGCGTAGCGATTTTTATAAATTTCACCGGTCCGCGGGCCAGAAAAGGTTGAGAAACGCTGGTCTAGGGGGCCCTATATAGCTGAATTTCGTAGTTCTGAATGAAAACTCGTTCCACTTGCGCGCTGCGTTCATTGTGTTTGAACCTTTACATTTCACCTCCGTTTATAGTGGAGACAGCCATAGCCCTTAAGGCCCAAACACAATGAATGCGATTCGTGGCGCGCAAGCGGTGACAGCTGTCACAGCTATGGGATCTTATATGGCTGAATTTCGTAATTCTGAACGAAAACGCGTTCCACTTGCGCGCCGCGCTCATTGTGTTTGCACCTTTAATGCTCTTTTGCTAATGCCCATTTAGGTATTTTGTATGGAAAGAACGACATTTATGATTTTTAAAACCACATTTAGTAAATGCTATTTTTAAAGAAAATTTGCTCTCTCAGAGATTTTTGACCCCTTTGCTGACAAATTTATTGGAATTCAGCGCTGCCAGTTTTGTTTTCAGCTACAATTCAAAGCTACAAGCAAAAGTGACAGGGTTGAGAAACGCTGATCTAGACAACAGACATATGGAAACTGTTTCTGAGTCTTTTTCCTTTGATATTTCGTTGATCTAAATCTTTTTGCGTAAGCCAATAATAGACTTTTTTTGTTCATTTTTCGTTTAATTTCACAAGTAAAACAGTAATTATTTATCATTATATTTAAATATTAATGTATGATAATAAAAATGAAAATTTTGCAGTTACCTTATGTAGTGCTGCGAAAAATTTATTCCTAACAAAAACCACTGGTCCGCGTAGCGATTTTTATAAATTTCACCGGTCCGCGGGCCAGAAAAGGTTGAGAAACGCTGGTCTAGGGGGCCCTATATAGCTGAATTTCGTAGTTCTGAATGAAAACTCGTTCCACTTGCGCGCTGCGTTCATTGTGTTTGAACCTTTACATTTCACCTCCGTTTATAGTGGAGACAGCCATAGCCCTTAAGGCCCAAACACAATGAATGCGATTCGTGGCGCGCAAGCGGTGACAGCTGTCACAGCTATGGGATCTTATATGGCTGAATTTCGTAATTCTGAACGAAAACGCGTTCCACTTGCGCGCCGCGCTCATTGTGTTTGCACCTTTAATGCTCTTTTGCTAATGCCCATTTAGGTATTTTGTATGGAAAGAACGACATTTATGATTTTTAAAACCACATTTAGTAAATGCTATTTTTAAAGAAAATTTGCTCTCTCAGAGATTTTTGACCCCTTTGCTGACAAATTTATTGGAATTCAGCGCTGCCAGTTTTGTTTTCAGCTACAATTCAAAGCTACAAGCAAAAGTGACAGGGTTGAGAAACGCTGATCTAGACAACAGACATATGGAAACTGTTTCTGAGTCTTTTTCCTTTGATATTTCGTTGATCTAAATCTTTTTGCGTAAGCCAATAATAGACTTTTTTTGTTCATTTTTCGTTTAATTTCACAAGTAAAACAGTAATTATTTATCATTATATTTAAATATTAATGTATGATAATAAAAATGAAAATTTTGCAGTTACCTTATGTAGTGCTGCGAAAAATTTATTCCTAACAAAAACCACTGGTCCGCGTAGCGATTTTTATAAATTTCACCGGTCCGCGGGCCAGAAAAGGTTGAGAAACGCTGGTCTAGGGGGCCCTATATAGCTGAATTTCGTAGTTCTGAATGAAAACTCGTTCCACTTGCGCGCTGCGTTCATTGTGTTTGAACCTTTACATTTCACCTCCGTTTATAGTGGAGACAGCCATAGCCCTTAAGGCCCAAACACAATGAACGCGATTCGTGGCGCGCAAGCGGTGACAGCTGTCACAGCTATGGGATCTTATATGGCTGAATTTCGTAATTCTGGACGAAAACGCGTTCCACTTGCGCGCCGCGCTCATTGTGTTTGCACCTTTAATGCTCTTTTGCTAATGCCCATTTAGGTATTTTGTATGGAAAGAACGACATTTATGATTTTTAAAACCACATTTAGTAAATGCTATTTTTAAAGAAAATTTGCTCTCTCAGAGATTTTTGACCCCTTTGCTGACAAATTTATTGGAATTCAGCGCTGCCAGTTTTGTTTTCAGCTACAATTCAAAGCTACAAGCAAAAGTGACAAGTATTGTTATGGCTACAATATTTTATGAGTTGTGAGTTATATTTTATGGGTTATTCAATCGATGTTAATATTCGGCGATGTTTTCGAGCTTTTATGTCTGTCACAGAAGTAAGTTTTGTGATTGACATTTTGACATTTAGCGATTTGTATTGTATTGGTAAGTAGACCTGGTGATGCAGCTATATTTCACGCATCAAAATTAGTCCGAATATTCCAAATTTCCCCTTACTTGGTGTCTCTCTAGCCTAAAAGCTAAAGTGATGCTTGGGCACCATGCGCCGTCAGGCATAGCTGAATGATTTGGATGAATTAGAAAAAAAAATTAGACGAAATAGATCCTGAGAGGAGATGAGATTACTTAAACCGTCCCGGGTTAAGGCCTTAACTCTTCCTTTAGTGATTGATATATTTTTTCTACTTCGGCCAAACCTTCCACCTAAAGCTGTTCCACTGTTCAGCTATCAAATTTTGCAAATTGTGCTTTCTTAGTTTATGATAATACTCTAATTGCTAATTGCTCCTGTATTATTTCTTCAGCGGAGTTAAACTTCCTTCGTTATTGTACGTATACACAATTTCCTTATTTATGTGACTATACGACTATATAAATATAACCTATAAAACGGGCATATAGAAATGAAGTGGTTCCTTATTATTGTTGCAATGTATAAATGTGTGTCTTCGTGACGAGAGGTAGGTTGTGCTAGTGGGCATCAATGTCAACTGTAATTTCATCATTTTGCTCAAGCATTGCATTCATTATGTTGGGTATTCCCCAAAAAACTTTAATAAATTGGAAATTCTAACGTAATTTTTATTTCGGTAAATTAAAAGAGTAAATACTTTGTAAAATCACTAAAGAATTTTTGTTTTCAGACTTTAGAAAATTATATTTTGATAAAGGAAAGAATCTGCGAAATTAACAAAATAATATGTCTGGAAATTAGAGTAAGAAAATTATATTTTGATAAAATAAAGAATCGGCTAAATTAACAAAATAATATGTCTGGAAATTAGAGTAATTATTTCATAGAGGAAGTTAAAGTTAAGTTTTTAAAGTTTTATTCTCACGGGCATGAACCAGAAAAATTGTATATAAGGAACAGTAATAGAATTAAGAAGTTAGTTGTTATTAAAATTTTCTTTCGGAAACATACCACGCCCTACTCGGCAGGTAAGTTTCTTCTTTAAATAAATAAAAATTGTCTTGCCCTAATTGGCAAGATATTAAAAAAAAAAATAATAACTTAGGACTTTTCTTGAAATCTCGGCTTTTTAGCCACTTAGAATAATTTGCCCTAAAAGGCAAACAGTTTACATCTCGGCTTTTTAGCCACTTAGAATAATTTGCCCTAAAAGGCAAACAGATTAAATCTAGGGAGTGTTACAAAACGAGGTTTCAGTGATTCTGAGCCACCGAATAGTTATCCCCGGGCCCTGTTTTACGTACTAGGATACTTCATAACATTTTGGCGCAGCCGGTAGGATTGAGATCTGCCTTTTAGCATTAAATTCTCAATCATACGAATCTATGAGACTGTGAAGATCCAGGTACGGAACACTACATGCAACCCAGTGAGGATTCGGTAGGGCAAAACAAATATTTAACATCCACACCAGTAGACAGACGTGTGGTAAGGATACCAAAGACTCCAGGACTACTTAGTTTTGCAAATATAATAGACTCATTTTCATTTGAAAATACGAGTCCTGAAAAAGAAGGCAATCGGGAAGGGACAAGTAAAGAACAAGACCTTCCAATTCAAATTAACAAAAGTCCAACTACAAACAATCTGGCACCTATAACGAAAACTGGAATTTTACGATCAGGAAAAAACTTTAAAAGGAAATCTAACTTATTCTCGGGTCTAACGAAACCGGAAAGGAAGCTTTCAAAAAATATCAGGAGAGTATTCAACAACTTAAACCATAAAATTTCGGTAGACATATGTAAGATAAATCAACTAGTATGCACGAGTATTCCCTTATTGACCGGGGAAAACGGACCTAATTTGCTAAACGAGCTAAACGAGTTTTTAACATGTTGTAACCATACGATTGCGTGTTTGAATGTAGAAGAAGTTAACATATTCCTCCAACTACTTCCAATTCGCTTCCGTGACAGAGCAACAACAATTTTAGAAGGTGAATACAAGAACTTCAAGGAATTAGAATCTCTTATACGAAAAAATTAATTGAATCTAAACCATATTTGACTTTGGTAAATGAGTTGCGTCTTTTACGTCAAATACCAGGTGAAACTCTTTCAGCTTTTGGTAGAAGAGTGAACAACCTTTTCAAGGAGTGCTGCCAGCGAAACAACGAACGACATACTGGTGATGCTGCTACGGCAATTCAATCAGACTTGGAGGAAACAGCAATTTACGTATTTAAAGTCGGAATATTAAATGCAAATCATAAATTCTACCTGCTACAAAACGAAGAGAAATCTCTGAATTCAATTATAGAAAAAGCTACTAAATTAGAGGAAGCAGAAAATCTAATGACGATTGGAACAACACAGCAATATTTTTCACCTTTAATGAATCCTTTGAACACTCAACACACATCATTTAACCGACCAGAGGTGCATCACAACAATCATCAATCCATTCCTAGTACAAATATGCAGAACAATTACACAAGGACCAATTTTCGACAAAACAGTAACAACTTTCAACAAAATAATAACAATTTTCAAGTTAAGTGCGGATTTTGTAACAAGCCTAACCACGTATACGCTGATTGTAGGATGCGTAAGAACACCCCCTATTGCACTAAATGTAAAGTATATGGGCACAATATCCAAACATGCGGTAACAAAACACCCAGCTACCAAAAAACAAACACGGTTCAATTGAATACCGTTCAACAACAACCCATACAAATTACGAGACAAGAGTCAAAATGTGAATTTTGCCAAAGACTTGGGCACAAAATGGAAAGCTGCTATGCTAAGAAAAAATGGGAATCAAAAACTATACCTAGCACACCACAGCCATCAACTAGTTCAATCCAATCGGAAAACTAGAACAGGGCTGTCACCTAAAGTCCTCTTCACCCGAAAGGTGCCAGCCCCCTTTTTCAAAAATATGCGTAGCTAACATTCCCCTTGATATTGCAAAAGGAGGCAATGCAGAACTTGTAATAGATACCGGTGCAGAAATCAGCCTACTTAAAGAAACGGTCTTAAAACCTTCCACCCCTATAACCAAAGATGTGATGACTATAACCACAGCCTTTGGAATGGGTGCCACGCAAGGAAAATGCACAGGCAAAATACAAGCAGACATCCCCTTAACCTGTAACTTTCATGTCATAAATGAAAAAGTAGACATACCATGCGATGGTATCTTGGGATATGATTTTATTTCTACACATTACAACATCGAAGGGCCAAAGCAAACTTTAACTTTCCCTCGCAAGGAAAGTAAAGGAATTTTTCAAATTCCTATAAAAACCTGGATGAAGCCAAGGCCCAACATAAATGATAAAAAGCACTCCTTTATTACAGCAACATGCAGCAAACTGTCAACTGGCAATAATAGCACCTGTTCCGAACAAAACATCTTCAAAAAACCTATTAAAAACATACAAAAGAAGAGAACCAAAACAAACCAGGCTAATATTATTCCAGGACGAACAGAAATGATTATTGAAATAGATACAAATACGGACGGCGAATTTTTCTGCCCACATACCGAACTAAACAAAGGAGTATACTTGGGGAATTGTTTAATAAAAGCCCAAAATAAAAAGGTGCTAGTGCCAATAATAAATACAAATGAAAAGCGAGAAACTTTGGGTGCCATACGTCCCACTTTAGAGTCGACAAAAAAGTACAAGATATTCACAAGTAGCCAAAAATCACCCCTCGAAATCAAATCAGTTCTATACACCATGAAAAGTAATCATCAAGAAAGCAGAAAACATCTTTTAAAAAATAATCTTAACCTGGATGAAAGTTTAAACCAGGAAGAACTAGTTTCCATAACTAATTTATGTAAAAATTACAATGACATATTCCATCTGCCAGGTGACAAACTATCTTATACCCCAACACTAGCGCATGAAATTCCGATTAAAGGAAACGAAGGACCTTCAAATCAAAAGATGTATAGGCTACCGGAAAAGCAGCGGGATATAATCCAGGAACAAGTTAACGAAATGTTAGAAAACCAAATTATAGTACCAAGCAGAAGTCCTTGGAACTCACCGTTATTGGTAGTACCAAAAAAGGAAGGCTTGAATGGAGAAAAAAAATGGCGAGTAGTTGTGGATTTCCGCAAACTTAATAGCCTTACCAAGGGTGATGCTTTCCCATTGCCCCGCATTGATGATATTCTTGACCAGTTAGGCCATTCAAGATATTTTTCGACACTGGATTTAGCCAGTGGTTACCATCAAGTATGCGTTAACAAAAACGACCGTGAAAAAACGGCTTTCAGCACAATGCAGGGCCATTTCGAATTTAACAGGATGCCTTTTGGCCTTAAAGGAGCCCCTGCTACATTTCAAAGGCTGATGAATATAGTTCTCAGTGGACTACAAGGTCTAAAGTGTTTCGTATATCTAGACGACATAGTGATATATGGAAAGAATCTACATGACCACAACGAAAAATTAAAAGCGGTCTTCCAAAAATTAAGGGAGCATAATCTAAAACTTCAACCGGAAAAATGCCACTTCTTAAAAAAAGAGATTGTATATTTAGGACATAAATGTTCAAGTAGCGGAGCCTTACCAGATCCTGGAAAAGTTAAATGCGTACAAGCATTCCCCCGACCTAAAACCATTCGGCAAGTCCAATCCTTTCTGGGTTTAGCAAACTATTATCGAAAGTTCATACCGAACTTCTCCAAGATAGCAGAGCCTATAAACAAAATATTAAGGAAGGATTCTAAATTCAAATGGACAGAAGAATGTGAAAAAGCGTTCACTGAACTAAAAGAGGCATTAATTACGCCTCCTCTCTTGATATATCCAGATTTTGAAAAACCATTTCAACTTACAACGGATGCAAGTGGGGAAGCAATTGGAGCCGTCCTTTCGCAAGGAGATCTTGGTAGCGACAAGCCAATAGCCTATGCAAGTCGATCCCTAAATAAGGCCGAAAGAAAGTACTCTACAATTGAAAGAGAACTATTAGCAATCGTATGGGCAACAAAAAATTTTCGATGTTACCTCTACGGACGCACATTTGTAGTATATACAGATCATAAGCCCTTGAAAGGAATATTTAATGTGAAAGATCCCACATCTCGTTTAGTGCGTTTTCATCATAAACTTTCGGAATACGACTATCGTATAGAATACAAACCTGGAAAATACAATAAGAATGCGGATAGTTTGAGCAGAATTCCAGAAATTGACCCCGAGATAAAAGATCGTCTTGCAGATAAACAAACTAATAACGAAACCGTAGTTTGCTTGGCAACAACACGTTCTCAAAAAATACTTCAGAAAAACTCAACTGACTTTCCCTTACAAAAACCAGCCCCTGAAATTATTAATAGCAATAAGAAAGGCAGCCAGCACCCCGAGCTAAAAACCGACTCAAACCACAACACTAAACCAGCCCATTCAGATTCAGATTCAGAAGCTGAAGAACTGACTGACCCAATAGAAATTACCACCATATTGAAAGATTATCACGACACCCCATTGGGAGGCCATGCTGGAGTTCATAGAACTTACAAACGCATACGCCAGTATTACAAATGGAAGAATATGTTCGAAGATATTAAGAATTATATAAAAAAATGTAAAAAATGCAAGCAAAATAAAGCTAGCAATCATCTTAAAATGCCCATGGCAATAACAGACACCGCAGAACAACCCTTCGACAAAGTCTACTTAGATATTGTAGGTCCCCTACCCTTGAGCCACACGGGTAACAAGTACATTCTGACTTATCAAGACGATTTAACTAAAATACTCGACTGTTTTCCATTAAAAAATTGTGAGGCCGAAATGGTAGCTGATTGTTTCTACAAAAATATGATTCTGAAATATTTCGTTATCCCCAAAAAATTAATAACTGATCAAGGAACAAATTTCATAAGTAATCTATTTAAAAGGCTTTGTAAGTTACTGCGAATCAAAAAACTTCAAACAACGGCATATCACCCACAGTCAAATGGTAGCCTTGAAAGGGCCCATAGACCACTCATAGAATATCTTAGAAGCATTGTAGATGACAATCCATCAGAATGGGATGATTGGCTAGGAGAAGCTGCAATGGCACACAACCACACTCCTCACACTAGTAGTAAATACGCACCAATTTTTGCGTTATATGGATTCCAACGACCACTACCAAACAACCTTACTAAAAAACCCGAGCCAGTCTACAACTTTGATGACTACTGTTCCTACGTAAGGGCAAAAATGCAAAAAATACATAAGAAGGCTCAAGAAAATTTGAACAGAAGTAAAAACAAGTCTAAGTTATATTATGATAAGACCACCACTTCTCAGAGAATACATGTCGGTGACAAAGTACTACTGCAAAACGCAGCGAAGAAACACAAGCTTTCACCAATATGGATGGGCCCATTCGAAGTAATAAAGGTTGATAGCAACGTTAATTGCACCATTAAAATTGGAAAGAAACTTCGTCGGGTACACAATAACCGACTTAAAATGTTTATATAAAAAAAAAAAAAAACATAATAAGAATAAATTCATATAATCATATAATATATAAAATAAAAAAAAAAAAAAAAAAAAAAAAACTCTGTAATCAATATAATAAAACATTATACAATACATCTTAACTTTTAGAAAAGAAAGTCAACCCAAAAAAAAAAAAAAACAAAAAGAAGTCCGAAAGATCATACAAACAGTTCCAGCCCTTTGGATAACCTTCCACAATTATGAAAAATATGGCCAGCCGACCGGACAAAGAGGAGAAAAAATTTTCAACAAAGCGTGTGACAGAGGATCTTTCTACACCCAAGGGATACATAGGGATCGAATATGTAATCAAAATAATCCCCCATAGTAACAACCCTATTCGATACGAATGCACGCTATGCAATATAGCATCAAACGAAGAACATATGGAGCACCATGTGAAAACAACACTTCACCGAGAGAAGTTTTTGGAACTCCATTTTGCAACCATAATGAAAAAATACGAGGAAATCGAGGATCCCCAAAGAACCAGAAAGCTGGAAAAGGCTGCCAAGGCGATAGAGCGTTACCACGGGAGGGATATACCCTTCGATATAACAGAAGAATCCTATAAATCGAATCTGGAGAGTATAAGAATAAAAGTTAGGAGTTTTCGCCATCCATCGCAATATAATGGGCCACCTACATTCAAAATGCTCCTGGATAACCAACTAATGTATTACTTCAAATAAAAAAAAAATAATAAAGAATAGAAAATGTAAAATTATACTTAATATTAATGTAAGAAAATAAGAAATTTATACTTGGGAATATTAAAAATTGTATGCAATAAAACTTAAGAGGTTTAATTATAAAAACAAACTACTATTATTAGAAATACTAAGCGAACATTAGCCTTAAGAAAGAATTTAGACTGTAATAAAAACAAAAGTTAGCCAAGAATAAAATTTTACAACTGTAACAAGAGATAATTTTAAATGGCATGGTCCCAGACTGTTGAGTAGCTGTAAGATTTTTATTGCCTGGAATATGCCTTTTGGGTGAATGTAATACCTTGAGATTTTTTCAGACTGATGGCCCTGAAATATGACCCTGAAATGCTTATGTTGCTTCATGCGGATTGTTTGCCTTGAAAAGAGTTTTTAGTTTTTTAATGCCTGTCAAGTTTTCCCACGTTTTTCTAAAATTTGTCTTATTAGTTTATTGCAAACATATGCAGTCCAGCTTTGCACTTGGACCCTTGTGCCTTTGTCTGAAAATGGCATCATGTCCTGTCCTTATACATTATATATACGTCCCTTTTTGGGTTTCTTGGCAAAATAACATTGAGGAAAATTTGACCACACCCGCTTACCTTTAGCATCTTGGAAGCTAAGAAAAAATAAATCAGTTGAGCTAAAGATACCAATCGTGCAGCTACTCAATGTTCCAAACCTTTAAACATTGTGTATATATCTCATTTGTAATACCTTTTTGTAACTTCAAAAATCCCAAAAATAATATACCTTCATATATAAAATAAAAAAGTGTGTATTTATTTCTTTTACACCCTAACTATCTGTTTTTCGAGAAATCGAATAGCAGACCGAACATTTGGTCCTTCGAGCCGGATAGTAAAAATAGTGATCGTCTGATAGTGTCGTGAAAAACTTAAAATAAAACTCAAACTCAAACATTTAAAAGTTGAATAATTAATCCGAATAGTGAATCTATTGTTAATATAGAGCAATCACATCCATAAAGTTGATTACGTGACATTAAATAAATAAAAAAAAAAATATTTAAAGTGCCTCAACAACGGCAAGCAGTGGAGTTCTTCAATTCAACAACACCAACGTCAACAAAAGGTAAGCTCGTCTTAGATTTTCGCCAATTTCCTTATACCTTAAGATAAATATTAATCCTTTGCATAACGAAAATAATTATTAAAATGGCTGAAATGACTCTAAAACAAAAACGTGGAAATATAAAAGCTCGATTGACTACTTTTCAAAAATTCCTGGTGTCCGACAAGATTTCCGACATGGATTTGGTAGAAATAAAGTTAGAGAAAATCGTTGAAGTATTTAAAACTTTATCCGAAATTAATGATCAATTAATCGAACAAGATGCGGCTAATAAAGAAGAACATGAACAAGAATTAAATAAGATGGAAGAGGATTATGATGAATGCGTAGCTAAAGCTCGAAAAATAATTAGAGAATCTCGTAATAAAAATCAAGCACCAAATCGTGATCAAGAAAACATTAATTTAAATCGAGTTATCGCTGCTCAATCGACAATGTCTAAAATGAAATTGCCAGAAATAGGGTTGCCAACATTCGATGGTAACATTGAAAATTGGAATTCATTCAAAAACAAGTTTTTAGCGCGTTTTGGAGATAATAATAATATATCTGATGTAGATAAATTACATTATTTACAATCGGGGCTAAGCGGCAAGGCAGCGCGAACCATTGAGTCTATTGAAAGTTCAGCTAACAATTATAGAGAAGCTTGGAAAATTCTAAATGAAAAATATGATAATTCTAGAAAAGCCATATTAAGACACTGGTCTATTTTAAATGATTATCCGCGCCTATCTAGGGATACACCTGAAGCAATTGATGATCTAGTAGATACCTTTAAACAACATTTACGGGTGCTTAAGAGCTTAGGACAACCAATAGAGCATTGGGATACGATTATAATATATTTGGTACTTCAAAAAATCAATAATTATACCAAGTTTCAATGGGAGACTACTTTAAATAACCATCAAATGCCGTCATACACATCTCTTTTTCAATTTTTGGAAAAACGTGGTAATTGTTCAGATAATACATTTAATAATAAAGATAAAAATTCTAAACCCGTAAAAAATAACAATAATCAAAGCGGCGTGGTCAATCATTTCTCACTCATTCCCAAAAGAAAAATCAAAAATCTTTCAACAATAATTGTCCAATATGCAAACAAAATCATTTAATTTATCATTGCAATAAATTTCGTGAGATGTCCATTATACAAAGAAAACAAGCTGTTAAATCTGCATCGCTATGTTTCAATTGTTTGCGTAGTGATCATAAGATAAACGAGTGTAACGGTGGTACATGTCGTATTTGTAATGAGAGACATAGCACCTTTATACATCTTATAAAGGATAATACATCTTCAACGAATGGACAATCTAAAGAAGCTGATAGGCAAAATATACCTGTGGAATCATCTCTCTCTCTTATACCTACTGCTACACAAAGTGCCTCACAATGACTAGAAAAGGCACAAGTATTTACTTTAGACACCCCTACTGATGATCTTATTACTACTGCTATGGTTTCTATATTGGATAACAAACATATACCTATACCTTGTCGAGCTATTATTGATTCTGCATCAACAAAAAATTTCATCAATGAAGATTTTGCAAGAAAATTACAAATACCTATGATCAAACATAATATACCTATTGGCGCACTCAACTCATTATCTACTGCATCTAGATATCGTATTACTGCAATTATTAGATCGAATCATAATAATTATCAAAAAGAATTAGAATTTTATACCATTCCTCTGATTACGTCATTTACACCTGAAGAACAATTTAATCGCCGCTCAATTAAAATACCTGCTAATCTGCAACTAGCTGATCCTCAATTTCATAAGCCTGCAGCTGTGCAACTTCTTTTGGGCTCTGGTGCTTCTTTATCAATTTTGAGCATTGGACAAATTAAACTTTCTACTCCTGATCAGCCTGATCTCATACTCCAAAAGACCCAATTAGGCTGGGTGATTGGAGGCAATTTCATACAATCTGATACCTCAAGTAAAGTTCAAAGATGTTTTTTAACAAACTTACAAAATGATATTACTAAATTTTGGGAAATAGAAGAAGGATCTATTACTAAATATTTTTCTCCTGAAGAAGCTGAATGTGAAAAACATTTTGTACAACACACCTCGCGTAATCCTGACGGACGTTATACCATATGTTTGCCATTTAATAATAAACATGAATTATTGGGTGATTCGTATACCATGGCTTTAAAACGATTTGAATCGTTAGAAAAACGTTTTAACAGAAATTCACATCTTCGAGAGCAATATACCAATGTAATACAAGAATACATACAGCTAGGATATATGACAAAAGTAAACGCTTTACCTGAAAAAGGTTTTTATCTACCACATCAAGCCGTTTTAAAGGAATCAAGCTTAACTACAAAGTTGAGAGTAGTTTTTGATGGGTCATCAGCTTCTAGTACAGGTATTTCATTAAACGACGCCTTGTTAGGGGGTCCAACAATTCAAGACGATATATTTTCATTATTACTACGATTTAGATTACACCTTCATGTTTTAACTGGTGACATAGAAAAGATGTATCTTCAGGTTATGATAGCAGAAAAAGATAGAAAATATTTATGCATTTTATGGAAAGAAAAAGATGGTTCTTTATCAATTTATCAATTTAATCGATTAATATTCGGATTGAAACCTGCTTCATTTTTAGCTATTAGATGTTTATTCCAATTGTGTGACGATGAAAGCATCAAATTTCCTATGGCTTCTAAAATATTGAAACGAGATCTTTACGTTGATGATTTATTAACTGGTTCTGATAGTATTGATGAATTAATTAAAATAAGAAAAGAAGCTACTGAATTACTCAGATGTGGAGGATTTAATTTAAGGCAGTGTGCTTCAAATACGACTGAGATAATGGAAACTATACCTGATTGTAATGTTAATCTTCAACTTCAAAATGCTAACGATGCAACATTAAAAACTTTGGGAGTACATTGGAATTCTTTAAAGGACTCTGTTATTTATACAGTTAGTCCTCAAAATTATAACACCGTAACTAAGCGAACTATTTGTTCAGAGATTGCTAGAATTTTTGATCCCCTTGGATTGTTAAGCCCTGTGATCATCACTGCAAAACTCATCATGCAAGAACTTTGGAAATTAAATCTTAAATGGGATGAGTCAATACCAGCATATCTACATACTCAATGGAAAAATTTTATAACTCAATTACCTGTATTGAATGACCTTAGTTTTGAAAGAAGAATATTACCTCCTAATGTAAAAGAAATACAAATGCATGGTTTTTGTGATGCGAGCGAGAAGGCCTATGGGGCATGTATTTACATGCGTTCAATAGATCAAGCTAACAAAATTTACGTATATTTATTTTGCGCAAAATCACGTGTCGCACCGCTAAAAAACAAACAAACAATTCCTCGATTAGAACTTTGTGCAGCTCTATTATTAGCTGATTTATATAATACCGTAAAAAATTCTATTCATAAACAATTGGATAAGGTCATTTTCTGGACGGATTCAATGATAGCGTTGCATTGGATTAATACTTCACCTAATTTACTGAAAACCTTTGAAGCCAACCGAGTGTCAAATATACAGCATAAAACAAAAGATGCCGAATGGAAGCATGTAAGGACACATGAAAATCCTGCAGATATAGTGTCTAGGGGTTTGCTACCTGAAGAGTTTAAAAAGGTGTCATTATGGACAAAAGGCCCTTCTTGGTTATCTTGCATAGAATCAAAATGGCCCTCACAACCTATCATAAAGCCTGCTAATAACAATGGATTCAAAAAGCCTATATGTTTAAAAACAAATGCTGAATTTAATTTATTTTATAAATATTCCAACTTCACCGATTTAGTACGTATAATAGCTCGATGTCTACAACTATTACCTTTTTCTAAACATACCAAAAATTTATCCGCATTACAATTACATAAAGCTGAAAATAGAATCATATATTTAATACAACAAGCTGAATTTTCCAATGATATTAAATATATTTTAAAAAAGGACATACTACCTACAAATAGTAAATTATTAAATCTATCTCCATTCATAGATCAAGATGGATTATTGCGAGTAGGAGGTAGACTTCGAAATTCTTCATATTCATATAAGCAGAAACATCCCATTCTTTTACCAAGGTCTCATTACGTCACAAAATTAATAATAAGACTTCAACATCTTAACACATTGCATGGCGGAATACAAACCACTCTCAATACCATTCGACAAAAGTACTGGATAGTAGATGGACGTAATCAAGTAAGAGAAGTTATACGCTCTTGTGTTATATGTGCACGAGCAAATCCTATACCTGTAGAATATCCCATGGCTGATTTACCTAAACTTCGAACAATAGAAGCAAGACCTTTTACAAATACTGGCATAGATTATTGCGGTCCGTTTTCAATAAAAGAAAAGAAATATCGTAACACGAAATATATTAAAGTATATGTGGCTGTATTTATTTGTATGTCAGTAAAAGCAGTCCACATGGAATTAGTAAGTGATCTTACAACGGAAAGTTTTTTAGCTGCTTTACGTAGATTTATATCCAGACGTGGTAAATGCCAATCTATTTACACAGACAACGCAACTAATTTTGTAGGCGCAAAAAATGTATTTAAAGAGCTTGAAGAATTAGTAAAGTCCGAAACTCACAACAATCGTATTCACAATTATTTAGCAGAAAAGGGCATCGCATGGAAATTCATACCTCCAAGATCACCGCACCACGGCGGGCTATGGGAAGCTGCTGTAAAGTCTTTTAAAAAGCACTTAAAAAGAGTCTCTAGTAATAATATATTTACTTATGATGAATTTAACACACTTATAATTGAAGTAGAAGCAATATTAAATTCTCGTCCCTTAACTCCTATGTCCTCAGATCCTAACGATTTAAATGCCTTAACCCCCTTCCATTTTCTTATTGGCGAACCTATTTCGAGTATACCTGAGCACGATTTATCAACAGTGTCTACAAATCGTTTATCCACGTGGCAGCATATACAGAAAGTTAAACGAGACTTTTGGTCTCGATGGCACAAAGAGTACATAAATGAACTTAATATCCGATCTAAATGGATTAAGGGTTCGCATCCTATCAAAGAAGGTTCTGTCGTGCTCCTTCGTGAAGACAACATCCCTTCATTACAATGGCGCCTCGGACGAGTAATTTCAACCTATCCAGGCCAAGATGGCATCATCAGAACTGTTCGTGTCAAAACATCAACTGGCGAACATGATCGTAGTGTAAAGAAACTTGCACCTTTACCAATAAATGATGCTGAAGTTTAAAAAAAAAAAAAAATATATTGCTTATGATAATATCTTTATCGTTTATTTACTCTAATTTTATTTTAATTAATTTTGATAGTTCTTTTAAATTTTAATATTATTAATATAGGATTTTTCGTCTTTATAAACTATTTCATTTTTTAATTATTTATTCATAATATATTTATATATATGTATTTATATATCCATGTATTTATGTTATTTTCATTTATTTTGTTCTATGTCATATTATATATATTGTAAAATTTCATTATTAATTAGTTGATCGTATATCTCTCAACGGGGGGAGAATGTTGAGTAGCTGTAAGATTTTTATTGCCTGGAATATGCCTTTTGGGTGAATGTAATACCTTGAGATTTTTTCAGACTGATGGCCCTGAAATATGACCCTGAAATGTTTATGTTGCTTCATGCGGATTGTTTGCCTTGAAAAGAGTTTTTAGTTTTTTAATGCCTGTCAAGTTTTCCCACGTTTTTCTAAAATTTGTCTTATTAGTTTATTGCAAACATATGCAGTCCAGCTTTGCACTTGGACCCTTGTGCCTTTGTCTGAAAATGGCATCATGTCCTGTCCTTATACATTATATATACGTCCCTTTTTGGGTTTCTTGGCAAAATAACATTGAGGAAAATTTGACCACACCCGCTTACCTTTAGCATCTTGGAAGCTAAGAAAAAATAAATCAGTTGAGCTAAAGATACCAATCGTGCAGCTACTCAATGTTCCAAACCTTTAAACATTGTGTATATATCTCATTTGTAATACCTTTTTGTAACTTCAAAAATCCCAAAAATAATATACCTTCATATATAAAATAAAAAAGTGTGTATTTATTTCTTTTACACCCTAACTATCTGTTTTTCGAGAAATCGAATAGCAGACCGAACACAGACAAAAAAAAAATTTGTATATTTCAGCAAATGTCAAAAAACTTTTCCCATCGAAATTTAATATTAGCATAATAAAAATATTTTACAAATTAACAAATTTATATAAAATGAAATATGATATGCCAAAAGCAAGAATTCAGTTCATATAAAATAGTAAACCCAAGAAATTTTTTTATCATTAAGTAAATAGCTTGTGCAATTCAAACAGTTAAAAATATTAGATCGAACAGTTTAAAACAATTTTATTAAAAGTGTTAAAATTACGGACCACGCCAGGTAATAGTTCCAATAATAAAATTCCCTCTAATTATTATTTCTTTTCTTTTACCTTTATTACTTTTAAATATCGGCTTCAAAACCACTTCATCTTGCCTACCAGCCAATCCTTTTTTTTAGTGAATAACATTTTTTTTTTATTATTATTATCCGGAGTTAGTCTTGAAATTTTGCAAGTAATATAATACTTCATATTTGTTTTCTTTTTAAGTTACGGATTTTGAAGTGCTAAAAAATAAAAAGGTAAAATAGTTAAAAGCATTTAGATCTTAAGAATATGTTAAATTAAAAATACTACAAACTGTTTAGAAACTTAATTTAGTTGTCTTGTCTTTTTACGTTTTGTTAATAAACACAAACTTACAAATAGTGCAAACACTTAATTGTCACGCTAAATAATTTTGACATTTCGACATGAATGAAGATAGTAACACTTTAAAAAAAAAAAAAAAAAAAAAAAACCAGTGAAGAGAATATAAATATTAAATATAATAAATTGCGTAAAAATAAAATATAACAAGATAAACTAATAAAAATATAAATAAATTTTTTTACTAGAAAATCACGCAACATGACATCTCTAAGGCAGAAAAAATACACAGAGCTTACTAAAGATCTCAAGGTGGTCCTAAAAGCACCGGTCCCTCCGGAAAGCTTCGGAACAATGCAAACAAAAATGACCTATGAGGAGTTTTTGGTGAAACAGAGGCAACAACTCCAAGAAGAACTAAAAAAAAACACAAAAGCGGGGCCGAGGCCAATAACACTTGAAGAATATAGGAAAAGGCACCAGAAACCAAACATGGCTCCACCAGCAGCAATGACTCCAAACAAAAAAAAACCACGAGCCGGTGTAACTGCCCGGATAGGAAGAGAGCTTGGAGAACTTCACCGGATCCTGCACATCACTACAGACCCGAAATTAAAGAAGTTTTTCGTGAAAAAGATAAAAGCACTAGAAAAACAGAGGGAAGAACATAAATTGAGAAATAAAACAAAGTAAAAAAAAAAAATTTTATACATTTCTTTTATACACAGAATAAAAAAAAAAAAGTATATAATAAATGAGTTTTCTAATTTTCTTTCCTACCCTCCACAACCCCGATACTAAAGGCATGGTCTAGTGAAACTAAAATTATTACTCAATTATTTTTTTTTTTAATAATAACTGTTTGAGCATATCAAAATAAGAATAATGTTAGGTATATAAACGCACATAGGCATACAGAAAGATACATAAATAAGCTATGTAAAATAAATATTAGGTATATAAATGTACATAAAAATATATAAAATAAAAGCAATAGAATTAAAATACCATTCTATGCTTATAGTTCCAACAAAAACATCATAAAAAAAAAAAAAAAATAATAATAATAATATATTATAATAACAAACATTTTTCCCTAGGAAAAATGTTTTTGAAAAAAGGGGGAGGAAATGTTGGGTATTCCCCAAAAAACTTTAATAAATTGGAAATTCTAACGTAATTTTTATTTCGGTAAATTAAAAGAGTAAATACTTTGTAAAATCCCCTAAAACTCCTCAAATAAAAATTGTAAACCAATTTGGTTAAGCCCGTGAGTAGGCAATAGTGTATTAGTTGATAATTTTGGTTCACACGAAATCTGATCACTAAAGACTTTAGAAAATTATATTTTAATTTTAGTTCACATAAAATCTGCTCACTAAAGAATTTTTGTTTTCAGACTTTAGAAAATTATATTTTGATAAAGGAAAGAATCTGCGAAATTAACAAAATAATATGTCTGGAAATTAGAGTAAGAAAATTATATTTTCATAAAATAAAGAATCGGCTAAATTAACAAAATAATATGTCTGGAAATTAGAGTAATTATTTCATAGAGGAAGTTAAAGTTAAGTTTTTAAAGTTTTATTCTCACGGGCATGAACCAGAAAAATTGTATATAAGGAGCAGTAATAGAATTAAGAAGTTAGTTGTTATTAAAATTTTCTTTCGGAAACATACCACGCCCTACTCGGCAGGTAAGTTTCTTCTTTAAATAAATAAAAATTGTCTTGCCCTAATTGGCAAGATATTAAAAAAAAAAATAATAACTTAGGACTTTTCTTGAAATCTCGGCTTTTTAGCCACTTAGAATAATTTGCCCTAAAAGGCAAACAGTTTACATCTCGGCTTTTTAGCCACTTAGAATAATTTGCCCTAAAAGGCAAACAGTTTACATCTCGGCTTTTTAGCCACTTAGAATAATTTGCCCTAAAAGGCAAACAGATTAAATCTAGGGAGTGTTACAAAACGAGGTTTCAGTGATTCTGAGCCACCGAATAGTTGTCCCCGGGCCCTGTTTTACGTACTAGGATACTTCATAACAATTATTTTATTAACCTTCGCGTTAATACGTTTAAAACCTTGCATTACGTTTAAAACTTTGTTTGTGTGATTTGGTCTTCAGTTTGATTGGAGTTTTCACTTAAACATAAAATTTTTCTCTTCTGTGTATTAATCCAAACGAACTTTGCGTTTTTTAGATAATACCTATACAATGTGGTTGTTGTCTATGGCAGACCGTTATGGTTGAATTTTGAGCGATGATATCGTTTGAAGTTGTTGAAATACTGAAGTGCTTCTCGATCTGTGAAAACGGCCGAGCCATTGTAGATGGTGGTGGTTGATGGTCTCTCCCATTCGTGTGGCAAAGGGTAAAACAGATTTTCGTGATTGCTTTTTTTGGCTTTGGCGAGAGATGTTTGTCCTCGATAAAGCATAAATTCGGGGGTTTTGGGTAGTTTGTGTGGATTGATAAGGCCTTTTATACGTGTTCCAGCTTCATCTGCGTCAATGTAAGGCTTCTGGGTCCTAAAGTATACTATATTTTTTTTTTTTATTGTTTTATGTATATATATATATTTTATATATATATAGATGACCTTGAATGCTTTTAAGATTGTAGGCTAATTTTCAAAAGGAAAATTAACCTAAAATTTGGACTTATAGTTTAACAAAGCAATATAGCTTATACTAATTCTTTACGCTTTAAATTTAATTTTATTAATAACATGAACACATTTTCACAATTTTTATGACTTTTAAAATAATTATAAATTTATTTAGGTAATATAAAAAATATACAATATCACAATAAAGCATTACGAACAAAAACATGAACTGAAATGTCAAAATCAGCAATTAGAATTTCATTGTGCGCATGCTCATATATTATTTTATATGAAACACCGATTTATATACACACACTTCTTCAAAGTCAGCTATGCATGAAGCAATAGCTTTAGACTGCCCTTACTTGTAAGGGGCGGCGAATGCCGATTCATTGCATCCAGACCCGAGCTCCCTAACTACGTTTCTTGCTGGGTTATTTCAAATTTCGAGAATGAAGCAAACAATTTACCACCATCGGAAAGGCACAGAACGCTACAAGTTAAGGCCCAAACACAATGAACGCGGTTCGTGGCACGCAAGCGGTGACAGCTGTCACAGCTATGGGATCTTATATAGCTGAATTTCGTAATTCTGAATGAAAACGCGTTCCACTTGCGCACCGCGTTTATTGTGTTTGGGCCTTGAACGCGGTTCGCGGCACGCAAGCGGTGACAGCTGTCACAACTATGGGATCATATATAGCTGAATTTCGTAATTCTGAATGAAAACGCGTTCCATTTGCGCGCCGCGTTCATGGTGTTTGGGCCTTTAGACAGTTTTCTTTTTTCGAAATTCGGCTCTAGTAAATTTTTGCTACTTTAGTTTTTGACATTTATATATATTTATGTAGCACTGAAATTTTTTAATTAAACTGAACTTCTTTAACTAAATAATTGGAAAGAAAAATACTTATGAGTTGTAAAAATATTAAAAAAAAACCAGAAATAATTGGTTTTGGCAATGTTCTTTTAGATATAGTAGTGAATATATCAAACGCAGAGATTCTTGAGCGGTACAACTTAAAATCAACTCAAGGCGAATTAACTATCCCAACTTCCATCAAAATCTCAAACGAGCTTCAAACTTGGTATTCTTTGCTTTGTTTCAATAAATAATATTAGTGGAAAATTTGTGATGTGTATGTCGCCAATATTGCATATTAATAGAATATGTATCGAACATAAAATATTCAGCTCATGGGGTTTTAATATTAATTGAAAATAAACTTATTTTGAGGTAAAAACAGAATGAGAAATATAATTTCTCTAGCTTATATTTGTTTTGTGCCTGTTGTACAAAAATTATGCATTTCATTAAAAACTTACTATTGAATCTATTTCCTCTGGATAAGCTTCAGATATTCTAACAAATTTTACCGCGAGTTTTATTTCTTGCTAAATTTAAATGATTTTTTCTTGTAAAATTAATTAACTCATGTTTTTTTGAAAGCAAAACTAAGGTATTTAACTTAAACTAAATTTCATAAAGTTTCATTTTAAGCTGTAAAGTTTTGTTATTTTCTTGAATAAAGTCTCTTTTAATACTTTTCAGATATCTTTAAAATATATTTAAAATAAATATTTTCTTTTACATTTAAAGGTAATATATCATAATTTAAAATTTTTTCTAAAAGAGAGCTAAAAAAATAATTTTGAGAAAACTCCACTGGCCAGCCCGAAATTTAACTTATTATGTAAATTAGGCACTAATCAGCATGAATAAACTTTAAAATAATAATCTGGTTCGAACGAGGGTATTTTACTTTAATAATAACAACAATTTGTTATCTTAGACTATCGTCCTTCAAATAATAATGTATATAATTAATTTATTTATTTTTATTTAAGGATGAAGATTTTCCGCTATTTTTTGTTTTTTGCATAAAATTTTTAATAGCACCAAAACGAAATTAATTTAGAGTTGATTTCAGGCCGAACATTTTAAGAACCCCAGGTGGCAGTGTGCTTAATACATTTAGAATTTTAAGCGCTATAGGTCGTGAGAATATACTATTTTTTGGAGCTATCGGAAATGATTCTAATGGTGAATGGATTCGCAGTTCTATATCAGGCTATAAATTCAGTTCCTGGTTAGTCTCATAATAGTTTTAAATTTTTGTTATAACTAAACAAGTTACAGCTTGTCAACAATACCAAATTATCCTACTGGTGTATGTTTTTGTTTTATTCAACAAGGTAAAAAGACACTTTACGCAAATATTGGGGCATCAGCACATTTTGAAGAAAGATTTATTAAACATTATGAAAATACAAATAAATTTCTTTCTGATGCTTGCAAGCTACAAATTTTTTACGTTGAAGGATTTTTTATTAAAAATAATTACGATTTAGTAAAATGGATTTTCGATTTTTATATAAATGGCAAAAAATTATTTGCATTCAATTTATCTGCACCTTATATTATTGAAGATGATGATTGTAATATTAAAAATATCATAGAGAAATCTGATATTCTTATAGGAAATAAAAAAGAATTTGAAACGTTACAAAGAAAATATAATTTTGAAGCCGAGATTCAACTTATAAGACATTTATTTTTATATCAAAACAAAGATATTGTTCTTATTACAAATGGAGCAAATAATATTGTTGTTTATAAAAGACAAAACGAAAATTTCATATGTGAAGAATTTCCAGTTGAAAAAATACCTGATGAGGAATATGTTGATGGAACAGGTTCAGGAGATGCTTTTGTAGCTGGATTTCTTGATGCTTTCCTTGATAAGTTGACAATGAAAGACTGTGTTCAAGCTGGATGTAAAATGTCTCGTGCTGTAATTAGTCATTATGGTTGTAATTTAAATTAAGATAACTTAATGCATAAAAAGATCTTTTTTAAATTCATTAAATAGTTTTGAATAAACAAAGATCATCCGAATATAATTTAGAAATTTATTCAATTGAATATATTTGGTGTTCTGATAATTTGATATAAAAGCCTGCAATGAATTCAATAATTTCAGTGTGCTTATTTTTTATTCTGTTGCTAGGTAAAAAGTAGGAAAAAATAATGATATTGTGCTGTGTACACACATTTTCCTTTATTTAAAACAAACTTTAAATATAAATTTGAGCTTAAAATTTGTGTTTTTCTTCATTTGGCTCAATGTGCGTTAGAGTTTATCATCGATACTGAAGTACGATGTTTAATCTCTTACAATTTAGAAATGATGCTTATTTCCAAATCGGCCTGGCGCACAGGGCTGATTGTGATGCATATTTCATATTTTATAAGCTCGAAAGAGTAACGAGAACTCGCAACAGTCCTTTGAAGAAGGTAGTTTTTTTTCTCTGTTAGCTCGAAATATTTTTGTGATTTTATTTATGTTGTTTATTTAGCTATTTTTTGTTATACTTGGATGCTCAAGCTTTCTGCTGATTTTGATTTTTTAGTTTCTTACGATTTTATTGGTTTTCGAGAATTTTGTGATATTATGGAGTTTAGTATTTTGTAAGTTAAAAGTTTTCGCTCTAATTTAAATTTTTGATTGTTTTGGTGATTTCTCTATTTTACATATCTTTTCTAGTATTTTAATTTTTCCAGCAATAAATAAAATTTTTAGCTATTAAAGGTATTCTGTTACTTAGAGAAAAGTTAAAAATATTTCTACATAGTCATTTAACGCCTAAAAATTTTAAAAATTAATAAAAAATTTTGTTTTTTCATTCCTTATTCATTAAAAGAAATATTTCCCAATATACAAAATGAAGTGAAAAAATAATGAATTGCATTAATTTTGCAGTACAAACATTTAACCATTTTATGTTTTTTTCAACAATTTATAGGATTTTATATTTTGATTTATTTAGCTGGGCCTGAATTAAACCTAATTTCTTTTATTTTGGTAAAGTATTTCATTAATTTTAATCTGATATAAATATAAAAGGCTATTAACAGATTCAAAAAGCTTTTAATAAGGGTAAACGGTTATCATATTCAGTTACTTGAAATATAATTCTCTAAATAAGAATTGTTCGACATATGTAATTATACAAAATCCTTATCAGTGCTTAACATGAATAAACAAAACAGAAAATTTTTGTATAAAAACATAAAATCTAATATCCTGTTTATTTCTAGATATTAATTTTACTTTGTAAGGGTTGGAAGCAATTAACGTCATTTCCAAGGGGTCATTTTGTTTACCTCATCTTTAGTACACTCAGAATTGACTATAAATCATCTATGGATATTGCATCTCCGAATTGGTCATTTCAGAGGTACGGATTTTATGTATTAACTTTAGGGAATTTCTGCTTTGTTGAGACTAAGAATTTTGTCAGGCAGACGTGCTTATTGGTTTTGTTTTGTAATAACAACAAATAAGGACATTAATTACAGTTTTAACAAGGCACAAGTGCTTAATAGTTCATATGGTATATGGTTATTAATTACTTTAGGACTTAGAGGAGGTTTGCATTGGGAGTTTCTAATATGACTTTTGCTTCGGCAATTTATTTGAAAATTTATTAAATTTGCAAGCCAGATACCCATCGATATATTAATGTTTTGTTATTTTAATTATGTTAACTGTTTTGACTTTTAGAGTATTTAATTCTGATTTTGCTCTTTTAGCGTAATAATTTAGCAAAACAAAATACGTAGTGGCACAAGGTTACTAGAAACGAGGCATTAGTTTTAAAGGTACTAGTCGTAATTAAAAGTCTAAAAAATGCATATTTTTAACATTTTTTTTCTTAGCTTCTTTATAAGAAAATGAAGTGAAACTTTCTTAATTAATTATATATTTTTTATATTATGTGTTTTTCTTTTTGATTTTCTCAGCTACGTCCAGGAAGCGCCAAAGTAAAGCCTTTTGAAGAAAAGTTGTTTCATGGCCGATAGTTAATCTTATAATCAGTTAGTATGAAACAAACAACTAAACGGTTTCTAAAAAATTTGTATTGACATGACAAGTAGAAGGACTAAACAATTTAATGATTATCACCAAGTCAAACATCTTCCGCGCGGGTACCATGTATTTTTTAAATGGTTCAACACACACAATGCCATAATGCTATTATACGGATGAGGGAAGTAAAAGCTAAGACAGACTTTCGAAATTTTCCAATTAATGCTGTGAAGCAGATATTTTGCTGCCACTTGTTTGATATCTGACCAATCCATATTGATTGTTCTCAAGTGTAGTGAGCTTTATAATATAATTTGATTGTACATCACTTGCAAAGTTCAAAACATATTTTTTTCTGGTGCATGCTGGCAGAATAACTAACGAAATGCAGGGAATTTAACGATATCATAAAATTTCCTTCTGTTTTCTAATTTTAGTAAATTTTTTTTCAACAATTGTATACCAAGAAGGATACAGAAATAAACTGTTTTCTTTTTGTTTGTGATTTACAAAAATACTTTTACCCCTACAGTACCACATTCAGTTTTACAAAGAAGAAAAGTTTTTTAAATTTTGAATGCTGTACAATATTCATGGACACCTCAAAAAAAAATAATCATTATAAAAGTGATCACTATTCCTAACAAATATTAAATTAGATAAATATTTTGCTCTTTATATGAATGACAGTAGTTTATTTCAAAATCATAAATCGTTTTAATGAGTTTTTTGTTTTGGTTTTAGTTTTATGTAAATTCTAATCTAATAAAAGAAATCTAAAAATAAAATTAACATTGCAAACTTCTATACTTCTTATTTAAGTATACTTTTACACTCTTTGATTATCATAAAGTTTGCACGTAGACACTTCTTTATTTTACATATATTGTTTTGAAAATGGTGACCCCATAACCTAACAGCATAAAAAACATATTATGGATGCATAAAACTCGAATAAACTGTCATATTGAATAAAACGCCTATCATTTGTGTAAAAATCGAAGGATTTTCATTTATATACCTGGGTTAAGCCTTGTACAGACCAATGCGTTTTTCATTCGCACGCCGGACAAGATTGTAAAACGGGTGATGTATTTGCTCTAGCTATAGCTAGAACAAAATTGTTTTGCTTTTGTTTTTTGTCAGTAAAAGGACACTTTATGGCCTTCAAAATTTTTCTTTTACTTTAAATTTTTGTTGTGCTTATTCTAAAAGGGATAAGAAATGATTTTATTACTTTTAGAGAAGCATTTTGTGGCCTTCAAAACTTTTGGTGTACCTCTAAAAGTAATAAAATCATTATTTCCTATCCCTTTTAATATAAATACAACAAAAATTTCCATTAGAACTAAAATTTAAAATACAACAAAAATTTTGAAGGCCATAAAGTGTCCTTTTACTGACAAAAACAAAAACAAAACAATTTTGTTCCAGCTATAGCTAGAGCAAATACATCACCCGTTTTACAATCTTGTCCGGCGTGCGAATGAAAAACGCATTGGTCTGTACAAGGCTTTATAGGTAAATATTTACAGATTATTGTAGAATTTTTTTCAGTGGATCCATAAAGGTATGAAAAATATTTTTATTTCTTTTTGTAAAATATTTTTCTTAACGATGATAAAAATGGTTCTTTGCAATTCAAAATATGAAATTTATATTTTACTATATAAAGATTAATTCCGAAATTAATCATCCATCTTTAGGTTAAAAAGTACTTTTTCTTATCGTTTATCTTTTTTTAAATGCAGAATTGTCTTGTGAAAATTTTAAAAGTCATTTTGGGGTCAAAAAGATTACATTCCCTAGTTGAAAATTCAAAGAAATTGTCTTGTATCTTCATCCTCCTTGTCCAGCTAAAATAGGGAGTATTTATACCCTTAAAAATCACAATACCGTGTCTAAGTGCTATAAATGTTGAATGGATTAAGAATAAGGGGAAAGTTAAAATTTATGTTTCATACTGAGCAGGAGGGAATGGGGCTCTAAAAATAATACTACACTTTCTTCCAACCCTCCCGTCTATTTTGGAAAATATATCAGATCTTAAAGATACAGAAAATCATATGCAAATGAGATAAAAGGTTTCAATTCTTGCTAAATTTCATAGTGGAATATAAATAGTTAGAATCAGTTAGTGGCCTCCAGTTGTTTTAGTTTTCGGTATTTTTATTTAATCAAAAATTTAAAAAAGAAACCAAAAAGAAAATTTTGCAAATATAGCGTCGAAGCCAAGTAATTCTATGTGGAAAATAGGTTTTGTAACCAGATCATAAATATGTTCACACCTTTGCCTAAATTTATGTTTTTCCATGTCTATGAATATATCAAACATGCTAACAGAATGTTGCCTGAACAATTCCTTAAGGTCCTGGTTACTATTAATATTCATTGCTATATAACCCTTTATGTTCACTATATAATATTTTATAGATATGAAATGGTATGCATACATATTAATATACTTTAGCAGATAGGTTTCAGCAAATACAAAATAGAAAGTCATAAGTTGTGTTTTTCATATTTAAAATACTATATTAAAATTGGTAAAATATTTTTACAAGAGAAGACTAGGAAGTTTTTGAATTTATGAAATAAATGAGTGATTGGTGATATTGAACGGTGCCATCTACCAAAAATGCAAATGCAAAATCCGCGTTAAGCAAAAATCAACTTTTCTTATTTAATTACGAATAATCAACTTTACTTATTTAAAACGAAAAATATGTTTTTACATTAAAAAATTTAAGAGTCTCCCCTAAATTTTGGGTTTCTTAAATTTTAATAGTATGCAAATTCTGTTGTAACTTAATATATACTTTCTTAATTTAATTTTGAGGAATATATTTCTTTGGGCTATATTTGGGCTAAATTAAATCAGCTGAATATAAGATTTCATTTAAGTTCTTAAAAATGATATAATATTATTAACGGGCAATGTTTTTTAATTAATCAACTTAAAAAGCCTTTTGAATCAAACATACTCCTAAAACTTTGATAATCCTTCAAACCTTAAGCTTTATTAATTTATTCAAAAGCATCCTCATCTTTTTTTTCTCAATAAGGAAATATTTTCAGAACCGTAAGGGATATTTATTAATACATATTTAAGAACCAATTACATCCTTGAAGGATACTATTACTTTTGGCTCCAAGGATATACATACCTATATTTATTCTATAAGAGGTGAATAACAAAAGGCACAAAAAAAGATTCTAAAAGGATTTTGAGGACAAAGGTTGTTATGCTAACTTTCTTGTTTCAGATTAAAGGAATTCCTTAAATGAGGGATATATTAAACTGTTCATCCAAAATTTGTAAGAATAACTTCAACCTCCCTTTGGAATTTATAATTAAATACACAGATTACATTTTAAGGTATTTAAAATATTCATAGTACGTATAGGGTTGACTTTTAAAAATAATATTAATTATTTTTCCAATTGGTATTTTGGATATTTGCTTAGATCTTATTATTAAGCGACAAATAGAGTGGTTTAAGGTGTTTACAATATTTTTAATAGTTTATTTTAAGTTTTTTTTATATAGAAATCCAATTTTTTACATTAAACTGTTTAGACAATTAAAAATAAAAGCGCACGTTAAACTGTGTGTATTTTCTGTTTTTATTTTCTTCACAATTTTATTGTTATAATCAGATATAATTAAAGCAGATTCCGGTATATTTTATTTTGTATGTATAGGTATTTGAATCTCCGGTTAGTATATGCTACGCAATGTAGTAATTACCTTTCATACTTGTGACTTATTTGAAATAATAATAATACAAAAACAGCCTAAGTAATATAATATTTTATTATTTCTTCAATTAAAGTTTTAATTGATTTATATACGCAGACCACATGTTGTTTGCTAACACAATTTCCAATATACCCAATTCATACAAAATGATAAAAAGACATAAATTACAGCATAGCAAAAAATACATGAACAATGTTATGCTAGAGTTTTAATAATCAGGATTGTATACTTCCAATATGTACTTTAGTGAAAAAAGTCTATTGAACATTTTATGAATTTTCCCAATTTATTAGTAATTGATCATATCATTGGACATCCGTAAAATTTCTTTGAAATTCTTACTTCATGATTTAATAAAAGCAATTAAAATAAATTTTAAAATGACAAAATGCAGTATCTATGGATGCAATGCATTTGGTATTAACTGAGACCAGGTCTCATAAATAACTGATCTCACTTTATAAAGTTCTGTTTTGTTTTTTCTTCAGTCTGGTAGACAGTTTAAAAGATACTTCTACCCACATTATTCGATTTTCAGGGCTGTTGCTATCGACTTTAACGAACTCCTATTTGGAAAAGAAGATATGAAGGAAATTGGCAATTTATTAAAATTCAAAAAGTTTTTAGGGTATTTTTATATTTTCCATAAACAAAATATGTTCATTAAGAAAATATTAAATGCATTTAAATCTACGTTAAGTGAGTGTACGTAAAGCATATTTGAAAAACATCAGAACTTTAAACAATTTGAAAATAACATAAATTTATTGTTTTTCTAGTTTCTATTGCTTTTTTCAGATGTTTTTCATATAGATCAGCCTGTAAAGTTGGCTATTTTGAAAATTTATTTATATTAACATCAACATATGATTAAATTCTTTCTAGCTATTTGTCTATTTCTTGAATATTTCTGTACAAAAAAATCTGATCTTGAACAAGACTTCAGACTAACTTCCATTTTAATCTCAATTAGGGAGTCTAAAAGAAATTTTTTCAATTGTTAATTGAAACTGATAATAATTTTGTTTAATCGTTTAAGTAGACAATTCAGAGAGACTTACTTACGAGTATGTATGTACGCGTCTACCCTTCAAAAGATTCTTTTATTAAATTTTGAATCGTTTCCATATTTGCAAACACTCATCTACTTATTTTACAAAAAAATTAAAGAGTAAAGTACCTCTTTACTCTCCCTCTGGCTAATCGAACCCCATTGCAATCATTTTCAAAAATGAACAGCGTACATTGTATAAAGTTGTTGATCAAACATCAAAGTAAATAACATGGTCCTGATAAATTCTCTTGAACAAAAAAAGACAAAAATTAGAATGTCAAAAATTGAAAGAACTTATTTGATATTTTTGTTTACATAGCAGATACAGTTTTTTCTGTTTAATATTTGGCTAAAAATGACGACGACCATCAAATGATATAAAAAGAACAGTCAACAATTTGATTTAATTAAAAGTTACCCTCCTTTTTTGTATCTCATGCTTTCCTTCTCCAAAAGCAGATAACGCTCGAATAGCAAATCATCTTAAACATTTTCTTCATCATAATGTTTTTTTTTGTGTATGTAACAATAAAATATGGTATAAAGTTGGTTTTTTTTTGGTCTGTTCAGCTAATAATTATAGGGAATACTTGAGATATGGGCAGTAATCCTGGTTTTATGTTGATGACAGAAACCAATTTCAATTGCTGTTGACCAACAGAAAAATTATTGAAGCTCACTTATCTACTTATATCCTTTATATAGATACACAGTAGGGATGACATTTTGTAAAGCAAAAAAAAAAAAAAAATTTGTTTTTAGCTACTTAGATTTGACTTTATCTATTTAGATACTAAGTTAGTAAATTTTTGGCTGATTATTTCTTAGGGTATAGAAAAGAAACACAAATAATATAAGATATGACTATAAAAAGATATTTGTATCTTCTTTTAATTAGATTTTCTTAGCACGTACTTAGAATTGGTTTGGGGAGGGTATGAAAAGCGGTTGGAATATGTGAGAATTATGTATGGTATTTAATTCATTCCCAAAGGAAACTTTCAGAGTAGCTAATTGAATTTTCTATTTTAGGCTGGCTATGTTTATTATTCTTCTCAGCATTGGTATAATAAATTTTAGTTATCGTACCACATTTTGTCGAAATAATTAAATTATGTTTTATTCCTTTATATATTAAAGTAACTAATAAAAACCATATTTTTTTTTATTATTATTTCAATTTTTATTAATTAATTATGTTTATTTTTCGGTTTGATTCTTATCGAAATTGCTATTTTTAGGTAATAAAATTGCTGAAAAAAACATTTTTCTTACATATTTAATCCTATTATATAATTTATTATAAATATAGCACGTTAGCACGCACATAATGGCTTTAATTGCACCATTAGAATTAATTGATAGTAGCTTTTGGTGAAAGGATTACGTCAGTTGGGGATAACGTGTACTGATATGGTTTTTGAGGTTATAATTTTTGTCCCGGTAAAAAGTTCTTTATTTTTCATAAAAATAGAAGAGAAAATTTTTAGTGGAAAAATTTCTTTTGAATTTACTTAAGGGATACAGATGAAAGAGTCAATTGCAACTGATTTTGGTTTAAGACTTTTATTTTTAGCGTAACTTCTACAAAAAATCTCCAACGTCAAGGCAAAGTGTTTTGGTTTATAATTTACATTTTTTATCAAGCTGCTTTATAGCCAGCATGAATAATATTATATATTATTAATAGGATGATCGAATAAAAATTATTGTATGTGCTGGGTAATTAAGAAAATCTTAGTTTTTTAGTTTTTTTGTACTATTTTTGTATTTCATAATCAACTTATTTTTCCATACAATACTTACTTTTAATATTATCAGGCTAGACATCTGGAAAAACAATGCTTAAAATCAAAATCGAAACTTAATCGATTGAATGATTCAAATCAATATAAACTTTTTATTTAATTGGATTTTGGTAAATCAAGGAAGCTTGAAAAAATCTGAAAAACTGAGCGTATAGCTATAAAAATGATAGGTTGAAAATAAATAAAACTTTCAGCTTGATCCATTAATTTCCAAAATCCAAAGAAGTAATTGCATCCAAAGCTGTATAAGAGTAAAATTATTCGTAATGGGTCCAAGTAAGCTTTAAAGTAAAATCTGAAGTTTCTGAAATAGGTTTATAATCTGAAAAAAATCTTTAATCAAACTTATTATACTAGTTCTTTGAAGCATTTAAAGTACCGGCTCAGATAACTGTTCATAAGAAAATCATAAAAAAAACGCTTAAAATTTTGATAGTATTTTTTTTATTAAATTTTCAAAAAAGTAATTTTCTACATGCTTCTATGTATTTTTTTATTTAAAAAAGTAATAAAAAAGCATTTTATGTGTAGCTGAAAAAGCAATCCTTTTACCAATTAATTTTAGCAGCAAGCAAAAAGATTAATCTAACAATAAGTAAACTATGCAAATTAGCACAACAAAGAAATATTTAAATAACAAATTCATTAAATATTCGTTAATACAAAACAGCATAGAAATTAAATTCATTTCTATTGAATATCTTTTCCTATTATAAATCCCAAATTCTCTGATATCTCCAAAATTCACAATGTTTTCAAACTTTGAACATTTAGATTTCAGTACGAAAGTATTTATTTTTACAAGCAATGTTTTTTAGCCTTAAACCGTTTTTAAAGTGATATTCTTATTATATCTGATAGCTATTATCTTTAAGAGCATTACTTTAGATTGAACCCAGGTTCTGAAGTAAGGAACTTCAAAACATTTAACGAGTTAAATTTCCGCTGCAAGGCGATTGCAATCTGTCATAATGGAATTTATGAGTGTAGCTTGAAAGTTCACTTCCCTGAATGACTCTGGGAGCCTATTTCCTGTAGACAATATTACCGGAAAAGGAAGCATGATGGGGTATTGCAAGCAAAGTAACATGAAATCAACTTTAGCTAAAGGCAAATTGTATAGTGTATATGCTTTAACCCCTTTTTGGGTTATAAGAGTTCTCGCTTGGATACCACATTTCCATTATTACATTTTAAGTAGAGGGAGGCGTTATATCAAATTAAATGCTTATCTGGTTGATACATGAGCACTAAGTGGGATTTTATATCCAGAAGAGATTTAAATTTTAGATTCCTGCAAAGTTGTTTAGTATGATTTCATTTAGATAATGAAAAGTTTACTTGAAAAAACAGACGTAAAAAATTATATTTATAGGATTTTCAAGGACATACATATGCTTTTGGGGGAACATATATAAATAGTACGTTTTTTTTTATGTTTTTCGGTTAGTTTACACCATTTAATATAGTTTTGAAAAAATTCTCCTGGATTCTCTAATTTTTATTAAACTACAATATTTTTCTCAAGAATCGGTCTCATTTTTACACTTCCCATATCGTTTAAAAAAGTACCTTTTATTATTTTCCTATCAACAGTGGAACACTCTTTTAATAAAGAAGAACTAAATTCATCACAAAAATAGTGAAAAGTTATGAAGAAGTTTTAAACGTATATCGCCAGGAGTTTACACTCTTTACTTTTGCATAAAATAACGAAAAAATTAACCAAAAATGAGAGATGGTTACGTGCAAAATGTTCAGTGAAAGTAGGCATAAAGAAAAATGTTAGTAAAGCCAAAAAATCAGTTCTGAATGTTCAAAACATCAAATTTTCGATAGTTTATAATGTTTAAAATTTGTTAATTTTCCTATTGTTTATAAATTTGTTAATGTTTTTGCAGGAAAGTCTCTCACATTCTGGTTGAATTGACTTAATTGGCAACAGATCCTTGAGGACATTTTTCAAACTATAGACTTGCTTACTGCAAGTTTTGTTTATTTTCAATATACTTCAAAGCTACATGTCCAATTGAGCTCAAAATGTTGTATGATATTTTTAAGTCAATTAAATTTTCTTATTTTATCGACATATACAGTTTTATACAAAGTTGTAATAGTTTAAAGGAGAACTCAATATGAAGTGTGTCTTACTGAAAATAAAGAAAAAATACACTGAAAGAGCACAAAAAGTATAAAAATGGTCAGTATATGATCATTTTTTGGCAATAAAAATGAGGCTTTTTTTGTACAGGAGCTAGCTAATATAGCCATTAGCCGCCTGCCTGGAAAGAATATAAGGGTCTTTTCAGGGGTACGTTTATTTCAAGTATTATATTGGCAACGTATAATAAAACAGACCATTCAGAACCAATTAAAATTTGTTATTTCATGTTTTATGAGCGATCAATTATTGCATGCATGATGTGAAAAACACTACAAATATGAAAAATTCATACAACAAACTTCTTTTTTATAAATCTCTTTAGTCTTCGCTTCACCATATGATTTTTTCGATTACGGTTTTATTATTGATATTCTCAAAAACTTTACCTTTCTATTATCATTTTAAAGACTTCATTCCCAGAAAATTAATAACGTGTAACAAGGAAAAGTCAATCGTTCTTCCATTTTCTTATACAGTTTTAATTTAATAATTTAAAACTAGTTTTATTCTATAGTTTGTGAGCATAAAAATCTTTGTAAATAAAATACTAAGTCTACGCAGAATAAAACCTTTAGTTTGTTTTCAACAATATTTGTGTCCTATCCGCGTTTTCCTCTCTCAAAACTAAATATGAAATTTTTCTTTAACCGTTAAAATTCTCTCAACGTCTTTGTTTATTAGAAGTAAATCAGAAGAATTAAAACCACCACCGGAAAATTAACAAAACCAAAGCGGAACACTTTACTTGTAGCAAAAGTAGATTTTCATCCCTTTTGTCAGCATTAACATAAACATGTCATCTCGATATAATGAAAAACAAACCCATTAGGCTCATTTTATATCCATTTGTAAAGGATGTAGTAATGAGAATAGGGCAGCCAAGTTGGCAATATTCATTAACGGAAAAGGCGATCACCGTGTGCAATCTTGCTAAAGTGCTTTGTATTTTCTTCTTCAGTTGTTTTACTCATTGAACAAATCCTTTCAATGGTCTATCTTACTATTACATATATATGCTATATTTTACTTGATTTAACATGCCATACATAATTGTATATACCAATTCTATCAAAAGTCAAACTAAATACTTAAACAGATTTAAAGCACAAACCCTTTAAAACTGAAAAGAGTTTCTAGTCAAGAGACTGGAAGTATATGTTGATAATAACAATCATACAATGTAATAGATGTTGATTATTTGCAATTTCCTAAAAGGATGAGCTTTCTTTGTTAGCTTTTACCACTTAGTATTATGGGGGTAGAGAATATCCAGCAGGATTGTAGTTTTATTATTTACTTTGGTATGCAGCGTGCTATAAAAATGACAACAAATAACATCACGGGGAAAACTGATTAAAAACAATTTGTTTCTTTTGGATTTTTAATTAGAAGAGTTTTCTTTTTCTTTTTATTAGAAGATTTAATTTTATATACGCTGTAGAAAAGAAGTTTTGGCCTAAGGAATGCATGAGATTAGTGTTAGAATGCTGAAAATGTGTGTTATTAAATTCTTTGAAGATTATGTTAATTAGTAAAAAAAATATTCAACAAAATTTTATGATAAATTATGTAAGACTTTCTTTTTTTGTCATATAAAATTCGTTTTTTAATATTATTATACATTAGTTAACAATGAAATTTAACGAATGGTAGGGACTGTTCTAATTAATTTAGAGATAAAATTAGTTAAATATATTCATAGATGTTACTGGTAATAAAAAATAAAACAAATTTCCCATTAATTTTAGAAAATATTTGGAAGATTAAGTCCAAATATTGATACAGAAGTGGTTAATAATTTTAGTTGTAGTTTTTCTATTGTTTTTTAAGTTATTTTTTTATAACAAAGGCTTTGAATTAAATTTAATTTGAAAAAGTTTATTTAAAAGAGCTTTTTATAAGATTGTATTTTTGTATACGATGTAAAATTAAATTAAAATATCTCGAGATTATTTATATTAAAAATGGTCATCAATTTATTTTTACTTTAGTATACTTGGTATTTTAGAAAACTAAAACTTGGTTGATTTGTAATTTAATGAAGACTGATAAAACCAGAATTTTTAGCTGACATTAAATTTTAGGCACAATTTGTATATGCGAGTGGGTATATGTATATATTTAGTATGAGTTTAGTATGAATTTATTTTCTTTACCTCAAATCCTTACTATTCATTACATTATTGTTGACAAAGAACGGTTTTACTTTAACTTTATGATTTCTAGCAACGTTATTAAAATTCTGACTAAACTGTATCTATCAATGAATGCCAAAATTTGTATAGTCAAAAAATCTGAAATTATATTTTATTATTCTACATTCTAACATTTAATATTTGTTGCCTTTTTTGACAAATTTTACACTTTTCATTGCATCAATTTTAACAAATGCAGATGAAAACAGTGTTATAATGACGAAATATTGTTCAACGTAAAAAACCAATTATAAATCTACGAAAAATATTTAATTTTCAAGAAAAAAACAACTATAAAATTGAATAATCCTGAGAATTATAAAAATTTTGAAACCCTGCTATGATTTTCTTAGTTAGTTCGTTTTTTACAAGGTGAACATTATTATTCTTATAAAAAAATTCCAAAGTCCAAAGTCCAAAATTAAAAAGGAAACATATTTGTTCACGCATCTTTCAAAGGAAAGTAGAAATATAAAAAACAAAAAGATTAATGACCGTAAAATAACTAATGGCTGAAAATAAGTAACGCACCTTAACTTTATATAAATGAAAAATTCCAATATAGGAAATAAAGGCTCGTGACCTTCACGATAAGAGGGAAAATTAATGAAGGTAAATGATTCTGTTGACAAGTGGCTGATTTATTGATTATGAATTCAAATTTTGTACCGAAAATATTTTTAGCCTCATTGAGTTAATTGCGAAGAACTTTTTAATTAATTGAATTTAAAATATTAATCTGTCGGATTGTTACTAGTTTATATCATGCCGTTTTTTGAAAAAAGATTTCATAAGAAATTTCCTCAGGAACAATAAGATGAATGACAAAAAATTCCCATTACAGGAAAAAGAAGTTTAATTCTTAAATGTTAGTAAATATAATAGATATATTGGGCATATATTTACATGAAGCTTAAAACCGCTTGGAATTGCAAAAATTAGACCAGAATGGTGTCAAGCAAGAGAAAATAACTATGTATTTGGTCCAAAAGTCAAAAAAACCTATGGCTAAACATTACAAATGAAGAAATTTATTTTCAGCCCTTCAGGATATTCTTTATTGTAAGTGCCTGATAAATTAATAGGTGAACTTCTCTAGCTCTTTTTAGAAAGGCTCCAGAATGGAGCTTATGATAGATTTTCACGTTCATACTCTATCCTTTATATAATTTGCATATATCTGCGGGCTATGCCCATATAAGCATTCTATCGCAATATATTATACATTTCCCATTAGGTTTATAAGTTATCGCCAAGGAGCAGATTGAAGTTATAAATAAACTTTTAGATAATAATAGAAACTTATTGTTACTTCTGTTCAGTTTTGAACAAATATCGCTTTTTAGTAAAGTTTATATTAAAGAGATTCATTTTAATTAAATAAAGGAACTTCTATTTGATTCCTTGTAATAAAATGAATAAAATTATTAATAAGAGTGCCCAGCTTAAGAAAAAAAGTTATCTTTACTTTGAAAGCATTTTTAAAATTTAAATGGGTTATGCATAAAATTCAAAAAATGATAATATTTTTTTGATAAATATTTTAATACGAATTTATATAAAAATATACAATAACTAATTATATGTACACAGTCTCTTTTTAGCTTAAAATTGATGTATTTTTAAAATCAATCTAAAATAATGTCACGATATAATACAATTTTTATCTTTATCCTTATCGCCTGTATCAGGTTGTTTTCTTTTTTTATCATATGCAATTGCATCATTGGGTACATAGCTAACACGGACACCACCATAATGCCGTCTTTCTGGCAGCTGATATAAATAATCTTCAGAACTAGAAGAACTAGATGAACAAGTTGAACAAACACTAGAAGCATCTGATTCAATTACATCATTATTTAATGAATGAATTTGACCTGATGTAGATGGCCCAGGATTACTTATATGTTTTGATGTTACTAAACTTTTACATGTTTTACGTCGTCGACGACGTCTTGTAGATGAATTACCAGATGAATAATTTCTTGAATGTGGCAAATTATCTGGTATACCTTCAAATCGAACACCTTTTTTTTTTTCTTGAATTGGAATTTCATTTCCTGTTATAGATTTATTTAAATCAGGTACATTCGATGCATTTGATAAATTTGGAGTGGGTAATTCTGGTGCTTCAATATTTTGTGTAATAGAAAACTCTGAATAATTCATTGAACGATTTTCAGATAAAAGTTCGGGCATACTGGAAGCTAAACTAGGTTCTACATTATTTCGTAAGTGTAGCGGGAGGTTATTTGTACTACTTAAACCTCGTGGTGGCCAGTCATCAAGTTTAATGCTCATATCGGTTAAATCAAATGAATCTTTTGTGATTTGTTGTTGAGAAAGATTTTGATGACATGTTTCACTAGGGTATGATAATATTGTACGATTATGCGATGAATTTGATGGGCCGGGTGATATATCAGTATATTCAGGCCATCTAGTTTCGTTTAAATCTGATTTTTCGAATTTCTGATCTGTTAGTGTATTAAATATTGGATTTTCTATATCAGATGAACTTTGTAAGTGGTATATAGGAGAAGAAAAATTTTGCATTGGTGATAATGGTGGTGTTGTTGATTCATTATTATAATCATTTGTTGTTGACTTATTTATACGTATACGCTGCGGCCTACAACCTGGCCCTGAGCTATCTGATGGTGTTGGGGGTTCTCCTTTACTGCATGCAATTGAGCAATAAATTGAACCACGTCTTGGTAAAAAAGGCCGGCCTAATAAAGAACAGCGACAAGTATTACATGAAAAGCATTCATCTGTAGCATGCCAATGTTGTCCATCATGACTCATTTGCCCCTGATCAACTCCAATAGCCTCACCACAATATTCACAATATTCAGCAAACATTGAATCAAAACAACTTAAACAATAAGGTTTACCATCTCGCATTATATAACGTTGGCCACCAAGCTGTTTGTCACATTCAAAACACGCAAAATGATTCATATGCCAAGCACGTCCTTCTGCTTCAGTACATTCATCAGCAAGGATTATCTTTAAAAGAAGTTATTTATTTGTAATTAAGGTATAAAAATTAGAAAGCAAAAAAAAGTAGAAAACTTACTTCATCACATGCTGAACAACGTGGCTTAAGGGTTTCAGCATGATGTCGCCCGCAATACAATCGTCCATCTCGATGAAAATATATTAAATCGACTAGAAGCTCACGGCAAACACAACAAATGAAACAACCTGGGTGCCATAACATATTGGGGCCAAAACGTGATGCAAAAACTGCAATATCTCCAACAGAAATTGAGTCTTCGCACTGAAATTTGAAAATGATAAATTTTTCACTAAGTATAAGTAAATGAAAATTAATTTTTAAAATTTTATATAGGTATATTGGGTTCGATATGCTGCTTAGAATGAATGGCGAAAAGATCAAGATATATCGAAACATTCCAATACTTTATCATATGCCTTTGAAGAATGAAGACGCCAAGTAGTAGCTCATATTATGTTGAAAAATATTTTTAATAAAGAGACTTTTAATATTTTCATGGCCAGCTTCTGTGTGTGTAACGTTTTTTTAGATTTTTAGTAATATAAATGGTGTTAACAAGGTCCAAAAGCTGACTAAGCGAAGAAACAACAATATATATACATATATATATATATACATATGGATATAGAGGATACTTCCATATCCTAGATAAGTGTTTCTTATAATTTTGTTCAATTATATTCAACACTTAATAAATATTTGCTTTTTCTAAGCCAAATGAGTGCCAAATTAACAAAATTATCAAAAAGTTTATTCAAAATACCACAAAATATTTATAAGAAATAATTTCATAATTCAATGTCTAGAAATGTTTATGAATTTTAGATTTGGCAGACTGAAACTAAAAGTATAGAAAAACTGTACAAAATCATGATTGATCAAAAAAATTAAATTAAGGCTCATTTTGAAAATACAAAAAAACGAAGAATAAGGTCCAAGGGCTTACTACTTTTTGGTTATTGGTAAGTATACTAATACAGTCGAATTGTGGAAATTTATTAAAGTCTTTAATGAGAAAATAACGAAATACAAAGCCCAATATTTCAAAAAATTAACCTAATTTTTAACTTCCGCCTGATTCACTTTTTTCTATATAAAACCCGACATAACAAATATGAAAATTCACTTAATTAGTGTGAGAAGCAATCAATGTTAAAATTCCCTGTGGTTTTTTACAATAATATTTGGTTTCCATTATTAATAGCTTTTTATTTATCTAAACAAAAATATATCAATTAAATTTTGTACCAACTTACCCCTTCACATGGTCGAACATTTAAAACTTGCCGGACAGTACCTCGACCCAATGCTTCTCGTTTCCTTTGAGCAGAAAATAATCTTAGCTCCTTTCTTTCTTCATCTGTTAATGAATGACAATATCGAACCTAGAAATTATGAAAAAAAAAATAATGATAAAAGAAATTTTTTATTTGTTTGTGATTTGATTCCAATTAAATAGAAAATATTTAAATATCTTACTTCATTGTCATGCGGCGGAAGCTGTTGTAGTAGTTGACGAACACGATACCGTTCTCCAAGACTGTTAACATATGGCACCTTGTCATCGGGTATTTGAGAGAAATATAGGCGAACCTAGAATTTAACATAAAAAAAAACTAGTATAATTATATTATTAACATTTTAAATATCACTGCCTGAAAACTTTTAGCTTATTTTTATATAGTGAGAGGTTATTTTGGTTGAATCAGACATTATCGAGGTCATGAATTATGCAAGGCCGTTTGGAATTTGTTTCGATGATATCATTTCATGTTGTGATTTTTCTAATTTTCTTCTTTTTCTTCTTCTATATCTATTTTCTTACTGTTATGCTATTGATGTCTTAATAATTAAAAAAAGTTATTTTCTAAAATGTATAGAGAGCTCAATATACGATACTGGACTAATAGCTTTAATAAAGTTTAAAAGAAAATTAGTTTCGACAGGTATTATGGCCTAATTTTAAAAGAAAATACGAATTTATTATAAACTGGTGTAATAAAAATTGAATTAAGATAAAAAAGTAGATGACTATCAGATAGTTACTGCGTCAACGACATTTAGGTATTTACTATCATAATTTAATTTCGTATTTGTACGGTGAAAAATCCATAAAAATGTTTTGATATTACAAGATTTAAATACAGCTAATATTTTTATATATTTTGTTGAAAAATATAATATGAATATGAATAAGATTTAAAAATGTCGAAAAAAAGATTTGCTAGTTTTAGCTAATTGTAAGTCAAAAAAAGGAATGTGCTTTAAAAATAAAGCATTAAATATTAAATATTACAAAAGAAGTTTCTACTTTTTATGAAGGCTTTCCCCCCAATAAACATTTAAAATCCTTATAACTGTGCATATCGATTTTAGTTTAAGCCTATTCTTCATTTTTCATACAAAAGCAAAAATTTTTTCCCTAGGGATACAACATCAATTTAACTTTGTTGATTTTTGTCCTTTGTTTATTCTTATTTTCCAAAAAAAAAACAAGAAAATAAAAATATATTTTAACGACGAACCACCATATTTATTGATAAAAATGACTTTAAGATATTTTTCTATGAAAAATGATAAATGCTTCATGCTTGATACTCGTACTTGCAGGTATTTTCAATCAATTTACTTCAAACTTTTTCCTTATCATAGAATGTATCTTTTTATTTGTTATATTCCTTCTAAGCATTCTGTGGTTTTTGTAGGAGTCATTCATGAAATGAATACTACTAGTCACTATTTGTAGTATCAAAATAAAACAATTTGAATTTTATGAATATGAATTTTATCATTATTATTATATCGATTGACTCACTTCTTTGAAACTGGTGTAGGAGTTACAAGCTGTGATTTGATATTTTCTTTCATAATAAAACAGTGAAGTTAAAACATCAAACAACGTATGCTTCAAATTGAACTAATTCATTTTTCAACCAAGTTTAAAAATTTAATGGAAAAAATAACCTAATTATCACAGTTTTAGTTGTATTTATAAAGTATGCTGCCAATAATCTTTTTTTAAGAACTGAAAGGAAATGTTAATATCGAAAATTTTGATTCCTTACATTGTAAAGTGTTTTATAATAAAAAAAGTATGAATTTAGAAAATTTGAGAACTTTGAGAAACTTTAAATTATTTTTTAAATTAATTTAAAAGAAGTTTAAATTCCAAAATAATACATAATTTATGGAACTATATTTTTTATGTTAGTGATATCAACTTTTGTCAAGTTTAAATTTTTCAAATATTTAACATTTTTTTTTGTGTGCTGCAACAAATAATTCTTAGAATCAATGTACTGGGATGAGGAATTTTATAGTCAACAATCCAGCTTTTCTCCAAGGAATATTCACAGAGTTGCTGTTAAAAGCTGTTAATGGCTTGTCTGAGATTGTTATTAGTATAAGTAATTTTAATTTCCTTATTTTGAAAATATTGTAGTACAGAAATCATGATTTGTTCAATTTGTCTTGTTTGAGTTACTTTTAGTATTGAAAGGCATTGTGGTCAGCTAGCATAACAAATTTTGAAGTTAAGTAAATACTTTTAAAGGAGTATTTCATTGTCTGAAAAATCAAAAAAGTTTAGATGTATGCTGAATAAAATAATGTAAATGCTGAGTAAAATAATGTTGAAATTAAGTCTTTTGAGTAGAACAAAGTTATTTTTAAGTACGGGCTTGATTTTTTAAGGGAATGTGTTTGCCAAAAAACTTCTTGTAAAATGATGTCGTGTTGGAAGAGCCAATAAGAAATAAAAATGTAATGAACCTAAACAATCCAAGTTTGAATTGCAATCCAAAAAGTGACAGGTCACTTTTGGAGTGGACCGTTAAATTTTACTAATATGTTAAACGAACTAATAAATATTTATTTTCAAAAATATGAGTAAAACAAAATTTTTATATATTAGGAAAATATTGCGAGTGTTGATTACATTTTTTAGCAAATATTTAGAATGGTGATATTGCAGTTTACTTATATTTTAAAAAGTACACATCACAGTACTGTTTGTTTATACTTGAAATTTTTCTTTAAAAATAAATAAGCTTCTGGCCACTTCTAAAGCTAATATTTAGCTGGGAAATAATCAATCGTAATCGTAAAATTCTTAACAAAAAATGTAAGTAAATAAAACTACACATGCTACTTTCCCATTTCTACTATTATCAGTCATCTTAAGACATTTTAAGGTACCAGAATAATGAAATATCCTTAGAAATCTACTTCTATTGAACTTTCTATTCACAAAGTTATCTTTATTTTTCTATATCCTTGTCCCTCATTTGATGAAATCCCATAATCCGATTGTATACAACAAAAAAACAAAAGATTCATACAATGCCATCATTTATTTACACTCTGTTCTGGTTTGGATTCAACGCTTAGTAGAACAATTCATTTCCAAATAGCCCCCAGGATGGATTACGCTCGTTATTGATTTATGCCTTATCTGGCTCCCTTAATTTTCGTCACGGTAAATCTTTACCAAAGGTAAAGGAAAGATATATTTTTGGTTAAAAAGAAACTCAAAGTAGAAGACACTTTTGAAAGTTATTTGTGTGAAAATAATAATTTTTCTTCCTAATATAAACAGAAAGTTGTAAAATTAATGAAAAATGTTAAAATGTTAATGGAAAAATTTATGAAGTTCTGTATTTTTTTATTTTTTATTTTTATTTTTTCTTTATCAAATTAAAGAGCAAGCTCAGCTTTTAAGAGTTTTTTTTTAAGATTCACAAATTTAAATTTTTGTATTGAAGGCATATAAATAGGAGAATTTGGTCAATTAGAATGCTAAGACGAAGGATAAAAAGTTTTGGCTTGTGTTAAGGTGTTTATTGATACCAATTATTATTATTAAATATCAATATCTTTGATAAATTTTTTTGTAAAAGAACATCAAATTTTTATAAATTTAATATTAATGTTAAATAATAGTTTAAGTTAATAAAATACGGAGAAGAAATCGAGTTCTAAGGGTCAAATTTATACTGTTAAAGTACTCTTTTATAATACAAAGTCATTTTCCACTTTAAAAATTTAATTTAAGATGTCTTAAAAAACTGTTGTATAAATTATCAACACAATGATCTTGGTAAACTTTGATCATTATTCCGGATTCAGAATAAGTTTTCAAATCTGACTTGAGATTTATTTTTTTTCTTTTGTATTACACTATCGACAAATTTTTAAATTTTTCGCTAAGCTCGACAAAAAGATGTTTTTTAGGGTTACTTTGGGTCGCTGAATTCGAAAATCACAATCATTTTTTTTATTAAAAGAAGCATTTTTGAGATATTCTCAAAAAACGTGCTTTTTGGGTGTATTTTCTTATATTGGTCTGCATCTCAGATAATAAGTTTTTGATTGGACGGTTTTTAAATGCTATTATTTTTTTCTTTTAATTAACATAAGGAAAATCAAAATCAATAAATATTTGACAAAGTTACAGGAGATCAAATTTGAAAAAAGTTTTTAAGTAAAATTTTTTTAAAATGAAAGATAAATTTGTTACAAAAATTTTGGTATTAAAATACTTTAAGATCCAAAGATACCATGAAAATTAGGAAATTTTTAATAATATTGCATTATTACATTAAGAGAGCGAATCATATTCTGCCACACCAGGCCAGATGATGTTGATAAAAACCTTTGTTTTACCCAAAGACAAAAAATGTTATAAGCAATGAGGTTTGTTTTTATTTACCTAAAATAAATTGAAAGCAAGCATAAAATATATAATGTCACATTTTGGTTTTAATAACATCTAAACTAGTTGGTTAAATTGCCTGTCAAAAAGATTAATTAACATTACATTTAAGCATTTTTGTTAGAATTTTGATAAGGATCAGCTACTGATATTCTAGTTATCCACAATTTACGCTTGAGTGCAGATTTAAATGCATAACACAACGGGTACCATCTTTTGTAGTCTTCGGACAAATGGATACAAATAAAGAAGTTCATCTCAGTCAAGATCATGGATTGAGATTATATTCACATGAATATACACATATATATATATATATAGACTGATATCTTAACTTGCTTCTTACCAACAAGGATTTAATTGAAAGTAACTTGGTTTTTGCTATCAAAATTTTGCACTTGTATCACACGGATGGCAATTTTGATTATGATCTTCTATTTTCAGATAGAAGTACTGATCAAAACTACTAGCTTAACTGATGCAAAGGATTTAAGAATTTTTAGTTAAGAAAAATAAGAACAACAAAAATATATGTATAATAGATATTTAACAATTTACCTGATCAGGTCTGAGTCCAGGTGGAACCCAAGTATACTCCTCTAATGCACATCCACTGTCATCGTCCGATTGGGAATGCCGTTGAATATCTAACTGAGGGCCTACAAAATAACTTGGATGTGTTGTTTGATGATGATGTAGTAACGGTGAAGAGACACCAGGTTTCCCAGGTGATGCAGTTTGTGTTGTTGTTAATTTTACTGCCTGAAATCCTGATGGTGGTAGTCTTTCGTTTGTCATCATAACATTTGTCTGAGATGTTAATAAATGTTGAGATATTTGTCGTTGAATTGGTAGAGGTGATGTTGGCAATTGTGATGTTGTATTTTTTATTAACGATGGTATAGTTGGTGTTGATGGTGAATACATTAATCCAGTACCGGTACAACCACCATCCTCGCCTGACGTTGAATTTTCTTTTAATTGTGAATGTGGCATCTGTTGTAGGAATGACATTGGTGTTGTACGTTTTAATGGCCTAAAAAAAAATTAAATATAAAATTTAAAAAAATTCTGTTTAATTTTATATGTATTTTTCTTAGTTTTATTCTTTGCTCTCAAGAGTTAATATTATAGTTTAAGTGCATATATCTTAAGCTAATTTTATTACTTTAAGCAAATTATTTAATGACTTTAGATACATCTGCGTATAAATACTATGCAAATAAGTTAATTTTTTTTTTATTTTCCATTAGCTTCATGCAAAGGAATGCATAAATGTGCAATTAGAATAAAAATTTTAGTTGATTGTATTGCAATTATTTAATTTTTGAAATGTTACCTTAATTTATAAGATTTGGTTTCATGATGAAAATAATTTAAAAGAAATTTTTTGTTTTTCAGGGTATTTCTAATGAACAACGCCTCTGATTTGATGCAAAGACGTTTGATGGATTATAATGTTCTTTATTTTACAGCTTAAAAAAAAACCTTGAAAGGTCAAACTAAAGAAACAAAAGTCTTCGTTAGTTTTCCCAACTACTGCTAGCTAAATCACCCTATAATTAACTATTACTGATAACAGTTACAAAATAATGTATCTCAGTTTTTTTCAAAAAACCACGAAAGTGAAAAATGAAAATGAAAAACGTTAAAAGTTTTTTTATAAGTAATTATGAAAATAACCAAAAGCAGCCTTCAAAACTTGTAGCCGAAGTTATGAGATTGGATAGGTGCGATCTCTTACCCATAATATAAGTACCATAAACGTTTTTTTTGTGGTTCATTATAATCATATAGTTTTATATTTGTATGAATAACATATTTCTGTTGGATAATTATTGTAGCCTTAAAGAAAAATCTTGTATATGTAGTCATAATGTGTATGTGAATCCAATAAGTTTACCACAAAACTAGTTCTAATATTTTCATGCTATTCGGTTTTGCTTTTAGAATCTATTTTAACGTATTATGAAAGTATTTCTCACTTCATTTTACTTCATATTAAATAAAATGCTCTAAAGGAACAGGTCTAAAAATTTCTAAAAGGCCAAAATAGTTTTTTTTAATTGGAACAATTTTCACTTTATACGGCAGAGATTTTAAATTTCACAGAGTTATTTGAAGCTTCGTAGTATTTTAATGGATTATCGGGCGTTTTATTATGTTTTCTTCTTAAAACCTTGGATTCACGTAATGGATTTATTTTTTTTGGAGTGTTTTTTAGACATAAAACTAACTGGTGAGGTACCTGCTTATAGAATCTTAAATTAAGGAAATTTTTTTAGACTGTTACTTATTGATTGATTTAAAAGTAAAACATTATAACATATGCTTCTTAATTAAAGCGCTTCATATCTAATGTGACTTCAGTTTTATCTAATGATTTTTTTCCGGCTTTATGTTTTGCAGGATTTAATAATTCATGACAGCTAATTAAAGAATTTCGTGCTTACTCATAACTTTTTTTATATTACATAATTGTTTGAGTAGCTTATATAAATGAGAAAAGTCACAGAATTTTAATAAATTATATTCTCATTATCAAAGTTAATTAAGTTAAATATTTTAAGTTATTTTACAAATTTATACATATAAAGAAGTTTTAAATAAAGAAAACTGTTTTACATCATAATTGCTTATCTTTTAATAATCGAAAAGGTTTTTTTTTTTAATTTTTGACTTTTACTTCATTTGAAAGTTTTCTCATTTTTTCAATTTAATTTTCTTTAAAATTATTTGAATTTCATTTATTTCTAAAAGCAATTTTTGTTAGTATTTAAGAAGTTCTTTTTCAATTTTAAATTTCTAGATCTATTTTTTGAAATGCCTTTTGGCAGTTTTCTACATGTTTTTGTAATATTTATCTGTAAATTTACTAATAAATTTTACCTAAACATATTGAAATTTAATTAGTTCATATTATTAATATTATAAGTTTTCATAATTGCTTTGGGAATTATTTTTGAAAATTCGTTTGTATAAATATTTTTTTGAATACAAACCTTCAATCCTTTTAAGTGTATATTAACCCATGGGAAGAATTAATTTGCATAGTTCAAGTGCAACCAAACAAAGGTAAAAAGCCATTGAAAATAAATTTTCATGTATGCTAAGTTCAACTTAGCTGTAAAGTTGCGAAACCATGGAAATTAAATTAAATTGAACGTTTCCACTACGTACAGACACCATGCAAGCATTTACTATTTGATTTACAGCTAGGCGTATTCACTTCAATTGTTGAAAAACTCATACCCGTTTCCAGATAAATATTTAGAATAATTTTCATGAAGTACTCGTATTTAACACAGCAAATATAACTGTAATATATGTGTGTGTTTTTGGTATGTATAAACTGTGATATCGGTATATATTTTTGCCAGTTTTTGCTTTTTTTGGTAAAAATTTAATACATAAAATACTTTGGGGATTAGTACATTTTTTCACTTTATGAATCAGTACAGCACTAATTTTGTAGTTACTGGATTGGTTTTCTTTTGCGAAAAAATCTGTAATAAAGGGAATATAAAAAATGAGTGGCTTAACTCTAAAAATTAAATAAATGTAAGCCAGAAAATATAAAAGACGACTTGGGGTACAGTTCGGATAAAGTTAATTTTTATTCCTTACAGCATTTAAAGAAACAGAAATACAACATGGAGTCGTATTTATATATGCATATACATTATATATATGCATATATGTATGATGTAAACTGATTTAAATTAAACTAAATACATTTAAAAATTTTAAAATTAACCACAGCAAAACTGAAACGGCAAATTTGTGGAGAACAAATTCTTTTTGAAATTCTCTGGTTATAAAAAATACGTCAGTAACAAAATCTTTTATGACTGCAAGTATAGGGCGAACCAATATATACATATGATCAACATCACCAGACGACTTCACAAGAGGAAAAGCTTCAATAGCGGAAATAATTCAATTCATGGGCCATTTTGGTCAATAAATGATGAATATCATAATAAAGCGAAAACAATGGGCCTGAAAATTTCGTATTCTGATCTAATACAGAATTTCACTACGAAGAAGGATCACGATTTTGGACCAAGGGACCAAAAATCAATCTGCTCCAACTCCTTGGCATTAGAAGTCAATAAAATATGTCGTTTCAACACTACAGTTCCCAGAAAAGGCAGATTAAACGGTAAAAAATTGACAAAAGAATATTGGTGGCTCATAAATTTAAACAAAAAAAAAACAATAATAATAATAATTGATTTTAATGAGTTAAATTAATTTAGTTAATTAAGATTAGTTAAAATTAATTAAGTTTAGTTAGGAGAGTTAATTATGATAGTTAGAAAGATATTGTATTTTATTTTTTTTTTAAATAGTTCATTAACATAGTTTGGAATTTTCTATACCAGAAGAAATAAAACAGTATGCCAGAGCAATATTGTTTTAAAAAAAGGGGTAAAGAATCCCCAAAAATTGGTTTAATTCACGTAAACACGCACGCTTAGTGCAGAAAAAGTTTTCAACCTGCAAGAAAACTAGAGTAGTATTTGTAGACATAATTAAATAATTATATAAGTTTTTTTTTTAGTATTTATGTATCTAGATTGTTTTAGATTTAAGTTCAAACAATTAGTATGTTTTTAAAAGAAAAACCGCGAATATGTGGTCTGACATCAAAGTACCTATTTACATCGAAATATAAGTTTTATAAAGAAGCTAGCTAGCTAAGATTCCAGTATATATATAAACATTTTTTTTATAAAGAAATGTCTAAATTCTAGTTAAGTTTCGTATGTTTTAACTTGCGTAAGTTAAATAAAGTTTGAGGAACATAAACATTGCCCTAAATTTTTTCAAATTTGTATATTACTATAATCTCTAAAAACCTACAGAAAAAAAGTCAGCATAATATTAGAGAGACCTATTAAAATTTGTTTAAGTTGTAATATTAAAATATTTTTTTATAGAAAATGGATTTCAGGAAATAATACTAATGAGAAGTAGAGTATGATGGCTTACACCTAGATCCATAGCAAGGAAAAAATTTGATTTTTTATTCATGATGATGATCAAATACAATAAACAGTGTCCATTTTGCATATTTTCGTGTATCATGTGGCTAGTTAAATGGATAGAAAGAACATTTAAATAGAAAAATACATGAAGGTATTTGTATAACATTTGAAAAAACAAAGGAATTGCTTAAAATTGGTAGTTTTATTGATAAGCCTACGGCTATCCACATAATGCAGTGGCCAAATGTACTAATCAAATGTACTACCATTTGTGTATATATATTAAAATAAGTGCCTATACTGGGCCTTAGTACATTTTGATTAGTACATATTTTAATTTGCTTATCTTTGTTGTTATTAAGAATGCTTTACTTCATATTTACAATTAAGCTTAACCTAACTTCCACAATTAATCACTACCAAATGATTCTTGAAAGAGAATCCGAAAAATTACTCAAAATTTCCCCTCCTTGTTGCCATAAGTTGTGTAGTACAATGAACTAGCAAAACAAACTCGATTTAGATTAGTTTATTTGAGAAATAGTACATTTTGACAATTTAACGCGCTATATCTGAAAAATTAAGGATCTATAGCTTCAAGATACTGTCATCAAATTCAATAATTTTTCTTTAGTTCTAATAGAAAAACTAGTTGGATTTGATTTATTGACCATTTGTTAGACTCTCAACTGGTAAGTTATGATAGTTTACACCTTATTCAAATACTAAGTAATATACATATATTACCGTATTTGTATATATGGCACACTAGTAAATTTCTTTTGCGTTTAAAAAGCAAAACATCTTATTCTAAAGGTAATTAATTGTAATACTATTGACATTACTTTTAATTACTAAAAAAAATTAAAAGACGCCAATGTGAAAATCTATTCAGGGAACTCATCACTTCTTCGTATGTAACATCCTCTGTCATATGAGTTTCCTAAGTCCCATTTCACAGTAATATTCTAAAAGAAAATAATATATGTATCTACATAAAGTTCACACAAATTGTTCAGTGTGGTATCTATAGAAGGAAAACATAACCAGATCAATGATTTGATGCTAAAGCCTAACGATGAAATCTTTTATACTTAAAGATAAAAAACTGTACTGACTTAAGTTACCTGTGAAAAACCTGAAATTGCAAAATAATTATGTTAGATAACAAACTTATGATTATGACATTATAACTGTAAAATATTGGAAACTAGGTTCCTGATCACTTAATATTAGTCATTTCTTATGATAGAAATTTTTCTGATAATAATTACAGGAAAGGTAGTTGAGAAAAAAACATATCTTAAACGAGTATAAAAACACTTTACTTTTTAGTAATTTAATTATTTTTATCTATGATTAAATTATGAAAAGTTTTATAGTTCATGAAGATATGTATGAACAGTCGACAATTGAATTTCAATAAATTTGTTGTCAATGGTTAATAGGACATTTATAATAACATTAGATTTATGATAATTACAATTAAAAGATTTATTGTGAAAAAAGTTAAATATTCAATGAAATGCAAGATATCTTAAAAAAACTATTATAAGTTTTAGTGAAAATAATGTCCTTTCTATATTTAGGAGAATATCTGATATAAATTTGTGAGATCTAACTTTTTTGGATTTTTCAAAGTAAAACTTTGGCTTTTACAGAATTTTTTGGTATTTAAATAATTTTTATATAATGCACCCAATTGCAAATTTCATCCCATAAAAAATCAAAAAAATTATGCCTTGATTAGCACTTTAACTAAAATTTACAATAAATCCTAAGGATGTATTCGGACTTTTGTAAATCTAATTTCTTTTGCTTCAACTTTGGCTGAATTTTTGCATTGGATGTGAATCCATGATGATTTATGATAATTTCTATAAATAGTTTTAGATGAATACCAGAAAATTATGTTTTTGCAAGTTACTATTTGAAAAAATTGTTCAGATTTAAATTGAATTTGCAATTGTTTTTGAAAAACTTAAGCACTTGAGTATTGGCAAACATAATTATATAGCTTTGATGGATTACAAATTAAAGAAATGAAATAATTTTAAATTTTAATGTTTTTGCTAAAAACTAGTGAAAAACGAGTTGAACAAAGTTAAATTTTTCAATTAAGAGCGGACAGCATGAAAAGAGAAGAGAAAATTACCGATTGATCTTTATTATATTCTTGTCTATTCAATAAGATTTATACTAATAATAAAATATAGTTCAAATTAAATTGGTAATAAACAGGATGATTTTTTTAAACAATGAATCAAAATTTGATGATTAATCAAACTATATAAAAAGGGTTTGTTATGTGTCTGTTAAAACTAAATATTTCATTAAACAGAGTTATAATGTCTACAGTTTATATACACTTATTACTGTTTTAAGGATTTTGTTGGTTTTCAAGACTTAAAAGATCATATCTTCTCTAATTGTTGTGCAATATAATTAACGAAATATTTTGTTTGAACTCTTCTTCAAGCTTCTGAAGAAGATAAATAAGCTTCTGAGAAATATTTTATAAAATTTTCAAAATTGGGAGCAAATTTCTTTTAACCTCTCAGAATAAAGTTCATTTGGCGCTGTCACGATAACTCATCTAAAGTGGCGAAAAGAAAATTATTTATTTAACAAATGTATTCAGTTTGTGCTTGGATGAAGAAAATGATTAAAATTTGAATTTTTGACAGAACTGTGTTAAAAAGTACTATATTTGGCATGATTTGCTTCAATTTGTAAAACTAGTTGTAATAAAAATTCTTAAAGCACTGCACAGCACTTTTGCTTTTTAGTTTGAAAATCTCTTCTTTTAAATTTTCTAAGCTTCATTTTTAACATTTAACAAGAAGCAAGTGGAAGTTTCTTTAAGGATTATAATTTTCATTCTAGTTAAAAGGTTATGTTTCAAGGTTTTTTGTTTTAATAACTTTGTTTTTCACTTTGTTTGCTTTTCAAAAAAGTATATAAATGGCTTTTAAGGAATCTAGTTTAAAAAAGTGTCGATTCTTATCATTCATTGGAAGTTAAATATATGAAAAATAATAAACAAAAAATTTCTTAATGTTTTTAGAAAAAGATTTTAATCGTTTTTCAATATTTTAAGCACACCTTGGAGACTAGAAAAAAGTACTATATTTTATTTTGTTAGTTCTTTGATCGTATAAGCTTCAGGGTAACAAAGTGTTAACTGAGAGAAATATAGAAAGTTGTATGGCAAGAAAAAGTTTTTTGTTAATTAAAAAGCTCTATTTTACTAATTTTTAATCAAAGTAGAGAAACGACATTAATTTCATTAATTTTCACCGCTAATATATCAAAAACAGTCTCCATGCAAATACAGGGTAAACAATATGAAATTGAAGATAGTTTTCAATAACAAAAGTATACATCTATTGAGACTTTCATTCTTCAAAATTTAATAGGAATGCAAAAAAGATTTATTACACATTTGATTTCTTGTTAAAACTGAACATTGACCACGCTCCATTGGAGTGTATAGAGACTCCTAATCAACTTTCAATGATTACTTCTATTCAGTATCAGACCACATGTGGGATAATAGCAGGCAGTTTACCACAGACTATCATTAGATATGAAAATTCAATTTTCCTAGGCATACATCATGAATTCGATTTAACTTCTTCAATTATGGCTTTCCGTATTTTCTCAGTGAGAAATTCAATTTTTCATTTTTAAGTTGCATCATTTGATATTCTAGTGCTACTAATAAACTCTATTCTCCTTTACAAAAGTCTTGTGTGTCGAGGAGGTTTTATGTGGCGTTTGCACGTGCTATTTGCTCTATCTACGAAATGCTTGAAGCTAAATGTTATTAGTTTTTATTCTATTTGCAAGAGAATTCTTGAAGACAGGCTGGAAAATAGTGAGAGAAATTTGATTGATTTAATTTAATAATGGTAAGTCATGAAAATCTAAGAAAATGTGAGAATTTTTTTAATTTTGATTTATTGATCTTGAGTTTAATTTTATAAAATTTTCGACCGAGTTAGTCTTGTTATATTACTAACTTTATTATATACTTGTTATATTTATTTTTGACATTTATTAATAAATTTAGGTTGGTAGAACCTTTAATATACAAGATGTGAATGATTTATCAGCTGGGATTAATCATAATACAACACCAAGCTATGGTGCCATATGTTTTTTCACTTTTGGAATTATTTGTTATAAAGTTTGCATTACTTCAATTTGGAATGATTTTCCTATAAATGTTATTACCCTGCAAAAACTTTTTATATTGCATGTGTTATACTATACCAAAAAATATTCCGTTAAAGCTATTAATATGTTAGAACTTAAATTTTTAAAATTGTGGCTAGATAAAAATATAAATTAAAAAAAATTAAAAGTGGGATATCAAAAGAATTTAATTAAGAAAAGTGAAGATTTGATTTGGGTTCAAATTGTATCAAAATTTTTCATGCCTATACCTTAATTAATTACATAATTTTGGTTTATAAAAACAGCCAGATGTAATCTTATTATTAGATGGATTTGATAACCGTTACAAATTAACATGAATTCTTTTGAAATTCCAATAAGAAAAAATATTTATTGGAGAGCAGCACGATCCAAAAACGTGCATTTCCGATGTATTCTTATCAAGAATTGCATTAAAAATTTTTAATTAAGACCAACAACCAAAAAAGTATAAAAATCTTTCATTCCATCAAAGGTTTAGTTCATTAAAATCTTTGGTTAAAAGAAAGGATTATAATGTATCTAAAATGAAGATAAAGTTATCAATACCTGTTCTCATTTTTGTTCAGGTAATTTAATACCAGAAGTTTTATACCTAAAAAGTTCATTATTGAATTTTGCTTTTCAGGACCACGTCCAAAGTTATTATAACTTTGCTAAAATATTTTAATATACAAAAATAAATTTGAAGACAATTTAATCAATTTAAAATTTGGTTTGGTATATCTGTTGGAATATTCAATAAAATAACCTCTGGTGCTTTTCATAATTTAAATTGTGTTAAATATTAAATAAAAGAATTATGTTGTAATAAAATTATTTAAAAAAATTTAAAATACATTTGCACATAGTTCTTTACTATACATAGTTTTCAGGATTGTGGTGCAACCAAAATACAATAAATTAGAAAATTATCCACAATTTACGTTGAAAAGTCCCTAGGGGTGTATAAGAGACGTCCGTTAACTCATAAACTGACAAAAGATGATGGTGTTCTTAAGTAAAACCTCAATACAACAGTTTATTAGCCACCTGTCGCCATAAGATGTTCTTTGTGTCTAAGAAAGAAAACAATTCTTTCCTTTGAACTATTTAATGTGACTATTCACACTAATACACAAGTATATAAAAATATGTGTAGTTCTAATTAAAGGTGGAGTCATTTTATGTGTACAATAGAAATTACCTCATAATTTTACACATAAGAATTTTAAATAATGATCGATGTTAGAAAAAGACAGGTATTACAGAATCAGCTTAAAATAAGGTGCTACCAAGTTTTTAAATAGGTGAATTGTTTTTTTTTCTTTCTTTTTAAAAGAAAAATAAAAGAATTTTTTGAGAACAAATTTTGATTGATGACTTTAGACAAGATTTTTTTTTGCTAGCTTTTGTTAAGTGTAATTTAATGTTACATTATCTTCAGTTATTATCTTTCAACACTCATGGGGAAAGACCTTTGTAGTTCAAATCAGGCACACACAGTTACCAATAGAAAAACTAGAAAAACTCTGGAACAAAATCGAATATTGTCGACAGTTCAAATTAATATTATAATGTAATTTTATTTTCATTTTTTATTTCACACACAAAAATTTTTCTGATGGCTTATGCTTTGGTAATTGATAGAAGAATTTTTCTTCTTTTTGATTTTAATTTTAAAAGCATGGATTTAACTAGTACACTTTAGTGCTTTTTCGGTAAAAAAAGAAACAGGTAAAATACGGTTATTTCATTGATTTAGCATTAAAGAGTGACATACACAATTTCCTATAAGCCGTTTTGGCCTACTCTGCTTCCCGTTAAAAGTTTTGCCAACGATTCATAAAATGCGAGTAATAAATATATAAATATATTAAACCAAAACAAAATTAATTTAGAGCTTAAATAGTGTTGCTTTGTAAAATTAAAATAAAATTTCAATCAATCTTAATTTTACAATTGCTAAAAAATATTTAGGTAAAAAAAGATATCAAAATAGCATTTAAATATTCCATTTTAATTTTGTTTTTATAAAAAAATTTTTTTTATTCTTGAAAAGACATGGAAAAAAGCACAACAAATATTGATAAAACATAACTCTTGAACGTAAGTCCAGGTTCTTATTTATATAAAAAGAAAACAGCAAAGTTTTGCATGTTAATCCCACGGCTAAATATTCAGAACATGTTTGTAAGATTCATAAATAAATCGGCAGATTTCTTGTATATAATTTCGCGTGCTTACCACTAAATTACTTCGAAGAATTCCTTAAGAATTGAAGATCCCAGAAATATAAGATAGGTATAGTAATATAAGAAAACTATATAATACACTGACAGCGAAAAACTTACTATTTTAAAGTAATAGAAATCATATTGTTATAATTAGTAAATTTAAATTGATATTTTAGCTTATTATTTATCCTAATATAAGAAACTATTTGGCTTTAGTAAGTTATATAGAATTTTTATTTTGTTATTATTTCGAAATTAATAACAATTATTGCGCCGTTGGTCAAAAATGTAATTCTTAATCATGTAAGTAACAAAAAAATAATATATATGTATACATTGAATTTGCACTGAATATTAAGATTTTGTAGTTAAAGCGAATAAGAACACATAAAGACAACTGTCACTTTGGCATTTTGCTTTCTGTCAATTTTTTTTTTTTTAATTACATTCCGTTTCATACTACAATCTTAATCTTAATTAATTTATTAGTATTATTGATATCAGCTATGTATTACTTAAGTTTTAGTTAAGTGTGGGAGTTCTGTCCAGTGATCAGTTCCCTATGATATTGTTACGTTTTATGTATATGTTAGTTCATGTGGCTTGGTGCGTTGAAGTCTTCTCAGTTGTCCAGTTATATCAAGTAATTTAATTGCTTCTATGTTGGTATGATGTAGAAGCCGTGTCTCATGTCTGGTCGCATATTCGTGAATGACCTCTTCAACCCAATTAATTTTTAGGTCATGATGGAGTTCTTTGTTGGTTATAAATCTGTACGCGTTCGTAATCAATCTCAAGAACTTATTTTGGCATTTTTGGATGATTTCCCTGTTTGATTTGCGTGTACATCCCCATATCTGAATACCATAGGTCCAGATTGGTTTAATTATAGACAGGTATAACAGCCTTTTGTTTTTTAATTCAAGTTGAGAATGTTTCCCAATTAGCCAGTATAATTTGCTTGTTTGATGTTTAATCTGTATTGCTTTCTGCCTCACGTGGTGCTTCCAGTTGAGTTTAGAGTCTAGGTGGAGGCCCAAGTATCTAGCTGATTCAGCTTGAGGGACACGTTCACCGTCAAGATATATGTTGAGGTTATTATTTTTCCTCTTCAGTGTGTATGTCACTTGGACTGATTTGGTTCTATTGAGCTTAATTTTCCAATCATTGGTCCATTTGCTGACGTTGTTTAAAGTCCATTGCAGTTTTTCCATTGCTTTGACCTGCGACACATCGCTCGCTAGGATTACTGTGTCATCTGCAAATGTACCAACGAATGTATTTTCTGAAGTAGGTAGATCTGTAGTGTATAAGAGGTACAACAGCGGACCTAGTACGCTACCCTGCGCAATTCCTGCTTTCATTGTGTAAGTGTTTGACATAGCCTCTTCATTTATTACTCTATATTTGCGGTTTGTGATGTAGGATTCTAGTAGTTTACACAGATTCCCTGGCAACAGCAAGCTCATTTTGTGAATCAGTCCTTTATGCCATACTCGATCGAATGCTTGTGAAATGTCTAGGAATACTGCAGTGCAGTTTCTGTCAATGAAAACAGTAATATGCTAGTAAGTTCACTCCGATTTTTATTTAGGAAAACTCTTCATTTTTACTGTGCTATTGTCCCATACGCTAAGCTCTAGTGGGTCCTAGGTATTAGAGTACAGATTTAGTTATGAAATCCGTTTAAACTAAATACCCTTACACATAGATAGAATTAATTACCTGCAAATGTAGCTCAGGTAAAAGGCAATATAACCTAATAATAGATTTTTACCTCGAATTCAATAAAAACCCCAGCAAAAATACCATGGGTCTATAATTATTCCCAGCACTGTATTTAAATAATAATTTTCAACGCACACTAAAAATAATATATTACTGGATATTATGAAATTGCTATTAAAATTACTGGTTTTCGGTTCAATTCAAAAACTTAGGCGCTAGAAACAAATTATTTTAAAACAAACAACTCAAACAAGCAAACCATTCAAAAGAGTTTTGCGCTTGTCGACTAATATAATAGTTATTTGTTTCTAAAATTTCCATTTTAACACCTCTATTGCAACAAAACCTGATAAATATTCAATTAACAATATAATTGGATGGCTTGGTTTTCATTTTTATGATATTTAATAGTCTAAAACAAATAAAATTATTACTCGGTGTTTCCATACATCTACATTCTAAACTATACTCACTCAGTTGTAGTTTAGAGGAAAATATAAAATTAAAAGTCTTTTTCTGATTGCAGTTCTTATAACATGGTCAACTTTTGTTATTTCACCCCTTTACTGGATTATTAATAAATCCACCCTTAACTTTTATTGAAATTATTAAAACAATGCAAAAGTTAAACGAAAAATACTCTAAAAATACGATAAGATGCCAGATAACAGCATTTTGTAAGCGATTTAATTAAAGTAAATACCTCAATTTGTAAAATAAGGGTAGAAATTTTCCATTGTTTATTATTAGTTTTTTTGATTGTAGTGAGAGTTAGGTGTAATAATGAACGTAAGGAAGGTAACATTGATGTGTTTTCTCATTTTTAAAGAAATATTTTCCTGGTTAGTAACATAATTATGTTTCCTAGCTTGAAAAACTCTTAAAAAGTTATAGTAATTACTGTCCTATATTTACTACCCAGCTTGAGCAATGCTTTGATAGGAAGAAGATTTCTACTTTGTTGTTAAAACTTATATTTATAGGATGACTTTTTAGACATCAAAATAGGTACTAATGGTATATATGGAGTTTCTGACCAGGCAATTAGTTACAAAATAATGTACATCACTTGCTCCAGGAAGGAACAACCGGATAATTTTAACCGGTAAATCTCTGACTTAGCTTTTTATTCATGAAGAATGGTTTTAATTTTCAAAAATTATGAGATATTTAAATTTTACCCTTTATATAGCTACTTAATTGTTAGTAAATATCATATAAGCTCTGATAACTCTTAAGGTTTTGCTCGATATAAGTGTAAATAAATTCCTCCTTAACCATATGTAATTATATGCTAAGCTTGCATCAGTTGAGATAACTAAATGGTGTTTTTACTAGATGTTGTGTGTTTTGAGTAATTTCCCTGTTTGAAAAGGCGTCTTTTAGAAGTTTATTTATTTATTTATATAATTGAAAGTCAGCCAAATTGAGCCTACAAGCTTGATGCACAAGGGCAGTTTTACATGCATGGCAGTTAGTACAAAGCAAGTTAGGTCTGGAATTAAATTTTAATTGTTTGCTAGTTTTGCATCATAAATAAAATGTAAAGCTGTGCGCCAAACTTTTGGCTTTCCATCCAAAACAAGAAAAGCAAAAAATTCTATTAAACCTTTTGAAAAATTTAGAAAGTCCAGGAAAAATATAAACGTTCTTCTTGTATGATAATAAATCTAATTTTTCCAAATTACTATAAGAATTTGATAATTCATGTAAAACAATCAGTAAAAAAAATAAAAGTTAACTATCTGGAAAAATTACGAATAATAATCGTGATAAAAAGAAAAATTAACAAAAAATTTCATTTAATTGTTGTTTAATCGTTGGCTCTTAGTTTATTTTTGATTTAATTAAAGATAAGGAAAATCTAAAGCCGTGGAAAATAAAAACAAAAGAAAAGCTTTTTCTGCTCATTTGGTGATAATTCGATCAAAAAACTTATATACAAATGCATGGTTATGACATGATCTCATGTCAAAGCTGCCAACTAAAAGTTTGTGTAGAGCATCTTATCATGGATGACTGGTTTAATTATATTATTTAAATATTTTATTATTTAATGAATTGTTGACTAATCGTATGTTAAATAAGTTTAAAATGTTATTAAAAAACATTAATAGGTGTAAGTTATACTCAACTTCACCACACAATTAGCTTTAGCGAATGTACACTTGAAGTTGGAAGAAATTTCCTATGAAATTGAAAGATGTACGCTATGTAATTGACTCAATTTCATGAGTAGCCCATGCTATTGCATTTCGAAAATTCGAAAGAATTTTCTACTAAAACCATATAAAGTTAAACTAACGGGTATATTAGTTGGTTAAATATAAAAAAAAATTGCAACAATTTATATTTGAATCAAATTAATTTTATGCTATCACTCCATTGCGGGTATACCACAAGTTGCTCGGAAGTCTAACGAGCAATATTTCAAAGAAGCCAGAATAAAATTCTACGCCTCATTACCAATGCGTACAGATACGTGTCAAACGAGGAACTTCGTGAAGATCTGAAAATATAACGGGTCGAAGAAGTTATGCACGAATATGCTACCAAGCATGAGAAAATACTGATCTACCACTCAAACACGGTGGCCATTCAATTGATGGATATTACCGATAAAATTAGGCGACTGCAGCGGGTCAAACCATATAACTTAACATATGGGGACTGATTAATGGACCAACAGCCCAGATAAAACCATTGTAGCATTTCATCATAATATAGTATAAGTCAACATTACTAATAAATTAATTTTAATTAACATTGTAGTAAACAAACTGTAATAAAAAAAAATCATTCCAATAATTAATCAACTTGATTTAATAAAAATATTAAATGAAACAATTAGAAAAATTTTTTGATCAAAAACATAGTTTTTTCGTTTTTTCAAAACATTTACTAAAAGTGAATCGAACTTTTTACATTTTCCAGCAATAAATATTAAGTTGAACTCATTTATATATCCAATTGCTGTAAATTGATCGTAGATATTGTTTTAAGACGGATTAAATTTGGAAAAAATTAAAAAATATAATGTTTCATACTAGATGTTAATTTTATTTAGATATTTTACATAAGTTCTTAAATTTATTTGTGCATATACATAAGTAAAGGATTACCTCATGCAGTTATCGCAATAACAGAACCAAAAAAGCAACATTAATACTTTCCAGTGTACTGATAATAATGCTTCCTAATTAATAAATTGGTGTATTGATCTAAGCTGCCAGCTTGGTTTAATAAAATTGAAATAATTGACCAAAGGACAATTCAATTGATGAAACTACAAATCTGTCAATTTGATGATGAGATTGATATTATTGTACATCATTTCAGTGTGTAAGTTTATTTTGCCTACAACGTTTGCTTAGAAGGAAGTAAAACTTATTGTTAGAGGTGGTTTTTTATTTTATTTTCACTGAAAATGAAGATTTACTCTAAATCTGGGAAACAGTCTTAAAATTAACTTATTTAACAACTAATATAGTTTTCAAAAATTTCAATTCTAGAATCATTCTATACTACAAAAGCAATCGGTTAAGAAGTTAAATAAAAGCTTTCTAATCGCATATAGATGTATCGCATATAATTGTTAAATAACATTAAAATTAAAGATTAAACTGGGGCTGTTTTGTGATTTAATCACGCTTGAATGAATATCTAACAAGTTGAAGGAGAATTTCTACTATTATTTGATTTTTCAGGGCTTAATGACTTAAATAGATTAGATAAACTTTATATATTACTTAACGGAAATTTTTCTTTAATTTAACATACTATATTTTAAGAAGTTTTGGGGCAACTGTATTTGTGTCAATATTTTTATTGAATCACTCGTTTAAGATTTTGGTCCGCACTAAACAAATGGTTTTAAAAGCCATTTATTAAGAATTCTATTCCTTTTCAGTTAATGACATCAATCCCATAATTTTCTATTTGAATGGGGAGTTTTTAAGATCCCAAAATCTCAAAATTGATGTAGTATCAAATAGATTGAATTACTTAGGATTCTAGTTTTAATATTTGAATATTTAAAAGTGCTACAATTAATAATTTTTCAAGTTTTAGTTTAAGTAATTTTTTAGTATTAATTTAAGATTGACTGCTGGTCTAACCAAATTGTATGTGTATTTTAAAAATTATTGATTCTACGACAATAGCGTATTGCTCCTAAGTGCATTTAATATGTATATAAATATCTAATTATCTTCAATTTAATTGGGTATAATTTTCCCAATTTGGTTAGATTTTGTGGGCTTATAAATATACTTTCCTGAACCACAAAATTTAAAAAGTTGTACTGCTTTAAATTGAATATATACTTCGGCATATAAGCTTTGTATTATTTGACTATTCATGGAATTGAAATCCATACACAATACAAAGTAAAAATTTTAATATTCTAGCCACATAACGTAGTCTACGTAATTAAATTATTCTTGACATGCTGCTCCTAGCTATGATTACCAAAATTCTCAATTAAATTCATAAAATACTAAGTCAGTATTTCGTGCCTATTTCGATATTACTTTCTTAATATAAGCTTTTAGTAGATTCAGAGAACTCTATTACAAAAAAAATAACAGAATGGAAAATGCAATCAGAAAGAAAAGTCTTGTGGAAAATAGTCTGACTATAATAGAAGCTCCCCTAACTAACTTGTGTTCATTTGTAAAATGCAAATGAACAGAGTTAATTGGAATATTGAACCTAAATTTGTTGTGTACAGCAGCAGCTTCAATTTAAAGGGAACAGCTGTCAGTGCCCTCTAAACATTTTGACAGTGACTCAAAATTCTTGAATTGAACGGCGAAAAACAAAATGTGAGTTCTACTTTCAAAGAATTCTAATTTATCTGTGAAAAATATTTTTTTTAAATATTAGTTTAAGGAATATAAAATAGCCGTGAGAAATTGAAAAAAGTTAATGATTGTATAAGTCTAGTCTAGATAAACAGGTAATTAATGATCTAATAATTTTTTTTTTTTATGAGACTCGTCGAATCTTTGGTGGGCTTAATAGCATCAGTTTCACTTTTAGGTGAAATTATAAAGAACTTTGTTTAATGAAAGAGTTTAATGAAAACCAGAAAACAAAAAAAAAATAAAAACAAAATTAAAAAACCAAATGAAGACAAATCTCTGTGAATTGAAAAACACATTAAAATAAAATAAATCAACAAAACGAACGAGGTATGAATTCGAATAGGACAGGTAAAACATATAGCACCGCGTTCAGACAAAAGGCCTAAGATTATATCTCATTACTCAAGTGTCAAGAATTATATCTTAGAAATTACATGGAAGACCACAAATGGCTGTTAGTTGTTAGTAAGTTTATTAACGGGCTCATAAACAAAAAAAAAGTATTAAGTTCGTGGTTTAATTAGTTTTGCAGCAATCAACTGTGAATATCAGCTTTAAAAATTTTGTCGTGAATTATTTTTTTTTACTATTATTATTGCTTAATTTGAAAAACATTTTAATTGTGTGTGATTTTTTTCTGTCTTCTTTAAAACTTTAAGTAAATGTAATAACATTTATGGATAATATTAGATACTTTGGTTTAATAGAATTTAAAGATTTTTTCTAAAAAGTGAATACATTTTTTTTATGATTTATTTATCTTAAAACTTAACTGTCACATTAGTTAGAATTGTTTTTGAAAAATTTAACCTACGTAACCATTAACTCAATTGTGCATATGTTTTGTGTATTTGTATGTAGCTTGTTCGACTACTTAACCTTTCATTCATAATTTGCTTTAGCTTAAATTATTTCAAGAACTTATTGGCTTAGTTTTTAATTTTCCAGAAGTCGCATATTAAAATAATTGAAATAGCTAAAATTTTCTCTAAATGGAGTTATTTGAAAGGTATTTTCAACATTTTCTGAAATTATCTGTCTAAATCTAATTAGTCATAATTATTTATTACTTTCAAATCTGCCTGATTTGATTTTCAAAAGGAATCGTTTTTGCAATGGAAAAGCAATTCAATTGAAGAGGTTAATGTTAAATCTTTACATAAATAAATTGATCAAAAATTACTACAAACCGTTTCGTCAAATGTGAAAACAGAGTTAAATTATTAGTTTTTGGTTTATTCTTAGCATTTTCTTGTGAATAATAAAAGATAAAACACTAAACACCTTTTTATGAATTAGATTTAAAAATTTTTCAACTTTCTAGATAATTTTTTCTACAGAAATCTTAACTTAGCGTCACATATCATTATATTAATTTTATTCATTTTTAATTTTCATTTTGGAAAGTTAATTTTTGTTGTTGAAAATTTTGCATCTTTCTCGTCAGACAAGTAAACAAAAACATTTATTAACCAACAACAACTAATCTTCCTTTCTTTAAAAACAAAATACATAAAATAATAAATAATCTCTGACTCTTTCAATTCTTGAAAATTTCACACTTTAACCCTTGAGGCATGGCACGTTCATTGTTTCTTTGAAGTGTTTACCAATATGAAGCCAATCAGTGTCCATTCAGCCACATGGATGTTGGATATGAAAGAAGCTACCTTAAAGAATTTCAATGCAAAGCTAATGATCTTGTTTTAGTAGCCAACATTGAAATCCTTTGAGAATTGTGGTAAGAAGACTCTATCAGCATGTTAAAAGATGAAAGTGGTTTGATGTTACCTTTGCGTGCATTTCATAAAACCAGCAGCGTTTCTTAAGTTTCTAGACGGCAACATTTCAGGCAATTATCTCTTTTTTATAAGAAACATATAGGGGAGAGTAAAGAATTCCACATTGCAAAAGATGATTACCAACCTTTAATATGCCTCCGGGGATTATTAGTCTCAAGGTCTATACTACAAGAAAATTTTTCAAAAAATGAATACAAACATACACATTAAATAGACAATTGCATCATATAGAAGGTGCTGAGAGCTGCTGCAGATGAATTTCAAGAAAATCAGACATTTAGCTTAGCAGGGAGCTCTTGGTAACTTGTCTTTCGCCGACATATTGACGAGAAGTTTTCAGACAGCTAACGATAACTACGGGTAAACCATTAGATATGCTAAAATCTAAAAGCTTACCATAATTCAGAACTGTCAAGTGCATAAAGTGTAAGCATTACTTTATTTGGTGTAAGGAAATGTTTGTGTGTGATATATTTTGCTTTACACAGTAAGATCATATGGTTAAGATTATTTTCGTCTAGCAAAAATAAAGACTGACATTAAATACTGTCACTTGTTGCCGCACAAAAATTAACCGCATGTATTTGCTTAATTTTTTTTTCAACAAAATTTTTGTTCGTATTACCACTATTTTATAGAGATTTAGCGGAATAGATTAAAACTATGTTAGCTATTTAAATTGCAATAAAAAATAGAAATTTGCATATAATTTCTACGCTTTGAATATAATTAAGTTCATAAATTAGAGAATAGCTAAAATATTTTCTGTCAGATAAATTTATTTATTTATGTAAAAACAATTTTTAATAATGGTTTGTTTTTTGTTGCAATTTGTTCATTTTAGAAATATACATCCAAAAATTGGACTATAACTCCTGCATGTTAAATTCTAAGTCAATAATTTCAGTTTAATTTAATGCTAATTTGATATTATTATTTTATAAAATTAGATATTTTCTAATTATATTTTTTCATTGTCTAGATATCTTTGATTACTCAGGAATAAGTTAAATGAGTATAGAAAAATACTCACAAGCTTTTTTAAGCGCTGAAAACAAGCTTTTAAATTGCGTAAGCTTCTACTATATTAAAAATATTATTTTTTCTTCACATTTATTAATTCTTAGCAATAATATATGTACTCGTACAATCAAAAACGTACAAAAACTAATAGAAAATGCAATTCTTCCTGCATCTTCATCGTTTCAAACTTCTAGGAAGCAAAATATTTGTCACAACTTTTGTATAAAGTATTTGAGAGATGAAACTTTCTATGTCCGATGACCTATATTGTTCCTCTATAAATTTCAATCTTCTTTTCTTAGCTTCTTAATGTGTTTCATGCGTTTTCAGTTAATGACAAGAATGGTTTTGCTTAGGTATGATTATGTGAGTGATAATCTTTCCTAGAATTTATTTTGCTATAAAAATGACTTTATTCAATCAGGAAGACCATGTCTTTGTCGATAAAAAAATAAACTTCTAAGTTTTGAATAAATTTTAAAATGAAAGGTTTTAATTGATTGTTATTTTAAAAATCTCTGGGTCAAAAATTAAAATTTTCAGGCTGAGAATTTAGTTTAAGTGCATATGAAAATTAAAAAGGTGAAATGAAAAAAATGTACTAAAAAACTAACTAAAACCTAAATAAATTTAAATATTTCTAATTCAATTTTGTCATTATCTTCTCTTTAAATTTATCTAATAATCATTTTTTAGTAATTTACGAATAAAGTGCCTTTAATTACTGCTTTATACAACCTTCTTCTTTTATTTTCATCGACGTTTGCTCATCGTTTCCGATATTTATTGAAAATAAATTGCATATGATTAATTTATGAGGATTTTACACTTTTTCATGGTTGAAATACTTTTTAGCATCGCTTGAGTTAGTAAAATATTTGGAATCTAAAACTAGCTTAGTTCAAAATTGTTTGAGTAGTTAAGAGATATAACATTAGTATTTTACAATATAATTTAAGGCTATGTATTATCGTGTTAGCATTCAACTCGTGTACATAAATTTTACGTTAGTATGAAAAACGATGCATGATAAAGTATTGCATTTTCTTTAAATTTATTTCAATCAATCAAAAATCAAATTATTTTATCTTGAAGTTTACTGTTAAAAGTTGTTCTAATAATACCCAGGGTAAAATTAAAAGTTTTAAATTTTCATAAAAGTTCTGTTTTTAAATTTTTTATGAAAACATTAAAAATTTGTTCAGGGAATACATTTATAAATATAACGGCCTGTGAACCAACAAATCAAATCTTTTATTTTTTCCAATGATACTTTGAATTACAGTTTGGACCAAAACTAATTTTATTGGATCAATTAAATTTTTCCCAAGCTTTAAGGTGCTTCTGTAAAAACATATCTAAAATAGCACTAAATTTTTTAGGCTCACTGTAGGCTACTCTCAATTGACTTTGGAATTTAGGACACCAAATTATATAAAGAAAATAAAAACAAAAGAGAAATATGTTACGGATCATCAGTCGTACAGTCTTATAATTAAACTCGTATAAACTTACAGTTATTACTTTACCGAATGAAAACACCTGTCTGAATCGGATAAGAAGTAGCAAATCTAATTAGTGTATGAAAAATAAGAGAAGATCAGTTTTCAAAAATCGATGAAAATATCTTTAAGATACATTTGTAGCAATATTTTTTGTTTGCATAAGAAACCAGTTTCTAGCTAAGTCTGTTGGCTAACGACATTGAAAATTGGCCAACATTATAATAATCACCAGAGTCTCAGAAGGGTTGAGGTTAGACTTAAGATTGAGACAGTGCCATAAAAAAGTTAATATCTTGTTTTGAAGTTTTCTAAAAGCAATACAAACTAAGCTGACATTAAGCCATGGATATTTTCTGACTAGTCACATTATTCTATCTACTATAGTTAAAATTGTTTTTATGTTTTCCTTAAGAATCTTATGATGTACTTATTAACTTTTGGCACAAGAGTATTTTCTTTTTTTCATTAAAACAAAAAATAAAATAAAATAAAATAAATAAATAAAGAAAAGTTAAAACACAATAAGGTTTAATGAGATGACTAACAGTTAGTTCTTTATATTTAGTTTTTATGTTAAAATTTTTTTCTAAAAGTGAATTTAAAAATTTTTGGGTATTAGAAAATGAAGTGCCTTTTATTGAGGTTTATAAGGTATTAATAAAAGAAAAATTTTTCAGTTATATAATGCAACAAAATCTGTTGCATTAATAAAACTTAATAACAAATGTAATAGTCATTGGGACCGATTCTTTGTTCTATGAATATTAGACCGACAGCACGCATCGAATATTAAGAAAATAAAAAGAATAAAAATAAAAGAAAATTCTAATCCAAACGAAATAAACAACAACAGTAAAAAAAATCACTATCGAAAAACGATGGCTGAATAACGTTTTCTGTCGAATTTTTGTTAGTAAGATTCGTGCATAATAGCACGGAATGCACATTCTAAATTATAGAGGTCTAATAGCCCTCATCAAAAATATTTTTAACTCAAAAATCAGAAAAAATAAAAGAAAGAAAGGTTGGCTAACAAACCTGTCGAACATGATAATTGATTAAAAAATTGAAACCGTTAGGAAGAGGTTTATTTAACCTTAGTTTTTGTAGAAAAATTGAAAATTGATTAAAACAACTAAATTGAAGATTTATTTTCTATTTTTTGTTTTTTTTTTTTGGTTTTTGTTGTATTTCAGATTGATTATTAGATGCGTTTTTATAGTTTCTCCTCATTTAATAATAATTGACTGAAAGAAAAATAGTTTTAAAATTTTTTGCTTTATGGTCTGGTATAAAATATGCTTTTATTATTGTGGAAATGCGTTTATAGCCCTTGAAGTAGAAAATTTCGGTCAGATATTAATATATTTCTTCTGGTATTAATCGGTAAGGTTTACTAAAAATTCTGTATCAAATTATAAGTGAACTGATAGTAGAAATGAAAATTGTAATTGATGCTAACTTGAACCATAGCTTGACTGGTGATATTTGATCTTTTAAGATTGGTGAATTTCTTAAATATGTACGCTTATTACATTTAATATAATTGTGGAAAAAGTCAATATGGTTAAAATTTTTTAATAAAATTGATAAAAAATAGTTTCCTTAGACTGCCTTTATTATTGAGGAAAAATTATTTCTTTGTAAAATAATAGCTAAATTTGTCTATTCTAAGACATATATTACCTTTGGAAGTTGCACATGTCAGGCTTGTCCTAATTTTCCATGTACTTTTCATGCTGGCTACTACTTCGCATTTTATTTAATGACTTTATGGTTTTTGTGTCGAACAGCTTTCCTCATAATTGCAAGTTATATTGGAGGAATACAAGGAAATCAGAACTATGTCTGGCAAAAACGGTGCTTGGCTGATACTGAATACAATACTGAATTTTTGACCGAAAAGCATAAAAGCTTTTTGCGAATTTTTTAGATCTGTTATAAATCTTGACAAAAACTACCAGCTATCAAAGCTTCATTGCATTTGCATATCCTTGGGAATACTTTTGCAGAAAGTGTTTTAGCGTGTTAAAAACGTAAAAAAGAGCTCTCTTAACTCGTCAAGTGTGAGAAGTTTAATCTAGACGTGATTAAAATTTCTTATTTCTTTAAAATTTTTTCACAAAATTTGTTTTTTCAAGTGCAATAATTTTGTTACATTTCAAATGAACCAAGAATTTGTAAAATACTTTGAAATTTAAAACTTTCAAAATGCTTTTTTTAACCATTTGATATTGCTTTAAATTTAACGCCAATATCAAGCGTTTTTGATAATCTAAATATGCCGTGGTTAGTTTTCTTGCAATTGATTCCTTTTATATGCTTAGTATATGATGTAGAGGTATGTGTAATTAAACTTAACTTCTTTTTCAGTGCTTTATTTATTGATTTTTAAAAAATAAATTACTTTATAAATCCAATTTGAGTTTTCAGTTGAAAGCGACCATCTTAGTCTTGTTTAAGATTAGTTATTAATTTTTTATTAAAGTGAAACTATGTGTTCACTGTGTGAATTCCAGAAACATAAATTAAAATTAAATATTATATGTCTGGGAAAAAATGAATTTCTTAACGTTACAAGTAATCTAAGGGCATTTTACCTTATTTCAAGGTGCTTAGAACAATTAGGATGTCATTATGAAATACCAAAATACCTTATCTGGTTTTCCCTAGAAGTGTGTGATCCTTTGAATAAGGCTTAATAACAGGAAACCTATACAAAGGTTATAGGTTAAGAAAGGTAGGAGAGGTTGACTTACAGAAATAAATAAAAAACACGAAAATTGTAATATTATTTTTTATTTTGTTATTATTTAGTAATATGTATGACGATACTTTTTCAAAATAAGTTCTACTAGGTAGAATTTTGTAAAAGATCTCTGTTTTTCTGATGAAACAAACCTCTTTTCATCTGCAAAAATAACACGTTTCCATTGCGATTATCAACTTATAATATCTTTCCAAATCCTAGATGATGAAGACATGATTTTTCTCCATTATTTTTCTTTTTAAATCTGGAGACGATTTCAAAACTCTTCTAACTGTTGAAGTATTGATACTTACCCCAACAGTTAATTTAGTTTGTGCAGTTCAAAAAGACGACTTTGAAGCTTTTTTTAATAGAGCCCGCTTCTCTACATATATCATCAACTTTTTGCGAAGTTCTTTCTTTTTGAGTTTTTCCATAGTTATTTGAAATTTTCACATAATTATTCATTTTATTTAAATCTCTTTTCAACTTCTGTTATATTTTACGATTTCAATAACCTTCTTCTTTTAAAAAATACTTCATTTGCCAAAATCTACTTCTGAGTAACGGAAACGAATGCTGAAACTATTTTATCCTTTACATAAGGTTCTTGTTATTTAAACTCATTAAAAGGCTTACTTACTTTATGGAAAAGCCACCTAAAGTATAAAGATATTTAATAATGACACCGTAATCGTTCTTAAGAACTTGCAGGTGATAAAATGCCCTTAGATTACTTGTGACATTTGAAAATTTGGTGAACCTATCATAATGATTAGGAGTGTATCATAATTGGAGTGTATTATATTAGGAGTCAATCATAATTGACTAAAAAGACCTGCAATTAACTCGGTTCAAAAGATTGGCTTATTAATTTTTGCCGTAAAAAGTTTTAAAACTACCTACAAATTAGAGGTTTCTAGCTCTTTCAATTTACTGCTCATTTTATATTTCAAAAATCATTTAAAAAAAACTAATATTCTTTTAAATGCTAAAATTTAAATAACATTAAATATTTCCTGCTCAAACTGCGTTTCCAACTTTTGATTTATATTATTCAAATACAAAAAAACTCTTCCCGTACGAACATAATATCATTAGCTAATTGTTTTTTATGTTTATTACATAACTATAGCATCCTCTGAGAATATCTCTTCACTTAAGTAATAAATTGTTGAATTTCATAAGTTACAATACCTAAAATTCTTGATAAAATATTTCGAGAAAAATGTTATTTCTAATAGCTTTAGTTTTCTTGAAGTGCTCGAAAGTATTTATTGATTTAAACAGTTTATATCATATAAAACTGAATTGATTTCTAATAATTGATATGACGAAACTGAAAAATGCTGTTTAGTTTAATACTATGAGAAGTAACAGAATTTATATAGGAACAAGTTTCGTAAACTTATAAAAATTAGTATTATTTCATTTTATTATGATAAAATCCATTAATATATTGAAGTAAAACATAAATTAATTTACCAGGAAAAAAATGTAAATCAATGAATTTTCATAAATAGATTCATGTGTGCCTATGGCAAAAATGTGGGCAACTGAAAAATTCATCAATAAATCAGGTAGAAAGCAGCGATCATAACTACTTTTCATATTGAAAAGAGTCAGGTTAGCGACTTTTGCAGGCAAACTATAGCAAAATTCGTTAATATTTTCCTAAGGTTGAAAATAAACTCTCCGTCACTGATGTTGGATTTCTACTTTTTCTACTGGATTGTATAAGTCTTAAGCTTGAAACAATGTCAAATACTGAACTATATCTTTTAAACTTATCTTTTAAAAAAAAGATGTTTTACCATTGCTAATTCTAATGAAAAAAATCACCAACTTTCATTATAAATTTTTCCATGATTCTTGTCTCAATACTGAAAATCCAATAGTCCCTTAATTTTAAAGTCAAAAGTTTTTATTTATGTAGTTATAAAAAAACTTAGTTGATGCTAATCTACCCAATTAGCAAATAATTATTATTTACTTCAAAAATTTTTACGCCGTTTTTAGTAGTTGAAGATATTGAGTCCGAACTTCAATACACAATGATCTCTGATTCACGTAATTTTAATTCTTATTAGCTTAATTTAAAGAAGATATATGTACTCGTAACAGAAAAGTTGATTGTAAAATTTCTTAACGGCCTAATTTTACAATTTCATCCAAAACTAAAAAATTAAGTTCCTCTGCAAGATATTTAAAACTAATTTGCGCCTCAACTTGAACTTTTCGATACATTTTATTAAAAATCGCCTAATTACTTTTGATTAAAAGTAGAAACTTTATCAAATCGATCAAATGCTGAAATGTGTTTGGCTGAGGTACCCAAGCTCTAAACATAGGGTCGGCAATTATTGAGTCGGAATTTTCTATTGATTTAATGCTTTATTTCTTTCTTTAATTCTTGGTACACACGTTTTCTTATATAATGAGTTGACCTACTAAAGAACTGTTGGTACTTACAACATTAATTTAATTTTTTTCTTTATTAAGAATTGAAAAAAATCTGATTTAGCTCTTTTTTCTTTTTACAAAAAACTTAGCTTCTAATCAGATTTTGTTTAAAAAGTTGATTAAGATTAAATTTTCACGTCTCTGTTACAAGGCTGTCATAACTTTCTATTTTGGAGATTTGGATATTTGTTAGTCACATAATTTAATTCATGGGAGCTGTCTAAATAATTTGATATGCCACACATTGCGAATTTCTTCAAATTAAACTATTAAGTTAAGAGCTTAGCTTACTCATGATCCAAAGCATTTAAGGATTGAGACTTCCTAAGATTAAGAGGAAAATAGAGAGTGAAATTTAAATTTCAAAGTAAAATACACTTAGCTAATAATTTGTACAAAGCGTCCTTAGTTTTTTTCAATGATTTCAAAGGAATTCGCCACATTATGGCCGCTGGGAGCCACAAAGTCTTTCAGTCAACCATTTTAGCATTTGTGATTATATTTTTAAAATGACTCAGAAACCTGCTTAGAAATATTTCTTTAATGCCCCAAAAATTGCAAAAAAAAATGTTAAAATCAAGGTCATGTTCATTTTTTTCTTTGTATGTTTTGGTTGTCAATTTCGAATTTCTTCTTTTAGAGGAGACGATAAATAAGAATATCATGTGGGGTATAATTTTGTTATCACTGACTTCATTTAATTAATTTGAGTGAATACCTAGACATAAGAAAAATCACTTACAGTATCAGTGAAGATTTTAATTAATAACAGCAAGAGCGACACAAATAAATTTCGTTGATTGACTCTTATTATACACAGAAGGAATAAGACAAGAAGAATACATATTAAGAGAAGTAGATCGAAACAAAATTTAGTACAAAAATTAGCTAAAACAAATTTAGTTCTTGATTGCTTGGATCCTTGTAGTATATTTATCATTGGAAAACGTACTACTATTTTATGTTTTTTTGAAAGATATTTCTTATTTCATATGTAATTTGATATTAGAAATTCGGAGTAGGTTTGGCAACAGCTCTAAAGCAGAGAGATTTTTCAACTTGAGCTAAAATTTAACCATTCCATTTTCTAATCAAAAGTAAAGAAATTAAATTTTTAAAATTAAAAAATATTTCAGAAACGTAATGATTGTAACCTACGGGCATATGTGACCAAATAATTTCGAAATTCTTAAGATATATTACAATTTAATTTAATATCCACTTAAAAATATATACTTGAAAGCAGTTAAATAAATTTCAAATTAAATTGCATGAAATTTCAAAAATTCGCAACACGCATTGACGGGATTCTAATGATATTCTTAGTACTTAACTTTACTTAATATTTCTATAAATAAATCCTATTATTATGATTTACGGGATATATGTAGTGCTTATATCTTTTATATGCACTAAAAGAGCGTAAAAAAAAATGAGAATATGAAAAACAAACATAAATGAATAAATAAAAAATAAAACAAGTATTAACAATAATATATCAAATTACGCATGCGCATTGAAGTCAAAAAGAGTTACAATACAATTCAACGAAGCCGCCATTGAATAGGAATTGTTTTTTCTTTTGTAAATGTTTATCCAGGAGGCGGTATAAAAAAACAGAAAAAGGAAAGAAGATTAACAAAAAACTTGCAAATCCCACCACATGAATTTCATAGCTTCCATTGTATGATGCATACAAGTGGAATTGTTTGTCAGATAATTTTACAGTTGCAAAATATTAATACAAAGAAGAAAATTACAAAAAAAAACAAACAAAACGGATTGAATTACATACAGGATGTTAGTGTGATTGAGGTTCAATAGTTTCAATTACCTTAACATGTTAATGTTTGATCAAATTTGTGGTTTTCATTTGATTTTTGGTATAAACCATCATTTACAGTGTGTACAAATGATTGGAGTTTAATAATTAAAAAAATAAATAAAATACAAAAATACTTACTCAATTATTTCATTTGAGGATAATTGATTATTAGTCCTAGTATCAGCCACTGGATCAATTTCACTAAATGTAAAACTAGTATCCGTCGTATATTTCGGGCAAAATACTGAATTACGATTTCGACTTAAATTTAAAAATTTCAAATCATTTTCACTAAATTGTAATTCATTACTACTTTGATTTTTCTTTATAGTAGATATTATATTACGATCAAACTTTTCAACGTCACTTGTATTACATTTATTTATTGTAGTTATTGGTGTATTATCATTTAATTCAGTACAATAATTAGTTTGACTAATATCAATACCAAATAGAAAAGGATCATCGAAAATATTTATTGTACGATCATTTAATATTTCATCGGTATTTATATTTTGATCATTATTTAATATATTTTTTGTATTTTGTTGTAGTTTCTTACTACGTCGATGTAATGAGTTTTGTTTTAATGGAAACAGTGGTGGGCTATTATTATTATCATTTTCATTAGAATTTGTATTGATTTTTTTTTTACAAGAAAGTGCAATTCTTTGTGCAGCTGCTTTACTATATACCTGCCGATAATATTTTTGCTGATCACCATACAAGAAACAAACACGCCACCATTGTTTACATGCAAGCAAATTAGCAGTACGTGGTACAATTGGTTCATTTGATGGCACTGACATTATTATTTTTTTGTTTTTTATTTGATGTTTTTTTTAAAGGATCATTTACTTGATTTTAATTAGAAGACTGTGAATATAAAAATACTTTAAATAATAAAAAAAAATATAAGAATACCCAGCTATACACACATAGACATACATATATATACAATATATATATATATATTTTAATAATATACATAATATTAAAATATAATACATGAATCTAATGGGCTAATCAAATTTATTTGTTCAATATGCTTTAGTGTAATGACGAAATGATTTCATCGTGTAGCAATGAAAACATGATCAGTAAATATTGAACGGAACAAGGTAAAGAAGGTTAACATATTAGCTTCTTACTACCTTTCAAAAAAAAAAAAAAAACGAAAAAAAGAGAATATTATTCAAAGATGGCTGTAAATAGTTTTATGGCCCTCTAAATTTCTTGAGTTTTCAACTTTAATCTAGGCTTCTCAAGAAGTGGTCTTCAAGATGTTTTCGTTATTTAACATTGACTTCAAATAGGACTTTGAGATTCTGTTTAAACTGCATGAGTTTGCTTATATGACTTTAGTTTATGTAAATAATTGAATTTTTCATTGGATTGCTGCGTATTCATTTAACTAGCCAGAATTTTTCTTTTGTTTTGTTCACTTTATTACTTTTCAATGTTTTTTGTTTTTTTGCTCTTATAGTGGTGGTGTTTTCAAACAAACAAAAAATCACATTTATTTATAGTTGCTTTTAAAAAAAGGATTTTAAAAAGCATATTGAACGTATAAATCAATCCCTTTATTTATGACTCTTAAGAAAAAAATTATTAATGATCTTTAGAGGTTTTTATTTATTGCATTTTCTGATTTTAACTATTTTATGATTATAGCACACAAGAAAAAACATTTTGATTAGTCATTATGTCTGGGTATATCTTTATTAGAGTCTATATATATACATATATATATATAATTCAAATGCTTCAAGTTTTTTTTATTTTCTATTTTTGCTTCTAGTATAGAATTGATTTTTTTCATATAAAAGGAAACATACTGGTAACAATCAATATAGTCTTTAAATTTTTGAATAAAATGTGACATTTTTGACATATAATTTATAGTTATCAACAAAGATCAATTGTCAAACTGAAATACATTCAAAAACTTTATTAGAAAAGTTTAATAAATAATTTGGCTCGTGGCTGCTTATAATGTTTTTAAGAAAAAAAATACCTGAAGACAATTTTTTAGAGGTCATAATAATATTCTGTCTTAAGAATAAGATTTTTATTAGAATTTTAAACAGAATTGTCATAGTTTTTTTGGACTAATCTGTTTTTTAATACTCTAAATTATGATATGTATTTATTTAAATCTTTAGTGAGTCTCTAGCTTGAAAACTCAAGAAAAATTTTCTATTTATAAAATTAATGTTTCTTAGTCAATGAATTTCTCAATTTTTGGCTTGTTTTTTTGGGTACTTATTATAATTAACTATTTTAGGTGAAGTAAAAAATATTTCAACCATTCTAACGATGTTTCAAATTATCCAATACTGTAATGAAAATAGAATCCTGTTTTTTGTTTTTTAAATAACCTTCAATTTAATATATCAGCAACAACATATTTTACAAAAACTTCAAAAAATTTATTTGTGGTTAAATATAAAAATATTTGATTATAAATCTCTGTTTTGTTATTATTTGTTACTGATGTGAATATTGAAAGCGAATTATTTTATACTTTACAAATGTTTTGCAATTAGTATTGTCAAAGCTGAGATGAAGATTAATTGCCGAGTAGGGATTGAAAAATGTTTACAAAAAAGAAATTTCCACAAACACAAATCGTATTGAAATTGTTAATTTTTACCTTTAATCAAAGCTATTCACTTTATTATTATTCCTATTTTTATTGAAAAACTATTAAATCTTTTCACCTTTAAATTTGAAAAAAAGAATTTTCTTTTCCTTTTTCAAAATACTTTTCTAAGCAGTAAATATTTACATATCATGCTTATCACTAAAACGACACACACGTAGTCTCACTTTTGGGAGTCTCTAACTTTGGTGTTTAGGTTAGAGAGATTTCAAGCAAGTATTATCCTAAATATTTAGGATAAAAGCGAGTCTGAAAATAAAACACAAGTCTTACACATAAAAATAACAGGCAAATTGTAATAAAATATATAAAAATAAAAGTTTCGGTATAAGTCCAAATCATATGCTGTAATAATTTTTTAAACAAATGAATATGAAAAATACTAGGTTAATCTTGTTTGTCCTATTTAAAGATTTTAATGCATAAAAAAAATTATAATTAAAACAAAAAATACAAAAAGGCAGTTAAATTTGTTTTGATCTGTATTTTGGGGCGTATTTTGAAGGGTTGTCCAGATAAACATAGATAGGATAGATAAACAGTGAATAGAGAGAATTATCTATGCCTTCTCACGGGTTTGTGTAAAATTATCCGGCATAGAAGTATAGTTTTTGAATTTCCAATCACTGCACTAACAATAAGTGAAATTTCCTTTTTTCCTAAAATAAAAATTGTTGGTTAGTGGACATCAAGCAGAATGCACAAGAAGAACTTAAGTTAATATCTTCTTATGGCCTACGAAAATTTATTGAGGAATGGGTTCGAAGTTATTACAATTGTATTGAAATGGGGAGTACTTGAATATTATGTGCTTTGTTTTATCAATTCCCAGTAGTTTTAATCCTAATGTGAACAATATATAAATTTCATTTGCGTGAATCTATGCCTTATTTTGGGCTTAGTAGCAGAGGTACAACCAAAGATGTTCCCAGTGTCCAAGTCAAACTTACATTACAGTTTGAGTTAACCTCTCTGAGTTAAAAGTTTGAATAAATTTCGAATGAGTACCGGGAAATTAACAAGCAACTTCAGTACTCAGATGTGAACATGCCTTTTCAGAATTGAACGAATTTTGAATTAATATATTCAAACATTAAATATACTATTCAAAAAGAGAAAAACATAACATATCAAAGTTAAATTGCATAAAATTGGAAGAAGTAAGCTTATGTGGCAAAAAATCGAAAAAAATTAATTAACAAAACAAAAAATACACATAAAAAATTTCAGCTTGCAAGGGAATGCAAATGATGATTAGCTATGGTTTGGATATGGTTTTATTTTTAAGACAATCGAAATTTAACCACTCTCCATCTTGCAGTACAAAATTTACAGAATGCTACAGGAAACAATACGAATATAAGAAAAGAAAAATGTGTTAGAATCTTTTCACTAATCCTTCCCCTCATCCAGTCTTTATTTAAAGCGTATATTTTTTAGTTTCGTGGAATTTCTTTACATAAAAATTTCACAATTTGCATGGTGTACGGAACACTTTATTGTACATAAAATAATGTCTTTTAGTTTTTTCATAGCTTGTAAAGGTGTAAGTTCAAAAAATATTAGTTTATTGCCTAATTTTGCACAAGTTCTTTGGGAAAAAATCAAATTAAAACTTTGCCATTCTCTAAATTATTAAAACGAAATTTTGTGTTGGAAAAAAAGTTTTTTTTGTTTTCATTTTGTGGAATAACTTTCAGAGATTGACTGCAACTTAAAACATATTCAGAAGAAATCAAATCATGTTTTAAATACTTGAAAAACTTCTTTGGTGAAAGTCAAAAGAAACATTTTTCAATTTCATTTCCACATTTAAATTTTATGTTGAAAAATATTGATAATTATATTATATCTTGTATTTGTAATTGATTGAATTTAAATGATTTTCCATACCAAAAGAATTAAATGTGAAATCAATTCAATTTAGTAAATGCTCAATTATACAAAGCTGATCATTCAATGTCATCTACTGACTAGAAATTGACTTGTGTGCAATAAAATACGAGATCAATTAGCGTCATATATCGTTTTCTACAAGTGATAATGATCTAAGCTTCAGACTGAATAGCATAGAAGTTTGATACTAGTTTAAAGAAGTAAATTTTTGTTGTCATTGAATTAAACTGCTTCTAATCAATAAAATTTATAATTTATGAAGTTTTTTTAAATTTAACCATTGATCATTGGAAATAGCTTTTTTCTAGAATTATATTTAGCTTGATTAATATTACTGAAGATTTTTTCGAAAAAAGAATCGTCTTGTTATGTTAAGGATTTTTGTTTTTCTCATTAAATTTATCCATAATCAAGCTATTAATTTGCATAATAAAATATTGCAACATAAATCACGATTAAACATCAAAATTCTTAAAAAACAATCCGCATAACAACATTAATGCGATTCATGCATTTTATAAAAGTTCGCGCATAAGTTTTATTTCTATGTATGTATGGGCATGTATGTCTGCTATGTGTACAAAAGAGGGTAGCTAATGGAGATCCATTATTATTAGCTTTGTTTTTTTTTTGTTACCATTTGTTTGACGATTGTAATCACAAAAAACACTTCCATAAATATTGGCTTTAACCTAACAAAAATGCATCAGCCAGCATATATTTTGCAATTACGTTTATCTCTGAAATTAATGCAATCAGTTAATTCGGTATACTTCTATTTTCTCCTTAATTTTTCTGTAAGTACTATGAAAACTATGTCTACACTTAAGCTTCATTGATATTTGCACAATCACTTTCATACACTTGATATTTATTTTGCATTTAAATACTTAACAAGACGCGGTTGGTGTGATCATAATGCTTCAAACAAGCTGTAGTTATTGTTGTTTAATGTAACCTTCACTCGTATTAGAAATAATATTGTAAGTGCAAGGTTAGAATACCACATAACGAATCATATTTATGTTACTAAAAAATGAAAAAAAAGACTTTAAACGCCTGCGTTTTTTATATTTCTATATATATATTTGTTGTTATTACCGAACAGGTGCAACCGATCGCGATCACGTTTCTTTTGTCACTGACACCTCGATCATTCCGAGCAAATGCTAACTTAAGCAGATCGGCTTGTAAGGAATGTCCGATAATTACTGAGAGCTCTGATCATAGACGCTTTGTGGTATGGGCTGTGGTAGTGCCTCAGGCTAGCCGGGAAAGCGGTTTTTTCTTGTTATTCTATAGGAGATTTTTCGTGTATTTCATTTTTTGCTTGATATTTTGTTTTTTTTTAGAAGATATCAAATTTGTAAATAACATTTGAAATAAAAAGAAAAAAGTAAAATTAGCAATCTAATCGCAGATACTGTAGTAGCACCAATTTTTTTATGTTGTTGAAAGCTTGAATGAGCTTCTTTGTTAAATTTTTTAAACGAAATGTTAATTTTAACATGAGTTTTATGATGACCAAAAAAAATTTATACACAATTCATTGTCTTTGAAATTATAATTTTTTTTAAATAATTTTTTGATCAAAATGAAATATTCGAATCCTTTTTGGAATTCATTTTTTTGGTTTTTGTTATATTAACATTAACATTGAGTCTAGCTATATTCAGTGTTGCTGTGTCGATAGATGGCTTCCAAGTTAATTATTAAGATTTATGCAAAATGTTTTAGAAATCAGATTATTACAATTACTTTCTATTCATTCTGTATAAGACTTTAACTACTAATATTACTAGAACATTTTTTGGGTGTGAAAATTTTTATAAGAAACATTTGAAAAAATAACAGAAAAGATATTTTGTATTCAAGATATCCATGACAACAATTTTTTTAGGTAAAAAGTTTTTAACTTTCTTTAAAGTTAAAAAACTGAATTTAAGATTTAAATAGCAGCAATTTGCTAAGCTCAGGAACCCAAAAAAAAAGTGCTGTTCTGCTTCATTGAAAGAAGCTTTTTTGCAATGGAATTATGAATTTATAGATGCTAGAAAAGTATTCCGAATAAGCAAAATATGATCCAGAAAATCTATAATCTAAAAGTGAAAGTACGTAAGAAACCTGAGGACTAAAGAAAATTATGTGTTCCTTTTCCTTTTTCTTTTCTTTTTTTCCTTTTTTTGCATTATAATTTCACATGAAAATGAATGTCACGATTAACCTAATGCGGCAATGGTTTTATAATTTAAAACATTGCTTAGAACTATTTAAAAGCGATGTATAATAATGAAGTAAGGATACATTATTATTTCACGACAATAAAAAAAGGGTAAATTGGAGTCAGTGAGCTCACAAAAAACCTTATGTTCCACAGAAAAGTTATGGCTTCTATTGTTTGGGATTTTTGTGGTATAATTTCAATCGACTATTTTGAAAAAGAAGAACAACAATAGACAAATTTTAAGCATAATTATTCGATCGTTAAACAATTATGGACTTATCCGTCTAGTTAACATGGTAAAATGGTAATATTTTTAGAATACTGCGGACTTAGTAAAAAGTGGCTTACAGAAAAACTTTTTGTCCTACCAAACATAGAACATAGAACATAGAGTATAAAAATCTGTGAAAAAGTATTTAAAAAAAGGAGAAAAAGGGAGAATTTTGATTTTTGCACACAAAACTAGCGCCTAAGGCTGTGGTTTTTATTAGAGTGACTTCAAGCGACTATTTATTGTGTGAATGTCATATATTGTGTAATGTCATATATTGCATATAATGCTATCAGTTATTTTACAATATATTGATCTCATAAACCATTTATACTGCCTAAATTTCATTATGTAGTTTTGTTCACTGCCATATAAAAGAGATTAATTGACCTGTTTATTACAGGTCAATTAATTGTATTGAAAACAAAAACGTATGGAACATTTATAAAAGCTTCCATATAAATTTTAACTGATTATTTGATTTAAAATTAAAACAATAAGTTTGAATATTTATTGATTTAATGATAATTTTTAAAATTACACATTTTAAAGAAAAGCAAAATCATATGTCTCACATTTAAACAAAAACATTGAATTGAAATCATTTCAACTTATTATTTTAGTCATAAATTTTTTGTTTTGTTTTAGATTTTTGGTGCCTTTGATTTAAATGAAGTTTAAATTTTTATTTTAGCCACCAAAGCTGAGAATTTTATTGTTTATATTTAAAATGCATCCAAGTTTATTGGAAGCTATAAAATCATATAGTAAATTAAGAAACGAAAAATTTAAAAGTATGCTACTCTGATAATTGTTCTGTGACAGCTTAACTGCAAAAAAGCATGCTTACAGAGTTGGAGAGTTGGACAAACAAAATAAAAAAATGTAACACTTGTTTCAGTTTTAAGTAGTGTAATTAGTTTCTCTTGAATGATGCAACGGACTACAAAAAATATTTTCAGACAATTTGCATGTTTATTCTTTGGATGTTGATAATGAGATTGGATTTTAAAGATTGACGTCTTGAACAATTCTCTCTGGAATTTTGATGATCATTAAGAAGAATGATCAGCGGCTAATATTTTTGGCTCTAGAACTGTTTTTATATTGACCTGGGTTAAGGGTTGACAATGTTCCCGAATGCCTAAGAATGGGTGAGGTGAACTTGTTATTTGGAGATGAATTGATTATTTAGAGTAGGTAGAGAAATCAAATAAGTATTATTGTTAAATTTTGAAGAAGTGATGTTTGTGTGAAAGCATTATAAATGGTAATCACTTGCTATTACTCAAGCATGTAGTGGCTTGAATTTAGCTGCTTGACAGCTTTAAAAGTTATTCAGAAGTTTTAAATATTATAAGTCAACATTCACGGATGAAAAAGGGTTAAATATTAGTTTTGTATATTTCAAAATGTAGTTTTAATTGAGTTTCATCAAACTGTGATTGACAAAATAAGTTATTAACTTATAAATAAAAAAGAGTTGCAAATAATAAAAGCAAAAAATCGCTAAAAATAAACCATAGTTTGAGGATTAATTAAAAATCAACCCCATACTAAAATTTAAATAAGTGTAAGATATCTAATAAATCAGTAAAATTAAGACGTTCTTGGGATTAATTATATACTGTATCCTATATACGTATACGGATAAATATTTTACACAAAAAAACAAACAAAAAACTATATATAAAGATTGATCTAAAAGTTAAATGCGCTATTTGTGGATCTAAGAAATTGGTTCATAATGGATTATTTTAAAAGAGAAATTCACAAAAATGTTCAAGGAATTATCCGCTCCAGGACTTGTATAAAATGTTCAACAACAATATGCTGACAAAATTATTCAGAACTTTGACAGAAAACTAATCTTTAAAGTGAAATGGATAAATGAGAGTCCATCAAGGGAATCGTTTTCGAATTTTATTTGCAAGTAATTAACTACGAATTAAGGCCCGCACTAAAGTGCTTAGATATTTTTTAAAGTTATAATAGATATAAAATTAATAGATATAAAATTTATAGATAATAAGGCTTTTGTCTGATTGCTTTACTCGATGCAGTGAAAGAAGTTATATTAACCTATTATAAAATTACTTATTATTCAGCGCCTGAAATCAAAGTGCTTTGTTTTTTCAATAAATCAGAGCTTTGATGAAATTGAATTATAAAATTAAAGAGATCCTTATTTTATACTATCAATTTTTCTTATTTAAAGTGTTCAATAATCAAATTCAAACGGTAAAATCTTCAATGGTTATACCTAGATAAGATATCTTTAATTGCTTCTGAGATTTCAAATTATACACCAATTATCCCTGAAAATCATTTCGTACGATAATATTGGCTTTTAATGAGAGAGACACCCCTAAAGATTAAATTTCTAATTTAGATTATTACATTATCTATAGACCTGAGATTGAAGCCATCAGCTACAATCCGAGCAGAAATTTCGGTATATCCATTAATTTATATATGTATACAGATATATTTTGAGTTGGAAGGAGCATAATTCAACTTTATATTATATTACTTAAAAATACTTTACTTTCCTTTTATTATAATTCTTATTTTTTTTGTTGATAGCTCCTTACATAAATTTATATATTATTTAAGGAATAACTATTAATTTTATATTTTTTAGTTTGCCATTTTGCTTTGAACATAAAACAGGCAATTAATATTTGTAACACTTTACTACTGCATGGAAGGATGGAAGCCATAACGATGTCGTTGTGATATTAAATTGGAGTTCACATGTGACTTTTATTAGGCCAATAGTCGTGTAACTGAATTCGATAATAATTTCTGAAATAGCGCGAAAATTTGTCATAGTTACAAAATCATTATACAAGAGGAGTATACTACGACAGAGAACCCTTTGCTATAAAACTTAGTCGAATATAGCTTACAGAAATGAGTTGAGTTTTAATGATGCTCATACGAATATTGCTGGCGACTATGTTACTAATATTTTGCATATTTTTGTTTTATTCTTGTAATAAGAAGGCTGTAAATTTCATGTATATTTCATATTTCATGTATATTTGTAAAATTGCTATTAACATATTTCTTAATATATGGGGCTTATTTTAATTGGAATGCTAATTATTTTCAAAATATTATATTTGTAGATCTCAAATTGACTATAACCACTAGAGATTCTAGTTGTTATCAGACTGTATGTTATTTCTTGTGAACATATTACTACCTTAATTATGTGATGGATATTTTTTTGTGATCTGTATAAGAAAAACAGCATTCATAAACATTTAGAAAAAAAAACTTTAGTTATTGTAGTGGTATCAGTTTTGCAGTAAAAAATCAAATGTCTGAGACATACATGCGTAAATATTTTATTATTTTATAACAAAATCCTTTAATATTATAAAACTCAACAAATTTTTTTGTAATATTAAATGCAATCATTGTTATTAATCGCTTAAAAAAGCAAACAACAATATACCTCTTGGCTATCAAATATTTCCATATAATATTGGATTAGACGAAATGTTTGGATTGTGTAAAAACGAACAGTATTGATCAGTTCCAAACGAATGAGAAAGGTCGCAAAGATCTATTTAATGAGATTTAAAAACTTTATAATATTCCTTAAAAGAATATCTATATAGCCATAAAAGCCAAGTCGTTCACAGTACACATGTTTGTAATTTTCAGAAAGGAAAGGAAAATAACATACATACAAGTAAAAATACAATTGTGTTTTTTTCGCTTATCTCTTACCAACTTCAAAGAATTTTTGTATTAAAAAAAATATCTATATTTGTATAACTAAAGATCTTAAAAAATCAATTACAAGGTAAATTCTCAACAAATAAAAAATAAAATAAATAACAAGGATTTGAAGATGTCTTATCACGGTTACATTTTAAAATCTTTTAAAATTTATCTGTAGAAAAAAACTAACATGCTTGTAATCCTTACAAGTCGCGTAGCAAGTATTTTAACACCATACTGCACTATAATATTGATAAGGATAGCTCTACTTGAGTACATAATTTAGGAATTTTGTAACCAGATGTACAACATTTTTAGTTTTGTTTTGATCGGCTTTTATATAAAATAACAAATAATATAAAAATATATATTTAGAAAATTACAAAAATCAACAATACGATCGCTTATTCACCTTTGACCATACTTGCTTTTATTTTTTCTTCCATTCTTTCCAATTGCAATCCCATTTAATACTGGCTTAACTTAAGAGCTACAAAGTAAATTTATCCAAGTTAAATCTAAAAGGAATTTCTTGAATAGTTTTTAACTGGAGGCTGTTATCAAATTAACAACGTCTTACTTGTATTTCCTGTGTACAAATTTTTGTAAAATATAAATGAACTTATAAGTAACTAGTACTAAGCTGAACAAATAATTACTACTTATTTATTATGTAGACATTTTCAGAGCTTGGAGCATTCACAAAATTCCAACTTTAATTTTACAAATATAATTTCCTAGGATGATATAGTTGACTACTGTATAATGAACCTAATTTTAATTTAGCTTACCATTATTCATCTGGCGTAGTTCGATTTACTAAGATCAGTTGAATGGGATACGAGAGGATTAAACAAGATCAGAATGATCTCATCTCTGATCTTAGATTTGCTCTCCTTGTATATACTAGCCTTAAGACAAATTAATAGGTAGTAGTTAACCAATTTATTATTTACCTGTAAAAAAGAGAAAAAGCAAAATTAAATTATTAAGATCAAGTAGTGAACTAATGAAAACTCTCAAACAAATTAGTATGCTAATTAATTGCATGTGTGCAACAATTGCGTGACATCTCCTTCTCATGTAAAGAAACGGTGAAAAAAGACTTTGTGGAATATAAGTAAAAATTCTTGAAGTTATTTAAGTGTTTGCCGTTAGCATATTTTATTTTTATTAGTAAAAACACTTAAAACTATGTATGTATATCTGAAAAATAGTTTTGTATAAATCGATTTTAATTTCGTGTTTTTTTTTGTTGTTTTGAAAAATAAAAACTCCCTTGTTTCAAGAGTACATAATATTGTTATATTAGGCCGTGAGAAAAGGAACTGTCTTACTTTCACCTGTCGTTTTTCTTAAGAAACTTATCAAGCCGATTGAAAGGGGAAAAATAATTCCTTGTTAAGAAGCTTTTTAAGTGCTTAAAATTGTTTTAATTAATTATAATGGAATGAGGATATAGATTTTTTTCAAATATAACAGGTAAGCATTTTATTGAAAAGGAAGTCTTTTAAAATCTATTACTCAAAAGGGTTATAGTAATTTGAAGTGGATAATAGAATATTAAATCGTGTTGATCGTGTAAAATATATACTTATTTTCAAACCAATTAAATAAGATTATTTGAAATTAATATTAAACTAATACTAAATTAATTAACAATCTCTTATTTGTTACAAGAAGAACTCCAAAGCGTTGTATGTATGGCATGTAAAACAATTATATTTATTGTAGGGGGCGTAATTTTTGTTAAAATTTGTAATTGGTTTTAAGACTTGTAACAGTTGCTTTGTTGTAGAAGATAATAAAATTCTTAAACGTATTATAGAAAATGAAATATAGGAGGCTCCTAAAAGATGGAAAAATCGTGAGAGTATGCTGCTAAGAATTAGTTAAAAAGAACTCTTAATACAAAGTTTTATTGTTGCTTTTGGATCACCTTTCCTTTTGACCTTGTTTTTTCTTTGATAAGCTTTTTATAGGCCCTAATTCTTAAATTGTGATCTTTTACGAAAGCAATTTTAAAAATGTAAAATCGAACAATATCTGTTTTTCTTTCCTTCTTAAATACAAACTTTATGTTCAGATTTCATGTGTCATTCACATTATTTTTCACTTTAAATTGTCTATTTTTAAATTGTTTATAGATGTTTTTTGTTTCTGCTAATTTTTTCAGCTGGTTTTAATCATTTTATATTTTGTATATTTCTTTAGCAGCTTTGGGTTTGAATTTTAAAATTTATAGAAGTCTAAAATGATCAAAAAAATTCTCGGTTTAAGAAAGAACGCTGATCTATATCATTTTTGAGAAAACAACTACGTTTCTGTGTTCTAATATTGTTTTTTGATGGAAATATATACTATCAAAATTGAAAAACGGCTTGAAAAGTGTTATGGCAACTTTTGTCCTTCAAAGACTAGAGTTTTTTGTGTTTTCCGGAATTTAATGGCAGTCGGAGAGAAAAAAATAATGCTGGGTCCTTTCTTAATTTCAATTTGCTAGAAAATATCCTAAAAATAAAATCTGAAAAACTTTTTTGAATTATCAATCGAGCATGTTTCTTACTTAAAGAAGATAAATCAGGTATGAAAAAAGCGTTGAAATAGGTGCCATATTTGCTTTTAACAGACAATTCTGGGTCGTATAGCTTTTTGAGAGAAATAAAGACGCATTTTTGCAATATTATGCTACAAAGAATGAAAAGAGAAACCAATTAAATCATAACACTCTCACAGGTGCCAGGAGAGCTTTTTGGAAAGAAAAAAATGTAGTTTAAACTATCTTTTATGCATAAAAAACGGATGGTTTCTACAGATAAATAATATTTTTATTGTGTTTTTCAAATCCGAAGTTAACAGACTAAAATTTGTTCAATATGTAAAGAAAAATTTTGAAAACAAGATTAAGGAGAAAAAATGATTATATTTCAGAAGCTGAGGTCTAATTTCCAAAAAGCCTTTAATTAAACAGCAACAGAAATACTAAATATACTGAAAAGCTTTAGACGTTTTTTTTTGCTCTAAGGATAGTTATATTTAGGTATAAATTCGAATAAATTTTGAGCCAAACAATTTTTTTCCACTTGCTAGCCAATATAATTTGATCAAAATTTGCATCTAGAAGAGTTGAAGGCACTACAGTGTATTGAGAAGCTTTCTTTTTGTTTCGTATTTATCATCGATAGATGAAATTATTTTGCTTTTAAAAACTTGAAATACAAATATAAACAAATCGAATCTTTTATCCCTTTTAGCGCAAAATTTAATTAAGTTCTGGTAATTTCAAAGATCTCTTTCAAAACTCGATCTTCTAACCTGAATTTCAAATGATAAAAGTATATATATGTACAAACAAACAATGAACATATATATATATATTTATATATATATACACATATATATATAACCAGAAGCTTTTGAAAGCAAGGGAGCTGTCAGGTTTGAAGAATATAATTAAAATGTAGCGACAATGATAATACTAATGAACTTTTTAACAAAAAGACTTTTCCTGAACACTAACTTCATTAGAAATATTATTCTGTAAAATTTTTTTTTATTGAAGGAAAATAATCTTTTTTTGCCACTTATCAAATAGTCGCTTGGATGGATCAAACTTTTGATTTCTTTATATGATTTGTAGCTTTTGAGACATTTTGCGTAAAAATGAAATTATTTTCTCTTTTTATAAAATTCTTTATAAAGAATTTTATTAAAGTAATCATCAGCATCCTTCGTATCGGCATAATGGCGGCTTTAGTGAGCACAGACGAATAGTCAAAGGGATGTTAGATAATATAAAATACATCCAAACAGCACTTCCAATGAAAAAAAATTTTTTGTTGTTGATATGATTGTCTGTTTTAGTCTTTGATCATACTTTTTATTCCTGTTCCATTACTGCTTTAGGGTTTTGCCTCAAATAAAATGGTCTTAATGAGTTCTAAGGACAGAATACAGGGAGTTTTTGTGAGATGAATGATTGTTTGAAGCGTTTTTCACATTTATTTATATGACAGTTTTACTACATATCTAGAACTAAAAATAAACACCCCTTAGCAAAATAAAGAAATTAGGTTTTACCTTGTTTTTAAAATATATACCAAATTATCTTATTGGTATAAATATATAGCATGTTAATGAAAAATGTTAAGTACAGGGATTTCTGCTGAAATAAAACAGATACAAGCTTATATTAATTTTTTATCAAGCTTAGAAAAACAAAGTTTTAGTGAACAGACGTATAATTTTTAAAATTGTATGAAATAATATTTCTGGTATATTTTATAAACATAAAATAATTTTTATTTGAAAATTATCAGAAACTAAAAATACTCAGCCATAGCAAAAACAATGAAAATTATTTGTGCTTTAATTCAGTCTCCTAACTGTTAATTATATTGATTGAACAAATTAGAAAACCCGCTTTTATCTATATATGAAATATATTTTAAATGTTTTTCTTTAATTAGTGGAATGGATTTTAATAAAAAAACATTTATTGAGCATATACTTTCTCTTGCATTTTGATTGTTTTGTTTAAAAAGATTTTGAATTGTTGAAGATGGCAAACACAAGTTTCAAAGCACTAAAGAGCTTTATTGAATGAGACTGAAATCTATTAACGTATTTGTTATAAATATCAAACTATTTTACATTAACTGAATAAGCCATTGTTTCCTATATGTATATAGTCAGGTTTACTTTTGTTAATTTTATTTGATACCTTTCACTATCATAAAACATACCATATGCAAGAAAAGATTAATATCAAAAATTACTATGAACTTATTACTCACAGCAGAAATTTTGGATTTTGGGAAAATAAGCTAACAAGCTTAGTTTATTTTCAATATTATAAATTATTTGGTTTCAGCAAGAAGATATAAAAATTTTTCAAATAAACTTGTAAAGCCAAATGTATATAATTATTCAAGAAAACATATTATTGCATACAATAACAAGACCTAATTGGGTACTAAAAAGATATTTTTGAATAGGCTTATTAAAAAGTAGTTGCTTTTCACAAAAACTGACTTAAACCTAGCTTAATGAGTAAATAAAATTTCTACAATCAATAACCGGGATTTCAAATATTAAAAAAGGTAAACGGCTCAGTACTGAACTTGATAAATGTACTTACATTAGTTGGCCTGGTACTAAATCTGAAAACAGGAGCATATGAAAAACCAAAAAAAACTTTTCCAAATTTCCAAATTGATCATATTACACTTTTCGGGGTTAACGTAAATTTTCAGAAAAAGGTAATATGACGTGGTGGTAGATTCAAAAACTTTTATAAAGATAACAAAGGTTCATATGTGAAAAGCAACTTGAAAAAACTCGAAGGCATTTAATAAAAAAAAATTAAACTCACGCACTATAATCTTATATTTGGTTAATTTGTTTAGTTTATAAATCAAATACGAAAGAATAACATACTAAATCCCCAAAAAATTATAAACGAATTAATCGTTAAATGAACTGTATAAATTTCAAATGTTCTTTTGATTTATAAAGTTAAAGTTTTTTCATAGTTTATAATTAATTCGCCACTGGTTCGCTACTAATTCTCTTAATTCGTCATTCACTACCGATTTAAAGTACGCCTAAAGGTATTTAACGACACGAAATATTATATATTTAGGTCGAAATCTGTCAAAATTGATTATATTTCGAAAATATGCTTGATATTGCCTACTAATAGGAAAATTATCAACTGATATTCTGGTATAAAATTTTTTTCAGCTATCTAGGTTGAGTGTACTACAGTTGCCTATAGCACAGGCGCTAAACTTCTGCATGCTTTCCTTAAGCTTTTGATGATGGGGGTTGGGGATGATTGGATTTTATAAAAAAAAATCTATCAAAATTAATCCCGCATCTACTTTTGAAATCTCCAAATTTTGGCGCCAATCTTATTCCGACATTTTTTCGTTTTTTTTAATTTTTTGAATAAAATTTAATATACAATTTTAAAATTAATTAATATCAGTCATTGCATTCGAATTTTTCATTAATCGTAAATAGGGTTTTCAAAAAATTATTGTAAGGACGCTTGGATACTCAACGTAAAATTTCTTTTTCTTAAAATTTACATTTGCAAATTAACATAGCACACATTCATTAAATATATTTAATAAAAACAAAAAGTAAGTTTGCGGTTTTTAAAAAATGCAGAAGAAAAGTTTCATCTCAAATAAAGACGACTTTGCAAAGCTAATAGCAATTTTACGGCAAAAACTAAATCATCCAGTATAGCCGGTTTTGTTCGACGTTTATATATTTGGTGCATTTTTTATGTCGTGTTTTTGGTATTAATTTTTGTTAATTAATTAAATAAAAGGGGGGGGGGGGCGGCTGCGGGCTGACAAAGTCCGATTAATGTGTAAAAAATTTGCAATTTATAACAGATGCTTTGAATCTTTTAATGAGTTAAGTGCTAAAATCATTCTTTGAATCTAGTCAATAAATGTTTTGACAACTTTTTAAATTTATATGCATTGCAGAAAATTTTGTTTATTTGTTTTTCTAATCAATTTTAAACATTCTGTTGAATAAATTTTCAGATTGATTAGACCTAAAATTAAGTTTTTTTTCTTGAAAAAAAGCAACGCTTAGCTCTTCCAAATTTTTAAAAAAGGACAAAAAATATAGTATAACAAACAATTTTTAATAACTTTTTTGGATATCCGACATGTCATAATCATTACATTAAGTGCATCAGTTTTGTTTTATTACTTTTGTTGTTGTTGTTTTTACTGTACATAAACATTATTGGATCTATTTTTACCCGACTCCAAAAAGAAAGAAGTTGAGACTATGGCATGCATTGTGTAAGCTGTTCATAAATTTCAAATGATTAATGGTCTAAAGCACGAACAACTGTTTTACAGGGATCAATCGCTGTTTTCAATGTTAAATGGTGGTCTCACAAATACAACCAGCTTCTACATTATTCTACCTTCTATTTCAAGTTTTTCAACTATGCATTTATAAATATATACTTTACATGTATGTAAATACCTTTAAAATTCTTGACAACTTGAAGACAGCACTTTACTATATTTGATGAGCACAGAAAGTGTTTCGGATTGAAACAAAATCCAACATCGTGAGGTCATGTTAAGTGCTTCTAAACTCTGGATTAACAGAGCTCGTTTTTTTTATTTTTAAGCAGATCATAGTCAAAGGTAGGTGGAAGTAAGTTAAGTCGATCTCTGGGATTTTAAAGATAAAATTATAGAGATACAATAGTACAACTACAATTGAATTTTATTCATGATCCAGAAGCTTGGAAGCTTGGAGGAATTTTTTATTGCTCTCACCTAGGATCAATTTAAAGTTACCACAAAAGGTCAACAGATGAGTACACTTTAATGATATTCTAATAAGTTAACAGCGGATTTAGGGTTATTGTATTCAATTTGTATTATTATATAATTTCCTATGAATTTTGTATTGTACATTTTTAATAAGTGTAATTGTAATTGTAAACATGGAATTTTGATTGATCTCTGATTATATTTAGTAAAGAGTTATGTTATGGATGTTATGATAATCAAAAAAATCGTGTGATGATAAAAAGAAAGTTCAGTTATCGTAATTAATTTGGACCGCACAGTTTTGTATTGATATAATTGGGGGAAATTGTTGTAATTTTCCTTTTGAAATTAAACATCTTACTAAATTTGTCTAGTTATTTTTTTATTAAGCTGTTATCTGTTAATGACGCTATACATTGAAAAATAATTGGTTCGAATATTTATTAAGAAAATTTAACAATCACAAAAATAATTGTGGGTCACAATATATGATGATCTTCATATTAAAATTTTAGTCATGAATTGGTAAGTAGTACTTGATGTGTATTTATTTAAATATTTCGATAATTATTTCGCAAAATTTCCTATTTTTATAGTAATTCTGACGTGGTTTTACTAATTGGTTATGATACGAGGAATTTAATTGGTTTTCTTGACCTCCTTTTGAGAATCAATAACAGCTTCTGTTATTTTATAAGTCCATTAAAAAAAATTTTGAACTTTAAGATTTTCTAACTGTGAAATTAACATATAAATGTTTTGAATGTATAATTTTGAATATTAGTTGAAAGCTTGACGTATTTTTCACATCAATACAAATTCTGTTCTTCTCCGAAGCTATAAAAACCCTATAGAAACTGTCGTAATAAAATAAGTTTCATACACGTTTGTTTTTAGCCGAATCAATAGTGGTTAATAGGTATAATATCTTTTTTGCATTCAAAATATTAAAGCCGCTAAATTAATAAAGTTAATAAATAATAGAAAAAATTTTTATAATTTATACTCGTACAATGACTTTTCTTATGAAAACAGTAGTTAATATCTTTAGCTAAATATTGTTTCTTTATTTTGCTTTATTTTTTGGTAACTAGTTTTAATTCGTTAAGAAAAAGTCCATTATTAATGAAAGAAAATTACTTTTTAATTATAACAATTACTTGCTTGAATAATCATAACAATTAACGAACTTCCTTGTAAAATTACTGTAAATTTGAAGAATTTGTGAAAAACTCATAGGAATTTAGTCTCGACGTAATAAAATAATAAAATTATTCATGTTATAAGAACTTTTTTATCTAAAGATAAAAATTTCATACTTTCACGCCTGAAAAAAGCTATAATAAAAGAAAAGTTTACGACAATATGAATCAAAGGTTAAAGAACAGAAACCAAAACGTTTGCTCAAGGGTTAACATTCTTAAAGAAATTTGAAGGTCAAAGTCTATTTGACAAATATTTTAATGTGATTAACAAAAAAAAAGGAAAGATTCAGGGACTTTTAGGAAATCAAATACTGTTTTCCTTGGGCACATTAGTTATGCTTAAATGAGTAGTCAATACGAAATAAAACAGCACGATCTAATGGATCTGTTAGTTTTTTCATTAACAAAGCTTTCATTTTTCACTTTTACTTATTAATCCCCCAGGAGCTACCTTAAATGCAGTTTGATGTAATAATAAAGGGCAAGGCATACATTTACAATCCCTTTGGTGCCAATGATTAACAATCTTCAAGCATGAATCGAGCTTATATGATACTTTGGCCGAAGAAGGTGTGTTATATATGACATAGAGAAAGCTTGTAGACAGTTATGATGCCATAAACTAATAAAGTAGGCCTAAGCTAACTATAAGACTGTTTATCAAATTTTATAACTGTTGTCAACCCCCCATGAAGGTTATTTGGCAGGCCAACTGTCATATAGGCAATGTATAGTTATCCAACATTAAACTACAAAATCACGATAATGAATTCATGTGAATTATAGTTTCTTGGGTTTTTAAGCAAATGCTGAGGCAATGCTAAGCAAACTCTAGAGGTTTCCAAAATACTGCCTAAGGTTATCTTATTTCCTTTCTATTGTCGGTTTCGCTATAGCAAAACCAATCCTAAAACAAAAGCAATAGAAACTGAATTGCCTCAGTAGAGGTTCACAGTGAGATGGTATCTTTTTGCTGAGATGTCATGAGTGGGCTAGGCCTTTGCAGAAATATCTTCGAAAAACAAGACTGAGTAGAGTGAAATTTATTATTTTATGCTATTCAATAATTTTATTTTTAAACATTAGATCGACGTAATTTGATATAATTTTTTTTATTGGTAATAATTTGTGTCATTTTAAGATATTTTATTCATCAATGATAGACTCTTAAGTAACTTAAATAGTTTTGGGTAGTATATTAAGCTTGGAAATGTTATTTGCTTTTATTTTTGTTGAATCTATGAACAAAAAAGTCAAAGTTGTTTATGGCTAGGATAAACTTCTCTTTAATTTATTCTAATTCATGGAAAAAAAAAACCAGAATAGCTACTGAAGACGGCCAATGGAAGTCGATGGCAGGCAATAGCAATTTGCTTGATTATTAAATTTAGAGTTTTTTGTGGGACTGTTATATTTGAAGGTTTCTAAAGTGCTTTTTTTTTGTTGGATATGGAGGACAGAAAAAAAATTTTATCTCTTTGCTTAAAACGGGAAACTTTGTAGATTTTTTTGAATGTAAATTGATGGCAAAAATGCAAAAAAAGGAACAAAATACCAAAGATGTTCTAAATGTATGCAGAATTACTTACAATGATAGTTTTTCCTCTGGAATTAAGAGCAACATGCAGAACATTTTACTAATATGAAAAATAAGAAATACTTATTAGGGTGCCTGCAGAGTGCCGGCTTACAGCCGAGCTGACACCGATTGCATTTGCGATAGTCTAATCTTTGGTAGGCTTTCAATCTGAACACTTGGAGCATATTCCTATTGATTTACCCATAACGACTTTATAGTCTAGGGTATAGAAATCGGCGTCAGCTCGACTATAAGCCGGCATTCTGCAGGCACCCTTAGACTATAAAAAAGCAAAAGAAAAAAAAATGTTTGCATATAATAAGAAGAACAAACAAACCAAAAAGTAAAAAAAGAGGCATAATTCTTGGATAAAATTATCAAACTTAAAAGCAAAATATAAACAGGAAGCTCAGTGAGATATTATCGTATTTTTTTCTTATGTCACTCCTTACCTTGTAGTGGTACCTATTATGGAATAATACAGTTCGTTGAAAGGAAATTGACTACGACTAGCGGGAAATCTATAAATGAACTTTCAATACAATTGCAAAGTACGCATTTCGATTGGTACACGTTGAGATTTTGGGTTGGGGTTTTGGGTTTTTAGGTTCGTTGGGTATATACTTTTACATAAAAGAACAAAAACCAAATTTAAGCTTTACCAAAACCACAACAATTTCAGTGTTAAGTTTGCTTTAAATATTTATTTAAAATTGTCAACTCTATACACAACTGTAAGTCTTATCTAAAGCGAAAAATAAATAAATTCTCAAAAGTATAGTTTTATATATCTTTTAATATATAATCTGGTAACAAAACTTGAAGCTAATATTAACTTTTTTGACGCAAAATTTAATCAATGCTGCCATGATTATATGCTGACATAATAAATAAAAAAAAAAGTCATTATTATTCACTTCAAAGTAGGTAATCAAAATTTAAAGTCTAAAAAAAATATTAAAAGTAAAAAACCAAAGAATATTTAAAACTTCTAAAAATAACTAATTGGGATCAAATGGTTAGAAAAAATTTTTTAACATATTTAGCTGAAGATCTAAAAATATCTTCATTTGAAGCTGACAAACCGTTTACGGAAAACCCTTTTATATGTGAAATAGAATCTACTTCTCATATGGAAGGAAGGAGACAAGAAAAAAGCATAGAATGCGAATGTAAACAAGAGAAACTTGTAAGTACATTTGATTTATACAGCTCCAACTCTGAGTTAACAGATAAAATTAACCTCGATTTGTGCAATATACAATCCAAAACATCAAGTGAATATTACAGTGGTATTCTTGATATTGGTCCTTTGAAATCACCCAGCAAAGTAGACTCGCTCAAAGAAGTAAGTTATAAAATATAAACATTTTTGTCAATTGTTTTAAACTTTCGCTATTTTTCCTAAGAATTTTTATTTGAAAGAGCAGAGCAATCTAACTTCGAGCTTAGAGCAGATTTCAAATGACTCATTCAAATCTTGCATCTCTTCAAATAACTATGATTGGCAGCGGGATCCACAAATCCAAACAAAATCCAAACAAGAACTAAGTAATGATTCGTGTACAATTAAATCCGAAAGTAATGAAAACTTTGGCAAAATTAAATCTTTGATTGATAAAGTGATAGACATATCAAATATGCATATCCTTCAAACAGAAAATGAAAATGAAACGGAATACTTTCAATGTTTATCAGATGAGAAAAAACCAATAAAGAGTAAAATCAAAAACAATAGTACAATTCCATTAGATACTCCTTCTCAGTACAAGAAAAACTTCGTAAATCCTAAATGTGATGAATCATACATATATAAACCAGAAAAAATATGTTCAAATCCATTTGTCTCTGAAAGATCTAAAAGTGAATTGGATGTGAAATTTTTGAATATTATAAAAGGATTTAACACCGACAAGAATAGCCAAAATGAGCTAGAGAAAAATTTTTTGTTGGAACTAGAGATTGTATTTTTCAATATGATAAGTGATTTGTCTTTGCAACTTGTACAATATAAAAATTCTGATTTGGCTCTTAGTAAATTCAGCAGAAAATATAAGGAAAACTTTTTCAATGAACTATTTTATAAAGTTGCGGAGTATTTTATTACAAGTAAAAATATTTTACCAAATTCCGAAATAGAAACTACAGTTATATATAAACAAATGTTTGACCATTATAACAATAGTACTTCTGAGTATGCATTTCAGATTGAAACAAAAAAACAAATTAATAATGAAAATTCATGTCAAATGTATCAACCAAATTGGTATACATTACGAAGATCTTCCTCGAATATTTTCTAAAACTTTATTTATTGAAAAGAAATATTTTCTAAGAAGCTGATTTATATATCCTTTTCTATGATTTATAAGCTAACAAATGTAATTATTTAAATAATTACATTTACATTTACATATGTAAACATTTGATTCCAGAAAGAAGATGAGCTTTGCCGTACTTTGTAAAAGTATTCTTTGTAAAAAGGAAATCTATTTAATATTTGTAAAGGTTATGTTAGGTTAAATTTTGAATATTAAGGCCACAAACTTGAGTGTAATAAAATATTTAAAAAAAAAATTTTTTCTTTTAAATAATAGAAAAACAATGGAAGTATTGAAGAGAAGTACTTCCTAGATTGTTTATTGGATTTTTGGCTTTTCTGGGTCATCAGTCTTTTTAAAATCTCATCATTCTGTTATTTTATGTTTGTGCACTTTTTCATAGTTTAGTGATTTTTGCATGTTTGTATCTTCTTCGATGTTGTTAACTTTAACAAATGAATACTTCATTAATTTTCAATATGATTTTCAAATTCTTTAACTTTTAATATTTTCTTTGTTTTATAAGGCTGTCAGTTTTGATTGTTTTGTCTTGATTTATTTAAAAAAATTTTCTCAGCCAGACTATAGAGTTGTATTGTTTTTTTTCTATACATAAAAGTCTCATGTCACGATGTTGGTTTACGCCAACCTCGGAAACTACTCAACCGATTTTAATAAAATTTTGTAACCATACGAGTTTTATTATCTTTATTATTTTGAATTCAAACAAATTTTTATATTTCAATTCAAGTTTTATTACATTTATAATTTTTATTCAAACAAGGTGTTATGCTCCTTTTCGTTTGAAAGCGGTCTTAAGACTAAATTCTACTTCTGATTCTGTTTATCATGCTTAATTTTTCTTATCTTTTGTTTTTAATTGTTATTTCCTGTTGTTGTCTTAATCTCTAGATTTCTATCAGCAAAACTGTATCGAAATTATTCGATTTCATATACAGTTTTGCATTTGCAAGTACTTTGTAATACATTATGTTATTGTTTGTTTGCAACAAAGTTTCGTGGGGACTTCAATTGTTTCCCATGGAACTTTGTTGCATTTTTTAAATTCCATAACTCCTCCATCCTTAAATTTAGGATTCTCCTGAATCTTGTATTTAATTTCAATTTTGGTTACTTTCTTTGACTTATAACAATATAAAAAGCACATTAAAATTATTATTATTATAATTGAAATAATGGTTCCCACTCCGTAAGTTGTATATTTATAATATTTTAATTCAGTTAAATGTTTTGTATTCTCTTCATATTTTAATGATATATTTTTAAATTGAATTTGTTTTTTTTCAAAATCAAAGGTTTCGAACTGTGGGATTACAAATCTTTCAACAAATTTATTGATCTTATTTCTATACATCTTACTATCGATATTAATTGTACAATTTTGAAAGGTTATAAAATAGTTGCCATTAAGAACAAAGTTTCTTTCGTCACAAGTATTACGGAATGGTTTATTCTTAATACTATTTAAAATTTATATATATAGACTATTACATTGTTTTCTAATTCTAAACATTCTTCATCTGTTTTTGTAATCATTTTACAAGTTTTTCTTATTTTACAGTGTTTACTTATTTTTAATTCTTTAATAGTTTTTCATAATTCAAATATATAACTTTTATTATTTATTTCTATTTCCTGATCAATTTGTCTGCCGAATGAATTTACGATAGGTAAAAGCAATTTTTTATTTACTATTAATGAGCTAGTAGGAGTTTTAATTGCAAAAATTATCGATTCATTAATATATTTGGCTACACTTAATCTAATATTGGAAAGTTTTTTAAGATCAATTTTGTAGAAGTTGATTTCTTTGTCCGTTGGTATATTTGGGTTAAGAAGAACTAATCTAGCTGAAGCTATATTTTCCTGGATATGTTCTACTTGTACCCTTATTAGATTAACTTTAAACATTTGTTCTAAGAATATACCTTCTTTTATAATTCTCATTTCGTTAGTGGTAGTTTTGTTTAATCTTTGTATTATTTTGACACGGTCATTTTCTATAATATCTTTAATTTGTTCCAATGTTTCATTGAAGTTGTTATTAATTTTAATTTGCTGTTTGACAGTTGCGATGATATTATGCGAATTTTATTCAATGATATCTAGATGATCTTGTATATCTTGTCTTTCTTCGTCATCCATTGTCTTTGTTTTCTTGTAAAATTATTTGGGTTTTAAAACAATTCACTATGGATCCAAAACAGGAAAATGGTCGTTCAAATTTTCTTCTTGTGAATGGGTAGTTTCAACTTTCATCGACTCCTCTGTTTGGTTTGTTTCGTTCACATTAATGTTCAAATTTTCAACACTATTCTGAAAAATTTGGTTAGGATGTTTTATTGAGGATTTTGTTTGAAGAATATTATTATTTTGCTTAAAGAGAGCATTTATTTCGTTTGTATCAGAATTGATTCGGCTTAAAAAATCCGCGACTTTATTGTCATTGCCTTTTATATAGTCTATTTTAATGTTATATTCTCCTAATGATATTAACCATCTTTGTAGTCGAGGGCTGATATCTTTGCCAATATACTTAGTGTGTAACCATTTAATAGGTTGGCGATCTGTTTGTAGATCGAATTCTTTACCAAATAGGTAAGCCTTGAAATATTTAGTACCCCAAACGATAGCTAATAACTCTTTTTCTAACGTTGAGTAATTCTTTTCATGGTTGTATAATGTTCTTGATGCATAGCAGACTGGATGACTATCTTGGCTTAATACTGCTCCTAAGGCGAAATTGCTAGCATCTGTTATCAGCTTAAACCTTTTATTAAAATTTGGATATTTCAAAATTGGATGGTTGGTGATGATCTCTTTTAGTTTTTCAAAGGCTGAAATAAAATTTGGGTCATTTTTGTTTACTTTGTATCTTTCTATAATATCTAGTCATAGATTGAGCCACCTTTGAATAATCCTTGATGAATTTGCGGTAATAGCCTGTTATTCCCAGAAACGATTTTATTTGTTTGTGTAGTTGGAAGTTTTAATTTTTGTATCACTTCTATTTTATGTGGGTTTGGATAAACACCTTCAGGGGTTAATATATGGCCAAGATATTCGGTTTGTTTCTTCAGAAAGTTGCATTTATTTATTTGTAATTTCAAACCAGCATGCCGTAATCAATTAAACACTTTTTTCAAACTATTTATGTGTTCTTGTAGGGACGTACTGAACATTAAGATGTCGTATAAATAGACAACACAAATTTTATTAATTAAATCGCGAAGTACCGAATTCATGAGAAGTTGGAATGTTTATGGTGCATTTTTCAATCCGAACGGCATTGGAATATATTCGTAGTGTTCGAATGGCGTTGAAAATGCAGTTTTTCTTCTATCTATCCTTTTTAACTAAAATTTGGTGGAAACCTTTCGCGAGGTCCAACGTTGTAAAGTATTGAGCTTTGCCTAATTTGTCTAAGATACCATCGATGTTGGGAACTGGAAATTTATCGTTAACTGTTATTTCGTTCAATTTCCTATAGTCAATGTCTAGCTTCTTTGGAACTATCCATAATGGGCTGTTATAAGGTGAATTACTTTCTGTAATAATTCCTTGTTCTAACATTTCTTTTATTTGTATTTCGACTTCTTTTTCGTGAACCCTAGGGTATCTATATATTTTTGAATGTATAGGGTTGTTGGCTGTAGTAACTATTTCATGTTGAATTTCGTGGGTAAATGTTAATTTATCTCCTTCTTTAAAAAATAAATCCTCATTTTCTGTCAATAGTTTATGTATTATATTAATTGTTTAAATGAATGAGGTTTGAAAATTCAGCCTTACTATATTCTAAAGAACATATCCCGTGTAGTAGGAAGGGATATTCGCTATTCTCAAATAGAATTTTATTGCCATTTACTTCTAAGTACTTATGCTCCAAATTAATTATTGCCTTAAAAGGTATTAAAAAGTTTTGGCCAATAATAGCGTCATAGGCATCAAAAAGTTTTGGCCAATAATAGCGTCAGGGCCTTCCATGAGAGGGTACCTGTTGCTATAAATTCTTTTGATATGGGAGTTATTAGTTTTGTAGTAATTTTATTTATACCGTTTAATGTGGTGAAATAGAGCGGTTTATTTAAATTTTCTATGGGGAAATTTTTTAAAATTTGGGGTTTGATAATACTTGTATCTGAGGCGGTATGAGGTAATCTGTTTTTTGAGGCTTTTTTGTAAAATTTACGTCTAATTCTTGGACATTGTCAATTTCCATAGGTTCAGTTTGGTTGCGGTAACCAGTGCTTTCCTGTCTATTTTCTCGAAAGCGACTATTTTGGTTGTTATTTGAGAATTTCCTGTAGTTTTTTACAGGAGTAGCTGAGTTTTCGTTTCCTTTGAAATTTCCGTAGCTGCTATTGATTCGAGAATAGCCGTAATTAGTATAATTTCTAGTTTGGTTACGGTTTTTCGGTAGTGGTGTATTATATTTTTTGTGCTCATATTGATTCAAGTCTTTCTTAAAAATATATGAAAAGCTTTTATGGCTGTTTGGTTCATTTCTCAGTATTTTACAATTAATGGGCTTTTTATATTTTGGATGAACTACATCGTGTTCTTCTAAGAGATCCAAGTCGTCGAAAATATTGAATACCTGTGTTAGGGTCATGTCTTTCAAAATATTGGTTCTATAACTACCTACTAGTCTTTCTTTAGTTATACCAACTAAGTTTTTGTCATTAGTTTTTGGACTATAATTACAGGGTTTACTATCCTCTATTTCTTACAATTCATTCTGCTTATAATTAGTATTTTTTACATTGTTAAATAATTCTCTTAAGCAACTTACTTTCATATTTCTGCATTCTTCCATTAGTTTATTGTAGCTCTTCTGGGGTCGAATGGGTGCTCTCAATTCTCGTTTTACTGCTTCCCAAGATATGGTGTCTCCCAATTGTTGAATGCATCTTTTGGCTGTCCGTTGTATTTTTTCCTTAAAAATTATAGAAAGTCCATACTGCATGAATTGTTGGTTATTATTACATAAATTTGCAATGTTTTCTACAGCATTTATAAATTCTTGCAAAGAGTAGTCTCCATTTCCGTAAAAAGCTTTTATATTTTGAAATTTACTAAGAACTTGGTCTGGAGTAAGTTGAAATAAACAAGCTGGTTGAGTTACAAGACTTTGTCTTAATGTTTCCATTTCTTGTTGGTGTTGTTGTTGTGTTTGAATAAGGATTTGAGTTAAATTTTCGATTTCCTCTGAGACTGACATACTTTCGGTGGTAATGTCTTGACTTTAATCTAATATGCTTTTCCGAATTCCCAGTCGGCTTGCTTGCACAGTTTTAACTTTTTTCATACATTTGCAATAACTAGAGTTTATTGTTTAATTTATTTTACTTGGTATTCTTTAATTTCACAATATTTTTGTTCATTGGTCCACAATGACTTTATGAATTTATATACGTATAGGATATATTCAAGTTCAAGCTAAAATTTTACTGATTAATAGCGAATTCTATAAATAGGCAATCGATTTTGTTAAATATATTAGATTAATGGTGTTCACTTAGTTACCTATCACATCGCAATTTATATTTTTATTGCTATAGTTATTTTTTTTTTTCAAAAAATTTGTAACTAAACTTTTAAAACTTTTACGATTATTAAAAAATTTAAAACCACGTTTACACAAAAAAAGAAAAACTATAGGTTCTGCAGTTAGATTCCGATCTTTTGATGAAATCCAGTCCAACTGCGCCAGTTTTATTATCTTTATTATTTTGAATTCAAACAAATTTTTATATTTCAATTCAAGCTTTATTACATTTATAATTTTTATTCAAACAAGGTATTATGTTCCTTTTCGTTTGAAAGCGGTCTTAAGACTAAATTTTACTTCTGATTTTCTTTATCATGCTTAATTTTTCTTATCTTTTGTTTATAATAGTTATTTCCTGTTGTTGTCTTAATCTCTAGACTTGTGTCAGCAAAACTGTATCGGAAATATCCGATTTAATATACAGTTTCGCATTTGAAGGTACTTACTTTGTAATACATTGTTATTGTTTGTTTGCAACAAAGTTTCGTGGGATTTTAATTGTTTCCCATGGAACTTTGTTGCATTTTTTAAATTCCATAACTTACGTTGTTTGGTCTAACTTGAGAGATAGGATAGTTTTCATCTCGATGAATAATTTTCAATATTTTTTATAGAATATATCATGATTAATTCTCAATTTGACAGGTGAGTGTTACTTTGGTTATTTTGTTTTCATTTTTTTTAATACTTTGACATATTATAATGTCAGTTGCTTAGTTGGTGAAAAATAATATTAAGGTTTTTAAGCAGGTGAGTATTACTTATTTCTTTTACTTTTTTAAAGTTTTATTTTAATTCAATTGTTTAATTGACGAAATTGGGACACTATGCTCCCCCATCCCCCCATCACCATCTTTTCAATATTTACACGGTTCGCGTTGTGATTGCTGGAAGCATACAGCTTTTAAATCCACTCCAAATAACATTCGTCAACTATAATAACTACGCCACAACGTGTGACAGGCTACTATTTTATATATAAAAATTCAGCCGACATATATTTGTCTTCATAAAACACAAAAAGTAGTAGATCGACTGAGCTAAAATTTTCAGAAATTTTTTAATATATGCCTGAGATAGTTTTTACTGTTTGCAATTTTTTGAAATTTAGATCAACCCAAGGGTTGATAAAGAACCAATAGAACAAACTTTCGAACTACAGAAATCGAGTTTACTCTTTATTTACATTTTATTATAACATGGAATAAAATTTAAAAAATAAAGAAGAGAAGAAAAGTTTAGCAAACTGCTTGAATTATTAAAATTATGATCAAAATGTTCTTGATGATAATTTACTTCTGATGATCAACTAATTATCTTACTTTATACATGCAACACATTAATCATAAATGCGGTTTTCATGTTTAATTTAAAATTAAAGAAGCTTGCCCTTGGTGATAAAATGGCTTCCATTTTTCATTAAATCTTATAATAGTACAAATTTACTTAGTTATTGCATAGCAAGTAACAAGAATCAATACAGCGATCAACTTTGAAAGTAAATTTAATTTCTTTATTTCTAATTCTTTTCACTTTCTATTATTTAAATCTGTCTTTGAATGCACCTAAATAAATTTAATCATACTTGAATAACTCGTGAGATCTTTACTCATAAGGAAAACTAAATACCATTAAATGTTATTAAGGTAACAACATATTAGAGTTGCATGTAAAAATAAAATTACAGACATCAATTAAGATCATTCAATCTCGAAATAAGAAATTAGTATAAATGATAATAGTATTACATTTACTTTAAAAAAGTAGACAAAGTTCAATTTAGAAATAAAAACTGACCAGAATAAGAGAATTTAATCCCCATTTATTTATAAGCAGAAGCTAAGGATGTTTGGTAACTTGTGTCTGGATCAATTCCAGATTTCTTAACTTTAGATTGTATAATTTGCATTTTTATCAAATCAATTTCATGAAATCCAATTTAACACCCCACGAGTTCCAAATGAGGTGATGAGATATTTTCCTTATGTTTTTTATTTCACACAAAGGAGCCGAATACCATATGATGTTCTGTTATTTATTCCATGATTTCGTTTATCCTGAATTGGATTCTACAAACAGCAAACAATAATCAATGAGAGATCAGGTGGAAACTGTGATTTTAAATAAATTGAATCCTCTTTTAATAGATTTTATTTTATTGTCATCAAAGTTTTTGCTTCGTATTTAATTGTATTTTTATTTGTTCTATTCTGAAAACAGTTACTATAGAATTTATTACACTATTAAATTAATTTTTGTCAAAGCTATTGATGTTAATACATTAACTGGGTATATTTTAAGCTACTTAATAGAAATAAATTTTAATACCATAAATTTTAATGAAGTTTTAAGAAACCTTGTTAAATCATTTCAATATTATTCTCATACAGTTTGTGTAAATAAATGATTTTTAGAGTAATTAGTATAAACTTTTCTAATAGATATCAAATATATCATCAGAACTCGGACGCCGTTTTTAATTAAAAGTGACCGCTTACACATTTGCAATAATTTGACTGCTAAACATTTAGCATTACTAAGATAGAGCCCTAAAGGTATTCTTATTTCTTATTTGCTTGCAGCTTCCGCTAGTATCTAGTTATCCTATTTTCTTAATAAAATGATTTATGGTTATGTTTACTGTCAAAGACCTGTTCTAGCATAGTTTTTGTTGATTACCATCATCACAAATGCTGCTGGCACTTTATGTATGTACGTTGTCATTACGTTTTATTTAATGGTGACTCCTTTTGACAGCATATACTATATATACTACATTATATACAACCAAGGTGTAGCAAAACAATGAATAACAGAGATAATGTCTTTATGGTTTCAAATGGTATCTAGCAGGTAGGTCAGATAAAGTTTATATCATTTATTAACCCTTATGTATATTTCTTATGCTCTTTGTATTTGTTAATGTTAACAAAAATGGTTTTTTTTTCTTAAGCTTAAGCCAAGATTTGTTGTAACCAACAACATATAATTTTATGATTGATTCTCGCCAGCAAGTTTTATGAATGTGAAGACGTACAAGAATTATCTTTGTGGTTTTTAATAATTGTTGTTTTCCGAGCGAAGATGAGCAAATTTAAACTGCAATTAGAGACAAGTAAATAGGGTAAGAAGCTGGCGTATTACGTTTTGCTTTTTTGCTGAACTATGACCGTGAAAACTTATGAAAACAAATTATGTGATATATTAGACTTTTTGTTTCAGAGTATGCTAGCCTTAGAATTGTGGAAAAGTAATTGATATTTGGTTTCTTTTTTTTTATTAATGCAAAGTCATCAATTTTATTTATTTAATAATATTGGGTATATATGGCTACTGGCATAAGATTTATGTGTGAACATCTAATTTAATGCTTGAAGGCGGTAAGATTGTTTTTGAAAATGAAATTTTCAATATTGGTATAAATTGAATGTTGATTCTAATAGCGTAATAACTTTTGAAACTTAACTACCTTCTATTGGAACTTTTTAGTAAAAGGATCTAGTAGTCGTTGATTTTTATTTTGATGTAGGTAGATTTCCGGTTAGCTTAGTACTTTAGGGGAGTCTTAAATATAAGATTAAACTGCAAATAATCTAAGAGTTTGACATTTTCAATTTAGTTTTAAGTTTTTTTGCTTATACGAAAAGTTTTTAAGGATATTGTGTATATTTTATCTATTTCGAAAGTTTTATTACTATAAGACCACCATGGTTAGTAGTTTAGGTGAACTACTTTGGCATTTAACGTTAAAAATATTATAGTTAATAGCAATACTTTTAAATTGAAATAATTTCATAGTGCAATTTATATTTTTTAAAGGATATTTGAAAGATTAAATTCTTTTCATACAGTTAAAAGTAAACTAAAATATACTTAGCAATAGAACCAAAGAACTTATAATTTTTGTATTTGAATTTCGTTGTTTTCTTTTTACAAATACCTTTGGCTATATTATATCTGAAAAAATTATTAATTCAGATTAATTTAAATGTTATATAATTATTTTTCCAGAGCTAAGTAACATTATTTGGAAATTCTTTATCTGCGGTTAGCGGTTGCGAAAGCCTCAGTTTTTTTGAAAAGCAAAGATCAATGATGATCGACTAAATGTTATTGTTGAGTTTGATATATGTCAGATTGCCTATGAACGAGTTTTTAAGTTTGCTGTCAGCAAAAAATTAACATCAGGTTATTCAATTAAGAAAAAAAAAATTAAATTATTTTGGTATATTCCCTGACGTTGGTGCTCGTCACAAATTTCATCCTTTTTGGATTTGAAATGTCACTTGAAATGAGAGATGTGCTGCAATCAACTAGATAAATTGATAAAGAAACTTAAAAAAACTTCCTTTAATAGATTGATACTTATTTTACTATATAGTAATGCTATGACATAGTGTAAAATGTACAGAAATTTATAGAATGACCTTTTTTCATTCTCCATTCTCATTAGACCTAGTTCAGCAGTAAATTAGCAGTTCTTTCACAATCAAAGAAAAAACTTAAATTTTGATAAAACTGTAAAACTCTCCTCTGCTTCGATAGGATTTTAAAACACCGGTCTATTCAACGTGATATCGAAATGGCAATGCTGGACATTACAGGTTTAGTTTGATGAATGAAATAATTCTTCATTTTTGTTATACACCAACTTGGTTTTCTTCAACGTATTTCAATAAATGACAAAGACATTGATATTTGGCTTTTATATTAAGCACAAATCTATCATGATGTTTAAAGCTAATAAAAAAAATCGAACAAAGTTTAAACATTAATTTGATCCTAGCCGTTCAGCAGTTTCAAATTGTTAGTTCATGTTTATTCTTACAAGGAACGCATGAAATACTCTTTGGAAATTTTCCATGAATGCATACTAAATCACAAATATATTGTAAAGACGTAATTGAATGAGTAACTTTTATTGTTTCTTAATATCTAGCTTAAAAGGATAAAAGACATTGAATTATGAACCAAGGTTCTATAATCTTTTTCAATAGTTTGGGATGATACTATCAATAGCAATAGAAGATAAATAAACATACAAATATTTTCTTCAATATTCTCGGAAAATTGATTCAAAGCAATAAAATGAAAATTGAAACCAATATTCTGGTCATATCAAATTTCGATGAAAGCAATACAAATACAGCAAATACCTTTTATTTGCCTTTCGTAATACAATTATTATTTATAAATATTGTTATTTACCTGACAATCGCCATTTTAACAATAGCCTTGGGTGGTGCATTCCAAAAATGAGGTGCAGGTGGTACCCATTGTTTTAAAATTTCATAGTTGCCTTCAAGTAATTCCATACATTCGACAACTTCTTCATCCGAATCATCCATTTTGTTAACAAAACTCATTTAACACTTACAAAACAATTCATATATATTCCAGAGTGAATACCATTTCACTATCTTTTCACTATTGAAGTTAATTGAGCATGCGTAAAACACTTTTTCCCAAAATTTATGTTTTTTCGTATTTTATTAAATAAATAAGAAAAAATAAAAGTGATTTTTGCGAATTTTTTATTCGTTTACTGTCAAAAAGAGTTGAACAGTTTCTAATCAGAACAGCAAAGAAAATAATTTTCTGTGTTCTCATTTTCAATTGAGGGTTGCATACATGCATTGAAGGGGATATTTATAATCAACACATTACCGCACCCTTCCCGGTATATGTGAAGTTGGTCGTTTATATTATCCTATTCAGTAAGGATAACGACAAGGGTAGCAGATACTTTGAATTATAAGAAGAAATATAACATAAGGGTGGATATTTTATAGTCACAAATACAAGGTGAATTTTTTGTGAATTGAAAATAACAAACAACCCTCATTTCAAAATTGTATTGCTATTCAAGGCTAAAGGCTTCCATCTTTCTGTATTTTTCGACCACGTGGCTATGATTTTGGGGACTCTTGTTTTATTATCCTCAGACAGAGACGTCCAATATTCATAGAGGATTTTCCTTCTATCAAACTAAGGCAGAAAAGAAAATTATGCAATCGAGAGGGGTAGTAATAATTGTTGTTGTATTCCTTATTTTATTTTTTTTAAGTTTGAGATTAAGTGCAGAAATTTTGTTTCCAAATGGACAGTGGTGTCGGAGTATAAAGTTTTTTGTGGAATTTAATTTGATTAATGCCACGCGAAGCTTTATATATGATTATATATATATTAGGGTGGTTCAATTTTTTTTTGAATTAAGCGTACCCCCTGGTTGTGTTCTATGGATAATTTTAAGCAACTTTCACCAAAAAAGTATGGGTCTATTTTGAATTTCGAGCCTCCTGATTTTTGAAAATAGGTGTTTTTTCAAGATTTGACTTGGAAAAATCATTACAAAAACCATAAACAGCATTGAAATATTTTTTTACATGTGTATTTGGGTAAGAGGAATTTGAATCTGATATTGTTTTGTTAATAAATTTATGTTTTGATGCTTAATTTGTTCAAAAAAGACTTAAAATGGCAAAAAAAAACTCAAAATGGACAAAAAATTGGAATTTTTGTATGGGAAGTATAATAATTTTTTGCTAAGATTATTTATTTTAGTCAACAAATAAAATTCACAAGTTTTTGTAATGATATTGCAACTACAACTGTAGATTTCAGATAGGAAACGGAATCCTCTGGAAGACGGATCTTAAAGATCTCAACATTTTAATTATATTTTAAAGTTAGAAAGTATTTTATTTAAGTAATAGAAAGTTGTATAGTTTTTGTATTAATTCAAAAGGCACATTTACCCTTCTTTATTACAAAAGTTCTTTTTGTACGCATGTATTGGACGCCATGCTAGTACTAACTTATTGAACACGTTTACATCAAACAGGAAAATGTTAGACATAAAGAAGAAATATGGAATATGTTGCTTTCTTTATCATCTAATTTAGTTGTTCTTGAATTTTCTTATTACAAAAGATATGGCAGAAATATCACAAATTGCTTCATTTATTTTTATTATGGAGAGCTGGGATAAAGAGTTAATTTTTAAGGACAGTAGCCTATCATGTAATATATCTATGTATCTTTAGTGTTATGTAAAAAACTAAAAAACATTAAACTTTGCAAAGAATTTCAAAGTAATCTGAGATTCAAAGCAATATGTAAATTTTTAAGAATGAAGAAATTGTTGGAATTAATTCTTGGACATTTCTCTTGTTGAAGTGTTTTTATTATTTTGTAATATACATATGTATCAGTTAAATCTGATAAAAGTATAAATAAGAAATTTTCAACCTGTAAGGAAATTACACAATAAAAAAAATAGAATGATTTCCCTTGAATAATTTCATTTGAAACACTTATAAAAAACACTTTAACAATATTATTATACTTCTCTTTTATTATTCCTTTTGATACAGATGAAAAGTATGATGTCCAAAATACTAAGTGAATTTGGTAGATTTGCTAAGATTTAGAAAAAGGCCATAAAACCAAAATAAAATTAATATTTACAAAACTGGAAAATAAGTGTTTTTAGCAATGATCAAAAGCAAAGCAATGTTAATTTTATTTCACCATTTAATGTTCTCTTTTACAAAAGATAACTTTGAATTTTTAGTCTTCCAGAGGATTCCGTTTCCTATCTGAAATCTACAGTTGTAGTTGTAATATCATCACAAAAACTTGTGAATTTTATTTGTTGACTAAAATAAATAATCTTAGCAAAAAATTATTATACTTCCCATACAAAAATTCCAATTTTTTGTCCATTTTGAGTTTTTTTTTGCCATTTTAAGTCTTTTTTGAACAAATTAAGCATCAAAACATAAATTTATTAACAAAACAATATCAGATTCAAATTCCTCTTACCTAAATACACATGTAAAAAAATATTTTAATGCTGTTTATGGTTTTTGTAATGATTTTTCCAAGTCAAATCTTGAAAAAACACCTATTTTCAAAAATCAGGAGGCTCGAAATTCAAAATAGACCCATACTTTTTTGGTGAAAGTTGCTTAAAATTATCCATAGAACACAACCAGGGGGTACGCCTGTCAATTTTTTTTTGCTCCATACAAATTGAACCACCCTAATATATATATATATATTTGTCCTGTTTTTATGGCTTCCATATTATGACAGTCTTTTGGTATTTTTACTTGCATGCTTGCATGCGTTTTTACATTACTCGTATGCGCATTGCATACATTTAAAATTTAAATGAAAATTATATTAATTGTTGGGTGATCCTCATTATTATCAAATATAGAGAAATATAGATTTTAAACACTATATATTAAGGTATTTATTAGTTTTCCTAAATTACTCTCAAAATTAAACTAATGCGTTCGAACTTTATTTTTATAATTATAAAAATTAATATTGGGAAACTGCTTTATAAAAAACAGCATTTTTGAATGTTGTTCTAAATTTAGCTACAAAGTAATTTATTCCCTTCTCAAACGTTAAGTGAAAAATGAATGGAAGTTTCTATTATGCAGAAAAAAACAAAAGAAAAAAAATATAATAAAAGTAGGTACATCCACAAAAAATGCTTGAATTTTCAGAATACCTGTGTTTTATGTTTTCATTAAAATTAAAAAAACCTTTTTGCTCGTAATTGCATTTTTATTGAAAAGATTGACAAATTGTTAAAAAGTAAACTGCAATGCAATATTTCAATTATCAGACCTGTTAAATTCAAAAATTAATACTTACACCACAAAAATCGTGGCTCATTTAAGAAAAAGCAAAAATATCAAACTTCTCTTTTCTAGTTTTATGTTGAATTATTTAAATAATATTTATAACTACACAACGGTAGGAAAAATGTGTTAATTTTAAGCTACCAGCTCTTTCTATTAATTTAAAACCCAAATCTCAGTACTAGGAGTTCAAAATTCCCCAGTTAAAAAATTATTTAAATGAAACTGCTCTCATCATAGCGAACGGCTACTATTTATTTGAATTCCATGAATTAAACGAGTTATTTGACATAATGCTTCAAACTTTTAACGCGCTTCAACAGTTTTAAGTAGATTAGATTCTCCAGGTAATAAATAATGATACTAATAGAAAATATTTGAAACTGGGAAAGTTTGATAAGATGATAGGAAAATTAGTTTGTTTTTGTTGCCCTGCTGGGGGAACACATTAAATTGCATAAAATCAAGATGCATTGATCATAAAAATTTCAATCTATTAAATTCATTGACCTCACACACGTTGCATAGTTTTTAAATATTTTAATGCTTCTTATAATTTATTTTTAAAAATTTGTTTTTTTCTTTCTATTCAATAAATACTTTTTAAATATTCTTTTTAATATTTTGAAACGTTGGGCCTACCGCTTTTAAAATAGTCTTTGCTGTAGGAAATAAATATTAAATTTCTTAATGAAATTTAAAACTAATAATAAATATATGAAGTTTAAGGTTTTATCACCCTTTAAAAGATTTACAGTTAAATATTATTTGTATTTGAAATTTATACAAATTACTATTACTCACAGACTCGGTTGAATTTCTTTTTAATTAGTGCTAGAATTTGTTAAAAGAATTTTTTAATTAGTTTGCTATTGAAAAAGCAAATCGTAGAATGATTTTTATAAGTGTAGCGTTAATGGCATATGAATATGGGAAATTTTGTAGTGTAAATGATACTAATAATACCGAACTTTTTCGGGAGCTAGCCCCACAGCCGGATATACGCCTCTTTCCGTAAATGCAATGTTAAGTTGAAGAAAGTTTTATAAATAGAGATATTTTAGCAAAATGCTATAGAATGAGTTCCTTTGTAAAGGCACTAATAAACTTAAAAACAATTATAAAAAGAGAATTTTTATTTGATCTTCAATTAAAGTGTACAAAATATAGAAGGTTTGCTACATTTTTATGCATTAGGATTATTGAGATGACGTAATTAAAGAATTTTTATTAATTTAAAAAAAACAACATCCGCTTAATATTAACATCAAAATCCAAAAAAAGGAAGAGTTAATTTAATTTCATGTGAGAAAAATTGTAGTTGATAGAAACTATTTAATTAATGAATTAGTTTTAAAACAACACACTTAAAAGTATACCAAAGCTCTTTTATGAAAGTTGTATTAATGATTTGCGTGTAATAATTACGTCTAACGCGGTTTGTAGAGTTTATAAACTTTTGAATTTGGTGTTATTTTTATAAACCAAAGGAATTTACCTAATCAGCGTGTTGGGAGTAAGGATTTAATAAAAATACTTTTAATATAGCTAAAATCCAGAACTTTTCGTACTAGTAATGAATTTTTGTGTCGCTCTTATTGATGTAGAAAAATCGAAATAATTCCATTCATACTCTCAAAGTAGAGTTAGTCGCAATGCCTTGTAAATTCTTGAAATACAAGAAATAAGGAAATCCAATTAAAATTCAGGAGATTGGTAAACAGAAACGTGAGAGTAACATTTGGATAAAATTTTGAATTTTTGCTCAAATTAAACTCGTAGCAAATATTTTTTATTCATGGTGTACTTTTATTATTATATTTTTACAGTCTGATTAAAAATATTTTTGTATGTTATAATGATTTTGTTTTTTTGTAAAGTCTCTTAACATAGAAGCAATTTGAGCAAGTTTAAATTCTTGAAATTGTTTAAAAATATTTTAGGTCAACGTGTTATGAATTTTCATTGTTTCATTGCTTTTACAACTAATAAATTTTCCCCGTAGTTATTTCTTTGCATTTTTTGACTTTTAGTTTATTTCTTCTATTAGTTTGAAATTTTTGTTTCGATTTTACAATTGTATTTATTGTTGTCATCATGGGAGTTATATGTTTGATAAATTTGTTTCTAATAAGTCAAACAAATAATAAAGAAGAAAAAAAAATTTCAAAGTTTTTACCTAATTTTCTTGTTTGTTTATTTATTCTATTCTATTTTCTAAACTTAAATTTAAAGTATTGTACTAGATATAGTTTTTCAAATGTATTTATAATTTGCTATTCTTTTTGCTAGAATAAGAAAGAATAATAAGAGCATTCTATAGCATGTCATTATAAAAATAACAAAATATAAAACATTTTCCCAAGAACAGAACAAAACACAAAAAGACGTACTTTGTTTTATGAATAAATATATAACAAATCAATTCACCTAGTTACTACCAAATCACAAAAACACATGAAATGCAGTCACAAATCTTTTTAGTTTTAGGTAAAATTACTTAAACCTTTACATATAGTATCTCCTGTAATTTTTTTTATTGTTCCTTTAGATCGATTACTGCCATGAATTCGGTTTATATACATATTAGCTTGATTTTTTTTCGGTTTTTTTAAAAAAAAATTTTCTATAGTTTTAGCTTACAACTGAATCCACTCATGCTTTACGAAACATGGCTTCCTGTTTGCATTTTAGATATTTTCCGAAAGAGTTGAAATTCCAAAAGAATGTTCTAGACGCACGACTACATGACTTCCTCTAATTTGCTCATGCATAAAGGTATCTTGGTAACATAGTAGCAGTCACGGTTACCAACAGAGTATTGTAAAATTTTTCACATTTATCACAGTTAAATCCATGGATAAGAGAAGCAAAACTAGTATTCCAAGATCGGCGTAAATTTGTTAGCGTGCATTCTAATTTGCATAGTTGCGGATGTAGGAAATAAATATTTTTAATAAATGGAATCGTTTATTTTAAAGAATTTATTTTCAATTGCGTATAGTTTTTTGCTTCTATTTTAGAAGAATTGATCGCTTATTTAAAATGAGAAAATTGTTAAATTAATTTAACACGTTAGATCACTGTTTCTGAAATCTATGAATTATGTAAGACTAATTAAGGATTGAAGAGAAAATAAGAAAATTAAGTTTTTCACTGCATTTTGTTATAATAATTGGGAAAAGATTTTCAAAAGAAATTCCCGTGATGCCTTTAGAAGCATATTTTAGAATTTGTAGAAATGTATTTTCTTGAAAAACTATTTGCAATAGAAGAGTGTTTTATGAGCGATACGAAAAAAGGGGAAAGAATTTAAACTTTCAAAGATATTTTTTTTTATTTTATTTTCTTTATGAAAATCACAGATCCTTAAGCTCATCTTAACACTGAAGTAACTTAAGTTAAGCTAACAAAATCAACGTTATATAAATATACCAAAATGGATATTTGAAAAATTAGAAAAAAAATTGAGTTGAGAATGAAAAATTAAATATGACTTTTCTTTAGAAAACTTCCCACATGCTGGACAAATAGTCTTTATAAAAAGTAATCCAGTTTAATATTAAAAAGTTTTTGTCACGATATTTTTGTTAAATTGATCTGACCATACATTCATATAGAAGTTAAACAAGCTACATTATGATTAATAATTTTTGCCTTAACATAAGAGCTACATAGACTAATGTTATGGTTAACAATTATTATTTTTGCTAGATGTTCACCATATGAAACTGTTCTAACAAGTTTTACTATAAGCAGCCTATTATTTATCTTAATTGTATAATCTGAAAGATGTAGCTGACTCTCCTTATACATTAAAAATCAGGTTGGGTCTTACATTGTAATTTTTGTTTGTGAAACTAGCACGCACGAGTCATTCGAATCAAATACTTCACAGCCATAATAGGTTTGAACAGTATCACGAATTATGAATTTATAGGATTTAGTCAAGATCAGTCTGTACGCCTTCTTCGTCGGTTCAACCCTTTTAACTCAGTCCAAGGCCATGGGTAATTATGCTCTTCAATCAATATCGCATACAGATGCAAAATTTCGTATAGACTATTATTATTTTGGTTACGATTTATTCACCTTGGTTAAATGTGCATATTTTGTATTTCCTTTTTTTAAGTTTAACGTCAATTACAATTCTCTTGCTATGTTTTCTTGGATTTACAGAGAGTATTTTATTGCAATTATGTTTGATTTATGGATTAAATTGTCTGTTGTTAACTTGTCAGTGTAGTGTAGCAATATCATGGGAATACTATGTGCGAGGGAAGTTTTTGATAAATCTATGGTTCGTGCTGACTAAATGAGTCTTAAATCAAGGAAATGAAAACTAAAGGAAAGCAACTCGTGACATTGAAAAGTGTCAATTATTTGACACTTTTCAAGTTTTAATTTGTGGTTATATTGCTAAAGTGATAAAATCCAAATGCACACAGTTAGTTTATTTTGTTTTAAAAGTTGACATGGATAAAATATTTCTAAAGAAATCACTAGCAATTAAAAGAAAGAGTGGCGTATCCGCTGTGAGCATGAGTAATTCTATATATGAAACAAATTAAATTGGGTTTTGCGTACTTAGACAGCAAAGTAAGCTTTGATTTTTCGTTTACATATAAAAGGAAATTTTTGCCAAAGCATTACCTAAAATCTAAACGATAGTTTCAAAGAACAATATAACTACAAAAATCATAAACACTTTAATATGCAATGACTAAGATGACGCAAAATGCTCGATAAGTTTCGAAAATTGGCAATCCTCGCAATCAATCGCGATGATTTTTTATGATTTCAAAGTTCATCCTGTTTTGTCATTTGGTATTGAATCACCTATAAAAACCTTGATATATTGCTGATGTAGTGAGCTTAAGCATAGACGTGAATGGATTAACGGTTTTCACAAAGATCAACGAAAATAAAAGTTAGTGTCACAAAACGTCGATGGTGTTAGGTTAGTTATCATGTCATATGCTTTTCCGATATCCTTGGGTATATTTTGGCTAGTTTCCTTAGTTAAACATCTTAATGCATGAAAGGTCCGTGCTCATGAAGCTTAAAAATGTTTTCTCTTATTTGGTTCGGAGAAATGTTTTCAAAAATTTGATCGAGATGCATCAAAACTGGCTAACAGCTGGCAAATCTTGGATAATATATTGAATTGTTGCTTAATTTTCTATGTAAAAAACCATACGAACTTTATACTTAATATGATTTTACTAATCCTCTTCAGTTCTTCTATTAAATATTTTACAGCAGTTTTCCATAAACTCTTAATTTGGTGGCTAATAAGAAGATTAAGATTGTAACAAATTCGAAAGCAGCCGGCGCAAGAAGAAACTGGTTCTATATAAATTATCTCCAAAAATGTTAACGTAAAAATGAACCTGTATTCTTAAGTCGCTTACAGTTTAAGGATCCATGAGTGATTTAAAATGAAAATAAAATATAATTTGTTTTTTAAGATAAAACAACTTCATAATCATCTGTTTTGAAGGCCCCTTTCATTGGCAATTTATTGACTGTTGCCTTAGGCGGTAATTTAAACAACAACCAAAATAAAAAACTAAAAAATAATTCAGTAAGAGAAACAAGTCAAGAGTTTGAGCTGTCTGCGATTTTTTAGAAAGATAAGCAACAATCGCAAATGGGGTGCGCTATTAGAAAGGCGTTATTCAAAAATTATATGTTGATCGCTTTGATCATTTTCAATTTTAAATGATGTCCATGTTTTACGATATACTTTGTAGACCAAAATTCAATAAGAAATTTTCAATGAAAACTTTATCTTTGCAAATATCTTTTGGGTTGATATTAAAACAATGAAATCGTATCTAAAGATCTAAAGAAGTAAAGATATAGTGACAATAACACTTGGCAACAACTCTGTGGTTTCGTGTGCATCACTAATTAGTACTACAATGAGATAACCTTTTCAAAAGTTAAATTAATTTAAGAAATAAACTAAAATTTTTTATTAATGTCCTATACATTAATTGAAATTAGTTGTAGAATACTCAAATTCTAATGGAGTTGACTGTTAATGGCTGAATAAATTTTAAATTTGGAGAAATTCTTTAAAGATTCATCAAATTTAGATAGTTAACTGGATTATTAGCATATTAATGATTCAATAAACCTAATTTTCTTTTATAACTAGTGTTACGGGAAGTTTTGTTTTTTTTTTAAAAAATTATTCATCATCATCTAAAAATTATATTTTATTTGATTTCAATCAAAAAACTGACGTCTTGGCATGTTTTAGGTATTGTTGGGATATAATGAAAACAGCTTGAATCGGCACAGATAGAAATCGTTTGTGGTGTAATTAACATTTTGAGTTTATAAATTTCACTTAATTGCTTTTTTACGCCATTAATAATTCAAAGCCATTGATGAACTGCAACATGAGACGAATGCACGAGTATTTTTATAAATTGATCAAATTTTCCCTTTTTATCTTAAGCACAGAGCTTGCTCATTTAATTTTGTTAGTGTTTTTTTTAGCATTAAATATATCCTAAGTATTTTTTCAGTTAACTTTGCAGTTCAAGCTTTCAATTAAACTCCAACTTCTAGTCTGTAGAGGTTCTGTGAACAACACAGTATCAATCAATGTATGATTGAAAATTCTGTTTATTATGATCAAATTTTAAATGTATTGGAATAAAAGGTCAAATTTATGTATCTTAATTTTGGAGTTACTTTTTTTAAGTTCTCGGAATGCAGATTAATGTGAAAAAGTTAATAAAACGTCACAGAATTATTTAAAAATAAGCTTAAAAATTATGGAAAGTAAAACAACTGGATAGTTTATAAGTTTAAAAGAAAAAAGAGAAATTAGTAAATATGTTTCCACTCCCCTAATAATACGATCAGTCAAATCAATCACAACTAAATCTCGCAATGAAAAATATAGATAGGAGACAGTAACTTTCTTGATTCTAAAGCGTGGAATTCTGGGAATTTTGATTTTTTTTTAACAATCGAAACTTAACTTTATATATAAAGTGGTATTTAAGATTAATTCCAAAATATGGAATATTAGCTAACAGAGTTTTACCTATAACAAGCCAATTTTTTCATATAAATCTAAAACTTTATGAGTTGTAGCTATGAGTGACCTGTCTGAACATGTTATAAGAATAGGATGTATCTTCTTTTTTTTTTTACTAAGACCTGGTACCCATTATAAAGCTGAGCTCTAGTGAAGCTGGAAAGGAACCAGTTTCTTTCATGTCTTAAAGCTCCAAAGAGCTTTTTAATACCAAAATATTATATGAAGCTGATTGTTGACAGGTTCTTGTTATGAACTGAGATTTGCTGGTGAAACCTTTTTTAATATTTACAATTTTAAATTAAAATAAATCATGAAACAAAGTAACTGTCCTTATTTATATTTTTACGCAGTTGTTTGGTTGTAATTTTTTTTAACTCCACCTAGTGCTAAAAATCCGTTTTTGTCAATTATTACAAACTTAGATCAAAAGATAAACTTTGAAGACTCTGGAGTTCTAGATCAGTGATTTATCTGAAGAGAATTGTCTGCGAGACTTACTTTATATAACAAAAATATTTTATAATTAAAATTTAAAACCATATTATAAATAAGTATAAAACTCAAAAATAAAAACGAAAAATAAAATTAATTACTAATACTAAAGAGAGTAATTTTAAAGGTCGCAACTTCCATAAAAGTGCTTTTATAAAATATTAATTAACTTTAAAATTCTAAACCTCCTATGGTAGGCATTTTTATTATATTGTAATTAATTTTATTTTTCGTTTTATATTTATTTATAAATTGGTTTCAAATTTTAGTTATAAATTGATAATAAGTATATTTATAAATATACATCCTTAAAATAACAGTACACTTTGTGCGCCACTGGCTTAATCACTAAAAACACAACCTCAAAGTGTAGGATTCCACTTTACAAATATTTATAAACAACGAAGGGTATCACCCTAAATTCAAAATATTTGGCAAACAGTTGGTTTACTTCAATCTAATTCCCGGTGCTAAAAAAAGAAACAAATGGTATACAAAATTCACACCCTCCGGATATCAAATGCATATGTAGTAGTTAGTTATTAATAGCACGGTGTGAATTTCATCTTATTTGAAGGAGACATCCTAGAAATGCGCTATGCGCGTGCCTATAATATCAAACTTCTGATTACTATTAAGTTTACCCTAAAAAGGATTACAACTGAAAAAAGGATCATTTCGTATCGTAATTATGGTGTGTTATATTCTAGTGGATAAAATATATTTAGCAACTTCTTAATACTCCTTCAAAAGGAGCAGACAATTCCGATAACACTTCATAGGAATTTTTAATTATGAGGAATTTCAATTACATAGAGGGTCGAGTGTATGGATTCAATTCATCCCCTACAATTGTATCTTATTATTAAATATTATTTGCTATTCGAATTGGATTAAGTTTTTTTTTTTGATAAATTTCCAATATGTCAAGAACGATATTTTTCTGTATAGTTTGAGATAAATATCCCTCTCCTTTCGTTTCAATGATTTCAATCCTCTGACAATAATTTAGTTTGATACAAGTGAAATATAAACGGGCAAATTTCTTCAAACAATTTCTCCCCTTTTTGTGGTATTTTTCAAGTTTCTTGATTTGATTTTAGGTTTAAAGTTAGTAGTGAATCGCTTGGTTAGATTAGTTCTCCCCACACATACAAGCAAGTATTTATTGAATTTATTCATGGGTTGATTGGATTTTATTCAATTTTCAATTTATCAGTTTAGAGGAATGATACAATTTTGGGTTATGTTATGTAGCTGAAGGGTGTTCAGATTTATAATAATCACTGCTTAAGTAGTAATGCCTGGGACTCACTAGCGCTTAGCGTGTGGAGACGACTTAGCACAGTAAAAGTGGAGAGTTTTTTTTATATACCAGTGGAGTGGAACATCAGTGGAGACTAATGGACTCATTAGCATTTAGCATTAAATTTTGTTCCGCTAAGCGCTAGTGAGTCCCAGGCATAACATGAATAATCGTATTTAAATTTTCGTTTCGCAACAAAAAAAAAAAAGTATCAATTTATTGATTTAAATTTAGAAAATTTGTAGAAATTATTCTACAAAGGAGTAATTGAGGATATTTAATAAACAATAAATAAAAGATTAAAATATATATAATTAAATTTTAATATGAATAAAGGGATTAGTAAGGATCATATTGTTAGTTCGTATAATATAGATCATATAATATTATGCTTTATCAAATTCTGAAAAATGTGTGATATGCCTTAAAAGGTCTTCAACTAAAATTAAAATTTTAACAAAAGGAAAATCATCATATTTAACTTTTAAATGTACGAGAAAAATTGGCAAACACTTCAATCAAGGAGATGAGTTATGTCTGTTAGAGATTATAGGGTCTACTTTTTTGAAAATAATATTAAAGTAACTTTTGAACAGATTTTGATAATAAACGGGAAATTTTTGTTGCAAAACAATATCTTTGCCTTTATTATTAGTAGATTTAAGCGAATGTTTATTTTTAGAAGAATGATTTCAATCTATATAATAGTTTTTGTGCTAGTTCGATGCCAAAACTTATGAAAATCCCAATTTTATCAGCTACCAATAATTATGTGTACTTCTAATTAATATCAGCTAAAACAGAACGTTCTTGCGTAGTCATATTTTAAAATTAGGCATTTACAGAATTGAAATTATTTAAAAGTTCGTACCCAATAATTTGTCGAACATACTCAATTTAATAAGAAATCTTTTAAGTCATGCAGTCATAAGTAAATACAATTACAGCTATGAAACTTTCTGTTCATATTCTTAGGCTGCCTACAGAGTGCCGGCACACAGCAGAGCTGACACCGATTTCCATTGTGATAGTCTAATCTTTGGTCGGCTTGCACTCTGAACACTTTCAGCAGATTCCTATTGATTTACCCATAGCGACTTTATAGTCTTCAGTATTGGAATCGGTGTCAGCTCGGCTCTAAGCCAGCGCTCTGTGGACAGCCAAAAGGAGATTCTAATAAAAGTTTATATTCTATTACGATCATTGATAACCAACTTTTGGCTTTCATAATTATGCGACCTGTATTAGTTTTTAATCAAAATAATAAATATTATAATATTATTTTTATCTGCTTAGCATAAGGGCAAATCTAGCTAAACCATAACAAAAAATTAGACGCATGACATAAAGATTAATAGCTAAAGAAAAAAGACCAGAGATAAAGATGAAGAAAAGACAAAGATATGAAAAGCCTTAGACCTCTTGTCCTAAGCACCCTCAATTCCGTCACTTAAGAAATATTATATCTGTTTGAAAAATATTTGTGGAGTCTAAGCCTTATTATTAAATTAATGATTTCTTAGGTGGAAAACTATTGTTATGCTCTTAAAATGGCAGATAAATATAGATAAAGTGTACTCCAAGATTTGTACATATTAAATCTTTAACTAAGTTGGCCGACTAGTTCCATTATCTCATGGCCTCTAATACTCTAATACTTTCACACACACATTAAAATAAGTATTGGGTAATTTTTAGAAAAAACAGGCATAATATTTTGATGAAATTATTGACTTGGCATTCCAAATTTTGTATTGATTTAAATTTTTTATTCAAAAATCGAAAAAACGATGATAAGTGTAAATTTTCATAAAATACTTTCTTTTGATTGAGTGCATATATACGTTTATATTTCCATATGCTTAAGTGATTAAAATAGTCAAGCGTTAGTGGTGTTTCTTTTTAATAAAATGACATGAATACTAACACCATAACTCATACAACACATAAAACTTTGAACTTTTGTTAAATGCTGGCTTGAAAATCTAATAAGAGAAATATCAAGTGAATAACTATTATATAGCCAGAAATTGGAATTGCAAAATATTTAATAGAAAACCAAATGCCATCAGTATATTGCATTTATTACAAATATTACATTTATGTACTTTAAACTATTATAGCATAAATGAAATTCAAAAATTATTTTCTGGCCCTTCAAGGCATTTGCTTTGTATTGGAAATTAGAGTCAGAGTCATAAATTTTTAGATCAGTCCACACTCTAATGGTTATACTATATTTTCCAAAGTATACCAGCATACCGGTTATGGCTTTTGAATCATATTAACCTAATCCTATGTCTTGGGAGTATACTGAGAAGAATTATCGACTCATAAACATAATTTTTTTTTCTTTAATGAATTGCATATTATTATAGAGGCTTAAAGGTGTTCAAAATCGTAACAGAACCATACTTTAGGCGTTTTTATCAAATTTAGTGGTGAGTTCCCTCTTTCATGAAATTATTTAATGATCAAACTTTTCTTAAGTTTATAGTTTTAATCAATATTATTCTAATATTTTATGGATATGAATAAACTTATAATAAATCTTATATTCAGTTTGAATGTGATTGAAAAATGACCTTAGAAAATGATTACTCATTTTATATAAAATTCTCTTATGTTTATAATGCAATTTATGAAGAAATTTAAAATTCAGAAATCATAGTTTTTAAGGTTATGGCATACATTTTTTTTTGTTTTGTTTTACCCAAAAAAATAAAGTGTATAAAATTGCAAATTGCAAATGATTTATCATTATAACACAAATCGATTGAACTCTTCCACCTCTAAAATTTTGATTACTTTGCTTTAATACGAAAAACCACACTAGCAAGAAATTTGTCTAAAGTTTAGTCATCATATCTTCGTTTTAGTTAGATTTCATTCAAAAAATAAGCAGTAAGATGATGTAAAATGGCAAATTGGAAGTATAAAACTTGCAGAAATATATTCTCACTTTTTTCCTAAGAAAAAGTTATTACCAAATTCTCTTAGTAGTAAAAAAAAATTCACAAGTTTTTGTTCAAGATGCTCAACATTGTGTATTTATCCACAACAAGAATTTGAAGAATATTCAATTTGTAGAAAGTTTAATGATAATTTCATAATTTCAGATACCAAACACAGAACACATTTATATATGGTTATGTAATTAAAAAAACGAAAAATAGGCCTTATGACAATTAAAAAGAAGTTCTAGTTCTTAAAAAAAGTTCAGGCTATTACATAAAGCTGAAAATCTTGTTCTACTAATATGTCAGATTATACCTTTTAATTTCTTTCTCCATAGCTATAGCTTCTTACATTAGCTCAAGGCTCTAATATTAATGATGTTAGCAATAATCCTTTGGAAACTGGCGATTGAAGGAGTATCCTAAATGGTGAGTAATCCAAATTAAAATATGAAACGTAATCCAATTCGGAGGCAAAGATTTGCTACTTCAATCACTTTTCATTGCATTAAATAAATAATATTAACGTTTCTATGCACTTTGGATGAAACACAAAGAGAAAAAAACAAACCAAACAAAACTCTAACACTAAAGGCTTTAATTAATTGTTTGAACTAATTAAGAAGGCACTATTAAATTGTGGATATTTCACTTCACAAATCACTAAACATTATTTTTAATGAAACAATATAACCCGGGAAAAAACTCAATTTTAAATTTTTCTGAATTTGTTTTTTACTTTTGATATCACTGTATCACTCACTCAACGCTTCCTTGCGTCATGTTTAAGTGAGGTCGCTTAAGTTGAACCCATTTTAAAGAGAAAATAAATATTCCAAGTGTTGTACTTATTACTGAGTAAGTAACGTGGAGGTGGACCATTTCGCGATTTTGTTGTTCAAAAGGAACCTGCTATTACCGTTTTTATTTTGTCATAAAACTACTTTAATGTTTCATTCATTAATTTTGTTACGTTTTTGAAATCCTATTTTTCACCCTAACATGAAAATTTATGCTGATCGGACTGACAATTCTTTTGAAAGATGAACTATTTTTAAACTTAATCGCGAGATCAGCATTCGTATTAAAAGTTTACGTCTCAGCCAGCCGTGGTTTACACTTGAATTGCTTGAGAAGACGACGACTACAGATATCTTGAACTGCTCGAAGGCAACTACTACGATCAGTGTGAAACTTTGCTATGTATTGAAGATTTCTTGTTTTGATCTTTACAATGGGGAGCCAAAACTTGTAGTATTTAAGCATGGAAGCATGGTCCATGGTTGATTTGAAGTTACAAAATGCATCTTTAGCCATTCTGCTATTATAAATGAAAGAGTAAAACTATTATTTATGCCGTGGCAACAGATCAAGTTTCTATAAATTAAGCTGAATTCAAAATATTCTCCGGATTTGATGAAACAAGAGATGTTGTTTGGATGGAAACTAAGAGAAATTTTATATCAGCAATTCGCAAAATGTTGTGCGGTAATTATAGCCGTTTGGATGATTCACCTTAATTCCGTATTTATTCTTTAGTTGATTATTTTTGAAGAAAATTACATATACATATACGACATATTTTTGGGAGGAAAAGTATTTAATAATTTTTCGTTACAGTTTTCATTTATTTTTAAACTGTCCGCTGAGCCATTCTGATTATATTTATTTATTTTAGTTTTTGATAGAAGTGTTATTAAAAAACGGAGCAATTTTTTTTAGTCGACTTTTGACAAAAAGCCATCTGCAAATAATTAATTTTTGCACACCATTTTTTATTAGGTACCTATTCTGTTTTTCTTAATAAGAAGCTATTTTAAAATATTTTTAATGCAATCAATATGAAATTTGCTGATTTTTAGAATTTTAAACAATTCAATAGTAAATTTATAATATGACGGAAAACAAGCTCTTCTCTATAGCATTCCTTTCATGCACTTTAATTAATAAATAAATTGGAGTGGAAAATAAAAAGTGTTTATTTTGTCATTATATTAAAATTAAGAAATTACTTTCTTTTTCTATTTTTTTCATATCGTTTTTTTGATCCAGTATTACGATGGAGAAACAGTGATGTTTGTGTTGTGTTTAATATTTCTTACTTTGTTTATCCTACTACTTATAACGCAATGTGAAACACGAATAATAATAATATTGAAAAGCTTATATTATCAATATTAATGAATTTTTCAGACTCCAAAAAAATATATAAAAAAACTGAGTAGGTAAAAAAATCCATTGCTAAATTGAAAGATCTCAAAATTGCTAATGATTACTTTTCTGAAAAAGATCACAAAAAGTATGTTTAGAAAATTGCAAAATTCTCCCAACTCCTTGTTGTTGTGTTACTCCCTGCAAAAACTATTAAAACTATAAAATAGTCATTACATCAAATTTTCCAATTGAACAATTGAAAACGTTTATCAAACCTTTTCTGTGTTCTTTTTATTGAATTCATAAATGTAGTAAATTAATTATAAAAAAATATTAAAATCATCGAAAGCTTCATAGTTTTAAATGTGCAAAAACCACAGAAAAGTAATTTTAGAAAAAGTCATAATAGATTATAAAGCCACAAAAATCAGCAAACCGATTAAATAATATTACCACAATAGCTACCGTAATTAATTAAAACAACCAAGATATAAAAAAACTCAAATCTGCAAAACCAATAAAATTATAAAAAGTAACAAACGAATTTATTCAAACCATTAAAATTTCAGTAAATATTTCTTTTATAAGAAATTTTCAAAAGGTTTTTGGTACTCACTCGTAGATTTTATTTTATTTAAAAAACACTTGCATAAAATTATGTTTAACCATAAAAGAATGATGTCAAACGCTTTGAGCTCCAACGTTTTATAATATTTTGTAATTTTTAATGCTATTCTGCTATATTGGAGGTATTACTGTTTTTTTGATTAATTTAAAAGTAAATTTGTAAAAAAAGTGTATTAATTTTAATTACTTGTAATCAAATCAAATCTATGAAGATTTCAAATACTTTAATAAAAAGGATGCATACGTTTTACACATGACAAAAAGAATGTATTAATATTTAGGTTTATTAATTTATTTACTCTAAGCTCAGTTGGATCTGTAATTTCATTTAAAATTTAAAACTACGTATTTTAGTCGACACATAAACAACTTTACGATGACATTTCAACCTGATGAAGAAAAACAATTTTAAATTTCTACTTTGATGTTATTAAGAGACTAATTAAATGACAATTGCTAATCATTCTTTCCCTTTGAAATCATACTTGGAGGTCTTACTATGTGTTTCTTTAACAAAAGATCTATTGTATGTGTGTATTCTACTCAGATTATTTTTACAGTTTTTTATATAACAGAATGCAAAAAAGGAAATCAAACAGCAGGTGTATTTGTACTCAATATTTTGCGCTAATATGACCACTTCATGATTTCTCTTTATTCCCCTTCCGTTTTGTTAAATTTTGCAGAGTATTAAATCTTTCAAGTGAGATATAAAATCCTTTGGGCTTCCATGAGTTTTTTATACAGCGGAATTACTAGTTTTATGCTGCCAATATCCAAGTGAAAGTTTATCTGCCGATCATTAATTGGAGCCTACACAGCTTCGACATGGTTGGTTAGCTTTATATCGTGTTTCTTTTTCTTTTTTTTTGTGATTTTTGTATTTAATATTTCAATAGTTACCCAATCTATTTCTGTTTTCGGATAGAGCTCCATAAATAATGAAATCCAATATTGGACTATACACTTGATGGATTCATAATTAACAAAATTATCCCAAAGCAAAGGCAGCTGGATAATGTAATCAAACGAAGTGGAGCCGTTTGATCTCTTTATATACGTTTGTATTTAAATACAAATATATATATATACAAATATATATATATATATATATAATATTTATATGTAGATGATATGGCATGAGCTGTGGTTGAAATTTATCTGTAAAAGGGTTCACGAATTGTTAAGACGCCATCGTTTTTAAATTGTTAAAGAAAATTTGCTTCGTTTTATCAAGACGTGACCTCGATTGTAGAAGAAACGTTGCAATGAAGTGAGCATAATTTAGTTAAGGTATGTCGGCATACAGGTATCTTTTGCAAGTTCTTAGCAATTGATGAAAACCAAAAAAAAGGCATACAAAATAAAAAAAATATCTTTGTCTAAGGTGCATCTCAAGAGAATGTCACCATGAAGGAATTCTTCAGATGTCAGAACAACATCTTTCCATGAATGGCTATGAGGGCTGTCGCTTTACTTTAGACCTGTTTATTTTAATGTCATCAGTTTTTGCACTATTTTTCGACATTTAATTTTTTTAAATTTTATTTATACTAAGCTAAAAGTTGTGGGTTTGGTTTTTGTATTTTGGGTTACTTGATATGGATTTTATTTAAAAATACGGGAGCCATGGTAACTTAAGATGATGATGATGGATGTTTGGACATTTGCATTCAGTTGAAGATCATGGTTTGTGTTTATTTTAAAGTGCCGTCTTTTGTAAAAGAGTTTTACTAAAATAAAAATGAACTTAAAGTTTTTAGCTACCTTGATTATTGTTTTCTTTAATCATTTTGGCGTAAAATACAAAGAAAAGATAAATTTTTTTTATGATTTATTGATGCTATTCCTATGTTGTATGTCTACTTTATATTTGTTAATAATATTTTGAAATGCAACCCCAGATTTAAATAAATAAAACAAATTCTGTATAATATTGTTAGATGTAATGATGCTGATGTTATTTGAAATAAACTACAAACTTCCAGAGTAGTTTTTGAATTTTGCAAGTTTTAGTTGTTTTCTTCCTTAAAAAGATATTTTGTATGTTATCTCTTTTAAAATGAAGTGGATATAGTCAAATTGTTTTTTGAGAGTACAAAAATTATTTTAGGCAAATAAATCTCTTAAAATATAGGTTTTTTCTATTGCAAGAAACTTATTAAAAGTGTAAGAAAACATTGTAAACATTTTCTAACTTGAAGCAAAATTACATTTAGCGACTCTTATTTATTTAATTGACAGAAAATTGATTCCTATTTATTTCGATCAAAATGGTTAGTAAATCTCTTTATATGATGACGCAAACACGAGTTTCAAATTGCATAATTAGGCTAAATAAAAATGATTGGCTAAATAAAGTTATGAGAGTTTGAAATCAGAGTTGGATTTTATTTATCAAGGGGTCGTACTAAAACATTTATGTTTTAAAAAATTCAAATGTCCCGTATATTGAAATCTATCGCTTTGTATGCCATAAGGTTTTTTTTTTTGAAGAAGGGGACCTCTCAATCGTATGCTTATATTCACTAATAAAGGACTTTTGTTGGGGAATTTACTCAGTATAAATTAATGCATATTTTGTTTTGGAATTATATACAAACATTTAAAAGTATTTAGTGGACATTTTCGATGAACATTTTTGGTGATTCGCACTGAAAAAAGGTTTGGTTTTGAAGTAAAAGCACTTACTTAATTTTTCATGTACTGAAATCAAATAAATAATTCTTGAGTCAATAATTTAAATACTCATTTCTAGTAAATTCAAGTTAACTAAACATCTCAACAACTAAATATTTACCTTCCACTATTTTAAGAACATATTACCTTACCACCCGTATTTTTTCCAGTTTTAAAACAAAAACCTTGAAAAATAAAATTCAAAAAGCTTTATTGCTAACTAATACGAATCATTAAATAAGATTACACTTATCTTTTACTTAGTTAATTGAAATTTTTAAAATAACTTTTGTTTAAAGATAATCTCAAGTCATGAAACAGAAAATAGAAACTTTTATACGAAAATCATTTTGTTGTATGAAAACAGTAGGTTCTTTAGTCTAAGCAACTGAGCAACTAATCTTGATTAAGCCTGACGACATTTAAATCTCTCTAAAAAGATAATAAAAAAAATAAACTAAACTTAATAAGTTTACCGACATTATAAAAGATAGTCACTTAGAAAAATCATTTTATTTCCTTAAAAGAAGTAAAATCGAATTTTCGATACTTTAATCTAACCTCTTAAATGAGATAAGTAAGCGTCGGTCATTTAAAGGTTTTATTGTTATGGTGCGACTAGATGAAATTTAGACTCATTCATCTGTAGCAAGAAGAAGCTATTAAATACTAATGGACAATGATGGGCCAAATTATTTTGTTTTTTTTCTTCTTTAAATTAATACAAAATTTTTGAAAAAAATTTCAAATTTACGCTTGACAACATCTGTTGATATTTTTGTTTTTTTCTTATAATCATAAAATTTTATAACAAAGTTGAATAATAATCTGTTGTTATCGATTTTTATTTTTCTTTCATCAAAAAGTTAATGTGAAAATAAATCATTTTAAATTTTCAAAATATTTGTAGTGCCATGAATTGCGTTTTCAGTATCAGATAAACTTTAAAATTATAAAAGAAGCGATCAATAAAATCCAATTTAGTAATGGTTCGATATTTGTTGAAAAATTTAAGAAAAAAAAAGAAAAACAACACATACAAAATTTTTTTTTTATATTGATGTGAGATTTTTTATTTGAATGTCTTTACACTTTTAGATTTGTGAAGGTAGTTCATTTTATAAGTATTTTTCTTTGTTTTAGCTAAATTATGTTATACTTTAATTCTCTTTTGTTGCTTTTTGGAAGCTTCAATCTAGCTCAGGGAATAAAATCCGAATATTTCTCACGAAATACTTATACTGAAAATGCTAAGAATTGTTTTGACTATGTGAGATGTTTCCTAAATTAACCATCAAAATTTGCGTATTTTTTAACAAAAATCTAAATGCGTGGCAAATCAGATATATTTGTTTAAGTGTAAATGCTAAATTTGGCTTATGCCCCTAACAAAGCCTTGGAATGATATTTTTTTACATGAAATAATTAGTTTGACCACTTAAGAACGTTTGTTTTACTGACAAATCAGTGCTTATCCTTTTTCACATTAATTAACCATTAAAATAAGTCCGTGCAATAAGTAGGTACTAATAAAATTTGTGGCATATCGAGTCATATGGGAAAAATACTAAGCAAAAATTGAAACTATTGCCATGAGATCAAACTTTGATCTGAAGGTAGGCTATAAAACATTTTTTGATATTAATGTTAACGAACACTAATTCTTAGGATTATGCTTATTGAACCAAGGCTAAAAACTGAGGCCTGTTTTACACGATGGTTGTTTCCCGCATATTTGAGCTAAAGAATCTCCATCTGTTTGATGAATTTTTAGCATTCAGGCTCCACAAAAAATAAGTTTTCTCTATGCAAATTTGACACTATATGAAGTGCTGGGTTTTGTTTGTTTTTCTTCATCTTTTTTCTTCAATTGCTAAGATTTCTAAAATATCAATCAAATGTTTTAATTTTAGAAAGAAAAAAAACCCCGGAAATCTTAATGAATTGCAAAGAAATATATAAAACACGATATTACTCTATATCAAGTAAACCTCTTCCCAGAATTTTTATTATTCTTAAATAATGTCAGAACTTTCTTTTAGATTTAGATTTTGTATAAACAAAGCTATTAAGTATTTTAAATTATATAGTATTATAAACTAAATGTTTGAAAAATAAAATTCTATTCAAAGATTTAAATAGGTGGCTTATAAAAACTTTTAACTTCAGCGTCATTTACTATTATTAACTCAATCTCTTTGTCGGTTTTTTGATATACTACCAAACAAATAAAAAAAAACTAAAAATGCAGAAATCAGCCCTGAAACATTTTTTTTAGATATTGTAAGAAATCCAAGAAATCACAACAAAAATATAAAAATTTTTCTTTATAAGCTGAAAATGAAGAAAAAAAAACAATAAATAGTCCAAAGTAGTCATGACTTAAGCCAACCATCTCCATAGTGGCTAAAGTTAGGAAATATAAATAAATGACGGCAAAAGGCAACGGAACACAAAAGAATTTATGGCTGAAAGGCGTCACAACAAGCTATAGAGACCAGAAGCATCCTTTTATAGTCAATGGTTTTTCTATGACGCTAGGGCTTAGCATCTTTAGCCCTTATGCTTTTTTTCTTCTATTTCTCCTATTTGCAATCTCATGTTATGGAATGAATTTTCGTTGCATATCTCGAGTAAGAAATGCTTCTATTTAAAGCTTTGCTATAGAAAAAAAAAGAGTTTCCATATTTTTGCTCTATAGTAAAAGTATCGTTAAGGGATTTTATTATTGCGGAAAACTATTCTTATTTGTGTTTTAAGTGGACAGATGTTATATTCATGCGTATAGACGATTTCTGTATAACAATGAACATAAAGATTTCATTTACGTACTTTAATATTTCATTCTGTTTTTATTTGTGTGGTTTTTTTTGTAGCTTTGAAAACTAGTGCTAAACCAAAGTATTAACTCCTGTGATTTTAAAGAAATATATTCATTTGGCTATTGTTTCCGTTGTATGATTCAAGTTTTCTTATGAATTGAGCCCTAAAATTCGCCTTTTGGAACAATTTATTACAAATTCTTTGTTACTAAAAATATTTGAAATAGAATAAATTATTTTTATGAATTAAGTCTATAGACTAACATTGCTTGTGTCAAGTAATTAACTTTAATGCTCGCTGAAAAATTTTTATTTTAAAATAGATCATTTGAGCCGCTTTTGGTTAAACGTAGTTCAATAAAGTGTTCAATAAAAACTCAAAAATCTTTACTATTTGAATGATATAAGCCCTTATATCATATCTGATTAAAGGAATTCTTTTGTGTTTCATATGTGAAAAATTGTGAATAGGACATAGATCTAGAGCATAAGAGTGTAAGATATGTATTTTTTAGGGAAGTTGTTAATTAAATGAATGTATTGCCAACTAAATTATTCTGAGCTTTCTGAAAAACTGAATTTCGTTACGTTCACGTTTTCGTGATCAAAATAAATATAAATAAATATTTTTTAAAGTACAGAGCTGGTGGATTAGCTACAAAGCTGTAAAAAGCTGAATTTTCAGTTAAGCTGTTATTGCTGTAGACAAAATCAAATGTCTAATTGGTTAAATAGTGTCATGTCACTGCTACAACAACAAATCTATTTACACAACGCAATAATTTGTTTATATTAAGTTTTATCGAATAGTTGGAAAATTAAATTTAAAGGAAAAATAAGAAAAAATCTTAAACAGATAATACAGAGAAAAATACAGTTTTAGTCTATTTAATTTTCTTACCCTTCTATAATTGCAGTATGGCCACCCAAATTAAGAGTTTACGTTATTCAGAGAAAACAGTTTTTCAATTTCTTCTCTTCAATTTTGTCTCAAGTCAAAGATTTTAAAAAATTTTTTAACTAACTGCTTAAAAATCGAATTAACTTTCGGAAATTTCAAATCAAATCATTTCAGATATTTGCAATATTTTCACAACAAACTTCATGCCATCTGGTAACATAACTTCGAAAATAAAATTAAATTAATGGTACCCCTTTGGTTAACAAAAGGTTAATAATATTGTATTTACGACATTTTCATCAATCAAAAATACTTAAGAGTAATAAAGAATAATTGTTGTTCATTCAACAATTTTCATCCAAAGTCAACTAAAAAAAAATGGTTTTAGTGATAAAATTCAATTGTTATTACTTTGATACAACTAACTTCTGAACTGATTTTTTTAAGTCTATCAGATGAGAATGACTTTTAAATACAGCAAATAAATACATAGCATCTGTTCCTGGATTTTGGTTTAAAAACAAAAAAAATGTTACTGAATGTGCCTAAATACTCTTTCTCATTAATTAAAATTTTGAAAACAAAAAAAGCAGACATTTCAAAATCAATCTGAGCCAGTTACAGATTCAATAAAAATATTTTTAGATTTCGATTTTTTTCTGTGAAATTGCTGATTCAGTAAAATGTGAAGAGTGAGCAGCTCAACATAAAGATTTAATGCATGATTTATATAGACTTGATATTAATTTTAGATACTCACAGTGTTAAATGTAATTAACTTTTATGAGGAAGCAATCAGAACAAGTTTATGGATCTAAATCTATCTTCGGCAGAAATTCCGAAGAATTTATGACTTTATCAGGAGAAACTAGAAGAACGTAAGAGATTGTGTATAGTGTTTCCTTATTAGGGATTCTTGTTATTTGCAAACTTCAAGTATATACTGAATCTAACTACCTTCTTTATAAAATGTTATAAAACTCGTTTCTATGGTTAGACTACATATCTTTGTGCCTTATAGTTTTTTATATTTTCTAAAGAAAAGATAATTTACTAAGGACAGACAAAAGCTTATATAATGCTTGTTAAATAGAGATTTCAACTTAATCATTAATTCATCTAGAAAAATTAATTTATTTATTAATTTTTTAATAAAATTATGCTATATCTAGTTGTTAAGGTGATATTGAAAAATTATTTTCAACAATGAGCCATAATTATGGCACGTAGCCGTGGGTAACGACTACAATACGCCAGGTGAATATATCTTCTATCACTTAAAAAGGAGATAGTGTTGGATAATGGAAAGATTTTTTTAAATTTTTCCTGTCTAGTAGTTTTAATTAATATTTTATTATGTCGAAAATTATAAAAAAAATTTATACTCAGAAAATTTGTTTATGATTTTTTGAACAATTATGTAGGTACTGTGGTGTAAAATATGTTGTAAATTAATTGCAGTTTTCAATAATTTGAATCCATATGCATGATAATGTATCGTATCGATTTTATAGTTTCTAGATTGGAGGTTTCACTAAAAGAGAGCTTAAAGGTGAAAAAATAAAAATAGCCCATCAACTTCGATGCTTATTTGATCAATCTAGCAAAGAGAAAATTAATTTTTTAACTATAAATTTTTAATTATATTTTGACAACTAGCAAACCTTACAACTTAAGATAATTTGGAATGCTTTCGGATCTATATATCTTTTCCAAAAAAATTTTAAAAGTTTTAAATCAATATCAAAGCAAATGATGTTTTTAGCAAATGTCCCTCTTATAAAAAATTTTCTCTTTTAATGCTTTCCCACCTTGATGTGGTAAGTGCCAAGTACCTAAATTGCAATCCACATATTTAGGAAATCAAGAGGAGGCCATTATCAATCAAATGCAATAATACTGCACCATATTAGATTTAATGAACAGAGGGTAAATTAAATTAATGATTGGTTTTAGCACGTGACCTGAAGATATGATGCTCTTCAATTTTAAGTAAATTGGAAAAGTTCTTGTGCTTTTATATGAGCCTAATGGTTCAATATTGTAGCCAAACTTTGAGGACTAATATTATTAAATTTTATCATATTTTAAAATTAAATCAAACATAATAGAGTTCACTAGTTTTATTTTTCCTTTTTCAAAAAACTAAAATTTATCAAATATTTGCCATCTTATATTTAATCGAATGGGTTGAGGAAGTAATGCAAAAATATGCCACCAAACACGAAAAAAGACTACTATAGCATACTGACAAGGAGGTTATACAATTGACTAGTCCACCAGCGTTCAAATTCACAAATTAAAAAGTTTTTCTTTTTACTAAATATTTTTATCCTTTGCAGTAGCGGAAAGCTTAAATAAATTAGAAATTTTACTTAAAAATTGAATTGATATCAATTCTTAATTAAAATTTAACTTTATTTCGAATTTAAAATAAAATCGGCCCAAGCCATATGCAATAACTCCTATACTCAATAATCCATATTTACGGCTGAGATTTTTAGTAACTGGAAAAGGGTTTCCTATGCAATAGTCTAACGATAAAGTAGATAAATGCCACCACTGGATTGTAGACCTCAATAAAAATATTAAACCCATTTAATGTTGCCATTACCGGACTTTTAGATATGAAACGTTCACATAAAATCATTTGAAAGGACAACCCTATAATCTGTAGGGTCAGCAGTATGAATTCATATTTTGATAAAGGAGAGTTGTTCAGAAATATTGATTATATGGACTAAGAATGTAAATCTAATAAAATTGATATGTGGCACGGTATCTATTTTTTGGAAAAAGATGCATAAAATTACTGTTTTCTTTTTTTACGTTTTTTATTTTTTAGTGTTGACATTTTGTTTATTTTATAAAAAATAATTGATTATTGTTCCATAGCAGCAGCTGACTTTTTCACAGACCTCGCTAAAGTGGGAGGATAATCTTTTGTGAACTTTTAATATCATTAATTTTCAACGTGTCACCACTTATAACATTGAAATCTAGTAGTGGAATACTTAAATGAATTAGGTTTCATTATAATATACTTATAATATACATTACATTACAATATAAATAATCATTAATAAAAAGAAGTTATTATTAAATAAAAATTGCGTAGGAAGAATCAAGGTGTCAATAAAGCTAATGATCATTTTGAATTTTACATTTATTACCATAATATTCTCAATTTTTTTTAAAAAGCACATATTAAAGACTGACTCTTGAGCCATCATAAAACTTTCATGCATTGAAAAGTTATCTTGCCAAAAGCGAAAGGTTTTATTAGCATTAATAAAATTTTCTAAGGGTGTAGTCAACCTTAATTGCTAGAATATAAACCAAATTAAAAGGTAATCAAAGTCATTAATAAATTTTCTGATTATTGCTCTAATTTACATTCTGTGAAAATAAACTTTTAATTTTTTTTTTCTCTCAAAGCCAACTTTAATTTATTTTATCTTAAAAATTTTTTGTTTTTATCTTTAAAGTGTTACAAAATCCAAAAAGAAGCAAAAGTATCTTACTTTAATTTTATTGATTCAAGCTGTAATTGATGTTATCGTAAAGTACTTCACTGCCTTACCTGTTACTTACCAATTAATCTCACTTCGTATAATTTTCTGACATTATGCCCAACGGCTTAGGTAAACCTGAGGTGTCTTAGGTAAATAATGAACTTCCTCGATTTTAAAACAACAACAGAAACAGTAAAAAAAAGTAGAAAAAGTACTCCTTCGTGGCAGGAACTAAACTGATACTTTAACCAAATAATGTCTTCAATATTCTAATGGCATTTCTAAGGAATGGTTTTCCTAAAATAATAGAAATAAATGAATAAATTTTTGCATATACTATATTGTATGTGGAAAGTTATTGAAATGAGAAAATGCACTTGAAACTATAGTTGAGAAAATGAATAGCGTGACTAGTTATTATAACCATCAAGGAATGTAGAAAAAAGGGCACAAATTCTAATGAATAAATTATTGAAAAAAAATACAAATACCTAATTAAAGTTTTATTAAGTTTTATACCACTTGATTTCAATTAACTTTAGAGTCTGAGACGATTAAGCTTAAGCTTTATTTCTAACTATTTTTGGGTATCAATTTTATGAACACTCATAAAAAAAATCTCTACAGCACAACTTTTATTTGGTCATCGTCCAAAAAACTCAATTAAAAGTCAAATATTTCGTAGATATTCTCTTAATTTACTCCTGAAAAAAAAACCATTTTAATTAATAGAAAATGTTCGATTAAAACAAATTTATATATTAGGTCTTTAATGATCAACAAAAAAATAGGCTTTTTAAATAAGTTTTTAGTGCTCACTTTTTGAAATATTGTGATATTTTTGGGCAAAATTGGCTTTATGGTTGCTGATATTAACGATTCTTTTGTAGATATAGTTTTTTGATTGCCATTGATTTTTGAAATATTTTAATTGGTGTGTATTTTAGCTTTTGGGGGAATTTTCAATGAATTAAGTAGTTTTTTAGTTCAGTTGATTTTGATAGATTAGTTCCATTTTAATGTAACTTTTATTTTGGGTAGTTTTTGAGATTTTAATTTTAGCATTTTTATGCTAAATTAATAAATTTACAATGCATTGCTTTTTACTTTATTGTTGCTGGGTATTTGAAGGTAAGAATAAAACATTCAAAAGGCCGATTTGGCTATTTTGAATATATTTATCTGAACACTTTGTTATTTCTTCAACTGTGTTATTTTGTTTATAAATTTAGGATGCTTAGTAGCTTACTTTTAATACTAAATAATCTTAAGACTTCAAAACTATAAAAATACAAAGCAGGAGATTTGATTTCTTTATGGTTCTGTAATAACGTTGAAACTCAAGAAAATTTAGTTCCATTTAAATGTTTGTATTGTTTTTGAAAACGAAATTTAAATTTTTCATTTAGTTGAAAAGAAAAAAATTAAAAGTTTTAAACAAGAACTTAGGAAATAGATCTTGATGAAATATGATATTTATCGTGGAAAGGCTTAAATGAAATTCATACCTTGATTTATTCACTATTTTTATCTTGAATTTCAATTAAAAAAAAACTAGTTCTGCTAAAAGATTTTCTATTGAAATATAGAAACAAAAAGTTTAACGTTAGCTTGATAGAGAAAGGTTTAATTTCCTTTAAAATTAACTAATTAATCAAATAGCATAACATAAAAATAAATTTTCTACATTAAAAAAACTTTGAAGCGCCCAAAAATTATATCAGAAATTAAGTTCATGTTGAGAGATCGTTGCATAAAATGATACTTCGGTATGCACTTTCCTTACGCCTACATTCCAAGCTATGGAATCTTGAAATTAGTTACGTTAATAGCTGTATTCACTTTGTTTTTGTTATTATAAAATGCCAAGGTTGTCCGCCAACAGTTTACTTTGTTCTTCCCGGAATTTTAAGTAATTTATTATAAAATGTGTTAATAAGAGCTTTGAATTAAATACTTTTAAATTGTCCAATAAGTTTTAAGTGATCTAGTGTTTGCAAGAAGAAAAAGTAAGTGCAGACAGTCCTTTTCAAATCCATGAAAATTCGTAATAAACAATCTAAATCTTTTTTATCCCTAAAAATAATAGTATTTTTTTTCTTCTACTTAAATGTATAAAATCTCCAATTAAGTTTTTTGAATTCACCAAAAATTACCAAATTTCCACAAAAGATCTTTATTGAAACTTAAAAGTAAAATTGCCAAAATTCATATGCTATTACCAGAGCATTTTTTAACAAAGCAAAATTTGCAAAATAATTATTTCAAATTATTTAAAATATTCAAAATCAGGTAATTTGAGTTTCTGAAAACACAAAATTATTAAATCTGACCATGACTTTTACATACTTTGACATTAAAAGCTTTTAACATGTCAGAAGTATTACATTTTTGATTTCTCAAAATTATTTTATAAATATTTAATTTATATGAGCATTAGTGTCAAATTAGTACCCGACAAGCTATCGGTTCAAGCGGTTCAATAATGAAAAAACACTCAATTTTCACTTCCAATTTACCTTTATATAATCATCAAAGTAAAAAACAAAAACCCATGAAAAGTTAATTAAAAATTTTTAAATATATTTGCATAATTAATATTAAGTCTTTTAAGTATCTTATTAAGTAGCAGCTTGTTACTACGACTTCTGTCGTATATAAAACTGAAGCCTAGGCACTCAATTAATCAAACTGATTTCCCACTTTAAGTGGTAATTTTACTGGACACGACAGCTGTCTTACCTTTAAACACAATTCGCATGTCCTATTGCTAATCAAATGGATTTGCAATTCATTTAACAATTTTCATTTTCGTACAAATCTTGATTAAAATTTGAATTACTTTGGTTAATTTTAAATATAAATTGGAATTTCAGGTAATTCAATTGATTTCAAATTTTAGTTTCTTGTCCTCAACTAGTAACCATAAATAAAATTATTACCTGAGAATTTCGCACCTGGTACTATAGATACATTTATAAAATGACAAGATGAGTTGAAAAAACCTTAGAATTAACATACAAAGTCCAAGAAACGGCATTTGATCATGATATTTATTTTATAGTCCAGGCAATCTTTGGAGAAAATTCCTTTAGTAATGCTATATCTACATATATGTACATAATATATAAGTTTTTATGTAGGTATACCTTGTTAAGAGGAAAGCCTACAAACAAGATGTTTTTCTTGACTAAACCAAATGGTAGACAGAAGCAAGGTAACATAAACTATGAATTTTAAAGCAAATCTATTTAAATGATTCAGAAGTGCACTTTTAAAACATGCCTAGTTTCATCTTTGCCATATAACTGGTATCCTTACATGTAAATTTTGAATTTATTTTACTATGCTCGAATTGTATTCAAATTTGTTTTGATTTCTATTGATCACGATATGTGAACTAAATGTGGGATTATAATGTGGAAATTCAGGTCAACATCAGTTCAGATTGACCTGAACTAATGGTTGAGATCTTTTCTATTGATACACAGATCAATCCATTTATGTCAGCTTAATAGTCATTTGATTGAGAGCTATGCTAAATTTATTGTAATGGCATAAGATGCTTTTGTTTTCTATTGAAATTGTATTTTTATAAATCGAACAAGAAGCATTATAGTGTCCTGAGTTTGACTTCTCTTAACATTGTTCAACTTTTATATAATATAATTTATTTTATTATATATATTGTAATAATATTACATAACAAAAGTATAAGAAATTATTTCAAGCTAAATATTTTTAAAATAAATAAATACAAAACGAAACAATATTGTCCAGCATTTACTATGAAAGTATTTTATTGAAAATAATTTAAAAATTTTATGTGTAGAAATAGACTTTGTTCTTTTTAATGACTTACTTGATATATTAAATTATTATCTACCCTAAAGCTAAGGAAAGTTTTATTTCATTTTTCCGTTATTAATGATGTTGTGTGCAATTTAATGCAGAAAAGGCCCACCTAGTTTACTGAGCATGTTACATCCCACTTAATCTATGTAAACAACATTTTATTGCCATTGGAAAAATCACTATATGGTTGGATTGTAACGAGGTAATTTTCAATTCCTTATAACTTTAGTATAGTTTAAAAGTATAACGGTGTTAGAGAAATAGCAAGAAGTACAATATTCAACGTAGATAAATATATGTTTTTTGACATAGATTTAATGAAGTGAAAATTAGTTTTAAGTTTAACAGGAGGTAACAATAAAATCATATATTAAATCTTGATTACATTTTTGCGAAAGTCAAATTTTGTAATTAAAATACACGTTTATTTTTTGGGATATTTGAATTTAAATGAAAATAACTTTTGAAAATTTTGTACTTTTCTGAGCTATGACGTATAACAGCGGTTTCCAAACTGTGAGTCGCGTAATAACCTTAAGGGTGTCATGAAGTTTTTAATTTCTGTTTTACATATTTAAAAAAAATGCTTACAAAAATCTACTTAATGAAAATTTTTTGCCATGAAATCGAGATATCGAAATCGTTTGATGGTTGAAAAAAAACTTCGGGTGGCTATTTCAAAAATAACACCACGATTTGAGAAACTACGTGCTAACAAACAATCTCATCCATCACATTAAATTTTTTTTATAAATATACATACCTACTAAATTTTTATTAATTTTGGTTAGTTTTATTCTATGAATACATTACTTTTTACAACTTGAAAATGTGCTTATATTATTTTATTGTTTTATCTAATAAGGGGGCCGCCAATTTTTTGTTTTTGTCTTATGTGGGTCGCAGTATTAGAAAGTTTGGAAGCCGCTGACGTATAATAATACGAATGGTATCAAGGAATTATTTGATCTTCTATTTTGTCACACCTCGGCAAAATTTGCAAAATACTTAAGAATATTGCGGCATTAAAGTACCAAAAAGCCCAAAATCCTCAAACAAAAGACGAAGCTTGGTAAAGGTAGAAGTAACTTTCTATGTGAAATTTGGGGCCTGTAATGTGTGGAGTTGTTTTTGTTTTCATTTCCAATAAATAAAATAATTTAAAAAAAAGTTTTTCAAAATTATATGAAAAAGATATTAAAAAACCTTAAACTTCAGCAACTGTCTACATTTAATTATTTCTCATATTAACCTGAAAATTCTAAAAACTCTAAAAATTATTTAATTGATATTTTCAGGAATATTACCATCATCATCACCAATTGAAAATCCGTATTGTAAGCCTTTGATGTAAATAAATGTCTTCAAAAACTAAGTATACTTCCAGTTGCTTAAACTCTACCCCATTCTGTAGAATATTTAAAAATATATGGAATGACAGTGTCAATTCCTGTTAGGGTACTTGTCCTAGTTAAAACTTTCAAAAATTTGATTGTTTTGTATTGTACTTTTCCTTTCCCTAGGCCTTAGACCTTTAAAAATTCTCTCCTAAAATATTTTAGGGAGATTCTCGTTCTAACGTTTGTTGCTTTCTTCAACAGGACTGTTGCTGTTCGTCCATAGGAAGAGACCTATGAAGAATGTAATCTTTTGTTATGTAGTCCAGGGATAGCAAATTAATTGATTGTAAGTTATAATACTTGATTTTTTAAAAAATAGCTCATAAATATAAAGACAAAAAGTTTTAAACCTGTTTTTCTCGAAACTGGTTTTTTTCAAATGATCGAAAGTCAATCTCCGGAACTACTGAACCGATTTTGATGAACCGACTTGTTGATTAGAATGTATTGCATAGGAATTTAAATTTTACAAAAAAAAATCTTTTTGGATTTTCTTTATAAGGAAAACGTGAGAAAAAACGCTAATTTTTTCTTCAAACGTCTGCCACTTTGTTTTTTTGTGCAATTGTGTTTTTTTTAGACTTGCTGATCCTTAGCTGTTGGCCATGGAGCAATTTTGTTTCAGAGGCTTTTGGTGCTTCCTTGATGAAGGTGGGAAAATTAAAAAGAAAAAAGAGCAAACTTTTTTTACTTCCAAAGCATGCAAAAATATAATGAAAAAGTTTCTCTTCATTTTTTTTAAAGAAGCTAAGAAAAAACAATGTTAAAACTATGCGTTTTTTTAGCCTTCTAATTAGGACTAGTACCTTAAATGCATATTAGAGTGTCTTGTATTCTAATACTTTGCCATTATAACACGAAGTAATCTTATTCAATTCTGATATGAAAAAATATAGCACTTTAATTCATAAGTGTCTGCTACTAGTATAGTTTACGGTTTTTTATTGTAGTCATAAAATATTTTTTTGATTCTTCAAAGTAAGTCTAAAATTTGATACTCATCAGCTTTAAGAACTTTTTAAACAAAACTTAAATTTTATTAAAACAAAATATATTGAAACATTTTTGACCATAAAGAAAAGTGATAACATTTTTTATATGATACTTATTTATTTAAAGTACAATAATATACATATATGCTATATATTGTTTTTTTTACAAAAATTCGAATTTAAATTTTAAGGGGATTATTTATTAAGAAATTATTAAGTTAAGAGCCATAAAAAAATAATTAAATTAACTTCAAGTATATTAAATTTTAAACAACTCCATTGTCGTTTCTAATAAATAGGAGAAACAAGAACTAAATAAGGTCTAAAAATAAAGATACATGCTACATAAACATGCAATGCAACTTATGCAGTTTAAGTCAAAATAATTCTATAAATATTACTAAATCTAAAGAATTTACACCATTAAATATTGATCAGTTAAAATTGTGTGACAAAAATCGATTTAAAAATTTTATAAATTTAAAGATATATCTTTTTTCATGAATAAGAACGCGGTTGATTTAAAGATACTTTGATGATATAAGAAGAACACATGCAGTGGACTTTTGCTACTATATCAACTGATATTATCGGAATATACCCTGTATTATGTCCAATTAATAAATGTTTACATGCTCCCTTAAGAATATCCTCACATCGTTTTCAGTAGCCTACAATACTGTTAAAATGTTATTGAAGATCGCATGAACTTTCGCACTTTGTTGCCTTGATATCGAAGTAATTTACGCTGTAACTCTTTAATTACTCCCAAAGATTTGTGGATTTTATCGTTATATCAAAGCACGAATTTATTTAAATCTATATATAAATCATATATTTAAGAAATAAGATTTCTGTCGTTGTTGGTTTTTTTTTTTTTTTAAAAGGCATAAAGGTGTCAGCATAGTTCAACACTTTGCACCTATAAACAAAATTAATTAGCGAATTGCATGCAATTGTTAGTTATGGCTTTTAATATGTATTTTATTTATAGTTAAAAGTGTTGCATTCTCAAATGACAATATGTGTAAATAAATGGTATGAAAGTTTTTCCAGAAGGTTTTAATGTTTATTTTTCTTTGAGATATTAAAAGAAGATTTGTCATAAAATTAGTTTTTATGTTTAAATTAATTTCCCTTAAATTTGCATAAATTAAGTTAAACGTGAAGTATACTTGATTTGTTAATTCATTTAGGTAGAATAAAAGTAAGATGCCTAAAAATCATACGAAGAAATAAATGGCTACATAATTCATAAATAAAACATATAAAGATCTTAATAAATTTAACAAAAATTTAAATTATTTCAATTACAAGAAGAGCTATGGGGTTTTTCTAATTTTCTAACACACTCTTCACACTCTTATTATACTCTTGCGTTTATATAAATTCAGCCTGTGTTGGGTTGTTGCTTAAATATTGCAAAGTCTAAAAGTGTTTGTTGATATCTCTTAAGTAATATAATCTTAGTAATATTTGAGCCGTTTATTTTGAAAGTGGTGCAAGTCCATTTTTTGTTATTTCGAGTTATTTAAAGGTTTGCATTTCAATAAACTTAAAAATATTGGTAAGTATTAATAGATATATTTTTGGTGCTTTGTAGTATCAAATAATATAAGCTTATAATTGAATAGTGTTTACAGTGCTGAGTACAAAAAGTAAGAGTTTAATTATATCTAAATGGACTTGCCTCACTTTAAAAATTTATGAATTATTGTAATCGTTCATTTAATTTTTTTAATTATAGAAACAAAATACTATTCAAATTTTTATAATTATTTATTCATTTGAGAAAAAGCGAAACTAAACAAAGCATATTCTAGTAGAAAATAACATAAAAATATGAAAAAAATATTCAGTTTTATTAACAATTTCATTTAAATTATACATTTTCAGTTCGTACGTAGGTATAATTTTATTCAGGATTTAACATTTTAAAATAGGTATTCATGATGAACAGGATGTATACATCCATACATTAGATACTACTACTATAGTTCTCCTTTCTTCATGCATAGAAGATAATTTTATATTTACGAATTTACTTGGTCTTCCATGTCGTGGTGACAAATCGATAACTTCAAATTCAGAATCTCGTTCCATCGAAGTTTTGTACAACATTTTGTATGGTGCATCCCCTGTAAATCTGATCCAGCATATATTTAACCAATTCACGGTTTCTCTATCGGTGTTCTCTCTTTCTTCTTAAAACCGCCTTCTCGAGAGGTTTGGTTGAAAAAAATCGTGTTTCATTTATGTTTTCGACAATTTCTTATTAGTTTATAGTAATCCTGGGGAGTATACAAGGAAGCAGTTTTTCGAATTGTCACCACTGGCACCACTTTTAAAATAAACATATTTTCAATACTGTTAAGAGCTGAAACTTCTATCTCCCAAATACTAGAATCTGAATTTTGTTTTATTATAAACTGTTTACGCAGAATTAGAATTATTATCTCAATTTTTTTCAAAAATGGACTTGCACAACTTTCAAAATAAACGGCTCATTTATCAAATATTTTTCGAATCCTAATAAATTATTCGAAATTTTAAAGAGATCTATTGTTTAGCTTATCTGCTTCGTTGAAATTGTTTATTTACAGTTACACTCTAGTCCACAAGAGCGTTTGAATGATATCTGGTAAAAAAAGTGATGTACTAAAAAAACCACATACAAGTTCAAATATTATTTAATATATTACAGTACGTTATAAAATAAAATCACAACGTTTGGGCATGCTTTTTGCCAGGTTTTTTGCATACTGTACAGGTAAGGTTAGCCATCCTTTTTTTAATTCAGAACCTAACTGCTTCAAAGTATATATACACCTTCCTTTGAGATAAGGCTTGATAACACTTCAGACATTTTCTATAGAATTGGCATCGAGTGACTGTGAAAGCCATTTTAAAGTTTCGATATTATTTTTAATTTTCCAATTTTAGTCGTATTTTAATGTGTTTTTCTGACAACTTTAAAATCGTTTTGTCCTTTCTACTACTTGTAACACATTTCTTTCATCTCTTTTTAAAATCATCGACGTTTTTCAAAGATTTTTGACGTTTAACCCAATTGCAAACTCTGTTGACTTTTTTATATTACAAGCAGCTGCTAAATGACTCATTTTTGGTCCTTTAGGATGGGTGGAAAGAAAAACAATTTTAAGTCTTCTCACATTATGCGAGATTCATTTTAAATCACGTCCAATTGCGATAAAGCAGTAACATGAACAAACACGTTCACTATGACGTGACGTAGTAGAATTCCTCCACTATGTAATATTAAAATTTGGAACTATATTTTATTATTACTTTTTGCGATATCATTCAAACGCTCTTGTGGGACAGAGTGTAGCATTTGAAGAAAGCTTTTACCTGAACTGAGCCAGTAGGCTTGGATCATAATTTTGCATTAAAGTCATTAGTTTAGTTGTAAATGTGCTACAAAGGTACACAATCCCAATAAAATAGGCTGGGACTCTTCTATACGATTTTTTCACCCTACTTTTTTCATATTGACCCAAAACAAGCAAAGAATATTTTCATTCAAACATCATGCATAAAAATGAGCACGCCATGTAATTACTATTTCTGAATTTATTCTATTAAAAGAAAATATTGATATAAAAACTTTTTCAGGCTACTATAATTAAATTATATAAAAACTATTTTTTGGATTTAAAACTATTTTTTGGAGTTTTACAACAGTTTTTAAAAAATTCATTTTACATTAAAGTTTGTCTTGTTTTCCACATATTTTAAATCTGTTTTTCTTTTTTTCCCAATTCAATAGCTTACATTTTTTTTTAACAGGCATTGTCTACTGCCCTTCTGAATGTTAAGCATATTTAACTACAATTTTGTACTATTTCTATTTTATCCTCTATGTAGACTATTAAATCAATAACTTCAATCATACTTTTTAATAGTTGAACAATTTTAAATCATTTTTGTTTATTATTTTATCCAAACTTTAAAGTAAAAATCAATATTTACAATTTAAATAAAACACAAAAAAGAAAAAAAACTAAACAAAGCTATAAAAGTCAAATGAATTTTCTCCCTTCTAAGTATTTGCACTGTCTATTATTTTTTGCACACTTATAAATGTTTTCACGATTTTCATGCTTCTTCAGAAATATCCAATTTATGACAAAAATTGCAATTGTCAGCTGCTGACATGAAAATATCAATCATGAGTTGTCTCAAGGCACCCATACCCTCCAACTTCTGTTGTTGAATATACATATATAAATCGAAATCTGTCAGAACCATAGATTCACAATGAATCGTTGAAAGTTACAAAAGTTGTGATAGAGTTAGGGTTGCAAAAAATTTGTTCTTCTTCCATCATTAAATTTTTATGCAAAATTTTCTACACGAGAAATTCCCTCAAAGGAAGTAAATATCGATTTAAGGCAATAAAACAAACAATTTTCTTCTTTTTACTGTTCAGTTCATCTATGTAAGACGTAAAATTCATTTTAATAAACTTCTAATTATAGAGTAAATGGATGTTGTGTTGACTTAAAATGGACAAAGTTCTGTTTACACAATGGCAGGTCTTTGATCTTAAAGAAATTCCATGCTTCCTCTATTTAGTCGGAAATTGAGCCTAAATAATCAAAAGTATAAATATTTACGTATTAAGTTAGTGTTTTTCTAAGACATTAGTAAACTCTTTGATTAGTCCCAGGTTTTTAAATAAGGAGACTCAGATGAATAAATTATGGTCTGCAGATGTTTTAGTTCTCAGCTGAAGTTGTTTTACTTAATGTAGCATAAGCATGTAGGTAGCCCATAAATTTAGTGTAAATTTCAACTATACCCATCAGCTCAACTCTTATTTTGCAACAAAATTCAGCACAGTCCTAGAGAAAATTTTGAATATATTTGCGAGGTTGGTAAAATTTCTTTTTAAATATTGGCAAAATAAGCAAACATAGAAATTCCACAAGGTCTTGCTTCGGCTTTGGCCCTTTTTAAGTTATATTTTTAGATGCGTACACACAAAAATAATTTTTTAATTGAAACAGAAAAGTTACATAATTTTATATTGCCGTTATAGAGTATAAATTCGGTTAACTCAGTTGCAATTGCTAATCAATTGTCATTCCTTTAATTACTATTTTTTCTCAGGAATTTTACCTTATTAAAAAAAAACTATCATAAATGTATTTAAAGAGCATAATAGCAGCTTATGCTTTTATATTTATAGGGAACCTGAAAAGATTTCAATTGACTTAAGCTGTCAATTTGTTTGATTTCAATACAAAAACCAAAAATATGTCAAAGTCAGTGAAGAGAAAGTAAATTAAGGGTTTTGTAGATAATTTAGATAATTGAATTGCAAAAAACTTACATTCTTATAATAATTGTTAATCCTTGCTTAAAGATATCTTACAAAAAGGGTTTTTGTCTACAACAGTAAGAAACTATTTACCAATAAATCTATAAGGATTTCTATCTTTAGTAGATAAGACGAAATTTTTATGAATTTTTCTTAGTTAATATATTTAATTAGGTCTAAGGATCATTTCTTTGACATCAGACATATAAGGACACACGAAAAAATAAAGGAAAAATATGGTATTTAAAAAAATGAAAGAAAATTTGATTTCACTTTTCTGACTTTTCAACATTTTTGTATAAAACATTTGAAGAAGTATTTTAAATACATGTATTAAAAAGGAGCAAATACAAAAAATTCTTTTAACTACTTTACCATTTCAGTGAAAGGAAAAAAGAATATCACAGTGTTACAACCGTTGTTAAGTACACTCTTTACATATATTTTGTCTAATCGCTTCTAGCTCCTACCATTTTTGCTAATGATGATAATAATTTGAAGTGTTAACACAAATTAGCCAACCACTTCACCCACATGTTCAAAGTTCTCTAGTTTCCAAATACTTCGAATGGGAAAGACTCTTGCAGAGATAATGGTCAGCTGGACTTAGGACTAGGGAATGGTAATTTGCACAAACCAGATCATTGTCCACATTTAATGGTTGGCTACCAAGTTTTGGTATACTGAATTTAAATTTGTTCTAACCAACTGCAAAACTTATAATAAAATTGTTCTAGACACTGGACATTCACTGTTAGGACTATATTCTATCAGATACATAAAATTTCTTAAATTAACATTGTTAGCTATTAAGCTGGTCACTTATTTAGATCCTGAACTAGTAGATAAGAATTTATTTTTCGTATAGGTTTTATTGTCAGCAGAGCAAAAATAAGGAAATATATAATAATTTTTGTAGAAGCACTTTACTGTTAATTGTAATTTTATAGGAAAAGTTAGGTGAACTTAAAACAAATGCTTTTAAAAGTTTTAGAACTTCTGTTAAAGTTGAAATGTTGAAATTATTATTTTCAAGCCATTATGATAGATTTAACAAATTGTGCAGGTGTATTTGATTACCAATGCTGTCAGCAGATGTTTTTTATGGTTGAATAGAATTCCTTACAAGATAAAACAATGATTTGGTGGGAATGTAATTAGTTCAAAATTTCTATCACCTTAACCCTTTTTTCACTCTTTTATTTTAAAGTGTTCACTTTATCGCTAGATTTTACTTTTACTTTAAAAAATTTGAATGGGAAAACAACTTACAATTTAAGTACTGATTTCACGGTAAAAATTCAAACATTATAGTATTATTTTAGAATAATTATTTTAACTAATTGATGTGTGATAGAATAGATAGAAGATAGAAGATTCAAACCAAGTTATTTAAAAAAGGAACCATGTTTTTTAATTATTTTATGATAATTTTTCTTATAATTTTTAGTAAGTTATCTATTTTCTATTGAAACCACGACATCCATAAACCGTTCATATCTCATTTAATGAGCGTCTTTATTTATATCCTTAAGTATCATATTTACACTGAAGAAAGTGCGAGTGGCAAGTAAATATATTTGATTGTTGAGTATATAATTTACTTGAATTTACTAGAATTGAGTATTTAAATTATTGACTTAAGGACTACTTTCTTAAATCAATTACATCGAAAATCAAGTAAATGCATTTAATTAACTTTTTTTTCATTGTAGCAACCAATACTTTTTCGCAGATTTGTGGTACGTATAGAGCTCACAGCTTTTGAAGATTAACAGTACATGATTCACGAACACTTGTCCTTGTCTTTTTATTTTGAGTGTTCTCACGGCTTGCTATGGACCCAACAGTATAAAAGTTCGATCATGCTATTTGTTTTTATTGTACTTCTGTTAAAACTTGACGTGATATGGTGTTCTAGATAAATATTGGTGTCATAAAATCTAATACTTAAAGTGTATAGCTTAATTTAATTAAAATTAAAATGAGCTTCTTTGGAAAAGATATGTGATATTTCAAATTAATTTTTAAATAATTTCCCATTAAATTATATTGGCAAAAATGTCAAATGTACGCAATAAAAAATTTTTTAATATGAAAATTGTTTTTCTGCCATATGCATATTTTTGTGTGAAAAATTGTAAAATTTTTGGCTAAAAAGTTGTCTCCTTAACTAAAAAAGTATTTATTGAAATATTTTGTTGCAATATCTTTTGAAGTTCTTACAAACTAAAACAGAAGAAATTGGAAACAGTTCAATTTTATGTGGCAAAGACTTGGATAATATCCAAAAGTGGTAAATATCTACAATGCTTTGAAAACAATCACAAATAGATTCTGGGCTTAATTTTAATACCCTTTTTGTTTTTCTGATTTGTTTTATTTATTCCTGCTTTATTAAATGGCAAAGAAACATGAAATTTTGGTTTTATAATAATTTAAGGTAGAAACTTGAATGCTTCACTTTGATATTAAATTTGAAAGAAGCGATTTATTTTAAAATTTAAATAGTTATGCTATGAAAATAAGTTTTTTAAATTTTATCAAGCATTTGTAACATTGCCGCATTTCAGGCTTTTTCTGCTATAGTTTGTCTTTTTATTATTTACAATTCCAAAACTTTTCTTTCTTTTCAACTAAATATAATTTTTTTAAAAAGTTTTATACGATTTAACTAATAACAGGCTTAATAATACATTCGAAATATATATTTATATTTATTTTTGTTAAAAATAGTGATGTTGGAAGACAATTTCAAAATTCACTTCAATGTATAAATGGTATTAAATTTCAATTGAAAATCTTGTTAAACGGCTTGTTAGTTAAATCAAAATCAGGTTCATAATACAAAGAAGCCTTAAATAAATAAACTGGACACTTCAACTTCTTAATATTTCATTTAGAAGATATAATTTTGAATAAAAATAAAGATAAATATTATATATTTTTAAGTTTCACAGTGAAAAGTTGATAATGTAAAATAAGCCAAAAATCTAACTTTTGGAATTGAATTATTAATTAAGCCAAACAATACAAGTCTTTAAATGAATCACAGTGCACTATCTAAAACTATCCAGAAGGTAAACTAGATAACCGTCATCAATAAAATATTTTGATATTTTGATAATTTTTGGATAATATAATAGCTAAAATATCTACATTCTCAATTCTGTATGGTTCACATTTTTCTACTATATTTTCGTTTCCAAATTATCTTTTTAATATAAACTAAAGATAGACGTGCTCATTCACAGTCTATTACAAGCATAATTCTGAATTAGAATCAAAATCCAATATATGATAAATCTCAATAATCAAATTATAGCCTAGGCAATATGTAAATTTGCTTATGTACCGGTTTAATTTCAGATCCTTTTATTTCTTTATACAAAAAATTTATTCATTCCTTAAAGAGCTAACAGTATGGGTTTCACTTTATTTTGCCTTTTTATTGAAAAAGAAACATTTTTCACACTTTTACTCCCTCATTAATATTTCAAATATTATATGAGTAAACCCAACACCGTCTAACTATCATTTACCAGCTAAACTCTATATTTTCTTAATTTTTAATTGCACATTAATTTTATAGCCTACTTGAACAGCTTAGGTTTATAAAATTTTACACCGCTCAATATTCTGTAAGCACCCATTCATCTTATAATAAAAACATTCTAAATACTACTGAAAAATACGCTATCAATAATTCTTGTTTTTACTCTTTGCTAAAATCATAAATCTCTGATAAACAAGTGAAGCTAATTAAAATAATATTTTCCCATGCAGATTTGTTGCTATTCACCTAAAGAATAAAACATTACCAATTTCAAGATAAATCTTAAATTCAAACATCTTACTTGAAGTCTACAAAAAATTAAATAAACAAAACACCATTCAGATTATAGATAAAATGTTTTTAATTACGTTCTGATGATTTAAGTACCTTTGAAAACATAAAATTTAAAGTTAAACTCCACCTGCAAATCACATAAAATTACACTTTGAAAATTGTTAAGAGCTACCTACAATTCTAGGGGAAGCAATCAATGCGAGGATATCCTTGTTAATAAATTATTAAAACTTGTGATCCTTATCGTTTCACAAACTGGGAGTACTGAGATTTTGCTTAACAAGAAAAAAAAGGAAAGGGAGGCTTTTAGATTGCAATGTACGATCTCAGACAGTTGAATTCGAAATCCACAAAAAACGAACTTGTTTGTAGGTGGTTGATGTGTGATAAATTTTTTTTCTTAACGTGACACCTTTTTGCTTATCCTAATCAAATGTCCGCTTCTAGTCAAAAGAATTTGGGGTTGAATAATAATATAATAGTGTTTTTTTTTTTATTTTTTTTTTTATTTTATGACTGTTAAAAATAAGAGAAGAAGAAAACGTTTTCTAGCACTGAATTGGAACTAAGCTGTTAAATTTATTTTAAATCATTTATTATTAATTTGAAATGACTAAAGTACTTTGTTTTTGTGCTTTTAAGAGTGCTTTAAAAAATCAAACCAGCATTAGTTGCGAATAATAAAATAAAATAAAATCAATTGAAATTCGTTAAAAAAATTAATGTATATAACAGATGAACTTATGTTAGTCGAATTTTTTTAACATATTAAACGCCTTAAAGTATGTAATGCTAGTTCGTAGTGTATAAAGCTCTCCAAATAAAATGTTGCAAACAAACCAAAAGGATTTAAACAAGTGCTAAAGAAACAAATTCAACCCGATCAACAAAATAAAATGCCCACGTAGTATTAGAGTACTATAATCCAGTTATTGATGGTTGTAATTATCTGGATTCTATCCATATGGGGGCTACTGATGGATATCCAAGGAATTTGTTAAAGTGGCCTTTGCTTAATCCTGAACTGTATAAATATCCCTACCATTTGGTATAATAATTCAATGTGATAAGCAATCAATTTATGCTTGACTATGTATGCGATAAACGCAAAAGGATACCAGCTACACCAGTAGTGTCATCAGACAAGGATTATTTCGAATTGCTTTTGAAAACTTTAACTAACTACTTAGTATGTATATATGTGTCCTGCTTGTTTTATGGAAAATAAAATCAGTTCAATCAATTTTGCTCTATCGTCCAATCTTGAAAGGTATTTTTTATTTCAAGAAAATCCCATATTTTTCTATAGAGCTAGATTTCTAAGTATTATTCTTTCTTCTTCTAAGGATTTATAAAAAGAAACTGAATAAAATCCCCTTTGTAATCCTTCAGAGGATGCCTTCATTTTCTTTATTTAGATTTCCTTTTTAAGGATTTTGTTGTTGAAAACCATACGTTAGACCTACGCGGTAACGAGTCAACAAAAGATTCTATCGTTTCAATGGTGCCCCCTTGGCATATATATTTTATTTCTTCTTTTTATATGTTGGAAAAAGGATTTTGGGGGATTTGGGGAGTATTTACATAAATTTTAAATAATTGGCTGCAACCAAGTACTTGGCTTGACTTTACCTGCTTGGTTATGTACACACATTTGAAGCCGACAGCGCTTGGTTTCTTATCTTTAAGTGTAAAGACCGTTTTATAAGATAAGTGTTTTTTGTTTTTCTTTTTTCGTTTTTTTTTTTTTTTGGTTTCATGGAAAAAACTTTAAACTGGAAGTTTTTCTTATTTGATATTGAAATCAAGATAAAATAATTTAAAACAGATGTTTACAGTATTTTTCAAATTACATAAAATTAATGTTAAATATTTAGTTATCAACAGTAGACCTAAGCGGGACCTGGTAATTTTTCAGGATTAGGTAAACTACTGCTTGAAATTACTGCTAAACAAGAGAAGCTTAGTTACGTTATAGACGTCATAAAGAATATATTTTAAATTTGTTTGCTTGGTAAGAAATACATATGTACATATGAACAAACAAGGGAATAAGTATACTTGCCCTATATAAATGTAACAACCGATTATTAAGTTAAATGTCAGATTGTTATAAAATTGTTCTATGTATTTTTTTTTTAAAAGTGCTACTTTCTATAGTTTGAATAGAGTTTGACCTTTTGGCCTTGGGACTTCTTGACCAAAGTATCGAATAGCTGTCGTCTTTGATTTTATTCGCATCATGATCAAACAAACTATGTGTTTTTTAAAGCACTAAGATTACTAGAATGTAACGTCGTTGTTTTAATAGCATGATTATTTTGCTTGGAAATACTTTTAAATAACACTCTCAGGACCTTTTAAGCCACATTTCAAGCACCAATAATATGCAATACTTTAAGCAGCATTTAATGACTGCAGTTTTATTCTCAATACCTTTTAAGGCATATTTCTCAACATTTCACACTTTCCTTATATATCCTTTTTTTAAAGAAAAATCATGAGGAATGGCCACTTTAGTCATGATTGCAAAAAATAACATAATACTTTAACTTGATGTCCATTGTTATTTTTGAAACCTTATGAATCAAAATAAAATGGCACAAGTATCCTTAAACTCTTTTAAGTTTACTAATACATCGCAAGTTAAATGTGCAAACGTTCATTTAACACTTCTAATAAATCAAAACAGATTTTTTCCACCCTTATTACATATGAACAAGAAACACCTTTCAGTGAATTGTAGCACTTAAAAAAACGTTTAAATAGGCTGAATAAGTGGGAACAGGATACAAAAAAGCACTTTTTTTAAAATAAAAGTACAATTACTGTTACAATTTCTTAAATTTATAAATGTCACACTATAAGGCATTTCAGGCTTTAAGAAAAGAAAAAGATTAATGAGTTCTGAAAAAGGTCCTAGACTTACGTAGTATGAGTTTCTAAATCTTTTAAAGTAACGAGCTAAGTTTTTTTCATTTTTTCTTTGTTTGCGTGCTGCGTTCCAAAAGAAATGTACTTACTGATTTTTGAAAGTTCCCATGCTTTATTTCCTTAATTTTTTGAAAAATTTTCCCTTTTCTATTTTACGGTAACTGGAGTGCTTTTTGCTGTAAAACCTACAAATAATCTGCTTAAGGACTTGAAACTTTTCTAATTAGAATCATTTTTTATTTGCTATTCTTCTAATCTCCGCAGGATAGAAAATCTGCAAAGTTTTCATTAATTAAAACAACCCTGAAGTAGATTTGAAAGAAACATTTTTTTGTTAAAATTAAACAGACGTTTTTCTCATTAAAATTTTAAAATGTATTCGTTAAGATATTTACTTTCCCTTAAGAATATTTTATTGTTCCATAGCTGAATTCTTATGATTAAGAATCCTAGAGTAGAGGAAAAGAAGATTATCATCGAAAGTCAATCAAAAAGTATCTCCTTTGAGTACTGACTTCTCAAGCTTAAGGATAAATGCAAATTTTTTATTATCTCTTTGCCGTTGGCAATATATATATATATTTTCTTTTTTTTTGTAAAAATTTTAAATTGCTCTTATCTTCTCAAACACCAGCCATCTGGAGGTGGAGGGCTTAAGTTAAAATGATTGAGATGAAAATTTCATGTAAAGGAAGGAAACAAAATTTCTGAGAATTTTGCTACCAGATATCTTATTGTCAAGGGAATCCTTTGAATTTCTTTTTGTTGAAAAAGAGCTGCAGGCTGGAAAATTAAGTAGCATTTCCCATTATCTTATCGTGATTTAGGTGTTCAAAATACTATCAGTAATTTGACGAGAAATATGATTTTATCTTACCTTAAATAACTTTCAGTGAATAAATGTTCGTCAGGTATATAAGATGTCCCAATCAACGTAATTTAAACATTACATAAACATGCATGATAATATCTTACAACACAGATTTTGATTGCTGAATTTAAACGTTGCCTCAAAAGCATGCTGAGTGAAGCGTCTGAGATCCAATTGTAGGCCATTGCTAATAATCCTTTTCAATTCTTTTTCTCTGGATATTTATCTTTATAGTATGTTATAAAAATTATATTAATGATATTCAGTGTAGGATAATGGGTAGTAATTAATCCAAGCTTAAAAACTACAAGAATTACTTACGTTTTAGCTTTAGTGCATCTCAAATTAAAGCATTTCACTTTCATTAAAGCTCAATAATCTTTTGCGAAGGGGTCCTCATTTTAGTTTGCAGAACACACTAAGAACTTTTTCTTATTATCCTTAAAATAAATATGTTTTTCCGTACCAGGTATGATTTTATTATTCTTAAGGAGCTAATTAAATTACGAATTTTTCAAAATGCTCAGTGATAAACTAACAGAAAAACCCCACATAAGAGCCTAATCTACTGGACGTTTAAAAAGATCAAACAAATGCAGCAAATTTGTGCGTAAGTAAATAGGATTTAAAAATGCATTCTTTCTTAAAATAACTAATAAGAGTCAGGCAGTAAACTTCGAATGTGTTTTTCTTCAAAATTGCTTTTTCAAATATGTCTAAAACTCCTTCATAGACAATAAAAACAGTCCTAGTATTTTTGAGTATTAAATAGACTAAAAAGAAAAAAAACATTAAACTGAACTAAACTTAAAATTTAAGATTACGAAAAGCATTGTAATATTTGAAAATACTTTTTTATATTATTGCCTTTTATAGCTGTTTGAGAGCTCGTTTCATTTTTGGAACAATGTAAGCTAAGTTGACTTCATTTTAGGTTTTTGACTTATTTTGCATATCTTCCTAAGCAAAAGAGCCCCTTTAAAACTTTAGTTTCAGTAGGGGCACTTACATTTCAAAATGATTTTTCGTTACTTTTAAAGTAAAAATGAATCTTTGTGTAGTATTAATAGCCTTGAACTCAGCTCACTATTTCACAGCTAGAATAGAATTCCTACACCAAAATGCGAATTTTTTTAAAGAAAAAGGCAATTTTAGCGCAGGAAATGCAAAATGCAATTTTTCAACTAAATCTATCATTAATTTGAAATAATGGATTTTCATTTTTCATAGTATATGAATCCGAATTTTGATGCAACTTACTTAAAAATAAAGACAGTTTTGCTCCTTTTATATAATGCAAACCTAGCCAGCAGCCTAAAATAAAAACTAATAGCAAAAAACGAAAACTGCAGCACACTAACAAAGTAACTTCTTTGTTTCCCTAAGCCTAAAATTTCTCTCATTTACTTAAAATATAGGTATATTAAGAATATATATAGGCACATATAGGCCAAAAAGAAGCACACATATGCAGGCATTTTTAAATACACCACGAAAATGCTCCATTTCTTAAAAATTTTCACAAATGTTATGAGAACCACCCTATTTTGAAAGTACTGCCTTATAGTAAAACCCTTATGTAAAGGGCCCTAGACTGTCAAGGATCCTTGATCAAATACGCTTTGTTCAAATAAAGTTGATAGTTAATGGAGATTTGGTCAAGTAGAAATGTATTTTTAATTAATAATAAAAAAACATATTCGAATTCTTTTAATATAAAATGTCTGTAACTAAATACATTTAGTTTTACAACAAAATATATCAGAAAAAAACATCAAATTAACGTATCTAAAAATGATCGACATTAATAAAAACAAATTTGACATTAATTAGCTCAAATTTCCTTGATCAAGTAGACTTGCCCAGTAGGAATTCGGTCTAGCAGTAGACGAAATCAGCAAGAAAGCTTGGAAGCAAATCTGCTACCGCAACCAGCACACAAGTAAATATTTGTCTATTTTATACGTTATACAATAAATTTTTCACAGCAACACAACCTATTTGTATGTTTCATAAATAACGCACTAATAGGTATTAGTGCAAAAGTGACATTTTGTTAATATTTGGTCTTTCAATGTTTGGTAAAATAAATTAAATTAGTTAAATTAATATATTTTATTTAATTAAAAAATAATTTCAATTCTAAGTGAATTCTAGGTAAAGTAAATGCTAGTTATATTATTTAGAAAAGTAAAAACTTATTTATTCATTAAAATTTTTTCATGTTTTTCAGAAAGATTGGTGGCAAAGCAAATTCCTTAGACATTATTTGATTAAAAAGATTTATCATAGAAAATAGTTGTTTTTAGAAACCTTTGTCCAAAAGTATATTGTATATTGCTATATTGTTTTTACTGAAATAAAATAAAAACAACAACAATCATTATGTTTTTTATTTAAAATTTCCTTTTATTCCTTTTTCCGCTAAAAAGTCGTTTTTCCGGAGTTTTTATTTCGATTTTCTTTCACTTGTAGCTCGATAAATGAAGCAGAGAAGAGCTGTATATATAAGTCATATGCGATTCGAATATAATTCGTATAAAACACAATAATATATATAAGCGCTGATAAAAAGAATTCACACACAGGCAAAAATTCAAATGCTATTGTATAGCCTCCATATATTAAATTCAAAAATTAATGCTTATGTGTTAGAGAGTGCTGGTCGCCTGCTATGGTCTAATGTCAAAAACCGCACGGAATCCAGCAAATGCCTTGTGTTGTGCTGGTTAAAACCAGCAAGGCACCGCGCGGTGTCTAGCAAGACATTTCCCATTGGGTATAGTGGCAAAATTTCTAGCAACTATTTAAGCAAATTTTGCTCACATTCCATCAAGTCTACTTGATCAAGGATCCTTGAAAGTCTCGGGGGCCCTTAAGAGCAACGCTTTATATAACGCTTAACAAATATTACTTTGACACTAAAAGTCCTATAGAATGTTTTGAATTTGTTCTGCATTTAAGTAAGGAATATTGTATGCGTCATATAAAATTATTAAAATATAGTTGAAATATAAACAACAAAAATTATTTATACGTATAACCTTTTTTCCAGCCCCCCTTACATCACACACACACACACAGTCAAACATAACCCCTTATCTGTGTATTGCTACTTTCAAGTTGAAATATTTGCGATAAAAGTTATAAAAGGCTAAAATAAAATTCTTGAATAATTTTGATAAATTATTTTTATTACCTTCCTGAAATTTCAGTTTCAAGAAGAATTAATAAGTCATCCTTAGGCCAAAATAAATTTACATTTATGTATAATATGTTTGAATAAAGGATGTCCCCTGCATATAAGTTTTTATCAATTATATCAAATTTTTGTACATTTTTTTTACGTTATGTTTTATCATAAAAATACTTAACACTAACAGATTATATTATCTAATTGATATTGACACTTTGCCAGAAGGATATGTTTTTATGTACACAAAAATCTTACAAACTCAATGCCTTATTGAACTTAAAGACATGAACATCGAAAGATTCTTTGGAAAATTTTAAAGCAACCCTTGCAACAAAGACAGCATGGAAATTTTTTAATTGTAAGCTGTCATGAAATTATACAATTCTTGGATTCACTAGCTTGTGTTCCATCTTGTTTATGATTTCTTCCATATGCAATAGCATCATTAGGAACATATGAAACTCTAACACCTCCATAGTGTCGTCTAGCTGGTAGACGATAAACAAAATCGTCACAACTTGATGAACTTGATGAGCATGTCGAACAAATACTAGAGGTATCTGAATCATTACCACCACCACTACTAATATTAGCACGATTTGCTTGGTTTCTATGTGAATTTGTTACACGTGAAGGTGGATTTGAACTAATTTGATTCTCTGAATTGCATCTATTCTGGTTTCGTCGTTTTCTTCTTCGTCTTGCACTTGAATTATCTGTATAACTTTTTGATCTTATCATAGTATCTTGCAATCCATGAAATCGTACTTCCTTTGATTGCCTTTTGTCTTCAATATCATTTGTGATCTCTTGGGTGCTTTGCGTTATTTCAGATGTTAGCGATGATTGAGGTTCTTTTGAATTAGTTTCGGTTTTTATGTTGATAGGAAAGTTGTTATCACAGTCATTTGTTGGAAATTCCGGTAGCGATGCGGTTAAATTATGTACTGAATTTGTTGTGTGGTCAGTTTTCTCATAAACTCCAAGATTATCAAGACTGACCCCAACATCCGTTAGATCAATAGGTTCACGACGTTGGTCACGTTGATTCTGTTGTTTTTGTTCTTCTATAACTTTTTCAATAAAAATTTTTTCTGATAATTTTCGATCAAGTACTTTACTTGGAATTTCTATATTTATATCATTCGAATTATTAATTGTTTGATTTACTATTCTTGGACTACGCGAGATATGCTGCTTACGTTGTAATGGTATAGGAACTGGTCCCGAACTATCCGATGGTGTAGGTGGTTCACCTTTGCTACATGCAATTGAGCAATAAATTGCACCCCGTCGTGGAAGAAATGGTCTACCTAAAAGTGAACAGCGACAAGTACAACATGAAAAACATTGATCAGTTGCATGCCAATGTTGGCCATCATGACTCATTTGACCTTGATCTACTCCAATTACATCACCACATAGTTCACAATATTCAGCAAACATAGTATCAAAGCATGAAAGACAATATGGTTTACCATCTCGCATTATATATCGTTGGCCACCCAATTGCTTATCACATTCTGAACATGCAAAATGTTTCATATGCCAAGTTCGCCCTTCGGCTTCGGTACATTCGTCTGAAAAAATTATCTGAAAAAAGATAAGAAAAATAGACATAAATAAATTGCAAATATGAACATAAATTTTACCTAGAAATTTTAAAAGCAGGAGTTTATTATTATTAAAAATTATATTTGTGCTAAATAGGTACTATAAAAGATTTTACATAAACTTTGGTTTTTATTTCTAAATTTTGAAATATGCCTCTAGAGATTTTTGTCATCACTAAAAAAATATTTGAATTATCATCAAGTTGTTAAATATTATCATCAAGTCAGCTTCTGCTCTGTGGCAAATCAAAATCGTGACCTTATTTATTTATTTATATAAGAAAACAAATACTAAATATTCAAAAAGTTTCATTAAACCTTGACACCTTTACCCTTTTACCTTCTTAAATATTTTTAAATATTTTTGTTTCTAGAAAAATTTATACTGATTCTGGTTTTTTAGAAATTGAGTTGCTAAGAATCGGCAAGTTCAGCTAGCAAACTTTGTTTGAAAATACTTATCAGCAGTTTATTGAAAGTGAAAATTTTCTAAGTGGCATGTATGAAGGATTATTCTTTTAAAGTCATAAAAATGGTAAATTATTGTTAAAAGCTTTGACCGGCTGTAGTCAGTCGGATGTATTATTTTTAAAATTCACTTTAAACTCCAATTTTATTATTTTTTATATTATTAGCAACATTAGCAAATGGCTTCTGTAGTCAATTTAAATTAATTCATTATGTTTGCTATAAATTTGTTTGTAAATTGTTCTTAAGCTTAGAAATATTTCACTTACCTCATCGCATGCTGAACATCGTGGCTTTTGTGTTTCTGCATGATGTCGACCACAATAGAGTTCTCCATCCTTATGAAAATAGATTAAGTCAACTAAAAGTTCTTTGCACGTGTAACAAACAAAACATCCTGGATGCCAGCATACATTTGTGCCAACACGTGATGCAAAGACTAAAATATCCCCAGAAGAAATTTGGTCCTGGCACTATATAAAGGAAAAAATAAACGAAAAAAATAAATATAATCAGTCCTTGTGGTTTTATTTCTGATAAAAATTCTTTTAGTATAAGAAAAGGGGAGAAATTTTTATTTCATTTGATGTGATTATCCCCCTGAGTTTCATGAAGCTTAAAATTTCTAAACTAACTCTTATTCAGTCTTAATAAGTAGAAACAAAATTATGACTGTTTAAAATTGGGCCGACTACGTGAAACAATTTGGTAACAAATGAAGTTAATTTTGTCCTCTTACCTTAGTAAATAGCATCATTTAGTAAATTTCCAGGCTATTAAATTTGAGTCCTTAAACTTGAGGCTATGTCAGCAACGGCTTTTATCTATTTGAAATACTTAATTGTCTTTGAGGGTAATAAAGTGTAATGAAATGAAATTTGAGGGATAAGAGTAAGTAAATCTAGTGTCAACATTCTTAGAAGGGGGAGAATGGTAAAATCTATTTCAGAATTCATATTTTGATAGAATGTAAGATATAAGAAATGACAATGACTTTCTTTTTCAAATTGATTTGTTGAAGGTATGGGACGTCTTTATCGTCAAAACGGCGCCTCTAGAACAATAATGGTAGTGAAAATACTTCAAGAATAAGGATTTGATGATTGAAGGCTAACAATTCAAGTGGAATCAGGCATTCATGCGTATTGAGGTGTATTCGTCCTCATCATTATCGGAAATAACGTTGAAAAAAGCATTTTTTTTCTTCAAGGAGCATCGCTTGAGTAAGCATAAAGAATGTAGTGAAAGAATTCTTATTACAGAAAAGTTTATGTTTCGATAGAAAAAGTATAAATTTTATTTACTTAAGGTTGACTTCCAGGGAAAAGATTTTCTTATCGCTTAATACACTACTTCATTGTTTTAAATTTTGGAAAAATTTTGTTAGCTTTACTTTTTAATTTATAACATTGTTTAAGACGTAGGACTTTTAAAGCTGCGAAAATTTTTTATTGATTGCGCAAAGTCGAGAAACAATAGAATTTTTTTAAGGATCACAAAGTTTAGACTAAGAAAGCTTATTAAATATTTAAATTGAAGTTAATTAAGCTGGTAATTAAATAATTCTTTTGTATGATAGACCTATTCAACAAATATTTGGAAACAAGGTTATGAACATCTACATATATTTTAAAATCTTTCGTTTCTGCCTACATAATTTTGTAGTTTGGTTACTAAAAATTCGCTTGTGCGTTAAACTATATCACTTCATTAAGTTACAGTCCAGTTTAAGTCTCTTTGGTTGGTTTATTGGTGTTTTCGATAAAGGTGATTAGTTTCTTTTCTTTTAAAAAATTATAACCCTATGGGTTAACAATGGGAATCAGAGTTTTGGAAATAGTTCTGTTCAATATGATATTATTTTTCCTAAATATTACACAAATATTTTGACGTCTTTTCTATACTTTGTTGTTTAATTTTATAGCGAAAGTTGTTTAGGATCACAAAAATTTCCTCAATTTTCAAAAATGAGCATATAATTTTTCAGCATGCCGCATATTTCTGAGAACTTTTGGCAAAATAGAAGTTGCTAGGGGTCTAGGTAATATGAATGAGTAATATAAATTAGAGTTTTAAATCATATAATTTTTCCACAGACGTCGCATGATTAAATAACATGAAATTTTGACATTTTTGGTTTTAATATTAATACATTCTCATAATAATATCGATTTTTTGTTGCAGATGTCTGTATCACTTCTGAGGCTCTTCTAATTGATTAAATTGTATTAATTATATACAGATCAACATTTTTCGTTAACTAAAATCAGAAACATTCAAATAAAATACTTATAACTGGAAATAAAATTGGTAGTAGTTATACTTTGTCAAGATATTAATAAGAATATATTTCTGTCTCAGAATTTTTCTATTTTCTGATATTATGAGCATAGAAGTACAAAAATACATAAAATGAAAAATATTATCACTTTTCGTTAAACGAAGCATTACCAACATTACCAGCTGGCTATTTCAGCTATTCACATGGTTTATCTTGTATACATGAGTGTGGGTGAGTTTTGAAATGCAGGGATACATTGCAGTGTAATTTTCTAGATACTTTTTACATTGTTTCAACAAAAAATTTGATACACTTATTGTGTGATTCATGTGAATCTAATACAATCGTAAAAGTTTTCAAACTCATGACATTGTATAACATGTGCAGTTTGACATTTATGAACTCATGACAATGCATTTCTGCGGTAGTACTGCATTTCAGAACTCACCCTGTGTTTTATACATCTTGCAATTTCAATACGAAGTATTGGCTATTAGGAATATAAAAATTTATATAATTGTAATTTATCTCGGTTTCAAAGTAAATATTATTGTAATACACATAATGCTGCTTTAATTACTAACCAAACAAAGAATACAATTAAAATAGCTAAAGAGGTTGTTAGAGGTTTTTCTTTAATCTTTAAATATCGATAATGATTTTATCATTTATGAGTTTAATTTTTAAATCATTTAATACAAACAGAAGGTTAAATACTTATCTTTGGAGAGCTCATCTTACTCAAGTATCAATAAACTTTTATCTACCAAAATTGATAAATATTTCTATACATTTCTGAAAATTTTGGAAAGCATTTCATAGCATTTCAACTATAAAAATTTTATTATTAAAAACGTTAGTTAGCGATTTGGTATTTACCATTAAATATCAAAAAATTATGGTCTGATAACCGATCATGAAAGCCAAGTTTTAATAAAAAGTCTGCAAAAAGGTATTAAAGAAAAATTATAACTTTTGTTAAGTTTTTTGTTTAAATTAAAGCTCATGAAAACTTTAATTTACTTCAACTTTAACGAATTATCTTAATTTTATAAATGTGAACATATTTTAGTGTGATTAAATTGAGACCTTAGCTGTTTTATTTAACTAGTCAAGATACATTTGGCTTGAGCTAATTAAATCACAAATACTTGAAATTTACTTAAAATTATAAATTAACTCACCCCTTTACATGTTCGATTATCAGAAAGTAAACGAACAATTCCACGCCCAAGTGCTTCCCTCTTTCTTTGAGCAGAAAACAAACGTAGCTCTTTCCGTTCCTCATCTGTTAACGAATGACAATAACGAACCTGAGATAATTCAAAAAAACAAAAATTAATTTATATGTCTGAACGAGTAGAATATGATTTTAACTTACCTCGTTATCATGAGGAGGTAGCTGTTGAAGTAGTTGTTTGACTCTATATTTTTCTCCAACGCTATTCACATAGGGTACTTTGTCGTCTGGAAGCTGAGAAAAGTACAATCGAACCTAAATATAAATAAAAAAAAATGAAGGTGTTAAGCTCTTGACAAAAGAAGAAATATTGATAAAGATTAGATTTTACTTCATTTTTATTTTTTATTTTTTTAAGTGATTAAAATTATAAATATGATGTCAAACAAGACTGTCGCAACTAAAAAGGGTTTTCGAAATGTTTATCTTATATCGTATTTTGAGAAATAATAGCGTAGAAAAGAAATGTGAATAAAATTTGAACCGAGTCAATGCTTTAAATTAACACCTTTGATTTAAGTCTGAGTGAATAGGGCGAGCATAATCACTGAATAAAATAAAAAAGTTTGGGCTTAAAAATTAAACTAATATTTCATTTCTGATATTAAGTATTAAATTAAATAAATATATTTTTCATTTGAGCTCATAATTAATATTTTCTTTTTTAATTTTATATTGTAGAATGAATTAAGTTCTTTGGAATTTTTTGAAATCAAATTAATCACAATAAAAGAATATTTAAATATAGATTTTTTTTAATATTAAATGCTAAGTAGTTTTCCGTTTAGAGACCGAAATTATTCTCTGTCATTTACTCAAATTGTCTAAAATGGCTTTTTCCATAGTATCCAGCAGCACCGGTAATTTTTTACGAAGAATAAAAGACAAAAAAAATTAATTGTTTTCAGTTCAACTTTTTATCTTTTCGAAATGCCGACTGAAGAAGATGTTTTGTGATTAGAATCACAAAATAAATACAAATTGAGGCGTCCTTCAGTTGAAAAAATGAATAAGTTTGTGATGGCTTTTGTTTTTATTAACTTTTTTGTTAAATAGATTTTTGATATTTTTTTACAATGTTTTAATGGCCAGTAAGTTAAACTCTGGTTCGCCAGAACATTTTTTGTGATCCACAAAATCTTTTAAATTTTTTAAATATTTACAAAAAAAAATTTCGGCTGTCCTAAAAGCAAAAAGAAAAATATTTTGCGTAATTCTACAAAGTACAATAAAAAAATTATAATAATTTCTGTAGTTTTTTTAATTAAAATATTAAAGAAAATTTTATTTTTACACAGCGACATTGCAACATTAAATTTTATGTCTGTTATAATTTTTATTATTGTTAAACAGCTGCTTATTTCAAAAGAAAGTAATCCTTAGAACTATTTCTAGAGAAGTATTCTTATAGGCTAGGCATTCCTTAAAAATTTTTTGAAAATGAATATGAAATAGAACCTTTTCGGTTTAAAGTATTGGACCAATTTTTTTTAAATTTGTTCATGGTTCAGACATAAACATTTGATGTCTATCCAGTCCAAGTATTAAAACTTAGCGCAAAACTCCAGATTTCTATTATTAGTCTTCAAAATAAATAATCAAAAGGTAAATTATTTAGTTATCAAATTTAATAATGAAAAATTTCACATTATTTTAGAAAAAAATCAAGAATTTAAATCATTAAATTAACATTTAAACTAAATTCAGGGAAAGCCCTCAATAGATATTTATACCTGATCTGGTCGAAGGCCAGGTGGAACCCATGTATATTCCTCTAATGCACATCCACTATCATCATCAGACTGCGATTGTCTATGAAGGTCAACTTGATGGCTAGGTGCTTTGAAATTTGTTCGTATTGGTGATGAAGTAGTTGCTGCCAATGGTAAACTTGGCGGCTGACGTCTTTGCTGTAATCCATGTACTAAAGGTAGACTACACGCTGGCCTTAATTCATTTTCAGTGCGTAAAACAATATTAATTTGGCTACCAGTTTCAGTTTCCTGGTTTTGTTTTTGTGATCGACAAGTTGTTGGCATTATTCGCAAATTGCAGTTATTAATTTGTTCTTTGCAATTTTGCATACATTTAGGCGTACTGAAACCAATATAACGTTCAGCGATTCTATGGAAAAAATAATAAAGACAAAAAATTAATATTAAGCAATCACTAAAATGTGTTTGGTTTTATTTTTCATATAAATGCAAATTTCAATGTTAAATTTTAATCTGAAGAGCATCTAAAAAATTATCTAAGAATGTTCAGACCATAAAAGCCATGGAGCATAATATGCAATCCGGAACCGATGAGGTATAACCTCGAGATATTTTTTTTTATTTGTATTCATTAACTTTTTTTTTTCTTTCATTTTTTTTCGTTATTTTTTATGTTTATGTTTAGAAGAAGTGATTTAATATATGAATTAACTTCTCGTTTACGTAAAATTGTAGTGAAAGTACATTAATGGATATTTTCCTTAGATAAGATCAAAGTATAATCAATGCCCTGTAACGATGAATTTATAAACTGCGTACTTAATTTGTTTGCTCCAATGAAATGTGTTATTTGTCTAAATCTCTGCTACCTAACCAATTAGCAGTAACAGTTTTACATACAGATTTTAAATGCTTGGATGCAATTTTCTATTATCACTTTTTTAATTATGGTACATCCTCATTCTTTTGTTAATGTGTAACTCAGTCAAAAAACAATTTTGACTGTTTTTTTTTTGGTTCTTAAGCCTAAGGTAAGAAGTTATTTATTTTTTTGTTTGTGCAATCATAATTAGCACTTTTTAATACAGCTTTCATGCTTTATGTTTATCATAATTAGAAAATTTACATACACTACGGTATGAGAATAATGCTAATGAGAATATTTGATAATAATGATGAAAAATTACATATGTTGAGGTTTTTTAAGTTTAATTTGTAAAGCATTGAAATTGTAATAACTGTTACAGTTAATTGATCCACTACGACCGATTTGTTTAAGGCAGCTAGTAGAATGGCATAGAAAATTATAATTTAACCATTTGAAATTAGCTGCGGAATACAGAATTATACAATTAAATAAATGCGTTATGAATAAGAGGACTTAGTTTTTTTCTATTCATAAGTTTTTTAGTTAAATTCAAAGCTCAAACATTTTGATTATGTTTTTGTATGCTGTGAATAAAACTATACAAAAAAGCCTAATTTGATACAAGCAAGGGTCTATAGCTTCAAATAAAATGCAGTTAACTGCTTTGTAAAAGGTTTTAATAAAAATCAGGGGTCGAAAATGTTTTGAATTTTTTATAAGTATAGTATAAAAAATAACTTCTTTCTAAATCAAAAAATAATGTGGTTATTTGTGATAAATTGATCATTGATCATTGAAAATCAAATCTTGACTAGTAGAAGAGTAGCGAAGACTAATAGAAAGCCACTTAATACATTTGCTGTGTGTTATTTTTTCACATCACTTTTATCTTATTTTTATTTTTATTATTAGTATTTCCTCACTTGGTAAATTTAATGAACTTTTACAGTGCATTTTTAATTTTAGTCTCTTTTGAGTAAATTTTTCCAAATACTTTGGAATATAATTTGGTTAAAAACCTGAACATTCTTATTCTTCTTTAATCTTTAGATACTGTAGCAAAAAGTGGTTGTCTTATGTATATTGAGTTTATTTAATTTTGAGTGGAAGAAAATATTGAGAAGCCTTTAGTTATTAAGATAAACTGAAATTGTTTCTATTACATGAAACGGCTGGTTAATAAAAGAAACCTATTTTAGGCTCTTTTTCTAGCCATAAATTAAAGTGTTCACACTAATAGAGGAGTGATAGTCTTACGAATTTGTTGCCTGAATATTTACTTTGAGTCTCAAAAGTCCCAAATTTCTTTTTAATTTTGTTTATGTACATGTTTTTTAATTTTTGAATAATTAACAGTTATTATTTCTCTTACTTCTGACATTCATATTCTTAAAGTTCTAATACACTTATCAATAAAGGTTTTCAAAAATTTCTAAGGAAAACTTTAAAAACTATGTAATTTAAGGAAACAAGAAATTATTTGTATTTACTAGATAATTCAACTGTTAACAGTTCTAGAATTGTGTATCGAGGATTTTTGAAAAAGGTCTTACTTCATTTTAGAAATTACGAAATTTAGATAAGTTACAAATTTTAAGGTAGATAACGATGTATATATTTTTTTTCAACTTTATTGAAATATGTCATAGCTTTTGACTAGTAAAACTATTAAGTTTATTAAATTTTTACTTAATGAAATTTATAAAACTTTTTAATAAGACTTATAAACCGACTCCATTTTACTTAACATTAAAAAAGGAAATTTTTAAAATTAGTTATACTTAAAACACCCTAGCAACAAAACTAATCCGACATAAATCCCTTTGATTGCATTAAAGTACTAAAATTGTTAGTCTGTTTAAAATTGAAACTTCCTTTTAAGTAATTTCAAAACTGACTATGAAGAAAAAAATCAATACAAATATTCACATCAAGTTTGGAACAATTTCAAACTCTTTTCTTAAATTTATTGCTTCCTCTAGTAATCCGAACATAAAAGATAAGAAAAGGACATTTTTCTATTCTTTACAACTTGCCCTGAAATTCTACACATTATGTGAAAGATTAGGTATCATGAGCATGTAATGTGGAATTATCCTGTAGACCACCCTTGTACTAGCTAGAAATCCCTTTACTAAAGTAAGCAACAACAAGAAAAATAACAACAGCAACAAAATATACCGTCCTTATCGCTTCCAATATTTGTGTGTCATTGAATGCCAGTAAAAATTTAACAAGCTAATCTTAAACTAATGACATTTAAAAAAAAAAACATTTTTAAAGTTTTTAAACCTTTAGCTAGGAAAGCATTAATATATTTTATTTCGACCATTGAAAATCTCTTCATTTCAGTAAAACCATATCAATAATGAAATAAAAAAACTACTCTGAAAATCTTAAAGTTATTTGTTTGCATGCCGCCAGAATTTTTCTAAGATGAAAGTTTTTAATTGGCTACGGTTCATCTACCTTTTGCGTGTTTGTATGGATTCGCTTCAATGCTGCCAAAAATGAAATTTCGGCTGTGTATCAAAAATTAATTTGAACCGCTGAATTTCTTTTGAAAAACTTCAAAAACTAAATAAAAACTACTAGTTTAAAAGGTAGAAAAGAGAACATTTCCTAAAAGTAAATAAAACAAATAACTAATGACAGTTAAAAAAATTCGTTGTCGTCTAAGAAGCTAAATCAGAATCCAATAATAATTTTATGAGTGTGGGCTAATTAGTTATTATGCAAAAAGTAAAAATAGAAAGAAAAAACAGGTTGACTTTGTGAGAAGCCTTGGTATTAATGGCAATTTTTCGACATATTAAATGAGAAAAAAACTAAAGTGCAAATTATAGAAAAAGGCCTGGCTTTGTGGCTCATTAAATTTATATTTTCGTTGTGGTATTAAGAATAAAACTTTTGCTTTTGATTTTATAAAAAAATTTACAATCTATTTGAAGGCAAAAGTTTTGAGTTAGAAATTATATAACTTTCTTACATCCAAATTAAACATTTCTAAAAATTATGCTATTTTTCTTATTTGAACCACTTTTCTAATTTATTTCAATGCAAAAATATGAATTTTAAACTTGCTTGTTTTGTTTTTCTAATTTTTGTTGTTATCTTTTTCAAAATCCTTTAGAAAATTATAATTGAGGGTCTGCTCATTTGAGACATGGCTAATATTTTTATTTAATATTGCTTCAGAATTCACAACAATGATTGATTAAGTATTCTAATAAGCTCCTTATATTATGATTTTCATATGTATTGTGCTTACATGCAGATATATAATATTAGTAAAATTATTTTCATTATTATTTTTTACATTATTTAGGCTAACTAATCCGATCTAAGACAGAAATAGCATGTGGTTGTGTGTCTCCTAAATATTGTGACAAAATCTGCAGGTCAATATCATTGCTTTCCTTAACATTTCCTTAACAATATTAAAACAAACATGCTCCCTAATGGTCCAAGTAAACATTATGAAAGATTAGTTGTTTAATACCTATGCCTTGCTTTTATTTTTTATCTCAACATTTACGAAAATCTTTGATTTATGTTAAGGTGGTAAGCTTCGTCCATTACTCAGAAATTGAGTAGTTCAACCAGTAATTTTAGTACTCTTTAAGCCTACATGTAGAGCAGGGAATACGAACGACTCGCATAATATAGTTCTTAGCATATTTTTGTAATCCATTGGTGTCCTTTTCACTTTCTATAGTCTTTAATAAAATCTAGGATATAAATATTATTGACTAACTAAAACGATACAAAAATGAGTTTTTTCTCTTAAAATATTAAAAATTTTTCCTTACAAGGGTATCTTAGATTAGAATCCCTATTAAAATCATTTTCTTTGTTAAGAAATATCAAAGTAAACTAATTAAGATCATAGAAATTAACCGAAAAAAGCTTATGGTAATACTAAAAGTTATCCTTTTCAGTTATTTCTTTTTTCAAAAATTAAAGCTTAAAAACAAAACGAGTAATTGGGATCTTAAACATTTTTTACTCGTATAAATTGATTGAATAATCATAAAATGATTCAAAAACTTTCTTTTTTAGCTAAGGCAAAGAAGATTTTAGCACATATTCATATGAAATTTTTATTTTTTTAGTCTTAACCAAAAATATATTCCATTAATACCATTTAACCTTTCTTAAATTTAAATTGGATTTTAACGTAGGACGCTATTAAGAAGCAGCAAAAAAAAGTTCTTAGCTACATTAAAAAAGAAGTAGCTCAATAAATTTAAAATGTTTGTTAGTTTAAGGAATAACATCTTAATTAAGGCAGTCAATTACCACATACTTCTCAAACTTTCTAGATAATTTTGTTTTTTTCTTCTTTATTTGTTTTTTTTTTGTTAAGAAAAAAAAATATTTAAAAAAAACGAGCTAACCAGAATTTAATTGTGCTATAAAAATGTCAATCTACAAAATTCCGATACGATTTTATAGTGTCGTAAATATATTGATGGATGTTTCATGATGTTTGGAAAGGTGCAAAAACAAAGATGCTAATCAGTTGAGTTCGCATGAGAAAAAAAATATATAAAATACGAACTCTTTTGCTGTTAGCAGGTTAATATAAAAACCCAAAAGAAAAAATCGCATTGGGTAATTTGATACAGTCTTGTATTAAATGATCGTCAAAGCGCTAATTTCATATGTTCTTTGTTGATTTTCTCTTTGAAATATCAGATAAATGTGTTGAATGCATTTTAAATTTGTCAACGGTCGACATGTCGTTCATATGTTAAAAATCAGAGGCGGGATCACTTTGCAATCAACTTGAATTACTGTACATAAATTTAAGCTAGTTAAAAGAATTTATGATTTTGATACTTGTTAAAATTGACGTAAAAATTTAAAGATACTATTTCCATTTTTAGATTGTCCAAGCGTTTGTTTCATTTAATTCTAATTACACTAAAGAATTTTATAAAACTAAAAATAAATGTGTTGTCATTTAAAATTTTAGTTCTTCCAATTTTACAATATTCAAACATTACAAGTTTTTAAACTATTTAAAAAAGAAATTGGTGATTTTATTCGTTCTGTTTTGTCTGAATGTTTTATATTGCTTAGACTGAAATTTGTCGCAATAGATGACGTTTAACAAACATAATGATTTTTCTTTGTAGAAAGGATATCAAAAGAAAATTTGAGTTTCTTTTGACTAACACTATTACTTTAAAAGTTTGATACTCGATTAGTTTAGACAATCAAATCTTTCAGATGTATTTTAAATCTTCAAAAATTCGACATAAAATATAAAATTTTTGAATTGTTTTGCTCTAAGCTTTATTTTTTCTTTATTGGTTTATTATATCGTGAGATATTATAAATAGATTTTCTAATTTGTTATAAAGTATTGCATCATATAACCAAAATAAATGAATGTACATATGTACAAGGTGTATAAGCTTAAATCCGCTGTTTGCTTGTGGATGGAGTTAGTAAGCATACTAAGCCACCATAGAAACTTTATACTTTTTTTTTATGAATTCGACACCTGTTTACATCAATTCGTGCACATCAGTGATTTCAAACAACAACATTCATTTTTCCTTGTGTAATCACTTCTAGTTCTGTGCCAGAAAAAGAACATATGCAGGAAGCATATTTTGCTTTGAGTTGAAGAAATCTTCTGCCGAATTGCATAGAATGCTTGTGAAGGCCTATGTTGACAATGCATTGTAGGAAACAACTTACAGAGACTAGCTTCGCCGGTTCAAAAACGGCCATTTTGACTTGAGTGCGTCTGGAGGGATCAGCAAGGTGTCATATACTAGGAGCTGTTAAAACCTCGTGAAACTGTCAACGCTCACCGCTACCACCAACTACTAATCATATTGTGCCTTGCTTTGAGTGAAAAAAGGCCAGTTTATGAACAAGGACATGAGATGTTGGTTTTTTTCCATGACAATGCACCATCGCACACGTCAAGAAGGGTCAAAAACTACTTGGAGAGACTCAACTGGAAGATGCCACCTCATATCGCTAATTCACCGAATCTGGCACCTTCTGGCTACCACCTGTTATTGTCGATTAGTCACGCGCTCGCAAAACAGTACTTCGATTCATACGAATACGTCAGAAAATAACTTGATGAGTGGTTTGCTTCGAAAGATGAAGAATTCTTTTGCCTGTGTATACCAGACAAATTGCCCAAGAGATGGAAAAAATTTATAGCTAGTGAGGGCAAATACTTTGAATAGCTTAGTTTTTTGCTTTCTATAAAAAAATAATGTGTTTTTTCGACTGAAAAGCAGCGGATTTAAGCTTATACACCTGGTAAATGAACTTTAAAAGCTTAAAAACAGGTACAAATAGTAAAATATTAATAAACTGTTAATTTTGATGTAAAACAAATTTGTTTAGTATTATAATCTTCATGAAGTAAAATAAACTTATTAAATATTTCAATCCTTTAATATCTTTTATATTATATTTTACAAAAGTATCAATAATGTTTAGGTGAATTTCAATTTTTTAGAGCTTGTATCAAAACAATTTGAGATTGAACGCTGACGGCTAAGCTACTTCGATCGGAACAGACTGACAAAACTTCATCAACCTTTTCAGGTTCATTGATGCTTGACGCCAGCATTCGATCACGTGGCTAGCGATAGCTTTGATTTAATGGCTGAGTAAACATTTTGAGTTGATCTAACAAGTTATTATGCTTTCAAGAATTTTACATTTAAATTTTAATGATTTGCAAACACAAATAATGTTTTGAAGTATATATTCTGATTGTATATATTCTGATTGTATATATTCTGATTGAATATTGCCAAGGATTTGTTTATTTTACCTATTTGTCTATTATTTTCTGTTTAATAAGATCGTTTCGATTAATCGTCTTAGCTTACTGCATCCCTATTTCAAAATTTTCTTTTTCGAAAATAGCTTTATCTTTTCAAGCATCAAAATAATTAAAACTTGATATTTAACTGCAAGCTACAACTCAAACCCTATATATTAGATTTAAGTTTGTGTATGTTTGCTTAACACAGCTCAGTCAAGGAAAAAAAATTATTTTTCAATCAAACGAAGTGAAAATGGTTTTTTAAGATTTCAACATTTTTTAATTCCATTCTTTATGCAATACCTAAACGACAAGCCTTGAAAATGCGTTTTATCATGCAAATTTCATGCTTTTTAGAAAAAAAAATCAAAAAATCTAGTATTTTGATAGACTCATCTCAAACTCTCATAAAAAAAAAATTTCCATCAGCAAAAATTTTATGATTATCTTCATAGGTAACTGGCTTGAATCCCTTACGGCGTTCTAATATTATATACTGAAAATTATATTGCAAAAGGTAATAAATTTACTATTCATATTAATTATTTTAATGGTTATTGTCTTAATTGCATCGGATGGTAAATAGACGACAAATTTTCCCCTTTAGTTTGTATCAAGGAAACCATGTAGCCTGATATTTAAAGTCTAATATTATTAAGAGAATGAAGACAACCATCAGCATCTGACAGTAGCTGTGATGATTGCGATTATAAATTATAAATATGACATCAATCAAGATATTCCACTTTTTGATTAATAGTCATAACTATCTGTTGGAAGTGTTACGTCCTAAAGGTGTGAAACATGTTAACATACTCACAAGTATCTATAAAATATAAGAAATTGTAAATAAAATTCAAATACCATATTGGTAGCAGCATGAAAAATTTATTGCTTTTGCTTTGGTCTATGTAAACTAAGAAGTCATAAAAGTCTTCTTATATTTACTGTATATAATTTAGCGTGATTTTATTTCTCTAACATGAATTAAAATTTGCTTGCAACCCATAACAAAAAGTCAACATCATAAAAAATCTAAGTTATCTGATATCAAAGTGTTAAGACACCGAAAAACTACGTCTTTTGGAAATCATTTCTAACATTGTTTTCGATTGTTTTGTTTTCATTTTTACAAACAGGTGAAGCCATTTGAATTTGCTTATTATGAATTCTACCCTAAAATGTAAGCCAACCATAAAATTTGACTGTAATTACAGTAAGGTCAGTAGGAACAAATAAAATAAATGCTCATGTTAATTCTACAATTGAGTTATTCTGTTTTGAAAATAATTTTCTTTAAGGTTTTATCATTTTTCTAGAATTTCAAGTATTGTTGCGGTCAAAAAAGCACAAGAAAGGCTTATAATATGCGGAAGTATTAAATTTCCGTTTCTTTAAGAAACTGCCTCTTTTCTTTTGCAATTTAGGGTTAAACAATGTAGAATAAAAAAGACAATATGTTTGTAATTAACCATTTCAAAAACTCTTGGGAACTAAAACCTTAAAAAGAATGCACAAACGAATGAAAGAATTTTTACCGTCCATTAAATATGTGATTGACAAGTCAAGATAAAATCATTGATTTTATTTTTTATTTATTTTAAAAGATAAAATCATGCTTAAGTTTTTGATTTAAAATAGACTTATTTAATATAACCAAATTGTAGCTATAAGTTTGAACACCTTTGCATAAAACATTTCAAATGTATTTAAAAAGATCGAAAGCTGAGATTTTTTCAAACTAAGCTGAAATGAAATCTTGCTACCTAAACTTTATGTAAATTCTTTGTACTTTAATAGTGAAATATTTTTAAAAATTGCAGCATTACTTTTGCTATTAATTTGCAGGAGTGCTTATTGCTATTTCGAAAAGTTTTGATATAAAGAAATTTGTATTCCTAACCTTCAACTGAAATTTCTAAAAGTAGAAACTCCTGAAACTTGAGTGTGACTGTTGTAAACATTTTGTTCCTTCTATGAGCAGTTTATCCTTGGATATACTCACTTAATGCACTTAACCTACACAAAATTAATGTTATTTTTTAAAAACATATTTTTATATTTTATTTATTGTAATTCAAATCTCACGGATTTTGAGTAAACTTTGTGTAAACTTAAATTAGATTTTGACATATTCTATTTACAATAGAGTGGTATGCGACTGAAATAGGTAGTATAAAACGGTTAATAGTTTAACCAAATAGTAAGTGAAGTGACTTGTTTCAATTTTAATAAGTCTTTTTATATGCTAACCAAATTGGGTAGCAGTCAGATTGTTCAAACTGACCTCACTCGTTTTTTAAACATTCACTTGTTACATAATCAAAACAGAAAATTGTCATTTTTAAAATTATTTTCAAATTTTTATAAAAGTTGAATTTATAGAGTGAAATAGAGTGATTATTCAGAAAAATTCGTTCACTGAACTATCATTGCCACAAAATATAGATCTTATAAATAAATAAGAAGTTTTGCCAACATAAAAGTAAAATAAAATTTGTCCAAAGGAGATTTCGGCGACTATAAAAAACTTTGAGATTAACTTTCCAGCTTAGACCTTTCTATTGCGCAACACGTTTGATTTGCAGGTTACATGGCATATTTTTCTCCCATTAATACAAAAAAAGTGATTTTAAAATAAACAGCTACAAATTGGATCTCTTTACAGACTTTTCTTACTTGCATAAATTTACTTCTTTTTTCGTCATGTTTTTTAAATAAACTCATATATTATTATTGATCTTTTTTCTTTTGTTTTTATTTCGAATTAAAGGTTATACAAGTAGATCGATTACGTAGTAGAAATCTATTAAATTCTTCACGGCTATAACAATTTCTCATTTTAACGAGATTTACAGAAATTCCTAGTTACAAAAGATTATATGATGTAGTATTCCTATAAAGAAAATTTCAGCTCAAATATTCGCTTTGAACTTATTAAGAAAAATAATAATTTTCTTTTAAAGAAAAGCTTTAGCCCATATGTATTTTAGCAATGTAGTTTTTCAATTTTTTGATAGGGCCAAAATTCGTAATATGTCATTTTGCGTTTATTTCTAATTAATGCTCATTCTTTGAAATTTCTTTACAACAAAAGTAGCTAAGTACATTGATCGGCTTGATATTTTGAATAATCTGCTTATTTATAGCTAAAATTATTTTAATTGAAACTGAAACCAGTTTTTGATAGTTTATCTTAAACTGCAAATAGCTCAAATTAAATTGTGTTCGTTAGTATTTTAAAGTAAAATCTTTTTCACAAAAGGAGACATAATAAAAATTTAATGTTAATTTTTTATGAATTTTCCCTTGATTTTAATGCCTAATAATTGAAAGATATGATTGTATGTTTTGATGAACTAGGATAGGATAGGAACTCAATCTTAGGATCCCGTGTCATCGCCACATTTTCCCTTATACCCATTTTTGTATTATTTCTGTATATCAATTTGAGATTTTTAATTTAAAAAACCAATATGATCTCCGAATATTTTCAAATAGTTAAAAAATACTTGAATTACTTTGATTAAGACTTTATAAGCCCCATTTACCAGTTTCTTGAAATTCAGATAAGTTGCATTCCATAAGGAACTAAATTTCATGTTGGTACTTTTCTTCATTCAAAAGGTTTAATAAATTTCCAAAATTGATACCCAATTAGGTTTTTTTAAAAAGTTCTAATTATTACCTTTAAATAAAGGAGGGTTAGTGCCCCAAAACAGTTGATGAGCTCAAGCTCTATAGGTTTCTATGTTTGATGGAAAAAGTCCAATTTGAAGATTTGAGAGTATATTTTAAGCTATGATGTTTCAATTAATAACAGGTGGAGTATTCATATTAAATTATTTTTTCTTAAGTTAAAGGCTAGTAACATTTTAAATGTGAAATGTTAAAATTTAGGATAGTGAATACCAAACAGAATAAGTAGAGTAATTTATAATGAGTTTCTAAGAAGTGGTTTTATTATTTGATTGTGTGCAAATAAAAGTTTTATATAAAACTAATCAAGTTTCATTTAACTTTTTAATCTCCCAAAACTGTTAAAATTAAAAAACTTCGCTAAGGGAAACGTGATAAAATCAAGCGGCAAGATAAAAGACTTAAAATCAGGCTTTTGCATTGAATAAAGCTAGAATAAATTATTTTCAATGTAAGAAATATATGTGACCCCCATGAGATATATTACTAGCCCTAGGTCCGTTAAGTCAATTAAAAAAATTACTAAAAAAAACTATAGTTAAAGAAAATGAGCCACCTCTCTACCACCTCATTATTGACATTCTCACACAATATAAAACGCAAATTAATTTCCTCAATTTGTGACCATAGAATGTTATTAGCGTTTATTGCATCACTAGCTCATACCGCATAAGAGGATGGCCACCTGGCTAGCATAATTTCAATAGCTGCATAGATCAAATGTTTTTAAATTGTTTTCGACTTCTTGTTGACTAGTGTCAATTTCAAAAGTCAAAAAAGAAAAAAAAAACGTAAAAAGAAAAATTCTCATAGATATATCCAAGGGAGTCAGTAGCCGATATCATTAGAGAGGGATATCTTCCAGGTGTCAATCAACGCAATTCAAATTTAATTTGAACAAATTTTAACAGACACGGAAATCGTGCGTTAATTTTGGTATTTTTCTTATTGCTTTTTTTTCCTCTTTTTTTTGATTTTCAGGTGAATATGGCTTACCTTAGACATGATAATAACGAACAAACATTCCTATACAGGTAGTTCATTTTTATTTTTTATAGCTGAGAAAGGTGCACGCAATGAAGAATAAATTTTTATTTGATGAATTTTTTCAAAATTTAATTTTATACTGATGAAGGAATGCTGCTCTATATTGCTGCAATTAGCTGAGCTTTAGTCATTGATATAATGAGTTGATTTTCTTGACTAACTAGACCTTTAATGAAGGTTGCTTTCTTTGCTTTAAAAAATATATACTAATTTTCATTTTTTTTTTTTTTGCTTTGGGTTTGAATTGCCCCCACTGGGCTGGATATTATATCATCAGAGTTTATTTCTTGTGAGCTTTGTTGAATTCCGACATAAATCTTGTTTGTTAAAGTGTGGTCTGTTTCATGTTGCTTTTTTTTGTTAATTAAATTTTTCAGATTTGTGTGTCTTATGACTTTCTTGAACTATTCTATTTACCAAATCCAACTTTCAAATTTTTTACATTGACATAATAATAATAGAAAATTTTTTTGGAAAAATTTAATACAGTTTTAATATGATTGGACTAATATAATTGAAACTATTTACTGAAAATATTTCTTGCTTAAAGGTAAATCTTTAAATGCAATTTATTAATTTTTAGCCTGTCCTAAAGATCTATAGAAGTTTGCAATTTCTGTTCACGTGTACAAACACCTTCCCTGTTTATCAATATCTAGCTTCCAAAGTTTTTTTACGATAACCAAAGTTTTATTCGACGTTAATAAATAGCCTTAAACCTTTTCCTTTTATCATTTTTTTTTTTTGAATTTTCTTTTTGTTAAAAATAATTCAAATTTAACAATTATTTGTTTGTTCCAATAAATTATATACAGCAAGTCATAAAACTTTTCTTAAGAATCAAAACTCCACCTTCTCTTTTCCACCTTAAGTGCAGTCGTTTTAAATGGCCTTTTTTAATTTGTATACTCTCTACTCTAGTTTTATGACGAATCAATAACAATGAAACATTTTAACCGATTATAGACACAATTCATTAAAGTAGCAACAGCTATTAAATCTATTAAAAAACAATAAAAAATTAACATTAATTGATAGATATAGTGCACTACTTTTATTCAGTTTGAAATCTTCATCAAATATCGATTAAAGCTGGAAATGAAAGTCTTGAGATAATTGAGAAACAAATTTTTTTGGTCATCCTGATAAGTGTATTTCAAAAAGTATGAAAAGAAAATAATATTAAAAAGATTTCTTAGGTTTTAGTTTACACTAAAGAAATTTATGTACATAAGTGAAAAATAAATATCTGTTGACTTGACTTAACTTATCTCCGGTATTTGGGTAGGACCATTTGTTAATTCCAAAGAAATTTGTAAAATAACTTTCTAAACTGAGACATTTCTTGTCAAAGGGTAAAAAGAGAAATATTTTTTGTTTTGGGATTAAATATTTGGTACTTTTTATAAGGGTGGCTAAGAAAAACGAACTCGCTGCTATGAATTTTCTTTTATATATTATTTTATATCAGCACCATAGAATCCTTTAGCAGTCAGACAGCTCTTGATTTTGCATGAAGTTGGAATGTGATAATATGTCACACCATAGAAAAAGTGGGTAAAACAAATGAATCCGTTGTTATTGTGTCTGCGTAGCGTTAAAACTTATGTACGTCTTAATGTTGTCCTAAGTTTGTTTTTTTTTTTTATACAAAATAAAACTTTTGGTCCTTAGAATCAGGTTTTAATAATACTATAGATAGATAGCAAAAACATGTGTATATCTTGACTTTCTTTTGTTAATTAAATCAAAATTATAAACGATTAAGTAAAAAAAACAAAAAATTTTTGCTTACAAATAGGAAACGATGTATTCAAACATAATTTTGAAAATGCTTCAGAATTTTATCGCATGCCAAATTCGAGAACCCAAATTATATATGAGACAAATAACAACAAATATAAATCATGTTAACAGGATTTTTAAAAGTGAATATGAAGAAGGCAAGTAGGAATGCCGTGTTATGCCTAAAAAACCCTTTACGGTAGGTCAGTCCTTTATCTCAGTCAGAATTTCTTAATGGCAAAGTGTTCAAATTTCTTAAGACTATGTTCACATTCAAGAGTATTTACCAAACGTGAAGAAATACTCAATGATTTTAGCAGATTTTAGGCAGACACAAGACAGAGTGTTCCTTTTATTGTGTCCACATTTCACACAATATCAAATAACCTGATTTCACATAGGGACTGATGTACTCTATCCGAAGAAAGTAACAACAGAAGCTAATGCCTATCACAGTGGCCACTTAGTTAAAATTAAATACTGCAATTGAATTATGCACTAGACTTGAAAGAGAATTATGCACTATTTAATTAAAACTATGTGGATCTGTACTAAGGAAACCTACAATATGAAGTTTCCTTGAATTTTAGCGGGTTAAAGCAGTTGTGCTTAAAATTTAACTTAAGAAAAGTATTATAACTCCCAACTTTAAGGAGAAAATTGTTACTTAATTATATTGCAATTTTTTATTGGTTTTATCAAAATAAAAATTTATAAATTCAATATTAACGCTTTCAGATAGAAATATTAAATAAGTTCGGCAAATATAAAAATGAAGGAATGAATGATCAAGTTTCAAAATACAAGATTTAATCACTTTCTAACTGCTTAATTCCTTTTGCTAAGTTTTCCTTACAAAATTAATTAATATTCTTGTTGTGTATATTTGGCTATTTGTTGTTTGCATGCGACAAAAATATTAATAAAATTAACAACCTACCATAATTTTAATATTGCTACATAAATATATACATATACATATATTAAACTTACAATTTTCTCACAAGTGCTTCATCATGAACCTGAGAAATACCAACAGCTTGAACAAGATCATTACTAACGATATCGCTCAAACTTAAATCGTTGTCCAACTGATAGCAAACACCATTTCGATTTCTGCTCACGTAAAGATTACAAAAATCATTTTTATCCATTACTGGCTTTGAAAAAAATTCCTTAGATTTGCATGGTATAACTTTATTGGTAATCTCAATTCTATTTATCTTTGTATGATGGTTTAATCCACACACGAATTGATCATTACTATGATCAATTGATATCGTTTCATTATGAATACTGCCGACAACAACACCTGATAGAAATGTATCATCTAAAATGGCAACTTTTGCACTGTTTCTAATAGATTCACCTCTTATATTTTTAAGATATTTAAATGTTTGATTTTCATTTTTTTTAAGATTTTTTGATAAATTATTATTTCTTCTACGTGATGTGTAATGGATATTTGAAAAAAGTTTATTTATTTGTTGTTCATGGTTTTGTTGATCTTTAGCTGTTTGTTCAATTAATTTCTTTGACGCCACCTGACCGTATATCTCACGATAGTATTTTTTTTGATGACCATGCAAAAAACAAATACTCCACCATTGTTTACATGAAGGGATTTTCTTTCGGATCGTTGTTTGTTGATCACTTGACATTTCATAGTAATTCACTCAAATAACATACTAACATCACTTTATTTACCACGGGTGTCTTTGAACGTTCTTTTATATTTAATCTCTTCTAATAATAATTTTTTACTTAAAACGAAAGATACGAATATAAAAATTGAAACTAAAAAATGGATATAATAACCCAACTCACAAGATCAGCGATCATTTGATGACTACCAAACATTTTAGTGAATTCTTTAAGAAATACCTGAGCTAAAGGTATATTATATAAAGGTAACTGGTTGTTCGCTCTCTCATCTCTTTGTTGGTTTATTACGTGCTTTTTGGTTTCGGTTGAGAGCAGCTAAAGTCATCCAACTATTATATTAGAATCATCTTAGGTGATGTAATTTTGATGTTGTTTGTCGTCGTATAATTCCGGAATCGATAATTCTATATTGATTTCTAATGTTACTTACCCTTTTAAAATCTCTTTTTCGTGATTGCCAGCTTCACAGTTCACTGATCAACATCAGTTTCTCTTTTACTTTTCTTATAGTATTTATGTTTGCTTAATTATGAACAAAAATAATTTCTGTTTTTATTGAAAACATAATTTTACAGATAACTTATAGACAAAATTATCATAAAATTATTTTGTATATTAAAAAATATGGTATAGAGTTTTCCTAGTTGTGGATGTATATAGTTTTTTTGTTATTGTGATATTTACGCATTAAACTTGTTAATTAAATGTTTTAACAGCTTCTTATAATTTTATGTATTACTAAAAAAAATAGAAGCTAAAATATTAAATAAGCAATTTAAAAACCAGAACAAGCTTACTACACTCCATTTTAGATATAAATATTTTTTGTTAAAAAGAAAAAGGTAAAAAACCTTATTAGGATATAATTAAGTTTTTGCGACTCAGACTCACATATTAAAAAATAAGTAAATCCAATTTTAATATGTTTTCGGTATAAAAAGAAAAGAAATTAAATACAAACAATACTTTCATTTTCTTTTTGTTTTATTCAAAATTATTTAGCTTAAAAAAGTCTTAACAAGTGGCATTGATTAATTAATCAAAACCATTATAATCAAAAGATTGATAAGACTTCTTAATATGAATGGCAATTTGTTGAACTTTTTAGCTTCTTACCGAACTCAAATGCCATATTTTGATCTCCTTTTCGGCAAACTATGTGTTGTAAAAGTTTAATATTATGATTGTTATGACTTTTAACTAGAGTACAATAAAAAGGGAACAGTAAGAAAACCCCAAAAACCTTTTTTTGATTGAGAAAACTTAGCTTTTATGCAATAAAAACATTTCTTTGGATGCTTACATTGCTTTATTTTTTACAGAATCGTATTTCAATAAACTCTTTAAATAAAATAAGTTCATAAAAACCTTATAAAATCATTTAAATTGAGCTCCTTTTATGTAAAATAATGCATCATGTCGGAAATCAATAAGTTCCTTGTTAAAATTTGTATAACTTGCAGTTTACATCAGTAATGGAACCAGTAATGAAACCTACTATCTACTAAAAGATTTAGAAAAATAGCTGGGAAAAGAAACGTTTGTAAAATATTTGAATGATAGTGCTTTTCTTTAGGAAAAATATTGGTATGATAAAATTAAAATTAAATGAAAATGGGCCTGACCTTTTAAACATGGTACAGTGAAAGCTCTTTGACAAAACAAAGCATGAAAAGTGAATTTTCACTACTTTTTCGAACAAGGAATGTTTGAGCAAAACTGCATTCAGTACCGCAATATTCAGATTAAAATTCTATTTATTTATTCATTAATAAAATTTATGTTTAGAGTTCTTTATAATTGTGTGGCTTTTCTATCATTACAGCGACGTGAATACTGTTATTTTCCTGCCAATTGAAATCATCAAACATAAATTGTGTAACATAAATTATATTTCAATAAAGACAATCTTATCAAAATTTTTCCTAAGCTAAGTTAATAAATTATAACTTGACATCACCAAAACTTAAAAACAAAATAAAATAAAAATTTTTATAAAGCAAATAACCATAGGTAAGAGTTAGGAATTTTGTCTACATAAACTTGGTGCTTAAATTAATTTTATTTACTGTAAAATATTTGAATATATTTTTGTATTCCTCCCTATTTTACATAATAACAATTGATACTAAAGCACTTTTACTTTATTCCTCTTTGATAAGTACAAAGAACTCTAGCTTGAAACTTGAACCAATAACAAAGTTCATTTGAAATCGAACATGTTAGTTGCATATACCTTCAGGAAATGATTTGTTTGAATAATTGGTAAATCATAACTCAAGCATTTTAAGTACGAGTAGTTATTTATATTTGTTATATATTAACTACTGTCCTCTCCTGTAAAAGAAATTTCATTTTACCAAATTATGTAAACTTTGAAAGTTGGTAGTTAAAATTTCTTGGCAAATTGAGTCTCTTTTGCTCTAAAAATATGCTCTAGGAAGTATTTATATTTTAACTATTGTTCTTATTAGTACAAAGGTCCCACACAGATGTTAAACAATAAAGAATGAGCCTTAATTATTAAAGACTTGCATTTAAAAACTCCTACTATATATGCATTTATTTTTCAAGATGGGTGATTAAAATTATATTATTATGTAGTAGCTGATAGCTTTAACAACCATTTCTAAGGGATAAGATGTAGACAAATGAAGAAAAAGAAAAAAAGTCGAGCCCTTTCTTTTAAATGTCACTTCCATTCCAGGTAATTAATTTTATTTTCTGTTTAAAAACCCCACGTAAGTCTGAAAACTTTATAAATCATTGGCTTTATTTATATTCATTGCCAGCGATAAAATGTCCTTCATTAGTTTAGCAACCAAAGTATTTTAGTTATTTTAATTTGATTGAGTTAAGAGAAGAACTAAGGGGTTTTTTTTGATTCAGATTGTCCTTTTCATTTTTCTTGACATGAGATAGTCCAATTTCTTTAGCATTTTTAAGGATAAATGCAGTAACCTTAAAGTTTACACTTTTTTGAATTTTAAGGGCTTAGCTTATATTTAGAGTGTGTATTAGTCATTTAAACCATTGTGGTACTTATAGTCAAACCATACAATTAGTATTTTTCAATTAAAAGAAAATTGCTTAAAACTTTTCCATTTATTTCGGAATCAACTACAAGAATATCATATTCTATATAAAGTCTGATCTAAGCTGCTTATGTAAAGGATTACAAAAGATATGTGAGCTAATCACAAAGAACAACAGCTCACTAACAGACTTATATAAAATATCATCCTATTTTATGCATAGTACACGATTGAAATGCCATCCAATTATACCATACAGGTAACATATACATAATCATATTTGTAATGATTACATTTTAAAGAAATCACTTTTACTATCCGAGTTGAAAATAGAGTTTTATGATAGAGTGAAAAGCACAAGGTAATAATTGAAAAAAAGCCTTTTAGCCGACTTTCTAAGCTGAGATTTTGGTTGCTTTAAATTTTTATAATTTTGGTAATTTTAGCCATGTCACGAATTAAGACATTTTATATTTTTTCTTTATGATCTTACAATTAAACTTTTCTGCCATCATTTAGAATTTTGGCTTATTAAAATTGTAACTTACGATAATATATTTTGGTTTTATTGAAACTTTATTTTTTTTTAAATTTTTTATATTTTATTGAACAATGAACAAGCTCATTTCCGTGAATCTCCAAAAATTCATAGGCATTGCATTCTTTCAAAAATAAAATATTAATGGATGGTTTTTGTCTGAGCTGCACACAACCAGTCCTCTAGCTTAGATGGGGGGAAAAATTTATAATTTTTTCGTTGTAATTATAATTCTTTTCAACAAGTTTATATTGCTATTGGCAAAAAACGAACTTAATAGTTCAAGGAATGGTATTTTGGGTCTCGGTTGTACTACAGCTAAAGCAAAGCTCAATTTATATATTATTTTAGAAAATTTATTCCAGGACATTTGCTAAAAATTAAATTTATTTATGCTTTTCACTTAGGTAAATTAGAAGGCCCTCTTTTCCATTTAAAATGACACTACCGTAGTCATAAAGCAATTTCTTTCTTTCTCATCCAGGTAAAATTTGCAACTCATCATTGCTGATTCCCCTATTTACAGGAAGTTAAACAATACTCCGTCATTTACTATTTCAAAGTTTTATGAACTTCATTCTGGCTTTTGCCTTGGTTATTATTTTATAACAGTAGACTCACCAACACCAATGAGAAACAATAAAAACAACGTTCTCTCAAGGAAATTTGAGGCCAAAGAAAGTAAAAGTAAGAATATTTGCCAAGAAGGCAATGTCTTCGTTGATTCTCAAAATGTTTATATACTATATATATATTTATAATTATATTTCATTGTTCAAAATGCTAATCTACTCATCTCTATCTGCCTCTTAGTGTTACAAAATGGCTTATTTATAAAAACAGCTTACCAAATACTGTCCAAGTAATACTCAACATTCAATTCTTAAATGACTTCGTTTTCAGCTTGGCTAATAGATTTCTCTACTATTTTATTATTGGAGGATATGTATACATATATTATAAGTATATTTGAAGTAACTTTGATTGTTTTCATTTTTTTCCGATTTTTAGATTCTTAAAAAATTAAAAGTATCAATTTTAGATAATTTACTAAGGGGTTTTGGTAATAGTGATTAATTTTAACAAAGGAAATGAAATATTAAAACCAAAATAAATTAATGAATCTTCTTTACCCTACATAATATTTAAAATGTCCCTCTTTTTCTTTTCAAATTCGCCATTGCTTTCATCACTATAAGGAGAAGTTTGAACAAAAGCACCAACTTTAATAGTAACAAGACATTTTTTTAATTAAAACGCACTTGAACTCAAACAAAAGTCTTCTGTTCTTCTCCCTAAAACTCTGAACTATGCTATAGTAATCAAGAATCCCCTAAAAAGAGGAGTCTCAGTCCCTTTTAAAATGACTTTAAGTCAAGAGATGTTGAAAAGCTTTCATAAAGATTTTATTCTTGTCCTCTTTTAGCATAGAATTACGGACAATGATTGCAGTCTATAAATAACAAATGTGACACATTTTCTAATATCCTTGAGTAAAAAGGGGAGTCATCCTTTCAATAATCTTGTATCCCTTCTCTTCATTGTAATTTCTTTCTAAATTCATCAGTCCCAGTAATAAAAACTGAAAACAGATGAAGGCAAAGATGAAGAAGACATGCAATGAATTAAATGGTTATAATGGAAGTATAACCCCAAAGTTTGGGCATCCTTGTGGGATTTTCCGCTTGTCATTTTCTTTTGTTCTCAATTCACATTAAATGGCAAAATTTCGGGTAAGGCCTATAGAAATTGTGCAAATATCAATGTTAGGATAAATCAGTAAAAACAAGAAATTTTGTATCCTTCCTGTATCTTAAATCTCATTCACCTCAGCGAGAAAGTTTTGTGAATCACTTAGCCAGAATATAAAACGTTTTGTGATAAGTTCACAAAATTTAGCTTAAGCACGTCATAATTTTTGAACAAGTCGTTTTCATGTTAATTTTTCGTCCCTTAGGATAAAATGTGTAGGGTAAATTTTAATGTTTGTTTTTTTCATTTCTTTTTTTGACTGTAGCATAACATTTTTTTCACGCTGGTCAAAAGTGCAAAATGCTGATGAAGTTTTAAGTTAATTTGATTATTTTGACTTAAATGTGCCGATTACACTTTTTAAAATGAAGAAATATTAAAACATTTTGCAAAACTTTCCCAATCTATGCCTGTTGTTAGAGACCTCATGTCAACTTTAATCAAAAGTAATGACAGCAATTATAAATATTAGAATATCGGTAGCTAATTAATTTATTATCTTGAAATTAAAAGTTACTTCAAAAGATTTTATTAAATTATATTAAAAAATAACTGACAAAAGGATAATTAGGATTTTATAAAGCGATTGAAATTTATGGACAAAGTTACTAATTTATATTCAAAAACACCACGTGATTCAAGCCTTTGATCTTGGTTATTAAAGTTTAAAGAATGAAATTTTGATTTTTTATTTATTGCTGGAGCGAGTCAGTTTGACTCATTTGCAATCATATTGCTATATAATAGATAGAAATTTAATTTATTTTTTAAAAAACATATGTATGTTGGCTTTTTAACAATTAAAAAATTAAGTATGTACAAATACTAACTCATTTTCTTCCGCAAAACTTTGTTCAAATAGCTTTACGTATTTTAAGAGATATCAGTCATATTAATTCATTGTAATATTGTGCCATTTTTATTTGGCAAGTCACTTCTGTATAATAAGACTGTTTGAAAATCCTTTAATTTCCTTCATTTTATTTTGTGATTTTAATGAGAATACTCCATTGTTACTAACCCACATGTGGGATGTGGGACTTCCTTTTTTCTCCCAAACGGTTGGCAGAGATAAGTTCAGTGAAATAATTTGATTTATTAAATACAGTATATTGAAAAACGTTTGAATTGTCATGTTCAAATATCATACAAGGGAAATAGAATTAGGACATCTGTCCGACAGCGATAAAAAAAATTAACGGAAAATATGTTTTAAAATCAGAAAATATGCAAAATGTAAAATTGTTTTGCATAAATTTTTTTTACAATAGAATTTTATTTTTTGAAAAAAACTTCATTTTTGATGTTTGAGTCAAATTGATTCATTTCAGGCAAAATTAAATAAATTCTATTTACACAAAATGGAAAATTCCTTCTTTTAATGGATTCTATCAACAAAAATTTTGTTCTATGATTAATTTCCTTCTTCCTCTTGAAATCAGCTTGTGTGGTAGTTTGAAACCCTCTGAACATTTATTTAACCATCATAAATAACTGGTTTATGCATATAAGAAATTCTAAAAGCAATAGCGATAATTGGGGTCTCTGAGTTTTTTTGAATAAAAGAAACTGCTTCCGCACATTGACGTGCGTCACGAACTTTATCAAATGGGGACACATCTGTTATTTCAGGTAAAAAATTGTAAAGGTAAAAAAAATGTTTTTATACTGAAGAAGTCTATTATTCTGGAAATATTTTGTTAATTGAAATCACATTATGTACATTCAAAATTTTAAAAGAAACCTCCTGAAGACCAAAAAAATAAATGTGTCCAGGTGTAGAAGCTAAAATCAATTAGTTTTTCTTTAAGGATTAAAATATATTTTGTAATTTTTCTATTTCTCTTTCGTTCTTTATTTTATGAGAAAATTTCATTGCCCTAGAATTATCAATCACTGTCATATCCTTGTCACAAAAAACTTATGAGGCAACATTACTATCTAAAACAGAATTGGAAATGATATTATCTAAGAGAGGATGATTTAGTGATATGATGCAGAAAATCGATTTTGACTTATTTTCTAGTCGGAAAAATGAATGTAATCTTAATGTGAGACTATAGAAATTTAATAAATTTATTAACAAAAATTCGTAATAAGTACTGCCAATAAAAGCTTATAAATAAGGAAAAAAGAACGATAAACACGTTTGCAGGAATAAATAAAGTTAAAAATATATAAAATCAGAAAGTAAAAAGCAAAGCTTTATATTTGAAGAGACATCATCACTCAATTTAATAGACTTACAAAAAATTATTATTCTCTTAAAAGTTCTTTGAAGTTAGAGAAGTTAGATAGCAACCATCATAGCTGCTTTTTCGTCATATTCAATAAAAATATGTGGCCTTCATGAATTTATTCATTCATGAATTTAAAATATATGTAAAATTTTTATTTCTAGTTATTTATGATCTTCATTAAAATTTCAATTTACATGTGATATTATCCAGCATAATTTCTTATGGTAGTATATATGTACTAAAACTCCATTGTAATATTTCCCGCAGAGATAACTTTCATTGATACATATGTATATAACTAATAAGCTCATGCAATGTAGCATGAAAGAATTAGAATAACGTTTTTTGTAATAGTTTTCAAGTACTTAAATAAACATACTGAAGTAATTGTTTTAAAATTTAATCAAATCTGTTTCCATATGCTCTTTCGTTTTTTAGGCTTCTCTAAAGAGCTTTTTTTAAAGATGAAATCCTTCACTTTCTTTAGTAACCAAAGTTAAATAAGACAAAGATATACTCTTTAAGATAGCATCAATTTCTAAGAAATTTCCAGGGTTTTGGGTTTGATAACCAAAGGCTTTATATGTCCTGACTAAAACTCAATTCAATTTAGATTGAATTATGGGAGATCAAGGGATACATATAGAAGTGGTCTAGGATATATTAGATTTTCTCTGATATCTTTTATCTTATGATGTGTATATAAAATTTAAATTTATTTTGAATGAAGGACAACTTCTGTGAGTCATTGAATTTATTATGATATTTTATTTATTTAATTGCAAAAAGATTTCTTTGAAATTGCTTATCTTGTTTGGTTTTTCTATTCTGTTTTTCTTTAAAAATAGATAAGCTTACTTGTGAACTAATATTAGACAAGGATTAGTATGTGAAATATATCTAAAATATACATGTATTTGCTTTCTTCATATATATATTATATACAAATTGGCTGATGGTACGAAGAAAAGAATATCATTTAAAAAATTTTCGAAATGTTTTTTAAGGCCTATGAGTAATTTGGCTTTCATTTGGCTTTTTAACGTTTATCCAAATCAAGTATAAAAATAAAAAATTTTAAGTTTAAAATACAAAACCTAGTTCAGAATTACTACTCCTGACGCATTGATATATTTTAAATCAACAATCAACTAAAAAACAACAAGTAAAGTAGTTATTTTATTTTTTTAAGGGTTATATACATTTATTGATGAGAAAAACATTTTTAAATAGGCTTTAACTTACATTTAAGATATTTTTGAAATTATTGTTGCAAATTTTAGATTTTCAAATACTAAAGAGCTTGTGAGATAAGTTGAACGCAAGTTTGTTTAAAGGAAAGCACTTTCATTTAAAAATTTCTTCTTAACTGACTGCAAAACCTTAAATTTTAGAATTAATTACAGATATTTCACTATAAAAAGTTTCAGGCATTAAATTAATTATTAAGTTACTGCAATAAACAAACGAAAATTCTTGAACAACTTCGAAAGAATGCAATTCATTCGTATGAAATTCATGGGCTTATTTTAGATGTTTTTCAATTTCATTTGTTATCTTAGTATGATTTAAATTAAATTAATTAAGCAAATTAATACCCAAAAAGTATTTGCTTTTATTGATTTGAAACTTATACGATTTCACTAAGTTGATAGAAAACGAAAGAATTAAATTCTGGCATACACCAAAAAAATCAAAGAATTAAATAATTATTTTGCTGGTTGAAGATTTTTTTCCATTCGAAAAACGAGGAAAGCGAGCCATGCAAAAGCCTTTGACTTTAATATTTCAAAACTAAAACAAGAAGAAAAAAACACAAAAGCTAAGCTTAGCTTTAATAATTTTTTCCTTAGAAAAATTAATAAAAATTCTAAGTAACTACTATTTAAAAAAACCTAAGTAAAAACAATAAAAAAACTTTATTAATGAACCTGCGTAGGACTAAACCACAAAAATCTATTTTGATCATTCAAGGTATTCCTCGCTAACACCAAATTAAACAAGAAAAATGCATAATCAAAATGAAAAATTTTATTTTACCGTTATTAGGTGTTAACAATTTCACAAAGATTTAAGTTGAAAAACTTGTGGTAATTATTACATCCGGGGTTTGTGACTAATTTACGAAAATAAAACTCAAGGTAAAAACCTAAACTTCTTGCAAATTATGTTCAAATTTTAAATATTTTTAAAAAAGTTTTCTTATTTACATAAAAATGTATTTTTAAGCATAAATATTAAGAAAAAAAAGCTTCTTAGACCTAAAGTTAATAATTTAAAAAAATTCTTAGCATATGCGGGAAAATGTCAGTATGTAAACTAATATGGTAAAATAGCTTTCTTCAGAAAATTTAGACAACAGATTGGAAAAATATTATTGCAACTTCTAAGGCGTCCATTCATTGTAGTAAACACAGCTCAGCAGAGTTTGGATTGTCGTAATGGTGACATTAAGTTCTGTTCAAGATAGTGATACATATGAAATGGACTACTATAGCTACAATCAGTGGCATAACTAATACTGCTAAGGCCCGTGGCAAATTCTTCAGTTGGGGCCCTCCTGCAATGTATAGAAACTCAAATAACAGTATGCAGTTTTTTTCAGTAAATAAGGAAAATAAGTATAAAACGATATAATTATTGTATGTATTTTTCATTCATTTTTTATTTTAAAGATTGTATTGGATTAAAGTCACAGTTTTATTTTTACTCACTATTTTTATTATTAAAATTCCTTTTTTCGGGCTTTCTATGTTAATGCCATCATCAAAATTCAAATTTCTGGCCATGGAATGCATGTAATACTTATATGAGCATTCATGTGCAAAAGGCGCTCAATTCGAGCGCTCGGATTGTGCTCCAAATTAATATGGTGAAGGAGTGCTCGAATTGTGCTCCGAATTAAGGCGCATTGAAAATTTCCCGCTGGGTATATATACTATCCTGTGGTTAAAACTGCATATACAGAGAGAACTTGAGATGGAAAAAGACATGCTCCTTTGAAATAATTAGAACAGGAAAGTAGCCGAAAAACTACAACAATCTGTCCATGTATATACTCCTCAGTATATATATAGAGGATGTATGTACTTCAGGTCGAATAATCATGGTAAGAAACATTTTCTATGATTTTTTTGTGGTTTGGAAACTTGAGGTAATTTTACTAAATTTTGCTAATGGCTCTCTTGGGCCGGGGCCCCTTTCAGTCGGGGGCCCGTGGCATTTTGCCCGCTCTGCCACCCTATTGTTACGCCACTGGCTACAATACTTTATTTTTTTATGATTCATATTTGTAATAGATTTTGTTGTTGTTGATTTTTTAATCAAAATTTGCAGTTACAAAATTCATAACTATCAGTAAGCAACAACAATAAATTTAGTCAAATCTGTAGAGGATCATTTTTACTTTCAGTGATCTGTGAACTTAATTTTTACAAATCATTTTGGAAAATAGAATGTGGAGAACAGGAAAAAAATTTACGAAACAATCTCAACTCTTTTTATTGCTTACAGAACAAGAAGTGGAATGAATGACAGGTAAAAACATTTGAGCTGTTCGTTAGCTTTGATACCATTAATTGTGTTTGGCAAACATGATGTGAATTCTAAACCCTGTTAACCATGCTTCAATAAGTAGTTAGCTTTAGCTTTACGTCAAGGAAATGGCTTTGCATTGTAAACATGAGCCGGAAAAAAATTTTTTTGCATAATTAAAAACACAACTGTTCAAAATAATCTTTGAGAAGGTTAGAAACCATGCTGAATACACACCACATTAATGTTAAATCAATAAAATGGTCCATTAGTTTAAGTATTTAAGAGTCAGAATACAAAACCAACAATTTTTAAAGCTCATTTCCAAAACACAAACTCAGAAATAATTGTAGGGATGCAAAGATATTTACGCATCATCACTAAAAACACCTCTGTTTCTTCTTGAACTAAAAATCATCCTATTCCTCAATTATTGAATATATTTCTAATGGGGAAATTGGGTATATTTGGTCGGTCCATAATAGGGAATTTTCAACAAACAATTTGAAAGAAAAAAATGTATGACAATTTTAGTAATTAATGTGTCTGGCCTTTTGTCATTATTTTTGTAATAGATACCACATTCTCAAAAATATAAGCAAACTGAAGACTTCTAAGAACTCTTTTTCTTTTCATATTTTGTCTTATTTTTTTAAGCACTTTAACTCACTTGACCTTCTATTTTTAATGCAGCTAAATTTGGTTAATGATTTTATACAAATTAGGAAATGAAATGCTTCAATAACAAATAAACTGCAAAATAAACACTTAAATTGTTCTGAAGCTTGATTAAAAAAAACAAAAGAAAAAATAACAAACCTTGAGGACAGATAATTTTGTTGTAGTGCTCCTAAAATCGTCTAAGATGTTCATTTTTCATGAATATTCAAATTGGCCTCAAGCTTATTTGGCCATTCGCCCACACTTGTATCTTTAATCTATTTAGTAAGGAGCAATTTGTATAACTAGTTCAACATATTCCGACCCTAGGCAATATCAAGCTCATGAATTTAATATTATCTACGTTCTTATAATGAATGACATATAGCAGCCAGCTTAAATTTTTTTAATCTACAGAAGGGTTGATTGTCAAATGAACTCTAAGATATACTGTTAACACTTACTTGATATACTTGGCTTCTTAAAGGAATAATAACGGGGAGTTCTTATTACTCTCTGCTAAATTGTTATCATAGGAAACTGTTTATCGTATTTAAAACAGTCTAATAAAAAGTGTATTTAAATAATTTAAATTTAAACTTTAAAACCGAAATTCAAACACAAAATTTAATTCTTAATTCCTGTAGTGAATGCAAGAACCAATTGAATAGTTGAATTGTTAAACGCCTAATGGTTATGCAAACATGATTATCAAAACACTGTTATGTCACCTTAATATTTTTTACTTGCACTCACATACAAGCACTGTATAAAGGCCTAAATAAAAATAAACACAACCTTTAAAAATATTTTACAAAATTTAATAAAGGGCGGTAAACACTTCAGTTGCAGATGAAAGTGAAACCACAACTGACAGAGAGATTTATAGTACATTCCTGCCGGAAGAATTTGAAAGACTTTCTGGAACTTGACATTCATATACAAGAAAATTTGGGGAATATATTGGGCTAAATTGACGCATGCTTATTGAAGTGTATAAAATTTGTCTGCGACAAGTGGCTACCTGGGGAATTACTGTTGCGCCTGAAACTATTTGTGGATATTTCACAAAGAACTAGATCACAATTGTTTAGTAGATTTTTAAATTTTTGTATTTTGAAATTCCGTTACATAAATAGTTAAAGCTTTTTCTTCTGTTTATAAGTATAAAAATTGCAGTGAAGCTTTATTTAAGAATACATCCAATGCTATGAACACTTTTTTATAGGTTTTTAATAATATTCACTCTTGTTATAAAATTTCAAGACGTAACCGTCAGATTAGGTAAAATTATCCACTTTGAAATTTACACAAACGTTAAGCTGATTAAAATTACTTGTTTCAAGAACCTGTGTAACTGTGATGACACAGATGTTTAAGTATTAAGACAACCAGCTCTCCCGATTACTTGTATTACTTGTGTACATCGTGTATCGTTAATATTGTATTTTTTTGTTTTAACTAATTCTGATTAATCCACGCTTTATAATAAAACAGCTCTCAAATTAGGAAAAAATAACTCCTTCGGTTTACAATTAAAAGAATTCAAAGTTTTATTTGTAAATTTATTTAGTACAAATAAATGTTTATAGTTTTTTTTACATGTTGTAAAGTCTTGAGTGAATTAAAATATAATTTCTATTAATTGTATGAATGACATCCTCATGAATAGCTTTCAATGTTTAACTATACCCACGGCATGAATTTACACTGGTATAACTTTTTTACTCCGTCATAAAATAAGAGAACATTATTGTGAATAACGTATATTTTAAAACAAGTGACTTAACAAAAGTGATTTTGAAATAATTTAGGGATATGAAACAAAGTAGATTCACAAAGAAATGTTAATTTGATTTCTTCTTTTTCTTTTCCGCAAGTTTTATTAGAATAAATTAATAAAGTTTTGCTTTTGAATAAATTATCTCTAGCGTAAGTTATACTTAAAATAAATTCAAAAGTATGAAAAACTAGTATTTTAATTACTGTGCCACATGTGAATTTTATTAATTTGCTTTTGACAAAAACGAATTTTTTATTCTACAACTTATCTTCGCTCCAAAAACTAGACAATCAATGCTAAGGAAAAAATTATTTAATGTTACTTATTGTTGGATATTTTACTGTCCGTAAACATTATATAAATAAATAACAACAAATATTGAAGCAAATTCAAATGAAATTAATTTTGAATTAATATATAAAAAAATATGCAATGCTTTTTATGAAACTAATGAGGGCCTTAGGTTAATCAATATAACACCTCAAATTAAACTATCTTTTTTTGTTTGTCTTGTAAAACGCAATGTAATGAACACATGAGCATTAAACTAAACAGATGCCAAATGCCAAAAAGAAAAAAACTGGGTTTTCTTCGAATGATCTTTCCCTAAGTATTGAAGCGAAGTGATTCAAGTGGCTTCAATAATTTTAAAGCTTAGAACTCTTAAGCAGACCTTTGCTGTGTATAATTGGATCGAGTAAATAAACTTTTAATCAAAAATAGAGCAACATAAAGCACAAGCTTATCATTGCTAAATTGCTCTAAATATTCTATTTTTACTATCAGTAAAATTTTTAGCTAGGAAATAAATCATTTAAATCTTTATATGTTATTTAAAATTCAAACTCTTAGGTTAGATAATTTTTTTGTAATTGCAGTAAACTCATGTTTTTTACATATAAAAACCATTTCTTTTTAGATATCTGGTTACGATAAACGAAACTATCACAAAATAAAAAATTTTAATTGCCACTTGGAGAGCTTTAATGATACAAACAACTATGTCACTTAACTTGATATAGCCATACAATATTAATGTTTTCAGTATAACTAACTAATTAGACATTTCAGATGGCATTTTTTCGATTACACTTGTAACTGGTTATTAAAAAGGGTAAACTATTAAGATTACTTGCAAGAGAAGTTTTCAATCTTTATTTTTTCGTTACAGATCATTCAACTTTTATTTATAATTTCACATTCTAAGTCTAAAGTTATAAACAACAAAAAATACTGCTTTCAAAAATGTTCGTTTGTAATGGTTTTTTAAAAAACCAACTTTATTACTTTCTTCATACAATTTTCCACCTTTCTAATTTCAAAAGACATTTTCTAGTTAGATAAAAAAAGATATATTCTATGATAAGAAACATTGATATTAAATAAAAACTTTGGCTTCACAACAAAAATCTCTTATAAAATAATCCAATTTTAAAGGAAAGCTATTTTTTGTTGGTTTTTTAATTTTTTCGTGCACATAAGTCTAAGATGTCAATTGATAAGAATTAGTTTTGCTTGCTTCTATTAGTTAATTTATGTTTAAGCTATATGAAATGAAATTTAATTAAAACCAGAAGCTAATACCATATGTTAAATTCAACACCTGAATTCTTGTGAAGGCCATTGGAATGTGATATCCAATTCAATACATTGCAAAATAAATAAAATCGATTGGACTCCACCTTAGACAATTCCAAGATTTCCATCGCTTAAATGTACATATATATATATATAGGTACATATATACTATATAAAGCTTGCTTACTGTAAGGTAAGTCAATATAGATAAGAAGCAACAATAATCCGCTGTTCTGGCTATCGCACTACATTGAATGCCATTGACCGAAAGGAATTAAAATTGGATTCACGTCTTGACTAAAGAGGCGAATCGTGGAGCGTGGTCTGAAATAGAAAAATGCAATTCTTAAAGTACCGGCCAAAAGCAAAAATAATTTCAGCCGACAGGCTTAACTCAATACTTGTACTGTTTACCTTTGGAATTATGTGGGATTTTATATAAGTTTATGAAATCATGTTATCAAGAAACTATAACAACACTACAAGATTCCATTCGAGACCACCAATTAACCACGCTTTCAAGTTATCTTTAATTAAATTTGAAAAATTTTAAAATAATGTTTAAGCTGCAACCATAGTTAAAAACATTGTTATTTTCATTTCTGGGGATCTAAAAATAAAATTGAAAAATTTCAAAGTGGTTTTTTTTTAATTTTAATTTATTTACCCTGACTAAAATGGGAGCTTTTTAAAATTTAAGATATTTTTCTAAAACAGTAAATATTTTGAAACTGGGCAATAAAAATTTTAGTTAAGTATGAAAAACCTTATTATGCGGCTACTTTGGGTTTATTTCGCACTAGAATTTCAGTATTTTACAGAAAAGGTTGAAAATTTTTTCGAACGTAATGAAATTTTGCGAAAAATGGATGTTAGAAGGGTTTCTTTTTCTAATTATTTCAGGGGATAATGAAACCTTTATGTTATTCAAGATGCTTAAGAAGAATTTGGCATCAAGGTATGTAGTGGAATATAAGAAGTATAAAAGTATATTTGATAAAATACAAGCAGTAAGGAGCAAAATAATTAAAAATTTCAAAATTTGAATGTTAAACTGGTGACTAGAAACAATATCATTTGAACTTGTGCTGAAAAGGTAACTGGTACGACTGTTCTAATGCAAGAGAAAATAAGAGTTTGCACTTTTGTTATAAGACTAGTCGAATGTACAGAATATAGAAACACGCTAAATAGTTTTTATTTCAGTTACACTTTGCATTTACTTGATTTGTCATGAACTGAAATCAAGTAAATAATTCTAGAGTCAATAATTTAAACATTCAACAACTTCAAATCATTTTTCATAGGTCTATTAAATTTTATTCTTTGTCCCTATTTATCATATTTTAATGACGAACTTTTAGGGACATATTCATTGGAATATCAACCCCCACCAGTTAATCTACATTAAAAATAGCTGATAAATTAATATTTGATTAAGATGGCAGCAAACGAATGAATTTATAAAAAAAAAAAAAAAAATATTTTCCATTGTAATTTTGAAGAAAATGGAATCTACAGAAAAAATGTGTGAAAAACTAAAAGGTCCAATAATAAGTCCAACAAATTATTATTGTCAACAATTTCTAGCCTTACACGAAAAACTATAAGGGCATCAAACTTGGAGATTTCATATTATTTTTAAGGATGCATTTAAGTTAATGCCTCTTTAAAATATCGCAATCTAGAATTTTATTCTAACCATTTTTAAATATAAACAAATTGTTATCTTTCAAATATTATAAAAGCAGCAAGAGCTAGGGTTCAATTGTTTAATTATTAGACCTAAGGTACCCAAAATAAGCACTCGTATTTGAAAATTAATCAAAAAACTAAAATTGATCAAATATTTAAGAAAACCTTATTAAAAACTTTTTATCAGGAAAATTTAAGCAATTTAAAAATTCATTTACACTAAAAAGCTTTTAGCACGATTTCTAATCGTTTTAAGTTCAAAGTTTTTAACGGCAAAGATACAAATTTTCAATAAAATTATATTAATATTACTGTAGTAATAATTCCAATGAACAATTAAACATACTAATTAGCATCAAATTTATATCTAACCTTCTTTACTAATGATTGCCACCTTTTCCCTATCTGCCCTCCATTAGTTATAACCAACCCAGAGAGTACAAGTTATTGGTCAAGTGGCGTCATAAGTAATACACAATCCACGGATCTATCTATCTACCATATAATCATTATATAGAACCCCATAATATTTTGCGATGGTTGGTTAAGAAATTGCATAATTAAAACATTGCCACGAGCAGAAGGTGGTAAGAAAAACTGAAAGAACGCCGACAAAACACTTTTTTGCCCCAGAGATGTCATTTTTGTATATCGTATGCTTAAAATATAGAATTATCTTTAATCTAAAAACCAGTTTGGTCCATAAACACTGAACTGTAATATTGATTGCAGTATTGATGGAATCAAAATGTTTCATGCTTCATGTTTCCCATTTTCTTACCTTTATGTTAAGCGTTATCAGCAATTGTTAACGAAAGTAAGAAAAGAAAACCAAATGTCTTCCTAAGAGGACAAGGAAAAATGATTTATTCTATTGAAGAAATGTAAATTACAGTTAAATAATTTAGGTAGCATCTATAAGTTATAGTAAATACTTGCTGACAGTGCATTAAATTAAACTTCCTCAGCAGCTTCTACGTTTCTATTAAGGGAATATAAATTTCCGATTGAAATTCACCTCCCTCCAATTTTGCCAAATCAAATCGAAATGTTGGAAGTTTATGAGCTTCCATCAATAAAAATCCCCAAACAAGGACCAGACAAGTAAAAAGGGAGCACTTTTACGACACTTTTACTTGGTCATAAACGATCATTGCCAACACTTTATAGCATCCTGGCCTATTCCTTGACATTCAAGGAATGGTCATGCCATAAGGACTATTGCTGAAATATTGAAGCAGATGGGTAAAAGTAGGGACAATCGAAATATTCACTTGCTCAATTGTTATATAAAATTTAAGAAAAAAGGACCAGTAAAAGTCTAACTTAATACTGAGATTTTTGTATGTTTTTTGTTTTTATAAGTGCTTAGTTATATTCTATGTGGGAGGCATTTTGCAGGGTTGTAGATAATAAATCAAATAAAGATATGTAAGAAGATTGCCAAAGACAAGTACTTCAATGCCAGTAAGGACTTAAGAAGAATTATTTGCTTTCTTAATATTGAACACACTGTGCTGACTTAGGCACTTTAAGGAAAATTTTTCGGTGAGAAAATATTTGTAGAGCCAATAAAGTCTGAAGGCATTTAGAACTTTTTATGAAGACTTCACGTGAACAGTTGGTTGAAATTTTTCTTTTTAAATATTGATTTTTGTTTTCTTCGTAGTTTCTATTCTATTGATATTTATTGTTTCATATTATATCTGAACAATTCTTAGAACTTTCCATTTCATTGGCATGATGTATAATAGTGAATTATAAAAATTTATAGGGATGCTATTTAATTCATAGTGATAATCGTTTACCGTAATTTACCTTCTTCTAGTAGTAAAAATAGTTGTCGAAACGGTACTTTGGAACTAATAACTCTAAAAGTTCTTATTTTTTCATTCTTTCAAATAGGCTAGAAAATAGTTTATAACATTTATCGCCTTCTAAAAAAGTAAATGATGTACATTTTATTTGATTGAATAACTTTTTGAATCAGACAGTATTCTGTGTTGATGTTTTTGTTTTGATTATGAGTATTTATAAAATCATCAAGAAAGTCTTGATCATGGTTTTAGGGTATTAGGTACTGAAGTACCATCAAAAGCCTATACCACTAGTATAGATAGTTCAGTTATGGATGTGAATTACTTGATGAAGAGCATTATGAGGGCCGGCCAAAATTGGCTACAGTTTTAAAAGCTTTGTTCTCTTTCAATATTAGCACGAGTATAATTCATATTATGTGACATGAATAGCTTAATATACGAAAGTTATACGCTTGTTTGATTCCACAAAAATTAACAAAAGCTCAAAAAAGCGCATGTTGTTTGCTGCCGTGGAAAAGTTTGAAAATGCAATGAAATTATGTCAAATACCATCTCCATAATTGTCACAACTAATGAATTAAATTTATGCATATGAAACAGAAATCAAACACAAAAAAATTCAAGGGCTAGCTGAGATTAAATACTCTCAAATAAACTCGTTCAATTGCAAAGAGTTGCCATAAAGAGTAAAAGTGTTTGCCGGTTTTCTATTAAAAAGATTGACATTTATACTGTTGCTTTAGAAAACTGCAAAACAATCAATTTCGAATGGTATAGCTGAAAAGTTAGATGAAGTCTAGGTGTATTAGGGCTATTTTTCTCCCCTTAAAGCTAACCAGATTATCATCAACTTAAGGAAATTTTGAACACATACTAATACGCTTCAAATAAATAATTTACAAGCTATATAACTTATAGTCATTAATTTTGTTACTTTGAAGTTCTGCAATCTGAAACTTATAAAAAATTATTTTACTAACAGTTGCTCAAATCTTCATCAGAAATTAAAAGCATTATTTAAAATTAAATACTAAAATATAATTAAAAGTGTAAAAACTTTCACTTTCTTTAAATAGTAGAAAAATATTTTTTAGAGAAAAAAATATAAAACGTCACAAGTAAATTAAAGCACATCGTCGACCTGTTGACCCCTTCAAAGTGAACCAAATAGAATCACGTTTTCCAATACAGAAATTCAATCAAAATCATTTCAATGTTTTATTTTATTGTCGGTTAATTTCTTTGAATTTCTTGGCAATTTTCTTAAAATTTTAATGCTATCAAATTGGTTCCCATATTCGTCTGTACCAATTAAAGTATCACGAAACCTGTTGATTGCATTTAGTTTAACTGATAACTTGTCTGCGATTTTGTTAATTATACCAACATCAATGCTGCCAACAAACATGGATTAAATCTGATTTTGTGGTTTTTCTATATCATATATACCTATATAAAGGTATATATAGTGAAAATTTTTTCTTAAAAAAGCAACTTGTAGACTTCATTAGGTAAAGATTATAGCAAGTGTACATATTAACTTAATGACAAACGTTGCAGAACTTATTCTCTTTATAGAAAACATCATCTTGCATTATTTCTATTTCTGTGGTATTATTATTAGATCATATCGAACTTGTTGTACTCTATTTAAGAAACTGATAGAAAGGAGAACACTGAATCCACTAAAAGTAGCTTTTAAATCAGCCAATCTTCAGAACTATTTCATGTAAGTATCGGATAAACATTGCGACAAAAGCAACAGGGTAGTTTTTTTTTATAGGCGACTTTATTTCTCACTAACCTTAGTACTTATAGTTGAGATTTCTAAGGCTCGTCTAATTGCCATTTTTAATGTAATTACCGTCAAATGAAAACGTTATTTTGCTTGCTTTTAAAAGACAATTACGCGTTCGTTCACATTAAATACAACTTATACTGGTTCTAGAGAATAGCAAAACACAATCTTTAGGCTACCACTAAGCTTGTTTGCCGTATGTTTTTAACTTTTTTTTTTTAATTGTTTTTCTGAATTTATAAAATAAAACACAATCAAAATAGTGCACAACTTGCCTTTAACTTGCTTTTTTATATACAAACAACATTTAGTTGATAGAAATATAAAAAATAGGGAATAAGCTCGTTATGGCCACCGATTAAGATCAGGAAAATTCTAATGTCGTATAGACAAACGTGTTATCTTTGTTACTTATTTATTTGAGTTAGAAATTGTTTCAGTTAATCTTGAAAAGGATTCAAATATAACTTATCTAAAAAGATTCCAATAAAAACTTATTTATTATATTTCTTAAAATATCAACAACAAAAAAATCAAATAAACGATTTTTCTTTTTTCTTTTGTCGTGTTATATCTTAAACTTCGAATAGCGTGAGTCCAACATATTGACACTAATCAGCATTAATTTGATATCATTTCAAAGTTACTCTCCGATCTATTAATATCGTAATCGGTGACCAAACGTTTAATTCATGAACCATTAAAACGGAAGAAACTAAAGCTAACTCCAAAAGAGAAGCAGCCATTACCAGTCTATAAATTCAATTTAACTATTTTCATTACTAACAAATATTCGATCGATTCACGTTCGTTCAAAAAGATTACAATCCTAGAAAACAGAAAAAGTCTTCTGTTATATATGTAGCATTTCTACATCTTTTAGATATTTTACGATTTAGGTAATACATTTCGACACACATTTTTAAGCTTGTGATCTTTTTAACCAACCAGGAGCTATAATATTTCTATCTTAAGATCTTCCTTTTGTTTATGAAAGTTGTTGTAAATAAGTCGCGACCTCCAGGGTAGATAATTTCAAAGATACCCATAAAATTCAATAGATGCTCAAAGAAACCTTTTTGAGATTTAAGTAAATTTTATCATTCTATGGGCATTTAACTCATCATTGACGCTAGTAACCTGTGAAATTTGAATTTTTGAAGTATATTAATTAAAATATGATAATTAAAAAGAATTAAAAGTTTTATATCCTTTAATAAAATAAATATTATTTTTTATATAATTTTTAAAAGCAGATTGGCGCCATCTGATTAGTTTTCTCAGTATAATGGATTCTCAAAAAAATAATGGCAATAAAAAAAAAAGAAAAAAAGGGAAAATAAAATATTTAAATTGAAGCTGGTTTGCTCTGAAATCCGGGTTTATGTTTATTATTTTAATCGCTTTAAGCCAGCTGCAGTCAGACTGTTGAACACTTAACAATTCACTTCATGTAGGTAACAAGTTTGGTTGTTTTAGCCCGCATTTTTAAGGAATATTCTGTACAGATCGTAATGTGAGAAAAAAGAGAAAAAGAGTACAGTCGTTTCTTAGCATGCTTTTTCTCTAATGCAACGATTTGATTGGATTTTTGACAAATTATTGCTCTAAAAACTTTTTTAAAAATGCTTTTTAGATATTTTTAGATGCATACTGCATCTAATTTTCTAAAGAAAATTTTTAATGCTTTCTTAAAAAAGGAACAAAAACACTCAAAATATATTATATATTAACTTCTGCTGTATTAATTTAGTATAGGTATTTAATATACATAGTTAATAGAACAAAGTAATAGTTAAAATAGATAAGTTAACAGAATAATTAGGTCCATGTAGACCTAAATACATATATACATACATATATCGTTTTTATCTTATATTTTGGAATTGTTTGAGAAATAACTATTTAAGATAATAAAAACCAATTATTACAGTATCATGATGGCAACACTTGATACACAAATAACAAAGGACAGATCTCTCTAAGAAATTAATCCCACACAGAAAAAGATAAAATAGTCATTACCACCCCATTAAATCGAGTCACAAAACATGGTGATTATAATCTTTGATAGATTGTTTAATTACTAGCAAATATTATTGCAAATTTTGGAAGCCGTAAATGTATTCAAGTCGAATATATAGAAATACAGGCACTTGGTCTTTATTACACTACTGCAAATTTGTTAGAGTTTCCACTTGTTTCCAGAAAAATGAAAGACAATTTTAAAAAAAGTTTTTATTTTGTTTTAATTTAATTAATTTCTGATTTAATAAGATGGTTTATTGAGCCTGAATGAAGTTTCAAGTAATTCTAATAAAATATGCTCTTCTTAAACGAGATTTGCTACTGCAAATTTGTTAGAATTTCCACTTGTTTCCAGAAAAATGAAAGACAATTTTAAAAAAAGTTTTCAAAGTGCTCACATCTCACATATAATTTGCTAGTTTTGCATAATCTGCACTAATTTGGCTAAACGTGGCTTTCTCTGTTGTCAAAGGTCAAATCAAAGTAAAAATGGTTTTTCAGTGACATTTCGACTTTTAAAAAAGTTTTAAAATAAGCACTAAAGGCGACTATACCATATGGGATGGAACACATACTAAAATCATTTTTGAATAGCTGTAACAAATGTATTGAAACTGAGAAAGGAAATTTTGAATAACACAATCGAAAAATATGAAAAAAAATTAAAAATAAAATATCTAGTATTTACGTTTTTCATGGCCAATCTTGGACATTATTTGCCAAAACATGTATTAATACCTTAATATTTAAAGACTCTTGGCTGCTAGCATTTGCAAATAAAAATTTTGAATGTCCTCATAGCTATTTTAGTTACTATCATATTTTTTGGAATTATCGTATATCCACGGGTAAAACTGTTTTTGGTTTACCTTTTTCAACCTAAAAATTTTCACATCATTGATATTAGCTTAAAAATGAAACTTAACTGAACTTGTTTATCAAGTATCGGATATTATCATACCAAGTTTCACAATGTCCAACAGTTTATTTGATTGCAGCAAATCAGAATTTCAATGAATGCCTGCAATCTTTACAGGCGCATCCGTCTGAATTCTTTATTCTAACTCTTCTCATTGAATAAAATAAATATTAAAGTGAAATTTATTACATTAGCCATTCCTTCGATAAATTGTTATTCAGAATCGAAGTTTTATTTGTAGTTTTGTTGTTGTCAATGGTTAACTAAGTGAAGGTATCAGTGCTTGGACCTCTGGAGTGTGCCATGTCAGCTTTGTTTTTTAGTTATTGTATAGACATTTTCTTTGTCTTTGGAACTCAAATTAGAAGAAAAGTTGACGTTAGTTAGTGATAATTGGAGTTCAAAGAAAAAAGATTTCTTGAATATTTGTTTAATCTATCTGTATCAGCACACTAAAATATGTATGTATTTGATTTCAATATTGAAAATGATCCCTGAAATTAGTAAGGACTTTAGTTTAATACTTCGATGATGATTGACAAGTAAAATTCTTGATTATTAAAAGAAAATTTTATACAAATGCATTGCATTTTTTAGTTAAGTGCTAAAATGAACGTTTGAATTGAAAATGACTTCTTGTGTATGTGCAATGTAGATGGTGAGCAATTAAATGAATTGACGTACTACAAGTGAAGTGGCAATAAAAACATTTAATATACTTGTATAAGCACAAAAGAAAAATGATTGCTGCAATTGAAATCTTTAGTGATGCCCAAAACCAAAATACACAATAACTTACTAGGCTAAAATTAGCTAATTGCTCCAAGAAAATTTATTTAGCATCCTTTTGGTGCGAATATCAGAAAAATACCAGATTTGGAAGAAAAGTATCATTCTAACATATCTCTTTACGTAATTTCTTTAGTGTCACATTAAAGTTAGTTAGGAAGCCAATTACTGCTAGAGTTTTCGCAGAATTCAATTTTATGATGTACCCTCGGAGCTGTGTAAAGAAACCATACGTTTTCTCAACCGAAATCATGTTGAACTGCTAGCATAGAATAAGTTTATTTCTCAAGATCAAATCATTATTTCAAATAAATAAGACAAATTTGTTGGCTCAAGAGGTAATGTCCAAAAGGAAACTTCAACTTGCGTTCTAGAATTGATTTTTGTAAGAGTTAGAAGAAAATATCTTTCAAAAAAATAATCAAAATCGAAAAATATTAGTTATATTGAGTGAATAAAATTGATTAAAATTTCATGACAATCATTGCCTCTTATCTAAACAAAATAGTTTCCCTTTAAGCTAACAATATTTAAGATTTGAATTGATCATTTTGATTTTGTGATCGAATAAAATTTAGCTTAATTTATGCGATGAATGCTTGTTGCATATGCATTTCCAAAAATTGAACAAAAACTAGTAGTATTATAACGAAACTCGAATACTTTATACGCAGTCATTCTTCATTAGCGTGTCTTAGTCACTTCAAACATTTATGCGGCTTCAAGCGTCAATAAATTTTACCCATTTTTAAGGAATTAAGACTTGTACTCAAATTTATGAAATCAATAAGTTCCAAGACCAAAAGTTGCTTCAAGTTGAACAGTGGTTATAGTTAAATGAAAAATTTAATAACTTAATTCTAATTTTCGAACTTATTTTGATCAACTGTTGCCATCAAAACCATTTTTATAAAAAAAGTTCCGGGAATGAAATCGAGCAGGCTAAACTGCTAGAAAAAAAGCAAAAATTAATAGCCGATAAGATAATTGAGGACTCTTCGTAATTAGTAACTTAGTCCAGGAGTATTAGTAATAAAGTCAAGGAGTTTGAGTAGAAAAGTTTATTTAAAAGTTCAGAAAGTTGAATTGAATACATTCAATGAAAGTGTATTTTAAGACTTTTCACAATTCCAACGTGTATTCTATATATATATATATACCTACATAAATATATAATATATACATATATTTTCAGAACATAGATTAATTGCATAATTAATTTACAAATAATGACTCACTGATTAGTTCAAAGTGATAAGAGCTAAATTGAGTCGAAATATTTGATGGTGATTTCATACTGTTTATCCTGCTACTTTATACTCAAATCAGTATCATTTTTTACATATAATCTTATGTTAAGAATTTCTGCTGAACTGATACTGAAAGGTTCTCTCATAAGTGACGATTCAACACTACTAGTATCAAATCAGTATTAAAGTATTAAAGTTCAGTACATTCAGTATGAAAACATAATCAAATATTTCGACTCGGGAAGGTTTAAAAACTATAATTGAGCCACCATTTCTACCATACAGCTTTTTATACAACAGCAAGAGGCATGTAAAATTAGGATACCTAGAATAAAAAGGCAAGACTTAGGCTAAAATGCACAACATCCTACCTGAATGTCATTATTTTGTAATAGTTCTTTAATATTGTTCTGTATTTTAAAAATTGTTTTTTAAATATACATATGTATATAACTTTTTTCTATTTATTCAAAAAACATTCATACCAAATACACACACATTTATATCTTTACTTTTGTACAAATAAATCCCAATTTGGTATTATTAACCTCTGGTATACTGAAGTATTTACTATTGATGTAAAATCGGAATGAACTAAGAATGAAGCATTCAAATAATAATGAAGAAATATTAGACAAATCAAATAATTTTGTTATTATATTTTGGAAAAACTGACTTTATTCAAATACTTTCTTATTTTACTTAGTAGGTTTGCCAATTTATAGCAAATATCGAACACAAAAGGTATCAGCAAAGAATTTTGGCCTTAATTTCGAAAAAAGCAACATAATAAAACTTGTTTATGGAGCTATAATTGCAGTAACATTTGCAAAATAATCTGTGTACATTTTTTGAACAAAAATATTGTAATTTAATTTAGTTGCAATCTTACATGTGCCAATAATGATTATAAAATGAAGACATATATTCAAATCCAAACATAATTCAATTTATTTCGTTAAATTTTTGGTTTTTATTTCACACATCAATCGTTTTTCGCAGGTGTTCAGAAAATTTCTTTAGAAGTTTACCAGAGTTTCTTGTACTTACTGAAGCATGCGCTATAATATTTTAAGTATGTATATATTTTAGAAGTAGAATTCCATTTTAATATGTTTTTTCCCCTCATGAAATAAGCCCTTGGTATAATTGTATTTAGTCAAAGTACCTAAAAAACCCTTATAGAATGTAAACAAAACAAAAAATTAATGGATTTTAGGGTTTGAGAAATATTACAAAAAAGTGCAAAATCCTGCTTAGATTAAAATATAATATCTTACAATCATTAATAAAACAAATTTTCGTAACTGGCCCGAAAAAAAAGGATGTAATTAACTTTTTGTTCACAAAATGCATTAATCTTATTTAATATAACAAAAATACACATAAATCATTGACTGTCACCTTTCAAAACAATTTAAATAATAGCTTAAGCTACCTAAAACTTAAAATTTTTAACTTACCAGAAATGCAAAAATTATTTGAATCCCAAGCAGCTTTCTATGATTTCTCAAATCTACAGCATGTAGAGAAAACTGACCTTAAATGCAGAGAATTCTGTTAAAACTAGCTACGGTGGTCAGTTATTTACATGAACATGTTTACTCAATTAACAATTTAATATATAAATCACTAAGCTGCCATAATCTTAATCCAAGGAAGCATAAAACAAACGCCAACTACATTAAACTTAAACTAAACACTTTTGCACTAGTTCAACTAAAAAAACAAATTCATTTAGGCCTCGCCTAGGATGCAACAGCATAGGGCAAAAAACTAAAGAAGGAAGTATGAAACGATGAACGAGCTATTTGTAAAAATAATAAAACCAAAACAATAATGTAAACCTACAGACTTAAACAAGTGGCACACAAGTACTCTGTTTCACGCCTACACACAGCCATCTGAAGTGAAACTCTATCTTTGTACTTCGGTCTTATTTTTGCATCTCAAAACGGTACACGATTCACCTCTATAACGATTCGAGATATATAGTTATTCTTTGATCGGGTATCCGACTGAGGACTAATCCTCAAAGAAGTCAATTTGACCGCAGACTTTTGTCACTGGCCATAATAAAATGAACTAATGGTGCGGCAAATCTCGCGCGATCTTCACAATACGTTTATATTTTAAGACGGAAAACAGCTTAATCCATTCACTATGCATGCACTCGGATAACTGAAGACTTAAGTACGACTAAAAATCTAAAGTTGAATACATTTACGTACCGCGCTGCGTACAGGTGAATCAGGTTTAAAATGTTGTTTAGTTCGTCGTTTTTTTTTGTTTTGTTTTAAACAAAGGGAAACACAAAAGCTGAGTGTGCTGTCTGTAGCAGAGCATAGTTCAAGTGCTCTTGATAATCAAATTTAATTCAAGATAGAAAAACTCTCAGCATTTAAGAGACTGAAGTGAAAAGTTGTGTCTTTGTTTAATACTGAGGGCTAACTTCAAGATGTCGAACTGTAGGAGGTGAGGGATTACCTTTTAGCAGCTTCTGATTCCGGTCAGCACCTGCTCTCAAGAATTCTTTACAAGTGTATTTTTATTTATCAAACTTCAGGGCTTATAACCGCCAACGAATATTTTAAAGTCAAATTTTATTTATAGAATACTTCTCTTCAGGTATTCATTTTTAATAAACAACTTTTTTTATGAGGATATTAAAAATTTTATATTCTACTTTATGAGAAATTTTTTTCTGTAAATATTAACTGCTTTTTTATTTTATTTATCAATGGCCTAATTATATTCAAGTGCTAATGAAACTTAAATCAATTAAGGATATTAACAAAATTTGATTCTGTGAAATTAAATTTTGAAGCAAAATAAGTAAAATAAATAAATGACATACGAATTTCATTAGCGTTTACAGTTTAAAATTTTGCTAGTAAAATTAAGCAATATCTCCTTATTTCGAGATCTTTATGAAAAAAAATATTAAAAATTTACTGATAACAAACTGATATTTCGAGTGAAAATGTTTTCAGAGCTTGTCTTCCATGCGGTTTCCCCTGAATTATTAAAGAAAAACGCAAAAAATGAAAGTTGAGGTATTTTTAGTTTTATAATACTTTTTATTCATTATGCTAACTTTTTTTATTTACACTAAAATTTTGGTTTCTATACTTTATTTGGTTTTTAAAAAATATTTTAAAAAAATTCCTAAATTTATTGTTCTTTATTTACTTCGTTTATTTTAATTCTAGAGCAAGGGAGCTAGTTTTTGGTTTATAAACTAATCCCAAATTAAGTTTGACGAAGTTTTTCCGTACGATTATTACGCTTGTAAAGCTCAATTAGTAGAGTGATCAACTTTAAAGTTGAGAAAACCCCAAATTTTGGTGTTTCGATACTATGGTTTTGATTCCAGTGCAAATGCTTCATAAAGGCTTTCTATAACAAAATATGGTGGGTCAATTTCAGAAATGTTAATATGATCTTATCCTTTCCGAAATAAAGCATTATTTCCAGATCTGGGTTTGTCAATTTAGAGCATATTTCCCACATCTGTACCTTTTAAGAAATTTCTTAATAAGTCTTCGCCGTTCAGGACTAGTCTATAATTAATTTTATTCTTCAGTAACTTTTGCTACTAGAAATTATCCCATAAGCTTGTTTGATGACCATTTCTAGGATGGCCAGGATATTAATTTTACTTGACATCCTGAAAGACATTTTATCAAAGTTTTTATGAAAGCTGATCTACTATGACTTATTTCCCTTGTTGATTAATCTTGTTCTATTTTCAGGAATTGGATACCTTTTTGCTTAAACCTAGTATAAACTTTTGTTGGAATATGGAATATACACTGAATTGGTGACAATGTGACTTTCTATTATAAATATACATTGAATTAAGACAAATGTTGTTAAATCAATTTTTTAGCAGTTAATTTTTGAGCACCATATAAAAGTATTTTGTATCCTTTCCGAAAATAACAATTAAACTGTATATAATTGCTGCAAAGGATTTTGAACAGGATTTTGTTAAATGGAGGTTTTTTAAAAGACAAAATCCATTGCACAATAGTAAAATTTCTAAAAATAATAATAATTTAATCTCAGTTTTTACCCAAAATTCAAAGTACAAAATGAATACTTTGTAGGCCAATTCTTTATCAACATTAATTGCGTATTTTTTTTTAACACTCTCACTTTTGCCTGCTTATTTGAGACTATTTGATGCGTATAACCGTTTCACATGAAAAAAAGGAGAGATTTCACCTTTACTTTGACAGCGTCACATTAATTTTAATTAGTATATGTACTACTTTTTACATACAAAAATTTAATCCTTTAAAAATTAATATTAATAAATGACTTACAAGGCTTAGCTTAAAATTTTATTTTCAAAACATAGGAAGTGGAAGTCATTAACCTGAATTGAAATTGTTTGACCGAGTTATATTTTTCTCACTTCAATTTAGTTACTTAAAAACTAATTTACAATCTTGAAATAAGTTTTACTTTTTTTTCTTTAATTTAATCAAAACAGATGTACCCAACAAACTCTGCTCGATGTCATGCTGCCATATAGTCGTTTAAGGCACAGTATGCTCCAAAGCAGCAGCAGCCTTAATATGAGAATAACGAAAGTATTTCAAAAGTCACCCGCAGTGCTTAAAGATGTATATATATAATATATATATATATGTGTTTGTATTTTTTATTCATCATGCAATCCAGTCTTTTTTTAGGTATCGATGCATTTTGTAAAGAATTGAGCAAAAAAAAGAAAAATGAAAATTTTTAACTATGGACTTTCATCATAGTATACAAGCCTTAAAAATCGATTACTCGGTTCAATTCTCAGCTGGAATGGGATTCAATTAGCTCCCCATTACACCTTTTATCGAATCAGCTAAGGGTAATTAATCGTAGTGTCCTGCTTTCTGATGAGGTTGCAGCATTTAATGGATACCATTCAGCATCACTTCAGAATCAATAGATTTTGTCTATTCATTTGGTATATCTTGTCTCTAGGTAATTGGTCTCCGACTATGAATCAAGCTGTGCGCTTCTTGTTATTGAATTAAAGGAAGATGACTTTCATTTTCGGATGTCTTATCAAGAGTTAGCAAGGGTATCTTTTGTTATTGGCAGCCGAACATGTAGATTTTATGAGCTATTTGGTATTTCATAGGTGTTTATTATAGAATTCTATCCTTTTACTTGGTTCTTTTATTTTTTTTTTAGATGTAATTAGTTTAACATTTTTAGTTAAATAACAATCAAAGGAAAGTTATTTAATGGACTGGTAAGATGATGATGAACTATGATAAAAATATAAATTAATGATGCAGCTATAATGTGCCTTATGTGCAATTATAAGTTTCCGACTCAATTTAGGATATTACTAAAATTCTTCAGTGTTTATTAATCAATGCTGGTGGCACCTGCTGATACTTTGATGTGATGCTAAGTATTAAATAATCATATATACAGAATAATTATAATCGAAACAAATAAAATATGCATAGTTTTTAGATTTAATAATTGTTTCGCGTCTTTTTTCATAACATTGACTACAGCAAGTTTTAATAAGCTTGTGGTGATTAAACCGGAAGTTTTACCAATAATAAAAATTTTAATGTTAAATTTAAAAAAAAATTAATATTTTTAATAAATTAATTAATACTTCTTTGAGTAAAGATAAGTTTAATTTAAAAAAAATTTATTTATATAATCGAAATACTTTGTTTTTCTTAAAAGAGATTTGAAGACATTTTAACAATGCGTAAAGCAGCATGGATCATTATTTCACTTGGTAGAATAGAAGAGAAGGACATACGTCCGGTTTCACCACACATCTGTCAACTTAAAGTCTCTAGTTGAGGAAATTTTGCGTTTCACAGTTCTTCCTTGACTTTTAAGGAGCCTTAAATTCTCCCCCTATGTTAAGCCCTCAATTTTCGCGACTTAAATTCGACTGAATTTATGTTAACTTTACTATGTCAATTTACCTTCGAAAGGAATTACTTTATTTAAATAATAATTTTCAAGCATACAGATTAAATTGATTTTGAACTTGTGTAACAGCAATTATGCGAGTTTCAGTAACATTTCAATAATGTTGTATAAAAAATGCATTATTTCTCAATAGAGAAATTGTGTATTAGTGTGTTTTTGATATATGCAAAGTTTGTATTTAGTTAAATTGTAGAAAAACTTTGAAAACATCATTAACACTATAAAAGTTTTCATACAAGTTTAAAAGTGATTTTTTGTGCAATATAAAATGGATTACGATTATCAACTCTTTGACGAACTTAATGATATTGTAATTCTCGAAAGTTTGGCAGATAATATAGTCTATAGTATAGTGTGTCGGCCTAGAGTGAACAACAGAGCAATCGTGGGTTTTCAAAAGCAAAATTAACTTCTTGAATAAGTTGCTTTGCTTTATTTATACCATAACAAATAAATTCTCTACAAAATATCAGCAAATAAAAGGAATAGTATTCGTGTAAACATCCTTTTTTGGTGAAAAATTGATGTAACTGAGTGGTAAAAAATCCTCAAAATGATTATGGGCTTCCGGGTATTAGAAAATATTATGAGATAATTGCTCGGACGACTTGAAAAAAGGGCTTCGAGAATTTATTATTGTCAATATTAGGGATGAGGTTAGGATCATACTCGATAGAAGAACATTATAAAGGGAGTAGCTAAAGAACAAAACAGAAACATTTACAAACAGTGATGATAGTTTCTTTTTTACATTTTATTTAGAGCTTTTATTTTAGAACTTTTTAGAACAGTAGTTTGAAATTTTAATTGCTGGTATTATTTTGACTACCCCAATTATATTTTTTTATGAATTTTAGGATTCACATTATGCCAGGAAAGTTCAAAACTAAGCCAAACTTAGATCATTATAATGCATATAGAAATAATTTAAAGTTTTCAGCAAAATTATTTAAAAGCGCAGGAAAAATTCGAGTTATTGAACCGATTATAATTCATTCGCAAATTGCATGATAATATAAATTGGAAATTTGTTTATAATTTATCGCTATTTTACTTATTATAACATATCTCCATGCAACAAATGTGACATATTATGATCATCTGACGTAAAAATGGCTTACATAATTCAACAATAATAGCTGAGTTAAGGAAGTCATGAAAAATGAACTGTGAAACACTTCCACTTCTTAAGGAAGACTTACGTTTTTCAAGAAACTCAACTGATGAAAAACTTATTTGCCAACTGTGAAACCGGGCGATAGTGATACAAAAATAATTGTTTGAATAAAACACCAACTTAAAGGGAAGGCAAAGTTTAAACCGTTAACAATAATTTATTTAGTAATAATAATAGTACCTTTTGAATTATATATTTACACTAAATTTATCTAAATAATTTAATTTAATGAGATGAGTTCTTAAATTAATTAGTTTTTTAACCATCAAATTAATATGTTTCCATATTTTTTATATATGTATCTCATTGATCGTTCATCCTCTTAGATCCCCTTGAAACTAAAATCGACTGTCGTATAAAATTACTGTCGAAATTCAAAAATAAACACAAAAAACATCCTCAAAGTTTTAAATGCTCTGGTTTTTATTTAAATTCAAATTTCTTCCAATACGTGAAACATTAAAAAGGCATTATTAATCTATAATTGTATATAATTGTAAAGCTATATTTATTTAAAAGCAATCTGAGCTGTATAAAACTAAGTTTACTATATTAGAATATCTGAAATTGTTCGTGGACATTGTTAATCGAAAAATAAGAAAAGAGAAAACACAAAACAACGTATTAGGGTGCAATAACCTATTAGACGCAAAAGGATATTGCTAACGATTATTATAGTAATTTTAGTCACATTTACAAATTTGTTACCCTGTTATGAGTGTCGCATATGCTATGAATGACATTTTTGTCAATAATATTTTTCCTTAAAAAAGTTTCACTTCTAGCAGATAGAAGTATACAAATGAATAATATTATTAAAAAACAACAGGAATCTACTTTTTAAATTTATGTTATTCTTTGATGTTAATTATCTTGTATAAAAATAATCCTAAATTAAAATCTATTATTAATTCTATATAAAAGATTATGGAAATTCGAAACAAGCTTAATTTATAACAAAAGGAGTTGATTGGAGACGTGCAATCTTCTGTAGAATTTAAAAAATTCATTTATATGTGCACTATGGTTATTTTTCAGATGCTGCTGAAAGATCTATTTTAATGGCTTTTTTTGCTTAGTTTTATCTGCAAAATTTTATAACCTCGATTAAAATTTAGTTTTCCTAATTTTAATGACAAAAAATTTACAAAAAAAAGAAAAATTTTTGTTTTTAAATTGTAAATGTAATCAGTTTTTCTGTCTGACAATATCTTACTAAAGCTTTAACATGTAAAAAATATAAATAGAAGAGAGGAAAAAGAATTTTTGAAGTTAATTAAAAGCCAAAACAATTATTTAATAAAAATGTGAGAAATTTTTAAAAAAGAGCAAACAAATATTAAAGTAATTATATAACATTGCTTACTTCACACTATTCAAAATTTTACCGCCGGCCACAAAAACATATTTTATAATTTTAAATTTGTGGTTCAAATTCTTGTTTGTTTCATTAAGTGGAACGTTTTTAGTTGGCTGGGCATACTAATTGCTTAAATTAATGCCTTGAATCTAATCATATCCAAACGTACACTTCTTTTTTAAGCGAAAGAGTTAATTTTGTTCTTTTTAGATATGTACATATATTTGTTGACAAGTTTAGTTTGAACATTCTCTTGACTGCAAATTGCTATGAAGATCTGATATTTAATAGATTAGAGAATCATTTTAATTGTTAGATATTCTTTGTTAAGTTGCTTACATTACAGCTTTTACGTGATATTTTAATTATCACTTCTAAATATCGTTTTAATGTCTCAGTTTTCTAGTTATTATTTTGAAACTAAATAAAATAGCTATTGTTTCGCTTGAAAATCAAAAGTTACTTAAAAGTAATGAGTAAATGGCTTCATCTCTTAAGTGCACAGCATTTTATGTCCTAAAATGTTACTGGTAAATTGTGCCAAAAAAATAAGCCTGGATAAAACTAATTCATAATGATTAAAAAACAAATTTATGAAAAAGTTATTTTGAACTTTTGCTGACATCTCTAAACTTTGAAATTATATTCCAAAAAAGTTATCTCACCTATAAAAAATTCAAAAGTTTAGCTAAATCAAGCATACATCAAAAACAACCATCATCGCTAATCTAATCAGTTTCAAATAGTCTTAATTTGGTATGAAATTAGGGTGGAAATATCATAAAGAAAATCCCAAAGGAGAAAATTTCATTTGAGGTTATTTAATTATGAAAATTCATCAAGTATTGAATAGAGTGTCATCATCAGCCACTGGAAAATTTTCTCATTAAATCAACTTGAAAGTAAGCGCAGCCATTGTTTCCCACTAATTACACATTTATGTTAAAATAGATGTTCAAGTGGCAAATTCTGCAAGTTTTTATCCCTAATTGCTTGCAAATCAATTAAAATTTTAATAACAAAATTTGTTTTCCGGCGGAGATTTTAAGTCAAATTATGCCACGTGTAATCAATCACCTGACGAGTTGTTGTATGCTCTTGTCGGCATATATCAAGGATTAAATTTTATAAATGCCGACAATTTCTTGGCAGCTTCTGCATTCAGATGTCTTCCAAAGTGATAACATATCGCAGTTCAATCTTATATCACCATCAATTCATGAAGATGAAATTTTATTCGTCATACAAAAAATGATGATTTTACTCTTAATTAGCTGTTTTAAGAAAAATAAAAGACAACAAGAACTTCAATTATTCTTCATATTCTTTTTTGTAAATAAGAATTTATTAAAAATTATGTATAGTATATTAATTGTTCAGATAGTGTAAAAACCATTAAACAATTTTTGGGAATTCAATTTTCAATATTGCCAAAACAGTAAATTTACTCAATATGCTGGTAGTTACCCATATATATTACTTATATTAAACAAAAGCAATTAGGTGTCCCTTTTCTATAAATTTTAAATATGATTTGCATAATATAATTAAATTTAATAAGCCTATTCAAGGGTAACGATTATGCTATGCTCATAAAAATAATTTCAGTGTATCGGAGTAAGTAGTAGGTACAACCAGACTATAACTACGTGACTTACTAAATTGAAACAGTTGAATCAATTTAAGTTGAACAGAAAAAAGAAAACTGTTGTCGTAAACGAAGACATGTCCAATAGAATCCTTTCACAACAATCTTTCTAGCTTTTAGGAAAAAGTATAGCTACTTAGTATTCCAAACATATAAATTCTATACAATTCTGTTTAAATGAAATACAAGTTCCTTCGTTATTGCTAAAAACCTCATACCCATTTTTAGTGTCCTTATTTTGTTAGTTATGATCTCACTGATTTTGACTTGAAAATATGTTCGCTTGTTTTCAAAGTTAATGTTTATAATGTTATTATCAAAATAAAATATAACAAACGAAGCTGATAGGATCAACCAATCAGGAAAGCTAAGCTAAAGCATATCATACTTACTCGTAAGGTTATAGTAGAAAGCTATTACCGTGTTAAAAGGAAACAAAAGAAAATCATTGGTCCTGAATGCTAAGAACAAAAAAACAAGCGGTTGGTTTCAACTCATAAACATAAAGAACGTGACAAAACTTTCAAATAAAGGAAAAACCTCAATTTCTTTTATAATATAAAAGTTTTCCCTTTCAATCGTCCTTAGAGACTCTAAATATATACAGATAAACTATATGGTTTGGTGAGGAAGGAGGATTACTGCTGAAATCTGTTCAGAAGAATGATCTTACAATCTAGTACACTTTATTTAGCTGCGACGAAAAACAAAAATTTTCTAAATTGCAAAATTATGCAAAACATGAAATTTTAGTGTATGTGAAGTATATAAAAAGCGTTGAAAAATATTGAAGCACATATGCAAAATTTGGTGGCAATTTTTTAAAACATTTCTCCCAAAGGAGTTTTATTATATTATTTTTTTATTCTATCTATGGTGCTCAATTTAAAAGGATTTCAATTTATTGATTATTTTTTATAATAAAATTTAGAAAATATATACAAATACAAATAATGTTTACTTTAAGGTTTAATAACACTGATTGTTTTTTTTATAGTTTTTGATTTTTATAAGCAAAATTAAACTCAAATATGTTATTTATTATTGAAATTTCTTAAGCAATTTCATTTATTCATTATTAAGCTAAAATTTATACTTCTGAAATACGACAGAAACTATTTTTTCTAATAACAACGCTTAAAACATTTATGAGCTTCAAAAGATTTTGCTTCCTCATATTTTAAAAGTTAAGGCAGTTTCTATTCCTCCGGCTTTTTTGTTTTGAATGATTTATTATATCAATTCTAGCTCATTATGAAATGCAAATCTATTTATAAATAATTTATTGTATGGCTAACTCAGCCAATTGTTATTGATTCAGTCAAACCGAGGATATACATACCATTTAACCACAATTAGTTAATGTGCATTCGATAATTTTTTATATTCGAAATTCTTTGAATATTTCTAATCATGTATTCATTTAATATGGAACTTTATTTTTATTTAACTAAGGGTATTTTTGTTCATATCATTTTATGCACGAACATTACCGATAAAATTATTTTAAGTTACAGCATTCCGGTATCAGAAAATTTCGTTGATAACTTTTTATTGAAAACTCAGCTAAATATAGCAGAAATTACTTTAAGTGGGATATGAAAATAAAAAAGCAATTCCTGTGCTAAAACATAATTCACTAAGGTTATCGAATATCAAAATTTTTGTTGAAGGCGTAACATAATCTTAACATTCTATCAAAACTGGTAAATAAATTTTAACCCTTCGGTTGCTGTTTTTCCACTTGAACAGTAACAGCTTCGTATGCAGATATTAAAACAAATTAGAATCTTATGCAGGCATCTGAAATTGTTTGCTACTACACAAAATAACAAACAACTCTGTCCAATGAACTGTAAACAAAAAGGTCCTGAAGACAAAATACCTTTTATCAGCTTTTTGTACACATTATGCTAACCACACAACATATTATGAAGAATAACATATACATAATATCATAATCAGATACTAAGCAAACACATATTTTTGGACTAAAATACTTTTTCTTTTATGTCTGTAAAAATGCAGGCCTGTTATTCTATAACAGGAAAAGAAAATCTTGACTTTATTTTTATATTGGGTCTGAAAACTAAATTGTAGGACAAGACAAAACTGATATGGCAGTGAAAATTCTCTAGATTGGATTGTGACAAGAGAATCGAAGAACTTTAAAAAATATTATTGATCTACTAAACTTATGGTGACTTATTTCAAATTACAAACATACACACATATGATTTTCATAAATAAAGTGTCAGAGGACATTAATACTGGCATTAAGATGAGTGATGAGTAGATTACCATAGTCTTCCGTCAAGTTTACTCATGTCAGTTGATTTAAATTTATTTAATCTTAATTTAAAAAGATGACAGAATCATGAAAAAGTTTCAATTGAATAGATTCATAGCAAAATTTATATAAATTTTAATATTAATATCAGCTTCATTTTAAAAGCACTATAAGTGGTTTGTTTCTTTAAGAATCTTAAGTTCTACTCCTTAATATATCCTGCAATTCTTATCAGAATGAATTAAGGAAATATGTTTTCCATATATTTAATAAGTCAAGGAATCCATATTTTCTGTTTATATAGTTTTACTAATGCAATTAAATAGGAGTAGATGGTTAATTTATCGTAAAGGTAGAATTTCCTACAGTTCAGTATAAATGAAAAATGTAAGACGTAGTCGCTGAAATTAAGAGCAAGTTTGTTAGATTTATCCATCCTAAGCAAACCTTTGTTGTTATTTCCACTTTTATTAGTAAAGAAGATTTGGGTTATAACTTTTTAAAATACCAATCAATTAAAAAAGTCTTTTGCATGAAGTTTTTACGAAAATGTGTAGGCGTACAACCATCAAAATTGTAAAAGTTACTATTTGTAGAAGCTTATCAAAGGCAATCAATAATTTTAACAATAAAAATAATGCAAAAAGTTTATCAATAAAGAACACAAAACAACACTAAAATCAACAACAATTAATACTTTATTCTCGGGCTAGACAAAGCTTAAATAATAAATTTATGGATCTTTTCAGGTTTTCATGTGGAAAATGGCACCATCTTTATATGGATAATCTATATAATAGTGTAGAACGTTTGCTTTTGGAGAAAATTTGTCTAAAAACAAAAAGATGGTACGCATGATTCTCTTAATTCACAATGTTGAAGTCGTTCATTTTGGAAAAATCTGGAGAAAAACTGGTTACGAATTCTAAAACCTCAATGTGTTTTGGATTATAATCGACATATAAAGAGGCTACCCCCATACTAATAAATCAAAAATGGTCAAAGGGAGTTGTACTATATTTTTATAACAGTGTGTTATTCCATTTTTTATTTATTTTCATTACTTTTGATTAAATTTATCAAGAAGCTGCACACAGGATACTGCCAATGAAGAGTTTTCAACTATTCCTTTGAGTTCGTGTGCAACATGATACGCATTGCAGAATTTCAGAGGATGTCAATCAACACCAATTTGTTCTAATTTGTACAAAAAATAAGTGAAAAAGAAGGAGAAGTCACGTTTGCTATACAAAAAAACTAAGTAAGACTACGAATTTAATGTGCAAGTAATGCAAAGTTTTCTCACATTTAGCCGAATATTTTGTGGCTTATGACGAAAAAGGTATTAACTTACCGTAGATTTTATCAATAATGAGTCAATAAAAGACACATGTATGAAACTGGTAACATAACAATCTTTGAATTGTCGAATGGCTAGGGTATACTGTTATGCAATTACCTAGTGAAAACAAAAACTATCATACTGAATTATCAATAACTTTGATAGGTAGAAATCGTGAAAAAATGATAACACAAAAAAACGAAAAAAGGCTTTTCTCGTTGAGAGAATTCACTCGTGTCACAATTAATTAAAAAAATAGTTAAAACACCAAAATTTTGGGTTACCAGTGACTAAAATCTTGTCTAATAAGATCTTCGAAAATGGCTAAACATAAATCGTTCTACATTGTTGTAAATGAGAGTAAAATAGAAAATGAATAAAGTTAAATTTCATTTAAGTACTTTATTGTTGTGTATCAGCTTTGGGATTTACTTCCGGATATGTTACTTGATATTCTAAGAAAAAAATCCAAGAAGTAATCTACTATAATATTTTATAGTTCCGCGCACTGCCAAATCAGCAAAACAAACGAATTATTTTTTAACTTACACAAACCTTGACTTGGCTTTCATAGGAATTAAAGAACTTTCTGAACAAGGAATTTGAAATAAAAAAAAAAAACAGATAAAGCTCTTTAAGAACATTAACCATAAAATAGATCTTCTAGACACTTTAGGTTTTGGAAGTTTTTCGTTAAATATTATTGCAGTTGTAAAAAATAAAACCAAGCTTAGAGCCGTAATATCATAATAAAAATTCAACCAATCAGAACTAAAAACACTCTCACTAAGATTTAGCATAAGAATATTTAACTAACAAATTATGAAACCGCATGCTAATTTTTACAAAGAAAGCTCAAGTATTGTAACACTATTCAAATATTCTCCCAATTAAATTGTACATCTTAAAGTATCTATGTAAATGAATTTATTTTCATGACTGCACAAAAAAAGACAACCAGGATAGTACTCTTTGTCCTGAATTTGATTAACGACAACAGACCACGTTCATTGACTTCATTTACATATATCAAAATAAACGTAAGACATCTAGATCTCCCCGGGGACCTAACCTTTCAGATAGAACTGTGAAATGTACATCGTCACTGCCAGGAAGTTTGCATAGATTGTCTCTTCTCTCACTTTGGGAACTCTATACCTATATAGATGAAATAAAACTTGAAATATATCTCAGACCTAATCAGTATGCGAAACTTATATTTATTACTAGATATGTATTTGTTCTGGTTTTTCTCGACTTCTAATTAGTTTTTTTGTATCATTTTTCAAAAGTTTTTCTACCATCTCATGATTCAATTTCCTAAGGACATAAATTTTTTTCACCATTTTATAAACTTAATCTTTAAACAAATTAAATGAAATTTTTTTTAGTTTTACCATTAGAATTTTTAAAGTATGATCAATTTTCGCTTCTTTTGAACACAGACCAAATAAGAGTAATAAACCCCTACAAAATCCACAAATTTTCCTAGTAATTAAGTAGATGGCCGAAATCAGTGCACCATTTCTAAGTAAATAAATTGCTTCCCATTTTTTCACTTGGAAGAGCACAAGAATTTGTCATCCCTTACTTGAATAGATCTAAGTTTTTGTAGAATGAGGTTTATTCAATAAACATGACCCAAAAATTCTTTTGGTAGTGCTTTAATGAGTACCAATTAAGGCAATTAGAATTTGAAGTAATATATAACCTCAAATGGTTCATTGAACGAACTCATGCTAGAAATCTTTTATAAATGGAATATTTATGGATTAGCTTCTTCAAGGATACTTAATTCAGACAGTGATAAACTTAGTAACTTTTTAATAGTAATTAAAAAAAATTTTTCAATCTCAATTTTGTATTTAGTGAAATAATTATGCATAAAAAATATTAGCATTATTTTTTGAACTACTATATCTAATGATAGAAACCAGACTATTTTATATTAATATATAGGTATTAGGTTACCTAAATATTAAAGCTCCATTTATGACGAGATCATAATATCATGCAAAGTAAAGTGCATATAATTCATCTTGATTAAAAATTTAACAATAGTCACCAAATAACAACTTTATATACAAAAAGTTATTGAGGACATATTAATAAGTAAAAACTCCTTGGACGTTAACTATATGGCATATGTATGTATATGAGTATCATATTCTGATGTAGTCAAAGACCTTGTAAGAGTATTTCGTATATATGTATAAAACTAATCCTTAAAATGTTTATTTAACTAATTGTTAAAATCTAAAAGCCTGTCTTTTTGCTATATTAACCTTGGGAAAAATTGTGGCTTATGCAGGAGCAACGCTCTCCACAAATATTGCGGCTTTATTTATTTATTTTAATTGCGTTTTGCCTCAGCAGTTCAAGTATTGCTGTTGAGTTGAATGATAAAATGTGTAAAGTATTTTTATTTAAGGACGTTAGAAGTGTTTTTTGAATAGAAATAAGTATTTATGTGTTTTAGATTAGGTATTTATGCTTTTGACTGACAACATATATTAGTACATAAAAAATCACTATAAAGTATAATGGTACATTTATAACAGACATAAAATAATTTAAAAACGAGAAATTTTAAGTGAAATTTTCCTAAAATGAAAATAGAAATATTTTATTTATTTTTTTGTTTTTTCAAATATTAAACATAAATATACTTTATTTAGCATTAATAAAATAAAAAGAACTTATTGGGCTAGTAAAAATGAAAAACAAGATACAAGTATCTTAATATCCTGGCGTAAACCAAGGAGAATTTTGTTAGGAAAAGTTTATAAGGCAAACTTTGCAATTGAAAAATGATATCATTTTTTGAACAAAATCCTTTTTGTAAGGTTCTAAAATGATGTTATTCTAATTTTCAGCATGATATCGCTCTGAAACTAACAGTTACCTCATTCATGAAGTTCTGCATTTGAATAAATATTGTTTCTCAGGTTATATAACGAGATCAGTTGTAAACGATTCTTTTATACAATATTTTTCAAATATTTGTCTATAAAATTTATCAATTTATCAAATTTTAATAAAAAAAAGTTCAAAAACTCTGTGGTTGGGGGACTTGTAGTCTTTAACATATTCTGCCAGGCAAACTACAAAACTACCAGGGATAATCCGTTATACCTTTTCTCCATTGTGGCTGATACAGTGTATCAGTCTTTCGCACAAAAAAATCGTTTTGTCATTGGCAATATTTTGTATTAGAACATATGATGGAAATTTTAAAATAAGTGTCATAAAATAAATATTAAATCATTTAATTGCACTGAAATAAAATTTTGAAATTGCTTAAGTTATTTAATTAAATAAAGAAAAGACAAAACAAATAAATAATAATTTAGATAATAAAGAAATAAAATATTTAATGACACAATTAATGTGGGAATTTTTATTGTTAATTTTTTAGATATCCTGTAAATTCACAATAGACGCCTAAATTTCCCTTATACAGGGTTTCAAAGGCTGTACTTTATACAGCATTGCAACAAGGGTATTACACGATAAGCCTAAATGGCGAAAGGGTATTAGATAACTTGCATTTTCATTCAAATTCATTTGCAGTTCTTAATAATTATAATGTCAAAGACCAACAAATAAAAAAATGCGTTATTTGAAAACTATTTCTATACCAGATTTTAGACGATTTATCTGCCTACGTATACCATTAATATATCTTCTCCGTTGCTTCCTAACTTTAAGTATACGATATAAGTGTTTATAGAAAGCTTTAGTTTTACCCTGATTTCTGATTTACTCTTAGAATACAGATATTAGCTCCAATATGTAGCTTAGATAAATGAACAGAGGTTTCCATCTACTTTTACTCACCAAAAGTCAGAATTGGTTACCATATCAAAATTACTTTAGCTTTTAAAGTAATTTTAGTTATTTAAAAAAGTATTTTATAAACTTATTTATAAGAAGTCAACATCCGAAACTAGAATTCTAAGCTATTAATAGTATCATATCTAAATGCAGGTTTTATTGAATATTTTTTCAACAAAAACCAGAAAAAAAGTAAGAAAAGTCAAAGAGTACACGTACTTTATATAAATATAATCTGAGCACTTTATCATAAGAAAAACTCATAAGGATGAGTGTGCATGACAGTTGCTGCAGACGGCACACAATTTATTATGTTTTCCCCTTTTTTCTTGGCTTAAAGGATTTAAACTGAAATTTTATCTGAAAGTTCACCATCAGCAATTAGTAATGAAAAAAGAAAGATTGTGGACATCAGGGAATTTAAAGATAATTTTTAATGAATTTAAATTATCAGAATATATTTTATAATTTAAAACTTAAGACTTAAGCAGCTTAAAAATTAGATTGCCTGCTTGTTTCATAAAAATAAATCAAAGGAGAAAATTATGAATAATTTAAATCATAAAAAATTACTAACTTTATTAGCGAAATATTATAGCAGAAAATATAAAACTGTTTTGATTCAATTTTAAAATTTTATAGTTTATTTGTCAAATTAATATTTACTTTTTAAATTATAAAGTCTTAGCAGCTTTTGACATAAGTTTATACCTAAGTCAATTTATTTTCAAAATTTCAACCAAAAGTAACAATTACCATTCAATAGGATCATGGATGAAGTTTTTCTCACTTTAGATCAAGTTATCGACATTGGAGTTGGTAGCCAACATTTGAATTTGAAATTTTTAAATTTAGCTTTACGAGCTATAGCAACCTCAGGTGATCTGCCCAAATTAAGAATCAATTTAGTTGGATATGAAAGTGATACCTCTTGGGAAAATAAAGATACATCTCTGTTGAGTTATCAAGAATATCAAGTAACAAATGGGGGTGAGACAAAACCATTTGATATAAAAAAATGTAATTTAAAACAAGTCGAAAAAACTAATTCTCCAGTCAAAACATTACTTAAAGTTAATGATTTTGAAAATGATATTTTTATTTCCCCAAATATCAATAAGCCTGTAGACAAAATTCAAACTGTTTTACATAACACAAAGTTTAGTGACGAAGATAAATTCGATAATGCTCCTACTTTTGTTGAAATAATCAATACCCATAAACGTGTTGAAAGCTGTGAAATTATGATTGATAAATTAACAGAAATAGTGCAACAAATTTCAACATCAGTTATGGGCTTAGAATCAAAGCAAACCTCAAAAGATTTACCGGAATCCGAAAATACAGAATCATCTAGTACCTTAAGAGGTTGTCCTTGTGATGAAAGTGATGATGGAAAACAAACTAAAAGTGAAAAAAGAACAAAATCTAAACAGGCACTTCATAATAATGCTCTAAAAGAAACAGAAGAAAAACTAGTTCTCTTAATAAATAACTTATCAAAAGATATGATAAGTATTAAAACTCAATTAGAAGAAGATATTGCCCGATTTAAAAAGACATCGAATAATCGGTTTTCTGAATTGGAGAAAAAGGTAGAGAAAATTCAATCCATTGAACAAGAAATATCAGAAATTAGAAAGAAACTAGGACTTGTTACCCAAGAAATATGCTGCTTACGTAAAGCTATGGAGAAACGTGTAGAAGATATCAATGACATCCTTATGCAGGTACAATGCCTTAAATCTATAGTCAAGAAAGCTAATGATCGTCTGGAAGCATTGAAACTAATAGTCGAACATCAAAAAGAATTAGAAGAATTACAAATATGGAGACATCATATCGAAGAAATTCTAGATGGCAATGAAAGCGCATTGGAGTATTTACGCTTTATTAAAGCTGATTATGAATCAGTTAATGAAAAATTATCGTATAAAGCTGATAAAATTGATTTAGAAGGATATGTTACTTTAGATATATTCAAAACATCCCATCAAGACATGAAAAATGGGATTGTATTAGTACTGGAAAAAGTTAAAAACCTAGATACATGTATAGATAGACAGCAAAGTCAAATTTGTAGTATTAAATGTAGTATAAAAGAAGCTAATGATTTTATACAAATCTTAAGCCAAAAAGATCATAATTTGCCAAAGAAATCCAATAAAAGAAAGACTCAAAATAAGATTCCTCAAAATGAATGTTACACGTGCAATTTTAATAAACAAATGAAAATTCAAGTTCTAAAGAAATTAACTAAAAAGCGAGATCCTGAAAATTTAAGTGGAAAAAGATATTGTGGTGGTAGTCATACAATAATTGATCCACAAGCAAAATTACGACAGAGAAGTGTACGAAATTATAATGAAATGCATAGCCAATCAGTACCTACATTACCTTTACCACATCAAGGATTATTATTCCAAAGTGAACGGGAGCTAAAACCAAAATGGGTATGTAATTGTGGTTAAAATTATGAAATTCTATTTAATTGAACAATTAATAATTAAAATTATTTGAAAACTTCACAACAATTTCAAAATAAATTTTCGTCATTAAATTAGACTTTAATCAAAATTATATTTATTCAATAAATGAAATTTCGTATTTGTCTATTTAAATTTTAAATGTTTAAAAAAAGTAAATGAATTTGTTAAAGTGATTTTAACTTAAGCGATTTTTATTTTTCGTTAGGCAAGGCAAATCAAAAAAAAAGTTTTATCGATTTATTATTTTTTATAAAGAAACTCAGAACTAAAAAGAAGTATTTAATTTTGGAATATTATACAACAAGCCATATTTTTTTAGAACGCTGCCTTTCAAATCGGTAAAAAAACTTCAAAAAAGCTAAGACACTGTTAATTTTAGTTGAAAAAGCTGTTAAAAAAGCCCTACACATTATCAATTCTAGGATAGAGTGGATGCTAGCACAAATTTTGGTTTCCAAGTTTTCACTTTAGGGAGCTTTGGCATACATATACATATATATATATATCTCTATATTATATATATATATATACATATTTATATAAACGGTTTTCTATATATTTGACACAAAATTTTAAATATTAAGGTGGGCACCCACTTAGTGCGTATATCTCAGCGGGTAACCTTTTTGACGTCAAAATGACGTACAAATGAATTTCACGCTGAAATATCCACATATGAGGGGAAACTTTAGCGTGAGTCTATGACGTCATAAAAGTTACCCGCTGAGATATACGCACTAAGTGGGTGCCCACCTTTATGATAGAATTTTAGTATTTTTCAATAGAGAAACTGGTAGACAAAGGTTGAAATGAACATTTGTTTGTTAAAATTTACATATTATGTCGATAAAAATATTTATTCAATTTGCAAATTTTTAATGAAAATTTAAATAAAATCAAATGCTAATATGAATCCTAAGCATTTTTTTTACAGCTAATTAATCAGTACATCGTTTTAATCATGCACACCAACCTTTGAAGCAGACAGTAGATTCTCCCTACTACAAGAATAGATTTTTTGTCTAATAAGTTGTTTTTATGAAATATCTTTTATTAAATTAGTTTTAATTTAACTAACAGTAAGACGAAAAAGGCCATTTTAGACAAGACAATAATTTATTAATTTCTCCCGTTTAATTTCTACGACAACCAAACTTTTTAAGTTCATTAAAATAATCACAAATTAACGTAAGCTAATGTAAAAGTTCCTTTAATCTAAATCTGGCTTCTTTTGTAAAAGAAAAGAAAGGCAAAGGAAATTCCAAAATCTTACCCCGTTTTTTTTTATTTATGCTACATGGCTCTCGCTGTTATCAGTCACGTTTCAATGGAAAGCAAATAAACACCTAGAAATTCAAAATTGGCTTTTAAAGTAATGACATCTATTTTTTGTAGAGTGAAAAGTATAATATTTGTTTACTTTTAAAAAAAGATCTACTATTAGTATGTCCTCACCTGCTTGGACCATTGGAAAAAAAAGTTATATTTAAAGTTTTTAATGGCAAAATTTAAAAGCACCACTGCTTCAAAATTAAAAAAAATTAAGGTAAAAAATTTACAATTGACAAATACCAAAACTTATTTGAAATCATAAATTATAATTTTCAATGTGCATGCCATAAAGTTTTCGCTATCATAATTTCTTTTATAATTCAATTTTATTATCCTGTTTTATGTAAGATACTACAAAATTATTAGCTTATACTTTAAGCATATCTAAATGAATCGCAAGCAGTATTATTTTTTAAGAGTGTAATTTTCATTTCTAACTTTAACTTTTGTTTGTGTTATTTTAATTCTTGTTGCATTACTTTAGTTTCTAAGCATTTCATTTGATATATGACTCAATTAAAACTTTTAATTTTCTGTCATATTCTATATAAATAATAGTTAACTAGAATTTTGTGCAGCAAGTTATTTTTTAGAACATATTCCAGTTAATATTAAATCGTTTCATGTAATTTTAGTTTATAGTTTTATAAGTGCCGACCACCTACCAGGTCATTAAAATTTGTTGTTTTTACATATGAAAATTAAATTTATATGCCTACTTCACGCTTAGTAAATTGTGACATTTATGTTATATTATATAGCTTTATATGGCTACTTTTCAAGGTTATAAAAAATTTCAAACATAAATCTTATAGATACTTTTTAATAAGATTATTAGGACAAAATTGTCTATGTTTTGGATTATGTGTAAATACTCAAATAAAGTAACAAATGAACATAGTAATCGCACATAAATTTGAACAACAAAAAATTAAATTAATTTAGCAGTTTTTATGTAAAGATTCAATATTAATTTACTTGTTAAGCAATATTTTATTAAAGTTTCATTGGGAATTTTTATACCGATATACTCTTTTTTTGTTTTAGTAAAATTTTATAGAGCTACAGATTCAAACATGACTCTCCAAGTAGAAGTATAATTTTCAGGGGAAAGCATCAATGAATTGAGCTGAAGAGTGACCATAGAAGTTACCTTGATGTATTATGACTTTCTGAAAATTTGATTTCAAAGTAGCCATGATGGCTATTTTCTGAATACTCAATTAAAGATTTTTTCTATGGTCAAATTTTAAGTATGATATGTTATTTATAAAAAAGCTCACAAATGAGCATTTTTCTTACTGTATGCATTTTAATACTTTGATTTTAAGCTTTTTATTAACATATATGGGTGAATTTTATAGGTCATTTTTTTTAAAACAAAAAACCATCAAACAAAACGAAAAATTACAATAATCAGCCTTAAAATTGTTCTTATGAGTAAGGAAAGTATTCTTAATACATAAAATGGAAATTTTTTTAAATCTTCAGTGAAATATTCAAGTACATTCTCCTTTTAATCGCAAGTTTCGCTCCAAATATTAAAAGTACGTAGGTAACCCTAAAAGTTTCCGGAAAATCATAAAAAAACACAAATTTAATCTAAAAAAATTACTTTATTGTTTTTCAAAATATTCGCCTTGAAGATTAATGCACTTTTGCATGCGAATAAACCAGTCATTAAAACATTTATTCCATTCCGAAGTCGGTATGTCAAAAACATGCTTTTTAAACGCTTCAACAGCCTCTTCAGATGTCATAAATCGCTGACCACGCATTTTGTTTTTAACAAATGGGAAGAGAAAGAAGTCATTAGGCGATAAATCTGGTGAATACGGGCAATGAGTCATTAATTCGATCTTCTTCTCTCTCAAATAATCATTTGTTCGTGTTGCTGTGTGAGAGCTTGCATTGTCATGGTGAAGAATGATGCGTCGTTTTCGGTTGTTTTTTCTCATTTCATCGATGACTTCAGGCAAACAAATTGTTGTATACCATTCGGCATTGACTGCTCTTCGATCCTCAAGAGCAACGGTGGCAACAGGTCCATTTTTACGGAAGAAAAAAGCAATCATTTTCTTCGACGTGCTTCGTGAGCGCACAACTTTTGTTGGATTCGGCTCATTTTGGAACACCCAAACAGTCGATTGTTGTTTTGTTTCGGGCTCGTACGCATATATCCAAGTTTCGTCACCGGTTACGATACTATATACGTTTGGAGAAGCACCGCGATTGAATTTTTTGAGTGTTTCTTTGCACCATTCTACACGAGCCTTTTTTTGAGCTTCGGTCAAATTATGCGGAATCCATCGACTGCAAATCTTCTTTACGGCTAAATGGTCATGCAAAATCGTTTGTATTTGACTTTTACCAATGCCCAAGGCTGCCTCTATCTCACGGTATGTCACATGCCGATCTACCTCAATCATTTCTTTCACAGCATTGATGTTTGCTGGAACAACAGCAGTTGATGGACGACCTTCACGAAATTCGTCACTGAGGCTAACACGACCAGGCTTAATTTCTGAAAACCAGTCGTATACGGTGGTTTTGGATGGTGCTTCATCACCAAAAGCCAAATGAAGCCGATCGATGCACTGCTTTTGAGTAAGGCCACATTTAAAATCGTAAAAAATCATCGCACGAAAATTTTCACGGGAAATTTCCATTTTTTTCACAAAATAGTTTTTTTAAAACTCTGTAAAAACGAAACTACTTAGCGGAATTTGATCCTGTCAATTTTGTTTACTTTACAAAAAGTCAAATTTAACGAAAATAATAATGACGACGCTGGCAAACGCCATCTAGTAGTCGATTCCGGAAACTTTTAGGGTTGCCCTCGTAAACTTTAATGGTTTTTGCACTCAGCCATCCTTAAGCATATACCCTTAATGTCTCTATTCTACTCCTACAGTTGATGATGGGACATTATAATCCTCATACAGTAGAAATGAAGCTTTGGTTGGATACCATTAGTTCTGGTCAATTTTATAGACAACTTGGTTTGTCTGTAGGAGCTGTAAGAAAAATTTGATGCTATTTTGGCTTCAAAGAGAAAAAGGGCCGTATCTAGTGACAATGCAGAAAATTTCTTTTTGAAGTAAGTAGCTTTGAGTACTGGATATAAGTCATAAAAGTATTTTCAGACATCTGTACTGTGATTTCCGAAAATTTAATGGAAAACCTAGTTTGAGAATTTCTTATATACAAATAAACTAATCCAAGAGTTGCGAGGGAGCTTGTATGCTAAAACAAGTCCCAGATTGAGTTTTTGGATGAAATCTGATTCTAATAATACACAACGTACTATGCATTATAATCTTCCAAAAAAAACCAAACAATTGCTTGTAGATGTACGAAAATACAAGTAATAATACAGGAGTGAAATTTAGAAATGGTTCATTATTTAATAACAATATGCATTCAAATTACACGGGATAACTAAAGAAGGAATGGTTTTTAACACTAAAGTAATCAATTTAAGAAGCGTTTTACAGAAAAAACCGATAGAAACCTGGTTTTTAAATTTTTCAGTTATTAGCTTTTTTCTCTGCATGTCAATAGATTAAAATTTAATTGGGAAAATAAAAGAAACCTTATAATTGACGTAATTCTACTTTGAACAAAACAAAGTCTTAAAATACACAAAAATACCGAACGAAAGATTTTTTATGATTATTTTAAAGTAAGGATGTATGGCATGACTAATATTAAGCTGTTTTCCTTTTTACCAAAATCTAATCCTAAATTTAACAAAAAGCTCATAACTTTTTAATAGAATGACAACACATTTACTACTTTACAAACAATGAATGCAATAATGCAAACTTACTTAAAGCATTTTTCAAAAGTGACAAGTCGCTTAGTATTTTTCTTTAATAACAAATATACTTCTTTATATGAACATATTAATTTTTTTGACATTTATTTTAAGATTATCTCCAAAAATGACCAAAACAAAAGCTACAAACTTTCTGATACAGCAGCACTTATTTATTTTATTTCTCTTGTCATTGATTAATTAACTAATTTAATCTGATAAAAGAAAGGAAATATAGGTGATATTTTCTTTTCGACAAAAATTCTTTCGTGTTTATCATAGTTAAAATCTAATATACTAAAAACCAAAAAATTAGTTCATCTAAGTTTTTTAATGATGATGTGAAGTAAATTGAATAATTTACCATTGAAACTAATCAATTATTTTTTGCCAGCAATTAAATAAAAACCTTAAATACATGGGTCCCCATTACTGTTTATCTAAGGTCATGTCTTATTAGAAGAATTTGTCGAAGGTGACCTCTTGAAATCGTGCAACGTAAAGTATCATTTCTTAAAATTCTAATAATAATGTCAATATTGAAATAAAGGCATTGCACACCAGATCATAAATGAACAAATAGTTTTACACGGAATAAGTCTATAACTTCTCCAGTTATAAATTGAGAGTCGAGAAAGTGTTCTATAGATGAAAGAGAATTCCTATACTATATATATGCTACTAGGAACATAAGATTGGTATTCAGATCTCGTTGTTTCTATCTTGGGTCATAATCAATGAATCTTGTCACGTTTTATGCCTTGCCGGCTGTCTATGGAGCTATAGGTCCATAGTGAGATTCTGGTATGTTGTTATAAGGTGCTTCTTTTCTCCCTGTTTACATCTGAATTTAAGCAAATCTATCATGTTGTGACAGGTGTATTTAATTTGTTCTATTCGTGATGGCGCGTGGGTGATCATCAATATAAGAAGGATATCAAGCTTTGTAATCATTTTTTGTTTCTTTAATACCATCGGACATTGTTTTTTAATTTAAAGGAGAACAATATAGCAAGTCAATAAAGGGAATAGAACTAGTTTTATTTATGTGTAGTAGAATGAAAAATGAGCTAAATTTTTTGTTCGAAGTTTGCATTTGCTTTCAAAATTCATAAAATGCTATATTTGTTTTGACCCCCATAGATTAAATAAAAATTTAGAAAAAAAAAATATCATTTTAATTTATTTTTCCAGACGGATAAGTCTTTTATGTCGATATCATTAAGTGCTTCGTCAAAGCAATTTAACTGTTCATTTTTTAAAAACTTTTTACTTCAATCATATTTTCGCTTAGAAAATAAATTAATGAATAATGCTATATTTTGTATAAGTCCTTCTTAAGGCACTAATATACTTGTTTTTATAGTATTTTGCTGAAAATTTATCAAGTTAGTAGAAAAGAAAAACATAAAGTTTGAAAAACATGGAACATCTTAAAATAATTGAAATTAGGTAATTTCTAGAAGTACTTTAGGAACTAAATGCTATAACATCTTTGTTAAATGTGTTTATAAGAAACTGCTACACTATTAGCTTCTAAAAAGATCTGCAAAATTTTCGTAATTTTCTTCTGCACTTCATTTCTTTTTCTAAATGAATAATAACAACTCTGCAAGTTAATGGTTTGAGCTTAAAAAACGATTGTTTTTTTGAGGGGCAGAATACTTTTATGTAAAAATTTCAAGGTGTAAAATTAACTAAAAAATAATTTTTTTGTTTAGTACACAAATAACTTTGCTATGAAGAAGGTTAAATTTTTTAATGAAATAACGAATTTAAAAGAAACAAACCCAGCAATAAGAGTAGCAATTTATTTAACTGCCATGAAATTCCATTAAATTAGATAACCTGAGCAGTTAATTACTTTTTTACAACTTGCTTGCCAATATATTTTTCTAATTTATTGGTCAATTTCTATAAAAAAAGATTATTTTTGATATCTATGGTATTTCTTTGGCTAATAACACAGTTGGATTTTGTGATTTGATTGGCACAAAGATTTTGTTGAAATGCGCCAAAATGGCAGTAACAATAAAAAATTTAATGAAAATGTCATCAACTTCTGCTTTCGGGTAATAACTATAAAAGCCAATTGGAAATTTTTAGCCGGCTTGTTTGCTATAAAATTTACTACTGTTATTCATGCTGCCAAATTTTTTAAACGAAATCACTTAAAAATTGAAATTGACAAACAATTAATAACTTTAGAGGCTTTTTAATATGGTGACGTACATTTATTTATTTAAGTTATATTTTTCAGTCAAATCTAATAGGTTTTAAAAAATATGTTCTTTCCGCGATATTTGCTAAAAGAATAAAGAATTAATTTTCAGCTAATATAATTCGCTTGATGTGGCGGTTTACATAAATATTCATTGCTTTCTAAGCTCAAGGTAGCGACGCAAATTTTCAATTTAGCTGTTTATTTAGGTAGAAAAACATTATCATAATAAAAGATAAAAGTTTTAGAATATCTTAGAACATGTTAACCGAATAAAGCTTTTTTTATTTTAAATCCATCAATCATATAAAATATTTTTATATTATTAAAAGGATAAAAAGATTACGACAAAGTAAACTAACAAATTTTAATATTAAAAATGTAGGATGAATGGAGGATATTAACTTTTTACACCCAAATATTTTCATCATTGAAGATTGGCGATTCAAAAACTTTTTACATATGAACATATGTATATTACATGAATTTTATGGCCCCTCAAAGGGATATTGAAGAATTTTATTTACGATACCTATTTTAGGGGTTGAGGATAATATATCCTACAGAGTTAAAACCTTTCAAAACTTAAGTGCAGTGTTAAAATGTTCCAATGAAAGGAGTTTGATTGATAAATTTCCTAAGTCACATGGATAGAAAATAGCCCTAAAAAATATATCGTTCAAATTAAGTAAGCTATTAAAGTCATATTTTGTCAATATAAAACCCTAGAAATGAGTATTTCGGAACATTATATTCTAGTGAAAAGAATATAAATTTTAGGTATATATTTTATATGTACATTATTTACCTTTAGATCTTTGTACTATCTGGGGATGTATTCTGATTTATATTAATAGTAACTTAATAGTTCTTTTTTACTATATGCTATTAAGATTTTCCGAGGGTGTTAAAAGGAGAAAATTGAAATCTTTAATAGAAGTTCAGCTCCTCATTTCATCTAACATTTAAAGTTGAAAACCAAATAAAACACTTAATGATATAATAACTTTTAGTATTGAAAATGTTTTGAATGATGTCCTTTAATTTTAAAAGTTTAATTTTTCCTGCTGGTTATGTAAATTTTTATTATGTAATAAAATTCATTTTAATTATTTATTTAATTGATTTTAATGTAAAGAATAAACTTCTTTATTAAAGGAAGGGTATTAAATTTTTTGAGTGTTCATTACAAATATCATATAAGCCGCAAATTGTTTGAGAAAATTATATAAAAAATAAAAAGCATGAAATTTAAAATCGTTTGTGATGTTTCAGTGTTTAATATTTAAAAATAGCTTATTGTTAGTATAAAATTTAAAAGCTGTTTGCAATGTTTGACCATATTGTATTAACTAATTAAAATATCTTCTAAGCTTTGCCTTGAATGAGATAATTTGGTAATGCAAGTTTTTTTAAGATTTGTGAAATTTTACAACTAATTTTTATATTGAAATATTTAAAATTTACTTTTCCGCTTTAAAAATTTTTTTATTTTTTTAATTTCCTTAGATTTTAGCATTAAATGCAACCATCAGGACTTAACTTCTTTAATACAAAATTGGAAATTTGGTAATATATGTATTTGAAAAAACATTTAGAGACAAAAGCCAAGTTGAATTTAATTAAATCTGAGTATAAGAAAACTAATCCTAAATTAAAGCTGAAATCTACAACAAACTCCAAATTTCTAAAAAAAAGGGAAAAGTTTTGCAACTTTCTCCAAACTTTTCAGTTAATTTCTCGTCTTTACAAAACTCTTTAGTTTCAATTTTTACGCCTAAAACGAATTTATAGGAAGCTAATTGTGATAAATTTCTATTTACAAAAACATAAGAATCAGCTAACTATAAGCTTTGATAAACGGTAAAATTTCCTTAAAATACTACCAATGTTTATCCAGAAGATGGTAAATTTAAATCAAGATTAATCTTGACATTAAGCTCATTACATGGGATCAAGGAATGTTCTTCAAATGAAAGACTTATACCCAAAATATATATTTGTATAATTTTAATTTTTATGTAAACCTTATACACATATGGAACAAGATTTCAAAGTAAAATTATAAGGGGTATGGTAGTTATTAACTTTAAAAAGGACTCTGAGATCATCAGATGTGTATATCTTGCATGACTGATTTTCTCTCCTTCACAAAATATGTTTAAAGAACGCTTTTGTTTAGGTAAAGTGTCAGATGCTAACATTTTGATTAATTGGTAATACTTAATATTCTAACAAGGAGGGTGACGACTACTTCCTTGCAAAATTTAAACCCCAACACAATATCCGAATATAATATATTGATTTTTTAACTGAATTTTATTATTTCTTTTGTTACTTAAATTTGATTCAAATTAATAATCAAACACGAAAAATGTTTGAATTTAATTAAAAAATTTCCAAATTAAATTGTATAAAGGTTTAAAGGTTAGTTCTACATGACTATTTGCTTTTCCTTGAAAAAACAAAGGAAAAATTCAAGGCATTCTGTCATCTGACATACATTCTCAGTTTAGAAATAGTATTTTCTTCTTTCTTTTTCTATTCTTGAAAAATAAAATGCTTAGACAATGATTTCCGGCGGTAGAAACAGCAGTTGAAGTGCTTAAAAAACATGTGTAATTCCACTAATAAACTGCATTCGCACAGAAGAAATTATAATACTATTAAATTTAGCAGCGTATTTGCTAATAATAAGAGTTCTACTAGTAAATATTCTTGTAAAGCTTGCAGTAATTTGTGCTATGCGACAACAGTGCTATTGAACTTTTGCACATTACTTTGATAGCTTGAACTGTAATGTTATTTGCTACTTTTTATGGTGTCTTCTCAAGAAAATCTTAAATCACAAGTTAAACGTATCCTAGTTCAATGAACTTATCCTTTAAAATGCAATTAAATCTGAGTACTATAAATTGTCTTGCACTTAAGCATTATTTGTAAGTTTAGTGTACACAACCCTTACTAGCATGTACCGAATAAAAACTTTTATAGTATCGAATTTCTGTTGACAAAAAACATAAAGAAAGAGTTTAATATATATTTTGGTTTGTTTAAAAAATTATTGAAAGTATTTATTGACAGCAAAAATTTATTTAGGTGGAAATGTCTTCTGGAATATCTTTTTGCTTATTCATTTTCCTAATTTTTATTTCAAAATATGCACAGTCACCACTTTCTTTAAGCTACTCCCCATAATTCTTGAAGGACAAAAAAAAGTTTCAAAACAACTTTGAGTTTAAAAAGAACACAAAGATTTATATAAAGTGTATAAGAAAGTGATGGTGCGATAAATTGAGTTAGAAACCCTCTAAAATATTTTCCATTTAAGGGTTAAAACCACCTTGTCGTTTGCTCTTTTACAATAAAATGAATAAATTTTGAAATTCTAAATAGAAGTGTGGTATTGTTATTTCTATATATAGAAAATATAGTGTTGATCCTTCCAACCACAGTAGTCGTCACAATTTATATTCCTTTTAATCCTTTATGAATATAAAATGCATGGCATAATATAATTGGCAAAACCAAAATGGAATATTTAATTAAATCCCATGGCCAATGAAGGGATTGCCTGTGATTCATTTAAGTAAGCCTTAAGCTTAAATTCCCTTGATATAATTTTTTAGTTTATAATGAATTTTATTTACCGCTACAAACGTTTATCAATTGTTTTGTTTACCTCTTTTTTAAGGTTTTTATATAAATAAATTACTTGATATTTTGATTTCTCTAAAACAAAAAAAGGTTCAGAGATATTAAATTGTTTATTGTTCTACTTACAATTAGTTATTCCCTTTTTTAAACTTGATTGTTCTTTTATAACTTTTTTTTATATTTTTTGTTACTCTTGAACAGTTAACGGTTTTAACCTTTTTTTCTTATTTAGTGAATATTTTCTGGTATTTCCTTCCTTCTTTGATTGCTGCTTCCATTATTTCTTTCGCTTTTCTTTGTGGCTGTTTTTAATTTTTATAGACTATAATGAAACTTTGAAATCATAATATCGGATCTGTGTTGATTTAGATTTTGAAATCGAAACCAGGCCTTCTTAAACTATGGGTCGCGACCCTAAATGGGGTCGCGTAGCAAAACTCTGGGGTCGCGAGAGATTTTAATGTCAAATATTTAAATACACGATTTTATTATATTTCTTTTTCCTTTAATTTTAATTTAATACTTACCACTCAACGACTGCGTTGGAATAAATTCGAGCAAACTAAGACGTTCAGAATCCTTTTTTATTTATATTTTTACAAAGAATGCAATTTTGATGAAAAATATTGCTATAATTTTTGTAACTATAATAAATACAATTTTAAAACTTTTTGTGCAATTTTTAATTTTACATTTTTGTATGTTTCTAAACGAGTTCTAAAACTATATATTTTCATATGTATATGTAAATTGTTACCTAATAAATACATCATCAAAAAATATTAATTTATCTCCCTTTGATATTTATATGGGGTCGCCCAGAAATTCGCAATCATAAATGGGGTCGTGAATGAAAGAAGTTTAAGAAGCCCTGGTTTAAACTAAAAATACTATAAGGGGTGAAGGTCGCAAAGAAAAACTAAGCGGGTTTCTTTGATGACAATTAAACACAAGTTTACTGGAGAAAAAAATTATTTCCATAAACAAAGAAAGTTTCTATGAAAGAAGCATCAAACAAAAATTTTGTAAAAATTGGAAATTATAGTTTGCAGAAATTTACAGAAAACTTATTCAGCTCTCTTTAAACTTTGAAGCTTATTAGAAAGTATTGAGAGTTTTTATTCGAATTCAACTTTCTGAATTTTATTTCGGCTTGCTTTGAAGTAAAATTAAAAGCTCACAAATTTTAAACAAATGACAAGTTTTTGGCAGCTTGGAAGAAATTCCTTTAGAGTTCCTGTCAACATTCTCTAGAGCCCTGCGAAGCCATTTTAGATACATAACTCTAAAATTTTGTATTAGATTAGATTAAGTGGATCATGTAAAAGCTTTTTGCAAATATTGGATGGAAATTTTAATTTTTATTCGATAGAAATGAAATTTACCCAAATATTTTGAGCAATATTAAATGAAAATATTGTATACTTAAAGGGAGCACCAATTTTACGAACAAATTTGCTTTCAGTTAAAAGCTACGAGAGCTAAAAAAAACTCTAAGGAAATTATGCTATAAATAGAGTTTCTGGTGGCAAAAAGATTTATTCAAATTTTCAAACTTTTGTCATATTATGTGTTGGAAATTCTTCGTAATAAAAACCTGTTTGCTCGATAAAATTGTTTTCCTTGAAATTATAAACTGTATATGTATAAAAATATCTATACATCAAGGTATAACACGCAATCCTTAAACACAAACTTCAGTAATGTTTAAGGTATTCAATGCTATTAAATAAGGATGTGTTACGGAAAGGTGTAAAAAAATCTTTAATTTCTAAAAATACTACTACGGAAATAAAAGATTTAATTCTTTCCGGAAGGAGTGAAAAAGACAATAATGAATCTATTATGGATTCAAGCGTAAGTTTTAGATTCATAATTAATTTGTGTTAGTAACTGTAAAACACCTAATAAATTTAAATGCTCTCTTAATAAGGAAGTGTAGTTATATTCCAAGCTTACTGATATTACGTGTTCTTAAAGAGCTTAACAAATTATTCTTTTGTGATATTTATATTTTGTGATAATAGTGAAAAAGTGACCTATTTCTCTAAAAAATGACCAAAAAATGAGCTGGAAGAGGAGGTGATTTTTAAATTAAAGAAAAACTCTTGTAAAGTTTTATGAAATGTTAATTGCTTCTTGTTAGAGTTTAGCTAAAGCAAGCAATACATAAATCATTTTTGTTTATAAAAAATTTACTAGATAAGAAAAAGTACAAAAAAAACTTAATATTGGTTTTTCGTGGTTTGAACATTACTTTTTCATCCACTTCATTCTAGAAAATGGTCATTCAGTTCACAGAAGTTTTATATTTATGCCACAACTCAGGTTTTCCATAAAAATTTTAAATAAAGGATTTACTCACTATTTTCATTTATTACTGAATTTAGACTATATAAACTCTAATACCAATTTCATCACTTTCTCTGCTGTAAATAAAAAATCTATGTATTTTAATGGAATGAAATTTGAATTAAAAAATTTGTGTCGGAGATTTTCATACAAGGTCAGCCTTAACATTATTAGTAGTAACATTTGAAACATACGTAGACAACCAAGAATTTTAACTGAAAAGTTATGAAGACTGTCTATTGCTAATAAGAAAATCCATAAAAAACTATTAATGTTACACTTTAATGGTACTTCCACTTTAATGGTCTCTGCATTCGGATCGAAATTTATGCACGCTTTTGTAATTTACAATTTTGCATGAATTGATATTTACAAAAGTTATACCCAATGCGACGATTAAGTGCTAAGAAAGAATTTAATGCAAGTGTATAATGTCGTTTGGCATATCGGAAAAATTGCATCATACAATTTTTAATTGCAGCTGACACAATTGAACACGGGATATATGAGCCATATATATCACCCGCGTCTTTATTTTGCAGTCATCTAACTTTATACTAGGATGAACTTAATAATTATTGCCTTAATACAAGATCATTTGTTTTTTATTTCAAAAAGGCAAACAACTTCAAAGTACCATAATTTAATTTGAAATATTTTGAAAGTATTAAAAATATAGTTTCACTGAACTGAATAAAAAAAATTAAATGAAAGTAAAAAAGATATGGACTTTATTCTTAGAAGAAAAAAATTTAAAACGCTTTCAGGAAGAAAAATAATATTTTTTATCTCAACAAACTACAACTAACATAGAAAATCAATTGCTCAGTAAAAGCTAATAAAAAGTCCAAAATTTGTAATCCAATGTAAACAGCTCTAATTTAAATAAAGGCTTTTGGTTAAATCGTATCAAGATTGAGCTTCGCTGACAAGGTTATATCGCAAGTCCTTTTGGTAACTTATTACTTATTAAAATGAAACAGATAAACACTTTTCAGTCACCACTACCCATTCTAAAAGCAATAATCCTTAGGTTATTGAAGTATAGAAAGTACCAGCCTCAAAGGCAACTTAAAAATATAAACTACAAACCGAATTAAAAATAAATAACAGGATAAGACATTAACAGCACCTCGCAGATAATTATGCTATGTATAATTGTAAAATTGTAATATTTATCCCTTTGAATGGATATTTACATATTTCGGTCTCATTCTCATTCATGTGTGGACTTTAACCAATTCACTCCTTATATCGCACAATTTTAAAAGCGTTGAGGTAACGATGATATTTTCGGAACTAGGTTATATTTGAAAAAACTTAAACCTTTGTAACGTCCCTGAATTGAACGTCGAGCACAAAGTAGAAACTATAAACAAAAAATTACTTGTAAACCTTTATAAAATAAAACCTGTCCATTTTTATAGCAATCATGAATTTTGTTCGAAAGTTTTAATAAAATTCAATAATTTTTAGAATAGCAGCGGTAGCTGGATCATCAGACCTTATAAATTCTGTTTTAAGTGAATCACTAAATTTATTGAAATCAGGAAAAAAGAAATCAATTTTAAAACCTTTGGCGAAAACCAAAGATGATCTAGAAAGTTCTCAAATAGAAAATTCTACCGATATTAAATATCTTTATTTAAATTTTAATAATGATCATATTTATAAGCTATTAGAAGAAACAATTGAAGAGCGTTTAGATTGGGATAGATTCAATCGTAAATATGATACCTGGAGAAGCGTAAAATTCACTCAAAGCCTTTCTATAGAAATCAAAGATGTCTTTAAACGCGCTAGGCTTAATAGGTAAACATATAATTATTATTTTTATCATAAAAATACATTTATTACGCTCTAGGTACAGAGTTATCTGCTTTGTTTCAATTATTGAAAAACGACAACAAGGAATGAATTACAGCATGCGTTTCTTAATGGACCCAAAACTCGATAAGTATGCAACTTATACCCAACATCGAGGAACTTATTCATTAGTAGCAACAGTTTTTCTGGTTTATAAAGATTAGTTAAATATTCATAATAAAATGAAATAAAATTGCAAATACTTAATTGTCTATTAAATTAATGAGCTGAAATGACCGAAAACGGAAAAACCAGTTACGGTTTGGTTGAAAAGTTGTTTTATCAGAAGCACTTTTTGGTGTTGTTGTGCTTGAGGTTCACTTAAATATTTGTTTGTTTTTTATGTCAGTTTTATATATTATTTATAGTTATATATATTATTTTTTTAAAGGTTTCAAATTATTGTTTCTTTTAATAAATTTAACTCAAATGCAAAATTTAAATATTCCTGAGTGTAATATAAGTGTTGATACACCGAAACGAGATAAACTGTTTAAAGATGGTGTTCGTAGTGCGGTACGTGGTAATATTTTGGGTCAAGGTTCCTATGGCACTGTTATTAAAGCTGTTTACAAAGGTAATACAACTTTATTAGAAATTTATTTTTTCATTGCATTTTTTGAACAAAACAATTTTTATATTTTGGATATTTTTTGAATAACTCGAATTAAAATTTAGGTATACCAAAATTAATTTCAATTATATTCGTTTATATATTTTACCGTTCCCCGAAAATTTTCATATGAAACATTTAAAATAGTTAAACCAGCAATTTCAAATATCAATGTAATAAAAATTTTAACTGATATCCGTAAACATTTTTATTTTAATTTAAGACAATAGGGAAGTGACTGACCTAGCAAACAAATTTTAAATTTCATGTTCAAGTTGTTATGTCGCATTTCACGTTTATGTGAAATCCTACTCCAGTTCATCCCAACATATTCTTTCAATAAAACTTTTTTTTACTAAAATATTCACAAACACGGAAAAAACCAAAATTAAATTTCATAATCTCTTACAAATTGCATGAAAAATTTTAGGACATATAACATCCCCAAGTTACAACAAGTTTCTTTAACACGTTGGGGACGGTGCAGTTTTGACTATTTTGCTTTATCCGGCAGCAGTGAACATCATACGTTGCTTTATCTGGCGGTGCCTTGCACAAAATGTTGTATAGCAAGAATTAAAAGTTCATTTTAATAAAAAAATTATTTGTAACTACATAAAGTTTTTTTCATCTACAAGATTAGGGTCAATGTGTACTAGCGCCAGATAAAACATTCGCGTATGTATCACCGTCATGACGTCCTCGACGTATTTACATATATAATATTCCTTTAAAGTAAAAGAATAGGTCGAACCTCTTTTATTTATGAAAGTTCATTTAACAAAAGCTTTGTTCTAGGTAAAGCAGTAGCAGCAAAACTTTTAGAAGGGAAAAAACTTCAAACTCTTCAAAATGAATCCAATGTTTTAGGATGGAAGCATGAAAATATTGTTGAAGTTATAAAGGTATTCTTTTAAAATTGGTTAGAAAGTTTTTCTTTAAATTTAATCAAATATGTTTTAGATAGTAACTAACCCAAATTATGGTATTGTCATAATGGAAATGTTTTCAGGATTATGTTTACAACATGTTATTGATCAAATTCAATTGTCTTTATACCATAGGTTTCGGTAAGAAATGTTGATGTTCTACTACAATCCTTTCCAAGTAAAATAATCACAACAAACACAATGTTAATTAAGCTTAAAGGTAGCTTAGCCTGATTAAGGTTAAAATTCACTTTTTTCTTCAGAAAAAAATTTATTTAATAATCTCGAAAGGATTACTCATTACTAGAAAAAGGGATTTTATCCGAAATATTGAAGTTTGACAAAGGAATAAAAATCCCGGAAGAAAAACAATTTTTCGCATAGTAGCCTATTAGTAATAGTTTTTACTTTTATCTCATTGGGTGTTTTTAGACCAAATTGTGTAATTTGAAGTCTCGTTAGAGTTAAACCCTTAATGAGTTTTAAATTTATACACACAAAAATTTCTTAAAAATTCACATAATTTGTGAACATTATATTACAAAGAATAGAAAATTTAGGAAAAATATTTGTGAAATCGTGTATGTAATACATGTAATACAGATTGTACGACAAAGCATGGATATTATCTTCCTGGACTCGATCCTAAAATTAAATGTTTGTAAGGGGCAAAAACCCTTCAGAAGAGCTGGTCTGTGTTTTCATCTTCTCTTTTTCTCCTGCCAGGAGGCAAAGGAATAACTACTCCAATCTAAGTATTAAAACATTTTTTAAGCCACTAAGCTACACATAAACTTCATGGTAAAACTTTAATAAAATTGATAAAAGTTTGCACTCTCAGGGCTCTTCACTACGAAAGTAAAAATGTTAAGAACATAGATTTTAAGTTAAAAGTTGAAAGCCTTCCTAAGATTCCTGCAAAATGTTTGCGATAGTAGAAAAATCACTATAACTTTAGTTAATGATCATTCACTAAAGCATTACAATTTTGAAAACATTCAGTGCTCCCTCTCTAAATTAACTCAAGGGAGATTTTTAACAATCTTCACAAACACCTATAATACTTGATTCAATTTAAAATTTATATCCTTTATATTACGTTTTAATCAAACCAAAAATGTTTCGGTAGTTTCGTTTTGAATTATTTTGAGTATATTCCAATACAATGAGATCATGAGCTTGGTTATTTTACAGTAAGGTAAATTTGAATTTAAAGCTAATTTTTTTAAAACTGTAATCTTATAAATTGTTCATCTCATCATCATTGCTAAATTTACGCATAATTTATCCATTAGAAGTTTCTACAATTTTCTTGATAATTTACCCCCATTTATTCCACTGAAAAGTATTTAGGGAATTGAATTAAATTCGATTCTAATATGGGGTTGATTTTAATTAAGAAATTGGAAAAGTACTATATTCTTCACGGCTTTTCAATAGAGTTTCTTTTGGTGACGTGCATATGTCTCACATATAGTTCAATAAAATCGTAATTGCTATTAATACAAGGGAAATCTAATGTTCTTCTATAAAGATATAATCTATAAGTCATTTTACCATTGCAACATTTATGCAGTTCCAAAAAGTTCCTAAACTAATTCATACTTAAATTAATGCCCCACTCAAATTACTTTGAAAAATTAGCAGATGGCTGCTCGCCTTTAACTTGTATGAATAGAATTGAAGATACAATCTAATGTTTTAGGGTTGCAAAAATTATATTGAAGACCATCTGACTGTATTTGCTTGGAACTATATAGAAAATATATAAAGAGATAAGCAATAATACACAAACAAAAGAATGCAAATTATAAGTATTTGATGCAGAATTTGAATTTGTTACTGTTACAATTGCACTATTTCTCTAGGAAGAAAATAAATTAGGCACTGATAAAGCAATTTATGACCAAGCAAAATTAAAAGTTTAATAGCAAGCTATTTTACTGAACGAAAAATAGTTAAGAGGTAAAAGAAGCTCACCTAATTCAGGGAGAATGGTTACAGGAGTATTACCTTCTAATGAATATAAAGAATATATTAAGCATTTTTTCCTCTTTTATATGCTTACTTTGAACCAAACTTGCCATTACAAATTAAAAGTTTCTAGGAGATGGAATAATAACCTTTTTCATCTGTAGTAATTTTCCGATAACAACGTTTAATCGAAATAAGATCTTTGTATCATTTAGGTAGGAAATATTTAATACAAGTTACCTCAAAAATATTCTGAAAATCTTAAAGGCAAAATCTTCTAACGAGTACAATCCACAAATATTTTAATGTACTTAAACTTCCATTATAATACCCTCCATATCCAGAAATGAAACGGTAGGACACAAAGACAATTTTCTGAATTCTCCAATGGACTGTCATATTTTATCTCTAATAATGTCTCACTTTACTTACTTACTCACTCACTCACTCACTTACTCACTTATCTCACTTTTGAACACGCTGTACATGATATTCCCAGGATAATGTCAACCGGCCTCTAGTAGCATTAACAGGCTCAGCATTCATTTATAAGAAGCATTACTATTCCTTTGTCTGGTAGCTCATTTTTTACTATTACGAAGTATTGAACAAAAACCCTTCTATCCACCATTTTGTAGAAATGTTTTTGAAGGTTAAAAGCTTTAAATTTTCCTAAAATAGATCATTTTTCAAATATTTTCAAATATTTTCTAAAAATTTTAGAATAATCTGAAAGCTATAACGAATATATGTATGTTATGCATGTGAGCTTACGTATCTGACAGTTTTTTTACCCCCTGTGATGGTTCAAAACTTTAATATCTGCCAATCACCTTTATCCAAAGTGGTTTTACAGTATATACGATTTATGCAATTCAATTTTAATTTTACACTTAATATTTTTTGAAAATCTTAATTTTAGTACACATGGATTCAAATTCAAATTAAAATTCGTTTACCCCTTTATTTTTTTCGCCTTTAATTAGTAAAATGCCTTGACTTTTAAGGCCATAACTTATTAAAATCTTTTGAAAACTGAAAATAAAATATACTTGAGTTGATTTTGATTTCTACAAAGTGATGTTTACCATAAAAAGCACATCGTTAATATAAGTTCAATAACCATTAGGCTGATATCCTAAAAAACTAAGACTTATGATGGATAATTTACACTGCTAAAAATTCTGTAAATATTTTTTGAGACCGAAGTTACTTCTTTTTTAGAAAAGTTTAGTTGTAGAATGTTCTCTTTCGTGTAGACTTTCAAATGCCCCACCAAAAATTCATACAAATTTGTAAAATTTAGCTTAATCTATAGTTTTAACTTATAATAAATTAATTTCTCATCATTTCATAATAAATTATTTGAGAAAAAAAGCATACAGTTTGCTGTTATAACTAATCAAACCATATTCAAGCTTTGTTTTTTATTCGAAGGATTGATAATTAAGACATACTACTAATTTTTATAGTTTAAGGTTCAAAGTTAAAATATTAAAAATATAAATTATTAAATAATATTATTTATAGAATTGTTTTAGATACCTTAAGCGGTTTATGCTACTGCCATGAAAAGAAAATTGTTCATTTGGATATCAAGCCACTAAATATTTTAATTGCATTTGAAGGAGACTTAGAATATCATCAAAACAAAGTCGGTTATAAGTGTAAACTTTGTGACTTTGGATCTTCAATAAAATTAGGAAATAAAGACAATCTTACAAATTCTACCAAAGTGATAAATAATTTGAATTTGAAAAAGTAAAATATTTAAGAAACACAGTTTTTTTTTAAGGGTACTGTTAGCTATATGCCACCAGAAGTTTTTCTTAATTCATATATTACGACATCAGTTGATATTTTCTCCCTGGGAATAACAATGTGGCAGCTAAAAAGTGGTCAATATCCATATGCTGCGCTTGAATCAAATAACGCTATAGTCTATAGAGTTGTTAAGGAAAATCTAAGACCCGATGATATTTCTTTAAGACACTTAAAGCTAACAACAGCTAATCATAATTGTTTATGTTCTCCATTTAATATAACCCACTCAAATAGATCAATTGAAGATATTCAGTTAATATTATCATCTACCTTAGAAAATCAAAAATATTTTTCACTTAAAAGTCTCAATAAGTCACACAAACAAAACAATCAGAAATTAGTAATTAACAAAAAATTAAAATTTAAAAATGCTAATGAAGGATATTCACAAAAATTACAACGAATATCTCCTTCAGTTCGAATAATTACAGCAGATGAAGGAAATTTAGTTACAGATATTACGAAGGAGCCAAAAATTAAGTCAAGTCTTAAAAATATTTTTAATGATCCAGGCAAAGATGTTAAGCTGGAACAAAAAGAATCACAGTATATTTTACTATATAAGCAATGCTGGGAAAGAGATCCAAGTAAAAGACCTAAAGCACATACTCTTTGCCAAGTAATCGCCAGTCTTATGATTGAATATTTTAGTGAGAAACCTGCTGCTTAAAATAATATGTTAAAAAAAAATTTATTTTTGTTATTTCGTTGTATTAAATAAAATTTGTTGGAAAAAACGAGATTTATACTTTCAAAACAATTAAGAGGTTTTTTTACCTTAGACGCTTGAAAAATTGACTATTTTTATAAATTGTTGTTTTAAATTGCTGTTATGACAACAAACATTGTTGTACTCTACATTCAACAACTACAACTACATTCATTTTATTCACTTTTCAAAAATAAAAACAACAAGTACACTTGACTGTTTAAGTATTAAAAAATCTGCGCTGTTGAAGAATCCGTAAAGGGAGACCATCTAAAATAAATAGTTTTAGATTTGGCATATACCTGACTGTTGGACAAGCATCAAATTTAAAAATATTTGCATAAAGTTTAAAATTTGGGCTTAAAGAATATTTTTAAATATTACTTAATTTGTCTAATTTCTTTTGAGGTATTTATTTAGCAAAATATTAGTGAAAAATAAATGTTTATGACTTTATACTTATTAAATGAGTTCGTTACTACCAATAGAGTATCAATTTTTTATTTTATTACGGTGAAGTATTAGTTTCCCGAAGGTTCAATTAAATCAATTATAATCAAATAAAAAATTTTTATTGAATTTTGGTAAAAGCAGCAGCAAAATTTAGCGTTAATATGCAGAGTGGCTTTAGGACTAGATTCACATTCCATAGCAACTTTGTAGCAAATATTATTGACTGGTATTTTACTAGTAATGCTTAATACTAGATTCTTAAGCAAAAACATATTTTCAACAATACATAAATAAATGTTATTACTTCAAAAGTTCCTAATTGCCAAATTATCATAAATTAAATAATTCACAATTAATCCCGACATTTCTGTACGAATTTCTCAGTTTAGTAATAATTTAAGCTATTATTAAGTTTCATTCAATATCTATTGCTTTACAATAATAAAACCCTTTGATTTTTTAATAAAATCATTAGCCGCATGTAAATTTTTCAGTTTAATTTTTAGGTTGCAAATTTGTGTATCACAAAAGGATGTTTAAAATATCATAATGATTTTATCCGACTACTTATCTTAACTTTAAAGACTAGAAATTCTATTTGTTTTTACTAATTTTTTAGTCAAGCCTTTTTATGAATTAGTTCGGTTTCTCGTCGTAAGGTCTAAAAAATAATATTAACCATTAGAGTTCTAATTTTAACAAACAATACTAATTTTAGATGTATATAATTAGATATTGGTTGCTTTAAAAAGAAACAAGAAGATAAAATAAATTTACCTTAAGTTCTTCTTCAATTTTATCCGTTAAAATTTTTCTTGCTTCAACGTCAGTACTATTATGACTTCTTAAATCTTCAATCATATTTTTAATTTCAATCGGTTTTCCAATTTTTATTGTTACTCTTCCACCAAATTTTAGTAAATGTGGATATTTATTCGGTAAAACTGAATCCATACCTTCATGCCAAATAGGTATAATAATTGGAAGTACTGGACATTCATAAAGTATTCTTCCAACACCCCATTTAAGACGAAGATGTTCTTTATTTAAATTAACTTTACCTTCGGGAAATATATGTAACCAATCTCCATTAATTAATTTTTGTATACATATATCAATCGCAGGCTGATATACACCTGAACCGCGTACAACTGGTATAACTTTACCTAAAAGGAAAACTCTTGATATCATTTTATAAACAAAATAGCAAATTACCTAGCATACAAATAAATGAATGAAATTTATTTGTAAAACATACATCGTGTGCTGCTAATGACCATCTTGTTGTATTTTGTCCACATACTTGGTTTAGAGGAAGAGTTCCTTGTCAACAATAATAAAATAAGATTTATTTCAAAATATTTTTCAAAGAATTCATATTTTATTCGAATCTTACCCCACACACCAGGATCATCAAAACAAGAATAATGATTTGAGATAGTAAGTAATGGAACCCCTTTCGGCCTTTTTCCGATTGCATCAGTCAGTATTTTTTTGTTATAAACTTTCGTATTGGTTAGCCAAACTAAATTAAAAAACAAAAACAAAATTTTCATTAAAGCATTGATTAAAATAAAAGAAAAATCTATAAAACAAGTACACTTTATCTATCTAACTTCATCTTTATGGGTTACTTCGGCTTTTCTTAAAAACTTTTGTATTTTTTATGTTACTTCTTTGCTTATAGTGAAAAAAACAATTTGAATTCATAAAAATTCAAGAGGGGATAGGCATTTTAAAATAAGGCAAAGAAAGGTACAAAATGTTTATACAATATAAATTAAAAGAATTGATTTCCTGACAATGGTGTTCATTACAATCAGCATTGTCATTCTACCTAACTTTTATCCTACAACTTTTAAATACATTCACGTAATAATTTATAAACGATGCATTGTATGTAAAATATTTCAAATTTAGCTATCAGACAATTTTTCTTTGGTTTTCTTTTTTGGCAAATGTCAATGTTAAAGTGGTCATCTGATACTCGTAGTTTAATACATTTCTATATGAGCTTAAATTCACTGTGATACCCAATTGAATCAAATATCGCCTATTTTCTTAGCCAATAGGCTTATTATGACCAGTGGAAAGGGTACTCCCTGAACTATTTAGGAAAAAACAAAATAAAACTTCGAAGCTCTATGTCATTTTATCCTATTAATTCAAAAATTCCAGTTGTATTTTCCTCTCATTTAAGAAAACCTACCGTGTAGCTGAATCTAGTCGATTAATAAAAATTTAAGAAATACTTTTATTGATTAAAATATTATTTAAAAAAATTGATCTAAAAAAATTTGAAATTTATTTAACTCACCCAAAATTATTTTACTAAATAATCCAACCGAAGAAGTTGCTATGGCACTTCCTAAATACCACCAACGTGGTGGATTTCTAAGTAACGGAAATATCCAATCAAAGTAATACGTTTTTTGATTTTTTATTTGCTAAAAAATTAAAAATAAGGAATTATTAAAAATAAATTAATTTTTTTATCTATAAGGGTAACAAATTTACCTTTCTACGAAAAATGTTCATGTTTGGAAAAGTATATTTTGTAAATTCGATTTGATTACAAAAAAGTAGCATTATGATTTGGATTTGACGGAAAATTCAACTAAGATGATCGAATTGTATACGTTTATAACCGTTATAAAATTTACAATAGATAGATTTACGTCAATATATTTAAATGATTCTTCAAAATTTACAATACAAATAAAAAGAAAGAAAAATTTTTAAAATTGGAATAGGATGAATTGGGGAGTTTTCAGATATTTTAATAACATTAAAAGTAACTTGAATATTTAAATAAAAATGATTTTTAATGCAATCGGGGAAAGTATATAGTATAATACCGATAACTTAGAAATGCTGAATAAATAGTAAATTATGTATAAAAAGTCAAAAAATTGTGGTTTTCATTTATTTATATTTTATTATACCTAGTTTCTTGCTGTAGGAAGTATAATTAAAAACTTTTGAAGAAATCGTTTTACTTTTTTTATCATAGAAATGAGCTTCATTAAAAACAATTTCGACAACTACAAAATCATAGGATGGCAGAATGAAAATAAAAAAATTAAGCTTTGGTATTGAAAACAATTCAAATTGATACGAAACTATTAAATATAAATAATAAATTAAATAAAATCTTTAGGTTGAATGTTGGATAAAATTGCGTAAATTATAATTAATGTAAAATCAATAAATGACTGTATATCAAATAACTACAAATGGCAAACTCCTTACATTCAATGCAATAAACCTATGCTAGAAAACGAAAAGACACCGTTATAACTTATATTTATGGCAGAGCACTAAATTTAAGTTTCTAATTTTTAATCTAAGCCAAAGCTAAGGTAAATAACATCTAAGTAGTCGAATCAGATGCTCAGCGTGCTAAGCAATTTCTATACAACATTAAAAATTTATTCGAAATTATTGAAAACTGTGTTTCATAAACTCAAATACAATTTTAGTTTTAGTTTTTAGGATCACCCTGACTCCCAGATTTTTAATAAAATAAAAGAAAGCTATCATTTTCCCTAGTGATGTTGACAGTTCTATTTGAACGGATAAGAGAATTGCTTCAAACAGGTTCCAGCTCATTTTTGATTTAAGTCAATGAAAAAAATTTAAGATACGTTTCGAATAGCAAATTAAATATAAAGCAACATAAATATTTTAATAAATGAATAATAGGAAGGCTAAATATTGTTAAAGCACATCAAATTCATTTTTGGGTTGCTTCACTCAGCCAACTTTAACTGTAATTTTTTTTAAATTTCACTCAGGCCCGACATTTAATGTTATTGCATCTATTGCATTACTCATCACACATACACACACATTGATAACTGGGATTGCGATGCGCTTTTATTAAACAAATAATGCATTCATTTTAAATCTCAATAATAAAAAGTAACGTTGTTCGAAGTTTGCTCACATCATTCCACCATTTCCAAGACTTAGAAGGACGTTAATTAAGATTTTTCAAATGAAAATTTTAACAGCTAATTGAAAAGTTGCTCAGAGTTCACTTACAAGGGCTAAAAACGGTAAAATTTTTGTCAAATTTGTTTTATTTTGTAAAAATAAATTAAAAATCAAAGTATCCGATTTAATATAAAATTAGTGAACACAAAGAAATAACTCTATTATTTATATTTCACCTTCCCTTTTTAAAAATTATATAATAAATAAAATTACCATAAATAGAATTCATACATTTATATATATAATTATGCAAAATGCATAATGAATAAATTAAATTCATTATTTTCAAACATTGAACATAAAAAATTAATTATACTATCTTTATTTTATTTTTTAAATAATTATTTTATATATAAATATATTAAGCGAAAAAACTTTACACTAAATTTTGTTGGAGCTTTAATTAATTTTAGTAAATTCTTGTTATAATATAAATCAATAAAAAGTATTCAAAATTTATACGACAATAAGAGACCTGAAGGATTATGCGTTACATTTGATAACTTATTAATAATTCTTATTTATTGAAATATATTTTAGAAGACTTATGGGATAATATTACCTTTTTTCTCCAGATAATTTCTTCTATTTTTTATAAAAAGTACGAAATATAAAAATAAAATAGTGATGAATTATATTTTCTATATTTTTTAAAAAAGCTAGCGAAATTTCATCCTTTCTTTTTAAATTAATTAACTATATAAAAATATTGGTTAATTTACTATTTCTAAGGATTGTTTTTGTCTTTAAGTTAGTCAACATTTTTGATGTAGAATTTCCGTTTCACGCCTTAGAACCTAAAAAACAAATAATGGATAATATTTACTGGATGTGATATGGTGAAATAATTAAAGGAAAATATAATATAAGTTTTTACAATTTTTAGTTTGTTTTCAAAAAGTATATACACAGAAAGGAAACCACATGAGAAAATTTAAATCAAATATGAAAATATAACGTAAAAATAAAATTTAAAAAAGTAATAGAATTAATTCATAGGAAATGTAATAAACTCAAGTGAATCAAAAACTAATTGTTTTTATAGTTAGACTGCCGTTATACGAGCAATCAAGCGACCTACCGTTATAATTAATATTAATAGACAAGTATTGATAAATTCAATCAAAATAAGAAAATGCTCAGTGTTAAAAAAAATGAATTGAAATTTCATCGTTCTAATGGAGTGCTAGAAAATCAAAGTCATCTGTTTTGAATTAATGTTTCATTTCCAAGTCTTTAATAATAAATTTTTTAGTATTTAAACAAACAAATCGATACCAAACTATAACCAAACTGTACTAGTTGTAGTTTTTTTTATAAATTAGGGTTTCCCTCTTATATTTTATTGATTTTTCAAACGAATTAACTAAGAAATTCAGTTCTGGCTTTAAAAATTGACTTTAAAATATACAAAATTTGTTTTTGTGAACATTTTGTTTAAGAATTTGACATGTTTTCCCAAACTAGTAGAAATTTTATAACCAATTATTTTTGCTATGCTCAAATGACTTCCTATCACAGGGAACTTTATTTCCCTGTATTACTAGACATAAAACATTCGATTAATGTTAAAGCTGGTTCTGTGCGGGTTTTTTGTGCGATTTCCTTCTCTCGATTTTTATTTATTTATTTTTTGTTTTCGGACAAAGTCAGTCTTAATAACGCTGCCGTCAAAATTTAATAGCCAATAATAAGAGACAACTATAAATAATTTTAATGCGACTACTACGTTTTCGACTACTACGACGAGCAATTTTAAATTATGTACATTATAAAAATTTCGCCTTTTCTGAAATTTGAAATCTAAATTTTTGGAATTTTTCTTTTGTTTAGACAGCACCTTTTTAGAATTTTTTAAAGATTTAAAATAATTTCTAAATGAGATATTTTTATAAGGTCAAATTCTCTATAATTGATGGAAAACATGTTTTGCTGCAGATATTTGTCAACAACAGTAAAAAGTACGATAGTTCGATCTTGTACTACCCAGACGCAAAGTGTAAAAAGCTTGATGACATATCAGGCCAAATAGTTTAGTCGTACAATATCATTATTCCATGAGTGTAAGATAAATAAAAAAAAAGCCAAAAATAATTTTCGCTTGGTTACGAATAGATTTATGAGACAAAACACAAATACATTTTAATATGCTATATAAATAAAAATGTAAATGATTGTTTCTTCAAAATCGTAAAATTCTAAAAAAATTTCAGGGTTTCCTTGGAAACTTTTGCACAATGTTGCATTTAAATACATCCATTTTTTTACACCTATTACTATATAAATATTAAACCTATGTCAAATAAAATACGTTGTTTTCCTAAAACAAATAGTGCCATATGGGTAAAGTTGAGAGAAACCACGCTATACTAAATATTTAACAATAACGAAGTTTTCAACACGTTCTACCTGGCGCAGACCATCAATGATCCACAAGTATTGCTTTCATTTTGCGGCGCGGACTGCCGGTGGCCCACAGGCATGAGTATAATTTTATTTCAAAAATCATACCTGAGAAGGGACAATTTTGCTAATTAAATGTGTAGAAAATTTCTTTATATGACTTATAAGGCCTTCGATTTTTATAAATTATTTTCAGAAAAAATAAAACTAAAAATTGTGTATAGTACGTGGCTGCGTGAATATCGGCACCGGGTACAACGTGTGTTTTCGAATTCATTCATTGAGTAAAATGTCGCACGGACAGACAAAAATCTATCACGTTCTTTCTAAAATACCTTGAATTTAACGCAATATAAATTCACTTTTGTTTTATAAAACATTAATTCAAAAACATGCAGACAAATTTTAAAAAATTTAAATTTTTTCACAAAATAACATATTATTCTTTTATTAAAACACCCAACTATACCAAAATAAAAGTCAACATTTAATTTCATAATTATATTTCAAATTGAATATATTTTTCTTCTATTTTATTATTATTATCGTCAAAAATATTTGAAATTGATTGTACTAAAATTGTATGAAACAAAATCCTTACATGTTTTTTTATCTAAGAAAAAAATGAAAATATTAGTGAGAATCACAAAGCAATAAAAAGTGTTAAAGATTGGAAATTAAAAAAACTTTGAAGCGAAATTAAGTCTTTGTTATGATTCTTAAATTTTACATGGCAATTGTGGAAACCTACGAGAATGGCTAATTAGATAATATCCCAGTAGGCTGAATAGAGATCTACCATCGATGAAAGAGTACTAAGCTTTTCTTTCTTATAAATTAAAAATTCACTGATTACAGTTTGTCAAATAGTATTGCACGTCTCCGTAGCTAGTATCATCAAATGTTTACATATAGTTTCAGTTATTTGTTAAACTAGAGATATTTAAAATGAGGTAACAAACAAAAATGGTTAATTTTAAATAAATAAATGATGTTTTTGAATAATAACCTTAGAATCATACTTATAACCAACCCTGCAAATACCTATAGCATTTTCCTTTCACACAAAGGTATGGTGGCTAATTTTAATTAATTTTAACACATATCAAAATTAAAACATTCAGTCAGCGTTTAATACAACTTTCCGCACTTAATAGAAAACTCAAAATAACCGTAAAGTTATTTATTGATATTGCTGATATTTATATCAAGTTTTTGTTATAAATATTATAAAAATTAGTTATTTATCAATTTATAATATTAATATAGCATTGATCGCAGCTATTTACATTGTAAATAATTATTAATCATTTTAAAACGGCAAAAATATTCACGCTTAGTTTACGTACAATTTAAATTTTAGTAAATGTCCTAATGAATAAATCTCTATTTACTTAGAAATAAATAAATTATATTTTTATTACCTTTAATTCTTCTTCAATTTTATCAGTTAAAATTTTTCTTGCTTCATTTTCTGGTACATTTTTATTTTTCAAATTTTCAATAATACTAGTTAGCTCAATTGGCTTTCCAATATTTATAGTTACTTTTTTGCCAAATTTCAAAATATATGGTGGTGTATTTGGTAAAACTGAATCCATACCCTCATGCCATATAGGAATAACAATTGGTATTACAGGGGATTCATATAATATTCTACCAACACCCCATTTAATACGTATAAATTCTTTGGTTTCATTAACTTTACCCTCAGGAAATATATGTATCCAATCACCATCAGCTAATTTTTCTATGCATATATCTACAGCTGGTTGAAAAACACCAGCACCACGTACTACTGGTATACATTTTCCTAAGGAAAAACATTTTTTTGAGGTTAATTTTAAAAAATTAAAAGTATATTTACCAAACATGAAAAAAGAAGAATGATATTTATTAGAAAAACAAATATCATGAGCAGCTAAAGACCAACGTGTAAAACGGTGCCTATAAGTTAATCTAAACGGTATTATACCTAAAATACAAACAAAACATTAAGAAAAATTCAAATATGTATTAAAAAATTTAATTTTAAGTTACCCCAAATTCCAGGATCATCAAAACATGAATGATGATTTGATATTGTTATCAATGGAACTCCATTGGGTCTTCTTGCAATCGCATCTGTTAATATATTTTTATTATGCACCTTTGTTCTATTCAACCAAACTACAATAACAAAAATTAATGGGTTATTTTAAAAAAATATTAACTAGTCCTAGGATAAAAAATTAAAAATAATAAAACGAGATGTATAATGGAAAGCTTACAACGTTTTTTCTCTCTCTTTATTAATGGCTTAGTTTTTATCAGCCCATGTATCTTATTGTTAGTTGGCCTGTTTACATGACAGGCAAGTTACTCCTGAGTATTTGAATTTATAGGAAATAAAAATGTGGAGCAAGAAAAAGCATTGAAGCTTTACAAACTACCGTCCTATAAATTCTAATACTCTAGTAGCACTCTAGAAGTTTAAATAAGCCCAATTATATAATTGATATATTCAATATATTCCTATTTAAATATTTGAAAGTCTAGCAGCTAATTGAACGTTACGTTTAAGGGTGCGCGTAGCAATATACATGTATAATTAGATAGAAAAAGAGTTTCACTTTACTAAATGGTTTCTTTATTTAATTTCTATTTTTTACAGTTCTTTACTTTTAGATATTTTACCCTTTCTTCACATGTTATTATATACATACTATTATTGCAGATAAACACAAGGTTTGTAAATCATTCAACCTGCTAAACTATCAAGTACATTACATAAAAAGAAAATACTGAAAAAATTAAAAAATTTTAATATATCACATAGTTTTGCATTTCTTTTATCTGAGGAAAGGATAAATACAAAGTAAATCAAAGAACAGGCTTTTTCGAAACAACATCAAGAGGAAAATGTTGACAAAAAATTATAATAATAGCTCTGAAAGTAATGTATGCAAATCAAAGAAAATCTAACAAAAGTATTCTTTTGAATCTTAATGTTAGTTTATTATTTTGACTAAAGGAAAAAAATAAATTTAGTTAAGCACTTGTTGCATATTATTAGTAGCTAACATGTAACCTATTATCTTAGTTCTAGATTTATTTAAAATAACAAATAAATCGATATGTATATAAAATAATTTATGAAAAAATATTCATAACAAAATATTTTATAGTATTCATTCTCAAATGCGATTTGAGAACTATCGCTATTCTAGAGCTGGATTTGTTGATAAAATAAGCATAAAAAAGACGAAGTAATGATGGTCGATTATACATTCTCAAACATATATATATAATTACTTATAATAATAAGTTGTTTTTCAAACCAAATAAATTATGACCTTCAAAGCAAAAATAAATCTATATTTAAATTTACAAGCCAAAATTTTATATTCTAACCATAAGCAACACTCACCTATAATTATTTTACTAAACAGTCCAAATGCTGCTACTGTCAATGTACTAGCCAAATACCAAAAACGAGAAGGGCGCCTTAATTTAGGAAAAATCCAATCAATGTCATATCCTTTTGTTGCTTTTAAATACTAAAATAAAAATAAGGCCGATGACCTACTTAGCAAAAACGACAAAATACTAAATATATGCTATATAATACAATATTTATTATTATTCTAGTTTACCCTCGCATTGCCTACTGAAAATTTATTATTCTGGGAATCTGTAACCATTTTATATCTTTTCTTGTGAAAAAAGAACTATTAGAAGTTCACAGAAACATATTTGACTATATAATGGATTAAAAATTGAATTTTTCAATATATTAGCTTAAATTTAACATTTTTTAGATTAATTTTCAGATACATTCTTAAAATCGAAGTTCAAACAAAAACACTTGTCATTCTGTTGTGATTACACAAATATAAGCGAAGTGGCATCAGAGAAAAATTTTATAAGAGTTTTCATGGTTGCGTTTACTCGGTTGAATGATTTAATTAGTTTTAGTTTAATTTTTCTATAAAACTTTAACGGGTTTTCAAATTTGTTAAAAATATTTCTGAGGGCAATTTTTTCCCATTATCTTTACGCAAGAGATGCAAACAAAAGAATAAACATCGCATCTACATAGTGAAGAAGAATATTGCAAATTGTTGTAATATCTACAAATTTAAGGATTATTTTCTCTAGTCAATTTTTTGTTATTAAGGCTTAACTACTTTATTAATGATTATCTTAGTTTTGAACATGGTAGTATTACTAATCTTAAATGGATATAATTATACTTTGGTAATTTTTAAAAAAATGCAAAATTATGTTATTTATATAACAGTTCAAATAGCTGCAATAATTTAGTGGACGACTTCATAAAAATACATTTTGAATATATTTATGTAATATGTATATGAATACATAAAATTAAGCCGTGTTATAAACCAAATGTATTATGACCTTAAAAAATTAAGAAAAATCTATATTCAGTATAATTTCTTAAATTTGAAAAGAAAAAATATATTATACATAATTAGAATATTTAGGGATGAAGGTCACCTACCTATGATTATTTTACTGAAAATTCCCACTGCTGCTACCGTCAGAGTACTAGCCAAATACCAGAAACGAGAAGGGCGCCTTAATTTAGGAAAAATCCAATCTATATCATATCCATTTGTTGCTTTTAAATACTAAAAGAAAAATACGGTTCAAAATCTACTTAATAAAGAAAATATACATGCTATGTATTTTTATATTGTTTTTTTTCATTACGTTTTTTGTAGACAATTTATTTCCATGGGAATCTTTATTCATTTTATATAATTTCCTTAAAAGTGAAAAACAGTTATGTAATCACAGATACATGTTGTTATATATTTAGCTGTACAAAAAAATTGCAAGTGGATTTTTCTAATAAATTTACTTTAATTTCACATTTTTAACATTTTTTTTAAAATACATTATTTAAAATTGAAATCATTACAAACACTTGTCATAAAAGTTCTGTGATATCAACAATGATGGAATTACACAGCTGACCTTTATAAGAGCCTTAGCTGCGTTTATTGAATTTTTCATTTACTATAATTTTTTATGGCTCGGTTATACTTAATAGTATATTTACTGCAATAACTGTTTGAAATTTTGATTGGAAATCTATAATTTTTGCTCTCTAACTAATTTTAACATACAAAATTGATTTTTTATGAATAATTCTGCTTTATACATACAAAAAAATTATTTGAAATGTACAAATTATACTTTTCTAAAAGATTTGCAGTCCATCTAAAACAGTGTTTCTTAACCGTTTTGGCACTTTAAAAATTTTAAATATGTCACGGACCCCTCTGTGAAAAAAACATTGCTCAAACATCATTTATTACAAAATATATTCTGTTTTATTATTTAATTATTTTTATAGATCCTAAAAGATAGCAGTCCATACACTCCTGAATGTAAACTTGCCTCCAAAGCTCCTATAAATCTCTTTCGAAATACGCTAATCTAGACAAAGCCTTAAGCAAGCGAGTCTGATCAAGTTCTGGCAACTATGGAATTTTCTAAATTCCCCCAATTTGTTGTCTTTCGTTTGAAATCACCCAATTAAATATTATTAATCTTAATTAGGCTAAACTTCTTCATGTAATATCATACATCATTTCTTAAGTTCGCATCATCAACAAGTCTTGTGGGTGACTGGACTATTGTACTAAAGTAGGATTCTATTTCGGTGAGAAGCCATCGTTGACTTTCTCATTCTCACGCTAACTTTTAACCGAAGTTTGTCCTACTTCTGGACAGTTTTTATAGGTATTTTAAAGCCGCATATGGTTAATATATATTTTTTTTCAATTCTTGAATTATATCCAAAAATATTGGGCTTTAAATTTTTCAGTAGATATACATGTTCTGGGCTCATGAAATACGTTTTTATTTAATAAGTCATTTCTTCGAAATTAATCATAACAGTTAAATGCGTTTGTGTAAAAATTTTGTAAACATAGATCAAATTAAGTTATAGAATATTAAAGGGTCTTTGATTTTATTTAACAAAATATCCTAAAACAATTCCATTGTGATATCCACATTCTTTCAGCGACTATATATTCGGAAAATTTAGATATAATAGGTTGGAAATTAAAAACGAAAAAGTGCTTCTTTGAAACTTCAAAAACCTTATTAACTGCTATAATAACTGAATTCAAGAGGAATTATATCAGCCTGATGGAAATTTAAATTTTTTCACATTTCAGCTAAAACAAGGTCCAAAACGATATCAAGTAATTTCATTTTATTAAATAGAATGCTACACGTTTTGCTGAAATAATATAAAAAAAAAAATTTGTGCAATTCACACGCAATACTGCGTATACAATGTTATGATAAGTCTATGTTACGATAAATCTATGTTATGATAAATCCATGTTACGATAAATCTTAAAATGTGGGAAAAGTAAAATTAGACTAAGTAAGTAAATATCTCCATGCGTTAAAAAAAACTATAATTCTGTAGGTTTTGAAATATCAATATCCATAAATATTACCCATATATCCATAAATAAGCTGCTAAAAAGAATGCAATTGTTAAGTTAATGTCTTACTTTCTCTATGTATTGCTGTGTGAATAACTGTTCTTTTTTGACTAATGTAAAGATCAGCTCATTTTTATACAGCGAAGTTTGTTCCAAAAAGCTCTTAAATTTAGATTCTAAATTTACACCATATTAACTAATGCAGCTTTGATTTTGACTTAAATTAAATATAAATATCTTTGTAGTTTTCTTTCTCTAAAATATTGCCAATTAAGTTAGGATTTCGGAGCTGTAGTGAAAATTAACTCTTTCAAAAATGAACAACATAAAATTCAAATATTCTCTTAAATTGCAATATGAATTTTATTAAAATTTTCACTTTGCCGTGCAGTTAATGCAACGGTAAGACGCCAACAATTTAACAACACTGGCACAGCTAAACGTGATAGAAAAATTCAATAGAATGTTTTTACTTTATTACTATCTTCAACTTTCAGTTACGTATACAATATTTTTACAATTAATTTAAAAATGAATAAAATTATAAATTAGAAATATAAATTTAAAAACCTAAATTTTATATGCATTTTGGAAATAAAAAAAGTTTCATAGCTATCAGCAAACATTTCTGCAGCTCTCCCAGTAAAATTCTTGGAAAAAAAATGACAATAGAGCAAAAAACCATTAAAATTTCCATAATATTTTTTTTCTTTCAATTTTATAAAAAAACATATGATTACACAGCGTGTGTTTTTTAAGAAATCACAACAATTCTTTGTGTTTAACAAAATTGAAAATAAAAACCTGATTTTAGCTTTTGCAATCGGATTATACTGTTTAGTTGTTTTCTGTTTGAATATTCATAAATTCATTCTCGGAATCTGAATTGATGACTTCAACTTCTTCGTATTTTTCTTTTAATTTTTTCTTATAACTTTCTTCAATTACTTTTATCTGTAATAAAAATATGTAACAATTATACGATGATGCAAGTATTGTTCAAAATATAAAGAAAAATAAATATATTTTTGATTCTACGAAATTTCAATTTGTAAAGTTAGAAAATCAAATTTCAGATGTAGAAAATACTTTTTGTACTGATGCTTATGAATGCTGATCGATCGATGAACTTTAATATGGCTGTTTAATTTATTCTAAAAATATCAAATTGTCAAACCTTTAAATTAAATTTTACCTTAGCTTCACAAATTATTTCAATTGAACGTTTTTCTTGGGCTAAACGTTTTTCCCATATTTCATTCCTCATACTTAAAGTCTTTTGGAATTCATCTACCAGTTTTTCCCGAATCTGAGCTTCTTGATTTAATAGAAGTTTTTCAAGATTTATGATTTCCTGGCTAAGATTTTCTATTTCGGCTTTAAGCCTTAAATAAAATTATATAAATTATAAAATGAAAATTTTAAACTGTATACTAACATTATATTTTCTTCCAATAATGATTCATTATAATGTTTGCCCAGCAAAATTGAAGAGCTTTCAGTGATATTGGAAGTAAGTAAAGAGTATCTAGTTTTATTTATATTAATTGACGGTTTATATATAATATTTTTGGCGATAGATGCAAATCCCAAAGCATTTAAATTTTCTTCAAAATATTCTTCATTTGGAGTTATATTAACAATCATTGTAATCTTTTCCTTTCCCACCAAAGATGCTTGTAAGAGCATTGTTAATTTTGAATCTCTGAATGGCACAATTTCAAATCGTTTTTTTTGTTGATTAGTGTAAACAGAGTCCAAGCAACGTCCTAAAACCATCAAAGATGTATTAATTGATTTAGCTTCATTCAAACGACTGCCAGTATTTTGAGTTTTTTGCACCCTTTCTGAGCCAGCCAAATCACAAAACTTAATTGTATGATTTGTAAAAATATCTGGCGGCGAAAAACGTAAGATATCAACGGAAAATATGCAATGAGAACGGCTTGAATGATTATTTATGATTGTTGAGGCATATGTCACTCGTTTTAATCCTAGACTTAGTATTTTGTATGCTTCCAAACTGCTCTTAACGTACACTGTAGTGACATTTTTGATAAAAGCTTTGCCATTATTGGTTAGAATTTTCAGGCGTTTTTTCTTGCGTAAATTAGTTTCAAATGTTGGGCTTAATAAATCGTATACAACCTCATTATATATTTCCACAAATGATATCCATATGAACAAAGATGTTTTAGGAAAATTTTTATTTTTGAACTTATGACTTGCGATAGAATTTTGAATCTGTGAAAATATGTTTTCTACATTCGGGGATAAAGAAAGAATTTTCTCGGTAAATTTTTCTTCCTTTGCGATTTCATCATCATCAATTGGTACTATTTTTGAATTGATTAGTTTAACAGCAGGAGCCGAATATATATTGTTTTCGTATAATTTAAAAATATTTTCTAGTGCACGTGGTATAATACCAGGATTATCAAGATGGCCTGAAAAAAACTTATTGAGTAAAATACGGAATGATTAACTAAGATATTGAACCTAATAAAGTATAAGTTTTTCCAGAACCAGATGTACCATATGTCATAACTGTGAAATTTTCTTCAGCTTCTATAATTTCACGGACACAAGCATCATAAATGTGGCTCTGAGCCACTGAGCTATCAAAAATATCTGTAAAACTAAAATGTTTTTCTTGGATTGTTTTCGCTTTAGCATTAAGTTCTGGTTTCGATGTTACTAATACATTCTCTTTGATTTGATAGTTTGGGCCAATAACTTTGTTGTTAACTGGCCTCAGTCTTAAATACACAAGTGCTGCATCCCCTTGTACCGAAGTCGCACTGCTGACTGAACCAGTTTCCATATCATCACAACTTTCTTCATCTTCACATATTGAAGAAAAAAGATTCACTTGTCTTTTTGGCCTTGGTCTATATCTTCTGTCCACGCTTGGTTCTCTTGGACAAAGGAAGGACGGATCACGGTCAACCATTTTTACCGCTATGTTTTGCTAAGTTTAAAATTACCTTGTAATAGGACAAAGCACTTATAAAGCCGAATAAAAACCACTTTAACAAAAACATAAACTTTAAACAAATTCTAACAAAAAATGAATTTTAGCTGCTAGTGGCTTAAACAGAATTCATCATTTAAAATTTAAAAGTTTGACAGTGCAAGTATAAGTTATTTCCTAGTATAAGAGCAAAATCCGCTTTCTTTTGAAATTATAAGTAGATTTTTCTCAAAAAAAAAAAGAATATAATAAGAATAAAAATTTACATTATATTAAAATCAAATAAGATTCACTTCTATTTTGAATGGCATTTAACAGGAAAATCAAATATCTACTTTAAAAATATTTAGGTTTAAAAGTGAAATTATTCATTAGCTATCTATCGGATATAAATGTCACTTACAAAGCAGCTAATTTTAATAATTTAATAAAATATCAAAAACCTCAAACTAACTAATTTAGTCCAAGCAAACCATAATAGAATTTTAGAAAGCTTTTGAAAAACACTGAATTTCTAGTTAAGAGTTAATAATTTTGATAGAAGTTAGCTTATTTTCATCAAAACGCGATTCTGTGTTGTTAAGGCCCTAATAGACGTCGGACATTGTCCGGGTAAATGCACTGTAGACGTCGGACATTCATTTGCCCGGACTTGTATCATTTTTTACTTAATATATAATTTATAGTAATAATAACATGAAATTGAACTTTTAATAAAAAATTATTAATTATGCAAACTTTAAACTTTTGATATCATAATGAATAGCAATGTTATTTTGTGCTGTAATCTTTCGTTGCTACCTTCATGCTATTAAAAATGTATGAAGTTGTCATTATGTCTGCGTAAACACATAATTTACTCGGACATTGCAGCGGACCTTCAGATTGGTCGGCAGACATTGCTGTAGACGAGTTAAATTACCCCGGACACGGACAATGTTCCGGACAATGTCCGACGTCTACTAGGGTCTTTAAAATCTGCAGTGATAAAAACAGTGCTGAATTGCTGAGTGATAACTTCTTGTTGCCAAATGTGACAAAAATATTTGTAGTTTAGTGTGGGTAGCATATTGATTTAACTCATTTTATATTAAGGTAAATTGTTTATATAGTAAACTAACCATTGTAATAATAAACAATAACTCAATAACAATAATTTATTAATTTTCATAATTTTAAACTTTGATTTTAAAATTTTTTATTCGTTTTTAATAATTTGTCACTTCGTTTTCACGGAAAAAATTTTGGTGATAAAATATTTATCAAAATGAAATCTTTCTAGCAATAGTTTTCATTATCACGGCAACTTTGAATCGCTCAAGTGATAAATTACGTCAGAATAGCTATTTATCATTATCATTCTTACTTATCATTGAGAGAGAATCCAGCCCCTGATTACGGAAAAATGCTTGAAAAATTCAAATCCTTGCAGATATATCCTTTTTTGCTTAGCAGTGCCAAAAAGCATATCTACATTTGTTCGATTACTGAATATTTTATTATGCCTGGGACTAACTAGCGCTTAGCGGCACAAAGTTGTGTTAAATGCTAATGAGTCCATTAGTCTCCACTGATGTTCCACTCCATTGGTATATAAAAAAAACTCTCCATTTTTACTGGGCTAGGTCGTATCCACACGCTAAGCGCTTTGTGAGTCGCAGGCATTAGAAATTAAAAAAACTATATTTTTCTGTACTTATTTTTTGAAAACACCGTGCATATATAAACGCAGCCTAGTATAAGACGCATATTAATATGTCAAGACAGTGATTCTGACAACTGCCAGCATAGTTTTACAGTTTTTAATATACCACGCGGTTTTTTATTTAAAAAACAATCGGAAACTAACGTGTTAGTTCGTGTTAAATCCACATCGTGTAAAAATAGAATTAAACACATAGCTAAAAGGCAAAATAATGAATAACCAACGTTTGCGGAAAAGATTTTCGTTGGAATATGAATTGGTGATAATTTTGATAAAACAAACAATACCGTGTTTAGTCGGATCAACATTATTTCGTATCCAATTAAGGTTAGCATTAGTTGTTGAGGTTGACTCCAATTTGGTTTGTTATTTTTTAAATTTATATTTTTCTGGTGTTGGTATTGCAAGTATTGTTGATCTTACGATAAGTCCAGATTTTTCTAATATTAGAAACTACAAACTAAAAGTTTTTTTTTAATGAAATAAAGCTATTTATACTAGAATAAACAATTACATTTATTGGAGCAAAGTCTTAGCCATTTAATGTTGCTTCAATTTCTTGTATTGCCAAGAAAATGGTTTCTTTTAAATTTTTCTTTACTCGCAAGACATGGAAAAAGACCTTCATTCAGTTTTAATATTTGCTCTAAATAAAATAAAAACCTCAGATTATTTTGTTTTTTTTTGTGCAGGTAAACGTGAAGAAAAAAAAATGATTCTAATTAATGTTTTAGAAAAAAAACTTAATGCTGAAAAAATGTTAAAACCATACATAAAGATTCAAGTGTTGAAGTTGTAATGAAAATTTGAAACGTTAAACTCAGTTCGCAATCTAATTAAAGATATTTAATATAATATATTACAGAATGTGTTTAATAAATCAACCATGTTAGTTTGGCGATATTTCTTTTCTTTATATTGTATATTAACTTTTTTGAAAGTAAAAGCTATTAAATATATTACTAAATTGTTAAATAATTTTTGATCGAATCGAAAAATGCGGAAACGGGTGGTGACACACGAGTTGTCATGGCATGCATAACTTTTTGAAGTTATGGGCGAGATGTATAAAGAGCAGTGAGTTTGCAGGGAGGTCTCACCAAATGAACACTTCTTTCAACCATCTTGATTAACCAAACCAACTTCTAAATCCTAAAGAATCCTAAATTGTTGGCTATTTGATTTAAAAAGATTGTTTGAATTCATCACAGGAATACTTAACTTCGAAACATTCATCGGCAGAATTCTTATTAAGAAATTATTTCTCTTACATTTAATTTAATAGAAACCATTTAAAAACAGTCTTAGTTGTATTTTTACAGAAACAGAATACAATAATAAACTATTTTAAAACATGAAGCACAAAAACTCTTTATTCTGTTACGTGACCATATGTTTTTGTGCAGTGGTCCATACCCCTGAGGACCAAACATAGGCACGATCTACCAGGTGTCTTGTGTGTGGTGGCGTAGCGAGCTCGCTTTGTGCGGCTATTGCGGTAGAATTAAAGGGGGGGGGGGGTTCTTGCCACTGACACACTGGACCCATTCTCCACCATAGCTAATACTCATTATTAGCCTCCCGTACAAAAAAATCAATTCTCCATCGAAAATTGTTTGTATTAGGGAAATTTAGGGAAATTTTATAGAATTGTCAAAAAGTCTCATAAAAGTAAACATTAAACATTAATTTCATCAAACATCATTAAATCAGTGAAATAATGTTTTGAGTGTTTTATTAATTAGTAAAATAACAAAAAACACAAAATAAAAAGAAATAATGGTTTCGGGATTTTAAAATCGCGCCTGTAATTTTTCTGTTATTTTGATTGAACAAAGTATTTAAAAAAAGAAAATTTAAAGCAATGGATATTAGTGAGGAAGAAGTGAATAATGATATCATTGAGAAAGAAGTGAATAATGATTTATTAGCGATATGTGCGGCATTTCTTACAATAATAAAAGAGCTCAGGAAATGTCAGAAATAAACCGAATTATAACACTAAAAAAAATGATGGATATAAATATAGCGGGTTGTTTACTTTTACATAAAGGAAATGGTCAAGTGTAAGCTTTAAATATATAACTGTGTAAAAATACTTTAAAAATTTGATTTCAGGTTAAAGAAACAACATACTGGAAAAAAACTGTACCCGGGCTTTCAGATGTGAAATTTAAAAATTGATTTCGATTAAAGTGAAGTACGTTTCAAACAATTGTTAAAAAAATCAGAGGAAAAAAAAGATAAAAGAGTGGCAATAGCTTTGTATATTTTGGGTTCATCCCAAGAGTACTGAGCCGCTGCTGATTTGTTTGGCGTAGGTCTTAGTACTCTGGGGAAAATTTTTTTTGAGTTTTGTAAATCTATTGTTCAAGTTTATGGAAATTGTTTTGAAGAATTTTATCCTGCTACGCAAATAAAAATAGAGGAAAATGTTGGCGGTTTTATGCAGCTCGGTTTTCCCCAACAAGCAAGACAAAGAAGTAGGGGAATAAATCAAAATAATATTGTTGTAATTCTTTATTATTATTAAGTTTGGAATATATTTACAATGAGATGCTTAAAACTCCTAATTATTAACTCGTGTAATTCAGAAATCAAACTCCAACTTAGTCCAACTGACTAAGTCCAAATAGCTAACTCCAAATAGTCCAGCTAACTTCAAATAGTCTAGCTAACTCCCAATAGTCCAGCTAACTCCAAATAGTCTAGCTAACTCCAAATAGTCCAGCTAACACCAAACAGTCCAGCTAACTCCAAATAGTCTAGCTAACTCCAAATAGTCTAGCTAACTCAACTGAGCTCAAGCTGCAACCCCAAAACTGACTAAACTGACTGTGACAGCTCCTTATATATACCCTAGATTCACAGCCTACTATTTAATCAGCCTACTATGTTTAAATTCGTAACACTGCCCTCTTCTTAGAATTTGATCGTCCCGATCAAAACATCCTTCTTCTTATTTTTTAGTTGCTATAGTACTGTGCTAGTCGGTCCACGTGTACCACTTTAAACTTTGTTTTAGGAGAGCGTTGGATCCTGTAGACCACATCATTTATCCTTGTTATCACGGTGTATGGTCCTTCCCACGGCTGTGATAATTTTGGTGATTTTTCCTTTGTCCGTTTCGGGTTATATAGCCAAACTTTGTCTTCTTCCTGAAATCCAGAGTCATTGCTCCTTACGTCGTACCTGGTCTTCATTCGATCAGTTGCTATACCTATGTTCTGTCTTACTTGATGGTGAATGTTTACTAACTTCTGACGAAGGTCTTTTATATAGCTTGGTAAATCTTCATTTCTGCTCGGTGGAATCCCAAAATTCAATTCGCTTGGCAAACGAATTTATTTTCCAAACACAACTTTTGCAGGTGTATATCCAGTCGTCGTATGAATGGCTGCCCTATAAGCCATCAAAAATAATGGTATATGGATATCCCAGTCTCGCTGGTGCTCACCTACCATCTTCTTTAAATGTTCTGTTAATGTTCGATTAAAACGTTCTACCATCCCGTCTGATTGCGGATGTAATGGCGTTGTCCCAGTTTTTCTTATTCCTAGAAGGCTACATATTCCTTGGAATATTTCTGACTCGAAATTCCTTCCCTGATCTGAGTGTAACTCTCTCGGAACTGCAAATCTGCTAATCCAATTAGATATGATTTGTTCAACAATTGTCGTAGTTTCCTGGTTTGGGATAGCGTATACTTCTGGCCATTTACTAAAGTAGTCCATAACTACCAAAACATATCGATTATTGCTATCTGATTGTGGAAAAGGACCGGCCACATCTATTGCTATTCGCTCAAATGGACATCCTACATTATATAACTGGAGCTTCGCTTTCTGTCTTCTGGTGGGTCCCGTACTGGCTGCACACTTCGTACATTTCTTGCACCAATCTTCCACGTCCTCATGCATACTGAACCAATAAAATCATTCGCGTATTTTTCCTTAAGTCTTATTTATCCCAAAATGCCCTCCAGATGTTCCGTCATGCATTTCCTGGAGAATATCCTTTGCTTTAGCTCGAGTTACTACTATTTGTAGTCTATAGGATGTTCCATCATTCGTTTCTCATTTACGTTTTAATACCCCATCTTCAATGCTTAGTGACTTCCACTGCGCCCAATAGCCTTTACAGGTTTCACTTTCACCAGAGATTTCACACCATTCCGGACGTCTTTCCCTCTCTTTCCAGTGTAACAGTAAAGAAATATCGTTGTCTTCCTGTTGAGATCGACGAATCTCTTCGCATATTCCAGCCATTCATAGGCTGTACTGCTATCCTTAATGCTTGAGAAGAGTCTTTATTTTCCATGTTAATACAATGTTTCCCTTTCGATGTACTACCTCAAAGTGATACCCCTGAAGACGCTCAATCCCTCGAGCTATTTGACCCTCAGGGTCCTTAAAATGCAACAGCCACCTTAAAAAAGCGTGGTCGGTCTGAAGAGTAAACTTCTGCCCATATAAATATTTGTGGAAATGTTTTATGGCTATGATTATGGCTAATAATTCCTTCCGAGTGACACAATAATTCCTCTCAACCTTTGATAATCTTTTGCTGAAATAAGCCAGTACATGTTCTTTTCCATCAATGACTTGTGATAGTATAGCTCCAATTCCAGTATTGCTTGCATCTGTATCTAGTATGAATGGTATTCCTGGCTTTGGATAAGTAAGCATTGGTGCACTACAGAGTTCTTGTTTGATCTTCTCAAAACTCTCCTGGCATAGCGATGTCCAGTTAAACAGTTTCTTCTTTTCCGTAAAGTGGTGCAGACTGCCAGCAATCTTAGAAAAATTTTTAATGAATCTTCGGTAATATGTAGCTAAACCCAGAAAACTTCGTAATTCAGTTTTATCCTTCGGCACTGGCCAATTTCCTACTGCCTCAATTTTCTCTGGATCTGTTGCAATGCCACCTGCAGATACAATGTGCCCTAAATATTTTACCTGCTTTCTAAATAAATAGCATTTCTCGGGATTTAATTTCAAATTCGCATTTTTCAATCGTTGTAACACTTTTCTCCCGCTCTCCACATGCTCTTCAAAGGATTTACCAACCACGATGATGTCATCTAGGTAAACTAAACATGTCGTCCCAATGAGCCTTCTTAACACACACTCCATTAATCTTTCGAAGGTTGTTTAAAAGCCGATAGTCCACACAGAAACGTGAACTACCATCCTTCTTCTTTACCAATACTATGGGTGACAGCCAAGGACTTTTTGATTCCTCAATTATCCCATGATCTTGCATAGCTCCAATCAGTTCATCCACCTCGGCTTGTTTCGCCAAAGGTACTCTTCTTGGCACTTGTCTTATTGGTCTCACCTCCCCAGTATTTATTTCATGTTTAACCAGACTTGTTTTACCATAGTCTTCCTCATCTTTTGTAAATACATCAGCATATTTGCCTACTAACTCCTCAGCTTCGTCATAGTGACACTTGTTCAGATTTTCCCTTAATAATACTGCTGTCGAAATTTCCATATTTCTTTTATCGTTAATTTCATTAAAGACCTTTTTAACGCAAGATATTTGTTGACTTGGCCCAAATTTTTTCTTCAATCTTCTCCATGGCTTTTGTTTATTAGGTGATATATTCAACTTTTCATTTGGTCTTCCTGGTTCAGCTTCTGCACCTAAACAGAACAGCATTGGTATTTTATAATTTTTATACCTCATAATAGCATCCCTGAAATGTAACTGTACATTGTTTGCTGTCATAAAGTCTAGTCCTAGTATACATTCATCCATAATGTCGGCCACTAAAAAATTTTGTACAACCTCTATGGTGTCCAAAGTAATCTCCAGTTGCCGTCTTCAATTCATAAGTTGTGGTATTGAAAAGCCATTTATTGTTTACGAGATCTGATCTAATAATTGATTTTGAGGCCCCAGTGTCTACTGTAATTGAAATGTCCGTGTTGTTAAATTTTCCCATAATCAACAAACTGTTATTTGTCCATTGTATCCTAGTTATAATGCTTTTGGGGGAATTCATACTACTTCCCAATCTCCCCCCTCTAAGATTGGAACCTTTTAGTTTTCCGGCTGTGTTTGACGTGGGGATTGTCTGGAACTTTTTCCGCGATATTCACCGCTTTCTTTTGGCTGCCTGAATCTACAATTTCGTGAGATATGTCCTTTTTCTTTACAAATCCAGCACGTGATATTTGAGTAATATTTTGTAAGGTTCTTCTGCCGTTCATTTGATACTGTTACCTCACGTACTCGAAATATGTTTTCAGATACCTGTTTAGCTAATTCATAAGCTAGACCAAAAGCTAGTACTTCAGCTGTCGACTTTTTATCTGCTAACCTTACTGCCTGTTGTAAGTCACGATCTGCTATCGCGTTCACAAAGGATTCCATAGCAATCTCCTCTTGGAATTCACTACCTTGCTGTGGATAAGATAGGCGTGTTAAACGTTCTATATCCATTTGTAACTCCTGTAGGTTTTCTCCGGGTTTCTGCATTCGATTCCGCTGCTGTATTCGATGGACCTGCTGCAAATGATGATTGCCGTAACGCATTTCCATCATTTTGATTAATGTATCGTAATCTTCTCGATCTTCTTTTGATATGGTCTGGAGTAATTCTGCTGCCGAACCCCTTAAACCGAGCACTAATGCTGTCGCTTTATCCCTGTTCGTTAAATCATAAGTTGCCGCCTCGAATTGAATCTTATAAACGGACCAGGCAGTTTGCCCGTCATAAGTCGGAGGTTTCAACTTCCTTGTCGTTGCATCACAGGAACTCCCTCTTGTATCTACATTATTTTCCGTGTAGTCAAGGGTACGCTTCTGTACCTCAATGGCTTCTGCTCCTATTTCAGGTACGGTCAACTCCTGGTTTCTCGACAAATTCAGCATCTCCGTTTTACAATTTTGAATTATTTCTTCTATCAATTTCCGTTCTTGATCCCACATTTCTTTGAAGATGGTCACAATTTGGTCCATTCTGACTGGCTCAGTAAAAACTTCCTCTTGACCATGTAGATGAAAGATATGTTCATCTGGGTTTACACCTTCTTTTTCCATGACTTCACGTAGTCTTTCTAATAGTACCGCCTTGTTGCCTGATGTCGGTACTTTTCGCTTTTGACGCACTTCCTTGATTTTATTGAGAGTCAAGTCTTGGATTCTTTTCTCCATAGTTTTCTTTTACACTCCTGTAATATACTCCAAAGATCCCACTTCTGACACCAATGTTGTAATTCTTTATTATTATTAAGTTTGGAATATATTTACAATGAGATGCTTAAAACTCCTAATTATTAACTCGTCTAATTCAGAAATCAAACTCCAACTTAGTCCAACTGACTAAGTCCAAATAGCTAACTCCAAATAGTCCAGCTAACTTCAAATAGTCTAGCTAACTCCCAATAGTCCAGCTAACTCCAAATAGTCTAGCTAACTCCAAATAGTCTAGCTAACTCCAAATAAACCAGCTAACACCAAATAGTCCAGCTAACTCCAAATAGTCTAGCTAACTCAACTGAGCTCAAGCTGCAACCCCAAAACTGACTAAACTGACTGTGACAGCTCCTTATATATACCATAGATTCACAGCCTACTATTTAATCAGCCTACTATGTTTAAATTCGTAACAATATTATACCAAATGGTAATACGCAAAACAGAGACACACACAAAAGATAATAATAAGAAATGTAATCAAAGAGTATTTAGGTATTAATAACAACTTATTTTTGTTAAAATATATATATATTTTTTAATTTTTAAGCTTACACAGTCTAAAAAATTATACTAATTATTATTTCTCCGTTGAATTACTTCAAATAGTTCCCCCAGCTTGTTGACAGCATCAACAAAAACGTCTGTTCTCCGTTTCTCCTGTTCAATGGAGTCTTCGGTAGCATTTTTTTACTAACTTGTTTTTATAGCCCCTTAGCATTTCGTGCAAGAGGGTATAAAACTCCCATCTAGATGGTTGACCACCGCTTGGCCCAACAAGTGTTTTTTCTGCCCTAAAAAGTTAACTATAAATTTTATTTAATAACTAAAATGTAGTATATACCTGTATCGCCTGGGAAATTTTGCAATCAAAGAAGGGTTCCTATTATAACAATTTATTATAATTTCTTTATATTATTTATTCTTGATTATTATAATTATTTACTATACAAAATACTATTCACTAAATTACATTAAGCATATGAAACGTTTGAACTATCGCGTGAGTTACTTCTTAGGTTAGTTGTCACCAAGTAAGTGTGCTTCCTGTCAGAATCTCTGATCTGTAGAAGGTGGCCGAATTAGTACTGCCACATCACTCCCCCTCTCGATGAAAAAAAAAAAATTAATTTAAAAGTAGCGAGACCTTGGGTGTAGGTCGTGTTTTGTTAAGTGCTCTGATGGCATCTTGATTGATTAAAAAGGCGGGTTTCAGTCTGTCTATGGAGACGTTTTCCATGGTTGAACCTTTTCGAATGGTGAAAGTCTTCTCCGCTTTTGTTGCTACCTCGTATGGGCCGGTGTAAGGAGAGTTAAGTTTTCCTTTAAGCTTTTCTTCTCTTAAGTAAACGTGTGTACATGTTTGAAAATCTTGCGGTACGAAAATTTTTTGTTGAGCTCGACGAATTGAGTGTTTTGGTGCTACCTGTTGAAAAGATGTTAGAAGATCTCTTGCTGTTGTCGAGGTGAGTTGAACATTTTGTGTTGAATCGGATGCAATGAACTCGCCAGGTAATCTCAAAGGTTGTCCGTAGACAATTTGTGATGGTGCGACATTTAATTCTTCTATTAATGCTGATCGTAAGCCTAAAAGTATCCAAGGTAGGTTGTAAAACCATTTTTTTGGTTCTACGCTGGTGAGTATCGCTGCCTTAAGTTGGCGGTGGAAACGTTCGACGCAGCCGTTGGCTTGCGGATGGTATGCGGTGGTTCTTATTCTATGGCATCCTAAGATGTTGTTGATTTCTTTGAATAAGAGGGACTCGAACTGGGTGCCTTGATAGGTTGTAATTATTCTGGGTACGCCATACCGAGAGATCCAGTATCGTAGAAAGGACTCTGCTATGGTGTCGGTAGTGATGCTTCGTAGGGATACTGCTTCGGGCCAATGTGAAAAACGATCTACCATGGTTAATAAGTAGCTATGTCCATTCGATGGTGGTAGAGGACCAACGATGTCTAAGTGTATGTGTTCAAATTTGGTTGTCTTAGGGTCGAAATTTCCAAAAGGTGACTTAGTGTGTCGGTGTATTTTGTCTTTTTGGCATCTTGCACAGGCCTTGGCCCATAGACTAATATTTTTGTTCATTTTTGGCCAAAAATATTTTGCACATACTAGCTTGCTAGTTGTTCGGATGCTTGGATGAGACAGATTGTGTATTAAATCGAAAATTGGTCGTCGCAGAACTTCAGCTAAGTAAGGCCTGTTAATGTTGGTTGACGTTTCGCACCAAATTTTTACGTCTTTGGGTAACGCGTGTACATGTTTCAATGTACAACTGGTTTTCTTGTTGTTATGTAACATTTTGTGTAACTCTTCGTGCTGTTCTTGGGCTGAAGCGAGTCGTTTTAGGTCGTATTTGGCAGCTGGTTCTAATGAGTTAATGTGAGATCTCGATAATGTGTCTGCTACTGTGTTTTCTGAACCTTTTACGTGTCGTATATCGTTGGTGAATTGTGATATAAATTGTAAATGATTTGTTTGTCTTGGCGATTTTTCCGATGATGTGAAAATTGCTGTCGTTAGCGGTTTGTGATCTGTGAAAATTATAAATTCTCTTCCCTCTACGAAATGTCTAAACTTTTTTACGGCCAGATAAATTCCCAGGAGCTCTCTGTCGAAAGTCGAGTATTTTTGTTCAGGAGGTCTTAAACGTTTTGAGAAAAAACTGATGGGCTTCCATTGATGATTTTCCTCTTGCTGAAGTATTGCGCCAACCGAGTCAGTGGAAGCGTCCACCCATATGCTTAAATTGGCGGCTGGATTTGGATGCGTTAGGAGGGTTTGTTTTTGCAAACCTTCTTTGAGGGTGTTGAAAGCTGATTCATGATCCGTATGCCACTTGAAAGGAGTTTTGTCTTGTTTGCTGGAATGTGATATGTTGGGAATGAAACGATGATAAAAGTTGATCATTCCTAGGAAACGTTGTAGATTTTTTACTGACTTTGGTGCTGGAAAATCTGCGATGGTTTTGATTCTGTTCAGAGACGGTTGGATTCCCTCTTTTGATACGTGATGTGATAAAAATTCAATGTTCGCTTTACCTAGCATGCATTTGAAGAAGTTCAAACAAATTCCAAATTTTTTCAGTCGTGAAAAAAGAAGGTGTAAATGTCTTTTGTGTTCTTCCGAAGATTTGTTTCCAATTAAGATGTCGTCAACGTAAACGAATAAGAAATCTAAGCCTTGCAGGACTTCGTTAATGAATCGCTGGAATGATTGGGCGCCATTCATTACCCCGAATGGCATTCGAATGAATTCGAATAATCCAAATGGTGTGGTGACAGCGGTTTTGAAAATGTCTTCTGGAGCTACCGGAATCTGGTTATATGCTCTAACAATGTCGATTTTGGAGAAAATTGTGCAACCATGTAATTGTGTATTTAAATCGTTAATGTTTGTCAATGGGTATTTGTCAAATTGTGTTACTGAATTTAATTGACGGTAATCTCCCCATGGTCTCCAGCTTGATGAATTTTTCTTGAGGACCATGTGTAATGGTGAAGCTACAGGAGAAGATGAAGGACGGCAGATACCTAAACGCACCATTGACTCAAACTCTGATTTAGCTGCTTGGAGTTTTGTTGGATTAAGTCGTCGCGTTCGCGCTGCTGGTAATTGTCCGTTTGTGATTATGCGATGAACTGTGTTGTGTTTGAGTTTTGCCGTAAAATTAGGAGGAGCTGTAATATCTGGATACTGTTCGAGTATCTGCTCGTATTGATCGTTGTAGTTGTTGATTCCTCGTGATACATAGTTGATGCAAAATGACTGTGATTCATCTTTTAACTTCCTCTCTTTTATATTCACTGATAGGTTGTATTTGTAGAGAAAATCGGCGCCCACTATGGCGTGCTCGACCGCTGCTACAACGAAAGTGTGTTCGAATTTGCGTCTTAGGTTTAATTCTACGGTCAAGTGTTTGGTGCCAAAAGTGTTGATGGAAGAGCCACTTGCTGTGATTAGTTTGTAATTTTGTTGAGTGTTACAAGATGGGAATTTACTTTTTGAAATGACGGAGATTCCGCGCCTGTGTCAATTAGGAAATCGAGATTGGTTGTGGTATCGAATATGAAAAGGCGGCGTGATGGTTGAGCTACGATCGTTGCCGCTATCGACGTAGGTTCAAATCGTTTTTTGAATGCTGTGCGTAGTTGCAGGGTTGTGAACATTTTTGTGCTTGCTCGCCGAAACGTTGGTGGAACCAGCACAGTCCAATGATTGGCTTGGTTCTGTAGTGGCGCGTTTGTTGTTGCGGCTTTGAAAACCGGGTTGTTTTGTTAGGTCTCATGTCGAAATCTTGTTCTGGTTGTCTAGTTTCTAGGCGTTTGAGACGTCTCGATATTTGATCTAATTGGGTTGAGAAATTATTAATCGCTTCGACAACATTTGATGTTTGTTTTTGTGTTTCCGCTATTTGTGTGGAAGGCATAGAGTTGTAAATTTTGTCGGCTATGGTGAAAATTTCATCTAAAGTTTGTGAATTTTCAATGGATATGATGTATGCTTGCACGTAGTTCGGTAGTTTGTTTATCCATAATTTTTTTAATAATTGTTTGTTAACCAATGCGTTTCTGATGGAGAGAGCTTCCATGTGTCTGTACAGTTCAGACGGTTTGTAATCGCCGAGATGTGTTTGATGTAGTAGCATATCTAACCTTTTTTCATCTGATTCTTGCGTGCGCGATAGTAAAATTGATTTTAATGTTTCATATTTATCTGTTGTAGGTGGGTTTGAAATGATATCAGCTACTCGTTCCATTGTGTCTGAGTCAAGGGAAGCAATTAGATGATCGTACCGTGTGTTTGATGAGGTTATCTTTTTTACTCGAAAAATAGATTCGATTTGTAAAAATCAGGTCTATTGTTCCAAAATGACGGCATCTTTATTGAAATGATTTGCGGTTCGGCGTTGTGGTCGGATAAAATGTTTGACTCGGTGTTGGTTTTTTTTATCTTTATTGTCGGTATGTAGTGACATTGTGTTGCTTTTGTATTGTTATGCTTTGTGGTTTTGGTTTTGTTCTCTTTTATATTTACCGTTATTTGTATAAAAATTCAATACTGTTGGGTTTTTACGAATTAGAATACAATTTCAAAATATTTAATATCATTTATGTACTATATAAATATATTGCTATAAAATTATCCCCAAATATTTTTATCCACGTATGAAAGGTATATCGGATATCGTTCTGACGGTTGAACTATATATTCCTTACGTTCAAATAGCTTATATATTCTTTATGTAATATTAATTAGATTTATTTTCTTCTTGTATATTAATGTAATATTGATTATATTATTGTAATTTGATGCTAAACTTCGTGATTGAAATCAATTAAAATTTAATCGACTATGTGGATAGTTATTCTAGAAATTTTGATTTAATTTTATATCCTTCTTATGTTAAAGTAGAAACATGTTTTTTGGCGACTTTTTAATAAAAATAGTTCTTATAGTTGTATTCGTTTTGTTTTGGATGTTATTATAACTAATATTTGAATATTTTCAAAGTTATGTGGAGATTTTTGTGTATATTGATATAAATTATATAAGCGGCAGCTTTTTGGTCTCTGCAAGTGATCTTAGAAAGTTCTGGTAGTTTTGGTGGATATTGCTAGTTAGATTTTTTACAGTCTTTTCCACAGTTTGTTGATTTTGATGAAGTTTTACACTACTTTGGTAGTAATTTAAATAGATGAACTAAAAAAAAGAATTTGTTTAAATAAATTCTCATATATTTGAATCAATTATAAAAATAGTAATTTGCTGGACTATATTAGATTTAAATCCAAGATATATACGAAGTTAAGAATATCTTTCAGTTTAATATTCAAGCAAACACATAAAAATTTCCTTAATTTGGGAAATATGCCACTGCAAAATATCGAGCAGCCCCAGCTTTGCAATAGAAAATAATATTATATTTATTATATGGTGAATCTTTATTTGTTATAGTTTTTATCACCATGTTTTTGTACTGACGGCAAAATACACTAGTTTTTTATTATATAATCAAAATAAAATCCAATAAAACACGTGTCTGTCTTTTTTCTTGCAATCCAGTTTTGGGTTAGAATTTCCGATGCGCAAAAATTTTGTGCCTGATTGTGGAAAGGAAAATGTCTTTTGTTGTACTTGTTTGATATCTTCAGTTAAATTATGTTCAAGCTTTTGCTGATGTTTATTGAATTCTTTATTTTTTATTTAGTTGAATTTTACGGGCTTGTAAAATTGCGTTGCGTGTTCACGTCAATCACGTAATCACGTCGGGGTCACCATTTATTATAACAGTTTATTATAATTTCTTTATATTATTTATTCTTGATTATTATAATTATTTACTATACAAAATACTATTCACTAAATTACATTAAGCATATGAAACGTTTGAACTATCGCGTGAGTTACTTCTTAGGTTAGTTGTCACCAAGTAAGTGTGCTTCCTGTCAGAATCTCTGATCTGTAGAAGGTGGCCGAATTAGTACTGCCACAGTTCCCTCTCCCTCTTCTAGTTGGTGTTTTATTTTCATTAAAACACTCGCATTTCTTTTGTTGCTGCGGAGATATGCAAGGTGTTCCCTCCATACATACAGAAATTTGCGGATTTCCGCAGCGTTTAGCTTCTTTCTCACTTTGCATTCCATTGTTTTCTTAAAATTATATCAATTACTTGTTATATTAACAAAATAATTTAAAAATACTCACTTGCAAAAACTCCGAAATATGTAATAATAATACTACACCTAAATAACCTGAAAATTACATCAATTACTTGTTATATTAAAATAATTTAAAAATAATCACTTGCAGAAACACCGAAATTTGTAATAATAATACTACACCGAAATAACCTGAAAATTACATCAATTACTTGTTATATTAACAAAAAAATTTAAAAATACTCACTTAGTAATTAATTTCCACTTGGTGAGGAAGGCTTCATCTACCTGTACAGATTTTCCTCCACCAAGCTGAATATCCTCGTGGGACATTATAACTTCCGTGATCTCTCTGCAAAAGCTATAATAATCAACCACCGTTTCTAGGCTAATTCCGTGCTGGCCACATTGTTTTCGCAATGCATTTAAATGTTTAACTACAAAGGATATTTTTATATTCGCAACAAACGACATTACAATGAGAAGAATTTTTAAGCTTACAAAGTGTAGAAAATAATACTAATTATTATTTCTCCGTTGAATTACTTCAACTAGTTCCCCCAGCTTGTTGACAGCATCAACAAAAACGTCTGTTCTCTGTTTCTCCTGTTCAATGAAGTCTTCGGTAGCATTTTTTACTAACTTGCTTTTATAGCCCCCTAGCATTTCGTGCAAGAGGGTATAAAACTCCCATCTAGATGGTTAACCACCGCTTGGCCCAAAGTGTTTTTTCTGCCCTAAAAAGTTAACTATAAATTTTATTATTTAATAACTAAAATGTAGTATATACCTGTATCGCCTGGGCAATTTTGCAATCAAACAAGGGTTCCCTCTCCCTCTTCTAGTTGGTGTTTTATTTTCATTAAAACACCCGCATTTCTTTTGATGCTGCGGAGATATGCAAGGTGTTCCCTCCATACATATTGAAATTTTCGGATTTCCGCTGCATTTTAGTTTGTCGGGTACAGGACCTCTACCGGACCAATCACCTTTATTTTTGGTACGCGGGTCAAGACTGACCTACAAACGCGGAAAATCAAATTTTTTTTTTGATTTTCCAACTATTTTCCGTTTTATTGCACTTATTTCATATTGATTAATAATTTTTTTAGAAATAACTTTTCCTGAATGTTTTTAAATATTGTCTGTTAAGCAAGATATGACCAATAGGCCTGAGTGTAGGAAATTTTTTCAATTATTATTTTTTTCTTATTGATTTTATTGATTACAAACCGAAGTTAGAATTCATAGATTAAAGGGTGAAGGCTGTTTAAATGGGAAATAGAATGAAATTAAGGTCAATTTAAAGACCATTATCCGTTTTCTTAAATGTACGCTTTAGTTTTAATACATAAGAAGCCTTAAGAAATTTTTAGGAACCAAGATATACAGGTTTCCCTCATATAACACGGTAGTTAGGTTCTTACATTATGGCGTGTTGTGTGAAATCGTGCTATAGGAGACCAGAAGCTAGTACAAAAAGGGGGGTATCGTTCCAACCTAAATTAAAAATGTCTTTTTCAAATTCAATACATAAACTTATTTTTATTAAAAAAACGAAAATATATTTTATATTACATACTTAAATTATTAATTCATTAATGTTCTTTTTAATGTAACTTTTATTTATGAACATTTTATACAATTAATGATCAAAGAGAAGAAGAATAATTTTTTTTAACTATTGAACTGGAACTGAAGGATAAATAATGTTTTATGTAAAATTCATTTACAAATTTATATCACGAAGAATAAAAGTATCGGTAAGTCATCTTACATTAAACAATATTAAGTCCTTTTATCTGGCAATAATAAAAACATTGTGCAACTTTGTTTGAAAACAGCACGAAAAGACGAAATTAAAGTTTCAAATTATAAAAATCCAAACTGTACTGAAAATTTCCATAAATATATATGGAATAATGTCACATAAACAGAAATTATAGTGCCTATGAATTGGTTTATGGCACATTATTACACACAAAATATGTTTTTGTATGTATAATACATGTATTAAGTATATTAACATAAAATTATTAAATAAAAATTGTTTTATTGAGTACATACATACAAAACATTTCGTTTTATTGTAAAACCGTGTTGTGAGATACCGTGTTATAGGAAAATTTCCGCAATTTTTAATTCGTGTTAGAGTGAAACCGTGTTGTAAGATACCGTGTTATAGGAGGGAAACCTGTACTTAACTCAATATAATTCTGTTGCTAGTTTTAATTGAAATAAACATTTTGATAAACATTAATTGAAATAAACATTCTACAAAATTACTTTATTTCTTTGCTCAATTTATACCTTTGCTCAATATTTGACTCTTGACTATGTTCATTGCATTCAAATAAATTGAGCTAAAGCTCAAAGCTTAAAGGTTAAAGCTTAAAGCTATAAAAGTGACAGTGAAAGCAAAGTGTATATAATCCAATTGTCAATCTTCTTTTAAGAAGTGTTTATATTTAAAAATGACTAAATAGTTATTTTCTAAACACTTATTGTTAGAAATCGGTATCACCAAGTCAATTTGAACGTGGATGTCTTTATCCACCATTAAGTAATGTTCGTGAAGTTACTTCCATAATTGCTATTGCAATTAAAAAGTATGCATACAATAAAGGTAAAGTTATGGGATTATTTAAACGACTATTATTACTTATTAATTAAATCAGGTCTACCGTCGGTTTATCCAGAAAGAACTGATAAGTTAACATGGCTTGAAGAACAACTTTATAATTTTATTTATGAAAGTTTAATGCCGTATACATGGAGTTGGCCTACTTTACCTAAACCAAAACTGGAGAATTAAATCCTACACATCTTTTCAAAACGAAGAAAAGTAAACCAGTTTACTGCTTCGGTTCAGTTTACCTTGAAATGTTGATAATAAAATACAATTTTAATGGCATTTGCTGGGCGAAAATTACAAAATAATTTAATAAAATTTATTTATTACAAAACTATTATGTTAAATTTTGTATTTAAAAAAGATTTATAATATTTTAATTTATATTTAAAATACATAAAATATACTCGTATAAATTGAAAAAATTGGTATAACGTAAGCTGTCAACATGATGGTATGCCCTTAGTACAAGACCACTTATTAGGTATAAATTATACGAAACATGTAAGCACTTCTTAAGGGGAAAAAATGTCAATTGAAATGTCATTCAGCACTGCATTTTTGTGAAAATTAGTAGTTTTCAATTTAAATTTATAAAGTTTTCAAGGATTGTCTCGAGTAAATAAAGGTAAAAATTGAAAGAAAATATTGTGTAAATTGTGATGTGATATATAAAACGCGAAAAAAGTAGTGGAAAATTGTGGAAAATCGTGAAAATTGGTAAGCATACAAAAAGTGCAATAAAACGGAAAATAGTTGGAAAATCAAAAAAAAAATTTGATTTTCCGCGTTTGTGGGTCAGTCTTGAATCGCGTACCAAAAATAAAGGTGATCGGTCCGGTAGAAGTCCTGTACCCGACAAACTAAAATGCAGCCGAAAATTATATCAATTACTTGTTATATTAACAAAATAATTAGAAATACTCACTTGCAAAAACTCCGAAATATGTAATAATAATACTACACCTAAATAACCTGAAAATTACATCAATTACTTGTTATATTAACAAAATAATTTAAAAATACTCACTTGCAGAAACACCGAAATTTGTAATAATAATACTACACCGAAATAACCTGAAAATTACATCAATTTGTTAATATAACAATATTAACAAAAAAATTTAAAAATACTCACTTAGTAATTAATTTCCTCTTCGTGAGGAAGGCTTCATCTACCTGTACAGATTTTTCTTCCCCATCAAGCTGAATATCCTCGTGGGACATTATAACTACCGCGATCTCTCTGCAAAAGCTATAATAATCAACCACCGTTTCTGGGCTAATTCCGGGCTGGCCACATTGTTTTCGCAATGTATTTAAATGTTTAATTACAAAGGATATTTTTATATCCGCAACAAACGACATTACAATGAGAAGAATGTCTCCAAAAGGAATACGACAATTTTCGAAAAAAGTACCTTTCGCTGGGTTCTTTGATTTGGAGCATTTTTTACGTTTTTTATTGCAACCCCATATCCAACCTAATTTTGCCACAGAACGTGTCTCCGCCTTCATTGGCACGCCACAATATATTGGAGGTTTTGATTCCCGCGAAGGAATTAATCCTAAGTAATAAAATTTGTAATTTATTTTAAATTTAGTTTTATTTAGTTATGCATAAATATTGGTTTCCAATACACGAAAAAGAGAGTTACTTAATTTTAATGTAGGCCATGGGAGATTTGAACGCATTAATACCGGTATAGCTAACAACCCCGAATGTGGAATACGAATGCATGCTTATTTTATCCGCAATCAATACATTTAACTTTTCAAGAAAAAGATCACGATTCACAGCAGCATTCAATCTGTATAAATTCTGGAAAAAAAAATTAAGAAAACGTTGCTCTCACTGTTACGTGACCATATGTTTTTATGCAGGGGTCCATACCCCTGAGGACCAAACAGGCACGGTATACCAGGTGTCGTTTGTGTGGCGTCGTAGCGTGCTCGCTATGCGCGGCTATTGCGGTAGAATTCAAGGGGTGGTTCTTGCCACTAACACACTGGACCAAATCTCGCTACTTGAAAGGGGAAATTTCAAAGGAAAGAGCGCAAGGCTCGAATAAGAGGGTTAAGGCCGCAGAAAGAGAAAAAACTAAATAAAAGCAAAAAGGAAATCGACACCAAGGAGTTAAGCCCCTTTTCTCGTCCATCTTACGACTGAGTCGGCTGACCTAAAAACATAATATAAGGGAAAAAGGGGTTAGGACATCTTAATTAAAAAAAAAATTTAAGCGAACATTATTTATTTTATTACATTCAGGAAAAGAAAAATTAAAAGTATCGCACCAAAATTTTAAAAGGAAATATAAGAAATTAAACAAAAATGATTAATAATAATCTGTAGAAACCAAAAAAGACTAAACTAAAGTAGCCAAAAAAAATAAATATAAAAGAATGCCAATAACATTGAATTAAAATTTAATGAAAATTTCCCAAAATCAAAATATATAAAAAGTTAACTAAAAAAAATATAAAAAAAATTACATATATATTGTAATATATAGGCATAAGAGTAACTGGGAAAAATAATAATAAACCAAACTAATTTTATTATAAATTACAAGGATAAAAAAAATAATAATAATAAAACTTGAATAATATTAATTAAATTAGAAAAAAATAAAAAAATAAAAACAGTTAACAATAAAAATTTTGAACTTATACCGGGAAACAACTTACATGGTATATTCTTTTTTTTTTTTTGACGTCTGATGGGCCCAGCAAACTCTCCTGAAAATAAATATCGTTGCAGAGAAGATCTTATCAATTACCTTTGCTCAAGCGGGTAGCGCTGGATGGCAGGCAATTGTTAAAAGTAACTATTTGTGGAGAATATTTCTTCCAATTATCAAAAGTCTTAGCGGGAAACGCTGGTCTTTGATAATTGGCAATCTGTTTACACTACCAAAAGTTTTAGCGGGAAACGCTGGTCTTTGGTAGCTAAAAGATTCAAAACATCCTCCTTTATTGAGAATACCAAAATAATATTACCTTAGGTGAACTTTGTGAATTGTTTGCCTTGTCGATGCTCTTTGCTTAAGTTACCAAAAGTCTTAGCGGGAAACGCTGGTCTTTGGTAACTTTGCAAACTATAATATCTGGACAAGATGAATTTCGTAGGTTACCAAAAGTTTTAGCGGGAAACGCTGGTCTTTGGTAACCAAATACAATGAAGAACACTTTGAGTTTTAAACTCCAACTTATTTATTTTAAAAAAAAAAGAAGACTCGCCTGCCGAAAGGGCCGTGGTTTGTCTTTACACAATTTTTACAAGAACTCCCTTGACTATAAAAATTATTCTACTTTTATACAGAATTTTTGATCCCTCCTTCTGTATAATTTTTTACTTTTGCTATGATATTTTCTGCGAAATCTGCAAATTTATAAAATAAATTTTGATTTGCAAACTCCGCATTTTAAAAGTTCATCGATTCACCTGAACTATATACAAATTTTTTACTTTAATATTATTTTTGCGAAATCTGCAAATCAATTAAATAAATTTTGATTTGCAAATTCCGCATTTTCAAAGTTTATTATGGTTCATTTAACTAGGTTAAACGAATCAAGGGTAAAGTTCTATAATAATTAATACTTTAATAATTTAATTATACATACATACATATTTTGTTGTTGTTGTTTTTTATTTTCTTTTCTCTTGTTTTTTTTTTTTTTTATTTTAAAAATTAAGAAAATATGAAGATTGAAGATCTTCATATCTAACATTCCTTCCCCCTTATTGAGAACATTTTTCCGGGGGAGAAATGTTCACAAGTTTTATTTGTGTCAAACTATAACTATTAATAGTATAGTAGTATATATATATATTTTTGTGTTTAAAAATGTTTAACTATTTAAAAGTTGGAATATCCCCGTTTTTTTTTTTTTTTACTTGTATATATTTGATTTTCCCTTTTTATATTTAATAATTAGATGAAAAAAATTTTAACCATTAATATAGGTATCTAGTTTTAATAATTTTAATCATTAATTTAGTTTCAATAATTATGAATATAAGAAATTTTCAACCATTATATTATTTTTAACAATTTAGAGTATGTATATGTTATATGTAGATATATATTATGTTTTTTTTTTTTTTTATTTTTTTTTGTTTTTATTCTTTACTTAAGAGCTAATCTTGCCTTTGTAATTTTTATTTGTTGTTGCATTAAGGGAGCAGGCCTCCTTGTGTTTTTCCTTTCTTTTGTGTTGAATGTGTCGTTGTCATGAGTTTTTGTTTTTCTTCTACTGGAATTTTTTTTTGTAGGATCCTTGTAAATAATAATTTTTTTGTTTCTTCTTGTTTACTTGTTGTTTGAAGGATTTGTGAGTTGCCATCGTTTTTTGTAAGTTATTGTGTTTAAAGGCTTGTTTTAATTCTTCCTCGAGTCTCGTTTTATCGAAGTAGGGTTTATTTGTTGGCTTTCCATCTAATTTTTTGGTCTGTTTGGCTGTATTTGTTGTTGGTTTTTCCTGTTCCGGTTTTTTCTTCGTTATTTTGATGTGCAGGGCGTACTGATAATTATTTAGTTCCTGTAGTAATTTCTGTTTTTGCCGTTTATCCTTAGTGATTGCGATGGTTTCATGTAATCTGGCGATATCTCGTTTCAGACGAACCTGGACACCTCCTCTTTTCCTTTTTATTTTATTTTTTTCTCTGTTTTCCTGCAATGGTTCAATACTTGATGTTGTGTTGATACTTCTCCTTATTAGTTCCTCATCCTTTCTTATTCTCTGTCTCCTTCTGTACTCCTCGATGCTTATTGGCTTTGGGCCAGCATGTGGGTTGTTTTTTATTGCGGTTAATATGTCAGTATTTGGCATTTTGTGGTAAACAAGAAACACTGATTTTGAGGATTAATATGAGTAGTGCCAAAAGTTTGCTTCAATCGGAATTTCAATAAGTCGTATTAAAGACTTAAACTGATTAATTATTTCCTTTACACAAGAAAATTTTTTATCATAGTTTTATTTTATTTATAGATTTATTTTATTTAACAAATTTTTAACAAAACAAAAAAAAATATTTGGTCAAAGATTCTATGTAAGAATTTACAAAAAAAATTTATTGATCACTTTATTTTTTAAAGATTTATGTTATTTACTAATTTTTAAATAAAAAAAATATTTGATCAAAGATTCTATTTCAGAATTTACAAAATTTATTGATCACTTTATTTTTTAATTTTTTATTTTATTTAACACAAAAATTTTTTTTTTTTTTTTTTTTTTTAAATTGAATAATTAATGCGGTCTGCACTATTGGATCGATTAAAAATTACGAAATTACTGTAACTGACTTCTTTTTGTTGTATCTCCAAACTTATTGCCTATAATCAATTTTTATTATTAAAATGTGTCGTTTCCACACATTGCAATGGGTCAACAAAATTCTATAATCCCGCTGACGTTATAAGTTAATTTAATTCATTCTTATTATTGTTAGCAAAACCAATTAAATCTAGACAGTCGAAGCTTGGTATCCTAAAAATACATACGTTAAATAAGTCGTTATCATACAGCCGGGAAAACTTGAAATTAAAATATTTTTAGATTTTGATTATTCGAAAATTCCATTTAATATATCGAAGTGATTCCAGTATTTCAAATAGTTCTTATGAATGTTTCAACACCAATACCAGCACCAAGACAAATTTTAACTGATGAAAATTTTTATACAGCCAAACGAAATAGAAAATGTCCAATTTATATGAATATGTTTGGAGTTAGTAAAATTACAGATGAAATTTCACCCAATTCATTAAAACTTAATCCACAATCTAATGATTTAAGTCCAACCAACCAAAATTATTTATCAAATAATAAGAATAATAATCATAATGATAATAATAATAGCAGTAATAGTATTAGCAATAATAATAATGATATTAATGATAGTTATCTAAATGATACTAATAATCTATCAGAAAAGACATATAAAAAAAATAATCATCCAAGACAATCAATGAATCGAACAAATAAAAATTGTCCAACAGAGAATTATTTAAGAAACCTTGAGCAAGTGCCAAATACTAATCCATTCCTAGCTACATCATCTTCATTAGAATATAATATCAATACCAATCAAGGTAATTGTATAGCAGTACAATCATCTGTGGCTTCATCTAAAGATTTTCAACATAAATCAAATACAATTGCAATAAATATAGATAATATGTCATTATCATCATCAATGCCATTCTCATCGCCAGTTAATTCTATTTTGATAAAAGACTTTACTCCAACAACTACTACTGGTAATAGTACAAAAAGTACACCTAATACCAACTATTACTAACAAGCGCACTAACACAACACAATATGCTACTTTAACATTTAATAAAGTCAGCATTTAGTACAGCATGAGAAATAAGAATCAGCCATTAAGTCCAGCAGATTTATGTGATGATTTGGATTATGCCGATGTTGATTATAGATCATATGGACCAATCAATTATAAAGCCGCATCGATATATACACTTGTTAAAAAACAGAAAAATAATAATAATATTAATATAGCTGGTGCTTCAAGGGATTTAAGAAAAGCTGAAAAATAATCTGCCAAAAAATCAATGAATTTTATTACTTATATAAGATAACTGAAAATAAATTTTAAAACACGCATTTTAAATTAATTTTGTGGTATAATTAAAAATCTAACAATTTTTAAAAAGCATTAACATAAATAATTAAAAAAAAATTAACGTCAATTGATGTCAAAAATTAAATCATTAGCCTGGTGAAAAAAAATACAAACTTTTATGTGAATTTCGTTTTATTGGCATTATTAATTCAAAAACTTTGTTACTGGAATATTTAACTATATATATATATATGATATAAAAAGAAAATATTTTTGTTAAAATATTAAATAAAATATTTATTATTTAATTTTGAAATAAATCATTAAAATTTGGATTAAATAAATTATTTACAAAATTTAAAAAAAAATTTAGATTTTACGAAACTATTCCCTAGTTAGGCTCATGAAGTTCGGGCCATTCTTTTCACTGGCGTGCCAGGCCGTAGCCATCATTCCACTGATATGATTCCGGTATTCTTCGAAGAACTCCGCAGAAGCCTGTTCTGGTACTTTTCTACCATGGTGTTGTTCGATGGCTTTTGCGATGTTTTCTAATATTGAGGACCTTTCTGGTCCCCTTATGTTTTTGCACTTTTGTAGCGTTCTGGAGAAATGCCTTCTTAAATACTTTTCCCGGTGGTACTCGTTCTTCAGGTGATGGTCCATTCCCTCTAATGGAGCCGCAATTTGACACAAGGTACACTCATACCTAATGCTATTGCTGAGTAGTTGTACTACGTACTCTACACCAATGTAGCCCAGATGGTTTGGGTCGTGGCTCAGGAAATTTGGGGGTGATTGTACTTTTCCGAACTTTACAAAATTTTCCGGGAATCGATCCATTTTAGTGTTAAACTTATTATTTTTTTTTTTTTTTTAAACAAAATTTTAAAATTATATAAACACTACGGTTTTTATTATGGATGAATTTAAACTATTTTAGAAAATTTCAAACACCCTAATTAGATTAATTTCTTTGTGGCAGGGGTTAATTTTTTTCAAAAAAAAAAAAAAAATAATAAAAAATTCGTACTTTTCTATCTATTCTAAAAAAAAATAAAAAATAATAAAAAAAGAGCGTACCTTTAGTTGCAAAACGACATATTATATTTCTAGAACATTTCCCACAAAATTTTTATCTATTTTGCATTTTTGACATATAAGTATATTCGTTTCTGTTTTCGTTTTGATACATTTTTTGGTTTTTGCTAACTCTGCTTTTTTCTGTGGGAAAAATTTTATTATTTGAGATGCATCCTGTTTACTACCAGCGACGACGAATTTGTTTAATTTCCCAGACAGACAGATCTTGTGTCAACAAAACAACAACAAAAGATAGGTTGACATGTTTACCTCCGCGTCTAATGTATCATTTGTTCTTCCGATTTGAACAAGTGCGGTAGTGTGTAAAAATTATTAAATTATTGTTATTAAATTATTAATTAAATAATTAAATAATTAAGTAAAAAAGTTTATTGGAAAAACTTAAAAACACGCGTTAAAAGATAGTGTTAGTTTGAATACAATTGTTTTCGCAAAAATATACTCGCAAAACAAAAAAGTGTAAACAAAACGTGACAATTTCAACGCATGTTAGATACAATAACTCAACGGATTTTTTTTTTTTTTTTTTTGGTAATCAAACAGAATAAAAGCTGAGGATTTTTGAACAAGTCAATACTTTATTTACGATCTCAGAAAGTTTTTCATTTTACATAAAAAGGAGGATATATTTAAAAAAAAAAAAAAAAAATGGTTTGTCCATATGATAAAATAATTGAAATGATAAAAAAAATTGATTTACAAGACGACGGTATTGTAATGAATCAAAAAATTAAATACGAAGGGTGATCAAAAAGTAATGATTCTGAATAAGAAATAAAAGCAATACGAATAAAATTAACATTTATTTTTCTACATAGTCTCCTTTCAAGTCAATATATTTCATCCTCCTTTTCTCTAAACCTAAAATCCCTTTTTTATAGAATTCTTTATCTTGCTCTGCAAAAAAGGCTTTAAAAGCAGCCATTACTTTACTGTCGTCCTCAAATTTTTTTCCCCGATTTTCTTCCTTTAATTTTGGGAATAGATAAAAGCCACTCGTGGTCAGGTCTAGAGAATACGGTAAATGATTCATCAATCTGAAGCCTGCATCACGGATTGCAGCCATCGCAAAGTCGAACTTGTTTTGCTTTGATGAAACAAAACTTTTGGCGCAAGTTTGCCTCGTCTTTTTTCTTTGATATTTTCTTGCAACTTCCAAATTTGTTCTGCATATATTTGACCCATCATTGTGCTGACATGTTCCAAATAATCGATTATGATAATTCCTTCTGCATTCCAAAATACTGATAGGGTTGATGTTGATGGGCGACCAGAGCGATGTTCATCTTCTGTTGTCAATCTCTCCAGCTTAAATTCTCGACACCATCTGATGACTGTTGAATATGGTGGAGCATAATCACCTTATGTCTCCTGTAAATCCGTTTGAACTTTCGTAGGCAACATCTTTTTCAATCAAAGATATTTAATCACGGCTTTAATCTCGTTTTTCTCCATTTCGTGTTATCGCTTCAGCTGCTGTTATTCAAATGAATGCAGCTCATAGAAATGCACTGGTATTTATACCAAATTGATATGATCGGTTTTGAACAGTGTAAGGATTAAAACCTTATCAGCACTTCTGATCTACACCTATTAATCATAAATCAGAATCATTACTTTTTGATCACCCATCGTATATTCATAAAGATTTTTGCAGTATTGTGTTGGATGAAAATATGTTAAGTGAATCTATGGAATATATCAACGAACATGTTTTATTAGACTCGGATGCCGCAATGAAATTCGCAATATTAATTTCTTCAACATGTTTTGATTCTTTAGTTCTGCATAAATTTAACGTTCGAAATAGAATGCTAGGAATTTTACAAGACAATTTTGAATGTGCTGCCCAACTTCGTGAAAAAAATAAAAATATTTTATATAACTTAATAACACTTTTGGGTGAATATTACCATCGTGTTCGTTTAGTTGATGGTAGCCCGATTGTAGTACTTGGAGAATCTTTATTGGACTTACTTATTAAAGAAATTTCTGTAAATTGTTTCTTGAATATATCTTTCCAATTAGCAAATTTGATATTAAAACAAATATCATTAAATGGATTAATAATTCAAAAACATCATGGTAAATTGTTATATACGCTATTATTTTACGTTCGTAAAAATTTAATTGACACAAAAGATCTTACATCTAATATCAAAGCACTAATGACTCTAGATTTGTATAATAGTAATTTTAATAATCTTGGAACTGAACTTGAAGATATGTACATTAAATATTTAATAGAAGAAAATGGAATATCAGTTGAGTCAGATTTAGCAGAGAATGATGTAAATCAAGATCATATAGAAGACCAAGCAACGTTTAATAGTAGTGGATCCAGTAATATAATGAAAACCAAATGGAGTGATGAAGTATCCAACAATCATACCGAAAATTCAATTAATGAGATTGCAACACCTCGTAAAGAAAATAATATATCTCATGGAGAAAGTGAAACACCCCGCAGAGCACCTTATAACCAAATTGAACATAAGCATAATTATAAAAATTCACATGAGGATGATATTTCTAGCGTACGAAGTGAAGAAGGAACTATACGCAGGTATAATATAAATGATAGAATTCAAAATAATCAAAACAATATACAAAATTGGCAAAAAAATCAGTTAAACGTATATAATAAAAATAGAAATAAATATAAAAATTCTAATCAAATCCTTAATCTGAATCCAAATCAGGGTTATGAAAATGAAGGGAATGATAATCGAAATAATAGATTTCGTAACAATTATAATAATAATCGGCCATTAAGATTTAATAATAATGAAAATTGGTGTGCAGATCAAATAAATAATTTTCTTGAACCGTCAAATAATATGAAGGAAACAAATGGTCATAGGTCTTCACCAAGTAGAAATTTTCAAAGACCACAACATGAACGTAATCATTTTCAAAATTTCAATGGACGGACAGGTAATCAAAATTTAAGTAAACAACCAAACTGGTAATTTTCATAATTATAATCGTCAAAACTCGAGAAATTTTCCTAATAGGAATAAAAATTATGCTAATCAAAACGGTCTATATAATGATTCCAATAATACCTGGGATAAATATCGTAATTCACGATATGGTAAATTATTGTGGTAGGTAAATTATGGTAAAAATTAAAAAATAGTTTATAAAATATTTATAATAAATCTGTTTGTGAGTGTAATTTGATTCAATATCTTTTTTATTATTTTTTTTTTATAATACATTAAAATTACATTACATTACTTAAATCAAATAATATTTTTGAAAAAGGATTGCAAAATTTTATGTAAAAAAAAAAATTATTTTTCCTACCGACTGCGCCAAAAATGTTATGTAATTTCCTAAAAAGGTACGTAGTACTCCTCGCAAGGTACAAAAACTACCTTTAAAATACAGACAAATTAGGGTCCGGGACTAAACTCACAGAGCGTTTTATGTAATATGGGGAAATTCTTATTTAATCGTTGCAGAGGAGATCTTATCAATTACCTTTGCTCAAGCGGGTAGCGCTGGATGACAGGCAATTGTTAAAAGTAACTATTTGTGGAGAATATTTCTTCCAATTATCAAAAGTCTTAGCGGGAAACGCTGGTCTTTGATAATTGGCAATCTGTTTAGACTACCAAAAGTTTTAGCGGGAAACGCTGGTCTTTGGTAGCTAAAAGATTCAAAACATCCTCCTTTATTGAGAATACCAAAATAATATTACCTTAGGTGAACTTTGTGAATTGTTTGCCTTGTCGATGCTTTTTGCTTAAGTTACCAAAAGTCTTAGCGGGAAACGCTGGTCTTTGGTAACTTTGCAAACTATAATATGAACAAGATATGGACAAGAATATGGACAAGATGAATTTCGTAGGTTACCAAAAATTTTAGCGGGAAACGCTGGTCTTTGGTAACCAAATACAATGAAGAACACTTTGAGTTTTAAACACCAACTTATTTATTTTAAAAAAAAAAGAAGACTCGCCTGCCGAAAGGGCCGTGGTTTGTCTTTACACAATTTTTACAAGAACTCCCTTGACTATAAAAATTATTCTACTTTTATACAGAATTTTTTATCCCTCCTTCTGTATAATTTTTTACTTTTGCTATGATATTTTCTGCGAAATCTGCAAATTAATACAATAAATTTTGATTTGCAAATTCCACATTTTAAAAGTTCATCGATTCACCTGAACTATATACAAATTTTTTACTTTAATATTATTTTTGCGAAATCTGCAAATCAATGAAATAAATTTTGATTTGCAGACTCCGCATTTTCAAAGTTTATTATGGTTCATTTAACTAGGTTAAACGAATCAAGGGTAAAGTTCCATAATAATTAATACTTTAATAATTTAATTATACATACATACATATTTTGTTGTTGTTGTTTTTTATTTTCTTTTCTCTTGTTTTTTTTTTTTTTTATTTTAAAAATTAAGAAAATATGAAGTTTGAAGATCTTCATATCTAACAATATTAGCAATTCTTTCAGCGGGATGTGGCTAACACTCCAGGCAAAAAAAACAATATATCACTTAACCGAGGCTTAATTAAGTAATTGCTTAATTTCTTTACTTTCTTTATATTGTTTAGGTATATTTTCCCCTTTTTTCCACTTTAAAGCACTAATATCTTGCTTCCCTTTTTTTTTCTCTAAATATATTATTTTTTGTTTTTGATTTAAAATAAATTTTAACAATGTCACTAATGTTTTCAATGTAAGCTTTCTTTTTTTTTTTTTTTTTGGTGTCTATTCAATTCAAATTATTGTTTAACAATATCACTAATATTTTCAATGTTATTTTAGACCCCTCAATTACTAGAGCTCTGTCCTTTACAAAAATCAAATCTGGACTGACTTGTTTTCAAAAGAAATATTCTTTCCCACAGATTTTGCCAGCGGGAAGCTTATCAGCGTCCCGTTGCCAAAACCTGTGTTTTGTTGTCAACTCCGGTCACGCCACTCTGCTTGACCTCGGCCCCAAGCAGATCGATCTAATATTTTGTTAAAATTTTTCTTTTTTTTTTTTCTACATACAATAATTTAAAATTAAACCTAGCGTATAAAATATTTTTTTTTTGTAGATGCAGCAATTTGGAACACTCTTAAACAGGTGTCCGTTACAAAACAGGTATCCTTTCACTCCATCCCTCGCCAAGATGGGGTGAAAGGATAGCTGGAGGAACCCTGCGCAACGTGTGGCTTGACCCATGCCCTGATGATGCTAGTCTCATGCTCTACCGACTGAGCTTCCGTGTAAATAAAAAAAAAATCCCCATATAAAGAAGACCAAAAAAAAATCTAGGTAAAATAAAAAAAAATAAAAAAATATAATGCCAACTGGATACTATTAAAGGAAACTCATCAAATTCTACAAATATATATTACCTATCTATGAGAAAGTAAACAATTATTCAACTAAATTTATTTAAATAAATTCCTAACTAAACTAAGTAACTAAATATCTAAATACCTTATGCCCATCAAGACTTCAATAAAAGAATTTAAAATAAAATTTTTGATGGGAGTAAGAAATCTGTTCATTTACTTTGTGGTCTTCATAGGTCTATTGTTTAATGTCTTTGGCATGATATACGCCGAGCTTACGCCCCTGGAGATCCTCCAGCTCATATAGAGAGTTGCCTACGCTTTTCACAATCCGTGCCTTTAAGAATTTCTTAGCCAGTTTGGCATTGTGTTATGAAGTCTCCTAAAAGTACTTAGCACTCTTTTTAGTTACAAAAAGTAACCTCCCAATATAGAAAAACAGGGTCCGGGACCAAACTCACAGGGCGATTTAAAAATTGCTGCAATCTTTGTTGTTAATAGTGGCTAAAAAGCCGATACTTAAGACATTTGCCTTGTAGGGCATTTAATAGTGGCTAAAAAGCCGATATGTAAAATATTTGCCTTGTAGGGCAGCTAGTAGTGGCTAAAAAGCCGATATTTGGTAAATAAAAACACAAGCTGTTTTAGTTTATTCATTGCCAATTGGGGCAATTTGTTTACTTTAATAAAAAGGAAGACTCACCTGCCGGGTAGGGCCGTGGTTTGTCTTTTAAAAATTTGTAACAAGAACTGATTCGACTATTAAAATTATTCTACTTTTATAGGGAATTTTTCATCCCACTCCTGAATACAATTTTTTCATGTTCCATAATATTTTTTGCGAAATCTGCAAATCAATCAAATATACTTTGATTTGCAAATTTCGCATTTAACAGTTGTAAACAGGATGTGTCTGAATTTTCAAAAAAAAAAAAAATTTTTCCCATATATTATATAAATTTTTCTCACATAAAAAGCATAATTAGCAAAAATGTATTAAATTTGAAACTTTAAGGGAAACGGATGTCTGGATAGAAATAAATAACATACTTAGCACACTAAATTTGTTTTGTTAAACAAACAAATTTGTTGTTTTAAACAAATGTGTTTAAGATATTAAAAGGGCGCTAACGTTAAAAGGGTAATAAACTATGCAACTAAACTCCGATACATAAAAAGAAAACAAAAAGAATTCTTTTTCAGCATATTAAAATTAGATACGATTCTTTACTAAAAGAAAATTTGATATATATATATATAAACCTCAAAAAAAAAAAAAAAAAAAATATGAAGAAAAACTTATATATTCAAAAAACAAAAAGAAAAGAAGAATAAAAATATTAATGGAAGAGTTAAAAAAAATTGTTTTTATAAAAATATAATTAATATTTCATGTGAGGTAGAGTTTTATTATTGATTTGCTAAATACATTTTATTTGTATTGTATTATACACACATATTCATAACTTTCCTTATTTTTTGAAACAATATATTTTAAATCTTCAATCTTCAAAATAATATTGACTTACAAATATTTTTCTCGGCAATCATTACATTAATGTGCCATGACATTTTATGCAAAATCACTATTAAAATGGTAAAGTAAATAATAGATGGAAGCGGAAATATCATATCGTAGATGCATCTAGAAAAGTATAAAAATTTAGCTTTAATTTTTCTGAGTAAAAAAAAAGTATCCAATTAATTTTTTCAGTTTTCTACAGCTAACTTTGACTTAAAAAAAGAGCCATAAAGTCCCCCATAATAAAAGCCAAACAATATCAAACTAAGAATCACGGCTCAGTATGACCCATGAAAAATAAATATTATGTTAAATTCTTCTTATAAAATAAAAGTTTTATAATAAATAAGTCTTTATTTTTGTTTCCTAAATTTTAATTTAACATAAATACAACAACAAACAACAAGCAAATTTTTGACAGATGAGAAAAGTACTAAATACTAAAAACTAGCTTCAGTGAAAACGCTTATTTTTTTTATATGGAGAAAAAAAGTACTGAATACTAAATACTAATGGCAGTGAAAACGCACTATTAGAGAAGCAATATTATTTTATGCTACTTTGGCAAAAACAATATTGCTTTTCTGACCCAGTTTATTGACTTATCACTTTTACTTTCTTACACCTATACCTTCTTAAAACTATACCTAATTTACGTGTTTTTCACTTATGCATTCCTAAATTTATATTGGGAGGTGGTAATATTTTTCTATGTTTAATTATATGAATTTATTATTTCCCATAAATTACCAATTAATATGCATATAATTTGCATATAATTGATTGCATTAATTATAACTTACACTAATACCTTTACATATGGGGGGTACTCATTTTTAAATTAAAGCTTTGAGCTTTATCATAGGGATAATGAGTACATATACAACTAGTTTGCTCTTTTAGAGCAAGATTACTCTCTTAATTTGTAGGGAGTATTTTTTTTTGAATTTACTTCTAATTTCTAATTGGTCGCTTAATACATAGCGCCATTTTTTTCTTAGCTTTATTAATTAATATAGTTTTAAATAGTTAAATAATAGTAAATAATAATAATATTAATTATTTAAGTTTGACCAAAAATTTCCTAACACGTTGAATTTACGATTGAACAAGTATGGTTCAAGTAGTTTACAGAAGTTGTCTGGTAGTTGTGTACTCATTTTGTATCGAAGACCTTCGTGCCATACACGATCAAACGCTTGCGATACATCGAGGAACACCGCAGAGCAATACTTCTTTCCTTCAAAGGCTTGTTCTATCTTGTATGTAACGCGATGGATCTGATCTATAGTTGAATGATTAGTGGCCGTAATCTTTTCAGGAGTAACTTTTCTGGTAACTTCGATATCGAGCATATAATAGAGCATAGCTAAAACTACAATTGTCTGGTAATTTTTGTTTGTCATTTGATTATTAACAAAATCTATCAACTAAAATGAATCAAAAGACCAAAAGAGATTAAGTTTTTCATGTGGTCATGGACTATGACGATTTGAAAGACCGATGTTGTTGTTATATTTGTTATTATATTTTTCAAACAGCAAAACTTTTGTTTTTGAGTGAATTTTTCTGCAAAAATATCATGAGTTTTGAAGATATGTTAAGTACTATTCTAATTTAAAATTCTTCAGTTTAATTAAAGTAATCACCAATTAAGACCATATTCTCCATAAAAAGGTAAAAACTTGATTTTTTTGGGTTGAGTATTAACATAAAGCTTCTAACTTAAGCCAAAATGAAATCAAAGAAATTTTTTTTTACATTTTACGTAGAAATATCAGAAAAAAGTCTTTTAGTCAAAAACTCAAATTACCTTTCTAGATTTTGATTTTTAAGAATTACCAGTCAATTGCTTACAAATGTGTAAATATTAATTCAAATCAAACTAAAATCTATAAATATAATCATCTATAACATTTTACTTAAATTCTAAATATTGATAAGTTTTTTTCATATCCATTTCAGAAAAGGAACCCTTAATTGATATTTCAATATTAAACTACCTGTTTAAATATTAATATTATATTACCTGTAGAATCAAACTGCTTTTGTATTAAGTAAAAGAGAACAGAAATGTATATAAACTCATTTTGAATAATAAAATAGAGTTTCCGCAGAAGATTAGTCTACGAAATGTATAGAATCACTCGTTAAATATACATTACTACTACGCGGATCATACAGGCACGGACATTGACGCAAAAGTTGAATAAATGCACTTGTTTCTAAATAAATAAAAATAAAAGCAAAAGGGTAATCGAGACCAAGGAGTTAAGCCCCTTTTCTCGTCCATCTTATGGCTGAACCGGCTGACCTGAAAACAAAAAAATTGTGTGGGAAGGGGGATTAGGACATCTTATTAAAAAAAATTTTATTTAAACATTATACCATTTATTTGAATCAAAAAAAATTTTACTACGAAAACCAAAAAAGAAAGAATTTTAAATAAAAGAAATTTAAAAAAAAAAAAAATCCAGAAACTGACTTTAAATTAACATTAAACCAAAATTCTGAGAAACCCAAAAACTTAATTTAATTACTAAACATAAAAAGAGAACCTAGAAACTAATTTTAACTTAATCTTCAAAAAAAAAAAGGAAACCAAAACTATCTTTAAATTTGTTTATTAAATCCTTAAATAAAAAAAAATTGACATAAAAGAAAGTTAGAAAATGATTTACAAATTAAATCTTTGCTTACTTGACACTGTTTTTTTTTCCGGGTTTGTTGGGCCCATCAAACACCTGTAACCTGTAAATAAAACTTTTCCTTGGTCTTTTCTAAATATTATTTTAAAATCTCAAAAGTGTCGGTCAAGATCTAACTTAAAATATTAAATTTAAAAAAAATTATTGACCATATAAATAAACTTAATTTTAAAAAAAATTATCACTAGTGCTACGCAAAAACTCTAATGAGGATCCTAACTCTTAATAAATACATTAAACGTTTGAAGAGCATCTGATACTCGTTTCGGTCCCTTCCTTTTTCCTTTTATTTAACTAAAGTTTTACTTTTTCCCCAAGAATGTTTCTTGAACTTTTATGTTCTCCTACTTCGATAATATTTTTTCTTTTCTATCTGTTTCCTTTTTTTTTTTTTTTGAATATTAGAATGTCTTAAGTCCATTTAAAATTCCCGCTAATATGTACCTATATATATATACAAAAACCCAACAATTTATGTTACTTTCTAATTGCATTAAACATTAATATGATCATTGAGGAAAAAAAATTTATATTATGCAATAAAAAAAAATTTCTTAAGATTATATACATTTATTGTTGATCCTTTCGTCCTCTTCAACTCAAGGCGCTTCAAAGCTTTATCATTTCGACTTGCTCTTTTCTATTTAAATTAAATTCTCAAATTCTTACTCTTATTCGTACACACTGGATACATTTTTCCTTACGCCGGTTAAGTTGTTTTAATTAATTACATTCTATTCCTTATTGTCTAATATATTTTATTATTTCACTAAAATTATATGCATTTTTTTTTCTTGGTTGCAAGGTCCGATAAATTCATATGTTATTCACTCTATCTGGCAAATATTATGATGTTTTACTCCAACTTACGCAAAATATTTAAATGTTCCTTTTGTTTTAATTTTCAGTATCTCTTTTCTTTTCTAATCAATAATATTACTACCGCTATAATATTTCACAGTTAGTTCAAGTTATTTCAATTAATAAGGTGGTTTGCTAGACGTTAAAATACCTTTTCTAACGGTTAATACTAACCATTAACTCACTAAAACTATATTAAAATTTTTCTCACAATTGTTTGTTTATTTATCTAAGCATTATGTATATGTCCATTAATTTATGTTATAACACAATTCCTTTTTTTTTCTTTTGCTATGTTTTCTTCGTTTAACTCGATTTCACAGTATTTCGTTTCAGAAAAAAAATCAACTTTTAAAACAAAAATAAAATTTTACCGCAAAGTCAGAGCCTAATCGACAAGGGCTCTGCCTTCTATAATATTCTGAAGCCGACTGACTTCAATTAACAAACAAAACAAATCGTTTGCTTTCAAAATAGAATTTTGCAAACGGGAAACTGATAAAAATCCCGTTGACAAAAATTTACTTTTGCAGCAAACAAGCTGCTTTGGGACCAAGAACCAAATTGTTGGAACAGGGGTCCGTTACAAAACAGGTATCCTTCCGTTCCACCTCTCGCCAAGATTGAACGGGAGGATAGCTGGAGGAGCCCTGCTCAACGTGTGGCTCGACCCATGCCCTGAGATTAGAGTCTCATGCTCAAAAAAAATCAATTTAAAAAAAGAAGAACCATATAGAGAGAGAAAAAAAAAATTTTTTTACTGCTGATATATATAAAAAAAACGTAAATAAAAAAAAGGAAAGTCGAACAACCAAAAAAAATAAAATGGCACGAGTTAATCAAAGAGAGAAAAAAAAATTGAAAATTGACAAAAATTGATTGAACGTTAACAGCTATATTGAAAGTCTGATTATTCTTATTGGGCATAATAGCGTATTTATTACTATAGATGCAGATTCATTGATTGAACTATTGTTTTATGTCCTTGGCATGATATACGCCCCTGGAGATCTTCCAGCTCATAGAGGGAGTTGCCTACGCTTTTCACAATCCGTGCCTTTAAGAATTTCTTGGCCAATTTGGCATTATAGCAATCCTTAAAAGCACTTTGCGAAAAGTTCCTCCTATAAACCTCCTGTCCTGGTTGAAAATTTAATTTTCTGATCCGGAGGTTATAGGATGGGGCACTCTGGTCATAAGCTGTGCGTATATTTTTCGAAGCTTCCTCACGGAGCAAGAGCATCCTATCGGCCTCACATACGTCCACCCTGTTCTCTCCCTTCAAGTCACCCATCTTCTGAAGAAGTTGATAGACCGATCGATGACTAACCATAGGCTGACCGCACATAAGTTGGTAAGGGAAATGACCTGTTGCCGAATGGACAGCGCTCCGAAGAGCAAACCCAATATGGCTTAACTGCAGGTCCCATTCCCAGTGGTCATCTTTCAAATAGGCTATAATGGCAGCCAGAATCGATCTATTAACTCTCTCCGATGTGGAGAGTAACAAGCTGTGCGGATGTGTTGGACCCCATACTTATTTAATAGCATGCTAAATTCTTTAGCACCAAATTGAGGTCCGTTGTCTGATAAGATGCTCTCGGGAACCCCGAACACATGGAACACCTCACATTCCAAAAATGTAGCAATGTTGCCTACTGTGAATTTCTTCACAGCATGCAACAGTGGGAACTTGGTGAGGTGGTCCAGTATGATCAGGATCCCTATATTGCCCGCTTTGGTACGTGGTAGGAGGTCAATATACAGTCTTTGCCAGGGTCTGTGAGATATATTCAAGTGTGCCATAGGTGGACGTAGAACATGGTTGGGAGCTTTGGTTTCCTTGCACACTTGGCATGATGTTACAACTCTCCGGACTTGGGAAGACATATTTGGCCAATAATAAAATTGACGTAATCTCGCCAGGGTCTTCCCAATTCCACCGTGCGCTGCCATAGGGGGATGGTGCGCGCTCGCTATCAGTTCTTCCGTTAGCTCCGTTGGAACCCAAAGTTTCCAGGCTGCATCGTCCTGAACTGGGTCACCTGAACGTGGCTCAAGCCGCCTGTACACATACCCGTCCGAGATATGCAGATCTGGAAGTCTTGATGAGTTTTGCAAGATTGTCTCCTTGAGCTCCTCATACTTCTCCGAAGAGAAATAGGGGGAACTCAAGTCAATCTTACCATTCACCCCTTCCAACTCTGCTACCTCCGACGAGTGAACCCGCGACAGCGCGTCTGGCACCACGTTCTGACTTCCCTTTCGATGCTCTATGTCAAAATCGAAAGCCTGTAGTTTTAAGCTGCAACGAGCCAACCGGCCGCCAAGGTCTTTCTGTCCCATCAGCCATTTCAGACTTGCATGGTCGGTCACAATAGTAAAACTATGACCTTCCACATAAGCCCGAAATTTCTTCACACTCAACACAGCTGCATAGCACTCCAATTCAGTAATGCTATAGTTGCGTTGAGCGGAATTGAGCTTCTGGGACATAAAGGCAATGGGGCGTTCAACTCCATCCTTGTCCTTTTGGAATAGGACACTCCCAACCCCCGTCCTGCTAGCGTCACATTGTATGTAGAAACGCTCCGTGAAATCGGGGTTGACCAGCGTTGGTACCTCCGTTAGTCGATCCTTCAAGCAGTCGAACGATTGCTGAGCCTCCTATGACCATTTAAATGTTTTCGCCCCCTTCAACAAATCAGTTAGTGGGGCCGACAAAGTGGCATAGTCGGCTATGAATCGTCTATACCATCCTGCCATTCCTAAAAACCGACGTAGCTGTTTGGTGGTTTTCGGTGCAGGAAATTCAGCAATCGCTGCGACCTTTGAAGGGTCAGTCCTGAGGCCAGTATCGCCAACAATGTACCCGAGATACTTTACTTCTCTCATACAGAATTTACTTTTTTGTACATTGATGGTGAGACCAGCCTTACGCAGACAACCCGCCGTCTCACGCAGCGTTTCTAGGTGATCAGTCAAGGTTGGACTTACAATTAGTAAGTCGTCTAAATATATAAACACGTTTGGACGTAGGCGTGCTGGAATGACCTTATCCATGAGGCGAGCCATCCGTTGAGGTGCATTGCACAGCCCAAATGGCATCACCGTAAACTGGTACAAAGGCCTTCCCGGCACGGTGAACGCCGTATTGTCTCTTGAGGACTTCTCCAGCCCAATTTTCCAAAAGTCGTCCTTTAGGTCCAGGCTACTAATGTACTTAGTGTCCTGTAAACGACCCAGGATGCCCTCTATCATTCCGATAGGGTATGCATCTTTTTTCGTGACTTCGTTGACCTTCCTCGAGTCGAGACAAAGGCGGACCTTCCCCGGTTTCCTCACCAGGACTACTGGGGAATTCCACGCACTTTGGCTCTCCTCTATCACACCAAGTTCCAACATTCTATCCAGCTCCGCGTACATCATTTCCTGTACAGCAGGTGAAACCGGATAATGTCGTTGTTTAATGGGAGTTGCCTCTCCCACATCTATAACATGTTCCTCCAGGGAGGTTTTCCCCAACCCCTCTTTTGAGTATGAGGGGAACAATGCCATGACATCTTGAAGAAGGCAACTCTCAGTTGGAGACAAGTTATGAATGTTCGGGTCAACAGTGGCATGGTTGGCACTACCATGGGATAGCTCTTCGAGGAAAACGGGGGCAAGCCCTGCCTTCCTCCAAAAGTCCATCCCTAGGTATAGAGGCTGTTGAAGTGAGGGGACTAGCAAGAGTGTTATAAGCATGTCCCTCCCTCGAAAAACAAGACGTACGCTCACACGTCCGACGATAGCCTGTCCATCTCCACTTGCTGTCTGAATGTTTGCCGACATAGGTTTCCAGACTAAGCTTAACCGTCGTACGAGGTCCATACATCCTGACCCCAAACAGCTGACGCTAGCACCACTATCTAAAAGACCGGTGATACTTTCGCCTGCTATTTGAACGTCTACAAACGGACGTATGTCCCCCGTACGACCAAGCACTACTTCGTTCAGATGGTGACGGAGACGTAAGACTACCTTCCAATACATTCGGCTTCTTAAAGCCTTTTTACCTTTGAAACTGCCTTTATTTACTACATTCAATTCGTCTAGATAAGGATTAGTTGTGTATCCGAATATCCTCTCTCGGGCCTCTCGGTAGGTCCTCAGTCGCTCGTGTAAGGGCCGGCGAGGAGCCCACCTAGGAACAACTGAAGCGCCTGACGGAGAGGTCCGAGGAAGGACAGACAATCCACGTATTTCTTCAGCCTCTATTGATTTTTGGGCCGCGGGAGGCCGAATGAAGTCCGCATCCCCACCTAGTTTCCCGGTGAGCACCTAGGGCAATGTGTGACACATCCTTTTGGCCACAAGAAAAACAGAATTGGCGTTTTATTGGTTCAGCACAATCAAAAGCCCATGTCCCAATTGCTGGCATTTCCAACATCTCCACGATTTCCTCCCCTCGCCATGCAATGGTCTCTCTGGTTGAAATGCTTCGATGGATAATTCCTCTTCCGAGTGAGTGCTAATCTCGTGTATCATCCGTTCGGGCGGCCCTCGAGCTTGTTTGTGTAGTGGCGGTCCTTCGCGGTGTTCTATCACCAAACATCTTTGTCTGACTTCCCTAATTGAGTACATATGAGTTATATCCAATTGGTGAGCTATATCCCGTCTTAAGCATCTATAAATCAATGAGATAAATTCCTTCTCTGCCATTGGGGAGGCCATTCCCTGGTGCAGCTTTATCACTCTAGCGAAGTATTGGCTTACCGACTCATTGTCTCGTTGCTTCTTCTGCATCATTTCCATTAGACGGTCGGCATCAGTGGTAAAAGAACTAAAAGTTTCTAGTAGAGCTGTCTTTAATTGTGGCCAAGGGACCCAACAATGTAATTATTTAAATAGCTAGCTTAATTTTTCTGGAAAATGAAGTTTGGACACTTTCAAAATAAACTTGATTCCTGCCAACGGAAAACTGATAAAAATCCCGTTGACAAAAATGTATTTTTGCAACAAACAATTTGCTCCGGGCCCAACAACCAATTTGTTGGAACATGGGTCTGTTACAATTCTAGTATATTCTTCTAGACTACACAAAGTTTACTATACTATTTTTATTTCTGCCTTTAATCGGAAACTTTTTAACAATTTAAATAATTTTGTGCAACATTAAATTAATTAGATTGTCAACTTTAATTATTCTTTTTCAATTGCCTGCATGTTTATTTGGTAGCGTCACAGGATGCGTCTTACAATAATTTTTCTAGTTTTATGCTAATTTAAGCAATACTTGCCCAACTTGGTATGATAAATCTTTAAATTATATTATGTTTTTAAATGTTCAGATCAATAATTACGTTTTAAAATATCTTATAGCGGAGACAGACATAGCCCTTAATGCTCTTTAGCTAATGCCCATTTAGGTATTTTGTATGGAAAGAACAGCATTTATGATTTTTCAAACCACATTTAGTAAATGTTATTTTTAAAGAACATTTGCTCTCTCAGAGCTTTTTGATCCCTTTGCTGACAAATTTATTTGAATTCAGTGCTGCCAGTTTTGTTTTCAGCTACAATTCAAAGCTACAAGCAAAAGTGACAAGTATGGTTATGGCTACAATATTTTATGAGCTGTGAGTTATATTTTGTGGGTTATTCAATCGATGTTAATATTCGGCGGTGTTTTCGAGCTTTTATGTCTGTCAGGGCCTAGTTACTAATGAGCATTAAGAGCTATGTCTGTCTTCGCTATTAAACAGCATTATAAATAGCGCTTCAGGAGCACTCCCAAGAAAAACATTCTGAAAATTTTCTGCTTTATTTTATCTTTTACGGCTACAATGGTAAAATTTTTCACTTTTCCTTTTACTGCATTAATCTGATCCCCTATTTAAAATAAAGATTGTTTATTATTTTTATTTTCAAGTGGTTTATTTGGTTTTGTACAAGGAAGTTTCGTATCTTAATTTGATTTCCTACTTTTTTACTTAACTTGAGGTATTTTTTCCTTCTTAGTGCACTAATTGGATATTTATATAACTTGACATATTATCTTTTTTACTTAATATTAGATAATTTTTTTCTTTAAATACATGTTTATTTAATTTTTAAGTTTTTGTTTTATATTTCTAGTTATTGTTCAAATTGTAAGCTCGCAACAATTAATTAATTTTGTTAATGAAATTATTAAGGAATTAAATTACAATCCTCATAATAAAATTAGAAGTTTGGTAGCATTGAGTTATGGAAAATTTTAAAAATATTTCCGTCACATATTTTCTTACATTTTAAGAAGAATAAAAATCTGTTTCAGTCAAAATGCAACAGCACATAGAAGGCCAGTATAATTTTTTATTGTTATGCAGAAATATATCAGTAAAGTTTTAATTTGAAAAAATAACATTAAATCTATATAATATACAATATCTGTTGTTTTTTGCTAACAAAAAATTAGCTAATAAAAGATTATAATTTATGAAATTATAAATTTTAAATTAAAATTTTAAATTTTAAATTTAAAAAAATATAAGTTGGACAATATGTTGAATTAGACCTATGAAAAAATATTTAAAGCTTTTCAGCTCAAAGATATTGACTTTTGAATCAAATAGTGATTTTTAAGTTTCAATATTATATACTGAAGATATGAGATCTTTATTAAAACTAATACAAAACGTGTATTGCTGTTTTTATAAAAGTTGTTCCTTAGAAAAGTTAAACAAAAAATTAAAACTTAAATTTAAAAGTAAAAGTGAGTAAAATTTATTATTGTGGAATTTGTAAAGAAAAAATGTCAAAATATTTTAAATATTACATTTACAATTAAAAACTTTTCAAGAAGATAAATAAAGACATTATTTTTGAATTCCTGGAAAAATTTCAGACAGTAAATAAATGTGAGAGATCTGGAAATATTTGCCTAATTGAAGGCGGTACATGACATACAATCTCAATTTAAGGAAAATAATAAAAAGTTTTATTATTATAAAATCGTTACCCTTTTAATAATATCAAAGACTACAAGTAAAGTGTCTCGTTTGACCAACAAAAAATATAATTATAATTTTTTTAAATTAGTTTTTGAAACTTTTATTAAGAAACATTCGCAATAATCTAAACCTTGCTATACTTTTTTTAATATAATAAATATTAATTTTGTTATAAAAAGTTTTTCTTGTAATTAACAGTGTGCCAATATAAAAAAAACAAAAACAAAGAAATCTATGGAAATATTTTGTGTGTAAACCCTTCATAAAACCAATAAAATTGAAAACTTTTCAAGAAGATAAATAAAGATATTATTTTAGAATTTCTGGAAAACTTTCAGACAATAATAAATGTGAGCTCTGGAAATATTTGTCTAATTGAAGGCGGTACATGACATACAATCTCAAATTAAAGAAAATAATAAAAATTTATGAAATTACAAATATAAAAGTTTTGTTATTAAAAAATCGTTACCCTGTTAATAATATCAAAGACTACAAGTAAAGTGTCACTGTCGTTTGACAAACAAAAAATATATTTAAAAATTTTTTTAATTAGTTTTTGAAACTTTTATTAATAAACATTCGTAATAAACTAAACCTTGCTATACTGTTTTCAATATTATAAATATTAATTTTGTTATAAAAAGTTTTTCTTGTAATTAACAGTGTGCTAAAATAAAAAAACAACCACAGTGAAATAATATATGAAAAATAAAAACGCAAACTGCATTATGTCAAAAGGAAGTTCCAACAATAAAAAATTATAAAAGAATAGTAGTCAATTTATTTTTTAACAGTACAATTGCAATTTCTTGAAATTTTTATCCTAAAATTAGTATAAAAACACACAACTTCTGAAAAAAAATAAGAAAATATTTGTAGAAACGTTTTAATATATTGAAGTTTAAAATTTGTTTTATTATTTTTTTTTGTGAAATTATTTAACAAAATAATCTTAATATCTTCATAATCAAAAAATCTAAATGTGTTTTGTTTAATTTTATAATTTCGAACAATACTGTTGAAATATGAAATACCTAATTTTGAAATTATTTTTGATGCTTACAAAAAAAAATAATGTGTCATTGAAATCAAAATTTACAAAACTTACTAAACCAATATCCTTTTGGCTTAAGGATACTGAAAATTTAGTTAGTTGGTATTAATTTAAAATAAAATTCATAATCCTAAAAGAAGCAACAGCTAAACATGCAGTATATAAAGGAAGCTATATCTCAAGTATAATTATCAATAATTAATAATTTGATTTCAGTAAAAAATTTCTACTTCTTCAATGGTTTCTATAATTTTTACTCAATATCAAAAAAAGAATCAGTAAGAATAACTAAACACAAAATATATTCTGTTGTCTTATTCTAACCCAAATGCTTAATACTAACCTGTTTTTCTTATTTGAATTCTAACTAAAAACTGTTTATTTAGTTTTATGATTTTTTTTTAGTTTAACAAACTAGTAATTATATAAGTATTCTATACTTGTAAGTAAAATTATATCTCTTAAATATCCAAAAATATATCCTATTCCTATGAACCGTTTATTTTGAAAGTGGCATAAGTCAGTTTGTTTTTAATTCGAGAAATCGTGGGTTTTGCTTTAACACGTTTAAAAATATTGATATGATCTTTCGAAAAAAAGTTGTTTATAAATATTATCTGAATATCTTCAAATTTTACTTAATACAATTATTTTCCTACAATAATTAAAAAATCATCATTTTTCATGACTGTAAAGCGACTTATGCCACTTTCAAAACAAGTAGTTAGGAACAATTATTGACTTATGCCACTTTCACATAGTTTATTTTAAAGAAGTTATATTTATAAGGGTTGTGTTTTGAAAAACTTAATGGGTTCTTAATTCATATTTATTTACTTATACTTGTAACATTTATTTTTTTGTTAATATCTATTAAAGTTTTTAAACATGTTTACTCATTTAAGTCTTCGTTATAGGGGTAATAGTGTAAGTTATTTATTCAGAAAAAGTCAGTTAGCTTAAAAGATACACGAATTAAAAAATATAAATACCCCAAACGTTTAATTATATTTATATTTATCAGAGGAACAAATTTCCTTTAATATAGCGGGTGATGATTTTAAGTAAGAATGAAACTCTTGGCACGTTGTTTTTTATATATCAACCTCAATTATCAACATCGCCTTTAGAAATGAAATTTGTAACTGGGTCAATTTGGCCACAATTTGTTCACCATAGAAAATACTCTTTCTACTGGAGCATTTGTAGCAGGCAACCATAAAATATATTCAATCAAAATAGAAAAGTTTTCATGCTGAAGATTGTTGGCTTGAGAGTGTTTGAATACTTCCACCCAACGAGTTTCCGTGGAAACATTTAGATTATTCCATTCGGTTACTTTTTTTTGATGTAATGTAGTTACAAATTAAAGAAAATTCGTCAAAAACTTCTGTATCTTTATTACAGTCCATATATTCCCTTTCAATTAATACATCCAGAGATTTTTGAACGTCTTCCCATGCAGGGACCTTTTTTAAATCTGCCCAATAAAATATCTCCATTTCTTTGGTAAGAAAGCAAGTCCATTGCTCGGGATATTCACGGCTTGTTTGATAAAATTCTGTAGCCGCCCTTTTCACAAACTCTTCATCTATGTCAGTAACATTATCTTTCGGTTTCACTATTAATTGACGGACCATAAATGAAAAAAACTGATTTGTCTGTTTCTTAGTCAAATTGTCTGTTAATCTTTTGCAACTTCAATTGCCAATACAGTCTGACCTTCCAGTTTTAATACAGCTTGATGAAAACTTGCTGACTGAGCGTATAAAAAATAAAGCCACAATTCGAATGTGGGATCTTCAAAAATACCACGACTTTTGCTGTCAAATTATTATCTGTCAACACTTGGTTTAAATAATCGACAATGATGTCAGAAGTCTCACCTGGTTGATCTTGGACATCTAAAATTTTTACTTCCACACCTACGTAAGGTTGAAAAAAGCGCAGTAGAATAGGGTATATTTTCTTGTTACCGTAGTTTGAAGCGTCGTTTAGTGTTGTAATACAATTGGACTTATCAAGATCATCTTTTAATTCTTCAATTGCTGTAGGTGTCAAAAAATTTACTACAATAGCTTCTGATTTCGTACGCGTGGATGTAAATTTGGGATCAAAACATGATTAAATTAATTTCGACGCACAATCGTTAGAGCGAAAACTGTGGTTTTCTTGTATCGTGTGATAAGACCAGACGTCTTCTACCGCGGCGATATCCAAATCCTTTAAAGTTGGTGCGTTCGATTTCTTGAAAAGGGTTATAGATGTTTGGCATAAGTGATTCTATTTATGTATTTCTTCTATTAAAAATGCTAACTCATATTTAAACTATATAATAATTATTTAATTTTTACAATATTTACAACAAATGTTATTAATTCTAAAACTCAACTGAACTAATTTATTTAACTTCACCCTATTCATAGGCAAATATATCAATGCCTACTTTTCTTCAACGCCAACTATTTTTAACGTTTGCTGTCAGGGGGGTAGGGGGGGGGGGGGGTCAAAAAATCATGAAATTCGTGTGACGTAATTTATGGATGGCCCCTTGGTGCCAATAAGGAATTAGTTCAAGTTTAATAAAATCTTTATAAGTAGTTTCCTTAATAAACCTGACATTCAAATTTTTTTGAGGTAAATGTAACTCTGGCATATATTCAAGTAGTAATCCTTTTTGTTTATTAGAAAATTTTTTATTGTTATGCAGAAATTGTTAGGTGACCATATCCCGACTGGAATTTTACTGTGCGGCCCTCGTTAGGCTCGCGTTAGGCTTGCCTCACTTGACATTAGATGCAAATGGGGCAAGCCCCATGCGAACCGCATGAGGCTTGTAACACTAAGTGTATTATTCCACTGGAATTAAATTGGGAACAAATATTTAACGGTTAAGCTCACTTTTTCATTTAAACAAATAAATAATATATATAATTCATTTATTTTATAATATATTCAGTTCCAAATAGGTAACGCGATTCAGTTAAATTTAGGTAATTGTTTATACCGATTTAGTTAATATTAGATAATTGTTTATGACAATACATTTAATATTAGAAGATTGTTTATAGCGATGCACTTAATATTAGAAGATTGTTTATAACGATGTTTTAAGTTTGGTTTGCTACCAATACTCACGATGATGAAGTATTTTTATAAATAAAATTTTATAAATTATTATAAATTATACATATAACTTACATTTTAAGATTTGATATAGGAATGTTTCTTTAAAAACTGACTTGCCGTTTGTACTCTGTTTTAGATTGTATTTTATGGTGACGTCACATGCTAAGTAAAATCGCAGCATTTCTGAGGTATTTTTAACAAGTGGTGTCTTCTTAAAAAACATACGCCTAATTTTACGGCACTGTTAACAACAAATATATTTTAAAAAACAAGCATTTTTTAATAAATATTTTGAGCCACACTTCGCATTATATTTTTAAAGAAATTACCATTTTATTTCTAATTTCAACATTGCCTGCGAGTTTTGATCGAATGTTTTAAAGTCTTCCTGAGTTAAACAAGGCTGTTTCAGGGTCGATGATATCCCTTTCTAAGCCCACATCCATCGTGTCACCAGAGTCCCTATTTGACTTCAGATCTTCCATATTTGCCTCTATCTCATCATGTGTTATTTTTATATGTACAATCTGGCCATTGAGCTGGCTGTTTTTCAAGACAGAGAATTATGAACTTTCTTGATCGCATGGTTTATGAAGTCTGTAATAAAATGCATAGTTATTGTAATTGCAATAAAAATCTTTTGGTTATGAAACAACAATAATAACAGTACCCTTTAATCATCCAAATCGTTCATTGTATTTTGGGATTTTTCTTCGATAATTGCAACTTCATGGGAATTTTGGCTGCTTTATTGAACGGCCCCGGCATAAATTTACACTTTAGTTGCTCAAAACTATCGTCCATTAATATCCAAATGCTTGGTATGATGTCTATATCTAGTTTTTTTTTATTGTCTTTTTCCACAAAAACAACCAACCTATATTTCATATATTCATAAGTTAAATTTTCATTTTTGTTTCCCATTTTTCTAATAAATTTTTAAAGAACTTATTTATCAACGTGATCACTTTAATTTGGATTTTCACAATATTATTATGCACCAAAAAAATTTAGAACACACTCGATTATCTAATACATGTCGACTAACTAACAAAACCAAATGTCACCAGGTTTTATTTTTTTGCGCAAGACACGCACAGGCATTGTGTTTTTTTTAATATCACTGTTATGTAGTAACCCTATCTCTTGAGGGGGTCACTCAATATTGTGAAGAAATAAAAAGAAAACCTATTCACCTATACTTATACTTATACCTCTAGCTTCATTTAAAAGCCGTAGCGAGAAACGCTGCTTTCTAAATAGCAAGTGATGAGCGGGAAACGCTTGATAATATTATTGCCGGTTAAAAAGCTGAAGCGAGAAACGCTGCTTTTTAAATATCAAGTGATAAACGGGAAACGCTTGATAGTATTAATGCTGGTTAAAAAGCTGAAGCGAGAAACGCTGCTTTTTAAATAGCAAGTGATAAGCAGGAAGCGCTTGATAATATTATTGCCGGTTAAAAAGCTGAAGCGAGAAACGCTGCTTTTTAAATATCAAGTGATAAACGGGAAACGCTGGATAGTATTAATGCTGGTTAAAAAGCTGAAGCGAGAAACGCTGCATTTTAATTAGCAAGTGATATGCGGGAAACGCTTGATAATATTATTGCCGGTTAAAAAGCTGAAGCGAGAAACGCTGCTTTTTAAATAGCAAGTGATAAGCAGGAAGCGCTTGATAGTATTAATGCTGGTTAAAAAGCTGAAGCGAGAAACGCTGCTTTTTAAATAGCAAGTGATAAGCGGGAAACGCTTGATAGTATTAATGCTGGTTAAAAAGCTGAAGCGAGAAATGCTGCTTTATATATTATTACCATTAATTAATTTACCATTAATAAAAATTTAATTCCTTCTAGTTTATTCCAGAATTTTTTATTAATTTTTTAAAAATATACGTGTATGTATGTATATATATATATATATATATATATATATATATATATATATATATGAGTATATATAGGGTGGTTCAATTTGTATGGAGCAAAAAAAAATTGACAGGCGTACCCCCTGGTTGTGTTCTATGGATAATTTTAAGCAACTTTCACCAAGAAAGTATGGGTCTATTTTGAATTTCGAGCCTCCTGATTTTTGAAAATAGGTGTTTTTTCAAGATTTGACTTGGAAAAATCATTACAAAACCATAAACAGCATTGAAATATTTTTTTACATATGTATTTGGGTAAAAGGAATTTGAATATGATATTGTTTATGGGCTGAAGTACTTTATAGCCCATACGATAGCTAAACATTCTTTTTCTGTAGTACTGTAGTTTAGTTCAGCTTTATTCAATGCCCTTGATATGAACTGAATCGGTTTATCTATTTGGTCGGAGGATTGACTTAATACTGCACCCAGCCCCTGATTGGACGCATCAGTTGTAATAATAAATGTCTTTGTAAAATCGGGATACTGTAAAGTAACAAAGTTCTGCAAATCATTTTTAAGTTTATCAAAACTAGCTTGCTGTTCCTCTTGCCACACAAAAGTTGCATTCTTCTTAAGAAGTTCATTAAGCGGTGCTGCTATTTTACTACAGTTGGGAATAAATTTCCGATAGTAACTTATCATACCCATAAAAGATCTTACGCCTTTCTTATTTTTAGGTTCATGTAAAGTTTTGATTACATCTAATTTCCGTGGATTGGGCTTAACACCATCGTTTGTTATTATATGCCCTAGAAACTCAACTTCTGATTTTAAGAACTCGCATTTATCAGGTTGTAGTTTCAAGTTAGCTTCCTTTAATTTTAAGAGTACTCGATACAATTTCTTATTGTGCTCTTCAAGAGTTTGTGCATATATAACTATATCATCTAAGTATATGAAACAGTCTTTTCCTAAAATATCCTTCAGAATATTGTTCATTAATTGTTGAAAACACGCAGGACCATTTTTCAAGCCAAAAGGCATACGGGTATATTCAAAATGTCCTAAAAATGTCCTAAAAACTTTAACAAATTCTCTTAGGGTGCTTAATACTGCACATTTTTCTTCTTTTAACAAATGATTAAGTCGCAAACCATCTTTAACAATTTCCCACCTTTTCCATGATTCATTAATGTATGAAATATTCTCAACTTCATTCCCAAAAATTAAGTGAATATTATTCCAATTATTTCTGAGTATCTTGTTACTGTAATCAATAACGTAGCTGTTTTTCTGTATAAAATCTGTACCTAATATTCCATCAAATTCAGAAAATGAATCAGTTTGCACGACTTGAAATTTAACTAACTGTTTACTCGTTAAACCATTTTGGGACTTTATTTCTATAGGGATCCTAACAACTCCTAAGGATTTTCTTCTTGTTTTCCCAATACCTTTCATCAATATTGTCTCTTGTTTATCTAAATCACTCTCATATATAACCTTTTGTTTTATTAAAGACACTCCTGCACCTGTATCGATTAAAACGTTATATTCTCTGTTATCATAGATAACCTTAATGTGAGGACTTTTAGCTAGATTAACAATGGAAACATTTGTTTTATTTTCAGGTTTTCTAAAGCTATAACTTTTATTACTAGAAAACTTTTCTTCCTCTTGATACTTCTGATGTTCTTGAGGTTTACTTGTACAATATTTCGCTATATGATCAATTTTGTTGCACTTAAAGCACTTTATTTCTAATTTATTTACTTTCACTAGATTTTTGTTGTGATAGTCTTTAATAAAATTTGGCTTACTATGCAACACTTTCAACCTAGTTTCTTCCCAACAAGCAAAACGTGAGGCTGCAGCTAAATCAGCCGGTCTTTGAGTAATTACGTAAACGGCTAAATTTTCACACAATCCATTTATAAATGCATTCAAAATATTTGATTGAATATAGATACGCTGTCCTTGTACGTACTCTAGGTTATTTGCTGAAAGGAGATTTTTTAACATCCTTCGTTGTAATGTTTCTGCACGTTGAGTAAATTGGATTACATTTTCGTGTTTTTCCTGTTTTAGGCTAACTAATTCTCGATGTAACTGCAAGTTACTATGTTTTTCTCTATATAAAAGATTTAATTCTTTCTTTAACTCAGACCAGTTGGTTATGTCTTTATTCATCGTAATTGTACATGCGTTGCCTCTTTTGATTCTCTGTCGCAAGAGATATGGCATCTTCGCAAGTTTGAATAAAATTGAAAGCTTCTGAAGCTTCACTTTTAAACAGTGGAATCATTGAAGTTAACACTTGAATTGGGACTTCAGTTTCCATAATTTCTACTAAATTTTCACTAAAATTCTCACAAGGATTTTCCGAATCAGGGGTGGTACTTTCTTTCCTATCAAAACTTTCTAGATATTCTTCTCTAGATATAAACTTTTCGTTAATAAAAACTTGATACACTTTGCCTTTAATATCACTTTTAGACACGATATAATTATGAGTGGTTTCATATTCTTTTTTAGATTCCAAGTCGCGAATTATGATTTTTTTCGAATCATTCATTATACTAATTACCCGAATGTTGAACTACAAAAATCAAAGTACTTACATGGAAAATAAGACGGTTAAGATTAGTAGGATGGACATCTTTGCTGATTAGTTCTCAAGAAGAGTTGACGTCACTGCTGTGTATGATGAATCCTTGATAATCTGAATCCTTGATAATCTGGATCGTTGATAATCTGAATCCTTGATAATCTGGATCGTTGATAATCTGAATCCCACCGCTGCCACCAATTAATTTGTTATGCTTGTACCTTAGTTGTGTCCGCCTGGTCCTTTCTCCTGGGATTTTGGAGACCAGTTTTAGCTTCTACTACACTTAGGTACACTAAACCGTCACTTACTTTACGTTAAATAAATTGTTGTACAATAAAAAACAGAGAAATTTAGTTTTTTATTAAATTTATTTCAATATTTAAAAACAAAAAGAAAATTTTAAAGTAAGATACAAGGAACTACTTTTATAAAAATCTCGAAACACACTGCCTTTAGGTTTCCTAAACTTATTCTTATATACCTTTTTGGATCTATCATCTATCCTAAATAAACATTATAAAATCTTAATGTTACTAAAATCCTAAAATAATATCATAAAATCTAAAAATTAGAAAATCTTAAAATACTATCATAAAAATCTTAAAATTACAAAGTCTTAAAACAATCGCCGCCAGGATGTTTACTTCTTGTTAGTTTCGGGTGTTTACTTATTGTTAGTTTCGGATGTTCTCCTTTTTTTTTTTTTTTTTAATAGTTATTTGAACATATTTATATATGGTAATTTCCGGTGAGATAGAACTCACAGACTTTATGATCATAACAATATATACACATATGTATATATATGAATATATTTATATAGTACAGTGCAACCTCGATATAACGAATCTGAAGGGAAAAAGAAAATATTCGTTATATCGCGGAATTCGTTATATTGAGGTTCGTTATATCGAGGTTAGATTAGTCTACTATTCGTTATATCAAGGTAAGAAAATTTGTTTATTAACCTCAATATTACGTAGGTCTGCTTACTTTTTTTTCTAATAAAGATAAATACACATAAATACAGATAAATACACATAAAGAGAAATACACATTTCCATGAAAAAACTATACTTTTTATTTAATAAACAATTTATACACAGTTATGGTAGTTTAGCATTAATTTTCTTGATTAGCAAAAAAGTCATTAATTTTGGTCTGTGCACCACCCTTGATAAATAACATATTCAAAGCGCAATCCAATTCGGTGATGGATTTGACTACAGCATCACTCAAACCACTATTTTTGAGAAATACACTTTTTATTACATCTAGAGCATTATGGGCATCTTTTATTGTGAGATTTGGTATGTTAATTTCGCTCCATTCCTCGCAATCTTCAGCTTCTTCATCACTAACTGGCAAAACAGATGTGACAATTTCATTATCAGTAAGCTCACCACAGACGGCTAAATGATCATCAAAAGTAACAAAATCTTCAAACTCAGTCCCTTGAAGGTTAAATTCTTCTTGAACTGTTTTCCAGGTCTTAGCAAGATCTGCGAGTGGCAAGTCATCTTCCTCATCATCGCCTGGAATTTTAAACCCACTCTTATTGAAGCAGTTTCTGATAGTTTCTTTACTGACTTGATTCCAAGCTTTGGCAATCATCCACATGGCTTGTAACATATTAATTGTAGTTGGCGTTTGGTGTTCGATATCAGTAAGATACTGTCTGACAATTTCCTTCCTATAGTGCATTTTGAAGCTTTGAATTATGCCTTGGTCTAGAGGTTGAAGTTTTGAAGTGGTATTTGCAGGCAAATACTTTATTTTTATGTTTGTCAGGATAGGAATGTCTCCATGTGCAGTACAATTATCGATGAACATAAGAATTTTCTTCTTTTTCTTCTTCATCTCTTTATCGAAACTTTTAAGCCAATCGTTAAAAACATCACACATCATCCAAGCCTTAGTGTTCGACGTATACTCTGTTGGTAAGTTATTAACATTTTTAAAACATCGTGGTTTCTTATATTTTCCAATGATAAGTGGCTTAAGTTTGTATGTTCCGGTACAGTTTGTTCCTAGCAATACTGTTATACGAAGTTTGCTGTTCTTCTCACCATGACATTTATCGCCCTTGAATGATAAAGTTTTGTCAGGTAAACATTTATAAAAAAGTCCTGTTTCATCGACGTTGAAAATGTCTTCGGGTTCATATTCTTTGGTCTGCTCTTCAAGTTTTTCTTTCCACCTATCACATACTACGTCATCTACACTAGCACTTTCGCCACATATTTTTCGGAAAATAATCTCATTTCTTCTTTTGAAATTTTGGAGCCATCCGTTGCTAGCACGGAACTCTGCATGTCCCAACTGTACTGCGAATTGCTGAGCCTTTTCCTGAAGGATAGGGCCTCCGATTGGCACATTATTGTCTCGGCACTGTTTCAACCATTTCAAAACACAATTTTCTACGTCCGTGTATTCACATAATTTTAATCTTTTACTCTTGGCTACCAAATCTGCGGAGATTTTTTCTTTAAACTTTAAAATTGTGGCCAATGTACTTGCGGGAATTTTGAATTTTGCAGCGACGTCAATTTTTTTCTCTGTAGCAATCAGGACGGATGAGGCTTCTTTTACATAAATGGGCTAGAGAGAACCCACATGCTATTCGGCCTTCAAGATTTCAGCACCAATTATCCATCAATGGACGGGCAGCTATGATAGATGATCAACTGATTGGTTCTTTGAACTACCTGAGGTTATAAATTCATTAAATTTTGTAAAATTTCTTCAAAATAATTTTGTAGATTTATTAGAAGAGCTGGCGATTCCAACAAGTCTCCGGTTACACGGTTTTCTGGTTCATTTTCGCCTCATTTCTTCAGTATCTGGACAAACACTTTCATCAATGGATAGGTGGAGGTAGACCTGTAGTTTGGCCTCAGAAATCTCCAGATCTAACCCCTTTGGACTTTTTTCTAGGGAAAAAATAAAGAAAATTCTTATTAAGTTATCGGGAAAGGCTCACTTTGTAAGATTTTTATTGCACTTTGGAAAAAAGTTAAGCCATTACAATGTACAAACTTTTTATTGGAAAACATTTGTAGTTTAAGAAAATAAAATAAAAAACAAAAATTATTAGGGTATTTTTTTAAGAAAAACGCAAAAAACCTCAAAAAATGACCGAGATTTTTACGAACGGTTCTACTTAAAAATTTTTTTCTCCACCATTTGTTATTATTTTTAAATTTTTGTTTTTTAAATAATAAAACAATTTTGTAAGCTATGAAAAAGTATTTTTTTTTTACTCATTATCGCATAGATTGAAAAGTTATAAGTGATCGAGTGCGTGGGGGTAAAAACGAAGCCTGAAAAATTCAAAAGGCTGTAACTCGAAAACAAAAAAAGATAGACCCCCACTTTTTGTGTTTTTTGTCGATGAAATTTCATCTACTTTCCACTCTTAACGTTTGACCACCCAATCTCGGGACACCCTGTATAGAGACAGTTTGATTCACCTACATGTGAACTCCTAATAGGAAAACTAGAATTAATCGTACTAAAAAAAAACTTAAATACCATTTATAAAAAAAATTCACAACCTTTATTAATCGATTAATTCAACGAGAAAGGTAGCTAATCCTGGTTAAATTACATAAATAAAATAAAACTAGTAAAACTAAATATTTTTCAGGAAATTCTAGGTAAAATTTAATTAATCTTTTAACAGTAATATTTAAATATTTAACTATTTAATTAATTAATCTAATGACAAAATGGCGCTATGTTTTAATCAATCAATTCAATCCCCACAAATTAAGAGAGTGATCTTGCTCTAAAGAGCAAATTGATTGTACCCAGCGGTTAAAAATCGCTCTTGACCTGAATTTGGAAACCATAATTTCAGCCATAAGTGCTAAATCTTAGCTTGCCATCATCGATGGAAATTAACATTGCGACAGGTTTGCAAAAGCAATGTCTAAAACGCTCGGGTTCAAAAGCTTTTATAGAGGAGCTTTTAAATAGGAGCTCTTCTGTTTTCTTAGGTATATACTGTGTTATATATATTTATCTCTTTTTTAAAATACATTTTAGCAAATAAATGTAAAATTCCCTCACAAATTAAACTAATTATTTAAAACATAAAATTCTGAAAACACTTATACTTCTACTTCTATCTTCTAGATATAATAAAAATACACATATATACTTGTTACTTTACACGAGATATATATATATGTATACATAAACATGTATATTTTTTCACACGGAATACACAACACAACTAAAATGAACTTAACAAAAAAAAGTTGAATAAATTTGGGCTTAGAAAAATTTTCTGTCCTCGAAAAAAGTGTGTATCAAAAACATATCGCTTGCACTTATGCCTTCTCAAATCAAGCATCTGGTTTTAAGAGTAAATTAACCGCTGGGTATATGATAAAGCTTATGTATTCATGTATTCATTATCAATATAATAAAGCTTAAAGCTTTAATTTAAAAATAAATACCTCCCATGTGTAAAGGTATTAGTATAAGCTATAATTAATACAATTAAATATATGCAAATTATATGCATATTAATGTAAGTTGTACAATTAAATATATATAAATACCGCCTCTCAATATATGTAGCCTGTAAATTGGGAATAATTTTTAAAAGTATGTGCATTAAGGTAAATTAGTTATAGTATAGGTATAAGAAAGTAAGAAGTCAATAAACTGGGTCGGAAAAGCAATATTGTTTTTGCTAAAGTAGCATAAAATAATATTGCTTCTCTGACAATAAAAAAATATAGCATGAGAAAAACATGTGTCGCATGCGAGAAAATGCACTATAAAAGAAAGTGTTTTTCTTTTATGGTGGCAGAGTGTTTTTTTTAATTAATTAATTTCCGACTAGCAAGACTAGCTGAAACCGGCTAAAACTTTGCTAGTGGGAAAAATAAAAGTAAACTGTTTTAAAAATCTTAGAAATAGCTTAGAAAAAATAAAAGTAGTGTTTAAAAAACTTAGAAATAATTTGGAAAAAAATAAAAGTAAACTATTTAAATAATTTTGTAATAATTCGGGAAAAATAAAAGTAAATTGTTTAAAGAAATTTGTAATAAATTGGGAAAAATAAAAGTAAATTGTTTAAAGAAATTTGTAATAAATTGGGAAAAATAAAATTAAAAGTGTTTAAAAAAGAAAACTTAAAAAACTAACGAAAAATTCTAAGGACCCTGGTGAACCTAAAAAGCAATACCATCAACATCAACTAAAGCTGACTAGGATCAGGATTAATCAAAAGGAGGTGAGTGTCACCCCGGAGTCATAGGTAAGACTTGACAAAACCACACCATCTAATCGCCTCAGGCCCTCTATTGAGGGGCCTTACTGCGCAATTGAGAAAGACTGGAAAAACCTTGCGTCTTGCCGACTCCGATCCACCCCAGTGAAAGGAATTCCCCATAATATTCGAATCACTGCAGGCATTCTTTTGAGAGGCCATCGACGATCCATCAAGGTAAGTCAGGCAAAACCCTGAGGTTTGCCACCTTTATTACTGAGTTAAACAAAAACAGAAGAAATGTGCGATTATCAAAATGTTTCATTCAGGTACCACAATATGCCTCCAGTGGCCATCCGCGATGAGGATCTGAAGAGAGCCTTAGCAGGACCAAGGTCTATCTTCTTAAAGGAGCGACGTATAGAAGACAGGATACTCTACGATTCTATACATGCAGCCGGTACCACGCGGATCAATTCAACCCCGGTAAACCAGTGTCCGCCAGCAGCAACAGTAACAGCTAAACAAGGGTCTAAGGGAAAGAAACGCCGAGCAGGTGTCCGCGTACGATTACGCAAACTCATAGCCCAACTCCATGAGAAAATAGTATGTGAAAAGGACAGATCGAGAAAGCGGGAGCTAATAAGGGAGTTGGGCGGTCTAAAGGAAGATTCAAAGGGGCGGGGAATCTACAATGCAACACACATTAAAAGAAATAGATAGGAAAAAATTATAAAAAGTTTAATTTAAATAATATAAAAAATTATAAAAAAAGGGTACAGCCTGAAAATAAAAGTCTATTGAGTAAAATCGAAGTATTTCCAATTATAAAGACCTTTTCCTCCTAACCACCCTGGAGTGACTTCCAAGCTAAGTGTCTCTACATAACAATATTAAGCCATGTTCAATAAAAGGGAACCCAAAAAACTTAAATTAACTATTAAACATCCTAGAAATTAGTTTTACTCAATCACTAACCAAATTTAATCAAAGAGAAAACCTATACAAAAAAAACTTTTAGGTAAAAAAAATATAAAATTGAAGCTAACCTTAAATGAATTTCTTTCTTTTTTTTTCCTGTTTTGGTGCTTGATGGGCCCAGCAAACGACCCGTAAAATTTCAAAAAAAAAATAAACGAAAGATTTTCTCTTAAAATTAAATTTTTCTTTTCGTGGTTATTATTGAAAGATAAATATTAGAACGTCAAAAAAACTTAAATTCAAGAAAAAACGGCACCCACTTTTTTTCCTCTTTAACTTTTCGACCTTCCAAAGGTTTATTATTTCGCTTGGCTCTTCTTCTTCCTTCAACATGGACCAAATAAAGCTTAATTGAAATTATTATTTTCTTTTTCTTTCGGGCGAGTAATTATAATTGTTTTAATTGACTTTACTTTATTTCTTATTGTTTAATATATACTTAGATTATTTCACTAAATTTTTTTTTTTTCTTGGTAAATTAGGGTTAAAATTTTTACACAGTATTTGCCGTACTATACCCCTTTAATATATTATAAAATTTTTATTAAACGTCCTTAAAATTAATAACTTTACAATCAAGACGTTAATATAAAAAATTTATTGCAAAGTCCGATAAATTCATATGTTATTCACTCTTTCTTTTGAAAATATAATTTAATGCTTTTAAACCACTAACACAAACTATTTATGATTATTAAATCCCTCTTTTTTTCTCCTAATATTACCACAGCTATAATATTTCACAGTGTAACTTAGTTCAATTTATTTGAATATATAAAAATAAATATGGTGGTTTGATAGCCACGACAATGCCTTGTTTTTTGTTTTGTTTTTCTTACTATCATTACTAACCAATAAACTCCCTAATACTATGTTAAAATTTTTCTCAAAATTGTTTATTTATTTATATAAACATTATTTATATGTACATTTATTTATGTTATAAAACAATTCCTATTTTCTCTTTATGTTTTTATTCGTTTAAATCGATTTCGCAATATTTTTGTTTTTTTTTGTTAATAATTATCAAAATAATGCACTACCACAAAAACAATGATAGAATATATACAGTTCAATATTTATCGGAAACTTAATTTATTCATTCACCCTTTTCAGAACCCAAAAGACTTACAAGGAAAGTGCCTGAGGTGACGTCCTTCGATTTTGTTCGTTTTGATATGTTATTCTACATGGAAATCTTAGTTTCACGTATTTCTTTATATGTGCGGAAAAACACTTTTAAGGGGTAAAATCTACCCCTACCCCACATATTTCCAATTTTTTTTTTCAATGGGACTTTTCTCGGATTAATTTTTATCAAAACTGATGAAAAAGGACGTTGGACCCATGCCGATCGGATTTATTGAACAAAAATTATAAGGGTTGAAAATCACAAAATTTTAATTAAAAAAAAATTATTCATCCGATTTGAACGAGACCAATTTTAAATAAAAGAGCGTAAAAAATTAGTTAATACGTGTTTTTGCTTTTTTTTATAAAATCAATTATAAAGGTTGAAAATAGCACGGTACTTGAATTGCACGGAGTCTCGAATAGCACGGTTAAAAATTGTGACAATCCTCAAATAAGACAACTGCCTGTAGTATTACGCAATAGTTTGTTCTCTTATCTATATGGCATAAAGAAGGGGCCCGAGTCGAAATTTTGATCTTCCTTTCAATTTCGTTGTCTTCCCTACTTAAGCAAGCCCAAGAAGTTCAAAGAAGTTCAACTCTCTCATATAAGCTCATGTAAAAGTTGGGCTTCCCTTCATTTTCTTGGGCTTACATAAGTCTCGATGCAAGCCTAAGAAGATGAAAAGAAGTTCACGAAAGCTCGCATTTTGAAGCCCAAGAAGACGAAAAGAAGCTCAAAATTTTAGCTCACGCAGTTTTTAATGAAATTATATTTATATATATATATATATTTATATATATATATATACATATATTTATATATATATATATATATATATATATATATATATATATATATATATATATATATATATATATATATATATATATTTATATATATAAATTTATATAAAAAAAAATATAAGTATAAACAAGTAATAGTTTTTTTTTAGTGCTGATGCAAGGGTATGTTTGAAAATTAATAATAAATGAATATGAATAATGAATAGTGCTTTTTTTTAAAAAATTTTCTTATAAGCAATTAATCATGAAAATAACAATAAAATAGATAAGCTAAGGATAATAAAAAAACAAGTAAAAGAACAGTATCAATTTAAAAAATATATTGATTTATTTATTATTTATAAGCTTTTATAAATTATGTAAATTCTTATTTTTATTAAGTTTTTTTAAGTATATATCGCCTTTTGTTTGCGGTACAATTGTTGATACATTTGATGAATGTTCTCCTGTTAATTGATGGATTTTTTTCTTTCACCCAATCTGTAAGTATTAAAAATGTATTTACTTTAAATTTCTCTTGATTATATTCAGGTAAATATTACTGAATAAACCATTAAATAACTTTTTATTTATCCCCTTTCGGCCTTTGCCCGTTGCGCACAGGTGGACGTTATTGGACCCGTAAACTTCTATTAAAGTGTCCCTTATCAGCAACTTCCACTCCTTATTTTCATCGTACCGTGCGGTGATAAATGCTTTAGTGTGCTTCGGCAGATAAAAGCCGCAACCCGGCGAGAATCGGGTCCATTGTGGGCCCATACTTGCTTTGAATATGAAATTATCAACGGGAAAATATTAAAACTCATTCACTTGCAGATTTTACTACTTTGCAATCATTGAAGAAGTTGTGAGTTGTAAAACTTATACGGCAGTAGGAGATAAGTTCACTTTCAACACAGATAGATTTTACGATGAATGCCGTAGAACTGGTAAAGTCAAAGCAGTGAAAATAGAAAATTTGATAAAACTTTGTGTATACATTGTTATTGGTAATGAAAAACAGTATATTGTTAATAATGTTAATGAAAAAGAGGTGGAATGAATCTATATTTCCCTAAATGTGTAATTTTACTTTTCCGACTTTTAGATTTGAAATTATTTGTATCAACTATTAAAACTTAAAACAAAATCTTAGGCTAATATGCAAGTTGCATTATGCACTATATATTTTACCTTAGAAAAACAAAATTATCCACTATATTTAAAAAGGTTTAGTATTCACCATTTCTTTATTTTTATTAAAATACCATATTATATATTTCACTTACACTCTGTGTGAATTTAGTTAACCAAACACAACAACATTAACAGAAAGCAGAATATTTCATACTTGAAAAATATTTCATTTATTTTTAAATGTTGACTTATAATAAAAATATATAATAAACGTAATTTTAGTAAATATTTTTAATGAATTTCAATTTATTTTAAGAAAACATGACACTTCAGTGTCATTCCGTCAAACTAATTTATTAGCTGTCACTTTTCATGACAGAGCGCGCTCTCATATATTTCAAAACACGAGAGCGATTTTTGCTCTCCTAACAAAAGTTTACATTTTGAAGACAAAAAAGTTCAAAGGAAGACCAAAATTTACGAAAGTATACAAAGGTATACGAAAAAGAATACCAAAGTTTACATTTTGAAGACAAAAAAGTTCACAGGAAGACCAAAATTTCGACTCGGGGGATAAGATATTGTTTGTTTAAATTTTGTACATTTTTTTGTACAAATGTACAAAATTCTTCTAATCTTATCGCATGACTCTGGATTATTTAATATTTAGCTTCACGTGTTTTTGATTTCCTTGCATCAGCACCTCGCTTGTTTAGTTACATGTGTTGAAAAAAAAACTCACAATGTTCTTATAATTCTAGATATAAAATATTTATTTCAATATTCTTCGAACATATTACAATAATGGTATTCATCAAAAAAGTGTTTGAAACAAAAAGATTTTTTACACCAAGAACAACGGACAATTGCAATATTGTCACAGCCTGGAATTTCACAGCGAGAATTACACTTTCCACCGAAAGCAAAATGTACTGGGTTTCAAATTCTGGAGGTTTTTCATCAATATAATTACTTTTAAACCAAGAATATTTAAAAAGATTAATGTACCTTGGTGATGATAACTGATTATGAACAAGTGATTGTAATTTAATTAAGTTATTTCTTAAATGTATGTAAATTTATATCATAATTCATAATTAACACACTGTCAGAAAATTGTCTCACATAGTTTTTCCATACTCTGAATCCAAAAACATCGAGTGGCTGAATTCTTCCTGTCGTACCTTTGGGTATTACCATAACCTCTACATCTTTACTTGAAGGTTTGAATTTCTTCACAGCTTCAGGACAGTGTCCAGTCCACGAGTCGAGTAGTAATATACTTTTTTATCCAGTGTTCGGCAAAAATATATTATGCAGCCAAGTTTCAAAGTGTTCTAAAAAATGCAGAAAATTTTTAAATTGTACTATTCTTATAAATCTCGAAAGAAGATTTAAATTATCCAATAAAGAAATCATTCCTTACCAGATTTCCAGATTTAGAAACTTCAATATATACGTTGTCAGGCCTAAAAAGATTTGCTTTCACGATAAGGCTGAATTCTCCACTCGGTTCTTTTAGAACTAAAAAAAGTGGTGAAATAAGTCTTCCATCAGCGGTTATAGTCGGTTGAATGGTGTAACTGTGTGTTGTCGAAGTGATTGATTGAACTACACACTGTACTTGTTTTTCACCTTTTTCAGCCAAAGTCCTACCGGAATGCATTTCTAATTGAAAACCGGTGTTGATACAATGAGCTTTTTCACTGTATTTTTTACTGAATGTAAACAACAATGAAGTTTGGTTTAAAGTACTTTTTTTATTTTTATATTTATTCCTTTTAATAATTTTTATAAAATCAATAATTTGCAAAACAACTAATGAAACTTAATTTATAAGTGCTATTCATTTGATAGCTGCACAACAACTGGCCTGATTGTTTGGTGACTAGCTTGCATTCAAGACCTGTACTTACTGTTAAGTCAGGTTTTTTGATGTAGCCAGTTTTCTCGTCTCAACATCCTCCCCTCTTGATAACTCTGTAAGATTGTCAATCTCTTGCATTGGTAGGCAAGCTAGTCTATGAATCGCACGTCGCAATACTCCTGTTCTTGTCTTGATTTCAGCTACCCGAATTCTCCCGTCTGTACCTTGATAGGTCTCTATTACTCTGCCTAATAACCATTTTTGTGGTGGGAGGTGGTCCTCCTGGATAATTACCAACTGTCCTTTAAGTAAGTTTGGTGATACCGTTTTCCATTTGTGCCGCTTATGTAACGACAATAAATATTCAGTGGACCATCTACGCCAAAAATGTTGTTGTAACATAGTAATATAACGCCAACGCTTAATGTAGGACATAGCTGTATGCCTTTCCAGAATTTCTGGTTCAATAATAGGTTCCAACGGTGCCTGACACCAAAAATGTGCAGGTGTTAAGACAGTTTCATCATTCGGCTCATTGGTAACTTGAGTAATAGGTCGAGAATTGAGAATTGCTTCGATTTGACAACACAGCGTAGAGAGTTCTTCGAAGTTTAATATGGAATTGTATAACGTCTTGTACAGGTAATGCTTAGCTAGTTTCACCGCTGATTCCCATATTCCACCAAAGTGTGGAGATCTGGGAGGAATATGATGAAATTCTATTTTTTGTTCCGTGCACCATTTTGTTATATCATTTTGAGTTTGTTGATCAATAAACAATTCTCGAAGCTCCTTTAGCTTATGTCTAGCGCCCACAAAATTCGTAGCGTTGTCACAGAATAAGTGTTTACACAATGTTCTTCTGGCAATGAAGCGCTTTAAAGCATCAATGAATGCCTCAGAAGTCAAATCAGACACTACTTCCAAGTGAATTCCCTTTGTTAGGAAGCATATAAAAACAGCTATATATGCCTTGACAGCAGCCTTTCCTCTTATTCTCTGTGTGATCATAATAGGACCACAAAAATCAACTCCTACTGTAGCAAAAGGTACACAACCAACGAGGCGTTCGGATGGCAAATTTCCCATTATTTGAGTTAGCAACTTTGGTTTGTACCGGAAACAGTGTATACAATTGTTTACTATCTTTCTGCAATAATCTCTGCAGTTAATTATCCAGAATCTCTGTCTTATAATTGCTACTAGTGCCTGCGGGTCGGCATGAAGATGCTTTACATGCAAATAATGAACGTAGCTGCGGATAAATTGATTCTTCTTTGGTAGTAAAATTGGAGCTTTAGCATCGTAAGGAAGATTCGCATTTTGTAAACGTCCCCCAACTCTTAAAAGATCTGAGTCATCAATAAATGGATTTAGATTCAGGAGATGGCTTCTATGATTTAATGCTCCCTTTCCTTTGATTGTAATAATCTCCTCCTTAAATTCGCTTTGCTGAATCATCCATATGATTTTTAGCAGTGATAGTTCAAACTCAACAGTAGTAATACAAGCTTTCCTTGAAACTTGATATGATCGACATTTATTAATAAATTTTAATATGTACGCAACAATTCGACAGATCTTTCTAAAATTAGAATATTTATATATATACTCTAGTAATGATTGTTGTAATTGTCCCAGTAGTACTGTCCTTGATTTCCTTTCGTCGGGAAGTGTAATTAATAATGTGTTCTCCTTAGGCCAGGACTCTTCTGCGTGAAGTAAAAATGCTGGTCCTTTAAACCAAATCGAGTCCTTTATTTCATTCAGTGTAATGCCTCTGGAGACAAGGTCTGCAGGGTTTTGTTTACTCGGAACATATCTCCATTCACTGTCTTTAGTCAATTGTTGTATTGAAGAGACTCTGTTACACACAAATGTTTTCCATGTAGATGCGTGTGAACGTAACCATCCGAGAACTATTTTTGAATCTGTCCACAAATACTTTCTTCGTATTTCAACTTTTAAGCATTTCGTAACTCTTCGTTGAAGCTGTGACAAGAGCTCAGCTCCACAGAGTTCTAAACAAGGCAGAGTTTTGACTACCTTTGCTGGGGCAACCCTTGATTTTGCTGCGATCAAGTGCACTGTAACATTTCCATCCTGATCTTCACAACGACTATATAAACAACAACCATATGCACGTAGCGACGCATCTGAAAAACCATGAAGATCAATGATGACTTGTCCTTCATTTAATATAACATGACGAGGAATACGAAGTTGGTTGACCCTAACAATTCCCTTATGAGCTCCTCCCACTTATGATGGAGATCCATAGGGAGGGAATCATCCCAGGGTAGCTTTAGTATCCAGAGTTCTTGAAAGTACACCTTTGCCCTTATGATCAATGGACTTATTAAGCCTAGTGGATCAAATAATCTTGACATCTGGGCAAGAACCTGACGCTTTGTGAGTCTTGTATTACTTTCGTTAGTGGTTTCATAACTATATGTAAAATAGTCCTCTCTAGGCTCCCAGTCGATTCCAAGAGCCCGAATGATATCCATGTCTCCTATCTTTATCAATTTGTCACGGGAATTCTCTGGAATAGTCTCTAACAGTGGAGTATAATTCGAAAACCATTTATGCAATTCAAGGTGTGCAGTATCCATTATACTATGTACTTGTTTCTTTAAGTTTAAGAGTTCTTCTATACTATTAGCACCAGTCAGTAGATTATCGACGTACATGTCATTTTTCAGTGAACTAGCCCCTTCAGGCAGTGTATTAATATACTTATCTGCTACATAGTTAATGCATCTTGTAGCAAGAAATGGTGAAGAAGCTAATCCATAAGTAAGTGTCTTTAATCGAAAATGTTGAAATTCCTCATTAGGGTTATTTCTCCACAATATTATTTGGAAATCTCTATGGTCTTCTCTAATTAATATCTGTCTGAACATTTTTGCAATATCAGCAGTCAGTGCAAACTTCCAAAAACGAAATCTAATCAATATTGAGAACAGGTCGTTCTGAACAGTTGGTCCCACCATAAGAATGTCGTTTAAAGAGACAGATGAGGACGTTCGACTTGAAGCATCGAAAACAACCCGTAACTTCGTTGAAGTGCTGTTTGGTTTGACGATGCAATGATGTGGTATGTAATAGTGTAATCTAGAGATTGTAGAAGGTTTAATAGGTTCCATGTGATCTAAGTTCAAGTATTCTTGCAGAAAGTTCTTATATTCAAATTGCAGTTCTGGTGATTTCTTGAACCTTTTCTCTAATGTAAGAAATCGGCGTTTTGCTGTTTCGAAAGAATTTCCCAAATCTTCTGGAGAACCTTTGAATGGATAAGCTACGACTAAGCGTCCTTCCTTTGTTTCGGTAATAGTTTCACAAAACATGTTTTCACATTTCTGTTCCTCTTCGCTGTAAACAACTAACTTCTTATCTGTATTTTCAATTTCCCAAAATCTTTCAATCAGGTGAGTTAATGACGTGTTTTCTAAAGCGTAACTCTCAGGTGTGACTAGATTACAACAAAGCTTGGAAATTGTTGAATTGAATTTTCCAGACACAATCCATCCAAAAAGAGTTTTTTGCAATACAGGTAAATCAGAGCCTAATTTCACCTGCCCTACGCAGAGAAGCTCAAAGAATTTGTCTGCACCAATCAACAAGTCCACTGATTGGGGAATGTTGAAACTTGGATCTGCAAGATTGATATTGTTAGGAATGTTCCAATCGTGTATGTTTATTTTTCTTTCTGGTTGACTACCAGTAATCGACTGCAGAATCCGCATATTTATTTCACTTTCATATTCATTTAGTCGTGATTTTATTGCTGTATGTATCTCATATTGAATATTGGTCGATGTGTCACCTATTCCATTTATGTCAGCGTTTATAGCCTTTCGTTTGAGGCGGAGTCTTTGCGCTAAGTCCCCAGTAATAAAGTTTTGTTGGGAGCCTGAATCCAACAAGACGCGGGCAGTATGATAGTAACCAGATCTATCCTTTATTTTTATTATAGCCGTTGCCAGAAATACGTGATTATGGGATTCTGATATTCTCTCACTGGATGAACATAGAGATGCTCTTGTAACATTTTGCTGAGAAAGACCCTCTTGTAGATTTTTACACTGCTCTGTAGTAATTAGCATCGGCGTTTCTTTTGTTAGTGATGGCTTTGTTGTAGAATACCTGTGTAGTAGAGTATGATGAGGTCTAAAACAAACTGTGCATTTGGAAGAACGACACTGTTTTACTGTGTGACCAGCTCTTAAACAATTTATACATAGCATACACCGCTTTACTCTTTCAAAGCGTTCATCAACAGATAGTGCAGAAAAGTGCTTGCAATTAAATATGTTATGTTCAACAGCATTGCAGATACTACATGCTATAATTGTTATCTTTAACGACATTTGTCTTCTATTAGGATTTGAATAATTGCGTTTGGACTGCTGTTCATGATGGTTTAAGTTTCCAGCAGCCTTGTGTTCTCTAGATTCGAGAAACTGACATCTTCGACTTAAGATTTTTTCACAGTCATCCCAACTGGGTAAGCGATTATAGTCAACACCTTCTTCCCATTTTATTTGGGTATCCGAATCCAATTTAGACATTACAGTATGAATGACTATTGAATTAGTTATATCCTCGTCACTACCGAGTAACCGCAGAGCACATAAATGTGAAATAATTCCATCAACTAACTTTCGCAATTGTGTAGCATTGGATTTTGTCACTCTAGGCATTTCAAAGATCTCAGCTATATGTTCCTGGAACATTAAATGCTTGTTATCATATCTTTCCTTTAGACGTTGCATTGCTTGCACATAGTTATCGGATGATTTTCCAAGCGATTCAATTGTTTGAAGAGCTGCACCAGATAGACAATTTCTTAAGTGGCTGTACTTTTCAGTCAGCGATTTTTCTGGATCATCGTCCACCAGCTTATTAAAGATTGAAATGAAATTAGGGAAATCAGAATACTTTCCTGTAAATTGTGGTAACTTCAATGGTGGAAGTTTCGCCTTATTCATTGGTATAACAACTGTTGTAGTATTCAGGTCGGATGTACTGGTGCGAGTTTTTGGCAATAAGGATAATATTTTTACTTTGGTTTCACAGTAGAGGTCTTCTAGTTCACCTCTTGTGGTGGCTATTGCTGTATCAGTAGGCGCCAATCGTTCCATAGCGTTTTGATGTGTTATTAACAACTTCCAATAGGATTCTAATATTTCTAGTCGACATTGAAGTTCATTACAATTCAATGAATCGGCCTTAGTGACAACATAGTTCTTCAGGTTAGTAATGGATCGCCTTACCGTCGCTCTTTGCGACTTTAACTCCTCTAATTCTTGCATTATTCACGAAATATGAAAGTTAATTGCGTCCCTCACAAATAGCGACGTCACTTTAAGTTATCTTTGCTAAATCTTCAATAAATTCCATAAACTAAGAAATCAATTATGATATCATCAGTTGCATTCTATATTTTAGTAAATTGTTTATAGATAAAAAAATAAATAAATCTTTGTAACCAGTTTCTTGTATTTTATTTGTAAGTGACACTTAATCGTATATCTAATTGACTAAATATAATTAAATTTGTCGTAAAACTCAAAAGTTTTGTTGATAAAAATTTACTCTCTTGTTTATCGATAGTAAAATTTGTGGTAACGACTGCAAAATTCACCAATTGCAACGATAATTTTGTGAAATAATTTAATTTTTCATGCCCAAAATTGTTCAATCATACAAAATTATGAAAATTTAAATTAATTAATGGAACTTAAATCAATTTAACATAAGCTGAAAGAATATTTTAAACAAAGAAAAAAGAAATTCCATGTGTTCATTTATTTGTAAATTAAACTGTTTTTCCACTTGTGAACACCGTTAGGTCTTTAAACAAAGAAACTAATAAACCTAACTGTTCTGTCACTAAATGTTTGCAAAATAGCAAAATTTTGTTACTAATATTAACAAAAAACTACATATGTCTATTAATATGGTAAATAAAACTGTTTTTCCACTTGTGAACACCGTTAGGTTTTTAAACAACGAAACTAATAGACCTAACGTGTCCTGTCACGGTCGCCAATGTTGATACAATGAGCTTTTTCACTGTATTTTTTACTGAATGTAAACAACAATGAAGTTTGGTTTAAAGTACTTTTTTTATTTTTATATTTATTCCTTTTAATAATTTTTATAAAATCAATAATTTGCAAAACAACTAATGAAACTTAATTTATAAGTGCTATTCATTTGATAGCTGCACAACAACTGGCCTGATTGTTTGGTGACTAGCTTGCATTCAAGACCTGTACTTACTGTTAAGTCAGGTTTTTTGATGTAGCCAGTTTTCTCGTCTCAACAACCGGATTGGTCCGAATTATAAATGTTCATTAGAACTTTCGAATCTTCAATCGCTTTTATTGTAACAATTTTATTTATTTTTCTTGAAACTATGCGATGAGCTCTCTTAAATGAATTAATCCAATTTCTTGATGCCCTAAATCGGAAGTCTGCATGTCCTATTTCTTTTTGAGCATGCAGCGCCCATCTCTGTAAGAATCGTGTACAATAATACCAGCATCAACCGCCGATTGTAAATTCTGTAGAGTATAACTGCAAATTCTGGCTATTTTTTCGCTATAAGTTTCCCCTTTATTCAAATGACCTGCCCATCTCTGTAATTGGCGTATCGATTGGACTTTCCTAAATTTTGATTTGTCGGTTTCCATGCTTAAATTTTTTTTTTTTTTACCACTCCGCCAATAATTAACAGCTTTCTTTTTATATTCGTATGAGAGATCTCCTTCATCGTTGGTACACTCGTCATCAGATAATTTTTCCCCATAATCCTTGTCTTCAACAATTTCTCTTTCCCAATATTTGTACGGTTCTTCAAAATATAGAGTAGTTTCTTCAATCATCTCTACGCCTGAATATTCATTCATTGCGTTCAACAAAACATACTTGATGTTATCTGATAACTGCGTCGCATCAGTGATTGGCGATTCAGAAATATTCATAGCTTGAAAAATTGCCATCGCTTACCTTATTACATTTAGCGGATTGACCTTAATTTTAAAATAACTTCTAACAGCAATTTTGCTGTTGTATGATACAATATGTGATAACTAGTTAAAGAAAAAAATTTAGAATTTAAGATTTTTCCTTATTATTATAAAACTGGTGTACACAAAGTTTGTTATAATTCTTTTTTAAATTTTATGATTAAGAAATAATGTAAATAAATTTTTTATTTTATATAAAAATGTCTTCTTGTTTTGTTTTTATTTCAGTATTCTTTTTCTTTATATAAAACCACATCAAAAATTAACTAAAACTATTACTTTTAATTACCGGATTTTTAAGAACTGGATAAATTAACACTATTAAATAGTGCATTAAATTTTACATGATTGAATCAGTATTAATAATTTTTCTACTTTTAAAACCATACACATGAAGGACACGAAATAAAACAGTGCATTGCTTAAGACCACACGGTAGAAGTAAAAACTTAATAGCGTTTATGATCTCTTGGCTATGGGTGTTGCATTGCTAGGAATGTTATAAGCTGGCATGTAAACTGAAACTGCTTCTAATTTTTCTCCCAATTTTTTTGGGATTTGCAAATGTAAGCCAAATTCTGTTGATTTCGTCATTATTAACATATTCTACGTGACATAATTTTCCTACAGTGCCATTAGCATGTCCATCAGATACATCGATGTTAGTCGTCAACATATAATATTTATCCAAAACGAATGTTATTTCGTAAGGCAATCCACCTGTATTAATCGTTGACATTTTATGTAGTTTTTGCTTTACGAATGCTTGTTGCTCGGCATTATGGCAGGCAGTATAAATATCTTTAGCAAAGGAAGACATTTTGTTCTCCGCTATATTTAATATGGAATTATTATAAGCTTGGACAGATGCATTTGATAAAAATAGTCGTATTCCATGAGGGCAATTAATGTCAGCTGCTTCTTTGCTGACTAATCTTGATTCAATCAATAATAGTTCATCCGCATTTAGCTTTTCTCCATTTCCAATTTTCGTAAGGACATTGGAAAACACTACATTTGTTTGTCTCATGACTTCAGTAAGCTCATAAAATTTTAAATGGCGCCATACTGTGGGCCCTGTCATTCTGCGTTTTATTTGCTTATAAATTGGAGTTGCTCTGACTGGTGGTAATTGTCTCAAATCACCCATTAATATTACATCTAAAGCACCAAAATTAATAGTGAAATTAACAGTGATCTGCTTAAGACGTAAATCGATTTGCTCTAGAAGCTCTGCCCTAATCATGCTTACCTCATCGATTTTATTATTACTCTGACATATTCAAACAGTGATCTGTATAGATGTACAACTTCTATACTCCATGGCAACAATTTTGACAAAGATATTTTAAAAGCAGTGTGAACAGTTGTCCCTTCTATTGCAACTGCTGCTTTTCCTGTAGATGCACACGTTATATATGAATTACAATAGCCATCGTTTTCAGAAAACCGATTATAAATTTCCATGATTAATTTTATAACAAAAGTTTTGCCGCATTCAGCTGGCCCAGTAAAAAATATTTGAAAAGGATTATTATCATTTGATAATAATTTGTGGATCACATGAGTTAATAGTGATTTTTGTTTTGTGTTAGCCATTCTCATAACTGAACAAAAGTTTGAAAGAGACATAATATTTTCTTTTTTTTTAGCGATAGCACCAAGCTTATTTAAAGTTGTCAATTTAAGATCACTGTTGATATCATTATTCAAATCATTGTATAACTTTTCAAAAGGATTTTCTTCGGGATGTCTATTAGTAACATCTTCTACTTCAACTTCATCTATAGAAGCTTCCTTGCGACATAGTTCTTTACAAATTTGAATAGTTTTGGCAATATCTATATTGGAATCAAATGCTTTTCGTCTTTGCAGGATAATATTTACATGATCATGGAATGGTAAGTGCAATGTCACCATTTCTCGCTTGTATTCGTTTAAATCGGTACCCATATCGTAATTGCGATAGCGTATAATTCTAAGTTAATGCCTTTTAATAAATTCGCCTTTTCTATTTATTGTATATTTAGATAAAAATTCTGCCAATGTAGTATTTTCTAAGTATTCGGGTCTTTTTTCATACTTTTCGAACCAGTTTTCCTTCCAGATATCAGTACAATCGTCATCTAATTCGCTTAACTCCTTTAAAGTCTTTCTTATTCGTTGACGTTCAATTGGCCATACAGTTGGAATATATACAACAATTACTGAATTTTTCGACATAGACTCACGTAGTAAATACCAAGCAGCTTCTTGGCTTGTAACTTCAGTATGATTTAGTACATTCACACTGATATTTTTAGTTAAATCAATGATATCAAATTCTGGATGTTCATTCATTGTTTCGATTATTTTTCTCTGTAAGTGACTTACCCCTCTATTGGTTTTATGAACATATTCTACAACATAGGCCGCGCATGAATATTCCTCTGTGATAAATTGAAAGTCGGTATTAGACTTAACAATATTAAAGATAAATGGATTGAAAGAATTATGCCATTTTTCTGAAGGTTCACGTTTTGCAAACACTTTCGTTCTATTTATTCCTGCTCTTAAAACGCTGATGTAATCTTTATCAGAGAGAATACTATTACGATTGTAAAAATCGGACATTCCACAAAATCTTCATTTTCTAACCGTACTCTTACTTCAGCATAACGTTCTTTATAGCTGTCAAACCCTTCTTCAGTGGTTTTCATAGGAGTTAAAATCATAGTTTTTTACAGGGCATAAACGGTGCCTCAAATCTACAGTTTTGTGCTTTGCTTGCAGAAATTTTTTTATAACAAGTAAATCTATGCTTGTGCGTTTGAGGTTTAATATTCCCTGATGCTTCTGATGCAGAAACCGATTTTAAACTATCTATAAGATCAAAAGCCGTATCATAATCATCATTGAGAGCATCCTTTGGAGAATTATCAAGCCAGGCCAAGATATGTGCATGATGACATCCTCGATGTTGAAATTCAATGCGCTTGAAGTATTGCAAAACTCTGTATTTCCGAAAAGGACTGCATGCTTTTGATTGAAGAATACGCATAATAACATTAACTAATCTGTTAAAGTATATAGCACAAGTAACACCGTCTTCATTAATGAGAGTACTTTTTACAATAAAATGTAATTGCGATACTTCGTCTTCTGTAATATGTTCATGTTTATTTAACTTGTACAATAATTGCAGTAAATCTAACCAACCAAACTCATTAGCACTTAAAGAGAAAAATACAGTTGGTTTTCCTAATTGTCTTATCATAGCGAATAGATCCTTTTCCTTTCTGACCAATACCACGTAGAATTAGGGATAGAACGTAGAAAAGCAAGATTACTTTCGATGCAATTATTAATGTATTCTTCGGATTGTATTTCTTCTTTGGCAATTTTGGTTTCTTTCCCAACATGTTTAAATGCAAAGGTGAGACAATCCCTTAGTCTTATTCTCATTATTTTCATTGCCATATATGATAAATGTTGGAGCGTTACTCCGCGTCTATCTGATCGTCTTAATTCACTAGTTGTCATCATAAAGGGGGTGACGGTAACTCCTTCTCGAAACTGACGGAACTTTTTTTTTTTTTTAATTACATCTCTAATCGGATATGCCCAGTACGATCTTAACATAGTTAATTTATTACTATTTTTGGAAATATTGTAACGTGTACGGGTTTAACTGAACCAACGTTCAGCTTCCATCTTTTTTATATTATATAATATGATATATGTTTATTTATGTCAGATCATGCGGTTTGACACGCTTGAGTCTCCTAACTTTATTGGTGATATCCAACAGTTGGTTAGCATCCACGTTTGTGTGATGAAGTAAGATTTATTCGTGACCAGCCGCACATTCCTGGATAACTTCGTTTACCCATTTAATGCCCAGATCATCGTGTATTTTCTGGTTAGTCACGTACCTGTACGCGCTCGTGATTATATGCAGAAATTTATTTTGGCTACGTTGAATTATATCCCTATTGGACTTTTTTGTGCATTCGCATAGCTGTATCCCATACATTTGTTTTGTCCGCGGGATTTTTTGTTCTGTGCCATAAGCGCCTTGCTTTATGTCTGTCCTTTATCAGTTCTCTTATCTCAATTGGATAGTTGATTTTTACTTCTGGTTTGTCACTTGGTATAGGGAGTGCTTTGTTAGCCGCTAGGCGAATGTTTTTGATGAAACTTTACGCTTGCTGTTCTAACTCAACATTATTTAACCTCACGTTCAAATCAATTAAATTATCAAGTTCATTTCTAAATATTTCCCAGTTAGTCTTTTTATTCGTGAGATTTCTCTTTCGTATTTTTGTTATTACTGTTGCATTTAGCTTCAGTAGAATTGGGATATGGTCCGATGATAAATCAATTATTCCCTTTGTTTCAGTACAATTTGATGTTACTTCTTTCGAAATAAAAAAGTCAATTAAATCAGGAATTTTATTATTGTCAGTAGGCCAGTAAGTTGGAGCACGTGATGAATGAAATTCACATTTTGCTTCATTAATTGCTGTTAGAAGCTCCTTTCCTTTACCTGGGGTGATAAGTCTTGTTCCCCATGCAGTATGTTTAACATTAAAATCTCCTCCAGTTATGAATTTAGGTCCTAGCTTTCTAAATATATCAAGATACTGCGTTGTTGTGATCGTATGATGTGGTGGGCAGTATATTGCACATAAGTTCAATTCGGTTTTATATTGTATTGTAACGATAGTGCCTTGAATATATGGTTCTCTTATTTCTTTCTGTTGAAAATGATTAATATTGTGGTGGTGTGGTTCTTAACACTTAATTATTTATTAACACACAAATTTCACCACTTAATTACTTTATTAATATTTTATTAATATATATAAAAAAAAATTTTATTAACAAGACATATATATTTTTTTTAAAAAGAAAAAAATAATATAAACAATTTTTGAAATGTTAATTCAATAAATATTTAAGGAGAACTAATTTTTATTTGTCAATATGTCAAGCAAGTAAATTTTCAAAACTTACTTGACATATTGACCTACTACGATTTAAAACTTTTTAAATTTAAATTTAACTTATTTTAAAATACAGAAATAAAAAGTATCCTCCACATTACTCCCCCACCAGATGGACATATGGTCCAACGAAACTCAATTTGATTTTAAAATACAATAAAATGCGTTTAAATTATTACGAAAACCTTACTTTGTTAATGGTTCTATTCTGAGAGGGAAGAAACACAGAAGCGGTAGTATTTGTGGCTGTATCATCCTGTAAAACAAAACAAGGCTTTAAACGGTCAACAGAAACTTTTACTTCTTTGCCTTTTATCTCTAAAGTGAAATAACTTGGGCCTCGTGAAACCACACGGTATGGACCTTCATACGGACAGTGAAATGATAATTTGACTGGAGCTCGTACTAAAACATAAGCACAGGAATCTAGATCTTTAAATATAAAGAAATTATTGGACGAATGATTTGAAGCTGTAGCTGGACGAATCTGAGAAAAAATTTCGCGCAATTCTTTAGCAAAATCTGATTGTGGTACAGACTTTGGGGATTTATCTAGAAAATCTCCAGGCAATCTCAACGACTCACCATATACCAACTCTGCTGGAGTCGCATAAAATTCTTCTCTAAAAACTGTCCGTAGGCCCAAAAGCACAAAAGGTAGAATTGTAGACCAAGAATTACAAGCGTAACTCAATAAAGTTGCCTTGAAAGTTCGATGCCAACGCTCTATAAAACCATTTGCCTGGGGATGGTAAGGCGTAGTGCGATTCCTTTTGAAACCTAAGAGTTTCGACAATTCATTGAAAAGACAAGATTCAAACTGTCTGCCCTGATCTGTAATAATAACACTAGGCACTCCAAAACGTGAGATCCATTCACGACACAATACCTTTGCACAAGTTTCTGCTGAAATATCAGAAATGGGGAATGCCTCAGGCCATCTAGTATATCTATCTATAATCGTTAAACAGTAAGTCCAATTAAATCAACATGGATTGTATGAAAACGGGAAGAAATCTTATCAAAAACGTTTAAAGGGCTTTTCACATGTCGAGATATTTTGCTTTTTTGACACGCTAAACAAGCTCTAGCCCAATTAGTGCAATCCTTATTCATAGAAGGCTAGAAAAATTTAGCTTTAACCATTTTATTAGTTGTTCTGACACCGGGATGCGCCAATTCGTGTATGGATTTGAATACCTGGAAACGAAAATCAACAGGAATAAAGGGACGTACGCGATTTGATGAAATCTCACAAAAAATTCTTAAATTGGATCCCAAAATAGGATATTCCAAAAATTTGTAAGATTCATTACTAAGAAATTCTTTGAACTCTTCGTCCGTTTCTTGTGCTTTAGAAATCGCCTCGAAATCTATTGTCGACGAACATGTAAATTCACTGACACGAGAAAGTGTGTCTGCAACTATATTTTCTGAACCTGATACATGCCTGATATCAGTTGTAAACTGACCAATAAAATCCAAGTGGCGTAGCTGCCTTGGTGAAGCTTTGTCCGGCTTCTGCCTAAATGCAAAAATCAAAGGCTTATGGTCAGTAAAAACGACAAAACATCGACCTTCAAGAAGGTACCTGAAATATTTAATTCCTTTGTAAATAGCTAAGAGTTCTCTGTCATATGTGCTATACTTTTTCTCAGCTTGATTAAGTTTGACAGAAAAGAAACCTAAGGGCTGCCAAACGTTATTAACTTGTTGTTGGACAACTGCACCTATGGCAGAATCTGAAGCGTCTACAAATAATGCTATTTCAGCAGAGGAATCCGGAAAAGCCAAAAGAGTTGCTTCAGATAATTGATTTTTAATTTGATTGAATGAAGCAATAGCATCGTCAGTCCAGTTGACTTTTTTATTACCATCTTTCTTAGAACCGGTTAAATATTTATTCAGAAGTAATTGATGCTGAGCTGCCTTAGGAATAAATCGGCGATAAAAATTAATCATTCCTAGGAAACGTCTAAGACTTTTAATTGTTTCAGGACGTTGAAAATTCTTAATTGAGTCCACTTTATCCGGTGATGGTCGAATACCATCAGAGCTAATAAAGTGCCCTAAGAAGTTTAAGCTTGGTTTAAGAAATATGCATTTATCGATATTAATAACTAAACCATGTTCTTTAAATTTCTGAAAAATAAGTGTCAAATGGTTTAGGTGTTCTTTTTCGGATTTAGATGCCACCAAAATATCATCCAAGTAAGTAAAGCAGAAGGGTAAATCTTGCAGAACCCAGTTAATAAACCTTTGGAAGGTCTGTGCGGCATTACACAGCCCAAAAGTCATGCGAGTGAACTCGAAGAGTCCGAATGGGGTGCAAATTGCAGTTTTCGGTATGTCTTCGGGTTCTATAGGGATTTGATGATAAGCCTTTGTTAAATCAAGCTTTGAAAATAATTTACAATTCTGTAGATGATGTGAAAAATCATGAATGTGCGGAATAGGATACCGATCGGGAACAGTTAAAGCATTCAATCTTCTGTAGTCGCCACAAGGTCGCCAATCACCATTTTTTTTCTTAACAAGGTGCAGTGGTGAAGACCAAGGACTATTAGAAGGTCTACAAATCCCATGACTGAGAAGAATATCGAATTCCCTTTTTGCGGCTAACAGTTTATCGGTAGAAAGTTTTCGTACTTTTGAAACTACTGGGTTGCCTGTAGTAATAATACGATGAGTTACTTGATGCTTGACTGGATTAGCAATACATCCATCTACAGAGAAAAAATTCCAGTCTTTAAGTAATGTTTGTATGCGCTCATCTAAAGAGTTGTCGTATAGCAACGATAAATTGGTCTGAGGCGCTTTAGAGACTTTGCAAATTGAATTCAATGATGTCAAAGGGTCAAGAAGCAGTTTATTTGACAAGTCCACTAACAAACCGTAATGGCTGAGAAAGTCAGCACCAATAATAGGTTTGATAACATCTGCGATGATGAAATTCCAAGTAAAATTCCGACGTAATCCTAAGTCAAGAGTAAGGAGTTTACGCCCAAAGGTATTGATTATAGTGGAATTTGCTGCTGAAAGTTTAAAATTAGTGGGTGGTGGTCTTCCTGTAGAAGGAGCTGGAATAACTGAAACATCGGCTCCAGTATCTATTAAAAAATTGCGTTTAGAAGACTTATCATAAATATTCAAGCGGTTTGTTATTTTGCCTTTTTCAACCACCGCTTGAGTCGAAAGGCTAATTAGTTTTTTGTCTGAACAACAAAAGAACAAGGTTTGATACACTTGGTAGCTTTACTCGCAAAATGAAGATGATACCAACATAAACCGGATTCATTACTAGAATCCTTGTGTTTAATAAAACGTCTAGATCTAGACCGAGATCTAGAATTAGACCTTGATATTCTATTGTGGTGGATGCTTTCCTTAATCGTAATTTGTAAGTCGCTAAGTTGCTTAGCTAAATTATCCAAACGGTCTATGACTGCATTTGACTGGGAACTAGATTCAGGAACGGAACATGAAAAGACATTGGGTTTGTATTGAACCTCAAAAATTTTGTCAGCACAGTTCGCCAAGTCGTTAAGGTTACCAGGATTGCAAGCAAGAATTGCTTGCATATTCTCTGGAAGACGCTGAAGCCATAACGACCTTAAAAGCTCTTCCGAAACCTTATCGCCTCCTAATTCTCGCATTTCTCTTAATAGTTGCGAAGGCTGTCGATCCCCTAAAGAAAGATCGCTTAAAAGTTGGTTGAGTTTAGATACCTCGCTAGCAGATAGTCGCTTAATCAGACTCGATTTTAAAACGTCATAAGGTGTAGTAGAGTGAGGTTCTCGTATGATATCACTTATAATTTTCATGATATCGCTGTCTAATGTAGCAAGAACATGATAATATTTTGTCGATTGAGAAGTAATTCCCGCGAGCACAAATTGAGCCTCTAGACGGTCGAACCAAAATTGAGGATTGTTCTTCCAAAAAGGTGGAGGTTTAACTGAAACCGCGGAAACCGAATTTTGAAAATCTCCACTAGGATTAGCCATAAAAGTTTTAAATCGTTTACACACAATACAAAACTAAATCTAGTTTAACTTAAATTTAAAGTAAAATAAAATTTGTAATGTAGTTACCAAATAAGAACTTTTTAAAGTTGAATAATCTTCCCCTTTAAAATTTTCTTTCTTCTTCTTTCTATTATTTATTGGTTTTTTTTTTTTTAAATTTTCTTGCTTCTATTTTGTAAAATTTTCTGTCTTCTATTTTGTAAAATTTTCTTTCTTCTAATTTAAAAAATTTTCTGTCATCTATTTTGTAAAGTTTTCTTTCTTCTATTTTGTAAAGTTTTCTTTCTTCTATTTTGAAAATTTTCTTTCTTCTATTCTGTAAAATTTCTTTCTTCTTTATAATTAAAAACTTTTGTTTAACTTTTTCTTTAAAATTTGATCTTCTTTTATTCTTATTAACAAAAACCTTGTCGGGCTAACAATATCTGGTAGCCACCAACCGTCGGCGTTTCCAAAATAGGGTTTTTATCTAGCTATCGGGGTCACCAATTGTGGTGGTGTGGTTCTTAACACTTAATTATTTATTAACACACAAATTTCACCACTTAATTACTTTATTAATATTTTATTAATATATATAAAAAAAAATTTTATTAACAAGACATATATATTTTTTTTAAAAAGAAAAAAATAATATAAACAATTTTTGAAATGTTAATTCAATAAATATTTAAGGAGAACTAATTTTTATTTGTCAATATGTCAAGCAAGTAAATTTTCAAAACTTACTTGACATATTGACCTACTACGATTTAAAACTTTTTAAATTTAAATTTAACTTATTTTAAAATACAGAAATAAAAAGTATCCTCCACAATATTTTCCTTGATAAATAATGCTGTTCCGCCACGAGCACGTTTGCTTGGATGTGTAGTCCAATATGCTTTGTACCCCTTTATTTTTAAATAACTTTTATGTGAAAAATATGTTTCTGAGATTAGAGCAACATCAATGTTTGAATTATTTAAAAATAGTTCTAGTTCTTGGGCTCGCTCGGCTGGCTCGCGTTCCATGTTAGAATGCGCAGAAATGTGTTAATCATTTTTTTTAAATTTGTTAATTTTTATGTTGAGCGATTTGGAGATACTTTCCAGTTTTTCTACTCTCCTTGTTAACAGCCCGAGAGTTTTCTGTATCTGACCGAGCATTTTAATAATTTCATTATTACTTGATTCATTGTTACCTTTGTTGTGGTTTTTGACTTGTTTCAGGTTATCATTAGATGCTTTGCTAACTTGGGAGTAAGATAGTACTGAAGTTGAAGGTGTAATTGTTGTTATTATCTCGTTTGGTTTTTTTTTTGAAAGCGTTGTACAGCGGATGTTTTACTCTGTTGTTGATTTTTAAGTTTTCTTTGATAAATTGGGCATCCTTTGTAGTTGGCTGTGTGACCTTTTTGATGACAAAGGACGCAGCTAGTGACGCTGCCTGTTGGTTTTTTGCAGTGTGATGTATGGTAGTTGTCTGCGCATTTGACACATTTGGGTTGTCGGTGACAAAAGCCCTTTTTGTGTCCAAGCTGCTGACAATGTGTGCACTGTGGGATACTCTTATTTTTTTTGGCTCAATTTTCACCTTGCACTAAGCTAAATTCTCTATATTAAAAACATCTTTGTTATTTTCTGTCTGTTCTAGATCAATGAAAAATAAAGAAAAACTTATTTTCGTTTTTATACCATCATTATTAACAAATTTGAAGTTATTAGTTATTCTGGCTACTTATGCACCAGGTTTTCTATAGCTGTTTTCAGTTGATCTTGACAAATTGTCGATGGTAACCCTCTAATGACAAATCCGAAACATTTTTCACTTTTCAATTGAAATGTATGATATTCAATGTCTTTAAGATTATTGTTAGGTTTATTTTTTAGTGTATGTAATAAGTGTTTTATATTTCTGTAGTCGTTTTCGCTTTGTGTTGTAATTTTGATGTCACTATTTGATAATGCGAAGTTGCTTACTTTGCTTACGTTTAAAGGCGGAGGTAATGCAATTTTGTTTGTTTGATATTGTCGGTTTTTTTTTATTATTTTCTTTCGGTGAAGTTTTTGTTGCTGTACGCTTGCGTTCAGTATTTTTGCTACTGTGATTTACGCAAGTGAGCTCTTCTTCCAATTCTTCCTCATCAGTCCAGTTGTTATATTACTTATAACAAGGGTTGCTTTTTGTCAGGTGATGAAAATGATGGTATACGTTACTGGACTTTTTGATTAAATTATACAATGTTTTGTGTTTTTGACTGAGAATAGCTTTTAAAGTTCTGGCCAGTTTCGGCCGGTCTTAATTGCTTGCGTAGTATCTCAGCTCTTATGGTCCAACAGTTAATGTTTTGGCCAGTATCGGCTGGTTTTAACTGTTTTCGTAGTAACTCATAAGATAACAGAACACAGAAGAAATATTGTAAGTATTTTTTGTTACACCAAATTTCATGTAATGGCGCACAATTAATCTTTATTTAAAGGTTATTCTGAGTTTTTCTTTTTTTGTTTATTTAAAAATAGTTCTAAATTTTTATTGTTTTTATTTGTCCCCGAATTTTTGTTTCAAATTACACAATTAAAATTATTCTAAGTCTTTTTCGTTATTGGTTTAACAAGTCTTTATAAATTTTTAAATTGAAATTATTAAATTATTCTAAGTTTTTTTTTTCACTCTTGGTTTAACAAATCTTCATAAATTTTTAAATTATAAAATTATTCTAAGTTTTTTTTTTTTCACTCTTGGTTTAACAAATCTTTATATGTTTTTAGTTGAAGATATAAAATTATTCTAAGTCCCATTTAAGAATAATCAAAATGGTCAAAATCTTTTCAAGTTCAGTTTTGGCCAGTATCGGCCGGTCGCACTTGAAAAGATTTTTTATTTCTAAGTCTTGTTTTTGCGGAAAAGTTAAAGTTTTGGCCAGTTTCGGCCGGTCTTAACCTTCCCGCAAAAACAACCTCAGTTACCAAAAAATTACAACAGACTGCTTTTTTCTAAAGAAAAGTACTTTCTTTTATAGTACCTTTCTGTCATGCAATTTTTGGTTTTTCTGTAGTGCAATATTGTTTTGTGCTACAATTGCAAAACAATATTGCTTTTGTTACTTTTTTTGGTTTTTTTTACATATATTTAACTTATTGGGCTGATCCAATAATTTTTAGCTTACATGCAAAAAATTATTATTTCGTAAGAAGTGAAATAATGTATAGGTCCTTAAACTGTCTACTTTTATTTATTTAGAATACATACGTTCATTTTTCTTTTAATTATTTTTTAGTTTATATTCAAACCAAAATTTTCGGATTTATTTTATGATCATCGATCATTCTCTTCCGTGCTTATGTACCAATTTTTTCCGAAAATATTATGATATGAATCATACTGATTATGACGAAAATTTAGTTTTGTTAATATAAATATTTATTTATTTATTTAACTTAACATGCTAATAGTGAAAATCTCCCATTATTAAATATATAATATATACTTTGCCCCTTTTATTTATTCATTACCATTATTATTATTCTTATTATTATCATTATTCTTATTATTATCATTAAAATCAGACTTAAGCTTGTAATAATTTATAAAAAATATAACTATTTTTATTTAAATAGGTTTGTAAATGAACATAATAAATATTTATAAGTAGAGAGGAGCCATTTATTTTTTTTTTGACTTACTTTTACCAAAAAGAATAAAAACAGATTAGTGATTATAAATGTTTAATTGAGTGATTGGTAGTGAAATTGCGTTAAATCAGGGTACGCACACTGTTTACATAACACAGTACTCCTTTTGTGGAACCTTAAGCTGGTTTTCTGAGGAAACATTAGAAAGTGCCGGAGAAGGTGTCAATCTTGGGGGTTGAATAATCGAACCTAGTGGTTGACATGCTTGTTGATTATTGAATTGTGCTTTCAATTCAGCAATTTCTTTAACAAGGCATCGATGGCCTCTTTCTGTTGATTAACTGTGTTTTGCGGTTGTTGGCACGTAAAAACTATTTGTTCATATGTTGCCATATAGACAGATAATACCACTGCATTAGAATATTCTAAGATATTAGTTTTAGATATAATAATAGGAGTAAAAGGTTTATCAAATTAAAAATAAAAATGTAACTAACAAAAAGACAATATAAAATAAAATAATTCAAGTTCACATGCACTTATTATTGAAAGCACTGTATAAACTGTTTTCTTTTACTTTGTTCAGCTTTAGGTTTTTACAGTAACTTATTACTTAATATACATTTAATAACTATAATTTATAATGACTATAATAACTATCAGTTTATCAGATTAAAAATAAAAATGTAACTAACAACAACAAAAAAAATATATATATATAAAATAATTCAAGTTCACTTGCACTTATTATTGAAAGCACTGTATAAACTGTATTCTTAGGCTTTGTTTGTTCAGCTTTAAGTTTTTACAGTAACTTATTACTTAATATACCTTTAATAATTAATTTTACAAAACTCAATCGATATTATTAATAATTTAATGCTAAAATATCTTAATTTCACAATTTCCATGAACCATAATTTTCCGAATTTTTGACAAAGAAAATGTCGTAGATAATCTTTGGAATCACTGAATGCTTAGTGTTAATGTATAATAACTTAAAATAAGTAGTATCTTGTTTGAAAATATATTGTTGTTGCTGTTTTTGTTGTTGTTGTTGTTTTTGGTATAATTGCATAGTCTACTAGCAGATCACTCATCCTGATGACCCTTGTCCCAGGGAGCATCATGTTTTCACTATTACAATTTAGTTGGGCTTTATGCAATTAGATAAACTAATTTTAAAATCCTTTATTAATCCTGAAAAAAGAGGAACTTATCTTTTTTGGTGTTACTGCATAGTCTACTTGCAGATCACTCATCCTGGTGACTATTGCCCCAGGGAGCATCTTGCTTTCGCTATAACAGTCTATTGGGCTTTATACAATTAGATAAACTAATTTAAGAAGCCTTTATTTAACCTTAACTAGCATTAGGAACTTTGTGCTGAAAAAAAGTATGTTCTTTCATTATTTACTGAGTAGTTCTTAAAAAGGAACACTATATTCAATGGCCTCAGCCTTGACAAGCATCTCCGGTTCCCTACTCAATGTGTTATACCCTATGAGCCTCAACTGAGACTTGAAGGTTTTCCCTGTGGACAAATTAGAAATTTAAATATTTAAAAACAAATTGTATAATTTTAGTGTCCTCAGCCCTAGAGTACATGGTTATTTATAACCTGTAGGAACCTGTAAGAAAAACAGACTAAGAGTCAGCCACCTTTTTACCTTACTTCCATAGATTGTTAAGATGCTGGGCCAAATTAAGCTTTCAAAATTCTACATCCAGCAGCCTCAGCTCTGGTAAGAATTTGAAGATTTGAACCACAGACTGTTGCACCTTACTGTAGTCAAAGTCTATGGCTTCAAAGGTGATCGGCTGATAGGGAAAGGATGCTAAAAAAAAAAGGAAAATACCAAAAAATATAAAAATTACACACTTATATTAGAATTCATGCAATAAATATATATGATTAATAAAATTTTTTAACATCATCACTAATGAACTGACAAATTCACAATGCAATAATCCACTTAGACATATTCCATATCTTTTTTTTTTTTTTTTTTTTTTTTTTTTTTTTTTTTTTTTTTTTATTAACTATTTATTTGACATGTGACACACATGTGACATGTGTGGGAGATTGACCCAATGATCATTTCCCTAATATTATGCAATTATTATTCAATTTTCTAATTCTAAGTTAATTCGTGAGGTTTAATACGCTGGAGCCTTCTTACTTGCCCAGTTAAGTCTAGTAATAGGATGGCCTCTAAATTGGAGTGATGTAGGAGTCGCTTCTCGTGTCTGCCCGCATACTCGTGGATGACTTCCTCAACCCATTGTATCTTAAGATCTTGGTGGAGTTCTTTATTAGTCACATATCTGTAGGCATTTGAAATAATCCTCAGGAATTTGTTTTGGCTTCTTTGAATTATTTCCTTATTGGTCCTATGTGCACACCCCCAAAGTTGTATGCCATATGTCCATATAGGTTTTATCAGGGCAAGGTATATTAATCTTTTACTTTTTAGGTCTAATTGGGAGTGTTTCCCAATTAGCCAGTATAATTTTCTGGTTTGTTGTTTAATTTGGAAGGCTTTCTGTCTAACGTGGTGCTTCCAATTAAGCCTTGAGTCAAGATGTAGGCCCAAGTACCTTGCAGATTCTTTTTGAGGGACACAATCATCGCCAAGATATACGTGAAGGTTGTCATTTTTTCTTTTTAGAGTAAATGTCACATGTATTGATTTAGCTTGGTTAAGCTTAATTTTCCAACAGTTGGTCCATTCTTTGACTTTATTTAATATGCTTTGTAATTTTACTACCGCTTTATTCTGGATTTCATCACTTGCTAATATCACCGTATCGTCCGCGAATGTACCAATACATGTGTCTTTTGAGGTGGGAATGTCAGCGGTGTATAGCAGATATAACAGGGGTCCTAAAACACTTCCTTGTGGAATACCTGCATTCATTATGTTGGGAACAGACAAAGCTTCTCCACTTTGTACCCTGAATTTCCGGTTCGTTATGTATGAGGTTAATATGTTGCACAAGTTTTTTGGTAAGTACAAGCTCATTTTGTAAATTAGTCCCTTATGCCAGACACGGTCAAACGCTTGTGAGACATCTAAGAAGACTGCAGAGCAGAATTTCTTTTCTTCAAATGCTTGTTCTATTATATTTGTTACCCTGTGGACTTGGTCTATTGTTGAATGGTTGCTCCTAAATCCGAATTGGAAGTCTGGAATGCTTATGTATGGTTTTATTCGTTTTATTAACAATTTCTCAAATAGTTTAGCGATAGTTGGTAAGAGTGATATAGGCCTGTAAGAACTGATTTCCTCGGCTGGCTTGTCGGGTTTTTGAATCATGATGACTTTGGCTGATTTAAAACTGTCCGGAATATATTCAAGTCTTATACATGCATTATATATATATTTGAGTAGGATAATAGCTTTTGCTGGTAATTCCTTAAGTAGTCTGGGAGTAATATTATCCATTCCAGGCGCTTTTTTATTATTGAGATTATTGTCTATCTCAAGTGCTAATTCTGTTGTTTTTATTTTTTTAATTTGTATGGAGGGTTTGTATCTTGAAGTAATGTCATGAGGAGTGAAGACAGTTGATAAGTAATTAGCGAATAGCTCTGCTTTTTCTTGGTCCTTGCAGACCCAATCTCCTTTCTGATTTTTCAATGGTGGTATTCTTCTAAGAGGACGTTTTAACTTTCTTGTTGCCTTCCATAGGGAATATTCTTTGTCTTCATTTGGCCCTATGTTTTTAAGGTAGTTATCAAAGCAGTCTGTTTTGAATTTTTTTAATAGCGCATTCACTCTATTGCTGATTCGATTGAAAGCTGTTTTATCAGCGGGATTTCTAGTACTATGCCATACTCTGCGCGCCTTTCTTCTTTCTCTGATACCTTCCCTTATATCTGTTGGATAACTTATGTTTATTGATGTTGTTTTTCGTTTTTGTTCTTTGATAGCTGTAGTTGCCGCTTCTGTTAATTTTTCAATGAATTGTTTTGTTTGGTGTTCTACATCGTTTTTTGTTTTTAACTTAACATTTAGATTGATTAATTCCTCGAGGACTTTCCTATACAGGTTCCAGTCTGTGTATTTGTTTGTCAGTCTGCTATTGTTTTCCTTACTTATTATATTAAGTCCAATTATTAGTATTACCGGTGTGTGGTCAGATGACAGGTCATGTACCTCCTGAATTTCTATATTATTATTTTTAGCTACTCCTTTTGTTACGAAGAAGTCAAGTAAATCTGGAATTTTATTATGGTCAGAAGGCCAGTAAGTTGGTCTGAGAGATGAGTGGTAATCGCATTTGCTTTCTTCAATGGCTCTTAGGAACTCATGCCCCTTGCCTGGTGTTATTAATCTTGAGCCCCAAGCTGTGTGTTTGATATTAAAATCACCTCCCATGATAAATCGTGGTTCAAGTTGGTTGATTATTTCTTTAAGTTGTTGAAAGCTAGGTTTGTGTTGAGGCGGGCAGTAAGCAGCCGCTATTTTTATCTCAGTATAATTACTCTGGATAACTATTATTGTTGCTTGTATATATTTTTCTCTTATGGCTGGAAGTTGGTAATGTGCGATATTTTCTTTGATAATTACCGCTGAACCACCTCTGGCTCTTTCACTAGGATGGGTTGTCCAGTAGGCGTGATAGCCTTTTATTTTGACATAGTTTCTATTTGTGAAATGGGTTTCTGACAGGAGGGCTATATCTATATTGTTGGAGTGGAGGTAGTTCTCCAGTTCTAAAGCTCTTGCATTTAGTCCATTCACATTCCAGGTCATTATCTTGTATGTTTTACCCATTATCGCTTTTTCTTGCCTTGGGTTTTATTTGCTTTTGTATCAGTCTGTGTCTTACTTTTATTTTGATTTTCTAGCTTCTCTACTCTTTGGTTTAACTGAGCCAATGAGTTTTGAATTTGTTGTAGTAACATTATGATCTCATTATTATTAGTACCAACCGTGCAATCATTGTTTTTGTTATGGATAGTTATATTTTGTTCTTTCGTTAACTTTTGATCTTCGTTATTTCTGATTATTTGTGCATATGTCGTTGTGGAGGTTTTAGGAGTGACTTTTGTAGTCTTTGCTGCTTGAATACGTTGTAACGTTGTTGTTTTACTATTTTTATGATTTTTGGCCATTGCCCGATATACCGAACAGCCTTTATAATTTGCGGTGTGGCCTGTTTCATTGCAAAGCACACATGTTGGCAAGCTTTTCGGATCTTTCTTACAAGTACTGTAATGGTGATCCTGTGCACATTTAACACATCTAGGAGCCCTGCTACAGAAGCCCTTGGTGTGACCCAGCTGCTGACAATTTGTACACTGAGGGATGTCACGTATTTGCCTTGGCGGTTCTGTTGTTATCCTACAGTGGGCTAAACTTTTTATATCATAGACATCTTTATTATTAGTTTTAGGGTCGATCTCGACCGCAAACAATGGGAATTTAATTATTTCCTTGATGTTGTCTTTATTTGTTTTTGTTTTATATATGTTTGAGATGTTTCTGACATTATGGCCTAAATTTATTAGATCTTGTTTGATTTCATCAGTGTCTATGCTACTAGGTAAACCTCTGATTATGAACCTGAAGGAGCGTTCTTCCTTTAGTTGGTAAGTATGGTATTCAATTCTGTTGTTGATATTTTGTTCATTCGAGCCCTGTGTTTCGTTTTTGATACTGTCCACCATTTTTTTTAACTTTCTATAGTCTTCTGCGTTAGCAGTGGTTATCTTAATATTACCGCTGGACAATGCTTTAAATTGTATTGTTTCATAATTTACTTCAAGTAGTTTTTTCTTGAATGAACTAAAGTCATGAACATTACTTACGAAAATCGGAGGAGGTGCAGGCTGTTTTGGTTGTATTGTTTTGGCAGCTGTCGATGGTTCGAGATTTGAGGTAGCAGCGACAGGTGATGCGCTTGGGGGCGACTTTGTTTTGATACGCCTTCGTTTGATTGTTCGCTTACTATTTACTTTTACGAACTCCTTTTCAAGCTCTTCCTCATCCGTAGAGTATTCCACTATTGACGACGCTTGCTTTTCTGAACCTGATGTTTGTGAAATCGCAGAGGTTACATCTTTAATTGAAGAATTTGGTGCAGCTCTTTTCACTAGGTCTTCTAGGTACTTAATTCTTTCTTGCATTTTATTAATGGTTACCTGTTGTTTTTTAATTGTGACGAAGCACTCATTGGTGCTGTCAAGACTCATGACTATACCTAGTTAGCTATAATTCAGCTACATTTACCACTTATAACTTTTGTTAGATTTTGACTTTATGAGTTTTATGTATTAATTTTAATGTAGTTTATTATATGTTTGTTCTTGTTAAAGTTAATTTTATAAGCAATTATGATTTAATTTTATATTTTAAATTAATTAAATTAATTAGAATTAGCTTTAATTATTTAAGAGTTTCTACTGGATTCGAACCAGTGACTTTTTATTAAAATTGTTATGTGTTTCGTGTGTCTTCCTCTTACACCAGACTGCTCACACTTTTATGAATCTTAATTAGTCTTTGACAATTTTCACCTAGTGAGTTTTAGTGTCAATAGATGGCACTAGTAAATATTTTATTTTGACAGGTGTATTTTTATAATTGTTATATGTTATTGTTATTTATTTTAATTGTTTATTAATTGACTTTATTGATTTATTATTCACTATTTATTCACAAATAGTGAACAAAGAACTTTCAAAGTACTCTTTGTTCACAAATAACGAACAAAGAACCTTCAAAGTAATGTTTATTGTTCACTATTATTAACACTAATTGTTTATTAATTGACTTTATTGATTTATCTGTTGTATATTATTAATATGTTTCAACTGTGATTGTAATTTTCAAACCCAGGTATTCACTATTTGATCACCAATAGTGAACAAAGAACTTTCAAAGTACTCTTTGTTCACAAATAACGAACAAAGAACTTTCAAAGTAATGTTTATTGTTCACTATTATTAACACTTTAACCAATTGTTCAATAGTTCAATAGATCGACCATTAATGATAAATTGTAATATCTATTTTTTAATAACTATATTAACTTGATAACTATTTATATTAAATTTTTAGATCGGCCCGACAAAACGCGTCCGCACTCATTGGGAGTTTTGACAGGAATGACATATCTTTAAATAGAATTTATTTATTTTTTTAAATCATAATAGATAAGTTAACAAAATTTTGCAACATCATCACTAATGAACTGACAAATTCACAATGCAATAATCCACTTAGACATATTCCATATCTTTAAATAGAATTTATTACCATATGAACATATTTATATCAACATTTAAACATATTAACAAAACCCTCAAAAACATTAAAGAAAAAATAAGGCAAGCCGTGTTTATCACTTTCTTTTTATTCAACAATTTTGTTTTCAATGTGCGCCTAAAGAAGTTTTCACTTCAAAAAATTGGAAATATGTGAAAACTGCAAAAGTGCAGTTTGAGGGGTAACTTCAGTGGTAGATTTTACCGCTTAAAAGTGTTTTTCCGCAGATATAAAAAAATACGTGAAACTAAGATTACCATGTAGAGTAACATATATCAAAACTAGTGATGAGTGAAACCAAGAACAAGACCAAGACCACATTGATCTTGGTCTTGCATTATCAGTTTTACTATTGGTCTTGGTCTTGCATAAATAAGTCTTGGTCTGTCTTAGTCTTGCAGAGCTAAGTCTTGGTTTTCGAATCTTCAGCAGATATTGAATACAATTTACTGAAATCTATCAAACCAGCATTACTATTTTGTGCATCTTCATCTTCTTTCATTACTACTTGTGGAGCTGGTTTATTTTTACAATAATTTTCATAAATATTTTGAAACTTTTGCATACTTTCATATTTTAATTCTTTTCCCCAAGTTGTCTTATCAAATGTTTCAGCTTTATGTCTTGGATCTAGAACCAGTACAGTGCAATAAATCCAATTTGTTTTTCGATAATGTTTAAGCATTTTATCCCGAGCAGCTTGAATACTGATAATAAATCTTTTATCTTCTTCAGTTCATTCAGCTTTGTCATCCAATTTTTTCACTGTGTCTTCAATATCATCTAATAGAAGATTAAATGCCACAACTACTAGAGGAAGAGTCGCAAATTTTTCGCCACCGAGCTTTGTTGACAAAATTTTGAAGTTTAATAAAAATTGATGAATCTTCTTTAGTAGCTGCCATTCTTTCTCAGGAATTCTGAAACTAGATAAGTCATCCACAATACTACATAACGTTATTATACCTCCCTTGAGTTTTAATGCCACTCCAAGCATGTCGTGGGTAGAGTTCCATCTTGTGGGACAGTCCAGTATTGGTGTTAAATTATTTGGAACGCCGGCGGTTTCACATGCTGATCGAAATTTTCGATTTAAAATTTCGCTTCTTCTAATTTTACTAAAAATTGATCTTATTTTCATGATACTATTAGAAGAGTCATGAATTTGAGGTGTATTATCGTTAACTTCTTCGCCTTCATCTTCACTACTTGTTTCTTCTTCTTGCTCTGTCTCGTTAGAAGATAACAACTCTAAAGATTTGAGCAAATCTTGAACTCTTAAATTCAAAATGTGAGACATACATCTGAAGTGTTGATTTTCTGCATCTAAATCAGAGAGGAGTAGGCTCAGTTCATGCATAAATTTCGTGTTGGCTGATGCATTATCAACAGTGTGTTAGATTTGATTTTTTATTTATTTAAAGTTATTTTTGTTGATGTTATTTAATTTTTACTTTAATGTTAAATTGAACTCTTTATTTAAGGTTATTTTTACTTTTTTTATTTTCAAAATACTTATTTTAACTTAACTTGGAACAATGTTTTAAAATTGAAAGTAGTACTACAAAACCTTACTAATAAAACTAACTTTCAGAACTAAGTTCCTACTAAGAATTCACTCAAACTACTAAATAACACTTACTCACTAAACTTCTACCAAAAAACTACTACTTATTAATCTAAAACAATTTGTTTTATACTAATTTTTCCGGTAGTAATTTTGCCGGAATTAAAATAACTCTTTACGCAATTATGTAATGAAATATGGAAATTGCAATAAGTGCAATTTCCAAATTTCATTTTTTCTTTTGGAATTTTATATAATTTACTAAAGTAGGTTACAAATATTTTGCCACCAAAATATTTGTAACCTTCAATATTCAATTACGGAATTTGCATTTTCCGTGTTTTAAAATAACTAGGTTACATTTGAAATATTTGTAACCTAGTTATTTCATTTAAATATTTTAATGACCTTGATCTGATTTTAAGATCTATGTACCATAACAAGTGATACCACCGATTTTTTCTTCTAAATTATAATCTTTAATGCACTGATAAAATATTGCAGCGATGTCTTTTCCTGTATGTTTACCATGAGAAGGTATAAAATCCAAAACCATGGATTGATAATTCCAATTATCGTCTATGAAATGGACGGTAATACCGTAAAATTTTTTATTTGCAATAGATGTCCAACCATCAATTGTAAAAGAAAGTTTTGATGTACATTTTTCAAGTTCCTCTTTTACACGAGTTTGAAGAGCTTTAAACCGTTTCTCAACTTGTCGTCGGAGGGAGAATCTCGTGGGAAATTGAAGACCAGGGCAAATTAACTTGAAGTAATTTTGTGTTTCATCATCATCAAAGAATGAAAAAGGCAGGTATTTTTTGGTGATCCAATCGACTGTAGCAGAAGTGAAATCCTCATTCATTACTGGTGCCTGTATAAACAGAGGGTAAAAAGATTTAATATTGTTAATTTAAAGGGCTTCTAGTTAGGATTATGGTAGAAGTTATCTATAATTTAGTCACTGAGAAAATAAATAAAAAAGATTTATCTTTCTGATTTCTTGTATTGAGTCAGGGACGAAGATAGATCGGGCTCGAAATACATTGAAAGAAAATTTTAATATATTTTTAAATAATACTTTTTATTTTTAAAAAAATGTCTGTAAGCTACTTCATCATTTATAGGCAATTCAAGAGGAATTTACAAATTTTAGCATTAATATTATTATCGGGAGCATGCACCCACTTGAAGACAAAAAATTAAAGTTTATTTGTAAAAATAATATTGCAATAAACAATTGAATTGTCAAGCAATAAAATATGCGTACTTTTTTTTAGTCTATATATGTATGATGACTCACGTATGGTGTGGCGTAATCCATTCATTAGAGTTTTGCATGCGAATTAATGAGTTAATAAAAATTTCACACATTTATCTCGAGCGAGTTATACACAATTTTTTTTAAATAATACAATTCAGTTAATTCAACTCAGATTTTTTTTCTTAATAGAAATGTATTTTTTTTCTACCTATTATTACCTTAAAAAATAAAATTAAATCTATTCATACCTGTGTAGTAGATTTGAAAAAGTTAGAAACACTGCCTTTCGATTGATTATGTGGAAAAAGTTGTTGGAATTCATTTTGATGTTTATAATTCAAATGTTTTTTTAATCCACTAGTATTTCTATTCTTCATTTTTATTTCAATTTTGCCTTTCTTCGCCTTTTTACACAAATTACACAAACCTCTACACTCTTTACCTGTCCCGACAATATCAAAAAACTTGCTAAATTTGCTTTTTGTAGCTAATTGTTTTGATGAGCCAGTTCCCTCAATATTGTCTTCTTCATCGTCATCTATCATATTTCCGTCTCTTCTAAGACCATCATTTGAGTCAGATGTTATATTTGTTAAACTATCACTATCACTAATCATTATCGAATCAATTAATCATTTATTAATTCTTAAGTAATAAATTGTACTGCACTCTAGTAAGAAATAGTAAAGAATAACTTATGTATAATACAGCCAAACCTTTTTTTGTGCGGTAGGAGGACTGCATAAAAAAATCGCACAAAAAAACTTCATAGATACCAATAAAACTTTATTTTCTACAACATTTAGAAAAAATAACTAAAAAAAAAGCATCAAAACGGCGCCAATATCATTAGAATTTTAATACCCCACCAAAACAAAAACACATTTAAAGGGACCACACAAAAATAAAACCCCATAAAACTAATCGCACAAAAAAGAATTGCATAAAATGATACCGCTTAAAAACAGGGTTGACTGTATGTGCTAAACATTCATGTTTTCAATAATACGTATGAAACGTATCGTTATACACTTTTCTTAGACTTCATTTATGTATGTAAGATCATAAGTTGTAAATCATTTGTTTTAAGTATAAGATTATAAAACGTATAGACTTGTAAAATATAAACAACATAAGTCGTTATAGATATAATACAAAGGTGCAATACGTATAGAAAAGTCACATACATGACTCATATATGTTACGTGTCAGCGTGAGCTGTAGATGAGTGTTTAGCAGTATTAAATCACTGTGTATTTTTAGCAATTACTTCGGTAAAAGTCTTGTTATGAGTCTTGGTCTTGCACAAATAAGTCTTGGTCTTGCGAAAATCAGTCTTGGTCTTGCAGAGTTGAGTCTTGGTCTTGGTCTTGGTCTGTCTTGGTCTTGGTCTTGTTAAACTAATAACTATATTGGTCTTGGTCTTGGTCTTGTAAATTTTGCAAGACCAAGACTAAGACCACAAGACCAAGACCAATTTCGCTCATCACTAATCAAAACGAACAAAATCGAAGGATGTCACCTGAGGTACTTTCCTTCTTCTAAAAATCAGACGCCGACTGTCTCAAGCCACGCTACAACTTTTCTGCTTTGCATTTTTTGCAGTCCCGTTGGCAAAATGCAATCAAAATTATTTTTGAGATAAGCTGTTGCAGCTTGACCTCTTATCTTAAATTATAAGGGGCTCGTTACAAAGTTCCTTCAGCAAATTTACCAAATAATGGGTAGTTTGTTGGTTGAAGACGGGCGTAATGGATACTACGTTCCATCAAGCGATTGTAAATTTGACTGCAAACATAAGTGTTCTTTTTAACATCCTTTTTAAGATGAAGGCGCTAAAATTTTCTAAAGGTCCATGATGAGTAGCACAAATTCCTAATGAGTTGCAGTGGAAATTAAAGGTAATATAGTTTTCGCCATAAAACTTTGAAGTATCTTTCAAGAAGCTAACCATAAAGGTTATTAGCGCATACATTGTTTTTAAAACAAAGCAGTTACTGCTTTAAATTGAAACAAATGTCTCATCAAATATAAGAAAATATGATATATTTTTATCAATCAAACACAGAAAATTGTTTTTCGCGGATATGCTCAGATTACCAAAATTTATTGAAAATATAATTAAAAGAAAAATTTGTGTTTTTTAAACTTACACCCTGGTCAGACAGGGGAAAAATCATGGTTTTTTACACCTAATTTTTTCAAAAAATTATGGTTATTTTAAGCCATGACACACAGAGAAATCTAATTTTTTGAACACAGCTGTCAAGAAACAGCTGATTTTGTTTTGTGTAGAATTTTTGATTAGTTTTTGTGAAAAATTTTAAATTACTATCAAAATTAAATAAATATTAAAGTTTTTAAAATTAAAGAATTAAAAGGTGGATATTTTTGAATTAATCTAATTTTTAATAACTAATTTGTGTGTTTATATTTTAGAAAATCAGAAATAAAACTAACCATAGCGAATTAAGCAAATTTTGGATTTTGGATGGACAAAAAATTTTTGATGAGCCTAAAGGACATTTATTACCTCACGATAAATTATTTTAAATTAAAGTTTTGATTGTTATATATCAAAAACAATTTTTCTTCTAGTCTCTAAATTGCTTAACTAAATAAGTTGTCAGCTGTTTTATAACTTAACATATATAGCAAACAGAGAACATATGATATTGTACCAAAGAAACTTTCTTTCAATGAAAAAATGAAAATGTTTGTCTTGGAGTTGGAATCAAACACCAAATAACAAACATTAGATATCAAGAGCCCACACGATTATTGGAGTAAATATTTATTTCTTTATTTAAAAAAAAGCCATTCTAAATAATTAAATTAACAAAAAGATATTAAAACCAATTCAGCAAAAATTTTTATTTATACCAAAATAATATTTTACAAGTATATTTAAAAAACTTTTAATTTAATTTTTCTTAGTTATTAAAATATGCCCTATACTTTATAAAGTTCTCGTAGACCTTGCAGAACTCTCTGTCTCCTCAGATTCTAATCCTTATTATTTAAAATTGATTCATTGATCTTTTCAATCTGAAAAATAAATGTATTATAATGTTCCAATTAAATATTTTATAAAAATTATTAGTTATCATTGAACTGGGATGCGAATTACTTAAAACTTTCCGATTAAACGTATGCTTTTTAAAGTTGGATCATCCATTTCTATAACTTAAAATTTCAATAGCAATATGTGATGCATTCTGTTTACTTGCAAGCCTCCATGAGCTCTCTCATTAGAATATGACTTCCACTTGTACATTTATTAAATTAAAGTAAATATTTATTCAAATATATAAAAAAATTAAAAAATACATACTATTTACCATGGCAGCTATAACCTCTAAAATGACAAACAGTAAACAAACTTGACATTTGTCTGTTTGACTAGGGTGTTACCTGTATAAATTTGTCTAAAAGTGTTACGAAATTTGTCAGCTAAAACCTTCACAGTATTTATTGTCTTTTGTTTATAAATTAATAGTTAATTTTTGTAAAATTTTTAATTCACTAATTATTTATTTAAAAACTATGTTATAAAGTTAAAGTTAATCACTAATAGTGCGTTTTCACTGCCATGAGTATTTAGTATTTAGTACTTTTTTTCTCCATATAAAAAAAATAAGCGTTTTCACTGAAGCTAGTTTTTAGTATTTAGTACTTTTCTCATCTGTCAAAAATTTGCTTGTTGTTTGTTGTTTTATTTATGTTAAATTAAAATTTAGGAAACAAAAAAGACTTATTTATTATAAAACTTTTATTTTATAAGAAGAATTTAACATAATATTTATTTTTCATGGGTCATACTGAGCCGTGATTCTTAGTTTGATATTGTTTGGCTTTATGGGGGACTTTATGGCTCATTTTTTAAGTCAAAGTTAGCTGTAGAAAACTGGAAAAATTAATTGGATACTTTTTTTTACTCAGAAAAATTAAAGCTAAATTTTTATACTTTTCTAGATGCATCTACGATATGATATTTCCGTTTCTATCTATTATTTACTTTACCATTTTAATAGTGATTTTGCATAAAATGTCATGGCACATTAATGTAATGATTGCCGGGAAAAATATTTGTAAATCAATATTATTTTGAAGATTGAAGATTCAAAATATATTGTTTCAAAAAATAAGGAAAGTTATGAATATGTGTGTATAATACAATACAAATAAAATGTATTTAGCAAATCAATAATAAAACTCTACCTCACATTAAATATTAATTATATTTTTATAAAAACAATTTTTTTTAACTCTTCCATTAATATTATTATAGCCAATGAAAGCAATAAAGTTATTGTGTAGTTTTTTTTTGTCATTTTGAATAATAAATGGATAGTATCACATCTGATGTGGATATTTGATGAGTATAGCACTAATTAAAAATATCATGAAACTGTCTTCGTTTTTAAACCTTAAACCAATATTGAAGATACTTGATTGGATGCATTGATTTTAAGTGTTTGCGTTGTTTCTTTTATGGCCGCTCATATTTTTCTGTAAAATAAGTAAATAAAAAATTAGCACAAAAACAGTTAAACTTAAAAAATTCTTACCTTGATGATTGATGTTTTTAAATATTAATTTTTCCTGTAAATAAAACAGCAGAAAGACAGTTAAACTTAAAAACTTCTTACTTTTATTTACTCAATTATTATTATTGACATAACCTAACTTGCACAATTATTCACTATCAAACTATTGCCGAAAGAGAAAGTTCGATAAAATTACTCAAAATTTCCCCTCCGTACTGCCATGAGTTTATCTAGTTTTTTCGCAAAGTACTAAAAGAAAGAACTAGATTTGGATTAGTTCTTTCCAGAAAAAGACTAGAGATTTCCCATACAAATTGTAACAAAATAGTACCTACTAAATACTAATGGCAGTGAAAACGCACTATAATTTAAGTCATTAATGGCCCGTTTTACAGTGCAGACTTATGTAACTTCGTGAATTTGCTTAAATCTGACTTAAGTCAATTTTAAGCAAAATTTGGGTTTCAGAGTGAAGAGTCTTAAATTGACTTAAGTTCGGTAATAATTTAACGCCCGGTTTCACAGTTCATACTTAAGTGCTCCTTAGCGCATCTGTCAACTTAAAAATGTATTTAAGGAGATTTTGCGTTTCACAGTTCCTCCTTAACCCTTAAGGAGCCTTAAATTCTTCCTTAAGTTAAGTCCCCAATTTTCACGCCTTAACTGTCAGAAGAGTAAAATTTGTGTCAATTTTACTGAATTTGATGTCAAAAAAAGTTACTTTATGTAAATAATAATTTTCTAGAATAAAAATTAAATTGACTTTAAAGTTAGTGTTAATAAATAGAAGTGCAATTTTCGTTTGATAGTGGTGTATAAGAAATGCGCTATTTCGCGTATTATGTTTGTGAAAAGTAACTATTTAGTTGAATAGTACAAAAATATTAAAACATCATTACCTTTATAAAAGTTTTATTACAATTTTAAAAGTGATGGATTCCGATAATGAACTCCTTGAAGAACTTTCTGAAATTGAAATCGTTGAAATTTTGAGAAATAATATAATGCGTCGGCCTAGAGTGATCCGCTCTCGGCCTAATCACTCTAATTTATGGACCGATCGAGAGTTCTATGAAAGATTTAGAATAAACAAGCAAACAGCAAAAATTATTTTAGAGCAAATTGCTGAAAAAATTTCTAACAAAAAAGACTGGTAAATATCAAATTTTGTTAAAAAATGATCATTTAATACCACCTGTGTTTTAGGAATAGTTCTCTATCAGCAGAATCGAAATTTTTATTAACATTACGTTTCTTCGCTAGTGGCGGTTTGTATATTTCAGTAGGCGACTTTTGTGGTGTTTCAAAGTCCACCGTGTCAAGAGTGGTTGAAAATGTATCATACCAAATTGCCATCCTTCGACAACATTACATAAACTTTCCACAAAATAGTGAGGATTTAGATAAGAAAGTCACAGGCTTTTATGAAATTGCCGGATTCCCTCGCGTTATAGGAGCTATAGATTGCACACATGTGAGAATTCAATCCCCGGGTATATTTAAAAAGCATAAATTTTTCAATTTTCTTTTACGAATTAACATTACTTGTAGGTGGCCCAAGCTCTGAGATATTCAGAAATAGGAAGGGCTTTTTTTTCTCTTAATGTTCAAGCTATATGTGATAGTAGCTTAAAAATTACGAACATAGTCGCACGGTGGCCTGGATCAAGTCACGATTCTACTATCTTTAATAATTCGAAGATATGTGCGCGCTTAGAAAGTGGAGAGTTCGGGGATAAAGTGATATTAGCAGATGGTGGCTATGCTTGTACATCCCGTGTCATAACTCCTCTGCGAAGCCCTGTTATAGAAGCTGAGCATTTATTTAACAAAGCACAATTAAAACAAGAAATGTGATAGAACGGATGTTTGGAGTATGGAAACGGCGTTTTCCAATTTTAGCTACAGGCATGCGGATGAAAGTTTCAACCATTCAGAAAGTGATTGTTGCAACAGCAGTATTGCATAATATATGCTGTACTCAAAATGATATTGAGCTTCCACCTTTAGACCCAGATATTGAAGAGCAAGTTTCACATACCTCCTCAGTGGAAACGCCAACAGTGATCGACAGTAATACTGGTACGCAAAGAGAAGTTTTTATTCAATACTTTGGCGAAAGGACTAATATTTGATAGTATACAACTCAAAAATAATTTTAATAAAACATATGATTAAATGAAAATAAATTGTAATCTTTAATTGTTAATGTATATAATTAGTTTTCTAATTTTTTCTTAATTTTTTCAATTTTTAACTCTAGTAATTTAACTTTGAGGAAATCTGCTTAATCAATGTATTCATCTCCAGTTCATGTTTCTGCTTCAGTTGGTCAACCTCAACTTGATGCTTTTCTTTTAATTGTTCCTGCTGGACTTTAAGAATATTCAATTCCAACTGATGTTTTTTGTTACTTTGCGCCTGCTGGACTTTTAGATATCTTATTCTTTCCACACCTAGTTTATTCCATGTGTCACGGAACCGTTTATTCGTTTTATTTTTAATTGGACCTGCTAAGATTGTTTGTTAGCAAAAATCTTAAGAAAATTCTATAGCTTACGATTTTGTTGTTGTTGAATAAACACTGTAGGAGTTGCTGTCTCTAGGGGCGTATTTGATGTTCCTACAAAAAGTATTAATTTAAAAAAAATTTCTAACACATATTTCAAAGCTAATGCATACCATAATCAAGCACCGGCGAGCTTGAACGACCTGCATTGTGTGGAATATCTTGTATTTCTTGAATTTCTGTAAAAAATATAAATTTTAAAAATTTTCTAACACGTATTTCAAAAGCTTAATGCATACCATAAAGCACCGGCGAGCTAGAACGACCTGCATTGTGTGGAATATCTTGTATTTCTTGAATTTCTGTAAAAAATATAAATTTTAAAAATTTTCTAACACATATTTCAAAAGCTTGATGCATACCATAAAGCACCTGTGAGCTTAAAGGACCTGCATCGTTCGGAATATCTTGTATTTCTTGAATTTCTGTAGAAAATGTTAATTTTAAAAGTTTTCTAACGCATATTTCAAAGCTAATACATACCACTATCAAGCAGCAGCGACTTAGAACGACCTGCATTGTTCGGAATATGTTGTATTTCTTGAGTTTCTGTAGAAAGTTTTATTTTTTTAATCAAAATTTTATTCATATTATAATATAATTACCTATTTCTTGGTCATCGTCGCAAATGGACTTTAAACCAGAAATACTCTCGCTTAAAAGTCCTTTTACCATCAAATTTACTTCACTCATTGGCACGATAACATGCGAACCACCACCAGTCTTGTACAGTTCCCGGCGTTCTTTCGCGAAGGCTTCCTTCGTGCTTTTTTTTATGTTGTCGTATTTTTTTTTTAGAACAAGCATATCCCTCTGGACAAATAGGCCCGCACTATTGAATTCTTCGGTAATTTTTCTCCACGCTTCTACTTTTTCTTCTCTTGAAGAGCTATTAGTTCTTTTATTCTCAATGATTTTTTTATATTTCGTTATTAATTTTACTAAACGGATTTCTTCTTCCGAAGTAAAATTAGCACTTCTAATTTTTTTTTCCATGCTTATTTCAATTTTCAAATTAAATTATACAACTAAATCAAATTTTGTTAATAACTTTGAGTTGTTATTTAAATTAAATCACCACACTAACTTTTTATAGTGACTTAAAATTAATTTAACACTAACTTTTCAATAATAACTATTTTTATTTTTCAAAAAACACTTGTTGAAACCATAAAGGACGCCAATGCCGAAAATAACTAGTTATTTTATTACCCTTCAGCATTATAATTTTTAAATTACCCAGAATTACCACAGAAATGGTATTGCCATATAACAATATGGCAAGATGTTTCACAATATCTTGTGAAAACATTTTCGGCATTAAAAAAATATTTAGTTTGTCAATCATTTTGTTAACTTTAATCAGAAATAAAAGATTTAATGAATAATATGAAAAATATTTATTAGTTTGCTTTATAATAAACACAAGGAATATTTATATTTTAAGAAAATTACAGACTAGTTGTTGTTTTTATTAATGGTGCTTATATTTTATCACTATTTCACTTATTGTAACATATCTCTATGAAAAAAATATGACAGGTAAGATAATTTTACTTAAAAATGGCTTACAAAATTCAGCAATGAATGCTGAGTTAAGGAGATCATAAAAATGAACTGTGAAACACTTCTAGCTCTTAAGGAAAACTTAAGTTTTTTAAGAAACTCAACTGAGGAATAACTGAGGTGTCAATTGTGAAACCGGGCGTAAGACTTATAGGTTTAGGACTTAATTTTTTTTAGCTGTCAAAATTGATTATATTTAGGTTATGTGAAAAAATTGTGCTTGAAGGAAGTGTTTTATATTATTTGGTGTTAAAAGGCTATAGTTTTCATAAATTGTGAAAATGGATAGAGATTTTGAGGACTGGGAAATTTACAACGACTATTTACGATGTTTTATGCGGACAGAAAAGATGATTCGGTTACGACCTAATCATTTTAATATCTGGAATAATGATGAATTTTATAAGCGATTTCGTCTGAGCAAAACAACGGCTAGACTTATTTTAGATCAGATTGCTCCTCAAATTGAACACGCAACGAATTGGTTAGCATTACACACAACTAGTATATTGAAATAAAGTAAACGTATTGCAGGAATCATGCCTTAACATCAGAAATGATGCTTCTATTAACGCTGCGATTTTATGCTAATGGCAGAATGCAAATTTCTGTGGGTAACTTCTGTGGTGTCTCCAAGAGTACGGCATCAAATGTTATTAAAAAAGTTTGCCACCGCATTGCCATGCTCCGGCCACAATACATTCGGTTTCCAGAAAGTGGTGAATCAATCCAAAAAATTGTCCTCGGCTTTTACGAAATAGCAAAATTTCCTGGCGTTATAGCTGCATTAGACTGTACGCATGTTTGAATTCAGTCGCCAGGTATATTTATATAACTAAACTAAACTATTGGTTGATAATCACATTATCAATATATTTTTAGGTGGACAAAATGGAGAAATTTTTCGTAATAGGAAAGGATTTTTTTCTTTTAACGTCCAAGTGGTGTGTGATAGTCAGCTAAATATTTTGGATATCGTTACACGATGGCCTGGATCATGCCATGATTCCACCATTTTTCAAAATTCAAGGATTTGTTCAAGGTTCGAATCATACATACTTCTACAATATTACGCAAATAATTTTAATAATATATGTGGATTTGTGTATGTAATTTTAATATAAAATAAAATATATAAGAAAATAAAATTTGTAATTAAAACTTAATTATTTTTAAATTATACTGTTCTTCTAAAAAGGTATTTTTAATGCAATGTTCTTCTTTAAGCATTTGCATTTTTATGTTATGCTCTTTCTTCAAAACCTGATCCGCTAGCTCCACGGATCTAATTTTAGCCTCCACGAGGCAGATAAATTTCCCTTCTTTTTCTTGATTGGAGATGAATCTGCAATAATTAGAAATTAGTATCAGGCTCTTGCGTATGTTAAATAACTTAAAACAATCACGGACAGAACTGCATGCAGCTGGGCTGGCATCTTTATTTTTTATTGGAGATGAATCTGAAATAATTAAAAATTAGTATCAGGCTCTTGCGTATATTAAATAACTTACCACACTCACGGATAGAACTGCATGCAGCTGGGCTGGCATCTTTATTTTTTATTGGAGATGAATCTGAAATAGTTTTAAATTATATATAGATATATTTCTTAGCAAAACTATATTTACTTGCTGCTAATCTGTCGCTTTCGTACAATGCATCGAACCCTGAAGCAGTGTATCCCAAAACTTCTTGCACAATAATGTCAACTTCACTGACTTGAGCGACGTATTGTGGTCCGCCACCGGTCTTTTAAAGCTGCCTTTTCTTCACAGCCAACTTATTTTTAGTGTCTTTTTTGACATTTGCTAACTTCTTTTTCAACGCTCCTATAGTTCTTTGGACACTTTTACTTTCACTATTCGTTGGCAATCTTTTGCCAAGCCGATAGTTTATTTAACTTTGTGGCAAAGTTAGTTTGTTTATTTTCTACAATGTTTGCATGTTTTTTCCCTAAAGAGAGCAAACGAATTTCCTCTTCGTTAGTAAAATTAGCACTTCGCGTTTTACTATCCATTTTTATTAAATTAAACGCAAAAAAACAAACAACTAGAACCCTTTTTACAAAAATTTTGTGACAAATGATTGATTTTGACAGTTTTGTTGAAACTATAGTTTCTCTCAAACTGTTCGATTATTTGCATAGCTAAGTTTCGTATAAAATTTGAATGTAAGACTCTTCGAACTTAAGTTCACAAGAAAAACAATCACATTTTTTAAATATCCTTTGTTAATTATTAAATTATAAAAGTACATAAACATAGAATACTAACCTTAAAAGAAATGTACATTGCTTCCGAATCATCACAAGTGCTAATCGAATTATTTCGATTAGATTTTTGGTAGAAAAATTCACAAACACAGTTCAAAGTATATCTAATAAAACCAAATTTTAATTACAACAAACTAAAATAGTTAAACAATAACTTTAAAACAATAACAAACAAAGTAACGAACAAAAAATCGCTTTCGAAATAGATTGCAAACTGAGTTTAACGCAGGGGTGTGTAATATTATTTAAGTAAAACTTATATTATTTAAAAAAAAGATAAGTTTATTTTATTATTAAGTTTAAAATATTTTATTTACATTAACACTACATTAATATCTTAATTTTATATTAATATAAAATAATCCTAATTCTATGACATTGATTCCTCGACTGGCTCTTCTTCTCTTTTTAGGTAAGTTTATATAGATATTATTAATTAGTCATATTTATTATGATTAATTATTAATTAGTCATATTTGTCGTGACTAAATATTAGATAGGTTGAAATGTGATCCTAAGGAATGCAAGTGCAAACTTTCAATTCTCTTAGTGGGATCCATTGCAATCCATCAGAGGTTTAGTCATAACAAATTCTGCAATGTGCATTCTTTGCACTTGCAATATAAAAGATCATAATACAGGTGTCCAACCTTTAAGCTTCCCTGGGCCACATTGAAGGTAGACGAATTATTTTGGGCCACACAAAAATATACCTAGCATTAAGATTAATTGATGAGCAAAAAAGTATAATATATAGTTAACATATACAGTGGCAGTCAAAAAATAAGAGACACTTTGCTTATGAATCTAAATTCGATTAAATTTTTGAAGTGAAATGTAATTTATAAAAATTGCTTTTATTACTTCATTTACAATTTAATCTAGTATTTTTAAATACTAGTACTTCAATTTCGGGAGCAACCATTTTAGCTTGAGTCACTGGTTTTTAAACTGACAGCTATAATTTTAGAGTCAAATAATAAGGGACGCTAAAAGTTTTCTTTGAATAAATAACAAAAGACATCGGTTTTTTTTACAAAATTATTTATTATACAAAAAAATGTTAATATTTAGTAGCTTGACCCTTAGCCTGAATTACAGCTGGACATCTTTTTGGCATAGAGTCGATTAGCTTGCGACATCTTTCTACTGGTATTGATGACCACGCTTCTTTAACCGCTTCCCACAGTTTTTGTGTATTTGGTGTATTTTTTTTTTTGAAACAGCATTTTTGAGGTCTGCCCACAAGTTTTCAATCGAATTAAGATCGGGTGATTGCGATGGCCACTCTAAAAGATTGATTTTGCGCTCATTAAAGAAACGTTTGGCTTTTTTGGACGTATGTTTTGGGTCATTGTCCTGCATAAAAACCCATTTGAGAGGCATATTCTCTTCGGTGAATGGGAGCATCACTTCGTCGAGGATGTTATCAACATAAATATGTTGATCCATATTTACCCGTATCCAGTATATTGGACCAACACTATGGTAGGAAAAACAGCCCCATAATTTTATATTGCCCCCGCCATATTTAATAGTTTTTCGTGTATATTTTGGGCAAAATTCTTGATTAGCGGGCCTTATGACATATCGCCTACCATCAGAAAATCATATGCATGCTTCATATATAAGTTAAATGTTATTTACCTTGTAATGAATTTAATTCCAAAAATTAAATTTAATATTACTGTAATTACTTACATACAATTTAATAAAAATATTACAAAACACGCGAAACTATTTAATTATCATGCACTAGAAAACTAAATTAAACTATAAGACGTTGAAAACTAGATAGAGTTTAAGACGTCAAATAGAGTTTAATTCTATTTTCTCCTTTTCTGTCACTTTTGTCAGCCAGATGCTAAGTAAAACTACATGCTAAGTAAAACTACATTTTTAACTCTTCCATTAATATTATTATAGCCAATGAAAGCAATAAAGTTATTGTGTGTAGTTTTTTTTGTCATTTTGAATAATTAATGGATAGTATCACATCTGATGTGGATATTTGATGAGTATAGCACTAATTAAAAATATCATGAAACTGTCTTCGTTTTTAAACCTTAAACCAATATTGTTATCAGAAGATACTTGATTGGATGCATTGATTTTAAGTGTTTGCGTTGTTTCTTTTATGGCCGCTCATATTTTTCTGTAAAATAAGTAAATAAAAAATTAACACAAAAACAGTTAAACTTAAAAAATTCTTACCTTGATGATTGATGTTTTTAAATATTAATTTTTCCTGTAAATAAAACAGCAGAAAGACAGTTAAACTTAAAAACTTCTTACCTTTATTTACTCAATTATTATTATTGACATAACCTAACTTGCACAATTATTCACTATCAAACTATTGCCGAAAGAGAAATTTCGATAAAATTACTCAAAATTTCCCCTCCGTACTGCCATGAGTTTATCTAGTTTTTTCGCAAAGTACTAAAAGAAAGAACTAGATTTGGATTAGTTCTTTCCAGAAAAAGACTAGAGATTTCCTATACAAATTGTAACAAAATAGTACCTACTAAATACTAATGGCAGTGAAAACGCACTATAATTTAAGTCATTAATGGCCCGTTTTACAGTGCAGACTTATGTAAGTTCGTGAATTTGCTTAAATCTGACTTAAGTCAATTTTAAGCAAAATTTGGGTTTCAGAGTGAAGAGTCTTAAATTGACTTAAGTTCGGTAATAATTTAAGACTTATAGGTTTAGGACTTAATTTTTTTTAGCTGTCAAAATTGATTATATTTAGGTTATGTGAAAAAATTGTGCTTGAAGGAAGTGTTTTATATTATTTGGTGTTAAAAGGCTATAGTTTTCATAAATTGTGAAAATGGATAGAGATTTTGAGGACTGGGAAATTTACAACGACTATTTACGATGTTTTATGCGGACAGAAAAGATGATTCGGTTACGACCTAATCATTTTAATATCTGGAATAATGATGAATTTTATAAGCGATTTCGTCTGAGCAAAACAACGGCTAGACTTATTTTAGATCAGATTGCTCCTCAAATTGAACACGCAACGAATTGGTTAGCATTACACACAACTAGTATATTGAAATAAAGTAAACGTATTGCAGGAATCATGCCTTAACATCAGAAATGATGCTTCTATTAACGCTGCGATTTTATGCTAATGGCAGAATGCAAATTTCTGTGGGTAACTTCTGTGGTGTCTCCAAGAGTACGGCATCAAATGTTATTAAAAAAGTTTGCCACCGCATTGCCATGCTCCGGCCACAATACATTCGGTTTCCAGAAAGTGGTGAATCAATCCAAAAAATTGTCCTCGGCTTTTACGAAATAGCAAAATTTCCTGGCGTTATAGCTGCATTAGACTGTACGCATGTTTGAATTCAGTCGCCAGGTATATTTATATAACTAAACTAAACTATTGGTTGATAATCACATTATCAATATATTTTTAGGTGGACAAAATGGAGAAATTTTTCGTAATAGGAAAGGATTTTTTTCTTTTAACGTCCAAGTGGTGTGTGATAGTCAGCTAAATATTTTGGATATCGTTACACGAAGGCCTGGATCATGCCATGATTCCACCATTTTTCAAAATTCAAGGATTTGTTCAAGGTTCGAATCATACATACTTCTACAATATTACGCAAATAATTTTAATAATATATGTGGATTTGTGTATGTAATTTTAATATAAAATAAAATATATAAGAAAATAAAATTTGTAATTAAAACTTAATTATTTTTAAATTATACTGTTCTTCTAAAAAGGTATTTTTAATGCAATGTTCTTCTTTAAGCATTTGCATTTTTATGTTATGCTCTTTCTTCAAAACCTGATCCGCTAGCTCCACGGATCTAATTTTAGCCTCCACGAGGCAGATAAATTTCCCTTCTTTTTCTTGATTGGAGATGAATCTGCAATAATTAGAAATTAGTATCAGGCTCTTGCGTATGTTAAATAACTTAAAACAATCACGGACAGAACTGCATGCAGCTGGGCTGGCATCTTTATTTTTTATTGGAGATGAATCTGAAATAGTTTTAAATTATATATAGATATATTTCTTAGCAAAACTATATTTACTTGCTGCTAATCTGTCGCTTTCGTACAATGCATCGAACCCTGAAGCAGTGTATCCCAAAACTTCTTGCACAATAATGTCAACTTCACTGACTTGAGCGACGTATTGTGGTCCGCCACCGGTCTTTTAAAGCTGCCTTTTCTTCACAGCCAACTTATTTTTAGTGTCTTTTTTGACATTTGCTAACTTCTTTTTCAACGCTCCTATAGTTCTTTGAACACTTTTACTTTCACTATTCGTTGGCAATCTTTTGCCAAGCCGATAGTTTATTTAACTTTGTGGCAAAGTTAGTTTGTTTATTTTCTACAATGTTTGCATGTTTTTTCCCTAAAGAGAGCAAACGAATTTCCTCTTCATTAGTAAAATTAGCACTTCGCGTTTTACTATCCATTTTTGTTAAATTAAACGCAAAAACACAAACAACTAGAACCCTTTTTACAAAAATTTTGTGACAAATGATTGATTTTGACAGTTTTGTTGAAACTATAGTTTCTCTCAAACTGTTCGATTATTTGCATAGCTAAGTTTCGTATAAAATTTGAATGTAAGACTCTTCGAACTTAAGTTCACAAGAAAAACAATCACATTTTTTAAATATCCTTTGTTAATTATTAAATTATAAAAGTACATAAACATAGAATACTAACCTTAAAAGAAATGTACATTGCTTCCGAATCATCACAAGTGCTAATCGAATTATTTCGATTAGATTTTTGGTAGAAAAATTCACAAACACAGTTCAAAGTATATCTAATAAAACCAAATTTTAATTACAACAAACTAAAATAGTTAAACAATAACAAACAAAGTAACGAACAAAAAATCGCTTGCGAAATAGATTGCAAACTGAGTTTAACGCAGGGGTGTGTAATATTATTTAAGTAAAACTTATATTATTTAAAAAAAAGATAAGTTTATTTTATTATTAAGTTTAAAATATTTTATTTACATTAACACTACATTAATATCTTAATTTTATATTAATATAAAATAATCCTAATTCTATGACATTGATTCCTCGACTGGCTCTTCTTCTCTTTTTAGGTAAGTTTATATAGATATTATTAATTAGTCATATTTATTATGATTAATTATTAATTAGTCATATTTGTCGTGACTAAATATTAGATAGGTTGAAATGTGATCCTAAGGAATGCAAGTGCAAACTTTCAATTCTCTTAGTGGGATCCATTGCAATCCATCAGAGGTTTAGTCATAACAAATTCTGCAATGTGCATTCTTTGCACTTGCAATATAAAAGATCATAATACAGGTGTCCAACCTTTAAGCTTCCCTGGGCCACATTGAAGGTAGACGAATTATTTTGGGCCACACAAAAATATACCTAGCATTAAGATTAATTGATGAGCAAAAAAGTATAATATATAGTTAACATATACAGTGGCAGTCAAAAAATAAGAGACACTTTGCTTATGAATCTAAATTCGATTAAATTTTTGAAGTCAAATGTAATTTATAAAAATTGCTTTTATTACTTCATTTACAATTTAATCTAGTATTTTTAAATACTAGTACTTCAATTTCGGGAGCAACCATTTTAGCTTGAGTCACTGGTTTTTAAACTGACAGCTATAATTTTAGAGTCAAATAATAAGGGACGCTAAAAGTTTTCTTTGAATAAATAACAAAAGACATCGGTTTTTTTTACAAAATTATTTATTATACAAAAAAATGTTAATATTTAGTAGCTTGACCCTTAGCCTGAATTACAGCTTGACATCTTTTTGGCATAGAGTCGATTAGCTTGCGACATCTTTCTACTGGTATTGATGACCACGCTTCTTTAATTGCTTCCCACAGTTTTTGTGTATTTGGTGTATTTTTTTTTGAAACAGCATTTTTGAGGTCTGCCCACAAGTTTTCAATCGGATTAAGATCGGGTGATTGCGATGGCCACTCTAAAAGATTGATTTTGCGCTCATTAAAGAAACGTTTGGCTTTTTTGGACGTATGTTTTGGGTCATTGTCCTGCATAAAAACCCATTTGAGAGGCATATTCTCTTCGGTGAATGGGAGCATCACTTCGTCGAGGATGTTATCAACATAAATATGTGGATCCATATTTACCCGTATCCGGTATATTGGACCAACACTATGGTAGCAAAAACAGCCCCATAATTTTATATTGCCCCCGCCATATTTAATAGTTTTTCGTGTATATTTTGGGCAAAATTCTTGATTAGCGGGCCTTATGACATATCGCCTACCATCAGAAAATCATATGCATGCTTCATATATAAGTTAAATGTTATTTACCTTGTAATGAATTTAATTCCAAAAATTAAATTTAATATTACTGTAATTACATACATACAATTTAATAAAAATATTACAAAACACGCGAAACTATTTAATTATCATGCACTAGAAAACTAAATTAAACTATAAGACGTTGAAAACTAGATAGAGTTTAAGACGTCAAATAGAGTTTAATTCTATTTTCTCCTTTTCTGTCACTTTTGTCAGCCAGATGCTAAGTAAAACTACATGAGTTACACTATTGCTTAACCTTTCTATCACTATTTCTCTCTGTCTCACAGGCTTCACCTGCATTCACTTTAGGTGACGATCAGAGAAAATGTTTGCTGGGTAATTTCTTGTATTCATACATACATTGTATTTACATATTAATTTACGATACTATGTATGTATGCAAATTAATTATCTTAAATTCTATTGGTAATTAATTTTTTAAATATGGCCGTTTTTTTAAATAATTTTCATTGGCTAAATTTTGGAGATGGCCATTTTTTCTAATTACCGATATTTTATTCTTATTCCTATTGATCTTATTTATTAAATATTTTATTATTTATATATTATTTATGAACTTTTTATTAAAAGGAGATATGGAGATTTAAGATCTCCATACCTAACATTCCTCCCCCCTTTATTAGAACATTTTTCGGGGAGAAATTTTAGTTAATCAAAAATTAAATGATAAACAAAATTCTGCTATTTTTCATATTATATATATATTTTTTTTTTATTTTATGAAATTTCTAAAACAGAAAAGAAAACATTCTATTTTTCTTTTTTATTGCTTATTCTTGTTTCTTAATTTGTGTTGTTCACTTGCGTCTTCTAGTTTTTTTATTTTCCTTACAAACTCCCTTTGTAGTTCAGCATCCGTTGTTATTCGGAGAATACGATGTAAAACTCCCAGCTCCCTCCTGATACGTGCTGTAACACCGCCTCTAGGTTTTTTAATTTTTTGCTAAGGCTGGGCTGGTGTTGTTGGTATAATTGCTCTTTTTTTATTTTGCTGCCTCTTCCGGTACATAGCTATTGATATAGGTTTTGGACCGGCGTTGAGATTTTGCTGAATTTCCTTTTGTAGTTCCTGCCGCTGTCTTTTCAGGAACTCCTCATAGGTAACTTTCTTCTGTCCTCTAAACCCCTCTGGAGGAACTGGCGCATATAATCCTTTTTTGAATTCTTCTGGTAGATTTTCAAATGGAGTCTGTCCAGTTTTTTCCATTATTAATGACTGGCCCAGAAAAAAAAACAATTCAAAAATAATTTTGAAACTAAGTATATAATGTAAAAATCCCCCATTTCTTTTTATTTACAAATATATTTTTTCGTTTTGATTTAATTTCTCTAGTTAGTTTTCTTTCTTTTCTTTTTTTTTTTATATTCTTAAGAATTAATTTTTAATTTGTTTTTCATAAAAATAATTAACAAAATATCAGTACTTAACTACAAATAATATAAATAAAAGGTTTTACTCAAAAATAATTTTTACACTCTATAATTTACCGAAAAAACGAACGAGTTTTTAATCAGTAAACCTTTTACACCAAAATAATTGTTATATTTTATAATTTACGATGAATAATTTTGAATTTTTTTTTTTTTTTTTGTTTACAAATACTAAAACTTTTAACAACGATTTTACACTTTTTAATTTACAAAGCTTTTTATAGAAGAATATATTCTTATATTATAGTGGGTTCAGACAGGCAAACTCACAGCAGAAACTCACAGCGATTGAGTTCATATAAAAAAAAGGTGTTTTCACAGCGCCAATGCTGTTAGTTAACGTTTCATATCTCCAAAGTTCCACTGTCTTTAAATGTCATAATAAGTGAAGATTTTTCTGATAGATTTAACTAAAATTAATTAAAACGATTTAAATATGAATATAGCAAAAGAATTATCTGACGAAAATAAGGAAATATTGCGTGGCATTCTTTTAGTCCTTGAACAACAGGCTAAGTTGTTAAAGCTTATAATAGAGAATGCAGTTAACGCTGTGGAATTATTAAATAATTCGCATAACTCAACTTTCTTATATTGGAAAAGCCGGAGATTATGGTCATGTGAAAGTTTTTTAATTAAAAAATAACAATTAATGAATAATGAATTCGGTTAAGGTAAAAATTTTGGGAAGTTGAAGTGCCCCTTTTTACTCAAAAAGTTTAAAAATTGCTTTCGGTGGAATAGAAGCACATTTTATAGTATAGTTGAAAATTTGTTCGGGCTGTAAAAAAGGACACTGATTGGCTAAGGTCATACCACTCGACAAAAGAGTTGCAATAGGTTTGCATGTCCTCACAACATCTGGAGAATACAAGAGGACTGTATGCCGTGTTTTAAAAGATCGAAATATAAGCTACGACAGTGTCCAGCTGGACCAAAAGCAGAACAGTTGTTTGAGGAAGAAGAATTTACTCTTGGAATTTGTCGCAATGCCCAAACATTTTAAAACTCTTTACATAATAATTAATATGAAACTATCAAAACTTGCTTCTGTCAAATAACAGCATTTTGAAATATGAAATCAAATACTTTAGAAGTTTTTTTGTTGTCTTTAAAAATATAAGCAAATTTATATATGCTCTTTTAACATTTTTACTACCGAAACTAGTTAAATTAAAAGACTTAAACAATCAACTTTTTCGTAAAGCTAGATATAATGTAAAAACTTTCTTTTTCAATAAATGATAATATATATGAATTAAAATGAATTAAAAAGAATTATAATTACACATAATTATGGCTAAGAATTATAAAATCGTATATCAAAAAAATCAATCTGATTCAATATGTTACAGGTATATTAAGTGTAATTACGAATGTTTCTTACTTAATTCTCATTAGTAAAATATTCATTGTAATTCTTCTCCTTAAGATTCATTGAATTTCGATTGCAGCTAACTAGCCTCTTTTCTAAACACTTTACAAGACCTTTTTAAAAAGTTCGATCGTTCAAATCATTGTTAAAAAGGGAAAAGCAGAAAGAATTTTAATGATGTATATATAATTACAGTTTATATATTCAAGCATACAATTACTACTAAAACTAAATAAAAGATTCATAAACAAAATATTGCTAAATAGATAATTAACAAAAATTAATTAAATGAGATTAATAAATTTAGCATCATATGAAATTTACTAGCTTATTTATAAAAAAAACCTAATACTATTTATATCTTAAGCTTATATAACATAATCATTCCAAAAATTTGCCGGTTTTAATTTATAAAATTTACTTTAAGAACCATTAAAAAAAATTAACACTTTTTATTATCTCCTTAATCAAGTATAATTATTCTTCCTCGAATACGATTTCTTGCTTCTAATATTTCAAAATCATCATAACCATTTTTGACTAAATAATGTCCAGCTGATAATAATAATGATATTAATACTTTTACTTTATTAAAATTATTTGTTTTTTCTTTTTCTACATTTCCACTGTTAAGTATATATTTGTTTACGGGTTTAATTAATAAATATTACTTCAAACACTTTATTTATTTATCTAATTAATATATATCTTAACTACATATTTTTATTATTTAAATTAATATTATAATAACATTTTTTATAATAAATTGGCTATGAGAATGTCTCTAGCCAAGTATCCACAATAGACTGACTTACTTAAAGCTTTTTAATTAACTGTTTTTTTATTGAATGCAAATTGAAGTGCATTCAATAATTAGTTGGGTGCGTTCAATATTATTGTTAGAATTATTAAAACAAAAATATACATTCTTTTAGGGAGTTACATAACACGTCCCCCCTAATAAAAAAAAAATTAATTTTATAAATAGCAAAAAAATGTTTATATATTATTAATCAAAAGTTTAAAGTTGGGGTTTATTGATGAGCGGTTTTAACTAAGTTTTTATGAACTTTAATGGTTTTATTTTTTACTTGGATATAAATTGTTTGATTGTCTCCTAATTTGATAATTTTATAGGGTCCTAAGTAATTAGAAGATAACTTCTTTGCTAATCTAGTTTTCTTGTTTTGCAAGTAGACATGATCTCCGATTTTATATTCGGGATTATTAATATTCTTGTCATAGTATAGTTTGGATTTTTCTTTAGAGTTTATTATGTGGCCTTGAGCAATTTCCCAAGATTTGTTTAGTCTGTATCTAAGTTGATCAATATAGTTGTCGTAAGTATACGACACTTCTAATGGTTGAGTAAGAGCACTCGGCAATAATGGTTTGTTACCAAAAACTAATTCGTGAGGAGAAAAGTTCGTAGATGTGTGGATAGTAGTATTATACGAGAACATAGCCATGGGTAACCAATCATCCCAATCATTTCGTTGGTAGTTTATATAGTGTTTCAAATAATCTTTTAAAGTTGAATGGGACCTTTCTAGTGCGCCATTACTTTGAGGATGAAAAGCTGTAGTTTTCAATTGTTTAATATGGAATAATTTCGAAAATTCTTTAAGTAAATCGGAAAGGAAATCTGATCCTTGGTCAGTGAAGATTGTATTCGGGATGCCAAAATGACTTATAAAATGTAATAAACATTTAGCGACTGTCTTTGCCTCGTGATTAGGAACAGGATAAGCCTGTGAAAATTTTGTGAGATCATCTTGCATTGTAACAGCAAATCTATTTCCGTTTTCCGTGATAGGCAGAGGGCCAATGACATCCAGATTTAATTTAGAAAAAGGTTTAGTAGAAGTTGTAGTTATCTCCATTGGTGCCTTGAATTTTCTTCTTAGAGTTTTATTTCTTTGGCACGACTCACAGGATTTAATATAGGAACTTATACACTCATATTTTTATATACTTATATACTTATATATACTTATATACTCATATTTTTCTAATGGTATATTTGTTTTATTTTATTATAAGTTCTGTGAAACCCAGAGTGACCAGAATGTGGATCATTATGATATTCCTTTAAAATTATAGGAATTTCGTTAGCGGTAGGTGTCGAAATAATTCCTTGATGTATAGTAATTCTAATTTTTGTATTTCTAAAAACATATTGAATGATCGGCTTAATTTTTTCATATATGAATTGGTTTGCTCGATCCTGAAAATCGGGGAAGGATATCGAACTAATTTCTTGTTGAAGTAATTTTTCTTTGAGGGTTTGTATACAATTGAAAAAGTCTTCATATGAAGCTTTTTCCCAATGAAAATTTTTTATAAAACAATGGTATATGTTTTTACCAGTTTTGGTGTTCTTGGATGTATAAACGGAATTGTTTCCATGAGGGAAATTTCGAACTTGTTGTTCATTTTTGGAGATAGCTATTAGCTCAGAAAAATATTTGTTATCATCTTCTAAGTCGGTGCTTGTTATATAAGCAATATGATCGTTTGATTTTGTTAAATGTGTAGGTGATTCATTAAAATCGCATATTTTAGGCATTTTTGAACAAGATTGAAATTTAATATAATCCTCGTAAGTATCTTTAGAGGTTCTTACTACGTTTATATCTGTAACTACCCTGGACAAACAATCAGCATTCCAATTTTTTCTTCCCTGTTTATAAACAATTTCATAATCATATTCTTCTAATTTGAGACGCCAACGGACAAGCCTTGATCCAGGATCCTTACAATTGAATAACCAAATTAATGGTCGATGATCTGTTATAATTTTAAATCTTTGGCCATATATATAAGGTCGAAATTGTTTAACGGCCCATACGATAGATAAAAGTTCACGCTCAGTAGTACTGTAATTAATCTCTGCTTTATTTAATTTCCTAGAAGCATAAGAGATGGGCAGATCTTTGCCTATTGTGCCTTGCGAAAGAATAGCCCCTATTGCAAAATTAGATGCATCAGTTGTAACCAGAAATTCTCGGGTAAAATCTGGAAATTGTAAAATAGGTTCTTGTGTAAGTTTTGCTCGTAAAAGATCAAAAGAGTTTTCTTGTTCGCAAGACCATTCAAATTTTGCTCCCTTCTTAAGAAGACTGGTTAGGGGTTTTGACAATTTGCTGAAATTTTCTATAAATCTTCGATAATATCCGACTAATCCTAAGAAGGATTTAACTTCCTTTTGGTTTTTTGGAATTGGAAACTCATTAATAACCTTGATTTTATCAGGATTAGGCTTCAATCCTTCCTGAGATACTACATGTCCCAAATAAGCAACTTCCTTTCGAAGGAATTCACACTTATCAGGTTGTAGCTTGAGATTGTTCGCTCGTAGCCTTTGGAAAATTTGCAACAATTTTTCCTCATGGTCCTTTATAGAAGAAGCATGAATAACTATATCGTCTAAATAAACGAAGCAAATGAGTCCTTGTAATCCAGAAAGGACTGTGTTCATTAACCTTTGAAAGGTAGCGGGTGCATTTTTAAGACCAAATGGCATACGATTGTATTCATAATGCCCTAAAGGGGTTGAGAATGCAGTTTTTTCTTTGTCGCTTTCTTCCATCTCAATCTGATGAAATCCAGATGCCAGGTCTAGCGTTGAAAAATAGACACTATGGCCTAATTGATCCAGTACTTCAGTGATGTTAGGTAATGGATAGGAATCACCTACAGTAACACCATTCAATTTCCTGTAGTCAATTACGATACGCCACTTCCGTTTACCTGTTGCATCTGTCTTCTTTGGCACTACCCATAATGGAGAAGACCATGGAGATTGTGAAGGTTTGATAATGTTTTGTTCTAACATTTCATTAATTTGTTTTTTAACTTCTTCTTTATGTACCTCTGGATATCGATATGTTTTGCTAACAATTGGAATTGAGTTTTGGACATTTATTTTATGTCTTGTAGCTTGCGTTGAAGTAAGAGTATCTCCCTTTATATAAAATATGTCGTTGAATCTAGTGCAAATATCGATTATACTGTCCTTTTCTTCTGAGTTTAAATGGTCCAATCTTAAATTGGAAATAATTGACTCCATTCTTTGAACCTTAGAATGCTGCGAACCGTTTAATATATGAATTTGTTTGGGAATTGGTGAAAGGTTAACAAGAGAGCTTGATATTAAAACATCCCTGTCTTTGGTGTTTAAGATAGTAGCAAGAGCTTTCGAGTTTTTGTTTACTTTTGTGATTACCCTGCTTAAATAGACACCATCTAGTATTTTAATTTCTGGCAATATTCCTTCTTGAATCTCGGGGTTGCCAATATTAAGTTCTACCACAGTTTGACTCCGCGCTGGTAATACCATTTGATTGGAATTTGTGGCGTAAAAACTGACCTTGGTGGTCAATTGGCTGTTAGGTTTTATGATTAATTCACAATTGGAATAGTTCAAGATTGCATTGTTTCTTTCTAGGAAATCGTTTCCTAAAATACCGTCATATGGAATATTAGATGGTACAGTAATTATATGAAATTTGTGTTTTATTATATGGTCTTTGAAATGTAGGTTTAAATTTGTGTAACCAGCGGTTTGAAGTGGATCATCATTATTGTCGATACCATGCAAATTGAGAATTTTGTCAGTAAAACAAATTAATTTAGGGTCCAAATGATCCCGTTTTATAATTGATACACTTGCTCCACAATCGATTAACAATTTAAATTTTCCAGTCTTAGATTCATTACTGGCAATGTTGATAAATATGTTATTTTCTTGTGTAGGCACTAGATCTGTTCGGCAGTTATGTGAAATTCCTCTCGAGACATATCTGCCACTGTCTCGAGATGATGCAAGTTTCCCGAAGTTCTATTATTAGTTGGTTGCATTGGTGTTGAACTTCTTTTATTTTGTTGATTCTGTTCATAATACAGTTTTTTCCTACATTCTTTAATGTTGTGTCCAGTATATTTACAAAAGTGACAAAATTTAGGGTTTGGATTTGTAGTGTTAAAAATTGGTTTAAAATTTGAATTTCGTGATGATTTGTTGGCTATAGTAGGGTAAGCACCCCTATTGGAAGGTTTAGACTGGTAATAATTAGAGTTGTAGTTTTTTTGCAATTGCTTTTGTTCCTTGATTAAAAGTTGGACTTTCTCTTCTTCAATGGCGATATTAAATGCTTCGTTCAAAGTTTCAATACACGCTTTAAAATGGTTTCTAATCTTACCATAAATTGGGATATGCCCTCATTTTCTTGTTGTTTGCAGTTTAGTAGTTCCATCAATAGGTGCCCATAATGTTTTTTATCAGAATATAATGTTTTAAGATAGTCTTTTAATGAGTCCCATGTGTCAAAGACGTGATTTGCACAGGCTGATTCGGCTTTACCGGTTAATTGGGCTTTAGTGTACGCTAATAGAATATTGGCTTGATCTTGGGTTGCGATATTGAACGCAGAATCCACTGTATTTAAAAAGGGTAATAACTTTTCTCTATCTCCATCGAAAGGTTTAACAAACTTGAATAAGGTATTAAGGTCTACTATAGTAGTATGCCTATTAGAGGATTTTTCTGTTTTAGTTTCTTTTCCAGTATTTGGATCAATGTTATTATCACCTTGTTTTGTATTCATTTTAAGGGAGTCCTTAATAGCGTTAATTTCTTCAGATTTGTTTTGGGTCTTAGGGTCTGTACAACTACCCAGCCGGGTTTTGGGCATTGAATAGTGTTTTAATAATAAATTGATCCCAAAATTGAGCAATTTTACAATTCAGTATTTGGGTTTTATGTAATATATTTTAAAATATATATTTTTATTTCAAAAATTCTTCATTCATTCAATAAAATAAGGTATATTGTATATAAAATATATATATATTAATTTTAAGTAATTATTTATTTAAATATGATAAGGTTGAGTCTATTGTGGATCTCTTGTGTATAGATTCAAATTTATTATTAATAAAGATTTTTGTCTTAAGCTTAATACAATAAAATTTATTATGAAAATTATAACCAAGCAATAGCTTATGTTTTATGTGTTGAATATATAAATCAATTCTTAAAATTCATACCAAATGTATGAAGTTTGTTTGTTTTTAATTTAAATTAAATTTATTATACATAATTTCCATCTTAATTCCAATAATTTCATTCCATAATTTCCAATAATTTTATTAAAATTAATCAAAATAGCATAAATTCCAACTTTCCCCTTTTTACTAAATAATAATAAATTTTTTTTTCAATCACTAAAAGAAGTTGTTTTGTTTTTTTTTTCACAATGTTAATAATGTTTGGTGGGTTGTTTTTTTCCTAAAATTTTCTTTGTTCTCTTATATATCTAACTTTTCTTTTATATTTACGGTTTTGTTGCTCTTTGTTTCTGTATTTACGGTTTTTCCTTAGGACGCTTCCTCATGTGATTGTGACCCGTTAGGACGCCTCTTGTTATTATTTCAGCGCAATGTTATAAATAATACCTTTTTTTCACTATAATTTCATTCTTCGTTTTGTCTTTATAATTATTTTATAATTAGTTTTGTTTGTGTTTAAATTTTATATTAAAATTAGTCTAAGAACGCCTCTAAAGCGATTGTGACCCGTTAGGACGCCTCTTTGTTCACTTTAATTTCAATTTGCTTTTTGTTTATATGTATTTCACTTTTTCTTGTTTTTTTTTTCTTTTAACCAAAAGATTTTTCGCATGTAAAAATAACTAATTAAATTATTGGAACTGTTAATTTTTTTATCAAATTGCGGATCATATGTCTCATGTTGTTCTTTTCTTTGTTTCTTTTAGGACCGCGTTTTGTAGCGTATTCCACTTCTGACACCAGTTTGTTAAGTATATATTTGTTTACGGGTTTAATTAATAAATATTACTTCAAACACTTTATTTATTTATCTAATTAATATATATCTTAACTACATATTTTTATTATTTAAATTAATATTATAATAACATTTTTTATAATAAATTGGCTATGAGAATGTCTCTAGCCAAGTATCCACAATAGACTGACTTACTTAAAGCTTTTTAATTAACTGTTTTTTTATTGAATGCAAATTGAAGTGCATTCAATAATTAGTTGGGTGCGTTCAATATTATTGTTAGAATTATTAAAACAAAAATATACATTCTTTTAGGGAGTTACATAACACCACTCATTATATTTTATTTTTAAAATCTGAAAACAAACACAATATTATCAAAATAATATAATCACTTAAATAAATGCTTACCTTTTTGGTGGAATAACTTTCCTAATCCTTTTTTTCATAAATCATCCTGAAAAAAATCACCATATTAGCAAAATAATACAATAAATAAATAAATGCTTACCTTTTCAATATTCAACCTGTCAAATTTAACCTTACAAAACAATTTATTTAATTGTCAAAATGGTCATCCTCAATTATCGATGTTGTTATGTGACCATATGTTTTTATGCAGGGGTCCATACCCCCTGAGGACCAAACGTAGTCACGATATTTCAGGTGTCGTGTCTTCGGCAGTCGTAGCCAGCTCGCTAGCGGGCTATAGCAGTAGAATTAAAGGGGTGGTCCTTGCCGACGACAACCCGAACCAAGATCTCGCTACTAAAGGAGTTTTCAAAGAAATGAGCGCTTGGCTCGAAAATAACAAGGGGCTTGGCCGTAGAAATAAAAAAAAAGGTGAAAAGCAAAAGAAAATCGAGACAAAGGAGATAAGCCCCTTTGCTCGTCCATCTTACGACTGAGCTGGCTGACCTGAAACAACAACAAAATATAAGGGAAAAGGGGATTAAGACATCTTAATTAAAAAAAAATCTAAGCGAACATTATTTATTTTAATACATTCAGGAAAAGAAAATTATAAGTATCGCAAAAAAAGAATTTAAAGGAAATGCAACAAAAAAATATCAAAATTCAACTAACAAAAAAATATTAAAATAATTATACATATCTGTAGAAACTAAAAAAATTAAACTAAAGTAGCGCAAAAATTAGAAAAAAAAGAAATGCAAATAACATTAAATCAAAATTTAAAAAAAAATATTCAAAATCAAAATATATATAACAAAAATATTAAATTAAAATATAAAAAAATTATATATATGTATATATATATAAAAGTACCAAAAAAATATTAAACTAAAAAAAATACATTTGAAAAAAAATAAGGCAAAAATTTTAAATTAGAAGAATATATATATTAATTTGAGTAAGCAAATTTATTATTATGAAGAAAAAAAAAATTGGTTTAATAAAAGATTTCGAAAAAAAAACATACGGTTTTTCCTTTTTTTTTCTGGTGGCGTTGATGGGCCCAGCAACCCAGCAGGATCTGTAACACAAAAAAAAAATTCCATTCTTCCTTTTATGTGGAAATGTTAAATTAAATATATAATTATAAAAATAATAAATTAAAATTTAAACCCTAAACTTTGGCGCCAATTGTTTTCGATAAGCCTTCTAAAGATCAATGTAAGAAATGTGTTCATCCTGAATTCCAAAATATTTTTTTTTCAAACCAAAATCGATTGTAACATATTTAATGATCCTTCTTGCTTTGATAAAAGCATAATTTTTCCCATTTTTTTCAAATTTTCGTAAGTGGTTATCCGGCCTTTAAATTTTACCCTGTAAACTTTTGCAAATATAAATGTTACAATTGTCACAACAAAACATGTCTCTTCTTCTTCTTTATGTATATAACTATATCTTTCCTTGATGTTGATATGAACAAGGTTTTAATATATTTTTTTCTATTTTAAACTCGTCGAAAATTCAGCAAAAAATTGTTTTTGCTCACCCAAATAAATTAAGCATAATTTTGTTCTCAAAATACCAACGTAATTAAATCACTGATGTACCTTGAATTAGATTAACCTGATTTATTATTATTTTGCTTTTCACCTTTAGCTGAATTAAGGTAAATTACATAAAGGCGTTAAATAAATTTTAAAGTTTCTCTTTTCTTTTTTTTTTTTGTTTGTATTCTTCACAAATTTCAAGGTAACTCCATAAAATACAAATTAAAAAAACTTTTAAAGAGTAGAACTTTATTAGCCACTGGCCGCTCAGTTTACTCCCGTTATCAGGTCATACGTTTTATATTTAGTTTCTTTTTGTTTTTTTTTTCTTTGTTAAACTTTTTAAATATTTATATTAAGCACATTTTCCATTTTTAATATGGTTTAATTAAAATTTTAGCTTTTCAATTTTCTTAAAAATATTTATAGTCTTTTTTTTTTTCTCTATATGAAAGAGTAATCTATTTTCTAGTGTCTTTAATTTGCTTAGAAAAAAAAATATTAAAATAACCGAAGGTAGTATTTGTTATAATCAATCTAGGTTTAACTTGGTTTTATTATTAATGTACTTTTAAAGAATATGAAAAAGAATTATTAAAAAAAAATCAAGAAAAATTCCACTGTATTCGCGTTACCCATCCAATATCTCCAACTCGACTCTTAATTTTCTAAATTTTTCTTTTTCTTTTCCCTTTTTCAATACACTCTATACAAAATCCAAATACTTACTGGCCAAAAAAAGACGTTACCACTTTTTCACTTCTCGCCCAGCGGTAAACCTACCGGCTTTTTTTTCCAGTCAATCAACTTTATACTTTGTTTTGTCAACCAGTTGATTGATCGAAAGCAATTCTTTTACCGCTATCGATACCAGTCCTTCGCTTAATTTTAATATTTATATCTTCTCAGTTTCAGATATTTTTTTTTTTTTTTTTTTAATATTCACTAAAATATTTCGTTTAATTATTATATATGTATCTGAGAATTTTCATACTTGTAATTTAATTAATCAAATCTACTATTTACAAAACTTCTTATTATTAATTACAGTAAAAATTAAATTATAGTTATGCTACAGATTTTAGATTTTCTAGAAAAACATAAAAGCATTTGAAATTGCACCTTAAAATTAATTCCTATACTTTTTCTTCTGATAGTTCTGACAATTAAATTAAAACTAATCAAATATTTAATATTCACTTAAATACCTATTACATATAATAATTCAACTATAATATACATTCAAGTTTTTGTTTATTCTGTTTATCTCTGTGTCTATGTTTATAAATTCTATTAAATTTTTATTCGATTCTAAATTTTCGTATTCCGTGGATTTTGCAGAACAAGGCGATAAATTTCAGCGTTGATTTGGGGCTTAATGTAGATTGGCCCATCAATTGTTGGCATAGCTTCCGACATTGTTAAAACTTATCCTCACAAGAAATCACAGTAAATTATACGTGCAGAAATTAGAAAAATAGGAATAATTGTCAATTTACGAATTGCTATATTCGTTCTTCTGAACAAAACTCATTCATAAGACTCCGCTAATTTTTCCAAAAACTCAGTTAATTAATGCTTGCCGCGTTAAAACACGGACGCCCATTTATAACTGCTAGAAGAAAAAATCAAGCATGGCTTGCGCAGGGTTTCCCCTCGCAGGTGGTGGTTTGTTGCAAAAAGTTTTGAATCCAATTCCACACCTTGAGCAGGCATCTGTTACAATGTTTCAATAGTCACAATTCCTATTAGTGCTGCCATGAGTAAACTGCTATAACTCACAAAATCAACGTTCGGGAACGAAGATTCTCACAGTCATGCATTTGTCATTTTTCCATACAAAACTCAGAGAATCGCTGTGAGTTTTGGTTGTGAGTGCCCTGTCTGAACCCACTATTATTTGCCTTGTGGCTAAATAAGCCAAGATTTTATTAAAAAAATATATACAAAAATTCCTACCTGGCGTGATCAAGATTTTTATTCGACACTAACTAATTATTAATTTGGAATATTTCTTATATACTAATAGTTTTTAGGTGCTATGCAAAATTTTGCAATCTGGCTAAAAAAAAATCAATAATTTTATCCTTTAGATGGATCTTTCTTTTTCTCTCTTATATACCTATATGTATATATATAGTTATACCTATATTTTAATACAAAAATAAAAAAAAAATTACACTAGCAAAATTTTAATGAAACAAGCATCTTAGTAATTATTCCCTAACGAATTATTTCAGATCCTGAATCCAAGCCCGATCCCGATTGATACACCGAAAAATTGTTGTATTGTTCATTTTATTGTAGAATTGTTCATTCTACCATGTAACAAACTTTCTATAATCTGTTTCCTCAAAATTTAGGCGACTTTTGTTTATATAAGTTAAAACAATTTTTGTTTTTACTTTTTATATTAAAGAAGTACGAGTATTTATTAATTTTAGCATAAAATTTGCTTATTACACAATTTATAATTATTATTATTATTTTACTAAAAAAATTGAAAACATTCGAAAACAATTAAGTACAATTAGAAACAAATTAATTAATATTTTAATATAAAAATGAGCAGTGACTCCTGTCACTGCGAAGATTGAAACTAGAGTGAAGCTCCCAAGATTTATTAAGTATCAACATCCGCCACACGATGGAGAATTTGCTGACGTAAGTATGAGAAAAATATTAGCTTGCCACAGCCGCCAGACGATAATGAATATGCTGCGGTAAGTGTAATTTTGTTTATGTTAAGTTATAATTTTGTTCAAGTTAGTTCATATGACGAAGAATTTGCTGAGGTAAGTGTAGTTTTGTTTATTATAGTTTAGTTAGTCACATTAACTCTTCCCCCTTTAAATTTGAATGTCCTCATTCAAAAGAATGATCCTTCGTAGAGTTTGGACATGCGTTTTCCTATATTACAACCCTCAGGATTAGTTAATATTGTTTGTGCTGAAGGCTTTGGTATAGTAAATATTTCCTCCTGGTTTTCGTGAGCGAGCTTTTGCTGTTTTTCCTTAGGTTCTTGGTGAATTATCACTTTTGATGCTCTTTTTTATTTGCTATTATCATTATTAATAAGGATGCTACTGTTATGGAGATGAAGTTAAGTTAACTTAGCTAAACTGTCCTTTCAAATTATCTTCGAGGAAAAGGCTCTTCGTTAATGTGAAACACCAATTTACAATTTTTTGACTCATTTTCTTTTTCTTTATTATTTTACTTCTTGATACATTTAATCTTTTTTCCTTATTTCACTACTTTTCATTACTTTAATTCTATTTCCTTATTTACTACCTTTCATTACTTTAATTCTATTTCCTTATTTACTACCTTTCATTACTTTAATTCGTTCTTGTTAATTTCATTTTGTCGTAGTTGCTTGTTTACTATCCCTCGTCTCCTTGAATCCTCCTTTAACTGATATAATTCCTGAATTAGTTGATTCTTCCTCAACTCGTCTTGCTCTTCTTCTATTGCCTCATTCAGGCGGGCTATCAGAACGCGCAGACGCCTTCGGACACCACCACGCCGCTTCTTTTTATCGTCCGTCTCGTGGAGTGGACTTTTTCGTGCGTTGAACGGGGGTGGCAAGCAAGGGAGAATCACTGGCACTGGTTGTGTAGTTTTGAGAATAATTGCATTCTCGGCACGACGTATTTGACGTTGGCGATACTCCTCTATGGAGATAGGTCTTGGTCCGGCCCTGGGATCCTCGGCCAAGGCTCTCCTTAAATCCTCGTTATGGACCTGCACAGGTGGCATAGTTCTATCTCTGTGTAAGACATTGTTAGTGACATAAAACTGCGTAGTTAAATTTCAAATTAAAAAATACACGGTAGAAGCAAACCCTAAAAGTTTGCCTAACTCACCTCGTTAATCGATTCAGAATTTCCCACAACAAAAAGGCGTATGGAGTTTTCTTAATTTCCTCCCAAATTTTAAAGGAAATATTTCAAAATCACAACTTTGTTTAAAGATTGAATAAAAATAGGACCAAGCCTCTTTCACTTTTAAATTAGGGCAATTTAGAGTTTGAGACACTTCTTTAAAATATTTCTGAGGTTTATGTATTTCTTTAAAATATTTCTAAGTTCACTTCAGCAAAATGTTTCTAAGTTTTATTTATTTTTGGTAAAATATTTCTATGTTTAATTCACTTTTTTCTTAAAGTGATTCTAAGTTTTATGTATTTTGGTAAAATATTTCTATGTTTAATTCACTTTTTTAAAATGATTCTAAGTTTTAATTTTAATTTAAATTCAAACACTTCAAAGATGATCAACTCTGCTTACAAAGTTTTGGCCAGTTTCAGCCGGTCTTGTAGCAGCGGTTCGACCTTCTTTGAAAATTTTAAAAACACTCTCCCTTTTTTGTCACTAACTTCTTTCTTATATAGTTTATTTTTAGCTTGCCTCGCCAAAAATTCACTATTTGTTGTTATTATTTATTTCCGTTGGATTTAATATTTTTTCGCCGAAATTGTGAAAATTTATTTAATGGAATTTTTTTTTATTTCCGCTCATGATTTCCGTTATATGCAATTTCAGGTGCATGAACTTGGTGTTTTTGTTTTTGTTCTGGATTCTGAACTTTCGTTTCCTGAGGTAAATGCGCTGGCCTACTTTTGTCCACAGGTCTGCATTGTTGTTGTCTTGTTAAAGCTCTTAATATATAAAGCTTTTATTAATTATAAGCTCTTAAGCTCTTTGTTTATAAAAGTTTTTATTTTAGACTTAAACCTAAATGACATTCTTCAAACGATCTTAAGTCTAGACACAATATATATATATATTATTATTTATTGGCACATGTACCAATCATTCTTATATCCTATTGGAACTAATTTTATACTTTTATTCCTTATTTATTCTTATATCCTAATTGCTATTAATTTTATAGTTTTATTTATTTTTCCCGATCATTTTTATATCCTAACATTTCCTCCCCCTTTTTTTTTGAAAAACATTGCCTGGAGGGGAATGTTTTAAAAAAAATTGTTTTTTTTTTTTTTTTTTTTCTTTTTTTTTTTACAAAAAGGGTTAGCCCATATACCATTGTAGTATTACACTACTACAGCAGTATCTACTACTATAACACCATTCTCTTTTTTATTTATTTATTTATATTTTCTTTTTCTTTTACACCCTAACATTTTCTTGGGGGAATGTTTATATTTTTATTTTGTATTATTATTACATATTTTATAACATTTATCCCAATTAAAAAAAGATTATTGCTTAAATAAAAACATTATTACCTTCTTATTTATTCTTATTTATAATGATAAACATTAAAAAAAAATTATTACTACATATGTATTACTACATACTCTACATAACATTATTTTATATGTGTGTTTCATTAAAATAATTACACATTTCATCAACGTTGTCCAAATAGACCTTCATGTCTTTGTTGTTGAGAATTTGTTGCGTGGATGGCCCGTTGTAGTCGTTGGCATGGCAGAAACTCCTTACTTTATTTCTGACGGGCTCAGGATGCGCTTCATATGTTTCGGCTACTACGTCAAATGGCACATCTCTTCCATGGTACTTTTCTATTGTTTTGGCTACTTTTTCGATCAGTTTTGATCTACGAGGTTCCTCAACGTCTTCACATTTTTTGAGCAAGGATGGATAATTTTGCTCAAGGAATTCCTCCCTGTGAAAAGTGCTTTTCACGTGATGTTCCATGTGGTACTCGTTGGCTCTGATGTTGCACAGGATACATTCATATCTAGGGGATCTATCTTCTTGCGGGACCAGTCTGATGATATATTCGGTCCCGATATATCCTATAGGTTCAGGAAGGTCTTCCATTATATTCTTTCTTGAAAAACTTGTTTGATCCCTTGTTCGCCGGATCGTCCAATATATCGAATTTTGCGAAGCCATTTTGTTTCTTTCTTTCGTTTTTTTTTTTTTTTTGTGTGGGTGTTAATTGTGTTTGGTGTTATGTGTGTGGGTGTTAATTGTGTTTGGTGTTATGTGTGTTTTTGTTATATTGGTGGTGTAGTGTCTGATGTGTTTCTCCTTTTCTACAAGATGAAAAGGTGTTTTTGAGTGGTTTTTTTTTGTTTTTATTTTTTTTGTTATGTGTTATTATGTGTTTAATATTTATTTATATTTTTTTTTTGTGTATTGAAGGTTATTTACAAAGACTTTTACTTAACGGTTAATTGGATAGGTTAGTGGGTATCAACTAATAAAATGGGATGGGTTTTGTGAACGAGGGTTGAAATTTTATTATTTATAGCTTGACGCGAAAAGATTTCTTCCTTTTGGAGTTAAAATTAGGCTTGTTTACGGGGTCATTACTCATCTCGGGCGTTGGAGGGGTTGTCATGGTAAGCTGAATTGGATGGTTTTCTTTGGGTTTCCTCAGACGTGCTCGGATGGTTTTTATGGTAAGGAGAAGTATAGCTGTCAGAATTAATGTTACGATTATGCTGTTGATAATGCTATGAGTTCCATGGTTTTCCATTTTACGGCTTAGTTCGGTCTGGTCTAAAGTCTGAGAGAATTCAGTAATATCCTTACTGTGTTTTCGTAAAGAGGCAGAGTATTGGTTATGCCCAATTATTTGGAAGGTTTCCGTGTTGTTTATTGTTGTTTCCAATTGTTCTGGAACATTGAATTGGGGAATTTTGGGGACATATGAGTAAAATTTATGCTCGGGGATTTCGCTTTCTGGGCTGTCTTCGTAGGGTAGGTCGAGGTAATTTATTGTAAAAGTGCATGGCTTTGTTAGAGTAAGGATTCCTGTTCCTTGTAAGTGAGTTAGTTGTACATTGTTTTTGCAATGTATGCGAAGTACTTTTGCAGTGCCAAGGGTGAAAAGCCAAGTATTCTTGGTAGAAAGTTTGATTAGTATATCTGGATTTTGTGTTAGTATACGGTATTTACAGTTATTATTAGTGTATTTTTCATTAATTATATTTAGAAGGCAGTAACTGGGGTCGAACCCAAGGACTTTAACTTGCGTTTGTTGGCATATATATCAATTTTTAGTTGAGATGCTATTCGTCTTGTAACAATCACGCTGGAAATTTGCACTGGTATATTTCAGATAAGGATGGCTACCTGGGTTTTTAAAAAGAAAGTTGGAATCGAGATCGAGTAAAAGGGTAGTGTTTGTTGATTGGGGTAGGGGCAGTGGATAAATTCTCTGGATGCTGAACTCGGTAGATTCTAGTATGGGTAGATCTACCCGTATATACATTGTGGTGTTATTCACCAAAAACCGTATTTTGGATATTTGAGACATGGTTGGTAGGTCATGGAACAGCTTATGGGTCGGGTGATGCTGAGCGATTTTCTGAATTACTTCTTGAAATGTGTCGGGGTCTATGATTAGTGGGTGAATTTTCCCTATTGAGAGCGAATTTAGAATAACATATTGTTCGTTTAAATGGGTTGATATTTGTTGAAGGGTTAGAGTGATGAAAGCGATAAGTTCATTGGCGTTGGTTTTTAAGTGTTCCAAATTGATAATTTTGTTTTGTTTAATAGTTTCTGAATGGAGTTGTTTTTCCAGATCCTGGAATCTGGTTGATAATTTGGCTTCGTTTGAGCTGATATTTTTCAATGTTGCGCTTAAGATATCTGTGGTGGACTTTATGAGGGATGTTTGTTTTTGCATGAGATGTATGTTGTCGGTGTCATGTTTTTCTAATGTTTGTAGCCGGGAATATATTTTATCGCTATCTTCTGCATCCATTGTTCCGAGTAGAAATTTTGCCAATTTTCCACCGGTATCTATTAATCCACGCTTACTTCTGTTATTGGTTGACAAAATTGTTTTTAACCCTCTGAGTTTATTTTTTATTCCTTTAACTAGGTGTTGTATTTCGGATATCCAGGAATCACACATGTTAGACGTGTAATACTCTTGAATGAGCCTACATATCTTCTCTATATGTTTTTCGCAGCTTTGGGTGAATTTTAAAGATTCCTCCTCGCTTGTCATACTTAACTGGGTGATAATTTTCCATGTCGTTTTGTACAAAATCGCTCTCCCATTGTCTTCAAGAAATAGGGTGGTGTGGTTGAGAGATAGAATCTGAGTTTGAGCCTCTGCTAACCTCAGGAAACAGGTGATTAGAATGGTTAATTTCAACATCTTCCTGGAAGACGTAAAAAGAAAGATGATAAAGTCTTTGTGGGAGTGTAGTGTTATTAGAAAAAATTCTTGGCTTTGTGTTCGTGTATCCTGGGTACATGGATATTTTTATCGTATTGTATTTTGGATATTTATTTACTGGAAATGTTATGTTTATGTGTTATTAAAACAATTTAAGGCGGTTGTTGTGGACTCGCCGAAGTTTTTCCCGATCTTGATAGTGCAATTGACGTCACTGTTTATTTTCGTTACTTCATAGGGGCCTGTCCAGATTGGGGATAATTTATGTTTTTTAATGGGGTTCCGGAGTAATACTTTATCGCCTACGTGTATTTTGGGTATGTGTGAGGTTTTATCATATTGTATTTTGGAGATTTCTTTACTTGCTTTTAGGTTTTCCCGCGCTTTTCTGTGAATGTTTCGCATTTTTGCTTGCACATAGGTGCAATAGTCGTTAAAGTTGTATAATGGCTCTGGGGCTTTCGTAAGGTTACTTGGGATGGGATGCTTGAAACCGTATAGTGCGAAAACAGGTGAGAATTTACTGCTTGAATGAGGGGTATTATTATATGCCATGGCGGCTTCACCTAGCCAATCGTCCTACTCTGTTGGGTTTCCATCTACGACGTTCCGTAAGTACTCAATGAGGGGTCGATGTGCCCGTTCTAGGCTTCCGTTGGCTTGGGGATGGTAAGCTGTTGTTTGTATCTTTTTGATATATAGCAGTTTACAGAGCCTTTTAAACAGATCACTGAGGAAATTTGTGCCCTGGTCGGTGATTAACTTTTCCGGAATAACAAAGTATTTTAGAATTATATTTTTATAGAAACAGTTTGCTACTGTTTCCGCTTCGCAGTTTGGGATAGGGAAGCAGTCCAGGAGTTTGGTCAAGTCGTCCTGGAAGGTGAGTATGTACTTGTTTCCGTTATTGGATAAAGGTAGGGGTCCAACTATATCCAAATAAACTTTTTCAAATGGTTGTGCTGCGGTATCACTAATTACCATCGGCATTTTAGTCGCTTTGCTTGCTTTATTTCGCTTGCATTTGATGCATTGTCCGATGTGATTTTTAATATCTTCGTACATGTTTTTCCAGTGGAAATGTTGCCTGATATTGTTGTAGGTCCGTTGGATTCCTGAACGCCTAGTGGGCTATCATGATAGTCCTTTAGTATAGTTTTGACGTCTGCTGGTTTAGTTATCTCTTTTACATCTGTATCTAGAAAATCTGGCAATTCCTCGGAGGAATTGGATCTAGGTATATTGAGGTTTTTGTCCGTCTTTAATGCCTCTCGCTCTTTTTGAGCGCGAGTGGTCACTAGACATACTTTTTCCTCTTTGCCTGAGCAGTTTGTTAGTTCTGGCTTTTCTTTTTCTTCCCCTAGGTTATGTTTTTCCTTGGGTTGATCTGTGTTTTCAGGTGGCAGGAGGAACTCTAATTGTGCTGGCTTGTACTCTATGTTGTAGTCGTATTCCGAGAGTTTGTGATGGAACCGGACGAGACGTGATGTGGGGTCCTTTACGTTGAAAATCCCTTTGAGTGGTTTGTGATCGGTGTATACGGTAAATTTCCGCCCGTATAAATAACAACGGAAATTTTTGGTTGCCCAAACAATAGCTAGTAATTCCCTTTCAATGGTGGAGTACCTCCGTTCGGCTCCATTTAGGGTGCGGCTGGCGTAAGCCATTGGCTGATCTTTTCCTGGATCTCCTTGGGAGAGGACGGCTCCCATTGCGTCTGCGCTTGCGTCAGTGGTCAGGGTGAATGGTAGGCTAAAATCGGGATAAATTAATAACGGTGGGGTTACCAATAGTTTTTTGAGGGTCTCGAAAGCCGTTTCACATTCCTCCGACCATTTAAATTTGTTATTTTTCCTTAAGATTTTATTAATGGGTTCGGCTATTTTGGAGAAGTTTGGGATGAATTTTCTGTAATAATTCGCGAGTCCGAGGAAGGACTGGACTTGTCTTATTGTTCTAGGGCGTGGGAATTCCTGTACGCATTTAATTTTTGCTGGATCGGGTAATGCCCCGTCTGGTGAACATTTATGTCCGAGGTAAGTGATTTCTTTTCGCAGAAAGTGACACTTTTCTGGTTGTAATTTCAAGTTGTGCTCCCTTAATCGTTGGAAGATAGCTTCTAATTTGTCGTTGTGATCCTTTATATTTTTCCCGTAAACCACGATGTCGTCTAAATAGACAAAGCACTTAAATCCTTGTAGTCCACTCAGGACTACATTCATAAGTCGTTGGAAAGTTGCAGGTGCCCCTTTTAATCCGAAAGGCATCCTGTTGAATTCATAATGCCCTTGTGCCGTGCTGAATGCGGTTTTTGGTCGGTCCCGTTTGTCTACGCATACCTGGTGATATCCATTTGCTAGATCCAATGTGGAGAAGTAGCGTGAGTGTCCTAATTGATCTAGGATATCGTCAATACGTGGTAGCGGAAAGGCATCACCGATTGTTAGGTGATTTAACTTGCGGAAATCTACCACGACACGCCATCTTTTTTCTCCATCTGGACTGTCTTTCTTTGGGACTACTAGCAAAGGCGAGTTCCAAGGGCTTTTACTTGGGACTATGATGTCATTGATTAGCATTTCTTCTATTTGCTCATCAATGATTAACCTTTGCTTTTCTGGCAATCGGTACATTTTTTGGTTTGCCGGACTTTCAGTCGGCATCGTAAGTATTTCATGGGTTAAAGTGGAGGTGTGAGTTAACTTGTCACCTGGTAAATGAAATATGTCATTATATTCTTGGCATAATTCTGTTATTGAACTAAGTTCTTCTGGATTTAAATGCTTATCCAGATCTAGGTTGTCGAAAAGTTGCTGGGATCTCCTGTGGTTGGTTCTTGTATGGTACTCCAAAGGGTTGTTGTATTGTGAATTTAGGGGTTGTATGTTGTAGTTATTTAAGGAAAGCAGACTGGGCTTAATCGTCGTTAAAACTTCTTCGTTTTCATTTATATTTATAATGGGTACTACCATGCGATTGTCTTTTGCTTTTATTATGCAGTTTCCTAGATAGACTCCTTTAGCTATTTTTTGTTGGGGCATATGAATTCTCCCCTTTTGTCTGTGCTTATCTCTAAAAGATTTTCAGTTCATCCCGGGATCAGGATTTTTTCCAGGGGTATTATTTTTTTTAACCGGTCAGACGTTGGAGCGTTACCCTTTTCAGTGGTGGTAAGCTTTGTCCTGGGGCTTTGTACCATTTCCTTAGGTTTATTAACTGTGGTTGTTTGTTTTGTTTGTTCCAGCTTCCGTTTCTTAGGAGTATTGGATGAGGTGTCAAGAGGTACCGTTGGACCTTGATTATTTGTTATTGGAATAGAGAGAGCCTGAATTTGTTCCTTGCGAGGGAAAGTACTAACCTGCCGGTTAGATATTGGAATATTGAGGGGCTTGTTATTTTCCTTGCGAGGGAAAGTATGAACTTGTTTGGGTTCCTCAATATTACTCCGGATTGGAATGCTAAATCTTTCTTTATTTTCCTTGCGAGGGAATGAAAGCGCTTGCTTGGGTCCCTTAATATTACAATTTTTTCTTAGGAAATCGTATCCTAGTATGCCATCTCCCGGTATTTGTACTTTCTCATTTAGGATATGAAATTCGCATGGTATAGGGGATTCCGTTAATATTTTACCAGTGCATTTTCCTTGTGTAAATCCCATCCCAAAGGCTGTGGAAATTGTCGTCACATCCTGGGTTATTGGGATTGAAGGTTTAGTTACGTTTCTTTTGATGAAACTTACTTCCGCACCAGTGTCAATTATTAATTCGGCTTTTCCTCCTTTTGCTATATCTATCGGTATTTGGGCTGTGCATAGTCTAGGTGATAGTAATTAGTAATTATTCCCTAACGAATTATTTCAGATCCTGAATCCAAGCCCGATCCCGATTGATACACCGAAAAATTGTTGTATTGTTCATTTTATTGTAGAATTGTTCATTCTACCATGTAACAAACTTTCTATAATCTGTTTCCTTAAAATTTAGGCGACTTTTGTTTATATAAGTTAAAACAATTTTTGTTTTTACTTTTTATATTAAAGAAGTACGAGTATTTATTAATTTTAGCATAAAATTTGCTTATTACACAATTTATAATTATTATTATTATTTTACTAAAAAAATTGAAAACATTCGAAAACAATTAAGTACAATTAGAAACAAATTAATTAATATTTTAATATAAAAATGAGCAGTGACTCCTGTCACTGCGAAGATTGAAACTAGAGTGAAGCTCCCAAGATTTATTAAGTATCAACATCCGCCACACGATGGAGAATTTGCTGACGTAAGTATGAGAAAAATATTAGCTTGCCACAGCCGCCAGACGATAATGAATATGCTGCGGTAAGTGTAATTTTGTTTATGTTAAGTTATAATTTTGTTCAAGTTAGTTCATATGACGAAGAATTTGCTGAGGTAAGTGTAGTTTTGTTTATTATAGTTTAGTTAGTCACATTAACTCTTCCCCCTTTAAATTTGAATGTCCTCATTCAAAAGAATGATCCTTCGTAGAGTTTGGACATGCGTTTTCCTATATTACAACCCTCAGGATTAGTTAATATTGTTTGTGCTGAAGGCTTTGGTATAGTAAATATTTCCTCCTGGTTTTCGTGAGCGAGCTTTTGCTGTTTTTCCTTAGGTTCTTGGTGAATTATCACTTTTGATGCTCTTTTTTATTTGCTATTATCATTATTAATAAGGATGCTACTGTTATGGAGATGAAGTTAAGTTAACTTAGCTAAACTGTCCTTTCAAATTATCTTCGAGGAAAAGGCTCTTCGTTAATGTGAAACACCAATTTACAATTTTTTGACTCATTTTCTTTTTCTTTATTATTTTACTTCTTGATACATTTAATCTTTTTTCCTTATTTCACTACTTTTCATTACTTTAATTCTATTTCCTTATTTACTACCTTTCATTACTTTAATTCTATTTCCTTATTTACTACCTTTCATTACTTTAATTCGTTCTTGTTAATTTCATTTTGTCGTAGTTGCTTGTTTACTATCCCTCGTCTCCTTGAATCCTCCTTTAACTGATATAATTCCTGAATTAGTTGATTCTTCCTCAACTCGTCTTGCTCTTCTTCTATTGCCTCATTCAGGCGGGCTATCAGAACGCGCAGACGCCTTCGGACACCACCACGCCGCTTCTTTTTATCGTCCGTCTCGTGGAGTGGACTTTTTCGTGCGTTGAACGGGGGTGGCAAGCAAGGGAGAATCACTGGCACTGGTTGTGTAGTTTTGAGAATAATTGCATTCTCGGCACGACGTATTTGACGTTGGCGATACTCCTCTATGGAGATAGGTCTTGGTCCGGCCCTGGGATCCTCGGCCAAGGCTCTCCTTAAATCCTCGTTATGGACCTGCACAGGTGGCATAGTTCTATCTCTGTGTAAGACATTGTTAGTGACATAAAACTGCGTAGTTAAATTTCAAATTAAAAAATACACGGTAGAAGCAAACCCTAAAAGTTTGCCTAACTCACCTCGTTAATCGATTCAGAATTTCCCACAACAAAAAGGCGTATGGAGTTTTCTTAATTTCCTCCCAAATTTTAAAGGAAATATTTCAAAATCACAACTTTGTTTAAAGATTGAATAAAAATAGGACCAAGCCTCTTTCACTTTTAAATTAGGGCAATTTAGAGTTTGAGACACTTCTTTAAAATATTTCTGAGGTTTATGTATTTCTTTAAAATATTTCTAAGTTCACTTCAGCAAAATGTTTCTAAGTTTTATTTATTTTTGGTAAAATATTTCTATGTTTAATTCACTTTTTTCTTAAAGTGATTCTAAGTTTTATGTATTTTGGTAAAATATTTCTATGTTTAATTCACTTTTTTAAAATGATTCTAAGTTTTAATTTTAATTTAAATTCAAACACTTCAAAGATGATCAACTCTGCTTACAAAGTTTTGGCCAGTTTCAGCCGGTCTTGTAGCAGCGGTTCGACCTTCTTTGAAAATTTTAAAAACACTCTCCCTTTTTTGTCACTAACTTCTTTCTTATATAGTTTATTTTTAGCTTGCCTCGCCAAAAATTCACTATTTGTTGTTATTATTGATTTCCGTTGGATTTAATATTTTTTCGCCGAAATTGTGAAAATTTATTTAATGGAATTTTTTTTTATTTCCGCTCATGATTTCCGTTATATGCAATTTCAGGTGCATGAACTTGGTGTTTTTGTTTTTGTTCTGGATTCTGAACTTTCGTTTCCTGAGGTAAATGCGCTGGCCTACTTTTGTCCACAGGTCTGCATTGTTGTTGTCTTGTTAAAGCTCTTAATATATAAAGCTTTTATTAATTATAAGCTCTTAAGCTCTTTGTTTATAAAAGTTTTTATTTTAGACTTAAACCTAAATGACATTCTTCAAACGATCTTAAGTCTAGACACAATATATATATATATTATTATTTATTGGCACATGTACCAATCATTCTTATATCCTATTGGAACTAATTTTATACTTTTATTCCTTATTTATTCTTATATCCTAATTGCTATTAATTTTATAGTTTTATTTATTTTTCCCGATCATTTTTATATCCTAACATTTCCTCCCCCTTTTTTTTTGAAAACCATTGCCTGGAGGGGAATGTTTTAAAAAAAATTGTTTTTTTTTTTTTTTTTTTTCTTTTTTTTTTTACAAAAAGGGTTAGCCCATATACCATTGTAGTATTACACTACTACAGCAGTATCTACTACTATAACACCATTCTCTTTTTTATTTATTTATTTATATTTTCTTTTTCTTTTACACCCTAACATTTTCTTGGGGGAATGTTTATATTTTTATTTTGTATTATTATTACATATTTTATAACATTTATCCCAATTAAAAAAAGATTATTGCTTAAATAAAAACATTATTACCTTCTTATTTATTCTTATTTATAATGATAAACATTAAAAAAAAATTATTACTACATATGTATTACTACATACTCTACATAACATTATTTTATATGTGTGTTTCATTAAAATAATTACACATTTCATCAACGTTGTCCAAATAGACCTTCATGTCTTTGTTGTTGAGAATTTGTTGCGTGGATGGCCCGTTGTAGTCGTTGGCATGGCAGAAACTCCTTACTTTATTTCTGACGGGCTCAGGATGCGCTTCATATGTTTCGGCTACTACGTCAAATGGCACATCTCTTCCATGGTACTTTTCTATTGTTTTGGCTACTTTTTCGATCAGTTTTGATCTACGAGGTTCCTCAACGTCTTCACATTTTTTGAGCAAGGATGGATAATTTTGCTCAAGGAATTCCTCCCTGTGAAAAGTGCTTTTCACGTGATGTTCCATGTGGTACTCGTTGGCTCTGATGTTGCACAGGATACATTCATATCTAGGGGATCTATCTTCTTGCGGGACCAGTCTGATGATATATTCGGTCCCGATATATCCTATAGGTTCAGGAAGGTCTTCCATTATATTCTTTCTTGAAAAACTTGTTTGATCCCTTGTTCGCCGGATCGTCCAATATATCGAATTTTGCGAAGCCATTTTGTTTCTTTCTTTCGTTTTTTTTTTTTTTTTGTGTGGGTGTTAATTGTGTTTGGTGTTATGTGTGTGGGTGTTAATTGTGTTTGGTGTTATGTGTGTTTTTGTTATATTGGTGGTGTAGTGTCTGATGTGTTTCTCCTTTTCTACAAGATGAAAAGGTGTTTTTGAGTGGTTTTTTTTTGTTTTTATTTTTTTTGTTATGTGTTATTATGTGTTTAATATTTATTTATATTTTTTTTTTGTGTATTGAAGGTTATTTACAAAGACTTTTACTTAACGGTTAATTGGATAGGTTAGTGGGTATCAACTAATAAAATGGGATGGGTTTTGTGAACGAGGGTTGAAATTTTATTATTTATAGCTTGACGCGAAAAGATTTCTTCCTTTTGGAGTTAAAATTAGGCTTGTTTACGGGGTCATTACTCATCTCGGGCGTTGGAGGGGTTGTCATGGTAAGCTGAATTGGATGGTTTTCTTTGGGTTTCCTCAGACGTGCTCGGATGGTTTTTATGGTAAGGAGAAGTATAGCTGTCAGAATTAATGTTACGATTATGCTGTTGATAATGCTATGAGTTCCATGGTTTTCCATTTTACGGCTTAGTTCGGTCTGGTCTAAAGTCTGAGAGAATTCAGTAATATCCTTACTGTGTTTTCGTAAAGAGGCAGAGTATTGGTTATGCCCAATTATTTGGAAGGTTTCCGTGTTGTTTATTGTTGTTTCCAATTGTTCTGGAACATTGAATTGGGGAATTTTGGGGACATATGAGTAAAATTTATGCTCGGGGATTTCGCTTTCTGGGCTGTCTTCGTAGGGTAGGTCGAGGTAATTTATTGTAAAAGTGCATGGCTTTGTTAGAGTAAGGATTCCTGTTCCTTGTAAGTGAGTTAGTTGTACATTGTTTTTGCAATGTATGCGAAGTACTTTTGCAGTGCCAAGGGTGAAAAGCCAAGTATTCTTGGTAGAAAGTTTGATTAGTATATCTGGATTTTGTGTTAGTATACGGTATTTACAGTTATTATTAGTGTATTTTTCATTAATTATATTTAGAAGGCAGTAACTGGGGTCGAACCCAAGGACTTTAACTTGCGTTTGTTGGCATATATATCAATTTTTAGTTGAGATGCTATTCGTCTTGTAACAATCACGCTGGAAATTTGCACTGGTATATTTCAGATAAGGATGGCTACCTGGGTTTTTAAAAAGAAAGTTGGAATCGAGATCGAGTAAAAGGGTAGTGTTTGTTGATTGGGGTAGGGGCAGTGGATAAATTCTCTGGATGCTGAACTCGGTAGATTCTAGTATGGGTAGATCTACCCGTATATACATTGTGGTGTTATTCACCAAAAACCGTATTTTGGATATTTGAGACATGGTTGGTAGGTCATGGAACAGCTTATGGGTCGGGTGATGCTGAGCGATTTTCTGAATTACTTCTTGAAATGTGTCGGGGTCTATGATTAGTGGGTGAATTTTCCCTATTGAGAGCGAATTTAGAATAACATATTGTTCGTTTAAATGGGTTGATATTTGTTGAAGGGTTAGAGTGATGAAAGCGATAAGTTCATTGGCGTTGGTTTTTAAGTGTTCCAAATTGATAATTTTGTTTTGTTTAATAGTTTCTGAATGGAGTTGTTTTTCCAGATCCTGGAATCTGGTTGATAATTTGGCTTCGTTTGAGCTGATATTTTTCAATGTTGCGCTTAAGATATCTGTGGTGGACTTTATGAGGGATGTTTGTTTTTGCATGAGATGTATGTTGTCGGTGTCATGTTTTTCTAATGTTTGTAGCCGGGAATATATTTTATCGCTATCTTCTGCATCCATTGTTCCGAGTAGAAATTTTGCCAATTTTCCACCGGTATCTATTAATCCACGCTTACTTCTGTTATTGGTTGACAAAATTGTTTTTAACCCTCTGAGTTTATTTTTTATTCCTTTAACTAGGTGTTGTATTTCGGATATCCAGGAATCACACATGTTAGACGTGTAATACTCTTGAATGAGCCTACATATCTTCTCTATATGTTTTTCGCAGCTTTGGGTGAATTTTAAAGATTCCTCCTCGCTTGTCATACTTAACTGGGTGATAATTTTCCATGTCGTTTTGTACAAAATCGCTCTCCCATTGTCTTCAAGAAATAGGGTGGTGTGGTTGAGAGATAGAATCTGAGTTTGAGCCTCTGCTAACCTCAGGAAACAGGTGATTAGAATGGTTAATTTCAACATCTTCCTGGAAGACGTAAAAAGAAAGATGATAAAGTCTTTGTGGGAGTGTAGTGTTATTAGAAAAAATTCTTGGCTTTGTGTTCGTGTATCCTGGGTACATGGATATTTTTATCGTATTGTATTTTGGATATTTATTTACTGGAAATGTTATGTTTATGTGTTATTAAAACAATTTAAGGCGGTTGTTGTGGACTCGCCGAAGTTTTTCCCGATCTTGATAGTGCAATTGACGTCACTGTTTATTTTCGTTACTTCATAGGGGCCTGTCCAGATTGGGGATAATTTATGTTTTTTAATGGGGTTCCGGAGTAATACTTTATCGCCTACGTGTATTTTGGGTATGTGTGAGGTTTTATCATATTGTATTTTGGAGATTTCTTTACTTGCTTTTAGGTTTTCCCGCGCTTTTCTGTGAATGTTTCGCATTTTTGCTTGCACATAGGTGCAATAGTCGTTAAAGTTGTATAATGGCTCTGGGGCTTTCGTAAGGTTACTTGGGATGGGATGCTTGAAACCGTATAGTGCGAAAACAGGTGAGAATTTACTGCTTGAATGAGGGGTATTATTATATGCCATGGCGGCTTCACCTAGCCAATCGTCCTACTCTGTTGGGTTTCCATCTACGACGTTCCGTAAGTACTCAATGAGGGGTCGATGTGCCCGTTCTAGGCTTCCGTTGGCTTGGGGATGGTAAGCTGTTGTTTGTATCTTTTTGATATATAGCAGTTTACAGAGCCTTTTAAACAGATCACTGAGGAAATTTGTGCCCTGGTCGGTGATTAACTTTTCCGGAATAACAAAGTATTTTAGAATTATATTTTTATAGAAACAGTTTGCTACTGTTTCCGCTTCGCAGTTTGGGATAGGGAAGCAGTCCAGGAGTTTGGTCAAGTCGTCCTGGAAGGTGAGTATGTACTTGTTTCCGTTATTGGATAAAGGTAGGGGTCCAACTATATCCAAATAAACTTTTTCAAATGGTTGTGCTGCGGTATCACTAATTACCATCGGCATTTTAGTCGCTTTGCTTGCTTTATTTCGCTTGCATTTGATGCATTGTCCGATGTGATTTTTAATATCTTCGTACATGTTTTTCCAGTGGAAATGTTGCCTGATATTGTTGTAGGTCCGTTGGATTCCTGAACGCCTAGTGGGCTATCATGATAGTCCTTTAGTATAGTTTTGACGTCTGCTGGTTTAGTTATCTCTTTTACATCTGTATCTAGAAAATCTGGCAATTCCTCGGAGGAATTGGATCTAGGTATATTGAGGTTTTTGTCCGTCTTTAATGCCTCTCGCTCTTTTTGAGCGCGAGTGGTCACTAGACATACTTTTTCCTCTTTGCCTGAGCAGTTTGTTAGTTCTGGCTTTTCTTTTTCTTCCCCTAGGTTATGTTTTTCCTTGGGTTGATCTGTGTTTTCAGGTGGCAGGAGGAACTCTAATTGTGCTGGCTTGTACTCTATGTTGTAGTCGTATTCCGAGAGTTTGTGATGGAACCGGACGAGACGTGATGTGGGGTCCTTTACGTTGAAAATCCCTTTGAGTGGTTTGTGATCGGTGTATACGGTAAATTTCCGCCCGTATAAATAACAACGGAAATTTTTGGTTGCCCAAACAATAGCTAGTAATTCCCTTTCAATGGTGGAGTACCTCCGTTCGGCTCCATTTAGGGTGCGGCTGGCGTAAGCCATTGGCTGATCTTTTCCTGGATCTCCTTGGGAGAGGACGGCTCCCATTGCGTCTGCGCTTGCGTCAGTGGTCAGGGTGAATGGTAGGCTAAAATCGGGATAAATTAATAACGGTGGGGTTACCAATAGTTTTTTGAGGGTCTCGAAAGCCGTTTCACATTCCTCCGACCATTTAAATTTGTTATTTTTCCTTAAGATTTTATTAATGGGTTCGGCTATTTTGGAGAAGTTTGGGATGAATTTTCTGTAATAATTCGCGAGTCCGAGGAAGGACTGGACTTGTCTTATTGTTCTAGGGCGTGGGAATTCCTGTACGCATTTAATTTTTGCTGGATCGGGTAATGCCCCGTCTGGTGAACATTTATGTCCGAGGTAAGTGATTTCTTTTCGCAGAAAGTGACACTTTTCTGGTTGTAATTTCAAGTTGTGCTCCCTTAATCGTTGGAAGATAGCTTCTAATTTGTCGTTGTGATCCTTTATATTTTTCCCGTAAACCACGATGTCGTCTAAATAGACAAAGCACTTAAATCCTTGTAGTCCACTCAGGACTACATTCATAAGTCGTTGGAAAGTTGCAGGTGCCCCTTTTAATCCGAAAGGCATCCTGTTGAATTCATAATGCCCTTGTGCCGTGCTGAATGCGGTTTTTGGTCGGTCCCGTTTGTCTACGCATACCTGGTGATATCCATTTGCTAGATCCAATGTGGAGAAGTAGCGTGAGTGTCCTAATTGATCTAGGATATCGTCAATACGTGGTAGCGGAAAGGCATCACCGATTGTTAGGTGATTTAACTTGCGGAAATCTACCACGACACGCCATCTTTTTTCTCCATCTGGACTGTCTTTCTTTGGGACTACTAGCAAAGGCGAGTTCCAAGGGCTTTTACTTGGGACTATGATGTCATTGATTAGCATTTCTTCTATTTGCTCATCAATGATTAACCTTTGCTTTTCTGGCAATCGGTACATTTTTTGGTTTGCCGGACTTTCAGTCGGCATCGTAAGTATTTCATGGGTTAAAGTGGAGGTGTGAGTTAACTTGTCACCTGGTAAATGAAATATGTCATTATATTCTTGGCATAATTCTGTTATTGAACTAAGTTCTTCTGGATTTAAATGCTTATCCAGATCTAGGTTGTCGAAAAGTTGCTGGGATCTCCTGTGGTTGGTTCTTGTATGGTACTCCAAAGGGTTGTTGTATTGTGAATTTAGGGGTTGTATGTTGTAGTTATTTAAGGAAAGCAGACTGGGCTTAATCGTCGTTAAAACTTCTTCGTTTTCATTTATATTTATAATGGGTACTACCATGCGATTGTCTTTTGCTTTTATTATGCAGTTTCCTAGATAGACTCCTTTAGCTATTTTTTGTTGGGGCATATGAATTCTCCCCTTTTGTCTGTGCTTATCTCTAAAAGATTTTCAGTTCATCCCGGGATCAGGATTTTTTCCAGGGGTATTATTTTTTTTAACCGGTCAGACGTTGGAGCGTTACCCTTTTCAGTGGTGGTAAGCTTTGTCCTGGGGCTTTGTACCATTTCCTTAGGTTTATTAACTGTGGTTGTTTGTTTTGTTTGTTCCAGCTTCCGTTTCTTAGGAGTATTGGATGAGGTGTCAAGAGGTACCGTTGGACCTTGATTATTTGTTATTGGAATAGAGAGAGCCTGAATTTGTTCCTTGCGAGGGAAAGTACTAACCTGCCGGTTAGATATTGGAATATTGAGGGGCTTGTTATTTTCCTTGCGAGGGAAAGTATGAACTTGTTTGGGTTCCTCAATATTACTCCGGATTGGAATGCTAAATCTTTCTTTATTTTCCTTGTGAGGGAATGAAAGCGCTTGCTTGGGTCCCTTAATATTACAATTTTTTCTTAGGAAATCGTATCCTAGTATGCCATCTCCCGGTATTTGTACTTTCTCATTTAGGATATGAAATTCGCATGGTATAGGGGATTCCGTTAATATTTTACCAGTGCATTTTCCTTGTGTAAATCCCATCCCAAAGGCTGTGGAAATTGTCGTCACATCCTGGGTTATTGGGATTGAAGGTTTAGTTACGTTTCTTTTGATGAAACTTACTTCCGCACCAGTGTCAATTATTAATTCGGCTTTTCCTCCTTTTGCTATATCTATCGGTATTTGGGCTGTGCATAGTCTAGGTGATAGTAATTAGTAATTATTCCCTAACGAATTATTTCAGATCCTGAATCCAAGCCCGATCCCGATTGATACACCGAAAAATTGTTGTATTGTTCATTTTATTGTAGAATTGTTCATTCTACCATGTAACAAACTTTCTATAATCTGTTTCCTTAAAATTTAGGCGACTTTTGTTTATATAAGTTAAAACAATTTTTGTTTTTACTTTTTATATTAAAGAAGTACGAGTATTTATTAATTTTAGCATAAAATTTGCTTATTACACAATTTATAATTATTATTATTATTTTACTAAAAAAATTGAAAACATTCGAAAACAATTAAGTACAATTAGAAACAAATTAATTAATATTTTAATATAAAAATGAGCAGTGACTCCTGTCACTGCGAAGATTGAAACTAGAGTGAAGCTCCCAAGATTTATTAAGTATCAACATCCGCCACACGATGGAGAATTTGCTGACGTAAGTATGAGAAAAATATTAGCTTGCCACAGCCGCCAGACGATAATGAATATGCTGCGGTAAGTGTAATTTTGTTTATGTTAAGTTATAATTTTGTTCAAGTTAGTTCATATGACGAAGAATTTGCTGAGGTAAGTGTAGTTTTGTTTATTATAGTTTAGTTAGTCACATTAACTCTTCCCCCTTTAAATTTGAATGTCCTCATTCAAAAGAATGATCCTTCGTAGAGTTTGGACATGCGTTTTCCTATATTACAACCCTCAGGATTAGTTAATATTGTTTGTGCTGAAGGCTTTGGTATAGTAAATATTTCCTCCTGGTTTTCGTGAGCGAGCTTTTGCTGTTTTTCCTTAGGTTCTTGGTGAATTATCACTTTTGATGCTCTTTTTTATTTGCTATTATCATTATTAATAAGGATGCTACTGTTATGGAGATGAAGTTAAGTTAACTTAGCTAAACTGTCCTTTCAAATTATCTTCGAGGAAAAGGCTCTTCGTTAATGTGAAACACCAATTTACAATTTTTTGACTCATTTTCTTTTTCTTTATTATTTTACTTCTTGATACATTTAATCTTTTTTCCTTATTTCACTACTTTTCATTACTTTAATTCTATTTCCTTATTTACTACCTTTCATTACTTTAATTCTATTTCCTTATTTACTACCTTTCATTACTTTAATTCGTTCTTGTTAATTTCATTTTGTCGTAGTTGCTTGTTTACTATCCCTCGTCTCCTTGAATCCTCCTTTAACTGATGTAATTCCTGAATTAGTTGATTCTTCCTCAACTCGTCTTGCTCTTCTTCTATTGCCTCATTCAGGCGGGCTATCAGAACGCGCAGACGCCTTCGGACACCACCACGCCGCTTCTTTTTATCGTCCGTCTCGTGGAGTGGACTTTTTCGTGCGTTGAACGGGGGTGGCAAGCAAGGGAGAATCACTGGCACTGGTTGTGTAGTTTTGAGAATAATTGCATTCTCGGCACGACGTATTTGACGTTGGCGATACTCCTCTATGGAGATAGGTCTTGGTCCGGCCCTGGGATCCTCGGCCAAGGCTCTCCTTAAATCCTCGTTATGGACCTGCACAGGTGGCATAGTTCTATCTCTGTGTAAGACATTGTTAGTGACATAAAACTGCGTAGTTAAATTTCAAATTAAAAAATACACGGTAGAAGCAAACCCTAAAAGTTTGCCTAACTCACCTCGTTAATCGATTCAGAATTTCCCACAACAAAAAGGCGTATGGAGTTTTCTTAATTTCCTCCCAAATTTTAAAGGAAATATTTCAAAATCACAACTTTGTTTAAAGATTGAATAAAAATAGGACCAAGCCTCTTTCACTTTTAAATTAGGGCAATTTAGAGTTTGAGACACTTCTTTAAAATATTTCTGAGGTTTATGTATTTCTTTAAAATATTTCTAAGTTCACTTCAGCAAAATGTTTCTAAGTTTTATTTATTTTTGGTAAAATATTTCTATGTTTAATTCACTTTTTTCTTAAAGTGATTCTAAGTTTTATGTATTTTGGTAAAATATTTCTATGTTTAATTCACTTTTTTAAAATGATTCTAAGTTTTAATTTTAATTTAAATTCAAACACTTCAAAGATGATCAACTCTGCTTACAAAGTTTTGGCCAGTTTCAGCCGGTCTTGTAGCAGCGGTTCGACCTTCTTTGAAAATTTTAAAAACACTCTCCCTTTTTTGTCACTAACTTCTTTCTTATATAGTTTATTTTTAGCTTGCCTCGCCAAAAATTCACTATTTGTTGTTATTATTGATTTCCGTTGGATTTAATATTTTTTCGCCGAAATTGTGAAAATTTATTTAATGGAATTTTTTTTTATTTCCGCTCATGATTTCCGTTATATGCAATTTCAGGTGCATGAACTTGGTGTTTTTGTTTTTGTTCTGGATTCTGAACTTTCGTTTCCTGAGGTAAATGCGCTGGCCTACTTTTGTCCACAGGTCTGCATTGTTGTTGTCTTGTTAAAGCTCTTAATATATAAAGCTTTTATTAATTATAAGCTCTTAAGCTCTTTGTTTATAAAAGTTTTTATTTTAGACTTAAACCTAAATGACATTCTTCAAACGATCTTAAGTCTAGACACAATATATATATATATTATTATTTATTGGCACATGTACCAATCATTCTTATATCCTATTGGAACTAATTTTATACTTTTATTCCTTATTTATTCTTATATCCTAATTGCTATTAATTTTATAGTTTTATTTATTTTTCCCGATCATTTTTATATCCTAACATTTCCTCCCCCTTTTTTTTTGAAAAACATTGCCTGGAGGGGAATGTTTTAAAAAAAATTGTTTTTTTTTTTTTTTTTTTTCTTTTTTTTTTTACAAAAAGGGTTAGCCCATATACCATTGTAGTATTACACTACTACAGCAGTATCTACTACTATAACACCATTCTCTTTTTTATTTATTTATTTATATTTTCTTTTTCTTTTACACCCTAACATTTTCTTGGGGGAATGTTTATATTTTTATTTTGTATTATTATTACATATTTTATAACATTTATCCCAATTAAAAAAAGATTATTGCTTAAATAAAAACATTATTACCTTCTTATTTATTCTTATTTATAATGATAAACATTAAAAAAAAATTATTACTACATATGTATTACTACATACTCTACATAACATTATTTTATATGTGTGTTTCATTAAAATAATTACACATTTCATCAACGTTGTCCAAATAGACCTTCATGTCTTTGTTGTTGAGAATTTGTTGCGTGGATGGCCCGTTGTAGTCGTTGGCATGGCAGAAACTCCTTACTTTATTTCTGACGGGCTCAGGATGCGCTTCATATGTTTCGGCTACTACGTCAAATGGCACATCTCTTCCATGGTACTTTTCTATTGTTTTGGCTACTTTTTCGATCAGTTTTGATCTACGAGGTTCCTCAACGTCTTCACATTTTTTGAGCAAGGATGGATAATTTTGCTCAAGGAATTCCTCCCTGTGAAAAGTGCTTTTCACGTGATGTTCCATGTGGTACTCGTTGGCTCTGATGTTGCACAGGATACATTCATATCTAGGGGATCTATCTTCTTGCGGGACCAGTCTGATGATATATTCGGTCCCGATATATCCTATAGGTTCAGGAAGGTCTTCCATTATATTCTTTCTTGAAAAACTTGTTTGATCCCTTGTTCGCCGGATCGTCCAATATATCGAATTTTGCGAAGCCATTTTGTTTCTTTCTTTCGTTTTTTTTTTTTTTTTGTGTGGGTGTTAATTGTGTTTGGTGTTATGTGTGTGGGTGTTAATTGTGTTTGGTGTTATGTGTGTTTTTGTTATATTGGTGGTGTAGTGTCTGACGTGTTTCTCCTTTTCTACAAGATGAAAAGGTGTTTTTGAGTGGTTTTTTTTTGTTTTTATTTTTTTTGTTATGTGTTATTATGTGTTTAATATTTATTTATATTTTTTTTTTGTGTATTGAAGGTTATTTACAAAGACTTTTACTTAACGGTTAATTGGATAGGTTAGTGGGTATCAACTAATAAAATGGGATGGGTTTTGTGAACGAGGGTTGAAATTTTATTATTTATAGCTTGACGCGAAAAGATTTCTTCCTTTTGGAGTTAAAATTAGGCTTGTTTACGGGGTCATTACTCATCTCGGGCGTTGGAGGGGTTGTCATGGTAAGCTGAATTGGATGGTTTTCTTTGGGTTTCCTCAGACGTGCTCGGATGGTTTTTATGGTAAGGAGAAGTATAGCTGTCAGAATTAATGTTACGATTATGCTGTTGATAATGCTATGAGTTCCATGGTTTTCCATTTTACGGCTTAGTTCGGTCTGGTCTAAAGTCTGAGAGAATTCAGTAATATCCTTACTGTGTTTTCGTAAAGAGGCAGAGTATTGGTTATGCCCAATTATTTGGAAGGTTTCCGTGTTGTTTATTGTTGTTTCCAATTGTTCTGGAACATTGAATTGGGGAATTTTGGGGACATATGAGTAAAATTTATGCTCGGGGATTTCGCTTTCTGGGCTGTCTTCGTAGGGTAGGTCGAGGTAATTTATTGTAAAAGTGCATGGCTTTGTTAGAGTAAGGATTCCTGTTCCTTGTAAGTGAGTTAGTTGTACATTGTTTTTGCAATGTATGCGAAGTACTTTTGCAGTGCCAAGGGTGAAAAGCCAAGTATTCTTGGTAGAAAGTTTGATTAGTATATCTGGATTTTGTGTTAGTATACGGTATTTACAGTTATTATTAGTGTATTTTTCATTAATTATATTTAGAAGGCAGTAACTGGGGTCGAACCCAAGGACTTTAACTTGCGTTTGTTGGCATATATATCAATTTTTAGTTGAGATGCTATTCGTCTTGTAACAATCACGCTGGAAATTTGCACTGGTATATTTCAGATAAGGATGGCTACCTGGGTTTTTAAAAAGAAAGTTGGAATCGAGATCGAGTAAAAGGGTAGTGTTTGTTGATTGGGGTAGGGGCAGTGGATAAATTCTCTGGATGCTGAACTCGGTAGATTCTAGTATGGGTAGATCTACCCGTATATACATTGTGGTGTTATTCACCAAAAACCGTATTTTGGATATTTGAGACATGGTTGGTAGGTCATGGAACAGCTTATGGGTCGGGTGATGCTGAGCGATTTTCTGAATTACTTCTTGAAATGTGTCGGGGTCTATGATTAGTGGGTGAATTTTCCCTATTGAGAGCGAATTTAGAATAACATATTGTTCGTTTAAATGGGTTGATATTTGTTGAAGGGTTAGAGTGATGAAAGCGATAAGTTCATTGGCGTTGGTTTTTAAGTGTTCCAAATTGATAATTTTGTTTTGTTTAATAGTTTCTGAATGGAGTTGTTTTTCCAGATCCTGGAATCTGGTTGATAATTTGGCTTCGTTTGAGCTGATATTTTTCAATGTTGCGCTTAAGATATCTGTGGTGGACTTTATGAGGGATGTTTGTTTTTGCATGAGATGTATGTTGTCGGTGTCATGTTTTTCTAATGTTTGTAGCCGGGAATATATTTTATCGCTATCTTCTGCATCCATTGTTCCGAGTAGAAATTTTGCCAATTTTCCACCGGTATCTATTAATCCACGCTTACTTCTGTTATTGGTTGACAAAATTGTTTTTAACCCTCTGAGTTTATTTTTTATTCCTTTAACTAGGTGTTGTATTTCGGATATCCAGGAATCACACATGTTAGACGTGTAATACTCTTGAATGAGCCTACATATCTTCTCTATATGTTTTTCGCAGCTTTGGGTGAATTTTAAAGATTCCTCCTCGCTTGTCATACTTAACTGGGTGATAATTTTCCATGTCGTTTTGTACAAAATCGCTCTCCCATTGTCTTCAAGAAATAGGGTGGTGTGGTTGAGAGATAGAATCTGAGTTTGAGCCTCTGCTAACCTCAGGAAACAGGTGATTAGAATGGTTAATTTCAACATCTTCCTGGAAGACGTAAAAAGAAAGATGATAAAGTCTTTGTGGGAGTGTAGTGTTATTAGAAAAAATTCTTGGCTTTGTGTTCGTGTATCCTGGGTACATGGATATTTTTATCGTATTGTATTTTGGATATTTATTTACTGGAAATGTTATGTTTATGTGTTATTAAAACAATTTAAGGCGGTTGTTGTGGACTCGCCGAAGTTTTTCCCGATCTTGATAGTGCAATTGACGTCACTGTTTATTTTCGTTACTTCATAGGGGCCTGTCCAGATTGGGGATAATTTATGTTTTTTAATGGGGTTCCGGAGTAATACTTTATCGCCTACGTGTATTTTGGGTATGTGTGAGGTTTTATCATATTGTATTTTGGAGATTTCTTTACTTGCTTTTAGGTTTTCCCGCGCTTTTCTGTGAATGTTTCGCATTTTTGCTTGCACATAGGTGCAATAGTCGTTAAAGTTGTATAATGGCTCTGGGGCTTTCGTAAGGTTACTTGGGATGGGATGCTTGAAACCGTATAGTGCGAAAACAGGTGAGAATTTACTGCTTGAATGAGGGGTATTATTATATGCCATGGCGGCTTCACCTAGCCAATCGTCCTACTCTGTTGGGTTTCCATCTACGACGTTCCGTAAGTACTCAATGAGGGGTCGATGTGCCCGTTCTAGGCTTCCGTTGGCTTGGGGATGGTAAGCTGTTGTTTGTATCTTTTTGATATATAGCAGTTTACAGAGCCTTTTAAACAGATCACTGAGGAAATTTGTGCCCTGGTCGGTGATTAACTTTTCCGGAATAACAAAGTATTTTAGAATTATATTTTTATAGAAACAGTTTGCTACTGTTTCCGCTTCGCAGTTTGGGATAGGGAAGCAGTCCAGGAGTTTGGTCAAGTCGTCCTGGAAGGTGAGTATGTACTTGTTTCCGTTATTGGATAAAGGTAGGGGTCCAACTATATCCAAATAAACTTTTTCAAATGGTTGTGCTGCGGTATCACTAATTACCATCGGCATTTTAGTCGCTTTGCTTGCTTTATTTCGCTTGCATTTGATGCATTGTCCGATGTGATTTTTAATATCTTCGTACATGTTTTTCCAGTGGAAATGTTGCCTGATATTGTTGTAGGTCCGTTGGATTCCTGAACGCCTAGTGGGCTATCATGATAGTCCTTTAGTATAGTTTTGACGTCTGCTGGTTTAGTTATCTCTTTTACATCTGTATCTAGAAAATCTGGCAATTCCTCGGAGGAATTGGATCTAGGTATATTGAGGTTTTTGTCCGTCTTTAATGCCTCTCGCTCTTTTTGAGCGCGAGTGGTCACTAGACATACTTTTTCCTCTTTGCCTGAGCAGTTTGTTAGTTCTGGCTTTTCTTTTTCTTCCCCTAGGTTATGTTTTTCCTTGGGTTGATCTGTGTTTTCAGGTGGCAGGAGGAACTCTAATTGTGCTGGCTTGTACTCTATGTTGTAGTCGTATTCCGAGAGTTTGTGATGGAACCGGACGAGACGTGATGTGGGGTCCTTTACGTTGAAAATCCCTTTGAGTGGTTTGTGATCGGTGTATACGGTAAATTTCCGCCCGTATAAATAACAACGGAAATTTTTGGTTGCCCAAACAATAGCTAGTAATTCCCTTTCAATGGTGGAGTACCTCCGTTCGGCTCCATTTAGGGTGCGGCTGGCGTAAGCCATTGGCTGATCTTTTCCTGGATCTCCTTGGGAGAGGACGGCTCCCATTGCGTCTGCGCTTGCGTCAGTGGTCAGGGTGAATGGTAGGCTAAAATCGGGATAAATTAATAACGGTGGGGTTACCAATAGTTTTTTGAGGGTCTCGAAAGCCGTTTCACATTCCTCCGACCATTTAAATTTGTTATTTTTCCTTAAGATTTTATTAATGGGTTCGGCTATTTTGGAGAAGTTTGGGATGAATTTTCTGTAATAATTCGCGAGTCCGAGGAAGGACTGGACTTGTCTTATTGTTCTAGGGCGTGGGAATTCCTGTACGCATTTAATTTTTGCTGGATCGGGTAATGCCCCGTCTGGTGAACATTTATGTCCGAGGTAAGTGATTTCTTTTCGCAGAAAGTGACACTTTTCTGGTTGTAATTTCAAGTTGTGCTCCCTTAATCGTTGGAAGATAGCTTCTAATTTGTCGTTGTGATCCTTTATATTTTTCCCGTAAACCACGATGTCGTCTAAATAGACAAAGCACTTAAATCCTTGTAGTCCACTCAGGACTACATTCATAAGTCGTTGGAAAGTTGCAGGTGCCCCTTTTAATCCGAAAGGCATCCTGTTGAATTCATAATGCCCTTGTGCCGTGCTGAATGCGGTTTTTGGTCGGTCCCGTTTGTCTACGCATACCTGGTGATATCCATTTGCTAGATCCAATGTGGAGAAGTAGCGTGAGTGTCCTAATTGATCTAGGATATCGTCAATACGTGGTAGCGGAAAGGCATCACCGATTGTTAGGTGATTTAACTTGCGGAAATCTACCACGACACGCCATCTTTTTTCTCCATCTGGACTGTCTTTCTTTGGGACTACTAGCAAAGGCGAGTTCCAAGGGCTTTTACTTGGGACTATGATGTCATTGATTAGCATTTCTTCTATTTGCTCATCAATGATTAACCTTTGCTTTTCTGGCAATCGGTACATTTTTTGGTTTGCCGGACTTTCAGTCGGCATCGTAAGTATTTCATGGGTTAAAGTGGAGGTGTGAGTTAACTTGTCACCTGGTAAATGAAATATGTCATTATATTCTTGGCATAATTCTGTTATTGAACTAAGTTCTTCTGGATTTAAATGCTTATCCAGATCTAGGTTGTCGAAAAGTTGCTGGGATCTCCTGTGGTTGGTTCTTGTATGGTACTCCAAAGGGTTGTTGTATTGTGAATTTAGGGGTTGTATGTTGTAGTTATTTAAGGAAAGCAGACTGGGCTTAATCGTCGTTAAAACTTCTTCGTTTTCATTTATATTTATAATGGGTACTACCATGCGATTGTCTTTTGCTTTTATTATGCAGTTTCCTAGATAGACTCCTTTAGCTATTTTTTGTTGGGGCATATGAATTCTCCCCTTTTGTCTGTGCTTATCTCTAAAAGATTTTCAGTTCATCCCGGGATCAGGATTTTTTCCAGGGGTATTATTTTTTTTAACCGGTCAGACGTTGGAGCGTTACCCTTTTCAGTGGTGGTAAGCTTTGTCCTGGGGCTTTGTACCATTTCCTTAGGTTTATTAACTGTGGTTGTTTGTTTTGTTTGTTCCAGCTTCCGTTTCTTAGGAGTATTGGATGAGGTGTCAAGAGGTACCGTTGGACCTTGATTATTTGTTATTGGAATAGAGAGAGCCTGAATTTGTTCCTTGCGAGGGAAAGTACTAACCTGCCGGTTAGATATTGGAATATTGAGGGGCTTGTTATTTTCCTTGCGAGGGAAAGTATGAACTTGTTTGGGTTCCTCAATATTACTCCGGATTGGAATGCTAAATCTTTCTTTATTTTCCTTGCGAGGGAATGAAAGCGCTTGCTTGGGTCCCTTAATATTACAATTTTTTCTTAGGAAATCGTATCCTAGTATGCCATCTCCCGGTATTTGTACTTTCTCATTTAGGATATGAAATTCGCATGGTATAGGGGATTCCGTTAATATTTTACCAGTGCATTTTCCTTGTGTAAATCCCATCCCAAAGGCTGTGGAAATTGTCGTCACATCCTGGGTTATTGGGATTGAAGGTTTAGTTACGTTTCTTTTGATGAAACTTACTTCCGCACCAGTGTCAATTATTAATTCGGCTTTTCCTCCTTTTGCTATATCTATCGGTATTTGGGCTGTGCATAGTCTAGGTGATAGTAATTAGTAATTATTCCCTAACGAATTATTTCAGATCCTGAATCCAAGCCCGATCCCGATTGATACACCGAAAAATTGTTGTATTGTTCATTTTATTGTAGAATTGTTCATTCTACCATGTAACAAACTTTCTATAATCTGTTTCCTTAAAATTTAGGCGACTTTTGTTTATATAAGTTAAAACAATTTTTGTTTTTACTTTTTATATTAAAGAAGTACGAGTATTTATTAATTTTAGCATAAAATTTGCTTATTACACAATTTATAATTATTATTATTATTTTACTAAAAAAATTGAAAACATTCGAAAACAATTAAGTACAATTAGAAACAAATTAATTAATATTTTAATATAAAAATGAGCAGTGACTCCTGTCACTGCGAAGATTGAAACTAGAGTGAAGCTCCCAAGATTTATTAAGTATCAACATCCGCCACACGATGGAGAATTTGCTGACGTAAGTATGAGAAAAATATTAGCTTGCCACAGCCGCCAGACGATAATGAATATGCTGCGGTAAGTGTAATTTTGTTTATGTTAAGTTATAATTTTGTTCAAGTTAGTTCATATGACGAAGAATTTGCTGAGGTAAGTGTAGTTTTGTTTATTATAGTTTAGTTAGTCACATTAACTCTTCCCCCTTTAAATTTGAATGTCCTCATTCAAAAGAATGATCCTTCGTAGAGTTTGGACATGCGTTTTCCTATATTACAACCCTCAGGATTAGTTAATATTGTTTGTGCTGAAGGCTTTGGTATAGTAAATATTTCCTCCTGGTTTTCGTGAGCGAGCTTTTGCTGTTTTTCCTTAGGTTCTTGGTGAATTATCACTTTTGATGCTCTTTTTTATTTGCTATTATCATTATTAATAAGGATGCTACTGTTATGGAGATGAAGTTAAGTTAACTTAGCTAAACTGTCCTTTCAAATTATCTTCGAGGAAAAGGCTCTTCGTTAATGTGAAACACCAATTTACAATTTTTTGACTCATTTTCTTTTTCTTTATTATTTTACTTCTTGATACATTTAATCTTTTTTCCTTATTTCACTACTTTTCATTACTTTAATTCTATTTCCTTATTTACTACCTTTCATTACTTTAATTCTATTTCCTTATTTACTACCTTTCATTACTTTAATTCGTTCTTGTTAATTTCATTTTGTCGTAGTTGCTTGTTTACTATCCCTCGTCTCCTTGAATCCTCCTTTAACTGATATAATTCCTGAATTAGTTGATTCTTCCTCAACTCGTCTTGCTCTTCTTCTATTGCCTCATTCAGGCGGGCTATCAGAACGCGCAGACGCCTTCGGACACCACCACGCCGCTTCTTTTTATCGTCCGTCTCGTGGAGTGGACTTTTTCGTGCGTTGAACGGGGGTGGCAAGCAAGGGAGAATCACTGGCACTGGTTGTGTAGTTTTGAGAATAATTGCATTCTCGGCACGACGTATTTGACGTTGGCGATACTCCTCTATGGAGATAGGTCTTGGTCCGGCCCTGGGATCCTCGGCCAAGGCTCTCCTTAAATCCTCGTTATGGACCTGCACAGGTGGCATAGTTCTATCTCTGTGTAAGACATTGTTAGTGACATAAAACTGCGTAGTTAAATTTCAAATTAAAAAATACACGGTAGAAGCAAACCCTAAAAGTTTGCCTAACTCACCTCGTTAATCGATTCAGAATTTCCCACAACAAAAAGGCGTATGGAGTTTTCTTAATTTCCTCCCAAATTTTAAAGGAAATATTTCAAAATCACAACTTTGTTTAAAGATTGAATAAAAATAGGACCAAGCCTCTTTCACTTTTAAATTAGGGCAATTTAGAGTTTGAGACACTTCTTTAAAATATTTCTGAGGTTTATGTATTTTAAAATATTTCTAAGTTCACTTCGGTAAAATGTTTCTAAGTTTTATTTATTTTTGGTAAAATATTTCTATGTTTAATTCACTTTTTTCTTAAAATGATTCTAAGTTTTATGTATTTTGGTAAAATATTTCTATGTTTAATTCACTTTTTTAAAATGATTCTAAGTTTTAATTTTAATTTAAATTCAAACACTTCAAAGATGATCAACTCTGCTTACAAAGTTTTGGCCAGTTTCAGCCGGTCTTGTAGCAGCGGTTCGACCTTCTTTGAAAATTTTAAAAACACTCTCCCTTTTTTGTCACTAACTTCTTTCTTATATAGTTTATTTTTAGCTTGCCTCGCCAAAAATTCACTATTTGTTGTTATTATTGATTTCCGTTGGATTTAATATTTTTTCGCCAAAATTGTGAAAATTTATTTAATGGAATTTTTTTTTATTTCCGCTCATGATTTCCGTTATATGCAATTTCAGGTGCATGAACTTGGTGTTTTTGTTTTTGTTCTGGATTCTGAACTTTCGTTTCCTGAGGTAAATGCGCTGGCCTACTTTTGTCCACAGGTCTGCATTGTTGTTGTCTTTTTAAAGCTCTTAATATATAAAGCTTTTATTAATTATAAGCTCTTAAGCTCTTTGTTTATAAAAGTTTTTATTTTAGACTTAAACCTAAATGACATTCTTCAAACGATCTTAAGTCTAGACACAATATATATATATATTATTATTTATTGGCACATGTACCAATCATTCTTATATCCTATTGGAACTAATTTTATACTTTTATTCCTTATTTATTCTTATATCCTAATTGCTATTAATTTTATAGTTTTATTTATTTTTCCCGATCATTTTTATATCCTAACATTTCCTCCCCCTTTTTTTTTGAAAAACATTGCCTTGAGGGGAATGTTTTAAAAAAAATTGTTTTTTTTTTTTTTCTTTTTTTTTTTACAAAAAGGGTTAGCCCATATACCATTGTAGTATTACACTACTACAGCAGTATCTACTACTATAACACCATTCTCTTTTTTATTTATTTATTTATATTTTCTTTTTCTTTTACACCCTAACATTTCCTTGGGGGAATGTTTATATTTTTATTTTGTATTATTATTACATATTTTATAACATTTATCCCAATTAAAAAAAGATTATTGCTTAAATAAAAACATTATTACCTTCTTATTTATTCTTATTTATAATGATAAACATTAAAAAAAAATTATTACTACATATGTATTACTACATACTCTACATAACATTATTTTATATGTGTGTTTCATTAAAATAATTACACATTTCATCAACGTTGTCCAAATAGACCTTCATGTCTTTGTTGTTGAGAATTTGTTGCGTGGATGGCCCGTTGTAGTCGTTGGCATGGCAGAAACTCCTTACTTTATTTCTGACGGGCTCAGGATGCGCTTCATATGTTTCGGCTACTACGTCAAATGGCACATCTCTTCCATGGTACTTTTCTATTGTTTTGGCTACTTTTTCGATCAGTTTTGATCTACGAGGTTCCTCAACGTCTTCACATTTTTTGAGCAAGGATGGATAATTTTGCTCAAGGAATTCCTCCCTGTGAAAAGTGCTTTTCACGTGATGTTCCATGTGGTACTCGTTGGCTCTGATGTTGCACAGGATACATTCATATCTAGGGGATCTATCTTCTTGCGGGACCAGTCTGATGATATATTCGGTCCCGATATATCCTATAGGTTCAGGAAGGTCTTCCATTATATTCTTTCTTGAAAAACTTGTTTGATCCCTTGTTCGCCGGATCGTCCAATATATCGAATTTTGCGAAGCCATTTTGTTTCTTTCTTTCGTTTTTTTTTTTTTTGTGTGGGTGTTAATTGTGTTTGGTGTTATGTGTGTGGGTGTTAATTGTGTTTGGTGTTATGTGTGTTTTTGTTATATTGGTGGTGTAGTGTCTGATGTGTTTCTCCTTTTCTACAAGATGAAAAGGTGTTTTTGAGTGGTTTTTTTTGTTTTTATTTTTTTTGTTATGTGTTATTATGTGTTTAATATTTATTTATATTTTTTTTTTGTGTATTGAAGGTTATTTACAAAGACTTTTACTTAACGGTTAATTGGATAGGTTAGTGGGTATCAACTAATAAAATGGGATGGGTTTTGTGGACGAGGGTTGAAATTTTATTATTTATAGCTTGACGCGAAAAGATTTCTTCCTTTTGGAGTTAAATTTAGGCTTGTTTACGGGGTCATTACTCATCTCGGGCGTTGGAGGGGTTGTCATGGTAAGCTGAATTGGATGGTTTTCTTTGGGTTTCCTCAGACGTGCTCGGATGGTTTTTATGGTAAGGAGAAGTATAGCTGTCAGAATTAATGTTACGATTATGCTGTTGATAATGCTATGAGTTCCATGGTTTTCCATTTTACGGCTTAGTTCGGTCTGGTCTAAAGTCTGAGAGAATTCAGTAATATCCTTACTGTGTTTTCGTAAAGAGGCAGAGTATTGGTTATGCCCAATTATTTGGAAGGTTTCCGTGTTGTTTATTGTTGTTTCCAATTGTTCTGGAACATTGAATTGGGGAATTTTGGGGACATATGAGTAAAATTTATGCTCGGGGATTTCGCTTTCTGGGCTGTCTTCGTAGGGTAGGTCGAGGTAATTTATTGTAAAAGTGCATGGCTTTGTTAGAGTAAGGATTCCTGTTCCTTGTAAGTGAGTTAGTTGTACATTGTTTTTGCAATGTATGCGAAGTACTTTTGCAGTGCCAAGGGTGAAAAGCCAAGTATTCTTGGTAGAAAGTTTGATTAGTATATCTGGATTTTGTGTTAGTATACGGTATTTACAGTTATTATTAGTGTATTTTTCATTAATTATATTTAGAAGGCAGTAACTGGGGTCGAACCCAAGGACTTTAACTTGCGTTTGTTGGCATATATATCAATTTTTAGTTGAGATGCTATTCGTCTTGTAACAATCACGCTGGAAATTTGCACTGGTATATTTCAGATAAGGATGGCTACCTGGGTTTTTAAAAAGAAAGTTGGAATCGAGATCGAGTAAAAGGGTAGTGTTTGTTGATTGGGGTAGGGGCAGTGGATAAATTCTCTGGATGCTGAACTCGGTAGATTCTAGTATGGGTAGATCTACCCGTATATACATTGTGGTGTTATTCACCAAAAACCGTATTTTGGATATTTGAGACATGGTTGGTAGGTCATGGAACAGCTTATGGGTCGGGTGATGCTGAGCGATTTTCTGAATTACTTCTTGAAATGTGTCGGGGTCTATGATTAGTGGGTGAATTTTCCCTATTGAGAGCGAATTTAGAATAACATATTGTTCGTTTAAATGGGTTGATATTTGTTGAAGGGTTAGAGTGATGAAAGCGATAAGTTCATTGGCGTTGGTTTTTAAGTGTTCCAAATTGATAATTTTGTTTTGTTTAATAGTTTCTGAATGGAGTTGTTTTTCCAGATCCTGGAATCTGGTTGATAATTTGGCTTCGTTTGAGCTGATATTTTTCAATGTTGCGCTTAAGATATCTGTGGTGGACTTTATGAGGGATGTTTGTTTTTGCATGAGATGTATGTTGTCGGTGTCATGTTTTTCTAATGTTTGTAGCCGGGAATATATTTTATCGCTATCTTCTGCATCCATTGTTCCGAGTAGAAATTTTGCCAATTTTCCACCGGTATCTATTAATCCACGCTTACTTCTGTTATTGGTTGACAAAATTGTTTTTAACCCTCTGAGTTTATTTTTTATTCCTTTAACTAGGTGTTGTATTTCGGATATCCAGGAATCACACATGTTAGACGTGTAATACTCTTGAATGAGCCTACATATCTTCTCTATATGTTTTTCGCAGCTTTGGGTGAATTTTAAAGATTCCTCCTCGCTTGTCATACTTAACTGGGTGATAATTTTCCATGTCGTTTTGTACAAAATCGCTCTCCCATTGTCTTCAAGAAATAGGGTGGTGTGGTTGAGAGATAGAATCTGAGTTTGAGCCTCTGCTAACCTCAGGAAACAGGTGATTAGAATGGTTAATTTCAACATCTTCCTGGAAGACGTAAAAAGAAAGATGATAAAGTCTTTGTGGGAGTGTAGTGTTATTAGAAAAAATTCTTGGCTTTGTGTTCGTGTATCCTGGGTACATGGATATTTTTATCGTATTGTATTTTGGATATTTATTTACTGGAAATGTTATGTTTATGTGTTATTAAAACAATTTAAGGCGGTTGTTGTGGACTCGCCGAAGTTTTTTCCCGATCTTGATAGTGCAATTGACGTCACTGTTTATTTTCGTTACTTCATAGGGGCCTGTCCAGATTGGGGATAATTTATGTTTTTTAATGGGGTTCCGGAGTAATACTTTATCGCCTACGTGTATTTTGGGTATGTGTGAGGTTTTATCATATTGTATTTTGGAGATTTCTTTACTTGCTTTTAGGTTTTCCCGCGCTTTTCTGTGAATGTTTCGCATTTTTGCTTGCACATAGGTGCAATAGTCGTTAAAGTTGTATAATGGCTCTGGGGCTTTCGTAAGGTTACTTGGGATGGGATGTTTGAAACCGTATAGTGCGAAAACAGGTGAGAATTTACTGCTTGAATGAGGGGTATTATTATATGCCATGGCGGCTTCACCTAGCCAATCGTCCTACTCTGTTGGGTTTCCATCTACGACGTTCCGTAAGTACTCAATGAGGGGTCGATGTGCCCGTTCTAGGCTTCCGTTGGCTTGGGGATGGTAAGCTGTTGTTTGTATCTTTTTGATATATAGCAGTTTACAGAGCCTTTTAAACAGATCACTGAGGAAATTTGTGCCCTGGTCGGTGATTAACTTTTCCGGAATAACAAAGTATTTTAGAATTATATTTTTATAGAAACAGTTTGCTACTGTTTCCGCTTCGCAGTTTGGGATAGGGAAGCAGTCCAGGAGTTTGGTCAAGTCGTCCTGGAAGGTGAGTATGTACTTGTTTCCGTTATTGGATAAAGGTAGGGGTCCAACTATATCCAAATAAACTTTTTCAAATGGTTGTGCTGCGGTATCACTAATTACCATCGGCATTTTAGTCGCTTTGCTTGCTTTATTTCGCTTGCATTTGATGCATTGTCCGATGTGATTTTTAATATCTTCGTACATGTTTTTCCAGTGGAAATGTTGCCTGATATTGTTGTAGGTCCGTTGGATTCCTGAACGCCTAGTGGGCTATCATGATAGTCCTTTAGTATAGTTTTGACGTCTGCTGGTTTAGTTATCTCTTTTACATCTGTATCTAGAAAATCTGGCAATTCCTCGGAGGAATTGGATCTAGGTATATTGAGGTTTTGTCCGTCTTTAATGCCTCTCGCTCTTTTTGAGCGCGAGTGGTCACTAGACATACTTTTTCCTCTTTGCCTGAGCAGTTTGTTAGTTCTGGCTTTTCTTTTTCTTCCCCTAGGTTATGTTTTTCCTTGGGTTGATCTGTGTTTTCAGGTGGCAGGAGGAACTCTAATTGTGCTGGCTTGTACTCTATGTTGTAGTCGTATTCCGAGAGTTTGTGATGGAACCGGACGAGACGTGATGTGGGGTCCTTTACGTTGAAAATCCCTTTGAGTGGTTTGTGATCGGTGTATACGGTAAATTTCCGCCCGTATAAATAACAACGGAAATTTTTGGTTGCCCAAACAATAGCTAGTAATTCCCTTTCAATGGTGGAGTACCTCCGTTCGGCTCCATTTAGGGTGCGGCTGGCGTAAGCAATTGGCTGATCTTTTCCTGGATCTCCTTGGGAGAGGACGGCTCCCATTGCGTCTGCGCTTGCGTCAGTGGTCAGGGTGAATGGTAGGCTAAAATCGGGATAAATTAATAACGGTGGGATTACCAATAGTTTTTTGAGGGTCTCGAAAGCCGTTTCACATTCCTCCGACCATTTAAATTTGGTATTTTTCCTTAAGATTTTATTAATGGGTTCGGCTATTTTGGAGAAGTTTGGGATGAATTTTCTGTAATAATTCGCGAGTCCGAGGAAGGACTGGACTTGTCTTATTGTTCTAGGGCGTGGGAATTCCTGTACGCATTTAATTTTTGCTGGATCGGGTAATGCCCCGTCTGGTGAACATTTATGTCCGAGGTAAGTGATTTCTTTTCGCAGAAAGTGACACTTTTCTGGTTGTAATTTCAAGTTGTGCTCCCTTAATCGTTGGAAGATAGCTTCTAATTTGTCGTTGTGATCCTTTATATTTTTCCCGTAAACCACGATGTCGTCTAAATAGACAAAGCACTTAAATCCTTGTAGTCCACTCAGGACTACATTCATAAGTCGTTGGAAAGTTGCAGGTGCCCCTTTTAATCCGAAAGGCATCCTGTTGAATTCATAATGCCCTTGTGCCGTGCTGAATGCGGTTTTTGGTCGGTCCCGTTTGTCTACGCATACCTGGTGATATCCATTTGCTAGATCCAATGTGGAGAAGTAGCGTGAGTGTCCTAATTGATCTAGGATATCGTCAATACGTGGTAGCGGAAAGGCATCACCGATTGTTAGGTGATTTAACTTGCGGAAATCTACCACGACACGCCATCTTTTTTCTCCATCTGGACTGTCTTTCTTTGGGACTACTAGCAAAGGCGAGTTCCAAGGGCTTTTACTTGGGACTATGATGTCATTGATTAGCATTTCTTCTATTTGCTCATCAATGATTAACCTTTGCTTTTCTGGCAATCGGTACATTTTTTGGTTTGCCGGACTTTCAGTCGGCATCGTAAGTATTTCATGGGTTAAAGTGGAGGTGTGAGTTAACTTGTCACCTGGTAAATGAAATATGTCATTATATTCTTGGCATAATTCTGTTATTGAACTAAGTTCTTCTGGATTTAGATGCTTATCCAGATCTAGGTTGTCGAAAAGTTGCTGGGATCTCCTGTGGTTGGTTCTTGTATGGTACTCCAACAACCCTTTGGAGTGTGAATTTAGGGGTTGTATGTTGTAGTTATTTAAGGAAAGCAGACTGGGCTTAATCGTCGTTAAAACTTCTTCGTTTTCATTTATATTTATAATGGGTACTACCATGCGATTGTCTTTTGCTTTTATTATGCAGTTTCCTAGATAGACTCCTTTAGCTATTTTTTGTTGGGGGCATATGAATTCTCCCCTTTTGTCTGTGCTTATCTCTAAAAGATTTTCAGTTCATCCCGGGATCAGGATTTTTTCCAGGGGTATTATTTTCTAACCGGTCAGACGTTGGAGCGTTACCCTTTTCAGTGGTGGTAAGCTTTGTCCTGGGGCTTTGTACCATTTCCTTAGGTTTATTAACTGTGGTTGTTTGTTTTGTTTGTTCCAGCTTCCGTTTCTTAGGAGTATTGGATGAGGTGTCAAGAGGTACCGTTGGACCTTGATTATTTGTTATTGGAATAGAGAGAGCCTGAATTTGTTCCTTGCGAGGGAAAGTACTAACCTGCCGGTTAGATATTGGAATATTGAGGGGCTTGTTATTTTCCTTGCGAGGGAAAGTATGAACTTGTTTGGGTTCCTCAATATTACTCCGGATTGGAATGCTAAATCTTTCTTTATTTTCCTTGCGAGGGAATGAAAGCGCTTGCTTGGGTCCCTTAATATTACAATTTTTTCTTAGGAAATCGTATCCTAGTATGCCATCTCCCGGTATTTGTACTTTCTCATTTAGGATATGAAATTCGCATGGTATAGGGGATTCCGTTAATATTTTACCAGTGCATTTTCCTTGTGTAAATCCCATCCCAAAGGCTGTGGAAATTGTCGTCACATCCTGGGTTATTGGGATTGAAGGTTTAATTACGTTTCTTTTGATGAAACTTACTTCCGCACCAGTGTCAATTATTAATTCGGCTTTTCCTCCTTTTGCTATATCTATCGGTATTTGGGCTGTGCATAGTCTAGGTGATACGGGCTGACATCCTTCGGTCTTTTTAGGTATTAGATGGCAGCCCTGTTCAAGTTTTCCGACTGCGGATTGATCATGGGTTGTGGGGTATTTCTCGGTTCCATCCTTGATTCCCATTGTCTTTTGGATCGACATGTTTGAGTAGTATGGCCGAACCTCTGGCAAAATTCACACCGTTTATTTTCACTTTGCCTTCGTTCCTATTACGCAGAGTGTTACTTGAACAGGATTTTGCTTGGGCAGTCCTATAGGTCTATTTGTACAGTTCTGTATGTTGTGTCCGTAAATTTTGCACTTTAAACAGAAAGGCGTATTTTTGCGCATGCGGCAATCTGTATATGTGTGATTCGGCTTATTGCAGAATCCGCACTGGAGAGGATAGTAGTTGGGGTTTCTTTGGGGTCTCGGCCTGTTTGGCTGGTATTGGGGTGGATTGGCGAGATAGTTATTTGATTGAGGTGGTTTCCCATTACGGGGAAAGTGGTGACCTTGAGGGTTCATTTGTTGGTTATTATTAAATTGTGGGGTAGGCTGATAGATAGTCAGTTGAGGGGGGTTAATGGTCATTAGCTGTTCAGCCTCTTCCAACTTCCTTGCTTTTTCTAAGAGGGTATTCAGTTGTTTTTCTTCGCTTTGAAATAGGAAGAATTTATGATTTGGATTTATTATGCCTACCTTGAAAGTGTAAGCTGCCGTTTCTTCTAGATCGGCTTCTATTGCCTGAGTGGCTTCCCCACTATGTCTTTCCTGGTTTAGCAAGCAGCATTCCTTGTATAGGTCTTTTACTCTATTTCCGAAAGCTGTCAAGCTTTCTCCCGGTACTTGACGTAAGATTCGTAATTCATTTACGAGGGTGAGATAGGGTTTTGTGTTTATCAACTTGGTTCTTACCAAAGTTTCCAATTCTTTGAGATTTTTATACTCTCCCTCTAATGCGACCGCAGCCCTATCCCGGAATCTTATGGGTAATAGCTGTAAAAAGATCTTGGTTTCATCGGAGGTGAGGCAAGCAATGGTGTGTGAACAACATTTTAAAAACGAGTTAATCTCATTTAGCAGATTTGGACCGTTTTCTCCCGTTAATAAAGGAATGCCCGTGCAAACCAACGTGTTTATCTTGCATATATCTACAGACATGATAGCACTTGTGGTTGTTAATGGTGTATTAAGAGTAGTTTTTAAAGGGATGTCCGTATTCTTGTTTCGGTCAAATCCCGAGAATGAATTTGATCGCCGTTTGAAAGGCTTGCCAGATCGCAGGAAACCAGACTGGATTGAAGGGGTTTTATCTATTTTCGGTGTTGAGCTTGACGTTGTAGCGCCTTTAACCGCGCTGACCTGTTGCTTTCTCGGTGCAAAAATTCCTTTAAGTTGCTTTAGTCGGGTTTGTTTTTCTGGTCTCGGGGTTAACCTTTTTTCTACTACTTCGGGTTCTGGATTTTCGAACGAGAATGAGTCAATTAACTCAGAAAATTCCTAGAATCCTGGAGTTAAAGGTAGTTTTGCCTTTCCTTTGGCTATTGGTGTTTTTGGGCCGTTTTCTATTCTTTCCTCGTTGTTTTGAAATGACATCAAGCTAAGTTCTTATTTGATGGTAGGTTCGTTGAGCTAACAACAGTTTGTTAGAATTAACTCAAGTCTCTCTGATCTTACGTTTAAGAAACATCCTTTAAATATTGCGACAAATAAAGGTTTCTAAGCAAGATCCTACCGGCTGCGCCAAAATAATGTTATGTAGTAGAATTACCTCGTCGAAATGGTTCCTTCCTTGACAGTGGGTAATGGGGTAAACTGGAAAACCCTCTCTCTTATAAACACTCTTTCTTCAGCCGTACTATGAGTTATTTGAAGGAGAAGATCAGGTGACAGTTTAATTTTCGTGCATAATTTTTATTATTTTAATTTACTCCTTGTTTTAATTTAAAGTTTTCATTTAACTAATTCCCAATTTTATTTCTTACAATTTTAATTCTAAGTCATTATTTAATTTACTTGCAATTTTATTTCTAAGTTTAACCGATCGCTTTTGGTGAAGTCTTGGCCAAATTCGGCCGGTCTCACAAGCGATTGAAACTTTTCTAAGTTCTTTTATTTATCGCTTTGGTGAAGTCTTGGCCAAATTCGGCCGGTCTCACAAGCGATTTTTATGAATTGATTTAAGAAACAACAACTGACAACTCACTCCTCTTTTATAATTTACACCTATTTATATTTACAAAATTCTTACCCCCTCTTTTCTTCAAAATTATTATTTTACTGAAAATATACTTTTGCATGTTATGCAAAATAATATTTTTCTGTTTGTTTTGTTTTTTTTTTTAATTGTTTTGTTTTTATATAAAAAAATGTAATATTAGCACATTTGCACCGGGGCCAATGTGCTAATGAAAATATGCTTTTGCGAGCTAGGCAAAATCACACCTTCACCGAGGTTCATTTGCCTCAGTGAAAATATGCCTTTGCAAGCCATGCAAAATTATTTTCTTTTCTTTCTTACAAATTTTTTGTGTTTTGTTTTTTTTGTTTTATTTATATTATATATATATATATATATTTTTCTGTTTTTTATTTTCATATATATATTTATATATTTTCTTTACATATATATATATTTTCTGTTTTTTATTTATATTATTATGTATATATCTTTTTTTTTCTTATATATTTGACCTATACCTATTGCATATTACATATATATTTATATTTCAAGTACCCTAACATTAGATATATATATTAAATATGGTATTGATAGGCTATAAACTAAGGTAGGGTGTTGAATTTTTATTAAATTAAATCTTTTTAGTTTTTATCTATTATAAATATAATTTATTAAAGTTTAAAATTACAATAGGAAAAGGTCACTCTTGCATATTTAAATGAAATAATAAAAACCAATAACATATATACAATAATAAAAACCAATAACATATATACAATAAAAAAAAATTAATGTCGACATTGATGCAAATATCCCACAGTTTTGGATTAAAATAGAATATTAAAATGCAAGGCGGACAATTATTAGGTACTATTATTATAATTTTTTCGTTTGTTTTCTATTTTAGATGAACAATTTTTTAACCCTAAACGGAGAACATCACCAAGATCATTAAAAATAGCGATCCAAATGATAGTGCTATATCATTTGATATCGATAAAAGTTATACTATTAATAAAACATTTCTGCAAAATAGTACACCATGTAAATCATCTGAAACAAAAATATTAGATAAGGATACAATAATAAATGTTTCACCAGTATTAAATTTAAATGAACCTGAAAATATAATCATATAGGGCTTTAAATTTTGATAATCAAAAATTAATTAAAAACAATAATGATACTAGAGGTTCATATAAAAAAAAACGTAAAATTATAAATAATGTAATAATTAAAAATGAAAAATTTAATAAAGATACTATTATTGAATATCCAATTGAACAATATTGAAATTCTATTGGTCCTAAGCGTTTAATTAAACCAGAAAATAGTCCAATACAACAATTAGTTTCATCTGAAATTAATTGTTTTGATATACAAGAAACAGTTCTTGATTTAAGTACAAAAAGAAAAATACCAAAAAAAGAAAATATGTAATCCACCAAATTCAAAAGTTAATAATGAATTAAAAAAAAAAAAAAAAAAAAAAAATTTTATTTTATGTTCAACCTGAAACATTTACACAAACAAGAAGTTGTTCTTCGAATATATTATTTAGGCCATATGATATTCAAACAACAAAAAGTTCAAATAAAAATGAAATAATAAAAACTACATCAACAATCGTACAAGCACAAAAAAATCAAGAAAATTTTTTAAATATAAATCAACAAAATACTTTAATTAAAGTTAATAATTGTCCAAATATAAAATCTAAAAGGGATAATATAAAATTATTAAATTCAAATGAATCAAATGTAACAGAGAAAATAAATAATGATAAAATTATACAAAAAAATGAATCAGAAATATTTGTTGAAAATTTAAAATTATTTAACGAAAATAATAAAAAAAAAAAAAAAAATTGATACAGAAAAATTTAAAGATACAAATTTAGATAATGGAAAAATTGCTAAAACTTTACGTACTAGAAAATGTAAAGCTAGTAATAATATAGAAATTTCAAATAGCCAAAAAATTATTGATGAAAATTTATCAATAACAAAATTAAATAAAAAGGATAAAATTAATAGTAAAAATATTGAACAAAACTTAAATGAAAATACTACAAATTTAATAGAAACTAAAAAAATTGAAATACAAGAAAATATAAATACTGAAAAAATACAAAAACAAGAATCTAATATCGAAACAAAATTGTTATTAAAAAATAAAATTAGTAAACGTGGTAGACCAAGAAAAAATATCGAAACTATAAGTATAAATTTAGAACTTATGAAAAAAAAATGATTTAAAAAAAAAATTTAAATTTAAAATTAGAAAAAGAATTTTCAAAACAAAAACAAGAAAATAATATAATTATTATAAATTCAAAAGAAATTTTATCTAAAACAGATAATGATAATAATATTAATAAAATTCTAAAAAACATTGATATAACAATCGAAGAAAATAAAATAGAAAATGAAAATAATATATATAATGAAAATATTAATTTTGATTCAAATGTTAATGTAATGTTTCCTAAAAATTATACAAGACAACGAAAAAATTTAATAAAAAACGATAAAAATGAATATACAATTACTAAAGAATCAGATGATATAAATAACTTTGCTAAAATAACATTGACCAATAATATTGAATTAAATTCATTGGTTCAACTATAACAAATGAGATGCAATTACCAAATATTAATTATTTAAATGAAACTACAAATAAACGTAAACGTAGAAGTATAAGAAGCAGAAAAAAAAATAAAAACTCTAATAATATAAATAAAGAAATTGGTGATATAGTAGAAAGTTTTTTTAATTAATTTAGATAATACAAAAGCTTTATCATTATCAGCACATCCAACACGTTTTGATGATATTGAAAATATTTTAAGCACAAATATTTCATCTGATATTAATGATTATGTACCACAGCCATGTACATCGAAAGATAATACCAAATATATTGAAAAAAATATTAAACCAAATGAAATAATTGGTATAAGAGATAGACAGGATATTAGAAACAATAAATGATAAAAATTTATTAACTGTATGCAAAGAAGAATCTGTCACTTTAGATAAAGTAACACCAGAAATAATTTCTTTACATGAAAAACAAAATTCAAAAATTCAAGATAAAAATAAAAATGAATTATTATCAAATATAAATGAAATAATGGATAATAATGATATAAAAAATATATCTGAAATAGAATTAAATGATAAAAATTTAAATAAAAATTCAATAATTAAAAAACAACGTAAACGACGAAAAAATGAATTAGCTACACAATCAACTGTAACAAATACATCTAATTCAGTTACATCGGGTAATTATATCAACAACAACAACACTTATCTAACAACAAATTCAGCAAGGGGGATGTCGGCTCCTACACAAATAAGGGTTAGCCAAATTAAGCAAGATCACGACATTTATTACAACAGCAACAAAGTGCGGCAAATAATCAATTTCAAATTACGATGAAAAATATTTAAAATACTGGTACAAGTGGCGCGCAGGTTCCGACTAAACCAAATACTTTTGTAGTTTTTATGATAGATTTTATTTAAGAAAAAATACATGTAACCCGAGAAAGGCTATTTTCTTTTTTCAAATTTGTAATAATAATAGTAAACATTCCCCTCCGGGAAATGTTTCAAAATAGGGGGGAGGAATGTTAGGGTACTTGAAATATAAATATATATGTAATATGCAATAGGTATAGGTCAAATATATAAGAAAAAAAAAAGATATATATATAATAATATAAATAAAAAACAGAAAATATATATATATGTAAAGAAAATATATAAATATATATATGAAAATAAAAAACAGAAAAATATATATATATATATATATAATATAAATAAAACAAAAAAAACAAAACACAAAAAATTTGTAAGAAAGAAAAGAAAATAATTTTGCATGGCTTGCAAAGGCATATTTTCACTGAGGCAAATGAACCTCGGTGAAGGTGTGATTTTGCCTAGCTCGCAAAAGCATATTTTCATTAGCACATTGGCCCCGGTGCAAATGTGCTAATATTACATTTTTTTATATAAAAACAAAACAATTAAAAAAAAAAAACAAAACAAACAGAAAAATATTATTTTGCATAACATGCAAAAGTATATTTTCAGTAAAATAATAATTTTGAAGAAAAGAGGGGGTAAGAATTTTGTAAATATAAATAGGTGTAAATTATAAAAGAGGAGTGAGTTGTTAGTTGTTGTTTCTTAAATCAATTCATAAAAATCGCTTGTGAGACCGGCCGAATTTGGCCAAGACTTCACCAAAGCGATAAATAAAAGAACTTAGAAAAGTTTCAATCGCTTGTGAGACCGGCCGAATTTGGCCAAGACTTCACCAAAAGCGATCGGTTAAACTTAGAAATAAAATTGCAAGTAAATTAAATAATGACTTAGAATTAAAATTGTAAGAAATAAAATTGGGAATTAGTTAAATGAAAACTTTAAATTAAAACAAGGAGTAAATTAAAATAATAAAAATTATGCACGAAAATTAAACTGTCACCTGATCTTCTCCTTCAAATAACTCATAGTACGGCTGAAGAAAGAGTGTTTATAAGAGAGAGGGTTTTCCAGTTTACCCCATTACCCACTGTCAAGGAAGGAACCATTTCGACGAGGTAATTCTACTACATAACACTACTAAGTATACCCTATGTTGCCCATTGGTGAATTTTTTTTTCGGATTGCAAAAGCTGAAGGTTTTCTGTGTTGTTAATATGAAGTTCTTTTAGCATTTCCAGTGACAAATGCTCTTGAATCTCGATTATCGTGGGCTTAGGTTGCTTTATTGCTGGCACAGGGTGAAGGGTTGATTCTTCTCTGGATGTAAATAAACGGTTGTTAATTTTGATTGTTTCGTTATGAAATTTTATAAGAAATGTTCCTGCTACATTATTACAGGATTTACAAGCTTTTGTTAAACCTAGTATTGGGTGTTTGTATTTCAATATTACGTTAAAATTTATTTTATTAATAAAGTTATCCTTTTTCATGGGTCTGATTAATAATTTTTGATATGTTTCATTTTTTGTGATTGGAAAGGTTATAACATAGAGTAAAGTTGTGCTATTGCTTAAAATTTTAATGCTTGCGAATTCTAGTGCTTCCTCATTTGAAGAATATGGAAGGTTTTCTCGATCCAAAGTATTTCTTACTAAGCTAATGTCTTTTTTGGAAACTATCATAGAATTGATTATTCCGGCTTTTGCCCAGTGGATAGCGTATTTTATATTGACTAATTCCTCCTTTATCATCCTAATTTTGTTTTGGGATTCTATTATTAATCTCTCTTGCACCGAATCTTTTTCATGAAAAGTTTTGAGGATTTCGTTTGTTATCTGCGTTATATTATTAATTCTTTCCTTGTACAATTCGTTGATGATAACTTTTTTATTGTTTTCAACTTTGTATTGTGAGGACATTGTTTATCTGGTTAGTTAGAAGAGTCAGATCGTCATGATCTGGGTTCCCAGAAATCCATTTCCAAGCACTTTTCAATGAAGTTGAGGGATCTTTTCTGTATTTGTGGCTGTAGGCATATATTGTCTAGGGTCTCCTGAATTTGCATAACCTCGTAGTTAAGAAAAGGAAGTAAAACGTGAGTTTTCGTTATATTGTTTTCGATAATTGATTTTATGTCGGAAATAAAATTTTTGTATTTGTTGAGGTTGATTAAGTGGATTAAATTGGAAGTTACCAGTTTGTAATTTGGCGATGCCAGAGTTGATGGCTATAATTTGCGAGTTAAAGTAGTCTAAAATTTGAACTTCTCCGCTTGTAAAGTGGAGCGAGTAGTACCGTCGCTGTTAAGGCATCTCATTATCTCCGAAAGTGTGGAGTGAAAGCGTTCTACTTGCCCATTTACTTCGCTTTTATAAGGTGGTGTTGTAATAGTTTCAATGTTTAGTTCTTCCTTCATTGATATTATGGTGGCTGAATTCAACGACTTTACATTGTCAATCACAACTACTTCAGGAATACCAAAAAATGATAGAAGGTCTCGCAAAGGTTTTTTTATATCCGCTATCGATCGTGTTTTTATTATTTTCCCATAAGCTAGTTTGGTCAATTGCGGTAAGTGCCAAATTGCGTTGTGTTGAACAGATATCGATGTGAATCGTATGTCCTGGATGGTTTGGAATTGGGGAATTAATTACAGGATTATTAGGGTGTCTATCGTATTTGTTTTCTTTGCAGACTTTGCAGTTTCTGATCAAATATTTTATTTTGCTGCTCATTCTTGGAAAATAGCATGTCTCCAAGAGTTGCAAGCGGTTTTCTTCTGCATTTCTATGTGCTCTCCTATGAGTAGATAGAATTTTTTCATCTTGATCACTCTCATTTGCAATATCTTCGACGAGAATTTGCATAGCACGAATTTTGTAATCCTTAAAGTGCAGAGGCTATAATTTTTTTATAGTTCCCAGGATATTTTCATCAACTTTTAGTCCATTTATAGTGTGAGGATTTAAATACCTTTTGAATAAATTTTTGATATCAAAGTCTGTAAAGTGTGGTTGTATGATTTTTATTCTGCGGTAATTTTGGAAAGGATTTTCGATGTAACAACTACTTTCATTTCCTCTTTGCAAAATAAGTTGATTGCGAAAGACATTAATGGGTACTTCTACAGCTGGTATAAGGTGCTGATTTGAGCTGTCATCGCTGTGTTGGCTGGTTGTCATGGAGTTAGCTTCGGTAACTGGTAATTGCCTTGATAGGGCATCAGCCACGATATTGGCTTTACCTGGTTTATACTTCAGTCCGTAATTGTACTCTTCCAAGATTGATTTCCATCTTTTTATTTTGCTGTTCGTATTTTTGTTGCTAAGTGCGTAGGTTAAGGGCTGATGATCAGTAAATATGTGAATTTTTTTTGAACCGTAGAGGAAGTTGCGCAATGAATTGAGGGCCCATATAATGGCTAATAACTCTTTTTCGTTAGTTGCATAATTTTCCTCTGTTTTATTCAGAGTTCTAGAAAGAAATGAAATTGGTTTGTCTTCCTGCGATAAGACTGCACCAATTGCGTAATTAGATGCATCGGTAGTTAATTGAAAATCTTTATTAAGATCTGGATGGACTAAAATTACTTCTTGTGAAGTAAGCGCGTTTTTGAGATTATTGAATGCCTGAATAGCTTCGTCATTCAGGACAATAGGTTTGTTTTTCGAATTGGTTTTGCTTGTACGTCCGTCTTCTCCTCTTAAAAGAGATGTAAGTGGTTTCGCGAGCTTTGCATAATCTTTAATGAACCGTCTGTAGTATCCTGACATACCGAGGAATGACCGAAGCTGCTTTAGAGTTTTGGGTATGGATAGATTATCTATTGCTTCTACCTTTTTTGGATTGGTTTTTATTCCATCTGTTGAAATGATAAAGCCTAAGAATTCGACTTTTTTTTGAAAAAATTTGCATTTGTCGAGTTGAATTTTCATGTTGGCTGCTTCCAAGGTTTTAAATATTTTCTCGATATTCTGAAGATGTTGATTTTCGGTTCTACCGAATATAATTATATCGTCTATGTAGACGTAGCACATTTTACTAATGTGATCTCTAAGAATATTGTCGAGAGCTCTTTGGAATATGGATGGGGCATTTTTTAACCCGAATGGTAAACGAGTAAATTCATATTTTCCATTATTTATGGAAAACGCTGTTTTTTCTATTTCGGATTCCTTTAGTGGAATCTGATGGAAGCCACTTTTCAGTATAATTAACTGTTTATGGTTTTGTATCAATAACTGTTGCATTCACAAAGGAAAAAAAAAATTTAGATCAGAAACTCTAAATTTTTGTGTGGAAAATTCAGATCAAAACTCTAAATTTGTATGTGGAAAATTAAGATCAAAGCTCTAAATTGGATGTGGATCGGAAGATAAACTAACAACCACTAGATCGAATGCGCCAAGTGCCTGATTTATATATAAAAAATAACAGGACTTGGTAACAGTAAGAACAAGTTATTGCTTGTTTAATATTTGTACATGTATTTAACACTCCAACTAATTAATTTAGGAGGCGTGGTTAACTGGTACATTATTAGTAAAAAGTTAATTACCTGTTAAAGTGGGCGTTCCTATAATTCGCCTTAAAATAGGGCAAATTCGGCTGTTGCTAAGGTAGTTTGACACTGACACTATTACTACACTACAAAATAAAACATATTGTGTAAACTTATTATAAAACACATATGTAAACTTATTATGTTCAGAGCCGAACATACTGGGCCCTGTTGAAATAATTTCAAAAATTTTTTTCAATTTAATTCGAATTATTATTTAATAGAAAATATATAGAGTGTTATTATAATCGCCGTAGTTTATACTAGATAGTCCCGTTTTTCCTTACCTTAAGGTTAATCTTCCGTCCTGTTGCCAATGTCATGCGATATTTTTTATGTTTGGACTTAGCTATTGCCGCCTTTGGCACGAATACCGGAAGTAGTATCCCTTTGTCTGCAATCCAAATCGTGAGATAATCTTCAGGTTTTTTATTTGCTGGCCTGATAATCTCATCCTTAATAATTGTGATTTTAGATTCAGGCTGCCGGGCTGGATTTTCATCGTCCGATATTTCTATTATATCCTGGTCCTCTAATGACACTGTGTTCAATTGTTTTGTCATCCTTATCACCGGAGGTGTAATGCTGGTGGATCCGTTACAAACAAGCGTTCAATACCACTGCCCGGAGTTGGGGGGCGGTCAAGAGCTAAGACATAATCAAATACACTTTTTGTTTTTTTTTTGTTTAAATATTTTTAAACTATAAATACCTTTTGTATCCATATTATTGGAGAAAAATTGATGATGATGTGCTTCAAGAACCTTAAAGACTGACAAAATGACTCTGAATGCTAGTCATTTATATTACAATTTCAAACGGCACTCGCGATAATTTTAGGATTAAATGTTAGTAAGAATTTTGTTATCTTTCAGAACAGGGTTTAACGGTTTTCAATAAGATTTAAATTCACAAACAAAAGAAAAAAAAAATTCTTTGTACATTTTATTTTATTTAGAAGTATAGTAAATTAAATTAAAAGAAAGAAACAAAATTAAAATATTGTATATTATTGCAGGGCAGATTATATTTTATTTGTTCTATATTTCTAAAGCAACCAAATTTAGTGGTTTATCATTTGAAATAAATTAAACTTGTTTGCTTAGCCAACGGTATGCTTTTGATAAGAGAATTTTGCAGCAGATGTGTATTTTTATCTTTAAAATTACCAATGGCATGATTAATTTTAGCAATCAAATATTCAGGTATGATTTTTGTTATCGGATTTGATAATTGTCATGCAGAGACGCTATCACTGTGGACATTGTCCATAATAGGTAATGGACATATTTTTTGGATGGGCCGCTTACATGTATTGTTTGTAGTTTTGATAGTCACGACTCGTATCAAATCATCTGAGCCTTTATGCACTTGTATAATTTTACCTAAGGGCCAAGTTCCAAAAGTGATGTTTTATTTGCGAAGATAATTCCACCTCGATATATGGTGGGTATGATAATATTCTGTGGTTTCAGGTAATGCAATAAGAGAAGTACCTATTAGGAAATGTCCTGGAGTTAAAATTTCATCATCATTTGGATCTTCTGAAAGTCTGCATAAAGGTCGAGAATTAAGACAAGCTTCTATTTCGGTTAACACCATGGACAATTCTTCAAAGGTTAATGAGGTGTGTCCCACAACTCTTTTTAAATGGTATTTAGTTGATTTGATTCCAGCTTCCCATAAACCTCCAAAGTGAGGAGCAGATGGAGGATTAAAATGCCAAGAAATTCTCTCACAAGCAACCTTTTCAGCTGTATACTGTATTGCTTTGTTAATAGCATCTTTGAAATCTTTATCTATAAGTCTTTTCGCTCCAACGAAATTGGTGCCATTATCAGAATAGACGTTTTTGCATAGACCACGTCGGCTTATAAATTGTTTAAAAGCTGCAAGAAAAGCATTCGAGGTTAAGTCTGATACGGGCTCCAAGTGGATTGCTTTAGTAACCATACATATATAGAATCGATTACCACGGTGTTTGGACATTTTTACGTTGATTGGGCCGGCATAATCTATACCTGTGTGTAGGAAAGGACGTGTTGGTTTTACGCGATATGACGGGAGATTACCCATTGATTGATTGAACACACTTATGAATTATATATCGGACATTTCTCCTTCCTTGTGTTAGCCAAAAAGAGATAAAGGATTAGAAGGTTTAGGCAGTATAATGGGATGTTTTACTTCATTCGAAAGATTAGAATGAATAAGCCTCCCTCCCACTCAAAGAACTCCCTTTTGATCGAGATATGGATTTAATATAACAAGCGATCTTTTTACACTAATCGGTTTTTTATTTTTTTAAATTATGAATTTCAGGAAAATAGTCTAAATATTGAGCTAGCTTTATTACTCGGAGTTTAGAGCTGTGAAGCTCTTCAGAGGTCAAAAAATTATTCAAACGGTCTGACACTTTTTGTTTAAGGTTGTGAAAAACCGAAAACAGTAAGATAAAACTCGTAATAAGTGGGAAAAGGTGGAAAATTTTAGAAATAATTCAGTCAAAAATTCTTTAGAAGTTGTTCGGTTTGTCAGGACTACTCGTTTTTGTTCTTCTGGTGAAGATTTCGTACCAGTAGGGACTACTATAGGCCAAAGAGATTAAGGTTTATGTAACCATAATGGTCCATGCCACCATATTTGTGAATTCTCTAATAAATGCGGTTGAATTCCTCGTGAATTAAGATCTGCAGGATTGTCTTGTGATCGACTATGGTTCCAAGCGCCTATTGGTATTGTGTTTTGTATGCTTGTGAAAAATTGTGTGGGAAGGGGGATTAGGACATCTCAAAACAAAGATTTCTATTCAAACATTATTTTTTTATTAAAAAAAAACTAATCAAAAAAGTACAAAAAAAAACAATTCTTAGTTCGTATTGAACTATTAAAATAAATTTATAATCCTAACCAAAATCTAGAATTAAGCAAAACAGTAAAACAAAAAAAAGTCTCTAATAAAAGTATCACACAAAATTTATGAATAAAAAAAATATGCCGTGCTTTACCATAGTATACATTTACCATTTTTCATATAAAAATACTCAAAACAAATAAAAAAATTTTTCAATTCAAGAAATCATATATGTAAAAAAAATTAAAAGGAAAAAAGAAAGCAAAAAAAATAAGATAAAGAAATCAGCAAATTATTAACAAAAATAAGTTATTCTTACTCAGCCCTTTTATTTTGTTTCAGGTTTGTTGGGCCCAGCAACCCCTCCAAAAAATATGATACCCTTAAATTAAACAAAATTTTATTTATTTATTCCAACTCTTTTATTTTTCTTCGAAAAGTTACTTCGAGATGCAACCTTTAAACTTTTAATATGTAGCCATTTTCCTGTTCATGATATGCAGCCATTTTCCTGTTCATAATATGCAGTCATTTTCTTGTTAGGATCACCTAAATTCCTTATGATTTTAAATTTCACTAAAACTAATGTGAATTCTTAAAATCATCATTTTATACGATGTTTCATTTTAGTTAATATTGTTTTGTAGTATTATTATTTTTTTTTGTCTTACTTGTGTGCGGTTTTATTCATAAAAAAAAATCTTATTTGTCAAAATTTCAAAACAACTTATTTGCTAATTTCAAATTGTAACTATAATATTTATTTTTACTCTATATAAAGTTCTAATACTGACTTTTCTTAACCCAAAAAAACTTTCTTTTTTTTCCGAATTATGTTTATTTTATTTATGTTGATTTGTAATACTTATTTATATTAATGTTTCTATAAATTCCTCAACTATGAATTTAACGGGAAATTATAAACTTAATTTTCATTTTTAAACTCCACCCAAACTCTACCCTTTTCCTTTTTTTTTCAAAAATTAAAGAAATTGCGTAAGCTCCAAAAAGAATTGCTATTTTCCCACATAACTATTTCTTTGTTTTTTTTTTCTTTTTTTCAATGTTAGATTACCGTTCAAAAAAAAACTTCAAACTTTCTATTTGAACACTGTGTTAAAGTTTTCCTTATGCAATCACGCAAAAAAAAAAAATATAGTTTTTCCACTCTAAAATTTTTTTTCTTTTGCAATAAAAAAATCTAATAGAAAATATGATTGAAAATATTGTAAACAATGTCATTCATTTTGAAATTTTTAGGCAATCATATTAAACCACTTAAAATAACACAAAATTGGCTCTGCCTCCTTTAATATCCTGACGCCGACTAACTCATCCAAGCCACGCTACAACTTTTCTTTCTGCGTTTTGTCAACGGGAAAAGATAACAGTCCCGTTGGCAAAATGCAAAATTTATCGCAAACAAGTAGTCAAGCTACTTTAGCTTGGCCTCTTGTTTACAGAAAAAATATTTTTTTTTTTTTTTTAACTGGCCCGTTACAATCTGTCCAGGCATAAAATGATGCATCTTCTATGTCGAGATCCCTTTTAGTTTGTACTAATAGCTTAGATAAGAGGACAGCTCCATTCAGCTCTAGGCGTAGTTATTGGTTTCGTTGGAGCAACCTTAGTTTTGGCAGTGAGAAGATTAATTTTAACTTCCCCACTTTCATTGACGATTCTAAGATACACGACTGCAGAATATGCATAAGTTGATGCATCAGAAAACCCATGAAGTTGACAATTCTGATTAGACAGGGATGTATGTATCCATCTAGGAATTCGTACATTATTAAGATAATGAAGATTGGATTTAAATTCTTGCCATTGCTTCATTAAGTCTTCAGGTATGTACCATCCCATGTACACCCTGACAGCCATAATTTTTGCATTAGGATTTTCGCTGTAATAACCACTGGCGATATCCAGCCCAGCGGATCAAAAAGTTTTGCAATATTCGATAAGATGGTTCGTTTTGTGCATGAATCATTCTCGACGTCAGGTGTTTGAATTGTAAGGATATCGGTTAAAGGATACCACTTAATACCGAGTGCCTTAATTGATTCGTCCTCTGCAAATATTAGGGAGTTTTTCTGTTTCTTATGGGCTTCAGGAATGTCCTTTAACAATGATGGGTGATTTGATACCCACTTTCTTAAGTTAAAGCTTGCCGAATTTAGGAGATCTATAAGCTGGTGTTGAGTTTCCAGTGCATGTTTTTATGATGATGCCCCATGTTATAGCATCATCTACATAAAAATCCTCTAAAATAACTGCGGCTGCTAATGGGTGGGAATTTTTTCCGTCTTCTGCTAGTTGATGTAATGATCTCAAGGCTGGGAAAGGGGATGGCTTGATTCCAAAGGTAACAGTCGTTAGAACATAATCTTGCACTGGTTGAGAAGGACTTTCTCGCCATAATACTCGCTGATATTAATGGTTGTTTTTGTTTAGATGGATCATACGATACATTTTCTCAATATCAGCTGACATGGCAAACTGATGCTTTGTCCACCTTAAGATTATTGAGAACAGATTCGACTGAAGCTTAGGACCATTATATAATTGATCATTGAGATTTTTATTATTTGATGTCCGAGCAGAAGCGTCAAATACAATACGAAGTTTTGTGGTACTGCTATCCTTAAATACAGCGTGATGTGGGATGTATCATTCCTTAGTAAGGCTAGAATGAGAAACTTTTCTCATGTGTCCCATTTCAATATATTCTTTAATACAAGCCTGATATTCAATACCAAGAGCTGGATTATGAAGAAAACGTTTTTCTAAATTGCAAAATCTACTTGATGCCATGGTTCATGAGTTTCCAAGATCGGGTAATTGTTCGTTAATAAAGGGGACTCGTACTTCAAATCTGCCATTTAAGAGACGTTTATAGGTTCGTGCATAAAAATCCTCACAGTCTTGTTCGGATTTCGAATAATTTGGCAAATACGGAAGTTCTTCCGATTCCCAAAATCTTTGTAAAAGTTGATCTAAATACTGATGACCCTTATGGCTTACGTTAATAGAGAGGGATGTTAGTTTCGATGGGGCAGCATTTTCAGTGCAACCGAATAAAATCCATCCTAGCGTACTATTTTGTGCAACAGGTGGACCTGGTGGGCCCTTGCGAATTCCTTCTAAGATGATGCTACTGTAAGCATCAGCTCCCAATAGTAAATCAACCTTACTAGGTTGATAAAAGGTTGGATCTGCTAAATGAAGGTGTTTGATGTGACACCAATTTTGGCAGTTAATGATTTGTGGTGGTGTGAGATTAGTAATTGCTGGAATTACTAGTGCTTGTAAATGTATATTACTATTTTCAGAATAGCGAGATTGGAGTAATAAGCTAAGCTTGCGATTGACACTCGTTGCCTCGGAATTATTGACTCCAGTGATTTGCAAGGATACATTCTGTTGTTTTAAATTAAGTTTAGATACTAATGATTTGGTTATAAACGAAACCTGGGATCCTGAATCTATTAATGCTCTTAAGATGTATGTTTCACCTGATGAAGATGTAACATTTACTAACGCCGTTGCTAATAAGGCTTGATGGTTTACAGTATGAGAGTTTTATAGTGATTGCAAGACTCTTTCGGATGAGTCTTTAGTAGAAGATTGCTTACTAGACTTAGGTTTTGTAACATTCTCAGGAGTTGGTTTGATATAAGATGTTGAATTTTCAGCGTTATATTACAATGATCTATGCAAAAGAGTATGGTGTAATTTTCCACAACCGTAACAGCGTCGGTTACTACTGCATTTAATTGTGGGATGTTGATGAGATAAACAATTGAAACATAAATTTCTAGATTTTGCGAAATTTATCCGGGTTTCAATGTCGTAGGTTTTAAACTTTTGACACTGGTATATGTGGTGATTTTGTTTACACACTGAACATGATAAAATACTGTAGCTATTATGAGCATGTATTTGAGTTTTACGTAAATGTGAAAATTTATCGTATCCTATGGTATCGAAAAGTTTATTGGTCGATATAGATTCAAGTATTCTAAATCAATATTCAAGAAATGACTTAAACCTATTAAAAGTTGGTATTTCAATTTCACCTTTGAGCTCTGCTTCCCAAAGTGCTTGAGTTTCACGAGGTAATTTCTGTAATATAAGAAAAATCAGCATAGGATCCCAACCCTTTGTTGAGACTTCAAGATTCTCTAGTTCCGAAATGCATCCCATTGATGTATCTAAAAGGTTTTTTAAGCCTTTGGCGGTTTCAGATGACATTGTTGTTTGTTGGCAAAAAAGTTTTAGCTGCCCCTTAACTAATGCTCTAGGGTTGTGATATCTAACCAAGAGAACCTTCCATGCCATTTCATAATTCGCGTCTGATATTTTGTAATGTTTTAATAATTGTTCAGCTTCTCCAGAAATACTGGATTTTAAATATTGTAATTTTTGAGCCGGTGACAAAAATACGTTGTCGTGAATTAAGGCTACAAATAAATCGTGAAAGGAGGTCCATAAATCATAAGAACCAGAGAATTTGGGAAGAGACACTTTGGGCAATTGCAAATTACAGGGTAATTTTGAATCGATCGAAGATCTAATTGCTGTAACATTGTATTGGTCATGGCCGATGAGATCCCTTAGAGTGGCTACATATTCAAAATATTTTTCCTCTAGCACGGAATAATGATCATTGACAAGATAATCACATTTAGCTGATTCTTCTTTGGTTAATTTTGAGGAACTCACTAATATGTTACAATGGTTGGAAGAATAAGACTGCCATAACTTTTCTACAGCACTTAATCTTGCTTCAGCGAGGGATTTTGTACGTTTTATTAATGCGGTTTTCTTGGAATTAATGATAGATTTATCGATTAATTTTGCATATGCCTCTTGTTCATTTAGAAGTTCACTTAAAGGCATTTTAACAAACTAAATTCTTATTCAATATAGTTAAGTAAATATATATATATATATATATATATATAGGTAAGAAAATAATAAAAATAAAAATAAAAAATAAAAATAAATAGAAAAATTTTCAAAATTAAAATAAAATATATATATTTTACAACAAAAAACCAATCACGTATCCGGCTCGAAGGACCAAAATTATGTGGGGCTTCCTCAATTGCACCAAACACGCACAATTTGATTTTGTCCACTTATTGCAAGAAATAGAGGTTCAATTTAAAAGATACATGAGCTTGGTCCTGTCTCATTATATATATATATAATGTTGTTTTATAATATTGGAAGTTTTATAAGGTTAGAACGACGCAGTCAAACACAAATTGTTTCTCTGTAAGAGATTTATTTTATTTTAGGTACATGAAATGACATTAAAAGTGTATTTACGTTAGGAAACTTACATACCTGTAAGAGAAACGACATTTAATGTTTATTATTAACTACTTATGTCTGTTCCTAATCCTAATATTAAACAATAACATTAATTTATTCTTGTTTTACACTTATGTCGAGATGCCTATAGGTTATAACAAAGTGACAATGAATTATAGAGCTCAAAACGTCAATTGTCAATTCAATGACAAATGACGTTTAAACTAAAGAAAATTATATTTTTTCTTTACATCTCCCCCCGTAAAGAGGATAAGATGGCGAAGTCTCTTATATAAGGTTTTCAATTGCATGCAGGAGCTGATGTTAGCTTTGAAATGTGGAATAAGTTCGACGCTGATCTCTTATGGTCAGTGTTTATCTTGTAAATTGAGTTTGAAATTTTTCCAATAATGGTGTAGGTTCCGAGTTTCAATTCGTCAAGCTTCTTCCGATTCAGTTTGTTTCCATTCTCTACAAAAACTGTATCACCAACTTTGAGGTTTATATGTTTTCTATTTTTATCGTAAATTGTCTTGTTATAATTGTGTGATTTGATTGTATTATCCAGAGCTTTTTCTCTAGCCTGGATAAAATCGTGGTTCGTCTTCTTTTGTTTCAACTCAGTTGGCAAAATCGTAACGTCTGTGCCATAAAGTAGGTATTTGGGAGCATATCCAGTTACAGTGTGCTCCGTTTCATTGTATTTTTGTACACAGTTGTGGGCTACAGATGTCCATGCCATTTTAGTGTCGAATTCGTTAATCTTGCACCTTATTTTATTGACTAATGTCTGGTTTAATCTTTCATTTAAGCCATTTGAAAAAGGAGAGTTCGCTGCTGTAAAAATTAGGGCAATATTTTTTTCATCCAAAAATCTCTTAAATTCTTTAGAATTGATACCTGGGTATTGGTCTGATAGTATCAATTCAATATCATCACTTTCTGTACAGTTTCTTATCAATTTGATGAAATCGTTTGCATTTTGAGTACTTGATGTTTGAATGTATGCATGTCTGGTGAAATGATCTAATAACAGATGTAAATATTTCTTAGTTGACCTAGAACCTCCGAAGCCTCTAATTGTGTCAATAGAGCATATCTGAAAAGGTCTAGTGGCCGGACCCAAGTGGGACATCAATCCATATTTAATTTGTTCCCTTGATTTATTCTTTAGACATACTGTACAACTCTCACAAGATTTTTTTAATGTTTTTAGTCATATTTTCTCCGGTATACACTGAGCTAATCATTCTCTGCATCTTTTTAATTCCTATATGACCCAGATCTGTATGTACTTTTTTCATAAAATCTATGCTAAATTCTTCTGATATGACAATTTTTTCTCTTTTCTTTGCTTTTTTGTAGTAAATGTTGTCTTTTTTTATTAACTTGTCTTTCCTGCATTGTATATATTTATTTTCAACTTGATCTTTTAGGATATTTTCTAGTGTTATTATATTAACTATTTTTAATTGCTCCTCTAGGTTTTCATTTGGTCCAAGGACCGGGTTCCTGCTTAGGCAGTCCGCTTCGGTGTTGTATCTGCCTGGCGAATATTTAATTTGGAAATCATATTGTGATAAGTAGTACGTTAGATCTCCTAGTTCTTCATCTGTTCTAGATTTTATGTTCATATTTTCTAGTGGCTTGTGGTCTGAGAATACTGTGAATTTCTGACGTATTAACATGTATTGCCAATACTTTACACATTCTTTAATTGCCAGGCATTCCAGATATACGGCTTTTTTCCTTTTTTGTGCTTCGTTCAGTTTTTTTGAAAAATATGCTACTGGTTTTTCTTCATTGTTTTTTGTAGCTGTTTTAGTACTGCTCCTACTCCTAGTATACTAGCATCTGTGTATATGTGAATAGGTAGGTTTGGGTCAAAGATTGTTAACACTGGTTGAGAACATAATATTTGTTTCATTCTATCAAACGACTCCTGGCATGCATCAGTCCAGTTAAAGGATTGTCCTTTTCTCAAAAGATTATGCAATGGTTCCAATTTTATGGCTATGTTTGGCACATACTTATTATAAAAGTTTATTTTCCCCAGGAATTGTCTTACATTCTTGTGTGTTGTTGGAGTTGGGAAGTCTTTTATTGATGTTAAATTATCTTTCAGTGGTCTGACTGAATTATTTTGGATTACATGACCCAATTATTTAACTGTATCTGCTGCAAATGTGCATTTAGAGAATTTTAATTTTAAGCCTTCGCTTTTAATAGCTTGAAAGAGTTTTTTCAGATGTCTGACATGATCTGAGAAATCTTCCGAAAATAGCAAAATATCATCGATGAAACATACAGTGAATTCTCCGAGCTTGTGTTTTCTTATCATATTACACATTATTCTCTGGAATGTAGCCGGGGCCGTCTTTAAGCCGAAAGGTAAACAAGTCCATTGATAGTGACCTTCTTGTGTCACAATTGCAGTTTTGTGTCTATCTGTGATACGCAAAGGTATTGACCAAAACGCTGAGTTCAGGTCTAGTGTTGAGAAAAACTTGCAATCTCTTGTCTTTAGAATTAGGTCTTCAATAAGAGGGAATGGCTGTGATTGAGGAACAACGATTTTATTTAGGTCTCGAAAATCGATACACAATCTTGATCTTTTATTTTCATCCCTTTTGTAAGTTAACGTCACTGGTGCTGCGAATGGGCTGTATGATTCTTCTATTATATTATTTTTTAATAATTTTGAAGCTTGGTCTTCAATCTCCTTCTTATCTTGTATCGTGCATCGGTATGGCCTTTTGAAGCAATATTTTTCTATTAGTAGGTCAATGTGTGCTTCGTAATCCATTACCCGTCCTATGTCGTTTTTGTCCTTTGCAAACACAGATTTATTTTCCGAAATTAATTCATCAATCTCGGACTGTTTTTTACAGTCTAGATGATTTATACACATTTTGAAGTTTTCTTCATATATACCTTCATTGAAGTTTACTATATTATCAGATTTTATCTCCTTAGAGACTATATCTGTTTTTTCTGTTTCCTTAGAAACTATTTGGCTTCTTTGTATAGGTAATTTTTGCGTAATTTTTAAGCTTTCGTTTTGAACTAGGTAAAACTCTTTTATACAGTCAAGTCCCACTAAAAAATCGTAATCGAAATTTTCTGTGTCTATTACGAAAACATTCTTTTTTTTTTCTACATCAAAGATAGCTATATCAAGTGTAATTATACCATTTTCCTTTTTAACACCATTAATTGTTTTTAAGTTAGTATTAGTTAAGTGGCAGGGTTTCTCCTTATTTATTTTTAACAATTTTGAATTTATTAATGAGACATTAGACCCAGAGTCATATATTCCAGAAATTTCAACATTTTTATTCAGTACTAATTTCACTTTGATCAATGGCGGCACTATTAGTTTTTTTCTTTCTTCAAACTGCAATTCACATTCTAATTCTGAATTGTTTATGAGTTTAATTTGCTTTTTATCTTTTTCTATATTTGAATTTGTTTTGAACCAGCATGAATCTTCTGGATGATAGCGTACACCTTTCTTTAAATTGTCACAAATACTACATTTTTTTTAATCTGGTTTATTATCTTCTTTCTTCTTGCTAAAACTTTTCTTTGAGACTAGATGCTCTAATTTTCCAAGTTCACTAAATAAGTTATTTGTATTGTACGTACCATTTCTTTTTTGTTAATTCTATCCGTTATGAAATCTGGTAAGCCGACAGCAATTATATCAATAAGAGTCCCCTCATCTATGGTTTTCCTTATTTCAAGTAACAGTTTTTCTTTCTTTACTGCATATTCTAACAAAGATCCTGATTGGTACTTGTAAGATAAAGCATACTTGCTAGCAGTCCAACTCTTATTACCATAGGTTTGCGAAAAACTTGACTTCCATTCTGACCACTCGGACTGTAAGAAGCCAAGTTTGATCATCATGGAGGAATACCAATCAGTGCATGATTTCTCAAGAAATAATCTAAGGATTTCGATTTTTTCTTGGTCATTTACTATATCATACCTCGCACACTCTTTCTCAAATATTTCCATCCACTGATATGCACTTGAACTTTTTCCATCAAATTTTTCAATCACAAACTTGTCAGCTAACCTGTTCATACTTTTTTTTTTCTTTGTTTTGTTGACTTTCAACTAATTTTTCTAAAATTTCCACTATAGGATCTTCTGAACACTTTTTTTTTCAATAGCTATTTGTTCTTGTGTAGTTTCCTCTAAAAATTTGCCCTGAAACATCATATTTCCATCCTCATCAACATATGTTTGTAATATATCTTGTGTTGTTTTTATCCAAACACTTCTATTTAGCTTGATATCTTTTTTTCAATGTGTTTTTCAAAGTATGAAAAGTTCTCGAGGACTGGATATGTTTGTGGAGTGACACCGCTTGACATTCTTCAGGAATAAGGAAAAGTTTGTCGTCTCTGGTGGCAATTGCAGTTACGGCGATATGGTTCGACTTTCCGTCTATTGATGGTTTAATTTCAAATGTAAACTTTAACTTCTCCATTTTCTGACAATAAATGTCGTTTTATAATGTTGTTTTATAATATTGGAAGTTTTATAAGGTTAGAACGACGCAGTCAAACACATAATGTTTCTCTGTAAGAGGTTTATTTTATTTTAGGTACATGAAATGACATTAAAAGTGTATTTACGTTAGAAAACTCACATACCTGTAAGAGAAACGACATTTAATGTTTATTATTAACTACTTATGTCTGTTCCTAATCCTAATATTAAACAATAACATTAATTTATTCTTGTTTTACACTTATGTCGAGATGCCTATAGGTTATAACAAAGGGACAATCAATTATAGAGCTCAAAACGTCAATTGTCAATTCACTGACAAATGACGTTTAAACTAAAGAAAATTATATTTTTTCTTTTTTAAAACTGTGTTCATGCAATATTGCTTCGAAGCAGCACGTGCCAAAATATATATGGGAGTTCGATATACTTATGGTGATTCAAAAAGATCACACGCATGGTTTGTTGCTTAAACAATTTCTCTATTATGATATAAGTTAATAAAACTATGTTTTATGCAATAAAACTTTATTCTACTGTTACAATTTCAGTATTCCTAAATATAAATTCTTACGTCTAAGCTCACTGAGTTAATAATGTCGACTGACTTGTTTTAATCAGGTTATTTTTAATATGCCATAACAAGCAGTAATAAAATAAACGGTAACTTGTTTACCATTTATTTTAAGCTAACAGTACCTCGCTATCAAGTTTTGTTGATAGCAAGTTATCGTTGTTGTTAACTCTTCCCCATCGAAAACACAATCGTCCACGATTGTTTAAATCAAATATGACCAATTTTGGGGATATAATTTAACTCAAAAAAATGTCATGACATCATAGACTTACAGACTATCATTAAATCCTAAATTTTAATTATTTTTATGATTTAGTTATTTAACGTATTATTCTACTTAAGTTACATTTTGGAACTATAAATTCTCCATAATTCATTTTTCATATTTCTATAGATTAGTTTATTATAAATTTCTTTCCTTATATTTATTTCTTACCATTCTTATTATTCTTATTATTTATTTCTTGTTATTTCTCTAAGAGGTTCTTCTATCCACGCAGGTAAAGGAATCAAAGGGGTATCAATTCTGTTTAGTTTCTAATATTACTCTTGTGGACAATTCTTCCTGACTGTGTGATAACAGTCGAATTTTTATTTTCTCTAACTACTTCTTGTTTGTATCTCAACGATAATTTAGAGCCTATTCTTTTATTACATTTTACGTAGATGATGTCACCGGGAGAATATTGCTTAATGGGCTTGCGTTTTTTGTTATGGTATTGTAAATCTTTCGCTTGCTTTGTTCTTAATTTTTCTACATTACCTTACTCGTTCGAAATTTTCGGGATTTGTATTAGGAGCTCTACCGTAAAATAATTCGACAGGTGTTTTTCCTGTGGTGGAATGAATGCTAAAGTTGTATTCGTTCACCGCTCTTTCGAGAAGCAATTTAAAGCTCCGAGGAGTACTTTCAGCCTTAAGACACCTCATTATCTCCGATAATGTAGAGTGAAATCGTTCGATTTGCCCATTCATTTCGCTCTTATATGGGGGAGTTTTATAAATTTTAATTTGTAGTTCATCTTCTAGCATAGATGTTATTGATATAGAATTCAGTGCCTTTTCATTGTCTATTATTACCATTTTGGGCACACAAAAGTAAAACAGGATGTCTTGAAGGGGAGTTTTCAAATGTTCTACTGATCTAGATTTTACAATTCTTGCTTGGGCGAATTTGGTAAATTTATCTATAGTGGTCAGTACTAAATGCTTCTCTGTGGAGAAGATTTCGATATGTAATATTTCTCCGGGAAAGTTTGTTATGGGGGTTAAATTCAATTTTTGATAGTTTGGATGCCTTTCGTATTTGTTTTCTTTACAAATTGAACAGGTTTTAGTTATTCTTGAGATTTGCGAATTCATTTTTGGAAAAAAGTATTTTTGTAAAATCTTCATTTGATTTTCACGTGAGCTTCTATGGGCTCTTTTATGCTCCTTTAGTATTATTACCTCTTGTTGAATTATATTTTCAACATCTTCGACAATCTTATTAGTGTAACGGCCTTTATAACTACTAAAGTGATCAGGAAAGATTTCTTGGACTATTCCCATTGTATGCTCTGGTGCGAGCAAGCCGTTGACTAGATTTGGCTCTAGATATTTTCTTAAAATCTCTATTAGGCCAACTTTGGTGTATTTCGAGACACGTCCATCTTCCCCTCGTAAAACGGATGTCAGGGGTTTCGCTAGTTTAGCATAATCCTTTACAAAGCGTCTATAATAGCCCGACATTCCTAAAAAGGATCGGAGTTCTTTAAGGTTTTTTGGTGGTTGGAGATTTATTATTGCCTCAACTTTATTGGGGTTTGGCCTGATTCCGTTCTCCCCTACGATGTACCCTAAAAACTCTACTTTTTTGTGAAAAAATGCGCACTTACTTAGCTGAACTTTCATATTTGCCTTTTCAAGTGTTGTAAATACTGCTTGTAAATTTGTAAAGAAGTTATTTTCATCTTTTCCAAAAATTATAATGTCGTCGATGTAGACGTAGCATTTTTCCCCGATATGCTGTCTTAATATGTCATCCAGGGCCCTTTGGAAAATCGAAGAAGCGTTTTTCAGTCCGAAGGGTAGCCGAACAAACTCGTATTTCCCGTTATTGATAGAGAAAGCTGTTTTTTCTATATCGTGTTCCTTGAGGGGTATTTGGTGAAACCCGCTCTTTAAATCGATAACAGCAAAATATTTATTTTTTCCCAGATTCGATAGAACTTCATTTATTTCTGGTATAGGGTATTTATCAGGCATTGTCACGAAGTTGAGTTTTCTATAATCTATGACCATGCGATATTGTTTTTCGTTAGATTTACTTGCTTTCTTTGGTACAATCCAAACGGGAGCGTTATAAGGTGACTTTGATTGCTTGATTATCCCTTCATTAAGCAGATCTTTTACTTGATTTTCTACTTCATTTTTCAAAGCCATTGGGTATGGGTATGGTCTTGAATGAACTGGAGTATCCGTATAAGTACGTATTTCTCCTTTTATTTTCGTGGTATAAGGTAATTTCTTATTTGGGTCAGAGAAGAGCTTAGGACAGGCTCTGATAATATTTATTAATTTATTTTTTTGATCTTTTGTTAGATGGGATATCTGCAGCTCACTTGAAATAATATTAATATTTTCGAAATATTGTTGTTTTAGAGGAATACGGATGTTTCTTTGAATTTCCATATATCCCTTTTGTGTATGGATGGTTGCCTTGAATTCTCTTAAGGTATCATTTCCTACTATTCCATCGAATGTTGTGAGACTATTTAAAATAAAGAACTTAATTTTTTTCTTATAGCTGTAAAAAGGATTAATAAATGTGTGATGTGTTATTCCTATGTTACCACCTACGGATTTTGCAAAAAAGGGTTTTTCGTTTCGAATGGGATTTTTTATATGCCTTGGCTGTACATAGTTTTTGTTTGATCCAGTATCTACTAAAAATTTTAACACCTCTCCACTCTTCCTTTTTTTGAATTCAAAAAAGGGGAGTGAAGAGCAATTTACCCTAAAAAATGAATATCATCGAAATATTCAGTTGGATTAAGATCATTTGTTTCATACGTATCAAGGTAATCTTCAAACGTTCCTTGTAAATTGCTTTGATGGTTTGCGCTACGTACATTACCGGTGGCTGCTGACTCATTATCTTCGGTTTTATCGGGTTTGGCATGATAGACCCTTTGATATTTAAAAGGGGCACGAGTCTGCTGTGAATATTTTGGATAATCCCGTTTTTGTACGAATTGTTTACTTTGCGGTCCATTAGTATGATTTAACGATCTTTTTGAGTTAATGGTCCCATCGATGTCCATTGGTTCCACGCGAGGTGACAGATTTGGTATCTTTCTGAAATTTTGTTGTGACTGATATTGCGGTTGGAACTTAGGTGGTGAAGGATATTTTGGCATATGAACTAGTTCTGGGTAAAACCCTTTTTGCGGTGCTGAGTTGTATGTAAAATTATTATCCCTAGATAGCGTAAGATGAGGTTGGAAGGTGCTTAAATTTTTCTGACTATTCATAGCGTGCTGTGTTCGATAATCGATATTTTGCAATTTTAAGCATAAATTTAGTGCTTGAGGTAGATTTTCGGGTTCTTTAATACTTAGCAACCTGGGTAAATCACCTTTTAATCCCCTGACAAATGTGTCTAACGCTTTGTTTCTATAGGACTGGGTCATATTATCAAGTGATTCTTCGCCCATTTCCATGCAGGAAAGTTTGTTTAATATTAATGAAAGTTGTTGGTAAACTATTTGGTAAAACTCTGTAATGGTGCGATTGGCTTGGACTGAAGATATCATTTGATATTCGAGGGTTCCGAGGTCTCTTTTGTCGGCGTAGTGCATTGTTAAGCACTTAGAAATTTTGTTCCAATTTAATGGGGTATTATAAGATTCTAGGGCAATATCTGCTTGGCCAATGATCTTGTTTCTAATTACGCTAAGTATCCCGTAGTATTTCGGTGTCCCTTTCAAGTGCTCGTAAATTGTTAAAATTCTATCGACACTTTTTTTCCATGAGCTAAATTCTCCAGGTTGACCAGAGAAATCTCTAAGGCTTTTCACGACATCGGGTATTCTGTCCATATCGCTAAGCATTTTATCTGCAGTTACATTTATGACTTGGTCTTCTTCATCTCTATTCTGTATTATTTTTTGGCCACTTTTATTGAGAATATTAGAAACTATTAAAGTAATTTGTTCGGTTAATGAATTTAAATTGAAATTTTCAGCTTCAGGGGACTGCGGGTTAGCCGTGGGGACTAGTCGCGGGGGCTGAATTAAATTTTTATTTGGAGGATCCATTATTTCCTTTACCTGTGTGTGTTTTGTTTTTTTGTAGAAAATGTAATATAATAAAATTAACGAAAATAAGGAGAGTATTTACAAGAAACCTAATATGTGCTTGTTTTCTGAATAATGTGAACTTAATAGTTAATTTTTCTAAGCTTATGAAAACTTTTATAAAAATTTCTTAAACTTAACTTCTTACGAAACTAAGATGAAAGCTAGATGCTCTTAAGTTGAAGTAATTTGATGCGGGATTCCTTCAGCGATTTATCGAATAAATTAGTTTCAGTCGGCTGTCCTTCAGGTTGGACTCCTTTTCATCTGTAGTGGCTACTAAGGGGCCTAATTTCCTGTAACTTGTTTTATTTATTCGGTGCATAGATTCCTCGTGTCCTGTTATCGCTGCGTTCGTGGAGTGAGTTCTTTATATTTTTAAAACGTTTTATTGGTTTATTAATTTAGAAATAATTTATTTAATAATGTTTAATTTATTTCCTTTAGGCACTTTGTTTGGTTAAATTAAAAACGTTTTATATTAACTATTTTTATTATTTTATTATTTACTTTTATTATCAAACAGTTTTATGAACTTTTGTAGCAATAAACAAACACCTTGTTTAGCTTAATTTTAAAATTTATAGTTCAATTATTTATTTGTTTTTTATTTTGTTAAAAAATTTTTTCATTAAACAATTTTATTAAATTTTATTTGTGTTTTTAGCACTTTTTGAACCCACCTGACACTCCATCGAACGGTCCCTGCTCGGGCGCCAGTTAATAAAACTATGTTTTATGCAATAAAACTTTATTCTACTGTTACAATTTCAGTATTCCTAAATATAAATTCTTACGTCTAAACTCACTGAGTTAATAATGTCGACTGACTTGTTTTAATCAGGTTATTTTTAACATGCCATAACAAGCAGTAATAAAATAAACGGTAACTTGTTTACCATTTATTTTAAGCTAACAGTACCTCGCTATCAAGTTTTGTTGATAGCAAGTTATCGTTGTTGTTAACTTATACATTCGAAAAATCACTTTTCAAATGTCTTCTTCGAAAGAGTTATATTTCAAATTCTAACAAAAAAAAATAAAACAAAAATGAAATTACTGTGCGGCATTTGGTATAGAATTAAAAATAAATTATTTCAAATGATGGACGAATGAAGAAAGCGGTATCCTTTTGTTAATGTTTTTATGCAGGGGTCCATACCCCTGAGAACCAAACATAGGCACGATTTACCAGGTGTCGCTTGTATGGCGGTTGTAGCAAGCTTTCTAGCTGGCTATTGTGGAAGAGTAGTGGGGGTGGGTTCTTGCCACTGACACACTGGACCAAATCTCGCTACTTGGAAGTGGAAAATTTCGAAGACCGGAGCGCTAGGCTCGAACTAAAAGGGAACCGCATACCGCAGAAAAAGAAAAGCTAAACAGGAGGAGGAAAAAAAAGAACTCGAGACAAAAGAGTTGAGCCCCTTTGCTCCTTGATCTTTTGACTGGGCCGGTTGAACTGAAAACCAAATCAAATATAAGGGAAAGGGGACTAGGACATCTCAATAAAAAAATAAATTCATTCAAGCATTATAACATAAATTTACAACTAACAAAAAAAATTCATATACAGGGTGCTCCGAGATTGGCTGGACAAACACTTAGGGTAGAAAGTAGATAAAATTTCATCGATAAAAAACACAAAAAGTGGGGGTCTAACTTTTTTCGTTTTCGAGTTATAGCCTTTTGAATTTTTCAGGCTTTGTTTTTACCCCCACGCACTCGATCACTTATAACTTTTGAATCCATGTGAAAAGGAGTAAAAAATAAATACTTTTTCATAGCTTACAATATTGTTTTATTATTTAAAGAAAAAAAACTTAAAAATAATATCAAATGGTGGAGAAAAAAATTTTTATCATCAATCTGTAACGGACCCCTGTTCATGCTTCTATCCATTTCAGAATATTTTTTCAGAATATTTGTTTGTAACGGAACCCCGTTCAAATTTTTTTCTTTAGATTATTTTGAATATATTTTTGCATGGGAATAACTTGTTGGTTTCAAAAGTGCATTTTTGTCAACGGGACTCTTATTAGTATCCCGTTGGCAGAAGTTTATTTTGAAACAAACAGGTTGTTTTGGATAGAAAAGAGTCAGTCGGCGTCAGAACTTAAAATAAAGCAGGGCTTTGCCACTTGTTTGAAAGTTTTTTTTTAATTTTAATTTAGTTTAAATCAGGATGAAAAAAAAACATTATAATTTTTATAATAAAACAGTTTTAATAAGGAATAAGCATAAGTGAGTGAAAGGTGAAAAATACAAAAAAAAAAACGCAAGTAATAAGGTGTATATATGTACACATAAACACATGATTAAAATGCAATAAATTTTTTTTTGCAATTGGAGTGGTGTATTTTTTTTTATTAACTAAAGTTCAAGTGTATCTTGACTGGGAGACAATATATGTATACCAACAGTCTTTTTTTGGCCAATTATGTAGTAAATTTATTCCTAGTATAAATTTATTTATTTATTTATTAATATAGAAAAATAAACTTACCTGTGAAATTACCTGTGAAAGACAACAGCAAGTGTTAAGTTTTGAGGTGTATCTTAAGTAAATCATCTTCTGATTTTTCAAACCAGAGTAAAATACCCGCATTTAGGAAAAATTGTGGCACCTTGAAGTTTGTGAAGGAATTCAAAAGCTGGTTTTATCTTTTTTGAATAACCTAGTCTTGAACCTTTTCTTTGGCAACAATACAAATCAAAAGGAGGGAGCGTAATAGTAGTAATTGATTTTTTTTTTATATGTGAAATTATCATATTATAAAAGAGTTGTATATTATATAAGGGATTAAGTTTTGTAGAAGAAAAAAAAAGAAAGAAAGGGAAATTAAAGGTAGTACATAACTGTAAATAAATTAAGTTTCTTCCTGTAGGAAACCAGATTGCTGGGCCCAACAAACCTGGAGTCAAAAGTGTTAGTAAGTTTTCATAGAAAAAAAAAGAAAAATTTTTATTTTTTTGCTTATACTACCTTTTATTTGCAAAATATCATCGTGCTTAAAAATTTGTTTTTGTAGTTTTGATTAGGTTGTGAAAAAGAATAAAAAGAAAGGAATTCTTGGTTGAACTAAATAAGGATATTTTTATTACATATACCTTCATATTAACTAATTAGATTGTTTTTTTAACTAATCTTAGCACCTATTTGGATTTGATTGCTTTTCTTTCGCTATATCTTAAGTTTGTACATATTTATTTATAAGAAAATTAAATTAGTAGAATATTCTCCATTTGGTAACTTTAATTAATAATTTTTTTTTATTCTTATTATAATTAGTTATTATAAAAAGGAAAAACTAGTCTGTGGTTTTCTCCATGTTTTGGGTTTAATACAATTTTTTTTTTTTGAAATTCATTAGACTTTAATATTATATAAGTTTGGTATGATAACCATACATATGTATACATATAAATATTAATTTTTGTTTGAATTTAATAAATATCATAATCATGTTTGAATAAGAAATTTTTTTATTAAGATGTCCTAATCCCTTTTCCTTCAAATTCTTTGTTTTTTTCAGGTCAGCCGGCCCAGTCACAGGATGGACGAGCAAAGGGGCTTAACTCATTGTCTCGAGTTTCTTTTTTTATTCTTTTATTTACTTTTTGTTCTCTTTCTACGGCCTCAACCCCCTTTTGATTTGAGCTTTGTGCTCTGTTCTTTGAAAATCCCCTCTCAGTAGCGAGATTTTTGTCCAGTGTGTCAGTGGCAAGAACCACCCCTTTAACTCTACCGCTATGGCCGAGGATAGCGAGCTCGCTACAACCGCCACACAAACGACACCTGGTAAATCGTGTCTATGATTGGTCCTCAGGGGTATGGGCCCCTGCAAAAATCATATGGTCACGTAACAAATCATTATAGCAATCAGAACGGATGAGGCTTCTTTTACATAAATGGGCTAGAGAGAACCCACATGCTATTCGTCCTTCAAGATTTCAGCACCAATTTTCCATCAATGTACGGACAGCTATGATAGATGATAAACTGATTGCTTTTTTGAACTATCTCAGGTTATGAATTCATTAAATTTTGTAAAATTTCTTCAAAAAAATTTTGTAGATGTATTAGAAGAGGTGACGAATCCAACAAGTCTCTGGTTACACGGTTTTCCGGTTCATTTTGGCCTCATTTCTGCAGTATCTTAACAAACACTTTCATCAATGGATAGATGGAGGTGGACCTGTAGTTTGGCCCTAAAGATCTCAAGATCTAACCCCTTTAGACTTTGTTCTAGGGAAAAAATAAAGAAAATTCTTATTAAGTTATCGGGAAAGGCTCACTTTGCTAAATTTTTATTGCACTATGGAAATGAGTTTGGCCATTACAATGCGCACATTTTTTAATGGAAAACACTTTGTAGTTTGAGAAAATAAAAAAAAAGAAGCAAATTATGTTGGCGTTTTTTTGAAAAAAAAACAAAACACGTCAAAAAATGCCCGAGATTTTTACGAACGGTTCTACTTAAAAATTTTTTTCTCCACCATTTGATATTATTTTTAAGTTTTTTTTCTTTTAATAATAAAACAATATTGTAAGCTATGAAAAAGTATTTTTTTTTGTACTCCTTGTCACATGGATTCAAAAGTTATAAGTGATCGAGTGCGTGGGGGTAAAAACAAAGCCTGAAAAATTCAAAAGGCTATAACTCGAAAACGAAAAAATTAGACCCCCACTTTTTGTGTTTTTTATCGATGAAATTTTATCTACTTTCTACCCTAAGCGTTTGTCTAGCCAATCTCGGAACACCCTGTATATAAAAGACCCATCATATCAATTATTCATTCACAAAAAAAATTGCAAGTTAAAACTATCCATAAAAAAAAATGTTTACCAATTATGTATTCATATTTACAAACTATATACAATATTTATAAAACTACATATATTTATATAAAAAACTATATATGTTATATAACAAAACTATATGTATATATTTATAGAGAAAAAAATATTATTGACCAAAAAATAACAAAAATTAAAACAAAACCTACTTGAATTTACTTCTCTCCTTGTAGGATTGGTGGGGCCAGCAACTCCTCTATATTCATTAAAAGAAATAAAAAGAATATTTGCAAAAAAAACCCAAGAAAATTAATTGTCCTCTCTGTTTTATTTCCCTTTTGGTAATTTGGGTTTTTTTTTTCTCTATTTATATTTCAATTAATTACCTTAAAATTCCAGACTAATTCAAAAATATTTTGTTTCTTTTTATAATAATAATCTTTGTTAATTGTCAATGCAAAAACTGCAAACGTTTTTTTTTCACAATATTTTATTTTAATTCCAAATTTAAAATTTTTTTTTTATTTAAAGAAATAACAACATCATTAATAAAATTTTGGTTGGATATTCTTACAACTCTTATTTAAATTTATGTTTATATCACTACTATCCATTTTATTTATAATTATTTGTAGTGTAGTTAGTTTTGTGTAGCCAATCATATCATTTCAATTTATTATTCGATAAATTCTAAAATTTGTGGATTTTAGATAGTATTTACGATAGATGAAAACTATTGTTGTTCCTTTTGTTTTTGTGGACTATTTTTGTTTACTAGTAAAATTTATTATTGTTATATATATTTATTATAAAATATTATTCTCTCACGTTTCATAATACATTTACGATAAACGCGATGCGCAATGCGATTTTTTTATTTTTTTTTTTTTGGACATAAAAATCATATAAACACGACTTATGTTTTGATCTTACCTACTCTCGAGCAGGTGTCCGTTACACTTTTATGACTGGTTCGCCTTACCTTCGAAGCCGACTATTAATAGTTTTTTTGGTCTGGAGCTCTTTGGGCCAAATGAAACCTTGCTTTGGGCTGCGGGTTGGACACCCCTGGTTTAACGTTTAAAATTTTTACTTCAACTCTTGCATCTTGATGTATTGTTTTAGTATTCTTTTAGCATTAAGCCTTTTTCCTAAAACATTAATTAGAATCATTTTTTTTCACATGTTTTCCTGTACTAAAAATACAAAAAATTAAAGCAAATATTGAAACTGAAGGTCTAAAGTAAAGAAAAAAGAGTAAAGAAAAATTTACTACAGATAAAAATTTAAAAAGAAATCATTTTCGAGAGGCAATACAAGAAATTGAAGCAGCATTTGCTCCAATAAATGTAATTTTTTATTCCAGTATAAATTGCTTTATTTCATTCAAAAAAAATTTTTTAGTTTGTAATTTCTATATAAGAAAAATCTGGAGTTATCGAAAGATAAACAATACTTGCAATACCAACACCAGAAAAGTATAAATTTTTAAAATAACAAACCAAATTGGGGTAAACCTTATGTTGTTGAATAACGAATGCTACCCGTAATTGGATACCAAATAATGACGATCCAACTAAACATGGTATTGTTTGTTTTATTAAAATTACTACCAATTCATATTCCAACGAAAATATTTTCCGTAAACGTTTGTTATTCATTATTTTGCCTTTAATTTTATTTTTACACGAATTAAAAAACCGCGTGGTATATTAAAAATTGTAAAATTATGCTGGCACTTCCCAGTAGGAATTTGGTCTAGCAGTAAACAAAACAACAAGAACGATTGGAAGCAATTATGCTATTGCAACCAGCACACAAGTAAATATTTTTTATCTATTTTATACATTTATACAATCAATTTTTCATAGCTACACAAACTTCTTTGCGTGTTTCATCTTTTTATACCCAGTAGGAAAAATGAACATCGCTTCATACATCAGTCGATTATTGTATATTATTATGGAGAACTGGTATATAATTTTTTAATTTTCTGTTATAAATGCTTTTGATAATTTAATTTATAATCACTATATATAAATGTTTGAATTTATTTAAGGTACTCGGCAAAATACATAAAACGTCCACAATACTCAAGGAAACTACCAAACTTGAAGGAATAAAAATTCCACAAGTTTCGATGGGCTGCTCACATTCAATGCTTTTGGTTAATACAGATGATGAACTTACAAAGAAAAAGTATGAAAAACTTCTAGAATTTACTGTTGATTAAAGATGACATTTCATATTCATACAGGTTTAAATAAGGTCTTCTAATAGAGTATTTAAATTAACTAAAAGAGCTTATTAAAGGAAATTAATGATGAAAAGTTTTTCTTAGTAACTGTATGGTAACTCTAAACATTGTACTCAAAACATATTTTTCTACACAAAACATAAGGGAATTAAATATTTGTATCTAAATGTAATTAAAATTCATATAAGATAAGATTCAAGGAAAGGATAAATGTCATAAAATTTTATTTGGGGTTTCAAATAAAATAATTTAAAATTTTCAAAATTTATTTACTTCAAAATGAAATTTTCATGCAAAACAATGCACTCATTTTAAGTGCATTTCAAAAAAGGCAAATAAATATTCATTTAATTAAAAAGAATTAAAATACAACATATATTTAAAAAATTTATTATATAATTCATTATAATTATAAAAGAATTTGTAAAAAATTTTCAAAATTTATTTATTTCAACCAAAAAAATGCAGGCATTTTAAATGCATTTCAAGTGCATTTTAAACAAAACAAATAAATATTTATTTAATTAAAAAGAATTAAAATATAATATATATGTAAAGCAGGGATTTCACTTTTTGCGGAATCAAATGACTCGGCCATATATTTTATATGGGAAGTGAGAGCTGAATCATTTGATTCCACAACATAGTTAAGCAGGACAACAGAACAATCTTTTAAAAGTTTGCAGTTTTTAACACGTATTGCCCCGCAAACTTTGGGAAACATAATCTTAGAGACCTGCAAGGCGATTTCAAAGAGTTCAAAAGGATATATTGAGGCATAAAATATAAAACATTTATTTTTAATAATTAAATTTTATTCATCTGTAAAACTAATAAATAATTCCTTTGCGCTTTGGTAACCCAGGCTGGTACTGCTTGATTGCACAGGGAACATGGACTATCAAAAGGATTTCGAAATAGCTCTGAGCCAGCATATGATTCTTTTGTTAAGCTTTTCAGCTTTCCTTTTAACATTATTTGCTAAATCCCTATTTCTGTCAGTAATCGTTGTTCTTCATCCATCTGCCTCAACTCTTCCGCCCAATATTCAGCCTTTGACTGGTATTGATCCTTTGACTTTGAATTATTTTTCTTGATGTCTTCTAGATGCTTCAAAGCCATTTCCATATAATCACCATCGGTTTTTTTTCGTGTAGGCTCGACCTGAAAAAGAAAAAATAATTTTTTTTTATTTTATAATTTTATATTCCACAAAGTGAAGAAAAGTGGAAGGAAATCACCGAAGATTTTGAAAGAAAGTGGAACTTTCCCCATTGCATAGGTGCGATAGACGGCAAACATGTCGAAATTTTAAAGCCACAAAATTCAGGTTCTTATTTTTTCAACTATAAAAAAACCTATAGCGTCGTAATGATGGCCATCGTTAACGCAAATTACGAATATTTATTCGTTGAGGCGGGCACCAATGAACGAATTTCAGATGGAGGGATATTTAGCCGGAGCCAGATTAGCTCGAAGCTTAAAAATAAAACTTTAAAATTGCCTCAGCCAGAAAATTTAACTGGTAGTCAAGTGCTGGCTCCTTTTGTGTTTGTGGCGGACGACGCGTTTCCCTTAGTGGACAATATGATGAAGCTCTTTGGTCATAGATGTTTGACTGAAGCCGAACAAATATGTAACTATAGACTATCCCGTGCAAGGAGAATTGTGGAGAACGCTTTCGGTATGTTGGTCAACAGTTTTCGTGTTTTACTTGCAAAAATCATGTTAGCTAAAGATTTTCTTTTATTACATGATAGATTAATAGTTCTAAATATATAAAAAATTCTTTGAATATTAAAGATCCCCTTCACCATTAAAATATTCTGCCCATGTCGTTGTTATTATTTCGCTTGCTCTAGTAAATCCGTTATTCACCGCAGATACTTGTTCAATAAATTCAACTTCTTCCGCAAAATATTCATCATCATTTTCAGCACATCTACTATTTCTATCGATCAAAAAACACTTTTTTAACTTTAATTTCATTTAAACTAATAGAACCTGAAACTTCTTCGATAAAATATCAAAACCCGTGCGATTGCCTGCCTCCCTCAGCTCAAACGGTAATTAAATGTATGCTTGATTTTGTCAGTAAATGCGTAGGGTATCATTATATTTTCCATTAATGGAAAAGCATTATCTGCAATAAATGCATGAGGCAAAAATTTGCCATTACCAATGAATTTCTTTGGTGGTAGATATTTATCACTTTGTTGAATGATGGTCATCAAATCACGTCGCTGCAGTACACCACCATTACTTATTCTGCCATTACAGCCAACATCGATGAAAATGAACCCCGCGTTTGCATATGCAACCGCTAAAAGGAAGTACGATTCTATGAAATCCTTTGTGATTGTAATAAAGAGGATCCTCCTTTTTAGAAGGCGTGAAAGCTTTCCATCGAGAGCTCCCAAGTAAAGAGGAAAGTGTCATTTGACTTTAAAGCAATTAGCAATTTCAGCTCATTCATCTATTGAACTTGGAAACTAAAAAGACATTGAAGTTTGTTTTATTGAATATTTTTAAAGTTTTTTTTAACATGCATGTCAAATAATGGAATTATAATATGTATTAAAAATAATTTCATAATCTTCAGACAAACAGGAGCAAGCTATTAAAGCTTTGAACGATTTTAAGGCTTTAATGAAAATAGAGGACGACTTTTGCATTTATTAAAGTTTAGAGCTTAAAAAAGTCAGTCTTTTGGAAAAGTTAAAACTGGATATTCTTCATCAGGTGGCAAATACCCTAGAAGAATAGGATACAATTCTTGGAACGAGAGAGTCTCAAACAAGCTCAAGCAAAGATTAATTTTTAAGTCTAATAATTTTAGTAATAATTTTGGTATAAGTATAGATAAGTTTAAATTTTATTACTAATAAATTTTATGAAACATCCTTAATTTTATTAAAACCTTATTAAATGATTAAAGATAAGGTTAGCATAAAATATTAGTTCTGAAAATTATTTGAATTAGTATAAACAAACTATAATTGCTTTTTTTTACTTTTAAAAATTCTCCTTTCAAATTGTGATAAAATGAATCAAATGTAGACAAAATCGCGATTCCTACAAATTGGCGCGAAAGCTTTGATTTGTAATCCAACTCACTAAAACTTTCACATTTTACTAAGAACCTTAAAGTAATAGCTAACTTTTCTTCAGACTCTACAGCTCTTCGCATGTTGGTATCCTGTTTCTCTATATTATTTTCAATCAAGGATAATAATTTTCATATATTCATTCATCCGTAAAAAATTCCTGTTATCTTTCTTATTTAATTATAGTTCTTTTATGAAATAAGTTGTGTTTTCAAGCGGATTTCTTGAGATTTTCCACTTTTTTATCCAACATGATCTGTTTTTCTTCGAAGCTTGTTTTTCTTGAGATTCTTTTTTAATTTTGAAAAGCGGCTACAAACTCCCTGCTCTTTCTACTTCTCGCCCGTTATGCATGTCATAACGACTCGTTTGTCATCACCCTATGGGTGATCCATATTAGGGATCACCATATAGTGGATTCTCGAGCAGCTTTTCTTATACATATATATATATTGCACAAAAAAATTCAAAATATTTTTTTGTGGAATATTTGGAATAGTGCTCCCTAATATTATAAAATTACACTATATTAGTAGATCTATCACAAAAAACATATAGTGCCAAAACGCCGACCTCGCAGCTGTGCTGTCTCCTTGTGAGAGTGTCTTCATTAGTAAATCTGGATGCTCTAATGTCGATATGATATTTAGCCTCTACCAAATTGTGTTAAAAATACTGTATACTTTACATATTTCTACATGTTTTTGTTCAATGATAATCACGATGTTTCAGACATTTTGATTTATTACTTGCATATTATTTTATACATATATTCCATATTAAAATAAATAAAGTTGGATATCAAAAAGATAAAAATTAATAATAAGAACTAATTGAAAATATTAAACGATTAGTAATTGTATTCCATATCAGAGGTATTCAACCATAGCAATATGTGGTTGATGTTGTGTATCAGATATTATAACTTCTACTAAAAATAGATTTGCACTATGAAATAAGAAACGTTTTAAATGAGGTGCGGTGACCGGTAGTATAGAAAAATTATACTACAAACTATAAATATCACCTGAATATAAAACTAATGCCTACTAGATAAGTAAGAACAGATTTGTAATCATTGAAAGCAATTTTATAGGTTTCACCTTAGCCGCCACGCATTATGTCTACTTCAGGAAAATTCTTATATTACTGAGTCTGTGGTTAAATAAATTTCTCTGCAACTTGTTAAACAAGACACTTGTCTAAAATAAATGTCTTTTACAAATAATATAGCCAAATGTAATTCATTACTCAATTGATATTTGATTTCTGAAAAAGAATTAATTAATTTAAAAAAATTATAGTTATTGCATCAGAACAATTTAATTTAAATAAAAAATAAAACAATTCTTCAATTTTTAGTAAGTTCTTTCTGAAATTTTCACGGTTGAGAAGTATTAATAATATTATCAGAACACAACGCATAATAATTAATTATTTACAACAATAATAATTAATATACAAAGTACAATCAATGTTGATTGAGTTCGGGTAAGTTATGAAAGTAAATATAGGGAAGAAATGATTTTTTAGTTTATTGTTTATTGTCTACAATGCAAATGCAAAGAGAGCAAAATACTGAACTGAATGACAATAGCAGTTTTTAAATACGTTTAAACGTTTAAAAAAATACAATTAATTAATTGACAAATAAAATTAAATTGACAGCCAAAAATTTCGACAACAAAACAAAAACTTCAATTTTGTGTATGCGGGTAATACGGTATTTCAAACAACAACAAATTACTGTAATTCTAAAGTTATTGTAATCGAGAGAGTTTTCTCATTTTTCTTGTCATTTTTGCCAAAAATGGCGTCATGTACCACCGGTGTACACACGAGAATGTTTTACCTGGCGGCTATTGTTTGGAGATAAAAGATTAAAAATAATTTTTTAATTAAAATCAGCTTTGGATTTCTTGTTAACAACATTTTGTGCAAAACGCCGTCAGATTAAACAATGTCTTATTTTCACTGCCGCCGGATGAAGCAGAACTGCATCGTCTTCAACGTATTGATCTCACTTTCGGTTAATTTTGGCGCTTTTTCGGCGCCAATCGGCAAACTGATCGTGCGCTACCTTTTCTTTTTTGTTCTTCTGTTTTGAGCTTATTTTGTCAGCAATAAAACTCAAATAACTTTTATAAACTTATAAAAAGTAAAACTTAGCATGAAAAATAAATCTTTATAGTTAATAAATCTTTATTTTTAAGGGTCAAAATTTTGCTATCGCTAGATCGCGTGATAGAAGTATTTTCGAAGGTTTTGTGTCTGAAAGCTATGCAGAACCTATACAATTCTAAAGTAAATTATAAACTTTCAGGCTAACAACAAACTTAAAATGAGGAGCCTGAATAAAAAATTCAGCTTTCGGAATACTGACGAGTGATACATATTCGAATAAAACTTGCACTAAATGAATAATACAATACAAATTATAAATTTATATTTTCAATGCTAATTTTTATTTCTTAGAAGTTTATAAAAGATAATTAAGTTTTATCGCCAGCAAAATAATCTCAACACTGAAAAATAAGCAAGTAATACAAAAAAATTTTTTCTTAAAGTCAATTCTTATTTAGGTCAGCCACAACTGCTAACTCACTCCCAAAAATTATTTGCATGAAACGTCTACTTAAAGCCAAAATTTTCAAAAATTTATCCAAAAAATTATTGATTTCCGCAAGAATTAAGGTCACATTCTTTAAATACTGAAATTCTTGCATTCCGAAGGTATGAAATTTCTAGGTCGACGCTCTACCAACTTTGCCATTGCAAGACAATTTTTTTTCCTTTTTTTTCTAAAAAGGAGTCTGATTTTGAATAATCTGAAGAAATTTCTGAATTTTTTCTTCCATGTAAAACTAAAATTAATTAATTAAATTTAATTAATGAACTAATATTTAAAAAAAAAACTGTATTAACAATAAGTGTCATCCACTGCAAGTTTGAAAAAATATATTTGAACTTGAGTGAATGAATGAAAAAGTATTTTATTAAGGATTGAAGATTTGGCCAAAATAACTATGAAACTGCCTCGTAATTGGCTAATTTTGTTTGTTGTTTGATATACCGAAAGGTTCGAATGACATAAGTCGAATTTTTTGTTTTTGTTTTGTTTTGTTAAAACAAATATATTATTTTCGTTATTAAATAAATAAATAATTATAACGTTTTATTTTGTTATATTGTTATAGCATTGTTATATTAATTATATAAACATTTCATTGTTAAACCTGGTGTACTATGTTAATTTGCCGTAAGGATGCAGACTTACAAAATAGGAGAAAATAATGATACCATCATTTAACAATGATGATTTGTAGCAAAGACAAATTGCCAAACAGATCAACAGCTCACGTGGTGCTGTTAGTAACTTTTTGAACTTGTGATTACAAAAGTATGGAGCAAGTTTTAGTTCGTAATGCAACAGAAATAATAATATTTTATTTAAATACTCGCAGCTTTATAAAATTGTCGAAATTACGATAAGTGAAGTCTTGTTCTTCCAGCACAAGCAATTCGTTACAAAGAAGCTGCTGAAAAAGATTGAACGAGCGAAGGTGAAATATTAAATTAAATTTATTTTTTATTCATAGTATTTAACTTTTTTACTTATATGTATTTCAGATTCGAGAGGCAACACAAAGCCTGAAGGATTTGAAAACTCTATTATTATTATTATCGATCAGAAAAAGAAGACCTGAAAACTAAATTGCTTTTGATATTTTTTTTTTTTTAAATATCTTGTTACCACCATTGAATACAAAATTCATTAATTGAATCAAGATTTATTCGAAATACTTTCACTTTCAAAAATAGTTTTCCGGTTTGTATCATGTGACAAGCCACAAAAGGATTAAATACACTGTATTTATATACAGTGAATTAATTTTAGACTAGAAAGTGTCATAAAAATAAACATTGAAGCTCTAATTTTGCTTGAATAAAATTTTAAAAATGTTTAAATGAATTAATTAAATAACACAAAGACAAATTAAAAAAAAGTAATTATTTAGATAATTATATATACTACATATTTAAAGGAAAAATTTAGTGGGACTTAAATTTTATTTTGTTGCACAGACTGTAAATTAACAATAAATATCCAAGCCCTGTAAACAGGCCTTTAAAGGTTGTATTTATATAAATTATTTCAACATGCTATATACACGATTTTTCATACACTTATTTCCGCTTGTATTAGCGTCTGTGCAGAAAGAATATAAGCTTATTACTTTTTGTGGGTAATCCCTTCATCAAGAAAATTGTTTATTGAGTTTAGAGAGTTGGCAAAGAATTAATATTGTTTTTTATTTTGGTTATTAATTAGTAAAATGTATTTTTGTAATGCTGACAATAAAAATTTATTCTATAATCGAGTTATGAAAAAGCAGCAATCACTTTACTATCAGATGACAATTAATAAAATAATTCAATGATGCAAGACATGCAAAAATTGTACATTTCCTCAAGTATGTAAAATAAGAGTATTTTAATTAATAATATAAAACAAACGAAAAATAAAGAAAAAACTACCAAGTCATAATAAAGAAAGTCATGAAAATCTATCATAAAAAAGATTATCTGACGTCACTTCTTATTTTTGTTATACTATTCGTTTTGTGCAGTTACGCACCTTCAAAATGACTTCTTTGAATAAATATTCAGATAATGCATAATAAAAAGAACCACTAGTTAGAATTATTTCCATTCAAAGGCCCTTTGGCAATTTTTTTCTTTTTTTCGGTATTAAAGGATTAAATTCTCTTACAAAAAGATAATGAACAATATACTTTTGCAAAAACTGAAATTTATTAGTTCAAGTATGATTTGTATAGATGAGTTAAATATGTAAAGCGGATTCATATAAATATTTCAATTTAAATTTCTAATTTAACCAGATAAGGTTTCTATATAATTGTACCTTGAAAAAATAATTCAAACGTCATTATAACAAACAGTGTATTGGTTTTAAAATGACAATAATATATTTATTTAAGTTTTATATTTAAGTACCTTAGATTAAATTTGGCTCGTAAAATATTAATTATATTTTAAAATTGATTCATTGTATGCAAATGCTTAAATAATAAAAAAAATTATATATTTGATAATTTGAATAACAAATTTTGGCTATGTTATATCAACCCCATTTCTTATTAACTTTCGTCCAATAAACTTGTTCAGAATCTTTTGAGGTCATCGAGATGAATTTAGTTTTGGTGTATTTACGGCGCCTTCCTATCCACCTTTAAATTCTGACGATATTTAAGCTAAAAGTGACTGCAACCTGAATTACGCGTTTTATCTTCCTTTTGTCGTTAATTTTCTACATTTATATATATACATATATATATATATATATATATATATATATCTATAGTTATATTTATATTTATTTTTATATTTTTTAAAAATTAAGGTACAACTAAGCTTTGGAAATAAACAAAAACTTATTACCGGTTTTTTGGTGATTGTGGTCCATGTTAAGTTCCAATATATGTTCGATGACATATGGCATAAGGTGTGAAGTCACAGTTATTACCTGATTGAATAAGATAAACGGGATCATGATAAATATATACAAACATGTATAGTCAATATGATATATTTGTTTTTTTAAGAAAAAAATTAGTTAGTTAGTAAAATCTTAACTTGATTTAAAATTAAGAGCCAACAATGTAAATAAACTGGTATTTAGGTATGTGGATTAGACAAATTAGTATTAAAGTCACTAATTTAACAAAAAAAAAATTAAATAAAAATACAAAATTCTTTAACGCTAGAAACAATCACAACTAGTCATCATTTATCAGTTCTTAAAGACGCATAGAATGCATTTCTAATAGCAATTTATTAGGCTGGTCACCACTTTACCTAGAACAATTTGATTGAGGGCAATTGAATTAAAATGTATTTATTAACTAACAAAATGATTTATAATAAACAATCTACTAATGAATTAGTTAACATGATCTAAATTGCTTGTTGCTTGACAGTTTTGGTGTCTGTAACATGAATAAAATGCTACTTAAGAAATATTAGTTATTATAAAAAATAAACATTTACTACTTTTTGATTAAAATTCAATACCAGCTTTTCATAATAATATACATATATGTTTGTTTACAAATTTAATTTAAGAGAATGCAAAAATTAATCACAGTTATTATAATTTCAGTTAAGACTTTTGTTTTTTTTTTATATTTATTGCTTGCTTGTCATAGTTGAAGTGCGAGATATACACAAAATATGCTGTTAAGCAACAGTGTTTGAAACAAAATACAATTTAAGTGTTTTTCACATCAGCGTCGAAAGAGAATCACTGATCCCTCAATGGGTGTTTTTTATAAATCTAGCAAATCTAAATGTTAGCAGCTTGCAAAGAATTGTGAAAAATCCAATATGGTAAAAGGAATGGAGTTTCATTATTTTCTATGACAAAAACATTTTCAAAATGTTTTATTCGTTTGAAATTATTAAAAAACTTCAATTAATTTTCCTTAATTTTTTAGGAATAGGGGTTTTCCTGCTATGTTTCCTTTACTGAGAACAATTGATATTTTCTAGTTAAAAAATTCTTAACATAAATCTGAAGTCACTCTTAGTTATTTTTCTTTAAAAATGTGAAATATTCTTGACGATACGGGATTTCAAATAGATTCAAATTTCAAGATATTTTATTTGACAGGAAATTTATCATACTTATAAGTTAAAAGATATTACTTAATTTATTCATAAAAATTCAATAAACATACATAAATATGTTATATATAAAAAATAGTTAGATAATCAACTAATAAAAAAACATCTTACATAACGAAATCTGAATTAGAATTTTAAAAAAATTAAAAATCAAATAATAAACATTTTTACTAATAAGAGTATTTAGATCGTTTAGATTTTCCTCACAGCAGGATTTAAATGCATAAAATATATAACTAGAATCATAAATTGTTAATAGTTTTCCTGTTAATTTGTAGCAGTAATTAAGTGGATAAAATTATATCGAAAGCAGTTAAATTTATTTTTTAAAATTGATCTTATATTTTGACAGAAAAGCGGATATATAAATTTTTTTCAATCATAAAACTTATTTATTTAATAATAGTTTTAGCGATATTTTCTAATAAAATTTAAGGATATACTTTTTTTAGTGTATTAAATCCTTAAAAGTATACAATGTAAAATATTTAGTTAATGTAGAAACGATTAAATGTTAACATTTTATTATAATAATTTTTTATTGACATTGTAAAAAGCCATAAATACTGTCAGAATTTAAAGTTTAAAGTAGTGATAAAAGTATCTTCAATGACTAGGAAAATGTTTCAAAACTTCTTATTATATTGAAAGCATACAAGATATAAATAAAGTAAGATTTCAATGGTTACATAAACAATCATCCATCAAGTGCGTCAAGTCACAAAACTGTTGTGGTTCATTGGTTCATATTGATCGTTGTAAATAGTTTTGCAATATTTCTTTATTTGATATTATTTTTTTTGCTCTAATATTGATTAATTTGGGAATCAAATGTACACCAGCTAAAGAGTTCTTATCGGATAGCAATTCATTCATATTTGAAACTATAAAAACAATTTTAAAAGAAAAAGAGAAAAAAATCTGATATGGTATTTCATAACAGCATTTTTATCTAAAAACTTTGTAAATCTCTTTTGTTTTTACCAAAAGCGCTTTAATCAAAGGAAAAATTCTGAATATTTGGTGTAGATATAAAATAAGAGCTAAGCGGAGTTATCGCCTAATTTATTATTTTTTATATATTTTTCTATTTTTTACGTGAGTTCATATGGTTTAATCCGTTAACGCTTTCTGATCTCGTGGGTAATATCCATGAGTTGAATAACTTCATCATTGCTGTGTTTAAGTAAGCATTTTTCGTAGTCTTTATCAGTGCACTCCTTGATCACTTGATTGACCCACTTAATATTTAAGTTCTTGTGTCTTTCCTGATTGCTCACTTATCTGTAAGTGTTTGTTATCATACGGAAAAATTAATTTATTTTTACTTCGTTGGTTGATATTGTGATTCGATTGCTTGGTACATCCAAATCGGCATAAATCAATCTTTTGCAATGCAGGCTAAGTTGAGAATAGTGTCCTGTTAATCAATACCAATTTGACGCCGTTTTAGTTTATCTGTTTTGCATTTTCTCTTACGTGATGCTTTCAGTTCAATTTTGTAGGTGAAATCTATATCGAAACATAAAATGCAATTTATTTCAAGTCTCTTATTTCTATAATTTTTACTAATTTTTACAAAATTGTGCTTAAAACTTAAGTCATGGTCCTCATGATAGTACTTTCCTGTTACTTTTGATTGCTAAGCTTATTCGTGTCATACATTTGAATAACTAGTGTCGATCGATTCCATAAAAATTGGCAAAATCATTGATTACTTAAAGCTGTGCTAAATATATAAAATCAATGAAAATAAGAGGCTGCATGTGTTCTAAAATCATTTAAAAATTGAATTTATGATTATTTAAAGACCTAAAAATTTTTTTGGGTACGGGTAAAAGTGAAAATAACAGCAAAAATGTAAATTCAATCTAAAGCTCAAAATGAAATGGAAGCTTTCTAAGATTTTCTAATCACAGCATGTAGCAATGATATTCTTGTCTTTCTAGAAGACGATTCTAGTAAATATAGTCTGAGCTAAATTATAATTAATTTTATTTTCTACAAAAAAAGAATCAATTAAATTTTTAATATTTTCGAAATATTTTTTTAAGGTATTAACTTTGAATAAATATAAAAAATTAAAGTCACAACTCTGAAAGTTATTAGTATTTACGCACTCTGATCGTAAGAATCAGATTTCATTTTACTGATTATTTTTATGTAATTTAGATATTGTATTTAGTAGTAAACAAAAATCATTTTAAAATAACTTTAAAAGAAAATCAGCAGGTGGTAAATGATAGGCTAAAAATATTTAAAAAAACAAAAAACAATTTTATCAGAACTAAAGAACAAATTTTAATGTCTTGAATACATTTAGTAGTCCTCCTAATAAAATTGACAGCGGTGTGTTTTATCTTAATCTTACATGAAAAATCAGTTAGCAGTTTGATGAATGATTTAAAATTTTTAAGATTCGATAAAAATTTTGTGGTCTATAATCATTTGGGTGCTAAAATATACATTTCATGAATATCAGAACCTGCGGTTTGATTTTATATTATTCAATTTTAATAGGAAATTTGAGCACTTCCATTTTAAAGATTTATATTTATGATAAAATTACTTAGTGATCAATTAAGTGGTAACTTAACTTTGAAATCTATTAATGTTTGTTAGTTTTTGTTTTCATTTTATTCTTAGTTCAAGTATTTTTTTGCTTCAAATCAAAGGTTATAAAGAACGTTCAAATTTTATCATGAAAAAACTTAAAGTGCTTAATTTTTTACTATACATTAATTTAGTTAAGAAATTCAAGATATTTTTATTAATTCAAAAGTATTAACCACTTTTGCTATACTTATAGAATTATGTTCTTTAATAAAAGTTAATTATATCATGCTAAAAGTAAAAATTTCCATGAAAACTTATTTTATTGTTTGATTTGATAAAAATATTTGATGATTTTTATGCACGATTTCCGTTTGAATAATATTTTTAAGGCAACATTTTTTCAATCATGTTTTCTATGTCATGTAAGCCTATAATATCGGTTATTATGTTTTTTTTATTATAATATTTTATATAAAGGAAGAAGGTGGGATTAATTTTACCTAAAAATATTTACTGAAAGCATTCGAATTCGAAAATTCAAGACATCAAACACTGCTGGTGAGTAAAATAGGAAATTAACTTAAGTGGGTTATATTGATCGACTGTCTAGATATGTTAGCTTTCGAAACTTGAGGAGCTGTTTCAATAATTTGAAAAAAAAAAAACAAAGAAATGATATCACCAGCTGGCTATGTCATAGATTACATCGTCAAAGCTATTAATTAATACTGTTAATGCAAAGTTTCTATAGAAAAATCACCGATGTCGCTTCCTCTTTAGAATTTCCTTTATAGTTTTACAATAAATAAAACAATAATATGATTTTAATCGGATGAATTAGTTCATAATTTTTTTCTATCTCGCATAAACTATAATTTTTGATACAACTACTGACTTATTTTTCCTATGAAACCCTAACTAATCAAATAAAGAGAATTGTCAGTTTTACATATGATATAATTTGGTTGCTTTTATTTAATAATTATTATTTATTTAATTTTTATAAAAAATCTTTAATTTGAATATATTTTTTAATTCATAATTATTCAAAAAATAACATCTATTTTTGACAGTGTCAACGGCATTTGGACAGAATAACATATTATATCAACTTCTCAAGAAGAAAAAATCCAGCCCTAAATATAAATTTTGCATGTACATAGGCTGCAAGTGTGAGCCTGCTTAAAATGCGTATGCATTTCTTTGGATGGCGGAATGAAAAGTGGAGTAAAACTTTGGCTATGATCTAGAGTTCGACATTGGGTGACTGTATGCACATTTGCAAGAATTTTAGAGACTAGTAACATTTGGGGAGTATATATTATACATCGATAGTATATCGATCCACTTTCAATAAATATAATATCAAAGGATAAAACTATTAATCGTTTAAACCCAAAGAATTGTATAAAATCATAATTAGTTACAACTAGTGTTTTCAATATATTATGAGCCATGGACAGTTATAATAAACGAAGAGTTTTTTTGCAAATCTTTCGCAGAAATATAGGAAAAGTTCACACGATGGGCAATTCTTCAAATATTAAGAACCATACGCTTACTAATTCTTATTTATATTATTATTTCTATAAAAGCTTCAATTCAGTAAAAACCGACATACATAAACATATCAAATTATTTAGTTAAAAGTGAACTTAAAAGACTTGGGAGTAATAAGCAGAACATTTTGAGAATAAAATCTTATCATTATATTTCAAAAGGAATTACTTGTAATTTTTTTACTGTAATTTTTGTTGAATTACTGAAAAAAAATAAACATATATATACATATTAACATAAATATATGTATATTTAATTAAAAAAATACATGAAATGCTCATTGACCTATATTCAGAGTATAGAATGCAGACAAAAGTGTTTTTGGAATTGTCATCTGTTAAGAATCTTTCGGAAATTTAAGACGATTGAATACTTTAAGTGAAAAATAGCGTGAAAAGAAAATACCGTACCAATGTCACTCTGATTATTTTTCTATTTGTTACCATCATATAAATTCCACACAGAGCAAATAAATTTGTTATGAGCAGGGAAATGAACGGCCTTCAACGACCTTCACTAGCTATAATATATGTATATATACTTTCAGATGACGTTTAAAATCAACATATCTACATATATAAATTGTGGCCTATACTCGGGATATGCTGGTTTTATGGGTTTAAATTACAAATGCGGTATTGAATTTTTTTTGGTCCACGCGGCAAACACATTCCAGACACCAAAGATGAAAAGTTGTTTAACAAGATGGTCAAGTGCTATGTGTTTCGATGAAATGCTTTTTTTTTCTTGGATTGTTACACAATCGGTGTCCGGTATCAAAGTCCATTTACTAACAATTCATGGAATTTATCAGATTCAAAATAGCAACCAAAAAGAAAGATCTACTTTCAAAAATCTTCATTGTAATACATTGGCTCTCTTTTTTAATTTTATTATCGGACAATGTGTCTCCATAATAAATGGTGTCAACAATTTTTTTACTTAAGTGATATTTTGTATATTAATTTTTTTAAAGCTTACAGTCCATAAAAATATTTTAATAATCAAACTGTTAGCGGATATTATACAAAAGCTTAATAACCTTAAATATTGACTAAAATTTTTTAAATTGTTTTTTAAACATAACCAAATTTCTATGAATCATCTAGTTTTTTACTTACAGTGAGTGTAAAAAGTCTTCGTACACCTAAATATTTTTGAAATAGCTTAATTTTTAAGGCTTTTGCGAGAAGTTTTTTTTAAAAATAAAAATAGTAAAATATAGTTTACACTTTCCTTTATTTAGCTATATATACAAAGTTAAAAAATAATCAAAACAATTATTAAAAATTTAAATAATTTATTAGAAGTATCCAAAATCATGCGCAAAAAGTCTTCGTACACTTATTGTATTTTTTAATAAATAAGGACCAAAATCATTTTTAATATTTTGTTGATCCACCCTTCGCATTAATAATCGCCTGGAGTCTACGTGGCATTGAATTTACTAATTTTAAAGTAAAAGAATATGGGATTTTTCCCCATTTCTCGCTGAGAACTGTTTTCAAATCATTTTTTTAGAAATTTATCAATTACGATTTTTTTTTTCAAGATAGTCTTAAATGTGTTCTATTAGATTGATGTCGGGTGACTGGGGAGGAGTTTGGAGGTATTTTGGTGCATTGTACAGCATCCAAATTTTCATATTCCACGCGGTATGCTCAGGATCGTTATCTTGCATAAATATCTAAATATTTTTTAACTCCATTGCAGTAGCACTAGCATGCAGGTTTTTTTTCAGAATATTAATATAAGTCATATGGTCCATAATATTTCAATAAATGGCACATATATTGCCCCATACAAGCCCTGGTTCACCACCATGTTTCATTATAGGCAATCAATTTTCTTTACTTTATTATGCATTGGATATCTACCATACTGATCCAAAAATATTGTGTTTTGATTCGTCTGTAAAAATAACGCGTTGCGTTAAACAGGTAAACATCGTACAGTATGGCGAAAATGCAATACGAGCATAACTAAATAAAGAAAATTTATTGCCTACAATGAAACATGGTGGTGAGCCAGGGCTTGTATGGGGTGGTATCAGTGTCAGTGGTGTCGGAAAATTGTATTTATTGACAATATTATGGAGTATATGACTTATATTAATATCCTGAAAAAAAACCTGCATGCTAGTGCTACTGCAATGGAGTTAAATAATAATAAGATATTTATGCAAGATAACCATCCTAAGCGTACCGCGTGAAAAACGAAAATGTGGATGCTGTGCAATACACCAAAATACCTCCAAACTCCTCCTCAGTCACCTGGCATCAACCTAATAGAACACATTTAAGTCTATCTTGAAAAAAAAATTCGTAATCGACAAATCTTCTATAATATAAAAATGAATCGCTGAATGTTTTGCTAAGCGCAAATCTTGAGAGCAGCTGAACTGATTTTAATGAAATTTTATATGTATATTCAATAGGTCTGAGGATAGGTTGTTATCTATTTTTTACACCCCTAAGTGATAAGGGTGGTCCACCCCAAATTTTTTTTTTCATTTTTTGGACACAATTTTTTTTTTATTTTTATATGATATGGCATTAAAAAATACACACAACTCTAAATTTTCACCCTTCTACCATCAGCCCCTATTTTTTAATAGCGACACGAAAATTTGATATTTTTGTCGCCATACTCCTCCGAAACGGTTTGACCGATTTTGATAAAATATTATATGTAGATATATGGCGGAAAGAGCAATTTTAGCAGCAAAAAGTGTGGACGTCAACGAATTAAATCTCAAAATACAACATTTATTGCGAGGGGACCAATCTATAGATACAGTTTGCGAAGTCACCGAAGCTGTGAATTATCCAGCAGAGTTCTTAAACTCATTAGATGCTGCTGCATAATTTACAGCTGAAGGTTGGATCTTTAGTTATTTTGCTTCGTAATTTGAACCCACCGTGGGTGTGCAACGGCACGCGATTAGTTATTAAAAATTTAACCAAAAACGTTGTCGAAGCCATTATTTCAAACGGCAAATTTCGAGGTGAAAATATATTACTACCACGGATCCCTATTATACCCACAGATGTGCCAATTCAATTTAAACGTCTTTAATTTCCAATAAGATTGGAATTTGCGATGACTATCAATAAATTTCAAGGCCAAACGATGTCTGTTTGTGGCTTTGATTTGATCACACCATGTTTTTCCCATGGACAATTATACGTGGCATGCTCTCAAGTGGGCAAACCATCCAGTTTGTTTGTGTTAGCTTAAGATGGGAGAACAAAACATATTGTACACTCTATTGCGTTAAGGGATATATATTGTTTTTAAGTAAAATTATTATAATTAGTGATATAATATATAATTTAAAAAAATAAATTACAATGAATTAAAAATATAAATGTTTGGTATTGTGTTATTTTTATATTCCATCATCGTTCACAGTGCTCCGTGCCTCTTTCACTCATATATACCACACCCTCACACAGTGATAATAAGTTAGTCATTTTTTTCTACTAAAATATTCCTAGGAATAATTTAAATTTGGCTAAACAACGTTTGCTGGGTCAACTAGTTTCTAATAAAAATGATTTAAAAACAGTTCTCAGCGAGAAATGGGGAAAAATCCCATATTCTTTTACTTTAAAATTAGTAAACTCCATTCCACATAGGCTCCAGGCGATTATTAATGCGAAGGGTGGATCAACAAAATATTAAAAATGATTTTGGTCCTTATTTATTAAAAAGTACAGTAAGTACTTTTACTTATGAAGACTTTTTGCACGTGGGTACTTCTAATAAGTTATTTAAATTTTTAATAATTGTGTTGATCACTTTTCAACTTTGTATATATAGATAAATAAAGGACAGTATAAACTATATTTTACTATTTTTATTTTTAAAAAAAACTTCTCGCAAAAGCCTTAAAAATTAAGCTATTTCAAAAATATTTAGGTGTACGAAGACATTTTACACTCACTGTATATTCATAAAAATTTGCTCTGTTTTAAAGAAAAATATTTGTTCAGTTCACAATTAGGCTTCTAAGATATAAAACTTCATTAAAATTGGTTCAGTAAGCAGTTATAATTTTTTCTTTTGAAAAAGTTTAATCTAAGCTTAGATTTTTTATTGTAAATTCATCTTAAGGAATGGGATAAAAAGAATACCTCTTGACATCTCTTTGAAATTATATTGAATGTTTTCTATGTAGTAGAACTTTGTGTTATTTCAAAATTCTGAGACTACAAGAATTTTTATTTGTAATTTTTTTAAAAAAAAACTATTGCACTGAATGTTTTAAAATTTGGCAGATATATTTATGCATAGATGAAAATTGCAACATAATTTTTTAAAATAAAAAAATTTGATTTTTAGCAAGTTATTCACCATATCCTGAGTCTTCAAAAAAAAGTTCTTCCACTGCTGCAGTGATTCAGGCCTTCTGACAATGAGTGTTCGAAATAAACAAAAGAAAAAGACCGCTAAACTAGAAGATATTGCCCAAAAAAATGACCTAGGATTGTGAAAAAAAATAATATGCAAATAAATGGCGGCCTTTAGAAAAAATTTTAAATTTTGCTAAAAAACTGATTGCTTTTGGACTGGCTATACTGGCCTATACTCTTTATCCAATCGAAAAATTGGTAAATGTAATTTTGAGAAAGATGCCTTTAAATACAAGTAAATGCTTCTCTAAAAAAGGAGAAACTGGTCTTTAGAAAAATCTTACTCAAAAACTACTTGAGATTTTTACTTAAAGTTTTAGTATGTTACTTCTATAAGTACAAATTATCGAAAAATGCAAAAAAAAAAAACAAATCGACAAATTTCACTCTAGTTGGGCCTCTTAAAATAATTTGTTCGCTTTTTTATTCATTACATTAATAGTAGTCTTGTGATCTACAGCTTTCAAAATCTAAACTTAATCCTTTTATTCAAGTTTTCAAAAATAGCAAAAGATTTTCATATCATAGTTATTAAAGGATTTAAATGGTTTTTTCACGATCATAAAAATTGACTTGAGTTAGTAAAAGGCGGGTACCCAATTTTTCAATTTTGAACGATGGACTATTATTATTTAACGCCGGTGTAAAAGACCCTTAACTAATTTCTCTGGATCTTTGAAAAACAAAAAATTATTTTAAATACTAATATAACACTTAATAACTTTATTTACAATACCTTTGAAGCTGTCACTTATCATTTACCAAACTACAAATATAAATGTCTGTTAAGTTGCTTTGTAATTTGCGAAGAGCAATTTATTTCCCCTGCTCTTTACCAAATTACACAAATCATTAAATTAAAAATTATCTTTTGTCTGTTGAAATTAACTTATTTGGAATACATGCGTCATTGCTAAAAACATGTAGTAAGTTTTTTTACGGTAAAAGACATGCCGATCCACCTTATTATTATATTTCAAATTAAGACTCAGCAAAACATAAAATACGCTAACCAAGAACACAGTTTGTGTTCCACGATAAAAATGAAACATCCTTTTTTTGAAACGAAGTTTATTTTTAACATTTCCTTTGTTTTACTAATTTTATTACTTAATAACTATGTATAAAAAATAAGATGTTATACTGAAATTCTTATGAACTGGAAACAAACAATTACGTTGCAAATGCTGTGACCTTAGTCAGCTAGCTCTTCAAGGATAATTACTATTGTCTAACAAATGCTTAGCTGAAGGAGATCATATATGTTGATCTTGTGTATTATTATTATTATTATATTTTTAAGATCCTCTTCCATCAGACAGAATTAAGTTTTTATAGTATAGGTCATTGCATCGCTGGTGGCCTATCATGATTCTTGATGATATTGTGGTCTGAAAGGCCGGCATAATATAGCTGTTGATTGGGATGATTTGTAGTTCTTCGTTTTATAAAGGAATAAATTTGCAAGGTGGTAGGATTGAAATCTGGGTGGCCGACTATCTGTTGTTCTGTATTTTGGAAGTTGTAATTTCTTTTTATTTTTGGAAATCATAAACTTAAAGAATTGAGTTTAAATGAAATCTCTTATTTTGTTTTTTTATATTCAGCCTTTTTGCTAAATACGGAAACCTTATAAAATTAGGTTTTACTTAACAAAATAGTATTTAATTATAAAAAGCTAGCCAGTAACTTTACTTTAAAGTCTTTTGTAAAAGATTTTTATAATAAACTTGATGAACAAAATAATACTGAAAAAAACCCAGAAGAAATCATTCCAGCATACTTAAATTGGTTGAAGTTCACATGTTAAGACCGCACATTAAAGCAATTTTCTTTTCGCATAAACAAACAAGCGAAATACTTCTTGGAATCCGATTAGCTCCTTAATGGGAGTCAATTTACAAAGCACAAGACTAAGAAAACATGCCACAATAAAATGGATAGCCTCCTGTATAACCACCTGGTTTGCAACACAGATTTATTGATTTTGTCTTCACAACTAACCATAAAGACGTTTATTTTAATTCTTCTTCTCTTTTATTGTATGTTTTGCTTTTTTGGTTTTGTTTAAAAAAAAAAATTATTTTATTTTGATAGCCTTTGTTTTAACAGAAGGACCGTAACCGCAATTTGATCGGGAAACATATCACACGGATCCTTCTCATATCGGAAATCAATTTTTCATTTGGACATCTAAATGGAACCTTATCAGAGACAAAGAGATTCGAATTGCTAATGGCGTTTACAAAACTATTTGACAAAATATTTAACCGTCAAATAAAACCAATTAAAGTTAATTTTTTGTTTTTTTTTTTTTGGAATACATATTTCTTTGAACTAAAAAACAAATAATGGTTTCTTTATATTATGAACGAATTTGGTAATATTTGTTGTTCCTTTTAAAAAATTATCCAGTTTGACTTCGTTTGAAATTCAGATATGAGGAGATACAAAATTATTTCAAGCTCACTGAAAAATACTGCGGTTGATTTTATTTCAATTTTTAACATTTTAAGCTAGTTTTGTTTTTTAAAAGCGAGTTCATCGTTAATACCAAATTTTTAAAAAATTTGTATAAAAAGTGAATTCTTTGTACAGAATTTCACTTTGAAAATTATTCATAATCGTTAAATTAATTAAAAACCAATTCTGATAAGCACAATGGCGACTTCTTGCATATTATATCTGAGAAATCTTCTAATTTTGCAAGTTAAAAACATATCCGACTGTGGCTCTTGTGGAAACCGATTCTAATAATTTCAAGTGTCTTAAACTAACAAGAAAATTTATGCCTTCAATTCAAATGTTTGATATTATTGATAAAATCCTTGAAGTTGCTTTAAATTAAATCACAATTCTAATCAATATGCCGATGCTTACACGTTTTTACTTTATCCCAATTGAAAATTCCATGAAAGAAAATATCGAGGAAAAGTACTAAAAGTCTGTTAAAAGTTTTTTGACTTGATAATTTAATGCAGTTAAATGCTTTTTAGACCAAATTAACACGTGTTTTATACTTGAGAAAAATTGTATTGAAACAGATTACTATAAGATAAATGCCATTGTTTTAAATTTGAATTCATAAAACTATAAAATTTGTTTGAATTTTTCTGCATTATGAGCACAACTTTAAAATTAATTTTAGCTAGATTAAAGCAGACATCTGATTGATATATTTCCCAATCTCTTTCTTCATATAACTTTTCGGGAAACTGTAAACTGCACCTGTCTACCAGATAGCACTTATTTAAAATTATTAAGAATCGAAGACAGTGGATATCTTTGTATTTCAAAGAATAAGTTTCATAATCGCCAAATTTTATTAGAATGCCACATGACACCGAACATCAGTTAAAACACTCTCATTATGTGCTTTGTTTTATCTATATACATAAGTATCTATATTTATATATATTAATATATAAGTATAAATGCTGTAAGCAAAACTGCTTAAATTCAAACATCGGTCTGACAGTCTGATGATCAATTCAATTCAATGTTAGCCTGTTGATAGTTGATCGAATGACCGATCTGATTTGCATTCAAAGGCCATAATGGTCGCGACGTTTAATAAGACCTTTTAGCTTCCCACACAGATCTGCCAGCTGTCATTGCTTACAACGCATGAATCCATTTTCATGTCAGCGACTAATTAGCAAATGTAAATCATTTGTTGAATCGGCCTCATTGAGTAGAGCCCATGTGACATACAGAAATTGCCTATGATAGACGGCTGATTGTAAATGATCGATGGCTTATTTATGCATACTTCAGCCTGAATCGAAATACAGATTTTATATAGTTTAAATAATTTCATTTAAATTTTACAAATCTTTTTAATTTTTAGCCTTGTCTGATTTTGTCTAGATTTTTTTAAGATAAATAAAATAATTTTAAAAATTTTCAATTCGGTTGGGTTCTTTGTCTTTGAATTGGATATTGTTAAAATTATACACAAATGCATTTTGAAAATTAAATTGTAAAATAAAATTGATACATAAGACTTAAATAAATATTCTTAGGATTTGAGTATAAGCAGCTAACAGAGGAAGTATAAATTCTTTAGCTTTCGTCAACAATTAAATTCTCTGCTGACACTTTAATCTTTTTGAGAATTTGTTTTCAAAAAAATAATTTTATACTTATATCGTCAGTTATTATTCACTTAAAAATTCATTGTAAAGTCTTAGATATTTTTGAATTTTTTTTTTTGTGAATTGTTTTAAGATATTTTGTAAAAATTATTTTAAGCGTATTTATGCTTATTCTAAAAACTGTTTGATTCCTTGCCATTAAATGAACAACTAATACATGAAGAAATATGAAAGTTTTCTAAAGCATTAAAAGCTTTAAAATTTTGTATTATTTATTTTCTTTTACTGAAAATGTTTTGATTTGTATTTAATGAAAATTCTATGTCTTCAAAACAGTAATTTGTGATATTGGTTCGACTTCGTTTATAAACATAATCTCCTTCATGTTTAATGCACTCATTTGAACGTCGTTAACTTTTATTCATGTAGAATGTTTTTTTAATTTTTTATCCTTTCAAGCCATAAATTAAACAGAATATCATGAACATCCCAATTTCAGGCATCCCTATATCAGCTTTGAAACTTATTGGCTAACGTATTTTTGTTCTTGTTGTTTTTGTTGTAGTTATTGCATACTAAAAATCATATATATTTGCATTCACTTTCATTTCTTTTTCTTGCTTGCTGTTTTCATTAGACCTAGCCTCTTTGAGGCCTAAAGGGCACACTAGATTATCAAGTATATTTGATCAAGGAAACTTGATGCAATGTAAGCAAAATTTGCTCAAATAGTTGCTGAAAATTTCACCCCTAACTATATCAAGTCTACTTGATCAAAGAAATTTGAGTTTATTAATGTCAAATTTGTTTTTATTTGTTTAATTAATGTTTAATATAAAATTTATAATTTTAGGCATGTCTTCTAGAAAGAAAAAGGTGGCTGCTATTATTATTTTAGGTTTGAGCAATAACGTGCTCAAAAAGCGGGGGCAAATTAGTAAAACAGGGTTAATGTAGAGATATAAGTACTCGCACGAAGTCTTGCTAAAAGAGCTTAAAATAAATGAAGAAGTGGATTTCAAAAAGAATGGATAACTCAACCTTTGAGGAGTTGGTTGTTCTGTTGAGCCTGTTGAAAAAAAAAATACACATCTGCGCAAATCCATCCCGGTAGCATAAAGAGTTTCTTCAACGCTTCGGTTTTTGGCAAGTGGAAATTCCTTTGAGGATTTATAGTTTTTAACCGGTATTTCACCACAAGCACTTAGCTCCATTATGGTGGAAACTTGTGGAGCTATTTGTTAGGCTTTGAAAAACTTTATAATTGTAAGTAAAACATATTGAACATATTTTAATAAGCAATTTTTACATATTATTCATTTTATATATTAATCGCTCAATTTTTGAAATTATTTGTTGGATTACTTGCAAAAGTAGCAGTGGCTACGTTTTTTGCAATTACTGCCTTTAAAGAATCTTCTGGGTTATCAAACGAAACACTTTTAAAATTTTTAGGTGAAATTGCTGCATTTGATCTGATTCTTGAAGGTGTGCGTATCATATTTGTACACGTACACGAACATCTTTCGTTAATTTTCATTGAGTTCTCCCTTAAAAGTCCCGCCTAGACTTCGTAAATGACATTAAATATTGCTTGTTTTGCCAATCTTTGTTGTTCAAATGAAGCTTTTTTCAATTCTACGGCCCAAGTTTTTCCCAAAATCTCATCCTCATCTTCAGGCTTAGTCAAGTAATTACATGCTTGTTCTAACTATTTGTCTCTGCGTTTTAAAGCTTGTTTTGGTGTTTTTCTTTAAAATTTTCTGTTTCCTACAAAAATTTTACAATTTTAATTGAAAATAAAGCATAAAAATTTAAAATTATTTAGAATAACTAATAACAGTTTAAAATATATTAAGTTATAGATAAAGAATACTCCAGAAGAGTGGAAAAAAGTTTCTGGGGGATTCGAAAAGCCAATTGAATTTTCTCATTGCTTAGGTGCAGTAGACGGAAAGCACGTACAAATACGGGAATCTTCAAAAGTGGATCATACTATTTTAATTACAAAAATACACATAGTATTATTGATTGTTGCAACAGCTGACTATACTATACTTATGGCCGATGTAGAGTATCGGATGGTAGAGTTTCAGCAAATTCAAAAATTGGTGGAATTTTGAAAAGCAATTACTGTATTTACTCCCCCTTCATAATTTTGATGAGAAGTTGGACATGAAGCTTTTGCTTTAAAAATTTTTTAAAACCATATATTTAAAGTTCTCTTAATGATGATCGACGACATTTTAGTAAAAAAATTATCGATTGCGTAAAATGTGTTCACTGTGCTTGCAGCTAGATTCCAGATTTTTAGAAAATCAGTACAATTGAATCCCGAAAAGGCGAGTATCATTGTTGCTATTTGCATAACTTTTTAAAAAAAAAAAAAAAACAGAATTTAATTCAAAATGGTACGGATTTAAATAAACTTAATTAATTTACGGCCATGTCAAACAAGAAAATGCAGTCAAAAAAGTAATAATAATAGAGATAAGTTTTGTTCTTATTTCAATTATAAAAGAAATCTTCCACCATAATTATAAATATACTTTTTGGTAAAATTAATAAAAAAATTTCATTAACTCTCCTCTAAAAGTTGTCCGCATTAAATTGATTTTTTCCTTTACGAATTCCAAATCTGCATTGGGACAGTACTCCCTAAATTTTTCAACTAAAAGATCATATGCGACTCTTTTTTTTCGCGGTTATAGTAATCTTCACTTTTAATTTTCCACAACTCAGGATAGCTCCTATAACGATTTATAAAATCCCGCAAAAACTCCCGTTCTTTTATATCCATGCCTTATAACATTATTACTAATACAAACTCAAAAGAAAAATCAAAACTGCCTATCTTGCTTCACTCACTGCCGAACGATAAATAACTTCTAAATTTTTCTTCATGTATATCATAGTTATTTTTTCCATCTAAGGACTATTAATTTAAAAATTTATTGCAGCTCATTTATATTTTCACTGGAACTTTCATTTATAATTGACTAATTACTACCAAAACCCAATTCTTAGAAGGGATTTACTGTAAAATTAGCAGTTAAAAGGGAAAAATGCATAATCAGGAGAATGGAATATTCAACATTAAATTTTTTTCATGTTAAAATTATTTTCAAATTTTAAGTCCATTTACAACCTTGAAATTCCTTAAGAGGCTTTGTGCATGAATATAGGATTGCTTATTTATAAAGAAAAAATTATAGTTTAGGTATTCAATAAATGTAAATTAGCCTTTTATTAAAAATTAATTTATTTACAAACATTTTATATTAAAAAAGCTGGAATATTTTTTTCTATTATTAATTGAAAAACGCATTTTAACAGTTTTCGAAGTTTTGCTCAAAAAAACTTATATCTGTCAAAAGCCTCGATGAAGTTTTTTCAAAAATTTTATCAAGTTGTCATTTTATACTTGACCAAATCTCCCTTTACTATCAAGTTTACTTGAACAAGGTGATTCTGATCAAATATACTTGATAGCCTTAAGAGTTTTCAGGACAAAATTTTTATTCTTAAGAAGAAACCAACAGATAAGGAATTCATTTTTTGAAGGAAAGGGAAATGGTTATATTAAACAAAAGTAAATACGTCAAATATTTAGATGAAATAAAAGTTTCATTTTGAAAAAGAAATTGAAATACCAATCATTTTAAAAGCAAACAGCATTAATTGCTGTTTGCTTTCGAATAAAACGAAATAACCCAAAAAAAACCTTTAATAATTAGACTTTATATATGATCTTTTCATTAAATTTATGGACGTAAAGGAGAAAAATAATATCGAGTACCATTTACCATAATGCATACTTTTTATTAAATTTATTTTCAATTTAATATCATAAAAATCAAGAATGTGGGGTGTCCTTCATAATGATTTATCGATTGCTGCATCAAATGTTATAATTACCAATTTATGTATTATCGCTTCTCATAAAATTTAGAAAAAATTAGTTTTGTATAAATGCCAATATTTACCGATTTAGGAATTATAATCTCTCGTCCTTCATAATTCTATTTTTCATTATATAAAATTGTAAATGAATTTATCCTTTACTTTACATTAGTAGCAAGAACTGTGAATGTCCTAATATTTTTAGGAAAAATTTTTCTACTACAATGCACTGTCATCCAAGTAGCTTACGATTTCTTAATTTAAAATTCAATAACTCGTTCTAAAAGAGTTGAGGGTTTGATCACAAGATTCCCTTGCGCTCGTAACTGAAGCTAGGAGCAGGCTAATTTTTTAGCAGTTTACCTTTATGAAATATGAAGAAATTATTAGCAAGTACTTTAATAAATCGATTACAAGCTTCTAGAAATTAAAAAAAAGATAAACAAAAGTCTATAAAACAATATATGAATTTGCAGAATCTTTTTGAAGTTAGAAATTTTAAAACTTATTAAAGAACTTAATGGATTTTCTGAACTAAATCCAATTCCATTCAAAGCTTTTATCATTTATAGCTTAAAAAACAAAACTGTATAAATTATATCAAAATGAGAACATTTTATACAAAATTATAGTTTCTTATTTGTTCCAATTTCCAAAAATATCTATAGTCAGTATGAACAGTAATATTTGCAACAACAACCTGTCCAAGACAATTTTAGTGCACTGACCCTTTAAATAGCGGCATTGAACTTATTTTAAAAATTAGATCTATGACTCATGAGAAAATTTGCTTAGTTTACTAGTAAATCTTACTTTGGGAATCGAAATAAAACGCAACTATTTTTAGTTAAGTCTCCTTTCATGAACACTCTCCTGCCGACACTAAAAATTAAATTAAATTTATGATCATTTATTCCACTTTAATAACCTATTTACTATAAAAAAAAGTAGACTCTTGAACTCGTGCTGCACTCATCTTTTGTAATTATTGCGATATTGTTGCATTCGACTCTTATAAAAGCTAAATAACAATAAATTTCAACAGACGCTTAATATATGTATACGAAAATTCTTTCATTTAAAGGAAAACGAAATAAAAATAAAAAATTTTAAATGAAGATGTTAACTCTATCGAAGGTTAGTAGTAAAACTTTTGATTAACTTCCTTAAGCTTTGAAGTCTATAAAGAAGTAAGAGTTATTGTTTGAATACTGAAATGATATACTGAAGACAAAAAGAAGACATAGTCTTTCACAGGCTGTCCATATTGAACCTGCTTTGTAATTTCTTAGTAATCGACCTGTCTGACATTAGATTGAACTCATTAGTGAAGATAATTGAGAGTCATTTAATATCCAGACAACAAGATATTGTTGGCATTAAGATTCACCTAAATAGAGGTGAACAACCAAAAATAAAAATTAACTCTAAAAAAAACTTTTGCGTAATTTAATTTGTTAGTGTAGTCGTGGCAAGCAACGAAACTTATTCTCATTAAAAAAAATTCTAAATACCGAGTATTCAATGTGTATAAGATTATAGCCTTTACTGCTGGGCTGCTTATCTGATGATTAATTTACTTGGATCGGGTATTTCCATGCAAATGTAAGCCTTCCGTGATACGCGCTGTGATCTTTATCTAAACCTTGCTGGTCACTCTGCGGGACTATGTAGTTCAAGACGGTAATCTCTTATTTATGTCAATACTTAAATGTTACCAGATAATTTTTTCTAAAATTTTTTTATTTGCTTTAGTTTTTTTTATTTTGTTAATATAGAAAATTAGTGGAATAATATTATTTTTTCCTTTATTAGGGTTTCTTGTGTATAAGAGGCTTATTATGAAAATATCTTAAAAAAGAAAGAAAAACTGGCAATAAGATTATTATTGAAAAAGCAAATAAAAAATAGTTTTTTTGCTTGCTCTCTCTCTCTCTTTCTCTAAAATTTGCCAATAAATATTTTGAAAAATATGTTTTATTTTCTTCCATTCTTCGGTTAGTAACCTGTTTATTGGATTTTCAAACCTAATTACAGGTATTTAATAACATTGCAATAGTTTTACACAGAAAAAATCTACAAAACTGTTCTTGGTGACCTTAAGATAAGAATGTTTGGAAGTGCTCACATTGTTCAGTTTTCAAATGAACCTTTTATTTATAAATAAAATAAAATGTTTTAAAGAATACATCAGATGATCCTCGAATCTGGTTAGGTAAAATGTATAGGATTTTTAATATTTCGTTTTTGGTAGTGATATGTAATGAAATTAAGTTAGCTTAAAAGTTTAAAGAAAAATTCTATAATTTGTTTGAGATAAGATTTTTCATATTTTTGTTTAATGTCCTCGACTGTAAGTTCAAATCTAAACATTAGACTTATACGAATTTTCTTTTTATAAACTGCAACAGTTTTATTCAACATTTAACGCAAATTAAAGATCTTAATACGAAAAATAAAATGTTTACAGGTAAATTATTCAATTCCAAATTCTACTGAAAAATTAACCTGTCCCATATTTGTTTTACCGGATTTCATTTTTTTTGATAAGCTTTTTTGAGCATATCGTAACATTATTCCGAAGTTGAAAGATATCACACGAATTTTCAGTAATAATTATATAAAAATTATTAAGCAGATGCTTCATCACCGGTTGTTTATCTCAAAATGTAAGTTCTCTTTTACCGTACTGGACATCCATAGTTTCCATGATGCCAATTTAATACAAGTTACGTGAGTTATATCATTATTAATGGCAGTCATATATACACCAATGACTTCAATTTAATCGATGTGCTTTTGAGATGCAATGGGTTTGGTTATATGAAAGGTAAAAGCAGCAATTAATCAGTATTAAATGCAATCTTTGTGAAAAAATTTATGAAAATAGCATAGGTCAACATGAAGTGGTTTTAATTCCACTGAAACTGTTGAATTCTTTTTTTTTTTACAACAAAAACTCATAGCATCTTATTTTGAATTATATTAATGTTATATGGAGTTGTGTTGGAAATGATAACTGCATCAAAATTTTAATAAATTCAATTAATGTATTTCTTACAAGGTTATAAGTAAATTCAAAAAGTTGTACTAAGGACATTCTTAATGATAAAAGTAAAATTGAAAATTATAAATTTACACACTAAATCAACCAATCAGGGTTTCTGTAATGTATTATTCCTAATAAATTTTAAAATAAAAGTATAAATAAAAGAAAATGAAAAACGGTAACACTTTTAATTGAAAAATATTTGAGGAATTACTTGTGAGCGATGTTAAAATATATTTCAAAATCATAGATGCTGGGATTAGAGAGACAATGCGAAGGGTAATTATTTTTAGACCTATCAAAAAATTTTTTTAGTCAACATATGAACTGCTATAATAAAATAAAATATTACAGAGATAGAGATGTCTTTATACAGAAAATTTAATTTTGTCTACAATTTTAATTAACATTATTAAATAGTTTAATACCTGAATTTGGTAATTTAAGGAATGGAATAAAATGAGAATAGGTTTTATTTGATACACTCAACTTTGAGATTTTTTTGAAAAATAAATATCAGAGGACATGATGATGCTATAGTTAAACTGAAAAGTAGATTTTGCTCAATAATGAAGTTTTAATTTTGGAATACCAAATTGCTTAGTGTGTAGTTCAAAATTGAGTTGACTTCAAAAAGTTTGCTCATTATATTTATTTTTCGTTTTTTCATAAAAAAAACTTTATAGTTAGTTGAACTAATTTTTCTGTTTTTTATATTGTCAAAGTTTCATTAGGTAGCACGAATAGATTAGTATTAACTGCGAGATAATCAAGTGTTAGAAAGCCATGCAATGTATTTCAAAAGCTTTTTATCAAAAAATATAAAACGTTTTCATTACTACACATGTGCATATTGTAATCCCATCTCTAAAACTTTGAAAAGTTTTTGATAAGGTTTGAATCTCTATACTTTTTCCTCAAGATCAAAAAAAGTAACTTTAAATGAATAAATATTTTTTTTCTTATATTTTAGCTATAAATTCTATCAAAGATTTGCCTTGTATGTTTGTTTTTACATAGATCTAACCCATAAAGGTTTTTTGTTGTTACATTTGTTTAACAAAACTTATTTAAACAAGCCTTCATTGTATTACCATTCATCATATTAAAAAGTTTGAATTAGATTTGATCACAAATATATTTTCTAGTTCCTATTTTTGTTAAGCTAATAATAGTTTCAACTTTTTTAAATTTATATTGGGAGAAATAGCTTGGAATTAGAAAATTTATCGTAAAATTTCACAATCAATTTATGTGTATAAGCCTTTCAATGTATAAGACTTAAAACTAGGCTCACATTAAATTAAAGTTCACTGTACATATAAATTTTTCTCCAAATTTGATTTGGTGAAAAATGTTCTTCTGTAAGATCTATTCACTTGACTTTCGTTTATCCTTAACATAAATACAATAGAAAATTTTACTGGTTTTATTCAAAGCATGTCCACAAAGTCACGTTTTAAGTGTTTAGATGTTAAAGATGGTCATACCACGGACTCTTAGTTGAAAGTTTTTCGATTTCCTTTTTGCAAAACTGTCCGGTTTGAGAATGTTTTCATTGAACTTCAGCCTAATCACGACTTTAATCGAAACAGAAACAACAGCTTGTATTTCCCTAACGATGTGAGTTTTAAGAAGTTTGTAAATTTTCACTTATCTGATCGTGATAAGGGACTTGTCACCACAAAATAATTATGCACCTACAGTCAACAAATACTATTCTAGGTAACATTATTTTTACAATTTATTGAGAAAAATGAAGAAAAAAAATTTTATTTTTAATAAGTACTCTAAAAGTCTGAATAGTTCATATGAACAGGATATAAAGTTCAAGGATATCATTATTCTTAAAAACTTCACAAAAATCCATTGAGAAATGTTAAAAAAAAAACAAAAATGCATAAGAAAGTAGAAAGCAAATATACTTGATTTGAAGATAAACAAAAACGAATATAAGAAATTGCCAAGTGTCACTTTTAAAATTGATAGTCACATTAAGTTGGAAAGTAGTCATTTCTGAAGGAGCCAATGCTTCCTTCTCAGCATATTCATCATCAATAGTGGCTATTAGAGATTTAAATTCTCTAAATTTGTCAGATGAAAAATCTTAAATTAGACAAGAACTATAATTTAGAGGTTGTCAACCAGGCCGATTGACATTGAATAAATTTAAAAAGAGCAAATTCATTTAATATCATGTTTTTCTTTCTATTTTTAATATTTTAGTAACAAATAATAGTATCTGTGTGGTAAAGTAATTAGTATTCCACTAAAAATTATTCATTCATCGACAATTTTACTGCTAAGTAAGGTCAAAGATTTCAGTAATGTTTATGTATTTTTGGTTCAGTTAATAGAATCCTCAATCTCTAAATCTCTAATCAAACTAAAGGTATGTTTAAGTAAGGCACTTTTAGATATCTAGGCAGCTTTTGAAATTCTTTATTTTTTAAATAGTGATTCAGTCGAAAATTCGCATAAATGGGGGTTCTAAGAGGGAGCAATTGTTTTGAAAAGAAGTTCAGTTTAAATGGATTATGTCCAAATTTAAGTGAACTTGAATTAACGATATTAGTCCGGCGCAATAATTTGAGTTAATAAAGATAGAAGAGTCATTTTTACCATTTTCTAAAACAGAATTTTAAGTAAAAAGCTCATAATTGAACATTTTTCAGGAGTTTTTAACATTTGAAAATTTATTTTAAGGCGTTGCTCATAATAAAAAGTAATATGAATAATAATAATTAAAAATATTGGTGCTTATAGTTTAGCTTTTTAGAATTTAATTTTCTGTCATAGAAGAAAAAATAGTTCATTAAACCATTTTTCTACCCACATTTATAAAATTACTCTTGTATCTTTATTAAGTCTTGGAAAATATCTATTAATACGATAATGAATAATGAAGAGTAACGAATCAGGTTTCGTCTCTGTTCATTTTTTAAAAAGCATTTCATTTCAAAAACATAGGGATAATATTTTAAATAATAAGAAATCAATAAAAACAAAACTCTTTTGATTTCTTGGCTGTGTTTGTTTCGTAATAAACAAACAATTTATTCATTCGTTGCATGTAAACTTTTCATGCTTGTTTTTGGTTCCATCATACAAAAAAAGGATCTTCTGCATATATAGGCTGATACAAATGACATTTGATGATTCATAGCTCTTTTTGCAGTTTCACTATATTCATGATTAATGTAAATAAAACAATACATAATTTGACTTAAATAAAATTTAGCTTCAGTCAACATTTTCAGTCCTTTCAATGTACAGTTAAGTGACTCAGGAAAAATGAAGATGCAATAAATTGATATAGTTTTGGTTTTCAAAACCAAAAAATATTGAAAAACCGAAATTCACCGAAAATTTTTATTTGATAGCAGCTATCAATGATGAAGCAATAACTATTAAATTCTAAACAAAAAACTGCATCCGGGGTAAATTCTAAGAACAATTAGATTTAATGTTTGGAAATCAATCAAATCTTTCATGCAACACTAGCCATCAATCTTACACTTAAATCGTGTTTAGAATATTCAGAGAAATAACAATGAAAAATTTATTCATTGTTTTTGTTTTTACTATTTATTACCTAAATTTTTGTAAAGTTTATTCATCAAAAACAAAACAAAAATCAGCAGACAAGAAAAAAACAATAAAAAGGAACTATTTTATCATTGAATTATTGGTACGTTTGAAAGTTTCAGTAGCTGAGATATATATAAGAAAGAACTGCAAACCAGGGCTAACATCGTTTAAAAATACCGAAATTTTGATAGTAAATTAATGGCCTTATGAATATTTAACACAGCTCCACGTTATTCTAATTAACATTGGCGAAAAATCAATATTACTCTTTTATATCATAACATCACGTTCTAGGTGGGTGGAAGTGCTAATTGCTCTTGTAAATTTGAATTGATAAATAGCAAAGTTTAAAGTTTTGAAAGAAGATCTATGGTTATAAAAAACATAATAATATATTAAAATTTCTCTGAAATTTTTAAAGACGTACAAAGCTTTCCTTTTAGTGTCGTAGTTATCTGACACTGTGGCTTGTTATATAGTTAAAGTTTACTGTAAAATGCAAAAAAATTAGTAAAAGTTAGACATTAGTATGCAGTCTTTTTCAATATTTAAATTAAATAGGAAAAAACCTAAATATTTTACCTAGAAAGATATACTATAAAAATAAGAAAATAAAATTATGCTTCTAAATAGAAAATATTTAAAAGTATTTAGTAAGAACAGTTAGATACATAAAAAATAAAAGTATTTTTAATATATTCCGCCAGCCATGCATAAAATTCTAAAAATTTAGTAATTGCGTCAAAGCTGAGCTCACAAAATTGCTTAAATAAGTCAGTTGCTACAGCCTTAAGTCAATAATGTTAAAGAAAAAAATCTCAAATTTCCAAAATATCTAAAGATATTAGAAAACTTCCAAAATCGTAGGAATCCATTCTTAGCTGTTAAAATGCAGTGTGAATATTTCATAGATTAAACCATAACTTTTTGACAAAAAGTGCAAAATAAAAGAACACGCAAATGTAGTTCTTTGTTAAAACTCCCTTCGTTGAATATAAGTCACTTTTCCTTCTCGTTACTCTATTTGGCTTATGTGAGTATCCCTATTTGAATAAGCCTCATATCTCTCCGGGGATAAAATTATGATTGTACCAATAAATGTAAATTTTGCCTTTCTAAAACCATGTTTTAATTGATTGAGCCACTCAACAAAAAAATATTTCATTTTCTTCAGAAGAAAAGCTAGACTAGTATCTAAAGCTATGAAATTTCATAAGTTTAAATCAATCGAAGTGGCTTTTGTTGTGAAAAATTTTTTAAATGATTTATTTTTAGAATAATTATCTTGGTTGAACGTGTTTTTATTACATTAATTGTCTTCAATAATATTTTCTCTCTCATTATAATCCATTTAACAGATATTCTCAGCTGATTAATTCACAAATATTAAATTATTAAATTGTTCAAAACACAAAGTTTACCATTTCAAAAGTTTCTAATAGGTAAATGATGAAATATTTTTAAAAATAAAGGACGAATAATAAAAGCAGCCTATTAGTGGGCTTACCTCGTTCTTAAACTTTTTCTGCTTTTTAACTTTAAGCTATTTTAAGGATTTTATCTTCGTTAAATCAAAGAGAAATACATGAAAAGTTAACTTAAATAAATGAAATTAGCAATAAAAATATTAAAAATAGTTTCCACTTTTGAAGTTTGTTTAAGAAATATTTCGATTGAACTGCAATTAAATCAATTACCAATTAGGATGTTTTTGGTAAGTAGGCTATGTGATTCTCATAAAACTCTTCCAAGGAGGTCAGATGGTAAAAACTTATAATGATTTGTTGGTTTTATAGAAAACATCTTAAAGAGTTAAGTGCTAATAATTTCAATTTAATGTTGTTTCTCTATGCTTCTTAAGATATTTGTTTGCGTGGTGCTCTAGACTTCCAATGTCTTGTATTTATGTGAAATTTTCCATAACTGTTGCTGTGCCATAAAACAAAATGTTCATACAACTTGCGGCTTAAAAATGTTTTGTGGTTAAACTAATATCATGTTTAATTTATGCAACTACAACAAATTACTATCGGTTCAATTATTGTATTAATGTCAAGGCCTGATCTTGCTTTGTTCAACTCTTAAAATTGAATTGGAGATCTAAGAATTTTATGGTTTAGTTTAGTAGCTACTTAATAGATTGAAATATTTAAAGGTTAGATAAACATAAATTTTGTGCGAAAATAAAATTTAAGACTTGACTAAACAATTGCTTAGCACTTAAATCATTTTTTGAGTGAAAATTATGAATTATGGCATTTTGATTTTTATTCTTTATTTTTCATTAGACTCAACCCATGAGTATTTTCAAGTTTAATTGCTATTTTATTTATATTGTTTGATAGTAGGACAACAAGTTTTAAAAATGCTAAAGTAACTGCCCAATTTATGGTAAACCACTGAGAGGGTATATGGGTCAGGCAAGAGAGTTATCAAGCAAAGAAAAAGTCAATAAATTTAACCAAAAGTGAATCTAAGCATTTGGCAGATGTACGAGTGGCTAACCAACACATCCAGAGCAAATATAAAAAAATGCAATAGTTTTATCCATCTTCCAGGAAGAATTTATTGCCGCGCTCACAAAATATGATATTTAATGCGTTCGTAGAAAAAACTAAAGTATTGTGAAAAATACAAAAGCAAAAGCATCATGTGCTTCTTGAAGTATCATCAGATATTATTATAGATGCATCAAAGTCCTGGAAGTAAGTTACTCCTCCCATTGAGGATGAAATGACTATTATATGCGTTAATTAGACATAATTACCATTAATAATTTAGTGATTTAGAAACATGGGCAACTATATTTCCATACGCAGTAAATTTAAAACTTTAAAACAATCATCTTAATAAAATCCTGTTTTTGAAACTATAATAATAGAGTTATATTCTTGGAAAATTTGCAAAGTCACACAAAAATGTTAATATATGAGTATCTGAAATAAAAATGCAGTGAGCATGAGTTACAAAAGATTAAACCAGTGCAATCTCTACATAATTTAATAAATTTATTATTTAAAATTAGATTTCCCTATAATTGCTCTGGAAAAACGTATTTTTATGTTATAATGGCGCAAATACAAATGTAAGGATAAATCTTATCACATTAAATCTTCAAATCAATTAAAACATAGTTTATCTTTACAAAAAATGAAATAACAAGAAACTTAAAATATCTTGAATTTTATTAATAAAAATCTTTTCTAATTAAAAGGAAGTCTATTTTGAATCTTAAATATCCACACAATACTAGTAAAATGCAGAGTTGGCATTAAAAACACAAAAAAACTAAATCCTACCTGACTACTAAACTGTTTATTAATTATTTAAATGTTAAATTAAAATGACTTATTTATGGCACTAAGGCGCCATGATTTTGGAAAGGTGTGAGGATGATATGAAAAATCCAAAAATACAAAAATTTTAAATTTATTTTTTAGTAAACAAATACCTTAAATTCCATATCTTGACGCACAACATTCTTAGCCCTAAGCAAATAAATTAAAAACACAACTAGAATATTTTTATTTATTCAAATTATGGACTACTAATTTTTGTTATTGCTAAAAATATTTTTTAGTTTTTCAAATAAAATGAAACTATGAATTTAGATGTTTTTTAAAATTGTTAACTACTCGATTGTCATCTAACACTTTCTAAGACCATCGAATTTTAAATTTACTTAACACCATTACACAGGTATTAAATTCAACGAAGTAATAAAATCAATGACTTGTAATGATGTGAAGAGTGCTTAAAGCAGTTAAGCTTTAAGTATCACAATTAACGCAGCGATTTATAAATTTTTTATCTGTTTTCACACATTTGTATAAATAAAAAAGTACAAAGTTACAGAAAGAATTATATTGAGATATCATTTGATTTGAAATTTATTATACAGTTGGTTTATAGTTTAATAAATTTAAATGGTATTTCCGTGTGTCATTTAAATCAGGATAGCTATTGAAGTGTTTCTAAAAAAATTTGTGGTTTATTTGATGCAAGAAGTATTTATAAACAAATTAGTCACAGTTTATAATGACTGGAAATTCTCTTAGACCATATGAAAGATGTAGACAGTCTAATTGCCTTAAATACTACAAAGTCTTTTTCGTTAATTTTGATTTTTAACTCTAGAGACTTTATTTAAATTGTGTATTTCTTTCAGAATTATGAGCTGATTTATATTTCTTTTAGAAAATAATTTTTTTGCTTTAAACACTTTAAGAAAAACATTTTAAATCCTATTTTGATTAGTCAAGATATTATTTTAAGTTGTTATAATCATAATGTTAATTCATTAGAAAGAAAAGAGTTTATTAAGATTTTTAGATGTATAAATTCAGCGTAAAATGTAGCACTAAATTGAATTATGTGTATATAAAAAAAAATATCTACAAGCATAATATTTCATTAAGAGTCAACAAAGAAATAGAAGACAAAATAATATGTTGCAGTCAACTTAAAAATAGTATTACTTACAGTTTTTTTATAGAAATATCAATATTTCGTAACGTTTTGCGAAAAAGTCTTATAGTATGAAGCATGGAAAATTTTCATTAAAATTATTTACACATAAAACCATTGAATTAAAACGAAATTTGCTTAAATTGATTGACAAACAGCAAAATTTTCTAAAAGATGAAATGCTAATATATAAAAAGCAATTATTAGATTATTAAATTTCCGCAGAACACTATAACAATATGTTAGAAATATTTTAGACAATGATGTTAGGGTACGGCAATAGTTTTCTCAATTCAAAATATGTTTTGTTGTTGCATGAAGTATTTGTTCTGAATGCAGATTATAGACGAGCTTATAATTGTTAAGAAAGCCCAGAAAACCCATTCGAATCTCAGCTCAAACATCTCAAATCAACGAAGCGTTTGAGATTTTATTGCATATAATTGAAATTCTCGGTTTTAGATAATTAAAAACAGAGGGTGAATATTTAAAAGAACCAACTTTATGCTAGTTTATGTATGTATTTGAGGCAGGCAGGCATTCATTATCTCAATTGTGCATGCAACAGCAAAATCCCTGCAATTTAACAAAGAGTGACTTTCAAGTACTCTCGCCGTACATAAATGGAGAGCGTTTATGCAGGGCATTCTTCTTTAGCTAAATTTTCTATTACTTATTCATAAATATATATTTATACACATGAAAATGTTAATTATTCTCCCTATGATGAATATTATAGTTATTGAAATAAAAAAAATTTAATTTTTTTCAACAGAATTTAAATAAATTAACTACAAAGTAAAGTAAACTGTGGTAAGAAGATAACACAACACTTAAAATTTTATAAAATACAAATAAGCACACAGTTTTAAATCAAAAGCAAAACATTAAGGAAATGGATTTAGAAAGGTTTTCCAAGTCCTCGAAAATGTGTGAAAATAAATTAAGAACCAATCGTAAGTGCTCTTTTACATCTACATTCAAGTTCTCAGAAACATTCATACGTGTTTTAATGAGATCTTCTCGTTTAGATATTCGAAAAAATTAATTTTTTTTTCTTTGCATATTGTTCTAGCTTAACTCCTTACAAAAATTTCTCAACAGAATTTTTCGAAATTCGAATTATTTTCGGAGTTTAAGCTCATTTTTTGACGAGCTTAGTGCTTAGTTCAGTTCAGTCTTCAAAACTTTAAATGCGTTTTTCTCGAAACTACTTTTTTCGAAATGTTGTGCATAATATCCATAGTTTTACTTAACCGATTCACTTGAGATTTGGGACAGAGATTCTTTATGAATCAGGCTATGACGCTACGAAGAGCGTTTTACTAATTTTATTTTTTTTTAAACTCCGAAAGGCGAAGAAAACACGAAAATAACGTACCTTTTTTTTTTAAACTGCCACCATTTTTTTGAAAAAACTCTTCATGGTAACATAATCACATTCGTTTAGTTGAATAATTAAAAAAGATTTTTTCTTAAGATTACTGGAAAGGCTGGAGTCGTGCACACCAGGACACAACCTTTTTTCAAGGGCCCTCACATTGCCAGCCTGTAGTATTTTCAATTTTGATGTTTTTTTTAACATTATTAATCAACGTATCAGGAAAAAAAAAACAAAAAAACCTTTGCTGAAAATATTTATTGGTTCTTTTTTATGGCGTCCGAAAAAACAACAAAAATTCAAGCGTCTAAACGAGAAGACCCCCATAAGAGAAATTAGCCGCTGGTAGATGTTTCAGTCAATCTCTTAAATGTAAGCTCCTGTCCACCCCATTTTTTAATTGCCTTGAGCTTATATTTATTTTCAAACTTTACCATAACTAAGTATGTCTAATTACTTCCAACTGTTAATGGACATAATCCTAGTTGTAAGCGCTTGTAAACAATTGGAAAATTATAGTAAGTTACCTTATTTAGTTGACAAGTGAGATTTCAAACACATTGGTAGATTGATATATACTTATTGTTAGAAATAGTTAAACAGCTTATTTAACAAACACAAAAAAAACTCTTCAAATATAAAATTGTTTCTTTTGACCATATCCTCTTAAATTATAATCAAGTATAATACAGAAAAAGTTTTCTTTTCATGCAAGATCTTTTGAAATCCCAAAATAGTACTAGTTTTACCAAGAAACGAAAAAAAAACAACAGAACCATTACGATAACAATAAGTATTAATTATTGTTAGAACATAAGCGCGGCAAATTTTAAATGACACAAATGACCAAGAAACATCTTGATAAGCTTTAAAGATAATAAATAAGTTTTTTCTCTTGCAAATGTTTAGTTTTTAAGATTTTTTGTTATTTTATATAAAAAAATGATGGTGGTATGTTTTCTTTATATAATAAATTGTTATGACGATGTAATAAATCTTAGGTTAGGTCTAAAATTTATTCACTTATTCTTCTAGACAGTAGCATTTCAGCAATTTTATTCGATAAAACGATCCTAGCAGTTGAGTGTTATACAGTCAAAGATGCTCATAATTCATATAAACAAATTAGATAACTAACCATCTGGAAAAGTTTTTAGTTTAAATAAGTATTATTTGAAATTTTTATTTTTATGGATTTCGTGAATCATTTATTAGAGGTTAAACGTGTAATTAGATTTTCCAACAATTTACTATTGATATTCCATATGATCATAATGTCATGATGTAAATTTTGCATACAATGAGCAAATAAATCATTTACGTGATTGCGCATGACTGATCCAACTTGTGCAGTTCATACTTTTAACTTTTTTCATAGTTTTAATATATGTTTCAGATTGTTTAAGAAGAACCGGCAACAAAGCTTAACAATAATAATTTCTTCATTCAACTTCCATTTCAGATTTAGCAATTGGGAAATGTCAGAGTATATAAAATTTTATAAAATATGACCTGTTTTCTTGTATTTTAAGCATTTAAAAATGATTAGCGATTGAGTCATTTATATGTTAGCTTGGCTAAGTCAGTATCTTTGACCTAATCTTTGACCAAAATGCCAACTGTTTGCTGGTTTTAGATATGTTATTGACTTAAATTGTGTTATTTAAATCATTTAAAAATTATTCTGTATTTGATTTATACGAATATACGTAATTATTTGTACAACAGGTGTTCTTCAAAAGCAAGTGCAGTCTATATTAATTTTATATTTTGGTTTCAGTGACCAAATTATTTGATTTTTAAAAATATATTTGTAAAAAATTTGTAGAGTTTTTATATCCTATTTTATTATTATTGCCAGTCTTTGGGTTTTTTTTCTAAATCTTGCAAATAAAATTCAACCTGCAAAATAACTAACCAAAGTAATTATTTTTATTTTAGGACAAGCCATCCAAGAAACAAGAAGTGAAGATACAGAGTTTATAGAAAATTATTTAACCGAAAAACTATTTATTGTAAGAAACAAAAGTTTCTTGTTTTTTTGGAGGGTCAGAAAATTGAATGAAAAATTTACACACGCAAATTAATATCTCTTGTACGCATAGAAATTAGTTTTTCAATTGCATTAGACTAAATTGCATTTTTCTTATATGAGTGAAGTTTAAAAATATTTATCAATATCAATATTTTCAATAAATATTTATTAACTTACTAATATTAACTATTGCTTATTAATTTTGGTATCTATTTTATTCACTTCTATGCATATGGAGATAGTGTTTCAAAGAGAAATCTCGTGAAAAGAACTCTACATCTTTACGAAAACGCTCTCGTGCCTACTAGCTACTGTTGTGAAGATTGTTATTCAGTAATGTGGCTTCACTGAATTGGAACATTTGCCTTTACAGCCAAGATATGACCTCAAACAATTATTACTTGTTTCCTAATTTGAAAAACGACTTGCGAGGAAGAAAATTTTTTGATGATAATGAACTACAGGCCGCAATTTTAGTTTATTTTGAAGCAGGAAACAGAATATTTTTATAAAAGTATAGAGTTGTTAATTAATACATGTAAAAAGTATTTAGAAATAAAGGGAAGCTATATTAAAAAGTGATAAATGTTTAAATTGATTATCATTCATAGAATTAATATGGGACCACCCTCATGTTATTATGAACTTTTTAGTACATTAATTAATTAATTTAAAACTTTTCCATTGATGAATTAAATATTAAATTAAATTAAATTTTTAATAGTTAATATAATTTAATAGTACATAAATTAACACTTTCAAAAATAATATAACATTGAAATTTATTATAAAATTTTAATGTAGCCCAATGTGAGGTTTATGAATTTCTAATTGAATAACGATAAAAATCTAATTAGTTTTAAGTTTCTAATAAAATGGCTATTATTACTATTATTATATATGAATAACCTTGATTAAAGTTTTTCCATTAGTTAAAACTTACTTTGTTGACATATTTGGTAAAATAATTGCAAAACAACTGAACTTATTAGGAAATGTGATTGTCAGTTATGAGTTAGCTTTAATTTAAATAGTTGATTGAAAATATTGCAAATGATTCTAACATTCTTAGTGAATATAAATTTTAATAATTATTCGATACTAACTAATTTAATGCATTATATATATAACCACAATTATTTATTATGTTCTTTGGAAGCTAAAACATACGCAAAAGTTTTGTGTTTTGTGGTAGTATTAAGATATTTCTAAGATTGAAAAATGTCCCAAGCGATGAATATGAACTTAAAAAACTAACCGGAAAAACAACCTAGATTTAAACATTCTATCCTTCTCACCATCAATCTGATAGTTGTACTTGTCAGCCCCGAAAAAACTTGGAAAGAAAGAAAAGACAAGGATACTCCTCACTTTGTACAAAAATTTTTGCTATTCTTTATGATTTTTGTAATTTCTCATTTGGGGGGAGTCCAAAAAGTGCCACACATAAGTGGAAAATGGGCTAAGTATGTTAAAGTTTTTTCAAATTTTTGAAAAGAGTTTTAAAACAATATGTTTCTGTTAAATCAAGTACATAAACTAATTAACCAATAGGGTTGGCAAGTTATACTCTTAAGAAATGTTAAGAACCATCAAGCTAAAAATAAGTTGAACTATGCAGAACTATTTTTGTGGATTTTTTTTCCTTTAACTGTCTGATAAATATATATTTTTAAGTATGATTTATTAAAAAAGCTAAAAAAAAAAGCTCCTTAGGCTTAGAGCACATTAGATCGAGACTGTTCGCGGTGCAATTGTCCCCTTTCTTCTACTACTTCTACTAGGTTTAAATTAAATTAATTTATTTAAAGATAAATTTAAAATTAAACCGTATCTTGAAAATAATAGATTTTTTCTGTTTCATCCTTTAACATTCCTGTCTTAAGAATATTTCCTTAAAATCTGTGCTTGTTATTCAAACCAAAACCAAAAAATTAAATTTCCAAAACAACTAATGTATATGTAAGAAAATCAAAATCAATCGAGCTCTTACTGAAAAAAACACACCTGGTTTGATAAGAGGTTACGTGATGTCTTGGAAATAAATTTCATATCTGTATCACGTTTATTTGCTTAAATCACACCCGAATCAATCAAAATTAGTAATGATAGCTGAGATTTAATTCGCTTTAATGTCTTCATTCATAAAAATTTTTCAAATGGAAAGAGCAGAGGAAATTTACTTTACTAGTGTAAATTTATTTTTATAATTTTCTCAATTTCAGTTTGTTTTGGTATTAAAAAAAAAAATTCAAGTTTTAACAACGGATGACTTCATTTCTGACGAGCAAATCATAAAAGGAAGAGTACATTGCAGCATGGACTTCTTTCTTTAAAAAAACTGTTAAACAGTTTGAATTTCTCGCGTTTACGTAAGCAAACTGAATAGGCAATAGTTTTAAATTTTCTATCCTTAGAAAGTAAAAATAATTTTTTACTATTATGTAAGAGAAAATAAATATAATCACAAAAGAATGACTTTTTGAAAATGGCAAAATGGTTTTTTAAATAATATCATTTATTTTTGCTTAATTGCTGATTCATTTATTTTGAATACAAATATTATAAAACCTTTTCAAAAATATTCTAAAAAGTTCCACAAAAGTTTTCAACATTGATGTTTACATAGTCAAACATGCTATCTTTAAAATTATAAAAGTTTAGAAAGATGCTGTATTTCCTCATTCATCTTAAATTTTTGTTTGCATAGTTTTTATTCATACCATGATTTATTAGCTCAAATAAAACTTTTTGAATGAATTGAAAAAACTTCTATTATGTAATGAAAACTTATTGAAAAATATTTTACCAAGAATCAGGATTTCAATTCTATGCGTTTTGAACTGATCCCAAATAGGATTAACTTATATTTGTATTCATTTGCTAAAACTAATGCCTGCAGTATTTTGAAGTATATTTTTTATTTATTCAAATGAACCTAGTATACTCTATATCACATGTACTTGGCTATTATTCATTTTCAGAAAGGGATTTGTTTATATACAGCTTGAGATTATTTATTGCAAACTTCTTATGTGATATATTGCCGATATAAATTGTATAAATGAGTAAAAGCGATGAATAAGGAAGAAACTCAAAATTAACTAACCTCAGCAATATTTTTTGACTACTCGTCATTTAACTAAAAATTAGTTTTGTGTTTAGTTTCTTTCTTTATATTTTACACATTGTCTAAAACATTGAAATTATATTTATTTGTTATATGTTGACAAAACTGATTTATATCTTAAAAAATTAAACTCTAAAGAACTATACAAAATTGGTTTTTGTTTTCTTATATGTCTAACTTTTAAGGTCCACATAAATACAATTAGAATAGAAAAAAGATTTTAAAATCCCTTGTTACTATCATAATCTCTCCAGGGTGGCACTTGATAAAAGACGAAATTTCTTAATATTTACAGTGTTATATAAGTCAAATTTCTTAAAAACTGTAGTCAAAATTAAGATGAACTATATTAGAGATGTAGGCCCAATATTGAAAAGAAAATTTTATAACTTGGGTTGTTTCTACAGGATCTTAAACACCTTTTTCATTTAGTTTTGCTGTTTTTATTCATATGAATAATGTGCATATTACTAAAGATACAAGATACTTTTGGTTGTTTATTTGTATTCACTATGAAAGTTTTATAATAATAAATCTACAAAGTTCTAGAATGGACATTAACTAACAAATTAAATGAAAATATTGCTTTTAAGCAAGGTTTATAAAGAAAAGGCCTTATTCTTAAAATAACCAAAAAATTTTTTCATGTACTTGGCTTTATACCGAAATCAATTTTTTCAAAGTATCACTTAAATTACTTAATTAACTCCCATATTTTTTTATTAAAAGTTAAATATACTTTGTGTAAATATTCTACTATAAATAAATAATTTGGTTTGTCTACAAAGTTTTACTATTAAGAATATATTTCAATTGTATAACCAACGTATTAAAAAAAAATTACTCCAAAAATAAAATATAAATGAAAATATTGAGAAAAAATATAATTTTGTGGTTTAGGAACAACATCATCACATAAAACTCATAATCAATCTAACTCAGCTATCTCGAAGAAATACTAACACATAATCTTGGGTCAACTAAGGCAAAGCATCAGCTTTCATCTATAAAATAAATTGCAAATCTTTATGGTTTTTATTTTATCATTAAAGTTCGATAGTTATGACAAAATGTAAACCAGCCAATTATAGCCTTAAGTGGCGCTGATAAGAGAAAAAATTTACTATTAAAGAAATTGAAGATACATAAAAAAGGTGGCTCGTTATTTAACCACTTAACGCTATAAAGCAATCACGTTGAAACATGCAGCATACATGAAACTGATATATCCATCACTTCTTGAACGCAAATAACGAAAAATAACATTTCATAGTCAAAATGAAATTCCCCTTAAGGAGAGAAAGCTTAAAATTAAATAAATAATATGCTAAAAGCTTTTTTAAAAGTGTAATTTTCCCCCTGACCTATCCAATACAGTGTATATAAAATTTTGCAGAAGGAGCTCATTTAAGTCTGGTGCCATGTAGACCTCATGTCGTCCGTTGGGCTTAGTACAATATGCATCTTCCCCATTCATAACATAATAAAACTATATATATATAGTTATATACACAAATATGACGTTTAGGGTTGAAACAATTTGATTCGTTGTTATACCCTAAAAGATGACGCAGGCGTAACAATCTATATAATATTTATGCAGGGCATCATCCCACAAAAATTAAATTTCATATTTGAATTGACAATACAAACATACATAAACTCACCACCAAATCAAATCACAGTGATATAAGTCAGAAAACATTTTGCCAAGCCATACACTGTGGCATTTTCTGTTGCTTTTTCCTTTACTTTTTGACTCAGTCAATATCTAGGCGCGATGTCGTAAGGTTTGATTCGAGAGAATGATTATCCAGTGCAGCCGGTTGCAATGTTAGTTCTTACGATTTTTATACGAAAGTGCTTAATTAATTGGTATTAATTGATTTTTATTTTTTATTTTAATCAAAAATTATTTCATATATAAAAAACATTTAAAAATGTTCGATACTCAAAGTTTCTGTTTCTTTTGTTGTCTTTAAATTGTTTTTAAAATTGATTGATTTAAATGAATTTGATGTATATTTTTTAATTAATTTTTGCTATGTCTTATAACTTGTTTTATTTAAAAGTGTTTTATTTTAGTTTTTAATTTAATAAAAAAAAATTTATAATAAAATTACTTAATTACCAAAAACAATATGAAATTTATGGTAATCAGAGGCATAAAATTCCTCGTGAAGTTTTTTGAGTGGTGATTAGAGCTGTTCATCTTTAAGTTTAGTTTTAATAATTTTAGGATTTTGTTTAGTTCTTTTTTCTTTTTTTGAGAAAAGAATTAATATAAATTAGTTCAAAGTGGCATTTGAATAAAAATTAAAATAGGAAAAAAACAAACAGAATTAAGACGAAGTGAGTGTGTATTGATGATTAGAGTTCTACTATAAAAAATTACTTCCCACCTGAATTATATTCCCAAAATAATTTTTTTATTGAAATGTAGAAAGGTTTGTTAAAATACTTTTTTCGTTTTTTATATAATATTTAAGTTACTTAAAATAATCGGAGTTAGTTATATTTTTTCGATATATTTGTTTTCTAAGTATGGATTTTATGTCCCATGCTGAAAAGAAATCTTGTTTTTTTAAATATATATAAGTAAATAAATTTCCTTTATAGAAGTGAAAACAATTTCTACAAAATTAATAAAACGAGCTATTCTAAAATGTTGGCAGATATTTGTTTAAATTTTTAAAACCATCCCCATAGCTTATCTCTGCTAATAATATGTGAAGGAGGTTTAAATGTTTTTTATAACCTATCGTTGTTGCATTAGGCTTAAACCCTCGAATTTCAGCTTTAATATTCCATCATTTTTTTTCTTAATTTAAATAGTAAGAAGAAGTCAGTCTTATGCAGCTACATACTCCAGGTCGGAGAGATATAAACTATCCCAAGTAAGGCTATGAAAAATTTTACTTATTCTATAAATAATAAAAAAAATTTTAAATAATAATGCATTGATCCCCTTTTAAATCATGGACCAAAGAAGTAATTGCAAAATTTTTCGATTTTTATTTAGGCACCAGCTGGAAAATTAGCGACATGAAGATATGATCAATTGTATGTATCAATTGGATATGTCACAAATAGTGATTTTGGCTGAATACCGAATACAGAATGTTCGGCCACGCTCTCGGCTGAAGCGCCGAATATTTAGTGGAAAATGTGTGAAAGGCAGAAACTGTCGATGGAACACCAAATTTATTAAAAATGAGAATCTCATTAAAATTTGAGCTTGAAAAACGGTTTGAATTTGACGATAAAGGCAAATATCTGCTTGCTACTTTTCTCGATCCGCGATTCAAAACTAGTTTCCTGGAATTAGTTTAAACAGAAAAAGCAAGACAAAAAATTATCTTAGAAAAGTTAAAAATTAGTTGTGATGAATCTAGCTGTGAAGATGATTGAAGATGTGCTTTATATTCGTACGATTTCGTATTCGGCCGAGTACCGAACGTTAGCAAAAGAGGATGAATAAGCCGAATACCGTATAGTGGCCGAATATTTGTTACATCTCTAGTATCAATTGTATAAAACACTTTAATGAAAAATGAAAATTTTCAGCAGCTAATCTAAGCCTTTTCACTTGAATGTTAAAAAAGTTTAAATTTTATTCAACCTATATTAAATTATTTAAGAATTATCTTTTAGGAAAGAAAAGATTATAAGTCTTCGAAAAATTGCAAATGAAACTTCTCATTTTGACTGCAGATTATGTAATTATAAATCTATGCAATTTTCCTTATATTTTGGGCTTGAATTTTAATATTGGTTAATAGGTCTGAAATTCGACACTTAAAAATAGCAACTATAGCAAAATATAAAATTTATCATTAATATTATCTCCTTTGAGGACAATACATTTATTCGAATGTTTTTTTTTTACTTTTCTTTGGTAAGCTTGTTGAACAATTTGTTTTCGAAACTAAAAATCTGCTCTTAATTTCATCATAGTTCTTTCATTTGAGTCCAATCCTGTTTTTAAGATTTTTTTTTAAAATTAGTTTAAAACCCAGTACTTTCAAACTGAACCAAACAATTTCGCCTTTCTCTAACGGAATATGCCTTGTTAAGAACTTTAAGATAGAGCTATTACCTTTAATAATATATTCATACTTTATTTTACCCGTTCATTAGAATTTTCTCTGAGAAATTTCAATACAAGATCATTTCTTAATTTAGCTAAGAGCAGCACCGCTTCTTGATCTTAAGATATGTGCAATACTTTTTAAGATACAGTAATTACCACGTTTTCAATTGTAACTTTAAGCAAACGTGCTTAAAGCGCCAAACTTAATATATTAATTGAGTGCAATAATGTAATTCATTAAAGTTCATAGATTAAGTCATTTATTTTGAGGCTATAAACTGAAAAACTACTAAAAAATTTTCAATACATAAATTTTCTGTTGTTTTTGTTGAATTCTTTTTTAAAGAATTTTCTATCACACGTTTAACCATTGCTTTTTTTTTCTTTTCAGCAGTAAAATAAGTCTGTTACATATTAAAATATACAATAACTTAATTTTAATTTTTCAAAAGTTATTTTAAAGTGTTTGTTATTGAGAAATTTTTCAGTAAAGGAGATTTATTTTTCTGACTATTAAATTAGTCGATATTATGACTTCCAAAGGCTGCGAAAAATTAAAAAATTGAAAACAAAAGCCCCGCGTTATTGCCTACCTCGAAAATTATCTTTTTTGATGAATAAATTTTGATTTTTTTGATTTTAGATGATTCCTTTGCGAGTTGTAGTGAACACTGTAAAATAACTTTTTTTCAAGGTGCCTCCAGACATTCATTGCTACTCGCTCACTTATTAAAATTTTTAAATGAAAATTTAAAAGAACATTGTTTAAATGTTGTGTTATCATATAGAAACTATTTAAATTAAGTAGAACTGTCTGTATTGCAAGAAAAATTTTTGACAACATGTCTTCTTTTCACCGAATTAACCAACCCCCTCCATCTCTTAAGATTTATGTATTAAGCTTTACTTAAAGTTATGTCAATTTTACAAGAGTTTTATTTGAAAAAATAATTAAATAAAAAAATAAAACAAAGTTTATCCTTCAGCGGATTCTCCTATAATATTATTGTCATAGCCTCTTACCATGGAATAAAATTAGTAATTTATTCAAGATCACAAAGTGATCAAGTTCTTCTAAGCGGAGCAAATCGTCTATAAACTAAACCTAAAAAACGTTTACTCTATGTGTTTTCTGGAAAATTGATAATTGACCCTTTTAGTAAATAAAATATTTAATAAATTTTACTTTGTACTGGGTTACATTTACAATAATTTCAAAACGTTAAAATTTCAAGGAAAAAAAAGCTATCCAAAAACATTCTGCAAAAAACTTAGAAGCAGTAAAGTTGGATATTAATCCTATAATCTTCATTAGTTATTTTGTTATAAAATAATTACACTACCAAAAAAAATTTAGTAATACATTTATTTAGGACTTTTAATTTGGATAAATATTTTCAATATTTTCCGAAAGAATTCACAAACTATAAAAATAACAACTTGCCAAAAACAAATAGGAAATATCTATTAATTCCACAAAAATTGTCGAAATTGCCATTACAAAAATAATAGCAAAATTACAAAATTCAAATTAAAAATGTCACATTTTTACTGTCTATTTTGATAACAACGAAAAATAGAATACATACTAAAAACTTAATAAAAAAATATCCCTTTTTACATTTTTAAAGGTAAAAATTAAAAAAACAAAAAATTCCATAAAACCACCATTTTCACATTAAACTGAGTATGTTTAACCTATAAAGGCGTTTTTTGGCGTTGAAAAGAAAAAAGAAGCCATAGCTTCAGAAATATATCAATTTTGATTTTTAAGCTTTGTTATTTTCGGTAAAGATTCGCAAGGGCATTTTTGTTCTTTGGATGGATCAACACATCTGGATGTTGAAATAAGAAGTTTGGCTTTTCAAAATTTGGATTTCTTAGAGCTCAGCTTATGTGCAGCTCATATTTGTTTTATAATTCAAGAAACGAAATTCCATGATAAGTAAAAACCTTTCAATTGACGTTTAACAAAAAAACAGCCAGATATGATTGTTTAAATCATAAGCAATTATTGTCAATTATATTGCACGGAAAATGTTGTGAGCTAGTTGAAAGCTCTTTAGTTAAAAAAATTATTCTACAATCCTAAAAAACTGATACCATATACTTTTTTCCACATTGTTTTGAAATTTTTTCAGGATCTGAACATTCATCTTCAGAACAATGTAAATATTTTAGTTATAAAATGTTGTACTAATCAGTTTCCAAAATGTTCTTCGATTCACTTAAAAATTGGCTTATGATTAGGACTTTTTATTAGAAATTTTATCATTTGCAGCTACAATTTTCAAGAATAGTTTTCCTTAACTCATACATCATATGAAAATAGTGCACTGAGATGTTTTTCGTATTAGAATTTGGTAGGTAGGTAAGGGTCTAAAAGCAGATGATACTTTGTACTCTGTGACAGTCACTGTCTAATTTAGATTTTCAGTCACATTTAAATCACGAAAAACTTTAAATTGATTTTTCTTAAAGTTCTTACAAAACATATCCCCTTAAAATAAAATATATTTTTTAGATGTTTTGTTTTTTAAATAAAGAATTTTATTTTATATTACAAATTAGTAAAACAAGTTTCTTAGCCAAATTTTCTAACTAAAAACGATTACGTAAAAGTTTGTTATTAAATTGGATAAATTAACCGCAACACAAGATTTATATATATATATATATATATATATATATATTATATATATGGGAAACCGCTGAACAAATCTGAATCTTGAGACTGAAGCTTTGATGTAAATCGTATATGACAAAACTATTAATTCAACATTTTTTAATCATTTTATAATGATTCGTGTAATTAATTTTAATCTACGTTGTGGTATGCTCCAACAGTAATTGACCTTTAGACTCTGGAATACTTCGTAGTCTATACCTATTTATATGTATATATGTATATATACATAGTACTTGATATTAGATATATTCTTGATATTAGAGTGTGTTGAGACTAAAAAATTTAAACAAGTTTAAAAAATACAGGACAATTGTTTTCTTATTTCAGCTGATCTGAACGCATTTCGCGATCAGTTTTACTTGAGATGTTTGTCTAATTGTAAGCCATGTGATCGACATAATCTTTGTTTGCTTCTATATATTTAAAATTTTATTTATAGCTGTGGCCAGTATATTTTAAGTGATCAAATTAAAAATAATCATATATTTATATATATATATATATATATAGGCGTTATGTATTTATTATAGTAAAAATAAAGTTTATTTTATTTATTGTTATCAAGTCTAAATTTTCACAAGATGCGTTGAATATTTCAATAATTTATTGTATGATTCATATATCATTTTTACATAATTTAAACAAAGATCAGATTATTATCTAAGTGCCGCCGGTCCATTTATATCAGTTGTTTTTAGTATTTGTTTTGCTATTGTTGCTGCTTTATTAATTTTATGGCTTCTTATTAAATAAATATCGTAATTCAATCTTTATTTACTGTTTGATTTTGGTCTAATAAATTTAATTCGGTGGATACTGTTTTAAAAATTGCTGAAGGTGATTGTAATATTTTTAATGTTCACATGTTTATATAAAAATAAATATCTATTTATTTAGGTATTGATTTACGCGTAGTTAAAAAATTCTATTTGAGAAAATTACTAAAATTTAAACAATTTTAGTTTGACAAAGTCACATGACATCTGGGTATAGTGCATCAGATTTTATCTGACTTTAGATCCTTAAAAACCATACAAAAAGTGAAATTGTGCTAGCATGAAAGCAAAGTTATTTTACTTTTGTGGATCGTCTGGCTAAAAGCAGATGAAGTAGATTTATGTACCATTAGACGACATGTGAACAGTCACTTTTTTTTTGTGCTCGCAATTACTCATATTTTTTAAACTATCTTTAAATATTTGGTAGATCAAAAAATTTAGTCTCCCTTAGAAATTGCCTAAAGAGTATTCCATTCAGCATAAACTGAATCTGAAATAGAATCTTCGGCCTTAATCTAAGTACCCGCTGAAACTAAAAGCTAAAACTGAAAGTTATGTGAAGTTCTACAGTAGTTATATATTTGTTTGTCCTGCGTTACTAAGCAAATGCTCAATTCGAACAGTAGTAAGTGAAGCGGAAAGATATCTTGGGCCACATTTCTAAGGAAAGGATAGGGACGTCTGTTCCAATAACCATATACCTAAAATAGTTTTGATAGATAAACCTGAATTCTTTCTTTAGTAGTAGTTTTTTATCTGCCGGATCTGAATAAGAAAGACTCAACTTTCCAACAATAAATGTTACCAAATCATCTTAGTATGAGCTTAAAATTTAAATTAGAGTTCATTTTAAAATCAAATGAATATTCGTTTGTCCAATGTGTGCTAAATTCTCGGGGCTTTTTGAAAAAACATTTTTCGTCAAACAAATCAAGTTACCTCGGCCCCTTAGAATAAGTGCTAGGGTGAGCTCTTAAAAATCAGAGGCTGAGAATAATAACTATGAATACATACATATGTCAATGTCAATTGAAACGTAGCAAATTTAAATAAATTTGAAAGTTGATGTAATATCTCGCAATTTAGTTATTTTCAGATTTTTTTAGCCTTAAAGCGAATAATTTTATATCCCTTATAATCTGGTTGTTCTAGACAATTGTGCAATACACACACAAAACAAGCATTTCCTGCATGTTCCCACAGCTTTAGGCGAATGATGTATGCAGACTTAAACCGAAGAGACCTAAAACGATTTCTTTGTTGCTCCCATATAGACTAATCTATATTATTTGATACTAAATAAATAGTTCTTATATACAGTCATAACTTTTAAGTATATATTGGCAAAATATTTAAAATGACTTAATAAAAAATGGTTTAGAAATAATAAATGCCACTCAAAACATTCCTCTACATTTTTTGTTATAAAATAAAAAAATAAATAAAAATCATTTAAAACTTACTTTTTTAAAAAACAAAATTCTTCATAATTTAAATATAAATTAAAAAAACTACTAATTGAATCGTTATACATTGGAAATTTTGGACGACATTTTAACTCTTGATTAATTATGTCTGTCATTTTTTATGAAGGCCGATAAAATCAGCTTGCTACCAAGAAGGTAACATTTCCGTATCATGCCCTGCTACCATTAAATGACATTTAACTTTCAAGGTTTTATTAATTGGTATTGACATTTATACAATAATTTGAAAAGTAGTTCGTCAAAGTATCAAAGAGTTTCTATATTACTTCTTAAATTTCATCTTTTAATAATTTTTGAAAAATATCCTTGTTAATATCCTGACGTTGTTATGTATTGAGCTTTGATTTAATCATTAAAATTGCCTAATAGGTCAGTCAGAATTAGCCGCTAATGCTTTTGAGTTGGCTTAGTGAATTAAACTATCCTATTTTTAATTAATAAAGGATAAACTCGTAGTTTTCTTTATCATCATCAGAAGAGGATATATTTTGATAAAATCAAAGTCAATGAGTATTGATAAAAATTTCTTGTAATTAATTTCAACGATTTTTCTCCTTTAGATCGAGTTAATTCGGGTTAATTGCTTGTGTTACACTACTTTTTGTCAAAAATTTCTAAGAATTTAAAAATTAGCAACAGCAAAAAATTGCTAATTTTATCTAATACCGATGTCACTTAAAACGTCAAAACTATAAGTAGTCTTTTTCGTATTGTAAATGGGTTTAATATGATTTATTTATATCCAAAGTTACTTTTATCAATCCTGTCCTTTTGAACATATATTAAATCGATTTTTTCTTTTTATACTTTGGTGAAAAGGAATAGTATAATAATTTCAATCTTAACTGTGAAGTGTTCAAAAATTCTAACTTTAGAGTTAAAATATTAAAATATTACTGAAGAATTGCTGCGGGTGAAATTTGTCTTTTAATACTAAGCTCAAAGCTCAAACACCCTTATGTGGAAGAGAATCTGAATGATATATTCAATTCATTTCTTTTATATACAATGTATCTGCCGTTGTTTGTCCTTCTGTAAACACCAATGGAAATAATTCATAACACATTAGTTTCAATTAAATTTTTTTCCTGTTCTTATTTTTAAACCAAAATTAGTATGAATGAATGCGCCTTTTTGCATTTACGGAATGAATCTATTTATCATAACTCAATCTGAGGCTTTAGCTTCACCTTACAAGAGATACCTGAAAAGGAAAGATTGGTTTTTTTATATTTAAAAGTAAAGAAAAGAAAAAAGGAAAATATACAGAAGTAAAAAGTACTACTCTTAGGATTAGGCTAGTGGTTTTCAAAATAGTAAGACTTGCGAAAAAAGAATACAGAACACCTTAAAATATCCGTTTACTCCATGTTTACATTTACCATCAATGTTCGTAATATTAATATTTTCTTATAATTCTTACCAAACCAAATTCTTTTTTTAACTTCTGCACCAAATTAAGAAAAAAATAAGATGTTGGTATCGGCATTTATTTTGCAATATGACTGGATATCTTGATGGAAGTCTATTGAGCACATCAGTATTCTTATTGGGTAGCAACTGTGTTCAATTTTATGATTCATTAAATGTCATAACCTTACAGCCATCTTCACCGGGGATGTGTCGTAGCTAAGCTGTAAAAAAATATTAAATAAAAGCTCTAGCATTTTCCAGTTTACTCAGCTAAAATATAATTACACTTGAAGCTGTTTCTTAAAACTAAAAAATTTTTATTTAAATTGCACTATGAAATTTATTTATTAGGCTTAAAATTAAAACTTAACACAATTAATTTTTTGCTTAATAATAATCCTAGTGACATGCCAAGTAATTTCATGATTTTACTCTCTGAGACCTTGATTAGTGATTTTAATTAAAACTGAAGTAATTATAGACGCGTAGGTGAAAATAATGAGATTATTATTAGCATTCTTAGCCTAATTGTCTGAATATTTCTTAAGTTAAATGCTTAAATGCAGAACTTGTTATAAAAAGCTGCTTGGTTACAGATTAGATTTTTTTAATGGTCTCAGTAGCACTTCAATAAATTATTATAACTTGGAGATTTGTTGAAAGTTTATCTTGATACTAGTCATGTTTACTTTTATTTAAATGATTTGTTTAGAGTTTAATGTGAACTTTATTTAAAATTAACGTAGAAGGAGCAACGAAAAAATATTGATTTATGTTTTTCTATGCAATTTTACGTGGTTTTTTTGTAAAAATCAATTAAATGAGATTTAATTATAATATTAACCACGTTTTTGTTAAAGAATTTCTCTGAAATTTTATTCAATAACTCTGGATCATCATAATCCTTTCAAACAGTTGATTCTAAATAAATATTTTTCTTAATATTATTTTAATTTAGTTCGATATTTATATCAAGGTGTTGAAGATCACATTGAATCCGTGAATTAATTTTGGTTTTGTTAATTTAAGTGTCCTAAATATTTAAGAAACATTTATTATTAGCTTTTAAGCTGGTTAAATAGAATAAATAGAAAAAAACCTGCTTTTTCCTTAAAAATTTGAAGATATTCTTCAAAATGCTTTCTGAGAAGAAACCAATTAGTCAGACCTTTTTTTTGACGCAAAGTATTTTTGTGATCCTTTAGTATTTAATGACGATAAAATAATGTGAAAAATTTTATGAATACCAGAGCATCGTAAACTCTAGCGCCCAGTTTCACAGTATAGACTTAGGCTTCAACTCAGTTAAGTTTCTTTGAAAACTTAAGTCTTATTTTAGAGCTGAAAATATTTTACAGCTCATATTTGTAATTGGCTTAAATCAACTATTAGTGCTGCATTTGATAGGCCACTTTTACGTCAGATGACTGTAATTTGTCCCACTTTACGATATCCATTAAAATAGAGATATGTTATAGTAGAGTGCAGTAGCGATAAACTATAAATAGTTCTTTTAGAAGCAATACTTCAATAGTAATTATTTAAAAATGGGAGTATTCCTGGTTTGCGTTCTTTTTCGAAGGCAAATTACTATACTGACTATCAATTATTAAGTAAATCTTTAATATTTTGTTGAATTCAACAAAAAATTGACCAAGTGAATAATGATAAAAATGCAATTTCTTCTGAATCGAACCGATCATTTTATTTGAATTAATTTTTAATTTATTTTTATAAACCTTAATTCTAATAAAATTGAATAAATTAATAAACCCAGGCGTAAGTCTTTCAATCATCTTAATTTGATCTTTATTACCTTAAATTGAAAAATTTAAAAACCAAATACATTACACAAGAAAGTTAAATTTAAGATGAACTTTCTCAGTATTTTACAAACATGCCTGCAAAGTTTGATATTTTAAAAACTGATTGACACATAAAAACATTAAACAAATAGATTCTTTTAAGACAAAATAAACCAAGAAAGGACTTAGATATATTGTCAAAAACTAACCAAGCAAGGAAAATCCATATGAGTAAGTTTCTCTTCGAGGAGGAATATTGCATAAAATTTTTAATTAAACTTTTTATTATTAAAACATTGACGTAGAACCATTAATAGAAATCATATACGGCACACGAAGTGAATATTAAATTTATCTTCTTTGGAATTCACTGTTAGTAAACTTAGAAGAGGAAAACATCACAATAGCAATTCTCTAACTTTTTTGAGTGCACAAGCTAAGAACTAATTTTAAAATCTTTTAAAGCATATAAAAACAAGGTTCACCTAGTTTTTTTATAGACTACAACCTATCAGATTTTGATGAAAGATACAGAGTTTGAGCTGGAAAATCTTTTGTGTGAACCATTTTCTGTGAAAAAGTCTCAACTACAAATATTACTCCAACACTATTAATTTTAATTTAATAAATATTTTTATTTATTTTTTAACTTGACTGTTTTTAGGAAACAATCCAAAAAGAAGTCTCGTAGTTTCAATATTTTAAAATAAAACAATTAATTTCCAAAATTCTAATTTTTGAAATACAAATGAAAATTTTAAATTAATAAATTTTATTTAAAAAGAAAAAGGTAGTTTCTATGATTAGACACATTCTATTTATATGCAGAATATTTTCATTAGGAATATTATAAATGCAATAAAATAGTTGAACAAGCTATTCTGCCTTTTTTTATACTCTGAAATATTTTAATTAGTTCTATCAGCCACATCAACTACACTTATGTAATAGATTGAGTGGTGAAATTTCAACTACTTTAAATTCAAATTTTTTTATTTATTGACATCGAAGTTCCTTAACAGAATATTTATCTTTTGGAGTAAACTTTCTTTATAGAAAGTTTTATTTAATTCCTAGGGTATACATACATTCATGAATAAAAGGGATGTTTAATTAAATTTTAGTGTTTTCTTTTTAAATACTTTAATTTAACTTTGTTTTTTTTATTTCACAATAAATCTTAAATTTACTGTGTCAAATAATATTTAAAAGTTATCGGACGTTGCATTCATGTTTGTGTGATGACTATAAGAATTTTGACAAATAAAATAATTTTTGAAATTTCACAAAAAAGTTAGGTGTCTTCTGTCAAATCTAAAATCGCTTTCAGCCAGCTACTGCAAATTTTCATTGCTGAAATTGTGTAATTTTTAGCTTCACTATGGCTTTATTGAATTACTTAGTTCTCGATTAAAAGATTTTCTGTTTAAAAAAAACATCTAAATAATTACCAAAATCATTTTAATTTTAGATTTATATGAAAAGCAGCATAGTATGATATGAATGATTGAACCACAATGATTTTTATCTAATTCATATTTTGTAGATGTAAATTGAATGTAAAGTTCCATTTTGGATACATAAAGCTTATGATATACACTCTCAATCGTTAGAATAAGTTCAAAGAATTTTCAAATGCCACAAGTAATCTAAGGGAATATTTCTTCTTGAAAGGCCCTTAGAATAATTAGAGTGTCATAAGAAATATCTACATACCTTATTTGGTTTTCCCAGATATGTGTAATACTTTTAAAAAGTCTTAATAATAGGAACCCTATATAAAGGTGGTCAATAGAATTGGTTCACTTACAGAAATAAATAAAAAGCACGGAAATTATGATTTGGTTTTTTATTTTTTTATTATTTAATAATATGTACGAGCATGCTTTTTCAAAATAACTTGAAAAAATCCGCTAGGTAAGAAGGCATATAAAGATCCTATATGTATATAAGAAGAAGATAGATTCCTAATATAAGCCATCTTAACAGTTCGTAATAAGTCACCATTTGTTTTGAAATGCCTTCTGTCAACATAAACCTCATGTTCAAGCAAACCCTAAGCATATTCGATGATATTCAAATTCAGTCAATGTGCAGGCCTTTTCTGAAGATTGATGTTTTGTTGACAAAACCACGGTTGAACTACGTAAGTTTATGAATAGGTGCATTGTCTTGTTGGAATATCCATAGTAAGGCCCCAAGTACATTTTCAACTTTAGGTGTAGCATTTTCTACAACAGGCTAATATGCTAGGTTTTCCTGTTTTTGCTTCATATGGGTTAAATCTATAGTACCAGTTTGGCTATAGATTAAAACAATTCTTCTTTCTTTAAATCATAGAAATGATAGTTGAAATCATCAGGACCGTCTAAATTAAACTTTTTTTTATCTGTAAAATTAACGCGGTTCCCCTCCGATGGCAAACACATAAAATCCTTGCAAAATCCTATACGATGTTCATTATGTTGGGCAAAAGAGATGATAAAATATTGGGTTTACATTGAACACCTGATGCAATTAGTCATAGAGACCAATTTAAAACTTTTCCTAATGGAGCTTGCTACTACCTACCATTAACTGCTCACAAAGTTCTTCCTTTTTGGTTTTTTTCTATAGTTTTCTGGATCGCTCACATAATTATTCAATACATTTAAATTTATTTGAATCTACTGTAGTATTTTACGGTTCAAGTAAACTTCACTTTTCAAAGGCTGAATACGGCATATTTCATTGCACGTTAGTTTTTCCTTTAACCACCTCAAATTTTATTTTGAATTTACGTTGGAACTAAAAAATTATTTAAAAACCAAAACAAAAATTTTGAAAGATCTAGTTCTAGATAACTAAAACGCATGCTGAACCTATCCTACTGACCATTTTTACATAGGCTTCCTGTTATTAATCCTCATTAAAAGGACAACACAATTCATGGAAAACCAGGAGAGATATATACATAAATATTTGCTAAAGACACCTCATTCTTCTAAAGGCCTTGCAGCAGATAAAATACTCTTAAATTACTTGTGGCATTTGAAAATTCTATGAACCTTTCCTAATGATAGGGAGTGTAATAAAAAGTTGCTTAATTAATTATACCGCACACCCTATTGCATTCTATTATTACATTTTGACTTTTTCAATAGATTGCGGTTCTTTCGAAAACAGTTTAATTGAAATTTAAATGTTACTTAAAGAAATTAAGGCTTTCTTTGTTTCTAAAAGCGAAGAATAATTTAACAAAAAATTAAATAATAAAAGGCAAAATTTTAACCAACACTTTTTAGCCAGAATAAAATTTGATTTTTAAGTTGAGTTTCAACTGCGCTTTAGTCCGCAATAAAAAGAGCCAAAATGATACTTTTATCCAGCTAAGCTTTACTATGTTAAAACTTACGTGATATTCAATAAAAACTAGAACCATTTTCAAATAAATATCGCATTCTAAATCCAAAGTAGTTATTTTTTTAAACAACTTATTTGGAAACGTATAAAAACCTTTTTAATATGTTTCATTTTTTTCATAATAAACTTGCAAAACCTGTAGTATACGATGATTTTTGTTGCCAGCTGTATAATTTTTACTGAGCTCTAGATTCATTGACCTAATTTACAGTTAGTATCTTGTTTCCTTCACAAAATATTCCGTTAGAAAATATCGGAATTCCCAATAGTTTTGCTATGTGACAATAAAACGTTAATAAAAATGCATCATTCCATCATAACAATTTTTTTGGTTTTTACTTTAAATCTAACATTCATCTAAATACCGGCGAAAAAGAAATTCTTATTTTAAATTTAATGGGGAATCCCAAAATTATTAATGAAATACCAATTTTATCATGGATTTCTTGTGCTAAAAACTTAATCAAAATATTTTTGTTCTGTGTGTCTGCTCTTTTAATAGTTCTTAAATTTTTTTTAATTAATCTCATTCAAAAATATTGATAAAATATAATTAACTTTACTAAAAAAAACACATAAAAAACATTCAGAATAATATTAAACAAATTTCTAAGTGATCTGAATTTGCGTTTTCACTTTTTACAAGTTTATAATTTACCAAAAAACAAAAATCATTAAGGGAAAATTCATTCAAAACAAAACAAAAGGGCAATACAACTGACCTTCATTACTAATTTTTAAACTTATTTAAAAAAATACCATTTATTTCTCCAACTTCTTGTGTTTATCAGCTGATAACAGTACCACTGGTTGTAAACAGTACAAAACAAGAAATACTTGCTAAGCATGATTTAAAAGAAATTTTCTTCAATATAAATGGGCGGAATAATTTTTTGTTACTAGACAAAGGGCTGGAGTATAATCACACGCCTAATTTGTCTTTGCTGGCTTTATATACGTACTTAAAGCTTTGTTTATTAATAAGAGGATAAAACTTTGCCCACCTGCTGCTGTACATATGCGAAACTCTTCTACACGAGATATTTGTGGCTATCAAAATTATCACCGTTAAAAATTAGAGATGGGGTTTCGTTTTTGTTTTTTTATTATTTTGTTAAAGTGGAATCGACGCTTGGTGGGCATAGCATACACAGTAGCAGCAATCAAATGTTGTTTACTTTTGAGTTTTTTTGTTATCTGATATTTGCTAAAAATGATTTTTTATAATTCTTTTTTTCTTTCCAAGTTTCTCTTTGTGTGTTAAAATTTAAGTTAATGAAAACGAAATAACTTCAAATTTAAAAGTTTTGCTTAGATCAATCATTTTGAAATTTTTTTTTTTTTGCTGTTGAAAATTTTGATATAAAACGAGTTTCAAAAGATTTAAACTCACAAGAACTGTTTTTTTCTTCTTATTTTTTCATAGAATATTATTAAATTAATTTCGGCTTTATAGTTTTCTATACATATATACATATATAAATATTTTGTATTTTATCTTTAAAGAAAGGTCAGGGACATTTGATTATATTTAAGACATGGTTGTATTTAACTTGTTTGAAAATAAATATTAGCTCCATATTTTAAGCTTGACAAATTTCTTGTTGATTGTTGTTTTTTAATAAAAACTTTTTCAAATTCTTAGCAAAAACTTTACAGACTTATTTTATAAAATGATTAAAAGAGATGAAATCTGTCACATATTTTGTTCAAATTATATTATTTCCCAAGAAATAAGAATTTAGATAGTTTCATATAGCTTAGGCAATGAATTCTAACTTTATTTATTTCTTTTAAAGGCTTTTTCAAACTAAAAAAAGTATATTTTTATATTTTTTTAATTCAAAAAAGTTTTTATCAAGTATGAATAACAAATTTTTTTGATTGTAATTCTATGAACTAGAGCTGAATAAAAAAAGAAATATTTAAAATTTAGATTTTATTCAATCATATATGTAATTTAGTATTTGCAATATTTAATAGCTAAACATTAAATGTCTTACCATAAAACATTTGTAACTTCCGCTTTTGAACAGCATTAAACTTTGAATTAACCCAAACATTAATTTACATATATGTTTAATTTTTCTAGTGCATCAGAAATGTAATTACGACTACTTAAATTAACATAGGGCATTCGTTCAAATCATTTAAAAACACTGAGCAACTAGACATTCGAAGGCTATGATATATACTGGTTACAAAGTGTCCAAGGCAACAAACATATTTATTAGCCAACTAAAGGAGCCCTTTCTGTCGTGGTCATAGGTAATCATGCAAATAATTTTTCCCAGATTGTATGCATTTTGCATTCAAATTGGTAATAAAAGTGCAAAAGAAACTTCTTGGTCGCCGCTAATATATTTATATATGTATATATATATATATATATGTTATACATGTATGATGAAGGCTACTTATTAAACACAAACAGAATGAGATTGGCATAAGTTGTAAGCCTAGACATAATCCGATGGTGTTGATGCCCCGATTTAAGCTTCAATTGATAACAGTACAGACGATTATAGGTCGTTATCGGAATGATTAAATGTGCATAAATAGAAACAAATTGCAAAGTTTGGTTGTCTATTGCATTAAATAAAATAACATCAATAAATATTGACACTAGACTAATAATTTATAGACACGTTTATTTTATTTGTATTGTTTTTGTAATGTAATTGAACTTAAGATAGGTGGGTGGTACTAAATAATTTTCTACTTTGCTAACTTAGAATGTCTAAGTTTGTTAATATTCAAATGATAGGAAAAACAATAACATTTTAGTTAATTGATTTATTTTCTGGACATTTTCAATGAAATCTCTTAATTATGTTAAGTAACTTCTTTTATATTCAAATTGTGTTTGACATGTTTGTATTTTCCAACAGAATGAAATTCAAGTTCTAAATATGAATGTCTAGACAATTTTAATTTTTCAAAATTAAAATTCCATGACATATATGTATACAGACATATATTATAGAAACATTTTTTGTTTCTCAAAATTTGATTATTTTCCTCAAAAGCTTTTGATATGTTGTAAAAAATTATTTGTTATTGTCACTATCTTGCGTTCAAAAACATGTTTGACTGTAGTAATTTCCAAAATTAAAAGATAAATTTACCAAAAAATACCAATTTCTTGAGTAATATTGTCTTAAAAATACTATAATCTGGTATTATGGTTAATCTAAAGTTATTCAATCTTAATTGAAAATTCTTGTTTTAATTGGTATATTATGCTCCTAAATTTTTTAAAAATTAAGGTTTGAATACGGTATTCATTACAATATATAAATCTATCGCGGTGTAATACAAGAAAAAGATGAATTCTAGAATTCTCACAAACATACTCGCATACATACTCACTAGAATAACTTACATATCAAATCATACAAAAGAAGTTACTGTAGAAAATTGCCAAAATGAGGATTTTTTGATATCATGAAACCAAGATTTCTAATTGTTTTTCCAAAAACTCTCTCTTTTGAAGGCTTAAATCGTCGATGAACTTTTACCACTTTAACAGAATAGATTTTGGTTTATTATTTCTAATAATTCCAATAGGATAGTTCTAATAATAAATATGCAAAAAAAGATTTTCCTAGTACTTGATAACAAAAAACTTGGAAATAATATAATATTTATATTACTAAAGAGCATACATTAGTCTCTTGGCTTAAATATAATTTTAATTGCTTTAAACAAAGGCTGACAATATTGAAAGTTTTATATTGCCACTTATAAAATTCCACAAAAATTAATCAGTTTTATAGCTTTGATAATATATAAAATAAAAATATTAGCTTTAAAAGTCACTAATAAAAAATTCAAAGAATGTTGTTATATGTAGTTGAAATCCGTTCTCTGAGCATCATTTCAACCCGTGCCAGCCACATTCTTTTCATAGGTAAAAACACAAAATGTTTATGGCAAACAAATGTTTATTTATGAGCAACTACCAGTTTGTTGTTGTTGTTTTTGTTTTGTTTTTAATATTAAATAAATATTTTTAGCCTAATTTGTTCCGGTATTTGAAACTAATTTCATTTTTTAAAATCAAAACTAAAATGGCGCCTAACTGATTTGACTTTTAAACATTTGGCGCCAGACATTACTCTTCTTCTTTTATATAGTTTTTTTTTGTTTATCTTTTGTCAATGTCAAAAAATTTATGGAATTTTTACATAAATATCTGTAAAAATTTACTATCTAGTTAAGTAACTTTTAAAAAATTTCAATTTATTTCAGATTGATAGCAGAAAAATGATATAAAAAGAGAGATTTCTTCATTGTTTTTTCGCTTGAGACAACGGAGATCTTGCAATCAATTAAATACTCTGGATAGATAGAAAGTGGATATATCACAATTAAAAATTACAACAACTGTGATCAGGAAAATATGGATCTCCGAAGGTTAATTAATAAACTGATAGTGTTTTTGTTACTGTCCTTAGTTTTGACGATATCATTTACTGGAGCAGTGGAAAGTATAAGTAAGTATTATTTAGTTAAAATATTCAATTTAGTTAAATATTTATTTATTGGCTTTAAATTTTAAGGATTACCCTCAGTTGGTATGCAGGTATATTTATACTGTAAACTAATTTAAATAAAAGAAGGAAAGCAGTGACAAAACTGAGACGAAGATGAGTGCTGGCCTGATTTCAGAAGTAGTGGAAACTAAATTTTTTATTTCTTTATTTTTAAAAGCTTTAAAGAAATATGAAAAATCAAATCACCGCAATAACTGTTTCATTGACTGTTTTTCACTTTATTCTTTTTTATCCTGTTACATTTCTAATTGCGATTAAGGTTTACACACCCAAAATCATAGTTTCTTCTGAAATTCAAATATTTTGTAGCACATCAAAACCAATTGGGCTTAAATTTATTTTATGGAAACGAAAACTACCCCTAAAGTGAAATCTGCCAAAAATCTTCTCCGTAACTCGAGTTTCAATTGATATTCTCAAATCAAACAAATCTATTATGATTTAACTTGATTTTCACCAAAAATAAGGAAAAATGATCTAATTCAATATTATTATAACATATTACACTACTAGCTTCTTCTAATCCACAAACTCAGTCCTGCACTGAGCATCCTTCTCTATAAATTTTTGATTTTGACAGCCATATACAATAAGCTTGCTGCCTACTAAATTTGTGTAGCAATATTAATTAATATTAAATAAGCTAATTACAGTATTAACTTTAGTCAAAATTTTCTTCCTTTATCTTTCTCAAAGCCACAATAATATACGAAAGGTTTCAGCTAAGGACCAAATCCTTCATGTGTTATTTAGCTTTTTTCTAAAAAAAAAAAAGGATATTTTAAAAACAAAATTTAACTCTTAAACTTTCTGCTTACGTATTCCATTCGATTGATTCACTCTTTTTACTAAAAATACTCTTCTTAAACAAATGAATTCCTACGAATCAATTTAAAAATTCCAAACTCAGCAGGACACAAATAATTACTGCCATTTCATAAAATTTTTATGGATTCGTAAAACTCTTAAACAAAAATTCTTTTAGTTGTACATCTTTCTTAGCCCAATTAACTTAAAAATGAATTTTGTCTAATGCATATTTCAAGGAAAGCAAATTAACCTAAAGTCAGTTGATAAGAATCAATTTGGTTTTGGTTTTGAATGACTATGAATTGTTAACAAGAGAATCTCTGTTCAAGGTACTTTAGTTACCTTTTGTGGGGTAACTGATTATTTTTTGATAGTTGTAAGAATTTTTGGGATGGGTCCCTTATGTTTCCGGTATTTATCTATGACAGGTACATATTTACCTGTTATTTTAAGGGCTTCGACTACTTCTAGACGCCTTCTGTTCTATTCTCTGAATTTTTTATGATTTCGTTTGACCTTAAGAATTGCTCTTATCTTATTCATAGGCCATTACCTCAATTTGTTTTATAAGTCATCACCGATTGAGTTTAATGGGATGCAAGAAATATAATACAAATAAGAAATAAAAACTAATCATGGTTGAATATTTTGTCAAAAGTTTTTAATCAGAAAGTTTGAATATTTAAAATAAGAGAAATCCACTAATGATTGCTATACTCAATTAATTTAACTTTATGAATGTAAAATACTATTACTTTACGTTATGACGTATAACTTTATAAAGTATGTACGTTATAATTGAAAAATATTTATAGCCTGAAAGTTGAAGCCTTAACACACTACACATTGTCCAAAAATCAGAGCATTTAGTATGCTTAAAAGGGATAACTTTCCATTTTAAAAAATATATGGAATAAACTACAAGTTAGACTCCATTTATTTAAAATAAAATATTCCAATAGGCTTTTGTATAATTCAAGCTTGAATTCAACTTTAAAGCCAAAACACCTAATCGTTTTTTTATTTACTAAGATAAATTAAATACTGAAATTAATAAACGCTTGTCTTTGTCTAAAAATTTGACTTAATAAATAAATTTTAAGTGGCTCAAAAATTTTTTATTTCCCATTTAAGCCTATTAATGATATTTAGAAATTATAAATAAATTGATTGTCTCAATTTAACGCTCAATAGCTAAATCTTAAATGACAAGAAAAGGTAAATTGCAAAATCCCACGAGGTAAATTAGTTCACCGGAAAGCCTCTCGCAGTATTCAATATTCCAGAAAGTAAGAGAAACTAATTTCATTTTGGTTGATTATGCTGATTAAGACAATTGTTTGATGATGATTTCCTAAACAGGTCAAGGTTAATGTGATTATGTTCTAATGATCACTGATCAAGGTCAATTATCAGATTTAAGGTCAAATGTTTGTTTTTGTACATCAATGAAAAAATAAAAGAGTATAAAAAGGAAAGTTTTTTAATATATAAATTTTGCCCATAGCTTATGTCCTTTCAATGAGTCCTTAAATGTTTGTGTGTATAGGGGGGTATTGATATGGTTAAAGGGAATATATCGAAATATTTTACACGTTATTAAATAACTTTTCAACGAAATTTTGTAAAAGTTTTGTTTGAAAATATTTAAAAATAAGCCAAAATTAATTTCTGGTGATCACCATATCTATAACTAGAAATATCTAAAGATAGAAAACTAAATTTATTCCGTTAAAAACACTTCCTTCAACGTTCTTTTTAATTGATTTTATTATTTTTAATTTTTTTTTGGTCGTTTAAAGTCAAAAGAGCGATTTTTAACGAAAAAATCCTCCATTTTGTCTAAGTGATATAAAATATAAAAACGCATTGTTGGGGGGAACTGTTTCATGTGTAGAAAGTAAATATAAAATTTAAATCACTTTTTTTTGTTGAACGCCGATGATCACGGATATATGGCGTTATTGCTTTTGTAACTCGATCTGCTTAGTTACGATGTATGGTAATGTACATATTTCTCTCGGAAATCTAGGCTTATCTAATGTTTTTACCCAAATCATATCTCAATTTAGTTAGTCTCAGCATAGCATTTACTTGGAAGGGAATATGGTAACTTTGAGCCCTGAAAATATGAATCACTGTCAGATCTGTTCAAGCTTAGACAAATTCAATTTTGCCGCTTTGGATGAAAAAAATACATTGATGTCCGGGGGATTACACCACGAAACGAAATAATCCAGCGGACAAAATAAGAGGTGTGATAACAAAAAATTACAATTATTGAAAGCAAAACTGAAGTTTAAAGTAAAGTCGAAAATGAAACTACAGAAAATGCAAGCAATTCAAAATAGGTACTTGAGGTACTAATACCTAAATTGGAATTAAAGGTACTATCTGTAAATTCCATATGGCAAAGCTGACGTAATATGACCAATGCAGAATTTTGGTCATTTATTACTGTTATAATTAATATTGGCCCAATGTCATTGGTCAATTTGCAACAATATTGGTCGAGAAATATCGTCTTTCCTTTTGGATATATTTAAAAAAGACAGATTTAGCCAAATATTCTAGATGCTTCATCTGAAAATTATTCCACCATACAACACGAATCCATGAGCATGTCTACAGTAAGTAAATTGCTTTGGACTACATCAACTCAAAGTTCTTGGGCTATTTTATACCGGGCGAGCATATATGTGTGGAGCAATCAACGATAAAGCTTACGGGTCGTAACATACAATCCCAGGAAATAAACAAAATGAAGTATCAGAGTTTATACTCTAGCTAACTCAAAGGCTGGCTACTTTTACAGCATTTTTCCATATTATGGATCAATCACAACAGAGCTAGCCAAATCCAAATTAACTGTTTCATCAAGAAATTCGATTCATCTATACAGCATGTTGTTGGAAAAATGTTCAACCCCAATATTCCTCTTAACGTATTTTAACACAATGAAACCAAGTTGAAATTTTGTAATTTAATTATAATTAAAAAAGAAGCGCGGTTACAAACATCTCCTATCTTTATGCAAAACTTTCGAGAATGCTGGCGAGTTAATGTTGTTGGATATTCGTGCACACTCTGAGAATCAACTTCAATGATTTTGGTTAAGCAGCATGAAAGAGTACGTAAACGAGTTTTTTTTTGGATAAACTCACATCCAAAATTAACTACGTTAAAGACTTTTTAATTTTTCAATTAAATTTTTTACGGTTTTTGTGCAATATGATACCTCATAAATGTCATTATATCTCTAAAATACAAAATAAACGATAGTTCGAATTTTAAACGCACAAAGGTCTACACCATACAAGCTCCCTAATTATAGAGATGCAGCTCCATTCAGTGTTATATTTTTTCCATACTTAAAGTATCGTTTATGAATAAACAAGAATGTAGTATTGAGATTTTTTGCAATTGAATAACCTAAACATGTAGAACAATCAATTACAAACCAATTATATATTAAATATAGTCAAAGTAACTTATCTTGATCATAAAGCACTTAAAACTGCTGCCAATACTACAAAGGAATCTCTTTATGAGAAATCGCTTTCATAATTAACAGAATTTAAAAAAAAAAACTCCAAAGAACAAAGAAAAATTTCGCTTATCAAAGACATATTTTTAGTTTTATATGAAAACTATAAAAACCTGATTCAACTACATCTACACTATGCATATATCTATGTACATATGTAATACCCGTCTATTCATGCCAGAGGCTCTGCATTCAATTTAAGTCAATGGTAAATTGAAATAAATAAGAAGTTTTTTTTCTTCATAAGTCAATTACATAAATTGTAGAAAATATTTTTAAAAGATATATCCAGATATGCTCAGGAAGAAAACAGAAGGAAAACAACAAACAAACATCTGGTGGTAGCCGATTGTAGATTCTAAAAGAATCATTGAGTATGCTCACAAGGTATACACCTCTGACCATTCTTTGATAGTGCCTATATGAACTTCACTTACCATACTTTAGATATTTGTACTCTTTTTCTATGATGAAAGAACTTTTTTTTTACGATGTTTGCCTTTCAATTAAATCCCGACAAAATAATGTGTTTAAATGTTGTTAGCAATGTCTAGCTAAACAGAGAACATTTAACATACTTAAAATCCACTACTGAACTTCTTTTGTTCTGTAAAAATAATATTTATTTGTTAAAATTTTTTATTGATTTGATTACATCAACTTTTTATAACTAATAATATTAAAAACTTGGCCGAAAAAAAAACACTTTCTTTTTTCAAATGAAAGATATTATTGTTATTGAGTCTTAAAGAATTTCTTTTAAATTAGATTTTAATTTTAGTTATTTTTTTCTTACAGCTGGAAGACGTCAGTCATGCTCTAATGAAGGTGAAGAAGTTAAATTAGATGCAATTATGATATTTAGGTGCTTCAAATGTATTTGCCAGGTAATGAAAATTTATCTTAAGTATATTTAAGGGTTTTTGTTTATGAAAACATTCAATAATAATTTTAAGGATTACTTTATATCTGGTTAAAAATCAGGCAAAATTTATGCATATAAAAGAACATTTAGATATGAACTTTAAAATCGTTAGCATACGCTTGACATTCCCATAAATATTAAGAAAAGTACTTTTGAACTTAATGGAGCAATATTTATAAAGGATTTTTTTGTTTTGATGTACATATTTTCGATTAGGCAATTTTATAAGTATTTTTAGCTTTGTTTAATTCATTTTATTTGAACGCAGTGCACTCTTAAGTATAAATTAATAAAAAATTTTGAAGTATTTACATAAAATACTCCAATGAAAACGTTTTTATTAAATAGATATAGTTGTTGTCCGCTTTTGATCTCGTGATATCCTTGAAAATAAATATAAGTGACGTATGGTGCTTTATATATGTATACAAATAAAAAATAAAATGAATTGAGGCTGTCAAAATTACACTTTCGAAGCTCAAATGCTGATTTCTTTTGGTTCCATAAAATAAATTACTGTAAGTAAAGTTTAAAGATGAAATTTCATAGAAGCAAACAACTAGGATATTCAAATTGCATCTATTTTCGGTGTCATAAACAATTTTTATTTCTAAGAGGGATTGTGAAAACCCGAAAAATTTTTTTCGTCTCAAATTGGATTTTAAAATTTACAGTCTTTTATTTTTGTGAACAATTGAAATGGAACTTTGGTTGATTTGTAGGATAAAATTATAGCTTAAAAGTTTTCTATAGGGAATGGGACTTACGTTGTGGTTTCCCAGTTATTTGTAGCTACAAAGCCTGCATTTTGTTCGGTTCTTAAAACCAATTAATCTGTCTATTTAACTTTACCGCTGGGGCTGTGATCTTTATTAAATGTTTCAAAAAAATTTTTTAAAGATCAAACAAAAAATGAAAAAATTGTACAACCTAAAAAATTAGATTAGGTCTCTTAACTCTTAATTTTAAACAAAATTCAGGGACTTACATGAAAATTTCACTCAAAATAATTCAAATAGAAATTTTTTTGCGATATAAATTTACTGTAAATTCCAAAGTATAATTATGGAATATTAGTATACGACAGACAGAACAAATTCCAAGCATTATACCCTACAGTTGTTCTCCATATTCATAAGTGTGTTTGGTAAATGCTATAAGGTACCATTGGTGATTATTAACACCCAGTTTTTATAATGAATATGTATTACAAACTAGCGTCCAGATGTTATGGACTTAATTTTAGCTTGTATAAAACAACAAATTAAAATTACCCAGGCTAACATTGACCATTCAGCTTAATATAATTAAGTATCCAATTAAGGCCGATATTACAACTTTTATGTTTGTATCCTCAGGGAAAATTTCATTTTTATATTTTAATTTTCTGATGAATTAGTTTCCAGTTTTTATGAATTTTATTGAAATTTTACATGTAATCATCTTAAATAATTATACTAAAATATTCAATTAATTTTAATTTTTCTTAAAATAGAAAAATATATTTTTTATTAAGGTAAAAATTGAAAAAAATAATAATAAAATTTAATTTCAAGGGGAACTGATATTTTTATTTATAGCAATTCTTTTGTTGTCTTTATTTACGAAACTAAATTCAATTATGTTGATTTTGATAGAAAACAGATTATTTACAAAAACAAATGTGCTTCAGTTTGATATAGCAGTCAAATAACAAAAATAATTTGCTTAAGAAATTAAATGGCGCCTTACCTAGGTGGCGCCAACTATTTGAAAAAAAAAAATGAACTTTCTATCTATATGTACGATTCTCTATGTTATAAATGCCTCAAGGGGAGAAAACAAACTACTCACAAACTAAAATAACAAGTGCTCCTTGATTAGTCTGCAAATATCATTCAACATAAAATTGATATGTTTTCTGTATAGAGTTTAACTCTATAGCTTAAAATTATTGGATCTAAGAAAACACAATTGACATCTTTGGTTGCTCGTTCAAAGTACTCCCTCCTGATGTTATAAACTTTAATTATGGTTCTGGCTACCCAGTTTTTCTATGGTTGTTCTCCTTATTTAGGTTTTTTCATATACCAAAACACTCTATCAATACGTACATACCACATTAAATAAGATTTTTAATATATGATAACCATAATGAGTTATGTTATATCAATTGATATTAATGTCCTTATATATAATTAAAAAGTATTTTTTTTTTCATTTTATTTCAATGATTTTTTGAACTTCAAAAAAATAAATTATTTAAAAGTAATTTAAGAAAACATAATTTGCGATACCCTTAAGAAAATAAATTTCAATTAATAATTATCGGAAGATTTTTATTGAATAAAATTAGCCCCTATGAAGAATTAACTATTCTTGGAGGTCATTTTATACCTTTTTAAACAAGGATATTTATGTTATGTTACTAAAGTCTTGTAATATCAATTTGTAACTCCATTTATTTTATTTGAATACATTAACAAGATGAATAATCAAGATAAAATGTATCTAGCAGTTAATTTATAAGTATATATGAAATAAAAGGATATCTTGAAAAAGACTTAAGAACTAAGTAGGTTGCTATACAGAAAAGCTTTAGGCAATTAATTTGACAAATAAACTGACAAAACAGGACAAAACTAATCAATATCATGCTATTTTATATTATATATATTCCGTATATCTTTGTGGGTTTAATTTTTTTTTCTTTCAATAGATTAACATATTTTATCTTTAGGGATCAATTTAATTGATTGTAATATTCATTCTATTAGATATATAGAAGCTAAAATTATATATGTATGCTGTGTTTATGATATCTAAATATTTAACCGGCCGTGTCTCGTAAATTTTAGAAACGTTAGCAACACAAGTATAATTTATGTATGGATAATAATCATTAAGACTACTGTGAGTAATTTTCGAGAAGGATCACTCCTAAAACTTATGACAGAAATGTAATATATATTATTTAATTTGTCTAGTCACGACTTTAGTTTATTTGATTATTGATTCTCGTATCTACATTTTTGTTAAATTGCCAATAAAATCATTTCTTTAGTTTATTTATGGTGGTTTTCTTTCTGCACTGTGCTCTAAGAAATTAGAGTAAAAAAATAGAGACTTTGGAAGATCATTTAAGGACTTCTTTGATTCATTACGATAAATTTGAAGGCAGTTTGAAACTAACATACATTCTATAAAAGTTAAGGAAAAACAAAGATTTTTGATATTGAAAAATACATTTCATGGCTAGGCGGTCATACGGATGGAAGAACCTTTAAGAAATTTTCAGATAATTCTAATTTTTACCATTTGTATGAAATTGATCGAAAATTGTTATACAAATTTATAATGTCGATCAGTCGCACCATTAAAAGTCGCTTTAAGTCACTTTTACAAAATCCACAGCCTTAGCCTTTGGGCATAGTGCGACTTATCGATGCCATAAATTTGTGTGGTAAAAGTCAATCAGTCCCATATAAATAGGAAGATTCGCTAATCACTTAAAGCCGTACAAAACTAATAGTCAAAAACGAAAAGATGGGCTTTTTTGCAATTTTATACCTTTTAAATTTTACAAGAAGCTGACAGCTTCAACAGCAGCTATCAAAACTTGGGAAGTCATGAAAATCATATTTGAAAAATATTTCAAATAAAACAATAGCAAAATAGGTCATAGTCCGAAAATGCTATTAGATATTATTCCATGGCTACTGTGAGTGAAGGAAATTTAAATGTGTTTTTATTTCTTTTAGTAAAAGTTTCAGTTGATTTTGTGTATATCAGTACAAAATTGTTCAGCAAATAAAAAATTACTCTCAATATAACCAGCTGAAATGAAACATAATTTTAAAACTATTGAGTAATATTTTCATAAAATTCAAAAAATGTTTACAATAATTTTCATTGAAAATCTACGTAATGAATTAATACAGACACATCTTTTGTTGGATTTTAATTTTATTTCCTACAATATGGAATGAGGTCATGGAATGCTGTCAAATAAATTTCGTTCAAAATTTGTGCTACTGTTGATTTTAAGTACCAAACACCAAAAGCAACTATAAAATAAAATAACAGTGCAATGTGAACTGATAATAAAAAAACCAAAATTTCAGCAATTAATTATATTAAAAATTTTACGTTTGATACGGTGAAAGCAGCAGGTGAATAAAATCATTTTTGATTGCAGAAAAACATAACAAATTTTCATAATGATTTTTGCATTAAAATATAAAAAAAAACCGTTTTTCTAAATATTTTCACTTTTAGATTTTTATAATATAAAACCAAACATTTTAAGATTGATTTATTGTAAATGCCACAATCTTTACTTTTGGTATTTTTTCAAATTTATGAGATGTTCAAGGATATTATATTGCATGCTGTGCTGCTCAGTGGGATTTAAAGAAAATTTATTCTGGATTTCAGCCAAAAACTTATGCAGTATCAAATATAGTCCATCAAACATATATGTAGGCTTTTGTACAAAAAAAACAGCTCACTAAATAGATACAAATATTTTTGTAAATAACATTTTCTGCCCTTTACATAAAATTTGATGTCCTAGAGTCCAATTTAAATCGATTTGAAATAAGGAAGAGACTGATTTATTGAAATTTTTATGTAGTTTTCGAAGTTCTAGGACTTGGCAATAGAAACTTTTAGTACATGCGTAAGTTTTGCCGATGACAAACATGAAAAAAAAATTACATAGACACAAATTTCATTATATTGTTTGGCATATTTTGATATGCCAAGGAACCAAAGTATTTACAATGACTAAAGCTTAGTTTTAGTTAGAAAATCTTAAAAATTTTTTGTGTTTTTTAAAAATAAAATGTGTAGCTTTAGTTATTTGTGGTCCCTGCGAAATCAAAAGGCTATAATTAATTTAAACTTCTAACTAAAATGTATTCGATAACTTAGATACAATTATGAAAAGCTAAATTTAAATATGATAATATTAAATATGACCTAATCTTAAAAATTTCATAATAGGGAAAAAAAGCATAACATTTAGGAGTTGAAAGTACAATTAAAAATCAATATTTCAAATAAATTGCAATTGTTGCCAACTCTTTAAACTGTCACACCAAAAGAATTTGAAATGAACAAAACTTATTTTATATAATATAGAAATCAACAAATAACATAAAAATACTTTTACCATTTTCCTTTTTTACTCAAATAAAAACAGTTATAAAATACAAACATAGCTTCTTGCCCTTCTATACAGTTTAAATTTTTCAGAGCATGCAAAGACTGCACTTTAAATTTCTTGAAATAAAATATATCCATAAAAGTATAAATAAATTTAGCTCCAAAAATAAACAAGGTCCAGTTAAATTTTTCTTTACAGATCTCCTTTTCTTATACTTAAGTAATGCACCGAATTGGTAAATTTTATTTCAATAATTTACAACAACATGCCAATATAATCCAAAAACTTTCCATTTGAATAACTGGAAAAGCCCAGGTGACTGTGCTCAACAAATAAAAACATTATCATCTGGCGCTGACTGTAGAAAATCAATAAAAAATTGCAAAAAAATAAAAACAAATAAAAGTAACAATCCTGAAATGATGAAGAGCCAAAGCATCACCTGTAACACATTTCAGCGATTGGAAGGGCACCACAAGGGGTAAAGCATCTCCTGTGGTGCTAAAATCAATTATTCGCGACAGAACCGGTCAAGTCTTTTTTTTCTCTGCCTGTTAGTATTATTTTTGTTATTTTAGTCGTTTTTCAAACTCCCAAACAAACCTAAAAGGCTATGTTAAAGCAATGTATATATATATATATGTATATATAAAGCTAAACGCGATTAATTTGGATCGGTTAAATAAATCGCTTAAAAGATATCTTTGTCTCTCTTTTGATCATTTCACTTTAAATTTTCCAAAAAAAAAAACTGATAACCACACGCATACAAATTCAATCATTTAAATTAAACTTTATGCATACATATATATACTATTACTTGCGTAAACATAAAAATATTCACAAGGTCGCTAAAGGCCGTTTCACTGCACGAAACCATGACACGATCGGTTAGGCGGATGATATCTTGGCGCATTCGCTGGCAAAAATTCTTTTATTTTTACATAAAATCGATGGACAACCCAGTAGGCAGCCAAGCTGGCGATCTCTTTATAAGAAGAGAGAAAGATCATAGACCTATCCAAGATTCCAACCACTAAACAGGAAGTCACTGATAGTAGTGAATTTTATGTGCAACAAAGTAAATTCTTTCTTCTTTCTATATTTCTTCTTTTAAATTTTATTTATGAATTTTAATTCTCGGTTTAGTTTTGTTTATTTATTTTTTTTTTAGTTTATTATGCTCTATATTCTCTTTCGTAATTTTTCTTATTGAACTGAAAATTTGTTGACAAACTATGAATAGAAAAATTAAGGTTGAAGATGCGGTCAACACTAGATTTCAAGACGATAACTTTTGTTATCAGAATATTTATGGCCGGGGGTTAGGGTGGTATATAATTTGTAATTATTTAATGAACATAATTTCTCTATCTATTTATTTGAGAAAAATATAAATACGTATTTTTAAGCTGATTAATATGATTTGGCAGTAATTAAACTTTACGCGCTTAGGAAATGTGATACCCTCATGATGTCAAGGGAAATTTTGATTGAAATTGAAAAAATAGAAAATGCGTGAGGTCGTTTAATTCCTTAGTGATATGAATTTTAATGAATAATTTTATTATTGAGGCCAATGACCATATATGAACTTATATAAATGATTTTTAGCAGTTGTTTGTTTTTTTGAAAATCTAAATTATATAAATTATAATTTTTTAGATTTCATAAATTTCTTATGCTTCGATCTAGTACTTAATCAGATTGTTAAAATATGTTTTTTAACAAAAAAAGAATATTACTTTTACATATATAAAATTACCAATTTGCAAGTTAATAAAAATCAGTACAAGTCACGGAAGCTAATGAAGAGTAAGAGTTGAGATATTTGAGCTAAGAAAGATCGATATTCTATCTGGATGATTTCCAGTTGAAGCTACATTTTTTTCAGAATAATGACCAAATAATGTTAATTATTCTTTTAAGGTCAAGGGGAAATACCTTTTATATATTTGAAAGGATACTTTGGATTAAGTTAAAAGTTTGAACAAATAAGTTTGAAGAGCATTTTTACTTTTTTTAGCTTTTTAAACTATTTTATATATTTATTATATATACACTGTCCTATAATAAACTAAACTTGTCTTGATTAGGTACTTGTATATCTGAAAATTTTTGCCAGAAAAAAAGCTTTTATTGTAATTATGGAAATGATGCTAAAACTGCTCATAGATTTGATTTATTTAAATAACTATAATATTGAGAGTAATTATTATACTTTTTCAAATCTAAATGAATTAAGTTTTACATTTTCTGTAAAAACCTATGATCATATTCAAATATTATTAAGAGTCAAATTTTACTACGTATCTAACTCTAATAAAAACCTCCATTCGTAAAGAATACAAAACTATAAATATTTATTCAATTTTTCCACAAATCAATACAAAAAACCAAGTAAAACTTAAGCCCTCTTCTCATTGAACAATACTTTGCAGTATAATAGTTGCATTAAAAATAATCCTAAAATTTTTCAACACAAATAAAACCCTCGTTCAATAGTAAACGTGTACTCGCAACAATTTCAGCTCATTTTCTTCTTTTATAATCTTTTTTGTTTTTAATATTTTTTTATGGTTACATATTTGGTTATGGTTACATTAAGCTTCCAACAACATCTAAAGCAAACTCAAAACTTACAAAATGACAGGTATTGCACTTTGTACTTTTTAATTTATTAAAATTATTATTAGTAGGTTTTCTGCTAAGCTCTCATTCCAATATGCCACAGTTATCTATGGTTACAAGTTGTTTTTAATGGAGTTTCACATACTGAATTTAGAACATGTTAAGCATATAAGGATATGTATGTCAACTAAATTATGCAATTCCATAAATTATTGCCATGATACATGCCCTGATAACTCTTTTGCTAATGTTAAATTTTTATTCATTTCTTGTTTATTGGCTAACTGCTGTTACTAATACTTGTAACTCAAATTGTGACGACTAGTATTCAATTGGTATTACTTGATCAAAAAATTTCTAATAATAAAGTTCTCGGGTCAGTTAAAGTGAGGACTTCAAGGTTTCATAGATTTAAATTTAATAATTTAATACTAAATCATGTTTGAAAATCAGGTGGGATAAAGAAGATTTTTTGGTTTTAGTATAGGATAATTATTATGACATTAAATACAATAAAATTTAAAATAAAATAAAATTGCTTAATGAGTTCTTCTATTTAAGGCCCTTGAAAAATACGTTTCGTTTATGAATTTTTCATGAGTTTTTTTTTAATTATTCACAAAAACACTTAACATTAATTTTCATTTGCAAATATTCCAATGTATCTTCTTTATACAGATTTTGCATATAAAATCATTAGAAAATCTTAACTCCCCAAAAAGTAAGAATATTGGCTTTATTGATAAAATTTTGAAGACGAACTATTTAAAATAAAAACTTGGTTTCTACATCATTGGCAAAAAAATTTTAATTTGATTTCAAAATTTAGTTGCAAGCTTCAACAAAAATTTATATTAGTTATATAACATTTAATAGTTTGAATTTTGGCCTAAAAGACAAAAAAAACTTCATTTACATGTCTTTATTATAAAATCTGTAAAATTATGTTAAAAACCTTTCAAGTAATTTATTTTTTATTACTATTCCGCAAATTTTGTTATCCTCACCAAAATATCAAAAACAACTTAATCTCTGGCTAGTTTTCATTAACAATGACCCTATTACATTATTATCAATAATTTTCCACAATTGCTGTTCATACGCGTTTGTTAATCTGTACATGAGCAAAATGCCTGATATTTCCGGACAGAAGAAAATGTTTAGTACGCACTTATAATAGTTACTAGAAAGATAATGCATATATTTCAATATTATAATTGCTTTTATGTTTTCGTTGTTTTTGTTTTTGAAAAAAAAGCTGAGACAGTAGAGAGTGTAAAGATCTTTCATTCGAATGTGTTGTCATTTATTTGTCAACAAAACAAAACAATGGCTCAAACAATGCATACAAAATTGATTTAGTTGAAATTTAATTTATTGACGAATGATGGTAATAGAAAAAAAATTGTTTTTTTTAATGCAAAGCATGTGCTGCCAACAATATCAGCTGTAAGCCTTTTATAGAAGATGATACAAACTTGCTAACCAAATGGAAATTATTTTGTCATTTCCAGTGGTGCAACTATAACATGAGTTATTATTATATAAAAAACAAGATTCAAGTAATGCTTGTAGAATCACGAAAGCGATATATAATAAAATTATTAAACGAATAAATATAGCACGTGTTTAATTTTTTATATAGACTTAATAAGCGAAGAAGTTTAAGCTTCTTAAGTTTCTTAGTGAAATTTTTTGAAATATTGTATAAATAGTCCTTAATTTTAGTTTGTTATTATCAGAATTACAACACGCACTTATTGAAAGTTCCTATTGAGTAATTTATCCTTAAAGTATGCAGTTTTACATTCGTCACATAAATTTATAAATTTTATAAGAACATGGAATGACATGGAATATAAATTACAATTAAGATATATTTTAATGAAATTCAGATAGCCTGCACATTCGAACAACATATTGCATTAAAAATTTAATAAAAACATTTTGCCATACTTCTAACTACAAAAACAAGTGGTATAAATACAAAATATTTTAAAAAATAGTTAAATAAAAAGAATGTTGATATTTAAACTACAATTTTTTATTCTTTATCTTTGATATTATCTAGTAATAGAATATGGACTTTGAGCTCAATATTTACTTATTGTCCAAACGGGTTCGTCTAAGAGGGGAAGTATTAAATTGATTTTTATTTACAATAAATATCACATATTTCTATTTTACATCAGGCATAATTTTTTAAAGTACCTTAAATTTTCGTATCAAATAAAATTCTAAGACTAGCAACTAGTATCAAACTTGGCCAAAAACATAAAATTTGGCTAAAATTTGGAGAATAAGTAGCAACTTTAGCTAAGAAGATCGCAACAGCAATCGTAAATACAAATTCGTTAAAAAAGTTTGTCATATGCTTCTTTTTTTAAAAAAAACAAGAAATACCAATGTTTTGTATTTTTTAATTTAAAAATCAAGAAAGTATCTTACTTATTTTAAATTAAGAACCCAGAATTTATGCAATCTCTCAAGGATTATTCTATAAAACAAAACAAAAAAAAGAATTTTATTTTTGTTTTTGCTGGTTGATGAAAAAAAACCAAAATATAAAATATCGATTTGGTGATTTATGTGAAATTGATTAATATCTTGGCTATGCTTTGAAGATTTAATGTCCAAAACTAATTTATAGATCAGAATGTTAAAATTTCAAGACAACATTAAAAAAATTCAATTCCGGCCTCGATAAATCTTTGATTGAAGTTGATTACTCTATCATAAAGTCATAAATCATATTATAATTGGTGTTTATTGCTAATTAGATAAATTTTTATGTATATTTTAAAATTGCTTTTACTTTTGTAAACAATTTATATAATGACAAGGATTTTATAATTTTTTTCTAGAATGGATTTGTAGAATGTGAACAAGAGAGTTGCCCGCCAGTTGATGATTGTTATATGCTTGAAAAAAGGCCAATAGGTGGATGCTGTGAAAAATGTAAAGGTAATTTTTTTTTTTATAACTATATAAAAAGTAGTTTGCAGAATTTAATTTAAACTTCTGACTTTTAAAATATAGAATGCGTTCATAATGGAATGACATATGCAAGTGGTATTGAATGGACAGATCCTGATGATCCTTGTATAAGTTTTAAATGTGTAGCTGGTGTTGTTACTGAGACAACACTGCAATGCTATACGCCATGTAGTAATCCACAACCACCAAGGCCTGGACAATGTTGTCCGACATGTTTAGGTGAGTATTACAGAATATTTCCTTATTTATATGAAAAGAATTTTTACGGTATTTCAATAATCAAATAAAGTAACATTTCACATTTCTTATTTGTTGATAAATATAAATCGTACAATATGGAGACCAAAAGTATCTTCTTATTTGTCCTATTAAAAAAATATTCCTTGAGGCAATCAACTTGAAAAAGAAGAAGAAAAACTAAAAAGTAAAAACTTGATACTATGGCAACGGTTTAAAAATATTATCAGCTTAAAAAACAATAGTACCCAAAATTTTGTTAATTTGGATTAAAAAAATTTAAATAAGGATTATTTTCAAACTCATTTAGTTAAATAAATAAAAAATTCAAAAATATTATAATATTTTTCTTCGTAAGTAAAACAATTTCCAAATACAACAAAGTAAACCAGCTACTGAAATATTTTAAAATTCGAAAATCAATTTGAATACCATAAAACTATTTATGAAAATTTTGAAAAAGAAAAGAAAATAATAAATTGATTTAAATATAAGAGAAAAAAGAAGCTCAAAAATCTCACCACAAAAAAAAAATTCTATGTTTTAACCAAAAATGAAAACAGAACAAAGTTTTTTTTGGTCTATCCATTTTCGAAACCGAACCAACTAAGTATATGAAAATTTTTTATTTAATTTTTTTAAATTTTTTATTTTTTTACTAAATAGTTGGCACTTAAGCAGCATCAAATCTGAATTATTTGTTAATAAATATCTAAAACTCCAAAACGTGACATTAAAAATCATATCAGACTTGTATATTAGACTATTGAACTTTGGTTATTTTGAAAAAAAAAAAATAAAATCAAGAAAAAGAAAATATTTGATGCCAAACAAAAACCAACCTTAATGTGTGTGGTCTAGCAAAGAAATCTGCATTTGAATCCGGCAATGAACGTACAAAGGCTTGATATTCCATCGATGACACTTATCAAAAGCTGTCAAGGTGATATACCTAGAACATATTCAACGATCCTTAGTATATTTTGCTTATATCGTAAGAATTATTTTTTGTAGTTGATAGAAGAAAAAAAGGAAACAGGTAAAAGAACTAGCCTAGACTATATATATATATATACATATATATACAATATATCCATTTAACATATGTATATTATAACTTGATAACTAAATAATTTATGGCATACAAAATTAAAATGGGAGCCGATTAAAAACGCAACTTAATTCCTAATGTTGCTATATACTTCAACCATTTTGGGTGGTCTTAACAACTGCCCATAAGCAAATATAATGAACCTTAAAATTTATCTAGAGAAAACTTCATTTCTCATCTATCCTTAGTCATCGTTATTATCCAATCATCACAATCCTAAAGTATAAGCAATTTTCTCATTTTGTTGATCTTTTTTTTTTATGATCATAGAATTGTTCGGTCATCGAAATATTTTTGTCGGCCCAAAATATTATCATCATAAACAGAAAACTACAAATTACTTAGTAATTCCAACAACCATTCCATAGCTAATGGATTTATATCATAAAATGAGGTAAATTAATGACGATGGCCATAATCTGATCTTTGTCTTAAGCACTGTAGAATGATTCTGTCTGGCTGAATCTAAATATTCTGATGGACCTTGATTTGAAGTTTCCCGGCTCAGACTAAGGCAATGATATAGTCCGGACATACCATCGAAAGTTTTTTCTACCTCAATGAGTGGAGAGTTCCTTTTTTATTTATTTAGTTTATTTTTTTCCATTTTCAACCTATTTCATTGGCTATAATTAAGATTTTGTTCAAAGTGGATCCGAATTGGGCTCATTATATATACATATACCTATATATATATATATATATATATATGCATATTAATTCGTAACGTACTTTTGTTTCTTTTGTTTTTATTTTGGTTTTTATATTTACTTTAAATAAATTCCTATGTTCAATACTACGGCAGAAAAATATACAGATATTTAATAAAGTGTTATTAATGACTTGTAAAAGTAAATTAATATAGTGAAAAAGATTCTTTATTTAAATGTTAAACGGGTGAGAAACTACAAAAGTACTCCCAATTACATTTAGCTAAAATTCAGTATTCATATATTTTATTGTTATTAGTACTACTATTCTTATCCCTCGTAGATATGAGAATCTATTAGGTACGTTTTGGCCAAAAAATTAAAATTTTGGAGCCATATTCTAGCCACCAAGCCAAAAAAAGGCTGAAAATACATAAATTTACAAATAACAGCTGATGGCTTACAGGCAAAAAATTCTTTGTCATATTTGGCCAATGAATTTAATGGATTTGAGCACCATTAAGAGAATAGCTTAAAGAACTATTGGTTAAAAGTCACAAAACTTGGAGAGATTTGCACTAATCAATAACTTATTTTAATGAAAGTCGTACATTTGGAATTGAGCCAAATTTTATTGAGTTAGTTATATTCAATAAAACTTCAATAAGTCCAAAACACAAATTTTGTGAAAGACTTATTTAATTGTACAAAAAAGGGTGCCTTGTTTCTTCTGAATTGCCTTTTCAAATTTAAAAATCAGATGAGAAATTAATTTTTCAATATAATGTCTTACTTATTCCAAGTAACTTTTATTACATATTTTAAGTCATTTCGGAATTTAAGTTATTTTTTCAGCTGCTTAATAGTTCTTTCAAAATTCAGTCATACTGAATTTGTTTGTTGATTAAAATTATATCTTCTGTGAATAAAAACAAGCCTAGTAGCATTTTTTCATACTGTCAAAAGTCTACTTTTCAATCGAGAAAAATGTATTAAAATAAAGTTCAATACTAGCAAAAAAATGGATATTTTGCTTTAAATAAATATTTCCACTTTTTGAACATCAACAACTCTTGTGACTTTTATTCATAAAGCTGGGGTCTTCATTAAAGTGACTTTTGGCCACTCTCAGTGACTTTATACATTTACATGACTATGCAACAATAAATTTTTGCCATTTGTATGGGATTGATCAGCACTTGTTACAGAAATACATGGCATCGATAGGTTGCACATAAAAATTCGCTTTCATATAAATCACAGCCAATAAGTTAGCGGTTAAAGTACAGAAACTAATTTAATTTAAGATCCCCATCTAGATCCTAGGCTACATCAGATAATAGAATTTCGGAATTTTTAGCATTATTTTTGCATTATCAATTTGAACCTCCTTTTATGTACATAAAAATGATTATTAAATTGTTTTAAGATAATATTTTGCTATCCGTGTACTAGTGTACATGTAACCGCGGTTACAGCGGTCTTATGTTCACTTTTAAATCAAATTTTCACTTCTTTCTTCTTGTTTAACTTCCAATTACAGAATTTAGCATACAAGATAATATTGCATGTCTTTTTATCTAGTAAATTGAATATTTTTTTTAAAAATACACTTTAAAATGATAAAGTTGAATTTTCAAACCACGGTGATTAAACCTCATTCATGTAAAAAGAAATTAAACAACAATTAATATTTATTGTACTCAAGTGCTAGACTAGAGTTAAATAAATTATAAAAACTTACAGCTAACCAGAAAAATCATACACTCTTAATTCTATTAAGCAACTTATGCTTTTGGGCCGCGGCAAATCGTTCTTTGTCAGCATAAAATTCACTTCTATTTTGTGTATTTCATTTTTATTATTTTATATTAAAACATTTCCTTAATCATTCCGAAGCTATCATCCAATTTCTTAGCATCGATATGAAACTGTTTTTTTATAAAATAAGATAATTCTAAGAACTTATCTAATAATAAAGTTTTTTTTCTTATTTTGCTCTACTTCAAAGAAAAAACAAAAAGGAGAAATTATGACTGACTAATCGATTGTCAATTCAATTAACTGATATTTCGGCATCTGTTGAAAACTGATATCAAGTAAATAAATGTTAACCACTTCATCTTTCGTTCTAATCTGATAAACGGTATATTAACGAGGCTATTGAGTCAAGTGACCACCAATTTGAAGCTGGTCAGTGAAATATAAATCGGCTTATAACATGCATCTGTGTTAAAAAAAAGAAGATGATAAAGATAAGACAAGGGATCAAATGACAAAATAAACAAAAAAAACATAAATGACCAAATAAATCAAGGAAAAAACCAGAAGAACCAAAACTCATAAAAAAACCAAACCAAGGAAATTTTGTCGAATATTAATTTACAAGCCTTGACAGTTGGGTGGCACCGGTCCTATGCCGCTATTAACATTGTTCTTTTTTTCATGTTTTTTTTGTGAATTTTATGATTTCAATGGCAATTATAAAATTTTAAGCTTTATTATAAATTGTAATAATTGTTGTCACTTGCAGAACAAAACACGACTTTAGTAACCCAGCAGAAACTATAAATCCCACCAAGCTGTTTGTAAATTAGGTTCAACTACATTAGAAACTCTGCAAAACAATACTAAATCTATATAAAAGGTTTTTGATAAATATTTTTTTTTTTGTTTACTCAAAAGATTTTTAAAATTCTCTGGTAATAACATTTTTCAACTGACACAGCTACATTCAATTTGAAGGCATATAATTTACTTATTCAAATTTTTACATTTTAATTATTGTAAGGAAAAACGTATTTGGTTATCAAATTTTTTGAATTACTAGCACAGCTAGGAATTTCTTCGAATATATTATTAAAAAAATTTAAAAGTGCTGGAAATTCCCATACATATGCACTGAAATCACTGCTATTCAAAGGTTTTAAATATTTTAAAACGTAGAAGGCCTTATTTTCAAGGCGGTAGAAAGTGAATTTTCCTAGCAAATATCTCCTTCGGTACCCGAGATAGAGAAAAAGAGAATGATATAATCACCAAGCAATATTAATGAGTCATTAATTTTGTAATTCTGTGGATATACATATATATGTTCTTATAAGTGTACAGAGTTTTACCGTTGTATTAGAACATTGACTAACTACACTTATCATTCACCTGAAGTGAATCCATTACCAATGGAAGCTTTGTTTTGCCTCTTATACATGAAGTGAGTCACCATCCATCCTCATTTTTAATATCAACCCTAAACTTGTGAACCTATTGAAGTTGTAAGTTGAATTGCATGTTGAGGAGGCATAAGCGCAGATATAACTTATGTTTGTGAAGTATTTTATTTTATTAAAAAGGAAATAATTTTATACGACTTAAGGTACAAAATATGGTGCTGCTAATCCCTTAATTGTGGTTAAAAATGACCTATAGCATAATATAAAAATAATGAATAGTTAAGATGAGTTATGCAACAATGGAAACAAGTCGGTTTGGAGTATAGTAGATGCCTAAAGTTGCACTAGCAATAGTAATAGTAAAATTATTTGGTAAGAGGAAAAGGGTTATAACAATGAATCCATTTTTTTTTAGACTTTTGATGTAAATACCGAATGGCATACAACTTGTCTAGTATGCGGGTTCGAATTATTTTTGTAAAGTCATTTTATTTTACCAAGTGACATCTCACAAAAACTGTTTTCTCATCTCAAACGTTATTGAACTCTACTTCTTTTTTTGTTAGTTATTAGCAAAAAAATAGAGAATTTTTGATGCAAGAAAATGATTAATTTTAAATATAAAAAAAGCTTTTACGAATTTAATTATCGGCTGCTCTCATTCATTTTTAAATCTTATTAAGAATTTCATTTTTTGAAAACTGACAACTTTCTTTTTGATGAATATAATACTTCAACAATTAAAGGGTAACCGATTTTTTTTTCCATAAATAAAACTTTATAACACAAAAAATGAGTTTTTTTCGTATGGAAAAACTCATAAAATAACGAAAATTCACCTATATTTGGAAATAACAAGACATATTTTTCTTTAACAATTCAAGGTTGTCACCTGAATGGTCAAAATGTACTTGATGGAAGGGAAGTCACACTAACAGAAGATCCTTGTCTAAAATGTCAGTGTCATAATAAAAGATTGACATGTATCAAAAAAGCATGCCCAGTTCTTCAATGTCCTATCTCAAAACAATTTAAAGCACTGGGTGAATGTTGTCCTCGTTGTACAGAAAGACGAGAAATAATGCAAGTTCCAGGTAAATAAAAGATTTTTATTTAACTAATATAAAATAAAAGTTGTCCCTAACCATATTTAATAGGTACATGTATCCTTGGTAAAGGATTTCATTCACATGGAAAACGTTTTACACCAGATCAATGTTCAATGTGTACATGTATTAATGGTACATCAATTTGTCGCCGAAATACATGCCCCGTCTTAGAATGCTCACCTGAATATCAAAAAATAACACCAGGCAATTGTTGTCCTCATTGTCCACCAACTGCTGAAGCACGTTCAACCTGTACATACATGGAAAAAACTTATAATACAAATGATACTTGGAATTTAGGACCATGCCGATCATGTAGATGCCATGGTGGAGAAATACGTTGTGCTCAAACGAAATGTCCAAAAATTAAATGCAGACCAAATGAATCACTAATTACTAGCCCTGGCCAATGTTGTGCTAAATGTGTTGAAAGTGCTGGTGTGTGTACAGTTTTTGGTGATCCACATTATAAAACATTTGATGGAAAATTTTTTAGTTTTCAAGGATCATGTAAATATCAATTAGTATCTGATTGCTATGATCATACATTTTCGATACGATCCACAAATGATGGTAGGACAACAAAATCTTCAGCATGGACAAAGACAGTTACACTTAAATTAAAAGGAATCAGAATTAATCTTGGTCAAAAACAGCGTGCTAAAGTTAATGGTACCAGAGTTTTGTTACCATTTTATTACAAAGATATATTTCATATTGAACAATTACTCGAAGGTCTTCTTGTTACAACTGAAATTGGTATACGTATTGAATGGGATGGTAATAATTTTCTACAAGTTCAAGTACCAACTAGCTATAAAAGTAAATTATGTGGATTATGTGGTAATTATAATGGTATTGTCCGTGATGATCTAACATCACGTGATGGCACAAATCATTCAGAAGATGAAATATGGAGATTTGCTAATTCATGGCGTGTTGGTGGACCAAAATCATGTAATCGAAAACGTGATAATTTAGCTAAAAGACCAATTTGTAAACATCGTAAAGCAATAACTATGTGTGAACCATTGCGTACACCATTTGTATTTGGTGATTGCGATAGTAGATTAAATTTTAAAAATTATTTTGATGCATGTAAAATTGATATGTGTGAATGTCCTACAGGTTTTTGTTATTGTGATAGTTTTAGTGCATATGCTCATGAATGCCAGAGACTTGGTGTTAAATTACCGGATTGGCGTGAAACAACTGGTTGCCCAATTGGTATTAATTTAATATCAACACAATTAAATAAATATAATCAAAGATTAGCTGAACAACAGAGACGTCATGAACAAAAACAACAAACACATAGAAATCGTAAAAGGCTTAAACGCCCTGACTATTTTAGTCGACATGTTCCTAAAGCTTTACTTATACATAAAACAGCTGGACGAACACCACCTCCACTGCATTGATAATATTGTCTCAATAATAACAAAAAAATAGATTCGGATTTTTATTTAGCGTTTTTTATTATTTAAAAACATAGTAATTATTATAAATAAATTAATTATTTTTAATTTAATAATATTTAAATTCTAATCAAAATGAAAACTGAAAAGGTGATTATGTCTGAAATGAGAATGTTTAAAAAATAATAAGGTAGTCTGTTCATGATTATAAACTTAGCAAAGATAAAGACGGAAAAAGAAAGGAATTAATAAATCAAACATTCAGTTTGCACTACTATAATAATAGCTTCCATTAGGCCTACTCATACCAGACCTTCTTGCTATTTCAACGTGTGAGAGAATTAAACGCAAGATGGAGTTTCAAAGTTTTCGATACTATCAAAACAAATCCAAATTTGTTTTCCCTTGTTTGTCATCTTACCAATAAATATAAATTTATCTCAAGTGTAGTGAGCTTCATAGTGTAATTTTATTATACATCAGATGCTAAATTTACAACTACATATGCCCTAGTGTATGCTGACAAATTCTAGCATTTTTAAATCATGAATTTGGTCTTAAATTTTCCTAAAAAATCTAGTTTATATTTATTTGAAAATCCCAAATAAACTCTCTCTTTCTCAAATCACAAGATTATGAACAAGGTGCATAATGTTAAATGAAAATTTCTTATTATTAGATAACTATAGGAAAACTTTATTTACAAATCACTCATTCATCCATTTAAAAATAGTGGTAAAAATTTCAAAACAAAAAGTGAGTACCTTATTATTTATTCCAATATGTAATATTTAGAAAACTAGTTCCAAGCTTTTTATAATTTAACATTTATGTAAAAAAAAAGTGTTTTATACTTTTTTATTAAGAGTTATTTATTATTTATAAGGTCTGTTCTTTTCTGTTTGCTTGGTTCCTATACAGGGAAGGGCAGTATGCCAAAAGAGTACATGATATTAATGAAATACTTTTGTGTTCGGCGAATATTGCATTAATTTTTTGTGTAATTAATTTTTTGAAAAAAAGTTATCGTTATTGGTTTTTCTATTTGTTTTCATTGTACAAAATAATGTAAACCAGAGACTGTTCGTATATTCAGACACTTTTAATTTTTTGCCATAATTTTCCTATAATATTAATACAATATGATTTATAGGATATAAAAATGAAATAACTAATAATATTTAAGGTAAAAATTACTTAAATTTTTCAATAGAAAGAGTTTCGGTATAGAAAATTTAGCAAATAAAATTTTAACTCCTTTCTTCCTTTTTTTTTAATCATTTTTTTTAATTCAATAATAAGAATAAAACTCACAAATCAAATTCTTCATTAATTAGATTACTTTCTTCTAAATTTTCATTTCAAAATAAAAAGGACACTAGTAAAAACGATATGCCTAAACAAAAAATATCTGAAGTAAAAATTTTCGAAACAGCTAAAAGTCAAAAAATAACTTTAAAATTAATGCATTTCGTCCTTATTGAATGTCTTTTTGCCTTTATTATGTATAAAATGTTCCAAAAAGCCAATTTTTATTTGTACATATAAAAAAATATTAAATATTTAGTTTCTATATTTTTAAATTTTATACAATCAGTTGTAAAGATAAATAAAAGTTTTTATTATTATAATAATTATATATAAGTTATGGATAAAAAATAAATAATTTATTTTAATTCTAGTATGAAAATTTACGATAAAGAAGCTAAACAAAAACTAAATTTATGTAATGCAAGAAAAACAGTATTTTCAAATTCTTAGATGCTTAAGTTAATTTAATTAAAACAAAGAAACAAAAGCAAAATATTTCTTTTATGAAATATTCGCATTAAATGTAGTTAGACAAATTTAAAGAAAATTTATATTATAGATGATTATTATTTAAATAAACAGGACTTTTCTTTTCTGTTCAAGCTTTCTCTCTTACCATTATATTAAAGAAAAAAATAAAACTTGTGAACAAATATTAAACTGTCCAAGAAAATGGAAAAAATTAAATGTCAAATCTGTTTTCAAATAAATCAAACTGTAGTAATAAATGATTGTCTGATTTTTATTTAATTTTTTTCAAGCACTAAATAAATATCAAATAATACTACTAAAGGCTTTTCTCATTGCTATCTAGTAACCTGAATTTGGTTAAGAATTGCGCACAATAAATTCTTGAATATTGCATGTTAAGTCTATTGATTTCATTTAGTTCTTATGGTACATTATATACCCGAGTCAAAATTTTGAGCCTCCTTTCATTCTCAAAACTCTTTCTCATTTAAGCTCTTGTTAAAGTTGGGACTTCTTTCTTTGTGCCTACATAAGTCCCGATTCAGTATCAAGTGGACCAAAAGAGGTTAACAAAAGTTCGCATTTTTTACAGTTCAAGGGGCTGAAAGGAGGTGCAATATACATGTATAGAGTATATATTAAATTATAAATCGAAAAACCACTCCACCATTTTTTTATTTTTATTAATCTTACAATGCTATATACAGTATTTCACTTCATAATATGAACTAACTTAACTAAACAGAAACAAACAGAACAGAATATCAAGCATTATTTACTCAAAAAACATTTGATTTATTATTAAATATTAATTTATAATAACATTATATTATTATTTAATAATAACACTAAACAATTTTTAGTTTATTTTAATTGTATTAAAAATCGTGACACTTTTGTAAAATAAATTAATAGAAATGTCACTTTAAGCTTTTCATGAGGAAATACTTTTATTTGAAGAGAGATGCAAAATCTCTCGTGTATTGAATTTTAAGAGCATTTAACTGCTAGGTAAAGTATACGAAAATTTGCATTTTTCAGGTTAAAGAGTATGCCCAAGTTCACCAAATTTAAAAATAAGATTAACCTCGTTCGGGCTTCCCTAAACTTCCAATAACTAAAAATTTTGCATTTAAGAAGCCAAACAGGATGAATGGCGGTTGAAAGTTTACTAAAGAAAACAAAAGTATACCAAAGTTCGCAGAGGAGGAAAGGAGGCTTTATTTTTATGAAATAATATAAAAGCTGTAACAGTGTATTTAGATAGATAATTGGCCTAAGATCAGTAAAATTTTAAAAACGTTTAACTATTTTAAAAAAGGATTTTTATAACCCTCATATGTATTGGAAAAAAAAGATGTACTACTTATAAATATGATTTTATATCTGTATTTGGCTTATGATTTTCAAAATTTATACCTTGTTTATATATTTAGCTAGAAATTTTTATAAACCAAATCAAAATCAAAATTAGATGAAAATAAAGTTCATAAATTGTTGCTGACTTCAATGTTAAACTTGAAGGTTTCTACTTTTAAAAATTCTTGATCATCTCTCAATGCAAGCCAAATAAATTTATACTAGTAATAGCCTTTCTTCATTGAGGCTTAGCCCTCCGTACAAAAAATCTTTTCTCCATTGACAATTGTCTGTATTAGGAAAATTTAGGTAAATTTAGGGAGCTTACAAAAAATTCACTTTTTGACAAAATAAATAGAAGGATTTTTAGTATTAGACAACCTGTCAATTCGCAATAGATGGCAAAATTTCCCTTGTGCAGCCTATGTATTTTTCTATACAAAACTTCTTTCCGTGTATTGTAATAATGTGTATAAGCCTCAATGAGTATAATAGACTTAGTAAATTGCAAACAGCTTACAACCAAAATTTCCGATTATACCATGAAGAATATGCTTTAAACTAATTGAACATTAGCATATTAGCATTGTTAAGAACGTTTAATGTTATTTATGTCACGAAAATATTTTTCCTCTAAAAAAAATTATAACTGAGGTAAGTCATTCATCCAATTTTCAAAATATGAAATATATTCTCCAACTCTCTAGATTATCAAATGATATCTACATGTTATAAAATGTTCTATGAATCAGAAAAATGTCAAGCATTAAAGAATGCATTGGTTTTTCCTTAAATGGAAACCAGAAGTTGTCAAAAAAAAAAGAAAGAAACAAACAGCATGACTACAAGTGTCGGCGTTTGACAGTTATTAATTCATTTAGAACAAGTTTGTTTACTATGAAAACAAATTTCTATTAAAATTATGACTATCTTTGGACAATATCTCACTAATTCTAAGCCGGAAGTTTTGAAAAATTACTAAACAAAAATTTTGCTATTAGAAATAAATTAGCGACATGAATCAGTCGAATGACATTAAATAACAAAATAGTAGTATGAAATATGTATATGTTTATATATATAGATCGGAAGTAAAGATAAAGACATTTAAGGAATTTAACTAAAATTTATTACAAAAAAGATTACTTGAATCAATATTTAATTTGTAGTTCATTATCTTAGATTTTCTAGTGAATTTATATGCCCAATAGAATTGAAAATTGATAACAAATCTTTGCAAACAATTGTAGACCTAATAAGGTGACAAATATGTAAATTTAATAAAAACTTGTGTTATTGAAAATATTTTCTAAAATATTAAAAATATATTAATATTAACGATTGTTGTTCAGTTTCGACTTATTAGATAGTATTATGAAGCAGCATATTTAATATGTAAAATTTTCGTGTCACAGTTTTAGTAACCTCCGTCCTCCGAAACGGGTTGACCGATTTTGATGAAATTTTATGTGTATATTCAGTAGGTCTGAAAATAGGTTGTTATCTGTTCTTTACACCCCCAAGTGATAAGGGTGGTCCACCCCAAAATTTTTTTTAATTTTTTGGACAAAAATTTTTTTTTATTTTTATATGATGGGACATTAAAAAATACATGCAACCTCAAATTTTCACCCTTCTATCATCAACCCCTGTTTTTTAATAGCGATATTGATAATTCAATAATTTTTAACATCGGTCGATAACTGATCAATTATCACTTGATCAATTATCCCCTTTAGGTGTCACTGATACAGTAAAAAGCACGAAGTAGGGATGAGATCCCTTTCACACAATGAGCTGTTTCTCAATCCCTACAGTTCGTAGCAGTAATCATTTTACTTTTTCAGTGTTATTTTGAAATAAATTTATTATTAATTTGCAGGGCTGTAATTATTAATTCATATATATAAAATTATGTATTATGAGTGTAATACTCACTCAATAATTTTTATTCCCTACGGAAAAAATTACGTAGGCATTAGGCATTGATTTCATGTACACAACGCAGTGCTCCCTTCTAATCCTGATTAGAAGAGACATTAACATTGGCATCTCCGCACCTGTCAGCATTGCAAAACACCATCATACGTATTTGCGCGTGGTTTGGAGGACATTGATACTAAAATATTAACATACATGCATATATAAACAAGTGAAGGCTATACCAGTGTTCAGGCGCATTTGTATAAAAACACGTGCTGCTGACAGTTTGTGTGTTGGCTACGATGATATGTCGCACCTCGGGTGATAGCAGCCGAAATCTCCCGTAGGGTTGTGTTACACACAAGCAAGCCTTGCACTCGGCTTGCTGGAAGACGACAACCAGTGGGAATGTATGCTTACTGAAGCAGCATTGAACTGTACAGCAAAACAAATTCGTCTACTGTTCGCTATAGTGTTGACTACATGTTTCCCGGCCCGAGACATTGTGGGATAATCACAAAGATTCAATGAGTGATGATATTTTACATCAACATCGTACAAGGTGCAACGATTTAATGATACCATTCAGCCACACTATGTACAATGAAGCATTGATTGGTATTGAGGATCTGTGCATTATCATTACCAATTTACCACTCAGTCATTTGGGTATACGTTCGCCAAATCAAAGTGCATCTGATTTAATAAACACTGAAATGAATCGCGAGCTATAATACAATACTGTAGAAATGCCAACGATTTTTACTCGCAATGTCCCACTTGTAATATACCTATAATCTAATTAATTTTAATTATATACTTTACCAATTCTTGGATACTCACCTTTTTAATTACATTTTCTAAATTCAAATTTCGGTTAATTTTATTTCTGATACTTTTTATCACGCGAGTAAGATGTTCAAATTCTTATCTTTTGTGAAATTGGATGCCTTGCACATGGGAATTTTAAAGGCATGATATTTTGACTGCATAGCCAAAACAAAATTCCTATGTAAGGATATGTGCATGTGGAATATGATATTGCATTCATGTGCTTGTCAATTTTATTTCACTGTGCAATGATATATTGCACATTTGTTTCTTTAAATCATATGCACAGATCTTTTCTTATCTGGTGCAATATGATATTTGGCTTATGCATCGTGGGAGGTATGAAATCTCATGCAATTTCTTGTATGATATCTTTGATATAAATAAAGGAGATTTTGCATAGAGAATTCAATTCCCAGTTATACCTTCAGATCGGTGCTTGCGCCATTCAAATTTTTCAGGGCTTGCGCTTTTAGAAAATAATAATAAAAGAAATCCTCATATTTAAAATAAATTCTTAACTTAAAATTATTTTCACCGATTAATTTTGTCTTAGAATTATTTAAATAATATTATGTTAACTTAGAACTAAATTTTTCAATCATTTATTACTTTTAAGAATATTTTGTACTACTTATCATGTTAGAATTAATTTAATAAAATTTTTATTGTATTACTTAGAATTATAATAATAAAAAAAAAATATATAGAAAAAGTATTGTTTATATCATAAATTATTACATGGCGATCCTGCAAACGAATCAACGAAATAGATAAAATGGAAATGATAAATGAAAACAGAGCAACTAAAATCTTTTAATCATTACTAATGTACAGGCTGTATGAATTGGATATACCGAGATCACCGGATAATACTCAAATAAAAAAAAAAATAACTCTGTTCCCGTGAATACACTTGACCCACGACTCCAAAAAATATTTCAACTTGAGGAATTTGCATTTGATCAAAATATTTCAACTGGCCAAAAACCAATTCATCTTCTAACGGAGAAAGACAAAATAGGGTTGAAGATCCCAATAACTCTAGACGAGGCTATTAAAGCAAATCCAAGTGCTGGTCCCAAACCTTTAACAATTGAACAATACAGGAAAAGGCAAGAAAAGAGAAAAATAAGGCAAATTCAAACACCTGTAACACCAATAAGCAGAAAAAGGGGAGAACGCAGAGGCAAAGCCCTCAATTTAAGGAGACAACTAGGAGAGCTTTACCGGATAATTCCAATTGCTCAAGGCAAAAACAAGAGCAATTTTATAGAACAATTAAAAAATTTGCAATGGGAGCAAGTAAAATTAAAGAAGAAGTCAGCATTGCCCAAAACGCCGGAACTTCTACAAATTTAAATAAAAATGACTTTCACCTTAAAAGCGCGATTACTTTGGTGTTGTTTTATTAAGATTGTATTATAAAATAAATAAATTTATACAAAAAGTATGGAACATATATAAATAACGTTTAATAAAATTTATGAGAAATATAAATGCCTTAATAAAAGAGCTACAAAAAATTTTAAATACTTTTCGAAAAAACCCAAATAGGAAGTTCACGTCTGAAAATATTTTGAATAAGTCAACAAGACTGAAAGAAATAAAGAAACTTTTCACCAATGAACTAACTAAACTAAAAAACGAGAAATTAAATAAGAAAGATTTTGAAGAAGCTAAAACTATATTTGAAGAACTTGTAGCAAAAATTTCGATTATTATTAATAGTAAGAGTAAGGACATTTTCAAGGAAACTAAGAATAACTGTAGCTCTGAAGAAGAATATGAACTAACATTAGGATATCAAGAAACAAATCTCAAAAATGGCTCAAGGTGCGGCATTTGATTTAGCATTAGCAATAAAAATAATCCCTGAATTTAGTGGAAACATAAAAGATGTTGAAAATTTTTTAACAATATCTGACCTTTACTACAATACGCTAAACAATGAAGCAAAAGAAAAATTAATAGAATTTATATGGTGTGCCAGATTATCGCAAAAAGCACGCAACAGATTAGCAACAGTCACTAAACCAACAACCCTTGAAGGATTAAAACAAAAATCCATGAATGCTTTAAAATAACAACAACGCCACAGCAAATTCATACTCAACTATCGACATTTAAACAATCAAATTTGAAAACAAAAGATTATGGAGAACAAATTTTTGCATTAATAGGAGATTTAAATAAATTACAAATCCAGGAAATGGGAGAAGAAAATAAAGAGACCATTAGTAAATTTAATGATAAAATTGGGTTAAACACATTCCAAAACAGACTTCAGGAACAACTTAAACCTACAATCCTTGCTGCACAATGTAAAACACTAAGAGCCTAAGATAAACAAAACAAAATTATTAGAATTAGTATTGATCACTTTAGTCAAACTTTGTCCTTTAGAAAAAAACATATGCTCATCTATTTTGTGAAGTTGTATTTCAAATATATGCACTACAGACATTCAAACATACACAAAATGAGTGACTTGACAATTATTCTACGCATATTTAATTGAGTGCTCAGCTTTAACAAAAACGGATTAAATATATTTTTTAGTAGATTTCTTTAATTTTTGAACTGCTTTTTAGTTAGTATTTGTTTTCTTGCGATTTTGGTGGCTAATACCCATTCTCCACCGAAGCTTATACTCATAATTACAATACAACGACGGAAATTTTGTATGGATTCTCCATAAAATTTTTAAGCTCTTTTGGAAGCTAGATTTTGGATTTGGTTTAAGCATAAAATACCTAAATACATCTTGGGTTTGATATGATTGATCAATTGAGATAATAAAACATTTTTCACTTCCTGAGAGAAAACTTAAATTTCAATTTTAACCCTAGTTAAAGGTTTTTCAGATTCTTCCTTACTGCAGCAATAATTTGTTTTTTATGTCAACATAATCGTAAAACTAAAGAATACTACTATAGAACTTCATAAAAAATTAAACTTTTCCCTGCAATTGAACATTCCTTAAATAACAATATTCAACTTAAAAAATGTAACAAATGATGCTATTGCTTCCTTTACAAGCTAAAATAAATTTGTTCTTTTATTATGTTGTTTTTTTTTTGTTTCTTACAGGAAAGCCTGAAAAAAAATAATCAAAAAGTATTTTATTGATATTTTCAATAGGTTTATAATCCAGGAAGTCTATTATCGAAAACTTCACTTCAAAATGTTTAGCCAAAAAGAACATAGTAAATCATTTTCTTGTCTACAAATGACGTAAAAGAAATTCAATATTTCATTTGGTAGTCCATTTAACTAGGATCTGGGCTAAGAAGGAAGATGGCCATTAGGAATGCAAATATAAGAAGCTAATAAAAACATACAAAAAGTTATTTTATCCCTCATATTGAACTATGTAAGCATTTTTTATGATAAATTACTTTTCGACATGTTTAAGTTTATTTTTAGAATGATACTGTAGAATCAATAAACTTAATATTTGGGTTATTCAGTCCTTTTTTGTGTTTTTTTATTAGAATAATTAGATTACAAGATTAAAAAGAAAAAAACAGTAAAAAATATAAGGATTTTTTTATTTTTAACTTTTGAAAAGTGAAACGATTAACGCAATTTCCCAATACTAGCCTTAGGAAAAGAATAAATAAGCAAACAGTTGAACATCCCCTTTTATTTACATTTTAAAATATTTTTGCATAGCTATAGAAATTAGCAAAAGCATTTGATTCAAAAACCCCATGGATTTTGTTTCTAATGAATGCTAATGATTAATTATTATCATTAATAACCATAAGAAAAGTCACTTTTCTAAATTTTTTTAAAGTAATGTTATTCTTAGGCTTTTCAATTATATTTTTGTTTTACTTTTAATATTTATTGTAAATTAAGGCTAAGTTATTATGAAGGTTCAATAATATTAATAAGTTTTTCGTCACCATTAAGTGTAGAAATCTATAAACAAGTACAAAAAGTAACTAAAGTTAGTTAATGTTAGCTAAAACTACCAAATTTGAAAATAAAATATATGCCCTAATTTAATTAAATTAAGTTACTGGTAAGAGATGGTTCTGGCTCTTAAAAAAATTTCAGGATGAGCGATGATATCTTAAGGGTATTAATACAACAACATTTTGTTTAAACTTAAAATTTGTATATTGTTGTGCTAAAATTTATTACTTCCCTTCTTTAAAGTTTCTCCCTAGTCTAGAAATAGTTTGCTTTATGTGGAAAATTTGCTTACTTTTCAGTCCAGATATTTGGATATCTCCATTACAAAATTTATTCCCCTTACTGAAAATTGCATGTAATTAAGTATAAATAGCTAAGAAATTTAAGCATAAATCCCTTTTCTAATTCACTATTGTAAAGAAATCCCTTTTAGGTCGATTAGAACAATTTACTTAGCTTTCCTATTACTGTCGACTTCAAAAGAGATAATTATAAAAAATAATCTATTTATTACAAAGCCCAAATTAAAATATTTATACATATTTTTCCCTGATTATCTTAAAATGAAAATTTTCCAAAGAAATATATAGATATTTAAATTAAAAACTTAAAGAACTTTCTATGCCTTAAGTACACAAATTTTGTTATTGTTGAATGATGTCAGAATTTCTCATAGCAAGCCAGATGTAACATTTACATTTAAAACTTCAAAATTCTATATATATAATATATATATTATTATATCTGACTATAATTTCAAGCACAAATCTTAAGATACCAAAATAATAAAAACAAAAATGTTATAAGTTACCCAGTAACAAAACCATTTGAAAGTCACTATGAAGCTTGTTAGCGTGGGAGTCTTCAATTAGCTACTGACATTTTTAGTGCTTTATGCATTCAAAGAGCCTAAATAAATGAATAATTTCAAATGCTAAGAAATTGTAAAACTTGACTTAATCGTATTTCCGTAAAATGATAAAATTGACTATATCTTAAAAAGAAAAAAGGAAAAAAAGCACTTTAACTTGAAAAAAAAACAAAGTGATTTCTAAAGTTCAATAGAGCCCTTAAGCTTAAGTACTAATGAAGTTATGCAAACTACAGTTTATAGTACTTTGGGTATGAGTCATGCGATTTTATGACAAGCAGAAAGAAACACTGCATCTCTATTGGAAAAACCATTTTGTAGCTCGTGACGACTTATGGTGATAAAAATATCTTATGTCTCCCCTCTATTTCTTCCTTTTTTAGTAATTTGCATTGAAATGAAAAATGGTTACATGTTTGAAAAGAATAAATTCCGAAAAACTATGAAATATCAAAAAACAAGAAAAAAGAGAAACTTTTTATACGACTCTGTAAATCAATAAAATGTTGCTGAATAAAAAGGGATATGAGAATTCTTATTTTGCAGTAATTGATAGTAGTTATAGTTATTTCAAAACATTCCTGATTTTTGTTAAATGTTTACTGCTATTTATTATTAAGAAGTTTGGTTTAGAAAGTCTTTGTGTATGTATATGTTTTCAGCTACAATTAACAATTTTTTCAATCTAATATGTAATTAAAATGCTTTAAAATAAGAAACGTCTTGACATTACTTTCAACACATTTAAAAGAATTGCACAATAGCTAAAAAAAATTGAGATTACTACATCTCTAAATTAATGATAAAGGAAGCTTAAGTTCTATTTGTCAATTACAATTAATAAGTATGTCTAATTTAATTTAACTGTCTTGTTAAATATTGGTGAAGGATTCAATCATTGAATAGATATTAATAACCTCTATTTTTATCTCAAAAAGGAAAACCATAAATGCAGGAAACAATGCTCATACTGGAGCCAGCTCATATTTCCTTAATAAGCTGCTTGTCGCATTTAATCCAATCGTCATAACCTCAGTAAGACTTCTGCAAAAAATATAGAAAAACTCTCTTCCAAAAATTCTAAATTAGAAAGTGAGTTAGGAGATCAAAAGAAATAAGAACAAAAATTCAAAAGAATAAGAATTTGGGTAGTAATAGTAGTAGTACTAGTAAAAAGAGGACAAATCCACCACCACCAGGCTCGATCTATTGTGCTCCTAGGCAGACATGCTATGATGGAAACCTAATATCCAGTTCCTTTACCCCCACCCACCCATGCAGGTCACTTGTCGGCTGAAAAGATGCTTTACTCTGTTTGACACCACCCTCCCACACTCAAAAATTAGGTGAGTAGGCGCTTCTTTTACCTTATGACAGAATCTGCAATTTGGAGTCGTTGATTTCCCAGTCTATAGGGGTACTTAAGGAAAAGATCATGTCCCGTGATGAACCATGTCAATATTCTAAGAGACTCTTTGCCCAACTTCTTTGCCTCGTCTAGGATCCTTATTTTGTACCTATAGACTGCCAGACAACTTGGTCCATGTCTTAGCATGGCCAAGGGACCAGTTATTCAGGTACTGCTCACAGAGTAGGGGATGTTATGTAGCAGGCCAATGTAGCATCTGCTTCAGCCCATTCTTGCCTTCTGGTTACCTTCAATGCCTTCGCGGCCAGGAGCTCATATTAAAGTAGAAAATTTGTGTAATAATTCGCTAAATTTTTATGTATTTAAGCTCAAATTTTATCGATAAATTTAAATCATAAGAAACATAAGTCTCATAAGTTTAATAATAAAAGAATTACATTTTTAACTCTCTTTAGCTATAAATAAATAATATTTTGAAAGTAGTTTTTGTATTTTTTTAATAATTAAATTGTTTCAAATATTTCCAAAATAGCAAGTAGAACAACAGAATAATAGAATGTTAATAAGCAGAAAACGAAGCCAAATTCTTAAAAAAGCGAAGAAGTTATCATATTTTTATATTAGGTCAATTTTTTGGTAAAACTTTTGGAAAGTTTTTTTTATTTAAAAACTTTGTATTATATTCAAGACTTGGAATTTTAAATTTGTTTAAAATACTTTACTGTTTGAGAATTTGTAGTAAAGTCAGAAATAACTACCATTTGGTCTAGGAAACATAAAACAGTACATTTCGTTAATTAGAAGACATTTTACTCACAATATACCAAAAAGACAAAAAATTTGGTACTGCACAGCAATGAATTATAGAATAAAGAAAAGTAAATTGATAGTAAAAGAGTGAAAAGAAGAGGCAATTCATTGGCTATGATGTATTTAAAAATATATCTGGATAGTTGGTGATCTAGATAGCTAAAGTTCTACTGTACGTAAAATTATTGTAAAATAAGTTTGACTTCACCAAATCAATTAAATTTCATACACAGATAATTTAAAATTTATTCAAAAATCTTAGCAATTAAGTAATTAAACTTTGTATTTAATGAAAAGTTTCACCTAATTATCAGACTCTATCCTTGTTTTATCTAGTTGTGTTGTACTAAACCGATTTTCCTCCAGTCAAAACGTACCGCACCCAAGCTGACCTTAAATTTGTTTGCTTAAAGAAAACATTAAATCAACTTAATTAGCTTATGACTAATGAGTAATAAAAAACTAGTCTGACTTTTAGAAAAATTTTAAGCACCAGAAAACAGTTTAGTCGTTCAGTTGTTTATGAACTTGTTAACAACAGCAAAGCTTATTATCCGTCGTTAATGTAGTTTTTTACATGAGCAAGCATCTATCAACCTAGTTTTCTATAACTATTAGTATTCCTATTTTTTCTCTATAAAACATAGAAATTAACAATTGGTTTCAGACTTGACGGTACCATCTTAGGAAAAGCTAAACGTCACCACATTAGTAGTTGTATAATATAAAAAGTGATGAAAATGTCCACTAACCTGTTCAATGGCGGCACGAGAGTACCTGTTTTCGCAAAAGCACGTACATTTATCTAAAACCTATATGTAACAGTTATATATATACATCTCGAAACATATAAGTTAAATTTGATATGCTGACTGCAGTAGCATAAATAAGTAACTGATCGTTCGTGTTACATAGCTGGTGGACATCAGGATCACTAGAAATCTGAAAAGATGAGGTATTTGTCCAGGTGTTTTTATGTTACCAACAGTTAGACTAACGAACGTGTCGTAACTTTATATAATTGCGCTATAGTTTTTACCCTTAGGCTTATGTTGTTTATTGCAGACTTTTTACACTAAGAGAAATGAAAATTGAACATACGTGACAGCCGCTATTGCACGTATCCTAACATTTATAGACTCATAAATGATTTTTAACATTGAAAATTCTTGAAATCTCGTTTGTTTAGAGACTATTAAACTAAAGTAAAGTGAAATTTTCATATAGTACATACTTTATTTTTCTTATATTTAATCATTTAGTGAAGGTGCTGTAGGTAATTTCAATACTAAAGTCTACAATTCATGACCATATCTTTAATAGCAAAAATGAACATTATATTATTTAGATTTGAAAGCAAAACAAAAAAATAATTTTTAAAAAGAAAATACTTGTCTCGTGCCTTATATATCATAACTTGACTTTTTGTTATAGATCTGCGGTAGAAACATATCAATGGAATTTGATTGATGCGCCTATCTGACTGCCAGCTACCATTTTTGGATGAATATTTTCTTGAAATAAATTAGAAAAAAAGGTATATCATATTACGAGTACATTGAGTTAACTTCCTTTCAAAATAAGTTAAGGCTTGTTACACTGGTTAAGCTTAAAAGGATTTGTTGTTTTTTCTTAGCCTAGAACTGATGGCGCTATTGGCGCCCTATAGTATTTTCCATATTAGTTTAAGATTCCTTAAAAAGGTCTACAAATGTTTTTTTTTTAAAAAATATTGTTAGAAAAAGGAATTATTAGAATTATTTGTTTCTAATATAATTAGAATTGTTTCTGCTCTTTTGTTAAAATTATATTTTCTACAGTTTTCATTCAAAACTTGATTAATTAATTGATTAGAAAGTGTCTGTAGTTGAGGTCAATTACATCAAAAAATTGTTTTGTGGTATCTTTACCTTTAATGTATATAATCTCTTAGCAATTATTGTAATTCATAAGTTTTGCACAAAATAAATTTATCATTAAAGGTGCACTTTGGATCCTTAAAGTTACATAGCATCGCACTCCAATGTAAGCTTTTAAGTCTTATGGTATGTTAATTGCTTTCTCCTGCATCTACCAAAAGTTCTAGGTACAATATCAATTTATTTCTGAAATAAAAAGTAGATTCCTCCCTATAGAAAATTTAGGGATTCATCATTAACAAAAGACAATTACTTTTCAGTGTGAATGGCAGCAAAAGTTACCAGCCTGGCTACTTTTACGAGGTCTGTTGACCCTCAAGGGTTTTAAAATAATTAAAAAGAGTAGCACTATATGTCTAAGAATAGAAGGTCTATTAGTAAGGCGTTTCTCCTAACAATTATTAATTGTTCTATAAAATTATTTCATATTTCCCAAATATGTATGAAAATTTTACATTTTCTTAAAAAAGTTAAATTCTAAAATTCAAGCCCTAAAAGGCAAAGAAAAAATTAGTCCGGTTGAAAAATATTATTTATTAAGGTTTGAAATATAATTCATAACCGTAGCTTAAACGTCAAATAACAACACAAAAGAATAATTTTTACTGCTTGCAAAAACCAAACAAAACTATTCAAAACTAGTAAAATATTTAAACAAAATTTAATAAAACTATTCCTTTTACGTTATATTTATATTTTTGTATTAGAAAAAAACTTAATTTATATTACTGTTTATTAACAATTTATCTTAAGAAAATAACACCAGGAAAATTTTTTTATTTAAAAGGATATCAGAGACTTTGTTTTATATACATATTTCGAATTCATGATGGCAAAAACTCATATGTCTCCAGTACAATAACAAAAGAACAAAGAAAACCACAAAAAAGAAAAAGACTACATAAAAAAATCCTTCAAAACTTCAATCTTGGGTGGTAGCTTAAATAAGTTATTGTAATATCTTTAAGTTTCTTCCACAATAGGACTAAGATGTCTAATGAACAAAGAATACTCCTACACCCGGCGGCTACTGTTCTTCGAGGGTGGCTATTTTTCTTGGCACTCTCGTTCTTTTTCAACCTCCGCTTTTAAGATCATATTTCATTTAAGTGAATCATCTGAAAATGTTTAAATTGTTATTTGATATTAAGGATTACCCTTTAGCTTTTATATTTATTTGTCAAATAAAAGTCCATTCAATGGAATTGAGAATGCTTTCGTATAGCTAAGAATAGAAAATTAATATTTCCATGGATGGCGTAGATATTTTTGATGTAAAAGAAAAATAATATTTTCTAGATAATAGATAAACACCTACTTGATATTTTCTTTTTTCGTAGTGCTTTGTTCAACTTATAATATTGTAAGCAAATGATATATATTTCTTTTTTCGACATTTTTTTTATTATAAAGATTTTGTGCAAAATGTTTCCATTAAGAAAGCAAATCATCAGTGAGTATTTTGTGTATGAATTATGATTAAAAAGTGTACTAGTGAGATATTTTTCAAACCAGAACCAATAAAGTTTTAATATTAGCTAATTTTTAGTCATATTTTATGCAGAAAAAATGGAAACTTTGGTGGTCATCATGCAAGGATTTATACACAGAGGAAGTTTTATTTATGAATAAAAAGTATATCTCTTTTGTAAGTGAAGTAAAATCACTTTCTCCGTTAACTTTTAACAAAACGAAAAAAATAACTAAACGACTCCTAATCAACTATAAAGATTTTCTGGCCAAATTACTCAATAACTAACATTTAACGTAAGTTTGAATTGGGTAGAAGTGAAACTAAGTACTTAATAATTGAAAAAAATGCTTGGTCATCCACCCATAAAAATTCATATTTTTATTCTTAAAATTGAAAATTGCTTAGCGAGTGTAGTAAGTGTAGTTTTTCTAAAGAAAAATTATTTTGCTTTCCAAAGACGTCGAAAATTAAAACCAAATTTTAGATTAAGAGTAAAAAAAGTAAAAATATTAATAGATGGTCACTTCAAAATTACATTCTATTTCAAAGATAATATAGTATTTTAAGAAATTTTAATTTTATCTCAACTCATATTACTTCAATGCACTTTACCTTGATTTCAATCGGTTATTTGAAGATCGGCAAAAAGTTCATGCCTGTTATTACATTATTGTTGGGTTTGTTTATAACAAACAGCATACTGAAACCCGATAACATTGACTTTATTACCAAATAAAATTAGCTTCACATTTTTTGGTGTAGAACTACCGACTTTTACGTTCATTTTTCCTCATTGTACACGTAAAGAAGTGACATAAAAAACACCTTACTAAATCAATGAAACCTTTTTCAAAAAGATATCAATATTGGCGTGAGACTTTTGTTTTGGTCAACCGTTAACATAAGCCGCATCCATTTTACTTTAGCTTCTTCATATTTAATTTGCTATATAAAATGTATTTAACTCCTTTTTCTTACCACAACATTAAAATTTTATCATCCACTGAACAATTTCAATTTGCAATTAAGCAATTGTCTCATAGAGCCACCTTTTGCTATTATAATGATTGAAGAAATATACTCCGGCTGGCTATAAGAAAAACAAAACAGTCGTCTCGTCGATAAAACATAAATTCTTTCCTGTTCAGAGTTTTATAACTTATATATAACTATAATTATACTTTGTTTACATATTTTTTGATCAGAAGTTTTTGTAAAAATATAAAAAATTCTTAACAAAATATTTATATTAAATTAAATTTTCTATTATTTTTTTTCCTTTTTTTAATTTGATTAACAAAGATATACTTCAAAGGCGTTAAAAACAAAAACAGTATAAAATTTCAATTTTTAAACAAGTGTTTCAAAGTTGTAGATGCAAAAATTTTAGTATACACAGAGATATTTTTACGAGAGAAATTTAAGATCGAGCATATGCCATAAAGATGTCATTAGAACCTCCTACAAATTCTCATAAAGCATGTGTCAACACGTGGGGTACACAAAAGACAATTTCAAGTGGGATTTACATTAACCAATTCGCAGCATTGTTATACAACTTGATACCATTATTTTGTTTATATATTCCAGCTTGTCTTTTATGAACAATAGTAATGGACGAGTACGTCCTACCGCTTAAGATATATCCAGACAATAAACCGGACAACTTAAATTTATATTCATTCGTATTAACATCTTGAAATACTTTGTATAGTTAATAATAAAAAAATAAAACAAATTAAAACTATAACAAGAGCATATAAGATAAATAAATAAATAAATAAAACCAACTTCTAGCTAGTATCAATCTGTGTGGCATGCCAAGACAGCCCTCCGGCTGTGTGCACTAGAAGAAACTGATAGCCAAAACTGTTTAATGTTTAGTTGAATAAATTTTATTTTTGCACCTGGAGTGAACGAATCTTTTTTTTTGCACACATCTAAGCATAAATTAACACCCAGAATATGGTACTTCTATTATGGTGCACTTTCGCAATTCATTCTAAATAGGTGATCCATTAAGATTTCATTGACATGAGCTTCTATGATCTTTGAACTTCGATATTAATAAACGAGATCAAAATTTATTCAATGACAAAGAAAACATTTCACTTGTTGATAGGAAATTGAATGAATTTTTTTTTAATTAAATTTTTCCTAAAAAAGAAAAATAAATCAGGATAGACATTCAAAATATATATTTATAGTTTTTTTTTTTCTTTTTTATATCCTAAGAATTATTTTTTGATTATATATTCAGTCACTAATTCTATTTTAAAATTAAAGCGGCCGCGTGTCGATCATTTTTTGCAATTTATTTGCTACCCAAATGACGTCTTTTGTTATATATCGTAGGTAGATTAGTTTAATTTAATTAGTAAAAAAACTAATTATAGAAATATTATTGAAAGCTTAGATGGATATTTTAATCTTCCTTGATATCTGCAGCTATACGAGTTATTCGTTCCAAAAGCATAGTTAGATGACGTTGAAATTTATCAAATCTAAAATCTATGGGTTCTGATTGATGAAGTTTTGGATCAATGATATCTTGGCGTTTTTTTGAAAATGGTTCCTGATGTAAAAGCTTAGCACAAGCTGAGGAAACTGCTTCCGGCCAACTCTATAAACAGATAAGAAAAAAAATTATGTGTTTTTTTACGCAAAACTTAGAAAAATAAAAAAAGGATAATTTTGTGTTAACAAAAACTAGCTTAAAATTGAATTCTCAGCATAAACTACTCTTTTTGATCCAGTGGAAAATATTTTGCCGAAAAATCTAGTTTTCTTATAAATTCGACATGTCTTTCACCTATTACACTAATTAAATTCTGTTCACACAAAATAAATATACTCGTCTTTGTGCTGAAAATGATTCAAAATTATTTGTGAAACATTTCAAGTAAAATTCTTGCATTATTTAGAAAATATTTATCTACATTTCTGCATAAACCAGTATTATTAGTTAAATTCGACGAAAAGTAATGAACATTAGAAATAAACTTACGGATTTATAGAGCAAAATGTGAAATCGGGAATATTTCGAACTGTTTGGACCAGTATTTTTGCTAATCATATGTTGCTTACTTGGGATTACATGAGAGCTATTTTTATGCTAATCTATCTTATGCAGCTTCTATGCTGCAGTTCATTTCTGTGTGTTTTTGGATTTTCAGATACCTTTAATAAAGGAGCCAATAGTGAGGAGTAAATTTTGATATTGCTTTTTCTTAACATATTTTTATGGGGTTATAGCTAAACTGCAAGCAAGGAATCAAACATATTAGAAGTTCTTTTCACCACTCCTTTGATTGATCTTATTTTTACGATAAATGGCTGTCGTAAATAAAAGTATCCTAGCTTTTAAATCTTGTCAAAACGTTTGAAAATTTTCTTAATATTTAAAGACGTAATCCATATGGAATCAACTTCAAGCGGCTTTTATATGTGCAACTAAAAGAATTTTTTATATTAAAAATTTATTTATTAAGTTTTCATAAAAAGCATTGCAATTCTTACAGGTTGCAATTATTTGTTGGTTTTCATTTGATTTAGAATTCTGGGATATTTTAGGCTTTTTAACAATCAGAATTTCAATTTTAAGTTTTTTTCCTGATTGTGTACTTTATGATTTGGATATCATTTCCCATTAGCTTGAATTTTTAAGATAAATAACTTATGCCTACGCTTTATATCTATATAATATCTATTTATGAATTCCCGTTCCAAAAATGAATGAATACTAACAATAAAAAAATATTTTTTAATATTTATTGCAATTCAGGTGGGAAGACCCTCCAGACAAGAGGTTTTTTAATAATTATCTACAAAAAACTAAAAGTATTTATTACATATTGGCATTAATGCTCAATATAAATATATAAATATTTTATAAGGAAAACAAAAACAAAATAGTAGCGCTACAGTTACTCAAACCCCAACTTGTGCCGTAAAATGCCTTATCACTTCACTTCTAAGGACTTTTATACTTTCTATTGAGCTTAAAGCAATGAAAATGTAATCTTTTTAGGTTTTTAAAATCAAAAGAAAATGTAAAAATTGAAAATTTTGAAGTATCTTCCCCCCATAAAACTATTTTAAAATTTACCATCAAATACTCTCTTACTTATTTAAAAAAATTTATAAATTTATTAGCTTTAATACCTGAAAAGCTCAAAAAGTCTAAAATGTGTACAAAAAAAGCAGAAAATTGCTTCATTTGTGTTTCAAGTATAGCATAGCAATTGTATAGTTTGAAAGATGCTTTTTTTTAATAAGAACTAAAAATTAGACTTAACGACAAATAAAAATTAAATTTTTATAGAAAGAGTTTGAGAGTTGGTGCATTTCAAAAATAATATAAAATTTTAACTGAATATAAGATGTTATTTCAAATGATACAAATAAATAAATTACCATTTGTACATATCTAGTAGTAGGACAAGGAAAAGCTTCTTTTAATGATTGAATCAGATTTTTGCTTATATTTAGACAATTAAAGAATGTTCTCATCATAACAATAGTACAGCACAGTACATTCCTTTTTCTGTAAAAATTTGTAAAAACTATTATAAAAAATCAAACATTTTTAAGCCTAAAAACTTACCCTCTTTCTTTTCCTTCAAGATCACTTAAGTGATCAGTTTCTAAAACTAAGTCATCATAATTTTTTTCAATTAACATAACTAAACCACTGGTAGAATCTGCATCTGATTTATATTTTAAAGATCTTTGGAATAATTTTAATTGGTTCCACAAAGCTTCAATTAAGATCTTAAATTTAAAAGAAATAGCCCTTCATATTTATAGAGTCAACAAATAAAAATACAAACCGTTTGTTGCTCAATTTCTTGCTCAACTTTATAGTGAGCCTCGATTCTCATTAAAATTTCAGATATTGGAACAAAGTTTGATATGTATATTGATTTCTGCTGTTCGGATCCTGTTGCCTTTATATTTCTTTCTCTAAGAGCTATTTCATGATGTTTTTGACTATTACTAGTAATATATTCGATAAGTGCAGACAGTACTTCAAAGCAGTTAGATTGTATGCTAAAATTTAAAAAATTAATATAATTTAAAACTTTTAAAACTCTGAAAATTTTTATTAGGACATTTTACTTATAGATTTCTTAATTTAATTAAATTTTTACAAAATTAACAGAAATTAACAGTTAAATCTATATAATTATATTGATATCTTGCATACCTCACGGCACATTCAAATTATTATTTGTCAGATAATTGGATCTTATGTTCATTTAACAACTCATACAAAATTTTAGCTAGATTGCAACTCCCCAAGAAACTAATTATTTTAATGTTAATAGCATAATAGTGAAATATAACTAAAACTTATCCTTTCCATGATAATCTCACACTCTATTCCATGAGGTCATTTATTTTTGCTATCCTATATATTTATATTTTTGCTGTTGATGGCATAGAATCGTAGTCTTTTCTAGATTATAATACCACTATGACTGCTACTAGCATTATAATTTGTATCCCTCACAATCAGTGCCGTCTTTACCATTATGGCACCAGGAGGAAAATATAATCGCTTACACAAAAAGTAAAATGAAATCCTTTTTATCATCGATTTCAGAAAATTATGCGATGGCATGTATGGGGCACACTTTGTAGTCATTGACTACTCTTTTTGTTTTTTAAGTATTAAGTTTTTGCAAAAGCTTGTATGGTTACTTTACAATTACTATGCCTACCAATGTCTAACTGAGAAAATATGTACATTACAATATGCACAATATGTACAATTGCAATTTCTGCAATTTTTGCCTATGAATGAACATAATGCAAAATACATAGCAGATACTATTTTGAACTTTTTTATAAAAGACTGTCGCGGAAAGAGCTACAATAATGCATTAAATATGGATGGAAAGTATTCTGGTGTTCAAACACGAATAAAGCAAAAGTGCGAATTTGCAATTTTTGTTCATTGAATTTCGCTGGTGTTCAGGCTGTTGAAGGTGTTTCAGAAGCAGTAATTTACTTTCAATTCATTGAAAAATTATTCAATCTTTTCTCTGCTTCGACAAAAAGATGGAAAATTATGACAGAATATTTGGGTGTGAATAAAGGTCTGAAATCTTTTTCGTATACTAGGTGGTCTGCACGTGCTAACAGCATAATAGTTATTTTCTCATTTCTAAAGCATTGATATCAATTGTAAATGACATCAATCAACCAGGAGAAACAAAAAATGAGGCTAAGAGCCTAGCCAAAAAAATGGAAAATTTAGAGACTATTCTGAATGTAAAGATAACTTTATAAGAAAAAGAATTCGAAACTCAAGCATCACTTTTTTTGAAGGATCATCTGAAAATGTACAGTTGAGTGGCAAAGAAAAATTTCGTGTAGTTACGTTTATTCCTATAATTGAGACATTGTGTTTGCATTTGAAAAATCGCTCAGCAGCATACCAAGAAGTCAGCAAACGTTTTAATTTTCTTTCTCAGTTGAAAATAATTGATTCAGACCAGTTGACAAAAAAATGCCAAAAGTTTGCAGACTTCTATCATGAAGACATAAATGCTTATAAATGTTTTCATTTAAAGCAGTACTTGAAGAACATAGCCACGGAATCGACAGATTTTAGTATTTCAAATTTACACGAACTAATAAAGTCCAATAAATTAATAATAAACATTAGAATAAACATTCCCAAATATTGATGTTGCTACAAGAATATTTCTTTGCTTAATGGTGACCAATTGCAATGGAGAACGCTCATTTTCGCAACTTATAGAAAGTGATATCCCGAGTCGAAAAATTGAACCTGAATTGAACTTGATGGGCCTGCTTCATACCAGGTTGATCAAGTTCAATTCAGGTTAATGTCTCAGATTTACGCTTATAAAGTTGAACCTGTTATGGCCCTGATGGACCTAGAAAAGACCCATTTCGGTATAACCAGGTTCATTTCAGGTTCAAAGAAAGCGTTATTTTTCGGTATTACCAGGCTCAATTCAGGTTCAAAGAGAATTTTATTTTTGGGTATTACCAGGCTCAATTCAGGTTTAAAGAGAACTTTATTTTACGGTATACTCAGGACGAAAGCAGATTAATAATTGAAAAAAATATATATGTTAAATGTTGCATTTATTCAGAATTAATTATTTCGAAAATACATTATGAAATATAATCTTTTTGAAATTATTTCTTTGGGAAATACAAATACAGTTGAAAACTGATATTTTTAATGTATTTTTAAAATAATTAATTCTGAGTAAGCGCAACACTGCATATATTTTATTTCAATTATAAATCTATCTTTATTTAATAGGAAAAAAAATTAAACACAATTTCAAAAACAAAGCATTTATTATATTAATTATATATATACATATATGTATATATATAACTATCACTGAAAAAAAGCAAGTTTTACTAACAGTAGGAAAGACTAGGAAAAAAAGTAAACAAAATTCCACAATTACATGTTTTATTTCTTTAAGATATATATTTATTTTACAGAAAAACTATTACACTTGATATCTACACTATATTTTTCATTATAAATATAAATAAATCTTAAATATAAAACAAATCACTACAAAAAATCACATCTTTTGTTAGTTATAGCTAAACGTCAACTAAATGTCAAATTGGACTTAGAAAATTTTTCCATAAAGAGAGATAGAACTACATAACCAAAAAATAATACGACGCGGACATATACATAAGTATATGAACGAAAATAAAATAAATTTTTGATATTTCAACACAACTTCTCTTTCTCATCGTTTCATCTCGCACAATAAAATTCCATACTTTTTCTCAAATATGTATTAACCTTAAATTAAATTTTCGGTACATTCAGTATGAAATCAAGCACAAAATTTCGACTCGGGATCCTTCAAAAAATTAATTTTATTAATTTTGAATTATCATAACCTATGGATAATGAAACCAGCAGTATTTTATTAACTGGCTTATCTGGTTAATTAAGTTCTTTTTTTAAAAAGTATTAAAAACCTGTTTTTAATTTGTACGAATGAACTATAATAAGTATAAAATAATAACACAAAAATGTTTTTTTTTTCTTGTCATTCCCTTTTTACTTTAAAATAGGGCCCCATAATTTTGTGTGCCCAAGGGCCCCAGAGTGTCCTAAGACGCCAATGCTCACAATGTCGTGAAATAAATTTTCTTTAAAAAAATCTCAATCGAAATTATCTTCACTTTTACTTAGTCTAGAATTCTTTTAATCAATTTTTCATACGTTAAATCAAAGCCAAATAATAATTTATATTTTATATTATAAAATTATTATTCTTCAAGTATTATGAGGGTTTAAAAATACCATACATATTGAGCTGACACAGGAAGTCATAATGTCGGAGCTCATGGAATAATGGATTACATTTCAGGTAACTTGACAGCAAAGTGCAAATATTAAATTTCAAACATAGTACATTCTCTTTCAAAAAATTTAATATATTTGAATACAATTACAAAATATTAACTTACCGTATTCTTTTCGAAGATTTTGCAACAATAATTGACACAGTTTCACTGTTGCAAACATCAGAAAGTCCATATGCCTGCATGTCACTTTCCTTAAAATCATCAGCAAATATTGGCATAATACTAAATAATACTTCATTTTTTTCATATCCTAATGTCGTCAATGTAATTTTATATTTGCCATCTTTTTGTGCTGATACTTTTTTAAAAAACATTTCCAATGGCAAAAATATTTCTTTTGAATAAACTTTTGGAGCACCCTTAAATTAATGTTCAAAAAAACAAATGATGTTGCAATAATTTTTTAATAGATAAATTATTTAAAAAAATTACCTTTGAAGTTATAAATGTTGAATAAAACTCCACTATAAAACTAGTAATGTATATTACTTTATTTAAATAGAATTGTAAATTAATTATTTTAGAATGTCCTTTAATTAAATCTGTGAAAAAATTTATGCTTTCCGTACATTTAATACCCTCAGCATTATTAACAGTCAATTGAAATTCTTCAATATCAATTCTTGCTGTTACTTGAATACAAACTGAACACATAATTGTATCTTTAATACTGTCCTTTTTATCTGCTGGAACCAAATTAGGTAAAACATTTACTTGAAAATCAATATCTTCTTCAGTTTCGTTGAAACTATTTTCTTCTTCAATTTCTCTTTCTAAATTTGCTAATTCCTCCATAATAAGATTTAATGGAATTTCTTCTAAGCTTATTTCAGGGACCCTAAAAAGATTTGGTTCAGATCCTAAAAAGCCAGCACGTAATTTTCCACTTGAATCTATTGTCATAATAGCCCCTGGTAAAGTACTTAAATTTGATCTAATTATAGCAACTGGAATATCCTCAAATTGTGCAGCCCAAATTAATTTTGTTTGCTCATAAATTAAAAGTGTTCCATTATCCGAAACAATTGCAATTAAAAGTCTTGAGTCAGGTTCTGTAAAATAATAAAATATAAAATTAAATTAAATATATTATAGTGTTACTTACCCCAGCACCAACCAATTAAAAAGCAATGAAAACATTTTGGTGAAAAATCTAGTTTTCTAATAAATTCGACATGTCCTTCGTCTGTTACACTAATTAAATTCTGTTCACCCAAAATCAATATACTCGTCTTTGTGCTGAAAATGATTCAAAATTATTTGTGAAACATTTAAAGTAGAATTTTTGCATTATTTATAAAATATTTATCAACATTTCTGCATAAACCAGTATTATTAGTTAAATTCGACGAAAAGTATACAATCTGCTCTATAAATGAATATTTGAAATAAACTTACGAATTTATAGAACGTAATACATATAACGCTCATAGCTCAACTATAGATTGTCTTTAAAAATTAAGGATAAATGTGAAATTGGGAATATATCGAACTGTCTGGACCAGTACTTTGGCTAATCATGTGTTGCTTACTTCGGATTACATGAGAGCTATTTTTATGCTAATCTTATGCAGCTTCTGTGCTGCAGTTCATTTTTGATGCATTTTGAAAGACATTCATACATTTGCTATGACGGTATAAAAGGAAATTATAATAACAAAGTCTCTACCGAATAAATTTCTCAAAATATTATTTGTCTAGGAAACTTATTCCGATCATCGTTGGATCTTAAGATATCTTTAAAAAAGGAGCCAATAGTGAATATTTAATTTTAATATTGCTTTTTCTTAACATATTTTAATGGGATTATAGCTAAACTGCAAGGCAGGAAACAAACACATTAAAAGTAATTTTCTGGATTTCATAAAAACCACACTTTTAAGTGCTTTGTATTTTTACGATAAATGACTGTCATAAATGAAAGTATCCTAGCTTTTAAATATTATGAAACTTTAAGATTTTCTTAATACCCAAAGACGTAGTCCTTACGGAGTCAACTTTTAGCAACTTTAAATCATGCAACTAATCGACTTTAAAAATTAACAAGTAACAACAAATTAACAAATACAACGAATTCCATATGAATGGAAAAACTCAGCAGTACCTTGAAATTGCTGAAAGTCGTTTCTTTAAGGGCATAGCATAATGCAAACAACTTAAAAATAAAAATTAAATTACGTTTTTTAAACAGTAGCACTTTTTACCTTGTGACTTGAACTGCTTGAATATCTAACGGAAAATCTCCAATACATAATGACCAAGTTGGCATCACATTGGACTTATTGATCCCTGATTGAGAAAGTTCTTGATAACTAGAAAAATATTTTATTTATTTTAACAACTTTATGTCTTTTATAAAACTTTACTTTGAAGTACAGGTAGAGAAGTTATTGCAAGCAAAACACACAACTTAAATAAACTTTAAAAACAAAAAAACATATTATTTGCATTTCGAATGCACTACAATAAAAAAGAGAAAATGTCCATACTAGTGGAAAAGAGAGAGATAATTATTTTTAATTTATTTTACAAAAATATTAACAATATCTATAATATTGATTTTCATTTATATTAAAATGATATAAAAACACTATAGTATTTTTCAAAAATTCGGGATCAAAATATTCTATCTTATCATAGTGTAGCTTAAATTTTGTCATAAGATTCCTCCACAGTGTTAGGAGTTTACTGCAAGAATTTTATTCTTATTCAAATGTAAAGTAAATTTAATAAAAATTAAAATAGAGTCTAAAGACTTTTACGAAGTAGTTCAAGGCCTGTTAAGAATAATCCACCACAAAAAGGATATGGGGTAAAAAGCGATAAATTATAAAATAAAGCAGCTTATTTTTGTAACTCTTTAAACAAACTTTCATTTAGAAAAATATTGAAAAAATCCATAAAACAAAGCAGTACCAAAAAAAAAATTTAATAAAATATAAGATTAAGGGTTTATATTAAGGAATATAACATTAAAATGACATAGCCTAAACTCTTGCATTATTTAAAAACAAAATTTGCCTTTGAAAACGTAATTTATTGAATGTTCAACGTGTAACATATACAAAACAACAAGCATAAGAAAAATATTACAGAAAGAAGTTTCTTGATCGATCATAAAAATATTAGACCATTTGGAGCCTATAAATATTACTGTTTAGGCAAAAGTTGCCTAAAACGTTAACAAAATAATAAATAAATACAAACAACAGTAAAGTTACCTAAAACTTTGTAATTCCAAACTATCATTTACTCTACAAAATGAATCAGTTCTTTCAATATATAATAAAACCGATGGTATCCCATATTCATCTGTTATAAAAACTTCATACTGAATTCCATCTTGTTCAAAAAATGATAAGTTTCCATTCAAATGATTAATACATATGAAATCTCGTCCTTTAGCCTGTCCAAAACGTCCTTTACACATTGAAAAGGCAGCGTTTTTAAATTTATGTTCTGTAATTAATTGAAGTTTTGTATTTTTTCCAATTTCATTGATTCCGTTTACAATTTCTACTTTATATATAGAAACTTTAAAAGGATGTAAAATTGCTAATTGTTCCTCAATTGTAGATCTTCCAGAACTAAATTTTAAACATCAACAAAAATTTGAATGAATATATATTAAATTATACTTTATATATTTTCCTGGAACAATTCCTAGAATAGGTTCCCTAAATAATTTTTCTAATATTAAATCACTTGGTTGGTATCCGGTATACATTTCAAGCTCTTCATTGAACTCTGATGTTGGATAAAAAATATTTAAGCATCCTGTATATGAGCTAACTACTATATGGTCCTTTTCATTTGTTTCAATACCCAGTCTACAATTTATTATTGAATTACACTCATAATTATCAGAAAACTCAGAGCACTGCACTTTCCACCAATTACAAATTTTAAAAAGAGACATTTTTGTTTATTTAAATTAAGACATATCTGGTTGAATTGTTTGAATATTTTTGTTGCTATAGAAACAAAAAGGGACCTATCTTAAACTATATCTAGACAAGAAGCTAGGGAAATGAAATTTTTGACACTATATAAATGCAATATAACAAAAAGTATTTGACAATTGAAGATAGGGCCCACCCACGATATTTATACACAAATAACAAAAGCCATTTTTCGGCCTGGAGACAATTAATTTTATTAGAACGTCAATATGAAGATGGTCAAAAAATTGAACCTATGGTACTAGTTAATGAATGTAACGGGATAGGGGTTGGTTGGTCCACGAAAATCCCCAATCATAATCCACGTGAAATTATAAAAATTCTAATAAAAATTATAAGAGGAGAGAAGTTATCCGAAAAGGACAAAGATGGTATAAAAACTTTAATGGACTAATTAATAAAAAGAATGATAGAAAATCTGATTATTTAACCAATGGAAAGATTAAGATAATGAAATAGAAATTCCGATATTCTCTAACAGAATACTTTGAGGAGGAAACAAGATAGTAATTTTAAACTAGGTCAATGAATCTAAAGCTCAGTTAAACGGATTTTTTAAGGTGTTCTGTATTCTTTTTTCGCAGGTTTTACTATTTTGGAAACCACTAGCCTAATCTTAAGAGTAGTGCTTTTTACTCCTGTACATTTTCCTTTTGTCTTTTCATTACTTTTAAATATAAAAAAATCAATCTTTCCTTTCCAGGTATCTGTTGTAAGGTGAAGCTAAAGCTTCAGATTGAGTTATGATAATGGATTCATTCTGTGAATGCAAAAAGCTGCATTCATTCATGCCAGCCAGCCAAAATAAAACCAGGAGAAAAATTTAATTAAAACTAATGGGTTATGAATTATTTCTCTGAAAGGGACGAATTCCTTTAAAAAAAAAAAGTTTTTTAATAAGTAAATTTAATAAAAAAAAATATAAAAAAGTAAAAAAACCTTGCGCCAATGATTACCTTAAAATAAATATTATCGACGTGGGATCTGTTGGCCTGGTTGAGAACGTTGTTGTGTATGACGTTAAGTGCTACACACAAGTCATGGGTTCAAATCTTGAAAAAGTCAAAAAAAATTATATATGTACAACCAGCCTATATCCCGTCACATCCTTTAAGTAGAATCATTTGAATATGATAGGGATGAAAAACAGGTCCCATTTTTGACCATCTTCATATGAATATCATTTTTCTTAGGTAACCATGCCATCTTGGGTATTAATTTCTTATATAGTTTTGCCATTATAAGTTCATTATAATAGTTTCATTGTCCTCTTGTCCGTTATATTTAATTAAAATACGATATCATTCATTATTTTTAAAGTACGATTTAGCTTCTCTTGTTGTCGAAGTACCCAAACGATTATAATACTTTATATTGTACATTTTATGATTGGGTGTATCTTCTTTCCATTTTTCAAAATCATTCAATGAATAAAATGAAATCGATTCTATAGTTTTTTCTTACATTAACAATTGGCGTTATGAATTTATTCAAGGAAATCTAAACTTAAAAGTTCTGACCAGGTTTTATAGAAAAAATTAATTACTATGCATTTCATATGTGAACCATAGTGATCCTGATCAAGCATAATCATAGCTTTACCATTACGTATAAGTTTAAACTCTTTAATTTTCAAATACTTTTTGTTACATTGCAGGCCGAAAATTTTAATAAGACTATTCATTTTATTGTTTTCTAAAATTTATTTATATGTTGCTTCTCTTATATTTAACAATTTTCCACGCAAAGGAGACACACCATAATAATCTCGTCCAATAACAGATAATACTCCTCCAACTTTAAAAGTTTTAGCTGAATCTCCTTCAGTCAATATAAGGGTTATACCTATTGTTTTTGGTGCCTTTTTCCCGTTTTTCCATTTAACTTAATCATCATTTGATTTAACACGTGCCAATTTTAAAAGGGATTCAACTATTCCCAACTTATTAGTGATATCTGTTTTAAATTTTTCACTTGGGGTACATTTTGATTAAAAATTTTTGACTTCCGATGCCAGCATTTTTCTAGTTTAAGAATTGAATGTTGGATTGATTATATTGAACAATTAATAAAAACCCATAAATGTTTACAAACTTGCACTGGTCCGATATGGTTTCCTCCCTTATTTTTCTAATTTGTAGCTTCAATTAGCTCTTTCACGATTTTATCTACCATCTTAAGTTGTTGCAATAGAATTTACAAAAGAAATCTGTTGAAAATCACAATCAGAATGCGCAACAGCTATTTCCCATTGTTCATTTACTTTTTCATAAATTACATTTGTTGCTTTACAACTATTTTTTTTCATAAATAAATGAATATAGTCTTCAAATGCTTTTACTGGTAGTTAATTGCCGTTCAGATACATTGGGACTCCGTGTATTGATCCAGCTATATTATAGGCTTTACGTAACATTAATTGAACAGTACCACCATCTAATTTACTCATTTTAAATTTATCCAGATCCGGATAAAATTTTACGTTTATATATTCCTGGTTTGAAAACCATCTAGTGTCGGGTTTTTTAACTGTTGTCATATTTGATTCCCAAGTTTGACGAAAATCTTGCTTGTATTCTTTGAAGCAATTTCAATTTGAAATTTATTACCGTACATATTACACATTTTTGCTCCATATCCATTACGCCCTCCAGTAAATTTTTCTTCTTTATCATTATAGTTTGATGATATCAACAACTTACCAAATATCATTGTTTGTACATACAACTGGTATGCCTTTGCCATTGTTCTATGCAATTATAAAATTATTTTCAGTATCAATATCAATTTTAATACAACTCATATTTTCACCTCTTCGCTTATTATCAGCAACGTAATATAACTAAAGCTAGCTAACTAAAGTGAAATAGCGATCATATAGTTTAAATCCAAAAAATTATTAAAATAATAAAAATACCAGACATTACCTCAGAATTGTACGATTTCCAAAACAGTGAATATTTCAAATTTATAAAATACTGATGATATCGAGTTTCCGGATAAATAATGATTGTTAGAACAGCTCAATTCGAATAATTGTCAAAATCATAAAGTTTCTATAATTTTTTGTCAAATAAAACAATAATCAAAGTGCTTCAGCACATAAGGTCACAAAAGCGGCCAAACGAAACATTTTCAATGTTTTTATTGATATAAACATAGACAATTACATTCATTTTTTTATTTCTTTAAATAAATCTCTCTCTTTATTTTGTGCTAAAGAATTTAAATTTTTTCAAACTCCAAAACAGTAACACATTCTATATCTGCTTCCAGAAATTAATAGACTCCATACTTCAATATTAATTTTTTATCATATTTATATAATTATTATTACTGTAAAAAAAAGAATTATTGAAAAACTTCATGTAACGTACTGTGAAATTCAAAAATCTTTTGGCTTCAGTACAACCAGTATCTAAACTATCTTTCATAAACATCTGAATTCTGTACGCTCGTTAGATTGGGCAAGTCACGTAATATGATAAGATTAAATTTGGTTTCAAAATATTTCTCTGAATAAATTCGAATGATTTTTCGGTCTTTCTTTGCTATTAAATTAGAACTCATTTTGTGTTAAAAAATGTTGGCATTTAAGCTGTTTTATTTTATTCCGAACTACTCCAAAATAATTTTTGGTATTTTTCTTTTCTATCTCAACCTTTAAAATGTGTCAGAGGTTCAAAATCAATTTTGAAAATATATTAAAAATAAAGATGAAGCTAAAAATATGTTATATCTAAAATATAAAAAAGTAAATAGGACTCCCGATGAGAGCAAAGCACCTTAAATCGTACTATATAGCAACTTGCTTTGAATTAACAATTAAAAACAATTATTAACCCTTAAAAAAACAATTTACCAAAAGAAAAAAATTAACTGAAAACCAAAACATTTGTATGGAATTTATTATAGTCTGTTACTCAAATTTTTAAAATTGATTAGTTGCACGGTTAAAAGTTGCTTAAATTTGACTCCACAAGGACTACATCTTTGAGTATTAAGAAAATATCCAAATATTTTGATAAGATTTAAAAGCTAGGATACTTTTATTTATAACAGTCATTTATCTTAAAAATAAAAAGCAATAAAAAGTAAGGTTTTTATGAAATCCTAGAAAATTACTTTTAATGTGTTTGTTTCCTTGCTTGCAGTTTAGCTATAATCCCATAAAAAGCAATATAAAAATTAAATATTTATTGTTGGCTACTTTTTAAAAGTACCTTAAAATTCAACGATGGTCGAATTAAGTTTTCTAACAATAAGGTTTTGGGAAATTTATGCAGTAGAGACTTTTTTATCAGAATTTCCTTTTATACCGTCATAGCAAAAGTATGAATGTCTTTCACAACACTTCAGAAATGAACTGCAGCACAGAAGTTGCATAAGATTAACATAAAAATAGCTCACATGTAATCCCAAGTAAGCAACACATGATTAGCCAGAGTACTGATCCAGACAGTTCGATATATTCACGATTTCACTTTTATCCTTAATTTCTATACTTGAGCTATGGGCATTAGCGTATCTTAAGGTGGGCACTCACTTAGTGCGTATATCTCAGCGGGTAACTTTTATGACGTCATAGACTCACGCTAAAGTCCCCATCTATATGTGGATATTTCAGCGTGAAATTCATTTGTACGTCATTTTGACGTCAAAAAAGTTACCCGCTGAGATATACGCACTAAGTGAGTGCCCACCTTTATGCTATGTGTATCACATATGTACAGCAGCAGGTAGCAACTTTATCCTCTTTATTGAACAAAGCTTTAAGTATGTATATCAAGCCGGCAAAGGCAAATTAGGCATGTCTAGTAACAAAAAAATTATTCCACCCATTTATATTGAAGAAAATTTTTTTTTAGATCATGCCTAGCAAGTATTTCTTGTTTTGTACTGTTGGTACTGTTATCAGCTGATAAACACAAGAAGTTGGAGAAATAAATGGTATTTTTTTAAATAAGTTTAAAAATTAGTAATGAAGGTCAGTTTTATTGCCCTTTTGTTTTGTTTTGAATGAATTTTTTCTTAATGATTTTTGTTTTTTGGTAAATTATAGACTTGTAAAAAGTGAAAACGCAATTTCAGATCACTCAAAAATTTGTTTAGTATTATTCCGAATGTTTTTTAAGTGGTTTAGTAAAATTATATTTTTGAATGAAATTAATTAAAAAAATTTTAAGAACTATTAAAAGAGCAGACATAAAACAAAAATATTTTCATTAAGTTTTTAGCTCAATGATAAAATGGGTATTTTATTAGCTGTGGGATTTTAGAATAAAAAGCAGTTTTCCTTAATTTCTTTTTGAATGGTTAAAAACAATTTTTTAAAGACTTATTGAATGGTGAATGGTCAAAAACAATTTTTTAGAGACTTATTGAACATTTTTAAAGTTGTAGAGATGTTTAACAAATTTCCACCTACCATCATTCGTGCGTATAGGTCAGGATACTTCTTTTGTAGAGGAATGTATTGAATGTGTCAATTTTTCTTCTTTTTTTGTAATCCTTACTTACCTAGCAACTAATTAAATGGAAGTGTCACATCTTTCTTTAAAGTTATATTCTTGAATTTCTCATTTAAAAAAAAAATTAGTTTACACTCGCACACACCATCGTGTTTTTTTTTAAAGCTTTAAATACAACTCACTTAAATTGCCAACGATCATACCATGTTGAACGCACCGGTTCTCGTCAATGCTACTTAACAAAACGTATTAAAGTACTACAAAGTATTATACTCTCGAAGATTAAAACAGCCTACAGGAGTTTCGAGGACATGCAAAATCCACAGGTTAAGCAATGGAAGTCAGAATTAAAACATATAAAAAAAATTATCAAAGATAATTTTCGAATCGCCGTAAACCAGTATTGGACGTCGAAAATAGAGAGTATTAAGCCAAACAAGGATATGTATCCAATGATCAATAACATATTCAGGAAAAAAGGTAGAAGTGAAATAGGAGATCTTGAAATACAGGAAAGATCAGCAGAAATAATTCTAAACGCAGGATTATCAGATGATCTACTACACAAATCCGGACAAAAAATTTAAATTAAGGACAAGAATGCAAAGCTCAATGCCTTAGAAGCTCATTTTGAAAACATACACTCAGAGTTCAAGATCCGAGGAATAAAACGCCTCGACAAAAAAATAAACATAGAAATGAATAAGCTGACGAATGAAACTCAAACCAGAAGAATAAATAAAATCACAGAAATCACATTCACACCTAGCTGTCCAGCAAATGAAATTAACTCTAAAAAGGCAAAAGACTACTTCATAACACATCAAGAACTGTGCAGCATCTTTAAGCAGGTAAATAATAAAAAATCTTCAGGAGTAGACGAGATACCCAACTTTATTCTCAGAAGATTGCCAAACTCTATTATTAGACAGTATGGTACAATCTTCAACAATGTCCTTAACAATAATTACTTCCCAAAAGCATGGAAAATAGCAAAAGTCTTTCCAGTCAAAAAGAAAAACAAAAATGAAAATGATCTCGGAAACTAGAGACCAATCAGTTTATTACCAAATCTTGGAAAAGTATTCGAAATTATTATAAACAGAACTATACAAAAACAATGTGAGGAAAATAATTTACTACCAAACACACAGTTTGGATTCAGGAAGTACCACTCAACGATCCACGCCATCACAAAGCTCACATCAGATATATGCTGGAACCTGAATGATAAAAAATGCACAGGGGCATGTCTAATCAATATGGAAAAGGCATTTGATACAGTATGCTATAAAACCTTAATTAGACCGATAATTACGTACGGATGCCCGATTTGGTTTAACATATCAGCATCAGCAATGGAAAAGATACGAATATTTGAAAGGAAATGCATAAGGGCATACACAGGGCTCTATAAAAAAGTCAACAATGAATTCAAGCATAACGTGTCCAATAAAACTTTATACGAAAAAGCAGATATAAGTAGAATCGACATTTTCATATTGAGGCTGATTAGAAATCACGTTTTAAGGTCAGCAGCAAAAACGGAAAATAATATGATATCAGGGCCATTCTTCCCAAATGAAAGTTATTTCAAAACTGCAACATCAACAGGCCATTTACCGCCAGAATCATTTCTGTATCTGGATAGAAAAGGGTATATTCAAAATCAAAATAACATTCCAATCATATACCATTGGAAGAGAAGACCGAACCAGAAATCCTTTAACAACGATATTTTACATACAACAAATGAAGAATCTTGGTGTTACAGTGAAGACATCCCCAAAAAGGATAGAAAAGATGACAAAAGAACGATACAATACTGGTGGCTTGATGAAGACGAAGATTAATCATAAGTGATTATTTCTCTTATTTTATTTTATTTTATTTAATGTTTTTTTCTTTTTTTTTTTTTATCATAAGTAGGTTAAGTTTAGTATAGTTTTTTTTATTTTTATTTTCGCACGGGATTAGTAAGTAAAGAGATCCTGTAATGTAAAAGAACGACAAAGAAAAATTGTAAAAATTAGTATTAAGCAGAAATGGAACTTAGAGAGCCTTAGGGTCATTAAGTTAGATGATAAGAAATTGATATCCTTTGTTTATTAGGATAACAAGACTTGTAACAATATTAAATCAACAAATAAACATTTTCAAAGCAAAAAGCACCGGTTCTCGTCCGATCACCGAAGTTAAGCAACATCGGGCGGGGCTAGTACTTAGATGGGTGACTGCTTGGGAACACCGCGTGTCGTTGGTCTTTCATTTTTCTAGGATGTAGTTTTGTCCCCATAGGACTTTTAGTGAGATTAACAATAAATGTAGCTTCAATTACCATTTTATGTAATCTTCTTATTTCTTTCTTTAGTTGTTTATACTTTAAAGCAAGGAAACCCGGTAATACATGAAATGAAAAGTCCTTTAATGAGGATCAAGCTTGCAAGGTAATCATTTTCATTAGAAAGTTGCTTTTTCACAGCTTAAGAGGAATTTGTCACAAATAATTTTCTTTTCTTCTTCGACAACTTATTAAAAAATACCATTTTCCATACGGAAAAATATTAATGTAGTACTTCTGTACTATTTGTTCCATCACTTATTAAATTGCAAACGACCTATCATGTTGAATGCACCGGTTCTCGTACGATCACCGAAGTTAAGAAACATCGGGCGCGGCTAGTACTTAGACGGTTGACCGCTTGAGAATACCACGTGTCGTTGGTATTTCATTTTTCCAGGATGTATTTTTGTTCCCAATAGAACTTTGAGATTAACAATACCCAGCAAACATTACGGACCGTAAGAAGTACGCAAACGGACCGTGGAAATCCGTGAAAAGTCCAAATATGGATCCGTATATGGACCAGATTCAGGGTCCATACGGACAATTTGGAATCCGAATACGGATCCGTTTTTACGTACTGTGTACGGAACGTCAAAACGGATATTGTACGTGTTCTCTTTATGTATTGGTTTTATTATGTGTTGTCATCTTGCATGATATTTTAACTTTATCGCAAGCAATTTTTCTGAAAATCTTAATGATGAAATTTTATATGATGGAAATTTTGTTTTAATAAATTTAAAGTATTTAATATGTTGATTAGGAAAAAAGTTGTACTTTGGGAGAAAATTAAAAACATCGTAATAAATATAAAATAAATTTTTTATTGCATGGGTGATATAATTATTTTCTATGTTTACTTAAAAATACCATTAAATTTTCAAAATGCCAAGTTGAAATAAAATTAATCTAATATTATAATTAAGTCATATTTTTAATATTTTCTTTATTCCTTTTTAACATCTTATCATTAGCATAATTAAAAAATTTCATAACTTGTCTTTCGAACAAGTCTTCTGGCAGCGAGGGATAGCCTTTGCTAAACGCACCTACATATAAGTTAATGTTATGAATTAAATGTTAATGTTACTGTTAAAAATCAAAAAGCGATGTACGTACTTCGAAGTGCAGCAATTAAACGTAGTGGCCTAGCAGTCTTTTTATTTTTGGTTCTCAACCAAGAAAATTGGGAGGCTGTTTCGTCAGTAAAAACCATTTTCAGACTGTCCCTTACAAACTTAAAAGGGTCCGATAGGTGCTTACGATGAAAAGTAGATTCCTAAAAGAATTTCAATCAAAAATTTAATAAATAAATATTTTCAAAATATAAAAATACCACTTCATTAAATTTTTTATCATTAGTTTTTAAAGTTTCTTCAAACTCTAAAAATTGCTCAATTGAAGACGTTGGCATTTTTGAAAATTTGCCAAATAGTGCTTGTTGAGACGGATTGATTTTTTCTTAATTCCTTGCGGATCGAAATAATCGAAGCTTGCAGACAACCATTACTTTCTTGATATCGTTTCTAAGCTCTTGATTTGCTTTTTCCATGTCATCAAGTTTATTTAACACAGAATAATAATTTTTTTTATCTTTTTAAATATAAGGTTTGTATAAACTTTAAACTAGGAATTCACTTTAACAGTTATCTATATCGACTTCAATACTTCAAAATAAAAGACACGACTTAAGTAAAAAGAAAAACATATGCTTCAAAATCACTCGAACTAAGCTGACAAAAATTTACCTGTTGACACTTATCAACTTTTAAGGAGGACACTATTTTATTGCACTAAAGGAATTAAGATAAATTTCGTATACAGAAAATATAAATATTTTGCCCTTAAGAAAAAATTGCAAAGCCAGATTAAGAAAAACATTTATTACTCTTTTTATAACGGCTCCACTCTCTTTTTATAATGGCTCCAATAAGTATTTGAAACTATTTAAAAGCAGGCACAACTCGGTTAAACATGCGTTAAATCAGCCTTTAGTAAATAATAGTTTTTTCATTTCTTAAAAATTACCAACAGATGTTGCTTCATGTTTGAACTCTAAAGTATAATTTTGTTTGTCAAAATATCTGTGTACCACCACTATAATACGAATCTGGTTTCAAAATGATAAAGTACTAGAACACATGACTAAATAAAATGCTTGTTTTATATTAAAAACCAACTGAAAAGCTTTAATTTAATAAAATTTATAATCCTCCTAAATATCGACATTGATATTTTTTTACCTCATTATTATATTATTTAATATAAGTCTTAACTGATAATAAAGAACTATTAAATATATAAAATGTTATTTTATTAAAAATTTATAAATAAATTAAATTTTAAAACATAAAATTATTACTACGTAAATATAAAATAAAAAACGACAGTCTAAGATTTAAATTTACCTTAACGGATCATATAACTTTAATATCATTTATATTATTATTTTAAATTGTAAAAAAATCTGTATAATTAACTATTTTTAATATTAATTAATATGTTAAGATAAAATGCAAGTAGTCTTTAAATATTGTCATATTATGTTACACTTAACACTTTAAAGGTAATAGTATTTTAAAAAATTTACGTTAACTAATTACTCCTTTGATTATTTCGACAAAATGATAAAGAATATTATGTAACAATCATATTTTTGACTAAGACTATCACATCTTTCCTTTAGGTTTTTTACTTTCCAATAAGCTAAGAATAGTTCTTCGCATTCCTTCAGTTTCAGAATGTTCCAGTTTCATATCATTTATAATCATTTCATTCTTAAATAAAATGTTTAATTAAATTATCTGATCTTGTGTTTAGTGCTTTTAATTCTTCTATTGTCCTTAAGTCAGAGGTCAGCAAACCACAGCTTGCGAGCCGCATGCGGCTCTTTGGTCTCTTGAGTATGGGTCTTCTATAAAATGTCATTGCCATTCGGATACTTAAAGTGACGTTAAAAGTTGCTAGCTCATGTGTAAAAGTCAGTTTTCCTTACTTAAACTTTTTTTTGAACAACTTGCTAAATAGTAAATATAGTGTTCGGTAATAAAAGTTAGCTTCACTGGATTTTGCTACATAAAATGTCAAAAGAAATATATACGGCAGCACTGCTGAAAAACAAAAGGTTTGCTCGATATGTACGTTATGAAAAAAGTAGTTTGTTCAATAAAAATTAAAAACTAAATGTTTTTATGGTTTTTATGTTTACGTATGTACATAGCTGATGTTTGTGTGAGAGCTCTGAGGTGACCTATTTTTCAATCAACAAACATTACCAGAAATATAAACTCGCAATGCGTATCGTCAAAAAGTATTTTTGCTTCATTTCTTGCAATACACTATATCCAGGCGCGTGTCTTCTCAGGGATTAGATTTTTATAGAAGTTAAGTGAGCCGTTTAGTCAGCAGTGTTTAGTGATTGTTATAAAAGATTTTTTTAGGTGCTCTGTTTGACATGGCTAAACAGAAAAAACAAAGAAAAACGGAAGACAAAAACCGTGAATTTAAAACAGGATGGACTGAAACTTTTGCGTTCATTCAAAACTTAAATGGCTTTACGACTTGTCTTATTTGTAAAGAAAAATTGGCTCATAATAAAAATATCATACTTAGAAAGACATTTTACGAGAAGACTCATGTCATTTAGTTCTAAATATCCTGTTGGTCATGCAAGAAAGAAAGCCGTAGAAGAGCTTAAAAAAATCAAGAATAATCAAGTTCTGTATTTAATTACTGGATACAATTTTCCAATAATGTTAATGTTGCAAGTTTTGTGGTTAGTCGAGAAATTCCTATGAGAGGAAAATCATATACTGATGGCGAATACATAAAAAGTTGTTTTTTAAATGCCTCCGAAGAAATATTCTGGGTTTTCAAAACAAAGCAGATAGTCTGAAGAAAATTAAAGAATTGCCATTGTCTGTCAAAACAGTGAAAGATAGAACAGTCAAAATGTCTGCGAATATAACTAACCAACAAGTCGAAGATCTTGAATTGTCTTCAGCTTTATCCATAACAGTTCACAAGTCTTGTGATATAAATAATACACTGCAAATTTCACTTTATGTAGGATTTGTTCATCCAACTGTTAAAATGGCGTAATGACGCGTTTTTATACAGTGATATTTTTAATAGTTAATATAAGTGAATAAAAAGAATTATTTAAGATAAATACATTAAGACTAGAGAAAAATAAAAAATAAACAACTTAATTGTGGTTTAAACTCCTTACGTTTATAAGCCGTATACAAGTGTCATACAAACTAACTTAGAAATATTGTTGTCATTCGAAAGTGTTAACAAATTTAATTTACAAAAAACGAAATATTAGATAAACTAAGTATATGTGAATAAGTAAAAAAAAAGAAAAATCAAAAACAGAAAACGATATGAATGAAGGCTTGAGCCAAGTCATAAATGAAACTAATGTCAAAAAAATATGTAGCATAATTTCAAAAAAGAGCAAATAAACGCATAGTAAAGCCAAATCTAGTGCAAAGGCGGAAGATTAATGAGAAAGTGCGCGATCAATTAAACTTAAAACCAACAGCGGGGACAGATCAGATGGAATCTGCTCAAAAAACAGATTTGAAACACTGCAAGAAAGTGATGACATCATTTATCAACTGCAGACTTCTAATAAGAAGCAAAAACTAAATAAAGTAGACGCAGTCGTGGAAATAAATGAAGAAAAAAACGCAACGGAGCCCTCGACTCCGATTAATGTCAATAACCAAAATCCGAAGAGCATGGTAAAACTTCTCAAAGGTTTCTTAGGTATTGAAAAATTCTCCCTCAAGAGAATACACAAGGAAAAGGTATCTACAATATTAAGCTCGCAACAGCCAAGGACTTCCAGGAAGTAAAAGATGCCTTGGAGAAGGCTAATGTACCGTTTTATTCGTACACTTTAAACAAGGAAAAATCCCAGACTTTTATCCTTAAAGGTCTGAGTGAATATGAGGATCCTACAGATATACTACAAACGCCTTGAAACAAATAACCTTGAGTTCACCAAGGTATCAAGATTCTCACAAAAAGATCAAAAGAAAGTTGAAAAAACCTTCCACTTTTTCTAGTACAGATCTCAGCATCAAGCCGACCATTACTTTTGGATACAGGATACCAAATAATAAACTTCCAGAGAAGAAAAATTTCATGAAAAAATCTGTGCCCAGAGGTAGTTTTGAGGAAAGAGTGTCTGTGCATGATGGTATAGATTTGAGTTGTGTGGCTTGGAAAGATAATAAGATAGTAACCCTGTTATCTTCTTATTCTGGAGCATTGCCTGTAACTAAAGTCAATAGATTTGACAGGATAACAAAAGGAAAAATTGATATTACTTGCCCGTTTTTGTCCAAGAGTACAATAAACATATGGGAGGAGTAGATCTCATGGATAGCTTTTTGGGCAGAAATCATATAAAAATGAGGTCTAAAAAGTGGTATTTGCGTATTTTTTTTCATCTATTTGATCTAGCTATTATAAACTCTTGGATTGTTTATAAAAAAAATGCTCAAGAAAGAGGTGAACCTAAAAAGAGTCTGCTTACAATGGCCAATTCAGAAATGAATTGGCCTTGGTGCTATGCAACAGAGAAACCACCAAAGAAGCTAAAAGAGGGCGTCCTAGTACCAGTGTACTAGAAGAAGAATTACAATAAAAAAAAAGAAAAGGTTCTCCAGCTCCACCACCTCCAGAAGACATAAGAAAAGATGGTGCTGAACATTGGCCAAAAGTAGGTGGGTCACTCCGGTGCAAATTTCCCAAATGTAAAGGCTATTCCACAATTTCGTGTAATAAATGTGGCGTCAATTTGTGCTTAAATAAGAATAATAATTGTTTTTTAAATTATCATAAAGAATAAAGAAGATTGAGTAAACTATATTTTTTTATTTATTTAGTACTGAGCTAAATATGTGACAATGCATGATGATGTAAATTTCCATCATATTGTTTTTTACACAATACATATTTTTATTTACACTAGGATTTTTTAAAATATTTTTTCTTTAATCTAGAGCATTAATTACATCACCCTGATTTATTTTAAAAAATAGGAAAATTCATGCAAAGAAGGGTTAAACAAAACTAACAAATTGATTCTTTGAATTAAGATTGTAATAGGCTAAATAAATTATACAAAAAAAAAATTGAGGATTTTTTAGTTGAAATGGAGAGTGATTACGCAGATCTTCTCCTACATAATAAGGTATGCTGGTTATCCAAAGGAATCGTTTTGAAACATTTTGCTTCTTTATTAACAGAAATTAAGGCATTTCTTCTTAACAAGGATGTTCATTATCCAGAACTAGCGAGTGGTCAGTGGATCCAAAAATTTTACTTCATAGTAGACGTTACGTCTCATCTAAATCAGCTTAATTGTAATCTACAGGGGAAGGGAGACACAAATTTTTCGATGTTAGAAGAAGTTATTTCATTCGAACACAAATTATCTCTTTTTGCACAAGATTTGGAAAAAAAAACTTTGATTCACTTTCCGAGCCTGTTGGAATATCGCCAAAGAAATAATTCAGATTTTGACAATCACTATTTTAAAACAACACTTTTAAATATGACGGAAGCTTTTCACAAAAGGTATCAGGATTTCAGTAACAGCAAAGTAACATTAGCCTTTGTTGAAAATCCTTTACAAGGAAACTACTCCAACCCGAACTCACCAATTTTCTTCAAACTCGGATATGTTATAGAGCATTGAAATGTAAGAGACTCCTGTTTTTTTTTTCGGCTGACATTTACTCTAAAGGGGTGAAAAGTACCCCCAAAAACAAACTTTTCTCTATATCTGGAGTTCTAATTATTATTTTCAAACAAAACAAAAAAATAATTATGTGTCTTTGAAATTAAAAGCTGTTTATTGTTAAAAATTTATTGGGGTTGAATCCCCTATTTTCTATAGATTTTTTTTTATTATTTTTTTCATTAAAATTTCTGGAATTTCAAAAATTTCAATTTATTATTTTTTTCATAAAGGAAATTAAGAAACAAAATCGACGTGTTTTCGGGTTTTGGCGAAAAAATCATTTTAGGGGGTATACTACCCCTTATTCCAAAAACCAACTAAATCCAATGTATACGTGCATTTAAGCATTCTTTCATGCTAATTTTACGTTCTTTCGTGCAAATAATGGATATTGAATTTTTTTTCTCCGCATATTCATGCAGTTTATTGGTGTAAGCCACCCTTGGAAAACCACCCCCAATACCCATAAAATTCGAACTCACCGATTTTATTGAAACTCAAATATGTCACAGTTGATCAAAAATTAAGAGACCCGTATTTTTTTTATCGGCTGATATGCACGTTAACGGGGTGAAATCCACCCTTGAATTAGACCCCCAAAAACACACTACTTTATAAGAGTTATACTTATTTTTTTCTTTTAAAACAAATTCAAGTAGTTTTAATTAAAAAATGGAACATATTTTTTAGATTTTAATGTTTTTCTAAAAAAAGCTAATAATTTAATTATTTCATATTGTGGCGGCAATAGATAATTTTAATTTTAAAATTTTTTTATTAACCGCACAAAAACAAACGTAGTAAGCTAAATTCTGTCAAGTAGTCATTGAAAGTTTACTTGACAGAATTTATTTAGTCAATAAGCTAGTGGACAGAAAATAAAATATATTATTATGAATTATTATAGAGAAGCAGTTAAAAATAGTTTTTTGAGTGGAAATTCAAATATTTGTTAAAAAATATTCATAGATTTTAAAATTCATTAAAAATAAACTAATTGTATAATTTTCAAGAAAATAGAAATAAATTTGTTAGAATTTATTTCTTTGTTAAAAATTGAATATAAGTGGTGAAATCTAACCACCACAACTGGTGACCCCGACAAAAGAAAACAAAAACAAAAATTAAGTATTGCTGATGAATTGGAAACTTTATAAATTAATTCTTATATGAATGATTTGGGATTCGGACTATTTCCTCATCAACACTATAGAAATCAACCATCAACCATCAAGAAACGCTCCTGTCAATTAAAGAAGCGCTCCTGTCAATTAAAGAAGAGCTCCTGCTAAAAAAAGAAACGCTCCTGTCAATTAAAGAAGAGCTCCTGCTAAAAAAGAAACGCTCCTGTCAATTAAAGAAGAGCTCCTGCTAAAAACGAAGCTCCTGTATATTAAAGAAGAGATCCTGCTAAAAACGAAACACTCCTGTCATACAAGAAGTGCTCCTGACACCAAGTATTTTACTTTTTCTTTTTAAATATTTTAAAAATTTTAAAGTAAATTTATTATATATAAAGTTAGAAATTTTCACAAATTCTTTTCTATTAGAATTAGTTTTAGTATTAAGTTTATTTTTTTTTTGGAGTGTTAACGTTTGTTTTTGTGCAAAAATGAACTTGAACGCGGGTGATGGTAATTCTACTATTTCTGCAGTATCTATTAAACCTGCACCATTTTGGAGAAATACTCCACAACTTTGGTTTGATAGGTTAGAGGCGCAATTTAGGCTTGCAAGAATAACTTCTGAAGAAACCAAATTTAATTATGTTTTCACAGCTTTAGATGGGGAGACTATTCGTGTAGTTAGTGACTTAGTAAAAGAACCTAACGTTAATGAACCATATACTACTTTAAAACTTAATTTAATTCAAAGGCTTTCAGCCAGCGAGGTATCAAAGCTGAATCAATTACTTAATGATTTTAGTCTAGGAGATCGACAACCATCTCAATTGCTTCGTGATATGAAGGAATTAGGTGGGGACAAAGTCTCAGACGAACTATTGCGTTCACTTTGGTTGCAGCGTTTGCCAGAAAATATCCAAGCAATTCTATCTTGTACCCCTGGTAATTTATCAGAATTAGCTAAATGCGCTGACAAAATTACGGAGGTTTACAATAAACCTAAAGTTTTTGCATGTTCGAATCCAGTCGAAAGTAATTCTGAAAACTCAGTGCAGGATCAATTGAGGTTACTAACCAAGCAATTCAAAGATTTTGAGCTCAGGATGTCAAAGCAACAATTCAGATTTCCTCGCTCTAGATCTCGTTCGAGGACAAAAAGACACATAAACCACGATGGATCGGAAGGAAGATCCACTTTATGTTGGTATCATTCGAAGTTTGGTGACAAGGCAAATAAATGCGTAAAGCCTTGTTCATTTGTTTCGGAACAAAAAAACTAGATAGCCTACCAACTCAGGCGGCAGTTGCAACAGGCCAACTAATTAGCCGCCTATATATCTACGATTATTCTACACGTCAAAATTTTTTAATTGATACCGGAGCCGATATTTCTGTCATACCAGCAACTTCAACTGGAAGATTACCACCTTCTAGTTTCAAACTTTTGGCTGCAAATCAGTCAGTTATCAACACTTATGGTCGAAAGTCCCTAGAATTAGATTTAGGACTTCGTCGTTCTTTACAATGGAACTTTGTTATTGCTGATATAAGTAAACCTATTATTGGAGCGGATTTCCTTTCTTATTATGGATTATTGGTCGATATGGGAAAGAGGAAACTTATAGATCCTTTAACTTCAATAAATTCAATCGGAAAATTATGTAAAGGCTCAAGCTCAATTTTATCATTATTTTGCGATCCATCCTTAGATCAACAGATCCAAAGTTTGCTTAAAAAATACCCAACAGTTATAACTGACTCAGGTTTTTGTAACCAAGTTAAACATTCTGTAACTCACAGAATAATTACAAATGGCAATCCAGTTGTCTCTAAAGTTAGGAAATTATCGACTGAAAGACTAGATATTGCCAAAAAAGAGTTTAAATATCTCTTACAACAGGGAATTTGCAGGCCTTCCAATAGCCCTTGGTCTTCACCTTTACATCTTGTTGAAAAGAAAGATGGTAGGTGGCGACCATGCGGGGACTATAGGCGTCTAAACGCTATTACTGTCCCGGATAGATATCCTGTCCCATTAATACATGATTTTACACATCATCTTCGTGGCTGTACAATATTTTCATCTATAGACCTCACGAAAGCGTACCACCAAATACCTATAGATCCAGAAGATATACCAAAAACAGCAATTTGTACGCCATTCGGTCTTTTTGAATTTACCCGCATGACTTTTGGACTGTGTAACGCTGCACAGACGTTCCAAAGATTCATCAATTGGCAACTTCGTCATTTGGACTATATTGGACAGTTTTCAACCAATATTCAATATATTAAAGGTTCAGAAAATGTTGTTGCTGATGCCCTTTCGCGTATCAACGAAGTTAAATGCCCTCCAACTATAGATTTCGAAACCATCGCCAAGGATCAACAAAATGATACAGTTTTACTTGACCTTTTAAAAACAAACGCAAGCAAGTTTTCAAAATTTCCTGTGTTAGGTACAAATGTCGATATTTTTTGTGAAAACTCGCTGAATCGTATGCGTCCATACATACCTAGGAACCATAGATATGAAGTCTTCAAAACTGTTCATAATTTAGCCCATCCTAGTATTAGAGCAACAAATAAGGCTCTCACGTCCAAATATTTCTGGCCCTCAATGAATAAGGACTGTAACGAATGGTCACGAGCCTGTCTACCTTGTCAAAAGAATAAAATTTCACGGCACGTCAAAAATTTTGCAAATTGTTTCAACCCAGTGTCTGAACGATTTAAAACTATCCATATAGACATTATAGGTCCTTTACCGGTATCTGAAAACTTTCGGTATTGCCTAACAATTATAGATCGTTTTACACGATGGCCAGAAGCCATACCCTTACAGGATTGTCAAGCGGAAACTTGTGCTGCAGCTCTTTGCAGGTTTTGGATAGCACGTTTTGGTATACCAGAAGTAATAAGTACAGATCAAGGAAGGCAGTTTGAGTCCGCCTTGTTCCAAGAATTAGGGAAACTTATGGGGTTCAAAAGAAATCGTTCTACTGCCTACCACCCATAATCGAATGGATTCATCGAAAGATGGCATAGAACACTTAAAGCCACATTGTTGAGTTACGATACTAATCGTTGGTCAGAAGCTCTTCCCTTTGTCTTATTAGGCCTTAGAACAACTTTAAGAGAAGAATTTCTAGCTTCACCTGCCGAATTAGTTTATGGTGAAACTATTAGGCTTCCAGGAGATTTTCTGAAGGAAAAATCGTCTGCATTATCTCAAACAGAAGTTATTAATAATTTGCAGAACTTATTCTCTAATATTCGACCTGTTAGATGTCCTGTCAGATCATGCAAAACATAGGTTTTTTAAATTTAAAGAGTTGGATAAATGCTCCCTCGTTTTTGTGAGAGCGGTTCACAAAATGGGTTGGCAGAGTCCCTATGACGGCCCATATTTGGTCGTTAATCGTTCACCATCTTACTTTGAATTAAAAATAAAGAACAAAAATGCGAAAATTTCAATTGAAAGACTTAAGCCCTGTTTCTCATTCCAAAACGATTCAGTGAATTGCGATACGATCGCAAAGAAAGTAAGATATGCAACTCTTTCCTAACAAACCAGTCGACGCGCTGACGCTGCGTCTGGCGGGGGAGTACTGTGGCGGCAATAGATAATTTTAATTTTAAAATTTTTTTATTAACCGCACAAAAACAAACGTAGTAAGCTAAATTCTGTCAAGTAGTCATTGAAAGTTTACTTGACAGAATTTATTTAGTCAATAAGTTAGTGGACAGAAAATAAAATATATTATTATGAATTATTATAGAGAAGCAGTTAAAAATAGTTCTTTGAGTGGAAATTCAAATATTTGTTAAAAAATATTCATAGATTTTAAAATTCATTAAAAATAAACTAATTGTATAATTTTCAAGAAAATAGAAATAAATTTGTTAGAATTTATTTCTTTGTTAAAAATTGAATATAAGTGGTGAAATCTAACCACCACAATATCAAATTAATTTTTTAAACTTTCATTTATTCATCATTTTTATTCACAATAATGACCTTCGCTGAATTCAGCATAAACTTTGATCTCTTAAAATAAAGTATCTAATTAATTTCAAAGTCTAAATATTTATTTGAACGGAATAAAATTAAAAAATCCTCCAAAAATTCACCATTTACACATGTGTAAGCGATTCGGACCCCACGCATGGCAGTACTAAAGATTACGATAACCAGATGTAGAGGCGCTAGAACAGATAGAAGGAAGTCAAGAATGACAGCGAGCTGAAAATGGATGAAAACATAATTGATTAAGATAAAATGAGAAATAAATGACTAACTATACAATAAACATATAAAATAGAGTTTTAATTACACATGTCTCGGTGAAACTAAATTAAACTTTAAATTTTTTGGGTGTTTGTCAAATCAGCTGAAATGCGCGAATTTCTGGTTTTTTGTAGCATATATATTTGGGATTTTAGAAATGGATAAAAGAGTGTATTATAATTTTCCATAAGTGTTCTGTACTCAAGTAAAAAAATTTTTTGGAAAATCTTTCTTTTTGTGATTGATTTAAGTTTTGTGATTGTTTAAATTTCTTTAAAAAGCCTCTGTTTTTGTGATTGTTTAATAAAATGTGAAACTATTAAATCCAAATAAAATAAATAAATAAATAAATTTAAATTTAAAAATTTTGTTGGAAAACCTTTCCTTTTGTGATCGTTTGTGATTGTTAAATTTCTTTCAAAAGTTTTTGTGATTGTTTAAGTTAATAATATGTGGAGTTATGAAATTCAAATAAAATAAATAAATTAATAAAATTTGATTTAAAAAATTCATCATGAGAATTAATCCTTTGAATGTTATAAATTTATTGTTGGCGTATTTTCAAACGCTTAATATACCAAATAGTGAGAATAACTATAATGAAATTCAGCGATCGGAAAAAATCAAACTAATTTCAATAGATGCTACAAATGGATTTTACGACATTGACAAGATTGTCGAAGAATCATTATATTTCCAGGAAGAATACAAAGATCATGATGCAAAAATTATTGAGGATGAAATGCAGCATCACTTCTCTGATGCAATTGAAGCACCCACAAATCAATGTACAGAAGATAATTAGGAAAAAGGCTATGAGTATAAAAAAATGCAGTACAATACTGGAGAAGTGGCAAAAAGAAAAACTTAAATATTGAAACAGTACGCAACAGATTCAAACAAGTTTCATCTGTCAGCCAGTTACGGCGATGGTCTCACATGATTAATAAAGGTGGCACCTATAGAGTAAAAATTGCACGAATTTGTCAATATACACTGGACAATTTTCAATCTGCTATTCAAAACGGTTTAATTATTCATGATCGCGATATACGCAGGTAGGCTTTACAAGTTCAAAAGGAAACTTCTGAAAATTGGTTACAGAAGTTTAAAAAAGCTCATCGAATAACTTCTAGAAAGATAAATAAGTTTATAACACGAAAATTACTGGCAAGTGAGTCAGATCTCCAAACTAAAGCAGATGCATTTGTCGATGAAATTAAGTCATATATACCAAACCTTGGAGTACAAAATTTATATAATTCAGACCAGAGTGGATTTCAGTTAGAAATGCATTCTGGAAGAACATTAGCAGTTGAAGGGGAAAAACAAGTACAATGTGTTGTACAGTCGGTTTCATCGACAACACATAGTTATACTATAAAGCCACTTATATCAGCATCGGGGAAACTTTTATCGCCACTTTTTATAGTATTAAAAGCAAAAGGAGGTCGATTTGGCCCTATAATAGAAGCTCATTTATTTAACCGCTTAATGCACACCTCTGTGACATATACGGGCAATGTTTACCGGCAGAATTGTGCAGCTCCGTGAAAGTCACGGTCACTGTAATTTTATATCTCAAAATAAAATGTCCCGAAAATGTCCTAACTGCGAAGAAAGATAAAGAAGGAAACTTCATAAAGAAACCTAAATTAGTTGTGGACTACAATAACACCATGGGAGCCATCGATAGATTAGATCAACACTTACATGGCTATCATCTAACTAAAAAACGGCGGAAAAAATATTATAAAAAAATATTTATGCATTTATTTGATTTTGCTGTTTTCAAGTCTTATATTTTGTACAAAAAGAATGGAGGAGCGATGGATAATTTGGAATTCAGAACAAAACTGATAGAAGAAATGATAGAAAAATATCACTTGAGTACAAACGTCAAGAAAGCAGGGAGACAGAGACATATGGGACCAATACGACTAACGGAACGATATTTTCCTGGCTTTATTCCTTCAACTGAAAAAAAGGCTGTACGTTATAGAAATTGTGCAGTATGTTGTTCAAGAAAAGATGGCACGGGCAAAAAAATGAGAAAAGAAACAAGATATTGGTGAGAGAGAGGTGAGGTGGGACTCTGCTTGTCTCTACCTTGTTTTAAAATTTACCATACACAATTAAAATATTAAGAAAAAAATTTATTTTGCATAAATTAGTTAAAATAAGCATAAATAATAATTATTTGCAAAAAAAATAAATGATTTTTTTTTGTACCTAAATTGATTAAAAAAAAGTGCATTAAGGGGTTCAGGCGGAAAACGTGTACGCAGAAGCATCAAAATCTGGGAAACTAACTACAGGTAAGCATATTAATAATGATTTTTTAAATAATTCAGCAAATGATCATTTAATAAGCATTTATTTATATTACAGATCACTTTAAAATTTGGTTGGAAGAAATATTTAACCCAAATGTTGGCCCTAAATCTGTACTATTGTTGGATTCTTGGAGTGGTCACTGTGAAAAAGTCATAAAGAAAACGATGCTAAGAAATATAAATCTAAAGGTTAAAACAATACCAACAGGAACAACAGGAAAAATTCAACCACTTGATGTATATGGGTTTCGCATTTGGAAAAATTATGTGCGACATTTTTCAGATAACGTGATTTTAATGAATTATAGCTTAAATTTACATTTAAGAAATAATATAATTAAACTTCAATCACTTGTCCATAACCAGTTATCTTCACCAAGATATGAAAATCTTTTTAAATATTCCTGGTATGAAAGTGTTTACGTCGATGAAAAACCGGACAAGTTTGATAATCCAGTTGAATTCAGTTTTGGAGATTCCTGTAATACACAGTGCGAAATAGAAGGATGTAACAATGTCGCTGTAATACGTTGTGGTTGGTGTAAAAAATCTTTATGCTTCAAACATTTTTGAGTTCAACTCTCCGCGTGAGTAGACGTTAATTTTCCAATTTTACTGTTATCCAAAACAAAGAAGACTAAAAATATCAATAAAATTAATAAAATATTAAAAATTTACTAATAGTGATAAATAAGTACCAAGTGACAATCAAGTGCCTTGACACTTTAAGTACACTTCAGTGAGTGGCAAATTCAGTGTCATTACACATGAAATCATAAGCATAAAACATAATTTTCAGTTATGTCAAAACCTCTCAGAAGATTATAAAAATATAAGTGAATTTAAAGTGAATAATTTAATAAGTGATATTTAAATATACTCATCAAAAGCAATAATTAACATAAACATAGTTACAAAATAAAAATAAAAACATAAAACAAACATAAAATCATTGTGAATATTTAACTAATTAAGCTGTCACTTGACAGTTAAAGCTAATCACAATCTCTTACAAAACTCTTATACAATTAATCACAATCTCTTATAAAAACATTAGAAATATAGTTATTAAAAATACTTAGAAATCATTATAAAATTAAGTAAAAATAAATACAAAGAAAATTATCAACGTAAAGATTAAGAATCAATGAGCTACGTAGCATAGAGATAATGTCCTCTTACGAAGGGATGCAAAACACTATTATAGAACAAAGAAAGGTCATCGAACAATTAACCAAAGAGATCAATGAATTGAAAATAAACTTGAACAACTCAAAACAAACAACTCAGCCTGATACGAGGGACCGGCAAAACTAACAATTGAATGCTCTGAGTCCAATGCAGAATACTCCAACACGGAACAGTCTGTAAACGAATATGCAACAGATGAAGAGGAGCTTAAATATGAATGTAGAACAGGTGAGCAGTTAAGAAAAAGGAGGAGAACAAAAAAAAATCGCCTCCAAAAATACCTGTAGATAATAAAATAGCAACAAATGCAAATAATGGAAACAATATCAAGACAGCAATGAATCAGCGTCATATGCCCCCGCCCATCTTTGTGAGCAACGTGGAGAACTTTACCACATTCAGAAATGAAATAATAAAAGAATTCAAGGAATCCGTGCAATTTAAAGTGCAATCAAACCATAAAAAAAAAATCACGGTATTAAATGTCGACGACTATAGAAACATTAAGAGGGTGCTAGATAACCTTAAGAAAGAAACACATGAATTTTTAAAAAATAATCCTAAGATGAATACGAAGGAAATCGAATACCACACATATCAATTAAAAGAGGAAAGAACTTATAGATTCGTGACAAGAGGGCTACCAAGTAGCATGCAAGTAAAGGATATCAAACATAAGTTGGAAAACCTAGGTCACGAAGTAAAGTATATTAAGAACATATTTAAAGTCATAACAAATGAAAAAAAAATAAAGGAAAAAATAGAATTCCCTCTCTTTGCAGTCGAAATTAAACAAAGTGCCAACAACACAGATGTATTCAAGATTACAAGCACGCTCCACTGTAAGGTATCAGTGGAAGCACCAAAAAAATCAAAAAGTATACCTCAATGTACTAACTGCCAAAAACTAGGGCATAGCAAAGGTTTCTGTAATAGAACACCAAAGTGTGTTAAATGTGCACAGAACCATCACCTTAAGGACTGTAATAAACAACCTGAGGAAGAACCAACCTGTGCGTTATGTCTAAATAAAGGTCATACCGCTAATTACAGAGGATGCCCGGTATATCAGGAAAAATTAAAAAGCACCAGACCTAGTAAAACAACGGTATTAAGCAGAATACAAACATACAAAGAAAAAAGCAAGCCCATGTCAACACTAGAGCCTGACATAACTTATGCTCAAGCAACCAGAAGGAACTTGGCTATGGTCTCAAATTCCTCAGCAGATATCCCCAAAGATAACTCAAATAATATGGATTCCAGAGAATACGAGATTATCTCTCTGCTTAAGCAAATACAAAGTACACTAACAAACTTAAATGAAAGAGTGGAAAAGCTGGAACAAAGCCACCCTAGGCTTAAGCCAAAAAAAAAGCAAAGAGCCCAGCTAAAAGTAAATCACAGCAATGAACCCACTGCTCAAGTTGATTACCTGGAATGCAAATGGGTTAATCGGAAAAGTTCTTGAATTGGAAAATTTCATAATCACAAATAATATAGACATTGCGCTCATTTCTGAAACGCATTTTACAAGTAAAAACTACATAAAGCTGAAAGGGTACCAAGTCTACTGGACTAATCACCCCAGTGGAAGAACGAGAGGTGGAACAGCAGTAATAGTTAAGAACAATATATCACACTCTCAACAGTTAGAAATAAAAGAAAATTATATTCAAGTGACGACAACTTCAGTAACAATAAACTCGATGAACGTAAACATAGCAGCGGCCTATTGGCCACCGAAGTACAAACCTACCAAGCAACAAATAGATGTAGTAATCAAGAAACTGGGAAATAAGTTTATAATGGGAGGGGACTTTAACATTAAGCATACAGCATGGGGAGCAAGATTAATAACTCCCGGTAAAGGGAATGAGTTATTAAGAGTAATAAATGAAAACAATGGTGAGGTCCATTCCTCGAGAAATCCTACATACTGGCCAGCGGACTCTAACAAGATACCGGATCTCCTAGACTTCTATATAACTAAGGGGTTCTCTTCTGGATATACAGAGGTTAAAGATGTCTATGACGGAAATAAATAAGATCAAACTTAAAACAAGATTAACTAACAAATTCACAAACTGGGAAGAATTCAGGAAAAACCTCCAAATCGATATAAGCCTAAGATCTACACTCGAAAAAAGAGAAGACATAGAAATCCAAACGAAAAAATTAATAGAACAAATTAAAACAGCAGCTATTATAGCTACTCCTTGGATAAAAAGTGTGCGAAATGCACTAGGTCTATAACTATAACATTAACTGGGTAGAGCAGGAAATACTTCGATACGCCGCCAAACATGAAAAAAGGTTATTATACCACCCAAACACTGAAGCAATAAAATTACTAGACACAACTAACAAAATCAGACGTCTCAACAAAAGAAAACCACACAATCTAACATAATTTGTCAAAGCTAAGAGGCATTGATCAATGGACCAACTCCTCCAGCAAACGGATACGTAATAATATAAGTTAGTTAAGTTAATATATGTCAAATATACTATTAAAATAATATTAATTAAGATAGTAGTAAGCATAACACTGAAAAAAAAAAAAATTACTGTCGAGTATTCGTGAAATAATGAACAAAGTAATATTAAAATGAAAAAAAATTTTGCAAAGAAAAAAATTGCACTTTAGAAAAATTCCTATCAATAACAACAAAAAAAAGAGAAAAACTCGTGAAAACGACAGCCAAGGACTTTGGAATTTGAGAATCTTTTTTTTTTTTGAGTTTAAAAAAAAAAAGGAGTAATGGTGTAACAGGGATTTTACCAGACGTCTCAACTTAATTGATATCAAGGAGGACTTAAATCTTTATTAGTTTCTATGAACGTACTGATATGTCAGGCCCCATCAACGGAAGAAGACTTATTAAGTATTTAGATTAGATTCTTAATTCATTTAGAAAAAAAAAATATATATATATTTATATGATAAGTTTTGTCCCTGCTCAGTTAGAGAAACCCAAGAAAAAAAAGAAAAGAATTTCCTTTTGTTTCTTTCAGGAACGTTTGCTGGGCCCATCAAGCAACAAAACCAGAAAAAAAAATTTCACGTAAGGTTGGTTTATAATTTTTTTTTACTATTCATAGTTCTTTTCTTTTATTTTTAATTAAGGCTAATTTTGGGTTTTGAGGTTAGGTTTAGTTTCTTTTGGATTAAGTTTGGGTAAGAGATTAAATAAAAACTTGTTATAATGCTTTTATAATAGGAAATAATAACTTAATTTTTGTAATAATTAAATTTAGGAATTAGTTTTGATTTCCTTTTTTTTTGATCAACTTCAAATTAGTTCGAGTTCTTGTACATAAAATTAAAATTACTCTTTCATTTTGGGCAGTATGCCATAAATTTTTTTATTCAATAAATAATATAGTTGTAATGTTTGAGTAAATTTTTTTTTATTAAGATGTCCTAATCCCGTTTCCCTTATATAGTCTATTTTTTCAGGTCTTAACTCCTTTGTCACGAGTTCTTTTTTTTTCCTCCTGTTTAGTTTTTCTCTTTCTGCGGCATGCAGTCCCCCTTTTAATCGAGCCTAGCGCTCTAGTCTTTGGAATTTCCTTTTCAAGTAGCGAGAGTATCAGATTGTCGTCGGCAAGAACCACCCCTCCAATTCTATCACTATAGCCGGCTAGCGAGCTCGCTACGACTGCCGATAAACGACAACTGCTAAATCGTGCCTATGTTTGGTCCTCAGGAGTATGGACCCCTGCATAAAAACATATGGTCACGTAACACATTGGCATAGGTAAAAATTATGAATAAGTCTTAAAACTTTGGATAAAGTTCATTGAGTAAATTTAAGAAGCATTGTAGGGTGAAAAAGTAGAAATGGAATCAGCGAATGGGAAAAGGCACAATAAGTATAAACAACGAAGTAAATGAAAGAGTTTAAAGATGTCGACCTCAGCGAACGTACTTCAATTAGTTTATCTTAATTAAATTAATAAAAATCTATCTTCTAATATAATATAGTTTTTAAGTTCAAAAAATTTGGGTCTCAAAACAAATGTTAAATACATTAAACATAAAGGGTATAGCGGGATTAGCATGGCCAAATGGGGGACTTACTTATGTCAGTTATTTATTAAGGGGAACTGTACAATAATATAGCGTTTTAGCCCTTTATCACCAATAGTTTTGCAGATAATTATAAAAATCTTCATAACTAAGAGGTCAGGAAAAATTTTTTTTTCTCTTGAGCTACTGGATCAAATCAAATGCAACAAAGAAAAATTATAGAGCCATTGATTTTTGTCAATCTATATATTAATACGCAAGGCGTTTTTTGTACTCCCTTTTTAAGGTATTTATAATCGATTTTACTCAAAATAGTTTCATTCGAAAGGAGACGTTGCAAAAATGTGCGGAATGAAAAAATTATTTCAAAATTTTACAGTTGTCACTCGCAAATGAGTCATGTTCTTTCCCATATAAAATGTATTGAAGAAAAAAACAAAAAAATGTAACAAACCAAAAAGTGTAAGTGTGGCACTACTAAAAATAAGTAGATCCACACGGAGATGGTTCTAGGGCCAGTAAAAAGGGACGCTGATAAAAGGCGGCAAACTAGGTGTGACAGTTCATTCATGTGCAAGATGGAGGACAGATTTATGGAATAAATACAAAGTGATATATGTGAAAAGGCCATTCCTAACGTAGTTAAACTAATAGTAATGATTGTAAAAGTGAAGAGGAATAAAACAATTAATAACTATCCTCAATTCTTTACAGATTGATTAAATAAATATACTTAAAGAAATCGATTCTTTACAAATAATATAAAGGCAAAGCAGAGCCATTTTGCTTCTATAGGAATATATGAATATAATGTATATGAATATAAAATCAGTATTCTTCTCAGTATTCTTCGCTATGATTTCAATATAATTGAATAAATTAATTAAGTGCTTAATACTGCGATTTGTGCTAAATTCTTCAATCTGTGCTAATCTGTTGTGATTATTATTTATATAATGTACTAATCTTGAATTTCGACAACTGGAAAATCCTAGTAATTATTTATTAAGTCTAGTACTCGTATAAGCAATCAGGGCCCACGCATGACAGCACTAAAGATTACTAAACCAACATGTAGAGGCGCTAGAACTGATAGGAGGACAGTATAAGAGTGACAGCCAAGTGTCAAGGAATGAAAATATAATTAGTTAAGATTGAATAAGAATAAATGAATAAATGTAAAATAAATATGTTAAATAGAATTATGATTACACTAGTTATATATTATTTATTTAACATTTAAATAAAAACACTCGAACCCTTCGAAAAAAAAAGTATCAAAGAGGTCATTCATATTGTACAGCAGAATACCATTTGATTTACACACATTTAATCCTATGTTGTAACATCTTCCACGGAACATATAAATTCTTTCATTTTGTACAGATCGTGTAGCTATTATCTCTAGTCATCATCACTATCTCGGCTACTGGGTAATTATTCTGGATAATTATGCGTCGTTAATAATTTTTATAATATTTCCACAGGTCGTATTATACGTGACAAATATCGAGCAAATGATAGACAAGGGATCATATTACGCACATAAGCAAACACATTTATGCATGTCTTTTTTCGTTTCGCTTGAAATATAAATTATTGCATTTATTACTTCACATTCATCGATATAGGCTGAGTTCGGAAATGCATCAATACTTTAACAATGCAATGCCATGAGTTCGTAAATGTCAAAATGCAAATCTGATACAATGTCATGAGTTCGAAAACTTTTACGATTGTATTAGATGCGCACGAATCCCGTAGTAAGTGTGTGGCAGCAGCAAACACCCTGTTGTAGGAGCAGTGTCAACCCTACAACACTACTACCAGCCTTACTTATTACATATTGACAATTAAAAAGGAATTAGATACTTTTTGACAGCTTGCTAGATGGAGACGTCATTACCATTGCTATTCATCCTCAAAATTTGTGTGCATCTCACGATTGATTATAAATGTGATTATTAAAATATATTATATTTATAAATATAAGTGGGGTTTGTGTATTATTTCAACCATAAATCTACAAGTGCATCAAATTTTTTGTTGATGCAGTATTGAATAAGTTCAGTATTATGGATTCAAAGTAATTATATACAGTTTTGGTATTTTATACATCTTTTATATTATATTATAGTTGTATTTTTTAATTAACTTCAAATTCTAGAAATGATAATTGGACACACGAAAGAAAAAATTGCTGCTGAGCACTTAATACATTTATGAACTTTAATTTGGTTGCAATGTATCAGAGTTGTCATCTGACAAAAGTATCTAGATAGTATTACTCCAATGTATCAATACATTCTCGAATTCAGTCACACTTAGAATTACAAAACATTTTGCATAGTTAAAAATGAGTAAAAAGTGTATAAATTGTAACAAGATAGTGCATCAAGTTGAGTCAAGTTATAAGTGACAAAAAAGAAGCAAGATTATACAGTCATTTATTTAAAAATTAATATATCGATAAATGACATACTCTGTGGCAAGTACCGTCATCTGTTTTATAGAGAAAAAGCAAGTACAAGAACAGCTTCTGTTAGCGATGTACCTGGTAATTCCGATCATAGTGACAGTGATGATGGAATGTCAAGTTCAGATCAAGATTTTCGCCTTTCTACCTCTGATATAAACTATATAGCATTACTTTTTCAACGTGTTGTGTCTACGCATAGATATTGTATATTATGTCAATCTACAAATAATATCCATAGAATACCGTTTGCAACTCGTTGTGTTAAAAAAATATCTTAATACCACTTGATGCTCGTTGCTGTAGTTGTCATGTGATTGGATGAGGATGAACTCGCTTTATTGCGTGCAGTTTTAAATACTAGCAAAGTAAGTGAAAAGGAAATTGTTTCTTTTTTGAACTTACTATTCATACAGAGTACATTATCATTGTTCGATAGAATAACAGAATTTTATTCTATGCCTGAAAAGCATAGTTAAAAGCTATCACTGGTTTTACTTGGGCAGGTATAAAGAATTTCTTAGTTTATTAACTTCTACGAGAATTACAAGTAATCGGACTGTATCACAAGCTTGAGTTATATTTCTTTTTAAGTTACGTAATGGAAATTCGAATAGTATTATTGCTAATATTTTTGGACTAAAGCAGGAACAAGAAGTATCTGATTTCTTCAATAACGTAATGAAAAGCTTTGAAAAAGATATTCTACCTAATTTTTTCGGCTATAACTGTACATTCTAATACAACACATACTGCACGAAAATTATTGGTTGCTAGTGAAAATCAACTCATATTAATTTTTGATAGCACCTATTTACGCCATCGAAAAAGTCGTAATAATTACTATCAAAGGAAATCCTACTATGGTCAGAAAAAAGCTCATATATGCAAGCAATTTACAATTTCTACTATAAATGGATACTTTGTAGATATAGCAAGACCTTTTGTGGAGCTGTGAACAATACAACAATCATGAAACAAATCTTAGAACATCCAAATTGGCATAAAACCGACTTATTAATAGTCAATTGAGGATTTCATGATGCAGTTGATTATATAACAAATAAAGGTTATATTGCTTTTATGCCCACGTGTTAGGGTAGCAGAGATCAACTAACAACAGAAGAAATTTCAAGAAAAATAACAAAATTACCTTGGGCAATCGAGGCAGTTCACGGGATGATAGCCGAAATATCGTCTATTGCACCACATTTTGGAGAACAAATGTAACGAGCCCGCAAGCGCGAATTTCGCAAAATATTGTAAAATGTTAATTTTTTTTTGACCTTCCATTCCTTTGATCTACTTACCCAACACGCAAATTACATCATCCGTAATTCAAATACCTTTTGCGTTGGACTAAATTCCGACGGAAATATATGATTTTGTTTGCTTGAAAAATCTTTCTGTTTGTAAAGTATTTTTGATGCAGACAAAATTCTTAAGAATTTTCTCATCAGAAATGATTATCACAAATAAAATTAACTTCCCACACACTCTATGCAAAATTGCATAGATTAAAACAGTAGCGTACCTAGGGGGGGGGGGGGGGTGGTAGGTGCGGTCCGCCCCGGGGGGCAATATTTTAGAGGCGGCATTTTTTATACTTTTGCAAATTTATGTATTTGACTATATATATAATGAATAACAATAATGTTTCGTTATCAACAGAAGTAATGAATATGGTAAATATGCAATTTAACTAAAACTTGAAAAGTTATTAAATTTGAGTGTGGTTTCAAGTAATGACGAAGTTTTATTAATATTATTATATCTATTCGTTTATTTTACCATGCGTTTATTGTATATAGAGGCGGTGCTTCCATATGTGCAAATAGTTTACTGACACCGGGCGCTAAATTTGAGAGCCGGATTTTCATTCCTTAAATTTATATTTTTAAAAATCTTTTTTACTGTATCTTTATATGAACATTCATATTCATATATGATACCCAGTGGTAAATATACATAGTACACTAACTGCAAACACACTTAAAGTTCTGTGTTTTTATATTGATCCCTAACACTATTTCACTGTTTCGTGTGCTCCTGTTATACATTAAACATCATATACAATACCCACTTCATGCACATATGATCATGCTATGCTGGGCACGTGTCTCCAAGAATCTTGTTAAATGATTCTATAAATAGAACTATTGTATGTGAATTTGGAATGAACAGTCGCATAGAGTGCTACGTAGGTTTAGTTAATGATAATTTATCATTCGTAGTGCATGTACGAATTGTGAAATTTTAGTTTTCAGTCAGTGTAAATTCTTTAAATTCAATAATTTATTATTTAGTGTAAAACTTGAAAATCGATTCGTAAGTATACCATACTATATTAAATTTCGATTTGATTTCTAAAACTTATTTTTTAATATTTCACTAGAATGAAACGGATAAAAGAAAGTGGAGCTTCATTTAGAAAAAAAAAGAAGCTTAGGGAGGAAATCCAGAACAAAAATGCTGGAGCTATGCACAAATACATCACTGTATCCAATGAAGAAACTTCTTTTAACGTAGTTGAAGCTCAACAACCTGCTCCAAGTACTAGTGAAGTAGGTGGTTTATCAAGCTCTGATGAAGGTAGTTTTGAGCAAACTATACCCTCTTTTTCATTGAAAGATATTGGACAATGGCCTACTGAGATTGACGACAGTACACGAGTTCACCTAGTACGTCAAGGTTCATTTGAAATCCAAAATTTAGATTCTGATTTCAATGATGGAGTAATCCGTCCAGGTAAAACAATCAAAGGTGAAACCAGAAAACTTACTCGTGACTGGTTTTTTTCAAATTATGCCAAACGGTGAAAAGATGTTAAGATCATGGATGGTGTATTCACCATCGAAGAAAAGTGTTTATTGCTTTTGTTGCAAACTTTTCTTAAATCGTTTGCAATCCAGTTTTAATTCACAAAATGGTTTTAAGAAGTGGTGGAAGCTCAATCCCAAAATATATGAACACGAGTCGAGCACACTACACATTCGTTCATTTACTCAATGGAAGGAGTTAGAAATTAGACTTGGACATGGCAACACTATCGAGAAACTACAACAACAAAATATTGAAAAAGACATAAAAAAATGGAAGGAAGTTTTTAGAAGAATCCTTGATGTAATTAGATTCCTGGCAAAACAGAATTTAGCGTTTCGAGGTCACCGTGAAGAATTTAATCGGGAAGGCCAAAGTTCATTGGAAAATAAAGGAAATTTTTTGGAACTTGTTGAATTGTTGGCTAAATACGATCCAGTATTGCGTGAACATGTACTAAAAGTTAAGATGGGGAACAAATATAGTATCACTTACTTGTCACCGAAGATTCAGAATGAGTTCATAGAGCTTTTGGGAAACGAAGTGAGAAAAACAATTATTGCACAAATAAAATAGGCTAAATACTTTTGTATGATATTTGACAGTTCTCCGGATATTTCTCACAAAGACCATATCAGTCAAATTATTAGATATGTAATTATTGATGGCAGTGAAGTAAAAGTTGTGGAATCGTTTATTGACTTTATGGAAACTAAAGGTAAAACTGCTGAAGAAACTGCAAATATAATTTTAACTAAATTAGAAAATGACGGATTAGATATACAAAATTGTAGAGGACAAACGTATGATAATGCTGCGGTCATGGCAGGAAAGCACACTGGTGTTCAAAGTCGCATTAGAGGAGTAAATCCAAATGCAGAATTTGTGGCATGTACAAATCATTCTTTGAACTTGGCATGTGTACATGCATCTTCTGTAGCTTTAAATTCCATAACATTTTTTGGAGTTATTGAACACTTATTTTCATTCTTTTCGTCTTCTACCCATCGGTGGGATATTTTAATTTCTGCTACTGGCCAAGGTGTTAAGCTGATTATAGAAACCCGTTAGAGTGTAAGAGGAGATGCGGTAACTATTGTAAAAAAACATTTCCTTAACATTTTAAGTGCCTTGGAAAACTTAACATCCGAAGAAGAAAATATTAAAACAAGATCAGACGCTGGAATATTACTAAGTTCAGTACAATCTTTTTCTTTTTTGTGCTACCTTAATTTGTGGGAAGCTGTTCTTTTGGAAATTAATGACACGCAACAATATCTACAAACAAAAGGGTTAAATATCTACCAAAGTGAATTAAAGCTGAATTCCTTACAAATGCATTTCGTAGAACAAAGGGACACACTAGTACAAAATGCAGTTACTACAGCCAAAAAAATTTGTGAAGAGCTAGAGATATCCATTGAGCGTCGTGTTCGGAAGAAAAGAATTATGTATGGCGAAAACTCGTGGGGCTAACTTTAGAAGAAGAAATACGAAGAGAAATGTTTTTATCATTAGATAGAGTTGTCCAGGAAATAAAAGTACGATTTGAACACTTGCGTGTTCTTGCAGCGAAATATTCCTGCATACTACCAGCTAATCTATTAAACGAAAGTTTTGAATGTCTAGTTCATAATTTTGTTGATATTGACGAAGAGCAGTTTTATATGGAAAGGAAAAGGTTTCAAAATTTTATGTCTGTACCTGCTCTACAACAGCAATCAAACCGTTTAAAAAATGAGCAAGGGCCTCTTGAACTTTTAAAATTCTTTCAACAATATAGGTTGGAAAACTCTGTTCCGAACATAGTAATACTGTTAAGAATTTTTTTAACAATAGGCATCAGTGTCGCTAGCTGCGAAAGGAGCTTTTCGAAATTAAAGCTAATTAAAAATTATCTTCGCTCGACAATGAGTGATTGCAGACTGCGAAACCTAGCGATACTTTCTATAGAAAAGGAACTGACAGATAATATCAATTTTGACAATGTTATTGAAGACTTCTCAAATAAAAAAGCGAGAAAAATAAATATATAAACATACATAGATTTCATATTTATGTGTTATGTGTTAAAAGAAATAAATAGTATTTTTTATTTATTTATGTTCAGTAATTGTTTAGAACCCTATTTTGATTTTTGCTGAATTCAGAGGGGCGGCAAAATTGGAGACCGCCCCAGGTGACAAAAGCTGTAGTTACGCCACTGGATTGAAATGAAAACTTAATAATGAAAATTAGAATCAGTCTTAAGACCGCACTTCAACCCTAAAATTTAACGATAGTGTTTTTATATAGTTTTTTTTAATATAATCGTAATAGTTCATAATAGTTTTATAATAATAAAATATTGATTATAAATAAATGTGTTTTTTTTTGTTAAAGAACAAAATCCATAACTTAATTCGCATGTTAAAAAAACTTTTCTTTTTTTTTTTCTTCTTTCTAAAAATTGTGTTCTTTTGTGTTGGCTAACACGCGTAGGTTATTTTTTTTATTTCCTTTGAGTACGTACCGTTTAAAATGTATTGTTTGCCTTTGGCGTTGCAGCCAATTTTGATTGTCGGCAGTCAAACGAAATAAATAATTTGTTCAAACGCACCGCAGAATTTTTCATTGTCGCCAGTCAAAGGAAATAAATAATTTGTTCAAACGCACCGCGGAATTTTTGACTGTCGCCAGAAGATATATATATATGGCAAGGCACGTATAAACTTTGCGCGTGTTGCGATATACATTTTTTGTTTGTTTTTTTTTTAAAAAATAGGAGGGATCGCGATTGTGAAATAAAAAGGGAATCAGTGAGTCGGTGAGAGTCAGTTAGTTGGTGGCAGATCGCGACGGTGTTGCTGTTAGGACTTCGACGTGATATGACGTTGGAAGTAAATTGTGTCCAGTAATTTTATAAAGAATAATATGATATTTGAACTAGATGTTTACGTATATATCACGTTGAAGACCGCATTGAAATATCTTATTTCTTACATAGGCACCGACATTTTTTTCAACCCCTAGATTTATTTCAATTGAAGTGGTCACAGGTGATCATCCGGGCCCAACATGTAAATTTACTCTCGTAGACCGCATGCCCACCGGTGCCCATGCCCATTTTGTCTTGCACATTCTAGCTTTGATGAGTTAAAACTTGTTTATACAGTTTATAATGTTTATACAGTATGTTATTACAATGTATTAGCCCAGTACGAAAAAACAATCAGTTATATTTGTGCACGGGCATTAGATAGATGTGCGTAATCCTGTGTTAATTAAATTAATAAATTAATATTATATATTACATTAAATTAAGTTAATTAATATTATATATAATAATAAAAAATGACAAAACGAGGGCTTACTGAGAGTGAACTTGAACACGAAATTGAAATTTGTTTGAATCAGATGAAGAAAGCGTGACTGATTTTTCTGACGATTCAGTTGATTACAAGGATTATAAAACAGAATATACATCAACACCATCGGATTCTGCAGAAAGCATTGAAATATCATCTGCAAATTCATCAGACATATCAGATTCAGAAAATGAACTTCCTGTACCTTCATGTTTTGCCAGCGTGGGATCCTGTTACTGGTAGTAGAAAAACGTTTACAATAACTCCTCAAAATTTCCAATTGATTTTCACAATTACTTCATAGATGACGAAGTAATAGCCTTATTTATGACAGAGACGAATAAGTTCGCTTTGCAAAATATAAAACCAAAGCCAAAGATAAAACCATAGTCAGATACTGACCCTTTGGAAATGAGAAAATTCATTGGAATGTTACTATGGATGGGTCTTCTTCCGCTTCCGAAAATTCGAGATTACTGGTCCACAAATACATTATATGGAAATAATATATCCAAAATTATGACTAGGAATAGATTCGAACAGTTATTGAATAACCTTCATTTTTGCGATAATATGCAAAGGGATGAAAACGACCTATTATACAAAATATCCGCTATACTTAATATGATTAATAAAAAATTTCAACAGGACGTCGTTCCAGGAGAAGATGTTTGTATTGATGAGAGCAACGTGCCCTTCCATGGGCGAATATATTTCTGACAATATATACCAAACAAACGGCATAGATATGGAACTATATATTGGATAGATATATACAGGAAAAGAAAAGGGGGATGGTGTTTCTGTTGGAGAAAAAGTGGTGATGGAATTAATGGATGGTTTACTAGATTCAGGAAGAACTCTCTACACAGATAATTGGTACACTAACGTACCATTAGCAAAGACGCTTATAAACAGACACACGCACTTGGTTGGAACTTTACGTTCTAATAGAAAAGATATTCCTAAATAAGTAATACAAAAAAAGCTAAAAAAAGGAGAAATAATACGCCAACAAAATAAAGATAAAACTGTAGTATTAAAATGGAAAGACAAAAGAGATGTTCTGATGTTAAGTACAAAGCACAATGACTCTATGATAAACTTAAATATTAAGGGCAAAGAAATCCGTAAACCAGCCATTGTGATAGATTCCAACAAAGGAAAGGCTTTTATAGATTTGTCAGATCAAATGGAAGCGTATACACCATATTTACGAAGAACTATAAAATGGTATAAGCGACTGGTATTCCATCTTATTACTGCTACAACCGTAGTGAATGCTCATTATTTGTATAAAAAAGTTAGTCGTAAAAGGGTGAAACTTACCAAATTCAAAGAATTTCTTGTACTTGCAATGACAATTATAGATTCATCACCGAGAATTTCAACTCCCTCAACGTCTACTGTACATATCTTAAAAGAAGTTGAAGGCCAGAAAAGGCAAACAAGAAAACGATGCCGTCTTTGCTACGAACGAATTTCCATTTCCAAAGTACCTGCTTATGCTCGTAAGAATGCCAAAAAAATTAATACAATTTGTGAAAAATGCAAAATACCAATTTGTTTCGACTGTTTTCAAAAATATCACAAAAATGTTGCATAAAAGACTCACTAAATAAGTTGTAGCACAAATATTGAATATAATACATATATTATGTTCTAAATGATTTTTTACTTTTATTTTACCTTGAAAATCTTAAAAACTCGTCAATTTTGTTTGATTTAAAAAAAATTGTTTTAAAATGAGGCTATGTCAAATTAACTAAGTCCGCTATATCTCTTCGAGGGACCGGCGAATGGACTACTGTACATAAATTAAATTTAAATCATGCCCACCAGTGTACAAGCGGTCCCCAGGTAAAACATATCGTGTGCCCACCCGTGAGCACGCGGGCCGGTAATTTGCTTGCGGAGTGACCCACCGGTGGACATGCGGTCTTCAACGTGATATAAATGTATATATATATATATATTTATGTATATAACAGTTAAATTATACGGATCTTCGAGATTTTTTTTTTTTGGAAAAAAAAAACAGTCAGGAAGTAATTAGTGAGTCAAGTTTTGGAAAGTGGTATGAATAATAGAATTATACGAATTTTTCTTCGGAAAACATTGGGAAAAAAAACATTGTGGTGTAATATACTGTGGCAGTACTAATTCGGCCACCTTCTTCAGATCAGAGATTCTGACAGGAAGCACACTTACTTGGTGACAACTAACCTAAGAAGTAACTCACGCGATAGTTGAAACGTTTCATATGCTTAATGTAATTTAGTGAATAGTATTTTGTATAGTATATAATTATAATAATCAAGAATAAATAATATAAAGAAATTATAATAAATTGTTATAATATATACCTATAATCTAATTAATTTTATTTTATACTTTATCAATTTTTCGATACTTACCTTTTCATTCCATTTTTCTAAATTTTTATAAATTCAAAATTTCCGTTAATTCTATTTCTGATCACGCGAGACCATGTATCACGCGAATAAGAATATTTCAATTCTTATCTTTTACAAAACTCGATACCATGCAGATAAGAAATTCAAGTGCATAATATTTCAGCTGCGTGAACTAAACAAAATTCTAATGCACGGATATGTGCATGAGAAATATGATATTGCACTCATGTGCTTATCAATTTAATTTCAATGTGCAATGATATATTGCCCATTTGTTCTTTTAATTCATATACACAGATATGTTCTTATTTTGTGAATTATGATATTTAGATCAGCGGTTCTTAACCTATGGGTCGCGACCCAAAATTGGGTCGCGAAGCATATTTCTTGGGTCGCGCTGAGTCGAACCAAAAAAGTTAGTAATACACCAAATAATAAGTAATACCAACACCTTGTAATATACTTATAATATAGTTAATTTTAATTACTTACCTTTTTATTCCATTCTTCAAAATTTTAATAAATTCAAAATTTCCGATAATTCTGTTTCTGATACTTAGTATCACGCGAAACTTTGTATCAAGCAAGTAATTTCTTATTGTTACGAAATGTGCTGTATAGGGCAGTACTGCAGTATACAGACTTGCTACTAACTTAAGTGGGATAGAGATGTCAAACAACCAACTCGTGATTAACCTATTAAAAATCATGACTGTGTAAAAATCTTTGTTAAAATCATATTAAAATTGTTACAACGTTTGTATAAAGATTAAACAACATTTGAATAATCCAATATCGAAATAAATCAATAGTGTTAATTTGTGGTGTAATATCCTTGTCAAATCACTATAAAAAAAATCACATTCTTTAAGTTAAAATTCTAATAAATATTATAAAAATCAACAATAAATATCTTTAAATTTAAAACATAAAAAACCTTAAATCGTTAACAAAATGGTCCTTCGAGCCGGATCTTTGTGATATGTTCTGATATTTCGCGATATTTGTGACATATTAACTTCAAACCACGCAACGAATAAGACAGTAACATAACCACAAAGTGATGGAAACAATAAAAGTGAAACGTGGACATGTGAAACGAGCAGTGACAAGAATCTTAACCTTCTGTGACGACATTTCCCCGGAGGTTAGTATTGAAGCACTTCGTGTAAGGCTAGACAGGCTGGATGCAGCGTGGGCGGAATTTTGTGACTTGCAAAATCAACTATGTGAGCATCATACTGATCCACTTTTTACTGATCAAGATACTGAGTATGAGCAGTTTGAACAAAAATATTTTCGGGCCAAAGAGCTTTTATTACAGGCGTTAAAAAATAACCCAAGTACTGAATCAGATGCTATACATCGCATGGCTGACCAACAAAACTCATTTTTTGAACGATTTTCGAGCACCATTACATCAGCATCACCCAGTCGAACCATGGACATCGCCCTACCGAAGCTGGAAATTCCATATTTTCAGGGTAACTATAGTGAATGGATTTCTTTTAGGGACTTATTCAATGCAACAGTTCATAATAATCTAAAACTGAGTGATAGCCAAAAATTACAATATTTAAAGGGCCTTCTTAGAGGTGAAGCGGCTGCGCTTCTGCGTCACCTATCCATTACTGATGCAAACTATCAGCAAGCCTGGGAATGTTTAAAATCACGATATGAAAATACAGGACTAATTGTGAATTCGTTCATTAAATCATTTTTATCATTGCCATCTATCTCATCACCATCTTTTGCAGGTTTAAGAAAACTTACAGATGGCACAGACGAAGTACTTCGTGGTCTCAAGGCGCTGGGAAACTCAGCTGAAGCACGCGATCCTTGGATTATTTACTTATTGTTAAATAAAATAGATGTTACAACACGGCAAAGCTGGTTTGAACATACCACATCAAGGGAATGTACAACGATTAATGATCTAATTACCTTCTTAAATACACGTTGTCGCGCACTAGAAGAGTGCCAACCTGCATCTCGTAATCAACCAGTCATAAATAAATATCATGAAACACGTTTTAATGTAAAGAGTCACACTTCATCATTTGAACAATGTCCAAAATGCCATCAGCAGCATGTGCTGTTTCGATGTATCCAATTTCAAAAACTAAATATAGACGATAGACGCCTATTTGTTAATAAGAACAACCTTTGCTACAATTGCCTGCGAATTGGCCATAATTCAGCCCATTGCAAGTCCAAAAATGTTTGTAATCATTGCCAACAACGACATCATACTTTAGTTCATCGACATGACCCATCGAACTCCGCATACAGCAGTACAAAGATTCAATCTCAAAACAAAGAGATACGTCACGGAGATGATAGCAAACTATCATCAAATTCAACTAACCATATTCACTCAACTCAAGCATCATTAGATCACAAAATTACATCATCGAGAAGTGAGAATTACATTGCTGCATTACTACCTACTGCATTGGTTCATGTTTTTAACTATCAAGATCATCCTTATCCATGTCGGATATTGCTCGACTCTGGATCTCAGGCGTCATTTATCACTGAATCATTTGTCCAAAGGCTAGGCCTTAGAAGAAATCATGCAAAATTATCTGTCAGTGGTTTATCGTCTTCAACTGCCGGAATCACACGAGGAGTTGTAACAATCAAAATGCAATCTCGACTTAATAATACAACAATTGATGTAAATGCTTTTATTTTAACGAAACTCACTTCTCATCTTCCTACTACTGCATTTCAAGGGTTCCCACAATTAAACACATTGAAATTGGCTGACCCAACTTATAACGAACCTAATCCAATCGACATAATTCTAGGAGTAGATCATGTGTTTCAAATCTTAGACAAAAATCAGTTTATGATCAAAAATAACCTTTTCGCTCAACTCACTCAATTCGGATGGGTTGTGGCAGGGAAACTTTCAGTGGAATCAAGCAATGTCCTCGCAACACATGCAAACGTTAAGTCATTCCATACAGAGATTGATATTGATGCGTCTTTAAAACTATTTTGGGAAATCGAAGAATCTAGTTTACCAAGTAAAATGTTAACCAGTGATGAAGAAGAGGCTGAACGAATTTTCACATCAACCACCACAAGAGCAAATGATGGAAGATATATTGTCGAGCTTCCATTCAAGAGTCCACAAGTGCATTTAGGAAGTAGTCACGCAGCAGCAGCCTCACGCCTGCGTGCCATGGAACGACGTTTCTCACATAACCCTGAGTTAAAATCATTATATCACCAATTTATGGATGAATATGCGAAGCTTAATCACATGACAGAAATAACTGCTAACGAGATTCAAACTAATCATTGCTACTATTTGCCACACCATGCAGTTGTCAAGGTAGATAGCACGACCACCAAGCTCAGAGTCGTTTTTGATGGGTCTGCAAAAACATCAAATAGTTTCTCGTTAAACGATGCCTTGTTAATTGGGCCTGCTATTCAGAAAGACTTAGTATCAGTTTGTATTCGATTCAGGATGCATAGATATACCTTTACAGCTGATATAGAGAAAATGTATCGGCAGATTTGGGTGGCTGATCGTCACCATGATTTCCAACGCATCTTATGGCGCAGCTCTCCAGAATTACCAATGAGGTATTACCGATTACGAACTGTCACCTACGGGACAGCGTCAGCACCATTCCTGGCCATAAGGGTCTTAAACCAGTTAGCGAAAGACAATGTGAATACGTATCCACTAGCTGCCAAAGTCTTGTTAACTAATTGTTACGTTGATGACATTCTGACGGGGTCAGAAGCCATTGAATGTCTAACTCAAATAAAAAATGAATTAATTTCATTACTGAGCTCTGCTGGTTTCAAGCTGAAGAAGTGGAGTAGTAATTGTAAAGAAATACTACAATCGATACCACCAGAGGAGTGTGATTTTACTGCCAAAGACTTGACTGAAAACATGAAATCGATAAAAACATTGAGGCTTAAATGGTTCCCGTCATCAGACACCCTTTCGTACTCAACTTCACCTATGGTAGAAGCTTTAGTCACCAAGCGAATGTTCTTGTCATGCGCATCTCGAATGTTTGATCCATTGGGTTTGTTAACACCAGTCACTATTTCAATTAAAACTTTGTTCCAATCATTATGGCTCATGAAGGTAGATTGGGATGACCCAATACCCAATTCGATTGCAAGCCAATGGCTTACCATCCAAAACGAGCTCATTAAATTGCAAGAGTTGCAGGTACCACGATGGATAGGTTACTCAAGATCATCAATGGAGCTGCATGGATTTTCCGACGCATCAGAGTCGGCATATGCTGCAGTTATTTACAGTCGATTTAAATCGACAAGCGGATTATATTGTACTCAGCTAGTCATCGCCAAGAGCAAGGTAGCACCTCTCAAACAGATTTCAATCGCCCGCTTAGAGCTTTGTGGATGTTTGTTACTCAGTAGGTTATTCAAAAGGATATTAAACATAATGGACGACATTGATTGTCCAGTAACTGCTTGGACCGATTCTACTATCGTTCTGCATTGGCTTTCATCTCAACCTAGACGATGGACTACATTTATTGCCAACCGCACTTCAGAAATATTAAGTACTCTACCTACGCGCTGTTGGAAGTATGTGCCATCACAACAGAATCCAGCTGACTGTGCTTCACGTGGTATCTCTCCTACTGCACTTTTAAATCACTCATTATGGTGGCATGGTCCATCATGGCTACAACAATCATCACCAGTTATCAAGGAACAGTGGACGACTCCATCTCCAAATTCAGAGTTACTCACAACTGAAGAAAAACAGTCACGAATGCACGCGCTAACCACAAAACTGGATACTTCTATGATATCGGTACTGTGCCTCAAATACTCAAAATGGTATAAGCTTATAAGGATCATCGCTTATTGCTTACGATTTATTCACAATGCATCAAGCATCAACCAACCTAAACAGACAGAATGGCTGAAAACCGATGAATTGCAGAAGGCAAAACTCATTATTTTGAAACATACTCAGCACGCTGCTTTTAGTAATGAAATACATCACCTTCGAAATAAAACTACATTGTCATCGCATGACCAACTCAAACGATTATTTCCGTTTATTGATAATATTGGGCTGCTAAGAGTTGGAGGACGACTTAAACACTCAGAATTGCCGTACGATACCAAACACCCCATTATTTTGCCAAGAAACACTCACATTACAAGGTTGATTGTAAGTCACTACCACATTAAATTTTGTCATGCGGGTGCAAACGAACTATTTACATTGCTTCGTGAAGAATTTTGGATCATAGGATGCCGAAACATTATTCGCAAATTAATATATAGCTGTCAAAGGTGTTTCCGTTACCGACGAGAGAGCACCTCTCAGTTGATGGGACAATTACCCCAAGTAAGAGTCCGTCGTCAAAAACCGTTTTCATATACTGGATGCGGTTACGCTGGACCTATAAGAATTCGATGTTTCCGTGGACGAAATCCTCGATTCACAAAGGGTTACATATGTATATTTGTGTGCATGTCCACCAAGGCCATACACCTGGAGCTATCCAGTGAGTTGACTACTGAAAGTTTTTTGGCATGTTTACGGCGCTTCATTGCTAGACGTGGAAGATGTAGTCACATCTTTTCAGACAACGCTACAAATTTTAAAGGGGCTTCCCGTACATTGTCAGAAATGCACCAACTACTTTTATCAAAAATGCATAATTGTGCAATACAGAATGAACTTTCGCAAGAAGGAGTGCAATGGTCATTTAACCCTCCAAACTCTCCACACTTTGGTGGTCTCTGGGAGGCAGGAGTTAAATCTGTTAAAACCCATTTGAAACGTGTGATTGGAGATCACGCATTAACCTTTGAAGAATTCTACACGGGTTTAACGCAAATAGAGGCTGTACTAAATTCAAGACCATTGTTTGGAATGCCTGGCGCAGACTTTGAAGCACTCACTCCATTTCATTTATTAGTAGGACATTCATACAGAGCCCTCCCAGAGCCACTAATTCCAGCAACGCCAAGTCATTTGTTATCCAATTGGAAATTGCTCGAAAGTATGGTACAAGGATTTTGGAAAAGATGGCATGCGGAATACTTGACATCATTACAGCAAAGACCAAAATGGCAGACTGTTCAAACTAATCTACAAGTCGGTGACATAGTGCTTATAAAGGAAAAGAATTTACCGGCTGCCAAATGGCCACTTGCTAAAATTATGATGACACACCCTGGACAAGACGGACACACCCGTGTGGTCACTTTAAAAACTTCATCTGGCACATTCACCAGACCTATTGTTAAGTTAATCCGACTCCCTATGCCCGAGACTGAGCACCACTCGAGCGGGCCCCAGGATGTTACGAAATGTGCTGTATAGGGCAGTACTGCAGTATACAGACTTGCTACTAACTTAAGTGGGATAGAGATGTCAAACAACCAACTCGTGATTAACCTATTAAAAATCATGACTGTGTAAAAATCTTTGTTAAAATCATATTAAAATTGTTACAACGTTTGTATAAAGATTAAACAACATTTGAATAATCCAATATCGAAATAAATCAATAGTGTTAATTTGTGGTGTAATATCCTTGTCAAATCACTATAAAAAAAATCACATTCTTTAAGTTAAAATTCTAATAAATATTATAAAAATCAACAATAAATATCTTTAAATTTAAAACATAAAAAACCTTAAATCGTTAACACTTATCTTTTGTGAAATTGGATGCCTTGCACATGCGAGTTTTAAGGGCATGATATTTTGACTGCATAGTCAAAACATGCAAGGATATGTGCATGTGAAATATGATATTGCACTCATGTGCTTGTTAATTTTATTCCACTGTGCAATGATATATTGCACATCTTGTTTTTTTAAGTCACAGAAATAGATACAGATATGATATTTCACTCATGTGACTGTCAAATTTATTTCACTGTGCAATGATATATTGCACATCTTGTTTTTAAATCACATGCACAGATCTGGATGTTAGGTATGAAGATCTTAAATCTTCATATCTTCTTAATTTTTAGAAAAAAAAAAGAAAAAAAACAAAATATGCATGTATGCATATTATAAAACTTTGATTCATTTAACCTAGTTAAATGAACCAAAATGAACTCTGTAAATGCGGAATTTGCAAATCGAAATATATTTTACTGATTTGCAGATTTCGCATAAATAATATTTAAGCAACAAAAAGTTTTATATAGTAATATAGTTCATCCAAATCAATGAACTTTGTAAATGCGGAATTTGCAAATTCAAATAGTTATATTTAATTGATTTGCAGATTTCGCAAAAACAAAAATTATATTATAGCAAGAGTAAAAATTGTATTGAGGAGTGGGATGAAAAATTCCCTATAAAAGTAGAATAATTTTAATAGTTAAGTCAGTTCTTGTTAAATTTTCTAAAAAGACAAACCAAAGCCCTACCGATTAACAAAATACTAAGGAACAATGCTAAGTTTAAGTGGACGGAGGATTGTGAAAAAGCATTCATTGAATTGAAAACAGCTTTAATCACACCTCCCCTTTTGATATATCCTGACTTTAACAAACCATTCCACCTTACAACTGACGCTAGTGGAGAAGCAATAGGAGCAGTACTTTCACAAGGAGAACTGGGTAACGACAAACCGATAGCTTATGCAAGCCGATCTTTAAACAAGGCTGAACGGAAATACTCAACCATTGAAAGAGAACTATTGGCAATCGTATGGGCAACAAAAAATTTTCGTTGCTACTTGTACGGGCGCAAGTTTGTCGTCTACACCGACCATAAACCATTGAAAGGTGTATTCAATGTAAAAGATCCTACTTCTCGCTTAGTTCGTTTCCATCATAAGCTGTCAGAGTACGACTACCAAATAGAATATAAGGCGGGGAAGTATAACAAAAATGCAGACAGTCTAAGTAGAATCCCCCAGGTAGATATGGAAAATTTAAATACATCAGACAGTGAAAATAAAATTAAGGAGAAAAATAGCTTGGAAAACAACAACTATACGGAAAATGAACAACAAAATAGTACAACAAGGGTTTGTTTGGCAACAACGCGTGCACAAAACAGATTAAGGAAAAGAAAAAGTGATACAATTCTAGACAACTCAACCCTAAAAAACGTTACCAACAATGTAAAAGATAAAATAAGCCCTGAAGAGAACTTCGATTGTAATTCAGTCGGTATCCAAGAGGATCAAGATATAGAATCGGAAGCAGAAGAACTTACCGACCCATTAGATATATCTACCATCTTAAAAAACTACCATGATACCCCTTTGGGAGGACACTCTGGAACTCATAGAACATACAAAAGAATTCGCCAGCATTATAAATGGAAGAACATGTTCAAGGATATCCAAAAATACATAAAAAGCTGTTCTAAATGTAAAAGAAACAAGATCGACAAAGCTTATAAAATGCCTATGGTAATAACTGATACTGCCGAAAAACCATTTGATAAAGTCTATTTGGATATTGTAGGACCGCTACCCATGAGCAACCACGGAAATAAATACATACTAACTTATCAAGACGATTTAACCAAAATGCTTGATTGTTTCCCTTTAGAAAACTGCGAGGCAGAAACAGTAGCAAATTGCTTCTATAAAAATGTGATCTTAAAATACTTTGTTATTCCAAAGAAGCTAATAACTGACCAAGGCACAAATTTCACAAGCAATTTGTTTAAAAGGCTTTGTAAGTTACTACGAATCAAAAAACTTCAAACAACAGCATACCATCCTCAGTCAAATGGCAGTCTGGAAAGAGCCCACAGACCACTGATAGAATATCTAAGGAGCATTGTGGACGATAGCCCAGCAGAATGGGATGACTGGCTAGGCGAAGCCGCTTTAGCGCATAATCATACACCCCACACAAGCAGTAAATACAGTCCCATTTATGCATTGTATGGTTTCCAACCACCAATACCCAGTAATCTAACCAAGAAACCAGAACCAATATACAATTTTGACGATTACTGCGCGTACGTAAAAGCCAAAATGCAAAATATCCACCGACGGGCTCGTCAAAATCTGACCAATAGTAAGACAAAATCCAAGTTTTACTATGACAAGGGTGCTAAATTCAAAAAAATACATGTTGGGGACAAAGTTTTACTGCAAAATGCAGCCAAAAAACACAAGCTTTCCCCAATTTGGATGGGACCTTATGAAGTAACAAAGGTTGACAACGATGTTAACTGTACAATAAAAATAGGGAAAAATCTTCGCCGCGTACATAATAACCGGCTCAAATTATTTACGTAAAAAAAAAAAAAAAAAAAACTATTACAAAATTCTTTATATGTACTTATTTATTTAAAAACAAAAAAAAAAATAAAATAAAATAGAATCCTTTTTCTCTTATCTAACTACCTAAAACACATCTAATTAGCAGGCAAAATGTGGAAACTCATTTTACTTCTAACAACACTAACGAGTTCAGGAAAATCACAGGTTCAAATCTCGCCTTTAATGAATAAAGCGCTATTCCTTGAAAACATCGGACAAGCAACACTATTTAAATCAGAGTGGAAAATTATCACACAACTAAAGCTAGCTAACGAAAAAGATGCATTCAACTTCATCCAAACCAGTAGAACACAGGTAAATATACTATGTGACCTGCTTCAGGAAAATAACGCCGATACCATGTGCACCGCTTGGAAGGACGAATTAACAAACCTTTCAAATAAAATTAAAAGCAGACTAAGAGACTTACAACTAGCAGTTACAGAAAAACAACGGGAAAAACGTGGACTTCTAAATGCAGGGGGTGGGTTAGCAAAATTTTTGTTCGGAACCATGGATAACAGCGATAGCGAAGAAATCTATTCCAGACTCAAAAGCCTGGAAACTCATGACAAAGAAAACATTCATTTGATGCAGAAACAGGTATCCCTAATCAAATCAAGTATAGATACAGTAAGCACAGCACTAAGGAATATTAGCCTAAACGAAGAAAAATTGGGTAAAAGATATCAAGAGCTGGACAAAAGATTGAATAAGGAATTAACCACCCAAAATAAAATGATAAATATAATACATCTAAAAACTGATGTAAATGAAATCATTCCTTTTATTATCCTCACTATGCAGCAAATAAATAACCATTTAACTGAACAGTTTATAATAATCAACGCAATAGCAAGCGGGAGAATTCATCCTTTACTAATGAGCCCTGACTCTCTACTAGAGCTAACAAAGGAAATTTTTCAACACTATCAAGTACACCCCTTGTTAAAAGAAATAGCATTCATTTATCAAATCGCTAAAGTCCAATCAATGACTAAGAATAATACAATGTATATAAGAATAAACATACCAATCCTCGAAATCATGGAATATACTGTTAATAAAATCTATCCACTTCCGGTCAAAATACACGAAAATCTAACTATAGTACTGGAGCCTGATTCGGATTTCGTACTTAACAATACTGCCCGCCAATCGTATTTAGAATATACCTACGAAGAATTTCCTAAACACTGCAAGGAAGTCACCTATCTCACAACCATATACGTCTGCCAGCAAATGAAGGTACAAACAATAGGTCTTAACCCGGATAATTGTATAGTCACCCTAATGAACAATAGTCCTATAAGTGATTCCATTTGCAAACATCGTATAGTTAATCAAAGACCTGACATATTCACCAAAATGACCACAAAAAACACCTGGTTATTCCAATTCAAGGACGAAAAACAATTACAAGTGCAATGTAAAAATCAGGTTCAACTCTTTAGTTTAAAACGGACTGGTATTCTCTCGTTGACACAACCATGCATTTTCACCATTAAATTTCACGAGATACCCTACGAAGAAACTCCGGAAATTAAAACTCCGATATACATCCCATACACGTTTTTCCCCAAAAAGGTCCAACCCATTCACATACAACAAAAACAAAGGCTAATAGACGCACCTGGAGAAATAAAAATAACAGGAGGAAAGGAATACAGTGAAATTCTTAAGGCTAATAGTAAAACTTGGGATGAATTCTCAAATACTTTAGTCCAGACAGAGCTAAACCGCAATTTAGAGCTCCGAACTAAACACAGTACATTGAATAGTGTTGCATTAATATCCACCCTGGCACTACTACTAATATTAACAATAACAGGGATTAAATACTACAAAAAAAGGACATCTAATTTGCGAATACAAACATCCGAAGAGCCTCTACAATCGATAACACCTGCACCAAACACAATAATCTCGGAAGTACATGAAAAACCTTTCAGCTTACAATTAGATGAAAAACCGTTCAACTCAGATGAAAAACACATTGAAAAACCCCGAAAAACTCGATCTTTTCGCGTAAAAATCTAAATCAACACCATTTTAAATTTTCCCTATATAAAACAAAATCAAAAACAAATAATTTACTAAAAAATGATAAGATAATTCAAAAAAAAAAAAGAAAAAACTAACACCAAATGTAAGAGACATGGATCAATTAAAAAAAAAAAAAATAAAAAAAAAAAAAAAACAAAAAAGCTTTAAAGCTATTTTTACATACCTTTAGTTCGTTCACCTAAAACAAGCCAACAAAAAACACAAATTCATATATTGAATGACCGAAAAATAAATACATAAATCGAAAACTAATTTATAAAATAAACAAAAAAAAAAAAAAACCTAAAAAACCTAAAAATTCTTTTTTACATACAAATTTTATCTGCATTTGCACTCGGATGCTAGATTTTCAGCCTCACTTTTTGGCTAAACCGATAAATATTTTTCCAATAAGATATACACAAACACACTTTTCAATTAAAAATTAACTTTAAATTAAATCAATAAAAACTGCCCACAATTGAAAACATTTTAAAAAAAAAAAAAACCAAATATTCAATTCTTGACACAAAGTACGTCATCACTCCATGAAAGACACAAGAACACTGATTGAGAAATTAATCAAATTATTTGTGTTTTCGGTAATAAACAGGATGCATCTCACCTTTCAAAATTTTTTCCCATATACTATATAAATTTTTTTTTTCCCACATAGAAAAGCTAGGTGGCAAAAATATATAAAATTTTAAACCTTAAGGGAAACGGATGTCTGGAAATAATTAGTCCACTCAAAACAAAGGGCACTAACATTTAAACTGCCAACACATTATAAAATTAGTATAATTAAAATACTAAACTTAAAATTTTAGGGCAAAGTAATTTCATACCAGAATAGGTGGTAATTTTGTGATTGTAAAATTATTTCGATATAAAAAATATTTTTATTTTTTTTTTTTTTTTTTTTTTTTTTTTTTTTTTTTTTTTTTTGTGTAATTAATAATAATAATATAAAGAGAGAGTTTTTATAAAATGGGATCCATTCCATCAGACTTCGTGAGGTTTAGAATAGAACAGGCACCATCAAGCTTTTTAGACCTGGATCCAAACAATCCAGGCTACATCGGTGTTGAGTATGTGATTGGATTGATTGGATTAAACCTACACATAAGATACGAATGTATACTTTGTCGAATTGCGGCACCTTTAGAAGGAATGGATCACCATCTAAAGAATGATTATCACAGAGAAAAGTACTTTAAAAAACATTTTCGTAAAACCACGCGAATTTTCCGAAACTTAAGGGAACTAGAAAGGTCCAAAATAATGGAGGACATGGCCATAGCGCTCGAGCAACATCATGGCAGGACAGCAGTGGAAGTGATGTCCAAGGACTTTTTTAAAGAGCATGAAGCCAGTATTAAGGCGAGAATCATTATATCCTGGCACGCAAATGAAAAAAATAGTCCAGACCTGAAACACCTAGTAAGGAGCTATGAAAACAATTAAAAAAAAAAATAATAAAATAATAATAAAAAAAATGAATTGTTTTTTCTTTTTCTTTAATTAATATGTTTTTGTATAAAAAAAAAAAAAAAAATTTTTTCTTTGGTTTTATTTATATATAAAAAAAAATAACAATAATAAATTTTTTTTAGTAATATGATTTTGTTAATTTTGTTCAAAAAAGGAGAAAAATATAGATTATTTTTTAAAAAAAAAAAATGGTTTTATATAAAAAAAAAAAAAATAATAAAAAAAAAAAAAAAAAATTTTTTAATAATATGGTTCAGTTTATTGATTAGTATGGATTTGTTTAAGTAATATTTTTGGTTTATATTTATAAAAATAAAAAAAAAAAAAAAAAATATACATGGTTTTATTTATAAAAAAGAAAAAAGAAATTATTTGTTCCCTGATTAAGCCTGATATATATGAATTTTTCTCCCTAATTTTTCTCTCTGGAATTGGATCACATCAAAAGCAATCACTACGTCCTATAAAAGTTATTAAAGAAATCTCAGGAATTAGCGAAAGTTTACATAATCCTGTATCAGCATGCGGAGCAACATATTTAATCAACAATAATCCTACTGATCAAATCTTATAATTTGTTATATCAAAAATATCTAATAAAACAGCAGAGGAATTCGTTGAGAAACATAAAAGATCATAATATACAACACCTGTGAGTAAAGCAATAGGTTCCTCAAATAAAATCAGGATTCATGAGAAGGTTTTCCAAATACATATAGAATAACTTTTGTTTCCACTCATATGGTTTCCCGCAAGAGGGTCTTGAACTAATTATTATACCAAGAAGCGTACAACTATTAATGAAACCACGAAGTCGTGGAAAAATTCTTTTAACCAAGCAAACAAATCCACAAGTACATCCAAAAACGAATACAAACAAGTTTCACCCAACAATTTAAAAAAAAAAAGAAGAAAAAAAAAAAAGAGAAAAAAAAAGGGAGGCTCCAATATAAGTCGTGAATCACCATTTGAAAATCTATGAAATTAATGCCGGAATCAGGTCAACAATCTTTAACAAACAATACAACAATGCCAATAAAAACTTTTATATTACCATCTCTATAAACAAATAATAATTACGTATTGATATTTTATATAAAAAAAAAAAAAAAATATTTTTGTAAATTACCCTATAGAATTAAATATAAAACTGTAAAGAACCAAAATATATATACATAATAAATTAAATTTAGAAAAAAGTATTAAAATAAAACAAAAAACCAATTAAAAACATTTTCCCCTGAAAAATGTTCTCAATAAGGGGGGAGGAATGTTAGGTATGAAGATCTTAAATCTTCATATCTTCTTAATTTTTAGAAAAAAAAAAGAAAAAAAACAAAATATGCATGTATGCATATTATAAAACTTTGATTCATTTAACCTAGTTAAATGAACCAAAATGAACTCTGTAAATGCGGAATTTGCAAATCGAAATATATTTTACTGATTTGCAGATTTCGCATAAATAATATTTAAGCAACAAAAAGTTTTATATAGTAATATAGTTCATCCAAATCAATGAACTTTGTAAATGCGGAATTTGCAAATTCAAATAGTTATATTTAATTGATTTGCAGATTTCGCAAAAACAAAAATTATATTATAGCAAGAGTAAAAATTGTATTGAGGAGTGGGATGAAAAATTCCCTATAAAAGTAGAATAATTTTAATAGTTAAGTCAGTTCTTGTTAAATTTTCTAAAAAGACAAACCAAAGCCCTACTCGGCAGGTAAGTCTATCTTTTCAAAATAAAGTAAACAAATTGCCCCAATTGGCAATTAATAAATTAAAATTATCTTGTGTTTTAATTCTACACCTCGGCTTTTTAGCCATCATTAGCTGCCCTATAAGGCAAATATTCTACACCTCGGCTTTTTAGCCATCATTAGCTGCCCTATAAGGCAAATATTCTACATCTCGGCTTTTTAGCCATTATTAACAACAAAGATTGCAGCAATTCTTAAATCGCCCTGTGAGTTTGGTCCCGGACTCTGTTTTCTATATTTTGAAGCTGGTGGTACGTACCTTTAGGAGACTTCATAACATGGAGAAATACGATATTCTAGATCATACATCGTGGGAAGTAAAAATTCTCATGCGATTTCCTATGTGATATCTTCGATATAAATATAGGAGATATTTCATAGAGAAATCAATTCCCAGTCTAACCTTCAGATCGGCGCTTGCGCCATTCAATTTTTCAGCGCTTGCGCTTTTAGTATAAGAAATTAATAATAAGGAAAAATGTTGTCTTGGAATTGATTTAAAATGTTTTTTTTTGTGATGACTATTTTTTCGATCGTTTGTTTACTTATTGAAAATAAATTAGAATTATTTTGACTTTTGTCATAGGATTATTTTATAATTTAGAATTATTTTATTGATCATTTTTTTGAATTACTTTGTACTATTTTATCATGATAGAATTAAATATAAGAATATTTTGTCTACAATTTATATTTAAGAATATTTTGTATAACTTAGAATTAGTTTAATAAAAAAGAATAAAAAAAATCATCTTGATAAAAAATATAACATTACAACCTCCTAGAAGAGTTATTTTCCATTGCTTTGCGTGCGCGCAGACTCAGTAAGCTCTCTGTCAAAAACTCGTTTCTGCGTATTGTGTTGTGACTAACAGTGAAACGTGTAATAACAGTGAAACGTGAATAACGTGAAACGTAATAACAGTGAAACGTGAATACAAGCATTTTAGAAACAAATTTTGTATTATTATTAATAGTGGAGTGATCAAGCTGCAGTGCGTATTGTAAAATTGTAATCACCCTAATAATGACAAAACGTGAATACAAGGAAGCGTTTTTAGAATTAGGTTTTACTTGCATTTATGATCGAGGAGTGAACAAGCCGCAATGCGTGTTGTGCAGTGAAATATTAAGTAATGAATCGATGAAAACGAACAAACTTAAAAGACATTTTGATGCAAAACATAAAAATTTTTCCTTTGAGGGAAAAGATCGTACTTTTTTCGAAAGAAAAGAAGCCCATTTAAAAAGACAGCGTTTGGATGCACCAAGTAGTAATGGTTTTATAAATTCTGCCAAATAAGCTACACTTGCTTCTTTTTATGTGGCTTGGCATATTGCAAGACAAAAGAAACCCCATAATATTGCTGAAAAACTTATAAAACCTGCTGTAATTTCAAAGAAATTACAAAAGATACCATTATCAAATGATACAATTCGTTTACGAATTAATGATATGTCATTTGATATTAAGAATCAACTTATTTCTGCTATAAAAACTGCTGGTTTATTAAGTATTCAACTGGATGAAACGACAGATGTAAGTAAAGATGCTCAGCTCATGGTTTACGTGCGATATCCAAGTTTAATAGATATACAGGAGGACATTTTATTTTGCAAACCAATGTCAACAACAACTAGAGGTGAAGATATTTTTCTTATGGTCGATTCGTTTTTTAAAGAAGAAGGATTAAATTGGAATCAATGTTTCAGTATTTGCACCGACGGTGCAGCTGCCATGACAGCATCTCAAAAGCAACTCAAATTATGGAGAAATAAGGTTGAAGTAAAGAAACTTGCTTCATTCCCGACTCTTAATTTACTTGTTGAAGACAATAATATTGATATCACAGATTTTGAAATACAGAAAATTATTATTAATCATTTAGAAAAACTAATAGCAGACTTTGATCGATATTTCCCTGCAGACGATGTTTTCAAATATAATTGGGTTCGAATGCCATTTAATTTTGATGTAAGTGATTTGCATGAGGAGTTTGTTAATATTAATCAATTTCAAGAACAATTAATAGAAATACAAAGTGACCAAGCACTGTAACGGACACCTGCTGATAAGCAAGCAGACAAATGTATTTAATAATATTTTCTGCTTGCTTGTTTGAAGCTTGTTTTCGTTGCAGACTAGATTTTGGCAACGGGATTTTTATAAGAATTCCGTTGAAACAAATCTACTTTGATTGGAAAACAAGCTTCAGTCAGTGTTAGATTTTGGTAGAAGGCAGAGCCCTGGTCGTTGGGGGCTCTGACCTTGCGGTAAATATATTTTTTATTTAGAGTTGAGTTTAAGAGTTGAAATGGATGGATGGTTTATTATGTGCTAGTTCCGCGTTGGTTTTACTTAAAAATTTACATAAGGATAACTTTCTTTGTTTCTGTTAAACAAAAAAAAAAATAATAATAATAATGAGACTTTTTATTTTAATTTTGTTAAACACAACCATAAACTAAGTTAAACAGTGACGTAACAAGCGGTGAGGAGAGAGGTGCTTTGAAAAACGGAAATTGAGTTATGTAGTTTTTATAGTTTTTCCGTTAAATTCATAGTCGAGAATTTAGGAAAACATTAACAATAAATAAGGATAACAAAAAAAAATTATATAAAAAAATCGTACTGTAATTAATCAAGTACAAATCAAACTTTTTTTGATTAAGTAAAAAGTATTAATATTAGGGATATTAGGAAAAGAAAATTAATAATAACAAGATAAGACAAACTAAGTGTACATCTTGAACCATCTTGAGTTACTCTGCTGCATCATTGTTAAGTTAGCAAAAAAAAAAAAAAAAGGCATATCATCTGTAAACTAGAGGATCGAACCAAGGTGGCCAACATTATTTATAAGGAATTTTTTTTTAATAATTTTATTGGTATTACCATATAGTTATGAATTACATTAATAAAATTAAATAAAATAAAAATAGTTTAGATGCAAAAAGCAAAAAAAAAAAAAGAAAGCATTACTAATTTGCCTAAGTTCTTTAATTTTTTTGTTTTTGTTTTTAATTGCTAATATATAAAAATTTATTGTGAATTACCAGTAAGTAACGCAAGTTGTAGTACAGTTTGAAGAAAGAGAAAAGAAAACGATGAACCTTCGAAGAAGCCACACTTTTATTGCATATTACTTTTTTAATAAAAATTTTTTCCAGAAGGTTTGCTGGGCCCAACAAGCACCAGGAAAAGAAAGAATTCATGTAAGATTGTTTCAATTTAGTTATTTTAATTAAAGTTTCTTTGAATAGTTTGGGTTTAAGATTATTTTTGGGTTTTGTTTTTGGTTATTTTAAGTACTGATTAAGCTAAGACTAGGTTCTAGTTTCTTTTAATATTTAGTAGTAGTATGAAACATTTAATACCTAATTTGTATTGGGTTGTTATCATTTGCATAATGATTTATTTTAGGCTTCAAATCTGAATTTTTTTATTAAGTTACATATAATTTTTTTTGAATAGCTTAAGATTAGTCTTTAGTTGGTAGTACATAATTTTTTTTTCTCAATAAATATTACAACTATAGTGCTTGAATAAAAAGTTTTTTTTTGATTAAGATGTCCTAATCCTTTTTCTTCTTATATTATGTTTTCAGGTCAGCGGCTCAGTCGTAAGATGGACGAGAAAAGGGGCTTAACTCCTTGGTCTCGATTTCCTTTTTGCTTTTATTTAGTTTTTTTCTCTTTCTGCGTCCTTAACCCTCTTATTCGAGCCTTGCGCTCTTTCCTTTGAAATTTCCCCTTTCAAGTAGCGAGATTTGGGCCAGTGTGTCTGTGGCAAGAACCACCCCTTCATTTCTACCGCAATAGCCGCGCATATCGAGCTCGCTACGCCGCCACATACAAGACACCTGGTAAATCGTGCCTATGTTTGGTCCTCAGGGGTATGGACCCCTGCATAAAAACATATGGTCACGTAACAGCACTTCGATACAATTTCTACAAAAACACTGAATCTTTATTTGCTTTCTGGTTAAAATTAAAAACCGAAAAGCCAATAATTGTTAAAGAATCCCTAAAAGTATTATTGCCCTTTTTAACAACATATATGTGTGAGGCTGGTTTTTCGGCTCTGTGTGTAATCAAAAACAATTACCGGAACAAGTTAAATCTTGAAATAGATATAAGGTGCTCCTTGACAAGCATTCAACCGAGGTTTGAAGATTTTTCAAAATGTATTCAAGCACAAGGTTCTCATTAAAACTGTATGACTTCCATTTAAAATTTAAAAGACTTAACATATGTATTGATATTTCCTTTTTTTTAAGAATAAGTTAAAATGTCAATTATTTTCAAAAAGTTATAAATATATTTTAATTTGGTCAATAAAAATTATTAAAAACACTTGATTATTAATTAAATTTTCCTTGGATCGAAAAGTACTTTTGTTTATCTTTATTATTAAAAAAAAAAATAAAAAATTTGTAGGTTAAAAAAAATCATCATCGTAGGATTGAAGATTTTTTAAAAATACGATCTAACATAAAGCAATAAAAAAATTTTGGCTTTTTTTCGGGTCGCGACATGAACATATTTCTCAAATTTTGGTCGCGGCTTAAAAAGGTTAAGAACCACTGATTTAGATCATTCATCGTGGGAAGCATGATATCTCATGCGATTTCTTATATCAAAATTTTGATATAAATACTGGAGATATAAGCATAGAAAATCATTCCCAGTTATACCTTTCATTTCGGCGCTTGCGCCATTCATAAATTTCAGCGCTTGCGCTTAGTTATTAAGTAAAAAAGATCTTTGATTCGAAATGAATTAAATCAAATTTATACTTAGAACTTCTTATAATTTTAACTGAAAACATTCTTCACATACATATATACATATATTATGGAAATTTTGAATTCTTTCATATTGTCATTTAAGGGTTTTAGATTAGATTTTTGTAAAGATGTATTCTAAGTTTAAAAAATGTTTTTTTATTAAAATAGTTTATAACTTAAATTTTAAGATTTTTTATTCAATAATAAAGAAATAAATAAATAAAATTTTAAAACTATAATTTCATATGTTATAAATAAGGGCTAGATATAGATAGATATATATGGTATTTGTATGTTAGAATTAAGTTGTTTTTTTTTTTTTATTACATTCCATTTCATACTACAATCTTAATCTTAATTAATTTATTAGTATTATTGATATCAGCTATGTATTACTTAAGTTTTAGTTAAGTGTGGGAGTTCTGTCCAGTGATCAGTTCCCTGTGATATTGTTACGTTTTATGTATATGTTAGTTCATGTGGCTTGGTGCGTTGAAGTCTTCTCAGTTGTCCAGTTATATCAAGTAATTTAATTGCTTCTATGTTGGTATGATGTAGAAGCCGTGTCTCATGTCTGGTCGCATATTCGTGAATGACCTCTTCAACCCAATTAATTTTTAGGTCATGATGGAGTTCTTTGTTGGTTATAAATCTGTACGCGTTCGTAATCAATCTCAAGAACTTATTTTGGCATTTTTGGATGATTTCCCTGTTTGATTTGCGTGTACATCCCCATATCTGAATACCATAGGTCCAGATTGGTTTAATTATAGACAGGTATAACAGCCTTTTGTTTTTTAATTCAAGCTGAGAATGTTTCCCAATTAGCCAGTATAACTTGCTTGTTTGATGTTTAATCTGTATTGCTTTCTGCCTCACGTGGTGCTTCCAGTTGAGTTTAGAGTCTAGGTGGAGGCCCAGATATCTAGCTGATTCAGCTTGAGGGACACGTTCACCGTCAAGATATATGTTGAGGTTATTATTTTTCCTCTTCAGTGTGTATGTCACTTGGACTGATTTGGTTCTATTGAGCTTAATTTTCCAATCATTGGTCCATTTGCTGACGTTGTTTAAAGTCCATTGCAGTTTTTCCATTGCTTTGACCTGCGACACATCGCTCGCTAGGATTACTGTGTCATCTGCAAATGTACCAACGAATGTATTTTCTGGAGTAGGTAGATCTGTAGTGTATAAGAGGTACAACAGCGGACCTAGTACGCTACCCTGCGGAATTCCTGCTTTCATTGTGTAAGTGTTTGACATAGCCTCTTCATTTATTACTCTATATTTGCGGTTTGTGATGTAGGATTCTAGTAGTTTACACAGATTCCCTGGCAACAGCAAGCTCATTTTGTAAATCAGTCCTTTATGCCATACTCGATCGAATGCTTGTGAAATGTCTAGGAATACTGCAGTGCAGTATTTTTTTTCCTCAAATGCTTGTTCGATTATACTCGTGACTCTATGAACTTGATCAATGGTTGAGTGTCCACTTCTAAATCCGAACTGGAAGTCAGGAACACCTATGTATGGCTTAAGTCGTTTTATTAGTAGTTTTTCGAACAATTTTGCGATTGTTGGTAGAAGCGAGATTGGTCTATATGAGCAGATGTCCTCAGCTGACTTATCTGGTTTTTGAATCATAATTATCTTGGCTGTTTTGAAGCTTTCCGGAACATATTGAAGTCTTATGCATGCGTTGTAAATGTATGTGAGCAGTGTAATTGCTTTTGCAGGTAATTCTTTCAGCAGCTTGGGAGATATTTCATCCACTCCGGATGCTTTCTTAATATTGAGATTGTTATCTATCTCAAGAGCTATTTCTGTGGCTGATATTTTTTTAATTATTTTTGATGGTTGGTGTATTGGAGTTGTATTTATATTGGAGTGTGTGTCATGTGGAGTAAATACTGTTGATAGATATTGTGCAAATAGCTCTGCCTTTTCGTTGTCGTTACAGACCCATTTTCCTTGCTGATTCCTTAATGGGGGTATTCTACGTAGTGGGCGTTTGAGTTTCCGTGTCGCTTTCCATAGGGTGTATTCCTTATCTTTGTTTGGACCTATGTTTTTAACGTAGTTGTCGAAGCATTCCATTTTATGCTTTTTTAAGAGCAAGTTCACCTTATTGCTGATATTATTGAATGTTGTTTTATTGTTTGGGTCTCTAGAGGTATGCCACACCCTGCGCGCTCTTCTTCTTTCCTTTATATACTCTCGTATATCCGGTGGATAGTTAATGTATGAGTAGGTTGATTTTTCTTTTGATTCTTTGGTGGCTGAGATTGCTGCCCCCCTAATGTTTTTAATGAGAGTATTTGTTTGTTTTTCTATGTCGTTCTTGGTTTTCAGCTTAACTTTTAAGTCTATTAGTTCCTCTAATTGATTTCTATACAGGTCCCAGTCTGTATATCTGTTTGTTAAGTTTCTTTTGTTTTCTTTAATCTTTATGTTAAGTGCAATTGTAAGTAATACGGGGGTGTGATCCGAAGATAAATCGTATGTTCCTTCGATTGCTATATTGTTATTTGGAATTCCTTTGATTACGTAGAAGTCAAGCAAGTCTGGGATTTTATTCAGGTCGGTGGGCCAGTAGGTTGGTCTGTGTGACGAGTGATATTCACATTTACTATTTAGAATGGCTCTTAGGAGCTCATTGCCCTTGCCTGGCGTTGTTAATCTTGATCCCCAAGCTGTATGTTTAATATTGTAATCACCTCCCATGATGAATCTTGGTCCTAGCTGGTTGAATATTTCTTGGAATTGTTGCATAGTTGGCTTATATTTGGGCGGGCAGTAGGCAGACGCTATTTTTAACTCAGCATTATTCCATTGAATAGCTATTATGGTAGCTTGCATATAATTTTCTCTTATGACTGGTAGTTGATGGTGTTTTATATTATTTCTGATGATTACCGCCGTACCACCTCTAGCTCTTTCGCTAGGATGGGTTGTACAGTAGGCTTGATAACCTAAGATTTTGATATAGTTCTTTTCAGTGAAGTGTGTTTCTGAGTGTTCCAGTTCTAGGGCTCTTGCATTTAGCCCGTTTGCATTCCAGGTCATTATTCTGAGTAATGTTTTCATTTTTGTTTATTCTTGCTTCTTGTGGTTTTCTTACTTTCTTTTGTATCTTTTTGTGATATGCTATGTTTTTCTAAGATATCCACTCGTTGATTTAGTTGTATGAGGGCGCTCTGGATTTGTTGGAGCAACGTTATGATTTCTTTATCATTTACATTGGGCGAGTTGTCATTAGGTTTTACTTCAGAGTTTTCATGATTTCCCCCTGCATTGGTTTTAGCCACTTGTGCATAGGACATAGCTTGTGTTGTAGGATTGTCTGTGGAAGTTTTTGATGCTTGTATTCGTTGCATCACAGTTGTTTTAAATGTTTTATTATTTTTGACCCTGGCTTGGTATACAGAACATCCTTTATAGTTTGGGGTATGCCCTGTTTCTTTACATAGTACGCATGTTGGCGTAGTGTTTGGTTTGTTCTTACAATCTTTGTAGTGGTGGTTTTCAGCGCATTTAACGCATCTTGGTGCCCTTTTACAGAAGCTTTTGGTATGACCAAGTTGCTGGCAATTTGTGCATTGAGGAATGTCTCGAACTTTTCTTGGCGGCTCAATGGTTATCTTGCAGTACGCTATGTTTTTTATGTTGTAGACGTCTTTATTATTATCTTTAGGATCGATCTCGACAGCGAACAAGGGGAATTTAATTATCTCCTTGATGTTGTCTTTATTTATTGTTTTGTATATGTTTGTTATTTGCCTGACTTTATGTCCCATGTTCGTAAGTTCTTCTTTGATTTCGTCGGTGTTCATACTGCTAGGCAATCCTCTGATTACAAATCTGAAGGAACGTTCCTCTTTTAGCTGGTAGGTATGATATTCAATCTTATTGTTTTTATCATTAGCACTTGTAGTTGCTTCACTTTTGATACTTTCAATCGTATGTTTCAGCTTTCTGTATTCTTCTGCGTTAGCAGTGGTTATCTTGATGTTGTTATTTGATAATGTCTTGAATTGTATTGTTTCGTACTTTGTGGTAAGTATCTGCTCCATAGGTTTTGTAAAGCCGAAGCTCTACACACTACACTACACGAACCGGTAATGGGTAAATCACTAATGGTTCTGTATAATCAGTTTTTTACTTATTTAGGTCTTAAATAACTTTTTATTTAGTATAACCAATAGTTAAACTATCAATAATTAACTAAAAGGAAGATAAAAAGCCCATCAATGATGACCAAAAGCTTTTTTTTTTTTTTAAAAAGAATTATTCTGTTTGTTTAATGATTATATAGAATTTACAGTTGGTATCACTAAATTATGATTTGATCCACTGAATTTATTGAATTTAATCCACTGAAGTGAATTAAATAAAGTGTCAATGCACTATAAGTGTCACTTGTCACTCACATAATAACATAAGGTATTAAACTTAATAAACTTAATTAATTTAACTTTTTCTTAAATTTTTTCTTTGTTCTTTGTTTTAGTCACGTCCTCTCACGCGAGCGGTAGAACGGGGAATAGAATTAAGTTGTAATAAATAAAAGTAAAGTAAGAATAAATTTGAATAAAATTAAAAACCATAAGCTTCAACCATTACAGTGGTTTAATAAATTAAATGCATAAAATTGCAATTTATAGTAAATCAAAGCACAACGAGAATGTTTTGATATTTTAGAAAGAATAGAAGTATCAGTAAAAAAAAAAAAAAAATTTTGGACCTTATGTACTTATTATATTAGTTACATTAGAGGATACTGAAATGAAACTGATTTCCTTTAAATTATAAATGTAATATAGAAGTTGTTTTGAGTGAATTTTTTTTGGATTTATAAATGTGAAAAAAAAACCTAGGATAGACAATAGTGACCTTGTGGTGCTGTCAAATATATGTATGGAGAATATATGCACCTGGAGGTAGCGATTTATATAGTTGCCGACCGAAAGAATTTAACGGTAACAGCCTATGGGAAGTAATACAGTAAATGGTTTATAAAAGGAATAGTTGTAATTAATTAAGGTTTAAATAATAAGAAAAGCAGAAAAAATAAATGTAATTTGACAAAAATTTTAGTATGAAGCATTCTTAATGATTTTTTTGCGTTTACTAACCTTTCAAAAAAAAGAAACAGTGTACTTTGTATTAGGTCATTGGCATGGAAAAAGCTTCCTTGCTTTACTAAGATTTAAAAAAAAAAAATAAATAAATAAATTCATTTTTTTTTTCATTAAACATAGGCTCGAAAGAAAAGAAAATAGTCAATTTTAATTGCAGGATTCTTGTGTATGCACCAGGATGCTGGGCCCATCAGCCAGAGATCATCGCATTCATAAGAATGATGAACACCTTATAAAAAATAAATAATAAAAGTCAGTGGTAAAAATTTATTTTTGTTAGTTTTTTTCTCTCTTTACTTTTGGGTCATTTGACAACCTTTGACAACAAATTAGATAAATAATTTAATTTTTTTTGTTTTCTTTTGAATTTGGTGATTTATTCATAATTTACTTGACAAAAAAAAACTAAATAAATAATAAAGTTCTAGTATTTAAGAAAGCATAAAACTCAGTATTGAATATTTAAATAATGAATGAATTCTATTTGACACAAAGGAAAAAAAAATGTGAAAAAAGTGAATACGGAATTATGTTTATAGAAAATAAAAACAAACAAAAAAATATATATATTTCATAATGTTTATCCTAATGCTAAATGATTTTATTTGTGTGTATGTATGTATCATTAACTGGATTATAACATAAAATATGTGTGAGTAAACAAAAATTTCTTTTGAGATGTTCTAATCCACCTATATCCTTATCTTTTTTTTTTTTGGTTTTTTTTTATTTGATTTTCAGGTTGTGTCGGCCCCACCATCTAATTTACGGTTAGGCTCAGAGGGATGCGGCAATGGCCCATTCCCTCATTGATTTTTTTCTCCTTTGTGTAGTCTCTCCCCTGGACGCGGTTTCTTTTTAGCCATGTGCTCCCCCTGCTGCATAACTAATATCAAATTATTGCATTTATTGAAATTGAATTCACTATTCAATTATTGAACTCGTTCATTTCTAACTCATTCATTTTTAATGTTTGTGTTGTAACCAACTTCACTGTTTATCCATTTGATTTTCTGTCAAAACCATAGCGTTGCTTCTAACCAAACAAAACTTAAAGAAAATTTTAAACATGTCCAAACGAAAATGTATTTTTAATTCTGATTAGGAAAAAAAGTATTCATTCATAAAAAAAGATTCCAGAAAAGGTGCTAGTGATGTTTGTTGCGATATATGTGGTGGCCAATTCAATATTGGCAGTGGTGGAATTGTGGTGATATTGATCGACATTGATATTGAACAACAAAAAAGCATTTGAAATCATTACAAGCCGCATCGAGTTCACATAAATTAACACGATTTTTACCACCCACCGATTATACAATGTCAGCATGTGAATGTGTCTGGGCATATCATGTAATCAAAGCAAATAATTATTATGCTTAATTAATTAATAATTAAATGCTTCAAAATTATTTCGAACATGTTTTGATAAGAAAAAATTTCATTGTGCGCGTACTAAATGTGAAGCCATTATATTAAATGTTCTCGCACCGCATGCAAACAAAATGCTGAGTGATGAATTGTTGGCTGCAAATTTTGTTTGTATTTCAACTGACGCATCGAATCATGGGAATATAAAAATTATGCCAGTTATGTTTCGTTATTTTATCCAGCTGTTGGTGTTCGCATTAAAATTTTGGAATTTTCTTCCGAAAAAGATGAAACATCGTAAATAATTGTTTCATTAATTTTAAAATCGCCCCAAGACAATGAAATCACTGATAAAATTGTTGGATTTTGTGCTGACAATTGTCCAACAAATTTTGGCTCATGCCAACGTGGTGGCGAAAATAATGTATTTTTTAAACTGCAATAATGGAAACCATCGTTAATTGGAATCGGATGCGCCACTCATATTGTTCACAATGCACTGAAAAGTGCATGTGATTGTTTACCAATTGATATTGAATGTCTTGTGAAAATCTATTCAAATTTTAATATTCACACAGACGAGTGGAAGCTTTGAAAGACATTTGTGAAAAAGCTGCTGTCGAATATTCACAACTTTTGGGGTACGCTAAAACACGTTTTTTGGCACTTTCATCAGCAATTGGATCTATTTTGAAGTTATTCGACCCATTGCAAAGTATTTTCAAACTATCACTCGGTGTCCTACAATTATCAAATCATTTTTTAATCACCATTTGGAAAATTGTGACTGTTGTTTGTCAAAGAACAGGTAAAAATTGTTAATTTAATTGTTAATTATTTTGACTTCGGATTCATCAAAATTTTCTATTATTTGTATGCTTTTGAATAGGCAGACTATTTTCGCGAAACTATTTTGAAAATCGTAGGTGATAATATTTCTGCATTTGAAGTTTCGCATTATTTGAACATTTTGAAAGACAATGTTATGCTCCGTAAAGATGAGAATTATCTCGATCCAAAAACAGAAGAACAAAAAGATATCTTAATTGATGTTGATGCTTACGATGAAGCATTGATTAATGGTGTATTCGAACAATTTTATGGTAAGTTATCAGTCTTTTATAACTGAAAATGTTAGTTGAATAACGCTATTTATTTCTTGTCTATTTTTTGGAAGATTATGCATTAAACTACTTCGTAATGTGGACTGAAGAATACAAAGTATTCGATCAATTTGCATGGATTCAATTGCGTAGCCTTCGATTGGAATACAGTGAAAAATTCATTCAAAACATTGGCAGCGAAATCTTCATTTGATATGGTTGAAAATTCGCCAGCAATTTTTGAACAATTACATAAAATGTTACTGTACCGATGAAAAAATTCAACAATGGAATGATGAGAAAAAGTCAACGGAAGATCGATGAGTAGAGGTTTTCAATAACATGAAAGTGAAGAGCGTTCCATTTATACAATTTTCGGAACTCATTGAATACATTCTTTGCTTTTGTGATGTACTCCTAGATTAATTATTAACTTTTATTATTATTTTTTCTTTCCCTACTATCAATAATCTTTTCCTTAAATTTATAATAAAAATATTGAACGCACCCCAACAAAATATTATTCACTGAATGCACTTCAGTAATGAGGAGAAGGCAAAGAAAAAACAGTTAATTAAATGAGTTAATTAATCACTGCGAAAATTAATACTCAGTCTAGTGTGAACCGTTTCTGCATTAAGTTGTAATTTATTTATTTTATAAAAAATAATTTAAAAATCAAATTTATTTATTTTATAAAAAATAATCTAAAAACAAGTGAAGTAAATTGAACGTTGAAAAAGAAATAATGTAATAATGTAAATAAACATAATTGAATTGTTAAATTATAATTAAATAAGTTGTTATAATTATAATAAATATTAATCAGAATACATATAAAAATAAAATTGTTAGTTTATAGGTACATTTTCTATTTCTGCTAACACTAAATAGTCTGTCATCTACCATGTGTAACTAGCTGTCAACTGATATGGTTCCATAAGAAAAGTGTAACTAGTGTAATGTTATAAATAGATATATACATATAATAAATATTAAGTGTAATTAGTAATGCATAAGGTAATTATCAATAAATATTATCAATAATTAATATGGTAGCAGTCCATGGTTTTTAAAATCGAAATTGTTAGTTTGTAAGTTGCAAAACAAAATGGCTACAAAGGGAAGTGAAATAAATATACCGCTATTTGATGGTTCGTAATATTTCAATTGGAAAATACGAATGATGAAATTTTTACAGTTTAAAAAATGCAAAGAAGTAGTACAACGAAAAATGAATGAAAAGGATGATCAAGGAAAATGGGAAGAAAAAGATGTTCAAGCAACAAACTATATTTATGGCGCAATAACGAATAAACAATTGGAATATATCCACGAATGTGAATCAGCGTTTGATATTATAACCAAATTAGATACAATGTATTTGAAACCTTCCACATCTTTGCAAATTGTGTGTATAACTAATCTAGATAGTATCAAGTTAAAGAATTATACAGATTCAAGTTTATTTTTCGACGACTTTGAAAAGTCTGTGAACGAGCTTAAGCAGGCCGGAGCAACCGTGACTGAACATGAAAAATTAAATTATATGCACAGTCATATTGGTGATTTAATTGATGTTTTACCGGAAAACGACAGAACTGTTCAATACCTAAAAGGTAAAATTAAGGTGAAAACGCTCGACAAGAAAAATGATTGTGAAGAAAGTACACCAATAGAAAAATCAAATGCTTTTAAAATTGAAACAAGCAAATCGAGCTCAAAAAGGAATATTTTTTTAATTGCGGCAAACCGGGCCACATAAGGAAATATTGTTGGCATAGTGGTGGTCAAGAGAACTATCGTAGTAGTCATTCCACAAATTATCAAGGTCAAAACACTTCAAGTTATCAGGACCGTAATCGTGGTTTTGGTAAACCTGACAAACGTGGACCGAACTCCAATTATAGAGTAAACAGTAGCCAGCATAAAAAAAGTTTTCATACTTCATTAATCGAGAGCAACATGTCAAGTTCAAATAAAAACACATTAAATAAAAATAAAATTAATTGGTTGTTGGAAAGCGGGTGTACCGACCACATCATAAACAGCGATGAATACTTCGAAAATTCAGTAAAATTAAAAAATCCTATTAAAGTAAAAATTGGTGATGGAAGAATGTTGGAAGCGACAAAAGTAGGTGATATCATAGTCTCTTTTCCTGTTTATGACACTACATAAGTCCATAGTAACTTTAAAAAATGTATTTTATGTTAAAGAAATGAAAGCAAATTTATTGAGTTATTCGAAGTTAACCGACAATCATAAAATAGTATCAAAAGGGAAACTCTCAAAAATTTATGAATTAGATGGTACATTATTGGCACTAGGTACGGAAAGATGAAAGATTGTATAAAATAACAAGTTATGTTGTAAATAATAAAATACTTGCAAATGTAACCCAAAATATAACATTAAAAGAAAAACTTCATCGTACACTTGGGCATGTAAATTTTAAATATCTGGATATCATGTGTAAAAATCAGTTACTAGAAGGGACACCTAAAGAAATAGAATCAGAGTATATGAAATGTACTGTATGTATTGAAAATAAAATGCATAATTTACCATTTAAGAATAATAGAAGAAGAGCACAAGCTATACTGGAGATCGTTCATACAGATGTAAATGGACCTCATAGAACAACTGGATATAATAAGGAAAAATACTTCGTAAGCTTTATTGATGATTACAGTAAATTAGCAAAAGTTTATTGTATTAAGTCAAAGGATCAAGTATCAGATTTTTTTATAGAATATGTAAATGAAATTGAAAATTTAACTAAACAAAGGATAAAAGAACTAAGGTGTGATAACGGTAAAGAATATATGAATAGCAGGATATATGACTTTGCAAGACAAAAAGGTATAAAAATAAATTCGTGCCCACCCTATGTACATGAGTTGAATGGCACTGCGGAGAGATACAATAGAACAATAATGGATATGGCTAGATGTCTTCTAGAAGAAGCAAAGGTTGACAGATGCTATTGGCCTGAAGTAATTAAAGCAGCAGCTTATCTAAAAACCAGAACACTGGCAAATACTTTAGAAAGGAAAACACCTTATGAAATAATTTTTAAAAGGAAACCATCTGTTAGTGAATTAAAATTGTATGGAAGTAAAGTTTATGTTAGAATACCAGAACAAAATAGAAGATCAAAATGGGATAAAAAGGCAGAATTTGGAACTTTGCTTGGATATACAGAAGTTGGATACAGAGTTTTGGTGAATAGCAGAACAATAGTTGCCAGGCATGTTGACATTATTGAAGAAGATATTATGTGTGTAGGTTGTGATAGTGAACATGAAAATGATACAGAGATGAAACAATCGGAAGAAGCACCAAACGAGCTCTCATCAGTGAGCTGCAAGGACAATATGTAAAATAATGTCGATAACAAAATAAGAGGTATAACAAGAAACAGAAGGCAAATCAAGCCACCAAATCGATTTGATGAGGAATTTGGATATTATTGTATTTGTGCAAATTTTTGTGATGCTACGATTCCAAGTAATTCTGAGGAGGCGACAACATGTAATGAAGCTAAACAACGGAAAGAAGCAATGGACATTGAAATGAACAGTCTTGTCAAAAATAATACATGGAAGTTAGTGAACAAACCAGAGGATAAGGAAATTCTAGATGTGAAATGGGTGTTCAAAAGAAAACTAGATGATATTTATAAAGCCAGGTTAGTGGTTCGAGGTTTCCAGCAAAAGGACAGTATTGATGATACATACTCACCTGTAGCTAAAATGCGAACTTTAAAATTATTACTTTCATATTCTTGTCAGTATAGTCTAAACATACATCAAATGGATGTTGAAACAGCGTTTTTAAATGGTAAAGTGTTATCTGAAGTTTACGTGAAACAGCCACAAGGCTATGATGACGTTTCGAATAAGGTTTATAAGCTACATAAAGCACTGTATGGCCTAAAAGAAAGCCCACGTGCATGGTATGAATGTTTTAATGAATATATTGAAAGACTTGGCTTTCGCAGAAGCAAATATGATTATTGCCTTTACGTCAAGACAAATGGAAACACATCAGTATACATACTTTTATTTGTTGATGATTTGTTAATATGCTGTAAAGATGTTCAAGTAATTAATGATGTTAAGGAAAAATTGCATAACAAATTTAAAATGAAGGATTTAAATAAAGTTAAAAATTATATCGGAATTGATATTGAATATGATTATGAGAAATGTAGTAATATCTTAACATTAAGCCAGGAAAACTATATAAAATCACTAGCTAAAATGTATAATATTGAGAACTCAAAACTATATAACACACCAATGGAGATAAATCTCAAACTGAGCAAATCAAATTTGAATGAGGATATTAAGTACAGAAATTTGATAGGAGCACTTTTGTATATTAGTCATGGTACAAGACCAGACATATCTTTCAGCGTTAGCTATTTGAGTCGATTCCAAAACTGTTACGATAAAACACACTACAAATACGCATTGCGAGTCTTAAAGTATTTATATCTAACAAAAGAATTTAAGTTGACACATAACCAAAATTATGAAGCTGATTATGAATTGTTATGTCGATGCCGACTGGGCAGGAGATATTATAGACAGAAGATCAACTACCGGATTTGTGATTGAACTATTTGGAAATCCCATTAACTGGAAATCAAGAAAACAAAACTGTGTTACCAAGTCATCTACATTTGCAGAATATATAGCACTATCGGAAGCTGTAACAGAAGTAACTTTTGTAAAAAATATAGTTAATGATATCTTCGTTATAAACGTACAACCGATTAAAATTTATGAAGATAATAATGGAGCTCTTGCTATAGCTAAATTAGGAAACTTTACAAGAAATTCTAAACATATAAAAGTACAATATCATTACGTGCATGAAATTGTTAAAAATGGAGTTGTTGAAATTGTTAAGATAGATTCAGAATCAAATGTTGCTGATATTTTTACTAAGTCTTTAGGAAAAACCAAATTTACTAAGTTCCGGGAAATGCTAAAATTGATATAATTTCTACTTATAATTGTGACAAAGCAGAAATATAAATGTAAGGAGGCGTGTTAGTTTATAGGTACATTTTCTATTTCTGGTAACACTAATTAGTCTGTCATCTATCATGTGTAACTAGCTGTCAACTGATATGGTGCCATAAGAAAAGTGTAACTAGTGTAATGTAATAAATAGATATATACATATAATTAATATTAAGTGTAATTAGTAATGCATAAAGTAATCATCAATAAATATTATCAATAATTAATAAAAATATCAATACTATAATAAATAAAGTAGATAATAATTTAAACATTTTTGGTTTTATTGACCTAAAACCTAACATAAAAGTGGTGTCAGAAGTGGGATCCGCTATAAAAACACGCGGTTCCAAGCAAAATCTAAGAAAAAAAAAAGAAGTGATTAATTTACACAAAACAAATTAAATAACATTGTGCAGCGAAGCATAGAAGAAGCGTCATAACGGAGGCATTGGCGTCCTAACGGACCATTGAATAACAAAGCAGCAAATAGCAAACAAAAAAAACAAAGAGATCGTTAATATAAGATATTGCCCGTATTGCCGTACTAAAAAAAAATTTTCAGAAAATCTGATTGTTTTTAGCCTGACAAATTGTTATCGACTTTGTTATCGAGTTACAGGATATAACTCAATTTCAAGCATTTCAAAATAGTAATATTAATGAACAAAAAAATCATATTAAAACACATATTGATAATGAAAATGCTAGTATATCATTTTTTTTCAAGTTCATTTTTGAAAAATGATTCAAAATTATCAACTGATGTGCATAAATTTTGAGCAGTTACTTTGAAAATTTATACCATTACTTAATGTATTATTACCAATTAGATAATTAGATAAATAATAATAAATAAATTAGATAAATAAATTTAATGCGAACGATTAACGATGCCAGAAAAACGATTAACCAACGGGGATGATATGGAAACGATGCGAAAAAAAAGATTAACCAACGAAGATGATATGGAAATATTAAGGTTACATGGTAAAGGTGAATCGTTAAGTTGTATTGGAAAAGCTGTTAGAGTGTGGAAGGGCACAGTGAGTAAGCATTTAAATAACTTGCTTGGGACCACTGGTGCCTACAACCATATCAAAACCAGGAACGATGCGATAAATATGGTCCTCAAAAGGTACCAGGAATTAGAGAAATATAAAAATCTCCTGATAATTAAGAACGAAGAAATAAAATTATTGAAGGAACAGCTTGATATAAATAGAACTGAACGATCTTGCTATGAGATTGAAAATCCAACCAACCGATCGAATACACCGATACAACATTTAGAACAGCTTTATATAAATATAACTGAAGGATCTTGCTATGAGATTGAAAATCCAACCAGCCGATCGAATACACCGATACAACATTTAGAACAGCTTGATATAAATAGAACTGAAGGATCTTGCTATGAGATTGAAAATCCAACCAACCGATCGAATACACCGATACAACATTTAGAACAGCTTGATATAAATAGAACTGATGGATCCATCTATGAGATTGAAAATAATGTTAAATCAACAAAATCCAAACGATCGAAACTGTATCCCTGCACTGTGGAAGGGTGCTTGAAAATATATAAAGGCAAATATGAACGTGAACGGCATATTAAAAGCTACCATGAAGGCAGACGAAGATACAAATGTGAAAAATGCAATTATAGTACTGATATAACAGGGCACTTTAACAGACACAAACATGTACAAAAAAAGGCCAGTGTGCAATATGTCATTTAAAATTCAAGTCCACAGAGGCATACACCAGACATATGCGAACGCACGAAAAAAAACTTTGCGTGCAGGCGTTGTAGTAGGAAGTTTACGCTAAGGTAAAATATTCTAATTTTTTTTAATAAATGAATGGTAATTATTTTTAAAAATAGATATAACACAATAGAACATATAAGAAAGCATATGAAGAACCCCGAAGCTCATTGTGTCGTCTGTGACACGGAGTTCAACAAAGGCGACTTGTTGAGACAACATGTTCTATTAAAGCACGCAATACAGCTTTCCGAAAGCGAGACATGCGGCTCATTCTTCGCAGAAACAGATATGGAAGACCATCTCAGGATGAGCCACGAAAAACCCGCAAAGAAATGCTGGATATGCGATTTCCCGTTTGGTGTGGGTCATTGGGCAAATGCAGTTCATGTATATCAACATGATGTGTTGGAAAAAGCGAAAAACACAACAGCTTAAAACTGGTGTTAGGTATATATTGTATTTAATATCATAGCGTCATAGCGGTATCTCAATAGCTCAATAGCTGTAGCCAACAAAAAAAAATTTTCCATTGGATTTGAAAATATATAAAATATTAATGACTTTTTTTTTTTTTTTTAAATTATATATATGAAATGTAGACAGCTGGAAGTAAGAAATATAAAACCAACTGGTATACAACGATATACTTTATTTAAAAAGGAAATAATTTATTAAAAAAAAAAAAAAGGCAATTAAAATTAGATAAGATTACATTTATAAAAAAAAAAAAAACAAAACTATATAATACTGTAAACTAGTTATGTAGGTGAGTTTATTAATTATATAAATTATATAATTTCGACTGTCGGAAAACAAAAATAAAGCAAAAACTTTATTAAAAAAAAATTTTTTCCTGAAACAAAAATCATATATTTGTAGCAAAAAAAAATAATATTAGGAAAATATATTAGAGATATATTTTATCGTACTGTGGCGACATTAAAATTATTAATTTTAATAATTACGAAAAACAAAACGCAGTAGTTTTTAAGTTTTTTGTATTATGTCAAGCAAGCCTTGATTATTTACTTGGTTGACATATTACAAATAAAAAAATGAGTTATCAGTAATGGAGTTTTGAAATATTTACTTTAAAATATATCATTTTTATATAGTAAGTAAGAACGTGTGTTTTCAAAATAAGAGTATGTTGTCTGAAAAAGCTTTATTGGTAAAAAAGAGATTCATATAAGGAAAGTGCAAAGTTAATTCTATGTTCAATTCATCTTTGTTAATAAAACAGAAAGAACAAAACATAGAAGTCCTAAATAATGCCATAATTAATGACAAATCATTAGAAAAACTTCATACCATAAGCTGCCTGGACCTAAAGTTGCTGAATCTGTTTTAAGATCATATTCCTATATATAAAAGAAAATGAGAGAGGCAAAAAAGGCAGAAGAGCTATTGCATCAGGTAGTATTCCGTTAAGAATGTTATTGTTTACAATTGAAGAATTTCATTTGAAATTGGGAAAATTAATTCCTGGATCAACTATTTCAATAGGTGGAGAAGAGAAAAAACAAAAAATAGAAAGAGAATTAAGTTCATGTACCCTAAATGTTACTAGAGCTCAATCTGCACAAGGTACTGAAGATGCTACTAAATGGAATGAAACACTCTCACCAGCAGTATTTCCCCTTGTTTATCATGTGTGGTTTGATAATGAATTACGAGACAAGTTGAGGCTGAATAGAGTAGGAGATGATGAAAAACTTTTTGCTGCAATTTGTGCTGCCACATTTTCTATAATGGCAGTTAAAAGAATTAAATTAGGAATTGGTTTAAATGCAAAAAATGATCAATTTATAACTAAATTAAATTGGAAGAAAGAAAATTTACACTTTTTTAATAAGAAAAAACAATTAATGTTTGAGGCTGCATTGCCTTATCTAGAAGAGGAAAAATATCTATTTGCAAGTGGAGGATTTTTTATGGGAATGTTGAATGCAGCAAGTACTACAATAGGTTTACTGGCTGTCAATTATATGCTAGATACTAAAGTTCAAAAATGTATGACTTTGAGATCTAGTGATGATTCAATGTCTATTTATTTGGGTGTTGACGTACCTGATCTAGCACAAGCTATAGTTATAAATAAGTTATCTCTTAGATTTGAAGTATAAATTTAAGCCCAAGTAAATTTATTATATTTAGAGAAAAAATTGGTGAATATACATCATGGTATCAAGATGGTACATTTGTTTCACAATATGGACAAGATACAAGTTCATTGAGGCCAACTGCACAAAACTCTCAGACATTATTTGTATTCCTTATGTTTCGTTGGATCTTTGATCCAACTGGTGGGGGAATAATGTGGCGACATTAAAATTATTAATTTTAATAATTACGAAAAACAAAACGCAGTAGTTTTTAAGTTTTTTGTATTATGTCAAGCAAGCCTTGATTATTTACTTGGTTGACATATTACAAATAAAAAAATGGGTTATTAGTAATGGAGTTTTGAAATATTTAAAATATATTATTTTTTTATAGTATGTATAAAATGTAAAGAGTGTAGATAAGTAATTGATATTAAATTAAATAATAAAAAATAATTTATAAAAGACTTATAAAAAAATTAATGTGGATTCTTCCACAGTACTAAGCATTTTAAATATTCAATAAAAGAAACAAAAAATCAATTTTAGTTACAAACTATTATATTTTAATACTAATTTAGTTTAGAATAAGAAAAAATTACGAAATATTTAAAAGAAACACAGTTTTAAACAAGTTTAATTACTTGTATTGTGAAGAAACGATCAATTTGCTCCATGATATGATTTATTGATGTTTAGAAATATCAAGATTTGGATTTTATACCAAGGAGATTTAGAAGGTTTAATTATATTTTGTGTCAACATATCAATTATTTGCTTGTTGACTTCAGTTTTGTGGACCTCGGGATATCGATAAGTTTTACTAATGATTGGAGAAGAGTTCTGAGTGTTAATTTTATGTTTAAAAGCTTGGGTCGTATTAAGAGGAGTGATAGGCAAAGATGATTTATGAATAAAGAAAAATTTTCCTTCCAAGGGGGAACGTGTTATGTAACTCCTTAATAATAATTATTAACTTTTGTTATTATTTTATTTTATTTAATAATTAATCTTTTCCTTATAAAATAATAAAAATATTGAACGCACCCCAAGGAAAATTATTTATTGAATACACTTCAATAATGAAGAGAAGAAAAACAGTTAATTAATCACTGCAAAATTAATTATTAGTGAGTCTATTGTGGATATTAGCTTGAGACGGAAGCTAATTGTTAATATAAGAAAAATTGAAGCTAATTGTATCAAATAACTATTAAAATTTTAACATAAATGATAGAATAATTTATTAAAAGAAAATATTGAATTTATAATAAAAAAATAAATAAAAGACAAAAAAAAAAATTGTGTGTATTTTTAACACTACCACTGCTTCATAAAAAATAATTATTGGGAAAAAGCTACTTACAAAGACTTTTTCAACTGCTTAAAGGCTCTTAAAGAAACCTTACTACGTGATGAAATCTATTCAATATCTTTACCAAATTTCGAAGAATCTTATAAGCAATTTAATTACGAAAACATTAAACCCATAATTCAATATATATTCCGAAATAACAAAATTAAGATACTTGTTCATCAAGGAAACATTTCAACTCCAGCCTCGGATGAAATTCCAACTATTTTAAAGGAAAACCATGATGATCCTCACTCAGGTCATTCTGGATTCCATAGAACTTACCGTCGAATAAGACAATTGTACCATTGGAAGAATATGAATAAAGATATAAGGACATATATTAAATCATGTGAATCGTGTCAAAGGAATAAAACAATGCGAAAGAAATGTAAAGCACCTATTGAAACTAGTGTTTAACATACGAATATATTCGTCGAATACTATTCGAATAATTCAGTAAATATATAGTATTCGATATTCGAATACTTTTAATCATTATTCGGCGAATACAGAAAATTACGATAATTCTAAGAGATGTCGCTATTATGTAATAAACTCAAAATTTTTTTTGTGTTTTTTGACTAAAAAAAGTGACAGTTCATGAAATGTTGTAATATACGAATGCGTAGATAGATTAATTAAAATTTTATTGATTAATGATTTCAACGAAATAAGTTATTAATATAAATATACCAAACAGTAAGATTCATTAATACTATTATTATTTATTTAGAATGATTTTGAATTTCACATTCTTAGTCCACATAGACATACATAGTTTAGTTAGTAAAAAATGTCTAAACGAAATTCTGCTGAGGTTTGGGAATTTTTTAAAAGAAAAGGAGATGAAGCTTTCTGTAAAAAATGCCCACACAAGGTAACGTGTGGCTCCAGTTCAATAAAAATGTACACCAACAATAACCCAAATATTCTTAATTTTATGAAGAGACAACAGCTAAATGAAATTGTGGCAAGACTAGTTTCTGAAGATGGTTTCACAGTAAACGCAATAACAAAAAGTTCATTCATAAGGCAATCTCTTTCGGATAAAGGTTATAATCTTCCAAAAAATCCATCAAAAGTAATGGATTTAGTAATTTCTTATTTTCGAGAGCAAAAAGCCACAATAATTGAAAATATAAGTAAAAAATCAAGCAGTGGTGAAAGATTCAGTCTTACTCTCGATGAGTGGACAAGTCTTGCCAATAAGCGATATTTCAATATTAATATTCATTGTAACGAATCAGTTTTTTTTAATTTGGGGCTAGTTCGAATAATTGGAAGCTGTGATGCCATAGAAACTCAAAAAATCGTCAACCAACATTTGAAAGAATTTGGAGTCATTTTTGAAAAACATATTGTTGCATCGACAACTGACGGTGCTAGTGTTATGTGTAAGTTTGGACGTGAAAGTCCAGCTCACCACGTGCAATGCATGAATCATGCCATTCATCTGGCTGTATTGAATATTTTCTACCATAATAGCGAGAAACTGGATTTTCGTGAAGAAATATGTGATGATGAAACTAGTTCAGAACTTTCAGAATTAGAATCGGAAGACAATTCCAACGAATTTGCAAATGGTGAATTGGTTTTTGAAAATTATGAACAAAACCATCGAATTATTCTTCAGCCAAATTACAACAAGGCAATAAAAGAAGTTCGAAATGTTGTAGATCTGTTTAGACGATCACCCACTAAAAATAGCATTTTGCAGCGATATGTAAAACAAGAATTTAAAAAGGAAATTGGTTTGATAAGAGATATTAAAACTAGATGGAATTCTCTTGGAGCTATGATTGAGAGATTTATCATGCTGTATAGCTGTATAAAAATCAGTCTGACTGAATTGAATGCTATTGAAAAATTTCAAGAAAATAATTTGGTAATTCTTAAAGATATGTTGGCTGTTCTGTCTCCATTAAAAGCGGCTGTTGAAGCACTAAGCAGAAAAGATGCTACATTATTATCTTGCGAAACGATATTAATTTTTTTAATGAATAAATTGACAGAAAAAAACTCCTCACTAAGTTTAAATTTCAAAGAGGTTTTACTCAAACATATACGCCAGAGAAGGCATAAACCGATGGTGTCACTTTTGATGTTTCTGCACAATTTTTCTTCATCAAAAGAAAATACATGGTTTCCGTATTCACCAAGAAACGTCACATTAGCATATGCCAAAGAGCTAATGAAACGATTATTTCCAAAAGAAGAAACTGCACAGCGAAGTACTGATGAAGAACATGAAGAAATTTTATGTACTCATGATGAACCTGAGCCCTTAACTACATCACTATCAGTTTCCGATGAGTTGAATTTAGAAATACAAAAAAGCAAAAATTCTGTTATAGCAATTAGTGGGGATGATTTCAATTCTTTTAACAAAGAATTTCAACTTTATGAAACCACTGGAATTAGATCAAAAAATATGGATTTATTATATAATGCTCTTCTAACAGTGAAACCAACATCAACGGAAGGTGAAAGAGTATTTTCAATATCCGGAATTGTGGTGTCAAAATTAAGAACAAGATTGAAAGATGAATCCATAAACGCTATTGTGTTTTTAAAGAGTTTGTTTCAGTCTCAATTATTAAATGATAAATAATAATCGATTTCAATAATAACTGCTTTTTTTTCTTTAAATTTTATGTTTTTAGCATATTGTTGAATTATTCGAATTATTCGAATAATTCGTATAGTTAAAAAATTCTTATTCGGATATTCGAATATTCAAAAAACACGAATAGTGTTAAACACTAATTGAAACTACTACGACCTCTGCTAAACCATTTAAAAAATTAAACCTAGATGTTATTGGCCCCTTGCCAATTACAGAAAATGGGAATCGGTTCGCAGTAACTATGCAAGATGATCTCACTAAACTCTCTCAAGCTTATCCGGTCCCAAATCACGAAGCAAGGACAATTTCTAAATGCTTACTTCATTTCATAAGCCATTTTGGGATTCCAACCACTATTTTAACTGACCAAGGGTCAGATTTTTTTTCGGATCTAATGAAAGAATTTGCAAAGCTCTTTCACATTAAGCAACTCAAAACTTCCGCTTTTCACCCGCAAAGTAATGGTGCTCTAGAAAGGTCGCATTCTACATTAAAAGATTATCTTAAACACTATACCAATCATTAAGAAACGATTGGGATGATTGGTTGCCGACAGCAATGTTTTCTTATAATAGTACCATACATACGTCTAGGCAGTACTCCCCATTTGAATTAATCTTCGTCTACAAACCCCTATTACCTAGCGCTCTTAAACAGCCATTAAAAGTATCATACACTTATGATAATTATATTGATCAGCTTAAGTACAGTGTAATCTATAAAGAATTTTGGTATAAATTTTTATAAAAATAAAATTAGTATAAATAATTTTGAATTAGTATATGGTATAAATAAATTAAATTGTTAGATAGCATAAATAAAAATTTGTTAATTTGTATGTGCCCGAAAGTATGCTACATGAAATATTTTTGGTTCACATGGAATCTAATGTAATTGGATCTATTTGTTTTTAATAGAGATGCAACGAATATTCGGCAACTATTCGGTATTCGGCGTATTCGGCCTCTTTTTCTAACATTCGGTATTCGGCCGAATAGTATTTTGTATTTGGCCGAATACCGAATAAAAAGCACATATTACATTTCAGTATTAATGAAAAAATAACACATGTTACTCAAAATTGTATATATTTAAATAATGAATTATTAATATTTAAAATCTACAAGTGGCAAATTATGGTGAATGAAAACTATTTTTTCAGCATTTGTTGGCAGCAAACGATTGCGCTTTTCCTCGTATATAATTCCAGCTTCTGAAAATAGTCTCTCACTATAAACTGTACTTGCAGGAGATGATAGGTAAATCTTAGCAAATTTGGCTAAGCACGGAAATTGTTGTGCATTTACTGACCACCATTTGAAAACATCTGCCGTACGCTCTATGCGAGGAATTTTCAAATAAAAATCAATTTCGTTAGCAATAGCACTTTTTCCCGAAGCGTCGCTTTGAGTATTATCTGTTTCTGTAGCAATTTCTTCAAAGCAGTTCCAGAAACTGTCATGTGTTTCATTTTTGTGCTTACGGGGTGGAGAGTAATCATCATCAGCGCTAGATTCATCACAACTAATTTTTTAAGTTTCTAAGATGAGTTTTTTTCTTGCTTTTTCCGTTTGAACTATTCCCAGGAAACTAGTTTTAAATCGTGGATCGAGAAATGTAGCAACCAGATATTTGTCCTTTCCATCAAAATCAAATCGTTTTTCAATCTGAACTTTTAATTATAATCTTATGTTCAATAAATTTGGAGTTCCATCGGCAGTCTCTGTCTTTCCCAGGTATTTCAACAATGTGACAACATGTGGAATTACTTCAGAGATGCAAGAAAAATTTGAGCTTGTTAGTTTAGTTATCTCTTCAAATGGTTTGAGGAGTTTGATGCATTGCTCCATTAATATCCACTGAGTCGGTGTCAAATTATTTATAGATCCGTAATCCGTTAGGTACAGAAATACAGCTCATTTTTGTTCTAATAATCGCATCATTAAATAATACGTAGAGTTCCAGCGTGTGCTAACATCTTGTACTAGTTGGTGGTTTGGCATATTAAGTTTTTGGCGAATAGATTTCAGCTATCCTTGTGCTATACCAGAGGGTATAAAATGGGAAACAATTCGAAATGCAGCTGCCACCATTTCCAGTACGTCCGCTTCGGAGTTTATTTTTTTAGTATTATTTGAATAAAATTATTGTATTATTGTTGTATAAATAAAAAAATAAAATTTTTTTCATCAAATTCAAATTTTAAGAATTTATATAATTTTAGATTTGCGCTTAAAAGTGCTTAATTTCAAGCGCCTTAGTCCAATACTATCGCGTGTTAAAAGACTACACAGATTACATTGAAGAGTAAGCGCTTCGTGCTTCAAATGCCTTCTCGAGCGCTTTTTTCCCACTGCGAATAAACTGAATTACGCTAGCACAAAATGCACACATTTTCCGTTAAATATTCGGCTGCCGAATATTCGGTATTCGGCCGAGAGCTTGGCCGAACATTCGGTATTCGGTATTCGGCCAAAATCACTATTCGTTGCATCTCTAGTTTTTAACTTAGATTAGACGGAAATTGCAATCTTGCTATTCGGCAAATTTTTGTAAGTCTGGAAATTAGAGATTGAAATTTCCGTGGGAATATAAAATTTAAAGGGCATATGCAGATAAGAAATTAGTATATAAGGGAGATCATTATTTTATAACAGTCAGTCTTGATCGAATTGTTGCATTGAATATATGTTGCCATTTTAGGCAGAATATATTTTGCAACGAATTTAAGGTAAGATGCCATTATAGGCACACCTATTTAATTTACAATTTTGTGTAAAATTTCTTGGCCATAACTTGGCAAAATATATTAAATAAATTTTTTTACTAAAGCACATTATGTTTTTATTAACAACTTCGACGTAAAAGCCATCTTTTGAGCCTTCCAAGGCACAGATGATAGATGATAGATCTATCATCTTTGAAATAAATAGTCTGCCTATATATATATAATTTTCTATATCATGGCAGAATCATGGAAGGTACGCTATTTGATTGGAACCCACGTCGATTAGCAACAACACTTAAGAAAGAAGAACAAACCCATTACAACAGATTGAAGAAATCTTGGGAAGTCACACAGGAACGTATAATTACTTGCAAGGAAAAATCGAAACGTTATTATGATACTAAAATATATAATTCCGAGTACAAAGTTGGAGACCGAGTCTATTTACAAAATAAAAAAACCAGGCTAGCGAAAAAACTAGATGCGCATTTTCTAGGACCCTATGAAATAACAAAATTAGGCGACAAACAAACCATTTATATTAAGGTGAAAAATAAAATCGTGAAAGTCCATAAAAATCTAGTTAAACCAATTTCCTGATTTAATAAACTTTTGCCAATTTATAATTTCATTCATTTGCTTTCTGTTTTATACACACGAAAAATTTTTTTTTGAATAAAAAAAAAATTTTTCCTTCCAAGGGGGAACGTGTTATGTACTCCCTAAGATTAATTATTAACTTTTATTATTATTTTCTCTTTTCCTATTATCAATAATCTTTTCCTTAAATTTATAATAAAAATATTGAACGCACCCCAACAAAATATGATTCACTGAATGCACTTCAGTAATGAGGAGAAGGCAAAGAAAAAACAGTTAATTAAATGAGTTAATTAATCACTGCGAAAATTAATACTTACAATTAGTCTAGTGTGAACCGCTTCTGCATTAAGTTGTAATTTATTTATTTTATAAATAAACCACCATTCCTACCTACACAGCCTACCACTCTACTATTAGCCTTTTCGAAGTGGTCTCTCTACCCTCCAGACTCGTACCTCTCCTCAGTCCTCTGCGGACTTTGTACTTAAGCATAGTAAGAGGATATAAAAACCTAACATCTTTGAGATCATTGCTCCTAACTAAATGAACTTATATTATTGCTTCATCAGCAATGAAAGTGAGTATGAATTTGGCCGTATCAATTTTATTTCTGATCAGCAAGGCATGTTGACACCTATGCAGATTTTTATGGAGGTAACACAATTAGATAAGCTAGTGACTGAGAGCAAAATGGAATACTCTACTCAATTGAACCAGAAGAAATGAAGGCGTTCTTGGGCATGAGCTTTGTCATGAGCTACCATGTTTTGCCATCAATTAGAAGTTACTGGTCCACTGATGAAGATATGGGTGTCCCTTTCATTGCAAATGTCATGCCAAGAACTAGATTTGAGGAAATACGTAAAAATTTACATTTTTGTAATAACTATGATGAGGTTCAAACTAATGATAGAGCATACAAAATAAGACCTGTCCTGCAACATTTCAATCTGCATTTCCGAAAAGCTATGAACAACTCAAAGAGGCAGTCCATAGATGAACACATGATAAAATTCAAAGGCCATAACATTATGAAGCAGTATATCAAGAATAAACCTATAAAATGGGGCTTCAAAATGTGGTGCAGGGCTGACTCTTTAACAGGCTACCTATTTGAGTTCGATTTGTATTTAGGAAAGAAAAAGGACTCTGAATTTGGATTAGGCCAATCTGTTGTCCTAAGTCTTGCAGAAAAGCTTAAAGGTCTTGGGTGTGAAATATATTTTGATAATTTTTTTAATTCTCCAGCTTTGCAATACAACCTAATGATACAAAACATTAAAGCTTGTGGGAATGTTCGCACTAATAGAAAAAACTTGCCCAAGCATCTGCCATTGGACAAAAATATGCAGAGAGGGGACATTTATGTGGTAAGTTCAAACGGCATAAATTTTTAAAATGGAGAGACACCAAATCAGTTCACATCTTGACCAATTTTATTTCCCCAGTAGCAACTTGTACAGTCAAAAGAAGGGAGGCAGGTACTGGGGCCAAAATAAATGTTACTTGCCCAGAGGCCATTCAATATTATAATATGTAAATATATGGGTGGGGTCGACCTCATTGACCAGCGTAAGGTATGCTATGAAGTTGACTCTAAATACTATCTGCGCATATTTTTTGATTTGTTAGACATTGCGCTAAACAACGCTTATATATTTTACAAAAAGTTGTTTGAATTACATTCAGTGAAAGGATCTGCTCTTAGTAGCCTTGAGTATCGCCAAAACATAGCACGAGGCCTAATAGATTGTTATACTTGTCGACAACGGTCAATACCCACAGTATTTGCTTATAAAAAGCAGAGCGTTGGTATGAAACGGACGTTGCCTGCACACTCCATGCAAAAATCAGAAAAAATGAAAAGGTGTGTGAACTGTGCTAAGCGCCGAGTTGAAAATAGGACGAAAAATATATGCACTATGTGCAATGTTCATCTTTGCTTCACAACCAAAAGAAATTGTTGGGCTGAATATCATAAATAGCAAAAAATTTTGTGTAGTTATTACATTTTATAATTAAGTATTATTTCAGTTATTATTATGTTAAAATAGACCAATAAATTAAAGGCATTGCATAAAAAATCAAACCATAGTTGTGTTACCTTTATGGTCCATTGGGAAAAATATTTCCCATGAAATTCCAAAAAAAATTAAAAGTTGTTAAGTTTTTTTTTATGATTTTTATTTATTTTACGCCTAAGTAAACCAGGATAAACAATAAAAGACAAATATTTACTCTCAGAAACCTTATGGTCCTAAAAAGTTTAAACAAGATAGTACATTGGTCAGATTCAAGAATTGTGTTATCATGGATAAAAGGTGACCCTGCATTATATGTAGGAGCCAGAGTTCAAAAAATAATTGAAGCATCACTGCCGTCACCATGGAGACACATTGGAACTAAGGAAAAACCAGGGTTCAGAGAATTGCACTCCACTACTCATTCACTTCTAACTTTTGGAAATACTGTGATCAATAATCTCCGCGCAAAAAAGTGTACAGTCACACTGAAAATCGACTTGGAGAAAGCGGTTGATAAAATCTGGAATGAGGGGATCTTACTAAAGCTTAATAACGCTAACTGCCCTCACTCACTTGTCAAAATTATTAGCAGCTTCCTGTCAAACAGATACTTTAGGGTTTGTATAAATAATGAGCTCTCGGACTTAGTGCCAGTTAGAGCGGGGATTCCTCAAGGCTCGCTCTTGGGTCCCATTCTTTTTATTGCCGCTATTCATGACTTCCCATTCAATTCTACAAGTTTTCTGGACATCCAGGCATTCCTATATACTGATGATATCCTAATCACAGTAGGTGCAGTTCGTCCTAATTTAGCTTTGAACGTTCTTAATTCTAAGATACCGTTGCTTGAGCAGTATATGCTCAACTGGGGTCTCAAGATCAATACCAATAAGTGTAAAATAATTACTTTTAGAAACGCAAGTGATAAAGGCCACCGTAAATGTATAAAGGAAGCCAAAAAACTTAACCTCAAATTTATGGGACAAACCATCTAGGTCCATAATCAAACCACTGTGCTGGGCATTTCCTTCAATAATAAATTTGGCTTTAACATGCATGCTACGAAAGCCCTAGCTAAAGCTAGAATCGCTACCAATACCATCTTTAGTGCATTCTCTTCCCCGCATTGGACCATGAAAACTAAACTCTTACTATACAAGGCCATCATTAGGCCTATTATTGGGTATGCTTTTGCTCTATGATTTTCCTGCTCTCCCACTTATGCGGAGCTTTTAGCTAAATTTGAAAGATCTATTCTTCGTTGTATTACGGGACTACATCGTAGGCCTAATCTGAAATTCTATCCCAATATCAAGTTGTATGAAACCCTCTGCTCACATACCTGATTAAACTAAGTGCACGGTCACTTGCCAATACTGTTGGACACTCAAACGAGGTGTTAGCGAGTATATGTAGTAGTAATTCTACGGACTCCATTCATGATGTCTACTATCTTTCCCCTTTCAACATACTACATGAGGATTCCAAGGTGGACCTTAATTTATCTGATGACTCACTATCTCCCCCGCAATTTTATGTCAAGGCTAATCCTTGTAATTTCAGAGCTTATCAACATTCAGCATCTAAATTTATACCTTTTGGTTAATCTATTGACTCAGCTTTACACTTGATATTGTCCCTTATAACGTGGTAGGATATTCAGCCCTGAATCATAGGGTATTATTTTGTACCAAATAATGCTAACCTTTATATGTTGACTAAATAATAAGCAAATATAACAATTGGAATATTTGGTTGGGTTGAGCAATATTGTGGGGTTCATTTTGCCTTCATAATTTTTGCTTCCCGTTGGTAGTAGCTATGCAGCTTGGCATCTCTCCAATCGCTCTCTCTTAATGAGTGGGCAGTTCATTTAGAAGTGACGACAGATGCATTAATAGGAGCACTTAAACGATTTATGGACGTAGAGGATTTTGCAAGATCTTTTGCGATAATTTAACCAATTTTCTAGGTGCACACAATAAGTTAAAGGGCTTAGAACGTGTATTATTGTGTAAAGTATTGCAAGAAAAAATTGCAAATAGTTGTGCACAGCAACATACTCAAATTAACTTTATACTACATCAATCACCTCATTTTGATGGTTTATTGGAAGCTGCTGTTAAGTCACTTAAGACAATATTAACATATGAAGAGTTGTGGACAGCTACAGTAGAGACAATACACTATCATTGACATCAATGCGGTCTGATCCAAATGATTTGTCAGCATTAACTCCAGGACACTTTTTAGTTGGTGAGCCATTGACTATGTTGCCAGAAAAACTAGGTGACGATTTAAGTTCATGTAGCAGATGCTACATGAGTTAAGCTAGTTAATAGCATGGGATTGGAGTTTTGGCGTACATGGTCAGTAAAATATCTGTGTGAATTACAAGGGCGGAATAAATGGGCCAAAAAACAGGAAGAAATTAAATTCTATGGTTTTTATAAAAGACCATCACATTGCACATCTAAAATGGCCTGTAGGTCGTATTGTGAAAGTTATTCAGTGTTGATGCACTAGTTCAAGTAGTAAAATAATGACAGCATCTGGAGTGTTAAAGCGAGCAATCTATAATATTTGCGTATTACCAATTGAAACGGAGGAAATGATAAAAAGGAAATCATGTGTGTAGCAGCGAACGCACCCATCAAGACGGCTGATGCAGCAGCAAACACAGCCATAAGAACAGGCCTACCAAAAAATATAAAAAATTTGACAGAAGTTTATGAACATCAAATCATGGTGACAAGTCAAGTGTTAAATTATAATTCAATATCTAAATATATTAAGTGCATCTCCGTAGTATTCATTATTTTTCGAATAGAATAATGATTGTAATAATATTCTAAATAGTAGCAGAATATAATTTATTCATACCCACTACACTGGTAACCCCGACGCCCACAATCCACGAGGATCAGCATTTTTGGCATAAAAACACCAAAAACAACACAATCCGAAGGATCGGCGTAAATTATCAATATTTAAAATTATCCTACTAATTTTTGCTTTCAATTCAAAACAAAATCTTAAATATCAACATGTCCGCGGAGGCAAAATTAGTCCTCACAACCGACGCGTCAGACACGAGCATAGGAGGATGTCTCCACCAATGGAATCAAGACAAATTCGAACCACTCGGTTTCTTTTCAAAAAAACTAACAGACACACAACGAGCTTGAAGCGCTTATAAGAGAGAATTGTTAGCCATCTACAAAGGAATAAAATACTTCGAAGACCAAATAGAAGGCAGGCAATGTGTAGTTTATACTGACCACAAACCCATCGTTTTCGCTTTCACCAGAAAAACTGCAAAAGCGAAGAAAACAGAGCAAGTACAGTTACGTCAACTACAATATATCAGCGAATTTACTACAGATATAAGGCACGTAAGCGGCAAAGAAAACGTAGTAGCAGACTTTTTGTCACGCATCGAGCAAATCACAAATATCATGGCAACTCACCGTGAATAAATAGATTATAACCTCATAGCATCAGAGCAGGATCAAGATGAGGAGATAAAAAGCATACTCCAAAAAACCAATCCAAAAATCAGCATTTCTTTAACTAAAATGCCCATCTTAAATTCAAATCGATCAATTTACTGCCAAGTACAAAATGGAATAACACGACCATTCATCACACAAACACATCGAAAAAGCATTTTCCAAGCTCTACATAGTTTAGCTCATCCGGGAGTAACGATGGGAGCCAAGAATGGGAAAAGATATTACCAATTGGTCCAAACAGTGTATTGACTGCCAAAAATCGAAGATCCATCGTCACAACAGAGCACCTTTAAGTAAATACCAGGTTGCAGAAACTCGTTTCGACCACATAAATGTGGACATCGTTGGCCCGTTACCTCCTTCAAACGACAACCGTTATATGGTAACCATAGTCAACCGATTCACAAGATGGCCAGAGGCGATACCAGTTAAAAATATTACAGCCGAAACAGTAAGCACGGCGATAATAGACAATTGGATAGCCCGATTTGGTGTTCCATCCCGCATTACCACCGACCAAGGACGACAATTCGAGAGCCAACTATTTACTCAATTAAACAATAGATTGGGAATTAAACACATACGTACGACTGCTTTCCACCCACAGGCAAATGGTTTAGTTGAAGGCTTTCATAGGGTTTTAAAAGCAGCAATAAAATGAAAGGGAACAGTCAATTGGTCAAGTGAAATATCTTTAATACTACTTGGAATAAGAACGACTTTCAAACAAGACATCAAAGCTACACCAGCCGAACTAGTTTATGGCAAGAGTCTAAGACTCCCATCCGAATTTTTCACCGATAAAAAACCACATGATAATGAAACGGATTTCTTACAAAATTTCCGACGCACTATGGCATTGATTAGACCAACACAAACAACGCATCGAAACCCAAGCAAACCATTCATTCAAAAAAGCTTAAATACAAGTGAAAACGTCTTTATACGCAACACAACTGTAAGGAACCCGCTTCAACAATCCAGTTCTGAAGCGATATGACAAATTTTATAAAATCTTGATAAACGGAAAAAGCCGAAACATATCAGTTGACCGACTAAGAGCTGCTTTCATCGAAAATACAGATCCAGTGACGGACAAAACATCCGAAACTCCAGATATGACAGGGAAAACGATTCAAGTACGAAAACCTGCTACAACAAGAGTAGGACGGCAAACCCGTCTTCCGAGTCGACTGCGCCACTACCTGACCCAGTCTCCAGGGGGGCTATTGTAGCAGCGAACGCACGCATCAAGACGGCTGATACAGCAGCAAACACAGCCATAAGAACAGGCCTACCAAAAAATATAAAAAATTTGACAGAAGTTTATGAACATCAAATCATGGTGACAAGTCAAGTGTTAAATTATAATTCAATATCTAAATATATTAAGTGCATCTCCGTAGTCTTCATTATTTTTCGAATAGAATAAAGATTGTAATAATATTCTAAATAGTAGCAGAATATAATTTATTCATACCCACTACATGTGAATCTCGGCAAATAAAAAAGAAAGGAAGAATGGACTAAAGTAAGATTTAAGTAGAACTTCAATGGAGTGGAGTATGTTTAATACATTAAACATAAATTTAAGTTAATTTTAAAGAATGTAATTTTAATCTAAGTTCGCATGGATCAACCTTAGTTGGCCATGAATTTTGTATATAAGGAAAAAAAATGTCAAAAATAAAATCAGTTATTGTTTCGAATTAAAGGTGGTTATAATTACCTAATTTTCATAACGGTAATTGTAGAATTAAGGTAACCTAATTCTCCAATTATTATCTATATATATAAAACTCAAACGTTTTGTGTTTGAAGCCAAAGGACATCAAAACTACTGCACAGATTTAAATGTAAATTTACCACAAAATTTGTTTTGATCTGAAGAAGGTTTGCCACGAAATAAATATTAAAAACTTTAATTACTTTTCCTTAATTTAATTAAAATATAGTGTTTAACACATAACCTAACTTCTTTTTGACTTTTATTGTTTGACTTTTATTGTTTAGAGATAATGGGAATTAGTTTAAAGTGTATCTAACTTCACATTGTTATAGCTTAAGTTTTTTACTCGTAACACACTTTGTATATTGGCGATAATTATAAAAGCATAATATATAGGTACTTTATATTATTGTTTAAAGATAATGGGAATTAGTTTAAAGTGTATCTAACTTCACATTGTTATAGCTTAACTTTTTTAACACACTTTGTATATTGTATATTGGCGATAATCATAAAAGCATATTATATACTTTATATATAGATTTTACATATTTTATTTTGTGAAATGAAGCTATAAGCCCGATTAAGTTGAAAAATAAATTAACATATTTTTTTCAATAAAAGAGTTTAGTATCTAAAACAGTATTATTCAAATAAATTTTTTTTTAAAAATCTGATAGCATTCAATTTAATTTTTATAAAGAGAAAATTAATTTAAAATGTGTCTAAGTTCACAGTGGACTACTTTTGAAGTTTTGATACAGTCGTTATACTTGCGATAATTATAATGCCGTATACTGTTAAAAATTTATTAATTTATTAAGTATTAATAATATTAATAATATTAAATATTTGTTATTTATATTAAAAGTTTGTTGTGAAATTTAGTTAATTGATAGTGAAAGAAGATATAATTTTTATTGAGTAAGTACATTTTTATAAATATTCATTATTTTTTTTATAATGATTTTCAATTTCAATCTTAGGCTTTTTTTGTCCATTGTTGTGTTTGGTTTTTTGTTAATTTCGATTCTTTATATTGGCCAAAAATTATCAAAATGCCACAAAAAAAACATCTATTGGAAGATCAACTGGAAAAGCAAAATGTTCGGCAGCCATTAGAGCAAAAAAAACAAACAATCAGCATTTTAAGCGAGTGGAAAACAGTGCAATCAGAGTACAAGGAAAGGAGCACCGAGACGCACGTCTTCAAAATAATTGTTCACGATCAATATTGAGGCCAGATTTAGTTTTAGAAGCTTTTAATTATCGTGTGGATTACGATTATAGTATGCACCCAAATGTAATTACTGGCCAAATGAATAAAATTTTTTTTTACTGTCGAGCTTTAAAATTTCAAAAAGAATCGCCAGGAATGTGTTGCTCAAATGGCAAAGTTAAGACCCCAAAGACCGCAAAGACCCCAAAAATCTTTGCGAAAAGCATAAAGAAAGCCTGAGTGAAGACATACTTCAGCATGTGCGTAGAATCGATCCTGATATAGATGTACAGTTTTCAATCGACATATTCAATCAAACGCTCATATTACTTGAGGATAGATGTATATCTATCAATAATAAAGTTCTAAGTCAATTAGGATTGCCTTCACCGATGCGTAAAGCCAATGGTGTTCATGATAGAGATATATTGCGAGAAAAACAGTACAACGTTGATCAGCTGCAAGTATTTGTAGACGTTCAAAAAAGACTTTTAACCGATGACCAAAGACTTGCTTATGATACCGTTATGGAATATGTAGCAAACGAGAACGGAGGTATTATTTTTCTGGATGCACCAGGAGGTACAGGAAAAACATTTCTTCTAAACTTGATACTCGCTGAAATTCGAAAAAGGAAAGAAATCACACTTGCTATTACATCCTCGGGGATTGCTTCAACTCTACTTGATGGTGGACACACGGCACATTCAGCTCTTCGGCTATCATTAAATTTACATCATGTCGAAAATCCTACTTGCAATATTAGTATTACATCAGGTATGGCCTTAATTTTAAAAATATGCAAAATCATTATTTGGGACGAATGCACCATGGCTCACAAGAAAGCGCTTGAAGCATTTGATCGAACTTTACGAGATTTTCGAAAACAAAATAAATTAATGTAACGGACACCTACCTTAGTTTTTTTTTATTAAATCTAGAAAAAGACAAAAAAAAAAGGTCTTAAATGAATTTTAAAAATTGTTTCTGACTGCATTTTCAATTGCAATCAGAAAACGATAGCGGTGAAATTATCGGTTTCCTCGGTCAATCAACTTGTTAACAAAACAAGTGGCAGGTTGGTTGACTGGGAAAAACCGGTAGGCTTACCGCTATCACCAATTTGATAATGTGATTGCAATTGGAAGGGCAGTCAGTCGGCGTCAGAATTTCAATAAAGGCAGACCTACGTCACTTGGGGGGCTCTGACCTTATGGAGTTTTTTTTAGTGTTCACAGTTTTTTTGTTTAATTAAATTTCAGGAGCAAGATAGAAATTCTTATACAAAGTGTAGAAAAACTTGATTAAAGGAAAACAATAAAAACATAAAAGTGAATTCAATTTTAATTTACAAAAAAAAGGGGGGAAAAGCGAAAAAAAATAAAAAAAAAAAATTTAAAAAAATAGTAAAGTAGTGAAAAGTAAAGTTAAAATTTCATAAATATTTTTTCTGGACTAACTATGAAAACAAACAAAAGTTTATGTATAATTAAATCGATAGTATTTTGGAGAAAAGAAAACAATGGACAAAGCAAAAGCCTAATGGCGTGATTTTTGAAAACCAACAGGAATTTCGATAATACAAAAAAAAAAAGACTGCGTTAAAATACAAAGCTTGGTTCATAATAAAACTAGAATGTAGGGACCCGAAAATTATGCGTCTCTTTTTTATTTTAATAAATAAAATGTTGAAAAAAAAATGATATTAAATAACTATGAATGCTGAAAAAAAAGCTATGTGAAAAGTCTATATTTCGGAGTTTTTTTTTGTTGAAGAAAAAAAAATTTATACATGTAAAATAATAATAAATTGTAAATTTTCATTAAATTAATATAATATGATGTAGTTTTAGAATTATTTTAGAAAATTAACAATTAAGGTGATAGATAAGAAGCCCCGTTGAAGATTAAAACTCAGGTATATTATAAAACAATTTATAGTAAACTTTATACATTTTTATGCAAAATGGGGTATACATGGAACTAGTAAGAAAAAAAAATATCAAACTTGGATGTCAAACCTATACTATTGCAATTTTTTTGTACGAAATTAAACTAAATTATTTGCTTATAATATAATAATAATAATAGAAAAATAAGGGTAACAAGAATATTACAGACAAAAAAAAAGAAAGAAATTTAAAATATATGCATTATTTTTTTTTTGCTTTAAGAAAATAAATTTAGAGAAAAGGTTTTGCTGGGCCCATCAAACATCAAGGAAATGTTAACATTCATGTGAGTTCATTCAGCTTAAAATTTTTTTTTCTCGAGTTTCTTTTTTTATTCTTTTATTTACTTTTTGTTCTCTTTCTACGGCCTCAACCCCCTTTTGATTTGAGCTTTGTGCTCTGTTCTTTGAAAATCCCCTCTCAGTAGCGAGATTTTTGTCCAGTGTGTCAGTGGCAAGAACCACCCCTTTAACTCTACCGCTATAGCCGAGGATAGCGAGCTCGCTACAACCGCCACACAAAAGACACCTGGTAAATCGTGCCTATGATTGGTCCTCAGGCGTATGGGCCCTTGCTAAAATTATATGGTCACGTAACATGGCGCCCAACGATCGGCTTACCCGAAGTTGATATAATAAAACATATCAATGGAGGATTTGTTTAGATCCGAGGTGTAACGTGATAAACATTACCTCATTCCCCCCCATAGTAGCAACTTAGTTGCAATTTAAATTATGCTTTACGCACCCTTGACCCTCCTTTGGTTGTTGAGACCTTCAATTCTATTTTCATCGTTCCAGTCAGATTGTTCTGAACGAACATAAGGCATCTTTTGCTTAGTCTGATTGTCGTGAGTCAAGCCTCTCTTTGAGATAAAGGCCTTTGGATGAACTCCTTGAACAGGCACGAGGCTAGGCCTCCTGTCCTGCGGTATTCATCCAAAGAGCTGGAGGGAGACGAGATGGACGGATTCCGGAGGGAAGCAACTTGTGGATTCAATTCTTGAACCTTTGTTCTTGGCTTAGCCGAGACAATGCGGATTATTCACAAGTTGTGAAACTTTAGAAAAAGTTTATTTCGTCTTACTCCCAACTTCTCATCGTAGAGATAAATAGCAAGAACGTGGGCTCGAACGGCATTGAGCAGTGAAGCCGAAGGATTTAATCCTTGAATCTTTGTTCTTGGCTATGCCAAGACAATGCGGCTTGTCCAGAGCTGGATCGGCTCAATGTGGTTCCAGCCTGCACTTCAGCTATAGCCTTTTTTTTCCTTTTTGTGTTTGCCACTCAACAACCCTGAGCTCCTTGCACTTAAGTGCCAACCAACCGACCTAAACGGCAATTGTTTTGTTTCGTCTGGAATCTTTACCCACTCAATGGAGCTCAACCGGCATAAATTCTGTTTCCCTTCTTATGGTTGGACTGGCTGATGGCCAGTGAGCAGTATGCTCATTCACTTAGAGTTTCCATTATCCCACTTTATTGCCTTTCTCGATTCCCATTTTCCTTTTTCGTCAAAGATTAGGACATCTTAAATTAATTTATGAAATAAACTATTATGCCGTTAGACCATAGTCCAAAACCGAAAGCAAAGAACAGTCGCACCATGTCTACCCGCAGCCAAAATACGGAAGAGGAAGAATCTACAGATCCTCCAACTGCAAAAGACAAGAACTCATTAGGAGTTGGGAATTTATCGAAGGCAGTTAGCGAGCCACACCTCACGTTCAACCTGGAACAACGATTGACTCATAAGGTTGAAGAATTGAGTAGTCGGAATTTAGATCATTTAGTAACGACAATGGACCAAATGTTCCAGCGGCTGGAGAGGTCTTTGGATCAAAAGAGGAAGGAGGAGGTTCCACAGAACACCAGAAGTGAAACCTCGTATCAGGCAACAAGAGTTGGGGATGGTCAGGTTCCGGTTCATGGCTCTCCAAATTATCAAAGAACACCCAAGCACACTCCCAGCCTTGATAAATGAAGGCTAAGATACAATGGGAACGAAGGAAGTAAATCCATTGAGGAATTCCTTCGACATTTTAAGTCCCTACAAGGAAATTATGAAACACCATGGGAGCTATTAAGGAGAGATTTTCATCTACTCCTGGAAGGCCCAGCTTTAAGGTGGTATTTAGATTTCATTGGAAGAGAATACAATTGCAACTGGCAACGGTTAAAAGAGGCAATGATAGAGATGTTTGGTTCCTTTGCTACTGATTCAGACCTACTCATCGAATTAACAATGAACAAAGGGAGCAGAAATCGGTGAACCATTATTTCGAGAGGGTGATGAGCATCCGACAACAAATGAGAATTCCTCCTTTGGATTTAGATCTTATTAAAATTATTTACCGCGCCTTACGTAAGGATATAGCCCATCAACTCGACATTACACGTATGACCTCTATAGGGGAAGTGAGGCAAAGATGTCTCGCAATCGAACAACGTGAAGGGCCACCTCTCTATAGACCTCTCAAGAAGGCAGTGAGTGAATTACACGGACATACAGAGTATAGTTACCCAATAGCACTCGAAACCTATCACGGAAAGGAGAGTGAGGGGACCAGCACCAGAAGATCTTGGAAATGCTGGAATTGTCAAGAAATAGGACATGGATTCTTTGATTGTGCTAAGCCAGTAAAACACCAATTTTGTGGACTAAGAGACACCTTGAAGCCACATTGTCCTAGATGTTCACAGGGAAACCACGTCAGGGAGCGGACTCAAGAAGGCCCTCCGCATCCCAAGAACCATTAGTGGCCATCAAAACTCGTGAACTGTCTATTCTCCCTCGGACTTCTCCGTCAAAATCTTCCTCCGGTCCTACGTGGGCTCCTCACCGGCCTTTCCATGAACGGTTGAGGATCTACCGAGAGGCCCGAGAGAGAATATTCGGATCCACCAACAAATACCAAATTTGCGAATTAAAACCATCACGACATAAACTTTTCCGGTACAAACGATCTCTTCGGAGTCGAATGTATTGGAATAGAGTCCTCCTTCTCCGTCACCATCTGGACGAAGCCGTGCTCGGTCGTGCGGGGGACATACGTCCGTTTATAGACGTCCAAATAGCGGACGAGAGGATCACAGGTCTTTTAGACAGTGGTGCTATCGTCAGCTGTTTGGGGTCAGGATGTATGAATCGGTTGTACGACGGTTAAGTTTAAAATGGAAGCCGATGACGGCAAATATAATAACAGCAGACGGAGAAGGACAGACAATTGTAGGGCGTGTGAACGTGCGCCTTGTGTTTCGAGGGAGGGACTTGCTATTAACACTCTTGCTAGTCCCATCACTCCAACAGCCTTTATACCTTGGGATGGACTTTTGGAGGAAGGCAGGGCTTGCCCCGGTTTTCCTCGAAGAGCTATCCCAGGGTAATGCCAGTGGTAACCAAATTGACCCGAACATTCATGCCTTGTCTCCTAGTGAGAGTTGCATCCTTCAAGGAGTCATGACACTGCTCCCCTCTTATGAAAAGGAAGGATTGGGGAAGAGCTCTTTTAATGTTAGCAGGTGATTTTTGTCAAACTTTGCCAGTAATCCCTAGATCTACACCCGCTGATGAACTAAATGCTTGCCTGAAAGCGTCCTTTTTTTGGAAAAGTGTAAAGAAAATTACACTTTTGACAAATATGTGTGTGCATTTACTAAAAGACATCTCTGCACAAACATTTGCAAAACAACTTTTGGATATGGGTAATGGCAATTTTTCGATTGATCCAGCAACAAGTGAGATATCATTTCCATCCAACTTTTGTCAGTTACAGCCTTCAATCCAACATGTTAAAAAAATGGTCTTTCCAAACATTTTACAAAATTTCAAAAATCATGATTGGCTTTGTGAACGGGCAATATTGGCTCCAAAAAATGATAATGTAAATAAAATAAACGATCGAATTCAATTACAGCTTCCTGGTAAGCCAATCAAATACAAATCTTTCGACACAGTTATCGGTAAAGATCAAGCTGTAAGCTATCCAACAGAATTTTTGAATTCATTGGAGCCATCTGGAATGCCACCGCACATATTGACATTAAAAATTGGTTCACCAATAATGTTGTTGCGCAATTTAGATAACCCAAAGTTATGTAATCGAGCTAGCCTTTCCATTAAAAATCTAATGCCGAATGTGATTTAAGCAACAATTATTAGCGGTAAAAGTAAAGGTGAAAATGTACTAATTCCACGCATTCCAATGGTTCCGACAGATTTTGTCTTCGATTTCAAACAAGTCCAATTTCCAGTACGCTTTGCTTTTGCGGTTACCATAAACAAAGCTCAGGGGCAATCTCTTAATGTTGCTGGATTGATTTTAGAAACTTCATGTTTTTCCCATGGTCAATTATATGTTGCTTGCTCCAGAGTGGGAACGCCAAAAAAATTGTTCATTTTTGCACCAAACGGACAAACCAAAAATGTTGTTTATCCATTAGCGCTAAGATAAAACATTAAATTAAATAAAAAAAATTAATTACAATATTTAAAAGCATAGGAGATTCAAAGATCTTGCTACTAAGGTTAGTACATTTCCATACAAATTTTTAGTTATTAAAATGTTTCCCTATTTTAGACTCATTAGTGGATTATTTTATTTTAAGGAAGGAGACGGTGGACATAGAAGCTAAAAAGATTTGGATATTAAGGTTTGTACATTTCCATTAGAATTCTTTAATATTAGAATATTTTCTTATTCTAGATTCATAATTCGATAAATTCAATTTTATATTGTTTTCCAGTTTTAGAGTCATTCCTTTTTAATGAAATTTAGAAAGTGAAGGCTTTATCGGATTTTGTACATTTTGATGTACAGGTAAGCATATTTGCAGAATCAATTATGGATATCTAAGAAAAACATATCTGCTTTATTTTTTTATGCGTGACAAAGTACGCCGGGTATTCAGCTAGTTAGTAATAATAGCATTCACAAAGTTCAAGGCAAGTTGGAATTCAGGAAACCTAATTCTATCTTGCTGTTGAACAACAAACTTCAGTGTTTGTTTTTTGACATTTGACTCTTGGCTAATGAGTTTGCCGACCCCTGTCTTAAGTGATTTTATTAATTCTTTATCTCTTTCTTCTAATAATTTTTGTATCTCTTTAGCACTATTTTTAAACAGTTGCATATTTTACTTTAGATTTTCAATTCCTTATTGCTAAATTTAAAAAAACAACAAAGAAAGATCTACCATAAAGATTTAGAAGTTTTTTTAAAAGAATTACTTACAAAATCTTTCTTAAGAATTAATTAATTTAATGTGTTCATCTACTTCTGTTTTCAAAACTAAAAAATAAAATCAAATTAAAATTTTTATATTATACATTAAAATTTATTTTTATGAGTTACCTTTAATTTCAGCACTTTTTTTCTCAAAAGATTTTGCGAAAGTTTGATATTTTACTCTTTCTTTAAGGCTATCTCTTTGTTTTTTATAGTCTCAATTTTCTGTTTGTAGTATCTAAAGTTTTTTTAAAATCATTATTTTGCATATTTTTAATATTGCACAAATTAAAAATTATTTGCATTTAAATATGTCTAAAGAGTTACAAAGTAAAACAAAATTCTCTTACCTTTCTTGTGTTAAATGTAGTTTAAAAGTCATACTGTGATTTTTAACAACTCACTTGATAATAAACTAATCCTATGTGATAAATTTGTTATCTAAAATAATAAAAAATTAAATATGAATTGTTTAAATTTTGTAAAAACTAATAAGTTACTTCGGTATTTAATTCTTCTAAAAGATTTGCCAAAATAGTTTCAGTAGTAGCACAACGAACCATTTTTTGTTCAAACAATCCAATCAATTCTGAGGTAGCAGCATTACTAAACTAAATTAATATTATTTTTATTTAATATGTATATACAAAGTGAATTTACTTCTCTAGAATTTTTGACTAACAAAATATGATCAATTTGTGCATCCATCCTTTCTTCTAATTGTTGACTTATACAAATTTTACTATTTTCAATCACATGGATAAGACTGACATTTTGATTATTATCAGTAGGTTTTATTTTACCTAACAATAACGGCGAGAGATTCACAATTATCTAAAATAATATTATTATATTATTGAATATTTAATATTAAAAAAAAATTTACTTTTGATATTTCTTCTTTGTAAACATAATAAACAATTTGCAATAACATCATTTAAAATTTTTGTATAATCAAATACTTCAGGTTCAGTAGATAATAATAGTGTAACATTTTATTTATGAACGTATTATTAACAATTGCTTGTGATTTACTATTTCTTAAAAGAATTACTAATAATCCAAGAGTGATATTATCTAAAAGGTACACAAAAACTATATAAAAAAAAAACAAATCATAATAATTCTTTTATAACTTTATACCTGTTCATTTAAAGGATCATCTTTTATAACTTTTCCTACTTCTTTACCTACTTTAAAAATCAAGGAATTGGAATTTTTGTGTGTAAAACTGAATTTAAGCTGTATTTTTTTAAGTAAAAAGTGAACTCAGAAGGCAAAACTTTCGCAAAGGAATGCGGAAGAAATAAAATCCACACAGCATCAGTAAAAGTCGGCGACTATTACCTTTATCAATTTGGATACATCTGATTCAAAATTTTTGTACTGTGCTAATTATATGACGTAAATAAGAAATATTTAAATTTTCTATACATCCAATAATTTCTTGAAAACTCTGTTTTATAAAGTTATGAACTTCACTTAAAGATGGTCTATCAGTTTTATTATCAAGTATAATATCCATTTTAACTGCATGTATTACATATATTCTTATTTTTTTCATAAATATTGAAACTGTTATTGCTCGTATTAATGAATAAACTGATATTGTATTCTTATAACGTAAATTAATTAAAATTGAAACTTCCAATTATTCATCATCTCCATTTATTAAATTTTAAAGTGGCTGAATTAAATTAGCTAAATATGGTACTTGCTTTGTTATTTAAATTTCATAAGATAAATCCTCTAATAATGTCAACAGCCGAAAGAATTCCTTCCTGAAAATATTATTGTTTTATATCAATAAATATTTTATTTAAATTTTTTGAAAAAATTACATTCAATTATAAAGACAAGCGTAATTTATAACTCCTTAAAGAAAAAACTAAATTTATTTTACCTGTATAATAGTTTTTTCTAGAACTCTTGCAATTTCAGGAATCAATTTAAATTGATTTACTAATGCAGATCTAGTTTCATAATTTTTTGCTGCTTGATGAAGTACATGACCAAATAACATCTGACTTGGGAGCAACAAATCTTATTAAGAATGATAAATGAACCAAATATTGGCATGTGTCAATTGAATTTACAGCAAATATATCTAAATTATCCGTATTATAAATTAACAATAAATAAAATACATGGATGCAATTTTTCAATTTTTTAAATTATTATACACAAAGAGCAAACCGATAAACTTCGATTTAATTAAACTTCTGTTCCTTACAACAGCATTGAACTATTTGTATCTCATTACTGAATTCTTGGATATAAACTTCAACTGATATCGAAGACATATTTAAAATATATAATATTACCTATTTTATTCAAAATTTATAATTTTACCAAACAATGGAAATTTAAAATCAAAAACGGCTATTCAAAATGAAACTATATAACTAAACAAGTCACAGCTGTCATGTTAATGTCAGGTTTTGAAACACACGCGGGATGCTTTGTCACAAACAGCCTTTACAAATAACATTCATAATCAACTAATTTATAAAGAATTTGATGTTATTTGTACAATGAATTATATACTCCAATAATATAATTATAGTTATGAAATTGAAGTCAGAAATATTATAGGAAATATTAACTTCGAAAACACTTGACGAATTTAGTATTGCCCAATATAAAATAAGCATTCGTTTTTGTTTTGACATATTCGAATAAAAAAATATCTTATTTTGTGGCTTTTAAAAAAAATTCTGCTTATTTAGCTTTGATTTTGCCATTGAAAATGTAATTTATTGAATCTCCAACGTGTAACATATACAAAACAGCTTATTGGTTGATATAAATAGTTTCTTGATCAATCATAAAAATATTAGACCATTTGGAGCCTATAAATATAACTGATAGGAAATTTCAGACAAAAGTTACCTAAAATTACTGAATTGGCACTAGTGGATAAAATCCTTGCATTAATATTCTAACATATAGTATTCTGTTATTAACTAAAAAAATAAGTAAATAAAAATAACCATAAAGTTACCTAATACCCTTTCTTAACAGGCGGATGTACACACTTTCTAATTACACAGAAAGCCACTTTTGTATGGAGGAAATGTGTATACTAACTACAGCCTTTCAAAGTCTGTAGACAGAGAAAATTGACATCTACTGTGAATTTTTTCTTATTGGATCCTCCTGTTTTATGTATCTCTAGCTCGGTTTGCTTCACTAATATTAATTGCTTAGCTTTTTAGAACAATTTACATGAAGAAATTAAAACTTTTCTTTAATTTTTGAATTAAAACACTTTAAAAAAATTTAACAACCTGTGACATTTAATTTGACATTTCACATCATATGTTTTTAGATCTAGACGCCATGTTTTTCTTGTCGTCATGTACAGACTTTGCCCGTTAATAACCGATTTTCTTGTATGGAAGACTACAAGGTTGTACATTGCACCTGTTAAGAACGGGTATAAAACTTTGTAGTTCCAAACTAGCATTTATTCTACAAAATGAATCAAATCTTTCAATATATACTTGGTGTTACATTATAGGCGTTTCAGACCGAGCTGAACCGTGTTTAGCATAGACAAACACCATTTGAAGTGCTAGATTTACTCAAGCAATGCTTTTTTCAATTTAGATTGACAAACGTGAAATTGTTGTGTTTTTGAGTTTTTAGTGACTTTTGATTTTTATAATAGAAATATATAACATAATGGAAATGAGCGATAGGGAAAAAGACATTTTAATAGCAATAATTAATGCTAATAAAACCATAATGAGCTATTTTGGATCAACATCGTTGCTTCAGACATTGTTGGCGTTGTTGGCGTTTAACCTTTACAATATAACAAATAAATGAAGAAAAATTAATTTATTTTGCCTATACGAATAAGTTGATTTAATTTTTTGAGGAAACCTAATCATTGGTTAATTAGACACATCATAGAACACAACATAATTAGACACAACATAGAAGATTCAAACTCCTTACTTAAACCATAAATGTACTTAGAGGCAATTGCATAAGTGAAAAGTTCACAGATAGAGAATGTAGAAACTAGTCTTCATAGCTCCTTTTCTCGTCAGGAAGTAGTCATAACGGCTACTTTTTGTCCCCTTTTCTAACAAAATTGGTTGATGTTCTCCACGAGAAAGCGGCCGTTATGGAGAAATGATTTTTAAAATCATTTAGAGCAATTTAATCTTTAAAAATAACATTTTCACTTGAAATTAGCAAAAAATTTAACATTCATAATAAATTTTCTTTAATTAAGACTAATAAAATTTATAATTAAAAATATTTTTTTATTTATTGCTTGAACTGCATTTTTACTTTTTCCATAGCAAAATATACAAAAAATGCTGCTTTCAATTTTTCCATTTTTAATAGGACACCAAACAAAAAGTATTGCAAACAAGATAAACATATTCTTTTATTAAAGGCTCCTTTCGAATAGCTCCATTATCACTGCATTATTATTTGCGGCAAGTCAAATTAAAATAATAAAACTAGTTAGACAGCATAAATTATATATTTTCAATCAAAATGTCAAACTCAGAAAAAGTATTGAGTATAACCGTCTCTCAGATCACCTATAATAAATCGGTGTCCAAATCGCTAATCTAGACACAGTCATAATAAAACCGATGATATCCCATATTCATCTGTTATATAAACTTCATACTGAATTTCATCTTGTTGAAAAAATGATAGATTTCCATTCAAATGATTAATACATATGAAATCTCGTCCTTTTGAATTTATGATCTGTAATTGTTTGAAGTTTTGTATTTTTTCCAATTTCATTAATTCCGTTTAGAATTTCTACTTTATATATAGAAACTTTAAAGGGATGTAATATTGCTAATTGTTCTTCAATTGTAGATCTTCCAGAGCTAAATTTTAAAAATAAACAAAAATTTCCATGAATATATATTAAATTATACTTAATAAATTTTCCTGGAACAATTCCTAGAATTATCTAAATATCTAAACATTTACCTTTGCAATGCTCTATTTGAATAGTTATTTCTTTAATTATTAAGCCGAAACGTCAAATATACAAGTTTCACTTCCAAAGTACAATTGAAAATACAAAAACGCAGTAGATTTGTACTTTTGTCCTAATAGGCGTTTCACACTGACCACAACCGAGTTACTTTAATAGTTTTGTATGGAAAAAAACACTGAAAGTGTTGACAGTGTTGACAGAGTTTAGCATAGACAAACAAATGAAGTGCTAGATTCATTCAAACAATGCTTTTTTCGATGTGATGTTTTTCTATGCTAAGCTCGGTTATTTTCTGTGTGAAACGCCTATAAGGCGGTTGAAAGGTACAGAATTAAGAAACACAGTCACTGATTCCTGCGTTTTCTTAAAAATCGAGATCATAAGCGTGTTTTTATATTCTGTCGCTTTCCAATGGCTAATAGTGCGTTTTCACTAAACCTAGTTTTTAGTATTTGGTACTTTTTACTGGAAGTACAAAAACATAGATTTGAAATAGATTTGTACTTTTGGCTTAGCCAGTGGAAAGCGACAGAATATAAAAACACGCTTCATATTTGATTCATAGCGGGTTCACACAGGCCAGCTAACAGCAGAAACTCACAGAGATTCCGTGAGCTTTGTATGAAAAATAACCGGTTTCGCTGTGAGCTGGCCTGTGTGAACCCGCTATCAGATACAGTTCAGATGCATCCTTAATTTTTGAAGGGGCGTTGGTATAAAATTTGACGTTTCACAATTAAATCTGTCAGGAACGAGATCAAAATCGAGGTTTGAAGATACATTTTAATATGACCTCTGCAAGTACTGTATTAACTGAAGTCGCATTAAGCTTGCTTGGAAATAAACTTTATGATGTAAATGGAAGGTGCGCTTCTGATTTAAGATCGCTTTTTGATCTCCACCCTCATAATAATTATATAAATGAAGAACCTAATTTGCTATCTGTTTTGGGGCTTGAGAATGAAAACTTAGATATCAATGTAAACATTCAAACGGAAGTAATAAGTTCAGATGAGGAAGAAAATAAAAAACTTGTTAAAAACACATATAAATCTGAACCACAATTTCAAGTGATAACAAATGAAGGTTGTAAATTCAATAAAACATATATAAATATATTGAGTTTTTCTTAATTTAACAGGCATGGTTTTTAAGAGTGAATATGAAACAGTAGCTACTCAATCCTTGGATCAGGAAAATGTAAATATTCAGAAAAAACTAACGGAACTAAGTCTTTGTGATGAAATGTATGTAAAAGAAAATTCTGCTTCCACATCTAATTTTAAAAAACCAACTAAAAATATTATTTTAATCAACACAACATCACTTAATAAAAATGAGTATAAAGGTAATAAATTAATAATAATATACTTGTCTTTAAATTTACTCGCAACCATTCGCCAAACTCTTAAACTTTAAATAATAATTACCAATTAAAAAATGTTCAGAAATCTGTTTTAAGTCCAACTTAATTTTTGGGTGTAAAATTTAATGAATTTATTAAATAATTATTTCAATTTAACTAACTAAACAAAAAAATATTTTTATTACAGAGGCAGAGAAAGTAAATGAAATGAAAGTATTTGAGCCTGATTCGAAATCCTTTTCAAAAGAGATAAATGAAAATTTTGAACAATTGCCAAGAAAAAGGATAAAAATTAATAACCGAGTGCCTATTTGGAGTCATAATGATCCAAAAAAAAAGATTTCAACATTGGGGTCTATTATTTCCCCTGCATCACAAAAATCTGTTTGTATTGAATCGGTTTCAAGTTTGCAAAGCAAAACGAAAAAAATATCGTTTTTAAATAATGTCAGCAGTAACAGTAATAATTTTCCCAAAGAAGAAAATACTTCTATTATGAAAATATGTCAATCCGGACAAAGCAAAGAAAATGTAACTAATAAAGTTGTGCCTAAAAAATCTAGTAATGTGCATGGTCAAATAATTAGTGCAAACCAGTCTGATATTGGCGAATGGAAGATGCCACATATATTCTCATCACAACATTTAAGCAAACCCAATGATGATTTTGAAAATACAAAAACCCATGTTAATTTAGAATCAAATTATGCTACTAAGACGGCTAATAATATTTCTAGGTCTGATGAAAAAGAAGAATTTTATTTTAAAAAACCAAAAATAAGTGACAACGGTTATAGATCAAATAAAATCTCAGAGCGAGTTGATTACATTTTAAAACAAGCAAAAAAGCATTTGGAACAGGAAGAAGTATATTCGAAAAGATCAAAGAAGAATTTAACTATCGAAAAAATAACTAAAAACGCTGGAGCAGCGCAAGATTCAATTTTGGAAAAGTTTTACAACTTTCAAAAAATTAGTTTGATGGAAGAAGAAAAGGCATTAATTTCATTTTTAAAATTTATAAAACAAAATTGTATTGCTGATACAAATGTTTTAGATAGACTAAAACAAGATTTAACTAGTGCAAAACATAAAACGTTTTATTAAAATTTTTATACTGTTAAGTTTTTTCTTGTTTTTATTATATATGTATCTTGAAATTCCAATTAAGGCCGTGTCTAAAACCGTTTTTATAACCTCAAACAATAAAGAAGTTATTAGCTTCTTGAAGCAACCCTCTAATTAGAAATAGACAAGTCTCCATCAAGCCCAATATCGTAAAGGATTACACAAAAGGTGTGACAGGTGTAGACCGTTCAGATCAAATGCTATCCTACTATAGTGCTATGAGAAAAACTCTTCAGTGGCATAAAAAAAATAGCTGTACACATTATAGAAATGGCTGTGCATAATGCATATATATTGTATTGTCAGCAACCGAACGCAGAAAGGAAAACATCTCTTCAATTTAGAGAAGAAGTTATACAATATTTGCTAAATGGAAGTCAAAATGCAGTCATTCAATCTCATCAATCTACGTCAATCATACCCCAGGAACAAAATTCCCTTCACTATCTTGATGCTATTCCTCCTATACCACAAAAGAAAAACCCAACTCGCAAATGTAGAGTTTGTACAACGAAAAACATTAGAAAGGAGACTCGATATTACTGTCCGAGCTGTCCTGATAAAGCTCCATTATGTATTGCACTTTGTTAAAAATCCTATCATGAAGATAAAGTATTATAAGTGATTTTGTTGTTATAAAATTTTGTTATAAATACACGATGAAGTTAATTTTTGCTTAATTTAAATTCTTCAAAGATCATTGTAAGTAATAAATAAAGCATAATTTTTGTAATAAATTTATTTGCAGTATTATTTCGTTTTTTACATTTCTATATTTATGTTTGTGGCTAAAACAAATTTGTTAGTTTGAAAGCCTGCATGTTATAACATATTTAAAGTAGGACGAGTATACTCGTCTTGGCAATTTATGACAACTTACCAAGGACGAGTATACTCGTCGACGAGTACGTCGTCGCATTCGGAGCGAATGTTTAAAAATTATTTAAAAATCGAAGTTTTAAAGTACAAAATGCATATACTTTTCTGTAAGAATTTGTACTTGTGTTTATTTGTAAATAAATTCAAGAAGTCATGGTTAATTGTAAGTAATTGAAAGTAAATTTGTTGGTGAAAAATCACTTTTTTCACTTTTTTTTTTTACATTAATTACTTTAAAATAAATCTTATATCATCCGTGTGGGATCGATTGGCATGGTGGGGAGCGTTGTTGTGTATGATGTTAAGTGTTCCACACAAGTGATGGGTTCAAATCTTGATAAAGTCAAAAAAAAATAAATAAAATATTCATAAGAAATTTATAGGCATGACATGTTCTCAAGAACCATGTCGATCGACAAGAACGTTCCATTATAATAAGAATTGTAAAAAAAACGATATCCATATGAAGGTGGTCAAAAATGGGACCTGTTTTTTCATATCCCTATCATCCCAACGATGCTAGTTAATATTGTGGACGGGGATATGGGCTGGTTGGTTCTTTAAAATCTCAAACCACAATCCACGTGACATTATAGGAATTTTAAGAATTATATATATTTTTTCTTTTTTTCACTTTATCAAGATTTGAACCCATGACTTGTGTGTACTACTTAACATCATACACAACAACGTTCACAACCATGCCAACTGTTCCCAGATATTGCTTATTTTAAAGTAATTAATGTAAAAACTTACAGGCAACCCAGTAGGGAAATAAAAAGAGCTACTTCATCAATGAAAGAGAGCTAGTTTTCAGACATAACGACAGCTTTATCGGAGAAAACATCAATGAATTTTGTTAGAAAAGACGACGTCTACTTTCTGCCGGAAAAGCTCTTTAAAGAATTCTTGCAAGAATTTTGCACTGATGTGTTCTTTGTGAGTTTTTCTTTGAAGAATACTTGATATAAAATTATCATATAAAGGGAAAATAAATATTTATTAAATTTAAATTAAGAAATTAACAATATTAATATACAAAAAGAATTCGATACAAAAGCAAAATAAAAATAATCATAATACTTAGTTGTTATATAAGTTATTAAGTTTCCATTATTATTAATTTTTATTTAGTTTTACATATCAAAAACAAAATATAAATAATTTAGTTGACAGTTAATATAGGTTAAGTTATATTTTTGAATTTTGATTTGGTTTATATTTGTTATAATTACTGTCAAAATTAATTAATCACAAGGTCTTTTAAAATTTTGTTGCTAATTACTTGCTCTTAATTATTTCACTATATTTTTTCTAAGTTCAAATGACATTTGACATAATGTATCGTCTGTTGCTTAAATTTAACCCGTTAATCGCCACAGTAATTTCAACAATACTAAATATAAAATATTAAATATTAAGTAAAGGTAGCACACAAGAATTCGTCACTGTTGCGCGATTTCCCTACTGGGAAAGGTTAAAAATTAACGAGAAATGAAAAAATTTCAGTTGTCCCGATTGCTAATAAGTATTTAAAATTTAAAATTATAAAGACCCAACTCTTAAGCATTTTCACTTACTATATTCATTCCTAAACTATTTGAACTTGCAAGTGGTTTATTATTTAGTAGCTTAGGTGTTAAATACTAGTGTACTAGTGGCTGAGTGTAGAGGTTCGGTCCCTCGTTGAGCCAACTTTCTTCTTTATTTTTTTATATTTTTTTTTAAAAATGTACTTAATAAAAAACCTTTTTTTAAAAGAAATTCGTCCCTTTCAGAGAAATAATTCACAACCCCTTAGTTTTAATTAAATTTTTCTCCTGACCTTATTTTTAAAGCAAGGTTCGTATGAATGAATGCGCTTTTTTGCATTTAGGGAATGAATCTATTATCACAACCCAATCTGAAGCTTTAGCTTCACCTTATAACAGATATCTGAAAGGAAAGATAGGTTTTTCTATATTTAAAAGTAAAGAAAAGACAAAAGAAAAATATACAGGAGTAATAAATACTACTCTTAAGATTAGGCCGCTGGTTATCAAAATAGTAAAACTTGCGAAAAAAGAATACAGAACACCTTAAGAAAGCCGTTTACTCTATGTTTACATTTACAATCAGTGTTATTCCTCAGTAGTAATATTAATGTTTTCTTATAATTCTTATCCAACCAAGTCTGTTTTTAACTTTTGCACCAAATTAAGAAAAAAAAAATGATGTTGGTATTGGCATTTATTTTGCAATATGACTAGATATCTTGGTGGAAGTCTATTGAGCACATCAGTATTCTTATTGGGTAGCAACTGTGTTAAATTTTATGATTCATTAAATGTCATAACCTTACAGCCATCTTCACTGGGGATGTGTCTTACAACCTAAAAAAAATTAAAAATTTACTTTTTAAAAACATAATCTTGTTTTTCTGACACAATTTTTTTTACTATTGTACTTTGTAAGTAAAATAAATAGCAGGCAAAAAGATACGAACAAGAAATATTTTATATTGCAAATAAATAAGAGAGAAGAGTAGAGAATTCAATTATAATAAAAGAAAAATATAAATTATTTAGCTTTAATTTAAAAAAAAAATAGCTGTATTATTCGTTAATATAAAAAACTAAATAAAGTTGATTAGAAGTTTTTTTAAAAAATACATACATATATAAACGTTTTATTAAGCAATGGAAACTTCTTTAAAAACAAAACAGCTTTTTTATGATTTAGATTTTATTTATGATTAGACTTTTTAAAACATTAAAAACATTTTATGTACATATTGTTACGTCTAATAAGACCGAAGAGACCACCCAAAATTCAAACTTTATTATTGTTTAGTAAATAAGTAATAAAAAGTCCTCTAGAAAATAAGATCCAATAAATTTAAGTAAATATTAAGGAAATAGGATTAAAACTGTTCAATAAATTATTTTTAGAAATAGGTTAAGCAAACATAATAAAATTAATAAGGATCAAGTATCATAAAATAAATATCAATATGTTAAAATTTAAGAATAAATAATTTTTAGAAATAGGTTAAGCAAGCATAATAAAATTAATAAGGATCAAGGATAAATATTGAAAACAGATTTAGTTTGATATAAAAGTGTAGCATTTAGTTGTAAGAACTAGTATTGTTAACTCTAGCATCGTGTTAAGTAGTACTCCGTATAAAAATAAAATAACTTAAACGAAAATTGATTTCAATATTTCGCGAGGAATTTAAAGCTTCAATGAAATGAGTAAAAAGTTCAATCAAAAATCACTATTAGATAATATATTTAATCAATTATTTGTGTATTATAACTATATCTATAGAATAAGTCAAACTATTATATTATCAATACAGGAAAATTTTTGACATATCCTTACTTACCATATTAAAAATTTAAAAGTATAATTTTAATTGTTATACAAAAACCTGTCTTTTCTGAAGAAATATGTAAAGTAGTGAGAAATTATAAAGTACCTAATTTTCAAAATCTTAGTATTATTAATGTACCCGAAAAAGTAATAAAATGTGTAAAAAGTTTAATGGACATGGAATTTAAAAAAGTTAAAGATAATTGTACTAAAGAATTATTCGAAACTAAAATAAAAATTGTAAATATGAAAAAAAATATATAAAAGAAATTATTTCTGATATACCAGGAATAATTATAACAATCAATATAGAAGAAGTTGATCTCGTACAGAATTGTGTTCCAAATAATGTTACAATACGAGGTGATAATTTAATCAAATTTAATAATTGTACTATAAATATTTTTAACGAAGTATTTTCGAACTACGAACATTTGAACCCTTTTAAATTTATTAGCAATGAAATAAAGTTAATCAAACCAATAGTTTTTAAGCCGGAAATTAAAGAAATTAAAGAATTACATGTCGAAAACTTGAAAGAAATAAAAATAATAAGAAGTACGAACAACATAAATTTTACTATTAATATTTTCTTTTAATTGTACTTATATATAAAATGAGAAGCAATGTAACCAAAATTATTGATGAGGACATCAATCTTAAGGATGGGGGTGTTACGTCTAATAAAACCGAAGAGACCACTCAAAATTCAAACTTTATTATTGTTTAGTAAATAAATAATATAAAGTCCTCTTGAAAATAAGATCCAATAAATTTAAGTAAAATATTAAGGAAATAGGATTACAACTGTTCAATAAATAAATTTTAGAAATAGGTTAAGCAAACATAATAAAATTAATAAGGATCAAGGATAAATATTGAAAACAGATTTAGTTTGATATAAAAGTGTAGCATTTAGTTGTAAGAATTATTATTGTTAACTCTAGCATCATGTTAATAGTAGTACTCCGTATAAAAATAAAATAACTTAAACGAAAATTGAATCTTTTTATTTAACCAAATACGTAACTATATACATGTTATAATTGAATACTTTGTACAGTTTTATTATGTGCTTCCTTTACTATCGTTTTACGGGTTTCATAATCCCCAAATTTTTGTAATTTTTAGCAAACAAAGTCGGCTTGACCACTATAAAATTACCTACACTTTTATCAAATCATTCAATGTAGTTGTCAACAGTTGCATCTTCAAAATTTTCTACTAGTTCAATTTTATTAGCAATAATTTGCTAATAAAAAGCATTTATTGAGTCTTAAACTATAACAATGTGTGTACAAAAGAAAAACATGTCTACCTGTTACATAGCACAAGTATGCGAGGCACTTATGTGGCTACTTAAAACTAAGCCTATACTAATATGAAAAATGACTAGAATAGTCCCGTATAGTAAATTAATAAACTGGTGAGAGTCGTATAAAATATCAATGATAATGATGGGCAGCTTGCTCCCAGCTACCAGATGAAAATGTTTGGTTTTTATATGTGTGCACATTATTAATAAAGAAACGTTACAATATTTCATAATAGTGACATTTTACCAATTTGTATAATAGTTATGGAAAATATAATTAATATTAATTTTACATTGGGATATATGCATTTAAAGTCTTCAATTTCTTAATTATAAAAGCAATAGCATTAAAAGGTTTTAACATACTCAATGATCAAAAATTTAAGAGCTAGTTAGAACTGTTTTTAGGTTGTAACAGTGCAAGATGATAGTTTTTTTTCCTTCTATTTATACTATGGTACAGCCTCCTGTGAGAGTTAAGAGTTCCATGCTGGGTTATTAATTCAATATTTTATAATCCATACTCATTAGGAGTTCAAGCTACGACTATCAATTGGTAGCCAGGAAGTAGAGTAACCAAAACTTAGAATAATTGAAACATCATAAAACAAGAATAATTGAGTGAAGGAAAACAAAAGCGACCAGAGGAATTGTAAATGAGTAGGTGTCTGAATTTGCGAGTAGCTATAAATAGTTGAAGCAAATCATGGAGCAATGGTACTAATGGAGGAACCAACTGTTAGGTCCTATAGTTGTGCTGATTTACCTTGAGGTAGAAGCCAGGGGTTGTGATATATTCAGACGAGTTACGTGGGATATCAAGGTTGAGCATTGCTTTAGAGGTGTTGTGCAATATGTTAAAGGGTGAGAGATAATAATGGTTGCCAAAGGAGCTGTTGGAATTAATGGCTGAGATCTTAGATACTCCAGGGTTGGGATGGGAGAGCATTTTCTGCAATCGTTCACTGTGACGCAGTAGATAAGTAAACAGGGGAACAACATTGGCTTCTCTATACAAGGTTGTGTTACTGTATAACTTGCTGTTGTCTTCACGGTGTAGATTAGTATTGAACCTAAGCAACGAACTCTCAAGCAATTCTAGCCATTTGCCGTAAATTGGGAGCCTTAATTAGATAACGTCCTGAGAGTCAATTTATTTCTTTACATGCAGAGAGGCCGTTTGTAGATTCTGTGCAATTTCTTTCCCCCTTGACGTCTGGTGCAGATTAGCTTATTCTTGGCACTACTGAGGTAAGCACTATAGCCATAAGAGGAGAATTCGTTAACCGATGACTGAGAATGCAGCGCTCTAGACAGGATACTTGTAAGCATTTGGAGGGCATTGTCAATCTCTCTTCTCGTGAGATTACGATTGTTACAAAGGGGGCTTTTTGGATGCCTGATTTGATAAGTTTGTTACAACGGGTCCAATTTATTTTCTTAAAATTGATGAGAGCGTTTGGCTCAATAAGATGAGATTGAAATAAGATATTCCGTGATGGTCCGAAATAGCCACAAAGGTTTTACAACTTATGTCAAAGATCGAATATAAGTTAAGATCGAAACATCCTGGTGAGATTAGAAACAAATCGAGAAATGAACCAGATTTGGGGTAGGTGGGAAATTTGAGCGCACTCAGGTTGACACATAGGAGAGTTTTGTCCTTAAGCAAATTTTATAGCAATGAACCATTAACATTGGTGGTTAAGTCCTCCCAAGCCGGATTTCTTGAGTTGAAATCCCCACCCCAGATAATAGGTTCTAACATGAAGGCCATTTTGCTCGTTTTTGTTGTTATTGTTTCATATGTATTTAGGAGTTTTTCGATATTCCGGAAAAGGCCTGACCTTGCTCAAGATGTACGACAAATGCTTTGACTTTATAATTAAGTTCACGGGATCTGGGTGTGAAAAAATTGGTGATTTCCGTAATTTCTATGTCCGGACACTGGGTTTTCAGCTCTTTGCGAATATCATTAATAGATTCATCAGTGTTTATGCCAGAGGTCGGCAACCAAGCGTCCGCGGGCGCCTTGGCGCCCGCAAAAAGATTTTTTTGTGCCCTCATATTATTTAAAATACACAACAAAAATTAAGGCCTAGCCTTTATGTGGCACATATGTCATATGCTGTCTAGACTTAGCTTCACTAGTATATTCTAAAAATAGAAATTTTTTTGGTGAAATCTTCAGTTGACATTCGCATGGGCTTCATTTATAGTGATTTATTTGAATTGCATGGACGGTAGTTTAAATCTTAAAAATTCTTAAAAGGTTTTAGAAGTGTGATTACATATATGAATATATTTTTCAATTTTCGAAAATTTTTATGATGTCTAATAAGAATAAAAAGCAAAAGACTTACTATTACAATGGCGACTGGGAAGAACAATTTTGTTTTATTGACTTCAACGGCAAGTGTATGTGTTTAATTTGTAAAAGTACTGTCGCAATACAAAAAAAAAGTAACGTTGAAAGACATTTCAAAACTTTGCATACGAAATTTAACAGTGATTTTCCATTAAATACAGAAATCAGAAAAAGAAAAATTTCTGACCTGAAATCTTCTTTGAATAAACAGCAGACTTTTTTTACTAACCTAACTCAGCCCAAACAAGCAACGATTGCTTCATATAAAGTTGCTCACATGCTAGCAAAAAAAAAACCTTTCCAGGACGGAGAAATTATAAAGGAAGGGATGTTAATAGCTGTAGATACACTTTTCAAAGATTTCAAAAATAAAAATGAAATAACATCTTCTATCAATATGATGCAGTTATCAGCGAAAACCGTCACTAGAAGAATCGAAGTAATTGGGAATGATTTTAACATTCAATTAACAGCTGATTTGACAAAATGTAAATTTTTCTCATTACAACTTGATGAATCGACTGATATATCGGATATTGCTCAGTTATGCATTACTGGTATTTAATGACTTCACAATTACAGAAGAATTGCTTAAAATTTTGCCACTGCACGGAAAAACACGAAGAGAAGATGTTTACAAAGTATTTAAAAAATTCACAGAAGAAAATAAGATACCACTTTTTAAGTTATCAGCAATCACAACAGACGGGGCGCCTGCAATGATAGGTAAAAATAAGGGGTTTATTGCCTTTTGTAAACAAGACTCTTCTTTTCCCGAATTTGCTTCTTATCATTGCATTATTCATCAGGAAGTATTATGTGCAAAACTTATTTCATTTAAGCATATATTGCAAACAGTAACAAAAATTATAAACTCCATAAGATCAGGAGCAACACAGCATAGATTATTTAATCTCCTTTTAGAGGAACAAGATGTTGAATTTAATGATCTTCTACTACACACCGAAGTGAGGTGGCTTAGCAGAGGTAAAATTCTCGAAAGATTTATAAAACTTTTGCCACAAATCAGAGAGTTTATTTCCTCAAGAAATGAATATTACGAGCAACTTGAGAACAATGATTGGTTAATTAATCTTGGATTCCTTACTGATATAATGGGGAAACTTAATGAGCTTAATTTGAGTTTACAAGGAAGGAATAATCACATTGCTGATATGTTAAGCTCCGTCAAAGTATTTACCGATAAATTACAACTATGGAAGTCCCATCTATGTGAAATATCACTTGTATATTTTCCAAATTTGGAAATGTTTTCTAAAAGTTGTAAAACAACAACGGTTCCTTTATTAGCTTCACATCTGGATATACTTATGGAAGAGTTTTGCACTCGTTTCAAAGATTTGTTTGAATTGGAACCAATACTGTGTTATTTCCTTAACCCTTTTAATCCTGCAGACAGTGATATAGCTGGAATTATAGCAGAGCATTTCAAAATTACTGGCAATGAGTCCTTGGAATTAGAAATAATAACAGTAAAAAATGACCTAACTTTAAAAGCACATAAGAACGACAGTGATTTTTGGAATTTGGCAGATGAAAAAAGTATCCATTATTGAGGAATTGTGCTTTAAGAATTTCTTCATATTGTGGCACAACATATAACTGCGAAACTGTGTTTTCTAACATGAAATATTTGAAGTCCAAATATCGCTCAAAAATCACAGATTCTCATTTAGACCAATGCTTAAGAGTCGGAACCTCAGCATATATACCAAACTATGAAGATTATGTTGAAAATTTTCAGTGCCAAGCGTCACATTAATTTTCAGTATTTTTAGATAGATATAAAAACTAAATTGAATTTTAATCAAATATTTGATCAAGATTTAAATTAAAATAAATCCAAGCAAATTTGATATTAGTTTTTTTTTTTTTAAAAAAAAAGGACCTTCTAAGATAAGCGCCCTCCAAAATTTTGTGTTATATTTTGCGCCCTTGACCGATTAATGGTTGCCAACCTCTGGTTTATACCCTTTAATAGGATAGAAGGCCTCCTGTTGTTTGCCTTTTGAGGCAACAAGTCTTTATTTTTGGTCAGTCTGTGGGAGTGTTCCTAACAAGAGATTTGTGAGGTTTGGGGTGTGGATTCCTTTTAGACGCGGGGCTTAGCTTGCTGGAAGCTACCTTTGCCAACACCTCTAGAGCATCTAAGGGTAACGGCATTTGGAAAAGCTTTGTTTTTGTCGGTTTGGTCAATACAGGCGACATCATTGGAGTTATAGGGAATGTTAAGCACTGAGTTATCACAACCCAATTCAGAGTGCGGCCAAGTTTGACAGAGATTAATTGGACGGGACGGGACGGGGGGGGGGGGGGGGTGAATTTTACTAAGGCTCTGCGCCTAGGTTTTTTAACAATGTCTTCATAAGATATCAAAGCGATAGAGGTTGAATGGAAGCAGCAAATAAGTCAGCAAAGATTGAGAGAGTAGGGAAGTAAAGTTTCCATGCACTTACTGGTGTGTAGTATAGCAAAGTCAGGAATAGATAAGTATATAATTTAAAGATTCTGAGAGGGGCCTTGGAACTAAGGTCCGACCGAGAACGAGAAAAAATATATTCTCGGCCAAGACCGAGAACGAGACTACAAACATGGCAACTAAAATGGGTAAAATAGTTAAAAGTTAAAAATACAAAACTTATAAAAAATTATTATGTTTTCTGTGTATGAGTATATGGGCATTGCACAGGACAAATGCCACAAAAAAAAAAATTAAAGAAAAATTAATATCCACACTAACTGGCGCCACGTCTGCTTACTGATAGACTGGCACGTGTGCAGTCTCGGCCACGGCCGAAAATCTCGGCAAATTTAAGCCGAGAACGAGAACCGAAATTTTGGCCTGGATTTCGGCCGAGACCGAGTTCTCTGTCGGACCTTAATTGGAACTATATAGGACAGTAGAGTAATCTATACACTTGAAACCTTTTAGTTTTTAATTTTGTGATGAACTTTGGTAACGATGAAATATTGAATCGAATCGAACAGATCATTATACTTGAATTAATTTTTAATTTATTTTATAAAGTTTAATTATAATAAAATTGAATAAATAAGTTCAAATTATTTTATCAAATCATACAGTGGCTTCCAGAATTATAATAAAGGCAAAAAGAAAATCACCTACATAAATACTGAAAATTATAGTTTTTTATAATTTAAGAGCAATAAAAATCAAAAGTAGGAAAGTAGGAAAAGATAATTATCTTTTGATCCCCGTTATAAGAATAAAACAAAAAGAACCTATACAACTTCCAAATGAACCACCCTGGAACTTACATAAATTTAAGTTTTGTTATTAAAGTAAATTCCTGTCGTTTCACCAGTCCCCAGATGCCTTCCCAAACCAAACTTTAATGCTTTTTTTCATAATTTATATAAATAAAATTGATTTAACTAAAGTCTTTTGTAATTTATACTGAATGATTTCACGGAGCTAAATTAATTAATTTTAAATATGTACTCAGCTAACAGCTAAGTACAAAGTTAAGGTTCCTTAAGAGTTACGCTTGAACTGTGAAACCAGGCGTAAATTTTTCAATCATCTTACTTTGATTAATATTAATCTAAATTGAAAAATTTAAAAACTTCAATATTAACACAACAAAGTTAAATTTAAGATACACTTTCTCAGTATTTTACACACATGCCTGCAAAATTTGATATTTAAAAAAATTAGTGATACATAAAAACATAAAACTAATACAAAATGAGCCAAGAAAGGACTCAGATATACTGTCAAAAACTAACCAAGCAGAGAAAATATTTATATTTCTTCCTGAAAAGCTTTTAGAACAATAAAGTGTCATAAGAAATATGTATATACCTTATTTGGGTTTCCCAGATGTGTGTAATATTTTTAACAAGGCTATAGGAACCCTATATAAAGGTAGTCAATACACTTGGTTCACTTACAGAAATAAATATTAAATTATAATAAAAATTCCGCTAGGTGTGGAAGCATATAAATATCTTATATGTATATTGAAAGGAGATAGATTCCGAAGTCATCTTAACAGTTCGTAATAGATCATCATTTGTTTTGAATTGTCTTTCGTTTCAAGTGCCAGCCAACCCTAAGCATATTCGATATATTAAAACACTTTTTTGCTTACGTCACCGAAATATTAAAGTAATAAATTTAGTTTTCAGTTAAACTGTAAAGAAATGAAAGTTAAAATTAAAATGTACATCAATGATATAAACTGATGTTCAAAAATCTTATTGCATTGACTCCAAGTGTAATACAAATTTCCTAAAAATCTTTGCTATACGCCTAAAAATAGATTTTGTTCAAAATCGGACCTGCAATTTGCTTACAATTGTACTTTTGGGGAGAAAAAAATTCATTTTTGCTATGTTGTCATAGGAAAAATTACTTAGAGCACTAAAATTAAAATGCAACATTTAAAACTGATTTCAAAATTTTGTTTTTTATTTTTATTTATATTATTAATTATTATATACATTTATTTCAATAATTTCTATAATACTCCTAAGCTTTTAAATATTATAGTTTAAAATAGATGTCACCAATTAACTTACGAAATATTTTTTTAATATTAAAATTCAACTTTAATGTGAAACAAATTAATTTAGTACTTTTGAAACAATTTAAAATTCATAAATGCTAAAAAATATGTTAAAATTATCAATATTTAAATTGATAAACAAATTAGAAGGGTATAAAAATTTTTATTTTATACACACTTGTTATTTATTAGTTACTCTAAACTAATATTATAATTAGTTATTTTATGATAAATTGAATTTCTTGCTTCTATTTTCCTGGAAGCAGCAGTAGAATGTGTTACTGTTTTGGAGTCTGAAAAAATTTAAATTGTTATTATTTTATTTAGCATAAAACGAAGAGAGATTTATTTAAAGAAATTAAAAAATGAATGTAATTCGTTTGTCCGCTTTTGTGACTTTATGTGCTGAAGCACTTTAATTATTTTTATATTTGACAAAAAATTTTATGAATCTTATGATTTTGACAATTATTCGAATTGGGCTGTTCTAACAATCATTATTTATCAGGAAACTCGATATCATCAGAATTTTATAAATTTAAAATATTCACTGTTTTGGAAATCGTACATTTCTGAGGTATGTCGGGTATGTTTATTATTTTAATAATTTTCTGGATTTAAACTATACGATCACTATTTAACTTTAGTTAGCTAGAAATTAGAATAGTGGCGCTATTTAGATTCTAGCGATTTCCATTAAAAAAAAGCTAAAGAATAAAACTGTCTCTAGAACTTCTTTAAAACATTCCACAAATTAGCAACAATAAAATTTAAATTTGTAAAAAAACAGAAAATTATGTTAAATATAAACCATGACTAACAAACCTGTGATTGTGTTGTCTGTGACAATAAATTAGTAGCATCATTATTACTAGTAGTCGATGAAGTAGTATTAGCTGATGTTTGTGGCTGTTGTACAGTAACAGCAACAAGGGATGAACCCGATGTTTGCAATCTTACAGGACTAGCATTTTGGCGTTGATTCTGTTGCGATTGTAATGCATTAATTAATGCCTGTTGTGTTTGTACTTGTGTAGCACCAGAAACTTTAATTGTACCAGCAATATTTTGATTACCAGTTACATGTGCTCGAATACCAGTGGCAGCAGCTAATGCTTGTGCTGATGCTGCTGAAACAACTTGAATTGTTTGCCTATTATTACCTTGTGATGCTACTGAAACGGGTATAACTCGGCCAACACTTGTTTTACCAAGGACTATTTGTCCAGTTGTTGTTAATGTACCCGGCTGAGCATGTCGTATAACTTGTTGTATTTGTTGTACTGTAACAGAACCAGGTAAATTTTTTGCACCCTGTACAATTAATTGTGTTGGTACACCACTTTTACCAGTAACTTGTGCTATTTGTGTCATTTTACCAGTTTTTCTTTGTTGTGCAATTGCTATTTGTTGTTGTAATTGTAATTGTCTGACTTGATTTTGATTTGCCATTGTTACTTTTATTTGTCCTCCTGGTTTAATTTGTATTGGTGTCATACCAACCGTAGCTCCAGTTCCTCCCACACCAGAAGTTTTTACTAATGTTGCAATCTGTTGTTGTCCTTGAGTAGCTGGTGTAAATATTTGTGCCTGTGGTATAACTTGAGTTTTATGGCCGCCAACAACTTGACGTTTAACTAATAACATTTCACTATCAGTTGCTTGTCTAGTTATTGTTTGTTTACCACCGATACCAACTTGTTTAATAAATTGTGTTCTACCTTGTCCGGGAGCTACTTGTAATGTAGCAACAGATGTAACTATTCCAGTATTTCCAGTTACATTTGGGGCACTAACTGTTGCCACTGAAACTTTTTGACCCTGTACTTGAACTGTTTGACCGGCTGATACAATGCCACCCTGTATAATTGTCCCAGCTGCATTTACTAATGCTGTTTGACCATTTGCTGTTTGAACTACAGCTGTACCAGCACCTTGCGCGCCAGACGCTTGTAATACTTTTAATTGTTGTCTAAGTGCTTGCTGGCGATACAATTGTATTTGAGTTGGCTGATTACCACCAACTTTTGTACCTTGTTGAAGTGAACCAACTGTAATACCCTTAGCTACAACCCCAGAAACTTGTTGAGCACCAGCCATTGAAAATCTCAATTGGGCTGTCTGTAATTGATTTTGAGTTACTCCTTGATTTAATCCACTCATCGATACAATTGTTGGACTTTGTGATGTTTGACGTTGTTGTAATACAACTTCTTGTAATGTACCAGGTGCAGCAACTATACGTTGAGCACGTATTGTTGTTGGATTTAATGCTGTAACATTAGCATTCGATTGTAATGTTGCTGATGTAGTTAAAACAGTACCAACTGTTGCTAACTGTGATACGGAAACAACTTGTGGTAATGTTTGTGCTGTTAAACTTTGTACTAGAGTAGCTGTTGGTGTTTGTGTTACAATTCCTGATGCTGATGATGCATTTGATGTTTGGATTGAAACTATTTGTCCTTGCTGTGCTACTTGTTGTATACCAGTAGCTGGTGTCGTTAAAACAACTGAAACTGTCGTTGGTACTGACATAGTTACTGCTTGTTGTAATGTACCTTGTGTTTGTAATTGTTGAGTTGTCTGCTGTGATAGATGTTGGTGCATTTGTGCACCAACAATTGTTGATGGATTTACAATTGCTTTAACAACTTGTGCTGTTGCCTGATTAATACCCAAACTTGAATTACCAGTATTTTGTCGTCCTTGAATTGGTGTAGTTTGTATAATTTGTGTTACTTGTTGTACACTTGTCTGTTGCATTGCATTATTAACTTGTGGAGATGTTTGAACTATTATTGATTGTTGCTGCTGTTGTACATGCTGTGCGATTTGTTGTTGTGCTAATTCTTGTGGCTGTTGTGGTTGTGGTGGTAATGTTATTGTACCTCTTTGTTTTTCTTTTAATTTTTCAGCTTTTATTAGTGCAATTTCAATTGGATTTAATGGACTATCGTAATTAGTTATACCAAATTCAGTCAATACAGCAACATGTTTTGAATTTTTTTGTGTAGCCAGACCAAATATTTGTTTTGGTGGTGGTGCTTTTTTAAGATATGCCGATTTAATACTATCAAATTTTAACTTCATCAATTTTGTATAGGAAGCATTATTATCACTAATAAATAACTGTGAAGTGCGTAAAGATTTAACACCACCGCTTTTGATAATTGTATTTTTAGCAACATTTTTAACTTTCTTTTGTTTTTTAGGACTCTCCTGTAATTTACCTTCTTCACGTGGTACTATAATTGCTTCAAAACGATATTTACATTGTTTTGCTGATCGATATGTTCTCGAATATTGATTAACAACATCAGCAACTAAATCCCAATTAGGTGAATGACCAGGTGATAATAACATTAAATTTAATGGTAATCCTTGTAAATTTTGTAATACATGTAAAATTGCTATATCCTCATAAATACACCATTCAATCATACCCTCAGGTTCAACTAATGGTTTGATAGTTACTGCCTGTTTTAATCCAGGTATTTGAACATTTGGTTTAAATATACCACGATATCTTTGTAATTTTAAATCACGACGAATTTTTGCTAATGCTGGTGATGGACGATCAAATAATGATCTTGGTGCATAATAATTATCCTCTTTACGTATTTTAGGTGGACGTCTACCTTCAATATATAATCCACAATCATTACGTAGTCTTTTATATTCCTTTTTTACATAGACAGGGGGTAGTTGAGATTCTGCCATTATGTCAGCCTCATACAGGAACCCCAAAGAATAATCAATATAAATATCATTATCATTTTGGGGTGGAGTCGGGGGACACCACATCTATACAAAGAAAATTTGAATTAGTTTCATTTGAATCATTAAATAGAATAATTAAAATTTAAATTCCATACCGGCATATTTTCCATAGTATTATTAGATATCCAAATCTGAAAAAAAATATTTCCAAATTAAGCGTAAATTAGAAAATTTGAAGAAAAAAAAACAAACAATAAACTATCTAGTATTCTTATCCCTTTCTAAGCGTATTTTTAATTCTTAAGACTATAATTACTGTTATTATATAAAATACATTATAAAGTGTATATAAAAATATTTTTTTCCTAAGAAAATCAATTAATTCCTCAAAAAACCTTTAATAGTAATTTCAGTTTGAAAAAACCAAAAAAAAACTTTAAGGGCTCTTTTTACAATATTTTCTACACATGCAATAATTGAAAATAAAAAAGTTTGGTACGAAATTTGTTGACGCCAGAAATGCTGACCCGAGCTAAATTTCTTCTCCATCTTAAAAATTTCCTACAAATTCCAACTTTAATTTTATTTTCTAGTTGTGTTGTAAATTATGTTAAATAACTACTAGCACGTAGCATAAAAATCACTTTTTTTAAGTATAGGATTTTAAAAATCTACAACATGCTTTTGTTGGGTATGGCTATCTAAACGCGCTTAAAAATGTTTTCACTATTTTAACAAGTTAAGTCATTCTGAAAGGGAACGATTGATCGGATAAAATATGGAGCAAAAAATGCTTTAAATATAACTCGGGCTATAGCGTTATCTTTCTCAACTACTAAAAATTAAATGATACATACGCACTCTGAATAGGACATTATTAGAAAGGCAGCAAGGTGTCAAGACCTCAGTGTGCTCAAGCTCAAGATGAAACTAATTGTTTCACAATAGTTTTAAAATACTTGATTCAAAGTTATTTCGACAAAAGTCAAAAAAACTAGAATATTTTGCTCTACTAATACCCTACTCAATGTATTCAGCTTTGAAACTGGGTGTATTCATATTTAAGGAAATGTTCAGGTAGGACGATCGTCAAAACTTAGTACGAATTCTGAAAGAAATCAATATAGTTTCAACTTTTTCGGAGATTAAGAGGCTTGCAGTTGCAGTTTCTGTGTTTCTTGATTTTAAATAATTTTCGATAAACTAACAAAAAAAACCAATTTAGAGCAACTGCTAGTATATTTCAAAGGAAAACCGCACGTTTTTACTAAAACTTAGTCCTTTTCTCTAGTAAACTTTATTTTAATTATTTCATAACTAGACTTTCGAGATTACCTTAGTTCCCATGGTTAAAGAGACATACTCGATACCTCAAGGATGTAAAATTAAAATTTTTATTATTAAAACCTCAGAATTATTCTTAATACTTCAATAATAGAGATTTAACCAAAGTTAGTATTTCTTTGAACATAAAATTATGTTGAAAATTTAGATCAAATCTGTAGTCTAGGGACTCTTTTTTCAAAATTTAAAAATTAATCCAACCTAAATATGATAAATTCTACAAAAGAAACATTTTTAATCATTGAAGAGTCTAGATGAGCTTAGAAATTTTTTCTTTAAAGTCAAAATTCCATACATATTTTGTAGTTTAAAACTTATTAATGTGAATTACACAAATATTATAGGAGTATGAAGAACTTTTCCTTATGCAGTGCGCTTATTTAATTTTAAAACATTACATGTTGTAAAAGGACTAATAACGACCAAAATATAGTTTTATATTATGCTTGATCTTAGCTGCACTAGTTAAGTGTAAAATTTAATATTTTAGTAATAAAAAAAAATTTGTAACCTATACTCGAGTTATAAACATACCAGATTTTTATTTAAAAAAAAAAAAAGGAAAAATATTTCATCATTTCAAGGGTGTGTTGTTTGATTTCATTTATTGAAAATTTTTAAGTTTTGGAAATGGCAAACAAAGCTATTTTGGTGCCAAACAGAAAATTTTGAACAAAATTTTATCTATAATTGTATTTAAGGTTTTGTTTTTTCTAGACTGGATTGATATTATTTTTTTAAAAAAATGTAATGAAAATATAAACAAAATTTTTTCTTTTTTAATTATATTAAATCCAGCCTCCGCCATTACCAAAAGTATCAAACAACTAACACCACTTAAAATGAAAATAAAAAACACAAACAATATATTTTGATTTCATTTTATTTTTGCGGAATATATTATCCTTTTTTATTTGATATTAATTTAATTAAATTAAGATGATGACACCAAAACAGACAAGCCGTTTCAACAAAACAATTCAAAATTTTTATCATAAATAAATGAAATAAAACAACACAATTTGATTTATTGTAAATGGGAAATTTTATTTTTCCACAGATCATTGTTTTTCTTCTTTCTCTCTTTTTCTCTTGAATACACATAAATAATGTATTTATGATTATATATAAATATATATGTTTTCAATACAATTGTATATTTATATTCCATATATATTTATATATATATATATATAAATTTCAGTTATTATTTATTAATTTTAAATTTTAGAAATATTTTTAAATCTATGTCACAGTTTTTATACTAAGTGTTACACATAGCGCTTATTTTAAGTATGTAAAAATTCTCTTTTTTTACTAAATGAATTACTTTAGTTTTTTCTTTTCTTTTTACAATGAAAATTTCTAAATATTAGTAACTTTTTTCATTTAATATAATATATGTGATAATATTTACAAAAATAACTAATATATTTTAATCACTTGGTATTTACAATTTTTGCTCAATAAAATAGATCTTTTAGGATATATATATACATACAAATTTTTTAAAAGTCTTCAATATAATTGTTAAAACAATTTAAAAAAATTTAAAATATAATAAATAAATATTTTTGTTTTCTTTTAATCAATTGCTTTATAAAATTAATTGAAATTTAGAAAATTTTACCTATTTTATAAGGTAAAATAGATTTTAGCTAAATATAAATAAAATGATAAAATTAGGGCTACAAAATTTCTTCGAAAAATGAATTAAAAAAATTTGGCATTAGAATGACTGAAATTATAAAATCAATTAACAAAAGAAAAAAAGGCAATTTTTAAAACTTTAAAAAGCTTGAATAGGAAAATATTTCCGTCATACTCTATAGAGTTGACAGTTTTTCATTTTTGGTAAAATGAAAAAAAAGGTACATATATATATATATATATATATAACACTGAGATCAAATTTATTTATAAGACAACAACAAAATATATAAATGTTAAAATATTTGCATTATGTTAAGTAAGTAGATGAAGTCGAAATTCAAATGTGAGATCTGACAAAACAATTTTTAAATCCAGCCCAGAAGATAATAATACGTATCAGAGTTCTAAATATTTATCTTGCATAAAAAAAAATTTATGTAACATTTCCCCATATCATTTTGCAGATGCGCAAATTTACCACGAACAAAATACTCCTGTAACTGGCCTATATTTTTTTTAATGGTAAAACTTTGTAAGAAGCTAGCGATAAGACCTATTCCCCTTAAAAGAAACTTAATTTGCTTAAAGGTATATTGCACCTGTCAACATTTACTCTCTATCTTGACTAATTTACACTTGCTTGCTTGTAAACTCAAAGTGTTTAAATATCTAAGAAGCTAATTGGTTTATTTGCAGTACAGAAAAATATCCAAAATACAAAGTTTCAAATATATTTATTTCAAAACTCGTTTTAAATTTTAAATGTCAAACAGTTTAACTCTAGCCTGAATTATTTAACATTTTAATTCGGCTCCGTTTAGTTCAAATAAACAGATGCAATTTAAAAAAACCCCCATGGATTTTTCATAGGGAAACCTTTAAAACCGGAAAGAACTATTTAAAATAATGTTAAAGATATGTTTATAAAGTTTCCCTCCCTAATTTACTCACTGACCTGAACGATCTGCAAATCATTCGCAAAATAATCGAATTAACATTACGCAAATATTTACTAAATAATAACTTTATGTGCTAATTGCTTGTCATAGATGATTTCTAAAATTTTTGTGTAAATATTCCAAAATTAAAAACAATAGAAATTCTTAAATTGCAGCGAATTCACTGTCTTAGTATGGATTAAAGGTCCCATTAATAAAATCACCAAAATGTCTATTATAGACTAATATGACGATGCAGCTTAAAGAAAATATTGCAGAAAAATTTCAATAATTTGAAGAAAATAGAACTTGAAACAATTAAAACAAAAGATATTCAGAATAAAATATGAAAGATGAAGGGAATGTTTAATTTAATTAAGAAGAAAATTTATACAAATACTTAATCATAAAAAGAAGAAATTTTTCGCTTTTTTTATTATATAAATAGTAATTTTTTATCAAGATGGTCCATTATTCGAATTAATATTATATATTGAATTTTTCTTTTTAATTTTAAAACCGTCAATTATTTTACTATTTAATTCAGAGTTTTCAAAATGGTCAAGTTTGGTGCCAAGCAAAACTTTTGGTGATTTACGTATCCAACTATCTAAGCTGTGATTTTTAATATCAAATATTCGTTTATTTTTTGAATTTGTTGTTGTATTAGTCTTTAAAAATACTTTATTACTAAGGCCATCAAAAACTTTATTACTTTTAGATGGAGATTTAGTAATATTATTTATATTTAGATTGTTTTTATCAATATTTGTAATTGTTTCATCAAATTTATTATTTATAGTCGGACATTCATTTGATAAATTGTGATCTATTTTATTATCAATATTTGAATAATCACGTGATCTATTTGCGGTATGATTATCATACCTTCGATTATTTTTAGTATTAATTGGTTTAATACCGGGTAATATAGGACTAACATCAAGTGTCCATAGATTTATTTTAACAGAACCTCTTGAACGTGTACGAGGACTATTTTCATCAATATGATTTGTAACATTTGTATGGAATGGTTTATTATTATCATTTTTATTATTATCAACATTATTATCAGCATCATTATCTTCATCATTATTCTCTTCAGTATCATTATTATCGTCATTTTCATTATCTGTAGAATTTATGACAGTAGAATCTGTATCATCGGATACATCATTTTTCGGTTGTGTATCATTTGAATCGATCATTACATCCAAACTACATTCACTAAAATCTTCAGACCCCTGTTGTATACCCTCAATTCCATCAATTGAATTCTCTGATAAATTTTTATCTTGTATTAATTTCTTTTCAATTATAATATTAAATTTATTTAATTGAATATCACCACTTGAACTTTTAATGATTGAACCCTGAATTCTTTTTCGTTTTTTTCTGGATATATTATTTCTTTTTAAACAGCGATAATCTCTATTTTTACTTTGCTGGGCAATTTTTACATTTTTATTTTCTCTATTACCTGGCCGTCTAAAATTTCTTTTGTTGTTACTTACATTTTTAAATTTATTATTCAATCGCTTATTATTAATTAACTTATTCTGAATACCTGTTTGCTGTTCTTTTATATTAGATAATGTCATATTACGGGACTTATTATTAAATTTCTTAACCTGATTTCTTGCATCCCTTCGATCATATGTTAGGGTTTCATCTTCATCTTCATCCATGCTTTGTTTTTCCTCTTCCTTTTGTAATGCATCTAAACGGTTTGCTTCCCATTCCAATTTTTGTTTTTCAATTTCAGCTTCAGCAGCCCGCAACTGTTCTGCAGTCCATGCTTCACCGGTTTCTTCAACAAATCGCATGGCATACCTTTCAATTGGTGTCAGCTGAAATTTTTAATATTATTAAATAAGTTTTAAGAGAAATTGTTCAAAGAAAACAAATATATATTTTTATATTCATCGCAGGCAAAATAAAAAAATATCAAACGGTTCTTATTCATGGTACAAGAGGATGTGTCAAAAGAAAAAAATCTATGAATAACATTTTCTAAGTTCAATTTTTTGTTCATGTTGATAGACAAAATCAATTTAAAAGAGCATTTTTTTAAAGGTTTTTTGGGAAAAATGCACAAAAAGTCCATAATTTTGGAAAGCAAACAAAATATTTTAAAAAACAAAGTTAGTAAATACAAGGGAATCTTGATAAATTTATGCCCTTATACTATTTGCAATATGCTGGCTTTGGGGTATCAGTCTAAAGTCAGCATATTCAAAAGCTGATTTTTGAATTCCGACAGACAAATCAAGCCTTGTAAAACTTCCATGGAATTTGGACACACAAAGAAATTATAGGAAGCAAATCAGGAATATACGGACGATGGTCCATTAATTAATTCTATTTTTCCTTTCAAAATGCATTTGTTTGAAAAAATTTATAAGCTAGCATTCTTGAGGGGCCCATTGCCCAACAAATAACGGAGTGACATGACGTTTGGCAAACACAATGAGTGGTATCAAAGCTAACGAACATCTCTTGTTGCAGCTATTTTTTTTCATTTCCTCTTGCTGTAATTAATTAATTAAGAGAATTTGGCGTTGTTTTAGTAAAACTATTGTGAAAGCAAAGGGTACGGTTTTGTGATTCTCATGGTATACCACATGAAAATCTTTTGTGATCAGTTTTCTTATATCATTGATGTTTCCTAACACTTGGGCTTTTTTTGTTCGAACTTTAAGTAAATGATAATGATCAAACTTAAAATACTATTTCACTAGAAATTTGACTGTGACACAGTACCGAATAACAAAACAAGACAATCAAAGTATTCTTGTTGACTTAATTTCTACTTGAAATCATAAAAAAATTATCGCAGACAACTGCTAAAAAGTTAAAACCATTATTTGGCTAAAGGAATGCTTTTTCGTGTAAACAACAGTCATCAGAGTGCGTCATAAACAAGATTTAAGATTTAAAATCTTAAAGTTTTACCAAACAATTATTTATTGGTCATTATAACTTTTCATTCTCAAGGAAACTTTACCTAAAAAATAATTATCTTTTCATCCTATATTTATCAAATAATCAAGTGTATAATGATTAGTGATATAATCCAATGATTTATGCATTGAACTATGTCTGTTCATTAATTATTATTTGCACTATAATATAAAATAAGTTTCATATTCATTGTACTTATGAAATGAATAAAGAAACAAGTGCAATTTCATAAAAAACAGTAATAATTTAATAATTCTTTTTTTTTTGTTACCTGTTTAACTAAATTCTCAACCTCCTTATCAGCTTTACTTAATTCAAGATTTTGTTTATCAGCATCCTCAATTGGAATTGTCTCATCAAATTCAGCTAAATCCGCTATTGCTTCGGCTTTACATGTTTTAGCTGCTTGTACATCCTGTTCATCTTCAGCAGCAGCTAATGCTGATTCAAATACACCTAATACAGATTTTTCTTCAATACTACTTGTAATTGATGGTAATGCTTGTAAATTATCTTGAAGTTTTTGTTTTCTTTCACGATCTTTATCTAATACTTCTGCTAATCTATTTGATGCATCATCATCATTTTCAACTTGGAATAAATCATGTATTGTAGAACTTTTGAAATAGGCCGTTGTAAAATTACCCCCTTCAATAGCTAAATCACCGAGTAAGCGTTTTTGATTAGCCTTTTTAAGTATATTTTCTTCAATTGTTTTTTCACTAACTAAACGATAAATATGTACATCCCTTGTTTGACCTATTCTATGGCATCGATCTTGTGCTTGTGCATCCATTGTTGGATTCCAATCGGAATCATAAAATATCACAGTATCAGCTCCAGTTAGATTAACACCTACACCACCAGATCTAGTTGATAAAATGAATACAAAGATTCTTTTATCATTATTAAAACGTTCCATTAAAATTTGACGTTGATCAATACGTGTAGTACCATCTAAACGTAAATAGATGTGTCCATGATAATTAAGGAATGATTCTAATACATCTAACATTTTAGTCATTTGTGTAAATATTAAAACACGATGCCCATCTGTTTTTAAATTACGTAATAATCGATCTAATGTTTGTAATTTACCACAATCGTATTGTATTAGACGTGGATCTGGGAACTGTTAATAAATTAATTTTTAATATAATTTTAATTTTCCAAATTAAAATAATTTCATTAAATTAACCTGTGTTTTCATTGCTGATATAATTGGATGCAATAACCCTAACTCTGGTGATAATCTTTTTCCAATTGAACGATCTATTAGTTTAATTTCATTTATTTTTGATGGATTAGGATGAGAAATATGTAATTGAATTGTTGGTGCTGTTACTGCAGGAACAAAAAATGCAAAATTTGAAAATGTTGAAAACATTTCTTCAATTCTTTCTTTATATGTTTTTATTATTTTAGTAAGACTCCAATTATCTAAGCGTTTAATAGCGTGTAAGCAATTTGTATAGCTTCTTGAATGCCATGTTGTAAAATCTATATATCTGCTACGTTTTAATAATTCATTAACTGATTCTCTAAGATCTTCTCCATAAATTGGTGTTGCTTCCGATCGTCTTTGATTGAATCTAGCAAGCATTTGTAATCTATGTTGTCTGCGCTCTTTTCTTAATTGTTCTTGTTGTAACTGTGTTAAAAAAAAAAAAATTCATAAAAAATTAGAAAAATTCCTTTAAAATAAAAAAAAGGGAATTAACCAAAGCAATTCTAATATAACATTAACAGTTCATCATATTCAGAGAACAAACAACAATTGAATAATAGTCTTTCACCATATTCAATTGTTAGCTAGATTAGCTTTGATTTAATGTTTTTTTCAACAAATAATGTTAAAGGAATATTTGCAAAAATCGAAATAAATTTGCAGGGTACGCCGTTCAAGTTTTTTGTCAACAATAAAAGCAAATTTAGTAAGTTGAATAAATTTGATAAGAGAACAAGTACATCTTATGAAAGTAAAATAAAAAACCTTTAAAATACTTGCTGAATGCTGCTTTTTAGCTAGAGATATTTTACCCTTTTTAATTTTATTTTCACCTTTAATGGCTATTGATACAATGTAAAAATCTCAAAAACTCTGTATAAGAGCTAAACAAGGATCATCAAGCAACCATTAAAGAAACTCTTAGCTTCATTTCTATTCATCCTGAATGGATGAGAGGAAGAAGGATCTTTTAGAATTTCTTTAAATTTCAATTTAAATATGACTTATAAGCAAATTTCTGTGTTAAAATTTGAAGTAGATTATCGAAAAGACCTGCAAAAATCGAAACAGATGTAAAAATGAAGAAACAAAGATAAATTTATCAAAATTTTTGCCCAAACCGAATGAAATAAATTAAAAGAAAAATGCATATAACCTAAAAATATTAGATGATTTAATGAATACCTTTTTGCTATCTTTGTTAATAATATAAAAAATTTTTTATTCATAGATTTATATTTATAAAAATTATTTCTCTCTCTCCTTGTGGGACCTAATTTTAGGATTATTCCATGAAAAAAGGAGTCAGAGCAAAATATCGCTAATAGTGCGTTTACATCGCACAATTACTGACAAATTTACTGACAATCATAGATTTTCTCATACAAAATTCGTAAGTAAATTTCGTTAGTAATCGTGCGGTGTAAACGCGCTATAAACAGAAGGTAAGTTTGATTTTATAAAAATAATTTGCCAACTAGCTGACCGTATTTATATTGGTTTTGAAAGTATATAGATTTTTGCTTTGATACATATTCAACAGATTGCGGAACATGTAGAAATTGAGATCCTATGAATATAATAACTGATGTATTTATATATATAAAGATATATATATATATATACTTATAAAACTTTTTAATTATACGTACAGAGTAAAATTCTGAATCAATAATAGTTTCGGGGTTTTGTTTTGTTTCTTTTGACATATAATTCGTTTTAAGCTGTTGCGCCAGCGCTACCACCAAATTAGAGTTCCCACCACAACTGCTCTCTCCTATAAAATATATTTATATTAGAATTTTTAATTTAATTTCTTAAAACTACTAAGTTTTACCTTTTTTACTAGTTACATTTCTTTTATTATCAGTTTTTACAAATGATTGGCAAGCATTTTGAATTATATCATATTTTTTAGTTTCATTATTTTCATTTGATATATTAGAAACTGTTTCTGTTTTCTGTTTTAAATAAAATGCATTTGTATATTCATATGATCTATTTACATTAACATTAGAACTAAATTTTTTCTTATGTATAGATATGACGGGAATCAATTTATTTCCCTCAGTCTTCATTTTAGGACTTGTTCCAACTAATACACCACTATGATTAATTAAATTTTCATGAATTTTTGCATCCCTAATACGTATATGAAATTTATATTTTCCTGATGGACATTTTGGCGGCAGTTCTGGTAAGGTATCAATTTCTTCAATTAATTTTTTAGGTGTACTTAATTTTTTAATTCTATGTGATACATATGCTGTAAGACATATTTCCAATTGAAGAAGAACAAGATTTAAAGAATGTAAATCAATTTCCTGTTATAAATATTATAAATATATAAATATATTTATTTGTTTTTATTTTTTAAATATAATAATTACGTTAAAAGGATCATAATCCAGCATATTATAAACAATTGAAGGAGCATGAAAAGAAATCCCTTCCATTTGAAATGGAGATATTGTTGGCCGTACCTCAAATAAATTTGGATGATTACAAACTTTTCTTAGTTGCATTAATACATTAATAACACTAAGAAGGCTACCAGTTGCTAAAGTTTCTCTTGTCCTAAAAAATTTAATTATTAAACATAATTTTTGAAGAAGAATATTATTTAAAATTTACTTTGCTCGACTCATAAAGTCATCGTAAAGATATCTTTGTCGTTTTGACAAACGACACATAACAACATGTTCATATTTTTTTGGCATTTGCTTTTCTACTTCAGACTTAAGCCGACGTAATAAAAATGGCCGTAATACCTAGTTAAATAATAAACGAAGAAATTAAATTTATGTTCTTTAGTATAATTAATAAAAAATTAAATTGAAAAGTAAAATTTTGTAATAAGTTAAATATTAATCAATTTAAAAGTATGTCACTTAAAAAATTTTATTATTAGCTTAGCCTGATTAACCTTTAAGCAGTGATTTTGCTACGAGATGAGCTTTCATGACACAAAGTTTTGTGTTTATTTAAAAAATTACAATGGTTTATAAATTATTGAACCCAATATTCTGTTTTTTTGAGGAGAAAATAGTATTCACTTACACTTTTTAGATAAGAATTTTTAATAAGAAATATTTTTTACTTGAAAGAGTTAACAGTGATAGCTTTTTTATAAAGAATAATTTTTAATTTAAATTACACAATTTTATAATTAATATAAAAATGTTTTCAAACCTCTAGAATGAAGAATCATTAAATATTTTGATTTCCATATGGCATGTAAGAAAATAATTTATATTTGCTCTTTATGGTACTCTAAAATTGATTAAGTACAATTTCAGATTGAATGGTAGAGCGATATACAATACAAAAAAGGTCTAAAGAGAAGACAAAACAAAAAAAGCAATATTAGATTACGTACAGGGTACTGACCTTATGAAGGCGTTTAATAATTGATTCATTATACTCTGAATTGCCTTCAATCATTCCACTGACAGGATTTGAGAACCATTCCTTGAATTCTCTATGTGATTGAAAAACATTAGGCATCAAAAAATGCATAAGTGACCATAATTCCATTAAATTATTTTGCAATGGTGTACCAGTTAGAAGAAGACGTCTAGAATAAATAAAAAAAACAACAACAAAAATTCATGTTAATCAAATCAAAAACAGTGAAAACTATTTTAATTTAGATTTTACTCACTGTTCAGTTTGAAAATTAAGCAAAAGTTGCCATCTTTGTGATTTGAAATTTTTAATATTTTGTGCTTCATCTAAAATTAAGTATTTCCATTTTTTTCTTCGAAAACTTTGTTGATCTTGTACAACAAGTTTATATGATGTTATACAAACATGAAATGCATTATATTTAGTCCAACCCATGCGTTTTTGTTTTCTTTCTTTAACAGCACCATAATATGTTAAAATTTTAAATCCTGGACACCATTTTTTAAATTCCATTTCCCAATTAAGCATAACTGATGATGGTACAACTATTAAATGTGGACCCCAATTACCATTAACACATGCTAAATGTGCTAATAATGATATCGTTTGTATTGTTTTACCCAAACCCATTTCATCAGCTAAAATTCCATTTAATTTACGATCATGCATTGTTACAAGCCAATCTAATCCAATATGCTGTAAAGAAAAATACAAATTTATGAGATATGGAACCTAAAGTTAAAATAAAATTATAAAAAGAAGTAGAAGAATATTATCCGGAAAATTTTTTAAATAAAGGTTTTATTCTAATCTGAGTTATTTACTGAAAATATTGGGTTTGCTGAACTTTCACTTTTTAATTTTTGTTAATTTACCTTTTATCATCAAATATCAAAATTTAAATTTCAAATTTTAGATACGAATCTGTCAAAAACCTAAACACGATTTTTATAAATACATATTTCTTTATGGCAAATATACAAAAAAAAAAAAATTTTTTTTCTATACATTTTATATAAAAAGAAATTAAAATTAAGTAACATTTTTCAATGTGTATATAAAGCCTTAAGAAAAAATAAATTATTAACCTTAATAAATTATTAATATTTATTTAGCTCGTTATAAGGCAAATAAATGCAACTTTTTGAAAGACTAATTGAACACCTAAAGCATGGATGGACAAACTACGGCCCGCCGTAAAGTTTTATGTGGCCCGTGGATGGATTTTTAATTTGCCGTTCCGAAATATGATCTATATATTATATGTATATCCATTTCCTTTTCTACTTTGCTTAAATATTAATTTTTTTCCTTTTTTTCAAAGGACTGATGATATTTTTACTTTCTTTATTTTTGTGTTACAAAACATAAATCTACGGAAATAGCAAGTACAGACAGTTTCCAAGCTTGAAAAAATTGCATTTTGAGTTCGATCGAACGCATCGAATGAAATTGTGTTCCCTCTAACAATCATCTTAAGCAGCAGTTTCTAAATATGCCAAAGTTAGAGTTTTACAAATCGTTAAATCGAAAGTAAGTTTGCCAAATTTAAATTTAGCCTCGTTCCTTAAAATCAGTATATCTCACTTCGAACCTCAATATAAGGAACTTTTAAAAATAAAATCGCAATTTCATTCATCTCATTAACATATTTAAATTGTAATACTTGTATTTATATTGTTTTTAAAATTTTAAAAAAATTTATCTTGGCCCGCCAACCCTTCATTTTTTGATTTTTGGCCGGCGACCGAAAAAGTTTGGCCATCCCAGCATTTCAAAGAAAATTTATTAATATTTTAAAAATGAAACCACTTTTACATTTTCCAGTAATCAAGTCAAAAAAATAATTTTGCTACGGTTATTTTTGAATTTATTTTAAATTTAATATTTCTATCAGACAAATGCCTCAATTGTCATCCCTTGTATAAAAATAAATTTCTCAAGAATAGAGAAATTCATTTTCAGATATGATAAATCATCATTTAGAAATATTTTTAATTAAACTGTTAAAAAAAAACAAAAAAAAACAGAATAATATATAATTTTTCCATTATTACCTGATATTCTCTCAATGTGTGCTTAAGTAGAAAAGGAACTGGTGTGACAACATTTGTTGAAGAAAGTGTATTGCCTCTTGGTTGAATACTTTCGGCTAATGCTGCTGCATCATTTATAATGTCGTCTTCATCACGCTATTAGACAAAAATAAAACATTTTCAATTTAGTGAAATCATTATAAAAAAAAGGAAGATAAGTTCATTGTTATTGTATTCATAAAATAGGTCTGTAAAACAAATGTTTTCCGGACAATAAATTTTTGTTTTATGAAATTTTTATTTTCGCACCCAAGCGTAGTTAAACAAGTGAACAAACAACTTGAAAACTGATTATTGTGCGATTATTTAAGGTAATATCCATATATCCCTATTATATATCATTAGCGGAAACAATAGAAGAAAAATGAAGTACCTAATCAAAAATGTGCGTTTAAAATTGAAATTTATTCATCGTGGGAGCGACTTTTGTGTGACACGTTAGCGACTCAACCAAATTTTGTTTTGAAAGTTGTATTCGAATAGTATCTATTGTGCATTCGACTTTCCTCACACTGCCTAATAAAACCCTTAGGACTTCTACTAAGTCTGTCGGTTAATCGGCCATGTTCCAATATCGTGTTATATTAAAATGGTGTTAAAACAGAATTACGCGTATTTTATTTTTCCTATGATTTCTGGAGTTGATGTATGTATCGGATATCCTTAAAACTTGAATCATTTACAAAAATTTTACAACCAAATTTAAAGTCCCCAACCCAACTTTCTATTGTTCTAGTTAAAAGGGGAGATTTCTCTTTAAAATATTTTATAAACATATTCTTGTGTTACATCTTCCAAAAATAAAACTTCAAACTTCAAATAAGTAAACAGATCTACATAAAGCTTAAACTAGAAACACAATAAAATTTATTAATTATAATAGTACGAGGAAATTTTCTAATATTAAAAATAGTTTTATGCCACTTTTAAAACAACCGATTGCATACATGTTAATATTAAATTAATAATTAATTTTATTAAAAAACCAACCTTCTTTTCTTCATTTTCTTCAATTAAAGTTTTTAAGCCAACATTTTTATCTACATCTGCAGCTTCTGATTTAGTTTCATCATCACTATCATCTTCTTCAGTTAGATCCTCCTCACTATCTATAGAACTTTCTTCACTTTCATCTATTATAGAAAAATATTTTCACATTATATTGCTTAGTTTTTAGTTTTTCTAATAATTTTATTACCACTACTTTCTTCATTATCAACATCTACATCCATTTTTTCACTAGAATTTTCGGAATCTGGCTGCTTATATTTGGCCATAAGTTCTGATATACTCATTTCATTATCAGCCTTAAATTTAAATTTTTATTTAATACTAAAAATAAATAATAATATTGGAATTTTTTATTCATCAAATCAAGTTAAGACAACAAAAGTGTTTGTTTCTTGAAGTAGAAAAATTATATATTGAAAATTAATTATGAACTTTAAGAGCGCTATAAAGAATGATCGTAAATAACTCGTATTTTTTGACTTAGGCTCATGTAAAAATACTGCAAAATTATTGTAGGAATTTTCAAAACGTAGTAAATTTTGCAACCTAAATATTGGAGCCAGTATTAAGATCAAAGTATAAAAAAGTCAATCAAGCTTCGTAGCAGTTCATAAAAGTCAATAAAGAAAATTTACTAAATAAAACACAGTTAACGGCCGTTCAAAATCGTTGTTGAGACAGATAGAAACGAAAGTTTACAGCGTATATATTTTTTTTGCCAACCAACTTCTTTACAGGGAGTACAAGATAATTGTTTAAAAAAAACTCATTAATCTATCTTCAATCATTCAAATTTATTTTGTATGCAAATACAATTTCGATAATATTAAACTCATTCCTCCACTGTAAACGCTGCAACGTTCTGTTTGAGTTTTCAATTGACTCGAATGGGATTAACAAAGTGGTAATTTAAGTTTGAGAACGAGCTAAAGCACACATTGCAAGTCATTAAGTTTGAAATGTACTTCATCACGTTAGAAAAACTGAACAATACCTTCTGATTATTTTCTATACTAAAATATAGGAATGGTTTAATCTTAATTGATAATCTACTTACATTTAACTCTTCTAATTCTTTCTTATGATCCAGACCTCTTTCAGTTTTTTCTTGTTCCACAATTGTATCCTCATTATCTGAGCTATCTTCATCTACTTCAAACTCGTCATCAGTAGAAGTTGTAGTCTAAATAAATATAAATGAATAAGTTGAAGAATTTCAAATTGATTATAAATACTTACAGGTATTTTATCACGATTTTCAAGATAATTTGCTGGTAAGTGTTTAAGAAAATCATCGAATTCCATTTGAGATTCTTTTTGAAGTGCTAAAATTTCTTCACCAACGTCTTCATTTGCCCCTTCTTCTTCGGCTTTAGCAATTGTCTCTTCATCGTCATCAGACGATTCATTTTCAGGCTTAAATTCACCTAGTTATATAAAATAATATTCTTTAATATAACTTTCATCAATTTTATAATCCTTGAATTTTTTTCAGAAGCTTTCAAAGCATTAAAATAAACCTTTTTACTTGAAGAATGTTGATTAAAAGTCTAATTTTGCCGAGGCTTGCAGTTATGTACCAATAAAAATGAAACTCATTTCATCTACAGATGAATTCACGGGAAGTGTTTTTGGGAAGAAATTATGTTAAGTAATTATCTTGAAAAAGCATAAAAATAGCAGAAGAGTACTATTCAAGGCCTCTGGATCAATTGAGGCCATTTCAAAAAGGCCATTGGGTATTTATTAGAGAATTGTTATACAAAGTACATTGAGGTAAATAGGAATTTTGAAAAAAAATAAATAAATTTATCTTTAAATTTAAAAACAGAAAGATTTGTCCCTGCCAGACTGAGAATTCTTCACCTTGCTTTCCGTCAGTCATCGTCTCTCCCATTAAACTTAAAGTAAACTTAGTTTTCTTAATATTATAAGCTTAAAATAAATAAACTCATAATATCCAGTTTTAGATTAGTTTTGAAGAAAAGTTAAATACATAATTTTAAATGCAAAACTAACTTTGAATTGCGTTTTTTAATGAAATTTTAAATGTAAATCATTTTTTTAACAGTGCAGTACTCTTGAACTGTCCTTTAATTTCACATTCTAAAAATATTATTTTGCTTTGAATTATTTGATCAGACAAATGCCTCGCTGTTTGCGATACTCCAAATTAATAGTTAATTTTCTCAAGAATAGAAAAAATTAACATTCAGTTATGAAATTGTCATCATTTATCAATAAATTATTTAATATTAAATTCATTTAAAAAAAAAAAAAAAAAAAAACCCCAAAAATCTGGATCTTACCATCTGAAGCATTTTTTCTTGAAGGCGATGATATTCTACTGGAATTTATACTAGGAGCAGCACTAACATCAGCCGTACTTTTATTCATACCCTCTACAAGGAGTTGAGAAAACTTTTCAGATTGATCAACAATAAAATTTAAATGTTGGTCTAATGCTTTCTTTCGCTTCTCTTCTAATTTAGTTTGATGTTTATATTCAACAAGTTTTTCAACATTCGACCAAAATAATTTAATCTCTTTTGATATAAATGCTGCCACACGTTTTAAATGCATTTCTTGAGCTTTTTCAGCTTTTTGGGCGGCATTTGCTTTATCATTAAAATATTTTTGTACCATACGTGCACATTTTTTTGCAGCACTTATTTTCCATTTTCTTTCACAACGAAAATCTTGTGATATCCATGCCATTTCTTCTAATAAATAATCCCAATGAGTTTTAATACGTGATGGTTCTTGTAATTTTGGTAAACGTTTTTCTGTCCATAATCCTTCTCTTTGTAATTCTGATATCCTTTGCATAACATAAACTTCTTGTTTAGCTTTCGCCGAAAATTGATCTTGACTATTTCCATTTGTTGTATTCGATGTTTGTTGTGCGTTTGATGTTGTTGTTGTATTTGAACGATTTTGATCATTTTGATTAACAACACATGAAGTTATATCAGGTACTAATGGAGTTCCACCTTTAAACAATAATGAATAAAATTATATATTTAGTATAATAAAATTTTAGATTTCAGTTAATAATAATTTGTTGATTTCATGCTATTTTCTCTACTCATAAATTGTTTCCCTTACTACACATGCTAAAGGAAAATATTCCTTGATAATAATAACAAAAATATTCCATCAAATCCAGAAAATTTTTAATAAGCCAACAGGCACATTCGACGATAATGGTAATATGGCAAAATTTATTACTTTAAATAAAAAAATGTAAGCTCTAAGTAAACGAAAATATAGAAGTTAAACGAAATAAATAAATTAAACTTAGATCTCTGACTAAGTAAATTTGGTACATCAGCAAAAAAAAATATTAAAAGGAAAATATGAAAATCGAATAAAAGCAATATTTATAATAAATTATGAGTTTGTTTCACAAATTTAGCAAATTTTAACACTGCTAACTTAAATGAGAAAGAAAAGAGTGATAGAATTTCGTTCAAAAACTTAACAGAAACCATATTAAGCGTGGTATTCACTATATTTCCGAATCAATTATTCGGCTCTTAGTTCCCATATAAAATATATGGAAAGCATGAATAAGAGAGAAAATATCCAACATGCTTTAGATATGTTCTGTTAAAAGAACACAATTTTACCGTGTTTGTTATTTCTTTTTGAGCTTCGACATCTATTTTGCTTGTTTTTAATTATACAAAATTTATAAACTAAATAATTTTAATCCTTTTATGCAAAAATAACACATCTGACATGATTTTTGTAAGACCTTTGAACAAAATACCCTTACTCTCATTTTCCCCACCTATATAAGCAGATTTTAGCAACACTTAAACGTGATAGATTTATTATCTTAAAAAGGTTTCGATTTTTTTTAGTAAGCCTCTACCTTGAAATCAACATGTGGGAGACCTAATCCTACTTCTGGGTTTAACGTGTGGGAGAATAATACGAGGCCGGCAGCTGTTAGCTTTATAAGAGCGGTGAAAGGTAAAGCCTAACGTAGACCAAAACGACAACTACCGCAAAAAGATTTTGGGCCTAGCAGCAGTTGCAGCTATAGTCGCCGATTCAACTATTTTTGCTGCTAGACAAAGGCTGCATCAAAATCTGGTTCAAAATTTTTCTTTGAAGAAGAGAATTTGACGTTGTTTTTCCATTTTTAAAAGTCTATTTTCGTAAATTTTGTTGTTAAAACTAATTTCACAAGCCATGAAAAATAAAACTCCTAGTCTATTCTACATTTTCTTTTGTTACTTGGTGATAGTCTTAAAGTTTTAGAATTTTAAATTTCTGATTGAAAAAAAAACAGAAACAAAAATATTAAACTGATTTTAATGATCACACCAAGAACAAAAGAGAAGAATTTCAGCAGCAAAAGTAAATGAGAAATATAATAGTTGTTCGCTAGTTCTAATAACACACATTTTGTCAACGCACAACAGACGAAATGCTGTTTCGAGCAATTTACTATAAAATTACAAAATTCAACTAACTGTACTTGATATCAATAAATATGTATTGATAAGATGTCAAACAAGAGGCAGCAAAGTTCTTTCTCGATGATTATTTTGGAAAGATTCAAAAATTGTGAAAGTACGTATTATCTTTCACTTTCTTAATCCGTAAAAGTATCGATATTTGGTTTTGTGTGAACTGGCCTATTGCGTTTGGTAAGCGAGATATTATTCATAACTCAAACTTTTGATGAGGTACAACCAAATTGATAAGAAAGTCCTGATCAAGTTAAACGCATTGTATTTAAGTGCATATTGCGGCACTGTGGTATATGTAATGCGGAAAACACTTGTAAGTTCAAATTACCTACATGTATGTTGGTAAATATGATTAACCATTCTTTTAGTAGACGATTATACCATGGGTCAAAGAAGAAAATACGTAATAGTTTAGTTGTCAGAAGAATCCCAAAACAAGTTTACATATTTTGTATTTGTGAAGGATAACCATTTTTGTTTTTAGTTTAAACTGCTTCAACTAAATCCATTAAGGTTTATAGTTAAATATAATTAGAAATTAAGTTGTGACATATTTTAAATTGCTTGATTCAAGCGATTTGGTGAAACTTTTTCATAGTTAAATGAAGAATTTATTGATATTTATCACTTAAAGACCATTCATCTAGACTCTAGAGGTAGGGTGTTGTCTTTGCATTCAGTAAGTCAAATGCTGGTTTCTAAAAAGAGCATTCCACTTCAAATAGTCTTAGAAGGAATAGGCTTAATTTGTGACTTTTTATATTTCAGATTTGAATATTATTTTATTCATGCGATGATTGTTTTTCGCACATTTTAACTGAAAAATCTTTAAACACTCGAGCATCATATTAAAACAAAACTTTTTAGCAAAAAAAATATTTATCTCAAGACATATCTGTAAGATAGAGTCATCGTGTAAAACAGTTATAAATTTTATTTTAAAATCTGTTTCTAGTTTTTGACATTTGAGATGAGTTTATTCTTTTAACATTACACAATCGTTCCAAAATTATTATAAATTATCTAGAAAGAAAAACTCTGAAACTAACTTTTAGTTTTATATCAAGAAAATTGATACACAAGAAAAAACATTGTTACAAGAGATAGGACTATATCAATTTTCTTTTTGTAAAGACAAAATAATTAATAATATAAAGAAATTTGTGAACATATTTAAACAATATGGATACCCGATTTGAGTTTACGCAATTATTACCAAGTTTCTTCAAATCTTTAAAGATTTATACTATACAAATTACAAATTAAAAAAATTGCAAATCAAATAAAACAATAAATATCGAAATTTCCATTAAATATTTCAAATACAAACAAACATTCCAATGAAACGAAATCAAAATATTTTGTAAATTCCACAAGACAGCAGATTTATTTCATTATTTCAACAACAAATAAGGAAAAACTTCGAAATATAAAAAGAAAACGAAAAATTATTTTACTATCAATAAACAAGCAAAGTTTTTTTTTTTGAATTATTTTCAATAAGACAAATTTGAAGGTTGTGCTACCTGGCACCAAGGGTGCATTAGAACTTCCCAGTGCAGATGGGGTAGATATTTGACCAAACACCATCCCGTGTCGACCCCCTTGGGGCCGTCCGGGTAAATGACCTAAAGAAAAAATTTGTTTGTTTGATTTTGCTCTTTTAAGTCTTTTTTTTTCTCAATCTAATTAAAAATATTGGAATATCAAAGCTTACATAAAATGTTATTTATTTTTAACTTTAAACAATTACCTTTTTGGGATAACTGAACAACTGCAGCAGGAAGTGTTGTTGAAACAGCAACAGGAGTAGCGCCAACACCAGGAATTTTAATTTCAGTTCCCTGTGTTGAACTTGCTGATTCACTGGATGAGGATGCTATATGAGATGATGTATGCTGCAATCAAAAAATATATTTGTTTATTTTACCTTAAATTATTTAAAGTGTGAACTTTCATTAATATTATAATATGGTTAAAAAACAAGTAGTATGAAAAAAATTCTGCATTGTAAGACAAATTTGATTTTGTTTTTTTCTGGAAAAGGATCTGAATCTGAAATTAATTAAATTTAATTAATTTATTAATTAATATTTGAAAAAACTGTCTTAACATCAACTGTCATCTACTACAAGTTTTAAAAAATTTATTTGAACTTGACTGGATGAATAAAAAACTACTTTATTAACAATTAGAATAATAATAAGATAAATATATTTATAGTGAACACAACAAATGAGATATATCTAGCAGTGATGTTAGATGGCACTGTATTTAATGAGGCCTGCAGTAATTTTTTTCTAAGTCTGCGGCTACATCAAAGCGAATCTCATAGCACCTAGTACTAAAATTTCGCCATATAAAAAAATTAGTGTTTATACTGGAACCTAGTACTTTCTGATTAGTACATATTTCGATTAATCAAATACAAATGAGAAAATTTTCTGCAATAAGGGCGACGGTCTAAGCCTGATAGACAATATAACTTTTTTTTTTGAACACACTTGTCGAAAAATAATTTAAAAAACAAACTGTGACCCCAAGTTTATAATTTTCGATAATATGTAGCTCGTGAATACTGCTCAACCTAAATGCGTATAAAAAGATTCATAGGCTTGAAGTTTATTTCCATTTAAGAAACATAAACTGAAGAGACAGAAAAATGACACAGTAACTAACAAAAGCCTTGCGGTTAAAAAAAATAGATAGAAAGATTTTTACGTAGTTACAAACAACAGCTTAGATATTTTTTCTCTAACCATACTAAATTCTTAAAAATTTTACTAAAATCACAAGAACAACATTTACAAACAATAATAGAAATTTTTTTTATTAATCTTTTTTAATTTCTTGCAGACAATTCAATTCAATTGATCTAAAAAAATTCATAGCACTCTTATCGTAGAATTTAATATATTAAAAGCATTCAGGCACTGCAAACTGATAATTCTGTGCTTATCAAACGATTTTAAAATTACCAGGCTATAAAGCGACGTCTAATAGTTTTTTTTAGTAATTACTGAGCAGAATTAACATTCGAAGTTCAAAGTGTAATTTGTTCACTTACTCTACTCCTTTCACATAAAAATATATATCTTTTATTAAATTTTTTTTTCTAGTGACAGATCATCGATGAATAATTAATTCACATTGATTTTTTTCTAGAATATTATCAAAAATCATTATTAATGAAACATAATGGGTATTTATTTATTTCGCTATTAAAGCTAGTTCAATTTTAGAAATTAGACAGAATGAACTTTAGATATTCACTGCATTATATTTAAGCTGCTAGGATTTTTATTTTTAAAGTACGCAAAATAATAAATTATGAGTTTATCGTTTTCAGATATGAAGCTCTATGACGTAGTGTTGGCTACCACCTTTATATAGGGTTCCGGTTATTAAGCCTGATTCAAAGATTACACACTTCTAGGAAAAACCAAATAAGGTATATAGATATTTACTAATGACACCCTTATTGTTCTAAAGACCTAGCAGCATATAAAATGCCCTTAGATTGCTCATGGCATTTGAAAATTTGGCAAAGCTATCCTAATGATAAGAAGTGTATATCCTATAGAGAACATCAATCTCAGTTGGAGATCGGTAAAATTATTTAACCACTTTTTTACAGAAAATTTAACGAATGAGATAATAAAAAAAACGGATGCTAATGAAGAAACATAAAGTATTACAATCGATTTAGATACAAAATTAAAAAAAAACTAATGCCAAAGATTTACGTATTATTTCCCCTGAAGAACTCACAAAGTAAACTCACCACTATTGAAAAAAAAGAAACGCTACAATTTTATCGTCTCGTCCTAATATCAAGGTTGCTGAAATAAACAAGTTAATGGAATTTTCTAGGGAAATAGCCCATTAAAAGATTTTTTTGAAAAATTAAAAAAACAAAAGCATCCTTCTAAAATAAATAGTAAAATGGTTATTTTTTACTAAGTAATTATTTTATAATAACACGATTAATTTGTATGCCAATAAATTTGACATTTATGTAGGCAAATGAAAGATTTAACCCGAAAGATAATCTTTAGATTTAGTGTTAAGGCCAGTCAGGCATAGTACTTCATTTTGAGGTCAAGATATCAAAAGCTTTTTTGAAAATAAATATGCCCGAGTTGTTAGCTTGTATCCGAAAGTATTTCAAATACTACTTAGTATTTAGTGAATACTAAAAAGACTCAAATTTGTTTAAAAAAATTTTATTCTTAGCCAAAATTTTGAAAAATAGCAAAAAAAAACGATTTTAATAATCGATTAAATATTTAAGACTTTACCAAAGTCCTGACAAGCAATTTAGAGATTAGAATGTAAAAAAAGCTTTACGCCTAAATCTTTCTTTATGCTTAAACTGGAGAAAGATGAAGAAAGAAATCAATAAAATGTAAAATCTAAAGCTCACATAAGATTTAATTTAAAAGAACTGATTTGATGAAATTTAAAACAAAAATTTATTAAATTCCTTGCAAAAAATTAAAATATCAGCTAAATATTTTTCTATACATATCAAGGAGGTAGTGTAGTATTTTTTAAATTAATATTAAAGTAAAACCTTTCAAGATTATTGATTAGCAATAGCCACCGAAATACGTAAGTTTTAGTATCCGCCAATCCGACCATCGTGTACATTCTGATGCCTGTAAATTTACTATTTGCAAATTAAGTTTATGGTATTTACTTCAATATGCAAGATTACGTTCTGTCGAACAGTTTTCAACAAGTTTTTTCAAAGTTGACATTCATTTTGTATTTACTCTCAGTAAAAACGAAAAAGACAACGTTCCAAAAAAACGCAATTCAAACGGAGAGTGCATCATCAAATAAAGTAAAAGTGGACACTACACTATACGTTTCTGAGAATTTCGAAAAACATTATAAAAAAGTAGATTTTTCTCTTCTTTTTTCATATCTATTCTAGTGAAATGTATCGAGCGTGATGATAAAATTACATTTCAATCCTACAAAACAGAAGGCCTTGGATTTAAAATAAAAATCTAATATGGAAATTTAACAAGCCACGCTATTCCAGCGAAAGAACTGAATTGTATCTGGTTTCAATAAGTGTGTGTAAGTATAAAAATAATTTTTAACTTGTAAATTTTCAAACAGATATTATTTCTGGGTTTCGATTTTGAAGTAAAAATATTTTATAAGGTTATATTGTCCTTAACCTGAGTCACAAATTTCAGGTAATTAGTTCTATGGATGTGTGTGGGTATTTACTTTAAACGGGTTTTATGGCTAAATTCGTTCTCTAAACCCGGAAATAATTATACCAGAAAAAAGAACCAGTGAAGAAAAATAGGAAAAATACCTTGGATCTATAATAATCTCTAGAACTATATATTACTGAAGTGGATATTTGCGTTAATAAATCATTACTAATGTGGAACGTGCCAAAAAAAAAATCGGTTTGGAGTTAAATTTTATGCATTGTGTGTAAATGTACAGAAAATAATACCGATTATGGTCCACATTACCCGGAATACAAAACTTCGTGCGCGTTGTTCTTGAATTATACCATGATCTTTTAGATTATGGTTGTCGATTACATTTAGACAATTGATACATTAGTATACCACTTGTACAAAAACTGCACGAATAAAACAGATATCATTTGCACAATACGAAAGCACAATTTTGACAGCTAAAAATGAGAATGTATTGCGAGATTTAAAAATAAAATTATGTAAATAAAATGGCATGATAAAAGGGAAATTTATATTTTAAGTACACTTCACTAAGACAATATAGTAGAAAGTAAAGAAATTAATAATAATAGAAATAAAGAAACGGAAGGTACGAATAAAGAAATCTGAAGTAGTTGCTGACTACAAAAGAAAATAAGTGGTGTGGACATTATTATGTGGTGTAATTATTGCATATTCATTTAATTTTTTTGAAATTATTTGCTTTAATTTCGTTATATTATATAAAACTAACCCCATAACGCAATTTTAATGAAAAAAAATGAATTTTTTTTATGTAAAAAAACACAATTTATAATATTGTCTATGCAAAAAAAAAATTTTTATTTTAATTTTAATACAACGTCTCTCGAATTATCTTGAATATGCACAGTTTGTCCCGTTTAGCGCGCTCGAATCAACTCGAGAGTACATGTTAAGCGGTTAAAGACAAAAACTTACGCGAGTAAACTTATTAGAATGCATTCAACAAACAATTGCATCATATTCAATTCAGAGTGTAACATCAACGGGTAGAATCGACCAGATAACCCTGACTCTTCCCGTTTATCAGGAAAAATTTTCCCGATTATGTAGCCTCAACTTCAAAAGCTAATCCTACATGAGGGTGTGCACTTTGTTTTAAAAATAATATTCGAAAAGAATCGCTATATTAGAGTACAACTAGCAAAGTCCCATTATGCACTGTCCATGCTTTGCCCAATACTATTCTTTAAAAGCAAATAGAAGTAAAAATTAATTTTTCATATTTTCTTTTGTTGACATATGCAAAATATTTATGTTAATTTAGTTAAATAAATAATTGTGAGTATTAAAATATAAAAATTAAAGTCATTTTAAAGTATCTCTGTTTGACGAGTATATTCGTTATTGCCAAATTTTTTGCACTCAACTTAGATGCGTAGTTTGTAAAGAGATCGAAATAGTTAACTAGATAAAATTTTTGGGGAAAGTACAAATTAAAAAGATTTATAATGTAATTATTGCTGTCAATATAATGTAAACGCGCCTCAAAAGCTCTAATCTAGACACAGCCTATTGGTAGGTACCGCAATTCTACTTTTTTTTATATCTTTTAATGAAATTTTCACATAATACTTATACTTAAAATATCATTGTATTATGTGCAATATTGAATAAATAATGTTATATTAATGAAATCTTCAAAAAAAACTTTGCTAAAATATACTTTATTTCGATCGAATTAACCCCCCCCCCTTTTTTTTTTTTTTAATATCAATATAAAAAAACTTACACTTTTTAAATGTTCTGAATCTTGATTTGATTGCCCATCCAGATGATAAGATTTAACAAATGTTATAAATTGAGGTGTGGGCGGCTTTTTTCTCCAGACAGGGTAATCCATCATATTACCACCAGTTTGAAGAAAAAACAATTCAGCAACATGTTCAGAATACCTAAATAATATATAAAAATATATGATTTTTAATTTTTATTTTAATTATAACAAAAAATAAAGAGAAGAAAAAAAATCTATTTACCCTTCCTTAATATTTTTTAAACGTAAATATTTATATTCTAAAATTCTTCTTTTTAAGCCACTTAAATCACTAACTCCAATCGTTTTTAATGAATTATTTGAATCTTGATTTTTTATTGTAGTTTGATCACTTTTAAAACGTTTACAAGGAATTGGTGAATCTTCTTTATCAATATTATTTGGATTAGATAAAATATATGATGGCTTATTTATTGAATTATTTGTTTGTATTATTAAATTAGAATTATTTGCACGATTTTGTTGATTATTATTAGAATTAGAAAAAACACTAGAATTTATTTGTGTCGTTTGTCTAATTAGACCACGTTGTGACGATTGAGTTACTAAATTTTCGTTGGATAAATAATTTATTATATTTTGTTGTGGTTGTAGTTGTTGTTGCTGTAACGTACTTATTTGTATGGCCGCAGATCCAATTGCTGGCCGGCTTTGTTGTTGTTGTATATCCTGATTTAAAATAATTTTCGTATTTAACGACGTTGCTGATCTGCGGTCTAAGACAGCAGGAGGGGCCGGGTTAAACCCTTGCTGCCCCCCTCCTGCTGAAGCGCCTTCATTCATGTTTGATGCATCTACAAAAAAGAAAAGGGAAATAGAAATAATTTTTTTTTATAAAATATGATTACAGAAAAATACAATAAAACATTGAAATTTTTGTATAATTCAATTACTAAATCTAACTTTAGCCCTTTTTCTGATAATTTTAGTTTTCTAAAACAATTTTATCTATTCCAATCTTTCGAGCTTTACACAAGAGCAATAGAATTTAATAAAAATAAATAACAGACAATCAAAGTTTAAAGGTTTTTTTCTTACTTTTTCTAAAATTCAAAAGATGATGGCATCAGACACACACATCACAATTCTTTGAACTTCCCATGCAAATATTTTTACGAACTCTCAGAAGGATGAATTTTGCACAGATTTAAGGAGTCCGTGGAAAATACACGTAGCCGAAGTTTTTTACGGGAAATTATGAGGTGTCAAAATTATAGCGTCTATTTATACCGTATAAAACTTTTTTTATAAATTGATAAAATTGTTAATAATATTCTTAAACATTGAGTGCATCATTTAAAAAAATTTTGAATTAATTCTCGGTATGCAACCTTACAGAAAAGAAAAAATTATTATTTAAAAAACACACTTTTGGAATATTAAGTTTTTATTCAAAGTGTACTGTGTGTTTAGTTTTTTCAGTTAAAGGACATTTGTTTGTTTCGTATTAAAGTAATGAAAAAAATTGTCCAAAAAATTAACCCTTTTACAGGTCCAGCCGTTAAACTGAAGTTGAAAAAGTCAATTTAAGTCGTTAAAAAATTGTTGTAGAACACTCAACTCAATCCCACTTTACTTAGCAGAAAATAAAATATAAAATATTTAATTTTACTTTGACATAAATATATTGATTATGACTAAAAAGGATAAAATTAAAATAATATAAAAAAACTCTTTAAAAAAAGAAGTTTTTTCTCATAATTTCTTACAATCAATGAATTGAAATGAAAAACATAATTTTTTATATTGTTGAATAGTAACAGAAGGATAAATAATGCTTTTCACAAAATTCATTTACAATTTAGTACCACGAAAAATGAAAGTTTAGGGCACTCTTGTTCCGTTTCAACGGCTCTTATTGCATATAGTAATTAAGCAGATCGTGTTACAACGCCGAGAAACACCGTATCGTCACCGCTCGAGTCGACACTTCAAATCTGCCGCAATATCGGAATGCCTACGGTCCATATAAATGTTTCGATATTCAAGACAGTTCGTTTACGGAATACAAGTACAGAAAATTCTCAGATTTAGCCATGCAGTCTTTAGATTGAACGTACACAGGTAATAAGATATTAATAAGACTTTTATTGACGATATTAGAAATTTGCTTCAAGCAATTTTAGGCAAAAAAATATTTTAAATATTAAATTAAATTAAACAAACAAAATTTGTTTTCTTGTTTTTAGCTTTCAGATTCACAGTTATTTAAAACAAAACTTTTCCTGCAAACAATTTCAGTTTGTAATATATCACGCATCAGAGAAAATGTCATGCATTTACACAAGAATAACACACACAAAATATCCGCAATTGGAAGCTATTTGCGGCCCAAATTATTTGCAGAAAGATCATTTTGTACTATGAAAATGCTTGGCCTCATGTTGCAAAACCAGTGAAAAAATATTTGGAAGTTTTATTCCATCTGCTTTACTCACCAGACTTTGCCACATCTGACTACTTCTTATTCCGTTGGTTGCAGCACGAACTTACGAAGCATTAACCTCATTCTTGAAAAGAAGTGGAAAAGTGACTGAATATATGTTTAGCCTCAAAAAACGTGAAGCTTGTGTGAATCAATTCTTTAATTCTACACATCCACATCACGCCTTAGCACATTGTGCATGACTTTTGTATAAATCTGCAAATCCCTAATTTTTAATTCAGCCATGAGTAAAATTAAGTGTTAAAAACATTTAAATTTATTTTATATACTTTGGCAAGATTATTTTTTCATACAAATTGTAAAACTTTGAGGGGTAATATCCCGCCATTGCCTCAAAAATGTAGTTGGCAGGCACTCCATATGTAATCAAATATAATAAAACTACATTTATGCAAAGTTTAAGTCTTTAAAAACAACATTTTCTTTAAAGTTCACTATCTCTTGGACTATTTTTCAAGATATTTTGTAGGCCTCGGATGTTATCTTATCGTCTATTCCATTCTGTAATAATCAACACGTATTGACTTTATTTAGAAAGGCCGCAGAAAACCACAAGATTTCAACTTTTTCGTTTTAATGTAAGTTTTTTATTTTGTCACTAATATGACATACGCATCGCATACGCATCAATATATTTTTGTAGGCACTTTTCGTAAGAATTCATTATAGAGTTCTAAAATAGTCAAACAAATTATTCTTAGTGCAGTGAATTTTGAAAGTAAAAAAATACAGAAATTTTCATTTTAATCAACAAATACTTTTGGCACAACAAATGTTAAATCAATTTTTTATTTTTAAGCTGATCGCATTCCTTTTCAACGCACCCATACATAAATCATAGAATATTGTGCTTTATTGCTTTAAATTTTAATTTAATTAGTTATTGCATGAGTCACAAAAAAAACTTAATGTTAAAAATTTATGCCATGAAGCATATTACGAAAACATTAATTTGTACCATCACATTAAGCCGAGGTGAGATCAAAAGTGTTAAAGAAAAATGGATCAAATTGACCATTGGCAAATTAATCAAATATAACTATCAAATAGTGTCAAGCAAAGATCCAGACATTACCCATTTACCACTTATAAAAAAATTTAAAACTGTATCAAATTTCTGAAAACGGATAACAAAAATTAATAAGCTCACAGCAAGTCAGCTTCTAAATTGGCATTTTGAATTTTACTTAAAATTTGTTGGATTTTTATAGTGATGTGACTTAACGGTGAAATATAAAAGCAGGGATAATTCGAATCTGCAAATTTTTCATATATCAATTATAATGGAAACTTTAATAAATAAAAATTCTTATTCTTTAGGGTATACAGAAACTAGCCACACATGGTAACTTTTTGGGCCATTATTAAATAAATAAAATTTATTTAGAAAAATATAATTATAATAATAATATAGTAATGTTTACTTTGATATTTTGATAGCAACTGAATAAAGCCCTGAGCACATCCTCGTTCCAGATGCTTTGACACTCGCTCTGACGTCTCAAGTTTAAAATTAAATTAAATTAATCTTGTGAATAAACATTAGCTGTTTTTAAGGGTAGTTTTTCTTAAATATAGCTTCTTTCTGTCAAAGTTGTTCTAAGTTTTAGTTATTATTAATTTTTCTTAAACTTCTACACTACTAAGCTAAGCTAAAAAACTAAAAAACTAAAATATACACACAAATATGCAGAATTAAAAATGGAGAGAAAACAAATAAAAATAAAATATGTTCATAAACTCCATCAAAAGTCAATTTAAGGTTTAAAGTTTGACTTTAAGGTTAGTATAAGTGTCGGATTTATATTTAGTAAATCTAATCGGTCATATTTTAAAATTGACTTTTCCATTTTTATGGAAGTTGCTCAAGTCTACCTTTAAAAAAAAATCACAACTAATTTTAGAAGGGAATTTTTAAAAGACCGAATTTCTGAAATTCTCTAATCAGTATTAGATAGTACTATGCAAACGCTGTATAGGATTACATATAGGATCCAGGTTTTGTCGTTAATAAAACAAATTTAAAGTATTTAAACAGCGTATCATTTCTTTTAGATAACGGTAACGTTATAATGATTTTTATGATTAAAGTGATATAAATTAAGAAAAAGCCCCTTGCTAGGTGAAATGACAAAGGAAAATCTCGATCACATGGAGTTTAGAATTTTAGATCATTTTCTATCGTATGCTCGGGAAAGATAGGGTGACGGAATATCTTAAGGAAAAAGGTTACATTAAGTCCACTATGTAGACCAACTTTAGAAATTTTTACTTAATAAGACAATTGCAGGACAAATAGCCAGACAGCAAAACTATGTAAACAATTTATAATATTAGATATATTTATAAATGGAATTATATTTTTGGTGGGAGCAATTGAAGTCTTTTGTATTAGAAAAATTCAGGCATAGGCAATTTTTATTAATAGCTAATCCTCTAAAAGAAAATGCTTGCAGCATTCTGTATGGCCCTAAATCAAGGAGATAAAAATTTTGATAGAATTTTTGTATATTTGGTACTTTTTACAAACCAAAAAAAAATGGATTCATTGTTTACAATTAAAAATCACTTTCGCTTATTTCTAGTCTATATTTTAGTTTTGCATACTTTTCTTCACATAAATTTTCATTTTTTTATTTATGTTTTATTGCACGCCAAATGTAGAAAATAATTCTACTGAAAAATTCTTCTTTCTACTGAATTAAAAATTTCAATTTTCATTTTAAGAATGAGATTTTACTGGAAAAAATGGTTATTGAAATTAATAAAACAGAAGGATTTTAAAGGAAGGAATATTACTCCAAATTTCATTATTGCAAAGCAAATATTTAACCTGAAGGTTATAATAAAATTTAATTTTATTTAGAATTAATTTTTTATTTCTTTGCTTCTATTAATTTAAAGAATTTGTGGATGAGATGTGAGAAGCATTTCAATTTTTCAATTTCAAAATAAAAACAATTCATTAGTATTTAATTAACTCAAACTTCTTTTAAATAATTTGTCAGAAAACTGATTTGTTTGTATTATATTATGAGAAAATTTATTAAAAATTTAAATTTAAGTATATAATTGGAGCTTCATATTTAAAGGGATTCAGAACAAAATCTATTTATAAATATGAAAAAAAAAATCAAACTTTTGTAAAGATATACAAATGTAGCAAAATGTTTGTAAACATTTTAAATTTAGTCACTTTCGATTATTCCAAATTAAGTTATTTCCACAGTAAGACGGGAATGTGATAACATTACAGGAAAATGTTAATCAAATATTTAATTAGCTGCAATAATGACAATTACAATAACCTCAAAAAAAGTTTTTACAAAATTAAACCTATTGTCTCAGAATACTTAACAAAAACTAAATTTTAATCTAAAAAAAACTCCCACAAATTGTTCAATAATAAAATAAAATCAAAACGTATTTTTCTTTATCATTTTATATTACTTTAGGAAAAGGAATTTTCGAAAATTCGAGCTTTACAAACAAAAAAAAAATTACTGATGGATTGAAAATTACTTTGTAACAAAGGAAATACAAGAAATACTAGAAAACAAATTCGCAAATATAAAAAATAATTAATAAAAGCCAGTTATTTAGTAGAAAGAAACATTAATCAAATGTACGAGTGAGATAGCTCTAATGTCGAACAACAAGCTTCCGACATATTGAATTTTGGTACCTAGACATCCATTTTGTAACATACCTCAATGTTTTCAATCACAAATTTTCCATAATTAGCACAAACATCCACTAATTTTAATTATTTGAAAAATTAACAAATTAACCAAACTATTATATAAATGCATTAGTTTATTCAAAATCTTATTTAAATAGTAAACACATTCGTTTAATTTGCACAGAAAATATTAACACTACTCATCTACCGAGAAACATGGCGGCGACTAGATTCTTACTTCATCATTCTTTTGATATTCGTACTTTGAGATATTCGAAAATTAAACTTCACCACAATTAGTAATGCCAAGTTGTATTTTTTTTTTTTTAATTTTTTATATTCTTTTTTATTATCTTTTATATAGTTTTATAGTTTGATAAAAATAAAATCCTAATAAAATTAAAAATATGCTTTTAAAATAATTCAAGATAATTTTTCATGTTATTTAATAAAGATTTTATATTTGGAAAAAAACAAATTTCAATTTTACTATGGCAGTTTTTAAAGTATCTTTTTTTTATTTTTTCAACTTTACCTTTTGTTTATAAGTGAAATTGCATATATGACAGATGTTGCCGTTGACGGTTATTTAAGTTTGTGCTAAAATTTATTATGAGTTTATTGAAAGCTTTAGAAAACACAGATTTAACAGACTATGTAATAAAACTACTTAAAAACCATAAAATTACAAAAGTTTTAGAATTTATCAATGAAGATGCTAAAAAACTTTCGGATATAACCAATTTGTCTATAAAAGAAATATTAAAAATTAAAAAGAAAATAGCTAAAAATTATGGACCACACTTAATTAATTTATATAATCACTATGGAAATTATTTAAATAAATTTGAAGTTATATCTACAGGAATCACTAGGTGAGTTTTTATTTTAGGAAAAAAAATGTTTTTAACTGTTTTAGTCTTATTTCAAAGGTTACTTGAATGGAATTAATTAAAATAATATTTAAATATATATTACGATTAAATTTTTTTTCAGCCTTGATAGCTTGCTAAATGGCGGTCTATTAACTGGTAATATTGTGGATATTTGTGGATTTCCATGTGTTGGTAAAACACATTTTTGTATAACTTTAACAATTAATATTTTATCTGAACAAATAAATGCTGAAGCCTTATATATTGATACAAAAAAAGATTTTTCAGGACAACGTATGCATAACATTTTAAATGCTCGTCAATTTGATACAACTAAAATTGGTTTAATAATGCAAAGAACAAAAGTTGAAAGAATTTACGATGCTTATAGTTTAATTAATTTGTTAAAATTGTTATATGAAAAGAAAGAAATATTACAAAATTTAAAATTATTGATTATAGATTCGCTTCCTGCTTTAATGCTTCAATATTGCGGTGAAAATAAAGGTAATTGTTCTTTTGTTTCTTTTTTATACAGTATTTTCTTATTTAAGTAAGAAATATTTGTGCATCTTCCTGATGTAAATTGTCCCATTCTATAGAACAGAGGCTAAACTATTAAGTGTAGCATAAATTTGCTTTTTTACTACTCATTAGAGATTTTTAAACTTTTCCGGTATCAACATGTCTGTGAGAGTAGCCTATATCAGCAGACTGAGGGAATTAATCCAATATCGCCTTCAAATAACTTTAGTCTAGGAATATTTAATTTTCTAAGGTACCAAAAGCAAAAGCTAGTTTTTGTTTTAATTATATTTATTTTCTTAAAGCACCAACTTTTACATATAAAATGTGTTGTATTAATCTCAAATGTGATAAAAATGAATAAAAAAATTGTTTTAAAAAAGTTTTATAAAAGAATACAAGGTTGTAATTACTTTAAATAGAAAAAGAAACAAGAGAGTGTAAATGAATTGACAAAAACCAAAGCTGTAAAAATGTTTATATAACAAGCTCAAATTTCCATTTTAATTAAAACTTCTTTTCTCTTCCTCAATCTAATCTTTGATCAACAACTTCATAAATTAATAACGCAAATAAATAAAAGTCATTTCTTTGCAGGTATCAGTTTACTGGTAGAAGTAACAAATCTAATAAAAAAAATTGCACAAGATCGTCAAATATGTGTTGTGGTTGTAAATATAATAACACGTTGGATGGCCTTAGAGAAAGGTTTTTTAACTTCATATTTAATAAATAATTAAGAAAACATGGTTTAAAAATCTGCCTTTTTTATTCTAGATGATGAACCTAGTACTTCCAAGGAATCCTCGAAACCATGTTTGGGAAGCTATTGGAAATCTAGTCCTTCTTTAAGGCTTACAATGGAAGAAATCAATGAGAAAAATTCTAATAAATTTAATATAAGTACTTCAAATAATCGTGTAATTAAATTAGCTAAAAGTAATACTAATCAAAGTGGAGGAACTTGTAATATATTATTAATAAATGGCGGGATTATATAAGTTAATTATGTTTTTTTCAATTTATTGATTTTCTGTGTCTTCATTGTTTTCAAATGATTAGAATTATTACAAGTTTTTCGTTTTCCTTGATATAGATTACTATTTTTGGAGATTTCATTATTTGTGTCTGGCTGATTTGTTGTTACCTATGAAAAGAATTTTCATATTATTTACAAATATTTAATAAATTTAAATCCTTACATTATCTAAATTTTTATCAGAATCATGTGCATAATTACATTTGTTACCGAATTTACAGCGTCCTCTACGATAATTCCAACATATTTTTTTTCCATGCTTAATAGTAGAACGGTCTTCTATATCTACCTGTTTTAATAAGTTTTTTTAAAAAATGAATCAGTTTTTGGATAAAGTTGCACTATGGACTAAAAAATCATGTAATGAATATTGACTTTAGTAATAATTTAACTGGACAGCAGATAATTTTAAACAATGTCACTTAGCTTCTATTTACTAATACAGCGAAATATTTTAACATTAATTGGTCCCAAGCTGAGCTAAAAGGAGCCTATATTTACATATCTGTTTTTTTTCTTTGCTATATAGAATGAATGTATCAAACTATGAATTTTAATGTAACCCTTTGTAACAAATTTCAAATTTTTGTTCAACCTTTAGCATCTAATATTTCTATTTTTAAGTTATTTGATAGGTATATATATATATATATAAATCACCTTTTCATTACCATTTTAACATGTTTTTCAAGTGAGGCAAATCTCGCATCTTCTGCTGCTTTAAATGGATTATTTAACACTTCTCCAATTGCCCCACTTGAAAGTAAAACTGAAGCACTTGGAAGTAGTTGGATAGTTCTTGTTTCAGTTCTAAGACAAAATTTTTTTTCATTAAATTTAATAATTTATTTAATTATTACTTTCTAAATGAATTTTCGTTTGAATTTTCATCGCCAGAACTAGAACTATAATCCGCAACTAATGACATTGAAAATTATAAATTAAACTTCTTGATTCCTTTTGCTATGAAGTTTAGAAATGGTTTTCATTTGAATTAAAACCAAATTTTAATATATATTTCAACATTGGTATACATAAATGTTAGTTTTATTCACAAAAATAAAAGAACGTAGTATTTGTTTTGTTAATAAATAGCAAGTTTATAACTTACAATAAATGTCATCGCTGATGTTGTAGTACTGCCAGATTGATATTTTTCACTCTAAGCCCTACGGGAAAAATTTACTAATGCAGGGTTCACACTAAGCATTTACATCTGTAATGTAATTTTTTTTGCATTGCCAGCATAGGAAAAGTACATCGCTGCCACAAATGTAAATACATCAAAATATACAAATGTAAATCAGATTTTTCCCGATTATCATGAGGCAGCACTGGGAACTAATCTATTACATTTTTATCGAAATGGTTATTCGAAAGCCATTTTGACATGCCAAACGTCACATTCAGCACATGGGATTATAATACCTAGACGCCAAATTTCCTCATTTAATGCTTTAGATATTTTTCCAGGAATGTAAGAACGTGTCTTATTAAATTAAAATAATTTCTAGTGTACTTATTTTGTAAAAATTGACGATTTTATATTAAAACCAGAAGTGGCATATTTTTTCAAAAACAGATTTACTAATTACTAAGGGTGTTAAGGTTTTATGAAAATGATCTAGACTCATTGAAAGACTTATTTTTAATTTCATTGCTTTGAATATTATCTGGATGGTTATTGGTGGCCGCTGCAAACGCCAGCATCCCCTTTTCTTCATCACTTAAATTTTCCATTTTCGCTATAAATCACTTATTTTTTTAATTAACTTAATCGAAATGCTTAAGAAAAACTAATGTCTTCAATAATTTTAACACTTCTATTTTAGTAAACAACAAATAATGACAATATTCTAAGTTTTCTTCACAATGTTTATAGAACGAAAACATTAGAATTTTGACAAGTACATCTTTAATGTAGAAAGCCAGTGTGAAGGACTTTTTTTTTTTTGTATGAAGTGAAAATGTATACATTACAGATGTAAATGCTTGGTGTGAACACTGAATAAGATTATGCATTGCTTTCGGGTACATATACAAAACGTAGCACTTCCTTCTAATTCCAATCATTGTAGGCATTGGGGGGTGACCCACGAGTTGTGGGCATTGTATTCCCCGGAGTTACAAGGAAAAAGGCGTAACTTCAGGGTGTACATTGAAATGCAGCGGTGCCTGCTAGAAAAAGAGGGGCTTACCCTCAGTGTTCAAGAGATAAAATACTGAATTTTAAATGTCTTCTAAGAAATGGGCTTTGGGAGTAACTAGCCTGTTATAAATGGAGCTAGGACTGTGCGTATTTTGAAATCCATTTCTTCAGTTCTTTAAAGCTCTTTTAGCAAGATTTTACGGGAGTACTTATACCTCTACATAAACCATTTTTTACTAAAACACTTTTGGTTTCTGAGCAGGTCATTACTCAAACATAAAATTATAATAGCAGCTACTTTTATCTTTCTTGAAGACATGTCTAAAATTATAAATTTTATAACAAAATAAATTAAAAAAACTATTAAACTAACCTATCTCAAACTGATTGACATTGATAAGCTCAAATTTCCTTGAGACTTGATAGTTAGGGGCGAAATTTCTAGCAATTATTTAAGAAAATTTTGTTCACATTGTATTAAGTTTCCTTAATAAAGGGTGCCCTTTACTCTAATCTCTATCACGAAATGACCACTTTAACTAAGCTGGTTAAATTAACGAACTTGTCTACTGAGTGAAGCACATTCCTAAATTGGTCTAGTGTTATATAATTAGATCTTTAACACTTAATTTTTTTATTATTCAATTTAAATTTAATAAAAAATATTAAATGTGACAAATGTCACTTTCATGCATGAGACCTATATGAATACATCAATGAATAAAGGCTGTAGAAATTACATGCCATTGTAAATACACATGCTGCTGACAGATTATACACTTGGGTAAGACGCTATATTGTACCTTCGGTGACAGTACCCAAAATTTCCCGTAGCGGATGCAGACTTTGAGGCTGTGTCTAGATTAGCGTTTTGGACAGCAGAATTAGGTAAAATTATTGCAGTCCTTAGATGCGGTTATACTCAATAGTTTTTTCGGGTTTAAATTTTTAATTGAAAATATATAACTTATACCTTATAACTATCTTATTATATTAAACTGACTTACCATAAATAATAAAGCATTATAAATGCAATAAAATTAATTGAAAGGTACAAATTATAATATACTTTTCTAAAAGATTTGTAATGTTATTGTTGCAGTTCAATATACTTTAAAGTATAACCGCGCCTCAGAACTCCTATAACCTGTCACCCTAGGTGTGACACATCATCATAGCCAAGGTATTAACTGTCAGCAGCATGTGTATTTTTTATACTAAACAGCCTTTATTTGTTTATATGCATATTTAGCGAGTACGTGAATAGAATTTTACATTAGTGTTGGTTGTGAAATAACATCAGTTTGTGATCGCCGATGAGCACTTTTGATTCATTGCACAGATAGAAGTCTTTAAGTGCTTGCGGTCTTATTCTATTAAACTTTAATTTTAGATTTTATTTTTCTATTTATCGAATATTGAAACGAGTGTTAGAATAATTAAAAAGTTTTATGAGTCGATTGATTTTTCATATTGTTATGCAAAGTTCTGAATTAAAGTGACACTAAAACTAGATTTAGGTGAAAGTTGATTTTTAGTGAATTTATGATTGATTGTCATAAACTTTTATGGTGGCAAAGTTAAGGTGAGAAAATGCAATTTATTATTGGTTAATTAGGTATTTAATGAATAAATTATCTGAAGCTTGTTTTATTATTTTTTTATTTAAAAAACTTGTCGTTATTTTTTCAATAGACATGTGTTTTTTGGTTATTAAACATTAGTTGTCTCTAAATCAACTTGGTTCATTTCTGAAGATGACAAATTTTAATATCAATTTTTCAATTTTTATTATTTAAATATTATAATTTCGTTTTGGTACAATCAAAGAAAAATAAATATAAATAATTCTTTTATATTATATCTATATTAATTAGTATTTTTCCTAGAAATTTAATCCTTGCTTTATTAATGTTTATAAAGCACTAAAAGAAAATTTTATTTTATTCCTTCAATAAGCATTAGAGCTGAGAAATAGAATAAATTTTATTGACAAAGCAAAATTTTGTAGGTCAGTTCTTGCTGATTGCATGCTTTCCTAGAAAAATTTTTTTTATTGCATCAAAATTTTTCCTGCTTCAATCACAAAAAAAGTTATAAAATTTAAAGTGCAAAAAGTAACTTCAACTATTAAAAAATTAAAAACTATTTTGATTTTATTTTTAGAATGAATAAAATTGAGTCATAAGCATTAATTTTTTGAATTTTAGGAGCATTTCTAAGGATTAGATATATTTTACTAAAATCAAAATTTGATCCTTGAATCGTAAAAAAATTCAAGTATTTTTATAGCCTCTAACCTCGTCAAATTTAGGAAAAAGCTTTGCTTTTAAAAATTAATATCCTTTATTTTTGTTTTTCTTAGAAGGTGCCAAATTGTTTTTTAAATATGTGTACATACTTCATTCTGAACAAATTTGCTACAAAATTATTTCAATAAAATCTTAGTTTTTTTGGATAATTAATTTTATAACTTTGAAGTTCACCAAATTATTTCAGCTCCGCATTTCACCATATTTTGTTTGTCAAATTGTTTGTGTTTTGTTATCGCCAATACTGGCTTTTCTGCTTTCTAAAATAAAAAATTAAAATAAAAAGAGCATTAAAGTCTAATGCCTGGGACTCACTAGCGCTTAGCGGCACAAAATTTAGTGCTAAATGCTAATGAGTCCATTAGTCTCCGCTGATGTTCCACTCCACTGGTATATAAGAAAAACTCTCCATTTTTACTGTGCTAAGTCGTCTCCACACGCTAAGCGCTAGTGAGTCCCAGGCATAAATAAGAAAAATTAATACAGTGAAAGGTTACGAAAAAAGGTAGAAAAAAGGAATTAAAATTAAAGGCGTTAAGCCACTTGGTCTATCTATCCTGTAGCTGTGTTAACAGTGAAATATACGAAGAAAAGGATTTATCTACAGTTTTTGATACTTTTATAGCAATTGAATAGGTCTTTTGAAAGTAGAAGCGCAAAGAAATAACAAATTTGTGTTATATAATTCTATTGACAAATTCATTTGTTAGATAGATCATATTATATTCTGACTGATCTACGAAAGAAAAAGGACCTAGGTTAGCTATAGCGTAGCTAAATCTTGAAAATAATTCTTTTAGCAACTCTAATAATTATTTACTTTGTCAATGTTAGTAGTGTATTCTGTTGACTTGATAATTTCGGTGGACAAAGATTCTCGTCTTTTATTTTAAATTTTCCCCTTTCTTAATGCCTTTTTGTGGCATTTTTACACCGTTCTGCGTTGTGTACGACTCAATTACGATAAAATTTCCTTACCTTTTTAAACTTTTATTTGACTTTAGTGGGATTAGGTGCAAAATTTCTTAGTTTTTCAAACTAGATCCTTAGTACGCTTATGAATTTAAGAAAAAAACAAACTGATGGGCAAAGATGGGTTCAGGAAAATAAGGTTTATTCGTAATTGATCCAAAGAGGTTTGTACAATTAATGATCACATTAATAACTGAGGCAAGAACTTGAATGATAAGCAATAGCCCAAATCTATTGGCTTAGTCATTTTAAAGAAAGTGACAGAAAATCATTACATTGTGAGTATGGTTCATAAGAAACACATTTTCACATGGTGACGAACATAAATATGTTTAACAGATAAAGGTCAATAACACCAAGTTGACTGCGTAAAGTGCTTCTTTTTTTTACATGGCCTAAAACTACTATAAACTACTCTAATATTATGTGTGGTTTAATATTAGTTCTTGTTATTAATCTAAAAAATTAAAAACAAAAACAAAACGTCTTAATATTAGTTCTTGTTATTAATCTAAAAAATTAAAAACAAAAACAAAACGTCTTCGTAATAAATGCACGTTGAAATATCACTCAATATTCTGCGAATAACTGCAATAACTTCTCCATTATATTAGATAATACTGCATTTACTATAATAAAAATTTAATAATGTTTTAGACAAGGTATAAGAATAAAATATAATTCAGAAAATAAAATAATAACTTTAAAAATTGAAAGCAGTCATAAAAATTGTTGCAAATGAAATTATGATGAGATATACATATCTATTTTGTTGATATTTATTGTGCAAACATTAAGATATCATAGCTGAAATTATGGCATTCCAAATAATTATTTAAAAAAAAATTTAAACGCTCAAAGATAAAAACAAAGAAATTAAATATATTTTGTTCACATGTATACGAACCAAGGTGAATTATTTATGCGACCATTACAAACAATTCTAACACCTTTTGCTCACTTTATTCACTTTTTTTTTATTTATCATCTTAAGTATTTACATAATATCTTCACCTTTTCATTTTTTTCTAGCTAAAAATTGGTTAAAAATAAAGATTTTTTCAAAATATTTATTAGAATGAAGCTTTTTATAAATCGTTATAAAGTAGTTGATTGGATTAGTGATGAGCGAGACCAAGAACAAGACCAAGACCACATTGGTCTTGCACAAATCAGTCTTGGTCTTGCAGAATTGAGTCTTGGTCTTGGTCTTGGTCTTGCAAAAATAAGTCTTGGTCTTGCAGAGTTGAGTCTTGGTCTTGGTCTTGAAAACTTATTTTATTGTAAAATTTTTTATTTCTTGCATAAAAATTGCATAAAAAGATACCGCTTAAAAACAGGGTTGACTGTATGTGCTAAACATTCATGTTTTCAATAATACGTATGGTATGAGACGTATCGTTATACACTTTTCTTAGACTTCATTTATGTATGTAAGAACATAAGTTTTAAATCATTTGTTTTAAGTAAAGATTATAAAACGTATAGACTTGTAAAATATAAACAACATAAGTTGTTATAGGTATAATACAAAGATTCAATACGTATAGAAAAGTCACATACATGACTCATATACATATGTTACGTGTTAGCGTGAGCCGTAGATGATTGTTTAGCAGTGTTAAATCACTGTGTTTTCAATCAAAACTCATTCAAAAATATGTAAGTATATTATTTAAAATGTTTTGATAAACACCAAAGCTTTATTCTCGATAAAATAAAACAGCACATTAAAAAGTTCTCTCGGGGATCTACTAAGTATTTTTAGCAATTACTTCGGTAAAAGTCTTGGTTTTGCACAAATAAGTCTTGGTCTTGCACAAATCAGTCTTGGTTTTGCAAAGTTGAGTCTTGGTCTTGGTCTTGGTCTTGCACAAATAAGTCTTGGTCTTGGTCTTGGTCTTGGTCTTGCACAAATAAGTCTTGGTCTTGCAGAGTTGAGTCTTGGTCTTGCAGAGTCGAGTCTTGGTCTTGGTCTTGCAAATTTTGCAAGACCAAGGCCAAGACCAATTTCGCTCATCACTAGTTTGGATTGTTTGGTAGTGGTTTTAGCAAGTGGTGGTATCATGTTTTTTTCGTAATTATTACTGCAGTTTGTAATAAAAAAGGTTTGGTAGATTTCGTAAATTGTTTACCCAGTTTTTATTCTATTTTTAAGCTTATTAACAGAAATTACTACAGAAAAAGTGTAATGAACTTTGTTCCTAACGGGTGTTCACCGGTGCCTTCAACAAATTCATTTTTGCTTTATTTCCTTTTTGTACTTCTTTGTTTTAGTTCTATGAACTAAAAGTCTTAATATTGTTGTGAGTTTCAATTTAAGGAATCTTGTAAAGGACCTTGGAAATCGAGTCAAAAGATTTTTTAAATTTCAGTTAGATACCTAGATACATTTAGAAATTTCAAAAAATCGTTTTTCTTTTTTTTGGTTTCATTTTCTGAAAGTGCAATCTTTAAAAAATGCTGTCTTAAAATTTCATTAAAATCTGAGCATAATTTCCAAAGACATACGACTTAAATCGAAGGGGAATCAAGCGACTTTGTACCTTACTTCATCAGGTGGTGCAAGATTTTTCTTGTTCAGACCTGGCGTTATATCTGTTTCTCATGAATGCATGTAATGGAACTAAGTAATTCATCTGACGGAGTTCTGCATAGTACAAAGAAGTTAAGACTAAAAATATAGTCTTCATCTTCAGACGAAGATAATGAATGTTCAAACTTTGATATCATGAAGAAGATAGAGAATAGTAGAAAGTCATAAATATTTGGCAATAAAAATATGAATACATTACAACTTAGGGATGATATTATTAATCACTTTTTGCACAATGAAGAAATGCCAAATGAAAATCAAATACCGTGATGTTAACAAGTTCTTCAATCATATGAGGGATCTGCTTGAGAGTCTCGTAAACGATGCAACGAATGTTATAAAAACATATCTAAAGAAAAGAGCAGAGATTATGTCCCTTAAGAAAACTACACTTTAAGTTTAGACTTTTTGTAGGCAATGTAAAGGTCAGCCAGCACTGCTTAAAATTTTTTAACAAATTACATGACAAATGATAAATAATATAATATTGAATTTTTATGTTAATTTTATTGAATCCAAGCTATATTTCTAAGTTATTTTATTGGTTATGTTAGCCATTAAAAATAAATGTTTTCATTATTTTAATTTTCAACTATTTGGAAATTTTTTCTATTTAATTATAGACCTGAAGGTTTGCTTTTAGGTGCCGTCAAATAGCACAATCAAATATGTACAACAGGTGGGTGGTGCGAGCCACCGGTGTTATTCGCTGGCGTGAACGTGTTAGACGCGGTTTTCTTGAAACGACGTTTTCAGATTGTGTGAAAAATAGAAACTCTGGAACGGCTTAACCGATCATCGCCGAACTATAACTTGTTATTGATAACATAAATGTGGTGTGCTTGAGCGAAAAATATTTAAATTTTATGCAATTTCTTTTATGGAAAACAAATTTCCTTTTATGCTCAGACGTTCGCTACTTTGTCTCATATTAAAATTTTGGCTTGATTCTTCGTTCAAGTACACGGAAATAATGCTTTTTAACTATACTCATTGTGTTTTTTGTTTTATATAAACCAATCAAAAGTAAAACTTACACCATTCAGTTTTTTTTTTACAAAAAAATCTTTCTTTTCTGCTCCCTGAAAAAAGACAAAGACATGACATAAAAATTTGTATTTCTAATTTGGAATTTCCTAAAGGAAAGTTGGTAATTAGAGGACTGAGGTTATGAAATAAATTTGGTTTAAAAATGAGCTTTTACCGTTTTGATATATGAATGAGTGAGATCATTTTTATATTTAAAAAAAAAGAAAGATACAAAACAAGGAATAAATTTGTATAATTTGGAATAAAATTTCATAAACAAAATAATATCTTTCGGGCGAATTTATTAAAGCATTTGTCCTCTTTGCCACTTAACTCAATAAATCAACACAAATACAAATATGTCAGATGCTTTTTAATTAATACTGCTTTTAAAATGTGACTCAAATGTTCCAAGTGTAAACACAGCTAATGTTCAAAAACGTGTTCTTGTATATCTTCTTTAACAGAGAACAATTTTACAGAAGTTGATTTAATTATTTTACAGTTTTCTTGTGTGTTTTTTAAGATAATAACAACACTCCTAAGATTAAAACAATAAAAAAAACAAAAACTTTAAAGCTATTAGAACTTTTTGCACATGCATCTTTCAAGATAATTATAGCAGAAAAAACAATTTTTTTTTTATTGTTTACTTGTAACAATATATTTTTAAGTGATCGCAAGTGTCTTATACATGTGCTCGTAATAATCCTAAGCAATCTTTAAAAAAAAACAATATTTCACTGATTATTATTACCTAAGATGATAAATTAAATTTTTTTAAAATTGTTTTCGATTATTTCAAGGCAAATATTTTTCTTATTATATTCGTTAAATTTTTTTGGGCATCGCTATAAATTCTGAATAGCGTCTTTTTTTTTAAAACAGAAAATTATGAAACAAAATGAAAAAATATTAGTTATAGGATTTTTTTGGAATGTAAAACTACACCTTCATTCGTATCTATTGCTTCCAGCTAATCCTCAACGTTGTTTCCGTGTTATTCCCTAAAGCCCCAGGCATCAGGCATTCAAGGAATAAGTCATTTACACTGAAATATTAGTTCTTTTTATTATGTTTCTTCATTCTATCACCGACCAGTGACCAAAATATTTTTAAATATATTGCCTAATCGGCCGCTTACATACATTTTTAGAATTATTTTATCTATAATAAAGTGTTAAGTGTGTTAAAATTCAGTCTAAAGGAAAGAAAAACAATGAAAGTTAATTAAATGCATACTAAAACATTAAATGATTTTTGAAACAATTCTCTGATTGGTCGTTGTTGAAAGCCGGGGGGGGGGGGGGGGTGTAGTTAATGGTTAAAAACATCCCAGCAGGAAATTTCCCCTCAATCACGAATGCGTTCTATATATCACGTATAAAGCATGTGTAAAATGTATGGCGCGATAAGTCAAAAAGTCCTAAAGACTTAGAAAATTTTTGTTCAACTCTCAAACATGCACTGTCGTCTGTACAATTTAGACCTCTCTTTGCCAATGTTAGTGTTTTGTTATTGTTTTGGGAGTGAAATCGTGTTAAATTATAGGTAGTTTTAAGTGTATATTGTTTAAATAAATTTATTTTAATTAAATAATTTGTGTAATTTATATGTAATTAATATAATTAAGAAAAATAAATATATTTATATAAAAAAATATGAGTTTCCTTTACCCTATTCTATCAAACAAAACATATATTCATTTTCTGGTAGTGTGATAGAGAGAAAAAATATATATCATTTTTTATATGCATAAACCGAAAATATATATAACACGGATATGCACGCACACATTTAAAAACGGATGCGTTCCGTTTCTGCGCTTATTTATATCTAACATTTCACTGGTGCACGGAATCTATGGAATAACATTGATGCGTGCCAACTTGCCTTCCACGCGGAACGTATCGACCAAATTTTTCCCGCTGGGATGTTAATATATTTTTTTATATAGTTAAAATATTTATACAGTTTGAAAACATTAAGAAAAAACTCAATTTACTGTGATTTTCATATCTCAGCCTGGAATTATCGGAAATCAAAAACCAAATTTCTTTATATAAAACATAAGATTTTCCTCTCTCAACAAACTTTTTTAAATTAATTTAATTATATTTTTCGTGGTCGTTTAAATCCAAAATTACGATATTTAATGAAAAAATCTGCAATTTTGTCAATTTTGCACCTCTTTTAAAATGGTATTAAATGGTAAATGGTATTAAATGGTAAAATGGTAAAAAGCAACTTTGAGAGCAGGTTTTGTAAAAAGGAAATGTAAAATTTCTAATTGAGATAACAGTAGCTTTTGAATGCCTTTTGAATTTTAAAAATGTCATTCCAAGAAAAATACATTTAAGTTTTTAAATTTTTTATTTAAATGAGTATAAATACGAGATTTTTTACTAGTTTGCTTTGAAATTGTGCAAAAATATTCTTAATATGTTATGCAATAAGAAAGTGTAAAAATAATTTACAATAAACCATTAAATTTCTAAAGTCTATCTACATAAATATTTTCCAAGTCTTATACTACTTTTTATTGAAATTTCTATAAAAACAAAATAAAAATCCTTTTTTAAGTTAGACGTCTACCAATTGTTTAGCTAATTTCTAAATTTCTTTCCTAGAATTTACAATAAGGAAAACATTAAAGCTTACAACAATAAAATATCTAATTGTAAGACATGAATTACTACAAAATTTCATAATAGAATTTCAAACTAATCAATAAAAACAAATTGAAAATTTTCTTTTCACATTGAGGATGTTTGTCCTAATTTATAAAGTTCTATAAAAAGCAACAATTGTAGCCAAATTGTAATTGGTAATGTTAAATTGGTCTCTGTTAGTATGTTAGAAATTTAAATTTGTATGTAAAAAATTTTGAAAAAGAAACAAACAAATATATACTTACTAAATAGGAAGTTTTTTCAATGATTTTTGTTTAAATTGTAGACAATTGTTTAATATTGAATTTGTTTTTGTTTTATTTTTATATATCAATTAATACATTATTCGTATCAATTAAAACAATTAAAACAATTTAATTTTAAATAAAATTACTATAAAAAATTTATTATAGTGTTTATGTATGTAATAATTAATCATTGAGAAGACATAATTAACGTAAAGGAGGGTAAGTGTTTGCACTTTTGAAGAATCGATTTTGTTTTTCTCGTCTTTTCTTATATAGTTTAATATTTCAAGAATATAATCCCAAAATTTGAAGTTTTGGTTTGAATAAATTTACTTTAGTCATATTTATAAAAAAGATTCACGAAAAAATTGTTTTTTGTACGCTAAAATTCTTACCCCTCCCTTAATCACAAAAGTGAATTTTACATGAAAAAATTAAAGACTGAGAAACTACGGAAAATCTTTAAATGCTTATTTTGGAACAATATTTAGGAACTTCTTTTTAAATAAATATAAATCTATTTAGATTTGATTTTAGGTAGCATATGTTTAAAAAACTAAAATTTTATACGATACGCAAAATATTACTGTATTTATTTTTAATATTCTTTATTTTGTAAACGTTCTGATAGATGTTTTTTATAATAAATTATTTTGAAATTGTTTGTCAGGATTTATATAATTCCACTTCAGAAACAGGATTATTGGGTTGATATAGAAATTGAATTTTCTCAGAATATCAGAAGATATTTTTTAAATATTATTCTTTGTTAAATCGATTACAAATTATGAAAGGATATTTTTAAATGTATAGTATATTTTTATATTTATTTTCCTTTTAAGAATTTGTACATACTTAATAAGATAAAATTATCGAAATGTCATACAAACATAAGATAAGTCACCAAAATATAAAAGGCAACAATTTATGTGCTAATTGCGTTAAGTTTTTTAACAAATTATTTTCTTTAAATAAATAATTTTATTTTCCTTTGTTCGATTGTTAAAATTCAGTAGAGAAACACGTTGACCTTTATTTAGTTCAACATAATTTTTCAAACATACAAAAACAATTTATCATAATTAAATAACTAAATTAGGAGCATTAGATTTATGTTGATTTCATAATCACTTTCGACTTTTAGTAATAATATTATTTTTTAGAAGTTTTAGATTAATTTTAGTAGGTACCATTAAATTATTTAATTTTTTGGCAGATTTAAATAAGAAAAATAATTGAAATTAAGATCCTTGAGTCTAAATTTATAATTTTTCTTCTTTTATACAAAATATTGACATTTCAAATGCTTTTTTATACGAGCAATCTACAACGATTTACTTTTTTTTTTAAACTAAAAAAAAAACTTTCAGTTTTAATTATGACGTCTTCATTTAATCTATTGGGCCTCCTTTTAAGTTTAGCTGCCTAGCATTCACTAACGCTTAGCGTATGGGACAAATTAGCGCCATAAAATGAATTTAATAGTAATCAGACGAATATAAATTTCGCTAAGAATACGTTAGATCATCTCAAAACTTTTAGTTTATAATCTCAAATAAAGATAATCTGAAATACTCCATATCAAAGTTAAAAGGCAACAGCAAAAATTTTACTAGCAAATTGACAAGCGAACAAAGCAATACAGAGAACATTAAGTTTTTGTGTATAAGCACTAAATAGAGAAAATTTTGCCAGTCATTACGTGACTTTCCCTTCGCGATATGCTATGCAACCAACCTTGGAATTTTTCTTAAAATCAATTCAAAATTTAACTACCAGCTGTTTAACAGAGTGGTTTAAAAAAAGTACAGACGTAATAAATACTAATAATTGGGTTATTCAATGTTTGTTTTAATATTTCATGCAAATAATAATAAAATGCAGGCATTCTCAAAATCATTAAAGGAAACTATTTGATAATAAGAAACACTATATTTTAATTTAAAAACTAATATTATTAATATTTCTATTTTGCGATAGTAAAGTTTTTTGTTTAAATGACCTTAATATTATTTATTTCTCAGTTTTATGCAACTTTTTTGATTATTTTGATAAACATATTTGTTATTATTGAAATAATTATTAGCAGTTTGCTAGAAAATTCAAATAAGATAATTTTATAAAAAAACATTTAGTTTTTTTTCATAAGACTTTCTGAAAAGTATTATCACCTTAAGTCATTTTCGGGGTTATAATTTCGGATTAAAATAAATTATAAAACCCAATATTTTTGAATACTAGCAAAATGAACAAAGTTTTCTTTTATTCCTCAAATGATAAAAATTTAAGTTAACTATTTCAAGGGTACGCTGAAGGTAAGGTAATAATACATATGCACCTCGTACCCGTGCCCGTGACCCTTAATTACATGATAAAAGTCTATAAAAAGCACGCAAAGTCTACTTAAAAATAAAAAACATTATTGAAATTGCCATTTTTTGGCTAAATGAATGCATATTTTAAATGTTAAGACTAAATGAGAAACAATATTTTACATATATTTATTATGAAAGATTGCGATAGATCCTTTATATGGTGTTAAGAAGAATAGAAAAATAAAATTTATAAATCCATTTTGTTTTATTCAGAAGTGACAATTAATCATCTTAAAATTCTTATAAGCAAAAAAGTTATTAAAAAAATTTGTTATTGTGCATTTCCGATTTTTGTTGCTTGCGAAATATGAACAGACGTCTACGTGTAGAAGTTGTTTTTTTACTTGTTATCAATTGCCTAGGTGTATAAATTTTTTATTTATTCTTTTTTTATATCCAAAAAGATACAATTTCAAAATGATAAAGAATTGTCCAGTCTGATTTTATTATAATAGCAATTTCCAGTTAAGCTCATATTTCAAGTGATGAACAGTTAAATTTGAAAATTTAAATCGTCTTGTTAGGATACATTTTTTATTCCGCGATTGAAAAAATTATTTTAAAGCCAATCCAATGATTATATTCTGCTCACTAAATATTTTGCCAAATAAAAGATATGAAGAAAAAAATAATACTGCTTCAGCAAGCAGCAAATATTTTAAACTCCATGAATTAGAATTCAAGCTTTCTTCATATCCATCGTATATATACCATATATGGACCCCGGCGGCAAGCAACTGTTCGAAAATCTTAAATAAATTCTCCAAGGAAAGAGATTTGGTTCAAATAAAGAAGTCATTGCTTAAACTAAACTCTCCTTCAAGGCTAATTAATCGTTGTAGACGACTGATATAAACAAGTTAGGAACAAGTTACCTTCATTCTTAAAGGAAATTATGTAATGTTGGTGTATAAAGTCAAATTTTTGAAAAAAATTGTATTTTTAGTTTTTTAGTTTACTAAAATTAGGGGCTAATATACGGTGTGTCCCACTGATGACGGAGAGTGGTGTTTTTAATTTGATCCAAGCGTTAAAGTTGTGCATAGAAACACCCAACGGAGCCAAATTCGAAAAAACTCGTTTTGAAAAGGCAAAAGTGAAGACAATTTTGATTTTTTTTAAAACGATTCCGATTGCATTATACACCGAGAATTTGTTCCATCGGTTACCACTGTATTTTATCTTAGTGTAGTGAAGCGTCTGTTGTCGCGTATTCTTCGTATGAGGCCGCAATACTGCGAGAAAGGAAGTTAACGTCTGTTGCATGATAATGCTCCCTCTCAGCGTTCGAGCTTAGTTAGTAATTTTTTGAGTAAAAATGATATTTTAACCATTATGATATTTTTCAATCATTAACCATATTCTCCTGATTTGGCCGCCTGTGATTTCTACCTGTTCTCCAAACTACATTTGCCGATGAAAGGAAAATGCTATGCTGAGGTATAGCCATCCAAAAGCCGTCGACCGACATACTAAAAAGGCTATTGATAAAAATGACCTTAAAAAATGTCAATATCGCGCAAAAAAAGGAAATTATGTACCTTATCGGATACCATTTTTAATAAAATAAATGCTATATGCCGAAATAATGAGTTTTAGCTTTCATTTTGAAAAAGTTTCGTTTTCCGTGGGACACACCGTGTATATATGAAGAATTAGTAAATCTCAGCTTAATCTCCGCTGGAATTACTAACCTTTACCAGGTGGACGCAGATTTCCACTTTAGTACTTAAAGTATTCTTTACACAAAAGTGTTAATTACATTTCTTCAGTTAGAGTTGAGAAAAATGTATTTATAGTAAAGATATAGGTAAAACACTATAAACTAATTTTCCAGCAAAATTTTAAAGTTGTAAAAAATAAAAAAACTTATTACTTATTAAATTTTATATTTGCATTGGGAGGCAAGCATTTTTTGACCAATCCACGTGTCTAGTAAACCAAAAAAAGAAACCGATAATTCAATTCAAATTGTTTATTTTCTGTTAAGGCTTCCTCTTTGAATTGCCAACAAAATATTAATCATGAAATATTTAAATAGATTTTATTTTGTTTAGATAAACACTAAGCATATTTTTATCAAAACTTTTGTTCTTGTCTTTAATCAAAACATTGATAAATAAAAATAACATAATCAAACATCTGGGCTATTTCTGAACATGTTTAGTTTTATTTAGCAATTGAAAATTTTGCTTAGTAATAAATTTTAATATGAAACATTTTGTTGGTTGGCAGTATTTTTCAGTTTAAATTAATTAATACTAAAGCTAGTCAATATCAATAACTATTAAATTAAAACGAAAACAAAAAAGGAATGAAAGGAAGTCGTTAAATTGATAAGAAATTAGCTTTCACAGAATAGCATTCAACTGCAAGCTTACTGTTTGTGGTTAGTAGTAGACTTCTTTAAGGAACCATAAAAATTGTATAATCTATTGTGAATTGGACTCATAGTTTTATCCATGCAACTATCCTAATATCTTGTGGTATGGATTGGTTATATAGGCAGTACAATAGGCATAGGCTGTTTACACTTAGCTGATTTCAGTTTTTGAAAATTTGAAAATATTCAGATCCAAAAGGAAGTTTGAAAAAAACCATTGGCTTACCAAAATACAGAATAAGAATTATATCGGTTCTTAACAGGTAAAGTCTGTACATGACGACAAAAGAAACATGGCGTCTAAATCTCAAAACATATGATGTGAAATGTCAAATTATGTGTTTAAAAGTGTTTTAACTAAAAAACTAAAGAAAAGTTAAGAGTTTTTTATTTAATTTGGTAAATTGTTTTATAAAGTTAAACAATGAATGTTAATGAAGCTATGAGAGCTAGAGCTAGCAAATCATAAGAAAAAATTCACAATAGATCTCAATTTTCTGTGTCTACAGACTTTAAAAGGCTGCAGTAACTACACATTTCCAATCGCCTATGTACACAGCTCTCCATACAAAAGTGACTTTCTGTGTAGTTAGAAAGTGTGTACATCCGCCTGTTAAAAAAGGGTATTACACAAAAGCATAACTAACTATGAAAAAAAAAACATTAACAATCACCAATGAAAATATAACAAAGCTAAATTATGTTATGTTTTTCAACAGTTTTTACCTATCAGCTTACACTTTACCATGGTGTTAACCAAATATAATTAAGTATTCTGAATAAAACTTTAGTTTTTGTCAAAAGTATTGTTTTATAGTTTAGGTTACCAAAAACTAGCGTTTCCGCGTAAAACTTTTGGTAATCGAAAAAAAGAGATCTTAACAAGTAAGATTGTGACATTATTACCAAATACCAACGTTTTCCGCTAAAAATTTTGGTGGTACCGATAGATATTTTGCCACAAGTAAATTCCTTGGTAAGCAATTTTGGTACACTTGGTAGTTAAGAATGATGGTGATTGAGATTGGTTATCCAACAATATTCTACGGATTCTTTCTGGTATTCTTCCTTAAACGAGTACCATAATGTCTGTTAATAAATGTCTGTTGGTATTGCTCCCTTCATAACACAAAAATTTTAACGAACAGTACGTTAAGCATTCGAGGATATTTTATTCCAGGTCTTTAATCTTATTGGAAAAATTTTAGATTTCAGATACTGATTTAGAAGCAAAAAATAAAGAAATAATTACGCATGATACTTAAAAAAATTCGAATATTTGCCAAGTTATGGTCAAACATTGCCAAGTTATTTTGTAATGTAGCACCGTGATATTTTGTTGTTGTTGTTCCTCAAAATCAAACATGAACTAAAGGCTTTTACCATCACTACTAATAAAATTTGTATAGTTTATTAGAATCAACTGTTTAAAACTATTCTTTAGTTTTTAATTTGAGCTTAAGAAAAAATAAACGCAAATAACAAAACAAATATTTTATTAAAATTATGAAAGAAAATTTAATTAAATTAATTAAATTCATAAAATGTTTTTCGTTATTTTTTTTGCGTTTTGTTTTGGGCTTTCAAACAATTACTTAAATATTTTTTCCTATTTATTTTAGGTGTTCCTGCCTTTAGACAACATTCAAGGATTTTGATTTTGTAGGCTATAAATTACAAAAAAAAAAAACAGAAATTGTGGAAAAAAAAGATATATGAACACAATGTGTCTACAAAGTGAAATTAATTAAAATTAGATTTTGTTGTTGTTTTTTTCATTTTTAAAACAATTTTCTAAAAATTTTAACACAAGGGACATATAATTAATTTACCTGCCGCATGTCCGTTCAAAGTGCTACACAAAATTCTGTGATAAACCAAATACGGTTTTTAATGTATGGTAATCGGACAAATGATTGTTACAATGAATCTGTGAAATTGTGTTTGTGTTATACAGCTAGAGACCCTAGGTTAAGATTTAAATATATTAGAACTGAACTGACTAAAGGTGCTAATAATAAAGTGTTTAAATATTAATAATTTCCTTACATTTATTTTAAAGTTATATATTTAGATAATTAAAGAAAACAAAAAAAGTTTGTCCCCTAAAAATATCAAAAGGGTATTGAGGGTACATTAGAGAGCAATGAATAGAAACTTGGATATATGCCAGAGAAAATCTTCTTGCAGAAAAATATTGGATACGGTCAAGTTTGACTAAATATAAACAAACGATACAGATAAAAAATAAAGATTTAATAATAAATTTATTTTCAATTTTTTCTTTTTTCTTAAAAACAAGCTTAAGTGGTAATAAAAATTTTCATAAATAAATTTATCAAAAATTTTGAAAATAATTGCACAAAAATAAAAGAAGAAAGTTTTGTTTCTTTTTAGCATCTTGTTCTTCCTATTATTTTACACTTAAATAAAAAAAATAAAAATTATTGTGTACTTTATTACGCAATGATCGCAGAAACAGATATAAAATTCGAAAAAAATGGTTGTATTATTGGTGAAAAACCAAAAAATTTTAAAGATCGTTTAAGTTTAATAAAAAATACATTTCCTGAGGTAACATTTTGTAATTTATCAGAGCATACCGATAGCAGCTATAATAATAATAACAATTTGAATAAAAAATCAAATAAAAAACAACTAACTAATGATGATACATCAATTGATTCTATAACGTTATCGAGTGAAAAGAAAAAACCAAATATTCCGGATGGGGGCTATGGGTGGGTTGTTGTTTTTTCATCATTAGTTGTATCCTTAATAGCTGATGGTATATCATTTTCATTTGGTTTAATTTATACAGAATTATTATCATATTTTCGTGAAAGTAAGTCAAAAACAGCATGGATCGGTTCATTATTTTTAGCAGTACCGTTATTAGTTGGACCAATTATGTCTAATTTAGTTGATAAATATGGTTGTAGAAAAATGACTATTATTGGTGGATTATTATCATCATCTGGTTTTGCATTAGCATCAATATGTAATTCAATTGAAACATTATATATTACATTCGGAATTATATCTGGGCTAGGTTTAGGTATTGGGTATGTATCTGCAGTTGTATCAATAGCATTTTGGTTTGATAAAAATCGTACATTTGCAAATGGTATTGGTGCATCTGGTACGGGTATTGGTACATTTTTATATGCACCATTTACACAATGGCTAATTGAATATTTTGGTTGGAGAGGTGCTACACTAATATTAGCTGGTACTATGTTAAATACATGTATATGCGGTTGTTTAATGAAAGATCCTGAATGGTTAATTGAAGAAAATAATTTAGAATCACGTTCACAAAGTGTTACAACATTTTCAAATTCAAGTATTTGTTTAGATGAAATTAAAAAATTATTAGAAGTTGGTACACCTAAAGAAGCTTTATTAGATACACTTGTTACTAATTATAATACTGAAGCTAATCAACAAATATTAGATCCATGTCAAAATAATATTATTAAAAAATATAATAGTGAAATATTTTTACCAACATATTATACATATGATGATAATATTAATACAACATTTAATGAATATAAAAATATTCGTAGAAGATCATTACAAAATAAAATTAAAATTAATGATGATAATATTTCACAAAAAAATTTATTATCATTAAATTTAGATAAAAATAAGGATAAAAAATATCTGGCTAGTATTGAAACATTATCACCATCAGAGAAAATATCAACAATATTGAGTACATCAGTTGATTCAAATGAATTAATTAATAATTCATATTATGATTATTTAAATAATCATAAAAATCATATTAGCCGTTATTCATTAAATGAAAATTTTGTTTATAAACAAAATTCTATACAACATAAATATCGTAATGCATCACTAAATATTTTATCATATAATAATAATAAAAAAACAATTTTTAATAATATTTTAACATATGAAAATGAAAAAGACAATCATATTAATATATCGAAAAATTATCTTAAATCATTTAATCATAAAACATTTAATAATTATTTTCGAGCAAATCTTAAAGAAAATAGTGTTAGAAATTCAAATTTTTTAAAAGGAATGAGAATACATCGTAATTCAATACATTATCGTGGTGCTATGTTGAATACACATAGATATCGTTTAAGAGCATCATCATGTCCAAATATATATCGTAATTCAATGACTACTATAGCACGTGAAGAAGATGAGGTAAATCTAATTACATAAAATATAATTATTTTATATAAAATTATTAATTACAGAAATGGTATGATAATTTTGTTGATGTTATTAAATCAATGTTCGATATGTCATTATTTTTGGATGCCAAATTTGCAATATTTAACATGTCAACACTTTTATTATTTATCTGGTAAGTATATTTAACTATTTTATTTATGTCTTAAAGAAGTATTTAATGTAATTATAATGTTACTGAACATTTAATAATATGATAGCATACCTTGTAGCTTTAATCTTATTTCCTTATAGTTTTAACAGAAGAACTACTACATTAGATTTGAAAGCATGTAAATGCCACCTGGAAACTACAAGTTTTTAACCATTATATAGTATAGTATTATAATTATTCATTTCCGGGGTGTTCATTTAATTGTTAACTTAAATTTTTAAATTACAAATTTACTTACAATATATTATTATTGTTATAATGGGCTAGTTGACTACATTTGAGAAATGGGTTAATATGCTTCCTTAGTGTCTATTTTACCCATACAAAATGATATTTTAAAAAAAATTTAACATTTACATTATATATTTTGTGTTTTTAAAAATTGATTTGAATTTATCTTCAAAAGTGTAAAAGTACAACTATAAAAACACCAAAAAAGTTATTTATTTATGTACCAAATACCAAACAAATATGAAAAAAGTGGTTAAACATGTGAAGAACATATAAAAGCATCAAAAAAAAAGTTTTACGTTTTGCAAGGTGTGACGTCACTTTGCCTTTATAATGTTTACGATCACGTGAACAAATTCATATTTTACTTAACTTTATTTATTGAATACAGCAATAATTACTAATTTTAATTGTAAATAATTTCATTTTTTATTATCTGGATATCATGATTAATCATTAAAAACTACAATCTATCCAATATTTTCGTTGTGCCCATTGCATATTTTGCGACCGTAGTTTTTTGTTTTACCTGACACATTGAGGACGGTGCAATTAATTCTATTTCGCTTCATCCGGTGGCAGTGAAAATCGTATTCTGCTTTATCTGGTCGCGCATTGCATTAAATGCTGTTTAGCAAAAAATTAAAAGTTGTTTTTAATAAAACAATTATTTTCAACTACATAAAGCCGATATGTACCAAAGTTGGTACACGTTGCCAAATAAAACATTCGCCGTTCTCAATGTGTTAAAGAATATTCTCAAAGAAATTTATCACAAATTCAAGGCTTCCAATTTTACTCATGGCATGTGTGAATTTGCAAAATTTTGCTTCTCATCTTATAGTGCGTTTACAGTGGCCAAAATACTAGACAAATATACTACCATTTAAGAATTTGTATGGGAAATCTTTAGTGTATTTCTCAAATAAACTAATCTAAACCTACCCGGAGGGGAAATTTTGAGTAGTTTTAAACTTAACTTAATTTTAAATTATAAAAAACAGTAAATAATTGTGGAAATTAGGTTAAATTTGACTGTGAATATGACGTAAAACATTTTCTATAACAACAAAGATAAGCAAATTGAAGTATGTACTAATTAAAATGTACTAGGTTCCAGTATAAACAGTTATTTTTATTTATGAATAAATGATAGTACATTTGTCTAGTATCTTTGGCCACTGTTAATGCAATATAACCAATTTTACTAATTAAAATATCTTATTGATCAAATAACATAATCTTTTCAAGAAAAGGCTGACATGAAAGGTAGACCCTTTAGTTTAAACCTTGTACTAACTTGTGAAATGAGAATATGCCGCTCAACAGGGCCGGATTAACTATAAGGCTAAAAAGGCTATAGCCTTAGGCCCTTGAAAATTTTCGGCCCTCGATTATGATAATGAATTTTATTTTGTATTAGATTTTATTGAACATATTTTCTTAAGATAGAGCATCAACTTATCGAGTTTACAAAATTTGGTAAAGTTTTTTTCTTTTTCTAATGTCCATTCAGTTGAACGTTGAGTGAGAAAGACAGAAGAGGATGCGACAAATATCCTTCAGATTTTGCAGAAAATTTCAAGGACGAATGATGATGAAAGTAGATGCTTGGGATGTATCGTGTCTTAACTCAATTGAACGTTATTGAAAGTTTCCTAAACGTAAACGTGGCCTTAAGAATTTATTTGAGCTTAATAGTCACTAATTTTTCGGGTGAAAGATCGTTTTCATTATTGAAAAGAGTGAAAAGTGCATTACGATTGAATTTATCACAAGATAACCTCACTGCTTTATCGGTACTTGCTATAAAGAGTGAACTCGTTAGAAATTTGAATGTCGAAGAAATAATTCATGATTTTGCTAGCATAAAAAGTAGAAAAAAAAACTTCTAAAAACTATTTAATTATTATTGTTAAATAAAATTTATAACCAAAGTTTTTGTGTATTTATTCACCTGTGTTCAATGACTTAAAAGAAAATTTTTTTTGGCCTTTTCTGAAAGTAAGCCTACGCCTAAAAATGTTTAATCCACCCCTGCCTCTCAATAAAATTGAATTAAGCTTTGACTGATACTTATAGTTAAAAGGTAATTTTACCCCACACCAGAGTGTCTAGTCATACTTTTCTTTTTCTACATTTATTCTGTATAGAAGAAACAATGTCTGAATGAGTAAAGGAAACAAAATATCAGGTTTATTACATTAACCAAAACTAACGTGAATTTTCTATAGGGCTAGTTTTACCCAGCTCGATGTTTGAGTGCTAATAAATTTTTCTAATAAGTATATTAAAAGTAAAAATACTATAAATAATTTTTGCCGGAAAATATATTAGGGTTTAAAAATAACTTAAATAAGTTATTGCATACCTTGTGGCAACTAAACAATTTTTCTGCCAGTTAGCTCTGGATATTAATTAAATTTTATTATTTAAACTATATAAACTATAATTTGAAAAATTAGAAAAGGTTTTAAGAATAATATATATGACACAAATTTCTTAAACCTTAGGCAGACCCGTGCAGCACGCTGCCTACCAAAAATGGGATGCGTCATTTTCTATTTCAAAATTTTCATTTGTTTGATACTTGCAAAACCAACGCGTATAGATCCGCTCAGATTTTTGGACATAATTTTACAAAGATATTTTAACATTATTATTTTTATATTTTTAGGTTTATAATTCCATACTTCTATATAACTGAGCACATGCTTCGCTATAACTACAAAGAGGAAGATAGTGCAATGTTGATATCAATAATTGGGATTTTTAATACGATTAGCATGGTTGGTCTTGGTTTTATTGGTGATCGCCCCTGGTTAAATGTCTCCAAAACATATGCTGTTTGTTTGGTGTGTAAGTATCTATTTATATGGAAATATTTATTGAAATTGTCTTAAAAATAATAAATTTAATTTTTAGTTTGCGGATTATCTGTTGCTCTAATGCCACTTTTTGTTACAAATTATTCTATGCTGATTGCCTTAAGTGTACTCTTTGGTATAACGTTTGCCAGTTCATTTTCATTTACACCCAGTATACTAGTTAGTATTGTTGATTTGGATGATTTCACATGTGCCTATGGTCTCGTTCTATTAGTTCAAGGAATCGGTAGTTTAATAGGACCTCCTCTAGCTGGTGTTATATATGATATAACATTGAGGTAAGTATAAATTTTTCTTATAAATATTATTGTTAACTACATAATAACCTTCTCAGGGAAGAGTTTTCAATGAACAAAAATTTTTATTTTGTTCTTATCATTAATTTTCATTTTATAGTTAAAACATTTAACTTTTCCAATTCCTCCCAAGTATCAGGATTTCATGTTTAAAACTTTTATTTTGACATATTGAAGGATGTTCTAATTAGTTTTTATATAAATTTTTCAAGTTATCTTTTCTAATTATTTAAATCAAAACATAACTAATTTTTTTAAAATTCAAGTTACTAAAATAACCGAAACTAAAATAAATTCACAAATTCATTTATTTTTCAAGTCCTGATAAGCTCAATAGCTTTAATTCTTTTGAATTTTAATCATAACCACATTAAGAAATCAGGAAGCCATACTATTTTTGCCGTTTTTAATGAGAATGAAAAATTCTTTCCATTATTTCTACAACAATATTAATCCCATCATCGTGGTGTATGTCATCATAAGTATATCATAAATATACAAGTAAGTAATCTGGATAATCGTTGGAAACATTGACATTTCAAATTTATGTCTGGATATCCAATAGATTTTTTTTTGAGCTTGATATCTCTATTTCTTTTCGTATGTTACTTTCAGTTTAGGAAGCAGATTATTCATAGTTGTAAAACATGTATTTCATTTAATTTATTTTCTTAAATTTTATTATATAACTTTAACAATATTTAATTTCCTGTTTTACTTTTTTCACCTTTAAGTTATTGATTTACTAAGTTTTGTATAAAGAAATTGATTTTTCTAATACTGGTAACTTGGTAATTTGAATACTTCCATTCCTATTTTTATTTATTTAGCTTACTGTTAACTTATACTGATTGCCTAGCGGTAATGGCAGATAAAAAAGTCAAAATTATATAAAATATACATTTCTTCTTGATATATTTAACCTTTTGAGTGCCAACATAATTTTTAGAGAATTAGCTGTGCCACGCTACTAGAGGAAAGTAGAAATTTAAATATATACATATGTATATACATATTTCTTAGTTAAATTCGGAGCATTTTATTTACGAAAAATATTGCAAAAACAAAAAACAAATGTTATAGTTCCAATAAATATTATAATTTCAACATAAATGAAAAATGCAATGTAATTCTTTTACCACACAGTCTAACCGTTATGTTAGCCAATACATAATCCATGCAGCCCCTTTTAGCACTTAGAACAAATAATGTTCAATCTTTTTACTGGTCCCCCATCTTTATTACTACAAACAATACATCTTCTCAAATTGCGACCCAGTAATTTTTCTGAACCTAAACCGACATTTACGGAAACAACGTTATTAGTTGCTACAGGATCCTGCTTTTCTGCCAACCAATCTTGTTCTATACTCTCTATTATTGACGATGTGAACATGGCATTACTCTACCATTAATATATTTTTTTTGTAGAAGATACTTGGTGTATATTTAGCACCATCCTTCCAAAAATGTAAAATACAACTTTCTTTCAGTATTTCAATGTTTTCCTTTCATCAAGATCTCCTTTCATACAACATCATGTCAGACACGTCAACTTCACGCATGAATTTGTTATAATCTATGATTATTGAAGGTGTTTCGTTTTTTGCATTTCTTGCCCTTGCGCGATTAATAAAAGTGCGGAAGAAAAAGCAATAAACAAGAATCGACAAGTATGAAATAGAGATCGTACTAGTTTATACGTGAGCGGGGAGCGCGATCGCGCTTCTTGGCACTCAAAAGGTTAAACCTTCAAATTCATTAAAAATTTTAATATTCTTTTTTAATTATTAATTTTTTTTTTTTAGATGGGATGATGCCTTTTATGCAGCAGGACTTTTCATTGCAATTTCAGGTGTCTTGGCATATTTAATTGCAATTCTTGAAGATCGTGATAAATTAAAAAATGTAGAAATCGCTTAAATTTTATTTTTTCTCCAAGTCAATTAAATCACATACTTAGTAAATGATAATAAATAAAATCTTATTCAATTATACATTCTAAAAAAAATTAGTATTAAACTTAATAGATATACGTATTAAAATTTATTTTATTCAAAAAGAAAACACAGTTTTGTTAGTTTTAAAATTCATAAAATTCAAGCCATTAAAGTTTTAATCACTTTTATAATAATAATTAGTATGCACAAAAATATTAAAATTCAAGTATTTAATGTTAAAATCCATAATAAAAATATTTCAATGAGCTATTTTGTGTATTCGCTTCTTTGTTATTTAAAACTAATTGAAGTGGGCTTAATTTCATTTTTCGCGAAAAAAATTAAAAATTAAAAATAAAAATACCGTTAAAGCTCCCAAGTGGCTTATTACTTTTTTATTTAGCAATCTATAATATACAATTTCTTAAAATATATGAAATTGATTTTCCATAAATAACTTTTTTTTCATGCAAAATATGCAACTTTTCCAAGTAATAAATTGGGAAAATACCACTGATCAAATGCCAGGCATCTTTTATGTACGTAAACTAAACAAAACTTTTAAAAATTAACTTTTTATTAAAATTTTTTCCAGTGACTTATAAAAAACCTTCGTTAAAACCTTAAATGCCTGTTTGAAGGAACCATTATTACTACTTTTTACACGTGTGTCTTTTTTTAAGACCGAAAGATGTCTTGACTGTTTTAATTTTTTTTTTATTGGATATGACTAGTACAATCTTAACTAGTTAATTTATTACTATTGTTGAAATGTACTTTATATAAAAAAAAAAGGTGTGCAGGTTTGCCGAACCAGTGCTCAGCTCATTGCTATGTCCTAGTAATCGTTTTTCGTGTTTATCAGCACATTCCTGGATCACTTGGTTGACCCATTTTATGTTTAAATCCTTGTGGATTTCATGATCGCTAACATATCTGTAAGCATTAATTATTATGCGCAAAAATTTGTTTTGAAATCGTTGGATTAAATTTTGATTGGTCTGTTTTGTGCATTCCCATAACTGGATTCCATACATCCAAATCGGTTTGATAATTGCTATATAAATCAGTCTTTTACAGTAAAGGTTAAGTTGGGAATGATGTCCTATTAACCAGTACATTTGGTGCTGTTTGAGTTTCATATTTTTTGTCTTACATGATACTTCCAGTTCAATCTTGAATCTAATGCCCTTTCTTAACACAAGTGCAAACACTACACAGTATGCGGAAAGGGACTTTTGTATGGAAAACTCGTGCACTTCTCTTGTTCAACTGTTGTTGCTTTCAATCGCTTTGGATTGATTTTCGTCTGTTGACATAATGACAGTATCATCAGCAAAAGTTCCGATAAACGTATCTACTTGATATTATTAGTTATATTATTTGACATATATTTATTCGTTACAGGTAAAATTCTAATAGCAATATATTGCCTAAGTGTATCGCAGTCTTGCCTAAGAAGGCAGAATTCTAAATGGCAATATTTGCTTTAGTTACTTATAACTTTTAATGAAACAAAAGAAATTAATTAATATTTTTAATTATTGTATGTAAATTGACGAGTAAGGTTGAAGTGCCAAATTAGGCTATTTACTGCTTTGCCGAATGTAAGAACAGTAAGAACAGCATAAGACTGAAGAACTCTACCAAAACTTTATAGTTTATATACTAATCTAGCGGCTAACAATCTCAATCCAATGTAAAATTTTAAATTTGAATGGTTTCAATTTTGTACTTGAATTTCTGATACACAATAATTTTAAAATGTAATAAATCAAAAATTGAAATTTTTCCTACCAAATTCCAACAGAAAGTAAATTTGCTATACAGATACAGCTCCGTAGGAAAACATTCAATTGCAATTATCACATATAATGGTAATTGATTCCAAGATCCAAACCGATCTGAATGTCTGATGTTTGGGAAAAGCCTTTTCTTTTTATTGTTATAATAGTTCAGAAAAAGAAATTCTTAAAAATTGTACATTTTTATTGTTTTCTTTTTTTTTAAATTAATTAAACTTAAATATTAATTATAAATACTTTGCAATCTCTAGAATTGTGACACTAACAACCTTCCACTTATTTTGATATTTTATAAAGTATTTTGGCTCTTTTTTATATTTTAAAACTAAACTAAATTTTAACGTCTTGTTCTAATCCACGATAGATACAGTTAACTAAAGTTACCTTTTTCGGAACTGACAAGTTGCCTATATGATGTACCTCATCCCAATTGAAATTGAGAAATGAATAAATGTGAGAATAGAAGCAGCAAGCCTTAAAAAAATGTATAGAACTTTCGAAACCTCGTCTTGGATTTGAAAGCCAATAACCCACAATAATTGCTATAACGGCGGGGACAATATCTCAACAAATTATATTATTGAACTTTTTGCTTTCAATTTCAATGGTTTCTGTTATTAACTATACATATGTTTTTAATCACAACTCATATTCGTCAATCCATATGAAATATAATCTGTGTTTGATTTTAGACGTATGGCTTTTAATTTTCATATTAATTAATTTTCTTTTTTTTTTGTAAAATACAATAAAAATATAGGGCAAAAATAATTGCCAGGCCTATCAGTGGCTGCCAAAGTATTCAACTGGCATCACTTTATATAAATCAAATTTAATTCAGTTTCAAGCTCGCTATGTGATTAAAAGTTTTGGGCTGATAACGTCGATGTTTGGTAATTATGAATAACATTCATGATAAGTAATTAAAAGACGATTTCTATAAAGCTGAAAAATAACAACTGATTTTATTATTGTATTTTTATTATTTTTATAAAATTTTAGATATACGAAATTACAAATTAGTAATCAATAGTAATTCAATTATTGAATTTTAATTACACAAAAAATATGCTCCAAAAAAGGGCATATATTTTAAAAATTATAACAGTTTGTTTGTTTTGTAAGTCGAGTTAAACTCATTCTATTAGTGATTTTACATTAAATAAAGCATCTCTTTAAATTTATGTTAAAAATAATATCAATTGACAGTTACAAAAAAATAACATACAAAACGGATTATATTTTTTTAAAAGTATAAAACATCACATAGTTTAAAAATAATGAATAAAATTTATAGTAAAAAGTTCAACAAATATAGCAGCAAATAATTTTTTCCTTACAATTTATAAATTCTATTAAAATATATAAAAAATTTTGTAAAATAAAATTTTTTGTAAAAAATAAAAATTATTGCGCTTATTGATGCAAATCTTGCAGTTATGTTATTTTTTATTTTTAATAGTTTTGAGATGGCACACTCGGGGCTGTATAAGTTGGATAACGTGGAGCATATTCCTTACCACCAATTAAACGAGTATGTTCAGTATCTTGATTATCACCAATATTAGCAGCTTTAAATTGACTTTCAACAAATTTTGGAGGTGCTAAAAAAATACACAATATTTGAAAAATAACCCAAGTCTATTAAAATAAATTATATTTACGGATGTTAGGATATAGTTGAGTATTTGGTCCATCGGCTAAAGACCAGCCCATAGCTCCTCCTACACTATTAACTGGACTAACTGGCTGAGTTGGAGCTAAACCTGGATCTTGTAATGTTACATCAGTATTTGGTTGTTGTGGTTTAAACGTAGCAAGTGGAACTGTTCCAATTATAATTGGGATTGTTCCATCTAAATTTCGATGAGGCCCAGATACTTCAACAACTATCTAATTTATTAATTATCAATTAATTATAAAATTATGATATTTCAAATAATAACACTAACGTTATTGTTTTAAAAGTTAGTCAAATATAATTAAATTGTACACGCTAAACTATAAATTTGTCCTTTTTAAATAGAAACAAAAGAAACATTAAACGATCTCTAAGCAATTTTTAATATTCTTATTTAAGCTTTAAAATATTAGAAAAAGAATTTATAAATAATTTTACCTTTAAATCATAATCAAGGTCAATTATACCACAATTAATTAAATTAGATGGTGGCAATGATGGAATTTCTAATTGTTGTGTCCAGTTTTTTGAATCATTTGCATTAACTGGGCCAACACTTAGTTCCGAAATAGTAATTTTATCCTTTTTAGTTTCCTTTCTCGGATTAGTTGTATGAAAAGCAACAGTTTTACGTAAAATAAATTTGACGAGATTAATATTAACATTGCTAGCATTATCACATTCGGCGGTAATAGGAATTGTTTGACCAGAAACATAACCTAATACAGGAACATGAATTATAACAGAAAGTGGTCCAGAACGGCAACAGAAACAGCAAAATGTTTTTTCTAATACCAATTTATAGTTTTCCTGTAGAAAAATCATGAATTTTTAGAGATTGATTTTTACAAAATATTAAAAAAATAACTTTAGCTCTGGGATTTTGGTTTAAATCTACTGGAGAGATAACAGTAAAAGCCAATTTTGTATCCTGATCGAATTTCCATGGTCGATCAAGAGTTATTTTTACTGTGTAACGAACATGTCCCCATTCTCCTTCAAACGATGATGGAAGACTTGGCGGTAAAACACATGTAAATGGGTACGTATGTGTTCCAGGTGGTAACTCAATTTCAGAACCTATTGTTCATAGAATTTTCAAAATTTTAAATTTTATAATTTTATTGATTTACTGTTTTTTCCTCCAAGCAAATAATATTGAGTTTGAAAATATTCTTCATGTCCCGTTAAATTTTCTGTTTCTTCTTCTTCTTTTCCTTCAGTATTTGTTACTTTTCTTGTTTCTGACCAGGAAGTGTTGGCTTCACCGACAAACTTAACAATAATACCTAAAGCAAAATTTATGTTTGTTTATTTTTTTAATAAAATCGTAGAACTATGGTTTTAGTATTTTTAATATACAAGGAAAAGGATTTCAAGCGTTAACAATTTCCAGTAAGGTGCAGACTTATTTGCAGAGTTGGTCGAAAAAATATATAATAAAAAACTATATATATCTTAGCTAATTCAGGCTACTATAGACATTGGATAATTTTTCCGCTTTTGTTCCTGTTTTAAGTTATTTTACGCCCATAGTGATTTACAATTAAATTTAACATCTGTCGTGGATAAACTCTTGGATATTTTCCGCCGTCTATAAAAAAGTTTAAGTAAAATCTAAATAAATAATTTCATTTTGAAATTTTAAGTTTTTATAATTCCATTTACACAATCTTAATTGGATAGGTTAAATATGACTCATACTGAGGTCACAAATTTAATAATAAAAATTACAACCGAACTGACACCATTTAAGTTTTCTATTTAATTTTAGGTTAGGAATTCAATTACTTAATTTTTTAAATTAAATACCACATACCACGAACTTTTTTTGCAGAGTCAAGAGTAAGTGTAACCTGTCCATTCAGAGTTTGTCCGGCATAATAAGTATTCCATGGATTATCTAATTGGATTTGACACTCTTTTAATCCCATTTTATTATGTTTAATTCTTAAATAAATTATCTCTTTTAATATTAAACAATTTAGTCCTTTCCAAAAAAAAAAAAAGGAAAAAAAGGTTAAGCCAGACTCGGATATGCTGCCGTAGTAAAAACCTAAGCTGGAAATTTCGGCTGCTGTCACTCGAAGTGCAGCTTGTCATTGTAGCTTTAGGCTATGTCTCCATTAGCGTTGTGGACAGCAGTATTATAGGCGCTTTTATAGTAGTTCTGAGCCACGGTTATACTTTCCAGCAGGGAATGCGTACGATGATAAATCTGATATATCATCCCGTTTCTGTCAACTGTCTACGTTGAGAGCCTAGATATAAAGTTTGATGAAATTAACATAGCGACAGACGCTAAAAATATCACCTTTCAACACATACACATTACTTGTATGTGTGAGTGTATTTGCTATAGTATATATATATAGCTAAATACTATTGAATATTTAATTTATTATATTTAGTAAAAATTAATATATTTATTTATTTTATCAAATGGTACATCATGTTATTTTAATACAATATGTCATCTTATGTCGAAAATATGCCCGACTTAAACTTTAATTAAATATAATATTGTTCCTAAACGATTTAAATTCCATTCCTAAATATAAAATAAATTAATTAATTTTATATTATTTAATAAAAACTATCAATACATCAACATCAGGATCAGTTGGGGTACCGTTTACATCAGCTCCATAAATCGGTGCAATTTATGTAATATTCTTCCAGTATTTTGGCTCTAAGTCTTCAAAATCGAAATGTTTTGGGGGTGCATATCTGAAATTTCAATAATAATGAATTCTTTTTAACGTTTAATGCATTTTTTTATTACCTTTCTGTGTTTTCTAATTCCCTAAATTGTTTTACAGTTAAACCATTTTTTGAACATTAATTTTTTATTAAGCGACTTATAACTCACAAAAATTCCAAAGCACTTTTTCATTCCATCTGTCATTTTAACTTAAAACATGCACTACCCAGTAGGAAATGTCTTGCTAGACACATCCAAGTGCCTTTGATGTTTTGACCAGCATAACCCCAGGCATATGCATGCAAACACAGCGGTTTTTAACATGGGCATCTCCGCAGGTGACCAGCATGCTCTAACACAAGTGAAATAAAACTGCCTATTTTGTAATGTGGCTATACTAACACATATATGCGTTGCTGTTAATGGTATGTGTGTAGCACACACAGTGCTTATATAAATAAATATATATTAAAAAAAATGAAAAATAATAATTAATATATAATTTATTTATTTTATATTTTTATAAATTTTTGTATTTGATGTTTTCTTGTTGACTTAAAATGAATTTCACAGTTTCTTAATTTCAGATTATTGTTTTTCCATTATATTTTCTGAGTAAGAGCCCATTAGTTTTCTTTTACTGTTTCGTGGAAAATGTATTTATGACTTCAAATTGTCTCTCTGAAAAGGATGAACCAATTGCAATAGAAAAAATATTAAACAAAATAATGTGCTTACCATATAAAAAGAGAGATGTCTGTATCCCGATAATCCATCATTTTCAATCATAGCAATTATATTTGAAAAATAATTTTATTCTTCAGGTTGTAAAAAGGATCCTTTTCAATATCACCAAGTCAATAAAAATGGACGCTGCAAATATTGGTAAGATTCAAGATTTAATAATTGAAATTCAATGAAATTTTATATGCACAAATTTTATTTCACAAACACGCCATATTTATATCTTAACCAAAAATGCCACTTTTTTACTCACACCATCAAAAATGCACTTTACCAATATATATATATAAGCCCAGTCTTTACAGCGTATAATATAATATAAAGCCTATAAAACGAGTAGATTTTTACTTACATGCTGGTCGCGGTAACAACAATTCACCCAAGCATTCTTGTTGATTTCGTCTGCTGTAGACCAAATTCCTACTGGGTAACCAAAATTTTACTTACCGGCATATAAAAACCACGCATGGCACGAATACTTACGCTGAAGGATTTAACAGTATTAGTATAAACTTATAAAATCTAAAACCTAGATGACATGATTACGATGAATAGTTATTTAAAATATGTTCACATGTCATCATGATGACAGATTTCCTGCTGGGTTATAGGCGTTTCACACAGGCTCTCATATTGCAATTGAAATATTACAATACACTAGAGGAGATTGAATTTTCCATACAAATTTACAAAATGGCGGAATCGAAATTGTAATATCAATTCTGTGCGGAAGGCCTATTAGAAGTATATTGACTGCAATCATTAAGGCTGTGTCTCGATCGGTACTGCAATTTTATAGGCGATCTGAGGCCCGGTTACACTCAGAGGTATATTGACTGCAATAATTATATTATAAGTCTTTTAGAAAAGTATAATTTGTACTTGTGAACTAATTTTACTGTATTTATAATGCAATATAAATTGTAAAAAAGAGACACAAAGTATAGGAAAGATAAAGTACTTGAGACCTCATTTTGGATGTCCAAAAGATGAATGTTTATAGGCTCGAGGTGTCTACTGGGTTTGGACAGCAGAATTATAGGTCGGAATTATAGCAGTTCTGAGGCGCAGTTATACTCAATAGGTTTTTGAGTTTGACATTTTGATTGAAAATATATAACTTATGTTTTCTTACTAATTTTAAATTGAATTAACTTAAATAATAAAGCATTATAAATGCAATAAAATTAGTTTAAAGGTACAAATTATATTTTTCGAGGACTTTAAGCGTAATTATTGCAGTCAATATACTTCTGAGTTTAAACTTGCCTCAAAAACTCCTATAAAAGCTCTGTAGAAAACGCTAATATAGACACGAAAAGTGTGTTTTACAAATCAACCAAAGAGATTAATGTGGTTAAAGTGCTGACTTGTTGACAGAGAGTAGTGCGTTCATAAACACAACTAATATATATAAATTGTCAAGTTATAGTGCGTTTTCACTGAGCTTAGTACTTAGTACCTAGTACAATTTTTTTAGAATTCGTATAGGAAATCTCTAGTTTATTTCTCAAATAAACTAATTTAAGTCTAGTTTGTTTTTCTAGTTCATTGCTAATGTACTAGACAACTCATGGCAGTAAAGAGGAAGAATTTTGAGTAATTTTTTCGAACTTTCTCTTTCGGTAGTAGTTTGACAGTGAATAATTGTGGAAGTTAGGTTATTTCAACAATAATTATTGAGTAAAAGGTAAGAATTTTTTAATTTGACATGACTTTGAACTATCTAATTGTTTATTTAACACATTTAATTACAAAAATTAAAACAATTAACACAAATACAACAACAAACAACTAAGTACTAGGTACTAGGTTCCATTAGCTGCCCTTTGTGCATTATTCGTTTCAATCAAAAATTATTTTACAATTTAGTCATGCTTTTATTAGCTTCTATTATCAAAAAAGTAATGAAATAAGGCCATACAGCTAATAAAACTGCAGTTATTACTAACATGACATTTGATATAATTTTCGTTGAGTTTATGAACGCACTACTCTTATTCTCATCTATCTCACCAAATCAGCACTTAAACCAAATTGACTATTTTGGTTGATTTGTGAAACAAACTTGAGCCTATAGACATTCATTTTCTGAACATTTAAAATGAGCTTCAAAAGACTATAACTTTCTAATAGTTTGTGTCTCATTTTAACAAGAGCATTCTTCCCAAAAGAGGTGTGTAGCATACATGCACGTAAATATACGGGATGTTTAAATGCGTGTGTTGGATACGTTAAATGCACATGATTGATATTATTTTTGATATTACCATCCTAGAATTAAAGAATTTTTTTTGATGGTGTTGATATTCAAAGTTATTTTAGGTTTTCATTTTTTTATTTAAATAAATATTACAAATTTTTGTATAAATTGTTTTATAAAATATAAATTAAACTTATTTCATATGTATCTAACCCCTTGTGCAGTAATCACAAGTCTGACTCGTGTGAACTTATTTTTATTTTGTCAATCTGTCACGACTTAGACTCGTAATAGCAATATAAATGAAACAATCAACTTTTTTCAAATAATTATTTCAGGTACATAATTTATTCAAATAAGTAAATCATTTCAAACGGATAATTTATTTAAACAATTTAAACTACAAGGGGTTAAGTTATTTTTTCTTAAATTTCTTTGCTTCTGAAAATATTTTGTTATAAAGTAATAAAATAACTTCTGCATCATTTTGTTCTTGGTACTCGTCTTTTTTCAAAATTTATTCCTTTTTAGGACGGATTAACGATGTTAGGTTTAGGGACATGTTAGGAATTAAGAAAATATTAATTTTAAGGAAACATTAGAATAAAATTAAGATCAACCAATAAAAACACTTAATTATTATACAACCAATCAAAATTCATTTATAACTAATAAAAGTGTTAGTATGTAGGTATTCTAAAAGCTTTAGTAAGTATATTAAAGTAAAAAGAAATTTAGCACATAAAATTTTGTCACCTCCCATTTTACGTGGTGTATGTTAGGTATTAATTAATTATAAGTAATTAGGAGAATATATTATGTAAGTAATTAAATTGGGTGTGATGTAGCGTAAAAACTACATTAGTATATTAATTATTCATGTTCAAAAAATTATGTTAGTATTAGTTAAGATTTGGGAATTAGGTTAAGAATGTATAGAAAGTATAAGTATTGTGAAAGCAAGAGTTCAATAAACTGGGCCAGTAAGTGCAATATTGTCATGCAAGTTCGGCACAAAAATCAATATTGCATTTTCAGCCGGCAAAATTTTTAAAATAAAAAAAAAAAAATTTATATATAAAATTAACACAGAAAAAATATGTGGAACTTATTCTAAGAAAAGTAATATAACAAAAAGAATTAGGTCGAATGACAAGTTAGCTGCCAATTTTAGTTTCGTTAAAATTTTTGTTAACAATTATTATTTGCAATTTTAATTTAATGCTGAAAATAAAATATACTTCAAAATCAAAATTAAATAAAATAATTGCCTGTTCAGGAGGTAATGATTTTTTTTTTTTATTTTAAATATTATACATGTATTTCTTTTATAGACAACATCTATGCCGGGAAATGGAAAATTCAGAAGGTAGAAGGATATAGATAAGTTATATAATTTTTGTTTAGTCTAGTTAGTATTATTGCAGTTACAAATCTTTGATGATTTAGACGATGATCCATCGAAGAGCGTCAAACAGTCTCGCCCCACGAAGCCTCGCAATTTGTCTCATATTATAGAGAAGAATGTTTATAAACCCATTAATACGGAGCCTAGTCTAAACCTACGCTCGAGGACCACTCCCAGAAGTAGCAAATCCTCACGCTCGGGTCCTTTTGATACCCTTGCTAAGGTAGCGTCCGACCATTTTATATCTAGCCCTTCTTTAGACCACAGTCAGAACTCTTTCATTCCCTCTGACCATAATTATAGCAACAAAAGAAACTCTTTCTCCGAACTCAATGAGGTCACCCTTGGCCAGGATGGCCCGGGCCATCTGAACTCAAGTATTGGTGAAATAACACCTCCTAGAAATCTCAATCTCCAGTCCGGCAATGTTGAAGAGGTAAGCATTGGACTAACCAATTGCCCGCCCATCCAAGTCGCAGGTAATCGCAAAAATGACGATTATCTGTCATATAGTAAGAGATCATGTTAGATATAGTGTTGTATAGTTGATAATAAATAAAGATTAATATAGATATATCCCGTATATTAATCACTTTCCCTTTTATCTTTAATACCACGTTCGCACAGAAAAATTACTGACGAATTTACTGACGAAATTACTGGCATTACAGAATTTTGTATGGGAAATCTATAAGTGTAACAAGGTAAATTACCGATGGAATTTCATTAGTAAATAATAATTTACTGATGAATCATGTGGCAGCACGCAGGGGAATTTTCGTTTGTTTAGACCAAAAAACTTAACGAAAGTAATTTTGATAGTAACTAAATAGTTTTGTGAGGTTAAATTATTAAACACATGCAAAATAATTGAAGGTGAGAGTTTTTTACTAATCATTTTAATAATCTATATTGTTTTTGCAGCGACTAAAAATTGATTGAATGAAGAATAGGCACTTTGCAGAACTTTAGAGTGTCAAGAGTATTCAACCAAATTATAAATGAGCGCATTTTAAAAAAAAAATTGTAAAACGTGTAATTCAATAAAACTAATTCAATGAAAACTAATTTCTTTTTTGCTAAAACTCACTTCACGAACCGAATCGACATACAAAATAATAAAACTTTTGACATATGAAATCATCAGTAAAAACGTCAGTAATTTTAACTCAGTGCGAACGATTTTTTTTTATATGGAGTTTTTATCAGTAATTTCATCAGTAAATTCGTCAGTAATTGTTCTGTGCGAACCTGGTATAACATGCTAGCAGCCCCGTGGTTTAGTTGTAAAAATAAATAAAAAGGGAAGTGAAAGTGATAGTAAAAAATATAATAAATCTGGGTGTAACCAAAAGTATAGACAGATAATGCGCTTCAGCCGCAATAATTCAAATTGGCAGGAAAGAAATTTAAAAAAATGATTCATCAAAAGTTGCTGAAAACTCTACCGTAGAATACAAATCTTTCAAAAACAACTTTAACTTTAAAATGGAGTATCAAATGTGAATAATATTGTAAGGGTACTAAAAACTTATATATATATATATCAACTAATCAATATACAGATATATGATCATATAGAGATATATATATAATAAATAAAAATATGATCATCTATAGATATATATATAATAAATAAAAATATGATCATATATAGATATATATATAATAAATAAAAATATGATCATATATAGATCATATATAGATATAAATAAATAAAAACAAGAAAAAAAAAACAAATTTTAAGAAAGAAAAGAATATTTTCTGCATGCCTTGCAGAAGCACAATTTCACTGAGGCAAATGAACCTCAGTGCAGGTGTGTTTTTGCCTGGTAGACAGAAGCATATTTTCACTGGGGCACATGAACCCTGGTGAAAATGTGCTATTAGGGATTTTTTTTTATTCTGCATAATATGCGGAAACATATTTTCACTGAGGGAAATGAACCTCGGTGAAAATATGCTTTCTTTAGAATTTTATTTTCTTAGAGGGAGTAAGAATTGTGAATATAAATAGGTGTAAGTTATAGAATAAGTCAGTCTGACTGCTAAATTGAAAAGTAAAATAAAACATAAAAAAAAATTGCTTTACGTAAACGGCCGAAACTGGCCAAGAGCTCGTAAAGCGATATTAAAAGAAAAATAGTTTGTCATAAGTTATTAAATAAAGATTTAGAAAAATTTTTTAAAGTCTTTTAGTAAAAATTTCAAATGAATTAAATAATAAATGAGAACTTAATAAAATTTAGAAAACAAGTGTAATTATAGTTAAAAGGAAAATAACTTTAAAAATTAGTGAAGTTATAAACTAGAAAACCTTGAATAAGAAAAGGAGCTATTAATAACGGGAAAAACTAGGCCCATAGTAGACGCATCGAGACGTAAGTATCACCACACCCGAAGAAAGCAAAATAGTTTTACGGGTAATTATAGGAGTTGATTTGTAACAATCAATCTCTAATCCTAACAGGTCAACAAGCTTATTACTTGTCTTTGTGAAATACCGGCACATCTCACAGTGCCATATACCTACTACGGACAGAGGTAAGTCTGGCAAAATCCCCGAGATTTTGCCCCTTAACACTAGTTAATTCCGTTTAAGAGCATAATCAATCTCTAATCCTAACAGATCAACAATCTTATTACTTGTCTTTGTGAAATACCGGCACATCTGACGGTGCTATATATCTACTGCCGATAGAGGTAAGTCCAGCAAATCTCCGTGATTTGCCCCTCACTAAATATTCTGGTTAGGAGTTGAAATTCCCGAATAAAATGTTCTTCTCACAGGAAACGCAATGTCACCAGAGGAGTTAAAACGGGATTTGGCAGCCAACCCATCCGCCGGACCCCGACCTATCTCCCTACAAGAATACCGGAATCGCCTAGTTAGGCACAAAGAGGAAGAGAGGATCCGGTGCTCCACTCAACCGGTTCCGGCTGAACCACCGTGCACCCCAGTGCAACGAACTCCCCCTCAGGCGAACACGACTAACGGCAGAGGCAAGAAGAAAGACAAGCGAGGTGGAGTCCGTGTGCGGTTACGCACCCAGATAGCCCAACTCCACGAATAAATAGCAGCGACCCCGGACCGATTACAAAAGTATCGGTTGATAGCCGTTTTGAAGGGACTCGTCATTTTAAAAGAACCATTGACATCATGTAAGCAAAAAATATTTATTGGGATTTCTTACGTTTATAAAATAATTACATTTTTTTAAAAATATTCAAAATATTCCTTAAAGTATTACCTAACAGGAAATATTTAGATAATTTCTCCAGCTTGTATAGTTCCGAAGAAAAAAATTTTTTCCTAGGCCCCTTGCAAAAACACTAATTTTTAATTATCTCAAAAAAAAAGTAAAGATAAAAAAAAAAAAAATATATGAATTATCCTCTAATTACCCCCCTTAAAACTAAAATCATTATTTTGAAAAGATCTCTCGGGGGCCAATTCACTATGCTTATGCCGCTATAGCCTTTCATTGAAATCGCTTCATATATAAAAATAATACCTATAATATATTTAAACATTAAGGCAAAATCTAGTTGAATTCAATTCAACATGACAAAACCACTCAACCACCGCCTTTCAAGAGTTGACAAGTTTTTCGGCCCGTGGCAACACGACTGTACAGGAAACAACAATTTTGAAACAAAGTGAAACAAGATCTAACAGCGCTTTGCAAAAAAACTTTAAAAAAGTTTAAATTGTAGTGCAAAAAAGCTTTAAAAAAGTTTAAACTGTTAGTGCAAAAAAGCTTTTAAAAAGTGCTTGTGCAAATTGTCCAGTGCGTTTGGCTTCTGTGAAGGTAAGTGTTTTCATTTTTAAAAACTAATAAAATCCATCAGACATAAGCCAAAAAAAGGGTGGGGGTAGATTTCAAAAATTAGAGTTTAGATCAAAATATGGCTTGTGTGGTATCAAATGAAAGGCAATTAAGTCTGGAGTTGAACAAAATAGATTTTATTTTTTTAAGCCAGTGGCGTACAAGGAGGGGTATAAATTAATTTTAATACAAAAATGTCTTGTGTTTGGCACGAGTTTTATACAACTTTATCTTGATCAAAAATTTTAAAAAATTTAAAAAAGTGCCGCAGGCGTAATTTTAAACAAAAATATAGTTTACACAAAACTACCAAACAAGAGACAAAATATCAATTATTATTATTTTTTTTTTTATATCAGTATTATCTTTTATTTTAATTAATTTGTTCCAGAAATCAAAATGTCCGATGCTAAGAGAAAACCCTCTGGGAGCGAATTTAAGAAGCGGAGATTGAACAAGCAAACACAGCTTTAAAAACAGTCAGATGCGCTGCAGAAGTTCTTGAAAGAAGGTAGTTTCAACGCTCCCACAACCGACCAACATTTGAACAACGCCCAGCACCTAGATACTGACTTTCCGGATATGGATCCCGCTTTGGATGCAACCGTCAGCATTATTGAGCTGGATAAGTCATCTCAAACGAGTTTGGCGAGTAGTGATGCAGTTCCGTGCAGTTCCAAAAATCAAAATTCGCAAGTTGTACAGACCTCAGAGAACCATTTAGAAAAGGCTACCGTACAAAGTATCTCTTCTGACCCAGGATTATGGCCCGAAATCATGCGGGCAACAGATAGTTTTTTTGGTGAAACGTGGTCCAGCTGCACCTTGTATAATTTTGATTTTCCTTCTGATGATCAGCATAGAAGATTCTCACCAAAACCTTACAAGAAAAGGCTTAGAAATGGAGAAGAGGTTTTAAGAGAATGGATGGTATATTCCGTATTTCAAAACGCTTTGTACTGTTTTCCATGTCGACTTTTTGCTGCACCATCTAGCTGGAGCGCTCTTGGCAATCGGGAATTTAAAGACTGGAAGCATTTAGGCGACTCTTTAGCACCACTCTTTAACCACTGGTTTGAAGTTCTTTTACGCATTATATCAGTCGTTAAAATCCTAGGTGAGAGTTCTCTAGCTTTTCGAGGAACAAGCGATAAACTGTATGAACACAATAATGGCAACTTTTTGAAGTTAATTCAGTTATTGGCTGAGTTTGATCCAAAAATGGAGGAACACGTTCGCAGAGTCCTCAATAAAGAAGAAATCAAAGCTACATATCTAGGGAAAACTATACAAAATGAAATAATTGAATTATTGCATGACAACATAAAGCACCACATCATTGAGCAAGTTCAAAAGGCCAAGTATTATTCCGTGATTCTTGACTGTACTCCCGATGCGAGTAAAGTAGAACAGATAACATTTGTGGTAAGATTTGTCTCCATACAGGAATCAGAGTCTGAAGTTCAAGTTAATGTCAACAAACATTTTTTGGGTTTTCTACCCATTGAGAGATGAACAGCTAAGGAATTGTCAGTGGTTTTACTAAAAGAGCTAGAGAAAAATAGGCTTAAAGTAAAAAACATGCGCGGTCAAGGGTATGACAATGGTTCCAATATGAGAGGAGAAAAATCTGGAGTACAAACAAGAATCAGAAATATACCCCAGAGCATTTTATGTTCCATGCAGCAGCCATTCGCTAAATTTGGTTGTAAACGATATGGCAAAATCCTCGTTTGAGGCAGTCAACTTCTTCAATATTGTTCAAAAGTTATATACATTTTTTTCTTCCTCTTCTTTTCGTTGGGCAATATTGCTAAAATATATTTATACTTACACCCTAAAACCATTGAGTAATACGCAATGGGAAAGGCGAGTCGACTCATTAAAAGCTCTGCGGTTTCAAATTGGTCCAATTCACGATGCTTTGTACAGCATATATGAAGATTCAGAAATCGATAATATGATCAGAGACGAGGCTAGCGGATTATTAAATAATTTGAAGTAGTTCAAATTTATATGCTCTGTTGTGATCTGGTACAAAATTTTGAGTCATATTAACCCCATCAGCAAACTTTTGCAAACTGTAAGTTTTAATATGTCACAAGCTATTGATATGCTTAGCAACTGCAAACTCTTCTTTGAAAACCTGAGATCAGATGAAGCTTTTGAAAGCATTATTCTAGAAGCAGCCGAGCTTGCTTCAGAGATTGACGTGGAAGCTAATTTCGAAAACACCACACCACGTCATCGTGTCAGAAGCAAAACAAGAACGTTTTTGTATGAGGGCCCAGATGAACCCGTTCAAGACCTCAAACAAAAATATAAAATAGATTTTTTTTTTCACACTATAGATCAAGCAATAAATGCATTGGAAACCAGATATAATTTGCTAAATACTCACAGTAATTATTTCAGCTTTTTGTATAATATTTTTGGTCTTAAAGACATGCCCAGAAATGAGCTACTGGCTCATTGCAAAGATTTGGAAGTAGTTTTAACTGATGGAAATTCAAGTGACCTTAACGCCCTGGAACTAGCCGATGAAATAAGCATTGTTTCGTCATTATTAACAAAAAAGGATACTCCTGTTGAAGTTCTGAAGTTTATCGCTACACTTAAATTCGCACCAAACCTCAGCATAGCATTAAGAATCCTACTTACATTGCCAGACACTGTGGCTTCAGGGGAAAGAAGCTTTTCAAAACTAAAAGTAATAAAAAATTATCTCAGAACGATGCAGACGCAAAATCGTCTCAATGGATTGGCAATGATAGCTATAGAACACCAAATTAGTGACAAATTAGATTTGAAATCACTGGCTCGTGAGTTTGCCGAAAGAAAAGTTCGAAAAAGGGCATTTTAATTACTTTGGTTAGTTAGAATTTATTTATAATATGTTAGTTTAGTTAGCATTACTACATGTTAATTTTTGTTATTTTGCCTTAAGTGCTAAATTGCTTATCTTGTTATCTGATGATTGAGTTTTTAATAAAGCGTTTTTTTAAATTTTTTTTCAATGTTTTCTTGACTTTCTGATATGGTCGCATGAGATTTACTTAAAAAAAAACGGGGGCGCAAAATTAAGGTTTTGCCCAGAGCCCAAAATGTCTAGGGCCGGCCCTGGTAGCAGATATAGTCGACTGTTGCATACTTGGTCTTGACTTAATGAAGGCACATAATATAAATTTAAATATTAACGAGAAAACCATGCGTTGGGATGGGCATGACATTCCAATGAGTCTCGGATGCAACGAATCTGATGAGGTGAAAATCATCGTTCCTGGTGAAGAGGTGCTTACTACTTCTCAAAATGATTGAACAGTTTTCTGGAATATTTGCAAAAAACGATATGGACTATGGACGTACGAGTTTAGTAAAACACAGAATAGTGACAAACAGTAATGGGCCAATCAAGCAAGCTTATAGGAAAGTACCATTAGCAAAGAAAACAGAAGCAACAGAAACAGAAGATTGAGTCAATGCGAAGGGAAGGTATCATTGAAGAGTCAAACAGTCCATGGCGATCACCAGTAGTGATAGTAAGGAAAAAAGATGGTAGCAGTCGGTTTTGTGTGGACTATCGGCAGCTCAACAATATTACAAAAAAAGATAGCTATCCACTCCCTAGGATTGATGACACCTTGAATACACTTGCAGGGTCTAAATGGTTTGCAACTTTGGATCTGAAAAGTGGATATTGGCAGGTAGACCTGGCGCATGAAGATAAGGAAAAAACGGCATTTTCGATAGGCAATGGACTTTGGCAATTCAAGATTATGCCTTTTGGATTGTGTAATGCGCCTGCAACCTTTGAGAGGCTAATGGAAAATGTTTTGCGAGGACTGATAGTATATCTAGTATATCTGGACGACATTATTGTAATAGGGAAGTCTTTTAATGAGCATGCCAGAAACTTGTATGAAGTGTTTAAAAGAATACAACAAGCTGGGTTGAAGTTGAATCCTAAGAAGTGTGACTTATTTAAGAAACGGGTTCCATTTTTGGGACATGTAATATCTGAAGAAGGTATTGAAACTAATCCGGAAAAGGTGTTTGCATGGACACCCGAACACCAAAGAAGTTTTAAAAGGATAAAGGAAGAGCTGTTTAAGGCACCTGTCTTGAGCTTTCCAAAACAGGGTACATCGTTTATATTAGACACAGATGCTAGTAACAAGGGGATTGGTGCTGTTCTGTCACAAAGCATTAACGGAAAAGAAAAAGTATTAGCTTATTTCAGCAGACGACTGTCAAAAGCAGAAAGAAATTATTGTGTTACTCGAAGGGAATTACTAGCCATAATCAAGGCTACGAAACATTTCCACAAATACTTGTTTGGACTTAAATTTATGTTGCGAACAGATCATGCATCGTTAAAATGGTTGTTGAACTTTAAGGATCCTGAAGACCAGATAGCACGTTGGATAGAGCGTTTGCAGGGATATGATTTTGAAGTTATTCACAGAAAAGGTAGTTTGCATAAAAACGCTGATGCTCTATCTCGATGCTCTCTATCCATGCAGGATAGACTGCAAATATTGTTCCTCAAAGGAAGCTAAAACTAAAGGAATCACTGCTAAGGATTACGGTGAATGACATTGACGGTTGGAATAACGAAGATTTTTGTAAATTGCAACGAGAGGACGAGAATATTGGTTTATTAATACAGTGGAAAGAAGAAGGGGTTCGCCCAGAGTGGTATGAAATTTCTGATAAGAGTGAAACTTTGAAAGGTTATTGGGCACAATGGAAATCAATACTCATCGAAAATGGAGTACTAAAACATAAATGGGAAGCGGCAAGTGGAGCATTCCATATACTGCAAATTATAATTCCTAGAGTAAAGGTAGCAGATGTTCTCAAAGAAATGCATGATGGAGTATCTGGAGGACACTTGGGAGAAAACAAGACTCAGGGGAAGGTTTTATTGGCTTAACATGAGAGAAGATATAGCTGAATGGTGCCGAAAATGTACGCAATGTGCAGCTAGTAAGGGCCCGAAGAAAAAACAAATAGGGGCCTTACAGATCTATAATGTAGGTTGCCTGTTCGAACGCATAGCGATTGATATAGCAGGCCCATTTCCAGTTTCCAATAATAACAACCGTTATGTGATGGTGGTCATCGATAACTTCACCAAATGGTCTGAAGCATACGCTATGCCAAATCAGGAAATTAGGACAATTGCTATTCAATTAATAACAAATTGAGTGAGCCGATTTGGGGTACCTTGTGAGCTACATTCGGACCAAGGAAGGAATTTTGAATCAGAAATTTTCCAAAGTACGTGCCAGTTATTGCATATTAAGAAGACAAGGACAACCCCGTTGCATCCACACTCAGATGGAATGGTCGAACGTTTCAATAGAACTCTGCTAGAGCATTTAAAAAAAATGGTTGGCGAACATCAACAAGATTGGGATTCTTACATTCCCCTATTTTTGATGGCTTACAGATCTGCTGTGCATTCAACAACTGGATACTCACCAGCTAATATGTTTTTTGGCAAAGAAATACGACTGCCGAGCGAAATTAAATTTGGTATCCCACCTAACACGAAGGGCACGAAGCGTTGCCTAGGTATGTGGAAGACCTCCGTAAAAAATTAGTAGAAATTCATCAGCTAGCAAGGACAAGAATTCAGATGGCTACGACTAGAATGAAAACAAGGTATGACCTCAAGAGCAATGTAATGGGATTCGCAGAATCAGATAAGGTATGGTTATATAACCAAAGAGTAAAAAAGGATAATCACCTAAGCTAATGCAAAGTTGGGAGGGCCCTTACAAAATAATAACACAGCTAAACGATGTAGTTTATAAAATTCAGCGAACCCCAAGGACGAAGATGAAAGTGGTACATGTAGACAGACTAGCACCATACTTGCATATGGCATACTTCTCGCCATAGTTGGCGAGAGTTCAACCAACTATGGACATTGAAGAACGTTGATCGGGACGATCAAATTTGAAGGAATGGAGCAGTGTAATATATCTAGTAGGCTGATACCTAAGTAGACATGGAGTTTACTTAGGTATAAAAAGAGAGCAGCTGTCATGAACTGAGTCAGTATAGTTTTAAAGTGTTCTTAGAACAGTTATAGTGTTTAATAATAAATTTTATTGTATAGTAATTAAATAAATACAACAATATTAATGTACAAATATCTAGAGATTATTATTTTTTTTTCAGAATGTTGTTTAATGTCTATTTTATTTTCTTTAATTTAGACACTGGAGGGTTACTTCTTGGTGAGTATTATGTCAAAAAAATGACCAAAAGAATTCATCGAACAAATCTAAATGTTATAACGGATAACTGGTTCACTTCTGTGCCTCCTATAAATTCTTTACTATAAGAGCCTTATAAATTAACTTTAGTTGGCACCCTGCGATCTAATAAAAGAGAAATACCCAACGAGGGATCAGTACAACAATGTTTGCTTTTGATAAAAGAATCACTTTGCTGTCTTTTAAGGCTAAACCTCAAAAGTAGTAGAGGAGAAGTGCCATGAAAGAGCTAGGTTTTGAAAGAGCCACCTTCATTAATTCAATTGATTTACGTCGAACCCTATGCAAGTTTCTATTTGTAGATAGCAGCAGTAAATACCTGTCACCCCCCGATATTTGAAATTTCTCAAAATAAAGTTGGCAAATGTATAAAGTTTTTAAGTTTTCATCGTCAAAAAGTAAATATTTATGATAATTTTATTTGTTTTTTTTTGTATTCAAGTGCTTTCAGATAATATTAAGGTAAGTATAACATATTGGTTAGCAATATTTTAGGCTTCTTTTAGCGTCATCATTTAAAAGATGTCTTGTTTTATTTTGCAAAATTGTTCACATTATACATTTACATTCAGAATGTTTTGAAAGAGCCAGGCTATGGGGTCATGAAAGAGCCGGCCTTTCAAAATTTAATAAAATTCACACTGTTGTATTTATTTTTAGGCAAGGAGACATTCCACCCTTCACACAACAGCAGCGCTTGCCCCCATTCATTTTAAGGGCTTGCGCTTTGTTTCAATAAAAATATATTCGAATCATTCTGTCTTGCATCTTTTAAGAAATCCAAATTTTTTGTTTAAAAAAGGGTTGTAGATTTTTGTCAAATCAAGATATAATTTTCTGTACGTACGATTTGTACTTAGATATAAGTTTTTTTATAAATAAAGACATTGTTAAACTAATTTTTTGATTTGGTATAAAGAGAAATAAGGTTAAACTTTAGAGTACAGGAGGCCCAATAAAGAATTCTTTAAAAACTCAACGCTATATGATAACTCAAATGTGATTCCACTCTTGACGTACTTACTCAAACTTGGAAGCATTTTAATGAACAAGCTGCGCTTTCATCCTAACAAAGTCATACAGAGCATTTGCTCTCAAAACGCAGGTGCCTCCTCCATTCTAAAACATTACTACCTATCGCCTTTTAACGCGTTACACGACGACTCTGCGACATATCTGAATCTCCATCCTAGTACTGAGAAGTCACTCGTTACTCCAAAGTCACCATTATTAACTACTGAAACTGAGTCACTTTTAGAAAGGTAAAAAAATAAAAATATTGAGAAAAAAGTCTACAAAATATACCAATAAATAAGCAATATAGGCAAACAGTAAACACTGACAAATAGGAAAATTACACTTAACAAATATTTGAAATTTATAAGCACTGGAGTAAAACTGCCTCTCAGGTACCTATTACAGATTCAACAAATCATATGTAATTATGTAAATAAATAAATTTAAGCAATAAGATTAACAAGAAACAACAGAAAAAATGCCATAAGGCCTATTTGTACATTTTTTTATCCATTTGTCCGTTGAATTCTTGGTTGGTTGAATTCTTACAACAGTTGAGAAAGCAGATTTAGAAAATTGTTTTAGTATACATAAGAGTATAATTTTGTTAGAACTGTCACGTTTTATATATTCTTAGTAAAAGAGACGAGTACCAGCTGTTGAATAGTTACATAAATTTAAATTACAAATTAATTTAATAAATTAGCACATAGTTTGCCGAAGACACAAAAAACAAAATAGCTCACCATCTTGAAATTGATTCTGCTCATTTTCTGTATGCATTCTACAGGTGGTGCATAAGACTGAGATTATTTAAGGGATTGTCTCTGTTTTCTTGCGTTGTTGGTGACAGCAAAAGGTCAGTTAATGTAACGATTCAACTAAAAATTTATAGCCTGATGATGATTGACATTTATTTGAAAACTCTAGAGGATGAAAAAGAAAAACTTTAAAATAAAGAAAAATTTTTTTACTCTCATATATAATATATATGTAAATATATATATATATATATATATATATATTTATTCTTATTAATATTTTATATTTTTACCTATTCTTATGTCGCTTTGTGTAAAAATACAGCTTACAGAGTTTTACATCTCCATACTCATGGATGTACTTTGTAACACTTCTTCTTCTTCTACGTATGATTGAAAACTTTCAACTTTTTCAGGATCCGTCGAAAAATCTCTTGCTGAAACTTTCCAGCTACTTGAATGGAATGAACATAGAGCAATTGCTATAAGGAAGTTCATTTTATTTTACTTAAAAATAATGAAAAAAGAAATGGAGTTTAGCTAAGAAAGTTTTGTGTAATACTTTGAGGAATACTCAAATAACTGTTACTAAACACATTACATCTTTTTAAGTCGTTATATCCTCGAAACCAAAAACTTCGCTATCCTTTTTAAATAAAATAGGTGACTCTTTTGAAATCTTTTTTGGATTTATAATCCAAGTTTTCAAGATATTCATAAAGTAAAATACGATATTTATTCCGTGTCTGAGCAAATTCTCTACGTAGCCCACAAAGATCACATGTATAACAAAATGTTATAATATTTATAATAAATATTTTTATATTTAAATTTAGAGAACTAATATTATAATTTTTTATTTTACCAAAAGTAAAAAGACACTTTTTTCTATAATTTAAAAATACGAGATTATACGTGTAGATTAAGGCCCAAACATAATGCACGCTTAATTTAGCACCAATACCAGTTATTAATTTAGTTATATTTATACCTTGTGGTAAATATGCACAAAATAAATCTACAGCATTTTGAAAAACAAAATATGCACATTCAGAATTTGTTACTGAAAACATTGGATATGATCTCTGACATAATTTAATTAAATCTGGTGTTGATACAAGTCTACCTGATGAATTAAAACCTAATGAATTTATAGAAATTTTTTCAGCTGGTAATGGAATATAATCATTAAAATTTTCATGTTCACCACTAGAAAATGTCAAATAAACATCTGATATTCTATTAGCAATTGTTTCCAATTTTGGAAAATTAATTGATATTATTTGACAAAGTTCTTTTCGTGTTAATGATATTATATTAACATTATAAAAATATTTATCTAATAATGAATAATATGCCTTTTGAGAACTATTTGATGTTTTATGTGTTTTATAAAATTTAATTTTTATATATATATTAATAAGTTTTTTTTTTGTTTTAATTATATCTAAACCAAAAATACCTCATTGTGACAAATAATTGAAATCCGGGTGATATTTTTAAGCAATCCCTAAATCCTGGTACACTTAAATAATTATATTCCAATAAATTATTGATAATTGTACAAGTATCTTGTGTAGCTGAATCTAAATCTTCAAGGAGTAACCATGATCCATTAATTACAGCCTAAAAAAAATATATTTTTATAACTTTTGATATTATTTTCTTTTAGTTAAAAATTTTATACTTTTGTTAATACTCCTGGTAGCCATATAAATTCTCCGGGAACATCTACACATCTAAACAAAAAAGTAGCATTTAATAATTTTGGAGTGTAGAATTATTAATAACTGTATTATTGTAGCTTTTACTTCCTTTAAATGCAAAACAAACGCTTGACCAACCAATTTAATCGATAATAGCCACAAGCAATGTATAAAAAAGGGAAAGAAATGTAATCAATGCGAGTCAATAACTCACACTTTCTGGGAATTCCAAGTTAATGTGAATAGTTTTGGTTTACAATTCCAAAAAAGAGTGATTCAGTGGTTTACCCGTGTGTCTTAATTTCGGAAATACACATTGATACTTTCATTGCAACCTAAAACATCTAAGGGCATCACAGACCTCTTTTTGCTAAACGAAATTTACACCTATTTAGCTGGCATCGTTAATTGTGACTACTAAAGAGGTATTTGATGGCCCTTAAACATCAAACTTTCGTTAGTGATTAATGAAAATATTTTTGCCAAACACTTAAGAAAGTTCTAAAAATGGTCGAAAAATAGCAATTTTTTGACGTCAATATATAAATACCTTTTACAAGAAGCAATTAAAGAGTTCGAAAAATAGATTTTTCGCTTATACGCATAAGAGTTCACTGAGTTATTTTTCCGTAACTGCCGATAATTTCATCTAATTTGACTTGCTAAATATAGTAATGATCTAGTACCAAATGTCAACAATAAAACTATTAAATTGTTTTTTAAAACAAACATTTTTAAGCTTATATTATTCAGCATGAAGAGGCGTTTGTAGCATGAGAAATGGATGCAAGATTTTCCCTTTTCGTCTCTAAAAATATTTAATATTGTGAGAAATAGTTTTCTTTTGATTATAAATCTACAACCTAAAAATTTCTATTGAGAACAATTTAATTTCTTCTGTTTAAACAAAATCAATACTTACATTTTCTAAACAAAACAAAAAGTTTTAGAGTTTTTACGAATCTAAATAAAAGTTTCTTGCTGGATAAAAACAGCCATTTAATAAAAAAAATGTTAGTAGTATCTCTAAAATCAAAATTTTCCAATTCTTCTATTCATCTACATTCATTCTACAATGCTATCTAAAGCTGCTTTGAATCCATTAAAATTAATTATGCCAATAAAGGGCAAGCATTGTATTTGGTTTACATTACTGATAGGACATAAAGAACTGCGATTTTTCCAGGTATCCCTAGACATTTACTTTTTTCTCGGTTTTTTTTTGTCAATTTACGATTGATAGGGTTCAAAATTGTTTTTAAAAGGGTATGTAAAATTGAATAAAAAAAAACCAGTGAAGAATAACCGTTATTTTTTTAACTAATTATAAGAATACGAAATACTATTTCAGGTGTGGAAAATCGACAAGTCGCTGCTCTTCAAGGGCCAGATTCTGATTTCGAAATGAAGCCATAATTCTAATTAAAAAAATTGAATTTCGACATATAACTAGTAAGTCGGAAATAAGCCAAAGTTTTACTTTTTATTTCAAAGATGATTACTAAAGAAAGTAAAATCAGGCCTTAAGTATTTCAAAGAAAACAAATTGAAAGTTGCATGACTGAAAAATATTTAAAATTCTCACATCTTTTAAAACTGACCATGAAGTGTCATCGGAGAGGATAGAAAATCTTGGCTTCAAAAGATTACGTCAATGTCACTGGAAATCCCATCCTTGGCATATAAAAGGCCGCATAATAAATCTACATATCCCAGTGAATATTCGGGGGAGATTACGATTTGTGTTTTATTTTGGTAAATAATAGCACTTTTTTTTTAAAATTTTGGTTATGTTTCTCACTTTCACTGTTTGTTTTAAGCATTTTTTAACACTTTTTGGGTAGCCCTTTTAACTTAAAAATATTAATTATTGCTATTATTTCTTGTTTTAATACTTAATTAAGCGTGACAACTTGTAAAAAACTTAAAATTTGTAATTAAAATTTCACTATTTAGGTTAAAAAAAAGTGCTGAATGACATTTATCATGACTACTTTCCCCTATAAATGCTGACAAAAATTATACCATTTTTTGGTCTCGGCATAATGGCAGACCTACATGATTCGATTTTTGAAGTGGTATAATGCATAGTTATTTTATTTTATAAAATAAATAATATATATTTAATAAAACTTTTTATTTTAGTAGAAGCAACAAAGAATAATAAATTTTTTTTATTTTGGTAATAATGTTGCCTAAATTCAATAATATGTTTTGCATTGGTAAATAAAATATTACAATTTTATTAATGAAAGGTTATTTTATTTTTCCTAATTCCTTTAAATATAATAAAATTAGTTTGAATGCATAATGATGTTCAGCCTTATGCAATGCTATCAGTGGTGTTTTTTACAGTAGGTACTTGAAAAATAATTCAAGAAACTTGCTGGTTTATAATAAGTTTAATTGTGCTGGAAGCAACGTATGAATTTTCTCATCTTAGGAAAATGATACCAACATAGTTTGAAAGGTATCAGGAAACTGCATTAGAGGAAACAGTAATAGAACATAATACATATATATTAAATCAAATTACGACTTGCTATTTTTTATTTTTTTTATACAAAATTATAGGTAACAAGTATTTATATAATTACAAATGAAACATATATGCGACACCCGTGTATGATGCCGTATATATTAGCATATGCGTCGCTTGGCGCGAATTTATTAATTTGGTTTAGAAATTTTGCAGCGAAAGTAACATTTCCTTCTCAATCAACTCATCTTTTAAATTCACCAAAAGCAAACCAAGTTACCCCTTATAGGATAGCTTTTAAAGTTTTTTAATAATTTGTATTTATTTCTCTTTGTCTAGTTTAACATTCTATACAAAAGAAGTTAAATATATAAATATTTACAAATTTTCATTTAAAGAAATAAAATCATAATAAATTCTTTTAAAAAGTGTATAATTTGTAAATAAAACTATATTCATACATTTTTAGCAAAAACTTAAAACTATTATTTTGACAATAACTTTTGAAGCAACTCCAAATTAACTTAATTTTTACAGTATGATATCTTTCATAAGGCTCTAATGTTATCTGCTCTTATGGATTTAGTTTATCAGCTTGAAGTGGTGCATTTAAAATTACTATTCTTATCTGATCTGGTTGTGCAACATCTGCAAATATTGTATCAACCATTCCAATTAACATTCGATATTTTTGTGCTGGGTGTCGTGCATCTTTAATTATAGGAATTATATTAGTTCGTTTTTTAGCAACACTTATTAAATCACAACCAGATCTGTGTGAAAACTCAACAGCATAAACTAATCCTTGTTTTGATCCTATATATATGTGAAAACCCAAATAAACTAAAAAAGACTTTTCTTCTTCTTATATGTCAAATATTTTTCTATTTTAAGTGCGTTCAGCATTTTAGAGTTGCTTGATTCAGTTGCTTAAAATAACTAATTTTTGCCTATTCTGTGCAATATAATTTCATTATGATTAATAATTTTAAAAGTTAAGAAATAACTTTTTGAATGTTTTTAAATATTGTCTATTCTAAATATGATTCTTTCAATTATCCTATTGTTAAGATATTTACATATATGCACACGAGCCTTGTCTTAATGATAATCAGAGAAAGTTAAAAATAAAAAGTAATTTTTCCCTAAAAAAAACTTTATTTTTAGTGTTAGAGTAAACTATTGAACCTATATACTATATTTTAATTTTTTGCATTTTATTTAAGAAAAAAAAATCAAATCAAAAAAAATCAATAAATTATATGCCGACAAAGATATACTAAATATACTTTTAGGAATATAAGCCAAAATGATATTAATTTTTTGCATTTTATTTGAGTGCTAACTATTCAATTATTCAATTCCATTTTTTTATAGAAAAAAAATCAAATCCAAAATATCAATAAATTCCGACAATATATACATATAGTGTTCTTTAGGTTTATTGTTGTATTTATTTACTTTAGCACCGCCACGTGCTATAAAGCCTTGCGCAGACCAAGGCGTCTGTAGCCGCTACAGTAGCGGCGTTTGTAGCCGCTACAGTAGCGGCGTTTGTAGCTGCTACAGTAGCGGCTACAGACGCCGATGAATGGGTGTATCAAAATCTGGTTGACAAGTTTTTCTTGATGTAGGTTGCTATTTTTAGTAGAATATTCTCTATTATTATTGACTATATTAGTTTTGTTAGATTATTATTGTGAGTTAAACTTAAATATTGCTAATTTTTGTTATTACTGTTTACAGTTGATATTTAGTGTTTATTTATGCCTCTTGCAGTGGCGGATTTATGAGTGTAGCGCCCTTAGGCCCAACAGTTGAAACACTCCAGTTTAAAATAATTTCTAACTACCTAACATAAGTAAGGGCTTAAAATAAAAATTATTTGTGCTTATGCATAATATTCACAGTGATTATATTGATTTAGTAATTACTAATTCAATACAAATAATTATTTTTGAAATGAAAATTTAAGTTAACAAAAAGAATTACTACTACACCCACTTTTTTCTTGCTCTTGTATTCGCCAACTTATTAATGATTTCCTTGCAATCCATTTTTGCTAGTAGATCTGCTTCAATTGTTAATAACGCTAGAGCATTTAACTTGTCCTGGCCTGTATTTGATCGTAAATAACTTTTCACGCGTTTTAATATTGAAAATGAACGTTCTCCTGAACAATTAGTCGCTAGAAGGCTGAGAAAAGTACGTATTGCTATATCTACATTTGGATACACTTCTTGTGATTCATTTTCTCGTAAGATAGTAGAAAATTCCAAGAATGAAAAGGCTTTTTGTTTTTTCATTATCGACGATAAATACTCACTTAAATGAATACATTCTTCTTGTAGAGCATCTTCTAAATCACTTGGATATTTTCTTACTAAATTATTTGCAGATTAGCAATTTCGTTTGATTTTAATTCTGTTAATCGACTTAAAAAAGCAAAACTATCAATTAATTTAGTATATTCCTTGATACAACGATTTAATTCTACAGTTAAATGATCCAAAATGGGATTAAAAATTCTAATTCTGAAATAATGTGATCCATTTCTGGTTGAAACTCTCCACTGTGACTTTCATCCAAATGAACCTTGCGTTTTTCTTTACGTTTAGAATCATTATGCAGATTTCCAATCTTTTCACAATGACCTCGAAATGACAACCCTGGGACAACCCTCGCATATTATATTGAAGAAAAAACAAATTCAATAATATACGGTTTTTATCTACATTCTACATTCAGAATATATACATTCATATCAAGTTAACTGTTGAAGTCAAAAATTTCGAATTATTCGATTCCGTTATACTCACCTGTCCACGGGTTCCCAACGTGGGTATATTCACTAATAAGTTTTTGTTACTAAAGTTTTTGTCACTAATAAGTTTATGTCACAATAATATTATTCACTGATACAAAAAAAATGGAAGTTCAGATCAATGCTCTGAATTAAAATTTAGGAAAATCAGATCAATGCTCTGATTAAAAGTTTAGGAAAATCAGATCAATGCTCTGATTAAAAGTTTAGGAAAATCAGATCAATGCTCTGATTGGAGATGTTTATCGGATGACGTTAGAAAAAACATCAGTGATTATTGCAGCAAGTGCCTGTCTTTTATACTTCAAATAACAGGACTACATAGCGGTGCATCATTATTGCTAAATTATTCTATGTATATATATAGTCAGTACTCAAACTAATTAAAATAGTAAGCGTTTCTGACTAATACATTTAGATATAATCACTTACCCCTCAAAATCGGATGTTGCATGCTCCGCCTCCAAAGAACGGGTTCAAAGCTATGTCTGACTGATAATGTAGTTTTTATATCGATAAGGTTGTTTGTAAGTGTTAATAGCTTAGTCTCTAAATTAAGACTCTAAAATTGTTGTTCGATGCCGAACATAACATATCATCTCATATTAGCTTAAAAATACTAGCGTTTATTCCAACACATTAGCTGTAATTCAAAAACGCTAGAAATACTATTATTATATACAATTATACAATAAATCATATTTTATTAAAAATCCCAAAAATTTTTCAAGAAATTAGCCCACTATATTAGTTACCAAATAAATTTACGTTTAGAATACTTGAATTTTTTGGCGCCCCCAAATTTTACCGCCCTAGGCCCCGGCCTACAGGGCCTATGCCTAAATCCGCCACTGGCCTCTTGCTATTAAGTTTTTTTTTATTTTTGCTAATAATTGCTATGATTTGTAGCAATTGTTGAATTTATTTTTTTTTATAGATCTTTTCTTTTTCTAAATAAGACTTAAATTCTAAATATTATTTTATTAATTAATTTTCTTCAATATTGTGAAGATGCTATTAACGGATTCAAATCCAGAATCTTCTTTGAGCTATTTTGATAAAGAAATGGAAAATGGACATCAAACAATTAATTATCTAACAAATTATAAGTTCAATTATGATAAAGAAAGGTAAATTTTTTTTATCTTTTTATCTTATTTGTAGCCAAATAATTTCTTATTTGCTGATCCGCTTGAAATGCTATTGTTTTATTGAATTATGTAAACGGGATGCTACACTTCAACGTAAAAATAATTTTCAGTTTGTTTTTATCATAATAATAAATAATTGAAAAGTAAAATAAATCAAACACATTTATTAGAAAAATTATGTAAAGATTTTGATTGGACCTATCAAGATGTTCTTGTTTGTCAGGTAAGTTATGTATTTTCAAAGAAAGTCCCGCAAGAAATAATCCTTTATTACTTGATTACTCATATATTGCAGGAAAGTAAAAAGGAAAAAAATTTTTGGATTTGGGTTTTTCTAAGTCATAAAACAGAAACACATTTTTACTAGTTTTATGTTTCCAAGTATTTTATGGCTTAGAAAAACTCAAATCCAAAAAATTTTTTCCGTTGCACTTTCTTACACTATATGAGTAATCAAGTAATAAAGGATTATTTCTTGCGGGACTTTCTTTGAAAATACATAACTTACCTGACAAACAAGAACATCTTGATAGGTCCAATCAAAATCTTTACATAATTTTTCTAATAAATGTGTTTGATTTATTTTACTTTTCAATTATTTATTATTATGATAAAAACAAACTGAAAATTATTTTTACGTTGAAGTGTAGCATCCCGTTTACATAATTCAATAAAACAATAGCATTTCAAGCGGATCAGCAAATAAGAAATTATTTGGCTACAAATAAGATAAAAAGATAAAAAAAATTTACCTTTCTTTATCATAATTGAATTTATAATTTGTTACATAATTAATTGTTTGATGTCCATTTTCCATTTCTTTATCAAAATAGCTCAAAGAAGATTCTGGATTTGAATCCGTTAATAGCATCTTCACAATATTGAAGAAAATTAATTAATAAAATAATATTTAGAATTTAAGTCTTATTTAGAAAAAGAAAAGATCTATAAAAAAAAATAAATTCAACAATTGCTACAAATCATAGCAATTATTAGCAAAAATAAAAAAAAACTTAATAGCAAGAGGCATAAATAAACACTAAATATCAACTGTAAACAGTAATAACAAAAATTAGCAATATTTAAGTTTAACTCACAATAATAATCAAACAAAACTAATATAGTCAATAATAATAGAGAATATTCCACTAAAAATAGCAACCTACATCAAGAAAAACTTGTCAACCAGATTTTGATACACCCATTCATCGGCGTCTGTAGCCGCTACTGTAGCGGCTACAGACGCCTTGGTCTGCGCAAGGCTTAAGGCGTAGGAATTTAAGCCAAAAAAAAAAAGAATTGCCAGACGTTTGTCGTGCGTAGCTTTAGATTTTCTTGAAGCTTATATACTCAGTTCAAATTGAACTTTCATTGAAAGCACATATTGTTTTTTTGAAAACAAATTTTTTCCAGTGCTCTTTTTCATTGGTTTTATTTGTTTTAGAAAGAAATTTAGGTGAAATTTATTATTATTTTTATTTGTTTTTTTGAAAACGCGATTGAATTGTTCTATAAATTCCATGCCAGAAATGTTTATATGATAAAATCTAAAAGTATGACAGCAATAATTAATTAAAGTCCATGACTACAAAAAAATATCTTATCTAATTCTGAGAGAATATAGTCATAATAAACTTTATCAATTATATTTCAATGTACTTAACATTATACGTAATAAGTATTTAAAAACTCATTAAAGCAGTTTATGATTAATACAAAAAATACTTCAGCAAAATTCAAGCTCGAGCTTAAAAGAATTTGAATACTGAGATAATAACCTGACATTAATTTAAGTGCTTGTTATTTTCATTTGAAAGCCGTAAAATCCAACAACATGTTTTTCAAAGTAAATGCACTTTTATTATACATATACAGTGTTAAAAATAAAATTATTGACCCTCCTAATTTTTCCTGATGAACAAATATCAGTTTTATACTATCTTAAGAATGTGTGGCAGGTCAATGGTAAAAAATCAAATATCAACAACATTTTTCGCAATTTATTTTAATATTTTTGTTTGTTTTTATAATTTTAGTGATTTTGATATTTTTTTGTTGTTGCTTACTTGGGCTTTTTTAGCTTATGTTCCTTAATTATTTCGTTCTTAATTTTAAACAAGTTGTTTATTTTAGATATTTTAATAGTTTTATGAGAGTTTGCTTGATTTTTTCCAATTTTAATAACCAAAAAGGGTATACAAACTTTTTCAATACCATGCAAAACCATTTTGTTTATCACACTTATTTTTTAAAATTTTGCAAACATTTTAAGCTTCTTAAGCCTCGAATATCACACTAATTTCAAGATGTGATTATTAAGCAAGCCTTGTACGGTTTCGACTTGAGTTGAGCTCAGTTTTTAGTTTGTTGTTTTATTATTTTGATTTTAGTTCATGTTGGACGCTAATGTCTCCAAATTTCTGAGTAATATCCTGTTGCTGAACATAGTGTGATTTATTGTGCCGCTCGTTTTTAAATTATTGTAGATTTCCTGATTATATTCTAATTAGATATATATTGATAAAGATTGGTTATCATGCAGAGGAATTGATTTTTAATGACATCATGTTTCAAATATTTAATACATACTAATACTGATCACAATGCAATAGCATGGCACCTGAGTATTCCTCAAATTCTTAATCAGTTTTTAAAAAGATTTGCTAGAAACAATTTTTAAGAGCTTTTTAATGTATGTATACTACGGTATTTTTTGTACTTTATGGGAAAAACAGATCTACAACGAATAGGATTGAAGTGAGTATTATTTTCAATGGGGTTATAAATCATTTTTATGTAAACTATATAATCTCTTTTTTTAAATTTACTTATTTCTATTTTATATATAAAATTAGAGGAAATCCTAAATAGTATTAGTTTTAGATGCTGGAGGTAAGAATTTGGCATTTAGTGCAACGACATCGACGTCGTTTTAAAAATTTAAATGAAGAAATTGATTTCCAACATATCACACAAACTTAGGATAATAATCTTTCCTTAGTTTGTATATATATTACATAATAGTTTGGATACATGCGAAGATATTTTAGGAAGTGATTACGAATCTTGCAATGGTTTTGATGAAAAATAACAAAAGCAAATTATTTTTGGATTGAATTTTTCATAAAACTGAATATAAATTTAAAATCAAGGTCATTGTAAATTTAAAACTATTTATATATAATAATAGACCATTGAAGTATTCCTTTATGATTGAAATTGCCTTTATATAGTAAGGCTCTTATGCCTAGTATAAGTGATAAGTATGATGTTATAAAAAAAAATTCCTAGTGCCCTAAATGATTATATTTTCGATTATTATAAATACAACCATGTATATAATAGAATGACTTTAATTAAAGCAGTTTTCAAATATATATATCAGGTGTAAGGTTTGATCAAGTTTTTCTGATAATCTTCGAATATTTCTCTACTGATTATTAATAAGAATCAAGTATCTAAAAACTATAGACCAAAGGAGAGAATTCTTGTAAAATGATCATTATAATTTTTTAATGCCTCCATTCTGAGGTATGTAAATTGCCAAAAATTACTATCAATGAATAACCATAAACTTATTTTAGAATTTTATATTGGAGGTAGAAGCTGTCTTAATTTTCTTTAAATACAGTATTTGTTTTACTATAGCAAATTTTAGTCTGAAAAAAGTAATTGCAACAAACTTACAAAGGAAACAAAGAAAAATATGCCCACCACTACATAATTTTTTATTGCATGCCTAATTTCAATTCCATTTTGATCAGACGGATTATTTGGCTTTTGTATCATCCGGTGCCTTCTTTGTAAATAGATAAATAAATTTAAATATAATCATCTAAGTCATTTTTTATTACCCAATTTGAACTCCCCTATATTCCAATGTTATATTGTTATTTTTCTTTTCTTTTATTTATTTAATTTAATTTACATCATCCATTCAAACATAAATTGTCTTTTATTTATAATTTATAAACCCAGGGCCGCCACACCTTTCTTATTTTCTAAGTAACGAAATTTAAGGAATAAGTAGTAGTATTTAGGGTTTTTGGCTTTTGGATAGCTCACTGCCACAATCTTTGGAATTTTTTTTTACACATAAAAAGCGTCACTAGAAATGGATATCAGTAATTTTCTAGTTATGATTCAAATAATTGCGTCACTCTTTTTGTTACTGCGCAGAAGTGTTTTTATAGGATATCAGATGCTTTGGCAGTACCAGTTGTGCTTGCATCTGCTTTAATGGCATCTAAAATTTAAGCCTAATAGTTATTATTATGAGCTTGTTTTAATAAAATATTGGCTTAAAACTAATAATTTTTCGAAAAGCTCAAATGCAAGATTTTTGAGTAAATTTGCCAAATGTGAAAAATTTTTTAAGGTAAATTCCGTTAAATTTCAAATATCTCTATAATTAGCAAATGTAAATTTTCCTTTGTATAATATGCAAAAGAAAAAATTTTAAGCTTTCAAATGAAGTATAAGTATTTCTTCAGTGTTGCACAAATATTACCTGAGGTATGGGCTTAGAAGCATGACCAAATTTTCAAAGTTCAATGACCCTTACGAGAAACTAGCGAAAAAAATTTAATTGTTTGACAACTAATTTTTATGGGTATTTACTTTTTCTTTCAAACCATATCTTATTTTTGAAGTTTTATTGATGGGCCGTACATTCCGAAAAAATGAGTAAAAAGCTTAAAGTTATTTTCGTTTAAATTTGAAACAAAATTTTTCCAACTTCTATATCTTTCGTATTTACAGGTTTTTAGATTTATTTCATCCTTTTACAAATGAAGTTCATCTTTTTACAAATCAAGTTCATTTTTTTTAAAAGAAGTTCATCTTTTTATAAGTTCATCTTTTTATAAATGTAATAATTTTTTATTTATTTAATTAAATAATTGAATAATTACTTGCATACTAACTTCAATTAGAAAAAATAAAAGTAAATTTGCTTATCATTTAACCTGAAAAAAAAACTTTACAGTACAAACTCACGCACATTGTAACCCCATCTCATGTCACATGGCAAGAACCGATGTGCATAACTCGAAGAAAAATTGAAAAATGAATTTTTCTTTCAGTGTATTAGTGCAGAGCATGTAAAAATCTGAAAAATATCAAACATGTTTACTATCTACCCGAAAAGTCCCAGAAAACAGGTTTTTATATGGAGAAGGAAGCAAAAGTTGTCCACTTTTAGTTGTAGTCTATAGCCACCTTTATGGAAAATATTTGGAATTTGAAAATTCTGAAAATTCATTTTTCTTCCCATTTTATATTCCTTTCAACTTCAATCATTACTTTTGAGCCAACATGCACAGTTTCTGATATCCCTGATATACTGGGCCGAGACAGTCCGTATACGGATCCGTATACGAATAATTCACGTATTTTGCCGGTCTGAAATCAAAATGTATACGAATCGTAGTGTTTGCTGGGCTAAAGGGCACCCTAGACCAGCGTTTCCCAAACTATTTTGGTCGTGGAACCCCCAAATTTGTTGCCAATGAGCGCGGAACCCTGAATATTTTTTATGCAACTACTTTTCAAATTTTAATAGCTGCTGTTAAATGAAACAAATATTATTTTGGTATTTCAGATTTTATTGAATTAAAAAAAACTCAAAAAAAAGAAACTCATAGAAATAATGAATGAAAATACAAAACAAAAACTAAAATAAATGAAAAAGAATGCACCTGCTTCTTTGATTCTATGATTCTCTTAAAATTGGGCGTTATGTTTGATAACTGATAACTCGCATATCTAGTGCAGCATCAAGTTTGTTACGATAATTGACTTTTGTCGCAACTTATTTTGAAAACCCAGTTTCACACAAATAAGTGGTTGCAAATGGCAATAGAGTTCGAATAGCGTGTTTTGATAAATTTGGATATTCATTGAATACATCTGACCAGAATACTGTCAATGAAACTGTTCTAAATTTGGCTTCTAATTGTGTATCCGATCTTAGCTCAATCAAATTTTCATAATCCATGGACATAAATCTTTTTAGTTTTTCTTTTATTTTGAAAGGATTTTGTACCCAGCAATTATCTCTATTCTCCAGGTTTGGAAAGTAATCACTGAGTAATTGTTATAAGCTGGAAAGATGTGTTTTTATACCATCACCTATTTCCATATCCAAATCCACTTCAGATTCTTCGAGAAAATCACTAAGCGTCTGGAAACACTCGAAGTTATTTTGCTCCACAGCTGAAATCCAATATTGTATTTTCCTTGAAAAGGCAACCAATTTATCTTTTGCTTGTAATATGTTGACTTGTTTTTCTTGCAGAGCCAAACATAATTCGTTCAATTTTCTAAATATATCAGCAAGGTATGCAAGTGTAGATAGCCAAGTTAAATTATTTAGTCTGTCTGATAATTCAAACTTATGACCAATAAAATACGCCAATGCTTATGCTTATGCTTATGACCAATAAGATTTGCTTTCGCAGTTCAAATATTCGTACAAAAATTTTACCAAGCAATAACCATCTAACTAATTTAATTTGATAGTTGACATTATTGATTATTGAATAAAAAGTTAAAACATTAAAAATCATAATAATAAATAGTTGTGGAAATTATTATACAAGAATTTATACTTAAGAAGTTACGTTATGTATATTATTATATTAAGGGTCATATAACAATAATGTGAATATATTAAAAACCATTCTTATTTTGTTTAATAAAATAAAATTTGTCACGCGGAACCCCTAAATTTTTTGGCGGAACCCCGGGGTTCCGCGGAACACACTTTGGGAATCGCTGCCCTAGACTATCAAGGATCCTTGATCAAAATCACCTTGTTCAAGTAAACTTAAGATTAAGTTAAGTTAAACTATAAGTTTAGTTAAGTAGTTAAGGGAAATTTGGTCAAGTATTAATGACAACTTGATGAAATTTTTGAAAAAATTTCATCAAAGTTTTTGAAAGATATAAATTTTATTAAGCAAAACTATTTTTAATTAATAATTTGACATTGCCAGACACTGTTGCCAGCCAAAAGCCTAATCAGCTATATTTGACGGTGAATCATGAGCTTACATGTAGGTTATCACATGTATTAGTTATTTGTAACATTTAATTTTAAATTGCAGTCAATATACTTCGAATGTAACCGTGCCTCTGATTGCCTATAAAATTGCTGTCCAAATTGCTAATCTAGACAGTCTTTGAGTGGGTTTTTTTAATAAACCCAATTTTGGTTAGTTTAACCCAAGGGAGTGTTCATTTATGGAGAGATAAGAGTTCAGAAGCCACAAAAATATGTCAATTGTAAATTATTAAATCAAAAATTATTTAACAATTTAGTAATATATTTATTAGCTTTTACTATCTGAAAAGTTAATATACAATATAAAGTAATGAAATATTGCCATACAGTTAATAAAACTGCAGTTAATGCTAACTTGAAATTTGACATTTTTGTTGAGTTTCTGAACTCTTATCTCTCTCACACTCCCTTGGGTTGAACTATAGCCCAAATTGGGTTGATTAAAAAAACACACTCTTTATTGGTATATAAATTTATAAGACGAATTCAACAGCTGAAAGCGACAAACGTCAAATTAATGTTTCTTAGTGCTTTTCCACAGCGCTTTTATAGAAGTTTTTGAGGGGCAGTTATATACTAATAGTATATTTACTGCAATACAGCGGTCCTTTAAAAATACATAATTTGTAATTTTCAATTGATTTTATTGTATTTATCTAAGTTAATTTAAAATGATAAAACTAATTAGAAGCATAAATTATATATTTTCAACCAAAACGTCAAACTCAAAAAAATTATCTAGTATAACCGCGCCTATAAAAACGCTATCAAAAACGCTTATTTACTTGGTATATACCCAGCGGGAAAAAGAATGATTCTTCAATGCATTCGTAATCCATCCCTGGGAAGCTATGAATCGATTCTCTTTTCATCTAATCATAGCAAATTTTAACCAAAGCATGATCGCAGTGAGAATCACTTACTAACACATGTAAGAAAACTGCGTTAGTATTGTACTCCTATATATGAGCTGTTATACTCTTATAAAAAGTATTATATTTTATATTTCATTAGTAAAAGAGAGATGGATATATAACACAGAGTGATGAAATAGCACATATGCTATAGGACCACAATGTGTTATATACCCATCCTTCTTTCACGTAAGTGTAAGTCTAAAAATAAATATATAGTCAATAAAATGATTATAAATGGAATAAATTAAACATATTTTATATAATTAAATATTTTATTTAATTACAACACTATTTCATAATTGAACAACTTATTTAATAAAACTTAAATTTACTTAACCTAAAGAAAGTCCTAACTTACTTAACTATATTCTTTTGTTTAAAATTAACTACATCATATTTTCACAATTATATTCTTTTATTTAACAATATTCTTTTATTTAAAATTAACTATACCATATTTTGACAATTTATTAAATTAAATTAAACAAAAATAGTCTCCTAATATTTAATTTTATTTTTATACACAACATCACAACACAACGCGTACTTTCCGAAATGTCAAAAAAACTTATTCATTTTAATCACACACTTATAGTTATTATATTTTACGTGTGATAACTTTTAATGTGTTAGTTTTATATTTCCTATAAACGAATAAAAATGATTATTTGCATGTGTAAAACGTATAAAATACATGAATTGCTTACCGGTGCATTCTGCAGAATCAAATATGAAGCGATTCATCTATGATTCTTTTAGCTTCTGATTCCAAATTTCCCGCTGGGTATCTACATTAGCGATTTGGGCAACAGCGAATTATGGGCGATCTGAGGCGCGGTTACACTCAGAAGTATATTGACTACAATCATTAAATTACAAGTCTTTCGAAAAGTATAATTTATACCTTTTAACTAACTTTAGTGCATTTATAATGCATTATTATTTAAGGTAAGTCAATTTAATATAATAAAACTAGTTAGAAGGCATAACTTTTATATTTTCAATCAAAATGTCAAACTTTAAGAAACTGTTGAGTATAACCGCCCCTCAGAACTACTTTAATATTGCCTTTAATTCGCTGTCCAAATCGCTAATCTATAGACAAACTTAGTATGAGTGATATTTTGGAAAATGGGTGCTCTTTTCGGAAAAGCCAAAAGGCCTCGAAGCAGAGTTACAGAGCAAGATAAAGCAATTTTGGTATTACAAAATATTTGGTATCTTTTCAATATTATATATGCTAACAGTTAAGTAAAATTTCAGCAATTAAAACAACAACGTGATAAACTTCGACAATATCAAAAAAGGATTGAAAGATCCCTAGAAGTAGACCGTGAATTAGCAAAAAAGTGCCTGCAACAAGGAAGAAAAGAGTAAGTGTATTTGAAAGAAATATGTGTTTTAATGCTTTATTTTTCAAGGCGTGCCAAGCTTCTTTTGCGAAAGAAAAAATATCAAGAAAAATTAATTGCAAACACAGATTCACAACTAGAAAATCTCGAAAGGCTAGCATCAGATTTAGAATTTGCACAAGTAGAACTACAAGTTTTAGATGGTCTTAAAATAGGAAATGCAGCACTTAGTAAAGTGCATGAAATTTTAGCGATTGATGAAATTGAACGTGTTTTGGATGAAACAAAAGAAGGAATCGAAAAGCAACAGGAAATTGATGCGATGCTAATAGGAGCACTAACAGACTCGGATGAAAATGATGTTCTTGCTGAACTTAATGCATTAGTGTATGAAAACAAAGATACAAATGAAGCTAGTCCCTTAAATAATGAAAATATTGATATACAGTTGCCAAATGTCCCAAGTGAAGAGCCACAAAAATTAAAAATTAGCAAAACCAAAGAAAAAGAATCAGAACTTCTTGCTGCATAGTGAACAGTAAAGTCTTAGGCTATTTTTTATTCAAATTATATGAAAAAGAAAGTATTTAACTAAAAAAAAAAGATATTTTCAAAATCTGCTTCAAACAAAACGTATCAAACTCGTACTCAGTTACTCAAAAACCGCCATTGTGATAATGTATGAACATCTAAAGAGTAATACAAAATGGCTTGAAAATATCTAATTAACAAATTGTCCTCATATTTTTGTTAAAAATTGTGAATATCAAAAAAAACTAAATAAGCATATTTTTCGGGGGTCCAAAAGAATTTCGACTTTAGTCGAAAAGACTTTTTTTTTCTAAAAGAAAGCTTTTTTTTAAAGAAATTTAAATAAGCTAACGGTATTTAGTCAAACCATTTTAAATAATCCCAGAAATTGAAATTTGTAATTATGAAAAAATTATTTGCCTCTGCCTTAAGAATTAAGTGCTTTCGTAAATTCACTATTTTTAACCTGAAAACAAATTTGGTATATTACTTGTCTCGCTCGAATAAAAAATCCTTTGCTCATTTTTCTACTTAAATGAAACATTTAATAAATAAATTAAATTTATTTTATTATAAATATTTTTCCATGATTCAACTTGATTTGTGGGTTTTTAAAAAAATAAATAACTATAATTAAGAAATTCTTATTAAAAATTAATCTTCAGTACTTTTTTCTTAATCAAATTCGCCCTCTTACTGTACCTCTTGATAATGCTGATATTCTTAAATCACTCATTACTTTTAGCTTCGGTAAATTTTACTTCATCAATACCCTCAATAGTATACTAATGCAAAAATGTTTATCAACGAAACATATCGGTTTCGACACACGTTTAAAATTTACAATAAACGTTGAAATCAATTTTAAACCGGCTGGTATATCACATATAATCCATTCAAAAAAGAGGCTTATACTTTTATTTTGGATACTCATATTTGTTCCTCTACTTCTGCTACGTGATATTCACTATTAGCATAATTTAAATGACTTTTGATTAATAACTTGCAATAAAAATGACTAATTCAAATAAAGATAAAATTAGTTTGATGCATGAAATTGATTGAAATTTGTTATTCTATTCATTACAATTTGGATTCTGGAATTAATTAAAGTTCTTTGAGCTGAAGCCTCATAGTTTATTAATACAAAATAAGAATGTGTAAAAATATCTAGGTAGACATTTTGCTAAAATATAAAACATCGAACCTGCAAATTGTTAAGTTTTTTTGACGGGACACTCATAATTTTAATTTTATTTTTGGGAAAGAAATGGTGAATTAAAAAAGTTTAAGAAAACAAGTGAGATAATTTCTATTCTACGAAATATTTAGCCAGATATTTTTATCGTATATAGAACTTTTAAGCTGTTTTGCGACATATCGGCCAATTTGTTAAATTAAAATTACTTTCAAAATATTGAAAATATTAAACCCAATTCATTAAAATCAGTCATTTTAATTTCATATTTTAGTCATTGGAAATAAGATTTGGCTTTGAATAACTACATTTTTCTATGTATCATGTTCACCAGCCTTTGTTCTTTTTCACATACTTTAACTATTTTGCTAAATAGAATAGTTTGAATGAGTTTTTAAATAATTATAATAAAATATATTCTACTTAAACGAGATTTGCTATGGAAAGTTTGTTAGAGTGTCCACTTGTTTCCAGAAAAATGAAAGACTATTATTTTTAAAAGTTTTTATTTTGTTTTAATTTAATTAATTTATGATTTAATGAGCTGGTTTTGCAAATGGACTAAAAATAATTATGAACCAAAAAGAGTTAATCAATCGGGCTATATTTAATTACTACTTTTTGTAGAAGATGTTCGAAAAAATACAATCAAATAAATAAAAATCATTTTTATGTCTATTAATATTTAATACGCTTACAGCGCCTCTACTCTTCAATTATTGTTTTAATTATGTCATGGCGTTTGACTTAATAGTGTTTGTACAAGCGAGCGAATTTCTTTCGGCGTGAGAAAAAATTGACTTTGAATATACATATTATAAACAATGTTTTAATATAAAACTTATTAATAATTATATTCAAATGGCATAATGACGCTTCAATAAAATCAATTTTTTAATCATTTTGAAGTAATTACGATGCCAATGTTCTCACAAGTTCAAATGAACAACTTTCGTGCAATTATACTATTTGTTTCAAAGGTAAATTGGTATATATAAAAATAAATTATTTAATTAAACATTACAGTCTATTATTTACCTTTTTGAATCATCAAATTATGGAACTTATGGAACTTACAAACTTGCCTTTGCAAATCAAAGGTATGGACATGTATCTGTTATATATTTAAACGGCAGATAAGTTCGGTGGGTACCTCCTTTTTCCTATATTTTATTTACTAAGAGTTTCACTTTCATTTTATAAAGATATAAACAATAAGTAAAAAAGAAACTAACAAATTATTTCTTTTATTTGTTATTCTATTTTAATTCAATTATAATTAGAAAATACATGTGTGCATAAATGTCAACAAACAAAAAACTTCGACTTCATTGTTGTTTTTCCTGCTGTGATGTAAGTTAGTTTTTTTTTTCGACTAAAATAATCATTGCCTATCTGCTATCTTCGTGATCGTAAAAGTGTTTTATTTCAGTTCATTCATACAAAAAGAAATTAGTTACTCCATGCTTAAAAAGGCTTGAGGTACACAGTTGGCTATTTCATACACACACATTTTCGTTTCGGTTTTTTTGAAAAAATAGTATTAAACAAGCAAAAAAATTTGAATCTAGCCTACAAAAAAATATCACATTTATAAATGTTTGCAGCTCTGTAGTCTCAATAATATTAAAACTGTGTTCATAAAAATCCTTTTATAGGTTAAGAAATTTTTAGAAAAATTAAGGAAGCTATCATGACCTATCGCAGAAAAGTTAACTTGATAATATTTCATTATGGACGACGGAAAATATTTAAAATTTATTATTTTAAATGAAAGCTTTTACTCCAACTTTTAGAAAAATATATAATCGAATGCAACGAACATTTCTGTGAAAAAAATGACTATGAAATTTTTTTCATTTTCGAAACAAACAATAAAATGTACATTTAGTGTATTTATTTTATGTCGCTATTAAACTAATGAAAACATTTTAAGTGCTTAACCCTTCTTTTAGTAACTAGAATATAAGTCCAAATGAATTCATCTTCTGCCGGTGTATTTATGTATTCTTTTTCATATTTCTATTATAAGTCGTATTTATAAATTTAATTTTTATTGATAATTCAATCAATAAAAACAAATTAGTTTGTGCAGTATCAGCCGGTGAAATATGAACTATTTCCATTATCGCCTGTATCACGACATCGTCTCAGTCTTGTTCAACGGAAAACACTAGTACTTGATTTAGATGAAACTCTAATTCATTCACGTCATGATGCAATGCCAAGGAACACCGTTAAACCGGGAACGCCACATGATTTCACTGTAAAAGTAATAATTGATCGACACCCAGTGCGATTTTTTGTACATAAGCGACCACATGTTGATTTTTTTCTTGATGTTGTAAGTAAATAAAATTTGTTTAAAAGGATGTAAATTATTTTTTTGTTTAATTAATTTTGCTTTACAGGTATCACAATGGTATGATTTAGTTATTTTTACGGCTAGTATGGAAATTTATGGTGCTGCAGTAGCTGATAAACTTGACAATGGTAGAAATATTCTTGGTAGAAGATTTTATAGACAACATTGCACACCTGATTTCGGTTCATATACCAAAGATCTATCAGCAATATGTAATGATTTAAATAGGGTGAGCAAGTTATTAATATTCGTCATTGTAAAATACTTTCTCTACATCTTTAATAGTTAATTGCCTATAAAATATTTGCTTGTTTCATTTTATTCTTCTGTCTGTTTTTTTAACAACAATAGCATTTTTAATTATTATTCGGGGATCCATAGCTATGATTGAAAGCCAGTCTTAAGATTCCGCTCCCCTACTTCATTCTCTCTTAGACTCACACAAAAACAGTTTCAACATTAAGTATGTTTCTTAATATTCAAAACTCTAAATTAACAAATAAGTAGTTTAAAATACGAAAAAATGGTGAACCCTCTATAACTTTTAAATTTTCTATTTTTTCTTACAAACGCAGTAGACAATGCAGAGCTCTTCTCGCATTACTTTTTCGTTAGCTATTGAAATAGTATATTTAATACAAAGGCTAAGAAAATAATGTTTTTGCACACGAAGTTGTGTTTTTCCATTTATATCTCCTTAATTTGGGTACCTTTTCTTCTAAGTCGGTCATATATGAGATTAACTTATTTAACCAAAAAACTAAAAAATTAAATATAAAGCTATTGCCCTTTTGAGAATTTGAATTGGATTAAATTTAGATAGTTTTTCTTTTTTCATATTACGTTCAATCAATATTTTTCTATTTTAGATATTCATAATAGACAATTCCCCAGGAGCTTACCGATGTTTTCCAAATAATGCTATACCTATAAAAAGTTGGTTTTATGATCCTGCAGATATTTCACTATTATCACTTTTACCAATGTTAGATGCATTGAGATTTACAAATGACGTCAGATCTGTGCTATCACGAAATTTACATTTACACTGCCTGGTAAATTGATGGTAGCAGGTAAATTTAAAATTATAATTAATAATAAAATGACAAATTATTATCTTCAGATTACTAATAATTTATATGGTGCTGTGACACATGATATAATTTGCTCTATATATAATTTGATAAATGTTTTATTTTGTATTAATCTATACTCAAAATGATAACTCATTTTAAGTTATCAATACTGTTTAAAAAAGCAATATATTTATTATGTTATTGTTCTTCTCGATTTTATTTAAAAGAATATATAAAAATTAATAAATGTTTTTTTTATTCACAGTAATTAGAAAATTAGAACAAAAATAATTATTTTAATCGGAAATTCAAATGATTTGTTTATGTAGTAGACCTCAAAAATGACATTTTGTTAAAAAGTTGATTTTTTAATTAAACGCCATTTTACAGACATTAACATAAATCACATAATTAGTACATTGTTGAATATTTTTATTTAAAATAAATAGTAAATATTATCTAAAATTGTAGACCAAGTGTACATAACTAATTGCGTGACTTAAAAAAATTTTGTTGCAAATGTATAAAAAACATTAAATCCCAGTAGCTTAAATTTTTTTTTTAAATATAAGATTTTTAACATTTTTAGTAATAAAATTAAATAGCTATATAATATTATTAAGAATTTTTGTAAAGAAAAAAAACAAACAAACACATTTTCCTTGCTTTAGCCAAAAAGTAAGAAATTATTTTTTAATCATAAAAACTACAAAATTTTATCGAATTGTAGAGGCTGGAAGCCAATGTTTTTATATAGCTTAAGATAGAGTTTAAAATAACATGATTTGAAAAATTTTCTGTATATACTTTATTTATGAACATTGTAATTTATGAACTAAAACTGCAGTGAATAAAAATCTGTCCCATAATGGAACACTAAATTATGTTTTCTAAATATTTGATAAAATAAAACATTTAAAATTTAAAAATTATGTAAAACATCAAAATTAATAGAGAAATTTAAAACTTATTCTTTCAAAAAAAATCTAATGCTTTTTTTAAACACAACTTTAAGTATGCAACAATATCCAATTTCGGAATTAATTAAATTAGCTTTTATGCCCCACAAAGCCAATTTTTAAATTCGTTAAGAATATATAGCACAAATATGAAACCACAATTTTTGAGTTTCCGTATACTTAAAAAAGTCAAATAAAAATTGTAGAAAATATATCAAATTGAAAATAAAGAAAAATACGAAAGTATTTGATTTTTTTACACTAAAAGATATATTTCTGTTTTTTTGACATTGGTAATTTTTCTCCTGTAGAGTGTTGGGAATATTAGAACATATATTTATTATTAACTCCTCTCTTAAATTCCTTTGTAATTGCTTAAGTTTCTTAAAAAAATGAATAGAAAATTTTACTTGTAAATTGGTAGATTTTAATAAAAAAGTTTTTATTGCGCGAGTCGAGGTGGACGCCTTCCAAAAGTTTTCGAGGAATATTTTATAGTAAAATGGGATTTAAGTAATAAATAAAGGTAATAAATATTTGCTTTAATCTATAAGATCAAGTTTTGGGATTTAATTTAAGAAATATTTAACTTATCTCTCTCGAAGTAGGAAAAAGACTGTTTGTTATTGCAATCATTACGTTATAATCAATGCAGAATATTCTCTATTACTACGCGTAATATATAGTAAGCATAAAATTTTATAAGATATTGTAAAATTAAAATTTTAAATAAATTGAAAGGAGCTAAAAGGAGATAAATAACGAGAAATATATAATGCCGAATTCATGCAAGAATAACTTTTCGTTATGTCTGAAAATTCACGAGCTGCTGCTCTAGCATTTCCATCGCATAAACCATAAATGAAATGCATATATGCAATTTTACTGCGTCTTTGGGTCTTTTAAAATATTCATCACAAAATCAAAAATCCTGAATAGTAAGTTATCTTACTGGTTTTAATCGTATTTTCCACTAAACTTCTTTAAAACCATTATATCTTCTGCTTATATACATCTTTACAGTTACTTTACCTATGTGTGAAAATAATGATAAGCCTTTAAAGATAGTCAGGTAGAAGATTCTTATTAAGTTATCGGGAAAGGCTCACTTTGTTAGATTTTTACTGCACTATGGGAAACAGTTAGGCCATTATAATGTAGCAAATTTTTGGAAAACATTTCTAGTTAAGAAAATAAAAAAAAAGCATATTATGTTGGCGTTTTTTTAGAAAAAAGCAAAAAACGTCAAAAAAATGCCCGAGATTTTTACCAATGGTGCTACTTAAAAATTTTTTTCTCCGCCATTTGTTATTATTTTTAAATTTTTGCTTTTTTAATAATAAAATAATATTGTATGCCATAAAAATATTTTTGTTTTATTCATTATTACATAGATTCAAAAGTTATATGGGGGAGATTACGATTTGTTAACTCCACGCTTTTAGACGGCCTTGTGAAATAATTTTTACATCAAAAATTATTTAAAAATTAATAAAAAATATCTGTCGTTTTATTTTTGTAAATAATAGCACTTTTTTTTTTAAATTTTGGTTATGTTTCTCACTTTCACTGTTTGTGTTAAGCACTTTTTAACACTTTTTGGGCAGCCCTTTTAACTTAAAAATTAATTATTGCTATTATTTTTTGTTTTAATACTTAATTAAGCGTGACAACTTGTAAAAAACTTAAAATTTGTAATTAAAATTTCACTATTTAGGTTAAAAAAAAGTGCTGAATGACATTTATCATGACTACTTTCCCCTATAAATGCTGACAAAAATTATACCATTTTTTGGTCTCAGCATAAAGGCAGACCTACATGATTCGATTTTTGAAGTGGTATAATGCATAATTATTTTATTTTATAAAATAAATAATATATATTTAATAAAACTTTTTATTTTAGTAGAAGCAACAAAGAATAATAAATTTTTTTTATTTTGGTAATAATATTGCCTAAATTCAATAATATGTTTTGCATTGGTAAATAAAATATTACAATTTTATTAATGAAAGGTTATTTTATTTTTCCTAATTCCTTTAAATATAATAAAATTAGTTTGAATGCATAATGATGTTCAGCCTTATGCAATGCTATCAGTGGTGTTTTTTACAGTAGGTACTTGAAAAATAATTCAAGAAACTTGCTGGTTTATAATAAGTTTAATTGTGCTGGAAGCAACGTATGAATTCTCTCATGTTAGGAAAATGATACCAACATAGTTTGAAAGGTATCAGGAAACTGCATTAGAGGAAACAGTAATAGAACATAATATATATTAAATCAAATTACGACTTGCTATTTTTTATTTTATTTATACAAAATTATAGGTAACAAGTATTTATATAATTACAAATGAAACATATATGCGACACCCGTGTATGATGCCGTATATATTAGCATATGCGTCGCTTGGCGCGAATTTATTAATTTGGTTTAGAAATTTTGCAGCAAAAGTAACATTTCCTTCTCAATCAACTCATCTTTTAAATTCACCAAAAGCAAACCAAGTTACCCCTTATAGGATAGCTTTTAAAGTTTTTTAATAATTTGTATTTATTTCTCTTTGTCTAGTTTAACATTCTATACAAAAGAAGTTAAATATATAAATATTTACAAATTTTCATTTAAAGAAATAAAATCATAATAAATTCTTTTAAAAAGTGTATAATTTGTAAATAAAACTATATTCATACATTTTTAGCAAAAACTTAAAACTATTATTTTGACAATAACTTTTGAAACAACTCCAAATTAACTTAATTTTTACAGTATGATATCTTTCATAAGGCTCTAATGTTATCTGCTTTTGTTTTGTTTGTTTATCAGCTTGAAGTGGTGCATTTAAAATTACTATTCTTATCTGATCTGGTTGTGCAACATCTGCAAATATTGTATCAACCATTCCAATTAACATTCGATATTTTTGTGCTGGGTGTCGTGCATCTTTAATTATAGGAATTATATTAGTTCGTTTTTTAGCAACACTTATTAAATCACAACCAGATCTGTGTGAAAACTCAACAGCATAAACTAATCCTTGTTTTGATCCTATATATGTGAAAACCCAAATAAACTAAAAAAGACTTTTCTTCTTCTTACATGTCAAATATTTTTCTATTTTAAGTGCGTTCAGAATTTTAGAGTTTCTTAATTTCAGTTGCTTAAAATAACTAATTTTTGCCAATTCTGTGCAATATAATTTCATTATGATTAATAATTTTAAAAGTTAAGAAATAACTTTTTGAATGTTTTTAAATATTGTCTATTCTAAATATGATTCTTTCAATTATCCTATTGTTAAGATATTTACATATATGCACACGAGCCTTGTCTTAATGATAATCAGAGAAAGTTAAAAATAAAAAGTAATTTTTCCCTAAAAAAAAATTTTTTTATCTTGGATGAATTTTTCCCTAAAAAAAACTTTATTTTTAGTGTTAGAGTAAACTATTGAACCTATATACTATATATTAATTTTTTGCATTTTATTTAAGAAAAAAATCAAATCAAAGAAAATCAATAAATTATATGCCGACAAAGATATACTAAATATACTTTTAGGAATATAAGCCAAAATGATATTAATTTTTTGCATTTTATTTGAGTGCTAACTATTCAATTATTCAATTCCATTTTTTTACAGAAAAAAAATCAAATCCAAAAAATCAATAAATTCCGACAATATATACATATAGTGTTCTTTAGGTTTATTGTTGTATTTATTTACTTTAGCACCGCCACGTGCTATAAGGCGTAGGAATTTAAGCCAAAAAAAGAAAGAATTGCCAGACGTTTGTCGTGCGTAGCTTTAGATTTTCTTGAAGCTTATATACTCAGTTCAAATTGAACTTTCATTGAAAGCACATATTGTTTTTTTGAAAACAAATTTTTTCCAGTGCTCTTTTTTATTGGTTTTATTTGTTTTAGAAAGAAATTTAGGTGAAATTTATTATTATTTTTATTTGTTTTTTTGAAAACGTGATTGAATTGTTCTATAAATTCCATGCCAGAAATGTTTATATGATAAAATCTAAAAGTATGACAGCAATAATTAATTAAAGTCCATAACTACAAAAAAAAATCTTATCTAATTCTGAGAGAATATAGTCATAATAAACTTTATCAATTATATTTCAATGTACTTAACATTATACGTAATAAGTATTTAAAAACTCATTAAAGCAGTTTATGATTAATACAAAAAATACTTCAGCAAAATTCAAGCTCGAGCTTAAAAGAATTTGAATACTGAGATAATAACCTGACATTAATTTAAGTGCTTGTTATTTTTATTTGAAAGCCGTAAAATCCAACAACATGTTTTTCAAAGTAAATGCACTTTTATTATACATATACAGTGTTAAAAATAAAATTATTGACCCTCCTAATTTTTCCTGATGAACAAATATCAGTTTTACTATCTTAAGAATGTGTGGCAGGTCAAAAACACACTAAGTTATAAGCACGTGTTTTTCTAAAAGCTGTCAAGCTGTGAAAGTAGTAGTAGATTAGAAGGAGAAAAACATACGATTTAGGCTCTGTTTATATAGCTGGTGTCTGGATTACCGATTTGGACAGCAACATATATTATACATAAGCAACATTATCGACGATATGAGGTAGGGTTACACTCAATAGTTTTTCTGAGTTTGACATTTTGATTGAAAATATATGGTTTCTAAATAATTTTATTATATTAAATTGACTTACCTTAAATAATAATGCATTATATGTTGTAAAAAATTAAAACAAAGAGCAAATGGAGAAAACACTTTTAAAGCCCAAACACAATGAACGTGGCGCGCAAACGCGGTTTTTTGTGAAGTTGTGCACAAAACCTGAACGCGGTTATTTAACACAATGCACGCGAAGCGGTTGACATATATTACCGAATTTTATAGCAAAAAAAGAGATGACTCTGCTATCTAGTTAAATTTTGCTCAAAGAAACCGCGTGTCAAAGTAGAAATTAGGTCTACTTTTAACGTGGTTTTCTTCCAGCGCGGCGCGCATTGTGCCTTTAAAGTCATAAACAATTATTTTGAAGAAAATGATCTTACATGGGGACAGTGTGTAGCAGTTTGCACTGATGGCGCTGCATCATTAACAGGTAATAATAAAGACCAAGAGGGTTAATAATGAAAACGCTCCACACATAGTATTCAGTCATTGCATAATACATAGGCAAGCTCTTGTTGCAAAAAACATTGATGAGGTACTACACAATATTGCAGAATGTTTTTATTGTAATTAATTACATTAAAAGCAACGCCTTAAGTAGTCGTATTTTTTCAGTACTTTGTAATAAGATGGGTTCTGCGTATGAAACATTGTTACTACATACCGAAGTTAGATGGCTCTCAAAATGCGAAATACTGCAACGTATTTTTGGGTTGAGAAACGAAGTATACATCTCTTTGGAAGAGAAAAAACATATATTGTCAAGTTCATTCTGTAATGAATTTGGCCTCGGAAAACTCAGTTACATAAGTTTGTAGGGAAAGAGCACAAACATATTAATATTGAGCAATAAAATTGAAGCTTTTAAGAACAAACTGATACTTTGGCAAAGTGCATTAAACAAAAACAATACAGAAATGGTCCCATGCTTTACCGACTCCATTAAAGAAAATAATATATATATTTTGTTATTTAAAGAATTAATTTTCCGTCAATGATGAAAATGGGAGAAATCTCTTTAAAAAGATTTGAAAATTTTCCAGCTAATAAATTGAGTTGGATCTCCAATCCATTCTCATTCGATATTTTGAATTCCAATATTTCTCTGAATGAAAAAGAACAGTTAATTGATATTTCAAGTGACGAAGCACTACGCATTTAATTCTAGCCTCAATCATGCCAAAAATTTTGGCTAACTATTGGAAACGAATATACCGATTTGAAAAAAATAGCAATAAATATTTTAATTCAATTTGCTTCAACTTACTTATGTGAAACAGGCTTTTCAAAATTAGTTGCAATCAAAACAAAATAACGCTATCGATTGAATCCGGAAAATGACCTACGGCTGGCAATTTCCAATATACAATCTACAATTAACACAAATACAACAACAAACAACTAGGTACTAGGTTCAGTGAAAACACACTATTAGCTGCCATTTGTTCATTATTCGTTTCAATCAAAAATTATTTTACAATTTAGTCATATTTTTATTAGCTTCTATTATCAAAAAAGTTAATACACAAAAAGTAATGAAATATCGCCATACAAGGCTGGGATTTTGTCTCGGTGAGAAGTTAGCCTAAGAATGAGAATGTCAAATTTTGACATTTGCCATAAATTATATGTCAAAATCCGACTTTCTCATTCTCACGCTAACTTCTCAACGAGAGAGAATCCCAGCCCAGCTCATAGAACTGCAGTTATTGCTAACTTGATATTTGATATAATTTTCGTTAGGTTTATGAACGCACTACTCTTATTCTCATATCTCTCTCACCAAATCCGCACTTTAACCACTTTGACCAGTTTGGTTGATTTGTGAAACACACTTGAGCCCAGTGGCGTATCACTCGAAAATGGCGCCCAGGGCAAGTTTCGCAATTGCGCCCTTTCATAAATTCTCTTAATAAAAAAATAATACACCAAATACAACAATCATAGATTTTTCTTGCAAAACGTTTATTTTATATCTTATAACAAAAGTATATCTTATGTGTAAATATAATTTTTACACTTATAAATGGACCTTCCTGGCCTTTTGTGCTGCAAAAGTATCAATAATTCTCTGAAAATCCGTTTTTTCCACTTCTTCCCGCTCCACACTGAGCAAAGCTAAGTTGCGTAATCTTTCCTGACCCATTGTAGCCCTCAAACATGAAAGTATTAATTTTAACTTACTAAATGATCGCTCACAGCTTGCGATGGATATTGCAATAGTGAGCAGGATTTGAACAGAAATGCGCAGATTCGGAAACACGCTTTCATCTCCATATTGCACAATAAATTCAAGAAGCTCTTCAGGTTTATTTATGGTGATGTTTTTCCTTGTGAATATTAGCATTCGTGCGTCTAATATTTCTTCGAATAATTGTTCCCCGTTAACATCGCAAGCATAAAAATCTCCGAATTCTTTACATTTCTGCTTTAAATTATTGCAGTCGCCAGTGTCATAACATAATGTCTTAATATCTAGAAGAAATCCAAATCTGGCGTCAGTCTCATGCAAACGAGTGAATCTTGCGCTCATTTCACAGACAATACGATCCAGTGATCCTTTCATTACTCTTTCCATCTCTTCTTTAGCAGTTAACCCTGCGTCCGAAGCATTTTCGTCAATCATACACTTTTTTCGCCTTCGACGCCTTTCCATGGCTACATCAAATTCCTCGCAAAGATTGAGTCCATTTTTTAATGCTTCATTAACTAAACTTTCTCTTTCATTTGGAAAATAGTCTCGGAGGGCTTTTATGTCCAAGGCAGTATTATGAAAATTCATTCTAGGGTCCTGGAGCCGCTTTTGAACACGGTCAATGGAAACGAGTACATTGTTCCAAAATCCTAGTAATGTCAGAAAATCGTAGGACAACATGCGATTATGAAGAAGTCTGGCCTCACTTCTTCTTTCAGCGGTTTGGTCGCTATTATTTGTCATATCTTGGAGGAGATCCAGCATATTTTCAAGATATTTGTGAACTGGTTTTACAGCTTCAGCCCTTGCACTCCATCTTGTTTCGGACTCTGACTTTACAACCACAGGCACGTTTTTTTTGAGTTTTCCCCAGCGCAGAGTAGACTGAGCAAAGAATACATAAATAGCTTCAATAGTTCCGAAAAATGTGACCATTATTGTGTCTTGTTTGGCTGCATGTATACCGACCAAATTAAGTGAATGATTATCGCAATTTACAAACATCGCTAGATTATTTTTTTCGCTAATTCTTTGATGAACTCCAGTTCGGTGTCCAGCCATAACTGCGGCGTTGTCATAACACTGTGAACGACAATTGTCTAAATCCATGTCGTCTTTTTTTAACTGTTTCAAAATTTCATCAACTAAACTTTCAGCGTCCTTTTTACCTATTTGGAAAAAACCAAGAAAAGACTCTCTAACGTGGACTAATTTTCTCTCAAAATCAACCTCCACATATCTTACTATTTCTGACATCTGCTCACGATGTGCCTGATCAGGAGTAGAGTCCAACATAAGACCATAGTATTTTGATTTGCGAATTTTTTGCAATAAACTTTGGCGAACAGTGGTTGCCATGAGATGAATGAACTCATTTTGAACTTGAGGTGAAAAGTAAGATGTGGTTCCAGGATTACTTTCAACATGAGTAAGATGGTTATTCATGACTGGGTCGAATACGGCCAAAAGTTTTATTAATTCAAGAAAATTACCAGCATTGCTAGATTCATTTCCATCGCACATATTGAGTGACTCCCTGTGACCTCGTAAAGCAAGATTTTGAGAAGCAAGGAATTTTATACAGTAAAGGATTCTTTTTAATACGTTACGCCACTTTTGCTTCTCTGTCTCGATTTGGATTTGGAATTCAGCGTCAATGATACCTTTATTAGCTGCAAAATTTTGTTCCATTTCTTTCCATTGAATGAAGCACTCACGATGGTTCTTAGTATTTTCATGTGTAGTGAGCCTTTCAGGTGCTTTCCAGTGAGTAAATCCATCTTTGTGCTCTAACGAAGACTGATTACCTAGTCGTGAAAAAATCAGACAACAGATGCAAAAAGCCGATTTTTTTGTTGGGGAATAGGCTAGCCATGTACGAGTTACCTCTTCACCGTGATTTCCTAATTTCTTCTTAAACCAACTTTTATTCATACAACGGTTATTTGTTGGTAGAAAAGGACCTTCACTGTTTTGAAAATATTTAGAGCCCAATTTAATTATTTCTGTTTTTAAACTATTTGACAGAATTGCTTTCTCTGTATTTTTATTAAACTGAAGAAGTCCAATATCATGCTGAATGATCACTTCTGGTGTGACAGTCATTGAGGCTTCAACGTAATTCACTCTATCATCTCCACCATCCTTTACCGATTCGACTGCAAAACTAATGTTTTCTATAAATTCTTCCGTATCCTTCAAAGTTATACTGCTCGTTATCTCGTTATATTTCGCATTATTTAAATTAAGATCTTCCTCGTCTATTTTAGACTTAGTCTGAGATTGATTGCATTCCTCAGAACTATTCGAACATCCTTTAGCAGACTTTTCAAGGTATTCCTTGAAGTACTTACTGGATTTCTGCGTTGCTTTTTCCTGCAATTTCCGTCTTTTTCGCCCTTCAGCCCCAGACTCTTTTTTCGATGACAATATTCGGTTCATATTTCGTTATAGCTGGAAAATAAAAGCTCCAAAAAAACCTAAAAATAATAATATAAAGCATCTATTTATCTAATAAAATAAACTATTACTATCGACTGTAGGGTAAAATACTGGCTTATGTATTATGTAACTATAGATAAAGAACAATTAGTAAACGCTAAACCATAAATTAATCTTGATTCCTGTACAATGTAATACTTCTCGTAGCTCACTAAAACTCAACTGCCTCCATTTTCTTTTACAAAAATCATATTTTGCTATTCCTCATAAGAAGGGATAGAAAAAAAAATTGTGACAGTCTGCCGCCCGAATTATATTTTATTTTGTTTTATAACTTTTATTATTAAAATACTAATTAAATTTTATTTTATTTATAATATTTTTATTTAAAATTTAATTATTACAAAACTTATAAAATTATTACAAAACTTAGAATTGTAAAAGAGATTGCGCAACTTCTACGACCTAGCTCAAACTCTGATTGGAACTGATTTCGTTTGTTTTTCAAGCAAGTATTTATATTCATATATTCATGATCCTTTTTCTTATTTTTTAATTTATTAGTTTTATTTATATTTTGGTTTGTTTTTCTAAATTCAAATTGCGACCAAATGTCAAGTGGTTACATTTGGTGCACATTGGGTGATCAAGAAATCTCAAGTATTTAAGGGTTTCTTTAAAGTGACCAAATGTCAAGTGGTTGCATTTGGTCTATATTATTATAATTTATTAAGAAAAGAATTGAATGGACACTTGGTCCATTTTAGTGTTTAAGATGCAAGTACTTGAGATAAGGATATCTGGAAAACATAAAATATTTAATTTATGTGAAAAGTCATTATTTTGAATGAGGTGAAAGTTGAGATGTAACTCCCGCGGCATTGTTTTGATCAAAGCCATACTCCAAATCTTAGCTTATATACATTCTAGCTTCTTGAACAAGACTTATCATATCGGCGCTTACAGCCATCTATATATGGTACAAAATGGAAAAAAAATTCCTAGGCATGTGTCAAAAACAAACAGGAAAAATAAGCAAAAAAAAAACTGCAATTCGGTTCTGTTACAAATACTTTGTTTTTTATATGGTGAATTTTACTGAATTTGTAACTGAAAGTATCAAATTTATTTAACTACATAATTTATAAAATACAATATACAAAATCTATTTGTTAGTTTTTACCAAAGCTTGCGCCCTGTTGTGAAATGACGCCGATAGGCCGCTAAGCCGCTCTTAAAGAAAAAACTTAATCATCTTATTTTAAAATACGTGTTTGTTTTTATCATTATAAAAAAACATTAAGAAAATGTAATCGTACATTAATAGAAAATGGTGATTCAAAAAATTAATGTAATATATTAAGTAGTCTGCTCGGAAATATTTAAATCAGAATCACAAATCATATGTAGAAAAAATACACTGCGTGCGAAGTTTGGAAATCGCGGACAAGATTTAATAATATCTGATAAAATGTATTGATTCATAGTGGTTTATTTAAATTTTTAAATTTAATTATTTGCAATTTTGGCGCCCCCTTCGATAGGCGCCTAGGGCACGTGCCCTACCTGCCCCACCCTAGATACGCCACTGCTTGAGCCTACAGACATTCTTTTTCTGAACATTTAAATTGAGCTACAAAGGACTATATCTTTTTATTAGTTTGTGTCTCATTTTAACAATAGAGCATTCCCTCTAAAAGAGGTGCGCAGCATACATGCAGGTAAATATACGCGTGTGATTAAATGCGTATGTTGGATACGTCAAACGCACATGACTGATATCAGTTTTAGTATTACCAGCCTAAAATTAAAGAATTTTTTTTGGATGGTGTTGGTATTCAAAATTATTTTAGGTTTTCATTTTTCCATTTAAAGAAATATTACAAACTTTTGTATAAATTGTTTTATAAAATATAAATTAATCCTATTTAACCTTTATCCAAGTTAATTTTTCTTAAATTTCTAGCTATCTATTAGTTATTTTATTTTAAATAAATTTTTTTACAAAATATAAATTAAACTTATTTAATATGTATTTAACCCCTTGTGCAGTAATCACGAGTCTGACTCGTGTGAACTTATTTTTACTTAGTGAATCTGTCACGACTTAGACTCGTAATAACAATATAAATGAAACAACCAACTTTTTCCAATCAATTATTTCAGTCACATAATTTATTCAAATAAGTAAATCATTTCAAACAGATAATTATTTTTAAACAATTTAAACTACAAGGGGTTAAGTTAATTTTTTTAAAATTTCTTTGCTTCTGAAAATATTTTGTAATAAAATAATAAAATAACTTTTGCATCATTTTGTTCTTGGTACTCGTCTTTTTCAAAATTTATTTCTTTCTATGACGGATTTATAACACAAAATTCTAGTTTCAGTACTTTAATAATGGATTTTAACTATGAATATTAAGTAAAGTTTGTTAAAATTTAAATTTAAAGTCAACAAGAAAAGTAAAAATTACACTATAGAGTTTATTAAACTTAAATTGTAAACAATTAAAGTGCAAACTTCTATTATTGATCACTAAGCAATAAAGCAAGTTTAAACTTTCATTCAAACCTTAAAGAGGTCAAATGTTTAGTATATAAGAAATAAAAAATTGTTAATAAACCAGAGTATAAATTTAAACTTCTTTAATAAAAGACGGGCTTATTCCAGCCAAAAATTTTAATCTAGAAAAATTTTGCCTCATATAAAAATATATTTGCCATATTCATTTGAGTCTATAGACGTAAGACCAGCTTATTTTAGCTAAAACTTCTAGCCATTTATAAGAGAATTTCGACGATTGGTAAAAAATAAAGTGCTATATTATAAAAGACCAGTTCCTACCAGCTAAGACTTATAGAGCTTCACTTTATAATTAAGACATTCTTTGTGACCAAAGACTAGCCTAATCTGGCTAAAACTTTGGTGTTCAAAAATACTTCGAATATCCTGACATAGAGATAAACAGTTCAACCTTTTGCAGGGCGTCGATGTGTCCAGTCACATGTTGACAGAATTTTTATACAAAAATATAAATAAATAAATAAGAGAAAGTTCTTTTCATTTTCCATATAGTGTTTTCAGCATAGTGCTTTTTTTTATAAATAGAAAGTTAAATGTTTGTGTATTTAATAACATAGCACTTGTTTTTAAACATTTAAAGTTAAGGAGGTATTGTGTAACGAACCCTGTCTTGACTTGACTTTCTTTTGGCTATAAAATCTCTTTTTTTCTTTTGTTTTCTTTTCTATTCGCTTGCTAATATTTAGTTCAAAATAAAATTTCTTTTTACTATTTGCCGCCTTCAAAACGCACACTGCCAAAAGGGGGGATAGTTAATTGTTTTGTTGCGGAATTTTCGATTGTCGCCAACAGAATATGTACATATAGATATTACAGTGCGTAGCAGAGGAAAAGAAAAACAAAAGAAGTTCATGGCCTTCAACAAAAACAAGGCAAGTGGCATAAAGGCGCGCGAGTTACATATCAATTTTCACCTCATAAATTAAATATTTTATGTTTTCCAGATAAGGAAACATTGCATCTTGACCACCTAAATGGACCAAGTGTCCCTTAAATTCTTTTGTTTACAATAATAAAGACCAAATGTAACCACCTGACATTTGGTCACTTTAAACCCTTAAGTACATAAGATTTCTTGATCATCCAATGTGGACAAAATGTAACCACTTGACATTTGGTTGCAATTTAGATTTAAAGAAACAAACATAAATATAAGTAAAGTCATAAATTAAAGTCATAAATTAAAAAAAGAAAAAGGATCCTGAAAATAAATACTTGCTTGAGAAATAAACTTAAGCCATTCAGTTCCAATCAGAGCTTAAACTAGGTTGTGTAATCTCTTTTACAATTTTCATAAGTGTTTTAAATTTTATAAATTAAATAAGTTTATAAGTTTTGTAATTTATTAAGAATTAAATAAAATAAAGAAAAAAAATAAAATATTTTAATAATAAATAAAATTTAATTGGCGCAGTCGGTAGGACCCTTTGTAAAAACAAAAGGATCCAGTGAAACGAATTGTATTAACAAAAAATGTGAAGAATTTATTAATTGTGATAAAAGACATAAAGTCTTCGATTCAAATCGAAACATGACTACTATGGAACAATTAATTGTTCAAGTGACTTTGCTTACCCAAAAATTGGCCCTGCAGGAGGAAAAAATTAACAAAGCCGATCTAACGAAATTTGAACTAAGTGCCGATCAAATCATTCGCAATTTTAGTGAAATTACTGCATTCTCAGGAGAAGACTCATATAAATTAAAGTCGTTTTTGAAATCTGTCGAAGATGCCGAATCGTTATGCTGAGAAAACATTAACGTTGAAATTTCGCCCGAAACAAACCGTTCACCAACTGTTATTTTACGCAAAGGAATTAAAGGTATATAATTTAAAAGACTTATTTAATAGGTTAAGTAGTATTAAGTCAGAAGGTAGTGAAATCTGTGATTTCGACAATGAAAACGTATTCACATACGAATCGATTGACAAAGAATTAGTGCAAATTCTGAAATTAAAAGTGATTTCTATATTACAAGTTCAGATTGGTCAAAAAAAAACTTTATTTGAGCTAGATAATTCTCTTTGTCAATCAGAGGCTTACTATGGCAATGAAATGATCAAACATCAATTTCGAATTCACAGAGATCAAAAACTAGAAAACAAACTACAAAAAAAAAAACAAATAAATAAAGAAATAATTTTTATAATGATACTCAAAGAAATAAATATAACCCATTTCAAATTCATAACTCATCTAAATCTTATAACCAATCGAAACCGAATTTCCACCGAGCTAATAACAATTATAACAGAAACTCTGGACAATACAAACAACCAATACCTACACAAAACAGATCAGGATGGTACGGAAATAACAACAACCACTTAGAACACATGGAGGTTGATAATATATATAAAGGTTCTGAAATAGATCAAGAGGTAAATTTTACAAACGAGCATCGGAAAACAAACTACCAATTATAAAATTAACTTTTGAGAAAATAAGTAGAAAGTGCTTACTTGATACAGGATCGGATACTAGCCTAATTAAACCTAATTTGCTACCTTATAAAATTTTAAACTTACAAAAACCCCTTACATATAACTCATTTGGAGGACCAAATCACATAACGCAAAAAATAATCACCCCAATACCAAATGAATTAAAAAAGACAGGAACATTAGAATGGAAAATTTTCCCTCTAAAGAGTAGAAAATACGATGCAATAATAGGCATAAAATTTTTGACTGCTTTTGAATCAATAATAGATACACAAAACCATTATTTAGAAATTTTTTCTGAAACCAAAATTCCCTTCGAGGACATTAAAAATCCGAGTGAAATTGCTCAAGCAAATCACCTTGAACCAATAAATAATGCTAAGGAAGAAACATTAAATCGGATTAACCAAAATCATCTTAATACTGAGGAAAAATTTGAAATGAAAAAGTTGTTACACAAAAATAATGACCTATTCTTTACTGAAGGTGAAAACTTAAGTTTTACACATGAAATTCAACACTATATTAGATTAAAAAATGATAACTCCATTTATTGTAAAATCTATCGCTACCCACAAGTTCACGAAAAGGAAATCGAATATCAAATAAAGGACATGCTGAAACAGGGAATAATAAAAGAATCAAACTCTCCATACAATTCTCCCCTCTGGATTGTTCCAAAAAAAGCAGATAATTCTAATATAAAGAAATGGCGAATAGTCATAGATTACAGAAAACTTAACGAAATTACCATCGACGATAAATTTTCTATACCTAACATCGACAATATTCTAGATAAATTGGGAAAAGCACAATATTTCAGCACTATAGATTTAGCAAAAGGTTTTTACCAAATCCTTGTTTGGAGCCAAATCAAAATTCCAGCAGTTTTCTTGACAAAATTATATTTTATTATTATTATTTTTTTTTTTTTAACAGTGTAGCAATATTTTTAGTAGTGTTACCGCGTCGAATCTCTGAGCACATGGTCAACTTGACATGACGTCACAAACCAAACAAGTAAGTATATTATATTATAATTTGCTTTATTTGGTATTGGTAATTTGGTCTGTTTGATATTAGTGTACAAATAAACTCCGCCCACTGTATTAATCAGTTGCTATGGAGTTATTACTGTACAGATAAAACCTGATAAGCTCGATCATGGGAACTGAAATTTACAGTTCACCTAGATCCAGTTATTCTAGTATAAAAACCATGCACTTGCTGCAATGAGTTAGTATGCCTTTTGCTCTTCATGCTATTAGTTGTGATTTAAAATTCAAATATCCAAATTTTCCTCTAAACTCAGGGTTTTTGACTTGAGTTTTCCTTTAAATTCTCAGGGTTGTGACTTGAGAATTTTCTTAATTATAATATCAAGGTTCTGACCTGATATTATAATTTCCAATTCAATTTCTTTTTTTTTTTCTCTAAACTCAGGGTTTTTGACTTGAGTTTTCCTTTAAATTCTCAGGGTTGTGACTTGAGAATTTTCTTAATTATAATATCAGGGTTCTGACCTGATATTATTATTTCAAATTCTATTTCTTTGTCGCCTCTAAACTCAGGGTTTTGACCTGAGTTTCCTTTAAGTTCTCGGGGCTTTGACTTAAGAACTTTTCCAACAAAAATATCAGGGTTTTGACCTGATAAACTATAATCTCTGGGTTTTGACTTGAGATTATCCTAAAATGTAATCTCAGGGTTTTGACTTGAGACTCAAATCCTTTTATAGTGCAGTATTAAATTATCAGACAAAAACATAAAACATAAAGTAATTTATATTTTTTTTCTTAGTTTTTTACTCAACGTTGGAACGCGGTGAGCAGGTAAGTACTTATAATTTAATCAATTTTAATATATATTTATATATATATAACAAACTTATTGAATTAATATTTATTTTTCTTTTGGTTTAAATAAAATAAATATACAAAGTGTTAATGTGGTATTATTTAATATTCAAAACCCATCCCTAATAAACTAAGCTTATACAATTGAAAACAGAACCCTTCTCAATTTATAAGTGTGTTGTATTTTTTAAAATACACCCAACATTTTGGTCCTTCGAGCCGGATTGTGTGATTGGTTTTATAAGGTAAGTTTACAATATATTTTAACAAAATGCCTATTAACGCGCTTATCGACAAACAAACAGTTTTTTCCAACCTTATTAATAAATCTATCGTCAATTTCAAAAAAACAGCCATTCAGAAACGAACAAGATCTTTAGCAGAAGCTCGATTATCCGCTGTAGAAAAACTATGGGAATCGTATTCTGCGAATCATTGTGAAATTGAAATTTCTGCTTCACAAATATCTACCGAAGAATTAAATAAATATGAGTACTTTGCTAAAGATCAATATTCCGAGCAAGAAGAGAAATATTTTGACTATGTGGCCACGTTGAAAGATTTAATTAATTATGATCAGCACACTAAAACGTCTTTTAATCCCAACTTAAGTTCAGGAATACCCACAAGTTATTTACAGTTACCAAAGATAGCTATTTCTAAATTTACAGGTTCATATGATTCTTGGACTTCTTTTCATGATCTCTTTGTTGCTCTAATTCATGAAAACTATTCACTTTCACCAGCACAAAAACTACAATATTTAAAATCAAGTCTTTCTGGAGAAGCCGAAACCTTAGTCAAATATTACAAACTTTCTGATGCAAACTATGAAATTGCGTGGAAGGTACTTCGCGATAGATATCATAATCCACGAGCACTAGTTAAAGCACAGTTAAAATTAATGTGTAATCAATCTTCCTTGTCTGTTGAAACTGCCAAAAGCCTAAAAAGTTTATTAGACCTCACGATAGGATGTGTATCAGAATTAGAAAATATGGGGGTATCTACGAACGGTTGGGATCCTATATTGATTTTCATAATTTCACAAAAATTATCTCGTGAAACACAATCCTTATGGGAGGCTGAGCTTAAAGGCAAAAGTGAACTACCAACATTCGAGCAGTTTAAGTCATTCTTAGAATATCGTTTTAGAACACTTGAATCTATTTTAACAACCAGGTCTTCTGATTCAAAACCCCATGAAAATCTTTTCTCACCACGAAAAGCGCAATTACATACTCACAATAGTTACTCTGCTCCTTTGTGTACAGTGTGTAAGCAAGATCACAATATATATCAATGTTCTAAGTTCAAAAACTATGACATTGAATCACGAATCCAATTCATCAAATCCAAACGTCTATGCTTCAATTGCTTATCTAATCGACACTTTACACCACAGTGCATCAGTAAAAGACGTTGTTTTCCCTGCGGGAAGCTTCATCATTCACTCTTGCACCAAAAATATAATTTTAACAAGGATGTTTTGATGCATCCTGTTAAATCAAACGGCCCTGAAGGCCTAACTGCACCACTAACTAACAAGCAATCCTCAACTGTAAAGCCATCTGAAAAAACTTTACAATCTCTCTACAACTCTTTCAATCGACAAGCCTTGTTAGGTACAGCACTAGTTGACGTGCATTCTACATCAGGGGAAACATTTACATTGAGAGCACTCATTGATTCTGGTTCTCAAGTTTCCTTCATTACCGCAGCCGCTGCAGCTAAACTCAAGCTAAAAAAACATAAGTTATCCTTGCAGATAACAGGTGTTAATAATTCGAAAGCAACACATGTTAAGCATAAAGTAGCATTCATGCTACAATCTCGCTATGTTGCAATAAACAAAATCTATCTTCAAGCAATGGTAATTCCAACCATCACAGATCTCGCACCACCGCATATTATCAACCGTCAAAAATTGACGTATTTACAAAACCTTCAGTTAGCAGATCCCAATTTCTATCAACCAGGTAAGGTTGACCTACTATTAGGAGCAGATGCATACGGTAGCATCATCCTAGATGGTATTCGCAAGGGTCCAGCTGGCACGCCTGTAGCTCAAAACAGTATGCTAGGCTGGATTCTATTTGGCAGCACTGAAAATTCTTCTTCAAAAAAGGTAATATCATTATCAACGAATTTAATACCTCAAAACGAAGGTAGTCTGGACACACTTTTACGCCGATTTTGGGAAATAGAGAATATACCTAGCTCACCAAAATTAACAAAATCGGAGCAAGAATGCGAAGAATTTTATAAACGCACCTACAGGCGTCAAGATGACGGGCGTTTTGAAGTACGCCTTCCTTTTCTAAATAACGAGCAACCAGACCTTGGAAACTCATACTTCATGGCCTTACGAAGGTTTCTTAGTTTAGAAAAGCGCTTACAACGCGATCCTGCCATTAATAATGAATATAAGGCTTGTATCGACGAATATTTAAAATTGGGACACATGGAAGAGGTAACTGAAATGGTATCAGCAAATAAGTGCTATTACATACCGCATCATGCTGTCTTTAAGGACAGTACTACTACTAAGCTCCGCATCGTTTTTGATGCTTCCGCTATTTCTTCTAATGGCAAAAACCTTAACGACCAGCTTCATAATGGTAAAAAACTACAATCTAATTTGTTTTCAACCATTTTAAAATGGAGAAAACACCGGTATGCTATGTCCGCAGATATTGAAAAGATGTACTGTTGGATAATTAATAAAAAAAAAAAAAACAATAATTAAGAAAAATTAAATCTAAAGTAAAATTAAGCATAATTATGTCTGCATTGGAATTTGAAACTTTTGTTTATTTCAAATTTGATTCTGCTACTCGTGTAATTTAATACCGTGGAATGTTTCGATAGCTATAAGTAATGGGTCATTAGCATATAGTCCAAAAAAATGCATACTCGAAATTTGATACTGCAGACGTACAGTCGCAAATTGCATGAATTTTATCAATGCAATTATGTGCTGAGAATGCATTTTTTGGTACTATATAAATAAGATTTTTTGATAAATAAATCAGTAGTGTTTTGGATGTCACGGTTTTCATTTAATAGTAATTAGTCTAGCGTTTTCTAGACTTAACCAAAGAAACCTTCAAATATCTTAAGGAAACTAGCGTTTTCTAGTTCTCTCTTAAGTTAATTTATAACCAAACATTTTTTAGTTCAATTATATTATACACTAGCGTTTTCTAGTGAATTATAATATAAACTAGTGTTAATTAAATAAGAAACTAGCGTTTTCTAGTTTTTATAAAGAACATTTTTGGTGACCCCGACGTGATCCTGTGAACAGAAAATTAGTGAAGGTGAAAGTGTAAAAATTAGTGATTATCGAAATCCGAATATTCTGTCATGGGGTCAATAGAAGAATTAGTAGCTTCAGCAGCAGTCATTGCAAAGGAGATAGAGAAAGCAATAAGTTCGTTTCACAGGCAATTGCCTGAGAAGAAGCAATTGGCGTATCTACAAGATACATTAAACAATTTAAATCAACGATGGAAAAGCTTCGAAATTATTGATGACCGAATCCGGTCTGAATATGGTGACAATTTGAATCACCCTTACTTTGCTAACGACTATTATAACAAAATAAGAAAAGGTTACGAAGCCTTAAGTGAAGAGTTAATCAATTTAATACAACATTTAGAGGGTTCGAAGGGAGTTACTACTGCAGTAGAGCCTAAAACAACAACTATTGAAATTAGGAAAGGTGTAAAACATCAAGAAGAAGCTGTCATCACAACCGACACCTTTAAGGGCATAGAAAAACCAACAAACAACGATTCTCAGCGTTTAGTAAGAAAACAACTTGGAATAATGGCTGCAATAGAGAATTTATTGAAAAACATTGTACATGGCAACCTTCGATCAACGAGATACTGCGAAACAAAGTATGATAAAATCAAGGAGTATTGGGATGAAATAGAATCTATCAATAGCACGCTATGGGAATACACAGATAATTTGTCCAAAATAGGATATAACACAGAAACTTATTTTGATTTATCAGTACGGACACAAGATATGTTGATCTTGTTGAAAGAAAAAATTGATGAGACTAATAACAAATCTAACACAACTCAAGCAACTACAGACGAACATGAATCATTACGGCTTCCAAATTTGACCTTACCCCGGTTTGATGGGAATTACCTGAAGTGGAAGCAATTCTATGAATTATTTACACAAATGGTCCATAATAAAAACATAGCAAGTGCTCAAAAATTATGGTATCTATAAACCAACGTCACAAGAGAAGCAGAGAAACTAATCAGGCATTTAACAATTACAGACGGTAATTACTCAATTGCATGGAGTCTACTCAAGGATAGATTTGAAAATAACCGATTAATCGTCAATACCTTGATAGATAAATTGATGGCGCAACCTGCATAACTGCAGAATCCGCTTCCGGACTAAAGGCCTTGCATGATACCACAAAGGAATGCTTATTAAGCTTAGAAGATATGGGATTAACTGTAATGGAAAATTGGGATCCAATAATAATGCATAATTTAATAAAATAACTAGATGCCAATACTCATGCATTATATGAACAAACCTTGAAAACACCACGCGAACTACAATCAGTAAAAAGTCTATTGAACTTTTTAGAAATGCGATTTCAGGCACTAGAAGCATTTGGACAACGAACCAGAAGACAGCAAAATCCACCTAAGGCAGCCGCATTAATGATACACAGAAATAATGAATTACAATGTCCAATGTGTAAAAATTCACACGCAATCTATTTTTGTGAAAGGTTTAAAAGGTTATCACAACAAGAGCGTCAAATAAGGGCACGAGAGTTCAATTTATGTCTTAACTGTCTAAAAAAGGGACATAACTACAATCAGTGTCAGGCTAGAAATTGCTTAAAATGTAACAAAAAATATAATACTCTTCTTCATTTTGCAACAAATGAACAGAAAGAATTAAGGTCAGTTGACACTCATATTACGCGTACCCACGTTTCAACTCATATTTCCACAACTAAAATGCAGAAACAAGAAAGAGTAAAAGAACTTGATAAAACAAGGAGTAAGTTGAGTATCAAGCAAGAGGAAGCTTACAATGGATATGTCCTCTTAGGCACAGCGGCAGGATTGGTTCGAGATTTTACAGGGGAGCTAGTGCCATGCAGAATTCTTCTTGATTCAGGATCTCAACTCAATTTCATAACGGAAAGGCTACGACGTAAGTTACAATTAGGTAACACCCAAGTAAACATGAATATATTTGGGATAGGAGAATCCAAATTTAAACTAAATAAAAAATTAAATGTATCATTAAACTCTACAAATACCAACTTTTCAACTGAGTTAGAAGCATACGTTATTAAGGAAATTACAGCTCAACAACCATATCAATTTATCAATATCAAAAATTGGGAAATACCAACTGAAATCATATTAGCTGATTCTGAATTCAATAAACCTCAAAAAATTGACATGCTACTTGGAGCAGAACTCTATGGAGAAATAATAAAGAATGGACAAATAAAGCTAAAGGAAGGATTACCTATATTACAAAACACCACATTAGGTTGGATAGTTTTAGGCCGTATCGCAGATACTGAATATAAAACACCATTTTGTGGTATAACCAACATCGAGTTAGAACAAAAGCTACAAAGGTTTTTGGAGATAGAAGAATGTCCAGCTCGGAATATATTATCAACCTTAGACAAGAAATGCGAAGACTTCTTCGAGGCAACAACAACCAGGAATTCAAAGGGACGCTTTGTAGTCAATTTACCAATATTAGGGGATCCAAACTTAATTGGAGAATCAAAAAACATGGCATTCAAGCGATTACTATCCATGGAACGTAAGCTTGCACAAGATCGCTTGCTCAAACAAGAATATGCATATGGACATATGCGTGAAATCAAAGCTAATCAAATACCAGGACCTCATTGTTTCCTTCCACATCATTATGTACTCAAACCAACAAGTAGTACGACAAAATTAAGAGTAGTGTTCGATGCATCTGCTAAGACATCAAACAACCTATCACTTAACGATTTAATGGTGAGCGGACCAAAGATTCAAGACAACATTGAATTTATTATGTTACGATTTATAACAAAGCGATATGTGTTTACCAGTGATATTAACAAAATGTATCGACAAATTTTAATCGCCAAGGAGGATAGAAACCTACAGCTAATTATGTGGAGAAGATGTTCATCCGACCCAGTTAAATATTATCAATTATGTACAGTAACATATGGAACCAAGGCCGCACCATATCTTGCAATAAAATGTCTACGAAATTTAGCAAAAACTGAACAACACAATTATCCATTAGCAGCATCAGTAATGAAAGATTTTTATGTCGACGATATCGTCACCGGCAGTAATAACCTTGAAGAAGCTAAGGGTATACAAAGGGAAATAATTGCAATGTTAAAACTAGGTGGCTTTCGTTTGCATAAATGGTGTGCAAATCATCCAAGCCTAGTACGAGAACTACCTCCAGAGGATCTGGAAATCCAACTAAATTTCGCAGAATTGGAAGATGAGCAAGTCAAAACTCTTGGCGTTATTTGGCACCCCACAACAGATTTATTTGCTATTAAAACAAATCAGAAATTACGGCAAGATGTCACAAAGAGGACAATTTTAGCAGATATGGCACAAATTTTTGACCCTCTCGGTCTGATAAATCCAGTCATAGTTACTAGTAAGATATTCATACAAAGGCTATGGAAACTTAAACTGGATTGGGATGATGAACTTCCAGAAAAGGAACTCCAGTTTTGGCAAAAATTTAGAAGAGAATTAAAGGATTTAGATGAATTAAGAATGCCACGATATATGTTTGGGGATGAAGTCAGTATTAATGTTCAACTTCATGCCTTTGCGGATGCGAGTGAAAAGGCTTACGGAACTGCAATCTATCTGAGATCCATCGATAAGCATGGAAAATTAACTGTTCGATTACTTTGTGCAAAATCAAGAGTAGCACCAGTAAAACCAACAACTCTACCAAGATTAGAATTATGTGCAGCATTACTAGCACACAATTAGTACGACAAGTAACAGAAAACGTTCAATTAGCTATCAAGGAATGCTGGTATTGGACTGATTCCCAAATTGTAATAGCTTGGATAAGGGGGGATGCATCATCGTTGAAGACATACGTAGCAAATCGAGTGGCAACAATACAAGAAATCACAGGAATAAAAAGTTGGAGCTATGTGAACACAAAACAAAATCCTGCTGATTTAGTATCCAGAGGTGTATCACCAAGTCAACTAAAAGGATTAAAAATATGGTTCGAAGGTCCAGAATTTTTAAAAACACAATGTTCCAAGTGGCCGAGAGAAAACGTACAAATAGTAAGAGTTCCAGAAGAAGAAAAAAATGACCGGTTTACATTCAGCGTGAGCAATGGAATAAAATATAAGCCTGATAACGATGAACACTCACTATACTGCATAGAACATTCAAATTCATTCAGAAAATTACATCGAGTAATGGCATGGATAATTCGAGCTGTACAACACTTCAAGGGCAATAGATCACGAGAGCAGCTACTATCGGTTAAGGAGTTAGATAATGCTCGTACAACAATAATTTGAACAATGCAATTGCAATCATTTAATGAAGAATTAAACTTGCTTAAGAAAAATCAACAATTGCATAGGTCAAATAAGTTAGCGAAATTAGTACCCTTCCTTGATGCATCAGGATTGATGCGAGTTGGAGGAGGGTTACAATCAGCTGATCTCAATTACGGTGCAAAACATCCAATTCTACTACCAGCTGAAAATTTCATTACCAAATTAATACTAATTAATCCACACAATACACATTTACACGCAGGACCACAGGCTTTACTAGCAATTTCACGACAAACCTATTGGATAATGCAGGGTCGAACGATAACAAGATCAGTAGTGAATAACTGTTTAACATGTGCAAAAACTCAGCAAGGAAAATGGGTCTGCAACGACAACGAAAAGACAGAGCTATTTGCAAAATATCTATCAACAGTATTTACTCCACATGACATACAGTCCAATGTAAACACAACTCCAATATACCAACCATCAAAAATAATTAAAAAAATATCAGCCACAGAAATAGCTCTTGAGATAGATAACAATCTCAATGTTAAAAAAGCATCCGGAGTGGATGAAATATCTCCCAAACTACTCAAAGAACTACCTGCAAAAGCAATTACACTGCTCACATACATCTTCAACGCTTGCATAAGACTTCAATATGTTCCGGAAAGCCTCAAAACAGCCAAGATAATCATGATACAAAAACCAGATAAGTCAGCTGAGGACATCTGCTCATATAGACCAATCTCGCTTCTACCAACAATCGCAAAATTGTTCGAAAAGCTACTAATAAAACGACTTAAGCCATACATAGACGTTCCTGACTTCCAGTTCGGATTTAGAAGTGGACATTCGACCATTGATCAAGTTCATAGAGTCACGAGTATAATTGAACAAGCATTCGAGGAAAAAAAATACTGCACTGCAGTATTCCTAGACGTTTCTCAAGCATTTGACCAAGTATGGCATAGTGGACTGATTCACAAAATGAGCTTGCTGTTGCCAGGGAATCTGTGTAAACTACTAGAATCCTACATCACAAACCGCAAATATAGAGTAATAAATGAAGAGGCTATGTCAAACACTTACACTATGAAAGCAGGAATTCCACAGGGTAGCGTGCTAGGTCCGCTGTTGTACCTCTTATACACTACAGATCTACCTACTTCAGAAAATACATTCGTGGATACTTTCGCAGACGACACAGTAATCCTAGCGAGCGATGTGTCGCAGGCCAAAGCAGGAGAAAAACTACAACGGACATTAAACAACGTCAACAAATGGACCAACGATTGGAAAATTAAGCTCAACAGAACCAAATCAGTCCAAGTGACATACACACTGAAGAGGAAAAACAATAACCTCAACATATATCTTGACGGTGAACGAGTCCCTCAAGCTGAATCAGCTAGATACTTGGGCCTCCACCTAGACTCTAAACTTAATGGAAGCACCACGTGAGGCAGAAAGCTAAACAGATTAAACATCAAACAAGCAAATTATACTGGCTAATAGGGAAGCATTCTCAACTTGAACTAAAAAACAAAAGGTGGTTATACCTGTCTATAATTAAACCAATCTGGACTTACGGTATTCAGATATGGGGATGTACACGCAAATCAAACAGGGAAATCATCCAAAAATGCCAAAATAAGTTCTTGAGATTGATCACGAACGCGTACAGATTTATAACGAACAAAGAACTCCATCACGACCTAAAAATTAAATGGGTTGAAGAGGTCATTCACGAATATGCGACCAGACATGAGACACGGCTTCTATATCACACCAACATAGAAGCAATTAAATTACTTGATATATCTGGACAACTGAGAAGACTTCAGCGCACCAAGCCACATGAACTAACATACAAAACGTAACATTATCATAGGGAACTGATCACTGGACAGCACTCCCACACTGAACAATAACTTAAATAACATATAGCTAATTATCAATAATACTAATAAATTAATTAAGATTAAGATTGTAGTAAGTAAAGGAATGTTTAAAAAAAAAAAAAAAAAAAAATGTGCAAAAACACGTCCTCGATTACAAAGCCAACAAATGGGGAATTTACCATCAACAAGAGTACAGAAGGCATGTCCATTTTGCAACACAGGGGTAGATTTTTGTGGCCCTATGTATACTCACTTCAGAATACGGGGAAAACATCCGCAAAAGACATACATTGCAGTATTCTGCTGCTTTGCAACAAAGGCGATACATTTGGAAGTAGTTTCGGATTTGAGCACTGAAGGTTTTCTAGGTGCATTAAGAAGGTTTGTAGCACGACGAGGACATTGCGAAAATATCTATTGCGACAATGGCCGAAACTTTGTAGGTGCTAGAAGACAATTAGAAGAAGTAGCAAACATGCTTCAAAGTGACAGTGCACGAAGGAAAATTGTGAATTTTGTTGGGGATAAAAGAATTCAATTTCACTTTATACCACCCAGATCTCCTCACTTTGGTGGACTATGGGAGGCTGCTGTAAAATCGACGAAAACTTTACTACAAAAAACTATAGCGTCTGCAGCAATTACATACGAAGAACTTTGTACAGCTACCAGTGAAGTTGAAGCTATATTAAACTCAAGGCCATTAACAGCGCTATCAAACGATCCTAATGACTTAATGGCTCTAACACCAGCAAATTTCTTAATAGGCGAACCTCTAACTACTACGATCGAATCAAATCATGTAGAAAACAAAATGTCACTACTATCAAGGTGGCAGTTGGTGAGCTATATCAAAAACGAATTCTGGCGTCGTTGGTCATCAGAATACCTTAGTGAGCTTCAGAAAAGAGCTAAGTGGATAAAAGCATATCCTAATATGAAGCCTGGAACTTTAGTCACTATCAAGGATGAAAACCTTCCTCCTGCAAAATGGTCAATGGGAAGAGACGTCGAATCATTTCCAAGTCCTGATGGGAAAGTACGAGTCGTGGATGTAAAAACAGCCACAGGTATTTATCGACGCGCAATTCACTTACTCTCACCATTACCAGTCGAAACTGAAGAACCAAGTTCAACCAAAGGGATCACAGATGAAGATATATCAGACGAAGCTAAGGCAAAAAAAAGGAAAGGAGGATCATTAAAATCAAATGTGGCAAAGGTCCTTTTACTGGCAACATTGGTATTACCAATGTACTCTTCAAGTTATGCTTTAAATATTTCGTTAGCCAATCAAGGATCAATGACAGGAAAATCAATAGAAATAACAAAATTTCAACATAACGCAGGAATATATTTTGACAGAATTGGGCAATCATATTTAGCAAGCAGTTACTGGAATATTATGATTTATTATGATTTAACAGAATATAAAGCAACAATTAATAGCATAGAGCAAATATTGCTACAATTAATAAGGCTCAGTGGATTCATAGAACACAATCAAAGTTATCAGCAAATAATAAAGCAATATGCAAATAAAATAGAACAAATCAAAAGCAACAATGTAATGTTCGAAAGCCCAAGAAGACAACGTAAAAATCGTGCCTTACTGAACATAGTGGGTACCATCGCACATAAATTATTTGGTGTATTAGACGAAGAATATGCCGCACAAATGGAAACGACAATTGATATGGTCAAGGATAACGAAAATTATCTTCACGAATTGATAAAAAATCAGACAACAATATTAGATTCCACGATGAATATTATAAAAAAGACTGAAGAAGATAGATTGAATTTAACAAGTGAAATTAAGGCAGGATTAAAACAACAATATGATAGGTTAACCAATATGAATGCTGAAATGCAAAGCCAGAAGGGGATTCAGGCATTTAACACATTAGCTATTCTAACGAATTAACTAATAAGTGAAGTTGAACTCATGCAAGAGATGGTTCTTCAAGTCATCATCGATATTGAACATGGAAAAATGAATCCACTCATCATAACAGCGCAACAGCTAAAAAGACAAATATCTTTAATAAGAGAAAACTTACCTCCGAATTTACAACTCCCAATAGCTAACAAACAAATATCGCTGTCGAGTTTATACAAATTGATGAGTATGCGGTACCAGATAAAAAATAATTATGTACTCTTCACAGCAAATCTACCTCTAGTTAGGGTAACTGAATTTGACCTATACCATCTGATTCCATTGCCTACATTACTCAATGAAACACACGTTTCCATCACACCTGAATTAGACTTTATCATGTCAAACATTTATAAGGATAACTTCTATTTGTTATCTTACGAGGAATATAAGCATTGTACGGAATTGGTAACTAGAGAATATATATGCGATGAACATAGAGCACTCATAAATAAGTTGGAAAATATAAAGCATTGTGAAATTAGTCTATTTCTGCATGAAGAGGCAACAGCCAATTGTGAAGTGAGAATCAGTAAACCAGCTAGAATATGGATCCGTTTGCAAGCAACTAACAGGTGGTTATTTTCCCTGGATCAAAATTATACCGTTCATATTGTATGTAATCAAAGATATATAACAGCAGTAATGGAGGGATCTGGAGTGTTAACATTACAACCTGGATGCACGTTAAAAAATGAAGATTTGACTATTTCCACAGGATCAATCTTACATACTAAGGGAGCTAATCAATCATTTCAACCAGTAATAAACTTAACAATGTATGATATTCGACGTAAGGCGTGGAACAACACAGTTGTTATTCAATCAATAAACCATACGGAAGAAATAAGGAGGATTAAGGACAATATAATAAGTTTAAGTAAACATCAAGACAACCTTAAGGACATTAAGAAACATAATGTACATCAACTGACGGTTGGATATTCTTCCATTGCAGGGCTGCTGATCATTATTGGATTTTTTGCGGTGCGTTGGTGCTGCAAAAAGACAGCCAGAGTCAACTTACAACGAAACATTCCGCAACCGGCTCCACGAACTGTATAAAATAAATTTTTGGTTGTTGGTTGAGACCTGCGGCTCAAGGGGGGCAGAATGTTGGATAATTAATAAAAAAAAAAAAAAAAACAATAATTAAGAAAAATTAAATCTAAAGTAAAATTAAGCATAATTATGTCTGCATTGGAATTTGAAACTTTTGTTTATTTCAAATTTGATTCTGCTACTCGTGTAATTTAATACCGTGGAATGTTTCGATAGCTATAAGTAATGGGTCATTAGCATATAGTCCAAAAAAATTCATACTCGAAATTTGATACTGTAGACGTACAGTCGCAAATTGCATGAATTTTATCAATGCAATTATGTGCTGAGAATGCATTTTTTGGTACTATATAAATAAGATTTTTTGATAAATAAATCAGTAGTGTTTTGGATGTCACGGTTTTCATTTAATAGTAATTAGTCTAGCGTTTTCTAGACTTAACCAAAGAAACCTTCAAATATCTTAAGGAAACTAGCGTTTTCTAGTTCTCTCTTAAGTTAATTTATAACCAAACATTTTTTAGTTCAATTATATTATACACTAGCGTTTTCTAGTGAATTATAATATAAACTAGTGTTAATTAAATAAGAAACTAGCGTTTTCTAGTTTTTATAAAGAACATGTACAGAATGATTAATTTAAATAAAAATGATCATAGCTATCAAAGAATTTTATGGCGAGATCACCCTTCAAAACCAATAAAAGACTACGTTTTGAATACTGTCACATTTGGCATCAAGCCATCTCCTTTTTTATCCATCCGATCTTTGCATCAATTAGCCAAAGATGGAGCAAAATCACATCCCTTAGCATCATCAGTCATAGTAAAGGATTTTTATGTTGATGATGCAATAACCGGGGCATCCTCTCTAGAACAAGCACTAGAAATTCAATCCCAGCTCATCGACCTGTTGAAATCGGCGGGATTTAATTTAAGAAAATGGGTTGCAAATGATCAAAAACTTATGAAAAATATTCCCCACGAAGACAGAGAAAAGAAATTTCCATCAACGTTTTCAGATGATGAGTCAATCAAAGCATTAGGTATCCATGATATTCTTACTATTCAATCTCCGAAAACTGATAATGGTCCACTAACAAAACGATTTATATTATCTTGCATAGCCAAACTGTTTGATCCTTTAGGTTGGATATCACCAATAATCATAACTGGAAAAATCTTAATGCAAAAGTTATGGTTATCGGGATGCTCATGGGATGATCCTATACCCGAAAATTTAGCTACTGAGTGGAATAAATTCAACTCTGAGCTATATTATATTAATCAGATTCAAATTCCGAGATGGATACATCTAACTTCATCTTATTCCAATTGTCAGCTACATGGATTTTCTGACGCTTCTATACATGCATACTCCGCAGCTGTTTATATACGTGTTATCGATGACTGTGGGGAAATTCATGTAAATCTTGTTACCGCTAAAAGCAAGGTTGCCCCGACCAAGCCAGTCACTTTACCCCGTCTAGAGCTCAATGGAGCTGCTCTGCTGTCTATGTTAATAGTTCAAACCCAAACTGATTTGGAGCTAAAAAACGTTCCAGTTTATGCATGGACAGATTCTACTATTACCTTATCCTGGGTTAAAAGTGACCCCAGAAAATATAAAACATACGTTGCCAACCGAATAGCAAGTATACATGAATCCATACCTATAGAAGCCTGGAATCACGTTCGATCTAAAGATAATCCTGCTGATTATAACTCTCGAGGAATTGAACCCTCCACACTAGCTAATTTACCCTTATGGTGGCATGGACCATCATGGCTAAACAAACCTGAATTTCAATGGGTTATTAACAATCAAATTCATGCAACCTCTGTCGTTGAAGAACAAAAAAGACACTTTAAATTGTCTTTCTACCGAATTTATTGATAATCTCTTTCTTAAATTCTCAGCATTTTCCCGTCTAATAAGAACATTATCTTACTCCTTAAGATTTTATTACAATCTTAAACTAAAGCGTTCCGTACGCACAACTGGTTTTTTAACTTCAGATGAGCTTCAACAAACGAAAATTCGAATATTGAAACTAGCTCAAATGTCTGAATATTTATCTGAAATACGAGACCTTCAAAACAATAAGTCTGTAAATTCAAAAAGCACATTAATCACGTTAAATCCGTTTCGCGATCACACAGGGCTACTACGAGTTGGTGGAAGAATTTCTAATTCCAACCTCTTCTATGCTACAAAACATCCCATAATTTTGCCCAAATCTTTTAACCATATTACCTCATTGATTATACGCCATTTTCATCATCAAACTCTTCATGGCGGAGTTGAATCAACCTTATCTGCTCTTCGGAATGAATATTGGTTATTACATGGAAGAAGAAGTGTACGACAATTTAATACACCAGTGTGTTATATGCTTTAAACAAAAACCAAAATCTAATACCCAATTAATGGGTAATCTACCTGCATGTCGCATAACTCCTTCACGTCCGTTTTCACATACAGGTATAGACTTTGCAGGACCGCTTAATATAAAAATGTCAAAACATCGGGGAAACCGTCTATACAAAGGATATATATGCTTATTTATATGCATGGCTACAAAGACAATTCATTTAGAACCAGTATCAGATTTAAGTTCCAATGCATTTCTTGCTGCATTTCAAAGATTTATAAGCAGGCGAGGCCTATGTACAGATATTTATTCCGACAACGGTACCAACTTCGTTGGTGCAAAAACCCTTTTAGATAAAGATTTAAATGCTGCAATAAAAACAGCAAAACTTTATACCGCTGAACAAATTGCTAACAAAGGCATCACTTGGCACTTCAATCCTCCGTCAGCCCCTCATTTCGGTGGACTCTGGAAGCTGGAGTCAAATCCGTAAAATACCATCTAAAACGAATACTTGGTAATACTTCATTGACCTTTGAAGAATTATCTACAATATTGGCTCAAATCGAAGGATGTCTTAATTCACGACTATTGTGTAGACTTTCTGAAGACCCTAATGATGATCAAGTACTTACTCCAGGGCATTTTTTGATAGGTACTTCTATAAATACATATCCTGAGGGACCAGTCAACATGAATTCACATCCAATCTCTAGGTGGAATTTTTTGAATCAACTAAAACATCATTTTTGGCAAAGATGGTCAAAGGAATATCTTGTTCAACTTCAAAATCGGCCTAAATGGAAATCTGAAGAACGAAATCTCAAAATTGGGGATCAAATTGGGGGTCATCATTAAAGAAAACAATATGCTCCCAGGTAGGTGGCCCTTAGGAAAAATTGTAAGCACCCATACAGGCCCAGACAATTTAATTCGTGTAGTCTCTATACAAACTCCAACTAATACAATCATTAGACCGATTCACAAAACTTGTTTATTGCCTAGCAATAACAGTTGCTCTGATAAATAATTTCAATTTGTTTATCACATTTGTCTTAAAATTTCAAATTAACCGTTAACCCTTTTTTCTATAAATAAATCTCTTATAATAAACACTGATTAGTTGATCTTCAAAAGTGCTTAAAATAACAAGTGAATTCTAAAATATTAAATTTCTTTGTGTTTTTTATTAACATTTTCAATATTAAATTTCTTTGGGTTATTAACATTTTCAATATCAGGTAATTAAAGCATTTCCTAAACCTAACTTATTCTAATTTACTTGTGTTCAGAAATGTCAACACCTGAAACTTCTGATCGGCCTTCAACGCCGAGTCAGAATATTGATCGGCCTCCAACGCGAAATATCGGGCGAAATATCGAGCGGCTCTTCATACAAGCGCCAACCACCTAAGCTACAACCCCAATAATTTCAGTAACTAGGGGTTTGAACATAATGACGTTAAACAAATCAAATGTCATCGTTGAAATTTCGGATGACGAGGATACTGCATCCAATCGCACTCATAGTAGGACAGAAGGGGTCAAAGGTAGAACAAACACTACGTAATTTAAGGGTACCCCTAAGGAGGTCAGAGTCCTAAAAAACATGGTCATCAGGCACGCTGATAAAAACCCTGAAGATCGTCTGATGATCATGATAGAGGACGATGGGATAAGGTATCCAGTTTTCATTCCTAAGGAAAAATTATTAAATTAAAAAAAAAGAAAATATCGCACCAAGCTGCCAACTGGTCGTAGGGTGAATGTCAAAATGACGAAAGAGGGCAAAATAAAATTTTTATTACCCTAATTTACTTTTTATTTAACCCAACTAATCCATATTTTTCTCTATTTTTTTTTTCGTTAAAAAAAAAAAATAATAATAATAAAATCTTTCAACGGGGCCCAGTATGTTTGGAGCCAAATCAAAATTCCAGCAGTTTTCTTGACAAAATTATATTTTATTATTATTATTTTTTTTAACAGTGTAGCAATATTTTTAGTAGTGTTACCGCATCGAATCTCTGAGCACATGGTCAACTTGACATGACGTCACAAACCAAACAAGTAAGTATATTATATTATAATTTGCTTTATTTGGTATTGGTAATTTGGTCTGTTTGATATTAGTGTACAAAATAACTCCGCCCACTGTATTAATCAGTTGCTATGGAGTTATTACTGTACAGATAAAACCTGATAAGCTCGATCATGGGAACTGAAATTTACAGTTCACCTAGATCCAGTTATTCTAGTATAAAAACCATGCACTTGCTGCAATGAGTTAGTATGCCTTTTGTTCTTCATGCTATTAGTTGTGATTTAAAATTCAAATATCCAAATTTTCCTCTAAACTCAGGGTTTTTGACTTGAGTTTTCCTTTAAATTCTCAAGAAATTGATAGGACAGAAGGGGTCAAAGGTAGAACAAACACTACGCAATTTAAGGGTACTCCTAAGGAGGTCAGAGTCCTAAAAAACATGGTCATCAGGCACGCTGATAAAAACCCTGAAGATCGTCTGATGATCATGATAGAGGACGGTGGGATAAGGTATCCAGTTTTCATTCCTAAGGAAAAATTATTAAATTCAAAAAAAAGAAAATATCGCACCAAGCTGCCAACTGGTCGTAGGGTGAATGTCAAAATGACGAAAGAGGGCAAAATAAAATTTTTATTACCCTAATTTACTTTTTATTTAACCCAACTAATCCATATTTTTCTCTATTTTTTTTTTTCGTTAAAAAAAAAAAATAATAATAATAAAATCTTTCAACGGGGCCCAGTATGTTTGGAGCCAAATCAAAATTCCAGCAGTTTTCTTGACAAAATTATATTTTATTATTATTTTTTTTTTTAACAGTGTAGCAATATTTTTAGTAGTGTTACCGCATCGAATCTCTGAGCACATGGTCAACTTGACATGACGTCACAAACCAAACAAGTAAGTATATTATATTATAATTTGCTTTATTTGGTATTGGTAATTTGGTCTGTTTGATATTAGTGTACAAAATAACTCCGCCCACTGTATTAATCAGTTGCTATGGAGTTATTACTGTACAGATAAAACCTGATAAGCTCGATCATGGGAACTGAAATTTCAGTTCACCTAGATCCAGTTATTCTAGTATAAAAACCATGCACTTGCTGCAATGAGTTAGTATGCCTTTTGTTCTTCATGCTATTAGTTGTGATTTAAAATTCAAATATCCAAATTTTCCTCTAAACTCAGGGTTTTTGACTTGAGTTTTCCTTTAAATTCTCAAGAAATTGATAGGACAGAAGGGGTCAAAGGTAGAACAAACACTACGCAATTTAAGGGTACTCCTAAGGAGGTCAGAGTCCTAAAAAACATGGTCATCAGGCACGCTGATAAAAACCCTGAAGATCGTCTGATGATCATGATAGAGGACGGTGGGATAAGGTATCCAGTTTTCATTCCTAAGGAAAAATTATTAAATTCAAAAAAAAGAAAATATCGCACCAAGCTGCCAACTGGTCGTAGGGTGAATGTCAAAATGACGAAAGAGGGCAAAATAAAATTTTTATTACCCTAATTTACTTTTTATTTAACCCAACTAATCCATATTTTTCTCTATTTTTTTTTTCGTTAAAAAAAAAAAAATAATAATAATAATAAAATCTTTCAACGGGGCCCAGTATGTTTGGAGCCAAATCAAAATTCCAGCAGTTTTCTTGACAAAATTATATTTTATTATTTTTTTTTTTTAACAGTGTAGCAATATTTTTAGTAGTGTTACCGCATCGAATCTCTGAGCACATGGTCAACTTGACATGACGTCACAAACCAAACAAGTAAGTATATTATATTATAATTTGCTTTATTTGGTATTGGTAATTTGGTCTGTTTGTTATTAGTGTACAAAATAACTCCGCCCACTGTATTAATCAGTTGCTATGGAGTTATTACTGTACAGATAAAACCTGATAAGCTCGATCATGGGAACTGAAATTTACAGTTCACCTAGATCCAGTTATTCTAGCATAAAAACCATGCACTTGCTGCAATGAGTTAGTATGCCTTTTGCTCTTCATGCTATTAGTTGTGATTTAAAATTCAAATATCCAAATTTTCCTCTAAACTCAGGGTTTTTGACTTGAGTTTTCCTTTAAATTCTCAGGGTTGTGACTTGAGAATTTTCTTAATTATAATATCAGGGTTCTGACCTGATATTATATTTTCCAATTCAATTTCTTTTTTTTTTTCTCTAAACTCAGGGTTTTTGACTTGAGTTTTCCTTTAAATTCTCAGGGTTGTGACTTGAGAATTTTCTTAATTATAATATCAGGGTTCTGACCTGATATTATTATTTCAAATTCTATTTCTTTGTCGCCTCTAAACTCAGGGTTTTGACCTGAGTTTCCTTTAAGTTCTCAGGGCTTTGACTTAAGAACTTTTCCAACAAAAATATCAGGGTTTTGACCTGATAAACTATAATCTCTGGGTTTTGACTTGAGATTATCCTAAAATGTAATCTCAGGGTTTTGACTTGAGACTCAAATCCTTTTATAGTGCAGTATTAAATTATCAGACAAAAACATAAAACATAAAGTAATTTATATTTTTTTTCTTAGTTTTTTACTCAACGTTGGAACGCGTTGAGCAGGTAAGTACTTATAATTTAATCAATTTTAATATATATTTATATATATATAACAAACTTATTGAATTAATATTTATTTTTCTTTTGGTTTAAATAAAATAAATATACAAAGTGTTAATGTGGTATTATTTAATATTCAAAACCCATCCCTAATAAACTAAGCTCATACAATTGAAAACGGAACCCTTCTCAATTTATAAGTGTGTTGTATTTTTTAAAATACACCCAACATCCTTCTCAGCAAAGAAGACAGAAAAAAAACAGCTTTTTCAACACCATTGGGACACTACGAATTCATTCGTATGCCCTTTGGCTTGAAAAACGAACCAGCAACTTTTCAAAGGTTGATGAATTCTTTACTTCGAGAGTACATTAATAAAATTTGCGTAGTGTATATACTAATTTTCAGCACATCCATCCAAGAACATGCGATCAATATTGATAAAATATTTAACAAACTTTGAAACGCAAACTTGAAAATACAAATAGATAACTGCAATTTCTTTTGTAAAGAAACTGAATATTTAGGACATGTACTAACAACAAATGGAATAAAGCCTAATCCTAAGAAAATCCAGGATATTGTTGAACTAAAGCTCCCAACAACACAAAAACAGATAAGGTATTACAGGTATTACAGGCTATTATAGAAAATTCATAAAAGATTACGCTCGAATAGCCAAACCTCTAACTAAGTATTTAAAGAAAAACACCCAAATTAATAAACTAAACTCTTATATCAATGCTTTTGAACAATTAAAAATTCTAATCACTTCACATCCTATACTTAAGTATCCGGAGTTTAATAAATCTTTTGAGGTTCATACAGACGCAAGTCAATTCGCATTAGGTGCCGTGTTACTACAAGATAATCACCCGGTTGCTTATGCTAGTAGAACCCTAAACACTCATGAAATAAGATACAGTACAACAGAAAAAGAACTTTTAGCGGTGATATGGGCAATAAAATATTTTCGACTATATATTTATGGTAAAAGTTTTGAACTCCGAACAGACCACCAAGCTTTAAAATGGCTTCATACCAAATATTTGGGTAAAGATTTAAGCCCAAGATTACAACGATGGATTTTGTCGCTAGGCGAATATAATATAAAAATTGAATACTTAAAGGGTAAAGAGAATAAAATCACCGACTTTCTTAGTCGAATTAATGCAGAGGAACATGAAATTAAAAAACTAACTAAAACAAATAATTTTAATAACGAAATAATAACTTCAAATTCGGAAGAAAATATCAATAACAATGAACATGATAAGGATACTAGAAATATATATATATATGTGATGTATATATATATACATATATAGATCAAATATAAAAAAAAAAAAAAAAAAAAAGATATGTATATAGTAATATAAACAAAAAACACAAAAAAAAAAAATATATATATATATATATATGTGTAATATAGATATATGTAAATATATATATAATAATATATATTTAAATATATATTTAAAACATATTTTCACAGAGGCAAATGAACCTCGGTGAAGGTGTGATTTTTGCCTAGTTCGCAAAAGCATATTTTCACTGGGGCATATTGGCCCCTGTGAAAGTGTGCTATTATTGAATTTTTTTTTGCAAAAATATTATTTTACATAATGTGCAGAAACATATTTTCACTGAGAGAAATGAACCTCAGTGAAAATATGCTTTCCTTAGTTTTTTTTTTTTTGGAAAATACTTAGTTTAAAGAAAAGTGGGAGTAAGAATTTTTCAATATAAATAGGTGTAAATTAGAAATAAGAGAGTCAGTCTTTGTTTTTTAATCAATTCAAATAAATCGCTTGTGAGACCGGCCGAATCAGGCCAAGACTTCACCTAAGCGATCGTTGTTAAAAAGAAAAAATTTAAATTAATAATCTTAGAAAAATAATAACATAATTATTTTAAGAAGAAAAAGGGGACTTAGAAAAAATTGCTTGTGAGACCGGCCGAATCAGGCCAAGACTTCACTTAAGCGATCGTTGTTAAAAAGAAAAAAATTTAAATTAATAATCTTAGAAAAATAATAACATAAATATTTTAAAAAAAAAGGGGACTTAGAAAAAATCGCTAAGTGAAATTAAACCTAAGACGTTTTATATGTTAAAAATAAAATTGTCCAACTTAAGTAAGAAATAAAACATAAAGGGAAGAACAAAAAAAAATATTTCTTTAGCTAAGTGAAAATTATCAATTAAAAAATAAATAACATTTTTATACATTATAAATCCTTGTGATTCTGCCCCTCAACACTAGTTGATCCTATTTATAAACATTTCTAATCCCTATCCCTAATAGGAAAACCACCTCATTTCTCGTAGAAGCATAAGACCGGCACACACCACGGTGCCATTTGCATACAGAGGTAGGTCTGGCAAAATCCTTGTGATTCTGCCCCTCAACACTATTCGATTCTGACATCCCCGAATTAAAATGTTCTTCCCACAGGAAACACGATGTCATCCGAGGAGTTCAGACGGGAATTGGCAGCCAACCCGTACGCCGGACCCCGTCCTATCTCTATACAAGAGTATCGAAGACGCCAAATTGCGAGACAGGAGGAAGAGAGAATCCGGCGCTTGGCACAACCAGTTCCAGCGGAACCACCGTGCTCCTCCCCGCAACAAGCACCTCTCCAGGCAAAATCAACCAACGGCAGGGGCAGGAAGAAAAACAAGCGTCGTGGAGTCCGTGTACGGCTACGTATCCAGATCGCCCGACTCCACGAACAGATTGTCGCAACATTTAAAGGATGTTTTCTTACCGCAAGATCAGAGAGTCTTGAGATTAGATTAATAAACTATCGCTAGCTCAACGAACCTACCAACAAATGAGAATTTAGCTTGATGTCATCTCGAGGTATCGAGGAAGGAATCGAAAGCGACCTAAATACCCCGATAACCAGAGGAAAGGCGAAAATATCCTTAACCCAAGGGTTACAAGAATTCTCTAGTCTCATTGACCCGTTTCGTTCGAGGACCCAGAACCCGAAGACGTAGAAAAAAGGTTAACCCCGAGACCAGAAAAGCAAACCCGCCTAAAGCAAATTAAAAAAATTTTTTTATCGAGAAAGCAACAAGCCAACGCGGTTAAAGGCACTACAACGTCAAGTTCAACACACAAAATATATCAAATCCCTTCAATACAGACTGGTTAACTGCGTTCTGGCAAACCTTTCAAACGGCGATCTAATTCATTTTTGGGATTCGACAGCAACAAAACTAGGGACATCCCTCTAAAAACTACTCATAATACAACATGTCTGTAGATATATGTAAAATAAACACGCTAATCTGTACAGGCATTCCTCTGTTAACCGGTGAAAGCGGCCCAAATCTACTAAATGAAATTAACTCATTCCTAAAATGTTGTTCACACACCATGGCTTGCTTAACCCCTGATGAAATCAAGACCTTTTTACAGCTATTACCCATAAGATTCCGTGACAGGGCAGCGGTTGTCTTGGAAGGAGAGTATAAAGACCTTAAAGAATTAGAAACTTTGGTACGAACCAAGTTGATAAACACCAACCCTATCTCTCCCTGGTAAACGAATTACGTCTTCTACGTCAGGTACCTGGAGAAAGTCTGGTGGCATTCGGCAACAGAATAAAAGATCTATACAAGGAATGTTGTTTACGAAATCAGGAAAGACACAGAGGAGAAGCCGCTCTAGCAATAGAGGCCGATCTAGAAGAGACGGAAACTTACACCTTCAAGCTAGGTATAATTAACCCAACTCATAAATTCTTCCTACTTCAAAGCGAAGAAAAACAATTGACCACCCTGCTAGAAAAAGCAAGGAAGCTGGAAGAGGCTGAACAGCTAATGACCATGAATCCCCCCCAACTGTCACTCTACCAGCCCCACCCCCATTCCGTAATAACACTCAAACAAACCCGCAAGGTCACCAATTTCACCCAACCGGTAAACCACCACAACCGAATAACTTTCACACCAATACACCCCAACTCCAGCCCAACAGGCCTAGACCCCAAAGAAATCCTAATTACTACCCTCTACAATGCGGATTCTGCAATAAGCCGAATCACACATATGCAGATTGCCGTATGCGCAAAAATACGCCTTTCTGTTTAAAATGCAAGGTCTATGGGCATAACATACAGAACTGTATGAATAGAGCCACAGGACCTCCAAAACCAACTCCTGTGCAAGTACACACCGTGCGCAATAGGAACGAAGGACAGAGTGAAAATAAACGGTGTGACTTTTGTCAGAGGATCGGCCATACCATACAGACATGCCAATACAAGAGACAATGGGAATCAATGTCAGAACCAATCAACACCGCACCTTCGAGGATCACGCGGCAATCGGAAAACTTAAACAGGGCTGCCATCTAATACCCCAAAAGACCCAAGAATGTCAGCCCGTATCCCCTAGACTATGCACAGCCCAAATACCCCTAGACATAGTAAAAGGAGGTAAAGCGGAACTAATAATTGACACCGGAGCAGAAGTCAGTTTCATAAAGAAAAACATAATCAAAACTTCAACCCCTATAACTCGAGACGTGACCACAATTTCCACAGCCTTCGGGACAGGGTCTACTCAAGGTAGATGTACTGGTAACGTTTTAACAGAACCTCTTCTACCATGCGAATTCCACATACTTGATGATAAAGTAGAGATACCAGGGGACGGCATATTAGGGTACGATTTCCTACAAAGAAATTGTAATATTAAAGGACCAAAGCAAAAACTTTCCTTCCCTCGCAAGGAAAACCAAGAAAGATTTTGTATCCCTATCCAAAGTAATATCAAGGAACCCAAACAAGCTAACATTTTCCCTCGCAAGGAAATTAGTAGGTACTCCCATAACTCGAAAGTCAATCAGCTAACTAATATTTTCCCTCGCAAGGAAAAAGCTAAAGTCTTTTCTAGTACAATACCGAACCACCATGACTCAAGGACACCCCTCGACTCATCAATTTATCTTAATAAAACGGAGGCAATAAAACAACCTTCCGCTGTTGATAAACCAAAGGAAATGGTTTATCAAAGTTTCAAGCCAAAACTCACGGTCACCGAAAATAATTATATTTCAACACCTAAGTGGCTCCACAATTTAATTCCCCCTGCAAAAATCACTATCCCGGGACGAACAGAAAATATTATAGAAATTAGTACAGAAAAAGAAGGAGAGTTTATGTGCCCTCAGCAAAAAATAGCCAAGGGTGTCTATCTCGGAAACTGCATCGTAAAAGCAAGAGAAAATCGGATGACAATACCCGTAATAAACATTAATAACAACAAAACGGAGTTAGCAGATATCCTACCCAATCTACACTCCCTGAATAATTACTACGTTCAAACAATGGACCCACAAAACCAAGATCCTTATCCATATCAGGAAAGGGATAGAAACAGTAGAAACCAACAATTCTTAGACAACCTGGACCTGGATGAAACCCTAAATGAAGAAGAATTAAACGCATTAATAGGATTATGTGAAGAGTATAACGACATATTCCATCTACCTGGTGACCAGTTAATACATACAACCACTCTAACACACGAAATACCTACGATGCCAACGCAAGTGCCGACGCAATTGGAGCCGTCCTCTCCCAAGGAGATCCCGGAAAGGATCAACCAATCGCTTACGCCAGTCGCACCCTAAATGCAGCCGAACGAAGGTACTCCACCATCGAAAGAGAGTTATTGGCAATTGTATGGGCAACCAAAAACTTCCGTTGTTATTTATACGGACGAAAATTTACTGTGTATACTGACCACAACCACCCTTAGTCGAATTCCTATTGAAGAAACCGTACCTCCAATCATGCAATCAGAATTCTTACCGCCACTTGAGACCACGGACCAACCCAAGGAAAACGGCAACCTGGGGGATGAAAAAGAAAAGCCAAGTCCAGCAAAAAACTCAGATCCAAACGAAAAATCATGCCTCGTGACTACTCGCGCTCAAAAGAAGCGAGAAGCCTTGCAGACCAACAAAGACCTCCCCATTACTAGATCCAATTCCCCCGAGGAATTGACAGATTTAATAGATACCGAGGTCAAAGAAATAACTGAGCCAACAGACATCAAAATTATACTAAAGGACTATCATGATAGCCCATTAGGTGGCCATTCGGGAATTCAAAGAACGTACAACAAGATCAAACAACATTTCCACTGGAAAAATATGTACGACGACATAAAGGAACACATCAGCCAATGCCTAAAATGCAAACAAAATAAAGCAAGCAAAACCCACAAAATGCCGATGGTAATTAGTGATACGGCAGTACAACCTTTCGAAAAAGTATATTTGGATATAGTTGGACCCCTGCCTTTGTCCCATAACGGAAACAAGTATATACTCACCTTTCAGGACGACTTAACTAAACTCCTAGATTGTTTCCCTATTCCAAATTGCGAAGCAGAAACTGTCGCAAACTGTTTCTACAAAAATATAATACTAAAATACTTCGTTATACCAGAGAAGTTAATCACTGATCAGGGTACAAATTTTCTCAGTGATTTGTTTAAGAAACTCTGCAAATTATTGCATATAAAGAAAATTTAAACAACGGCGTACCACCCACAAGCTAATGGAAGCCTGGAAAGAGCGCACCGACCACTCATCGAATACCTAAGGAATATCGTGGACGGAAACCAATCCGAATGGGATGATTGGTTAGGTGAGGCAGCCATGGCATATAATAACACCCCCCATTCAAGCAGCAAATTCTCGCCTGTATTCGCATTATACGGTTTTAAGCGTCCCATTCCAAGTAACCTAACTAAGCCCCCGGAACCCGTTTATAATTTCGACGACTATTGCACTTACGTACGAGCAAAAATGCGAAGCATTCAACGAAAAGCGCGTGAAAACCTAAAAACGAGTAAAGAAATATCCAAATCACAATACGATAAAAACATAAATGTACCCAAGATACATATAGGTGACAAGGTTCTACTGCGGAATCCTATCAAACAACATAAGCTATCCCCAATCTGGAATGGGCCCTACGAAGTAACGAAAATAAATAGCGACGTAAACTGCACTATAAAGCTCGGAAAAAAATTACGCCGAGTCCACAACAACCGCCTTAAATTGTTTTAATAACACCCCTAACCAAATCACAATCGCTACAAACGCATTAAAGATTATTTATCCTTCTAGCCTGTCACCGGCACTCTCCGAAGGAACTAACTAAAATGGCATCCACAAAACATCTTGAAGAAGAAGATACACCCTTCGGATACTGGAGCAAGATGACCAGGACCCTTATACCCGAAAAAGAACCGAAAGACTTCACCACTAATTCCATAACGGAAAACCTATTCAACATCATAGGCTATATCGGCATAGAGTATGTCATCAGTATAACTACCCCAAGTAATGCGACCAGGCACGAATGCAGCCTATGCAACATAGTAACTAACAAAGAACACATGGAATACCATGTAAAAACAACCTACCACAGGAAAGAGTTTCTCCAACAAAATTTCCCCACACTATTTAGAAAATGCAGGAGAATCAAAGAACCAATCCGTTCCAAACTGGTAGAAGAAGTAGCCAAAACCATCGAGGAATATCATGGAAGGGGATTGCCGTATGAAGTCACAAGAACTGTCTACGAAGAACAAAGAGCCCAGATCATAAGCAAAGTCAAGATGTTCCGACATCCCAATGACTGTAATGGTCCTTCATCAGCAGTTCTCATAAAAAATAAAAACATAGAGAAATACTTCAAAAAATCTGTCTAAAGGGATACCTTAATAAAACATAATAAAAAAAAAAAACTATTTACTTTCATTAAGCACATCCCCCCCCCCCCTTGCACTTACACTTCCCTAATTGACGCAACACCCTTACGTTTTCAACCCCAGGGTCTTTTTCTCACTACTTATAAACTTAATCTAACGGAATCCCAAATACACGTTTTGTCTCCCAACAAGACGGCAGTATTTCTCGAAGACAACGGAAAAGCCATCCTGTATACGTCCACCTGGAAAATATTTACCCAACTCACCGTAATAAATGAGTTAAAAGCGTTGAAGTTCACCCAGAAATGCGAGGATCATGTTAAGAAAATCTGCGAACTTATACAAGAATACCAATCAGATAGCATGTGCAATGCCTGGACAAAGGAAGTTACAGGACTTATTAAAGAAGTTACGTACAAACTAAAGAGGTTGCATATCTCGCTAGAAAGCAGCACCCGAAAAAAACGTGGATTAATAAACTTTGGCGGAAAGGTAGCAAACTTTTTGTTCGGCATCATGGATTCTACCGACAGCGAAAATATATATGCAAGGCTAGAATCCCTCGAAAAACATGACACGGACAACCTACATTTAATGCAGAAGCAAATATCACTGGTGAGATCTACAACAGCCACCATAGGAACAACTCTAGACAAAGTAAACAAGAATGAAGCCATCCTTATATCCAGAACACAAGAGATAGAAAGAAGGCTCAATCAGGAACTCCTTTCACAAAACAAAATCCTCAACCTAATCCAACTTAAAACCGATACTCTTAACTCTGACTCTTCAACAAATATCCAACCACATAAATGAACAATACGTGATAATTAACGCGCTCACACACGAAAAAATCCATCCTCTGATAATAGATCCAGAAGTCCTTTTTAATCTAACTCAGACAATCTCACAACAATACCATACGCATAACTGTCTGAGGAAAATGTATACACTGTTACAAGTATCACAGATTCATTTTCAGCAAAATAAAACCAAGATCTACATAAGGATTGATATACCTTTATTGGGACCCAAGGAACTCTCCATCCACCGATTATACCCCATTTCTGTAGTGCAACCCACTAACCTCACCACAGTAATAGACCTAGAATCCGTATACCTCATTAGGTCCCCTGACAACCAAACTTACGTTAAATATACCCCTACGGATTTTGATCGTAAGTGCAAGGAATTATCTCACCCCTTTATCAAAAATCTGCACATATGCAAACAAACTCAAACCAAAATCATTGAATTCAATAAAGATGACTGTCTCCTAAACATCCTGCACAACGAAGACCCAGGAAACAGCTGCAAACACCACGTAATGGCGCCCAACTTCGAAATACTCACTAAACTCTCAACAAAAAATACTTGGCTTTTTACTTTCCAAAAACAAAATTTACTCCGTGTTCAATGTCAGCATGAATTAAAATTAATTCCCCTGCAGGAAACTGGGACCCTGCAGTTTCACTTTAAATTTCTATGAAATACCATATGAGGAAAATCTTGAAAACGAAATACCAAATCATACATTTCTTCATACCTACCTCATAGTTTCACTTTTCCCATCTTGACACAAGCCAAGTTAAATTTTACATCCCAAAGGTCACCCGAAATAATCAAGACCCACCAATACAACGACCTCCTAAAAGACAATAGCAAGGACCTGGAAGAATTCGCCAGAGCCCTGGATCAAACGGAACTAAACCGCAAAATGGAAATCCATAACACCCATAGCACCATTAATAGCAGTATTTATTCCTGATTTTAGCCATCAAAATAGTAATATCCTGCACCAGTAATTCCCGCCAGAAAACATCGGTCCAATTACAATTAAAACCTTCTGCTACCCCACAATTAAATGATGAAGGAAATGAGAAGGCACATTTCGAAGAAGAGAATAGGAAACCTTCTTGTGATGAACCGCGAGCCAGGTCTTTTCGTGTTAAAATTTAATCAAATCACACTAATTTATTTAATTTTTTTTTTTTTTTTTCCATACTAACTTTCTGGTAACTACTTTTTCCTCCTCACATAATTACAGGTTTCAATTCAGTAGTTACTACTACTGTCTCGTTTTAATTTTGACTCATTTTAATTTATGTTGATAATGTTGATAATTTTTCTTTATCATTATATTCTTTATGCATTTCCTTGTACACAAGGTATACCGGATACATTGTTAAAAAAAAAAAAAAAAAAAAAAGTTTTTTATATATACATATATATATAGTAAGTAGGTGTTAGTATCTTTCAATTGACCTACCTAAATAAGTTATATAAATTCATTTTGTTTTTTTTTCCTTTCAATATAAATAGTACTTCATAACACAAATCTATCTAATATCTTGTATATCTATCTATAAAAGCAAAAGGGTAAAATCTTGTTAGATAAGGACGTTGAACCCAGGGTTTTATAACAAAAACACGTCCAAAATTAAATACAATCATCTGATTCTTGCGAGCCACAATTAAGGGAAATTACGCTTAAGGGAAACACACCATCCGTCATACAAGGACATCACCAGCATCAAATATTAAGGAAATACCAATACTTAAAGCCGATAAGGAAACAGATAATGCCGTAAAGACAAAGGACTAAATACCTCTTCCGGATAATCGCAGAAAGTTATTGAAGAACAGTTATTATTACCTAATAGACTCACCAATGGAATTACCAATGCATTATACAACAATACAACGCTTTCAGGCGTGAAGAGCTTAAAATTTAGCACATTTATGTAAAAAACTAAAAAGGACCAACAGGTTTAACACAACAACAAGCTCACCACAAGGATAGTCTAAATATGAACAACAACAAAAGACTAGCGGTAGAAATCGAACTGCTTAATCAACTATAACACATCTAATTCAGTGACATCTGGAATTAAACCATTAACAACAACAGCTATTAATCAACAACCAATGCAGCAGAGAATGTCGGATTTTTCACAAAGTTATACAGAATGACGATATTTACTGCAATAGCATCATAGAGGACAATTATAATCATTTTTGAATAAAAATAAAAAAAAAAAAAAATAATAAAAAATATAGGAGTAAGAGGCTAGCATGCTCGAACGAGACCAAAATACTTTTGCACCTTTTAGGATAGATTGTAGTTAAGGGAAATTATATGTAAAGCTATTGCTATTGATAGATTGTAGTTAAGGAAAAATATATATATTCTTGATGGATTGTAAGGGCTATATATTTAAAATATTAAAAAATATTGTAAACAATTGTGCCCAAAATATGAAAAGCAACGATATAGAAATTTAATAAAAACAAAAAAATATAAATACTAATAATAAACATTCCCCTCCAGGAAATGTTTCAAAATAGGGGGGAGGAATGTAAGGATACTAGAAATATATATGCTATAAGACTGGATATTGCCAAAAAGAGTCCAGTCTATTCAACAATACTTTAAAGGTTCTTGGCAACCTTTAGGTTTTTTTTCGGTTAAACTTAATTCTGCTCAGAAAAATTACAGCACGTATGATCGAGAATTATTAGCGATATATTGAAGTATTAAATATTTTCGATACAATCTCGAAGGTAAAGAATTTACCATTTTTACTGACCATAAACCACTCATTTATGCGTTTAAACAAAATCCGGAAAAAGCTTCTCCTCGGCAACTTCGTCATTTGGACTATATTGGACAGTTTTCAACCAATATTCAATATATAAAAAGTTCAGAAAATGTCGTTGCTGATGCCCTTTCGCGTATCAACGAAGTTAAATGTCCTCCAACTATAGATTTCGAAACCATCTCCAAGGATCAACAAAATGATACAGTTTTACTTGACCTTTTAAAAACAAACGCAAGCAAGTTTTCAAAATTTCCTGTGTTAGGTACAAATGTCGATATTTTTTGTGAAAACTCTCTGAATCGTATGCGTCCATACATACCTAGGAATCATAGATATAAAGTCTTCAAAACTGTTCATAATTTAGCCCATCCTAGTATTAGAGCTACAAATAAGGCTCTCACGTCCAAATATTTCTGGCCCTCAATGAATAAGGACTGTAACGAATGGTCACGAGCCTTGTCAAAAGAATAAAATTTCACGGCACGTCAAAAATTTTGCAAATTGTTTCAATCCAGTGTCTGAACGATTTAAAACTATCCATATAGACATTATAGGTCTTTTACCAGTATCTGAAAACTTTCGGTATTGCCTAACAATTATAGATCGTTTTACACGATGGCCAGAAGCCATACCCTTAGGCTGCGTTCACAGTGAAAGCTGGCGCTGGCGCTGGTGCTGGTTGCGAGAAAAGTGGCTAAGGGCAAATCAAAGCAACCAGCTTAATGTGTTCAGAGTAAAAGCTGGCTGACAAGCTGGTTTGAGCTGATGCCATGCTTTGAAGATGGTTCGTATAGCTTGTACACGAAACATTTTCATGTGACATCATATAGCGGAGCTAGTTCAAAATTTGTATATAGCAACAAGAGGAAAGATGGAAGCCATTTTATTAATTTTTTGTTTTAATTCAATTAATTAATATTTTTTTTAGATTAAGTGTTTATAATAGATAATGATTTTTAATTATATTTAAATTAAAATAATTACTATATTAGCTGATAAAATTGTAGTTATTAGAATAATTATTATATTTAAATTATGATAAATTTCATGTTGATATATCTAAAAAAATTCTTATTTCAGGTAATATATTGTGAAGTAGACTGCAGAAATCTGATAAAAACTTTTACTCCTTCAAATGTCTAGACTTATGCCCATATAAACTTAATATAATTTGCTTCCAGGTACTAATATAATACTAAAATCCTGAAATACATGTTTGAAAACTCCTTCCATAAAACATATGAATTTCCATAAAGGTTACAAAATCTTTTATAAATATTTTCTAAAAATATTAGAAATAAAACTATGCATCCCATATGTAAATATAATCCTTTCAAGGTAAAAACTTGAAGGAATTTTTTTCTTGGAAATATAAAACAATTTTGGGATAATTTCAAATAAAATTTAACCAATGCATTTTAATTTCAGCAACAAAATATATGTATACATGACGTTTACCAGCCGAAACAATATGATAATCCTTCCCCTTCTTTCTTTCATTTTAATGTTGTTGTACACAAATTTATCGCTTATAAACAAGCTCAGCTACCAGCTGCCACTCTGAATAAGTTTTTCTGCAACAATCTCGCAACCAGCACCAGCGCCAGCGCCAGCTTTCACTGTGAACGCAGCCTTACAGGATTGTCAAGCGGAAACTTGTGCTGCAGCTCTTGGCAGCAGTAATAATTACAGATCAAGGAAGGCAGTTTGAGTCCGCCTTGTTCCAAAAATTAGGGAAACTTATGGGGTTCAAAAGAAATCGTTCTTCTGCCTACCACCCACAATCGAATGGATTCATCGAAACATGGCATAGAACACTTAAAGCCACATTATTGAGTTACGATACTAATCGTTGGTCAGAAGCTCTTCCCTTTGTCTTATTAGGCCTTAGAACAACTTTAAGAGAAGAATTTCTAGCTTCACCGGCCGAATTAGTTTATGGTTAAACTATTAGGCTTCCAGGAGATTTTCTGCAGGAAAAATCGTCTGCATTATCTCAAACAGAAGTTATTAATAATTTGCAGAACTTATTCTCTAATATTCGACCTGTTAAGCCTTCAGATCATGCAAAACATACGTTTTTTAAATTTAAAGAGTTAGATAAATGCTCCCACGTTTTTGTGAGAGCGGTTCACAAAATGGGTTGGCAGAGTCCCTATGACGGCCCATATTTGGTCGTTAATCGTTCACCATCTTACTTTGAATTAAAAATTAAGAACAAAAATGCGAAAATTTCAATTGAAAGACTTAAGCCCTGTTTCTCATTCCAGAAAGATTCAGTGAATTGCGATACGATCGCCAAGAAAGTAAGATTTGCAACTTTTTCCTAACAAATCAGTCGACGCGCTGACGCTGCGTCTGGCGGAGGAGTACTGTGGCGGCAAAAGATAATTTTAATTTAAAAATTTTTTTATTAACTGCACAAAAACAAACGTAGTAAGCTAAATTCTGTCAAGTAGTCATTGAAAGTTTACTTGACAGAATTTATTTAGTCAATAAGTTAGTTGACAGAAAACTTAAAATGTTTGTTATGAACAAGTAAAGTAGAAAAATAGTTTCGTTTAGTTTAATATTTTTATAAATCAAATTAAAAATATTGTTAATAATATCTATAAAAAAAGATGTATTTTTTTAAAATTATTAAAAATATAAATATTAAAGTGTAGTGTATTATTTTGGAGAGGTTTCAATAAGTAATAATAATAGTATATCAACAATTACTTTCAAATACTACACTACAGCAGGTTGGTATAGACCAGCGTTTCTCAACCTTTTCTAGTTCGCGGACCGGTGAAATTTATAAAAATCGCTTCGCGGACCAGTGGTTTTGTTAGGAATAAAATTTTCGCAGGTATTTAAGAACTACTACATGAGATAACCGTGAAAGTAAACGTGGTCTTTATTCAAAATTGTGTTGTCAAAAATGTAAAAGGGAATATGAATATAAATTGTAGTTTATGTTTGAACTTGATATGTTATAAAAGTTTAAACTTGTTTTTACAAGAACCTTCAAGTATTTTCATTCATCTAATAATTTAATTTCAAGCTTACTAACAACAAATACATGAATATAACAGAGTGCAATGTTAGATCAATCATAGCAATTTAATTGTCAGTTTTTAGTATAAAGTAAAGGATTTTTGTGTGTTTATATTAAAAAAATAAACTGCTAATTAATTCATCCTATTATTTTTATTCAAAATTTTCAACATGCAAGTGATTAATGGGATATTTGTTGCTCCTTTGCATCTACTAAATTGTTTATTCTTGGATGAATCTCACTTACAGCAAGCCGCAAGGCAGGGTTCAGTTTTAACCGGTTTCTTAAATTTGTTTTTATCAGAGTCATAGATGAAAAAGTGATTTCACACATGTAAGTAGTTGAAAAAGGCAATAAAATTTTCATTGCCTTTCCTTCCAGTTCTTCATATTCATTTTTTAATTTTATCCAAAATTCAATTATACTTGTGGATTCAAATGTCGATTTTATTCCAAGATCTGATGAGAGTTCGATTAATTTTTCTTCTTCATCATCTGTTAATTTATTATTTTGGTGTTCAACAAAAGGATTTAATATCCACAAATTGCCTACACGTGGATCATCGTTGCTTGGGTAATACTTCTCAAATGATTTGGAAAGAGCTTCAAGATGTTCACTTATTATATTTGATATATTACTACTATCCAAACATTTTTCAGAAATTTTATAATCTGAGTACGATGAAAACATGCTAAAATTATTTTCTTTTATTCGATCCCTCCATAGTTTCAACTTTCTTTTAAATGCATGAATTTTATTGCTTGTATCAAAAACGGTGCACAAAGCACCTTGTAAAGTTAAATTTAAGGCATTTATATGCATAAAAATATCAGATAAATAAGCGAGCATAGCGATCCAGTCCTTGTTGTTAAAAAATTTTTTTAGATCTGACCTTTTTTCATTCAGAAATATTTCAACTTCAAGTCTTAATTCAAATAATCTTTTCAAAACCCTACCCCTTGATAGCCACCTCACTTCTGTATGAAGCAACAAATGCTTATATTCAGACCCCATTTCTTCACATAAAATTGTAAACAACCGAGAATTGAGAGCATTGCTTTTAATGAAATTAACAACCTGTATCGAAACTTTGAGAACTTCATTAAGAGCTGGGGATAATTTTTTTGCTGCTAAATGTTCGCGGTGGATAAAACAATGAGTACATAATATTCCTTCATAAGCTACTTCTTTTATTTTTGACGCAACCCCTGAATGTTTTCCTACCATAGATGCAGCACCATCCGTACATAAGCCGACACAATTTTTCCAATTAAGATTTTTTATTTTTACATATTCATTTATTGCTTTGAATATCTCATCACTTGTTGTCCGTGACGGTAGTTCAACGCAGCACAATAATTCTTCTCTCATAACACTTACTTCAAAATCAGTAAATCTTACGTAGCATAAAAGGACTGCTTTATTGGAGACATCAGTTGATTCATCTATTTGAATTGCAAACCAGTTTGATTTTATGATTTTTTCTATCAACTGGTCCTCAATATCTACAGACATTTCAGAAATCCTGCGTTCAATTGTGTCATTGGACAGAGGTATTTTTTTCATATTATCCCCAGCAGTTGAGCCCAAAACTTCTGAACATGCTTCCACTAAACATGGCATAATTAGCTCCTCGCCAATTGAATATGGTTTCTTACATTTGGCAATACGCAAGGCAATTAAATATGATGCCTTAAGAAGACACTTTTCAATCACAAAGCTTTTTTTGAAGGTACTTTGTTGATTTTGATATTCCAGGTTTTTTCTCTTGAAAAAATCAATCGACTTTTTTGCCAAATGAGGATGTACCGTTTTCAAGTGCCGTGAAAGTTTAGCTGGCTTCATGCTCTCGTTCGATAAAATTTCTCCGCAAATAATGCATTGAGGCCTTGGCGAATTTTCTTCTGATTCTCGATACACGTTGAAACCAAATTTTAAGTAGTCCTGGTTATATCTTCGAATAAACGATTTTGTGTTTTTCCTTATTTTAATCGATTTTACTTCTGCTTTTTCACCGTTAATGTTGGCTTTACAAAAAAAGCCATCCAATGTATTTTGTTTCTTTTTTCTATTCATTACTATAAAAAAAAGTAACGTAATTTTTTACTATAATATACAAACCTTGTTATTTAAAAATTTAAATATCCAAAGACACAGTAACACCACATTAGCACAATAGAGCTTACAGACAACAACAGAGCTTAGAAACCTAACCACTCACTTAAAAAACATGTCAACTCAGCCGATTTCTTGAGCATACTAGTAAAAACGTGTGCCCAACTTTTACAGATTCTTACTAGACTTGCAAGTCAAAATTCAAAAAAAAAAAAAAAAACAATTCAATCAAAAAAATTTTTTTAGTTTGCCATAGAAACATGCGCCAAATAGAAAAAATAAAGAAACCAAATAAAAACGTATGATTTTCAGCTTACACGTGCCCTTTATTATTACACAAGGCGATTTGTTGGGAGAGAAATAAACAAAATAAGTGTATTTATGGCTAGACATATGAACATCTTACTACGGTTAAAACATAAAAAGATTTAGATCAAAGGAAAATATCAAAGGAAAATATCAAAGGAAAAAGAATCAGAAACAGTTTCCATATGTCTGTTGTCTAGACCAAAATTGTGACTATAGTCAAAAACATTTTAAGTAGTTGGTAAAAAAAAAGTTCTTAGTATGTTTTGCTAAATTTTCGCGGACCGGCAAAAAAATTATACGGACCGGCACCGGTCCGCGGACCGGCGGTTGAGAAACAGTGGTATAGACGATTCATAGCCGACTATGCCACCTTGTCGGTCCCACTAACTGATTTGTTGAAGGGGGCCAAAACATTTAAATGGTCGCGGGAGGTTCAGCAATCGTTCGACATGTTGAAGAGTCGACTAACGGAGGCACCCACGTTGGTTAACCCGGATTTCATCAAGCGTTTCTATATACAATGCGACGCAAGTAAAACAGGAGTTGGTAGTGCCTTGTTCCAGAAGGATTAGGATATGGCGGAGAGGCCTATAGCCTTTATGTCTCAGAAGCTAAATTCCGCTCAACGCAGCTATAGTATTACTGAATTGGAGTGCTATGCAGCTATGTTGAGTGTGAAGAAATTTCGGGCTTACGTGGAGGGCTATAGTTTCACGATTGTGACCGACCACGCAAGTCTGAGATGGCTAATGAGACAGAAGGATCTAGGTGGCAGGTTAGCTCGTTGGAGTTTGAAGCTTCAGGCGTTCGACTTCAACATTGAACATAGGAAGGGAAGGCAGAACGTGGTGCCAGACGCGTTGTCACACGTTTACTCATCGGAAGTGGCAGAGCTGGAAAGAGCGGGGTACATGGTAGATCTTGACTCACCATATTTCACTAAGGGGCAATATGAGGAGTTAAAGACCACAATCATGCAGAACTCGTCAAGACTTCCAGATCTGTGCGTTTCGGATGGATACGTGTACAAGCGAATGGAGCCACGGTCAGGTGACCCAGTCCAAGAAGATGTCGCTTGGAAGCTTTGGGTTCCTACTGAGCTTACGGAAACATTAATAAAAGATGCACACAATCCACATGGTGGAATTGCCAAAACCTTAGAACGACTCAGACAACTTTATTATTGGCCAAACATGGCAACTCAAGTAAGAGAAGCTATCCGCTCCTGTGGGATTTGTAAGGAGACCAAGGCTCCCAATCAGGTTCTACGAAACCCAATGGGGAACCCTACTACGTCAGATCGTCCCTGGCAGCGACTATAAATAGACCTTATTGGACCGAACCCTCGTTCGAAAGATGGAAATGTTGGGATCCTGGTTGTGCTGGACCACTTTACGAAATTTCCCTTGTTGCAGGCGGTAAAGAAATTCACGGTAGGCAACATCGTAAAATACTTGGAATGTGAAGTTTTCCATACCTTCGGGAGAGTGTTCTGTCGGATAATGGTCCACAATTTTGTGCGAAGGAATTTGGAATTTTATTAAATAAGTATGGGGTGAATCACATCCGTACTGCCTTATACTCTCCCCAAGCGAATGCCTCGGAGAGAGTTAATAGGTCGATCCTGGCCGCCATCCGAGCCTATATAAAAGAAGATCACCGGGAATGGGACCGTCATTTAGGCCACATTGGCTTTGCGCTGAGAAGCGCAGTTCATTCCGTGACAGGCCATTCCCAATATTATCTAATGAGTGGTCAACATATGGTGAGTCATGGATCGACCTATCAACTCCTTCGACGAATTAATGACCTCCAAGGAGAGAATAAGGTAGAATTGGATAAGCCGGACAAATTGCTCTTTTTTCGAGCAGATGCCACCAATAATATACGCACAGCACATGACCAGAGTACCCAATCCTATAACCTAAGGTCTAGGAAAGTAACATACCGACCAGGACAAGAGGTTTATAGGAGGAACTTTACACAAAGTTCTTTTAAGGACTGTTATAATGCCAAGTTGGCCAAAAAGTTCTTAAAAGCACGTATTATGAAAAGCGTAGATAGTTCCCTCTATGAGCTGGAAGATCTCCAGGGGCATGTGCTGGGCGTATACCATACAAAAGACATTAGGCAATAAGTGTTCTTAAAGAACGGGGTAGGAGTCCTAGATTATCCGTCAGATTCACATAGAGATTTTTTTTGTTTGCCAAATATTTCTGAGTCATTGGTATAGTTGTACAGAATCATTGTCACGTTTGTGACATCACCTTTAATATTCAAGGGACTTATTCTTTTTTTATTTTTATTTTTCTCCTCTATTTTTTTTCCTATGCGTATATCTTTTATTTTTTTTCTGATTAACTAACTGGATTATTGCAAATGTCCAGGTAGATATATATTTCTCTAATATTATTTTAATTTTTTTATTATTTATTTCCTTTACTATATATATATATATATATATATATATATTTCTTAACCTTAAGGAAATATTTTGGGCCTACTTTTGTTTTTTTTTTAAGCATACAATTAGTTTTTTTCAGCCAGTAGAACAAGAGACTCTTAACTTCAGGGCGTGGGTCGAGCCACACGTTTAGCAGGGTTCCTCCAGCTATCCTTCCGCTCCATCTTAGGGAGGGATGGAGTGAAAGGATACCTGTTTTGTAACGGACACCTGCCTTAGTTGTTTTTATTATTAAATCTAGAAAAGAAAAAAAAAGGTCTCAAATGAATTTTAAAAATTGTTTCTGACTGCATTTTCAATTGCAATCGGAAAACGATAGCGGTGAAATTATCGGTTTCCTCGGTCAATCAACTTGTTAACAAAACAAGTGACAGGTTGGTTGACTGGGAAAAACCGGTAGGCTTACCGCTATCACCAATTTGATAATGTGATTGCAATTGGAAGTGCAGTCAGTCGGCGTCTAAATTTTGTGTAGGGCAGGTCCCTAGAGAAAAAAAAATAAATGTGAATTTTGTGAAAATATTCAAGTTGATTTTGTTACTATGAACAATTTATCATTGGGATCTAAAAATAACAATTTAATTGAACTTGAAAATAGTATATTTAGTTTTGGTAAAGTTTTTTTTTTATATTAATTAAGTATAAATTACGGCATGTGTAACGGACACCTGCTTTAGTTTTATTATACCTAGACCAAAAAAAAAAATAAAAAAAAAAAAATAATAAATAAATATTAAATGAATCCAAAAAAATTGTTTCTGACTGCATTTTCAATTGCAATCAGAAAACGATAGCGGTGAAATTATCGGTTTCCTCGGTCAATCAACTTGTTAACAAAACAAGTGGCAAGTTGGTTGACTGGGAAAAACCGGTAGGCTTACCGCTATCACCAATTTGATAATGTGATTGCAATTGGAAATGCAGTCAGTCGGCGTCAGAGTTTGAAATAGGGCAGAGCCCTTGCCATTTTTTTTGAAGTTTTTTTGATAGTGTAACAAAAATTGTATTTTTTTTTGTATTAAAAATAACAAAAGGAAATGAGTGAAAATTTCGCGTTAATCATTACCTAAATACTTTATTAATGGAGCGAGAATTAGTTATACAAAAAAAAAAGAAAATAAATAAATGGCTATTGTGGTAATAAGAAAAAAAAATTATATGGGTAAAGGAAATAACTGTGTTATACATTAGTGCAATTAGAGGGCGAAATTGAAGAAAAGGAACACTTCGGTTGTTAAAGATAATTAAATATATATATAGGTATATATATATACATTCAAGACATTTAGTTTTGTTCACGAGTGATCATTGGATACAAGAGAAAAAGAAGGAAATTAAGGAAGAAGAAAACCTTAAGGAGCAGCAATTCATAGAAGACTAGAAGCTAGAGAACTAGAGAAATTTTTTTTTTATTGAAAAAAAAAAAATTTTTTTTTGAGTGGAAAAACTATATTTTTTTTTGCGTGATTGCATAAGGAAAACTTTAACACAGTGTTCAAATAGAAAGTTTAAAGTGTTTTTGAACGGTAATCTAACATTGGAAAAAAAAAAAACAAAGAAATAGTTATGTGGGAGAGTAGCAATTCTTTTTGGAGCTTACACAATTTCTTTAATTTTTGAAAAAAAAAAAGGAAAAAGAGGAGTTTTGGCCGATATTGAATGTGGATGGTCGCGTTTTTTTTTGAGAACGCGTGTTAGGATTGAAATTAACAGAAAAATAGTTTTGAATTAAGTGATAGCTCTGTTTTAACGATAATTATGTGTTGTGATTTTTATCATATACAGTGATATGAAAGGGAAAAATTGGGTCTTACATAAGCTTATAAATGAACAAAGAAAACAAAGGAAAACTGTAAAAGTGTAGTGTCAATTTTTATAAACAAAATTTATATATATAACAAAAAAAAAAAAACTATAGTGTAATGGAGTCGAATAGCATAATAGAATTTTAACAGAGAAAAATGAATGTGACTATTGGTCAATTGTAAGATCATTGGGTCTTTATGAAAGATAATTGTGTGTAATAATTAAGAACATGGGAATGATTTGAACATAATTTTTCTCTGAATATATATATAACAGTGCACGAACATTGAAACAACAAAAAAAAAAAAACCATTAGTCTAAACAGTTTGTGTTGAGTTGAAAAAAAGAAGGGAAGAAAATTACATGAGGACGATCACTGTGAGACAGCGGCTTTCTGAACCAGTAAGAAGAAAAAGGAGTGAGAAAAAAAAGGAATGCCAAGTTTGGATTGTTATTAGTAAGATTTGATTAATAATATAATAATATAAATGACATTAGAATCAGTGGAGATCATATAACTAAAATTTAGAATGGTAATTTTAATAACGAATTCCATATGGTCCTCAAACTGTTAATAAAAGTTATTATCTTACTTAGAGGGATTTTTTTTTCTATTGATTTTTTTGGGAATTTAATTTTACTTAAATAGTCAATAATTCTTTGTAAATTTAATTTTTTTTAAGTTAAAACTTAATTAACATGTTAAACTGAAGAGCATCGCGTATGAATTCATTTTTTTTTATTGATTGTAAATTAGGATGCTAAAGGTTTGATTAACTAATACATATATATATATATATATAATTCAGTAAGAAAAAAAAAGGAAGAAAAGGAGCAAAATATTTATTTTCAGGAGGGTTTGCTGGGCCCATCAGACTTCAAAGAAAAAAAAGTAAGTATTTCTCTCCTTGTGTTTTCATGAAGAATAGTTTTTTTTCTGTTATTTTCATTTTTTTTTTGTAAATTACTTAAAATTAGATTTCGAATTCGTTTTCTTTAAGGCTTAAATTACAATTAGTTGGGGTTTTTTTTTTGGATATGATAAAACACAAGAATGAAATAGTTTTGGATTTTCTTTATGATCAATAATATAATTAATTAATAATTAACTTAAAATTTAGTTTTAGTTTATTTTTTTATTATTCAATGTTTGATCTAGTAACTAGTTTTTGTAATCAATCATTAAGTTGGAATTAATTTTATTAGTTTTATGAATAAATTTTTTTTTTTAAAAAAATCTTCTTTAATAAATATTATAATGTTGTTTGAGTGATATCATTTTTTTTTAATTAAGATGTCCTAATCCCTTTTCCTTCAAATTTTTTTTGTTTTTTTTAGGTCAGCCGGCCCAGTCACAGGATGGACGAGCAAAGGGGCTTAACTCCTTGTCTCGAGTTTCTTTTTATTCTTTTATTTACTTTTGTTCTCTTTCTACGGCCTCAACCCCCTTTTGATTTGAGCTTTGTGCTCTGTTCTTTGAAAATCCCCTGTAATGTATTTTGGTATAAATTTTATAAAAATAGAATTAGTATAAATAAATTTGAATTAGTACATAATATAAATTAAATTTAAATTGGTATATATTATAAATAAATTAAATTGTTATATTACATTAATAAAATAAATTGTTAATTTGTGTGTGCCCGAAAGTATGCTATATGAAATATTTTTGGTTCACATGGAATCTAATGTAATTAGATCTATTTGTTTTTAACTTAGAATAGACGGAAATTGCAATCTTGCAATTCGGCAAATTTTTGTAAGTCTGGAAATTAGAGATTGGAATTTCCGTGGGAATATAAAATTTAAAGGGCATATACAGATAAGAAATTAGTATATAAGGGAGATCATTATTTTATACGGAGATCATTCTTCATCGAACAGTTGCAGATGATATATGTTGCCATTATCGGCCGTTATATTATTGCAACGAACACAGGTAAGATGCCATAGTTGGCACACCTATAAATTATTAATAAATAAATAACTTTCTATTTGTATTTAAATCAGCCATAATGGGCAATTAATAAATGTTCATTAAAATCAAACATTCTTTTCTTTTAACTTTGGCGTAATAGCCATTCAAATAAGCCCTCTAGGGCACAGATGATAGATAATAGATCTATCACCTTTGTAATAAATCATTTATCCTTATTTTATCATGGCAGATCTTATATTAACATGGACACTGCTAAATGGAACCCGCGACGAATGGCAACAGTTCCGATAAATCAGGACTACAACCATTACATGGCGATCCTGCCGAATCAAGAAAGCACAGGCCAGATACCTTTCCATATGCTCACACAGGAGCAAAAGATTGGATTAAAATTCCCAACTTTAGAGGAAAAAATTAAAGAAGATCCATCAGCCAGACCAAGGCCTATAACAATTGAGGAGTATAGAAGCAGACAACACAAGAAGGCACCACAGGACTCAAACAAAACACTAAAAGCAGACGTCACAAAGAAAAAGAGACGCAGGGGAGGAGCATTGACGAAATTTAAAAAAGATCTGGGAGACCTACATCGTGTGCTGGTCATCACCAATGATAAAAAGTTGAGAGAAGAACTCTTAAAAAAGATAAAAACGATAGAGCACAGGAGGGAATTACACCGCAAGCGAAACAACAAATAATTATAACAGGAACAATTTGCTTTTTTTTACAATATGACGTTAGAGCTATCAGACTTATAAATCAACTGGAAAATGTTTTTAAAAAAAAAAAAAAAACAAAAAAAAAAAAACAAAAAAAAAAAAAAAAAACAAAAAAAAAAAAAAAAAACAAAAAAAAAAAAACAAAAAAAAAAAAAAAAAACAAAAAAAAAAAAAAAAACAAAAAAAAAAAAAAAAACTTAAACTGGATGAATATTACGAATCGCTTTCAAGTTTAATTTAAATACAAATAATTATAACATAAAATAAATATAAATAAAATATATGTTTTAAACAATTAATGTATAGAATTAGGAATAAAAATAAAAATATAGATAGAATAATTGAACTAAAATTTATTTGTATTTATAATTGTAATTATCTTTTCCTTTTAAAATGGGTTCGAATAATTCTAAAGAAGATATCATAATTGCTCAAACAGGTACAGGATCTATAAGTTTTCACTACACTTCGTCCTTAATTACCATAGGTGTGATTGTTATTATTATAGTTATGTTATATTACTTGCGTAAATACCTAAAGAAAAATATTCAAAAGCAAATAAATAGAACAATAGCTGTCAATGTTTAGTAAATGGAAAAATACGAACAACTACTAGAGGAATTAAAAAAGCTGCTATCGACTTTCACTAAAAATCCAAATCGAAAATTCTCAGCGCAAAGTATTCTCAATAAAAGTTCTTACTTAAAAGAAATTAAAAGAAAATTTCAAGAACTTAATAAAACCAGTTCAACCTTGAAAAAGAAAGATATAGAAGAAGTTTCTGAAAAATTTAATGAAATTTACATTAAAGTATATTACGTAATAGAAAAACATATAAAAGCAATTAGCAACGATTACACTTTAAAAGAAGATTCAGATTCTGAATATGAAGATAGTGTTGACAACAGACAGAATATAAAAACCAAACAAAATATTATCAATATGACTTCAACATCTTTCGACTTATTATCAGCAATCAAGATTATCCCACAATTTAATGGAGACGTAAGGGAATTAGAAAACTTTCTTAAAATAATTGAACTGTATAATGACACGTTAAACGAAGAAGGAAAAAACAAATTAATAGATTTCGTATGGTGTACAAGACTAACACCAAAAACTAAAACAAGATTAGCGGCCACAACAAAACCTAATAACTTTGCAGAACTAAAAAAAACCATTCAAACAACTTTCAAATTAATCAAAACAACGCAAGGAATACAAGGTCAATTAGCAAACTTAAAGCAATACAATTTAAGTGTTAAAGACTATGTAGAAAAATTGTCAATCCTTATAGCAGACTTAAACACTCTACAAATAGCAGAAATAGGGAGTGAAAATAGAGAAACAATTTCGAAACTAAATGACAAATTAGCACTAACAACTTTTCAAAGTGGTTTAAATGACGCATTGAAACCAACAATCTTTGCAGCACAATGCAAAACTTTTTCGGAAGCAGCTACTCTAGCCGAACAAATAGAAAAACCGATAAATGGAGAGCAAAAAATTTTCCAATTCAACCGGTATAACAACAATAAATTTAAAAATAATTATAATAAAAGTACATATAGCAATAATAATTATAATACCAATAATAATAATAATTATAAAAGAAATAACAACTTCAATAAAAGATTTAATAATAATAATAATAACGATAACAATTACAATAGATACAATATTAATAATAGATATAATAACAATAACAATAATGGAAGATATCAGAACCAACGTTCAAATAGAAACTCAAATTTTCGAAGGGACCAAAGCAACGATTTCAGTCCCGGAACGAGACGAAACTAGATTCTTTAAATTTAAAGAAACACGCCACAAATTATATATTATTAACTGAAACTCATTCTAAAAAGGAATTATCCTTCTTGATAGACACAGGCGCTGACATCTCAATCTGCAAACAGCATTTAGTACCAAATTATAATATTGACAATACAGATCCTTGTAACATATCTAGTATAACCAACACCGTAATCGAATCCTATGGAAAAATTAACTTAGAATTAGAATATGAAGGAAACAACATTAGTCATATATTTCATTTAACTAGCTCAAAACTTCCAATAATAACAGATGGAATAATAGGAAGAGATCTACTAACAAAATTCATGTCAAAAATCGATTATGAAACGTTCACCATAACACTCATTGCTGAAAACGGAGATATTGTAATACCTATGAAAGATTACTTCATGAAAAATATAAATATTCCACCAAGATGTGAAGTAATACAAGCAATAGCATTAGATATTGAAGAAGACAGTGTCATACTAAATGAGGAAATCATACAAGGCGTGATTGTTGCAAACACCATAATACCATCACGTGGTATAGCACATATAAAAATTTTAAATACACATAATCATCCGGTAACGATTAAAAATTTTTCTCCTAAGATGCATCCTTTGAAAGAGTATAAAATTTTAAATATACAGGGAAATATAAATAGATCATCAAGAACAACTGAAATTTTAAAGAAATTAAATTTACATGGTTTAGATAAGACCGCAAAACAAAGCATAATAGAGATATGCAAGAAATATCAGGATATATTTCACTTGGAAAACGAACCCTTGTCTACAAACAACTTTTATACACAATCCATAAGACTAAATGACGAATCACCGGTCTACATTAAAAATTACAGATTACCTCAATCACAAATCCAAGAAATAAATAATCAGGTAGAAAAGCTAAAAAAAGAGAACATAATAGAACCGTCAATAAGTTCTTACAATTCTCCATTGTTAATAGTACCTAAAAAGAATAGTAATGACAAGAAGAAATGGAGATTAGTAGTAGATTTTCGCCAACTTAATAAAAGAATAATGAGTGATAAATTTCCACTAACACGTCTTGAAGATGTATTAGACATGCTAGGAAGAGCGAAATACTTCTCCACACTGGATATGACAAGTTCTTTCCACCAAATTAAGCTAGAAAAGAATTCCAGACACCTAACAGCCTTTTCAACCAATAAAGGTCATTTTCAATTTAGAAGACTACCGTTTGGATTAAAAATTTCGACAAACAGCTTTCAGCGTATGCTAACGATTGCACTAACAGGCTTAGATGCAAGTGCTTTCTTATATGTAGACGATATAATAGTATATGGATGCAGTTTAAAACACCACAACACTAACTTAGAAAAAGTTTTCCAGCGAATGCAACAATATAATTTAAAATTAAACCCAGAAAAATGTAACTTTCTGAGTGAACAAGTGATTTACTTAGGCCATCTTATTACAGCCAATGGAATAAGAACTGACCCAAGCAAACACAAGCATATTTTGGAATACCCAATACCCAAGAACAGTGATGAAGTTAGACGTTTCGTTGCTTTCTGTAACTATTATAGACGTTTTATTCAAAATTTTGCTGAAATTGCAAAGCCGTTGAACAATTTGCTAAAGAAAAACACTACGTTTAATTGGACAATTGATTGCAGCAAAGCATTTGAAAATTTAAAAAATAAATTAATTAACCCGCCTATTCTAAAATATCCCAATTTTGATGAAAAATTTATATTAACCACCGATGCATCAAATAATGCTCTAGGAGCCGTACTATCGCAAGAAGAAAACAATAAAGAACATCCAATATGCTACGCTAGTAGGACATTAAATAAACATGAATTGAACAAGCCCATTATTGAAAAAGAACTTTTAGGAATTCATTGGGCGATCAACTATTTCAGACCGTATTTGTATGGGAGAAAATTTACAGTAGTAACAGACCATCGACCACTCGTTAGCCTATTTACACACAAAAATCCTTCCTCTAAATTAACACGCATGCGTATAGATCTAATGGATTACGATTTCGACATTGTATTCAAACAAGGAAAAATGAATACTAATGCAGATGCCCTATCAAGAATAAATATAAACATGGATAAACTCAAAACATTAATTCCAACGAACATAAATGTCCTAACAAGAAGTATGAAGAGAAAAACTGAAGAAAAGATGAAACAGAATAAGGATACTACAATTAAACATAAATCAAAGTCTGATCAACTTTGGGTTTGGAGTAGTACATCTTTATCTGACATCAAAAATGTAAAGCGGTTAAATTTCGAAAAAATTAAAAGTGTACACAAAGATAATAATAATGTATTGAAAAGACATCATAGTATTGGCAATAAACTGGAAGTAAAGCTAAGGCGACTATCCGGAGACCCCAATACAATAAACGAGTACAAAAATAATAATATATTGAGCAGCAATAATAATAAAAATATTGTTATAACAAATAAAAATATCATAATTCAATTTAGTGGAAATCTAAAAGTTCATTTAGGTGACTATTTAGATCAACTGATACATGAAATGATAAAAAATAATATACATGAGCTAGCACTATCAAATAAAGATGAATTATTTAAGTATATTGACGTCAATAAATTCAAAAATATATATAATAAGCTGCATAATAAAAAAGTCTCGAGACAAGATATAAAAGAAAATAAAGTATTAAAGATTATATTATTTGAGCCGCCAAAAGTAATAAAAAATACTGAAGAAATGAAAAGAATAATCAAAGAATATCACTCAACTACATTAGGAGGACATATTGGAATTAAAAGATGTATAAGCAAATTAAAACAAAGTTACGTATGGAAAAATATGAATCGCATGGTAAAAAAATACATAAATAATTGTGAAACGTGTTCTAGAAATAAAATAACAAAATATATAAAAGAACCTTTAGTAACAACGGAAACACCGAACCAAAGTTTCGAAATAGTAACAATAGATACAGTAGGACCATTAAGGTTATCAAATGGATATAGATATATTTTAACATTACAATGTGAACTAACGAAATATGTCGAAGCATTTCCAATCGAAACAAAAGAAGCATACACAGTTGCAAAAACGATAGTCGAAAAATTTATTTTAAAATACGGATCTTTCAAAATTTTCAAAACCGATCAAGGTCTTTCACAAAATTTGTAAATTGTTAAATATACAACATAAAACTTCTACACCATTCCACCACGAAACACTAGGTTCAATAGAAAGGAATCACCGAGTTTTGAATGAATATATGCTTTCTTTTGCACAAGACAACGACTGGGATCAATGGATTCCATACTATGTCTTTTGTTATAACTCAACACCACATACTGATACAAGTTATACACCTTTCGAATTAGTTTATGGGAAATTAGCAAATATAGCTAACAGATCAATGACATTAAATGAACAAAATATACTGTATAACATCGATGACTATGCGACGGAAGTAAAACTAAGACTTCAAAGAGCATTAAAAAGGGCACAAGAATCACTACATAAAGCCAAATTTATAAGAAAAACTTTAAATGACAAGAAAATAAAGCAAAATAATTTCAAAAGAGGAGATTATGTATTTCTAAAAAAAGGAAATAGGAAAAAACATGAGGCACCCTACGAAGGTCCATATAAAGTTATTGAAACCATAAGCCCTAACTCTAAAATAAGAATAAAAGGAAAAGATAAAATCGTTCATAATAACAGACTAAAATTAAGATAAATTAAATAATCAATAAATTAAAATGTACGATAAAAGAAATGAAACTTAAATTATAAATGTAAACTTTGCAAAATATTTTATTAGATATAAGAATTTAATAAGCATTTTTCGCTTGTAAAATAATTTTCTTTAATATAAGTGTATCAAATAAAATTATTTTAAGCTAGGGGTGAGGGTGTAATGTATTTTGGTATAAATTTTATAAAAATAGAATTAGTATAAATAAATTTGAATTAGTACATAATATAAATTAAATTTAAATTGGTATATATTATAAATAAATTAAATTGTTATATTACATTAATAAAATAAATTGTTAATTTGTGTGTGCCCGAAAGTATGCTATATGAAATATTTTTGGTTCACATGGAATCTAATGTAATTAGATCTATTTGTTTTTAACTTAGAATAGACGGAAATTGCAATCTTGCAATTCGGCAAATTTTTGTAAGTCTGGAAATTAGAGATTGGAATTTCCGTGGGAATATAAAATTTAAAGGGCATATACAGATAAGAAATTAGTATATAAGGGAGATCATTATTTTATACGGAGATCATTCTTCATCGAACAGTTGCAGATGATATATGTTGCCATTATCGGCCGTTATATTATTGCAACGAACACAGGTAAGATGCCATAGTTGGCACACCTATAAATTATTAATAAATAAATAACTTTCTATTTGTATTTAAATCAGCCATAATGGGCAATTAATAAATGTTCATTAAAATCAAACATTCTTTTCTTTTAACTTTGGCGTAATAGCCATTCAAATAAGCCCTCTAGGGCACAGATGATAGATAATAGATCTATCACCTTTGTAATAAATCATTTATCCTTATTTTATCATGGCAGATCTTATATTAACATGGACACTGCTAAATGGAACCCGCGACGAATGGCAACAGTTCCGATAAATCAGGACTACAACCATTACACCCCTCTCAGTAGCGAGATTTTTGTCCAGTGTGTCAGTGGCAAGAACCACCCCTTTAACTCTACCGCTATAGCCGAGGATAGCGAGCTCGCTACAACCGCCACACAAAAGACACCTGGTAAATCGTGCCTATGATTGGTCCTCAGGGGTATGGGCCCCTGCAAAAATCATATGGTCACATAACATGGCGCCCAACGTGGGGCTTACCCGAAGTTGATATGGTAGAACATATCAATGGAGGATTTGTTTAGATCCGAGGTGTAATGTGATAAACATTACCCTCTTTTCCCTTTTGTAGCAACTTAGTTGCAATTTAGATATGCTTCACGCACCCTTGACCCCTCTAGGTTGTTGAGACCTTCGAATCTTTTTTTTTAAGTTCAGTCAGACCGTTCTAAACGAACATAGTGCATCTTTTGCTAAGTCTGACTGTCGTGAGTCAGATCTCACTTTGAGATAAAGGCCTTTGGATGGACTCCTTGAACAGGCACGAGGCTAGGCCTCCTGTCCTGCGGTATTCATCCAAAGCGCTGGAAGGAGACGAGATGGACGGTTTCCGGAGGGAAGCAACTTGTGGATTCAATTCTTGAATCTTTGTTCTTGGCTATGCCAAGACAATGCGGCTTGTCTGGAGGTGGATCGGCTCAATGTTGTTTTAGCCTGCACTTCAGCTATAGACTCTTTTAAGCTTTCTTTTTTTTTGCCTACTCAACAATCGTGAGCTCTTTGCACTCAAGTGCCACAAATCCGCCTAAACGGCAAATGTTTTTATATAGTCTGTTTACTTGAACTACTTAATGGAGCTCAACCGGCACCAACTCGAAATAATCTACTTTCACATCTTATGATTGGACTGGCTGATATACAGTGAGCAGTATACTCACTCACTTAACGTTTCCCACATCCCACTTTATTACCTTTCTTTACTCCCGCCTCCTTTTCCGTCTAGGTTTAGGACATCTTAGTTAATATATGAAAAGAATTAATGCCACAAGTAGACCACAGTCCAAAAGGGACAAAACCTAAACAACAAACACGCACGGTGTCCACCCGTACTACCCCAGCAGATGGGGATACACCGTCAACTCCTGGAACATCTACTCAAAATGCTCCAGCGAATCAAAATGTACCAACTACTCAAAAGGTACCAGCTACTCAAAATGTGCTAATTCATTTAGACCCAGCGAGATTGACGAAGGCCACTAGTGAATCGCAGCTTAAGCTGGAAGCAGAGAACAAATGGAAACAGGAAGAATTAGAAAACCGTTTATTGCATAAGGTAGAAGGTATGAACACAAGGCTCCAGGAGCGTGTCGAGACTTCAATGGAACGAATGTTCCAAAGATTTGAAGGGTTGCTTAACAATCAGTCTATTAGTCCACCTATTCCTTCTCCAAGGATAGTGTCCCCGACTAGGGAGATAACACCACACTTTCCTAACTTGGATAAATGGGGTATAAAATTCGAAGGGTCGGAAGGAGGCCGGTCTGTAGAGGAGTTTGTGAGACATTTCGAAGCCATCAGGCAAAACTATGGAGTGCCCTGGGATAAAATTAATAGAAGTTTCCATTTATTACTAGGTGGAGCCTCACTCCGGTGGTACCTGGATTTCATAGGGCGAGAACCAGGATGCTCTTGGAAGCGACTAAAAGAAGCCTTGTTGGAAATGTTCGGCTCATTTACTACTGACTCCAGCTTACTGATGGAAATCATGTCAAATAAGCAACATGAAAAGGAATCTGTGAATCAGTATTTTGAGCGTATAATAGGGCTTCGGGAAGGAATGATAAATCCAGTACCTGAAAAGGAGTTTATTGATATCATTTATCGCTCCCTACGGTCAGATATTGCCCGTCAGCTGGACGTGACCTTTCTATACCAGATTGGAGCAGTGCGCCAAAGGTGCCTTGCAATAGAACGACGGGAAGGGAGCCTACTACAACACAGATTGAAACCATCGACGAGAATCGTACAGGAGCTTGATTGGACGGAGTCAGAGCCTCACCAGCTTGAAGCAATAAACACGACAGGACGACCAGTATTATCACACGCAAGGAGAACCTTGGTGTGCTGGAATTGTCGGCAGCCTGGACACGGTTTTATTGATTGTCCAGAGGAGGTAAAACGTAAATTCTGCTTTTCCTGCGGTTTAGACGGAGTTACTAAGCCTTACTGCCCCAAATGTACTCAGGTAAACCACACCCAGGAGCGGAATCCATCAGGCCCACCGCGTCCCATGAGCAAATAGAGGCCGCAAATGGTAGTGGATTGTTTATTCTCCCTCGGACGTCCCTGTCGAAATCTTCAACTGGTCCTAATTGGGCTACTCGCCGGCCCTTACATGAGCGGTTGAGGATCTACCGGGAGGCCCGAGAGAGGATATTCGGACCCACAGACCAATACCATATTGAGGAACTGAGGGCATCACCACGAGGACATTTCCGATACAAACGAGCTCTACGGAGCCGGATGCATTGGAAGAAAGTCTTCCTTCTCCGCCACAATTTAGCTGAAGCCGTACTGGGTCGTGCGGGAGACATACGTCCGTTTATAGACGTACAGCTAGCAGATGAGAGGATCACAGGTCTTTTGGACAGTGGTGCTAGCATCAGCTGCTTGGGGTCAGGATGTATGGATCTCGTACGACGCCTGAAAATACCATGGAAGCCAATGACAGCCAGCATCCAGACGGCTGGTGGAGAAGGCCAGACGATTGTGGGACGTGTGAACGTACGTCTTGGGTTTCGAGGGAGGGACTTGCTTATAACGCTCCTGCTAGTCCCCTCACTTCAACAGCCTTTATACCTAGGGATAGACTTTTGGAAGAAGGCAGGGCTTGCCCCGGTTTTCCTCGAAGAGTTATCCTCGGGTAGTGCCAATCATGCCACCGTTGACCGGAACATTCACTCCTTTTCTCCAACTGAGAGTTGCCTCCTCCAAGAGGTCGTGGCATTGTTTCCCTCCTACGAAAAAGAAGGATTGGGTAAAACCTCCCTGGAGGAACATGTCATTGAGGTGGGAGAGGCAACTCCCATAAAACAGCGTCACTATCCAGTTTCCCCAGCCGTACAGAAGATGATGTATGCGGAACTGGATAGGATGTTGGAACTTGGGGTGATAGAGGAGAGCCAAAGTGCGTGGAATTCCCCAGTGGTCCTGGTGAGGAAACCGGGGAAGGTCCGCCTTTGTCTCGACTCGAGAAAAGTCAACGCGATAACAAAGAAAGACGCATATCCCATAGGCATGATCGAAGGGATCCTAGGCCGTCTACAGGATACTAAATTTATTAGCAGCCTGGACCTAAAGGATGCCTTCTGGCAAATTGGGCTGGAGAAGTCCTCGAGGGACAAGACCGCATTCACCGTGCCGGGAAGGCTTTTGTACCAGTTTACGGTGATGCCATTCGGGTTGTGCAATGCACCTCAACGAATGGCTCGCCTCATGGATAAGGTCATTCCGGCACGCCTACGTCCGAACGTCTTCATTTATCTGGACGACCTACTGATTGTTAACCCAACATTGACAGACCATCTGGAAACGCTGCGTGAGACGGCGGGTTGCCTGCGTAAGGCTGGCCTCACCATCAATGTACAAAAAAGTAAATTCTGTATGAGAGAAGTGAAGTATCTCGGGTACATTGTTGGAGAGACTGGCCTCAGGACTGATCCTTCGAAAGTTGCGGCGATTGCTGAGTTTCCTGTGCCTAAGACCACGAAACAGCTTCGTCGGTTCTTGGGAATGGCAGGGTGGTATAGACGATTTATAGCCGACTATGCTACCTTGTCTGCCCCACTAACTGACTTGTTAAAGGGGTCTAAATCTTTTAAGTGGTCGCAGGGGGCTCAGTCGTCGTTCAATTTGTTGAAGGATCGACTAACGGAGGCACCAACGCTGGTTAACCCCGATTTCACGGAGCGTTTTCACATCCAATGCGATGCTAGCAGGACAAGGGTTGGGAGTGTTTTGTTTCAGAAGGATAAAGATGATGCAGAGCGCCCCATTGCCTTTATGTCTCAGAAGCTCAATTCCGCTCAACGCAACTATAGCATTACTGAATTGGAGTGCTATGCAGCTGTGTTGAGTGTGAAGAAATTTCGGGCTTATGTGGAAGGTCATAGTTTTACTATTGTGACCGACCATGCAAGTCTGAAATGGCTGATGGGACAGAAAGACCTTGGCGGCCGGTTGGCTCGTTGGAGCTTGAAGCTACAGGCTTTCGATTTTGACATAGAGCATCGAAAGGGAAGTCAGAATGTTGTGCCAGACGCGCTGTCACGAGTATACTCTGCGGAGATGGCGGAATTGGAAGGAGTGAGCTGTAGGGTTGACTTGAACTCCCCATATTTCTCTTCGGGTAAATATGAGGAGCTCAAGGAAACGATTCTGCAGAACTCATCAAGACTTCCAGATCTGCACATCTCCGAAAGGTATGTGTACAGGCGGATGGAGCCACGGACTGGCGACCCAGATCAAGCCGATGCAGCCTGGAAGCTTTGGGTTCCAACAGAACTGACGGACGAATTAATATCTAATGCGCATCATCCTCCAATGGCAGCACACGGTGGAATTGGCAAGACATTAGCAAGACTACGTCAATTTTTCTATTGGCCGAACATGTCTTCCCAAGTCCGAAAAGCCGTCACTGCATGCGAGGTGTGTAAAGAAACAAAAGCTCCCAATCATACCCTGCGCCCTGCGATGGGTAAATTACCGGCAACATACCGACCTTGGCAAAGAATCTATGTTGACCTCCTTGGGCCGTATCCTCGAACGAAGGGGGGCAACATAGAGATTCTGATCGTTCTGGACCACCTCACTAAATTCCCTCTGTTGCATGCTGTGAAGAAATTCGCAGTAGGCAACATTGTTAAATTTTTGGAATGTGAGGTCTTCCATACGTTCGGGGTCCCAGAAAGCGTCCTATCGGACAACGGAACCCAGTTCTGTGCAAAAGAATTCAGGACACTATTGAACAAGTATGGGGTCGAACACATTCGCACAGCCTGTTACTCTCCACAAGTCAACGCATCCGAGAGAGTTAATAGATCGATCCTGGCGGCTATTAGAGCATATTTAAAGGAGGACCACCGGGAATGGGACCTGTATTTAAGCCACATAGGCTTCGCTCTTCGGAGCGCTGTCCATTCGGCGACAGGCCATTCCCCTTACCAGCTTATGTGTGGTCAGCCTATGGTCAGTCATGGATCGGCCTATCAACTCCTCCAGAAGATGGGTGATTTGAAGGGAGAGAACAAGGTGGGCGTGTGTGAGTCCGATAGGATGCTTCTGTTTCGGGACGAGGCCATCAAAAATATACGAGCAGCTTACGACCAGAGTGCCCAATCCTATAACCTACGAACCAGGAATATAACGTTTCGGCCTGGTCAGGAGGTTTATAGGAGGAACTTTTCGAAAAGTGCTTTTAAGAATTGCTACAATGCCAAATTGGCGAAGAAGTTCTTAAAGGCACGGATTGTGAAAAGCGTAGGCAGCTCCCTCTATGAGCTGGAAGATCTCCAGGGGCGTAAGCTGGGCGTATATCATGCCAAGGATATCAAACAGTAGACTAAACACACGTACTTACTTGACACACAATGACATGAATTAAGACATGAGACTCTTTAACTCAGGACGTGGGTCGAACCACACGTTGGGCAGGGTTCCTCCAGCTATCTTTTCGCTCCATCTTGGCGAGGGATGGAGTGAAAGGATACCTGTTTTGTAACGGACACCTGCTTTAGTTTTATTATACCTAGACCAAAAAAAAAAATAAAAAAAAAAAATAATAAATAAATATTAAATGAATCCAAAAAAATTGTTTCTGACTGCATTTTCAATTGCAATCAGAAAACGATAGCGGTGAAATTATCGGTTTCCTCGGTCAATCAACTTGTTAACAAAACAAGTGGCAAGTTGGTTGACTGGGAAAAACCGGTAGGCTTACCGCTATCACCAATTTGATAATGTGATTGCAATTGGAAATGCAGTCAGTCGGCGTCAGAGTTTGAAATAGGGCAGAGCCCTTGCCATTTTTTTTGAAGTTTTTTTGATAGTGTAACAAAAATTGTATTTTTTTTTGTATTAAAAATAACAAAAGGAAATGAGTGAAAATTTCGCGTTAATCATTACCTAAATACTTTATTAATAGAGCGAGAATTAGTTATACAAAAAAAAAAGAAAATAAATAAATGGCTATTGTGGTAATAAGAAAAAAAAATTATATGGGTAAAGGAAATAACTGTGTTATACATTAGTGCAATTAGAGGGCGAAATTGAAGAAAAGGAACACTTCGGTTGTTAAAGATAATTAAATATATATATAGGTATATATATATACATTCAAGACATTTAGTTTTGTTCACGAGTGATCATTGGATACAAGAGCAAAAGAAGGAAATTAACGAAGAAGAAAACCTTAAGGAGCAGCAATTCATAGAAGACTAGAAGCTAGAGAACTAGAGAAATTTTTTTTTTATTGAAAAAAAAAAAATTTTTTTTTGAGTGGAAAAACTATATTTTTTTTTGCGTGATTGCATAAGGAAAACTTTAACACAGTGTTCAAATAGAAAGTTTAAAGTGTTTTTGAACGGTAATCTAACATTGGAAAAAAAAAAAACAAAGAAATAGTTATGTGGGAGAGTAGCAATTCTTTTTGGAGCTTACACAATTTCTTTAATTTTTGAAAAAAAAAAAGGAAAAAGAGGAGTTTTGGCCGATATTGAATGTGGATGGTCGCGTTTTTTTTTGAGAACGCGTGTTAGGATTGAAATTAACAGAAAAATAGTTTTGAATTAAGTGATAGCTCTGTTTTAACGATAATTATGTGTTGTGATTTTTATCATATACAGTGATATGAAAGGGAAAAATTGGGTCTTACATAAGCTTATAAATGAACAAAGAAAACAAAGGAAAACTGTAAAAGTGTAGTGTCAATTTTTATAAACAAAATTTATATATATAACAAAAAAAAAAAAACTATAGTGTAATGGAGTCGAATAGCATAATAGAATTTTAACAGAGAAAAATGAATGTGACTATTGGTCAATTGTAAGATCATTGGGTCTTTATGAAAGATAATTGTGTGTAATAATTAAGAACATGGGAATGATTTGAACATAATTTTTCTCTGAATATATATATAACAGTGCACGAACATTGAAACAACAAAAAAAAAAAAACCATTAGTCTAAACAGTTTGTGTTGAGTTGAAAAAAAGAAGGGAAGAAAATTACATGAGGACGATCACTGTGAGACAGCGGCTTTCTGAACCAGTAAGAAGAAAAAGGAGTGAGAAAAAAAAGGAATGCCAAGTTTGGATTGTTATTAGTAAGATTTGATTAATAATATAATAATATAAATGACATTAGAATCAGTGGAGATCATATAACTAAAATTTAGAATGGTAATTTTAATAACGAATTCCATATGGTCCTCAAACTGTTAATAAAAGTTATTATCTTACTTAGAGGGATTTTTTTTTCTATTGATTTTTTTGGGAATTTAATTTTACTTAAATAGTCAATAATTCTTTGTAAATTTAATTTTTTTTAAGTTAAAACTTAATTAACATGTTAAACTGAAGAGCATCGCGTATGAATTCATTTTTTTTTATTGATTGTAAATTAGGATGCTAAAGGTTTGATTAACTAATACATATATATATATATATATATAATTCAGTAAGAAAAAAAAAGGAAGAAAAGGAGCAAAATATTTATTTTCAGGAGGGTTTGCTGGGCCCATCAGACTTCAAAGAAAAAAAAGTAAGTATTTCTCTCCTTGTGTTTTCATGAAGAATAGTTTTTTTTCTGTTATTTTCATTTTTTTTTTGTAAATTACTTAAAATTAGATTTCGAATTCGTTTTCTTTAAGGCTTAAATTACAATTAGTTGGGGTTTTTTTTTGGATATGATAAAACACAAGAATGAAATAGTTTTGGATTTTCTTTATGATCAATAATATAATTAATTAATAATTAACTTAAAATTTAGTTTTAGTTTATTTTTTTATTATTCAATGTTTGATCTAGTAACTAGTTTTTGTAATCAATCATTAAGTTGGAATTAATTTTATTAGTTTTATGAATAAATTTTTTTTTTTTAAAAAATCTTCTTTAATAAATATTATAATGTTGTTTGAGTGATATCATTTTTTTTTAATTAAGATGTCCTAATCCCTTTTCCTTCAAATTTTTTTTGTTTTTTTTAGGTCAGCCGGCCCAGTCACAGGATGGACGAGCAAAGGGGCTTAACTCCTTGTCTCGAGTTTCTTTTTATTCTTTTATTTACTTTTGTTCTCTTTCTACGGCCTCAACCCCCTTTTGATTTGAGCTTTGTGCTCTGTTCTTTGAAAATCCCCTCTCAGTAGCGAGATTTTTGTCCAGTGTGTCAGTGGCAAGAACCACCCCTTTAACTCTACCGCTATAGCCGAGGATAGCGAGCTCGCTACAACCGCCACACAAAAGACACCTGGTAAATCGTGCCTATGATTGGTCCTCAGGGGTATGGGCCCCTGCAAAAATCATATGGTCACATAACACATGCAAGAAAAATTTTAGTGAAAAATTGGATAGATAATAGAGTGATCTCTGAATATCATTTAGAATAGAGCAAAAGAACAGAAATCATATTTATTCATGGTGAGCTTGAACCGTCTAGTATGATTTTAGGGAAAATTTAAATCATATTCAAACATCAACAGATCCAGTTATTAATTTCTTAAATAATAAATTGAACAATAAAATAAACATAAGTGTAGAATAATAAATTGAACAGTAAAATAAACATAAGTGTAGAAAAAGCGAACAATACAATCAGAAGTTCTTTAGTATGTGTGTATAGCCTAGCGCAGACCAAGGCGTTTGTAGCTGCTACAGTAGCAGCGTCTGTAGCTGCTACAGTAGCGGCTACAGACGCCGATTCAATCATATTGAATGGGTGTATCAAAATCTGGTTGACAAGTTTTTCTTAATGTAGGTTGCTTTTTTTAGTGGAATATTGTCTATTATTATTGATTATTAGTTTTGTTTGATTATTATTGTGAGTTAAACTTAAATATTGCTAATTTTTGTTATCACTGTTTAAAGTTGATTTTTTAGTGTTTATTTATGCCTCTTGCTATTCAGTTTTTTTTAATAGATCTTTTCTTTTTTTTAAATAAGACTTACATTTTAAATATTATTTTATTAATTAATTTTCTTCAATATTGTGTAGATGCTTTAACAATGCTATTAACGGATTCAAATCCAGAATTTTCTTTAAGTTATTTTGATAAGTAAATTTAAAATGGAAATCAAGGATTAATTCTAACACTTTCTGATTATATATTAATATATTAATATTAATATATGAGTCGCTCAGAAGCCAATGTGGATAAGTCCATTTTTTCATATTTTCTGATTTTTGCAAATTTCAATAGAATAAATAATATATTTCTTAGTCTTAAAAGGATTTACTCATACTTTAATTTTTTGTTGGTCAAAAACCCCTTTTTTCAATGGCCTCCACATGTGTTATGTATTATGAATGCATCAAGAAACATTAAATTTCTCAGTTTGGATTTTTCGGACTTATCCACATTGGCTTCTGAACGACTCATATATCGCAAATGTAGCTAAATTCAATTATGATAAGGAAAGGTAAATTTTTATTATCTTTTTATCTTATTTGTAGCCAAATAATTTCTTATTTGCTTAACCGCTTGAAATGCTATTATTTTATTGAACTGTCAGCGGGATGCTACACTTCAACGTAAAAATAATTTCCAGTTTGTTTTTATTATAATAATAAATAATTGAATAAATAATTGAAAATTAAAATAAATCAAACACATTTATTAGAGAAATTATGTAAAGATTTTGATTGGAACTATCAAGATGTTCTTGTTTGTCAGGTAAGTTATGTATTTTAAGGAAAGTCCCACACCAAATAATCCTTTATTACTTTATTACTCATATAGTGCAAGAAAGTGCAATGGACAAAATTTTTTGGATTTGGGTTTTTCTAAACCATAAAATACTTGGAAACATAAAACTAGTAAAAATGTGTTTCTGTTTTATGGCTTAGAAAACCCCAAATTTAAAAACTATTTATGATTTTGCAGGATGAGCTTTTCAGAGTTTGCTGGGCCCAACAAGCCGAGAGGAATAAAGAAAAATTAGTAAGTCTATAAAACAACCAAATTTTTTTGCATAATTATTTTTTTGTAAATTGAATAGTTCTTATTATATTGTAAGTAGTAAAATTAAGAAATTCTTGAGATTTTTTTTTTCGATATAAGTTTCTTCTATACTGATTTCGGATTGTTTTTATACAATATTAAATATTGATAACTCTTCATAGTAGGATTGAATTAAAAGAAAGACAAAATTTTTTAATATCATCACGGACTGCAATGCATTAAAAACGAGCTGTGAGAAGAGATATTTAATTCCAAGGATCCGAAATGGTGGTTACAGCTGCAGGAATTCACTTTCATAGTCAAACAGCGGCCGGGGAGCCGTATGAAGCATGTTGATGCAGTGAGCCGGAAGCCGCTGGTAAGAGCTACAACGGCCACTATAGGGACAACCCTAGACAAGGTAAACAAAAATGAAGCCATTTTAATGTCAAGATCTCAGGAATTAGAAAGAAGACTCAACCAAGAACTTCTCTCACAAGACAAACTCCTCAACCTAATCCAACTCAAAACCGATGCTATTGACCTGATAGCTTTCATACTCCTGACCCTCCAACAAATATCCAACCACTTAAATGAGCAATTCGTTATAATTAACGCGCTCACGCACGAAAAGATCCATCCCCTAATAATAGATCCAGAAGTCCTATTGAACCTAACCCAATCAATCTCACAGCATTACCAAACACATGACTGTCTGAAAAAAATGCCCACTTTGATGCAAATATTTCAGATCCACTTTCAGCAAAATAAAACTAAGATCTACATAAGGATAGACATTCCCTTATTGGAACCCAAGGAACACTTCATCCAGCGAATATACCCCATCCCAATAGTTCAAACCACAAACCTCACCACCATAATAGATATAGAATCCATATATCTCATTAGGTCACCCGATAACCAAACCTATGTTAAATATACCCCTACAGATTTCGAGCACAACTGCAAGGAATTATCCCATCCACTTTTTAAAAATCTGCACGTATGCAAACAAGCCCAAGTCAGAATTATTGGCTTTAATACAAACGACTGCCTCCTTAATATCCTACACAACGAAACCTCAGGGAACAGCTGTAAACACCGAGTGATGTCACCCAATCTCGAGATACTTACCAAACTATCAACAAAAAATTCTTGGCTTTATGCTTTCCAGACACAACATTTACTCCGCATGCAATGCAAACATAATTTGAAACTGACACCTCTTCAGGGAACTGGGATAATCACATTCACACAATCCTGCAAATTCACCTTAAATTTTTACGAAATACCATATGAGGAAAACCCAGAAAACGAAGTACCAAATCAAGTGTCTCACTCATACTTTCCACATAGCTTCACTTTTACCACCTTGACACAAGCCAAGGAAAACTTTACACCCCAAGGGCTCCCCAAAATAATCGAGCCTCACCAGTATAACGATCTCCTAAAAAGCAACAGCAAGGACCTTGAAGAATTCGCTAGAACCCTGGACCTAGTTCCGTCGAGAAACATGCCACTCACAATCTCATTAACAGCATTTTGTCAGTCTCAATCCTCGTAATCCTGTGTCTGCTGGCCCTCAAAGTAATAATACCCTGCATCAAAAAATCCCGAAACAAACATTTTTAGACAAGTAAAAAAATTATTTATTTCACAAAGTTTTATTAGAAACTTGTTTGTTTTCTTCTTTAACACTTCTTTACACATCTAAATATTATAGTGAAATATCCATAACTCAAACGTTAATTCATCCGTCTTTATTAGCTATCGGTGATTATTTAGTATTAAGATAAAAATCTTCGAAATGTTTAACCTATGATTATAAGTAACGAACAATTAGGGATAACAATTTAAATCATTCATATAACGTATGTATTCTCGAATATCATTTCCTAATTAAATTTTTTAAGGTTGATCGCTAGAGTTTTTACTTCGTTTCTGCAGACACTCTTTTAGTAATTATGAAAAATTGATTAAAAAGAAAAACAATTTATTGGTTCAAAACATAAAAAATTTTATTAAATAATTTAAAGACCTGTGTATAATAATTTCTATAGGAATTATTATTTGATGTAAATTTTTTTTTTTTTTTATTACATTCCATTTCATACTACAATCTTAATCTTAATTAATTTATTAGTATTATTGATATCAGCTATGTATTACTTAAGTTTTAGTTAAGTGTGGGAGTTCTGTCCAGTGATCAGTTCCCTATGATATTGTTACGTTTTATGTATATGTTAGTTCATGTGGCTTGGTGCGTTGAAGTCTTCTCAGTTGTCCAGTTATATCAAGTAATTTAATTGCTTCTATGTTGGTATGATGTAGAAGCCGTGTCTCATGTCTGGTCGCATATTCGCGAATGACCTCTTCAACCCAATTAATTTTTAGGTCATGATGGAGTTCTTTGTTGGTTATAAATCTGTACGCGTTCGTAATCAATCTCAAGAACTTATTTTGGCATTTTTGGATGATTTCCCTGTTTGATTTGCGTGTACATCCCCATATCTGAATACCATAGGTCCAGATTGGTTTAATTATAGACAGGTATAACAGCCTTTTGTTTTTTAATTCAAGTTGAGAATGTTTCCCAATTAGCCAGTATAATTTGCTTGTTTGATGTTTAATCTGTATTGCTTTCTGCCTCACGTGGTGCTTCCAGTTGAGTTTAGAGTCTAGGTGGAGGCCCAAGTATCTAGCTGATTCAGCTTGAGGGACACGTTCACCGTTAAGATATATGTTGAGGTTATTATTTTTCCTCTTCAGTGTGTATGTCACTTGGACTGATTTGGTTCTATTGAGCTTAATTTTCCAATCATTGGTCCATTTGCTGACGTTGTTTAAAGTCCAATGCAGTTTTTCCATTGCTTTGACCTGCGACACATCGCTCGCTAGGATTACTGTGTCATCTGCAAATGTACCAACGAATGTATTTTCTGAAGTAGGTAGATCTGTAGTGTATAAGAGGTACAACAGCGGACCTAGTACGCTACCCTGCGGAATTCCTGCTTTCATTGTGTAAGTGTTTGACATAGCCTCTTCATTTATTACTCTATATTTGCGGTTTGTGATGTAGGATTCTAGTAGTTTACACAGATTCCCTGGCAACAGCAAGCTCATTTTGTGAATCAGTCCTTTATGCCATACTCGATCGAATGCTTGTGAAATGTCTAGGAATACTGCAGTGCAGTATTTTTTTTTCCTCAAATGCTTGTTCGATTATACTCGTGACTCTATGAACTTGATCAATGGTTGAGTGTCCACTTCTAAATCCGAACTGGAAGTCAGGAACACCTATGTATGGCTTAAGTCGTTTTATTAGTAGTTTTTCGAACAATTTTGCGATTGTTGGTAGAAGCGAGATTGGTCTATATGAGCAGATGTCCTCAGCTGACTTATCTGGTTTTTGAATCATAATTATCTTGGCTGTTTTGAAGCTTTCCGGAACATATTGAAGTCTTATGCATGCGTTGTAAATGTATGTGAGCAGTGTAATTGCTTTTGCAGGTAATTCTTTCAGCAGCTTGGGAGATATTTCATCCACTCCGGATGCTTTCTTAATATTGAGATTGTTATCTATCTCAAGAGCTATTTCTGTGGCTGATATTTTTTTAATTATTTTTGATGGTTGGTGTATTGGAGTTGTATTTATATTGGAGTGTATGTCATGTGGAGTAAATACTGTTGATATTGTGCAAATAGCTCTGCCTTTTCGTTGTCGTTACAGACCCATTTTCCTTGCTGATTCCTTAATGGGGGTATTCTACGTAGTGGGCGTTTGAGTTTCCGTGTCGCTTTCCATAGGGTGTATTCCTTATCTTTGTTTGGACCTATGTTTTTAACGTAGTTGTCGAAGCATTCCATTTTATGCTTTTTTAAGAGCAAGTTAACCTTATTGCTGATATTATTGAATGTTGTTTTATTGTTTGGGTCTCTAGAGGTATACCACACCCTGCGCGCTCTTCTTCTTTCCTTTATATACTCTCGTATATCCGGTGGATAGTTAATGTTTGAGTAGGTTGATTTTTCTTTTGATTCTTTGGTGGCTGAGATTGCTGCCCCCCTAATGTTTTTAATGAGAGTATTTGTTTGTTTTTCTATGTCGTTCTTGGTTTTCAGCTAACTTTTATGTCTATTAGTTCCTCTAATTGATTTCTATACAGGTCCCAGTCTGTATATCTGTTTGTTAAGTTTCTTTTGTTTTCTTTAATCTTTATGTTAAGTGCAATTGTAAGTAATACGGGGGTGTGATCCGAAGATAAATCGTATGTTCCTTCGATTGCTATATTGTTATTTGGAATTCCTTTGATTACGTAGAAGTCAAGCAAGTCTGGGATTTTATTCAGGTCGGTGGGCCAGTAGGTTGGTCTGTGTGACTATCTAGAATGGCTCTTAGGAGCTCATTGCCCTTGCCTGGCGTTGTTAATCTTGATCCCCAAGCTGTATGTTTAATATTGTAATCACCTCCCATGATGAATCTTGGTCCTAGCTGGTTGAATATTTCTTGGAATTGTTGCATAGTTGGCTTATATTTGGGCGGGCAGTAGGCAGACGCTATTTTTAACTCAGCATTATTCCATTGGATAGCTATTATGGTAGCTTGCATATAATTTTCTCTTATGACTGGTAGTTGATGGTGTTTTATATTATTTCTGATGATTACCGCCGTACCACCTCTAGCTCTTTCGCTAGGATGGGTTGTACAGTAGGCTTGATAACCTAAGATTTTGATATAGTTCTTTTCAGTGAAGTGTGTTTCTGATATAAGTGCGATATCTATATTGTTTGAGTGGAGGAAGTGTTCCAGTTCTCTTGCATTTAGCCCGTTTGCATTCCAGGTCATTATTCTGAGTAATGTTTTCATTTTTGTTTATTCTTGCTTCTTGTGGTTGTTACGGTACATATATCTTAAGATCTACACTCAGATTTTAAGATCAATATTTTGTAACATTTTCAATAAAATAACTAGGTTACAAATATTTTGTCAGTAACCTAGTTAATTAGAAACACGGAATTGCACTTAATGCAATTTCCGTACCATAAATATTGAAGGTCACAAATATTTTGTTGACAAAATATTTGTGGCCTAGTTTAGATTAAATTATTTAAATTAGTTGTTACGTAAAAATGAAATTTGGAAATTGCACTTATTGCAATTTCCAGATTTCATAACAGAATTATTAAATTATTTAAATTAGTTGTTACGTAAAAATGAAATTTGGAAATTGCACTTATTGCAATTTCCAGATTTCATAACAGAATTATTTTTCTTGTAAGAATTCTACCGGAAGAATAATTAGTATTTAAGGGATTCTAGAATAGACACGAGGAGTCAGTTTTTAATATAATTTAAACGAGTTAGTGTTCATTTGGTTTTTTAAAGAAAGAATAGTAGGGTTCGAATAAGAAAGTGATGTTAGAAAGAATTTAATCTGTTTTTTGGTTTCAATAAGAATAAATAAAAAGATTTGTGTTATGTTTAAGCTAAATATTAACTCGAGAAACAAATAGCTAGTTCTTACTCAGTTAAGTGAAGGTAGTGAAAAAGTTTTAAGCATCATTGTTTAACTAATTAATAAAACAAAAATTAATAAAAAGAAATAAAAGCAAAATTACATTACAAACTTTGGTGTTTTGATATATAAAAAAAAGGTACTCCAACATTTTGGCGCAGCCGGTCAACTTCGACCTACGAACTGTGATACAACTTTGTTATTTTAAAATAGAAGGAATACAAAGAACTATTAGTGTTTTGTTTAATGTCGAAAAACATTTCAACGCCGAGTATTCCTTTAAATAAGAGTTTAAGCAAATTCGTCAGGAAAATAGACTCATTTTCTTTCGAAATAACAAGCCCAAGCAGCGAAGATTCATCCCCTTCTTCTAGCGTAGATACACCAAAATACTCCTGTGAAAATAGGACACCAAAAGAAACTTCGGCAAAGCAAATCAACATTACTACAGATACACTGGAGCACAACCAACCAATAGAGCAACAAGCGGAAGCAGAAAATCAAGTAACAAACCCATCAGCAGCTAATAGATTATCATTGGTAGAACTTAGATACGGCAGGCTATATCCAAGGATAACAACGTCAGCATCAATAACAGCAATAACAACAACAACAACAGCCACAGAAACAATAACAACAACAGCAGCAATAATATTATCAACAAAAGCAACCACTACAAGTACAACAACTGAATCAACATTACCAGCAGCAACAACAACAGCAACAGCAGGAACGTCAATAGATGCTTCAGAAGCAAGGTTAGAAAATATTATTATTAATAAAAAAAATAAAAGTAATTCTAAAATGAATACTATAAGTTCAATTTTATTTAATAACGTCCCATTATTATGCGGAGAAAAGGGACCAGGTTTACAAAACGAACTTTGTGCTTTCTTGACCTGCTCCCGTCTTGCCCATGATAGTCTAGAATCTGAGGAAGAAAAACAACTATTCTTAAGACTCATACCTACCCGATTCCGTGGACGTGCTTTAGAAATATCGCAAAATCAGGAATTTAGGGATATTGATACGTTAAAAAAATTTCTTACACACAACCTTATTCAAAAAAGATCTTATATAACTTTAAATAACGAACTTCGAACTGTCCAACAAACTACTAAAGAAACTTTGAGTCAATTTTTTACTAGAGTAACGCATTTGTTAGACGATTGTATCGAGCAGGCTAGAGAAAAGTACGAAAACGGAATCGAATCGATTAAATTAGAATTAGAAGAAACGGCGGTCCATAGTTTTAAATTAGGAATCCTTAATCCAAATCATAAGTTTCATCTATTGCAACAACCTGGAAACAATCTACAGGAACTTAAAGACAAAGTTCTAAGGTTAGAAGAAACAGAAATATATATGTTTCAAAATAATTTTTCAAACTACCCCCAACAACAAGTCAACGCTTATCCACCAACCTACACCTCATTTTCACCTCCAAATCAGAATACAATATTTTCAGGGCCCTACAATAACAAAGTTCAAGTATATCAATCACAGGATACGCAAAAACCAAAATGCACATTTTGTAACCGTTTTGGACATACATATAGCGAATGTCGTAACCGGCAATCTTCTATAATTTGCAATTATTGTAAAATACCAGGCCACAAATTTGAAAACTGCCGTAAAAGGTTGAACAGAAGCAACCCCATCCACAATAATGACACATATAGCAAAAACGCGAGGAAACCCCAAACCTATGATAGGAAAAATATACTTCTTACGAACCAGGCTGATACTTGTAATTTTTGTCTACAAAATGGTCACGATGAAAACTCCTGTTTTGCTAGGGAAAGATGGGAAAAGGCTCAATTGGAAAAACGCATTCAAACACTGGAAGCGGAAAACTTAAAAGAGGCAGCCGCAAACACCCCGACCAGCCTCTAAAGAATGGAGAAACAGGGTGTTCATCAAACTTCAGTGTCCCCTCAGTAAAATTACCTCTAGATATAGCAAAAAAGGAGACAACAACATTTATAATTGACACTGGAGCTGACGTTAGTCTTATAAAAAAGAAACACTTAAAGGATAATGCACGAATAAATAACAAAAGAAAAATATCATTAAAAACAATAAATAGTGAGGCGATAACTTCTGGGTCTTGTATGGGTAAAATAAAAATTGCCGAGGAAAGGTCTTTAGACTGCGAATTTCAAGTGGTAGAAAATTTGGAACTATCTTCCGATGGATTACTAGGAAATAATTTCTTATGCAAATGTAACGTCGAAGGTCCAAGCAAACTTCTTAAATTTCCTCGCACGGAAAAACAAAAAACAGAGATTTGTGTACCATTCGACGATACAAATGAAAAGAAAACATCAACCGCTATTGAAGCAGGTATTCACAAGTTTTCGGAATCAATGTCTGATTTCCATAGAGAAAGCAGCAACGCATTGCAAACCGAAGACCAACCGCAAGAAAGAAAATTTTGGTATAAACAAAATCACCAAATTCCTCCAACTATTGTAGTCCCACCCCGAGTAGCCATTAACGTAGCAGTAAACATAAGTAGCTCGGCAGAGATGTTATGCATACATGAAGAGCTACGCGATGGAGTATTTGTGGGAAATGCAATAGTACAACCTCGAGAAGGTAAGGCAATAATTAACATTCTGAACACAAGAAATGAAACCATAGAATTACAAGACTTATCCCCCAAGTTTATCCCTGCAAGTGACTACGATATATATAGTTTAAATAATAAAACGCTCCAAAAGAGAACCAAGTGGCCAATAAAACAAATAAAACACGTATTTTTTACAAACAAGAAAGGTATTAACAAAAGAATTCAAGAAATATTTAAGCTAATCAATATAAACGAAACCCTCAACGAAGAGGAGAAATCCGAGTTGCAAGAAGTATTAGTAGAATTTGAAGATGTTTTCCACCTCCCCGGAGATAAACTTAGCTGCACTAATAGTATCAAACACCCAATACTCACTAAACCATACCAAGTAGCAATTAAGCAAAAAATGTACCGACTTCCCGAAAAACATAGGGAGATAATAGATCAGGAAGTGCAAAGGATGCTGGACGAGCAAATAATAGAACCAAGTAATAGCCCTTGGAATTCCCCACTTTTAGTAGTCCCCAAAAAACCAGGACCTGATGGGCAGAAGCGATGGCGAGTCGTGGTAGACTATCGAAAGTTAAATGAAGCTACGATCGGAGACGCATTCCCATTGCCAAGAATCGAAGATATTCTTGACCAGTTGGGACATTCCCGATATTTTACCACGTTAGATTTAGCAAGCGGCTACCATCAGATAAAAGTGGAGGAAAAAGACAAACATAAAACGGCGTTTTCGACCCCATGCGGACATTACCAGTTTCAACGCATGCCGTTTGGACTGAAAAATGCTCCAGCCACCTTCCAAAGACTTATGAACTACGCACTAACGGGATTGCAAGGTATCTCTTGTTGGGTATATTTAGATGACGCTGTCATTTTTGCTAAAAATTTAAGTGAACATCAGACAAAGCTACGTACAGTATTAGCCAAAATACGAACACATAAGTTAAAATTAAATCCCGAAAAGTGCAATTTTATGAAAAAAGAGATAATATTTTTAGGCCACAAATGCACTACAGATGGCGTCACACCCGATCCCGATAGAATTAAATGCGTAAACGACTATCCAATCCCTAAAAATATAAAACAAGTACAGTCATTTTTGGGTTTTGCAAATTACTACCGCAAATTTATCCCCAATTTTTCAAAAATTGCTAAGCCGATAACATACCTCCTGCAAAAAGACGTAATTTTCAAATGGAGCAACGAAGCTAATCTAGCCTTTGAAACACTTAAAGGTGCACTCGTCACCACTCCGATTCTGTCCAAATTTCTCAGAGGAATTTTTACTAACAACAGATGCAAGTGGAGAAGCTTTAGGGGCAGTCCTGTCACAGGGAACACCGGGCCAGGACAAACCAATAGCATATGCCAGTCGCAGCTTGAACAAAGCAGAAAAAAATTATTCCACCATCGAACGAGAACTCCTTGCAATAGTATGGGCAGTAAAAAATTTTAGGTGCTACTTATACGGTCGACCCTTTATAATATATACGGACCACAAGCCATTGAAAGGAGCAGTGCGAATTAAGGATTCAACAAGTAGAATAATCAGATTGTGGAGCAAGTTATCCGAATACGATTTCCGAATAGAATATAAAATGGGAAAAATAAACACTAATGCCGATGCGTTAAGCCGAATACCAACACAAGAAAACTCCAATTGCCTTGTCACCACTAGAAGCCAGAGCCAGCTAGAGAAATTGAAGGCAAAGGAAAAAGAAAACAACAAAGCAATTTTAAAGGAAAAAGAAAACAACAAATCGACTACTAAAAATAACTCGATGGAGGCTACCACCAACTTAAACGAAAAAGAAGCAGATAATGCGGAAGTTCTCACCAATCCAAATGATATACAGACCATCTTAAGAGATTATCACGACCTACCCTTAGGCGGACACTTAGGGTTCTTTAAAACATACAAAAAGATCAGGAAAGACTTCAAATGGAAGGGAATGCGAAACCACATTAAAACACATGTAAGAAAATGCAAAAATGTCAACAAAACAAAACAGGGAAGCAATATAAATGTCCCATGGTGATAACAGACACTCCTCTACAACCGTTTGATAAAGTATATTTGGACATAGTAGGTCCACTCCCTGAGACACTAAACGGCTCCAAATACATCTTGACTTTTGAAGACGATCTAACCAAGTTTATGGACGCCGTCCCCCTCGAGACAATCGATAGTAACACAGTAGCCCAAAAATTTTTTGAAGAAATTATTAGCCGTTACACCTTACCGAAAATATTAGTCACTGATAGAGGGACAAACTTCACCTCTGAAATTTTCAAACAAGTATGCAAAATGTTAAAGGTAAAGAAGATTCAAACAACAGCCTACCATCCACAAGCTAACGGATCACTGGAACGATCCCACAAATCTCTGGCTGACTATCTGAGAAATTTCGCGGGTGAGCAGCCAAATAGATGGGACGAGTTCCTGAGACCCGCTATGTTTGTGCGAAATAACAGTATCCACGTTTCTACTAATTACTCGCCCATGGAACTCCTATTTGGATTTTCAGCAAGAATGCCCAACAATCTCAAGAGAGAGCCTCAACCAATCTATAATTTCGAAAATTATGCTTTAATTTTAAAAAACAAATTGCAGATAGCCCACAAAGCGGCTAGGGAAAACCTCCTAAAAAACAAAGAACTCTCAAAAAGATATTATGACAAAAACACAAAAACGGTTGATTTTCGAATCGGCGATCAGGTACTGCTAAGAGATGAGGCAAGAAAACATAAGTTATCTCAATATTGGTTAGGTCCATTTACAATCACAAACCTTGATAGCCCCGTTAATAGTACCATCACTGTAGGAAAGCGCAAATTTCGAGTCCATAATAATCGGTTGAGACTGTGCAACTAATGGAAGCTCTATTCCCTACAGAATGAAGCTGATGATGTTTTTCCTAATCATCTGTATTGGATTGACTACAGGCACTCCCGTATTAAACGAAAAAATAACTTCTACTGGTATCATATTCGAGAATATTGGAAATACTTTAGTGTATCGAAACTACTGGACAATTGTAACCAACCTTGAAATTCCAGAGTGGAAGGAACTAATCGAATTCATCGAGAATTGTGACAACACAATGTATATACTGTGCGAAAAAATAAAAAACATAGCAGGAGGAAATAACTGTGAACATTGGAGAGCCGAAATAAAAAGCCAAATTAAAAAACTCAAGGAAAAAATCGGTGAGATCAATTTTTTCACCGGCGACAACCACAGACAAAAGAGAGGTTTGGTAGATTTAGGAGGTAAGATCTCGAAATTCCTTTTCGGTACCATGGACCATGAGGACTCAAAATTAATTAACACAAAGTTAGAAGAACTGGAGGCCACCAACAAGAAACAGATTAATTTAGGTAAGCAACAAATTACCCTCTTACAAACAAATAATCAGATCTTGAGCGATTCGTTCAAAAACCTGACATGGCAACATAATCTCCTAGCTAATAAGATTAATCAATTCAATAAATTATTAAGCGAAACGGTAAATAAACAGTCCAGAGATATCTCCTACTTACAAATCAAGACAGAAATCAATGAACTCGCTCTCTTCGTCTTGAACGAGATCCAAAAATCCTCCGAGTATACCACGCACTTGTTTTTCATTTTGGAAGCAATAAGCCGCCACGAACTCAGCCCACTAATGATACCCATTAAAGAGTTTGAAACCTTGTATCGCAATATCACCTCGGAATACCATCGAGAGAACATAGACAATTCATTCCCTATTATCAGAATGGCCACCCGGGTATTTTCACAATCCCAACTAGGAAAAATCCTTATCAAAATTAAGATTCCCCTAATAGAAAATTACCCCGTCACTTTAAACAAAATATATATAGTCCCCATTCCATTAAAAGACGGAGGTTTCACTCTAATAAACACCAATGCTGTATATTTTGCAAACACTACACAATCACAAAGAAATTTTGAAATGGATGAATTAAAATTTCAAAAGAATTGCGCTCCAATAAATGAAACTTTGTATATCTGCAAAAATAATCAACTAACATCCAACATACCGAATAAGGCGAGTTGTATTGCCGACCTCTTTAGAAAAACCTCCATCGACCCCCCTCAATGCGAGCACAGAATAATACACCACCTCAGCGATATACTTATCCCTATGCATCAGCCTAATGCCTGGATTTACATTCTAAATAAGAAAACACCTTTATTTAGCCAGTGCAAAGACGGTGAATTTATAGAAGACCTTTCAAAACTGGGAATCTTGCAATTAAAAAAACCCTGTAAATACCTACTCGCAGGTTATTACATTCCTTACCAAAGAAATACCATAACCACCTTAAGCTATCACAAGCCAGAGAACCCTCCAAAGTTTAAACCTTACAGGGAACCTTCAAGATCTCGCACCGACCTCGAACCACCAAAGCTTGAAATACTAGATTCCTCCTCGTTAATAAATCGTTTAAAAACTCAGAGTAAGTCCACCCAGGGAGTTAAACAGGAACTAGAACATCTAGAAAATTTAGAAAATATAAAATCCCTTCATCAAAAAACAAACACAGTCCTTGGTGGATGTAGCAGTTTTATCCTAATATTAACAATAGCCGTTCTTTACCTATTTTTTTCAAGGAAAAAATCCACCCAGAAGTCTGCCAAAGACAATCAGAAAACCCCGGAGATCACTGTCATCTCATCACCTATAACTATCCCCAGGCGAGACCAAATCTTGAGAGACTACGAGGTACCAAGACCCCCTCCCTCTCCTAGGTCTACTGACCCGCATGCAGTGTCAAATAAGCACAAAGCACCATCGGTTCAATTTCAATAATTACGAAATGACAAAATCAATCTTTATGTACCCATAGAAAACCCTAATTGAATGGGGTCTTGAAATTTTAGTAATACCAAATTTTTTTTTTTTTTTTTTTTCCTCTGTATGCATAATAATAATGACTAAATTAAGACTAATAATAACAGCTCAACATATAGAAAAATGCTCAATAATTTTAGTTGAAAGTATATTGAATGTAACCAAAAAATCTAAACAAAAATAAAAGGGCATTATATAAACAAAAAAAAAAAAAAAATATATAATAATAAATTTATTAATTAATATTTTTTTCTTCTGAGATTGTAAAACAATTCTCCCCCTTTGGACCCCTTTTTATAAAAGGGGGAGGAATGTTACGGTACATATATCTTAAGATCTACACTCAGATTTTAAGATCAATATTTTGTAACATTTTCAATAAAATAACTAGGTTACAAATATTTTGTCAGTAACCTAGTTAATTAGAAACACGGAATTGCACTTAATGCAATTTCCGTACTTACCATAAATATTGAAGGTCACAAATATTTTGTTGACAAAATATTTGTGGCCTAGTTTAGATTAAATTATTTAAATTAGTTGTTACGTAAAAATGAAATTTGGAAATTGCACTTATTGCAATTTCCAGATTTCATAACAGAATTATTAAATTATTTAAATTAGTTGTTACGTAAAAATGAAATTTGGAAATTGCACTTATTGCAATTTCCAGATTTCATAACAGAATTATTTTTCTTGTAAGAATTCTACCGGAAGAATAATTAGTATTTAAGGGATTCTAGAATAGATACGAGGAGTCAGTTTTTAATATAATTTAAACGAGTTAGTGTTCATTTGGTTTTTTAAAGAAAGAATAGTAGGGTTCGAATAAGAAAGTGATGTTAGAAAGAATTTAATCTGTTTTTTGGTTTCAATAAGAATAAATAAAAAGATTTGTGTTATGTTTAAGCTAAATATTAACTCGAGAAACAAATAGCTAGTTCTTACTCAGTTAAGTGAAGGTAGTGTTAAAGTTTTAAGCATCATTGTTTAACTAATTAATAAAACAAAATTAATAAAAAGAAATAAAAGCAAAATTATATTACAAACTTTGGTGTTTTGATATATAAAAAAAAGGTACTCCAACATGGTTTTCTTACTTTCTTTTGTATCTTTTTGTGATATGCTATGTTTTTCTAAGATATCCACTCGTTGATTTAGTTGTATGAGGGCGCTCTGGATTTGTTGGAGCAACGTTATAATTTCTTTATCATTTACATTGGGCGAGTTGTCATTAGGTTTTACTTCAGAGTTTTCATGATTTCCCCCTGCATTGATTGTAGCCACTTGTGCATAGGACATAGCTTGTGTTGTAGGATTGTCTGTGGAAGTTTTTGTTGCTTGTATTCGTTGCATCACAGTTGTTTTAAATGTTTTATTATTTTTGACCCTGGCTTGGTATACAGAACATCCTTTATAGTTTGCGGTATGCCCTGTTTCTTTACATAGTACGCATGTTGGCGTAGTGTTTGGTTTTTTCGTACAATCTTTGTAGTGGTGATTTTCAGCGCATTTAACGCATCTTGGTGCCCTTTTACAGAAGCTTTTGGTATGACCTAGTTGCTGGCAATTTGTGCATTGAGGAATGTCTCGAACTTTTCTTGGCGGCTCAATGGTTATCTTGCAGTACGCTATGTTTTTTATGTTGTAGACGTCTTTATTATTATCTTTAGGATCAATCTCGACAGCGAACAAGGGGAATTTAATTATCTCCTTGATGTTGTCTTTATTTATTGTTTTGTATATGTTTGTTATTTGCCTGACTTTATGTCCCATGTTCGTAAGTTCTTCTTTGATTTCGTCGGTGTTCATACTGCTAGGTAATCCTCTGATTACAAATCTGAAGGAACGTTCCTCTTTTAGCTGGTAGGTATGATATTCAATCTTATTGTTTTTATCATTAGCACTTGTAGTTGCTTCACTTTTGATACTTTCAATCGTATGTTTCAGCTTTCTGTATTCTTCTGCGTTAGCAGTGGTTATTTTGATGTTGTTATTTGATAATGTCTTGAATTGTATTGTTTCGTACTTTGTGGTAAGTATCTTGTTTCTGAATGCGCTGAAGTCATTCACATTGCTTACAAATATCGGAGGAGGCATTGGGGGTTTTGCTTGAATGATGTTTTCTTGGTTGATGTTTATGACTGGTTGGATTTGTGGTTGTTTCACTATGGGTATGGTTTTAGGTGGTGACTTGGTTGTAGTTCGCCTTCTTTTCTTTAGATGTTTCGATTTTCCTCCTGAAATTTCTCTTTCCAGTTCCCCTTCATCTGTAGTATACTCAAAGGAGACTGGTTTCTCCGATCCTGAGGTTTGTACGATATTTAGTCGACTTGGAGTTAGAATTTCACTTATTTTTTGTTGTTTCTTATCTTTAGATCTATATTCTTCCAGTTCAGAGACTTTTTTGGACAATGACGCTATTATCTCTTGTTGATTTTTTATTATAACATGGAGCTCTTCAATGCTGATATCAGCCATTTTATATTTTCACTGGTATTGATAATTTTTCAAATGAATGGTATAAAAAGTTAACGCAGCCTAGCAAAATATTTTTTACGTGGCATTACTTTTGTTATCTGACATTTGAAACTTAATGCACTGAACTAAATTTATTATTTTTAATTTTTTTTTTTATTTTTTAATTAAATTTTTAATTTATTATTTAAGTTAATAATAAGAATATGTATGTCTTATTGATAAATAATGAATTACTTAAATAACTTAAATAACTATACTAACTTTGATGTAAATAAAAAAAAAAAAAAAAAAAAAAATTTTGCATAAATATTTCTTATATATTGTAATTAAATTAAATTATTGGAGGGAAAGTTCTGTCGTATTTTAAAGAAAACATTTGAATTCATTTATAAAAATATGTGTTTAATATTAATCAATTATATATGCTCCATTATTTATTACAACTTGTTGCCATCTTTCAGGTAACCTGTCAATTCCTGTTTTGTAGAATTTCTCGTCCTTGGAGTTAAAATAGTCAGCAACTGCCTTAGAAACACTTTCAAAAGACTTGAATTTTTTTCCCGTTAAATAATTTTGCAGAGATCTGAACAGGTAATAATCAGATGGTGCAATGTCAGGTGAATACGGTGGGTGACTAAGAACTTCCCATCCTAACGCATTCAGTTTTTGTTGTGTCACCATTGCAGTATGCGGTCGAGCATTATCGTGGTGGAACACTATTCCTTTTCTGGACGCTAATGCTGGCCTTTTTTCTTTGATAGCTGCATTCAATTTATCCAGCTGATTGCAGTACAGATTCGCGTTGATAGTTTCTCCCTGTTTCAGCAACTCGTAGTACACTGGACCTTTTCTGTCCCACCACAAACAAAGCAGTACTTTTCGTTGATGAATACTTGGTTTTGGAACTGTTGTTGATGATGTTCCTGGTTTGCAGTAATGTCTTTTTCTCTTAATATTCTCGTAAAGAATCCACTTTTCATCTCCAGTAATCAGCTTGTCCAAAAATGGCTCCACATTGTGTCTAATCAGATGTGATGAACACATTTTTACACGATCAGACAAATTCTTTTCCGTTAATTCATGTGGAACCCAAACACTTTGCTTTAACACAAATCCAAGAGATTTAATGTGGTTTCCAACAGTTGTATGATGAATGCCAAGCTCTTTTGCAATTTTTCGAGTTGTTAAATGAGGATTATTTTCCAACATGGATCGCAAAATATCATTATCGATGTTGGATGGTCGTCCAGATCGATAATTTTCTTGGAGGCTCAAATCCCCGGAACGGAATTGGCTAAACCATCTTTGACAAGTACGAACATTTACAATATCCTTTCCAAATACCGCACATAAATTTTTACAAGCAATCGATGCGTTGTTTCCTTTTTGGAACTCATACAAAATGCAGTGTCGTAAATGTACTTTATCTACTGACATGGTTTTCACTTTAAATATCACAAGTAAATGATGAAAGGTGAAAAAGGACTCATTTTATGTTAAACAGCAGGTACAAAAACAAACAAAATTCCCAATGACTCACTAGCCATATGTTTTTTTTAATTACAGGAAAAATTACCTGGCTATTTAAAATACGACAGAACTTTCCCTCCAACCCAATAAATTAAAACTCATTAAAAATAATTCTGGTGATTTTTTACTCTATCATCTCTGCATAATAATTTAAGATATTAATAAGTGCTGGATATTCAATATCGCTAATTGTAGCTATCATGCTTTATTAGAAAAATAATAGAATTACTTTAAATAAAAAAAAAAACGAAATATATATAGTAATATAAAAACATGTAACCAATTCGAGGTATTCTGTAAAATGACATGTTCGAATTGATGTAAAGAATTTCAACACAAAGAAATAAAACAAATAAGTAATAAATAGGTATAAAAAGGAAATTGTTGCTGCTGATACAAATTTATTAGATGTCAAAGAAATTCTTGTGGGCAACCATTTAAAGAAATTACATTTAGGGAAATTAAATCATCCTTCATCACAACATTAACAACATCCACACGTTAGGCAATAACACCAACAGTTACCAAATGCAAATACTAAAGAAAGACAAATTAAAGATGACTTCTTAATACAAAATACTGAAAGTTGCTATAGAAATAATTAATAAATACATAGGACGAAAAATTTAGGGAAATTAAATCATCCTTCATCACAACATTAACAACATCCACACGTTAGGCAATAACACCAACAGTTACCAAATGCAAATACTAAAGAAAGACAAATTAAAGATGACTTCTTAATACAAAATACTGAAAGTTGCTATAGAAATAATTAATAAATACATAGGACGAAAAATTTCATTCTGATAACCGTAAATCTGCTATTGACGAACATTCTATGCTATCACAAATAGACCCACCAGTAGAGCTACCATTACATCAACAGCCATCTGAAGATAAAAATATTACATGAAATAATACCACGACAACAGACTTGATTTATTACAATTACGTAAAGCTAAAACTGAACAACCAACTTATCTCAACTACAAGCTTACCACAAGAATGGTCAAAACTCGAACAACAACAAAAGACTGATGGTAGAAAACAAGCTGCGCAACCAATACATCTAAATCAGTTACATCCGATATGATATTATTAACAACATCTATACACAACAAAAAATGCAACAAGGAATGACAAATCCCTTACAAAGAATGTTTAGCCAAATTTCGAATTACTACATTTAGCGCAACAGCCACAAAGAACAGCCAATAATCATCGTCAGACTACAAAACAAATTACAAATTACAGAAATATGTAAAACACTGATATAAAAGTCCCGCAGGTCCCGACTATACTCTCATATTTTATTTGATGATACAAATTTCGAGTATATTTAAGAAAAAAAAATGCATGTCATCCAGTCACTCTTATTTTTTTTTTTTTTTCGTTATTAATAATATTAAACATTCCCCTCCGGTAAATGTTTTAAAAATAGGGGGGAGGAAATGTTAGGATCTAAGATAGGATCTAAGATAAATCATTTAAAGATAAGATAGGATTTAAGACAAAATATATTTCAACCAATTAAAAATAATTATAACAATTATTACATATAAACTAAAACACCTCCCTCAATCATAATAGAGAGAGAGTGATCATAAATTAATACATAATTAGTGATTAATTATTAATACATAATTACACATATAACTAAATTAATTATGACACCTCCCATTTAGAATAACAAAATGCAATGCAAGTTTTTGGTATGGGAGTTAGATTCATATTGTTTTAATATATGTGAATTAATTAATATAAGTAATTATATGACAATTACACCGTCTCCCAATATTTTAAGAAGGTATAGCTGTAATAACGTAAATTAAGTATAGTTTTAAGAATGTAGATGTAAGAAAGTAAAGAATTCCAAGTCAATAAACTGGGTCGATGAAAGCAATATTGTTTTGCTTAAGTAGCATAAAACAATATTGCTTTTTCGACAAAAAAAAATTAACGCATGACAAAAAATTTATATTGCATGCAAGAAAGGTACTACTCGTATATAAAGAAAGTACTTTTCTTTTAGAGCAGAGTGTGTTTTGTTAATTTTTCCCGATAGTATCAAGACCGGCCGAAACTGGCCAAAACTTTGATATTAAAAGGAAATTTCAAATTAATAATAAAAAACTTAGTAAAATTTCAAATTAATTAATTAAATAAAAACTTAGTGAATTCCAAATTAATAACTAAATAAGAAAAACTTAGTAAAATTTCAAATTAATAATAAAATAAAAACTTAGTGAATTCCAAATTAATAAGAAAAATTTAGTAAAATTTCAAATTAAAAGTCTCAGTCTAAAATTGTATCTTAAAAAAAAAAAAACTTCCGTTTGAAGTTTAAAAACTTAAAAAAAAAAAACAAAATACCAATTCTGAACTTAGAACCTATTTTGAAAATAAAAACTTTAACAAATAAGAAATTAATCAGCTTTTACCTGGAGATTGGGAACCCTTTCAGACCAGAATCAAGTGAAAGAAGACATTTGACATTCCAGTATCCCCGGTAAGAATTTTAAAGTACAACATATCATCAATTCCGGCACTCTCCCGAGAGGCCTGACTGTGACATTGAGTTACGACCGGCAACACCTTGTGTGTCGCCATCTCAACCTACTTCACAAAGGTCGTCAAATCAACTCCGGCTGTCCGCTAGGAGGCCTAAGTACCCAGTAAAGGTATGTCCGGCAAAATCTTAGAGTTTGCCACCTTAAATTCAATTTAATGAGTACTCTAATAACTACCAAAACCTCAATATGTTTCCACTAGCCCCAACGAAGCGATGCCCACTGCACGCATACTCAACGAAGAGTTAAGTAAGGCCTTAGCTGAAAATTCTGCCGCCGGCCCTAGACCCCTCACGATAAAGGAATATAGGAAAAGACAACTGCGCCAAGCAGAGAACATCAGGTTATACAGGGCAATTCAGTCGATACCAACTGTCCCACCTTGTATCCTCTTGCAGGTAGAAGCACCATCTCGCCCACCCTGTAAGAAGGGTAGTAAAAAGAAGCGCCGTGGTGGAATTAGGGTAAGACTTCGCAAGCTTATAGCCCGGCTCCACGAAAGGATAGTCCTTGAAAAGGACAGAACAAGGAAGCGGGAGCTGATAAGGGAATTAAGAGGACTAGAGAAAGATCAAAGAAGAAGGGGGATCATCAACAAACAAAACAGACTAAATAAATAAAAGCATTAAAAATAAAAATAAGTAAGGGAGAAATTATAATGTACGAAAATAAAAGGTTTTCAATAAATTAATTTTGATAAATGAAAATTGGTGTTTAAAGGTTTCCTTTTGCTTTCCCCTCGTTAAAGTAAGGATTGATAGGTTAGGGAGAAATAACATAACAATAGTAACAGCAGAGAAATAGTATTCCAAATAAGACAGGACGACCGGATTTTATAGGGGCAGTTAACCGATGAAAAAGTTACGGCGATTTATAAAATCCTAACACTACATGCAATAACCAAGTATCCATAGTAATTACAGCCTGCAAAATGGCGGAGTCTATAAAGTAACCTCACATGGGAATCAGTGGCTGGTGCCGTAGGGAATGCGAAACCAAGTTGTACGTGTGGCACACGATGATCTGGGGCACTTTTCAAATGATAAAACTCTCAGCCGACGAACACTACTGGTTCCCCAATATGAGAAAATATGTGGACAGATACTTATCTACTTGTATTAGATGCTTATATAACAAAAGAACAGGACGAAAACCTGAGGGTTACCTACTTTCTATACCAAAACCAGAGGAGCCTATGCACACGATGCATATAGATCACGAAGGACCGTTCCCAAGAAGCAAAAGAGGAAATAGCTACATAATTGCAATGATTGATGCATTAACGAAATTTCTTTTTATTAGTGCAGTAAGAACAAACGGTTCTTGCTGGAAGACGACAACCAGTGGGAATGTATGCTTGCTGAAGCAGCATTGAACTTTACCGCAAAACAAATTCGTCTACTGTTCGCTATAGTGTTGACTACATGTTTCCCGGCCGGAGTAGAGACATTGTGGGGTAATTACAAGGATTCAATGAGTGATGATATTTTACATCAACATTGTACAAGGTTGAACGATTTAACGGTACCATTCAGCAACGCCATGTACAATGAAGCATTGTTTCCTATTCAGGATCTGTGCATTATCGTTACCAACTTACCACTCAGTCATTTTGGTTCTCCACATCAAAGTGAATCTGATTTAATAAACACTGAAATGGCAGCGATTGTTACTCGCAATGTCCCACTAATGAATGAGGAACAAAATACTATTGACGATCGTACTATGTTCGCATTTTCGGAAGGGCAAGGTGGATTCTTTTTTTTGGATGCACCAGGTGGAGCTGGCAAAACATTTCTTATTTCGCTAATTCTCACCGAAATACGATCGAATAATGGCATTGCATCGTCTGGCATTGCGGAAAGTTTATTGGATGGAGGCGGAACAGCTCATTCAGTATTTAAGCTGCCACTAAACATTCAAAATAACCCAGATGCAGTGTGCAACATAAAAAAACAATCGTCCATGGCCACAGTGCTGAAACAATGTAAAATTATCATCTGGGATGAATGCACCATCGCACACAAACATTCGCTTGAGGCATTGAACAGGACATTGAAAGATTTTAAAAACAACGACAAACTATATGGCGGCACTCTGGTACTCCTTTCAGGAAATTTTAGACAAACACTTCCCGTTATTCCACGTTCAACGTATGCTGATGAAATAAATGCCTGCTTAAAATCATCGCCACTGTGGCGTAATGTTGAAAATGGCGTAATGTTGAAAAATAACAACTAAAAGTAAATATGCGCGTTCAAAGGCTTCGAGGTCCATCCGCTGAAATACTACTGTAGATGAAACTGGATGCATAAAATTACCGATCGATTTCTGCACAATCATTGAGTCGCAAGATGCTCTCATTGACTAGTTTTAGCAGCAAAATGTGTGCACGCCAACGAATTAAATCTCAAAATACAACATTTATTGCCATACAAATCATACAAGTCATACAAGTCATACAAATCTATTGATACAGTTTGCGATGCCACCGAATCTGTGAATTATCCAGCAGAGTTTTTAAACTCATTAGATTTACCAGGCATGCCACCACATAATTTACAGCTGAAGGTTGGATCTCCAGTTATTTTGCTTCGTAATTTGAACCCACCACAACTGTGCAATGGCACGCGATTAGTTATTAAAAAGTTAATGAAAAACGTTGTCAAAGCCATCATTTTAAATGGCAAATGTCGAGGTGAAAATATATTACTACCACGGATCCCTATTATACCCACAGATGTGCCAATTCAATTTAAACGTCTTCAATTTCCAATAAGATTAGCATTTGCGATGACTATCAATAAGTCTACAGACCAAACGATGCCTGTTTGTGGCTTAGATTTGAGCACACCATGTTTTTCAAACGGACAATTATACGTGGCATGCTCTCAAGTGGGCAAACATTCCAGTTTGTGTTAGCTAACGATGGTACAATAAAAAATATTGTACACTCTATTGAGTTAAGGGACTAATATTGGTTTTTAGTAAAATTATTATAATTAGCGATATATATAATTTAAAAAAATAAATTACAATGTGTTTCGAAATAAAGCCACTTATGGCAATACTAAAAAATTGGCACACTGCACAGATCGAAATCAACTTTACACGGAATAGAGCAGACGTCAACCTGTTAAGCATGGAAGAAACATAGGAAAAAACTTGCGAGGAAAATTAATCATAAAAAACCTCAGGAATCGGTCAACAAAAGCACCATCGTTATGGTTTAAGTTTCAAGTGTTTTTCCTAACAATCAACATTAAATATAAAACGAAGAAATCTAGTGCATTCCTAACAATTAACATTAACTCTAAATAGAGTGAAACTAGTGCTTTGTCTTACAATTAACATTAAATCTAAATCGTAATAAATATAATGTTTTAAAGTCAACACATATTTACATAACCTATCAAAATTAACAATTCTAGTACATATACCATCTACATGTTGAATAAAATAAAGTCAATATAATATCTGACAAATTTATAATCAAAATAAATCTAGCTATAAATATATATTAGCATTTAAAATTATTGTTGCCGAAACTTTAATTCACAACAAATTGGTCCTTCGAACCTATATTGAACCGTCATATTGCAGCTGTTAAATCTACTTTCCATGGTAATATTATCAACTAATGACTTAATAAAGCTGTCAAAATTGATTAACTAACAGGATCCTGTAGTTGTAATATTAAATTAACAAATTTTTACAAAAATTAACAACTACTATATAGTCGTCTTGATCATAATGAAGTGCAAACTGCATCAATAATTAATAAGCATTCAGTATAAATATTAAACTTCAAATATATTTTAGAGTTCGTTGTCTAATTATCTTCAACTTATCATTCAAATGGAAGTTATAAAACTAAAACGAGGACGAGTTAAGGGCGCTATGACAAGAATTGTCGCCTTTTCGGAAGATATCGTTGAAGAAACCACCTCAGAAGCTATACAAATACGTATTGACAAACTCGAGTCAATATGGAAGGAGTTTATTGAGTTGCAGGATCAACTTTGTGAATATCACGATGATACAAATTACGTTTCTCAAGATCAAGAGAACGAACAATTCGAATCCAAATATTATCATGCTAAGGAAATATCATTAAAAGCAAAGCACCAACTTACCAATTCAAGTATCTCAGAACCTAACGCTACAAATGAGCAACAGGCCTCATTGTTTGAGCGATTATCAAGCACGCTTGCTTCTTCCACTTCCACCTATAATCGCATGGCAGATACAAAACTACCTAAGCTAGAAATACCTTGCTTTACAGTGAATGGCTATCTTTCCGTGATCTATTCACGGCTACCATTCATAATAATCAAAAATTAACTGACAGCCAAAGACTACATTACTTGAAGAGTTTTCTCCGAGGCGATGCAGCCACGCTATTACGCCATATACCAATCACCAGCGCTAATTATTTGCAGACATGGGAAAAACTTAATCAAAGAAACGAAAACAAGTCACAAATCGTAAATTCATTCATCCAATCTTTTTTAGCGCTACCTTCAACCCAAATACCTTTATTTAGTGGACTGCGAAAGTTAACTGATGGCGCCAATGAGTTGATACGAGGACTAAAGGCGTTGGGTAGTGATGTGGAGACACGAGATCCATGGATCATCTACTTGTTAATAGACAAGACCGACATTAACGCCCGACAAGCGTGATCAGAACAAACCATCAAACAGCCTTATCCAACGATACAGGACTTATTAAACTTCATCAATAATCGTTGTTAAGCAATTGAAAATTGACAACTTACGCCTCGCCAATTACCACAACGACAGCCTTACACAAGTACTCGTCATTTGAAATCACGAGGTAAATTTCGAAGTCATACTACGACGGTTGAACCTTGTCAAAAATGCAAGGAACTTCATCCGATTTATCAGTGCCCACAATTTCAAGCGCTTTCTACTGACTCTCGAAGATTGCTGGTAAACAAACAAAGGCTCTGTTTCAGCTGTTTACGATCTGGGCACAGTTCCTCAAATTGTAAATCACAATATCGTTGTAAATACTGTAGCCAAAGACATCACACTTTAGTGCATCAACATACGTGGTCAGACAACCAAACGCTCAATTAATGGCAGAAGAATCAACCAGGTATGGGGATGTCCAAACCGTAACTGATAAGCAATCACCAAAACCAGGTATTCCCTTGCACTCAACACAAGCCTCCCTGGCAAAACGGGGGTTGAATTCAAGCTTACAGCTCAACTTTACCACATTGTTACCTATTGCAGTAGCTCTCATACGTGATCACCAAGGAAATCAACTATCTTGTAGAATACTATTGGATTCTTTGAACATAATCCTACACTAAAATCAAAATATCTAAATTTCATGGAAGAATATTTGCAGTTAGGACACATGGAAAAAATCCCCAGCAATGAAATTCGCATCGACCATTGCTACTTCTTACCACATCATGCAGTATTTAAAGCTAACGTCGACAATCCCAAATTAAGAGTTGTTTTTGATGGTATTTTCATTTATTAGTCCATATCTCAGAAAACAATTTTTTGATTGACTAAAAATGGCCGATTTCGAAAAGTTATCATGTTTTTCTTTTATTTGATATGTAACACATGCAAATCAATAAATATTTACCGAAGTTACAGGAGATCAAATTTGAAAAAAAATGATATTTTCACCTTTTTTTAAAAATGACCCATTCTTATTTGCTTTTTTTTCGATTGAAAAAAATTATTAACCAGAGATTTTAAGATTTTGAGTAAAAGATAATTTTGTTACAAAAATTTTAAAGGTAAAATCTTTAAGATCCAAAGAAAATTAAAAAAGTTATAGACCATTAAGTGGGGACGTGATTTTTTCATTTTTCAGGTCTGCTACGGACGTTTAGATAGACTACTCGACCAAGAATATTAAACTCAACAAAAATATGTTTTCTAGGGAAATTTTGGGTCGTTGAGTCCAAAAATAACAATTATTTTTACATCCTAAGAAGCATTTTTGAGACATTCTTAAAAAACGTGTTTTTTGAATGTATTTTCTTTATTAATCTATATCTCCAGAAATAGTTTTTGATTAATTAAAAATGGCTTTTTTTAAAAAGCTATGACACATTTCTTCAATTTGATATATAAGAGATACACATTAATTTATATTTAACGAAGTTACAAAAGATCAAATTAAAAAAAAAAGTGATGTTTTTCACCTTTTTTGAAAATGACTCATTCTTATTTGCTCTTTTTCGATTGAAAAAAATTATTAACCAGAGATTTTAAGATTGCCATTTTTGGACTCAGCGACCCAAAATTACCCTAAAAATCATCTTTTCGTTGAGTTTAATTTTTTTTTGTCAAGTAGTGTAATATACTGTATAACATTGAAGAATATGCTACAGAAGCTAAATTACGGCTCAAAAGAGCATTAGAAAGAGTCAAAACGGCCTTAGAAAAAGCTAAAATTATTAGAAAAGAAATTTTCGATAAGAAAATGAATCCAAGCAAATTTAAAGAAGGAGATTATGTTTATCTAAAAACAGGAGATCAAAAAAAAACACGAACCACCATACAAAGGTCCTTATAAAATAAAATCAAAAACAAAAACAAATTCATTAATAAATATAGATGGTAAAGACAAATTATAGTAGTAAATAATAATAGGCTGAAATTAGACAAAAGTAATATCTAATTAATAACAACAACAAAAAAAAAAAAACACATTTTTTCAAACACTATATCGCTTATAAAAATAATTTAATTGTTTATGGGTAAATTCAATTATTTTTAAGCTAGGGGGAAGGGTGTAATGGAATTCAGATATTCCTTAAATCTATTTATTTCTAAAACTAATTTTATATATATTCATTCACAATGGCAACCCATTTTTTTAATTATTATAAAAACCATGCCCATATTTATTTGTACATATAAACACATTAAAAATACATATGTCATAATTAAACTATAGGAACTAATAAAGTGGTCATTGTATAAGTATTATATTCGGGCGTAATTTATTCTACTTACAAAATATCATTACTTAAAAAGTATGTGTAATAGATCATTACCTTTAAGACATAATGTTCTACATTATGAAATTGCTAATACTACAATTTCATAATGTCAAGCATTGGCATGCGAATTGCTGTCTCAGCAGTAATTACCCATCAATGAATTACTAGCATGGGAATTTCTATCTCATGCAATAAATCTCATTAATAAAATTACTATAAATATTGTAATAAAAAGTACTCAAGGGTCATTAGTGATTAGAAGCTCCATTTAGTTTGAGCTTAACTTAACAGTTAAAAATAGCTCCATTTAGATATAGCTTATGTGAATTAAAAATAAAAATAATAAATTTTCTTGTAAAAGAAAAAAACATCTTTTCTTTCTTCAAGCTAGGCCTTGTGGCCATCAGGTAATAAGTTGGCCTTTCTGAACATACAAAATTCTATTTAAAAAATTTAATTAATGCTATTCAACATGAGCAGTAGTGCCACCGTCTACTATGTCCGCATCGACGCCCGTCGGCTTGCTCATGCATCTAAGAAAGGATCATTACAATATGCTGGAGTGCAAGAAGGCAAGTATCAGTTGCAGCCTCGTCTACAACTATTTTTTTATTCTTTCAATAGTTATTTATTTTAAATTATTGTATTCCTTCCTTACTTCGTTTGAAGTCGGGTCGATCTTTTTCAAATTATTTGTAATAACATTCCACATACTTAATAAAAATTATTCATCATCCCTTGTCATTATCATTTGTCGTCCCTTGCATTTAATTTTAGTACAGGGTAGGTCTAAAAACTATTTTGGAACTAAAGTTTACAGTTCGCGTCAAAATTATTACAAAATTTAATGCCTACACTACACATTCGCCAAATCACCACGAACTTTGCAATTCTAGCAGACGGACGGGTGCATTTGACTTACATTGGTTTGCTAGAATTTTTAAAGTTTGTACAAGTTCGCTTTATTGGATATTATGCCGCCTCTACATATTCGTGACATTCGCCAAATGTCAAGTTCGTTCTATTTGCCGCCTTGTGCATCCATCCACACATTCGTGCATTGTTATTTTGCCAGTTCCTTTTGACATGATCATTTCTCGCATAACATGGATTTTGAGTCCGCCGCCGCTCTGTACTTCGTAAGTGCTTGCAATCATTACATAAATATTTATGAAAAAAGAGTAGCTAAAAAGAAATGCAGGCGTAAAAGTTGGTGGATGTTATCCATACACCAAAATGGAACTAGGTAAGCTAATATAACTAAATTATTCATGTTTTGATTACCTGGATTTCGTATTCTGAATGTATCTGCTAATTTTCTTTTTCTTCAAGATAAAGCATGGATAATCAGCTCGTAGAGCTTTTACACGAACCATCCGGGGAATTAAACAACTTCATACGTATGTCGTTAGCAGATTTTGAGTTTTTAATACGAGAGATATCCCCAGCAATATTCAAGCAAGATACCAAATGGAGAAAAGCCATACCAGTTAAAATCCGTTTGGCGATCACTTTAAGATTTTTGGCCACTGGAGATAATTTAAGGAGCTTGCATTACACGTTCAAGGTGTCTCCGCAAAGCATTTCGGAAATAGTGTCTCAAGTAAGCCTAGCTCTCAATGAGGTTTTGAAATCTTTTATAAAAGTAAGAAATAAAACAATTTTTAAAAGTATTATATTTTTATTAAATATCTCAAATTATATGTTTATGTGTATTTTTCAATTCAATTCCTTTGATGATGATGTAGAAAAACTGTGTTTCTCATTTCCTTCAGTAACACTCAGTTATAATCTCGGGTGTTACATAGACCAGATTATACTCAAAATTTAATACATTATTTAAATTTTTTTTATCATTCTGTGCTGCAGCAAGAAAACATGCTCGTTGCACGCACAATGTGCTGCACGCGAACTGTTTCTACAAAAATATCATCTTAAAATACTTCGTTATTCCGGGAAAGTTAATCACCGACCAAGGCACAAATTTTCACAGTGATCTGTTTAAAAGACTTTGCGAATTACTGCATATAAAGAAAGTCCAAACCACTGCATACTACCCACACGCCAACGGAACCTGTTTAAAGCTAAAATTAACAATAGTAGGCTGACAGCAAGGTAGGCTATGAGCTTACTATATAAATAGCTGTCAGTTATTTAAACAATCAGTTTATCTGTTTTTTTCTTTGTGAAATAAAAGTTGTGATGTATATGTAATGTTTTAATTCTTAATAGTGATAAAAAAACATAAAATACCAATTCAATCTTGGACATCAAATCAAAAACAACAGGTGGTTTGTTGCTTTATTTAGTGGTTTGTTGCTTTGTTTAGTGGTTTAGTGGTTTGTTGCTTTATTTAGTGGTTTTTTGCTTTATTTAGTGGTTTATTGGTTTATTTAGTGGTTTGTGTGTTTAATGATTTGTTTGTTGGTTTGTGGTTTGTGTTTTTGTTTGTTTAGTGATTTGTTTGATTGTTTGTTTGTATTGTTTATTGTTTGCATTTTTGTGCTGCATTCTTGTTTGTCATTGCATACTTGATCAAGTTGCATACTGGATGGCCAGTATGTATGTCTGCTTGACGTTCATATAGAGTCACATATGTCTGTCAATCAAGATGGTTGGTTGAGTTATTGGTGCATATTGGTCACTCATGGGATGACCAGTATATGTATATTTCTGGCTGACTTTTATAAAGCGTCAACATATGTGTGTCGACCAAGGCTTTGGTGACCAGTATGTATGTCTGCTTGACGTTTATATAGAGTCACATATGTCTGTCAATCAAGATGGTTGGTTGAGTTATTGGTGCATATTGGTCACTCATGGGATGACCAGTATATGTATATTTCTGGCTGACTTTTATATAGCGTCAACATATGTGTGTCGACCAAGGCTTTGGTGACCAGTATGTATGTCTGCTTGACGTTTATATAGAGTCACATATGTCTGTCAATCAAGATGGTTGGTTGAGTTATTGGTGCATATTGGTCACTCATGGGATGACCAGTATATGTATATTTCTGGCTGACTTTTATATAGCGTCAACATATGTGTGTCGACCAAAGCTTTGGTTGAGTTGAGTTGTAAGCTTGCTTGAGTGTACAGTTGGTGTCATTGAGCAAACCACGAGAAACACTTGATGGTTGTTTTCTCATAAACCACTTTTATTTTTAGCAATCAAGAACTGTGATTGGTCATTGTCGTCAAGTTGGTCATCAGCTGTGATTAAGCTTTTACAAAGGTAATAATGATCAACTTTATCTCATTAGATACAGTCCACTTTTTAACATTTTCACACTTTTCCTACTTTGTTTTTCTTTAAATAGACCCTCCTAACAGAACCCTAGAAAGAGCTCAACGACCACTCATCGAGTATTTAAGGAATGTAGTGGATGGAAACCCCTCGGAGTGGGATGATTGGTTAGGCGAAGCAGCCATGGCATACAATAATACACCCCACACAAGCAGTAAAATTTCCCCAGTCCACGCCTTATACGGGTTTAAACGACCAATCCCAAGTAACCTCACTAAGCCCCCGGAGCCCGTTTATAACTTCGACGACTACTGTACATATGTAGAAGCTAAAATGCGGAACATACATAGGAAAGCACGGGAAAACCTGCGTACAGGAAAAGAAATATCCAAACTACGACAAAAACATTCATGTACCCAAGATACACGTAGGTGATAAAGTATTAATACGGAATCCAAAGGAACTACATAAACTGTCCCCGATATGGATGGGTTCTTACGAAGTAATAAAAATCAACAGTGACGTAAATTGCACTATAAGGATAGAGAAAAAACTTCGCCGGATTTACCACAACCGTCTAAAATTATTCTAATAAATAGCTAACCACCTCCATTTTAATTTCAAAATTTAAAACCCTCCTAATCAATTATTCAAAACGAACATACTAACTCCAAATTATCCCAGTAGGAGCGCCAAGAAGAATAAGACTGGAACTCAGATCATCACCCAACCGAAAAAATAAGTAGCATCCCCTACACTCCAATCGAAAGAAATCCCAAGGACAAAAAATATGGAGTTCATAAAGGATGTATCACACACATACTTAGCATTTGGGACCCCCATAAAATCAATCTGGCTAACAGACCAGAAAAAAAAGAATTTTTTAACCAGGACCGTAACGTAAGACCTGGCCAATATTGAGGGAGATGTTGGTGTGGAATACGTGGTGGTTCCAGCCCACTCAAAAAAAGAACTAACCAGGTATGAATACACATTATGCTGCATCAGGGCCGGTGAATATGAGATGGAACACCATTTGAAAACCGAGTTCCATCGAGAGGAGTACGTAGGGAAACATTTTCCGAAACTAAGCAGGAAATGTCGAAGAGTACCAGAACCCCATCGATCCCGGTTACTGCAGGACGTGGCAAAAATCCTTGAAAGTTAACACGGGAGGAGTCTGCCGCTCGAAGTACCAGCAGACCATTATAAGCTACAGAGGGAGAGGATAGTAGAAAAAGTCGCAATGTTCCGGCATGCCAATGAACTAAATGGACCATCAACAAAGGATATTTTGGGAACTAACTTTATAAAGAAATATTTTAAGAAACATGTTCAAATTTAAAAATTATTCATTTATTGCTTTACTAACAAGACAATCAATAAAATAAATTTCATTTTTAGCTGCCAAAATCAGAAGAACAATGGAAGGAAGTTGCATTTGATTTCGAAAACAAATGGAACTTTCGGAATTGTGTAGGTGCTGTTGATGGTGAATGGTAATTACAGTATTGATGAATCTAGATCTCTCGAATTAGTTGAAAACAATATAACTAATAATAGTTCAATAAAACCTCATTTGTTTTGCATTCTAACAAGCCTAAGCTACCACCACTAAAATTACCGCATTACACAGGAAAATACTCGGAATTTCCGAATTTCATATCAATTTTTAACAAACTAGTAGATGATGACTCCGAAAAATCAGTTACAGAAAAATATACCCACTTACGTAATTGTCTATCAGGAGCTGCGTTACAAACAATAGAAGCATTAGGAAAATCATCTGATAACTACTCTCAAGCATTGCAAAGGCTTAAAGAAAGATATGATAATCACCACTTAATATTTCAAGGGCATATTTCGGAAATCTTTGAATTGCAAAAGGTCGAAAAAGGTAATGCAGTTCAATTAAGAAAATTAGTAGATACGACTAGTGCTCATTTATGTGCACTTAAATTATTGGAAAAGGATGAAGATATTACAAATTCACTTATCATTCACATCATCATGTCAAAATTGGATACCGATACACAAATTAAATGCGAGGAGTCGGTTGATTATACCAAACTTCCCACGTGGAAAGATTGTGAGAAAATTATAGAGCGGAGATGTCAATTTCTTGAATCTCGTGAGCATAAATCAGCAGCAAGATTAAGTACCCCAGAATATAATGGAGTAAAACAATGTCGACCCACAAATTGTACCCACATAATACTTTATTACATCGCTACATTGTGAAGAGAACTCCAATTATGCAAGCTAATTTCGTTCCAAGTGAACCTAAGTTAATCGAAAACACTAAAGCCATCTACAATTCAAACCAAGTGCTTCATGAATATGGAAATGCAACATTGCATTCATCAGATGAACAATCAGATAAAACAGAAATGCACGTTTTTTTGCGAACAGCTATCATCAAATTAAAGGATCGATTTGGTTCTTATCAATTAGCTCGAGTGTTGCTAGATTCAGGCTCCCAACAGAATTTTATAACTGAAGACTTTGCACAAAAGCTTCAAAAGTGGACAATTCCGAATAACGTCAATTTAGCAGACCCCAACTTCAATAAACCTCAAACAGTTGACCTATTAATTGGGGCTGATAAATTCTTTGATTTGATTTGTGTAGGTCAAATTAAATTGGGCGTTGATTTACCGACTCTACAAAAGACAGTCTTTGGGTGGATTGTTTGTGGAAAGGTTAATTCATCTCCTGTTAATTTGTTAGCTAACACTGTTTCGTTAGACAACTATTTGCCACAGGACATAGCACTAAATGAACTTGTGGAACGATTTTGGGAAATTGAAGGTCCGAAAGAACAGTTAGTGATGCGTAGTGATGAGGAAGAAAATTGTGGAAGTATTTTTTGTCAATCTATTCAAGCGAAAGAAAATGGGCGACTCCAAGTAGCATATCCATTTAAAGACTTGCCTGAAGTTTTAGGCAGTTCAATTGATGCAGCAAAGAAGAGATTTATCATGTTGGAAAAACGATTCAAGGGAAACCCCGAACTTCAAATAAAGTATACACAGTTTATGGAAGAATATGAGAGCTTAGAACATATGGAATTGGTTAATGAACTGAGTATACCAAAGATTCACTACTATCTACCCCATCATGGTGTTATAACACCTAAAACTAAGTCAACCACATTACGGATGGTTTTTGATGCTTCCAGCAAAACGTCATCAGCAATTTCGCTTAATGATATCCTTAGTGTCGGACCAACAATACAAGATGACTTGTTTTCAATATTAATTCGATTTCGTTGTTGTCGATTTGCTTTAACTAAAGACATCGTAAACATGTTTTGACAGATATGAATCCGAGAGGATCATCAAGATTTCCAACTTATACTATGGAGGAATGACCCCTCTGAAAAGTTCAAACACTTTCGGTTAAAGACACTAACATATGGATTAGCATCATCACCATTCCTCGCTACGAGGTGTATCAATTATTTAGCTGATAAATACGAATCTAGTTTACCTGAAGGAACTAAGATTATTAAAAGTGATATGTATGTAGATAACTTATTAACAGGAGCAGATACCATGGAACAGATTATGAAGATTAAAGATCAAGTACTTACTATAATGAGCTCTGCCAAGTTAGATCTGCATAAATGGTCATCGAATTGTAATCAACTAGCACATCCAATTTCAGAAGGATCTCACGAGAGGGTAATAGGGTCACCTGATAGTGACATAATACAACCACTTGGAATAGTATGGGAAAAATCGAAAGATTGTTTAATATATATACATCAAGATGAATATGAAGATGACTCTAAAGTGACTAAAAGAATTTTATCAGAAATGGCAAAGTTGTTCGACCCTTTAGGACTCATAAGTCCACTAATATTAAAAGCAAAATTATATTTTCAGAAGTTATGGCTACTAAGGTTATCATGCCTATGTCCTTACACCAACAATGGAATACGTTTAAAAGGGAATTACCAAAATTAGCTTAAGTTAAAATTCCAAGGTTTGTAGTTGCAGCAAGCAACCCAGTAGTTATTGATATACATGGCTTTTCGGATGCTTCACTTCAAGCTTATGGTTGTTGTCTCTACATCAGAAGTGAAGATCAACATGGAAATGTTTCAGTCAAATTGCTGACTGCAAAATCTAGGGTAGCCCCAGCAAGGGTAAATAGAACTTTGCCCTGTGTTCGGAACCGAACAATTTTTTTTTAATTTTCAAAATTTCGCGCAGAACTGCGTTATCAAATTAACTTTTTATCCGGAATGTCAAATTTAAGAACACGGTATCAGAGGAGAAATAACAAAACAGGTTTGTACTGAGTAAGTATACCTATAATGTACAAGCAATTTACTGCTATTATCTTATTTGGTAGTAGTAAGATGCTAAGTACAAAGAACAAAAAACAATAGCGTGGTTGTGTAAAACGAAATATCCAGTTTTCATAATCCCGCTAACTTTGCTTAAATAGCTAGCACTTGCTACCAATTTTTTTTCATTCCATGTGATTACCTTGCAGAGTATCGATCTGCGTCTTTTTTTTCTAATCCGAATTCATTTTTTATTAATTCTGGGTATCGACCAGGATTAATTCCAAACAAATTCAGAGTATCGATCTGAATTCCTTAATTCCTATTAATTTTGGGTATCGACCAAAATTAATTCCAAAAATTCTGAGTACCGATCTGAATTCCTTTGCTCTATTAATTTTGAGTATCGACCAAAATTAATTCCAAAATTCAGAGTATCGATCTGAATTCCTTTGTTCTCATTAATTTTGGGTATCGACCAAAATTAATTCCAAAATTCAGGGTATCGACCTGAATTTTTACCCCTTTTCAAGCGCATTGTAACAGTGAATTAAAATATAAACTATTTAGTGAATTATCTTAGCGCCGGACACGCGCTAAGCACGTGAGTAAAACCTAAATTGTTTTAGATAAGGGTTAGTTTTTATTTTAGTGAAACGAAATAAAGAAACAAGAAAATCTAGCACGTTTTTTATTAATTTAATATTCCCTTAAAAAACTAGAGGTCAAGCTCATGAAAATCCAAATATTGTATCTGAGCTAACGGAAAACGGTACGTATCCTAACATTTTGGTCCTTCGAGCTGGATTACGTGATTGGCCTTTGTTTAACGGGATTGTTTAAAAGTGTGTTAGAAATTGTGTTGGAAACTTAATAAACTTATAATAAAATGTCTTTAAACGATCTAATTGATAAGCAAATAGCATGTGCTATCCTAATAAACAAATCTGTAGTGAATTTTAAAAAAACTGCTACAGCTAAACGCACCCAATCTTAAGCAGAAGCCCGGTTGAATGCTGTGGAAAAACTATGGGAAAAATTTTCCACTAATCATTGTGAAATCAAAATCCTTGCAACAAAATTACCGGCTGAAGAAACGGCTAAACATGAATACATTAAAAATGATTACTTTTCTGAGCAAGAAGAACTGTATTTTGAATATGTTACTATTGTAAAATAAATATTCCTCTCGAAATAAAACAGACCATGGAAGATGAACCAAAAGCTCAGCTTCGATGGCCTTCGCTTCACTCTTAGGAGGGAGGAGTTATGTAGTTACACATTACGCACCCCTTTTACGCACTACTTACCCATTTACTTAAACTCTATTTTTTCTTAGCAACAAAGTTGCATTCCAAAGTGTATTCTCTTCATGCATATTTTAGTGACAAACAAAAGTTTCGCGTTACAATGAATTCCATCGATATAAACGGAAATGCATTGTAAGCGTCTGAAATATAAAATTTCGAAATGCATTTGGCGAAAACAAAAAGGTCAGGTTACCGGATGGCTAGCTGATTTTAAATATATAAGACCCTAATCAGTTCTGGCAAAAATCTCGACTCAAGCAGTCATCTAAATTTAATGATAGTGTGATTTTTTATTACAAAAGTAATAGTGGTTTAATTCAAATAAAGTTAAAAGAAAAATAAAGTTAAATTTAATATTTTTGTATTGGTGTTAAGAAGAATAAAAAATAATAAATAAATAAAAAAATTTTAAAAGGTTAATAAGTAATTATATTAATTAACAATAAGTAAAACAATATTGTAATAGGGAAATTAAAATTAATTAATTAAATGGAAAAAATTTCAAGGGTTAATAAAAATAAATAAAATAAAAAAGGAATTTCTTTTTTATATTTTTTACTTGACGAATTGGGAAAAACATAACTAGCGTTTTGTTTAATTTGAATGCTTTTATTGATACTGTAGGACTATTAAGAGTCGGAGGAAGACTTGAAAATTCAAATCTTGCATACGAAACCAACCATTCTATTATTCTACTAAAATCTACTAACAGTCTATCTCCTTTAATCATTCGCCATTTTCAAGAACAAACATTGCATGGTGGAGTTGAACTTACACTAGCTGCCATTCAAAATGAATATTGTATACTACAAGGTAGACTAAGTGTAAAAAATGTTATACTTGTTTCAAACAGAAACCACTTACCACACATCAATTAATGGGAAACTTACCCCCTCATCGTATAAGGCCTGCTCGCCCCTTTCGCATACTGGCATAGATTACGCCAGACCCATAAGCTTAAGAATGTCAAAACATAGAGGTAACCGATTATATAAGAGATACATATATATGTATATTTGTATACATGCTTACCAAGGCCATTCATTTAGAACGCGTCTCTGACTTAACTACCAATTCTTTTCTTGCTGCTTTTAGACGCTTCACTAGTAGAAGAGGATTATGCAGTGATGTTTATTCAGACAATGGAACCAACTTCGTTGGAGCAAAATGAACATTAGACAAGGAATTAAGGGATATTATTAAACTGCCTGAATCCTATAAAAAAAATTGCAAATGAAGGTATTAATTGGCACTTTAATCCACCACCTACTCCACATTTTGGTGGGCTATGGGAGGCCGGGGTAAAACCGGTAAAATACCATTTAAAAAGAATAGTAGAAAATGCATCTTTAACCTTCGAAGAATTTTCAACTGTATTAACTCAAATCGAAGGATGCCTTAATTCAAGAACCCTTTGCAGACTTTCCGATGATTCTAGCGATGACCATATTCTAACACCCGCTCATTTTCTAATTGGCACTTCTTTAAAGGCTTTACCTGGAAGACCACAAATTGTAAATAGTCATCCCATAACCCGATTAAATTTTATTCAACAATTAATGTAATATTTTTGGAATCGATGGTCTAGGGAATAACCAAATCAACTTAAAACTAGGCACAAATGACAGATACAGCAACAAAATCTTAAAATTGGAAATATTGTATTAATCAAGGAAGACAATTCTCCTTTATATATGTAAATGGCCTTTAGGGAAAATAGTTCATATTCATAAAGGACCTGATGAGCTTGTTCGTGTAGCTACAGTTCAAACATCCACAACCACCATTACAAGGCCTATACACAAATTATGCCCGTTACCAATTATAGATAACATTTCAGAAGTATAATTTATTTTTATTTTTTATTTTTTTTGTCTTTCATTCTTCCTTTAAACAAAATTTTTTTTACCAGCGTCACTTAAAATAAAATCGCAATATTATTGAAAAGTACTGTTGTTTATTCTTAATCACGTGTCCGAAACCGAAACAATAGCTTATTCAAACCAGTTTTACAATCCAAATTTTTATCGTCTCTAATACTTGAATTTATTTCAAACCAGAACTACCGTTAGAATTTAAATATACCAGGCACTGATTATTAAAGCAATTATCAGTCAGTTTTGTGAGTTCAAACCAAATAGTTCAAAGTTATTTCAATGCAATCTAATATGGAAAACATTAAAAATTACCAAGGTAATAAAACCCATTACCATTTTTATATACATATATAAATTCTTATTTTTCAAGCAACTACCAACTCCGGGAAGGGACATTGAATCGTTGTTCGAACCCAAGATTTTTAAGGCCCCTTCCACTGGTTCTTCCCCGGTAAACGCGGTCACACAACAGTTAAGGACCATTTCATTAGCACCCAAGAAAGAAACCATGGGGAACCAGCCTACCAACTCCAAAAATCTGGAGTCCAAAAACGATGCGAAGCTTTCAGGGAGAATGAATACTAAAAAGGTAGCGCCACCAAAATGTCGTATTTTGAAAAACCTGAAAATACGGCATGCCGATAAAAACATGGAAGATCGTATCACGGTTTCGATTAAGGACCATGGGGTCGATGTTCCAGTTTTTTTATCCAAGACGGCCTTTGCCAGATCTCAAAAGAGAAAACAGCGATATAGGTACATCCCAAATGGGACTTAGAGTTAACTTCAAAATGAACAAGCAAAGACAAATATAAACAATTTATCCATCGTATTCATTCTTTTTAATTACTGCCTTAGTAATACAATGTTTTTTTTTTTACTTTAATTTTCATTCCTGTCAAAACTCCCAATGAGTGCGGACGCGTTTTGTCGGGCCGATCTAAAAATTTAATATAAATAGTTATCAAGTTAATATAGTTATTAAAAAATAGATATTACAATTTATCATTAATGGTCGATCTATTGAACTATTGAACAATTGGTTAAAGTGTTAATAATAGTGAACAATAAACATTACTTTGAAAGTTCTTTGTTCGTTATTTGTGAACAAAGAGTACTTGGAAAGTTCTTTGTTCACTATTGGTGATCAAATAGTGAATACCTGGGTTTGAAAATTACAATCACAGTTGAAACATATTAATAATATACAACAGATAAATCAATAAAGTCAATTAATAAACAATTAGTGTTAATAATAGTGAACAATAAACATTACTTTGAAGGTTCTTTGTTCGTTATTTGTGAACAAAGAGTACTTTGAAAGTTCTTTGTTCACTATTTGTGAATAAATAGTGAATAGTTAATTAAAATAATTATGTTATTGTATCATAATTGCATGTTTGGTTCCGTATTTGCTCGTAATTAAGCATAATTATAATATAAACATAATTAAAAACATTTCATACCTAGTACTGGCCTAGCCTGGGTTTGAAAATTACAATCACAGTTGAAACATATTAATAATATACAACAGATAAATCAATAAAGTCAATTAATAAACAATTAAAATAAATAACAATAACATATAACAATTATAAAAATACACCTGTCAAAATAAAATATTTACTAGTGCCATCTATTGACACTAAAACTCACTAGGTGAAAATTGTCAAAGACTAATTAAGATTCATAAAAGTGTGAGCAGTCTGGTGTAAGAGGAAGACACACGAAACACATAACAAGTTTAATAAAAAGTCACTGGTTCGAATCCAGTAGAAACTCTTAAATAATTAAAGCTAATTCTAATTAATTTAATTAATCTAAAATATAAAATTAAATCATAATTGCTTATAAAATTAACTTTAACAAGAACAAACATATAATAAACTACATTAAAATTAATACATAAAACTCATAAAGTCAAAATCTAACAAAAGTTATAAGTGGTTAATGTAGCTGAATTATAGCTAACTAGGTATAGTCATGAGTCTTGACAGCACCAATGAGTGCTTCGTCACAATTAAAAAACAACAGGTAACCATTAATAAAATGCAAGAAAGAATTAAGTACCTAGAAGACCTAGTGAAAAGAGCTGCACCAAATTCTTCAATTAAAGATGTAACCTCTGCGATTTCACAAACATCAGGTTCAGAAAAGCAAGCGTCGTCAATAGTGGAATACTCTACGGATGAGGAAGAGCTTGAAAAGGAGTTCGTAAAAGTAAATAGTAAGCGAACAATCAAACGAAGGCGTATCAAAACAAAGTCGCCCCCAAGCGCATCACCTGTCGCTGCTACCTCAAATCTCGAACCATCGACAGCTGCCAAAACAATACAACCAAAACAGCCTGCACCTCCTCCGATTTTCGTAAGTAATGTTCATGACTTTAGTTCATTCAAGAAAAAACTACTTGAAGTAAATTATGAAACAATACAATTTAAAGCATTGTCCAGCGGTAATATTAAGATAACCACTGCTAACGCAGAAGACTATAGAAAGTTAAAAAAAATGGTGGACAGTATCAAAAACGAAACACAGGGCTCGAATGAACAAAATATCAACAACAGAATTGAATACCATACTTACCAACTAAAGGAAGAACGCTCCTTCAGGTTCATAATCAGAGGTTTACTTACCTAGTAGCATAGACACTGATGAAATCAAACAAGATCTAATAAATTTAGGCCATAATGTCAGAAACATCTCAAACATATATAAAACAAAAACAAATAAAGACAACAACAAGGAAATAATTAAATTCCCATTGTTTGCGGTCGAGATCGACCCTAAAACTAATAATAAAGATGTCTATGATATAAAAAGTTTAGCCCACTGTAGGATAACAACAGAACCGCCAAGGCAAATACGTGACATCCCTCAGTGTACAAATTGTCAGCAGCTGGGTCACACCAAGGGCTTCTGTAGCAGGGCTCCTAGATGTGTTAAATGTGCACAGGATCACCATTACAGTGCTTGTAAAAAGATCCGAAAAGCTTGCCAACATGTGTGCTTTGTAATGAAACAGGCCACACCGCAAATTATAAAGGCTGTTCGGTATATCGGGCAATGGCCAAAAATCATAAAAATAGTAAAACAACAACGTTACAACGTATTCAAGCAGCAAAGACTACAAAAGTCACTCCTAAAACCTCCACAACGACATATGCACAAATAATCAGAAATAACGAAGATCAAAAGTTAACGAAAGAACAAAATATAACTACCCATAACAAAAACAATGATTGCACGGTTGGTACTAATAATAACGAGATCATAATGTTACTACAACAAATTCAAAACTCATTGGCTCAGTTAAACCAAAGAGTAGAGAAGCTAGAAAATCAAAATAAAAGTAAGACACAGACTGATACAAAAGTAAATAAAACCCAAGGCAAGAAAAAGCGATAATGGGTAAAACATACAAGATAATGACCTGGAATGTGAATGGACTAAATGCAAGAGCTTTAGAACTGGAGAACTACCTCCACTCCAACAATATAGATATAGCCCTCCTGTCAGAAACCCATTTCACAAATAGAAACTATGTCAAAATAAAAGGCTATCAAGCCTACTGGACAACCCATCCTAGTGAAAGAGCCAGAGGTGGTTCAGCGGTAATCATCAAAGAAAATATCGCACATTACCAACTTCCAGCCATAAGAGAAAAATATATACAAGCAACAATAATAGTTATCCAGAGTAATTATACTGAGATAAAAATAGCGGCTGCTTACTGCCCGCCTCAACACAAACCTAGCTTTCAACAACTTAAAGAAATAATCAACCAACTTGAACCACGATTTATCATGGGAGGTGATTATAATATCAAACACACAGCTTGGGGCTCAAGATTAATAACACCAGGCAAGGGGCATGAGTTCCTAAGAGCCATTGAAGAAAGCAAATGCGATTACCACTCATCTCTCAGACCAACTTACTGGCCTTCTGACCATAATAAAATTCCAGACTTACTTGACTTCTTCGTAACAAAAGGAGTAGCTAAAAATAATAATATAGAAATTCATGAGGTACATGACCTGTCATCTGACCACACACCGGTAATACTAATAATTGGACTTAATATAATAAGTAAGGAAAACAATAGCAGACTGACAAACAAATACACAGACTGGAACCTGTATAGGAAAGTCCTCGAGGAATTAATCAATCTAAATGTTAAGTTAAAAACAAAAAACGATGTAGAACACCAAACAAAACAATTCATTGAAAAATTAACAGAAGCGGCAACTACAGCTATCAAAGAACAAAAACGAAAAACAACATCAATAAACATAAGTTATCCAACAGATATAAGGGAAGGTATCAGAGAAAGAAGAAAGGCGCGCAGAGTATGGCATAGTACTAGAAATCCCGCTGATAAAACAGCTTTCAATCGAATCAGCAATAGAGTGAATGCGCTATTAAAAAAATTCAAAACAGACTGCTTTGATAACTACCTTAAAAACATAGGGCCAAATGAAGACAAAGAATATTCCCTATGGAAGGCAACAAGAAAGTTAAAACGTCCTCTTAGAAGAATACCACCATTGAAAAATCAGAAAGGAGATTGGGTCTGCAAGGACCAAGAAAAAGCAGAGCTATTCGCTAATTACTTATCAACTGTCTTCACTCCTCATGACATTACTTCAAACATAGATACTACTCCAAGATACAAACCCTCCATACAAATTAAAAAAATAAAAACAACAGAATTAGCACTTGAGATAGACAATAATCTCAATAATAAAAAAGCGCCTGGAATGGATAATATTACTCCCAGACTACTTAAGAAATTACCAGCAAAAGCTATTATCCTACTCAAATATATATATAATGCATGTATAAGACTTGAATATATTCCGGACAGTTTTAAATCAGCCAAAGTCATCATGATTCAAAAACCCGACAAGCCAGCCGAGGAAATCAGTTCTTACAGGCCTATATCACTCTTACCAACTATCGCTAAACTATTTGAGAAATTGTTAATAAAACGAATAAAACCATACATAAGCATTCCAGACTTCCAATTCGGATTTAGGAGCAACCATTCAACAATAGACCAAGTCCACAGGGTAACAAATATAATAGAACAAGCATTTGAAGAAAAGAAATTCTGCTCTGCAGTCTTCTTAGATGTCTCACAAGCGTTTGACCGTGTCTGGCATAAGGGACTAATTTACAAAATGAGCCTGTACTTACCAAAAAACTTGTGCAACATATTAACCTCATACATAACGAACCGGAAATTCAGGGTACAAAGTGGAGAAGCTTTGTCTGTTCCCAACATAATGAATGCAGGTATTCCACAAGGAAGTGTTTTAGGACCCCTGCTATATCTGCTATACACCGCTGACATTCCCACCTCAAAAGACACATGTATTGGTACATTCGCGGACGATACGGTGATATTAGCAAGTGATGAAATCCAGAATAAAGCGGTAGTAAAATTACAAAGCATATTAAATAAAGTCAAAGAATGGACCAACTGTTGGAAAATTAAGCTTAACCAAGCTAAATCAATACATGTGACATTTACTCTAAAAAGAAAAAATGACAACCTTCACGTATATCTTGGCGATGATTGTGTCCCTCAAAAAGAATCTGCAAGGTACTTGGGCCTACATCTTGACTCAAGGCTTAATTGGAAGCACCACGTTAGACAGAAAGCCTTCCAAATTAAACAACAAACCAGAAAATTATACTGGCTAATTGGGAAACACTCCCAATTAGACTTAAAAAGTAAAAGATTAATATACCTTGCCCTGATAAAACCTATATGGACATATGGCATACAACTTTGGGGGTGTGCACATAGGACCAATAAGGAAATAATTCAAAGAAGCCAAAACAAATTCCTGAGGATTATTTCAAATGCCTACAGATATGTGACTAATAAAGAACTCCACCAAGATCTTAAGATACAATGGGTTGAGGAAGTCATCCACGAGTATGCGGGCAGACACGAGAAGCGACTCCTACATCACTCCAATTTAGAGGCCATCCTATTACTAGACTTAACTGGGCAAGTAAGAAGGCTCCAGCGTATTAAACCTCACGAATTAACTTAGAATTAGAAAATTGAATAATAATTGCATAATATTAGGGAAATGATCATTGGGTCAATCTCCCACAAATGTCAAATAAATAGTCAGAAATACTAATAAATTATACTAGATATAAGATTGTAGTAATTGGAATAAGTTAAATAAAAAAAAAAAAAACTTTAATTTTGAATACCATATTTCATCGGGCCCAGTTAACTTTTTAACCTCCTCGTTGTTAATTTCACTTCAGTTTTAGTTTTATTTGAGTTTTTTTAATTTACAAATTCAAATTTTAGGTACACGCCCATCAGAGGAGAAATAACAAAACAGGTTTGCACTGAGTAAGTATACCTATAATGTACAAGCAATTTATTGCTATTATCTTATTTGGTAGTAGTAAGATGCTAAGTACAAAGAACAAAAAACAATAGCGTAGTTGTGTAAACTGAAATATCCAGTTTTCATAATCCTGCTAACTTTGCTTAAATAGCTAGCACTTGCTAGCAATTTTTTTTTCATTCCATGTGATTACCTTGCAGAGTATCGATCTGCGCCTTTGTTTCCAGAGGAGCATCTGTCTCAGGGCTTGCTGACTCAATTTAGCTTAAAGGACCGAGATTTTTAGAACTGAATGAAGAATACTGGCCAAAGGCAGATTGGTCACAACTGCAACTTCCTGAAATTAGGAAAGAAAGTCAAGGGCTAATGTGTCAAATACAATTGCCACTAGTTGAATATATCTATAAATTCTCAAATTTTTCAACGATTTGCCGAATTATGACATACATGCTACGATTCATGCAGTCAAGACTCACATATTAACCGCTACAGAATTAGAAAATTCATTAATGAAGATAATCTGGATAATTCAACAATTTGAGTTTCAGGGAGAAATCACAGCAATCAAGTGTAATTTATTTTCTTCAATTTGTTCCGATAATTTAGAGAGTTGGCATTGATGCCTATGAGCAGAAGATAAACTTAAGAGATATGGCGAGTATCGCCTATTAATGCTATTATGGCGTAAACGCCTATAAGCATACGGTATGATTAAAACGAAGATATGAATGCAACTGAACTTTATTCGTAAACTTACATTGAATTTATACAAAATCTTAACTCTAAAAGTTTGAGAAAATATAAATTTTCCCAGACAAAATTTTGAAAGGTAAGCTAAAATAAAAAGACATATTACTTACATTTATATTGCTAAATTCTTGAAATATAAGATTTCAAGAATTTAGTCTTTATTAGAATATGAATATTCTTATTCTTATCTTTAAGAAAAATTCTTAAGATATCTTATTTAGTTTTTAGTTTAGACTTTTGTACAAATTTCTAAGGTGTCTTGTTACAATTTATTAAAGTTAGGAATATTATAAAAAGAAATATATGTATACATAAGCATTTATTTACTTAGTTTTGATAATTAAATTTATTTTAAATGATTTTTAGAAATTTCTTTTTTTTGTTTATTTTAGGAAGGCATTACACCTTTCCCCCAAAAAAAATATATATATAATTTTCATAATGACAATTTTTGAAAATTATATTTTTTTTTTTTTTAAATTAGGAAGGCATTACACAAGAAAAACAAAGAACCATCGAAGACTTTACTAGCACTTAATCCATTAATTGACGACAAAGACTTATTAAGAGTGGGAGGTAGGTTGCAAAGAGCAAACCTGTATAATGCAAGAGCTCCGATATTGTTACCAAAATCCAATATATTTGTAAAATCTCTTATAAGACACTTTCATATTAAAAACCTTCATGCAGGTAATCAGACATTGGTTGGTATCATAAGACAAAGCCTTTGGATAATTAATTGCCGAAACTACTGTAGAAGAGTAATCAAGGATTGCATACACTGTTTTCGTTACAAGCCAAGGTTGATGAGTCAAATACTGGGAGATCTTCCAACAAACCGAGTAACGGAATCATTAGCATTTTCAACAGAAGGAATTGACTTTCGTGGGCCAATCACGATTACACATCGAGTGCGGGAAATGTCATTCCGCAAAGCTTATATAGCAGTTTTTGTTTGCTTCGCATCAAAGGGAGTTCACCTAGAAGTAGTTTTAGATCTTACAACTAACGCTCTCATTGCAGCCCTCAAAAGGTTCAATGCCAGAAGAACACTTTGTAAGCACATATATTGCGATAACGCTACCAATTTTGACGGAGCCAGAAGAAAGCTAAAAGAACCTCAGGTAGCTTTCTTCAAGCAATAAACAAAAACCAAAATTGCAGAATGGTGTGCACAACAAACCATTATTTTCCATCACATTCCCCTCAGAGCACCACACTTTGGTGGATTATGGGAGGCAGCAGTAAAGAGTGCGAAATACCACCTATACAAGACACTGCACTTTTCAGTGCTCAATTTCGAAGAATTGTATACAGCTTGTTGTCAAGTAGAGACTATTGTTAACTCAAGACCGATAGTGCCGATATCGAATGATCCCAACGATGATGAAGCGTTAACGCCAGTGCATCTATGTTGTCAAGCTCCACTACAGTCTATTCTTAAACCACAATTAAACGATAAGGACACAACGACTAAATACATCAATAGATGGAGGTTGTATTGTAGCAACACTTTAGGTGTCGTTGGTAAACCGAATATCTGTCTTCTTTGCACAACCGCAACAAATGGAAAACGCCAACACCTAGAGGGACAGCTAGTAATTATAAAAGAAGACAATCTACCGCCACAAAGGTGGTACTTGGAAGAGTTACCAAGGTCCACTTAGGAGGTGATGAAAAAATAAGAGTTGTGGATGTTAGGATGAAGGACACTATATTCAGGAGACCTATCCAAAACTAGCATTACTACCGATGCATGGAGAGGTTGATAACTAAATAGTTATCAAGGGGGGGAGTATGTTAAGACACATCATGTGAACTCGCCCTTAGTAAGGAGGATTGGTACACCTGTAAGAGGAAACTAATATATATATAGTTTTTTTTGACGTTTGTTGATTTTATAAAACCACACGTATCAAATTTATAATTAAAAGAATCCAATGTAATTTTGTTGTTAAATTCGAATCAAATAAAAATAAATGGTTGTTGTTGCTAAAGTAAAGTAATTATTACATAAAATACCAATATTTGTTGGAACTACAACCAAACATAATTACCAAACCTGCTTTATCCGGATTCCATCGGTTTATATTATATTCCATCGGAATAATCATTTTCAATATAATACTTATTTTGATAGTCCTGGCATACTTCTTATTTAAGAAATCGTACAGACATAAAATAAATATTCCTCTCGAAATAAAACAGACCATGGAAGATGAACCAAAAGCTCAGCTTCGATGGCCTTCGCTTCACTCTTAGGAGGGAGGAGTTATGTAGTTACACATTACGCACCCCTTTTACGCACTACTTACCCATTTACTTAAACTCTATTTTTTCTTAGCAACAAAGTTGCATTCCAAAGTGTATTCTCTTCATGCATATTTTAGTGACAAACAAAAGTTTCGCGTTACAATGGATTCCATCGATATAAACGGAAATGCATTGTAAGCGTCTGAAATATAAAATTTCGAAATGCATTTGGCGAAAACAAAAAGGTCAGGTTACCGGATGGCTAGCTGATTTTAAATATATAAGACCCTAATCAGTTCTGGCAAAAATCTCGACTCAAGCAGTCATCTAAATTTAATGATAGTGTGATTTTTTATTACAAAAGTAATAGTGGTTTAATTCAAATAAAGTTAAAAGAAAAATAAAGTTAAATTTAATATTTTTGTATTGGTGTTAAGAAGAATAAAAAATAATAAATAAATAAAAAAATTTTAAAAGGTTAATAAGTAATTATATTAATTAACAATAAGTAAAACAATATTGTAATAGGGAAATTAAAATTAATTAATTAAATGGAAAAAATTTCAAGGGTTAATAAAAATAAATAAAATAAAAAAGGAATTTCTTTTTTATATTTTTTACTTGACGAATTGGGAAAAACATAACTAGCGTTTTGTTTAATTTGAATGCTTTTATTGATACTGTAGGACTATTAAGAGTGGGAGGAAGACTTGAAAATTCAAATCTTGCATACGAAACCAACCATCCTATTATTCTATTAAAATCTACTAACAGTCTATCTCCTTTAATCATTCGCCATTTTCAAGAACAAACATTGCATGGTGGAGTTGAACTTACACTAGCTGCCATTCAAAATGAATATTGTATACTACAAGGTAGACGAAGTGTAAAAAATGTTATACTTGTTTCAAACAGAAACCACTTACCACACATCAATTAATGGGAAACTTACCCCCTCATCGTATAAGGCCTGCTCGCCCCTTTCGCATACTGGCATAGATTACGCCAGACCCATAAGCTTAAGAATGTCAAAACATAGAGGTAACCGATTATATAAGAGATACATATATATGTATATTTGTATGCATGCTTACCAAGGCCATTCATTTAGAACTCGTCTCTGACTTAACTACCAATTCTTTTCTTGCTGCTTTTAGACGCTTCACTAGTAGAAGAGGATTATGCAGTGATGTTTATTCAGACAATGGAACCAACTTTGTTGGAGCAAAATGAACATTAGACAAGGAATTAAGGGATATTATTAAGCTGGCTGAATCCTATAAAAACAAATTGCAAATGAAGGTATTAATTGGCACTTTAATCCACCACCTACTCCACATTTTGGTGGGCTATGGGAGGCCGGGGTAAAACCGGTAAAATACCATTTAAAAAGAATAGTAGAAAATGCATCTTTAACCTTCGAAGAATTTTCAACTGTATTAACTGAAATCGAAGGATGCCTTAATTCAAGAACCCTTTGCAGACTTTCCGATGATTCTAGCGATGACCATATTCTAACACCCGCTCATTTTCTAATTGGCACTTCTTTAAAGGCTTTACCTGGAAGACCACAAATTGTAAATAGTCATCCCATAACCCGATTAAATTTTATTCAACAATTAATGTAACATTTTTGGAATCGATGGTCTAGGGAATAACCAAATCAACTTAAAACTAGGCACAAATGACAGATACAGCAACAAAATCTTAAAATTGGAAATATTGTATTAATTGTTAGGGTAAAAGCCCTAGACAAAATTTTAAAAAAAAAAAGAAGAAAAAAAAAAGAAAATTAATTAATATATATATTTCTGCATGCTATGCAGAAAAATACATTTTTAAATAAAAAAGAAAAAAAAAGAAAATTAATTAATATATATATTTCTGCATGCTATGCCGAAAAATACATTTCTAAATAAAAAAGAAAATTAACTAAATATATTTTCGCATGGCTTGCGGAATCAAAATTTCACTGGGGCAAGTGAACTCAGTGAAGTTGTGATTTCCGCTTGCTATGCAAAAAGCAAATTGTAAATGATTTAGTGCTTAGTTTTCGAAAGAACAATTTTCACCGAGGTAAATGAACCTTGGTGCAGGTGTGTTTTCGGCATATTTAACTTGGTATAAATAGTTGTAATTTTTTGGAAAATAAATCAGTTGTTAATTCTACACCAAGAACATCGTTTAACTCTCTAAGTTACCAAAGACCAGTGTTGCCCGCTAAAACTTTTGGTAACTTAGTAAAACATCCAATTTTCCTGCTATTAATTTTTTTAAGTTATCAAAGACCAGCGTTGCCCGCTAAAACTTTTGGTAACTTAGAAAAATTCCTCAGTCATCGAGTGCGCAAAGTTACCAAAGACCAGCGTTACCCGCTAAAAATTTTGGTAACTTAGGCAAACAGTTAACCAGCGATCTTCCACAATAAATTGGTAATTTTACAAACTAAAGATTTTTCTTTTATCTCCAGCTAACAAGCGTTTCCCGCTTAATATCTTGCCATTCAAAAAGCAGCGTTTCTCGCTACGGCCTTTTGATAAAACGGCAATAATACTATCAAGCGTTTTCCGCTAAACCACTTGCCATTCAAAAAGCAGCGTTTCTCGCTACAACTTTTTGATAAAACCGGCAAATATTACTAACAAGCATTTCCCGCTGACATATAACAACAACAGAAAAGAAATAGGTTTTTTCTCTATCTTCCACAATCATGGAATGACCCTCCTATAAGACAGGTGAACTACATAACATAATCAAGGAAGACAATTCTCCTTTATATAAATGGCCTTTAGGGAAAATAGTTCATATTCATAAAGGACCTGATGAGCTTGTTCGTGTAGCTACAGTTCAAACATCCACAACCACCATTACAAGGCCTATACACAAATTATGCCCGTTACCAATTATAGATAACATTTCAGAAGTATAATTTATTTTTATTTTTTATTTTTTTTGTCTTTCATTCTTCCTTTAAACAAAATTTTTATCGTCTCTAATACTTGAATTTATTTCAAACCAGAACTACCGTTAGAATTTAAATATACCAGGCACTGATTATTAAAGCAATTATCAGTCAGTTTTGTGAGTTCAAACCAAATAGTTCAAAGTTATTTCAATGCAATCTAATATGGAAAACATTAAAAATTACCAAGGTAATAAAACCCATTACCATTTTTATATACATATATAAATTCTTATTTTTCAAGCAACTACCAACTCCGGGAAGGGACATTGAATCGTAAAGTAATTATTACATAAAATACCAATATTTGTTGGAACTACAACCAAACATAATTACCAAACCTGCTTTATCCGGATCTCTTTATTACAATTACAAAAAAACTTTCAGCATTGTAATGATGGCTATTGTAAATTCAAAATATGAGTTTAGTATGGTTGAAGCTGGGGCTACCGGGCACGTATCGGATGGCGGAGTTTTTAGAAGGACAAAACTCTTTGATTATTTTATTAACAATAAGTTTCAAATCCCAGAAGAAACGCAAATAAATAACTGTGAACAGAAGTTACCATTTGTTTTCGTAGGAGATAACGCATTTCCGTTAATGAAAAATTTGATGAAACCATATCAAGACTACGACCTTTTAAATGAAAAAACAGTTTTTAATTATAGGCTTTCCCATGCTAGAAGAGTTGTAGAGAATGCTTTTGGCATCCTTTCCTCGAGATTTCGAATATTTCTCAGCGTAATAAACTTGTGTCCGGAGAAAGCCATAAAAATAATGCTAGCGGCATGCTACCAATCCTTCTGTGTACTTGAGAAACATTTCGGATACTCAATCCAGAGTAATGGGAGAAACATTTAAAGGAGCTGCACGGGACAATCATAGGCAAATGCTAAATCTTGAAATACCCCAGCGGGAAAAATTCTCTCTTTGCTAATGAATTTGCGTATATGTGAATTTAGTAATCGAAGTAGTAATCAACAGGTTTGTAACTATATAGATAGATGTGCTAAAAATAAGTTTGCTTTTGTGTCATGCGCACATGAATTCTAGTAAAAAACCATAAGAACACTAAAACTAAAGGGAAATATATAAAATGCGAAGCATATATATATATCATGTACATGTATTGAATTAAACTTTTCAGCAATTTACAGTTAATTTACGGTTTAGACGTCAGTCGGTCGTGAATTAGTTTAAAGTGCGAAGCAAAAATCAATAAATTATACAATAAATTTGTAAATTATAATTTAAAGTTCGAAGCAAAAATATGATTAAAAGTGCGAAGCAAAAATCAATAAATATAATAAATTATAAAAGTTTGTGCAGCAAAAAAAATTCTTGGAAATAATGTAATCTTGGAGTATAATTATGACGGCGTTAAAGACAAAAAAGCTTTCAAAAACTTAAAAAATATTAATGATAATATTTTTGGTAAGCATAATAGCAACCTAATATTTAAAACAATTATATTGACAAGATTTTATAAAACTTTCCAGATGCGATAAAATCAAGCAAAGAAGGCTTCACCAGAAAAGAATACATAGGCGACTTGAAAGCAGCCTTCCGTGTTCATGAAAATCGATATTTCAAAAATAAGTGCATCAATGCTAAAAAAACAAAAGAGCCTTTAAAAAAATATTATATTACTAACAAAATAAGTATATTAGTTATTTTTTCATAAATTTCTTTGTACTCAATATACTTTGTAGAAAATAAATTTGTAAAAAATAAATTTTGTCAAAACTTGTTTTAATTAATAAAAAATCCTTCCTTATAAAATTCCATTAAAAAATTAAAATTTACCACCACAAATAAGATTACAATTAAATTTCCTAAAGTAATCAAAAAGGTAATCTATGCACAAATAAGATTACAATTAAATTTCCTAAAGTAATCGAAAAGGTAATCTATGCAGAAGAGCTTTTTGTCTTTGGTTACCACTTTGTTTCCGACGGTAATCTAAAAACGTACACGTTACTTTGCAATGACATCAGCGTGTTAAAATCCATCGATACTGGTAATTTATAGATTAACATTGCCCAGGTTACTTTCCTACTTACAAATGTAATGCAAAGAGAGAATTTTTCCCGCTGGGACATTACACTCGAAACACAAGCTTAGCTGCCAAGGAAATTAGAGATAATTTTACTACTTATTTTAATGGGCTTGGAGCAGTTTGCTGGAAATAAAGATATACGAAAGTTGTTTTTTATAATATATATATGTTCGGAACCGAACAATTCCGAATTTATTTTTATTTCATTTTTACTAATAGAGTGCAAATGTTTCGCGCAGAACTGCATTATCGGATTAACTTCTTATCCGGACTGTCACTTTTAGGTACACACCCATCCAAGGAGGAGTTACCAAACAGGTTTGTACCGAGTAAGTATATCTAATGTACAAGTAATTTACTGCTATTATCTTATTTGGTAGTAGTAAAATGCTAAAGTACAAAGAATAAACAACAATAGCGTGGTTGTGTAAACTGAAATATACAGTTTTCATAATCCCGTTGATCTTGTTTAAATAGCTAGCACTTGCTAAATGCTTTCATTCCACATGAGTTCCTCGCAGAGTATCGATCTGCATCCATAATTTTGGGTATCGACCAAAATAATTCAAAATAATCCAAATATTCTATTTACTTAATTTTGGGTATCGACCAAAATTAATTCCTAATTCAGGGTTTCGACTTGAATTTCATTACCTACAACTTAATTTTGGGTATCGACCAAAATTAAGATCCTAAACTCAGAGTATCGATCTGAATTCCTTTGTTTTAATTTTGGGTATCGACCAAAATTAATATCCTAAATTCAGAGTATCGATCTGAATTCCTTTGTTTTAATTTTGGGTATCGACCAAAATTAATATCCTAAATTCAGAGTATCGATCTGAAATTATTTTATCCTAATTCTAAAGTGCAAAATTGTGACAGTAAATTTAATTGTAAAATTTGGTTTGTGATTTATCTTAGCGCTGGAGACGCGCTAAGCAGGTGAGTAAGAATTTTTTTTTTTTTTTTTTTTAATTATCTTATGCAAAAAGACAAACAAAATAAACTTTACCAACTGTGTTTTATTAATTTTACATAATTCCTCCAAAACTAGGGGCTAAGCTCATGTGATTTAATTACCGTATCTGAGTTAACGGATACACAGTAAAATATCCTAACATTTTGGTCCTTCGAGCCGGATCACGTGATTGGCCTTTGTTTTGGGGAAATCGTGTTAAAAATTGTATTAGAAATTGTGTCAAAACCTAATAAACTTATAATAAAATGTCTTTAAACGATCTAATTGATAAGCAAATAGCATGTGCTATCCTAATTAACAAATCTGTAGTGAATTTTAAAAAAACTGCTACAGCTAAACGCACCCAATCTTTAGCAGAAGCCCGTCTAAATGCTGTGGAAAAACTATGGGAAAACTTTTCCACTAATCATTGTGAAATCGAAATTGTTGCAGCAAAATTACCGTCTGAAGAAACTGCTAAACATGAATATATTAAAAATGATTATTTTTCTGATCAAGAAGAACGTTATTTTGAATATGTTACTATATTAAAGGACATTATAGGATGCAATTTTGTAAATACCCCAATCAAACCAGTTTTAGAATCAAATAACACTTCTAACAATATTAAATTACCCAAAATCTCAATTCCTAAGTTTGCTGGGTCCTATGATCTATGGATTTCGTTTCATGATTTGTTTGTAGCCCTTGTTCATAAAAATACTTATTTATCACCTGCGCAAAAACTACAATATCTGAAATCTAGTGTCTCAGGAGATGCGGAACAATTATTAAAACATTATAAAATATCTGACGCAAACTATGACCTTGCCTGGAAGGCACTTTTGGACAGATATCATAATCCAAGGATACTAGTAAAAACACAATTAAAACTTCTCTGTAATCAACCGTCGATTTCAGTTGAAAACGCTACTAACATGAAAAATTTGTTAGACGTATCAATGGGGTGCTTATCCGAACTAAACAATTTAGGAGTATCAACAGTAGGCTGGGATCCTATTTTAATTCATATTATTTCACAAAAGTTGTCATGTGAAACTCAATCATTGTGGGAATCAGACTTAAAGGGCGAAAATAGCTTACCAACTTTCGATAAATTCAAATCATTTCTTGAACAAAGATTCAGAATATTGGAATCAATCTCATCCGCTAAAACTTCATTTAAAAGAGGACTTGTTCCAATTCAAAATTCGTCCATGTATTCTCATAATACTTATTCTAACTTATCCTGTGTAATTTGCAAAGGAAATCATAATTTATATCATTGCCAAAAGTTTAAAAACAATGATACCAATACTCGAATACAAATCGCTAAATCGAAAAAATTATGTATCAATTGTTTGTCCAATCGGCATCTTATGTCACAATGTACTAGCAAACGTCGCTGTTTCGTGTGTGATAAACCGCATCACACTCTCTTACATATACATAATCAAATAAAAAAGGTGTAACGGGCCCCTGAATGAAAAAAAAAAAAAAAAATTTTTTTAAATTAAATTTTAATTAGGAATAAGAGGCCAAGCTGCAACAGCTTAGCTCTAAATAATTTCGTTTGCATTTTGCCAACGGGACTGTTGATTTTCCCGTTGACAAAATGCAAAAGAAAAATGTTGTAGCTTGGCTTGAGTCAGTCGATTTTTGGACTTCGGTAGACAGACAGTTGAAGTGACAATCAAGTATAAAAAGTTTATTATATTTTTATATTAAATTTTAGTTTGTTAATAAATAGTTTGATTTTTTTTTTCTCAAGAAAATTTAATGGTTTTAAATTTGAACTCAATATATTAAATGATATGTTTGGAAAACCGGATACCACCTTTTTTTTTTGGCTATATTAAATACTTTAAAATTGTAAACGTGAAGTGCAGCGTATTTTAGATACCTCGTTGTTGTTTAATTAAAATAGCAGTAAAACAACGTGTTAAACTTACTCATTCAATGCAAAATAATAGTGAAAATTAAAACATACATGAAAAAAAAAAAAAAATTCGTCTAACTGACGTGATACAAAGTGTCCGTAAGCAAAACAAATACGAAAAGTGTGAACCGAACGGGGAGGCCGCCTAGCAGTAAATTCACGGGCTTTGAGCATCATTAGAAAAAACCGATGTTTATGGAATCGTCTTCAGTAAACAAAACATATTTATTACACCCCTGCTATCATTTACACCATTTTGGCGACAAGAAGTTATAAAGGATTTCCAGGAGGGAAGGTTAGATATGGTTACGGTATAAAAAGTGGAAGGAAACATTCATTTAAGTAGAGTAATTTTGGATATAGGATAGATTACGTTTTTTTTTGTAATTTTAATTTTTTTTGATAAACTGGAACTAGTCCTTAAAAAAAAAAAAAAAAAAAAAAAAAAAAAAATTGATATATGTACATATACATAGGTTTATATATAAACAACAGCGGCCTATATTTTTTGAGAAAAGAGAAATTATAAAAAGAAAAAAAAAAATAAGAAAAAATTTTTTGTCACATGGTAGAACGAATGAAATATTACAATACAAAAATTTTTTCATTGTGTCAATCGAGAATTGGATTTGTATTCAGGATCTGAAATAATTCGTTAGGGAATAATTATTAAAATGCTTGTTCCATTAAGATTTTGCTAGTGTAAATTTAATTTTTTTTTGGTATTGAAATACATGCATAAATATATATATATATATGTATAAGAGGGAAAAGAAAGATCCAAAGGATCCAATTAAATTAGAAATTATTTTTTTTTCTGTCTAGGAATTATTCTTTTTAGAATTTCGGATTGCTGGGCCCATCAAGTCCGTTGCGGAAGGAAGAATTCACGTAAGATTGATTTATTTATTTTGTTTTTTTTATTTTTATATATTTTTTTTTTTCTCTCCTATAAATATATTAATAGTTTTTTTTGTAGTGAATAAGTATTAAATTTAATTATTTTATCTTAGATTGAATTTATTTGCCAATAAGGCAACACATTTTTTTGATAACAACAACAATGGTTATATATTTTTTGTTTAAATTCCTATGTATATAGATTCGTTTACTTGGATTAGTAATAAATTTTTTTTTACATAAGCCTTACTTTAGCTAAATGATTTAATTTTTTTTATTTCTTTTGAATAAATAATGTTTAAATAAAAAAAAAAAAAAAATTCTTTAATTGAGATGTCCTAATCCCCCCTCTCCTCACTTTTTTTTAATTTTCAGGTCAGCCGGCTCAGTCATAGGATGGGCGAGCAAAGGGGCTTAACTCCTTTGTATCGAATTCACTTTTTCTCTTGTTTAGCTTTTTTTTTCTCTTCCTGCGGCCTGCAGTCCCCTTTTATTCGAGCTTAGCGCTCCTGTCTCTTTTATTTCAACTTTCAGTAGCGAGATTTGGTCCAGTGTGTCTGTGGCAAGAACCACCCCTCTAATTCTACCGCAATAGCCGCGCATAGCGGGCTCGCTACACCGCCACATACAAGACACCTGGTAAATCGTGCCTATGTTTGGTCCTCAGGGGTATGGACCCCTGCATAAAAACATATGGTCACATAACATGGCGCCCAACGATCGGCTTACCCGAAGTTGATATAGTAAAATATATCAATGGAGGATTGGTTTAGATCCGAGGTGTAATGTGATAAACATTACCCTCTTCCCCTATAGTAGCAACTTGATTGCAATTCTAAATATGCTTTACGCACCCTTGACCCCCTTTAGGTTGTTGAGACCTTCTAATCTGTTTTTTTATCTCAGTCAGATGGTTCTGCACGAACTTAGAGCTTTTTTTTTGCGAAATCTGACTGTCGTGAGTCAGGTCTCTCCTTGAGAGAAAGGCCTTTGGATGGATTCCTTGAGCAGGCACGAGGCTAGGCTTCCTGTCCTGCGGTCTTCATCTAGAGAGCTGGAGGGAGACGAGATGAATGGATTTGAACGGGAATCAGCTTGTGGGTGAATCCTTGATTCTTTGATCTTGGCTTAGCCAAGACACTGCGGATTGCTCACAAGTTGTGGAACCTAAGAAGAAGTTTATTTCGTCTTACTCCCAACTTCTCATCGAAGGGACCCGTGGCAAGAACATGGGTTTGAGCTACATTGAGCTGGGAAGCCGAAGGATTTATTCCTTGATTCTTGTTCTTGGCTAGGCCAAGACACTGCGGCTTGTCTGGAAGTGGATCAACTCAATGTGGTTCTGGCCTACACTTCAGCTATAGACTCTTTTCTTTCTTTTTGTACTGCCCACTCAACAACCATGAGCTCCTTGCACTTAGGTGCCCACTTCTCTCTGCCTGAACGGCACTCATTATTTCCGTCGATATTCAACCTTTAAATCGCCAAAGGAGCTCAACCGGCACGATAAATCAATAGTTTTCTTCTCCATCTTATGATTGAACTGGCTGAGAGATAGTAAGCAGGATGCTTACTTTTTCTTTACATAATTTCTTCCCACTTTAAAACCCTTTCATCATCCACTCTCCTTTTTTCCATCAATCCAGGATTAGGTCATCTTAAATAACACATGAAACATACAGACACAAATATGCCATTAGATCACAGTCCGAAAGGGGCAAAGAACAGACCCCCACCCCGTACTGTGTCCACTCGTAATACACCAGCAGACGGTGAAGCACCACCAACTTCTGAACTTGCTGCGCAAAATATTCAAACCCATTTAGAACCAGGGATATTAACGAAAGCTATTAGTGACTCGCAGCTTAAGCTGGACTCGGAGTCAAAATGGAAGCAAGAAGATGTAGAAAATCGACTTTACGAAAAACTGAACACCACGCTTCAGCAGCAAATAGAATCTTCTATGGAGCGAATGTTTCTAAATTTTGAAGGGCGGCTCAACAGACAGACTGCGAGTCCACCCATTCCCTCACCGAGGATAGAGGCTGCTCCCCTGAACCCGAGAAATGATTGGATTTATAACCAAAGGTCACAAGATTATCAAGGCCTGCCTAGACAGTTCCCGAGCATGGATAAATGGGGGGTTAAATTTGAAGGCCTTGAACAAGGTCAATCCGTAGAGGACTTTATAAGACATACTGAATCACTTAGTACCATTTACAACATGCCGTGGGACCAATTACAACGGGATTTTCACTTGCTGCTTAAAGGTTCGGCTCTCGAGTGGTATCTAGACTATGCTAATTCCATGCCAAGAGTTACTTGGCCACAGCTAAAAGCAGCGCTTCTAGGCACCTTTGGAACTTTCACGACAGACGCTGACCGTCTGATGGAGATGATGTGCAAGAGACAACGGGAAAATGAATCAGTGAGTGAATATTTTGCTCGAGTAACCAAGCTTCGCCAGGGAATGAAAACACCAATGGAAGAAAGGGAATTCATTTCCTTGATTTATAGATGCCTAAAGAACAATATTGCCCATCAACTGGACACCACGCACATGTCAACAATCAGGGAAGTGAGGGAACGATGCTTGGTGATAGAACACCGTGAAGAAACGCCAACTTACAGACAACCACGGATACATCAAAATAGATCGTTACACGAGATCGAACACCTGCCAGAAAAAGAAATTGCGGTAGAAGCATTTCAATCAACGAAACCCCTTCGGGAGGACGGCAGAAGATTTTGGAAATGCTGGAATTGCTTAAAGCCTGGGCATGGGTTTATGGAGTGCGAAGAACCAATAAAACACCAGTTTTGCTTTTCCTGCGGATTAGATGGAGTAGTGAAGCCCCGATGTCCGAAATGTTCCCCGGGAAACCAACCATGGGAGCGGAATCACCAGGGCCCACCGACTCCCAAGAAACCATAAAGGCCGATAGCTCCAAAAAACTGACTGTTCTCCCCCGAATTCCCCTGTTGGATCTTCCATCGCATAGGCAGTGGGCTCCTCGCCAGCCCTTGCACGTCCGATGGCGGGCTTACCGGGAGGCCCGGGAGAGAATATTTGGTTTGAATGAGCCACCAAAAATTTCTGCTCTAGTTTCACAAAATTTGAGTCAAGCCCGTTTCAAAAGAACACTTCGAAGCCGTTCCTACTGGAGAAGCATCCTCCTTCAACGCCTACACTTTGAAGAGACCGTATTAAACTGTGATGAAGATGAACGACCTTTTCTTCTAGTAGAAATAGCAGGAAAAAAGATCAAAGGTTTATTAGACAGCGGAGCCAGTGTAAGCTGTCTAGGTTTTGGATGTTTGGATTTCCTACGAAGAGTTGGCTTGCAATGGAAATATATGAAAGCTAGTGTTCACACTGCAGACGGCGGAGGACAGAAAATAGTGGGACGAGTGGACGTCAATCTTGATTTTCTAGGTCGGAGTGTACCAATGACATTATTCCTTGTTCCCACCTTACAACAACAGTTATACCTAGGTATAGACTTTTGGAAGAAAATTGGCATTGTTCCAACGATCGTTAGTGAACTGACTGCAAACGCAGTGAATAGTGGGACCGTTGACCCTAACTGTCATTCCTTGTGCCCCGTTAAAAGTGTCTTACTTCAAAAAGTAAAAGAATTATTTCCTTCGTTTGCTAAGGAAGGGTTGGGGAAGACATTTCTGGAAAAACACACCATCGATGTGGGGGAGGCGGTCCCAATCAAGCAGAGGCATTATCCAGTGTCACCAGTAATACAACAGCTCATGTATGAAGAACTTGATAGGATGTTAGCACTAGGAGTGATTGAAGAAAGTCAAAGTGCGTGGAACTCTCCAGTCGTTCTGGTCAGGAAACCAGGGAAGGTACGTCTATGCTTAGATTCAAGGAAAGTAAATGCCATTACTAAAAAGGATGCCTACCCCATTGGTATAATTGAAGGCATTCTTGGTCGATTGCAAGATACCAAGTACATAACCAGCCTGGACCTTAAGGATGCATTTTGGCAGATCGAATTGGACGAAGCCTCCAGAGACAAAACAGCGTTCACCGTGCCCGGAAGATCATTATATCAGTTCAAGGTGATGCCATTTGGCCTATGCAATGCTCCACAACGAATGGCACGACTAATGGACAAAGTAATTCCCGCACATCTGCGGTCGAATGTTTTTATTTACCTAGATGATCTACTAGTGATTAATGCCACTTTTGAAGCGCATATAGAGACGCTGCGTGAGACGGCGGGTTGCCTACGTAAGGCTGGTCTCACCATCAATGTACAGAAAAGCAAATTTTGCATGAAGGAAGTTAAATATCTCGGGTACATTGTTGGGGAGACTGGTCTCAGGACTGACCCTTCGAAAGTCGCGGCGATTGCTGAATTTCCTGCACCGAAAACCACAAAGCAGTTGCGTAGGTTTTTGGGAATGGCAGGGTGGTATAGACGATTTATAACCGACTATGCTACCTTGTCGGCCCCACTAACCGATTTGCTGAAGGGTTCGAAAACTTTTAAGTGGTCGCAGGAGGCTCAGCAGTCGTTCGATCTTTTGAAGTGTCGACTAACGGAGGCACCAACGTTGGTTAACCCGGATTTCACACAGCGTTTCTATATTCAGTGTGATGCGAGTAGAACAGGGGTTGGTAGCGCACTATTTCAAAAGGATAAGGAGGGTGCAGAAAGGCCTATTGCTTTTATGTCCCAAAAGCTAAATTCCGCTCAACGCAACTATAGCATTACTGAATTGGAGTGCTATGCAGCTGTGTTGAGTGTGAAGAAATTTCGGGCTTACGTGGAGGGCCATAGTTTCACGATTGTGACCGACCACGCAAGTCTGAAATGGCTGATGGGACAAAAGGACTTAGGTGGCAGATTGGCTCGTTGGAGCTTGAAGCTTCAGGCGTTCGACTTCGATATCGAACATAGGAAGGGAAGTCAGAACGTGGTTCCTGACGCTTTGTCACGCGTTTACGCATCAGAAATGGCAGAACTGGAAAGAGCGGGGTACATGGTCGATCTTGGTTCACCATACTTCACTACGGAGCAGTATGAAGAGTTAAAGACCACGATCATGCAAAACTCGTCAAGACTTCCAGATCTGTGCGTTTCTAATGGGTACGTGTACAAGCGAATGGAGTCACGGTCTGGCGACACAATCCAAGAGGAGGGCGCTTGGAAGCTTTGGGTTCCTACTGAGCTGACGCAAGAATTAATAAGCAATGCACACAATCCTCCTCTAGCCGCACATGGAGGAATACTCAAAACTTTAGAAAGACTCCGACAATTATATTTTTGGCCAAACATGACAACCCAGGTGAGGGCGTTTATCCGCGCATGCACAGTTTGCAAAGAAACCAAGGCTCCCAATCAAGTCCTACGGAGCGAAATGGGGAAGCCCACCACATCAGATCGCCCTTGGCAGCGTCTGTATATCGATCTTTTAGGACCGTACCCTCGTTCAAAAGATGGAAATATTGGAATTTTGATAGTGCTAGATCACCTCACAAAGTTCCCCTTGTTGCATGCTGTGAAGAAATTCACAGCAGGCAACATTGTAAAGTTCTTGGAGTGCGAAGTTTTTCACACCTTTGGTATCCCAGAGAGTATCTTGTCCGATAATGGGCGTCAATTCTGCTCGGCAGAATTCAAGAATCTACTAAATAAATATGGCGTTAATCACCTCTATACTGCTTTATACTCTCCCCAAGCGAATGCCTCGGAGAGAGTTAATAGGTCGATCTTAGCCGGCATCCGGGCTTATGTAAAAGAAGACCACCGGGAATGGGACCGTCACTTCGTCATATCGGCTTTGCGCTGAGAAGCGCAGTACACTCCGCGACCGGTCATTCCCCCTATTATCTTATGAGTGGTCAACATATGGTGAGTCACGGATCGACCTATCAACTCCTTCGACGAATTAATGACCTAAAAGGAGAGAATAAGGTAGAATTGGACACAAAGGACAAGATGATCTTACTCCGAGAAGATGCAACCGAAAATATACGCACAGCTTACGACCAGAGTGCCCAATCCTATAACCTCCGGACCAGGAAAATAAATTTTCGACCTGGACAGGAGGTTTATAGGAGGAACTTTACGCAAAGCGCTTTTAAGGACTGCTACAATGCCAAATTGGCCAGGAAGTTCTTAAAGGCGCGGATTGTGAAAAGCGTAGGCAACTCTCTCTATGAGCTCGAGGATCTCCAGGGGCGTAAGCTGGGCGTATATCATGCTAAGGACATAAAACAATAGTTCAATCCATGAATCTGCATCTATAGTAATAAATACGCTATCATGCCCAATAAGAATAATCAAACTTTCAATTTAGCTGTTAACGTTCAATCAAATTTTTGTCAATTTTCAATTTTTTTTTCTCTCTTTGATTAACTCATGCCATTTTATTTTTTTTCTTTTTGTTTGTTCGACTTTCATTTTTTTTCATTTACGTTTTTTTTTATATATCACCAGTAAAATTTTTTTTTCTCTCTATATGGTTCTTCCCTTTTTTTTAATTGATTTGTTTTAGAGCATGAGACTCTAATCTCAGGGCGTGGGTCGAGCCACACGTGAGCAGGGTTCCTCCAGCTATCCTTCCGCTTCATCTTGGCGAGAGATGGAGTGAAAGAATACCTGCTTTGTAACGGGCCCCTGAATGAAAAAAAAAAAAAAAAATTTTTTTAAATTAAATTTTAATTAGGAATAAGAGGCCAAGCTGCAACAGCTTAGCTCTAAATAATTTCGTTTGCATTTTGCCAACGGGACTGTTGATTTTCCCGTTGACAAAATGCAAAAGAAAAATGTTGTAGCTTGGCTTGAGTCAGTCGATTTTTGGACTTCGGTAGACAGACAGTTGAAGTGACAATCAAGTATAAAAAGTTTATTATATTTTTATATTAAATTTTAGTTTGTTAATAAATAGTTTGATTTTTTTTTTCTCAAGAAAATTTAATGGTTTTAAATTTGAACTCAATATATTAAATGATATGTTTGGAAAACCGGATACCACCTTTTTTTTTGGCTATATTAAATACTTTAAAATTGTAAACGTGAAGTGCAGCGTATTTTAGATACCTCGTTGTTGTTTAATTAAAATAGCAGTAAAACAACGTGTTAAACTTACTCATTCAATGCAAAATAATAGTGAAAATTAAAACATACATGAAAAAAAAAAAAAAATTCGTCTAACTGACGTGATACAAAGTGTCCGTAAGCAAAACAAATACGAAAAGTGTGAACCGAACGGGGAGGCCGCCTAGCAGTAAATTCACGGGCTTTGAGCATCATTAGAAAAAACCGATGTTTATGGAATCGTCTTCAGTAAACAAAACATATTTATTACACCCCTGCTATCATTTACACCATTTTGGCGACAAGAAGTTATAAAGGATTTCCAGGAGGGAAGGTTAGATATGGTTACGGTATAAAAAGTGGAAGGAAACATTCATTTAAGTAGAGTAATTTTGGATATAGGATAGATTACGTTTTTTTTTGTAATTTTAATTTTTTTTGATAAACTGGAACTAGTCCTTAAAAAAAAAAAAAAAAAAAAAAATTGATATATGTACATATACATAGGTTTATATATAAACAACAGCGGCCTATATTTTTTGAGAAAAGAGAAATTATAAAAAGAAAAAAAAAAATAAGAAAAAATTTTTGTCACATGGTAGAACGAATGAAATATTACAATACAAAAATTTTTTCATTGTGTCAATCGAGAATTGGATTTGTATTCAGGATCTGAAATAATTCGTTAGGGAATAATTATTAAAATGCTTGTTCCATTAAGATTTTGCTAGTGTAAATTTAATTTTTTTTTGGTATTGAAATACATGCATAAATATATATATATATATGTATAAGAGGGAAAAGAAAGATCCAAAGGATCCAATTAAATTAGAAATTATTTTTTTTTCTGTCTAGGAATTATTCTTTTTAGAATTTCGGATTGCTGGGCCCATCAAGTCCGTTGCGGAAGGAAGAATTCACGTAAGATTGATTTATTTATTTTGTTTTTTTTATTTTTATATATTTTTTTTTTTCTCTCCTATAAATATATTAATAGTTTTTTTTGTAGTGAATAAGTATTAAATTTAATTATTTTATCTTAGATTGAATTTATTTGCCAATAAGGCAACACATTTTTTTGATAACAACAACAATGGTTATATATTTTTTGTTTAAATTCCTATGTATATAGATTCGTTTACTTGGATTAGTAATAAATTTTTTTTTACATAAGCCTTACTTTAGCTAAATGATTTAATTTTTTTTATTTCTTTTGAATAAATAATGTTTAAATAAAAAAAAAAAAAAAATTCTTTAATTGAGATGTCCTAATCCCCCCTCTCCTCACTTTTTTTTAATTTTCAGGTCAGCCGGCTCAGTCATAGGATGGGCGAGCAAAGGGGCTTAACTCCTTTGTATCGAATTCACTTTTTCTCTTGTTTAGCTTTTTTTTTCTCTTCCTGCGGCCTGCAGTCCCCTTTTATTCGAGCTTAGCGCTCCTGTCTCTTTTATTTCAACTTTCAGTAGCGAGATTTGGTCCAGTGTGTCTGTGGCAAGAACCACCCCTCTAATTCTACCGCAATAGCCGCGCATAGCGGGCTCGCTACACCGCCACATACAAGACACCTGGTAAATCGTGCCTATGTTTGGTCCTCAGGGGTATGGACCCCTGCATAAAAACATATGGTCACATAACAAAGGATAGATCAGTATCTTCCTTAAGGTCAATGAATCAAGATAACCTTCCGAAATCTAGTACTAGCAACCCACTTGCTAATACCTCATCTAATGAAAGAACAATACAAGCATTATATAATACTAATTCTTTTAATCGACAAGCCTTGTTAGCCACTGCATTGGTGGATGTTCAGTCACCAACGGGTGAAATTTATACAATGAGAGCCCTTATTGATTCAGGATCTCAAGTCTCATTTATAACGGCTGCAGCCGCCACAAAACTTAAATTGAAGAAATATAATGTATCAAATAAATGGGGTTAATAATTCGAAAGCATCAAACATTAGATATAAAACAACACTATCGTTTTACTCACGAACCCAAAAAACAGATAAGATACATCTACAAACATTAGTGATTCCTATTATAACTGATCTTACACCACCTCATATTATTCCTTATAGAAAATGGCCGCATATCGAAGATATTCCACTAGCCGATCCTACATTCTATCGGCCTGGAAAAGTTGATTTGTTGCTAGGAGCTGATGCTTATAGCATGATCATAAGTGAAGGAGCTCGTAAAGGTCCAAAGGGAACCCCTGTTGCTCAAAATACTTCTCTAGGTTGGATTTTGTTCGGCAATGTTGAAAATTCGTCCAATAAGAGTATTATTACATTATCTACAAGTGTAATCCCTGAAAATGAAAATAGTTTACAACAAACCTTGCAGCAATTTTGGGAAATAGAAAACATTCCAGACATACCACCCCTTTCTAAAGCAGAAGAAGACTGCGACAACTTTTATAATAACACCTTCAAACGCCTGCCTAATGGTCGTTTCGAGGTACGCCTTCCGTTCTTAAATTTTCAACCACCTGACCTCGGGAACTCCCGATCTATGGCATTACGCAGGTTTATAAATTTGGAAAAGCGCATGAGTAGTGATCCAATTTTTAAACTAAATTATACTTCCTGTATAAACGAGTATATTCTAATGGGGCATATGAAAGAGATCAAACAGACGTTTTTTACTGAAAATTCGTATTACATACCCCATCATTCAGTTTTCAAGGAGAGTACTACGACTAAAATGCGTATTGTATTTGATGCTTCAGCACCAACTTCAAACGGCAAAAGCCTCAACGATCAATTATATAACGGACCGAAACTTCAATCTAATTTGTTTTCGGTTATTTTAAGGTGGAGAAGACATAAATATGCTATGTCTGCCGACATTGAGAAAATGTATCGCATGATAAATTTAAATCAACATGATCAGAATTATCAACGAATTCTATGGCGGGATAATTCTGCCCAGCCAATCAAAGACTATGTTTTAACAACCGTCACTTTTGGTATTAAAACATCACCATTTCTTGCCTTAAGGACATTGAAACAACTCGCAAAGGAGGGAGAACAATCCTATCCATTGGCGTCTTCAGTTATATTAAAAGACTTTTACATTGATGATGCTATTACTGGAGCAGACTCTGTGGAAAAGGCGTTAGAAATTCAATCCCAATTAATTAATTTACTTAAAACAGCAGGATTCAATTTGAGAAAATGGGTATCAAATGACAATCAACTCCTTGTGAATATTCCGGAAGGTCATAGGGAAAAAACTTTTCCATTACCATTTGCAAGTGATGATTATATTAAGGCCTTAGGTATCCAATGGTATCCATTAACTGATGTTCTTCACATTCAGTCACCTAAATTTCAAAATACCCTAATAACCAAAAGAAACATTCTATCCAATATCGCCAGTTTATTTGATCCTCTAGGTTGGATATCTCCTGTGATTATCACAGCAAAAATTCTGATGCAAAAACTATGGCTTTCAGGATGCTCATGGGATGGTCCCATACCACAACATTTAGCCAATGAATGGAAAGAATATAAGTCAACACTTCACATGGTTGATGACATTTCTATCCCTAGATGGATACACTTGAGTCCATCATCTCATGATTGCCAACTACACGGATTTTGTGATGCTTCCACTTATGCGTATGCCGCAACCATTTACCTTAGAGTTAAGGACCAGAAAAATAATATTCATGTTAGCCTTTTAACAGCCAAAAGTAAAGTTGCTCCTACGAAACCACTCACTCTTCCGAGATTAGAACTTAGTGGTGCCGTTCTTTTGTCCGACTTGTTAACGAAAACCAAGAGGGATTTAGAATTAGATAATATACCAGTTTACGCTTGGACGGATTCAACCATAGCATTAAGTTGGATTAGAAGTGATCCCCGTAAATACAAAACTTATATAGCCAATAGAATTGCTACAATACAAGAAAGACTTCCAATCCACTCGTGGAATCACGTCCGATTAAAGGATAATCCAGCGGATTGTAATTCAAGGGGAATACAACCATCTTTACTCAAAGATTTACAACTTTGGTGGAAAGGACCACCATGGTTAACTAAGCAAAAAGATCAATGGCCAACTCCACTTATTCTTACTTCTAATTCGGTAAAGGAAGAAGAAAAACGTGTTACCTGTACTCTATTACCAAACTCTTTTCTGGATAAGTTGTTGCAAACCTTTTCCACTTTTCTTCGATTAATACGAGTTATCTCATATTGTTTTAGATTTACCAAAAACTGTAGGCTCAAAAGAATGAATCGTTCCACTGGATTTTTAACCACCATAGAACTCAACCATACTAAATTACAAATTCTAAAATTATCCCAAAACAAGGAATACTTTGCAGAAATTGTGGTTTTAAACGCTGGTAAATCTATAAATTCTAAAAGCGTTCTGTTTAACTTGCATCCTTTTATTGATACTGTAGGGCTATTAAGGGTCGGAGGCAGACTTGAGAATTCGAATCTTGCATATGAAATGAAGCACCCTATTATTCTACCCAGATCGAATAACAGTCTATCTTTTTTAATTATTCGCCATTTTCATGATCAAACACTGCATGGTGGAGTCGAACTTACACTGTCCGCTATTCGAAGTGAATATTGGATAATACAAGGCAGACGGAGTGTACGCAATGTTATACGTAAATGTATCACTTGTTTCAGGCAGAAACCACTTATCACACAGCAATTAATGGGAAACCTACCCCCTCATCGCATAAGGCCTGCTCGCCCTTTTTCGCATACTGGCATAGATTATGCCGGACCCATAAGTATCAGAATGTCTAAACATAGAGGTAACCGATTATATAAAGGATATATATGCCTATTTGTATGCATGGTTACTAAGGCCATTCATTTAGAGCTTGTCTCTGACTTAACTACCAACTCCTTTCTTGCCGCTTTTAGACGGTTTACTAGTAGAAGAGGATTATGCAGTGATGTTTACTCAGACAATGGAACCAACTTTGTTGGAGCAAAACGATCATTAGACAAGGAACTGAAGGAGATTATTAAGCTAGCCGAATCCCATACAGCCGAAAGAGTTGCAAATGAAGGCATCACTTGGCATTTTAATCCACTATCTGCTCCCCATTTTGGTGGGCTATGGGAAGCCGGAGTAAAATCAGTAAAATACCATTTGAAGAGAATAATAGGAAATGCATCTTTAACCTTCGAAGAGTTTTCAACTGTATTAACTCAAATTGACGGATGTCTTAATTCAAGACCCCTTTGTAGACTTTCCGATGATTCTAACGATGATTGTATTCTAACACCCGCTCATTTTCTGATTGGTACCTCTTTAAAGGCTTTACCTGGAAGACCACAAATTGTAAATAGTCATCCCATAACCCGATTAAATTTTATTCAACAATTAATGTAACATTTTTGGAATCGATGGTCTAGGGAATAACCAAATCAACTTAAAACTAGAACTTGTCTTTCGTTCTTCCTTTAAACAAAATTTTTTTTACCAGCGTCACTTAAAATAAAATCGCAATATTATTGAAAAGTACTATTGTTTATTCTTAATCACGTGTCCGAAACCGAAACAATAGCTTATTTCAAACCAGTTGTTTTCAATCCAAATGTTTATCAGTTTCTAGGTGCCTGTAATAGTTGAATTTATTCCAAACCAAAACTACCGTTAGAATTCAAATATAAAGGGCACTGATTATTAAAGCAATTATCAGTCAGTTTTGCGATTTCAAATCAATTAGTTAAAACAGTGTTTAAAAAATTTAATCAACCTAATTCTAATATGGAAAACGTTCACCATTATCAAGGTAATAAACCAATTACCATCTTTATATACATATATATATAAATTTTAATTTTCAAGAAACTAAATGTCCACCAACTCCGGGAAGGGACATCGAATCTTTGTTCGAATACAAAATTGTTAAGGCCCCTTCCACTGATTCTTTACCGGTAAACGTGGTCACACAGCAGTTAAAGACCATTGCATTATCGCCCAAGAAAGAAACCACAGGAAACCAACCTATCAGCTCCCGAAATCTGGGATTAAACCAGGACGCGCAGCTTCCAGGGAAGATGGATGCTAAAACATTAGCACAGCCAAAATTCCGTATACTAAAGAATATGAAGATACGGCACGCTGACCGAAACCTGGATGATCGTATCACCGTTTGGATTAAAGACCACGGGGTTGACGTTCCAGTTTTTTTGTCCAAGGCAGCCTTCGCACGATCTAAAAAAAGGAAACAACGCTACACATCTCCAATGGGGCTCAGGGTTAATTTTAAGATGAATAAGCAAGGAAAAATAAAAACCATTTATCCATCTTATTTAGTGTTCTTATTATTATTATATTGGTGAACAGATAGTATTCCCTTTCTCTTCAATTTGAATACCACATTTCATCGGGGCCCAGTCAACTTTTTAACTTCCTCGTTGTCAATTGTATTTGAATTTATTATTTTATTTTATATTTTTGATTTTTTTTTTGAAAATAGATTTCAACGGGGCCCAGTATGTTCGGAACCGAACAATTCTGAATTTATTTTTATTTATTTTTATTTCATTTTTACTAATAGAGTGCAAATGTTTCGCGCAGAACTGCATTATCGGATTAACTTCTTATCCGGACTGTCACTTTTAGGTACACACCCATCCAAGGAGGAGTTACCAAACAGGTTTGTACCGAGTAAGTATATCTAATGTACAAGTAATTTACTGCTATTATCTTATTTGGTAGTAGTAAAATGCTTAAGTACAAAGAATAAACAACAATAGCGTGGTTGTGTAAACTGAAATATACAGTTTTCATAATCCCGTTGATCTTGTTTAAATAGCTAGCACTTGCTAAATGCTTTCATTCCACATGAGTTCCTCGCAGAGTATCGATCTGCATCCATAATTTTGGGTATCGACCAAAATAATTCAAAATAATCCAAATATTCTATTTACTTAATTTTGGGTATCGACCAAAATTAATTCCTAATTCAGGGTTTCGACTTGAATTTCATTACCTACAACTTAATTTTGGGTATCGACCAAAATTAAGATCCTAAACTCAGAGTATCGATCTGAATTCCTTTGTTTTAATTTTGGGTATCGACCAAAATTAATATCCTAAATTCAGAGTATCGATCTGAATTCCTTTGTTTTAATTTTGGGTATCGACCAAAATTAATATCCTAAATTCAGAGTATCGATCTGAAATTATTTTATCCTAATTCTAAAGTGCAAAATTGTGACAGTAAATTTAATTGTAAAATTTGGTTTGTGATTTATCTTAGCGCTGGAGACGCGCTAAGCAGGTGAGTAAGAATTTTTTTTTTTTTTTTTTTTTTAATTATCTTATGCAAAAAGACAAACAAAATAAACTTAATAAAAATTTAACCAACTGTGTTTTATTAATTTTACATAATTCCTCCAAAACTAGGGGCTAAGCTCATGTGATTTAATTACCGTATCTGAGTTAACGGATACACAGTAAAATATCCTAACATTTTGGTCCTTCGAGCCGGATCACGTGATTGGCCTTTGTTTTGGGGAAATCGTGTTAAAAATTGTATTAGAAATTGTGTCAAAACCTAATAAACTTATAATAAAATGTCTTTAAACGATCTAATTGATAAGCAAATAGCATGTGCTATCCTAATTAACAAATCTGTAGTGAATTTTAAAAAAACTGCTACAGCTAAACGCACCCAATCTTTAGCAGAAGCCCGTCTAAATGCTGTGGAAAAACTATGGGAAAACTTTTCCACTAATCATTGTGAAATCGAAATTGTTGCAGCAAAATTACCGTCTGAAGAAACTGCTAAACATGAATATATTAAAAATGATTATTTTTCTGATCAAGAAGAACGTTATTTTGAATATGTTACTATGTTAAAGGACATTATAGGATGCAATTTTGTAAATACCCCAATCAAACCAGTTTTAGAATCTAATAACACTTCTAACAATATTAAATTACCCAAAATCTCAATTCCTAAGTTTGCTGGGTCCTATGATCTATGGATTTCGTTTCATGATTTGTTTGTAGCCCTTGTTCATAAAAATACTTATTTATCACCTGCGCAAAAACTACAATATCTGAAATCTAGTGTCTCAGGAGATGCGGAACAATTATTAAAACATTATAAAATATCTGACGCAAACTATGACCTTGCCTGGAAGGCACTTTTGGACAGATATCATAATCCAAGGATACTAGTAAAAACACAATTAAAACTTCTCTGTAATCAACCGTCGATTTCAGTTGAAAACGCTACTAACATGAAAAATTTGTTAGACGTATCAATGGGGTGCTTATCCGAACTAAACAATTTAGGAGTATCAACAGTAGGCTGGGATCCTATTTTAATTCATATTATTTCACAAAAGTTGTCATGTGAAACTCAATCATTGTGGGAATCAGACTTAAAGGGCGAAAATAGCTTACCAACTTTCGATAAATTCAAATCATTTCTTGAACAAAGATTCAGAATATTGGAATCAATCTCATCCGCTAAAACTTCATTTAAAAGAGGACTTGTTCCAATTCAAAATTCGTCCATGTATTCTCATAATACTTATTCTAACTTATCCTGTGTAATTTGCAAAGGAAATCATAATTTATATCATTGCCAAAAGTTTAAAAACAATGATACCAATACTCGAATACAAATCGCTAAATCGAAAAAATTATGTATCAATTGTTTGTCCAATCGGCATCTTATGTCACAATGTACTAGCAAACGTCGCTGTTTCGTGTGTGATAAACCGCATCACACTCTCTTACATATACATAATCAAATAAAAAAGGATAGATCAGTATCTTCCTTAAGGTCAATGAATCAAGATAACCTTCCGAAATCTAGTACTAGCAACCCACTTGCTAATACCTCATCTAATGAAAGAACAATACAAGCATTATATAATACTAATTCTTTTAATCGACAAGCCTTGTTAGCCACTGCATTGGTGGATGTTCAGTCACCAACGGGTGAAATTTATACAATGAGAGCCCTTATTGATTCAGGATCTCAAGTCTCATTTATAACGGCTGCAGCCGCCACAAAACTTAAATTGAAGAAATATAATGTATCCCTTCAAATAAATGGGGTTAATAATTCGAAAGCATCAAACATTAGATATAAAACAACACTATCGTTTTACTCACGAACCCAAAAAACAGATAAGATACATCTACAAACATTAGTGATTCCTATTATAACTGATCTTACACCACCTCATATTATTCCTTATAGAAAATGGCCGCATATCGAAGATATTCCACTAGCCGATCCTACATTCTATCGGCCTGGAAAAGTTGATTTGTTGCTAGGAGCTGATGCTTATAGCATGATCATAAGTGAAGGAGCTCGTAAAGGTCCAAAGGGAACCCCTGTTGCTCAAAATATTTCTCTAGGTTGGATTTTGTTCGGCAATGTTGAAAATTCGTCCAATAAGAGTATTATTACATTATCTACAAGTGTAATCCCTGAAAATGAAAATAGTTTACAACAAACCTTGCAGCAATTTTGGGAAATAGAAAACATTCCAGACATACCACCCCTTTCTAAAGCAGAAGAAGACTGCGACAACTTTTATAATAACACCTTCAAACGCCTGCCTAATGGTCGTTTCGAGGTACGCCTTCCGTTCTTAAATTTTCAACCACCTGACCTCGGGAACTCCCGATCTATGGCATTACGCAGGTTTATAAATTTGGAAAAGCGCATGAGTAGTGATCCAATTTTTAAACTAAATTATACTTCCTGTATAAACGAGTATATTCTAATGGGGCATATGAAAGAGATCAAACAGACGTTTTTTACTGAAAATTCGTATTACATACCCCATCATGCAGTTTTCAAGGAGAGTACTACGACTAAAATGCGTATTGTATTTGATGCTTCAGCACCAACTTCAAACGGCAAAAGCCTCAACGATCAATTATATAACGGACCGAAACTTCAATCTAATTTGTTTTCGGTTATTTTAAGGTGGAGAAGACATAAATATGCTATGTCTGCCGACATTGAGAAAATGTATCGCATGATAAATTTAAATCAACATAATCAGAATTATCAACGAATTCTATGGCGGGATAATTCTGCCCAGCCAATCAAAGACTATGTTTTAACAACCGTCACTTTTGGTATTAAAACATCACCATTTCTTGCCTTAAGGACATTGAAACAACTCGCAAAGGAGGGAGAACAATCCTATCCATTGGCGTCTTCAGTTATATTAAAAGACTTTTACATTGATGATGCTATTACTGGAGCAGACTCTGTGGAAAAGGCGTTAGAAATTCAATCCCAATTAATTAATTTACTTAAAACAGCAGGATTCAATTTGAGAAAATGGGTATCAAATGACAATCAACTCCTTGTGAATATTCCGGAAGGTCATAGGGAAAAAACTTTTCCATTACCATTTGCAAGTGATGATTATATTAAGGCCTTAGGTATCCAATGGTATCCATTAACTGATGTTCTTCACATTCAGTCACCTAAATTTCAAAATACCCTAATAACCAAAAGAAACATTCTATCCAATATCGCCAGTTTATTTGATCCTCTAGGTTGGATATCTCCTGTGATTATCACAGCAAAAATTCTGATGCAAAAACTATGGCTTTCAGGATGCTCATGGGATGGTCCCATACCACAACATTTAGCCAATGAATGGAAAGAATATAAGTCAACACTTCACATGGTTGATGACATTTCTATCCCTAGATGGATACACTTGAGTCCATCATCTCATGATTGCCAACTACACGGATTTTGTGATGCTTCCACTTATGCGTATGCCGCAACCATTTACCTTAGAGTTAAGGACCAGAAAAATAATATTCATGTTAGCCTTTTAACAGCCAAAAGTAAAGTTGCTCCTACGAAACCACTCACTCTTCCGAGATTAGAACTTAGTGGTGCCGTTCTTTTGTCCGACTTGTTAACGAAAACCAAGAGGGATTTAGAATTAGATAATATACCAGTTTACGCTTGGACGGATTCAACCATAGCATTAAGTTGGATTAGAAGTGATCCCCGTAAATACAAAACTTATATAGCCAATAGAATTGCTACAATACAAGAAAGACTTCCAATCCACTCGTGGAATCACGTCCGATTAAAGGATAATCCAGCGGATTGTAATTCAAGGGGAATACAACCATCTTTACTCAAAGATTTACAACTTTGGTGGAAAGGACCACCATGGTTAACTAAGCAAAAAGATCAATGGCCAACTTCACTTATTCTTACTTCTAATTCGGTAAAGGAAGAAGAAAAACGTGTTACCTGTACTCTATTACCAAACTCTTTTCTGGATAAGTTGTTGCAAACCTTTTCCACTTTTCTTCGATTAATACGAGTTATCTCATATTGTTTTAGATTTACCAAAAACTGTAGGCTCAAAAGAATGAATCGTTCCACTGGATTTTTAACCACCATAGAACTCAACCATACTAAATTACAAATTCTAAAATTATCCCAAAACAAGGAATACTTTGCAGAAATTGTGGTTTTAAACGCTGGTAAATCTATAAATTCTAAAAGCGTTCTGTTTAACTTGCATCCTTTTATTGATACTGTAGGGCTATTAAGGGTCGGAGGCAGACTTGAGAATTCGAATCTTGCATATGAAATGAAGCACCCTATTATTCTACCCAGATCGAATAACAGTCTATCTTTTTTAATTATTCGCCATTTTCATGATCAAACACTGCATGGTGGAGTCGAACTTACACTGTCCGCTATTCGAAGTGAATATTGGATAATACAAGGCAGACGGAGTGTACGCAATGTTATACGTAAATGTATCACTTGTTTCAGGCAGAAACCACTTATCACACAGCAATTAATGGGAAACCTACCCCCTCATCGCATAAGGCCTGCTCGCCCTTTTTCGCATACTGGCATAGATTATGCCGGACCCATAAGTATCAGAATGTCTAAACATAGAGGTAACCGATTATATAAAGGATATATATGCCTATTTGTATGCATGGTTACTAAGGCCATTCATTTAGAGCTTGTCTCTGACTTAACTACCAACTCCTTTCTTGCCGCTTTTAGACGGTTTACTAGTAGAAGAGGATTATGCAGTGATGTTTACTCAGACAATGGAACCAACTTTGTTGGAGCAAAACGATCATTAGACAAGGAACTGAAGGAGATTATTAAGCTAGCCGAATCCCATACAGCCGAAAGAGTTGCAAATGAAGGCATCACTTGGCATTTTAATCCACTATCTGCTCCCCATTTTGGTGGGCTATGGGAAGCCGGAGTAAAATCAGTAAAATACCATTTGAAGAGAATAATAGGAAATGCATCTTTAACCTTCGAAGAGTTTTCAACTGTATTAACTCAAATTGAAGGATGTCTTAATTCAAGACCCCTTTGTAGACTTTCCGATGATTGTATTCTAACCCCCGCTCATTTTCTGATTGGTACCTCTTTAAAGGCTTTACCTGGAAGACCACAAATTGTAAATAGTCATCCCATAACCCGATTAAATTTTATTCAACAATTAATGTAACATTTTTGGAATCGATGGTCTAGGGAATAACCAAATCAACTTAAAGCTAGAACTTGTCTTTCGTTCTTCCTTTAAACAAAATTTTTTTTACCAGCGTCACTTAAAATAAAATCGCAATATTATTGAAAAGTACTATTGTTTATTCTTAATCACGTGTCCGAAACCGAAACAATAGCTTATTTCAAACCAGTTGTTTTCAATCCAAATGTTTATCAGTTTCTAGGTGCCTGTAATAGTTGAATTTATTCCAAACCAAAACTACCGTTAGAATTCAAATATAAAGGGCACTGATTATTAAAGCAATTATCAGTCAGTTTTGCGATTTCAAATCAATTAGTTAAAACAGTGTTTAAAAAATTTAATCAACCTAATTCTAATATGGAAAACGTTCACCATTATCAAGGTAATAAACCAATTACCATCTTTATATACATATATATATAAATTTTAATTTTCAAGAAACTAAATGTCCACCAACTCCGGGAAGGGACATCGAATCTTTGTTCGAATACAAAATTGTTAAGGCCCCTTCCACTGATTCTTTACCGGTAAACGTGGTCACACAGCAGTTAAAGACCATTGCATTATCGCCCAAGAAAGAAACCACAGGAAACCAACCTATCAGCTCCCGAAATCTGGGATTAAACCAGGACGCGCAGCTTCCAGGGAAGATGGATGCTAAAACATTAGCACAGCCAAAATTCCGTATACTAAAGAATATGAAGATACGGCACGCTGACCGAAACCTGGATGATCGTATCACCGTTTGGATTAAAGACCACGGGGTTGACGTTCCAGTTTTTTTGTCCAAGGCAGCCTTCGCACGATCTAAAAAAAGGAAACAACGCTACACATCTCCAATGGGGCTCAGGGTTAATTTTAAGATGAATAAGCAAGGAAAAATAAAAACCATTTATCCATCTTATTTAGTGTTCTTATTATTATTATATTGGTGAACAGATAGTATTCCCTTTCTCTTCAATTTGAATACCACATTTCATCGGGGCCCAGTCAACTTTTTAACTTCCTCGTTGTCAATTGTATTTGAATTTATTATTTTATTTTATATTTTTGATTTTTTTTTTGAAAATAGATTTCAACGGGGCCCAGTATGTTCGGAACCGAACAATTCTGAATTTATTTTTATTTATTTTTATTTCATTTTTACTAATAGAGTGCAAATGTTTCGCGCAGAACTGCATTATCGGATTAACTTCTTATCCGGACTGTCACTTTTAGGTACACACCCATCCAAGGAGGAGTTACCAAACAGGTTTGTACCGAGTAAGTATATCTAATGTACAAGTAATTTACTGCTATTATCTTATTTGGTAGTAGTAAAATGCTTAAGTACAAAGAATAAACAACAATAGCGTGGTTGTGTAAACTGAAATATACAGTTTTCATAATCCCGTTGATCTTGTTTAAATAGCTAGCACTTGCTAAATGCTTTCATTCCACATGAGTTCCTCGCAGAGTATCGATCTGCATCCATAATTTTGGGTATCGACCAAAATAATTCAAAATAATCCAAATATTCTATTTACTTAATTTTGGGTATCGACCAAAATTAATTCCTAATTCAGGGTTTCGACTTGAATTTCATTACCTACAACTTAATTTTGGGTATCGACCAAAATTAAGATCCTAAACTCAGAGTATCGATCTGAATTCCTTTGTTTTAATTTTGGATATCGACCAAAATTAATATCCTAAATTCAGAGTATCGATCTGAGTTCCTTTGTTTTAATTTTGGGTATCGACCAAAATTAATATCCTAAATTCAGAGTATCGATCTGAAATTATTTTATCCTAATTCTAAAGTGCAAAATTGTGACAGTAAATTTAATTGTAAAATTTGGTTTGTGATTTATCTTAGCGCTGGAGACGCGCTAAGCAGGTGAGTAAGAATTTTTTTTTTTTTTTTTTAATTATCTTATGCAAAAAGACAAACAAAATAAAGTTAATAAAAATTTAACCAACTGTGTTTTATTAATTTTACATAATTCCTCCAAAACTAGGGGCTAAGCTCATGTGATTTAATTACCGTATCTGAGTTAACGGATACACAGTAAAATATCCTAACAATATATAAGAATTTTTAAATGAAAAATGTTTTTGTTTATGATAATTTAATTGATTTGTTTCTCAATTTCATAATAAGTTAATTTATGCTGTGTTTATATTGTCCTTCAATTTAAAGGTTTTTATTCATCAAATTTAATTAAATGAAAAACTAAAACATGATATAAAGGGAATGTTGTAAATAAAAACTAGAAAACACCAGTTTCATGGTTAAACAAGAAAACGCTAGTTTAATAAGAAATGTTATTAAAACACAAAGAAGAAACTAGAAAACGCTAGTTTCATAAGTTAAGTTGGTTTTTTGGGGTTAGAATTATCTAGAAAACGCTAGACAATTTCATAGCCTATGAAATGAAAGAACTGACATCCAAAAGACTACTTATTTATTAATCAAAAAAGCTCATTCTCAGCACATAATTGCATTGAGAATTCATGTGAATGCATTTTTTGGTACTACATGCTAATGACCCTTTTACTTATAGCTATTGAACATTCCAAGGTATTAAATTACAATGCAGACATAATTATTACTTATTAATTTTATCACTAACTATCCAACAAGGAAATTATTTGAATTAATTGAATTAAATATAAATTTAAAATATAAAATATAAATTTTATTTATAAACACTTTAAAAACTTATATCTTCCAAATAGCTCTCTTCGTAAAAGCCTGTTTCTTCTGTGCAATTTAAATTTGGTGAAGAGGGAGGTGTTCTCAGAGAGTTATAAGTTAGCTTTCCTAGTTGTCCCAATATGAGGATGTCTTCTATGGCTCGTTTTACATTAGAATATCGTAGGCGAACAGCACTCTCTAACACATAAGCATTAAACTTGTGAATGTAATGTATAGAGGCTATACAATAGTATTTGAATTTTTGTCGAATCGCTTATGATGATATATGATATATAGAGCTCTTCTCTGCTTCATTTCGCGAACTATAAGTGAAAGAAAATCGAAGTAAAAGTTCCGAAAAAACGACTTTTTAGCGAAAAAAGGGATAAAAGGAAATTTTAAATAAAAAACATAATGGTTCATCTATACTTACTTTATTTCAGTACAATTTATTATTTTAATTTGTAAATATATTATTATATATCATCATCATGCAATCATTTGCATTTTTAACTTTATTTATAATATAGCCCAAACAGTAAATGTCACTTTTACACTAATACCTATTAGGGCGTTATATAAGAAGAAACAAGTATCAAACTTGTGTGCTGGTTGCGGTACCAGATTTGCTGCGAAGCTTTCATGCTGATTTCGTCTACTGCTAGACCGAATTCCTACTGGGAACAAACGCAACCTGTAATGTCTAACTAGGGCAGTATTAAATATTTTGACACTTCCCACGAGCAAAATTGTTGACAATTGCGATTTTTTTACAGTTATTTTAGAATGAATATTATTTTTGTGGAGTCGATAGCGAGAGTTCGAAGAGAGCAGACGTCTTTGTACATCAACTTATAAAAGTATTGCTACATATAGGAAAGTGTTCAAGGGTTCAAATCTACTTAATTGATTAATCTAATTTTGTTTTTTTATATAACGTTTGTAAATTTGCTGTGTTCAAAGAAAAAAAATAATAATAATAAAAATTCATAGTTAGACAGACAGTTTTGTTAACACGTGATAGTGGCGTACGTGACACCGCCAGCATACCACAATGGCACCAGTTCATGATTAATCTAATTTTTTCTAAAACGTTTGCAAATTCACTGTGTTCAAAGAAAAAAAAAATAGAAAATAATAAAATAAAAACACATAGTTAGACAGACAGTTTTGTTAACACGTGATAGTGGCGTACGTGACACCGCCAGCATATCACAATAGCGCCAGTTCACAAAAGAAATTATTGAAGAAATTATTGATGAAATCATTAAATTAGCATTTAGATGAGTGCTATTTAAACCATAAACTTTGTTTTTGAGCAAAATTTGGTGCACGTGATTCTGTGTTCACATTAATGACGCTATGTGGCCATAACAAACCTCAATAACACAATCAAACAATTAAAAAATACAATTAAAAAAAAAAAAAAAAAAGATAACCAGAGACATAATAAAAAAATACCAGAGACATAGTAAAATATTTAACAAGCTCAAGTCTACAACGTGTCATCAATCACCGCATCGAAGTCACATTGCCAACTTCTAACATGTATCATACTATTATTATTATAAGCTACGTTTCATTTTTTATCATATTCTTTTATACAAATTATTAGCATAAAAAATTATCTAATATTAAAAACCTATTTATAGAGCATATATAATCTTCAATTTGTACACATAGTTTTAGCAGTAGAATATATACTTCTATACTCACTATTTTGTACTATTATAAAGTTGATATTTCATATACTTAGCTTAGTCTTGGAACTACAATTAGCAATTATATTTAAATTACTATGTTTACTCACTGTGTTGTACTATATTAGCGTTACCTATTGTCACATTATCTTAACATCATTATTTTTCAACCTAGAATAGTTTTAGAGTCCTGTATTAATATCTTTTGAAATAATCTATCTTACAGTCAATTAAAAAAAAAAAAAAAAAAATTTTCTCAAGTATTCAACTACACATTAACTTTTTTCGTACTGCGATGTCACACCGAACTTCATTATAACTTAACTGACAACACAATTTCTGCAACACTGCTCAAATCTAGCTCAGCACTACCTTTAGCCGACTCTACAGAGATATATCCAGACGCGGCTCTGACAAAATTGCTGCCAGTTAGCGACGACAGCCATGCCAAAAAAGAAGGAAGAGACATCGGTGGCCAACCATGATGATAGGTTTATGCTACCCTCGGAAATGCTGACTGCTGAACAAATCCGACATGTAAAACGAGTGTGCGGCTTTGCGGATAACATTCCGGATTCCGAACTAGCCTCTTCCAGCCCCCTGCTGGACGCAACGCCAAACCGCAGAAACGCAGTTCCTAGAGGCAATAAATCACGTTTCGAGACCGGTACCAGTTGCAAAAACCCGGCGCAACGCAAGCTATATGACACGCCAATGCCAACGCCGAAATCAAATCCAGCGGAACTCGCTTTAATGGCCACACACAGACTACATAATAGCCCTTCTGTTACCGTCGCAAAGCCTAATGCAGCTTTTACGGATACGCACCATTCGCCAACAAAAAACAGAAAGGACAATAACACAAATGCTTTTACACCACTTAATGAGGTTATCACCCCACAGGATTGGGCAAAACTTGACACTGGCAACCGTGAGACTTTCGCACGCACTGCAGCCGAAACCACAAACGTCCCCATAAACGAAGACCCTGTGAAGCGGTCCCGCTGCCCTCCCATTGTCGTTCGCAATATTAACCCTGCGAAACTTCGAAGAATAGTTGCAGACATTCTGCCAAATGATGAAACTGACTTCTGGATCACGGCGAACAGAGGGAATAAACTGAGCCTTCACACTACTAACGCCGCTTTTCACGACTCCTGCCTAAAAGCGCTTAAAGCAAACAAACTGGAAGCTCATTCATTCGCTCCGGCAAACGAGAGGAAAATTTAGCTGCTGCTTAAGGGCATTGCCGGTCAAGAGGATCCTGAAGAAATCGCGTACGAAATCGCTCAGCTTAGCCCTGACACCATAATGGAAACTATTACAAACTTCTCAACCTAACGTTCCAGGGACTTAAATTACACTATTAACGCATTTTTAATAACCCTGGCACCTGGACAAAGCCCGGAGTCACTCGCCCAAATCAAGGTACTCCTACACCAACGAGTCCGCTGGGAGCGGAGGCACGGTAGAACTATTACTAGATGCTTCAAGTGCCAAAGCTTCGGGCACATAGCTAAATACTGCTGTGCTAAAACTAAATGTATGTGGTGCTCCCTCGAGCATGACGCAACCGAGTGCCCACTAAATCCAAACCTATTTGGACAAAACTGCTCCCCTGACAGTAAGCAGGATCTGGCGCTAAAGTACTACTGCGCAAACTGCAATCAAGCCGGCCACGCTGCAAATTCCGCTGTGAAACTTTTAAAAACTACATTGCGAAAAAAAAAAGAATTGAAGGAAAAAATTAGCAAAAAAAGATCTGAGATCATAAGTCGAAACAAGTCCTTTCTAAATAGCTTAACCCGACCTGACAAGTCATATGCCGATGCGATCAAAGGGCCTCCTCACCCACAGGCACACAACCGCGGCGATCTGCCCTCAGCTAACATCAACGTTTTGAACCTCCTCTCAGAAGAGACCAGCGCGCTATTCGGATTACCGCTTAGCGAACTAATCAAGAAAATCGATCTCTTCCTGGTCGATTACGTCAAACTTGAAAACACCGGAGACAAAAAGGCTAAACTCATAGAATTTCTACTCGAATTAAACGAATTCGCCACAAACCGTAATGTCCACTCACAATTTCATCAACAATTCATTCATAGCCATCAACGCCAATTCGTTGATTTCCCTAGAACGCAGATTATCGCTGCAAAAGATCTTGCAACAACGCAAACCTCTAGCCGCCCTCATTTCTGAAACTCGTCTCAATGACAACAGTCGACTTTGCCTGGAAGGTTTCAATGTCCACACAAGCAACACCAATAGAGGCACAGCAGTCCTCCTCGACCAGTGCATCAAAGCCAATAAAATACATTTCAGTCCAAAACACATATTGGCCACAGTTGTCAGGTTCAACATAACAGTCAGACACAAACGTCACTCCATTATTGTTGCATCAATATACATGCCAGGTTGTTCACCACCAGAGGCTGCCAACGACCTCTCTGATCTACTTACCATCTCCTCCACTGCGGATCTTTTCGTATGGGGTGGAGACTTCAACGCCAGAGACCCATCTTGGGGCGACAGGATCACAAATCCAAACGGCAAGGTCCTCTCGGACTGGCTACAGGGCGACGGGCTATTGGGTGTCCGGCTAGTGGCCCCGAGTACCCCGTCTTTTCCTAGGTCAGGCTCATACATAGACCTGTATTGCATTTCTACCAAGTGGGACTCACTTCAATAACGCTGCAGACTAAACCCCACTTGCACCACGTTTTATGCACTTTCAGATCACTTAGGAGTGCAGTTAAAGTTTAACGCATATATCATTCCAAAGCCGCCGGAGGCAAGAAAATTCCTCGCCTACAGCAAAGTAAATTGGAAGTCTTTCAACAGATCACTAGCCGCATTCATCAAAGGACAGCAAAGTACCCATAGTATGACATATTCACTCTCACAAACGGACATAGACACTGATATCCGGAGCCTCACCCAGGCAATAAGACTAACGATCAACAAGCACGCTCGAAGTAACAGCCACCGCACTCATTGTTATCTCAACAACTTCGAGCCGCTCACCAAAAAACTCACCCAAATTCGAAACACATGGGGTTACAAGCTACACAGGCTCTACAAAAACTACCTCAACACAAATAATAACTTGTATCAGCAACTGCACAGCCAAATCACCTGCTTAAATAAGATCATTCGCACCAGAGTCAACATCGAGCTCAATAAAAACCTCATGAACACACTCCAAAATATCAGACCGGGCCCTGGCGTATGGAATCAAATCGACTCACTCACGGGCAGACATTTTATCAAAAAGGCTATGATTAGCGATGGCACTATATGTTATAGAATCAAATATAATATAATAAATATATGCATATATATATGTATATATCCGTCACAAGTAAAATAAAAGCAAAATTCCTGACTCCATCCATAAGATGCCAAGTCAGGGTAATCTAAACAAAGTAATAATTTTTAAATAATAATCTTTGAAAAATAAAACCGAATTTCCTGACTCCATCCATAAGATGCCAAGTCAGGGTAATTTAAAAACATATAATTCATATTATTATTAAAACAAACAAATTCTTTGAAAACTATTACTTTTGTTTATGCCTCAAGTGTTGGCTATTCAAATTACACTCGAGACATAAACAAATAAGAAAATAAAACATATTATATTTATGATCTCGTCAATAAATGAGATCGTGGGAACACCCACATACAAGAGGGTAGTGATAGAATTTTCTTTTGACAAAAATATTAGTCGGTTACTAGATCTCGACTCGGGAAGTCCTCTCGCAAATAAATATATATAAAGTTAAATAAAATACAAAGTTTAGATGAATACTGTTTTGTCGAATACAAGTAAAAATAAAAGAAATTAAATAAGTTACTGTTTTATTAAATATATATAAAGTTAAATAAAAAAATGAAAACATTGTTTTATTTATCAAACATATAATTGGCGCAGTCGGTAGGATATGTCAAGTGTATTTAACATTTTATTGAATACGCGTACTTTTCATTGTTTTGTGACATAACAACCAAATCAAATCATAGTGCATCAAAAGAAGTGATCAACTGTGACTCATAATTACATCCTCATCAACCATCATCGGTTTGCAGACATTTCTTCCGGAGAACGAAAAGAAATACCAAAACCAAACAGTTTGGAGGAACCTGGACTTCAGAAGATCAACAGAAGTGACCAACCGATAGTCTTCATCAAGAAAACAACAATTCATTAAAGTAAATATCTAGTAATTAGGTACAAATTTCCGCAACATTTTTTTTTTTTTTTTTTTCTTCATTTTTTTTTTTAACGAAAAAGAAATAAAATACAAAAACAAAACTGTAGGTATATATATACCAAATATATTTAAATATTGCTATAAAATTTGATTTATTAGATTAATTAAATTGATTAAATTAAATATTAAACTTAATTAAAATTTAAATACATATATATATATATATATTGCGTAACTAAGAAAATTTTTTAATATTAACTGAAAGAAAATTCCTTTTGCATCATGAAATATTATGAATGACAAAAAAACAGAAATAAATAATATAGAAAACCTTACAGAATTGTTGAATAATATAAGTATATCCGTTGATAAAACTAATAACACTAAAAATTGTGAAGGGATTGGCTCCTTTCAAAAAGTTCACATAAGCTCTACTACACCTCCAAAAAAAATGGCACAACTCGCCTTAACTATTGACCCTCTTAAATACTTAAATAAGTTACCCGAATTCACAGGATATTCTGGGGACCTACAAAACTTTATCGGTCTTATAGACAAAGTTCATCCACTGCTTTTGCGATACGATGCACTATCACAAAGCATTTTTTCAGATACCATCAAAGCAAAAATAAAGGGCAAAGCCCGTGAAATAATCGAAATAAACAACCACTTAATATCTTGGCTAGAAATAAAGGAAGTCCTTGTTAATAACTTCGGTGACAGTTCTACAATAGAAGAACTTTTCGATCAACTCAGAGGAACTACATTTAAAATCGATTGCATAAGCTTTTATAATGATATTAAAATAACACTTAGAAGATTAAACGTAAAAACCAAACTCTCTTGTGGAGACGACCTAGTAAAGGCACAAGAAACTATCACTAACAATAAATCATCAGCGCTTACCATTTTCAAAAATAAAATTCCAGAACCCATGCGTTCAATCCTCTATTGTAGAAACCCTTTAAGTTTAGAAGCAGCTATGGATATATTGTATGAATCAGGTTATGCATATCAAAACAACAATACACAAAAAATGAGCACCTATAGCCAAAAACTTAATAACAGAACTCCAAATACCAATTTTGTCAAATTTTCAAATGGTAATAATGACAACTTCAACCGCAAACATGTAGCCAACCGCAAAGCCCAACCTAACTATAATTGGTATAATAACAAATACCCAGAAAATAATTCACTAGGTCATAGAACAGGTAATGAATACAATCAACGCCATAATTCGAACAATAACAAAAATTGGAATGGAGGAAATCAAAACTCATACAACAATAGGTATCAGAATAAGGTACAATTTCAGCGCTATCAGCAACCATTCATGGTTAATAGGGAACAAACCCAAGCCCGATACTTCAACAATAATGATACCAACGACCGCCCACAAAACCAATCTTGGCAAAAAAGATGGACAAACAACTATAGCAATAGCTCACATTTTGGTAACTCGAATGATACACACCAACGAAATAATCAACCTCATCCAGAACCAATGGATGTAAACACTACTGAAATTTTACAGAGTCCTACAACTCAAAATTTTCGTTCGAAAGCCTCGCTTGTCAATTACCCTATATCATAGTTAATAGCAGTACAAAACCACTCAAGTTTATAATAGATACCGGAGCAACGCATTCCATTATTAATCCAAATCTCTGTAGTCCAAAATTAATTCACTCACTTCAACAAAATATCATACTTAAAACATTAAAAGGCGAAATTCAAATTACCCAAAAAGCATTAATTCCTCTATTTCAAGAATTGGGGGACAACAATAAAAAATCTGAGTTCTATATTTACCCTTTTCACGACCAATATGATGGACTAATTGGCAATAACATTTTGATTCCTCTGAAAGCTAAGATTGATTACAAAAACCAGGTTTTAATAACAGAAGAAAAAACCACAAATATTTTATTTAAAGAAAAGGAAACTAAAGTTAATTATGTTCTCAAAGGTAATGGTTGCATTAATCTTAATATACCAGTACTTCAAAGAAATGGTTTAGCCTTTCTACAGGAACAGAAGTCCGTAGATAAAAAAATAACTATACCTGAAGGCGTTTATAATGTGCAAAACTATAAAGCTGATGTACAAGTTGAATCAAAAATCAATAGGCCTACGAAATTCACATTCAGACCGTTAGAAACAGTGGTAGTGAAGGAGGACAATTTTAATATAATACAAGAAGAACATATCTCACAAAAAATACGTACAGACCATCTAAACCAAGAGGAAAAACGAAAATTATACAAAGTTATTAAACAATTTAAAGATATATTTTATAAAGAAAACTCTGAATTATCGTTTACCAATGCCATCAAACACCGAATTCGTACTAAAGATGATGTACCAATTCACGTTAAATCGTATAGGTATCCTTACATACATAAGGAAGAAGTTGAAAATCAAATTGCAGAAATGCTGGAAAAAGGTATGTAATGGACCAATAAATCTTTAATGATCTACAACAACAAGATCATCTAGAATAAGTTTTAATTTAACGTTACAATTCTAAGTAGGTCAAAAACAAATATTGTATAATATTAATTTGAGCAATAAGAACACCTGCATTAAATTTAGTAAGTTAAGTATGTCAACATTTTGCAAGAACAAATGTTGAATAATATTAATAAGAACACCTGTTAATTGGTAAGCATTAAATTATGTAAGTTGAGGAAGTTTTTCAATGATATTAGACTTTGTTTATTAAATTTTAGATATAAATAGATTTAAGTTTTCTATAAGAAATCAGTATTTTATCATAAGTTAAGATAGTTGCTGGTGTTCAGAGTCTTATATTTAATAAAAAACGTTCATTAACTTATCATTACATACTGGCGTAACACGCCAATTGTACCTGTGAAGGTAAAGCTGGCATTAATTTGCCATAATATAAGTGATAATTATAAATTATATTTTTGAAAATGGAACCGTTAGCAGAGAACACATCATGGCGATCCTGCCAATCAAACCTTTGAAGGAAGTTTTAAGAGAAGATCCAACTGCTGGCCCTCGTCCAATTACAATTGAGGAATACAGAAAGAGGATTCAACTAAAAAAAGAAAAGGAAATAATATATGATAGGATCCACAACAGTGCAACTAAAAAACAAGTCATCAAAAGGAAAAAACGTGGAGGAGTAGCAGTTAGAATAAGACGTCACTTAGCACAGCTATATTGTAGTATACCCAAACTCTTTTATTTCTTAGTATTATTTCTCTTATTTCAATTATATTTAATTTTAAGACAAACTATAAATGAATAAAAATATTTAGATCGCATACTTTTAGATCGTAGTGTTTAAGCATGTCAGAAAAAGCTCTTCAGAAAAATGATTATTCGGAATAGCTTTTTCGCAAATATAATTTAAATTTGAAATGGTCAATGTCTAGGCTAAATCCATATCACGCAAGCAAAGCGTGATCATGTCATTGTGGGAAAATGAATATTTTCTCATAGGCAGCAAGATTTGTATAACTGGAGCTCGTAACTGAACCTTGTTTACTTGTTATTTTTGGTTATACAAGTCTTGTGGGAAAATGTTCATTTTTCAATAATGAACAGTTCTTTTAAAAAGTATATAAGCTAGAATATTTTGAACACAAGAATCATTCTTTTGAAAAGTTTAGTCAAACTTACCAGGTTGAAGCCTTTGTCGGCATACCGGGTAAGTAGCCTTTATTGGCTTTTGTATTAAAATAAAAAGAATTAATAAGATTTTGAAAAATTTGCCTCAATTGGCAAATTATGAAATATATATATATATTGTATTCAAATTATAAGTATTTCATTTCTTAACTTAGGCATTTTTGCCATTACTTTAGCCTTCTAGGGCAATAAATATACAAGTGAAATGTCTTCCAGAAATAATATAACATGTCAGCATCAAAACATCACATGGCGACCCTGCCTACAATAAGAACAGGACAAATACCCTACTGTAAATTAACAGAGGAACAAAAAATTGGACTTAGAATTCCTCTACCCTTGGAAGAGGCATTGAAGGACCCGAAAGCAGGACCCCGTCCTATAACAATTCAACAGTATAGAGAAAGGCAAAAGAAAAGAGCTTCAACCACAACTATAAATAAAAACGCATCGACAACCAATACAATACCAAATAAAAGGAAACGAGGAGGTTTTTTGGTTAAAGTTAGGCACGAACTAGGGGAACTACATAGAGTCCTTGCAATCACCACGGATACGAATTTAAGAAAAAAAATGATTAACAAAATTAAAAACTTAGAAGAAGCCAGAATTAAACATAAAAATAAAAAAAAAACAGTGAACAACTAAATTAAATTAAAATTAAAACTTAAATTTTTTTATTAAAAATATTTGAATATTTAATCAAAAAAAAAAAAACAGTGAACAACTAAATTGAATTAAAATTAAAACTTGAATTTTTTATTTTCTTTATATATGAACTTTAAATATTAACTAAATATAATAAATAATATAAATTTCTTTTTTACATATTGTAATTGCCTTTTCCCTTTAAAAAGTTATTTGGGTTTAGTCGTTCTTTTTCTCCTAAATTAAATTGTAAGTAAACAAATAAAAATTATCAACTGGATGGATAATGCAAAAAAGGTTTTTACCGAACTAATCAAACTACACTCTACGTTTACTAAAAATCCTAATAGGAAATTCACTCCAAAAAGCATTCTAAATAAGAAATATCGCTTAAAGGAACTAAATAAACAATTTCAAAGCGTAATAGAAATAAACACAAAGGATAAGGAAACACAAGAACTAGCTCAAAATTTTAAGGAGACATATACAAAAATTAACAACATAATTGAAAAACATACCACAAACTTATATAACGATTCCATATTTGAAGAAAATTCAGACTCCGAATACGAAGAAAACCCTAATAAAATGGCTACAACAAATTTTGATCTTCTAGCTGCAATTAAAATAATACCACAATTCAATGGTGACGCCAGAGAGGCCGAAAATTTTCTAAAAATTACAGAGTTATACCACGATACCTTAAATGAAGAAGGTAAACAAAAACTATTGGATTTAATATGGTGTGCAAAACTTACAACAAAAGTTAAAACAAGATTGGCCACACATATTACACCAACTAACTTAGAAAATTTCAAAAATATAATACAAAAAACATTCAAATTAACAAAAACCGCACAAAGTATCCAGGGATACCTATCGAATCTTAGGCAAAACAATTCAAGTGTGAAGGAGTTTGCAGACAAAATCTCTTTGTCAATTGGAGATTTAAATACCAAGCAAATAGAAGAAATGGGAGCAAATCATAGAGAAATAATTTGCAAGTTAAACGATAAACTTGCATTAACAACTTTTGAAAATGGGTTAAATGAAATATTGAAACCTACAATTTTCGCAGCACGCTGCAAAACATTTACAGAAGCTACAGTACTTGCTGAACAAATAGAAAAGCCAATCAGTAGAGAACAACAAATATTCCATTACTCAAATAAACAACATAAATTTAGTAACAACAATTTTTCGAACAAGAAATATAATAACAATAATTATAATAACAATAATTATAATAACAACAATTATAATAACTACAATAAAAATAACAACAGAAGATATGAAAATGTAAATAAAAATATTAACAATTATAGCAATAACAATTTTGCAAAGAATAATAACAATAACAGAGTAAACAATGATAATCATAACAATTATAATAACGATAAATATAATAGAAGAAATAATAATATCACTTACAATGGAAGATACAATCAAAATTCCCGGAACCCAAATTTTCGAAGGGACACAAGCAACAATTTCAGTCCCGGAAACAGACAAAATTAAACTTGTTGAATATCAACAAACATGCAACAAACTACGTATTCTTAATAGACAGCCGATCCGGAAATAAACTCTCATTTTTAATTGACACAGGTGCTGATATTTCTATCTGCAAAGAAAACTTAATAACAAACTATCGCATAAATAAAGATGATCCTTGCAACATAACTGGTATAACAAACACGATAATCAAATCCTTTGGAAAAACGGAGCTAAAATTACAATATGAAGGAAGTGACATAACCCACATTTTTCACCTCACTAATTCCAATCTACCAATAAAAACAGATGGGATTTTAGGTCGAGACTTTCTTATAAAATTTTTGGCAAAAATTGACTACGAGACTTTCACTGTAACTCTCATAAATAAAAATGAAGAAATAACGCTTCCTATGAGAGACTTTTATGACAAAAATATCACAATTCCTGCGCGATGTGAAATAATACAAATTATGACACTAAACGTTCAAGAAGATAGTGTAATCTTAAATAAAGAAATCGCTAAGGGCGTACATATAGCAAATTGCATTATACCTGCCAAAGGTATAACCCATGTCAAAATATTAAACACTAATGATAAAGCAGTGACAATAAAGAATTTAATTCCTGAAACGCAACCCTTACGTAATTATAATATTTTAAAAATAAATAAAGGCACATGCAACAAAACATCCAGAACCAATAAACTCCTGGATCAACTTAATTTAGATAGTTTAGATAACACAGCAAAACAGAGCATTATCGAGTTATGTAAAAAATATGAGGAAATATTCCATTTAGAAAACGAACCACTAACGAAAAATAATTTTTACAGACAATCTATAAAACTAGTAGATAAATCGCCAGTTTACATTAAAAATTATAGGCTACCTCATACACAAATTCAAGAAATCAACAAGCAAGTAGAAAAATTGATGAAGGAAGATATTATAGAACCTTCTGTGAGTTCATACAACTCACCACTTCTAATTGTACCAAAAAAAAACTGCGGTGACGACAAAAAATGGAGATTAGTGGTCGATTTCCGTCAATTAAACAAGAGAATAATGAATGATAAATTCCCATTGACACGTCTTGAAGATGTACTAGACATGTTGGGAAGGGCAAAGTATTTTTCAACCCTAGATATGACAAGTTCCTTCCACCAAATTGAATTGGAAAAAGACTCAAGACATTTAACAGCTTTTTCTACAAACAAAGGACACTTTCAGTTTAAGAGGCTACCGTTCGGTTTAAAATTATCAACGAACAGTTTTCAACGCATGCTAACAATAGCACTTACAGGATTGGAAGCAAATGCTTTTTTGTACGTAGACGATATTATCGTTTACGGATGTAGCCTCAAGCATCACAATAGTAATCTAGAAAGAGTTTTTCAAAAGTTAAAACAATACAATTTAAAACTTAACCCAGAAAAATGCAAATTCTTAAACAGAGAAGTGATTTATCTTGGGCATTTAATAACGGAAAATGGAATAAAAACTGACCCAAGCAAACATAAGCACATATTAGAATACCCCGTACCTAAGAATGCAGATGAGGTGAGGCGTTTTGTAGCATTCTGTAATTATTACAGACGCTTCATACCAAATTTCGCAGAAATTGCAAAACCCCTAAATAGTCTACTGAAGAAAAATGTTATATTTGAATGGACGAAAGTCTGCAGTAACTCATTCGAAACATTAAAGAAAAAATTAATAAATCCACCAGTATCCTGATTTCAAAGAAAAATTCACTTTAACAACAGACGCATCAAATTACGCGCTAGGAGCAATATTATCTCAAGGGGAAAATGAAAATGAGCATCCAATATGCTACGCTAGCAGAACTCTAAATAAATATGAATTAAACAAACCAATAATAGAGAAAGAATTACTAGGTATTCATTGGGGAATTAATTATTTTCGGCCATATCTATATGGAAAAAAATTTACAGTGGTGACTGACCATCGCCCACTAGTTAACTTATTTACTCACAAAAACCCATCATCCAAACTGACACGTATAAGACTAGACCTTATGGACTACGACTTCGACATAGTATTCAAACAGGGAAGAATGAATACAAATGCAGATGCTTTGTCGAGAATCAGTATTAATATGGATAAGCTTAAGTCCTTAATCCCTACGACCATAAATGTTTTAACAAGAAACATGAAGAAATGCATGGACAAAAAAGGAAACCAAAATATAGAAACTAAACCAATTAACCACACACAGTCTGATCAACTATGGGTTTGGAATAGTACCTCTATATCCGATATTAAAAATGTAAGGAGGTTAAATTTTAAAAGTAATGCAGACGTGCATACGAATAAGAAACACATTAAGGAAAATGAATATAAAAGTATTAGCAAAAAACTGGGAGCAAAGCTTAGGCGACCTCTTGGAGACCCTAATACAAATAAGAAGTATTATAAATATAGCAGCAACTACAATGAAAACATTGTAACAAATAATAAGAATATTACTGTTTGGTTTAGCAATAATTTAGAAGTTCATTTAGTTGACTATCTTAAGACGCTAATACACAATTTAATAAAGAACAACATAAATGAAGTAGCACTTTCAATAGATGATGAAATCTTTGAATACGTCGACGTAACTAAATTCAAAAACACATACAATAAGTTGCAGAATTCCTTAACTTCAAGAAAACATGAAAACAAAGCTAAAATAATATTATTCAAACCGCCTACAAAAATTATAGATCCTAAAAGAATAAAAGAACTGATTCAAGAATACCACTCAACGCCACTAGGAGGGCATATTGGTATCAAAAGATGCATTAATAAATTAAAGCAGAACTTCATATGGAAAAACATGAACAAGATGATAAAGAATTACATAAATAATTGCAAAGAATGTGCTCTAAATAAGATAACTAAAGACATAAAAGAACCACTAGTTATAACTGAAACACCCACTAAAAGTTTCGAAGTAGTCTCAATGGACACCGTAGGACCTTTGAGGATATCCAATGGATATAGATATATATTGACAATACAGTGCGAACTAACAAAATATGTAGAAGCATTCCCAATAGATACAAAGGAAGCTCGGACAGTTGCAAAAACCATTGTTGATAAATTTATATTAAAGTATGGAACATTTAAAATCTTTAAAACGGATTGCAGAACAGAATTCGTAAATGAAACATTTAAAAATATTTGTAAACTTTTACACATTAACCATAGAACTTCAACACCTTTTCATCATGAGACTCTAGGATCAATTGAAAGGAACCATAGAGTTCTCAATGAATACATGCTCTCGTTCGCTAAAGAAGACAATTGGGACGAATGGATACCTTATTATGTATTCTGTTATAATTCAACACCACACACTGATACAGGCTATACGCCATTTGAATTAGTCTATGGAAAACTAGCAAATTCAAATAGTAAAAACATTGCGCTGAATGAACAAAATACACTTTACAACATAGACGATTATGCGATGGAAGTAAAACTTAGACTAAAAAGAGCATTAGAAAGAGCAAAGGACTTATTAAATAAAGCCAAATTATTAAGAAAAGATCAAATGGATAATAAAATAAATCCAAGCAACTTTAGAAAAGGAGATTACGTATACCTCAAGAAAGGCAATATAAAAAAACACGAAGCACCTTATGAAGGTCCTTATAAAATAATTGAAACACTAAACCCAAATTCAAAAATACACATAAAGGGAAAAGACAAATTAATCCACAATAACAGATTAAAATTAGACAATAATCGTACTTGAACTAAGGTTAAAACTAAACATTTATAAAGTCTATATTACACATATGTTCACAAATCAAAAAAAAAAAAAAAAGGAATTAACAATAATACATAAATTATAAAATGTACTATAAATAATAAGAATTGTAAAAATAGAAATAGTAGTATCGCTTTCAAAATAATTTAATTAGTTTTTTTTAAATCAAATTATTTTAAGCTAGGGGTGAGGGTGTAGTATACCCAAACTCTTTTATTTCTTAGTATTATTTCTCTTATTTCAATTATATTTAATTTTAAGACAAACTATAAATGAATAAAAATATTTAGATCGCATACTTTTAGATCGTAGTGTTTAAGCATGTCAGAAAAAGCTCTTCAGAAAAATGATTATTCGGAATAGCTTTTTCGCAAATATAATTTAAATTTGAAATGGTCAATGTCTAGGCTAAATCCATATCACGCAAGCAAAGCGTGATCATGTCATTGTGGGAAAATGAATATTTTCTCATAGGCAGCAAAATTTGTATAACTGAAGCTCGTAACTGAACCTTGTTTACTTGTTATTTTTGGTTATACAAGTCTTGTGGGAAAATGTTCATTTTTCAATAATGAACAGTTCTTTTAAAAAGTATATAAGCTAGAATATTTTGAACACAAGAATCATTCTTTTGAAAAGTTTAGTCAAACTTACCAGGTTGAAGCCTTTGTCGGCATACCGGATAAGTAGCCTTTATTGGCTTTTGTATTAAAATAAAAAGAATTAATAAGACTTTGAAAAATTTGCCTCAATTGGCAAATTATGAAATATATATATATATTGTATTCAAATTATAAGTATTTCATTTCTTAACTTAGGCATTTTTGCCATTACTTTAGCCTTCTAGGGCAATAAATATACAAGTGAAATGTCTTCCAGAAATAATATAACATGTCAGCATCAAAACATCACAATATAAACAGCTGACAACTACAACAGACAAAACCTGCAAGAAAAAGATATTGGATGACATACAACTCTGTAGAAAAGTGGAAAAAGGAAGAAAATCAGCAAAAAGAAAAGCAAAACAATCTTAAATGGGATCTTCACAAACAAAAGAAGAAGTAATCGTGGCTCAATCAGCATTGGGATCTGCAACCAACTAAGGAAGCGGAGTGACAACAAGCTTCTGCCTTAAATCATCCTTCATAACTTTTGCTGTAATCTTAGTAATAATCATTATAGCCTATTATATAAAAAAACATGTATATAAGAAAATAAGCAAAGAAGTAAAAAAAAATGTAACTAATATAACAAAAGTTTAACAAAAATATATATGTATTTCTTTTAGCTATATTCACTAAGAATCCAAATAGAGAATTTTCTGCTGAATATATTCTTAATAAAGGAACAAGAATAAGTGAAATTAAAGATAAGTTTAAAGAAATTATAAATAATAAAGAAGAAACAAAAACAATACCCAAAGAAGATTTAAAGGAACTGAAATCAGCATTTGAAGAATTAAGTTTAAAATTAACCGTAATATTAAATAAACTAAGAAAAGATATTTATAATAATTCATTGAATTATACAGACTCAGAATCAGAAAATCCAACCGATTTAAAATCCAAATATAAAATGGCTTCTTTTGATTTAGCATTAGCTATTAAAATAATACCCGAATTTAATGGAAATCTTAAAGACTTGGACAATTTCTTAAAACTAACAGAAATATACAACAATACACTATCAGAAACAGCAAAAATTTCATTAATAGAATTCGTATGGTACGCGCGATTATCTCAGAAAGCACGCGATAGACTCTGCACAACAGAAACTCCTAAAAATTTTGAAGAATTCAAAAACAAAGTCAAGAGTATATTTAAAACAAATGATACTCCCAGAAAAATTCAATCACAATTAACAAAATTAAAGCAATTTAACATGCCAGTAAAGGAATATGGAGAAAAAGTACTATCTTTAACAGCATCCTTAAACAAGTTGCAAATGGAAGAAATGGGAAATGAACATAGAGACATTTTTGAAAATGGAATAAATGAAAAATTGAAAATTACGATTCAAGCGGCGCAATGTAAAACATTTAATGAAGCTCTTACATTAGCAAACCAAGTTGAGAATGCGACTTTAGACAACAATATTTACCAAATTAAATATAGGAAAAACTTTAGAAATAATAATAATCATATAAATAATAATGGATACTATAAGCATAATAATTATAATAAAAACAAAACCTCAAGCCACAATAATTCCAGGAACAATCAAGTTTATAATAATAATAATAAGAAGAAATTTAATTTAAATAATCGAAATAACCAAACTCATAGAGACTTCAACAGAAATTATAATGCTAGATACAACAATAACAGAAGAAACCAAGTAAATTTTCTTCAAGACGCCAGCAACAATTACAGTCCAGGAATGGAACCCAAAACCGAAGAGAATCTCCCATAAAAACTAAAATCTACGCCCTAAGAAATCAGGGTACAAACTATATATACTTTATAGATAAATACACTGGAAGAGAGATATCATTCCTAGTAGATACTGGTGCAGATATATCAATATGCAAAATCAATTGTGTTAAGAATTTAAAATTAAAAGAAGATACAGACTGCATCATAACAGGCATCTCAAATAAAGAAATTCAATCCATTGGAAAAACAACTTTAAAGCTACTATATGAACAATTCGAGATAAAACATGATTTTCATCTTGTCAATCATGATCTACCTATATTAACAGATGGTATCATAGGTAGAGATTTTCTTGTAAAATACTTAACAAAAATAGATTTTGAAACCTTCACAATTGCACTAGTTATAGATAATGAAGAAGTAGTTGTACCAATGCATGACAAATTAAAAGATACATTAGAAATACCAGCACGGACAGAGATCATACAGGCCATTACTGTTGTTCGGCATCGAACAACAATTTTAGAGTCTTAATTTAGAGACTAAGCTATTAACACTTACAAACAACCTTATCGATATAAAAACTACATTATCAGTCAGACATAGCTTTGAACCCGTTCTTTGGAGGCGGAGCATGCAACATCCGATTTTGAGGGGTAAGTGATTATATCTAAATGTATTAGTCAGAAACGCTTACTATTTTAATTAGTTTGAGTACTGACTATATATATACATAGAATAATTTAGCAATAATGATGCACCGCTATGTAGTCCTGTTATTTGAAGTATAAAAGACAGGCACTTGCTGCAATAATCACTGATGTTTTTTCTAACTTCATCCGATAAACATCTCCAATCAGAGCATTGATCTGATTTTCCTAAACTTTTAATCAGAGCATTGATCTGATTTTCCTAAATTTTAATTCAGAGCATTGATCTGAACTTCCATTTTTTTTTGTATCAGTGAATAATATTATTGTGACATAAACTTATTAGTGACAAAAACTTTAGTAACAAAAACTTATTAGTGAATATACCCACGTTGGGAACCCGTGGACAGGTGAGTATAACTATTTTTATTTTAATTTGAGTGAATATATCAATAAAGAAAAATTAATAAAAATATATCCACGCTTGGAAAACGTGGTCAATTGTTAAGTGTTTTATTTTGCTCCTAATTTTTCCTAATTCAGAGTATTGATCTGATTTTCATAATTATCCTTGATTCAGAGCATTGATATCTGCAATTAAATAACATCTAAGAATAAAGTGAAATTTTCAGTGAAAAGCATAACATAACCACGCTTAAAACACATGGTCAACTATTAACCGTTCTAATTTCCTAACTCAAGCTCATGAATACATAATTGAACAGCAACATAGTACCGTTATTGCACGCTTATTACTACCAATAAGAACCCAAACACGGACGTAACATAGTACCGTTATTGCACGCTTATTATTACCAATCCGAAAACAAACATTTGGTCCTTCGAGCCGGATTCGTGATTGACTGAGGAAATTGAATTAAGAATTTAGTAGTGTCAAACCTTAAAAGATGTCATTAAATGAACTTATAAGTAAACAAATAGCATATGCCAATTTGATTAACAAATCAATTATTAATTTTAAAAAAACCTCTTTAGTAAAGCGAACAAGATCCTTAGCGGAGGCTCGCTTAAGTGCTGTAGAGAAGTTATGGGAAGAATATTCGTCAACCCATTGTGAAATTGAAATTCTTTCACTAAAAATAACCTCTGAAGAACGCGCTGCACATGATTATTTGGAAAATGATCAATATACTGCTCAAGAAGAAAAATATTTTGAGTATGTAGCAACTTTAAGGGATCTGATTAATAATGAACAGCTTAATAATGCTCTTGCTAACACTTCTTTGGAAACAAGACTCGTTAACAACAACTTACAACTGCGGAAAATAACATTACCAACATTTTCTGGTTCTTATGACACGTGGACTTCTTTTCATGACCTTTTTGTAGCTTTAGTTCACGATAATTCATCAATTTCGCTTGCCCAAAAATTGCAATATCTTAAATCGAGTGTCTCTGGAGAAGCGGAACAACTTTTGAAACACTATAAAATCTCTGACATAAATTATGAAGTAGCGTGGAAAGTTCTCCTTCAGAGATACCATAATCCAAGAGTGTTAGTGAAGGAGCAGTTGAAAATTTTGTGTAGTCAAACTTTAATTTCATCAGAAAGCGCAAAGGCTTTAAAAACATTACTAGATGTTACAACAGGATGTATATCAGGGTTAGAAAATTTAGGAGTATCCACCAAAGGATGGGACCCTATTCTAATTCACCTCATTTCACAAAAATTACCCTGTGAAACGCAAACACTTTGGGAATCCATACTGAATCGTGAAAACGAGTTACCCACATTCGAAAGATTTAAAACATTTCTGGAGGAACGATTTAGAACCCTTGAATCAATACCATCTATTAAAGTACATAACGTTAACAAACATGACAAACTGTTACCTATTCAACTTAAACAGACATATTCACATAATAGTTATTCTGCCATTATCTGTGTAGTGTGCAAAAAAAATCACAACCTTTATCAATGCTCAAATTTCAAGGATTTTGATATACAATCACGAATTAAACTCGCCAAGTCTAAACACCTATGTTTAAATTGTCTATCAAACCGACATCAAACACTCCAATGCTTAAGCAAACGTCGCTGTTATCATTGTGGGAAAATGCATCATTCTTTACTCCATATAAAAACTAAAGTTGAACAAGATAAATCCACATTACATTCAGACGCTAAAAATCAAAACACCTTTGTCAACACCAAAACGACTAAGCATAGTTCTTCTACCAACCTTAATAAAGAGGTAATCCCTTCATTCTACTCTCATACTTTTAATCAGCAAGCTCTATTAGCGACGGCATTAGTAAATGTTCAATCAACATCAGGTGAGCGATATACACTTAGGGCATTAATCGACTCAGGATCTCAAGTTTCATTTATTACTTCTGTAGCAGCATCTAGACTAAAACTAAAGAAACGCAGTACTTCATTAAAGATAACGGGTGTTAACAATTCGAAGGCAACTAACGTAAAACAAAAGGCAATTTTATCGCTACGATCATGCTCTAATGGGGTTGATAATATGTATATACAAGTATTGATCATCCCTACGATAACTGACTTTATTCCCCCTCACACTATCGATTGTAACAAATGGTCTCATATAGCAGGCCTTCACTTAGCTGATCCAACCTTTTCAAAGCCTGGTAAAATTGACCTTCTTCTAGGTGCAGATGTTTATAGTAACATTATACTAGAAGGAATCCGCAAAGGGCCAGCTGGCACACCTATAGCACAGAATAGTGTGCTGGGCTGGATCCTTTTTGGTAGTACACACGATACCTCAAACGCGCAGGTAATTTCACTACCAGTACAAATATCCAATAAAAATGAAGACTGTCTAGATCAGCTTCTACGAAAATTTTGGGAAACTGAACAGATTCCTGAGATCTCAAAGTTATCACAAAATGAACAAGAATGTGAAGATTTTTATAACCAAACTTTTTTACGTTTACCTAATGGACGTTATGAAGTACGTTTGCCATTTTTAAACAATCAGACCCCTGATTTAGGTAATTCACGCTCAATGGCGCTTCGTAGATTCTACAATCTAGAAAATCGTCTCCTTCGCGATCAAGTTCTTAATACTGAGTATAAGGCTTGTATCAATGAGTATATTAAAATGGGGCATATGAAAGAAGTAACTCATGAGGCTCCTTTTGATAAAACTTATTATATACCGCATCACGCTGTGTTTAAAGACAGCTCAACCACCAAGGTTCGCATCGTTTTTGATGCTTCCGCTCTATCGTCAAATGGGAAAAGTCTTAACGACCAATTGTACAGTGGTCCAAAACTCCAATCTAATCTATTTTCTATCATATTAAGATGGAGAAGACATCAATATGCCATGTCAGCGGATATTGAGAAAATGTATCGCATGATTAATGTAAATAAACATGATCAATACTTTCAACGGATTTTGTGGCGAAATCATCCTGGGGAGCCAATTAAAGATTATGCTCTGACCACAGTTACCTTTGGCATCAAACCATCACCATATCTTGCTATTAGGACATTACACCAACTCGCAAAAGATGGAGAGCATTCTCATCCGCTAGCTTCTTCAGTTATTTTGAAAGATTTCTACGTTGATGATGCTATTACTGGCGCAAGTTCAGTAGACTTAGCATTAGAAAGTCAAACTCAACTCATAAGCTTATTAAACTCAGCAGGCTTTCGTTTGCGAAAATGGGTATCTAATAACCCAAAACTACTTATTAACATTCCCGAAGAACATAGGGAAAAGAAATTTCCATTGACCTTTACCGATGACGAATCAATCAAGGCTCTAGGTATTCAGTGGTATCCTTCAACGGACATCCTTAAAATCCAGTCACCTGTACTTGAAAATGATTTATGTACAAAGAGAGCCATTTTATCTAACATCGCTAAACTGTTCGATCCGTTGGGCTGGATATCACCAGTGATCATAACCGCTAAAATTTTGATGCAAAAATTGTGGGCTTCCGGATGTTCATGGGATGAACCTATACCTGAGACTCTTGCAAATGAATGGGAAACGTATAAATCAACTCTTCATCATATTCATGATATTCAAATACCGCGATGGATACATTGTAATCCATCAAATCAGAATTCCCAACTACATGGATTTTCTGATGCATCTAATTATGCTTACTCTGCCGCTGTATACCTTAGAGTTCAGGATGAAAACGGTAGGACCCACGTTAGCCTACTCACTGCCAAAAGCAAAGTCGCTCCAATTAAACCAATCACGCTCCCACGCTTAGAACTTAATGGAGCTGTTTTGTTATCAAAATTATTGCTGCAAACAAAAAATGATCTTGAACTACATAACACACCTTTGTTTGCATGGACAGATTCCACTATCACATTGTCTTGGATACGGAGTGATCCAAGGAAATACAAAAGTTATATAGCTAATCGGATTGCAACAATACAAGATACAATTTCTAATAGTTCGTGGAATCATATTCGATCCTCTGACAATCCAGCTGATTGTAACTCAAGAGGAGTTCAACCTTCCTTAATGTCAAATTTACATATCTGGTGGAATGGACCATCTTGGTTAAGTAACCCAAGAGATCAATGGCCTAAGCCAGTTAACATCAATTTAAATTCAAACGATGCAGAACGAAAACGTCTTACGTTCAATACCTTTTCAAATGATTTTGCTCTGAATTTATTTCAAACCTTTTCCACGTATTACCGTATGTTGAGAGTCATATCTTATTGCTTTAGATTTTACAACAATCTTCAACTCAAAGGATCCACACGCAAAGGTGGTTTTTTAACATCTAAAGAGCTCCAAAGTAGTAAATTTCGAGTCTTAAAACTAGCTCAAAATTTCGATTACTACACTGAAATCAATGACTTAAACCATGATCGAGTAATAAACTCGAAAAGCCCTTTGTGCTCTTTAAACCCTTTTTTAGATTCAGATGGGATACTAAGAATTGGTGGAAGACTTATTCATTCTAGTCTTATATATAAAACTAAGCATGCTATCATCCTCCCAAAATCTTCTAATCATTTAACTCTCTTAATTATTCGTCATTTTCATCATCAAACCCTTCATGGGGGTGTTGAACTAACATTATCAGCACTTCGAGATGAATTTTGGCTTGTGCATGGAAGGCGAAGTGTACGAAAGGTTATACATAAGTGTATTACTTGTTTCAAATCCAAACCTTCAACTGAAAATCAATTAATGGGCAATCTCCCTTCTTGTCGCACAGCTTGCGCGCGTGCTTTTCTTCATACAGGTGTTGATTATGCAGGTCCAATCAATATCAAAATGTCCAAACATCGTGGTAATCGCTTATATAAAGGATATATTTGCTTATTCATATGTATGACCACAAAGGCTATTCATTTAGAACCTGTGTCTGATTTAACTTCTCAAGCATTTCTCGCCGCCTTTAAAAGATTCATCAGTAGAAGAGGTTTATGTACCGATGTATATTCTGATAATGGCACAAATTTTGTGGGAGCAAAACGGTTGCTAGACAAAGATCTAAAAGCAGCAATTAAAACCGCAACAATTTATGCTGCGGAATATGTAGCTAATAAAGGCATAACCTGGCACTTTAACCCTCCATCTGCTCCTCATTTTGGTGGTCTGTGGGAAGCAGGCATTAAATCAGTCAAGTATCATTTAAAAAGGGTTATAAGTGATACTTCATTAACTTTCGAAGAGTTAGCCACGGTGTTAACACAAATAGAAGGATGTCTCAATTCGCGACCATTATGTAGGCTTTCCGAAGATCCTAATGATGACCGAATTTTGACACCGGGTCATTTTTTAATAGGTTCTGCCATACTTTCTATTCCCGAAGGGCAATATAACAGTATAACCCATTTAGGGTCGAGATGGAATTATTTACGACAATTACAACAGCACTTTTGGCAAAGATGGTCAAAAGAATATCTTCTCCAGCTCCAAAATCGTCCTAAATGGAAAACAAAAAAAATTAATCTTAAGATTGGAGATATCGTTTTGCTAAAGGAAGACAATATACCATCTTATGAATGGCCTTTAGGTAAAATCATACAGATACATCCAAATAAAGACGGTTTAGTGCGCGTAGTCACAGTAAAAACACAGAAAAATACATTGGTTAGACCCATACATAAACTGTGTTTACTACCAATTAGTGATAATGTCGCCACTAACGGTAAATTTTAGATAACATCTCTTAAATTTCTGATTATTTCATTGTTAACATTATTTCTATCAATTTACAGTTCTTGAATTCTAGGCATACTAAAAGTTAATTTTATTAGTTAAAACTCATTTCACATTTAGTTATTTCAAAACGCACACGTTCTGAGCTGTGTTCTGACTTTCATTTTAATATTTTAGTTTTTCTTTTCTAATTAAAATTTTTCGTAATAATTAATTATATTTTGCATTTAAAAAAAAAAAAAAACACCCTTAAGGAAACAAGATGCAGACGCAAGGTATCTATAGTCTACATATATTTTATAGTTATCATTTGCCTACTCTAATAGCCTTTGACAATTCCATTCGCCCTCCAACCCCGGGAAAGGATATCGAAAAATTATTCCTCGATTATAAACCAGTAGAGAGTCCAAAACTTCTGCTTAAAGGGACGGCGCATCAATTGCAGAATGGATTGCTAAATGATAGTGGAATCAACGTAATTTCTGGCAGTGATACGCCAAAACCCAATAAGCCAAAATGTAAAATATTAGAAGACGTAATAATTCGGCCAGCAGACAAGAATCCGGACGATCGATTTACTGTCCTGGTTAACGACCGCGGGCTTATAATCCCTGTATTTGTACCAAAGAATGCATTAATAAAATCTAAGCACAAAAAGTTCAGAACTACTATGCCTAATGGACATAAAATTAATTTTTATTTTAGAGATGGCTCAATAAAATATAGATTACGATAATTATTGGATTTTATTGAACCTCATGCTTAACCTAATTAACTAATAAACCAAGTGTTAAGTTTTGTACAACTTTATTTAAACTCCTCAGTATTGAAACATCCATTTTAATTTTCTTTTGTTTTAACCTTTTTTCTTGAAATATTACATATTCTCAAGGGGGCCAGTATGTTCGGCATCGAACAACAATTTTAGAGTCTTAATTTAGAGACTAAGCTATTAACACTTACAAACAACCTTATCGATATAAAAACTACATTATCAGTCAGACATAGCTTTGAACCCGTTCTTTGGAGGCGGAGCATGCAACATCCGATTTTGAGGGGTAAGTGATTATATCTAAATGTATTAGTCAGAAACGCTTACTATTTTAATTAGTTTGAGTACTGACTATATATATACATAGAATAATTTAGCAATAATGATGCACCGCTATGTAGTCCTGTTATTTGAAGTATAAAAGACAGGCACTTGCTGCAATAATCACTGATGTTTTTTCTAACTTCATCCGATAAACATCTCCAATCAGAGCATTGATCTGATTTTCCTAAACTTTTAATCAGAGCATTGATCTGATTTTCCTAAATTTTAATTCAGAGCATTGATCTGAACTTCCATTTTTTTTTGTATCAGTGAATAATATTATTGTGACATAAACTTATTAGTGACAAAAACTTTAGTAACAAAAACTTATTAGTGAATATACCCACGTTGGGAACCCGTGGACAGGTGAGTATAACTATTTTTATTTTAATTTGAGTGAATATATCAATAAAGAAAAATTAATAAAAATATATCCACGCTTGGAAAACGTGGTCAATTGTTAAGTGTTTTATTTTGCTCCTAATTTTTCCTAATTCAGAGTATTGATCTGATTTTCATAATTATCCTTGATTCAGAGCATTGATATCTGCAATTAAATAACATCTAAGAATAAAGTGAAATTTTCAGTGAAAAGCATAACATAACCACGCTTAAAACACATGGTCAACTATTAACCGTTCTAATTTCCTAACTCAAGCTCATGAATACATAATTGAACAGCAACATAGTACCGTTATTGCACGCTTATTACTACCAATAAGAACCCAAACACGGACGTAACATAGTACCGTTATTGCACGCTTATTATTACCAATCCGAAAACAAACAGTAAACATTTCAGAGGATAGTGTAATTTGCAATCAACAAATAAAAACTGGTGTTTTTCTAGCAAATGCGATCATACCAGCTAAAGGAATTGCACATGTAAAAATTATAAATACACTTAATAAACCAGTAATTGTAGATAAATTAATACCAAAAATTCATCCACTAAGAGATTATGAGATAATGGTGCAAAAACCATCAATGAAAAACAATGTAAAAGGAAGAAAACAATCTTTACTAAATCTACTAAATTTAAGTAAACTTGAGCACAAAGCAAGAGATAGTATAACAGAACTCTGCCAGAAATTTCACAACATTTTTCATTTAGAAGGGGAAAAACTCACAACGAATAATTTTTATAAGCAAAATATTAAATGTTTGGATGAAACCCCAGTTTATATAAAAAACTACAGATTACCACATACACAAACTGAAGAAATTAATATGCAAGTGCAAAAATTAAAAAAGGATGGTATAATTGAAAACTCCATAAGTGCTTATAATTCACCTTTATTGATTGTTCCAAAAAAGAGTAGCAATGATACAAAAAAGTGGCGATTGGTAGTGGATTTTCGACAGCTTAACAAAAAAATCACAAATGATAAATTTCCCTTAACTAGGCTTAAAGATATTTTGGATAGACTAGGAAGAGCTAAATATTTTACAACTTTAGATATGGCTAGCTCATTCCACCAGATCAAACTAGATAAAAGCTCAAGACATTTAACAGCCTTTTCAACTAATAAGGGACACTATCAATTCAAACGACTACCATTTGGTTTGAAAATATCCACAAATAGTTTTCAAAGAATGCTTTCAATTGCACTAAGTTGGTTAGATACGAGCGCATTCATATATGTTGACGACATTATTGTGTATGGTTGTAGTTTAGAGCATCATAACGCAAATTTAGAAAAAGTCTTTTCCAGACTTGAAAAATATAACTTAAAGCTTAACCCAAGCAAATGTAATTTTTTGCAGCATGAAGTCGTTTATTTAGGACATCTGATAACTGCTGAAGGCATAAAAACCGATCCTAGAAAACATGAAACAATCATAAATTATCCAATACCACAAAATGCAGATGAGGTTAGAAGATTCGTTGCATTTTGTAATTACTACAGGAAATTTATACAAAACTTCGCTGAAATTGCTAGACCATTAAATGCTTTGCTAAAGAAAAATACATTATTTGCTTGGACAAATGAATGTTCTAAAGCTTTTCAGACAATGAAAGAAAAGCTTATTAAACCACCACTATTACAATATCCCGATTTAAGAAAACCTTTTACATTAACAACTGATGCATCAAATTATGCATTAGGTGCTGTTTTATCACAAGGGGATGAAGGCAATGATCATCCAATCTGCTACGCAAGCAGAACTCTTAATAAGCATGAGATGAATAAACCAATAATCGAGAAGGAATTATTAGGGATACATTGGAGTATAAATTACTTCCGACCCTACTTATATGGAAAGAAATTTACAGTTGTGACGGATCACAGACCATTAGTGAGTCTTTTCGGTCATAAGAATCCATTCTCAAAACTAACTAGGATAAGACTCGATTTAATGGATTACGATTTCGAGATTAAATATAAACAAGGGAAAACTAATACAAATGCAGACGCTCTTTCCCGCATAAAAATTGATACTAATCATTTAAAATCTCTGATTCCAAAAAAATATAAGCGTAATAACTCGTGGAATGCTACAGAAACAGGAATCAAAAGAAATAAATCCTAAGAATAAACAAGACTTAAGAAATTATATATTACCCAATAAAATAAAGAATGATCACCTTTATATCTGGGAATGTACATCAATTTCTGATATTAGAAACGTTAAGAGGATCATATTTACAAATACTAATACAAATATCCCTAAAACAGAAAATAAAAATATAGTAACTAAAAATAAAAAAAAGGAAGCACAAAATGAAATAATAAAATTACATAAAGAAAACATGGCAATCATTATTGCAAAAGATATTACAATTCAATACAGCAACAATCTAATAAAAAACTTAGAAAAGTTATTAGAGAAACTGATATTAACCATGACTTGTAAAAATATAACAGAGCTATCATTAAAAAATAATGATGAAATTTTTAATTATATAAGCATTGAGAGATTCAAATTAATTTATAACAAGCTACAAGAACATATAAAACAGAGATACAATTTGAAGACATCCCTACGGATAATGTTATATAATCCACCAATAAGAATCACTGATCCTATACAAATGAAAAATATCATTACAGAATATTCCATGACACCCTATGGAGGACACTGTGGAATCAAAAGGTGCATATCAAAAATAAAGCAAAAATATACTTGGAAGAATCTTAATAAAATGGTTAAAAATTTCATTAATGACTGTAGCAACTGCGCTAAAAACAAAATAACAAGGTATACAAAAGAACCGTTAACAATTACTAACACACCGAATACAAGTTTTGAAATTATTTCAATGGACACAGTTGGTCCATTACGATTATCGAATGGTTATAGGTATATTCTAACACTCCAATGCGAGTTAACTAAATATGTGGAAACGTACCCAATGGAAAATAAGGAAGCAACTACCATAGCAAAAACCTTACTTGAAAATTTTATCCTCAAATATGGATGTTTTAAGACAATTAAAACTGATAAGGGAACAGAATTTATGAATGAAATCTTCCACACTATCTGTGAAACACTGAACATAAGACACATAACGTCGACACCCTTTCATCATGAAAGTCTTGGGTCAATCGAAAGGAACCATCGAGTATTAAATGAATATTTCTTATGTTTTAACAAGGAAGATCTATGGGAAAAATGGATACCATATTACGTCTTTTTTTACAATACGACCCCGCATACAACTACTGGTTATACACCATTTGAATTAATATACGGAAAACTAGCTAAAATGCCGTCAATGGAAAATGAGGACATAACTAACGCTATCTACAATTTAGACAATTATTCCAACGAATTAAAACTACGACTATACCGAGCATTAGATAGAGCTAAAAATTTCTTACAAAGCTCAAAAATAAAAAACAAACAATATGCAGACCAATACGTACATGGAAACCAATTTCAAGTAGGAAGCAATGTCTATTTAAGAAAAAGAAATAGACGAAAACAAGAAAGTCCCTTTGAAGGACCCTACAAAGTCGTCAGTCAACAAGGAGTAAATTCCACAATATCAATTAAAGGCAAACTGCGAGAAATACATAATAACAACCTAATACCCTGTAAGAGACATGACAACGAAGTTAATGTTCTAAATAAATTTTAAAATTTAGTATTTGAAAATTTATTTTTTTTAAAGGGAAAGGGTGTAATGGACCAATAAATCTTTAATGATCTACAACAACAAGATCATCTAGAATAAGTTTTAATTTAACGTTACAATTCTAAGTAGGTCAAAAACAAATATTGTATAATATTAATTTGAGCAATAAGAACACCTGCATTAAATTTAGTAAGTTAAGTATGTCAACATTTTGCAAGAACAAATGTTGAATAATATTAATAAGAACACCTGTTAATTGGTAAGCATTAAATTATGTAAGTTGAGGAAGTTTTTCAATGATATTAGACTTTGTTTATTAAATTTTAGATATAAATAGATTTAAGTTTTCTATAAGAAATCAGTATTTTATCATAAGTTAAGATAGTTGCTGGTGTTCAGAGTCTTATATTTAATAAAATTATATTTAATAAAAAACGTTCATTAACTTATCATTACATACTGGCGTAACACGCCAATTGTACCTGTGAAGGTAAAGCTGGCATTAATTTGCCATAATATAAGTGATAATTATAAATTATATTTTTGAAAATGGAACCGTTAGCAGAGAACACATCACTACAGTGAGATTATTATGTACAAAGTCTCGTGTAGCACCATTAAAGACATCTACCATACCACGAATTAGAATTATGTGCAGCAAAACTAGCTGCGGAATTAGCTGAACGCATAAAAAGAGACTTACAGTTAACCAACACACCTATATATCTGTGGACGGACTCAGAAATTGTGTTAAACTGGATGAACTCAACATCATCATCATACTAAAAGTTTGTAGCTAACAGAATATCAGCGATACAACAAATAACAGATCCTAAACAATGGCGGCATGTAGGATCCCAAGATAATCCAGCTGATGTGCTTTCCAGAGGAATTATGCCAACCAAACTCATGGATTGCCATTCATGGTTTTATGGGCCAAGGTTTTTACACGGTTCAAAACCGAGAGACGGAAAGCTGCATCTACGTTAGTAGCAACAGAAACTGAAACTGGGTTAGACGGAGTAATGTCATTTAACTCTTTCAAGAAAGCACAACAAATTATCGCTTACGTATATAGATTCATTCAGCGTGCACGCAAAAATGCACCACAAACAATGAAGACTAAGGACTCAAGCAATTTTCCGTTAACAGTCCTTGAACTAGATCGATCATTCAAGGCAATAATCAGAATCATGCAAAAACAAAAACTTAAGGAAGACTATCAAAATCTAGCGAGAACTGGGGAAGTTGCCAGAAGCAGTAGCATCAGCAGTCTTACCCCCTTTTTAGATGCAGAAGGCATCATTCGAGTAGGTGGCCGTCTACAGGAGTCAACATTGTCATATGAGGCAAAACACCCAGCACTCCTACCATACAATCATCACTTGACGAAGTCTCTATTGAATGACATTCATCGGGAGCACTTACACGTGGGAGTTCAAACTCTTCTCGCCATAGCCAGACAAACTGTTTGGCCTATTAAAGGAAAGATCTTGGCACGTTCAATTGTGCATAACTGTATCCAATGCAATAAGATAAAACCAAAACTGCTAACACAATTAATGGCAGACCTACCAAGCGATCGAGTTCAACCATCCAGGCCTTTTATAATAGCCGGAATTGATTTTTGTGGACCAATATGGATACACTACAAGCTTCGTGGGAAGAGACCACAAAAGGCCTATATTGCAGTTTTCTGTTGCTTCGCCACAAAGGCAACACATCTCGAAGTAGTCAGCGATCTAACTACACAAGCATTTTTAGCTGCATTGCGCGGCGATTACATTGTAAAACAATATATTGCGATAATGCTGCCAATTTCGTAGTTGCCAAGAACCTACTAGATCTCCGTGAAGGCTTAACCTCTGACAAGGCCAAGAGCGAAATCATCACTAAATGTAGCACAAAGGGAATAGAGTTCAAGTTCATTCCTCCCCGTTCTCCACATTTTGATGGACTATGGGAGGCCACCGTCAAATCAGCCAAGCACTTACTTCAACGAATCATATCAGAGGCATCGCTCACATACGAAGAACTTGAGACAGCCGTTACGGAAGTTGAAGCCATATTGAATTCACGGCCATTGACACCTACATCATCAGATCCAAACGATTTGACCGCATTCACTCCAGGACACTTTCTCATAGGAGAACCCTTAACCAGTTCAGTAGACGTGATTGCATCTCCTGTCAAAACCAGCCTAATCAGTCGATGGAAGCATGTAAACCAACTTAAGAATCAATTTTGGACCCACTGGAGCACCGAATATTTGCACCAATTGCAATATAAGTACAAATGGAAACGAAAGTGTCAAAACATCCAAAATAATGACATGGTTCTTATTCATGAAGAGAATACTCCATCATTAAGTTGGCCCATGGGTCGAATCGTAAACGTCATACGTGGTAAAGATGGGCTGGTTCGTGTTGCTGTAGTTCGCACCATGAAGGGTATAGTTAGGCGTCCTATACATAAATTAGCTCCGTTGCCTATCGAGGGCATGAAGGAACCAAAACCATGCACGTCTCAAGGTCAAGCTAACCTCTTCAGAAGGCCTAGTACAGCTTCAAGTCTCGACGACCAATGCACCCAACCAAAAAAGAAGAACCCATCGATGGGATCAGCACTTTTGGCAATATTATTAGCATTTCTACTAATTCCACTTAGCACAGCGCATCTAATTAAAGTTAAACCATTTGTAAATAACCCAGGCATCTATTTTGAAAACCTTGGTTTAGCGAGCATCATCTCTAACGAATGGAAGCTCATTGTTTTCTACGACATGAATTCTTACTGGATGGAATATGACCTTTTGAGAAACTGCACACACGAAATCATGAATACCTGCCAGCAGCTCTCGCAAAAGGAATTATGTACATCAATAGGACAGCACTTCAAGCAGATTCAAAATCAGTTGGCTGCTAACCATTTACTTCTGTCAGGCGGAAATCGAAACACACGTAGAAAAAGAGGAGTGATCAATATAATCGGTAACATAGCCAGCTCGTTATTTGGCATCCTTGACTCGGAATACGCGGAGAGAATGTCCAAAACAATTGACGAAATTAATGACAAAAACAATCACCTCTATCATTTATTGCAAAATCAAACATCTATAATGGATGCGACAGCTAATATAATAAAAAAACAAGAAGACTCGATTCATCAACAATTTATCAGGTTAAACTCACACATCCAGCAAGCCAATCAACGCCTTAGTGTGCTTACCACTGAACTTCAACAAGAAGGATACGCCCAGATAGTAAACTCGAGAAGCATATTAGCGTCACTTAGTGCTTCCAGTTTATTTAAGGCACAAACTGATATTTTGTCGGTATTGACAGATACCCATAGAGGTCGAATCAGTGCTCAATTAATAACTCCAAGTCAAATGAAGGAAGAACTAACCTATATAAAGGCACAGTTGCCCACCACTTTGCAATTACCACTCAAGATAGCAGACGTGTTCAATTATTACAAGCTTATGAGTATTGAAGGGAAAATCTTAGAACACCGCATTCTCTTCAAACTCACGTTACCGTTAGTGTCATCAGAGAACTTTGAACTCTACAAGGTTACACTAGTACCAGTACTAAGCAATGGCTCATTCTTTACCATACAAACATCTACAACATTTTTGTTAGTTAACCTGTATCGAGATAAATACTATCCCCTCAAATCACAAGAACTGCATGACTGCCAGATTGCATCAAACGGCAATCATCTCTGCCGACAAAAATACGCCGTGCTGCGACGAAGCTCCACATCAAGCATCTGCGAAATGGAGTTGCTCAACCACATTCAACACCCAGAAACCTGTAATACAATCAAAATGAATAATGGACCCCGTTGGGTTCAACTTTGCAGCCCGAACAAATGGATCTACGCTATGTCAACACCAACCACGATGGACCTGATTTGTGAAAACAACATAACCCATGTTACACTGACCGAAACAGAAATTCTGGAATTAAATAGTAAATGCTTAATTGAACAATCAGCTTTTATTATTCAGGGACACCACACGTACCCTTCACACAGTCGAATATCATTTACACCTGCGAGCAACTTGACCTTACCGATAGAATTCAATACAATGAAAGCAGTTGAAAACAAAAATAATGGCAGCGATAACGCAACTTATAATTCAACCAGGGAAGAACTACTAAAGTTAAAAAAACCATATAGATCAGCTTAAGGTGCAATCAAGGGAACAATACACAATGCATGATACACACCAATTCATAGTCGGATATGGATCATTAGCGCTAATAGCACTAATTATGTCCATTATATTCTGGAAAGCTCGCCGACAACTATGTGCAAAAGCATCAAACGAAAGGCCCCCATCGCCAGACAAGATCCGACCACCAGTAACAACGAGTCATCCCGTTTCGAAACATAATTCCTCGTATAAAAATTAACTAAATACACATTCAGCAGGGGGCGAGAATGTTGAATCCCTTACCTTTCATTTTTTATTATTGTATTTTTATATTTAAATACATTGTAGTATATTGTAATGCAATACAATGTATCACAATGTCTAGCACATTTCCCATGGCATAAACACATAACTATTTTGTTTATGCCACTTGATAAGATTTCATCATATCAGCAAAATGTGTTTACGTTTTAATTTTATTTTTATTTAATTTAGCTACTTTGATTACATTAGCCCGGAAACACTATAGCAAAGAATTATAACATAAACAAAATAGTTATGTGTCTGGTCAAAATAAGAAAGTCCAGATTGAAATTATTTTCTCATACAAAATTTAATATATGGAAAAGGGGTTCGGCATTCTGCAGTCAGTTGAGTTGAGACTGTCGAACTAGTAACATCAAACCACAAATTAAACTTCAATTTTCATTTCTGTTGTTGTATAAGTGCCTCAGCAGAACTACAAGGTGTCAGGGCTAAATGCCTTGGTCACAAATATTCTTCAACATATTGTTTTGTGTTTTCTTTTTTACATTAATCATTTTTTTATATAAAGTCCAAATTATTAACCACATGTTTTGTCATAATTGTGTAAATCAACTTTTAATAGTGTAAATAAATGGTGTATATTTAAATTTAAGGTAAAATTTGTTTGATTTATGAAAGACAAATAAAGGTAAAAGAACCTTTAACACTTAATATAAAAAAACTTAACTAATTTTGAAAACCTGTGAAAGTGAAGCTTAGGAGAAAAATTTTAAAAGTATATAAAGTGAAAAATTTTGGAAAATAATTTAACTAGTGTAAAAAATTTAACTTTTTGAAAAAAGTTAAAATTTGTGAGAAACTTAAAGATTCACGGCTACGGTAAGTATATTTTTCATTTTTATCTGACCTTATTTAGGTAGATTTAAAGAAAATTTTTTTCAAAAAATTATATATCAGAATATGTGTTTGGTACCTGTTACTTAATTTGTTGCGCGTCTGGACTCAAAGTTTCCTATTTTGTACTAATTCAAATATTTTTAATACTTAATTTTTATTGATAACTAAGTCAGAAAAAATGGGTGGAGATATGGAGATATGGATAAATGGATAAAAAATTTTAACCTTTACAAAAAAGCTCCACTGTTAACCCTTTATTTTATTCTTTGGGAAGGTTATCTGTTAATCCTCGTTTTGCATTAGGATGCTTAAAACGGCATGTGAATTGAAGTCTTGTAATTAAAATTCATGATAAATTCTTCCATAAGAAAGAAGTTCTTACAATCTTTTTCAACCCTATTAAATCGAAATCGTTTAAATTCAATGTTATGAAAATTGAGGGTCAGATGTAACTGATCTGCAATGTAAAATATCAGCTTTTTCGCTTAATATAAATTGTAATATATCGAATAAAAGTAAATAGTTGATTGCATACATTTTGCCAAATGCAATGTGATAACAAAATTAAGCATTTATAGGTTGGTTAAATAACACACATTTGAACCAGCAAAACTTTTCTACAATTCTTGTTTTTGATATTACTTATTGAGCCGAGGTTGATACTGCCAGTATTTCTGGTGTTCAGTCAGTTTTCAGCCTAACAGCATTATACTAGAGGATTAACGCTTTTTTACCTCAATTGTCAGAGCGTTCACTATATCAAAGACAGCTCCCATTTTTTTGTTATTCTTTTTCATTGAATATGGATTTTAAAAGGGGTAAAAGTACAAAAATGTTTTCTTTTAAAGACTTATATCCGTTGGTTCTTATAACAAAATGAGTAAAAGAGGAGGTATCAGCTTAAGGAATTTACGACGAAAAGCCACAAAAGAAATCCAAAATTTACAAGAAAATGCAACTGAAGGTGAGGCAATTGCTTCGGATTCAGATATAGTAGAAGAACCTTGTTCCTCTGGGATTTTGGTGAATCCACCAATAGAGCAAAATAAAACATTGCAAGATGAGTTAAGAGAATGGTGTGTTTTATGTAGAATTAGAAATTCTACATGCAACAAGTTATTAAAAATTTTACACAGTCATGGCTTAGATGTGCCCCTCACAGCAAAAACTTTATTAAAAACAAAGTACAAAGAAATACTCCAAGCTATTGTACCAACAGGGAAATATTTACACTTTGGCATTCAAAAAGCAATAACAATGATTAACCCAGTTTTTACAACAGATCAAGTAGAAATTGATATAAACGTCAACGGCTTACCACTTTTTAAGAGCTCAACGCAAAGTCTGTGGCCTATATTGGGTTCTTTTACTAGCTTAATACATTTGAGACCATTTCTAATCGGCGCTTATATTGGACCGAGAAAGCCAGAGTCTATCACTTTATATTTAAAAGAATTTGTAACGGAAGTTGCATTTTTAAAAGATTCACCAATTCAATTAAACGATAAATTAATAAAAATAAAAATAAGGCTTTTCGTTTGTGACACTCCAGCCAGATCATTTATGACTGGAACACTTGGGCATACAGCTGCAAATGAATGCGCAAAGAGTCAGCAACGAGCTACAGAAATAGGAAATACATTGACTTACAGCGCTAGTTCTGGCATATTAAGAAGGACTTAAAGAACATAGATACCAAACTAAAAGAAAATCCTGAGGAAGAAATGGTGCAAACAAAAAATTCCCATTGAACTCCATTAAACTTTTTAATCATGATTTGTTTGGTAAGTGAATTGTATTTTAAACAAATATGGAAGGTCTTTAAATAGCTTTTTACAGAAGCCATTAAAAAAGAGGACTTTGGATTTATAAATTTCCAGGAAACAATGCGAAAAAGCATTTCTAATGCCAAGAATCGGGTCTACCGAAGAAGACACCAAAACAAAAAAAACAGCATTCTTCAAATTAACAAAAAAAAATTTATTTAGTGTAATTGTTCCAAGATGATTCATTACATTCTTTTTATTACATGTTAAAAAAAAATATATTGAATTAAAAGATATATATGTTTGTTTTATAAAAAAAATTTTACTTTTATTCTCGAAGGAAACATACCTAAACTTAAACAAAAAAATTTATTTATTGTAATTGTTTCAAGTAAATTGATTATGTTTATTTTATTAAATGTTAAATAAAAAAATATATTTAATTAAAAGGAAAGAAAATTTTACTTTCTAATGGAAAACATAACCTAAAATTTATACTTTAGATTTAACACAGCAATATAGCTTATACTAATTCTTTATACTGTAGTATACCCATAATCTAAGTAATTTTAATTTTATACTTTACCAATTTTTCGATACTTACCTTTTCATTCCATTTTTCTAAATTTTTATAAATTCAAAATTTCCGTTAATTCTATTTCTGATACTTTGAATCACGCGAATAAAAATATTTCATTTCTTATCTTTTACAAAACTCGATACCATACAGATAAGAATTTCAAGTGCATAATATTTCAGCTGCGTAGACTAAACAAAATTCTAATGCACGGATATGTGCATGAGAAATATGATATTCTACTCATGTGCTTATCAATTTAATTTCAATGTGCAATGATATATTGCCCATTTGTTCTTTTAATTCATATGCACAGATATGTTCTTATCTTGTGAATTATGATATTTAGATCATTCATCGTGGGAAGCATGATATCTCATGCGATTTCTTATATCAAAATTTTGATATAAATATTGGAGATATAAGCATAGAAATTCATTCCCTGTTATACCTTTCATTTCGGCGCTTGCGCCATTCATAAATTTCAGCGCTTGCGCCATTCATAAATTTCAGCGCTTGCGCTTAGTTTTAAGTAAAAAGAATCTTAGCTTATTCTCACATTTTTATTTGAGACTTAAGCGGGGTATTTACTATATTTCCGAATCAATGATTCGGCTCTCATTTTTACCAGCTGATATTGCGTTTACAGTATCATACACAGTTTTTGATGGTTGTGTGTGTAAATTTAGAGAGAATTTTAGTTTTGACATTTGGTGTATGACATTTTTGTTAAAAGCCCGGATTGTTTCAATTTTATAAATATAAAATTTAAGAATATTTATTAAAATAGTTTAAATTATATAAAAAAGATAATCAGGTTGATTCAAAGTGAAATAAATAGTGAAGTGATTAAACTAATAAAAACTGAAGGAGTAGTTCAGTGCTTCACAGGCTAAATATATTTATTAAAAAAACTTAAATATAAGTGAAAGATTTCAAAAAGGACAAAAAGTTCCTTGTGTTTGCCTGTTAAAGTAATTTTTTAAAATTAAATTTAAAAAATATTATATAAAAATAAATAAATTTAAACTTTATTTGTAGAAAACTGAACTATATTTTATTCAAACACTCCCAGTTGGTCCATAAGTGCTTAGATAAACGTTCTTGAGGTTGAAACTTATCTATTAAGCTTGAAGAGATAAGTTTAATAAATTTTTGATTTGATCCTTTTATTCTTACTAATATGAACAAAGTTTTTGGCATATTGCCCTGCCTTAAACATATTGAAATACTTGTCAAACTTCATATAAAGCGGTTTTTACTAATATATATTCTAAAGTAAGTTAATTTCTTTAAAAGAAAAGCATTAATTTATTTTTTTTTAGATTTATATCGGGAAATCAATAAAAATGTCTTTGAGTGGTGAATTGCTTTTACCAATTCTAATAATTAATGAATGCAATAAAATGAATTCTTATAAAAACAAGCGGTATTGGGTAAAGGATTGGTTTTTAAAAAGGAAGCAATTTTCGCACACTGTACTTCTAAAAGAATTAAAAAATAATTGGACAGAAGATTTCCGCAACTTTTTAAGATTAGATGCACAAACATATGAACAACTTTTTGTGAATGTTTCTCAATTTATACAGAAAAAGGATACCCATTTAAGAGAATGTATAACACCGCATGAACGGCTCTCTGTGACGCTTCATTTTTTAGCGACAGGACAATCTTTTAAAAGTTTACAGTATTTAACACGTATCGCTCCGCAAACTTTGGGAAACATAATCTTAGAGACCTGCAAGGCGATTTTAAAAAGTTTAAAAGGATACATTGAGGTATAAAATATATAACATTCACATATAATAATTAAATTTTATTCATCCGTAAAACTATTATATAACTCCTGCGCGCTTTCGTAACCCAGGCTAGTATTGCTTATTTGCAAAGTGGAATGTGGGCTATCGAAAGGATTGCGAAACAGCTCTGAACCAGCATATGATTCCTTTGATAGGGTTTTGAGTTTCCCTTTCAATATTATTTGCTGTATGCCTGTTTCAGCCAGCAATCGTTGATCTTCATCCATTTGCCTTAATTCTTCCGCCCAATATTCAGCCTTTAAAAGGTATTCATCCTTTGGCTTTGAATTATTTTCCTTCATGTCTTCCAAATGTTTTAAAGCCCTTTCCATATAATGATCTTTACTTTTTTTTTTTTTTTTGTATAGGCTCGACCTGAAAAACAAAAAATAATTTTATTTTATTTTATAATTTTAGATTCCACAAAGTGAAGAAAAATGGAAGGAAATCGCCGAAGATTTCGAAAGAAAATGGAACTTTCCCCATTGCATAGGTGCGATAGATGGTAAACATGTTGAAATTTTAAAGCCACAAAATTCAGGTTCATATTATTTCAACTACAAAAAAACCTATAGCGTCGTAATGATGGCCATCGTTAACGCTAATTACGAATTTTTATTTGTTGAGGCGGGCACCAACGAACGAACTTCGGATGGAGGGATATTTAGCCGGAGCCAGATTAACGCAAAGCTTAAAAATAAAACTTTGAAATTGCCTCAGCCAGAAAATTTGACTTGTAGTCAAGTGATATCTCCTTTTGTGTTTGTGGCGGACGACGCGTTTCCCTTAATGGATAATATGATGAAGCCCTATGGTCATAGATTTTTGACTGAAGCCGAACAAATATACAACTATAGGCTATCCCGTGCAAGAAGAATTGTGGAGAACACTTTCGGTATATTAGTCAGCAGATTTCGTGTGTTACTTACGAAAATCATGTTGAACCCGAAAAAAGTTACTGTAATTGTTTTAACGTGTTGCTTTTTGCACAATTTTTTAAAGAAAAAGAATTCCAGTGTGCAACCGCAAGAAGTTTTTAATGATAGCTCTGAAGAAGTTAGCGGAATGTTAGATATGATAACAACTTCGCAAACAACCAGAAATGCGCCCGAATCGGCAAAAAATGTACGGGAAAATTTCTGTTCGTATTTTAATGGTATTGGGGCTATCGAAATGCCACTTTTATAACTTTATATGTAAGTTTACTTAATCTTCAAATAGATAGTATGAAATTAAATTGTATCTTTTATAGGCTTTAATGTGGGAAAATTTAACCGTTTATATAAATCTTTTATTAGAGAATCTTAAATGCACGTAGGCTATGAGCCCTTACATCCAATGAAGTACCAATGTTACAATATGGAAAATAATTTCATTTATTTATATTATAATGACAAAAATAAAAATATTTATAATCACTCATTATTTTAAAAGAAAAAATTAGAATAAATAAATAAAATGTTTAAAAATGTTGAATTTTTTACTTACCAATTCCACATCGCATATCTCGTCAATGTTAAGTGTGGAGGTTGAAGGAAGTGCACATTCTTGATCTTCCAAAAATTTTAAGGAATCGTAATACCATAAATTTGGTTTGTAAATGGCCGAAGGACTAGCGCCCGATCGGAAACTTTCATTCACTTTTTTCAACTCACGTCTGAAAGAAGTTCTCAATAAATTTACCCTTTTTTTAACCGTATCTAAATTACTATCAGGATACACTGTTTGCAATTTATTTAATAGCACATTATATGCCCGGTTTTTACTATTTCTGTTTTTGTAAATTCCACTCTTAACTTCCCACAACTCGGGATACTGTCTAAAAAGTTCAATAAACTCTTCCCAAAATGAATTTTCTAATATAACTGACATTTTAATTTATTTTTCAAATGATTATAAACAGTTAAAAAATAGAAAAATTTTAACTCATAATAAATGTTATCAACTACGATAGTCAAAACGGAATGTGAAGTAAAATTCAATTTTGTCCTACAATTTCCTTGCACTCTTTTATTAAAAACCTTGAAAACCAGTTCAACCTTTCAACCTTTCAATTTTGATAATTGGGTTTTTCCCTAATTTCCAACATATGTTCACCGGTAAAAATTTCAGAATACATATGTCTTTTTATTAGGGTATTAAAAAAAGAAATATTTTCAGAAGAACAAACGGAATGGGTTTCCTAGAAAACTATATTATCTTTAAATTTATAGCAATTGCATTCAAACTTCAAACATTTTAGAGTATAAAATATTTTTAAATATATCATAACTATGTTTAATTATGTATTATATAGAAAAAGATATTTTATTTAAAAGTTTAGAGTTTCATTGTATAACTAAAATACTCAATGATATAAAAATAACTCCATAATTAAATTCTTATATAATTTACGAAAGAAAAATCATTTATTTGCGTTAAAACTAAAAATGAGGGAAAACTACATTCAATTAAATTCATAAATTTATTAATAAGCATTTTTAAAATAAATGTATTTATTCAAAAATATTAAAATTAATTAATATTAGTACATCATGTAACTCCAGCAGTAATGTAAGCCCACCAATTTTTGACATTTCATATGCTCAACATCGATCTGTACTCCATGAAGGCAAAATTGAAATGAAATTTTTGTTTAAATGTGTTAGTAATGCCCTAACACCACCTAATAATTTAACCAAAATATCCAACATGTTGGATATTTTCTCTCTTATTTTTGCTTTCTATATACTTTAAATGGGAACTAAGAGCCGAATCATTGATTCGGAAATATAGTGAATACCCCGCTTTAGAATATTTCCGCATGGATTTTAGAATATTCTCGCATAGACTTTGCAATAATTTTTGTATATTTTCTCTTCAATTTTACTTAGGGCTTGAAATAAAATTTCAACTTAGATGTGTATTGAAATAAATTAACAATAAACTTATAATTAAATAATGTATTGAATTATATGTAAGGAGGTTGTGCGTAATTATATTTAAAAAAAATAAAAGTAAAAACATATATGTATGAAATAATATTAATGATTTCTCTATTAGAATTAAGCTAAACTTTATTATTATCATAAATAAGTAAATTAAGTTTTTATGTAATGTAGATAATATTCCACACTGTTTAAATTTTTTAAAATAATATTAGTTTAACAAACAATAAATGTAATTTCAAATAAATATAAATAAACATTACATGGCGACCCTGCAAATGAATCAACGAAATGAAAATTAGCGAAAACGCAGCACTTGAAATTGATGGATCACTACAATCGAATCCTCCCCAAATATATAAGGTATATAAAATTGATATACCAAAAACTGATTACTCTGAAGTAAGAAAAAACAATCCTGTGGATACACTTGTTCCACGACTGCTAGAAGAATTCGTAGTTGACCAAAATACTATAACTGGCCAAAAGCCAATCCACCTTTTAACAGAGCTAAGTATTTATTCTGGCCTACGTGACTTGTGAAAGCGTACCTCTGGCGACTCAGAATTTCTGTAATTACACATACATATTAAAACAGTGCCATAATTTGGCAGTCAATAATCAAAGAAAAAAATATTTGCAGTCAAACTTTATTATGTGGTTATATTTCGCAGTCAATGATTAACTGAAGTCAATGGTGTTGAAGTTATAACATACAACATAAAACATCTTGCTATACGTAAATGCTAAAAAGTTGCAAAGTGAACCTAGTTACACAATTTATATGAAGTGAACTTTAGTTGCATTATATTCAATTGTGGTGGCAAGGCAACTGAGTTTTATTAACAGGTCTATACACAGAATATATACATATAGAATTAATCATCAACACAACAATACATTCATATCAACCCAGCAAACAAAATGATTCTCTAATGAATTCACTAGAGAATCATCTAAGGTGAAGCGCCTTCACTAATGAATTCATCCCGGAATCATTAGTGAATCACTAACTCTACCAAGGGTGAAGGATATGGTCGTTCACGGTGAATTCACTTTACGTGAATAATAGCTGAAGCCTTTCTTTGTAGTAGTTTACAAAGATTTTCAGGGTATCTCATGCAATTTCATGATAGTTAGCTTTCGTGAAGTTATAGTTAGTGAAGGCGCTTCACCTGAGATGATTCTCTAGTGAATTCAATAAAGAATTATTATACTTGCCCGCTGGTAAATTAATTTTCTAATACTGAAAATAAATTTATTTAAAAACATTATTTTAAAAACACAAGGAATAAATTATTTGCGCGTTAATAATATATATATTTATATTTATATGTATATAATTGATATTTTTTGGAAATAATCATAAAAATTTAATTACATACTTCTTGAAAATCATATGCATTCTTTATATATAAGTTAAATGTTATTTACCTTGTAATGAATTTAATTCCAAAAATCAAATACTATATGATCCATTTTAAGTAATTAAAATTTAATATTACAAATTAATAGAAATATTAAAAAACACGCGAAACTATTTAATCATCATGCACTAGAAAACTAATTTAAACTATAAGACCTCAAAAACTAGATAGAGTTTAATTCTATTTTCTTCTTTTCTGTCACTTTAGGACTTAGAATATTTTTAACTATCGAGTTACCCATTCTATTTTCTCCTTTTCTATCACTTTAGGACTTAGAAAATTTTTGTTAGCCAGATGCTAAGTAAAACTACATGAGTTACACTATTGCTTAACCTTTCTATTACTATTTCTCTCTGTCTCACAGGCTTCACCTGCATTCACTTTAGGTGACGATCAGAGAAAATGTTTGCTGGGAATGTTAACATCACTACCATAGAAAGACATATACATATACTTGCTAAGACTGCACAAAGTAATTTAACTCAAACATAATTGCCCTGAGCAACTAAATCCTGCGAGAAGATTGAACCATCCGCTCAGGCACTTTGGGTGTTCATCATATAAACATAAAAAGGCCACCTCCGAAAAACCCTAGTAAAGGCTTCAAGCTCCCATCGGAGTTATTAACGCAGAGCAAATCAAGCATACGTGAAGGCGGTGGCCGCTGTGAAAGCTTTAGCGAATATTTTAAATGGACGAGGCTGGCGCCCTGATATCAAGCTGCTTATTTACAAGGCGATCATTCGGCCCATTATTGGCTACGCTTTCCCCCTTTGGTTCAGTTTCTCACCTTCACACGCAAAAAAATTAGAAGCGCTTGAACGCAATATCCTTCGCAGATGTGTAGGAAAAGTACGAAGGCCATGCGGAAAATTCTACAGAAACTCACTTCTGTATGAGGAGGCTAACATGGTACCACTATTGACGTACCTACTCAGATTGGGAAAAAGGATGTTAGAGAGGATCCGAGAACCCAAGGCTAGCGGATACCTATGCGAGGAATGCTACTACTTCAACAAATGATCAGTATTATCTGTCACCGTTTAATATTTTACACCCTGACTCACTAAAGGACCTAAACCTAAATGACTCCATTAACACTAGAGCCGACCTTCCTGACTTCTATAAAAAGGGGTCGTGACGAACCACAGGGGCTAGGGCGGGATAATGAATATATCTCAGATCCATTCCTTCCAATAATTTCTTCGACTGTATAAACGAATCGATTCAAGCACTGGCAGAATTTTGGATATAAATTACATATTACATTATACATTACATCACATTACACATTACATATTCAAAAAGAAAAAAAAAAGCTTAAAGAATCTTATATTAAAACTCCATTGGTTGTATCGATGAATTGTCACAGAGGCCAAGCACTTAGCTCGTCGACTCTGTAAATAATTTTTATATTGTGTACATAGCTTACTAATTCTTTTTATTCTTTCACATGTTGTTGATTATTTATATAAGTTACAATGTAAGTTAGTTATTTAAGGCAATTACGGCTAAGATTCTAATCTACAGCTAAGTGCAGACTACACTTGAGTCTCAAGACTATTTGGGAATTAATATTTGTAAGCACTATTGTGTCTTATCAGTGTTAAGATAAGCTAATTAATTTAGAAAAATAATAAGAAATAAACATTTAAAGTAAATTTTATACATAATTAGGTCTAAGTGACAGCCGGGAGCAAGCTGTGCTAAACTCTTTTTGCAATTGCAACGCAACCCACTTGTTGAGGTTCATATACTTTTAATCATGTGAATGGCTTACACACCATATCGGGCCTCGTAAATTCCTTATATGTTTTAAGTGTTTCTTGACACTGTGTTGTAATCTATTGTTCTTGAAAGTCTCAATAAAAACACAAAAAACAAAAAAAAAATGTTTGCTTTTGACAAAAGAATCACTTTGCTATCTTTTAAGGCTAAATCTCAAAAGTAGTAGGGGAGAAGTGCCATGAAAGAGCCCCCCCTTCATTAATTCAATTGATTTTCATCGAACCCTATGCAAGTTTCTATTTTTAGATGGCAGAACTAAATACCTGTCACCCCCCGATTTTTGACATTTCTCAAGTTTTTAAGTTTTCATCGTCAAAAAGTAAATATTTATGATAATTTTGCTTTTTTTATATTCAAGTGCTTTCAGATAAATATTAAGGTAAGTATAACATATTGGTTAGCAATATTTTAGGCTTCTTTTAGCGTTATCATCAAAAAGATTTCCTGTTTTATTTTGCAAAATTTTTCACATTATACATTTGAGAATTGAGAATGTTTTGAAAGAGCCGGCTTTTCAAAATTTAATAAAATTCAAACTGTTATATTTATTTTTAGGCAACTTTGGGCAAGGAGACAGTCCAACCTTCACTCAACAGCAGCGCTTGCCCCCATTCGTTTTTAGCACTTGCGCTTCAATAAAAATATATTCGAATCATTCTGTCTTGCATCTTTTAAGAAATCTTAATTTTTTGTTTAAAAAAGAGTTGTAGGTTTTTGTAGAACTAAGATATAATTTTTTGTATCTAAGATTTGTACTTAGATATAAGATTTTCTATAAATAAAGATATTGTTAAACTAATTTTTTGATTTGGTATAAAGAGAAATAAGGTTAAACTTTATAGTACAGGAGGCCCAATAAAGAAAACTTTAAAAACTCAACGCTATATGATAACGCAAATGTAATTCCACTCTTGACGTACTTACTCAAACTTGAAAGCATTTTAATGAACAAGCTGCGCTTTCATCCTAACAAAGTCATACAGAGCATTTGCTCTCAAAACGCAAGTGCCTCCGCCGTTCTAAAACATTACTACCAATCGCCTTTTAACACGTTACACGACGACTCTACGACACCCTAGTACTGAGAACAGTCTCTCGTTACTCCAAAATCACCATTATTAACTACTGAGACTGAGTCACTTTTAAAAAGGTAAAAAAATAAAAATATTAAGAAAAAAGTCTACAAAATATACCAATAAATAAGCAATATAGGCAAACAGTAACAACACTGACAAATAGGAAAATTATACTTAACAAATATTTGAAATTTATAAGCACTGGAGTAAAACTGCCTCTCAGGTACCTATTACAGATTCAACAAATCATATGTAATTATGTAAATAAATAAATTTAAGCAATAAGATTAACAAGAAACAACAGAAAAAATGCCATAAGGCCTATTTGTACATTTTTTTATCCATTTGTCCGTTGAATTCTTGGTTGGTTGAATTCTTACAACAGTTGAGAAAGCAGATTTACAAAATTGTTTTAGTATACATAAGAGTATAATTTTGTTAGAACTGTCACGATTTATATATTCTTAGTAAAAGAGACGAGTACCAGCTGTTGAATAGTTACATAAATTTTAAATTACAAATTAATTTAATAAATTAGCACATAGTTTGCTGAAAACAAAAAACAAAAAAAAAAATAGCTCACCATCTTGAAATTGATTCTGCTCATTTTCTGTATGCATTCTGGAGGTGGTGCATAAGACTGAGTTTATTTATGGGATTGCTCTCTGTTCTCTTGCGTTGTTGGTGACAAGAAAAGGTCAGTTAATGTAACGATTCAACTAAAAATTAATAGCCTGATGATGATTGACATTTATTTGAAAAATCTAGAGGATGAATCCGTTTTTCTTAAAATAAAGAAAAATGTTTTTACTCTCATATATAATATATATCTATATATATATGCATATAAATATCTATATATATTTATTCTTATTAATATTTTATATTTTTACCTATTCTTATATTGCTTTGCGTAGAAATACAGCTTGCAGAGTTTTACATCTCCATACTCATGGATGTACTTTGTAACACTTCTTCTTCTTCTACGTATGATTGAAAACTTTCAACTTTTTCAGGATCCTTCGACAAATCTCTTTCTTGCTGAAACTTTTCAGCTACTTGAATAGAATGGACATAGAGCAATTGCTATAAAGAAGTTCATTTTATTTTACTTAAAAATAATGAAAAACTAAATGAAGTTCAGGTTAGAAAAATTTTTGTAATACTTTGGAGAATACTAAAATAACTGTTACTAAACAAAGTACATCTTTTTAAGTAAGTCTAAAAATTCTGTCTAGAAAATTGTGAAAAATTCCAGTCTGTATGCTGCTCTTTTATTGTTAAGTACAATTCAAATTTCTCAAAAGAAATTTTTGAAACGAAGTTTCTCATCGCGGGTTTTAACATGAGGGCTAACATAGAATTCCTAAAAGAAAATCTAACACAAAAACCAAATTGTTCTTTTTTTGTATTTTTTCTACTTTTGGTTAGTTATTGGTCTTAGCGTTAAATATTTTTTAGTTCCTAATTTTTCTTTTTTGTTACTTATTGTTAATTTTTTACTCTTTGTGTAATTGTTATATTTGGTTTACATTACTGATAGGACTTAAAGAAATTTGATTTTTTTAGGTATCCGTAGAAATTTACTTGTTTTCGGTTCTTGTCTCAATTTACATTTGATAGGGGTCAAAATTGTTCTTAAGAGGGTATGTAAAATTGAACAAAGAAAAACCTGTAAAGAATAACATTTTTTTAATAATTATAAGAATTAGAAAAAGCATTTCAGGTGTTGAAAATGGACAAATCACTCCTCTTCAAGGGCTAGATTCTAATTTCGGGATAGTCAGAATTAGAATGAAAAAAATGGAATTTCGATATATAACTAGTAGCTGATTACTAACGAGAGTAGAATCAGGCCTTAAGTAATTCCAAGAATACAAATTGTTACTTGCATGACTGAAAATTATTTAAAATTCTCAAATTGTTTTCCACCTGAATGATCATGAATTGCCATCGGAGAGGAAAGAAAATGTTGGCTTCAAAAGATAACATCAATGTCACTCAAAATCCTGAGATTTATATCCTATCTTTGGCATATTTACACGCAGCATAATAAATCTACAGATCCCAGTGAATATTCGATCGCCAGATCCTTAAGAAAAAAATAACTTAATAAATAAGTTTTCTTCTTACCTATATAGACCTAGAAGCATTTTCCCATCATTTTGGTCGCCCAATTGAATTCTTAGAAAGCTACTATCATCTTTATTTCCCGAATCAATTTCTGTATTATTCAAATCATTATCAATAACTGTAATATTTTCATTGTTATCATTATGTTTTCGTTTTTTTGTTAGATATTTTTCACTTTTATTTTCACCATTACAAACTTCTGGAATGTTTTTTATTTGATGTAAATTACTATTCCAGTGTTCAAGTTCAGAGTTACTCGGATATATTCTTCAAGTTTTTCTGGCCAAATATTGAACTAATGAAGTTTTTTCTGATCCAACTGAACCTGATAAACAAACTGCTTTTCCGCAAGAAATTCCTAAGTCTAAGATTGGTTTTTGTTGAATCAACTTTAACAATTCTATCATAATGACTGTCAGTTTTATTATTAAATTCAGCATTAAATTTATTATGTATTGGCAAAATAACACCTTCAATATTAGTAACATTTTCAGTTTTAATTTCCCAAGTTATTTTATTTTTCAATGTTTCTTCTTGTGTAATTGAAAACTTATTTGAGCTTTCAAATAAGTTTTGAGATCTATCAAGTTCAATTAATAATTCTTCTGGGATAGAATTATTTAATATTTTTACTTGTGTTGGTTTTAATGAAAATAATTGCAAAAAAGTTTTTCCTTTTGGCAATTACTATTTGAATAAGTGTCTAATATTGTAGACCAATCCCATAAATCCTTGAAAAAGAATGAATCACATTTTAGAAGGTTATAGGAACATTCTAAGATATCCAAATCTGTTCTAAAATATTCTTTAACTCTTTGCTTTTTGTTTGGATCCTCATTTTTGTCCTTATTGCAAAATGGAGCAGGTTTATTAATAAAGTATTTCATTGTATACCTAAAAAATATAAAAAAAATTAGTTTTATAATAAATTTAAAAAAAAAAAAAACATTATTCTAACTAAAACAACTTTTGATGTTACGGAAAAAACTCTCATGAATTTAAATTACTAAAAATTTCACGGGGTACATTTTTTTAATAATCGTTTGAAATCCCAGTTGCTGCGAGCTGACAGCAGCAATCATTTATATTCCCAGCCTAATTTTGCATTAGTTGCAGTTGCTTCAGACAAGATGTAAAAGGCTGCTCTTCTCTTTTAGCAAATATATCATTCAAGCTTTAACTTAGTTAATAATAAAGTATATTTTTTAAACTATGCCATAAATAAATATTAATTAGTTCCAACAGATAATTGGTTCATATCATAATCGCAGATGTCTACAAACAGCTAGAAAATCAACTGTTCTAATTTTGTTGGCAAATGAGATTTCGAGCACAAGGTAAGTTTTTATGGTATTTTTGAAACCATTGACTCTTCCGAATACTACATAAGAAGCTAGAGTATCTTCCTCAAAAACCAGTAAATCAGTTATGGTGTGCTAAGCCAATTGACTAGGACGTTATCGGATTCAAAATCGTGTTGAGTTTTAGTTTTAGAAACTGAATCGAAAATAAAAATTAAAAAGCCAAATGATGATTTTTTAAGAAATAAGCTTAATTGCAAAATTTATTAGAATTTCAATTTAATTTAATACGTTTTTCAAAACGGTGACAAGCACGTTGAAATAGAACCAAGAAATGACATTGCATCTAAAGATTCATAAAATAAATCTAAGCCGAATTGTCTCTTAACTTTGGATTCTAACGCGTTTAGAGACCTGAATTGATTTAAGTCCTTAGTCTTCTAGATAAAAACAATTATATAACAAAAAATAACAAATAAATTAATTTTAATAAATAAAGTAACATAAGGTTGTTATTTATTCACCTGAAGCTTTAATAACTTCTGAAAACATCATCATTACATTTGATCTGCCCACTCAAAGCATGGAGTTATAAATTTTTTCAAATTATTTTTTTATTGTTAACATTTTTAATTAAATTGGTCAATAAAAAAGCCGCTAATGAATTTTAAACACGTCAAGATGTGATCACGTGTTTTTCTAAAAGCTGTCAAGGTAGCTGTCAAGCTGTGAAGGTAGTAGTAGATTAGAAGGAAAAAAACATATGATTTAGGCTCTGTTTATATAGCTGGTGTCTGGATTACCGATTTGGACAGCAACATTATAATCAGCATATAGACGATATGAAGCGCGGTTACACTCAATAGTTTTTCTGAGTTTGACATTTTGATTGAAAATATATAACTTATGGTTTCTAATTAATTTTATTATATTAAATTGACTTACCTTAAATAATAATGCATTATATGTTGTAAAAAAATAAAACAAAGAGCAAGTGGAGAAAACGATTTTAAAGTCATAAACAATTATTTTGAAGAATATGAACTTACATGGGCACAATGTGTAGCAGCTTGCACTGATAGCGCTGCAGCATTATGAGGTAATAATAAAGGATTAAGAGGGTTAATAATGTAAATTGCTCCACATAAAGTATTCAATCATTGCATAATACTCAGGCAAGCCCTTGTTGCAAAAATGAGGAACTTCACAATATTGCAGGATGTTGTTATTGTAATTAATTACATTAAAAGCAACGCCCTAAGTAGTCGTCTTTTTTCAGTACTTTGTAATAAGATGGGTTTTGCGTATGAAACATTGTTACTACATACCGAAGTTAGATGGCTCTCAAGAGGCAAAATACTGCGACGTATTTTTGATTTGAGAAACGAAGTATTCATCTTTTTCGAAGAGAAAAAACGTATATTGTCAAATTCATTCTGTAATGAACTTTGGCTTGGAAACCTCAGTTATACCCTTTCTTAACACAAGCCTGTACACAGCATTTGATTCGAAAAAAGACACTTTTGTATGGAAAAATCATGTACTTCATTTGTTGGAATTGTGTACGCAGTACAGCCTTTGAAACGCTGTACTCCGCGAAAATCTCACATCTATTGTGAATTTTAAGGTTGTGTACCAAATCAAAATTAAAATTCCGTATGGGCTTATGTCAAAATTATAATGCAAATGTTGGCAAATTTGTAAATATATTAGTTTGTTTTGTTTTAAAAGTATATTTTTATTACAATATAGATTAGTGATTTTTACAGTGATCTATATATCCGAATAGTAATTGATTGACAGATCCGCGTAGACATTCCGATCATATGTTTAAATAAGCCGCCATGTTGTACACGGTTTCTCTGTTAGGAATCGGTTTTTTTGAAGGTGTAAAAGCATGTACACAGCATCAGTCAAGAAAGAGTATTACACGAGTTTGCAGGGAAAGAGCACAAACATGTTAATATTGGGCAATAAAATTGAAGCTTTTAAGAACAAACTGATACTTTGGCAAAGTGCATTAAACAAAAACAATACAGAAATGTTCTCATGCTTTTCCGACTCCATTAAAGAAAATAATTATTTAAATTATTTAAAGAATTAATTTCAATGATGAAAATGGGAGAAAACTTTTTAAAAAGATTTAAAAATAAATTGGGTTGGATCTCCAATCCATTCTCATTCGATATTTTGAATTCCAATATTCCTCTGAATGAAAAAGAACAGTTAATTGATATTTCAAGTGACGAAGCACTACGCATTTAATTCTAGCCTCAATCATGCCAAAAATTTTGGCTAACTATTGGAAACGAATATACCGATTTGAAAAAATAGCAATTTGCTTCAACTTACTTATGTGAAACAGGCTTTTCAAAATTAGTTGCAATAAAAGAGGTGCGCAGCATACATGCACGTAAATATACGCGTGTGATTAAATGCGTATGTTGGATACGTCAAACACACATGACTGATATCAGTTTTAGTATTACCAGCCTAAAATTAAAGAATTTTTTTTGGATGGTGTTGATATTTAAAATTATTTTAGGTTTTCATTTTTTTATTTAAAGAAATATTACAAACTTTTGTATAAATTGTTTTATAAAATATAAATTAATCCTATTTAACCTTTATCCAAGTTAATTTTTCTTAAATTTCTAGCTATCTATTAGTTATTTTATTTTAAATAAATTTTTGTACAAAATATATATTAAACTTATTTAATATGTATTTAACCCCTTGTGCAGTAATCACGAGTCTGACTCGTGTGAACTTATTTTTACTTAGTGAATCTGTCACGACTTAGACTAATAACAATATAAATGAAACAACCAACTTTTTTCAATTCATTATTTCAGTCACATAATTTATTCAAATAAGTAAATCATTTCAAACAGATAATTATTTTTAAACAATTTAAACTACAAGGGGTTAAGTTAATTTTTCTTAAATTTCTTTACTTCTGAAAATATTTTGTCATAAAATAATAAAATAACTTTTGCATCATTTTGTTCTTGGTACTCGTCTTTTTCAAAATTTATTTCTTTCTATGACGGATTTATAACACAAAATTCTAGTTTCAGTACTTTAATAATAGATTTTAACTAAGAATATTAAGTAAAGTTTGTTAAAATTTAAATTTAAAGTCAACAAGAAAAGTAAAAATTACACTATAGAGTTTATTAAACTTAAGTTGTAAACAATTAAAGTGCAAACTTCTATTATTGATCACTAAGCAATAAAGCAAGTTTAAACTTTCATTCAAACCTTAAAGAGGTCAAATGTTTAGTATATAAGAAATGAAAAATTGTTAATAAACTAGAGTATAAATTTAAACTTCTTTAATAAAAGATGGGCTTATTCCAGCCAAAAATTTTAATCTAGAAAAATTTTGCCTCTTATAAAAATATATTTGCCATATTCATTTGAGTTTATAGACCAAAGACCAAGATATTCTAGCTAAAACTTTTAGTCATTTATAAGAGAATTTCGGTAAAAAATAAAGCGCTATATTATCAAAGACCAGCTTCCACCAGCTAAGACTTATAGAGCTTCACTTTATAATTAAGACATTCTCTGTGTCAAAAGACTAGCCTAATCTGGCTAAAACTTTGGTGTTCACAAATACTTGGAATATCCTGACATAGAGATAAACAGTTCAGCCTTCTGCTGGGCGTTGATGTGAACGGCCACATCTGATGTTAGTAGAATTTTTATACAAAAATATAAATAAATAAATAAGAGAAATTTCTTTTCATTTTCAATATAGTGTTTTTTTCTATAAATAGAAAGTTAAATGTTTGTGTATTTAATAACATAGCATTTGTTTTCAAACATTTAAATTTAAGGACGGTATCTAAAAGAGTGTGAAGTTAATTAACAATTTACTAACACACTAATAAGCTAACAAAATAAAACTACACACTTTTTAGATATAGTCCGATTTAGTAAAAACATAAGTCAAATATCGAATATGTAGGTATATATTAAATTAATAAATCTGTATTAATTAAAACATAGACCCTGAGATAACGATCATACTTACGGTGGATATTGGTAGAGCAAGTGAGGTTGTACGCTGTAAATTGCTTTATAAACACCCATGTTTGCATACGAGATTAGTATATGGGTATACGTTTAACATGCCGCCTCATTAGAAATTCAATAACTAGGTCGCTATCCAGAAGCGTTGATTTAACACTATTTTGTAGATTTTTCATTGCGCATCGAATGTGAGAACAAATATTTTGATTATTAATTATCTATTTATACCAAATTGTTCCAAAAGTGCCCCTTTTCTAATATATTAATATATTATTTTCCTTAATCGTATAAAGGACTAATTTAAATTAGTCAAAGAAATATGTTCAAATATTAGATAAATATTCTAAACTGTGTTTTTTGTTTCTTTTTCAAATTAACTTAGAAACACTCATGATCAGTATATAAAATTTAAAAAAAGATAGTTTAAATATACAAGGGCGAAAAGAATAAGGAGTATATCATTTTTTACTTCTCTTAAAACCGCTTTTAATATAGCTCTACCTATTTCATACTTTTTACTTCTTTTGAATTATAAATCGGAATTAAATCATATTAATTTAGTTTGTTTTTTCATGAGATGGATCCTTTCCCTGCTTAACTATACATTTACTTCCCACTATCGACAAAACTCAACACGGAAGATCTTGATTGCAGAATAAAACTGAATAAGATACATAACAACATAATAATAGTAGGAGACTTCAACGCAAAATCAGAAGAGTGGGATAACCAGAAAGAAAATAAAAAAGGAAAATCAATTGTAGAATGGATAAAGGACAACGAAATGGCCATTTCAAACGATGACAATCCAGCACAATAGCACAAGAAATAAAAAGCAAAAAAACAGAATTAGAAGGAGCAAAATAAGAAAAACAATGGAAAAACGAGGTCCTCAAAACCAAAATAGAACTCAAAAGATTACAAGCCAAATACATAAGACAAAGCAGAGAAAAACTAGAAGAGCAAATAAAGAATTAGAGGAAAACCTCAAAAACACCAAAAACCTCAAGGCAATATGGGACGAGCTCAACAAAGGAAAAGGGAAAAAAAACCAGAAAGAATGGCAGAAATCTTCAAAATAGGAATGGAAAAATTAGGCTGTACAAGCATGATCGAAAAAGAAAAACACAAAGAACAAAGGAGGTACTTTCCTAACAGTATACAACATAAAAAACAAAATCAAACCAAGAGCAAAAAACACAAACAAAGCAAAGAATACAACTAGAGAGTCGTGAAAGGCGACCAACTTGAAAGGGTTGCAATAAGTGACAGACGGGAAGAAGGTTTTACAAGGGTGTTGCTTGGTCTGTGAAAAAAGAGGAAAATAAACTTAAGAATTAATAGTCTTTTGTAAATAATAAATAAAATAAAGAAAACTTTAAATAATATAAGAACAAAACTCGCAAGAAAACAAAACAACACAAAATGAGAGAGAAAGAATAATAGAAAAAATAACCCTAGAAGAGCTAGAAACAAAAATAGACAAACTTAACAAAAGAAAAACAGTACCGGGGGCAGATTTAAGAACTTCAAACTGTACAAAAACACCACGAAAGAATACAATGAATTGATGGTACAACTATATAACAACACCCTACAACGAGGACCGGACGAATGGAAGGAGGCAATAATCATACCAATCAAATAAGGGCAAGATAAGACCAAGAAATATGAGGTAATAAGAATTCGAGAGACAAAGGATTTCAGGTCGATATCACTCCTAAAAGTGTAACAAGAATATTCGAACATATAGACAACAAAAGACTAGAGGGTATTATGGAAGCATCCCTTCACCCAAACCAACATGGCCTTAGACAAAATAGATCTCCACTAACACTCCAAACAACTATAGACTACCTAATTAAAGATGCAATAGAAAGAGGCGCACATGCCACCCTATTAAGTCTCAACCTGGAAAAAGCTTACGACAGAGCAGAAAAATGCGTAATCATAAAGCAAGTGCATCAATGGAACCCAATAAACTTCATCAAAACAATTAACAGCTTATTAACAAAAAGAACCTTCAAAATAAGAATAATCGGATGGGAATCTAGCAAAGGAACACTGGCAAAAGTTATAACACAAGGATCGCTACTATCAACAAAACTATTTTGTACATATACATTGATTCAATGAACTGAACAGCAAACCAAAATACATATGCCACCACCTTCACATACGCAGACAATATCCTAATATTCTATGAAGGGAAAACATGTGATGAAAAAGAAGACGGAGAAATAAGAGAAAAGTAGCAAGTATAATCAACTGGGCTGAAATATGGAAAGCAAGAATCCCAGACACTAGAATCATACACTTTTGTAAAGAAATAGGATGCGAAAAACCGGAAAGAGTTAATAACAGAGGGAAAAAAAAAGGGGTTTATATTTTTATCTAAATTCTACAAATTTTGTTGTACTTTAGAGATACAGCTTTTTTAGATAAATAAATTACTAAGTACTAGGAATTATATTTTATTAATGGTCTTAAAGGGTATAAAGAAATAAATATCCATCAATCCAAAAAAGAAACCTCCAAATTTTTTTACGAAAAAACCACAAAATTACTATTGCATGTCTTAAAATTTTATACAATTAAAATAAAAATACAGCATTTTATTAAACAAAATTTAAATGCTAATTTTACAATGGGCTTGGTATTAGTTTCAAACAGGCTTGTTGTTTGAACACCTGTTACTCTTTAAGGGAGAGCTCTTGTTAAATTGACAAATTTTTCCAGAAATATTTTAAAAATTTTGTTTTATATTTTTCGTACTAAGAGTGAATTTACTGTTTATTAATTCATTAATATCAATAACATAGAATGATATTACATAAACGCAAATAAATTAATAAACGTAAATTTAAACGACAAAAAGTAATCCTGCAACTCATAATTTTTATTAACAAAATAAAAAAAACTAGACAAATAATAAAAGAAAGAATAAAATATTTATTTTTTTTCTATTTTATGGAAAAAAATCAATTATACAACTACACTATATACAAAACTACAAAAGGCATTGAAGTAATTGTTGCTATATGAAATAAATTTTGCGAGAATTTTATTAAAACAGTGCGCACACACTGAATAAATTTTTAAATTTTTATAGACAGAGGTAAACAGAAAATATTTCAATGCAGTATATCCTTTGATGACAGTGATATTCTCTTTAGTAACATTAATTCCTGGAGGAAAATAGTTTTAGTACATTTTAATACATATTTTCGCTTTATATTTAAAAAAACGTTTATACTTTATTGTATTAAAATGTATCTTTAAGCTTTTAACTACACTAATTTTTTTCGCCTTACTAACACAAATACATAAATTTGCAAAATACATATGAATAAGCATTTTGATAAACATATTTTTTAATTAATTCAATGCAGACGGCACTCTGATCCTTTGAGCACTTTTTCAACTTAATCAGGTTAAGTAAAAGTAGCTGTCTCGGCAGCAAAACAAAATGTCACCGGTCTAATGATTTATCATGAGCGAAGTTTAGAGCCAACGTAAATAAATTGAAGAAGGAAAATTAAGGCCGTTTATCAAAATGAGGAATGCAATTAAAATGCAAAGTGATTTCACAAAGGATAGTAATTTTTTTTTCACCGATATATCTCAGGGATTTTAGTGAAAAAATAAAATAATAATTTTATGATTGCAGGCGCTTAATTGTTTGATCATTTTATTATGTACTCATACGAAAAATAAAAACATGTGCAAATTTTACTAAATTATAATGTGTGCTATGAACACCAATTACTAAAACATTTTGTTATGTAAAAATCTGGCCTAACTGGATTTAACCAAACTTCAATACCAATCTGTCGTTATTTTGCACAAAACCCTACTTCTCTATCTGCTAAAATACCTGAATCGGGCATTTTTTTTTGTAGTAACTTTCACAATTTTACCCAAACCTTCTTCAATCTACCCGTTTTTACTTAATCTATCCAGTTTTGCATCAAATCACCATCTCAATCTCGCCAAACACACCAATTCTCATAAATTTACCTAAAAACACACTAAATTAATGCAAACCATTTCTTAAAATCTGAAAAATCTAAAAATGCTCCGATTTGGCCCATTCAAATTTGTTTCAACCCCATTTTAACTCCAAAATACGAATATATAAAAATTACCCCGATTGGCTCCATTTCACTACCCTGTAATTAATTAAAAATTACCCTAAATAAAATTCATTAAACGTACCTTTTTTGTTGTTGTTTGCAACTTTGTTGCAGACAATTTCATTCCAGCGGAAATGCTGAGGAGTGTTTATGCGATTGGCACTTGAGTCGATCACATAAACATTCTTTTAAAATATTTAGGCCACATGTTTTTGTTTGCCTTATCTGCTTATCGACACTTGAGCCGGCTCAAATGTCGATCATATATAAACAAAGTAAGCAATAAATTATTTTATATTTTTTGCTTATATGATTGTAATTAGAGTCAATCATATAAGCAGAAAAAAATTTTAAATTTTTTTCTTATGGGCATTGACCACCGTGAAGGGCATTTTTTGGCGTCATTGGGATGAAATAAATAGAGATCAATTTTAAGTTGAGAGTCAGTCGTTGTTTGGGAGTTGTTGACTAACAGTCGGTTTAGGCAGTCGTCCTAACAGTTCAAAAAATTTTAAAATAAAACAAAAAAGGGGGTTGATTAAAATTAATATTATACAGTGGAATGTATTTTTGAAAAAGAACATTTTAAAGTTAAAATAAAGAATTTAAAACAAAAAGAAAAAGGGTGATTAAAATTAAAAATTAAAGTGGACAAATGTATTTTTGAAAAAGAAAATTCTAAGTTAAGATAAAAAATTTAAAATAAAAAGAAAAAGGGTGATTAAAATTAAAAATTATATAGTGGTCAAATGGATTTTTGAAAAAGCAAATTCTAAGTTAAAATAAAGAATTTAAGAAAAAAAGGAGGGGGGGGGGGGGGGTGATTAAAATTAATATTATATAGTGGAATGTATTTTTGAAAAAGAAAATCCTAAATTAAAATCAAAATTTCAAAATAAAAAAAAGGGGGTTGATTAAAATTATATTATATAGTGAAATGTATTTTTGAACAAGAATATTCTAAGTAAAGATAAAAAGAAAAGGGGTCGATTGAAATTAAAAATTATATAGTGGACAAATGTATTTTTGAAAAAGAATACTATAAGTTAAAATAAAAATTTTAAAATAAAAATTTTAAAATAAAAAGAAAAGGGGTCGATTAAAATTAAAAATTATATAGTGGACAAATGTATTTTTGAAAAGGAATATTCTTAGTTAAAATAAAAAGAAAAGGGGTCGATTGAAATTAAAAATTATATAGTGGACAAATGTATTTTTGAAAAAGAAAATTCTAAGTTAAAATAAAGAATTTAAAACAAAAGGAAAAGGGTTGATTAAAATCAAAATTATATAGTGGACAGATGTATTTTTGTAAAGGAATATTCTTAGTTAAAGAAAAAGAAAAATTTAACAAAAAAAAAAAAAAAAACGATAGTTTTACATAGTATTGTATCTAAAACCTTTAAAAATAACAGGTTCCAAATAGGAAATAAAATTAGGAAATGTACTTAAACTAAGATTACTATTGTGAACAAATGCTCTTAAATAAAGAAAAAAAAGGTTATAAAATCAAAAAGAGAACACGTTGCATTATTACTATTATAAGTACTGATCCTTAGTTAAGGAAAGTATACACATATATAACAAAAAAAAAACTTAGGGAAAAAATAAAGATAACCCCACCATAACAATTTTGCCTCATTTTTTATATTCTACGAACAAAAGGGTCTCTATTTAAAAGTAATTGCCAAAAATTATTTTTTTGTTTATTTTTGTGATAGCTAATCCGATAGCTATACCACTAAATTAAACTCAGACCACAATGAAATCGATTCTTGTCCATGTCATTCAAAAGTTGATTCATTCATAAATAATTTTTTTTTCATTGTTAGTCCCAAAAAAATATTATAAGGAGGTATAAGCATTCTTTTAACGATAAAAAGGACAAAATATTTGGCTTCGAAAATAACAGGTTATATTCCAGTCATTATTATTTAAGTCTTGCAAATCTCAACCTTAGTTTGTAGATTCATATTCCCGCTTAGATATAACGTCTTGAAGAGCTGACAAATAAATATCGAATTCAATTCTGGAAGTGTTCATCCTTCCTAATGAGTCTAGAATTGTTTCCAATGACATGTTTACAGAAATAAAAAGAAAAGTTATGCGATTAACATAAAGCCATAAAATTCTTCTATTGGGAAAGACAACCCAGGGTACCTATACTGTTTTGTATCTCAGAGTTTTTGGCGTTTATAGTTCGAAAATTACAGCAATAACAATTTCAACAAGAAGTTTTATTAATGGAGCTTTATTTTGAATAATACAAGATTATATGTATTTTTTTCTATCTCTATTGAAAAAAATGAACTCATCTTTCATACGTTACTTTATGCCCTAATTTGAATAAAATTATTTTTATATGTTGTATGATTAAAATCTTCAAAAATTCAATCAATCGTGTATTTTTTCTCAGCCATTTTGTTCAACTTTCTATGATTTAAATATCCCTATACAATATATTTCTTAAAAAAACAAAACAAATGAAAGAACTTTTAGAATACTCAACAATTTTCGAAAGACCTTAATTTTGGGAGCTATGTATGTAAACAAACTATAAAAATTTTTTCTATCTTTTTCTTCAATTTATTCTGTACCACACCAGAGTTTATAGTTAAAGTGACAAATGGGAACCACAATTTCTGAACTTTCCTACAAAAATATTTTCTCTGCTGAAAGGAAAAGAGTTTTTACTAATCGCTTTGTGATTTAGTGTTGTCCTTTTTATATCCAAGCAATACTATCCAATTTCAATGATGTACAGTAAAAATAATAATCTTTAATTTATTCTTTACCACACCAGAGTTTATAGTTAAAGTGACAAATTTCTGAACTTTCCTACAAAAATATTTTCTCTGCTGATAGGAAAAGAGTTTTTACTAATCGCTTTGTGATTTAGTGTTGTCCTTTTTATATCCAAGCAATACTGTCCAATTTCAATGATGTCCAGTAAAAATAATTCACTGAACACTCAAAAGGTGTCGACAAATAAATAGGCTCATATACCCTAAGAATCCTTAAGTTAATCGAAGAAAACCATCCGTATTGTATTTAAACTAGGGTGGCGGAAAAAAAATACCAAAAAAATATAAATATTTTTGCAGCATTCAAGTTGCTGTTTATTTTAAAGCCGAATAACTTTGGTAGTAATTCAAAACACAATTTTTCCTTAAAATATTTAAAAATGAGTAAAAAATAAAAACTAAACAAAATGGACTTGTGTTTCCTTAAATTGACATTTTTTGAAAAAAATTTACTAATTGAAAAATGTGATTGCTTATTTTGTATTTAAACACTGCAAAAGTTTATTTATTATTTGTTCATATCCTGAACTAAATGGTATTTCTTTTATTGGATAAGTTTTTTGTTGAAAGTATTTTTGTTTTTGAAATAATTTTATTATTCGAAAGAGCCATGTATTTCGCTGTTGAAAAGTTTTACTTCATTTATTGTATTGTAGAGTATCTTGTATCTCTGAGCCTCATTTTTTAATTTTTCTGAATCGTTACTAGTGCTTACGCTTCGCAAGGTGTCATTGGCTTGCAAAGTAATACTTTGTACTTTGTAAGGTATTGCTTCGTAGGCTAAATGACACTTTGCTACTATCGGCCGGAACCCATTCCGCCGGTGGCTCCGATTATATTTACTTTAGCAACGTGTGGGGTTACATTAATTGGAATGTGAGAGATATTTTTTATTGCCCACACGTTGCTGGCGAATATGTTTTGGAGTCAGTGGCTAATTAGTTTAGGACACTGCCAGACATATAATTGAGTGTTTAAATTAAAAAATATTTCAGTTTCAAACCATAAAGTTTAGTAAATTCACTGTCATAAAATTATTAATAAATCAAGATTGTTTTAAAAAGTCTGTATTTGTATTTGTATTTGTACTGTATATGTAAACTATATTTTATGCATGTAATAATTTAACTTGAAGTTCATTTAAAAAATTGTTAAGCAACAATTAAAAATTAAAAAACTAATGTAATAAAGTCGATCAATAAAACCAAAAAATAAAACAATAAAACTAAATAGTTTAAATTATTAACAATTGGTCCTTCGAGCCGGATTTAAAAAATTACTTTAGCTTTTGTATGTATAACTACAACTACAAATTTCAATTCGAATTTCAGGCCGAATTATGGACAAGTAAAAAGCACTGAGAGAGACTATTGATTTAATGCCAACCAATTTCTCTAACTCAAAAAAGTTAAGTGTTCAAAGGCGAAGCTTAGATAGAATTACGCAATGTCTGGACAACCTTAAACTATGGGAAAACCAGATCAATTCATATTTCAAAGAACTCTCAATGTCAATTGTAGATCTAACAGAAGCAACAAACCTTTTGAGCATGGGGAAGGATGTAAGTGATCAAACACGCGAATTACATCATCTGTAATTCGATCACATTTCCGTTGGACTAAATTCCAATGTGAAATCTAATCTTTTTGTTTGTGAGGTATTTCTGATGCAGACAAAATTCTTAAGAATTTTCTCATAAGAAATGCTTCACAACACAATTAACTTCCCACACAATGTATGCAATTTTTAAAAGTGTTAAATTGTATGGATTGGAATAGAAAATTAATAAATACTCGTTAAATTAGAGTTAGTCTGAAGACCACTCTTAAACGATAAAATTGAAAGTAAATTTTGTTAAAAGAAATTTTTGTAAATAAAAGTCAAAAGTAATTTTTGTGAATTATTGTTAGACAATAATATTTTAATAAAAACTTTAAATATTTTTCAAGTTGTTTACAATAAAATAAAACATTACAAAACTGGCGCAGTCGGTAGGATTTCTTTTAAAAGAAAGGAATCTAGTGATCGAATAATAAAGAAAGAATATAATATATGTATATATTTTTTTACTTAAGTGAAATAAATATAAAATACAAATTTTTTTTCTTTCTTAAAAATTCACTTTAAATCACTATTTATTATTTTAGTGAATTTTAATCATTAAACAATAATATATTTGTGCTTTATCATTTAAAAACAAAAATTTTTTTGATTATCTTTTAACTAAAATAACTAAATAATTGAAAACACTTAGTTTTCCTACTGTGTTATGGTGTTTTATAAAAAACAATAATAATAAATAAATAAATAAATAAATTTTTATAAAATACTAAACAAAGTAAAGTGTTTTTGTAAAAGAACTTCATATATCCGTCATCATATCCGAATATATAGAATATAGCCGTTGTATCGTAACTAAAAAATTGTGATAAAACAAAATTGTTCATGCACAAGAATAAGGAGCAAAAAAGTGAAAGAACAGTCTTCCATAAAAAAATTCAAATTTCAAAAAATTGTGTAATGGCAACCACACCAGCACAGCCTCAATTGACCCTAACGTTAGATGATTTAATGAAGGATGCACAGCGAATCAAGGAGTTCCAAGGAGATGGAAACTACGCTTTAACATCATTTCTGAGGGAAATTGATACAATTTTACCACTATTAGACAGTAACCCAGCAGCCAAGCAGTACATTTACAAACGAATAATTATAAACAAAATTCAAGGGCCTGCTTTAGACGTCATCAGAACAATAGGAACATCAGCAACATGGGAAAAAATCAAATCTTCTTTGATACAAAACTTCGGTGTGAAGAAAAATTACCATCAATTATATCATCAAATATTATCAACAAAAAACTTTCAGGTGAGAGAATACTATTTAACTTTAAGAGATATTTTGTCTTCCTTAAATGAGAAGTATGAATATGATATTGAAAAACCTCAAGAATTTAATCCCGAAAAAATGAAGCTGTAATATTAAGAACATTCTTAAACAATATTGATGCAAATTTAGCTTCTATTATTTTAAATAGAGATATTAAGAATTTAAGGGAAGCTTATAGTTTACTAGAAAATGTAGGTATGATAAGAGAAAAATTTAATAATTATAATAAATCACATTTTGTTAAATCAAATAATTTTAATCCTAATTTCGGACAACATAAACAACAAAACACTTACAATTTAGGAGTATACTCAAAACAGAACTATACTATTGGGGGTGCTACTTAAAAACCGCGCATTTTTTTGCAAATTGAGGCTTTATTACAGAAAAGTGGTTACAAATTTATTTTTCAAAGTATTGCCCATCGCTAGCCACAACCTTTTCCCATCTTTCTGTCAGCATACGGATTCCGCGGCGAAAGAACGACTCGTCTCTTGAGGCTATCCATGAATCGAGCCACTTTTTGGTATCTTCATAAGAAGTGAAGCGCTGGTGACTCAAGTCATGCATCATTGATGGAACAAGTGGTAATCAGAAGGAGCAATGTCTGGGCTATACGGCGGGTGCGGTAGGACTTCCCATTTCAACGTTTCGAGGTATGTTTTAACGGGCTGTGCAACATGGGGTCGAGCATTGTCGTGTTGCAAAATAACTTTGTCATGCCTTTCGACTTTTTCCGGCCGTTTTTCGCGCAATGCATAATTCAAAATTCAGATAAACAACAGAAAAAAGAAACGCAATAAAAAACTTTTTTAAACGAAACCCTGGTTACAAGCCAAATCGAATGAAAGTAGGGGGTCATGGTGATCACTCGGGCCCTCAGGAATTTCATCTATTTCCTCCTCAATAGTCTTAAGGCGAGGCTTTTTAGATTTTGAGGAAAGGAGATGCTCAATGCCCTCAGAATGGATGGTGGGAGGGTCGATGTAATTATGTGCCAGCCCCTGTTGAAGTTCACCTTCAAGAACACCGAGATAGACCTGTTAAAATTTAAAATAATGAATTAACAATTACATATTTATGAAAAGGGTTTTTTACCTTTTTCATATGCTGAAGGAACGTATTTAGTTGAGGCCCGTCTTCTTTTAACTTGTCTGTGAAGTGACGGCGGTACAGGAACAGGGCCATATACTGTTGTAAAGTGTTTGGAGAGCGGGTGCATTTAATAGCCTCTTTCAACAATTTGTTTTCATTTTCCAAATCGTTGATTGTATTGACGGGATTACCCGCCTCCACGAATTCACCCTTTGAGTGATTCGTTTTTAAATGAAGGGTATTTTTTGAAAATAATTGGCTTACGCCATGATATTGCTTAGCGCAATCAGTGGCGAGCCGGCTCGTTTGAGGATCGACATACCTTACTATATAAGGCCATAAATGTTCTCTTCGTTTAGAAGAAACATGAAAAAAGAGGCCTGTCTTATCCTCTTTACAATAAAGTCCTAACACAACGAGTGACATTTGTTGTGTCGGTCGTCCACGATTATATTTACGCTTGGTAAGGAAGGTTTCGTCAATGTGGACGGTTTTACCTTCCCCGCCAAGAATATTTTTTTCGTGGGAAACAATAATTTCAGTGATTTCTCTACAGTAACTGTAGTAATCAACCACTGAAGTACAACTAATAGGTTTCTCTTTAGACTCCCTCCGTAAGGCATTTAGATTTTTTACAGTTGTACAAAGTTTGACTTTCAATACAAAACAGAATATGATGTATAGCACATCTCGAATTTTAAGGTTGGAATTATTTCCATCGAAGAATGTGCCTTCGGAGGGATTTCTTGTCTTCCGACAAGCAATAACTTTTTTCTGGCCGGGTTTTTGATTGGAAGTGGGGCCTGCTTGACACCGCCACCTCCACCCAAGTTTTGCCCTAAGATCGGACTCAACTTTCATACGTACTCCACAGCACAGCGGAGCAGTGGACGTTTTTGAGGGAATTAAACCTAAAATTAAAATTAAACTTTATTATAACTAATATTGACCAAGCCCTAAAATTACCAGCAAGTATATAATTTTTTGTATATATAGCGAAATTTATTAAAAATTCAATTCAACAAATGACAATTCAATTTTTTGCTTCGGCAATCACTTATTTTAAATTCAATTACTATTGAATACACAATGCCTAATGGAAATAAAAAATACAAATATTTAATATACATTAATTTTCTAGTTAAATATTTTTCCTGCTTTTTTGTTTTGTAGCTAGAAAAAGAAAATTTCTTATTCCTAAAGCTTATTAAATGTTCCTTAAATATGATTTTAAGAAAAATAAACAATTCAACAGAAACTAAACAAAGTAGAATTTTTAATTAATTTGTTTAATCAATAAACAGAAAAGAAGTTTTTTCAGAAATTTAGTTTAATAAACTTAGAGAACCCCTTAGCTTTAATAATGGCTAAATTAGTTTAGATGTAAAGAAGTGTAACTTTTTTTCAGTAAACTAAGAAGTCGAATATCGCATTTTATTGCTAATGGTTTTATGATTAGAAATGCGCATTTTTCTATCACCCAAAAAGTTAGAATTTCTTATTCGAAGTTAGATACAAAATTTTAGGATTTTTGTAAATAAATGTCAGTCATCGGATATTTTTATTAAAAATGCTAAAAAAAAGAAAAGATCCCAGGAAATATTTCTTAAATTTTTTGTGGGATATAATCGTTCTTTTTGTATAGTAGAACCATCCGGCGTACAAGTATGGTGGCAACATAGAATGTCTATAGAAGGACGCCTCAAATCATTTGTAGGAACAATTCTAAGCTCAAAAACTAAGGGTGCATTCTCGTTTAGACACCCGAATTTTGGGTATTAGGACGCCATAACATAACAAACAGTAAATATTTTTGCCATCCATCGTTTTACTTGTGCGAAGCTGTAATATATAAATAAGCTCAGTGCCAAATTTCAAGTAAATCAGTTAAGTAGAACTTGAGATATGATGCACACCTTTTCGAAAAAACTATAGTTTCGAGAAGAACACGTTTAAAGTTTGAGGTCAAAAAGGGAACTATTTTATCGACAAGTCACAATTCCCAACGCTATCTATCACAATCAGGTCAGATTATACAATGACATATATTTTGCCGTTTTATTTTAAAAATTTGTACAAAAATTAAATAGATTTATTATATGACTAAAATTAAATTAATTAATCTCAAATGTTGTTCATCTCATGTTTTCGGTAGTTTATCACATTTGTAATTTATACAAAAATTAAATAGATTTATTATATGACTAAAATTAAATTAATTAATCTCAAATGTTGTTCATCTCATGTTTTCGGTAGTTTATCACATTTGTAATTTATACAAAAATTAAATAGATTTATTAAATAAAAACGCGACACCACGAATGAAACAGAAAGCGCGTTTTATTTTTTTTACTTGCTCAGCTCATTTGTCAAAGGGTACTTAAAGGAAAAACTTCTTTTCCATAGTAGTGAGTGGTTACTTACCAATTTCCTCCGCAAAGGTCCTAGCACTTTCTTCGCTGCCACAAATTTTGCCAAAACTGCCGAAATGAAAATTTTTCAATAAAGCGTGCATCTTGTTTGAAAGTAAACAACATTCTAAAAATTATTTCAGAATAACCCTTGCTAAATATTGAAGAAAAAAAAATAAAATAAAAAGAAAAACAAAAAATACTACGACTAGCATTTCACCTAAATTTATTTTTTTTTTATTGTTATCCACGAAAATGAGTATATTCTTTTAAAAAGACATACATATGTACATACCGGCAACTGGCGATGATGGGCCAAAATATTTTTGTTTTTTGATCTAAGCAATTCAATAATTGCGAAATATCAAAACTACAAATTTATATTTATATGCCGACAAAGAGAGTAATACGAAAAACAAATTTAGTATAGGCCAACAAACAAAAACAAAAATAACAATTTTATTTCAGCAGAACAGCAGTATATATAATTCCATTGCAGTATTAAGAACTTTTTAATGCTTTTCTTATAAAATTCTTATATCTTTTTTTACCCTCCCAAATTTTGAAGATTGTCAATCATGTCATTTTTTTTTCTCTGGTTATATTAATGGGTATATAATATGTATTTATTTTCTCACCTAAAACAAAATCAAATAAATTTATTTATAGAGCTGGCAAAATTGAGGATTACAAAGTATGGCTGCAAAACTGTTTTGTTTATGTTTATTGTTGTTGCTATTGTTACCCCATTGAAAAGTAAGTGAATTTCCGAAAGAAAAGCTTACAGGCGGTAAGCTTTAATAGCAAGTATATAGAAACTATATGAAGAAAACTAATTTTTGCTAAATTATGTGCAAAAAATTTCATATTGATTAATAATTTTTTTAGAAATAACTTTTCCTGAATGTTTTTAAATATTGTCTGTTAAGCAAGATATGACCAATAGGCCTGAGTGTAGGAAATTTTTTCAATTATTATTTTTTTCTTATTGATTTTATTGATTACAAACCGAAGTTAGAATTCATAGATTAAAGGGTGAAGGCTGTTTAAATGGGAAATAGAATGAAATTAAGGTCAATTTAAAGACCATTATCCGTTTTCTTAAATGTACGCTTTAGTTTTAATACATAAGAAGCCTTAAGAAATTTTTAGGAACTAAGATATACAGGTTTCCCTCATATAACACGGTAGTTAGGTTCTTACATTATGGCGTGTTGTGTGAAATCGTGCTATAGGAGACCAGAAGCTAGTACAAAAAGGGGGGTATCGTTCCAACCTAAATTAAAAATGTCTTTTTCAAATTCAATACATAAACTTATTTTTATTAAAAAAACGAAAATATATTTTATATTACATACTTAAATTATTAATTCATTAATGTTCTTTTTAATGTAACTTTTATTTATGAACATTTTATACAATTAATGATCAAAGAGAAGAAGAATAATTTTTTTTAACTATTGAACTGGAACTGAAGGATAAATAATGTTTTTTGTAAAATTCATTTACAAATTTATATCACGAAGAATAAAAGTATCGGTAAGTCATCTTACATTAAACAATATTAAGTCCTTTTATCTGGCAATAATAAAAACATTGTGCAACTTTGTTTGAAAACAGCACGAAAAGACGAAATTAAAGTTTCAAATTATAAAAATCCAAACTGTACTGAAAATTTCCATAAATATATATGGAATAATGTCACATAAACAGAAATTATAGTGCCTATGAATTGGTTTATGGCACATTATTACACACAAAATATGTTTTTGTATGTATAATACATGTATTAAGTATATTAACATAAAATTATTAAATAAAAATTGTTTTATTGAGTACATACATACAAAACATTTCGTTTTATTGTAAAACCGTGTTGTGAGATACCGTGTTATAGGAAAATTTCCGCAATTTTTAATTCGTGTTAGAGTGAAACCGTGTTGTAAGATACCGTGTTATAGGAGGGAAACCTGTACTTAACTCAATATAATTCTGTTGCTAGTTTTAATTGAAATAAACATTTTGATAAACATTAATTGAAATAAACATTCTACAAAATTACTTTATTTCTTTGCTCAATTTATACCTTTGCTCAATATTTGACTCTTGACTATGTTCATTGCATTCAAATAAATTGAGCTAAAGCTCAAAGCTTAAAGGTTAAAGCTTAAAGCTATAAAAGTGACAGTGAAAGCAAAGTGTTTATAATCCAATGGTCAATCTTCTTTTAAGAAGTGTTTATATTTAAAAATGACTAAATAGTTATTTTCTAAACACTTATTGTTAGAAATCGGTATCACCAAGTCAATTTGAACGTGGATGTCTTTATCCACCATTAAGTAATGTTCGTGAAGTTACTTCCATAATTGCTATTGCAATTAAAAAGTATGCATACAATAAAGGTAAAGTTATGGGATTATTTAAACGACTATTATTACTTATTAATTAAATCAGGTCTACCGTCGGTTTATCCAGAAAGAACTGATAAGTTAACATGGCTTGAAGAACAACTTTATAATTTTATTTATGAAAGTTTAATGCCGTATACATGGAGTTGGCCTACTTTACCTAAACCAAAACTGGAGAATTAAATCCTACACATCTTTTCAAAACGAAGAAAAGCAAACCAGTTTACTGCTTCGGTTCAGTTTACCTTGAAATGTTGATAATAAAATACCATTTTAATGGCATTTGCTGGGCGAAAATTACAAAATAATTTAATAAAATTTATTTATTACAAAACTATTATGTTAAAACTTATTATTGAAAATATATTTATGTGTATTATGTACATCTAGAGCATTGCTTTTTTTTTATTTCTCTTAAGAAAATTTATTATTCTAAGTGTTCATCATTTAAGATTTACTTTTTAGCATTATTTATAATTTTGATTATCTCATTCTGGTGTAATATAAATGACTTCAACAATATGTTCAGATCGATTCCACCAGTGAAGAATAGTTTTTATTAAATAAAAATCATTTTGTTATTGTACTTGATATAAATATAATTACTTTGACAACTCTTTCTAATGTTTCATCAATTAATTCATAAGAAGGTTTATAAAACTCTCCACCCAAAATAGAATCAATTTGCTTTAAATGTGGGTTCCCATATCATATAGACAGCAATATATTATATTACAACACTTAATATAATCCCAAATATCTTTTCCCAGTCCCAGTCTTTTCCTCCATTAAAAATTCTCTGATTGTATTGTTCAAAAGTTTCTTTAAGTATCTAAGTTTTTTATAAAAAAATTTTCTACAATAAAATCATTATAAATAAAAACAAAAAAATAACCTCAAAAACTTTAATTACTTTCTTTGTTAAAGTTTCTTTTATATATATGCACTATTATTAACAAATTTGTTTAAAACATCGTTATATAACCCTTATTAATTTTGTTTTGAGCTAATTTTGTATTTAAAAAAGATTTATAATATTTTAATTTATATTTAAAATATATAAAATATACTCGTATAAATTGAAAAAATTGGTATAACGTAAACTGTCAACATGATGGTATGCCCTTAGTACAAGACCACTTATTAGGTATAAATTATACTAAACATGTAAGCACTTCTTAAGGGGAAAAAATGTCAATTGAAATGTCATTCAGCACTGCATTTTTGTGAAATTCGTAGTTTTCAATTGTAATTTACAAAGTTTTCAAGGATTGTCTCGAGTAAATAAAGGTAAAAATTGAAAGAAAATATTGTGCAAATTGTGATGTGATATATAAAACGCGAAAAAAGTAGTGGAAAATTGTGGAAAATCGTGAAAATTGGTAAGCATACAAAAAGTGCAATAAAACGGAAAATAGTTGGAAAATCAAAAAAAAAATTTGATTTTCCGCGTTTGTAGGTCAGTCTTGACCCGCGTACCAAAAATAAAGGTGATTGGTCCGGTAGAAGTCCTGTACCCGACAAACTAAAATGCAGCCATTTTCTTTAAACTTTTGTTTTTATATCTAAAATAACGTTTCTCATGCAAGTTGCACCGAAACATTATGTAAAAGGCTGTACTAATTTGTAGAATTACAATTTGTTATTTCAGTTTAAAATTGTTGATTTCTTGAGAGCAGTGATACATTGCAGTGTACTATCTAGATGTTTTTGACAGATGACAACTGCTGATACACTGCAACCACTCTGCTTTGCAGACGAGAGTTCATAAATGCATAAGTGATCAAAAAAAGAAAAGTTGGGTTAGTTTATTTTCCGTGCTGTTTTATTTTTTCATTTAAAGAATTTTTAAATAAATATAAATATTTGTGATGGATCAAAAAGATATTTTGAAAAAACTAATAATAAGTACTGTAAGTCAGAGTGCTTCCTTGACAGACAGTGATCCCGTAGTGAAAATAGTTTACAAAAGTGTCGCAAAAAAGAAATATAGAATTGCTGCGACTTTAAAACATTTGAACAAGAGAAAACGAAAAATTCCAAAACCTCAGAAATGTTTTTCAAGAATTGGAAAATATCCAGACGATATTTTCCAAAGTCATTTTCGTATGGAAGGAGCAACCTTTCAGGTAGGAAATATTTTCAATTTAATCGTCAATATCATAATATAATTGTTTTTCAGAAATTAAAAAGCTTACTTGAAGGCATATGGCCAGTGAGAATTATCGGTCGTTCTCCCTTTATGTTGGAAGAATGTTTGTATACAACTATTTGGAAGCTGGCAAACCAAAGTTCATTTACGGCCGGTTTCTCAGTACGAACTCAGGTTTGACTTAATTTTTGCTTAGCTGAGTTTTGCTTATGAACTTAAGTTCGAAGAGTTTCACAGTCAAATTTTATACCAAACTTAGCTGAGCAAATAATCGAACAGTTTGAGAGGAACTATAGTTTCAGCTGAACTGTCAGTGTCAAGTTTAGTTTCTTATAAAAAGTGTTTTAGTGCTTGGTGAGAAAAATTATTAAATTATTAAATGATTAAAAAAAGTATTAAAAAATAAAAATGGAAAATAAAATGCGGAGTGTCAATTTTACGTGTGAGGAAGAAATGCGTTTGATGTCTCTAGTGAAAAAATACGGAAGCATAATTGAAAATAAAAAAACCAATTTTGCCACAAAACTAGACAAAAAATCGGCGTGGCAAAAGATTGCAGCCGAGTTTAATAGTGAGAGTAAAAGTGCTGAAAGGAGTATAGAAACTTTGAGAAAGAAATTAGCAAATATTAAAAAAGACACTAAGCATAAGTTAGCTGAACAAAAAAGGCAAATTTATAAGACCGGTGGCGGACTACAATATGTCGCTGAAGTTAGTGAAGTTGATTCCATTGTGCAAGAAGTTTTAGAATACACTGCTTGTACGACATTGTACGACAGCGACAAATTAGGAACAAGTAAATATAATTTTGAGAAGAAGTATATCCATATATAATTTCAAACTATTCCAGCTTCAACTCCAATCAAAGACAAAAATACAAGTCAAGCAACATGTAGCGTTTTTCGAGAGTGTGGTAAGTTATTTAACGCATGCAATAGCCTGATTCTAATTTAAAACTATTCCAGATTCATCTCCAATCAAAGATAAACAGGCCAGTCAAGCAACATGTAGCGTTATTGGAGAGTGTGGTAAGTTTTTTAATGCATGCAATAGCCTGATTCTATTTTAAAACTATTCCAGATTCATCTCCAATCAAAGATGGAGATTCTGCCTCATTTTGTTCACGGCAAATGTTATGCAACACTCCCGTTGCAACAATAATAGCCTGAACGCTTTCATATTTAAGCCGAATTCCCGTGGATAAAATCGGAAAACGTCGCTTGCAGACACCAAACAATCGTTCTACAGGATTTCTGGTAGAGATTTGTGCTTTATTAAACCGACGTTCAGCCTCTGTGGAAATAGTACGTAAGGGTGTTATAAGATAAGGCTTGTTCGAATATCCACCATCTGCAAGTAGAACCTTATCACCGAATTCTCCTGATTCGAACCTAGCACAAATTCTGGAGTTTTGAAAAATGGTAGAATCATGGCATGGTCCAGGCCAACGTGTGACGATATCCAAAATATTCAGCTCTCTATCACACGCTACTTGGACGTTGAAAGAGAAAAATCCTTTCCTATTGCGAAAAATTTCTCCATTTTGTCCACCTAAAAATATACCGATAATGTGATTATCAAACAGTAGTTTATTTTAATTATATAGATCGTTTATATTGAAAGTAGCGCAGGTTCAATTGCAGAGTGTAAGTATACATTAGCTTAGTAAAAAACTCCTAAAATAAATTTATATATTTATATATATATATATATCTCGAAACAAGAGAAAATGGACTTACATCACTTGAAAAATAAACGGTCCATATAAATATACCTGGCGACTGAATTCTCACATGTGTACAGTCCATTACAGCTATAACGCGGGGGAATTTCGCTATTTCATAAAAGCTGAGGACAATTTTTTTAATCGATTCACCACTTTCTGGGAATCGAATGTATTGTGGCCTGAGCATAGCAATGTGGTGAGAAACTTTTTTAATTACTTTTGATGCTGTACTTTTGGAAACACCACAGAAGTCACCCGCAGAAATTTGCATTCCGCCACTAGCATAAAATCGCAACGTTAATAAAAGCATGATTTCTGATGTTAAGGCATGATTCCTGCAATACTTTAGCTTTATTTTAATATACCAGTGGTGTGTAATACTAACCAATTTGTTGCGTTTTCAATTTGAGGAGCAATCTGGTCTAGAATAAGTCTAGCCGTGGATTTGCTCAGACGAAATCGCTTATAAAATTCGTCATTATTCCAGATGCTAAAATGATTAGGTCGTAAACGAATCATTCTTTCTCTCCTCACAAAAGATCTTAAATTATCATTATAAATCTCCCAGTCCTCAAAATCTCTATCCATTGTTACAATATAAACTATAAATTCTTAATAAAAATTAATATAGTAAACTTCACTCGCACACAATTTTTTCACATTGACAAATTTTGACAGCTAAAAGAACTTAAGTCCTAAGGCTATTGGACTTAAGTTATTACAGAACTTAAGTCAATTATAAGACTTAAGTCTTAACTGAGAAACCTACAATTTGCTTAAAATTGACTTAAGTCAGATTTAAGCAAATTCACGAACTTAAGTCCGTACTGAGAAACCGGCCGTTACGGCCGGTTTCTCAGTACGAACTCAGGTTTGACTTAATTTTTGCTTAGCTGAGTTTTGCTTATGAACTTAAGTTCGAAGAGTTTCACAGTCAAATTTTATACCAAACTTAGCTGAGCAAATAATCGAACAGTTTGAGAGGAACTATAGTTTCAGCTGAACTGTCAGTGTCAAGTTTAGTTTCTTATAAAAAGTGTTTTAGTGCTTGGTGAGAAAAATTATTAAATTATTAAATGATTAAAAAAAGTATTAAAAAATAAAAATGGAAAATAAAATGCGGAGTGTCAATTTTACGTGTGAGGAAGAAATGCGTTTGATGTCTCTAGTGAAAAAATACGGAAGCATAATTGAAAATAAAAAAACCAATTTTGCCACAAAACTAGACAAAAAATCGGCGTGGCAAAAGATTGCAGCCGAGTTTAATAGTGAGAGTAAAAGTGCTGAAAGGAGTATAGAAACTTTGAGAAAGAAATTAGCAAATATTAAAAAAGACACTAAGCATAAGTTAGCTGAACAAAAAAGGCAAATTTATAAGACCGGTGGCGGACTACAATATGTCGCTGAAGTTAGTGAAGTTGATTCCATTGTGCAAGAAGTTTTAGAATACACTGCTTGTACGACATTGTACGACAGCGACAAATTAGGAACAAGTAAATATAATTTTGAGAAGAAGTATATCCATATATAATTTCAAACTATTCCAGCTTCAACTCCAATCAAAGACAAAAATACAAGTCAAGCAACATGTAGCGTTTTTCGAGAGTGTGGTAAGTTATTTAACGCATGCAATAGCCTGATTCTAATTTAAAACTATTCCAGATTCATCTCCAATCAAAGATAAACAGGCCAGTCAAGCAACATGTAGCGTTATTGGAGAGTGTGGTAAGTTTTTTAATGCATGCAATAGCCTGATTCTATTTTAAAACTATTCCAGATTCATCTCCAATCAAAGATGGAGATTCTGCCTCATTTTGTTCACGGCAAATGTTATGCAACACTCCCGTTGCAACAATAATAGCCTGAACGCTTTCATATTTAAGCCGAATTCCCGTGGATAAAATCGGAAAACGTCGCTTGCAGACACCAAACAATCGTTCTACAGGATTTCTGGTAGAGATTTGTGCTTTATTAAACCGACGTTCAGCCTCTGTGGAAATAGTACGTAAGGGTGTTATAAGATAAGGCTTGTTCGAATATCCACCATCTGCAAGTAGAACCTTATCACCGAATTCTCCTGATTCGAACCTAGCACAAATTCTGGAGTTTTGAAAAATGGTAGAATCATGGCATGGTCCAGGCCAACGTGTGACTATATCCAAAATATTCAGCTCTCTATCACACGCTACTTGGACGTTGAAAGAGAAAAATCCTTTCCTATTGCGAAAAATTTCTCCATTTTGTCCACCTAAAAATATACCGATAATGTGATTATCAAACAGTAGTTTATTTTAATTATATAGATCGTTTATATTGAAAGTAGCGCAGGTTCAATTGCAGAGTGTAAGTATACATTAGCTTAGTAAAAAACTCCTAAAATAAATTTATATATTTATATATATATATATATCTCGAAACAAGAGAAAATGGACTTACATCACTTGAAAAATAAACGGTCCATATAAATATACCTGGCGACTGAATTCTCACATGTGTACAGTCCATTACAGCTATAACGCGGGGGAATTTCGCTATTTCATAAAAGCTGAGGACAATTTTTTTAATCGATTCACCACTTTCTGGGAATCGAATGTATTGTGGCCTGAGCATAGCAATGTGGTGAGAAACTTTTTTAATTACTTTTGATGCTGTACTTTTGGAAACACCACAGAAGTCACCCGCAGAAATTTGCATTCCGCCACTAGCATAAAATCGCAACGTTAATAAAAGCATGATTTCTGATGTTAAGGCATGATTCCTGCAATACTTTAGCTTTATTTTAATATACCAGTGGTGTGTAATACTAACCAATTTGTTGCGTTTTCAATTTGAGGAGCAATCTGGTCTAGAATAAGTCTAGCCGTGGATTTGCTCAGACGAAATCGCTTATAAAATTCGTCATTATTCCAGATGCTAAAATGATTAGGTCGTAAACGAATCATTCTTTCTCTCCTCACAAAAGATCTTAAATTATCATTATAAATCTCCCAGTCCTCAAAATCTCTATCCATTGTTACAATATAAACTATAAATTCTTAATAAAAATTAATATAGTAAACTTCACTCGCACACAATTTTTTCACATTGACAAATTTTGACAGCTAAAAGAACTTAAGTCCTAAGGCTATTGGACTTAAGTTATTACAGAACTTAAGTCAATTATAAGACTTAAGTCTTAACTGAGAAACCTACAATTTGCTTAAAATTGACTTAAGTCAGATTTAAGCAAATTCACGAACTTAAGTCCGTACTGAGAAACCGGCCGTTAGGGATATAAGTGACAGATTTGGAATTGGAAAAAGTACAGCGTATACCATTTTCAAAAGGACGATCATGGCCATATCCGCACTTAAAACTAAAGTTACAAAATGGCCAGGAAGCGCAAGTGGAAAAATTTGCAAATAGTAGAAGCCATCCTTTTTCATTTGTGATAGGATGTATTGATGGTATGCATCTTGAAATTTCAGCCCCTTCTAAAGATCCCACCAGTTATTATAATCGAAAAGGAACCCTTTAATAGTACAGGTTTGATAAATATACTTTGCTGATATTTTATTAAATTATATTAATTCTAGAGAGTAGTAGACAGCTCCATGTTATTTTTGGATGCATTCGTAGGCTATCCTGGACGTTGTTATGACGTAGCTGTATGGCGAGATAGTCCCTTAGGGAAAGCTATTCAAGCGGAAAAAAATACCTTCCGAATATAATAGGAGACTCGGCCTACCCCTTGGAAAATTTTTTAATGACTCCATATAGGGATAATGGCTTTCTAACAGCAGATGAAAAAAAGTATAATTTCAGTTTATGCTCCACACGCGTGTATATAGAACAGGCATTTGGAAATTTAAAAAAAAATTTAAGATTTTGAAATATATAGAACTTCAAAAGTTAACTCTGGCTAAAAATATAATTATGGCATGCATAGTTTTACACAACATAATTATTAAAAGCAAAGGATGCGGGGAATTACTTGTTTTATCGAAAAGTGAAGCAGTCCTTACTGGTAAATCAAGTTCTGAGGAGTAAATTATTATAGAAGCACGAGAAAAGAGAGAACTATTAACAAATCTCATAGCAGCTTAAGAAAAATATTTTTAAATTTAAAAACATTTGAATAACTGTAATTTTACTTTATTAAATAAAATTTTTTTAATTTTAAAACATTAAAAAAACCGTGTTTTTTACTTAATCATAAGTTTTGATTTTAGTTTTGAAAACATTTAAATAGTTTTGTATTTCATTTATATATATTAAATTAATATATTTATTTAATAACACTTACATATGCTTACTTATTAAAGTCTATTGATAAATTTTTTAAACTTCTAATTTCCTCAATTTTTGAAACGAAGTTTCTTATGTCACGATATAGGATAGGACCCCTAGTTCGAAAAAAGCATTGTTACTGATAAGCGTTACTGATAAGCATTACCGATAAGCGTTACTGATAAGCGTTAAATCCCCATCTCTTTCTTTGTACGCATTACTTCCATGCATCAGAGTAGAACAGCGAATAGATAAGAACTTGTAAAAGATAGCGGGAGAGAGAAATACGAGACACTAGATACACTGTATGCTTACACGCAGCAGAGTAGAGCAGTGGATGGAATTAATAAGAATGAGAATGAGATAGAAAATTTCCAAAAGCACATGTACTATATTCCTATGTGTTGTGTATGTCATATTTCCTCTTTCTTAGTCTATATATTGGTTTCTTCATTTTATGCAACATACAGAGCAACATACTATGCATACACAGCAACTCCACTACATATATTTCGTCATATATATACATATATGCGTACTCATTCTTTCATTCGATGTCTCTATCTAATTAATATAAAATATACATAAACATCTTGTTAACTTTTATTTTTCAATTATTATATAAGAATAATGTATTTTACATATGTATAATATGTACATATATACTATATAATATACAACATCGTTTTAGGTCATATTTGGGATGCGTTATTTTTGAAGTTAATAAAGTATGTTGATTTTTTCTTATTTGTTAGTTACTTTTTTTATTTATTATTTAATTATTTTCGATTATTTTTATGATTTAAAAATAGAAAAAAATAACTTAAATAAAAATAATTTATTAGTTTAAGTATTTAAAAAAACGCTCATAAATTTGAAGCATTTGTAGGGTATTTATTTAATGAAAAATTATATATTGAAAATGAATCGCAATAAATAACTATTGGCCATATAATAGACAACTTTGAATAAAAAATCATTGATAAATGTGACTAAAAATTATTCTGATAATATATTATGTATGTGTTTAAAGTTGATACTCTCGTTCAATAATAATAATTTTTAAATAATATTCTGTGATATTAATATTTAATATTTTTATATTTTTACTCTTAAACTTGCACATTTATTGAACTAGCTTTATACGCCGATACCTGCCTAGACCCTTGAAGGCCAGGCTTTATTGCACGGGCTATTCATCGCTGGATTTGACGGCGCCGGCCGTCGTTCTTAAGGCGTTTATGACTACGGAGACAGTTAAACTTATATACTTGGTTATTTGCTTTCCAGAAATGTGTGTCTTTAGTTATTCTTAATTGCTTGAAATACCTGGTATTTAATACCATCATCTTTTCTGCACACTGTCTTGTTGTGACCATTGGAAAATTTCTGGTCTTTTTGTGACGTCATATGCTTGGGGATGTGCATCACCTATTCTTCTAATTCTGACCAATTAGATGTACTCAATACCTGAAATTCCAATGTAAATCACACCTACTTTACCCTTACTCATTTTTGGCAACTGACAGACGCTAACATTCGTCTCCTGGACATCTGAGGTAACACATCGTGTATACTATTAAAATTTATCTATCAGTGCTAAATAGTGAGAGGTGTTAGTGGTGGCAGTGCTGATCCAAACACATCTAGTGTTATTGTATATATTTATTTAGATCAAATTGGGGTGAGTTTGAGTACCGGCAGCGTTTGGAAAATAACATGGATGAATCACGGTGTGTTATGTTAATGATATTTATTTAGTATATTTTTATGTAAAATTAATTTAATTATACGATGATGTTAGATTATTTATTTTGTATTTTTTAAATAATTTCAGGACCGATGAAATTCCAAATAAAAGAACAAATTTAGAGAAACAACGGGAGTATCGCAAGCGTCATAAAACAGAGTATATTACATCAATTATATTTTATATTTTTCATAATTTAATATTACATTTAAAAGTAATGTTTCTTTTAACATTAGATTATGTGAGATTATTTATTTCGTATTTTAATTATCAATTAATTTTAGGACTGATGAAATTCCAATTAAAAAAACAAGTGCAGACAAACAACGGGAGTACCGTGAGCGTCATAGAACAGAGTATTTTATAACAATTATATTTTTTATTTTTTATAATTTCATATTACATTCAATTGTAATGTTTGTTCTATAACACAAGATAATGTTAGATTATTTATTGCGTATTTTAATTATCAATTAATTTTGGGACTGATGAAATTCCAATAAAAAAAACAAGTGCAGACAAACAACGGGAGTACCGTGAGCGTCATAAAACAGAGTATATTATATTAGTTATATTTTTTATTTTTTATAATTTCATATTACATTCAATTGTAATGTTTGTTCTACAACACAAGATAATGTTAGATTATTCATTATGTATTTTTTAAATAATTATAGGTCTGATAGGAAAACAGATGCAGAAAAGCAACAAAAATACCGTGAGCATCTTAAAATGAATCAAATGCAAGAAGTTATAAGCAAATCAATTCAATCTGAAAAGAATTGTCATAATTTCAATGATTCGCCGCTTAAAAATTTATCGTCTGACGCAATAAATAATGCTTCTCAAATGTAATAAATTTACTATTAAATTTTATATAATATTATTTATTTAAGTAATGATAATGTTCTGTTGATCATTACTAACTTTTATTTATTCATTATTTCTCTGAAATATTAAAAATAATTGATAATTATTATTTTTTTTTTAATTTTGTAAAAAAATTTTCATATCATATATGTATTATGACTATATTTATAGAAATTTGAATGATAAATTTTTCTTTTTAATTTCAGATCACAAGCTAGTACTCGAAATGCTTCATTTATCGCACCATATGAGCAGCATGATGAATGTGCAATGCCGCATATTTTGTTGCGTCGAGATACAGACATTCTTGGAGATGGAAATTGCTTTTTTTACTCTGTGATAAAAATTCTGCAGCTTGAAGTGTCACCTAAAGTTATTAGAAATCAACTTCTTCATTCAGTTCATTTGAATGCTTGCACTGACCCGTCTACCGCTAGGTCAATTCTCAGCAGTTGCTTCGAGTATGCAGATTATAATTGTATATATATATTTTCCAAAGAATACAATTTAAACATCTGTATACATTTTTATTATTTTAATGTAAATACTAATAAGGAAGAAGTTTTATATTGTCATTATAAAGCCAATAAACTTCATTCATCTACACTTGATTAATCAACATTTCACACCATATGTCCAAGCCGATCACATAAAATTGGACAACATTAATGATAATGATATTTCATGTACCAATGTTTCTGAACTCGCTGAAGTTACATTTCCAATATATACAAATTATAAGAATCATATGAGTGGTCATTTTGATTTTTATAATAACTTTACAAAAAATGCTTTTGGACATTCTTGCGATGTTTGTGACAGGCTGTGGTGGAAAAGTGATTTAAAAAAAACTTCTCAACAACATGATGACACTTTACAAATAATAATACCGGTAATTATCACCGTTGAAATGATAACATAATTATTTTTTTTTTTTTTCTCGTAATCTTGAGTGTATATATCGATTAAACTTTTGAAATTATAATATTTATTTTATAATTTACTTTGTTTCAGAATTTCGTTCGTGGTACCATACTTGATATTTGTTCAACATGTCAAAAGTCATTAGACGGAAATAAAATTCCTATATTATCCGTTTACAACGGTTCTTCATATCCAGTAATTCCATCTCATTTGCCAAAATTAAATCTCATCGAGCAGCGACTCATTTCACCAAGAATTCCATTTATGCAAATAAGAAGACTCAGGCATGTTAATGGTCAATATGGAATATATGGTCAAATAATTAATGTTCCTGCGATAGTTAATACAATGGTTAACCAACTACCAAGACGTATAGATGATGATCATTGTTTTTATGTTCATTTGAAAAAAAAATTAATTCACAAAACTAGCTATGTTCATGGTCTCGTTAATAAAGCAAAAATCGGAGAATGGTTGACATATTTAATACAAACGCCACTTTATAAGCATCATAATATAGAAATAGACAATTCATTTCTGAATAATGAAGATGATGACGTTGATCCTGGATTGATAATGGATAATGTAAGTGAACATGTGCCTATAGAAGATAAAGAAACAGCTCAACAGCAAACTCTTCTGTGGAATGAAGATAAATTTTTACACATAGCACCTGGTGAAAAAAATGTTCCACTAAGCTTGTTGTTTGATGAATATGCCGAAGAACTTTCATTTCCAATGATCTATGGTGGTCAGTTCAGAACGTACAGAAATGAAGTTCGTGTAACTGCTTTTATGCAAGCTACTAGTGAACTCCGGCGTACTGATCGACGTGGTACTGATCCACAACATCTTTTATATTTAGCTGCAAAAATAATGAGGCTACGAGTAAGTAAGAACATGAGTGTTGCTTTTAAACACGTTGGTCATAACACTAAAGTTACTAAAGAAAACATACAATCCGAAGACTACATTGAATCTAATCTTGCTTTTCTTCGTTGTATACCCAATTATGCTTGGTACTGGTCTGATCGTAAAAGAGATCTTTTTGCAATGATCAGACAATTAGGAGCACCTACAGCTTTTATGACTCTTAGTGCAAATGAAAGCGGATGGGAAGGTTTGCTTATATTATTACATAAATTAAAATATAACGAAGCAGATGTTTCAGATTAACTTATATCAAAAATGAATTATATTCACAAATCCTCATTAATTAATGAAGATGCAGTAACTTGTGCAATTTATTTTAATAAATACTGATCCTGATCCTGATCCTGACTATTCAAATGATATTTTTAAAAAATACAAAGAACATTATAATTTGATACGATCAAATTTAGAAAATTTCGAATATACAGATTTTGATCACTTTTATACTCATAATAATATTCAGAGTGATGAACATTATTACAACATTATTCGTGCTGGTATCAAACGACCAAAATTGTTTTATCGTCGAACACCATCAGAAAAATTAATTAATCCTTTTAATCCTTTTGTCTTCCATCATTTAAAATCTAACATGGATTTTCAAATTATACAAGATGAGTATGCTTGTGCTGCTTATGTAGTTGAGTACGTGAATAAACATAATCGAGGTATTAGTAATTTACAAACACAAATTATTGAAATAATGGATGAACATCCCGAATTTGATATCGTCGACATAACGAAAAAAATGAGTATTGATGTACTTAATTCTGTTGAAATGTCTGCACAGGAAGCTGCTTGGTATTTGCTGCGAGAACCCATGGCAAAGTCGTCAATTGTGACCGCTTATATACCTAAAATTCGGCCTCAAGAACGTACAAGAATAAGAAAAACTTTAAAAGAATTAAATGAATTGGATAGTGATTGCACCGATGTATGGAAGGAAAACTGGTTTGATAAATACGAAAAAAGGCCAAACCATCTAAATGACATTTCTTTAGCACAATTCGTTTCAAAATATTATATTAATAATAAAGGCGAATACACTACAAGAAAGACGCCAAAAGTGATAAGATATCGTAATTATGATATATCAGATAACTTCAATGACTACAAACGAGAGATGGTGATACTTCATATACCTTTTAGAAGTGAAGACAATGACGTTCTTACTGAAAATAAATTCATTCAAATATATGAGATAATCAAGATATAATATTAGAGCGCCGAAAAGAGTTTGAATCGAATTTAGATATTGAAAGAACTCTCGAAATTTGTAGAGAATTATGTAGAGAAAGAGATGAAGATGAAGAAATAGAAACCAATGTCAATGTAATTTTGGAACATGATCCGTATAAAATGATGCAGCGTGATCCACAATCACATGTTAACGCCGATTTACAAAATTCACTACTCGGTCAACTAATTTCTATAACAAAACAACGTGAAAATCTGATGACTAATCAACAATTCATTGAGTTGATGCGATCTGCGAATGAAGAACAACAAGATCTTCTTATGACCATTATCTTTCATGTAATTAATCCACATCAACAACCTTTTCAAATTTGGTCACTGGTCCAGCAGGCAGCGGCAAAACTTTTGTCATCAAACTTATAATGGATGTTTATAATAGATGTACAGATACTGATGGCTACTGCAATGCTTACATAACCTGCGCTTCAACTGGTAAAGCCGCTGTGGCTATTGATGGCACGACGATTCATACGGCTCTTAAAATCTCCATTTCAAAAATGTTGCCTTTATCATCGCAATTGTTGAACTTATATCGATCACTTTTTAGATATGTTAAAGCAGAGGTCGCCAAAGTGGTCTATATAGACCCCCAGGGGTCTATTTAAAAAAAGCGGGGGTCGATCTGAGCCAGGGGGTCGAAGAAAAAACAGTTCTCAATACGAAAATCATATATACCTAATCGCGATGATCGTAAAATTTGTAAATTTTTTTATAATTACTTAATGTCAGTTTCCTTATAGAACATTAATTCACTAATATTCATTATTTAACTTTATAAAACAATTTACATGTATATAATGTTGTTTTATAATATTGGAAGTTTTATAAGGTTAGAACGACGCAGTCAAACACAAATTGTTTCTCTGTAAGAGATTTATTTTATTTTAGGTACATGAAATGACATTAAAAGTGTATTTACGTTATGAAACTTACATACCTGTAAGAGAAACGACATTTAATGTTTATTATTAACTACTTATGTCTGTTCCTAATCCTAATATTAAGCAATAACATTAATTTATTCTTGTTTTACACTTATGTCGAGATGCCTATAGGTTATAACAAAGTGACAATCAATTATAGAGCTCAAAACGTCACTTGTCAATTCAATGACAAATGACGTTTAAACTAAAGAAAATTATATTTTTTCTTTACATGTATACAATTAAAAACTCTTAACTTTTCTTTAATTTTTTTAGTTAAAGCACTTTTAAAAAATTTAATAACCTGTAACATCTGATTTGACATTTCAAATCATATGTTTTGAGATTTAGGCGCCATGTTTTTTTTGTAGTGACTACAGACTTTGCTTGACATTCGTTTAGTTTTGATATCAATTTTAATTATCAATACATGTAAAAAGGAAGGTAAGCATTAATAATATGGATTAGTACAGCCTGTGACAAAACTATAGCACACTTTGTATTTTTTTATAGAACCCTAATTGAAAAATGGCTTCAGTGTCTAAAAAGAAATGTCGGTATTATTCATTGGATTATTTGAAATTTGGATTTATTTGTTCACCGACAAATGAAACGATTCCTGTGTCTTCTATGCGAAAAAACTTTTGGAAACGACTACATGAAACCGTCAAAAATGAAAGATCATCTTGATAGGGTTCACTCAGATAAAAAAAATAAAGAACTTGAATTTTTCAAAAAACTTAAAGAAAAATTCACATGTCGGCCAACTAAAAGAAGTTTTATGAAGCAATCTACTGAAGTTGAAACTGAAGGAGGATTAATAGCTTCGTACAAGATTTCGCTTAATATAGCAAAGAGGGGGAAACCACACCCAATCGCTGAAGAAATTATTATTCCTGCAATTAAAGACGTCATTGAGGATGTAATGAAAAAAGACTCTGTTAATGTTTTAAAGTCATTGCCATTAAGTGCAAATTCTGTAAAACGGCGTATCGACGAAATGGCTAAAGAAATAGAAAATACAGTAGTTTCAGAGCTAAAAAATTGCAAGTTCTCCATTCAACTTGATGAATCTGTTTTTGGCGTTTCTGCTATTCTTATGGCGTACGTTAGATATTTCAGTAAAATTAAAGGACAAGTCATTGATGAATTTTTATTTGCTAAATATCTTGAAACTGATGGAAAAGGAGAGACAATTTTTAAATGTTTACAAGAATATTTAAATAAATATGATATTCCGCTTGAAAATATAATAGCGGCAGCCACAGATGGAGCACCTGCTATGGTAGGGCGTTACCGAGGCTTTGCTACATCTCTCAAAGAAAAAGTGCCCGGTGTACGTACTATTCATTGTGTATTGCATAGAAACAACTTAGTAGCAAAATATCTGAGACTAGAGTTACATGATGCTTTACAGATTTGTATTAAATGTATCAATCAAATTAAAGCTCAACCTCTTAAATCAAGATTATTTTCCAAACTTTGTCAAGAAAACGACGAGTTATTTAACCAATTACTTCTGCACACCGAAGTTAGATGGTTGTCTAGAGGTGTATGCTTGCAAAGGCTGGTTGAGTTATTTGACTCCACGACCGAATTTCTCAGCGAAATAAACCCTGTTCTGAGTGATGAACTCCAAAACAATAAGAACCATATATTTTATTTGGCAGACTTGTTTGGAAAATTTAATGATGTCCAAACAAAGCTGCAAGGAAAAGATGTTACAATTATTCAAGCTCGAACAATACTGTTAGGCTTCCAAGTAAAATTAAATGCATTTAGATCTTCATTGCTACGTAAGGATTATCAGTATTTTACAAATCTGCGACAATTAGAAATAAAAGAAGAAGACTTGGAAATATATACAGGTCATCTTCAAAAATTGAGCGAGGATTTTAAACTGCGCTTTGTTGATTTGGAAAACATTGACATCCCTGTTTGGATTATTGTGCCATTTTCTGCTCAAATTGAAAACGTGGACATCAACCTGCAAGATGAGCTTGCTGAGTTATTATCGGATCTTGAAGCAAAGACGCTTCTTAGAAATTTAACAATAAGCAAATTTTGGACAAATATAAATATAATGCAAAAATATGTAAAACTTTGTGAAATAGCTCAACCGTTTATGCTAGCATTTCCAAGTTCTTATATGGTTGAAGCCGGTTTCAGTCACGTTAATTCAATTTTAACCAAGTACAGAAATAAATTAAATGTGGAGCTTCGAGGGGATTTAAGATTAAAATTGACTAATTTTGAACCAAATATAGCGAACCTTGCAAATATACACAAGGCACACCCATCTCATTGATTAAGAAGCAATAAATCTGTAGTTACTTTACTTATTATTTCGACTTATTTATAATTACTCATCTATTCTTTCTTCTTTTTGACTTTTATTACTTAGCTTACTTAGCTATATCGGATTTTGTACATTTTGATGTACAGGTAAGCATATTTGCAGAATCAATTATGAATATCTAACTAAGAAAAACATATCTGCTTTATTTTTTTAGGCGTGACAAAGTTCGCCGGGTATTCAACTAGTTATTTAATAAATATTAAGGTTTTTTAAGTTATATAGGGGTCGATGATCAAAAAAGTTTGGCGACCCCTGTGTTAAAGTATTAATAATCGATGAAGTAAGCATGGTCAGCGCAGAACTATTAATGAAAATGGACTTGCGTTTAAAACAAATAACGGGTAATTTTACAGATCCTTTTGGAGGTATTGATATCATTCTCATCGGTAACTTGCGACAGTCACCACCAGTAAAAGCAACACCAATATATAGACCAGTTAAGGGACCAGGAGGTATTTGTGGACCCTTTTTATGGCGAAGTTTCAAATTTTATGAATTAACTCAAATTATGAGACAAGCTAATGTTGCCTTTGCAGATATATTAACTAAAATAGGTAATGGTAACCCATTAGAACCACATGAATTTGATCTTATAGAATCAAGATTTTTTAAGAAAGCTGATGTCGAAAGATTGTGTCCTAATGGTATTAGATTATTTTTTGAAAATAAATATGTCGACAACTATAACAATTATATTTTACGTCAGTTTGAAGATAAAACTACCTCTGTAGCCATTGATGTTATTTCAGGATCGAAAAATCATGATCAAGAATCTCGATGTAGACAAAAATTACATAAAATGATTATTAGTAATACTGGTGGTTTGCCATATGAAATAATTTTTGTACTAAATAAATATTATATTATTACTACTAATATAGATGTCAGTGATGGTTTATGTAACGGTACAGTTGGAAAATTAGTCCACCTTGATTTTGATGAAAACAACTAAGTGCGTCGAGTATGGTTGGAATTTGTTAGTTCTAAAAAAATTGGTCAAAAAAAACGAAAAAAAACTGGTAATTTAAGAATACAAAATGGAGTTAGTGATTTATTTGTACCTATTGAATTACGAACAGCAAGCATTACATTAACTTCTGATAAAAAAGTAGTCGCTAAACGAAAACACTTTCCTTTAATAGCAGCATGTGCTATGACTATACACAAATCCCAGGGCGGGACTTTTGATGAAATTGTTTACGAGTACAATAAAGGACACTTTCAAGAACTTGTTTATGTTGCGCTCTCTCGTGTAACAAATATTGAAGGTTTGTATATAGTAACACCTGATGACGACGAAACAAAATTCAAATTTTATCATAATCGAGTACAGGCTGCATCAACAATAACATTAATTCAAGAATTCAAAAGATTATCTTTAAATACTTTACAGACCAAAGCAAAAACCATCATCGATTTAATTAACAACAAAAAATTTGTTTCACTGTTTACTTTCAACGTCCAAAGTTTAAACAGTCATATATTAGATTTAACTGATTCAGTAACTCAAAAATCAAATATTTTACTACTTTCTGAAACAAATATGATGAATGACCAGCTTTACAATATAAATAATTTTCATTGCATTGTTAAATTTAAGCGTGAAAATGTCCGCTCGGGTGGAGTATCTATATATCAATCAAATTACGATACTACAAACATTCTTACGCCAAATATGGATATAATTATGTCAAATACACAAGACTTCCACTATCATCATTCATGTGTTGGAGACATTTGTTCAGCTGTATGCAAGACAGAAAGTGGCATTGAAATTGTAATAGTCGTTGTATATATTTCTCATAAAAAAAAATTAATAGATATTGAAGAATTCTTTTATCGGGCGGGCACTAATGGAGTATTCAAAAGAAGGTTCAGAATTAATGAAAAAATATGGTAAAAATAATTATGAAATACCACTAATTTTGGCCGGCGATTTCAACATCAATTTTCAAAATAAAACTTCTGAATCTTTTACAACATTTCTATTGGATACATTCAATTTAAAAATGAATAATAATCCAGTACAATCAACAACAAAATATAATACGACAATTGATGCTGTTTTTTCAAGAAACTTAACGAAAATACAATCTCAAACATATGTATCATATTTCAGTTATCACAGGCCAATAATATCTATTGTAGATTTAAATTAGCATTAATTATTATTGTATCATAAGCATTTTTAAATGTATTTTTTTCATATAATTAATATATTTTTGCATAACTGTAAATAAAGAACTATAAATAATAAGACAAAATATTTAATTTGTTACAAATTTGAATTTTATCATAACAGAATAGATATGAAATATTCATATATTATCCTTGTTGAATGTTTTAAGGAAATTCGTTTCTATCGGGTGTCCCACGACACCACACGGCTTTTTTCTTTTCTAATTTTAATTTTTCCTTCTCAATTTCGATTATTTCACTGAAAAATTTTTTGTCGTTCTCCGCATCGTAAATTAGAAAACTCATGTATTGGTCGTTTTTCGTCTTTTTGATTGGCCTGCATGACCCGATTGGAATTTCTGTTAGGCATGCCTAAAAATATATAAGGGCCTAATAAGGTGTGGCGGAAGTTATTTTATTTAGCAAGGAATTAAATAAAACGCAGTAGTTTTTGACAGGTACGTAATATGTCTAGCAGGCTTTGAAAATTTACTTGCTAGTCAGTAAGTTATATTTTTGAATATAAAAAATATTTAATTTTTATGACACGGGACAAAGCCTTTAAATCCAGAGTAAGGCTGCACTGGCGTGTCATTAATAGTTGTAAATGATATTAAAAATCAATTATATATTAACTGTAAATTATATACTAATTATAAAGTGTGTTGAAATATATAAAAATAAATTTATTTCCCCACAAAGGCAAGTGAAAGGCATGCCTAAATGCGGAAATTATTTTTGTTTATAATTAATTATTGGTTAAACGTTAATTATTTTGTTAAACGTAAATAAAAAAATTAAATGTATAAGTTCAATCAGTATTTGAATACTTTTTGACAATTGCCATACATTAGTGCTGTCGCGAACTATGATGTTCATGTGTTAATTTTAGTTGTTATAATTAGAAATTAATATTGGTTTTAATTATAATGAATTTAAATTTCATATAATTATATCATGTTTTAAATAATATAAGTCAAATAATGTAATATATAGTTTAAATTAAGTTAAAATCTATTATATCGTCAATTATGTTGGCATACTTCCTATTGCATTATTTCAAATTTAATAGTTTTAGTGCTATAAGTTTAAGAAAATTAAATAAATAAATTTTCGTTTATGTATATTGAATATTTTAAATAAATTTAATTATTAAAATATGAATTTATTTCTTTTGTTATCCCATTATACCCTAAAATTATGTATACATTAACCATTCAAAGGGAAGTTGCAAGCAGACACATAAATTAGAAAAGATATTTAATTTCAAAGAGAATCTACCCACAGCCAACTAAAAATCGTCTTCGGTGACTTTGTAATGACTTCGCCGTGCTAAATGCGATGCATCATTCCATATGCAAAATATACTGTTAGGCACGAATGCGGAAAACCTCACGTGTGACAATCCTCGCTTCTGCCTAAATAGTGCCGAACTAGGCATGCCTAACAAGGGCCTAATATGATTTCATCGTCACATGCCTTATATGGCCTTAATTAGGCTTGCCTAAAATGGCCCTAATATAAACTTAGGCAAGGCTAATGAGGGCCTAACTAGGGCCTAATATCAAATTCTAGTCGGGTAGTTTGTTCTATTTTTTGGTGGTGTTTCAGGAAAATCATTTTCTAAATCTTCTACTATCGATGATTCCAAAGTGTGTTGAGGTATATTAATAAAATCTCTTGGTCCATATACCGCATCCAGCATTTCAAAATACTCCCAACAAGTTCCTGATTCACCTATCGATGCTTTCCTTTTTTTTATTCTTTTATATGTCACCATAAAATTGTAAAATTTTCTAGAAATTTCATCTCTTGTAAAGGGAAATTCAGAATCTATCTCTTTTATTTTTTTATGAATCTCTCCCCAATAATACACTGTTTTTCTTTCGTTTCTTTATGAAACTTTCTTCCATTTCCAAACGTGTGTTAAGCATTAATTTTTCTATCGTGCGTCCAATGATCCATTTTAAAATTTTAAGTTAATAAAAAAATACAATTATAATATAATATAAAAAATATACAAAATACCAAAACTGTATATAATTACCTTAAATCTTCCATACTTCGGCTAAAATTATCCACTACACGTCTGACCCGCATCTAATACAATTAGAGAGTTTTAGAACTCATGACATTGTATAACATGTGCAGTTTGACATTTATGAACTCGTGACAATGCATTACTGTGGTAGTACTGCATTTCAGAACTCACCCACTCACTTGAACTTTAGCTATAACTTATATATATATATATATATATATATCCTTTGAATCTAGTACTGCATTTATGAAAATAGATTTAACGGTGAAAGTTTATATAAAACTGCTCCAAAAAACCAAGTTTTTTTAATAAAAGTGCATTAATTTAATTTCCCACGAATTTGGCTATTATAATAATTGATTTTTCTAGTTCTTTTAGATCAGTTTTTCTGAAAGTGGGCGAAATCACCACTCTGACAATTGGCTATCTATCTATCTCAGTGTGTATAAAAATCATCATATCACAACATTACTAAATTTTGTTAGTTTATTTTAGCCAAAGAAAATTAAAATTTTTTATTAAATTGGCTTAGGAAAAATAATGTAAATTTTCTTTAAAATAAAAAGGTAGGCCAACCGATACCGCTATCATCAGCTGAACTAAGAGGAAAGAAAAGTAAAATTGGATGGCAGTCAGTAAAAAAATTTTGCGAAGAGCTACCGCAAATGCTGTTGATGTGAAAAAAAAATGTAAGAGTTTGATATGGATTCGGTTTAATAAGTTTCTGAAAGAAAATTGAATTCTTCTAAATCAGTCTTTCTCAAAGTGGGCGATAACGCCCCTTGGGGGCGTTAAGGGGCACAGAAAAAAGGGTGGCGTTGATGTGGGTTAAGGTTAGTGTCAAATAGTATAGTAAGTATTAAATAGAATATTAGTACAATAATAGTACAATAAAATAGCAATGTATTTTGGTAAATCTGAATTTAAACAAACATTTTGATGAGATGAATTCATTTTTAGTTTGCAAATTTGTAAATACACGCTCTGTAGCAATGACGTACATATATGAAGAAACAATAATAGCACCTACAAATACATATGTACTACGTGGTACTACATTTACTAAAATTAATACAATATTTAAGTATAAAATAACAATGATATATATTTGTATGTATTAGATCTATGTTCAATCCACAATCGGCTGGTTCATCGATACGTGCTCAGTACGATTGAGCGTCAAAAGAGATAAGCGAGTATGTGCGTGTTTATCTTATTCCTGTCGTTACTTGCTGTATTTAAATCCTATATAAAAGCTCGTAATTTTTCTTATATTTTTATTTGTGGTTTCGCGCGAGTTATATACCAAAATAATGATAATTTAACAAAAGGAATGTTTTGGTAAATAATTCTATGTCCATATTTCTAATCTAATATGTAAATAATTCTCCATATATTTGTAATCATATATCCATGTAATCGAACATGTAAATAAAGTATAAGTTCATATCGATAAATATTTTAATAAGACAATAATGGAAATTAATGATTAATTAATTAGTTCTAAGATGAGGAACATATATAAAAGGACAGTAGTTTAGAGTAGAGGCAGTTGATTAATAATTGTCAAATATACATGTAGTCGATTTAAAATAAATTTGTTAAACAGTAATCTAGTGAGTTTTTATTTTATTGTATTTTTTTAAAATAATATTCCAACCGGAATATAAAAGTGGCGCAGTCGGTAGAATCCTTTTCAGAAGAATAAGGATCTAGTGGTACGAACATAAAATAAAATTGGTGACCAAATTAAGGTGGAAAACAAAGAATACTAAAGAAAAATTTACTAGTATTCGAAGAAACGATCCTGAGACATCAAAAATAAACAAACTGGAGAATAATCTGTTAAAACCATCACTACTAGAGAAAAGGATGGCAGCAACTTCAAACATGGAACAATGCATAATAGCTTTAGCCACCCCCAAATAGTAACCAAAGTCGTTATAATCAACCTCAAAATAGTAATCAAAATCGTTATCAAGTTGGTATATAATGGCCGAAGTGTATAGACGTGTTTTGTGTGCGCTCTAGGTTTTTCGGTTCCAAGTGTCGTATTTTTTAAGCTACGAACTTGAGATTTATACTGTACGCAGATATACTAAATTACTATCTAAAAACAAAGTTTTAGTGAAATCCAACGGTAAATTCTACCGCTAGTGAGAAAAAACCGGTTTTTTAAGAACTTCCGTTACGGTCGGGAAATTTTGTTTGGTGTGCGGACAGTAATTGCTGAACAAGTTGCCAAAGTTTGGTTAAATTAGCGCCATTACTTTGGTCACAATCGCGATTTTAATATTTTTTAAATTGTTGTTGTTCTGCTATAGAAAGTTGTTTATAATCTAAACTTGTGCTTATCTATATATATAAACAATGATCAGGTGATGATGGCGTGATGTCATCAGGTCTCAAATAACGTGCTTAGGCATTTGTTTTGTAACTGGTATCACGTGCTAATCGCATGATTTTATTAATTGATAAGGAAAAACTTTTGAGTGTATAATTTGCAAACAACATTTCGAGGTCATCAAGTATTACATTAAAAATATATATTCTGAGTGCACATGCACTTGAAATATTGCATGATATAATATAAATATCATCAAACACAATTGCTTGATATAAATCTCATGATATTTATATCATGTGTGAAATATCATGAGAGCTGGTAATACCGAAATTACGATCTATAAGACGTGTTTATAAGTGCTCCTAGTTTTTTTTTTTTTTTTTTTTACACTACACTACACTACACTACACTACACTATACTTTTTAACAACTTAGTGAAAGTGTGTAAGTGATAGCAGCAGTCATGTCTGGTTCTAGTAACCAATGTGAAGAATTACGGCAAATAATTGTCAACCTGCAAGAAATAATTCAAAACCAGTCCAGAGAAATCGAAGAGCTGAAGAGCAGCATTACAAACTCATCCGTAAATTCATCAGCAGAGAAAAGGGAGCTAATATTACCTCCGCGCCTAACTCTATCCTCAGCATCATCCATGATATCCATGGAGTATAAAACGGATGAGGAGGAGCTAGAGCGAGAAATAGGATCAAAAAGTATCCAGAAACAGATTAAAAAGAGACGGCGAGTTAAAACCAAGTCGCCACCTAAAGAAGCTGATCTGCCATTGATAAACAATGATAACGTGGTAAATAAGAGTATCAATGATGATAATCAGGAAAAGAGAGTTCCTCTTCCACCGCCAATACATGTAAGCAACATCAACAATTTCAATTCATTCCGCATGAGAATCCTAGCTACAAAAGCAGGAACAGTGCAATTCAGAGCACTATCAAACAATAACCTTAAAATCACAGTGACTAATACTGATGAATATAGAAGCATCAAAAAGGTGCTTGATGATATCAAGACAGAACAAAAGAAAATAAATGAGCAAGAGCTGCAAAAAAATGCCTCAGCAACTATGTTAAAAGTGGTCGAATACCACACTTATCAACTAAAAGATGAACGTATATATAGGTTCATTATAAGAGGCTTGCCAAGCAGCATGGACCAAAAAGAGATCAAAAAAGAACTCACACTCCTAGGCCACGAAGTCAAATACATATCAATTATATACAGAACAATAACTAGCAAAGACAACCAAAAAACAAGAATTGAATATCCACTGTTCGCAGTAGAAATTGTTCAAAAAGATAACAACAAGGAGGTTTTCACCATAACCAGATTAGTACACTGTAAGGTGTCTGTGGAAGCACCAAAAAAGGCAAGAACTATCCCCCAGTGCACTAACTGTCAGCAGTTAGGACACACAAAAAGCTTCTGTAGCAGAGAATCCAGATGCGTTAAATGTGCTTCTAATCATCACTCAACAAAGTGTACAAAAGCTCCAAAAACCACTCCTACTTGTGCTCTGTGCCAAGAAGCTGGACACACAGCCAATTATAAAGGTTGCCCAGTCTACCAATCGAAGATCAAAAGTCTAACCACAACCAAAACAACAACAGTTCAACGATTACAAATAGACAAACTCAGAACGCAATCGTCAACATCAACACAAGAATCAGGCATTTCATACGCCCAAGCTGCTAAATCTGCAACAAGTGCAACCAATGAGTTAACGACGAATAGCAACAAAGCTGGTGGAAACACTAACGAGACAAGCAATACTGACATAGTGCTAATGCTTAAGCAAATACAAAATACATTAGCACAATTAACCAACCGAGTAGAAAACTTGGAACTCCAGTCGAAAACTCAACTAAGCCAAAGGAAGAAAAAGAATAATACAAAGTCCAAAAAAGCCAGCAAATGACGAACTCGTTACCAAAAGTAATGACATGGAACGCAAATGGACTCAAGGCACGAGCCCATGAATTGGAAAATTATCTCCACACAAACAATATAGATATAGCCCTTATATCTGAAACCCACTTTACTAACAAAAGCTTCATAAAAATAAAAGGCTTCAAAATCCACTGGACAAATCATCCTAGCGAAAGAGCTAGAGGAGGGTCAGCAGTGCTGATAAAAGACAATGTAAAATACTATCACTATGCAGATATTAGCAAACCTCATTTGCAGGCAACAGCAATAACAATAGAGTACAACAAATCCGAATTAAACATGGTAGCAGCGTACTGCCCACCAAGGCATACACCTACTCTACATCAATTCAAAGAAACCTTCGAAAGTCTTGGCCCAAGATTCATAATAGGCGGGGATTACAATACCAAACACACAGCGTGGGGTTCAAGACTAATAACGCCTGGTAAAGGAAATGAACTCCTAAGAGCAATTAACGAAAGTCAATGCGAATATCATTCATCACGAAGACCAACGTACTGGCCTACAGATACGACCAAGAAACCAGATCTACTTGACTTCTTCATCACTAAAGGAATCTCAGCAAGATACATTGAAGTTCATGATATACAAGACTTATCATCCGATCACACGCCAGTTCTCCTAACCATAGGAATAAAGGTCAACTTAACCAAACGTAGAATAAACTTGACTAATAAAAATACTGATTGGGACGCCTTCAGAAGTACACTCGAAAAATCTATCAACCTAAAGGTCAATCTCAAAACCAGAGACGACATTGAGCAACAAACTAATATGATAGTAGACAATATAAGGAAAGCAGCAATTGCATCCACACCAGAAATTAAAGGAGGAGAGCCTACTACAGAAATAACATACACTGCAGAAATAAAACAATCCATTAAAGAAAGGAGGAGAGCTCGAAGGCTTTGGCATTCAACCAGAAACCCAGCCCACAAAACCGAATTCAACCGAGTTAGCAACAAAACAAACCAACTCATAAAAACATATAAGCAAGAATGCTTCAACAAGTACCTAAGTGAGTTAGGACCTGATAAAGACAGGAACTACTCCCTGTGGAAGGCAACTCGATATCTTAAACATCCAGTCGTTAGAATCCCCCCGCTGAGGAATCCTCAGGGCGACTGGGCACGCAAGGATCATGATATAGCTGAACCCTTCGCACAACATTTATCGTCAGTATTTCAACCACATGACATTCAGTCCGGTATTTCAACACACCCAAGGTACCAGCCCTACAAAAAAATCAAAAAGATCACTGCCTTTGAACTTGCCAGTGAAATAGATAACAACTTGAATATAAAAAAATCGCCAGGAATAGACCAATTATCTCCCCGCCTACTCAAGGAATTACCAGCAAAAGCAATTAAAATAATAACATATATATTCAATGCCTGCATCAGAACACAATATGTTCCGGACAGCTTTAAGATAGCTGAAATCATAATGATAAAAAAACCAGATAAACCAGCGGAGGAAGTTACCTCATATAGGCCAATTTCACTCCTCCCAACACTATCAAAGATATTCGAAAAGCTGCTTCTAAAGAGACTAAAACCTTTAGTGACCATCCCTGACTATCAATTCGGATTTAGATCCAGACACTCAACAATTGATCAAATTCACCGAGTCACCGATAAGATAGAGCAGGCACTAGAAGAAAAGAAGTACTGCTCCGCGGTATTCCTTGACATAGCACAAGCGTTCGACCGAGTCTGGCATCAAGGGCTTTGCTATAAGTTAAGCATACTCCTCCCAGGCAACTTATACAAACTACTAGAATCATACTTAGCCGATCGTAAGTTTCAAGTTAAACATCAAGATGTCAAGTCAAATATATACTCAGTAAAGGCAGGTATTCCTCAAGGTAGTGTGCTGGGGCCACTTCTATACCTGATATACACTGCGGACATTCCAACTACGGAAAATACATTCATCGGTACTTTCGCTGATGATACTGTCTTACTATCAATGAACGAGTCTCAATCCATAGCAACGGAAAAACTCCAAAGCTCACTTAACTTCATTAACACATGGACAAATAAATGGAAGATAAAAATCAATAGCGCTAAATCTGTACACGTAGTGTACACACTAAGAAGAACCAACAACAATCTCCACTTATACCTAAACGGTGAGCAAATTCCAAAAGCGGAGTCGGCTAAATATCTGGGCCTACATCTGGACTCCAAATTAAACTGGAAATTTCACTTGCAACAAAAAGCAAAACAGACGAAGCAACAAATTATCAAACTTTACTGGCTACTTGGGAAAAACTCCCCCCTAAACCTTAAAAGTAAAAAAGCCATATACATATCTATCATCAAGCCCATCTGGACTTATGGAGTGCAGTTGTGGGGTTGCGCTTGTAGCTCAAATAGAGCGATCATCCAGAGGAGCCAAAATAAGGTATTAAGAATAATCACTAATGCTTACCGGTTCATCTCGAATAAGGAGCTCCACGACGATTTGAACATCAAGTGGGTGGAGGATGTTATCCGAGACTACGCTATTAAGCACGAACAACGACTCATACACCATCCTAACATTGAGGCCATCCAGCTAATGGATACCCATGGTAAAATCAGGTAAAATCGTTATAACCAATCTCAAAAGAATTACAATAACCAACCTCGAAGCAGTAACCAATTTCCTTATAGTCAAACCCAAAATAATAATCAAAATAGTAATCAATTTCGCTATAGTAATTCACCTCGAAGTAGTAACCAGTTTAGGAACTACAATAATCCTAGACAAAATAACCCAGAACCCATGGAAATAGATGCATTAAGTAAAACAGAAGAGGTAAACCAAATAAACAAGGCGGAAGAGTTTTTTATAAACTAGCCTCGGATACCTCTGTAACGAACTCCTGCTCTAAAGCATGGTGTTGAATTTCTTAATTATACTTATCTAACTTCTAATTCTATAACTAACATTACATTTAAAAAAGGTTTAAATCAAAAGGTTTAAAATTAAATTTTCTTTAAAATAAAATATACAAAAGAAATATAATTTTTTGTATCGTATACAATGTAATACAATTGAATACAATGTATCGCATACAATATATTAGGTCTACCGGAAAGTTCTGTCCGTTTTTGGAATAAAACAAAATACAAATTTTTTTATCGTTAAATAAACTTTATTTAATAATGTAATTGCCATTACTATTAATGATTTCTTGCCAGCGTGAGGGCAACTTATAAATCCCATTTTTGAAAAATTCCGTATTTTTTGATGCGAAAAATTGAACCAGTGCTTGTTTTATACCTTCTTCATTATTAAATTTTTTGCCCTTCAAAAAATTTTGTAAGGACAAAAATAAGTGGTAGTCTGAAGGTGCTAAGTCCGGAGAATATGGTGGATGTGACAGAATTTCCCAGCCAAGTTCTACAAGTTTTTGACGAGTGCCCAAAGCAGCATGTGGCCTGGCATTATCATGCTGCAGTATGATATTCTTCCTATTGAACATTGCCGGTCTTTTTTCTTGGACTGCTGCATTTAAATTATCCAATTGCTGACAATACTTCTCCGAATTGAGCTTTTCGCTCGGTTTTAAAAGCTCATAATGTATTGGTCCTCGAATGTCCCACCATATACACAACATTCTCTTATTCAGAGTCAGTTTTGGTTTAGAGGTAGAAGGGCTAGGTTTTCCGGGTTCACAATATGCCCTTTTTCTTGCTATGTTTTCGTAAGTTATCCACTTTTCATCCCCAGTTATCATTCGGTCCAAGAAGGGCTCACTTTTGTACCGAGCAAGCAGAGAAGTGCATATGATGACTCGATCATTCAAATTCTTTTCACTTAAATCATGTGGTACCCATCTTGTGGTACCATATTATTCCGAATATGGTCCGAAATGGTTTGCTGAGTTGAATTAAGCCTTTCTGCGATTTCTGATGTTGTCAGAAAAGGATCTTGCTCCAACATGTTCTTGATAACATCGTCATCAACCAAAGATGGCCGCCCAGAACGTGCCTTATCAGAAAGGTCAAAATCACCTGATTGGAATTTTTCAAACCATCTTCTGCATGTTCTATCAGAAACTGCACCTTCACCAAAAACTTTTAATAAATTTTTGCTTGCTTCTGTAGCATTTCTTCCTTGCTGAAATTCATATAAAATACAGTGACGTAAATGAACTCTATCAGTAGCCATGTTTAGATTAACGCTTCACACATACAACTAACGTCAATCGACTTTTGTTTTAATAAATTTGCTTCGTCAGTATGTATACATTGAGTGATAAAAGTAGAGGGGCACACATGCACCAAATAAACATGTCCTTACCTGTCAAAACCGGTTGCGACAAAAACGGACAGAACTTTCCGGTAGACCTAATAATAATTTTTTGTATCGCATACAATGTAATACAATTGAATACAATGTATGTAGTCAACAGGAAATATTATGGTCATCAGCCTTAACATAAACAAATTTAATACATTGTTGACTACATATATTGTATCAAGCATTCCTAACTTTGGTCACACGGTTGTGCTTATCAGTTCACGATTTTGTTCATGCTTTCAAATATTTGATAGCATAATTTTATCGCGATAAATTTTTTTATGTGTAAGCATAACCGTGTGTGAAGTGGTTTAGCTCATAAAACAATAAAAAAAACAATTTTTGAAAAATGTATATAAGAGAGTAGATTGGGCCATGGGATTGATTCGCAATCCATGTGTCGCGGAAGAAGATCTATGTTGATTCGTATTGTGGTAACAAGAGCCGCAATTACAACTACAATAGGTCAGGGCTAAAAGCTCTGGTCCGCTAACAAAATCAAACATACTTTCATTTATCATAATTCAGGAAATAGTTTATTAAATATATGTTGTATTTTTTTGTGTTTTGTTCATTTTTATGTTTAATTTTAATGTAATGTTTTGTAGTGGTTTTTTTTATAAATAAAATTTTAAATAATTCATTATACTGCATTTGCATTAAAATTAAATGAGTTCAATTAAGGTAAAAGAACCTTAACATTTATTGGTGACCCCGACGTGATTTAACACAAAAACAAAAATACTTTATATTACAATTGTATTGACAATCGGTGCGCATACATAAACAATCATGAGTGTTAGTTTAGACGAGTTATCGTCGCAGCAGGAGGAAACGGGGAATGAAATGAAGAGGATTATTACCAACTATAAAAAGGATCCTGCATCGCGTAAAACAGCGGAAAATTTGAGGGCAGATTAAAGAATCTGGACCTATTATGGCAGGACTTTGACAACGTGGACCGACAAATATGACAAAATTACAGCGAGGAATCTACTCATCCGTATTTTCAGAAAGATTACTATAAAGGTATAAAGCAAGGATACGAAGGCCTTCAGGAAATGATTATCTCCAAATTAAACGAAAAGAATACAGGCACGATAACACCCCCAAAGGTTCCACCAATCAAACCGCGTGAGTTTATTGACCAACACTCGAAACAAGTTCATCATCACACAAGCAACGACAACGAATTTAATCACTTGACAGCCTTGATGTAACAGTTAAGGCAAAAGATCAACGTACTAGATTGGTCCAATCAGCCTCAGTCTTCTATTTACTTCAACATTAAAACCCAATCTGTGAATCAGCTTTGGGATACAATACAACGATTGTTCAATAATGCAATAATGCAGCGACCCAAAAGAGAACTTCGTACAAGTTATGGAGGACTTCAACATGGAAGAATTGGTGCACCGAGCATTACTTGACTTGCAACAAGGGCTTAACGCTTGTGCAACACAGCAGCAACCTTCCGCACCTGAATCAACAGTCAAACCAATCATGAAACTGCCAATAATAGACTTACCAAAATTCGAAGGTGATTACATAATGTGGATACAGTTTCGAGACTTGTTCATACAACTTGGTCACAACCAACCCATAGCCTTCCTTTAGACATAGATTGCCTTATTATCGTGTAAGTTGCCTTAAAGTCAAAGGTGATGTTGATGATATAACAGTTGAACAAATTATAGTAACAGAATATCTAGAAATATTTCCAGGAACTGAACCAAAACTAATTAAAGAAATGGTAGCAACAATATTATAATGTTGTTTGAGTGAAATCATTTTTTTAATTAAGATGTCCTTATCCCATTTTCCTTATATTTTGATTGTTTTCAGGTCAGCCGGCCCAGTTATAAGATGGACGAGCAAAGGGGCTTAACTCCTTTGTCTCGAATCTTGTTTAATTTCTCACTTTCCTTTTCATTGCTGCGGCCAATCCCTTGTTATTTTCGAGCCAAGCGCTCATTTCTTTGAAAATTCCCTTTTAGTAGCGAGAGTTTGGTCCAGCGTGTCGTTGGCAAGAATCACCCCTCTAATTCTACCGCAATAGCCGGCTAGCCAGCTCACTACGACTGCCAACCAAACGACACCTGGAAAATCGTGTCTATATTTGGTCCTCAGGGGTATGGACCCCTGCATAAAAGCATATGGTCACGTAACCCCTCAGAAGTGTACATATTAATAACCTTAAACAAAAAACAATTTCTAGCAATGATAGATACCGGTTCTACAATTAGTTTATTAAATTCAAAAACGGTTCCAAAAGATCTTTATGACAAAATCACAGAAAATAAGAACATAGAAATCAGTACAATTGAAGGAAAAATTAAAAAACCAATAGAATATGTAAAAACAAAGTGCGCAAAAGAATTTAAACCACCAAATGCCAGGATGCGTTCGATAAAAATACAGTTAGATAAACCACACGGTTTCCTAATTGGCATGGATTGGATCGAAAAAAATGTAAAGGAAATAAATATAAAAACGAAAGAAATTATTTTGACCAATAGAGAGCATATTCCATTCCTAGTCAAACCACTTTACGAAGTAAATGTACTGGAATTGTGGTCGATTAGAGAAGATTAAATCAAGTCACAATAGATGACAAGTATCCAATACCCAACATCGACAGCATATTGGATAAACTAGGAGAAGCACAATACTTTAGCACATTAGATCTTGCTAAAGGTTATCACCAGATATTAGTTAAAGAACAAGATAGAGAAAAAACAGCTTTCATAACACCAGGAGGATTATATGAATTTGTAAGAATGCCATTTGGTCTAAAGAACGCACCAGCTACATTTCAAAGAATGATGAACGAAATATTGAGAGAATATATTAACCAGATCTGTGTAGTATATTTAGACGATATTCTTATTTTTTTCAAACACGCTAGAAGGACATATCAACTCATTGGAAAAAATATTTGAGAGACTATTAGAAAACAATCTAAAAGTAAAAGTTGACAAAAGATGGTATAAGACCCAATCCAAACAAAGTAAAAGAGATACAAGGTTTAACATTACCAAAGACAGAGAGACAATTAAAACGCTTTTTAGGTATGACAGGGTTTTATCGAAAAATCATTAAAGGTTATTCTAAAGTAGCATATCCTATGACTAAATATTTAAAAAAAGAAGTAAAAATAAATCTGAAGGACCCAGCATATATAACAGCACTTGAAAACTTAAAAACACTAATATCTTCACATCAATATTGAAATATCCACAATATGAGAAACCATTTACCTTAACTACAGATGCAAGTGATTTCGCTATAGAGGTAGTTCTATCACAAGAACACCCAATTTGTTTTGTATCCAGAACAATCATGAGAAAAATTAACATAAAAGCATGTATTGTTTTTCATAGGAAAATGGGAAACAAACAATCCAAGTTTGAAGGAGAGTTCGACTTTTCGGATTTCTCCCGGTGGAGTGAGTTGGGAAGTGGCATGTTTAATTATACGGGGGAACTTTTACCTTGCGTGTCCACTATAGAGTATGAAGGAACTTTATTTAATGAATTTATTAATTATAACAGAATTTTAATATTTCAGCACTTCATTATCCCAAAGATTCAATTTGAAAATGGGTGTGGATGAGTTGAAGTAAGTAAAATGTAACATAACAATCATTCAATTATAATTCATTTTGCTTTAGGATTCCTCCGCCTTCGCAATTTTCGGCTGATTACGACAGCGTCCTACAGGAAACTGGGTTGACTAATATCTCATTATTTCCAAATATAGATGACTGCGAGTAAGTAAAACATAATATAAAAATTATTCAATTGTAATTAATTTTGTCACGGCATGCTAACACCGGCGAACATTTCGCCTGCGGAGGGTTTAAGCACCGTGCTGCACGAAATAAATTCCAGAGCAGGAGAAAAGAAACGGGTGTTATGTCGGTTTTGTCACCAAACTTATAATTATAAGGCGTCATGTTAGAGAAAAACATGAAGACCACCCCAAACTTCCTCCCAGTACTTGCGGAAATAAGTTTGGAACAAAGAGAGTGCTTAACCAACATGTTAACGAGAAATATGTTTCTGTTACAGGTTGTTGAAAATTATGCAAGAGGCTATTTTAACTATGTAATTTTTTTTAAAAAACAAATTTATAAGCCGCGCATAGCGACCTCGCTACGCCACCACATAAAGGACACCTGATAAATCGTGCCTGTGTTTGGTCCTCAGGGGTATGGACCCCTGCAAAAAAAAACATATGGTCACGTAACATGGCGTTCAACGATCGGTTTAACCGAAGTTGATATGGTAAAACATATTAATGGAGGATTTGAAGATCCGCGGTGTAATATGATAAGTATTACCCTCTTTTCCCGTTTGTAGAAACTTAGTTGCAATTTAAATTATTCTTTAAGCACTCTTCACCCTCTTTTGGTTTCTGTGACCTTCAATTCGCTTTTTATCGTCCCAGTCAGATTGTTTTGAACGAACCCCAAGCATCTTTTGCTAAGTCTGACTGTCATGAGTCAGGTCTTTCCTTGAGATAAAGGCCTTTGGATGAACTTCTTGAACAAGCACGGGGCTAGGCCTCCTGTCCAAAGAGCTAGAGGGAGACGAGATGGAAGGGTTCGGGAGGAAAGCAACTTTTGGATTCAACTCTTGAATCTTTGTTCTTGGCTAAGCAAAGACAATGCGGATTATTCACAAGTTGTGGAACTTTAGAAGAAGTTTATTTCGTCTTACTCCCCTACGATGAGAAGTAGATATCGATAGCAAGAACGTAGATTCGGGCGGCACTGAGCTGTGAAACCGAAGGATTTAATCCTTGAATCTTTCTTCTTGACTATGCCAAAACAATACGGCTTGCCCGGAGGTGGATCGGTTCAATGTGGTCACTTCCTTTTTCTGTGTTTGCCCACTCAACAACTCAACAAACTTCTATATAAACTCTTAAGTAAGTTGACTAGAACTTATCAATTCTGATAACAGATAAAAATTAATCTTCTTTTTAGTAAAATAATTTTAAATATAAAATTAAATTTTGTTATTATTTACTACTTAATATGTCTCAATAAAAAAAAAACAGGAGTAATTATTTATTGTAAATTAAAATAGTTGTAAGCAATGAATTTTGACCATCGACTAAAGCACTACTAATAGTAGGGGAAGTTGTTCGGTTGTGGACACCCCTGTTTATCTTTTGCTGGAAAGCAGATAAGGTTTTTCTGGCCAATGTCATTCGTTTAATATGGCACCACATAAGTTTCGTGCTAAATAATTAAGTAAAAGGACGCCGATTTGTTGTGTTGTGAATCATTTTAGTTTTGCGTCATTAAAAACTTCATAAAAGTTTTTTAAAGTATTTTTTAAAGTAATATAAAACCTATTGAATTTATTGAAAATGTGAGTACCATACATTTTTTATTTAATAAATTTAGTGTACTTTATTATTTATTATTATTTTCAAACAATATGTTGAAAATGGGAAATTTATCACCATTTTTGAAGATGACTGCTAAATTCGGTTATAGGCACCCATTTTTTTGAGTGAAAATTACTTGAAAAGTAATTTTCAATTGTAGTTTCACTGCTACATAGATTTTCAAAGAGAAACAGTTAAACGTATTTTTAGTTTTCTCTTTTATTTTTGTAAACGGTGGAATGTCAACTTTGATGATGTTTTTATGCTTTTTTTGAACTTTTTTTAGCCATGTCGTCAAACATTCGGAAATAGACTTTAATGTGCTACTTAATGCAATTAAATGTTGTATTGTAGATGAGCTCCTCACAAAATCGACTGCCGCCACTCGAACCTTTCTTAAACGCTATTTGTAAAAAGTAAAAGAAAATTTTAAAGACAGCGATGCCGTCAACAATGATAAAATCTGCTAAATTTAACCAAAAAAGCTCAAATTAACCGCTGCCAACTCCATCAATTTTAATGGATGCGATCGGCCAGTTCATTTAAGGTGCGCTTGCATGCGTGCCAGCTATTTTACATGCCAGTAATATGATTCTGATGAAGAATGATGTAAATAAAAGTTAAAATCAATAAATTTTAATTTTTTCAATATTTAAGGTGAGTTTTCTCAATATTTTCCTATTTAACACAGATTTTCCAAGAGTGCCCACAGCCGAACACAAAAAAAAATTTGTCAAAAGTGACGACTTCACGAAACAAAATATTTTTTTTCCTACTTATTGCTATTGGGTTTTTTTTTGTTTTTAGTTGGCTAACATCCTTAGGTTTCTATTAATATCTATGTATAGTAATAATATGCTCTTGGTCAAAAGGACAAAAATCAAAGTGGTGCCCATAACCGAACAACTTCCCCTACTATACTAATGCCAACTATACCTGAAAATTTGACAGCACGTGGCAATTACAACCAAAAAGAAAAACAAATATCAGGCGTCCATTTATTAAGTGCGGGTTTTGTTAAAAAAGTATCAATAATTTTAAACCAGAATTATGAATGTGTGGGCATTTATAGTTGTGTCTAATATATATAATATTGTGTATAATTGAGGGTTTACGTCTCCACTACGTATGTAGCAATTTTGAATAATATTTGATTGTAAACATAAAATTGATTTCTCTGAAAAAGTATAAAAAAATAATAGATGAAAATGTTTTTTTGCTTAAGAAATAATTTTAATTGTGGAAAACTGTAATATGTCCTAGTCAATAATAAAGTCAAACATATATAATTTGAGATCATAGTATTAATCAATTTTCGAATGTTTAAGGACTAAATAAGAAAATAAGACTAAATAATAAGACTACATAAAAATAAATGAGTCATAAAAATTTTTAATTTTGGACATGTGAAGCATGGTCCTCTCAATTTTAATAATAAATAATAATGTAAAGATAAATGACAATGGATTCGTAAAAATGACATTCACCTAACATAAGTTGCGCGTTGACAGTAATTAAATTCATATAATTTCTACCAACAAATTTAAATTCTAATTTTTTGACATGTATTATGACATGGCACAGGAAGAAATTTAAAATAACATCGTATCATTTTTTTGTTGTTAGAAAGCTCAAAAGAATATTTAAAAATTATTTTAAAATTTATTTCTTTAGAAATGTCTTAGTTCACACTTCATATTATTTTGATCGTAAGAGTAGATACCTAACTCAAACTTTCTGCTCGATATGCTTAAAACTTGATAAGGACCTAATTAGGTAAGCAAAAGCCATACGTAATGCCCTTAAAAATTTAATTAGTTATGCTTAGTTGTCATGAATAAAAATATCATTTTAAATATTTTAGAACATGTTTTTATTTACCATACCATATAAAAATGTAAAATTATTTAGAAAAGGAACATGAGCTAACACATTTAAGAGTTTAAGGATATAAAAGACTTTGCTGAAGATATTTTAGTTAACTTTGTTACATAAATATTGTCCAAAAAATATTAAAATGGAATATTAAAATACATACTTTTATCTAATATATATGAAATTTTAACTAAAATAATATAAAATCTATATTAGGCGTGGATTAGAAAAAATATATACAGTAAGATCAGCTTGTCTTTTCCTATAAATAACGCCATATTATTCTTGCCTAATAAAAGCTGCATTAAGCTTTAATGTGACAAGTCTCTAATGGAGCTAGTTGGAATTGCCAAAATTGATTGTATATTATATTAAAATTCCAGGCGGGTACATTGGTGAAAAAATTTCACTATCTCTAGTAGTAAATAATATTTAATAGGTTCAAGAAAATAAAATTTTGATCCTACAAATCCTATAATTAGAGATCAATAATTAAAATAAATCACGACTCTGACATTTGACTATCTATCTATCTAAGAGCGTATAAAAATCATTATATCACAACATTACTAAATTTTGTTAGTTTATTTTAGCCAAAGAAAATTAAAATTTTTTATTAAATTGGCTTAGGAAAAATAATGTAAATTTTCTTTAAAATAAAAAGGTAGGCCAACCGATACCGCTATCATCAGCTGAACTAAGAGGAAAGAAAAGTAAAATTGGATGATAGTCAGTAAAAAAAATTTTGCGAAGAGCTCAATTATTTGATCCATTGGGGTTAGTCAATCTTGTAATAGTTAAGGCAAAGATTTTTATCCAACAACTTTGGAAAGATAAAATACAATGGGATTAAGAGCTTCCAGTGGAACTTAAAAAAAATGGAGTCAATATAGAAAGAATCTTGAAGTGCTCAGTAATTTGAAAGTAGGAAGACATGTAACAATCAATGACAGTTCTGCAAATATTCAGTTACATGTGTTTGCTGATGCTAGCGAAAAGGTATATGGAGCAGTCGCATATTTCCATAAATATGCAAATTAAATATGGTAAAACCGACAAGCAAGTTGAAGTCATTAAGCCAATTTTTAGATCAAAATGGATTAATAAAAGTAGGTGGACGATTGGAAGCAGCGGAAATCAGTTACGATGCGAAGCATCCATGGCTTCTTCCTGGAGATCATGTTTTATCGAAGCTGTTAATGAACCATTTACACAAGTGTAGTGTATTAAATTAACAATATAGATAAGTTTAATAAATAAAACAAAAATAATTTTGAATAGTAATGTACGATTCTAAGTATCATTTAAAATGAATTCAATGTCCACATATCCAAGACCCAAACAAGAAAAGCTTTTCAGAAAAATTAAAAGAATAGGCTTTTTCAGCCATAGGCATTCAGACCGGTTTGGATCTTGAATTATGTACAATATATTGCATTTATATATATGTATATGATAATTGCAGCTGATAGCAATTGAATATTTTCTCACGCAGCTTGAGCCATATAACAAAATAGTACTGCAAGCTTTCCGTAGGAATGTCGTGGGAAAGTATTCAATTTTAAGTTGATACAGTTTCAGATGATTGTGTATCGAAATTAGCAGATGTTCAAATTTTTCAAATTGAAACTGTTCAGATTTAAATTTTGTTTATAGGATTAAAATAGTGACCGCTAGAAAAGTGGATATATAAGCATTTGAAATTGGCATTGTTTTTTTTTAGTGTATTACTATCCGTGCTAGTCTTTACATCGGTGATATTTTGTACTTAGCCTAAATTGGTATCTCAGCCTTAATCGGAATTTAAATAAAAACAAAAAGATATCAAATTTAAAAAAAATATATATATATTTTATTTTCTATCAAATACAAACTTAGGCAAATATTGCCATATTTACATACTGCCTTCTAGGGCAAAATAAGAGAATTTATATCCCATAAACATTACACAAGCTCTTCTAACAATAGCACGTCAACGGTTTTGGATAACACAAGGAAGAAATATAGCTAAGACGGTGGTCAATAATTGTTTTATATGTGTAGGAGCCAGATCGCAGATGATGAGCCAATTAATGAGCAATCTGCCGAAATGTAGAGTTCTTCCAGGGAGACCATTTTTAACATCTGGAGTTGAGGAAAAAAAACATATATAGCTGTATTCGTCTGTTTTGTTTCCAAAATCATTCATCTGGAAGTTGTATCTGACCTGACATCTGATGTATTCATAAGAGCGCTTAAACGATTTATGGGTCGTCGAGGATACTGTAAAGAGATTGTTGCGATAATGCAACTAACTTTGTAGGTGTAGACAACAAATTAAAAGAATTGAATAAAGTGTTGAAAAATAAGGAATCACAAGAAAAGATTGTAAATTCTTGCGCACGACATTGCACTCAATTCAATTTTATTCCACCGCAGTCACCCCACTTTTGTAGTTTGTGAGAGGCAGCTGTCAAATCTTTCAAAGCACTATTTTCCAAAACATTGGATCCATAACATTAACATTTGTAGAATTATGTACTCCTACAATCGAAATCGAAGCCATCTTGAATTCAAGACCGTTGACATTAATGTCAACAAATCCGACATTTTCTCTTTAGCCCCGGGACATTTTCTCATTGGGAAACCATTGACTGCATTACCAGAACAAGAAATAAAGAATTTGACTACTTTAAGTAGGTGGAAGCTAGTTAGCTACATTAGGCAAGAGTTCTGGAAAAGATGGTCGAGAGAATACTTGTGCGAACTTCAAAAAAGAAATAAATGGACTAAAAAGCATGAAAATATAGAATTAAATACAATGGTGGTAATTAAAGATATGGACACACCACCATTGAAATGGTCATTAGGTCGTATAATTAAAATATATCCAGGTACTGATGGAATAGTCCGTGTAGTTGAAGTTTTAACAGCACATGGTGTGTTTAAACGTGCAATCATAAATATTTGTCCACTACCAATAGAATTAGAAGAAACTAAAAAACGAGTAAGCACAATAGCCGCAATGTTAATAAAAAAGAAAAGAAACAAAATAAAGTAAGATTGAAGTATGAAACTACAAGTAGGCGGAGAATGTTAATACAATTAGCATAATTTAAAAAATTTATAAATATGTTTTATTTAATTTAAGTAGTTTTGAGATATAAATTTTAAACATGTAAGCTTTGAAACTTAGTTGCCTTTGAAAGGCAGCTATATAAAGCAAGAAAATGACAAAAATAAAGTTAGTTATTGTTTTGTGAATTTGAGTAAAAGTTGTTTTATTTAAATCATCAAAATTAACAATTCAGAATTTAGGTTACCTAATTCTGCAATTGTCAAAACAATAGCGTTTAATAAAACTCAAAGCAAGGTTGAATTAAGATTACCTAATTCCTCCTTGCTGGAAAACAGCCCCCTTGGAGCGTTAAGGGGGCCAGAAAAAATGGGCGATGTATAATTTGTAATTTCATTTACTTTATACAGTATTTTAAATTTCACTAAAATTAAAACCCACCTACTACACAATAACCAATAATTAGTTTATATTTCTACCCTGTATGATGTTATAAAAACTTAAAATACTAAATACTTAACATAGATTTCGTAGGATAGCCCGCACACCGTACGCAATTAAGTTGTAACAAGTTTCTGCAGATAAAGGAACAAGTTCGATGATAGTTAAAAAATTAGAGCAATTTTACCTTAATTACATTGCACCAGAAATTATTTTAAACAATAGGAAAAAAACTACCATGCAGAGTTTTAAAATATTATACATACGTAAACTAACATAAATTGAAGTTTTCTTTACTTTCTTTCTTGTTTTTAACATAAGTGCGTATTACAATATTTTCCTAGCATTTGTAAGAATCATAATTTTTATATAAAATGGAAATACGTATATAATTATTGTTCAAAAAGTTTTTACAATTAACAATTAACCCATATGTCCAGTGTCAAATAGTATAATAAGTATTAAATAGTATATTAGTACAAAAATAGTACAATAAAATAGCAATGTATTTTGGTAAATCTGAATTTAAACAAACATTTTGATGAGATGAATTCATTTTTAGTTTGCAAATTTGTAAATACACGCTCTGTAGCAATGACGTACATATATGAAGAAACAATAATAGCACCTACAAATACATATGTACTACGTGGTACTACATTTACTAAAATTAATACAATATTTAAGTATAAAATAACAATGATATATATTTGTATGTATTAGTTCTATGTTCAATCCACAATCGGCTGGTTCGTCGATACGTGCTCAGTACGATTGAGCGTCAAAAGGGATAAACGAGTTTGTGCGTGTTTGTCTTATTCCTGTCGTTACTTGCTGTATTTAAATCCTATATAAAAGCTCGTAATTTTTCTTATATTTTCATTTGTGGTTTCGCGCGCTATCTTTAAACAAGTATTTAAGTTCAACACTTTATTTACATATTTTTGAAAACAAAGCCATGTCGAAAGCAAAAAAGAAGAAACGGCAATACAGCGTAGAATATATTAAGTATGAATTCATAGAAAATTCGACAAACCAATCTTTGCCTTTTTTGTTCAAAAACATTTTCAAACGAAGCGATGAAGCCTTCAAGACTTCAAGATCATTTGAATAAAATGCATCCGGATAAGAAGGACAAAAATGTAGCCTATTTTCAAGATCTGGAAAAGAAGCATAGTGCTCAGCCAAGTGTATCGAAACTTTTTTCGATGTCTGCTAAGCATGACGATGACGGACTTCGAGCTTCTACAATATCTCTCTGTTAATTGCTCAAACAATTACTACTGCCTACGTCTACTGCCAACATTTGGCAAATCTTCACAGTGATTTCATTGAAAGATTCCAGGACATTTTGAAATTATAAATACCAGACTGGGTGTTATATCCTTGATCAGCCTTTACAAAAATAGTTTTCAAGGATTTTAGAATATTATCTTAATTTTTATATATTAGTATTTCATAATTCTTATTGCATGTATGAATGTTAATATGCATTGAAAGTTATTAAACCCTTTTGTCCTTTACCGCTTACTAATATACTTTTTCTGCATTTGTAAACACTTCCTCTTTCTTACTCATTTAGACCTATTTTATTTCAAGGTTAGTCTTCCTAATAAAATAAAAATATTTAAAACAATTTAGGAATAGAAACACTATTCCTTGTTCAATTATAAGATCCTTTTCTCATAGAAAATTGCTAAAATTTCACAATTCTATTTTTTCTCATTTATGGTATATAATAAACTAAAGATTCTAGTAGCAGCAATAAACATAAAAGGCTTCCGTCAAACTCAGCGGTAAACTTAAAGGAAATATTTGGATGGAATATGATGATACGAAATCCAAGGCCATAAGAAGACAAAATACAGATCCTACATGCCCACTTGCCATGCTATTTATTTTTCTGAGTTTTCCAAGCAATTTTTCCCTTATTGCGGAAAAACTGTTATTTTTGCGCATTTAATTAGCACTAAATTATCTGATTAGTTTGAAATGTAAATGTCCTTGCATTTGTGAAATATCAACGTTTTTGGTTTTCACGCAGTTCAAAAGGGGTTTTCCCTTATTGCGGGCAAAATGTTAGGTCTTTTTATCAAAAAATTGTGCTTCCCGGAGCATTTAATTAGCACTTAATTATCCACATACTTTAAAGTGTGCCCGCTAAAATGGCTCTGCCAGTTTTACCTAAATTTATTTTTTTGGTGTAAATTTATTTAAAATTAGAAAAGCTATTATTTTTTATATTATAAAGAAGAGAAGCAGACAAAGTTTCTGATCTCCAGAAAATAGCAGTGAACCAAGAGCAAACTAGGTTTTTTATATTTAAAGGTTTAAATAAAGACAAACATTTAGTTTTAGTACTAAATATTAAATTGTGATTGGACATAACAAGAAAAGCAAAAAAAAATCATTATACTACTGTGCACTTTATATGTAAATGAGTTTAATTAACATTATTTAGGATTGTTTGCTGGAGGTTTGTTCGGCTTTCCCCTTGAACTTAGGTGTTATATATAATAAGCTTAACAAAATATAACTGAGCTGAAAATAAGTAAGTAAACAAGTAAACAAGTTCTTATGAATACCCCGCTAACTTGCTTTCAGCCTCGGTTAGATTTTATATAGAAGAGTCAGTCTGAAAAAGTCATTGAAAGTGTTGTGTCACGAAAATTTATAATAATAATTAATAACAATTGAATTAGTAATTATATTATTGTAATAAATAAAACTATTGTAATTATGTAAAAAAGGAATAAAAGTAATATATAGATTTATACATAACTATATTTGTTTATACATAACTCTTAGAACCGACTAACTCGTGATCAACCACTGTTCACACGAAAACCTTTTCCACTTCAGTTCAAGACTGTACGATTCTGCGCATATTGGTCGAATCGATAATCACATAATCAAGTTAATTCGAAACTTCACTAAGAGATCATCAGCAAATTCATCAAATCACCTAATATATGGGCCCTATAAATATATAAATGAAGAACTCTACAAAAATATTAAAAACAGTGGTTTTATACCACCAGAATATTTCAAAAAATTAGATGAAGAAGGACTTATTCAGGATATATCAACAGGAGTTCCATTAATTTACCATGCACATAGGCCTCGCATGAAACAGTCCATAAACTACAACACACAAGTACTGTCATGTCAACATAACTACAGGTTTGATACCTCCATACCAAAATTTGACAAACTAGAAACTCAGAAAGCGAAGCATAAATATGAATGGCTGGACCACAACTAAAGATGAAATTAAATCATATGTTAAGAAAAACGTTTAGTTTGTATAACTTTTATAGTATCTAAGTATATATTATACAAAAGACAGAACTGCATGAAATTTAGTTTATTTATTTTCTTTTTTATTTATTTATTTTTTAAAAAAAAAAAACAACAACAACAGTTTTTACCTGCTAAGGGTCATTTTTATAAACAATAAAAACAAATGTTTCAAGACTGTATTAGAAAATTAAAAGTGGTATAGGATTAAATACAAAGACCGGAAAGTTTTAGATACAGTGATTAACTCTACAGTGATTAATTATCTTAATCCCCTAGAGGATTAAAATATTTAGTGTGCCCTTAAGGCCTTTTACCTGAATTTTAAATTGAAGTGAACAATAGTGATAATATTTCAAATATATACACAAACAATATGAGTGACATGGACCTCAATACTTCGGACCCAGGTCCGAATATTGTTCCAAAAAAAAGAAAAAAATACAAAGAAAGGACAGAGAAAGACAGTGAAAATTTTTGCAGCATTGAAATATTAATGACAAAAATACAAAAATTAGAAGCGAAAGTGACTAATTTAGTATTTGAAAACAATAATCTAACTATGGAAAATGACAAGCTTAAAAACAAAGCAAACAAACAAAGGACAAAGAAGGAAACCAATGAAAAGGATCATCAAAGCAACAGATTTAGCTCCCTGGCCAACGAAGATGACGAAATGACATCTGACAAATTTAACAATGGTGAAGTATTACCTCAGACCCCTGAAACTACCACCAACAAGGTAAATACAAAGTTTGATATACTTTCTAAAATAAGAGAAGACAATTTGAAAAATAAAAGAAGCCAAAATCAAAAGAGTAAGGACATTACAAATAATGATAAGTTTTCTAAAATTAATAATAACATACCCACTAAAATGACAAAAGAAAAGATACCTCCGATATTTATATACAACCAAAGTGCTAAAAATACAGTACAACTAATCAAAGAAAAATTAGGATTAACCAATTTTTCATTAAAAAATTCGGGTTCGAACAAACTTGTTGTTTACACCTATAATATCGAGGACTATACGGAAATTAAAAAACTATTAATTACAGCTAACTCGCAATTCTATTCATTTACTCCGAGGTCCCAAAAAAAGCATTCACTTGTCCTTAAAGGATTAAGTAAAGAAGAATCTGTTGTAGACATCAAAAATTACATCGAAGAAATAGATGATCAAATTAAAGTTGATAACGTTAACCAACTTCAAACCACAAAATCTAGAGTATCAGGTATAAAACTTCCAATTTTTGTAGTAAGATTTCCGACGACAACAGATATTAAAATAATTAAAAATATAAAATATATCAATTACCAAAAGGTATCCTGGGAGAACTTGATAAATACTGAACGAGTTATACAATGCAAGATGTGCCAAAGGTTTGGCCATACAGCTACCAACTGCCATCTTGGCTATAGATGCGTAAAATGCAGTGAAGACCATTCTCCTGGGAACTGCAGTCAAAGGAAAAGAAGGACATGAAGCCTTCTGTGTACTCTGTCAGAAAACCGGGCATCCAGCTTCATACAGAGGCTGCCCCAAGTATAAAGAATTGATTACCAAACTAAAAACCAAAATGGAATCTAAGCGCTCAGAGGTACAAAATAATAATCCAAGACCGGAGTATAACAATTTCATCAACAAGACTACATCATTTGCTGAAATTCTGAAGTCATCAAACAAGAACAAAGCCAATACCCTGCCAGTAAATACTAACAGTGAAACAGTCTCAAATAATACATTAGAAATTCTATTAGGAGAATTTAGATCATTAAAAAAAAAATAGAAGAAAATACTGAAAAAACCAACTTTTTAATGGACTTTGTTTCTTCCCTTAACCATAATGAATAAAACATTTACCCTTCCAGCATCTCCCTAAGTATAATATTTTTAAACATAAACTCATTAATCAATATACGAAGGAGAGACGATTTTTCCTCATTCTTAAAAGACTTGTAAACATAAGATAAATCTTGAAAACTATACTATATTCAGAAACGACAGACCAAACTCTTCACGTAGTGGTGGCACAGCTATTATCCTAAAAAATAATTTCGCAGGATTGCATTACAACAACCCTAAAATAAAAGCATTTAACATAGTAGAATGTAGCATTGTTCTTATTAAACTTAGAAATAACAAAAATCTCTTCTTAATCTCAATTTATATACCATATAAAAAAGGAAACATAGGATACAAAAACGAAATTTATACTCTCTTTGAAACACTTAAACTTGACCAACCCGAAAATTACTATATCATCATGGGCGATTTCAATGCAAAACATCAAAGTTGGAGCAACTCTACAAATTGTTCTAGAGGTATCTTTCTTAATAATTTTATCGAAGAAAAGGAACTCACTTATAGGCTTTCATTATACCATTCATCAATCCCTTCCTTTCCAGCAGCAGCTTCTTTTCTAGATTTAGTAATTGCCGATAAGCGCTTCGAAATAACCACTGTAGGTGAAAACCTTGATCAATTGGATACCATTGAATATGATAGTGACCATCGTGCCCTGTCTTGTCAAGTAGCACTCTTAGAAGAATTAGTCCCCCCCATAATAGAAGAACACCTTCAAACACGCTTCTCATACAAATCAACAAATTGGAATAAATTTCAACGCCACGTTAGCAGAAACTTTGACATAACAATCCCAAATGACAGGTGCCTGAATAATACTGAAATCGACAATTACTTGGAGTTAATATCCAACAAAATACAGAAATCCATTTTAGCAAGAGTTCCACGAAATAATGTGGTCAATAGTAATACCACAGATATATATATATATAAATCCAAAAATTAAAAAATTCAAAGCTAAGAAAAGCAAATACTTAACTATTCTCAACAAACTGAAAGGTATGAAAGGCAGGCAGAATCATGCCGTTAAAAGTATTCGAAAACTGATCCCTCAACTTATAAAAAATATTAATAAAGATCTAGACGTGCAATTCAAAAAGGCAGTAAATAATTACTGGAATGGAATTATATCTAACATACCCCACAACGACTCTAGAAAAACCTACCCACTGATTAACAAAATATTTCGGAAAAGGGGACCCCCTAACCTCTCACACATAATAACTGAAGACAAAGACCTTTTATCCGAAGCAAATATTGACTTACAAACACTTACTTTTGACATAAATACCAACTCATTTACCGTAGACAATCCCCTAGAATGCCTTTCAGCTATTGGTTGTCATTTTCAGAAAATCCACACGAAAAATCAGCATCTTAGCGACGAAACTACTAAAAATTGGGTGTCCAGATCCCTAAAGAACTTTACAACACCGGATAGATTCCCTTTTAACGCATTGTTCCCTTCCAATGGTGAAAATATCTGCTCTTATAATGATAACCCTCTATTCATAACTGAAAAAAATCTAATCCCTCTGTTTTCCTTGCTAAAAAATAAAACATCTGTAGGAATTGACGATATTCCGAATATTGTTCTTAAATATCTTCCATATAAAGTAATTAAGCAATTCTGCATTTTATTTAACAATATATCTAATAATGGCTATTATCCAATTAACTGGAAAATAGCAAAAGTTATACCCTTACTTAAAAACAATAAAACTGATAACATCCTCTCTAATTTCAGACCCATCAGTCTTCTACCGACGATCAGCAAAATCTATGAAAAGATTGTCAACAGGGCAATTGTGGACGAATGCGAAAATCTTCAAATAATACCTAACAACCAATTCGGATTTCGTAAACAGCACTCTACGTCGCATGCAATAAATCGGCTGGTCTCCGATATCCAAAAAAAGTTCAACACCAAGTACTGTACAGGAGCTGTTCTAATTGATTTAGAAAAAGCCTTCGATACAGTTTGGACAGATGGGCTAATAGCAAAATTAATCACCAAAAATTTCAACCATAATATCATCGCGTCGATCGTTAGCATAATAAAAGGGAAAAAATTTAAAATTACTGCAGGACAGTATTCCATCGAAAAAGTTTTTTGTATTCCAGAAGGCCTACAACAAGGTACGATCAACTCACCTATACTATTCAACATATTCACAGCTGACTTGCTGAATAATTTAGACAGTGCAATAGCCTTTGCTGATGATCTAATTGTATACAATAGTAGTAAAAACTTAACAACAATTAAAAAAGACCTAACTCATCAAACATCAATCATGGAAAAATATTGCAACAAATGGAAGTTAACTATAAATTGGAATAAATGTGAAACAATCCTGTTCCACATTAATATACGTGATATGTCTATGCACATAAGAAACAATTATAAAAAATTTGAAATAGTAATGAATAATGCAGCAATAACAAAAAAAGAGGTAGTGAAATACTTAGGAGTATTTCTGGACAATAAACTTAAATTTGACAAACATGTTGATCTCCAAAAAAAGCGAGCTAAGGGCATTTTTAATCAAACTTGCAGGCTCTTCTACTCAACAGCACTCAACTCTAAAGTCAAAGTATTAGCATATCAGACTTTGATAAGACCAGTAATATCATATGGATGCCCAACTTGGTTTAATATCAGTGATGGGAAAATGGAATCACTGAGAAAATTTGAGAGAGCCTGCTTAAGATCCTGCACAAATAAAGTTTTTTCAAAATCATCAGGATACACCAAATATATTCCCAACAAAAGATTGTATGATGAGGCACACATTAGACGAATAGATAACTTCATTATTAAATTAACTCGTAACTTCACACTTAGATCATCAACAAACACTACAAATCAACTTATTTATGGCCCTTATGCTGAGATCAACAAAGACCTATATGAAAACAGTAAGAAAACTGGATTTATTCCTCCTGAATACTTCATCAAATTAGATGAGGAAGGCTTTATTCAAGTCCTCACAACAGGAATTCCTATTATCTACCATGCACATAGACCGCGCATGAAAACCACGATTAATTACAACAAACAACCTATGATTAATGACAATAGATTCGATATATTTACAACAAAATTTGACAAAAACGAAATAAAAAAAGCAAAAGTTAAATTCAGCTGGCTGGACCACAACTAGAGCTTCATTATTATCTATAGATTAAGAAAAATGTTAATTTATTTATAGCAATTTTTTCCAATTTATATAATTTTTTTTTATATATATATAACCTAAAAAGGTTAGTTGTAACCAACAGAACTGCAAAATTTTTATGTTTATTTCAATTTTATTTTTTTTCTTTGTTTTTTTTCTTTTAATTTTTCGTTAATTGCAGCTCTGTCGGAAAAAAAATTAGGGTTAAGGTTAAATTAAAAATAACCAACCTAAAATTAAATGTACTTTTTTCCTTTTCTTTTTCGTAATAGATCTCTATTCTTGTTAAATTTTTTGATTGGATTTTATAAAAAAAAAATAGTAATTTGGTTTTTTTTTAAACGCGGTAAGGGTGGTTGGGTGGTGTCATGAGGTAGTATACCTTCATATATGTTTATTTTGAATAAAAGTGCCCTATGGTCACTATCATACTCTAGCGAGTATGATAGTCGTATGGTTGCCTATTTTTTACCTGGCCAAACTATGGGGTTGCCAGGTATAAACAGGTAATCAAAATTAATAATGTTCACTCATGTGCTTAGTCAATGAATCTTGTATCAAATTAAAGATAATTTTATTCCAAACACAATGAAATAAGGTTGCCTACATAAAACTTGGCCAAAATTGCGGTTGCCGATTTTTAAAAATCTAAATATTAGTGCGAGCAAAAGTGAGATCCGAGCAAGCTATACCGTACGATAAAAAAGGACAGGACATTACAGCTGTGTGCAGTTCGGTCGTTGAATGAAAGAGAGCGCACATGCTATTTGTTCGTGAATCTGAGAAAGATAGGTATAGTCAGTAAACGCTGCGCATTATTTGAGAGCAGCAGAATTACATAAATATAACGTAGTTGTTAAATAGTAGTGTGGTTATTATTGACAGTAAATTAAGATAAAAAATGACTAATAAACAGTGTTTTTTGTGTAAGTGTGATGACTCTGTAATTGATTTCAATGAAGAAACTTTTAAAAATTGTGTATTAAAGTTAGGTTTTCGTAAAAAAATGAATACGGTGAGGGTGAGTTAACCAAAGCGTCACTCGATTACGTTGGATACCACACCACAAGCTACAAAAAAGTGATTGTTTTAAGCCAAAAGTATAACGAAGCATTTGATTATTTTGCAACTGATGTTGGTGAAATGCCACAGATTCCAGAAGATTTTGACGAGGTAATTAAATAATTTGGGTATTTAATTGAAGAATTATTTATTTTCAATTTTTATTCCATTTTCGATTAATTTAAAAAATTCCTTGTCAAAAAAGTAGTTTTGTGTATTATTTGCTAAAAAACAATAAATTTTATAAAATTATTCGTAATTAAACTTGAAAATTCTTTGACTTATCTGATATTAATTTTAGAGGATTTTTCTTAAAAATATGTTTACTATAAAACTCTTTTTTTTTGTCAAATTGGTTGTAATTTTCAATTACTAAAAAAATTACTTTTTATTCATTTGATATTTCTACTTCTTTTTCTTAAGTCCATTCTTATTAGAAAAAAACGATTTCCATTGTTTCAGGAGCCTTCAATATCAACAGCTCTGCAAAAGAAAACCAAGAATATTTTTTGAAAAAAATAAAAGGTTTTGACTCAAACACAATACCACCATGCTGGATATCTCTGCAACCAAAAATTTTACGTACAATTTTCGTAAACTCCATGTGGCTGAATGCAACAGAACCAGAGTATATTAAACTTAAGCCTGAAAACTGCGGTTGGTTTTTAGATGATTATTTAAAACCAACAGGTTTTATTGGGGACTAAACGCCACTAGCAGTGGAAGATATTGTAGAAATGACGGAAGAAGAAAATGATGATGATTTTGCCGAGATTGAAAATGAACATGAATCAGACTGCGAAAAATGTTTTTAATTGCAATGAGTTATTAAAGATATTTTGTATGTTTATTATATTTAAATAAAAAAAGTATTTTTTCCTAAAATAAATTCTTTTATTATGTAATGCCATTATATTTCATGTTTTTTTCTTAAAAAAATTTTGACTTTTTATTTTGCTTCTACTATACTTGTTTCCCCAAATAACATAATAAGTTTTCTATATAAATACATATTACTATCATATTCTTTATTGAAATTAAATTTATATTACTGAACACATTTATAAGAAAACAACAAAAATACGTATTTATACGTGGTTTTTTTAATACTCACTGTCGCACACTCTCGCTCGCTTAAAAATCGGCAACCGCAATTTTGGCCAAGTTTTATGTAGGCAACCTTATTTCATTGTGTTTGGAATAAAATTATCTTCAATTTGATACAAGATTCATTGACTAAGCACATGAGTGACCATTATTAATTTTGATTACCTGTTTATACCTGGCAACCCCATAGTTTGGCCAGGTAAAAAATAGGCAACCATACGACTAGATCATCTACACGCCTAGTACTTTCGATTAGTACATGACTTTTTCATTTACTTAATAGTCGAAATTTATTTAAAAAATCAATTTTTTATTTGCTAATTAAAATTAGCCTGGCCAGGAAATTCTTAGGCAACCCTTTCGAAAAATGTTTGCCAACATACTAAAATTGATATTAAATCACTCTTAAGCACTAAGCAGGTAGGTGAAGGTCTACTTCCATTGGATCTTAGACTAATACGAAGCAATATTGGCTAAAACTCCCCGCATTAATCTCACCTATAACCAAAGTACCAACACCTTACAAAATCAAGAAACTTAAACTCAAGAAAAATAAACTACTATCAAAACTTAACAATTTCAGAAAGCATAAACCATGGAGAGAAATTAAATCATCCGACTACTATAAAGTACTCTCTTTTCTTATTAACGATATCAACCGCGATCTTGACCGAGAATATAAAAAATCAATAAATGCCTACTGGCATAATCTAATCTCCAACTTTCCCTATAATGACTCCCGTAAAATGTTCCCAAAAATTAACAAAATCTTCCGTAAAAACAAACACAACCCACTAGTCAAACTTTTAACCGATAATATGGATCTATTAAATTCTGCTGATATTGACCAAAAGTCGCTAAGCTTTGACAACAACACCAAACAATTCACAATATCCCGAATAGATGACTGTATAAACTTAATGGGCGCTCACTTTCAAAAAATCCATACTCAGAACCGTAACTTAAGTGACCTAAACACGGAAATGGAAGTCGCTAACTTATTAACCAACTTCAAGCACCCGAGAAAAATTCAATTTAACTCTAGCACTCAATCTATAGATGATGAATTCTCATCACCAAACTCTAACCAACTATTCAGAACCACAAATCAACTTAAGTGTATTTTTAAATCTCTAAAAGACAAAACTTCCACGAGCATTGACAACATCCCCAACATCGTATTGAAACTTCTCCCTGACGAAATTATTAGACTCTACGGCATCATCTTTAATAACATTTCAAATAATAACTATTACCCCACTGCATGGAAAACGGCAAAAGTACTTCCATTGCTGAAAAAGAGCAAAACTGAGACTAATCCTTCGAACTACAGACCAATCAGCATTCTCCCCCCCATCAGCAAGGTCTACGAAAAAATTATTAATGAAGCCCTCCTTGAGGAATGCAAGAAATTAGATATCATCCCAAACAACCAATTCGGTTTCCAGAAAAACCACTCAACAACTCATGCAATCAACCGTTTGGTTTCAGACGTCTATTGGGGTTTCAACGATAAGTGCTGCACAGGAGCAGTCCTCATTGACTTAGAAAAAGCTTTCGACACTGTCTGGATTGATGGTCTAATCGCCAAAATGATTAAACTGAAATTTAGTAATAATATCATTGCCTCTATTAACAGTATGATTAGAGGGAAAAAATTTATCATTTCTTCTGGGCAACATACCTCAAGCAAAACTTTTACAATCCAAGAAGGACTTCAACAGGGTACTGTCAATTCTCCAACACTTTTCAACATCTTTACATCAGAATTTATTAAAAATCTAGATAATTCCATTGCTTTCGCAGATGACCTCATATTATATAAAAGACACTCAAATATCAACAAAATTGAACAACAACTTATAGAACAAACAACGATTACCAGAGATTACTGTCAGAAATGGAAACTCTCTATTAACTGGCAGAAATGTGAGTGCATTCTTTTCCATATAAACATACGAGATTCGAAACGTGACACCAGATCTAACCACAAAAAATTTAAAATCAAAGTAGACGACATCACAATCAATAGAAAGGAAGTCGTAAAGTATCTGGGGGTCTTCCTGGATAATAAACTAAGCTTTAACTCACACATAGACATCCAATATAAAAAAGCCAAACTCACTTTCAATAAAATAGCCAGATTTCTCTACTCTCCATCACTAGATCCTGCAATTAAAAGAATAGCCTATCAAACGCTCATTCGACCTATTCTAACATACGTGTGCCCAATATGGTACAACATAAGTGCTGCCAAAATGGAAATAATTAAAAAATTTGAAAGAGCTTGCTTGAGATCGTGTTTAAATAAATTCTTCTCAAGGTCATCTTGTTATACAAAATTTACATCCAACATCAAGCTCTACAACATAGCTAAAATTGGAAGGATTGATAACTTCATTATAAGATTAACAAGGAGTCATTGTAAACGTTCATCACTAAATAGCTCCAATAATCTTATTTATGGACCTTTTTGGTTCATCAACGACTCATTCTACGAAAAATCAAAAAACAACGGACATATTGCACCAGAGTTTTTTTATCAAACTTGACAATGAGTGTCTAATCCAAAATCACAACAACAACATCCCACTAATCTATCATGCATTCAGACCTCGAATGCAAAAAGCCATAACTTACTCTCCTGTTATGGACCCGAACTCTGAAGCAGGAAGATTCGACACATGTATACCATATAAAGACAGAATCAGCAAGGAAAAACTCCAAAAGGACTTCTGGTGGCTAGAGAACCTAGCAAGCGACAGATATTTCGATTGAATTAATTAACAGCATCAAATAATGAAATATATACTATTATTATTTAGAGTAGGTTTAGAATAGGTTAGAATTGGTTTTTGTTTCTTTTGTTTTATTTTTCTTTATTTATTGTTATCCTAGTTTTAAGTAGATTAAGTCGTTATAAAAAATGAAACTGATAATATGGTTTTTCCATATCTTAAAAAGAAAATAATGGAACATGTTAGAATTACTGAAAAAAAAATACACTGAGCAATTGTGAAACTTATCATAGAGATCATTCTTCAGAGAAGAAATTAACTAAAAAAAAAAAAAATTAGTTGAGCGTAGGTTTTACACATTTAGCCTATAAGTAAGAAAATAATTTTGTCATAGTTTTTTAAGAAAATAAATGTATTTTCAATTTCAATTTCAATTTTCACTTCAGTTCTCAGTCTATTGGTGTCAGCCAAAGTGTAGAGTCGTATTTAATTTTGCTCTGGTTTTTTTCAAAACTTATAAAGATCAAAATTAATTTGCTTACATTTCTATAATCGGTTTTTCTTAAAACCATCAAAGAGATAATCTCTCTAATCTTCTATTTTTAAACATCATAATTCATCATAAACATAATAAAAGTGAAGGGTACAAAAATAAAAGTGACAAAGGATCAAATTTAATCCCTTAGGGGATTAAAAAAAAAACAACAACAACAGTTTTTACCTGCTAAGGGTCATTTTTATAAACAATAAAAACAAATGTTTCAAGACTGTATTAGAAAATTAAAAGTGGTATAGGATTAAATACAAAGACCGGAAAGTTTTAGATTCAGTGATTAACTCTACAGTGATTAATTATCTTAATCCCCTAGAGCAGTGATTCCCAACCGGTGGTTCGCGAACCACTGGGGGTGCGCAGGGTATGCAGAGGGGGTTCGTGAAGATAATATTGTAATGGCGTATTTTTTAAAACGCCTTTAAAATCAAAAGAAAAAAAACACAATACCTCCATTTTTTTTTTTCCTTATTTATTTTTCAAAATTACTCCATTAATATCAAATTATATCAACAATTTTATACCTCTTATTCAAGTAAAAAAAATACTATTCTTTTTTACTACAAACATTTATAGAGCTATCTTGTGACAGTTCTCTAGAAGCAATTTTTAAAGATCAATCTTTAATTAACTTCTGGCTCAGTATACAAAATGGATATCCTGTTCTGTCAAAAAAAGCCATTGAAGTTCAATTACCATTTTGCACGACATATTTATGCGAGAAAGGATTTTCAACATAACATATTTGAAAGATAACTACAGAAACAGGTTAAATGCAGAACCTTATTATTAATGTTTTTTTTTCAATGTTTCACGATTAATATAATCAATTGTAATGCAATATGAAAAATATATATTCTATAAAATTTTATTGTTTTTTTTTTACCTGTTATTAACGACTACATAGGGGGTTCGTCAAATTTATTCGGATCTTTCTTTTGGTTCGCGAGGAAAAAAAGGTTGGGAAACACTGCCCTAGAGGATTAAAATATTAAGTGTGCCCTTAAGGCCTTTTACCTGAATTTTAAATTAAAGTGAACAATAGTGATAATATTTCAAATATATACACAAATAATATGTGTTACGTGGACCTAAATACTTCGGACCAAGGTCCAAATATTGTTCCAAAAAAAAGAAAAAAAAACAAAGAAAGGACAGAGAAAGCCAGCGAAAATTTTTGCAGCATGGAAATATTAATGACAAAAATACAAAAATTGGAAGCGACAGTGACTAATTTAGTATTTGAAAACAATAATCTAGCTATGGAAAATGACAAGCTTAAAAACAACGCAAACAAACAAAGGACAAAGAAGGAAACCAATGAAAAGGATCATCAAAGCAACAGATTTAGCTCCCTGGCCAACGAAGATGACGAAATGACATCTGACAAATTTAACAATGGTGAAGTATAGGGTGGGCCATATAAAATTTTAAATTTAAAAAGTCAATAAAAAAAAAACGGCTTGATATTTTTCAAAGGTTGAACATTTATTTGAAAGTTTGTTTTATTAAATTTATTTGTGGAAAACAATTTCGGACAAATGACCACCACGGCTGAGTTTACAGTAGCACATCCTATCGACCCAATTTTGGAGTACTTTCTCGATGGTTTCAGGCCTTATGGCAGCAACAGCAGCTTTAATCTCGTACTTTAGATCTTCAATTGTTTCTGGATGGTGGGCGTAACATTTATCTTTAACAGCTCCCCAAAGAAAATAGTCTAACGGCGTTAAATCGCAGCTTTTGGGAGGCCAATTCACATCGCCTCTTTTGCTGATTATGCGATTTTCGAAGATAGGGCGCAAAAGATTGATTGTAGCGGTTGTTGTATGGCACGTAGCACCATCCTGCTGGAACCAAATGTTGTCCAAGTCTTCCTCTTCAATTTGCTCGAAGAAAAATTCGGATAACATTGCGCGATATCGTTCACCATTGATGTTTACGGCGGCTCCTTCTTCATTTTCGAAGAAAAATGGGCCGATGATTCCTCCAGACCAAAATCCGCACCATACAGTAACTCGTTTTGGGTGCATTGGCTTCTCGACAATTACGTGCGGGTTTTCTGAGCCCCAAATGCGACAATTCTGCTTGTTAACGTAACCACCGAGGTGGAAATGAGCCTCGTCTGAAAAGATGATTTTTCGGTAAAATTGATCATCCTCGGTCAAACGATTTTCCACCCAATTTGCGAACTGTAGACGGCTCGGATGGTCAATTGGCTGCAGTTGCTTTACCAATTGAAATTTATATAGCGAGGTCTTTTTGCAAAATTCGTCACAAAGTTGTTCGTGGAATGTTCAATTCTTGCGATCGACAGCGAGTTGACGTGGATGAATTCTCACCAACACTTTCAGCCACAGTCGCAATATTTTCGGTTGAACGCACGGGAAATGAACGTTGACGTTTTGGTTTATCCACCAACAAGCCAGTTTCACGCACACGCTTGAAAAATTGTTGCACAAATTGAACTGATGGCACTTTTTTTCTGTCCATTTTTTTTGTCAAATTTCTCACAGTTTTGGTTGAAGACTCATCACTTTGGAAGAAAGTTTTCAATATTTCCCAGTTTTCTTCTAGCGAATAGCGACCCATTTCGTAAATTTTAGACTTTGTACTGAATATCTGTCACTTTCAAAATGGTATTTGACGTTTCCAATGTCAAAATATAGATAGTTAAAATTTAAAACTCTAGATGGCCCACTCTATATTATCTCAGACCCCTGAAATTACCACCAACAAGGTAAGTACAAATTTTGATATACTTACTAAAATAAGAGAAGACAATTTGAAAAATAAAAAAAGCCAAAAGAGTAAGGACATTACAAATAATGATAAGTTTTCTAAAATTAATAATAACATACCCACTAAAATGACCAAAGAAAAGATACCTCCGATATTTATATATAACCAAAGTGCTAAAAATACAGTACAACTAATCAAAGAAAAATTAGGATTAACCAATTTTACATTAAAAAATTCGAGGTCGAACAAACTTGTTGTTTACACCTATAATATCGAGGACTATACGGAAATTAAAAAACTATTAATTACAGCTAACTCGCAATTCTATTCATTTACTCCGAGGTCCCAAAAAAAGCATTCACTTGTCCTTAAAGGATTAAGTAAAGAAGAATCTGTTGAAGACATTAAAAATTACATCGAAGAAATAGATGATCAAATTAAAGTTAATAACGTTAGCCAACTTCAAACCACAAAATCTAGAGTATCAGGTATAAAACTTCCAATTTTTGTAGTAAGATTACCGACGACAACAGATATTAAAATAATTAAAAATATAAAATATATCAACAACCAAAAGGTATCCTGGGAGAACTTGATAAATACTGAACGAGTTATAAAATGCAAGATGTGCCAAAGGTTTGGCCATACAGCTACCAACTGCCATCTTGGCTATAGATGCGTAAAATGCAGTGAAGACCATTCTCCTGGGAACTGCAGAATAGTCAAAGGAAAAGAAGGACATGAAGCCTTCTGTGTACTCTGTCAGAAAACTGGGCATCCACCTTCATACAGAGGCTGCCCAAGTATAAAGAATTAATTACCAAACTAAAAACCAAAATGGAATCTAAGCGCTCAGAGGTACAAATTAATACTCCAAGACCGGAGTATAACAATTTCATAAGCAATACTACATCATTTGCTGAAATTCTTAAGTCATCAAACAAGAACAAAGTCAATACCCTGCCAGTAAATACTAACAGTGAAACAGTCTCAAATAATACATTAGAAATTCTATTAGGAAAATTTAGATCATTAAAAAAAAAAAAATAGAAGAAAATACTGAAAAAACCAACTTTTTAATGGACTTTGTTTCTTCCCTTAACCATAATGAATAAAACACCTAGGGTTAAGGTTAAATTAAAAGTAACCAACCTAAAATTAAATGTACTTTTTTCCTTTTCTTTTTTTGAAATAGATCTCTATTCTTGTTAAATTTTTTGATTGGATTCTATAAAAAAAAAAATAGTAATTTGGTTTTTTTTTGTAAAAACTAATCTCTATTCTTGATAAATTTTTTGACTGGATTTTATAAAAAAAAATAGTAATTTGGTTTTTTTTTATAAAAACTAATAAGCCTGATAAGGATCATTTGTTAAACTTAAAATTAAATGTATCTTTTTTTCCCCTTTTTTTTGTAAGAGATCTCTATTGTTTTTAAAATTTTTGTTTAGATTTTATAAAAAAAAAATAGTAATTTGGTTTTTTTTTTAAAAAAAATTTAATAAACCAGATAAGGATCATAGTTAAACATATTGTTAGCAAACGATCAGTCTACCGAGTGGCTAGTGTTAGCCCATGTAGCTTTTCTTTATATAAAGAAAATGATTTAATTATAGTTTTTGCATGATTTTAGCTATAAACTTAAATATTGTAACTACTTATTAAGATAAATAAAACATGTTTTTCAATTTCAATTTCAATTTCCACTTCAGTCCTAGTCAATTGCTTACAATGAACATTAAAACCAAGAATTCAAGAATACCAGCAAGACAATTACAGTCATTCCGATCAACGTTAACTCGCTAGTTAATATCAGACGTAGATCCGATCTTATAACATTTCTGGAGCTACATAACCCAGACATAGTGGCTCTCTCCGAGACGAAATTGATCGCCAAGCACAAAATCAGCTTTAAACATTATGACATATATTCCTGCCGCAGTGATGGGACAGCCGTACTTGTAAAAAAGAACATCAACTGCACGCTCATAGATAAGCCTGCTATTAAGCTATTTGAACTAATGGAAACTACAATAGTCCGAATTAATCTAACTAACAACAATAAATTTTATTGTGGAGACTCATCCACTGACAGTAAATGCAGCCCGCTGAATCAAACACAGCCTACGACTGACAACCTACCATTGACAACCAGCTAACCCTACTTGATCACCACGATGTCGAGAGCTTCAACAATGGTGACCCCGGCAAAAAAAGGAAAAAATTTTTTTAACATGATAATTTAACTAGTTAATTAATAAAACATTTTTCTTTTTGTGCATTTGTTATAAACACAAAGTGAAATACATACTTTTTTGGTTAACTAATTGACAAAGTGTCTTCAACAAAAAAAAAACTTTTTTGTGCATTTTACAAAAGGGATAAGCAAAATGCATGCCCTTTTAAATAAGTGAATAAAACAAAAAAACATTTAATGATTTTCATATATTCATAATATATTCATATTCATATAATACACATATTCATAGGAAATATATTTTTAGATAATGATACATTCAGCAAAACAATTGACCAAGTAGACATAAACATAAAAGATTAAATATTTGAAATCGATAAAACTTCAACAAATAATAATATCACAACCACGATTGGCAAACCACACAACAAAAATGTCACTACATAACGAAAAAAAGGAGGAAAACACTAACTCCACGTTGAGTAGTCAACCCGAAAACAATTTCGAGCCGCAAATCATTTCCATCAAGATGCCACCCTTTTGGAATAACAGACCGGATTTATGGTTTTTACAAATTGAATCCATTTTTCGGGTTAAAAAGATCACTTCGTCAAACACACGATATGATCATTTGGTTGCTTCTCTCGACTCAGACACTATGGAACGAGTAGCAGACATAATCTTAACCCCACCAACGTCAGACAAATACGAAACTTTAAAATCCACTTTATTATTGCGTACTCAAGAATCTGACGAAAAAAGGTTGGATGTACTACTCCATCAAATCCATCTCGGCGATTACAAACCTTCTGAGTTGTATAGACATATGGAAGCTCTCACCATCAGAAATGAATTGATCAACAAATCATTATTAAAAAAACTATGGATAAATAAGCTACCAAACTACGTGCAAGCATGCATCATATCCATTGAAACCTCTCAAACGCTTGAAGAAATTTTGGCAATAGCGGACAAAATTTACAACTGCATGCCATCCGCCCAAATTGCGGAGACACGAAAACAACCACCAAATGCAGTCGACATGCTCAGTAACATCTCTACCCAAATAGAGCAACTATCTAGGCGAATACAACGTTTAGAAGCAATACCTAAGCAAAACTCACAATTCATAAAACCAATCGCCGGACAATGCTGGTTTCATCAACGTTTCGGCGATCAAGAAAGAAAATGTGCCCAACCCTGCACCTACACACTGCCACCAAAAAACTAAATGGATCTACGTCGATAGCAGCATCGAACGTAGCACAACCATCACGCCGTCTCTTCATTTTTGACAACACAACCAACCTAGAATTTCAAATTGACACAGGCGCAGAAGTTTCTGTCATTCCAAAAAGCAAATTTCCATCATTCAAAACTCAACAACATTACAAGCTAATCACAGCAAGTGGTTCCCCCATCAACACTTTCGGCACAAAACAACTCACCGTAGATTTAAATCTACGACTCAAATTTGATCACACTTTCGTGGTAGCAGCCGTCGATCATGCTGTTTTGGGAGCCGATTTTCTCTACAAATACAACCTCTCAGTAAACATGAGAGATAGAAAATTAAAACACGAATCAAATTCACCTTGTGTCAATTGCGTAGCACGATCAACCAACCCAAGTTCGCAAAAGCCACACATCTGTAACGATCAATATGGTCAAATACTAGAACAGTATCCAGCTCTCGAAGCTCCTCCCGATTTCACGGCAAAAGTCAGCCACAACACAGTTCACCGCATAATTACAAACGGGTATTTACCGGCAGCGCGACCACGAAGACTAAATCCAATGAAACTTCAAATAGCAAAAGCAGAGTTCGAATCAATGGTTCGCGTAGGCATCTGCCGCCCTTCGTCTTCACCTGTAGCCTCACCACTACACATGGTCCCAAAAAAAGATTCAACAAACTGGAGACCATGCGGCGATTAAACTCGGTAACACAATTCGACAAATATCCCTTGCCGAATATCAACGACTTAAACATACAATTGCATGGTTGCACAATTTTCTCCAAAATAGACATCGTCAGGGCCAAATTCCGGTAGCACCTGAAGATATATTCAAGACCGCAGTTACAACACCATTTGGATTATACGAATTCGTACGAATGCCGTTTGGGGTAATGAATGGCACCCAAACCTTCCAACGATTCATAAATGAAGCCTTACAAGGCTTAGACTTCCTGTTTGTGTACGTCGACGATATCCTTATTGGAAGCAAATCACCGGAAGACCACAAAATACACCTACATCTTCTATTTTCACGATTGATAAAATTCAGAATTTGCCTCAACCCCGACAAATGCATACTGGGATGTTATGTAGTCAAAACTTCGTTTGATGGTCTCTAAAAGGTTAGTAGGAGGGAAGGGTTCTTTTGAATAGAGATACTCAGTTTTACCCCTAGAAAGTTTATTTTCAGAACGTATATAAAAATTTTCCAATGCTTGAATTAAACGGTGAATAAAGTTCCCTCTTTTTTTGGGTGTTCATTTCCCTTTCAAGTGGGTGGCGTTGTATAATCCCCGCCTATTGGAATGCTCTTTCAACTCCAGAAGTTCTGCTATCAATGCCTTTTTGGTGCAGAGGTTCGACTCTGCAACTATCTCCTCATGCTTGATGGCAATCAACTTGCGTAAACGCACTCGGACTCCGGCTCGCCTTTTCTTCCCTTTTTGCTTCTTAGGGCCAGTAGCGGGTTCAGGGGACGTTGGTAGGGGTGGTGTGGCAACTGGATGAGTCTGCCGGTATACCAGGACTTCCTCTTGGCGTCGTAACTGACGTCGCCGATATTCTTCTAAAGAAATCGGCCGTGGTCCTGCCTGGGGGTCGGCGGCCAGGGCGTTCCTTAGGTCCTCATTCTGTATGTGAACAGGGGCCATGTTTCGTCGCCTAGGGTAGACATTGTTTTTAGGTATTAGTTTTCAGTGTATGGGGGTTATAAATGGCAACCCCGTGGGGTTCTGCCGGACTTACCTCTGAAGGTTTATAAGGCCTCCTAGCAAAGGGCCAGAATTCTTGCACTGTTGTTTTTGTTTTTCTTTTGGGCTTACCTCTTTTCTATAACGTTTAAATTTCCTTTGCGCAAATTTCACAAATTTAAACAATGTTTCTTTAGCGTTTTTAATTTTATTTACAAAAATTTCAATTATTTATACAATTTTTCTTTAACACAAATCTCAATTATTTAGACAATTTTTTCTTTAACGTTTCTAATTTTGTTTCCACAAATTTCAATTATTTAGACAATTTTTCTTTAACGCAAATTTCAATTATTTAGACAATTTTTTCTTTAACGTTTCTAATTTTGTTTCCACAAATTTCAATTATTTAGACAATTTTTCTTTAACACAAATTTCAATTATTTAGACAATTTTTTCTTTAACACAAATTTCAAGTATTTAGACAATTTTTCTTTAACGGTTATAATTTTATTTTGATAACTTTCTACTCCTAGCAAAGTTAGGCCGGTTTCAGCTGTCTTGCTAGCACTAGAATTACCAAAATAATTGATTCTATAAAAGAAAAGTACTTTCTTTTATAGTACATTTTATCCCATGCGATATACGTTTTTTCGCATGCTATATTTTTTTTGTGTCAGAAAAGCAATATTATTTTATGCTACTTTGGCAAAAACAATATTGCTTTTCTGACCCAGTTTATTGACTTCTCACTTTTACTTTCTTACACTTATACCTTCTTACAACTATACCTAATTTACGTATTTTTTACCTATACCAGGGGTCGGCAACCTGCGGCTCGCGAGCCACATGCGGCTCTTTGGATGTGAAGCTGCGGCTCTTTGGATGTGAAGCTGCGGCTCTTTAGTTCCATACGCAGATATTATTAATTTCATCAACAAAAAAAAAAAAGCATTTAAAAACCGTTCTGAATCGTTTCACCATGTTTACCCACTGTTAGCCACTTGTACTCCTTTATCAAAAAAACAAAAACAAAGATATCATACTTTCTCAAAAACAAAACACAACGATCTGATATTGAATTGCTGTGGGGGTGCAGCTAAAGTAGACATTCTTTACACACGTCTGGGTTATATTTTTATTGATACCTAACAAAATTTTAAATGGTTCGGATTCAATGTTTGAAAATTTGAAATCAAAAAACAAAAAAATTAAATAAACAAAATGTTTTGCCTTTTTCTACTTCTTTAGGAGTTCGGTTTATTTTGATTTTAGCATTGCTTGTGTTGTTATATTCTCTTTTAATATGTAAGAGGCTGACACTAAATTTTTCTTTTCTTTAATCACTCTTGACTTGATCCGTTTGAGGTTTTATTTGATTTCTTACTCAGCTTTTAGGAAAAAAGAAAAAATATTGGCAGCAAATATAGCAACAACAATAATATATCGTTAAATTTGAAACATTAACATTTATAAGAGATTGAAATATTTGTGAGGGACAAAACCTTAAATATATATTCTGTTTGAGGATAATCAAAGTAAATCAAAGATTTCTGAAAAAAACGAACTATCATGTGTTCATTTTATTGGTGTTAATTAGACGATTGAAAAAAGTGAAATTTTTGTTTTATTTGATATAATAAAAAAAGAGCGGTTTCTTAATAGTTTAAATAGTGTAAATTTTCAGACATATGACTTTTTGCTCTTGTTGCTTTTTAAAAAATTAAATATTTAAAAATTTTAAATATTTCAAATAGTTAAAATATTCCGAAAATAGTGTTTGTTCCTTATTTTCGGAAATATATTTAATATATTTCATTATACAGCTTCACGTCTGTATTTACGTAGGTATATATCGACATAGTAAATAATTGGAAAACTTGTCATCAGCTGTGTTAAATAACAAAATAATAATTTTACAGCATGGCATCTACAAAAAAAAAGAGAAGAACTGAAGAAGAAAATCGAGAATTCAATCCGGATTGGACAGAATCGTTTGCTTTCATATGCAACTCGGATGGCTTTCCGACTTGTCTCATTTGCCACGAAAAACTCGCACACAATAAGAAATCAAATTTGGAAAGACACTTCATTACAAAACATAGCCAGTTTGCTAGTAAATATCCTGCCGGTGAAGAACGAAAAAAAGCTGTTGACGAGCTCAAAAAACAAAAACTGCAATCAAGTTCTATGTTAAGTAACTGGGTGCAATCTACAAGTAATGTTAATCTGGCAAGCTTCGTGGTATCACTAGAAATTGCAAAAAAAGGCAAACCATTTACAGATGGTGACTATGTGAAAGAATGCTTCATACGTGCATCTGAAGAATTGTTTCGCGATTTAAAAAACAAACCAGAAATCTTACAAAAAATCAAAGATTTGCCACTCTCCGCTAAAACAGTACAGGATAGAATAGCTAAAATGTCTTCAAATGTAACATATTTGCAGGTGGAAGATATTCAACTTTCTTCTGCCTTATCACTTGCTATAGATGAGTCTTGCGACATAAATGACACGGCACAAATCGCCCTTTTTGTCAGGTATATGTCTTCCCAAGGTCCAAAAGAAGAACTTTTAGGATTGTTACCACTTTCGGGGCAAACTAGAGGGGAAGATATAGCGAATGCTGTGCAAAAATGCCTGGAAGACAATAACGTTGATTTAAATAAAATCGTTTCAATAGCAACTGATGGAGCCAGAAGTATGACAGGAAAAAATAAAGGCGCAACAAGAATTCTTCAGAGTAAAATAAACCACGAAATTCTTACGTTTCACTGCATAATACACCAAGAAGCGCTTTGTGCTCAAGCATTTCCGGCTGAAATAGTTGACGTCATGAATTTGGTAATCAAGATTACTAACAGCATTTTGTCAAAAGCACTCTACCATCGTCAGTTTAAAGAATTTTTAAATGAAATGGAGACTCAGTACTCCGACCTCCTTCTTTACAATAAAGTGCGATGGTAAGGTAAGGTGTTGAAACGCTTTGCTTTGTGCTTTAATGAAATAAAAACATTCCTCAATGAAAAAGGCATTTATCACCCTGAATTAGAGAACGATAAATGGTTGCAAAAATTTTACTTTATGGTGGATATCACATCAAAATTAAATGAGCTTAATCAAAAATTGCAGGGAAGGGGAAATCCAGCCTATGTTTTGGTGGAAGAATTGGTATGTTTCGAAGAAAAATTAATTCTTTTTGCAGAAGATATTTAGAGTGGTAAATTACTTCATTTTCCATTTTTAAAGCAATATCGCGATAAGACCAGTGCTACTGCTGACATGAGTTATTTCAGCACAGTTATAAAAAAAATTAAAGATGAATTTGCTGACCGATTTGAGCAATTCAAAACTAACAAAATCACTCTAGCATTCATAGTAAATCCTCTCAACACAAATACTAACGAAATGCACATTGAGCCATTTGGAATTGATATTGGGTCTCTAGAACTGCAATTGATCGATTTAAAAAGTAAAGCTTTGTAGAGTGGGAAATTTACAGAGTTGAAAAGAAAGTTGGAAGAGTTGGAGGTCCAGAAATGTATGTACGTAACGAACCAAAAATGGACAGCTTTGAAAGAAATCCCGCGAGTGGAGGCACTCATATTCGATGCCTGGAATAGCCTCCCAGATTGCTACAATGAGGTGAAGAAGTTGGCTTTTGGAGTGCTGACTATTTTCGGATCTACATATTCGTGCGAGCAAGCATTCTCTTGTATGAATATAATCAAAAGTAAACAAAGAAGCCAAATAACAAATGAAAACTTAGAGTCGTGCTTGAAGCTGAAAACAACAAGTTATGAACCAAATTTATCAAAAATTTCTAAAACTATGCAAAGCCAACGCTCCCATTGAATTTGATTACTCAATTTTTTGCTTAATTGTTTTAATTTTTTACTTAAATAATAAGTAATTATCCATATGTCATATATATATAACTTAATTTGTTGTGAAAATCACTACTTATATCTGAATAAATAGATATTTTTTCTAATAAATAAATAGATTATTTTTTTTTTTGATACTCTTTATTTTTGCCTAGAAAAATATTTGTGGCTCTTTAAAAACTTTGAAATTTTGTAAATTGTAATTTTTGGCTCTTCAGGCTCAAAAGGTTGCCGACCCCTGACCTATACATTCTTAATTTTATATTGGCAGGCGGTAATATTTTTATATGAATTATTATTTCCCAATTAATATGCATATAATTTACACTAATACCTTTACATATGGGAGGTATTCATTTAAATTAAAGCTTTGAGCTTTATCATACGTAATATGCATATAATTTGCATATAATTGATGATAACACTAATACCTTTACATATGGGAGGTATTCATTAAAGCTTTGAGCTTTATCATATAGTTTGCTCTTTTCTGGCAAGATCACTCTCTTAATTTGTAGGGAGTGTTTAATTTTTCCTTTTGTTTTTTTTTTTGTTAAAAATTCATTCCTAATTGGTCGCTTAATACATAGCGCCATTTTGTTCCTAACTTAATTAATTAATAAGGTTTTTGAATACTTAAAGTATGTATAAATAGTTAAATTTGACTTAAAATTTGGCTAACAGGGAAAATCCACTGTTGTATTTTTAGCACATCACATAACAAAAGAAGGTATCCACCCATCGCTGGATAGAATCAAAACAATCGCAGATTTCCCAGCACCAAAGTCAGCAAGAAATCTACAACGCTTTTTAGGAATGATCAACTTCTATTATCGCTTCATCCCACACATATCAAGTATAGCAGCACCTCTATATGACCTCATAAAAATCAACAGCAACAAAAAAGACAAAACTACCTTCGAATGACACAGAGTTCACGAATCAGCTTTCAACAAGCTCAAAGAAGGTTTACAAAAACACATCCAAATCCGGAGGCAAAGATAAGCATATGGGTGGACGCTTCCACCGACGCAGTTGGCGCTATTCTACAACAAGAAGAAAACAATCAATGGAATCCCATCAGCTTTTTCTCCAAACGACTAAAACCTCCAGAACAAAAATACTCAACCTTTGACAGAGAACTCCTAGGGATCTATCTGGCCGTTAAGAAGTTCAGATATTACGTAGAAGGAAGAGCATTCACAATTTACACGGATCATAAACCGTTAACGACAGCAATGTCCACATTATCGGAAAAAACTCCAAGACAAACAAACCATTTACAATTCATATCACAATTTACAAACGACATACGTCACATAAAAGGTTCAGAAAACACGGTAGCGGACACCTTATCAAGATCCCACATTAATTCGTTAGAACCAGTCGCAAAGTACAATCTCAAACTACTCGCTTCCGCCCAGGAAAAAGATGATGAATTTAAAAAAATGTTAAGCAATAACAAGAAAACCAGTTACTATTTGGAACTCGTGCACTCGTCACCTGAAGATGTCAAAATCTGGTGCGAGGTTTCCACCAACACTAAAGAAGAATTACGACGGCCGATCTTCGAACTCATACACAACCTTTCGCATCCGAGCATCCGAACAACATGTAAATTAATATGTGTAAAATACTTTTGGCCGAACATGAACAAAGTTGTAAATTTGTGGACCAAAACTTGCCTAAGATGCCAAAAGGATAAAGTACACCGACACACCAAATCTCCACTTGGAAATTTCGACCCTAAGACAGCAAAATTCGAACATATACACTTAGACATAGTTGGTCCGTTTCCACCATCAAATGGACACAGCTACATACTCACCATGAAAGACCGCTTTTCACACTGGCCTGAAGCCATACCTCTTCGAAGCATCAATACCGAAACCATAGCAGAGGCATTTCTACGCAACTGGATTTCTCGATACGGAGTACCCAGAATCATAACAACCGATCAAGGCACTCAGTTCGAGTCTCTCTTGTTCAAGGAAATAAACAATGTCGTAGGATGTCATAGAATACGAACCACCGCATACCATCCGCAAGCCAACGGCTGCGTCGAACGCTTCCACCGCCAGCTTAAAGCAGCCATAATCACCAGCGTAGAACTTAAAAGTTGGTTTCACAACTTACCGTGGATCCTTTTAGGCCTACGATCGGCATTAATAGAAGAGCTCAATGTCGCACCAGCTCAAATGGTCTACCGACAATCTTTGAGACTACCTGGCGAGTTCATAGCATCTGACTCAACTCAAAATGTTCAACTCACCTCTGCAACAGCAAAAGATCTACTAGCATCCTTCCAAAACGTGGCCCCAAAACCCGAAAATCATCGAACACAGCCGAGATTTTTTATACCACAAGACGTCAAAGTCAAAGTCATGGCATACCAAACACTAATAAGGCCGGTACTTACCTATGGATGCCCAACGTGGTTCAACATCAGTGATGGAAAAATGGAATCACTAAGAAAATTTGAAAGAACATGCCTGAGGTCATGTACAAATAAAATTTTTTTCAAAATCATCAGGGTACACGAAATATATTATAAATCGAAGGCTATATGATACTGCACGTATTGGTCGAATCGACAATCACATAATCAAGTTAATTCGTAACTTTATTAAGAGGTCATCAGCAAATTCTTCAAATCACTTAATATATGGACCTTATGAATACATGAATGAAGAATTCTATAAAAATATTAAAAACAATGGTTATATACCTCCAAAATTCTTCAAAAAATTGGATGAAGAAGGACTCATCCAGGATATATCAACAGATATTCCATTAATTTATCATGCTCATAGGCCTCGCATGAAACAAACCATAAGCCACGACACACAACTACTGTTAAATCAGAACAATTTCCGATTTGATACCTCCATACCAAAGTTTGACAAATTAGAAAGAAGCGAAAGCATAAATACGAATGGTTGGACCATCACTAGATCTTCAAGTAAATTATATACAAGAAAAATGCTTAGTTTATATAACTTTGATAGTAAAGCATTTATTGTACATCAGGCAAAACTGCATGTAATTTCTTAAAAAATTTTTTTTCTCTTTTTTATTTATTTAGACTTTTTTTGTTTTGTTTGTTTTTATTTTTGTTTAATCATTTATTTCTTCTTTTTTTGTTCGCTTTTTTTTCATCAGTATTCTAGATGCAGTTTTGTCAGAGAAAGAAAGGTTCTAAGTTTAAATCCCAGAAAAGCAATCTAAAATCAAATGTATTTTTTTTTCTTTTTTTATAATGTTAAAGCGATCTCTATTCTTTTTTTAAACTTTTTTGCTTAGATTTTTATAAAAAAAAATAGTAATTTGGTTTTTTTTTATGAAAAACTAATATTTTATAAAACGATCAATTAAAATAATATTGTTAGTAAGCAATTTTTAAATGAATAGTCTACCGAGTGGCTAGTGTTAGCCCATGTAGCTTTTTTTTATATATAAAAGTAAATGACCTAATTATAGCTTTTTGCATGATTTTAGCTATAAATATAAATATTGTAAATAGTTATTAAGTTAATGAAACATATTTTTCAATTTCAATTTCAATTTTCACTTCCGTCCTCAGTTTTGGTTTGATAGCCAAAGTGTAAGGACGTATTTAATTTTGCTCCGGTTTTTATTAAAGTTCAAAAGTTAAGTTCAAAATTAAATTTAGTTAGATTACAATAATCGATTTTTCTTAAAGCCAACAAAAACAAAAACTTTTTTTTTCCTACCTGCGGATTAAATTTAATCCGTTAGGGGATTAATTTCTCAGTGATAGTGAAAATTGTGAACATTTAAAATTGCCGTATAGATACTAAAAGAACTAATTTAATCCCTTATGGGATTAATATAATATCATAATATCATAATAATAAAACAGTTTTTAAATATAACAAGTGAATGTGCATCAAGGGATTAACTTAATCCCTCATTAGGGAATAAAAATATTTAAACATTTTTAAAATAAATCTAATAGGGTGATCATAGGATTTAATGGATTAAATTTAATCCCCTAGAGCAAGGGTGGCGAACCTATGGCACGCGTGCCACAAGTGGCACGTTTGAAAATTTTGATGGCACGCACAAAAAGAAAGTTATTTTTTTTATATGTTATCTTTTTTGATAGAAATGAAATTATTAATCTACACTTAATTTATAGTAACAAAAATATTCCTAAATAATAATAGTCCTAAAGAACAAGAAAACTTTTATTCTATACTCTAGGGCAGCGATTCCCAAAGTGTGTTCCACGGAACCCTGGGGCTCCGCCAAAAAGTTTAGGGGTTCTGCGTGACATATTTTACTTCATTAAAACAAAATAAGAATGGTATTTAATAAATTAACATTTCTGTTATATTACCTTTAATATAATAATATAAATAATGTAACTTATTTATTTATAATGTAAGTATAAATTCTTGTATAATAATTGTTATACTACTTGTTATTATGATTTTTAATGTTTTAATTTCAATCATCAATGATGTCAACTCTCAAATTAAATTATTAATTACCAATTGATGAAAATTTTTACTTTCACCGTATTTTGAAAACTAAATTTCACTGCCAAACTATTCATGGTTATTGTTATTTGCAGCCTGACTCCTTCCCCTGACTCCTATCGACTGACTATACTCGCAATTCTAGTCGTCACTACAAGCAAACGAGAAAAAAGTTCACATACGCAATTCCGCTACGTGCGTGATTCATCTATATCAGGCACCCATCAAGCAAATAAGATCTGTGGCTTTTCTTTTGTCATCTAGCACACACATGATGGAATTGCCTGCGGCACATATATACATAAATAGAACAAGAACAAAAAATAATCGTAGGCACGTGTTAACAACAAAAGGGTAAGTGAATTGAAGAGGAAAAAGAAATTAAAAAATGTGCCTGGGTTCGTTCCTCGGAAAATTTACAATCCACCACTGAAAGCATAAGCATTGAAAGCAATTCGAGCTTCAGCAAAATTTATGAAATTTTTTACATAACTGATCGTAAATCACTGATCGTGAGTTAGGCTGTTACTTTAAATCTAATATAAATATTTTTTCAAGTGAACAGAAATTTCTTATTTCTCTTGTGACTTTATAAATCAGGTAGGACTATAAATAGTTTTTATAATTAATCCATTATACTGTGTAACATTTTTATTATTTTTGTTAAATAAAGAATAATTACCCTTACAATGGATCGATGGTTGAAATATGGGTCGTTAAAGAAAACTGATGTTAGTATTAATGTAAAAATCGCGGAATCTACAGGTAAAGGCATTTTGGAACCCGCAATGGCATCAACTTCAAGTTGCTACAGCCTCATATTCCAACTCATATTCCAACCTGTCTAATTCTGGACAGGTATCAACGAAGAGACGTAAATATAATACAAGTTACCTGTCGTTTGGATTTACTAGTACTGGTGACGAGGAGGCTCCAGATGCGGTTTGTTTGCTTTGCAACAAAATATTGGCAAACAGCTGCTTAGCACCAGCAAAACTACTGAGGCATTTGGAAAAAATCACCCAACAGATAAAGGCAAGGATATTACTTTCTTTAAAAGAAAACTTGAAATCCATAATAGTTCCAAGAGTTTTATGATAAAAAAATTCAAAACAGATAATCAAAAGATAACGAAAGCGTCTTATAAAGTATCTTACTGTATTGCTCTAGCAGGCAAGGCACATGTTATTGGCGAATCACTTATTAAACCTTGCGTTCAAGATATCGTTTCATGTGTATTGGGTGAAGGGTATAGTAAACAAGTTGAAAGTGTGTCTCTTTCAAGCAATACTGTTAAAAGGCGTATTAAAGATATTGCCGATGACATTGAAAAAGAACTCATTTCACGGATGCAAGCATGTGACGCTTATGCATTACAGCTAGATGAATCCACAGACGTTGCAGGATTAGCGATTTTGCTTGTTTTCGTTCGGCATGATTTTTATAAAAACATTGAAGATTTGCTTCTATGTGAAAGTGTGAATATTAACACCACGGGGGAGAATATATTTAACTGCATTAATAATTTTATGACAACGCATGAAATTGACTGGGGAAAATGTATTGAAGTATGTAGCGATGGAGCAAAAGCAATGACAAGAAAAGTGAGTGGTGCTGTAGCACGGATTATTTTAGTTTTTGTTTTGTATTTTCATTCAATATTTCTATGATGATGATGATCAATATTTCTTTTTTTTATTTTTTTAATTCAATAAAATCTGAAATACCCAAATAATACTTGTTTTATTTATTATCAGCTATTAAAATTTGAAAAGTGGTTGCATAAAAAATATTTAGGATTCCGCACTCACTGGCAACAAATTTGGGTGTTCCACGACCAAAATAGTTTGGGAAACGCTGCTCTAGGGCCTTGAGTGTTAGTATATCGCTCATACTAAAAGGTTTAAAACTGAAAAATTAAAACTTTCCAAGTAAGTGTGTGTAATAAAACTTTTGTGTCATTAGTTACTAAAGAAAAAAAAATTTAATAGCTAAATTAGATAATTGGCAATTGACATGAGTGATATGGAGAACAATATTTCGGATCAAGGTCCAAATATTTTACCCAAAAAACGCAAAAAAGACAAAAAATCTGACAACAGCTTATTCAGCATTGATGCGTTAGCACAAAAATAAAGGATCCGGAAGCATCAGTTACAAATTTGGTATTCCAAAACGACAACTTAGCAATGGAAAATGATAAGTTGAAACAAAAATTATCAGGCAAATCTAGCAGCAAAACTAAACCAAAGAAGGATGTCTCAGAAAACGAACAACAAAGAAACAGGTTTACCCCATTGGCTAATGAAGAAGATGAAATCTTACCAGATGTCAGTCAAAATGGTCAAGTATATTCTCAAACCCATGATATACCCTCAAAGCAGGTAAGTACAAATGTTGATATTCTTATTAAAATAAAAGAATAAAATTTAAAAAAAAGAAAATCAGAACAGACAGTAAAATTTAATATAAAAACTAAAAAAACGAAAGAAACGGAAGAACAGCAAAAAATCAACCAAACGCTAGTTAAGGAAAAGATGCCACCCTTAATAATATATAACCAGAATGCTAAGGACACGGTTCAATTAATTAGGACCAAACTAAATATTAAAAACTTCTCAATTAAAAATTTAGTTTCAGGCAATTCAATTTTAAATACTCTGAATATAGATGATTATACCAAAGTAAAAAATCTTTTGAAAGAAGCTAACTCCCAATTTTATTCATATACTCCCAAATCACAAAAAATGAAATCTCTGGTCCTAAAGGGCTTGAATAAGGATGAAACTGTATCGGATATTAAAAACTACATAGAAGAAGCAGATGCATCAATCAAAATTGACCACATTAACCAACTACAACCCACTAAATCAAGGATGTCGGGAATTAAGCTTCCAATTTTCATAGTGAGATTCCAGACAAGTCAAGATATTAAAATTGTGAAAAATCTAAAATACATCAACTACCAGAAAATCAGATGGGAAGATCTAATTAATACCGAAAAAGTCATACAGTGCAAAATGTGCCAAAGATTTGGACATACAGCCAGCAATTGTAACCTAGGTTATCGCTGTGTTAAATGCAATGAAAATCATGATCCTGGTTTCTGTCAAGTAATAAAAGGGAAAGAAGGATATGAAGCTTTCTGTGTCCTCTGCCAGAAAAACGGTCATCGAACGTCGTACAGAGGCTGCCCGAAATACAAAGAATTAATCGCCAAAATGAAAAATAAAATGAATACTCAGCGATTATCCAAACAATCATCCAACCCAAGGCCAGAGTACAGCAACTTTGTGAATAAAAACACCTCATTCGCTGATGCAATTAAAAACAACAACACGAATAATCCAACGTTCAGGCCAGTAAATGCAGGAACATCTAATGAAGCTAAATACAATAATACCATGGAAATATTACTCGGAGAATTCAGAAGTTTAGAACAAAAAATTGAAGAAAACAACCAAAAAACAAACTTTTTAATGAATTTTGTCACCTCTTTAAATCATAATGAGTAGAAATCTAAACCTCTCTAGCATCTCTCTTAGTATAATTTTCCTAAACATCAACTCACTAATCAACATACGAAGAAGAGATGACTTCGCCTTTTTTTGAAAAACAATGACCCAGACATCGTAGCTCTCTCAGAAACCAAACTAAGTAGCAAATATAATATATATTTTGAAAATTATACCGTTTTTAGGAATGATACTCGTAGGCCTAATTCTTCTCGTAGTGGTGGTACCACCATAATCTTGAAAAACGATATTCCAGGCGTACATTATTTTAACTCTAAAATTAACTCCTTTAAAATTGTAGAAACTACCATTGTTCAACTAAAACTAAAAAATAAAAAAAAACTTATTTCTGATTTCAATTTATATTCCCTATAAAAAAGCTAACCCTACTAGCTACAGCTTGATAATCGAGAAAACTTTTATTTAATCATGGGCGACTTCAACGCCAAACACAAAAATTGGAGCAACACCACTGTTGTAGGGGTTGCTTTCTCAATACATTCATGAAAGAAAAAGAACTCGTATACAGAATTTCTCTATACCATTCATCAGTTCCTTCTATTCCAGCAGATGGGTCATTTTTGGACTTAGTAGTAGCTGACAAACGCTTTGATATTCAAACGTTTAACAATAACCACAAACAGGTAGACACCAAAGCATATAATAGCGATCACCTTGCTCTTTCCTTCCGATTAAAATTGCATGAAGAGCTAGAACTGACCTTATTAGAAGATAAACAACACATACGAACACATAAATTTTACGCAAATTTCAACCGATGGCCAGGATCTCCTAGTTAGAGCCAATATTGATTTAAATCATCTTGATTTTGACCAACATACCAATTCTTTTATAGTTAACAATACTTCAGATTGCCTTCAGAAAATTCATTCAAAAAATCAACACCTTAGCGACGAAACAACAAAACTTTGGGTTTCCTCCACTTCATCAAATTTTAGGGTACCTCATAGATTTTCTTTTAACTCTGATTTTCCTGCCAATAGCGAAGATATCGATTCTTTTTATGAAAACCCCTTGTTTATTACCGAAAAAAATTTAAGTCTTCTGTTTTCTCTACTGAAAAACAAAACTTCTGTAGGTTGTGATGATATCCCGAATATAGTCTTAAAAAACCTCCCATATCAAGTTGTTAAACAATACTGTATATTGTTTAACAATATTTTCAATAATGCTTACTATCCAACCACCTGGAAAATGGCAAAAGTTTTACCATTATTAAAAAAAAATAAAAATAATAATAATCCTTCTAATTTCAGACCCATCAATTTTCTACCTACCATCAGCAAGGTTTACGAGAAAATCATCAACGCACTTGTTGACGAGTGTGAATTACTCCACATCATTCTAGAAAATCAGTTTGGTTTCCGCAAACATCACAGCACAACACACGCAATAAATCGGCTGGCTTCCGATATCCAACGAAATTTAAACATTAAATACTGTACAGGAGCTGTTCTAATTGATTTAGAAAAAGCCTTTGATACTGGTATATTGAAAATAGGAAGAAAAGACTAGAAAAGCCTGCCACGATCTGTTAAAACTTTTAAAACATGAAGGCTGTGATGTACCAGTATGTAGCAGAACTTTATTGCAATCCAAAATAGACAGTTTGCAGATAAGTACTATTTTACCAGGCAAATATTTACATTTTGGCTTAAAAAAGTCTTGAGTTTCCTAATTTAACATTACCCGAATCCATGGATACCCTTCATTTAAATATTGGAGTAGATGGTTTGCCCCTTTTTAAGAGCTTGCGCCAAACTTTGTGGCCGATATTAGGAGCTGTTGCTGGTTTTAAGAATATAAGACCATTTTTAATTGGAGCGTATTTAGTGCCCTCAAAAACAGCACAAGTGTCCGAATTTTAAAATGAATTCGTGGAAGAGTATCAGCTATTAGAAAGCTCTGGAGTTCGAATTGATGGTAAACCCCGATTACTGAAAATTCGACTATTCGTCTGTGATGCACCAGCCAAAGTATTTCTCATGGGGGTTGTTGGACACACGTCTTCAAATGGCTGCACTAAATGCACTCAAAAGGGCAAAAAAGTGTTTGATGCGCTTACGTACAGCACTAGAGTTTCGACACTGCGAACTGATTTAAATTTTAAAAATCGGACCGATAAAAACTTTCATAGCCTACACTTCCTATCGGATATGCATCCATTGGAGAGTATACATATCAACATGATTTCGCAATTTCCTTTGGATGTGATGCATCTAATTGATTGGGGCGTAATGAGAAAAATCTTAAGATGCATTTGGACAAATTGTCTGTTAGAATATACAAAAATTATTCTAACATATACTATAGTAGGCTCAAATAAAAGTAGGCTATGAACCTGCTCTATATAAATAGAGAGCTGTCAATAGTTTGTAGTGAGTTTTTGTTTTGTTTTAATAATGTAAAGAGGATATGCTCTTACTAATAAAGTAAATATAATAATAAATAAATTGTGTTTCATTAATTAAATAACTAATAGGTTATGGGCCCAGAGAGCGCCATTGTTTATTAAGTGATTTATTTAAAAATAAAAAAATAAAAACATAAAAAAATAATAATAATAAAAAAATTATAAAAATATTCTATTTAAAGTTTACACGTGGACCAAGCCTAAATACCGGTGTGAGGCTGCACTGGACGTGTCAACTTTAATAATTTATAATAGGATAAAATTAATACAATTGTTAAATAAATAATAATATTTATAAATTATAAACTAAAATAAACAGTAGTGAAATTATAATTTTTTTGCTACAATAATAATAAAAAAAAAATTAATTCAAATTAAAATTAATAAAAATAAAATAAATAAAGGATTGATTATTATAAGTGATAATGAATAATTCAAAAGTTAAAAGAAACATAAAACTCTTTGATGGTGAAAAGTACAGTGTATGGAAATTCCGGATTCGTGCATTACTGGGTGAATTAGATGTGTTAAGTGTGATTGATGATCAAATTCCAGAAATGCTAGATGCCACCTGGAATGAAGCTGAACGTATTGCGAAAAGTGTAATTGTAGAGTATTTATCGGACTCATATCTTAGTTTTGTTAAATCAGAGAGTACCTGCAAGAGAAATATTGCATAGTTTGGATGTAATATATGAACGTAAGAGTATTGCAACGCAATTAGCTATTCGAAAAAAATTACTTGGACTAAAATTGAGTGGTGATACAGTTTTAATTAAACATTTTTTCGTTTTTGATGATTTCATCACAGAATTATCTGCAGCAGATGCACATTTAGATGAGACAGATAAAGTATCACATTTGTTGCTTACTCTTCCATCGACTTATGATGGTATAATAACAGCCATTGAAACATTATCAGAAGATAACTTAACTTTAACTTTTGTGAAAACAAGACTTTTAGACTATGAAATCAAATTGCAGAATGAAAATCGTGAAACTTCTGGAAAAGTTCTTTATGTTGAAAATCCAGACAAAAGTTACTCTAATAAGAAATTTTATCGTGAAAATTCAAAGTCAATTAAATATAAACAAACAGGCAGAAACAAGTTTCAATCATCAAAACTAAACAAAGTATTAAAAAAATGCCACCACTGCGGTAGAAAAGGCAATATAAAGAAAATCTGTTTGTACTTTAAAAGATTAGTTCAGTACAATGAAAATCCAAACAATATTATGGAACGTAGAAGAACAGTTCAGACAGTACAAATTAGTCAGTCAGCAGCTGAAAATAATTCTGGTTTTGCGTTTATGGTTGAAGTGAACCAATCAAATAATTATGATAATAATAAAATAACATTTCTCTTGGATTCTGGAGCAACAGCACACCTTATAAATAGAGATGATCTATTTAGCAGCTTTAAAAGTCTAGAACAACCATGGAAATTTTCAATAGCAAAAGTAGGAACCTATATATCTGCAACGAAGATTGGAACAATAAACATGAAAAGTAATATGGGAGTTCAAGGAACCCTAGAAAATGTATTCTATTGTCCAGATATTCCATGTAACCTGTTATCTATTAAAAAAATGCAAGAAGCAGGATTAAAGGTAGTATTTGATAAAAATGGTTATCAAATAAGTAAAAACGGTAAGATAATAACCAACGGTGAGTCTTTGAATGGACTATATTTTATTGATTTTATAGTTAATAAGAATATAATTAATACAGCATATATAATATATAATATATAATATATAATAGGTGCATATTTGGATAAAATATGTTGGGGTGACGCAGTTCTTACTGCTACATACTTGATAAATATAAGTCCATCGAAAGCACTTAAAATAAACAAAACACCATATGAATTGTGGCATAATAAAAGGCCACAACTTAAGTACTTAAAAGTTTTTGGTAGTACAGTATATGTTCATAATAAAACCAGTAAAACAAAGTTTGATGAAAGATCATGGAAAGGTATACTGGTAGGATATGAACATAATGGTTATAGAGTATGGGATATTTAAAATGAAAAATATGTCATAGTTAGAGATATTATTGCAGATGAAACGAATAATCCTTCTAATTTCAGACCCATCAATTTTCTACCTACCATCAGCAAGGTTTACGAGAAAATCATCAACGCACTTGTTGACGAGTGTGAATTACTCCACATCATTCTAGAAAATCAGTTTGGTTTCCGCAAACATCACAGCACAACACACGCAATAAATCGGCTGGCTTCCGATATCCAACGAAATTTAAACATTAAATACTGTACAGGAGCTGTTCTAATTGATTTAGAAAAAGCCTTTGATACAGTATGCACAGATGGACTAACTGCAAAATTAATTAAACACAATTTCAAAGAATATATCATTGCATCAATTCATAACATGATAAAATGGAAAAGCTTTAAAATCACTGCTGGACAGTATACCAACGAAAAAACCTTCTCTATTGAAGAAGGGTTTCAACAAGGAACTATTAACTCTCCTGTCCTTTTTAATATATATACAGCTGACTTGCTGCGCAAGACAGAAAACTCAATTGCATTTGCTGATGATCTCGTCGTCTATAACAGCAATAAAAACTTAAAAATTATGGAAAAAGAGCTCATCCATCAAACTTCAATAATAATAAAAACTGCCATAAAAGGAAATTGGCTATCAATTGGAACAAATGTGAAAGCACTCTCTTTCATATCAACATTCGAGATTCCTCCAGAGACACAAGAAGCAACTATAAAAAATTTAAAATTACAATGAATAACGTACAACTAGAGAAGAAAGATGGCGTTAAATATCTAGGAGTCTACTTAGACAGTAAATTAAGGTTTGATAACCACATTGATATACAAAAAACAAAGAGCTCGAGACATCTTCAACAAAATCTGCAGGCTCTTCTATTCAACAGCATTAGACGTAAAAGTAAAAGTTTTGTCATTTTTGACGTTTGCATTGAAAATGTTTGTGAAAAGTTCAGTAACAAGGCGACCCTGTACAAATGTGTACGAACTTTTTAAATTATAGCAAACTAAGGCAAATGCACCCATCCATACATTCGCGCATCTGCTAGAATTGAAAAGTTCGTGTTGATTCGGCGTATGTGTAGAGGAGGCATAAGTATATATTGCACAACAGACAGAACTGCATGAAATTTAGTTTATTTATTCATTTATTTATTTATTTTTATTTTTTTTTTTTATTTTTTTTATGTGTTGTATTTTATTTTCATAAGTTGTATAAATGCAGTTCTGTCGTAGAAAACATAGAGTTAAGATTTAGTCAGTCCAACTCAAAACTAAATGTACCTTTTTTGTAATAGATCTCTATTCTTTATTTGAGCTTTTTGTTTAGATTTTATAAAAAAAAGAATAGTAATTTGGTTTTTTTTTTCCTATAAAAACTAACAGTTTAATAAACGATCAATTTAATTATATTGTTGGCAAACAATTTTGAATGAACAGACTACCGAGTGGCTATTGTTAGTCCATGTCCAGCGGGAAATTTACAAAGGGCTTTAATTTGGAGCACAACTAGAGTGCTCCAAATAAGCCGATACAGGAGCGCCTTTGGAGTTTCATAATTCCGTCGTTTAGTTTTCTTAGGCACGTGCCGTGTTTTTGTTTTCAATTTACATATTTTCATGCTGTGATGTAGGGCGCATGTCTAGATGACATCATATTTTTCAATTTAATAGACAGTCACCAGTCAACTTGCACGCACATGATTTTTAGAAGTTAAAAAGAGTTATAAAATAAGTGAATAAAATAGTGAAATAAGTGAATAAAAATTTAAATAATAAATAAATATAAAAATATTGAAGTGATAACGTGTTATTGTACTTGGCAAATTTTACATTTTATTTGTTGTAATTAAATAATTATATTATTTATAATATTGTCGTTCATAAAACTTCTTATTTATTTGTGCTCTTCCGAAACAGAATTATTTTTCAAAAATTGGAGCCAGCTAATTTGTTTACCTTTATTTATAAATACTCAAAGTATTAAATCTAGATTTGACGTATGTCTTTATTTCATTAAATATAGGATTCTTCATAATTATTATTTGTACAAAATGAGTGGTTACCATGCCGATCTCAGTAAGAGACATTATAAACGTTTAGTTGCTCGTAAAAGATTCAGGTTAAATGACAAAAGCGAACCTGAAACTGTTATAAGCCCTGAGAAAGAAGTTCCGGCCCAATTTTCTCAAAATCAAGAACCAGAGACAGAAAATTATGCCACGTTGTCTCAAAGTCAGCCAATAGAGGATGTAATCATCACTAACCCTACGGGAAGCTTTAAAAAAAAATTAGCAAGCTGGCATATTGAAAATAGGAAGAAAAGACTAGAAAAGCCTGCCACGATCTGTTAAAACTTTTAAAACATGAAGGCTGTGATGTACCAGTATGTAGCAGAACTTTATTGCAATCCAAAATAGACAGTTTGCAGATAAGTACTATTTTACCAGGCAAATATTTACATTTTGGCTTAAAAAAGTCTTGAGTTTCCTAATTTAACATTACCCGAATCCATGGATACCCTTCATTTAAATATTGGAGTAGATGGTTTGCCCCTTTTTAAGAGCTTGCGCCAAACTTTGTGGCCGATATTAGGAGCTGTTGCTGGTTTTAAGAATATAAGACCATTTTTAATTGGAGCGTATTTAGTGCCCTCAAAAACAGCACAAGTGTCCGAATTTTAAAATGAATTCGTGGAAGAGTATCAGCTATTAGAAAGCTCTGGAGTTCGAATTGATGGTAAACCCCGATTACTGAAAATTCGACTATTCGTCTGTGATGCACCAGCCAAAGTATTTCTCATGGGGGTTGTTGGACACACGTCTTCAAATGGCTGCACTAAATGCACTCAAAAGGGCAAAAAAGTGTTTGATGCGCTTACGTACAGCACTAGAGTTTCGACACTGCGAACTGATTTAAATTTTAAAAATCGGACCGATAAAAACTTTCATAGCCTACACTTCCTATCGGATATGCATCCATTGGAGAGTATACATATCAACATGATTTCGCAATTTCCTTTGGATGTGATGCATCTAATTGATTGGGGCGTAATGAGAAAAATCTTAAGATGCATTTGGACAAATTGTCTGTTAGAATATACAAAAATTATTCTAACATATACTATAGTAGGCTCAAATAAAAGTAGGCTATGAACCTGCTCTATATAAATAGAGAGCTGTCAATAGTTTGTAGTGAGTTTTTGTTTTGTTTTAATAATGTAAAGAGGATATGCTCTTACTAATAAAGTAAATATAATAATAAATAAATTGTGTTTCATTAATTAAATAACTAATAGGTTATGGGCCCAGAGAGCGCCATTGTTTATTAAGTGATTTATTTAAAAATAAAAAAATAAAAACATAAAAAAATAATAATAATAAAAAAATTATAAAAATATTCTATTTAAAGTTTACACGTGGACCAAGCCTAAATACCGGTGTGAGGCTGCACTGGACGTGTCAACTTTAATAATTTATAATAGGATAAAATTAATACAATTGTTAAATAAATAATAATATTTATAAATTATAAACTAAAATAAACAGTAGTGAAATTATAATTTTTTTGCTACAATAATAATAAAAAAAAAATTAATTCAAATTAAAATTAATAAAAATAAAATAAATAAAGGATTGATTATTATAAGTGATAATGAATAATTCAAAAGTTAAAAGAAACATAAAACTCTTTGATGGTGAAAAGTACAGTGTATGGAAATTCCGGATTCGTGCATTACTGGGTGAATTAGATGTGTTAAGTGTGATTGATGATCAAATTCCAGAAATGCTAGATGCCACCTGGAATGAAGCTGAACGTATTGCGAAAAGTGTAATTGTAGAGTATTTATCGGACTCATATCTTAGTTTTGTTAAATCAGAGAGTACCTGCAAGAGAAATATTGCATAGTTTGGATGTAATATATGAACGTAAGAGTATTGCAACGCAATTAGCTATTCGAAAAAAATTACTTGGACTAAAATTGAGTGGTGATACAGTTTTAATTAAACATTTTTTCGTTTTTGATGATTTCATCACAGAATTATCTGCAGCAGATGCACATTTAGATGAGACAGATAAAGTATCACATTTGTTGCTTACTCTTCCATCGACTTATGATGGTATAATAACAGCCATTGAAACATTATCAGAAGATAACTTAACTTTAACTTTTGTGAAAACAAGACTTTTAGACTATGAAATCAAATTGCAGAATGAAAATCGTGAAACTTCTGGAAAAGTTCTTTATGTTGAAAATCCAGACAAAAGTTACTCTAATAAGAAATTTTATCGTGAAAATTCAAAGTCAATTAAATATAAACAAACAGGCAGAAACAAGTTTCAATCATCAAAACTAAACAAAGTATTAAAAAAATGCCACCACTGCGGTAGAAAAGGCAATATAAAGAAAATCTGTTTGTACTTTAAAAGATTAGTTCAGTACAATGAAAATCCAAACAATATTATGGAACGTAGAAGAACAGTTCAGACAGTACAAATTAGTCAGTCAGCAGCTGAAAATAATTCTGGTTTTGCGTTTATGGTTGAAGTGAACCAATCAAATAATTATGATAATAATAAAATAACATTTCTCTTGGATTCTGGAGCAACAGCACACCTTATAAATAGAGATGATCTATTTAGCAGCTTTAAAAGTCTAGAACAACCATGGAAATTTTCAATAGCAAAAGTAGGAACCTATATATCTGCAACGAAGATTGGAACAATAAACATGAAAAGTAATATGGGAGTTCAAGGAACCCTAGAAAATGTATTCTATTGTCCAGATATTCCATGTAACCTGTTATCTATTAAAAAAATGCAAGAAGCAGGATTAAAGGTAGTATTTGATAAAAATGGTTATCAAATAAGTAAAAACGGTAAGATAATAACCAACGGTGAGTCTTTGAATGGACTATATTTTATTGATTTTATAGTTAATAAGAATATAATTAATACAGCATATATAATATATAATATATAATATATAATAGGTGCATATTTGGATAAAATATGTTGGGGTGACGCAGTTCTTACTGCTACATACTTGATAAATATAAGTCCATCGAAAGCACTTAAAATAAACAAAACACCATATGAATTGTGGCATAATAAAAGGCCACAACTTAAGTACTTAAAAGTTTTTGGTAGTACAGTATATGTTCATAATAAAACCAGTAAAACAAAGTTTGATGAAAGATCATGGAAAGGTATACTGGTAGGATATGAACATAATGGTTATAGAGTATGGGATATTTAAAATGAAAAATATGTCATAGTTAGAGATATTATTGCAGATGAAACGAATTTTTTGAATTCGAGAAAGTCTGAAGGAGTTATTATTCAAAACTCCAGTTATGAAACTGATATAACAAATAAAAGGTTGAAATCAGTAGTTGATGATAGCTTTAATAAAACAGTCGAATTAAATAACGATTGTAGAACATATGATGATGGTACATATGATGATAAAAACACAGAGTCAGACTCTTTATCTCAAGATAAACATTCTCAAAATAAAACACAATTAGAACTGAGGAGAAGTGAAAGGATCAAACTTTTACCATATATATCTTATAATGAAAATAAAATTTTGAATGATTGCTTAATAAATGCTCAATCAATTGCTTGTAAAATTCCCACGTCTTATCAGGAAATTCGTGCTAGAGACGACCGAGTTAAATGGGAAGAAGCAATAAAAGATGAGATTAACTCCCTTTTAATAAATAAAACTTGGACTCTGATACCAAAACCAGAAAATAAGAATATTGTCGGGTGTAAATTGATATTTACTATCAAAAATGATGAGAATGGAAATCCATCAAAATATAAAGCCCATTTAGTAGCTCAAGGTTTTAGTCAAGAATATCAGGTTGCAAGAATTTCAAGTTTTAGATGTATATTAGCATTTTCAAATCAGTTCAATTTATTAGTCTATTAGTTGTATTTATATTTTAGATAAGGGGCATATTTCTAAAAATATTTATGTAGTTTTGTATGTGGATGATCTTGTAATATCCACTGCAGACATAAATGTAATGAATAATTTTAAGCAATACTTAATGAATAAATTTAGTATGGTCGACTTGCAAGAAATCAAATTTCTTGAATTAAAAGATTTGATAATACAATTACTTTAGATCAGAGTACATACATAAAAACTATATTAAATAGATTTAAAATGGATGATTGCAAACCCATTTCTACACCCATGGAAAATAAACTAAACTATGAAGTATTAAATTCCGATGAAATATATGATGCACCTTGTCGAAATTTAATTGGTTGTTTAATGTATTTAATGGTATGTACAAGACCAGGTTTAAGTGTTTCTGTTAATGTACTAAGTAGATATTCTAGTAAAAATAACAAAGAATTATGGAATTGTTTAAAGAGAGTGTTAAGATATTTAAAAGGCTCAATTGATATGAAATTAGTTTATAAAAGAACTCAATTCAAAAATATTATTATTGGTTATGTAGATTCCGATTGGGGTGGAATCGATAAAAATGATAGAAAAAGTACAACTGGATATTTATTTAAACTGTTTGAACAGTGTACAGTATGTTAGTGCACAAGAAGACAAGCATCAATAGCTTCCTCATCTACTGAAGCCGAATATATGGCACTATTTGAAGCAGTTAAACACATTGATATTAAATATCATTTTTCGCGGGAGCAAATAAAAAATGATTTAATAATACTTAAATATACTCCAACAGGTAATCAATTAGCTGATACTTTAACAAAACCTTAACCCGGTGGTCGATTCATGGAACTAAGGGCTGGAATAGGTATTCAATAAAAGAATGAAAGGAAATTGTGTGGATATACAAAGATATTAAATAAATTAAATTAAATTTAAGTAATATTATGTGTATGGTCTGATTAGGTTTTTCCTGGGTTTTCCTAATCCTTAGAAGCGAATGCTAGACCATTTGTATTTCCCAGAAAATAAACCGTAAGGCAAATCCTCTGTATAATATTTTATAATGTAATATTATGTTAATAGATTAATTTTTGAGGTGGCGTGTTAGAATATACAAAAATTATTCTAACATATACTGTAGTAGGCTCAAATAAAAGTAGGCTATGAACCTACTCTATATAAATAGAGAGCTGTCAATAGTTTGTAGTGAGTTTTTGTTTTGTTTTAATAATGTAAAGAGGATATGCTCTTACTAATAAAGTAAATATAATAATAAATAAATTGTGTTTTATTAATTAAATAACTAATAGGTTATGGGCCCAGAGAGCGCCATTGTTTATTAAGTGATTTATTTAAAAATAAAAAAATAAAAACATAAAAAAATAATAATAATAAAAAAATTATAAAAATATTCTATTTAAAGTTTACACGTGGACCAAGCCTAAATACCGGTGTGAGGCTGCACTGGACGTGTCAACTTTAATAATTTATAATAGGATAAAATTAATACAATTGTTAAATAAATAATAATATTTATAAATTATAAACTAAAATAAACAATAGTGAAATTATAAATTTTTTGCTACAATAATAATAAAAAAAAAATTAATTCAAATTAAAATTAATAAAAATAAAATAAATAAAGGATTGATTATTATAAGTGATAATGGATAATTCAAAAGTTAAAAGAAACATAGAACTCTTTGATGGTGAAAAATACAGTGTATGGAAATTCCGGATTCGTGCATTACTGGGTGAATTAGATGTGTTAAGTGTGATTGATGATCAAATTCCAGAAATGCTAGATGCCACCTGGAATGAAGCTGAACGTATTGCGAAAAGTGTAATTGTAGAGCATTTATCAGACTCATATCTTAGTTTTGTTAAATCAGAGAGTACTGCAAGAGAAATATTGCATAGTTTGGATGTAATATATGAACGTAAGAGTATTGCAACGCAATTAGCTATTCGAAAAAAATTACTTGGACTAAAATTGAGTGGTGATACAGTTTTAATTAAACATTTTTCCGTTTTTGATGATTTCATCACAGAATTATCTGCAGCAGGTGCACATTTAGATGAGACAGATAAAGTATCACATTTGTTGCTTACTCTTCCATCGACTTATGATGGTATAATAACAGCCATTGAAACATTATCAGAAGATAACTTAACATTAACTTTTGTAAAAACAAGACTTTTAGACTATGAAATCAAATTGCAGAATGAAAATCGTGAAACTTCTGGAAAAGTTCTTTATGTTGAAAATCCAGACAAAAGTTACTTTAATAAGAAATTTTATCGTGAAAATTCAAAGTCAATTAAATATAAACAAACAGGCAGAAACAAGTTTCAATCATCAAAACTAAACAAAGTATTAAAAAAATGCCACCACTGCGGTAGAAAAGGCAATATAAAGAAAAACTGTTTGTACTTTAAAAGATTAGTTCAGTACAATGAAAATCCAAACAATATTATGGAATGTAGAAGAACAGTTCAGACAGTACAAATGAGTCAGTCAGCAGCTGAAAATAATTCTGGTTTTGCGTTTATGGTTGGAGTGAACCAATCAAATAATTATGATAATAATAAAATAACATTTCTCTTGGATTCTGGAGCAACAGCACACCTTATAATAGAGATGATCTATTTAGCAGCTTTAAAAGTCTAGAACAACCATGGAAATTTTCAATAGCAAAAGTAGGAACCTATATATCTGCAACGAAGATTGGAACAATAAACATGAAAAGTAATATGGGAGTTCAAGGAACCCTAGAAAATGTATTCTATTGTCCAGATATTCCATGTAACCTGTTATCTATTAAAAAAATGCAAGAAGCAGGATTAAAGGTAGTATTTGATAAAAATGGTTATCAAATAAGTAAAAACGGTAAGATAATAACCAACGGTGAGTCTTTGAATGGACTATATTTTATTGATTTTATAGTTAATAAGAATATAATTAATATAGCATATATAATATATAATATATAATATATAATAGGTGCATATTTGGATAAAATATGTTGGGGTGACGCAGTTCTTACTGCTACATACTTGATAAATATAAGTCCATCGAAAGCACTTAAAATAAACAAAACACCATATGAATTGTGGCATAATAAAAGGCCACAACTTAAGTACTTAAAAGTTTTTGGTAGTACAGTATATGTTCATAATAAAACCAGTAAAACAAAGTTTGATGAAAGATCATGGAAAGGTATACTGGTAGGATATGAACATAATGGTTATAGAGTATGGGATATTTAAAATGAAAAATATGTCATAGTTAGAGATATTATTGCAGATGAAACGAATTTTTTGAATTCGAGAAAGTCTGAAGGAGTTATTATTCAAAACTCCAGTTATGAAACTTATATAACAAATAAAAGGTTGAAATCAGTAGTTGATGATAGCTTTAATAAAACAGTCGAATTAAATAACGATTGTAGAACATATGATGATGGTACATATGATGATAAAAACACAGAGTCAGACTCTTTATCTCAAGATAAACATTCTCAAAATAAAACACAATTAGAACTGAGGAGAAGTGAAAGGATAAAACTTTTACCACATATATCTTATAATGAAAATAAAATTTTGAATGATTGCTTAATGAATGCTCAATCAATTGCTTGTAAAATTCCCACGTCTTATCAGGAAATTCGTGCTAGAGACGACCGAGTTAAATGGGAAGAAGCAATAAAAGATAAGATTAACTCCCTTTTAATAAATAAAACTTGGACTCTGATACCAAAACCAGAAAATAAGAATATTGTCGGGTGTAAATGGATATTTACTATCAAAAATGATGAGAATGGAAATCCATCAAAATATAAAGCCCATTTAGTAGCTCAAGGTTTTAGTCAAGAATATCAGGTTGCAAGAATTTCAAGTTTTAGATGTATATTAGCATTTTCAAATCAGTTCAATTTATTAGTCTATTAGTTGTATTTATATTTTAGATAAGGGGCATATTTCTAAAAATATTTATGTAGTTTTGTATGTGGATGATCTTGTAATATCCACTGCAGACATAAATGTAATGAATAATTTTAAGCAATACTTAATGAATAAATTTAGTATGGTCGACTTGCAAGAAATCAAATTTTTTGAATTAAAAGATTTGATAATACAATTACTTTAGATCAGAGTACATACATAAAAACTATATTAAATAGATTTAAAATGGATGATTGCAAACCCATTTCTACACCCATGGAAAATAAACTAAACTTTGAAGTATTAAATTCCGATGAAATATATGATGCAACTTGTCGAAATTTAATTGGTTGTTTAATGTATTTAATGGTATGTACAAGACCAGATTTAAGTGTTTCTGTTAATATACTAAGTAGATATTCTAGTAAAAATAACAAAGAATTATGGAATTGTTTAAAGAGAGTGTTAAGATATTTAAAAGGCTCAATTGATATGAAATTAGTTTATAAAAAACTCAATTCAAAAATATTATTATTGGTTATGTAGATTCCGATTGGGGTGGAAGCGATAAAAATGATAGAAAAAGTACAACTGGATATTTATTTAAACTGTTTGAACAGTGTACAGTATGTTAGTGCACAAGAAGACAAGCATCAATAGCTTCCTCATCTACTGAAGCCGAATATATGGCACTATTTGAAGCAGTTAAACACATTGATATTAAATATCATTTTTCGCGGGAGCAAATAAAAAAAGATTTAATAATACTTAAATATACTCCAACAGGTAATCAATTAGCTGATACTTTAACAAAACCTTAACCCGGTGGTCGATTCATGGAACTAAGGGCTGGAATAGGTATTCAATAAAAGAATGAAAGGAAATTGTGTGGATATACAAAGATATTAAATAAATTAAATTAAATTTAAGTAATATTATGTGTATGGTCTGATTAGGTTTTTCCTGGGTTTTCCTAATCCTTAGTAGCGAATGCTAGACCATTTGTATTTCCCAGAAAATAAACCGTAAGGCAAATCCTCTGTATAATATTTTATAATGTAATATTATGTTAATAGATTAATTTTTGAGGTAGCGTGTTAGAATATACAAAAATTATTCTAACATATACTGTAGTAGGCTCAAATAAAAGTAGGCTATGAACCTACTCTATATAAATAGAGAGCTGTCAATAGTTTGTAGTGAGTTTTTGTTTTGTTTTAATAATGTAAAGAGGATATGCTCTTACTAATAAAGTAAATATAATAATAAATAAATTGTGTTTTATTAATTAAATAACTAATAGGTTATGGGCCCAGAGAGCGCCATTGTTTATTAAGTGATTTATTTAAAAATAAAAAAATAAAAACATAAAAAAATAATAATAATAAAAAAATTATAAAAATATTCTATTTAAAGTTTACACGTGGACCAAGCCTAAATACCGGTGTGAGGCTGCACTGGACGTGTCAACTTTAATAATTTATAATAGGATAAAATTAATACAATTGTTAAATAAATAATAATATTTATAAATTATAAACTAAAATAAACAATAGTGAAATTATAATTTTTTTGCTACAATAATAATAATAATAAATAATAATAATAAATAAATAATAAAAAAAAAATTAATTCAAATTAAAATTAATAAAAATAAAATAAAAAAAGGATTGATTATTATAAGTGATAATGGATAATTCAAAAGTTAAAAGAAACATAGAACTCTTTGATGGTGAAAAATACAGTGTATGGAAATTCCGGATTCGTGCATTACTGGGTGAATTAGATGTGTTAAGTGTGATTGATGATCAAATTCCAGAAATGCTAGATGCCACCTGGAATGAAGCTGAACGTATTGCGAAAAGTGTAATTGTAGAGTATTTATCAGACTCATATCTTAGTTTTGTTAAATCAGAGAGTACTGCAAGAGAAATATTGCATAGTTTGGATGTAATATATGAACGTAAGAATATTGCAACGCAATTAGCTATTCGAAAAAAATTACTTGGACTAAAATTGAGTGGTGATACAGTTTTAATTAAACATTTTTCCGTTTTTGATGATTTCATCACAGAATTATCTGCAGCAGGTGCACATTTAGATGAGACAGATAAAGTATCACATTTGTTGCTTACTCTTCCATCGACTTATGATGGTATAATAACAGCCATTGAAACATTATCAGAAGATAACTTAACATTAACTTTTGTAAAAACAAGACTTTTAGACTATGAAATCAAATTGCAGAATGAAAATCGTGAAACTTCTGGAAAAGTTCTTTATGTTGAAAATCCAGACAAAAGTTACTTTAATAAGAAATTTTATCGTGAAAATTCAAAGTCAATTAAATATAAACAAACAGGCAGAAACAAGTTTCAATCATCAAAACTAAACAAAGTATTAAAAAAATGCCACCACTGCGGTAGAAAAGGCAATATAAAGAAAAACTGTTTGTACTTTAAAAGATTAGTTCAGTACAATGAAAATCCAAACAATATTATGGAATGTAGAAGAACAGTTCAGACAGTACAAATGAGTCAGTCAGCAGCTGAAAATAATTCTGGTTTTGCGTTTATGGTTGGAGTGAACCAATCAAATAATTATGATAATAATAAAATAACATTTCTCTTGGATTCTGGAGCAACAGCACACCTTATAATAGAGATGATCTATTTAGCAGCTTTAAAAGTCTAGAACAACCATGGAAATTTTCAATAGCAAAAGTAGGAACCTATATATCTGCAACGAAGATTGGAACAATAAACATGAAAAGTAATATGGGAGTTCAAGGAACCCTAGAAAATGTATTCTATTGTCCAGATATTCCATGTAACCTGTTATCTATTAAAAAAATGCAAGAAGCAGGATTAAAGTTAGTATTTGATAACAATGGTTATCAAATAAGTAAAAACGGTAAGATAATAACCAACGGTGAGTCTTTGAATGGACTATATTTTATTGATTTTATAGTTAATAAGAATATAATTAATATAGCATATATAATATATAATATATAATATATAATAGGTGCATATTTGGATAAAATATGTTGGGGTGACGCAGTTCTTACTGCTACATACTTGATAAATATAAGTCCATCGAAAGCACTTAAAATAAACAAAACACCATATGAATTGTGGCATAATTAAAGGCCACAACTTAAGTACTTAAAAGTTTTTGGTAGTACAGTATATGTTCATAATAAAACCAGTAAAACAAAGTTTGATGAAAGATCATGGAAAGGTATACTGGTAGGATATGAACATAATGGTTATAGAGTATGGGATATTTAAAATGAAAAATATGTCATAGTTAGAGATATTATTGCAGATGAAACGAATTTTTTGAATTCGAGAAAGTCTGAAGGAGTTATTATTCAAAACTCCAGTTATGAAACTGATATAACAAATAAAAGGTTGAAATCAGTAGTTGATGATAGCTTTAATAAAACAGTCGAATTAAATAACGATTGTAGAACATATGATGATGGTACATATGATGATAAAAACACAGAGTCAGACTCTTTATCTCAAGATAAACATTCTCAAAATAAAACACAATTAGAACTGAGGAGAAGTGAAAGGATAAAACTTTTACCACATATATCTTATAATGAAAATAAAATTTTGAATGATTGCTTAATGAATGCTCAATCAATTGCTTGTAAAATTCCCACGTCTTATCAGGAAATTCGTGCTAGAGACGACCGAGTTAAATGGGAAGAAGCAATAAAAGATAAGATTAACTCCCTTTTAATAAATAAAACTTGGACTCTGATACCAAAACCAGAAAATAAGAATATTGTCGGGTGTAAATGGATATTTACTATCAAAAATGATGAGAATGGAAATCCATCAAAATATAAAGCCCATTTAGTAGCTCAAGGTTTTAGTCAAGAATATCAGGTTGCAAGAATTTCAAGTTTTAGATGTATATTAGCATTTTCAAATCAGTTCAATTTATTAGTCTATTAGTTGTATTTATATTTTAGATAAGGGGCATATTTCTAAAAATATTTATGTAGTTTTGTATGTGGATGATCTTGTAATATCCACTGCAGACATAAATGTAATGAATAATTTTAAGCAATACTTAATGAATAAATTTAGTATGGTCGACTTGCAAGAAATCAAATTTTTTGAATTAAAAGATTTTATAATACAATTACTTTAGATCAGAGTACATACATAAAAACTATATTAAATAGATTTAAAATGGATGATTGCAAACCCATTTCTACACCCATGGAAAATAAACTAAACTTTGAAGTATTAAATTCCGATGAAATATATGATGCACCTTGTCGAAATTTAATTGGTTGTTTAATGTATTTAATGGTATGTACAAGACCAGATTTAAGTGTTTCTGTTAATATACTAAGTAGATATTCTAGTAAAAATAACAAAGAATTATGGAATTGTTTAAAGAGAGTGTTAAGATATTTAAAAGGCTCAATTGATATGAAATTAGTTTATAAAAAACTCAATTCAAAAATATTATTATTGGTTATGTAGATTCCGATTGGGGTGGAAGCGATAAAAATGATAGAAAAAGTACAACTGGATATTTATTTAAACTGTTTGAACAGTGTACAGTATGTTAGTGCACAAGAAGACAAGCATCAATAGCTTCCTCATCTACTGAAGCCGAATATATGGCACTATTTGAAGCAGTTAAACACATTGATATTAAATATCATTTTTCGCGGGAGCAAATAAAAAAAGATTTAATAATACTTAAATATACTCCAACAGGTAATCAATTAGCTGGTACTTTAACAAAACCTTTACCTGGTGGTCGATTCATGGAACTAAGGGCTGGAATAGGTATTCAATAAAAGAATGAAAGGAAATTGTGTGGATATACAAAGATATTAAATAAATTAAATTAAATTTAAGTAATATTATGTGTATGGTCTGATTAGGTTTTTCCTGGGTTTTCCTAATCCTTAGTAGCGAATGCTAGATCATTTGTATTTCCCAGAGAATAAACTGTAAGGCAAATCCTCTGTATAATATTTTATAATGTAATATTATGTTAATAGATTAATTTTTGGGGTGGTGTGTTAGAATATACAAAAATTATTCTAACATATATTGTAGTAGGCCTAAATAAAAGTAGGCTATGAACCTACTCTATATAAATAGAGAGCTGTCAATAGTTTGTAGTGAGTTTTTGTTTTGTTTTAATAATGTAAAGAGGATATGCTCTTACTAATAAAGTAAATATAATAATAAATAAATTGTGTTTTATTAATTAAATAACTAATATTGTCATAAGAGATCTCATCTTTCCAGCTCTGAGAAACAGGCTATTAATGTGAAATTTATGTTATGATAGTTTCTCCGCTTTCGCTTTTGAAAACCACCCGAGTAGAAGCGCCTATCCGGCGAGCCCTAGCCTGATCCGGGCTCGATTGGGCCCCTATCCGGCATGCCGGAAATGGAAAACCCAATTTAGCCCTGATCAGGGCCGGATAGGTAAATACCTATCAGGGCTTTCCCAATCAGTATTAAAAAAATGCCACCACTGCGGTAGAAAAGGCAATATAAAGAAAAACTGTTTGTACTTTAAAAGATTAGTTCAGTACAATGAAAATCCAAACAATATTATGGAATGTAGAAGAACAGTTCAGACAGTACAAATGAGTCAGTCAGCAGCTGAAAATAATTCTGGTTTTGCGTTTATGGTTGGAGTGAACCAATCAAATAATTATGATAATAATAAAATAACATTTCTCTTGGATTCTGGAGCAACAGCACACCTTATAATAGAGATGATCTATTTAGCAGCTTTAAAAGTCTAGAACAACCATGGAAATTTTCAATAGCAAAAGTAGGAACCTATATATCTGCAACGAAGATTGGAACAATAAACATGAAAAGTAATATGGGAGCTCAAGGAACCCTAGAAAATGTATTCTATTGTCCAGATATTCCATGTAACCTGTTATCTATTAAAAAAATGCAAGAAGCAGGATTAAAGGTAGTATTTGATAAAAATGGTTATCAAATAAGTAAAAACGGTAAGATAATAACCAACGGTGAGTCTTTGAATGGACTATATTTTATTGATTTTATAGTTAATAAGAATATAATTAATATAGCATATATAATATATAATATATAATATATAATAGGTGCATATTTGGATAAAATATGTTGGGGTGACGCAGTTCTTACTGCTACATACTTGATAAATATAAGTCCATCGAAAGCACTTAAAATAAACAAAACACCATATGAATTGTGGCATAATAAAAGGCCACAACTTAAGTACTTAAAAGTTTTTGGTAGTACAGTATATGTTCATAATAAAACCAGTAAAACAAAGTTTGATGAAAGATCATGGAAAGGTATACTGGTAGGATATGAACATAATGGTTATAGAGTATGGGATATTTAAAATGAAAAATATGTCATAGTTAGAGATATTATTGCAGATGAAACGAATTTTTTGAATTCGAGAAAGTCTGAAGGAGTTATTATTCAAAACTCCAGTTATGAAACTGATATAACAAATAAAAGGTTGAAATCAGTAGTTGATGATAGCTTTAATAAAACAGTCGAATTAAATAACGATTGTAGAACATATGATGATGGTACATATGATGATAAAAACACAGAGTCAGACTCTTTATCTCAAGATAAACATTCTCAAAATAAAACACAATTAGAACTGAGGAGAAGTGAAAGGATAAAACTTTTACCACATATATCTTATAATGAAAATAAAATTTTGAATGATTGCTTAATGAATGCTCAATCAATTGCTTGTAAAATTCCCACGTCTTATCAGGAAATTCGTGCTAGAGACGACCGAGTTAAATGGGAAGAAGCAATAAAAGATAAGATTAACTCCCTTTTAATAAATAAAACTTGGACTCTGATACCAAAACCAGAAAATAAGAATATTGTCGGGTGTAAATGGATATTTACTATCAAAAATGATGAGAATGGAAATCCATCAAAATATAAAGCCCATTTAGTAGCTCAAGGTTTTAGTCAAGAATATCAGGTTGCAAGAATTTCAAGTTTTAGATGCATATTAGCATTTTCAAATCAGTTCAATTTATTAGTCTATTAGTTGTATTTATATTTTAGATAAGGGGCATATTTCTAAAAATATTTATGTAGTTTTGTATGTGGATGATCTTGTAATATCCACTGCAGACATAAATGTAATGAATAATTTTAAGCAATACTTAATGAATAAATTTAGTATGGTCGACTTGCAAGAAATCAAATTTTTTGAATTAAAAGATTTGATAATACAATTACTTTAGATCAGAGTACATACATAAAAACTATATTAAATAGATTTAAAATGGATGATTGCAAACCCATTTCTACACCCATGGAAAATAAACTAAACTTTGAAGTATTAAATTCCGATGAAATATATGATGCACCTTGTCGAAATTTAATTGGTTGTTTAATGTATTTAATGGTATGTACAAGACCAGATTTAAGTGTTTCTGTTAATATACTAAGTAGATATTCTAGTAAAAATAACAAAGAATTATGGAATTGTTTAAAGAGAGTGTTAAGATATTTAAAAGGCTCAATTGATATGAAATTAGTTTATAAAAAACTCAATTCAAAAATATTATTATTGGTTATGTAGATTCCGATTGGGGGTGGAAGCGATAAAAATGATAGAAAAAGTACAACTGGATATTTATTTAAACTGTTTGAACAGTGTACAGTATGTTAGTGCACAAGAAGACAAGCATCAATAGCTTCCTCATCTACTGAAGCCGAATATATGGCACTATTTGAAGCAGTTAAACACATTGATATTAAATATCATTTTTCGCGGGAGCAAATAAAAAAAGATTTAATAATACTTAAATATACTCCAACAGGTAATCAATTAGCTGATACTTTAACAAAACCTTAACCCGGTGGTCGATTCATGGAACTAAGGGCTGGAATAGGTATTCAATAAAAGAATGAAAGGAAATTGTGTGGATATACAAAGATATTAAATAAATTAAATTAAATTTAAGTAATATTATGTGTATGGTCTGATTAGGTTTTTCCTGGGTTTTCCTAATCCTTAGTAGCGAATGCTAGACCATTTGTATTTCCCAGAAAATAAACCGTAAGGCAAATCCTCTGTATAATATTTTATAATGTAATATTATGTTAATAGATTAATTTTTGAGGTAGCGTGTTAGAATATACAAAAATTATTCTAACATATATTGTAGTAGGCCTAAATAAAAGTAGGCTATGAACCTACTCTATATAAATAGAGAGCTGTCAATAGTTTGTAGTGAGTTTTTGTTTTGTTTTAATAATGTAAAGAGGATATGCTCTTACTAATAAAGTAAATATAATAATAAATAAATTGTGTTTTATTAATTAAATAACTAATATTGTCATAAGAGATCTCATCTTTCCAGCTCTGAGAAACAGGCTATTAATGTGAAATTTATGTTATGATAGTTTCTCCGCTTTCGCTTTTGAAAACCACCCGAGTAGAAGCGCCTATCCGGCGAGCCCTAGCCTGATCCGGGCTCGATTGGGCCCCTATCCGGCATGCCGGAAATGGAAAACCCAATTTAGCCCTGATCAGGGCCGGATAGGTAAATACCTATCAGGGCTTTCCCAATCAGTATTAAAAAAATGCCACCACTGCGGTAGAAAAGGCAATATAAAGAAAAACTGTTTGTACTTTAAAAGATTAGTTCAGTACAATGAAAATCCAAACAATATTATGGAATGTAGAAGAACAGTTCAGACAGTACAAATGAGTCAGTCAGCAGCTGAAAATAATTCTGGTTTTGCGTTTATGGTTGGAGTGAACCAATCAAATAATTATGATAATAATAAAATAACATTTCTCTTGGATTCTGGAGCAACAGCACACCTTATAATAGAGATGATCTATTTAGCAGCTTTAAAAGTCTAGAACAACCATGGAAATTTTCAATAGCAAAAGTAGGAACCTATATATCTGCAACGAAGATTGGAACAATAAACATGAAAAGTAATATGGGAGCTCAAGGAACCCTAGAAAATGTATTCTATTGTCCAGATATTCCATGTAACCTGTTATCTATTAAAAAAATGCAAGAAGCAGGATTAAAGGTAGTATTTGATAAAAATGGTTATCAAATAAGTAAAAACGGTAAGATAATAACCAACGGTGAGTCTTTGAATGGACTATATTTTATTGATTTTATAGTTAATAAGAATATAATTAATATAGCATATATAATATATAATATATAATATATAATAGGTGCATATTTGGATAAAATATGTTGGGGTGACGCAGTTCTTACTGCTACATACTTGATAAATATAAGTCCATCGAAAGCACTTAAAATAAACAAAACACCATATGAATTGTGGCATAATAAAAGGCCACAACTTAAGTACTTAAAAGTTTTTGGTAGTACAGTATATGTTCATAATAAAACCAGTAAAACAAAGTTTGATGAAAGATCATGGAAAGGTATACTGGTAGGATATGAACATAATGGTTATAGAGTATGGGATATTTAAAATGAAAAATATGTCATAGTTAGAGATATTATTGCAGATGAAACGAATTTTTTGAATTCGAGAAAGTCTGAAGGAGTTATTATTCAAAACTCCAGTTATGAAACTGATATAACAAATAAAAGGTTGAAATCAGTAGTTGATGATAGCTTTAATAAAACAGTCGAATTAAATAACGATTGTAGAACATATGATGATGGTACATATGATGATAAAAACACAGAGTCAGACTCTTTATCTCAAGATAAACATTCTCAAAATAAAACACAATTAGAACTGAGGAGAAGTGAAAGGATAAAACTTTTACCACATATATCTTATAATGAAAATAAAATTTTGAATGATTGCTTAATGAATGCTCAATCAATTGCTTGTAAAATTCCCACGTCTTATCAGGAAATTCGTGCTAGAGACGACCGAGTTAAATGGGAAGAAGCAATAAAAGATAAGATTAACTCCCTTTTAATAAATAAAACTTGGACTCTGATACCAAAACCAGAAAATAAGAATATTGTCGGGTGTAAATGGATATTTACTATCAAAAATGATGAGAATGGAAATCCATCAAAATATAAAGCCCATTTAGTAGCTCAAGGTTTTAGTCAAGAATATCAGGTTGCAAGAATTTCAAGTTTTAGATGCATATTAGCATTTTCAAATCAGTTCAATTTATTAGTCTATTAGTTGTATTTATATTTTAGATAAGGGGCATATTTCTAAAAATATTTATGTAGTTTTGTATGTGGATGATCTTGTAATATCCACTGCAGACATAAATGTAATGAATAATTTTAAGCAATACTTAATGAATAAATTTAGTATGGTCGACTTGCAAGAAATCAAATTTTTTGAATTAAAAGATTTGATAATACAATTACTTTAGATCAGAGTACATACATAAAAACTATATTAAATAGATTTAAAATGGATGATTGCAAACCCATTTCTACACCCATGGAAAATAAACTAAACTTTGAAGTATTAAATTCCGATGAAATATATGATGCACCTTGTCGAAATTTAATTGGTTGTTTAATGTATTTAATGGTATGTACAAGACCAGATTTAAGTGTTTCTGTTAATATACTAAGTAGATATTCTAGTAAAAATAACAAAGAATTATGGAATTGTTTAAAGAGAGTGTTAAGATATTTAAAAGGCTCAATTGATATGAAATTAGTTTATAAAAAACTCAATTCAAAAATATTATTATTGGTTATGTAGATTCCGATTGGGGTGGAAGCGATAAAAATGATAGAAAAAGTACAACTGGATATTTATTTAAACTGTTTGAACAGTGTACAGTATGTTAGTGCACAAGAAGACAAGCATCAATAGCTTCCTCATCTACTGAAGCCGAATATATGGCACTATTTGAAGCAGTTAAACACATTGATATTAAATATCATTTTTCGCGGGAGCAAATAAAAAAAGATTTAATAATACTTAAATATACTCCAACAGGTAATCAATTAGCTGGTACTTTAACAAAACCTTTACCTGGTGGTCGATTCATGGAACTAAGGGCTGGAATAGGTATTCAATAAAAGAATGAAAGGAAATTGTGTGGATATACAAAGATATTAAATAAATTAAATTAAATTTAAGTAATATTATGTGTATGGTCTGATTAGGTTTTTCCTGGGTTTTCCTAATCCTTAGTAGCGAATGCTAGATCATTTGTATTTCCCAGAGAATAAACTGTAAGGCAAATCCTCTGTATAATATTTTATAATGTAATATTATGTTAATAGATTAATTTTTGAGGTGGTGTGTTAGAATATACAAAAATTATTCTAACATATATTGTAGTAGGCCTAAATAAAAGTAGGCTATGAACCTACTCTATATAAATAGAGAGCTGTCAATAGTTTGTAGTGAGTTTTTGTTTTGTTTTAATAATGTAAAGAGGATATGCTCTTACTAATAAAGTAAATATAATAATAAATAAATTGTGTTTTATTAATTAAATAACTAATATTGTCATAAGAGATCTCATCTTTCCAGCTCTGAGAAACAGGCTATTAATGTGAAATTTATGTTATGATAGTTTCTCCGCTTTCGCTTTCGAAAACCACCCGAGTAGAAGCGCCTATCCGGCGAGCCCTAGCCTGATCCGGGCTCGATTGGGCCCCTATCCGGCATGCCGGAAATGGAAAACCCAATTTAGCCCTGATCAGGGCCGGATAGGTAAATACCTATCAGGGCTTTCCCAATCAGGGCCAGACTTGGGAAACCTGAATTAAGCCCTAATATGGAAAACCCGAATCTTTTCTATCCGGGCCGGATCAGTTTGCCGGAACAGTTCCGGATGTTGTGAAAATGTTATTCGGGCAAGAATATTTTAATCCAAACTTTAGAAATATTTAATAAAAATAAGATTTATGATAAGTTTAAATTAATAATTAAAAGCTATTTCCTTTTTTTAAACAAACAAACGCTAAAATACTATACATCTTTTTGTTTAGTGTACGCGATGTATGTATCTTACTCTTTTATTACAAAAATTTTCTTTGACTTTCTCTGAAGTCTTTGACAGTTGTCTTAGCAATTTCTTCGCGATATGACGTTCATTTGTCAAAAGGGAATTTTTATTTAGTGTTTAATTTAATTAATAGTGTTATTTAGTGTTTTTTGTTAGTTTAGTTTATTTAATTAATTTAATATAAATAAATAGAAATAGTTTTTTAAATGCTATGTATATGTTTACATATATAAATACTTAAAAAAATAGTTATTAAATAATGATTATTTATTTACTTTAAAAAGAAAATATTGTGTAAAAACATTGTGTAAATTTTGTTTATTAAAAATACAAGTTTATTTAAATAGATATGGCATTTTTTGGTCTTTTATGACGCTCCGACATCCCTGTCATCTAATTTCTTACCTGAAACCAGTTTTGCTCTGTAAAGTACAACCCCATTGTAAAATTATGTTGTGTTTTTAGAAGTTAACAAATTTTGTGTATTATATATTAAATTATAATTTTTTTTGTAATTTTTAATCTAATTTAATAAATTCATATTAATATTATAAAATTGTTTCTATTTAAGTCAAAACAAAAAAAAAGCATATGGTATTCACAATCAGGGCAGCATCAGGCAGCCTGATCCAGGCCGGACGCATTTGCGTGATCCGGCCCGGGCATAATCTAGCGTTACAAGACCTATCCGGGCCCTATCCGATTTCCATATCCGGGCCTGATCGACTTTAGGGCAAATCGGATCCGTGCCGGATTGGCGCTGCTACTCGGGCACATGCAGATGTTGAAAAGGACAGCCGTCAGCCAACTAAAGTTCTGCAGCAAATACACAATCGCGTTACTGAAAGAAATAATCTTCTCCAAGATAAAACAATTCAAAAGCTTGGTTTCACAAAATTATCAAAAGAAAAATCAACAATTACTGCTTCTTCTATTTACACCAGCTATAGTTTCGATATGTTCGACCTTAGTATGTTTGCACCAAACGATCATTGCTACATTCATCCTTTAGTACCTATTAAGTAACTGGGTTCTGTATGGAGTCAGAGGAAAAAGAGTGTATTACAGGCCATAGGTATTTAGACGTCAAAAGCTATTGGGATGAGCCATTCGATTCCATTACTACATTAGGCATATCGCTTGTAAAGGAGTTATCAGATAAAAAGAAATTTTCCTAATAACTGATATTTCTTGCAAAGTGGTAGCTTTACCTGTCATGCATGATTTCGTCTTAGTTCCAGTTCTTCATCATTGTCTTTAATAGTGGTAAAGTTTAGTAATAATAAAAAGAATTAATTTCATATTTTCATTTTTTTTGCAGAAAATGTTTAAACCTGATATTGCATATCAACCTTTGCTTGTGGCTGGAAAAGAAAATGAGTTACCTGGTACTTCATACACAGATATAGTTAAATATTTTTTTTAGCTCAATCTTTTCACTCGGAAAAAACCAAAAAAAAATGCTGCTGTGAAAAGCTTTTCAATTAAATACAATTTATAAAGCAATCGCATGTCAACCAAACCAAAGTGATGGAAATTCTTCAAAAAAAGTTAGACAAACAAACGGTTCTCTTGGCAAGAATTGGAAAAAAAATATTCCCAACAGTTTCGCGCCTAGAGTTGTTTCCATTAAAAGCTTTAGAGGAATTACAAAACAGTTCTAACCTGCCTGAAAATGAAGCAGTAATATATTTATACCTAGTATAAAAAACATATTTTTCTTAAATACATTAATTCTAGGTTTCCTGCATAAAAGAAATAGTAGGTACACCACCACTTTCGAAGGTGGTAAGCCTATTCAACGACAAAAACTTTATTTTAGATATAAACTGGAATGGCGTCCAAAAAAAAATAGCCGCAAAGGACTACAAATTATTTAACGCTTTTCTTTTCGGTGAGATCTTTCTTTCTGTTATAATCACAAATATTCTATATATTATAATTTGTCAGATGCTGTCAAAACCCCAGAACTAGGGTACAAAGCTTTCGAGGATGAAATGCGAAAGGGATTTCGCTTGGCGAAAAACCGTCATTATCGTCATTATTGCAAAAAATAAAAAATAAATGTAAAAAAATTTTGGTAAAATAAAAATTAAAAATCATAATAACATAACATAACATGCAGAGTTTCATTATTATATTATTTCATGTATTATATTATATAGAGAACGCATAAAAAACAATTCTGCTTTTTTTGGAGTGCTCAGAAAGACTTTTAGGAGCACTCATTTTTCCCGCTCCTACACCCCTTTTCGAGCACTAACAATGGAGTGCTTTGCGCTGATGACATGCAATGATAAAAATACAATGACATGTTATGGAAGAGAAAGCACTCCATGCTTCTTTAGGAGTGCTCAAAAAGGCTTTTTGACCACTCCTTTTTTCCGCTGGGTGTAGTCTTTTTTTTATATAAAAATAAATGATTTAAGTATATCATTTTGCATGGTTTTAGCTATAAATATAAATATTGTAACTAGTCATTAAGACAATAAAACATGTTTTTCAATTTCAATTTCCACTTCAGTCCTAGTCGATGGCTAACAGTCAAAGTGATCAGACGTGTTTATGTAATCTTCTCTTAATTTTTAAAAAAAAAAAAATAAATAAATAAATAAATTATAAATAATTTAATTTTCTAATGTGCATAAACTCTCTTAGTGCTAAAAGTGCAACAGTACGTAATAGACTAAATCTTTTATGTTTTTGTTACAGACAAATAGTGCACACAGCTGCATTACACATATTTCAACAACAAAAAAGTCAATATTGAAAATAATTAAAACAAAAACTTCCCGCGAGGTAGGCAAAATTAAAAAAAGGTTGATGTTAAAAGTGCAACAGTGCATTATAAACTAAATATTTTATATTTGTTTTTAAGCCAAATAGTGAACCAAACTGTATTAAATATATATACATCAACAAAGTGTTAATTTTAACTCTTAAATATTAAACATAAAAATAAAAACTGAAAAAAGTCAAGTATATATCACGAATCCCCTCAATTGCCGCGAGATAGGCAATTCAAACAGTTGCCTCGAGGTAGGCAATACAATGGAAAATACAGAAAATAACAGTAATTCTTCATGCTCCAATGAAAAAAAGAATGGTAAAAAACGCAAGAAGAGTAAGGAAAAAAATCCTAATAACGAAGAAAATAAAGACGTTAATGAATTCACAAAAAAGCTTTTAGTAGTGATAATTCAAGTAGCTAAGTTGAGCCATGAAAACGATTTACTAAAACACAAAATCGGTGGGCTCACCAAAAGTAACGATAAACCAACTAAATCCAACAATATAACAGAACCATCCCATCAACAGAATCGTTTCTCTTCATTAGATGACGTTAATGATGACAAAATGATCATAGAAAATCCACCACAGAAAGAAACGTCTGATTCCGAAGACATTTTAACCAAAATAAAAAACGCTAACATAAAGAAAGCGTTAACCATGACTCCGAAACGAGACAATCAAAGAACATCAAAAAGTAACACAACAGCTTCTATAAGAATGCCGCCAATAAATATTATTGATCAAAGTGCTAAAGACACTGCAAACTTAATTAAAACAAAGTTGAATATACACAACTTTATAATTAACAACAAACTAAGGTTTAGACGCAACAGAAGAACCGAATGAAATCTGCAATTACTTAAAGGAAGCTTGTCCAAACGTCCAAATCGACAGTATCTCAAGACTAAAGACCTTAAAGTCACAACAGGGAGAAGGGAGAAGGGAGAGGTACGCAAGAAAGTGTCATAAGTAAATGGGTTTATGGCATGCATACAATGAATACTGTGTGTGAAGGATCAGAAGATTTCGCTAATGTGAAAATGGACACAACAGACCAGCATGTAGATGCAAGCGATTCTCTTGTGAAGAGAGATATGGAAGATATTAATAAACTTGAGGAGTTGGTCTTATCACATGATCTTTTTCCTGTGGTTCAAAACATTATGTCCATTTCCAGTGAAGTCGTCGGCGATAACAAAATTAATTGCCATAAATGCTCGTTATAACACTTAATAATATTAAATTAAAACGCGCTGATAGAATACTCCCTATTTTGAGTGCAAATGGCGTCATAAAAGTACATGATGAGAAGGTCACTATCGACCCTGTACTATTATTTCCACGTATGAGCACTACTAAGACATTTGAAGATGAGCTTGAAAAATTCTTCAAATATGAATTAAGCGAAAAAAAATTATTAAAAGATAAAGAAATTCAAAACTTAATTATAATCCTCGGTCTTCAAATGGGAGAAAAGTATCAAACAATTGATGACCTGAAAAGATTAAGATATGGAAAACTTGTTACTTTTTGATCAGGATCTGGGTGGTTCACATCTTAAAGGACTACTATTAATTAGACCGTGCAACAAGCGAGAATACTTTTTAAAGATATGAAATTAAAGACTATTCTATTCAAACATAATGGAATTAAAGACGAAAAAGCTTTAAAAATGGCTTTTTCAAAAAAATTCAGAGGACCGTAAAAATTATATAAGTAATTATCTTCAAAATCGTAAAGAACCTGAAGTGTTCTTATATGGAAAGCCAACAGAGCGTATTCATTATACAGATTTAATTGACTATGAAATAATTCACTCTTGGATAGGAGAAATAAAAAGGTCAATAAAGCCGATAACATATGGTTTAAAGCCAAGTCAAAAGAAAATAGTTAATACAGCGATATTTAAAAATCTCACAAAAAAGATGAAGGTGAACGGTTTAGCAACCTTAACTTCGGAAACAACGGCGTATGAACATAATGAACAATTATTATGTGAAACAATTATAAAAATGGCCCAAGACTATACTGGTTCAAACAACATTAATCTTTTCCGGGGATTGGGCCAATTTGGATCTCGCATGCTTGGTGGATACGACGCAGGAGCACCACATTATATATATACAGTAATGTCACCAATATTGCGACATATAATCCGCCCAGAAGATGACATTTTATTAGAATACAAATTTGAATATGGTTTATTAGTAGAACCATATGAATATTTCCCAATAATCCCACTAATATTGCTTAATGGTAGTAAAGGTATAGGAGCTGGGTGGTCCACAGATATCCCTCCGCATAATCCACGTGATTTAATTACTAATATTAGAAATATGTTTAAAAAAAAAGACCTAATTGTAATGAAACCTTGGTTTCGGCATTTCACGGGATCAATTGATCCTGTCGAGGTTGAAAACAGTTATTTGGTAAGAGGGAAATATAATATTATTGGTGTGGATTTAATTGAAATAACAGAACTACCAATAGGGACGTGGACCGAGGATTACAAAATAAAGGTTTTACGAGAATTACTAAAAAATAATATTATAAGTGAAATTAAAGAATACCATACACATATTAATGTTAGATTCGTGTGTAAACCTTTCGTGTGTAGTGGTGAATTAGATAGGATACAAGGATTGGAATGTGGCATTTATGGAGTATTTAGACTTCATGCATATATTGATCTTCGAAATATGATTGCGTTTGATGCAAATGGATGTATCAAACAATACGAAACAACTAATGAAATTTTAATAGAGTATTATTTTTGGCGTATAGGAATTTATAAAAAAAAAAAGAAATTACAGTAAATAAACTGAATTGTAAACTGGAAGAGCTATATGAAAAACTTGAACATGATCAACATAATGAACGATTCAAGATTCTTTCAAAAACCAATGATATAATCTGCGAACTAAAGGAAGTTGAAGAAAAAACGGAAGAAATGATGTGGGAGGAAGACTTACAAAAATTTGAAGAACAATTGGATAATTATAAAGAAGAAATAGACATGCTAGAAGTAGGACTGAAACGACGTGCAATGGTAATTAGTATATTTCCTTGTTTATTATTTTTATTATTTATAAAAATTTATTTAAATTTACAGGAAAGTTTTAATAAAATGCAAAAAATAAAGTGCCGAAAGCTGAATTAAAGGAGCAAATTATAGTTTGTTTTTAGTATATTGGTATTATTGGTTTTCAAACATAGTAAAATCACTCTTGGAAAATTATAAAAATTATTGGTGATTTTAATTGAAATGGGTTACATTTTTATTGAATTGGTTTAATTCTAAGCTACTCATAACAAAATTTTTACCAATAACAATATTAAAATTTTTATTTTTAGCATTAATTGAATAATACAATAGAAAAATTGGTATTAATAAAAAAACTTAAGAATTCATTCGATATAATTTGTAAACTTTAACACCTCTTTTATGATAGAAAAAATTAAGATACAGATATTTTTGTGCTTGATGCGTCTAACAAATGTAACCAATTTTAAATCTGCAGTAATTTATTTTTGTAAATTGTTAACTAAAAGTTAAAATAATTTACAATTTAATTATTTATTATTATATCAAAAACTTATGTTTTATATAGAAGAATATTAAAATTACTATAAATAAATTTTGTAGACAGTAATTTTTCTATATTTTCATTTAAACTCATTTTTGGTAACCCAGTTAATTGACATGATATTTATTAATTGTAATGAAAATAATAACAAAAATAAAGTTATTTTAAAAGTGTGTAATTTTAAATATTTTATAATTATTTAAAAAATTGTTCTGTACATTTTTTAGTTTTCAAACTATTTACTATAGTTTTCTATTTGTTAGTTAGTATAATAAGTTTTACACGTATGAGATTATTTGATTATTTGCGTGCTTGTATACATGTTTCTGTTTTATTATCAATATCTGATAATATGGAAAAAAAACTTTCCAGCCGATTGTTGTGCTTTCGCCGAAGAGAACGTAATAAAACTAGCGCCATCGATGTGTTAGGCCCGGGACGTTTCAGCCCATGTAATATAAATCCAAAAAATTATTTTGTCGACATTTGAAGTGATTTTTTTTTGAAAATTTATTATTATTATTAACTTAATTTAAATTGTACACAAGTTATCGCAGAAGCAATGTTGTATTCAGATATTTTGAAATATTAATATGACTAAAATTCTAGTATACAAAATTCTAAAGAAAAGAGTTCATTTAAAGGTATTGATTGACAGCTAATTCTAATTCATCTAATTTCATTCGTATTTTGCATTTTTTTACACTTTTTTTTTAATAGTGCATTTAAAAAAGAGATTACATGATTTTTGGTAATTAGTAATATAAGAAAAACATGGATTTTCTATATCTAATTTTGTAAGCTTTGTCCTGGCAACAATAATGATCAACACCAATATCGAACTCATTAAAAAAGTTGTTTGGTTGCTTTTAATGAGTATTCTGTTAGCTATTTGCATTGTTTGCTTAGAAACTAATCACGTTCTATTTTCGTTTCGAAAACAAATAATGAATAAATCAATTTCCAAATGTAAGTTATGTAAAGGTGAAATAGAAAACTTATTCAAACAGGTATTATTAGCTGAACAGACTTTTAAATAATTTTTTTTGAAATAGGTAATTTCATCTGATCTGGAAACAACGTCTTAAAATTAAATTTAGTTGATTTTTACTGCAGTTAATATAATAAAACTCATTGTATTGAAGCTTGGCTTAACAAGGTCGTTTTTATAAAAGATAAAATTTTATATCTCAAATGAAAATGGGAAAATATTAAAGACTGAATGACAGCATGAGTTTTTGGAATTCAATTTTTAAAAATATCCAGCTTAACGTGGCTTAAATATTTATTTATCCCAAAAAATTTATATATTTTAGTCTTTTATTCAAATTTATTTAGTATTATTTAAGGTACTAGTCCAAATTAAATTTTTCAAAGAAGATTTTTTATTGTATTTTTCCTTTCCTCAGTGCAGGAATTTTTTTAAAGAGCTTTTTAAAGTGAGAAAAAACGCTCACTCATAGATTTTTGTTATAAATCTGGTATATTCCTAGGTAAGGAACCTTCCTTAATCGCTTGGTTTTTCGATTTCAAACTTGCTGGTCTTGAGATTTAGTTGAACAACTTTATTTGACTTTGGCGTTTCTGGCTGGTTAACAAAACAGGAAGGCATTTTTATATAAAATAAAACAACATAAGGCTGCGCGCAACAAGATTGCGATGGTAATCTTTCGTACTTCGAATTGTTTAACTGCTGCGTTTGTGCAATAGATAACAATATTTTGTTGTTCTATTTACATTATTTTTTGATCATAAAATTTTTGAAAAAATTATAAAATTATAAACAAACTAGTTATCACATATTGTATCATACAAAAGCAACATAGCTGTTAGAAGTAATTTTAAAATGAAGGTCAATCCGCTAAATGTAATAAGATTAGTGATGGCAATTTTTGAAGCTATGAATATTTCTTAATCGCCAATCACTCATGACGAGATGCAGTTATCAGATAACATCAAGGATGTTTGTTAAACGCAATGAATGAATATTCTGGTGTAGAGGTGATCGAAGAAACTACTCTATATTTTGAAGAACTGTACAAAAATTGGGAAAGAGAAATTGTTGAAGACAAGGATTAGGGGAAAAATCATCCGATGATGAGTGTACCAAGGATGAAGAAGATCTCTCATACGAATATAAAAAGATAGCTGTTAACTATTGGCGGAGTGGCAAAAAAACAAATTTAAGCGTGGACACCGCCAAATCAAAATTTAGAAAATTACAATCGATACGCCAATTACAGAGATGGGCAGGTCATTTGAATAAAGGAGGAGCTTATAGAGAAAAAAATAGCTAGAATTTGCAGTTATACTGTACAGAATTTCAAATCGGCGGTTGATGCTGGTATTATTGTACACGATTCTGAATTGCAGAGATGGGCACTGCATGCTCAAAAAGAAATAGGACATGAAAAGAAGAAGAAAAAAGAAGAATGAAAAAAAAGTACAGTGTGTAGTCAATCAATCAATTATGATATAAATTTACATTTGAGAAATAACATAATTAAATTACAATCACTTGTTCATAATTGCCAAGGTACATTAATCTTTTCAAATATTCTTTGTTGAAAAGTAATTATAGTGATGAAAACCCCGCAGAATTTGAAAACCCGGTACATTTTGCATTCAGTGAAAATTGTAATCCTCGCTGTGAAATTCTAGGCTGTGACAATATTGCAATTGTCCGTTGTTCTTGGCGTAAAAAATCTTTTTGTTTCAAACACTTTTTTGATGAATACCATTATTGTAATATGTAGGAAGAATATTGAAGTAAATATATTATATATAGAATTATAAGAACATTGTGAGTTTTTTTTTTCAACACATATAACTAAACAAGCAAGTTGCTGATGCAAGGAAATGAAAAACACATGAAGATAAATATTAAATAATCATGAGTCATACGATAAGATTAGAAGAATTTTGTACAAAAAAATGTACAAATTTGTACATTTGGTTCCAAAGATTAATTAAAAATAAAGACACAAGCTTTTGTATTTTTAATTGTAAAATTTCAGATGTACCAAAATAGCATAAAATTCATTCTGTTAGGGGAGTGAAACTGAAAAATATAAATGGTAAGGTTTTATAAATACGTGATTTTTAAAACATACGCTTTAAACACTTCAACGAATAAATTCTACACAGAATTTAAACAAACAATATCTTATCCCTTTCTTTATGCCATATAGATAAGAGAACAAACTATTGCGTAATACTACAGACAGTTGTCTTATTTGAGGATTGTCATAATTTTTAACCGTGCTATTCGAGACTTCGTGTAATTCAAGTACCGTGCTATTCTCACCCTTTATAATTGATTTAAAAAAAAGCAAAAACCCGCATTAACTAATTTCTTACGCTCTTTCATTTAAAAGTGGTCTCGCTCAAATCGGATGAATAGTTTTTTTTTATTTAAATTTTGTGATTTTCAACCCTTATAACTTTTGTTCAATAAATCCGATCGACATTTCAGATGTACCAAAATAGCATAAAATTCATTCTGTTAGGGGAGTGAAACTGAAAAATATAAATGGTAAGGTTTTATAAATACATGATTTTTAAAACATACGCTTTAAACACTTCAACGAATAAATTCTACACAGAATTTAAACAAACAATATCTTATCCCTTTCTTTATGCCATATAGATAAGAGAACAAACTATTGCGTAATACTACAGACAGTTGTCTTATTTGAGGATTGTCATAATTTTTAACCGTGCTATTCGAGACTTCGTGCAATTCAAGTACCGTGCTATTCTCACCCTTTATAATTGATTTAAAAAAAAACAAAAACCCGCATTAACTAATTTCTTACGCTCTTTCATTTAAAAGTGGTCTCGCTCAAATCGGATGAATAGTTTTTTTTATTTAAATTTTGTGATTTTCAACCCTTATAACTTTTGTTCAATAAATCCGATCGACATGGGTCCAACGCCATTTTTCATCAGTTTTGATACAAATTAATCCGAAAAAAATTCCATTAAAAAAAAAATTGAGAATATGTGAAAAGTGCAGTTTGAGAGGGTAAATTCAGGGGTAGATTTTACCTCTTTAGATTTTACCTCTTATACTCTTATACCTCTTATACCCGTTCTTAACAGACACAACTACAACATTGTAGTCTTCCATACAAAAGAACTCCGTTCTTAACAGCCATAAAGTCTGTAGTCACTACAAAAAAAAACATGGCGTCTAAATCTGAAAACATATGATCTGAAATGTCAATTCAGATGTCGTAGATTGTTAACTAAAAAAACTAAAGAAAGGTTAAGAGTTCTTAATTTTATTCATGTAAATTGTTTTATAAAGTTAAATAATGAATATTAATGATGTAAACCGATCTGAGATACACAAAACAGGAGGATCCAATAAGAAAAAATTCACAATAGATGTCAATTTTCTGTGACTACAGACTTTAAGTTAAGTTACTACACAGTTCCAACCACTTATGCACTCAGTTCGCCCATACAAAAGTGGCTTTCTGTGTAGTTGGAAAGTGTGTAGTTCGCCTGTTAAGAACGGGTATTAAACGTGTTTTTCCGCAGATATAAAAAAATACGTGAAACTAAGATTTCCATGTAGAAGAACATATTTCAAAACGAACAAAATCGAAGGACGTCACCTCAGGTACTTTCCTTGTTAGTTCAATTATATATTTTCTCTTTAGATTATTTTTATTTAAATATATTAAAATTCAGAAAAGAGAAAATTCCAAAAATAAGAACCTAACTAAGTAGCAAAAACGATTTTTTATTCCTAAAGCAATGAAAAAAATTATACACGATTTTTAAGCAATAAAAAATTGTTTTTGTAGGAAACAATAGCAAATTACATTTTTAGACTTAAATTCAAAATTAATTCTGATGAAATTTAAAAAAATTACTTAAAAACATTGACAAGGACATAATCTAAAAAAATACATAGGATAAAAGCGTTTGCTTAAAAGAAGTGGAACAATTTCTAACCATTTTATAAACAGACGAATAAGTATTTTGCATTCAGTTTTTTGTGTTATATAACTTAAAAATAATTTTTGTATACTAGTTATCAAGCACAAAAAAATGAAAGCTAGGAAAAATAACATTTAAATAATTAAAATAAAATCTAAATAGTTTAAAGGAAAAAGGAGAAAACATAGTTTGTTTTATTTTTTGAGTGTGAAATAACATAAAAACACAACAAAAAACAAAATTAGTAATTAAATAAAAACATTTTATGAAATAAGAAGGGAGTTAATTCAATATACCCCGTTTTAGTGTGAAAAAAAATACTATCTGCGGAAATTATTCTGCACAAAACACGAGTATAGTTACAAAGCTACAAAAATATAGTAGCAGTGGCTGTAGCTAAGAAAGGATAGTAAACGGTGCTTGCTAGGAATTGGAACGAGAGTTTTGACTTTATTTAATTAGTCTTTATATAGTTGTTCTGTACGTCTGTGCTTTAGAAAAGTAGTTCGATTTTTATGTTCATTCAACTGCATTCTGTAATTCTAATTTAATAATGATTTTGAATATTATAACTAAACTTTTTATGTGGTATATTTATAAGATATTTTTAAGTATTAAAGAGTTCAGTAGCTGGCTCTGAGTACAATAATAAACACTTAATTTTTAATTAATAATAATAATAAAATTATAATATTTCGTTGGAAACGCATAAATTGGTAATTATTATATTAGAAAGCCAATATAAATTGCCTATTTTTTAATTCCAATAAAATAAACTTAAAAAACTTGATGAAAATCCAAATAAAAGTGCTTCTACTTCTAAAACTTCATAAAAAATTAGGGAACTATCAAAAGGAGTACATTAAATACGGGTTTACATTTTGCTTTGTTAATGGAGAAGAGCGTCCATTGTGTGTTATTTCCTCGAATAAACTGGCAAATTAACCCTTCTTTGAATAATAGTGGAAATTTCCGTCATAACATTGAATGCCCAAAAATTATATAAAAGAACAAGTTCAATTTAAGTTGATCGTGTCTGGATACCTTTTTAATGTCAATTGCATAAAAAAAAACAAAGCTGTCAAAAATAAGCACGTGTCACTATCAGTAAAACGAGCTTGAAATTGTCATTCCGCTGTTTGTTGTAGTTGCAATAAACGTATGATTTCGTTTGTAATTTTGTTTTATTATATTTGAGTTTCTATTGCTAAAAAAGTGAAAATGAGTGGAAGAAAGGTTTGTAACATGTGTTTCTGTTATTTGTAGAGCAATTTCTGAAAAATTTTGCGTTTAATTTAAAAAATACCACATGATAGAATTTTACATCACTATGCAGTTACTTATCTCCTAATGTATGGGAAAAAATATTTTTACTCATTGTTTATTATTTGTTATTATTCTAGAAACCCCTAGATGAGAAAGAAATCGAAGCTTATTTGACTCAGTTGGAAGACGGCTGGCTATCAGAAGATGGCCTTGATGACGAATATTCTGATCTGATGATGAGATGCGCGACGCTGATGAACTAAGAAGACACTTAGAGGAAGAAAATGACGAAGATAATGAAGTTGAGGAAGCTGTAGTTGCTGATATGGTAGATGAAACTCTTGACACTGATCCTCCTCCTGAACAGGAGGAGGTAAATGACCAGCAATCTAATTATTTGCTCAGTTATCCCATCGACAAAAGAAAATTGATATGAAAAAAAAGGAACATGGTATATGATACGGACAAAACTACTTTCTTGGGTAATGCTGCTTCTCCAGGTGAGATAACTCAACTAGAAACTCCATACCAGTGTTTCACCCATTTTATTACAAAGGATTTTGTCAATAGATTAGTGGAACAAACAAACCTATATATAATACAAGGTAACCCCAGCTCATCTACATCTTTTACTGAATCTGACATAAACAAGTACTTTGGCATCCTTTTATACATGTCAGTGCAGAAATTTTCCGGCACTAGATCATACTGGTCCCCAAAGTTTGCATATGAACCGATTGTTTCAACAATGCCGTTGAATAAATTTGAAAAAATTAAGTTATCGTTACATTTCAATAATAATGATCTGCACCCGTATAGCACCCAGAACATGACAGACTCCATTAAATCTGACCTGTAATACAGCACCTGAATGAAAGATTTGATACATTACAAATGGACCAAAGACTTTGTGTAGATGAACAGATGTGTGCTACAAAACTCGGACACTTTCTAAAGCAATACCTGCCCAATAAGCCCCACAAATGGGGTTTCAAATTATATGTGTTATGTAATTTGATGTGATATGCCCACAAATTTGAAATTTACTCAGGACAAGAAAATTTAGAAAAGGTTCCAGGTGAAACAGATCTTGGTGCTACAGGAAATGTGGTGGTTTGTTTGCTTCGGGAAGTACCAAGAATGATAAATCACATTATTTACTTCGTTAATTTTTATACCTCGTTACCATTGGTATATTTCTTAGCAAAACAAGGAATTCACACAGTGGGAACTCTCCAACAAAACAGAATTCCAAATAATAAATTACCAGACAGAAAAATCTTAATGAAAAAATCAGTGCCCCGAGGAAGTTACGAAGAAAGAGTATCTGCACTTGATGGTGTAGACATGAGTTGTGTGGCATGGAAGGATAATAAAGTGGTAACCCTATTATCCACCTATGTTGGGGCTTTACCTGTCACTGAGGTTTCCAGATATGACAAGGCAAAAAAGGAAAAAATTGGATTTACTTTCACATTTATTGTTCAAGAGTAAAATAAACATATTGAAGGTGTAGACCTTATGGATAATTTTTTGGGTAGAAACCATATTACTATAAGGTCAAAAAAGTGGTATTTACGTATTATTTTTCCATTACTGGATCTTGCAGTAATAAATGCGTGGGAAATTTATAGAAAAAATGCCATGGAAAGAAACCACCATAAGAAAAATCTATTTACAATGAGCCAATTCAGAAATGAATTAGCCTTTGTTCTTTGTAATAAAGGAACCAGTAAAGAAAAAACGAGGTCATCTAAGCACCAGCACCCTTGAGGATGAATTGCAATCAAAAAGAAAAAAGGCTTCTCGAGCTCTTCCACCTCCAAAAATATAACAGATGGTGCTGAACATTGGCCAACAATGGTTGGGTCACTCCGTTGCAATTATCCTAAATGTACAAATCTATCCTAATCAAATCTATCCTAAATCTACAATTTCTTTTAGTAAATGTGGAGTCAATTTGTGTCTGAATAAAAATAATAATTGTTTTGTTAATTATCATAAAGAATAAAAAATATCCAACGATATCCTCTTTTATTTCTATTTAGCTAAGCTAATTATCTAACTTTGCATGATGATGGAAATTTCCATTATATTGTTTTTTGCTAAATTTATACTATAAGTATATACTAAGATTTTTTCAACCATTTTTCCTTTAATTTAGAACATGAATTATTTCACCAATAAAGAAAAAATCATGCAAAGAAACCTGCCAAACTAAATCGGCATTTGTAATATTATAACTAAACTTTTTATGATGTATGTTTATAAGATATTTTTAAGTATTAAAAAGTTCAGTAGCTGGTTCTAAGTGCAATAATAAACACTTAATTTTTAATTAATAATAATAATAAAACTATAATATTTCGTTGGAAACGCATAAATTGGTAATTATTATATTAGAAAGCCAAGAAATATTGCCTATTTTTTGATTCCCATACAATAAACTTATAAAACTTGAAGATGAAAATCCAAATAAAAGTGCTTCTACTTCTAAAACTATTGAAAAAAAAATATATTACTTCATAAAAAATTAGGAAACTATCAAAAGCAGTACATTAAATACGGGTTTACATTTTGCTTTGTTAATGATAAAGAGCGTCCATTGTGTGTTATTTGTTCGAATAAACTGGCAATTGAAAGTATGAAACCTGCCAAACTAAATCGGCATTTGGAAACTAAACATGACGAATTTTCAAATAAATCTGAAAGTTTTTTCAAAAAACGAGTACCAGCTGTTAAATAGTTACATAAATTTAAATTACAAATTAATTTAATAAATTGGCACATAGTTTGCCGAAAACAAAAAGTAAAAAAAAATAGCATCAAGAGTTAGCTCACCATCTTGAAATTGATTCTGCTCATTTTCTGGATGCATTCTGGAGGTGGTGCATATGACTGAGTTTGTTTATGGGATTGCTCACTCTTCTCTTGCGTTGTTGGTAATAGCAAAAGGTCAGTTAATGATGAATCTCGACTAGACAAAAGTGTTACAGGTTCTAAGACTTCAGAAATTCTTCATCGTCCTCTTGTAACGATTCAACTAAAAATTAATAGCCTGATGATGATTGATATTTATTTGAAAAATCTAGAGGATGAATCCGTTTTTCTTAAAATAGAGAAAAATGTTTTTACTCTCATATATAATATATATGTATAAATATCTATATATTTATTCTTATTAATATTTTATATTTTTACCTATTCTTATATTGCTTTGCGTAGAAATACAGCTTACAGAGTTTTACATCTCCATACTCATGGATATCCTTTGTAACACTTCTTCTTCTTCTACGTATGATTGAAAACTTTCAACTTTTTCAGGATCCTTCGTCAAATCTCTTTCTTGCTGAAACTTTCCAGCTACTTGAATAGAATGGGCATAGAGCAAGTTCTATAAAGAAGTTCATTTTATTTTACTTAAAAAAAATTTTAAAATAAATGGAGTTTATCTAAGAAAGTTTTGTGTAATATGTACTTTGGGGAAAACTCAAATCTTTCATAATTTTTGGATTTATAATCCAAGTTTTCAAGATATTTATCAAGTAAAATACGATATTTATTCTATGGCTGAGCACGCCTAATTTAGCACCAATACCAGTTATTAATTTAGTTTTATTTATACCTTGTGGTAAATATGAACAAAATAAATCTACAGCATTTTGAAAAACAAAATATGCACATTCAGAATTTGTTACTGAAAACATTGGATATGATCTTTGACATAATTTAATTAAATCACGTGTTGATACAAGTCTACCTGATGAATTAAAACCTAATGAATTTATAGAAATTTTTTCAGCTGGTAATGGAATATAATCATTAAAATTTTCATGTTCTCCACTAGAAAATGTCAAATAAACATCTGATATTCTATTAGCAATTGTTTCCAATTTTGGAAAATTAATTGATATTATTTGACAAAGTTCTTTTCGTGTTAATGATATTATATTAACATTATAAAAATATTTATCTAATAATGAAAAATATGCTTTTTGAGAACTATTTGATGTTTTATGTGTTCTATAAAATTTAATTTTTATATACATATATATTAGTAAGTTTTTTTTTTGTTTTAATTATATCTAAACCAAAAATACCTCATTGTGACAAATAATTGAAATCCGGGTGATATTTTTAAGCAATCCCTAAATCCTGGTACACTTAAATAATTATATTCCAATAAATTATTGATAATTGTACAAGTATCTTGTGTAGCTGAATCTAAATCTTCAAGGAGTAACCATGATCCATTAATTACAGCCTAAAAAAATATATTTTTATTACTTTTGATATTATTTTCTTTTAGTTAAAAATTTTATACTTTTGTTAATACTCCTGGTAGCCATATAAATTCTCCGGGAACATCTGTACATCTAAGCAAAAAAGTAACATTTAATAATTTTGGAGTTTAGAATTATTAATTTTTACATCATTGTAGCTTTTACTTCCTTTAAATGCAAAGCAAACGTTTGAATAAACAATTTAATCGATAATATCCACAAGCAATGTATAAAGAAAGGGAGAGAAATGTAATCAATGCGAGTCAATAACTCTTACTTACGAGGAATTCCAAGTGGATGTGAATAGTTTCAGTTTACAATTCCAAAAAAGAGTGATTCAGTGGTTTACCCGGGCCTCTTTGTTTCGGAATTATACATTGATACTTTCAATGCAACCTAGGATATCTAAGGGCATCAAAGACCTCTTAGTGCCAAACGAAATTTAAACCTATTTAGCTGGCATCCTTTATTGTTACTACTACATGAAAATATTTTTGGCAAACACTTATGCTTAAGTTAGTTCAATTCAACAATTCAACAATTAGAGTTCGAAAAATAGATTTTTCTTTTATATACATAAGAGTTCAATGAGTTATTTTTTCGTAACTACCGATAATTTCATCAAATTTGACTTGCTAAATGTAGTAATGATCTAGTGCCAAATGTCAACAATAAAACGGTTAAATTGTTTTTTAAAACAAACATTTTTAAGCTTATATTAGTCAGCATGAAGAGTCGTTTGTAGAATGAGAAATGAAAGCAAGATTTTCCCTTTTCGTCTTTAAAAAATAAATAATATTTTGAGAAATAGTTTTCTTTTGATTATAAATCTACAACCTAAAAATTTCTATTGAGCACAATTCAAGTTCTTCTGTATAAACAAAATCAATATTTACATTTTCTAAACAAAATAAAAAGTTTTAGAGTTTTTAAGACACTAACACTAAGACACTAAGAGCTTTTTGCTAGATAAAAGCTGAATTTCGACATATAACTAGTAGTGAATATGCCAAAGTTTTACCTTTTATTTTTGAGCTGATTACTAACGAAAGTAGAACCAGGCCTTAAGTAATTCAAAGAAAACAAACTGTAACTTGCAAGACAGAAAATTATTTAAAATTCTCACATTGTTTACCACTGATCATTAATTGCCATCGGAGAGGAAAAAAAAAGTTGGCTTCAAAAATATTACGTCAATGTCACTTGAAATCCTGAGATTTACTTCCCATCCGTGGCATATTAACAGGCCGCATAATAAATCTACAGATCCCAGATCCTTAAAAAAAAACCAAATAAATAAGTTTTCTTCTTACCTATATTGACCTAGAAGCATTTTTCCATCAGTTTGGTCGCCCAATTGAATTCTTAGAAAGCTACTATCATCTTTATTTCCCGAATCAATTTCTTTATTATTCAAATCATTATCAATAACTGTAATATTTTCATTTTTATCATTATTTTTTCGTTTTTTTGTTAGATGTTTTTCACTTTTATTTTCACCATTACAAACTTCTGGAATGTTTTTTGTTTGATCTAAATTACTATTCCAGTGTTCGAGTTCAGAGTTACTCGGATATATTCTTCCAGTTTTTCTGGCCAAATATTGAACTAATGTAGTTTTTCCTGATCCAACTGAACCTGACAAACAAACTGCTTTTCCACAAAAAATTCCTTAAGCTATTCGTCTAAGATTTGTTTTTGTTGAATCAACTTTAACAATTCTATCATAATTACCGTCAGTTTTATTATAAAACTCAGCATTGAATTTATTATGTATTGGCAAAATAACACCTTCAATATTAGTAACATTTTCAGTTTTAATTTCCCAAGTTATTTTATTTGTCAATGCTTCTTCTTGTGTAATTGAAAATTTATTTGTGCTTTCAAATAAGTTTTGAGATTTATCAAATTCAATTAATAATTCTTCTGGGATAGAATCATTTAATATTTTTACTTGTGTTGATTTTAATGAAAATAATATTGCTGATATATAATTGCAAAAAAGTTTTTCCTTTTGGCAATTACTATTTGAATAAGTGTCTAATATTGTAGACCAATTCCATAGATCCTTGAAAAAGAATGGATCACAATTTAGAAGATTATAGGAACATTCCAAGATATCCAAATCTGTTATTAAATATTCTTTAACTCTTTGCTTTTGTTTGAATCCACATTTGTGTCGTTATTGCAAAATGGAGCAGGTTTATTAATAAAGTATTTCATTGTATACCTAAAAAATAAAAAATAAAATTAGTTTAATAATGAATTTTAAAAAAAACCGTTATTCTAACTAAAACAACTTTTGATGTTTTCGAAAAAAATCTTTGCATAGATAAAACAACTTATGTGCTAATTGATGAATTTTGCATTGAGATAACTCAAAATACTGTTTAAGCTTTCCTGATTATACAACTAAAAACAACAAATAAATTAATTTTAATAAATAAAGTAGCATTAGGTGGTTATATATTTACCTGAAGTTTTAATAACTTCTGAAGAACATCGTCACACTTGATCTGCCCACTCAAAGCATCAAGTGAGTTATAAATTTTTTCAATTGATGTTTCAATTGTTAACATTTTTAGTTAAATTGGTCAGTAAAAAGCCGCTAATGAACTTAAAACACGCGAAGATATGAGCGCGTGTTTTTCTAAAAGCTGTCAAAAATTTAAATATATATATATATATATTATGTGTGCCAGCGCATTCCATTTGACATTCACACGGAATACTTTGGAATGCTCTCTTTATAACTCACCTAGGAAGGGCATTCCAATTTTCCCGCTGGGTATGTACTATGATAAGGTAGTAGTAGATTAGAAGAAGAAAAACTTACGATTTAGGCTCTGTTTATATGGCTGTGTGTAGAGTAGCGATTGGGATAGCAACATTAGGCTACGGTCCATATGGTAGCGAATTCCTGCGACTAGCGAATTTTGATCGATTGATCGACATTTATCGCAGGTTGTCAAAGTAATTTATATCGTTTTTTTTTCATGCGTTTACAAATTGTCGGGTAAAATATATATTTTTTATGGAAAATATGAATCAAGGTTTTTACCAATTTTTGAAATGAAAAACTTACCATACAATAGAGTATTTTTAATTATAAGTAAAATATTTAATATAAATATGCTTATTTATTTATTAGGTAATATTCATGTATTACTTATTTTTGTTATTTGTTAAAAAACATATTTATATTAAATATTTTACTTATAATTAAAAATACTCTATTGTATAGTAAGTTTTTCATTTTAAAAATTGGTAGAAACCTTAATTTATATTTTTTATAAAAAAAATTTCTATTTGTAAACGCATGAAAAAAAACGATATAAATTATTTTGACAACCTGCGATAAATGTCGATCAATCCCATAGATATAGGAAAATTCGCTAGTCGCAGGAATTCGCTACCACATGGACCGTAGCCTTAGGCTCCCAGCGGGAAAAAGATTGATTCTCAATGCATTCGCAATCCATCTCTGGGAAGCTATGAATCGATTCTCTTTTCATCTAATCATTGCAAATTTTAACCAAAACATGATCGCAGTGGGAATCACTTACTAACACATGTAAGAAAACTGAGTTAGTATTGTACCCCTTATATATGAGCTGTGATACTCTTACAAAGTGTTATATTTTATATTTTCATTAGTAAAAGAGGGATGGATATATAACACATAGTGATGAAACAGCATATGCTATATGACCAGCATATGTTATATACCCATCCTTCTTTCACGTAAGTATAAGTCTGAAAATAAATATTCAATTAATAAAATAATTACAAATGGAATAAATTAAACACAGTTTATAATTATATATTTTATTTATTCAACAATATTCACATTTGAACAATTTATTTAATAAAACTTAACTTTACTACAAGACTTATACTAAAAAAGTACATAATAACTTATTTAACTATTATTTTAATTACAAATTGACTAAACTTAAATTAAATTTAACATCAAATAAAACATAGTTACATTATAAAACGTTTTACTTATTTTTTAAAAGAATTAAAAGCATATTTAAACCAAAAACTAAAAATTACATTTCCTCATTTGTACCCGCATGACTTAACAAAAGTATAATAAAAAACAATCTGCCATTTTAACTAATACATATGAAAATTCTATGCGTTATACTGTAATAAAATATATAAAATGCACGAATTGCTTACGGCTTCATTCTGTAGAATCAAATATGAAGCGATTCATCTGCCATTCTTTTAGCTTCTGATTCCAGATTTCCCGCTGGGTTCCCACAGGCTAAGCCGAAAGCACAAATCTACTACGTTTTTGTGCTTCCAGTGTAATTTTTATTCAGCTAAAAATAATCATTTTCTTAGTGTAAATATTAATATAAATGTGCAAATCATACACTATACTTTGATCAAATTTATTTGATCAGTTAAGGGTCTCATATTGAGTGAATATATAAGCAAATTTTGCTTAACTTCCATCAAATAACTTTGACAGTTTGATTGGATTGGTCAAGGTCCTTTAGCTTTTGGAGTCCACATTAGCGCTTGGGTGATGACACATGAGTTGTCATGACATGCATAACTTTTCGAAGTTACGGGCGAAACGAAAAGAGCTCCCTGCAAACTTACTGCTCTCTATACGTCTCGCCAGTAACTTCGAAACATTATGCATGTCATTACAACTCGTGTGTCACCACCCATTTGGACAACAGCGAATTATAGGTGTTCTGAGGCGCGGTTATAGTCAGAAGTATATTGATTACATGTTGAGACAAGACAGAATGTTTATGTTGTCGAAGATGAGAAAAACACTAGTATATAATTAAATATAACTTTATAATAACAAAAACATGTATTTATTCTTTAATTCTATTTACACATTACAAATGACAACCTTATTAGTGAAAGAACAAAATCCAACATGTGATAAACGTCAAGTTGACAATCTCTCACTCTGCATGTCATAGAGAGATAATATGATTAATATCCAACATTACAATCATTAATTTACAAATCTTTCAAAAAATTTTATTACATTTATAATGCATTATTATTCAAGGTAAGTCAATTTAATATAACGAAACTAGTTAGAAGGCATAACTTTTATATTTTCAACCAAAATGTCAAACTTTTAAAAACTATTGAGTATAACCGCCGCTTAGAACTACTATAATATCGCCTATAATTCACTGTCTAAATCGATAATGTAGATACAGCCATAAAAGCGCTGTCCAACACCCTAATTTAGAGTGTGTTTCACAAAATATTTACATTAGCAGGGTAGACAGCCAGGCAAAGTTCTTTGAAGCTAGTTTTTTGCTCTAGCCAATCAAATGTCGCAAAGTACATAGTATACTAGTTTTTTACGTAGTTAAATTACTAGCAATATGACGGTGGTCTTTTAGTGTTTTTTGACTTGGTAATACTAAAAGGTGAAAAATTTTATGTTTCACCATAACTCTTTGACAGCAGCTGAAGTCAAATTAAATTTATTTAAAGGTTATGTAGGTAAGTATTTAACATTTTTTATGATATAATTATTAGATCCTTTTTTGCAGAATGGAGTCCGGGAGAAACATTTAAATTTATTGGTGTGTGGGGGAAATCAGGGCTAAAAAAAGGAATCACCCCGTATTTGTAGAGTTTATGAAGAAACTGTACGAAGAAAATAAAAACGGACGTGGATGGCATAAGGAGCAAGATAAACAACCTTACCAAAAAATATAGTTATTAAATCTAACTTATACTATTATCTTATCATTTTCCCCGTTACTTAGATACGGAACATGGTGGCTCACAGGCTCGATTTTTACTATCTAAAGTAAATGCATCACAAACTCATAATAATATGTATGCCTATGGACAGGATGGCGATACTCCTGTTTTCACAGATGATGTCACACTACAAGTCTTCATGGAAAACATTTAAAAAACTTGCTGTGTCTTCAACCACATAAAGTAATTTTACCATATTTTATTGATTGTACAGAAAGTCAAATACTTACCACCATCTTCAGCATCAAGTTAATTTCATCATTGAATCCATTTTATTGATAATTACAGTTACTATTTCATCAATATCATCTTCAAATGGTATTAATACTGTATTCAGCACCATTAAGTACCACCAAGTACCATTTACAGTCAAAAGATATTACTATCAGGCACCATCAAAAACCATGTAGCACCATGATTTATGTTTTCAATTTTTTTGTGATTATTACAGAAGTTATTTATAACTTTAAAACAAGAAATGAAATGAAAAATCTTTTCTTTTTTACAACGAATTAACTAAATCTCTCCCATGAATGATATAAAAGTTTTGCATTTATAATAATTATAAATGAATCTGTTAATAGGTAACACAAACATCTCAATCAGCACTAGATTTTAATTTTTTTTAAAAGCTTGAACCATTGCCGGTAATTCACTGTATTTTCGTAGTTGAGGCGTCTTTTCCTTTTATTTTAAGGCTTCAATTTGCGTTAATAACAACCATAAGAGCATGGTTGGACTGATGATAGACGCAGAATAGTGTAAATCTTTTCACATAATTTCAATGTCTGCAGAAAGCTTGCTCAGCTGAATCAATTAAATTTTTTTCTTTATTTTAAAGAAAACTGAAATATTTTTAAATATATATAAAAAAAGGCGATAAATTTCTGCAAGAAATCTTTAATGGAAGTCATTTATGGAAAATATATATCAAATTACTACATAGCAAAATTTAAATGAAAACGTTACCAAAATTAGATATTTTCGTAAAAAGAGGAACTCTATCTAAAATTCTTCGTTACATATAAAACCTATTGTTACACTAATTAATTATAAATAATTTCATAATGCGTTAAAATTAATAATATTGTAATTTACTTTAGATCATTTAACTATAATAATCGATTTTCATGAGTACTTGATTAATTAATTTTATTATTTTAGCGTGATTTCATAGTATGAAATTTGTTGCCATGTCAAGTTAGCTTTCTATAGTGTAATAAACTTTTGTTTACTTTTTTTTTGGTTATTGCAGATTTTATAATTTTATTTATGTTAGGTCTATGAGCATGGTTTATTGAACCGTATTCTATTGTAAAAAGTTCCTTGAATCAGAAATTTTAAATTATTTCTAACTAAATTTGATTTTTAACGTCTTAAAATTTTTTTTTAATGCGTATAATTTAATTTAATTTAGTTAACTTATGTAAAATATTTAACATTTAATAATATAAGTTTTTAAACAATAATTACATATAAATAAAATTCCGAAGAAGCTTGGATTGAAATTACAAAAATAATTCTTTTTGTTTTTTAAGATAAAAAAAAATTATAATAAACAAATTACTAATAAATCATTATAAAATATTCTACTCGAAATTTTTCGCTAAATAATAACAACGTTTGTAAGCAATCGAAGGATATAAATCTTTTCATTAATCTTCCTTATATATATACATATAAATATATATATTTAAACAAGATTTATTTTCTAATGAATATTTTATGTGCATATTTAAAATTTAAACATTAAACTATAGTTATTAAAAAAATTATTTTATCCTTTTTTCTTGTTAAGAGATAATTATTTCACATTCCGCTAAGTTTTTGGATATTAATTATTATAAAACCTGCTAATGTGTTTTTTTTTGTTTGGTTTTTATATTTGTTAAATTATTTAGCAACATCCACCACTTGTTTGCCCAGGCTGACTTCCTGACCCAGATAATGCTGGATTAGTTGAGAAATGTTGCTGGCCAATTTTTATGCCATTAGCCTTAAATAAAATACAAAAAAAAATAATTATTTTAAATTTTTGTGTCTGCTTAAAAAACAATTAAAATATTAATAAATAAAATTTTAGTCGAACTTAGTGAAATTCTAAACGTTTGATCTTTTAGACTAGTTTTGAGATTCACAAAATTAATTAGAAAAAACTTGATAAACCACTTCCCTACAACAACAACAAAAATATTAAATTCATTTCATACAATAACTCAATTAAGTTTTTATTAATGGTAAAAGTCATTAACCAAGAAGAATGAATTCGAATTTTCGTAAACATTTTAAAAATACAAAAAAAAAAATTCATTTAAAAATACCAACAAAAACTTACTTCGTTGTTAATATCAAACACTCCTTCCTGAATTTTATCATAAATTTCTTTTGCTGTATCAATAAAAGCTGTCTCAACATTTGCTGCGGTACGTGCAGAAGTTTCCATAAAAACTAAACCGTGTTCTCTAGCAAAAGCATCACCTTCTTCTTTTTTTACTTCTCTTCTTGAATCCAAATCACTGTAATATTATTTATTATATACAAATAAAAAATTATATCCATAATTATGATATATACCTTTTATTGCCGATTAGCATTATTACCATATTTGAATTTGAATGTTGTCTTGCATCTTCCAGCCATGTCGTTAAATGATTAAAAGTTTCACGGCGTGTGATATCGTACACTAAAAGAGCTCCAGCAGCTCCACGGTAATAGGATCTTGTAATTGACCTTTAAAAGTAAATTAAAGTTAAATTTAACTTTTGATTATTTTGTCTTTTATATGAAAGCCAAAGACAAATTTTAAGCTACTCACCCAAGGTAAATATTATAACGAGAAAAAATTGATATAATGGCCAAAAATATTTACTTCAAGCAAGAGGAAAAAAAGGTTGCTTAGGTCTAGTCTTGTTATTTGATTTATAATTTGATGATTAGTAAAATATAAGACTATCACAATAAAAAGAGCAACGCTATTTTGTAGCTACAATTACTCATCTTCAATGGAAAAAATAAACAAAAAGCTAAGCTAGACTATCTGATGTAACATTTTTCTCTCGTGAAGATTTCCGCCTTGTATGGGAACCATATTTAGGATACTAAAAAAAAACAACTAAGAGAAACTTTGTTAATAAAGAGGAGCTAGAAAAAGCTGAGGAATTGATGATTTTTTAATACTTTCCCTGAGAAACATGTTTGATTAAATTGGAAAAATGAAATTAAAAAATTCTTCTTTATTTAGATAAGGCGTCATTGTTTGTTAATTTCAAAATTAGTTTACTTTTTTATCAGAAATTATAGCAGGTTACATTCTTGACTTTTCTAAAAAAGGATTAATATCAATAGCAAAGATATGATTGTTTGCAAATCTTATCCTAAGAAATTGATGATTTTTTATAAGTTCTTCATTATTTCCTTAACTTTCAGACTACTTTCAAAACATCGTCAGAACATTAATAGATTTTAAAATAATTATTAAAAATTTTAAAAAATATATTTTTAGACGAAACTTTTTACAATCCTATAAATTCTGAGAGCAAGTCTGCCTTGTTTTGTGTGCCTACAATCAATGCAGTTGTGTGAAATAGGATCAAGGTTCCTTTTTGCATCGGATCTGGGTGAATTTATATCGAACAAAATCTGATAGCTTAATTATCATAGCCAGCTAAAGATTCTGGGATATTAGCATTTGTTCTGATTAATTCTTCGAAAATAAAAATTTAATTTAAAAATCTAGTGTTTGATTTTTGGATACTCTAGTTTAGTTTTGAAATATGACTATAAAATATATTTGTGAATTTTTAAAGCGTAGATGATTAACACTTTGTATGCGGGAAACGGGAATTACAGTCTTTTAGGTGTCACTCGTTGTTTGAGGGAGACTGTAATCTCTGTTTATGAATAACTTAGTAAGGGTGGACGACTGTGATCACGGTTTATTTATATTATTTCTAATAAAACGTAACATACAGAATCAATTATATTTTTTTTTTACATTTAAGTGTAAATAATAGTAATAAATTATCAATTTATTAACGCATAAAAATGGATTCAGAAGAAAATAAGCACACGATAAATACCAAGTCATTTTTTATTACGATATCAATGGTTCCATTAAAATAAAAGACAATAATTTTTTAAATATTTTCTATTTGTCGAACTTAATAAATTATGATTTAAATCAGCTAGCTATGGAGTTTTAATAGCTTATAAGTTAATTTCAATGAAAGTTTACTCTAATAAAAGTAAATTTGCAAAGGAAGTTTGCTAGAGTTTCCAAAGGTTTCCATTAAAATAAAATAATTTAACATATTGTTATTAAACTTGAAACTTTAGAAGCTTTTTATGCTAAATATTTGTATAAATTGATTCATAAAAAGTCCAAAAAAATTTGATTATATATATATTTATATAAATTTTCTTTACTAAAAGTAAAATATATTAACCTGAAAGCTTCCTGCCCAGCGGTATCCCAAATTTGCAGTTTAATTTGTTTTCCATCTATTGTAATCATACGAGCACCAAATTCGACCCCAATTGTAAGGTCATGAACAGGTTGAAAACGTTTATCAGTAAATTGAAGTAATAAACATGATTTTCCAACTCCTAAAAAATATATATATAATTATTTTTATTATTATTTAGATAAATCTAAGGAAAAAAATTTAATTTTGATGGGTTATACATATTTTTAATTCAATAAATTGAGCATAAATGCTTAATATTCTAAAATTAAATATAGTAAATTAATCAAAAACTAAAAAAAAACATATAATTTATTTTAAGAACTTTACAAAACGTATTTTTAGTTTCCGTATTGTTGTGAGATAAAGAAATGAAGGAATAAAAAATCGATTTTACCTGTATCACCAATTATTATATATTTAAACAAATACGCATACGACATTTTAGACTGTACTATTTATATTATCCTCACTGTGTATAAAGCAGTCAATTGATATTTTCACTTTTTATTATTAATAAACTACGCACAAAGAAAATTATTTTTCGTAAACAATAGACGTTTTCGACTCAACAAAAAAAAGATTGTGAAGAAATTACTCTGTCAAAATGTCACACGTATAATCTCTACTATTAGAAAATTTTTAGGACAAAAAATATAAAAATAAAACATTTTAATTTTTGCAAAATTAATTAAATAAATTTTTTTAATATGAAAACCCTTTTTAGAATTAAATCAATCATATAAAATAAACGAAAAACTTAATATTTTTGAAAATTATTTTATTGAAAAAAATTTATTTATATTTCTTAGGTTGGTATAAATAAATTGGATATCACTTCACTTCAAACAGTTGCTTTCTGTCAAAATTCTTTCTTGTGACGTATTATTTTAAAAGTTTTTTTTAAACTATAATTGCCTAAAATTGTTTTTTCAAAATTTAAAATTTATAAATAAAAGGTTGTAAATATAAATTTATTACCTTAAAATTTCAACTTTTTAAAGTAAGGATCTAACAGAATTATAACGAGACATTTACTTATATTATGTTTTTAATAATGTTTAATGCCTGTTTTTTGATTTTGATAATATTTCATAATTGATATTATTAAAAAATTTATTCATGCTGCTTTTAAATAATATTATTTTGAAATTGTATAAACAAGGTCAAAGTCCCTGCTATAAAACATGTCCGAGCCTACATCTCCTGCCTCTGTTGCTTCAGCTGAAATAGCTGAAGAATTTGGTCGTTTATCAGCCGAAGAACAAGAACAACAACGTGCTGAATGGAGTCAGGTTATTAGATTTTATTTTATATAAAATATTTATTAATAAATATATAAATACTATTTAATTTATTAACAAAGGAATTATCACGTGTAGAAGAAGAAATAAATACATTAAGATCAGTTTTGGCATCAAAGACGAAACATGCAGCAGATCTTAAGAGAAAATTAGGAATAACAGTTTGGAAAGAATTAACAGAAGATGTTAATCAAGGTTTTAAAACAGTTAAAGAGAGTACAGTGTAAGATATGATGAATAATTACATTTTTATATTTAACTTAATTGTTATCATTTTTGCTGTCTTGTTGTTTACCGACGCTTTTGTCAAATATTTTTGTTATTGTTTATTATTCTTCTTTATTTTATATTTGATTTTTTATTTGTTTTAGTTATCATACAGTTGAATCTAAAGTTGGAAGTATTGCTAAAGCTGTACATGAAGCTCCAATGTAAGTTTGGGTTATTATTTTTTGTTTTGTTTATTTTAGCGCTGATTTAAATGTTTTTGCTTTATAATTTTCATTTATTCGAGTTTTTTATGTTAAAACAAGTAATATAATAATTCTTCCCTATTTAATTTTTTTAATGAAATTAAAATTCTTAATACCAGATACCAGAGAACTGAATCAGTACTAAAAAGTACTGCTGAGAAGACTTCTTCGATTTTTGGCGGTATTACAAGTGGAATATCGTCAAGATTCTCACAAATTAAAAATTCAGAATCAATGAAATCTTTTGAAGATAAAGTGGGATATGCTTATGAAAATGTCAAGGTTAAAAATTTTTTATTTGGTTTTTAATATAGGGCAAAACACCAATAACTATTATAAATTTTAGACAAAAGTATCAACTTCACGTTCCGGCTCAGTAGGAAGTTTCACAGATGGTTTAAATGAAAATCATTCAAATTCTGTTTCTCAAATACTTGAAGAGAAACCAATTGCATAATATAAAATATGATTAAATTTATATTCATATTTTTTTTTTAAATTTAGTTTAAACAAGAGAATTATATTGACATTTTTAATAATGTTTTTTATTAACTTTATAGATCAATTATTTTATTAGTACTGAATGTTATTTCCTTGTTTAAAAGAGTCAAAACTAAATCTTGTTGTATTTGATAAAATTTCTTTGATTTTTAATGACATTATTTTCAAAACGATTGAACTTCGCGAAACACGCTTAGTTATGTAAATTTAAGAAACTATTTCGCGCCATTTCATTGTACAGAAAATAAATATTTGAAATTCTGTAATAAAAAACTTAAATTATAAATGTGCCTGCTTGCTGATTAATAAAATTATTTCTGATTCTTTTTTCAATTTTTATTTCTGTAATACATAAAAATATTAATGTAAAATTTGAAGCTATATTTACATAATATAATTTCCGGAAGTTTCGATTGACTTAATAAAATTCGTTCGAATGCTTTTTTGTAAAACAGATTCCAGCAGAAAAAAAGGGGGAGATTACGATTTGTTAACTCCACGCTTTTAAACGGTCTTGTGAAATAATTTTTACATAAAAAATTATTAAAAAATTAATAAAAAATATCTGTCGTTTTATTTTTGTAAATAATAGCACTTTTTTGCATTTTATTTGAGAAAAATTTGCATTTTATTTAAGAAAAAAATCAAATTAAAAAAAAATCAATAAATTATATGCCGACAAAGATATACTAAATATACTTTTAGGAATATAAGCCAAAATGATATTAATTTTTTGCATTTTATTTGAGTGCTAACTATTCAATTATTCAATTCCATTTTTTTACAGAAAAAAAATCAAATCCAAAAAATCAATAAATTCCGACAATATATACATATAGTGTTCTTTAGGTTTGTTGTTGTATTTATCTTTTGTAACTGCTTCCTCATCCGTTTCCACGTCACCTGGCGGTAGGATGATCAACGCGTTTTTTTTAAAGAGGTATCCCCTGTAGGCCTAATCCTCTATTTAAATTGGTAATTTTTAGACTGATAAAAATAAGCAGTATCATATGGGGGCATGAAATGTTTGAAACTTTAGAGAAGTCATTTATAAAAAAGAGCCGAGGAAACGAATATTATGATAAAAAAAGGAATCATTTTTAAAATTTATTTATTTATTTAATTCATTAATTATTTTTAATTACATTATAATTCATTTATTTATTTAAAAAGACCCAAATTAAATATTTGATACTTTAGAGTCATTAGAGAAATTTTTGAAAAAATTTCATCAAGTTGTCATTAATACTTGACCAAATTTCCCTTAACTACTTAACTAAACTTATAGTTTAACTTAACTTTATCTTAAGTTTACTTGAACAAGGTGATTTTGATCAAGGATCCTTGTGCACATCGGTTCTTGCCATATGTGACATTTAAGAGATGGGGTTACAATGTGCGTGGGTTTGTACTGTAAAGTTTTTTTTTCAGGTTAAATGATAAGCAAATTTAGTTTTATTTTTTCTAATTGAAGTTAGTATGCAAGTAATTATTCAATTATTTAATTAAATAAATAAAAAATTATTACATTTATAAAAAGATGAACTTATAAAAAGATGAACTTCTTTTAAAAAAAGATGAACTTGATTTGTAAAAAGATGAACTTCATTTGTAAAAGGATGAAATAAATCTAAAAACCTGTAAATACGAAAGATATAGAAGTTGGAAAATTTTTGTATCAAATTTAAACGAAAATAACTTTAAGCTTTTTACTCATTTTTTCGGAATGGTTTGAAAGAAAAAGTAAGTACCCATAAAAATTAGTTGTCAAACAATTAAATTTTTTTTTCTAGTTTCTCGTAAGGGTCATTGAACTTTGAAAATTTGGTCATGCTTCTAAGCCCATACCTCAGGTAATATTTGTGCAACACTGAAGAAATACTTATACTTCATTTGAAAGCTTAAAATTTTTTCTTTTGCATATTATACAAAGGAAAATTTACATTTGCTAATTATAGAGATATTTGAAATTTAACGGAATTTACCTTAAAAAATTTTTCACATTTGGCAAATTTACTCAAAAATCTTGCATTTGAGCTTTTCGAAAAATTATTAGTTTTAAGCCAATATTTTATTAAAACAAGCTCATAATAATAACTATTAGGCTTAAATTTTAGATGCCATTAAAGCAGATGCAAGCACAACTGGTACTGCCAAAGTATCTGATATCCTATAAAAACACTTCTGCGCAGTAACAAAAAGAGTGACGCAATTATTTGAATCATAACTAGAAAATTACTGATATCCATTTCTAGTGACGCTTTTTATGTGTAAAAAAAAATTCCAAAGATTGTGGCAGTGAGCTATCCAAAAGTCAAAAACCCTAAATACTACTACTTATTCCTTAAATTTCGTTACTTAGAAAATAAGAAAGGTGTGGCGGCCCTGGGTTTATAAATTATAAATAAAAGACCATTTATGTTTGAATGGATGATGTAAATTAAATTAAATAAATAAAAGAAAAGAAAAATAACAATATAACATTGGAATATAGTGGAGTTCAAATTGAGTAATAAAAAATGACTTAGATGATTATATTTAAATTTATTTATCTATTTACAAAGAAGGCACCGGATGAAACAAAAGCCAAATAATCCGTCTGATCAAAATGGAATTGAAATTAGGCATGCAATAAAAAATTATGTAGTGGTGGGCATATTTTTCTTTGTTTCCTTTGTAAGTTTGTTGCAATTACTTTTTTCAGACTAAAATTTGCTATAGTAAAACAAATACTGTATTTAAAGAAAATTAAGACAGCTTCTACCTCCAATATAAAATTCTAAAATAAGTTTATGGTTATTCATTGATAGTAATTTTTGGCAATTTACATACCTCAGAATGGAGGCATTAAAAAATTATAATGATCATTTTACAAGAATTCTCTCCTTTGGTCTATAGTTTTTAGATACTTGATTCTTATTAATAATCAGTAGAGAAATATTCGAAGATTATCAGAAAAACTTGATCAAACTTTACACCTGATATATATATTTGAAAACTGCTTTAATTAAAGTCATTCTATTATATACATGGTTGTATTTATAATAATCGAAAATATAATCATTTAGGGCACTAGGAATTTTTTTTTTATAACATCATACTTATCACTTATACTAGGCATAAGAGCCTTACTATATAAAGGCAATTTCAATCATAAAGGAATACTTCAATGGTCTATTATTATATATAAATAGTTTTAAATTTACAATGACCTTGATATTAAATTTATATTCAGTTTTATGAAAAATTCAATCGAAAAATAATTTGCTTTTGTTATTTTTCATCAAAACCATTGCAAGATTCGTAATCACTTCCTAAAATATCTTCGCATGTATCCAAACTATTATGTAATATATATACAAACTAAGGAAAGATTATTATCCTAAGTTTGTGTGATATGTTGGAAAGCAATTTCTTCATTTAAATTTTTAAAACGACGTCGATGTCGTTGCACTAAATGCCAAATTCTTACCTCCAGCATCTAAAACTAATACTATTTAGGATTTCCTCTAATTTTATATATAAAATAGAAATAAGTAAATTTAAAAAAAAGAGATTATATAGTTTACATAAAAATGATTTATAACCCCATTGAAAATAATACTCACTTCAATCCTATTCGTTGTAGATCTGTTTTTCCCATAAAGTACAAAAAATACCGTAGTATACATACATTAAAAAGCTCTTAAAAATTGTTTCTAGCAAATGTTTTTAAAAACTGATTAAGAATTTGAGGAATACTCAGGTGCCATGCTATTGCATTGTGATCAGTATTAGTATGTATTAAATATTTGAAACATGATGTCATTAAAAATCAATTCCTCTGCATGATAACCAATCTTTATCAATATATATCTAATTAGAATATAATCAGGAAATCTACAATAATTTAAAAACGAGCGGCACAATAAATCACACTATGTTCAGCAATAGGATATTACTCAGAAATTTGGAGACATTAGCGTCCAACATGAACTAAAATCAAAATAATAAAACAACAAACTAAAAACTGAGCTCAACTCAAGTCGAAACCGTACAAGGCTTGCTTAATAATCACATCTTGAAATTAGTGTGATATTCGAGGCTTAAGAAGATTAAAATGTTTGCAAAATTTTAAAAAATAAGTGTGATAAACAAAACGGCTTTGCATGGTATTGAAAAAGTTTGTATACCCTTTTTGGTTATTAAAATTGGAAAAAATCAAGCAAGCTCTCATAAAACTATTAAAATATCTAAAATAAACAACTTGTTTAAAATTAAGAACGAAATAATTAAGGAACATAAGCTAAAAAAGCCCAAGTAAGCAACAACAAAAAAATATCAAAATCACTAAAATTATAAAAACAAACAAAAATATTAAAATAAATTGCGAAAAATGTTGTTGATATTTGATTTTTTACCATTGACCTGCCACACATTCTTAAGATAAAAAACTGATATTTGTTCATCAGGAAAAATTAGGAGGGTCAATAATTTTATTTTTAACACTGTATATGTATAATAAAAGTGCATTTACTTTGAAAAACATGTTGTTGGACTTTACGGCTTTCAAATAAAAATAACAAGCACTAAAATTAATGTCAGGTTATTATCTCAGTATTCAAATTCTTTTAAGCTCGAGCTTGAATTTTGCTAAAGTATTTTTTGTATTAATCATAAACTGCTTTAATGAGTTTTTAAATACTTATTACGTATAATGTTAAGTACATTGAAATATAATTGATAAAGTTTATTATGACTATATTCTCTCAGAATTAGATAAGATATTTTTATGTAGTCATATGTGATACATATTTTTACATATGAATTTGATAAACAAAAAAAAATGTAATAAATTAATTTCACTGTTTAGATAAGCATTAAAGGAAAAAAAATTGTTTTGCATTTTTTGCGAATATCACAATTAAAAATTATTTTTTTATTATATTTTTAAAAGGTTATCTTGTTGTTTAGTCTTCCTAATTATCTTTTTAATTTAATCTACTTAAAAATTATCTCATAGCTGCATTAAAAGCTATTTAATCAATTTATTCTAGCATGACTGTATTTATTATGCAATTTCGTTAGATTGGACATAATAATAAAAAAAAACAAAAGAAACTCTTTGACCCCTTCTACAATTAAAACTGTAATACGTCTCCCAACGTAAATACTTTTTTTTTAGTTCGTTGAGGTCAACTTGCCGTCACACCACTTGGCCATAACTTTTCCAATGTCGGTCGAGACAAGACCGTCTAAGGCAGATATCGTCTTATTTTATAAGAAACACCAAAGTCAGGTAATAATTATACGGACGTGTGCAACTTGGTTGACTGTTTTAAAATCGGTACCCAGTTTATAAAATCAAAAATCATGGGATCAAAAATCAAAAAATGCTGGGAATTATTAAAGTTTATTTATTTGTACGTATTAAAACTAAATGTATTATTTTTTTTGTGAAATTTTCTTTTTTTTCAGCTTTTAGTAAAAGTTGTTTAGGTGAGAGTGATTTTTTAGATAACAATAAAAAAAAAAGTGAGATAGAGAAGTGTTGTGATGATTAGCTGAAAGTTTGTTACAATTTCTTTTATTTCAAGTGTTATAAATTTCCAAGAATTAATTATTAATTTTTTGATTCAATTCAAAAGAACATGAACCCAACAAAAAAAACATTTTTATTATAAAAATAGCTTAAACTTTATTTTTAGACTTTTTATTATTGTATGCATGCTTTTTTCAGCGTTTCAGAAGTGGCTTGTAATTATTTCTTCTTGCGGTTAAGTTTTGTAACTTTGTTTTAGTTATATTGCATTAAAATTTGAAAATACATTTTTTGCTAGAATTTATATTAATTATAGGAATATAATATGCCGATTTTTTTTCAATTTTTCAATTATGTCAAAAATTTAAATGCAAGTAAATTATTTTTACTCTTTCATATAACCATTTTCTTTTTTTTTTGAAGAGATTTTAAAGTACATACTATATGGAATTTAACATGATGACGAACCATTTGTAAATAGTGTTACGAAATATGCTTTTTGAGGTATGTCAATAATAAAAATAAAAAAAATAGGTTATAACACTCTTAAAACATGTTTTTTGTTTTCTTGAACGTAATGTATGACCTTGAATATAATAAATCTATTCAAGGTGAGAAAAACGATTTATACTAAAACAACTCTTGCAGTATTATATTTTCCGTTCAATCTTTTAGAAACTAGATTCTAGTTAAATTTTCTAAATGAAGATAGACTGCATGTAATCTTTGACTTGTCGAATACTGTGGGCTTATAATGACGAAAAGAGTTCATTGAAATATCTTTTTTTACTTTTATGCTAATAGAAAATTAATTTATAGCTTTCAATTCTTAGAACATATGGTAAAATTATAATTTTAGATATAGAGCTAGTATTGCTCTTCAGCCTCTTTTGTAGCTAGACTTTGTCATATTTTTCTTGTTTGTACCACAAAAGCTTAAAGTTAAATATTTTGACATTCCAGTCTTTTATCTTTACTTTTATTACTAAGAAGCTGTTTTGTAGTTCTTTTTTTAAATTATGTAGAGATCTCGTAATATTGCTTAGCAAATAAGGAAGAAATTTGATGTTGTGTTTGAATTCAAATAATTTAAATAAATAATTTAAAGAATAACGAAAAACCTTGAACTTGAAGTCACGAAATGTAGCCATATATAAATGTTGAATAATAGTGAATTAAAACTTGACTTAATTTTAAAATTTAAACAGCAAAAATTTTGTTTACTAGAAAAAAGATAAAATATGAAATTTGAAGGCTTAGATTAATTCTATCATTTTTTATTTTGTTATTATTGAGTGTTTTTTTGAAAAGTTTTTAAAGTAATCTCTCCAATATTTACGCATTTAGTTTTTATCAAGAAAATTAAATTACTTCGATTTTGATAGCAATTGTTTAAGTATAGCTCTGTTATGCAGTGAAATAATATTGCGTGGTTCCATATAAGCCTGCTTGAAATGCAAGTAGCCAAGGTTACTATTTAGACTTTAGAGTGTTTATGATTATGTTTTGACAATTCTAGAAAAAATTTTATTTATCAATTACTGTGCATATTTTTATATATCAATAAAATTGTTTTCTGTTTTTCTATGATTTCTTACACTAATTAAATGGAAAATAATTTCAACAAAATTTCATATTTTATCTATTTTCTTTTGATAAAAGCTGCAATTATTCGGTATGGTTTCTAAAAATTCAATTTAATTGCAGTATACAAACTAATTTGGATTCAGGGTCCAATATTGAAAAACGGCCAATCTCAGATAGAGATGGATCTAAATCTAAGTTTGACATGAAGCGCGTTATTAAACTTTTCAGCTATAAAAACTTGAATAATTTTAATAATCAACAAGCTAGAATCAGAGCTAAATGCCTTACAATTGGATTTGTTTTTTTTTAAGTGTAAAGTCACAATGGCAGAGTTAACTCATGAGTAAGGAAGCATCAACGCACTATTAAAAAAATAGAGTGCTTCTCTTAAGTAAATGAAGTAACGTTTATTTTTAGTTGTTGACATAAACGTTTTGTTGGAAAGAGTTTTAAGAGATTATATAGGTTTAGAAAATTTCATGTTAAATCACAGCTCATTGTGGCTTGCTAAATTTGCTTAACCAAACATTACTAAAAACTAAGCAATTAACTCTGATGCAAATGTATAAATCTAATCTAGCTTACGACGTCTATGGTATTCTTCTGATGGAATATTACTCAAAGAGTTGAAATGTTCTAAAGTGTAAATTTTATTCTTAATTAGATACGTTTGTTTTTTACCAGACAGTCGTTTGTCTTTGCTTTTTAGTTTTCATGGATGAAAGTCTAATTTCCAAAAACCATTCAAACACATTTTCAAATTAGTTTGAAGGTTTGGAAAAAGGAGTCAATTCACAAACAGCTTCTTATATTATATCTAGGAACGGGTATTAGTACCCTTGTCGAAAGTTCTAATGACGTATGGTGATATGTTATTTTGACTTTTTGAATAAACTGTTCCTCTTAGGCTTAAAAGTAAAATATTTAGCTTCATACTGTATTCAAAGTTCTAAATATACTATTTGAGTAAGTTGTCAAGCAAATTGCAAAATTTTTATGGGATGATTTTAATAAAGTTAATTTTCCTTTTTACTTTTTCTAGCTATTATCGATATCATTTTCGAGATTATCAATCAAAAACAGGTGAACGATTTGTTGCTCATACAAACTATGGACCAGTATGTGGACAAAAGCGAGTCTCATTTTTAAATGCGCCATTTTACAGTTTTGAGAAAGTTCCATTTGCACGGCCTCCTATTGGTCAACTGCGTTTTAAGGTAGGCCAGAAAAATAAACAATGATATGATATTATGATATTATGATAATGATATTATTATTTATACAATGTTTAAATGGAATGTATCGTAAATGTATAAAGATTTTTTATCCTTAATTCTAACTAATAAAGAAAAAAAACTAAGTATCTAGGTAACTTTAAGCTACGATAATGGTTTAAGCATCTCTTTGATAAATTATGTCTGTAAATACATTTACAAAAAAGAGATTTAAAGTTTGAATTATACAAATCAAGCTTTTGTTATTATTGTCTGTTGTACATTTACAATTTCGTCTATTGTATATCGTGTTGAGATAGGTTTATAAATTTAATCATAATCAAAAAGCTAAAACATGGTTTAAAAAACAAAATACTTTCAGCTTTGGGTGAATTTAATTTCTTAAATGAAGGCTGAACTTGAAGCCAGGTTCTTGTAATTTTGTCATAACATACAATTGAAAAAAATTTGATTGACGCCTGAGGTGTTAAACTTCAAACCTGACGTTGAGTGCATAGATTTTGCTGGAATTTCTTTTTACGGATTTCAAAAGAGCTATATTAAAATGCTTCTCATTCAAAGTTTGCCGTTTTTCTTTCAACAATTGAACAAGTTCAAAATTTAACGAGACAGGGACGTGATTGACGGCTTTTACCTGTGCTAAGTCGCTTCGTGTGATTTTTTATAAGTAGTTTTGGCAAACAATTTTCAAGGGATATCTGCTTAAAATTTGATACGCTTAATTTAAGAAATGATTAATTTATAAATTCTTGATATAAATATGGGGAATTATATGTATCAATCTTTAATATATATAATACAAATTTTACTATAAAACGTCATTTAAAATTAAAAATAATTTAGTTTATTTATATGACTATTTAGTTAAAAGTGTTAAAACTGAAAAAGAGCTACAACTAAAAGTTAACGAAATGAGAGAATAATTTGGAAAACGGAAATTTTTATTTAAAATTTAATTTATTTAACCATTTAATTAAAACAAAGCTTTTGAAATATCTCTTCACAAAAATCATATGTATAAAGTGAGTATAAAACATTTTAGCTGTTCAATTAACTCTGTAGATCCAAGCCGAAAATTTTAATTGTCCATGGGAGCAGCAACCCATGTCAACGTTAAAACCACAGAAAAGATTGATCGTAAGCTTTATTAATTGTGATTTCAAATGACAATCGAACTAAACTCCAATATCCTTATTAAAATGAAGTATTTCTAAAGAATTGAAGATTATTTTACTTTACTAACTTATATTTTAACTGCATACTGCAAGTCAAGTCCCGTAAGCAAAGCTAGCTGGTTGAGAATAATTGTTATGATATTCCTAGTAGATTGAGTGGGCCGAAAAACTATGTTGCCGTTTCATCTGCTTCTGTAACACTGTGAAAGAGTTCTTTTGTTAAATAGTACTTTTCCAGCAATCAATACTTAAACACATTTTTTACAGCACATTTTGCTGTCTGGAGTAGAAGTATTTATCCTTTTCCTCTTTTATTTGTAAGGCTCCAGAACCACCAGAGCCTTGGACAAATGTATTAGATTGTACTAAGGAAGGGATTGCACCTTTACAGTTCAATTTCATCCGAAAAATAGTTGAAGGCTGTGAAGACTGCTTATATTTGAATATTTACTCAAAAAATGTAATTTTAGCTAAAATAAAACATGATAAAATCAATCATAATTTCATATATCTTAAATATTTTTGAAGATTAATCCAAAAAAACCACTCCCTGTTATTGTCTGGATTTATGGAGGAGGTTTTATAAGTGGTGCAGCTAGTAAATTATTTTATGGTCCTGATTATTTTATGCAAAAAGATGTAATCCTTGTTGCCATTACATATCGTGTTGGAATTTTTGGTAAATTCAAAGAACTTTTAAGTAAATCTTGAATAATAACATTTTTTTTAGGTTTCTTAACATTAAAAGATCCTAATGTAGGAGTCCCTGGTAATGCTGGATTAAAAGATCAAATTGCTGCACTTCGCTGGATTAAATCAAATATATCAAATTTCGGTGGTGATTTTAATAATATAACAATTTTAGGTGAAAGCGCTGGCTCAGCATCTTTACATTACTTAACAATAATCAATGAAGCGAAAAATTTATTTAATAAGGCAATATTAATGTCAGGCACTGTATTAAATCCATGGGCAGTAGTACCCCATTATGAAATGGGATATCGTATAGCTAAACTGGCTGGATATAGTGGAGATAATAATGATGCTGACATATATGAATTTTTAATGAAAACTAAAGGTACAAAGCTTGTTGCACCAGAACCAAAACTATTGAACCTGGATGAAAAAAAACGTGGAATCTTAGTTCCGTATGGACCTGTAATTGAACCTTATATTACAGAAAATACAATTGTTCCCAAGAGTCCTCGGCTAATGCTGCGAGAAGCTTGGGGTAATAATATTCCAATAATTATTGGAGGAACATCATTTGAAGGATTATTGATTTATCCAGGTTTCAATCTTATAAAATATATTTGAAATAACTTTAGTTTTAAGCATTTTGTTTATAGATGTTAAAAAAAATCCACAACAGCTTGAAGAACTTGGAGATTTCGAGTATTTTGTTCCTCTAGAACTTGGCTTAGAACCAGAAAGCCAGACCTGTAAAGATTTAGGCATACGTTTAAAGAAAGAATATTTCAAGGATGAAACTATTAATAAAACTTCTATACTAAAATATTGTGATGTAAGATTCAAGCTTATCGAAAATATTTTTGGACTTTAATTAATTATTGCTGTCATACTTTTAGATTTTATCATATAAACATTTCTGGCATGGAATTTATAGAACAATTCAATCACGTTTTAAATACAGTAAACTACCAACATATTTATACAGATTTGATTTTGATTCTGAATTTTTTAATCATTTACGAATGCTTTTTTGTGGAAAAAAAATGCGTGGTACTTGCCATGGAGATGATTTATCATATCTATTTTTGAATGCTTTATCATGTAAACTATCTCCTGAAAGTAAAGAATATAAAACCATTGATAGAATGATAGGAATAGTAACTGCATTTGCTGAATCAGGAGATCCAAATTGCGATAGTATTCAGCCATGTCAATGGACACCTTTAGATCCAACACGATCAGATGCGATCGAATGTATAAATATCAGTGATGAATGTAAAATGCTGATTTTGCCAGAAATGGAAAAAATTAAAGTTTGGAATAGCCTTTATCCTAAGGATACCCTTATTTAAGGTTTTTTAAAATAAATAATGTGTTTTTTATAAATAAAATACTTGTTATGAAAATGTATTTTTCTTCATAGTTTTGATGTAGGTCGGTTAAATTACGCTAATTTTTTAAACGTAACATGAAAATTTATATTTTTCAACAAAATATTTTACTTAATTTATTCCTAAACTTGAACATAAAGAATCAAATTTTTCAGTTTAATTCCAGCAGCAAGGAAAACATTTTCAGGAGTTGCTGGCAACTTCAAGTCATACCATTCATCTTTTAAGCCAAAATCCTCCCTGACCGAATCAAGGGCATGTCTAATTGCAAAAATAACTACAACTGCCATACACAGTGCCGGCTCACCAGTTGCTACGACAGTAAAAATATAAAATTACAAATTTTTTAATAATCTCAAAATATGTAAATTTTACCTTTTGATCGAAGTACACTTAACTCATTGCTACTGTTACGGAGAAATGAAATCCGAAAATCAATGGGAATATCTTTAGCGCAAGCTGGATGATAGCTAAAAGTTCCGGCTGTAAGTAATTCACATGAATTCTTGTCAAAGATGAGATTTTCTGTCAGCCAATAGCCAAGACCCATTACAAATGCTCCCTCAACCTGTATATTGAAATATAATTCACCATTGATTTGATTGAATTTCAAAACTTTAATATTATAAGAATGATTTTTTAATTTGAGATTCGTCACTTTTATTAGTTACAAAACTTAATAGAAACTGGCTTACATGAAACATTTAAAAGTTTTTAAAAACTCTTAACTAACAAAATACAACATCCATAAAATATGACGGTGGCTAAATTCTGTATGCAAGCAAGAAAAAATATAGAACAAAGCAAGTGTCTTTAGATTTAAATTAAAATACATAATTGATGAGGAAAAACTATGCTTGGAATTTCCGCCGTTTGAAATTAAAATTATTAAAGGATGAAAAACGGGGGTTCGGAGTGTATAAGTAGAACCGTTTTTTTTTGTTTTCTCCTTTTCTTCGGTCCTGTGGTTATTTCATTTTTTTACTTTATTTTCTTGGCTAGTTTTCTTTTCTTTAATTTGTTTGTTCGCTGCATGATAATTGATATTAGTAGAATAGTTAATAGCAGGGGCGTAGGTAAATGTAGAATCAGAGAATCAGATTCAGTTTACATAATAAAACTCATGTAGGAACAAAAGTAGATTTTCTCCTATCTCATGTACCAAATAAAGTATAATAAATTGGCCAACGTCAATTTGTGGACTAATATTCTCCCCAGTATTTTCAAGAATATCAACACGAGTTAAAAGGTAATTACCAGTTAAGATATCAATTTCAACTTCTGCACAGCTAACGCCCCATGTAGAATACTTTTCAACTTCAGTCACCTTGTAAAAATGTGATGCACCTAAATCAATTAATCCCTTAAAGCATTCTTCAGTGATTTGCTCCCATTTAGCACTTGCCATTTTTTTTTAACTGGCTGCATACGTTCCAAAAGTTTCTCACATGCTTTCATTGTTGCCTTCGAATAGAGAAAAGTTAAAAATTCTCTTAAGCTTAAAAAATTAATATTTATTTACATAACAAACAGCTTCACTTGTCATACTGCCTCCAGTTACAGTGGAATTTGCTGTTATATAATTTAATGCAGGCTTAACTTTGATGTAATCCATTGATATTCCTAATGTATGTGAAGCAACTTGTATAACTTTTGTATTTATACCTTGTCCACATTCAATTCCTCCATGGCTTATTGCAACTGTACCGTCAGTATGATATATAGATCTATTTAGTTATTATTATTAGGAATAGGTTATCAGTTTATATTTTGGATTATCAATGCAAAAATAAAAAACAATATTAGGAAAGTAATGCACAAAGTATTAAATTTTTGTATTAATCAAATATATATTACATACACAACAACCGGTATACTGCCAAAGAACTCTTGTAGATAATGCTGTGGAACCACAGTTATCCCACGCTTTCTTCACAAATTTTGTTTATTAAAATTTTCAATGTTTGACTTTTGTTTATGATATTCAACTGAACTATAAGAAATTCTGGTAATAAAGTTTTCATTTTACTAGATTCATCGATATTACTAAGACTTACATCTACAGGATCCATTTGTAAAATACGTGATATTGGCTCCATAATATTTTCAATCATTGCAATGCCCTCAGTAGTACCTGTAATAAGTAGCAGTATGCCATGAGATATGATATGTAAAAGTTAAAATGTCATTCGTTAGTTTTTATATTCCTACTATTAGGTTGCTCAAAAACCTTCCATTGTTAATAAAATCTTTTCTATTTATCCAATCAAGTTCAAATAAATTTTGTTGTGTAAGGAGTGCATGAACATTGATGTTTATACACTTGGTTCAAATAATATGATTACTGTTAGCTCATAATGTCCAATATCTTTTTGGAACTTTCCATCGTTAATTTAACCCTTTTCTATTTATCCAATCATGTTCAAATAAATTTTGTTGTGTTGGGAGTGCATGACAATTGATGTTAATACAGTTAGTTCAAATATTAATTCATTAATTATATTTAATAAACTAATTTTAATTTTATATGAGGGAAAAACTTCAGAAAACTGAATGCAACGAATTACGAATTCTGAATTCAGAAAAAGAAAAAACAATCTCAAGTAGGAGTATACTTTAATAAATTTCTTTTTATATTACTTGTTTAGGTGTTAGAATTACTTTTTATTAAAACAGTACCTGGCGCATGACAACAAGTATTACTTGCAGAATCTGTAATGACAGGTTTCCCTTGAACCTTCCAAGTGGATGGCTGATAACAGTTTGTAAAAGCTTCAATTGTGCTGTTAACCACGTCATCATTTGGTGAACACCCATAATCTTCCAAAAAGTTATTGACAAGTCTTTCAATTTTACCATTTTGGCTGACATGAACTTCATAATCACAAATAACTCCATTTCTTTTACCAATTGTTTTCATATTTGATTCAAGGCTTAATACAAAACGGACAGGACGATTTGTCAGCTTGCATGCAATAGCAGAGGCGCATGCAATTTGTGAGGCTCTTTTAGAGTGCAATTAGTTGCGAAATACATGCTGAACAACCTTTTAATTGACTTCCATTTATTAAGCATGCAGGTAAAAAGCGCTCCTCTGCTCTATTTTCCAATGCTTCTGCTACTGTTGGTATAACAGGCTTTCCTATAAAAAGAATACTTTAGTAACATGCTCAAAGGGCTCCAAGCAAAAGATTTACTAAGATTTTTTATAAAATCATTTCTGTAGAACTTGATAAAAAAATAAACATCAAATATGTATATCAAATTGAGGTATGTGTATAATTGATACTATTTTTCCAAAACTACAATTTTATGAATATATTTTATTTGTGTTTGACAACATCCATTTAACGAACAAATGAAAAAATTTTGCTATCATTCGGAACGTAGAAAAATTTTTTTCACATTTTTTAAATTTTTTTAATATTGCAATATTTTTGGAAGCCAATTATATCAGTTTAAATAAAAGAAAAGTAGTAAGGGCTTCAATAAGTTGTATAGTAATTGAAAAATTGTGCACATAAGTGCATAAAAATCTGCTTGCGCAGAGCACGTTTAAAACTTTAAAAAAAAATCACTATGAAATAAATCATTAAAAAATGTATAGGAAGACGATGCATAATTGGCTAAAGCGAAGCTATCAGCAAGAATGACACCAATAGGTTAACCATAGAATTTAACAGGGCCAGCACAAAATATTTCTTCTGCTACAACACTCAAATTCAAGGGACTAAAGTTATTTTTGCCAGGAATATCTTTAGCTGAAAAGAAAAAATGAACCCCAGGAATAGAAAGAGCATTATTGGTATCAATTGATAAAATAATTGAATGTGTTTTTGTAGCAGTTACAAAAGCAGCCCATGCGGCTGATACGGTATATCGTTGACCTATGGAGCTTCACCAGAACATTGAAAAAGACCTTTAACTTTTTGTATTGGTTGCGTCATTGGCCATTTTTTTAATTTGCATCAAATGTTTAACAACCTGAACTTAATGGTCTCTGTAACATAAGGCGTCCACATTTTATTCTTGGCTCCATTTTATTATTTGGAATAATTGATAAAATAAATCTATATAACAGTGTAATTGTTAATTTTTTCTTATAATCTACCGAGGCTTTTAAATCAATTTGTATTTCATTGCTTAATATTTCCAAAGCAGTTTTAACATTTTCTTTTTCTATCATATTTTTCCCTTTAAGATAATTTGTAGTTTTATCAAAATTCAGAACTTAATCCACCATAGCCAATTTTGGAGTTGATAACTGTTATTCATTTCGAATAAAAATGCTGCATTAACATATATGCAAGGGCATTTTGAGCACGTGGCATAATTTTATATGTTATTAACTTTTTATGTAATGGAGTTTTTAGAAAATCTTCAAGAGAAGTTTTTACAATTCCTCCAGTTTCATCACCTTAAAAGTGTAAACCAAAAAAAAAATATATCTTACAATATTGCATTAGAAATACTTAGAATAATTTCCGCACCAACTATTGCTAGTATGAGAAATATATCTGAAGGAAATTCAGGATGATCGTGTTAAATGCATAAGTTGCCCGCAATCGTGGCAGTCTAAAAATATGAACATAATATCTGTAGGCTTATTAAAAATCCAAACCAAAATCTATACTCAAATACTCAAATAGGTACTTACATTTCTAACTGGAACATTAGTTACTTTATCAATATGATTTGCAAGCTGCATACAATACTCGAACCCTGGCTTTTCAGAAGCTTTTATGAAACCATTGAAAGCATCAGATAAAGATACGTTTGCACCAATTAAAATATCATTTTGAATTTCAAATACATGCAATACTCGTAATTTACTTGTATCAATAAAAATTTCAATATCAGGACTTCGCTTATACAATCCCTGGGATGTGTTACCTCCTATCAGCATATACTTTTTGTTATGTATTAAACGAAATATTTACAAAATTTCTTCTACAGAAGATACTTTTAGAACTGTTTAGATCCAAAAATATACTGCATGACCGTAACAAATGCTTTTCGTTTTTGAACAAATTTTTTTAATTGAAAAGTCTTCAATATCCTGCGTATAATCTTGACGTAAGCTACATATTTGCGTCTTCTGCCAATGATATGAATGCATCTAAGATTGGGCGAAATCCTGTACAACGACATATATTTCCTCCAAATGAATTTTCTACATCTTTTTTTAGCGAAATCGCCTTTTTTTGCTTCATATAAGCTAAACATATTCATTACCATTTCTGGTGAACAAAAACCACACTGTGTGCCGTGATGTTCTGCTAAACGTTTCTAAATTGCATGATATCCAATTTTTCTATTGCCAATTCCTTCGATTGTCGTAAGGTTGAGTTTGTCACACATAAAAAGTAAAGTTAAACACTAAATTGATTTTGATATTTTTTAACTGTAAAGATTTCACTAATTGAATTAATTGCCCAAGTTTGTTGGTTCCTTGAATATGGGTGTATCCCAGAGGCACATAAATTTCGTACCAGAGAGATGGGCATGAGTACGAATAAAGGTATTTAAGGACATGTCCAACGGCATATTTTTAGTGTAAACTAAAAACAGACAAATATATTTTTCAGAAAATTTCAACCAATCAACAGAAAATTCACCTTCATAAGCTTTCCCGTTTATAGTGAAATTAATCACAGATCTAATAATATCTTAAAGTTTAATTTTATTAAATTATGAGAATTAGAGAAAGTTTTCGATTTCATCAACTAAAATTTAGTCTATGGTAAATGTTAAAGTTATGTTGTCAAAACTTCAAACAAGAATTTTTTCAAACAAGAATTTTATCCTTTAAATAATTTGGAAGTGTCAAATAATTTTTGTAAAAAATCTATATAAGCTCTAAAATTTAAATGAATTAAAATTCATTTAAATTCGTCAAATTATATTTGATTCTGACTCCCACAGTGTTTGATACAGTGATCCATAACAAACATCATCTTTCTCTTGTTTGTTGGAGCCTCAGTATTGACTTGGAAAAAATCCTTATCACCTTAAATCTTTTCCCAAATTATTAATGTTGAATGTGAATTCGATAGAACAAATAAAATATGTTAGCGTACATGCAATGTAATTAGGAAAATAGCTTTCGTGAAATAATTAGCCTAGAATTTGAAATTCAGTATTTAAATCTCTAAGCGCCGAAAAAAAAATCATTTACTAAATGTAGCTTAAAATCTTGAATGCCGTTCATTCCGTGAAAAATTTGAAAGTATATATTTTTATTATATATTATATTATTATATGCACTTATATTTATTATATGCGTTTACTTTAGCTTCCAGAATTTGCTGGGCAGTTTTTTTAATAGAAGGAGCAAAAGATTGTAAAAATAATTTGAATTCATAGTCTTTTGGGATTGTAAATAACTTCTTTCTAAGGTGTTCTCTAAATTTTGTATGAAGTAATTGTTTTTTTTTTTGTTTTGTTGAGAAAGTTAAAATGAAGTTTTAAAACAATTATCTAAACAATAAATACCAAAATCAAAAGGTAATAAAACTAGCAGTGAATTATCATTTTAAAAAATGCTATACAAAAACTTCAGATTAGCTTTTCCAAAGAGCAGCTCCAAAAAGCAATGCACTCACTCATTAAGAAAAACTATGCAAGTGCTTTCAAGGTAAATGCATACATATTTAAAAACTTTCTAATTCTATACCGAAAGATTCATAATCATTTTGCAAATGCCTGTTTACTTTTTCGTTCGATTATTATATTCATCACACAAAGTGAATGTAGAAATGTCCTAAAATACTTAGTTCATGATAATTGTTTAAATTAGAGTGCATAATGGGTACTTTGAATATGAGACGATAGGATTTTACTAACCTAATATTTTCAAACATTCTCAAAAACGCTAAGAATAATACAACCTTTCAAAAAAATATATTTTTTTAATGGCTACACATTTTGTTTTGGGGATTATTTGTTAGCAACAGTAATCGTGTTATATAAGTGTAAAAAAAACTACACGGCTGGAATTTTTATTAACTATTGTCAAATATTTAATAACAAATGATATTTCCTTTCAAAAAAATAAAAAAGCCATTTAAATGCCTTGTTTTAAAGTAAATTACATTTGACTCATTTTGTTCGCTTTGACAATACTTCTCTTATTGTTAGTGTTGATTATATTGCGATTATCTAATCACTTAGTAAACACCACTAAACGAATAGAAACTTAATACCAAATCAAAATAATAAAAAAACTTAATTGATGCAATTTGTAATACTAAAAGATAAAAAATATTAATCTCAAAGCTAATAGAGCTCTTATAAACCTCCTCTGGTTGCCGATTGTCGCTGACTAGCTCTAAAATGAGTTTTTGCCGTCTGATTAAAACCAGATTATTTCGAAGAAACGTCTTTTTAAAAATATGTATATCGAAAGTTTGGCCACATTCTTATCAATTGTATCTGAGTTGCAAATTTTATGAATAATAAAAGCAAAAACAGTAAAGGTTATTTGTTAATTTTACAGTAATTCGGGCGTAATTGTATTTTTAAATTTATCAAGAAAACTAATGAATTTTTCAAGAAAATATTTTTTAAATCGTTTCTAGGGTTCAGATATGAAAATTGATATGGCTAATTAATAGCTTTATGACAAATGTGTAATAAACGAATACTTTTGTTCACAAATGGTTGTATTTGACAGATATGAAAAATTTACTTTAGGTAAATTTTAGGTTAAATGCGTGTACTTATAACTGTGCACGATTTTTAACTTCTCTTGAGAAGTTATTGTAATTGGTCCGAAAATCGAAATCAAAAATTTTGCGTTTTCTTTACGTTTCAAGACCTGGAGAATCATTTGCAATCATTTTTAGAGTGATGTCTGTCAGTGTGTGTGTGTGTGTGTGTGTGTGTGTGTGTGTGTGCGTATGTATGTAGGGATGTGAGCTTTTTTATGAGATGCGTTTTCTCGAAAATTACTGGACCAAATTACGTGTTATGGTGGGCACCCACTTAGTGCGTATATGTCAGCGGGTAACTTTTATGACGACATAGACTCACGCTAAAGTTCCCCCTCATATGAGGATACTTCAGCGTGAAATTCATTTGTACGTCATTTTGACTTCAAAATGTTACCCGCTGAGATATACGCACTAAGTGGGTACCCACCATAATATATATCAATCGATGCGTCGCACCATGACTTAGATCTGAAAGGAGTTTGAGCGAAGTCGGCCCAGCGGTTCGTTTGTTATTGATAAAAAAACTGACTTTTTTAAGCCCGCAAAAGTGAGACTCGATTACCAAAGAACTACTCTGCACCAAATTACATTTTTGACCATATCAGTCAATACGCCATATCATAGCTTATATCTGAAAAGGGTCTGAGCGAAATCGGCCTAGCGGTTGGTTTTTTATGAATAAAAAACTAACGCTCTCAAGCATTCAACAAAAATTTTAATGTAACCTTCATATTCTAAGTATCGAGGGGTACATGGGGGTTTTCGAAGGTGTTGATTTTGCATCTTTATCTTTATCTTTAAAAATAATTTTTTCTCAAGAGAAGTTGCTTGTGCGGTACCTGCTGCCGGCCGTATTTTTTTAATTAAATTATTAATAGGTACAATAAATTGACTTAAAAAAAAATTGTTTCTCTGAAAGATATCTTAATTGATTTAGAGTTCGAAATGGTATTTGTGTCTTTCGATCACGAGTGTTTAGACATACTAACTTAAAAATATTTAACCTTTGATTAAAAAATATTCGATTTGATATTCCACATATTAAATTATGATCTCCACTATATAGAAGAGGTTTTCTAGTCTTTTGATTATATTCATCAGATTCATTTGATTCAAAATTAATATCTAATATCAGGATAATGATTCATTTAAAAATAAAATTAATTTATCTAATGCAACTATATGAGGTTTGATACTCTTGAAATGCTGTACTTCCTGTACAAAATCTTACAAAAATTTCACTTAATTTATTTCTGTTTAGTTTTAAAGCAATTGTCGGTGATTTTTTTGGTATTTCTGTTATACTTTTAACAACTTTAAGATGTTGTGTTTCATATTTCTGATCTTTTTATAGCTAAATTAATCATATTCTGAAGAAGTCTTGATGTTTTAAATTTGAAAGTAACATAACCATTTCCAAACAAAATTTCAAAGGCACTTTTAATAGCATCTTTAAATATTGTACATGACATAAATACCATTAATATTATTAAAAAAATTTTAATATAATTTTCAAGACATATTGTATCTGATTTTATACCAAGACTATATTCTCCAGCAATTTGAATATAATCTCTAATCGATCTTAAAAAAATTACATTACAATCAGAAATCGTCAAATCATTTGGTTTAATTCATTCTTGAATTGTTTGATATATTTTTGGTGCCTTTACAATTTGTTCAATTATCCAGAAATAGGATTGTAAATTTTTTGTATATAAATTTGTACAGTGACTCATAAATCCGCCACTGCGAGTACAAAATATATTCTCTTTACGCAAAAAGATGCTGCAGTATAAAACTGATGGCTTGTAAATGTTTTATTTTTTCATTATAGTAAATAAATTCATCCTGTATACATGTTATGAAAACATCAAATAATTCTGAACAACATCGGTGTCACAAAAATTTTATTCTATTTTATTAGTAGATAGCGTTAAATTTTATTAAGAACTGTTCATACAGTACAAGTTTGGTAAACAATCTCATCAGACATATTAATAGCTACGGCATCGTACAATTATATCGCTGGAATCCTCCATATCAGTCAAATATTTGGTGCACATATCAGAGTTAAATCCTATATTGAAAAGGCATCACAAGTTGTGAAATTTTAAAAGTGATAAAATTTTCATATAAAGTTATGCGTTAATTAAATACATTTTACGTTCTAAAAGATAAGCTTGCAAACATTAAAAACCCAAATAAAAAGTGACAACAAAATTATGGAAAGTATTTTAAAATATTCAATATTTACATTTGGTACTGTAACTTCAACATTTCATTCAAATGCTGTTTATACGTCTGCCTTTTTTGATTTATTGACCGGCTTGGCCATTCTGTAAGTTTTTTGGTTTTCTAAAAAATAACATATTACAATTTCTTATCATATTTTTGAAAAATATTGGAACTATTTTGAAATATTAATCTAACAGTAATATAAGAAAAAATTTTTTAAAGTATATTCCTACTTATATTTCTGATTCATTCCCATTCAGTGAAATTGTTTTTTCTTTTTTCTGAATTCAGAATTCGGAATTCGTTTCATTCATCTTTACGAAGTTTTTCTCTCATATAAAACTAGAAAGTAATTTATTAAATATAATTAATGAATTAATATTTGAGCTAACTATATTAACATCAATTGTCATTCACTGCCAGCTCAAAGGAATTTATTTGAACTTGATTGGATGAATTAAAAATGGTTTTATTAACGATTGAAAAAATTTGCAAAAGCTATTGGACATTATGAGCTAACAGTAAGAATAATATTTGAAACAACTATATAAACATTAATTGTCATGCACTTGTATACATGATGTAGACTACGTCTACATTTAACATGTAAGCATTTTATATTGCTTCTATTAAATAATAAAACGATTTGTAAAAACTAAGAAATAGAAGTCAAGATCTGCCACAGTATGATATTTTTAGAATATGTATTTTCGAAAATTTCAAGTTAACAAGAATTAAACTCCTGAAGATGAAACCTTTGGAAAGAAAATTTTCTTCGTATTATTTGTAAAAGTAACTTTAATGATATTTTTCTTGAAATCATTTGATATGATTTCTTATACAATAAGGATGGCTTATATCTACAATATGATAGATGTTTCTTTTACCTTCAAGAAGAATTTACAATTATACTTTGTGGTGTTCCTTACAAATGTTACCAAAGTGTACGTGGCGGCTCCTCAATAAAACTGCCAACCTTACATTTAAAAAATTGTGCTCATGGATGGGTTGAATATCATGATTGAGTTCCAAAAATTGTTTTCCTGGTCTAATCCTATTTGCCTACACTTTTAGTTCCTTCAAATTCTTATAGAGTTTATAGCAATAACTGTTACGTAACCATATGTTTTTTTGCAGGGGTCCATACCCCTGAGGACCAAATATAGGCACGATTTACTAGGTGTCTTTTTTGTGGTGGTATTACGGTAGAAATAAAGGGTGTTGCCACAGACACACTGGACCAAATCTCGCTACTAAAATTTGAGAAATTTCTAAGGTGAGAACTCTAGGTTCTAATTAAAAGGGGCTGCAGGACGCAGAAGCAGAAAAAGCAAAAACAAGAGAAAAAAGGGAACTTGAGTCAAAGGAGAGAAGCTCCTTTGCTCGTCCATCTTTTGATTGGGCCGGCTGACCTTAAAATACAAGGGAAAGAGCTCAACAACCAATGTGTTGGAACAGGAGTCTGTTACATAACTATTTACAAAGTCATAAACAAATTTTTAAAAACGACCCTTTTGATACATATTGACTACACTATACATTTTTTTTTGATTTAGAAAGTTTTTTTTATATTTCTCTTTGCCTTATAGCTCTTGGAAAAATAAATTTATTAAACGTGTTACGTATAATTGAGTAATTATTTTATTTTTAAATAAAAAGTCAATTTATATAACTTATCAAAAATCTACTAAAAACCTACTATAAAAACTTTTACATTATTTACTCTGAGACTCAAGTCTCTAAGCACTACACCATAAGTTTGATCAAAGAGTTCCGGCATGGTCAACTGAAATTTTTAGCTTTTTTTTCAAAACATTGAAGAATTTTAAAGACTCTGAAGGTTTTTTATGTATGCTTGATTCAATATTATATATTCTCTAATAAGAAAATTAATATTAAATTACAGAATGTTTCTTTGGTTTTTTTTATTATGGTGCAATGAGTCTTGTATATCATCTTTTATCAATTCACAAAACTAAAATTATATTAATAGGTACATAAAAATGGAATTTTAAATTTTAGCAGTCAACATCACACTTTTATTGAAAAATTATACATATAATATTTCACTAATTAAATATATATATATTTATGTACTTAAAATAGCTGACTTTATCCATCTGAAAAGTCAGTAAGTTGCAAATAGTGAAACTAGGGCAAATAGTAAACTATTTTTTTGATAAATCCTTACTCATTGTTAGATTTATCTTAAAGCTCTTTACTTTGGATTTATTTAACTGTAATTTTTGCATTTATCTTAAAAGAATTCCTAGTAACTATTTACGTATTTATCTAATAAACTTAAAAGTTTTATTAAATCTGATATAAAAATGTAATAATCAATTTTTCAACACAAATTGCTTTGAAATTTTTTGAAAAGGTATTTCTATTAAAATAGTACATAAAAGTGCAAAGCCATGTGTTGTTACCATAATTCCAACAGTTTCTATAAAAGAAGGTACTTCACTAAAAACTCTTGCTTCTGAGCTGAATCCATAATTGAAATACACTACAACAGGTGCTATCATATACATAGTAAATATAGTCTTATCAAAATATCTAAAAATGTTAGATCCCATTATTTTTGCAAATAGTCCTCCATAGCCTAAGTCACATAAAATAATTATACAACCGATCAAAGAACCAAATGCTAGTTTTCCTACAGTAAAAATTAAAGAAACAGCCCAGACCGGTGTTTCTCTCCAATAACTCATTGTTACAGTTAAAATATAAACTAAACTACATATCAACCAAAAAATTATAACGAAACTTTTACTAATTTTAATTTCCTTTGATTTTATCTTAAACATTAAAAACCCCATTATTGCACCCCCAAAATAAGAATTAATTCGCATCCAAGGCTTCGTATAAAGGCTATCCATAGTTTCATTGATTTGATCCAATCTAGAAATTATTATTACTTAATATTAGAAATTCTTTGTTTTTCTTCTAAATTTTATTTCAATTACTTACTGGAATGATAGTTCACCAAAATAGTTGCATATAAAACTAATTGTTAAAAAGAATAATAATCCAATCATTACAATGATTTTAGTTGAATTTTCATGTTTTATATATAAAAAAAGTAGCAGCAGAAAAATAATAAAAAATTGCATTTCGCAAGCTAAATACCAACTCCATGACATGCACATATCTGAGAAAGGTACAAAATTGTTTATGAAAAGTAAATTGTACCACCATTTTCTGAAAAAGAATAAAAAATATATTCAAGAATACAATTTTATTTTTAATGAAATTTTGTAAGAGATTACTTTTTTCTCTGATTACCAGTAAAAGAAGGATGGAGTCACCTAGTGATTTTCTTTTAAAAACCAAAACTATTAATTTTTAGCAGGAAGTGCGTTTTCATAGTAAATATACACTATACGTAAACGTTACTGGCATAAAATTCCTTTCATAGCCCAAACTTTTCCAATTTCTAGTCGTAAATTTAACTGAATTTTCGAAAAAAAGGAAATCGATAGCTTTTAAAAATGAACCAATAAAACTAATCGATACGTTTAAATATTTGAAAATCACGTTACGAGTAGTATTGAAGTAATTTAAATTACATGTCGCCATAGCAATAAATGGTATCCATTCTACACAAACTAGTTTCCTTTTTTATTGCGGCGATTGAGGATAAAAGCGCTTCTGTAATCATCCCCTAATCTAATGCAAAACATGATTAAAGCTTATTATCAGTCCTAAATTCCATGGCACACAGGCCATGTTTGTTAGCAGCTAGACTCAAGCTAATCTGGAATTAAGATACCTGCAAGAAAATAGCTATTACAATCCCAATATGCTTGTTCATCATGCAATGAGTTTTGTGATAGATACCACTCCATTTGTAAGACACATCATTAAGTAAAGGTTGTCTGAGAAAAACAAATCATCAAAAAAATTTCATGAAAGCGATTTTTTAACGTTAATTTAGTTGGCATTTTGAAAAATGTTATTTTCGTTCTTGAAAAATTCTATAAATTAAAGGATTTGCCTATTTTAATTTTAAATAAAGCCGATTAATGAAAAGAAACCCTGTAATTTTAAATTTACATATATTGCACAACTTGCTTAGACGTATTAAAAAGTAGTTGTTAAAGTGGTTAAAATCTTGATTAACATTGAAGTTTATTAAGTTGTTCTTATGATCAAGTCTCTTCATTTTTCTTTATTGTTAAAAAGATCTTTAATTTTTTTAAAACTAACATACGAATAACAAAAATCATTTTTCTTCAGCAATCAATGCTGACAACATAATTTTTTTTCCAAATCAAATTACTTGCAAGGTAAGAGAAAAACTAATTTTCTTTAATTGAACCAAGCATAGTTCTATGTTAAAAGACGTGAATAATTACATCTGCTTGTGTTTTAAAGCAAGCATTTATTCATATTTGATTAAGAAAAACATTTATCAAAACCTTTTTATATATTTTTCTATAGTTTAAGCTTTGATATTTCTTTAAGTAAGGGAAACAGCAAAGTTTGAAAATTAAAAGTCTTACCAAAAATCTTTAATTGTTCAAACCTTGATCCAATTTCTTTTTTTACTAACTTAATGTGAAAATCTTTGTATAGTTAGACTAATCTCAAAAATCAATAACCCTTTTGGGATCACATTTTATATTTATTGAGCCAAACGGGCTCAAGAGGTGAAGATGGGTGGGCCTCATTTCTTGGTGTTCAATCTAAAAACGTCTATTCATTGTAGAAAACACCAATCAGATTTCGGATGGCTTCAGGCCAATATGATTGAATTGAAACAATAATTACATTGAACAAGCTACACGGATTTGGTTAGATAACTAAAATATTGTTTGTAGTGAAGGCTAAAAAACATTTTGAGTTCTATGGCTAAAAAAGTTTTAAAAAAGTGAAAATTCAAGGAAATTAACAAACTTTGATACCGTTTTAAACGCATTATTTGCTCTTTAAAAAGAGTTAAAAATTCAGAAACACTGAAAATTTTTATTTCGCAATATAAACTAAATATTTGTGTTCGCAAGTATTGATTCAAATTTCAAATTTGACAGAAATAAATAGATTAAAAAATCGAATTTCAGTACTTACTCTTGGCAGTAGATTCCGCTTGTTTTTCCAATAAAAAAAGGAGAGTACATTTCTAATAATTCATATAGACCCTCTGTCATCATTATAACAACCAAAGTGACTGGCAAAAGTCTAGAAAACCAGTAGAAACACCAAATGAACTGTTAAAATCATACAAAGTAAAATATATATAATCTTACCTTAAAATACGATTCATAACTAAACGTAAAAAAATATTAGCATTTGATATAATTCCATTTGATTTAATTAGATCACATTGTTTAGAATTCAATAAAAAGTTGTTCACTAAGAGAAGCGCACTTGCAGTATTCGGATGAAATTTATTAAAAAATCAAGAATGTAAAAATTTAAAGAAAAACACACCTGATTGCAAAAAAGACATCAACAAAAAAAAAGGCGATATAAATTGGCTGGTAAAATATGCTATGCATTTTAGCTAGCAACATATTTATATTTCGTATTGAAAAAAATGAAAAATAAAAGGAATGTAAAATGGTTATCCAAAGACAAACAATTGATCTCATCCCGGCTATAGATGCTACAAATCTTCTTGGTGAGCTTATTCTGAAAACACTTTTTATATTTTCGCTTAGGTGAAAACACCAGAGAATTCTTTCAAAAGTTGACTCCTGTGGCAAGGCTGGTGTTTTCTGTAGACCTTTTAAGCTTTTCCGGTAATTTACTGATATTTCTGCCAAAACGATGATTAATATTTTTATAACAAGAATTGATCTAGAAATTCAATGGAAAAATTACTTTAAATATGGGAATCAATTTGTTTTTTGAATTTTACTTACAAAATTGCTAAAACTATTGGTCTAGTGAAAAATTTCCATTTGAACTGAGGAGTTTTACTTCCGATTAATTTCATTTCAATATTGAAATCATTTTTTAATGGAAATGACTTTTTTGTAAAATATTCTTCTGTATAGTATTGGATTAAATATTCCGGGCAAGATTTTGGTAGACATAGTCCGATTTGAACTGTTGGCTTAAAAGTAAGAATTTAAATAATTTTCTTTAATGATATAAATAAAACTTAAAACTGAATTTTCAATCTTTTCGCATAACTAATAACTGAGAACAGCCATAAGAGCAAATAAAAATAGAAAACAGCTCTATTTTTAAATTGGATGGAATAGATTTTTATGAATTTAATTAAAATACAAGATGGTTTTTGCTAAGAACGTTCTCGAATTTGCTTCGCTGAGGTCAAAATCGTTGAATTCTCCTATCCACCTTTGTTTTGCTTCTCTTCAATTAATTTCATAAGCTCAACCGAAAAAGTAAGCTTTTAAGGCTGTCTCTAAATCATCGTTTTCGAGGCACGCTAACACTAATTGTAAATGATATATAGACTGCAATAATTTTTTGACTTTTATGCCGAAAAATATAACTTACGCTCTCAAAATAATTTAATTTATTATTTAAAATTGATTTACCATTGATGAAAGTGCACCATAATTATACTTGAATTAGTTGGGAAGCACAAATTACACTTTTCTAAAAAACAATTATGGCAAACAATATATTCTTTGACGTAATCTTTCCTCAAAAATACACACGAAAAAGGTGTCCAATAGATACCAAGTAATCCAACACTCTACAGTTTTGTTCAAAATTTACCTAATACTTCTCAGCGAAATTTTTCAGTGTTCTTTTCAATCAGCCATTCAAAGTATGGAAACATGAATTAAATATTAGCTTTGTTTACAGACTCTAGAAATATATGTGTTTTGAAATTTGTGTTGGTTAACTTTTTTATTATAAGAAAAACTAAATAAAACACTCTATAATAAAATGAAAAACATTGGCTAACTTAAATTTCTCTAGTTACATGAAAACCAGAATCAAATAATGCTCAAATTCAATTGATTATAAAACTCCCCATAGCTATTTAACTTTTACTATAAACATGAAATAAACAAAAAATACGGAAGTAACATAACCAACAATTTTTGCAATACGCAATGATAACCAATTGAACTTGTGTTCATATATATTTTTTATTATTTAACTCGAATCATCACTAATGAACTTCCTACAAATATTTTTTTCTTGCTATGAAAATTTCATATACATATGTACATGTTGTACTATGTACAACTATCCATAAGATTAATTACGTCTGAAATATGAAGGGCTATTTTTCCAACTGCATAAAAAGAAGTTTTACAAGATATTTATATCTTCAAACGAAAGGAAAACCATAGAAAGTAATCTTACAACTTGAGGTTTCGATTTGATAAATATAAGCAATATTTATGAGATAAATATAGTTTGAAGTAAATTAGAAAAACACTCTTTGAGACAATCTTGAGAAAAAAAATTATTCTTCATGTTATTTGCTTTTCTTTTAAATCTCAAAAGGCTTGATTAAAATATTTTCTTTTTTATATTAACCAAAAACTCAAGTAAATATATTTTTGGCTTGCAAAATCCATGTAATTCATAAAAAAGACAAGTAAATCCGGTTTTAAAGATCTATTTAAAAGCTATTGCCAACTTGCTCTTATGTTAAAGCCCTCAATTTCCACAAAGATTTACAAGGATGGTTTTTTATTTTTTTCTCTTTTTGGAATAAAATGGTGAACCTGTCAGCTGAAATACTTCTTTAACCAAAGATTTCCCAGTATGCATTTAATTAGACCTTTTTTTCCTTAAAGAAGTTTAAATATGTTATATAAAGTTTAAATAGTTTATATAAATGTCATAAAAAAAATTTTTTTTTTCCTTTCATAGTTTTTATAAAGGGAATTGGACGTTGGGGGTATAGGATTTAATTTGTGGGTGGCTTAGAGTAAAGTAATATAAGGAATAGAAGAAAGAAAATCAAAAAAAGAGGGACCAGGCAACCAAAATTCTTATTGAATTCTGTGGAATGGAAGAAATTTAAATTACGGGTTTTTACCTTAAAAGCTGTTGAAAATGGCTACAAAAGGTTCAACATATACTACTTGAGACTATTATAGCAGTTGCTGTGATGAGTGGTTAGCTGGTTAACACAGACAAGGAGGTTATAAAGAGGTCGGTATACTGGGGAAAAAAATTTTGGATTCTACCTGTGTGGAGCTGTGGATGCAGTTTGTTGGTATGAATAAGGCTTCCAAACCAGGTAAACTGATTAATAAAGGTCTAATAAACTGAATTAGATGAGTTTAGATACTCCCATGATTTGCTTTGGCAAATGTGTGGATGAGTGGTCTAGAGGAATCTTAACAGTAAAATCGAAAAAAAAAAAAATGTCAATATATATAATAAATAAAACCCTCTATACCAATTTTGAACAATTTTTACAATACAATCAAAATATTTTATATTAAAAGCAAAAAACATCCAGAAACTGGAGAAGAATAAAGTAGACTACCTTTCAAGAATAGAAGCTTAAATTTGACGATACAGGTTTTTCAGATTAGTTTCATCCATTTACTAATGGACTTCATTCGTTTGCAAATGAAGTTCATCTTTTCGCAAATGAAATTCATCCACAATAAAAAATTTTGAAATTTTCATATATATACATATATTAAAAAACATTTTACATAGACCTATTTATAAAATTTAAAAATTTGTTACTGTGGATGAACTTCATTTGCAGAAGGATGAAGTCAATTTGCAAATGAAAAAAACTAATCTGCAAAAGGATGAAGTCAATTTGCAAAAGGATGAAGTCCATTTGCAAAAGATGAAGTCCATTTGCAAACGAATGAAGTCTATTTCCAAATGGATGAAACTAATCTGAAAAACCTGTATTAAAAATTTCAAAGGATTAAGAAAAATAAATTATGATGCATTTTTAGTTGTTTAAAAAATCGAAAAAAAGCATCTTCAGAAGTTATTGAAACAGATTAGCTTACCTGAAAGTTTAAACCTAATTGAAACAGTTTTGGTGATTTATAGGCAAAATAAACCATAACCAGCTTAAATGGAAATGGACTTGATCCAGTGATATTCTCTATCGATCGATAAATTTTTGTTTCCGAAACCTTATATGGTGTATTCAAATCTTCACAATATTCTATGGAACTAAACCAATGATTGTTGCCCCAAAACACAGATTGAGGTATATTTCCAAATGAATCTATAACTAAAAAAAAACTCCGGTTAATATTCTTTTTCACTAAGGAAATTTAATTACTTTTCATTGCCCACAAATCCATACTTTTGATACAATTTAAAAACACTTCTACATCCTGGACACAATTTGTATTATTTTCACTTTTTAAAATTAGTTCCGATATATCAATTAAAAAATTTTTTTTATTTAGATTATTTAATTGTAGGCCATTAGAAAAATTAATTAAAATAAGAAAATTTATAAAAAGAAAGCCCAAAATGTTTTTTCTAAAATTCATTGCACCGAAAGTTTTAAGACAGCAATCTTAAGATGTAGGCTTACAATATTAAACTGTCGGCAAGAAGGTTGATCTGATGCGTAAATCCAATCGAAAAGCTTCGGTGATCGTGAAATAACGGCTCTACCACATCAAGATCAATGTTATTTTTTTTGCTAGGCTTATCAAATTGGAGAGATTTCATTTCCTATGCAAAGTGAATTCATAATAAAATTAAGGTATTTTATTTAAATATATTTTTATTTTTTTTATTAATTAGGTTGACATAGGTTAGTATTCTGTGGAAATTATTTGTAAAGCCTTCTACGTGCTCATGTTTCTGTTAATTAAAATTAGAAATCAATCTTTAACCCTTACCCTTAAAAATAATAATTGGATGTTTTTTTAAAACAAAAAATACAACTTTTAGCGCTGTTTTTTGTTGTTTTTATATTCCTACTATTAGCTTGCTCAAAAACCTTCAATTGTTAATAAAATCTTTTCTATTCATCCAATCAAGTTCAAATAAATTTTGTTATATTGGGAGTGCATGACAGTTGATGTTAATTTAGTTAGTTCAAATATTATTCTTACTGTTAGCTCATAATGTCCAATATCTTTTTGGAATTTTCCATCGTTAATTTAACCCTTTTCTATTTATCCAATCAAGTTCAAATAGATTTTGTTGTGTTGGGAGTGCATGACAATTGATGTTAATGCAGTTAGTTCAAATATTATTCTTACCGTTAGCTCATAATGTCCAATATCTTTTTGGAACTTTCCATCATTAATTTAACCCTTTTCTATTTATCCAATCAAGTTCAAATAAATTTTTTTGTGTTGGGAGTGCATGACAATTGATGTTAATTGAGTTTTTTCAAATATTAATTCATTAATTATATTTAGTAAACTAATTTTAAGTTTTATATGAGAGAAAAACTTCAGAAAACCGAATGCAACGAATTACGAATTCTTAATTCAGAAAAAAGAAAAAACAATCTCAAGTAGGAATATACTTTAAAAAATTTCTTTTTATATTACTTGTTTTAATATTAGCACATTATCCCAAACTTTCAAGATATAATATTTATTGCTTTTCACGATTTGTTTTTTGATGAGTCCGGTGTGCCAATGTTTTTTTAAACATATATTTAACTGAAAGCAAATAGGATTAGAAAAAAAGGTTAGTAGTTGAAAGCAAAATTTTGTCTCTATCATTGGATCGCAACATACGAGGAGTATAAAGTCTCAATGTAAAAATGCATCATGGTGCCACTAGAAATACTTCAGCCAAATATTAGTAGCACTTAAAAGTAAATTTTTAGAAAATTTCTTATTATTGTCCCACTTAAGAATGTCGATAGCTGAGAGGAAATCTATATATAGTCTAATAATTTTCAGTAAATTGTACTACTTCAGCTAATTTTATTTATCTCATATTGCAGGGGCTGGAAAAATAGACAAACAACATTAATTCACAAATTTTATTTTAGCCATTCAGGCGTTGTCTAGACATTTTGGACAGCGGTTTTAAGGCAAGTTTGACTCATAGTGCGTTTTTACTGAACCTAGTACGTAGTAGTACTAATTCTACTTGGTTAGAATTTTTATGGGAAATCTCAAGTATACTTATCTAAATCTAGTTCTTTTTTCTAGTTAAGTGCTAGGCAAACTCATGCCAGTAAATTTTGAGTAATTTTTCCGAACTTTCTCTTTCGGCAATAGTTTGACAATGAATAATTGTGAAAGGTAGGTTATGTCAAAAATAATTATTGATTAAAAGGCTAGAATTTTTTAATTTGATATAATTTTGAGCTATTTAATTGTTTATATAACACAAAAATTACAAAAACACATACTTACTCGGACATTGCAGCTAACCTTCAGATTGGTCCACGGACATTGCTGTAGACGATTTAAATTACTCTGGACACGGACAATATTCCGGACAATGTCTGACGTCTTCAGGGGCCTTAAAAACGCTGTAAAAAGACCCTCAGTAAATCTATAAGTATACTAAAAGTGTAAACCTGCCTAATAAACGTCAAAGCAAATTTGGTATTGGGGAAATCCGCCTGCGCATATTGATAATTTTTTCATTCAAATTTTTAAATCCTATGTGTCAAATGTTTATTGCTATAATTACTTAACTTTTATTTCTGTATACATAGACACTTGTTTATTTAAATAAATACATTTTGGTCAAGTTGATTATTTTCGCACTTTTTTCTATAATTGATGTGGAGTGAAGTATGTTAATTCACTTAAATTTTAAATACTTAAATGTGATGATATATTTAATTATATAGGTAAAATATTCTTAAAATTATGGAGTGTAAAAGAAGCATAAGTGATGAAATGTTCGCTGCAGTGCGGCATGGAAATACCGAAATGGTAACAAAAATAATTGAGAAGTATGGACTTTCTTATTCTTCAGCTTGGGAAGAAGGATACAATTTACTTTTAAAGGCCCTTAAAAATGGGCATTTAGAAATTGCTAAATTATTCATAACCGGTGGTTGTCCGGTTAATAAAAAGGATATTCAATTCTCTAAAAGAAGGTCCATTTATAATCTCTGTATTTCTCATGATGACATAGAAATGTTTGAAATGATTTTAAAACGAGGATTTAATATTAATATCCCTATTTCGCTCAAGAATGCAATAAGGCCTAAGCAAGTTATTGAACTACTTTTAAAATATGGAGCTATGATGCTAAACTGTTGCATGCCTCTGTTAAACATGGACATTTGAGAGTTATTGAAGTATGGTGCAAATGTAAATGTTTTACACAAGGCGGGTTTTACACCCTTTCATACTGCAGCTCAACATAAACAAAAAGAAGCAGTTGAACTCTTGATAAAATATGGTGCAAATATTAATGCGAAGGGGCCACGTGGGGAAACTCCAATACTTATGGCTCTTAAAATGGAATGTTTTGAAATTGTCAATACATTTCTAACTCTTAAAGCTAATATTGACCCTCAACCTGATCTTCTGTGTTTAGCTGTAAAAGGTGGTTATAAAGACATTATTGAAACTGTTTTGATACGTGGATTCGGTGTCAATGCCAGTAATTGGGAGGGATGTACAGCATTACATTACACTGCTATCTTTTCTTATGATAATAGTTATTTTGATGAAAACAGGGCAGAAGTTGCTAAGCTACTAATAACTAAAGGTGCTAATGTAAATGCTCAAGATTATAATGGTAACACAACACTTCATTACGCTTGTAGCAATGAATTTCCTATACTTGTAAAAACTCTTCTTTATTATGAATCTGATATTAATATTATGGATTCGAATTCCTTTACACCACTTGAAATCGCTTCGAGAGTATATTTTGAAAATGATTATAATCCATATGAAACTAATAAAGCTCTAATTATTCTTGGATTTCGTGTAATTAAACTAAAACTGGCAAATTTATTTGTGAATCAAGAAAATTTAGAAGTAATGAAGGACATTAATGCAAGGTACACTTGTCATGAATATGAGTGTAAGCAAGAAATTGCTAGAATGAAAAATAAGACTTTTAAAAATTCTAGGATTTCATTGTATGAAATTTTAAAAAATGATATAAAAATATTAGCAAAATATATGAACAATGAAAACATTGTGCAAGAACTAAAATCAAATAATTACAAATCAGAATTTCCTATCTATGCCAGAATGATAGAAATCAATTTCATAAAAGGCATGGACAGAAAAAAATTATTTGATTAAGTGAAATATAATTTTCATTTTGTCTTTAAACTTTTAAATGATGAATGTGCTAACATAATATTAGACATGGTTTGTGCGAGCGACTTACAAAATTTAAAAGATGCTTTTAGCCTTCCTAATAGTCTGTAAAATACTATAATTCAGGAAATTTATTAATTATACGAGGAAAAATTTAGTTGTTAAACGTGTAGAATTGAAGTTTTTTAATTAAATTAAGTTCGTGTTTTTGTAATTTTTTAACAAAAATGCTTCTTATTTATTTACACACAAAACAAAATATTTTTTTGAATTCGTCGATTAAAAATATAGCTAATAATTGAACGGGAAATTTAAGGCACAGGCTGTTTGTTTTGAAATTTGCTATTATGTATTTATATTTGATTCTGTGACGTTCGTCACATAGTGTATAAATATATTCTGATGGTGTAGACGTTGGTACGTTGCACACCAACATCAAGTTTTGACCACGTTTAAAGGTGATTAAAAAGTTTTAATGCATTCTATTTTGTTGAAAAAATTCTTGTATTTTAGTTATTTCCTAGCTCGTCATCATGCGAACTATCTTCCTCAGCATTAATCGTTTTTAACCATAACAAAAACACTTTACCAAGAGACTTCTTGAAATCTAAAATCTAAATTTTAAGCGAAAATAATGCAAATAATTTTGATTTTGTATTAAATAATTAAGAACAAATTTTTACCTATTTTGACTACGTCTTTGATGGCAGTTTTTGTGTGTCGGCACCATTAGGTGTGCAGATGCACAATGGATTTCTCAAAATAAGAACAATATCTAATTGTAAGATTTGAGCAGATATTATCAGATTTTCATTCTTCTTTGCATAGCATATCGTCACCAATTCGTAGACATATGTAAATGTATTTGTTGCATAAGCTTTTTAAAATGAGCTTATCCCACATATATATAGGTATATATACATATATATGTATATATATATTACCCAAATGTCCTCGTATAAATAAGTCAAAAATAGTCCATTTTAGTTAAATATATTTTTTTAAATTTTTTCTATGAAATGCCCTTACATTATTTGTTTGAGGACATTTCAGAGACTTAACCATTTCCAAAGATACAAATCTAGATTTAATAATTTTAGTACAACTTTTATAGATAAAGTATCCTACCCAGGGAAGAACTGTTGTGTGTGCAATTTGAAACAACTGTCCCAAAAAGTGTGTTTAAAAGTTAAACATAGAATGTAAAAACTAAAAGTTAAAGCAACAAAAAATTTTTAGTATAAAAGTAAGTGTTGTTATATATTTTATGGGTCATTTTTCTGCCTTATTTATCATTCAGGCAAAGCAAATTTGCAAAAGCTTTCATTCAGGTGTGTCATTTCACACCGCGCTACACGGTGAACGTAGTTAAAACATAATTTTAACAAATATAAATTTACTAAATTAATGCTAACAAATTTGTTAAAAACGAACTTTGAACCCCTTAAAATGAAATAAATTAATTAATTAAATTCAATGTTTATTTTTTCAGCAACATAACTTTACATTCTTTATTTTAATTTAAAAAAAATATATTTCCTTATATCATAAAAGTAATACATAAGTCATATAATTTGTTTTTAATTCTTTATATTGTTTTAATTCAAAGCAATTGCAAAAGATATAATTCTATTTTCGGTATTTATTTTGATTAAAATACAGATTAATGCAAAATTTGAGCATAATGATAATGATTTCAAAATTTATATTGTAGCTTTAGGATGAAAATACAAAATAGAAGTACTAATTGAAAATATGACATTTCTTTATCATTCATAGAAAAGTGCAATTTATGAAAATAAGCAGAAACATGGTGTAATATTAGTGACAATGGAAATTGCTATTGTTTTGAAAAATATTTTTTAATTTATAAAAAAAAAACTACATTTTATTTGATTAATTTTGAAATAAAGTTACTTGAAAGTTCTTTTATAAAAGAAAGAAGACACAAAAAAGTTTTTAGACTTGAATTTTCGAAGACAAACCATCACTACTTCGTTCATCTGAAACTTATAAAATTCTCCTTTCCCTTCAGTGTTTAGAGTGTTGATTTCTTTTAAAAAACGTATGCGAATTTCTTGTACCCAGTGATTATCAACAGAAATTTTTTTGGCGGACGTCACCATATTGACAGTCAGACTTCTGCTTAACACCCTTTCACATTTAGCCTTATACAGCGTATTTACCTCCCGTACAAAAAAATCGTTTGATTAAGTACCAAAAAGGCAAAAAAAATTTTTTTTTAAAATAACAGCCTTCATTGAATATGTCTTAACAAATTAATTTCTTACTATTTTTAAATTTTTGTAAATGCTGCGATTTTTTATGCCCTAGATATTGAAAATATTGTCTGTAAGCTTTTTCGTTCAAATCAAAAAGGTTCTTTGAACTATCACCATCAAACACTTCTGTTTAAACCTGGTGAACAGTTTCCTCACCCTGGATCCACCAATAATATAACTAACAATTCATGTAGAAAACAGATAAACTTGTTTTCAAGATGTTCGAAATCGAAATATTACAGTTGCTATTCGATAGCTTTTATTGACTTAAAGGTTTCAATATTTTTTTAGTACATAGATAAAACGAAAAAAACGTCTTAAAATTAAGAAAATCTATAATTTTTTTATGTTATTTATTTTTTTTCTACTACTAAGCCTTAATTATTAAAAAAGCTAAAGTATGAATGTAAAACAGCAAACTTAACAAAATGAAAAATCACATTTTAATCAAAAAAATAATTTTAGAGGAAGATAAAGTACACCTTAACCCGTTTTTATTTTTCTGCTGAGAAGTAGTCTCGATATATTATAGTAAGGTATTTCGAATAAAATCGAAAATATAATTGCACACAAATAAACAATTACTACAAATCCAAATGTTAGCACCGTCTGTAAAGGTAAAAAGAATTTTTGAGTAATTTGATGCTTACAATAATACAATATTCTTTGAAAATCAGTTAAAATTTACTCTTTTTTGTTTTTAAGACAAACTAAGTTACAAAACGTGGACCAATACAGTCTTTGCAATAATGAAAGGTAAAACGGCAAGAAAGTTATAGGAATTCTAAAAAACCTCGTGGAACAGAAATTTTACTGTTTCTTGCTTAACATCTTACTATCACATATTTATTAATTTCTTATGGAAAAAGCTTTGATGCCTCAGGTGTGTGGTGATAGATTTGTAGACCATACATAACAAAGAGCGTGTTGGCGACTTACCTCCCTTTTTTATATAAAAACTTGCTTCTTTCCATTCGCTGAAATCTTTCAGATTATCTTTTTGTTTTTACAAACTTTACTGCTGGCATCAGCGATCTGATTTTTATTCTATCTTCAGGCTGTGTCTACATTAGAAACTCCGACAACGTTTTTATGGTGCATTTATACTCAATAATGCCAAGGTTAAACTCTATAAGCTCTCAATAGCTTGTAGCTGGTTATAATCAAATGATATTATATAATCTTTCGTTATGAGCTGCTACTTTGGTCGGTAAGAGCATTATTTTTGAAATGTCGTTTCATTTCAAATCATTTTCAATTTTAACTGATTCTTGAAGATTAATTTTATAAATTTTGTAATATTAAAACTTACCAATAGTACAGGATCAGCATGTGTACTAGAATTTGATAAACTAAAGAACATTGCTATTATAAATGGATTCAACAAGTATATAGCATAAGAAAGTTTATTTAGATGTTGGAAACCTTGCCATTCTAAGAATCTTGACCACCATACACCACGTGATGTTGCACTTCCATATATCATCCAAGCAATAGATAATGAAAATGATAATCTTCCAATCACATATAATGTAGCTGCTTTAAACATTGACATATCACGTCTTATTGTTGAAAATATACACGAAAAAAATAATGTTATTGCAATATTCCACAAGCATTTCTCTGTCATTTTACTAATTCGAATTTGATCAGATTTTGTTGAAATAAGCCATCCAGTTGCCATTCCAATTAAATATGGCATTATTCGTATGAAAGGGTTTATATAGATTTGTGTTCCTGTATGATAAATAACATCAAAAGATAATTGATAATGTGATCTAAACATCACTAAATAGCTCCAACAAGTTGATCCTATAAATGTAACTGTAAATATTTCTTTTGCTTTTTCTGGATTTCTGTAAGGTTAAAAATTTCTTTTTTAGTTAAAAATAAAAAGTAATTTTAAATAAGTTACTTTGCATAGAAAATTAATATTACTGTTCCTAAAAAAAAAAATTGCATTTCACAAGCCAATGACCAAGTCCAGTTTAAACAGAGCTCATCCTGATGAAAAAAGTTTTGAATGAATAATATATTACGCCACCAATACCTTGAGCAGGTTATATCATATCTTTCATGGATATGAAATACAGAAACATCTTGTATGTAAGCTGTAAAGGATTCGACCACTCCAACAAGGACCAAATATAGCGGAGCAAGCCTTTAAAAAATATTATTTATTATACATTATTGGTTCGTTAAAAATGCTATAACTTATGCCTATTATTATTTTTTCAGTTAAAAATATTTATAATATAAATAACACTTTGCAGTTTTCTATTGGCTGTTTCCACACTTGTAAATAAGTTACTAACTAGAAACGTTTTTGTTTTTAGGATAGAGCGGCAAGAAGAAAGGGGTGAAATTCGGAAAATTCGAAATTAAATTTGTTTCCAGAAAAATTTGGGTATCACGAGTAACATTCTAACACATGCAAGATGTACTTTATTTAAATGCACACACACATTTATATTGCTCTATCTGCACTTGAAATGTTTCCAGGAAACTTGTTTCCCCGTGTGGACGATCAAAATCTGTTCGAAAAAAAACCAGTTTGTTACTGGGAACTTGTTTTATCGTGTGGAAACAGCCATTGAATAACATTTTAAGAATGTTGTGTCCGAATCAGCTATATTTGACGGTACCTCATGAGACAGCCTCATTTTGGTTTATAGTTAATTTTGAGGCAGAAAGCATGGTTGACTCACAGGTGGATTTACCAATACACAGAAAGCAAGTTTTGTTCTGATATTTATGAATCAGCTGGGCGAAAACCGATAAAGTTTTTTTCAGTGTCCAGTGTCGTTTTAATTATGGATTACGGTTTAATTTTTATAATCAATTATAAAATTTTTTTTCCTTTATAAAATCTATACACTTTTGACACTAGGCACAACTTTAAAAGAATTCAAATAACTAAACATGTAAAAACCTACATGTACACAAAATTTTGATGCTGTCTCATGAGGTACTGTCAAATATAGCTGAATTTCAAGTGAATCAATTGGCATTTGTCGTTACAACCCTTGTATCATTTTTTCGTTAAAAATTAAAAATACCGTTGGGGGAGGGGAAGAAAAACTTATGCTTCATTAATATAAATCTGGTTTTATGATTTCTGATAATTGTAGGCTAAGATATTGTGATAACCATTATCTATTTTTTTGAAAGATAACTTGGGAAATACTTTGCTACTGGCTTATTACTTGATAATTTTGTACAAAATTCAGTATAATCTTTTTAAAAACTACCCAACAATATTTTGATAATTTCAAAATATTTACTTTCACCATCATCCCCCCCTCTTCCAAGCTTCCATTTGAGTTCTTTAATATTTATAACTAAAGTTCTGAGCATACCTGTCCGACTGACACCTGATATCGAAAATCACAGCTTTTGAATTTTTATTAGTTGTTCTTATTCTTTCTCTCTGTTAATTATTGTTAATTACTCCTAATTTTTTTGTTAATTGTTGTAAATAGTGTTTTAATACTAATGATTGTTTGAAGTTATATTATAATATATTGTATTAAGTAAGAGTGGGTCTACACAGGCCAACTCACAGCGAAACCGTTTTTTCTCATACAAAACTTGTGAGTTTCTGCTGTGAGTTGGCCTGTGTAGACCCACTCTAAATAATTTTGAATCCTGTTTATGAAAATACCTTTAGACAATTGAATGAATATAGGATAGAAGCTTAAAAATTGCTCAAATGCAAAGAATCGTTTTTGAAAATATTATCATTTCTAGAAGAAGATTTTCATTACTAAGCCCACTATTGTATTGATTCAAATATTTTTTAATTCAAACTTTTTATATTACATTTTGACAAATAAAATTAAAATTGTAGGAGATACATGCAATTATGCTTGAACAAAATATACTTGTACAGTTTTCCACCTCTGTAGAAATCGCATGTTTGCATTTACTCTTTTTTCAGTAAATTAAAGAAGTTTTTCAATATTTTGAAAAGTTAAAAGTAAGCTTCGTATAATATAAGAGTTTTAAGCCAAAGATTACTATAATCGGACAAAAAATAAAATTAATTATTGGGCACTGATTGGATTTATAAACTCTTCATATTTTAATTTTACCATTGACGCCCATTCCTTATATTTCAAATGGGTCTTTTTCCAATTTTAGTACCTTTGATAAAGTATTTCAATTTTGTAGTAAATTTTTGAACAAATTAAATTCTTTTGCGTCGTCGGCACCAAGTTGCATTCATATTTTTATATTGTTAAGTAAATCTATTCTTGGACATACGCCAGAACAGTATTTGTAAAAAGATCAAGGCTTACCTTAAATACCTGTGTAGCAGTTCTTTTCCAAAAACTTTTATATTTTGTACTAAATTATTATCACGAATTTCTTGTATGGTTCCTTGATTTCTCAAAAAATTATAGGCCAAAAGAAATCCACTGAAAAGTTAGGAGTTCTTATTAAAACTCTTATTATTGTAATAAATTTAATTCTTAATCATATGATAGACTATTTATTACCTTATAGTAAAAAAGACATCTACCAAAAGAGGTGCTGTACTCACATATTGGTACCAAGCTTTTTCCCCATGTGAAATTAGAAACGCTTTATTATCTACAGTGAAATACATGTACCACATAACATGAAAAATCATAATCCAAATACAACAAATCGATCTTAAACCATTTATCACTGGTACAGATGTAGAACTTGCTATTGAACGCCTAAAAAGTAGCTCCAAGTTTGTAAGTACATCAAAGCATTTTATCAAACTATAAAATACTGCCGTAGCTAAAGTTTTAGAAGAAGCCATTTTCATAGACTTATTAAAGTCGGATTCTGTTGAATCAATTGGTGTGTTTTTAACATTATTCTTAACTACTTTTTGAAATAGTGCAGCAAATAACATTACGGCTGAAAATATTAAATAAACTGCTACAAATTTAATACTTTTTCGTTCCCATATATTATATTTTGGTTTTAAATCCTTTATATGAATTACTTCAGGCTGAATATCAAAAATATTTCCTTCTTCGTATAATCCAAAATTTAAATAAGATTGAGTTATATTTAATATTTCTTGAGTTGAACACGATTTAGGTAAGCAAAGACCAATATGAATTATTCTCTGTAAGTTATAAAAAAAAATTAATATTTATAGTAAAATGATTTTTTTCGTTACTAACCTCAGACATAAATTTTATTTCCACCTGCCATGGTGAATTATGTCTTACATATATTACAAGATAATTCATCTCAAAGGGAGCTACATCATTGATCAAACCTTTTTTCATTGATCTTTCAAACTGATCTGAAAGTGTTAGTCGTACCGGTCTCTGAACAGCTTCACACGCTTCTTTACTTCCAAGCCAATAGTTTTGACCCCACAAGAAGCCAGGAATCTTAGAGCCCGATGAATCGATTGCTATTGAAAAAGTTCATCGAAAAGTATAACTATCTCAAATTCAAAATTGCATAGAAATATTTAAATTTAACAATAAATAATAAAATAATTTAATTTAGAATATTTTAAAAAATGTAGAGAAGTGGCAATGATCGCCCTAGAGTTATTTGTGCTTGTTCGAAGTAAAAAAAATTTTTGAGTAATTTGATGCTTACAATAATACAATATTCTTTGAAAATCAGTTAAAATTTACTGTTTTTGTTTTTAAGACAAACTAAGTTACAAAACGTGGACCAATAAATTCTTTGCAGTAATGAAGGATTTATTTTTCCAGCCAACACTAGAAAAAATTTTACTTCTTTTACGGAGTAAAGGTGAAACGGCAAGAAATAGTTGTAGAAATTTTAAAAAACCTCGTGAAAAGAAATTTTACTGTCACATATTTATAAATTTCTTATGGAAAAAGCTTTGATGCCTCAGGTTTGTGGTGATAGATTTGTAGACCATACATCATAAAGAGCGTGTTGGCCACTTTCCTCCTTTTTTCATATAAAAATCTGCTTCTTTCTATTCGCTGAAATTTTTCGGATTATCTTGTTTTTACATACAAAGTACAAATGCAATCACCTAAAAATTTAATTTTTCTACTGGCAATACACATCGGCGATCTGATTTTTATTCTATCTTCAGGCTGTTTCTACATTAGAAACTTCGACAATGTTTTTAAGGTGCAATTGTACTCAATAATTGAAGATGAGTTTTATAAATTATATGATAGTACTTAGTGATAGTCAGTTGAAGATTGAATTATTAAATTAGCAATTTGAAATTGAATTCAATACACTTAGGAACATATCTACCACTCGTGCATCTTTTAAATATGTGCTCTTAATTGTATCAGACATTATAGAGGTTGATATACGTGTATTCCTGCATCATATTTTTGTAAGAAACATGTCCGGATGTACGAATGCAGCTAAAAGAAAAAAATTGTCTCAAAGGCAAGTTCTTGTTTACGACACCAACCCCAACGCTAATAATTTTGAAAGGGAAACAACAAAGAGTAAGTTCAGATTGTTTCAGCAAAACGAACTAAAATTCCCAAATCGGAAAATTGTAGATTTGGATAATGTATTTAAGATTTCTAGGATTAACTTAAGTTTACCTTTTATTGCCCAAATATTTTTTTCAAGTGTAGCTGTAGCGATTTTTCTCATATGCTGGTAACATATTGATGTTGAAATTCCCTCATTTATGATTTGTGTTAGTCCAAATAATATCGATGATTGTCTTAAGTAATCCAAATCAATTTTTCTACCAATGATTTTACGATCAAGCCATATTGAAGCTCGACCATTTGGTGTATCACGTGTAATATTTGTCCAGTAAATATCCTTAGCTGTTGCATTATGAAATCTTAGTAATTCACCTTCAGATGATAAATTTTTGTATCCTAAATTTTTTGTTATGTCTTTATTAGCTAGAATTGTTAATGCACATACTAATAGCACTACTAATGATCGTAAGCTAAACATAGCTGATTTGCTAATCGTAAACATGTTTCTCTTATTATTTGGAACATATCATTACTTGCAAAGTCTGACTTTTTCTGAAAGTAAATAAAACAGTGATTAAATTATGTTAAATGATATTGTTAGAGCTTTAAATAAAAATGTAAAACAAAACTTTTGAATAATTAATCTGGTTAGTAAGAATAAGTTTTAAGGATAATTAATAATAAAAAAAAAAAACATTAATGTGCTCAAACTATTTGGTATAACATTCAGTTTAGATTAAAACTGATATGCTTGGCTTTTGAACACTTTGACGGTCAAATCAGGCAGCGTTAAATGTTTATTAAGGGCTAAAGGCCCTTTAATTTAATCTTTCTCAATTAAAATTGGAGTAGATCTGACGCACATTAAGGGGCACAACTAGTTTGACGCTCTTGAAAAAAAGTGATATTTGTGAATTTTTTTTGAAAAAACTACAGCACCGATTGTTTTGAAATTTTGCACATATATTTTTGCATTAATTGGTTATACAATGTAGTTTTTTAAATAAAAATATTAATTTTTCTGGAAGCTATCCACCATCTCCTGAGGCTTCAAAAATGAAAAGTACTCCAACTGCTGCAGTGGTTCCAGGCTTCAAAGTGCGTGAAATTGAAAAAACTAAAATAATCCTCAAACTAGATAATATTTTCCATACAATGATAAAACTTAAAATTCGACGAAATAGCGGAGTTTAGAAGGATATGGTTCTTTGCTTAGCAAAATTATATTTTTTATCCAATCATGTATGGAGCAATAGATGCAAAATATGCTAAAATAAGAATCATATCGATGGGATGATTTGTTATCGAGTTACAGCCTTTAAAGATAAGTAACGTCCCTTTCTAACAAAGAAACAGCATATTTTTAGAAGGATGCAACCCGTAAAATATTTGAAATTTTCTCTTGAAATATCGTTATGTTATTTAGAAAGCTACAAATAATCGAAAAAAGCAAAAAAAAAAAAATCAAAATTTTGGAAATGTCACACTAGTTGTGCTTAAAATTTCAATACTATAACCCTATTATTATCACTTTGATGCATTTAAACTCTCTTTTATGTAGGAATTAATCAGAGAAATCATTCTACGAACTAAAAAAGGTCTTCTCACTCATTTATTTTCAGTCCATGCTCAAAGAAAGAAAGTAATATTTTGCATGTGTTCGATTTTGGTTATAAAATGAAAAAACTGAAATTCTGCATGCTTAGATCTCAAATGAAACTTAGGAAAGATTATTGAAAAATTTACTTTGCTTAATAAAACAAATAAAAAGTTTAATGCGAAAAAAATCTGTAAATTCATCAGCCACGTAAACAAATTACTCTAAAAAATTGTCAGCAGGTCAATAAGCTATCCTCGCTTTTAGTCGAATTCATATTTTATGAGTTTAAGGGCCGAGAAAAATGTATGTAAGAGAAAATATTAATTAACAAATATTTTATTTTTGGAAAACAACAAGAGAACTTTCTTCAATTAGATTGTTTTGTATCACATTTAAAAGTATACAAAAAATTCCATATCTACCAAAAAAAATTATGCTTGTAAATAGCTGTAGTAACAAAACTTTTATTTAATTTTATTTGTAACAAAAAAAAACGCAAAGTAGAATTTAAATTCTAAGAATTTATTTAAGTAATGAAGGGCTATCCATTATAATTACACTATTTGACCCCTTTTAAGATTTCGTTGACCTCTATGGAAAATAAAAGTTAAACTGTCTTTTGCAACAATAAATTAAGAAACTGAAAAATTAACAAGATAAGAGCGTAATTATATTTTCCTTCCTTTTTTTGTTTCGTTAAATCCATGAAATATTTTAAGTAAAATATTCATAGGACTGTTCAAATTTAAATAAAGACGCAAATGCAACATTATCATAAGCAATAGACAAAAGTCGATAAACTAACTGAAGACTTTGTAAAACAGCTACGCTGTTACCGGTTTTTTATGAAATTTGCATTTTTGGTGTTACCAGTGAAAGTTATAATATTAATCAAATCCACTTAATCATCACTTTGATCTGCTTGCATTTAGGTCGTTGTAGGCTTAACTGATGTTTAGTTGTTTGTTGTTTTTAAAGGCCCACGGCTAAGTTCAAATCCTATAACCATCTAAATAACAAAGAAAATTATAATAAACAAAAAATTTTTAACGGTGACCTAGATTAAAGGAACTTATATAATTAAGTGGCGCGGGTCTTTAATAGCTTAGCCTTTGTGATTGAAAACTCAGACAAAATTTAACTGCTAACAAATTTGATATTTAGGAAAGAGTTTTTTTATTAATAAAATGCACCAAATTATAAATTGACCAATAGCTATGCCAGGTCTTGCGTATGAATAATTGATGCCTAAGCATCCTAATGTTGTAGTCTTAAAATTTTCAAGGCAAACTATTTTAAATGAAATACCAAAAAATAAAAAGTTTTAAAAATAGGCAATTGATGCAATAAATTTATTAATTATATATTAATTATACATCGATTTGTTGCATGCATATTAAGTTGCGTTAGTCCATAAATATTTGAAATGTGAATACAATCTCTTTATGCAGAGTAAGATTAGAATTTTGCAAACAAGTTTTGATGTGCGATATTTTTAAGTAATAATATTCTTTATTTTTCTTGTTTTGGTTTTGATAGTATAATTATTTTTTAACTCCTTTAATGAAATAAGAATTTTTTTCCTTCTACAGTTTTTTTTTCAAATTAGTTTAGTTTAGTGCCAACTCAATATTTTTAGAAATATTCTATACCCCACATAAGCATGTATACAATGGCTGCAAAGTAGAATAGAAGAAGGATTTTATATTCTAGAATTTATGATATCCTATAAGAAAGAAGTGTTTTATATGTAATAATAACTATTAGGCTTAAATTTTAGATGCCATTAAAGCAGATGCAAGCACAACTGGTACTACCAAAGCATCTGATATCCTATAAAAACACTTCTGCGCAGTAACAAAAAAAGTGACGCAATTATTTGAATCATAACTAGAAAATTATTGATATCCATTTCTAGTGACGCTTTTTATGTGTTGAAATATTTGCAAAGATTTGCAAGCTTGGTTTAATAAAATATTAGCTTAAAACTGATAATATTTTGAAAAGCTCAAATGCAAGATTTTTGAGTAACCTTGCAAAATATGAAAAATTTTTTAAGGTAAATCCCGCTAAATTTCAAATATCTCTATAATTAGCAATTATTTTCCTTTGTGTAATATGCAAAAGAAAAAATATTAAGCTTTGAAGTATATTTCTTCAATGTTGCACAAATATTACCTCATTTGGAAGCATAACCAAATTTTCAAAATTCAATGATCCTTAAAAGACACTAGCGGAAAAAAGTTAATGGTTTGACAACTAATTTTTATCCGCATTTACTTTTTCTTTCAAACCATATTTTACTTTTGAAGTTTTATTGATGGGCCGTGCATTCCGAAAAAATGAGTAAAAAGCTTAAACTTATTTTCGTTTGAATTCGATAAAAAATTTTTCAAACCCGTATATCTTTTGTATTTATTAACCGATCAGAATGACTGACCACTTAAAAAAACAGCTCAAAAATGAAAAAACCAAACGTTCAAAAAAATCTTTTATGGGCCATAGCTTGGAAAATATTTGGAATTTGAAAATTCTAAAAATTCATTTTTCTTTCCATTTTATATTCCTCTCAACTTCAATCATTACTTTTGAGCCAACATGCACAGTTTCTGATATCCCAAATTTGCTGTGTATAAAGAGTGTCGTTTTTTTTTCGATCTTTAATTTAATTGCGTCACTCCGGAGACTACCGTCTCCTGTGATGATATTCGATATTTTTTTTTGAAGTCTCTTATGATGCAACAGTTGAATATTATTATTTAAAACTTTAGTTTAAATGAGACAGAAGCAAAGCTCTTTCCTAAAAAGAATTAAACATCTAATATAGTTTTCTATTATTTTATTTAATCTGCTAAAAGTTCTGATCATTTTCAAATAAAAACAAAATGTCAATCTGTGCTAAATTGTTGCGTTTCAGTATTCTCCAATTGCACAAAACTTTTAAAATTTATGACATAATATTTAACCAAGTAATTAACTTTTAAATGTAAAATGTTAGTTAGCTAATAAATAACATAATACAGCATAGCGCTTGATATTTATCGAATATTTCTGAGACTTGTTTATTTGCATATTTTTTTAAACAAGACGAGGAAAAGAAAATATCTTCTCTTCAAACCAAGAAAAAAATTTATTTGAAATTGTGAATACACAGAAAATTTTAAGTTTTTCAAATAGTTTTTACCACAATGATAGAATAATAAAATTAATATTACTTGACTTAAAAAATTATAACAACCACTGAAACAGGTACTTAAGCTTTTGTGAAAGCCTTCTTGGTTTCCACCTCACCTACACGACCTATTTCGCAGCTTACACACTACATGTAGGCTTTGTGTCTCGCATTCGGAGGATGCTTTTGATTGGGCTAAATCAATAGATACAGACTATCAGGGTATTCACATTGAGGCCGGTATCATTCAATTTCATGGTAAGCGGAGGTGAGATGTAAGACGGAGTTTCGCAAATTTCGAAAAAATTTTACCCCTTCCTGAGGCAGAAATATTTCTGCCTCATGCTTGGTATCTTACTATGCTTACTTACTTTATATATTACTTTCTGTAATATTTTACCAACACATATTCACAAATTTTAGTGGAGTGAGAATTGTAGGGGAACATTTCCGATTTGATACCGGCCTCAATGTGAATACCCCCTATGATTTATAAGTGATTATTTTTTTTCAGATTTCAATGTTATTATTATTATTATTATTGTATGCTATATTTAACATACAAATTCTGTTGCATGGACTTTAATTAAGTACTAGATATGATCAATCTTTGCATGTATTCTGTCACCTCACTAAAAAATTCCTTTTGAGGTGCAAAATATTTCTAATACAATTTTACATTTAAAAAATGTACATAACTAAAGCATCATGAATATATTAAAAAGCAAAAATAAATTTTTTGAATTTATACTTGAAAGTTTGATTTGAAATTTTATAATATGAAAAATAAAAGCGTGGGGTGTTCTTCAGGATAAATCTCAATTAATGTATCAAACGTTGTAAATAAGATTTATTTTTTATCCTCACTTAAGAACTTCAATAAAGTGACAGCTTAACTTTACTTTCGCAATTTTTGGTTAGAAAAAAAACCAAAACAAAGGCAAAAGAATACAGTCTAAAATAAGAAAAAAACCATGCCAAACTATTGTCAGCCGCAAAAGGGAAGAAAAACTACAAGAGCTGCTCATTAGCTCTGAAACCATTGCGTTCGGTAAATGTGACGCCATTGTTTAATCTGTTCAGCAATGTTAACTAAAGTGACTCGACAATTTAGGAATCTCAAATCTGTGCAAGTATTTGGAAAATATTTAACTTTCGGTTCTAATTGAACCGTTCAAAACCTTATTGTTTGCTTTTGTTACATTCGTGATGATAGCTTTTTTAATAAGGGTATAATTTTTTGTTAGTTCTACCGCTCCTTTCCAAGCCAACTGAATAATAATTTTTCTGATAAGAGCTTCTGCCAACGAAACTTGCCAACTTATATCACCTATTTTTCTCCATTTATTTGTTTAATCGCTAAAGATTTTTATTTTTGCTAGACCGTAATGAACTCATTTAAACATAATAAAAAAAACTTTTCTTTTTTCCACATTTTTTCATTACATTATAAAAATAAAAAACTAATAATGTCAGTTTTAATTTGTAGAACTCAATATGTGTTTAACAGACATCTTTCGATGATTAATTACTTTTAGAAAAGCAATCAATAATGGGTGTTAGGCCGAAAATATTTAACAAAATTACTTACAATTAACTTTTGAACGAACATTTGTGCATTTTTTAGCTAATTCACTTAAAATATCCTTGGCACACAAATTTAAAAATAAATAATAAATGAAATTATTTAGACACATGCTTAGATAAAAGCGATTAATGTATCACTAAAGCTAATATTATGACCTCATTAAAAGCTTTTACAAAAATAGTGTCTGATCGGGATAAGAAACTTTATACTAGCAAATGTATCAGCTTCATCCTTGACGAAAAAAATTGTTATCTAACGATGTCTAATAAATGCCCAAAATTATGAAATCTATACCTGTTCTTGTTTATTGAACTGATCTTGGCTATAATCAATGTTTTATTTAAGTCAATTCAGTGCTTTTGACATATCAATGAAAATACGTTTTATTTTTAAATTATATTTATCTATAAATATAAATTTATATTCAAAATTTTAATTTTTAACAGCCGAATCTCAGTAGCCTTGATTTTTTCATAGAATTTTTTGTTTATATAACTAGAAAAAAATAACAAAATTCTAATAGCTTAAAACAAGTAAACCAAAATAATATCATAAATAAAATTTGATTAGTTAGTTATCCGCTTTTTCAAAGTTCGGGTTGGATGATAAATTTTAAATTGGAGTTTTTTGTTATTGAAATTCGAAATGGTTTTTGTTTGAATCTTTAGAAACCACATTAATTTTGCGCAGATAACTAAAGTTTCTGAATTAAAAAGTTAGTATCGATATTTTCTAGATAGTCATTAATTATATTTAAATTCATTGCTTTAAGGCCAGTAACCTTTTTGCTGGAGTCAATTGACTAATGACAAAAATATTTTTTATCTTCTGATAGAAGAGTTTGGTTTTTTATAGCTTAAAATACATTCACCATATATATTAATTTTTAATTTCAAAATTAGTTATATTCATATTAATATAGTTTCATTTTAAATTAAATTTTTAATATATGATTTCTTAATACATAAATTTTTGGCATATGTAGTCATTTCAGTGTGAAAGGAGTGGGTTACATTGATTTAGCACTTGAGATATTTAAATAAGTCGTAAGTTTTTCATAGGATAACTATTTTTAACTAGTTGAATGAAATTGTTACTCGATTTTATGTTCTCAAAATTATATATTTCATAGGTTAAAAGCACAATAATACTTCGCTGAAAAGCTGCAATGATACTGACAAAGAAAGGTCATCTACAACCAAAAAATGCTTAATATTTTTGAAAAGTATAATCATTAAAATGATTATTAAAGTTTCATGTCGTTTTAATTATTTTTAATTGAGTAAAAAAATGAACAATGACATATGCGTATTCCTCCAACTCTCAACTTTTCATAATTACCGCCGAGAAGAATAAAGAGGAAAGGGGATGTGGCCAATTGCCGAAGTTGAAATCTAGAAATCTCTAGTTTATTTCTCAAATAAACTAATCTAAATCTCGTTTGTTCATTGCTAGGACCAAGGGGAAATTTTGAGTAATTTTTCGGATTCTCTCTTTCGGAAATAGTTTAACAGTGAATAATTGTGGAAGTTAGGTTATATCAATAATATTTATTGAGTAAAATGTAAAATTTTTTTAATTTGATATGATTTTGAATTATTTAATTATTTATTTAATACAAAAATTACAAAAATTAATGCAATTAACACAAATACGACAACAAACAACCGACAAATTTTTGACAGGTGAAATATGTACTAATCAAAAGGTACGAGGTTCCAGTATAAACAATTATTTTTATATATGGACAAATGGAAGTGCTGGATAATAAGGACTCTGTAAATATCCTGTAAATCGGTCACGTAGTCAAATCTAATATGAAGACGCATGAAATAAGTTATACAACCAACATGTATAAGTTTTGCTCGCAATAGGCTAAAACCAGGAAGGTTTAAAGTGCTGTTTACAGCCAGCGGAAATTAAAACGATTTATTGTGCTTCTTATGTGAAAGTAGATGAAACTGAATTTCATCAAATACCAATTGTTGTATTGCATTAAATCATTTGAAATACATAGCAAAGAAAAAACAACCTCATATTTAAAGAAACTGCACTTTTTAAGCTTATTTGTTTTTAAAACTTTAAAGTTACCTAAAAAACTAACAAAACACCACTTCAAAGCTAACAGTATTTAAAAAAAAAAACAATATATATATATATATACATATATATATGTTTAAAGACGTCATTAACCTGCTAAATCATGAATTTTAATCGTTTAATTAAAATTTTATTTCTCTGCCAATTTTGGCATAATATTTGACATTTTCAAGTCTGAAAACTTTTGTAATAATTTACTATTTGCCAAAATACTAGCCAAAATTTTACTAATATCATAATATTTTTACATAGCATTTAACTGAAGTTGTTAATCACCAAGGATGAATATAAGTTAAATTTAATTAAGTCATATGTATTCATGTAGGCAGAATTACAAACTATCCAAGGAACAATTATCACACAGATGGTGACCTCTAGTTTTTTTGGTTTTTGATTTCATTATTTGTGTAGTTATCGAAAAATTTAGCTTTTATATTTTTATATTTACTTTTACTTAAATCACTTTCAACAACAAAATCATGCTTCGACGGTTAGTCAGGGCAGTCTTATGTAATTACATAATTTCCGCTAACGAAATATTAAAAAGTCTTATTCCACTATCGAGACATAACTATTACTTTTGAGATTAAGCTGCAGTTTTCGTTTTTTTGTGACTTTTTTGGAAATTTGCTATCTTGTGCGATAAACACAACAAATTGAATTTTGTACAAATGCTTATGAAAATATTATACAAAAACAAAACTAAAAATATTTATATGGGTAAAACCAAAAGCACAAGTTTGGTGCTAAAAAAGTCAAAAATTTCTTGAAGCAAATAATTGTTTAAATATAAATTCTAGGGAAAATATTTATTTTATTTTTTATTCTTGTCAGTGTTAAGATTTAATACTCAGAAATGTTATAGTTTGTCAAAAATTAAGAGACCTGCATTTTTTGTTGGCTAATAATGACTGTAAAGCGAGGTATTCACTATATTTCCGAATCAATGATTCGGCTCTTAGTTCCCATTTAAAGTATATGGAAAGCACGAATAAGAGAGAAAATATCCAACATGTTGGATATCTGCTCTCGATTCGTGGTTTCCATATATTTAATTATATGGGATGAGAGAACCGAATTACTGATTCACATTTATAGTGAATACCCCGCTTAAGTGGGTGAAAATTTGCCCCGGAGTTTACCCCCTAAAACAAACTCTTCTTTATAACTCGAATTGTAAAAATTAAAATCTTCTGATGTATCTTCAATTCATCAAAGATGCATCCCTAACTTTTATAGATCCTTTGAACAACGCAAACAAATATTTTTTAAATGTATTGCTAAAAAGCCGTAGTACTGGCAGGTCCCAAAGGAATCGCCTAAATTTTCAAAATTTCTCCTTGCATTTTACCTTTCTAATCTAAAGTTTCGGTATAGTTATAGCTAGTGTGATTTATCACATTGTTGAATCATTCAACATAAATATTGAAAGCTTGAGGAGCACAGACGAGACTTTTGTTACATCCTTAATCCAAATTGAATTGTTTAAACAAAACGTAGGACAAAATGGATTGTTATAATTACAAACAACTAGTGATTGATTACTTAAAGAAAAAAATTTAAAAAAGCAGCTTGCTAAAATCCATAACCGGGACTTTCTAAGAAATTTAATTTCTTTAGTTTTAATAAAATTTTTCTTATACATAAAAAAATTTTTTTTTTGTCATTTTATTTTATGTAATTAAATCTTTAATAAATTATTTAATAATTATTTTTGTTTTTATATGAGATTTTTGCACAACTTAAAAACATTTTAGTTAAAGTGAATGAAAAAAGAACCTATTTTGATAAAAACGCATTTATCATTGAGTCAAATTTATGAATTCAATTCAAGCATTAATATTTATCTAGTTTTTTATTTATGTCATACTTTTCAAATGGATTTTCATGCTTTCAAGTTAAGAATAATACTTGTCCTAAATTCCTTCAGCCAAATATAAAGAGAAATTTCGAAAATATAAAAATAAAAACATCAAATATGAATACTTACAATTAAATCTTCGTCCAAAAAATTGTATTTGCATTTAATTATTCATATCTTTTAAATAAAATACTAAGCAAAAATTTAAATAAAACTAACTTTTTTTGTGAAATAATATTCACGGCACAACCAGCAAAAATGCATCGTTCATTTGACTTTCGCTTTAAATTTTTATTTTTTGAACAATAAATAACTTTCTTAAACACTTCACATCGATACCTGCCCTTATTAACGCTTGCAGTAAACTAGACAAACGAAAACTACTCCAAAAGCTCTGATCTTTATCAATACGAATAATAAAAAACTATGAAAATATAAGAAATAAATTTTGAAGCTGTGACTGGCTGAACTTGATTACCACCTAAAGAAACTATGCTCTACCTTGACTGCTGTCGCGACTTAACTTTTCTATGATCGCTCTTCACCATAAAAATATCTTTCAAGATAAATTATATAATAATTTTTTTGTAGATGCAATCTCAAAAACTGAGCTCTAGTATTAACCTTTTTTACTATAGTATATATATATATATATATATTTTTTTTATCTATATTTTTATCCATGTTGTGAAGCTAGAAAAAAAGTATTATTGGCCACTGAATGATTGGAGAAAGTTTACATCCGTTTTTTTGTGGTACTTTAATTTTGAACTTTAAGAACAAGTAAAATGGTAGAATCATGATACAAATTTCGCTACACAAAACTAAATAGTGTAAATTTATACAATTTACACTATTTAGTTTTGTGTAGCGAAATTTGTATCATAATTCTACCATCTTTCTTTTCGAGCTATTTTTCATGCATTGGAGGTATTTTATTCCCTAGAACAACATGAATGTATCACCCGATTCTTTCGATTGAAGATGATTACAAACATACATGTAATTAATTCGTTAATCAAATTTTATGAGTACTAGGAAATAAGTGAATAATAATATAAAAAAGGCTAAGAATGATAAAGAAGCATTTAATTTATTTATTTATATGTATTGCAAATTATTTTTTTGTTTTTTTTTATCGTGTTTTCAATCAACAGTTTTCAATCTTTATTTTCTTCATATCGTGCGCTGATTATAACCCTTGTTTGTTTTGATTTATTTATTCGTTTTCTTTGTACAAACATATTAATGAAGTTAACAGACGTTTAAAACTAACAGAAATAACCAAAATTTGTTTACCGGATGATTCACTCTCTTAAGGAACTGGAAAGCTTCAGAATTTAAAAATTTACTTTTTAGTTATTCTCTGGCAATATTCAACTTCCCAGATTTCCATGATTTTTGTAAACAACTTATCGTTTTTATTATCTGAATTCACACGATTCCAAAAACAACTAATAAAGTTGATAAAGTTTTTTCGAGTCAGTCTTGAGTGGTCAGTAACAAAATTTAGAAGAAAAATTATTATCGTAATTAAAATACTGTCAATTTGAAACATTTGTAGGAAACAAGTAAAATTAAGAATAAGAAAATTGAAAATATTATTTTTTTACCCATAAGATTTTGAAAACAAGAAAATTTTTAAATTATAAATTGGATTGAAAGAAAACTTATTTTGGTTTTTTCATTGAACTAATTAAGAAATGTAAGCGATAATTTATTAATATTTGTTTTTCATATTTTTTTGGTAAAGTACAAAATATGAATCCATTTTAGGTTTTGACATATCTTCCTAGTTTGATACTTAAAATTTTTTCAAGCCTTTAAAAAAAATAAAGTAAATATAAGTAAAATTTTGATGAAACTCTGATAAAATTTTAACTATGTTTAAAATCGGTCCATATGTGTTGGTGAAATTTAGCAATGCAGTAACAAAACAAAAACAAAAATTATAATAATAATAATTAGTGACGTTAGTGTTGTATACTTTTCTATGTTATCAAAAACTGGATGGTAATTTGTACGCTTTTGATACTCCCAGACAGCACACAAGTCTTAAGGATATCTAAAAGTGTTCTTTCTAAGGATATCTTCTCGACATCTCGTAATGACGTCGAATCGTTGTCTTGCGTAAGATGCCTTTGCTATTTAACCTTTTTTAGTTAAAAAAATAATATATTATTTAGATTTATGTTATTATAAAAATTTTTTAATAAGTACGTTTTTTTCATAAAAATAATTTAATTAAATTACTTTAACTGTGATCTGTGCTCAGTGATCTGAGCAGAGTAATCAGTAAAGACCTCAGCCACTACTTACTGAGCCGTAGGTCATAGGTTAGATCCCATTCGAATGCATTAATCAAATTATATCGCAAATAAATATAAAGGTGGGCACCCACTTAGTGCGTATATTTCAGTGGATAACTTTTTTGACGTCAAAATGACGTAAAAATGAATTTCAAGCTAAAATATCAACATATGAGGGGGAGCGTGAGTCTATGACGTCATAAAAGCTACCCGCTGAGATATACGCACTAAGTGGGTGCCCACCTTTAAATGTATAACACTTACGCCCGGTTTCACAGTACGAGCTTAATCCTCGCTAAACGTCATCGCTCACTTTAAATCCCCTTGACTTGGTAAGCGCATTTCACAGTGATTCTTTTTCGAGCTTAACCGCGATTAATCTCTGGAAAACTTAAGCCCGCAAAATTGAAGGCTTAAAGCCCTGTTCAAACCAATGCGTTTTTCATACGCACGACGGACAAGGTTGTAAAACGGATGATGCATTTGCTCTAGCCATAACTAGAACAAAAATTGTTGTTTCACAAAGATCATTTAATTATAAAAGGACACTTTTATGGCCTTCAAAATTTTTGTTTTTAATTTAAATTTTTGTTGTGCTCATTCTAAAAGGGATAGGTAATAGTGATTTTTTTACTTTTAGAGGCACACCAAAAATTTTGAAGGCCACAAAACGCTTCTCTAAAAGTAATAAAATCATTTCCATGTAATATTTAAATTAGGGAAGTATAGTTTTTACATTAATAAACCTAAAGGTTTTTTTAGGAAAAATTCTCGAAAAACCCCTATTTTAGAAGCTTCTAAGTGTATATAACCTCTTAAAAAAACTTTCCAGATTGTACTTTTATTAAAAATAGTATCGCAAATTAGTGGTAATTTTAAAGATATAGTAAATTTCCAAAAATAACGGAGTTATATAAAGGAGCTTTGGACAATGACAAAGGATTTAAATCAACATAAACCACACAAGAAATTGATAACTTTTCACATAAAAAGTCCTATATGAAAACAAAAATAGATATAAAAAGACTAATTAAAGCATTAAAAATTTAGTAAAAGAAGTTTGAGAATGAAGATTTTCAGAGTTCCATAGTTCCCTAATTTGCAACAGAGATTGTTGGAGAGTTCCGTAAGATTCCGTAAAAATGAAAGACAATAACTTAAAAATTTTTTTAATTCTGGTTTATTTTTAGTAATTTGATAATTAGTAAGTTAGTAATTTGAATAATTATATTAATTTCTAGCGTTTAATTGGTTTTTATTTAAAAATTTAGTGTCATTAAAGAAGTTTGAGGGTGAAGATTTTCAGAGTTCCATAGTTCTCTAATTTGCAACAGAGATTGTTGGAGAGTTCCGTAAAATTCCGTAAAAATGAAAGACAATAACTTGAAAATTTTTTTAATTCTGGTTTATTTTTAGTAATTTGATAATTAGTACAAAACATATTAATTTTTGAAAAATATGGATGATGATTTAGCGGATTTTGAAGCGTTAGAGGAATTGGAGATTGTTTTAGCTTTAGAAGAAAGTTGCGTGCGTCGCGCAAGAAATATTCGCTTGCACCCAAATCATTTCGATATTTGAAGTGATAGAGAATTTTTTAGTAGATTTCATTTGAGTAAAGAAATTCTTGCCGTATTAGAACCAAATTGCATCTAGGATCGAAAATTCAACAAACTCGTATGTAGCAAATTATTCAAAGAAAACACATTTTCTGGCAGAATATTATTTTATTTGAATCAATTAAATAAAATTCTTAAATAAATAAAATTTTAACATTCATATCTCCTTAACTTAAATATAACTTCTATTTGTAACTGATAATTAACGTTATACACAATTAAAATAAATAAAACCTAGTAAAAATAATAAAATTTCAGTTAATCCAATTAAAAGAAGTTTTTAACTATGAGAAATTTATTTACAATACCTAAATTTACTTAATTTAAATTTTATATCAAAATGATATAAATACAATACGATTTTTAATTAAATTTTCAACTATTTTTGCATAACTTATCACCATTTTACTTTTATATAATATACTTCTATGCTGACAAAGAAGGTCCCTCAACCCGAACTCATCGATTTTTTTGAAACTCGGATACGTAGTACGTCAAAAACTAAGAGACCCGTGTTTTTTTTTATCTGCTGACATTCACTTTAAGGGGGTAAAATTTACCCCCAAAATCACATTTTTCCCTATAACTCGAGTTGTGGCTGGATGCTTTTCAACCAAATAAAATTATGTCCCTAATTTTTATAAGGGAAAATCACTGTTTTTCTTTATATTTACACAGTAAAATTTTTTCAATTTTTACTAATTTTCGATTTTCATAAAGTAAAAAAAGAAACAAAATTGACGTATTTTTTGGTCTTTTCGAAAAAAGCTATTAGGGGTAAAAACTACCATTTACTCAAAAAAATCAATAATTCCACTTTATACATACATTTCAAATTTTCGCATATAAAATGCTGCTATTTATCTCATAAATGATCGATACTTAACTTTTTCCATACACAATTATAATTTTGGGTGTAAAAACCATCCTCAAGAACCACCCTCAAAAACAACTTAAAAGCCAACCCCCAACAATTTTTTTAAAACACGCAATTTTTAATTTTAATTGTATGGAAAATATAAATAATTTTTTGTACATGGACATTCAAGAAGTCAAGGGCTGTAAACCACCCTTAAAAATCACCCCCAAATATTTTTCATTTTAAAATTCGATTTTATGATATATTTGAAGACGAAAAAAAAGTTTTAAAACTGAAACTTTTATTCTTCTAAAATAATTACTTATAATGGTTAAACAATGTATTTATTATATTACTAATTATTAATACAAATTTTCAACAATTATTTAATATATTTTATTTTAAATTTATTAAATTTTTATTTATTTTATTCATTCATCGGTGAATTCGGGTTGAGGGGCCTTCCTTGTGGGTGAGGCCCAAATTGACAGTTTCCGATCAGCTGTTGTAGAAACGGATTACAAAATTAAGTAGAAATAGCTACGCTTAAGGCTACGGTCCATACGTGGTGTCTACATTAGTGATTTGGACAGCGATTTTTTATAGGCGATCTGAGGGACGGTTGTACTCAGAAGTATATTGACTGCAATTATTAAATTATAAGTTCTCTCGAATAGTATAATTTGTACCTTTAAACTAATTTTATTGCATTTATAATGCATTAGTATTTAAGGTAAGTCAATTTAATATAATAAAACTAGTTAGAAGGCAGAACTTTTACATTTTCAATCAAAATGTCAAACTTTGAAAAACTATTGAATATAACCGCTCCTCAGAACTACTAAAATTCGCCTATAATTCGCTGTCGAAATCGCTAATCTAGACACAGCCATATGGCAGCGAATTCCTGCGACTAGCGAATTTTGATCGATTGGGGGTATTCACATTGAGACTTGTATCATTTCGGTAATGTTCCCCTACAATTCTCAGTCCACTGAAATATGTGAATATGTGTTGGTAAAATATTACAGATAACGTGTATATATAAATGTGTATTAGTAAGATACCAAGCATGAAGCAGAAATATTTCTGCCTCAAGAAGGGGTAAAAGCTTTTTCGAAATTTGCGAAACTCCGTCTTACCTTTCACCTGCGCTTACCTAGAAATTAAATATTACCGGACTCAATGTGAATACCCTGATTGATCGACATTTATCGCAGGTTGTCAAAGTAATTTATTTAATTTTTTTTCATGCGTTTACAAATAAATATTTTTTATGTAAAATATATAATTTTATGAAAAATATGAATTAAGGTTTTTACCAATTTTTAAATGAAAAACTTACTCTACAATAGAGTATTTTTAATTATAAGTAAAATATTTAATATAATATGCTAATTTACTTATTAGATAATAATCATATATTATTATTTTAAAAAATATTTATAGTGCCTAGCAAGTGTGAAAATTAAAATTAAGTGAAAATGGCTGAAAATATATATTTAGTTGAAAATTCTATTTAAAAATTAATGTTTTTTCGGAAGAATAAAAGAAAGTGTAAAATTTTTACAAAAAGAAACATTAGGTAATAATTATGTATTACTTATTTTTATTATTTGTTTGTAAAATAAATTAAATAATCTATAGATGATGTTGTATAATTTATATAATTTATTTCATCTACAATTAACTAAAATTACAAAACTTTACTCAAAATAAAAACTGAACTAACTAAACTTGGTTCACCCTATTTATAGGCATAAATGTCAATGCCTACTTCTTTGCAACGCCAGCTATTTTATTGTTTGCTGTCACTACACTAGCCCCCCTAGAGACTGTGTCGTCTACGTCACAGGCGATTTATAGTGTAAGTTGGTTTATTCATTCCTTATCCAAAAATGCTGCTTTTAATCTGTCGATTGATATATTTTTCTGTTTGTTATTTACCAATATCCTATAAAACTTAGGAAAACGTTTAATAACTTGGAAAGGTCCATCATATGGCTGTTGTAATGGTTCTCTAACTGTATCATTGCGGACGAAAACATTTTTACAATGGCCAATTTCTTTTTGTAAAAGTACTTTATCTTCTGTGTGATGTGCTGTCTGTGTTGGCCTGATCTCTGCCATCAAATGCCGAAATTTCTTTATAAATTCTGTTTCTCCGCTGAATGATTTTTGCTCGATGAAAAATTCTGCCGGTAGACGTAAAGTTTTCCCGTATACCATTTCTGCGGCCGTTGCTTGAATATCTTCCTTGAAAACTGATCTGAGTCCTAATAAAATCAAGGGTAGTTCTGTTGACCAATTTTTGTTATTTTTGCATTTGATTGATGTCTTAAGTACTCTGTGAAAACGCTCGATAATTCCGTTTGCTTGAGGATGAAATGCTGTAGTACGAAGATGCTGTATTCTAAGCCTGTTATTCAACTGAGCAAACAAATGACTCTCAAACTGACGACCTTGATCCGTTGTGATTTTTGAGGGAACTCCAAACCGAGCTATCCAATGTTCAGTTATTGCATTAGCAACTGTTTCTGCAGTCATATTTTTTATTGGTATAGCTTCCGGCCATCGGGTAAACCTATCAATAATAGTAATAATATATTTATTTTCATTAGATGGTGGTAGTGGTCCAACAATATCGACATGGATATGCTCAAAACGATTTCCGGTCATTTCATATCGACAGAGTGCTGTTTTGTTATGTCGAAAGACTTTTGACTTTTGGCAAACGACGCATTGCCTGGTCCAAGTTGTAATGTCTGCAGTCATGGAAGGCCAAAAAAATTTTTCTTTAATCAATTTACCTGTCGCTCGAATTCCTGGATGTGATAAATTGTGAAACCTTCGGAAAACTACTTTTCTGTGAGAGTGTGGCACAAATGGTCGTGCAATATTGTTATGTAAATGACAATAAATTAATTTGTTTAGTTAAAGAAATGCTAATGTTTTTGTTCTTTCCCGCAATAATTTCTTTAATTTCTTCATCTTTTTCTTGATCTGTAGCTAAAAAATTGTAGTCAATATGGTTGCTATAAATTCCTGCAACGTATGATATTTGTTCTATGCGTGAAAGGTAATCAGCTACAACGTTTTCTTTTCCTTTCACATGACGGATATCAGTTGAAAATTCACTAATATATTGTAGTTGACGTACTTGAATATTTTCAGTTTTAGCCCCAATTCCAGATTTTTTAAATGCGAATGTGATTGGCTTGTGATCTGTATAAATCACACATCTTCTACCTTCGATCTGGTCTTCAAAATGTTTAATACTCTTAAATATGGCTAATAGTTCACGCTTGTAAGTACTCCAAGTACGTTGTACGACGGATAACTTCGTTGAGAAAAACCCAGTGGTTCAAGCTTCGTTTTATTCCAATGATGTAAACATCCTCCGATACTTGTGTCCGATGCATCAGTCGTTAGAATTAATGTTGCTCTTTCTTTCGGAAAAGCAAGAACTGTGGTATCCGCTAGCTTGTTTTTAAATTCCTGAAAAGCTTCCTCAGTTTCAGGTGTCCATTGCAATATACGTTTGTCATTTTTTATATTGCCCTGAATCAGTGATTGCAGTATGTCTTGAGTTTGAGTTGCTCCTTTGATAAATCTTCTATAAAAATTAATCATTGCTAAAAAACGACGTAAATCTTTAACAAGAATTGGTTTTTTGAAATCCATTATGGTTTGAATTTTCTCCGGTAATGGTAAAATCCCATCTGGTGTAATGAGATGACCTAGAAATTTAACGGATGTCTGGCCAAAAGCACATTTGTCGAGATTTATCGACATGCCGTATTGTTTGAGACGTTCGAATACTGCTTGGAGATGTTTTTGATGTTGTTGTTCGTTTTCTGAAGCAACGCAAATGTCATCCAAGTATGGTATAACGAAATCCAAACCTCTTAGAACTTGGTCGATGTGTCGTTGAAACGTTTGTCCTGCATTGCACAAACCGAATGGCATATAAATAAATTCGAAAAGTCCAAACGGTGTAATAACTGCCGTTTTTGAGAAGTCATCAGGATTGACTGGTATTTGGTAGTATGCCTTCTCTAGGTCGATCTTTGAAAAAATCTTTTTACCATCCAAAATGTTGTGAAAAGTTTGAATATTCGGAATTGGGTAGCTGTCTTTTTCTGTCACTGCATTAAGCATTCTATAATCCCCGCATGAACGCCATGAACCATCCTTCTTTTGTACCATATGAAGAGGTGATGCCCATTAACTCTTTGATGGACGACAAATCCCTTTCTTCATTAAATACTCGAAATCATTTTTTGCTGCCTTGAATTTTTCAGGTGTTAATCTTCGAGCTTTACTATTAACTGGTGGTCCCTCCGTAATAATATGATGAGATGTAACTGTCTCTGACACAATTTTATTTTCTGGTAGTGTGAGCAATTCTTTGTATCCATTCAACAACTGCATGTATTTGTGGTTATTTTTTGTGACCTTAACACACACATAACTTTAGTATGAATGATGGTTCCGATTTTGCTGGGAGCTCGGTGAATTAGTTTTTTTGCTTAAAATTGCAGGGAGACCTGCATTTCCTGGCATTTGCGCCAAATTTAAAATGCCACCAACAAGTTTCAAAATGTCTATTTTTGTTATTTTGATGTGTTGAATGGTTACTACGTTCTTTATTTGGTTCATTCCAAGAACGTGATTGCTGATCCTTCCTTATGTATCGAAAAATTTGTTCGATCTGCGCTTCTAATTTTTTGATTGGGTCTGCAAGCTGATTTTCCGAGGTATGAACTGTATTCACGTTTGAGGCTTGAACCACATTGATGTTTGGTGAATTGATTTGTAAGGCTTCCATAACTCTGTCCGCAATGGTTGCAACTTGAGTCAGTGGAACCTCCTCAGATGTGGATAAGATAGCTCTTATTTGACCTGGCAAATTTCGTAACCGTAAAGTCCTTAATAAGTCTTCTGTAACTGGCGTATTAGTTGCTTTTGAACGCATTTCTGCCAACAACTGTGATGGCTTACGATCTCCAATTGACATATCGCCGAGTAGCTTGGTTATTCTAGTTTGGGTGTTATCTGAAAATTCGCTGATGATGCGTTCCTTCAAACTACTATACATGCTACCGGTAGGAGGCGGATGGGATTTAAAATCAGCTAGCTTATACATTATACGTGTCGGTAGCTGCCCGATAATGGTATTATATTTTTTTCTATCAGCTGACACACCAGCTGCTTCAAAAGCTGATTCCACCTGCCAGAACCAAAAATCGGTGTATTCTTCCACAAATTCGGGTAATCGCACCTTAAAATGGTCCATGCTGTCAATGGTTGACGTTCCTGCTGAACTATCACCAGTCGCCATTGTTATATTTAGTTAACTGGATAATAAAACACGTCTGATGCAGCCTCACACCAGAGAAAATTATGGCTTAGTCCCGTGTTATATTATCCAACGTTGGGGTCACCACTATAGATGATGTTGTATAATTTATATAATTTATTTCATCTACAATTAACTAAAATTACAAAACTTTACTCAAAATAAAAACTGAACTAACTAAGCTTGGTTCACCCTATTTATAGGCATAAATGTCAATGCCTACTTCTTTGCAACGCCAGCTATTTTATTGTTTGCTGTCACTACAAATCAAATTAGCATATTTATATTAAATATTTTACTTATAATTAAAAATACTATATTGTATAGTGTTTTTCATTTTAAAAATTTGAAAAAACCTTAATTCATATTTTTCATAAAAAATATATATTTTACCCAACAATTTGTAAACGCATGAAGAAAAACGATATAAATTACTTTGACAACCTGCGATAAATGTCGATCAATCCCATCGATACGGGAAAATTCGCTAGTCGCAGGAATTCGCTGCCATATGGACTGTAGCCGACTGAAACACTTTGACGTTTTTTTCCGTGCCTCCTCTACACATTCGTGACATTCACCAAATGTCAAGTTCGTTCTATATGCCGTCTTCGCTAGTGCATCCATCCACACATTCGTGCATTTAATCAGAATCACAATATTATTTATAATTATATTATAGAAAAGTTTTACAAAAATTCCTTAAAGCTCGATTTATTTAATTTTTTTAAAGAAAAGATCATTTTTGCATTTGAATTTGTTATTTTTGACGTTTGTGTTGTGTGAATTTGTATAAAGTTCGCGCGAACTTTGCACAAACTTCACAAAGTATAGCAACTAAGCAAATGCACCCATCCACATATTCGCGTATTTTCTAGAATTGCATAGTTTGCCGATTGTGTAGAGGAGGCATGAGGTTAAGCCCGTATTGGGAAACCGGCCGTGAGATTTATAGGGGAAAATTTCCGAATCAGATTTGACAGATGCCTAATGTAAATACCCCCATTATGACATTTCATAATGGCGAGTAGCTCTGACGTTATTTATTTGTCGTATTTATGTGAAAGAGGATTTTTATTTAGTCCTAAAGGTATTAATTATATTTTTTTTCTGTTTTGATTTTGAATTTTTTAGATTATATGAAAATAAGAACTCAACACAGAATTATAGGCTCATTCTTTGGAACAGATAGTTCAAAAGGTTTGACACCATGCTCTAGAGGTTTCTTATAATTTTAACAATAATTGATTTATACTTTATCTATTTAAAAATTAAAGTACTTCCTGCTGTATTTAACAAACTTGAAACACAATTGTTAACGGAAAAACAAATTGTGAAGCTAATACAAAAATCCCAACTGAAGAAGCCATTGTCTAATTCTGCCATAAAAGATTATGCTGTAATAATAGAAAATAGAATAAAACATTGCAAACTGTTGTCGCAGGTCAATAGAGCTAACGCAGTAAAACAAACTACTGCAAGTATCAACCAAGAATTATTACAACCTATAAAGAAATGTAATAATTTTTATTTTTACAGAGAGTAAGAATTCTAAATATTTAACCTTTTTTTTATGAATAGATAAATTTGATGGTGATACCTTTGAAGCCAAAAAAACATTTTTTGATATTCCGTTAAGCTTCCCACTTAGACATGGTACATAAAAAACTGAAAAAATGAAAATTTTCTTTGAAGAAAATTTTTTTTTCTAGAAGCTGAAATCGTAAATTTAAATATTACGGAATTTTTTATGTATCGAGTGTACAAAGATTTGTGGGAAAAAAAGAAATTTTTAACCGCAGGGGAATCGTTTGGTGTGGACTTAATTGCTTACCCCGGGGATCCAATTTTATTTCATGCATCGCATACTATAAATATTACAGAGAGTCACAAAGTTAAACCACAAGAATTAATTTCAAAGGGACGGCTTGCAGTGAATGTTAACAAATTATGTGTTTTTGCATATCCAAATCATTGTAATGATATTCGGTATCAAACATTAGAATGGGAAAACTATAAACATAAAAAATCATAAGAAAATATTTCTTAAGGTATGTTAATACATCGCAGTTGTATTTATATTTTTGTAGTAATAGACTGCTATTTATTTGTTACAAATTTATAAAAAGGCAAGGATTTTTTCTTAAATCTATTTTGTAATCTTCCGTATGTTGATATTTTCCAATATGTGTTTCTGTAACTTAACTTGGTACATTAAAAATGAATAAAATATTTTAAAATTTAAATACTATTTAGGTAATATTCCTAATTAAATTTCTGTAACAAATGTCAGCTCTTTATAAACTCATAATAGTACTATATCCTTTTCGTTTTTACAAGCAAAAATTAATATTTGATTGATCCTATCACATTTGGACCATCGAACGCTATCTCTAATATTTAACCTATTAACTTAATCTTCTTCAAGTCAGTTTAGTTTATTGAATCTATCATGTCTGGCAATAATTTCAACAAATTGTTCTATACTTTACGAATTTTTTAAGATATTTTGCGTGAAAGAGTACGCGATTCTAGGATCTTGTTTGCTACTGAATCTGCCGATATATGTATAAAGTTTTCCTTGACGAGACGCTTAAAGTTATGAGTGCTAGCAATCTAAAAATATGCTTTCGGATGCATGTTCCGTTAGTAAAAGAATCGCATACTTTGAAAGAAAAATTTGTAAGTAATGAGGCCATTTTTGACCATTTTAAGTATCTACAGCAAAAAACCTTGACGTCACTTTTCTATAATGTTACGCTTGAGAACTTAAGTGAATACCCACCTTTACCTGCTGTAACTCAAACCCAAGCAAGCATTTATGCATCGGCTATTACAAACTTATCACAATTTCAAGGGAAGAATATAAAAATGTTTCGTTAAGGGGTTAGATGTGTTTCCACGACTCAAATTGTGTACATTTTTAAGATTTTTTTTAAATTTTTTAAATCTTAAATTTAGCGAAATTAAATTAAAAATATTTTATTGCTATGTCAAAATAACACTGATTTACAGTATTGAAAAAAAGTTAAGCCCATAAGAGCAAGTGGATTTTATTAAATTAATACACTTAAAATTTTATAAAGTTTTAATTGTCAAATTTTACATTAAAAAATAATCTTTTCACGCAATTTCTTCGTTGATAAGAATATTTTCATCAGGACTGATTGATCTTTTTCGTAATAAAGAACAAAATTTTAAAACTATAAAATAACGGCAACCATATAAAAAACAAATAAAAGATAAAGAAATTAAAAATTTAATTTGTTTTAAAGGTAAACTTTTTGTTGAATTTGTAACACAAACAAATAAAATAATAACAATAATTGTACAAATACAATTAATAACTAGCCAACAAATCACTTCTTGAAAACTTTCCTGTAAATATCAAATTTTTTAATTTATTTCTAATTTTTAAAAGAATCATTGTCATTTATCACCTTAATTGAACCAATTAACAATAAAATATTTGATGCAAATTCCAGAAATGATGAAACAATCGCAATTGCACATAATGGTGTAATCCATGGTTCATGATTGTTAAAATAACCCAAAGATGCAAAAAGTGTGAAGAAGGCAATAAAATAAATCATCTAGAAGTTTTAATTTTGCCTTTAATACACGTAAAAGAGAAAAAAGAACACAATACTTACAATTCCAAAACTTGAAATTATTAAACAACTTGTACGTAAACTTATTTGGAAGAGACTGGATCTCGACATTGTAACTTTTGAGCTGAGATTGAAGGTTTGAAGCATGAAGGAACTCTGGTAGATATGCTATTCCCTATCAAAATTTTGATGAAGGCTTCTCTCACAGGCAAATTTGTTTATTTATTTATCACAGTTTCATATCACTGAATGATATCAAGTGACAGACAACAAAAACAATTAGATTTGTGGGGCTGTTGAATTCATTATTAGATTCTACAGAGAAAATATTTTTATTTTAATCTCCGAGTTAATTAAGCATAAGAAAAATGCTGACACCTATAAAAAAGTGTTATTGCTTTAAGATTATAGTTGGGTCTCTAGAGTATTGTATGTGGATTTGTATAAAATATTTCGTCTGATTTATTTATTTATTTTTCTTAGCATAGTAGAGAGCATTGCATTTAAGCTGATAAGGTCTGAAATATTGTTTTTGTAATAAGAATACCTAGCCATTTTTAAGCAGGCCTCTAAATGTATAACCTTCTTTGTCTTCTTTACTATGCTGCCTTTAAATTCCAGGATCTATTAGCTGTGCGCTTTGATTTATTCACGAAAAGACCTTTAACCAAAATACATTTTCTGTAATTTTGTGATACAGAACCTTTTTATCATCTGCAATTTCCACACTCGTCTTAAAAGTGGAAAAATTATGCCTAAAAGTTTTGCCAAAAACTTTAATCTCTCTGATGTGTACATCCAAAGCAATTCTATTTTGTAAAGTTTAACTTAAAAAGTTATTAATCCAATTCAATTTATATTTCATAAAAATCCCTTGTTTTTAAATTGATATATTTTATTGTAGATCCAATAAAATAATTTAAAATTTTGATAAATAACGTTGACTTTATATTCTTATTCAACTTTTAATATTGAAGTTTCAGTTTCAAGAATAACTTCTCCTCTTTTCATTACAATATTTTTATATTTATTGGTGGTTGCAAATCCCTGAACCAAACATGAAAAAATTTCATAACGAAGTATTTTATTATAACTTAAATCAGCTCGACAAAGCGAACTTCAAGAAAATAAAAAACCTATCAATATCATCGAATGAAATTTGCCTGCATTTGTATTGGAATGATTTTACGCCAATACTGATTAAATTTTTGGGCTTTGAAACTTCTAAGGTGTACCTTTTGAGTCAGTTTTTATGTAAGTTCCCTTTTATCCTGATTAAAACTGATTTTCCATTTAATTGGCCCTCTAAGTCTTACATATGTTGTTCAATGTGATTCAAATAATTTTGGAAGGATTTTACAGCTGTCTTATTATTTATTTTTCTAAGCTGCTTGGTTCAAATTATATGACCCAAAATTTTGCATTTTCGTTTTCCATACAAAATTGATTTTATTTGAATCAAAGATGGTGGGAATTTGGCGAAAGTTGTATGGGGGCGACGAATTTAAAAAAAAAGTGGAATACTGACAGAATGCAGCAAAGTTTGCATTTAATAACTTAAAACATTAATAAAATAGAAGGAAATTGAAAAAAACCACAAAAAATTACAATTTAATTGAAAAAACAAAAAACCAGAGAAAGAGCCAACGTATAGAATCGCATTTTTTACTCCAAGCCTGTATACACTATAACGCTCTAACGCCCGGTTTCACAGTACGAGCCGCTAAAGGTCATCTGTCACTTTAAACCCGCTTAAAGCCCTGTTCAAACCAATGCGTTTTTCATTCGCAAGACGGACAAGGTTGTAAAACGGGTGATGCATTTGCTCTAGCCATAGCTAGAACAAAAATTTTTGTTCCATAAAGATCATTTAATTATAAAAGGACACTTTATGGCCTTCAAAATTTTTGTTTTTAATTTAAATTTTTGTTGTGCTCATTCTAAAAGGGATAGGTAATAGTGATTTTTTTACTTTTAGAGGCACACCAAAAATTTCGAAGGCCACAAAATGCTTCTCTAAAAGCAATAAAATCATTATTTCCTATCTTTGTTAAGTATAATCATTTGTGAGTAAAATATTCAACATGTTGGATATTTTCTCTCTTATTCGTGCTTTCCACATACTTTAAATGGGAGCTAAGAGCCGAATCATTGATTCGGAAATATAGTGAATATTCCGCTTTAGAATAAGTACAAAAAAACAAAAGTAAAACAAAAATTTCAAGTAGAACTGAAATTTCAAATACAACAAAAATTCCAATTACAACAAAAATTTTGAAGGCAATAAAGTGTCCTTTTAACATTAACTGATCTTTATGAAACAAAAATTTTTGTTCTAGCTATAGCCAGAGCAAATGCATCACCAGTTTTACAACCTTGTCCGTCGTGCGAACGAAAAACGCATTGGTTTGAACTGGGCTTAACCTGGCAAGCGCGTTTCACAGTCCCAGCAGGAAATGTGTACGATGATAAATCATCGCCTTTCTGTCAACTGTCTATGTTGACAGCCTACATATAAAGTTTGATGAAATTAAGATAGCGACAGCCGCTAAAAGTATCACCTTTCAACACATACACATTACTTAATTCTTTTAGTTCTTTTTAACGTTCAATGCATTTTTTTATTACCTTTCTGTGTTTGCTAATTCCCTAAATTGTTTTACAGTTAAAACTTTCTTTGTATATTAATTTGTTATTAATTGACTTATAACTCACAAAAATTCCAAAGCACTTTTCATTCCATCTGTCATTTTAACTTAAGTTAAACATGCACTAACCAAAATTTTACTTACCGGCATATAAAAACCACGGATAAGACGAATGCTTACGCTGATGAGCTTAACAGTATTAGTATAAACTTATAAAAAATCTAAAACCTAGATGACATGATTACGATGAATAGCTGTTTAAAATATGTTGACATGTCATCATGATGACAGATTTCCTGCTGGGTGCAGCTAACTTGACATTTGAAATAAATTTTAGTTGAGTATATGAACGTTACTTTCTTTCAACTGACAGCCATACACTAAAATTCTTCACAATGATTTCAGCAGTGGATTTTTTTAGTGGACTCAATATGGCGGCGGTAATGGGTTGTCAAATGTTTTGTGATAAAGAAAAGGAATGTAAAAAAGTTTAATAAAAAATAAAAAGCTTTTAATTAAATTCAAACGAAAAAATTATCTCAATTATATATGTTTTAAATAACTTAAATATTGATGTTATCAAGGTGTTTATAGTGCACAAAATACAAAAAATCGATTGATAAGAGAAAGGACGACAGAAATGAGAATATGATAATTTATAAATTCTAAACTTAGATTTAATTCGATGTTACGATGTTACTAATAAATAAAAATAAAATTTTATTGAAAATCCATCCATTATTTACTCATTAAAAAAATAAATTTTCATTTGAAACCAAAAAAATCGTCAGTCAGTGTGTTAATGAAAAAAAAAGTTTAAATAAAGAAAAAACCAGATTTAATCAGTGCTTTTTGTTATTAGTGTTTATAGGAAAATTAAATTAGTGTTTTACTGTGATTTTGTGCATTTTATTTTATTTAGTGATAACAATTACCATAGCAGAACAAAAATAAAAATGTCAACAGATAAAATCAAAGTTGCTGTTCGTCTTCGTCCATTTAATCGTCGAGGTAAGTGTAAAATCGTTTGTTAGTTTTACTAACAATAAGTGAGTCATATAAGTACACACGCCTACATTTCCTTTTGTTTCTTGGAAATAAAATTTCTCAACTCTAATTGACCTATCATCTTTACTTATCTAATTTTCTTTCTGGCTCTTGAAATAATTTAAAAGATTTAAATTTTTTCTCTCCCTGTTTTTTCCTTAGATCTCATCTTGTAGTACTTCAATGTTTCAGCTGACACCTTGAATTTTTTTGAATCTCTTACATATGCATGATGCAACTAAGAATATTTTTAATTTGGTTCAGTCCTTTTGAACATTTAACATTTTATTGATATTTTCAAAAATATTTTTCATTTTAATTCTGGAAATATAAAATCAATCATAATTTTCTATAATGATGACTTATTCATCAATATTTTTAAAACTTATCTTAGGTTAGTTGTCAGATATTTGCTGGAAGCAGATATTAATTCACTTATAATTACGAGAATTTTGAAACGTAAATAAACTATTTTCCTTGCTTTAAGCAGAGAGGAATAGGATCAGAGTACGTGATGAATATACATATGTAGCGTGTCATAGTCATAAAAAGAAATTAAAAACGACTCAGAGTTTTAGTATTAGTATTTTTTAATATTTTGTATTATGTTTTTAAAATTCCTCAATACCGACCAATAAAAGTTTTTTTTCTTAAGCTTCGCATGTTGATATATGGATAATATTTAATATTTGTTTGTTTGACGCTTTTTGTTATAATGTTCATCCTTCCCTAAATCTTGGGTATTTTAAGTTTCTTTTTGTTTTTAGTTTTTGTCATTTAAATATGTGCTTATTTACTTATTAATTATTATTGTGTGGGTACTCTTCAATCAACTAAATTAAGATAAAATTTCAATTTTGGAATACAAGAAATTAATTGAATATTTATACGATTCTGAAAATAATGAGAATATGACAAATTCAGGCCCAAAGATGTTGCTGCATCTCTTGTTAGATTTATCAGTATATATTAATTAATATAAAATGAACCCATTAAGACCAAAAGAAGAAAACACGAGATACAATCAATCGGATTGCGTGCAATAATATTTAAAGTCTTGAAAAGGATATTCTTTCGCTCCAATCAAATGTAATCTAACCCGACTGCTCATAAAATCATTTACAAACAAGAGGTTTCAGAAGTACAAAATGGAAAAGGTGAGCTTGAAGAAAAATGTTTCACTAATAAGATGAAAGCGTGTTATCTTTTTTTTAGATTACTTGCAAGTTTTATTAATACATATTATTTGATAAGTACTTCTAAGCACAAACTCAAAATTAGGATATTATTTTATTTACAATTTACTTAAAATAAATCCACAATTTTTTCGCAGTCGAGAACAAAGACCCCAAAAAATAAAAAAGAATATAAGCAATAATAATAAAGAAATTGGCCCAAATAGTTATGTTTCCAGCGGAATAACAACAAAGGACATTGGAATGAGCTGTACATTTTAGTAGAGACAGTTGAAAAAAGAAATACAATAAAGGCCCAAGGAGATTTTACTGATGTTGGTTTACATGTCCTAATGTATAATTTCGGCCATTTTATTTTTAAAAATGGCTCAGCTTTAGATTTTTGAAAAGGTGCAAATACTGGTCATAATAAATACACACGACAAATTTTTTAGAAACCGCAACTTTCTTTGTATAAAACTAATCAAATCTCAAATGCATTTGAGTGAGCTAAGATTATAGATAAATATGAATAAATTTATCCACTTAAATTTATGTACTTACTAGGCCGTGATTTAAATGGAAGCGCGTTTAAGCTTTAATGATTAACAATTCTCAATCATTCCTACACAAATGAAATATGTCATTTGTTAAGTATAATCATTTCGCTTATTTTTTTTTCAAAAATTGGTCACTTCGTCACTTCGTGTGGAATCCATTCAACTCCTGGATATTATGTATGAGATAACAGAACTTAAACGTACCAAACCACATTAAATGAAATAAATAAATATAAAATATAAATTTAAAGTTGAAAGCTAAAACTTGATTAAATTAAACCCGCACAAGTTTTGCGAGTCACTGTGTTAGGATCGTACTTAGCATATCCAATAATGGATGCTATTTATTTGTATAGATGTTGAACTCGTAAGTGTGTATAGCTTAACTCTTGCTTTGTCGACTTTACAAGCTACCCATAGTTTTTCAAACTTCCAAAATAATTAAAATTTTACTAATTACTAGAGATAACTGAAGAAATGGAAGCCAATAACTGCGCTTTCATCTTAAATTTGAGACGTAAACTAAAATTAAAAAACAATCATAAATTAATTTAGACACAATCAGTTTCTTTTAATCTCTTTTTGATTTATATTTTCAATTCAGCATAATAAAATCTATGCAAATCGATGACAATGAATTACTTCTTTTTTTTCCTGCCATGACGTAATCTTTAAAATCGTTGCACCTGCTTAAAATTGGCATAAAACATTTCTTGTTACAAAAATATCTTCAAGTAAACAAGCCAAAATCAACATAAAAAAATGACATTCAGAAAGATTTAAACAATAACATAAAAATATTCTTTGTATGTTTTGAAACAAAGCTAAAATATAAAAATCATAAAAAACGCAGAAAAGGGATCTTCTTTGTGCTATAATGACCTGAAGACTGACCAGTTGTAGAAAAACCGGCTTACAATGAATCAAATCGTCAACAGTATAAAATAAAGTAATATAAAAAAAGAAAAAATTTTTTTTAAACAGTCTTTTTAAGACACTCAACATTTTTCCATGAGATACAACTGCAGACAAGATGTCTGGGATATTTGACCGTTGAATGAAGTGACGCCTGATTTAAGATTTTGAAAATATAGAAAAATCTCATTTTTTGAAAAATATTACTTTTAATGTCAAGAGGAGAAGGTCATTATACTATTGATTTTTTTGATATTTTTAGGTTTTGGCGTATTTATGAAATTGCAAATCTTATTTTCATGTGTTCTTATCTTGGAAATCTTTTTTTTTTTTTGTTGAATTCAGGTTAATAATTTCTGATCTTTTTTGTTGCCTCACTTGAGTAGAAGATTTAGAAACACAATCAGAACCAAAGTTGAAATAATTGAATCAACTTAAAGCAGTATATTCTGTTCTCACCAGAATTCATTTTAATATTTACGGTGAGAATCAAGTCGAAGTAAAATTCGCAAAGAACTGTTTTACACACTTTCTCAATACCTTTCTATTAAAGTTATATTCAAAACCCTGACCGTACCGTGGAGGCTTATGGATCAGTCTCCATTTTAATTAGATTTAATTAATTTAAGTGCTGCGACCAAAAATTTGTAACATTTCAAAAATTCTTAGGAGATTTTTGCTTAAAACCAATTGGAATGAACTCAATAATGTTCTTGAACATTTTCCTTACTGGCTTGAAGCCAAGATTGGCCAAAATTTTCAGTCTAAATGCTCCTTTATTGTCTACAATTTAATCCAATGGCCGAGTCTTAACTAGTTTAATATTTCATATTTGAATTCTAGAAAACGTCTCTTTCTAATTTTAAATTTTTTTATAATGTCCTAGAAGGCTACAAAAATGGCATTAGATGCCTAAGTTAGATAAATAAAAGAAAAGAATATAATTTTGTTAAACAATATAGTGTATTTTGATTGTTCATTGCGGCAAAATCATTTACCTAATTACAAAATTAGGTTGAAAGAAGCCATCCAAAATACAATTCAATAGTCGAAGCAGTCTACTCACCTGGTATGCCGACAGTGGCTCCAACTTCAACGGAAAATTTATTTATTCAATGGAAAAAATTAAAGTCCATTTCTTAATTAAAAACTTAAAAACTTAAAAGTTATTGATTATACGGAAGTAGATAGAATTCGATGGTTATTAAACAATTGAACTACAAAGAAACCTTCTGTAATCGAATTTATAATAACGTCATTATTCAAATTTTTTGTATTTTTACCTCTTATTACTTATTGCCACTGTTGCTGTTATTATAAAGCAAAAATTAATTAGATTTTTCTTTTCCAGCACTAAAAAGAACCTCATTAAATACAAAAATTGAAACCTTTAAATGAATACAAAGAACGTTATATACCGGAGAGATGAAAAAATTCATAATTTAACACAAATTTTTTATCAAATATTTAATTCATGAAGGATCAAATCGCTTATGTAATCCTTTACTTTCCGAAGTGTAACAAAACGTTTTTTTATAGGACTTTATCTGACAAAGGATGTTTATATTTCTGATACAAAAAGGTTTCTCTCTGGATGCTTTTAAATTCGTGTTTGTTCTTATACAAAACAACAACTAATCATTCCACTTAACCCAAGATAGTTTTGAATAAACATAACAACAAAATTGATTTTTCATACCAATATCTTCTACCTATAATTATTTCTATGAAGATATATCCTACTTTATAACATTTGGCTAGAAAAAGAAGGATAAAACGTAAAAAGAAAAGGAAATCAAGGGAAAATGTTATTCATAAATTTTTTACCAAACCCAATACACTAAAAGAACTTTATATCCTAACGTCTTGCGTGCTCCATGCTTATTAATCCCAGAGGTTAAATGAATTTTGATAAGTCACAGAGACAGTTTTATATATTAAATTAATTAAAGCGAGAAGAACAAGAAGCAAATAACTACTTTTGTTTATATTCGAATATATTTTAGTTAATTTTCAATAGATTTCCAGCACGAATTTAATTCTCCAAGTTTTAGAGGATTCTAAGTTATAGATGACAAAAAAAAGGGAATAAATAAATTGGAAGAATTTAAAAACTTCTGAGTAAAAATTTTACTCGGTTTTTGCAAACAAACAGAAAATGCTTTAAATGCTGAAGTTTTTCTAAAAAAATTTTCTTTTTTTTTTATCGATTTTTAAGAAAAAGTAGTCGAGTTTAGAAATTTTTTTTTGTAAGTTCGGCATTGTGTAATTAATGGATGGTAATATTTAATTCCTACTTCACAATGGAGCGACGAATATATGAAATAATCAGTTGGTATTTTTTGTCTTAGAATATTACAACTCTCGGAATCCGTTAGAGCAGCCACTTTCTACACCTTGTTGGCAAAAGAATGTATAAAATAAGAATATATTTAACAAAATTTTTTAAATGATTTGAAATGTCAATAATTATATAAAAAAACTGAAATAACTGCATTTTATTTAACAACCAAAAAATATTCTGAGAATTAGGAGACTAAAAAGACTACTTTTTAAATGGAGAAAATAGTTAAAAAAAACTTTTAATATTCAAAATTAAATACAGTAATATTGTGACACAAAAACAGTAATTTTCTGCATTTTCGCCTTTTATTCTCTGTCGTCTCTCATTATATACCTGTTTTTCTCTCTAAAAAATTACTCGCTCAAGACGATATTTGCAGATACCAAAAAAATACTTTAAATTTTGTCTCAATACTTTGTACGTTGAACAATGCCAATACTTAAAAATATCTTTTCTTGTAGCTCTCCAAGAAAGCTATTGAGCTGTTGTTCAAGCATTTATTTTCATCGATAGTCATTGATTGATGATGATGCTTTTCGACTGAATAAAGAAATAATAAGAACAAGAAATCAAACGAATTTTTTGTGATCGTGATGGATGAAGAAATCGACAATGTCATTCCCACGTAACAAAATTACGATTCCATACTTATATTTAAATTTTGACAAAATTAAGCCTGGTTGAAACAATTTCACTTTCATTTAGGTTTGCAGGCTTAAATTGCCGGTCAATTAGTGTATGTAGCTTTAATCAAAGCAAACCATTTTTTGCGAATGAAAAACTCTGATTGAGTGCAACTAACAGTTTGCCCTTCACAACTTCAACAATATCGTCATTGTTAGAAGAATGTGCGAAAATAATCATTTAACAATAAAATAATTGAAAAACTTACCCACTATACATTTTACTAATAGAAAAAGTTCATAAAACATTTGGTAGATTCAGTGATTAAGAAACTTGATTCGGTTTGTAACAAAACAATTTTTTTAACAAAAACCAAAAATTAAAGCTCCTATCCATCTTTTACTTGAAAAATTAATTTTTCCCAGAATTTGACTAGACAAAGCCTTTAAATTTATTGTTCCCAAGCTTTTCTTGCATAATTGGTAATAAAATATTTTATTCCGAAAAATAGTTTTATTTTATTGATGTAACATATACTTAATGTTCTATAAAGAGAGCAAGAGTTTTTCTCTTCCCTCAATAGGAATTTCAAAGTCTTCAATTTTTTTTCGTATCCTCTTTAACGAAATGGATTTAAATCGTTTTTAAAGTTTTTTCTATTCTTTACTTACTACTCTAGGTAAATTAAAGACGTGTTTAAAATTGTGTTGGAAATTATATTCATGTCAAGTATGAAATTTGAATTAATTTCTGTGTTAAATACAACTATGAAAATCTTACAATTAGTAAAAGGTCCTCTCTCAAAAAGAGCCTTCCAGAAACAGCCCAAGGATATGTAGCATAAATATATTAATTTTGCAATTCATAAGGCCTGTTATTTGAAATTCGTAAACCACTTTGCAATTTCTATAGTAATTGCTTCGAGGGACTTAAAAATTTAATAAAAGACTTGATGAAATATTATATTCTTCCATAATATCATTACAAAGAATTAGAAGAAGATATTTCAAAAAAATAAATTCGGAATTCAATAATATGCACAAAAATTAAGTTGCGTAGGATGAAAATGGAAGAATAGCGTTTTATTCACATATATTTTAATTTATTTACTTTTGAAATTAAAATAACCAATAACTGGAAGATTTGTCATTTTGTGTGTGAAGGACCTTTTCTTTTATTTTTACTTAATCTAATTTATTTAAATTTTCGGAGTGAGAAAAGCCAGTGCTATTTGTGGCAATAACATAACAATTTCACTCTATCACAATAATAAATTTACGCATAGCGAGCTGTCTACAGCACTAAAAAAGAGAAACTTCGTAAATTTTGTCTGTGTATTGGTCCTCAAGGAATATGGAGCCTTTGATAGCACTTTCAATGGGTGTGAAAGGTACGCGATAATATGGAAAAACAAGAGTCAATTATATGTCATTTGAGAGTTAAATATAATTTTGAAATTAAATATGTATCCCTTAAAGATCCCATTCGTTGTAGCAAATATTGCCGAACAGATTTATGAATGGCGTCATCTTGGCAAACACTTTGAGTGGTAGTAACGTTTACGAACAGCTGTAAGGTTTTTAATTTTCTTTGTATGATGTAATACTTCTTTATTATTTTTGTTAAGAGCCAATACATTTTCGCAATGGTTTTTTTGTCAGGATTATTTTCTGTTGGGTTGTTTTTTTCAATTAAAAATTTGTTAAACCAAGTTTTAGTCCAAAATACTGGCAAAGAAAACTCAACTCCCTACAATACTATGTATCTAGTTATACAATACTAAATTTTATTTTTGTTGTTTAATGATAGTCTTGAATTTTGCTATCGAAAAAATAACAACATAATTTATTACAAATAATAGAAGCTTAGATAGGAGGTATGAACATATGTGTTTACCAGCGAACATTGAACATGGTGATATTCTAAAGTCTTTTTGGCAATGTTTGCTCCAATTAATGGGTACTTTTATGCATACAAGTTACAAGTTGAGATTTAATACAACTTAAAATCACAATTGTTAGAGGATTCAATACTTTAATTAAAATAATTTATTTTTATTAAAATTATAGTATAAAATTAGCCTGTTCACCTTTTGTGCCGAAAGGAAAGAGCTGATGTGATATGTTCACATAATTTCCGTGTTCTTATTTTCCTAGAAACGATGTAATTCTCGAAATATTGTGATATTTTTTAATCATTTTATTACTAAACGAATAATATCATTCATTAATTGAAATATTTGCAAGGCAATATACAAACACGCTGCACTCGGATTAGATTTTTCACGAAAATATTATATAAAAATCAGCAGAATTTTCGTTTTAACTTGCAGACATTATCCTAAGCCTTAGCTGAAACTGTATACAAGTATGTACAAGTATGTATGTGTAACGATGAACTTACACAGAATTCCCGGGAAAGATTCTTTTATCGTTAAGCGGTACATTCAAATGAGAAATTCATAAATTTTTCAAAATACAAGTTTTTGTTACTTTTTCATCGACAATTTCATTATTCTTAATTTCAATATTTTTGTAAAAGAATTTTTTCAACTTAATTTTTTAAAAAAAAATTTAAAACATTACTAATACAAAATTTAATTGTATTAATTAATAAAAATATAAATTAAAATTTATATTTTATAAAACTACGCTCGCCGAAATATATGTGACAAAAAAAAGTTGCAAACTTGTTTTTCTTTTCAATATTTAAAAAAAATTGTTTAGTTGCTGTTTAATTGTTTAGACAAAAGTTGCTTTTCTAGACTGCAATCATAGTAATGGGAATAAAGCATTTTACTTGAACGTTCTAAAGAACAGCTCCGATTTTGATGATTTTTTTTTTTAAAAATTACTATTTTTATATTATTTGAAATGAGAAACATTTTGGAGCGGGGCAGAATTATTTATATTGTTTAAACAATAATTTTGATACTTATACAGGATGACCCAAAAATGTATGATCAAATGGTTACGATAGAAAGTAGATGAAATTTTATGTACAAAAAACACTAAAAGTGGGGGTCTAACTTTTTTCGTTTTCAATTTACAGCTTCTTGAATTTTACAGGTGTCCTTTTTACCCCCACGCACTCTATCTTATCCTTGTCTTGCGGACACCGAAGATGCAGCTGCTGCCTGTCAAAATTATTATAATTATTTGTTAATAATTATAAATTAAGTAAAAGTGCTTGCTCTAAACCTGCAGGCGATAGAATTCTTGAACGCAAGTTATATAAAAAAAAGCTTAATTTGTAAAAGGATGCAAACAGGTGGAATTTATTCTGCAGAATTTTAACGGTCAAAAATGCTGTAAAAATTACCCCTGGATTAACTGCGTGGCTTTTTACTTCAATTTTTTTAGCATGCTTAGCATATTAATCTTTTTTCGTTTTTTTTTTATCTTCCAATCTAATTCCAAATCAAATCTCAGCTTGTATTGGGTTGGAGGGAAAGTTCTGTCGTATTTTAAATAGCCAGGTAATTTTTCTTGTAATTAAAAAAAACATATGGCTAGTGAGTCATTGGGAATTTTGTTTGTTTTTATACCTGCTGTATAACATAAAATGAGTCCTTTTTCACCTTTCATCATTTACTTGTGATATTTAAAGTGAAAACCATGTCAGTAGATAAAGTGCATTTACGACACTGCATTTTGTATGAGTTCCAAAAAGGAAACAACGCATCGATTGCTTGTAAAAATTTATGTGCGGTATTTGGAAAGGATATTGTAAATGTTCGTACTTGTCAAAGATGGTTTAGCCAATTTCGTTCCGGGGATTTGAGCCTCCAAGAAAATTATCGATCTGGACGACCATCCAACATCGATAATGATATTTTGCGATCCATGTTGGAAAATAATCCTCATTTAACAACTCGAAAAATTGCAAAAGAGCTTGGCATTCATCATACAACTGTTGGAAACCACATTAAATCTCTTGGATTTGTGTTAAAGCAAAGTGTTTGGGTTCCACATGAATTAACGGAAAAGAATTTGTCTGATCGTGTAAGAATGTGTTCATCACATTTGATTAGACATAATGTGGAGCCATTTTTGGATAAGCTGATTACTGGAGATGAAAAGTGGATTCTTTACGAGAATATTAAGAGAAAAAGACATTACTGCAAACCAGGAACATCATCAACAACAGTTCCAAAACCAAGTATTCATCAACGAAAAGTACTGCTTTGTTTGTGGTGGGACAGAAAAGGTCCAGTGTACTACGAGTTGCTGAAACAGGGGCAAACTATCAACGCGAATCTGTACTGCAATCAGCTGGATAAATTGAATGCAGCTATCAAAGAAAAAAGGCCAGCATTAGCGTCCAGAAAAGGAATAGTGTTCCACCACGATAATGCTCGACCGCATACTGCAATGGTGACACAACAAAAACTGAATGCGTTAGGATGGGAAGTTCTTAGTCACCCACCGTATTCACCTGACATTGCACCATCTGATTATTACCTGTTCAGATCTCTGCAAAATTATTTAACGGGAAAAAAATTCAAGTCTTTTGAAAGTGTTTCTAAGGCAGTTGCTGACTATTTTAACTCCAAGGACGAGAAATTCTACAAAACAGGAATTGACAGGTTACCTGAAAGATGGCAACAAGTTGTAATAAATAATGGAGCATATATAATTGATTAATATTAAACACATATTTTTATAAATGAATTCAAATGTTTTCTTTAAAATACGACAGAACTTTCCCTCCAACCCAATATTTAATTGCTTGCATTTTATAACTGTCGGATGTTATTTAAATAACGATATCATTTTTTAATTACATTAAAAAATTTTTTTAAAAAAAGATTAAGTACTAAGCCTTCTTTCAATTTAACTTAAATTAACTCAAAGTATAATGATAATAAAAAAAATTTTATATTTCATATCTTTCAGAGATGGAAATGGGAACACAATGTGTCGTGGAAATGGAGTCACATCAAACAATATTGCACAGTCCATTGTCGTTAAACAAAATGGACAGGTTAGAAAATTTACTTTCTTTAGTATTTTATTGGTTTGATTTAAAAATTAAATTTTACTTAAGGTTTGCATTCTTTTGTTTTTATTATCCAACAAAAGTGATTCAAGCCCAGTTACCACTGACTAAACGGCTATGACTTATGAAATAGTCAATTGATATATTTGGAAAACGTTAAAGAATCTTACAAAAGCCAACAAAGCTGTGAATGGAGCCATTTTTTACTCGTAATTTAACAAAATAAACCAAATTCTTTTTTTACATAAGGAGATTAACATAAGAAAATTAACAAAATCGAGCTCGTTATAATTTTAACTGCAATTTGATTCATAAAAATAAACTTATCATGTCAACTTTAATAAACCTTTTCAACTGCTTATTTGCAATCATACTGCAGACATCACTTTTTTTTTGTTTTATTTATAATTTTATGATACATAAAATTGCACCTTATATGAAGTTGTTTTCAAATGTAATATGTAAAGAGATTTGATATCAAATCTACTGACTCAGGAAGTGTAACTTTGACTGTCTTTATTCTTCCGAACATGCTTTGTAGCAACTTTTAATGGACTAGAATTGCGTGTGCAGTAATCAAGGATATATTTTCCTATATAATTGAAGATTTACATTTAACTTATGCGGAGAATATCGAATATGTAAAAATTTGTTTAAAATTGGTTCAACACTTCAGACTGAATGCATGTGCAGCAAAATTATTGATTTGGATGAATAAATTTTTTAGTCTTGAATGAAAATTCCTAAATAGAATTTATACTTATATTGCGTTTGGCTTCCAGCCATTGTTTTTAATTCTTAATGGTGGTATGTTAGTTAGAATTTATGTAAGTTCGTACTGTGCGAAGAATTGGCCAAAATTAGCTGATCAAGCTAAGGGTATGGTTATTTATTTATGTGATATTTGGCATTATTTTTTTCCAATAAAAAATAACTTAAGCTAGAAAGAAAGTAAAAATCACACTGGCTTACAGTGATTTGTATCCTCAAAATTTTACAGTCATTTCATTTCATTTCGCTAAAGCCGAAAATGAGATCCAAAAAAATTAAAGTAGAACAGATTTTGAGATATTTGGGAGAAACGGTTTTTGGCATTTTGAAAAAAAGCCTTTTCACCTTATCGTGGTTAACTAATGTTAAACTAAATAGGGTAGGAGCTAAACATGTGTTTTCGGACCATTTTCCGTTATTTTTACCAAATTTTTTATAAAAATTTACATTTTACTGGAGATTATACTATGAAGAGCTACCTTTTGATTCTGTTTTATTTTTGGACATTAAAGTTTAATTGATTACAAACAAAATAATTTTATAAAAATTGCTCGAAAATTGCGGATGTATAATAACAATTTATGTCTAATCCAACTACAATAGATAAAATTGACAGGTGATCATGTGATATGACTATTTCAGAAATAATTATGGGTAGGTTTATTATTCATATAATTAAGTAATATTATATTGTAACAAATGGTGACTATACCCTTGTTACTGCTTTATATGTGGTAATTTCTTCAAACAGGTAAATAAACTACATTTAGATTACATGTAATACATAGAAATTCAGAGAAATTATCTTGGTAATTATATTAAAAGCATCTATCTACCTAAACATGAGAGATATACATATATTTTAAACCTGAAAAAAAAATTTTTATAATAAAGACAAACTTTGTCATTTTATGAACGCTGTTTTAAACATAAAAGTATATCATTTAATTTCCCCTGACTGGTGTTCTATGAATTACCAAATATTTTATTATTCATTATTGCTTTAAATCAATGTATTGTTTAAAAAATGATTTTTGACAAAGCAAAACTGAAATTTGAAACTCTACTAAACTAATTAGAAAACCAAGACTTCGTTTTTGATGACAGTGGCACATACATTCATGCGATCTTTTATTCAAACAGTAATTATTGAACAGAGTAATTAACAAGTAAAAACCTAAATTGTGTCAATTGGAATATTTTTTTGAATTGGTTTATCTGTTAACTTATTATCCTATCGTCTTATGTACAAATTTCAAAATAAGAAGAAAATGAAATATCAGTTTTCTAATCTGTGTCAATCAGACGGATACACGAGTTTTTTGGCAGCATATTCTTTTAGAACACGTTTCCGATTACTTCAACAAGAATTTTCAAATTTACCTTTCATATTAAAACTACTAAAAAATAGTTTCATTTCATTTTAGAGAATATTTGATTGGTTAAGATTATAAGGAACTTAGAAACCCTCCTAACATAGTGTCTTTAATTAAAAATAGTTTTTCTTTGATTTTGGAATAAGTTTTATCAATTAAAAATAGAAAAAATTTTTTCTCAACGAAAAAAAAATCAATTACTCGAACAGTCGAACTCATTTGAAAATTACTTCAAAAAACAAATAAAAAGAATATTAGAAATTCTAGCTAAACATTTTTTTTACAATTTAACAAATAAATAACAAAGTTCAAAAATTTGTATAATAGCGTTTTTACTTTTCATAACTATAAATAAAAAAATATAAAATGTCTTCTATTTAAGCTTTCGTAATAGAAAAACATTTATCAATTAAACTAAAGTTAAATTTTTCAATTTTAAAGCTTACTTTGGTGTAGGAATTTCACCCAAGTAGTTCAACAGTTATGACAACAAATTAAAAGCAAAAATACTTGATATTTTCTTAAGTTTATTATCCTTTGTAGCTATCACTTATAATAACTGCTTGAAAATCAAAGTTAGCAAAATAATTTTAAAAACTGTTTTAATATCAAGGGTAAGCGTAGAAGGAATAACTTACAAGAAGGTGACCTTCTTTTAACCTAAGGAGAATCAGTCTATCGATTATTTACTCTGTTTTTTACATATTTAAATTACTTCAGCGCTAACTATTTCATCCTTTTTCAAATATATTCTTTTCTTTTTGATTTTAAGTGTAACAACATTTATTTTAATCAGTTTTAACAATTTTCTTAATATTAATTGCACTTTCATGTTCATAAGTCGAGGATTTTATTGGTTTTACTTTTAATTTATCTTTTCTTACTACATGTTTCCAGTCACTTCATCTTTAAGAGACTAAATATAGAAATTCCCCTATATACCATATTAGGGTATTTATTTCACAAAACCATAGCTTACAGTCAAACTCTAGTCAAACAGACAAAGAGTCTAGTTTTTTAACGTAATTTTTTATTCCACCCAATCAGGAGTCGCGATGTACGTAGTTTATTAGATTATAATCTAATCTTTTTAACTAGCACCAGGAACATGGTTTTTGTGTTTTTTAATTTGGTAGTGCTGAAGGGCGAAAAATTTTTACTTTTCGCCCAATGCTATTTGACACTGACAAATGTCAAGTTTGTTTACTGTTTGTCTTTTTAGAGGTTATAGCTGCCATGGTAAATGGTATGTATTTTTAAATTTTTTTATATATTTGAATAAATATTTACTTTAATTTAATAAATGTACAAGTGGAAGTCATATTCTCATGAAAAAGGGTATTACGTTTGCAGCTGGGCTTGCAGAATGCATCACATATTGCTATTGAAATTTTAAGTTATAGAAATGGATGATCCTACAAACTCTAAAAAGCATACGTTTAATCGGGAAGTTTTAAGTAATTCGCATCCCTGTTCAATGATAACTAATAACTTTTATAAAATATTTAATTGGAACATTATAATAATCAATTTATTTAACAGATTAAAAAGATCTATAGATGATTTGTATAAATAATTTAATTTCATCTATTTCCTTTATTACAATATATTCAAAAACACTAATTCATATTTAAATTTGAATAATATAATAATCATTTAATATTTACAATAAATGTGAATATTACTTAAACTGAACTAAAACTCAACTGAACTGAATGATTTAAATTCACTCTATTTATAGGCATATATATCAATGCCTACTTTATTTCAGCGCAAACTATTTTAAAAGGTTCGCTGTCACCACACTAGCCCCCCTAGAGACTGTGTCGTCTACGTCACAGGCGATTTATAGTGTAAGTTGGTTTATTCATTCCTTATGCAAAAATGCTGCTTTTAATCTGTCGATTGATATATTTTTCTGTTTGTTATTTACCAATATCCTATAAAACTTAGGAAAACGTTTAATAACTTGGAAAGGTCCATCATATGGCTGTTGTAATGGTTCTCTAACTGTATCATTGCGGACGAAAACATTTTTACAATGGCCAATTTCTTTTTGTAAAAGTACTTTATCTTCTGTGTGATGTGCTGTCTGTGTTGGCCTGATCTCTGCCATCAAATGCCGAAATTTCTTTATAAATTCTGTTTCTCCGCTGAATGATTTTTGCTCGATGAAAAATTCTGCCGGTAGACGTAAAGTTTTCCCGTATACCATTTCTGCGGCCGTTGCTTGAATATCTTCCTTGAAAACTGATCTGAGTCCTAATAAAATCAAGGGTAGTTCTGTTGACCAATTTTTGTTATTTTTGCATTTGATTGATGTCTTAAGTACTCTGTGAAAACGCTCGATAATTCCGTTTGCTTGAGGATGAAATGCTGTAGTACGAAGATGCTGTATTCCAAGCCTGTTATTCAACTGAGCAAACAAATGACTCTCAAACTGACGACCTTGATCCGTTGTGATTTTTGAGGGAACTCCAAACCGAGCTATCCAATGTTCAGTTATTGCATTAGCTACTGTTTCTGCAGTCATATTTTTTATTGGTATAGCTTCCGGCCATCGGGTAAACCTATCAATAATAGTAATAATTATTTATTTTCATTAGATGGTGGTAGTGGTCCAACAATATCGACATGGATATGCTCAAAACGATTTCCGGTCATTTCATATCGACAGAGTGCTGTTTTGTTATGTCGAAAGACTTTTGACTTTTGGCAATCTACGCATTGCCTGGTCCAAGTTGTAATGTCTGCAGTCATGGAAGGCCAAAAAAATTTTTCTTTAATCAATTTACCTGTCGCTCGAATTCCTGGATGTGATAAATTGTGAAACCTCCGAAAAACTATTTTTCGGTGAGAGTGTGGTACAAATGGTCGTGCAATATTGTTATGTAAATGACAATAAATTAATTTGTTTGACCCTGGAACTGGCATTTTAGTTAAAGAAATGCTAATGTTTTTGTTCTTTCCCGCAATAATTTCTTTAATTTCTTCATCTTTTTCTTGATCTGTAGCTAAAAAATTGTAGTCAATATGGTTGCTATAAATTCCTGCAACGTATGATATTTGTTCTATGCGTGAAAGGTAATCAGCTACAACGTTTTCTTTTCCTTTCACATGACGGATATCAGTTGAAAATTCACTAATATATTGTAGTTGACGTACTTGAATATTTTCAGTTTTAGCCCCAATTCCAGATTTTTTAAATGCGAATGTGATTGGCTTGTGATCTGTATAAATCACACATCTTCTACCTTCGATCTGGTCTTCAAAATGTTTAATACTCTTAAATATGGCTAATAGTTCACGCTTGTAAGTACTCCAAGTACGTTGTACGACGGATAACTTCGTTGAGAAAAACCCAGTGGTTCAAGCTTCGTTTTATTCCAATGATGTAAACATCCTCCGATACTTGTGTCCGATGCATCAGTCGTTAGAATTAATGTTGCTCTTTCTTTCGGAAAAGCAAGAACTGTGGTATCCGCTAGCTTGTTTTTAAATTCCTGAAAAGCTTCCTCAGTTTCAGGTGTCCATTGCAATATACGTTTGTCATTTTTTATATTGCCCTGAATCAGTGATTGCAGTATGTCTTGAGTTTGAGTTGCTCCTTTGATAAATCTTCTATAAAAATTAATCATTGCTAAAAAACGACGTAAATCTTTAACAAGAATTGGTTTTTTGAAATCCATTATGGTTTGAATTTTCTCCGGTAATGGTAAAATCCCATCTGGTGTAATGAGATGACCTAGAAATTTAACGGATGTCTGGCCAAAAGCACATTTGTCGAGATTTATCGACATGCCGTATTGTTTGAGACGTTCGAATACTGCTTGGAGATGTTTTTGATGCTGTTGTTCGTTTTCTGAAGCAACGCAAATGTCATCCAAGTATGGTATAACGAAATCCAAACCTCTTAGAACTTGGTCGATTTGTCGTTGAAACGTTTGTCCTGCATTGCACAAACCGAATGGCATATAAATAAATTCGAAAAGTCCAAACGGTGTAATACCTGCCGATTTTGGGATGTCATCAGGATTGACTGGTATTTGGTAGTATGCCTTCTCTAGGTCGATCGTTGAAAAAATCTTTTTACCATCCAAAATGTTGTGAAAAGTTTGAATATTCGGAATTGGGTAGCTGTCTTTTTCTATCACTGCATTAAGCATTCTATAATCCCCGCATGAACGCCATGAACCATCCTTCTTTTGTACCATATGAAGAGGTGATGCCCATTGACTCTTTGATGGACGACAAATCCCTTTCTTCATTAAATACTCGAAATCATTTTTTGATGCCTTGAATTTTTCAGGTGTTAATCTTCGAGCTTTACTATTTACTGGTGGTCCCTCCGTAATAATATGATGAGATGTAACTGTCTCTGACACAATTTTATTTTCTGGTAGTGTGAGCAATTCTTTGTATCCATTCAACAACTGCATGTATTTGTGGTTATTTTTTGTGACCTTAACACACATAACTTTAGTATGAATGATGGTTCCAGATGATGATAATCGTGTTGTTTTATCAAGGAGCTCTGCATTTTTCAAATCGACTGTTAAACCATAGTGGCACAGAAAATCTGCTCCTAATATAGGATATTGAACATCAGCAATGGTAAATGTCCATTCAAAAATTCGTCGAAGACCAAGATCCAATTCGAGTGTCTTCTTCCCAAATGATTTAATGGATGAGCCGTTGGCTGCGAAAAGTCTTTCTCCTGATATTGTGGAATTTTGTTTTTCAAATGCTGTAGGTGGCAAAATTGAAATATCTGCACCTGTATCCACTAGATAACGTTTATTTGTTGATTTATCTTTAACAAAAAGACGAAAGCATTGTCTCTTTTCCTGATGTTTTTGGTTACCGAGCTCACCGATTTTGCTGGGAGCTCGGTGAATTAGTTTTTTTGCTTAAAATTGCAGGGAGACCTGCATTTCCTGGCATTTGCGCCAAATTTAAAATGCCAGCAACAAGTATCAAAATGTCTATTTTTGTTATTTTGATGTGTTGAATGGTTACTACGTTCTTTATTTGGTTCATTCCAAGAACGTGATTGCTGATCCTTCTTTATGTATCGAAAAATTTGTTCGATCTGCGCTTCTAATTTTTTGATTGGGTCTGCAAGCTGATTTTCCGAGGCATGAATTGTATTCATGTTTGAGGCTTGAACCACATTGATGTTTGGTGAATTGATTTGTAAGGCTTCCATAACTCTGTCCGCAATGGTTGCAACTTGAGTCAGTGGAACCTCCTCAGATGTGGATAAGATAGCTCTTATTTGACTTGGCAAATTTCGTAACCATAAAGTCCTTAATAAGTCTTCTGTAACTGGCGTATTAGTTGCTTTTAAACGCATTTCTGCCAACAACTGTGATGGCTTACGATCTCCAAAAACACTAATTCATATTTAAATTTGAATAATATAATAATCATTTAATATTTACATTAAATGTGAATATTACTAAAACTGAACTAAAACTCAACTGAACTGAATGATTTAAATTCACTCTATTTATAGGCATATATATCACTGCCTACTTTATTTCAGCGCCAACTATTTTAAAAGGTTCGCTGTCACCACAGATCAATGAATCAATTTTAAATAATAAGGATTAGAATTTGAGGAGAGAGAGTTCTGCAAGGTCTACGAGAGCTTTATAAAGTATAGGGCATATCTTAATAACTAAGAAAAATTAAATTAAGTTTTTTAAATATACTTGTAAAATATTATTTTGGTATAAATACAATTTTTTGCTGAATTGGTTTTAATATCTATTTGTTAATTTAATTATTTAGAATGGCTTTTTTTTTTAAATAAAGAAATAAATATTCACTTCAATAATCGCGTGGGCTCTTGATATCTTATGTTTGTTATTTGGTGTTTGATTCTCTCCAGACTCCAAGACAAACATTTTCATTTTTTCATTGAAAGAAAGTTTCTTTGGTACAGTATCATATGTTCTCTGTTTGCTCTTGTAATCTTCTGCACCAAAAAATATATCAATAAAGTTAAATACAGTTTTTAAAAAAAAAAATATTATATTTGTTAAGTTATAAAACAGCTGACAACTTATTTATTTAAGCAATTTTGGGACTAGAAGAAAAATTGTTTTTGATATATAACAATCAAAACTTTAATTTAAAATAATTTATCTTGTAGTAATAAATGTCCTTTAGGCTTATCAAGAATTTTTTGTCCATCGAAAATCCAAAATTTGCTTAATTAATGCTTATATTACAATATAGTAGTTAGTTTTATTTCTAATTTCCTAAAATATAAACACACAAATTAGTTATAAAAAATTAGATTAATTTAAAAATATCCACCTTTTAATTCTTTAATTTTAAAAACTTTAATATTTGTTTAATTTTGATGGTAATTTAAAATTTTTCACAAAAACTAATCAAAAATTCTACACAAAATAAAATCAGCTGTTTCTTGACAGCTGAGCTCAAAAAATTAGATTTCTCTGTGTGTCATGGCTTAAAATAACATTAATTTTTTGAAAAAATTAGGTTTAAAAAAACCATGATTTTTCGCCTGTCTGACTAGGGTGTTTGCCTACAAAATTTACAGGAAATAAATTTCATCTGTGATAAAGTAGGCATATCAAACTTCACAAAATATCGCAGTAAAGTAATTTCTAATCTGTTTACATATTTTTGTTTTTATGTTTGTACATAATTAAGCTCCCAAAAATTTTTGTAGTTTTAACAAAAAATAAATTATTCATTAGAAATATCTAAGGATGATCAGTTAATCACTGATTGAGTCTTAAAATTCACAATAACTCAAATTACTAATAAAAAAATAAAACGAGAAAGAATTTGGAAATTAGATCGGTTCTAGATCAAAGGCTAGGTATAAAATTAAGTTGAAAAGAACTGCACAAAAAAATCTTTGCTAACTTGTATCATTTACGAATACAACAACAAAATATCAATAGGGAATTTTACTATCCCAAAATGACATTTAGTATTTGGTTTTATGTGGTCTAATATTTAATACTGATTAGGGCGCCATGTAGTTCTCATCTCTTCTATATAATAAAAATGATATTTGTTCTTCCTAAATTACAAAAAATTAAAAAAAACTATTACAGGAAATTAAAAACAATATTATTTGTATAAATGTTATTTAGAGACTTAAGTAAAGGTTTTCAAATTTTGCCATGGTTTTATTTGACGGGCTATATTCTATGTCTTTGAAATTACCAAAATCTGAAAATTCCAAAAACGCATTTTGTTAACCATATTATATTGCTTTCAAGCTGCATCATTTTAGAGCTAAAACAGTTTCTGATATCAAAAATCTGCTGTACGAGTATACACTACCATATTTTCTCGCTTTTCTCTCATTGTACATAATTTTAATGTTCATAAAGCTAAGCTTAATTATACAAAATAACGGATAAGTTAATCTAAAGCAATACTGACTTGGTTTTTCCTAGAAGCATGCAAGTCTTTATCGGATCAATAAAATCGAAACTAAACGACAATATTCAGAAAAAAAGAAATTAACAAAGGCCAACACACCTTTTTGTCAAAACCTTTGTGTACATAACTTCCATTCTTAATAGTCATTTATTTTTACCTAATTCACATTTAATAGCAAATAATATAAATAATCCTACAAAGTTAAAATATTCAAATGAGTTGTCTTCTCGAACATCATAAAAAAATATGTAGCCAAATATTAAAAACAATAGTAGCAATAAAATTTTATTTCATTACAGAAAACAACCTAAAACTTTCGCTTTCGATCATTGCTTTTATTCTATTGATGTCGATGCTACAAATTTTGCGTCACAAGAAGTTGTGTTCGATTCGATAGGACGTGATATTTTAGAAAATGCATTCCAAGGATATAATGCTTGTATATTCGCCTATGGACAGACAGGTAATTTTTATGCTTTTCGTTGGTTTTTTTTTTAACTGATATTTCGGTAGTTGCTGAATTTGGTGGGCTTATCACCCCCGTTTTTGTTTAATATAAAAAATAACGTTCAGTATTTTTAATTACGGTTTCAGTAAAGGGCTAGAGTTATTCACACAATATGTACCAGTCAAGGAAAAAAAACGGATTATTATATATGGCAGACCTTTTTCTATTTTAAACACTAAACTTTACATAACCATAAATTTTTTAAAGTAAAAAATTAATTACACCCTCTAAAAACACAGAAATTGTCAAAAATTTCCCTGAAATAATCATCAAATTTTGAGATTTCCATGGTATTCGATTCATTATCAACTACCTTGATTATTTGTGGAAAATTTGTATATTATCTCCTTAGTTTTTGAGAAAAAGCAATTTTCAAACTATCACAAAAAATTGTACTAGGGACATAGTTTTTTTTCTAAATTACTTAAGGTAAAGTTATTAGCATAAGTAAACATAAATTGTGATAATTGCTTTTAAGGACAGAATATAGCTCAAAGGATTATTTTGATATACAACTCATTGTCTTTCCTCCTTTCCCCAACCTTCTAACACTCATTATTGAAATAAAGCAGACAATTTTCCAGAAGATTTTAAGTTGAGTTTATAAAATAAAAACGCTTAACTAATTTTTTTATGTATTATCTATAAGCAGAAAATCAATAAAAAGTTAGATTGAAAGTTTAGATTTAGCGAAAACTGAAAATTCTAAAGTAGTAAAAATGAAAAATAAAAAACTAACAATAAAAATTAGTTGATATATTCAAAATTAATAATTTAAGATAATCCCCTGAACTAAGAGAATCAGAAAAATCTTTTAGAGTTCTATTTCTAATGAAGCACAACTGATCATAACAAAAGTTATATTTTTTCTACCCACTAAAAGATTGATTTGGTTTACAAAGTTTCAGCATACTTTTGCCTTAAAATTGTCCACAAAACTTCAAAAATGTGACATAAAGCAAGAAAAGTTTTCCTTTTAAAAGAGACAAGTCATCATTATTGAAATTCTGCTTTAAGTTTAAGTTACTTTAAGTTACTTTTTTGTTGCTGATGAACTTAACTTATTGGAAAAACCCCAAACTCTGTTGTACTCTGTTGTATGCATATTAGTAATAGCACCCAAACAATTACTACACTGTTAAAAAATATACATTACCACCGTCCTTAAATAATATTTGTAACAAAATTTAAAATCTGTTATCCACCTTATTTTACAATATTCTAAAGATTACCAACTTATTATGTTGGCTTCCAAAGGCTACCAAAAATTGAAAAATCAAAAAGAAATCCCCTCGCCATTACCTCAAAAAATATCTCCTTAAAAAAATAAATTTTGAATTTTTGGTTTTGGATAATTCTGTTGCGAGTTATGATGCGCACCGCAAAAAGCCTGTTTTTCAAGACGCCTCCAGATATTCACTGCCACTCGTTCACTTATTATTATTTTGAAATAAAAATTTTGGAAAATATTGTTCAGATGTTGTGTTATCATAAAAAAACTAATTGAATAAACCAGAACTACCTGTATTCCCAAAAAAATTTTTTGAAGACATGCCTTTTTCTCAACGAGTTGACCGAACCATCCGATCCCCTTAAATTGCTTGTACCAAATTAACAATTACATGAAATATGGTTTTTACTTTACTCCTGCCGAATTTTCTTCATTTTTTTTTCATCTGCCGAAGAAAACGATATTTTCTATCTTCGTAGGTTAGGATTCTCTTCTTGTTTAGTGGTAATGAAAATTTTTCTGAAGAATAATACATTATAAAAACTTAACTATATCTAAATATGAAAAAAATTGGAATAGTGTGCAAATTTTATTTTCTCAGCATTTGTGTGGGGTTAGTGAACTTTGAATTATTTTTTCGGCACGCATCCATAAACTAGGAATTAATTTTTATTAGCACGAAATTCTTTTATCCTATAAAATATCTTCCACATTCTTTAAATAATAAAAATCCATAATTAGGTTAATTTACGTCAAATTTTCACTATTGTTGTAAATTTTTAAAATGAAATAAATTTATATTCATTTTTTCAGCTTGTTAAAAAAATTAATAATGTTGTTAATTTTATGAAGTTAATTTTCTAATTATTTAATAAAAGACCTATTATTAAGTTGTTATAGCCAAATTGACTGTTGTAAACGGTCATGCAATATAAACTTGAAAAAACTTCCTTAAGTATTTAGTTAGGTTGTAAAAATTGACTTGGTATTTTTAAGGACCTAATTTTGAAGTATCAGTTAATAGATTAAGTAATTCAATGAGAAGAAAATATTAACTCATAAAAATTATTTGTTAATTTTTTTTTTCTACATTACTTTGCTTTACGCAAATTTTCTTTACTGTAAGTGAAGACTTTAAAGTTTAATTAAACAGAAATACGAAATTAAATGAAACAAGTATTTAGTTTAAATATTTAAATATTCTTGTGTGTTACTCTAATCTGTTTAAATGAGTTGAAGGGTCTGAAAGAAAATTTTATCAAATTCCAACGAGCTTAAGCAATGAATATTTAACAAACGAAAGTTCCAACAATATAATAATAAAAATGAATAAAATTTAATTTGAAGTTATTCCTTAGTCTGTCGCTTGATTAGTTTTGGCTTCAGGCACATGTCTGCTTTAAAATTCAAGAAGCTTGTCTTAAAAACAAGATCAATTCCAAAGTAGAATTATTCCGGTAATTTTGTTGAATCATAATTTAGTTTGAGCAGATTTTATGTTAAAAATTTTGCGTTTTAAATGTTTATGGCGTATCTTTAGAACCACTTTTTATTCCTTTGGCTATAAGTTTTTGTATCTCCTCCGAATGACAAAGGAGCTATTCATTTCAACATCCGTTTATTAAAATGTGTCATTTTGACATTTAAATAACATAAACATGACTATATGTGGAATATGTTGACATATTATATATTTAAAATGCACTTGATCTATTACAATTCACTACTGACATTAATTTTCATGACACACTTATTACATGCTTTCTTTTCTTTTAATTTTTTTTTTCCTATGTGTATCCATATTTTAACGGCGGCCTAACTTCTCTACCGCTTGTTCTTTTATAGCAATTTCTTAAATTGAAATCTCCACCCCTAGTTAGTATCTCAGAATTATTGTTGTTATCATTACTTTCAGGAGTTGATTCCTCTGCCTGAATCGAACTATCAGAACTTGAAGATTGATCGTTTGATCTAGTTACCGGTTCACGGATAATGTAATCATAACCATCATCACTCACATCCTGTTCAGACCCACTGTTTTCCATTTTTGTAATTAAACGAAAATGATATCCAGCATTATCAACAACTATATAAGATCGCTCATTTACTCTCCTTAGAATCTTACCACGGCTCCATTCCTTTCCATTTTTTTTTTAAATAATGGTATCATTCTGTTTATTAACGGCAATAATTTAGCATTACGGTCAAAATATTCCTTCTGAATTTTACGCTTTGCTTCTAATTTATGTTTTATCTCCTTTTGCGTAACCTTGTCTTTGTATAAAAATCTTTCAGATATCGGCAAAGGACTTTTGATTAACCGGCCAAAGAATAATTGTGATGGTGACATTTTCATTTTCGCAACTGGCGTAGTATTATATTCCAAAATCCTATATGGGACCAAAATTTCTAGCGGCTTATGATCTGAATGCACTGTAAACTCACGACCATGCAAAAAATAATGGAAACGTTCACAAGCAGACGATCGCTGGCAATTCTTTCTCAATCTGTGCCCACTTTTGTTCACTCTTCGATAGCGTTCTAGATGCATAAGCAACATACAGGTCGTTTGGTAGAATTACACTACCTAATCCATCTTTGGAGCTATCTGTTTGAATTACTACGGGCAAATTTGGGTTATAAATCATTAGAACAGGCTTCCTAGTTAAAGAAGCCCAGTAGGGAAAGTAGAGATAAAACATCAATGAAAGAGGCCTACTTTTCAGACATAACGACAACTTTCTCGGGGAAAACAACGGACGAAAATCAGACATTATGGCTACTTTCTGTCGAAAAAACTCTTCGACGAATTCTTGACAGAATTTGGCATTGATATTTTCTCCGTGAATTTCTCTTTGAAGTATTATAAATTGTTCTCTTTGAAGCATTATAAATTTGTTGTGGAATAAATTTTAAGGGCAAATTCAGAAAAAAAAGCATTTTTTTTTCAATATTTATTAATTTTTAATTAACAAATTAACAATAATAATACATAAAAACAATTGCATATAAAAACTAAATAAAAATAATTATAATTCTAAGTTTTTAGGTTATGTTATACATAAGTTATTGTTAAGTTTCAATCATTATTAAGTTTTATTAAGTTTTAAATATCAAAAACAAAATATAAATAACTTAATTCCCAATTGATAGGTTATGTTATATTATTAAGTTTTAATTTGGTTTATTTTTTGTCAAAATTACTGTCACAATTTATTAATCACAAGATCTTTTAAAACTTTGTTGTTAACTACTTGCAATATTTTTAATGAGCCTTAATTTTCACTACATTTTTCATTATATTTTTCACTATATATTTTTCACTATATATTTTTCAATATTATTTTTACTATATACTTTTCACTACTTTTTTTCTAAGTTCAAATGACATTTGACTTAGAATTTCGTATAGCGTCTTTTGCTTGAATATAAGTGCATGCGTGTTTGTGAATTTGTTGTTGCTTTACATGTAAAAACAATTATAGCTACTTTCTGCAGGAAAAATAGCCATGAAAACGAATTTCTACATGCTCTATCTGTGAATTTGGCACTTTGCACTTTTCCTTCATAGAGCACACAAGAATTGGTCGAAGAGAAATCCACTGATGCGCGATGTCCCTACTGGGAATTAAAAGATCCTGTTTTTCTGTGTCGTGATTCTCCCTCCAATGCCATTCAACACCATTCTTTGTTAACTCACGTAAGCAAGCTGATCTTTTTGATAGGTTAGGTATAAATCTTGCAAGAAATTTGAACAATCCTAACAAACGTAACATAACGTATCTGTAATGGCTCTAATATATTTGTCTCAAGGTTCAACCTTACCGTTTGTAATAAAATGACCCATAAACTTAACTTTATTTACTCTAAATTGAATTTTTTTACTATTAAATCTTATGTTATTTTTTCTCGCACACTGAAATATGAGAGAAATAATTATGTCATCGAAGTTAACTTCAACTCCGGGAATTTTACTGAATATCTGAATCATTTTCTTTTGAAATATTTCAAGTGCACTATTAATGCCAAATGGTACACGATTCCAGCTGTACCTACCAAATGAGTACTGAATGTTGTTGAGTCAGAGCTCTGACTATCTAACTCCATGGGCCAAAATCCATTACAAAGGTCTAACACAGTAAATATCTTTTTATTCACTAATCTTCTTGTAATATCCTCAAATGTCGGGATCAAAAAATGTTCACGCTTAATGCATTTATTTAACGGTTTTGGATCTAAGCATATGCGAATATCACCAATTGGCTTCTCAACATTTGTAAGTTATTTACCTAGTCAGTTGGATAATGCACAAAACTAATAATTTTTTCCTTTTCCATTGCAACTTTCCTTTTAATACTTTATATAATACTTTTTTTTGTAGTGCACAACAGACACAGAATTTTCTTTCAAGACAATTGAGCATTTTCCTGGAATTTTTCCAAGAGCATCAAAAATATCTTTGTTCTCTTCAACAAACTTCATAGCTTCACTTTGGCACACAATAGGCAGCTTGCACTCTACTACATCTACTCGCTTGACCAATCCAAAAGCTATACTAGATTCCAAACCTAGGATAGGTTCATACGAATCATCCACAACCAAAAAGCTAGCAGCATAATAAATCTTCCGTTGTTCGTCAAAACATTTTAATATTACTTGGCCAACAATTCTAACCTGATTACCTCCATAGTCAACTAAACTGCTAGGAACAAATTTCGAAATTTTGACATTTAATTTTGTCACGAATTTTAGAGGTATGCAATTGGCATCTGAGCCAGTATCAATTTTAAATTCTATTATTCGGTTCTGAATTATATATCTTTTCATCCATCTAATTCTTCTGACTGACATTTCATTTGGCATACGGGTATGATTACTCACTTGATCCACTCTCACTCCTTCAGCATTCTTCTGACATTCATAATTTTCTTCGTCACTCCAGCTCACATCATGAACACGTCTATTTGTTCTCTGTCTTTCATTTACTTTTTTCTTCTTTTCATTAATGAATGAATTTTTGCAAAATTTTTGAAAATACCCAATCCGGCCACATAAATGGGATTTAATGTTATTTCGCATTAAATGCTTGACCACAGTTAAAACAGGTACGCTTAGCGGCAATAGCCTGATCAGACACTTCTTTTCGCTACTAACCTCTTCGTCCTTGCTTGTTTCTAACGTTGTATCAAAATCGTTGTTGTCTGGAAATAATACGCTGAAAATTTCCATACTCATTTTACCTATCAACCACAAGAATGTGACTATTTGATTTTGTTCATTTTCCTTATTTTTGCTATTCGCTATCATGTAGACTAAAAATTTCTGCTTACATTCTGGCCATTCTTTGGCAAATTCTGCACCCTCCAATGGTTGAGGTAAACGAAATTCCATAATAAATAGCTATTTAATTTTACCACGAAATTAACTTCTGACACCATGTAATATGTTCACATATTATATATTTAAAAAGCACTTGATCTATTACAATTCACTAACATTAATTTTAATGACATACTTATTTCTAAAGTTTACGTTAATTTAAAAGAACAAAACCCTTACAATGAAAAAAAAATGATCATTTTTAAAAGCTGGTACTTAAGTGCAATAATAAAAGTGAAATAAACTGTTTCTCATTTCCAAATGAAACTTCGAGCAAATTAGAATCAATTTATGGTTTGCGTTACTGTAGCCTATTAAGGAGTAGCTTTAGTTAAAAAATTATTGCTACTATAAAATTAGAATCAATATTATGCGACAAATTTTTAAATTAAGTATTCAGAATTTATAATGTGAAAAATTTTGTATTTTTGATCTAAACAACAACAAAACAAGAAAAAGAACACCACGATAAAAATATAAATTCACTTCACTAAATGAAATTAGCATAAAATATTTTAACAGTCTCCTAAAATTGATCTTAAACATAATTTGCAAGCAATTTTACATAAAAATGTTAAGTGACGAATTATTTATTAGTCGAGAATTTTGTTGGGATGTTTCTAATTATGAAATATAAATCAAAATGCTCAAACAAAATTATTTTTCGTTCAAAATTAAATTTTGTACAATTTTTTATTTTTCAGAAAAAAAATAATTCGATTATTTTCAAAAGGAATAAAAAGTTCAATTTTAAAAGCTTCAGCATTTCTAAGAAATAATTTTAAAAAATTTTGTCAAAAATCTTCAATTTACAAAAGAAAATTATAAAACAAAACGTAGTAAAAAACTTTATGAGTGCATTATTATAACTACCTTTAAATCACGTGTATAATACTTGGCTCTAAATTTTGTCTTAAAAAACACATCACATGTCTCAGATATGATTATTTGAGGCATAAAAAGAAAAACACGTTTTGAACGCGTTGCCTAATGACTATTCATCTTTAATTTCAAAAACTGAGTTTAGTTCTTTTTTCCGAAAAGTTGTACTTTTATCAGTTAAATCTAAACATCCATTCACCTTCAATAATATATCTCTCTCTTATTTTCTTTTAATCTTTATTTTTGTTAAACATTTTTCTAGCGATTAAAAATTTTTCTAATAATATTTTTTTGGAAGCGACTCAACGGTTAATTGACATTCTTGACGTGAAAATTTTAAGCTAAGTGGTGGATCAGTAAGTTTTCTTTTCTGCTTGCCGTTTTTCAATGTCAGGAATAATTTTTATTTATTTTTTCTTAGAATATAATTAGGATTATATAAACTAAAAAGAAATTAAAAAATTTAATGAAATTATACTTTTAATAAAACATTATTTGAAAAATATCTCGAGAAACAGTCGGATATACATATTTAAAACTTTTCAAGCAAAGTCATATTGTTATCAAGATTTATTACTTCTATGAAATTTAACTTGAATATAACGGTGTGAAAATGACAAGGTCCTCACTTTTTTTGCACCACATGCTAATAACAAAATATTATTTATGAATATTAAATTTGGACAGCAAATTCATCCTGTACAAAACCCCTATAAATTTCCTGCCTCAATTCATTGGATTACAGTAATATAAATGAAAAATTTCATACTTTTTGTACTTTTTCATATGATTAATATTGGAAAGCTAAATAAAAAAATTAACCATTGCTAACTCAGGGAGATCTTTAAGTATTTTACTCAAAAAGACTTTGGTTATACCAAAACCAAAAGTTTACTTAATTTGATTATATCCCAAGTCATAAATTCCAAAACACTTGAACTGTTCTAAATGTTGCTACCCTTTTATCCTTTAGACTGTTAAACACGTGTATTTATGAGAGACAATTTAGTATTCGATTTAATAAAAATAAAAATAAAATTCACAAGAGTAGAAAGTTTTATTCATATGAATGTATCTAAAAAATACACTTATATATTTGTTTGAATGAAAATATTTTCAAGCAAAGATTTTAACAAAAGCTTTAACCTACTACTGCCAAAAATTGTATGTCTTGTTTTGATATCATTTAAGAGTAATTTAGTTTGAAGATAACAAAACAAGTGAAAAAGTATAAAAACCATGAGATTACAAAACAAGACAGTCAAAAATATTTGGTTATTATATGTAAATTCGTATGTACAAAGTTCTTACCAGCAAGTTGAATTTTTCAAAATTATTAAAGAATTCAAAGGAAAAGGTATCCTCGTAAAAATCCTTCTTAGACAACGGCTTATACATGGAACGAAATATTTCGTTTGGTATTTATTTTTTTATCATATTAGTTAAGGAATTCTATTTAAGTTTGAAATTATTTTTAATTAAAGCTTTAATTAAACAGAACAAATTTGTTACTTTACTTTCTCGTTACAAATAAATTTCAACAATCTTAAGCTCAAATTGAAAACACTACGAACTAACTTGATTAAATTTTTAAATTAAATTCTGATAGTGTTTTGTACTTGAAGATTGAATGAATTAACATTGTTTAACAACAACAAAACAAATAAGAAAGATATACAGTTGCAAATAATATTTTCTAAGAGATTAATTTTTTTGAAAACTTAATAATAAAAGCTTAAGTTTGAGAACAATGTTTAAAAGAGTAATCACAGTAAGAAACTTAACCTATTTATTAATTCATATTTTTAAGAAGAGAAGCGATAAATGATATAAAGTTATATTATTATCGAAAAAAAAACAAGATACACTTTTTGCTTTCACTATAATGCTGAAGTCCTAAAAAAATGTGAGAAATAACTAAAACGTAACTAAAAGGGAAAAGTTTATTTTTGTAATCTAAAACTTGTGACAGTATAAATTGTCTATAAAAATAAATTTAAAGGACTAATTGCACATATAGAAAAACTTCTATTTCAAATTACTACTTAGATTGAAAACTAGATCCTGATTAACGTAATGAACTTCGTAAAATACCGTTTTTTGAAGTGTAAACTTCTTTAGGCGGGTTAGGATCTTTTGGGATATAGGCTAAATTCTCGACTCGTGTTAATATATTTTATACGATACTTACCTATCTATAACAGTAGTGCGCTCTGTAGTGAAGTGTATCAAAAAAGAACAGCAGTATTGATTATCCTATTCGACTAACAGGTTATTAAGGCTCATTCGTTTTCACTTTTGTTATGTCGTCTTAAGCTCATGCTCTTTTTCGTATAAACTAATGTATCTAAAATAGAAACGAGAGCGTTTTTCATTAAAAAATTAAATTCTTTGTAATAACATTTTTATTAATAACAATAACAAAACGCCCTAATAAACACCTGTTTTTTTTATGAGATCCAAAATTAAATGTTTAGAAGTTTAGTATGAAAGTAGAACTTTTGTAAAAATCGTAATGCTAATAAGTGAAATTTGTTATAATCTAAACATTTAAATTTAATTCGGAAATATGAGATTTGTAGGCCTTTTCTTAAATTAAAAATTAAAAATTAAAAAAAAAACATTTATTTATATAGTTTTCTTAAACTAAAAATAACAAAGAATTCAGTGTCAAAATACAGACAGTGAATGTAAATACTTGACAGTGAAAAAATTTTTTGTTGATTTTGTCTGGTGGCTATGTAAAGAAACCTTCAAAAAAATTGTTTCTTATTAAGAGCTTAGAGTTAAATCATATTGTGTGTGCTTACGACCTATTACTGTTATTTGTTAGCAGTTTTTTAAAGATAACATTTCACCGAAAATTAACGGTTAATGGCAATTAAGGATAAAGACCTTCATTAGAAGACCTTAGCCACATTGAAAGCTTACCTAATAGGCTTTACTTGGCTTTCAATATTTCAAAAACATTTCGTAACGCTATGAAAATTAATTTGCTTAGTCGCAACAGCTTTTAAAGTAAAAGAAATAAAAACTGAAACTTTTTTCTTACTTAATATTTTAATTTTATTTTATTGTCGTTTGAGTGACACAATTTGCATTAAAAAAAGTTGTGGTAATATAAAATCAACTCTATTCTCAGAAAACTGACACTGTGCATATTCTTTGTTATAATTGTAAAAAAAAATATTTTTGTTTGGCAGCGAATTTGACACTTAATAGTACGGGAAGTTGTTTTGTTGTCTTTCTCACCCTTCAGACATTTTTTAAGAGCATGAGAATGGTTACGTATTTATGTTGTTAAAACATTGCAATTTTATTAAACTAAAACTATTTTGATGAAACTTAGAAAAATCAATTATTTCTTGTATATTTTACAATTGTTATATTAAGTAATCCTTGTGAAGTGGAACCTGACAGATTTAACATAACATACATTTTGTATATTCTATCGCTTCCTTTTCAGAAACAGAAATAGCAAGACTTTTAATGATATTTGTGCTTTTCTTTTACAAAAATCATTTTTACTTTGTTATTGTCAGTATATCCTAAAAAAGAAAAAGTTTTCAAAAATATAAACAATTAGAAATTCTTCTTGAGAAATATGGTTTTTAAGTTAGTCAGATATTATCCTTTACAAGAAATTTACTTTTAAATAAGTGCTTAACTTGAGTATTTCTTAAATTAAGGCTTGAATACTTTATTAAGAAATTTTTTTAATAGACATATTCGTGTCATTTGCCCATTTTCTATCCATACACGAACTACATCCTAGGTTGAAACGTAGGAAAATTTTCGAAGACTTAATTTTCAAAGAGAACTTTGAAGGACGACTTTTCCTCTTTTTAACTCCATAATTTTTCAATCTCAAAGGCAATTGTAAATAATTGAAATATAGTAATTAATATTAAGATAATAAGACTATATGGACTATTAATGAGCTCAATAAGGAATTGGAAATAGGTTGGCTTTATAATTATTTCCCGGTTTAGAGTAGGAATTTAGTCATAGAACTAATTACCTGCAAAACGTAATTATGGTAAAAGGAAATATATCCTGATAAAATATTTTTACTTCGAAATCAAATATATGAAAAAACCCGAAAGAATCATCTTAGCTCTATATTATTTTCAGCACTCTGCTTCTACTTGAAACACATAAATGTTTTATTGATAAATATTGAATTTCATTGAAAAAAACTATTTTATGCCCATAGATTCTTCTTTTTAAAAATTTTTTAATTTCTATTTCAAAAGATATTACAGGTTAGAAAGCAACTCTTTTCCTTATTTTTGCAAAAATAATTGTAAGATGAAATAATTAAGAAATAATTTCCCAGTAAAAAATTTTTTGTATTCCTTCAGCAAATTGTTTGTCTTTAGGAGAATAAATTTTCATGATATGCAATGAATGCCAACGAGAAGTTTCAAATTATATTATATTTAATACAGTGTGAATTAGTTTTTTATTATAAAATTGTTTGTTTTAAATAAAGGATTTTATTTGAATATTACATGACTTGGTAAGAAAATTAAAATTTCAAAATTCTTTAGATAATTTATATTTTATAAAATAAAACTCGTAAGTATCTTACACGCTTACAAGAAGAGATAAAATTTACCTTACAATTACAATTACAAGACTTACAATTTTTATGTTAAATACTAACAATTGTTTTCTTTAATAGGTTCTGGAAAGTCTTACACAATGATGGGATCTCAAGACAACAAAGGAATAATTCCACGACTGTGTGACAAATTATTTGCATCTATAGCTAATAAACAAACTTCAGATTTGCTTTACAAAGTCGAAGTTTCATATATGGAAATCTATAATGAAAAAGTTCATGATCTACTTGATCCAAAGCCAAATAAGCAGTCCTTAAAAGTCCGCGAGCATAATGTACTTGGACCTTATGTTGATGGGCTTTCACAGCTAGCAGTGACTGCATTTCAAGTAATTAACTCAAAATTTTTAGTTTTAATAGTTATCATATTAGATCACTATTAAAAACCTGTTTAAATTCAATTTTAATTTAAGGACATTGATAATTTAATGGCTGAAGGAAATAAATCGAGAACAGTTGCCGCCACAAATATGAATGCAGAATCGTCAAGGTCACATGCAGTTTTTTCAGTAGTTTTAACACAAACCTTAACTGACCCTCATACTGGAGTTAGCGGGGAAAAAGTATCTCGTATGTCTTTAGTTGATTTAGCTGGTAGTGAAAGAGCTGTAAAAACTGGTGCTGTTGGTGATCGTTTAAAAGAGGGCTCAAACATTAATAAGTGAAATCATATTTGAAATAAAAAAAACTGTCAAAAAGTAACTAAATTTTGTTCAAATAGATCATTAACTACCCTTGGACTTGTAATATCGAAATTAGCTGATCAATCTACCGGAAAAAGTCGCAATGATAAATTCGTACCATATCGAGATTCGGTATTAACATGGTTACTTAAGGATAATTTAGGCGGAAACTCTAAAACAGTGATGCTAGCTACTATTTCACCAGCAGCTGATAACTATGAGGAAACTTTATCGACACTTCGTTATGCTGATAGAGCGAAACGAATTGTTAATCATGCTGTCATTAATGAAGATCCTAATGCTAGAATTATTCGTGAATTAAGATTAGAAGTTGAAGCATTAAGAAACATGCTTAAACATGCTACAGTAAATTATTACTTAAATGGTTTCTTTGATCATTTTATTTTGGTATTTTTATTAAAGGGTTCGCCAGTTGGTGATATTCAACGCGTTGATATACATGACAAGCTTGCTGAAAGTGAAAATTTAATGAAACAAATCTCACAAACTTGGGAAGAAAAATTAGTCAAAACGGAAAGAATACAAAATGAAAGGCAGCAAGCACTTGAAAAGATGGGAATTAGTGTACAAGCAAGTGGAATTAAAGTTGAAAAGAATAAATACTATTTAGTTAATTTAAATGCTGATCCATCTTTAAATGAATTGCTGGTTTACTATCTTAAAGTATGCATAAAATATTTAATTATTTATTAACTAATGAAAAATGTGTTTTATTTGAAATAGGAACGCACACTTGTTGGGGGTCATTGTTTAGATAAACAACCGGATATTCAATTATCAGGCTTAGGAATACAACCAGAACATTGTATAATATCAATCGAGGATGGTGGTCTGTTTTTAAAACCAATACAAAATGCTAGGTGTTTTGTCAATGGCTCACCAGCAACTGAAAAAATGTCATTACATCATGGTGATAGAATATTATGGGGAAATCATCATTTTTTTAGAGTTAATTGTCCAAAGAATTCATCCAATTTAAATGTAAGTAGTGAACCACAAACACCAGCTCAACAAATCGATTACAATTTTGCTCGTGATGAAATAATGCAAAATGAATTAAGTAATGATCCAATACAAACAGCGATCGCTAGGCTAGAAAGGCAACATGAGGAGGATAAACAAGTGGCATTAGAAAAACAACGACAAGTAAATAAAATTAAAAATTCTCTCTATTATCTTTTAATTTATCAATATTCATCAAAATCAATTGTTAATTTATAGGAATATGAAAGACAATTTCAACAACTTCGTAACATTTTATCTCCAAGTACGCCGTATGCACCCTATACACCGTATGATCCCTTACGGCTAGGTAAAATAACTCCATGTACCCCAACAACATCACAAATGAGAGTAGAAAAATGGGCACAAGTAAGTTAACAATGGGAATTGTCTATTTTATTTATATGAACAATGATGTTATTATTTCCTAAAAAGGAACGAGATGAAATGTTTAAACGTTCTCTTGGACAACTAAAAATGGATATAATGAGGGCAAATTCTTTAGTACAGGAAGCTAATTTCCTTGCTGAAGAAATGAAAAAGAAAACAAAATTTAGTGTTACATTACAAATACCTCCAGCTAATTTAAGTCCAAATAGAAGGGTAAAAATGAAACAATATTTTCTTTGGTTGTTATTCAATTACTGATATAATTTAACAAAAAATTCAATTAATTGCAGCGTGGAGCATTTGTTAGTGAACCAGCTATTCTTGTCAAACGAATCAATTCAGGAAGTCAAATATGGAATATGGAAAAATTAGAAAATAAATTAATTGATATGAGAGAAATGTATCAGGAGCATAAAGAAAGAGCTATGGCAGGAATGGTAAGCCTTTTGTTTACTTTTTATATATTTATTGAATTTAAAAATAAATCAAAGTGTGATTTCATCCCAATCATAAAATGTTTTTATAGCCAGCAATTAGTATGGATATAAGTGATGATGATGGGGAAGATACTGAGGTAACTTTTAAACCTGAATTAAAGTCAATTGAAAAAACTTATTAGTGAAATATTAATTACGAATTTCAGTAATTATAAAAATTATGTATATTGCAATTAAATAATAGAAAATATTAAGCATTTTGTGTAATTTGAAGAATTTTTCGTTATGAATCTATAGAAAAATTATAAACAAAATTAGTAATGAGTGAGGAAAAATTCAATTTTAAAAAAGGTTTTCAAGTTTTAAACTGTGTTTAATTTGATCATTCCAAAATTGACTAAAACTTTATACTGCTTTTTGCTTACAGCTGCGTTCTTAGATGTAGTTTTCTCTTACCAAAATTTGTCCTGACTTTTAAGCTCTAATAAACAGCCAACTCGTTCGATTTGAATCGCGCAAATCGTAACTTTAGTTAGGATACAAAGTTTTGTAACATTTTATCTATTAAAGATATTCAAAAAAAATAAAATTTTCCCAGCAAATTTACTTGTCGAATCATTATAGTTTTTATTTTTTTAATGTATTTTTTAATACAATTTCAAAGCATTAAAATGAATCGTTAAAGGTTTATTTATTGATTTTCATTAAAAAATTCTGTAATACCTTTACAGGATGACGATAATCCAAAAGCCGTAGATCCCTTCTATGAATCACAAGAGAATCACAATTTAATTGGTGTAGCTAATATTTTCCTTGAAGTTCTTTTCCATGATGTCAACCTAGATTATCATACGCCAATCATAAGTCAACAAGGGGAAGTTGCCGGTCGTCTTCAAGTTGAAATAACTCGCATATCAGGGCAGTTGCCACAAGATCGTATGTGTGAATCTACATCAGATAGTTCTAGTGATTGCCGTGATGATGAATATAATATTGACCAATCTCAAAATCAAATAACTTGTCGTGTTCATATTAAACAAGCAAATGGCTTACCATTATCTTTATCAAATTTTGTATTCTGTCAGTATACATTTTGGGGACATCAAGAAACTGTTGTACCTATTGTAAATACTGAGATGCCAAACAATAATCAAAATATGATATTCAATTTTGATCATATAAAAGATTATACAGTTAATATCAATGAAGAATTTTTGGAACATTGTGCCGAAGGTGCACTTTCAATTGAAGTTTGGGGCAATAGAAGTGTCGGCTTTTCGAAAACAAAAGGCTGGGAAGTTGAACAACAGCAAGCAAAAGCTAGATCTTTAGTTGATCGTTGGGCAGAACTTTCACGCAAAATTGAACTCTGGATTGAAATACACGAACTAAATGATAATGGAGAATATGCTCCAGTTGAGGTTACAAATCGTAATGAAGTATTGACTGGTGGTGTCTATCAATTGAGACAAGGACAACAAAGACGTATACAAGTTCATGTTAAACCAGTCCATAATTCTGGTACATTACCAATCATATGCCAAAATATTGTTAATATAGCTGTTGGAAGTGTTACAATACGATCAAAACTACAAAAACCACTTGATTCATATCAGGAAGAAGATTTAACAGTACTAAGAGAAAAATGGAGTGAAGCATTAGGACGTCGTAGAAAATATCTTGATCAACAAATACAAAAATTAATTAATAAAGAAGAAAAAACTGAGGAAGAACGTGAGCGTGAACTAAGTCTAGTCCATCAGTGGGTATCACTTACTGAAGAAAGAAATGCTGTTTTAGTTCCTGCTCCAGGTTCTGGAATACCAGGAGCACCAGCCTCATGGGAACCACCAGATGGTATGGAACCACATGTACCTGTATTATTTTTAGATTTAAATGCTGATGATTTATCAGCACAAAATAAAAATGATGAATATACAATAGCTGGTATACATTCAATACTACCAAAAGAACATGGAAATAGGTTCTATGCACTACAAATTTTACAACATTTGGATAAAGATGTTTGTGCTATATCTAGCTGGGATTCATCAATGCATGATAGTCAAGCATTAAATCGTGTTACAGAAACTAATGAAAGGGTTTATTTAATACTTAAAACAACTATTAGATTATCTCATCCAGCACCAATGGATCTAGTACTACGTAAAAGAATTAGTTTAAATATTTACAAAAGACAAAGTATAACTGAAAGATTGAAAAAATTTCGTTTGGTACGAGGTGAAAATGCTATATTACAAACTGGTGTTACGTACGAAGTTGTATCTAATATACCAAAAGCTTCAGAAGAATTAGAAGATCGTGAATCACTTGCACAGCTGGCTGCTAGTGGAGATGATTGTTCAACAAGTGATGGTGAAACTTATATAGGTAAGTAAACAAATTTAATTAATTTTACTAAAGATTTTTGGAAAATCGAGATTTTTAGTACAGTTTCAACATTTCTAATGTTTCTAATTATGAATATTTATTTTTTTCATAAAAATTAGAATATTTAAATGAAATATTTCATAAAGCTACCCATTAAACATAAAAAACATTCTGAAAAAAACGTTTTGAGTGTCGACTAAAAATGAATCTACATTTTTGTTAGATTTATTCTCATTTAATAGCATGTAACAGAATATAGACATTTTATTGATAATTTTTTTTTGTTTTTATGAAGATTTATAGAATTTGAAAATCTTTAAAAACTTCTATAGAAATTTTTTAATTATTTAAAGTAAAAACTTTTACACTTTAGTCCAAATTCGAATCGATAATTTTTTTAGTATTAGTGTATAACCGTTTTTTTCTTATGATTATTTGTATTCTACTTTAATCATTCATGAAATTTAAATACAAAATTTATTAAGATAAAGTGAATCCTTATACAATAAATTTATTTTGAATATTCTTTAGACTTACATAAAACACCATATTACACAATATTTAGTAAATGGTCTTATCTGATGTTTTTAAATTAATATTTTAGAAAAATATACAAGAGGTGTATCAGCTGTCGAAAGTATTTTAACATTGGATCGGCTCCGACAAAGTGTTGCTATCAAAGAATTAGAACAAGGACATGGGCATACATTATCAATGCGAAAAACTGTTAGTGTACCTAATTTCTCACAGGTAATTTATGAGTTCTGCTCTTTTATTTTCTTTTCCTGTAGTCTTTAGAATTATGCCTGTAACAATGAAATTCTACTAAAAATGTACAACAATCCATTTCTTGTCTTGCTTTTACAACTAAATATAATCTAAATTTTAAACTGTTTTACCCTATTGAAATCTTATCTGAATAAAATAATTTGAGCGCCTTGCTGGTTGCTATCACTAATGATAAGTATGCTATGAAACGATTTTGAATTTTATATTCGCCAGAAATTTTTTCGATTTTTCATTAAATGTAATCAATACCTTTGTGAGCTCTATTGAAATTAACTCGTCTAAACGAGATCATTCTTAAATATATTTAAATAAAACTTATAAAATTTGAGTTTTTTTTTGCAAAAATTGATCCCCTGACAAAATTCAAAAAAATTAATGCTTCTTAGAATAATAAACAGGCTGCATTTGCAAGCTTATTTATTTTATAACTTTTTCTTCTGAAAATATCCTCTAGATCTTTTCTGATAAAAAATAGGCCTTTCTTTCATTAAAACAAAGATAATAATGAGTATAGTAAAAAAGGGTTTGAAAACGCAAAAATAATGCAAAATTATTCTTAGAAAATGCATTTTAACCAAAAACTGCAAAATTCCTATCTACAAATTTTCAAAGAATTTTTTTCCATTGTTGAATATGAAATTAACTTAAATAACTTTTAGTATGTAAGCTTTAATCACAAAACTGATGCAGCTTTTCTTAACTTAGAAATACTTCTCAAAATTTTCTGACACCTTCTCTTTATTTTTTAAATTTAAATTTATCCTGTTCAGCATTAGAATTCTGAAAAATACTTTGTCAGTTTTGTTAAAGATTTTTATTTCAGTAGAATTTTAATATTTTGTGTATGTACATAACTTTTTGTTTAGTTTTAATCACCCGAATAATCTCCTATAAGTATAACTATTTAAATATAATAATATAAAAATAATAGCTATATAAAACATCTAAATCACGCTTTTTAACTTTATTTCTTTGCCTGCTTGCACTATATATATGTCTTCTCTACTGCAATAATAAATTAACATTTTCAAATAAAAATAAAACACAAAATATTCAAAAGGCTGTGAAGGATATTCCAAGAAGTGTAAGTATACGTTAATTAATGAATTAATAGTATGATATTTTCACTAATATAATTTTTCCAATATTTTTTTGTTAGATACACACTTATTATTAATAGCACTGGCTATTAATGAAATTCACTGTTTTATTATTTATTAAAATTAAAAACTTTTTTTTGGTATCTCAATCCGTTTATTTATGTTTAGATTATGCGATTTGATACTTCAATGGAATCTCTTATTAATATTGGTCGATCTGAATCATTTGCTGATTTAAATAATAGTGAATTTTGTTTAAGTAAATCATTCATTAATCAACACTTAGTTAATCAACAAGGTGAATTTATTATTTATTTGTTATATATCAACAATGTTGATATACTTTAATAAATTGATGCTTTAGGCTCACAAATACGTGACTTTGGTATTAGAACACGCCATTCTTTTGTTGGAAAGAATATACATGACGATGTTCCAGGAAAACCATTTGGAATCGGTATGTACTATGTCAACCAAAAGATTACTATTTACATATTAAAATAAACCATTTTATTATTTTTATTATTACAATACACTTATTAGATTAATTAAAGGAAAAAGTTTGCGTGCGCGTTTGTGCTACATTTAATAATTTCTTACAAATCTTAACTATTCAATTTTTGATAACATTAGTAATAATTTTCCATACTAAAGTTTGAATCAAAAAAATTTTTTTTACAAAATTTTCTTAATTTTAAAAAATACATATTCGAATTTTATATAAAATGCCGCCATGCTTGGTTAATTAATTTTTCTTTTCTTAAATAGAATTTAAAACTATTGTTTTTTTTAATTTGGATATACATATAACATGTATTAATGCAATGCAGCTTAACTTTATATTTTGAATAAAATTTCATAATATTTTGCTTTTCTTGCTATTATTAAAAAAAATATAGTCAATATTTTAGTACAACACTAGGACGATATTATAGTAAGAAACAAGAATTATATTATTTAATGTAAAGTATAGGAAGTATGATATTTGTTTTGTAGTTTTTTTATAGTTTCAAAATTGAAAATCAACTCTAGACAAAGTTTTAATGATGCATAAAATTAGTCTCATTTTAGTTTTTAGTGTGACTAAAAAAATTTTGTATTGTTATTAAACTTACAGTATGGTATTAGTATCGTTACCTTAAATGCCTTCGTGGCCAGGAGCACAAATTAAGGTAACTGTGTTCTGCCAAGCACTGAAGACTCTTATAACAGCTCCAAACCACCTTTGATGTGAAGTTTGGTGCTGCTAAGGCTCTTAATGCGGCTTGACCATCCGAAACAATATAAATATGAGCTTTCCTAAAGCCCCTGGTCGTACATTGGACCGCAGCGGCCTCAATAGCAACAGTTACTGCTTGGAAAAAAGTAGGACTTTTACCTAGAGCTATAAAGCTCTTGTAGCCTGGACCGTTAATCCCTGCTCCTATTCCAGAGTCCGTTTTGGATCCATCAATGTACCAGTATACCATTCTTTAGCTTATCCTTGATGATATTTCTGGACTCCACTTGGACTTTAAACTTTCGTTTACAGTGTGTTTTTCGATCCATGTGGTCTGACATTTTGACTACTTGACTGGGCATACCAATCTTCCCCGGTATGCTGGTAAATTTCTTATTTTGCGGACCAGTACGTCCTGACGTTGTCATAATTGCTGCCGTTTTTCATGTCACCTGCTCCAAATAAATGTGCAGTGGGTGGAGACATAGGATCTTTTCGAGTTATAATACCATTACTAATTTTCTGTGTCATTTAAATGAAAAAAATTCAACATTAAATTCAAAGCGAAGACTTTCAACAAAAAAATTTCAAAATAACGTTTTGGGCATGCACTGACTAAAGGAGCGAAGTTCTTTTCTGAATATCAAACTAAAGCCTGGCTGATAAATAAAATTTTGCAAGCATTTCAAAATACAAACAATAAACTTTCTCAGGTTTTTTTATGAAGTCATTCTTCCTGGCTATTGTATTTTTTTTTTAACATTTGGAATTATATTAATTTTAAAATTTATTTATCATTTCTTCTATCTTCGTCATCATAATCAACCCAATGTCAACCTCGTGTGCTTGAATCATTCAAATTTCCTGTCAAGGCTCTATATTGTCAGGTAAAGAGATTATACAAAAAAAACTTAATACAATTATTCCTTTGACAAAAAAGGAAATATATTGTTAAAATTTTTACAAAAATGTTAGTTAACTTTTTTAAATAAGTTTAAAGCTCATTTAGTTGTGTTCCCTGTCATCAAATCATTAATGAAAACAAATTAAATCATCATTATTTCATATAAACTTTTAGAATTTCAAAATTTTTAATGATATCCTTCATTTTAGCAAATAATTGGCACTTAGAGGATAGTGTTATAGGAATGAAGTAAAATATGCAAAAATTTAGTTTTTCTAAAATTTTTTATTAAATGAAAATTTAAATAAATTTTTGTATATTAACTTGCTCAATGTTTAAAAATTGAGGCTTGACTTATATAGTTAAATGGCTTAAATATTTTGTTGCCGGTTTATTGAAAGTATACATCAAACATTCGATCTCTTACTATTTTTTTAAATGCTTTAGTTTGAAACTTTTCTTTTAAAAACATTTTTAAAAATTTTCAGTAATTACAATAATCATAATTACTTTTAAAAACTCATTTAAAAATTCAACCTGAATTTCATTTGTTTCTTTAAAAAACTAAAATATCATCTTGTGCGTTTAAGCTGACACTTTAATTTTCGTTTTGTGTTCCCATTAAAAGCGAAATAAAGTTAAATATGAAGTTCTTAATCTTATTAAAAAGCTATTTTTCTGATTTGAATTCATCACATGCAACGTAAATTATTTATTCTCTTATTATAATAAATAATATAAAAACATAAGCGTATTTGAATCCAACGTTGTGGGAAAATTCCAAAGCAATCGGTACCAATTTTCTTAAATTCACCTATTTGAACAATCAAATATTAACATTTTTATCTGTACAGATACAAATTTATATGTAAATTTTTGTATATTTTATGTTTGTTTTTTAATTATTAGCTCTGAAGAGTAACTTCCAGATCTATTCTGAGTGTATGAAAATTTATTACATTACCGTCGCAAGAAAATTCAAATATAAAATTATAAAAATATTTCAAGAAACTTATTTACTTTGTACAAAAATTTTTGTTTTAATAAAATATTTAATGGAATGCATTTAGAAAAAGGGAAATTGTAAAAAAATTGAATGTTTAACAAAAATATTTGCATGAATAAAAATGCAGCATGTGGATTGCTTTCGCTTGCATAAAAGTTCTTCATATCGTGTTTACATTTGTTCTAAATACTTAGATTTAATAAATAATTGTAACCATATACTAACCATTTTATACCGAATTTTCTTTTTTTGTGTATATTTTCCATCTCACATCCAAAATAAACAAAACAAAAAAAAAAACAAATATTCGCAACAAAAATATTATGGAATGCAGCTCGGCCAACCTTCCTTAATCTTAGCTTGAACTTGAATTCGCTGAGAGTACAACAGCCAACGAAGCGTAGGTTTTTTCTACATTGTATGAAATTTTTCATTTATTATTAAATATTTTAAGTTTTTTTATTAATACATATTAAAATATTTAAATTAATACATAAATAAAAGGTTTAATTTACTACTTGTTTTGTTTTTGTTCCTTTTTTTCACACAAAACTAGCATCACCGGCTAGTGCTAAACTTATTGGAATGAGAATGACAACACTACATGAGGAACCATTAACACAACGTACATTACTTGAAGAACCCGAAGATAGCTATAGTGATCCAGAATTTGCTGATTATGATTTCGAAAGATGTACACAAACTTTACCAACTAATTCAAGACTTTCAGGATCAAAAACAATGGATTCATTAATTGAGATTAGTTCATCAGTTGGTAATAATACTAGTAATTATACATCTAACACAAATGCAGCAATCAAATCTGTAATCGGCTTAGGAACACCTAGTATGAGTTCATCAACTTCGAGTGGTTACGTATCACAGGTAAATAGTTTTTTAACATATTGACGCTAAATTTATTTTTTCAGCACTTTTTTGTTCCTTATTTTTATTTATTATTAGTTTTGTGGATAATATATTTGTCAATGAAATTAACATTTTTATGAGCAGTTTTATTGGCGTTTTTTAAGCTGTTTTACACCAAGCAATTTATTAGCTTCGGTAGCTATTTGAAGTATTAAAAGCATATAGTTTATCTTTCTTAACGAATTTCATTATTTTTATAAAGCATTTTACTGCACAAAATAATTTACAATGAGTAATTATGCATTATAAAAATTATAAAATTAGTTACATAACATAAATTATATTTTTTTAAATGTCAAATAATAATAGCTGTCAATAGCCTAATTAGTATAAGCTCATCTCAAAAAACGCTTATAAATCTGTTCACCAAAATGCTACATCATATATTGCCATATTTGCAATGCGATGTTAAAACTAAAGTCCGACCGAGAATGATTTTTTATTCTCGGGCTAGATCGAGACCGAGAACGAGAAAAAATATATTCTCGGCCGAGACCGAGACCGAGAACGAGACTAAAAACATAGCAGCTAAAATGGGTAAGATAGTTAAAAGTTAAAAGTGCAAAAAATGCAATAAATTATTATATTTTCTGTGTATGAGTATATGGACATTTTCAATACTCAAAATTAAATAAGCTAATATTATGACACAAAAACAGTAATTTTTCTGGATTTTCGCCTTTTAAGTTGTGCCGCCTCTCATCATATAGTTGCCCACCTCTAATAAAAAGTCGCAACGCTAGTCATAGGCGTTTCACACAGAATTGATATTACAATTTCGATTCCGCCATTTTGTAAATTTGTATGGAAAATTCAATCTCCTCTAATGTATTGTAATATTTCAATTGCAATATGAGAGTCTGTGTGAAACTCTTATTAGTGGAGCTGATAAAATTTTGCTGGCTTATGATAGCTTACTGATAGACTGGCACGTGTGCAGTCTCGGCTATGGCCGAGAATCTCGGCAAATTTAAGCCGAGAACGAGAACCGTGAACTCGGCCTGGATTTCGGCCGAGAGTAGGCCGAGACCGAGGTCTCGGTCGGACCTTAGTTAAAACTAACTGATTGTATCTATTTCAGAACTTGTTCAATTAAATTGAGACAAGCTTTTTTATAGTAAATTTATTATAAGGAGTAAGTATTAGTGGGACTAAAAGTCCTGTCATTATTTTAGAGTGCAAGACTCAACTTTATCTAAAAAGTTACTTAATATCATAAAATATGATTCCCAATTCCTATTTGAAACTTCTTTTCAACTATTTGTAAATTATCTATGATTTTGCCAAGTAAAATTTCTGTTTTTGAATTAAAATATGATTTTCAACAAAGATTTTGAATTTTCTTTAACAAAATCGAACTTCCTCTCACTTCTAAGGAATTCTTTGAGCTTCCAAGTATCTCATTTGAACTTTTGTTCAAATTAGTATAACAGTATTAATATCTAGTCATTTTCATGACTTTGATCGTCTTCCATGATCTTGGCTATATTTGTTGTTCTAATAAAAAAAACTTCACAAAGTATGGGTGAGTTCTGAAATGCAGTACTACCGCAGAAATGCATTGTTATGAGTTCATAAATATCAAACTGCACATGTTATACAATGTCATGAGTTCGAAAACTTTTACGATTGTATTAGATTCACATGAATCACGCAATAAATGTATCAAATTTTTTGTTGAAACAATGTAAAAAGTATCTAGAAAATTACACTGCAATGTATCCCTGCATTTCAGAACTCACCCTATAGCAATTAAGCAAATGCACCCATCCACATATTCGAGTATTTGCTAGAATTGCATAGTTTGCCGATTGTGTAGAGGAGGCATAACATCTGATTTGACATTTCAAATCATATGTTTTGAGATTTAGACGCCATGTTTTTTTTTGTAGTGACTACAGACTTTGCTTTTAAGAACGAAGTTCTTTTGTATGGAAGACGTGGTATTTGCGTCTGTTGAGAACGGGTCTTAAGCGCGGTTAATCTGTGGAAAGCTTAAGCCCTCAAAATTGAGGTCTTAATTAACGTTATACATAATTGAAATAAATAAAACCTACTAAAAATAATATAATTTCGTTAATCCAATTAAAAAAAGTTTTTAACTATGAGAAATTTATTTACAATACTAATTTACTTAATTTAAATTTTAAAACAAAATTACATAAATTTAATACGATTTTTAATTAAATTTTCACCTATTTTTGCATAACTTATCACTATTTTACTTTTATATAATGCTATGCTGAGTGAGGCCCAAATTTGACACTTTCCGATCCTCTGTTGTAGAAATGGATTACAATATTAAGTAGAAATAGTTAAGCTTAAGCCATTCGCAGAAGTAGACTGAAACGCTTTGACGTTTTTTTCCGCGCTTATACTTAAGGGTTTAATATTTTAAACCCGCTTAAAAAATTTTGAGCTTAAGCCCGTACTGTGAAACCGGGCGTTAATGGGTTTTTGTTTATTCAGTGTAGTATTTAATAGGTAAAATTATTTATTTCTTCAAACAATCATTAGAGATATTTAAAATGAGAATAAGAGAAACTACACAAAATTTATTTATTTTTTTCTATTATAATTTATTTAATTTATTTTTAGGCTGTCTCATGTAGCAATTTGACGAACGACGACACATTGTCACTACGTTCTATGATAATTGATGATACACCCGGTAATAAATCTGAAAAATTAAAAAAACTAGTGTTATTTTTTTTAATTTTGAATTAATTTATTTATTTATTTCCTAGATTTTGATCGTTTTACATCATCCTCACCGCCAAATAAATGCACAAACAGAGATAAAATTAAAGAGACTGTAATTTATAGTACAAGCCCATATACACCAAACAGTCGCCAAAAACGTTTTAATCCATTCATGAAGGATATAACAACTACAGAAATTTTAGAGTCTGATTTAACTAGTTCGATGACAATAGGAACAACAAATTTTGAATCTATTAAAAAGTCTCAATTTCAAAAGCAAACTAATAATAAAATTCATGTGCTCAAAGGATCAGAAACAATATGTGATACTGAAAAATTGGTAACGTCCAAAGATGAAACAAGTAACATAAACCAAACAAATCAAAACTCAAGTGATATAAATTTATTGAAAGGTGATCAAAATAAAAATTTAATTTCAACTAAAGGAACTGTGGATGATAATTACAATTCAATAAATTTAAGTAGTAATTCAAGAGAAAATCCAGATGTTTGTAAAACAAATGAAGCTGGTGTTGTTAAAACAGCCCATCAGCAGGGAAAAATGGTTAAACGAAAGAAGAATATATGCTCTAGCAATACTGGGAATTCAAATTCTCGTTCCAATAGTTTGCATAGAGCATCTTTGCCATTAATCAAATCTTCATCAAACAAATCGGCTGATAAATTAGAAAACCAAACTGGCAACTCAACAGGCAGTGAAACTGATTCTACTGAACGACTTGAAGGTAATTCATGTAGATTTTAGAATTGTCAAACCTTTTTTTTTGTGTAATTTTATGCTAACCCAGAAAAATATAATTTAGTCAACAAATTCTTTCTGATTTTCGAATAGTTTTAAAAACTTAACTAAAATGGTTCAAAAGATTTATCACCTATAATTATGAAAATTGACGCTTCTTTTAGTGCTAAGTCGAAAAAGTGTTCTTATTATTAATTAAGTTAAGTTTTACATCTGACAATTTCAACAATGACTTGCAGTACCATTCTTTCATAAACGGCGAAGACTTATTTGTGTAACCACTTTTGTGTTTACTGTTTTTCTATATATCGGCATACCAAATGCCATCAGATTTTTATGTAATACATTATAAATGTGTCTTCTTACTAAATAATTTAACAGTTGACTTTAGCAATAACCAAAATATTTTAATATTTTAAAGCAGACGATATAAAAATTCAAGAATCACTTCCTGAATGGGTCGTAGTTGGTGAGTCCATCTTAATACGTCCATATAATTCTAGTGGTGTAATAAGTTTTGTTGGTGAAACCCATTTCCAAAGTGGATTATGGGTTGGTGTTGAATTAGATGCACCAACTGGGAAAAATGATGGAACCGTCCAAGGTATACAATATTTTGCTTGTAAGCCAAAGCATGGAATTTTCGTTCGTTGTGATAAACTTATCCATGATAAACGTGGCAAAGCAATGAGAGCTTATAAAGCAGAAAAATTGTCGAAATGTATGTAAAATTTTAAATTTGCTTATAGATAATTTTTATGAAGATACAAATTTTTATTAAAGCAATCGATGGAAGTATAACAAGCTTAAACCGCGGTCGTGCAGATTCTCTTAATATTATAGGAACTACACGTAAATGATTATATCCCAAATGTTCGCATCAAAAGTCTTATCCAATTTGTCGGGGTAGCGCACAAAGTAGCCACTCCCCTTGTGATCATGGAATAGCAAAAACTGCGAACATTTGTAACAAAAGGCTTAATAGAAGATCAAATATATTTTAAATTAGTAGTAAATATAATAATATAAAAATATTCCTTTCAAAAAATATTTAAATAATTATTAAATAAATGTGAAAAAATTCTTTATAAAAGGCTAAATGCTAAATTTAATTGATATAAGGTGAGAAACCATATGCAATAAAAAAACAAGTATTTTTTTAAAATATGTAAGATAATAACAAGTAATTTATTAGTGAAATAATAATAATGATTATTATAATAAAAACTTCAGTGAACGCTTCATGTAGATTTAGCTCTTAGAAATATTAAATGTTAGTTAAAATCATACCATTAACTAAATGTGCATATTTTTTGGTTTTAATTTTTGTTTTAATTAAATATCTATTGTAAATTTTAATTTTAATTTTTAATGTAATATTTAAACATTATGACTGCTTTATGTATAACTTATAACATCGAAATATTATATATTTATGTATATTTTTCAATAATAATTTTGTTTTTATTGTTAGAATAATTTTTTATTATATTTGTAATTAGTTTAAGTCATATCTGTAATATATTTAACAAAAATTTCATGTTATTCAATATAAAATTGTTTTTTTTCTTAAATAATATTTGTCAGAATGAGACTAAATTTAACTATTAAAAACTTTTAATCCGATAACTAAATTATTTCTGTAATTGAAACATAAAGAAACTCGTTGCTCAGTTAGAAAAAGAAAGTAAATAAGATTTTATAGTTAATATCTTTATTAGTTTTTGATGTCAACAAAATATTGAAATATTAATTATCCTTCAAAAATTTACAAAATAAAGCTCATTTCGCCCAAAACTCCTTAACCGTCCAAATTTATTCAAACCAAATATATAATTACAAATTTTTATACAAAATTTACTAAATTTATATATTTACTCGTGTATATGTGTAATTGCTATTTAATATTTTTATATGAAAATTAAAACAAAATTAGTTCTCAAATATTTAACTATAATTAATAATTATGAATAAAAGAACAAAATTTATTTTAAAATAATTCCAATATGAAAGAATTATTCAAAAAACTTTGAATAAATAATTTTGAGTAAAATTTAAACAAATAATTGAGCTCAGAAACCTTTTTTGTTTGTTTTAAATATTAATAACTATTAAATTAGTAATTGAATTATGTATATATGCATGTTTATAGAAAAACTGTATAAATATTTTTAATATGCTTGATATTAATACAAGAAGCTACTTGAAGTTAAAATTTATGACTATTTAACGATGTTAGCAATTTTTATTAAATATAAATTAACGCATCGATCATTATGTCATGAGACTAAAATACGTAACTTAACATAATTTTCTCTCTTCTTATGCTTCCCTAATTTTTCTATACTGTGTAGAATTATTTATTTTTGGATTAAAAAAACTCTCAATTAAGACGGTGACTTTTTTTTTTGAATGACATTTTTTTTTTCAAGAAAGTTTTTTTTTGTCAAGTAAGTTTATGAACAGAATACCGTGAGCATCGCAACGTCAGCGTCATATTGAACAATATGTGTATGTTCACTACTTTTAAAATATGAAAGATATGTTTTTCAACTTTTATTTTTAGTGAACTTTTGGCTGATTAAATTTACTTTAGAAGTATAAGTTGATTTATAGATAAAGATATATCTATAATGAGACTCATGCATATACCGAGCTTGAAAGCAATTCCTGTGATGATTAAAAATTTTCGTTTGCTATAAAAATTTTTAAATTGACTTTTGCAGTACAATATCATGCATGAATATTTAATATAATCACTAAAATTTCAAAGTACATACTTCAAAAAATCAGCAGCAGAAATGACTTAATTATTTGCTTTTAACATTAAAAAATTAAGCGTCTCAGCAATTATAACACATTTAAATCATGTCAAATATATTATAATTAAAAAACAATTTCATCCACTTTTAAAAATAACCGTCCTGAGGAAGATTTAGTTATCGGAAAAAGGTTCTATTTAACTACAAGTCATAAAATTAAGGAATAAGCAATTTTCGAGTATTATTATAATATTAATGAGTGCAATATTTTATTAAAATAAGTTAAATAAAATAATTCTGTACAAAATTTAACAAAGAAAAATTACAATAAATAATCTTTACTTCTAAAAATTGTTATTTGCATAAAATTTTGGATGAAAATTACATAATTTTTGATTATTTCAATATTATTTACAAATTTTTTTTAAATATTTGTATTTATTGTTTTTGTTTGCATTTATTAATTATTAATATCTACAGACATTATTTCTATTTCACTTTTTTCAAATCAGACACTGAAGTTACAAACAATAATATAACAATTCATATTGGAATTTAAGTGGGGAACACTATTATATTTAGGAGATTGGATTAGGTGTTATATAATAACTAGAATATTTTTACCGCTAACTATAACTTAATAATTATATAGTTTGCATGTAATTTAAAAAATATTAATATGAAAAAATTGGCTCAAGAAAATTGTTTAAAAACATTACATCGCTTAATTTAATTTAATAAATACTTTACATGTGGTAAACTAGTTGACCATATTTTGTTTAGTAGGTAGAACACCTAAAAGTTTTACTTTCATACTTTTCGGACTGAATTTGTAAAAGCACTCAAAAACAGAAATTAAAATAAATTCTAAGGAATACTTATTCCATTTTACACGTCGCTCAAAGCAGCAGTAAAAATATTCTGTAGGTTCAAAATAAAATCATAAATCTTTTTTTCCCCTCATAAGTTTATTTGAGCCTTTATTGGAATAATTAGTTTCATTTGAAATTAGTAAATTGTTATAGAGTAAACGAACTGGCACAAATGTCTTAATTTTGGTAATTTATTACAATAACAACAATGGCCACATTTGAAGAAATTCTCAAAATCGTAAAACTATTACCAATTCGGATGCTTATGCTCACAGATTTAACCGAGTGATATCATATTGAGTTCAATATTAGTATAATTTAAAAGTAATTATAATATAATTAATTGTAACCTAAAGTAAGACCAAAATTGAACAAAAGAATATAACAAAATCACGTATTTTATTAATTTTCTTTAGAAGAAAATTAATTTGTATAAATAAGGAACATTTTGAAATTACTAACGCTGCATGGCCTCTAATTTTCTTCAACTTTCACTAAATTTTCTAATATTTTGTTGTGCATTTTATCCAAAAATAATTTATCTGCATTCGAGATAGTTTTACCATCCTTAACCAGTATTTTGATTAGTTCGATCTGCAAACAAAAACAAACTTTTTTAAGTAGTTTTAAAATTATTTTCATTTTGAAATATATCCAGTTAACGTCTCTTGCTTAATTTATGCATTTTATTGAGGATTTTTGTACATTTTCTATCCGAATTTTTAATAAATAAGAAAGAAACAGTGCTTTAAAGCAAAGCCGGACCTTATTTGTTAGAAAACTGAATCTTGTTAATGTCTTAATAATAATGACGCATGTTTTGTCATAAGGACTTCCATTAGGTTCAAAGCAAAACTAAATTAGGATTAATTAAAAAGGTTCTCATAACCTTACGTCACTTTAGCAAGAAATGGAATTCATTACTACATTTCTTTTTGAATATTTTTCAAAGAAAAACAACTCATTTATCTTAGTTCTTATTTACTTCACATATTTTGTAGAATAGAAATTGCAGCCTTCCTCTAACGATTAAAGATTCTTAACACATAACATGGGGCATTTGCATGCACAGTACAGTCTTATTGATAGTGAATAAATAAATATTCAAGTTCCCTGCACTGTATTTAATAAAAAACGTCAATCGATTTAAGCCCAAACCTTAAAAACCTTAAAGAATTTTCTTTGCTAAATGCCTTACTTTTCTTTTTTCATAATTTTCATTATCTATTTTATGTAGTCTCAGTTCTTCATTAAGTTTTAATAGTTGCTGCTCCGTTTCATTATTTCGCTCTCCAAACATTTGAAGTAGTTCATGTGTATCAAACGAATTTGCAATTGCTTCTTTCATTGCCTAAAATTAAACCAACAAAAATTATTTCATCAAACGAAGAAATTAGTCAGGTCTCAGCTTGTAGGGCTTTTAAAGTAATTTTCACATAAAAAATTATTAAAAGATAATTAAAGAATATTTGTTATTTTACTATAAGCTGAGGCCGGACTAATGATAACCGTGCCTTTAAAACTAAAGCTAATTGAAAACTTACCTTTTGCATATTAGCGACTTCGGTGATTAATGATACATTTCCAGATTGTAAATGGTCCAGTGTTTCTTTTATACTCTTCAATTGGTCTAAAACCTCCTGTTTAGTCAAATCGTATTCTTCTTGCAATATTTCGTTTCTATGAAATATAGAAATAACTTTTTACAAACCCCAAAATGTAACTAATAAATATTTTCATATTTATAGAACAAACCATTTTTAGGAATTTTTTAAAAATAATTACCTTAGTAATTCCAAATCTTTTAATTCTTCTACTAATCTTTCAATTTGTTTCTCTAAGTTTTTTATCAATTTAAAGTCTGCTTCAGACATTCTTTATTTTAGAACTTTTTTCTCAAAAATTATATTTTGCGCTAGAGTTGATAGTTGCAAAGATAAAGTTGCAAAAGTTAAATAAACAGGCTCCAAAATTTGTATTGGTAGTTTTTAAGGATTTATAAAACTTTAGAATTCAATGAATAGATGCATTAATTACATTTATTTCAGCACACGGCATCTAGTTTGACATTTGTTACTAGTGCTCCTCAAACTGTGAAAATATGGTTTTCAGAAGCGAATTGAACGACCTTTTCATATTAAAAGTCGTTTAATCATTATATAAAAATTCATTTAAATTGACCAAAAATATATATTGAAAATAACTTTTATTATCCATTATCCCAGGATATTTTAATACGTATTTAAAACTGCTTAAAAATTTTGAAATCTTAATTCAGATTCGGTTAAGAATAAATTTACTGTCCAATTTCATTTGTCCGATCGCAACAGACTTAAATATCTAGTATTTAACTTTAATTAGAAATGCAAGGCTTCGTGCAGTGCAATCGAATTTGTGGCAATTTTACTGCTTCAAACTACTACCCATTCACTTGAAATATTTTGAGTCTCATGGAATGTATTTGAATATCTTGATCAACATGTACTAATATCATGAACTGTAAAACCAGCTACATTCTCCTCAATTTTTGCTTAAGTAGCTGCGGAGAAATTGTCAAAACAATGGCCATTAGCTTCCTTGATAGCTAAACAAAAGTTAATTACGATGTGACACACAGTGCTCTTTCCAATACCAAATGCAGTTGCAGTCCTCTGGTATTCCCCGGATGTTGCCAGAGCATGCAAACATATTGCTACTACTCTACTAGACACCAAGTAACGGCGATATTATAGGCGATCTCAAAACAACTATTGAGTATAACCGTGCCTCAGAACTACTATAATATTGTCTATAATTCTGCTCTCAAAATCGCTAACCTAGACACACCCTGAGAAAAATAATAACAAATTACGAGTGCAAGTTGAATTTTGGTAATTAATCATCGTACACTCTCTTATTGTCCAACTGTTATTGTTTTCCATACAAAAGTCCCTTCCTACTACTTCCTTCTTACTGTGTGGTGTGTACACGCTTGTGTTAAGAAAGGGCATTAAATATCGTTTTTACCTGAAAGAAAGTAAATTGGAACTTTGAAAGCTTGGAGCTTTGGAATTTTGAAAACTTGGAACTTTTTTTAGTTCGTTCTTACTGTGTAGCACTTAACTGATACACCCTTACTGTTGTAACTTTTGTCGTCGTTACAGACTCTGTGCTAATTTTTAAAAAAATTGAGTGAATTTACTGCAGTTTTTATAGTTCTAAGGATATTCTATTCAAAGCAAAAGGTCTTTTATTTTTTGGGTATTATTTCCGAAATTTGAACACATTAAAAGGAAATATAAAGTTGGCTAAAAAACAAGGGAATTATTTCAAGGAAATAAAATTTATTTTTCAATATAATTAACTACCGTATATATTAACAAAGAAGATTTAGTAAAAGAAGCTTTTTTAATTTAACCAATGGAATCTAGTACCGAACTTCGCTGGTGGTCTAGGGTAATCATCAGGTAATCCTGGCGTAGCATCTGGATAAACTTTCTTTTCTCTTGATGGCGGTTTTGGCCTATCAGTTTCATGAATCTAAAAATTAATAAAAACATTAAAAAATATGTTAAAAAGTAAAATCTTTTTTTACAAATTCAAAAAAATTAAAATTAAAGTTTTCAGTTTCTTAAAAGTTTATATTAAAATTTTGGTACTGATTTAGCCTATTTTGAGAGAGGATAAAATCTCCCCAAGACAATTATGACGTTTTGCCTTGTAGCTTAGACGAAATATATTTATATACTCTCTTTCTACAAAATAATATTAATAGGACAAATTAAGACGTATTCTATAATCAATGTAAGTTGTAGATAGTTCAATCCCCAAGAATGGCAACGATGTAAGTCATACGAGCTTTTTTAATTATTTTTGGAACTAATAGTAAAAAAAATCGGCGAGAAAATGTGAATGCAAATGGTTATTGAGAGCTTTCTTTAATTAAAAAGTCTTTACTTACTTCATAAAATTCTTAATTCTACCATTTAAAGTGAAAAAATCAAAGTTATTTTTCATCTCAGATTAACGTAGTATTACTTCCTTTACCATTTTTACAATATTGTCAACGAATTTCTTTGTTCAAAAACGAAAAAACCTTGACTTTACGACTATCAAAATTATAGAGCTGAATGAAGGGACTGCATAAAAGATAGCTATAGGGTTTATTTGGCGTATTAAGCTTAGCAAGCAGAATACAGACTAAAGAATCTGATTATTAAACTATAATTCTCTATTAAATGCTGTAATTTTAAGTTATTTCTTTAATAGCATTTTACCTTAGCCCGTGTAAAGTAACCATATTCCGGACGCTCTATCCCAAGACTATCCACCATACACTTATCAAACACAGCTTGAGTTTTTCGGCACCTAAATTTATATATAAAACGTAATATAATATAAAAACATATAACAACTAAAATACTTACACTTTAAAACATCTGCTACTACTTCCTTTATCAATACATGTAGCATATTGAGTGAACTCATCATAGCAGTTCTTTTTAATTTTTCTTAAAAAATTCAATGCACAAGAAGTTACAGCTTTACCTTCATTGATACATGCACGAGGATCATCTAATTCTTTCCGACAAAGCATAAACTCCTAGAATATTAAATATTTCCATTCTTGAAAAAATACATATACAAATTGGACATTTATATAGGTTATGAGGTTTGTTATGTAAGTAAATACTTTTATATTTTCCGTAAAGTATATATAAAAAACATCTTTACAAAATAAATCTTACATTATTTTGATTTTCACATTCTTTTCCCATATGAAAAGAGGCAGCTCTAAGAGCCGCTGTTGAAATGTTTACTTCGGGTACAGTTAATTCTTCTTCAGTTGGAAGTGTTACATCTGCGGTGACAACCATTTTTTAAAGGAATTCTTAACTTAAAATTAGCTTTAATTTCAGTTTGAATTCAAATATTTCTTTTTTTGTTTTTAAAAGGCTACTACTTTTTTAAATGTCAGGATAATTTTCTTTTCTTTTTGACATTTATCAAACATTGCGTTTTAAAATTCAAACCTTTCTTTTTAATAAAATAAGCATAAGAATAGAATTTGATTCTATTACTTTTTTGACCGTTATTCATAGAATTCAATTCAATATCAATTGCTTAAGTTCCATATAGTTCCCTAATTTGCGGCAGAGATTATTGGAGAGTTCCGTAAAATTCCGTAAAAATAAAAGACAATAACTTGAAAATTTTTTAAATTCTGGTTTATTTTTAGTAATTTGATAATTATTAAGTTAGTAATTTGAATAATTATATTAAGTTTAAAAACAATTTTAGTTGAAGAGGGCTACCAAGAATCGAATTGGTTTTTGGGAAATATCTTAACTATTATTCTTTGAGTCGGGCAATTTTATAGATTTGGTATTTGCCGTCTACGTTTAGAGTGTTATTACCCCGACAGTCAAGATTGAAACTACAGAAACGGTGCAAGACATAGAAGTTATAATTAATTAGAATACAAATATGAGAAACACTTCCAATATAAGAAAGGTCTGCATTTGAATTATTTTAGGTGTCCACTTTTCTCCAGATGAACGTAAGTAGATTTCTCTTCAACTTTCTGAAGGAATTTACATCGTTCTAAGCAGTTTAGTGTTTTCTATGTTGTAAAGCTATTAATTATAGGGTCCGTGATCCATATTAAACTACATATGTTAGAATGTTGACGAACATACAGCACAACTTACTTGCCTCGTCAATATTGAATGTCCTTTATTCGAAATATATCTTAACGAATACTAACACCGTAGTCAAACAGACGAAAGAATCTAGTTTTTTGAAATCTTATCTTTTCAAAGAACCCGAGTTCTTTCACCCCATGACACATGGAGACAATCTAGTTTTTTGAAGTAAGCTGGTTTTATATTGTTTGGTAGCTACTTTTGATTTAAAAATTACTTAAAAATAAAATATAGCATAAAAATTTACTTTTTAAAAACATAATTTTGTATTTCTGTCGCAATTTTTTCTACTATTGTACTTTGTAAATAAAATAAATAGCCGACAAAAAAATACGAGCAGGGAATATTTTAAATTGCAAATATATAACAAATAGTATAGAAATAGTAGATGATTCAATTATAGTAAAAAAAATATAAATTATTTAGTTTTAATTTGAAAAATAAATCATAAATAGCTTTATTATTCGTTAATATAAAAAACTAAATAAAGTTTATTAGAAGATTTTTTAAAAAATACATATATAAACGTTTAATTAAGCGATGGAAACTTCTTAAAAACAAAACATCTTTTTTATGATTTACATTTTCTATACAATCGCCTGAAAAACAAAAAAAAAAAAACAATATTTGACATTATATGGACTCGTCAAATTGCTCCCTCGTCCCATATAGAAATGGCCATTTGTGAGTAAAAATTTAAACATATAGGGGTTTGACACACGAGTCGTCAGGACATGCACAACTTTTCGATGTTACGGGCGAGAAGTATAAAGAACAGTGAGTTTGCAGGCAGCTCTTTAAGCAGGGTATTCACTATGTTGCGGAATCAAAGGATTCAGCTCTCACTTCTCATATAAAATATATGGAAATGGCCATTAAATATGTTTAATATTTTACTCACAAATGACTCAGCTCTCTCATTTCCATATAATTTATATGGGAAATGAGAGAGCCAAATCATTACTCCGCACAGTGAATACCCTGCTTTATACGTCTCGCCCGTAACTTCGAAAAGTTGCGCATGTCATTATGACTCGTGTGTTACCCCCATATGTCAAAGCAAGGTGGGTTTATACAGCAGTGCTTTGATATATGCGTTTATACGTCAAAGTTAAAATAATTCCTAAAATTAAAAATATGAGAAAAATATTTATAATTTTTTGAATTTTACTTCTTTTTTTAAATAAGAATTTTTATTTTAGTCTTACCCTATTTACCTGCAACTTATGGCAAATATTATTGAAAAATTCCAAATTGGGGTAATGAAAGTAAGAGGGATTATTCCTTTAATGTTATGATTTTACTTAATGTTACTTAATTATCAACATATGGCAAATATTAAGCGAAATCCCAATTTTCAGTAAAAATATATACTAATTGCAAGATCCTTTTAGCTTTGCACTTTTAAAGGTAAGGGGGTAAAAAATTCATTTATTAAAGTATGTATTCGAAATTAAAATTCAATGTTTTTGTGCTGTGTTATAAAACTTTGTCAAAAAATATTGTGTTACTTAAAGTTAAATGTATTTTATATTGTGTTATTAAGCCTTTCTTACTTTTTTGAAAATATTTTCAAAAATTATGACGCTATAATTATTTATAATGAATTTTAGCGAGATTTTTTCACTATATACAGAGTGTCCCAGCACGAGTATTACAAACTTTAAGGATATAAAATAGATAAAATTTCATCGACAAAAAATACAAAAGTGGGGGTCTAACCTTTTCGTTTTCGAGTTACAGCCTCTTGAATTTTTCAGACTTTGTTTTTACCCCCACACACTCTATCACTTATAACTTTTGAATCTATGCGACAATGAGTAAGAAAAAAAATATTTTTTTATAGCTTGCAATAAATAGAAAAGTAAAAAGAAATGGTGGAGAAAAAAATTTTCAAGTAGATTAGATTCGTCTTGTCTACCTGTCTTTACTTAGGGGCTTATCATTATTTTCACACCCAGGTAAAATAACTGGGTTTGAAAATAAGCAGAAGGAACTGCAAATTAACTGCAGATGGAACTGCAAATTAGTTTTAAGCATAACACGATTAAAACTAGTAAGATAATTTACTATAAAGTATTATTCGTTTTGTTCTAAACTTTTCAAACTATGGATTCAAGGACACGCTTTACCAACTCTGAAATAGTAGATATCGATTGCATTTATGATGTATGTAATGGGAATGCTAGGGCAGCAGCTCGGGAATATAGGAGGAAGTATCCAGAAAGAAGAGCACCATGTATCAAAACGTTTATCAATGTTCATCACAGGATTAGAGAGTTTGGAATACGCTCGCAACTTCCTACTAAAGCCTTGTACAGACCAATGCGTTTTTCATTCGCACAACGGACAAGGTTGTAAAACGGGTGATGCATTTGGTCTAGCCATAGCTATAAGAAAAATGTTTGTTTCATGAGGATCATTTATGACACTAAAAGGACACTTTATGGCCTTCAAAATTTTCGCTGTAAGTGAAATTTTTGTTGTATTTATATTAAAAGGGATAGGAAATAATTATTTCATTACTTTTAAAGGTACACCGAAAATTTTGAAGGCCACAAAATGCTTCTCTAAAAGTAATAAAATCATTATTTCTTATCCCTTTGAATATAATTACAACAAAAATTTCAAGTAAAACTGAGATTTCAAATACAACAAAAATTCCATTTACAACAAAAATTTTGAAGGCCATAAAGTGTCCTTTTACCATTATGAAACAAAAAATTTTGTTCTAGCTATGGCTAGAATAAATGCATCACCCGTTTTACAACTTTGTCCGTCGTGCGAATGAAAAACGCATTGGTCTGTACAAGGCTTAATTCTTTTCCACGTTTTATTGTAACATCTCAAGAAATGGTGCTAAATGAGGTTACTAGAAATCCTATATATCTAGCCGGTTAGGTATACCAAAATCACTGCTCAATGTGTGTGTTCATTGTTTGGCGAGTTTTGTGATAGATACCACAACCTTCGAAAGAATACAGTACACGTTAAATAAGAAAAACCAATCATTAGGAAATTTTATAGATATTTGTGTGCAATTTTCCAATTATTTGTACCTATATAGTTTGTAGCCCTAATTACTGTTTGCTTCAAATGTTGTCGATAAATGAGATCGTTATACTTAACTTTTTTACAATTATTACGATGTTGCTCTCGTAACTCTGTAAAGTTTATAATTCAATTGCGTTTGATACCTAATTAATGGGCGTAGCATTATTATCTTTCATGAAAATTTCGCCCATTAAACAAATTGACATTTCTAACATAAGATACTGCCGCCCCTTAAATTTTTATAGAAATTGTCTTATGTTAAATTCGTTACCGAAATGTGAAAAGCTCATTTCAGATAACAAAATGTATTTTCTACGCTTTTTCATCAAAGTGTTTAACTAGTTAATTTTCTTAAAATAACACTTTTAACAATATTATTTAAAATTTTAAATTTGTTTTCTAGGCTTAAAAACAATTTCCTTTAAATATTTTGCAACTATTTTATACCATTTATGCCTTCATATTTGTAATCTATTTTAATATTAGTTATATTGGAGTATAATGCGAACAATATTTTGAAAATGTCAGCTGTCTGTGTCAGTGTGTCAGTCAACTTTCCATTAGATCAGGGGTCGCCAAACTTTTTTGATCATCGACCCCTATATAATTTAAAAAACCTTAATATTTATTAAATAATGAGTAATTATAAATAAGTAGAAATAATAAGTAAAGTAACTACAGATTTATTGCTTCTTAATCAATGAGATGGGTGTGTCTGGTGTATTTTTGCAAGGTTCGCTATATTTGGTTCAAAATTAGTCGAAGCTCCACATTTAATTTATTTCTGTATTTGGTTAAGATTGAATTTACGTGACTGAAACCGGCTTCAACTTGGAAATGCTAGCATAAACGGTTGAGCTATTTCACAAAGTTTTACATATTTTTGCATTATATTTATATTTGTCCAAAATATAAATAAAAATACAAATTTTGCGATCATCGCGATTAGCTATGTGTGATTTTCGTATAAAGAACTGTTTTTTCTTCGACCCCCAATCGACCCCCGCTTTTGTTAAATAGACCCCTGGGGGTCTATATAGACCACTTTTGCGACCTCTGCATTAGATGATCAGAATGGAAAAATGCTTCTCCATTGGCAGTACACTGTACTAGAACATATGATAAAAATATCAAAATAAGAGTCATAAAAATATACCATGAATCATGTAATTGCACTAAAATAATATTTTAAAAGTATTTAAATTAATTAATTAAATAGCAAAAAGACGAAATCAACAAATAACTAATGACCCATTAATATTTTATTTTATTTTATTGTTGTATTATAATACATACACGATTCCCCATACAAAATTTCTGTTCGTGTATTGTAATACAGTGTATAAGCGCCAATGGAGAAAGGCTATACCATAGCACGTAGTTAATACTCATTTTATAGATTAGATTCAACAGTTAAGACGACCGAAAATCTTCATAATTTAACTTTATTCAATCCGACAAAAATTAACAAAATAATAACTTCTTTGTTTGGTTTTATATGAAAGGTATTTGAAATAATTTTTGGATAAAGATTTAGTGTTGTTTCTAATATCTTTGGTTAGCACTAAAATTAGGCGTCAACATATCAAAAAATAACAAAAATCCTTACTGTTACTTATTATTTCACTCATGGTATAAAACCGGAAAATTGCGTTTTAACACGTTTTGCATTAATTTTATTAAATATAACGATAAAAAGCAAATGATTGAGAATCTGTATTAGGTACTTTGGATTTTTCTTTTTTTTTAAATAAAGGGCAGCTTGACTGCAAAGAACAATTTAAAGTATTTTTACCTATTGAGGTATTTATAAAGTGGATATGTAATAATATGTGTATGACTTTTCTAGGAACCTTTTTTTATTTTTAAAGTGAGATTCTTACACTTGGAAGCTGCGAACTTGAAAAACATGTTGACGTAATGATTAAGTCCGTCTTGACATCTTTTAGTCTTTTCTAGATTAATCTTGTTCGAAATAGGTTTTACTTTGTTTTGCAAGATATATATATATGTAGTATATCGTATAGTAGTATTTTTGAATAGCCATATTTAGTTTCTTCTATATTTCAAATAAAAACTACAAAGAAGAACAACGGTTGCTCTCTGTAGCTACCAAATAAAGAAATTTCTGATATGGACGTGCGTATAGATTGCTGATTAGTCGTGTGGAATACAGACTTGTTTCATAAATTACAATAACCCAGAAGAAATTTGTTCGTAGTTAATATATAGAATTTTGAAGATATAATTATAATAGTGAAAATAGAAAGTGGGGATTTATTTTTATTCAATCAATGATATCATGAAAGTATATTATTGAAATTTTTAATTTTATCTTTTTTTACTGTTTCCCAGCACAAGAAACTCAATAGAAAATCGTTCATATTTTTATGGCTCTAAAGTAAATTCAAAAAAAGAAGTAAAGACGGAAAGATCACCACAAATGGTTTGACGATAAAGAAAAGTTTTCTAACACAAATTCCTGTTTTTCCTAAAACTCAGATATGCTTAAGATTATAATAAAACCATAAAATAAGAACAATTTCTCATAACTATAATTGCTATAATTCAAGTTATTGTAAGTTGAAAACTTGAAATAAAAATTAAAAGCTGTTAATAAATATTTATCTCGCCGAATTTGTCTCCTTTAAATTTTATAAGAAAGAATCAATAATAATAATATTATTCATAATAATATTATTTGAAAAGCAAACATCAAATTTTTTGACTGTCATTAAGGCGATGTACATTTACTTTTTGCTGGAAAATATGTAAAAATTTATTTTTTTATTGTAAATGTCTGCTAATTAAAAATCAAAAAGCATTTCTTAGCTTTCGATAGATAGCAACGCTTTTCACTTTATAGTTACCATGATGATTTTAATTGAAACAGTCATTTTTGTTTGTAATTTTAAAACATTACTTGTTATACTTTACACTGTAGGAGTTCTGGAAAACTATAATTTTCTTAAGACAAACATAACCATGGGAAAAAAAGAATAATAAGGCTTTAAAGTTCGGAAGATATCAATTAATCGAATCATATAAATTGCATAAATATCCATATTAAACCACAATGTAGACGAAATTTCATGTAAAAATTATCTAAGAAAGAAATTCTAATATCACTAACTATCAAAATGAGGTTATTACTAGATTTATAATATTACATAATAAACATACCACGCGGTACCAATAGGCGATATCTCTGTTTCAAAACATTTGAGATCTATTAACGTATTTTATTTACAGATACAATAACTACATACATACCATATAGTTAGAAGTGATTTAAAGAATATGTGCTGGCAAAGTACAAAAGGCTCAGAAAATCACTCACAGGAAGTTCTTATTTATTTATATTTATCTACAATAACTTTGTGTTTATTTATATAAAGCTAACAATAGGCCTAAACACATACCCTGAGAGTTTAATGGTTATAGTTACTGTGTCTACTTAAATCCAATACATCAGTTTTTAAGTTGCTTGAATTTACTAATTTATTATAAGACCTTAGTTTAATATATTTACATTTTTTAATGAAATTTCGTGTAATTATTATTTTAAAATTTGGTTGTGACAGTACCTTCATAATTTCTTCTAGTGAGGCTTTTTAAAAATATTATACTTTTTTGCCTTAGTATTATAATGGTCAAATATTTTTGCTTGTAACTCGGTGTATTGTTTCAAGGAAACTTTTCTACTTCGTGCAGTTTCTTTTGCGATTTCTTACTTCAAACATATATAGTAACAACAACCCTATCTAATACTAGCTTTTTTTTCAGCCTTTTGGCATTTTGTTTGACTCATCAAATGAAAATTAGATATCGTTTTCCTATGAATTTTATTTTTAAAGTATTAAGTTTAACCTTTTTAATTTATTTGAAATATAATTTTTGTTTAATTGTATGCCACATCCAGGTGGAAAAAACTAATCATCACACTAATCTAATCTATGGTTTCTAATACAGCCCAGCGGCAAGAATTTTCTCTTTGCATTACATTTGTAAATAGGAAAGTAACCTTGGCAATGTTTATCTGTAAATTGGCAGCATCGATGGATTTTAACACGTTGATGTCATTGCAAAGTAACGGGTGCATTTTTGGATTACCGTCGGAAACAAAGTGGCAACCAAAGAATAAAAGCTTTCCTGCATAGATTACCTTTTCGATTACTTTAGGAAATTTCATTGTAATATATTTGTGGTAAATTTTAATTTTTTTTTCTTTGAATTTTATAAGGAAGGGATTTATTATTAATTAAAACAACTTTTAACAAAATTTATTTTTTATTTTCTACATAGTATATTGAGTACAAAGAAAATAATTAAAAAATAATTCTTTTCTGGTGAAGCCTTCTTTGTTTGATTTTATCGAATCTGTAAAGTTTTATAAAATCTTGTCAATAATTTTTTTAAATATTATAGGTTGATATTATGCTTACCAGAAATAATATCATTAATTTTACTTGTTTTACTACACTAAACTTTTATAATTTATTGATTTTGGCTTCACATGCTTTCTTTCAAACTAATTCACCGACTGACTGACAAAAACGCAAATTAAACTTGTAACATTGCTGAAAAGTTCGTTAATTCCATACGTGTATATGTCAAGTAGGATATATTCATATATGTTTCGCATTTTATATTTCCTTTAGGTTTAGTGTTAGACTTATTTTTTTCAACCTATATAGATTACCACTTCGATTACAAATTTACTTATACTCAATTTCATGAGTAAAGAGAGAATTTTTCCCGCTGGAATTGGTTGGTTTTTTCAATGCAGACCAGTGCTTGTGCCAGAGCTCATATTGAGTAAAAAATCTACTTCTTTGAGCTTCAGAAAGGAAAGTTTGTATTAATTTTATGAGCGTGTCTTTTACGCCAGCGTTTCTCAACCTTTTCTGGCCCGCGGACCGCTGAAATTTATAAAAATCGCTTCGCGGACCAGTGGTTTTTGTTAGGAATAAATTTTTCCCAGGTATTCAAGAACTGCTATATAAGGTAACTGTAAAATTTTCATTTTCATTATCATACATTAATATTTAATTATAATAATAACTAAGTACTGTTTTACTTGTGAAAGTAAACGAGAAATGAAGAAAAAAAGTCTATTATTGGCTAGACATATGAACATCCTTCTACGGTTACGCAAAGAGATTTAGATATCAAAGGAAAAAGACTCAGAAACAGTCTGTCTGTTGTCTAGACAAAAACATTTTAAATAGTTGGTAAAAAAAGGTTCTTAGTATGTTTTGCTGAATTTTCATGGACTGGCAAAAAAAATATACCTGAAAAAGAAACTTTACAGTACAAACTCACAAGTACTGCAATCCCATCTCTTTAAATATCACATGATAGAGACCGATATGCACTACTCGAAGAAAAATTGAAAAATGAATTTTTCTGTGAGTGTATTAGTGCAGAGCATGTAAAAATCAGGAAAATATCAAACATGTTTAATATCAGCTAGAAAAGTCCTAGAAAATAGGTTTTTATATGGAAAAGGAAGCAAAAGTTGTCCACTTTTAGTTGTAGTCTATAGCCGCCTTTATTGCTGCATGTCTTTTTCTGTTTTCTTCAGCAATTTTGCATTTTTCCACATTCATTGATTCTATTAAACGGTATTCACTATATTTCTAAAGCAATGATTCGGCTCTCATTTTTTCCAGCTGAAATTCATTTTACAGTATCATACACGATTTTAGTTCTTGTGTGTGTGAGAGTTTTGTTTCCGTATAATTTGTTGTTGCCTTAGAACCAGTTTGACAGTTTCGTATGATATATGAAATGTGAAATTTTTGTTTATATGTGTTAGTAATGCCCTAACACCACTTTAGAATTTAACCAAAATATCCAACATGTTGGATATTTTCTCTCTTATTCGTGCTTTTATTTCATTTTATATGGAACAAAGAAACGAATCATTGATTCGGAAATATAGTGAATATCCCGTTTAATGACGGCGGGCGGCTCTTAGTTCCCATTTAAAGTATATGGAAATAAAGAATAAGAGAGAAAAAATCCAACATGTTAAATATTTTACTCACTAATGATTCAGCCATATACTTTACATGGGCTGAGAGAGCCGAATCATTGATTCACATGCATTTATAGTGAATACCATGCTTTACTTTCTGTTACTCTACTTAAATTTTTGAGCGCCCCATAACAACTTTATGATACACCTATCCCCCGATTTACACGGCACTTTTTTTACACGATTTCGCTTTAACACGTTTTTTTTTATAGTATTATCCTCCGATTTGCACGGTAATTTTCGCTTTTACACGACTTGAAGTGTAAAGGCAAAATTAAAAAGGGTAAGAAAAAAATTTATATGGTTACTGGCGGCAATCAAAAATTCCGCGACAAAAAGGAGCCGACAATCCTCCTTTGTGTGATGTTTATTTCATCAGGAAGGTCAGAAAGAAAAGATTAATTGCTTATAATAGTGACGATAGCGATTGAACTATTGTATTAATTTTCATTTCATTTCATTTTCATTATTCTTATTTCACGTTAAAATAAATGAATTAAATTTTTAAAAAACTGACTAAACTATGCTTAATATAGGTTTCTTTTCGATTTACACGTTTTTTAGTACAAAAAATATGATTTCGATTTACACGATATTTTAGGGAACCGATTTATCGTGTAAATCGGGGGACAGTATTATGTACTACCATATTGATCAAAGTTTTCTAATGCTTTCTTCCAATTATTAATAAAGGATATATTATTAATAAGAGCTCTTATTAATAAAGGCTCCTATTCGCTTTTATTTTTCTCGAATCTACTGTAAATGTGACAATATCTATACGTAGCAGCTATTAATAAACTACTATTGCTACAAAAGATTGCTATATCTACCTGTTTCTGATTTAAAAGCAAAAAATATGATTAGTAGTTTGCAAATCATTTCATTTAATGTGGCACATATGAATTGTTTTTATAAATAACTTGTTTTTAATATTGAACTCTTCTATTACATTTGTAATCTTAAAAACAGTAAGAAAGAAATTTCATTAAAACTTGAAAAAAAAACAAAAAAAGAAATTATTTACATTACAACATTTAAAAGCAGGTGTGTCTGCAATATCCTAAAGAATACACAAAGGTTAGGACCCCAAATGATCGAAAATTTCAAATAGTTACAGTCGCCCAATTTCATTGCATAAAAACATTTCTTGCATTTTCTTATTATGAATAAAAATTAATATACTCCCCAAAGAGTACAAAACCATACAACCTACAAAAAATGAAAACATATATGTATATATTTTATAAGCTTTTATGATTGCGTTTGAGATATTATAGTAATATTATATATAGTATGCTGTACCATGCTGTGCCACTGTATCTTTTTTAATCACAAACGAGGAAGAAAATAATAAAATCTAGTGATGCCAGTGTTGATTTTTTATTTGTTTAGATGACTACATTTTGGGTTAATGGTTGGAAGTTGTGGTTGGTGTTAAAACTTTTTTAATAAATCAAATAATTAGTTAAAAAATCAGAAAATATTAAAGAAAAATGTTAACTGAAATTCACTTCAGTTTAAGATTTTATAAACCGTCTTAAGTAAAACGAGAAAACAATATAGTCTGACAACACTATTAAACTGATTTCTTGATCATGGCTAACCATATGGTAGTTCATTTGTATGCATTTTTCGTATTCATATAGCTAATTACGCTTGTGTAGGTAAGCTCACTGACTTGGCTTATACATTTTTCGCTGAAGTCAAACAGACTTCACTTTACTTTACTTGTTCTTACAATTGAGTTAATTCTTTCTCGAATTCTGAATTTGTTTTTTATATATTTAAATTTTTAGCAACAAATTTTGATTATCTCTTAATCTAAAGTTCTTGTTATTTTATTTTAACAATCGTACATGCAACTGTGGAATTAAACTTTAATGTTAACGTTATATAAAAAAAGAAAAAAATAATAGTAATCATTTTTTTCGAGTTTAGTGTTGTGCATTCCATCAAACAGGTGGTAAGTTAGGAATAATATTTTTTTTACCTGTTAATATGTTCATCTCTATGCTTTGTTCACGTCAGTAAAATTAAAGATAGAAAATTAAATTTTCGTTGTTGTTGCTTTGTTTATTTTAAATCCAACTTGCGGAAAACGTTTAGAAGTGTGGTTTTTATTTATTGTGTTTAAAGTGTTTTTGAATATTCATAGTATTAATAGTTAAATACAAAGCTTATAAAAAAATTTAAGCACGTAATTCTAAAGTTATATTTCAAGGTTTATCCGTGGATTAACGAGACACAATTACAATTTCAAATGTAAGTTTTCTATAAATATATTTATTTAAACAAGAACAATGTATGTACTAAAAATTAAGTAAATAAGCTTATTTTACTAAAATAATCAAGTGATATTTTATTATTGTGCCTTATTTATCAAATTACCAAATATCGCAAATTAAGTTGTTTTTTTGGTAGGAGATTTACGGTCTAACAACTTGGCGGTATACACTTTGTCCGTGTTGTTACTATTGCGGTGTGAGTCCAAGGTATAACTCGGTCATTCTACGTACTTTCTAAGTTTCCATACCTACCTAATTATATTTAACTATTCGATGTCATAAATTTTCACTTTAAATATTCAAAGTAATCACAATGTCTTTGAATATTGAAAACGTACTCAAATCTCTTTGTTGTCGCTTTTGTCATCATTTTTATTGTCCCTTTAAAGTTTTATCACAGTTACTTTTATATTTCTTTGTCTCTTTTTGAAACAGGTTGCGAATATATAGCTTAACCGCATAGTTATTTATTGGTTCTTCTTTTCTTTTTGGTTTTCAATTATTTTTTTTGAATGAAATTATTTTATTTGTGGTTTAGCTGAGAAATTGTGCCCTTTTGAATTTTTGTGTGCTGTAAAAGCTCTGAAAAAATTAAAAGAAACAAATGGATTACAAATTTGTAATTTTAGAAGAAGCTTTAAGCGATCTGAGGTATGTAAAGCTTAGTTGAATGGTGTCCTTTTATTCTGCAATATTAATTCTCTCAGTTAAATGAAATTTTTATAAAGATTTTTACATTAAGCTGATCGATTGGTATTTTATAAATATTTTCACCTGTTTTCTTTTAAAAGTATGTTGAAAAAACATAAAAATGATTATGAAGTTTTTAATTTTACTAGTAATATAATTGTTAAAAGTACCTACATAAAAATTAGTACTTTGGTTTTTTTCTGTTGTTTGGATTTGTTGTTAAGAGTGGAAGTTAGGTCAATGAAAAAATTTTGGTGCAAGCTAATTAAAATGCAATGCGATTTCAATTTATTGAAATTTCGAAGTTAAAGTCAGAGTCAAGCTAAAAGCTTTAATTAAGCATATAGGATTTATAGGATCCAAGGTCTTAAATCGAAAGTAAATTTCGAATATTCACACCCTTTCTTCGATTAAATTCGAATGTTTTAGAGATAAGTTGTCCTTCATGTAATATAAATATGCTCAATGATGCAATATAATGAAAATAAGAAAAATAAATTATATACAGCTTGTGAAAAACTACTGCTTGAATGAAATCAAATTGCCAGAATTTAACTACTACATATTTACTAAAGATAAATTCTAAGGAATTGATTAAGCTTGTGAAATCAGTTTATGTTTATTTTATTTTATTGATTATTAAACTTCCTTGAATTATCTAACATTTCAAATCTGGTATGCATATACGATGTCTTAAGTGTAGAATCAAATTAAACCTTGAAATCCTGCCCTTTGTACGAAGCACTGGTATATTTACAACTAAGAACTACTTAGAAAACCATATCCTAAATTGTAATTTTATGGTGTTGTTTGCTATGTTTGGTGATCATCATTTAACCGGTACTGTATAAAAATCTATTACTGACCGTTATAAAACTACACTAATTATTCATACATATTAAATTTATGACCTTCACTAAGAACTATTTCATTTTCTTTTTTACTTTGTTATATTTGTCATCATCGTTTTGTTAAACGTAAAAATAATTTTTTTTTTTAAATTTGAGAAGTTCTAATCATTCGATAAAATTATTATGACAGTTAATAGATCCATATATTTTGAACATCTCAGTAATGACGGGATTGGCTGTTCAAAAGTATTTCAAGCATTTCGGTATTCAAGGTTCATTTACAAAAAAAATTTAGTAAGCTTTTTATGTCTGCTCGCTTTTATGCAAATAAGCACCTTAAAATTGTTTTAAATAGTATTTGAACACATAACCTTCCTTTTACACATTATGAAGGTTTCTATGAAAGGCCGTGTTGCTCAAACATTCGCGTATATCAAAAAAAATTTTCTTTAGAATTAAGCCAAAATTGAAGCAATTTTTACTAAATAAGTAAAGTAAAAATTTAGTATTTTAAGGTAAAGGGACTAGAAGGTTGTTATATTAAATATTATCAATTTTTAAACTACAAAATAAAGTCTTATTATTTTCTGACAATCTTATCTATCCCACTTATAAATAGGCAAAATTATACATCATATTGAAGTACAAAAATAAATAAGGCCAACTTTGCTTTTAATTTCATAATAGTTACCACTTCAAGGAGGAAATTCAGTTGGAAAAGCATATTTCAAAGATTCTTTTTCGTCGATACAGGTAATGCTGAATTATTTATCATTGTATTATATGATATAACATTCAAACCATATTTCCTTAAGGGAAATAGTGTGAAATTTTTAAAATTGCGATTTTTTTTTTGCATATTTTGATAATTAATACCTTTAATAGTAACATATTAAAATTTCAAGTGAAAATCTCAAATAGTTTCTGAGTTACAGAGCAGCTGCTTATCAGTTAGAAAGGCAAGTTACTTGTCTTTAACACGTTCGCTCCGGGTTTGAGAAGAAAATCTTGTACCACAGACCATGGAATTTTTGCTTATAATATGACTTTAAGTGGCATTAAACTAACAAATCATCCGATCGATTTAATTCTTGTTTTAGCATATTTTGTGTTGTTTCACCTTTTTTTTTTTGATACTAGCTGTGCTCCTTAAATTTTCACAGCCAGATCTCCATACATATGCCTCGTAAAAATTTAGTTTTGCGGTGTACATATATTACAACTTGTCATTGGGTTACTCGAAGGATAAAAATCAAAATAAGTAATATAGGTAAGACACTTTCCATGATAATATCTTTGAAAGAAAAATTGCTCTTATCAATGATGACTTTCCGTCAAGTATTCAGGCTGGTGATCCGATCGTTAGCGGTAACCAGAAAGTTAGCAAACCTTAGTGCTGTAACCCAAATAATTTTCTAACACAAGTTTGGACTTGTTGGAACTGTAAAACCTATTTTACATTTGCTTGATTCATTGAAGCAAAAGGTGTTGATTATTAGTATTTTCCTCATGTATTTAATTACAGTAACTTGTCATTTGACCTGTTTTTACTGTTACTCATTACCAATTTAAATGTTAAGTTTTTAAATATTTTTTTAAAAAAGCAATTATTATTTTTTAGATAATTCTGTACTAGATTTCACCATATATAATTTTGTTTTTAATTTAACTAAAAATTATTTAACTATTTAATTTTATATTGTTTAACCTTAATTATGTCATCATTTTACGGCTTCGAAAGGACAGTTATAAAAACATCAGCTCATAGCAGACTTTAGTTTTTTCTATATATGTATACGTTTTGTTGTTTTTTTATATTTTTTTTATATCATGATTGTAAAGATATTGTTAAAACCAGTTGAACGGCAAAATTAAAAACATTTTTAGTATTTAACAAAGCTTGATAAAAGTTAGATAAATTTCATCATTTTCATTTTACTGCGCCACCAATGTTAAAGCAAATGCGATTATTTGTGGCAAACGGGTATTTGTTTCGCATATTTACATGATGAATAAATAATCGGGTACCTAATGTAAAACGTACAAAAAACACAAAGCAAGAGAAAAAAAGATGCTATCGTGACAAGTTAGCCTTCATAATTTTAATCTGTTAAAAATAAAATAAAAAATTCAATGGACACAGTAGTGTGACTAAAACAGTAGGGCAGTGTAGATCTTTATTAACAACAACATCAACAAAATCAACTTGTCTAATTAATTTTATTGTTACACACTTAAATGCAAAAGATATATTTATTAAATTTCATGGGTACTAATGTGTATGTATGTATATATCTAAATATATATATGTACAATAAGTGCAAATACTAAATTTCATCAAAAATTCTAATTAACCAGGATAATACAAAGCAAAAGTTAGGACTGTGTTGGTAAGCGTGGCTTCTAACAAATTTCTGAAAAAGATTCTATTTAAAAAAGATTCAATGTAATTCTTCTTTATCAAATATTCATTTTTAAATGCTTCATATACCTCAGTTATTTAAGTATATAACTGTTTGTGCGTGGAAAATATTATAACTGTTTCTAATATTATAAAAATTTTTAACTTCCAACTTTTTATCTAAGAAATATACTTGATTTAATTGTTTGCAAGATTTTTTTAAATCCATCAGTGCTGATTTCGAAAACCGGAATTGATTTTTTTATTGCAGTTTTCGATTTTTCTAAGGAGAATTTTTTCAAATGATTTTAACGTAATCAATAACTAAGAAAAGGATCAACGTGATATTGTTTCGTGATGATCTAGTAAATGTCTCACTTGATTGAATTCAAAATGCTCAATTGGCTCAAGCAAAAGGCAATCTGGAAAGATGAAGGGTTAGATAAACGCCCAAATTTTTGTATGAAATGGCCACCAAACCGAACTTTTATAGAACTCTAATATCTTCAACCATTTTTTTCTTTTGCCAAGAACTCACTCAGAAAAAACTTGGAAAACCGAATTCTTTCTAAATGAAATGTTAGCGTTTTATTATTCTCTAAATTTCATCTAAAATTTGATGGTTTCACTTAAAATTGCAAATAGTAGCAATTTACATTAAAAAACTATTAATCTAAAATATATTAACGTAATGAATTTACTAACAGAACATTTATTTATAAATTGAATAATATTAAATCAACAATAACTGATAACATTTGAAAATTCGACCGAATCTTATAGGCAACTCTTACGTAAATCGCATCAAACGATGAAAGTGATTTGCCTCATAAGAAATTTAGCAGAAGAGCCGCTTTTAAGTACAAAGAGAAACTTTCACGACACAATAAAACTTCAGTTTATAATCAATCGCATCCTAACTGACCCCTCCAGCCATGCTTTGTTTTGCTTTTATCTATTATTGTTATAGGTATCAAAAAATATTTAAATAATAGCTCTCAATTAAAAATTCTTACAATTAGTAAAACAAAACTATTTAAATTTTATTAAAAGCAAAATGAAAACAATCCCGTTAAATTAAGACAATAATCAATTTGAATAAAACTTAACGGAATCAAAAAAGAAATTTGTTTTTGCACATATTGTCATCTGCTGCAGTTCACTGGCATCTATTCCTTATAGGCAACTCTTACGTAAATCGCATCAAACGATGAAAGTGATTTGCCTCATAAGAAATTTAGCAGAAGAGCCGCTTTTAAGTACAAAGAGAAACTTTCACGACACAATAAAACTTCAGTTTATAATCAATCGCATCCTAACTGACCCCTCCAGCCATGCTTTGTTTTGCTTTTATCTATTATTGTTATAGGTATCAAAAAATATTTAAATAATAGCTCTCAATTAAAAATTCTTACAATTAGTAAAACAAAACTATTTAAATTTTATTAAAAGCAAAATGAAAACAATCCCGTTAAATTAAGACAATAATCAATTTGAATAAAACTTAACGGAATCAAAAAAGAAATTTGTTTTTGCACATATTGTCATCTGCTGCAGTTCACTGGCATCTATTCACTCTCTTAATCCAAATATAAAAGACAAATCCTCTCCAATATTTACTTTAAACTTGAAATTTTGAAATGATAAAAACAAAAAAAAAATTGAAAGGGCAAATTTCTAATTTAAAAAGTATTGAATATACATTCAGGTTTGATTTAATTAAATCTACCTGGGGTCAATGAAACATTAAAAAATGAGATCTATATATTTTCATGAGAATGCTGTAAAACTGCTTTTAGTTTTGTAAATTAAAAGTGCCAAGTGTTTAGTATGTTTTCTAGTTGCTGAATGAAATGAAATATATGTGAGTGAAATTTATTAACAATTCTTTTGAAATACATATACCAAAGCCTAAACAGCCATTTGTTTTACACCTTTGTTACCTATTTTCACACATCGTAAAGTCCTCACAATTGTTTAAATGAAGGGGAAAAAGAAAATTTGGAAGACGATTACTGCTGCTTGGTAGAGGTGATGTATTGTTATTTGTTTTGACGTGCACTGACGTTTTCTTTTATTTTAGTAATTTTTTGTTGTTGTTGTTGTATTAGATAGTCAAATATGTATCGAGCTCAAGTTATTACTTCATATCTAGAAACAGTAAATAAAGCCTATTTAAATTTTAAGTTAATTCAATATTTTATATATTAAATATTCAGGCAAATTTCAACAAATCATCCAAGGCAGAAAGTAGCTTGGGAGTCTATAATACATCTACTTAGGTGTATCATTTTTTATTATGTATATAGGTATTAATATCTTTTATTGATATTTTTAGGAAAAAGTAAAACACGATAAGAAAACTGCTACGCTCACAGAACAAAATTAAACTTAAAGTAAACTAAAATAAAGAAAAATTAACAACGATAAACAAAATTTTTTTCCCATTTGGAATTATCTAAATGAAAACAATTAATCCATTAACCAAAAAACAAGCAAATATTGACAATCGTCAATATAGTTACTAGCACTGTATCCAAAAATTTGGCCGCTATTGATAGAGTAAAAAGTTTTCAATATTTATTTTGTGTGCCTTTTACAGTTGCTTCTTATTTTACATGAGCATTTATTAATGTAAACATTTTCTTTTTTATATTACATTTAAATAAATAATTTTTGTTTTATTCAAATACTAAAAGACGGTTTGTACTTTATTGATACAACTTATATGAAATTTTTATAAATATTTGCTTCGTTATTTAAGTGTAAAAACCTTTTATATGTAGCTTTTAGGAACATTTAAGTTTAAGGTTAGCATAACTGGCTATTTTTTGATTGTTTTAGTTTTTAAGTAAATTTTATAAATTCAAACAATTTGTTAAGCTTTCAATGCTATATAGAAACAATAGTGCCTTTTTTTAACTTTAACAAACTTTTTTTTATTTGTTCTTTTATATAAAAATTTTTTTTTTATTATAATATATTTAAAAATAAAATTACAACATTTTTATCAATTGCTGAGATATTTAGTTAAATCTAATGAAACAATAGATTTTTTACACATAAAAATTTCAAAGAAAGTTAACTAATTTAAAAGAGCTTTATGGTACTATAAATTGAATGCGCATTGTAATTCCCATTGAATAGCATTCAAGTTATAAATTTCTCTTATATAATGAACTTTTCTATTTTCTTATTTTTGCTTTACTAGACTCAAGAATCATTATTTTTATATAAATTATTTTATTTATTTAATTAATTAAGCTTAATGTTCTCTTTTATTATTTTTCAAGATTCTTTAAACTAAATTTACTATAATTCTCCAATAAATCAAAAATTGAAGTAATAAAACCTTCATTATCTTGTGTAGTAGTTATAGTATACTACAAATAGTTTTTGGGCAATATTATTCCTTTTGATCTAACTTTCTATTATATGTACTTTTAATTTTGTTTTTGTTGATTTCTTTAATTTAAATTATCTATATTATCAATGAATTGAAGAAAATATGTTTAATAATTAGTTTCTTTAATGATTTTTTATGACAATGGTATTAAAGGAGATAGATGCGAAAGGGGATTAATAAAGAAAATTATGACGTATTAAGCTTACAAATATTTTTTCCAGATTAATAAAATTTCCAAGTAATTGACATTAGGTTATCATCACGGAAATGATATGTTGAAATGCGCTCCAATTTAATGCTGTACGCAATTTCATGTAACATATATTATTCGCGTTATACAGGAATCTATTGTAAATCTTCCGAGTAGTTGTTTTTAGTTAATAAACAGGATCAACCGATCTGGTTTATTGTCTAAAAAAATTTTGCTTCCTTAAATATTTTGTAATGTTGCAAATTTTAAATAGAACACTTTGAATATGTACTTACTTATAGACCTTCACATGATGTCGTAAAAATGATGTGAGAATAATTTTATTTTCGTATCGAATGTTTGGAAGGCTCTTTAGTATAAACTCCACCCATAAAGCACCTCATTCTCTAATTTCATTTTTCTTCATTAACTTTTTCTTATTAAACTTATTTTCTACGGAAATTAAATATTTTTGCAATTAATTTAATTGCAGATGAAAGAATTTAAGACGTATTTAAGAAAAGCTCTTATCTTTAAAGCAATGAATAATTTTTATTTTGCTTGGCTTAGTTTGCTTAAAGACGAACCAAAACAAATGTCAAGAGAGTTGTTGTTCTATGTCCATGTGTTTGTGTTTTTCGGTTTTTGCTAGTGTAAAAAAGAAAAAAAAGTAAATCATTTTCATCCTATAATTATGACAAATAGTTACTTTTACATGAAATCCCTTTTTTTTCGTTTGCAAATCTTTCTATTTAAATCTTTCGATTCTAAAATAGCTTTTTCCTTGCTAAAGTTCAAAAGAAATAATTTTCTTTTTTTGGTAATAATAAACTTTTTATAAATTATTATCAACAAAGTTTAAAGCTGATAACCTTTTGATTTATTCTAAAAACACAAAACAACTTTAAAAACTTTAATGTGTTTTGATTAGCCATTAGTTAGTATTTAGAGTTAAATTGAAAAACAAATATTAGCAACAAATTATATAGCTAATTGCTTATTTTATTTGTGCTAATTTGTTATAGTCTCCGTTGTTGTTTCTTTTTTTTATTATATTGAAAGCAGAGACTGAGTTAATTTGCAATTATTTTCAAAAGATTGACTCCGTGATATGACCAAATTACCTACTGGATATTTCAATCCTTGAATATAAAATTGAAACCATTAAAATTTTCTTTCATTACCCGCAACAATTCTGAAATAATGTAACTAATTTTTTTATGCACTTCATTATAGGCTTAAGGTTAACCTCTTCTAATGCTGAGTTTAACGCAATAAAACAAAAATTAATGAAAATCCAAACATTTATTGATTTTATCAGTTGCAACAAAAAATTATTAAAATTTTTTTAGTGTTTGAGATATTTTAATTAAAACTCTTCTTACAATGCATGAACATAAAATAGTAGCACCACTAGATGTTGGTGTCTAGTGGCCATTTATCGATCAATTGTGCACATCGATAAAAAAAAAAACTTTATCTCAAAATGTTTTGCCTGAGCAAAAAACATTATTAGGCCAAAGTCCTTTTGTTTAAGCAGAACGTGTCTTATGAAGAATCCATACAAAATTTCCGTCGTTGTATTGTAATAATGTGTATAAGCTTCGGTGGAGAATGGGTATTACTGGAATTATTCATTTGTTTTGGAAACAATAACATCCCAGAATTTTAAAAAGTCAATTTTTTTCATTAACAAGGAGACCGTACAGCTGTTGACTCCGCGTTTTGGCACTATATTTTTTTTTGGTGATAGATCTCACTTATAGTAATAAGTAGTATGATATATCTAAAGTATTCTCAAGCCAATCAGAATAAAACTTAAAAATACAGCTTTGGGAAGTTCCGCCAATTGCATTGTCTTTAATCTGTATTTCTGAAGTGGTTTGACGTGATTTCTCAAAATTTAATCAAATATTAAAACTGTATTTAAAAAATTTGATCTCTTTTGTACATAAATCAAAGTAATGAAATATTTAAAAATTATAACAAATTTTACTTTAAATTTTAACTTGTTATTTATTTATTTATTAGTTCAAAGTAGCTTCTGAGATTATTTTGTTCATTACTCATTCTTAAACTAAGTTTAGTGAAAGAATTTTACTCTACTTTATTTTTATTAGTTTTGTTGCTGACTACATGAATTCAAGCTATAAGGAAAACCTTAAAAACTTTTATTCAGTGCTCCACTCGTGACTATATAAGAAAACATTTGATGTTTATGAAAAATTGAACACAAAGGTAAAGTAAATTTTTAATACAGCCACGTTGTGGAGAAATCATTTTTATTGGTAATGCAGCAGTTGTTTCTAAAGAGTAAAAATTTTGCTAAATTTGTTTTGAATTGCGTGAAAAACTTGATAGTGTTTCAAGGCTTTTAAGATATCATTTTTCTTTCTAGTATTTTCAGATTCCATTATTGTCAACTGGAAATTGAAAATTCAAGATTTTAAAATTTAAATTTATTAAATTTTATGTAGCCGAATGGGATAAAATTTGGTAATGTTTCTAAGATTGAAATTTTGGTTTCGTATTTAAATTTTTAATATTGATTCATACGCTCAATATAAATTATTAATTGAAAATAGAAAATAATGCATCCATTTTTTTTGCAGAACCGTTACATGGACGGAAAGCTTAAATTCTATTTAAAAGTTTTTTTTTTACTATTATGGCAGTGTCTTAAATTCATTTATAACCGCTAGCGAGTAAACATGCCTGGTTTAATTGAGTTCTTAGCGTGCCAATAACTATACCAAAGTCTACCTAGCCGATAATTTTATGTGCTAAGACATTCAACGTTGATTATGTAATAAAATATTCACAAAATAGTTATTGTTGTACTCAAAACTGCTAATTATTTATTTTTACGAGTGTCACGTATCGACATATAAAAGTAAAAATTATTCAAGTTAAAAAAAACTACATACTATACTACTGCATATACAATTGTTGCATTTAGGCTTTTACACAGATAGTAATTTGGAAATTTTGGAAATTGGAAATTTATTAAAAATATTTTCTTCTGGAAGTAAAAACGTAATGTAATACTTTTTACAGATGAAATCAAAATTTTTGTTTGAGCTGATCGCTACAGTGATATATATAAAATAGATTGTTTTAATGTTCCATTTCGAACAGCGAATAATTTTGTTCATAATTATTTCCTGGCCCTAATAATATATTTGGGTGTTAGTATTTCAGCCAAAGTTCTAGATTATCATTGAAGAACAGAGTACCTTTCGAATTTACTAACGTTTTATAATTAAAAACAAAACAAAAAAATAATGACTCTTTCTCCGGGTGTAGGCAGAAAATTTGAAAATAAGCATTCTAGTTTTAAAGGCTGTTTTAAAAAATTTTTTCTCGGAGTTATAGCACCTAATTGGTTTTATTAATTGAGACTATATCCCATAATTTCTACCTTATCACTTATTATAAGCATATAGAAGTTACAATTTAAGGAGTTTCTATTAATATTTTTCCGTTGTACTATCCCAGCTAGAATATTAATCTTTAGTGGGTTTTTCATGCTTTATCATAATACATGCGTAATTCATCCATGCAGAAAACTAGCAGAATGTAGCCATGATGCCGAAATCAACGGACTTTCTGTGCTTTTGTTATTGAAATTTTAGCGAATTTCAACCGTTTAAAGTTTATCAATTTATTCTTGGGATACCTTGTATAAAGTTAAAGCAATTTTCAATTATATTATTGTGATTCTCAACTTAATTTATTAAAAGCTAACCTATTTATTTCTATTAAGACTCTTAATTTTATATTAAAAGGCTTTACATATAAAATAATAACTTTTGACATATGCAGACATTAAAGAATAAGTCATTAAATTCTTTGGTAATTGCTCTGCACAAACAAACTCCAGCAATCTTTAGACACAGTAATTTGTATCTTATGCATTTAAAGTAAATTAAAATCTATAAAAAAATTTCATATTTGTTAGATGGTTGAATTTTTCATATATTTTCATATTAAAAAGTTATTTGTCTAAACGCAAATTTTAATGAACACTATAACCGATGAATTTTGTGTTTTTTCTTGCAAATAGCATTAAAATTTTGTAAAAAAATAATATATGAATAATTGAGCTAAATATGCTTGAATTTTAAGCTTCATTAAAAGTTAATTTGACCAGCATAGCTATTTCCATTGCAACAAAAAATACTGCTAGACAATATTAGAAGTAAAAGTAGGATAAACCAAGGTCAGTAAAGGTATGAAATTTGCTTAAATGGCCACCTTTATAATTATATGTGTTCAACTTTCATTTGATTAGAGGCCAGCTGTTAGCTACTATTATTTTATAACTGAACATTAGTTTTATTTTTCTTTTATATTTTATGGATAACAATTGTTGGAAAATTGTATATGCCACAAGTTATATATGAACACGTGTTTTGTGAAAGTGCGGGAAATTAACCATCAAAACAAACAGTAGGCCCAAAACTATATTTAAATTTTAATCGATAAATATAGTTGATATTTTTTTTTATTTATAGAAATGGTAGTTCCTTGTAGTAAAAATAAATTAAAATGTTTTTATGTTTATTTATATAATTGGACTTGTTTTTGCCAGCATGTGTTGTGGGTAATTGATTTTAATTGCTTTTTGGAGTAGTAGTAAAATAATTTTTGTATTTAGTTGAGTTAAACTGTTTTTTCAAGTAATATATAAATTTTTGTAAATTTTCATAATAGTTTAAGAGAAAATTAATGTCAGACATTTATTGAAAGTTTAATTAGTGAAACTATGGCCCTACTATATTTAAAAAGAAAAATGTTGTTACTTTCTATGTGATTATTTTTGCATCGTATGTTTTTTGGATACATTTCCAATTACATGAATTTATATGAAAAAAGAAGAATTTATCTCCAGGAAAACATATTTTTTATACGATTAATATTAAAAACAAAACACAAAAATGTACTTTTTAAAAAACCCCGTGTGAATTATGTCAGCTAAATTTTTTGTCTATTTCTTAACGAATCGCATAAGCACAACGTTAGCCTTCATCAATTAAGGTATTTCTTTTAATTAACTTATAAAATAAGATGATAATCAAAATCTTTAAATGAATTATGATTTTCAACTTAATTAAAATTTATGCAGCTAATTTATAATCTACTTTTCTTTGCAATCCATTGAATTTTTTGTTAAATACCACGAATTTCAATTGGGAAATAATAACTAATAAAATTTGTTTGAGGTGCATATTTTGTACCTTTTTAATTATGATCTACAATAATTCAAAATAACCGCTAGTTTACGAGTAAATATCAAATGCTAGATGGACAACCCTATAATTATAGTGTGAATTCTTTTATTCCCTGTTCTTCGTCTTGGTGTATAGCTGTGAGTTAAAGTCTCCGATTAGCTTAAGAGACAGATTGCTAATCATTTCTTTTTTTTGATTGCATTTGGCCTTGCCACACCAAAATGAATTTGGAATATATAACCTCAAGGATCACTAGTCAAATTACACACCGCTTGAAAATCCTCGAAAAATTCAAAACTATTGCTTTTTTTTTTTTTTTTTTTGACTCAAAAAGAGATTCTGTTTTTTAAATAAGGTGATTAAAAAGTTGACTTCAACTCAAGTATCAAACATTTTTTATGTTAAAATCGCTGAATAATGGTAAATAAATTTTAAAAATTTAGTAAATGTTTGAGCAGATTGTCGATTATTAAAACCAGATGAAATTTTAAGGATGTATTCAGGTTAGTATTTGACCGAAATTTTTCTTATTGTTAGTATCACAATTTTACGTTATATCGGGTATTTTTTGGAAATAGTAAAGTAGAGAGTCATGTAAAACTGTTACTAAATTATAATTGGAACTAAATGAAGGCCTGGGAAGAAACTTTTAGAGAGTTCACTTTGTTTCGTTTTTGTCGTTTTTGTCGTTTTTTCTTTTTTTGAGTCTTTACGACTTGCTGAGTAATCACGGATTAAGGGCTTTCATTAAAATTTATATCAGAGAAATTAAATTAATGAAATATAAAAATTAGCAAAATTGCAAAAATTAAGTAAGACAAAATTTGTCGGAAATTAAAGTCTATCCTTCATAAAAATTAGAAATTGATAATTAGTGTAAAAATTATTGACAGTCTTTTAAGTAAGCTAGTTTTTTCGTTAGCTTTCATCTTAGAATAATTAATTAGGGCCGATTGATTCAAGCCAAAAATTTAATTAGTAATTCTAAAGTCAATAAGTAAACAATTTAAATGGTATTTTGTGATAAATTAATTAAAAAATTAGCAATAAAATTATTTTTACTAGTGTTTTGGGCTGTTTAACTTCCCTGTTCAAATGACTAAACTAAGCTGCTCTACTTTAAGTTTCTACTCCTTTTCATCCATTTGGCTGTAGTGTACTTCATGCGAGATTGATGACCCGGGTTTTATTAGGAATTCCACAAATATTTTACTATTTGTCTTTTTTATTTATCCCTAATTAATTTTACAATTGAAAACATAATACAAAAGTTAAATTTTTTCATAGGGAATAAATTGTGGGTCAAAAGTAATCTTATTACAATGTTATATTTTTTCTATACTTGAGGTAGTAAAATTTTCAAAAAATTAAAAGTTCAACAAAGCAAAATTTCAATTTAACTAATTAACTTTAAGAACAATTTAAATAAATAAAACGAGAATTAAAATTCGTACGTTAACCTTGTGAACTTTATTTCAACGCTGGAAACCTAAAAATCAGTGCCAATTTTTATAAATTGCCATCAGCATTGCATCAAGAAAATACTTGTAAGGTCAGGCTTTTAATTTGTTAGGTTCAACAAGAGGAATATTGACTGATGATGCCAAATATAATACACAAAGAATTTAGTTTATCTTTAGTGGCAAAAAATAAATTCTAGTTTTTCTTTCTTGTATTTATGTTAAAACTTATCTTAATTTCATAATTTTTGTAAATTTTTTTCTCTATTTGATGTGAATTTTATGATGATACAAGGTTCTACACGAAAGGCAGATAGTTTCTAAAAAATTATCAATTTTAATGCTTTTGTTGTAGGCATTTTTCAAGTTAATTTGTTTGTCTTTTTTAATTTATCTTTACATATTTTAATTTTGAAGTTCATGAGTTCATTTAGCTCTCTTATGCGTGTACTTATTTGAAGGTCTAAAAATTCTTTATAAAAAAGCTCTTTAGCCAATTTTATTTAAGAATTGTAGTTTTCTTCAAAAGTGCTTGTAGTAAAATGTTTCAATTTGATCTAAAGTTCTTTTGTATGCCTTTGATCAAAGCTTTGATCAAAGTTAAATATGGCGTCAGGGGTTTATCTACTAGATTAACTTTTGTCAAATTAATTTTTGTGAAAAATGACTTTTTTATCAATAGAAGAAGTATTCTGGTATTGCCTGTAAAACAAGAAAAGGAACACAATGTTTCTGAAAGAAAATGTATTTTTCATGTTAGTATACAAAAAAATGTATTAGCGGAAATGATTAATAGCAAAACAAAAACTAGTTCAATACATTTACTATAACTGGATTTAGAATTAGAATCGCAAACTTCTCTGCACTATTAGCCAAGATTTTTTCATTAAGTTAAAAGTGTGTTGTTATTACAATTCGGAAATCTTTTTTTGTAAAATAAAAATATCAAAAACTTCTGAAACAATGAAATTTGCATTTCACAGCTGAAGGATCTTGTGAAATTTGAAATTGAATTAGTGCATATATACTGCACAAGAAACTATTAATTACATAAAACTTGGCAATTTCCTTAATTAATGCTTTGGGTTAAGAAACTTCAAAAATAAAGCTAAATAAAAAAATACTTAAAAGTCACTAACAGCAACCATTTTAATAAGCAGTGTGAAAGTCGATGAACTTCCTGCTGGCAAGATTTCGTAATATTCAAGAAAATGAGTGCCATGGTCGCAGTTACACTTTGATTGTCGCTCATCATTTCAAACTTACGTTACTTTTAATTTTTATTTTCAATTGCTGCAATTTCTATCAAATAGAGGTCTGTTGAGGCTACTGTTTGTTAAAATTAGTGTTCACAAGTCTATTTATTAATTGCTCAAATGGATTTAGTGGAACATCAAACTTATGTATGTACAAATTTTTTATTTTATTTGTAGTGTCTTTTCTTCTTATATTTATTAGATATATATATTCCATTTAATTCTAAGTTTTGCTCCAATTGCTTGTAGAATAGTTAAAAAAAATTTATGATTGGCTTCTTTGTTAGTTCAGTTTAGTTTTATATCCATAAAATATCAGCTTTCCTAGCTTATTTTTATTTCAATAAAAAGACTTGTAATGCAATAACTCGTTTATTTTAAAACTTAGCCAATAATCTTACAAAATTTTGAGAGGGTAATGGTTGTAATACCTTGTAACTATTGAGAATCTTTGATTCAAACTGTATACTTTCTAAATTATTTACACGGCATATAATGTTGCGAATTTTACAAATCAGAGAGTTACGAAGTTTCGTAGCTCTCTGAGGTAGTTAATTTGTAGCTTCTCGCTTGCCTTACACTCAAACGCATCTATTGATTTTTTAAAAAATATCTTCATTGTATCCTGACTTCCTCGGGTAAAACATCATATTCTAGAGTAGCCGCAAATAGTTTCTGTTCTGCCTACCTTTTGCCTTATAAAATCGCTATGATGGTCATTTTCTGTCATTTCTGATAAAGTTTTCATAAGTATGGAGAAATTCTTATATGAAAAATTCACTGGTGCGCATTTTTCCGACTAAGATAAAAGTAGAAAACTGTGTTATCTTTTGTACTGAAATTTTCTTTATTTTCAATTTTATCATATTTTTTGATATCACCGAATCCACTTGTGAAGATTCTACAACATTTTATTCCTTGATAAATTTAGCTTTTAAATAATTTCCTATGAATTTTAAATTCTTATAATGCTTTTCAAAAGAACCTGTTTGGACTTTTAATCTTTTACAAAAAAGAATGTAAAATGATTTCGCTGACTAACTGATTCACAACAGTTACATTGCTACATGTAATTTAGTTGCAATATATTTAGACTTGAACTTAATAATAAAGCCCACATTGAAACTTCCGGTAGTAATTTCACCAGTTTTTTTTTTGTGTTTTTTCAACAAAGCACTAAAATGGGCCTAATTATAGATAACTTAGTGTATTTGAAGCGAAATCTGTGAGAATTACATAAAATTTCTTTATTGTTTGTAATAAAAACGACCCCAGATTAACGATTTTTTTACCAATTTGTTAATAACAATTTCACTTGCATCACTTGAAGGGAATTGAATCAAAAAAATTTTAATTACCTTGAATGATTTACCAGAAAACTAACACTATTGATTGATTATAAGTCATATTACATAAATAAAGAAATATATTTTGTTCTTGTTTTTAAATGTTTGAATTTCTCTCTTAAAAAACACTGTTTTATTGTATCTGGGAAATAACTTCTCATATTTTTATCTCAGAGTTTGTGTTCAGATAATAAGTAATGATCAAACAGAGGCTTTCAATAACAATTGTCAAAAGCTAAATATAATTCCAACTATCATTTCTTACTTCGTTTAATATCGTCTTTTGGTCAGCTTTTTTTCAAAAGATAATTAATCTCACATCCGTCTTGAAGTGCATTCAGCCTTAATATTTTGCATAGAATTCAATTCAGTATAAATTATTTGTGTGTCAGCGATAAGAATGCAGTTGCATGACCTTATCCAATGTTAAAAGATTGCTTGAAAATACTTTATATATAAATATATATAATATATTGGATATTTGTATCTTTAGTGAAATAAATCATCTTTGAATTAACCTTAAAGTATATTTGAAATATAAAAAAGAAACCAAACATAATACTTGCTGAAGTTTATTGCTCTCTCATAGACTTGATAAGAATTCCAAATTAACAAACTTGATTTGATAATTTTTAATTATAAATACTATTTCATTTATGTAATTAAACTTTGAGTAAGCAGTAATTTCATTTGACATTTATCTTTTTCTTAACTTCTTTTAGATTAAAACTTGTACCAGAATTAAGCTAGTGTCACTGGCGTTTTTGTTGAAATTTGATCATAAAAAATAAAAACTTCTGATATAAGAAATGTCAACGTTAATGTTTTGGAATAAGCAGAATGCTACTAATCAAAATAATGAAACAAAAAATGGAAAAAGAAATTGGTTACATACACCAGATGCTTTAGTAAACGGTCATGTTGTTTATCTAGTCAAAGTAAGTAATAAAACAAAAACAAAAAGTATCTGATAAGTTTTTAGTTTTAATTTTTTTTTTAAAATGGTACCTTTGGTTATTCAAATTCAAGTTATTAGTTTTTATCATTCATTTAATGAAATTATTTTCGATTATGTGTAATATAATCAAATAAAGTAAGTAGACCCACATCAAACTTTATAAAAAAATTATTTAACCATTTAGATGTTTAATGATAAAATTTTTTATTGTTTTTTTATTTTTAATAATTAAATAAACAATTCATAACTTACTTTGAACTACGTTTGAGTATACACGAAGTATCAAACTAATATTTTCATAAGACCGGGAGGTAAAGAGAAACAGAAAAAATTTTTAAATTTGCAACAACTTTTATATGCGCCTTAATATATTTCGGTTATTCGCTAACTGTGTTTCCAATTCTGATAAAAACTTGTATGTGAATAAGATTATTATCATATACATATTTTCTTAAATTACTTATTAGTATGAGTATCCTACAGATTTTTCCATTGTTCATGTGTTTTATCTGTTAACCATGAAAATAGAAACTTTTTTTTAGCTAGTTATCGATTTGGACGAAACCTTGTGTAATATCTTTGTCTCACTTCCTTGGATAATTTACGCTGGAATCAAGCCAATTGTATTACATGCTGCATGCTTTAAGATCATTTTGTTGTGCTTGAAACATGCTTTACCCGGAAATGATTTTTTGTCTTCATTTAAGCGTCAGGTTTGGTATCCATCGAATTCATAATTTTTCACTAATAAGCTACAAAAAGACCAGACACTTTTTAATCTTAATTTATCAATTGTTATTTTTTTGCTAATTTTAGTTTCTTGGAAACACAACCGTTGAACAAGCCAAAGGAATCGAAGTAGTCAAAGATGCTATTCGTCGGCTGCAATTCGCACAACAAATGAAAAAAGCAGAAACTGGTAATAATCCAAAAACAAAAAAAGTTGAAATCACTGTAAGTGTTGATGGTGTTGCTATACAAGAACCAAGAACACAAAAAATTCTACATCAATTTCCATTACACAATATATCTTATTGTGCTGATGAAAAGGGTGTTAAAAAGTTCTTCAGTTTTATCGCAAAAAATACTCAAATTCCACAGCCAATACAAAATGGTACAATTAATACAACAATGAATGGCCATACTGACGAGGGTCATGAATGTTTTGTTTTTATATCAAGTAAATTGGCATCTGATATAACTTTAACAATTGGGCAGGCATTTGATTTAGCTTACAGGTGAAAAAATGCTTTATTATTTTTTTTAAAATACATACTTATTTTTGTTATCTTAAGACGCTTTATGAACGATGGCGGTAAAACTTCTGAGCTATCAAAAATTCAAACACAAAATAAACATTTGGAAAAAACTGTTTCATTATATAAACATCGTCTTAAGGAATTATCTGATCTAGTCTCACGTGCGGATATTGAAAAACTTATGTCGCGATTGGGAATACGAGATTTATATGAGGTGCCAATCGAGAATGGTGTTTTAGAGAATCATATCAACAATATTAACAGAAGCCAAATAAATGAGTCAGGTATGTTGAAAAAAAATCATTTTTGCAGGTTTTTTCGAAGAAAACATCTTTTAAAGCTTTTGTTATATCTTGTAGATTGAAATATCTTATTTTCTTTTAGAAAATCTAATTAACAATAACGAAGATAAACTTCTGATTGAAACTTCTAATAAAACATTTGCACCACTTATTCCACCACGAAATTTACAAAATCAAATTAATAATACATTAGAAGCATTGAAGCCAGGTGGACAAAAGTTAGAAGAACTATTATTAAACTCTGATTCAGATAGTGATTTTGATCCACGAGCAGAAGAAAATGAAACTGGTAATAAAATGACGAATGATCTATTTGGTTTTGAGCCACCAAAGTCATTTGGTCAACAATTGTTTGCAAATAATAACAATAACAATGTTAATTATAATAATAATAATAATAACAATAATAATAATAATAATAATTTAACAAATGGTAATACGCAAGCAATGAGTCCGCCACCCTTATGTAAGTTTACTAAAATTCTTTTACTTTGAATAAACAAATAATTCATAACTTTTGTTGGTATATTTTAGTAGCCCCACCACCAAAAACTGCTGTTCCTAGAAGAAATGTCCCCAATGGTGCCAATAAAACTGGAAGCCAAGATTTATTTGGATCTACACCATTCAGTCCGAATTCAACACTTTTCGATGTAAGTTTTCATTTTAAGGGCTTTTTTCTAGACTGAATATAATTTTAATAAAATTTTTAGTTATTTTTTTAATTAAGATACACTAGCCTGATTAAGATACACTAATCTGCTACAGTTTTCTTCTGCAATGAGTTTTGGCTTACATTAGTTTATTAAATTTAGTGAAAATAAATTTAAAATTGTATTACATGCAGTGGCCCTGAGAATTATTCGTACACCACCAAACTGATAGAATTGATGTATGTATGCTTGATTTGGGCAGCAGCTAAGAACTAATAAAATGACAGGAATATACTTTAATAACTAAACTAAAATTTATGTATCTTATAAGGTGATAGAAACATTTATTTAGAAAATATATAAATAGATTTTATTTCATTCTTATAACAAAGATCACAAAATTATTTTAAAATTAAAATTAACACATTATAAGCGTGTTATGTTGCAGTGGCATAACGAAGCAAAATCTAATAGACAAATAAGTGAAGTGATAAGTAGAAGTAAATCGACAATTCAGTATATATTTAAAAAAATAAAAAAATGTGGAATATGTTATAATTATCATAATGCAGGTTGTCCAAAATTTTTAACTAAACGTACGAATAAATCTGAGAGCCACTGTAAGTTGTTAAATATATCCAAATAAACTTTAATGAAAATATAATTGGAAGAAAACAGCTTCATCTCATAGCCAAATCAAGTTATGGTAATTTGTCATACTCTTCGCGAGTTAAATCGGTGTAGATTTTTTTGATTTTTTATTTGAAAATCTAGTTATCGTACAATTATTTCAATTTTCCTGGACCAAGGAATCGAACTTTATTCAGATTGAATACTTAATCTAGAATCATAAAAAATAAAAAGAACTTTTGATTTTTGACTTCATAAAGTTCTATTTATTTGAATGATCATTCTTGACAATTTGTTACTTTTTAAACCAAAACTTTTTCCAAATTACTTATGTTAATTTACTTATTCAAAAAAAGTGATAAGTTTTACGAACTTGTCATCATTCCGGGAATTTTAATTAAATCTTTTTAAATAGATTAAAATCCTTGAAATCTCCTTTAGTTCAAGTTTTTCCAGGTCAAATGTGATAAACTGTGAATTTCCACTCTTTAACACAGATTTTAGATATCTATTGGTTATTCTTTTTTCTGATGGCTCGGGTCATACATATCAGGCTAGTCATAAATTTAAATTTAAAGTATTAAGTAGAAAATTTCTAAAATAAACTGTAAAAATAATACACTTTTATGCTACCTTGGCCATGTAGCAGTTAAGGCTTGAATATACTGAAAGGCATGCGTTTTGTAGTTACATCACAATTTACTAGAGATTTCAAAGGTACTATAACATCAATGTTTAGAAGCACTCTGATTAGGTAAATAATATTTACAGTAAGTAATCAGACAATTCAAAAAATTGTAAGCTCCATTTCTGAAAATTATCTTGATCGACTTTAAATTTTCAAACTATTAAAAAAATTTATGCTGTTAACGTTTTGGTTAACCAAACATTTTGTTCGCATTTCTGACGATTTTTAATCAAAATTTTGTAAAGTTTCAAAATATTTTTTGAAGAAGAACATACTTTCAGGGGCTTATAAAATTAAACTAACAATTAGTTATATATTTAAAAAGACTCTTAGGCGTACTGTTTTAATTATTTTAAAAAAAATGTTCATTTTATGCATAAATTCGATTAAAAATCCTTTTCAAGTGCATTCGTTTAAATAATATGCACTATTTATAAATGGATTTTTTTAAACAAATATATTGATATAGTTATTTTGAAAAAATATTTAATTTGAAAAGTAAAAGATTAAGCGAATTGATTGGTATTAAGTGGGGGCGAATGTGAACTGAATTTAATCTAGATTTGATTACAAAAATATTCTTCGGCAGAATTTTAGCTGTGTTTAAAAATGTTTATTTAAAAAGAAATTGCTAAAAAGTTAAAATGTAATTATTTTACATCTATAGTAACTAATTGATCTTTCTAAAAATTTTCCACGTATAAGAGTATTAATACTTTTAATACTTTTACTTACAGTGTATGAAAAATTCGTACGTCAATACGTCATGATAGTTTTTTGATGACCTGATAGTTTTCAGGTTTCAGGTTTTTTTAATATATTACATTATATTATATTTAATTTTCATATACAAATTAGCCATATAAAAATCAGATTTTTAGCAAGATAGCTTCATAATGATGCCTAACGGAACTTCTATTTGAGAAAACGTTATTTGCATTTTTTTTTATATTCCTACTATTAGCTTTCAAAATGTATGTAAAAATCTTCAATTGTTCATAAAATCTTTTCTATTCATCCAATCAAGTTCAAATAAATTTGGTTGTGTTGGGAGTGCATGACAATTGATGTTAATATAGTTAGTTCAAATATTAATTCATTAATTATATTTAATAAACTAATTTTTACTTTTATAAGAGAGAAATTCAGAAAATTGAATGAAACGAATTCTGAATTCAGAAAAAAATAAATCTCACTGAATGGGAATGAATGAGAAATATAAGTAGGAATATACTTTCAAAAAATTAAGTTATGGTTTATGGTTATTAATTATGGTTATGGTTTATATTATACAAAATTATTTAAAATGAACTTTTATGGATATCCCTGAACTTCAAATGTCAAACTTATTATCAAGAATTACTTAGACGTAGTTATACCTTGCAAGTTCAATAACCTCTGAAACTCATGCTCCTTAAACTGTTTTTTCACATAAATGGAAATATTTTGTTTTTGAGACTTTTCAAAATTATAAATGTTTTATATTATTCAAATAGCTAAAATGAAGCTTTAATAAATCTTCTAACACAAATACAAAATAATTTTATATTAATATTATTTTTTTTGTTTTTGAATTTTTCTATTTAAAGTCGTCCTTCCAATAAAGATATTCCATTAGATAACTTCAATTTGATTATTCTTATCCTTATCCTTTTCTTATATCCGTTCTTAACAGGCGCTATATACAACCTTGTAGTCTTCCATACAAAAAAATCGGTTCTTAACAGACAAAGTGTGTACATGACGATATTTTAAGTCATGGCGTCTAAATCCTATATTTGACATATGATGTCAAATGTCAAATCAGATATTACAGATTGTTAAATGTTTTAAAACTGTTTTAACTAAAAAAATTTAAAGAAAAGTTAAGAGTTTTTAATTTATTCATGTAAATTGTTTTAAAAAGTTAAGCAATAGTGAAGTAAACCGAGCACAATAAGGACACAAAACAGGTGGATCCAATAAGACAAAATTCACAATAGATGTCAATTTTCTTTGTCTACAGACTTTGAAAGGCACACATTTCCAACCACCTATGTACACAGTTCTCCATACAAAAGTGGCTTTCTGTGTAGTTAGCAAGTATGTACATCCGCCTGTTAAGAACGGGTATTAGTATGCAAAAAAATTCTTTTTTAGTATTATGCATCGACCTTTCGCACCTTTTCTTAGTATGCAAAAAAAATAATTTCTTGCAGCAACCTTTCTTTGCATTTCTTAAACAAACCAACTGGTTTCTTTCTATTTCTATTTCTACTATTTCTAATTCTTTTACTTCTATTTCTTTCTATTTCTTAAGCCGAATTCTATCAAAATATAAACAATTTTTCATTTTATTTTTCAAATTGTAAAAATATGAAGAACATTCTACTCAAGTCCAAATTTATTTAAAACATTAGCATTAAATTTATATTTTGTTTAAAAATGTAACTAACGGTAGAAGTTTTCTCTTCATATAACAATGGGCCTAGCAGGAAATTTTTATGCAATTGTTTCATCAGTTGAAATTCTAAGTATTCAAACGGACTGATTGCAGCTTAAACTTTTCACGTAAATATTTAAAAATTTATTATAATAAGTAACATCGGTTTTGGTAAATGAATGGAATAAACTTCCTTATCACGGGTTTCTAGCAAATGAATCACAAATTAATTTAATTAATAGAAGACAAACTTTTCAAAAAATTATTTTCCTTCATTCTTTTGAGGACGTTTGGATACTCGACAAAAAAACTTTGTTTGAAGCTGATTATATGTTAGACGTTGCAACATTGCATTTTGCACGTGCGTTTTGATTTCATTTTGTCTGTCGTTTAGAGTTTTAAGAGTTTTAATTAGTTTAATTTAGAGTTTTGAGTTTATGTGACGGGTTTTTTGGTTCTATTTATGATTATTGACGAAAAAACAGTAGAAAACTGTAAAAAAAAAAAGGTGAAAACGAAAGAAATTAGGTATTATGAAAAACTCTTCTCTTAAGTTTGAATTTTCAAGAATTTGTCAAAAAATTAATAAATACACATTTAAAATTTCAAAGAAAACTTTTCTTTGTTTATTTTTTGCATTTTTAAAGTCTATCTAAAATACTTATGGCTATTTTGTATGAAAAACAAGACTTTCATAGCTTTTGAAATTGCTATTTAAAATTATAAGAGCAAGGATTAAGAACTCCATTATTATACTGGCTGAATTCAATATAAATGAGAAAATTAAACTTTTCAAAATTGGTTTTTGAATACGAAAGCAATACTTTTCCTTTTTTAATTTTTTAGTATAAAATATTCAATTAAAGTTTTTAAATCATTTCATAAGTTATTTAACCAACTAATAACTTATTTGAAATTTTAATTACATTAGTGTTAAGGAAATATTATCTTATCACGCGTTAGACCACATTGAAATAAAATTTTGGTGAAGTTCAACATTAAGTTAGTGGAAATTGGCTTATGATATTTTATAAAACACAAAAATTTGAAAGAATTATTTTAGAAATAACTGCATATTTAGAGTTGCATGACGAAATGATAGAGATTTTATTTTTAAGGACAGAAACAAATGCTATAAGAAGTAAACAAAAAATATTTTTTTTATAATAAAAAAAAGTTTTTTTGGATATATTTTTCATTTATGAAGAATAATCTGTTTTTTGTTTTCTGAAGACTAATGAAAGACAAAACTTTTCTTTAACTAGCTAAATAACATTTTTCCTTTAACAAAACTACTTTAATATAAACTTAGGATCTAAATCCATCTATTAACAATAATGAGCCGAGTGATATGGTAAATGAAGCTTTTTTAAATTTAAATGGTGATATAGTACATATAAACGATTGGCATGGAAATTCAAATGAAGTACGAAATCCATTTAATGCGCCAACCAAAAAAAATTCAACTAAAAATTTATTATCTCAGATAAACACATTAGAGAATAATAAAAACTTATTAAATGGCTTAATGAAATATCATTCAACTGAAGATTCAATCAAAATGAACTCATATGAATCTCAAACAATTGCAAATCCATTTGGTAAAGCTGCTGAAAATATTCTAGGAGGACGATCAAGTTATGATGTATTAAGAAATTCTCCAGATGTATTAGAGATGTATTCACCTACACAAATAGACAAGCAAAATATTTCCAAGGATTATTTTAAAATTGCTGCTACAGCAGTTTTTTCTGAATTAAACCTTGTTGGTGGTGGTAGTAGTAATAGCAGTAGTTTTGGGCAAGTTAAGCATGGCAATGAATTTTCCAATACAATGGCAACTCTTAATATAAATGCCAAAAATAATTCAATACTTGGAACGTATACACAGGTATTTTAAAATGACTCCTTTTTTCTGCTTTGTGTGTTTTATAAATATTTTAATTAAATTACATTGCTTATTAACATTAATCTCAGTTGATTAGAGAATACTTTTTAATGAATTTCATGTATTTTAACTAAAAACAAAAATTATTCATAGATAGCTTAGTCGCTTCATTTATGATTATTAAAATGAATTAAATTGTTTTACTTTTTTTTCCTACCTGTACCAGGTAAGCATATAAATTTTTGGATCTTAGAAAATGAGTTTGGGTGAAACATTTTAATACATTTTTATTTGAAATGTTTTATTTTAAAACAGCAATAATATGTTATGTTGAATGTTGAATAAACTCCAATAAATTGGTTATGTTGTTATTTTAATAGTGTTCAAACAAGAATTACATTAATTTCTCCTAAAAATTAATTTTTTCTTTTTAAGAGTGAATCAAGGCATTTTTATAGTATTTCTAGTTTTTATGTGTTTTGGTTTTCCTTTTTTTATAAAAATTTATTAAATCTGAAGACCTAATGGTTTTCATCCTTTTGTACATTTAACTAGAACTAGTTATAAATTTGACGCTAGAGTTTCAGTCTTTTGATAAATTGAATAGGAGATTTGATAAATATGAATAATAAAAACCTGGAAAAACTGTTGCTCTTAGTTTTTGTAATTTTTTAATTGAATATTATGTGTTGTGTGCATCGGTGACCAATTTCGATTCAACCGTATTAAGTCAGTTTTTGAAAAGCTATATTAAGCTTTTCATATTGTAAAAATTTGTATTTCTTCTTAATTCTAAGAAACAAAAAAGGCTGTCCATAGGAATAAGTTTAATAATTTTAAAAGAACAATATTTGAGATAAAGAGAACAAATTGTGCTTGATGGTGATAAAACTGTTAGCGCTTTCTATTTAGATATAGGTTCATAACATTTTTTTATATAAAAATATTTTTATTATAAAAAAATGCGAAAAAAAAAAAAATTTTGTTGTTGTTTTATCGGCTATATGTATATATTTTTTTAATACGTATTTATGTTATATTTATATATGTATATGTTTATATTTTAACAACAAAACCAAAACCAATCATCATTTTATTTTTTCTACAGAAAAATTTTAACTCACCAAGGCCAATGAAAGTGGATGATTTTTCTCTAGAAAGCTTAGATCCTCTCCGAAAATAAAGAAGACGATAATAAGTGTATTTTTTATGATAATAAAATAGAATTAGCCATTAATATTGGTCCTTAGTTCTATAGAAAATTGAACGTGATAATAATTTTGGAGCTTCTGCATCGTATTTAAAAAGTTTTATATAAATATATATAATTAAAATAGTATATATGAATATGTTATTCTTTTTTATGTCTGTAAGACGCTTCTAACTAGTAACTTTTTTGGCGCTTTTTTGTTAAAATATTTACATTGTTAATGTTTTTTAGTAAAATTGAATTCTATCCCAACAGTGTTAATATTTAAAACATTGTCAATTATTGATAGTAAATTAATTTTACTGATATTTGTTGCAAATGTATGTTCTAGTTCAGAGAAACTAGAAAAAATTTAATTTGATTCTAGTAGCTGAAGTTAATAGATAAATTAAGATTCTTGTAAATTAGTAATTATACAGTCAGATAAATATTATAATTTCTCTAAATAATTAAAAATGATTATTTTATTTTATAAAATAAAACTTGAGTTTTATTGAAGAAAATGTTTTGTATTGATTGAGTTTTATAGGAGTTTGTATGGATAAAACAACAATCTGAAAGTACTGCACATGATACGGAGTTGGATGTTTTTACAGTTTAATGACTGAAACAATTTTCAGGCTTACGAAATAAATAATAATTTTACTCTGTATTAGTAAATTAAAGTTTTTTAAAAATCTTTAAATTGAATTAGTGATGAACTTTTTGAGATTATATGACATAAAGCGGTATCATAAAACTATGATTGAATTGTGTGCTTCTTGGTCCCTAGACTACTATAAATGATAAGGTAAATAATTTATTAAATCTTCTGGTTTTGAAAGGAGATAAACTCTGCAATTAGTGAAAAATACAATTTACTTTTATTTGCCATATGAAATAAAAACCCAGAATCATTTACATGATTTTCCAAAAAATCGTACAAATATTGTGATTTTAAAATTTACAGTCACCTTCGGTAGTGCAGACTGATGTAATTGGCTGACCAAATTTTGAGGCTAATACTAGAAAAGAAGTGGCTAGATAAATTCGATCCATTTTGCTAAGATTTAATTCGTTTATTAAAGCAAATCTACTCATTTTTTAATATTTTTACAATAATTAATCCTTGTACACAAAACGAATCGAAATTAAATGATCACAAATGACAGTTTACCACAGTAATAACCAAAGCAGCTCTTTCTTTAAGCATTTTAAGCGTATTGCGTTGAGGATTAAATAAATAATATGAGTTTTAAAAGCATTCTATCTAAAGCAATTATAGATTGAAAATAAAACAAATTTTATTGAGCCTAAAATCTATATGCCGTCGATGGTTTGTGTTAATATTTTACAACCCATGGTTAGGGTTATTCCTTTCTGTCTCTAGACTAGAATACCCTCTTAAGTATTTTTAATAAAATGAAATTGTCAAAATTTTGATTTGTTTAGTTTTTATCTTATGTTTACTTTGAACATATGAATTATTGAGGCGAATGAGTGCCGTATTTGAACTTATATTTCCATGAAAAATTTATATATCACGTATTTTGTATGAAATACAAAAGTTCACTGCAAAAAAAATTTTAAAATTACACAAATCTTTTGAGTTGATATTTGTCAAAGCACCTTTTGTAAAAATTCTTCTTTTGCTTCTATTTGCTTTTAATAGGTTTGTTGTCTTTTATTAACATAAATCCACAAGAAAGTATTTTAGAAATCGATAAAGAAGCTTAATAGCCAACAACTTAATTGCTAAACTTCCTCTAAAGTTGGCTGTTTTCTTAAGTTTTATTGAAAAACTCTGTTTTAGGTGAAATATCTTCTTGCATTCATTCTATTTCTTCTTCGGCAGCTTGAGATGAATTTAACAGATTGAGCATAACTAATCTTGATGTGATAGTTAAAGTTCATTTTTTTTTTGTTCTTTATTGAGATCACAAATTTAAGTTTAACTGTTAAGTGTTAATTGTTATTTATTTTTTTAATGACATCCTATGCCTATAGATACGCCTAATACAATCGCTTACAGTGAATACCCTTATACCCTTACACCCTCAAAATCAGGTCTTTAAAGCTGGTGAGTGACTCCTAAACTGTAATTTGAATTTTATCTTGTAATCTTTTAATTTGATTTGGTTTTTAAAAACTGACATTATATTGAATTGATTTTAAAATGATTTTAAAATTGGAAACAAGAAAACCGTGTCAAATATTATTTCCATTAAGTTAATTTAAATAATATGACAGTCATCTTATTATCTATATTTTTTTTCATTAAGTTAACCAAAAGCAAAGGCCTAATATTTTTTGAATGATATTTAACAATGAGATTGACAAGACCTTTATCGATCGATGACAGGCATTCTAAAAGCTGTACATTGCCTATCCAACTTGTAATGCATAACAATATCTTTATTACTTTGGAAGTATTCAAATCGGATGTTTAGTTTTTTTATATGCCAATTTCATAAACTATTTGTCATAACTAAGTAGCGACATAAAAATCCTGTTTGCCCGAGGCATCGGATCATCAAAAGAGCGATTGATACTTAAAGATGCATACCACGTGTACAACAATTGTCTTAAGATGCTAATACAAAAAGCTATTGGAGTAAGAAATATCAAATGTATTGATTGTAGACATGAGGACACCACCAACTGTTTATAACTGATGAAGCCTAATTGTCATTTGAATTCCGGATTTAATTACTTAGTTCTAAGATTTCAATTTGATATGGTAAACCTTTTCCCTTGAGAATTTAAGTGCTACAAAGAAAATTTTAAGTAGTACCGGCAATGTACTTATGGGAAAAATATAATTAATCATCTGTCAATAAGGTAGTATCTCTCATGCATAGATTATTCATAGATGTATAAAATTGAAATTATGCTAATTTGAGGCTCAAGATTGGAATTCATGTTTTAAACACAGGAAGTTCTCAGGGAGTGTGCTACTTTAATATGCTATTGTTGACATCGATTAAGAAGAAAAACAATTAGGAATTAGTAGTGAGGAGCTCCTAAAATAATTTAAAATATTCTGCTAAAAACTACCAAGCAATTGCATTACACAAATTTACTACTTATTCTATGATGCGTATTGAATATTATTTACCTAATTTATATACTAAATACATAGAATTTTGTTTTCAAAGAATTGGTTGAATGTATTTTATATATACATACTCAAAGATAGGAAAAATTTCTCATGAAATACCGTTTTGAGCCGAATCTGGATATCTTTTGGACAAAATCCTTTTTAGAAAGAATTGAAGTATATATCCGAAAAAATAGCACATTGATATTTGGATAAAAATTATCCTGAAGTCAAGGCTTGATTGAGTTTTAGAGGATTTTCATTAAAACCTACCTAGAAAATACATCTTCTCACTCGACAAGTATGGATCGGAAACAGGTTTGGCTAGGGAACTTTGTTGGTTATGATGGTTAAATGTAATTTCTTGAATTTGTTGTAGAAAAATGATGGTTCAGTGTCTTTAGGCGCAAAATGTATTCTGTTTATGCGCTCTAAGTGAAACTGAGCCGTCACAGTTGGATCAGTTGCGCTTGTTAAACAGGTAGAAATTGCAAAGTTTAATGTTCTAAAATTACATTTAAATTTGATGATTGGATGATTATCAAATTAAAATTTTGTATACAAATGCCTTAAGAATTGATATTTCAAAACTTTTTACAATAACTTCAACTGAAATAAATTTTACTAAAGTAAGTAAAATATTTTCCTCAGGTTGGTTAGATTCAATTGTGAAAAGATTAATTTTATACGTTACTATAGGGCCGTTAACTGCTAACGATTTAAAGTAAGAGACATGATTTAAGCAGGGGTAGGAATCTCCTAAATCAACTGTAAAGCATTTGAAAGGTATTTGTAATTTATTTGAGAGTCCGTGTTCTTGGTCAAAACAGGGAAAACTTCATGCTTTGAATAAAACCTAATAAATTCTCAATGATAAAGTTCAACAAAATAACCCAATAGAAAATATTTATACTTTTTTTTACAAAAGAGGAAAGAGGATAGAAAGTATCCTTTCTATCATGGTCAGCACGAGCTCTCCTTTATGCATTCATTGATTGATATTCTTCTTTCACGCCAAGAATTGCTTGCTGGCGCACACTAAAAAGTTAACTGTTTTCCACAAAACTGATGTCCAATTATCATTAGTTTGTCAGTTTTTTCAAAAAAGAACAAAGGAAATTGTTTAACATCTGTTGGGAGAATAACAAACTAAAAAAAAATTTTGATAATAATCAGAATTGTTATTATTTTTAGCGTGTGATTCTTAGGCATAAGAAAATAATTTTTTCTGAGCATAAACAACTGCTATAAATGCTTAAAAAGTGATTTTTAAAATAAAATATTTAGTCCAACAAAAGCGAAAATTAATATTTTCTAAATTGACAAAAAAAAATTGAAGTCTCCCAAAGAAGGCCATTATGATTTGATTAAATCATGTTTTGGATTACAAATTCTAAGTGGGCGTATCTGGCCTATAAAAAGTACGAATAAGGATCCCACTAAAGCAATAATCATGCGGTAAATGACCCTAGTCATAAACTCCGTAGGGAATGCTATGTATAAAAAACTTTTGTATATTTTTTTATCGACAATTCTTGCAGTTGTGAGGATTTTTTTGTGTGTTCCTCGAGGCCATTTGCTAAAAGATAGCATAGAGTGCGGTTTTACTTAATAGTAACATTTTTGTAGAAGCTCCCATGTAGTATGTCCTTTGAATTATTTATTAAAGGACACAACAAGACTAAGCAAATAAACGTCCAAAGTGATGTATCCTTAACCGATACTTAAGTCTTCTCTAAATTACGATAAATGCTTTTATGGGTGGTAACAAAGGAATAAATTCTTCTGCAAATTGTGCAGATATTGTTGATATTTTGTGGTTCATTCAAAGGATAATTTTTGGTTTTTGTGTTTATATCATCAAATTTTTGTGGTGATTAAACACATTTATATTAGAATTGAGCTAAATAAAATTTTAAAATTTTTTAACACTTCATTTTTTCTAAAATACAAAAGCACTAAAAAAAATCTTAATATCAAAAAACCCAATTTTTCAGAACTATGCCTCCGTAAAACTTGTTTGTTTAACCCTTGTATAAGAGACATATTTTTTACAACCATATACACATGTGTGCGGGAAATTTTATACGTAAAGGTGAATTTTCAAAAATTAAGATTTTCCCGTAGGTATTCACTGCATATTTTTCCCTACTGAAATTTTGCATAGAGTAAAAACATACAGCAAAAACCCATGAAAGGGTTTTAAAATTCTTCTGTCCAAAGAAAAATTGAACAGATGTATGTAGTCAGAAGCTACCGAAAGAAGCACAGCGCCTTGTTTTTAAAAATTTACACTTTTTAACTTATTTTGAGTATTTCTACTTAGAAATTAATAATAAATATATAAAATAAAACGAAGATGTTTACTTGGCATATTCTGTAGTTTATTTGATTGACTAAAGGTTAGAAATAGCTTGAACTTGGAACTTAAACTCGCAGTGTGAAATCCAATAATATTTTCAAGTAAGTTTTACGTCATATTTACGTCGTATTTAAATTGACCCAAGTGTCACCTCAAACTTGGAAACTAGACGATAGCTTAAGATTAAAGAATGTATAGCTCAGTTAAAATACTTTTCTTTATGTAAAAAAAGGATTCTTTTTAAACCACATGATTACGAATTACTTGGGAATTAGGTAAATCTCTGCTTTAAAATTATCAGGCAACTCTCAATGGTTTTTAATTTCTTTTCAGTTATTGGTATACAAGTTAGCATAGTTAGTATAATGAAATCGCTAAAAAGCAAAAAGAAAATGAAAAGAATTATAGTTTAGTATTACTTCAAAAATTAGCATTTAGAATTTTAACAAAAGAAATTAAAAGAATTACGTTACACCCCCTTTACATAATTAACTGTGATAACTTTAAGGGCTAGAACTAATGACGACCCTTTATTTCCCATATGGTACAGAATGACTTTAAGCCATTGAATTAACTCCAAATAGTAAAATTAACAACACGTTTGTCAACGAAATCAAATGGTGGGCGTGGCAGGAACCAAATGCATTAGAATCATAGCCGAAAAATTTTGCCTTTAACGATAGGGAGCAGTTTGCTTGATTCATGAAATAAAAATAGAAAACAAAAAGGAACATAGATGTGCATTTAGTGTAAATTTGTTCCTTTTAGTGTGACTACCATTAATTACAACAAATCTACCGAGACAAGGAGGTAAAATTTTTCCATGGTGACATTTCTTAGCTGATGACAAAACTAAATAACAATAGAAAAAGGTAATCAAATCGAAGGGCGTGAGGCACCTGGAATTCATAATGACAAATTCGGATCCTTGTTATAACTGTCGCTTCCTTTTTCAATATTTATTTGTTATTCTCTTATTTTATTTGTTGTTTTTGTCATTGTAATATTATCATGTATTATGATTCTTAATCAGAAAAGTAGCAATTTGGCGCGTGAAATTGCTCAATTTGTTTCAGCATATAGCTACGATTCATAGAGATTAGTGGTTTAGGCCACTTGAATCCCCTTAAGTATATTAGAGATCCTTTAACAGTTCTTGTTTTCCTGATAAATCAGGCGTTTCAGCGATTAATGGCAGTTGTTATGTGAAGAACTCTTCAACCGTAAATAATTACTAGTAGTTTGGAATAGTTTATATAATATCAAGGGAATAAATTATATGAGAATGGCTATAAGTATTTTTCAAATGGACCAGTCATGAACAGTTAGTAGGATTTGGTTTTTATTTCCCAGTTAAATATTAATTGTTTTAAACGCAAAATCAATTTTTTTGTATTTTTGAAGTTTTTATCCTTAGAATCTTAAAGTTTTTAATTATTTAACTACATATGTTCTCTATTAAAGAAAAAGAAAAAAAGTTTGAGAATGGGCCAAGAAGAATTTGCTACTGTTTATGTAGTAAAAAGTGTTTTACATCATATATACAATCAAATTTAACCTAAATTTCACAATCAATCACTATCAAGTAATTCTCGAAAGAGAGAGTACAAAAAACACCTTTGAAATTCCCTCCGCGCTGCCAAAAGTATTTCTTTTCAAAAGACTGGAAAAGAAAAGTAATTTTAAATTAGTTTGCTCGAGAATAATACTATAGATCGTGTATACAAAATTTGAAATTTTAGGAATACTAGACTAGTATTATTGGATTATAAGCACACTGTCAACAAAACCTGGTATTTTATGGATATGATGAAAAAAACGCTCTACCATAAAGAAAACTTCTTAAAATTAGTCAAGCTATGAGCATGCCAAAGTATGAACTACCTAAAATTCTTTTTCAACAAAACCAAGGGGGAGGAGAAGAACGCAGAGTACAAATTCTCAGTGCCTACAATTTTCAATAAAGCAACGCGTGACGTATTCAAAAGAAAAACTTTAGCTTAAAATTGCAACATTGTTAAATGAAATCCTCCCTAAAAAATTTTAATTTTCATACAATATATATATATACATACATATAATTAAATGTTGTTAATGTTTTTTCTTTTGCTTTATATCTTTAAAAACATAAATGTATTCAATATCTTAAAAAATGCATTTTCTTAACTCATAATTTATCTTAACGCTTTATGAATTTCACAGGCAATCAACTTGTCCACAATATCCGCCGCAATTGATGGCAATAAAATTCAGCACTCCAACCCCCAACCCCGTTTTTAAAGCAAACTTCTGACATTCGACCATCATAATGGTAATTGCCATTTGCGATAATTTCCTTTTTTTCTACTTTGTTTTGTTTTTGTTTTCCTTCACTTAGATGTCACAGATTTTCTTCAACTTTGTCGCCATAAAACTTAATGGAGGGATAAGTGGGATGAACTCACAAAAGAGGAACAGATTGCGGATGTAGATAGATATTGTAAAATTATGGAGCAATAATGTTTTTAATGCAACATTGTCAAAGTTTCTTCTTGTTGCATACATATTGCCAAAATGTCGCTAAATATGTTCCCAAATCCCTAAAACAAGTACTATTATTATAGTTTTATTGAAAGTGATATTATTTTTTACATAAGGTATTTAAAAATAAGCAAAGAAACTCTAATCAAAGTACATTAGAATGAAACTAATCCATTATATTTTGTTTGAATAGCAAAAATTTCGAAGGTTTGACATCGAAATCATAAATAATCATAACAAAAGCCCCCGAATATACGTTCAGCATATGCATTTTGTATTGTTATCGATAGGCGTGGACCAAAGGATGAAACTCCTATGATCGATGATGACAGCCAAATGTACCCTCATATTAGAATCATCCCTTGATAATCTCTTGTTTATATCGGCACAATTTAGAAAAAATTCGAAAGCTTTGTGGACTTCAATTTATTGAGAATGTATGTACTCTGAAATGAATAGACAAATAAAACTGGTACTCAAATCAATATTTCTAGTATAGAAGCCATCAACTTGAAGCCAAGAAATATAAAAATTGGTTAATTCGATTTTTGGCTTTATTGGAAGTCTAATATAAGCCGAAAGTCTTAAGATCTATTTAGTGTAACTGAATAATAACAACAAATAAAGAATATCAAGGCAGCATAGTACAAGTCTCCAAATAGTCATGGAAACAAATTTAGAAATTTAAGTGAACCGAAGCAGAATGATTAGAATAATTTTCCCAAAAAAGATTATTTACGCTGATGACATATTGACACCAAGAAGTTTTGTCAGTTTTTTATGCAAAAAATAAATGTTATTTTTATATAAGGCTTCCCTTTTAAGAAAATTACAAGCAAATGATATCCTAGACCTGGTATGGTCAACCTTTACGTATCAACGTGCCATTTTTCTAAAGAAGTGTTTAATGAAGTCATAGACGTGCCATCACATAATTTTGACTTTGTGCTTATTGGGAAAGTAAAAATAATAATTAATATCAACTCAAAATTCGAGGTGCATCATAATGAATTTTGTGATCAGTGACGTGCCCAAAATATTGTGTCGCGTGCCATTGGTTCGCCATCGCTGTCCTAGACCATTACTAACGAACCCTTATTGATTGGTTATAAAAAAAATAATACTAGTGTGGCCATTATGTGCCACAAAAAGATTTTGACTTACAAGGAAACCAACCGCAATCCGAAATTACCGTGATTTTCTTGAAACTGTTATAGTTCTTAGTGATTTAATTGACAAAAAATAAAACTATTAGATACAGGAAGAAATTTTTCACCCATAATATTATACAAATTTTTGTTTTATCAAGTCTTTAGGTAGGTTTGTTATTGCATGGAGTTCCCAAGAATTTTGTCGTGTGTCACTCCATTGTTTAGACTAATTGGGCTGAGAAAATTTCAAGCAAGGACTCTTAATATTTGTTTATCCAAAGAACTTGCTTGGTTGTCAAAGTTATATAAAAACTAATAATTTTGGTGTAGAAGTCAAAATGGAACACATTCAAATGCCATGGAAGAGTAATTTAGGGACATATAAGTAATTTTTTGTAAGTGGATATGGAAATATATTTAATTAATTTTAGTACATATCGATTTTTTTAATTGATTTGTAAATTGAAAATATGTAAGGAATGCTTTTTAATATTCTAATGACATAAAATAAGTTAATTCCTTATTTCATAGTGTGTTTTATTTGGTTAGGCATACAGCGATAAGTTTACCCGCTAAAATGGATGTTGTAATTCTTCTAAAATAGCACTATGGATATATATACGCAGTTTTTATTAGATATCGTATAAATTCTAGAGAAACACATCATTTAATGCAGATAGTACTTGCCTGGTAAAATTATAAACAAAAAAAATATCTATGGAGACAGGATGTCTAACACCTTTTATTCATAACAAAAAAATTAAAATAATTCCCATACCTATTTATAAAAAAAATCTCATTATTTTCAAATTGTTAATGCTCTAGCTAACTGAATGTATCATAGTTTTGGTGAAACATAAAAATTGTTTTTTCGCAACTATTTTTAAGGCAAACTGAAATTCTAGAGGATAAAATTTTAAAACCTGATATTTTTCGATACTTTTTTCTAATTTTTGATTAATAAATAAATATTTTCTTGATTCAGAAGCTTCACTTGAAGAAAAGAGCTTCCCTACAAAAAAATTTACATACAGTTCCCATTGAATACCTTTAATAAAATAAGCCGAAATAATCTCATCAGAAATATATATCTCACATACAAAATTAAAAAATTTCTAGCCGATTTTATTTTCATGCTAACTATTATATTACAATTTGTTTAGATCTGCAACAGACAATAAGGCGACGTATAAATATATAATTTATAAGTTATACTCATTTTTGGACATTGTCTTTTAAGTCCTTAACAAACTACGTGCTTATAATTCATTAAGAAATTATTGTAGTAGTTTCAATCGAAAAATGTTGGGACATGTTGTTAAGTATGCACAACCCCATTTCTAAAAAATAAAATTTCTTTGAAAAGAAATCATCATTTTATGATATGAACACCGACAAAAGGTTGAAAAGGGGATTTGAAAAAGGGCAAAAAGCAAAAACAAAAAAATATTAGGAGGATAATAAATCATTGATCGATCATTCATAACTGAATAATGAGAAATAAAGCAAATTTAATTCTTGACAACTCAATCAAGTGTCATTTGCTTTGATTGCATTTGCTGGACTTATATGCGATACTTATCGAACATGTTTAATGTCAAAATTTACAACAAATTTCAATAAATGTGCAACTTTGATGGGTCATATCTCGCAAAACATGTAAAACAGCCAAGTTTTAAATTAACTAATTTTCAATTGAGTTATTTTAAAAACTAAAAACATTGGAATTTAATGTATTTACTACAAGAACTTTTTTTTTATATTAAATGCGAAATCTCAACTTTTTTTTATATTAAATGCGAAATCTCACGAAAGTCTATTCTTTTTATAAATGCGATTTATCTATTGAAGTTAGAAGTTATATTTCCAGGCAACTCTGGAAATACTCCTCTATATCCAGTAATACTCTACGCCAAATGCTAGTGAGTGCTAGGCATTAGTCAGATGAAGGAATACTGGCTGTTACGTTTCGGCGATTTTTATTCATCAGTAGTCAGGAGTTTTATTTGCAAAGGTTGAGGTGTTTTCAGTGTTAATAAGGTAAGCTTTACCCCTAATTTTTAAGAAATTTTTGTTGCTCCAACCATTCGCAACACAAATCACAGTGCATCTACATATTTTTATATATAAATATAAATGTTGCATGAACTAGTTTAAGCCCATCTAGAGATGTTTGCTTTCAGTTTAATTGCTGTAAAAATGTTATCTTTTCAAGAGGTTATATTTTATCTTTTACCAAGAAAGCACTGAATGTCGTGTAGTATTTTGTAAAGAAGCTTTTAATAACAATCAAAAACTCTACAATTAATGAAGTTTACAATATCAAAAAATTGTACTTAGAATGCAACTTTTGCATAAAAAACAGAATTTACCGAATTAAGGAAATTCTCAGATGTATTGTTATGCTTTCGCAGTTTGAGGATTTTCAAAGGTGATCACAATATTTCACGGACTGCTGTAATTGGTGTCGTTGGAAGCAAAAACCCTTTGTGCTACTTACAAATATAATAAAACAGCTCCATAAATATAGCAATCCTATTCTAGCTTTATTCATTAACTAGAGTTATCTTATTTAAACAAAAAAAAGAAATTGAAATACAACAATTAGCCCTCTTTACATAATTTTTCTATTTAAATATTTACAAATTGAAATCCTAGTAACAATCATTTTCAGCAATATGAATTTTGATTGATTCCAATAGCTGATGTATCGAAACGCTCAAATCCACTAATTGTCATTGCTTGATTATTTCTTAAATCAGGCTTGGGTCCAGTTAATCCCATCTTTTCCATATGTTGATGTTGTGATCGAATAGCAAATCGATTTACATGTACAGGTATTGGAACAACAATTTTATTTCCATTTCCACTATTTGATCTTCCCAGGCTATGTGAATTAAGTCCTGCTTTAACACGCTTCCATTTTGCACGTCGATTTTGAAACCATATTTTAACCTAAAATTAAATTTAAAAAACACATATTTACTACAGTATTGTTTATTAATTAATGAGTTATTTTCAAAATACCTGTACTTCACTCAACTTCAGACTAGTTGCTATTTGGCTACGTTCCGTAAGGCTAAGGTACTTTTTTGCATGAAATTCTCTTTCTAATTCTAAAAGCTGCTCTGATGTGAATGCTGTTCTTCTTCGACGGGATTTTGAGTTTGTACCAGTTATTGAATTGTTTTGACTTTTTGATGAGTTCTTTTGTGATACAACAGTTCCTGTTTTACTATTAGCGGTCGTTTCATCATCTGAGCAATCGGTGCTATCTGAATGGCATTCTGAAATTATAAAAACAAATCTTTTAAATTACCAATAACTGTTCCCATAGGGCTTAAGCAAAGTTTTCTATCAGAGAGCAAAATACTCATATCATATCACTCAAAGTCAATTGACGATAGGCACAAACAATGAATTTATAAACTCTAATAGGGGATCAACCCTCCCGCAAATTAAATTATTTCATCGTTTTTCTAACACTTTATGGCCGGATTAACATTGATCTGTGGGTAGCTTTGTACAGTATTAATGTAGCAAGGGATGTTTAGCTCTCAGCAGGGGTGGTTAAGATGTTTTGGTGATTTGCTTTTAAATTGTTAAGTGACGGTTATGAATATGATTGAATTTGTTGAGGGGTTAGTAAATCTCTAGGAAATCAATGATATGAAAGCTAAATGCTTTTCTGACAGAAATCAGGGGTAGTTCAATGACTTTGAAATCCATAAGAAATTGTTGCATTTGTAAAATAACAAAAGGAATAATTTAAAATTGAAATCTTATTTCACTAATTTAAATAATTCCATGCAAAGTGATCCAGCCATTTTTATGATACACAAATTTTACATTTAAATTTAATTATGTGAAGTGTTACTCATACTTTGAAGAAGTCCATCATTTCAATAAATTAAGATTTCATAATTTAGTGTTCTTATTGAATTATTTTTGGCAGATTCAAAACAATTAAGTACTAATTTTTAAAAAAATTTAATAAAAAATTCTTCAATAAAATTAAATAAAAAAAATTATTTTGATTCAGTAATCAAAATTAAAAAACCAAAAATTCATAAAAAAGTTTTTCAATAATGCTTAATGAATAATGATTTAATAATATTTTATATTTTTTTGGAGTTAAAATGAACGAGGAACATAACTCAGCAGCTTGTTTGTTACCAATACATATTTATTGATCTCAAGTGTAGTAAACTTTATAGTGTAATTTTATTATGCTTTACTTACTCTTTTCGAAACTTTATCCATGAATTTATCGATTCTTTAACATTGAGTTTTTGTATTGTTTAACATTTTTCCTTGCATGATTTCAGTACACTAACTAATAAGTAGTATGAGATATCCCAGCTCATTTTGCGGAACATTTACTTTACAGGATAAATAAACACTAAAAAGAATGATGCCGGAGATTTTGTGGAAATTGACTATTTTATAAATTAATTCAGTAAAAAACATAGAGGTTTAGTTGAGTATCCTTCATATGGAGAACTATTAACGGCCTAATCATAGCTTAATACATATGAGCAAGGTCTCTCAATCAACATTTTCTATGTTTCCCATCCTTTTTTTCGATAAGATAAATCCTTTTCAATCATATTTAGCAAATTACTTTTCAGTATTCAGAAGAAAAAAAACGCCAAATCACAACTTCCTTGTTCCCCAATTATTTGGGTTGCTTTTTTCCTAAAACCAATGTCATGCTCTAATGATAGCAGGAATGTTTATCCTGGCCTTTGAATTGTATTTAAATTAATTATTTTCTGGTCTTTTGAAAAATTTTAGTAAAACTGACAGAAAAAAATATATTGGCTTTTGTTGGTTTTTTAACTATTTACGGCTGATTATATTGTTAAGTAAAGCTAAAGAACACATTATTCAGAGATAAAGGCGAAGTGATACAAAACTGGTAAGAGTACAGAGTAAGCCATATTTGAGCGGTAAGAAGAACAAATTGTTATTTTGACAGTTCTAATTTATATTTTATTCACTATTTTTTCAAAAGGCTCTCTCGTCCCATATAAATTATTGGGGAATGGTGATTTGTGAGCAAGTTTTTTAATAATATCTAAAATTGTAATTCATTGTATACAAAAGTCTCAAATAAATTTATTGTATTGTAGTTAGAGTAAGAGTGGACATTATTTCAGAAAAAGTTTTATTTTAAAAATGTATTATAAATGTATCCTAGCAAATATGATTTTCGTATATTTTTAGTAGATGTAATATGAAAGCTTCAATTTTGTGTCTTTCTAAACGCATTCCAAAAATAACTGAGGAGGAACTAATCTTCGGCTTACCTTAGAACTGTGTATTCAGCCGTTGCATTATTTTAGTTCAACTAAAATGATTGAGGATCGAAATAACACAATTCATATGCCTATTTAATCAAATTTCATGAATAAACTCTGAACCTCTGAACCTGAAACTCCCTTTTTTCATTTTGAAAGAAATATCCAAAGTTGTTCAAAGTAATTTTACTTAAAACTTTTATTGTCGTCACTTCAGGATAAAACTCCCTGTTTCGAAAAGTTATGTAGGCTTTGGACCTGTTTCAAAAATTATGTATACATACCGTCTTATTAAAAGACATTTCTGTGCGTGAATTTTCAAATTTTGTATCCTGTCTGCAAAATATTAAAATTAGGTTTTACCTACGATCAATTCAATTAATTTGAAATGATTTAAGCAACCATAAACTTAAATTAGAACAAGGAACTTCAGAAAATGTTTTTCTCCAGCAATCTCAAGCACCTTGTATATTCTAAGTAACGCAAATATAATACTTAGGAATATCCCTGGTATGATGAATTTTTTGTCAAACCAAATACTTGATTAATAGTGATCCGTCAAAATTTTGATAGATTAAAGTTTCACTGTGTCAGTAAATAACTGCATTTATATGGGATATAAGGGTAACTTAAATATTTTTTAATAATTTGAAACATTTATTAATTTTTTGAAACGTAAATATTATAATTAAAAGTAAAACAAATTCATTATATTTAAGTAGACTAACAATAAGTTAGTTTTACATTAGTGTAAGAAAAAAATTTGTTGTGTTTTGTAAAAGTTACTCTAACAAATGAAATAATCTTTTTTGGAAGTATTTGATTAAGAAAAGATGACTCTAACATTGAAAATTGTTTGCCAAGAAAAAAGGTGACTCTTCGTCCTATCAAAATTTACAGAGAAATATTCCAAGTGTGGAACAAATATTTTCTCACTCCTAAAATTTAATAAAAATACTTTACTCTCTGTTAATCTAAAATTAATATAAGATTAAATGAGGGTTTAGAATTTTATAGGAAATTTTTTTATGATTTCCTCAAATATTGCACAATCTAACATAGTATTAGAAAAAAAATATGTATTTCAATCTGAACATTAATAAAGCTAAGCTTGGCACGTATTTCTCCACTTTGTGCAGGTTGTCTGGCTCAATGTTATTTTTTTGCTTTTTAGATTTGTACCTTATCAATATGTGCGACTTGTTGATATAAAAAGCCATCTTTTCAGCTCTGATTGTCCTGTAGATCTTTAAATATAGATACGGCGCTTTTTTTCGCTAAATCAATTTATTTACTGTCGTGAGTGATTTTCAAAATTAATGAAAGTTTATCCAAAAGTTCTGTCAATATTACCTTTTAACATAACATAGTACTAACGAATAGTTAATGTTAAACGTTTGTACTATACCCAGTTTGTGCAAACTGATAAAATAAAATCACATGTCATTCCTTAAATTGAAATGTATATTACGTTCGATGTGAAACCATATTTTCTTTTTACATGAAAACATTTATAGGTAATCTATAGGTATTATGATACTTATCATGTCCCGGAGGTCAATATGTTGTTCATGGTGCGGAGGTGCGGAGGTGATAATTAATTTAACATTAACATTAAATTTAATTTAAGCATTAAAGGCATCAATGGAAACATAAAACATCAATGAAAGAAGTTGATTGTATAATCAACTAATTAATTTGTATAAGACGAAGGTGCATGACATATCTAAGCCAATATAAGCATGTCAAATATGAATTAGTTTTGCGCATTATGTGTGCCAAATTTATTAATTGGCAACCAAAAAAATAAAGCAAAAAATGCCAAAGAAAAATTCACATAAATGTTTGGGATGTTTTAACTAAGAAGCAAAAGTTCTGCATTTTCCTCAGAATTGTCTTAATATAAAAATTAGCTTTGCATTAGCCACGCAAAGCATTTTAAAAACTTCAAAAAATATATAAATAATAAATAAAGTGCCATTTTGGTATTTCTTTTTCTTTAGAAATTTTATTTTACCTTGATGTCGGCTGTGTTCGCTTGGCGACATTGTTAAACTGATTTCACTATAGGTATCCGAACTATCATTTTGTTCATCATTTTTAACATTAAAATTTGATTTGATTTGATTATCACTAGAATCACTAAATGTTGGCATTGATGTTTTCACTGTTATTGCATTTTTTAAATCATCACTTGTATCACTCAAAGGACAATAATTAGCACTTAAAAATAAATCAGTTAAATGGTCGTTTGCTGGTTCACGTAATCCATTCAACATTAAACTTTTCAGCCGTTCATGATATCGTAGATCATAAGGATTTATTAAACATTGAGAATTTTCGATACCAGGATTATTAACTTTATTTCTAGTAGCCTTTTCCATATCAATTAGTAGAGACGGTAATTGCTGCTGAAAGAGATTCGGATTACTAAAGAACAGCTGAGATAAGTGTTCGTTAGTTTGTGCTAAATATCCCATCCAAGGATTATAAAAAGGTACATTACCAAACTCAAATGTTTGAGATACGGGAAATGTATTCGGTTGAACATCTTTTCTATTAAAACTTATTAAGTCACGTTTTTTATCGTCTGAACTTGTTTTCAAAATTTTATCCTCAATCTTATTATGGTTAGAAATAATATTTTCTATGGAGAAAGAATTTTTTATCCTTGAAAATTTAGAACAGTTTTTTCGTAAAGGATATTCAACACTTTCCCCTGAATTTGACTCCATTATAATTTCACCACTATTAAATATTAAACAATCACAAAATCATACCACATGAGTACATGTTGAGTTAGCTAAACTTTTTAAGCCAAATTTTGAATCATTCTATTTTGAATAATTCTAATTTCTCTGAATTCTTAAAATTTAAAAACAACTAAAATAATCAATTTCATTTGTCTATGAAATTTTATAAACAAAAAAATACAAAAATAAATAAGGATTTTTTGCACACAAACCGTTTTGCGACTTCACGCGTTAAAAATCAACCGACATCTAACAAGGTGGGGCGGGATTATTCTTCTGTCCCTGAAAAATTTTAACCAGGAAAAAAGAAATCGACGTGTCGGTGGGGAAGTGCCCAATTGTAGTGAAGCATATGCGCAATGGGCGGTGCTAAACGAAATTATTTTTATAAGAAAAAAGTAATTTTGAATTTTTTATGGGTTCAACAATTAAAATATTTATATTTCTTGTATTTTAAGTGGGCCGGGCTGAAATAAATATATAACAAAAATCCTGGGGATAAATATAAAAAAAAAAGAAAAATATTTTTAACTTTTGATCCCATTGGAATAATTAAATTGAGATCTGGAATTTTTTAAAATATAATTTATTAGTAAACAAATATATATATTTTTAAAAAATAGGTCTAGTAAAAAAATGTGTCTAGTAAATAAAAAAAAAAGTTAAATAAAAATAAAATATATTGATAAGACGATACATATCTAAAATAAATTGCATGAAATAAATATAATCCATTTAAGCTCACACAGGCCTTTTTAATAGTTGAAATTTAATTTTAACTTATGAAGCCTCTTAAAACTGAAAAACAGTGAAGCTTTAGTCCTTCGAAAATCTAATACACTGAAAAAAAAAGAGCGTGTTGAGTAAATATTCGCTGGAGTTTACTAGAATCGAAAATCGAGTAAATGCGTTTACTTAAAAACCAAACTTTGTTTTTGAGTGTACTTTAACTACCCTTAAATCTAAAATTGACGAGTATAAAAGCACTTAAATATTCATGTTCCCAATAAAAATCGACATTCATTGACCACATGTTATCCTAGAATATGAATTTCAATTGCACCAGTTACGTTTTCAACAAGCTAAGCAGCTATTTTGTTGACATCAAACCTTAAGACCCTTATGTATATAGATGTTATTATCAATGCAAATATCTTATAAATAAAGAAATGCTTGAATAGTTCTTCTAATGTGAATTAATTAAATGTTATGTTGATTTTGAAACCACCAACCTAAGCGCTGCTTAGAAATTTATTAATTCAATAATTTCTAATTGATTATATACCTTCAACCAATTTTCTGACAGTATCTATGCGGTAAAGGGTTGAAAATTCATGTTTTGTGATATAAACAAGAAATAAGAGAGTTGGAAATATCTCATTAGTGGTTTTGATGAAATTTTCAAGTCAGTCAAGCTAGCTTGGCTTACGGCTTGAGGCTCCTGCGAAATTTCTATTTACATATAAAATTCAGAAAACTTAAGGTAAGCATTAGGATGACGCACATAGAGAGTAGAAAGATATCACAAATTCATACCAAAGGGTTCAAAACTTAAGTTAAAAACCGCAACATATTGTCCTTTGAAATCAAACTTATGTTGCTTTGACTAATACATTGAAATTATATTATTTATTCTTTATGGAGTCAGAAATTTTCCTAAAAAGTTACAAATTTATTCACTATTTATGGGCTATTTATTGGCTAATACAACAAAAATTTCAGGTACAATAAAAATGTTGAAGGCCATAGTGTCCTTTCACCATAAATGATCATGATCCTCATGTTTGTTCTAGCTATGGCTAGAGAAAATGCATCACCCGTTTTACGACCTTAAGCGATAAGCGACTGAAAATCGCCTTGGTCTGAAGGCTTTAGGCGTCTTGGTCTTGATAAATAAATAAAAAATTATTTAAAACAAAATAAGTTAATTTGACATTGTAAGAGAGTCGTTCACTGAAAAATGTTTGGTTTTCAAGTAAACGCATTTGCTATCCTCATTTAGCCGATTGCTAACTGTGTAACAAAAGCCTTTAAATTTTGTTTGGCTATGTTCTTGAAAATTTTTTTGAATATTTCCAATTTGTTTGCCACAGTAGATAAATTGCTTAGCCCAATCTGACATGCGAAGACTAGTATTGTAACTGTGGTGAATTTGTGTAGAAACATGTTCCTCTACTCAACAATTAGCAATCCGCTATATATTTTTCATCATATGGCTTTATTCTTTTTGCCAGAAAACCGCGTAGCATATAACGAAACTTGATTTATTTTTTTTTATGATAGCACAATTAAATTGAACATGTAGATAAATGTGAACAGCTTTAAAATAATGCAAAAATATATAACTGATAAAGAAAAGCCTTGTACATTTCTTGAACATAAAACATTATAAAAATTTCTTCCCAGTGCATTTTACATTCTTTTTTTTAATAGAAATATATTTAGCTATTGCTATCAATTTACAAGACATTTAAATACATATAATTTAAAAACAACTTATTTTTAATAAGCAAAAAAAATTTTACTTCCTTAATTGTACATGCATAAAAAATATAATAATAGGGCAGCAAGAGATTACGAAAAGTTTCATCACAACCAAAATATACTTTTAAAATTATTTATATAAATAATATATAATATAATTTTATCTAACACTTGTAAATAAATTTAAAACGCTTCTGGTTTCTTTTTGATTTCGCACTTTACTAAAAACATTCCAAAACCGTAGCGTTTCATCTCCAGCCCCAGTGACAATTGTTTGGCCATCAGGACTGAGAGCCAAATATAATACACGACATGAATGACCAGTTAATTTTGCTAATTGTTTTAAAGATGGATATTTCCATACAACTATCTGATTTTCAGAATAGCCATGGGTTGAAACTAATTCCGATGAATGTTTTGACCATACTAAATTGCATACTTGTGAACCAGTATCAATATATTGCATTGGTTTTCCAATCAATGTATTCCAAAATCGAACACAGCCATCTGATGTACCCCCCCCACTTGCTAATAATCCATGATGATGTGGTGACCAGGCAATTGCCTTAACAGCAGCTATATGATGATATGATTGATAAGGATTTAACGAATGTTGATTCCATATACATAGACGATTATCATTTCCTCCGCTAGCTAAATATTGATTATTAGGGGACCATTTAAGACCGCAAACTTCTTGACGATGACCGATTAAACGACGTTGTTGGTATTGTGCTGGTATTCGCGTATCTCTTTGTATAATGAGACGATCGCGTGATCCACTTGAAAGTATGTCACCATTCAATGCAAGTGCAGCAATTCTTGCTGAATGTCCATGCAGTTTACTAATCTGTTTACTGGCGGCTACATCCCAAACAGTAACATATCCCAGATGAGTTCCAATTGCTACTAAATTTCCAGGTTCATTCCATAGTACTGAAGTTACAGTATTTGTATCCGTGCTAAAATCACATAATTTTGTCACTTGGCTAGTGGATGCACTCCAAAGATAGACTGAGCTACTAAGACCTACAGCTAACATATTCTGTGACGACCAGTCAACTAAATTTAAATAAAAGTCATCCTGTAGACTTGGTGCATCTAGCACCTTAAATGGAAATTTAGAAATTTTCCTTGTAGCTTTCATTGGGGATTTTAATAATTTTTGACTTTTGATGCTAACTGGTGAAAATGAATGAGAACATTGTTCATTAAAATCCTGTTTTTTTAGTGGTTTATAATTAAAAAGTCTTCGCTTTGCATGCAAAGTATTATTATTTTCATTTTGATCACCACTATCTAAATTAACATTATCGATTGCTGTATCCAATAGTTCATTTTGTAAAAGGCAGGAATAAGTCAGACTATCTTTATTTGAATCACAACAATCATTTTTTTTTTTATACGTTTGTGGTGTATTTTCATTTGGTTCATAATTTGAACTAAAATTTGTATACCAACTATTATTTGCTCTGCGAGGTATAAATCGATCCAGCGTCGTTGGTGTACTTGCTGAGTCATAAATACTGAAGAGTTTTCTAGCAACAGCACTACTATGCTTCAATATACGTTTTTCATAATCAGGATTAAACATTTTTATAAAAATTAGCCTTTTTTATGCATAAATTTTTTAAGCTCATCAATATTTGTTAAGAGTTTGCTAGGTCTATCAGATGGTGTTTTCATTAGTTGCTACTTTACTTGCACTGAGTAAATGTTTTCTTTTCTCACCTGTCAGTGATTTCTTTGGAAGCTATTCTTGCTCGCTGATTGTAAGGCTAAAGACTTTATATACTGAACAAATATCTCTATAGTTGTGATATGCGATATTTCGTAGCTAAATGCAACCGTTTTACTTTTCAATATAAAAACTACAAAATATATGCTTATAAAAAATATATACTTGACACTTCTATGATAAAATAAAAAATATATGCATACTAATTTTTCAATTTGATATTATGTTAATTTGACATTTCGATAATTTTTTAGAAACTATTTTATAAACACAAATAATGTTCATTAATAATCAACTATTACTATTATATAATATCTTCAAGAGAATAACATTTATATCTCAACGTATTTGGCAAGGTGAACCTCGAAACAGAAAATTATATAGCCTCCTCTAATCTAATCGCAAAAAATAAAAATTATAATAACTATAAGCCTAATTATAATTACAAAACTTATCATAAGAGTGATTATTACCATAAATAAAGCTACTTTATTTACTAAAATGGTTTAGAAAGATTGAATTTTTTCATCTCAAATCGGCTTCCTAATTTCAAATTTAATTCCTAACTCTTTTATATTAGAATTTTTTTTCCAGAAACTTTTCGTAACTTTCCGAAATTATTTAATATAAATATAATTAGTTTCATTGGTAAAAGATATTAGAATCACAAATTATGCGTACAATTTTTTTTAATAATTGTTTACTAACTAAGGCGTTTGTTTTACTTTGCCATATTTCATCCTCAGTTGTGGCAGTCGAAAAGTTCTTTAAATAGACGCAATACGCTTGGGTTTTTATCTTCTGCCCAATTGAAAATGGACACAATTTTGGTTTCAATTGGCATCAGGTCAAATGAATTCACGACGCCTTATAGTGCGTTTACAGTGAACCTAGTATCTAGTACCTATAGTACTATTATTTTAGAATTTTTATGGTAAATGTCTAGTTTATTTCTCAAATATGGCAGTACCGAGGGGAAATTTTGAGTAATTTTTTCAAACTTTCTCTTTCGGCAATAGTTTGACAGTGAATAATTGCGGAAGTTAGGTTATGTCAATAATAATTATTGAGTAAAAGGTAAGAATTTTTCAATTTGATATGATTTTGAATTATTTAATTGTTTATTTAACACAAAAATTAACACAAACACAACATTAAACAACCGACTAATTTTTGTCAGATGAAATATGTACTAATCAAAAGGTATTAGGTTCCTTTATAAACACTTACTGTTTTATATGGAGAAATTTTATTACAAGGTACTAGGTTCACTCTAAACGCACTATTAGGATTAATAACATTTAGCAATGCTACGAGCATTAAAAAATTACTACAACAAAATTATTACAGCTTTAAAAGGGAGCAAATAATCCCTACCTCCTTAGAACTTTGGATATAATTGAGCCCGCCTCCCAAAATCTATAACTGCGCACTTCGTCACAGTCTTTTTTAAAAACCAACAAAGTTGGAATAAATAAATTTTCCAATTGGATGAACACACACGCCATAATTATGATGACCAACCATTCTAATTTGATTAATCCCTTAGTGATTATAAATATTTTTATAAAGAAACTAAAAATGTTGGTTTCATTGTTTGTTACTCAATAAACTTTAGAATAATTATAGTAATAAAAATTTACAGTGATTATTATATCTAAAATTCTGACAAACACGAATATTTTGGTAAAGTGTTTAATAAGCTTTGAGTAGTTAATTTAGATGAATATTTTCTAAATAAAATTTGAGTTAACTTTTCGATCTTTTAGGATTCATCTTAATATTTGCAAGCGAAGCAAGGTTAACCATAATCCAATTTTCATTTAGAGAATTAATCCCGTAAAAATGTTGAAAAAAAAAAAATTAAAAATAACTCCAGAATGATTAATTCTTAAAAACACATAAGTTTTTGCCTTAGATATGCACGCATATAAAGTAAAGTAAATATTACGTGAACAGGATATGAAAAATATACCTCCCTCTTAATTTAACTTAAAATGATTTAATGATCCCTAAAGAAATCTAATTTACGAGTAGGTTTAACTATTTTAAAATTTAAAATTTACCCTGGACAGATTCGTATTATGTAAATCTAAAAGAAATTTTTTGGGTTTTTATATAAAATTAGTATTGATTAAATAATCTAACTTTATTGCATAAGTTAATAAATACTGGTCTAAGCGTAAATAGACGTTTTTTCCAAAAAGCAGAATCTTTTCTATTCTAAACATCGGCCGACTTAAAGTCTTTTTAACTTGCTTAATGGCTATATATGTTATAAGACCCAATACTGTGAAAATTGAATTATCTTTATGGGATCCAATGTTGGATCTGAAGTTAGCAATTTTATTTGTAATTAGTTTTTATTCGTCTGATGCCTTATTTTGAATACAGTAAGAGAAACATCATTTTTGGTATTTTTCGTCAATAAAATCAAACATAATTAAAAATACCCAAATATTGAATAAGTAAATCTCCCGTCTGATAAGTAAAGTGTCGGAAATGTTAAATATCGGTTAAAGTCAAAGTTTATACAGTTTCCTAAGCCACCATTTATTGTTTAGTGTTGTTATTGTTTAAAGCAGCTATTGTTATTTTCATCGGAAATTTTGTTTTGTTAGGTTTCAAATATTATATTAATTTAACTATATTAATCTTTTTTTATTTTTCTATTGAATTGTTTGTTTGGCATTAATTATTTCAATAAACCCCCAATAATAAAAACTAAATTTAAATGCTTTTTTTCTAAATGAAGTTAAATCACATTTTGTGCAAATTATATTTTTTCTATTTTTGAAGATAATGTCAAAATACTTTAAAACAATATTGTTTAGTGACATTGATTCTTTTAATACTTGTAATTTATTTTTATGAATTTAAAAATGTGCCCTTTTTTTCCTTTTAGATGGTTTTCAATGTTTAAAATGTTTTGTTTCCTACGGAAAAAAGGGTAACTCTTAAGAAGACTATTAGAGAAAAGAATGGGAAAATTTAACTCAAAGTTCAGTTCAAGAACCATAAGCTTTAGGAAATGTTTTTATTGAATGAACTATTCTATTTAATTATTTTAATGAATTAAACAATCAAATATTAGAAACTAGAAATTATATAAAGTAAAAGATCTTTTTAATTATAAAAATCTAAAGAAAATTTTAATTCACATTAGTTTTAAATAAAGTTCGCTTTTCTTTAAACTTAAATATCTAGTATTTCATACTATAACATTGAGTTGTTCAAAATTAGTTCATAATTTTAATCCATTATAGTACATAGCGAAAATAATTTCTTCATTAAACTATTTCTAAAGATATCAAAATTTTTTTTTGCTTCATACACTTAAATATATTAAATATACTAAAAAATAACTAATTAAGCTATTGGGCTCATATAAAACCTTTTTTTTTAATGATCTTGATCTCAAAATTAGCCTCATAATAATTACTTTAAGTTTACAGAGAATTATAATTGTATTTACTATATTTAATAATTAAAAATTCGACTTTTTCATGCAAATTAAGGTAAAGTAAGAAAAGTAAATTTCTGAAAATTTTTAATTTTAATTCACCTATTTAACATATACTTATATGAGTGAGAAATAGGTATTTCAAAAAGAATGATCAACCGGAAGATGTGGTTTTGCAGAATGCGCTTTTGTTTCTCTTATTAGATGGGTTTCGATTAATCATCTGGGGTAATATGTTTTTCCTATATACAACTTCCTCCGTAATAAAAAGGCACGAATCCAGCCCACAAGTCCTCTTGGCTTTTTATTTGATTGTTTTTTACATTTCGCTTTTGTACTAAATTACAAGTCCATATCAAAATATTTGCAATTTATTTAGACAAGTACAGTTAAGACCGAATAAGAGCCAATTTTTATTTCCATACAAAAAATAGTAACACAATAAAAACATCTCAAATATTTGAAACACTTATCTCAACAATATAAAGATAAATTAATTTGAATCAAAATTAAAAGAGCTTTAGAGAAAATGAAGTCTCCTTTACTAACTCATGATGTAATTTAATGTCATCCACCATGCTAATTACATTAATCAAATGATAATTTAATTTAGCCGTGAATAGGCTGCATCCATAAAATGAAGACTCTGTCACAAACAAACAAAGGAAAGAAGGAATCTCCGTTTTGGTTTTTCATTCCTAGTAAAAATAAAAATATTTTCAAATATGTTGAGTAATTTATAAAAAAAAACGCTTAAGCTATCTTCATTGGGCTTTATGAAAAACAAATAAAAACTACTTTTTGTAGAAGACCCTTAATCGGCATCATAAAGACATCAATTTGGGAGTCGGCGTTTTATTATAGAATTTAACGCCTTATTAAAAATTTTTTGTAACTTGATGCTGTTATGCTTAAGTTAACAGAATATTTTTATTTGAAGGACAAACGAGTTGACCTGCAAAAGCCAGAAAAAATTATTATTTTTAAATCCGCGGTTATACTCAATAGTTTGTTTGAGTTTGACATTTTGATTGAAAATATATAACTTATGCTTTCTAATTGTTGCTAATAAACAGCCAGTTTAGCAAAACTAAAATTAGATGATATTGACTTAAAAATTAAAAAATAGGTATTTCAAAAAGAAGAAGAAAGTAATTTATTTTTATCTTAAAGTAATGTATTTTTCCATAGAATAATTGCAAAGATAGACCCCTTTTATAACTTCTGTAGATATAATAATGATCCATTAGATCAGCCAAATTAACTTATCAAATAAAAATACTTGCAGTTTTTTAATGAAATATCACTAATAATTATTTAAATATTTTTAGATAATAACAGCAAATGATTTAACACCAAAAAAAGTTAAATTCTTACGGGATAGATGTTTTATACCTGGAAAATATGCATAACATATTGAACGATGGCTAGCTTATTAAGCATTATCACAGTAGTTGAGAAATTTTATTGCTTATACTTAGATACTTTGGGGTCAATTTGAGATCTAAACAAATTACTCAATCGGGGATTTTTTTTGTTTGTTTTCAATAATTTTGAAATTAAGTATTGACAGTTTAATCCGTAGCTTAGGAATCTGTAGTCACATAAAACTCCTATAACGTCGTGTCATCAATCGATAGTACTATATATATAGTGATAATGATAATAGGAAACGTAGAAAGAAAATGTGTAGCAAAAAATTAGATGAAGTCGAACGGCTTGCTGAAATGGAAAGACAACGAAGACAAAAAGAAGCAGAGCAAAAGGTAAGAAACTTTAGAAAAATATGCGGTTTTAATTTAAAAAAAAAAATTTTTTTCCAGATAATTGAAGAAGAAGCGGCAAAAAGGATTGAACTTTTAGTTAAAAAGCGAGTTGAAGAAGAATTAGAAAAACGTAAGGAAGAAATTGATTTAGAAGTAATAAGACGAGTAGATGTGGCAAATGAAATTGAAATTTTTATTGGCCTTCTGTCGTTTTCTAATTTATTACTTTAAATATTCTAAATTAAAATTTTTACCAAACAAAAACAGACAGCTTAAAAATCAGTAAAAGTGCAAAAACTTAAATTTAAATTAAATGTTAGTATTACTGTCCACATTATATTTTTTCGAAGAATAATAAAGAAAAGCAGCTAAAAATTTTGATAAAAAAGATATTTTAGCTAACCAATGGAATTTAAAATGGAATAAACCGCCAACATTTGACAAATATTTAAAAAAATAACTAATTTCAATTGTTATCAACTAAAATTACTAATGATTGAATTACAATTTATTTGTTGATTCATTTTACATAACAAAACAATTTTAAATTTTAATTAAGTTTTTTGCTTATTTTGGGCTTGTAGCAGTACAAAAATTTATATATCTTTAAATTTTTTAAAGTTTTTAACTTCTCTTGAGAAGTTATTGTAATTGGACCGAAAATCGAAATCAAAAATTTTGCGTTTTCTTTACGTTTCAAGACCTGGAGAATCATTTGCAATCATTTTTAGAGTGATGTCTGTCTGTGTGTGTGCGTATGTATGTAGATCTGTGAGCTTTTTTATGAGATTCGTTTTCTCGAAAACTACTGGACCAAATTACGTGTTATGTATATATATCAATCGATGCGCCGCACCATGACTTAGATCTGAAAGGAGTTTGAGCAAAGTCGGCCCAGCGGTTCGTTTTTTATTGATAAAAAACTGACTTTTTTAAGCCCGCAAAAGTGAGATTCGATTACCAAAGAACTACTCTGCACCAAATTACATTTTTGACCATATCAGTCAATACGCCATATCATAGCTTATATCTGAAAAGAGTCTGAGCGAAATCGGCCCAGCGGTTGGTTTTTTATGAATAAAAAACTAACGTTCTCAAGCATTCAACAAAAATTTTAATGTAACCTTCATATTCTAAGTATCGAGGGGTACATGGGGGTTTTCGAAGGTGTTGATTTTGCATCTTTATCTTTAAAAATAATTTTTTCTCAAGAGAAGTTGCTTGTGCGGTACCTGCTGCCGGACGTATTTTTATTTATTATTATTACACAGAAAATTTTTTGTTGTTTTCCTTTTATTTTTCCTTAATATCCGACTATTGACTAAAAACCGAAGCAGTATCTTCCATTTCAATCAATACCATTGAATAATTTCAATTTACAGCTTAATATTTAGTACTTCTTAGCTTGAAATATTAATTTTTTTGTTTCGTACATTGACCGAATGTAACCGTGCTTCAGATTGGTTCCCAGATCGCTTTTCACTTGGTGTCTATATATTAGCAAATATTTAATTTTTATAGGCAATTTTATAGGCACTCTGAGCCGCAGTTACACTCAGAAGTATATTGACGGCAATAATTTTTTGACAGTTTTATTGAAAATATATAACTTATGCTTTTAAACTAGTTTTATTATATTAAATTGATTTAACTTTAATAATAATGCATCATAAATGCAATAAAATTAGTTGAAAGGTACAAATAGTATTTTCTGAAAAGGCTTGTAATGTAATTATTGCAGTCAATATACTACTGAATGTAACCGCGCCTCCGATAGCCTATAAGCTTTCCAAATTGCTAAAGGCCCAAACACAATGCACGTAATGCAATGCCTAACAAACGTCAAAGTAAATTTTGGTATTGAGAAAATGCGCCTACGCAGATTGATAATTTTTTCATTTAAATTTATAAATTCAATGTGTCAAGTGTTTATTGCTATAATTAATTAACTTTTGCTTCTGCATATATAGACACTTGTTTATATAAATAAATACAGCTTAATTTTATTTTTATTTTCGCACTTTTTTCTATAATTGATGTGGAGTGGAGGATATTAATTCGCTTAAATTCTAAGTACTTAAGGCTACGGTCCATATGGTAGCGAATTCCTGCGACTAGCGAATTTTGATCGATTGATCGACATTTATCGCAGGTTGTCAAAGTAATTTATATCGTTTTTTTCATGCGTTTACAAATTATCGGGTAAAATATATATTTTTTATGAAAAATATGAATCAAGGTTTTTACCAATTTTTGAAATGAAAAACTTACCATACAATAGAGTATTTTCAATTATAAGTAAAATATTTAATATAAATATGCTTTTTTATTTATTAGGTAATAATCATGTATTACTTATTTTTATTATTTGTTAAAAAGCATATTTATATTAAATATTTTACTTGTAATTAAATATACTCTATTGTATAGTAAGTTTTTCATTTTAAAAATTGGTAGAAACCTTAATTTATATTTTTCATAAAAAAAATTTCTATTTGTAAACGCATGAAAAAAAACGATATAAATTATTTTGACAACCTGCGATAAATGTCGATCAATCGATCAAAATTCGCTAGTCGCAGGAATTCGCTATCATATGGACCGTAGCCTAGGTGTAAGGTTTTAATTAGATATTTAATGAATTAGTTCAGAATTACTTAAATTAGTCTTAATTATGTAGGTAAAATATTCTAAACATTATGGAGTTTAAAGCAAGCATAAGTAATGAAATGTTCGAAGCGGTGCGGCTTGGAAATATCGAAATGGTAAGAAAAATAATTGAGAAGTATGGACTGTATTATTCTTCAGCTTGGGAAGGAGGATACAATTTACTTTTAAAGGCCCTTGAAAATAGGCATTTAGAAATTGCTAAATTGCTCATAACCCGTGGTTGTGCAGTTAATGAAAAGGATGGTCAATTCTCTAAAAGAAGGAACATTTATAATCTCTGTATTTCATATGATGACATAGAAATGTTTGAAATGATCTTAAAACGGAGATCTAATATTAATATCCCTATTTCGCTAAAGAATGCAGTAAGGCCTAAGCAAGTTATTGAACTACTTTTAAATTATGGAGCTCACATCAATACTGTATACTTTAATAATGGAACCCTATTACATCAAGCAGTGGATAAAAGGTGCTTAGAAACTATTGAATATCTTTTAAATATAGGAGCTAATATTAATAGTGTGTGTACTTGGCATACTGAAAAGGGAATTACACCACTGCATATTGCTGTTAAACATAATTGTAAAGAAGCTGTCAGGCTGCTTTTAAGAAGAGGTGCTGATGTTAATTTCGACATTTTAAAAATTATGGAGTGTAAAGGAAGCTTAAATGAAGAAATGTTCGCATCAGTGCGGAATGGAAATATCGAAATGGTAAGAAAAATAATTGAGAAGTATGGACTGTATTATTCTTCAGCTTGGAAAGGAGGATACAATTTACTTTTAAAGGCCCTTAAAAATAGGCATTTAGAAATTGCTAAATTGCTCATAACCCGTGGTTGTGCGGTTAATGAAAAGGATGGTCAATTCTCCAAAAAAAGGAACATTTATAACCTCTGTATTTTACATGATGACATAGAAATGCTTGAAATGATTTTAAAACGGGGATCTAATAATAATATCGCTATTTCGCTTGCAGCCAGGCCTAAGCGAGTTATTGAACTACTTTTAGAATATGGAGCTGATATTAATGCTGTATACTCGAATTATGGAACCCTACTTCATCAAGCAGTCGATAAAAGGTGCTTAGAAACTATTGAATATCTTTTAAATAGAGGAGCTAATATTAATATTGTGTGTACTTGGCATACTGAAAAGGAAATTGCACCACTGCATATTGCTCTTAAATATAATTGTGAAGAAATTGTCAAGCTGCTTTTAAGAAGAGGTGCTGATGTTAATTTGAGGACACAGCATAATTTAACCCCTCTTCTTATTGCTATCCAAAAAAAGAATGAAATTCTTGTAAAGCTGCTCTTACAACGGGGAGCCAATATTGAACCCCAAGAAATTGTTCCAAATACCGCTTTTAGAGAAGCTGTTAAACGTAACCACCTTGGAATCGTTAAGCAAATTTTACAGTATTGTCCCGATATTAATAATCAGTGTAGTAAATACTGTCTTAGAATCGCAATTAAGGACTTTTATAATAAAGATATTGTTGAGTCTCTTCTAGAATATGGTTTTTCTGTTCATCCTGAAGATGCAAATGATGCCAAACTGTTGCATGCTTCTGTTAAACATGGACATTTGAGAGTTATTGAAGACTTATTGAAGTATGGTGCAAATGTAAATGTTTTACACAAGGCAGGTTTAACACCCTTACATACTGCAGCTCAACATAAACAAAAAGAAGCAGTTGAACTCTTGATAAAATATGGTGCAAATATTAATACGAAGGGGCCACGTGGGGAAACTCCAATATTTATGGCTCTTAAAATGGAATGTTTAGAAATTGTCAATATATTTCTAAATCTTAAAGCTAATATTGACCCTCAACCTGATCTTCTGTGTTTAGCTGTAAAAGGTGGTTATAAAGAGATTATTGAAACTCTTTTGATACGTGGATTCGATGTCAATGCCAGTAATTGGGAAGGATATACAGCATTACATTACACTGCTATCTTTTCTTATGATAATAGTTATTTTGATGAAGATAGGGCAGAAGTTGCTAAGCTACTAATAACTAAAGGTGCTAATGTAAATGCTCAAGATCATCATGGTAACACAACACTTCATTACGCTTGTAGCAATGAATTTCCTATACTTGTAAAAACTCTTCTTTATTATGAATCTGATATTAATATTATGGATTCGAATTCCTTTACACCACTTGAAATCGCATCGAGAGTATATTTTGAAAATGATTATAATCCATATGAAACTAATAAAGCTCTAATTATTCTTGGATTTCATGTAATTAAACTAAAAATGGCAAATTTATTTGTGAATCAAGAAAATTTAGAAGTAATGAAGGACATTAATGCAAGGTACACTTGTCATGAATATGAATGTAAACAAGAAATTGCTAGAATGAAAAATAAGACTTTTAAAAATTCTAGGATTTCATTGTATGAAATTTTAAAAAATGATATAAAAATATTAGCAAAATATATGAACAATGAAAACATTGTGCAAGAACTAAAATCAAATAATTACAAATCAGAATTTCCTATCTATTTCAGAATGATAGAAATCAATTTCATAAAAGGCATGGACAGAAAAAAATTATTTGATGAAGGGAAATATAATTTTCTTTTGGTCTTTAAACTTTTAAATGATGAATGTGCTAACATAATATTGGACATGCTTTGTGCAAGCGATTTACAAAATTTAAAAGATGCTTTTAGCCTTTCTAGTAGTCTATAAAATACAATAATTTAGGAATTTTATTAATTTTAAAATTTAGTTTTACAAACATTAATTATTTACAATATTCTGTTTTGTTAAACGTGCCGTTTTTTAATAAAATTAAGTTCGTTGCCAATATTGTGTTTTTGTAATTTTTGAACAAAAAAACTTCTTATTTATTTGAACATAAAACAAAATATTTTTTTGAATTCGTCGATAAAAAATATAACTAATAACTGAACGGGAAATTTAAGGCACAGACTGTTTGTTCTAAAATTTGCTATAATTTAATAATTTGATTAATTTGATAATTTGATTAAAACACCAACATCAAGTTTTGACCACCAAATTTCAAGGTGATTAAAAAGTTTGAAAGCATTCTATTTTGTTGAAAAAATTCTTGTATTTTAACTATTTCTTAGCTCATCATCATGCGAAGTATCTTCCTCAGCATTAACTTTTTTTTTCCATAACAAACACTTTATTCTCCGAAGAGACTCCTTCAAATCAACACAGTCTAAATTTTAAGCGAAAATAATTAAAATAATTTGGATTTTGTATTAAATAATTAAGAACAAATTTTTACTTACTTTGACGGCACAATGGATTCCTCACAAATAATTACAATATCTAAGATTTGAGCAGATATTATCATATTTTCATTCTTCAAATTTGCATAGCAAAAATATTGTCACCAATTCTTATTTTAATTTAAAAAAAGATATATTTCCTTATATCAAAAAAGTAAAACCTAAAGTCATATAATTTGTTTTTAATTCTTTATATTGTTTTAATTCAAAGCTTTAATTGCAAGAGAAATCATTTCTTTCTATTTTCGGTATTTATCTTGATTAAAATACAGATTCATGTAAAATTTGAGCATAATGATAGTGATTTTAAATAATTATATTGTGGCCTTAGGATGAAAATACAAAATAGAAGTACTAATTGAAAATATGACATTTATTTCTTTATCATTCATAGAAAAGTGCAATTTATGAAAATAAGAAGAAACATGGTGTAATATTAGTGACAATGGAAATTGCTATTGTTTTGAAAAATATTTTTTAATTTATAGAAAAAAACTACATTTTATTTGATTAATTTTGAAATAAAGTTACTTGAATGTTCTTTTATAAAAGAAAGAAGACACAAAAAAGTTTTTAGACTTGAATTCAATCAAATGTGTATAATTTTTCTTTTTATAAATTTATAATTAAATTTTTAATTAAATCTTCTACTGAAGAAGAATTTATTATTTTACACACTCTTGTATACAAATGAATTACGTTTTTCTCATCCATATTGAAGCTAGCTAATTTAAATCATAAATAAGTTAAATAAAAGCTTTAAAAAATTATTTTCTTTCATTTTTTGGGAAACGTTAGGAATGATAAGTTGGAGTGTTCTTAAATCAAAAAAGAAAAAACAAGTCTAAATTCTAAAACCATAAAACGCCGATTTATTGTTCCTTATTTAAATTTGGGATGGTAATAACATTTTCGAGGTTGTGACAATAGAAATTGCTTAAAATACATTGATACATTTTAATCATATATGATGACTTTTTTAAAGTCATTTTAGGTTAGTTTTTAAGGAAAATTAAAGTTAAAAATTTTATAAAAACTGCAGCGAATTAGAATTCGGGAGGGTAAGTAGGTAGTAACAATAAAAAAAAAAGTTAAAAAAGGTGTAAATACCGAAGAATGATAATCGAGTCCAGCTGTATTTTATACACTATTATTACATGCCAAATACACGTACATTACCCGATTCTCGCTACAAAAGTTAAAAATTTAATTTTTATTTAAATAAAATCAGTGAAATGGTCATCTATGAGCTTTGTTTAAAACTGTTTAAAAAACCCTACGGGAAAAATTAGTTAGGCGGCGTTCCTTTCTAATTCCAATCACTGTAGACATTAGTATTTGCATGTCCGCACCGTATATTTACCAAAAAAACCATTGGACATTTACAGTCACCAATGAACTGCATTGTCGATTTCACCTGTTGAATAAAAAAAACTAACAGATGAGCAACTAGTTGACATTTAGAATTTTTTTTTCCTTTCGAAAGAAATATCTTAAATTTCTCTTTGTTTTTTTAGTTTTGTTAGTTTTTTATATTTGTGAAAAAATATTGCATACTTCTACTTCTTCTGTAAAAAAAAATACTTCGTTACTAATTGCCGTTTTTGTATAAAATCAATGCAAATTGAGCTAGTTTAAAAATATTTATTTATATACGTGTTGAAAGAAAGCGGCCTTCTTAGAAAAGTGCTACAACCATCAAGATTGTGCCATAGAATAAGCTCTAAAATTTATTCTTTTATTTATGAACAATAAAGTGTTTTTGCTTAACTGAAACTAAAATAAATAATGCTTCCTAGAATTCACCGATTTGTGAAATTTTCCTTAGTTTTCATTGTTGTAATATGTTTTTTAATCTACATAAGAACTGTGAATAAGAGTGAAAACGTGAATATTAACGAATTAGAAAATATTTCAATAACACAAGAAATAGATTTTAATATTTTAATATTGGCAGATCTTGCCAAACAAGTTCCGGGTTTCGGTGATAAAGGAAAATCAATTTCATTGAATGGCAGTGAAAAGCTGATTGGTGAAGATCAATATTCAAAAATTGCTTTAAATGAAATACTTAGTGAAAAAATTAGCTACAATCGAACTGTGCCAGATGCTAGAAATCCACTTTGTAGACGTAAAAAATATGATATTGAAGCCCTACCAACAGCTAGTGTGATTATTATATTTTACAATGAACCCTATTCAGTCTTAGTTAGGACAGTGCACAGTGTTTTGAATACAGTGGATGAAAGGATATTGAAAGAAATAATATTAGTGAATGATGCCAGTACAAATTTAGAACTCCAAGGAAAATTAAGTTTTTATATTGAGAAAAGACTAACTAAAAATAAAGTTAAATTAATCCATTTTCAGAAAAGGTAATTGTAAAAATGTAATAAACGAAGCAAAAGTTTCTTTTGTAGTTGCGCTTATACTATTTTCTCTTAATTGAATGCGAAAGTAATATTTCCCGCCTTAAAAATTTGGTTGCATTTCAAACAGAAATTGGTAGATAGATTAGCGGCTATCCTGTGTGCTAGCTTGAAATTAACATGTATTCGAAATTTTGAAACTATTTTAAAGATGTCAATCACCGAATCTTTTTGTAAATAATCGGTTTATTATATTTCTACTATTAGGTTACTCAAAAATCTTCAATTGTTAATAAAATTTTTTCTATTCATCCAATCAAGTTCAAATAAATTTGGTTGTGTTGGGAGTGCATGACAATTGATGTTGATGTTAGCTCATAATGTCCAATATCTTTTACAAATTTTCAATCGTTAATTTAACCCTTTTCTATTTATTCAATCAAGTTTAAATAAATTTTTTTGTGTTGGGAGTGCATGACAATTGATGCTAATACAGTTAGTTCAAATAAAAATTCATTAATTATATTTAATAAACTAATTTTTAGTTTTATATGAGAGAAAAACTTCAGAAAACTGAGTGCAATGAATTACGAATTCTGAATTCAGAAAAAAGAAGAAACAATCTCAACTAGGAATATACTTAAAAAAAATTTTTTTTATATTACTTGTTTTTATATATATGTCAATTTATGTCAAAATTATATTTTAATAGAAAATTAATTTAAATGTTAATTATTATAATTTGTACAATTTTAAATAACATATGAAAAATTGAACGGAGCAAAACGTTAGTTGTTTTTTCTAATTATTATTGTTTTAACTCATTACTTTTTATCTTCCATAAATTTTCAGGTCGATGAAGTTTGCGTGTTCTACGCTCTCTTCTCTACCTTCCTAAAATTTTTTTTTATGTATATGTGGTACATATATGTAATGATGTGAATCCCATGACAAAAAGACAAAAAATGGAAAGTTCATGATAAATTTAAGATTAAAGACTAAAGGCTCAAACACAATGCATGCGCAATCATGCATTGTGTTTGAGCCTTAAGATACCAAAAACACATTATGTATCCACTGCAAATCTGCGACACAAGAAATTAATAGATAATTTCCATATTCATGGAAAATCGCAAGTAAAAACTTTTACTCTAAATTATTCCTAGGCTACAACAAACGCAAAATAAAATACATGTTCCCAATATTTCAACATAGTTTAGCCTACCGGCAAATTTCGGTTTCTCACTGAAATTATTCATATTTAATAGGAAATAAATAGGAGACATCACTTTTCTTCTCGCTACGCTGCATAACTTCAGTGAGTGTCCTTCTTGAAATATGTTTGGAAAATATCAAGAGTAAAAAACAAACCATATTTGCTTGGATGGCACTATAGATACCGCCTTAAAAGGGTCTTCATTGATATTTTATCATTGTAGGTCATTACATGATCTAATGAATTCATCCTATCAAGCGGTTTGACCATTTAAAACAGGCACACGAAATACCACACAATCTAAAGGAGAAATTTTTCATTAGCGTCAAAACCAAATATGAATAATAATAAATAATTATTTTTTAATTAAATTTTTTGGACCTCATTTTCGGCTTTAGCGTGCCATTTTCCATAAGAAATGACTATAAAATGTTGAGGATACAAAACACTGTAAACTAGTGTAATTATTAATGATAATAAATAAGTTTTCTATTATTAATAATCAACTATAAGAAATTATAAAATTATTTAGCGCTTTTTATAAATTTTAAAATAAAGAATTATTCATTTCCTTAGCCAATATGAGTGGAGACATACGAATAATAGACAAATAATATTGTCAATACTTTTAAGCGCTTTTACCAATACTGAGAAATAGTGAGGCTTTAAAAAAAATTAAAATTTTTGATTAAAAATAAAACAAGGATGAAAGAAAGCTACTTTTTTACAAGTTCTATGAACTTTAAGGAACTACTATTCATAAATGGACAGTTAAATGCAATCAAAAAGAAAGTGGAACTCCGGGCAGTGAAAATATAACAATTCAACCAGAAAACAGAATGCCGGACAAAAATAAAAAGACTTTTCGCTTATTTCGCATTATAAGTAAAAAAAAATGAGTGAAAAATTATTTATCTAGAATTTTAATGAACTAAAAGTTATTCGTGTTGACAATAGTTAAAATTTTATACCATTAAAAGGATCAACGTAAATTATTACCGTACATTTCGATCAATATAATGACAATGTGTTCGAATAAAAGTTCACCTACTTTTGAATAGATTTGTCCTCAGAGAGCGTTCGATAACTTAAATGAAAATCTAAGTGTTAAAAAAAAACCCAACAGGAAAAAAAATCATTTTAAAAAAAACTAGATACTAAATAAAATTGTTAATTTTCAAACCGCATAATGACGTTGTTCCATTAAAAAAGTTTTAAGGAAAATATTTTTTTTAAATTAAATTATAAAACATAAATTCAATATCTTATTAATTAGCAACAAATATTTGATATTCAAATTTTTCATAAATTATATTAAAAACTGTTTTAGTTTCTGTTTTTTTTATTTGAAAAAAAAAAAAAAAAACTAATCAATTATTATTTGCTAATGCATGATTTTCGCATTAAGTTACACAAGACCCATAAAATCGAGCATTAAGAGAGTTATCGACGCCACTTTTTAATTAAACAATCTTTTTTATTTTTTAATTAAGTATGTGTTTATCAGCGTAAACGAGTTTAATATGTTTATTAAAATAATTATCCATAGTTGTACATTTTTGTCAACCAATTCAAAAGGCTGTAAAACCTCAATTTTAACACTATAGATTTACGAACATTGACTAACTTACATTAACTAACATTGAGCTTTAGCTCTTTTAAGTAAGCACGTTCTTCTGACGAGTAAATTAAACCCCAGTTCTTAAAAATTATTAAGGGTTGCTTACATAACCCAATAATCTCTTTCTCTTCAAAGTTTTTAGTTTTTGTAATGATAAGGTTTATTCTAATTGTAAACAGTATATTGAAACCTTTTTTCTCATTTATTGCTCAACAGACTTCATTTGCTTACTTAGTTTTGTTGTCTGTAGTTCATTCCTTTTTGATTTCTGCTATTTTGCATACATTTTGTTCTAAGCTCATACCGTAAAATTGATTTCGTAAAAATAGGTATACAAGATCTAGAAATAATAAAATAAGTAATAATTCTTAAATAGTCAGAATTTTCAAGCATTTAAAAAAAGACGAGTTTCATAAACCTAGTTATAAAACTGAAGATTGAATAATTGTGACTGCCACCGATGCTTGTAAGAAAGAGCCTTATTCAAAATATTTTAAAGCCTTATTGTTATCTATTTAAATTGGAATTAAAAAAAAAAGTTAAATCTATTATCTAATTGAGTGTTATTTTATTACATGCTGCTTATTATGTTTTTCGCTATCGATTAAATTTTAGACCAGACAAAATTTCCTAGTTTCTAAGCTCGATTTCTCCACCCTGACATTTAAAACTTAAAACTAGTTTTAAATAAAACACAACTTAATTGATATTCATTCTGGTATTATTATTCAGTTTTCATTTGAGATACGCTAATCTTTGCACCCAAATTTCCTATTATTTAGTTATATTTATCGTAAAAAAGTGTAGAAATTTAGATGGTATATTGTAATGAACTTGTCCAAAGGTACAGAATTAATAATTTATTAACCTATAGACTTCAAGGCAATTACTTTCAAATAAAGTAGGATTGTAGATACATGAGAAAAACTAGATTTGTTAATTAATTAAGATATAGTGACAGACATATTTTAAATAGAGTTTTATTTTCATTCCTACAATAGGTTAATTATTATTTATGAGGTTTATCGGACATTTAGTTTTTCTAGCCTTATTTTAGTCATTAAACAGCTAAGATATAAAACCAAGGAAACCCGAAAGTTGTTTATTCATCTCATCTTTTATTAATACAACTATTGAACCAGTTTGTCAAACATAGAGATGAGACCTATTAAACTATTTTAGATAAACGAAAATCAATTGATAATAAGATGTTTAGTAAAAGTTTAATTATGCTAATCAAATTTTTGATTGAAGTTATATTTTTCAACATTTCACTAAAAAATCGTGACATTTTAATATAGGTTAGGTTTAATAAGAGCACGCTTAGCTGGAGCTCGTCTAGCTCGTGGTGATGTACTAATATTTCTTGATGGTCATTGCGAATGTGTTGTCAATTGGGCTGAACCTTTATTACTTCGAATTGGAGAGTCCAGAACTAGTGTAGTAGTTCCAATTATAGATGTAATAGATGCAAAAGATTTTCAATATAGTTTTAATGGCTTTAAGCATTTTCAAATTGGTGGCTTCACATGGAATGGACATTTTGATTGGATTGATGTTCCACGAAGAGAAAGAGATAGACAAAAAACTGAGTGTGTCGATCCTATTGATATTTGCCCTACATATAGTCCAACAATGGCTGGTGGATTGTTTGCAATATCTAGAGATTATTTTTGGGAAAGTGGTAGCTATGATGAACAGGTAAATATTTAAATAAAATTAATTCAAATAACAAAAATTAATTAATCAGATGGATGGGTGGGGTGGAGAAAATCTTGAAATGTCTTTCAGAATTTGGCAATGTGGAGGGTCAATAGAGATTATACCATGCTCAAGAGTTGGTCACATATTCAGAGAATTTCATCCATATAGGTATCTATTAAAAAATTTTATTTTAGATGATTTTGCTTACCATATTTTATTTGTTGGTTTCCTAAAAATCTAGGATTGGAAAATTACATACGACATATTAAATTTAATATTTTAAATTTCGAATTCAGGTTGGGACATATTTAGGATTTTATTTATATATAAAGATTTTAGTATATCTCAATCCCAAGATTGATTCGATTCTGAATTGAAAAATATTTGACTTAATTCTTTAATCTAACTAAAGCTACTCATTCATTGTAACAACCATGACCGAACATATAAGTGATGACGTCAAGGTGATGTAAATTCAGTTCGTCGAAGATTCAAGTACAGAGAAAAATTGTCAAGGAATTATTACAGTTATGGCACTGGAGTTATATTAGCCCAACTTTATGACTTATTTAGAAAGGAAAATACAGCAACACATGTATATAGCATTTTCTTCACATCGCACACGGTTGAGGCCAAAACTAAAAGTTTTAAAAATTGCTTTTTTATTGTTCGAAAGAAGCTCGCTTCTAGTTTTTTACACAAAGTAAATGTCCTTTTTTAAAAACAATTTTTACAAAGTTTTTCATAAAATATACTTACTTTGGTAATAGTGCTTAATTATTTTCCGCGTTCCTAAAGCTTATTTTCAACCTCTTCAACAATTATTGATATAATTTTAACGAAAGACAAATACCTTCTAGTTTAAAGTAAAATAAGTTTTAGCCAATATAACACTTAGCCGTTGAAATTTTGTCCTTTAGCATATTAAATAAACGTTCTGGCACGATTAAGAATACTTACAGCATTGTAATTATGATTATGAGCTGAAAATATGAATAGTTGTTTTCCTTTTTTTTTCAGTTTCCCCGGTAATCGAGATACACATGGTATAAATACAGTCCGCATGGCTAAAGTGTGGATGGATGATTACATAAATATTTTTTTCATAAACAGACCTGATTTAAAAGTAAAATTTTCGTTAAATATAAATGAAGAACAAGAGAAGATTAATAGCTTTTTATTTTTTTTAGAGTGTTGATGTTGGTGATATTACTCACAGAGCAATCCTACGCAACAAATTGCACTGCAAAACTTTTGAATGGTATCTAAGTAATATTTATCCAGAAAAATTCGTACCGACTAAAGATATGCAAGCTTATGGAAGGTATAAAAATATTAAAATCAAAAAATTAACGTAAGAAATTTGATAATATTTAAATTTAGATTTTCAACTTTAACACAAAATCTTTGTCTGGATGATCTTCAGCAAAATAATGAGGAACCATTTAATTTAGGATTATATTTATGTTTAAGACCAGAAGTAGCCCAATCACAATTTTTTTCATTAACTTCTAAAGGTGTACTCCGGAATGAGTTAAGTTGTGCTACTGTTCAAGTCGGTGATACACTTCCATATATGGTTGTAATGGCACAATGCCATAGTCAATCTAAATATAATGAAAAGTGGTTATATACAAATAAACAATTAAGGCATGTTAGTACGAATTTATGTTTAGACTATGAAGGTCTTGAAGTGAAAGATTTTGTGGTGGTAAATAAATGTAATTTAGAAAGCGGAACACAAAAATGGAGCATAGAGCATTAAAGATTCATATCTAAGAACAACAAAAATCACAAAAAAATTAGTAACGTAATCAAAGTACTTCATTGTAGTTCTTTGCTTTTAGGTTTGTAAACTTTAGGTAGCCCTTTTAAGAAATTTACTTTCCAATATGAATTTTAATTAAAACTATTTTGCAACTTGGTTTTGTCACTTTAATCAGTTACTTTAGTTTCGTATTAGTCTCAATGATATATTGTTTATCAATATCTGTCTTTTTTTATATAATTACTCAATTCTTTCGAGTCTATCCTATATAATTGTTTTCTAACGGATTCTTCCGATAAAAGGAGTATTATATAATATTTTGTATTCATGGCTTACTAATAAGCCATATACAAAAAAAAATAAGCTTAGGTAATAACTTCTCTGAAGTAAAGTATGTTGTTTTACACTTCTTCCTATCTATGTAGAAGATGTAATTTTTTGGTATTGGTGGCTTAAGTTTTTCTCTTAATTTGAACATTCTAAATACTTGCGGTGTTAGAGATATAAAATTTTCTCAAATTTACTTATGCCTGCATTACAAGAAACCCAATAAAAATTTTACTTTGATTAGGTTTGTTTTTATCCATTTATCAGCAATCACTTAGTTTTTAGTGTTGATTTCTTAAATAAAAGATCATGTTCACACACAGATAAACCCCTCTCCCTCTTTTCTTTTAAATGCCTTATTTTCGAAGTATAAGTTTTTGCTACCTTTTTTTGAAAAATTCGACTATGATTTAAAAATTCAAAAAGATAAGTATTTAAAAATATGTTAAGACTTGTGTCATAAAATTTATCATACCAAAGCTTATTTTTTAATTACTTTCTTAAAAACTAAAAATCCATATAATCAAACAGAATACAGAAATACAGAACTTTATCTTTCTAAAAAAACTTAAATAATTTGGAAAGGTTGAGTGTAAATATATAGGATATTTTTATTAACTTAAATTTGTAATAAAATTTAGATCATCTTTGTATTTAAAAAAAAAAAAACTACTACATATAAATTAAACTTTGTTTTCAAATAAAATTTATAATATAACTACATTCCAGTAAAAATGAATGACATACTTTAACTTTCAAACTTCCTAAAATACTCAAATACTATTCATAAAAACACCTAAAAATGTTGTTAAGTTTTGTTTTAATATTTATTTTATAATATTAACTAAAAAATAGTGTTTTTTAATTGTATAGTTATAGAAGAAAACATATTTTTGTACAATAAAAACTAATTATAAAAAATTGAATTTCATCAGAATAGTAAATACAATTTCCAAAGATATCCTGGTAATCATTCCTACATCTTTTTCTTTAACCGTCGTTTTTTATTCTCAAATTTTAGTATTTATATATAAAAGAATTGTGAACTTTAAAAAAAAATATAATTTACTTCTTTCATAAAATTTTTTAATATTTCTATAAAACGTTAAAAGTTCAAAACTTTTGCCCTTGATCATTAGTAACATTTGCTATTTTGTTTAGAACACATAAAAGATTTAATAATAAATTAAATAAAATGTATATCTATTGAATCAAATTTAGACTCTTCTTATTTGAAAATTAAAATAGTGAAAAATAGTTTTTTTAGCTCTATGGAGTAATTCTTTTAGGATCGCGTGGGAACATTGATGTTTTTCGTATATTATCTAAACCTAGATATAACATTACAACACGCTCAAGTCCTATTCCACCACCAGCATGTGGAGGACAGCCAAAACGAAATGATTCTATATAAGCAGATATTTGTGAAAGATCTAAAATAAAAGTCTTATTTTGAAAAAAATGAATGAAAGAAAAATTTAGATTCAATTTTACCAATTCCATGGTGTTTTGCTCGTTCAGTTAGAAATTCAGGATCATGTATCCTTTGTGCTCCTGATAATATTTCTTCACCTCTCATGAACATATCATAAGAATTTGAATATTTTTTATTTTTAGGATCAGGCATTGTATAAAATGGCCTTACTGCAATAGGAAATTTATCTAATATATAAAAATCAGTATCGTATGTAGCTTTTATAAGCCGTCCAAGTAATTTCTCGTTTGGCGTAGAAAGATCTTCTTCATCTTCCATTGAAATTCCTATCAAAATATATTAGTATATAAGTCTGTGTTTTGTTCAAGTCAATATTTGTTGGTGTATAATATCAGAATAAACTCTTTTCTTTTTAAAAATAAAGTTAATTGACATTTGTTAATCAAGATGTTATAAAAGCGGTCTGCAAATGTTGCGCTTAAGTAACAAAAGTATGTAGACAACACGGGAGCATACTTCGATGAAGAAAATATTAAGTTATCAATAAATTTTGCATTTTATTTACAAATTTCATTGAAATTACAAATTGGAATTTATTTTTTTTTTTTTCACTTTGGGTTAAAGCGAAATATCACACCCATTAGAATAAAAATGCAGAAGTTTCTGTTTGGATTGATTTTATGACCAGCTAAAGGATGTATTTAATTTAATAATAAAAAACAATTTTATTACACCGATGAAAATTATTAAATCTTTTTTGTATAAAGTACGCACCTGCTTCCCTTAGCATTTCTACTCCCTGAGAATATTCTAGTATTAATGGAGGTTCTAAAAACTTAAATGCTTCAACATTGTATTGCTGTTTCACTGTTCCGATTTCTTGTTGATATCTAAAAAAAAAAATATTAAGCACTATATTTTTTAATGTTACAAAAATAACAAAGGCATCAAGTACCTATCACGTAGCCCCTTAAATATTTCAGTAAATGTATCACCAATTGTGTTAAGAACTTCATGATAATGATAACGAAAGGACATTTCTAAGTCAAGACCAACAAATTCAGTAAGATGACGATGGGTGTTTGAATCTTCTGCACGAAAAACAGCCCCAACAGTAAAAACTTTTTCAAAGTCTGCCGCAATTGCCATTTGTTTATAAAGCTGAGGAGATTGCGCCAAATATGCAGAGTCTTAGATAAAAGTTTGAGGATAAAATTTTCTTTTTATTTTATTTCAGAAATACCTTTGAAATAACTGACAGTAAATACATTAGCACCTCCTTCACTTGCAGCCGATATTATTTTAGGTGTATGAATTTCAGTAAATCCTAAAAGTATTTTTTTAATATTTAAAGTTGAATTGGTTTAAGGTTTATACTTGAATTTAGTTTATATATAAAATAGAGAGTCAATATGCATTTAATATTAGTTCGAAAGCTCAAATTTCTTTCCGAATATGTTAATATAAAATACATATATATCATCCAAATTTAAGTATTCGACCATTGCGCATATTATTATTTTGTATAGTCTGAGTAATAAAAATGTTTTGGTAATTAACATATAAAACTTTTACCTTTCTTCCTTAATATATCACGAAAAAGCATACAAATGCCAGCTTCTAGTCGAAATATAGCTTGATTAGCTGCAGTTCTTAGATCTAGAACTCTGTTATCCAGTCTTGTGTCTTGATTAACTCGAATATTTAACCCTTCGTTATCCTAAAAAGTATTTTTAAAAAACTTTGTCAAAATTTTCTATTACTTATATCTATTACACCATTATGTTCGGGCCTAGAGGCATCTTCAATTTGAAGTGGAAGTTGGGATTTAGCTTCCGAAACTATAAAAATTTGCAAAACTGAAAGTTCTAGTGATTGTTCTGTACAAGATTCAATCTTTGATGAAACCGGTACAATATCTACATTAATATCAACTATACTTTCTTTATTAATGCTAAAATTATATAAATATTAAAATCTTTTTAAAAAACTTTTAAAACTTATCAGTTATTACTTTCCAGCAAATTTAACCATTTGTTTGGAAATAATATCGTTGACTGCGATTACACACTGTACGGTGTTACTTTGTTCTCTTAATATTAGAAAACATTGTTTTCCCTTACATCTGGATGTATGTACTCTTCCTCTTAGCCAAACATTTTTATCATTTATATGTTTTGATAGTTCAGAAACACTTAAAAAATTCCTATCTTTATGGCTTTCACTGGATTGGATCATTTTAATAGTACCATATTTTCCTTCAGAATAGTCTTTTACGTCATCGGTCATATTTATTTCTGCTTGGGAAGCAGCCTTATGCGCTGCTTTCTACATTATTAAATATTCTTTATATATTTTGAAAACAATGTCATAAAATACCTTAACAGCTTTAGCCTCTTCTCGAGCTTGCTTTTTTAAGGCTTTTTTGGAAACGTTTTCTTTATCTTCCAAGCCAGTTTTGTTATCCATATTCTATATATAGAAAATAGTTTTTTTAATACCTAAATATTTAAGAAATATATTCATTAAATAGAAATGGAACTATAACCTCTAAAGTAAAGGAGACAGGAATTTTTTAAAAAAACCCATAACATATTTATCAAATATAAGCCATAATACAGTAAATACTTTGAAAAATGCACTTACCAATGTTTCTGTTCTATACTAAATAAAGTGAACTGTTTGCTATTTTTTTTGAGTACTGACTTGTAAAATTAATATTTGAGGGAAGTTAGTTCAACCTGGCGTTTTTGACACATCAAAAAATGTGTTCTTGGTAGACAGAGAACACTAATTTTTCATATGTGCTCTGTGTCACTCTAATTAATTATAAACAGATGCTAAATTATTAATATCGGCTTAACTTTTAGAAAATAAATAAAATCATAATTTCGTTTTTTTATATTTAATATTAAAATTCAGGTCATTTTTCAAAATTTACTTCAAAGTTGAAAAATAACATAAAAAACTATTATATAAATTGTTTCCAGATAAATTTGCTGACATTCCTTATACCTTAATTGAGATTGTGTAAAAACTTAATTGAGATTGTGTAAAAACTATTTGTAGATGCAATTATGGAACCAGAGTTTGTATTTGTTAATACTTTAAAAAAAAATTTAAAAATTCTTTTTAGGTTGAAAATTATGCCAAAAGCCATTGTTTGTGAGGATCCCATTTTGAAGGGCGATATAACAATTTCAAGTGGTTGTGTTATACATCCATGTGTTTCAATAATTGCAGAATCAGGTCCCATTATTCTAGGTGAAAATTGCATTATAGAAGAGTATGCAACAATACTTCACAGGGTACCAAAAGATCATCCACAATATGATGAACATAAAACTCCGGTCCTAGTTATTGGATGTAATAATGTCTTTGAAGTAGGATGCAGAGTAGAGGCCTTATGCATTGGGGAAAAAAATGTATTCGAATGCAAAAGTTATGTATCACCTTATGTTAAAATTTCAAATGGTTGTGTTATTGGAGCAGGTTGTAAATTAGAAGCTGAGCAAGAGCTACCTGAAAATACCGTTATATATGGCAAAAAATGTTTACAGAGAGAAACAATAGAAAAACAAGGGGTAATTCAAATAAAATTTAATGTAGTTTGAAATTATTACTTTTGGTTTACAGTCTCAAACACTACAAATTGATTTCTTAAGAAAAATACTACCTAACTATCATCATTTACGAAAAGCAACATATGACCCTAGAAAACTAAGGCAGACTTAAATATTATGTTAAACAAATTTTACTTAAGTATATTTAACATTCATGGTAAAGCAGAACTTCAGTTTATTTTTTATTTAATGCTTTAAAATGAAGAGCTGAAGCTGCAAAGCTAAATTTAAGCGTTTTAAAATAAAGAATAAAATACAAAGATATATATTATAATTGAAGTATTTAAGATTAAATCTATAAAATTTCCGAATACAAAAATTAAATTTCAATACATACATGCAAAACGAAAATTTTATTCAGTTCCTAAATATTCCAAATAATTAAAAGCTTATTTCATGTGATTTTAAAAAACAGTTTTTGTTATTTTAAATGGTTTATAGAATTTGTGCAATAATTTATTGTACTATTTATCAAAGTGTTTGATATATTAAAACTGGAAATGATTATGCATTATAATCGCTGTTTATTATTCCTCTGAATGCTATTAAGTCATGCCAAAAAATAGAGATGGTATGTCTTATAAAAAAAAATTTATTCTACATATGCAAAAGCAAGAAGATATAACAGATTTTTAATTTCCATATGAAGCTACTTCTGTTTCAAATACGCTCAATAAATGCCCGCACATTTGCTCCAATTCTTCAAGGCCTTTTTCTAAAATATCAATAGCTCTATGAGGCTTATATGTTTGAAGTCGAAAATGTATTTTATGTTCTGTTGGATGAGGTATGGTATATCCACAAAATTCCACTTCAGGACTAATAATTAAACGGTTAGAGGCAAAAATCACGTAAAACCATTATACTTACAGTCGACTTACAACGCTTTTCAATGCATCTCCTAATGTATTGCACTCAGAGTGGAATACAAATGTTCGAGCATGTTCACCACTATTCTCATCGCCTTCCAACTAAAACAATATTCATATAATAAAGCAAAATGAATCATAAAGTTTTTCTTACTTCCATAAGTCCTGCCATTTTTGAATTCTTAACATTATAACCTCAAATAGGAAATTTTTTTTTATCTGTCAAAATGCTGTGTCTAGAATAGCATTTTGGACAGCGGTGTTATAGAAAATTTGAGGCAAGTTTACACTCAGAAGTATATTGACTGCAATAATTACATTAAAAATCTTCTAGAAAGTATAATTTGTACCTTTCAAATCATTTTATTGCATTTATAATGCATTATTAATTATAGTAAGTCAATTTAAGATAATAAAACTAGTTAAAGAATAAGTTATTTATATACAAGCAAAATGTTAAACTCAGAAAAGCTATCAAACTTCTATAACTCTGCTGTCCAAATCGCTTATCTAGGCAGCCTAAAGCTAAGGTATTCACTATATTTCCGAATCAATGATTCGGCTCTTAGTTCCCATTTAAAGTATATGGAAAGCACGAATAAGAGAGAAAATATCCAACATGTTGGATATCTTTTCTCAATTCCTGGTTTCCATATATTTTATATGGGATGAGAAAGCCGAATCATTGATTCGGAAATATAGTGAATACCCCGCTTAAATCAGCTACAATATTAGAAGGGTCATCATGAAGCTGATTCACTTTGGTTTTTCGGCGAGGGAGACACCTGGTAAGGGGAAAATTTAGCATAAAAACCAAAGTCCACAAAAGAATGCTTTGATTTATCGTTAATCTCTGGTTTATCGTAAATCAACCACGTGCATTGTGTTTAAGTTTAAGCCTTTATCCCAAAACTATCCAATATAGTTTTATAATTTTTAGGAGCTATTCTGTCAACTTACATAAAAAGGGAGATTTTAAACGATTTTAAATCGACAAATTTTTCATTGTATTGTTCCAGCTCATTTTATTTTTATCTAAACACCAGGAAAAAAAAATATAAACTTCTAAATAAAATATGGTCTAGCCATGGTTTTAAAGATTTATTTACAAGAATTTGATTAGTGTATCAAAAACAATTGTCCACAGCATAAAAAAGAAATAAAGCAACAGTTTAACAACAATTCAAAAGTATTTACACAAGTTATTTTAAATTTAAATTAGTTTTTTTTTTGTAATAAAATTTAAATGTTTATTATATTATTAACAATAACTTGATTAATTAGGCGCAATAAGAGAAACACCATTGATGATTTTTATTCTTCAAATAAATGCTTTTAATTGAAATTATAAAATCTATCCACTATTGCTAAAAAATAATAACTTTACAAAATTTAGCAACAGTTAAATCACTTAAACATTATTTATTCATTGGTTTGAACCATTTTGGAACAAAACTTTAATTGTTAGCTGAACTTGATGATTTTCTATCTCTGGGCTCTTGAGGAGTTTCACCAATAATACACACTGAACTCAAAGTATGAGAAACGTTTGAAATTCTATAAATCTAATCTGAAATGTCTCGAAATGATTTAAATATATTTGAAATGTTTAATTATATAATTATTGTCCTTTTGTTTGCATCAAAATGATATACAAGAAGAAAAAAAGCGAGAAATAATGGTAATGTATTTGAACCAGTATAAAATAATTGTTGGATTATTCCAATTTACAGGAGGAATGGCATAATTTCATAGTAAACTATCATTGTTTATCGTTTTTTTTTTTAATTTTCAATCAATTAGATATAAAAATAGTGCAATACGTAAATAATTAACCATTTTAAATACAATATAATCATTGCGAAACAATTTAAATTAGATTTAGACAATTTCAGAACGTTTTACATACATAAATCCCTAACTTCAAATTCTTTAGCAGTATTTCAAAAACTTTTAAACAACTGTTTGAATATTTGTCTTGGATTTGAAATAAAAGAGTTTCAATCAGCAAATACAGCACTAATGAAAAAAGTTTAATAATTCGGTTAATTAAAAGGCACATAATGTAGTTTGTTTCCATTTATTAAAAAAATAAATTTTGATATTCATATGCGGTAGGAAATTCTTGATCATACTGTTTGAACTTACATGCGTATTTGTTTCTTTCATTTATCATATCAACATCATTATAAAAGGAAGCTAAAAATATATATACATCTTTAACTTTACAATGAGCCTCAAGTTTTTTAAAATAATTTATAGCCTTGGCTATCATATCTAAACATTGCGAAATTCTTGATACTTTTTCATTTATTACACTAGTAGAAGCTACAAGGCAACGAGAGAATAAAAAAATTGTCTTTGCTTGCTCATATATGCCTCCATTTGCTAAAATTACATCCATACAAACTTCAATAACTTCTAAAGCTTTTTGAGGTAATTTCATTTCAAGCAATATATATGCAAACATCATATCTATAATTGCTGCTTCTAATTCAAAAAATCTTATTTTTGAATAAGTTGATGCTTTGCTTAAAATTTCAATGACTTCACTGAATTTATTAGAACTATTAATATGGCTATAAGCCAATAAAATTAAAGCACGAATAAATATTAATGGCTGTAAGTTTTCATCTCTTAAAAATTGATCTAATATAATTTTTGCCATTCCGGTATTTCTTTTTGCTATGTAAACAGATGCTCTTTGCAGTATACTTAAATTTTTATCAAAAATATAAAGATGACTGCAAGCCCCAATTGCATCTTGCCATTTACATTTATATATTGATAATGTTGTTCTTATATAAGCATCACAGGTCATCCAATTTTTAGCTAAAGGATCCCTCGGAAACCGTTCTTTAGCATGATGTAAAACCACATTACAAAAAGCTAGCTCACCTTGAAGACATAGCCAAAGTGATAAACAACATAATACTTGGCAAACCCCTTCGGTATTTCCGATATCTCCATAAATCCAACACTTATTTAATTTAAGCAAAAGTTGTGAAAATAATGAGGCAAGTTCATTTTTACCATAAAGTGTCCAAAGGGCTGAGTATTCTGCTAATGAATTTGCAAGTAATTCTTGTAATGAATTTTTGCAATTTAGTTCATCACTTTTCATTAATATTTCAAACAAAGCAGATGGTTTATAGCCACATAACGCAGCAACTTTAACAATAAATTGTATACTAAGTGAAACTGACTGAATCAGAATTATATCGGCTTGTTCTGGAATACATTTTTCATTTGGTTTTGTATGCTCTTCGTTTATAATGCATAGCCATGAATTCGCAAGTTCTAAACAATGACGATCACTACATTCTTGTGCCAACATGACACATTCTTTCAGACATGCAAGTGCTTCTTTTTTATGGTTGAAATTTGCATGTAAAATTGATAAATTTAAGCTTGAATATTGAAAACCTCGTGTTTCAATAGGATTTAAGCTTTGTACAGGATTCCGATCAAACGTACGATGCAGGGAATCTAGAGAGCTGAAAAAATCTCTTAAACGTAAATTGTTTAAATAATTGAGAAAATGTGCTTGGGAAAATAATGGGTTGTCTTGAATGATCTCGATTACTCTGTTTTGCATTTTGATTGGCTCTAATGCCTTTAATTCATTAGTTTCAAGTAAGGCACATTGCTGAGCCACAAAAAGTTCTGCTTGCTTCTGAGACCATCTACTATGAATATTAGTGGATTTGTAATTGTTCCTTTGATTATCACTGTTTGAACTATTCTTATAGTTTTCAGGACAAATTGCAAGAGCACGTACCCCCTTTTCATAGTATAATATTATTTTTTTGTATAATACCATCATTTCAGGAAATGACATACGATCTAATGTAACAACAATTTTACGAATGTACAAGCCAACAATACCATATTGACTTACTCCACTATTTTCCGATAAAATTTTATCCATAACATTTTGCATATCGAACAAATCAAATAAGTTTTCAATACCAAGGGTACTTAATTCACTCATACATTTCTCAAATCCTTCTAAATGAGCTTCATCAATTTTATATTTACTTTTTAGAAAATCATGTAAATCCTTATACGGCATATCAGGATTTTGAATTAATTTCAAAAGTAGCATACAAAACTTGCGGCGAGCTTGTGAAGGATACAGAAGTCCATTATCAATAGCAGTTTGTTTTGCCTATAAAAAATTTGTATAATTTTCAAAGTTATAATAATCATATTGTTTACCTTGAGGTATTGTTGAACTAGTAATACGACAGAAATCTTGTGTGGTGTTAATGCATCACATTTAAACGTAGAAGAGCTATTGGAATTTGGATTCAAGGCTTCCAGTTCTTTTTTATTATCCATTTTCACGATTTTCACTTTTTCTATGCTTAAGCAATAAACTGCCGCCAAATTAATAATTATTAAAACTTTGAACTGTCAAAACAAGCAGCACATAATAAGCTGTCATATTGATACAATGGCGGAGGAAATTTCAAGCAATAAATTATTGTGAATCAAAAAATATTTAAGACTTATAAAAAACAAAATGTATTAATTTATTCTACAGTCCAGTAGACCTGTTCCTTTTTTTTAATTTTGTTCCAATGCATTCGGGGAATATTCTCAGTAGGAAAATGCATTTTTTAGCATTTAAATTTAAAATTTAAAATTAAGCTACAAGGTACTTCCCTTGCCATTTCCTTGTGTCTAACTTTTGCGCTCGGTTTCACCTCCCAGTAGGAAATTGACTAATAGTGCGTTTTCACTGACCTTAGTACTTAGTATTTATTGTTAGTATTTTTTTTAAAGTATTTTTATGGGAAATCTTAAGTTTATTTCTTAAATAATAGTGCGTTTTCACTGAACCTAGTGCCTAGTACCTACTCAATAATTATTATTGACATATTTAAAAACTAAGCTAGAGATTTCCAATAAAAATACTTTTAAAAGAGTACTAAATACTAAGTACTAAGGTCAGTGAAAACGCACTATAAGGAAAGTTTTTTTGCTTTTCACTAAGGAAATCAAAAGCAGTTCATGGATGTATTGATGTGTAGACTTTATTTTTATAAAGAATATACAATTTTGGATGTCCAAAAGATGAATGTTTATAGGCTCGAATGTTTGGATTAGACCTATAATGGATTAAAATTAATATAAATGTTAATTTAGCTTCTTGTTAAGGAATTTTTCGTTTCGCAGTTCTTCACACTTAAGTCCCCAATTTTCACGACTTAAAATCCGTTTAGTCCCAGCAGGAACGATGATAAATCTGATATATCATCGCCTTTATTAGCTGAGTAGTAATTTTAAATTAATGGTTATTTTAATGATTTATTTAGGTCTGTGAAATAATTCAATATTAATTACCAAAAAATTAAGCTAGTAAAATACATTTTTTTTTTATATAAATTATAAAACAAAGCATTTAATAAGCGTAAATTTCTGTAAGTAAATAAATTTTAATAAAATAATTTGAACCTACTTATTCAATTTTATTAGAATTAAATTTAAAATTAATTCACCTTCAACTTGGTTTTTTTCAGAACAAATTTTATTTTCATCATTATGCACTTGTTTTTTTGAATTCGACAAGAAATAAAAAATTTATTTAATATTTTGTAGTATATTTAGTAGTTTTCCTTCGAAAAAAAAATTCATGCTAGGAATATCCTCATTTTTAAATAATTAATGATGGATATAGGTTTGGTTAGCTTACGTAGGCCAAATTTCTTCTAAAGCAAAAAAAGTTAGAACCCCGTTATTTTTATCAAATAAACGGATGCGATCTCTTTTTCTAAAGAAGAGAAGAAATAAGATCATCAAATTCAAAAGGGAGAATTAAATTGAATTTTTATTATTATTAAACCAAATGATTTTGAAAAAACGAGAAAATAAATTTGAGAATATTTGAATAACGTTACACCCTTCTAAAAATATTCTCTATTATTAGTTAAAATTTATGTCATACAGCACAACTCTGATTTTTGTGAAATTTTATAGGTAAATTATGAAAAAAGGATAGTGGTTTTTCTTGAAAATCATTCATACCAAACAAGTGGAACTTCCGTCAGATTAGATTAACTATAAAAAGCCATCTTCTAAAGATAATTTTATTGACTTAATACAGAGCAATTATTTGCTAGGTTAAAGCAAAAATGAGGTCACATAAATCCCTCAAAGTATATTTTATATATCTTAGGTGAAACAAATGATAAAAGAGCTCCGTATGTAATAAAAGGCTTAAATTGCAAAGATAATGGAAAATTTGCATGCAAAGCTAAACTTTAGTGTTAAAGTTGACTCATTATTGCATTTGCTTATTTAATTAAAGATAAGGAATCACAAAATCACTAAGTAAGTCATATGAATACACAAACAGTTTTAATTTACTACAAGAGACTTTTGTCTTATTTTATTTAAAATATTAAAAACATTTAACACATGTCAAATAAGCAAAATTCGTTTCCAATAATAGCTGACATTGACGGTAAATTTTTATAAGTAAATAAATTATTTGAAGATCTTTTATCTGCCTACAGTTAAAATGAAGTTCCATTTTGGACATATAAAAATTGACGGAGAGCTTAATAGGACCTTTTTCTAAGCAAATGATGAATACAGGGAAATATACTTATGATTTTATTTTTCGTTAAAAAAATATCTCAGTCACCAACCAATTAAAGCAGGCGGTCATTTATTACTTCAGACGTATGGGCTCGATTTTATATCAGCTAAACTTTGCTGCATTAGTTGCCATTGCTTCAAGTAAGGATTAAGGTGTTGCTTTTCTGTTCCTCGTTTTTTGTTTCCCTTTGTTAATATAAATCACTTATGTTTACGCCTAATTCAAATCAGTGTGATAATAAATAATTACCAGTCAAACTTTGCTCAGCTGACGCCATATAAGTATATACTTCATTGGTAATAGTCAAGTGTTCAAATTTGCATTCGCAACTGACTGCAAACAGCTGGAAAATGAAATGAAGTCACTTCCTCTGAGCTTCGAGAAAGCCGAGAACTTAAACACAAGCAAAATTCCATTTAAACTAAACAAAAAAAACTATTTTTATATAAATGTCTAGAGTTCGCTTAAATTTTTAGAGAAAAGTATTATTAAAACTGCTTGATCATCAATCAAAAATGGAGGCCTGATTACTCGGCTTCTTGCTGAAAATCTGTTTTAACATATATCCTGACTGATATAAAATTAATACAAAATACAAAATCCATACGAAAAAATTCTATGCTTACGAATCGTCCCAAAAAATTAAGTATTATCAAGTGGCATAATATATAGCTAGTACCATAAACTAAATAAGAGAGGAATTACACTAATAGTATTAGCTTTTGATAATCATATTCATATTAAAAAAATTAAGTGGAGCTGATTTTATAACTATAAATTAACTGATTTCGTTCTTTTAACTACTAATTATTTAATTAAGAAAAATCACATTCGCGATTATCTGTCAGCAAATCGATCATTTAATATCGATTAAACTTTGATCAAATAAAAAAAATGAGGCACGAATACGTTCATATAATGCATTCAAACATAGTAATTAGATTAAATTTAATGTCCAGACAAAGCTCATATCTAATACCTTGAAAATAATTTTCAGTTTAGAATAGAATAATTCGTCGAACGGCAAGTGTGTCTTTTGTTACTTATATACTATAGTTGCTTGTCATTTCGTACACAAATTTTTATCTAACATACATTAATCTCACCGTGTAAAGTGTAATAAAACAACTCTCATGAATTTTATCAAAGCCTTTTGTGCAGATCGGCTGCGATAATAGAGATTCGTTAAAAATCCCAGTTTCCGTGTTGATTTACCTGGAGATGGTATAAAAGAAAAATCATTAGTCTTGTAGAGCTCATTTCTTGAACAACTTGTTTAAGCTTTACAGTATTGTGCCAACAAAAGAAAACGTTAAAAATAATTACTCTAAATAATATTATTTGTATAAAAATTGTAATGAATCGTGGTTAGTTAAGTAAAAGATTTTAGAAGTGTACTATAATAAAACCAAATTACTTTTGTAAGAAAAAAATGTAAGTTTTTTGTTCAAGCCAAACGTGTATTTTATTTTAATGTGGTCTAACACGTGATAAGATAATATTTCCTTATCACTAAAGTAGGTAAAATTTCAAATAAGTTATTAGTTGGTTGAATTTAATTGAATATTTTATACTAAGCATTCAACAAATTAAAAAAGGAAAAGTATTGCTTACGTATTCAAAAATCAATTTTGAAAAGTTTAATTTTCTCATTTAAATTGAATTCAGCCAGCATAATAATGATGGAATGGAATTCTTTATCCTTTGCATATAATTTTATTAGCAATTTCAAAAACTATGAAAGTCTTGTTTTTCATACAAAATAGCCATAAATATTTTAGATAGACTTGAAAAACGCAAAAATGAACAAAGAAAAGTTTTCTTTGAAATTCTAAATGTGTATTTATTTATTTTTTGACAAAATCTTCAAAATTCAAATTTAAGAGAAAAGTTTTTCATAATACTTAATTTCTTTTTTTTCCAACTCTTTTTTTCCAGTTTTCTGCTGTTTTTTCGCCAAAAATCATAAAGCAAACAAAAACGATCTGTAAAAATAGAGGAAACTTATCTATACGCTTTTACAATTAGACACTAGTACTTCTACCGGTTTTTGAATTAATTAATTTACCTCGATCCGACAGAAAGTATTAACTAATATTTTCATATTTTTATGAAATCAAATTATAGATATTTTTTTGTGCATTTGTTGACTGTATTCCGTCTAGGTTTTATATTTACAAGATTCAAAAACATTACTTCTGACAAGATTGCATATTGTATTTTACATATTTTCCTTTATTAATAATATTTAATTATTCTGACCATAACTAATGATAAAACTTCTTAAAATATTTTATCTCTTTTTGAATTTATAAAAATAGCTAATTATAACTTCAAATGAAGTTTAAACTGTTAGGAAACTTTCAATTGCTCAAATAAAATTCAAAAAATTTCAAGGAAGTTGTTCATCGTTTTTCACAAATTAGCGCGTTGAATTCATTATGACCTTTACAATGCGATATATTCTAAAGAAAACTGCAAAAGTAAAACTTCTATTGCATTTTACGAAAGAAATATATACTCGTACATAATTTGATATTTTTCATAGTTATTGTTACTTTGGTGCTAAAGTACCAAAATATTCCAACTAATGTTTGAGAAAAAGTTTATCATCTCTTTAGCATATCTCGGCTTGTTGATTATCTTAACACGAATTATTTAGACCCATAAAAATAAACACCTATTGCAGTAGCGGATAGATAATAAGAAAAGTTGAAGTTGAGTAAATGTAGTGTGTAAATATATTAATGATTTTGCAGGTGTGTTATGTTTTCATTGATTCTATTTGGTAAAAGGTATATAATTATATCTAATACTAAAAGTATAACAAAAGTAGCCATTATTTAAATTTCTATTTATAAAAGCTAAAATGACTTCAGTAGCTATAATGCTGCAGTGCATAAAACGATGTCCAGTAAACATTTATATATCATCACAATGTATCTAACACGTATGTAAATATATTTTATCAAAAATACCTTCAGATCCAAATAGAAATTTTTAGGAAGTATTTTAATATATTCCAGTGTTTCACTGGTTTTGTTTCTTTTAATTATTTATGTTTGTTACTGCATGGATAAGGATTGTTTAACATCTCTACATTCGATGATTTACAGTAACACACAAGTTGATTACTACCGAATATCCCACAATGTAAGTTTGAAAAAACCCTCTTTTGGTTTTTTTCATGGATTTATAAATAGGAAATGAGAGTTTTTCTACAGGATATTCTAAGCTTATTAAATTTTTTAAAAGGCTTTCTTGTAAGCCAAGCAGAATATACATAATTGGTTTACATAGCTTAATCGAAGTGTGTGATTATTTCTCGCAATTTTTTTTTGTAATGGAATTATATGTATGTTTTGGGTTGTTCAGTTATTTCTTTGTAAAAATTCATAAGTCAAAATATATTTGAGTCATTTGCTAATGTGCAATATGTCTTCCTTCTTTGGAAATTTCCTATTCAAAAGCTCTAGAATAAGTAAGGAATACAATTCTTTTTTATCTGTTTTTTGATTCAGCTTTAAAATAATGCTGTATATCTGTCTTTTCAACCTGTCGAACTATAACTACATTATGAAAAACATTGAATTGTGAACAAAATTACTTTTGTAAGGAAAGTTCTTAATAAATTACATAAATATTCATTTTTTTGCGTGTATAAGATGAATGCAATATTATCGGTGAGCTGTTAGACTTTATGAATTATCTATTTCAGTTTTAAATCTCAAGGTCCCTATGAAAGTGAATTCAAGCTACTTTTGATCGGACTTTTGTGACATGTGTCGATTATCCTAATACAAAGAGTTGCATTTCGTCTGAATTTAGGTGAATATATTAAGTCGCTTCCATAAAGACCATGGCCTAAGAGCAATGAGATCAGTTGAAATATCAGTTTTTGTTATGACACATTAATAGTTTCCCTAATGATCTAAAACAGAAATTAACTGCTTTGAAACTATGATGGTAGCTTTCGGTTGATAAATTTTAAATTTTTTTCAGAAAATAGAATTTTTATAAGTATCCAAATTATTCTCGTGAAACCCTAAAGCTAATATATTAAATTCAATAGAAAAATATATAAATTTGGGATATATAAAAACTAAATTCAAAAATGTGTATTAACAAAAATATGACACATCTAAATTAATATAGAATATGTATGTGTTGTCAGAGCTTATAGTGTTTGTGTTTAAAGCTATACTCTATACATATGATTTTCTAAAAAATACATTCCTGGTAGCTATAAATACAAGTTTTTATTGTATATATAAAGCCATAATTTTCAATAGCAAAAATTATATGTTGGTATTTGGTATATATTCAATATTATTAAGAAAATACTAGCATAAAATTTTATTTTTTCACTTAATTTAACGACGTGTCATTTTTTGAGAAACCTCAAAATTTATTCGCTATAATGTCTATAAATAATTGAAGTAATACCAATTGTTTAAATAACACCTTTTTTATTTATTTATTTAAAATAAATACTTCTAAAAATTTATCACATGTACACATATCAATATATGATTATACATATGTATTTACGTATAAACTTTTAGCTTCTTAAAATCCTATATGCGATAAGACTTTAAAAAGAGAAATTAAAATGGTCTCAAAAAAATTATCTTACACAATCAAACACTTGATAACTAAACACTTGAGTTGCGGAGATAAAATTTTTATATATCTAAGATAAATGATATCAATTAAGTTCAGCGGGAATAATAAGAAACAGTAACTCAAGGCTTTAGAATACCGAACTCGGTGATTCACAGTTATCGCTAAGATTTTAAAGGTAACAGAAGCAAATTTTTAATTTTCAATTATATTTATATATATAGATATTTTGTTTTTCTTAAATCAATTATCGAATACGAAAATAAAGAGAGCTATCCGTCGACAGTAGGGATTTGGTTCACTGTCATGGAATTGCTCTCTTTATGTACTATTCGTCAAACATCAAAACTTTAATATTTATAAATTTACAAAAATTTATTTATAATTTTTTTGAAAAAAAACCATTTTTTATTATTATAATTATTCCCTATTATGCAGACTAAGGTAAATATTGAATATAATTTTAAAAAACTGATGCTAAAATTTTTCTTTAGAGCGATCTTGCATGAAATTTTCAAGAAGTTTTGAAATTCCGACTGCATAAAACTTCATAATTTTCGCCACGTCGGCATAATACTTTTAAAAATTTTTATTAGGAATGAAGAAAACATTTAAAAATTTTTACAAACCAAATATAATGAAATGATATTGTCAAATGTGTTTCATATAAATTTAAATATTTTTGATTAAGTAATAATAAAAGGACACGTCATTCTGAGCATTTATATAAATATTTTACCAGTTATGAGTTACGATTAAATATCAAAAGTTTAGTTATGTTGTTTTCAAATAAACACTTTACTTAAAAATTTAATTGATTTGTTACTTGCTATAAAGTAGTTAAAACAAATTTCTAAAGGAAGAATTTTATATATAAGTATTAGAAATTTTAATTAGTCGTTCAGAAATTTTTAGATTTTATAACTACTATTTTAATATGTATTATCACTGAAGAATTGTAACTATCATGAAATATTTCTTAACTAAGTTAAAATAATAAATAATTTAAGCCACAGTAGTTTTTATTATTTCCAATTTTATTAAGTTTTAGCTTTGTATGAACTATATTTTACTATTAAAATTTAATAATGAAGGACATTGATTATATCACAATTTGTATTAAAAAATAACTATACTATATTTTGTAAAATAATATTAGGTAAATTTTGCTTGAAAAATCATTCATATTCTAAATATAATTAGCAGTATGCTTTGATAAATTACTTTAACCATTCAAATTTTACTTCAAATGTTTTTTTAACTCTATATTACCTTATTTTATTCATTGAATTTGATGTGGAGAAAATTATCCTCTTTGAAACAACCCTTTTTCATTGTAAAATTTGCTAAAGTGCAAATCATCAAAAATTCGTTTCTAATTTATTCTTACTTCAGTTTTATTGACCTTATTAAATATTTCAAAATTCATTTATAGGAATAATCTTACTGTTTTCTTTTCGTTGTGTTTTGTTATTTAACTTTGTTACGGTAGCTAGTTTATTGATGGTTTGACATTCTTACTTATCCTTACTTCCATATTTATCGTACTAGTTGCAGACATAAATCTCTATCAGAGAAATTATTAAATTCCAATTTGGTATTTTAATTTTGTCAAAGTGAAGCGAAAAAAAAGTGAAAACTCCATGCTGATGAGACCACAGGAGGGGTAGAAATGACTGGTCAAGAAAATTTGAGACTCAATAAAAATATGTAACAGAAATTGATTTTGTTGATGTGGAATGTTTGACTGACATCCTTTTTATGTTGATAATGACTGCAAGAACTGCGGGCGTCCAAAATGGCGGTTAAAATTCAAATGGTCGTGTTGAGTAATAAAAGAAGTCTGGTACACGAGTGGACTGGAATTAAAATTAAAAATTAATATCTTTATATATTTATATTATTGTTTAAAAATATTACAGCAGATTTATTATACTTATAGAGCGAGGAAATAATTGACTTAATTGACTTGAATGAAAGAATTTTCATAGGTTTTGAATGCAAAGTAAATAAAAAGTAACCCAAAACTGTTTACACTGATCACAAAAATAAGAATTTAAAAAAAGGGCAGCAGTAATGGGAAAGTAAAAACACAAGAGATATCTGTTATCTCTGATATTATACTTATTGGGCCTGAGAATAATAAAGTAGAGTATCTAATCCTAGTTTGCATATATTTATTTGAAGGATATGAAAACTGAAAAAGGAAATAAGAAAAAATAACTTACATACCTTCTTCCCCTGAAGAGCTAACCACATTTTGCGAGCAGCCCACATCTTTGGCGATGTCCTTCTGGGTCACAGCTAGTTAGTATATATTAAATAAAATATATGTCTTTCAGATTATATATATATATATTTTGTTTAGATATTATAACTTTAGTAAACTAAAAAACAAAACAACGACAACGTTTAAAAACCACGATAACTTTTTGGCTTTTAGATATATGTAAGGACTTCTCGAAATAGCTCTTGTTAATTTTTTCCCTGCCCCATCACTATAAATCAGAAATTATTATTGAATTAATCAAAATTATATGTATATATATTTTATTTACCAATTAAAAAATATCCGCTATGCCACGAAAATCTGTAAAAATTAAGGAATTCAAAATGCTAAAACAAAACAAAACAACGATGGTAAGAAGTTATCAATTCCAAAAAAAACAGTAAAAGAATATAATTATTAATTCTAACACATTTCGCAAAAAAAAGGACTCAACATAAAACAAGTAATATAAAGTGAATTTTAATTAATTTTTAATTAATTAAGTTTTTTTATTAAAAGGAGCAACAACAAATTCTCAAAAATACGCGCAATTTAATCATTTGTATAACAATTTTTCAGGATCCCGAATGACTTCCGAAAAACAAAAACAAAATTTCAGTTGAATTCTTCAGTTATTTGTTCAGAAATTTATAATTATCATTCCCTAAATCTGACCACTTCGTTCAGAAATTTATAGTTATATCATTTCCTAAACTTGTAATGTCAAATAAGTGTTTGTTTACGCTTTTTAAGGGCTTTTAGGTTAGGTTTTTAGGGAAATTTAATTTAAAAATATTTAGAAATCTGCAGCGGATTTGGATTCAAGAGGGGTAAGTAGTGTTTTACAAAAGAAAAAGTTAAAAATAGTGTAAATTGGCAAAACCAACAGAAACTGAGGGCTGACAAATGTGAGTAAATTTGTCCGCTGAGAACTTTACGATCTCTTTCTTATTCGATTTCTATAAGTTTGCTACTATCATCAGTCATATAAAAAGAGCTTACTTTATTTACATTTTCGTATTTGATAGATTTGTGTTAATAAATCTGATTATTTTCTTGTTTATTAAAATTATTTAAGTGTACCTTTTAGTTTTGTGATTAAAATGAAAATGTCTTATCGAGTTTTAAATTCGTGCCTTTTTAATAAAAGTTTTTGTAGTTCTTCTAATATTTTATTGCGATGCATTTCTACACAATCAAAAACAATTGGATTTATTGGCTTGGGGAATATGGGAACACATATGGCTTCCAATCTCATCAAAAATGTTTGTATAGTTTATATTAATTTTATAATTTTTATTAGCTGAGCTGTCAAGTGCTGTTTTTTAGCAAGTGATTTTAAGGTCACGGTGTTTGGTCGATCATATATATATTTGTATATTTGGTGAATTTGTGTTAGTATTGATCTGTCTTCTAAATGTAGGTTTTACCACGTAACATACTGATAATTTAGTAAAAATAAACACGAAATATTAATAAAGAGTTCTAGCAGATAACCAACATATGCAAGGTGTATAGTTAAAGACAAATTTGTAAGCTCTAAAAGATTTAGATTTTAATATTTTTTGAAAATGAATTTATCAGTTAAATTTTGTATTGAAAATGTTGAAATCAAAAATTTACCCCTAACATTCAACTAAATAACCTTGTGCTTAAATTTTTGAATAAGTAAAAAATGATTAAACATTTTTTTACTATTAATATAGACAAGAAATATTTGACTTGGAAATGGAGAAATTTTATTTGCAGAAAGATTATGTTAGGTCAAGGTATATGACATTAATCGGCCAAAAATATAACTCAAGGCTACTTTTTAGTTTATATTTTCTGCTTATCTCTTATATTTGTTATTATATAGTACATGTAGGAAATAAATTGTTTAGACATTTAGTTTCTTGCATCATTTAGTTAAACCCAATATATACCAAAAACACCTCTCTGATATTTCTTCCTGCAGTTAAACGTCTTCTCTATCCCAGAAAAACTTTAATTTTTTTTCGAAAAAACTAGCGTTGGCTCATCTTTTACAGAAATAAGCTACAACCATAAAAATGTATATATAACCTGTTTGTTTGTGTTTCTTTTTGTAAATTTGCTTCACATCTCTTCAAAAAGTAAAAATAAATTTTTAAAAAATATGTATCAACGACTGAAACATCAAATGCATTTTTTTGGAAATGCATACTCTTATGATTCCTTAAATATTATGTTATTTAAAATTAAAGTATTTCATGTGTATTAAGACTAAAGCTAATTTTTATAGTGTCTGTTTCTTAGGGACACAGTCTTTGTGTATATGATATATCTAAGTCTGCTTGCGATATCCTCAAATCAAAAGGGGCCAATATATGCCAAAGCTCACAAGAGGTAGCCAATCAGTCAGGTTTTGTTATTACTATGCTTCCAAACAATGAAATAGTATCCCAGACATATCAAAATATGGTCACAGATGCAACAAAAAAAGAAACATATTTCATTGACTCTAGTACAATCGATCCTAATGTTGCAAAATCTATAGAAAAGTATGTCAAATCGAAAGGATCAAATTTTGTGGATGCACCTGTGTCCGGTGGAGTAGTAGGAGCCGAAGATGGAACTCTAAGCTTTATGGTTGGGGGACAGGGCGAACATTTTAATAAAATAAAAAATATCTTAGAATGTATGGGGAAAAAAATTACACATTGTGGTGGCATTGGCATGGGTCAAGCAGCTAAGGTAATTCATAAAATTATGATACCATTATGTTTTTAAACTAATATATTTGATTTAGCTATGTAACAATATGATGTTGGCAATATCAATGATTGGAATATCCGAAACTATGAATTTAGCAATTCGATTAGGATTGGACCCGAAACTTTTTATGGACATAATAAATGCTTCAACGGGAAGATGTTGGTCATCAGAAATATATAATCCAGTACCTGGATTAATTACAACAGTCCCAGCAAGTAAAAACTATGAAGGAGGGTTTTCAACTGATTTGATGTCAAAAGTATGTCGCTATTTTGTATAATTTATTCAGTTTTAATTAATGTTATTACTTTTATAGGATTTGGGGTTAGTATCTGGAGTTGCTATGACATCAAACACTCCAATTCCATTAGGTGCTATGGCTAATCAGATTTACACAACCCTTAGGACAAAAGGGTTTGGCAATAAAGACTTCTCAATTATTTATCAGTTTTTAAAAGAATAAAAAAGATTGTTTTCCCAAAAGTTTCCGTATCATAATAAATTTTAAAATATTCAAATAAATTTAAACTGTACAACTGAATTTACTTAGTTTGATTTTCAGAAGTATTTCCTTGAATTAAAATAATATTCTTGGTAAATATAAAAAATTTGTTTTGTTAACTTGTTAATTAAGAATTGTGAAAGCAATTACATCAAATTTTCTGTGCGAATAATTTGTATATTTTCGGATTTTATAGCCTCTTTTTTATTTATTTGATTTACAAATAATTTGCTTTATATGAAATCGTAAATCAACAGTGGAATTACTATAATTTCATATCATATTTAGACCGAATATAATAATTCACTCATATAACGAAGCAGCTTTACTTGGTGTCTAGATTAGCATTTTGGACAGCAGCGTTCTGAGACGCGGTTGGATAGATACATAGGAATTGTCTCAAAAAATATGTGCTCTCTTTTGGATATTATCTTAAATACTTATTGTGCGGTGATGTATCATTTCGAAATTATGTTCGCTGCAATGGAATATTGGACCCTGATAGAGATGTTTTATTGGAAAAAGAAAAAGACTTATGCTGGCTTATATAAAGGATATAAAACTTGTGATGCTAATATTTGTCAATATCCAAAAGGACGAAAATATGTCAACGAAGGGAAATGGAAAAAATATATAGAAAATGGAAAATAGAATAGAATATGCTTCATATCATAAAGAAAGTAAATTATTAAGTAAGTGTTTGTTATGAATAAGTAAATTTATTTTTATAATGTTAATTTTCACGCATATAAATGCAATTGCTATCGTTAATAACAATTAAAACTAAACATTGAATTGAACTATTACAACAATAATAACTTTTAATAGAATTAAAACCTATGTGAAAGCTGCTGCTTTTATTGTTTCCTCTTAAAGAAGTGGTTAGGGATTTGCTGAAGGTAAAATTATTTAGTACGCTTTCTTCTTTTAAACGCGGTATTCCTTTCAGTTTTGAATTTACTACTTAATACGCTCTGAGGAATGTTCTATAAAGATAAAGTAATCAATTTTAAAATTTATTTTACCAGTAAAGGTTGAATCTGTTCCAGTAAAATAGGAGAACCCTTAGAAGAATTTTATTATGACATTATAAAAACGAAGTTGCAGTATTTATTGATTCTAATTCTTTCTGTTCGAATACATGTGAAGTTGATAGTTCTTAGCATCCGATCATATCGAGTATATTTCTTTCAAGAAAATAGGCGAAATAAAAAAAGCTTTAAAAAAATCTCAGTTTTAAGAATTTTACGTTTTAAAAATATGGAAAATTTGAGGGAATAAATTTTTTCGCAAGCAAGAAAGATAAATATTGGAATTAAAACCGTTTTCTACTATTAGATTGGATTCTTTTTTCAGAACGGACCCCTGCCATTGTCAAAAATCATTCTAATAACCTTTTTCAACTGTCAAAATTAAATTACATCAAATTTTATTTATCTAAAAAATGAATGATAAGGAAGACACATCTACGAATTGGTTTGAAAAATATATTAATGTATATTGAAATATGTGATTTGTGTTGTTTTAGGAAAGAATCAGAAAATGTTCTAGTTGATATTGGCGAAGATTGTAGTCGTCTTTACCCACAATATGAGTGGAAAGACATAACTAAGGAGTTTTTAAATGCATGCTCAGGTGAGTACATTTTATTTTTCTGTTAGTATTTCCTTAGGAATATTTTATATAAGCAAAATCAAACTAAATTGTTGAATTTAACATTTTTATCTTATCGTTAGCTTAAAGTCCATTATTAGTTGAGTCGTTCAGAAGCCTGTGTGGTTAAGTTCAAAAAACCAAAATTGAGAAAATTGATGTTTTTTAATACATTCATAACACATAAAACATTCAGAGGCTATAAAAAAAGGGTTGTTTGACCTATAAAAAATTAAATAATGAGTAAATCCTTATAAAACTAAGAAATATATTATTTATTCTATTAAAATATGCAAAAATCAGAAAATATGAAAAAATGGACTTAACCACATTGGCTTCTGAACGAATCAGTTATCATTAATTTTAAATAGTTATAACTATTCAGGAGCAAACCCTCACACTTAACAGGACAATTGAAAGCCAAATTATCAGTCATCAATTTTTAGTTTTCGCTTTCCGTTTTCGAAGGCATAAGTATAACTAAGAGTTGGCCAGTTTGAAAAGTCATCCATTGCTGCTTTTAAAACATTTACTACTGATTTAATTGTAATTAAAGTACTAACGTTAAATAAAACACAGAAAATTAAAATCATATTCAGCTTAAAATTATTCTTTTTGCTTAATATAGAGCTAGCACTTGGTGAACTCGTTCATGATGAAGTATTCGGTCTCTTTGGAGCAATGTCAGCTATTGAGATGATGGATCCAAAAATGGATGTCGGAATGGATTTTAGCAAAAATGAGCCACCTCCCCATACTTTTCAAACGGCAGTTGAAGTAAAACTTTGTTCATAATTTTCTTTCTTTATGTTTTTAAAAATTTTTGAAGGCAGGACTGTTGAAACTGTCGAATCTAAAAAATGATGAATTAATTGGAATTTTCGATTCATTATTTGCTTGTTTGGTGTCATGGCTTGAAGGACATTCACTAGATCAAATACTTTTCACATGTTTATACCTTCACATGCCTAATTCAATAGAAGACAAATCTTTGAAAACATTTTGTTGGATTATACGTAAAATGATTACCTTAATTAAAGATTTCATAATGGAGTAAGTAGTTTTATATTTACTAGTCCGACTTTTATTTCAATTTACATGTATTTTGCATATTTAGTGGAATTTCCGATAGTATCATATCAAAAGTTTTATAGACTATTTTTAGAAATAAAAAAGATTTTTTTTCTTCTCAAATTAAGAGGCAACGTAAATGAGGAAGAAGATTTTCAATTTCTTGGCACATCTAGTTATGAATTTATTGATGGTATATCTGAAAGTAAAGCTATCGTATCTATAAAGGAAGCAGAAGATGAACTTATTAAAAGATCAAAGAAAGAAACCAATCCTGAGGTAAATTTTATTTTGAGGTACATTTAAAAAGAAAAACGAAATATAATCAAATTTTAGGAAACTTTAGCAGTAATGCATCGATTACGATTTTTACGCTTTTTCTTTAAATCATTAAATTTATTATGGCCAAAACATGAAGTGCCGCCCGTTGAGCCAGAAGTAACTGAAGTTCAACGGAATCTAAATGCTGGTTTAGAATTAGTTCCATTTATTAAAAAAACTATTGAAAAAGGCACACAACCAGATGCCAATTGTATTAATTATAAAAATATGATTTTTAAGTGAAAAAAGTTATCTTTTGATAATTTTTAGCTGAAGCTCCAAATCCTATGGGGTTTTCACCAAGAGTTAATCAAAGAAGTTTACCACCTACATTTCCTCGAGTCGCAAAGATTAAAGACCGTCTATCATCTATAATATTTCTTGAAGAGCTAATACAACGTCTTAAATTAGTATGTAAAGTTATACATCAGAGAGATTTCTATACAGCTTTGGTAATTTAAAATAATTTTTTTTGCATTTGCTTAGTCCTGAAAGAGAATTTTCTTTAGAATTTTTTCGTCGATTTTAGTAAAAAAAATGGTAATTGTCTTCTCTCCAGAAATGTTTTACAAATTTTATTTTTTGGACGAAGAAAATATGTTTTCGCTACAATTCCCTTTGAAGACTTTTTGAAGGAATCAATAAAATCATTTATTGCGCCACCTGTACTCATATCACGACATACATTAAGTAGTAATGTTAAGGTATTTAACAAATTTGTTATTAATAATTTTTGGATTTAGAATTTAATTATTTAGTTTAAATATTCAAACGTTTCTATTTCTTTCTGATTTTAAGGCCAAAAAGTGTGTGGAATCATTTTTGACCTATTCTCATACATTTATATATTTTATTCAAATTTGTGGATATAATAGGGCACGTCAAAGAGATAAATTAGGTCGATTAATTGAAGAAGGGTTTGCTAATGTTCAAGAAGAGGTGAGTTACTATCGTGCTACCCTTGGAATTCTTAAATAATTTATTTGTATAAAAATAGGCAGAAAGAGTGGATTCCTATTTAAATATGCTGATATCGGAAACAGAAGGTGCTAGTCAGCATATATCTTATTTTGGTACATGGACACTTTATAATTGCCTAAGAGCAATGTCATTGTATGTTTTATCTGGATTTGAACTTGAACTATATAGTACCCATGAATTTCTTTATATCTATTGGTAAATTTTTATTTAGAAAAATTTTAAATTCAAACATAATAACAACTAATTTCTTTTTAAAGGTATTTGTATGAATTTTTATTTGGATTTATTGTATCTGCATTAACTAGAGCTGAATCTTTATTATCTGAAACAGAAAATTTTATAGAACAACAAAATAAAGGAAATTCAAAACAGCGTAAAACAAAATCAAAAAAGAAGAGACAACAAAAATCATATCGTACTGAAATTATGTTTAATCATGCAATGCAAAATATGTCTGGTGGATACTATAAGGTAGTATTTATTAATTAAAGAGCTTGTTTGTAAAATAATAAGTTTGGAACTTTATGTTCATAATTTGATAGCATCATTTGAGATGACTTTTTAACTTGCCTGTAATACTTTTACTGATTTCCACCACGTTATGCAATCCTGTAACCGCTCCCATCTGATAAAAATAAAATCATATCTCCCGATCTTTAATTAGTTTTTAATGGTTTATAATAACACTTATTTTATTAAAGTTACTAATGATGCCTAAATATTATTAAAAATAAAGGATTTGTGATATTATTTGTCAATTAAAAATTAAAGCGTGAATTTAAGACCACACGGCATAAGTGAAAACCTAATAGTTTTAATGAAATATACATATATAGTGACATTTAATAATTATAGCTTATAATCCACTTTTTTAAGTCTATACAGCGCTTAGAAGTGCAGGTGATACTGAAATTAGAAAACCATTGTAAAATAGAATTCATATGCTAATGTACTTCTAAATCTAAAGGAAGCAACATAACTTCATCATTTATGGACGCAGACAAAGCATGAATGAATTTTAAATTATAAGCCATTATATAATTGTAGAGTTCTTATGAAAAAGATACTTTAATATAAAAATAAAATACAGTAACGCATTTCCACCATTTTCGAAAGCCAATAAATTTTGGATTAATCTAATAATATAAATCATTTTATAACCATAAATTCTTATGAAAATTTTAAATATCGCTGCGATTCAGGGCGTACGTACACCGGCGATTCGCGTCTCAAATGTAACGAAGTTTAGTTCAGTTTAGTGAGATAATATAGAAGTTTTCGCCGCTGAAGCCTTAAGATGACATTGGGCGATTAATTCTAATATCGCCTAAATTGAGTGATATATCATAAGAATAAAGACTAGAATTTGAAAATCGTAAGCGTCTTGCTTTCTAAGATACTTCTTAAATTTACCTCCCAGAAAAAATGCAAAGTGCGCCCAAAGAAGTTTTCACTTCAAAAAGAAAACAAAAGAAGCTTTTGATTTAGTAAAAGATAAAAAACTGTACAGAATGCATACCTGATGCATGTGATAAACTGTAAACATGTTAATTAACAAAAATTTTGAACAATTTTTTTTAAAGGAAATTAGTAGTTTAACCAAATATTTATCCAAACCCGATCAGGTTGGTATTGCATGAGTAAACCGTATCATCATTTTTACCATCTTAAATATGTTCTTTAACCGAATGTAAAGGAAAGCTTTTTGAATCCATCACTTTTCGCAGAAAATAATTATTGCAAACTGTTTGTTTAAATATAATTTCACTTATTTTTAAGGCCTGTGCAGCTTTTACCAAAGATAACCGTATTACACAGCCAATGCCAAAGTTTGATAATGAACATATTCGTTTTAATCATCGTTTTGCACCATTTTTGAATTTAACTAGTCCTCCTCCTATACCATACAGCGAATATGTAAAAATGAGGACGCATGTTATGCGACTGTCATCTGCAGATCTTTTTTTGGCCGCAGCCAATAGTTTTCATCAAGCAAGGACAATATTGGAATCAATTCAAAATCCTGACCAAGAGGTATTTATCACATTACCAAATTTTGTAATTTAAAAAAATTTCTTTTGTTTTTGTGCTTTTAGATGGCTGAAATGTTAAAGGTTTCCAAAGTTAATTTTATTGTTACAAATCTGTTAGCTAATGGGCATAAAAGGGATTCAAAACTACCGCCAGAATTTGATTTTAGTCAACATTGTTATTTTCCGGTTATCAAATTTAACTAAAGTGAAAAATAATGTAAAAGAAAGTTATAATTTATTATTAGAAATAAAAGAAGGGTATTAATTAATTATTGCATATTTTACGATTGTTAAATTCACTACTGAAAAATGTTCAAATGGAGAAGGAAGAAATAGCATCAAAAGTTTTTTCCATGAAAAAATGCCTATTTCGATTTACAAAAAAAATCAAATACGGTTTTTCCAGAGTTCAGAGTTGGTTTTTTCAAGAAGATATTTATCATTCGGACAATAGCCAACATTGATATAGTAAGAAATTGCAATAATTATAACTTAAAAATTAAAGAATATATTAGTAAGTAAAATTTAGGATGATTTGTATTTGTAAAAATAAAATTTATAACAGAACTAATTAAATAATTATTGCAACCTTGTTGCGTTCTTTAAAAAATAATTTTTTATTTTTAAAGACCATACTAAAGTATATTCTTGAGATTCGCATTCTGGACATGGCGAAGATTAGAACCAAAAAATTTTTTTAATTAGATAATTGAAAATATATTGATATATATATATCAAGAAAATATCAGTAATTATTGGTTTAGAAAATCTAAACAAATAACATTCATGAATTTTAACATGTTATTTTCCGTCGATATTTCTCTTCAAAATATGCCAAACTAAAAAGTTCAAATCATTGTAAATTAAATAAATATCTTCGATATTTACAGAAGTTTTAAATTTTATAATGATGCTGAGTACCAAATGAAATACATCAAAAATTGATTTTTTGGTAATAACAATTGGAAATAACAGTGGAAATATAAATTATAGTTTTACGATATAAAATTGTTTTTATTGATAACGCTGATTATGATCACAATTGATATAAAAAAATACGCTTAGCGCGGTAATATTTTACAATAAAAAAATAGTTTTGCCATAGAGCAAAAATAGCGGCTGATTGAAACGATAATCTATGCGGTTTTTTGGTAAAAGCTTAGAGGTTTAAATTTAAGTTTTTAACCTTACTCAGTAGTAAACGGATGTAGTTTAAAAGTACCTTTGTACAACATTTCAATTGTTACCAACCCCTAAATTGTTGGCTCTCAAATTTATATTAAATGCATGCTCGGATTAGTATATATTGCAAATGTTAAATTTTACATAATTAATAAATACTAAAATTTACTGTTCATTAAAATTTAAGTAAAGGCTCAAACACAATGCACGCGATTGCGGAGCGGAATTCACTCCACTTCCGCGCCACAACCACGTGCATTGTTCTGAGTCTTATGATAATACACTTAAATATATAAAATCACTGATTTTTTATACGATATCTTGTTTATATACATATTCTTTTAAATATTTTGAGTCGGTGTTACAAGACTTTTCACATGTATATACATTTATTATTCCCCAATCTAGTTTAAATTCCTCAAAATAATTAAGTAATTGGGGCATTATTTGAAATTCAAAATACCTTTTACTATTGCAATATTGGCAATTAGGAATACTACTTGTTTCTATTTTATTTTTGTCTGTTATCCATAAGGGTTCACTATAACGTTCATATCTTAAAACTTGTTCAGGTTCTTCTTTTATTTTATGTTTAAATTTTCGAAAAGTTTTATCATCATTTTCACTAGTTGCAGCATATTTCATTAATTCTGTTTCACAATATTGCTCCCCATTACATAAATTTATTTTGGGCTCTAGTATTTCAGGTTTTTTGTCAGTATCTTGATCTAAAATAACATCATTGGAGTTTTCAGAATGACTGTCAGAATCATCATCATCTTCAGATGGTCCAGTTAATATACAGTTAATATTAAATTCAGGCAAGAGGTAATTTTTCAAATAATCACGTTCAATGTTTTCGTTTTTACAACAATTTATTTTGTGAAATTCCTTCCAATCTACCGTTTGATGATCCTTACTACAATAGGTTACCACTTTACATTTGGAGCAGATAAATGATCCTTGAACTCCACAGACACAACATAATTTTTCACGAGGCAATATAGATGGCTGAAATTAGAATGCGGGAATATTAGATGAATAAAAACGTAAAAAAAAAATATTACAAGCTTTTCCTCATCACTTGGTGGAACACTTGGGTAATATTTATTTTCTCGTGGTAGTTGACTTCTAAATGCTTTTATATTTCTATAAAAATGGTAAAATATTATATATTAGAAAAGCGAAATGGTTTAACAAATAGTACCCTGCAGAATTCGGCTTACAGCAATTTTCATTTTTACATATAAAAAGGTAAAGTGCCCTATGGAAGCAGTCATGTTTTGAATCCAGTGGAGCGTAAACCTATTAATTATATAAAATATATATAGAATAAAAAGTACAATAAAAAAAATTTTACCTGGCATAGAAAAATTAAAGGATGTTCACAAAAATCACACTTTAAATCCTTATGGCTTGGAAGATTTAACAATTCTAACCATGCAGGTTTACCACCAACTTTACTTGGGAAATATACGTTGTTTAGCAGGTACGGTTCTACTTTTTCAATAAAACCAAGTTCCATTATTGTTGATTTCTTTGCTTTAATTGCTTGAATCAGTAACTTGCTGTCTAGATTAGGCTTTTTGGACAGCGAAATGTTTTGAATGTGTTTTTTAAATCAACCAAGTTTGTTTGGTTACTTGGTGTCTACCAAACCTCTAAGCTAATTTTATTGCATTTATAATGCATTATTATTTTGGAAAAGTATATTTAATATAATAAAACTAGTTAGAAGGCATAAATTATATACATAATTCCAACTAAAATGTCAATGCAGTCAATATACTTCTGAATGTAAATCTGGAAAGCAAAATCTGGAAAGTGATCTGAGGCGCGGTTACACTCAATAGTTTTTTGAGTTTGACATTTAGATTGAAAATATTATAACTTATGCTAATTAACTAGTTTTATTATATTAAAATTTACTTTTCATAAATAATAATCTATTATAAATCCAAGAAAACTAGTTTAAAGGTACAAATTGTATTTTTTGAATGACTTGTAAAGTAATTATTGTGGTTCATATACTTCTAAATGTAATCACGCCTCAGATCGCTTTCCAGTTCACTGTCCAAATCGCATGCAGTAGAAATTATAGGTCTACTTTTAACGCGGTTTTCTTCCAGTGCGGCGTGCATTGTGTCAGCTGCCATTTGTTTGTATACAATGCGGATTCTACTTTGCGTGCCGCGTGGATTGTGTTTGAGCCTTTAGTTCATTTGATGAGAGAGATAAGAGTAGTGCGTTCAGAAACTCAACTTAAATATATCAATTAGCTGCCATTTGCGCATTTTTCGTTTCAATCGAAAATTATTTTTCAATTTATAGTAATATATTTCCAAGCTTTTGTTATCAAAAAAGTTAATATGTGAAACATCGCAATACAGCTAATGGAACTGCAGTTAATGCTATATTTGACAGTGCATCATGAAGCTGATTCGAAACATTTAGCTTAAGGCCCCATGTAGATGTCGGACATTGTCCGGAACATTGTCCGTGTCCAAGGTAATTTAACTCGTCTACAGCAATGTCCGCGGACCAACCTGAAGGTTCGCTGCCATGTCTGAGTAAATTATGTGTTTACGCGGATATAATGACAGCTTCATACATTCTTAATAGCATGAGAATAGCAACGAAAGATTACAGCATAAAATAACATTGCTATTCATTATGATATCAAAAGTTTAAAGTTCTCATTATTAATTATTTTTTATTAAAAGTTCAACTTCATGCTATTATTTGGACAGCAGAATTATAGGCTGAATTGTAGCAGTTTTGAGGCGCGGTGATACTCAGAAATATATTGACTGCAATAATTACATTGCAAATCTTTTAGAAAAGTATAACTTCCCAGCAGGAAATCCATACGATGATTAATCTGATATATCATCGCCTTTCTGTCAACTGTCTATGATATAAACTTAGATATAAAACTTGATGACATTAACATAGCGACAGCCGCTAAAAATATCACCTTTCAACACATACAAATTACTTGTATGTGTGAGTGAGTCTGCTAGTCACACATACATGTAAACACAGGTTGATGTATTGGTGTACTAATACGTTACTATAATTATAATTTTTTAAATATTTAATTAAAATCCAAAAAATCCCATTTATTATAATTATATATATATATGTATTTAATGGAATTATTTGAATTGCTACCAGATCTTTTATAATTAGAAAATAGCCATCTTTTTATAATTTTCGAAATATAAAAGAAGTGAGCTGCGGACAAATATTGGGGAAAAGGACTGAATTAAAACAAAATTGTACTTTTTTTTTAATTTATTAAAAATTTTTAGTTTTTATATAGCTTAAATAAAATAAAAATAAAATTTTAAATAAGTTGTTTAACTTGAAATTTCTTTTTAAATACTTAAGGGGTGCTACTTTACGATTGTCTCTGAGTCCCTTTAAATTTCCATGAAAAGTATTCTCTAGAAAAAATGTTATTGTTGAGGGGTTACTGCCATAACTGTTCTTAATGTTCGTTCTAATTACTTTTTCTAGGTATTCAAATTATAAAACATTTTATTTCAAAACAAGGTAAGGAAAATTTATATACAATATATATACTATTTACATATGAAATAAAAGAATTCTAGAAAACTGTTTATATTACCAAATATGGCAAAAACTTAGGATTATATTATATTATTAAAAGCATTTAAATCGAGCACCATTTAAATTAAATTTAATTGTTTTCATTTATTTGTTATATAACTCATCACAAAAATTTCACAGAACTCTTCTTTCCATCTGTCATTTTAATTTAACATATACACAAGCACAAATTTTACTATTGGCATATAAAAAGCATGCATAGTACGCTGATAAACTTAACAATATTAGTATACTTATATAAAATCTAATTTCTAGATGACATGATTACGATGAAAATTTGTTTATAATATGTTGACATGTCATCATGATGACAAATTTCCTGCTGGGTTGTACCTTTCAACTAATTTTATTACATTTATAATTATAAAGCATTATTAAATAAGTCAATTTAATATAATAAAATTAGTTAGAAAGTATAAAGTTATATATTTTTAACCCAAATGTCAAACTCAACAAACCAGTGGATACTTCAGGCTACTTTAAAAATATAACGTGACTATTATAATAACGTTGTGTGCTTGCAAAAGTCACAAGACGGGTCTTGCAAAAGTCACAAGACTGATTTTGATTATTAGTTAACTTTAATCAAATTATATTTGTTTTATTTTTTCTTTTTAGTTTTTTAAGGAAATAATGCATTTCCTTACCCAAACTCTTATTTTATTTATTTGTTGTGTTCTAATTGCAAACTGTCAAAGATCACTGCTAACTTGGGGTGAAGAAAGGTAAATTTCTGATTTTTATTTTCTTTTTTAAAAATTATTTTATATTTTATTTTATTATATATTTATTTTATGTTTTATTTTATTTTATATTTTTAATTTCAGTCAGCCGCTACCTGTTTTTTCTGTAAACAAAAATTTAAATGATATTCTAAAAGATGCTCAAAGTAAATCTATGGTTGTAGTATTTTTTGATGATGATTCGGTATGAAATAATGTTTTCTTATTAATTTTATTAATTTAATAATTAAATAATTATAATTAATATATATATATGTATATATTATTTTTAGAAAATATTTTATGATTACCCAATGAGTCAGGGTAAATACATAAACGGGTTTTAACCAAGTAAAAATTTCAAGCAATTTTTTTTTAATTTAAAGGGCAGTCACGATAAGAAAAAGTGAAAATTATTCGGATGGGGCTGACATGGAAATCTTACCTATAGCTCAGTTCTACCTAAAAAAACCATACTGTGCTAATTTCAGTTTCGTACTAACTCTCATGCGATTTGAAAATGATCTATACGTATCAGGGATCAGAGAATGAATTTTTCATTACTGATGGCAAACCACTATATGTAACAGATGTAATCAAGTTATATTGAAGATTCAATATATGTATTTATAAAATCCATTGATATCTATGAGATTATGAGACTTGCAGATTTGTTTATAACATTATAAGTGATTAAGATACTAGTCCTCCTAATTTTACCGGGTTTCATAGTGGTAGCAGTAGTTCACAATACTCATAGTACCCAGAGATTCCAGAAAAATCCAAAACTTTTCTGAAATTTACGAAACAAAAATTATTATTGCTAGGGAATTCCTGTTGTGAATGTATTAAAAAATAAGAAAAGAATTTATTTCATATTTACTTCCTTGTAAATTATTTGAATTACAAAAAATATTGAATTTTGATTTTAGGTTAATTTAGAGCAGCTCACTTCATGGAATAAATGTAAATCGTTTTCAGCATTGAATCATTCATCATTTTCCTACATAAATTCTAACGGAATAAACATAAAAGATACATTTGAAAATTATGATATCGATAACAAAGAACAATCTGCTAACATAATTCCTTATCAAAATAAAAAGTCTATAGCTGTTAAACTTGGGGTTAAAAATATAGAAAAATGTAAAAAAAGTAAGTAAATAAAATATGACAATTACATAAATAAACAGTATTCTTAAATATGAGTTATTAATTATTCATAACTTTTAGTTTCAATTATGAATAATATCTACAATGAATTATTGAAAAATGGCAGTGTTATTGGTTTTTATACATACAATACATTATCAAGAAAAAAACGTCAAGAATCTAATACAATTAAGGAAAATGCAAGCCCATTTTATTTATTTGAAAAAAATGAAATTCTAATTTATTATAAAAATCTGGCAGTTAGTGTTAATAATCAAAACATTTCAAATATTGATATGACAGCTTGTAATGTAAAAAAAATTAACAATTCATATATTGATGTTGAATTAGTTGGTGGTCAAAATAAATTAACATTTTCAATATCAAAAGGGACAGGATATTGGGTTTTAATTAATTCAAAATGGAATAATGAAGAATTTATATTTGAACCAAAAATAGAAGCTGCAAACGATTTTTCATATTATTGTCCAAATATAATCAGTAAAAGATTTGAAAAATCTAAAATAAAAATTAATTGGTCAGGTTTACAAATTCAGCCATTATATGAACAACAAACAGAAAAAAAATTTGGAGATGCTTGGCATTGCATTGGATTTACAACAACAGTTATATGGAGTGGATTATTTATTGTTTTTCTACTTTTAGGTATATTATCTGTTGCTATAATATGGATGATGGATATAAAAACAATGGACCGTTATGATGATCCAAAAGCAAAAACAATTATAATAAATGCAAATTAAAAAGAAAATAAGAAAAACAAAAACTTTATACAATTAAAATTGACTTAAATTTTTTGTATGATTTTCTTTTGTTTGTATTAAATTTATGTTTTGCTGAAATATAATTTATAATCTATTTTGTTATAAATATATAAATAAACATAAAATTGTTTAAAAATATTCGAACATATCGAGTCGGCCTTAGTATTGTAAAAAAGAATTATATAAGTAAATGTTAATAAATATCAAAGAATGATGATTATATGTATTTTAAATATATTTAAGTAATTAAAAATCTTTAAGAATAATAGTTTTATCTTTCCAAATTATGGGAAAATAGTACCAGATGCATTAATTTAAATTAAAAGTAACAGGATTGACTGAAAATTTTCTAGCTTTTTTTTATTGTTAGAATTAATAATAACAAAAGCAAGATTATTCCACAATACTTCAAAATTCATTAGAAGTGATGCAGAATTAAGGTTTTCTATGAATTAATTTTCATTACAAAACTGGTTCAATTAAAAATAAAGCTGGTGATACAATCTTAAGCTACGATGTAAATTAATTTTGATTAGCGTGATCGACAGCGTTTTTGAGGTTCGTTTACAGTTAACAGTATATTGACTGCATTAATTACATTACAAGTCTTTAACAAAAATATAATTTTTACTTTCAACTGATTTTATTATAGTATTTATAGCAAGTCAATTTAATGTAATAAAATTATTTAAAGTTTAGTTAATCCATATAATATAATTAATTTAAAATTAAGATAGCTATCAATATAAAAATGAGATTCGATGATTTCGCTCTACCAGAAGGAAAAGGTATTCTACTTTATAGATAGAAGAAACTTAGCTTTCCGCTATAACACCTATATTTTGAGCTATTCTGGAAAAATCATCAATGAATTTTATTTTAGGTTTCTTATTGCTAGAATAGTGGATAAAGTTAATTTGATTCTTATAAAATGTGGCTATGCACTCAACTAATCATATGCCCTTGACCTAAATCTAAATACATATCTTCAAAATAATATATATACATATACATATATAAAACCTTTCAATCTAATGTTAAAAGTAATAAAAAGTATTTTCAAGGTAATTATTTTACAATTAATCATTTAAAATAAAATAAACAGATATAACCTTATTCGCACTGATAATATTTTAATTGGTATAAAAGTACTTACTTTACTCTATTTAATTTGTAATATGTTTACTAATTTGATTTCTTTATTACTATAATTAATTATTTTTTGTTTGCTTTTTTGTTTTATAAAGAGAATCTTGCGTATATACAAAAAAATAAAATATATATTTGAAATATAACTTTAATATTTTTAAAATTGTTGGCTAATTTGCAGAAATATGGCAATGTGGCAGGAAATAATTGAAAAATGTTTCCTTCATTTTTCTTCCTTTTTTTTACTTTTTTCGTATTGTACTTTTTTTTGGCTATAAAAGTTTGTTAGAGTTCCCAAAAAAATGAAAGACAATAATTTTTTAAAGTTTTATTTTTGGTTTAATTTAATTAATTTGTGATTAGAATTAGCTGGCTATGGAATTTCAATGAGTGTTTAATTAATTTTAATAAAAATTTAGTCTAATGAAATGAAATTTGCAAAGAAAGTTTGTTAGAGTTCCCAAACGTTTCCAAAAAAATGGAAGACAATAATTTTTTAGTTTTTATTTTTGGTTTAATTTAATAAATTTAGTACAATATCAAACGATGTGCAAGTTATTTTAATTTTCCAAAGCAATTTTTTTGGTGACTCGGTATCGGGGTTATACAATTTAACTAATTTCAATAATTTAATGAAGCAAAATTTTACTGTTCAAATTTTATTATCTTGTTTTCCAGAGGTGTTTTTATAAATCCAATTTAAAATTGAACACAATATTTAAATACCTTAAAAACAATGAATGGAAGCGGTAATTTCAAAGCTTGGCTAGATAAACTAAATGTAAGCAAACCCTATGCAGTAATAGCCTTTTTGCACAGACGTCTAATACACTGTATAAACAAGCTCGAAAGATGACAAAAGGTATTGGAACCAAATGGAGAATATATAATCTGATAAAATTTTTATACACTCTAAAAAACCAAAAACCGAAATGACTAACAACGACTGAGCAACCTAATAGTATAGATTGACGTTATTTTTTTAACCATGTAGGGGCTATAAGAACTATAAGAACTGGTGTTGCTAAATTTTTAAATAATAATATTGTAAGTAGTAACGTATACAACTTTTTTGCGAAGAGGGAAATATGATTTTTGTTTTGCAAATAATCTAACTATTCCATTAAATCCTTCGGAAAACCTGATATCTCTTTGTATTTAATATTTTGACCGTGGCCTTAGTAAATATGTCTTCAAGCGACTACCATACATTTTCCCGCCTTTAAAGAATCCGCGATGTTGCATATTAGTATGAGATTCATTTGCACTTGTCATTCAAATTTATGCAGTTGATAAGCTTCAGGATCAAAAGTCCCTGAAAATGATTTAAAATCCATTCAATAAGGACAACAGCATTTTTTGTATCCATATAACCATCACACCATATTTGGATCTATGAAATAAAAAGAAATATATCACCTAATGCTAATTATTTTGATGAAGGCAATGGTAAAGATTTGCAATAAAATTTACAAACAATGAAAACATTTTAGTCAACAGGTGTATCCAATGGTTAAGATCTTCGTTGGTTCTGAGAGAGGCCATGTGTGAGATGAGTGTTTAAGCTTATTTAGTAAAATACTCTGACCTCACTCTAATTTGTATTCTTTGTGACTCAAACGACTCAACAAAAAGTCGTATTTTACTCATAGAGGAGGTTCATTCTTATTTTTTTTATTTCTGTCCTTTTTCTACTTAAATTAGCAGTATTTCCAAAAGGATATATTTTTTTTTTAAATCTATCTTCCTTTTTTTTATTTAAAACTTGACTAGTCGTTAAAGACAGCTGATGCCAAAGAAGATCCCGAATTTCAAATTTTGTTGTAATCTTATTTGTTGTCAATAAAATGAACGTCATATGTAAAAAGTTAATTTTCTTTTTTTCATGTTCAATACGACAGTGAATATTAAAATATTTCATATATATATATATATAACATAAAAAGCTACATATGGTCTATTTTTGTATTTAAAGTTAGCCAAAGGCTAATAAATTCAGTTATGTGTTACAATCTGTGCATTAAAAAAAAAAGAATCCAATTTTTATAGCCTACATTAAATATGATGAAGCTCGACGCCCTTAATTGCAATCTATCTTCAGATTCAATTTGAAAAACATTTTGGTTCGGTATCAAAATTTATATTGCTCATGTGGCCATTTGAATTGGTCCTCAAAAAGTTGGTTTACGACTAAATAATTACTCTCTAGCTTTTTATATCATAGAAATTGCTTGATGCATGTTTTTATTTGATGTTTAACATTAAAATGTTATAAAATTTTTGTATTGCTCGTAAAATTTAGTGTAGCCATGAGGAAATTAAGAAGTGTAGAGCTAGGATTGTTTCAGTATACTTATCGTGATCTGGAGTGATTTTCATTGTCGTTCACTAGATATGCCTAACCAATATACTTAATCTAGAAGCATAAGATGATCTTCGTCATACTTTTAGATAATATTAATTGCTTAAGGGGCAGACTTGAATTAGATAAAATAAGAAAAAAGAAAAAAGAAAATTTTTTCGAAAATGTTTAGGGATTTGAAACCAGAATTGATTAATTATACATTTCCCATAGCTTCTGCATTCATTAAGCTTGAAAAGTTATTTTATTAGAGATTAGATTTTAGAGAGATTCTGGAGCCGGAATAAAATACTTGTTGGATCTAATCTTATGTTTGTATCATTTTTTTATTCCATGCTAAATTTTTAAGAGATATAAAAACAAAAATATATATTAACGGTAAATCAATAAAATATCTTTGCTGTTTAAAAATATTTTGAACGACTGTTTTATAAAGCTATAAGGATTTTTCTTTTTTGATCTTTCAATTATAGTCTAATAAGTCCACGAATATTAATAAAATGTTTTATTATAAATACGAACACCTTAACAGCTATGCTTTTGTATTGCTGCTGTTCTACAATAAGATTCTATTTTTTTTCTAGTTAAAAATTTGGATGAAAAGATCTGTCAATTGCTCTGAAGGAGAAGGCTGAAATGTTGGTCTCAAGGAAATTGCGCCAATAATACAGAATCTTGTTTTTTTTTTTCAAAATGGAGTAAATATTTTAATGGACGGTTAAGTTTTACTCTGAAAGAAGAAGCTTAATTAACTCTCATCAATACACAAACTATCATTTTTTATAGGTCACTAGAAAAAATAGCAATGTATTACCCATTTAACAAATCTAGTTTTATATTTTAATCCATAAGCACACTTCCAAGTCTGACGAATGCCTGCACTGCACGTCTAGTTACCGTCTGCACTGAAATAAAAAGAAGTTTGTTTCACACATTTATATTTGTAAATGTTTATAGCACATTTACATATTAGTGTTATTATAATTTTCATTTGTTACTGTTAAAAGTTATTTTCTTATAAGCAGGCAACTTTTTTTGAGAAATTGATGAATATTATTGCAGAATTGCTACTTAAGTCCCTCTTAGTCCCTTTCTGTAAAAGAAGTAGCTTTTACTAATGATTTTTTCAGTGAAATATTTTTTTCTAAATAGTTAACGCATGAACACAGTTATAGTTTATAGTTTAATTAAATTTCGCCTAATGGAGGGGCAATAGCTAATAATATATTAATTAAGAAATCTCCTAAGCTTATGCAATCATGTTTCAAAATATTTTATATAAGAAAACACAATTCCACTAATTTCGCTTAAAAATGACGAAAATTCTAAAATTTACACCCAGAGTAAAATATTATGGTGAGCTTTTTGGTGTAGAATTGAATTTGAATTTGAACACATATTTATTGTTTAAACTTAAATCTATAACAGTACTTATATATGAAGGTACATAAATAATAAAAAAAACCTTATATAATTAAAATAATAAACTCCACAAAAACTACTCTAGTTACTTCATGGGTTGATCTTTTTCTTCATGAACTAAGTGTGCATGCGTGTGCTAATTTTACTATTTTTAAGAGAGCATTGCTCTTGCATTTTGTTTAATTTTGTTAATGTATAGTAAATTCAAGCAGAAAAAAAAACTATACTTACTGATGGCTTTATAAAAAAAAAAAATTATTATCTAACTAACTAAATATCTTAATTAACTATCTTAAATAACTTACCAAAACTAACTAAACTTAGTTACTTTTATAAAATTCACTTATTTAGATTGTTCAAATTGCCAAGCCACCAATATTTCCTTGCTAATTCCTTTTTATTTAGTTTGTCTTTCCTTGGAACTGCGGTGTTAAAACGCCATATGTCATGGTTTTTTAGTTCTCCAGAATTGTAGCAGATGGTTTTCATATCTCTTGGTCTAAATTCGTGATATAACACAGGAATACCTGTTGTAAAATCCTGTATTAAACCATCTCTGTCTAGGAATATGAAGTGTTCAGGTGGTATGAATCCCGTTGTTTTTGTCCTTTGGTAATAATCTTCATTTATTGCCCAAAACGGTCCCGAAATGAGATTGTTATTCTCGTTGAAACTTGCCCTCTGTATGTATATATCGATTCGTCCTATATTGGCAAAGTCATAAAGTTTTTTGTTACTAATGTATTTTGTAAAGCCAGATGATTTGGAAAAGAATTTGTTTTGGCATGACTTTAAGCATCTTCTTTCGAATTTTCTTAATGACTCCATTCTGCTTGCACTAGTGTTGAAACAGATTTGACAGCCATACGTAAGTATAGGACGAATCAGCGTTTGATATCCAGTATTTTTGACATTTTTGTCTAGCGATTTGCAGTAGAAAAGCCTACATGAAATTCCAAAAGCGGTCTTTGCTTTTTTTATTTGTGCCTCAATGTGATTTGCAAATTTTAATTTTTCGTCTAGGAGCATCCCTAGGTATTTAACTGCACTTTTCCGTTCTATCTGGATGTTGTCACAGGTTATGGCAAAATTTTTGTAAAATTGTCTGGTGTCTCTTGAGGCATCTCTGATATTACCATGAAAAGGAATGCTCTCGCAATTCTTCCAGTTGATAGACAGTTGCCAGTTTTGACAGAATTCTTTTAATTTTGTGGCTTCCGTTTTTAATTGATTTTCAATATTGATAATTTTTTTATCACTATGGTATACTACGATGTCATCAGCGAAGGCGAGTGGGTTGTTTAGAGTTTTAAGTATGTCTGCCGTGAAAATATTAAAAAGTAGAGGTGAATTGACTGTGCCTTCGTTAATGTCGAACAGTAGTTTTGTCGATAAATTGCTGGAGGCAATTTTGAATTTTTTCCCTTGAATCATATTGGCTACTATTGCAATTATGTTGGTATTGAAACCGTAGTTAATCATTTTTGTTAGGAGACCTTCTATCCATATCTTATCAAAGGCTTTCTCTAAGTCAATTAGCAGTGCTCCAGTACACCTTTTAGCATTGAAACCCCAATTTATATCCGATACTAAACGAATAATAGCATGATTTGTGGAGTGATGTTCTTTGAAGCCAAATTGATTGTCAGGGATGATGTTTAGTTTCTTGGTTCCGATGGTTAAAGCTATTTTTATTATTTTTTCATGTGTTTTACTGATAGCTGGTAGCAGACTAATTGGTCTATAGTTTGAGGGATCCTTTGCGTTTTTGCCTTTTTTTAGCTTTTTGGTGTAGAATGTTCATTTTATTCATAAATTCGATTAAAAATCCTTTTCAAGTGCAATTGTTTAAATGAAATGCACTTGCAATTGCACCAAGACCAAGGAGGTTTAAAGCCTAAAGTTGCAGTTTTGACAAACGTAGTTTTTAGAAAAACATCTTTGAAAACATGTAGCGTGCCTCTCTAACGGAGGGGTAACTGCTTTTTAGAAGAATGTAGCTCAGAAACTATTTGAGACTTTTACTTGAAATTTTGATATGTGTTTTTAGAAGGTACAAGTTATTGAAAAATGCAAAAAAATGTCACACTAGTTGTGCCCCTTATATATCTATTTATTTTATTATTAAATAAAAAGCACCCAACTTTAACCTATAAACTTTTTAACATACTTCATTACAAACAAAACCCAAAAGGTTTCATTAAAATTTATTCACAAGCATTGGATTCTGAGGTTTTCATGTTCTGAGCGCTAAGGGCACTCCACTATATTGACTGCAATAATTATATTATAAATCTTTTAGAAAAGTATAATTTGTATATTTCAAGTAATTTTATTATATTTATAAAGAATAATTTTATTGATAACAAGTCAATTTTGTATCTTAAAATTAATTAGACAACATAAATTATATATTATATAATTATAAAAATGTCACACAAATATTTATTTAAAATCATCAAAATCAATAAAAAAAAACCATAACATTCTTTGTCATTGAAAATTTGATCAATTTCAATATTAGATTTTTCTTCATGTTTAGATGGATTTCTTTATTTTTATTTTACAATCTACCTCTTTACCAAACATTAAAAATTTGCTACTAATTTGTTAAAGGCTGATTCAGAAAAGGTTACCGATTTTCGTCAAGGAGGTTTAATCTATTTTAGTTTGATTATTTAGCAATTCATAAAATTTCCCTAACTTCAATTGCAACATTTTTTCTAATTAGAGTTGGAATATTAAAAGGATTTAGAATAAAATATCTATAGCTACGTAGCATTTTTTATATATTTATTTTCTTAAGTTCTGGTTTACTTTTTTTTTGTAAATTTTTCTGTGTAGAAGTACGTTGCACAGATATGTTGTTCTCAAAATCAATTAACCTTTTTCTATTGCCCTTAGATATATTATTGGGGCTTTGTTTTCTATGATATATGTATTTTTGTCTTGCCAATTCTGACATAATTGTATTGTAGAGCAATGTTTTTTTATCACCAAGTGAAATATTGTCTCATGTTTTTCAATTCACTAATGGAACCATCTCTGTGGGATCACGTGTTTTTGTACCTAAGGGCACTATACATGAATTTATTATTAAAATGTTTTCATGATTTTTTCTTTATTCAAAATTTATATATCCTTTCATTTATTTTTGAAAAGTTGAAAATCAATTTTTTTCTATCATTGAAATGAAATATTATTTAATATCTGCAGGCCAGACAGATTTTCAAGTATAAAATTTTTGGTGAACAAAATATTTGCTAGAAAAAAAAAAATCGTAAAGGTTCGAAATCTAACAGAGCGATAGTTTTATAGTAATTAGTATAATACAAATAGGACAAATAATATAGAACTTTAATGCAAATATTTTGAGCTGAGTTTTATTGTTTGAGTGTTTATTTTCTAGATAAGGTTTGTGAATTTAATTAAAAATGTGATGGCACAGCAAACTTACTTTCAAAGTACTTAAGTGGTAGTTTTAATCACTGATAATCTTTCACGCATTATGCTACTTACGAAAGAAGAACTTAAAGCAACAACATTTAACATTTAACATTTAACAAACATTTAAAAGAAAACACTGAGAGTTAATCACAGGTGTTTTCAGCTGGCAAAGATTATCGTTATCTAAGAAAAAGTATATAAAAGTTGTATCCACCATCGTCCTAGAGACAATAAATAATTGCGTGTCAACTTAATAAAATATCAATCAACGTTTTCTAATGAATGATAAATGCGGCAATCGGTTCTGTTTGCAACTAGTCATCTTTAAATTGTGCTAGTAGTATCACAGCTGTAAGAAAGTTAAGTGATATATTAGTTGTAATTATCTTAAATTGTGAAACTTAAGGAAGTTACTTCAAGAGATTTGTGATTTTTTGCAACTAATCGAGTTCATTTATTTGCGTGAGTTTGGATAAATATCATACACACGCTTAAAGTCGCATAAAGGCGCTTCAAAAAGATCACAGCTTTAACTAATTCTTTGTGGTTGGTTATAGAGTTTGATAGTTTCTTTAAGTAATTTTCGTTCTACTGTAACTATGGCTTACTTGTACTTCATTGTGATTTATTTTGTAGACAGTCAAAGCGTTTTGCTTTTCGAATCATTATATTTTACCTAACCCCAGGTATGAAGGTATAAAAATTGTGTATCCTCCTGCTAAAATTAGTCCACTTTATTGGAATTTTAAGCTTTGTTTTCTTTCAAAATAATTATGTGGAACCCCAATTCTGCTGTAAATTTAAGATTGTTTGATACCACGAATGACACGGATTTTCTTTCAGTTTCACCCTTAAGATAAAATGTCTTGATTTTACTTTGATATACAGAATAATCATATAAATGGCAGAAAAACATGCTTTAACTTACTCACCCCTTTAAGATTTTGCTTAGTTTTTGAAAAAGAACCAACATGAAGGTATATGTTTTTTCTATTTTTTAAAAGTTTAAGATAACACGTTGCTAAGTATGTGCTTAGCCATAGATATGAATTGCTGACATTGAAATGCTAATGATATATTCAAAATCCTCAACAGTAACTTTTCAATTGCTATGACTGTAATTAGATATCATGTAAAAATGGTTCAATATGAAAAAGAAAAGAGTACCTGTTTCACCATAAGTCGTTAAAAATGGCAGAAGTTTTTTAATACTATAGTAAAATTATACCAATTGAACTTTAATTCGTAGGGTTTGCCACCAGAAACTTAAGATCAGCAGATCTTAGCAAGATACTATGGAGAAAAGATTTATATTCAAATAGAAGAATTCATCGCTCATATTGAGAGTTATTTAAGGCTAAGGACAAGTCTTTCTGCATGGTTGGTATATAAAGGTGGGCATCCACTTAGTGCGTATATCTCAGCGGGTAACTTTTTTGACGTCAAAATGACGTACAAATGAATTTCACGCTGAAATATCCACATATGAGGGGGAACTTTAGCGTGAGTCTACGACCTTATAAAAGTTACCCGCTGAGATATACGCACTAAGTGAGTGCCCACCTTAAGATTTAAACCGCATTGGAATAAATAAGAAAAAATTGTATATTTATATATCAGAATATTTGTTAAATAGATATTTAAATAAATATTTGTTAATGGATTAATATTTTAAATTAAATTTTTTCTGAGGGCATTTTGTACAGTGTAGTTTTTCGGTATTAAGGTATATTTAATAATACAAATTTCTGCTCCTTCAAAAATTATTCTACTATCTAACTTAATTTTAGTTAACATAATCCTTATAGTTTTTTTTTAAAACTATTCCATACATTTTGAAACTGCTCTATTAGGATATGTCTGCACGACATCTCAACTTAATTATCTATTAATCAAAATTTAAAAAAAAAGAAAAATCTTTTTTTTACTAAATCTTTGGTGGTGACCTCTTGAATAATAAGTAAACGGTAAAAGCTATTCCACTAATCATTTATCAAAAATTTATGTACTACTAGAGTCTAATCAATTTAGATAAATGACACAGGTCTTACACTTGTCATCTGATTTCTTTTTGAAAAATAAAAAAAATTCTACAAAAACTTAAAAAATAAAAAGAAGCATATATTAAAAAGGCTTCTTACAAAATTGTTTATGATTTTAGTCCAGCTAAAGTGTTTTTAAAAACTTCATTAAAACCTTCCTTCAATCAAACCGAAGCCAATTTGTTATCATTACAGTCTTATGTAGAAGCACACTTTTTAGCAAAAATACGGACATATGTATGTAGTCAATATATATATATATATATATTTATATATATATATACATTTTACTGATCAATTTAAAGCGTGAAGTAAATAGGGCAATTGAGGCCCTTAATCATAATTACAATGTGTAAACATAACAAAAAAAAAAAAAGTAAAACTAAAATGTACAACAAGAAAATGGTCTGCCTATTGATAGTTAAAGAAAACTATCAATCATAAAAGGCTTAGATTTCTTTCTATATTCTTTTTTGTTTTTTTATAATCAACACAGGTACAGTGCCAAAGGTTACCCATGCAAGTGTCCAGCAATCAATAGAAAATAATTCAATGTCTAATAATAGCTTAGTTTTTGGTTCTACTGATCAATCTCACTGCATTATTTGTGACCTCTTCAAGTTTTTTTTCACATAAGCAATCCAGACATTGATAAATCTCAAATTTCCACAAAAATTTTTCAAAATCAACTTAGTCATATAGATGGACCCTTATTCTGGAGATAACAAAACCAACAAAAAAAAAACAACAGTTTCAGACAATTACCCATCATCTGAGATCAAAAACCGACCAAAAAGTAATACAAAAAAAATATAATAACCGGTCTAAAGCCGCCAGCTGGTAGTGATTTTCTTGATGAGATCCTCTATACTTTATGTGCATATATACATACATATATACATATATGCATATATGCATTTACTAGTATATGAAAAAGCTTTTTCAGGACCAAGTCTTTGTATACAAATACCCTCCTCTAAATCTATTGATCCCCCACATTTATGTTTAGAATTGGATTTTTTTTCTTTTATGAACATATGTTTTCAATATAAAGAAGTGTGAGCATGTGTGAATTAGTTGCTCTTTATATACATTTATATTGGAAACCTAATAAATACTAAAAAGCCAGTTATATAGACAATGTTGATCAAAATAAAACTGCAATTCATGATGATCTTAACAGCTCTCAAACATTATCAGGTTCTAGTGACTACCTGCATTTTATTTGGCCATCTCAGGTAACACATATGTAGCCCCCTCATCTGTTCTTTGGTAACATTTTTTACTAAACCTTTTCAGTTTTATAAAAATATTATAAGGATTTTTTGTTGTTGCTAACACATCCCTAGATCTGGTTTCTCCCTAAAAAATCACACTGGTATTTTTTTTATAGTTTTGTTAAATATTTCAATAGGTTAGGAAATTGTTAAGAATGTCAAAAATTAAAATTTTTTAAAATTTATGGTTAATTTATTATGAATTACTTTTAGGCAATATATTTTTATTTTATTTCGCTCTATGGTAAATTAACAAAATTGCTTTTAGTTACACTCCTGAAAACAAGACAGATTTGCATAGTTTTCTTTAAACTTTTCGTTTTTCCTCACTTCGATATTTTTGCCTGAAAATGAGCTAGAGGCTTGGCCTATTTTGGAAGTTTTTCATGTAACGGTGCTGTAAAAGAGCATGAGCATGAGGCTTGGCCTATTTTGGAAGTTTTTCATGTAACGGTGCTGTAAAAGAACCCAGTAAGAATGTGAATAATTGATTTGTTCCTCAAGGAATTCTTGTCTGTTTATTGCATGAACTATTCCAGGGGTGACCAAGACCCCTGGTAATCCGAGCCATTTTTCAAAATTTGAAATTTTTCGCGAGCCGCAATTAAACACGCATTTAAAACGTATGCAAAAAAAGTGTTAAAAAAATTCTCTTACAGATGTTATATTTATTGGAAACATAAAAGTACAAAATATGCATATTGAATTTAAATATTAAAAATTAAACACATTTATTTTGCTTCTCTTGATAATTCTTTAAAATTTGGTGAATAATTGGTGACAGCACTTCTTAGTAATTCTTTGAGATGCTGATTAGTTAATACCGATCGGTGTTTAGATTTCACGAATTTCAAAGTGGAATAAAATGATTTACATAAGTACGTGGTTCCGAATATTGAAATAATTCGACAAGCAGCCTTTTTTAATTCAGGATACTTCGATTCTGGTACAAAGCAAAATTCAGTAATCGGCGTCGACTTATATTTTAATTTTAGATCTTGATCTTCTTGCATCTCTATTAATTCCAATTCTCCAGATACTTTTTGTATCATAGTTATATTGGAAATGGAAAACTCACCTTGAATTATGTTAATTTCAAATGGATTCAGAAAAAAATCAAGAGAAGATTTAAAATATTTCAAGTCTTGAAATCTTTTTTGGAATTCCGTCAATATTCCTTCTAGCTTTTTTATATACTCGTTGAGTTTTTCTTGTTTAATATAAGAACAAATATTTTTAATTCAAGGAAAATGACAAAATGCTTTATTTTTGTAATTTAGTTTGAAAACTAAATATACACTGTCAGAGGTCAGATATTATTTTATCTTTCCCCTGCAATTGTAAATTCAGTGTTTGCAAATGTTCAATGATATCAGTCAAAAACATTAAGTCTTGTAACCACTCGTCATCGTCTAATTCTGAATAGGTTGTTTCCTTTTCTTTTAGAAATGCAGTTATTGGATCAAACAAATCTACAAATCGATTTAGTACATTGTAGCTAGATAACCATCTAACAATGCAAAAGAAATTAATGTCCTTTACAAGTTCTTCGTCCTTTAATTCTTCAAGGAAATAATAACACAAAATGACAAGGAAACTTGGGTACAATTATCGAGAGCCACAAATTATTCTTCAAAGAGCCGCATGTGGCTCGCGAGCCGCAGGTTGGCCACCTCTGAACTATTCAATAAAGCTACCTTTTTATGCATAAGGTAAAATGGACGGCCTTTTTGCAAAAGATTCTTTAGTGTTTTCGCCGAGAGTGTAGTCGTTAAGGCTGAAAAATAGATCTCTTTCATTGATGTTTTATCCATATTTTCCATACTTTTAAGCTTTTAAGAATTATATGAAATCACACTATTATGAAGTTTCTAATTAAAAAAATTCAGGAATTACGCTTTGAAAAGCAACTTGACTGCTTTTTTTTTGTATAAGGGGTAATCAAGGGTGAAAAGGTTTTCCCTCGCCACTGAAAGCCTTTCAAATATTAAAATATATTTATTTTCCTACGAAATCCTTACTTACAACAACTCATTTTGTTCAGCCCTACTTCAGCAAAGAAATGCTATCCTTGATATAATTTAATGAATGCTCTATAAAATATTCATTTACAGTGGTTATCAAATAAAAATTTGAGCAAAACGTTTCCCGGAAAGAAGTTGTGGCGACTTTTGAAATAGATGGCATTCTGAAGAGGTTAAATCCGAAGAATAAGGTGAATGTTACAACACTTTGTAAATCAAAGATATTCTCAACATAGAAATGTCTTCAAGCTTATAGCTCCCTGCACTTGTGTGACAAGTGTCGATCAATCCCAGATAAATGGACAAACTTGCTTATCCGTTAAAGTCATGTAAATGTGTGAAGTCACTAAAAGCCACTTCCAAAAATTTTCAATTTTTTATAGCATTTGTAGGCAATGCATGGTTTTTGTGAAAAATATTTCTTTTTTTTACAAACTTAACCTTTTCTCACTAAACGTGTCTTCCAATTGATTCAAAGGTCCTGCCAGTTTTTATTTTGCTATATTATCTCTTTTTGCACTTTTCAAAGTAATCAAGATACCATTGGTATCCAAAACAAACACTAGACTTTACCTAACTGGCAGATAAAACTTTGTGAGGTATAATGATAGATTCAGGGTTTATTTATGTTAACAAAAATCCGCACAAAATCATTTGAATTCTTTCTAAAGAAATTCAAACATTCCTGTAAAATTCGCTTTCACATTTGTTTTTGATCAGTTAACAAATGCAGCACCGAAAGATTTTTTATTTAACACTCATAACACATAAACTTTCAAAAAGCATTAAAAACTAACTATGTAATTGATCAGTTGAGAGCTGTTATCAATAATTATAGTAAGTGTACCATCCCTAAAACAGAAATATCTTTGAAAGAAACACCATCTCTATACCAGGCCTAGAACTCTTTATGTTGGCCGCATATGGCTTTATTTTCTCCTTGAAAAGGATTTCGTTCGATTTTCTTGATTATCTTTGTCAAATATGATATTTTAGCACTATCCCTTTGCGGTCGATGCCGCCACAGTGGTAGCATTCACAAGTCTTTGTAAAAGTCGGTAATAAAAATATGAAGAATTAAACTATGTATATGATATACCTTTAATTGAATATTAACTAACACAAAATCAAGTCTGTAAATAAACTCCTTTGCTTAACATGCATGAACAATTTTGCATCAAATTTGACACCCAATAGAATATGTGGCAAGAGATTCAAAATATTCTTTTTGTGCTATTTATATTTCTACCCAAAAAAGACCTTAAGTGTAAGCTATGAGTTTTTTGTTTTGTTTTTATTTTTTTGTAGAAAAATGAGAAGTTACACAAAAAAAAACAAGCCAGATATAAAGAAAAAGAAGCTAAACTGCAGACAAGAATATTCATGAAAGTATCTTTAAATTTAAGAGACATCAATAAGAAATGCGTTTTTGGTTATTTTTATACCATAAAAATATCTAAAATAAAAAGATATTTATGAAAAATAACACGATCATATGTTTATCTTATTTTGGCATTTATAAGAATACATAATTAGGATTAAAATTTGATAACATCTGGTCTTGGACATTTATTGATTATGTTACGCAATTTTGTTGTTTTTATTGTTACCGGTTAATCATTTATTTTAAAAAAATTAAAGAAACAAACACACAAAATCTTTTTGAAATTTTAAATTATATGTTCATATAATCTCAAAAGGGATGATCGTATTCAATTTTTCAAAATAATTAACTTGAAAAACAGTTTGATTAATTTAACGTCAGTCACAAAAAATTTATAATATCAATTCTTTAATTTTGCCGCCCTCTGTTTTTTCAAAATGATCATTGGTTAGCTGCATTTAACATTTAATTGGAAAATTTTCAAAATGCAAAAATGTTAATAAATTAATTTTAGACCGAGTTAGTCACGCCTAAATTTAATTACAGAGCATTATTAGTCACCGAAAAGGGCTATTTATAACAATATATAATCATAGTGATAAGCTTTAAGGTTCCTTTTTTGGGATAAAAAAAATATGGCAAATGCGTGCTTTATACCGTTATTTCTTAAACAACAGCAGCGGAGTTATGTAAATTTTTCTTATATTTCTTATATTTCTTATATTTCCATTGCGGTATAATGGCACAACTAGTTTACTCATAGGCAATTGAATTTATTTAATTATTGCAATTAATTCCCTAAAACATGTCAGTTTTAGATTGTATTAATCGCGTAAAGGATATAAGAACCCGTTTGCCTTTCTGATTCCTATATGGCCAATTGATTTGTGTCTGAAAACAATTACCCTATGTTTGTACTAAAAGCAAGCGTTGCGGTTCGCTTACAGAATCTGTCTGTATAGTTTTTTATTATCGTGGCGGTAGCTGTTTATGATTCATCAAAACCATAAGATTAACTCGTTTTTTTTAGCAATAAAAAGAAAATTAATTATAATTTTTTGAATGGTTTAACTTGAATAAAGTTCATTGTATGAGTAATTAGGAAATTATAAAAAAAAGTGTTATTAGGTGTTTTATTGCAAGACATTTAATTTTTATATTTTTAAGATTTATCTAAGGAGTATCTTCTGTATAAAAAGTAAAAGAAATTTTTTTTAATAGTAGAAAACAGTTACAATAATGCGTTATTTTAGGCAACGTCTCAATTGAAACGCTTCTCTGCTGGTTTGGAATAATGGCATATTTCTTAGTCCTAAACCTCTTAAAAACTAATCAGACAGAAAGGTTCATTTGAATTGCCTCTGGAGAATTGGAAAGCTGTTTTATGCATGAAATGCAGTATGAAATATATGAAACATATGATACTCTCACAGCTAACGGAAATTTTTTTTAAATACTCATGAAGATGCTCCAGAAGATGCTTCCAGAACAATATCCTGGTTATTGATTTAAGAACGTCGATTGGCGATCATTGGTATTAAAGCTATTACTTTATGTGGTAAATTACTTTGAGTGGACTTTTTGACATTTCAAGGTGAATGCTTCAATCATTATAAAGATTTTTGGTAGAATAGACAAATATTTTATGCTGTTTGAGGAGTCTGAGGTTACAAACAACAACTGCATGTGATGCTCCAGTCAAATATAGCATAATAACACATTTGAACTCTATTCTCATTTATATTCTATTGAACTGAGACAAAAATATTTTGGCGGCTTGTAAATAAGTAGTGAGTGGTTAAATATATATAAACGGTGACGAGTGATAATATTCAACCTTCAGGCCCTAAAGTAGGTATAGCTTATTCTGTTCAGCCATAAGAACTCAAGGAATTGATTGTAGCTTTGGATTATATTCAAGTGTAATTTCTTCAGTCGGCAAAGGGTTAAGTCAAATAAGGAAAAGATAATTGCTGTAAATTATGATTAAAATGTTGTTTTTTCATCAGCACAAACTATAACCAATATTTATCAAAAAAAAAAAGAAACAAATCTGAAATACAAAGCTGTTTAGCAAAAGTAATCTTTTAGTTTTTGCGAAATTCTAAAAGAATTGAAAAAAATAAATTACCGAATGCTAATTAAAATAAAACTATCTGAGAGATAAATTATAAAATCCCAAATTTCAGTTCAACTTTATGATATCTTTAATTAGATTTAAAATAGGGAAAACAGGTTTATTTTCTATTTCAAGTAATCATTTTTTACGGAGCCTAGTAAAAAATATTTTACTCTTGTCATAAAAGCTGCACTTAATTTTTTTTATATCATTATCAGAAGGAAAAAACAAAACCTGTTCACTAAAAACTTGCAACACTAATTGAATAGATAATATCAATAAGTGGTGATCCTAAAATTAGAAAGATATTGAATAACTGCAATATTTTAGTTTTTTAATTACTGTGCATTTTTCTTTAGTAACTTTGTTGCCCTAGATTTTTGTTATTGAACGTAATTTCTCTTTTAGAAAATTTTGACAATTTAATTAAGATTAAGAAATCTAGGATTTTTGAAAATAAAAACTCAAATTGCTCGAAAATAAAAGTTGCAATGTTTCACAATAATTACACAATAGATATCCTTAAATTGATGGCCTTTTCGTGTAATAGTTTACGTGTTTACTCATCTGTTCACCGTTTGATCCTCCTGAAAGCCTCAAGGCAATCAATAGTTTGCTTTGCTGACACTAATTGTATGCTTTCTAAGCACAATTCAAAGAGAGAGGTATTTTTTTATGTTGCTATATCATAGACACATATCATCAGAGTTTTTTGGTGCAGGCAACATTTTGGTGTCAGTCACAAAAAGTGCAGACACAAAAAATAAAATTTTTGGCGAAATTTAACATATCTATGCCTGTCTAAATTTCCTTCACTGGCTATGTAGAATAATTTACTTTTGACATGTAAAGTCGTCCTCACTTTTAATGTTGGCTTTTTTATTTGATTTAAATTTCTTGCATTTTTTGAAACGCCAGTAGTCCTAAGAACTCATAAGTAGCTAAAAGGATGTATACAAACAACTCGAAGCTCAATTTGTGTGCTTTGGCTACTGTTTTTAACTAATTTATGACATGGTGGAGTTTTGTTGTAATTTTTACTTTTAAACAAGATAATGACGTAATATAATGGCCCCTATTGGTGGTTTCTCAATACTATGGACATCCCTAAGTCAGTAATCCATTATTAGCGTTTGTTTGTTTCTTTTAGTAGTTTTGGATTAATTCATTTTTATACTTCAAAGTATGCTTAGTTAAATTAAAATTCTCAACCTGAAAAATATTTCTGACAATATTTTCGCCGATTTCCTTAACGTAGATTAAAATATTAGATTTACGTAGCTTCAGTTAATTTTCAAATTAACATAAGATTCCACAACTAAGCAATTAAAATATATTGCTCATAAGATTTTGATTTACCAATTAAAAACACCATAAAAATTTTCAGCACAACAAATCCTTAAATTATTCAATTTCTTTGAGTATAATATAAGCTTTAACCCTTTAATAATTTATGAATTTTTTTTATTCTATATTAAGATAACCCAAAGACTGTTAAAAATGGAATAGCTAAAGGCATAAATGTTAATCGGAAAATTACTACGTGAGTAAAATCTTAGTTAAGCAGGAATTTTGAAAATTCGAAAAACAAATTCCTACAAATTACAAAACTATTTTTCTGTTTAGGTTAGTAACAATTATTGTAACCCAAGGGATGATAATAAGAAGAATTTTAAGCGATTTATTTTCTTAATTCAATCCATGTAATATGAGTAAATAGTAGTCATGATTTTTGGGATCAAGGCTTGCACTATTAAATTCACAAAATTATTCCATTTTCTTTAAGGGGGAAGATATGAGGCGTAGAAATCCTGTCCACCTAAAAGTATATAAGGCGTATTCGTGCATAAACATTACTCCGTTAGCCATTAAATAAGATCTCAGTGATGTTAGAGGATAATGGAACTAGGATAATAATTTGTTCCATTAGGGTGAAAGTAAGGACCCTTAAAACAGGTTGGACTTTGAGTAAGTAAGCGTGTTTTGATTACGCAAGAGCATGTTATAGGTTTCATTATTTTCCTTTTATCTTTAATAAATTACTCTTTTCTTTTTCGGTTTTTTTATTTATATTTTCTATTGACGTCTATAACTTAGAAAAGCCCATAACTGTCAAATAAATATAACTTCTTAAGGATGTGTTGACATGTTGATACACTCTAGCCAAATTGCTGAAACTTTTATAGTTTAAGTAATGGATAATTACTTTTATCAGCAATTGCATAAATAAAATAAAGTATGGCAAAAGATTTTCTTGAAGAAAAAAAGAAACCGGCAAATATAGCTCTATCTATTTAAATATTTTGACTCGAATCTCAAATTATTTTTTTAAAATAATTTTTCTAGAATCACATTAACAGTTTTATTTTCACAAATTCAAGGATACGACTGAAGTATGTATATTCAAATTTTTTGCAGATATAGATTAATAGATTAAATTAAATTCTGTTGTCTTTTATCTTCTTTCAGAACACTACTCGAATATCATGTTGCGCAATTAAAAGTGAATTTTCGACAAAAAAGAGATAGTAATTAACTTTTATTGTAGATTGTCTAGCAAGTCACAATACTTCCAATTTTCTTCTTGACTTACAGCAGAAAAGTAGCTTTAATTGCCTCAGATGAATTTCTTAGCAGTAATTCACGTATTCATCTAAGAATAAATTTGAGAAAACCTTAGAATACATTGAAAAATTTTTTCTGCTGAGTAGACTTGTAGAAAATTTTAATGAATACTTAACTGACATTGTCATAAAACCATAAATAAAGTAGGATTGATGAAAATTTTTTTGTAAAATCATTGTCCTCACCTAAAACATTTTACCGGTTAAATGATGAATCGTAGCATTGCTCTGTTATCCAAAATTAGGTAAAAATATTATGTTCCAGTTAAGTTGAGTAGATCTGCAGTTTAAAAATAATAATACAACTAACACATAAATAGGTTTATTGGAATTCTATTAAATTAGATGTAATAAATTTATCAAACACAAACATCTCCAAAAATTATTTCAACTGAATATAGAATACCGAAAAAATTGAATGCTTTGGATAAACTAGAAATAATTTGCTTTGGAAATATAAATAGGCTATTGCGTTGGCAATTATGTTTAATATTTTGTAGTACGCCCTTTATTTCGTATAATTCCTGAGGGATACATCCTACAAGGACAAAAGTCCTGTTTTATATTTTACCAAGATTTCCTTATAAATAACCATGCTTTTTTGAAGTTTATTGCCTTTTCTTTTTTTGATTCTTTAATTAATTTTTCATTTTAATTTCGTTCAAAAATCTTTAATTTCGAACAAAATCTGAACGTGCGCATTTCAAGCACTTTAAGTTTTTTCTCCCTAACCCAGTTTTTCAAATTATTGTTACGCTGATATTACTAGGTTACTAGCATATTTTCCTCAGCATATCCTGCAGAACATCGTTAAGACCATCTACATAAAAGTGCTGATGCATACCTACTAACCATGTTTAATGGTTTTAATGTGTATGAAGGATTATTCATATTTGGGATGCCATAAGCAACTTTTGCCATCACTTTCGAATCTACTAAGCTTATATTTATCATTCCGTTAAAAATTTGCAAATAGGATTCATGTTCCTGTAAGTGAACAGTAAGTAAGTAAGTGTTCGAAAATTTAAGTTTCACATTCCTATTTCTGACAGAAGCTAGAGTATCCATTCCTTCATCTCTATAATCTTCCATTAACTAATCAAGTAAATTTGAACATTGTATGATACTCCCAATTTATTTTGTATGACATTTTTGGTAGTAAAAGTTGTTGGTTGACTATTTGAAGAATTAGAGGCTCCTCTTCTCTAGCTTTTTTCATAGAGTTTATCGTACTTTACCTTTAAAGCTTTTGGTAATATCAAAATAACGTATGGGACTGTATACCAAACCCTGCGGACATCCAAGCTGCTCTCCAAAATCGGCTGGTGGGCAGACATCTTTTAGAGTTTTCTTAATATGGCTATACGCAAAGCCACTGTGAAATGGTTTCTATGTCCCATATTTTGAAAAAATGCTAGTATTACAAAATGTAAAATTTTTTTAATGAAAGCTAATGATGTAATTTTGGAATTAATAAATACCTTAATGAAAAAGAAATGTTCTACATCTGGCCACAGTTAATTAACAAATAAGCAATTAATTTCTTCTCTAAAAATGTCATGCAAATTTTTGATAAATTTTTGACTTAAAAATTAATAAATCAAAAGAAAAAAAAGAAATGTAGAAAACAAAAAAAGAAATATTTATTTTGTAGATATTAAACATAAGCCACGCAATATATTTAAATTATAGAAAATATTTTACATATTATAATTTTTATTGTATTTTGCAAACATTACAAACGTTGGCTAAATTCTTATGATAACTTATTCTCTAATTTTCATAAAAGTAATTGAAGGTCTAAGAAGTTATATTTAACAACCTGCTATTAATAATTTTTGAAATTTTATAATAACCATTCTCCAATTTTGTTGATGAGAATCATCAGTAGATGTACTTTAATTTTTTTTTTTTGGCAAATAAATTCCTACAATATAAATGGGACCACTTTTAAAGAAATTCCTTTTTGGTGAAAGTTTTATTAAAATTTATTGCTTCGTTTTTTGTTGTTGTTGATGTTTAAATACCATCTGCTTCAAAGTGGGTCTCGATTAAAATGATCTAGATAAGGGTAATCGCCTATTAAAGATTTTTTTTTTGTTATTTAGATAAAAGTTTTGTTGATGTCATTGTCCGCAAAATAAAAACTAAATTCTACATATGTAGGTATGTATATAAAACTATGTTCTTTTTGTCCCTAGCTATTTTTATAGATTTCTATTCACCTCTGTAGAGGATGGTGATGTTTTAAATACTTGTTATTGGTCTGAAATTTTGTTAACACAAACTGCTGGCATAAGAGTTCAGTTTTATAAAGAAGCTTTTGTGAAAAAATAAGCCTTGAGTTCTGGGCTGGGATTCTGTCTGGGTGAGAAGTGAGAGTGAGAATGAGAATGTCAAATTTTGACATATTTGCCATAGATTATATGTCTAAAAAGTATTTTAATAAAAATAACATTACAAAATAGTTTTAAAGAATAGTAGATAATTTTATAATTTTATAAAATTGATTAGTTGAAAGGAGAAAAATAATACATATAACCCTCAACTTACATGGTAGAAGGGTCCCAAAAACTACGTGTAAATTGAAATTGCGTATTTAGAGTCAATAAATATACATACATATATGTAATATATTTAACAAGTTGTTTTCGAAAAACCTCTCTTATACTAAATATACTGGAACATTTGCACTACTTCGCACAATTCTTAACCCATGTCCATGCATTTTATATCCTATAACCCATCTTTTAGTTTTTTTTTACTTATTTTTTTTCATAAGTTATTATTGACCCGACCGTATGAAAGTGGAACTCAAGGTGACGTAAATAGAAGTTCTTCCACTAATTTTCAACAGTGTTCAAATCGAATATCATGTAAATCGAGGGTTACCTGTACTCAATTACCTTTGGATAAAAACTGAAGCATAAAGAATGCCTTTTAAAATTCTTTGTCAATCATTATATAACGTAAAATAAAAGAGTACGGCGTCTTTCAGTATAACTATCATTTGCTTTGATGAATGTAATAATAAACAAAATTTAATAAACACCTTTTTAATGAATATTAATAAAGTAGTCCTTGAAATTGTTTTGAAGAATCAAAAAATTTAAATAAACAAAATATTCTGGAAATTTAATTTTAGTATCAAATCAAAAATTTTAGATGTTATATCCTTAAAGTTACTGGATTTTTTGTTGTTATATCCCCTTAAAAATTAAGTTTTAAGCTTTATGCTAAGGCACTAACAATAAGTCTAGCATCCTTAATTTCAATGAACTTCATACTTGACCTTCTCATCAGATTCTTAATTTTAAACTTTATGTCTATAAGCAAAATAACCTTTTTTTTTAAATTAAACACGTTTTGTTTTATTTGTATATAGTTTACGTTTTTTCATGTGAAACACATTAAAAAATATTATAAAGTTTTAAAGTAAACATTTTCAGTCATTCTTTGTCTATAAATGATTTGTTTTTTTTTTTTTTTTTTTTATGAAGAGTAAAAACATATATACTTTTGTATAAGTTTTTCTTAATTATAATCATTTGGCAAAAATGACCTTCTTTTTTTGTTCCTTTGTTTGGCTGAAGTATTTCCTTTATAAAATTGTCAATAGCATCCCTTCTATAATTTTCATATTTATCATTTCAAAAAATATATAATACCAATACAGTTATTTTATAAAAACTAGGGATAATACTATATAAATATGACCCGGAACTCAAGTACTGAACTTTTTACTTTTGTTAAACAGGAGATGGCTAAGGGTTGACTGAACTTTAAATCTCTTATAAAATACACCGCGCATGAAACAACTCCAAATAAATTAAATAACTGAACAAGAAGAATTGAGAAATCTTGCATGCCATTTACCAATGACCTTTCTTCTAGGGTGCGTGTAATATTATGTCGGAAATAGGATGTATATATATATATATATATATATATATATATATATGTAGCGCATGTTATTTTCACAAGCCTCAGGTGTGACACGAGAAAGTAATGTCGTATTTTCTTCATCTTAGAATTGAGTACATGTTAGATATTTGTTTTATATTATCCTAAAAAAATTTATTACCCCTAAGAATTTTAGCTTTAGACCGGATACATTTGATAAAAAAAAGAGAGAAAAGCTTTCAATACTTAACTGGGGGATCCCTAACTCTAAAATTTATTGGACAATGACCGTAATAATGATTTAGTATAACTTAAATTTTGAAATCAGCTTGAGCTTTATAAATGTGTCGTAATGATAACCCCTTGCTCTTATCGTCATAAAGAACAAATGAAATTCTGCTAAAATAGTGAACAGGAGGGAACACAAGCCAAATATGTCTGGAAGAAAGTAATAAATATTTCATAGGATTGGTCTTTGATAAAGGTGTTTCCTTTTGTTGTAGTTACCTTTATATATTATTCAAGTTCTAACAAAAAATTATTTTGGACTTATTTTTCGTTTTGTAATTTTTTTTTATTTAATCTAAAAAGGAAAAAAAATTTCAAAATACAAAAAAATTTTGCAATTTACCTTGCTAAAGACAAAATAAATTTAAATGCAGATCAATTTTATAAATTAGCACGTGCCTAAATATGCCACCAGCATTAAAAATTTCACAAAGGTACAAAAAAGAATTTTTTTCTTTTCTTGCATTAATCCTATTGAAGTGAAAACTTGTGTAATTTGAAAACAAATTTACATGGAATTTTTAAGGATTTACTTATTTTTTTCTTTTTGTTTTTTAATTTCATTTTTCTAAGCAGTTGAACGTTTTAATCGGAATGAAAACGTGGATACTCTTACAATAAATTTTAATATATATTGAAATTTTTATATAGTATCATAAAAAAAATTTGAATACAAATTAAATAGATACTTAGAAATAAGTTTTGATGTTAATTTTAAAAATTTAATGTATATTTGCTATTTTGACGATAGAAAGCTTTTAAGGCTGTATTGACTTTGATATACTTTTATAAGACTTTACACTTTATATTCGTCATTAAGTAAATGAAATATATATTCTCATTTGAGTTTATATTTTGCTAAATAATAAACTAAAGTTATAATCTTCCTGATGTTAAGCAGTTTCAAAAGTTCTAAGTTAATCCCATATGAATATATTCATATATATATGAGATATCAGTTAAAGAACAAACGGTATGGGTTTTTAATTAGTAAGATACATCCTAATTATTGTAATCATATATTTTAATATTTTGTTGAGATTTAAGCTTTAAATTTCTTTTCATTTCTTTCATCCCTCTGATCTCTACAAATAGCAGGCCTAATTTGTGCTTAGTTATTAGAACCAACACATATGGAGGACAAAATATCTCTGTAAAATTTTTCTAATTTGTAGGCATTCACGTAGAAACATTTTTTTTCGAGATAATTCCTGTATAAGCAATATTCACATGATTTATGGAGTTCTATATGCTCCTTTTTATTCATAATTTTATATCCTTTTGATATTTTATCTTTAATATACATATAATTAAATTTATTATACTCCATAAATCCCTTATAAACTCCAAGGACTCTACAGCATATCTCGATTGCAAGAAATAAAAAGTTTCTTATATCTTTCCAAAAGCGCAGGAAAAAATTTAAGCCCCATTTCTAAATATGGAGGAAAATTAAAACTCTAATGAAAGCACCAAAGAAATTGAAATATAAAATAAAAATAGTCTAATAATACAACAAAGCCAGTCAAGAACAAAATGATTAAAACAAAAATATATACAGGGTGTCCCCGAAATTATGGATAATCCGTTGAAGTAAGAAAGTAGATGAAATTTCATCGACAAAAAACACAAAAAGTGGGGGTCTAACTTTTTTCGTTTTCGAGTTACAGCCTTTTGAATTTTTCAGGCTTCGTTTTTACCCCCACGCACTCGATCACTTATAACTTTTGAATCCAAGTGACAAGAAGTAAAAAAAAAATATTTTTTCATAGCTAATAATATTATTTTATTATAAAAAAAAAAAACTTAAAAATAGTAACAAATGGTGGAGAAAAAATTTTTTAAGTAGGACCGTTCGTAAAAATCTCGGGCATTTTTTGACGTTTTTCGCTTTTTTCTCAAAAAAGCACCCTGATAATTTGTTTTTTTTATTTTATTTTCTTAAACTACAAGTGTTTTCCAACAGAAAATTGCTACATTATAATGGCCTAACTCATTTCCATGAAGTAGTAAAAATCTAGCAAAATAAGCCTTTCACGATAGCTTAATAAGTGTTTCTACCTGCTTTTACACAAGGGCTAAGCAATAAGTTCAAACTCAGGTAAACTAATTTTATTTGCATATAAACTGAAGATAATTGAATTGCAAACTAGTTTTGGACAAAACACGATTGCAAACAGTAAGATAACTTACTACAAATAATCAATAATTTTCTTGAGAATTTTGATAAATATGGACTCAAGTAGACATTTTGGTAACTCCGAGATTGCTGATATCGATTTTATTTATGGTTTTTGCAACGGAAATGCTTCTGCTGCAGCGCGGGAATATAGAAGAAGATACCCAACAAGAAGAGCTCCTAGTTATAAAACCTTTACATCTATTCATCGCAGAATTTCAGAGCATGGAATTAGTTCTTCATGCATTCAAAACCGTAGTGGACACTTTGAAAACTGGCTTAGTTAAAGTTATAAAATCTCTAAGGGATACGCTATTTAAAAAAATTTAGTGCCAACAGATAATTTTTTATTTTATGACAATAAAGTAAATTTAGCTTTTTAGGAAAAAATTGTAATGATTTTATTTGCATAACAATGTGGATAGTACTATAATAGGTTAAAAACATAACTTTTAAGTAATCTTTACTACTTCATGGAAATGAGTTAGGCCATTATAATGTAGCAACTTTCTGTTGGAAAACACTTGTAGTTTAAGAAAATAAAATAAAAAAAACAAATTATCAGGGTGCTTTTTTGAGAAAAAAGCGAAAAACGTCAAAAAATGACCGAGATTTTTACGAACGGTCCTACTTAAAAATTTTTTTCTCCACCATTTGTTACTATTTGTAAGTTTTTTTTTTTAATAATAAAATAATATTATTAGCTATGAAAACATATTTTTGTTTTACTTCTTGTCACTTGGATTCAAAAGTTATAAGTGATCGAGTGCGTGGGGGTAAAAACGAAGCCTGAAAAATTCAAACGGCTGTAACTCGAAAACGAAAAAAGTTAGACCCCCACTTTTTGTGTTTTTTGTCGATGAAATTTCATCTACTTTCTTACCTCAATGGATTATCCATCATTTCTGGGACACCCTGTATATATTATATATACATATATATATTCTGAGGATTAGTAAAACTTAGAAAGATAGAATTCTCAGTTTTGGGGCGGACATATCGCAGTGCTCATCATGGATCCCGTCCATGCTTCATTCGACCTGGATTAAAAATTTGCTTTGTGTTGCACAAACCAATAGGAACTACGGAATTTCCAAGAATCAACAAAGAAAAAAATACCTACTTAAAAATTTAATAAAAATCTACAAAGTTAATCTTATAATTCTTTATTATATAATTTATCATTTCCGTTTTATTAAAATTAGACAGAAGCAAATGGATATAATATTTATATCTAGTAACATTTATGTAGATATTTTTTGTTTCTTCAGCAACTTTTTCTTTTATTAAAATCAATAAAATAACCACTAGCCACTTTCCTTATTTGAGCAAAATGAATTGTTATATTCTTGATTAAAACTTTAGCACTTAGAACTGTGTAAATCGAGTTTATTTTGAAAAGTAAACAATTGATCTAAAATAGGTAAAGTAACATAAACTACTTTAAACAAAACTCGATATAAGAAAATACTACCTAATCTAAAAACCTTAAAAGCAGCACTAATGATGGCAGAAAAAGCAAATTAATACTTTTATTCAATTGTAGCTTATATATTTTCTATGTATAACAAGCACAATTTAACTGATCATGATAAGGTAAGAACATGAGCTTTGAGAAAATTAAAGATTCGATCTATGTGAATATATTTTGCATTGATAATCTTTTCATTGATTTCAAAAAAGCAAATCTTTGCAGATACTACAAACTAAATACAGTATAATATCTTTAAATAATAAATCGGTAGATTAAGAAGTGGCCGTAAACAAAACCTTTCAATTCAACCAATAATATCTAAATGCAATAAACTAAACCAAAACTATTGTAAATTTTGTGTATATGTTGACCTGCCGCGATCATTGCCCCACTCTCCTGTTCTACTAATATCTTTGGCTTGGCACATCAAACTTGTTACAGGCTTCTCCTCCCTAACTTATCTGAAAAACATCAAAGATTCTCTACAATAATAATGCCACAGAAGTTTTATTGTTACTACTATTTTTATTTATATATTTATATATATATATATATATATATTTATATCCCATAGCTAAAAAAGACGACATTGAAGCTGATCGTGCATCAAGGAACTCTACTAAGTCCATAAGATCATGTCGCATTTTGTCTATAGGTGAACAAACACAAAAAGTGAAACACTAAATTGATCTTACAGTTTCAAAGATGCTCCATATCGGAAACGTCTTTTAGTGAGTAAATTCTTGCACAAAAACATAAAAAAAGCAAAAAAAAGAGCACAAAAAATAAAACAAAAACAATTAAAAGAAAAACAAAAAGAATTATACTTCACGTTTTGTAACTAATTTATTACTTTCATCGTTATCCAAGGACATTAGCTTGGTTGCAATGACCCCTACGATCGAGTATCGTGAATTCTGCTAAAATACAAGAATTACAAATATACTGAGTTGTATATTATTAAGTTAGTGAGCGTTTTGTTGAATCGCAGTTTAGTGATCTCCATGTGGTACATTGCTCCGTTTCCAGTCTGAAGGATGATAATCCACATTTGCAAGAGCCAAAGATCCTCTGCTTTGATTCATTTGATGTTCGCACTCAGGTTGTTTACTTCTTGTATAATGAAAATAAAAAAATAACAAAATAAAAGGAAGTGACAGATCATTTTTTTTAATTATGAAAAGTGAATAACAGCCTTAGATCGACGAACTGCATGTCATGGCATTTTGATTTATTTTTAAGTGAATTTTCTGTCCACTGAGTCATTATTTTTCAACAACAAAATTGCTTCTGTAATAATTGTCTTTTCAGATTACAAATTGTTTGGACTTCTGAAATTTAAACAGATTTTATTTTCAATTTTCTTTAATTTCATATTTAACAAAAATGATTTTTTTTTCTTTTTTTTCTGGTTTTTGAGGTTTAGGTCAATCACGTTGGTGAACTTTAAAAAAAATTTAGAAGATTATTAAATTAATACAACGGCTTTGAAAAAACATTTCGAAAAACAACGGGTTTCTTTATACTCGTATTTCATTACGGACATATACTCAAAAGTCACAGCATCTATTACGATAACAATTAAGATAAACGAAATTTGCTATAAAATAAATTAGCGCACACTAAGCCAAATTTTACAGGTGAGGGCTAAATGCAGTTTCAAAACATTCAGAACTTTCCAAACATTTCATGAGACAGGAGTTTGGATGCTTTCGTTTGATATCTTATTAATATATATTCATTGATCTTAAGTGTAATTTGATTTCACATCACTCCCTTAGTTCGAAATAGAATCTGACTGTATCAGGGTATTCACATTGAGTCCGGTAACATTTAATTTCATGGTAAGCGGAGGTGAAAGGTAAGACGGAGTTTCGCAAATTTCGAAAAAGCTTTTACCCCTTCCTGAGGCAGAAATATTTCTGCCTCATGCTTGGTATCTTACTAATACACAATTTATATACACATGTTATCTGTAATATTTTCAAATACATATTCACATATTTTAGTGGACTGAGAATTGTAGGGGAACATTTCCGAAATGTTACAAGCCTCAATGTGAATACCCCCTATGATTTACCAATGAAAATATCTATCATAGTTAATTTTTGTTTCATTATTGACAAATTTTTGTTGTTATCTCTTTTCAATCAAAAATCATGCCCAAATTCCTCAAAGAGAAACTTATTGTAGATCATTTTTCTTATAATAATATCCTAATCACAAATTATATCAATATCAAAATTTTTTTTCTATTCATTAATCCCTTATGTAGATATATAAATAAAAATTTTAAAATAATTACACAAATTATAGCTAGTCGTTATCATATGACTACCAAAATCTATAAAATGCCCATACTAAGAGCTAATATATGTAAATAAAACTAATGATGAAGATTAAATGAAATATGAATTTCACTACGCCCAATAAAATGAAATGAATCTGTGGCCTAAATAGATAGACAAAAGCCAGGTAGAAATTTTCATTCTGTTATTGTCTCCTTATTCTTAATATGTTTTTTTAGTATGGAATTAATCTAAATGGTGACTAAGAAAAATTTTATAACTGCTAAGATGATCCAATAAAATAAACCAAAACATAAAACTCTAAAGTTAGAAATCCCTAATACAAATTGTGGTACAAATTATCGAAAGTATCATCTATCACATCCTAATAAAGATCCCAATCAAAGGTGGCTTACCAAGAAAAATATGTATATATACCAGCTCGGAAGTAAACAACCATCATTAATAGTTACAAGCCTGCAATCTTTTAAAATTCTGTATAAGCGTAATGGGATGGTCCATAAGTAACGAAATTCAATTGAAATAATATAATTTAAATTATTTTAACAGCACGTTGATCACACTTGTACTTTCTCCCTCTCAAGCTATCCAATGCATGGCGTGTCACAATCGGATTATAATAACATAAAAAACGAAAATTTAAAATTAAAAGAAGAAAAATGATATGGACTCTAGAACACTGTTTGAAATTTAAAAATAAAAAACTAAAAACAAAAACAAAGCAAATATTTTCATTTTTGTTACCAAAATGCATGAGACACTAAAAGTGAAGGTCGTGAGGGTAGTACGGAGTGAAACGTTAAATATGCGTTTGCTATAAATTATCGTCCGCACTTACCACGACTATTTTTACATCATTAGACTAGTTTCAATCATCAATTTCGACATAAACACAACAAATGGCTGCCTTTCGGGAGCCATATGTTGGCTATGGATAAGAGTTCCGGCAGATTTTCTAAGGAGGTCAATTTAAATTCTTTAAAATGCAATCATACATATTCTGTTATTGCTGTATCCAGTTGAACTTTTATAATTTTTTTTAGATAGAAAATTTGTAAATAAAGTAACGATCAATTTTTTGTGTAGCTTTTTTTTAAATGAGATTCAATTATGCACCTATTTTTTTGTGTTTTTACATTTTTTGAGTATTAAAAATTCTTAGCTAGTGATAACTTACAAAAGGGTAAATCTAATATCATTTTTACACAAATATCATTTACGCAAAGAATACTTAATAAAAAATCTTAGAATTAACTAGTTATAATTAGTACTAATAATTTTGTCAATTAGGGTGTAAATTAATTTAATAATTTTTACGTGGCTGAACATAATTCGCTACAAGTATATTTTTTATTTTAATTTGCTTAACTTTTAGCATGTAGCTCTCATATTTTTAGATACACTGAAGTTCAAAACAATTAATTTAGACTAAGAACATTTTTTGTCAAGCAAATCTTTATTTGTAGGCGACAGCCATTTATTCATAAGTAAGAATAATTGGTTGAGTAAAGAATATAAAAGTAAAAGGCAAAAATCTCATACATTTGTTAATTAATAGAAGAATCAAAATTATAGAAAATGTTCTAAAAAAATATGTACTTAGTCTCTATACTATTCTGCTAATGGAATATCCCTTTTTGTTACTGAAAAATTTCTAATGTGATTGCCATTCTTAAATCAATTTGAACAATTTCAAGACTACTTGAAATATAGAAGTCTAAGGAATCTTGCACATATTAAGGAGTGTAATCTTTTCGAATATATGTCTTAAGCACATAGGTAAGCCAAATTCTATAGAAAAGCATGGAAATCTTTTAATAGCATGCTGCGAAAATCACTCACAAAATTGAAAAAGCAATAAGAAAAAAACAGGCAAGCTTTGTATGGAATATATTCAGTGCTTATGGCTTTTAAGGAAAAAGTAAAGTAAAAAACAAACTTCTTTCAAAGAATTAAAAGGCACAGGGTTTGATTCGAGCTATATGCAATGAATATGCTCCGTTTTCCATTCCACGTGCACTATTCTAAATTAGGAAAAATGAAAAAAACAAATTCGATCTACTTCACACACAAGTTTCGAAATTGCATTGAGTCGAAATCAATGTCTGCATAAAAAACTGCATAACAACTGAATAAAACTCAAATTTTATTATTTTTCATTTTAAGCTAAACATCATGATATAATATATTTTCAAACTAGGTCCAATACAAAGTTATTATATCCATTTTGATTTACGAGTATGTAGCTACTATATAAGTAATTTTTATAAGCTTACATTTTCTACATGAGGTTGGAATGAGCTATCCCAGTTAAGAAAGTATCTCTACTTCATCAATGAAAGAGAGATAGTTTTCAGTCATAATTTTTACTTTCTCGGGGAAAAATCAATGAATTTTATTTGATTAAGTGTAGTCTTGAAGGCTATTTTCTGCGTACTGCAATAATGAATGTATCATAAGTGGACTTTTCAAAATGATTCACACATGAATTCATACTGAGCAGATTCACTGATGAGTTATTCTTTTACTGGGTATTTAAGTAAGATATATCATACAGCCATGGAATATGTTGTCCACAGGTACAACAACTATGTATAAAAATAAAACTACATTTAATTTTTCTCGAACTCTGTTTTTTTACAAACGAAGACAAAATGATCAAAACATAATTGTAATTATTTTCATATATACTTTATATACATATCTATATATATATAAAAAGGAATGTGTGTCTGTTGTCTGTACTCGATAGATTTAAAACCATAAATCCAATCGTCGTGAAAATTTGGGAAATTATTAGGTATATCCCCGGGAAGGTTTTTTAAAATTTTTTTTAAAATCAGAGTTGGGGTTCTAGAAGCTCCCGAACAAATATCCCAAAAATATCAAAATAACATTTAATTAGTAATATTTTTTAAAAGTGTAACCATGAATAAATTGAAAAATTAAATTTTTTCTCATGAAATTTACTCATAGAATTTACTTTTATAAAACGAATTAAACTGTAAAAAATAAGATACCTATAATAACAGAACAGTTGTAATAAAAATAAAAATATAAATCACAAAGTAAGTAAAATATTAATCGTTTTATTTATATTTTTTCAATTATTGTTTGAATATTACAAATTTAAGATTTAAACAAATCAATTTAAATTACAAAAAACAACATTAATGCGTTTGATGTTTGACGTTTGACGTTGCCCGTAAATTCTAATAAATACAAATAATGCAGTCAAAAAACTTTTACAACAAGATGAATCTTCTGAACCATTTGCAAAAAAATTGATAGACATTGGGAATGGTAAAAGGGAAATGGATGATATTCAATAATTACAAAATTATTGTTCATTTGAAATTCTTTTGCAATATTGTTTAATATCACAAGTGAAGAAGCATGCTTATTCTACCATCAACTATGTACATGTATGGTTTGTACATATGTTATATTCAAATGACATATATGTATGTAGGGATAATTTTATTGTTAATTTTAATATTGTGTATTGAATACATTTGATCATTAATAAATTATGTTTGAGGTATCAAAACTGCCTTTTTGTTCAAACACAGAAACGTGTGAACGAGTATAGCTAGTATTATATATAATTTTCAATTTTTATCCTTAATGAAAATACAATAAATACCATTCGACTATTTTGAGGTTAAAATAAACTTAGACAAGAATTTCACCACTGCCAAAATAACTTCCGTTTATTTTCAGTATTCCAAAACCTTAATAAAATTAATCGACATCATAATATTCTATTACTACGGCAGCTCACGTAATTCCCGTATTATTATTATAAATTTGTTATTGGTAGTAAAATCCGTCATAATGTTGCAAGTCCGAATATACTATTTTGGGACCTTATTAAGTTTCTCAAAGGTATTTCACAATTTGGTACGCCTTTGCTAGCCTAATTCAACTCTTAACTACTTTTAAGGATGTAAAGCGCATAATTCCACTTTTTAATTTTACATTTTAAATTATTTTAATCAATTTTCATACTAAAAAGCAAATTTATAAGCTATATTGAAAATTTTAAATTTACATATCCATAAAATTCTCTTTTATATCTCAAGATCATAATTTTTTGCTAATTTTCACAAGTTTTTTGTCCTAGATATTCCCTAGATATTCTAGCAAAAATGAAAGCAAGGGTATCCTAATTGATAGAGGTACAAAACATCGGTAATTACTTTAAAAATTCCCAAACTTAAAGTATTATTTTATTTTGATGCCATATTTTGAACACTTTAATTAACATTTTACTGTCAAAACTCTACGTGTTCTATAAAAGCTGGGATAATCTTAGTTTAGTAGAGTAATTTAAGAAAGGGTATTAAAAAATTTATAACTGATTTTTCTTAAATTATTTAATTCCAATTCCAGTATAAGAAATAAGATTTTTAATCTTATCGTTCTTAACCGTGTTTTATAGTCCTCTCAATGAGTATTAACTAAGCATTTATATTTTTTGATTAACTACATAAGTTAAATTCAACATTCTCTAGCTGTATATGTATCATATAATCCTTTAAATAAATATTCCAGCCAATTTCAACTAAAAATTCTCATATTTAATAAATTTTAGACAAATAAGACTTAAGCTTGTGTAATACATAATTGGAAAGCTAAAATATCTTAAAAACTCAAGGAGGATAAAAAGGACGAATTACAAAATCATTATTATAATAAGAAGGTTGATACAGAGCTTATCTAAACAGGCAGCTATCATATAATATTCCATAAGGAGTAATGTTAAAGAATTAAATTAAATCAAAGCTATAGAAAACTGTAACTTCTAGTTTCAAAGCTTAATCCTTACAAATTGATGACATGGATATTAGAGTCACTAGGAAAACAAATTTACACCACATTTAAGGAAATTGTAAGATTTTGATAGTATATGTATCTAATCCCTGCTAAGCCCAATGTGAAATTGATGTTTATTTATTTTAGTTTTTCTTTATATTATTATTATTATTTCTGTTTGCTCTTTTTTCATATGTAGAATATTATGAGTATTTAAAGAACCACATGCAGGCATTATAATATATATGAGATGAGTTGTTACTTTTCCCAATTGCACGAAAAGCAATCTTTAGAGAGATAATAAAAATGACAAGTTATTACTTTACATCTTCTAAAATGGCGCAGCTATATTCATATGCTTGAACGTGAGTATACAAAGGGCGGCCAAAAATTTACTTTTACGAGTCCCATTCGTCGTATTTCATTTTATTGTATTCATTTGAAAGGAAACATGGACTACCATTGAATTTAAGTCCCATTTGGATTCAAATAGAGAAGGTTCAAGAGCTCAAAAGGGCATTGTATAAAACCAAAACGTGCATTTTCCGTTAAACGACATCGGCAAGTACAAAGCTTCCTTTTAACGGTACAAGAGTGCTATTCATATATGTACTATATTTATTATTGTCATTAAGAGGAAAGGTGCGCTTTAATGAAACATCAGGCAATTTATTAATTTATTGAATAATTTTATTAGAAGAAAACTTGTTAATATTTCCTGAATATTTTTTAAGAATTTTTTCGAGATACAAATATGACTAAATAGAATGACACATAAGGTTAAAGGGTAGAACCCAATAGACTCATTTAAAAAGAATGAAAATGTTCAAGTTTTTGTTTTTTTCTAGTATAAATATTTTTCATGTTTTTCAAAAGATGGAAAACTAGGTCAATGCTTTGGAGACCAAATAATATACTTTTTGTGTGTTTTAACTTATTTTAATTAAAATAGTCGTAGCATATAAAAACTTGGTTCAATAAAAGCACAAAAACGCTGAATATGGGGATAACATATTGCAAAAATTTTATGAAAGGGTAAAACAACCCTTCATATTATGAGCTATGTACGAGGGATATTTTTGTCAGTAATTGCTTAGTATTTTTTGTTTTATCTTTAAAATTAAATGTGGTTTTCCTATAAAAATTTCTAATTTATGTAATAAAACTTTTTTGTATTTTTGATTTTTCGTTTTGTATTTTATTACTGAATTTATTAATTTTGGTTTTAAAAACTTGATTCTTGTTTTTTAATAGATAGGCAGAAAAAATAATTATTATGTAAATTAAATGAAAAGCTTTTGTTTAACAAGCAAATTTAGAACATCTGCTCTGGTTCAAAGATTTTAATTTATTTTTATAACTAACAAAATTTCTTTATTACTTATGAGCTATTTCACATTTATCGAAAAGCGATATTAATTGTGTTTTTATACGAAAAAGATATAGTTATATAAAATTTTTATTCATGCTCAAAATGGTTATTAATATAATGCGTAACCAATTGCAATCAATTTAAAATTTCTGTGCAAATTGCGAGATATATTGGAGTTGGCGGTGAATTGGTAGATGACTAGGTTTTCAAGAAAAATTAAAGAATTTTTGAAATATTGTTGGATTGCTTTAACAAAATAACACAAACATATATTTAGCCTTATTTTTACAAAAATTGTTTAGTAGGAACAATTACTAAGTATTATTGGTACACCGTATGATAAAAAAACCGAATTTACAAAAGTAAAATAACACAATTTCTTAAATTGTATTTCATATCTTTAAAATAATCACTATTATAAGCTATACATATATATGCCAGTATTTTTTCATGCACTCTTCAGACGCTGCTGAAGAATATGACTTCGAATTTTGTTTTATGGTTTCAAACGAGTTCTTCTTTAGTGCAAATTTGAGTCAATTTAACAGTCATGGAGTAATATTTAGCAACCGTGTTTTTTCAATAATTGGCCTAAAAATTGAAATATACTAAAATTTAATTCAAAAGTATTTCTGAAACTTTTGATATTATGTATTCCATTTTTCCTGATTTCTATTAAAAGATTTCCTGCTTTTGGTTTAAAACTGTGACATCATTAATATTGTAGAATTCGATACACTGAATTCTTTGCATAAATTGATACTATTTTAACATTTGTTGAGTCTCAAAATGATTATTATATTTCCCTTAACAGTGAATGAATGCCCCACAGCCAGTCTAAAAAAAACAGCACTTGTTTTTAATTGATCTCTTTACATGATTTCAAATTTAGTTTCTATTGCTGTCCAGCTTAGATTTGCTCATAATTAAGTTTTTAAATCAGTCTCATTTTTCTCATGCACTAAAAATTATTTCTATAAAAATCAATTTAAAAAATTATAAAAACTTCTTTATTGAGTAACGATATATTATATTAAAAGGACTTCACTGTTGGAGTATTTTTTTTGGATCCAATCATATTATTCTAAAGTTTTCACAAGTATTTTGTTCAATAAAAAAATCAATCATGTGTCAACAATAATATCCAATACGCTTAAGAAAATCTATCTATTTGAACTCAGGAGAATTTTAAATTATTCAATAAAGGATCAGAGGTGTTTTCTTTACGTATAAAAAAAGATAAACAGTGTCAGAGTATGAAAAATGATTCTTTTACTACAACTTCCGTCTCAAACAATTTTAAAAGTCAAATACTTATTATAAAAAGACTATACTTAAGATCTGGTGAGATTTTAGCGGAATTGTGTACCCTAAGATGTTACCAAAGGTATTTTAAAATTTATTTTAATTTATACTGTCATTATCTACACTAATCGATGTTGTCCTTAGCTTGTATAAATTTGGTAAGTTATAGTTGAATCGTGAATAGTAGCTTTTAGTTGAAAATAAGGTTATGGTTTTTTATATTTAAAATTATTTCAAAAAGATTTTTGATAAATCTAATAAAATCCAATCAAGAAAACAGAAATGTTTTAGATGTAATCAATTTCAAGGATTTAACAGTTTATCTTGATAAAACAACAATTTGTTGTAGCTTTGAAGTAAAGCAGATATCTTGCTTTTTATCTCATTGAAGAAAGAAAAATTTGTCGTTTCTTATAGAAAATGAAGAAAAAAATAACCAAGAAATGTTACATTGTGGAATATTTTTTAGTGCTACCGCTGCAGTGATGGCATAAAAAATTTAACAAAAGAGAGATACTATTTTACTTTGTCAATAACTAAACTTTCTACTTTTGCTTTTATAGCGTCTTTAATTGAATATTCTTGGCAAACTTTAGAAATATAATTAATATGCTATTCTTGTCAAAAGCATTACTGCTGAATTTTTAAAAATTGGCTTTTTTTATCAGCCGAAAGGATAATTCGAACCTTTTCAATATCCTAGAAAACTTTTATACATAACAAAATTTGTTTCATTGAAAATATTGATCTTATTATGTCATAAATATCAACCAGCTCTAAAAATGGCTACACTCAAGGATAATTAATATTTTGACTTATATTTATTAAGTATCTAAGCTTAAGCATATGGGGAATAAAAATTGAGATTTAAAATATTTAACTGTTCTGCCACATTTAGTACATAATTGATGAAATCCGCGCTTTAATGAAAGGAAGCACTAGCTTTTTGGCAAACTAGATAACTTTTAGCACCTGTCAAATGGAGGTTTTTCTGTAAAGATATCGAAATTGACTCATCAACATTCCTTTATTCATGAAAGAAAGTAAAAAAAAAGGATTCCAACTGTCAAATATTATCAAAACTATATAACTATCACTTGAAGTTCCTTACATAAGGACCGTGATCTCATTTTTACTCTGAATTATTATGATTCAGTCAGATTTCACTCAGTAGCGTATCTACGCGGGGGCGGTAGGGGCGGTCCACCCCGGGCGGCAATATTTTGGGGGCGGCATTTTTTTATACTTTTGCAATACGAAATACGAAGAGAAATGTTTTAACAATTAGATAGGGTTGTCCAGGGAATTAAAGTGGGATTAAACATTTGCGTGTTCTAGCAGCGAAATATTCCTGCATAGTACCAGCTAATCTATTAAACGAAAGTTTTGAATGTCCAGTTCAAAATTTTGTTGATATTGATGAAGAACAGTTTTATATGGAAAGGAAAAGGTTTCAAAACTTTATGTCTGTACCTGCTCTACAACAACAATCAAACCGTTTGAAAAACGAGCAAGGGCGTCTTGAACTTTTAATATTCATTCAACAATATAGGTCGGAAAACTCTGGTCCAAACATAGTAATAGCGTTAAGAATTTTTTAACAATACGTATCAGTGTCGTTAGCTCTGAACGGAGCTTTTCGAAATTAAAGCTAATTAAAAATTATCTTCGCTCGACAATGTTTGATTGCCGATTGTCAATAAAAATGAATAAAAATGCGAGAAAAATAAATATATAAAATTATATTTACATATATAATATATAACATAAGTACCAAGAAAGAACTAATTGTAAGTTATTCTAGCTCTGCAAATCAGACAAAGAACTATGAAGTTATTAAAACAAAACGTTTAAAATTGATTGGAAAATTTAAAATAAATTTTCACTTAATAGCTGAAAAGCTATAAATAAAACTTCAATTAGGCGTAACAAGTGCTTTTTCCATTGATTATTATATTGGCAAAAAATGCCAGCAAATAGTAATAGTTTTTTGAATGAAATGCTGAGACATATATGTCTAAAATCAAAGAGACTTACATCGAATACATTTCAGATTATCATCCTATTGATTTCATCTCTTTAAAATGTGACAATTGTGGTATACGTATAGGGGGATGATGAAAAAGAATTCTCCCCGAAGTAAACGTGAACTGATTCTAAAGAACAACAATCAAGGAATATTATCAAGCGATTTAAGCTTTGTATTTAATTATTACAGTCATATTAAAAGAGAATTCTGTATGTCTTACGTAATGTTAATCAATTTGTAAATTGAATATAAAATATTTTGGCTTAGTAAACAAATAAAAGGAAGATCGAACTAAATTAAAAAGAAGTGAAGCGAATTTGTATTACATGAGATTGACAGCATTGGAAAATTCATCTCCTTGACTATTTTCGTATAAAATGAAGGTTTTTAATAAGCTTTCAAGATCAGTAAGATATTTATCTGTCTCTTCCGTATATAAAATTTGGTGAATAACAGTATGTCTTTTTTCAAATAAATAATTTTACCCTTCAAAAGTCCAATGCTAATTACACTTGCTTCAAAATTCAGCCTTGATATTTCGCCTATTTTGGAGTGCTTGTTACAATAGAAATAATAAACATTATGTAGTGTACTGAATGTTTTTTGTTCTTTTCAAAGACAGCTATTAAAATACATTGAAGAATTGTAGCCTCTATTTTAGAATTGTTAACAAATAAAAAACTTCTGAAAAACACAGTAAACTTTAGTTTTATATTTTTTAAGTTATTTGAGTATCGGATTTAGCCGAAAATCGGTACCTGTAGGCCTAAAATAAAAACTAATTTTAGTATTTATAGTTTTAGATTTTGTCACCATCTGAGAAGTAAAGAAAATTGCCTGAGGGTAAAAGCGTGAAAACTTTTTGATGTTACGCATTAAACAATCTTGACCGATTAATTTTTACGGTTTTACATGTTGAAATCCTTAAAGTAGTCAATACACAAACGCTATGCAGTTCTCCCTTCAGTTTTCGTATTGCGTCTCTCATCAAACTCGTCTGTACTTTTACTGCTTGAAGTGTATTCCTTCCTTTCCTAAAGTAAAATTTACTTGGATTAGAAATGAGACTATTTTCATTGCTACTTTTGAGTTTGAAATTGTTGTGAATAAATCAAAGAATTTTCTATTGCTCTACATAATATTGAAATATTATTTGTCAGAACTTTTGTATTTTTTCAAGAATCTTCATCCCTTTGGTATATCCCTGATTTTCTGGCATTTCTTCACTGAAGTACTTCATTAGACGATGAAGGCTCTTACTGATTGTTTTAAGTTGTCAGGGTATAGTTATACCATCTGGACTATATGCCAATCCTTTAAGTAGATTTTTAGTGATAATTTTCACATGTAATCCTTGTTGCATTGTTGTTCGTTTACTTAATGACGGTTGACAATGCGCTTTACGTTTCTGTGTGTATTTAACGGTTAATAAAAATTTGGTATAGTAATTGTTACCAATCTTTGGCATGAATACCTTTAGCAAAATTACATCAGCACTATTTTGGCATATAAAGTGGCCTCTATGTGCTTCCTCAGATATTTTCTACTTCTCGTTCTCTATGATTTTATCTTTTTGCCTTTAATTATCTCTCGTATGCACAACGTTTTCTTTGCATCTATAAGCATGCTTTTCTTATGTCTGGGACTTACTAGCGCTTAGCGTGTGGAGACGACTTAGCACAGTAAAAATGGAGAGTATTTCTAAATACCAATTGTTGTGGACTCACTAGCATGTTGCTGTTGTCATTGACAAAAAGCAAAATGCCAAAGTGACAGTTCGATTTGTGTGATTTATGTGTTGTTATTTGCTTTAAAATAACATTTCCTTTATATTTCTTTAAAAAAGTGTTTATCAAGTGTTATTAATTTAGACTATATACCAATTCAGTGGAGACTAATGGATTCATTGGCATTTAGCGCTAAATTTATGCCGCTAAGCGCTATTGACAAGGCATTAGAGTGCAAGAGGTTGTTGGACTACGCAGTAATTATATAGTGACTCTCTTTTAGCCTTGGAAAATTCTTTTTCAAAAACTTTTTTGACTTTCTTTCAATGCTTCGTACAGTAATCTAATTGACTTGGTCAGTGATTTATATATTCCTGAAAATTCTTTATTTTTCTTATTTTATACCCGTTCTTAACAGGTGAACTACACACTTTTCAACTACACAGAAAGCCACTTTTGTATAGGCGAACTGAGTACATAAGTGGTTGGAGCTGTGTAGTAACTACAGCCTTTTAACGTCTGTAGTCAAAGAAAATTGACATCTATTGTGAATTTTTTCTTATTGGATTCTTCTGTTTTGTGTATCTCAGCTCTTTTTACTTCACTAATATTCATTATTTAACTTTATAAAACAATTTACATGAATAAAATTAAAAACTCTTAACTTTTCTTTAATTTTTTTAGTTAAAACACTTTTAAAAAATTTAATAACCTGTAACATCTGATTTGACGTTCCTTTTCTTTAGAAAGTATCGCTAGGTTTCACAATCGGCAATCAATCATTGTCGAGCGAAGATAATTTTTAATTAGCTTTAATTTCGAAAAGCTCCGTTCACAGCTAACGACACTGAAATTGTCGTTATTGTTAGAAAATTCTTAACGCTATTACTATGTTTGGAACAAAGTTTTCCAACCTATACTGTTGAATGAATATTAAAAGTTCAAGAGGTCCTTGCTCGTTTTTCAAACCTTTTCCTTTCCATATAAAACTGTTCATCGTCAATATCAACAAAATTATGAACTATACATTCAAAACTTTCGTTTAACAAATTAGCTGTTCAAATCCCACTTTAATTTCCTGGACAACTCTATCCAATTATTAAAAAATTTCTCTTTGTATTTCTTCTTCTAAAGTTAGCCCCACATCTCGTGAGTTTTGCATTAAATAGAACTAATGTTAGCGATTTGCAATATGTTTTTACTGTCTCCGATGATATTTATTTAAAAAAAATTCCTAGTTCATTAATGAAGCCAAATCTGTCCATGGAGATATATGTGCTGCAAAATGTCCTTGCCTAATGGCAAAACAAAGAGTTATGGTCACAGTTTACTTTTCTATCAATAAGAAAGTTGAAGACATAATAGACTTTCTTCACGAATCTTTAATAGTCTATACGAAAGGAAATTCAAAGCTGTTGAAAAAAAGTTATCATGAACTTGGTGGTGATTTTAATGTCCAATTTGATACGCATAAAGGATTGCGCTTAGTAAAATTTTTAAAAGAAAAAATCAATTTAGAGCTAGTTTCTGATAATACGCTGGGGAAAACTAGACATGGTACAACCATTGATGTGATTTTTTTCATAAGTAATGTGACTTCCGACGCGCACATAACTAATTTCAGCCACCACAAGCCAATTATCACAACATTACATAATGATATTACTATTAATTAAATTCAAAATGTATAAGATAGTATTCATTTTAAATTTTGAATAAATCTATGCAATGTTTCCAGTAATATCCAAATACATTTATTTACTCGCTTTGCATATCACAAATTTCATGAAAATTATTTTAACGGAGTAAGTTCCAGTTGCGAGTTTGAGGTGACATACACCTTTACTTTCATTACTTCTTTTAATTACAAAACTTTATTGTTATTCATTATAATAGTAAAATATATTTTGCAGAAGTATAAAAAAATGCCGCCCCCGCCTAGATACGCTACTGAAGCCAACTTTAGGTTTTGATATTATATTTTTTCCGTAAAAATTCCAAACACATGGATTTTTTTTTATTAATACATTGAAATTAGGGTCATTTGTACAAAAAACTCCCACATACGTTAATAATTATTATTAAACCTATAGCTGAAAACTGTTTTTATGTCACAAGCTCCTGAGTGCAATTTGGGCAGTACAATATATTTTTCTCATTCCCTCTCTATCTTTTGCTATTTTCTATTTGTCTTTGTGGAATGCTTAATGGATAGTTTGTTCATTATATATATGAAAAAAATTAAGCACTGCTCAGCTCAGAAATCAGCTGCTATTTTAATATAGCCAATTTAGGCATCATTCCTCAAATCTTCACAAGTTTTTTTCCAGTTCAACTAGTATTCACAGTCCACAGAAATATTAAATTCCATTAACTAAAGGTCTATGTTAGGCTAATTAGGTTCGTCAAATAATTAAAAAACCAATGCTACGAAGCCAAAAAAGAAATGAACAAATAATACGAAACAGTTCATATTACAAGTGATTTATGAAAATTATGGACAAAATTTCAAGAGCTAAAGATATTTGATATTTACAGAAACAACACTAGAAGTCTTCTTTATTTGCCAAAGCAAGTAAAATGGACCTTTTCGAAAAATATCTTTTTCGGTTGTTTTTCTTGTACCCACATTTCATTCAGTTGTGCAATAATTTATGGTTACTGATTTTAACAAAATTCTTTATTTAGTCACAATTTTATGTAAAGCATGCTCCTGATTTCATGTTCTTATAAGAAAACTAAATAAATAACTAAAAAAATATAATAACAATAACATAAAGTCAATTGCTTTTTAGTTTCATAAAAATTCAAGGCAATAGAGCCATGTGATGATTAGATCCTTTAACATTTCAGTTCAACATTTTAAGATTTTTACTCAAGTATTTTCGGAAATATTCAAACATAATGAAATTTAATGAATAAAACAATTTTTTTTTTAATATAAAAGATATATTAACGCAGGGTATCAAAAAAAAATATAAATAAAGTATGAAAGAAAATTCAGTGCAGCTGTTGGGATGGATGTTTTAGGTTTGTTGATTGTACCTTTGGTTAAGGACTTTTATTCAAGAAACATGTATTCTTAGTTTTTTTAGATATTTTTAAAAATTAGAAGTAATTGCTAATGTACAGACAGTACGAATTTTCTTCCTTAAAAGGAAATTTATTTATCATTATTAATCCAACCGATTGAATCAATATTTTTGGTTGTTTTAGTAAATATCCTACTAGTAATGTCATAAATACAAAGGTGAAAAACCTTTTTATCCAATTTTAAGGAATTGATTTTTGAAAAAGACCTTTCACATTAAAAATTTCAAGGTTAAGCTAACATTCCATTGAACAAGCAATTAGGCAGAAATAAAACAGGTGAATTTTATTATTTTATATTGGGATCACATAAATTTTCCTCAATCCTTGGATTTTATTGAAAAAAATTTATTTTTTCACTAACTCCAATCAAAGTGAACAAAAAATTAAAAACAAAACTTTTCTCAACAGATGTAGAAAAAAAAATTGCAGATTGTCAGGTTGAGACTAACAATAAGTTAGAATTCTTAAAATTCCTCGGAGAAAACTTGTCACATTTCTATTCTGGATAATTTATATTTTTCTGAATTTTTTGAACAGTAAAAATTTAAAAACAAACATATATATATATACATATATATATAAATATATATATATATATATTTGTATATAAAAATGTCAAAATGAAAGTGTCACATGCACTTTTCCTTTGATCTAGTTGGATGGGATTACTTTCGTCTTTGAAGTAAACATATTTTTTGTTTTTGAGAGAACTCAGTATACATGTATATATTCCTTTTCTTGAATTTTTATTTAAATGGTGATCCTATTTATAAAAAAAATTATAGCACACAGAGTCTGCAATATTTCGCCATAATAATGATCCAATTATCGGAAGCGTTTTTGGATGATAGCCTAATTTGTTTTGAAAGTATTTATAGTTCATGGTAAGCTATTAGCGCTTAGTGTGTCGTCTCAAGCATAAAACAATTAAATGGAAGCCAGATGTGTTCCAATAGATATGTATTTCCTTGTATTAAATCCAATATGTTTTCTTATTCTGTTGAATTTAAAACAAAATTGATTTTTTTTGAATAGAATTACCGAATTTTTATTTTGTTTTTTTAAAGCCGACTTCAATTTGTAAAAAAAGGTTTTAAAAGTATTATCTTAATTACTAATTTTAGAGGATACAATACTCAACTTAACCCAAACGAAAACAATTTTTAACTTTATTTAAAATGTCATTATAACTCAAACAGCTGTAGCTTTAAAGTATAAAATTAAATATAGTATGCTTAAAATTAGAGATATGTAAAGTATTAAAGGGAATTATTTGTAAATCCTTCCTCTGACAAGGCATCTTGATGAACAAAGTTAGATTAATTGATGTTCTATTGAATACTGACTGTATTCATGTGAAAAATATTTATTTAGAATATTTAAAGATTTTTTGTAAGGAATTAAAATTGTTCATTCTTTAAATATATGTCAGAGGCTATTTTCATAATATTATCCAAACATTATACACATTTTTCAACTCAAGTAGCGTTAATTTAAATTATTGCTAGCTCAGTCCTATTTTAAGTTATCAAATTAAATAATTTTATTTTTCACGAAACACATATTTTATAATTGTCAAAAGATTCTTTAAAATTTAACTTTATTAAAATTCTTTTCTAAACAAAATATATTTTTACTAATGCTACATAGCATTTAGTGATTAATGATATAAATTTCCATAGAAACTACCCCATAAATATTCAAACCAGTGTATAATTAAAATATATAAATCCGAAAAAAATCTTCAGCCCTTAGGAAGATACTATAACTCTTTTTGAATCTCTTGAGATCTTATTTTTTTGTAACATTCTAGAATTGAAAAAAAAACTGAAATTCGATTTTAAGCTACCCTCAACAAAAAGAGAATTTGGAAATTGAAACTTTACAATTTAATATATTAAAAAAAAAATAAAGAAAGTACTTTAAGAAGTTGGTTGGTATAGAGACTAAGTAAGTAATAAAATTAGAGTTGAAAAAAAAATTAGATTTATAAATAATTTGGTGGGTTTTATCTGTAAAAAAAAACATTATACAATGTGAGTAGACTATAAGTGAATCCTTTGGAGATTCCTATAATTTCCATTTGCTAGAGAAATTTTAAGAAAATGCTTGCTGAAGTGTATCAAGATCAATGGAAATTATTTTAAATTAATTAAAATTAATCAACCCCAAATAATAAATTTTTCTAATGTTTTCTAACGATTTATTGAAATGGCCTTGTGGAATAGCAACCAAATATGCTTGGGTGAAAAAAAAATATAGTTCACAAAAAATATGCTGAGATTAGCTTTTATTTCAAATTGATTAATTTTTTTCTTGAAAAAAAAAAAAAAAGTTTACTAGTGAAAGCAAATATTATGTAAAATAGAAAATATTTCGATTTAATTTATTCTCCAAACTTCTCGTTTTCACCACTTGTCCCTTGCCTGAAAGGAAACTATGTCATGGTTGAATATGATATGCTGCTAAGATGTATCCTAGTAGCAAAAGTAAAAAAAGAACGTAAAGGCTACTTTTACTGGCTACTTTTTATCGGAGAAATTCACTTAATATTTACGTATATTAATTTTACATCAAATTTGCTCACTGCTGATGAGAATTTTCAATATTGATATATCCTCTATATTTCGATTTTGTTTCCTATTTCACAAAAGATGTAGCACATATTTTTATTGTCTGCCTCTTATCCATTACAGTTGATATTTTTATATGTTACTCAAATAAGAAGTCCCCAAATTTTCGCATAGCTCTCCAAGACATTTTTTTGTGAAAGTATCATTTTTATGATATTTAAAACCTAAATTAAACCAAAAAAAAAACGCAACACAAGTCAACAATCCAACTAGCTAATAATAAATCAATAAAAAAATAAATATTATTTATAAAACACTACAAAAAATTTAGTAAAACCAAAATATAGATATAGATAAATATCGAATGAGGTTATTGTTAACATTACAGGGACAAAATATCAGGATAATTGCTCATTGAAATTCTCCAATTAAAAAGGAAAAGTTATTCAATTTCAACAAAATCGTTTAACAATGTTACAAAACAAATATAAGCATAAATTGAAAAGGATTGAAGTATACGATAAAGTAAAAGTAAACTTAAATAAAGTTTTCTTTTATCTATTTTGCTTTTTTATTTTTATTTTTTTCAAATTTAACCAAAAGTAGATTTGTAATTGCCTTTTCTGAGGCTATAAGGAAAAATTTTGGAATAATAATGAGTTGCCTGCGATTTTTTTGTTTTTGTTTAAAAGAATAATTTCCATTAGGGTTAGTTACCATTAATGGAAACATTGAAGTTTAAACAATAATTTCCACCCCCTTTTGCTGTTTGTGCCTCAGAGAGTAATAAACTGTTAATTAAAACTTTTTTTGTTGTGTGATCCTTAAAAGCATTTATATTTGATGATTGTTTCTAAATTTTTAAAGTTACAAAATTAAAGCTAATTTTAATTTTTGCAGAAAGTTTTTGTTATAAAAGTTTTAACTTTAAATTTCAAAGATTCTTTTGACGGACTTTATCTTTTCTTAAATAAAAATAGTTTATTAGATGTTGCTTAAAATTTTTCTGTCATATTATTAAAAAAGAAAAATGTTTGGAATATCCAAAAATATGGAGGTTTAAGTGAAGCTTATGAATCTAGTTTAGCACAATGTACATGTAATACTAGGGACACACATTATCCTTATATCATATTTGGCAAAAATTCTATTACGAGGGTTCCAATAAAGAGGAAATAGATGTTGAACGCTACAGAACACTCTAGCAATTTATTTCATATGCATAAATGTAGAAAACACTGTGAACAATAGTCCGAAGTTGAAGCCTTTTAGCCACAAGTTTTTGTTTGTAGCTACTATTTCAATTACTATAACAATCTTACATACTTGTAGTACCTAATTAGTAAAAATTCAATAAACAATTCAAATTCATGCAAATGCTGTCTAACTCTTTTATCTTAATATATTGACAAATTAGTAGAAATCATAATTTGAGTAAAATAAATTCAAAGCTTAGAAATTTGACTAGATCAGAGGTCAAAACTATCTCCACATAAAAAAATCTCTTGTTATATCAATTGGTTTTATTATTTCATGGTCCAGTTTTATGTTATAACTTTTTACTTCTTTTTTATTTTTGTACTCTAACCATTATATTTGAAATTTATACTTCGTCAAATTAATTTCCAATCAATTCGAATGAATTGAAATTGTTACAATAGTTGAAATGTCATGTTGTGGAACCTTACAAGAATAGATTCAAATGAATTCGGTAAATTTAACACGATTTTTCTATTTTATTTTATTTATTATTATTTTTGGTTGATTTTTTTTTTTTTTGATTTGTCTTTTTCATTTAATCAGACATGTTTACTTCGTACAACCAATGTTCAAAATAAAAACATTTCACAATATAAAATACCGGTTGAGTTTATTTAAGATAGTTAGACAAAGATGTGACACGTTTTCATAATAAAACACAAACCCTTTTGAAAATGTTGCTTAAATGTCTTAACTATTGATCTTTGTTTAATTTACTTTAGCATTGCAAAGAGTAGAATCCCAAAAAGTATAGATAATTGGATACCTTGTCCAGGTAATATATTATTGACTTGAATTTTTGTTGTTTTCACTTTAATTTCGAAAGATTACATCAGCAAATTCACGTTTTTTTATTTTTGTTGTTATAATATTAGCCACCATTCATTGTGTTATTTAGCCGCACCATTGGATTAAAATTTCACGCCACCGAAAGTATTGCAAATGTCATGTAAAGATTTGAGTTATTGGTCTTAATTAGCTACCTTAGTTTAAGATTGCATAAGATCTTATATTAAGTCTTAGAAAAAGAATTAACTTTAGAAACCTCCATCAGTTGATTAGATTATACAGGACAACTTTCACCTTAAGCCATCAATATTTTTGTTTGTTTTTTTATAGTAGCTTAAAAATATGTACGTTTAATTGGTTATTAGCAATTATCTATGATGCATAATAAGCTTACTTAAGTCCTTTTGTCACTATATGGCATTAATTAGGAGGGTGCCGATTTTAATGATAAAAAAAATTATTAATTCTCCGTATGAGAAAAGGAAGTTAAAATTTTACATGCATACATTAAACTAATAAGTTTTGGGTTTAGTTTATGAAAGACACATTTAAATCTACATGCTAAAAAAAAGTTAGAAAAACAAAAACGAAAAAAATAACTTAGGTCTAATAGGTGAATCTGAAAAAGTACAAACTAAAGAAGCATTTACTAAAGAATGAAAGGATGTAAATATCTCAAAATGAAAAATTAATAATACTTGATTAATTATTCCAATATTTTTTTAATAAAATCATAGAAAAATATAATTGAAAATGGAAAATAAAGGATTTTCCGTATCATGACAACCAGAATCTCATAATTTATATTTAATTAATAAGAACATAAAAACAAGCTTGCTTATTTTTAAAGTTTTTTTTTTTTTTAATTTTCACAGTTTGCTTACTAAATTCTTAATTACAATTAATTTATTAGTAATGTTAACTTATGCTATATTATGATACTTATGCTACTGAGATTTTATCTGGGCTGTTGATCCCTTAGGCTGCCTGCAGAGTGCCGGCTTGCAGCCGAGCTGACACCGATTCCCATTGTGATAGTCTAATCTTTGGTAGGCTTGCACTCTGAACACTTTGAGCATATTTCTATTGATTTACCCATAACAACTTTATAGTCTTCGGTATAGGAATCGGCGTGAGCTCGGCTGTAAACCGGCACTTTAGGCAGCCTTAATCAGTCCCCGTATGTTAAGTCGTACGGCTTGACTCACTGCAGTCGCCTAATTTCATCGGTAGTATCCATCAATTGGATGGCCTCCGTGTTTGAGTAGTAAAGCAGTCTTATCTCATGCCTGATAGCATATTCGTGTATTACTTCCTCGACCCATTGTATTTTCAGATCTACATGAAGTTCCTCGTTTGCCACGTATCTATACGCATTGGTGATGAGGCGTAGGATTTTATTCTAGCTTCTTTGGACAATTTCTTGGTTCGTCTGTTAATTACATCTCCAAAGCTGGATTCCATAGGTCCATATTGGTTTTATGATTGATATATACATTATTCGTTTACAAGTTAGGTTCAATTTTGAGTACTTCCCAGTAAAGTTTGTATGTTAATTGTTTTACCTGCTTATTTAGCTGAGTCTGCTTGTGGGAATTTTCGCCATTGAGATATGTGTACATATTTGCATCGATTTCGCGCAATGAGTATGTTCCCTCATGACCTACATTCTCCAATTCTACTTTGATTTCATCATGGTGGATACTACTTGGTAGTCCTCTAATAACGAATCTATATGAGCGTTCTTCTTTTATTTAGTATGTGTGACATTCTATTTTTTTACACATGATTTTCGGATCAGTTTTTTGCATCTCCTGTTCTTTGTATTTTTATTCACATTTGATTTCTTCTAGCAGTTTGTTAATGTTCCTATAGTCGTTACTATCAACCATGGTTACTTTGAAGTTACTGTTTGCTAGTGCTTTGAATTGCACCGTTTTTTTGACTACTATGAGAATTCTCTTTCTGAGTGTATTGAAGTCGTCCAAATTGCTCATATATATTGGTGGTGGCAGGGGACTTTTCGTTCGCTTTTCTTCCTTTTTGTTGTTATTTGTGTAAATTTTTCATTCTCTTCAGGTGGCGATATCGATATTTTTAAAGTGAAAAACAAAATAACTCCTTTGGTACATATTTTTGGGAAGTAAGTTGATGGGCTAAGTAACTGAATACATCTGAATGACTTACCCTCGCCTGACAACAGAAGAAGTTAGTTCAATACCCTATAGAATTCTAAGAAAATTTTTTTCACGAAATTCGTTATTGCATATTTTCTTACGATCTAAAAGAAACTAAATTTTATGCAAAAAAGGTATAAATGGAAAAAAATACAATGAAAGCTCTCCAATCAAAACTTCATAATACCGTGGATGGTATTAATACTCAACCCGACGTCTTCATCATTTTAATTATGTAATTTAAATCTAATTTAAACCAATAGTTGCCAATTGATTTTAAAGTACTTATGTCATTGCAGAAAACGAAACACAACGAATATACTTTTTGGTCCTTTTGTGAGTATAAGGCAGTTAACTAATAATAGCCTTCTCAAAAAGTTTTATAAATAATTTGTGTTAATTTTTAAAGTGGTGTCAAATGTTTATAAAATAATAAGTATCGTTTTTCAATTCCAAAAATTCAAAAGCATTCAAAAGGTCATCATGTTACATTAAGAACCACTGTTAACTGCATAAAAATAAACTAAAATACAAAAAAGTCAATATAAATATGAGCTCTAAAATTTTAAAAATTTATTCAAGCATGTGTAATACTCATTCTGATTTTAAGGAGCAGGTGCTACACATTCCAATTCTTTGATTTTTTCGAAGAGGTACCAGAACTTTCAGTTTGTTAATAAAACCTAATTGAGGTATATTTGTTATTTAGGATCATAAATAGTGTAGGCACACAAGGGGGCAATATGAAGTATTTTTAAAATTTTATTACAAAAAAAAACTCCATAGATTTTACAATTTCACATTCAAAGAACATAAATAAAATAACTAAAAGCATAAGCCTTCTTTATATTTTTTCATATTTTCGATTATGGCTGTTTGAGTAGCCTAAAAACTACCACCTGCTCACCCGTAGATTCTGACACCTTAATGAAATCTTTTCACAAAATACTTTTATCTGCTGGTAAATAAAAATAAATATAGCATTCAATCATTAGTTCAAAAGGGAGGCTGGGGAAACAATTTTAGGTTATCTTAAAGACTAGGAACCGTAAACTTTTAACAAGAAAAGCAGCAAAAAAAGAGAAAAAATCCAAAAAACTCTGGAATTTAAATCTGTTGAAATGCCCAGACATACGGACCCTTATTTAATGTGAGGCATGACAATCTTCTAATACAGAAACAATTCATGCGTACAAAATTCTAAACAAACTGATTTACCTGTCTGATAAAAGAGGGTCGGTTAGTAATATTCTTAACGTTTATAATTGTGTACATATGTGTGTATTTATATAGCTAAGGTATTTAAAATTCTTAATTGCGTATCGGAACAGGTATATATATATATATATATATATATATTCATAATTGATGAGCTGATGTAGTCACGACCACATCCTTTAACTCCCGACAATGTAATTATACACTGGCGACTTTTCCGTGTCATCACAGCAAACCACGAGATCTATGTGCTAATTTGTATAACAGAGAGGAGATTTATGTATTTTCAACAATGATTTATTAGTATAGCCATTGAAATTTTATGAATATATATAACTAACTATTTCATATAAGGATTAGAAATGAATGTGGTTATGTTGAAATCTAAATAGAATTATATATTATTTAATCATCTAGGCAAGGGATTCTATGCTATAATTTCCATAAGATTTTGGAAATGCTATGCAACCCTTATTTATTTATTAGTAGAAGTTTATATTTTACACGCCATTTTGTTAATTAATTAAATGCATAATGCAAAAATATCCTTGAGTCATGGTTTTTGAAAAAATGATGTTTTCATATTTATGTAGAATTCAAGTTATTTATCCGCGAGTGTTACGTAATATAAGTAAATTCTATTAGCTCTGTAAATATTAAATATTTATTCAATTACATTTTTTTTTGTGAATAAATGACGGTTTTATGTTCATAAAATGGGTAAAATTTATTTTGATGTATTTTATTTTTGAAAATTGTTTTTTCTCTAAAATTACCTGGAAGTATTAAAATTAATAAGTGGCTTATACACGCTCAAGTGCTGGAGGGTTGTGAGAGTCATCTTCATTCCAAAGGCAGGGAATAATAACACTGAAGATGCAAAGGCTTATAGGCCTATTAGTTTGACTTCGTTTCTCCTCAAAACTATGGAGAAAATATTAGGACTGCATATCCTGATAGTCCTTTTCACAAATCGCAGCATGCTTATCAAACTGGGAAGTCTACGGACACAGCCCTAGTTGAATTAGTTAATGCAATCGAGAAGTCCCTGAGAGTCAGAGAAGTAGCCCTAGTGGCCTTCATTGACATACAGGAAGCCTTCGATAACGAGAACGTGTTCTCCCCTCTTTAAGATTAATTTCCTGATGTCAAACAGTAGTCTGCTCGAGCCCATTCTAGCCAGTCTATAAGGTCTTCCTTGTATTCAATACCCTTATAATCAGGGACTTACACTGATATCATCATAAGTATCATAAGTTATATAAAGGATTGTGTCTTGTTGACAAATACTGGAGGATCTTTTTACACTTCCGAATGACTTTAAACGTTAAATTTAGAGATGTTAAAGCCTTCAGTGGGACTTGAATGTCAGAAATATGTTAATAAAAGTCTTCCTGGATCTCTTCTTGATATATATAGACAGTCAATGCTTTGTATAGCTATGAAGTTGCTAAAGCTTTCATGATTAACGATTCACGATCCTCTAAATAATAGAGCTGTATTGCTTTTTATATGCTATCATCCATTTTAAATGGGTAAAAACTGTACCCAAAAAACTTTTAATTACTGTCCGTATACACGATACCGTTGCCAATATCTTAAAACAGGAGCCTTAAGAAAGGTAAGTAAGACAAAGCTAACTTTCCAAAGGATTAAGACAGAATTTCTTTATTTTTCTTCGAGCTATTAAAAAAAATCTTTTTATTTCCACTGCAAGAAATATAGCTATATTAGATTTGGTTGTGTGAAAATAAAATTTTCAAACCGTAACATTTGCTTTAAAATTTATAGTAAAAGCAGATTCACGGAGCCAATTAATCGTGCTCTTTGAGGGTAGCTCTTTGAAGCTCTAAATAAAAAATAAATGATTATCTTTTACATATCCTTTAGAATCACTTATTATTAAAATATATTAATTCCTCCCCACATTACTTTTCTTGAGAACAGGATCAAAAAGAGGTAATATAATTTTTACTATTATTAGTGCAGTATTAAGAGATATCTTTCCCCTTCTTTATTCAATGCTGGTATCTTTAGCGTTTCATAAGGTTGTCAATTAAATGAAACAAAAAAATAAATAAAAGTAAAGTTAATTTTATGATAACTTCTTTAGGTGAAAAAATAATCAGCTGACAAACTGGCTTGAGTACTTATAATTCTAGCCACAATCCAATGATTGATGTATTTTACGGGTTAAGAAATGTTATTACAATCATCGTAAAAAAGGATAATAAAATTAAATCTAAATGGTGATCTCTTAAGATAAAGTATGGTTGGTATCCAAGCGCGAAATTAAAAAGTTAAAATTATATAAGCCTCCGCATGCCTTCATTTCGAATTTTACAGGATGCAATATGATTTACATCTTCTATACCAGTTGTTACCAAAGAAAAAAAATCTGTAAGTCTTTTTGTCCATTTTTATTATGTGTTATACAAGCTATGAAACAAATAATTTAATCATCAATGGCGAATTTTATAGAAATAATTAGCGTTAAGGAATATTAAAAAAATTCCTTTATGTTCTTCATAGCTGTTAGTTGTTGATTTTGATTTTTTATGTAAGACAAATTTTGTCTACTCTCTTCATAAAATAGAAAATTCAAGTATCATTAAAAGCTTGAAGAAAATATTGAAAAATACAAAAAATATTCCTGGAGGATTTATTCAAAAGCTGAATAAATATCCTTACATTAGTTTACTATAACCTTTTACCTTTTTGTAATTGTTTTTTCACAATAAAAGAAAAAAACGAAAAGTGAAAGAAAATAAAATAAAAAAATAATTAGAGTGGCAATTGCTCTAAAGCTAAGGACGTCATACTAAGTTAAGTAGATTATTTTCTTCATTTTTTAAAATGCTTGTTAGGGTGATATGCATAAAAAAAATGGCAGGATTAAGTTATAGGGGTTCAGTGTTTTGTTATAAAAAAAATAAATAAAAGAGTTTCATAATGAAAATAGTAAAATTCCGAAAGAAAAATTCTTTAGGAAAATAACATCTATAAAACTTCAAGGGAATATTTCTTTTATTTTTCGCTTCAATAGCTACATTTTCTTTTTGACAATACTTTTCAGAGATTAAGTATCAACGCATTTATTCTTATGTGTGTTTTTTAGCATGTAAATGACTTAGATTTTATCTTTAGATATCTAGAAAGTATATATAAAACGGTTTTTAGTCAGAAGCCATAGAAATATAAGGAAAATAACAAGAAGTTTAATATTGCTTATAAAGGGTAAAATTATAAAAATATCCCTTACTTAGGTGTTTTGTAGCACTAACAATAAGACAAAACTGAAAGCATGAAAATACGCAAATAATACAAAATTGGAATTATTTAAAATATTGTTTTAGATTTTTTTAAATAAAATTTACATGAATGTGAAAAGACATGTTTTCCAATTTCATTGAGACAGGAGACCTGAGTTATACATAAATATTTTTTTAGATGAACTTAATCCAGAAATTTCAAAATAATGAAACCATAAGTCATAGTATTGAATTAATACTATTGATTAAATTGCGGATAAACACTAAACGAAAATCATGAACTCTTCTGTAATAGGAATAATTGTTTTTTTATTTACAAAGTCAAAATTGAAAAGATAATTGTGTATAATAGAAGTGAATTTAAGGAACTAGCGAATTTCCCAGTTGTATGGAATTGATCGACATTTTTGTCACTCACATCAGTTGTATTAAGTCAACAAGTCGCAAGATCAAAAATCGCTTAAATGCACTTCTACTGTACGCGCAAAAGTACGAAATTGCTTGAATTTACGTGTATTGAAAAAACATTGAAAAAATTTCATAAAGGATCGGTTCAGTAGCTTCGAAAATCTTATCAACGTACGATTTAAAATCGTTGTTTCGAGAATAAGGCGTTTAATTTTGTGGTAGGTTCGATTTGTGCGTAAAGTAAAAGGTACAGAAAAATATAGTTATAAAGCTCGAATCGTCCTTAAATTTTTATATAATATTCTTACTTAACTACACTTTTGGCAAAAAGATCAATTTTTTATAATTTTCTAAAGAAAAAAATTATAATCTCTAATAATTTCATATAATGAAAATTTTGTAAGAATAATTTCAATTACCAACACTAAATCTGTACTAGAAAACTTTGTTAATTCGTGATAATATACTTTCCTTAGCTCGCTCAAGTGGAGTCTAGTTTTTTTTTCTGGTTTTGTACAGCGCAAGTGTATTCTAAAAAAGTTTACTGTGATCAATATCAACATGGAAGTTTTTATTGTTAAATTAAAAAATTTGTTCATATATTATTCATATAAATTTTGTTAAGTATTTAATAAGATAAAAAATTTTCTACTTTCATTATGTCAAGGTATTTTAAATGTAAACTTTTACTTGCGAATTTTGATTACATTCCATAGCCTTATTTGTATTGATGTCGACATATTTTTACAAAGTCATCATGTTTAACTATTTAACTAAAATAAAAACATGTTTGAATATAATTTTAACAACTATATGTAAATTATTGGGCGAGGCGTTTAATTTATATTTGTATTGCTACAATGGAAAAGTTTCAAACCACTTTTATTGAGAATTGTTTTGTAACAGTATATATCCTATTTTTAAAATTCAAAAGAAATTACTTTATTGCTCCATTTGGGTTATTTATTCTTTTAAATTCAGGTAGCAGTAGTAAAGTTATGTTCAATTTTTCTTTTTTCGTTTTTTATAAAAGTTAACTACTACCGGGCAATAAAATTAATACACTAATAATTGATATCCTGCCTGGATTATTAGGCAATAATTATTGTCATTTCGAGAACTACAAAAATATCAAAGAATGGCTTGACGACTGGCTCAACTAGAAAGATGAGCAGTTTTGATGGAAGGGTATCTATAAATTGCCAGAGAGATGGGATAAATGTGTAGCAAACGATAGCCGTTTGGATAAATGGTTTTTTTTACTTTGTCTGCTAAATAACGTGCTTTTATTTCAAATACTTAACAATTACTAACCGCCACACATAGTATATATATATATCAAAATCTTTGTTTTTCAATCTCTTCTTCACACAAATGCAAAGTGACTCACTCAGTCAAACTGAAATTTAACATTTGACAGTTCTTTTATATCAGAATCTTCTTATAAACACTTTGACGTACAAGAAAATTCCAACAAGCTAAAACCTTTTCTAGTATTTTTGTTTAGACATGAAGAATTTCTTTTTTAACACAGTCAATAAACCTAAAAATTTTGATTCAAAATCATGACAAAAAAATAAACAAAAACAACTAGGCTGGTAAACATTATGAGTTGTGGATAATAATATATATATATACTGATCATATAGATTAAAAAAAATTAAGTTTTTCTTAAAGTGTACCTTGATAGGAGAAGGATCGTTAATTTTTAGGTGAATCTTTTTAGGAATTAATAGTGATTCACTAATGATAAACTCTTGCTTGTTAGGACAATATGTTTTTTTGTACATTGAGAACTTTGCATCATGTTAAAAATGACAATCTCATTTATGGAAAAATAAGGTTAAGTTATATTTAATGACGCACAACTATATATCATTTGAGAGGTTATTAAATAATACGGTTTGATATTAATATAACACTCTTTTAATTCTTATTGGATTTTAGTGTAATTACGTTAAAATAATCGTTTTCAATCAATAAAGGAGAATAGCTAGTTGTGGGATATGTTTTGATTTTCATGCAAAGATTTGCACTCGATAAATATTATTGCGTCATATATACACCGTTGAAAAGGTATTATTAAGACCTATATTCTTGCAAAAAATTAGATTTCTTAAGTTCGTAAAAAAAGTTATGGTCAAATTAGTACAGATGTTAATTGAGGTGCAAAATAATTGTTAAAACGTCAAATAAAAGTGTCCCATAACTAGCTTCTTCTCTGTCCCACAACTAGATATCGATGCCAGTTTTTCGAGGCACACAAAAATGTTTCTACAGTCAAATATTATTATGAAACATTTTTGTATGATAAAAAAGATATGAAATACTGTTTAATAGCACATTTTACTTACCTTTTTAAATAATTTTTGATCAATTTTATAAACAGTGAAAAAAAGATGTAATTTTTTTTTTTTTTTGTAAAAATTTAGCATGAATTATGTATTAACAATAAGACAAACATCTATTTAAGCTTCAAAACTACCTGCTGTCAATAGAAATCGATGACATATAAGAAATTAACATTTTATATTGTGCGTTCTTAGCTATTGTCCTGTCCCTATGTATATATTATACAGAAAAATCAGGTCATCAAATTACTAAAACTCGGTTTTGGATATGAAACTAAAGATTTCAAAATAATAAACTGTAAATTCTTTTATAATATGATAAATTTTCGTCACACTATTATAGCGTGTTTTATGGACAAACAAAACTCGCATCAGATTATAACAAACAAAATTTGCAAAAAAACAAAATAATTAAAAATAATTTTCGTATGAGATTATTGACAAGCAATACAAAAAACAACTTTAAATATTATTTCATCTCATAAAAATACTTTTCATTTTTTTGTTATCAATTTTTTAATTTAAATAATAATCATAAATTATCCTTTGAGACATAAATTCAAAGGCAAAATAAATTCCCTGAAAAATTAAGCATTAATAATATAAAAGTTGTAATGATTAAAATCGATTATTAAATAAGATTTCAACAAATTCTGTCTTTTTAAATTCCATCGCCCTTTTCCTTGAGGGTAATGACATACCAACAAAATTCTACCCTAGTTCTTTTTTAATAATATCAACTCGTATTTTGCAGTTAGGTAAATGCGTTTTAAAAATTATACAACCCTCCAAAGATGTACACAAAAAATTTAGGTCAAAACTGCGTCATAAAATCTGTGTGTGTTGCAAAAATTCTGTTCGCAGTTAAATTTGCTTGATAAGTTCAATGAACTTTATAGTTTTGTGGGGTTGTTAAAAGCTTTACGATATATTTATATATATATATATATATATATGTATATCTATATTTATTGAACTCTTTTCCTATACAAATTGAAATCTTAATTAGAATTTGTTAAATATATTTTTAACAATATAACCTCCAAACTTAATTAAATTTAATCCTGGCACACTTCTCACGTGTAAAAAAGCATGTGGAATACCAAAGGCAATTTAAAAAAGAAAATAAAGCAAACAAGGACTAAATTATACTAAAGGTAAATGCATGTGCTTAATTCCAATATAATATGATATACATGTGTGAACAATATATACATACTTTTGAGCTTTTCCTTCAAATAAAAACTAAACGTGGCAGTGCTTTTTGTATTGAAATGTGCAAAGCAAGCAACAAGATTGGAAGGAAAAAAATTGCCACTGGAATAGGAAAAATATTAAATTTCCCAAAGTAGTACTAGAATAAACCTGTTTTTCTGAATAACAAATGTATAGAAATATAAAATCAGCTGTGTGGAGTTCACCATATGATTAGTTGCACGTGTGTTAGTGGTGAACTTTTACACAAATAGATTTTTACCCTCAGCAGCTGTTCACAAAAGAACTTTGTTTTGGTATATATATATGTATATAAGCAGTGAATGTGCAATAAATATTAAATGGTGTGGAGCACGTTTCATTCTGCTCTTGCTCGTTTCGTTTCAAACGTGTTGGAGATTAATGTTTGAAGAAAGTGAAATACTCCTGTGAAATTTGTTTTTCTTTTCTTTTCTGCCGAAAAGGGATGGTATTTGTTGTTTTTGATGGTTTTTTTTAAAATATTTTGTGCAATTGGACTTGACATTTTGTTTTTTTTCTTCTTTTTCTTATAGCGTGCAATCAGGGGTTTTTTAAATTTTTTCTTTTAACAAAGAAGAATTTCTTTAATAGACTTTTATCACTCTTAAATATAATTTTATTATAATGTTAAGAAAGGTGGTATTTACATGCTTTAAATGATATTATAATTTTTTGTTTTGTATTTGATACGCACATAGTTCTTTTTTTTAAGCAGTTATTAGGTTACTAGCACCCGGTTTCACCATTCATACTTAAGTCAGCCAGGTTTTGTGTTTCACACAGTTCATACTTAAAGCGGGGTATTCACTATAAATGTAAATCAATGATTCGGCTCTCTCATCCCATATATATGGAAACACGAATCCAGAGAAGATATTCAACATTAAATGCCAATATTGCTGAACACTCCAATCACCCAATACAATTGGCATAACAATGTAGGAAAATATAAAATGTTACCCAAAATATTTCTGACAGGCCATAATTGTAGCTGTTTGAGATAGGCTGAGTTTTGAAATGCATTGATGCATTGCAGTATAATTTTCTAGATACTTTTTACATTGCATCAACAAAAAATTTGGTACACTTATTGCGTGATTCATATGCATCTAATGCAATTGTAAAAGTTTTCGAACTCATGACATTTTTATCAAATTTGCCTTTTGACTTTAACGAACTCAGGACATTGCATTGTTGCGGCATTGATGCATTTCAGAACTCAGCCATATTTAATACATTTTTATTATAGTAATAGATAATGAGATTTTATTCAATATTTGCCATTATTCCAATAATTTGAAATAAAAAGAAAAAAAAAGATTTTTAATAATTAATTTAACCTTTTATTACTTGAAATTTAAAAAATTTGTTTGTTTGTATAGGTTTATTAACAATTTATAATTAATTTATAATTTATTTGAATATTTAACTAGACCTATGTAGTAACAAATCTTTTTAATGCAACTTAGCCATAATCTAAAAATTTTTGCTCTAGAAATTATTCCTAATTCTTTCAGATAGCTTAGATACGAATATCTGTGAAAATGTCTAACATAAGTTATATGAAAAAAGAAAGTTTTTAAAAATTTCGGGTTTCTTTTAAAGCAATACTCGTACAACCATAGGACATTGTGGAAATGGTCCCTGACAATATTATTTGTTCTCATATTAGAAAAATTAAATTCCTATATTCAAACGAATGGCTTTAGAAATTGTTTTTTTTAATATTAAAATAATTTTTTTTTTTAACTCTTCGCCAAAATACATTTTTTCTGTAAAAATTCATATGTCAGTTTTTCAATAAAAATTTATCCTTTTTCCTATTCTTCTATTATTTCTTTCAAGATTATTTTTACCTTTTTGTTAAGTTGTTTACCTCCTTAGTATATTTTTTTATTCTCTATAAGATATTTTTATTGCAACTTCTTTTAGATCTATTATTATTTTGGTATTTTACAAGTAAAGTCAGCTAAACTGTTCGAAGTCAAATACATTCTATACTCAAATTCAATTTTTTTTTTGCTAGTAACTTTCTACATTTTCCATATTTATGTATGTATGTAAAACTTATGTACCTTAATAAATTATATTTGTATTATGTTATAGTATGCTTTTAAAGCAAAAAAAAGAAAAAAAATTCATCTCAATATAGTAAGTAAATTGTTTTTAAAATACTCTTTTCTCGTAGGAAGACATCTTTTGAATCCATTTACTTAAAATATAAATTCAACATGCTACGATTTATAAAAAAATTATGTTTTCTATCATTCTTAGCTTAAGCTCAAAAATCATAAAAGCTTTATAGAATTCATCTAGAAAAATGAATTATATAAAGACAAAGAGTAGCACGTCAAAGAGTAATAAACTTAAATATTTTAACTTGGGTGCTTCCAGTTAGAAAGCTTTAGAGTTTTTACAGAATAGTAAGTTCTTTATGACAGTTAAAGTCAATGAAAAACAAAACAAAAATAATAACACAAAAGAAAGAAAACCCGAATAGCATTTCTCTTTTCCTTTAAATAATTCAAAAACATTAAAATATATTTAAAATCTTTTACTTAATTTCTTATTGTTAAGAATTATGCATTTATTATCCGTAGTATTATATTCTAACAGTCCTTAGTAATAAATTACGAATTAAAAAAGCTTTACAATTAATATAAATATCAACCCAAAAAAACAACTTTAATAGATTTCTTTCTGTAAGTATCAATCTTTATATTGCCAATATTTTTGAAATATAGAGAAAGGAATCATTTCAAAATTGATCCCTTAAATTAAAGGACTTAGTATGAATCTGTTTCAGCCTATATATAAATTTATTAAAATAAAAATCAAAGCATTATTTTTCCTTGTTTAGATGAGAGTGGGTCAAAAATGACCTAAAATTATTGACTCTTTTACTGTTTCATATCTACTGGCTGGCACGTTTAGACTATTATATCTTCTTTTACCAGATTAGTTATCTAACAAACATAAGCTTAGCAATATATCATAGATTCTGATCCTTTCTATTTGAAATGAATATAGTATAAAATTGAAACTAAAGCTTAATTTTTTGGGCTAGAGGTTTGATTATTACTTATGTTTACTTTGAAACATAAAAATATATCTTTTATGTAATAAAGTTTTGATTATACATATTTTTGTTATTTTATATATTATTCCTTATATTTCTTTTCTAAGGAAATTCCATTTGGTCATTCAATTAAATCACAAATAATATTTTTTTGACTTATTTACTTTTTGGCTAGTATCATTACTACAAGTTATTAAAAAGTTAATAAATTGTTTTTATCGATTTCTGAGTCTGAATTATTTTATTAAATTAATATTGAATTTAAAATTATTAATGATTTAAGGAGTAAAGCTAACGTGAAAGGGGTGATAGATATTTGAAAAAAAGTTACTGACCATAGATGTTCTTAAAGTAGCTTCACATACAGAGTCGCTGGTTTCAAACTTAATTCTTGTTTTCTTTTAAATAAAGTCGAAATGTGTAGAGTAAGAAAACTCAACCGAAAAGTCCAAAAATTCAAAGGATATCTTTAGAGCGGGGAGAGACCTATAATTGGCTCTAACTTTTATTTAAAAAGAAAAAGAAGAAAAATATAGAAAATGAGATATTTAGAATGAAACTCTGAAATTTGTACAAAACTGTTCGAAATTCGTGCTAAAATGTATATAATTTGGAAAAGAATCTTTAAAATAAGACCGCGAAAAGTCCAATTTTCAAAAAATCTGTAAATTTTGTATAAAAAGGTTCCAAAGCCAGACTAAAACGTTCGAAAGCCAGACTGAAATGTTTGAAAGCCAGTCAATAAATTTCATACGTTCAAAGAGGAGCCTATAATTTTTCATAAAAAATTTTTACTTCATAATAAAAACGCAGTTCTCTCAAGGCTTTAGTGAAATAGAAAAAGTTTTCTTACTAAATTCTTAGTTTTTTCCCAGTCACATCAGGCTGCATCTGATTTGAGCCAAAAAATCTGGACAAAGCAACAAAAATCGAAAATCAAACTTGAAACACTTTCCTAATAAATAAATGAATTTATTGGAGACTGTTAATATCTGTGTCAATGACAGAAGAAGTTTTTGATTCTAAAAGCGTAGAACAATTTCGGATGTCAGTACAGTCTGTAATCATTGTGTGGTTACATACTTTTAGATTTTATTATCTCTAATTCTTCTTCGCTCACATAAGATCACATAAAATTTAGGCCCCCGATACGGAGGATGAATATAATGAAATTTTCAAAGCTTTGTCTTACCTTTCACCGCCCTTACATTAAAATTGGTAGCTGGCGCCTCGGATATTAACCTTAACCATCAGATTATCACCTATTTCGAAATAAACGAAATCTTTTAAATAAATAAATTATTAATTATCTAAAAACGTTTCTGGATGATTATTTTTTATAAAAAATCGTTGAATAAATCCAAATAGATTGAACATTTTTATAACCACTAAAAAATAATATATTTAATTAGATACTTTAGAACAATTTAAAAGTATTTATAGGATAATCCATGAAGGTAGAATAAAATTGCTTTTTTGAAAATTGTTGTCCTTTCATACAAAGTATTTAAATTACTTATTATAGGTATTCTAAGCTAAAATAAATAACTTCTTACGAGCTATGCGACCTCTAAGTTCTTTCAAATATGTAAAAATTCACCCAGTTTGTGAATAACGTTTATTCATTTCTATAATAAATCCTTAGCTAAGGGATACAGCACTTTTCTTTAGATTTTTATTAGTTTCCTTTGTGATAAATTGTTTTTCGTGTACCCAGAATATTTCAGTGTTTTTCTTTTGGTGATAAAGATTAAGATAAGAAATTTGCTTTTATTTATTTTTTTCAAGTTTTATACGGCATGCTGGGCTTAAGTTTTTGGTTTATTCACAATTTTACTAATATCATTCGTAAGTTTTAAGGTTTTATGTCAAATGGATTTTTTTTTTCAGTCTAAGTCTCTTTTGTTAGAACTAGTTATGTCATTTTCTTTAAGATATGAAATTCCTTTTTCAAAGTGAGAAACGTTATTGGGTGCTGACGTTTTAATATATTTTTAAGGACATTACTAAAAATAAGGTCAATTTTAGCTTAACTTTGAAAAGAATTTAATGCTTTTCAATGACGGTATAATGTTGTAGAGTCCGATACAGTAACACCATTTCAAATTTTATTTCAGTTTGAATTGAAAAATGACAAACGTCAACCAAAAATCACTCTCTTAAAGAAGTTTCAAATATTTATGTGAAGTTTGCCATAATTTTATAAAATAATAAAAATATATAATGAATTTATTTAATAATCTGCTGTTTGTTTAAAAAGTTTGCCATTAATAAATTAAATTGATTTGTTATAATTATAATTTACAAATTTTCTATGAATTTATTAAGTTATGAATTTTATATAAATTTCAATTTTTTACTTTTATAGTTGCGCAAACTTACTTCGAAAATATATTCGGTTACGTTCATAGAGCAAATTATGCGGAAACTGAAGTAAATATAGTGTGAACTATATTCACTAAGTAGTGTCGGAAACAAATTATAAAAGTTGTTTCATCAGAATTTTCCATACCAAACATACAATGGTTATATAGAAGCCACGTTGCTGTCGTCGGAGTAAACACAATGTGTAAAGCCGTAGCATTAAACATCCAGAATTGGTTCAGTATTTCTGTATTTTTTTTGGGCTCTGGTGAAATTAATTTTTTAAACTTCTAGTAAAGTTGGCAGAAGTTTGGTGAAATTCAATGAGTTTTAATCTAAAATCTAGTCGCCAATTTTTGATTTACTTTCATCTCTGCTAAGTTTGAAAAAACATAAATAAAGCCTAAGCACTATTTACGTAATAAAAACTGCATCTGATAATCAAAGAAAAAGTTGCACATTTTATTTTGAGAATATAATCTTCATACGTTATTAAAATACATATAAAGTATTGATATGTAGTCTATACCTTAATTATCTGATCAAACATTTTTAACCTTTTAGGTTATCAGTAATTGAAAAATGTTATCAATCTTCTTTTACACATGGCACGAGTTAACTTCGTTTTATTATTATTTCAATTTGACTATTTAATGTCTAAAAACCTAGCCCTGGTCATCGACTTAACAAACTGATTCATTCCCATATCAAACATGTTATGACTTGTTTCAATGATTTAGCGGACACTAAAGATTAGCTGAAACCAGCAAAAATTCTAGTGTCATCAATATGACTGCTATAAATAAATACTCTTCCTTCATTTTAGTTACTGGTTTAAAAAAAATATAAAATAGAAAACAAAAAAAAACAAAACTTTTAAATTTAAGTAGTCTCTATGAGTTAATGACGGTTCAGTACCGCTAACTTATTTTATATGCTCCATCGTAATACCTAGTTCTTGTTTTATTTTTTTGTTAGTTTATTTTTTAATTAAGACTCGAAAAATTATCCGGTTTTTTTTTTGCCGACCAGATGGAAAGAATTGACCTTGACTGCTTTATCAACCGACAATCTCCACTAGCAGCAATCATGGTCACTGTTTGTGGTTTTAAAATTATTCTCTATGGCTCCTGAGATATGTCAGCCTTTTCGAAATTTACGGTTTGGCGTTTAAAAGATGTTTTTTATAAATATGGAGTTTATAGAATCAGCTTTCAAAAACAAAAACCAATAACAAATTTAGCGACAATCAAAAAGCCATTGGCATTAGGAAAAATTTTTAAAAATAATTTAATCAGTATTTGCTAAATATGTGTTGTTAAGAGTGAGCGTAAAAGCTTTATTACAATAAATGTTATCTAGGTAATGGATACATTAATCGTTTTTTATTACTGTGCATTTATTATAGAAATACTCTGCAATCGATATTGAATAAGTTTATACTTTTCGATAATTAATACTCCAGTAAATTTAAGGAACTTTTTCTTCAGTTTTACATTGCACTTTTGTATACGGGCTCTAATTATCCCAGGGTATTTTCATTATACATACATACATATATGACAGATGTGAATGATACAGAAAGAAAACGGCAAAATATTCAGAATAAAAAACAACGAAATTTTTCTTTGGGAATTGAAATTGCAACAAGCAATTTAATTAATTGATAGCAAAGCAAATTATTTCTATAAAAAGAAAAAACTTTTAAGCACTTACGCCCGGTTTTACAGTATAGACTTAAGCTTTAACTCTTTTAAGTTTATTCTTAAGTCGTACTTAAGAACTAAAAGTGTTTCATAGTTCGTTTTTATTAATGGCTTAACTCAGCTGTGGGTAACTGCATTTTGTAAGTGGTATTTAAGTCAGGGGACCATAATCTGAAGCCTAAAGTGCTAAACTATACTTAGGTTTATAATATTTTATATATGGAGTCGTTGCCATTAAGTAAATAGTATTCTTTTATGGATATGCTTTTGGATTATTTACAAAATTGTGGCTGTCAAATATCTGAAAGTAAGGAAAAATCCAGAAAAGATTCTCAGAAAATTTTTTGCCAGCTTTTAATTTATGTTGAATATACGCAAAGTTTTCTCTTAAACATCAGTTATATTAAATTTACGTTTATTTTCTGAAAATATGTTAGCTCATTGAGGGAAATTTGCATAACTATATGTATCTCTAAAAATAAAGACGACTTCTCTCTGACAAGAATGTCAACATTCTAACCGTCAGGATTGATATTTTCCAAAGTAAGTATTCAATTGTTTACTTCAATTTGCATCATCAAACATTTAATTTTTAATCATATGATTTCAAAATTTTCAGATTTAGGATTCAGTTTATTTTATTTTGCATGTAAATTGCATGTAAAAATAACTAAGTTTTTTAGAGTTTAAAATAGTTATTGATGTCCGTAAAGGTCATTCATCATATACTAATTTAGATGTGTGATTACATATTCATATTTAGCTGATTTTCACTGCTCAACTGTTAAAGTTTTTCTAGGACACTATAATTAACAAGACCAAAATTGATAAATAATTTATATCAAAGTTATTAAACAGAAAAAAGCACAAACTCTTTCCTAGTTGCTAATTTTGTTGGAATTGATTAACAAATTTTTTTTAAAAGCCTTTGCAACCTTTTTTCATTTAGAATTTATTGAAAATCTTCATGAGATTCAATTATTTTCAATACTTAATGAATTTTTAGTATAATTAAGAAGCTTAATATTTGAAACTGTGATTATATTAATTATTTAATTATAATTTAAAAGCTGAATACTTTCGTGAATTTTATATTACTAAAATAATGCTTGTTTTATAAATAACTCAAATTTATCAAAATAATTTAACAAGAAAAATTTGTTATAGGAATCGATTGACAACGGAATCGAATTTTGTTGTCGTCGTCCAAATTGCATAGTTCAGGGGATAAGGCTTTAAAGAAAAGTTAAAAAATGTAAGCGTAAGTGTTTTTTTTATATACGTAATTTAGATCATAGCAATTGGGAAAAATTAAACAAATATAAAAACAAAATTAATTGCAATTAGGAAAGATTAGTTACATACATAAATACATATACTACATCCATATATAAAACCATCATAAAGTTTATAGTGGACATATTTGCGTTTGCTCTTCTATCAGTTTAAATTAACCATGTAAGCCATGAATTTGTTGTTGTTGCTGTTTTTTGTTTTCTTGTTTTTTTGTTTTTTTTTTACTAAGCAAGTGTGCAACGAACCATGATGAATTATTTGGGCTTATTATTAAATATAGGCCTGAGCCTAATATTTTGCTCTAGGCAATAAATTTAACAAAATCAAACATGTAAAAATTTATACAAATTAAATATATATATACATATATATATAAGAGGAGAAGGGGCTATTAGGGCAATCAACTTAGCAAAGTTTCTTCAATAAAGCTAAAACCTGTCGCCACTGTGGACCCTTCATCTTAAACCAAACAAATTTTTATCTAAATCAGCGGGAGATTTTAAATGTAGGTCGCTCGTGATAGCAAATAAATAATTTTTTCCTATTAATTCAGTTATAATAGGCGAATTTCTAGTATTAGATCAGATCGCGCATGTTTAAATTTTCTATGTATTTACCTTTAAATGTACATATAATTTTTTTAATAGTAATTAATGCTTGGGTGTATTTTAAGAGTTCTCTATTTTTTAGAGGCTAATTAAAATGTTAATGTTTTTTTGTTTGTTTTTTAAATTTTTTTCTTTAATACTTAAGTAAAACAAATCTGAGAAATATCTTATTTATCAGATTTGAAAAAAAATTTTTGTAACTGAATTACATATATTTACAATTAACTCAAATTTTATAATTTATAATAGAAAATCTGAACGAACTTTTGTAGATCCTCAGAAATCGTTTTCGTTATTAACATAAGTTGAAAGACTAAAACGCAATTAATTTTTTGTTTTTTTTATATGGCATTGAATTTGCAAAAAATTGATGATGCCGACTTTTGAATACAAAAAAGAGAAAAAGCTTTGTAAATTTTTTGACACAAGGCCTCAACTAATAAATTTATCATCATAATAAAATCTTTCTGGTGTGTCTTTTTTATAGTTCGATCGGCTCTTAATCTTAATAGTAATCTAACAACTTTTTTTTATATTATATTGCGAAGCTTATTGCCTTTGGCGTCTAAATTAGGCTGCTATAAACAATTTCCGATCTTTAAAGGAGTGGTATATGTACAATATATATATTAACAAGCCTCTTAGTGTAATCCATAGTTAAATAGGTATTAAGGATAGTTTTAAATAACGATAAAAAAAAGAAAAACTAGAATTATTTTATATCTTTCCAGTGTTTTATTTGATATTTAAATGAGAGCTAAATTAATATTAATAAAAATTTGAGTAAAGATAGTATAATTCTGTTATACGACAAAAACTTGGTTATAAATATTTGAATTGCTGAAAAAAGATAGTGCCATCAAAGGTCCTTTTACATTGTATTAAACAGTGAGGAACTATGTTTTCGAGATGTTATAACGTTCGAAAAAAAAACACTTTACATTATATTGGACTCAGCAACACGATTTCAAACTTCAAATAAAAACTGCTTTTAGCTCTTTTGAGCAAATTTGCCTAAAATTCATTGAATTGCTGTCAAATGGATATCAATCTCCTTTAATACATATGCATAAAAAATCATTTTAATTTTGCTTAAAGCCTTGTACAGACCAAAGCGAATTTTATTCGCTAGGCGCCTAAGATCATAAAAAGGCCATAGCTAGAAGAAAAATGTTTGTTTCATGAGGATCATTTATAACACTAAAAGGACACTTTATAGCCTTCAAAATTTTTGTTGTATTTTTGATTTCAGTTCTACTTGAAATTTTTATGTTTTACTTTAGTTGTACTTATTCTAAAAGGGATGGGAAATAATGACTTTATTACTTTTATGCCTGGGACTCACTAGCGCTTAGCGACACAAAATTTAGTGCTAAATGCTAATGAGTCCATTAGTCTTCACTGATGTTCCACTCCACTGGTATATAAAAAAAACTCTCCATTTTTACTGTGCTAAGTCGTCTCCACACGCTAAGCGCTAGTGAGTCCCAGGCATTAGAGGTACACCAAAAATTTTGAAGGCCACAAAATGCAAAATAAAGAGAAATATTCTCACTTTTAATAAGAATATTGGGGACTGCCATCAGCAATGAAAAAGCAGCAATGCTGAAAATGATTTCAAGGCAATAATAATATATATATTGTATTTATATTACATATGTTTCCTCTGTATTATTCAAACATAAAGAGTTACATTTTTAAATATTAAATATTTATGTCTTTTCATTACATTTATTGTACACCGGATGTGTGTTTAAATATATATTTCTAAATTCTAAACGCAATTATACTGGTAGTTTTTGTCTGACGGATGAGATTTATAGTTTTACTTTTGGATATATACATATATATTCAAATCTTTAAACATATCTATACATATGTTTAAGCTACATACATAATCTTTTAAAGCCATAAACTTTTATTTAATTTTACCCGTTATCTAATCAAAAATTATGATTTCAATTACGCATTTTGTTTTGCACCCCATATAAATTTGTATCTGTTACATTTAGAGGTTAATATCATTTCTCAAAAAAAATTCTAAGCTTTGCGCACATAGTTCTTATTTAATTTTAAGCCAGAAAAAAAACAACAAACCAAATAATAAAACAAACAAATAATATTAAAAAAAAACGTGTCCGCATGCTAACAAATTGATAAATATTGCCAAAAAACATAATTAAAATTCAGCTACATATTTACCATTTATACCTGGAAAACACGCTTCATTTATTGAACTTTCATTAAATTAAATTAGCGGCCGTTTAGTAATTTGAACGTTTTATTTTTTTTAGCTTTCTTATGGCTTTTTTCAAATTTGTTGAAGAGCAACAAACCTTTTCTTCTTTGATCATTAAAAAGCACATGAAATAAAATGACATGCGAGATACAAAGTCATTGCGCAGTTTTGATTAGAATTGTTATTACACGTGGCGCACTTCCTGTACTTTCCCTTTACCTTCTTGCATTGTGAATGTCAATGTACGAAAAAAAAGAAAGCTTGATTGTGCGCATTTCTTTGAAAATATCCCTTGGAATCCTGTAGCAATAAAATTTACCACACATACATTAACAAGTATGTGTATTTTTTTATAAAAAGAATCCTATACATTAAAAATGATATAAAACAAGGTTTTCAATTAAGTGTAATATATACAATATATATATATATATATAAACTATTGAAATTATATTATAAAAATATAAAAATATAATCTCTAGCAAATATATGCAAGAGATTTTCAAATTTAATATAAATTTTATTTGTAAAAAACATTCATAAATATTTATGAATTACAAAAGTAGCAATAGTACGTAATTAGTATAGGTCTCAACAATAAACAGAATTCCTTAACCTAATCAGAAAATGCGCTTAGAAGTTTAAGAACGAACACAAATTTGTTTTGATTTAGTACAACAATTTTATCAGCATCTAGTACAATTACCTTTTGCATTAAAAATTCATGCTACTCAAGCTACGTCATATCAAAATGCCAACAAACTGCACACAATCAAATAGATTTATATATAAAAAAAACTTTTAAATGAAAATGAGCACGTTTCATCAGCTGATAAAATATATTTAAGGTGTATGTGTTCATATTGGGTTAATATATACAATATGTATATAAATTTATATATATTCATATAGCACGTGTATTGGTTTTAAAAAAAGTGGCTATGTTTATTTAAGATATTCAGCTGTTTTATTATTAGTGGTGGGGCTGAAATGAACAGCTGATTTTTGTACTTCATGTTTAGTATCTTCGTCTGTTTGTTGAATTCAGTTCACAATTAGCAGTTGAATCTTATAGTTTGTCATTTTGAAAGTAAATTACGGTAGTCAATTTTTTTTGATTCCAAAAAAAAATATAGAAAAAAAAATTCTTTGTACGGTTCATTAAAATCCCTAAAACTGGTTTTTGGATTTTTAAATCAATTTTCTTTTATTATAAAATTATATATATAAAAATTAAAATTGTTTGGTTTTTTGTTTTGTGTAACTATAAAGAGTCCAAATTTATTTTTTTTAAAGTCGGTTAATAAATTTGAAACATTTGTGACTGTATAAAAAAAAGACTTGGATAGCTGAAAGCTTAATTTGCTTGGTAGTGTTGTAAAAATATAAAATAAATTTTGCATTTAGAAATCAATAAATAGTGCAAAAGACACCATTTTGATGGAATTTTGCTATTGATTTTAGTATAAAGTCTGGTTACATCTTGTTTAGTGACTAGTTCCATGCACAAATAGCAAGACAAAAAGGGCATATCATCCGTCTTGTTGTATCCTTAGCTATAAAAACAGCTGAATAAAATTTGTTGTTGTTTTAATTTTACATATAGCAGCAACATCAGTTTGGATGGTTTTTTGAGTGGTGTATTTTTTCTTTTTGTTTTAATTAAAAGTGAAGTGTATCTTGACTGAGAGACAATATATGTATATAAACATTTTTTAAACCAATTATTTAGTAAATTTATTTCTTAAAAAGAACAAAAAAAAAAAAATGAACTTTTCTTTGAAATTATTTTATTTAAAAACAACAACAAATGTCAAGTTATTGAGATACATTTTAAATAGAATATTTTAAGATTTCCCAAACCAGAGTAAAATACGCACATTTATGGAAAAATTGTTTTGTTTTATTTTCTAAAAATTTTTTTTGCAAATAAACTAAGCAATATTTTAATAATAATTATTAAAATTAATTGATAAACTAGTTAAGTGTATGTTTAAAATTTTCATGTATAAACTTGAAATTTTCTTAAAAAATTTTTCTACAATCTACTACGTAGGACATTTTGAGTGTTGTGAATAAAATTTAAAAAGTTGTTTTTTTTGTGGGAATAAACTAGTCTTGAGCTTTTTTTTTATATTTGGTAAAACTAGTATATATATTTATATATAATTAAAATTTTAATATGGTACCACAACATACACAAGATACAGCCGTTACTCCACCATCTCCCGCTATTGGGGTTGTTGGAAATATGATTGGCGGTATTAATGGAAATTTAACAAATTTATCACAATCAAATAATTCACGGTCAACGATCTCACTTGCCAACACAAATGGAATCATTTTTGGTTCCCAGCTAGTGGATATCAATTCAAGTACGCCGTATTCTGATGCAACTCAGGTAAAAAATTTCATATTAATAATAAAACAAAAAACAAAACAAAATAATTAACTTGTTATTATATTATTTTTGGTGTTTTTGTTTTTTTTTTATTATGTTTGTTTTTTAAGTATGAAAATAATAAAATAAATATAAGAGAATAACAACAATAAAGTACAACGTTAAAGTAAACTCGCGCCTTTTCTTACAGACTGGTTAAACTGTACATTTTTCATTTCGCGCGCGAATTTAACTTGAAAGCCTGCTTATATATGTATATATATATATATAAATTCTATATAAAATTGTGTTTCGTACTTGTGCAAAAAATTTTTCCAAAGAATCGAGCGCGAATATAACCAGCTTAAAAGGTGGACGCCAGTTTGTCTCGTTAGGTGCCAGCTATTTTGTCAAAAATTTGATAACTGCTGTTGGGGCATTGTTATTTTGTTACTAATTAATTTTTTAGTTGTTTGTTTAATTATTTTACGTTATTTATTTTGTTTTTATTGTTAGTTTTTTGTTGTTGTTATTTTTGTAATTTTGAAAATTTTAAGATATTTTTAATATATAGAATTTTGCTAATGTAGGGTATATTGAAGTGTAATATAAATTTTTTTTTGTCAAAGATTTTTATTTTAATTGTTTTGAGGTTGATTAAAATTTCGCTTTTTGGCAGTAGTTTTAATGCTTTATGATTCTGGAAAATAAAAACAATGAATCCCTTAATAACATATTTTAAACACACATCCCTTTCTGATTGGGTAATATTACCGGTTTAAAGAAAATCATTAACCTCGGCCCCCTGGTACATATTTGTCTTAAGTTTACTTTTGTTTTTATCACAAACTGATTGCATATGCCTTCAGCTATACTATCCCGATATTTGGAGTGTTGAAAATTTTTTTTTATGTTTTGGTCATAAATTTTTATTCGTTAATATATTATAGAAAAGAAAGAAGAATCTATTCTCAATTGTTAATAAATTTGGCTTATATGTACAAAAATTTAATTTATTTAGTTGCTCATGTATTTTTTCTATTGATTAACATCAAATTTCTAAAATGAGTATCAGTATATTTTTATTGAGACTTATATAGACAAAAGTTTTACAAAATGCCTTACACTAGTAAGAAGCACATTACACAAGGGTAACTGGCCCGATATGAAATTCATAAAAAAAAAAATTGAAATGGAACATCCGAAAAACGAATGTCAAAAATTTTTAGAAGCTTTTTCAATTCTGTTCATTTCTGTTGTTGTTGCTGCTGCTGCTGCTTTTAAAGCCGTCCATCTTCATCTAAAGGGGCCAACTGACAGATGTCAGTTATACACACGTCCAAAATCATGTTTTTACTTTTTTTTTGATATCAATAAAATCTTCGTCCTGTTTAAATTTAAATAATAACCAAGCTGCTGTAAATGGACCGAATTTGTGTAATTTTTTTTTGCTGTTTGTTTTTTAAATTTATTAACACGTCAAACTTGGACCACAAAACTTAATAAAAATATCAAGTGAAATTATAGAAAAAGATGTTGAATTTTATGTTTGACTATTGTACAATTTATTAAATTTTCTTTTTATATCCTAAGATGGGGTCCATCAAACTGAAATGAGTAAAATTTATTTTTTTTATATTTCTTTTAGATAGTAAAAAGACGAGAAATATTTAAATAAATTTTATCACCTAAAAATATGAAAAAATTTTTTCTTATTTTAAGATATATTAAAATAAAAACCGGAAATTTATATTAATAATTTCGCGTACCGTTAGCCCTTGAAACTTTTGTTTTTTCAATAGAATTTTTATTTTTTGAATAAATTTGGCATTCAATAGTAAATTACGTAAATTTATTGATTCTTGCTTGTTTTTTTATATGTAAGGTTGTTAAATTTCCGTTAAATTATGTACAAGCAATTTTTTGTGTTTAGAGTCAATTATGGTGACAATGTGATAAAATTTTATTTTTAATATGTTTATTTTAGTATCTAAATTCTTAGATATAATTGATTAATGATTATATGATTTTCTGGTGAGATAATAAGAATTCGTTCAGACTACTAGCTGAGAAAGAAACTGGCTAGAATTTTGCGAGAAATGTGATATTTATGAAAATTAAAATGTTAAAAATGAAAATGTTAAATGTTAAATGTCAAAAATGCTAAAATGCTGGTAAAGAAATGGTTTAGGTTTTCAAAAACGATATCAAAGTTGTTGTTGAGAGCATTGCATGCTCTAAACATTTTCGCGTAGCGATAGCAGACGCAAAAAAATTTAAATAGTTTTTTCGTGCATTTGTAATGTTCATAAGGTTAAACCGATTAATCAAATAGATAAAGTTTCTGGATTTTTTTTTTATTGTTTTTGAAAAAAATTACAAATTTTAAATTAAAGATATTGTAAAATTTAATTGATGCTATTCTATTCGTTAACTGCCGAAAGATGTAAAACATATTTTGTACATTTCAAAGTAGATTAATTATTATTGATTCATTTTTCTTTTTCTTTTGTTTGTTTATAACTTTTAGTGTTTACTTTTTATTTTAATATTTCTCTTCTGGAACCAATTTTGCATATATCCTACACGTCCAGCTAACTAACGGGGTATTTTCTTTAAATTAGAATCTGTCAATGCTTTCGTACAGCTGAGCTGTCTCATTACTCAGCTGGACACGGATTCCTACACAATGTTTTCTGCTTCGCTTATTTTGCTTTTCTGATCTAGCTGCTTAAGAGGGGTGGGTAGAAATCTCTTCCTTCTGTATAGTGTTTCGACGAATCTGTGTAAATTTTCTTTTATTTTTATTTTTAATAATAAAAAAATGACAAAAAATTTACAAAATATTTCATTAGATTTACTTTAACTATATCTCTGAAAAGAAACTTTTAACTGTTATCCTTTTAAGTATTTATCATATTATTTGTTCATGAAACAATAAATTAATTACATAAAATACTAATTAATATCAAGCAGAGATTATATTTTGAAATATTTTAAATATAAAGGGCTGCATTTTTTGTATATATATAAAACTGAAAACTAACTGTATATATATATATAATCTATAATATCCAATTTAAAGAAAAAGATAACAAAATTTTCTTAAGTATTATATCAAATACACAAAATTCCTTACAAAAGGTTATATAAAGCTTTAACTGGAAAGGATTTAGAACACATTAAAGATATAATAATTAATTCTCTAAGCGCAAACATTTGTACAAAATTTATGCCTGACTAAAATAGTGGCTTAAAAAGATTTCTCTATTCCCGTGATTCATTTGATATACATATATATATTAAAAATTATTAACTTTTGTAGAATGATTATAAAAATTTTCTTGTTTCTTTATTGAACAAAAAACAAAACAAAATAATAAATACTTAACTGAAAAATCTTGAAACCATTAATTTATGTAGAAAATCCATTTTAGACATTTTAATTGAGATTTATTTTGACAGTTAGAAAATCTTTGGATGAAATCGATCGATGATGATCTAAATTTATGTATGAACAGAAAAATACAGTAGCTAACTCATTTGCATATAGTTTCTATACACACCCAAAAGATGCCAACCAAAGCGATTATTCATTTTTGTTTGTTTTGTGTATTTTATGCTGGGCTTTAGGGCGAGACAGAATTTTTAATAAGATTGGTGAATAGAGTCGTTTCTCCTCGAATGACAAGCTGTATATGATTTATATGTATGTATCTAAAATAATTCTATATATATACATATGTGTATATATTTTTATTTATATTGTATATTTACTAGCTGTTATCCATGGTCCAGAGCTTATAGAGCTTCACTTAATCATATAATATATTTAGATCATCAACATACTCGTTTTAATCCTCTTACCGGCCAATGGGTTTTAGTTACTCCCCACAGAATGAAAAGACCATGGTTCGACAAGAAAAAGAATTACAAAAAAATGAAATTCCAGAAAAATATGTAAGCAAGAAGAAAAAATTTGTTACAGTTTACAAACGTTTCCAAAAAAATGAAAGACAATAATTTCTTAAAGTTTTTATTTCTGGATTAATTTAATTAATTTTAATAATAATTTACTCTAATAAAAAGAAACATGATTGCCATAAACCTGGAGGGCTACAAGGACCAAAAGGATTACATGATTAGGATTAGGATTGATTAGGATACCTTGTTGTAATAATTAATTCACAAATACTTAAATTTCCATAGGTTAATTGTTTACGGTTCTTGACGCAGTACTTGACAGTTATACTTGACGCAGTTATAAATGACACCCAAAAAAATAAATTAATGAAAAAATCAAAAGAAATATATTTTTTTATAATTTTTAATTAGAAATTTTCAAAACAGTTTAATCAGAAATATTTTTTTTATAAAATTATGATTTACGGCCGATTTCACAGCTCAAGTTTAAACTTTAATCTCCGTTGAGTTCCTCAATACGAGTTTAAACTCTAAATATTGACACTTAATTTTGTAATGGACTTTTATTTATGCCATATATATTTTATTTATTGCAAGAAGATTTCTTGGTATGTAATTCTTAATTTGTTGTCATTGTATGGTTTCACTTGAAAATTGCTAATATTGAATTATTAAATTTAGCTCAATATATAAAAAAAATACAGTATTTTTTTATAACACAGTGTCAACTCATCTAACCAATTAGAAAATTCAATTTAAAGATAAAAAATAGTGCAGTAAGGAATATGTGCATCAATAAGTTTATATTTGAAGAACTATTGTGTTCGTAATAGGCGTTTCACACAGGCTCTCATATTGCAATTGAAATATTACAATATATTAGAGGAGATTGAATTTTCCATACAAAACAAAATAGCGGAATCGAAATTGTAATATCAATTCTGTGTGAAACCCCTTTAAGTAGGTAGGGAAGTAAAAAATTTTTCTGTAGAACATACAGAAAAAAAACCATCATAGCTATGCTATAGCATGCATGCATAGGTATTTATGCTTTTCTTCTAGCAGTCATTCAGTCATTATGACTGGATTATATTTATATTTTATTCCCTAATTTCCTACTGGAAGGATCGTTAATCTTTGGCCATCACACTTTTAAACTTAAGAAATTTTAAAGTATAAAAAAATTTCTTAGGTCATTAAATTTGAGGAAAAAAATACTTATTCGGTTAAGATTAAACAGGTCAGACGCATTTTAATATTTAAAAAAATCCCTGAAACATTTTTGTTCCAATCTGATCGTTTTTTTTCTCAAATGCTTCAAATGCCCACGTGGTATTTTTTGATTGATTGATTGGTACTGTTTGATTTTCTCTTTGGCAGGACCTTTACATATATAACGGTATATACATATCTACTGTTCTTGTAATAAAAAATTCAAGCATATTGCAAAAACTAAATTTTCATAATTCAGACATTTTATTCAGATCAATTACTTGAAAAGAGACTAAACCAAACCACATATAGAAAATTTCAAAAAAACGAATAAACAAAAAAAATTTGAAATCGTTAATACCACACAAAAAACCATAAAGGAAAAAGAAGTAAATTATGCATAATTTTTCCATCTAGTATCGTGTGCAATGTAAAGAAGCACAAAGCAACACACAATGTAAATTACCGTCACAATTCAACAGCGAAGGCCAAACAAGAATGGCTTTGCAAAGAGTTTAGCACAAACACAACAAAGTGACACGAGGTCAAGGTCTCTGGCTAAGAAAATTATTTTTGCAGCTATCAATTTTTGCTTTTTAAATGTTATATAGAAACTTTTGCATAGCTATAACAAAAAAAAAAAAAACAACAACAATAATCAAATTATTAAAGTAAACATATACATACAGAAGTTATATATGCCTACGATTAAGGTTCAATATTAAAAACAAAATTAAAAAACGGCAAACGACTTTTAATATAACAATAAAGTCGCGATAGGTTGTTAACCTTCTGCGCATCTATTTATAGTTATACATGTGGCCCCATGGCGGTTTATATGGTACCCAATTAACCACTTATTTGGATCAAAAATAAAAACTAACAAACAATAAAAAAAAACGGAGCACTGATGAAAAAAATATTTTGTTTTAAATTGGAGGCAAACATATTGGACAAAACTGTTGCGCTTGGATACTAGTCTTATAATTTAAGCTTAATCTCCTCCTTCCACTTTAAGTTCCTTTTATTGTTATAACTTTTTTTCTTAATCAATTCGAATATATATGTACATATGTATTTGTTTGCTTAGAACGTGAATGATGAAGTTTTGATTTGGCTCTTACAATCAAGGTACTATGTCTGAAAATTTTAACAAGGTTATCAATCTTCTTCATTTAAAATTTATCAAAATTCTAAGTTGGATATTATTGAATTCTAATTGAAATTAATGTAATCAGATAAATAAAAATTAACAAGGATTCTTTCTATTTGTGATGTAGTTATGACAAGTTTTTTTGTTTGTGTTTAATTAAAATTTTAATAGTTGTATCTGTATTAGTAGTGGTAGCCTGAAGGTTAAACTAAACTAAATAATGGCTATTGATATTAATAGATCTTTGTTAGCAGTAGTAAAAGCAATTTTGAAATCAAATTATATTGTTATCAATGTATGTCCTGTAATTGATAATGGCCAGGAGCACATGATGTCGGCATCTGCTATTTGTTTTCGACGAGAGAAAAGAAAAGAAAAGAAAGTTTGAGTTTCGAATTTCCGAAATTGTGCAAAATAATTGCATGAGGTAGAAATTTTGTTCCCTCTTTTATTAAAAAATATTTACAGATTCAAGTGTAGTGGGCTTTATAGTTTAATTTTATTGTACATCACGTGATAAGCTAGACACGGCAGCTAGCCTCACGTGCGCGTACATATTATCACTATTTTAAAGGACATTATATTCAACTCCTTTCCTAGTTTCTATTTAAAGACTTGTTTAGATAATGTAAAACCAATGGACCCGTCTATATTTTTACAGTTTTTTTCTGTTTTAATTATTTCTTGATGGCTGCTAATTTTGATATAACTTCGTAGTTGTGAGTTAAAGCTATTTAGCAATCCATTTCGTATGGAAGACTGTGGAAAAGAGAACTTGACATCATTTTTAAATCCACTCACCTATGCTCGCTACAAAATAGTCCTAAATGTGTTATCAATCATCCCCAAAGTCTAATTTACACGATAAATTTTTGTAACGAATTTCAGCTTAGAACTATTTCCAGGGCATAAAATTTAAACACTCTAAAATTACTTTCGAGTGCTTATTCGTCACGTGAATCTAATTTACAAGAAAAATTCAATGTTTAGATCATTCAAAAATTGTGAGTCTACGAAGTTTAATATAATCGAAAGTAATCTTTAGATATTAGATTAAAGGCTTTTAGTATAAAATTTTATTAAAAGCTTAAAGATTCCTTATATGATTTTTTTTGTTTTTTTGGATCAGGATCCGTACCTATAGGAAGACTAGGGATCCATTAACACAAATAGAACTATTTTTTAGTCATGACGATGACTTTCTTGGGAAAAACATCAATCAATTTTATTCTAGAATAGCCTGGCTACTTTTTGTATTAAAAAGTAGCTCTTGATGAATTTTTCACTTGTTCATTTTTCCATCATAAGCACTCAGGAATTCTAATTTGAAATAGTCATTGATGGGATCATAAGAAATATTTCCAAACAATTAAAGAATCTCTCAAAGTGAGTTTCACATTTAAAATAAAGGAAAAACTTTACCACCTGCTGATTGAATATAGCAAAAATACTCCTGAAGAGTGCTAGGTGCCAGCTTTCTTATCGGTCGTACCAGGTGCACAAAATTATTTTTTAAATTTGGCAAAAGACTTTCTTATGGATTTCCTATTTTAAAAACGCCGTTTATTTATTCAGTAATCTCCTTTTGTTTTTAATACTTTGTGATCTCATTAAAGTCAATACAAATAATTTTTCACAGAAAGACACAGTTTTCCCTAATTTCCTGATGAAAATTCCTTTTACTTTTATTATATATAAAATTGCTTTAATGAAGCTTTTTTGGTTCTTGTTGTTTTGTGACAGCTTTGCTAATTGCAGCCATTAAAGTTGAAAGATTAATCAGATTTTTTTTTATTTCAATTTTTCAATTAAAGTTTTTAGTAAAATGGCAAATTTGAAAAAAATAAATAAACAGCAAATTGTTACTTCCTTTTGTTTGTTTTTTTTTTTAAATTAACTTTAGCAAAATGTTTAGTTTTTTAAAATATTGCTCGTCATTTAAGCTTTCCCTTTAAGCTGTAGCCTATAATTAAGAAATTTCTTTCTAATTATATAGCTCTAGTATTTCTTTTTATTGAATTACAAAAAATCTAAATAGTCCTTTATAAAACAAACAAAAATTAAAATTTATTTTTTTCTAAGTAGCCCTTCAAATTTTCAGACTCAAAACTTTATCCGGATATTTAAAATCTTACCATAATATAACATTAAAGAGATTTAAAGCTAAAAAATAGCAAAAAGAAACGTACCAACTCATTTCATTGTTAATTGTACTAAATTGCAAATTTTTGTAAAAGCTTTAGGCAATTTTCTTTAATTAACACAAATATTCAGTAGCACAGATTGTTTTTATGACTGTCGTAGTTCGATTAAGGAAGATTAAAGGATTCTAAGTAAAAAATTTACTAAAGACTTACATTAAAAGCTTAAATAAATTTAAATATTTTCAAGTGGGAAATTTTTGTTTCTGTTTTTTTTTTTTTGAGTTTTTTGTTGTTGTATTTTTTTAAGCAATCATAGCAGGACTTTTAAATATCCTTGAGTATTTGGGACATTTTGTGTCGATAACGTTTCAAACTGAAATTTTTTTTTGTTTGTATACTATTTCAACCCTAGAACTGATTATGCACGAATAAGTCTTAGTTTTTTATTTTTCACTCGTTAAGCAATGAGTGTTTACTGATAAACAAATTTACAAAAAAAATCAAAATTTAAATTTTAAATCACTTATAATTTATCATCATAAGGAGGTTAATTATATTTAGAAAAAGAAGAAAAGTTGATGAAAAAAAATATAGCAAATGGACACGTTAATTGTCCAGTAAATATTTTTTGGTACATCTGTTAAATACATTACAAATTTTAATGTTTACATGCTTTACAGCAAAAAAAAGCAAAAATATTCGACAATACTTAAATTTAGGTCAAGGAGGATTACTTTGTTTTTTTGGATGCTTTTAAATGATTTGAATACACATCGGAAAAAATAAACATTTTTTAGGTTAGTAGACTAAAGTGAAAGCTTTAGTAAGGCTTATTGTAATTTGTTTTATTTTTACGAAAATTTTAAATAACAAAAAAATTTATTAAAAATTTTTGATTTAATTTATTAATTTATTTGTATCCTAGATCCTTAGTCGTGTACAACATTTAAGAAGCTTATATTAGAGAATTACAAGAAGCATACATGAAAAACCAATTAAATATTTGTTTCCCTTATTTTATTTAAACTTCCTTAAGAGTATCTAAAAACGTTTAAGGCCTTTTCTATCCTTTATCTTGAAGCAATTGAAAACTTAATATTGTAACAAAATGTTCATTTTTTTAGGGTTTGTTGTCTTCAATTTAAAAGACAAACATGTACCCGAATTACTTCTGTATTTTGTGAATTTATCTTTAGAAATATTATTACAAATAGAATTATGTTTGTTAATTAATTTCCTTTTATTTAAAATTGGTTTGTGAGTTTTATTAAATAAAACAAAGAAGAAAATTCTTTATATCAAAATAAAATGTTTTTGTTTTTGTTCACCATTTAAGATCTCTAAAATTAAAAAAACTAAATTGATTTAATGCAAGTGTTTTCTTTCGTTTTTGAGTTTTCCAACTGTAAATTTCCTGAGGCATTAGTCTGTCTGTATATTTAAAGGAGAATACTCTCTTGAAAAACAAGCATTTAATTTTAGAACTAATGAAAAGACTCCACCCTGCCTAAAGAAATTTCAAGTTCGAAAACGGAGCGACAAAAAAATGCTTAGTTGTTCTTAACTACGATGCGCTTGATAAATAAGAACAAAGCTCAATAAATACATCTTCGTATTCACTAGACATGGCTCCCTAAAAGTATTTTTTTGGTTTCTGCGACTCCAATCACCATTAAAAAGAAGGCATTCGATGAGAATTGTTCTTTGAACCGAGCACGAAAGAAATAGCGAGACAGAGAGAGAGATGTGAGAGAGTGACTAGGACTGAGATTAAGGCCGAGATATCGGTCAGGCCTTAATAGTTCATTTTTTATATATTTTTACAGGATATCATTGTTGTTTTTAATTGCAAAAAAAAAATTACTTTTGTCCGATTTTCACATCTTAACAATAATTTTTATTGTTCCCCAGCCAGGAAAAAGTTTTTCCTTTCTAAATTATAACTTGTTATTCCTCAAAAAATTTTATGTAATTTAATTTTCTTAGTTTAGCTTTTTTATTTAGTTTTTTTCTTTTTAAAATTTTTATTATTCACACTACAAATAAAGTTATAATAATTAAATATGAAATTGTTGATAAATTTTTTATAGCGATTTTATCAAATCATTTAGGAATCCTCTATCCACTAATATTGGTGATTTTTTTTCCTTTAATTTGATATAGAGAAAGTTTACTAGTTCCCAGTTGTTTTGTCTTTCTTCTATTTAATATCTGCTCAATATTACGATTGAATTGTCTATAGAATAATGGCTGGCTTTCTTGACTTCCAATTTAGAAATGATGCTTACGATGACCTATTAAAATGATGGCGTCAGAATTGTGAAAGTTTCATTTGGTATTATCATCTTTTGAGACATTTTAGTGTCTTCCAGTATAGTTTAACTTCAATAACCAAAAAGACGAGCTATACAAATTGGACTATATACAACTTAGGGTCAGATAGATAGCATAGTCATTCTTGGCATTGTTGTCATCAACAAATATTGATGACAATCAATTGAGGGGGAACTTAAAATATATATATATATATATATTTGAAGCCCCTGTTTGTTTGTGTTTTGACCTTTTCTAATTAAGTTAATAGCTGCCCGTCTTCAGGAAATTTTTAAAGCATTAACGGATGCGAGCAATTATTAACACAAAATTACAATTTGTTCGAATTAGTAGAAAATGAAGTGTCATCTTTGAGATACAATGGCATCATTAAGTATTTTTTTAAAAAATTTTCTTTTTGTTTTTTGTTTCTCAGTGTTTTTTTTTTTTAAGTTTGAAGTTTTATATTTTTTAGGGTCAATTTAATTCGAAAGTTAAATTAAGATGTGTTCATTTCATAATTTCTTCTTGCATTTAAGATCTTTAGATCTTTAGATTTAGATTAAAAATATTTGATTTTAGATCTTAAATACCATTTAAAAAAATTAACAAATCCATTATGTAATAATAACAGGGTTAAATTTATTTAGAACAATAAGACAATAGAATTTTTAATAACTATCAGCTTAAAAATATTAAAACCCAATTATTATAAATATTTTTTTCTAGTTATAAAACTTAAAAATTTGAAATCATTTTCGATTCTATTTTGCTTTTTAAAGATTTCTGGATCAGCGATTTTATGATACTTATTATTAAAATGTTTATAAAATTAAGACAAATTTTTGATTTTTGATGAAATTCAGTGATATTTAAGCAACAATAGAATCTTATTTGTTTGTAAGTTTGAATTTATCATAACTAGACCATTTTTAAAATATCTCAAAATTATTTGAATGAAAAGTTTTTAAGTTCTTTTCTTTCAATTTCATATCTGGATATTTTTTGCCTTCGAATTTATGGAATTAATAAGTGAATAAAAACTAGTGAAAATGGCTGCTTACTAGCATTATAATTTGGTGAAAGGTGTTAATACTATATTTTTATTATAGTAATAGAAATTTTTGTTTGCCAAGCTTAGACGTGATTTTCTAAAAATTTAAAAAATCGTGTCAAGTAAGGGAAATTCTTGTTTTTGTTTTTTTTTTTTTGATTTTGTTGTCCAAAAAACAAAAGCTCATTTGATTATTTACATTATAAAAAATCTAATCGATCTATTGAAATAGTTCAATTACCTAAAATAAGACTTTTAATAGAAGTCATTTTACCGTTAGAAATAACAGTCCTAACAAAAAGATTTTGGAAAAACTAATAAAAAAACTTGCAAGTACCTTGAGATTAAAAAATTACATGTTCAATTTTCTACTCTCAAGCCTGCCATTCCATTTAATTTACATTGAACGAGAGAGTCGCTTGATGAGTTGGAAAAAATAGTGAATAGCCCCTATAAGAATATTTTAAGACGAAAGCCTTTTTAGTATCAAGAATTTGAAGAATGAAATGTAAGCATACAGTTGTCATATGTAGTCATGGATAAAACGCTTTGGTGTGAATGGTTTTTAACGCGCTGTCTGCACCGTTTAACACTACGCTCAATAAAAAGAACAAAATTCAACAAATATACTGTCGTCTTCGTCAGACATGGCCCCCTATGAATTTTTCTTCACACAAAACACACAAACACAACACAATTGGGAGATTGAAGTAATTGCTTTATCTTCAAAGCCTTATGAAAAGTGCATAGAAAATTGGAAAATTGTTTTGTAAATCTTGACTAGGTTCCAAATTTAACCGTTTGCTGCCGTATTTCTTTTAGTTTTCTTACTTTTACTACTCAAAAGGTTAAGTATCAAAATATTGTCTGAATTATCTTATTTTTGTTTACTTCAAAAGTGAAGTTTTTTTTATAAGAAAACCATTTCTATTTTTTATTTACTAAAAAAATTGATTCTATCATCTGCTTCAATTTTTCTCCTTCCCAAATTGAAGATTTTTAATTAATTTACTTTTATTTAATTCAATTTTTTTGTATATTGTTTTTGCTTAATTGACACATAAAATAAATAATTTATTTATTCATAAAGATGTAAAAAATTTGAGCTCTAAATTAAATCATTAAAAATAATTATAAGATGAAAATCTGATCTAAGCTTTTTAGTTTTTTTTTTTTAGGTTTTATTTTTTTGTTCTATTCAATGGGACTAAATATGTGACATGTCTTTGCATGAAATTTATTTATTTTAAGGAAGTAACGAAGGTTAAGTCTTTAGAAATAAATTAATGGTTTTTATTTGTTTTTTTTTATAGACAAGATATCTATTAATATAATTATTTAACTGAACACATCTTTGCTTTAATTAAATTTGGCCTAGTTTGGAATTAGAAATACTTAAAACAGTAGCCATATTAATTTGGATTTCTTAACAGTAGTTAACTTAAGATTTATAGTTGTTGTTTTTGGTTTTTTTGTTTTCATTATCTGTTTATTTGAGTTTTTAAATTGAATTAATATCTTTTGGTATATTTGAAGTACAAAACCCCCGTTATACTCACTGTAGGCATTTTAACATAAATTTAAGATTGAAACGTACACAAATGGTTTAAATTTGATCTTTAATGTTCAAAATGAGAAAGCTGAATATAAAAAACTTTTTTGTCAAATTTGTTTCGCTTTTTAGATACAGCATCTTAAATATTACAATCTTATATTTAATCTATTGAAATTATGTTTTGTATATATGTATGTATAAAAAAATAATTTTCTTGAAATTGATAAATAATATGTTCTTCTATTTAATTATCTTTTCTTGTTCAGATTGAGATTCAGACATTCAAAATTATCTAGAATATTTATTTCTTTTTTTCTGTTTTTTATATAACATAAAAAGAAATATGTTCACAATGAAAATAAATGCAAAAATTTGTTTTTTCTTGGGTAAACAGAAAATAATAAAAATAATCCGTCTAGCCAAATTAAATTACATGCATGTAGCTAACCTTAGATAAAATCCTAATAACCTTAAACAGTAGTAAATAATTTTCAACAAAATTGTTTAGTTTCCTAGATTTCGTATTTGGATGGAATTTAAAAACATAGAAATATTCATATTTTTTATACTCACTAACAATCGAAAAAAGAGATTTTCAAAGATTTGTCTGCGTGTGTGTGTGTTTAAATAGAACCTTAATAGCTAACAAAACAACATTATAGAAGTTTTATTTTCTTAATTTTTCTATTTTATCAAACTTCCAGGGAAAATAATTTGATCACTTAAAGAAATTTAATATTTTGCCACTTTGTTCCAGTTCCAGTTTATTTTCTTGTTTAATGTGCTCAGGGGTTTTTTCTTTGTTTTTCTTTTCGTTTTTTTTTGCTAACAGAAACCATAATTCTACATGCAAAATTTGTATAGCTATTATTTGACAATTGTATTAAACCGCAAAACTCTTATTTCATGCAACTGGATATTTTAAATTTGATAGTTGATTATTTTAATGCCTCATTTTTGAATATATATGAAATCTTTTTTATAAAGTTTTCTAGCCAATTTTTGTCGATATATATTTATGTTCTAAAGATTTAATTTTTGTAAACGCAAAATATATTCTCAATTGAAAAGCTCTATGGAAAAAAATGACTTCAAAACTTGTTAACATGAAAATTAAGGAGAAACCCCTGTTGAGCTCTTTTTATTAACTTAATTAGTTTTGGTTACCCGACTCGTGAGAAATTTAAAAAGACAAAAAAAAAAAAAAAGAAATAACGAAAAACCAAACACAAAAGACAAGCAAGAAAAACTTGAAATTTGTAATCATAATCCTTGCTACCTTAATTTCAATACTAACAAATACCAAAAGAAATTATTTTGTATTCTATTTATAGTTTCGTATTAATTACTAAGGCACTAAAAAGGATAATTATAAAATAAATTTATTCAAATCATGTTGTTCATCTTATTAAGCTAATTGAGTGAACCTGTAAGTAATTATTATTGTGTAATTTTATGTATGAAAATTTTTGACAATGTGCCAAAATGAGGTTAAACATTTAACAGAGTAGTTCCTAAATGAATTTGATAAAATCAAAGTGTTTTAGTTGGATTTTCATTTAAATATCTTCCTACATTGTTTTAATTACAAAAAGAAAAAAAATGCCTTAGTAGTAAACTTCTTAGATAATATTTTCTATATTGGTAGTAGTAATAATAAATCGGCTACAATTTATTTTACTCCTTCATTTATATGTTATCCGAGTAGGGCAATCCAGTAAGAAAATTAGTTGAACTTTATCAAAAAAAGAGAGCTAATTTTTTGTCGTGATGGCTACTTTCTTGGGGAAAATATCAATGAATTTTGTTAATAAATGGCCGCAAAAGTCGACGAAATAGTGACTTTTTTCATTAAAATATGAATGAAAAGTAGCTATAACGGGTACTTTCTACATGCTGTATTTAATTTTTTTTAGTAGGGATGATTCATGCATGGGAAATTGACCGATAAATTATTTTCCTTACTGGATATATTGCTAAAAGTAAAATAACATTCAGACTAAATATCGTCCTTTTGAATTAGCTCATCACTGCAGGAAAAAGTGTCTTGCTCTCAAGGAGCAGTTGACTAGACTTCATACCTATGCCTATTTCATATTTATTGGGGAATGGCACACAAACGGTTCTTAATTCGCAAATTTTTAAAATTACAAGCGAAAAGTAAAAACAAATGAGAGAATGGGCAGCTTTTTTACTAACACAACAAACCAAAATTTATGCAAACATCAATGCGTCTAATTGTGTATTGTCTGGAATTAGATTTGAGCCAGGTCCAATAGTCGTGCTAATCCTCATTGTACAGCAAATAGAAAATCTTCTATTGAAAATTTATGAATTTGAAGAATACTTGTGTACCGTCCCTCATTCGCAAAATCTAAAGTTTGCAGTCGTTGATTTCTTTAATTATGGAATTTGTTAAAAAAGTATCGTACCTTGAGATAGGCCATATAAAGGACTTTAAATAATTTTCTATGAAAATAATTTTTAGTTAATTTATATTTAACAAATATATTATTAATTAGTTTTTTTACGATTCCATTTAGTCAAATACCATGATTTGTGCATAATTATTTAATTTATGCTACACATGATTAATAAGTGTTTAACAAAGACTTTGTTTTTTTAATTGTTTTAAATATACAACAAAAAAAGTAATTTTTTGTTGATTATGCAATATTCCTTACTGTGTAAGTCATGTCAAAAAATTCACTAGACATTTAATGACATACAAGCATTTTATTAATGAGCCAATCAATTACTTGTCATTTCTCAAGTTCCTGTAGATACCTTTAAATAAATAAAATATTAACTTCTAAGCATACATAATTAACGATTTATGTTTCATAAGTGTAATTTAAATTAAGTTTTACTTTCACTAGTAGTTGTGTATTACATTAAAAAAAAACACTTTTAATTTAATATAAAAGAAAGCAAATGACACCTGAAAGTACTCCAAAGTCTGATATCTGCCAAAATAATTTTGAAAACTTATTAAAATAGAATCTAATAAAACAAAAGACAAAGTTGTATCTGTCTTGTAGGTAGTTGAAAGTAAATCCATAATCTTATCAAATCTATTTTCGTAGAAAAACATAAAAAAAACTAAAACTAATCATAAAAAATGTATAATCAGACCGGTTAGTGAGATATTCAGATATTAGACTCAATTTCTTTTATGGCGCGTGCGTATTTCATTTAAATAAAACTTATCATAACTTTTACGAGAAAAATTTATCAACAAGCTACAACAAGAAAAAATATATAAATACCTATGAATATCTAATAAAATTAGGTCTTGACAAATTTTTATGTAAATTTGCTTACCGTTTTCAACGGTATACAATATATATATATATATATGCATTTTTTTTGTTTATCTTGTGTTTTAATTAATCTGAAATTCTATGGCTTTAATTGTTGTCAAACTGAATTTATGATATATTCTGAACTTTGATAGCTTAACCCATGCTTACAAAAAGATAAACTATTCTTAAAATAGATGAAGTAAAATAAATAACAAAAAATGAAAAGTAGATGAAAGTATTTATTATTTTTTTGTTTTTGTAAAAAACAGAAACAAATCAAGATTTCAGGCAATGACATATAGTTTAGTTTGTTTTTTTATCATCAAATCCAAAATATCAAACTCAATCATCAATTATTATCATTTGAAAGAGAGAAAAGGGCAGGGCTAGTAATGTCGACAATTTGGCTGCTTGTCAGTAACAAGTCAGCATTTGTATGTATGATGCGTTTGTTTAAAAGTCTAATGTCGTATTTATTTTTTAAAATGAAAAATGAAAAAACAAAACAAACAAATTTTAATATTTATATAAACACATATATATATATATATATATTAAGAAAAGCAAGAACAGCAACAAATAATTCTATAGCTTTTTTTTAAAAGGAACTCAAAATATATTGAGACGCCAATAATAACAACAAATACAAATAGTATTGCGCCAGACATGCAGGAAGAGTACCAAGAGCTTTAACGACTTGAATGCAGATGCAGTGCTCTTAGTGTGGAGGTCACTTGACTTTTATGGAACTGTTTATACTGACTCGTTGCAAACGCATTACTTGTACTTGTTAATTTGTTGTTGATGTTTTTTATTTTATTTATTTGTTTTTTCTTCAGTTTTGTTTTTTTATAATTTAATTTTTTTTAATATGTGAACATTGTAAGAGAAAACAACCTTGAATACTAACAGGACTGGTTGTTGTTTCCCTTCCGTAATAATATTTAATATTTTTTTGTCAGCTTTGATGGATTTAAGTATTTATTTGTAATTTTTGAATATATTTTGCTTTTAAGTTTTTTTTTTGTTTGTATTTCGTTTCTATAAAATATTCCTTTTTAAATGTAGATTTGTAAAAACAATAATTCTCATTATTATGTAAATGTATAAGTAAGTTTTATTTCCTTTATTGAGTTTTTTTTTAATATGACCGTTTATAGATGAGATATACATATCTATATGGTTGATAACTTATTGGATTTTTTTTTTTTTTCTAAATGAAAACTTGTCATAAATTGAGTTTATTCTTTGTTGTATATAATTATAAATAATCATTTGGATGTTAGTGCGAAATGTTGTGAAGCTGCTTAATTATGAACTTTTAATTTGAATATTCAGTTTTTCAATTCCTTAATATTTTTTGTATTCAATTTTAATAGTGAATCGATAAAGCTAATGAACTTTTTTGTTGTGCTGATTTGCGTATAAAATACCCTAGAAACGTTGCGTCTTCTGATATTTACCTGACATTTCAGCTAGAAACCCATTTGATATGTTACTAAAAAAATAACAAGGTAACCTACTTCATTTTAATTGTAAAGATGGAAATATTTTTCCATTTTAATTTTAATAACCAAACCAAAATAAGCAACCAAATAGAGACCGAATTCATTTCTTTTTAATCCTCTGAATATTTCGGTTTCTGTTTCTCTTTATAATTATATATATCCTAAAGAATCAATCCTCTAAGCATTTCAGAATGAACTTTTCAAAAAAAACGATTTAAAACTTTTTAACCCACATTTTATAGGTTGAAAATTTTTATATCCAAATGATTCAAACAAAAATATTTTCATATTCGAAGAAGATACATAGCAAAAAATTATCAATTAAACTTGAAGATTTGAAGCTTTTGAGAAAATGAAGATTTTTCCTGTTTTGTTAAGAAAATCATTTGTATGTTTTTTACGTTATTAGAAAATTTAGGAGCAACAAATACTTCTGAGAATAAGCGAAAATATCATTAGAAATTTTAAAACTACAAAAATTAAGTATTTTTAACCCTCATGACAGTTGCTGAAATTTTTGGTTATTTTTTTTTATATTTTCTTAGCTGCTCAACGTTATTTGGAATTAAAAATTTTTTAAAAATATTTATTAAAATTCCATAATTTAAACAAATATAAAATCACTCTTTAGCCTCAATATTTTTTACATCCTACTTTTATTTTTCACACTTTATTAATTAAATCGTGTAATAAATTTTACTCAATTAAATCTTGTTCGCCCAATGAAAGTGGTATCTACACAAAATCAAGTTTGTTGACTTCTATTCCAGTTAGTTTCACTAGAAACTAATAAAATTTTTATTTAGTGTATCTTTCTAATGTATTATTATGTATTGTTAAATTCAAATCGTCCAGAAGTGAATAGATCTTGTTGTGCAAACAATAGTTTCCGCTCTATATTTTCACAACTACTATTTGGACGTTAAATTAACTTTGAATCGATATAACCCCTTAAAGGAAGATTTTTTCGGCAAATTTTTGATTTTTATTTACCCTGTTAAAAATAAATTGTTCAGTTTTTTTTTAATATTAAAAAAATTTAATCATTTTGTTCTATCCTAAAATTTCATTGAAAATTGGATTTTAAATTAACATTGAAAAATAATGACTTAATAAAACCAGTAAGGAGCAACAAGCACCTTAAATATTTCTTATCGGCCTTATATCCTGTTTTAGTATGCAATTTTGAAAAAAATGTTTAACTGAACTAACTACTCTTGCAGCACTTTAAAAGCCAAAAATTAATAATGGATTTTAAAAAAAAATATTTCTTGCATCAGTAAAAACCTGAAAAATATAAGAAAACTTTAGAGAAAACCTTTACAGTTATTTTTGGTTCAAGTCATACAAGTTTTCAAGAATGTTTGAAAAATATAAATAATTCAAAAAAAAAGAGAAAAAAAGTGGCGTAAGATGTTATTACTTTTTATATACTTCAAATTTCTTTGAAAAATATTTCAAATTTTTGTCTTATATTTGGGAACCCTTTTATATATAATTTTGTATTTTTGTTTTTTGTTAGAAGGATATTTCCTATGGGAGCAAATAATAATATTCAAAGTAATAGGAATAACTTATTTATGGAATTAATTTACATTTTAATACAAATCATCTTAGAAGCTACATGTCCTTAGAGTGATATAATGTAACACACAAAAAAATCTTGTTTTAAGGGGAATTGAAAAAAAATTATTTTATTCATGGTAACTAAGAGCCGTTTGCTTTAATGCTTAATTGCCATGTACTATAATATTGATATACATGCATGGCTGGGCACTAAATCTAAAGAAAAATATAAACACTTGCGGATAAAAAGGGAGAAAAAACCTTACAAAGGATATAAACATTTTGTTTTTCTATACTTTTTTCTTGTATCATTGAAATATTTCGAGATTTCTTTTATTTCAAACTATCCCTGTAGAGAAAGTAGCAGTACTTCATCAATGAAAAATAGCTAGTTTTTATTTCTGAAGCCTACTTTCTCATAGGAAAACTACAATGTATTTTGTTTAAAATTTGACCGCAATTGTCACCGTTATAGCAACTTTTTGAATGCTGCATTAATAAATTTTTCTCTAGTGAACTTTTCAACGTGATTCATGCATCAATTCATGCATTAGAAACTCACTGATGAGTAATTTTCCAGCTGGGTATATTTGAAAAAAATATTTATAGAGAACTGGTCTGAAGAATTCCAGAAAATACACATTTATATCTTTTGTAAGTGTTGTTTTTGTTTTAGCCGCATGAAATCCTGAATATCTTAAAATTTTCTTCTATGAACAAAAACAACTTCTATTAATTACATAAGAAATGCATTCTGATAGCATAAATATATTTTTTAATTTTTAATTGAAATTCATTTAATAAACAATATCAACTTTTTGCTTTAATTTTATTGCACAATTCAATATCAATTAATATTATTTAAATTTATCTTTGAGAAACTAGGTGACTTTATGACTCAGTTTTAAAATGGCAAAGATATTACAGTGTAATCTATTATTTATGAGAATGCATGTGTATATAATACATAAATCCACTTTTGGGGGTCACAAAACCAGATATGATGATTATATTCCGGTCTATATGAAACCTTTGTATGATTTTACTATAGAAAATGACTCAATCATTCATTTTGTTTGTTTGTTTTTTATTATTGAAATTACATTTCCAGTTATGTGACACTTTATTTTATCGGCTCTAATTTCGAAATTTACTTTAAATATTTTTTGTTTTTGTTTATTTTTTTAAATCTCTATATCTTATTATTTTTACTTCTTTATCATATTTTTTATCTGTGATATTATCAATGAGTAATTACTATTTTTGCGTTAAAAACAATTCTAGCATTTTCAAACCTCTTCCTACTTTTACTTTTTTCATTTATATTTAATCATATGTTTATTTCATAATACGTATATCATTTCAGACTAAAGACTATTAAAAATAATTAACAATATATATTAAAGAAAACCAAGAAAAAACAACAAAGTTCAACATCAATCTTCAAAACTCAAGTGTTTTTATTTTATTTTTCCTCTTTTTAATACTAAAATGTTTTGGAAAAAAGTCGACAAAAAAATTTTTTATTTTTGAATTTAACAGAACATAAAAGAAAATGTGCTAGCAATAAATCAAATGAAGGAAATTCATTCGAGCAAAGGGCTGGTTTTGGAATTTAGTTTTCCTATCATGAACTGAATTCCAGATCAGATTCCTTAAATTACAAAATTGTGCTCTCTGATATTCTTTGTGGTTAATAAACGCTAAAGAAGTTCACAAATTTTTTATTTCATCTGTCTTTGTTATTCTTATTTTTATTTTATTATTAGCTTAAAAAAATTCCAACTGTATAATAATTTATATTTGTTAATGTAAATATGATGAAATAAAATTAGATTTAAACTTTAGTTTCAAATTTGTAAAATTTCATCATTGGGTGTATTTGCTTCAATAATTTCTGATTATTAGAAGTAATTTTAAATGAAATTAAAAATCAAATGACTATTCAGCAAAATGATAATAAAAAATAAAATGAATAGCTTTAGAATAGCTGATTTTTTTTGTTGGTTGAAAGCTAAAAAGTTGTTTCTGTTATATGAAATCAACTAAATTTACTTTTTTATGAAATTAAAATGAATTTTCTTTTTAACTTGATAAAAAACTTGGAAATTTCATGAAATGAATGTTTATTTCGCACATTTAAAAATAAATTTATCGGGTAACTCACGTACTTTTAAAATTAAAAAAACAGTTTTTGGTAATTTATTTTTAGTAAAATTTATATAAAAACGCTAATTATATGCACGGAAATGATAATATTATCAGATAATTTAAAAATTGTTTCCATTTGTCTTTAATTAAAGAATTGTGGCATACCATGAGCAAAACGCGTAGTAGTAAAAATTTGTCTAAAAATTTCTTTTTATATGTAAATTTATTTTTTTGCTTTGTTGTCAATACATATTGTGTTTTCATTATTCAGGCTCATGTCTATAGTAAAATTTTGCACTTCTTTTTTGTACTGTCGGACGGTAGAGTTTTAAGTGTATCAATCTACAGCTCCTTCTCCCTCCTGGATATTATGAAAACTTAAAGCAATCGTACAAATATTTTAACTATATGAAAATATATCCTATATTTGGCGCCCCTGGTTGAACCATCTGCGAGAGCACACGAGGCCGATTAATGTCTTAAATTTAACAAGTGATGTATAACAAAATTACACCATATAAGTTACTACATTCAAATATGTAAATATTTATTGCAAAGATGTCAAACGAGAGCTTCAAGCAAAGTTTGCAAAAGTTTTAAAAATTTCGAAACTGTCTTTTCAAATAAATCCTTCCTAATACCGGTAACCGACTTCATAGTACCATCAGTTTGGATGTTCTACTTTGAGCTAACGATAACGTGTACTAACTTAAGGAATACGGAATCTTTATATAAAATCAGATTTTGACGTGAAATACACGTAAATATAACAAAATCAATTTTTTCATCAGTTTTTATGAAGACATAATCTTCCTTAAGTTCAATGACAAAATTTGATTTAATAAAAAAAAATGTTTATATTGTAAAAAACTTAAGGTCAAATGTGACGTCTATACGTGGACTTGAATAAATTTTTTTATGAAATGTTTATTCTACTTAATTTGTGACAGTTAAAAATTCTTGCCTTTAATTTAATATCCAAACAAACCGCTCAATACCATATTAACTTTTTGCAGTTTAAGGCTATGTATTGTCTTTATGAAAATAATTTTTGATCGTGCAACTTATTAATGCCATTAATTTGAAAGACAAGTTTCGATTAATTCTATGCAAATTAAAAAAGTTTGTTTGAAGTCGGTGAAATTAACTTGAAGTCACTTCCATAAGGACAATTGCCTAAACCCTTTGGAGTATGGAAAAGTATCAAAAATAGTTAGTTTTCATGTTGGTTTCTTAAGTTCGTTTTAATGATTAGTTTCCTTTTCCCTTTATATGTTTTTGAATCTCAAGTTTTTCTAAATTACTTGTAGGCCTTGATTTAAATAAAATAGATCTGGTAGTGGTTAACTGTTGAATTATATCTATTCAGCTTATCCGGATAAACTTGAACATGATTTTGTATTTATTTGTATAAAGTTGGTTTGGTTTGTTCATAATTTATTTGCTATAAATTGCTCTAGCTGTCTTGTTTTTAATATTTTTAAGTATTCATAAAATAAATTGTAAAGTTAGAATTTTTTATAAATAAAAAAATCATAATCAAGTCTATCCGGATCAGTTGTGTGTGTATATGTAACACCACTGAGCTCTACAAATTGTTGAATTTGTAATTCTTTCCAAATAGTATAACCATTAAACTAATTCAAATCTAACTAAATTCTATTTAAACTCTAATATCAAAGTTTTTGAGGAATATTGAAACATTATTGATTTTTTTTTTTGCTTCTTTTTATCTTTTTGTTAAAATTAAACTTTCTTATTTCTATTTTATAAGAAAACAACCTTTTTTCACATTTATAAATTCTTAGGAAAGAAAAAAATGATTTCGGAAAATAAATTTTTGACCTTATAATTTTCTTATGTTTCCCTCTGAACTATGAACCTAAAAAAATCATTTAACCTAAACGAAAATAATATTTCACAAAAAAGTATTCAAGCGCTCTGACCCCGAAAATATATTCTATGAATCTTAAGTAGAATATTTCTAGTGTAGGCTAACATTTTTAGTGACCAAGGTTAAATTGAACCTAATAATAATCAAAAAGGATAATAATTTAGCTAGGTTTTTTCTTTTTTTCTTTTGTTATTTAGTCAAAAAGATGATAAAGTTAGTGTGCTAAACCAGTTTTTCATAAATTTTAATTACTTTATCTATCTTGGGCATAATTTTAGCCTTGCTTGATAATTGGAAAATTTTTGATTAGCTTTTGAAATGTGGTGGTGGGCTCAAGGTAAAAACTTCTGCTGTCAGAAAGGATATTATTGATATATTTAAAGGTATTTTTAGTTGATATTAGTTTAAAGTGTTTGTTATGCATCTTAAGCCTTGAGACATTAGATTTTTGGTTTTATGTTTGGTTTGAAGTTTGTTCAAGGTTGAAAATTATTAAGTGAATTTATTTTTATAGCTACATTTGGCTATGACATAAACAATATGAAATAAATTATAGGAAATGTGTATAGTGATTTGTAATTTTATTAACAAAATGTTTTTTCTTTATGTTTCAGGTATGTACAGAAATTGATATAATACTCAAAAGAAAGTCAAATAGAAAGGTTTGTGCATCTGAATTTTAAAACTTTTGTTTTGTTTAAAAATTTAACTTTTTTGATTAATTTTCTTCAATTTTTTTTTGCTGTAAAGTCACAACTCGACTCTAAATTTTAAAAATAAATAATTTATCCAAAATTAAGCACATAATAATGAGGTAAAACGGTCCAAACATTTTTCTTGTGAATAGGCTTTCGACATATAAAATTTCTATTTTTATTCGGGCTTCATAAAAAAGCATGAAGTGGCCTGAATTCGTTTTCACTGTGAACACAGGCTTAAAATTGTGTTTTAAAAATTTTGGTAACTTTTTATAATATCGGTATATTTCTGGCTATTTCTTTTGTACCAATAGTATTGAATAAGTAACAACAGAAATAAAAAGAATATACGAAAGCATTTAGTTGAATTTAAACTTAAAAATATTAAAAAAATTCTTATAGTACTTTTAGAAGTTGTTAATACAATAACACAAAAGTGAGGCTTAAAACTGTCAGAAAGGTGTCTAAAAATCGATATTAAATAAAAAATCATTTTAAAAATTATACTAAAAAATTAAGATTTTTGTTGTTGCTGTGCACTTTTCAACTTTGTTTATTATTTACAATTATCTTAAAGTGGTTTTTTCCTTTTAATATTTTATAATCTTTTTTATTTTTGTCTAGTATATGAATACCTAGAGATATTGGCGCCAAAAGCTACTTTTGAATCCATGATTGTTAAAATGTGGTCAGTAATATTTTTAAAGCTGGCTAATAACCTCTGAAATTAATAGCTTATCGCTTATTTAATTTTCATTTGTAGAGCATTACACACCAAAAATTCTGATAATTAGGGTCGATATTTGGATTTGGGTTCATTTAGTCAAATTTTAGCTTATCAACATTTCCGACTCTAGGTAGTTAGCCTTCATTTTGATATTATTAAATATAAGCTTATAAGTTATATATATGGGTTCAAATTAAAAATAAAGAATTTCAAATAAGTAGGATTGTAAAATTCCTCAAAATTAATTACCATATCACTTTTAAGTTTTATTTATTGTAATGGATGTATACATATATATTCATTAATATTAATGTTTTTTTTTTGTAAGGATTGATTGCCACAAATAAAATTTTAAAAAAGTCATTTTTATTAGCTAAAGATTGCATATAAAGTAGCTAAGCTTCATTTCGCTTAGAAACTGATAATAAATTTTCAAACTATGTTAATACAATAAATCTTAGTTGTCGGGTGGATTTTTGTCTTTTGGAAAAATATTTCTTCCCTAAGATTTTTTTTCTATGGTGGGACTATGGTGACGGATCATTTACAAGTACACACTAGAGACACATAATTTTCCAATTTTGTTGTTGTTATGTTTTTGTTCTTTCTTTTTTAAATTGAAAACTAAAAACATGTGGCTCCTGTTTCGTAATCATAAAATACACACTGATGATTTTTTGTTTTGTTTGTTTTATTTCCTTATTACAGTACTACGGTTGAGGACATCATCGGACAAAAAAGCAGAAAAAATATCATAGAGGTACCTCACGGATCATAAATTTTTAGCTTCTTACATGTTTACAATTTTCTTTGAATGAAATTTAAAAAATAAAAAGAAAACTATTATAGTACCATTGGGTGTTGAAATCTGAAAAATTTAATTTGAATACAATAAATCTGATCAAGTCTTAATTGACGTTTGTTTATTATTGAATTACTAAAATATAACCAGAAATAGAAATTTTTTAATAATAACAAAATAATTTATTTGTTTAAAAATGTTATTGATAGCTTAAAGATATAATTTTTAATTGTGAGGAGTAGTAGTAGTTTTGGTAATAAGATTCTCTCTATATCTAATCTGCTCCATAATAGATAATATATATTCGAACTTGAGACTTTTGGTAAAAACCGAAATACTATTTAAGCTAATTTCCATATTTTAATTTGGGCTTCTGATCTAGAGTTCAATATGATCCTTCTGCAATCTGAAAAGCAGATGAGTAATCATTATGTCATTACCTCTTGGAACAATCTCTATAGTAATTGTTGTTACCGCTTAAGTAAAACTGTAATGCAAATATTTTACCTTTTTATAGCTCAAAACATTTCCCTTTTTTCAGATTTTTAGAAAATATTTGGCATCCTTGTCTAAAACACATTGAATGAGAATAAAGGACTCTCTCTACTATGAAATCTTTCCTACTGATGACATGAATATTTGAGTGCAGGAACATGCCTCTCCGCTTAATCATAAGAGGGATATTAGACCCCTGTAGGCTTTAATGAGCTTTATTTAAGCTAATTCTAAAATGTCAAAAAAATATTTGTTTTTAAATTTTATCTTAATAAAATAACTTCAGCTAATGTAAATTCCAATTTTCGGCTCTCAATCAAATTCAAGGTTATTATTATTATACCATAAAATTTTTTAAAGTAATATTTTCGATCATAATGATTGACGTTTTTTTTTTAAAGAAAAATCTAAAGTCAGAAGTAAAAATTTTTGTTTTGAATACTTAAATATGGTTTTTATTTTTTATCTATTTAATTTTACATCATTTAACATAATCATTATCGTTTTTTTTTATCAGTAAGTATCAATTTATGCAAAGACATATGGGGATACCTCTAAATGTGTATGTATAACTTCAATGGAAAAAAAGAAGGAAAGAAAAAACGTTTTTGCCTTTTTGTTAACTTAAGAAACCCCTAAGCTGAAGAAATTTTTAGCCAATTTAACAATTTTTGTTTAAATGTATTTATCCAATCCTTGAAATCAGCCATTTATAATATCTTTCCATTTATCGATTTCTATTTTTTTTGTTCTTTTTTTGGTTACTTTGTTAACAAGTGGAGAAATGTCCTTAAATACTGAGCTCTTAATTCTATTTTATGATTGGTGGTCGAGAAAAATTATAAAATGGCCACTTTTTTATATAATATGAAATAGATTTTGTTCCTTTAGTTTTACAGTGTAACAGAGATATTAACATATCCTTTTGAATAAAAATCTAACTTAATTTCTTGCTTTTTAATCTTTCAATTCTTTTAATAAAATTAAACGATCATTTTACTGGTATTATTTGAAATTGCTGCATATTTCTTTGGTAAAAGAAACCAAAAGTTCAAAAATTCTTTTATTGAGTTATTTGTCCTTACTGGTTTTTTCGTTTATTTAAAAAAAATTATCCTCGAATGTGTATTTTAGAAAAAAATTTTGAGTTATCATTCTTTTTGATTTACCAGTAAAATCCATTTAATATATTTTTCTTGTTGTCGTAGGAAATAACACATTTTTAAGCATCCGGAAACTCTCGTTTCTTTTAAACAAAAAAACAGATTCCTTTAAAAAAACTTAAGTGTTTTTGTATGAGCGAGTTTTTGCATATTTCTTTTAGATAACGGCATTCTTAGATATTCTTTTATACTATTTATTATTTGTTATTAAATTTAATGTTTTTCTTTTTTTTACACTCCATTAGAAATATTTGGAACAACTGCTGTTTCGTAAAAAGCGATGGGAGATGTTTTTTTTCTAGTTCATTCAATTTGAGATTTTTTACTATGAACTAATATACGTTTTTTTCCAACAAAAAAAAAAAAATGAAGATAAATTTTAATGGTAAAACCATGCTTATAGCCTTTTTAATCGGGGCATAGACTCTAAAAATTTAAGCCGAAACAATCAAGGGATGAAAAAAAGGCATGCAATGTTTTATGGTAGTTTTAAACTTTTAGTTGTATTTTTGTTTGCTCAGGGTTTCATACATTATCTAGAAGTGTTATATCCGATTAAATTTTTCGATTAATTTTCGCCTACATTTTTAAATGTGACACCTTCAGCAGTTAGAAATTATCAATTTATTTAAATAAATACAAAAATAGAGATTTTATTTTTATTTATTGAATTAATTTTACTTTAAAAATAGTTAAAGTTTACAAATTAAGTATTCTGTGTAGAAGGGAATTTTTCTTCAGGAAGCACTTCTGAGCCTTAAACATTACAGCTTTTGTCTAATGTTCCATGAGGAGAGAGGTTTCATGTTCGGCTCTGCATATACCCTAAACCTTATTATTGACTTGTGTGTGTAATTAATTTATTTAGCTAATATTCTATATTTTGTCAAAATTTTTTTGTAATTTCAAGTTTCTTGATAAAAGAGAATTTAATATTAGGTTTTTCGCTGATATCGATTTATTTGCAGGCCTAAGTTTAGCTTATAATAGTTGCAAATAAACTCTTTAGTAAAATAAACGATTTTTAATTAAAAAAATAATTGGTTTTTTATAGAATGCAATCAGGAAATATATTTTATTTATTTTTCAACTTTTTTTGCCACAAGAAGTGAAACCCAATCCAGAATTAAAAGTATTTTCTTTATTCTTATAACCCAAAGGCTTTAGAACTAAGTTTATATTTACGAAAGCCTTCTAAAGCATTTTTTTATAGAAAGGGTTTTAACTTTAGTACTACAACCTAGAATATAAATAAAATATCAATAGTTCGAATGAACGATACTTTTTCTTAATACAAGGACAAATAAGGATTTTTAGAGAAGTGGAAATATTGGATAGCCTCAGATAATATAAATTTTAAAATTTTCTATGATAAAGGAAATCTAAATGCTTAATTTCTATCAACAAAAACAAAGAAATCTTGAAAATTAGGTCTCATCATTTTAATTTTGCTATACTTTTTTTTATTTGTTTTTGTTTTACAATTTTTAATTGCTATTTCATCCTACGTTCTTGTGGTTTATATTAAATAGAATAAACTCCATCTATTTTACTATCTTTAAATAGATTTTAGAATTTATGTACTCCTAAGACTCCTTAGAACTTCTTACTCCTAAATTTTCCTTTATTTTTAAAGTTCTCAAAAGGGTTTAGAATTCAAAATTTTGTTTAATAGGTCGATTATATATATGTAACTAAAATATTAATTAATTATCACAATAGTATTAACGGGAAACATTTATATTTATTTAGCATAGAAATAAAAAGTCAGTTAAAAATAAGATAAAATCCAATAGAGTAGTTATAGTGCCGCAACCTATGCAATAGAAAATATTATTTTTAAAAACTATATAACTTTAATATTTCAGTAATTTACAAAATCAGTTAAAAACTTACACCTTTTCGGCTATAAAATTTTTTTTTCCAGCGTAACTACTTTAGGCTTAATCATGTTTATTGTCCCCATAGACATCAGAAAAATAATTTAATTAAAAGCCACAAAATATTAAAATCTTGTATGAGTTTAGTAAAAGTGGCTAATGATTGGCTACTATAGCAGTTAACCGGTTATTGTTAATGGTTCATTACCAACCAGATATAAATGCGTGTCAACACATGAGTTTTTTGAGGAAGTGGGTGTTTAAAAGATTTTTTTTGTTTTTCTTCTTTTCGCAGCTGATCGGTAAAAACAACCGGTTTGACAGCCTAATACGTTAATACTATTGCAATAGAGAATTATAATTGATTACATATACTTATATATGTGTATATATAAAGAAAGAAGTAATAAAACACAGCTCATTTCGGAGAGGTCAAGATGTTTCTATATTATATGCTTATATAAATATATAGACAAAGGTGTAGAAGGCAAAGTAAAATAGAAACAAGTTCTTTGATTTGTTGTGTATATATTTTTTTTTGTTGAATCTGCTTGCTTTTTTTTTTATTTTTTAAGGGACAATAACGTTTTCATGAAGTCTTAGATTTCGATTTCATCGGCTGATGGAGGTTAAAAGTTTTCTCAGTTTTGTTATTTCCTTTTTGCTTTGTCTCATTTTAATAACGATTAGTTTTACCATATAAAACCATTTTAAATGCAAACAATGTTTCAATGTTTGCAAACCTAATGTTAATCATTAAAGCAAACAGATTTGTATTAGTTTGTTCGATGATAAAGAGCTTGGAAAAAAGGGGTATATTAGAGGTAAAAAACTGGAATTTCAAGTACTGCATTACATAGTAATGTTATACAAAAGAGTATAAAAGTACAAAATTATTCTTGGCTCTTATATGTACAAACAGCTGACTATGTTTTACTTAAAGAACTATTAATATTGCTTTATTTTTTTATTTAAATTAAATTTGTGATATTTTTCTTTAATTATTTGATATTTTATAAAATTATATTATTAAGGAGTAGTTAAAAACTTTTGTTTTTTTCTTTCAATAAAAATTCGAATTAATATAATTTCGAGGCCAAAATTTTTGAATTCCGGGGGGATTGTCAGCACTTTCACTTGGCCACTATCTTTGGACACTTTCACAATGGCGCCTATATAATGATTCATCATAGAAAAGACAATCTAATAGATTAATGATAGTTTCTAGCATCTTCCAGTGCACTATATATGTGTATTTATATAAAAAACAGTTAAAGATATCACGCAAGGGAATTATATCTTGCTGTGCATTAGGAAATCAATTAAATTAGGTTGATATTCGATTTTGGGCATCATCTGAGCTTTCTAATGTCAAATAACAGATTAGAAAATGATAAGTTTAATATTAAATGATTTATGAGGAATCAAGTTTGGTTTTTTTTATGTTAGTTTTGATATTTATGTTTTTTGGTTATTATTTTTCACGAATATATGTAAATGTATTTATAGTATAGAAAAAAATATCTAGAGAATAAATAATTTGAATAAAAAAATAATACAATATTTAAATAAACAATAATAAAACAAATATTTAAGCTATGAATTTTGTTGGAATTACAAAAAAAAAGAAATGATTTAAATTTTGTAAAAAAAAATTAAGTTGAAAAGTACATCAATTCACTAAAGCCCAAAGTAAGAGTCCTTAAGAGATATAGAACACTAAAATTATGTTATTAGAAAATTATTCAGTGAATAGAACAGCCTGACGTGCATACACGTATTGTATATATCATGTATACAATCCCCAGAGAAATAAAAATTGAATTTTATTTAGGTGAACCATTGAAATTGAAGTTCCTTCAACATATCCAATAGATTGATTTGATACGTTACGTTAAATGGTATTGGATTTGTTAGTTTCTAATTTTTTTTTTTTTTTTTTGAGATTTTTTTTTGAAGGGTTTACAAAAAGTAAAGGCAAAAAAAAAAATTAAACAACAAGCCATATTACTCTTAGCTTCCTTTTATCCCAAAATATGCTAAACAGTAAAGAAAATCCTACCCAAAGGATATAGTAATATATTGAATAATATTTCAAAAAATTGGTAAGATGAAAAAAACAAAAATGATCAATAACTTCAATAGAGAACGGCTTTAATATTTTAGGAAGTCTTTTATGCATATGAATTTTTATGGTTTTAACTTTTTAGATATTGCATGATAGAACAAGGAAAAAACATGAATCATATTAAAAATAAACAAATAAATAAGTTTAAATACAGCCTTCAAATTATATTTTTTTATTTTGAACTATAATAACGTCAGGATTTCTATATATTTGGTTCTCATCTTTCAGCTACATTTAACTTTGTTGTTTTTTTTATTTTTTAAGTAAAATATATATTTGTAATTTATGTTTTAAAAAATTTTCTACACATACTTTTACTTATATAATTTGTTTTCTAATTAAGCTTTAATGTAATTTTCTGTTTAGATCCTTTAGAACATAAAAATAAATTTTAATCGTATGTTAGAAAACGTGTTAAATACCTTTTAAAATATTTTTCATGGCACCCATCATAGTTTTTAGGTACATATATATATATATATATATATATATATATATATATATATATATGTATTTCCTGGGTGATATTATTTTTTATAGTCAAATATAGCGTGTTTTTTTCACGTAAATATCATATTTACCCTTAAATAAAAAGCATTCGTGAGTGAATTTAATTTAAGACTGCGTTGTATTATTTGACAAGGAAAAAAATATTTATTTTTCTTTTTTTTAAAATTTTTCATATATTTTTAAAAGGTATGAGAAAGGGCATTACCCTAGCTAATACGAAATTAAAAATATATATTTGATAAAGTTTTATGGATTTTTTAAATAGTTTAATGCTAACATTCGTTAAAAATAAAGAGTATTAATATATAGTTAGTAATTTAATAATCTGGAATAAAATGACAAATATCTAAGCAAAATATGACAAAGTAATTAAATAATATCATGGAGTGTTGTTATCTTTACACTTTGTCAACCAAAATATTTCTCAAAAGAACGTAACTATAGCCAAACGAAGAAATCTTCCTGATTAGTCAGAATGTTAAAGCTTGGAAATTTTTTATTTTGAAATTTTACATTTCTTCTACTAAAATTCTTATTGGAATTTTCATATTTCATACCAATAAATTTAATACTAACAATTATTACTTACTAATAATTAATACTTAGAATTTATCGCCAAGAATAAAGTACTAATTTCAAATGATTGTATTTCTTCACCTTGGATATATTATACCCAAAAATATGTTAATAAAATGGTCTCTTTAGGTCAACACTTAACGATAGTGATGATTAATATATGTCATTAGGTGAAATGGAGCAAAAAAAGACTTTTATTTTCTTCTTATTTTTCTTTATAATATCCTGAAGTCAGAGAGTAACTATTTGTTGTTTTGAATATGTGACCCTATTATTGAAATTATAGCTACACACTATTATTTAGCAGAAATAAGGACATGAATTTGAGTAGAAAACAAATTGTTTATGTAAATCTTATATAAGAGATTTTTTTACGTAATTTGACAACTAATTGAGTGAAATTTTAACGTGAAAAATAAAAATAAAAATCATCTTATTATATCAGTTAAATGCTTTAAATATTTAGCACGTGTCTTATTTTAATACTTATGAATATCTTTTTATATTTTTTGTTTGGTTTTTTTTTATCAGGTTATTATTAAACAAATACGGGATACATAAAATTTTAACTATAAACCATGCGTTTTTAATCGAAAATAAATAACAAAATTATATGGTAATATAAGAAATTAATCCTAGCTAAATTGGTCTAGGATAAATTTTTATATAATTCATTTTATCCTATATTTGACTAAGGTATTTGTATGTTTGTGTATGGTTTAATTGTAACTTTTAGTCACTAATTATAGATTATAGTTTCCTTTTTATAATCACTACATAACTACTTTATTTATATAATTTCATGTTAATAACTATGTTAATTAAACACGTGCTCTTGACAACCAGATTTTTCGTTATATTTTCTAGAAAAAAAAACGAAAATTCGAATTATCCGTTTGGCTAAAAGTAATTCTGAAGTTTCGTATACTAATTAAGTAGTCCTAAGAACATTAGTTTCACCCCATTACACGTGACAACAAATATACCTATAGGCTATTAAGGCTCTAATATTACTACTACTACTACTACTATTATACTAATCGATAATATAAGGATTTTTATAGCCATCCTTTATAAGGTAATATTATATGATTGTATTTTATCTAAAACTCTAGGAACATTTAATATTAACTTGCTTGATCAAAGAAATTACTAAACGGAAGCATCGTTTTACACACATGTTGTTTTTAGTATAATGACGCGAGAATAGAAAAATGCGTGCATTAGAGCGGTAACAATATCATTTGGGTCACGCTATTTTTATTCTAACAATATTAAACTTAATTTCATGTGAATCACAGTTAAGGTTTTTTTTTTCTTTTCTGGTTAATAACTTATTATTATTATTTATATTTTTCGTATGAAAAACAAAAAATGAAACTCTTACACGTGTCTTATATCTGTTGAATATTACCTGAAAAATTGTTTTAAGAAATATAGACAGACAAAAAAAATATTAATTTAATATCGTTTAATGTAAGAAAAAAACAAATTAAATATTTTTGAAGCACGTGCTTTATATTCAAATATAATAGTTAAGTTTATATTAATTAAAATTGACATCTTTTTATCTGACGTGAAAATTTTGATAACACAATTAAAATTTTAACCAAAAAATCGTTGACCTTGAATGATTGCGTTTTTTATATTTCGCATGCGATATCAAGTGATCTTATACGCATGCAGAATATTTACAAAAAATGAAAAACAAACTAAAGTAAAATAAAAATAAATTGAAATTAGTTTAATTTTGATAATCAGCCATTGCCCTCAGTTCAAGAGATGTTTAATTATTATCTTATCATTATAATCCGTGCTATATAGCTTAACTAATGAGCTATAAAAACTATTTAGAAAATACCAAAAAAAAACTCTCCTAAAACAATTTAAATTTTAATTTGCGTTTTAATAGTCAGAACTATTTTAATTTTAGCTATCGAATCTTACAACTAGAATAAGGAAAGTTTCAGTGTCAATTTTAAACCAAAATCTAAGACTTCCTTAACTCATACCAAGCAAAAGAAATAAAATAAAAATTTTCAGACTACAAACTTTGGCCATTAATTTAAATAAATCGATTTTCTCATAGAATACTAATTTGTTTTTTAAAATAAATCTTTCATTCGGGGTAGAACGTTCTTCTTGTTTCTTGTTATTTCAGAAAAATCTTTTTGAAATATTTTTTAACTCATAAAATTTAAGTATTAAATACTACAAAATTTTCATTTTAACACTACGTTTTTCATTCGTTTAAAAATATAAACAGTAATATTATCATAAAAGTAAGAAATTTTAAAGTAGTTTTGAGAATATTTCTTTAAAATGCTCTTTTTTTTGTAAGATATTGGGTAAATAAATGGGGCACTAAAAGATCTGCGGAAATATAACATATATTTATCTTAACATATTTTAACAGATTTTACCAGATTTTTAAACCATACGTACATATTGGATCTTAGTTAAGTCTTTTTGGGGACTATTGACAAAAAAAAGATCTAATCCCTATCCAGCGATTATAAAGATGTTTACACTACTAGATCTAACTACTTGAAAGTGGATATCCAATTAAATTGAAAACAAAAACAAAAGCCAGAAATATTATGGATGAAAATTTTTTATGATATTGGCATATAATAAATTGAGTAAATTATTTAAATTTTAAAAAATATTATAAAGCAAAGTTCCTTACACTGTTTTCAAAATTGTCTCGACAAGGAATTAACATTTGTTAATGAATACTTTTCCCAGTGGATAAAATGATAATTACTGAATTTTTGTTATCTGAATTGATTTTTTCTTAGGATAGAAAAGTATAGCAGTAGTAAAATTTATCAAGAAAGCTTACAGCAAGGATATCCAAAAAAGTAAAAATCATTCATATTTCCCCTAAGAAATTACCCGTCATAACTAAAGAGTACTCTTTTTTCAATAATGATGGATCTCTATCTCATGCTGGGTGCGGTCATTTCAAAATTAATAGTTTCAGGTACTTTACCCAGCCAAAACATATATTAAGAATATCTAACAAACTTTCTAACATCCTTAGAAATTAATACCTGAGCCGTAGCCTAAAAGTATATAGGAGTGTGATTAATGATCCATCATTCCTGCAATTCACTTAACCAGACTTGTAAATTCTTTAGACACCCAAAATTCACCATAAACGGTTATTTATCGTTAATTAACTTTAATCTTTTAACTTGATTTTTATAATTTCAGGTTTTCGTACACCTGAAAAGTTGAATACAAAAGCTTCAAGATAAACGTCTGATTTTGTCTAAATCAGACAGAAAATAAAATTTTTCAAAAAAACAATATTGAAAAAAAAAAACTAAAATAATTATTTAAGTGGTAAAATGCTAATAAAATTATTATTATTATAATTTTTTTTATTTTTCATCATTTAAGCTGGAATCAGTCTTGCATAAAAAATTCAAACTTTAATATTTTACTATAGCACTTTTAAAGGGGTTCGGCTTAGTTTTGTTTAGTTTTTTTTGTCATGAATTTTATTGCGGTTTTCTTATTATGGTCTTTTGGTATGTATGGCAACTTTTTAAGTTCGTGTTGATTCAAGCTGTGTTTTCATGGCTAAATTTTAAGTAGCTTTTTAGAGGACCTAGTTTTGTTTTTTTTTTTGTAGTTTTTAACTATTTATAGATATGAATAGTATTTATTATTATAATTACAAATAAAGACCGTAGGTTAAATAGGAAGTGTAATAATAAAATATTTGAAATAAAAATGATTTCTTACATAATTATTTTGTTTCGTAAGAAATTTTAGGTTTTAAGACATCTTCCAAAAACAAAATAATATCTGGCAAGATTTTAACTAGAAACAACACAATGTTAAGATTTTTTTTTTTTACCTATTTGTATGATTGATATAGCTATACATAGAAAAGCAAAATAAAATGAAATTTATTTAATGATAGAGGCTAATTGACTTTTTAATACAGGATGACCTATAATTTTTTTGTTATGTTTGTTGTTTTTACTCGAAAGTTTTTTCTTGAACTCATATTAGCTCAACACCATCAAAGGATTAAGCCTGAAAACGATTGCAAACTGTTGAAAATTGAAAAAGAAAACATGATATATTATTCAAAACAGCGTTTACTTAAATTTTTTCAATAGATAATTTTACCCAGCCTAATTATTAAGTTCAGAATTTTTTAAGTTCAGCAAGAAAATCTTAATTCGAAGAAGGTGTCAAAGCTTTTAAAAAATTTTGGGAATAATGGTCTGGTGAGGCAAACAGTGTAGTAGTTTGTTTGGTTTCATTTTCAAATACACTAAACAGTTTTGCTTATTATCAAAGTTTTAAACTTATTGTCTAGACATTATTTGGAATTTTGTTTAATGAAATGTTGATAACCTTGGGTATAAATATAGTAATACTAATCGCTATTTATTTATAGAACCAAGATACTTCTCTGCATAGCATCTTTGAACTGGTTATCTGTAATCGTATTACAAACTATAATCGTGTTTAAGCGTGAAATTTAGTAAACAAATTTACAAGTTTTATTAAATTTTAATTGATTATGTTCACCGATACAGTCAAATTACATAAAATATTAAGGTCTCCTTTAAAATTGATGGTACACTTGAAAATTATTGAGTATATCTCTTAAGTTTTTTCATTTGTGTAATGTAGTCCTTTTGAATTGCTAATTATATTGGAAGAATATTTTTTTAGGAGTTTTGTCTTTACTACAAAAATGTTATCCTGTTATATTGAAATCTTAGAGTATTTGAAAATTATTTTCTCTTTAAAATCGGGCACAAAAAAGTACCCAAAAATTATTCCAAAATAGTCGTGACAGTGTCAAAAATTTTAAAAATTGCCCTAAAATTTTCACAGCAGGGAATATTCTGACAATTTTAAGTGGTGAGAAAATAATTGATCCAATCATAATGAAATGGATAATTAAAATAAATGGAATATCATTTTAATAATCTTACAATTGTCTGAATCGTTTCATTAAAATTATCTAAAACTAAAGCAATAATCTCATAATCGATTACAAATTAAAGTCATGTTCATTGTTTTCGATTAGAAGTTTTTGCATAGAAGTCGAACTGTCAAGAAAAACTACTATAGACAATGACTGATTTAGTAGAAAGAAATGTCATTAAGATTCATAGAATTATGATTAAATTAATGGGAATCAAATGTCACATGGTAGAACTTTTAGATGATCTTTAAGATATTATAAGAAATTATATTGGCATCAAAGATATTAAAATTTAATTGTAAATTTTAAAGATTAATTAATTTTCATATTTTTGTTTTTCATATAAATTCAATTCAAAATTTTCATTAAAACGCACGCTTTAAGGCAAATTTTTCTTTTTAGTTTTAGATTTTTCTTTTAAAATAATGAATGGCCTCGTATTTTGTGTAATTTTTGCTTTTAATACCTTGACATTAAAAAAAATGTTAGAGGCACTACTAAGAGCTGACTATAACAGTTTTATATTGAGGTAAGGTAAAATATTTCAACAAGCACTTTGGGATTGAAAAAAAAAACTTACTAAAATTGTTGGATTGCCTGTTTGATAAAATTGACCTCGCGACTTCGCAATTCAGAGCATTCTTATTGCTGTAAAGCATTTGATGAAATATATATTAAAGAAACAACAAAAGCAACAGCATTTTTTTTTAATTTTAAACTGCTTATATCCAACCTTCGTTACTGACTGTTGTTTGCACCGCCTCTGCCATTATGACGGAGGTTAAAGGGCTTGTCCATATTGAAAAGATTTACGAATGAATAATGAGACTCAATTGTGAAAAATTTTTTTAACTGTAACCACAATTTATGTATGTATTAATTTTTTTTTTTTTGAAAATAAAAAATCATTTAAATTCAGTCTGGTATATTCAGTCTTACGTAATATATACATATATATTAAGATATATAAGTTAGATGAAGCTACATCAGACCAAATTTTAATGATTCAGTCCCACAGTAAGCGGTCGCTTTTTAAGGATACCTAGTATTTATTACCTTGCTTAAAATCATGTGCGTCATAGAAGAAAAAACAACACAAAACCCAACACAGTACTAGGTGAATGTTTACTCAATTTAAGGTTATGCTGATTTTTTGCTAATTCTGATGCCAATGCCCGGGAAACAATTAAAGAATTTATATATTTTATGTGATGTTATTTTTTAATTATATTAAAACTGTCAACCTTGAAATTTTAAAGATTTTCATAATTTTTTTAATACAAATTATCGTAATTATGGATTAGTGGAAATCAGTAACACCTAAAAAAATTTCTATTTCCATTCTATTTTTTAAAAAAAAACCAAAAAAATTTCTACAAAAAATTTTGAAACCTTTCTAATTTATAACTTTTGATATTTTGTTATTACGTTTTTTTGTAGAAAAAGAAAAAAAAAAAGAAAAATGATTGATCGAATGTTGTTAAAAGGGTAATTTTCCTGAATTTCTGATTAATTTTCTGTAGACGATAAATTAAGTAGTATTTTGTGGTGTCATATTGTGGAAATATATTTGATTGTTAATATTATACCAATTTTTATTGGGGCTAAGTTACCTTTTTTCATGTTAATACATGTATATATGTATATCAGTTATATTTGTAACCGGAACTTATAATTAGACTTAGGGGAAAATTTAGAATTAATTATAGCTGTAATGCTAATGCCTATATATACTATTTATGTATGTTTTCTGAAATTATAAATTATTTATAACGTTTGGTTTTTGATAACAAAAAATATATACTTTAATGCTTTTGTCTAAAACAATTGTTAGGATCACATTTTATTATACTATATTTAGGGTGTCAGAAAAAAATGTTTCATAAAGGCTAAATTATATACAAAACTACTATGGCTAAAGAAACTTTAAGTAAAAAAAAACTAAAATTGTATATATCTTTATTATAAGTTCCGGTCACTATTATAATTTAATATTATTATTATTTATTTTCAAAGAGAAGCAATTATCAATGTCTTACAAAATTTTTTAATAGTTTTGAAATAATCGAAGAAAAATATGTCAAGAGAAATTTTTAATTTTTGGTAAAAAATTCAATTAAGCTTAGAGCATACGTTGAAATTGTAGTAAGGCTATTAACCTTTTTTTGGTACTCTATGCTCGCAAAGGATATAAATTTGTAGTAAACTTTTATCCACCGGACGTTTTTGCTCTCTGACCATCAAAGGTGTTTAATTGAATGAAAAAAAAAAACATTGACTACTGCTTGCCTTGGAATTCTTGTTGTGTTTTGTTTTAAGTAATTTAAAAGATGAACACAAACTAGTCCTTTACGCAAACTAGTATACTTGGTAAATAGCATTGGCTTTAATAAGGATAACAATTGGCATAACTGCCCGATTAAATGTTATGTTTAGACTTACAAAGACATTATTAGATTCTGGTGTTATTTTGAGGTCTATGTCGATAATGAGAATTTAAAAGAATTTCTATTATCCTCAATGTCCTGGGGTGTGAATAATATGTTTAATAAATTAGTGGTGATATACAAACTAAAAAAACCATAATATTTTCACTAGAAATAAGCTGGTGGATATCGTGATAATCCTACTAATATATAAAGCCAATTAATTATTATTATATATTAATTAGTACATGTAAACAAGTTAACCTGTAATACCCTTTCTTAACAGGCGGAACTACACACTTTCTAACTACACAGAAAGCCACTTTTGTATGGAGAACTGTGTATATAAGTGGTTGGAACTGTGTAGTAACCTTTTAAAGTCTGTAGTCAAAAAAAATTGACATCTAGTGAATTTTTTCTTATTGGATCCTCCTGTTTTGTGTATCTCAATTCAGCTTACTTCACTAATATTCATTATTTAACTTTATAAAAAAATTTACGTGAATAAAATTAAAAACTCTTAACTTTTCTTTAATTTTTTTAGCTAAAACAATTTTCAAACATTTAACAATCTGCGACATCTGATTTGACATTTCAGATCATATGTTTTCAGATCTAGACGCCATGTTTCTTTTGTCGTCTCTACAGACTTTGCCTATTAAGAACCGATTTTTTTGTATGGAGGACTACAACGTTGTACATAGCGCTTGTTAAGAATGGGTATAAGCCACGTTCCTATGTTTCTGCCGAAATATTAAATACCCTGGAATATCTTGTTATCTGTGTAGGAAGACCATTTGAATTTTTCATTTTGGATATGTCTTGTTTTTATGTCTTAATAGAAAGCAGTTGGAAACTTGTGATACATTCGTGTTACATTACAAACGCTAAAATACCGCTAGCAAAATTACTTTGTCTTCTTTTTTAAATAAATTTCGGATAATTGAAGATCATTACAATCCTTTAGATCAATACCGTTCAACACCAGAAAATGGTACTTTAGATATATATATACATATATATATTTCATTAAATCTAAAAACTATAATAATGATCTTCACCTAAAGTTTTTGTCAGAATCATTTTTGATTTTTTTTTCGGTGTTTCAAGGCTCCAGTTAGGAAACTAATTTATGTTTATTTCTCATGAGCGTGATATGAAAGCAAAATTTCTTCTATATTTATTCTTAATCTAATGATCAGACTTATCTTATATTATTATTTTTGTTGTTGTAATCTCCTCAATAAAGTTAACGCTCAGAATACAAAGTATATTTCATATATTCATTTTTTGTTCCTTTATTTAAGTTTTTAACAGTTTTTTAAAGCTCAACTAACCACATAATTTCTATTGTGATTGTAACCTTCCGATTATGTTTCATGTTTAATTTAAACGATAAATATTAAAACTTAAAAAATCCAATTCTGTATTTTATTGTTTTAATTTTTTTTATTAAATTAATAAATTTGTTATCGTTTTCAGAATGATCTGTAAATCATATGCAAACATTTTTTGAATTACATTTTTAGGTTATAAAAAGAAAGATAATAATTATAATGAATTATCAAAAATTTTATCTTAAAACCATTTTATAGAACTTTTTATATATTTTTGTACCTTTAATGTTAACAAAAAATGTGTATTTTTGGTTGAACATAATACAACAATTTAGCATATTTCAATACGATAAAGTTTATTATGGTTTTGAAAACATTTCTATAAAAAAAAATACATATTTGTTTTTAAGTTCTAATATCTTTGCGCCTGAGGCTTGGTCTAACTTCCGTTTCTAAATAGATTGTCTGACTTTCAAGGTTGTATAAAATAACCTAAAAAACAAATAAAACCAACAACAACAAAAAAAGCACATTCAAATAGAAAACATAAATCATGTCATAATTTAATTTAACAATTCACATCAAATATTTCTATTATATTTGTTTTATTTGCATATCTAACACGATATCAAAGTGTGATTTTTGGGGGTAAAACTTTTGTTGTTGTTTTTCATTGTTTCTTGTTTTTTTCATCAATAATGAGCACAAAATGATAGTTATATAGTTCTTTTTGAATTTGATAATAGGCAAAAAAATAAAACGATAATGGAAATACTTAAATAGTTATACCGATCTTATCAGTGTTTATTGATTTAACGATATTATTAATGTTGATTTTTAACAGAAGCTGACCACGGATTGTATTAAGTACCAATTCGCGGTTTAATCTTTAAAGATAAAAGCTGCCCTTCGGACAATCAAGATAATGTGATAATGTGTTTCTGTCTCTGAATTGTGATTATCATAGGGACAGACTGTTTTTATTCCATTATGTTGATATCGATTTTTATGTGGCAAACATTTAAATGTCAGTTTTTTGTGCTTTTATTAATATGTATACACAACGTAAGAGATTATTATATCATAAATTCTTTACTTTAATTATAGTTTTAAGGCGTTATATTTAATTGTGTTTTAGGAAAAGCAACTTCTTTAAAAAATTGTTGGCCAGATTATTGCTAATTTTATCCAATCACTATAAAGCTCACTACAATGGAATGTGAGAATTTCTTATACAGGGTAGTGAAATTTTTGAAAGTTTCGAAACTTCGTCTTACATTTCACCGCTCTTATCATAAAAATGATAACTGCTGGCCTTATCTGATATTTTGCAATTTCATAATTTTCCAATTTGTATGGGATTCATAATTAATACCTGCCGCATAAATAATTTGTTTCTTGTTTATAAATAATATCCTTTATAAGATGTGCGGTTTGGCTAACCCAATGTTCTAATCCCAATATAAGAAATGTATAAAGTCGATAATTCGCGATCTACAGAAATCGTTTGAATTTGCTTCCACTGCAACCAACGGCTAATATTATAAATACGAATATGTAAAAGTTGCTTATGTATTTCATATTTGCCTTTTGCTAATGTATTAGTAACTAAGTAACAACATTGCCTTTTGTTATGTTCAACCATAAAATTTTAAAATATTGTAAATTTTTATAAGAAAAAGTTTTCAGGAAAAAAAAACATTGATTATTAATTGATGATGATCATCAATCTAAAATGCCACAAGTACATGATTAACTGACATGTCTATATCATTAATATGACGGTAAATTAATACCAATGCAATGAGCTGAAAAAGAGCAGAATTGGCTTCTGTCGGTCTTATTTAAAAAAATAAAAATATAAAAGTAAACTGGTTTGATTTTTTCTTTGTTTTTCAATGCAGATACTTGTTACGTGTGTTCAAATTTAACTTTTCGAAGGTTATAAAAATAGTATTTTGACTGTTTTTATTAACTAGTTTTTATGTAGAAGCAGTTAAGTTTTTAAAATTAACTATAATTTTAGATTTCATACATAATTAAATGTAGTTGTATTTATATATATATATGTATATATGTATATAATACAAAATTTATATCAAAATATAAATATATGTAGGTATATTTCTATAAATTTAAAACAATTATAAATTGGACTTTGGGGATTAAGATAAAAGAATTCATAAACGAAGATAATAAGATACATAAAAAATTTTCAAACCCAATAAAATTTCGTTATATTAGAAGAGGATGGGGATATTATATCTGTAAAATCTGTAAAGGCAAAAGACCTAATTTATTAAGAAAACTTTTCTTTTGTTTTTATTTATAATAAGACACCATTTATTATGTCGCAAGAATATGAAACGCTGAAAGGCCCTGTCAGGTTGACCCAAATCATAATATACATATGTATATGTATATGTACGGCGACGCTTGTTTCGCCTTGTTAATCATAAACCTAATTTTGTATGCAAACAAGTCTCAATTTTCTATCTATTTTTCTGGGAATGAATCACTTCATATAACATATATTGTTCGTTTGTTATATTTACATATGTATATGCACATTATTAGCCTTCAAAATGTTCTATTATGTACATATATATATTATATATATATATATATATACATGCTTCCGTTTAAATTTATATGTATAATTTATATTCAACTGTAAAAAACTAATCAGAAATTACCAAATTATGTCTTCTTTGGATAAAATGATTGATTTCCAGTTAAGATCTCAGTGTCAGCATATAAAAGTCATGTTTTCTTTTTAATTAATATCTTAAGAGTTTTTTATTTTTTAGTTTGTTATTTGATTTCAATTAGGAGGTCATTGTTGATAAAATTTAATGGATATGAATTAAAATATATAAATAATAAATATTTACTTGAATGTAAAAGAGCTAAAAAAAAATAAAAACAAAACAAAACAAAAAAGAAGGAGTACTTTTTTGTAAATTATTTTTTAATCATACAATAAGTCCACTAGACCTCATTTGAATGTCCGTTTGCATCTTATCTCTCCCACTCATATAATTTGTAGCGGGTGTTTTGAAATTCGAGTCTCGTAATTTTTTTTGATCCCTGATAAGCAGTTTTATATATATGTATATATGTATAAACTAGGTCTGCCATTTTTGATTTGCATTTATTTTTCAAGATATCTTTTATTAATAATTTGTTTGTTTTTTTTTTCTGTTTTTTATTTTACCATAAGCCAGGCATATATTTTTTACGCGATAAAAGCTAATAAATGAATGTAAATGTTCGGGATTCATGTTGCGTAATTCAAATTATTATTATTCATTCAATAGTAATGGCAAAATGCTAAAATTGACAAAAACAAAAAAAAAAATACTGCAAATATAAGTAAGACATTTTGATCGTATTCACATATGTGAAACGATAGATAATTAAATACGCTAGCGTAAAACCCAGCGGACAAATTGTGTTACCGATTTAACGAGGTGCTGCACTTTACTATGCCCAACACTTGAAAAGGTCGTTTTAATTTGATAACCTTTGATTGCGCATCAGAGATCTATTTGTCATATTTGTTGCTTATTTTGTTTTTTTATTTTTTTTTTGTAAATTAAATAAGGCTTTTGTTATCGAGTTTCTTTTATTAATTCAAGAAAGCAAAACAAAAAAAAGTTTTAATATAAATTTTTGTTGAATACGAATTTCAATAAAACGCTTTAACAATATGTTGACATAAACAATGAAATTGCAATAAAATTCATTGTAAATTGTTGAATATTCTAATTTTCTACAAAAAAATAAAACAAATATTAATGAGTTATAATAACAAAAAAATGTGTTTTCAAAATTTTTATACTTTATTAATAGAGGTAATTGTAGGTATGTGTATAATAAATATAATAGAAATATTCCTTTTTAAGCTTTGAGCACGTATGTCACGAGTTAAGCTGTAACCCAGCATTAGGTGCAATATTTTTTGCTTTTAAATCAAAGAAAAAATGTAATAAATAATCTTATAATATTTCACAGCTGTTTATATTTGTTTATTATATTGATATTATGTATATTTCTACATACATACATAATCAGTGTGCTCAAGTCTTTAATTTAAAAAAAGAAATGGAATAGAAGAAATGACTTACTCTCAATTTAATTATATTTATTTATACATTTATTTATTTGTATTCAGAAATATTACACATTTACAAGAGAAATACAATCAGTTGTTACGTTTTTATTCATGCTTTATAGAGGGATTAGGGAGTTATTAAACTTAAAGTTCTTCAGGTTTGCTATTCAAGCCAAACAGCATAACCGGTACATGCTAGTAAAAAATACTTTTTCTTTTGAATACCCGACGTTTTAACTTTTAATCGATTTAATAAAGCATACCAATACTTTGTTTTTTGAATTTTTCTATAATAACATTTTCGCTTATTTTGAGAAAAATTTTCATAATTTAATTAGACTACAACCTAAATTTCCTAGCTAAACTAGTTCCTTAAAAAACAGTTTTTCATTTGAACTCTTTAGAAACTTTTAAAAATTGCAATTCAATTTCGAAAAATATATCAGGACACATTTTTTGTAGATTTACAGTTTACAATTCGTTTTTATCTATTCCCCATTTGTAATTGAAATAACAAATATTTAAAATAAATAAAAAAAAAAGGAAGAAAGAAACGTTTCTTGGAATATTAAAATTATTTTGTCTGATTTCTCAAAACAAACAAAAAAAAAAAACAATACTATATCAGTTAAACTCAGAAAGGTTCAGTCGGATCCTGTAAAAATTTTTTCTTAAGTGCTTGTTGTCGCGACACACTGGTTAGGAATTAGTATTTCAAGGTATACAAGTAATAAAAATAACGTCCTCTATCCTTGAAATATTTCATTTTGATTATATCAGCTGCTGCTGCTTGTAGAAAAAAAAATATTTATACCACTCATTAAATGTTTTATACAGCCACGAACAAAAAATAAAGGGAAAAAATGTTAATGATGGAATTCTTCAAGTGAAAAATGTTAAAGAATTGATTGGTAACTAATTTTTGTAATTATTTTAAAGGTAAATTACAAAAGTAAAAGTCCTTAAGCTAAAAATATTATTGAATTTGAATCAAGTTTTATTGTAAGGAAAAATTCCAATTAGAGTAGCAACGTTCATTGTGGAAATAAAAGAAATTCAAAGATAACAACAGGCAACAAAATATTGATTTAAAAGCATATATTTTTGGAATGTGTGAATGATAATAATATATGTTAAAAATTTTATTTTTTTTTTTTGTATTCTCATTCTGACTTATCACGTTGACGTAATCTTGCCCCTAAATAATAAGTTTTTATTAAATGCAATTTTTTTGTCTTTCATTACTTCTAAATTTTTGAAGCTATTCATTTGTTTGGTTCAGTTTTTCATTAAATGTTCAAAAATTTTAATTGATAATTACTTGTAAAAATATATTTTTATAATTATAAACTTTATTAGAGATTTAAGTAAATAAATTTTTCACATAAAAACAAAAAAAAAAATAAGATACTAATTTTACATTTTTGTTTCTTTCAGGTACTGTAACTTTTATTGTTGCTAATTTAACGGTTAAGCTGTGTAAAAAGGTTAGATTTTTCTAGAGACAATTTTATTTTTAAACGCATAATTTTTTATATAATTAATGATTTAAGTATACATATTTAATATTGTTAATTATAACAATTATTGATTTCAATTAAAATAGAAATAAAAAGACACCGAATATTCAGGGTTAATTCTCATTTTGCTGCCAAATAGAAAAAAAACTTAATATTTTGTATACAACTAAACTAAACTAAAAGTAAAATTGTTAACCAGTAGTGTGGCAAATATTTGGTGATGACGAGTTATGCTCGTCAAACACAGGGAGTGTGTAACATGAAGTTAGGTTGAAATTTCAACACTCGCTCTTATTTTATTATCGTAAATTAGCATAAATATTTTACATATCCTGCCATTTTATTAAAACAATTTTATTTTACATTTTGGGGATAGACTCAACTGAAAAGGTTGATTTGGTAATGATTTCATACAGACTGTTTTCCTTTTTTCTATCACAAAAATATTTTCTAAAATATTATACATTACTATGATTAATTTATGAAAAACAATTCATATTATATGTCGGCTTAACGTCAAAATGGCTTCACTTCAAACATCTTGGAGTTAACGAATATATTCTAGTTTTCCTTAAAACTACAATATAAACCGTAAATTGTCACTACTTATTGCACATGACGAATATACCCGTCATAACACAAACTTCTGTACTTTTTTCATGACAATTATATATGTACGTCAAAAACAGTTAATTTCAACTTAAGGGCAATATTTTTAATTAAAAGAAGTTAAAGAATACTTTATTTTGCACAAGAAAAAAGTTACAATGTTTTGATACCAAACTAAATGTTTTTAAACAACAGCTGCAGCTACATTAAAGAAAAATATGGCAATGATAGAACTAGGGCTTTCTGAGAGGCTATGCATATCGAATAAGAAGTGAACAAATATTGCTAATAAATGTGTGAATGTTCATTCGCGTTAAACTCAAAGATCTTTCCTATTAATTAATAGCTCATTAAATAAATATTTTTTGAACCATCAAATACTTCTGGAACTTGTCGCTAACATGTTTATATTTCAATTTTAAGCATAAGATAAATAATATATGCCATAAAAATTTTTGTGATGTTTTTTTGTTAGGATGTTTTGTGTATATGTAGGTATTACTATGAATTTCTCATGTATGGGAAATGGTTCCATTTCAGCGATTAATTTAAAAACCTTTTAATTTAGGGCACATTTATAATACTCTAAGTGTACTAATTGTAGAGAACTTTTAGCGTTTTAAAACTTTGTACCTTATATATTGAGTATTTTTTTCGTTGTTGTTACTGTGTCTATTTATATAATTTATTCGTTAACATTTCAAATTGATCAACTACACATAGAACAAAAAGTAGAGAAATGGATTATACTTATTATTAGTGTTGAAGGGATTGAAGTATTTGATTTTTCCAAAATGTTTAAAAATAGATTTGATGAAAATTAAATTGCAATCTTAATTTGAAAGTTTTCTCTTCATATGACAAATGGAAGGCAATTCGTCAGTTATAATTTTTCCATGTATATATATATATATATATATAATAAGGATAGGTTTTTAAAAGTTTTATATATGAAGTACGGTATAAATAACGTCATACATGACCGCAAAATGATTTTAAGCATTTGTGCATTTTTTTGGCTTGTGTATGTACCTATATATTAGGTAAATATACAAAAATTGATCTTTATAAAATGAAAGTCACTAAACCTAGAGCCCTAAGCACAATATGCTCTTATCGATAAGGTTACTGATGTACTTCAGTGTTAATTTTTGTATTGTAAAAGAAAGAATAACAGCAAAAAACAATAACAACATGGATTTCAAAGACTAAAAGAAAAGCATATTTTCTCAAATTTTGTTTTTGACATAATAAATGAAATATTTTATTTAAAATTTTTAGTTTAATAAGAATAAATTGTTAAAGAAACAAACCGCAGGGATGTTATTAGACATACATCTTCTATTTAACATTCTTCAACTATTTGAGTTGATTCAAGAACACTTTTAATTTCTAAAGACTTTTTGTAATAACTAATAGATCTCACGCATTTTTATTAAAACAATGTTAATCCTTTTATTATTTTTCAATTCCACGTTGAAATTCCTACGCAATAGAAGATGATAGTGAATCAATTGCATTGCTCCTTTTGTGACATTTAAGCAGTAGATTTTTAAGTATTAATTTTTCCGATAACATTAGACTTTACATCAATTTCATACAAGGTGACTAATTCTTTGTAATTTTAATAGCTTTAAAGTTTCTCTTTAGGTGCATCCGTCTGCTGCCACGCATAATACTAAAATTATTTTTTATTTAGATAAAATAATTTTTAATTAAAAATTCACGGTATTTCAATTTTTATTATTTTATTTAGTAATGGCCATCGATACAAAGATTTGATGATTATAGCTGTCTTCATGTGTTCAAATAAGCTAGGATACCTTCACGGAGAGTAATCACAAGGTTTTTAAGATTTTCTTAAGTACCAAAGATACGAGTATAAAATTTTTGGTAGTGTTTTTGGGTTTAATACGATCACATACCATTATTGAAAACAACACATATTCATCAGTTACTCTGTAAAGAATTAAGAGAGGTCAAAATGTCTAAATAAAGTAGACAACTGCCTATATGGTTTACAATTAAGCCAAAAAAAAAAACAAAAAAAAAGACACGAAAAGAAAAGAAAAGCAATAGAAAACAAAAACTAAATTTGTTGAGATGTCATTAGTTTCGGTTTATGTACTACAAACCACCTGATTGTTGTCACTTGGCTAATATTCTACGGATACGAATCCCAAGATATTTAAGTAATTAATTTTTTTTTGTGGAAAAGCAGACGGATAAGATTTATTAAGAAAACTAATTAAATTGTTTTTACCTTGGCCTGTTTTGCAATCTTCTCAAAATTATGTACAAACATATGAAGAATTAAATGTATGTATCTATTTGGAACATTCTACTAGATTTCCTAAATTTCAACCTTTTCGAAGGTTTTTATTTTGCAATTTTCCTTACATGTTTCTTATAACATTATTTTTTTTTACTGTTTTTGGTTTTTTTATCTAAGATCTTATAAATGAAATGAATTTTTAGGCTTGGTAAAAATTTCCTAAGCACAATACTTTGTCGCTTCGAAAGACATGAGGACGACATTGATGAAATATTTGAAGCCTCAAAATATCCTTTTTAAGGTTATTTGATTTTATTTAATCTAAAATAGATTCAGCTAACTAAACTCCAATTAAAAATTTTTTGTTAATTTAAGAAAATAATCAAGTAAATTAAATTTACAATTAAACTTAAGCAACTCGTGATGAATTATATCTCGAAAATTAAAACATATATATACCTAAAAAATTCTTTTTTCTATGGATTTTGATTTTTCGATCTGATTGATTACAAGTACCAAAAAGAAAAATGGTGTAAAAATTTTTTTATAGCAACCGTTTGACGGGCGTGATTTGATACGCATGAAAAACGTAATGTTTTAGAGGATATTTTTGCATTTTAATTTTAAATTGATTTGCCAATTAATAAGTAAACTAAAATTAACTGATGATTAGTTAATCTCCAAATTGCGATAATATTCCAGGAAAAAGAATAATATAACTAAATTAACGTTTCTTAACGATTGCAAATAAATTTTCTTATAACAATCGCTTGAATACTTGATTGTGCAATTCTCTATTTTTTTTTTGTATAGAATGCAAATCACTCAATAAATCAAGAATAGACATTCGAATATAAAATAACCCGAAAGTTAAGCATACGCTGCTTGTGAAATATATAAATAACATATATATGTATGTGTTTATTCATTTCGAGTAATAGAAAAGTCTATAGTTAACTAGAGACCCATGTGTACGAGTAATCTGGAATCTATCAATCAAAAAACATTGAGAAACTTAACTTACGATCACTTGAAAAGGAGAAATCGTAATTCTGATCACCATAAATCATTTACAGTTGTACATGGTCACTAAAGGGAATTGCCTAGAGGCTGGTCAAATTTCCTAAAACTATAATAGACATATAAAATCTGATGGTAGTGAAAAAAGACCCAAAACTTGTATTATATAGAGGTATACGGTTGATTGGGTTTAGTTAAAATTGCTTTTGATATGTGTCCCATTCCATTAGGGAAAACACAGGCTATATTTATACTAACTAATATAGCATAACAAAAAAAAAAACGAAATAGAAAAATATAAAAATTTCTTAACCTTAATCGAATCATATGTTATAGCACTGTATGTATATATAAACCTTGAGGGCTTTAAATGTAACATTCATTTGTGTGGCATTAGATATCAAGAGATTTTATAATTTTAATTAAAGGTTGAATTTTGCTAATTAATTTCCGAGATTATTCCCTATTCATTTTATATATAGTACCTTAACTTGAGGCTATATTTTTATTTTTATGGGTATTGAAAAGGAAAAATATATTCAATTATATTGAAACTCTAGGACACTAGTTACGTAAAATTTACGGAAAGTAAATTTTATTATTATTTTTTTTTTCTTTCGTAGTTTATAAAATTAGAAATGAACAATAATTAACTGATGGGAACTGATGTAATATTCAGTTTTTTATAATTTGTCATCACTCACTACTATGAATTCAATGAGCACACACAAGATCTTGGGTTACCGAAAAATAGAAGCAAAACAACAACAGCGCACAATAAGAATGAAAAGTAGAAAGTAAAAATTTTTCACGAAAAAAATCATTTTGAATTGAGATTTAAAACGAGAAGCTCATGTAACTTTCAATTAAGCTCCCAGAAAATTAATTCTAAAATGGAAAGTCAATATCACTGTCACAATTTTTATTGGCGACAGCTAAATAAAACAGGACTTTTTTTATTTTTGTGGACAGGATCCTATGTGATCTATGTTGTCTCCTTAACATCCATGGAAAATCTTAATCTAACTTTTGTTCTTATTCTGCCAGTTCATACAATATAGGCCAGATGCTCCAACACTATTAAGTTTACTACATTTGAAATTGATAAATACATATGTATGTATTTGTAAGATGTTAAGCGAGAGTCAATAAAAGTTTTTTAATTTATTGCGGCATTGTAGTGACTTTTCATTTAGAGAGAGAATTTTATTTCTAATATACTTAGAAGATAAAGGCAGCACCTAATTTGAAAAATTGTCAGTTGAAAAACTTAGCGATGGAAAAAAAACGTTTCAGTTTGAATGGTACTCAATGGAATTATTTGGAAGTTTTAAAAATTTCAAAACTCCGTCTTACCTTTCTGAGCCCCATTCTCATCTTCCTCATCAGTAAAAGTAAGCAATATTTGGTATAGTCTGCACAGGCCCAACCAAATTAAATTTACTACTCAATATAACTAAAAGTAAATTTTGCCTTAAGTTTGTAAATTTAATTTACATAAAATTATATTTAAAAATTTTTGTTTTAGGAAAGCAAAAAAAAAAAAAAAAAAAATTTGCATGATATTTCCTTAATCTAAATAACAATTAAAAACTAAAATGTCTCAATCTTTTTCATTAGTTAATCACCAAAAAAATCACTCAAATGGAACAAACTTTCAAAAAAGCAAAAAATAAAAATAAAAATTAAAAATAAAAATGGTTTGAGTCAAGGGTAATAGTTACAAATAAATTCAGGGCTAAGTGTTAACTTGGTAACAAGTTATGTTTTAATTTCAACACAACTGATTAGAATAGTGTACGATGTTAGTGTCAATGTCACGCATGCAAATCGAAAAGTCTAAATTTATTGTATCGACACTGTCTTTGCAGTCAATTGAATTTTGTATTCGCTAGTTTTAAATCAATTATTTATAATCAGTTTGGTTCAGTTGCGTTTGAATAATTCATTTATTCTTCGTATTGCGTTACATCAAGTTTTTTACGGTTTCAGTGAGGTGTACTTCCTGTTTTGAAGGTGTCTCTGCTTTTCTGAAGTATTTGCCGATGGCTGCTCATGTTTCCATAGCCGACGTCAATAGTGCTCATCAGTCCTCACCTTAAAAATCTTTGGAGTTGTAACGCTTGACGGACACAGATCGTTAGTAATGTTTCTGTTAGACCAATTATCGGTACCTTTGCTACATTAACCGTGTCAAATATGAGGCTGGTTGTCATGGGGTATGGCTCATTTTTTGTATTTTATATTTAATTTTATTATTATTATTTGTTGGTTTTTTTTCTTTGATTTTTGGCTCTTTTGGGCAACAAACATAATTAATTTTTCTGATCAATATATATGTATATATATATATATAAATGTTCGTTTTGTTTTTTTGTTATTTTTATATAAACTATAATAGGGGGTTGACTCTAAAGGGCTTCGTTAACGATCAAATGTTATCATCCAATATTAAATTGGATGAAGCAATTTTCTCGTGTAAGTGCACTACTTTCCCCTTTTAGCTGCTGTCTATTATAAACTCTTTGATAAATAATAATATCATTTTGAAAATTACAGGCAGTAAAAATTTAAGGCAGTAATTTTGTGTCATGTACACCAACACATTATTTGCTATTGATAATTTTCAAAAGTGATAGAACTACATAATTTTGTACAGAAATCTCAATAGTTAAGCATTTCAAGGATTAAATTCGCTGAATATTATTTTAACTTTGTATTTTTCAATTTATAATAATTTTGATTTCGGCTCAAATTTTAAAGATCATTATTCAATTTACGCCCTCCGTTAATTAGGTTTTTGAATTTAAATTTTTTTTAAAATAAATTACCAAAGAAGTATAATACAAATTCATTTTTTAATCCAGGATAAAAGTCAAAATATTTATTCATCAATCAAATTGTTTTGCCTAACTTAGGGGGCTCGCAGAAGTATTTCACGAGTTATAATTAATGCTCTGTCATTTTTTTGTTACGCATAGGTTATTAACAAATTGTTTTAATTTAAATAAAAAAATTAATTTAATTCCTGCCAGTAAAAATATTTTGAAGGAAGATGAAGGAAATTTTTATTCAAAGTTTTGAATATTAAATATGCTACCCTTGTGTACTTTTGTGAAGATTTGAAAGGATTTTAAATTTAATAAAATTATTTGTTGTATTCTTATTTTGTTTTTAGTTTTTAGAGTAACTTTTCCTATAAAATTATGATTGAAATATTTAAAAATGTTTTGTAGCTTTTTTTAATTTATGATCTCAACTAAGCCATGATATGAGCAAAATTTTTTGAATTTTATTTTATTGTCATTCGAAAAATAGCAGTTGAAGATGAGAGCTTCCTTGATAATTAAAAGAAATGAAATAGTTAATGTAACAGTATTCTAAGTTTAGGCTTTATAAATTATCCTTCAAAATATATTGTTAAATGCTCCTTGTTACACACACCCATCTTCTTTTTATTAAAATACTTGTTAAAGCTACATAAAAAATTGATTTAATCTAGTAAGGACATAAATCTTCATAAATTCATTGAGGTTAATTGATACTTTTGATACTTAATTAAAAGATAAAATGATCTTGTAGTCCTTTAGAAATTCCGTTTTATGGCTTCGATGTACTGAAATTATGTTTTACGATGCATAGAATATGTACTCAACAATAGAAAAAAGTAAGACGATGCTAAACTTAAACAATTTGGTGTTTTTTTTTTTAATATTATTTGAAAAATCTTTAATTGAGTAGGAATCAAAAGTAGTTTTTCGTTCGTATTTCATGCTGTAAAATCTGTTGCTCCTTACTATTTCTATATTGAGTCGAAATTGAAATTTTTTATTATGTTTTTAGCAGTAATTATTTTGTGGTTCAGTTTCAATTTGCGGAAACTAAAATATCTTACTAGTTAATTTGTTGTTATAAAAATGCTGCCAGCATTTTTAGAAAACTCTGGAATTTTATAACCAAACCATTTGAGCTTTCATTTGCATTTTTTGGTTTGTTATTACTAAAAAATCTTTAGTATTTCCAAACTGATAAAAATCTTTCATAATCGTTTTGGTGTTAAATTATATTTTTGATATAATCTTTGTAACAATTTCAACATAAAATATATTTAGAATTTGTTTTTTTTTGGAAAATTTTATCTATATCAAATAACGCAGAATGCACTCAAGGTAGTTCTGATAAAATACTGACAGCTGCAAACAAACTGATTGACAGATGGCATTTAAACTTAGTATAGATTACATTGGCGCCAACTTATTTTGGAAACCTTTTTTTTCAGGTAGTTCTGGTGATAGCAAATATGGAAATACATAATGTAAATTTTAATTGATTGCGGTCTAAATTAAAACGAAAATGTTGAAATTTTATACTTTAGCTGAGAATAATTAATATAAAACAATTAGACGGATATTTTAACAATTATGTTTCCTTAAAACTTCAGATAAACAAAAAAAGTAGAAACGTTTGCCTCAACTTGTTTGACTTGTAATAGTTTGAGTATTAGAAATTTGAATAAAGAAAAAGGTAAGGAATAATATTTTTCCCATTTTTTCATACCTAATTTTGACTTTACTTCACCTTAATAAAGAAAATGATATGTATATATATATTTATATATATAGGTACAGATTTTAGGATAGTTTAAAAGTATATCAAAACTCAGACTATAATTTCAAAGTGATACCTTTACTTTTGAATATTGTCTCCTCTTGGGATTAAAGCCATCAGCTTAAAATATTTAACAAAATGAAAAGACCTTATAACATTGTCTTAAATTTGTTTTTGTTTTTTTTTTTTGCCAAATATTTGGAATAACCTATTGTACCCGTGTAGCAAATTATTAAGTATATATATATATATATATATATATATATACATATGTAATATATGAAATATTTTTGTAAATAAATCCTCTAGAGGACTAATAGTCTTCTTTATTCAAACAAAATAGCAGAAAGTGCCAACCTTTTGACGAAGCTAAATCTCTCGAGGAAAGATTCTTTAAATATAAGCGTCAAACAGGCTCCTGGCTATATCCTTTAGCTATTTTCTTTGACTATAGTCTATTGGGATTATTCAAAGAATTATTTTCTTAGGTTTATAGAGAAAAAATTCTTATCTATATCCTTCTAGTTTTCTGGTTGTAATTGTTGTTTTTATATTCTTAACATTCTTTTTTTTGTATTGTTAAATTGAAGAAAAGTTGTTATGTATTTTTCTTACTTAAGTACAATATTTTAAAATATCGCTTATTGCTTAATTTTGACATTTCTTAATCACTAAATTAGTTTATATTTTTCCAAAAAGAAAAGTTAACCTAAAAATATTTCGTACCATTCAACATGCTATTTCCATATATTATATATATACACATATATATTTTATTATTTAAAAAGCCTAACTACTTTTTATTTACTTAAAACACAGTAAATAATCCATAAAAGGATATAGGTGTCACCTTATTTTAATAAAATTTGTAATATTTTAATATTAATTCCATTTGATTAGTTTAATTTATTTCAGAAACTAAAATTATAAAATATTTTATTGTAAATTTATAATACAAACGAAAAACTATACGTGGGTAGTTATTTCTTGAAGAGATGTAATTCAAAAATAATTTGACGAGATTGATGACGAAATTCTAATAAAATTTTAATTAATTTTATGTTTAACACTAAAACATAAATTTCATTTTTACCAAAGAATGTGGTAAAATAAATTTACAAAAATGATCATTTTAATGCTATTAAATAGAAACTTACGGATTTTACGCGGATTAGATAGTAGGATTCTAGTTGCTGCTTACGCAGTAGGAAAAAAATACGACAGTGACTCTTCCATGATTTCATCTTCATGAATTCTGATGAATGAAAAACCTTTATACATACTATTTTTTGAATGAAATATGATTATGATTTATTACGATAAAAATGGATTTTTAGGAAACAAAAAGGAGCCATTAATTACTAATTTATAAAAATCTCACTCTAGAAAATAAAAAAATAAAAAAAAACTAAAAAGACTAGAAAGTCAGCTTAAAATCACCAAAAAACGCTTTAAAAGATTTGATTTCAAGTTCATTTTATAAATTTCCATGGATGTTTCATCAAGGGTACCCAATAATGTTGAACTCTTCTTAAGTTAATCCCATCCATAATTTTTGTATATCAAGTTCCGCTATCAGTGATAAAATAAACCAAAAAATAAAACAATAATTATAGTAATGTTGACAAAAATTAATCCTAAAGATTGACATAAACAATTTTCTAAAAAACAAAACCTGGCGCCAATAATTAAATTATACAGTTGACTATTTATTTTTAGTTTTGTTATTGTTATAAACTTATTTTAAATTAAATTAATTTAATTAAACTAAAATATTTCAAAAGAAGTTTTGATGCGTGGTCAAAACATGCCTAGAGGTAGTGTCAAAAACAACAAAAACCAAATTTAAAACCACAGAAAAAAACAAACAAACAAAAATTCTTAAGTATTCTTTGGAGTGGGCGATTTAAAAGAAAAAGCAAAACCGACGTTAAATTGAAATTATTTCAATTTTGATATTTTACACCCTACAAATATATTCGAATAGATCAGGTTTTTCGGACACGTGTACTACAAATTTGATCAATTCGGCAAGTTAAATATCTCACAGGAAAATAAGTAAAAACAAGAATGAGGTTTGATTTGTGGACAAAACTATAATTGAAAAAGGAAACAAAATTTATTTTATATTAAATTTGTTAGGTGTTGAGTGCTTTATTTATGCAAAATCTATTCTTGAATTTGTCGTATAATTTTTTACCTAAATATAAAAATTTAATTTTAAAAATATTTAAGGATCAATGGCTTCAAAATTCTTATATTTTTGTTTAATTATAATTCAAAGCTATTTTTAAGACTTATGACAATTGATGTTGATTATGTGAAGCCAAGAGAAATGAGGAAACAATTCGAAAAACTTTCACCAATCAAAGAAAATTTTTATCGATTACAAACTATCATAAAGCTTAGATGTAAGACAATGCTTAATGCTTAGCAATAGCAGGCATGTTTTTATTAAGTATCGTTATTTATTTATTTAGTTTTTGAGTTTTCATTTTATAAAAAAAAATTTTCTTTTATATAAATTAAATAAAAAGAAATTAGTGGTAAAAACTAAACTTGATTGTACTTAAATTAGTTTACATGATATTAGATTAAAAGATACTTAATAATAATATTGAATAGATATAAAAGAAAATATTAGTTTAGATAACTTTTCTTAGGTAAATTATCTTCGGTTGTAATACACTTATATTTTCCTTAAAACTAATTTAATTTATGCTTAGTATCTCGATGTAAGTTATGACAAAGTTTCCTGATTTTAAATTAAATAAAGATTAAATTTACTTTAAATTGAATCAAAACAGCTAAAGTTAAAGTTTTTAGAGAATCTATGGAATTGAATTGTAAAAGTGGAACACTTTTGGAGTAAAATATAAACGATATATGACGACTTAATTAATATTTTATTTCATACTTTGAAGTTAAAGGAAATTCACTTTAAAAAATTTAGCTGTTATTTCAATATTTTTATAAATTTCAAATTATAAGATTTTATGTCAGTCGAATTATTATAATTGTAGGATTTTATGAATTTAGTGAGAAAACTGTAGCAAATGTCACGAATTTCTATTTTTTTCTATTTTTTGCAAGAAATTTTTCGTTACAAAAGGTGTAAAAGTAATAAATTTCAAAAGCAGGCAAGAAGTTGGATTTTGTTTTTGTTAAATCTTTTATAAGATTTAGTTTTCTATTTGGGGAATATGCATTGGGGAAATTGGGTCTCCGTACCTCTTGTATATTTTTCAGAGTCCTTAACTTGAAAGATGTTTTGTTCTAAACGACGTTTAGACTTTTTGTTTATTTCACCAATTTATTTAAATTTTATATTAATTCGTAAAAAAATTGTTTTTATTATCATCCCAAGTCCCTAATCCCCCCCTAAATTTTTAAAGGCTTAGGCTATTTGCAAACTAAATATTCTATCTTCCATCGCAAAGGTATGTTGCTCTGTTGGGTTAATTGCAAAATATTCAAAAATTAGCCAAATTACCTTCTATACTTTCTAAAATGTATCATAACAAAATTTGAATTCTGTATGAAAAATAAAAAATAAGATATTTCACAAGTCATAATCAAAAAAAAAAATAAATTGAAATCATGCCACAAGACGTGTTCACTTCAAATAAAATCATTAAATGAGAAGTTGATAACTGATTTTCATTTCGAAACGCACCTCTGGTCATCATACTTTATTTTTGTTTTTCATAAATATTTTTAAAATTATACATGTAAAGGGCTACATATGATTTGAGAATCAGAGTTTGCTGATTTGTTAAATATCAAAGAATTTCACTGTTTTTAAGTACTATTTGTTTTCTAGTACGTATTCATGTAATAAGAAAAACTTCTAAATCACTCAAATTGTTGAGTTTACTATACAAAATTTATAAAATGTAGAATTTTATGTCAAACATAATATAAAATTGGATGTTATTCTAAATTCTTGTTGAAAGTTTTCAAACAGGAAATCATGCCAAGTGTTGATTTTGTTTATCAACAACTTCAACTCTACGATTAAATTCAATTACACAGCTTGACTTTGACAAAAAAAGAAAAAAAAGTTATTCCAATATTATTTTTCTTTGTATTGTATTGCTTTTGAAAATTTAAAGTTGAATGTATAAATATCCTTTTTATATCGATTTCTTTAAAGCTAATAAAACTCTTAGGATTAGTTCGAATTTTATGTTTTTAAGTTGAATTTTAAGAAATCTCTTTTAAAGTTTATACACCAGGAGAAGAAAAATAAATTTTTTTTAATAAGATAAAAAGAAAAAGTAAGGAAATCAAGAAATTTGGATAACTTTTTTTTAAAAAAAATCAACAAATTAAAAAGCTAGTACTTGAAAATTAAGAAATTTTTTGTTTATTTTTTTTGTGAAAGTGCGCAAAACCAATTTTTGAGCTTTTATTTGAAAACTAATGAAAATAGTGAGCCAAGATAAATCAAAATTGTTTTATATTTTCATTTTTATTTTCTTTAAATTTATCATTGGTTTCTTATTAATTCGGACACAAATTTAGTGTTTCTGCGCCTTTAATGTTGTCAGTGTTTTTAATATAAAAAAAAAAACCTTTTCTTATTTAAATTTTATGTGGCTGTTGGTATGGTTTAATTATGGTAATTTACCTAACTTCTATAATCTTAGAAGGTTTTCTTAGACTCAAAATTAGATTAATATCAATAAATTTCAAGAAATAATCATAAATTAATTGACCTTAGTTTGATGTACAGTAACATATACATATATCTTCCCTTTGGAAAATTAAAACCAAAAAAAAAAATCTTTTACTATCGCTTCTAACATTTCTATCTATATACATGATATTTGCATTACTCATAAATCTTGAATACCACTTTAAATCTTATATGCCACTTATAAACACTGTACGATATTTTTGTTATTTACATTAACAGCCAGCATTTGAAAAGAGGCCACCACAATTTTATTCATTTAGAAAATTTCAATTAATTTCTAATAGCTATGAAAATAGCAAATCTTCCAAGATCATCTACAATTTTTGGAGCTCTTTATGTAGCTAAACTTTAGAGTAATGTGTACACTTTAGCCCTGGAACATATCCAAAAATAATCGAAGTCGATTGATGTTTAATTATATGACCAACAAAATAGAAGAAAGTAAACAAAAATCATGTAATGTTGAAAAATTTTATTTATTGTAAATAAAAAAATAACAAAAAAGTCTCTTGCTAGCAATTTAAAAAAGTACTGTTAGCAAATTGACGTCAGGAAATTAAAACAAGAAAAAGAAGAAGGAAGAAGTGAAGTTGAATTTCGGTAAGCAAAAATTATTTGAGTTTGTGATCAAATCATCAAAACGAATAATATAAGAAATTTGACAATTTTATGGTTTTTTTTGCTCACGTACACAGGTGACCGGCAACTGAATTCGAGGTCAATACTGCTGTCCTCGTTGAACATTAGAACGTGATTTAGAGCTAATTGGTTCTATTTTGGCGTTTCTTAGTATAGTAATTCAAAATCTAAATGCTTTTTGCCTCATTAAGTTTTGTCAGTTTTCAAGTTACGTGATTAAAACTATAAAAAAATACCTATACATAAATATCTATATATATATATATATCATATGTCATTAGGAATTTTCTAAAAATTTTCTTTAATATTTTGGAAAATTTTATCATAGCGGAACTTGTAATGTTTTTATTTGAAACTAAAATGCAGCGGTATGAGAGCTGCATAAGAATTTGGAGGTCGATTTAATGAATTTATCATATAGAACACTTGAGTTAAATTATATACTTGACACATTCTTTAAATAAATTTGAAAAATTCATTGAAAATTGTTTAGATTATGAATAATTTAATCAGGAATTAGAATTACTACTACCATACACACTACACTAGCAAATTAGTTGATTATGTTCGAATGAAGTCATCGAAAATATTTAATAAATAATTTTCTATGCCAGCTGTTAATATTTATTTAACTTGATAATATTGGAAAATAATGTCATGGTGGTTTCATTTAATATTTTTCAAGCTAATGGTTTTTTTGTTTTTGCTCTTTTTATAATATTAAATATAACTTTTTCTATATAAAGTAAAACGTCAAACTGGATAAACTCTAAATTTTCCATAGCCGGGTAAAACAATGATTTTTTTTTTTTGGATACTGAAATAGATAAAACGTTATCCGAAGTCAGAACGTTCATATAGACATAGACTATTTGGCCGTCTGATTTTTTGAGTTATGAATTCTATTAGAAAAAGGCTATCCCAAATAGAAATTTTTGAGCCTACTTTAAACCTGCTCAACCTGCCTACATTTACGCTTATGTCAAAAGTTGAGCTTGCTATGAGTCTGTTGAGCCTACATAATTCCTATTGCAGGTCAAGCAAGCTCAAAGCAGGCTCAAAATTTCGACTCGGGATGTCTCTTACTTATATGCGAATTAAATGTAACAAAATAAATATTCCTTTTTTGTGTACTTTTCTTTAAAAAAAACATGTAACAAGCGAAATCACGTAAATTAATTACCGTGCGCAGTTACCTATTTACAAGAATAATATTAAACTAATTAGACTAAAAAATAAACAAAAAATTTTAATTTAAATTATTTTAAACTGATCGTAAAGTATTTCATGTTTACCGTGTTACACCACGGGTAATACATAATTCCTAAAATGTACCTTAAATATTGGGCTTTATTACGTTTAAAATGATGTAGAGTAGGTCTGTGTAAATTAACTTATACCGCGGGCCACTTTAATGACGCGTTACATTACAGTAGGCTATATTTTAGCCTAACATGAGTTTTAAAAAAGTTAAACATACACCAAATGGATTAGATTTTATTTTTATTCCTGGAATCAATATAATTAATGGTATATTTATGATTAACGAGATATTTGCCGTTTATTTACTTCATTTCATTTCTTGTAAGGTTGTTTTTTTTAAATAAAGCAAACGAAAAATTTTTAGCAGATATAGAAAATTACTCAGCATAAAACAAAATGAGGAATAATATGCGATTCTTGAGCCTTGGATCAACAAAACCTGATATAGAGTTTTAAAGTTTTAATGTACTCTATCCCTTTTTGTACTAAAACTATAATAATTCGTGATTAATGCTTCCAGGGCTCAACAGGCAAGACGTTTTTTCGAACTGAGCAAGTATTGCAGAATAAAATTTTATGAAGGCTGTTATGAATTCAGAAAAATAAACAAAATTTCTTCCTTATGAAGTCCTTGGAAAGTTTTAAAAAATTGTAAAGACGGAGCATTTTGCCTTTTATCCCCTCATCTGTAAACCTGTAAAAATTATATATAATGTGTGCAAGACCAATGTCACTTGTGCATTAAAAATCAATGTAACAAAAAATATGTTTGGGTAAGAAAATCAAATAACCTTGTGAGAAATTGTCCATATTAACTTAAAACGCTATCCGAGCGCTAGAATTGAGCTTTTTTCCAATATGAATCTTCATATGAGTAAGATAACTAACATTAGATTCAGCACACGTGCTACCTTGGTTATGTTACATTAATATTTCTTAGAATATTTATTAATATAAATTTTTTTTTGTGTTATTCTCGGTCGATATTTGCATAAGGTTTATTTATAAGAATCTGTTTAAATAGTACAGACAATAGTTTTTAGTCTTAAAGTATAATAATAGGCATACTTACACAATAATATAAGCAAGTAGCTCCCGTTAATATCCATTAAAAATATTTGCAGATCTGTGCTAAAAGTCAATACTAGAAATTAAAAAAACGAAAGTGTTGCACATAAAAATAATGTCTTTTTTTTCAATTAATAATGGCAATAAAGCGACAAAGAATCAGAAAACCTTTATATTAAGCAGGCTTTAACCTGACTTACTTATTAGTTTTAGTTATTTTACTTAATATGTAGTAAAATTTGTTCCTATAGATTTTACTTACCTTGCTTTTTTTCTGTAGATGCTTGTGATCGATTTTTGAAGTAATTACGGATGAACTATTTTCTTCAAATTTTCCCAACATAAACCTTTTGTACACGAGTATAATTTAGTGTACTATTTTTTATCCAATTATACCGTTCTCAGCTTTAACCACGAATCTTGCCATTGCTTATTCTCATTTTCTTTGGCAACAGCTTTTGCGATTCGTACAAAAATGCTTTTCACATAATTTATTTTCAAATTTGTATAATAAAAAATAAAAGTAAGGGGCGTTAAAAGATTATAATTCCTAAATCAATAAATATTTATTAATATTTTTTTTAACTCTTCGAAGAATGTAATAAATAAATTGTTAATAGTTACTTTTGCTGCAGAAATTGATAATTATGACGAACGAAGTCGCACACTCTTTTTTTTTTTTGATACAAAATTAAAAATTAATTTTGTAACAAACATTATCTTTCTTTTTCCGGTATTTGATATTATTTTATTCTTTTAGTTTATTCGATTAATAAAATGATTATATATAAAAATCTTGTTTTTAACAAGTTTTTGTATAATATATTTTGTTTCAAAAAGTATTTCTATTTTACAGAATAGTAAAAGTTTTTCTAATAATAATCGTTTAGTAGGTATTAGTAGGTACTAATAATTGCTTAAATTTTTCTTTCACCCATCTACAATAGATTACTGAATCCTTAATGCTAAAATTTTTCAAAAACATTCATTTAACATAATGAATTTTTTTTAATTTAATTTCAAACATTTTTAGCTGTATTACTTGACCGATTATCAGAGAATATAATTAATTTTTTTTTTAACTTTTCTAAATACGAAATTCTTCTTCGTCTTAAAATGATTGTATTTAACCTTAAAGTAATTAATGAGAAAGCTCAAGATAAAACTGATAAATAATATTCACTTAATTTAAGGTAAAGCAAAAAATTAAAATACCAAAAAAAACAGTCATATCTAAAAAATGATGGTTTGAATAAAGCAAGAAAAACAAAAAAACAAAATGATTCAACCGCAATATCCAGATTAAAAACTTTTTTTATGAATCACTCCAGGTATCATTTGAAAATTTTGAAATTCCTGGAATCGATGTGATTCATCCTAAATATTTCTTCTCATGAATTTTATGGTCGACAGAAACATAAGAAATATGCATTTGTAACTTTTGCAGTCTTTGGAAACTTTTTTAAATTGCTTTGCCCCTAACCTTCTACAATTCTTGAATGTTTGATAACCAAAGGTTTATATATTGCTTATAGTATACTATGTCTATATATGTACATTCAAATGTATATATATATGTATATATTTAATTTTAGAGGTGCTTGATACCTAATACCTTAGTTCAAGAAGTGAAATTATTGTGAACTCTGCACTTTGCAATAAACTAACCTAAAATGGAGTTTTTATATTAATCCCATGAAGTCTTTTTTCTTTTTCTTTTTTTGTTATTTCAAGAACTTTAATAAAAGTTGTACTACCAATTAGAAAATGTTCAGGAAAATTGTTTGAAAAATGTCGGTTTAGATTGTAATTGCTTGGTTAGATTATTGCAAAAATTTCATGTACACGAATGAATATTTAATCGATTACACCATGTTCTATCAGTTTTGTGGATAGCATGCAATTCACAATTATACCACTATAGTTGAACTTGGGCCAGTATAATATAAAAACATATATACTATATGTACCCATATAATATATATTAAACAATAATGGATAACTGAGAGGACGATAATAATAAATTCAAGTTAAATGCATTTATGTCCGTTACCCAAGTTGCCTATTTAATTACTAACCACAATGAATTTCTGATTCATTTAATTGAATGACGATGACCCATATGAATAACTACATAATTGTGACTATTTCTAATGTAAATATATATTTGATATTAATGTATTTGTGATTTATATCAAAATATTTATATGTACGTACATATATATATATATAATTCGACTTGATCAAGGTATATTCATGAATTCTGTATCCGTCTGACAATGACTAATGATATATTTGCATGCAAACAATAAAACTTTTGAAGTTTTCATAGTTGGTGGTGTTGCGATAAATTTTTTGAGTACATCTGCGTTAATAAGTCTGAGAAAAACATGGCTAATTATGATTGAAAAAGGTATAAATCCAGCTGCTCCAAAGATATTTTATCCTTCAAGGTTGTATAATAATGGAGACAGTTTTTCTTGTCAGGTATTATTTGTGATGCAGCTGGTATTATATTTTGAATCAAAAATTATATGATAAGGAGGATCTATATAAAAAAAAGTTAAATATCTATAATTGAAAGCTAAATTTTTTTTATTATATTCATAATGCAAATAATTAGACATGTTAAGTGCAATCTTTAAGTTAAACTTTTATATAAATATGAGTTTTTTTTTGTTTTTGACTGTAATTTACTAAAATGTAAGCTAAGTTCTTAATAATGTCATCAATTTTGAAAATTTCATTTAATAGCTGTAGGTTTTCTGTTTTTAAAAAGACAAAAAAAAAATTCTACGCAATCGTACGATATGTGCTAAAATTTGCATAACATTGCTTGCCACTGAAATATATACCTTTGCCACTCTTGCTGATGTTTATGGGCATCTAGTCTTATGAGCCATTTTTAAATCTGACAGAAAATATTTTTCCCAAATCATTTTACACTTATTTATCCTTTTATTGCTTAACTTTGTTTCATTGGATTCCAAAAATTATTATATCTTCTAAGCTGCTTGTCTAATTGGTTGAATTTTCTGTTATACCAAATGAAATTTTCCTAAAATAATATTTTTAACTAATGTAAGATTTTATATCGACAATTTCCTTACATGATAAAATTTTAAGAGTAATTATGTCAAAGTAGCTCATTATTATTCAGCTTTAATGACATTTGGCTCTTAGCTTTGATTAAGACATTAGAACAATTTTCTATTTTGAAAGCTGCAAAATACCTTGCAAAAAGGAATTTGTAATAAAAAATTAATATGTTTAATTAATTGAATATAAAACCCTTGAAAAAAGGACTTAGAAGTTTAAGCATTTATTTATTCCCACATGATGACTTAAATACTAATTAACTCAAAAACATAATTTTAGTCAAACTTATCTTCCAATAAAAATTAATCATACAATTTATTTAATATTTTATTAAGGCTTACTGTTTTTTACTTTTATTTCTATTTTGAAAATGACTATTAAAAAGGTTTTTTTTTAATTTTACTAATAATAACTTACGCCCGTTTCCACATAACTTTTTTTAATTAAAATAATGGATATTTCTCTTATATCAATAGAAAAACAACATACAAACCAGAAACGTAAACTTTTTTGTTTATTCTTTTTTTAATTTACTTGAAATACTAAATAAAACCTCCATATTTGATTCAAGGAAAAATTAGTTTTGCCATTAAAAGGCAGAAATTGCGCAAAATTTTGCCAATTAACAAAAGTCACGACTTAATCTTTAGTCTAACGGTGATCTTGTCATTCATTTTGTATGTTTAAACAGAAATTTTATTTAAAAAAATAAAAAATCGTTGAATAGAATAATTTAAATATTAATTTTTTCTTTTCTAGTTTTACTAATAAAAACGATAACTTACATAAATATTTTGGGTAATTACATTACTCCCAATCCGTCAAAAATGTTGTTAATATTATTTTAAAATTTCTTGAAAAAGATAAAATAACTCGGCCTTAATATCTTCGATCACTTCCACCTGTTACAACTGAACTTAATTAAAGTCAGGTCTTAGATTATGTAAAAAAAAAAGAATTTGCTTGCTAATATTAGAGCAAAAACAAAATACAAAAAAGAATTAAACAGCATATTTAGTTGAAAATTATAAAAACATTAAAATTGTATCCTATTTGGTTTTATTTTTGGCACTTGTGCTTTAAATATCTTAAAATTATATTTTGGAAAATTTCTTTTTTGGTTGTAAAGAAAGTTGAAATAGACGATGAAACAAGGTCACATGTCTTCTTTTTTTTATTCTTTTTGACAAGAAAAAAATCCAACACAAGTTTTTGTTAATTATTATTTATTTTTAATTTGACCTGACGCAAGACAAATTTACAATTTTTGGCTATGTCTAACATAGCCATAACCAAAGATTACAATTTTCATTTTAAGTTATGATTTTATTTAAATTGTGAATAATCAAAACAGGACGATCTTCAGAAGATCAATTAAAGAACTATTAAAACTTTTTTTTGAAATAAAAGTGCAAGAGGTATTTGGGTCATTCTTAAAATAGGAAAAAGAAATTTTTAGAGATGGAATCAAATTTATGGAATTGAATTTTTATCTTAAATATATTATTATATTATTTATATTAAATATATATAGACACTTTTTTTAAAACATTAATACAATTTTTGTTTCCTTATTGTGCTTTTTCTCGGATGAAAGTTTTAAATGAATTTTAAGATTGATTGGATTTGGATTGAAGATATAATAATTTTTGGAATCCAATGAAACAAAGTTAAGCAATAAGAGGATAAATAAGTGTAAAATGATTTGGGAAAAATATTTTCTGTCAGATTTAAAAATGGCTCATGGGACTAGATGCCCATAAACATCAGCAAGAGTGGCAAAGGTATATATTTCAGTGGCAAGCAATGTTATGCAAATTTTAGCACATATCGTACGATTGCGTGTAATTTTTTTTGGTACTTAGTGTTCAGAAATGAGAACTTTTGTATTGAAAGAAAAAAATAGTTTTTTCAGGACTTATACATTCTATAAAAACAATCATGTATTTAATTAAAAAACTAAAAATAAATTTTTTTCTGTTGTTGCTTAATTTCAGACAAAAAAACACAATCCTGGACATATAAAGAGGCCAATGAATGCATTCATGGTATGGAGTCAAATAGAACGTCGTAAGATATGTGAAGTAACACCAGACCTTCATAATGCAGAGATCTCAAAAACTTTAGGTGCAAGATGGCAAGCATTAAGTAAAGAACAAAAAGAACCCTATGTTATGGAAGCTGAACGTCTTCGTAAATTACATTCAAAAGAATATCCAGGCTATAAATACCGTCCTAAAAAGAAACAATGTAAAACTGTTAAAAGTCCAAATACAACACCAGCTAAAAAAACTAAAACCAATAATTCTAATAGTAATAAAAGGAATCATAATGGAATTATCAAATCATCAAATAAAAATGATAATAATAATAACAATGAGGATATAAAAATGATACAATCAACATGGGATAGGATAACATTAAATACCACATCAACAATTGGTATTGATAATATGTCACAATTTCCAATGATTGTACCAAATTCACCAGAAAGCGCTAAATTATTTGAGGATAATTCATTATTATCAGCTGATCCAAGTGAAGGAATATTTGATACAAATATGTTAGATTCAGATGAAATGACTAAATTATTACAAACAGATGTACCATATCCGGTTGAAATATTTGATCCAACTAATTTTGATGGTTTTGGTGATGAAGAAAATAATAAAAATTTTACAATACCAACAGAAACATTTTTCAGTATATGCAATGATACACCATGTATACGAAATAATGAATCAAAATTATTTAACAACGAATCAAAAATATTTTCAGAAGATATACGAACAGATGTTAATGATACAAAACCATTTTATGATAATAATACAGTTGAATTAGATGATAAACTCAGTATTTTAAATGATGCTAATTTAAATCCTGCCAGTCGTTCATATACACAAAAATTTTCATTACATCAATATTTACAAAATCATCCAAATAATAATTTGAGTTCAACAAATATATTATTAAATAGCTCAAATAATGATGATATTATTATAAATCAGAGCCAAAACAGTGATAATCAAAATATTTGTAGTCCAAGCATTTACCAAAATGGCGAATATACAATTCGTTTAACACGAATCAAAGATCGTGATCTCAATTTAAATAATTTCACCGATATTGTTATACCAACAGGATTCGATGATATACCCACTGATCTCAATTTGGATTTTAATAGTTTGGAAGATTTTGAAACGGCCTCCTCAAGCTCAGGTAGTCATTTAGAATTTAATTGCGACAGCAAAAATTTTCAATATCTTATTTGAAAAAATTTTTTAATAATATTTCTTGTTATGAGCAATATATGGAAGCAAAAAGAATAAAAAACAAAAAAATAAATTTTTTAAGTAAGAAGTACACAGTTACATATTGTAAAAAGTAATCATAACATTTTTTAATATCTTAAAGTTCTCTATTTAAGTTGAATATTTTTAGTTGAAACTTAGGAATTTAATTAAAATACTGTTTTTCTTTTTTAATCAAAGATATTTAAGTAGTTTAGGTGCAATTATGTTTTGCATCTTAAAAAAAAAAACAAAAAAAAAATGTTGCCAGTGTTTTTTAATTAACACATAATTAAACAAACAAATATATACACAAAAACACAAACACATCCACGCATATATGTTTATGCATTATGCATTACAAAATAAAACAGGAAGAAAAATAACTCAAGGTTTCTGTAATTAAAATACAAAGAAAAATTCAAATTCAATTTTACAAAATTAAATTTAAAGCAAATAAAAAAAAAAAACAAAAAAACTCTGAGGATATATTTAAAAGTAAAAGTTTTATACATAAAATCAATTTAATATTAAAAAGTTGTTGAGTCTTTTTTTTTAGGTATTTTTATCATTACTATAATTATATATGAAGATTTTTAAAAAAGAATTAAAACAAAAAACCAATCACACAAATTTCAATAGTTTTTACTGCGTCAACAAACAAAATAAGAATTTATATACAATAAAAAAAAGCATACATATGTATCTAATAATTTATACAAAAATCTTTTATATTATTAAAAAAAGAGAAGAAAAGTAAAGAAAAAAAAAGCAAAACCAATTTATTGAGAATTCCATCAATTTGTTTTGGAATTATCATTTGTAAGCATAAAACCAATAATTTTCGTAAAATGTTAAATTTGTATAAGCAATGAATATTTTTTAACGACAAACTTCAACTACTGTTAAAAAGTAAAGCAGTAATGAAACAAAATAAAATGTTTTTTAAATCTAAAAAAAAATAAAAAATAAAATGAAGTATTTTATTTATAGAATATTTCCTTTAAGTTAACATATTCCTATTTCCTTTATTACTCTATCTGCTTGTCAAATTTTTCATTAGATTTTATAGATATGTTTTTAGTTACGATTTTAAGTGTAAAATTTTTAATGGTTGCATTTGTTTTTTATTTGTGAAATCTTCTTTCACTGGAGTGGAAAATTCATTAAAAATTCATGTTTTTTCGTGTTCACATGGTGCAAAATACTAGCCTAGGAATTTTCGTTGTTATATTTATGTGCCATTCAGTGATATCTAAAGAAGACTCAATTTCTAGCCTAGGTAAGGGGAATATTTCACAAGAAAAAAGTAATTTAAAAGTGCAAGAGTCTAAGTGAAATGTTGGCCATTTAAATATATGCACAATATTTATATGCTGAAATATTTATCAGCACTTTTGTCTGAAAGGAAGTATTTGAAAGGAAAATACTTCCTTTCTTTTTATAGCTATATAAAGTTTTATCCTATTTAAATGATTAAGGTAAGAAGGATACCTATCATGATATATCAATTATTTCTAACAGTTTATTTCTTGTTTTGTGTAAGTAAGATGATTTTCTAAGAAATATTAAAATTTTAATTGACAATTTGGACTCGAGGTTAAAAAAAAACTTCATTTACAAGACTTGCTCAAAGAACTCAAAAAGAGATCAGCATAAAGAATTATATGCTTCATGGAGGATTAGATTCGGATAATTTCGATAAAGTTTGTCAATTGGACTAATGACTCTGGATGGATCACTGGGTCAAGGAAATTGAAAAACAAATAGAACAGCCTTTTAGTTGATTTGCTTCTTTGTTAGTGGGCTCCAGTTCGTAATTAAAAAAAAAAAAATAAGTTCATTTCTTCGTGCTGCACACTATAAAACAAACATTTAACTATGTTAGCAAGCTCTGTGCCATCTGAAAAATTATTTAAAGGCCGCACGAGTACTTACACAGCAAACAAGCATATTTCAAACGAATAAGTCAATAAGAATTGTTTTTTGTAAGGCTTTGTTTTTTGTTCCTAGTTTTTACTAAACGTAGTGTAACTGTAAAAGAATCTTAGAATTTTAAATGTATAAATTGTCTACTCGTTCAAATTTGCCGAGTTTAAACTATCTGCGTTTGTTAGCAACAAGTCGTAAATTTTTTGCTAATTTTTAGGTCCAATCAGTTTTTAGCAAGGCGAAAAAACTAAATTTTCAAGCTAAAAAATGAGTCTAAGAATTATCAAAATAGAAAGTAAATTAATTCTTACCAATGGAAAAATATTAAATAAGAATTTAGAATTATTTTCGGGCTATTATCCGGGCACAAAGTAAGATTAAAGGTTTGTTAGAATTGGCATTGCACGTGATCGTCAATTCTCCAAAATTATATAAAATGGATGTTACAATTTAAGAGCAAACAACTGTTATCTAGGAATGAGGCTTAAATCTCAGCTAACGATGAGTAAAACCAAAGACATATTTTTTTTAGTTTATAACACTAGCGTGTGAGAATAAATGCAAACACATATAAAAGAATTTCTATATTCAAATATATTCTCCGACAGCAAATAATAAGTGAAAGTTTCAATGGAATTGTTAGATTTATACGAAGAAGTAAGTTATCTATTTATTACTGAATCATGTATAAATCAGAATATTGGTTGATTTAAATTTAAAAGTTAACTAATTTTTATGATTTATACATATATTTTGCAATAGTATATAAAAAAAGGAAATAAACAAAGAAAATATTAAGATCATGACAAATATAAAATATATAATTTTAATCAAGGATAAAGAAAACAAAATATATCCTGCATATAAGATATGATAGACAAGATAAAATTAAGACGTGACTATTAATAGGATGAAGTAAAGAAGAGAATCCTTGCCTAAGAAACTGACAAAGCTTCTTAGAAAATTAGACATAAGAAAAAAAAGTTTATATCCTGAAACCTTTTTCGCTTTTATAACAGAAGTATAAAAACATTTTTGAGTTTCTTATATACAGGTTTTTGCGAAGATATCCTATTATTATAAGGATTATCCCTGAAATTATACAATTCTGAATCTCATTTCGTTTGAATTGTTAGATACAAAAATAATGGAGATCTTAATTCATAAAAAATTAATTTATTTCAAAAAGTGTAAATATAACCGGGCTTATTTTCTGCGTGAAAGAAAATTAGTATTTTTTCTACATAAAATAAAATATCCTTGAATTGTTTTTGTTTTTATTTTTTCATTTCATTTATAATAGGATTGGCAATTGACAGTTACTTGTTGAATACAAATGATAAAACCTTAGGAAATGTCATATAGAAACAAAAGGTTGAGTTTTATTTTTAAAAAAAAAGTAAATCAAAACGATAAGAAAAAATAATTAAAAATTAAAAAGGGTGAAATTAAGTGGTTATTTTACATTTAACAAAATCAATTCATGCCGTCAGAACGTATGCCGACTCCTATTGTTGTTTCTACAAACAAATCAAGAGATAATTGTTTTAAATAGATCTATTGTAATAAATAACACACCAGAAATCATATTTTAATTCAATGTGAAATTTTAATTAGTGCTAATCTTAATTATTTATTTAGTGATCTGACTTTTAAAATAAATAAAAAATTTTTTTTATCATTCTAATTATTCAATAGTTTATTTTGCAGAATTTTAAAAATTGTAAGACTTTATGTAACTGATTTCAGGAGCATCACATGTGGTTTCAGTATTATCTTCTCTTGATAAGCAAAGAGAAAATATTTTCTAATCACTCGTTATCATTAATAGTTTGTCTACAGAATTTTATGAAACAGTTTTCAGCTGATTTTTTTAAATGTATCTTTCTTATTGAAACTTAAATACCTTTGAAGATTCTGTTTTCAAGGATATCAAAAGATATTTTTCATATTATGAAAAATATTAGTCATAAAATCTCTTCTTGTTTTTTTAAATTTTATAATGAAACATGTCTGTAATATCGCATTCTTTACAGATCTGCTATAAAGATCATTTATACCGAAGTGTTTTTTCTTGATGCAGACTGTTGTCTGTTGTCTTTTTCTTCTATAAAATTATTATGGTAGATATATTAAAACAATTTTTTATAGTTTCATACATTACCATTATTTTAATTTTAAGAATTTATTTCCAGATATTTCCTTTTATAAAAATATCTAGCAATAGAATTCCTTGAAATACATAATTCCATATGAGCAAGAATAATTAACTGATAAACCATTTAAACTTTCGGTGTTCAACTGTGCAGGTAAGATGTCAAAAAAAGGGAAGTCATTTCCTTCTTAGATTTAAGCCTTTGCTAAAGTACGCACACCTTAGGATTTGGGTCTTTATACTAACATACGAAACATATATTCTTATATCTTGTATAACTTCTATGAAAATCCATTGAAAAAAATGGTGTGAGGCTATAGGGAATTTAAAAATAATCAAAGCAAAATTAGATTTAAAATAAAATTTTCAAAAATTAATCAGTAAAATATCCTTAAACTTTCGTGCAACTTGCTATAAATAAAATATAAAAATTGGTGACATTTAAGATTTTTATGATCAACTAAAAGATTTTCATGTATTTTTTTAAATAAAAACCTAGAAATAAAAGAAAAAGATGTACAAAGCACTTTTCGTGAGCCTAAGTAGTCATTATACCTATACCATAGTTTTTTTTATATACAAAATTGGTTAGACTTCATACTAACTCTAACAGAACATTATTTCCTTTTAAAATATCTTTTACGAAAAACGAATGTAAGCAATTTCACAAGGGATAGTCTAAATAAATATCATTTTGCGTTTTTTGTAGAAAATATTCTAACATTTCAACTGAAAATAAAAAGTAAATAAAATGTACGGAATGTTTTTTCATTAACAAAAAAAAACAAATTAAAAGAAAACACAAATACAAAGAAAAATAAATAAACTATGGCATCAATTAATAATGACTTCTTAAAGCATTTGGACTGACAGTGAATGAGTAAATAATGAATTCAGTGTTTTCGACTTCACTTTGTCATAAAAAGGCAAAAAAATGTAGTACAACTACATCAAATACGATTGTATTTTTATATAAGTATTTACAAATGATATCCTTGAATAGAATTATATATCTTTTAGCCAAGGTATTCGATGCGGGTATTTGAATTAATTGAAAGGAAAATATTTAAAAAGATTAAATTAAAAAAGTTTTTTGGCATATTTAAAACTGCTGAAAAAGGATGAATATTTTTTTTAATTTTCAGGATGTACTTATGTTTGAATTTAAAAAAATATTCAAATATTCTTTTTCCATTCCATTAAAAATTGAGAACTAAATACCAACTGTAGTAAAATTAAACCCCATAGAAATGTAAAGGGTTTATAAGTAGTAAAAGGGTTTCAAAAATACCCGATAGGAACAGATAAGGTGTTGAAAGCTGAAAAAATATTGGGTAATACTTTCGTATTTTGAAATGCAAAAACACAAAAATAATGAAAAATTTTTTGGATTAACATTTAGAGATATTTTCTAATTGAATAACATCTATCACGATTAGGCTTTGTTTATTCAGCAATTATAATTAAAATTTTAATTCAATGATTTATTGCTGAGATTTACTTGGCTGAATACTTAGAGATATGATTTGATAAATAAAAATCCCTTAATTGGATATCTACATAAAAAAAGGTAATTTATTATTTCAAAGAGAAAATTCAAAGCTCATCAATAATAGAAAAAATAAAATATTAGGGCTTAGAATGATTTTTATTTCTTTCAGGAAATTAATTGCAAAATTCAAAGTTTGCAGAATAATGTGAAAAAATTATATTTTGCTGTTAATGATAAATAATTATGAAAATAATGAAATATGCTCCTAACCTCAAAAATTCCTTATATGCCTCTTTAACATAACTCTTTAAGTCATCTTAAAAATGTATGGCATGATCCAACCGATATGCTGACACTTTTAGCAACTTTTCTGTTAATGATTCTTCATAACCATTTTCTTAACTGTTCTTAAGTTTTCAGCGGTTGTTGATGAACTGCTGCGTTCAGTACAAGCATCCACCATACCATCTTCTCGACCTTCTGTGAAGAGTTTGTACCACTAATGAAAATTTCTTTTTTTTGCTCAAATTAGATTCCCCAAATAATACAAACAACATTTTATGTGTGTTGGAGCACTTAATTTTTTTTTTGTCCCGCAAAATTTAACGCAGATTTTTTGATAAATTTTTTTTTAACTATAAAAAATCGTGTAGCACACCAAAATACAACCAAGATTTATATCTATCAAAAATGAACAAAACCTGATAATTTTAATATATGTTAAGGACATTTGTAAAAAATTCAACATAATCATTGGTTTTAAGCATGATTACCCACAACTATTACAATAAAATCCACGATAAAGGTGCAAAAATTTACAGGTCAAAACTCCATTTCACTGGTTCTAATGAAAAATGAAGTTCAAATCAGGGCATTACTCTTTGCTTTCAATAGTCAAGCATGTCAAAAAAAATTGAAACATGTCAACTTAAGAAAACAATCAATTTCATTTGTACGGTAAAAAAGAAAACAACAAAAACACCTTTTTCCTATAAAATGTCTTTCAACTTAAAAAGGATGTCCTTTATCGCTTACTTAAAATGAATCTTTTGTTTTCTTATTTCACTAAATATGTTAAATTTATGATTTCTAACAAAACAAACGAATTATTTAACATTATCTCATTAAAACTGATTACCAAAAAATCTTTGAATACAGGAAATATATTTTTGCAATATGGTATCCAACCTAATAACGGTACAAAGAAAGTTATTTTTGCGTCATTGACTTTTTTAAATGAATTTCTTGAAAAAAATTTTGTTTCTTTCTTATTTTGTCGTTTTTGTTTTCTTCCTTTTTCTTGAGGTAATAAAAAGCACACGTTTCTTATTCCTAGAGTAGAATAAGCTTTAGAATGGAATCAACAAAACTAATATAGCCATATTTCGTCCTTAATTTATTTACTTTTGTAAATCTTCAACACTTGCCCTTAGCAATTGAATTATTTTCGTTAGAAAGTAAAATTACTTTTTTCATCTTTTTAAATAAATTAAAAGAATGAATATTAAATATTAAAAATAAGAATAAAAAAAGAAAATTTCGTACAAATTCCTTCTATAACCATTCTAAGATCTTTGTGGGTGACATTAAGATTTTTGGATAGTAATAAAGCGTAGAGTGTATTTAGTCCTGTCAGAAACAGAAAGTAGCATTTATTTTTTAAAAGTGTACATAAATAAGTTATGATTAAGTTTTTTTCCTTATTCCTTTTTTTTAATGGAAATCATCTTCATATAAGAGGGTAGTTAGAAAGTTTTTATATTTTTGGCAAGCTTCGACAAATTGCGCTTTTGAAATATTTATTAATATATATATATATATATATATATGTTTGAATATGGTAAGCATAAGTTAATACTATATTACATATGAAAACTTTGTTGCTGTAGTTACATTTTCTTTTCAATATTCATCAAAATTTCTGCAGCCCCCCTATGATTTTATATCCTTTAATTAAAGAAATGATTTCTGTTATTTGCTGGAAGTTGCTTCTATTCATTCCGACTATAATTTTCTATAGCTTTAAATTATAAAAGGAAATCATTTTTGGTTTGGTTTTTTATATTCTTTTCTTCCAAAGATTTCAATGTAATTTTTCAGACACTCATTCATGAAGATTAAAGGATATTAAATATAGGGAGCTATTCTTTTTGTCTATTGAGTTAAAATGTTTTTATTTTAATTTAAAATAATAATGAAGAAGAAAGCTATGATAATCAAAACTTATCTTTTTAAAAACGTTTTTATTTACAATCTTTAAGCTTATATAATCCAAAAAAAATAATTTTGTATAGCATTCCTAAGTCAAAATTACCGAAACTTAGAAAAGTTGTCTACTACTGACTTTTTGGTCTGTTTTGGTTGTTTGCTTGGCCTTTGGCTAAGCCAAGAAAGCAAAATAAATCAAAAAAATAATAAAAACCGCTGACATGAGCTCACGTCATCATAATAAAAATCAAAGGTAGTTCCAGCTATGGTTTATTCATACAACTACAAATTTTTTTAAAATATTTGATCCATTACTCCAAATTTCCCTTCCGTGTTACAATGAATCTTCTAGTATATTTAGCAATGAACTAGAAAAGCCAACTAGATTTAGATTATTTTTTTGAGAAGTTGCTCCTAATGAAATAATATTTACCATTCATTAATTTTAGATTCTACATACTTAATTAAATAAATAAAGGTATTAACAAAATGCTTGTCAAAAATTTTACAAAAGCCTCGCCGTATATGTCTGAAAGGATTATTTTAACTTTACTGGCATATGTTTTATCCACAGATAAACATGCCAAGTTCTGTTTAAGAGGTATTTCCTTGAAAAATAAAAATAAAGTAAAAATTTTGTGCTGAAAAATATTTCAATATTTTGACAACTTAAATCTCAAGCGTCAGGAAAAGAACGCATTGGAAATTAATTATTAAGAAAATGAAATAAATTTTATTTTGCTTAAAATTGTAGAAACAAAACTAGTTTTGACATTTGAATTTCTTCAAAAAAAAATTTGAAATTTGTATAATTTGAAGTTAATAAATTTACATATTTTTATTAAAGGAAAATTGATGAGCAAAGAAGAATTCTTATGCAACATTTTACATAAATTCATTCCAAGATATTTTTATCTGTCTGAAAAAAATGCTTAAATTTGTAGACTGTTGATTTGTGATTTTAATATAAAGTGCATGATTGTTTGAATAACTAGGGAAAAGTATTGTAATCGACTTTTATTTTTCTAAATACAAATTTCTTTGTTAGTTGTATCTTAACATGTGTTGGCATGGGAATACTTCTTTTTTTATTATCCAGGGACTTAAGTCGCAACTTAGCATTTCATCAGCTATTAAAAAACTGATATTAACACTTGTTACATGACTATATGTTTGCTGCATGGATTTATACCATTTAAGGATCAAACATAGACATGGTTTACCAGGTGTCGTTTATGTGTCATCGTAGCGAGTTTGCTATGTGTGACTACTATTGTAGTAATTAACGAGTGGTTCTTGCCACTGACATAGGTTCCAATTCACGCTCCTTAAAATAAGAAGATTAAGCTTAAGCAATAAAATGGTTTTAAGGCCATGTTTCCAAGAAGGGATGTATAGAAGACAAAATTAAGTGACCTTAGCCTTTTCGCGAACCCATTATGCAGCTGGCTGACCTGAAATATCTAAATTAAAAGAGAAAATAGAGGCTTAGATAATCTTGATAATAAGCAGTACATACAGTAATCTTATAATTTTGATTTTGTTTTACTTTATATTAAGCTGAATACTAAATCATTCAGTTAAGATAGTTGAAATGCTTTTTAGATTGAATAAGATATTTTTATAGTCTGAAAAGCAAAAATATTGAATTAAATTTCATTAAATTATTAATGCAAACTGAAAATTCAATTTAATTTCGATTCGTTTACTAGTAACTAAAAGTGAAAATTAAAATATATAAATCATAAAAAATGAATATAAAAAGCATATAAATACTCCAATAGAACAATAAAACGTATAAAAGTATTCAATTATAAATTTCTAATCTTATATTTCAAATTAATTCACTACATTTATATTTTATGGATATACTTTAACGCTATGTTAAAAAAAAAGCCTTTAAGAATATAGTACCATTAATTGTTGAAAGAAAATGTTTAATCAGTCATAAAATGACAATTCAAAACTCAAAATTTTACAATTTATATGTTTTAAGTAATAAAATGTCATTGAATTAATAAAACCCCCCATCTAATTAGCAAAATTTCATTTAGGGTTCCAAAGAAGGCTAATGCCATCATTTATTCATTAATATGCGTCAGCATTATTGGAAATGATGACGGATTGAGCCCACCACTCGTGTCAACAAAATATCATGTCTGACATTTATCTTACAATGATTAATCACTTTAGAAACAGGAATAAGTCAGCAAGTTTTATGAAATCCACCACCTTTAAATTAAATTGAATGGACATAGGTCAGAAATTGATTACTTTTGATGTTTCCTCATTTTACTCGGGTTAAATTTTTGTTTTTCTTTTTTTCCAATTTCATAATAAATTTATTAATAACTATAGAAATTATTCAATTATATGATTTCATAGTTTATTTGTTTAGAATATAGTAAATTATGTTTGTATTTCAGTTCTAATAAAAATTATTTATTTTTCTTTTAATGAGATTGTAAGATATCCTAGATATCATTCAGGGTCAATTACCCTTAATATAGTTTGATTTGTTATCAAAAACTATAGCGAAAATAACAAATAAAAAGGATAATACAATATATTTGTTGAAATTGCCATAAAAAATAAAAAAATAACAAGAATAAAATCATTGATACAAGCAACAACTTATAAATCTTCAGAAAATTTGATAAGCGTAGATTACAAATGAGCTGAGATAATATGTTTTTTTTGTGAAAAGGGCTCCTTTGTTAGCACTATGATCCTGTTACAAGTCCATCTTATTTTCTGAATAGCTGTAACACTCGCCTGTATAACCTTAGTATTATCCTTAATTTCTTTGATGACCAAATCCTGAAGACTCTATTTCATTGTTCCGTTTATATAGGATATGGTAAGAGTACTATTTGTTTTTGTATAACGTTTCTTTGATTTGAAGGATTAGCCACATGGTTTGAGCTTATCATTGATTCAGGATGTAATTTTTTTCCTCACGTTTACTGATAGAAAATATATAATCAGAAAAGCTATACTCAATTTACCAGAAGTACTTTGTGTAAGAAGTTTTCTAAAGCTAAAGAGCTTGTTTTTAGGAAACAAGAAAATTTTTGATAAAAATAATGAGGAAATGTTTATTTTCCTTTTATCGCTCTTGGAATTTTTTTAGGGATTACACAAATACCATGAATATTTTGTTTACTGCATTTTTTAAAACATATTAACAAAAACAATACAAACTTTTTGACAGTGTTGAATCCTTACAATGGAAATTTATTTTGATAATAGGCACGATAAAGTCTAATTAACTGGAAGTAAAACATGGTAAAATATTTTCGAAGGGAGTGTATCAAAAGGATGCGTATAAAAGGGATGCTTTTGGTTGCACGCTACCTTTTTAATTTAATAAAAATGCTGAAAATACCGTCAAAAGGGTGGGGACATTAAAAAGATTGATTTATTGAGATTTATTAACCAAAAAAAGAAAATATATTTATATATACATATACATATATATTTACAACAAAGAAGGAAAAAAATAAAATAAGGTGTAAATTAATTTAGGTAGGCCTTTCCTAAAAATTTTAGAATAAAAACAAAGAATTTTCTACATAAATAAAGCATAAAAGGTTAGATATATTTTTTAACTTAATATTATTTAATTATTCAGTCAAAATTTTTGCTGTTTTTCTTTGACGTTGTTTTTGAAACTTAGTCATTTTTTGATTTTTCCAAAAGTTATAAAAAATAATTTTGTGCTGGCATTAAAGCAATAATAAGAAGTATTCTTTTTATTTATGAAATTTAAATTTAACTGAGGAATTTTCCGACTAACCGAGACATTTATAAATCTCTAAAGTTGATTTTATTTAATTATATTAATTTTAAACTTTCCCTTTTATTAAATATTTTGTTTAGATTTTTAGAAATGAATAAACAAGTAAAAATTTTTGGAAGTACTTTAAAGATGATAAATTTCGATTAGATTCAATTTATTTCAATTTTAAAATATGTATTCTTAACAAAAAAGATCACGAATCCAAACTCTTCGATTTTCTTACTACTTAGATGAGTTATAGTGCATAAAAAACCAAAATAATCCTATTATTAATTGTGTATTCTAAGAGAGTAAAATCTACCTTCAAATTTCTTTTGTAACTTAAGTAGTAGTTAATCTCTTTGAACAAAATAATTATAATGATTTGTATTTTAAATAATTAGCCCCAAATAAGAATGAAATTTATGATGGTTCCTTTTCCTAATTTTTATAAAAGATCAAAATTAATCATAAGGCGATTTGCACTAATTTGTTACTTGATTTTACTTGATTTCAAATTGTAATAACAAAATTCTATCATGTAAAACCCTTTCAGTATTTCATTTATGCTTTTTTAACTATTTTTTCTACATTTCGTACTATGTTATTTCTTAGTTCATGTTATTCGAGATGGAATTTAATTTAATGCTGTTTGTATGCTTCAAATATTTCATTCTATTTTGGAATGTTTGTTAGTTTTTTAACCCTTATGACTAAAAATATTTTATGAATTGTTTTTCATCCAACTTTATTGATTTTAAGTTGCTATCTCCATATGTTTCTTGTTTGTTTGACTGTTTTTACTTGTTGAGTATACAAGAAGCAAGTGAACAAAAAATACTCCAATTCATATTTTTAAAGCTTTTGAGTTGCTCAGCAACCAATTGTCTCTGATTTAAGCTGTAGTCATATTTCAACCAAATTCATGTAAACTTTATTGAACAAGCACCAACAACCGAATTCAAAATTTTATTTATCACAGCTCAACAGATTTTTAACAGTTTTATTCACCTCAGACTGTGTATCATTCCAAATTAACCTTTGTTACTTTGCGTGGATATTTTTTAATTTTTTGGGCATTAACCAATACAAAAAAAACAATTTTTTGACTTCTATTTGGAATCTCTTTTTGATTGAATTAATGTAACCATGAAATAAAAGCTTAAGTTTCTTACCTTTAAACACATATTGCGCTCCGCCAATGTGGAGCAACAATCTTAAGAGAAATTATTTGAAGAAATTTTTACTCATTTCAAATTCTACAGATTTATTTGGAGTAAAATTTTATAAATTTCGTGTATGCGAACCCAAACTTTCCCCTAATGTCTGTAAATTAGAACTGTAAACAGTTTGTGCTTTTAGCAAACTTTTGATATCATGTTATTCAGGATAATAACTGGAATTTATAATACAAGGATTTTCAGCTAATGCATTTCATCACGATACTTATTGAAAAGTTAAGGTCAACGTATACAGAGTTCAATGGTCATAGAAAAATGAAATCTGTCATTAAAGTTTACCGTTCTTATTTGCCTTAAAAAATTAAATATGTTTCAAAATACTGTAAAAAAAAAAAACAATAAAATACTTATGCAAAGTTTTACATTAATTGAAGTGCTAATGTGTACTATTAATTTCCTGCGAAATATCTTCCTAAAGCCAAAGTAAAGTAAAGCAAATCCTATAGAAATGAAAAAATTTTATTTTATTAAAAAATGCCCCTGAAAATCTTTCAATTAGAGCAACTCTGATGATTTTCTCTTTTATTACAAAATTCAAGTCATAAACTAAAGATATTTAAACAATTCTACTAAGCTGAATTAAAAAATATATTAATATAGTTGTTAATGAGATTTCATTTTAAACTTTATGATATTGAAAAATTATGTAAATATCCTCTACACAAATTTTTTCATTCTAATGATACAATATTGTTATCAACAAACTGACCGCTTAGCGTATATTAAACATATTAACTTACTATTTAGTATGGAATGATAAATGCATCATTTGTATACCTGACCTATCAGCTACTCACTTTTTAGCTAATCAAGGAGATTAGGCTGACATCAGGAAAGGTAGTATGCTTTAGCATAATCACTTAACTTATCAAATGAGGTGGGAAATGACAGGTGACCATGTCATACTAACATGTGCTTTCAGCTTTGATTATGCAAATTGTTTGCATAATCCGTGAGCAATAATCACGAAATTGAATTACCTATATAAGTATAAATCTATATATTTATGTATGTATATAAGTTGAAAAACATCTTCGACTTTTTAAGATTGGTGGCTAAGTACTTTTGCAAGAAAAGTTGTTGAGTAAGTTATATTCAATTATGTAGGCGCTAAAAATGCATTTGTCCTCTTGTTTTATATGCTAAGCTCAATATATAACACCAACACAATAATGTAAAAGTCACTAAAGAAAATTTTTTCTTTTTATATTTTGTTTGAACATATAACTATGGCTATACATATAAGCATATAAGTTTTTTATATTTTAGCGGTTATAGATAATCAAGGAAGAAAGAAAAAGAAAACACTTAAGAAGGTATTGTAATTGTCAGTGATTTGCATTTGGTTAGTATTTAAATTTGATTGTTTTCATTAAAGTCATAATGCCGCTAGTACACATCTTGAATATAGATAGCACTAAGGCTATTGTTTGAAAGCGTTTAACAAATTCATAATAATAATAAAAGGTGGACCAGAATACATAATGATATTATTATTAATTCTTTTCTTTTTTTCATTTTAAAGAAGCTAAATAAAACCATAATCATCATATATGAAAATAAATTATATTTATATCTAACAATAAGTTACTTTAGAACTCCACCGATTTTTTTGTTAAATAACTAAAATATATTTTCTTGTTTTGTCCCATATAAAAAGCGTTTATAAATATAAAGTTTTATTCAATTTAAAAAACGATCACATTTAGAGGCAAAGAAATTATCTGAACAGAATTTCAAATTAGGGATAGATCAGTTATGCCCTAAATTTAATTCGGCGCAGATATTGTAAATATCCAAATTAGTTGCGATGTCAAACTTCTGTGTATATGCTATGCTAAAATCCTTTTCTAAAAACATTTCTAGGAAGAAAATTATTTTATTTTTGTGAAATGATGCCAGAAGAAAGCTGGGAGTAAAGCTTTAGTTAGAGTTTTCCCTGTAATAAACCACAATTAGATTCTTGTTAATATATATAATATGGTTTACTGAATTCTATGCAGTTTATGTGTATGTTGGGCGAAAGTTTAATTTTGTCTTTTAATCTAAGAAGTATAAAAAGGCTTCGATATAAATTTGCCTCACATTGACATTTAGTCAATAAGTAGTCAGGATTAATAAATGTTATATATATTTTTTTATATAACAAATTATGGAATATTTTATAGATTTTAAATAAATATAAACTGTAAAATATATAACAGGTAATATAAAATTCAAAAATAAACTCAAAAATCATAATAATAAGTCACATTGAATAATAATTTCACGTTAAAAATGTCGATTTAAATTTTCTAACTTAACTTAACAACATGGCATCAAAAATTTTTAGCTGAAATAAAGCTAATTAAATTTCCTAAAAAACGGGTTTCACAGACCTTTCGTGGATTCCACTACACATTAATTATAATAGTATAATATATCGATTGTATTTTAAGGTTTTATTTTAATGTATTTCATTAAAAATACCATTTATTTTACCAGATTTTATTTACTTTAATTTTTTACGACTCTTAAGGAAGTAATACTAAAACTTCTTCATCGTCTTGACGAGATTTTTTGATCTAGGTTTAAGATCAGTTATCTTTCACAAAGAATCAACTGAAATAGAAAGTTTTGTAATAAAACTTAGTTCATAATTATAGAGAAATTTTAATTTCTTCCAAAATAGGCCTCTATCTAGAACACTGACGGAACTAAAGTATTTTGTAGATAATGTGGAAGCTTGAGTAAATAGAACACATTCTTTACACTTTTTAAAGGTGTAAAGTTTTTTTAAGCAGAGGCTGTCAGAATTTATCCCTGTGCATCAAAAGAATTTCCAGCTTTTAGAAAACAAAACAAAATAATATCAGTGTTAGCACTCCATATGAAAGAATCAAACAAAATGAAAAGCAGATGAGTTTGCAAGCGCAGAGGAGCCATATAAAAGATTATTGTGTAAATTAACTTTTGGAATTTATTTTTTTCTCTATATGAAGACATGCTCTAAGTAAAGGATGAACAATTTCAGCATGGCAAGTAAACTACAATAGATCGTAAGCTCCTTAAAATTCAAGCATAGTTTATCAAGGATACATATATACATGCCTAACTTTCCTTTGATTGAAAAGTTTACTGTTGAAAATAGCAAAATTTTTCCTACTTTATCAACAACCACCGAAAAAAAAGAGTAAGCTTCGGGAAAAAGCAAAATCCCGTTACCAATAAGAAATTTTTTAAAAAAATATTGTAAAAATTACTTTTTTATATCAGTTTGTACAAAATTAAATAATTTACAGTAGATTTCGGCTAGAAGCCTTAACTATGACATAAAAGAGTTCAAAATATCCAATTATATTTCTAATTTAATTTTTTTGGATAATCAAAAAAAAAAAATGCTTCAGGTTTTTTTTTTTGTTTTTTATATTAAAATATTTCCAATAGTCTATAAGGTACTATTAAAATGGAATAACTTTCAGATTTATGTTAACTTACAGAATATAATCTCTGACCTACTCAATTAAAAAAACTCAATTAAACTGGACAAATAAATACAAACAAAAAAAAGAATTAATCGGTGTAATTAAAAAAACATTTAGCACTTGTGTAAGTTTTTATAAATCTTGTTTTATCTAGGCAATACAAAAAAAAAATAAGTTTTTGTATCTCAATTCACGCTTAGACTTGTATTAATACATAATTCACTGCCTTTGATTACAACCTTTGACACACTTTCATTATATATTTATATGGCCTTAATTACAAAAGCTAGCCAAACACGTGCTTAAGCCGCATGCTGTTTCCTCCTACTGTTTTCTTCGATATTTTGTATTAAATTTACTTTTTTTCTCGCGTACCTGAATATAAGTAAAACAATCAATTTCTTTTTTTTAACTGCAGTGTTATTAAATAAAAGACAGTTTATCATATGAAATTGGAAAATTAAGAAGGAAGAGAAATGCATTTTTTATACAACAAGACCTTAAAAAATTTTGAAAATTAAAAATAGAAAATATTTCTTGATTTTTTTAAATCCTTCAATCTTTTAAAAAGTCTTATGCATCCATCAATAAAATTTAAATTGCTCTAAATCAATCATAACTTCTTTCTCTTTCTCTTTAAAAAAAATGAACATGTCATATGTACCTTTAGCTGTTTTAGTGTTATAAACGTGAGTGCCATAGTTTAAAAGTAAACCATTTAAACGGATATAGGGACTCAGGATGTTTTTTAACCTTAATTATTCATTTTATAGCGTATTTTGATACATAAATATAGTATACCTAGCTTCTATGACATTAAGTACAAAATACCGTAGGATGCTTACTTGTTTGCATTCTGCTAGAATGCTTTTAATGTATTTTATTAATGGTATTATTAAATTTTCTTATAACTTGTGAATTAATTTTGAAATTTTCAATATCAGTACGTAAACAGCGGATTTGAATAATAATAAATATATAAAAATATATTTCAAGTGAAATAATATATTGAATTTAGCTTAATTTATTTAATAATAGTTATTTTTAAAGTCTTAAGCATTTTTAAATTGTAGAAAAATTATCTAACCAAATTTGAAAAGACGTCATGGTGAAGTCAAAGTCTTCTCACCACTGTGATCCATATGAAATGGATTGTTATAGAGAACAACATCGAGTTTTGCTTGTTTCTTTCCTTTTTTCTACTTTCGTTAATATGTTTTGTTCTTATAACTATCTAGTCCCTAGGGGATTAATTTTAATTTTTATTATTCAGGGTTTGTAAAATTTTCTCTCATAATACATGTACCAAATAGCAAATAGAAAAAAAAATTAAAGGAGACCAAACATTCTTCATTGATTTCACGTAAAAGAGAATAGAACTGCAGCAGGAAAAATTAAAAAAGGTACAAAAATAAAAACAAATTCATTAGCTCTTATGCCCTTATTCCATTTGAAAAATGTGGCGTCATTTCTAAAATTTTTCACCCATATTTTCTTCAATGATTAACAGTATTTTGTAAATTACAAGAGATTTTGAGATTACAAAGAGATTCAGTTTTAAAAATACGTCCGGAGCAGATACCGCACAAGCAACTTCTCTTGAGAAAACAAATTGTTTTAATGTTCTGATACCTCGAAAATCATTGGACAATATCTTATAATTACTATATGGCACTATCTATTCAGACTAGACAAATACATAAGCATTTCGATAAATATCTATTTCAACTCTATGAATCCATACTCTTAACTTTGATGAAGCTCAAAATTAAAAAAAAAACAAAAATTTAAATATTACACAATAATTTATAATCTATTACCTGAAATCCCACTCAAAACTAAATTTCATCCAATTTGAAGAATTTTTACAAACAAAAAAAAAAAGACATATTGGGTCCACCTCTTGAATTTTAAAAAACTCATAAAAAATTTAAAATCAGCACATTCGAAAACCCCCATGTACCCCTCGATACTTAGAATATTAAGGTTACATAAAAAATTTTGTTGCATACTTGAGAACGTTAGTTTTTTATTCATAAAAAACGAACCGCTGAGCCGATTTGGCTCAGACTCTTTTCAGATCTAAGTCATGATATGGGGTATTGATTGATATGATCAAAAACGTAATTTGGTCCAGAGTAGCTCTTTAGTAATCGAATCTCACTTTTGCGGGCTTGAAAAAGTCAGTTTTTTATCAATAAAAAACGAACCGCTAGACCCACTTCGCTCAAACTCCTTTCAGATCTAAGTCAGGATGCAGCGTATCGATTGATATATATATCACTTAATTTGGTCCAGTAGTTTTTGAGAAAACGAATCTCATAAAAAAGCTCACACACACACACAGACAGACATCACTTTAAAAATGATTGCAAATGATTCTCCAGGTCTTGAAACGTAAAGAAAACACAAAATTATTGATTTCGATTTTCGGACCTATTACAGTAACTTCCCAAGAGAAGTTAAAAACAACAATTTAATCCCTAATGTGCTATTCCACTTTGAAGTATTTTAAGTTTTTCCTTACAAAAACCTAAATAATTTTATGTAAAAAAAAAATAAATTTATTTTCTTTTACTCTTAAAATGTCTGTTTTAGACAGGCAAAGTCATATACAAAAATTTCAGCTAAGATTCAAAAGTGTTGGCTTTTTGAACAAAAAGCATTAAAATCTCTATAAAAAAGGAAGAATACTTGACCAGCATTTAAGTAAGATTTAAATATATTAATATTACCTTATCCTTAACCCTTTTCAAAAATAAGATATTAAAAATATTTTGATTTCTAGAAGTACAGTGATGTACCTTTTTCGATGTAGAACAAATTTTAACAATTTGTCTTATTTTTTAAAAATATCTCTTACAAATTTTCTTAAAATTTGTTTACTTTCATAAGTACTGTTCGCTTTTCATTTATCTGTCTCTCACTGTATTTGGTTGAGGTAAAATGATCAACTGCTTAATCAATATTTATTTATGTATAAAATACAACACAATAAAAAAATGAGTCTAACACCCATTGAATTTACTGAATATGATTACAAACGTTAATTTCAGTCCTTTGTAAAATATTTCTTTTTCGTATTATTTGTATTTGGCATTGAGTGACATTAAACTTGGTAAGTTAAATAAACGTAATGCTTATGGGAAGACAAAATCTTACAGGAAAATCTTCTTTTTTTTTTGTTTTCTTTTTTTTTGTCGCCTTAAATGCTTTCAGACAGAGATATATACCCTAAAGCTTCTGAAAATTTTTCCTGTTTGAAAATGTTTGCAAATGATCACTGTGGAGCTTAAGGACCTATTTGATTCCCTTTTAAGAATATTGCATAAGTAAGCATGCATGAAGGTTATTATTTGATTTCGAAACATTGAGAATAAGTATGGTGTCATTAATCTTTATTACAACGATAGTGAATGGCATTTATAAATAAAAAATTCAAGCACCACTTGTTCTGTTTTGATTTTTCCACCCTTTTTAGAAATCATTCAATCTTATTTGTGGCATTTTTACCAGTTTAAGAAGTTTCTAAATAATTTGAATTAAGTGAGTTTTATTTTTATTTTGATTTTGTTTTTCAAATTGAAAAAATATACACATAAATAAAGATTTATTGTTGCTGATGTGTTTTTTTGTTTTTTTTTTTTTTGTGGATTTTAAAAATTTCATCTTTTGGTTTAGTTTGTTTGTTTTTGTATTATATTTTCATTTCTGATATTCCTCCTCGCAAACTCACTTAGATAACTTAATTAATGATTGATATGAGGAGATTAAAAAGAGTCATTACTATGAAATGTTGAAAAGGCTAAGAATGCCAATTGATTTTCTATTTTTCCATCTATCAAATCAAAATTATTATTTTGTAGGTGCATAGCTAGAATAAGCACCCACTGAGAAACGATAAGATCATTAAAACAGTCTCAGATCCAGGAGTATTTTTTTACAGGTGTCTGTTCACTTAAAAAAGTTATAGTTGCAAATATATAATCCAAAAAAGTTAGTCAAAATATATTAAATTAATAGCGCTTGCCGCCAAATATTTTCAGGCTTATCTCAATTGCTTGAATACATTTTTATAAATCTTTCATTTAACTCAAGAATAATATCTAAAAAAATTTACTTCCAGATCACGTGTCAAAAACTTTTGAGGAGAATATTCATGAAGAGGTTGGAATTATATCATCCAATCAAACGAGTATTTTTTCAACATAGCCATTTCCTTGATGGCGATAAGCAACACACATCTTTGTAATTAAGCAGCTTCATTCCCGTAATTGGCCCAATTTTCTCGGTATGAGCTCTATTTCCACATGCAGTTTATGAATTAAATCTCTTGCTTTTACATATAGCATAAAAAAAATTGAAAAATATTTCTCAAAAATATTCGAGCCAAAAAAAAAATTAGTTATATGAAAATAGAAGTTTAAATGTTGGTTTCAAATTCTTAAAGCTTGAACTTTTGCTATAAATGCAGCTAATGCCGGATGACAAATCGGAAGCATAACAAAAAATATGCAATTTAGAAAGAAAATTCTTCTTTGGGTATAAGTTATGGCTTGTCCTGCATTCAAAAAAAAACAATAATAATAAAATTACAACCTAATCTCTAATTGAATTTTGGTTTGTTACCGAAAGATAAAACTAAGTGAATATATATTTTATTCACAGTTTTATAAATAATAATGAAGAAAAAGTATTATTTAAATCATAAAAGCTAGTTGAATTATTAGGCACATGTCATGATAAATCAAAAAAAAATACTTACTTGTGTTAAAATAGAGGATAAAATGTCAAAACAGAACCTAACAAATTTAAGTAAAATATATGGAAAAACTTGAGAAAATACCGAAAACAAATTTCAAGTTTAAATAAAATATATTTTTCTTGCATAGGTAATAATTTATTTAAAAGCAGATTTTGTAATAATATAAAAAAAAGACTTTAATGTTTATATAACCAAAAAGCTATATGACTAACAATCTTAAAAAATTTTAAATAAAATATTAAAAAGTATTCAGGAAAGATAGAAAAAGAACTGTAGTAATGTAAGAAAGCTATCCAAGAAATTTAATAGTTTAACTTTGTTCTATACTAAGCACAATTCAAATCAATGATGTAGGCTACCTACACCTACAAAACAATTAATAGAATATAGTTAAATAAATTACCCAAGGATCTAACAAATTTGGAAATAAATCTACTTGAATAACACTTGGAGGCCTTCTAAATACTTTAAATTAGTTAAAGAATTTTTTTGCTAGACAAATAATTTAACTGTGACTAATTTTGGTCATTTCTATAAGCTTTGATATATAAAAATAACTTTCTTTAAATTTAATTATAAATCTATGAATAAATAAAAAATAATTCAAGTAAATATATTAGTCTTTTGAACACTTTCTTGTAATGAAAGCAATAAACTGATTGCAACAGGTAAGCAAAATTTTTTTTTAATATTTGAATCAACTCTTAAAATACTTTAAAAAAAGATATTTAAAATAGCTTCATTTTGTGATAAACCCTTAAAACCTCTGTATTTGCACCAATTTTACTTGTATAATAAATTTCTTCAAAAAATAGTTAATTGCTTTCATTTCGAGAGCTAATTTAAATTTCTTCTTACAGATATTTATCAATTTCATGTAAACATTAATTTAACAAATTTGGGGGAAAAATTAAATTAACTAAATGTGGGTATATCCTTATCAAAATAATTAAAAACTCTAAATTATATAAGGCGACATTCTTATTTTTGGGATGACAATTAAAGGTGTGGTTGATATACTTAAATGAAAGGTTTTAGATAATTACTAAGCTTGACCAGAAGTTACCAATTTCAAGAGTTAATGGTTTCATATCTATGAGTATTGTGAAGAATATAATTGAAAATTAACCAAAAGTTTTAATTCTAATGGAACAACACCATCACTAATTTTATTAAAATGTATGAAAATTTTGGTACTATGTCGTTTAATTTTGAAACTAAAGAGGATATTTACCAAAGCATATGGGTTTTTTGGGATTTGTGAAATAAAACCCAAAAAAGGATTAGTTGTTAAGAGATTTTATGACAAAAATACTAATGACTTTAAAAAATAATGCCAGCTTTCTAGCTGGATACCATGTAGTACGCAAAATATTTTATAATTATTATTATTATTTGTTTTTTGGAATAAATATACAAAGTAATTAGCAGAGAAAATTTTTAAAATTTATTTTGTCATATTAACTGTTATTGAAATAACAGATTGTGCCACACGCAAATTTTTACCCTTAGTTTTATGTATTTTGTAAGCCACTTTTACACTCAGCTGAAATGTAGAAGTAGACCATAAAATAGGAATTCACTTTGACATGGCATCCATTAGGCATTTTTAGTAATGTAACTTATATAATGTATATAATGTAGTAAGATTATATTGCTAAAACTATTTATAACATAATAATAATAATTTTTGGGAGTGCATCTTAATGAAAATATAAAGCTTTAAATATTAAATATTGTCACTTTTTGTTCTACGGTAAACCTTCAAAAGTAAAGAGATTTGAAATTTAAAAGCAAAAGTAAAATTTTAACGGATAGGCATTAATTAATATCTTAAAACAGAAAGTTTTCTCTTTGTAGAAACATTTGGGGTGGAGTAAATTACTTATTTTCGCATATTTCACGGAAACTCATTGCACCCAAAAAAAATGTCAACATATTTTTTTTTACATGTAATTTTCCTTTTATCCGGTACCTCCCCAGTCTAAAAATTAAGAAAATCCAGCCTTCGTGAGATATCACTGATTATTATTATTAATTTTATTTTACAACTCTACCTCATACAGGAACAAAAATTATTACTTTCTTTCGTTCTTAGTTTTATTAATTGTCCTAGATTCATGTTTTTAATGAAATAATTATTTAGAAATATAACTTCTAAACTAGAAATGACTTCTCTGCCTTAATTTAAATAGCAATACTATTTTATAATATTTTATATGGTTTTCATCGCACTTTCGTTTGGCGTAGCTTAAACCCCTTAACCGTTTTATTAAAATTCAGTATTAAATTGTTATTCTTTTCAATTCCTTAGAGTTTGTTTTTATTTTTCATATACATGATAGCTAGTAAAAGTAGCAATTAACAAAATTTCTTCTTTCTATACAAAAATATTTTATTACAGTCCTGCTAAAACCATTTATCTTAGAAGATAGCTATAAGCGTGACTTGCACTAGTTTAAGTTTTGTTAACAATAATAAATAGCAGCATTTACATTTATTTATGCATTGAATATAAATAAAATGCTTTCAAATGTTTGAAAAATTAATTTTTACTAATCATACGATTGTGTTAACTGTATCCAAAATATACTCAATGACTCAATAATATTAAACTATACTTCTTTTCGAAAAGAGAAGTACTTTTTTTCTATTGTAATAACAAAAAACAAATAAACAAGGATTACTTTATTGATAATAAATATTCAATAAATTGTCAAAAAGTATTACTTGTGCCTCCTAATGTTTCGCATGTATGAAAGCGATTGACTATTAATCAAGGAATATAACAATACCTTACAGCACTCGCGCTAAACTTTTCATAATAAAATATTATTCGTGTGGTGCGTGACCTTGATGCCCTATACTAAATTCAAACGACGAATTAATTTATGAGAATCCATTTTATATGATAAAAGGATAATCGCAGACTATTCAAGCATATAATAAAAAAGGGTGAATGACGCACAAACAGAGATCTATGTTAATCCTTATAGAAAATTATATCGATTAAAATCTAAAATTTTCTCAGCATCTCCATAGCTTCCGTTTAATCAAATTTAATATGGACAAAATATTCTTAAAAATATAAAATAAAAACCAAATAAAATAAAGCACAAAAAAAATCGATAAAGCAATTTCTTAAATTTTCTTTAAGTCATTTTTGGGCTCGAGGACATTAAGCCGGCATGTGAATCTTATATATATTCCTCCACAGGGATCTAAGAAAGCATAAAAACTTTGATTGGCTCTTAATCATATGAAATTTATAGTAGACGTGTGTCGTCATTTCTACATGAATTTTTTCTATCCATTGGCTTCCCACCTATAATAGTATTTATGTCTATTTTAGAGCCTTCTTGTGGGTAATATAAAGAGTAAATGGCCTCGAAGGTCATCTATAAACATTCAAAGAAAGTTTGCTAATTATTTTGACTCATTTTATGAAGCATATTTAATATGGCATGCTTTTAGGATTAATTCAAGTGAATAAAAACGATATATTCAATGTACCGTTGAGACTTTAAGACGTCTTCAATTTTTTTATTAGTCCATCCCTTTTGTTAAGAATTTTTGTTAGCTTTAAAAGGAAAACATATTTTACTCACAACATTTAACAATGAAAGCGAGTATCTTAGTTCCATTAAATTTATTTATTGACATCAATATTAAGGGTATGAGATATTTAAATTCTATTTAAAATAAATATTATTATTATTAAATTATTTTGCTTTTTCAGCTTACATAACTGTATTTCCTTTAAAATAGGATTAGGACTTTGTCCCTTTTATAAATATTGCCTTTAACTAAATGGCCTACAAATAAATTGAGAATGTATATGATGAAAGCTTTTGAACGTGTCTTTAGACTTTTTAAGTTTTATACGGAATTAATTTGTATTTGAGTTCATTGAGCTGTTATTTTAGAGACTGTTGTAAGAAATAACATTAATTTGTTTCAGAAATTTTAATAAATATCTCACGGTCTTTGAACGAGAATCACTTATAAAAGCAATATCATTAAATAAAATGAAAACAATTAAAAGTTTCTTTATCTAGAATTTTGATATAACACATTTTACACAAACAGGATATTTAAAATAGAAATTTCGAATTATAATTGTAGAAAATTGTTTTTGAAATCGTCTTTCATTATTTTTAATTTTATACGTCGTTAATTTATATTAATTTAAGCATATGCCATTTTCTTATATGATTTAATTTAATTTACTTTGTTTGACCTATTAAAAATCAGTGACGTAAATATTGAATAAAATTGGTTGGATGGTAATAATAATTGAGGTTTTCTTATTAAATCTCTTAAACCAAGATGGAAGAAGATGAAAACTTTTTATGTTGTTATGTTATTAAAATAAAACAACTATTTATGACTATTAATGAGTTTGTGATTTTAAATATTTATATATTCAGACTGCAATTTAAATTATTAGATGATTTTTTTTAAAATCTGGGTTGGTATGACACTCCAGGGGCTTTTTTGAAAAATAAATTATAATTATAAATTAAAAGATTTTATTATTCATAATTAAAAAAGCTCAAAAATTGAAATTAAAGTTATAAAAAAGATATATAACTTATGAGACAGTGCGGATAAGGGACCACTAGGGAAAATTGACAGCAAATTGTAGGAGGTGTCTTTTCGGTGTGGAGTTAAAGCATAATATTTGAGATAAATTAAGCATTAATTAGAAACATGTCTTTATTTGGCACACTGATAAATCGAAAACGAGCTTAGATTCTATAACAGAGATCAATGGTTTAGGTTTTAGAGACTTTTTAACTTTAGGTCCACTAGGGGCTCATTTTTAGGTCGTCGTTACAACCAAACAGCATTGAAAGCTTTATCAGTACCAAATTAGTACTGTAAGTATTGTTAGTATTGTAAGTAAGACACAAACTAATATTAATGCGGACCTTTGCGGATTATTATAATCAACGAGGAGATTGATAAAGCATATCGCAAAATAGTTTAATTTATTTCATTAGTTGTAGTAAGGGACCACTAAAATTTCATTAATAAATATCTTATTTTTATTTTAATTCATTTTGCAATTAACATCGTTAAGTTATAACAATTATTTTAATTTGAACATTTTAATATTTCCAAGATATAAATAAATAACATGTCATACCAGTAAACAATTCAAAACTTTCTTGACATAATAAATATAATAAAGTAAACTTGTACTGTGCTGCTTGGCAAAAAATAATATTTTTCTTTATTTTTCTTTTATAAATTACTTATTATATTGAAGCAACTGCCAGAACTAGTTACTGCGTAGCCCTGTAACCCAAACGTGAATACTCAAGCAGTACAATCTATGGTAAAGCTTCTTTCAAAGATAAATTAAGGAATAATGGCTAGGCAAGAAGTTTGAACAGAATGCCTATAGAATGTTGACTCAAAAGATATTCTACTTTCAATAAGTATACATACATAAATTTTTCAATAAGGTGACCAAAACGCTTTTTTTTTGACTGTGAGAGATAAATGTAGAAAAATGTTAAGTACTTTCTCCTAGACCATGTACTAAAAGTTAAAAAACAAACTATAGAATGCATAGTGTTATAGATTTAGCAAGAGATCTGGAAATGAGTCTAGAAGAACAATAAAATATCTAGGTTGCAGTTCATTCTGGTCAGCGTACAACAACTACCTCTACTACTACTCCCACTCCTTTTAAGAAAAATATGTCTTTACGAAAAATAGGTCTTAAGCAAATTTTACTGAATTTTCATACTTTATAAAAGTTTGAAGGTAAATTTGGTTTACTTAGGAAATTCAATCGACTTATTGGCAATAAGAGAAAGAGAGAAAGAGAGCAAGAGAGTATATTATAGATTTATATTTTGATTAAAGCAACAGGAAAAAAATTAGTTAAGTCCAAATATAAAATTTTTTGATTATACAATTTTTATCCGTCAGTAAAAGTTGGATTGAATTCGTTTTATAAATTTTAAACATTATATTTCCTAAACAATAGCAACAAAAATACCCGTACCTCATTATCCATAAAAGGCCTGTGACCTACAGTATAATCTCAGGGTAACTGCTCTTATAAAAAGAAATACTCTTTATATAAACTGTAAGTGACAGGGTGTTAAGTAATCATCATAAGCCCCAAAATTCAATTTCAGATAATCAATCAATTTACATTACAATAGAATACTAAGCTTATTATAATGCATTTTGGTTTTATGAACTGCTGAATAAAAAGTATTTAAAAACAAATTATTCATTTTCCTTAAGTTTTTTTCAGATTCAATTAATTATTGTTCGTAGAACAATACTGAATCCCAGCCTAGAGAATTCAAATACAATTTCAAATTCTATTGTTGCCATTATTAAAGTGTTGTATATAAAGAGGATTTAAAAAAATCATACACATATACTGGTAGTAAATATTTAAATTAAAAAGAATCTAAAATTGAGTCAAATTTCATACGTATCAAAAATGCTGCTGGACAATAATTTACAAGGACTTTTGATGAATAAAAACATTGGAAAATTTTAGAAGAAATACTAGTCACAGAAGAATCATAAATTTGTATAAACGAATAGCAAGGAATGGAAAGAAAAATTAGGAAAAAATTTGAAAATAGTAGAATTGTCCAGCAATATAGTCAATAGTATTGATTTCATTTGTTAAACAATTGCGGAGCTAGAACTAAAAAGAAATTAACGTATTATACCCAGTAGGAAAAATGAACTTCATATATGAAGTCATATTTGGGTTATTACGCTAATTTGGACAGTGAAAAATCAATCAATAATGCATGCATAAAATTACTCCAAAATAACTATATTTATAAAAAATAGAGAGGATGGCGATTTTTGTGGCCATTATAGAATAACATTAATTAAAGTTTTCACCAAAAACGTAGTTCTCTTTTTGACATTGGATGTCTGCTTTCTCAACTGGAACCCACCGTAATGTTATTACACTATTGTCAAATTAGATTTCATATTAAATTTTGCAGGCAAATGAGATTTATTAATCTTTCTTTATAAATCCTGTGGATTTATTATATTCATATTAACATAAAGAAATTTAAATACAGAAAACTCTTCTTTTCCTATTATTCTCCTTATAAAAATTGTGTTCTGATTGTTTTATGAATACAAGAATACTTACATTTCTAGAGATCAAAAAACTGTCAAAAATTTCTTTACGTTTTTTGAGTTTCCTTTAAATTTCAATGTTCAACGTTACTTATTTTTATCAACACTAGTAAAGGTAGCACTGAAAAAATTAATTATTTAACTTATAGCACTCAGAAAAGTAAATATCGTCAAGGTTTCGCTATAAACATCACTCTGGTAATTCTAAGCTAAACATGAACTAAGTTGAATTTAAAGAAAAAATCAAAGAGTCTCAATTTCACGGTAGTTTCTTGAGACCATAGGTAACTAAGTTTGTTTGTGTTTTCTTTTTCCTGTTCATTTTGAAATGCTATAAAGTTAGTTTGCTATTAATTTTGATGTCTTTTAGGGCATGGGTAGATATATTCTACAAAAGTTTCAAAGTCAAGGGAATAATAAATGAATCTGTCAGTTTCAAGCACGGTGAATTAGAAAAGGGAGTGTCAGAATGTGATGCTTAAGAAAAATTATTTACCTGAAAATTTTATAAAAAAAAAAATAGGTGTTTCAGTCAAAAATATAGCTGCAGAAGAAAAACAAAAATGCTGATAAGATAATGTAATCTTTTACATCAAATCCCGTTAAGGATTAATTTATCATTATGAATGAAGCAAAATACAAAAAGTGGCGGAAAGTTAATGATATAGGCAAATCCTTAAAGTTTATACGACATGAACATTAAAATATTGTTGTATGCTTTTTCAGAAAAAGATATTTGGATTTTTCTTTAGTAAATTTCTTCAAAATATTTGCAAAAAAAGGAAGCAACTCACACATATCTAACTTCCTTTTTTGGACAAAAATCTGCTTAAGTCAATACTAGTTATCTAACTAATCTGAGTTTTTAAGTAATGTAAGCATGTAATTTGCTATCTAACCAACTTTTCAGACAGGTGTCTAATACACTGCATTAAAATACTAGCAAAGATATTTTGTATTAAGATTCATGTATTTTTAATTACATTCATAAAATGACTAACTGAAACATTTTTAAATCTCTATTTTAGCTCAGCTTTCTTACTTAATTTATTTATTTGTTATTTATTATTTATACAAATTTATTTATTTAATATGACAATAATTTAGACACTTTGATCATATGTTCTAACACTGCCCAGCTTTTTTTTCTACAGGAGTTTATAGAGTGTCTTATAGCCTAATTGGAAATTAGAGTTTTATAATATTTGTTTCAAGTCGTTATGTTGGATTATATGCGATTGTACACAAACTGCTGCTGCTGATTGTACACAAATTCGAACTGCATTATCCTCTGCTTGAATTTTTAATAAAGTTTTCAATTCGGTTCCGAACACGACATAAACCGAAAAGCAAAATACAAAATCTTGGCCACAAAATTACCTTTCCTTATCGAAAAAATATAATTTCTGGTCAATAAAATTTTATTTAGTAAAGAACTGCTAATTATAATTTGAAATAAGTTCGAAAAAAATTCAAGCCAATTAATTAATTTTCAGAATTTAAAAAAATTGCGCTTCAATTTCTCACGCTTTTTGGAGAGCAGCTATCAATCATATATTTATTTTAGAATTAGGATTTTCACGAGTTTTTTAAAAAATGCCAAAGGATTTGACTGTCTTTAATTTAACCTAAAAACAAAGACAGATTTATTGAAAATATAAAATTACTATTTCTTTTTTTACATTTCCAATACAATCATTTAATATTGTAATTAAACAGATATTTAAGTTTACAGGTAATGTTCTTTCTGCTCATTAAGTTCTATTTAAGTATTCAGGGCGATTACTTCCGAAAGTAATTTAAAACATTAGTCGTTTACATTTCACAGATATATTACGATATAAGATTTTACACATAGTAAAAAAGGAAAAATTACATAAAAAATATACACTTTGGATTTTGTTGATGTTAACATTAGTATCCGGGCAACTGACTAAATTTAATTTTAATGAATTTTATTTCTATTTTGGAAAAATGTTTTATTGTAATCAAAAGTTGTTGAAACAGTTTACACTAAACAAATGTACTAAAAATAATAAGGTTTAAGAGTTCCAAATCAAAGCAAAGTATTAAATACAAGTTTAATTAGAAAATTTGCTATGGAGACAATAATAGAAATATTTAGAGCGTAATCTTTTTAGAAAAAAAAAATTCAAATTGGAGCTAAAATATAAGCTGCATTGCCATGGGATGTATTACAACCAAAAATGGGCTAAACTTGTCAGCAAAACTTTGTATCGTTTATACACATATTGCAGTAAACAAATTAATTAATAAACTTCATAAAAACCAAAATATTAGCAAGACATTTGAGAAGTGGCCATTTCAAAGCAATTGGCATTTTCAATTACCATAAACAAAATTGAAGGTCAATCCTGATAATTGTGCATTTTACAAATAGACATGAAGGGCTTGTTATATGGACAGCTAAATGCTGCATGTTCCTAAGTCAGCAAACGAAACAATTGAACCACAGAAAAACATTGTGAAATCAAAGTTATTAGCAACGTGTTTTCTGCTTCTTTTTCTTTCTATTAAACTAAAATAAACCACAGCAGCACGTGCCCATGTACAATCATTTCAAAATAAAAATTCATTTCTCCTTTACTTAATGAACTATTTTAGTAGTCTTTTATGTAATCAAAATCACCAATTTTGTATTTTTATTATTAAACTATTAATAAGTCTGAAACCTTACAATAAATCAAGGTCATTAACTTTTCTGAAAGAAATAACTAAAGTACTAGAATAAACTTTTGTGTGCATAAAACTAAAAAATGATGAGCATCAAAGAAAATTAAAATTTTCATGATTTCTATTTTTATGTAATTTATTTATTTAATGCTCCCTTTTTAGTATTTTTTAAGAAAATAATATTTTCCAGCAGTTTTCACAACAAATTACAAATTGCAATTCTGTAAAGTTATTATTACAATTATTTTTGTTGTCTCTTTCAGAAATCTCTGCTAATATTTAATGTGTCACAAAAAAATTTTTTTTTAATCAAATGCTATAAAAGCTCAAAGAATTAATTTATCTTTGCTTATCGCGGGCGTAAATTTTGAATAAGAACATCTGGCTGAAATGTCCTATATTAATATAACTAAAGGTGGACAAACTCACGATTGGAATTTATAAAATCTATATAAAATACTTCACTGACGTTTTCACTATTTCATTAAAAAATTTATGATGGCACGTGCATAATTTTATATGTTTAACGGTCCACATGGATGATCATGACATCCATTAACTAAATATCCGATCGTATTAGATAAAGCAACGGCTGTTGGCAAGTGTTTATTACATTTTAATTTTTGAAAAAATAAATAAAAATAATAATAATAAATATATATACTGACACATTCCTCATTGTCCATTTTAATCTACGTCTTAAAAGTTAAGCAGCTGCTTACTTACATGTTCGTATAAGTAAATCAAAATTTGAAATTAAAAAATAAAAAACATAATAAAAACCAGATATTTATTTTAAAAAGGAAAATTGTGTTAGTGCTGAAATAGTAAAATTGGTACATATTTCAATCCTTTGTTGGCAAGAAAATAGAACACAGTGTTTGCAAATTTTCTTTCAAAAAAGGGTCTTTGTTAGAATATGAAAAAAAGAATTAATTGCTCTTTTTATTATAATTTAGTGCTCTACATGTGCTCATTAAATTTTAACAAATTAGTATTTCTGGCTCAATATATTTTTAATAGGAAAAACAAATATGATAGCAATAGATATAATTTATCGTTTTTTGTTGAATAAGTCAACCGTAAATCCTTTGACAAATTATCTAAGTCAATAGTTTCTATAATTATTTGGTCAGTGATCTTTCAAAAATGTAGCGAATCTAACAAATACATATACACAACAATAAAATCCATTTATCTTTTTGTTTATGTATTTAAATATCTATTGACATAGATGCATCTGAATTCAACACAATACTTTTTGAAAAGATCGGGGAAAACAGTTACTTTCTATTATTAAAATCTTAAAATGGCAAAAATTGAAATTTCATACGTTACAGCAATATTTTCAATTTGTATCTTTTAGAATATTTGTGCGACGTTTTCACTGGTATATGTAATAAATTTTTTTTGGCCTTGTTACCTCTTACTTCCATTTTTTTCCTTTTTGTCCTTTAAATTCCTGTGCATTAAAAGACATGGGATTACTATCAAGAGAATCACATTAATTTATTTAAACTTAAATAAATAATTTATTAGCTAAATATGTGGTATCTTTTTTTGTAGCTTCTTTTTTCTTTTTTGCTTTAATTTATTTTGTTCAAAAATTCAACTAATTGTAAGTGAATTCTTATGATAAAAAATAATAATAATAAATTTGTAAAAGACAATTACAGTTACACAATTAGTAATAATTGTTCAATCGACAGAGTGGCCATGACTAGCTCATCTAGCTAGATTATTATTAACGTAATAACAGCTGGCATAAGTATAGTTCTTTGTACTATAAGCATAAATTTTGTAATTATTTATTAAGTGAATAAAACATACCTTCAAACTGCATACATTTGTTAGACTTTGGTGTAAATTGCTTTTATTAGTTTAAGATTGATAATTGTAGCTTATGTTAATCATTTATCAACAATAAATAAGAAATATAAGCGATCATAAGCAATTTTAAAAGTAGCAGTCATATTTATTCTGTATTCTTCACATTTTTATGAGAAAAATCAACGCATCCACATTAATTTAATGCTTGGGACAAAATTTGTTCCAGTGGCATTATAGGACCATTGCTTTTTGAAAATTGGCAGAATCTTACCGTCATAGTTAATGATAAGTGTTAAAGAGCCAACCCTAATCAAGTTTTGTTTCTTTAATTTGAAATATATGACACTCAAAACTTTTGGTTTTAACATGATGGAACTACTTGCCACACCGGCAATATTATAATAAGTATTTTGGACACTGTCTTCGAAAATCATATAATTATCCGAAATTATGTCGTAAATTATTAGGTTGTGCTATTTATTCAGAGACGATTCAGGATTTAAAAAATGTAATCTATGTTGCCATCGCCCTCAAAAAGTCTAAATTGTATTTTAATGAAATTGTATTCCATATTCAATAACAATGTATCCTCTTTTCAATAGAGGCTTACACCCCGCAAGAAATGCTTTTTATTTACCGCCAAACTTAATTCTTATAACTGATACGTTCAAAATAGTTATTTAAAAAAAATAGAAAAAGAATTTGCCAAAATATCGAAATCGCAAAGCATGTCAGTAAAGTGTCACTGATTAATCCCAGCTTATGTTATTTTAGTCATTGACAACTAAACTAAATATTTCAAAGTCTAACTTTAAGTTATAATCTGAGCTTAAGAAAGATTAAAATCAAATATTTTCATGAATATCTGTTTATGCAAGACTGATTATATTAATTTTACTATTAGAAATAATCTTGTAGATATAGATAAGAAAAAAATTTGATTCCTTTTATGAATTTCAATATACATATCATGGGGAGGAGTGTAAGAGGCTTTAAAACTAAACGTTAAAATTGGGCGTGGATTAAAACTAACAAGGAACCATCATTTTCGGATGCGCGCTTTGGGCTCAGTTGTCTATGGCGTTGTGTTGGGGACCCCTTAGATAGTAACCCTGTACATTTACTTTTTCCCCATGGCATACAAAAGTTTTTTGTAAATTGTAATATTCGATTTTGGGGCTAAAAATCGCTAAAACCTCATATTGTCTTTATAAAAACTCAATTATTTGGTATTGTTTCGTTTGTTAACATTATCCAATATTATCGTTAGAAGCCAACACCAATCAGTTGGCACATATGCTAAAATAAAAATGTCGCACAACAGTAAAAAATGGATGAGAATAGCCAAAAACCAAGAAAAATTGCTAAAATTCGAGTTTTTCGATTTTTTTCTCAATTAAACCATATTATTATTCTTATACTCACATACTTATCTCTTCGTACACTCTATACGATCTATTCAGATATCAAAAACAATAATTGAAGTCGTGAAAAAAGAGAAAAAGTCGAAAATAATAGTTGAAAATCGATTTAAAATCGTATTTATTCATACATTTAATGGCATATTGAAGTTTTTTTTTCAAGATAGAACAATTACCGGCTATAATGGAATACAATCTGAATAAGGTATTTAAAAGTATTTAATAATTTCTTATGGAAGATATTCAAATTTTCAAATAATATGTCTACTTAAGATCTGGAATGCGGACCAAATGGGGCTACAGCTCGAAATACCACCAGGCCGTACATTGACACTTCGAGGCACAAAGAAAGTTATTCGAACCGTTCAACGAGTAAATGCCACTACCCATAGCTATACTATTCACGTGCAAATGAATGCATCCGGAAGATTAGCTCCTAAGCTTCCCGTCATTTTGTACGAACCAAGTGGTGTGCCAAAAAAATTTAAAGAAGATATTGCACATTACCAGAATCTCCACGTATACTGGAGCAAATCAGGTTTGATGGGGAGTGAAATAGCGAAACAATGGATGGGCGAAGTTTTTCTTAATATTGTTGAAGATGATAGCGTTTTGATCATCGATTCATGGACAGGATATAAACAGATGATGCAAATGCCACGAATTGCAGAAAAAAAGTTAAATATTGTTCAACTGCCGCCTGGATCGACAAGTGCTCTCCAACCAGCAGACGTTTATTTCAACCGACCATTCAAAAACTTTATTCGCAGAATTTGTATTAAAGTTCGCTGGCAACACAACGATTTTGTTCTAGCGAAACGAAATAATTTGCTTGACATTCTTGACATGGTTTGGTTCCAATGCAAAGCCCCAAAATTTTCCGAATTTCTCAAGTATTCGTGGTTTCGCGCTGGTTTTACTAAACAACATCCAGCGGAGTTCCAAACACCAGTACAGTATTGTCTCGGTTTTAAGGGATATGTTAAATGCGAAGCAGAAAACTGCCCAAATTTTTGTTTTTTAAGATGCGCCCATTGTGCAATTCATTTTTGTTTTAAAGATGCAATGGAACATCGTTGTTAAATGAATTTTAATTAAATAATGAAAAAAAAACTGCCAAAATATGCCATTAAATGTATGAATAAATACGATTTTAAATCGATTTTCAACTATTATTTTCGACTTTTTCTCTTTTTTCACGACTTCAATTATTGTTTTTGATATCTGAATAGATCGTATAGAGTGTACGAAGAGATAAGTATGTGAGTATAAGAATAATAATATGGTTTAATTGAGAAAAAAATCGAAAAACTCGAATTTTAGCAATTTTTCTTGGTTTTTGGCTATTCTCATCCATTTTTTACTGTTGTGCGACATTTTTATTTTAGCATATGTGCCAACTGATTGGTGTTGGCTTCTAACGATAATATTGGATAATGTTAACAAACGAAACAATACCAAATAATTGAGTTTTTATAAAGACAATATGAGGTTTTAGCGATTTTTAGCCCCAAAATCGAATATTACAATTTACAAAAAACTTTTGTATGCCATGGGGAAAAAGTAAATGTACAGGGTTACTATCTAAGGGGTCCCCAACACAACGCCATAGACAACTGAGCCCAAAGCGCGCATCCGAAAATGATGGTTCCTTGTAAGCAAATTATTTAACACTAATTTTCCTAGTTTAGATTTAAAGGGTTTTATACACTTATTAACTGGTAGAAGTTTTGCTTAGAATGTTTAATAGTTTAATGTACCTCTGAAGTGCTCCTTCAGTGAAGTACTAAACTAAAATTAATTTATAAAAATGAAATTTTCTTATTTACAACTTTTAGCAACTAAATTCTTTAAAGCTATATCCAATCAAGATGTGATGAAGTTACAATATTCTAATCTTAAAATGATGAATCAAGGATATTGTAAAATTTTTTCAAAGGACATTAACTGTAAAGTTTAGTTTCAATTTAATAAAGGAATTTAATAACAAAAAAAATTTATTTTCACTCTTCTCACTTGGCGTTATTTGAGAAATTCATTCATTTACTCCAAAACTTAAAGTTTAGTTCAAATTTACTTTTTATTATTACATAATGCATTGTGATATATAATAAAACTTATTTAGTAAAAAAGCTTATATTTCAAAATATTTTCAAAACTGTTTAATTGTTCCACAGGGAATCATTACAAAATTTAATCAAAAAGAATAAAGTAACTACTCACCAAGAGCAATCATTTTATTTATGTTTAAAAATTTAAAACAAGATTTCAGATGAAATTTTAATGAAATTAAAAAAAAGCAAGCGCAAAAATATGAAGTGTGAAAAAGAAATAGACTTTAGTTTTTTCTGTTCATTATATTCTAAAGGTAAAAATTTTTGGATCATTAATATATGTACGTATGTATATAAAAGCAATAAAATCCTCTTATAATTCTGGCCTAAAATAAAAATTCATTAGCAAAGCGTCTTACTATGTAAATTTTAAAGGAATCCGACAAATTTCAAAATAATCAGAAAGTAAAAGCAAAAATTTCACACCAGTATTTAATTAAAAGAAAAACAACACATCATGCAAATTCTGTAAAAAAAAAGAGGTCAACCATGAATTCGATTTCATAGATTTAAATAACCAAGGCCATAAGAAAAATTTACTTTTTTTTGTTGTGAAAATGAGTGCTTTGAACGCCTCTGTCATAATCTCAATCAAAAAAAGAATAAAATAAAACAAAAACTATTTAGAGATTGCTTCGGGTATACATGCATCCAAATTTGGGTATAAGAAGATCAATAAACTCATTAACGATCGAAAATATAGTCACTTGCGTATGTAACTCACTAAAATGGTTTTGATCATGATTGTCAGAATAAAATTTTCGACTATCAAAACTGTTGTACAGTTTGGAAGAGGTCAATGGTGGCACTAATTATATTGTCTGCTGAAATTTTTAATAATTTTTCTTAATTAGTACTTAAAAGCTAAGTGATTGTTATTAGATGGAAGAAATGACTAATAATCAACGGTATTATCTAAGAAGACAAGGAATGGAAAAGCGAATGTGCTTCTTATTTTAACTAAAAGCAGTAGAAAAACTTTTTTAGAAGACTTGAATAATTATAATAAAATTAGGATTTTTTTTTGAAGTTGCAAATGCCACTTGAAATATTAAATTTATTATTTGGTTTAGTAACTAAGCTACTAGGAACTAAGCTGCTTTGACGTTTTGTTTTTTAATGTTAAAAATTAATCTTTAGCATTGCTTTGGTAATATGTATTTAATAAAATAAATAATACGAAACTTGCACTGCTACCAAAAAGCTACTGAATAAAAATTTTTTCTGTTAAAATGAAAACAATATTAAAAGACAAATTGTTTACTTTCTCTGATATATTTTTTAGGATGATCAAGTATTAATTACAATTCATTTTTGATTTAATAAAATACAAATTTTCCCCACTCAATCATCCCAAAACATCCTAATAAAACGTCTTGATGTCAATTATAAGTAGTAAACTTGTGCATAAGCACAACTATAAAGTAAGATATAAAAACATAAACAGTAAAAAGTAAGAAACAAAAGACTAAGCTTTGAAAATAATTAATTTTCTTCTATGAAAGTAAAATCAATAATTTTAAAAGCAATAAAAAGGAAAGTAAGAAAAAAAAATGATAACTATCAAGAATTCAAAGTCAATTCTTAATTATATTGAAATTAAAAACGGAGACATTAAAGACATAAAATATAAATTCACATGTGTTTTATTTTAATCAAAGGATTAATGTAAGCAAAATGTTTAGAGCATTGATTACTTTTGACGTCATGATTTCCATAAGATCTAGAAACAGCTTTGAAAAATCCTCATCCCCAAATGAGCTAATTTTGATTTCATACCTTTATATCCTCCATTATGATACAAGGTGTTTTTTGATAGCTATTTTATTAAATTTTAATATGCAAAAACTTTGTAACAAAATATATTCAGCGGCTTCAGCATCATCCGCTAAAGTATCCATAACAGTCAAAAATGCTAAATAAAGTATTAAAACCCAATTCTTTTCTGATTTCTAGTTTTATCGGTTCTATGTGTTTCATATTTTACTACTTGCAAGAACTAAAGTTTTAGACAATACAAAGATAGAGATACAGAGATAGATTATTTATTATAGAAGTAATCTAAGTTTATAGAAATGCGAGATATTTTGGGAATGGTAGTTTTTCTAATAATAAAGATAAGCTCAGGATTACAAAATTAAAAAAACACGTTTATTTTGAAATTCAATTTTATTATTTAATATAATTTTTCTAAAGAACAACTTACTTCGTCCAGTGCTTTTTCAAAATTTCTCTTGATATTTTATAAAAGAATCTATATTAGTATCGGAAATAGGGACGAGTTTTTGTTTTCGTAACATACTTTGAGAAGAAACCAAAAGAATTTCTTGAGTTTAAAATTTTTAAAAAATTAATAAAATCAATTATTGTCTGAGATTTTTATTTTATTGCAGGCATTCAGACTCAAAGCTTTTATTTTAAATTAAATACTACCCAAAATACAAAATTCGAATATATGCATTTTTACAATTATGAAACTTACTCTGAAATTTTACACAAATGACAGATTATAAGTTCCTCGTAACAATTTAGCACTGCCTTTTTCTCATAGCAGGACATAATCGCATTTTTGTAAAAAGTATGAATGAGAATGAAAGTAGTTAATAATACTATTACTTGACACTACTATAAAAAGGAAAATACAAAATCTATTTGTATTATAGAAACCCAAAAAGGTGTCTTCTTAACAATATTTTCGATAGTAAATTTTATAAACAAATATTTTATGCTAAAAGACATTCAAGAGCTTTTAATAAACTCTAATTTTTAAATTTCTTTTATAAGATCTTGTTATGATTTTCAAATAACTTTTATCAACTGATAAAAAATATCTACATAGAGCTATTTAATGTGTACTGAAAATAGATTTTTCTACTTATCCTTTTATTAAAAACCATTTATGTAAACCATTTCATGTTTGACAGGAACGTTTAGAATTCTAAATCTTATGTTAGAAGACTCTTACTCTACTCTTACGTTATATCATTTTAAGGCCTCGGAAATAATCTTTTTAAATCTCTATGCTTAGAGCATAATAAAATATTTTCTAAAATAATCCTATTAAGGATCTGTAGAATGTTCTTTTATAAAAAGTATATTACTAAAAATCAATATATTCTCTGTTATAGAGAGCGAAGATTTTTTTTTTTTGATGCAAAATTTAGCCTTGAGAATATTCTACTATAAACAAGACAGCAAAATTCAATGTAAAAGTTCAAACTCTATGCTAAGAATTTTAAAAGAATTAAGGATTATTAGTTAAGTATAGGATTATTATAAAGAATTCAACACTTACATATAACATAACATTTTCTACTTCATTTGATTTGATTACAAGTAACTAGTTGCAACTGGCAAAAATATTGAACTATAAAGCAAAGGTCTCATTTTTTTAGAATTGTAAAAAGGAAAACAATATTAAACTCAATTTAATTCGTTTAATTTTTTTATTGTTGCTGTATTTTTGATGTTTTTTTGGTAAAATTCTAGCTTCTTTTTAATGGGTTTAACTAAAAAGGATATAATTAAAAAAGAGTTTCTAATTATAACGAAAACGTCAACATTGTTCTAATCTTAAAAAGATGCCAGCATATTTTACATTTCTGAGAATTTTAAGCTTTCCCATAAGTGCAATTAATCCACTAAACTTGTAATCAATGTTTGCTGATGATGAATTTCATGGTTTTTACTGCAAAGCTAGCTATATTTTTTTATTTCACTTTTGGCGTTGACGGACTTAAAAAATATATATTTACAAAAGTAGAACAAAAAACGGATGTTAACAATTTGGTTAGGGCATTAAAATCTACTACATTACTTAAAGAATAATAAATCAAAGGAATAAACAAATTTTCTAAAACTCTTTTAAAATTCTTGGTTATAACCATTGGAGTTTAATACTGGCCTTACAGAATACGTAAGTCATTTGATTTTGTTAAAAAGTATGTGATATTATAGTAAGATAATAGGTGCGTCATGTGCGTCATAATTATTTGTCCGATGAGTCCAAATATAGAATTAATTAATGTAAATTTTTAAAAATTAATTAATGTATGTTTAAAAATTTACTACATTTCAATCACAAATAACAAGTTCCAAACAAAAAGTGAGCAACTGTCAAATTATTATTCTCTTTTATTTATATTTTATAAAGCAACTAAATTAAATGTAGAAATAAAAAATTTTCCAGTATTCCAAGTACACATGTGTACTATGAAAAGTTTATGCTACGGACGAATTTATATTGCAAAATTCTTATTTAGTAATCCCTTTTTCGTTTTAAAAAATATCTCTCAAGCAACAGAACTGAATGTATAACTCTCGAGTCCAAAATAAACACATAATTGTTACAAAATATTTTTGGCAAAGTTCATAAAAAATTTGCCTTTAATAACTTTAAAAACTTAACAGCTTTACTTCAATCAAATGTAACTAAGCAAGTGTAATATAACAAAATAAATAAAATAGTAAAATTTAAAGCAGAAAGCCTTAAATCAAGCCAATAAACTTTTTTAAGAATTAAAAATATTAAACATATATAACAAATCACAAATATAAAAATTTTAAATCTGTTTTTGAACTTTATAAATAAACAATCAAAATCTGAAAAAAGTGATATATCTTAATACTCTTGATTGTAAAGCTCTAACCAATAATAGTGGTCAACTAATTTTGATGCGTTCTGGAATTAAGGGAAAATATTGGCTTGGGTGAATGCAATTTTTTCTTATTCCAGCATTTGCAAAGGCAGTCAATAAGGACAAACATTGGAAAAAGCTAACATTTTGTTATTGCAGCCAGTATTAACTCAATTATATAACGCTACGTGTATATTTCGATCTTATGGGGGAGATTAAAGTTCTTTATTTGTGAGAATAACTAAATAAGTTATATTGAAAATTATGTAAACATCAAATTTAGGTTGAAGTGTAGGTTGAATTATGAATTCTACCTATAATTATAGTTATAATTAATGAGACTATATTTTTTCTTCACAATAGAAACCAAATTAAAAACTTTCAAATAAGTTTTTCTTTTGTGTCAATTTTTTGAAAGATATAAGAAAGATAATCTCTAACCTTGACACATGTAGCATAAATACTCGGTCAAAAGTACTCCTTTAATTGAAATTTAATTGCCAGAAACCCCCTTCAAATTAATATTTTTTTTCAGGCTGACATCTGGACATCATGGACATCATGATATGACAAAATCTCCTAATGAATTTTTCAAGCAAGAAAATTTTTTTTTTGTTTTAAAAAAATTCGCTATGAAAACCATTAAAGAAAGAAAAAACACTGCAAAACTTTCACTTTCAGCACGTGACCTTGCTCTAATTTATTTAAGTAGAAAATTGTTAATTAGGGTGTCTAATTAATTATTCGTGAAATCTACGCAATTGAATATCACTAATAGAATTTGTCTATGTTGATACTTGACAAACTACTACGTAGCATTAATTGTGTTTGCATATAAATATTTAAATATAAATAAAATTTTATTAACAATATTATACTACTTTTTATGAAAACAGAATCCTAATTGGCTCAACGCCAATATTATCTAAAAAATAAAATAAACAAAAAACAAAATTCTCTTACTTCCGAAATAATTTTTCATAGAACTTTATATTTATATTATCCACAATATAAACTCCTCAATTTTATGGTTGCTTACAATTTTTAATATATTTGTAAATAAATTCGATTTCTTTATTTATTTTTTTCATTATTATTATTAGTTTCTGTTTTAAATTTAGGTTAATTTTTTCATAATTTTGTTTTCTTTAAATGGCATACACGATATGGAAGAATGACTTCATAAAAGCCTAGGCATGAGATTACCTGATAACTTCCAAGATTTAGGCGGATATAAATGAAGAAATGTTTGGTTTTTGTTATTATTAGTTTCTAATTTCATTAAATCAAGTTATTTATTTAATTTTTTTTCACATTAATGCTGAGAAAATGTGTTGCTCATAAATTCTATTAGTAATTAAAATTTTTACGATTAAAATTTCTTGCGTTTGTCATTAAATAAAAGAAAACACAAGTTTATTTTTCTTTACACAAATAAAATAGGACATGACAAGTTCACCATAATTATAGTAAGAAGATGTTTTTTATTATACGCAAGGACAGAAAACGTTTAAAATATTAAATATTAATTAATATTTTTAGCCACACATATTAAACAGATTGAAATAAATAAAACTCTACACAGTGACCCTTATTAATACCTGAACTCTAGGATAACCTTTATATTGACAGTTATAATTGTAAAATGAAGTTCTCACATATTGGTAATCAGAACAAGTCATATACTCGTATATGTAGCTGCTGATAGCTGAACAACTTTTAATAATCTACAATGATTACATGTACCCTCGCGTTTATTATGTTAGATTACAGCATTAATGCTATCCATTAGTCAAAATTTGTCTTTTGATAATATAAAGTAGTCATTTATTAAATCAACAGCACGTGAATGAAGTAGTGTAAGTAATATTCAATTTAACAGGCCATTGAAAGTCAATGATCGCACTAAGATGTTAAGAAAATGATGTAATTACTTAAAATTAATTACTTTGATAAGTCAATTTATTAGATTCTATGTATATTCAAAACTCGAATGCTTAAATAATAATTATTTCAATAGATTATTACAAAAAAAAGAAACAAACACATATAACATACACAATCAAGTTATAACAATTCTACATAAAATTGATTTACTCCATTTTTTTAGAATCAAAATATCCTTAAAAAATTATTTTCGCTTTTATTATGCAAATTTTTTGTTTTATTTTTTTCTTTTCCGAATTGTTTGTACTCAGATTTTTAATTAAATTTTCATTTTTCCAAGAGTTTTCATTTTCATACCCATATTTTAGTTTGTTTTTTTTTCCTTTTTATCTTTTGTGATATTTACTAATGGCACGTGCCTCAAATATTTTCACAATATTAAAATTAAATTTTTGTCAAGTTCATTAATTAAACTAAATATTTATGACTGTATTATTAAATATATTTGGATATGTATGTATATGTGTAGAAGTATAACAATTTATCGTAGTTTTATGTTCTAAATGAACTTTGTGAAGCTGGAAATATGTAAATATGTGTTTTATAAGAATATAATTGAACAGCGAGCATATTCATCAAAATTTTAGGTAGATTTTATTTGTTAGGAAATGCACAGGAATTGACATTTGTCATTTTTTTACAGTTTCCTTCCACTAGATTTAACTTTGTTTGTGTAATTCACGTGAGTAATAACAATGTGCATACTATCGGATTTTGATAGGATCAATCATCAATTTTGGAAAGGATTTATGTGAAGATTGACAACAATTGATGAAAATTTTAATTAAAATAACTCAAAAAATGAAGCAAAATTGGTGTTTTACCAATGAATATTATTCTCCAGAGTTTTGAACGTTTTAAAGCGAAAAATTTTACAAATTGTTGGAGTGTGTCATTGGTGCTGAACAAAATCCAATAAAATTTTTTTATACAAAAAATAAAGGACGGTACCCTTATCCTTAAATATCATAAAGTGAATTATTTTATATGTTCAAAATATTCTTCTGAAGCTTCAAGTCAATCAGAATAAAAATCTCGTAGATAGAGCTCTGGCGATTTTCAGTGCATTATGAGACTAGTTCTGACAGCTTTTTCTCGGAACTCTATTTCTCATGACAGTTTTCAAGATTCTTCAAAATTATCAATCAATCCTTTTCATATTCTATACACTTCTTTAATATGAGCCTGACTAGTGTTTGAAGGAAGGATTTTATTTCTTTTAAAGTACAATTAATTTCAAATTGCAATATGTTGTTAAAATTATGCAAATTGTCAATATATGTACAAATGTGTCAAAAGTTAAAATTTTAATTACCTTGTTATCTCAAAAGGATTGAATAAAATATTTCGTTTATTATAGAAAAAAGTAGAGAAAATACTTTTTTGTGGACTACGAAATCTATGCAACTACTTAAAATGAAATTTTGGTTTGCCCTTTTATTTTGGGTGTGATTTTCTAACCTTTTAAGTTTTGATAAAGTATAACATACATAAGTTTTTGAAAAAGTCGATGAGTTCGAGTTCACCAGGTTATTTTGTTAGTAACAAAACTTGTAAAAGTCGAAAAATGCTTAATTATTATATATCAAGGGTAGTATTAGTGGCATTCAATTATATATTAGACAACGATGATATTTTTGCTTAGATATTTGAAAAGAATGTGATGGATCTTCTAGTTACAGTTAAATATGATATTATTAAGTAAGCTTTTTAAAGTTTAAAACTTATTATTTCAAATTAATGAAAATGATTTGGTGGTTCTTATTCATTAGTTTTAAATTTTTCAAAGTTATACTATTAAGCATGAGAGAAAAAATGAATATAAACATCTGTTTTATTGCGTTAGTAGCAAAGTCATTCTTATAATACTATTACTCATTATACAATCAGTGAAATGAGGTATAATTCACTGTCCATTGCTAAAAAATCTGAAAATATGAGACTTGAAAGATGATGATTAATCTATTTGCAAAACAAAAACTCATGATTCGCTTCAGATGAATCATTTGATGTTTAAATACCACCCGTCAGAGTTATATGAAGAAAAAACCACAATAATTACTCACCGTAACTTTTGTGCCTTTTTCACTTCCGTTGCTGAGTTTAAATTGATTGCAAAAGTTGCAAATCCAAAGTTTGAATTATAAATTAATGTAGAAACTGTAGATACTTAATTTTTTCACTAGCATTAAAATACTTAAGTAACCTGTTAGGGTTAGTTAGAAGGAAGAATTTTAATATTGGTTTGAATATTAGAATTACATTTTTAAGAAAAGAAGGTGCTAAAAGTGTCGAAAAATTTTATATAATTATTTAAAAATATCAAAAATTTTTATTTTCATTTTTACATTTATTCAAACTTGTATATTATTTATTCATGTAAAGGCTTCCTTCGGGATTAAAATCTCATTCAATAATAGCCCTAGATATTTCTTTAAAGCTATGCCAATGACTATATTTTTTCTTCAGCTAAATTCGATCAAAAATTATCAAAGGGTTAAGAGAAAGGTGTATAAAAAGTTGTGTGCTTCATAATTTTAAAATTTTTCATAAAATATAAACTGGAAATTGAATTGTGAGTGCAAAAAGCATTTTTCTAACTCAAATTTAATAAAATTTGTTAAAAACAAAATTAATATATAATATATTAAACCAAAATGCCATTTTTATGCTGATTTTAGTAAGTACCAGATGTAAAATGAAAGCTGACAAATTAATAACTCATTTTGATCATCTGCGATTAGGTGATAAATCTTTAGGTGAAGCAGTTTTTACTCGTTGCTCGTTTTTAAAAAATGCTTTTCAATTGAAAAAACTGGCACCTATGACTTCAAAAATGCTGTGGAAATTTTTTTCAATTAAAAGCAACAATGAAAACGTTAAAAACTGTTTCTGCAATACGATCTACCAGGCCAGAAATAGGTGATTATCTTTTTCAAGCTGTATTAGTCATGTAAACTCAGTGAAACTAAATCAAGTCTGTTCAAACATTTACAATCATCTATAGCATGATAATGGCCTCTTTGTTTATATTATTAGTCGACTACCTTAAAAAGAAGAAAAAGACTGGGAATTATTCAACTCAATTAAGGATAAACTCAGAAAAACATGACTTCCAAGCAAACAATGCATTGTATCCCAAGTTAATGTTAAATGAGTTGAAATTTAAATTGCTTCCTTATCTATGAAAATCTCCTACGATTTCAATATATTCAACTTTTTAGGAACCAAGAGCGAGTATATTTACCCAAAAAAACTACCATATTTTATCCTGTGGGTTACATGCTAAGAACTCCTTTTTTTGCATATTTTTCAAAAGTATATGTCATAAAATATTCTGGAAAAATTTTTTAATAATCTGTCTAAGTAAATTTTTAAACAGGCATATATGAAACGTAAAACACGTTTTTGACGAAACAAAATTCTTATATACGAAGCCACTTATAATATTTTAACCACATATTTGACATATTATATTAGATGAACTAAAGCTGTGTTAAAATATTGATTTTACTATTTTTTCAATCCAAAAAAGAGTATTATTAGTTTTTATTTTAATTTCTGCCATTTTCTTGGCGCCTATGTCAATGATTGTAGCTACAGTCATGTTAAATCACCAGAACCTTTGACCGGCCCTTTGATCAATTGAATTTTCGCCACATCAAATACACAAGGAACTTCGAAGGAAATTTTTCAAAAGAATGTATGGTTGTTCATATCGCACGTAGCTTGAGAGCAATCATTGTATTATGGATTAATAGACCATCTGTTCATTAAATGAAGTGAAAAATCTGCTGATAATTTTTAGTATTGTTAAAAACTATAAATTTTTTTATAGTTCTATAATTCTTCTATAAATTTTAGCTTACTTTTTAACTTACAATTAGTAAAACCAACAGTTTTGGACATAGCTTAAGAATAGCTTGAAAATACATTTACAAATTTGTTTTTCATTTATTTTATTATCACCTCAAACCAAACCTTAAAAAATACTCAACTGGTGACAAAAAAGCTCGTAATAAAACTTGAAAATAGCCTTCTAAGAAAAATTTCGAGAAATAAAACATAAATTTTACAAAAAAAAGCAGAAAATAAAATTTGATTTTTAAATAAAAAGATAACTGCAGGCAGTTATGTCGACAAACCGATTGTACACTAAATATGGAAATAATATTTTAAAATGTTTTGGTTACCATCAAAACTGAGTTGGTTAAGCAATTACTTGGTTTAATATTTTACTAATTGGCTTTCTGTTAACAAATTTTAATATTTTAAATATATATAGACATAACAGTGTTATTTATAGACTTTTAATTACAATCCTTTAGGCTAATGAAACCAAATAAACATTAACTATAGTTAAAATTTCATGATTTTGATTACATAATTCTTCTCTGTGAGTACTGTGATAAACAATTTTGAATGTCAAGGTATAATAAACCTAAAAAGTAAAATATAGATATAAGATTTAACCACATGAAATATCAAAAGTTCAGCCTTAAATGAATTGGTAATATGTTGAGTCATTTACCGAAAACTAGATTGCAACCCTGATGCTGTTTTATCTTGATTCAGACGATTATTTTTTGAATAATTTTCTATAATGCTGGTTTCTTATCAATTACCTTTAATGCGTAATACCAATGTTTACACATGATATTTTACTTCTTCCCTTTAAAAATCACATAATCAGCCCAAATTCTAATGACGATTGACCACCTGGAAAATTGTGATTTGACTACAATAGACTATTTTTGTAGGGAACTATTAAGGAATTGTATTACAGCCTTTCAGAAACGAATCAGGACTTAAAACAATCAGAAACAGAAAACTGAGCTGACTAAGTGCGATATTCTAAATATAATCGTAGAAATCATTTGAATAAAATTATGTTCCATATTAAATGACTCCTATGACAATTGGCAAAATATCCATCCTTTTTTCATTTATTCCCAAATTAAGTTCAAAATTTTAAATTGTGGTCCTATATTTATGAAATTTGAAAGCCCATTAAAGCATTTATAAAAATTAGCAGTAATTATATTAACTTTAAATCAAATAGCAAATGTCCCTTTGCGAATAATATGCATACTAATACTTTAACTAATACTTAAATTGTGAAAATAGGAGGAGTTGTCATCCGAAATTATTTAACAAAGAAAAATAAAGAAATAAAGAAGGAATTATTTTGGTAAGAATATTCGCAGTACTAGGCTAGAATATCCAAAAATCAAGTATTAATTTGATGTTTATGTACTTCAGCCAATTTTTACAAAATTATAAATATATATATATAGGTATATATAATATAATTACTACATTATTAATTGACTTGATTTGCTTCATTTTGAATTATAAATAAAATGAGGTTTGTTGGAAAAACTACTTCTATGTAGATCAATCAACAAAGCCACGCCTATTTTAGGTTTATGTTTTACTTTATATGCAACACAAATGTATACAATTGTGTAATTAAATATTTTATGTAAGAAAAATTTTATGTCTATACTGTATTTTATTAATGTTTTGTTTTATCCCTAATCAAGTATTTACAAACCAAAAAAAAAAAAAAGAAACATGAATAAATACGAAATCAAATCAAGGCTATGCTCTATATCATTGTTATATGATGAATAATTTCTTAAAGCCTATGATTAATTTCAGTAGTCCTTGACTTTTTTCATGAAAATATAATTTTCAATGGTAGAATCAAATTCATTTGTATTGTATTATTTCCGTATTCCATTTAAGCAAATTTCTTATCATCATAGTGATATCCCCAGCAAACATCACCAATTACGTACAATTTCTTACAGCAAGTTAAAATTACAAGGTCAGAAAAAAAAATTTTTAAGTATAATTCCAAGATCTATAATAAAAAAAAATAATTATAATAATAATAACAATAAGAAAAAATTGTTGCATTCACTTTAAAGTGAATGCTTTAAGGCTTGATGCTGGAAGCTATACTCGTAATATTGCCTTCAACTGCTTAACAAGTGGTTAAACGACCTCGTTATTGTTAGTTAAACTATACATTGGAGGTGTTGTACCCCAAAAATAAAGAAAATCAAAATAAAACTCTCAGTAAAGATGTGTACATAAAACCTTTAATATTGAATTTAAGCACCAGCAAACTCATTAACTTGCATAGCACACGCCGTTTGTATTATGCAAACCAAGCATAATCTCCTATAGCTACCGTGAAATAATGTTTTGACGGCAGGAGATCATGTGTAGGCGAGATTTCTAATCAAATGACGGAATTTTCATATATTTAAAGACTAACAACAACAATTACAAAAACACAAACTCATGAAATGAAGAGATGACTTCTTAGGCTCTTTTATTGGTACTAAAGATGAATAGTGAAAGTTTTTGATTAACAAATAATTTAAGAGCAAGCTAGGTCATAAACTTAATCTTAAAATGGTTGTTCAATGTGAACCGCATTTGAAAAAAAAAACATTATTTTTAGATTGTTTAATGATTTATATACATTGAAATCTCTTGAAGTATCGTTTTCGTTAAAACTTGTAAAGAGTCACTATTATAGTAATTTTAATTTCATTTTAATTTACTATCGAACAAATATCATTCAAATGGTACAACATTTATTTATGCAAACAATTCCAGTTAAAGACTATTTGAAAAAATTTGTATACTGCAATATACAAATAACTTTAAGTCAAAGCATAATATATACACAAGGAAACCAAAAATATAAAATTCATTTGAATTTTACTGCAGAGCTGAAACCTAACAAAATACTAAAGAAGTAATGTAGAATATGTTCACTTTTATATAAAATTAAGTCGCTTTGATGCATACAAAGCATCAAAATATTCTAAAGTTTACCATATTCTGTGGAGAAATTGAAAAAAAACACTGACATAAACTTCTCTTTTTTTCGTAAAAACTACTACCGTAACATGTAAAAAATTTCCACCGGCTATCTCATACTAACGATCATAGTATTACTCCCCTACAATTTCTGCTTGTTAAAATTTTCAACATTTCACAAAAAAAGCCCCAATAATAAAAGTAAACAGGTTCTGATATTAATAATTTAAGTATCCTCTTTAAATGCTATTACATATCCTATTACATTCTATATATCCTTCATAGTCATATAATAAAACTTTTAAGTTAAAATATAGAGTGTTAGTTTATTATTAATCTGTTACTTCGGAATTAAAGATACGATTAGACCTTCTAATTTTTTCAGAAAGTCATAGAAAAGGTTTTCATTTGAAAATGTTATTGCAAAAGCAAGGAAAAGTTTTTAACTTTATTATTTGGTCAAAGTAGCAAATTAGTTTCTCTGCAGGTTGAAAAATCATTTTCTTTTAGAGTACGAAAAAATATGACATCCAAAGGAGATAAGAAAAAGTTTAAAATTAAATCTGACTTTGTATTCAAAGCAACCTAAAAGTAATTTAAAGACATTTTTTTGATATTATTTTAATCATTATTCGTCTTTATTTCTGTATCTTTTAAAATTAAAAAGGATATATTAATCGTCTGCGCATCTGAATAGTATGAAGCTAAATATTTCAAAAAAAATGTCAGGATACCGTTCAAATTTTTACAGCGTTTATTGAAATTGCAACGAAAATGTCTTATAATAATTATTTATCATACAAATTGTTCTTAAGACATAATAAATTGTCTTAAGTACATAAAGTATATATTGCGACAAGAAAAAACAATCTCGTAGATGTCAAAATTTAATATCGAATAGCCTCTTTACTCAGAGATATTTAGTTACTGTTAGTCTTTAAAAATTACATGATTTTTATTAAATATTAAGTAAATCCGCACCAGGTAAAATGGAATATATTTATGCTTATGTCAATAATTATGCTTTGTTATTTCATTATTGTTTGATTAACTGTAACATATGTAAATTTTCATTTAATTTCCCTTTTTGTTACGAGACCTTATGTTTTCCCAAGGGTGCATACCCCTTGAGGACCATAACACAGGTACAGTTGGTCAACTGTCATTATCTGACAATATAGCAAGCTCACTAATCGAAGTGATTGCAATAAAATTAAGGATGTTTCTTGCCTCAGATACACAGACTCTTTTCGTTCTTTTGTTTGACAAAAATTAATTACAGCCCTGCTAAGAGATAAAATTTTAGAATATCTACCCAATAGAAACAATTTTTTTACTCGTATTGTCAATTTTTCCCTTTCGTTATGTTCCTCAACCTTAGACTCACAACATCTAATACTGCTTATAATTAAACAAAATTAGTCCATCTATGTGACAAGTTATATTTATTGACTATTATTATTATTATCCTTTATATTTTAAAACGACTTAAGCTGTACATAAGCATTCCTGACTTCCAATTCGGATTTAGAAGTAACCACTCAACCATTGATCAAGTTCATAGAGTCACAAGTATAATCAAACAAGCATTTGAGGAAAAAAAATACTGCACCGCAGTATTCTTAGACATTTCACAAGCATTTGATCGAGTATGGCATAAAGGACTGATACATAAGATAAGCATGCAGTTGCCAGGGAATCTGTGCAAACTACTTGAATCCTACATCACAAACCGCAAACATAGGGTAATAAATGAAGAGGCTATGTCAAACATCTATACAATGAAAGCAGGAATTCCTCAGGGTAGTGTACTAGGACCACTATTGTACCTCCTATACACTGCAGATATACATACCTACTACAGAAGATACATTCATTGGCACATTTGCAGATAACACAGTGATCCTAGCGAGTGATGAGGCACAGAACAAAGCGTCGGAAAAACTGCAACGAACCTTAAACAACGTCAACAAATGGACCACTGACTGGAAGGTAAAGCTCAACAGAGCCAAATCAGTCCAAGTGACATATACGCTGAGGAGAAAAAATGACAACCTCAATGTATATCTTGACGGTGAACGCGTCCCACAAGCCGAATCAGCTAGATACTTGGGCCTCTACCTAGACTCTAGACTTAATTGGAAACACCACGTGAGGCAGAAAGCAAATCACATTAAACAACAAACACGCAAATTATACTGGCTAATTGGGAAGCATTCCCAACTAAAACTAAAGAACAAAAGGCTGTTATACCTGTCAATAATCAAACCAATCTGGACTTACGGTATTCAGGTATGGGGATGTGCACACAAGTCAAACAGGGAAATCATCCAAAAATGTCAAAACAAGTTCTTGAGACTGATTACGAACGCCTACAGATTCATAACAAACAAAGAACTCCATCAAGACCTAAAAATTAAATGGGTTGAAGAGGTCATACAAGAATATGCGGTCAGACATGAGAAGCGGCTTCTATACCATACCGACTTAGAAGCAATCAAATTACTTGATATAACTGGTCAACTGAAACGACTGCAACGCACCAAGCCACATGAATTAGCATATTAATAACACGTAATAATAACAACATAGGAAACTGATCACAGGACCGGAACTCCCACACATGTAAATAATAACTTAAGTAATATATAACTAAAATCAATAATACTAATAAATTAATTAGATTTAAGATTAAGATTGTAGTAAAATGGATATTAAAAAAAAAAAAAAAAAAAATATTTTTCTTTAATACAAGCAAATTTCATCAAAAAACTTTTAAAGCTAATTTAACTGAAAATTTTAAATAAAATGCTCCTAAAAGAGCTATCACAGTTTGTGATTAGCATACTCGTATAATTAGTTAACTTGTAAGGACTTTACCACATGAGTTACACCACTAAAAATTTTTCTTTTAGAAAAGGTAAATTAAACTTTATAAACATTTCCATGTGGTTTTTAAAATAATAAAACTATCAATGGTGTAATAATCAACCCTTCGCCTTTGGGGCAAATGCTCCAAACTTTAGGAATGAAATTATTTTTATTTATTATTAATTGTGTACTACTTATAATAACAATTAAGGAGGGATGAGATAAAATAAAATTACGTAGATTACCAACCCAACGAAATAAAATTAGTTTTAATTTGCATGTTAAATAAAACTTTCAATAGAAACTGAAGTGTTTGGGTGTTTTTTAATATTCACTTAAAACAATAACCTTAAAGTTTTATTTTATTTATATCCCTAACTTAATTTAAATTTAAGACCTTATTTCTCCGTAAAGTTAACGCGAAATTTATATAAAAATATTTAGCATTATAATCCAGGCTCAACTTATGCTTTTTTAGCTAACAATTGTACTCTTCTCCCGGAATATCTTTACAACAGAGCGAACCTTTCCGATGCTCTAAGACTCTTTTGTCTATGGATGAAACCCATTTTTATAATTGCTTTAATACCTAGACCTAGCTAAGTAACTTATCGGTGTATTTCAATATCCAGAGTTTAATGTACGAGATGTTTTGTTTTAAATATAGTCACCGGAAAATTATATCAAAAAATATTTTAATATTTTTAAAATATGCAAATTTTAACATAACTGAAGTGACAGAGAAAATACATTAGAAATACATCTTTTTCCAGCATTCTGACAAAATCTACTTCTTTAATGACAATCATTACTTATCCGTATAGATTTTAGAGCCTCAAAAATAGTAAAGGCCAATGAAATTGTAATTTTCTTGTTTATATAGTTGACACAACTTATTTTAACTTTAATTTCAGTAATTTATTTTTAAATATAAAAATCTATACTTTTGCTCTCATACTATTTGATGGATCCAATTGAAACTACAAAAAATTTCACTTTAATTTAATTTCGCTTCTATACAATATTCAATTGAATATTTCTTCCTTATTTATCTTACAACAAAAATATATTTATATTTCACTCCTTTGGGAGTGAATTATAATTTAACAATTATTAATTAATTGTTTTTTGGATGATAAAAAGATTGGTTTATATTATAGTTGCAAGCATGTTCACAGAGTTATTCAGCTTAAGCACAAAAAAAAACTTAATTGAAGCTTAAAGTTTACTGCAGGTCATAACACAACAATTAACCAAATCATAATGTTAACAGACTTTTCAATAGAAAATTAACACTTCGCATCAGTAAAGATATATTTATTAGCTACACGAGCTGCCTAACAGTTTTTTTATAATAATTCAAATATTTTTTAAAATTCTTCTAAATTTTTTAAAGTTGAATTCTATTGTAGATCAAATGAAAAATGAAATCTATATTGTCACCAAGAAATTGTCAAAAGACTGAAATAATCAATCAATGTCTTAAATTCATCGATTAAAAAAAATACCAAAATTATATTCTTTAAAATAAAAAAAAAATTGAACTCAATTTATACATTATTATGTGCAGGTTGCCCCCAAGCGTATATATCATAAAGAAAATCGATTAAGCTTTGTTAATAATTGAAATTTTCAGCATTTTATGAAGAGAAAAACAAAAAAGTTCAACCTAATTAATCATCGCAGTATTGGTGATGAGTTTTAAACAGAATTTGAGATGTCAGTTTTATTTGGTCTCAAACAAAGAAAATTATGTTTTCCTTATTTATTTTCATTGTATAATACATTAATATAAAAAATTGACAATTTTGTAAGATGATTAAATTTAATTCAAATACCAGGCTTTCTCCAATTTTTCTTAATCTTAATCTTTTCTTAAGTTAGAATATAAATAAATATACGGTATGAGCTCATACACGAAATTCTTTGTCCAGACATTGAAATACAACCTAACAAATAAATTTCTAGGTTGAAAATATCACATCTTCCTAGAAATATATATTTTCATCATTTTTAATGTTTTAATTATTTTACAGTTAGAAAAAATGAGCTAAATATATTTTATATTCTTTTCTATAAATTTTTAAAATTTTGTTCATCAATCTTTTATTCTTAAATACCCAAAATCTAAATTTTACGTATAAAACAAATATAGGGTATAGAAAATTAGACAGTTTCTGTTGCTTTAATTAATTTTTAAGCTGCAAACGACTTTAAAGAATTTTCTTTTCTGATTTTATCAAAAATAATTTTACTAAGGTAAAAACAATTCCATATCCTAAAACCAAAAAATTAGGGTGACAAAAAGTGAAGAAATTTATATTTAATCTAAAAAGAACTTTTGCTTTGATCCTTTACCTATAAAAACTTGAAGGTTTTCTTCAAGTTGTATAAACCTAAAAGTAACGAAAATATTTTCCTCAAAATTTTTGTTTAAGGAATTTGTCAATTTGAAATTTGCTTTCTTTGCAAGTTTAAAAATACATATATAAATGACATGTAAAAACAAGAACAATTCATTAAATTTTCTTCTAATATAAATTGCAATTTCTCTTTATGTAGGGAATAGATTCTTATTCCAGATATCCATACATGACTTTATAGGATCATCTACATTTTATTTCAAAGGAACACTTAAGACACATATGAATTATGCAAAATAATCAACAAACTTGTGTACTTTATTAACTCAATAATAACACATTTCAAAATCAAAATTACTGCAAAATTAAGATTTATTCTTTCTATTGACATAGATATTATAAATAGTTTTATCTATAACAATGTTTTTAAACACTAAACTTCTTATGAAAAATATCAAAAGTCCTTTTTTATATCTTTTATGACTTTTTTTTTTAATTTCAATTAGACCTTAATTAATGTAAAGAAGATTTCTTTGAACCTCAAGATAGTATAAAATTAGAGAAGAATAAACTTCAAAAAAAAAAAATTACTTTAAAAAATAATTTAGAGGCGAAAGTCTGAAAATGTGGTTTTTGACAAGTTTTTGATATCGGTTCTCTTAGGGACTTTTGGGTAAGTATGTAAGTGAATTATACGGCTAAAATAGAAAGGCAATTGATTTTTAGAATTCTACTTATTTTGCAACACATTTTAAAATGGCAAAAATCTTCTATTTATTTTGTAAAATTGTTTTTAAAAATTTAAATTGAGAATTACCCTCGTCAGCCCAAACCTTGAAATAAAACGATATTACACCAAACGTTTTAATAAATTTAGAAATATATATTTGATTTTTTTCTAGTACTCATTCTAAATTTCGAGGATGTTCAGGCAATCTAATCTTATTCAAAAATTTTCTTCCAAATGACATTTATTCTTTGTGCTGATATCATGCGGTATTTCAAAAAGAGATTATATTTCTTGTTCATTGATTTGCAAACCACTCATTTGATTCTTTTTTTAAATTTTCCTCCTATTAAAAAGGTTAGAATTTTATGGGTATTTTTAAATATTTTTATTTATTTTAAATTTTGATAAATTTCCAAAAAGAATGTTCAATGGAAAAGTGAATAAAAACAATAATTTGTAGTATAACACAAAAATTCAACTGCGAAGGACGAGTCCTTCGCTGCTAAAATATATTCAAAACACAAGAAAAATTTTTCATATATTTTATTTAGTTGAATTTTTAAATACTGTAAAAACTTTCAATATATAAGACGTTATTAGTCCTGCCTTTTCTTTCGATCCGATGTTGATCCTTCAACTACAATAAAATAACTTGCAAAGAATTTTAGGGATCGATATTAATACTTTACAGAAATCTATTTCTAAGCCTCTCACATAAAGCTCACAATTTAAAAGAGTAATTGTTTAGCGCTTTTATTAATTTTTTTTTTTTTGAACTTTCAAATTAATTATTTTTGTAAATTGCTAAGCACTAGCAATAAAAAAAATTTTTTTTATTAATATTTAATTTATGGTTCATTACCCGTGGCAGCGGGGCCGCCACCTGCGAATTAGCCAGTTCAGTGCACTTTATGTATAGAAGTTCAGTTTGTCATCAAATTTTTTTTTTACTTTGCCAATAGTTGCGGATAAGTAGGAGTTGAACATTATCATGAATTTAAAAATATTTTGAGATTTGTGTGGAATAGCTATAAAAAAAATTTTTATTTTTGTCTTGAACTCGTTTTTTTGGGACAGATGTACCAAAACTGGGACTATCTAAATTCCTTTTCGTTGTTTTTTTTTTTTTGTTTTAAAAAAATAATATCTTCCGTAAAAATTTGCGGCTGTCATATCACAAAATTATTATTTCGCGTGTTACAGAACCCATGTAAATACATAAATTTCAAAATATTTAGCATAGAAACAAATTTTAGTAGCGTAGAATAATGACCTTTAGAATTATATAAATCAAAGACGAAAGAAGTTTAAAAAAAAACTTTCTTAAAGTATAGCCAAAAAATTGATTCAAATGGCATTTTTTCTTCCTGTAAAAAGCTACGATTAAGTATTTTCTTAAAAATTAAAATTCATTAGCAGCTGACTGCCAATTATTTTAGGCCGAGAGAAAAATTGCGTTGACACCGATATGGTGGCAATAAACTGTTTGATACAAGCACGCATTTTCTTGTTGTTCGTTTTTGTTTGTGATTTTTTTTAAATTATTGCTTTATTAAATAAAAATAAACAAATAAACATAGTTTTACGAACTTCAATCGAAAAAGTTCAAGGTTATGTAAGTTTTTTTAGAAATTTGGTTTCCATCAGAAAAAAAATAGTTCGTTAATCTTTGTCAATTGGAAAACAAAAATTGCTCAATAGAAGTTTTTTTGATTACTATTGACGGTATATATAAGTTTATATTAACTAAGAAAAAAAATTTTCCTAAAAATTTCCCGAGTTTCTATTTTTTAAAAACTATTTAACAAAATTAATAATGAAGAGAAATCGTTTTCCTGTTTATAAGTAACTAAGAGGAATAATGATTTGAGACTATTTGCAGTAATATGTTGCCCTCATCCCAACGCGTCGTAAATTACGACAAAGAATTTTATCATATTTGGCCCAATAGTTAGATATATAGGATTTTATTTTCTTATACCCTTTCTCCACAGCCGCTTATAATCTGTATTAAAAAAACACAGAATGAAATTTTGTATGATTAATCATGGATTTAGCATGTTGCAATCGTGTATTAAATAAAGCCTTTAAAACCTTTAAACAAGGAAACTTCACGATTTATTGTGAATTTACAGGTTGTCCAATAAACTTAAAAGTTCCCTTATTTATTGTGTTACATAATTTTTTAATGGCGGCATTTCTGTAAATTTAAACCCTTTGAAAACTATATTTCAGCACAATTAGAAGATTCAATAATTATTTTTATAATACTTACTTTCACACTTCCATCATACTTTCTAATGCCGTGCGTTAGCCTGCTATTTTTTGTACAGTGAATTAAACGTGAGTGGAGAAAGGTTATTAGCTACGTAATGAAGTCAAGTTAATTTAAAAAAAATTATAATATGTACCTAAGTCGAAGAAAATATTCTACCCTAACTATATATTCTCAAAATTTTAATTTGTGCTATTAAGGCCGTATCTAGATTAGCGTTTTTATAGGCGTTTCATGGAGTTAATACTCAAAACAATATTTTATGCAATAATTATTTAACATTATTTTCTAATTAGTTTTATTATATAAAATTGATTCAGCGTAAATAATAATGAATGCAATAGTTTAATGGTCAATATACAGTTAGCAGTCAATTACTTATGAGTATTACTGCGCCTTAAAAAATGCCTATAAAAACGCTGTCGAGAACACTAATCTAGACACCAAGTAAGCTGCTATCCCTAAGCAATTTTTATTTTTTTAAATTATATGTTTTGCATAGTATTAAAAAGAAAGTTTTGATAAATGTTTGAATTAAATTTCTAGCCTATTTGAAAGAACTTTGTTTTGGTTTTTCTTATCTTTTTTCAACTAAATTTATTCTCATCACGAAATAGTAATACACATATATTGCAATTTAACAAAATCTTTACAGCTCCATTTATCTTTGAAAATAAAAAAATTTTCCTGTCAATTTAATATTTACTGGAAAAACGAATCTTGGTAATAATCTTTAAAAGAAATATTGTAATTTTTATCCATTTTTCCACAAATATAATTAAGAGAAAAATATACAAGAATAACCAAAATAGTCTCATAATTATTGTCAGATGTAAATTAACACTCTAAATAAAATAATAATAAGATCCTTCAAATTTTTGTAATTTAAACTCCTTTGTTTAGTTTTTATGGTAAATTTGAACATATTTTAAATATTTTTGCGATAAAGCATTAAATTTCAAACATTTGCAAACTAATTCAAAAATTATACAAATCCATAATGAACTCATTTGAAAATAAATTCTAGAAGGGTACTCTAAAATAATGTTCTCTAGGTTGATATTATTCAGTCGATGGTATAAAATTACCTTTTAAACATGATTCTGGTTTTAAATTCATGTACTTAAATGATATTAATGATGATATTCCAGAAAATCAGTATACTATTAGTTTCGGAATTTCTAAATATGCTAAATTCTCTAATCCGAACAATACCTTAAACAAATGCAAATTAAAAAAGAAGAATTGTTTTCATTTACTAATCTGCCCTTGATTAAATTTGGGGTTTTTAGGAAAATATTTTTAATAAGTTGTTCCAAATTTTGAATAGAAAATAAATTCAAACATAGCTTTACATATTTCTGAATTTCATAAAACTTAGGCTGCCCACAGAGTGCCGGCTTACAGCCGAGCTGACGCCGATTCCGATACCGAAGACTATAAAGTCGTTATGGTTAAATCAATAGGAATAAGCTCAAAGTGTTCAGAGCGCAAGCCTACCAATCACAATGGGAATCGGTGTCAGCTCGGCTGTAAGCCGGCACTCTGTGGTCAGCCTTAGAAATGAAACAAAACAATACTCATAATATTTATTTTGCAAAATATTTGTTACACATGCTCACAAAATTAAACTGGTGCACTTACTTGAGAAGTATCTTTCTCATGGACCAATTTTAAGGAAAAGTACACTGCCTAGTGGCATCTTTATCTTTATAGCTATCTTTTGCAGTTCTATTTGATGACCAGGTAAAAGAACTTTGCAAACTTTGTTGATCTCATCTGGTATAACCATAACCATCTCATTTCAGTGCCTGGAATGCTCAGTATCAGTTATACTTGTACAGAAACGTTTCAAGTAAGCAAAATAACATTCCACGACTTCTTTCAGAATCTTGATAAAACTCATTAAGTAAAAATATTAGGATTATTTTTCCAATTAAAAACAAATAATAAACCTTGAAATTTATTACTTAGGAAATGAACAAAGACGACGACTTTATTTAGATTCTGTACAAAACGTAAATCATACTTTTTTTTTCGTTGAAAATTTGGAAACTTCTTTGAAATTACATGGATTAGTAAATTTGTATGTTATCCTCAGAAAATATAGACCAATATCTTATGCATACGTGTGTTGAGCTAGAGCAGAAGTATATGCTTTATAATACATAAACTAAAAATTATTAATTGATGATTATGTAAGTAGAGAAAAGGCATTTATCATTAACGAATGCTCTTGATGAATAATCTTGTTTCTAATTTTTTTAATTTCACTAAAAGTAATTAAGTTTTTATATTTTACTAAGCAAAATCATTAAAAATTGGTGTAACTGTCGTGGTGGTGTGGTGGTGTAAAAAATGTCTGAATTGATAATTTTAAGTTTACTTTGAAGCGTAAGATTTATCGAACCTTCTCTATGGTCCGGAAATCTTTTCCACTCCCAGTAAGCGTCTAAGATCAGATAGGATTCTGACGTTAGCCTATTTTTCCCCTTTCAGTGCCTTGATATTTTTAAAAGTATCCCCATGTAGTCAAGGTAAATAGATGGGAGGCATTTTTTCAACCTCCAGACAAAATCTAAATAAATTTTTCTATTAAGTACAACTTTATGTAAAAAATTTATCTTATTTTAGTTTAGTTCAAATGCAAAATTTAAAAGAATTTTAATGACAGTTTTCTCTCGAAAAACAAAATAGTGGTAACTAATTTTATAAGCAAACCTACGTTCATTTTTTTATTAAGCATTATTTTTTTATTACATGTTTAAAATAGGCGCCAAATGGATGACTATTCAATTAAGCGTTTGTTAGTTCTGATATTTACAAGCTCTAGCTCAAAACCAATAATCCTGTCAGCATAAAATTCAGTGAACAAAGAAGTGTTTTTATATGACTCTAGTAGACTTTTTTATAGTTTCATTTAATGCATCTATATGCATATTTATTTATATATATATAAAGAAATAGTACATTCAGATCACTTAGACTATAATAAACAAAATCTTTGAATTATTGTGCATCCGCTACATCAATTAATGTACTTATATATGAAAGAGTGCAATGACAGCATTAAATGTACAACCGTATAAGTCGAGGGCGCCATAAAATATCCCTCAAGTTGAAATTAAGTTGCCTAAAGAAAATCTTTGAGACAAATTTTTGTTTATTCTATCACGAATTCTAGACTGAAATGCATGATTTTGCATTTGTCGTTAATCAAATACATTGACATTAAAAATTTAACACTAATATAAATTATGACCTCGTATATGTCTAAAATATTTAAATTAGTCATAGGGAAATCCCCTGAATTCAAGTTTAACAAGCACAAATTCAAATTGAAAGCAAAGACAATATTAGAATCGCAATTCCCTCTTTTTTTGTGCAATGATAAATTCGCACTTGCGATCATTAATTCTGTGCAACTAGTGGTGCTTAAGAATAGCGTGTTTTTTATACTTTGTGATGTTATTTTCATGAAATTCACACGATGAAAAATAAATAATTTCTTGGAAAACAAATACGCAGTAAAATTTTCTGCTATAGATATTCTAAAATGGTCTCCTTGAGATGTGCTGATAGATTTAATGGTAGCTGTCTTAATGTTTTCTACAAAATTTGCTTAATATACATATATCTAGAAAAGATTTTATAAATTAAATTATATTAATTAAGTTTTGATAAGGTATATTAAAAGATTTAGTAAGTTTCTGTCAAATTTTTTTTGATTTCACTAAATTAAATGATCATTATAGAAAGTAAAAATGTACCATTAAAAATTATTCAGAAAGTTAATTAATTCTGGAAAATTTTTTTTTGCACATTTTTTTAAATTCATTTGACAATATAATTTTGCTAGAAAAAGTGACTGATGTGATTCACAAAACCTGAAAAATAAAAGAAGTTTCATAAAACAGAAAAATAAAGTTAGGTGAACAACAAAATAAATTACAAATAACACCAAATAACAACTTTTGACACAGCGCTTTTTCACTTTTCAGATTGCTAATGTTGTTGAATTAGGAATGCTTCAATTTTTGTACGATATTTCCAGGACATTATTAAAGTGTTTATTTAAATTAAATTAGAAATTGTAATGATTACTAAAGATTTCATGGCAGTAAGAAGAGTAAATTTTGAGTAATATCATTTAATTATGATTAATCATGAAATTTTTGACTATGAATATGATGAAGAAAGCTTTTTATAATAACTAGTTTTCGAAGTACTAAAAGCCAATGGAACCAAAATTTTCTTTGTATATGGAGCCAATTTTACTATTTCAACATCAGCAATATTCCAGTAAAAAGCCACATTTAAGTTACGAAAGTCCATGAATTTCATACATATGGGAAAAGCCAATATTTTAGAGCTATCTTTGATAAATACATATAATTACGTTATCCTTTTATTCAAAAATTTTATGCATCCCTGCATTATGAAAACTACATTTAACTGTCATTTTATAATTTATAATATTATAACATTAAGTTTTTCTAAATCAAAATTACAATACAAAATAATTAAAACACTAAATAGCTAGTGTTAAATAATTTAAACAAAAAAAGTAATATCTTTTCTAAGAAAATCCTTTGTAGTAATGAATCAAAGCTGAATTGCTTTGGATCCAAAGATAAAATGTATGTTTGTCATCTTTATATTCCAGGAAGCTCATTATTTATAATAATGGCCTCTATATGAAAATTTTTAGAAATATTTATCAATATCATAAAATATAAAAAGCTATTCTCTTTCTATTCTTTTTATATCAATTTCATTACTAAGCAAAATAAAGTAGCCATTTTATGTGATAAAAAACAATTTTCTGATGACAATAAAATATTGAACGTTCGAATTATAATATTTGTCAAATTGTGTCCCAATAATTCTTACATCTTTATGCTCTCTTGAAAGGTGGAAATATTTCAAAATAAATGTCAGTGGATTATTAATGAAATAGACTTTTATACATTGTATAATTATTTTAGGAGATTAATCCATACAATTTAAATGAGTGAACTACAAATAATAAGTTAAAGAACTTAAAGTTCATAGTACATACCATAAAAAAGAAAAAATTAAACTTTACTTTAAATACAATAATATTTGGAAGATATCTAGTGAGTACTGTTAAAAACATTCAAAAATAAAAGTATAGTAATCTAATTGCATGCTTTTCTAATTGGTTAGCCTAGTATCAAATATCTCGAAACTTTTCTGAATCTCTAGTTTCTACAAAATGCTCTCAATTCATTCCTGGTTGACCTTATGAATAGCACGTCAACAATTGAGTCGTTCAGAAGCCAATGTGGATAAGTCCAAAAAATCCAAACTGAGAAATTTAATGTTTCTTAATGCATTCATAATACATAACACATGCGGAGGCTATTGAAAAACGGGCTTTTTGACCAACAAAAAATGAAAATATGAGTAAATCCTTTTAAAACTAAGAAATATATTATATATTCTATTAAAATTTGCAAAAATTAGAAAATATGAAAAAATGCAAATTGAGAAAATTAATGTTTCTTAATGTATTCATAATACATAACACATGCAGAGGCTATTAAAAAAAGAGTTTTTTGAACTACAAAAAATTAAAGTATGAGTAAATCCTTTTTATGCCAAGAAATATATTATTTATTCTATTAAAATTTGCAAAAATCAGAAAATATGAAAAAATGGACTTATCCACATTGGCTTCTGAGCGACTCAATTATCAGTGCGAAAAATATCGTATGAAGTTTCTTTCTTTGGAAGAGGCAAGTAAGCTAGACTGCATCACATTGATCACTCTCATATGATTAATTGCAGGTGATAGATCCTTTGATATATGCTTTTACAAGATAGGGAAGACAACAGCCGCAGTTGTAGATTCTATCAGGGGGTTTAAGAGATACCTTCTATGATTGCATGAAGTTGTTGAAGAAATGATCTTGACACTTCTTTCTTTATCAATTGCTGTCAGAGAGAAAGGAAAATTTTAACCTTAGCGAGATTGAGGGATAGAGAGATGATACAGAATTGAAAATATGATAACCTCTTATTAGCCTAAATTTCTCTAACTTGAACATTATCATAAAACAAAAACCTTAGTGATATTAGTCTCAAATAACTTACAAATCAAACAGAAATTTCAGTTTATTACACGAGAATGAGGAAGGTTGGTAAACTACACGAATTTTTTTCGAATGTTTTTTCATACTACAAATATTAGTATATTTCAGAAACCAGTTAACAAAGTGGCTGGAAAATTATCTTTATATTTGTTACAGTTGTGTGTGTGTAGTAGAGAGTTGATTAAAGTTTGAAAATATTTCACTATTAATAAAAAAATTTACATACATAGCACTCACATAGAATACGAACTTTCTACAATATCAATAAAAATAAAATTAAAGTATAATGTACCTAAAGTTTAAATAAGGAAAGTAATATCATTTTTATAAAAATTTTATTCAGAATTTCTAGAGCCTGATATTAAAATACTAAATTTTTGAATGACATTTATAGATACTTTTCTACAGCGGAGAACAAAATATACTTTTATACTATGTCAAATAATAATAACAAAACATCAGGTGGCATTCTATAGTTGGATTTTACGTACATTACCGAATATAATTTTGTGAAGTTATAAAAACTTCGTCAATAACTTACATTCATTAAAAAATCATTTGAAAACTTTTGATATATTAGTTAAAATTAAGTAGAAGTAATATCCTTTTATTAAAAAAATGTTCTCTTAAAAGAAAAAAGGAATAAAAAGAGAATGAAAATGAATTGGATTTGAAAATTAAAGACAGAAAGAAACTGCAACAACATGGAAAATATTTAAAATAAAAAATTTCATGTACAAAAAGTATAAATACATTTTTACTTCTAATTGAAGTTATAAAATTTCTTAAATAAATGGTTATTATTGCGTAGTTCCAAAATCATAATCATAAAATACAATCCTATTAAATTACCCTTCAACCTAAAATTTTTTTGAAGGCAAAATCTTAGCAAAAAAAACACAAAATTCCCTCACTCATTTAAATATTTTGTACAAATAAATCAATAAAAAGGTTTAGAAGGTGTTGCCTAAGATTATCCGAAGACAAATTACAAAATTATATCTTCTTAGGCATAGATGCAAAATAAGGGAGACGAATTGGAAAAATATACTTTTAAGAAAAAAAAGTATTCAATTGAGAGATATTACCATCCGCTGATTGATAGTCAGGCAGTGTAATTCTCTAGTAAAAAAAGGAATAAATTTGCTTAGACAACGTCAAATGAAATATATATTATATATATATAAATTACTTAGTCCGGATTACAACACGTGTTATTCTATTGTGCCACCCTAAATAATTTAGCTCTGTATTCTTATGATTTTGGATATACGCCAGTAATTTCTTTTTTATTTTTAAATAGGCTTTAAGGTTTTTTGAACTCAGTTATTTATAATTTTTCAGGAAATCCAAAATTATGGTAGACGTCGTTAGCCCAATGGTCTTTTTCAAATCGATTGACATAAAAATATTCGAATAGTAATGTTCAATTTGTTTTTTTTATTTGTACCAAAAATTAATCAAAAAAAAAAAATTTCTAAAAATATAATATAGTTAAAAATAATAATTAATCCTTCTTATTAAAGATTTATCCTAAAGGATATTATTTAGTTAACATTTCAAGGAGTGTTTAACCTTATAAATTACTTTAATTACATTCAAATAATCCATTTTTTCTAGTCAAATAAATTCTGTTATATTGAAATGAACATGAAAAATACTAAAATGTTGCCAAGTCTACTAAGTAATCAGTAAATCCTAATCTTAATTATCAAATAAATGAGCTAAACATCTTTTATTGCACTTGTCAAGTATTTAGTTCCAATTTAATTTGAAATGTAAAAAAATTAAAACAAAACAAGAACCATCCAAAGCCAATGTTCCTTAATGCAACTGCATTTCTAAAAATGATTAAGTGCTTTGGCTGTGTTTAAATTAAGAAACTCATCTAGTGTTTGATGTTTGCACGGTGAAGGTCATTGCGGTTCTTTTCAGCCAAACACTTTTGGTAGAATTTCCATGAAAACTGTTAAAGAGTCTCTGGAGTCGCGAAATGGGATGCGACCGTAATAAATCACAAAGTGATCTTGTTAAGAGTTAGTCATCGGCGGTAAAATTAAAATGCTAATTTTATTTCATTGGATTCTTTTGACATTTGCCTTTTCGTTGAACTGCTTTTATTTCTTTTTTTGCGAAGGCCATCTCATGTTATTAGCATAAGATGAACTCAAAGCTTTGATAAAAAATATAAGCAAACAAAAAAAATAATGGTTTTTTGTTTACTTTTTTTTACCTTAGAACAAATCAATTTCTACATCAAAGATATTCATTTAGTGTTTAGTTTTTTAATTTTTTTAAGATATTTTCTTCCATTTTGAAAGCTTCACTGAACATTAAAAACAAAGTTCAATTTTGTGTACTCCTAATCCAAAGACCCATGTCTTTATATTAAAAAATCAGGCAATTTAACTGCCCACAAAAAATGCTAACCTTTCAACTCACTTAAGTTTTAATCTGATCTCAAATTAAAAAATTATTTTATTAATTATTAGCTTGTTAATTATACAAAATATAAATTCGGTGTTGGATAGAACCAAGATGAGCATTAGGACAATTTTTTTTTATTACAAATGAGAACCCAAATTGGAATGTCAATGGTAATATTTAGAGAACGTTTACAACAAATCAGAAATTATTTGTTTAATTTTTCACTCTTCATGAAGTAAGCATTCAGCAATCTTTGGCTTTTATAGATAGACAAGAAGAAGATAGAGATATTCCTGTTTTGGGTTTAAAAGTTTTTTGACAGACATTATTCCATTTAATTGTAATTTTCGTTTTAGTTGTATTTAATCATTTTGATTTCATTACAAACCACATTTAATATACAAATTTATATAAATATTTAATAACTACAATATTCATTAATCTTTTGGATATAAATTTTTAATATTTTTCGGTGGCATAAAAATTGGAAAGGGTCAACAATATTCTATAATCTGTGCTTTATCTAATAGTATGGGCCACTGGTAGTCCATACTATCCTTTTTAATACTAATCCTTTTTAATATTTCATGTTATATTTCAATGAATTTAAAAGGAATAATCTATTATAACGAGATTACATTCTTATTTATGAAAAATTGGCTGAAATAGTATATATTTAGTTGTTGTTGTTTTAGTTGTGTTGTTTAGTGAGTTTTTGATACGTGAGTTTTCTTCTAGATTCAATGAATATAAAATTTTATAAATTTTCTTTGGGGAATTTTTCAATACGAAATCATCGTCTGGAACTATCATAAATAGTGTATAGTGATAATACAGTTATATAACTCAAAAATATTGTTATTAAATTTTAGAAAATATTTGTGTCTGCTTTTTCACTTTAGTTCCACGCACCTTTAATTTAATACATGAAAAAACACAACAGTTGGACCAAAATGTTCTTTAAAGATTCTCATTTTGCTTAAATATTAAAACTACTCAAAGGACTTTTGAAATTTTTGTAAATACCTTTCAAGTGATAATCATATAAATTAATTTTTGGTTTATCTAATTTTATTTTCAATTATATCAATTTTTTAGTAACCATTTAATTAATTCCAAGAAAAAATAATATTTGCCTGTTATTTAGATATTTATTATGGCAACAAAATATTTATTTTTGTTTTAAATGCTTTATTTTTAAAGCAAATTATTATTATTGAAAAAAACACTGCTGTAGATATTTTAAAAAGTTGTAATGCGTGCAAGCTTTGAATTGCTTACTTGCTACATAATTGTTTGTGAAGCAGTGTTAATTTATTCATATACATATGTATATATAAGGATATAAGGATTAAAGTATACATGATATTTCTGCTGGTATTTCAAATTTTGATTTGAATGTTTAAATAACAATAATTCCACATATTCTCGAGTTCAGCTAGTCAAATTGACTAGCTAAAATAAATTAAAAATATGATTTAAAATGACACAAGTTACAATAGAAACAAACAATTAGCTCACTAATTTATTCGTATTCTATTTGAACAGAATATTTTTCTGGCATTTTTCATGCTTTTAGTTATTCTGCTAATGGTATTTTAAATAAATTTTCTAAACTATTATCAAACAACTTAGCTTACATGTTTTTAAGTAATGTTTTCTTAGTACAAATGCCAATAATGCACTGTCACTTTAGACATTTCAACAAATGATTCTAGCAATAATATAACCTTGAAATATTGAGTAAATACATACAAAACTCATATTTATAAATAAGTTGTTTTACAGGAAATATTTTTTGGAAACATAAACTAATTACTATAATATTTACTCCGATTTTTAATATCCGTGCCTTGAGGACAAAAAATCGCGTATTTTTATCTAAATAAATTACAAAAAGCTTTTGGAAAACTTTACAAAAATACCAATAAATTTAAGTTTAGTCATTAATAGTTTGATTGATTTTAAGAAAGGAAAATAATATTATATGAAAACATTATAAATATAATAAATTATGTATGACGAAATAATACATTTTGTTTATATAAAATAAAAGTTTTAGTTACTAAGCGTAAGAAGCACTTTCAAAGCTTAAAAAAGTTAGTAGTTAAATTTGCAGTAACTTTGAAAAAGTAAAGCAAAAAATTGAGCTGTATAGAAATTATGAAAACTGCAAACCAAAACACCAGAAACACCAGAACACTATCTCATTTCAATTTTAATAAAGGCATATCTTCACCATGAAAAAAATCTTAGTCTAAACACATATAAATATTTTCTTAGAGTCAATAAAAAAGTATTTTAATAATTGTTCCTTTCAACCAAAATGTTTTTGCAACTATTCGACTTCATGCAACTATTCGATTTTATGCGCTGGATAGCAAGTGTTGATAAATCTCATACAAATAAGAAAATTTGCTGGTCGCTTGAAACTTTGCAAATATAAGAAATCACTTAGATTCGTTCCATAAGGATCACAGCCTTAATGATGTGATATTTATCACGAAACTTGTCACAAAATAAACACAGACATTTAACAGTGGGATTGTGATATTTTCTACCATATTTTGAGAAAAATCTACAAACAGATAAGTTTATTTTCATGGGTAGCCATAGAATTCAGCCCAGATATAATCTTGCTTTCTTTTCTATCATTAAGAAGCTTAAATTGTATGCTTGATTTTCGCAGATTAATAAATGAAAAAATTAAATATTTATAAATAATTTTAATTTATCTTGACGTTAGTACAAAATCATTTCATTGAAATTTTCAACACCCCCGGGATTTATTTTTCTATTTTTTTGAATATTCTATGAGTATCCTATGAAAAAAATCATAATATTCTACCGCTATGCTTCATGTCACAAAGATAATTCAGTACTGCTAAAAATTAAATCATTGAGGATAATTTTTACACTAAAAGGAATTGCTTCAGGCATAGCAATGTTTCGCATTTTAATTATTGGAGACACTAAACCCAATATTTTTTCTAAATTCTTAATTTTTCATAATTAGAAAGTTTTCTTCATGATTTTAATGGCCTTTGAGCTATCTCAAAAAAATGCTATAGAATTACTAAAATCTGCCGAAAAATATTACAACTCATTAGAACAAAATTACAACTTATGATTACATTTTTTTTTTCAAAAAAAATTCTAATTTCTCTTCATGCATGGCCATGACAAAACTTTTTCACCCACAGAATATAGTGCATTCAACTGGCTATTCCATATCTTACTCAAATAATTTTGAGTCGTATACTGTGAACGAAACAAATTGACAGAAATAGATGTGGAGTAAACATGACTTTTCTAAATGTTATACCATTTGTGCTTATTTGTCAGCCAACTAAAAGCAATTTCTCCAAAAACAAAACAGAAAAATATAAAACAGAAAACAAAACAAAATGAATAGAAATAAACAAGCAATAGCATATAAAACAGCCTTGAACTCGTATGCACCTTGTGGATCAATAAAGACAAGTGGCGATGCACTCAGAGCAACCTTCCACTTGGCATCTGCCAATTTTTGCGCTATGATGTGCACATGAACTTGGAAGAGTCGCGGCCGTTTGTAGGCGATAGCCTTGAAAACGGTGTTCGTTGGGTTTATTTTTATCTCCGGAAATATCAAAATCACTACTAGAACTTAATTGAATAAGCTGATGACCATTGCTTCTCAATTTTAATTAGAAATAATAAAAAATCACACACAAAATAAATATTTTGCATGCAATTTTTTGTGTCTTTCTCATTAAAAACTAATTATTTTGCATGTTTTTAACGCTTGTGTAGGTGTATTTTAAATTATATCAATTTTATAAATTTTTCTAATTCTCATTTCACAATTCTCTGACGAAGTGTTTTTATTATTCAGGAATAAAATACAAAAAATAATTATTAAGCTGATTAGAATTTAAATGTGGTAAAGAAAAACCACATTAAAGATGATTAAATTTCATATTCTAATAGTAAAGTTCCTATAAAAACTTTCCTATTTTAAGATATTTTTTAAAGCTTATAAGCTAATATTCTACTACCTTTTATGTACCTAAAAACTGAGGTTGGGGGCTCTTTGTAGTAAATCCCAAATGACTTTATAAATTAGAAGTAAGTTGAATTTAAAACTTTTAATAGTATATGGACTAAGGCTTAACATTCTATTGTCAAAGTTATTGAGAATATTTTGATCAAAAAAATTAATCTTCCTTTGAGCAAGAAAAAATGAAAAAATTTTAAAAATAAGGGTGCCATTAAAAACTGAAATAAAAAATAAAATAATTTCTTCTTTTAAGTATTTTTCAGTAATTCAGACCTGTATTTAGCCATTAGTTTTAAATCTAAGCCCAGGTAATCTAATTTTTTGAAGTCAGCTTTAATTTTTGATTTAAGGAGGCAGATATATATATATATATATATATATATATATATATATATATTGCAAAAGATTGCAAAAGGAGCTATTTCAAATGATTAATTTTCTTCATCCAACTATTTCTAGCCCTAATATAAAAAAAATTTTAACACAGAAATAATTTCTGAAGATTCTAAATTCTGAAGAAGATTTACTTCTTGGCATTTATACTATTTGAAATTAGTAAAATAAAAATATTTAGTTTTAAGGATAGTATTATTCTAATTTAAGGTTTTTTTTTGGTTTTTTTTGTTTAAATAGACAAAATTTTTGCTAATTACTTTAAACTATGATTACTCAGCTAAAAACACAGAACAAAAACAGAAATTATTGACCAAAAAAGATTCGATTTAGTCTTGGGTTTCCATATTTAATTATAATAATTAGATTTTGTTAAAATTTTATGATATCGTGTAGCTATTTTTTTATTATTTTTTTTTTTATTCTTTATAGTTATTTATGGATTTTAATTTATAAACCCGATTTTCACACAAATAAAAATATGTTTTTGTTGCGTTCAAATATTAGAAGCAAGCTCTAATTACAAGGTAACAATGTTTAGACCGCTTAAAAAAATTTAGAATAGTTCGATTAATGTAATTTGTTAAAGAGTTATAGTAACTAAATTGTTCAGCTTATCAAATTTCTGAGCTCAATATTTGTTCAGAAATAATTCGTGGGCTCTGGTGGCATAAATAGCGATTTTTTCTATATCCAAGATTACACCAGCGTCACCAACATCCCTTCATTTTGAACAGTCAAGTTTGCCTAATATATTCATTAAATAAAAAAAGGGAAAAAAACGAAGAGAAAATGTTGTTTGTATAATTTATTAATGTAAGTGTTACTCCCAACGATCTTATATCAATAATTATAAGACTTATAAATTTAATTAATCTTTAGTCCTCAATAGAAGTTTTCTAAAGTGAACTTGCTAAGAGGCCTTTGGATAAGTTGCTGGAATTAATGAAAATTTGAAAAAAAATTTATTCCAAAGAGTTAAACAAGTAAACAATTATCAAAAGGTTTTAAAAACCTGAAGAATTATCAAAGATGTCTACATGGAAATTGTTAAAAAATCTTTGTACGAATCTTATGATTCCTTTCTCAAAGGAAAATCATTTACTACTATCTTGAAAAAAATAAAACATTCCTACCATGGAATTTCAATTCATTATTTAAAGTGAAAAGTTTTGTCTTATATAATTTTTAGACAATATAATAATAAAATCAAGACCATGTAAATTATTTCCTTTGTGTAACTTCTAAATTCTAATCCAACGTTCAGATAGTTCCCTATTAGAGAATATTTTAATATTTTCCTTTTTCATCTCATAAAAAATAACACCATTGAAGACTTTACAAAAAAATTTTTTAACTTCATAAATTTAAAAGTATTTATCAACAATCAATAAATAATTTGTTAAAAGCATTTTTAAAAATTTTAGTAGCTTTTGGAAACCAAGCTCTATTTTTGCTTATACTTAAATGGATCCTAAATATTTTTTTTTTTCGCTTATTAAAATTTATCTGACATATCGTTATCTGATTTGGCAGCATTTCCGTTATATATGAAAGAGATAATCCAAAGGAATGCGATAAATAAGTATAACAAACAAGTGGAAGCTGGTAAAAATATCAAAGAGAAATAGGTATAAAAATTATTTTTCATAAAAACTTTATATTTATTTGAAACATTATTTTGCTTTAGTTTTATACAAGAATATGTCGAAAAAGTTCCAATCTTTATTTCAAAGTTAAATAATAACAAAGCCTAATTTTCAAATAAATTAGTATTTTCAGAAGAAGGAAAGTAATAAAAATGAGACCAAAAAATCATATTTCAATTGAAGATAACTCTGCAAAAGTTTTGATTTGAACAAGTAAAAAATCAAAAAAAAAAAAATACCTTTGTCTAGTTCAAGCAAAATCCTTATGCTACATAGAATTTTATCAGTACAAGTTTAAGCCATTAAAAGTTTAAGAAGCAAAACTCAAAAGTTCATTTATTTCATAAAATATTTTCGTCTCTACTTTCATAAGAGCAGGATATGACTTTCATTTTCACAATTTTTAGTCAATCACTCTTGCGGCACTCATTAATCTTCTAAGAGCCTCTCACTATCAACTCTCACTGTCATTAGTGCACCCACTTTTGATACTAGTGTAGCTTATAAATAAAAAATTACATGAAGTACAAAAAGAAGTTACAGGATTTTTTTTCAGTCACCAGTGAAGATGAAAACTTTTATTAAGAAATAAACTTTAAGAACTTAATACTTTCTATAAAATTTAACTTTTGTACAAAATTATATAGTAGTGAGCCAGTGGTGAAGCATTTCCTAAGTAATCTTACAAAAAAACCAATTTATGGTAATTATCACCATATCCCATCCTATACTTATCTGTATTTTTTTTATATATTTTTGTGTTCGCTTCAATTGAAATTAACCTTTTTTCAAAGAAAAAATTGGCATTTTCTTATTTTAAAACCCCCTAAACAATATAAAAAGACAAAAAAACTTCGTTGGAAAAATGTATTTTATATGTAAAAAGTGATACAAAATTTTAAATTCATTGGTGCAATAGTTTTTAAATGCTGATGATCACGGACTTTTAAAACGTCTTTTCGGAGAGAACGCATTTAAAATTCTAAACTCTTAAAATGGAACAAGAGTTGCAGAGATTCAAGTGCCAATAACTACAAGATTTTTGTCCCAATTAGCTTAAAATGTTGACAGAGTATTCCTAGAATATTATTCCATGTAAAAATGTATTTAAAAAAATGCCATAAGTATCTAATAAAACAATAATATCCACTTTTGAGATGTTTAGATTTTATAAATTACTAACCAGATTTAAAAGGAAAGAACTATCAACAGATTACTTAAAAGGCGAAATTCAAAAAAAAAGTAATCTCATGAAAAAGGAAAACTTGATTTCCAGACCTATTAAATGACTTATTATATGTATCGTTCCTTTGCAATATTCTCTAGATATAGTCACAAGTAAATAATATCTGTCGGACGATCTAAAACGAATACTGCTTGTCATATCAGAGACCGAGGTATATTTTGAAGTCAAAGTGAAGTTGGAAAAAAATTTGTACTGTACAAAAAACTAAATCGGTTTTTGCAAAAAATAAAGTAAAACTTTCTGTTGTATTTTAGCCTCAGAATACTTTGGACAACATCCTTAAACAAATAATCTTTTTGGAATTATCTTTCAAAATTGAAAGCAAAATATTTCTTTTAACATTAGAAAGTTAGATAATCTCAACAACCCCAAAGCAAAACTATTTGTTCAACTCTCAAATGTTTTGCATATTTTGTCCTTAAAAATTTTTTTATTAGATAAATAATGTAACGATTGAACTAAGTCCTTCAAGTTGACAAGAAACATGTACGAAATCATTCATGAGCACTTACTGTAGTGATTGGTATTCGTCCTTTATAATTTTCTTTGAACTAAGTGTCTGAAATTAATAAATAATTACTTTCTTATTCCATGGGTTTTGAAGGCTAAATAAAGGTATATTTCCTCTTTTTTTAAATATAATAAATGAAATACTTTATTCAACATTAGAGATAAACATGTGAAAAATTTTGCAAAATATACAGCCTGAAACCCCTCGCAAATACTGTTGCATGATAACTCATGACAGATCTATCCGATATTAGGAAAACTAAATTATATTATATAGTTCGTGTTTATACGAGGAAAAATAATCAAAATTCGAATTTTTTGTTGAATTTTACATAAAGACTTTACTTTTTTTGTAATATTTTCTTATCATATGTCGCCTTGTAAAGTTTGTAGTGGTAAAAAAAAACAAAAAATGGAACATTCTAACAGTAATAACTCTTAAAATTAAAAAGTATGCAAAGTTCATTAGTTTTGAAGGAATCACGGCAACCAAATAATTTCGAGAAAAACACGAAACTTCTCAAGGCTTTATCTCCAAAAGTTTTATTCTGATTAACTAATTTAAATGTGTTTTTCTATTTAATAAAATTAAAATAAGAATCAATTTTTTAAAACTCTGCTAGGTTTTAACCTCTTGAAATAAATATGACTTTTAAATTTCTTATAATGCAAATAAAAGAAAACTATTGATCATTTTTATTTTAATTAAATTTTTGTTCATTTGTCATAAAACAAAGTTTATCATATATCAACTATGTCTGATAAAAACAATGTTCTAAGCATTAAATAAACAATTGATAGTTGACTTTTCGTAACTCTTTTTGAAAAATAAAAAAAAAAATTTTCATAAATTGTATTATGGCACTTAAGTTACACATTGGTCAATATTATTTCTCAGTTGCAAGGTTATTTAGCTTTCTTTTTCTATACCATTTCTATTACATATTTAATTTAGATACTAAATAGGGAAGTGCTGATTGTAGAACAACATATAGAGAAGCAAGTGTTTCAAAATTATCGCACCAATGTCAAGCGGAAGGCTTAGGTTTATTGTAAAGTCAAATTTAGATTGATACCAGTACCCGTATGTAGTTCAATCGAAAAGCTCAAGTGCTATCAAGTGCAACACGAAGGTCGACGATAAGCACACAGCAAGGCGGAAAAAATGATTCATGACTCTATGAAAGAAAAAAAAGGCAAAGCAAAAAAATTTTTCTGATTGCAATAAAAAAAAAATCATATTTCAGTGCAACCTGCGGGTGTATAACCTCAAGCTATTAATTGCAATAGCTAAAAAAAAGCTTATCGTCTACCCTCGTCAAGCCTCTAATGGAATAGAAGTAAAGCACGCGACTTAATGAATATTTCTAAGCTCATTTTACCATATGATTTATTGCCGGACATTAAAAGGTAACAAACTATCACGTTGGTCATCTTATTAGCACAATATTTACTCTCACATCCTATATGTATGTTCATGTATATGTAATATGCAAGTAAAGTTTTCAAAAGTACAAAATGTATGCTTAGCTAATTTGGTAACATTCTTTTTATTTTTTATGAAATTACTAACAAGAGTCAATAAACTGTTAATACTTTTCCTTGGGGCCGTTACCGCACGGCAATAGCAATTGTCCCAGGTCATGGCTACGGCTTTGCAAATTAAGCGCGCAAATATACATTTTTAAGAATTAAATTTGTAAATATTGACAGAGATATGGCTCCCGGTTTTTGCATTGAGTTCAATTTTCGGTTTTAATTGCTGTTAAGTTTTTACTGCATTTATCATGCTATTGAACTTTATGACCTTATCCATACAATTGAATTATTCATTTTTTATATGATTAAATGAAAGGGGTTGTTAAGTAGTCAACAACAATTTTAAAAAAAATGTGAATTTTGCTCTTGTAGTTGGGGTGTGAAATTTTACTGGATTTTTATTCTGAGTTTATTAATGATGCATATTTCCGGTGTCTTAAGGAAATACCAGAAATTAATTATAATTTTATTATAAATTTAATGTCTTTTAAATAATTTTAAAACTTATTTAAAGGAAGTTCGATACAATAATTAAAAAGCAGAAAAACTTTTTTAGTTTTTTTAGTTGATATGGATCAACTTCTGAGTTAATCGAATTAGTTTCGCATATACAAATAATGGAATGCAAATATATAGAAAAATCATCATTCTTGAACTAACCATAAGCTTTCCAGCATAATATGTCTCTTGAGAAGTTCATAAAGGAATTTTAATTTTTGGTTTCATTAAATCTTGTCCCGAAAATTGTAAAAACAATGTGATTTAACTATATCTTACTTCTTGTATTTAAAAATCAACAAACAAAAAGATTGAACGTATAAAAGTATTTTTTTCTCGAAAAAAGCTATGCTACTCTTTAGGGAATTTCTATAGAAAATGACCTAAAAATGTTTGTATCACTATCCAAAATTTTCAATAATGATGGCAATCATGAAATATATTACAAAGGATACTTTTATGCGCTGCAATTAAATATTTGAGAAGTTCCTTTTATTTGTCTGGTCTGACAATTCCAGTCGCAGTAAAAGTGGTAGTCCATGTAACAAAATGCAATTCGATCAGTAATAGATCTTTTGATTAATTAATTAGGTAATCTATTTTGAGATTTCTTGCCAAAGTATTATTTGGGTTAGTTTTCTGTTTTTGAAATTGGAGCGGGTCTTTTCTCTTTGAGATGATCCTCGTATGTTCAAATTATCTCTGACATAAGATGCATTTGTTGACAGAACTATACACCATGATAATCCTTGCAAGCATTCTAAGGCCACATGGTTATCATGTATGTTACGTTAACGACTTCATTTACACAAGCAACTTTTCCCTTTTATATAAAATTGGTTGACACTTGTTGCGTAAATTTACTGCCATAATAAGTGGTACAATAGAAAGTCGCTCGAAGTCACTTCCTTTAGAGGATCCACGCTAAATTGTGCTATAATACAAAAGACCCGTTCAAGTACATATTTTTAGTGCCTTTGAACCAGTGCTTTAAATACAATATTATTTTAAGTAGGCACTATACTATTTTCCTATTTGTATAACCAACTCTTGTTTTCAGGCTTAATTTCTAAAATTAATTTAACTCTTAAACTATATTATAACTGAGCATTTTTCCAAAAAATTTTACTTTTGCCGTTTTTAATAATTTATTTAAGCTTTATTTACTAAAAAGTTAGAAAAAGAATAAAGCTTATATACTCTGTGTGTTTAAGAACATAAATTTTTTGTATTTTTTTTAATGATTAACACATTTTCTTATGTACATAAAGGTGCGAAGAAAATCAAGCCTATTAATTACCAAATAAAAAAGTTAGTTTTTCTTTGGTGTTTGAAAAAGAAATTTGTTCTTTTATAACAATATATAGCGGTAAAATAGAAAAGAAAAAAAAGCAAATAAAACCGGACAGCACCAAAATGTTATACTAATAGTCCCTTTGACAATTTTCTGGCTTGGCCATAGTAATCGTCACGCACAGTGTTCAACAAAAATGCCCTCTCATTGGAGTAATTTTCATTTGAACAATTATTGTGACCATTGTGCATATCTATGACATGGAAACCCAAAATTATTTTGATTACTTAATTGTTGACAGTCAAGAACCGCACAGAGGCCTGATTTTAAATAAAGTGCAATCACGATATCATGATAACCGAGATGCAAATGTGTTGATTTGTTATAATTAAGAACAATTATCAGAGCCACAAATTAACATTTCCGCTCTGGAAAAAAAAAATGTTTTCTATAAAAATTGACAAAATTAAATTTGAAAGAAAGTTTTTAGCTTGGATGCACAGTTAAGTAATTCAGTGCGTATAAAAAGTAATATAAGATATTTATATTTAGGTTTCCTGTATATTTTTTAACTTGTGTATTTGTTAATTATGGTCAACGACTATTGAAAATTGTTTTTTTTTTTTTTCTTTTTTATAATTACTTAATTTTAATAGAATATTGTTTGAGAAATTAAGTAATAAACAGAAAAGGTTCTTTTATAGAATTTAAGTGTTCCGTAACTAATGTAGCATACATACCATAAAAATATTTGGATTGCTTGAAGTAATTTAATAAAAATATAAAGAAGAATAATTATTAAAAATAATTGAAAAATTAAATAAAGAGTTTTTAATTTTCATTTTTTAACAATCTTTACAGCTAGTTTAATGTGACTGGTGAAAGGTTTACGAGACATGACGCATTGAAGTTGATTCGTTTGTATGAAAAAAAATTCCTTATTAGTAATAAATTTCAATTTATTATATTTTTGAACTTGCTAGCAGTAAAATGGAAAATTGAACAGAAAAAATTGAATAATTATCAAATACGTAAAAAAGTGCAAACCTGTTTTCATTGCTGATCTGTTTACTTGTTTACTTTACTTTCCCAAGTTATGACTGCTCAAAAATGAAAAAAATTTTTGTGGAATATAAAGCTTACTCTAAAATTTTTATAAGTGTTCATTTAACTGATTACCAGGTTGAAAACTTTAAGGCAACTATACATTAGTATTGATCAAGGCAAAGCTTCGCGTTACAGTTACATTTTTTATAAAACATTATTGAAATTAAAATTGCACTATATTTTTAACAACTTCAAAATTAATTTAATTTTAATGCATGGAAATTATTATTTAAATAAAGTTTTCGACGGTAATTTAGTAAAATTGACACAAATTTTACTTTCTGATAGCTAAGTCGACTTTAAGTCTTGAAAATTGGAGACTTAATTAAAGAACGAAGTTAACTCTAATTAAGGGTTAAGTATGAACTGTGAAACGCAAAACCTGGCTAAGTACGTTCTTAAGTTGACACATGTGCTAAGAAAGACTTAAGTACGAACTATGAAAACGGGCGTAAATGTGTTAACTTTTTGAGATTTATAAGTCAAAAATTTACTTGTTAAATACTAAAAAATAATAACACATTCCTAGTCATAGAATGTTCAATTAAAAAATACTTTGATTGGAAATTTTAACATTAAATCTAAATTATTTTTCAAAAATAAGTATTCCCATTTGAATAAATGTTTAAAAAAAAAACAAATTGAAATATAAAACTGAGAAAAATAACTTAAAAAATACTAGCCCTTAAAAAAATATAAAAACTCCTGACTAAAATATAATTCAGGACTTTAACTTATTTGCACGTTTATTTCATTAGTATCAAAACATGTGGCATCAGATAATGGCTACAATGAGGTCGTACAAAAGAAGCAGAAGAAGACAAGGAAAAAAACATTTTACTCAAGTCTAAACATATAGATATTATTTCTTTTTCTGTAATATATATGTTATGTCGCTTAAATGCTTACTAAGAAAAAAATAATACCATTAAAACTATACTAATAATTTGATTCAACAACAGAAAAATTCGAAATACTATTTATCGCAATGAAAACTAGGATAGACTGAGTGACACGCGGAACGATACGATAGGAATACAAGATTTCTTTTGATTAATGACTTCCTTTTGAAGGAGTGTGTATATTTATATATATATATATATTCTAGCCAAATCCTTTTTCCTGAAATCCCTTAGCTAAATAATACCACGAATAAACTACGTATACATTACTTTTTTTTTCTTGGTTTTCTTTTCCTTATACAGTGCAAAGACTTTGTTTTTTCTTATTTTTTGTTGTTGTTGTTGTTATAAGTTATAAAAACACTAGCACTTTGTTATTATTTATATCCCAGCTTAAACTCTTGTTGCTATTAATCATTTAAGACATAGGCTCTGTTATTTGAGAAAGGTAATGGAAAGTGTGACCGCTGTGTTCAGCATGCACGAGCAAAGGATAAAATCTTTATCACCTTCTTAATAGCAAAAGTAATTTTCTTGTTATGATACTTATTCTATTTAAATAAAATCTTCGGTAAATAACCTTATTTTAGATATATAAAAGCATTCTTGTGTGATCTTTTAATTAGAATTTAGAATTATTTTTGAATTTTTGTTGTTAATAAAACTATTTATAGAATTTACTAAAATGAACTTATTATTTATAATAGTTGATTGAAAACTATAATCAGTTTATATATTTTATTCAATAATAATAAATAATACATTGTCTTTTAAGAATTTATATGACACATATAATTGTCCTTATCGATACAGGATTCATTAGCTTTCTGTTAAATACATTTTTGAAACAATTTCTTTCTATATAGGTATCAAATGTCCAGCTCATTGAACAAATTTACGAATCTAAACATATTTCAGATATTCATTTTAACAAAACTAACTAAGATTGCTTATACAAGTAACTTTGATATCACTATGTTCGAAAGTATCTAAAACAAACAAAATGAATAAATCAAAGATTCCTCCTGAAATAAAGATAACATTTGACGTGGGAAGATTACTTAACAAAAATTATTGTAGCATTATTATGATGAAAGAAATTTATTATTTTATTGATAACTAGTTTTCTTATAAAGTTTATCTAATGTTATTAATCTAATAATGGTCCAAGATAGTTTTAAGAGAAAAAAACTAAAACTACAAATATTCAAATGATTAAAATTAAAAGCATTATTGTTTCATAAAAAAAAGATTATTATTAATCGCGAATATATCTATGTTTTTCAATAAAGAAAAAAGGGATAATAATGAAGTAATTAGGTTATATAAATATACTTTTAGGGACACCAACTTACAAACAATCAACAATTTTGAAAAGAATAGTATATAAGAAATTGAAGTAGGGTAATTTAAACCTAGAAATTGTTTGCTAATTGTAAGTTGTTAAGGGTTCAAAAGAGACTAATTAAAAGAAGAAAATTTTTAAAGTGACTACTGCTACTTTTTTACAAATCTGAGTCACATTTCCGTATCAAGACCTTTTTTGCTTCCCACTAGGCATGGGTAAGTTATAAAGTCAGTTCTAAGACTCCGGGCAGATTACATAATATTTTTTATTTCTATGATATTTCACCCTCAAAATGTTACTTTTTAAGTTTTTAGGATTTTAAAGTAGATAAATTGTTTAATTTTCTGCTGCTAATTTTCTCAGTTTTTAAAATGATTTCTTAATTTTGCAGCATATAACGTGCGCGATTTCTTTCACAAGGACGTGTAAATACACAATTCAGTGATGTATTTATATGTCCCGCCCCGGTTAACAGGCTAAACCAAACATAACTAAATTTCTTATATTCAACAATAATAAGCGCGGATCCCCGGTGAAAAGCAATATTACTTTAGACTTTATGAGATATTTTTCTTTTATCAAGTTGATCAGTCAAATCCCCTATCAAAATATCTGCAGTCTCAGAACAAGCAACTCACTATATGTCATTTTTTAGATAGCACTTTCTTCAGCACTTACGTCTGAAATTATGAAAGCTCCCCTGCTCAGAGGAAATCAGCAGTAGTTATTGCTTCAGCTAAGCATAGTTTGATTATAATAATGTTATTATTAAATTGTTTAGAATTAAGTGAAATTTTATTTGATTTGCTTTGTAAAACAAAACCTTTAATTCTCGATGGGAGTACGATCATCTGCTCTGAGCTTGCAAATGATTGATATCTTGAGCCCAAGGATTCATAGACAAATTAAGTTCTTCGTTTTGGACATGTAGTGGAAGTCATGTTTTTGCGGAAAATAAATTTAATATTTGATTTTAAAATCAAATACAAAGTGCGATTTAAACTGAAGTAAGTTTTAGGTCAAGCACACTAAAAGTAAGGTTTAATTGCTTGCAATAAAAGTTAGATTACACTCGAAATTTGAAAGTGATTTAAGAAATTTTTGTTTTGTTTTGTCAATTAATTAAATGTAACCATATTAATTTTTCTTTATTTTAAACGAAGAAAAGAAAAGGCTGCTTTAATGTGGCTGAAATTTGTGAAGCGTTTGATCAAATGTGAAAACCAAGTTTAAACTTTTAAGGAATTCACACGAGAATTCGCCCTTAGGATATTTATTTAAAATTTAAAGTTTCTAAGACTGCATATTTATATTATAATGAAAATTACCTAATTAAACTATTTTTATGAATTTCTTGATAAAATGAAAAACTATAAAAACAAAATATTTGTAAAATATATAGGCATTTGGATGTAAGAAAACAACAATTTATTGCCAAGATTATATAAATTGACAAAAATATCTGCTTCATAACAAAACTTTTGATTAATTTTCCTGTTAAAACTAAAATATTAAAGACCATAATTTGTTATTATTATGACATGTTTATAACGAAAACCGTCATTTTAAATAACATTTGTCAATTGGTAAACAAGGAAATGAATAGCTGCTTTAAAACAAATTTTTAACAAATGAACTAAATAAGACCACATTTATACAATTTGTGCCAAAATAAAGCTTTTGAGGAAATTATACTTCGAAAAAATCAAATAAAATTTTCAAAATTAAATTTTTAGTAGTGTTTTAAGATTTAGTTATATATCATTAAATGAAAAATAAAATGGAATGTCTGAATATATTTACTTCAGTCAATAAGTAAAAAATATAGATACAAAAATAGCATCTGTATTATTTATTTCTATTTATGCTAATCCAATCTCAATAGTACGAATTTATCCCTTTAAAAGTTTTTCACCACCATTAAAAAATAAGTGAGACTGAATTGAATACAAAATTTCCAGATGTTAACAAAAATAATTTAAAACAAATTAAATTGGAGAAAAGTTAAAAGGAATTCACAAGGGTCCATTGGTTTTTAATTTTGTGATTTAATAGAAGAAAAAACCTTTGATATACTTCCTACCCTATTATGGTAATCAACATAAAAAAAACTTTTTCAATCACTAGTTCTATCATCGTTTTAGCTTTCTAAGCTGTTTAAAGGAATAATTCTGTCTTTCTTCCAAAATTCTATTTTAAGCGTTCTTAGCAAGGAATTTTGAATTTAAATTTAAAAGAAAGGTTAAAATTTATAAAATATGTTAAGAAGTATGTTGTAAAATAATTCTTGCAGAATAATTCTTCAATTACTTATTCCGAAACTCAAAATCTCTTTAGGTCAACAAAAAAAATTTATATTTTTCACCAAAGATGAATAATGAGAAGTTTTTGAGTGTTTAAAGAGAAAATGATACAGCAGAAAAACACTAAAGTAATAAATACCTAAAACTAAATTTTAGTTAAAAAGCACCGCACAAAGCTATGTTTTTATTATTCAAAGTAATGCTTTTATAAAATATGGTTGTCGCTTGCATTACTAGGTTAAGTATTTAATTGAGTCCTAATTTATAGCATTCTATATTATATTTTTATTTATTTTTTTTTTCTTTACCTAGAAAATAACTTTTATAATTATGAGATTTACAACAGATACGAGTATTGAGTCTCATAAGATTACTAAGCTTTTAGTTTCTTGCATTAACTCTAATTTAAGCACTAAAACTTTTTTTTTGTAAACCCTAATTTAAATTTTAAACTGCCTTCAACATAGCTAGAACACAACAAATTAAGAAAATTGTAATCCTTTAGTTCCATTTGGCATTTTAATTACTTTCCAAATTTAAATATGACGAAAAGAAGATAATTGTAAAAAGGGGCTGTAAAATATTGTAATTGGATTAATAGATTAGTTAGTATTGTCGCAATTTTAAAATAGAGTTGAAATTTAATCAAAAAAAATATATAAACATACATTGAAGTTTTAAGGGATATGCATTTATACTTTGGAGTTATTTATTTATCCTCAAAATAAGTTATCTTATACAAAAAATCAGGATATGTGTCCAGAGTTATCAGATTTTAATACTTACCAATAAAAATGTTTAGGCTGATAATACTAGTACGTCTTTTAAAATTGAACACAAGACTAATCATTATGAAAAATAATCATTAGAATATATTATAAATAAAACCTATATAATTTACTGTAGCTCAGTTCAATGAAAAGAAAGGAAATAGGCTGTGTCTAGATAAGCGTTTTGAACAGCGGTTTTATAGGAGATTTTATAGAGGTTTGAATTCTAAATTTATGAATATATTCTTGACTATTTGAATAATAATATCTTTCAAAGCCTTAGTATAAATTAAGTAAAAGAATCCCAAGGGGTATTTTTGCTGCTTCTTTCCTAATGGCTTAGATGAAGCTTTTATGGTTTGTATTATACCATAAAATTGCATTTAAGTTAAATTAATTAATTTAATTTACACGGACATAATTTTATTATACGTACTTTTCCCCAATTATCCTAGATATTCAGCATGTATTTACTAATTTTCAAATTTTGGCTCCTTGATTGAAGGTTTCTTTTATTTTCTTCAAATAAGCAAAATGACCACCTTTAATAATTTACTCAAAAATTTTTTTTAAAAAAAAGAGTATGAGCTGGTTACTTAAAGCAAACACAAATATCTAAGAAAAACCCTTCAATCAGGGACCGGGTTTATGTACTATATTCTTTTAAAAATTTTTGAATCTAATTAAAATCCTTTGAGTAGTTTTAAAATTACAGTATTCACAGACTTTTAGAAAATATTTTTGAGAAAAACGCCTTTATAGTTTTACACTACTAGCTATCTGAATTCAAAATCACTTTATTAATCGTTGAATATCTCAAAAAATATTATTTGGTTTTACTTGAAATTTCCAGAGAATATTTAAAAACATCATAATTTTAGGAAATGCAAAGAGTAAATCGATTTTTTGAAAATTCTCACAACCCCAAACACTTAAAAACAAATTTATATCTTGAGATACAGAAAAACATTTCATAATGCAAGGCATTAAAATTTCCATTCTACAAGGTGTTTATAGAAGACATTTCCAAAACAGGAAAACCACCCGTACTTATTTGAAGCAACCTAAAATACCCAAAGAAAATATCGTATAAGCCCGATATGGTACATTTAATTTTAGTCGTGTTTCATGATATTGAGCAAAGAACTAATTTTGCAAACAATAAAGGACATTAAGAGCGTAATAAAAGTTAAGGGTAACTAAGCATCACATTAATGACAGAAACCATTGAAAATAGTGATGGAAGATTCAAGAAAATCAGGTTTGTTAAAATATTTTGTCAGATTAAGAAAACATATTACACACCAACAAAGAGTGGGATGTATTAATAACTTCCATGCCATTTCATAAAATCTCTCATACTGAATACAGTTTATGTAACCACTTTAATTTTTTTTTGATATTTGTGATAAAGTAAGCTAGTATACTTTTAAATAATGTTTCAGGTATAAATAGGTTTTTCAATAATTACTAGTTTTAAACGATAATAATTATACCCAGTTTTCATGTTTACTATAATCTTCACAAATTGCTGAGAAAAAAATTTTAATGTCAAAATCAACCTACGACAGAAGCATGGGAAATGCAGGAAGCAAACAGTGAAAATGTTTTATATCTGGTAACCATATTCAGAAAAATTGCTGTCCAAAACGGATCTAGACACTGCTTTGATCATTTTGAAATTACTTTTAAGATTTTCACTTATTTCCGAGTTTTCTTCTCCAAACTGAACTTGCTACTCCGTGTAACACAATTAAATACATCTTAAATAATTCGCGTGTTTATTTTATATTTTCAAAACGTTAAAATCAAATAAATAATGTTGATAAATATGTTTTTAAAAACCCCAAGTTAACTAGACTAATTGATTGACCCCTAAATATTATCTTTTTGCTATTGATCTAAAATTTCAAAAAAGAAAAAGAAAATATTGTTGCTAAATATAATCTACTTCAGATCATTTTTACTATACTGAAATGCTAAAGAAACCTTTAATCTATTACAAAATACAGTTTAAGTACAATTTTAATTAGCTGATAAGAATTATTGAAAAAAAATGTGCTATACTACAAAATTTATTAATACAATTCTACAGTGTAGAAGGACAAATTATGCCATTCGATATTCTAATGTCAACAATATTAACTTTGTATAAGCCATAAAATTGACTTTTCTTAATTCTTGAAATTAATAAAAGAAAAAAGCTAATCACTTTACGACCAAGCCATTTAATTATAAGAAAATATTTACGCAGTTATTATTTTATAGTGGAGCAACCTCCATATTTGTATATCATGTCATTTACCTTTACCAAGACGATGACCTGAAAATTGCAAAGATTATACTCCTGACCTACGCTAAGCTTCTGATCTTTAAATGGAATTGAAAACAAAACTTTAATCATCACACTTAAGATTCTAAAATGTTATTAACGACATCGTAAAATTTTCTTAACAAGCCTCCGAATATTAAACGTAAAAGAACAAAAAAAAATGTTATGTTTTTTTGTGAAAATAAATATATATATATATATATATATATATAAATGTATTTAAATTAAAGAATGAAGCAAAGAATTTCAATGAAATTTTTTAAATTTATTGTAGGTACTATAATCGAATAAGTAGCCCTAAAAACATGATGTAGCTTTTAAGTTTATAGACTTCGTTTTAACTGTGAGTAATACTGAACCTAGGGTTGACTTTACTTCCGCCTAGAAATCTCATAGCCCACTTTAAGTTTATTTTTGATATAAGCCTTCCCTATATGAGTATAAATGGGTAATAAAGCTCTACGTACGCAAAAACATGTTTTTATAAGTAAGTTTTTAACACTAAAATCAAGATTCCTGCTGGTAATAGGATTAGCTTAGTAGTTATGTGTTATATATATTTATAGTACAAAATATTAACAACGCACTCTACTAGAATTTTTTTAACATTTTTAAACATTTTTAGATATTTCAAATAAGAAAAAGTTTTAAATCTAAAATGCTTAATATATACGACACAAATTATTGTATATAGATGAAATAAAAAAAACCGATAAAAATATTTTAGTGACTACTTTTATAACAGATTGTTAATATATACGCATTTTCATTTTAAACATTTTAGGATGGGTTAAATATAATGGATTAAAGTCATTCCAGAAAATATGTTTTAAGAGCCGGATTTATAGTTTATATTTTCAACTCTATCGTAAATTATATCAAATTCCTAAAAAATCTACCCCAATTATTTGCAAAAATAAACAAAAAGAGACTAGCTTACTTTTGTTAGAGTACTAAAATAAAGCCATAAGATTTCGTCAATTTTGTTTTCAATTTTTTCTACAGTCTTTTTTCGTATACGTTTGTTTAAAGTCAATTTTACAAGCCATGGAAAAAATAAAAAAATAAGCCCATGCAGTCTACATTAAATTTATTGTTGTAACACTATTATACTCTTGAATTTTGCTATTGCAAATCCTACAACTATTGCAAATCTACAAACTTCGCTGATTTCCTAAAACACAACCTAAATATTTACTTCCATGGATTTTAAGACAATGTTAAAATTTAATAAAGTTATTTTTTTTTTCATCAGAAATCATTAACGATTGAACTATCAAAAAATTAATATAATTTATTTTTACGCAAATTATTTATTTTTACGTACGTAATAAGTGAATCATGAGAAAACTTGCTCCAGAGAAAGGCAGTATAAACACGCCCAAAATCTTAAAAAAAAATGGAAAAAAAATTTTTAAAATGGCTACAGCGTCTTTCATGGTTAAGAATAAACGCAGATTTGTACATTGTTCAATAGTTTTTTTTATAATTTTGATTGAATCTCCAAAAGATTTCATTTATTAGCCACGGTAGATTGTTTGTTAAAAAACTATCAGCTTTTAACTTGGTTTGATTATCCTTTTCATAATTTCAGCGGAATTTTTCTTAATAATACTGAAAACACTTCCTTCTACAGTATCTAACGAAAATTTTTGAAATTTCTTTTTTTCACTCTACTGATTAGGGCTTTCTTTGATTGGTTAATATTACAAAACCATTCTACCAAAAATTCTCTAAGCTAAGATTTTTAAAAAAAACCAAATTTAAATGAATAAATTTTACTGTTCATTGCTTTATGTTTTTCCTGCTAAATTTTGGCTGAATACTAAAACCTCAAAACTGACTTTGTTTAGTGCTTTATATTGCACTAAAATTATTTACTATAAGAAACTTGTCTTTTTTTTATATTGTGATATTTTTTAAGAGGTTCTTACAAATAAAGACGGCTTTTGAAGTAAATAATATTCTGAATGAAACAATTATTGAACCTTTGGGAAATCAATAAAATTACCAATTTCATATCTGTATATAAATATATAAGAATAAAAATTTTTGAAGGTCATTTCCGACATGCAAAGCAGTGCATCTTCTTTTTTTTTCTACTATAACCTTGACCTTGCAAATAATGCAATAAATCACTTCCCCATTTAATGGTCGACATTACGTATTAGGAAATTTGCCAATTTGGATCAGCTTTGAACAGTCATTTTTCCGGACAAAATGCACTTGTTTTACAAAATAAACGCGGTTGAGATGCATTTGCTTGCAACAAGGCCAATGCGCCTTAAACAAACGGTCATTATGACATTTAGATATAAATGCATTTACTAATGTATACTTTTTGTTGTATTCAGTGTCAAGTAACAATTAATTGTTAACAAATCTGTCGACACAATTCTAGATTAATTGCTTGCATTCTCCAAAATACTATAATTAAAATAGTGAAGCTCATATTTTGCGATCTAATCACTTCCTTCTTATTTTAATGCTCATAAATTAGATTTAACTAAGGCCGTGTAAGCATTAGGCCCGAGATTTGAATTTCAGTTAAATTATTTCCGTTTTAAAGCAATTGTGTATTTATTGAATATAAAATAAATTTTAAGTATATTTTAATCCTATTATTTTTGACTAAAATTTATTTATTGCAATAAGTTTACAGAAACTATAAAATTTTTTTAATTGCTTTCAAAAAGAATAATAAAATCAAATTATTTATTGAAATAAAATGTAGCAAAATGAAAATAAAATAGGAAAAAAAACTACACATTAGCTCAAATAAAGTTTTGATTTATTTGAGTTTCTGGCATTGTTATAGAAGTACAAGGAATCTTCTTAATTACAGAATGCGCATTGCTAATTAGATGACAAGAGATCCGGCTAATTATATTTTAAAAATTTAACTGCTAGTTTTCAGGAAAGGAAAAAATGGACAGTAAAGGAGAGCTTAAAAGTAGATATTCTATTCTGGACAGGTATTTTTCTTGGATATTAGATAAAAACAATCGAAATGTTTAACTTTTTTTAGATATAATAGTACAAGAGATTAATTTACTGGCTGTAATCTACATATTTAATACTATAATATTTAACCAATGGAGATGGAAAAATTGACAAAATAAATGCAATTTTAACAAGAATAGTGAATCCAATTCACTAAAATTTCCATTCAATGTTTTTCAATCAAAACAAACAAAAAGACGGTGTTTTTGAAATATTATATTCCTTAAATAAAATATTATTTTTCATTTAATGCATCTTTTAATAATACATATAGCATTAAAAAAGTGCATATGTGTTTATAGGCTTCCATATTCATATGTATATGCTCGCCTGCGATGGTTTAATATTGAAATAATGCATATGTTCATGTCTGACGTTATGTTGGTCAAAACATCTGAGACACCGCAGTGTGTCTACCAAATAATTTTCTGTTGGGTTTTGAAATAGTTTTAAATTAATCATTATAGTATAATAGTAGAAAGATGTCAGTGGAAACAATATTTTCAAAAGATGTTCACATAAACAAGTTAATTTACTTAAATTAAATATTAGTTAATTGTTTTTTAAATTATATTAATCAAATTCAAAAATTGTTTGAGGCTAATCGTTCAAAGAAGCAGCCGTAAGCAATGGTTGACTGTAATTCACTAGAATTTGGGGCCTAAATTTTAGCATCGAATGCTAATTAGGACACTTGCCTTCACAAAATTGGTGTATAGCCTGAATTTCTATCTAGTTAAGTTAGTTTCTTAGCTTTCTTTAGTCATGACCAAAGGAAAGGTGTTTTTATAAAATATGACGAAAGTGTTACTGACATTAGTGACTATAATTAAATAAAATACAATTTCTTACTGTTACAATTGTTGTTATATACTTTGTGTCATGAAAACAAGAACTTTATGAATCTATTCCGATTGGTTTATGCAAATCTCTAAATTTTTTAAGCACTAACAATAAGTCGTCCTACAAGCAAAGCCTGTCGTAAGTATAAGAAAATAACATGAATCTGTTTTCTTTGATGGTTTTAAATTTTAACATGACCAATTTAAAACTTTAGACATCACAACAAAACCCGGAAATCATTTAAGTTGGAAAAATTTGTAAGATTTTAAGCTCAGGAATAGAAATGCAATATTAAAACAAAATAACAAGCAATCAAAATGTTAAGAGGATAAAAAATTAACAAAATACATCATGAGAATTAATAAAAGATTATAATCTACTACCATTTACTTCAAAAAAATTATATGTGAATATAAAACAAGTAATATGATAAAAATATCATTGAATATAAATAAACAAACTTAGTTCAATCAAAAGAATAAATAATTACCAAAATTGCTACTGAATTTCTTTGAGGGTAATGTCCTCAAATACTACTTGATGTTCCAAAACAAAATATCAAATATGTATGCATATATATACCTACATATATATAAATGTAAAGAAAAAAATAAAGTTATTCCTTTATATCTTTATAGTAGCCATTGAAAGAGTAATAGGTACAGTGCTGATGGCAGATTAATTCAATGCTTTAGTACTTCTTAATATATCTAACGTTATGCTAATAAAGTTAACGATTTAATTTTAATGCGTCACAGTTTTGGAAAGCAGATTAATTGCATGTCTTGTAGAGTGAACGAATAGAACAATTTAAGGTGTGACTTTCATTGATCTTATCTTTAATATATTAAAGTTTTCGGTACCATTGAATGCTTTACAGTTTTTTATTTTTAATTTTTTTTTTGGTTACTTAAAAAAATAGGTATCCCCAGGGTTCATCTGTTCTACACGTTTCACATATTCATTTAATTTGAAAATGTTGAATGAGTTGAATGATGCAGCTTGCAAAGACCAAAATGATTAGCATAATATCTAAAAGTTTTATGTATGGGTTAAGCTTTTTACCTATAGTATCTCTATATTTAAAGTATACCTTTTGTCTTTTCCAATTTACATTTTTAGTGAATCTAAATCAGAACTAATTTTTATGTTCATTATCTTCTTTAAAAGCCTGTTGACTGTTTTACTAGCTATGAAGAAATGAATTTAAATTGTAATTCCCCAATGAATGACTAGCATTTTTTTTTGTTTTTTGATTTTTTCATCAACTTGGTGAACGATAGTGGATAATAGTTGTACATTTTGTGTATGTAGCTTAACAAGTTAAATAATGACAGTTACAATTTTAAAAATGTGAAGGTTTTAGGTTGAGAGAACATGTGACAACGCATAAGAATAGTTCTATTTTAATAATATAAAGGTTTGTTAGCTTTAAGATTTCTTAATTTATGACTTAGCATTATTATAAAATTTGACCCAACTTCTTATATGTATATGATAATAGAAAAATTTCAAATTCTATAAATACCATAATAATAGAATGTTTTTTCTTTAAAGAAAATTTCATAGAAAAAACTTTTTTGTAGCTTGTTAATAATAAAATAGTAAAATTTGGAATTAATCAAATAAAACATGGAAAAAAAGAGCTGTCGTCTATTTTTACATATAATCATATAATTTCACAGGACTCAGTTCAAAAAAAATATTTTGGAAAGTGCAAGAATAATATTTTTGTTTTTTTACTTCCACAAAGATGCAATTGCAAAATGAGAAAACATACTTAAAAAAACAATAGAATCACAGCTGAAACTCATGTGAAATAAAGCACATAAGATAAAAAGTTCTGAGCATAGAATGTAAACACATAATTTAGGAAAACTCTAATTTATTTATTAATATAATCCTCTTCAAGCTCAAAACACTAATTTCAGCGATTTTCTAACTATTATACCAACCGTTAAAAATTTTTTACTTTTGACGTTTAAAATGCCCTAACTTTTCAACGATGACTTCTTCATTTGAATTGAATATTTTTTCCTGGAACATCTTAATAAGATCTCCAAATATTCAGGAGACGCTGTGCAAATGCGAAAGTAGCTTGATGCTCGATTCCTATAATTTGAAATTATAAATAATACAATGTAAGCAATGTAACACTGTTAACAAAAAACAGAAAACAACACCTCCCTTTTGATGAATTCAAAGACCAGCTGTTTCTTACAACTTCTTTTTTCGATCGGGAATAATCATTTTCTGGACCGATTTGGAGATTTTCTTTTTTTCTATTAAAAAAAAAACAAATAACTGTAGTATTTATATTTTATATTTAAAGAAAAATATTTAAAGATAAATAAAAGGTAATAGGATTAAAGTCAAGCAGGGTTTGACATAGCTTTACCTGCTTGATACTATGGTAGTAGTTGTTATAAGTTTTTATTTCCACTTTAATAAATGTTATTTATTTTTAATGTTACAAATAATAAAACATTGTGTAATGATAAAATAAACAGAATGCATAAATTATAATGAAACCTAACTTCACAAAACAATTTTTATATACAGAAAGCATGTCAGCTTGTAAAACAAAATTAATAACTTGAAAATTTAGAAAACCAACAACTGAAATAAATAATATTCACAACTATGTATTCGACTTTGGAACATTAAAAAACGGGAATGTTAATTAGAATAGTTTTAAAAATATAGAAAGCAATTAAATTTTAATTTACACAAATAAAACACAAAAACTAGCATATTCCCTAATTTTTTGTTTGTATCATATGTGAATTTTATGCTAGTATTTAATGCACCTTTGATCTTTTGGTGCGGAACAGCTTGAATAACATACAAAAAATTCAACCACAGAAATCCAGAAGTCCATAAATTTACTTTTCCACCTGTAAATTAAAGTAAATACCAGGAGATGAAATGTACTGAAATGTACTGAGTTTGAAAACCTTTGAAGTAAAAAAATATTATTCAAGACAAAGTCCAAGGGAAACAGTTAAGTTCAGTACATACTTGTACATATATATGAAGAAAACAACAATAAGCTCCCTTACAATTGCTCTTAAAGGTAAATTCAGAAATATTAAGTGTACTTTTTATTAAAAAATTACTGTGGCATTTGTATTTTCAGACATATCTAGTCTATGAATAGTTACTGAAGTGTATCAAATTTAAGTGGTCAAAGCAATTGAAATGCAAGCCTCAGACACCTTCCACATCTATGCATTCGACTGAATGATTAAAGAATCGATAAATTCGTCTAGCAGTTAACTTATGGGTCTTTGATCAAAGAACTTATTACATGACTGAATAGGTTACATTAAAATTATTTAAACTATTCAAGCAAATATTGTACCCAATGATGATGTCCTCAGACATTAATTTCTTTATACTAATATAAGAAGGGATAATTATGTATTGTAAAAAGAAAAAAAGAATACACTTTCAAATTCAAGAATTATTAAAATGCTCTAAGTGTTTAGTTATTATTTTCAAAACAAAAAGAACAATCATTTTTATAGAGCCAGGAGTCTACTATTTTTTAAATGTAAAGGACAATATTTTTTCCCAAAAGGTTTAGTTAAATTAACAACTCCCTTTGTTAAACAGAGTAATTTCAAAACAAGCAAAAAATCCTGAGGGTAACATAATTTTTATAATCGATCAATAAGTTGAATTCCCTAAACATATCAAAAATTAGTGCATTCACCATTTTATTATAATAACTGCCATGATAAAGTTGTAAAAGGTAAGTAGATATCAAATTTTACTTATCATTGCAACAGTATTGGCAAATTGAGTAGACTAGCTCTAATATATTCTTAATTGCTAATATTCTGATACAGATTTTTAAGTAGCCAACTAAAAACTAAGAAGTAGACTAAAAAATAAATAAATTTTTAAAGACTTAAATACCACCTTTTAATAAAACAGTTTATATATTAGTGGGACTTATATCTCAGACTCCATATTATTGACTTACACAGAAACAAAAAATAAATTAAAGAATCCCCTAATAGAATTTTTTAACTAGATATATTTTTGAGAGTCCATAGAAAAAGCTCTAATCCTTATTGGACAAGGTAAAAGAACAACTCCATATTGCAAATAATCAACGTTCTCTAGTATATGGATTAAATTTTTTACTTTCAACATCAGTGATGTTATTATATTTTAAAATTAAACTCTCACAGTTCTATGAAATAACAATAAAGTAATTCAAGGGTCTTGTATCTTAGAGAAAAAATAAACCTGTATACAATAAGATACACATACGTATCAAAAATACTTGCAGTCTTTGCATTTCTAAAATTCATAAACATGAATAAATTTAAACAATGCCAAAACAAAAATCATATGGAGCCTTTGTATATTATTTAATGTAAAATGAAAAATCAATTTTTGGATTGAAAATTACTTCAAAGCCTTTATCCACATCAAAAGAAATTAAAATTTACCAACACTTTTGTCTTACAACCTTATAAGTAATTGGAAAACATACTGAGAGCTTAGAATATATCAAACCGACATAAGAACACTTGTTCGACTACTTCAAATATCTAAATTACTCTAGCGTAATTTTCTTTTAAGCTAACCCTTTGATGACAATGTTTGGAATATACTTTGATGATTATCGCTAGCGAATAATAAACAATGCTTTTGAAGTAGTGGAGTATCACTTTTAGATTGTAGTAGTGTACAAAAATGTGACAAAATTCCAAGAAGAAATGTTAAAATTTTTTCAGGTTAAAGTTTAGAAAAAGAAATCCTACAAAAATGCACAAAGATATGTTGAAGTTTAACTCTTAATTAAAAAGATTACTATAATCAAAATTCTGTATTGAGAATGGCATAATTTCAAATAATTTTAAATAATTTTTAAGCTAAAATAATATTTTGAGCATTTTAAAATACTCATAGAAAAAACATACAAGAGAAAGCTTTCTTCACGTTTTCAAAAGAAACATTGGCAAGAATATGTTTTAAGAAATTAGCCCAAAAAATCTCTGTTCCCTTTCTTAGACAATTAAGTATAGTCAAATATTTTTTGTGGGCTAGATAATAAAGAGTATGTCAAAGCTTAATAAAAAACCGAAAAAGTGCAAAAGTAATAATTTAATAACAATTTCTAATTTTCATATAATTACTATTCGTCGCAGTCCAAAATATGCAAATGATCATAATGTTTCCATACTTTTAAAAAAAAAAAACTAACTTTCATAAATTTAATGGCATAACTTTGTTATCCCTTTGAGAATAATCACTATTTAAAGCTATACACATATATATATTAGGAGTTTTCTCAATTTTTCACAAGCCTCTAAAAGTATGACCACCGGTTCCTTCTTTGAATTTATAGATTTAATGATTTTAATCGAGTCAAAACGTTTTCATCTTCCCACATTAACGTCTTTGGCACCACTTGTGTCATAGCAAAGTTAGTAGTCAAATTGGAGGCTACCAATGAAATTATCTGAATGTGAAATTCCGATGGCAAGAAAAATTAGATACAAAATACGACTATCAAAATATTGAGGAAAAATTGAGTAGGAAAAAGAATTTCGTAAATGTATGCATTCGTATTGTTATATGAGTTTTCTCGAAAGGTTTTCTCGAAACTAACTTTAACTCAAGAGCCAAGTTGTTGAAAATTAGACTTTTTATGAACCTGCTGGATTTAAAACTAATAACTTTTGACATATTTTCTTCTTAACGGCTGTATAAGTAGATTTAATTTTGTGTGACTTGGAAGTTTAAGTCTAATCTACAATTTAATGATTTACCAGAAATAAATAACTTTTTAAGATTTCTACATAAAAAATTTTTGGTGTGAAATTTCTAAAAGTTTTTTGAAATTTAGCTATTTTTAGTCGTAGTTGAAGCCAAATATAATAATAGGCATATTATATAAAAAATAGAACTAAATTAAGGATTCATTAATATTTTTCATGAAGAATACAAGTAAATCTAAAATCAGTTGTCAAATTCCATCAATAAATTTTTTCAACATGTCATAATTTCTCTAATTTAATAAATTTATGATAATATGGAAAAAACAACAGAGTTCTACAATAACAAAAATAAATTTAAGAAAATCTCAGCCTCATGCTTATCAACAAATATAAATCATAAATACAACAAAATTTAATACTTCTTCATCCTGTAAAAAAAACATAAAACCATAAGAAAAACAGCTCGAAAAGAAAGATATTCCAATAACATAGATATTATCATAGTTAAAATACATAAAGGTGTTATTGAGATACCAAATTGAGTCACTACTAGTACATTAGAACAAAGGGTACCGTCCTTTTGAAGTGTTATTCGGTTTCATTATAAGCTTTGATGTCGCATTTTATAACATATTTAGTATTTTAGCATTTTGTTGTCTTCCGCAACCAAAGGTAAGTTTTTGAGCGTAATATTCTTTGTTTATTAGAATAGATACGATTGACCGACAAAACAGGTGCAAATTAGTATACTATTTTTTATTTTATTTTCTTTTTTTTGCCACTAACTAAAGTGAAATTTAATAGGCTTTTGTTATTCTTTAGTATTTTAAATGCTACCAGCTGGAAAAAAATTGAATTTATATATCAAATTTTTTATTAAAAAGAAAATTCTAGTTATTTAGTTTAAATAGATTTCATAATAAACGGCTCTACACTTTGATGTTTAAGCTTTAATTTAAATGAAAATTAAAATTAATTTGCTATTAAATAAAAATTACTAATTTCTTTAAAAAATAAATTATAAATTTGTTTGGAATTAAGATTAATTAAGCAATAGCTAAGTTCACGGCATTTTTTAAGACAAACCTGTAAAATATTCTAAATAATATGGACTAATATTAAAATATATGTATTTCCCACAATTAAAAATTTTCTCACCATCGTCCCATACTTAAAACATTAAAAACTAAGTGTAGGAGAAGACTATTTACGATTTAATACAAATGTATATACAGATACGAACCTAAAATCAGTTCCACCCTTTTGAATTTCTGCATTTCATGGCTTTTAACTCGATATGCTTCAGTGAGCTGGACTCATTAGAGGAAGTCGACAAGTGACCTCTCTTTAGATACCAAAATTCTTTTAATGTGACATTAGCATTTTTTTTAAAGTCTTAACTACTGTTTTCAACTTATCAAATTTATATAAAATGTGGGTCACTAAACGTAAAAGATTAATATCTTGGGTTCTATTATAGTACAAGCTATTATTCTTAGGTTGGCACTTTTCTACAATTCTTCATTTCTTTTAATGTATTAAAGAAAATTTAAAGATTTTGTATTTATATTCTTAATAATTTAACTTATAAGGTTAGGAGCTTCTTGAACAAATTTGAAATATTTACACCTGTTTTAGTTAGAAGGCATTAATTATTGCTGAGATTTTTTAATTTTTTTAAAAATTAAGCTATAGTATCATATTACAATAAACTCCTAGAAATCATTTCCATTATATTTAAAATTTAATAAAATTTAAAATTTATATTGAACACACACCTTTATTACGAGATGCACGCTCTACTCTAATATTTATGACAATTTCATTAGCGAAAAATGTTTCTCTTTCAAGTTGTGTCAAAAATTGAATTTCATTATCGAAGAATTTGACTTCAATTTAAAAATATAAATTTTTTGAACAACAATGAAATTTATCATTAAAGTATTTGTACTCAAGTGAGTTCATTCTTTACAAAGAAAAAGTGCGTATTGTACACAAAAGTCATAAGTTCACTATTTCAACTTTCTAACAAAAATTTAAAACGGAATAACCTTAGCGCTAAATTTATAACTGATAAGATAACCCGTACAAAAACTTTATATTGTAATAGTATGTCAATAATTTTGTGATCTTTTTCCAAATCCTCCAAATTTTACATTTATTTCTTTTGTGAAATTGATGACATAATTAAATTTGTGAATTTAATCTTAATTTGGTCTCTACAGTAGCAATTAAGGTAAGAAAAATTATTTATTAGCTATGTCCACACTTGTGTCCTTTTAGTGTCATTTCAACTTTAATCAAAAAAGTGCATAATTTTTGTACATAGAGTTCAACAATAGGCTGTAGGTGAAAAATTTAATATCTAAATCGATGCCTTTTTTTAGCGAAAATTGAAATGAACGTATTACACAGATATGGACAAGACTATTAATCTACAAAGTAGTCTGAATATATTAGTGGGGCAGTAAAATAATGAAAAGTTTTTTTTCTGGCTAAAAACATTCATTTACCAAAGAGATCTTAAATAGTAGTCACTAATATAATTTCCATCGTTTTCTTATACTTTTTATTAGCAAAAAGGCCGTTATACAATTACCTTCTTCGATCTTTTATTAAAAAATATTTCCAAGTGCGTTTTCACTGCTTCTATATTCTTAAATTTTTTTTCCCTTTAATGTTTGCTTTTGCAATTGTTGAAAAGTGGTACTCCGACAATGCAAGATCTGATAAATAAGATATATCAGATAAAAGTTCGTATCCAAGTTTTCTCATCAATTCTTGTGTTATTTTTGCAGCATGAATCTTTACTTTGACGTGTTGAAGGATATTTTTCTGTTATTAACCAAAACAAATTGATTTTTGATAAACCCTTACTTCATTCCTTCAACTTCTCTACAATATACTGTCGCTGTAAGGATCTGACCGGGTTCAAGCAATTCATTGAGTTTGGTACATGTCTTAATAGAAATATAAAAAGGAAACTTTTTGTTGATTAATGGAGAGCATCAAATCTAAGCTTAAAAATGTTGGCGAAATTAGTAAATTAGTAAAAGGACAATACATACTAAATCAAGCAATATGAAATAAAAGATGAATTTAAATGAAGGTTACTTATTCTATTTATAAATTAGACATAATAGGAAAAGTATTGAAATAATTTTATGATAAAAAGATTTTCATTGTGACTCATCGTCAAGAATGCTTCCTTCATTTTCTGTATACATATACATATATTACTCGGTTTACATGTGCTTATGCTTATGTTGCTAATTGAATTTTTAAAAAATAAAATTTTCTAGAAACGGAAAATTTTTTTATAACAGCTAAAATCTATTTTTTCTATAATGTTTGAGTAATCCAAACAGATATTTAGTTATTTGAATGATAATAAAAAAACGTCAATAGAAAACTAGAAAAGAAATTTCTTTAATTAAAATAAAAAAAAACCCTAAGGATGAAGGAATTAATTATTGATTAAGTCTAATTGTATTATTTAACAATCGAAAAATTATATTTTCTGAATATTTTGTTAAATACAAAGGAATAATCTATTACTTAAACTAAATATTTTTATATAAAAACACGCAATCCTGAAAATCTATAATTCAATCAAATCCATATTCAAATTAACTACAAATCTATTAGGACAAAGAGTTTTGATAAGTTAAGTAACTGATATCATTGATTGTGTCCATAATATCACTGTAAAATTAATGTAACCCCCTAATCCTGGGCTCCCAAGTTCATTTAGGAATAAGGTAGGACCAATAATAACAAAGAAAATTTTATTACGTAGTATAATTTTTTTTCAATTGTTTTTCGTTTTGTTCTTTTTCTTTTTTTTTCTTTTTGGTTTAATTAATAGCACATGCTTTTCTAAACAAAAGCATAGTAAATTCAGGTTGAATAAACAGCAATTATATTGCTATACATGTGTTTTTAAAGGACATATTTGCTTTGATGTTAGCCAAGAATCACTATAGAAGTCGGCTTGTTTCCAAATGATCCTTAATTATAAATAAATGCTTATATAAATAATTAAATAAAGTAACAATGAGAAGAGGTTACATGAAATAAGCTAATGATTACCTAAGATTGACAGATAAATTACACACGATTCCAATTGAAAATGTTGAATAATAATAAAGTATTCAATTATTATCCATTATTTTAATGTTTGAGATTATCCTTAGGCTAATATGATATCAGAGATTATAATCTTATTATTAAAATGTAAACAAAAAAACAAAAATATTCCGTTTTTTAGGTTTTAATACATTATCCTACGATTAGACATCGATAAACATTTATATTAATTTATGAAAAATTTTACTTTAATCCACGTGGTATGAAAAACAATTTTTTCTATAAATTGGGATATTCATGCCTTTAATTTTCTAAATGATTTTTTAATTACATAAGTATTAATTTGCACAACAATTTAATTCTTATCTAATAACTTCAATTTATTTCTCAACAAATTTAGTAAATTCAATTCCATCAAACTTTTCGGCTAAATATAAAACGCTCACAGTTTTCTTATTTGAAACGAAAATTGTTTTTTTGAAGAAAAATTTTTTGCGTTACGTATCATTTTTTTCTATTTTAAATTTACAGTTTATGTGTTGCTCACGTAAAAATGACCATTGTTGTTTAAAACAGATATTTAAACTTCGAAAATTATTAAATAAAGCGTCAAAAAAAAACTTAACAAAAAAAGCATCAGTAGATATTTAAATACAAAATTCCTGGAATTAATTATAAAATAATTTTGAAAACATTTTTCTAAAATTTTTTATATATTTCCATTTTACTATTAAAAATTAAGTCTCATGTCTCAAAAAAAAAACAACCGTGTACAGAAATATTTCAAAAAGAAACTAATTTTAATTTTATATAACAAATATGTATAAAAATATTTTGTAGCAAAAAGTTATATCAGTATTTTGAAATTTTTTGAAAAATATAAATGTCAAATTAAATTACTGAAAGAAATAAAAATTAATATTACTCTTGTTATTGTATGGAGACCATGAACCCCTATGACAAATAATAGTTTTATTATTCTTCCCAAGAAAATCTGTCATGTTAGAAAATCTATTCTGGGATATTTTGAAAAGCTAGAAAGTTTTTAAAGCTAACCTTTGATTCTCCTTTCGGGCAGATTATATAATAAGATTATGTATGGATTATTTGCTCTTTGAACTAATTAATACTTAAAATTTCCTTACAAAAATAATAATTATAATCCATTTAGCGATAATTGAAATCCATACTTAAAATCCTAGCGATTTCGGAGAGTTCACTTTAAACCAAAAGCTACTAGCATGACATTAAAGTCAAAAACGTCACAAGTAAGAGGAAAACCAAAATTTTTGAACTGAAAAATAATAGGACAAAGCTTAAGAAAGCATTTCTTGACATCTGATTATTAACTGGCCAAAGGCCAACTTGGTTATTTTTTCTTTTGGTACTTAAGTAATAAATTTTGAAATTTATTTTACGTTATATGTACAACAATATAATCTTAGCATAACCTATATTAAGCCGGGTATTCTAAAAGTTATTTAGTAAAATTATAACCAAACTAGAGGTGTCAATTTAAAATGTTTAATTTTTTTTTTATCTCTATTTTTAGCTGTTTTATCCTTCACATATTTTTATGTTTTCATACTACAATCAAGTATTTCCAGCTCTCTGAGATAAGAGCATTATTGATTTTCTAATAAAATATTTACAAACCAGAAAAAACTTTGTACAAAAAACGTTTAAATCATTAAAATTTTCATGCGACAAGGAAAATTATTTCTGACCAAATTTTTAATAATATATTAGACCTTATATAAACAAATATTAATAATATTTTATTTTTTAAAAGAGAAACCAGAAAGTTAATTGATTAAAGACAAAAAAGGATAGGAATACCTTTATGGAACATTATAAAAAATTCTTACTTAAAAATGAAAATATCTGGGAAAAAAGTTGGTTTTAGGAAATGTAAGAATCATGCTCCTAAAGTCAATAAAAGACTCAATACGGGCGTCAAAAGGAAAATTGCATTATATTTTCATTGCAAAGTAGAAAAAGGGCAGAAATTTTTACTTGAGCAATCCAAAGTACCCCGGAAGTAAGTGGGATGAGTTGGCACATATATTCTATGCATAAAAAGTTCTCTCACAGCGTGGTTACCTTAAAGCTATCTAACCGATAAACCATGATATAGCTGCAGAAAAACTAACCCAACTAGAAAACCTAGAAAACAAACAAGTATACAATATCCTACCATGCAATATGATTTAGTATCCAGTAGCCAGTAGATGTTCCAATTTAACAGAAGCTATATAGAATGGGCACATAGAAACTTCTTCTTTTATACAGAGAGAAAGCAGCACAGATGATAAAAAAACAGTAAACTTCTTTAAATGTTTAGAAATCACAATGACTTTTAAGAAACATACCTATAATAGAACTTTAGCAACTCTCAAAGGTATAGATAGAATATCTTCGCATTATCACTAGATACGCTTTGGTATCTCATCGAAGCTAAAATCGTCCCAACTCTCACTTATAATGTAAAGTTGTTATGGCGAAAAATAAACACATCCAGCCAAAAGTAATAGAAAAGGTAAAATCATTAGAAGTAGAAGCAGAGTAAAGTCCTTAAAAGGATATGCTAAGTCCATGAAACAACGCATCAAATTTCTCTTGTACGTTTTCCAACTCTATTTTTTTATTTTTTTTTTTAAACAAAAATATTTCAACTATTACTAAAAATAAAAATAAAAATATGAAGTATATATGTACATATCAAAACCAAGCAGTCCACGATAAAATTGTCATAATTAAAAATATGTCGACAAAAAATTGTCAAGTATTTGGAAAAAATAATTAATTATCTTTTTAATTTGTAATAATTTATTTTGATAAATCAAAATCAAAGGAAATGAATGCCTTTCAAGCGGAAAAGAAGCTTGTTAGAGTTGGAAACTATATCATGACTGACAAAGTCTTAGGAAAAGGACATTTTGCTCGAGTTGAAGAAGCTATACATAGAATTCTCAATGTTAAGGTAACTAAAAAATTTATGAATTTTAATTTGCATACTATGCTCCTTTTATCACTCGAATAATTCATATTAAATTTTTTCATTTATTATATTTGCAAGCAAATTAGACTTTAATTTTGTGATTTTTCTAAATCCAAGTGAATAAACTCATCTCATTTCCAAGTTAATCAAATAGTCAAACATATTTCAAAGTATTCCTTTACAACCCATATCAACTTAAATTTATGTAAACAAATCAAACATGAGGTACTATACAAATAAATCGTTTTATATTTCCTAGTTTACTTAAATAATAGAATCATTTATTAAAAGTTAACAATATTCTTAGAGCCAAAAAAAATAGTAATAATTCAAAAGGAAAGTCAATCAATATCAAGGTAACAAATAATTTTACAAACTACTCTTATCGTACTAAAACAACAGAGGTCATTTACACCTATTCTCTACTTCAAAAATGTAATCTGCTACAGTATCCAAAAGGATATATGTCAATACATAAGTTTTCCCAAAGCTTTTTAAATATCAACAAAAGGGTCAATTGAAGCCTTAAAAAATTGAACTCTAGTGAGAAAAAGATCTACACATCTATCCCTAAAGGATATAACTTATACCAATAAAGAGTTATCCATAGCCCAAAAAAATCTTCATGGAATCTCAAAAAAATAGGATTATGTTCTTCATAAAAGTATTAATCCCCTTATCTACTGCACAAAAAAGGAAGTATATATCTTACCAAACAACAATTTTGAGAACGACCTTTTCTTTTACAAAAAAAGAAAAAAACTGAAATGGGTCTTTGAACTTTTATCTCATGCAAAGAATTTATTTAAGAGGTTCAAAGTGCTAAGGTAATTTCGCACATTTTTCCCTGATCTGCAAAAAAAGAATGCTCATATGTAACAGAAAGAAAAAAATTGAAGCACTTTTCTTAAAATATGCACTTTAATTCCCTGGGATCAGCTCAAACTTATTTCCTTATTAAAAAAGTTATTGTTATCGTATAAGTATTTTATCTAAATTAAATATGTATAGTGGAATGCTATATTTCAAGAACACTAAAGAAATGATTTCAAATTTATTCTAAGTGCGTAGAAAACCCAAAATGGGTTATTTTACTACCATAAGCAAATCTGCTATTTTCGGTATAATACGATCAAAAATCATTTTATTACAATAGATTGAGCTTAATTTAGTTTCTTATATGTTGTTATACGAGTATATTATATGTTGTACAGTAACTTTCTTGATTATTTGGGTAAATGATTTGTTTTTCTGCTGAAACTCTAAAATAATTTGATAAAAAAACACTAAAATTGCACATTTTCATATTTATGAATGAATAAAATAAAATTCAAACAAATTATGAAAATAAAGTTATTGTTATTGTTGAAGGTTTAGCTTTTCCAGGAAATTAATCGCTTTTAAGCTCCAAAAGTAGCACTGTTAACCGCGTTTACCAAGTTGAGTGAGCTTGAAGCTCGTACTGTGAAACCGGGCGTAAGACTTTCTTTTTCAAAATTTGTGTACATTCCTTTATATGATCTCCATCAAGAGCAAAAGAAGCAGACCAATCCTTTTCCTATTAATTCAATTTCTGCTTAATAGAAGGATATTTTTTTACAAAATCTACATTTACGTTAATGCATTTTACCTAATGCTTTTCCAATAAATAGATGCCATCTTAATGTAACCAAAAAGAATGAATGCTGGCATATAAGTTGAATAGATTGATATTTTACTTTATAATGGTACATCGACAGGTATTTTAAGGGCAAACTTATCATTTAATATTTAAAACGAAAATAAATCATGTATTCCGTTTCTTTTAACTAAATTTATATATGTAACTCGCTGCAAATAAAATAAAAAGCATATTAAACGTACTTAGAACATTATTTTATATCCCTTCTTAATGTTGTACTATTAAAAACATTTTACAAGTTGCGTTACTTCAATATGATTAAATAAATTCTGTTAATTTTGTATTAAATTAAATTTTAACTTTCTATAAAAGTAAGAAATTTTGTTCGATTTAAAAATAAAACCACCTGGTGTAATTGAATATTTTTCCATATAAAGGATAATATTAAATTAAAGCCCATATTTGCAAAATTAAATTACATGCATATATACATCTATATCGTATAAATCCTATTGTTTCAGTTGAAATAAAGTACTTGATACCATAATAATGAAAAACAAACAAACGATTTCAAATTATATTTTCGAATGTAATATATATGAGTATACATATATTTGTCTTGTTCGCTATTTCATGCTAATTTATTATAAAATTGTCAGATTTAGTCGGAATTAATTAAAATACATCTGGAACACAATCATCTTCATTTTAATCATAATAAATAATTAATGCTATCAGTTTATATAAAACACATCAAAAGAGGACGACGATAATCTATCATCGACATGAATGCATCCGGCATGAACCTTCACCTCGCACAATATTTAAGAAGATGCTGCAATATGGTTAACGTGTGTATAAAATCGTAATTGCATATGTATATATGTGCATATCTAATTGCTATGTATAACAAAAAGTTGTTCATACCAAATTTAGATAATAGGAATAATAAAAGCTGTCAATATAAAATCCAGATTTGGATGACAGCCATTTAAAATGAAGTGTTTCAAGGCCTAAGAAACACGAATCAAATAAAATATTATAATACTTGGGTATATATGGCCCCATACAATATCAGACCAAAATTCAATTGTTTATTTATTATAAACTATAACTGTACACCATAGATACTGACCAGCCTGAGTGCCTCGATTGTATGGCGACAAGTTGTCTAGAACAACGTGACACACTTTCATAGTTTTCGTATATAATTTTTATCTAATCTACAAAGCAAACTTGTACTTTGCCTTTACCATTTGGTCGCTATCAATAAAGTTTTGCGCGATAGACTTTACTACTTTAGCTTAGAAAAAACAAAAAAATAAAATAAAATAAAAATTAGAGCATAGCCGACCACGATTGGTTTGACAAGCAATGAGACATGTTAAACTACATACAAATATTTTTTTATGGTTGTTTTTTATTTATTTATTTTATTTTATTTTTGTTTTTTTTTTTTTTTGGAACTCCGCTTATCGTAAGCGGAAGAGACTGGTTTCAAGAAAAACGCAATTGCAGTTGAAATTAATTTGAATCACGAAGAGATAAGAATTGCCCCGAATCTCAGGTTTAATACTGCATCACGCCTGTTAAATATTTCCTGCGCAATTTTCTTAGATAAAACTGTTGTAATGTCATCAGTTATTTAGAATGTTTAGTTATTTGTGTTTCTGTTTTTTTATTTGTAGCCGGCAACAAATTATTATAATTTGTTTTTAAAAAAAATTGTTAGCTCAATATCAAAATGAGACGGAATTATTGATTTTCGATGATAAAAATATTTAATTGGGTTGGCATAATTAAATTTTAGATATAAAAAAAATGAAAAACATAAAAACACAATTAAAATTAATCTTTGTTATGAATTGCAGTATTTAATATAAAAAATAGGAAAATTCCATTTGAAATTCTACGTTGATTAGAACAAATTACATTACGGTGTATACCGATACTTAAGATCAGAGAAGTAAGATGCAAGGGGAAATTATGAAATTTTGGAGATTCTTTTTGAAGCTGATTGTTTTGCGACTTCTTACCAATAAATTTATTTAAAAAACATTTGTTTTTGTCTATCTCCAACTTTACTGTCATTTGATTTTATATTTTAGAAGGTTAGCAATTTTAAGTGATAAATTTTATCTTTATAACTTAACAGTTTTCTGTTAGTTTTTAGAAGGCGTACTTAAAAAAATTTTTGCTACAGGCTTAATTTAAATAAGCAAAAATTTTCAAATTGCACTCAATTAAGTTTGTTAAACTTTTTGTAATCTAAAAACTATATATTAATTCTTATTATCAAATTTAAATTAATGAGGTTATCTACTCATTCAAATAGAATTGCTGCATGTCATTTATATTACTGTATAATCAAAAATCCTATGGGTTTGTAGATGATTGTGTGTAAATACTGTTTTCAAGATGTTTAAATAATTATATTATTTATTAGTTGTTTTATTTTTTATTTAGAAAATGTTCTAAAATAAATTTAATTTGTACTTTTCTTGATTTTATTACAATGCCTGAAAACAAAACTAAAATAAATGCTGTAAGCTTGTCCAACTTGGAAAAAATATATCAAACATAATAAACTTCTTTATATTAATCTTATTCTATCAATGTTCAAATATTGATTTTAGATATATTTTTAATATATAATTATAGTATTGTATAGTTTTCTTTTACCAAAAAACAAAAATAGTATATACATAGTACATATTACAATTTGTGGGGAGATTACGAGTCATCTAGCTTTATGAAGTCACGAAGTTGACCTTAAAGATTGGTTCATGGAAGAGCAAATGTCTGCTGATCTGCACGAACATAATTTGTAGCCTTTTCAAGTGTTACCCTTACCAGTTAGTACAATGATAGTTTTCATTGGCATCAGCTTCTGAGCGTGTAAGTAATAAACTTATCTAGCATTGCTAATAAGAGGTGCCCTGTCGTTGAAATGCACTTATACCATCTTCTCTTTAAATCGAGTTGATTTTAAGACCCAGATGCTGAATACTCACGTTTGGTAGACAACCAATTTTATATATTATATTGCATAGATGAGCTTCAATTTGCATATCTATTCCTCTATAATATATTTATATGTATATATACATATTATATATATATATATATATATAACTTAGATTATCTTTTCCAGTGTAACAGTATTTTCCAATTCCAGTTAAAAGATATGTAGCACGTTTTTGTCCAATTGAAAACATTATTCAATTGGAAAGGCTAACAGTTGTACTTTATATTTTTAAATCAAATACTATACACGATAAGAATTTTAAATTTGAAAAAAAGTAATATCTTTAGAGATTTGATTTTTCAAAAATAAAAATAACAAAAACCCCTAATTTATTGATTATTTTCTCTTATATTATTTCTGGTCAAAAATTAAATACCACGCATAAGTAGAATTAAGATCATTCAACAACCGTAAATTTGTTTTAAATTAATTTAACTTATCGATGATATACTTTTTATGCTTTATAGTCCATAAATTTCACACAGAATTTCATCTAAGCTAATTTATTAAAAAGCCAAAATATATGTATTCATTGAAATTTTAAAAACTTCTTGACCTAGATTTGTAACTTATGTAATATAATTATTACCCGAAAAATATCCTCCTTCTAATTTTGCAAAAATTGTCGTCCAATATGACGTCAGTTAAATTTTTCTTGTTTGTTGATCCTTGTTTGTTTGATCTGTGAAATAGTTCCAAGCCTTTCATTTAGACTTTAGTTTAATTTTTTTATAATTTCAGTCGGTTAGATTATAATTTGATTGCTGGTTCTTTAACACAGTAATGTACAATGATCCATTTCCATATGATTTCACTAAATGTAATCCTGTAGTCCTAAAGAATTGTAAAAGCTTTTGAAATACAAAATACCCTAATTTAATGGGATATATTGAAAATATTTATGCACAAAGAGTCAGTGATGTCTTTCACTTGCTAAAATCAATAAAATTTTTAATTTAAATCAATAAATAGTTGAAAAGGTGCTTATGTAACTGTTTTATTCCTTTAAAATTATAAAATTTTACGATTAAAGTAGAGTATAAAATTTTTAAACAAAATTCAGTTTCACGCATTACTTTTGCTACAATAATTTTAATATTAATTGTCGAAAATTTAACTTTTAGCGTTAATAAAATTTCTAATATTTGTGACAAATAAAATACACAAAAATTCGGATTCTGTGAGTTTAATTTAAGTTAAAAACAACAAAAACTTTTTATAGAGTTTTGTACTATATTCGCAGTCTTATAATTTTTTATACATAATCAACCTTTCCAATAAAATTTTCTGGTATTTGCTTTAACTTAGTTTAAAAAATTAATTTTCTTTTAGGTTGCTGTAAAAATCATCAATATTACTCAAATAACTGATCAGTATATTAAGAAAAATTTGAAACGAGAGGCGATAATTATGTCCAAGATACTTCATCCAAATATTATATGCTTAATGGAAACCCTTCAGGTAAGTTTTTATAAAATAAAAAAATAATCATAATTTTATGATTTTTGGATACCTTTTTTAACTTGAGTGTAACACAAAGCTGTCAATTTTTTTACTGATTTTTTCAATTCTATTTAACTGGATTAAAATCAAACAGTTGTTCGATTCTTTTTATTTTAAATTAAAAAAAAAAAAAAACTTTCATTGTAAGGACAATTCCACTCGATAAAAATTACCACTATTGATAACGTTTAATTTGCCAGTTGCTACAAAGACGCTCGAATGCTCGTCACTTGGAAGTAGCTTTTCTTTGTAATTTGTAATCTGATTTTAAGCGATTTGTATACGATATCTTTAAAATGTTATCTTTTGAGTAATTTTAATAAAAAAAATTCTGTTTTTTGAATTTTACCAAATGATCCTACCCATACAGAGCGTTTCAATTCTTCTCGAATAATATAATTGATTAAAAATAACTTTTCGCTATAAAATTTAAAAATCAAATTTTTGATCGCTTTATAAGAATTATAAATACATACTTTATTTGTACCAATCCAATCAGTTTGAAAATTTCAGAGTGAAAGAAACTACTACCTTGTTACAGAATTGGGAGCCGGTGGAGATCTTTGCGAATTTATAAGGCAGCAGAAGAATGGAAAATTAAATGAAAAAAAATCTCAGCTCTTAGCTAAGCAACTAACATCAGCTGTTAAATATTTACATTCAAAAGAAATAATTCACAGGTGAAAATTGATTTTTTATTACTATGATGGTCAATTTTTATTATTAATTTTTTTAAACACAGAGACCTAAAAATGGAGAATATTCTTTTAAATGACCGAAAAGATCAAGTTAAACTCACAGGTAAGCCACTATGTTTGTGGTTCTGTTTGAATTTTATGATTTTATTTCAATATAGTAAAAAAAAGTAATTTAACTTCAGTAGTTCAGAGACTTTCTTAGGTCCTTTATTTTAATTATTTTATATTGTTATCAAAAACATAAAAATTTCCAATAATTGTTGTACTTAAGCTTCTCTTTTCTCGAAAAATTTAATTTATTTGAATGAAAAGACATTAGTCATTACACATGCTTAGATATGTATAGTTTTTTATCTAAACAAAGCTTAAATATATAAAAATTTACCATTTATGTATCTATGTAACAATCATCCCACACATATCATACATAAGCGATTGTTTTCATTATGCTGAAGCACGGATAACTTACCCCACATGTAAATATTACTAAAGTTCCTTCACATTTAGATTATTTACTTTATATATTTACAAAATCCAGTTATGGATATTATTTCAATTAGAGACAACAGTTTTGTTATTGTTGCGTGTGACTAAAGTAACCAACCAAATGTCTACTAATGTTATAATTTATCAATGAATCATATGAAAAAAACAAAAACTAAGGTACTTAGATGGTTCAATGGGGTGTTTGAACGTCTGGCTAAAGTCCAAAAATCTTCCATGCATAAAACAAATCTAACTAATTCATTCAATGGTTTTTGGTATGTGCATATTTGCTATATTGCCTACCTTCAGGATATTAAATATTTTCATATGAGAAAATCTGATTGTAGGAAAATCGAAAATTAAAGAAAGAAAATTTTTAATCTTCTAATAAACTTTTATTTGGTATCTAGCCAAACAAAATTTTCTTCAATTTATTGCGCAAATTGATATTGTTCGCAGAAGAAAGAAAATTATTTTGATAATTAACTGTCGAAATTAGTAGTAAACATTATATGCATAGATTTTTTTTTAAAATGTTGAAGTTTTTTCTTGTCTTATATCTGCAGATTATATCCAATCAGAGATCTGAACATATTTATGCTAATTAATTTGGTAAAAATGCTACAGAAAACATAATTTCAATTGTAACAAATTAAAGTACTGTATGCGAATTTATTTATTTTCTGTCAATATTTCTAATTGTTATAACAGATGATCTCCAAAGTTAATAAATTTATTGCAAATACATACAAACTCCTCAATTAGTTTTTATTCTGAAAAAATTTTTGGGTTTTCATAGCGTAAAAAATTCTTACGACTGATCTTATCAAATTCGGATCTCTTAGAATTTGCAAATGTTCCTAGACATTTAATTGCTTTTAGTTGGACCTCTATCCAAAATATCGTGAAAATTGGATTAACGAACATAAACGTGACAAATTCTCTAGGGGAGCCCATACTAAACTAAAACGTTTTATTTTTATTTTTTATATTTAAGCTGTGTACTTGCGGCTCTCTATTTATTAGTTTGATTTCTATACATTGAAAAATGCCTAACAATGCTCTATAATAATTGAGCCCTCAAAAATTAAAAAAACCAAAAAGGTATAAGTGCAATTCTGAACATAGCCTTAGAAACATTTTAAAAACAAATTTATTAATTCATAAAAGACAATTGTAAAAATTAATGATGGCATTATAATAAGTTATTAAAACTAGTTTCTGTGAAATAAAACCGCTTAAAGTTGAGATTCCATATTAACCACCATTGATGAACATAATATAATTTTCATACAAAAATAATATTACACAATAAGCAAAACCACAGACTTTATTGTCCCAAAAGATGCAAATTAAGCAGTTAAAAGATTTTATGAAGAATTTCAAATAAACGAAAAAACGCTTTTTACTTGCGGTGTAAAAGTTTTACCTTAAACCACAAAATAACAAAAAGAACTCTTAAATATGTTTCAAATTATTTAAGATTTTATGATTGTAAAAAAAATTTACTGTTTCAGATTTTGGTTTAAGCAATTTCTGTAAACCAGAAGAGCTACTAAGGACTCATTGTGGATCACCCGAATATGCAGCACCCGAACTTTATATACGAGGAAGGTTATATGGCCCTGAAGTGGATATATGGAGCCTGTGTGTAGGATCACAAACTGTTTTCGTTTACTTCATTAAATTTACAAACACTTTCTGTTATAGAGGAGTCGTATTTTATGGTATGATTGTTGGCAAGCTTCCATTTCAAGTTCAAAAGAAGGGATTGACGCCAGATGAGAAACGAAAACAACTAATGGCTGAAACAAGTAATGGAATAACACTAAAACATAAAAAGGCTTTAATTTATAGTTCACATGGTTGGTAAATTTTATTTTAATAGCTCTATTTATATTTTTTTTTATGGTAAACCTGAAGGAAAAAAAATATATTTTATATTGTATCTTAGTTTTTCGGGATTTAATTGGAAAAATGTTAAATCCAAATTCAAATGAGAGGATTACAATGAAAAATTTGTTACAGCACTCTTGGTTATTTGGTCTAGAACAAATTGAGTTTTCTAGAGTTAGTCGATGTTGGCACAGAAAGGTAAGCATAATTTCAAATAAATAATCAATTATCAGATTATTTATTTAAACTTTAATAAAACTTAATATTATTCTTTAAGAATGTGAAATTGAACCTTTTAAGGAAATTATCAAGCCAATAAACAGTGAATAACAAACTTAGTTCTGTAGTTATTCAAATTCTCAAGTACAAAAACTTTCGAGAAATTCAAATATGTAACTTAAGGCAAGTTATACGAACGCAGTTTGTTGAAGAGTAATTTGTAACCTTATATGCTAGTAGATAAAATCTTTACAAGAGTTTTTAATGACATTAAATACTAATAATACAAAGATAAAAGAAATTTATCAAAATTTGCCAAAAAATAACATTAAGGAAGTAAATATAATAACTAAAGAAAAACATTCTGTAGAGTTACTAATAACTCATTAATTTGAATTAAACTCAATAAAAAACAGCACTCTTAAAAGAAACGCTTACTTTAGATATCCTAGTGTAATTTTCTTTGATTGATTCTTAACTAAGAAAAAAAGAATAATAACCGTAAAATTTTTAATACAAATTATGTGAGCAAAAACTATTGCTTAAATACGGCTCGACATTTTTCATAAAAATATTTGTTTTAATTTTTTGCTTATTTTACTTCGTATAGAAATCGTTCTTACGGTTTAAGTTTGTTATTCGAACGAGAACACTGTTTAATCACCGTTATAATTCCTTACAGAGGGTTTTAATGGTTTTTGCCACCTGCAATTGCTACATTTGCATGTTTGAAAGGCACCGATCTTCGAATAATTTTGCACAGACTTTTTTTCAAAACCTGAAATCATTTTGCTTATAAAAAAAAAAAATACCTATTATAAGCTCGACAAAATCATCCTTCAAATTTTAGATTGAGATTTAAACTGAATAAAAAACTGCTTTAAAAATTTGCAAGGAAATCACAAATTGAGGCTTAGCTCTCAGGTTTATCACTTGTAAGAAAAGAGTTTCAAAGTTAAGCAGAGCTAACAATAAATAGTGCAAATGATTTTACCTCGAAGGACGAAATATTTTTAAAAATGCTATTTACTAATTGTGGTCACATTGGAAAACTTTAAAGCAAAATAAGGATTAATGAATGAATAAATTAAAATTATGTAATATGAATCCTAAATTTTTTAGTTTATAGATAAAAAAGAACTAAAATGTGTTGCTAAACTACAAATTTCTGCTTAAAAAATTTGTTGTTATATCTTATTGCGATATCTTATTATATTATTTTTGTTTGTTTTTTAAACAATAAAAATCAAAAACGTTATTGATTATGTCCATTAAACTTGATAATTATATATTTCATAATTTTAGCACAGTTTTGAGTACTTTGATAATATTCCATAATAAAAATTCCATTTAGAATAAGCCTAAAGACTTAAAATTAATTTAATTTTGCTTAATATTATTTTGTAAATTTTGTTTTACATTTTATTTTTCTACAGACAATTGCGAAAATCGCAAAGGCCTTAGAAATTAAAGATGAAAAGGTTTTAGCATATCTTAAGAAAAATGGTTACGGACCATTAGGAGGAATATATAACATAGAAAAATTAAAATATTATACAAAATTATATGAATACCGTCACTCAATTCCGAATTCTTTGAAAAGAAAATTAAAATTAGTAAAGGTTAATCAATTATTTATATTTTTAATTGATAATATTAAACATTTCTTAAAATTACAGAGTATATCGAGTAATACAAAACAACGTAAAGAAAAAATTTTAAAAACAAAGAGCCGAGAAAACAATTCAAATAATTACAATCAAATATTACAAAATACTGAACAACCAAAAAAAGATCTTCAATTTAGGAAAAATGAAAAAACTAATATTAGTTTACCAGTGAAGACATTAAATAAAACCCCAAAAAATCAGGAAAAAAATCATATTACACCCATCAAAATTAAAAATAAATATTCAACTAATATTGAATCAAAATTAGATACAATTCTTGATCAAAAATTACTCAAAGTATTTAATACATACAAAAAACAAAAACGTCAGAATATAACAAATAATAAAATATCTGATAGAAAAATCAATGTTGTAAAAAATTTAGTCAAAAATGAAATTGATAAATCAAATATAGAAAAATATACACTTGATGCTATTCAAATGGATTCTGAATATATAAAAAAAAATCATCATCATCATCACAAATCATTTATGGAAAAAGATATTACTTCAAAAAATTTAATGTACCATTTATATACCGAAGAAATACGAAAATTAATTACTAAAACTCGTTGAGTAGTTCTATAAAAACAAAAAGAAAATTTAATGAGTAATTATTTTTTTATAGTGAATATTTAGTTAAAAATTTCATCAGACATTCTTTTTTTGCTTTAGGTATCATTTTAATATCAATAATAGTTTTTGCAAAAAATTTGTGAAGTTTATTAAAAAATAATATTTCTAAAATTTTTTATTGATTTCTTGTTTTGATGATAATATTAATCAAATTTTAAGTTTGCAAGTCTATTATAAAGCACTTAAATCAAGTTTTTATATTTTCAGAACTAGTTACCCTATTTCCATGATATCCTTCTGTACCAGAAATATATTTTTTCTTATTTTATACACTTTCTGCAAAACAAATTTCTACTGCTTGTAACTTTGCTGATAAAATATTTCTTCTAGTTGTTTTTGCATTTATAGTGAAGTTCTTTTTATTTTTTTTGATCAACATAAAAATTAGATATTTATTTCTTTTTTGATACATTGTCAATCTATACGTTACAAAGCAAAGGAAAAATAAAAACAAACTTTTTTTAACATTACAATAACTATGTTCGTTGATCGCTTTCCTTTGCTCCCAACATTATGTGCTTTAACTTCTTAAATACATTAAATTTTCGGTTGAAATTTGTACAGCATATTTTTGAAAAATGTTGCTTTCAAAATATGAAAGAAAAACCGATTTTTTTTAAAACGTTTTGATAACAATTCAAGGTCTTTAAAATGCATCAAACCCTATATAGATGTTGCCTATAATAGAATACATGTACAATATTTAAAATAAAAAAAAGAATCATTACCTCCTGAACAGGCCATTTTTTTATTTAATTTTTATTTTCAATTATATTTTATATTCAGTATTAAATACAAATTGTAAATAATAATTGCAAACAAAAATTTTACCGAAACAAAAATTGGCAGCTAGCTTGACATTCGACATAACTTTCGTTTAGTTTATGAACACTTCCTTGGGTTAAACTAACCCAAGTGGGTTGATTAAAAAAACACACCCTATGATATCAAAAGTTTAAAGTTTTCATAATTAATCATTTTTTATTAAAAGTTCAACTTCATGTTATTATTACTATAAATTATATATTTAGTCAAAAATGATACAAGTCCGGGCAAATGAATGTCCGACGTCTACTAGGGCCTTTATAGTAGTTTGAGGTGCAGTTATACTCAATTAGAGTATTTACATTGAGGCCGGCAATTGTCAATTTCTATGGTAAGCGGAGGTGAAAGGTAAGACGGAGTTTCCAAATTTGAATCTTGAATGAATAACTGACGTCAACACATATTCACATATTTAAGTGGAGAGAGATGGGGGAGAGTGGGGAATATTTTCAAATCAGATTTGACAGATGCCAGCCTCAATGTAAATACCCTCAATAGCTTTTCTGAGTTTGACATTTTGATTGAAAATATATATATAACTTATGTTTTCTAACTATATAGTTTAGAGCTACAATGCCTCCTCTACACAATCGGCAAACTATGCAATTCTAGCAAATACGCGAATATGTGGATGGGTGTATTTGCTTAGTTTGTTAATAAGTTAGTGCTAAGTTCGCTTTGTAGGCGAACTTTATACAAATTCACACAACACAAACGTCAAAAATAACGAATTCAAATACGAAAATGATCTTTTCTTTAAAAAAATTAAATAAATCAAGCTTATTAATAGTTTAAGGCATTTTTGTAAAACTTTTCTATAATGTAATTATAAATAATATTGTGATTCTGATTAAATACACGAATGTATGAATGGATGCGCTAGCGAAGACGCCAAATAGAACGAACTTGACATTTGACGAATGTGTGGAGGAGTCATAAAAGCGCCTATAATTCTGCTTCCCAAAATGATAATGGAGACAGCCATAGGGGCTATTCACTAATTTTTCCAAGTCGTCAAATAGCTCTCTAGTTCAATGTAAAGTATACGGAAATGGCCATTTGTAAGTAAATTTTTAAACATGTTTTGCAGCATTCATATAGCTTATAATCAACAAACAACTTCATTGAAGAAAAACAAAATAAATAAATCGGTATAAAATTTATTGCAGTTAATATCTATAGGGCGTTACTAATTTTTGCTTGATTTTTTTGCAATCTTTAAGAACTGTCATTGTCAAAAAATTCAGACAGGTTAAAAAGTCCAAAGTAGTTTTTAATTTAGTTCTTAACAGATTTCTGTATATATATAGACGACTTTTAAAAATATGATTAAAATAAATCTCACAAAAGTAAATCGTATTAATGTATAAGTTTCAGTATTAATTAAAGAACTAGTTTATATTCGTGTATAATAACATTTCAATGGATTCACGTAAGTAATAATTTGCTTAGCCGGGCTTACCATAATTTAAAAAAATAATAAAACTAAATTTCAGAAAAATTAATTTATAAGCATATTTTAGTAATTATCTAGTCTTAAAAATTATTTTTAGTTAGTCGGGAATATATATAATTTGTTTTCAAAACAACATATGATTTAACCTAACACAAATTAGCTTCATTTGACCTTGAGCTCTTATTGGTCCAAACAGGGCTCGCGCCACACGTGTACGCACATATAAGTTCAGATGAGGTGATTTGACTGCATTGATAGGAAGGGGTGTTAACCGCAATAAATATCTTCTACAGGATTTCTTCTTTTTTTATTTATTTTTTGGAAGAGGAATATTGATCTACACATTTATTTTTGTGTGTGTTAAATTTTTAAAAATTAGTTTTAGCCGTTATTTGTTTCTATATTTCAATTAACAGGCTATTAATTATTTCTTTTACAGAAAAGAAAATTATATATAAAACTCAACAAGTGATTGCAAAAATTAATTTCTACTTAATATAAATTATGAGTATAGTATGTTATATGAATACCGCCGAGATACATATTCTGTATTTAATTTTAAGAACTTATATACTGTATTTAAATTTTATGTCTTCCCAATAGCAAAGTAGAGATTTATCAGTAATAAAATATAACTCCTTTCAGATATACCGGCTATTTTTTTAAAGAAGAAAAAAATAATTCATTCATAAAATTACTTTAAAATTCATCAGAGGCTGTAGTCATGTATAAATTATCCTAAAGATTAAGAGATTTTTATCTCATTATTCAAATCATGCAATCTGCAGCTTTTGCAAAACAAAATAAAAACATTAAGGTGCAAAGTTATATTATTGCTTAGTAATTGTATATAAAAATCATAATTTAAATTTAAACTTTTTTGATTGAAGACCGGCTTATTCGAGCCAAGATATTTGATTAAAATAAGTTTTACCTCTCATACAAACATATTTGGCAGATACATCTGAGCTTATATATGACCAAAGACCAGTTTTTACTAGCTTAAACTTTTTATCATATAGAACTTATGTTGAAAACCTAAGTTTAGCGACAACCAGACTTATTCTGCCTGTCAACTTCAGATACTTGAAGACGAGTACTGTTGAAAAATACCACATTATTTTGTGTTAACATTTCCATTTATTCTGATATGTATTATATAATACCAATCCAAACACCAATCTAAAACTTTTGGTAGATGATAATATTTAGAATATTTCTACAATTGATAAGGAAGTAAACTTTCAAATTGTTTCTTTAATGAGCCTTAAACCAGCTAAGTAGGTTCTCGCCTACTTTAATCACGGGTTCACGGATGCACGTATTCTTTACTGAGGCTTTTTGTTGTCGCGAAATCCATATTTAAGAACAAATTAATTAAAAATAGTATTTATGAGCAAGAATATTATTTTTAATTTAATAAAAGAATTTTTTGAATAAATGTGCGTCTTGCAATTAAAGCACGTAAATATTTTTTTAGATCTAGTAAACTCCAAAGAAATTAACTTTTTTTTATCTATGTTAGAATTAGTTTTATTTGCAGATATGATCAACTCATCAATTTGGCTAATTATTTTATTTACCTTACTCAAAAGCCTTGTTTCTTCAGTATTTAGAAAGAAGAATCTGATTTGAATATAATTAATTTTATATAAAACAATTTAAAAAAAAAATTTCCCTCAAAGTATATATATTTTTTATTATTGATGTAGTTGTGAGACCTCACCTCACCTTGCAATAGTATATAATGAGAAATTATTTGCTAGCATTATCTCTTTGCACAAAATTACTCAAAATTTTTAAACGTAAGGTCATACTTACATTTTTTTATATACTTTTGAATAATATGTTGCAAGTGTGTAGCAGTTTGGGAAAAAAAAGACTTGTTCAATTAAAATTAACTATTATTATTTTATATTAATATTTTACAAAATCCTTATATAATCTTTTCGCGGTTTTTATAAAAAAAAAAGTAATTGTTTTTAAGTAAATATATATAATTGAAGGTATGAAGAGAAGACATGTGATAGGAATGTGCTCACGGATTGACCTATTGACCGTCGATAGATATTGTTTCGCATTGAGTGCAAGATTTTCATTGGCAGTTAGTTAATTTGTGGCAGTGTTATTTGTTTCGTTATGGTGTTAAGATAGACAAAAATTAAAATATAAAGTCTTATGTTAAGGTTATTGGAATTATTTAACATAAATCAAATGTTGTTTTTTTTTTTGTGTTTTAGTGTCTATAATTTGTTTTCAATTTATTTAGTAATTTCCTTCTTTTTTTTGTTTATAAATAATTTTTTGAACCATGAAAGTTTTCATGAAAACTCTTAGTGTTTAAAATTTAGTGGCATGAATAAAATAATTGCTTTTTTAATTTGATTAAAAACAAAAAAACTATTTTATTATAGTTTTCAAATTTCCCGCATAGAACTGTGTGATACAATTTCTTTCTATTTTGAATTATCACTTTCCATATAAGAGTATATAGGACTTAAAAAAATTATGCCAATTTAAAAACTTTTTATTAGCTATATTCCATACCAAGCCTTAAAAATTATCTTTTCAATAAATTGCTGCAATCCAAAGTAAAATATTTTTCTATCAAGAAAACAAGTTCGAGGTTGTTTCCTAATAAAATCTTGTTTGAGTGTAATAAACTTAAAACTAAAATCCATGCTTCAAATAATATAATGCGATTTTTATTTTTTGTGTGTATTTTAAATGGTTTTTACTAGTTAATTAGGTATTGCTTTAGTGTTTTTGTTTCATTCGATTTAGTTTAAAGCTTATAACCAAGTTAGTGGCCATTGTATCGTCATAATTTGCTGTGTCATTGAATAAAAAATTGCCAATTTATAAATAAGCTAATTATGGGAACACCAAAATTATATAAATTATATTCTTAGTAACATCTTATGAACGAAGCAATATTAAAAATTTTTCGAAGTTATTAAATTTGTTATTTTGTTTTTTTTTTTTTGTTTTTCATTTAAAAAATGAAGCTCTCTTGTTTATAAAATAAAAAAACACAAAAATGGGCTTTTATAGGTTATATTAGAATGTGTTAAAAAAGAATAATATCATGTTATTTCCTTCAATGGCCCTCAAAAATTTTGAATTAAGTTTTATAAAACATTTATTTTCAATTTAATAAGTTTTAAAATAAATGTAAACGTTCTACACACCAAGTTTATTTAGAAAATTTAAGACCCTTCCATATATTTTGCCATTTATCCTGTATCCTGGCTAAACTTATATTATGAATAATGGAACATATTTAAATATCCTGAATTTCTAATGATGGGATGGACATTGATGTCAGAATAACTTCATGTACATATTAGAAACAGAAAATTATAAAATTTTTAAACTTTAATCGATCAAATTTACATTAATTTAACATAGAATAGACAATATACAAACAAAAAATTTGGACTAAATCCTAAAGCCTCGTTCAGATCAAAGTGATAGAACTATTTTTACTGGGTGTATCAAAATCTAGTTGAAAAGTTATTTTGGAATGGAGGATTTGTTGATTATTAAGGGGTTTTTGTTTATTATTGTTACTTATGCTTAAATACTGTTAATCTTTTGTTGTTTATTGTTATTTTTAGTGTTGATTTATGTGTCTTACTATTAACTTCTTTTTACAGAAGCTTAATTAATGCTCTCTTTATATGTATGGGTTGTTTTGTGAATATTTTAGTAATATATTATTTTTCGCTTGGCCTGATGAATGCAAGCTAATAGCGGAAATGGCACTAAAATATTATTTATTAAAAAAGAAAAAGAATATAATATTAACATAGGCATTTAAAGTGGGTGAAATGTAGATTTTGCGATGAGGTCAAAGAAACGTTTAGTTATTTGATTGTGTGCGTTAATGTGAACGAAAGAGAAATAAGAAATACTTGTGTTTCATATGAAAAAAACGAAATATAAATAAGCAACCCCAAACTATCTTTACTGATTACATCACAAAACGTAAAAAATAACAGCAGCAAAAAGGAACTAAAAATAAAAGAGCTATTCTTAAGCTACTAATTAAGTATTGATAATTTGACGCCATTCTGAAATCTATTCTCTATTTTCTACAATGTATGGGCACCTTTACACAATTTATGAATTAATATGTTTAACTATAAAAACAAATTTTGTAATCTTTCGATAATCTACTTCATTTTCCTAATTCAGTTTAAAACTATTTAGCTGTTTTTTCCTTTTTTTAATTTTTTGCTGATATTGATTATATTTTTCTCTAGCGGCTCTAGAAAAGACAATAATTTTCAATCCGTTTCATATTAGACTGTAATGTTTTTAACTAATTCAAAATTATTTATTAATAAAGTCATCAAAAAATTGATTAATTGATTGTAATTATACAAGAGCTTGACTTCTGAGTTGAAAAAAAAATATTAGTACCATAGCTTAAGTCTTTTTATTTATTTTCAAAGCTTAAAAATAATCAAAAGAAGATTTTTTATTTAAACTGTAATACAAGTATAAATATGTTTATAATTAAATGTATAAGCTGCTTTTAATCAGTATAATTTTGAACCTTGTTCAAGATAATTTACAAAATTATTTTATAAGAGGGTTTTCTATAAATAACAAACTTAGCCTCTAATAATTTACCCTGTTGCTATGAACATAAATAATTCAAAAAAATTATACAAAAATAAAATTTTTACAAACACACAATGGAAAAATTCTCTGCTATGATTAATTTGGTTCCTTTGAAGAGGGGCTAATTCTGTTAAACTTTTCCTCTATTTACAAGATAATTAATTCAAATAGTTTTTCGAGAAATGGTTTAGCACATAAAAATAATAAAATTCTACTTTCATGGTTAGGAGAGGCAACGCCAGATCTATGAACTATTTAAACCGCTGAAAAAAAATGTTGTGGGGCCACCTATTCTCCTGTAAAGTTATAAAATGGTGCATTATAAAAGTTTTTTTTTCTTGGATTGTCGTCCGAGGTAGGACCCCAATTTGCGCCCTCCCTAGATCTAGGGATGCAGGGAGGTTAGAGGTTTAAATTTCAAAGCAATCAGCCAACTAAATATAAGGCTACCGTGATCATTGAATTATTAACCGTGATTTCGAGAAAAACACGTTTAAATTTTTAAATTACTAAAAAGTAGTTAAAAACTTTGTTTTAACTTACATTTAATTCTCTATTTCGAGGCCACTACAAAAAATTCTTTTGTTTTCTCAACGATTAATGGAGCTTTTTTATAATGACTTGGAAATTTTGTAAGAATATTATTTTTTTGAAATTTTTCATCCTTTAATCACCGGTTATCTAAAAGTGCATTTTGTCAAAATCGTACAAAAACGTACAAGTAAATATTCTCCTTTTATATTATAGATGATAAATTCTAGTTTAACTTATACAACAGATTATGGCTGCTTAACCAGTTGAGTCAATTATTTGTTTTAAAAAAATGCTTCCCGCATAATGCATTGTCAGCATATTTAAGTAGCTTTTTTCTTTTATTAAGTTTTATTACTAAAAGATTACGAAATTAAACGAAATGCTAACAATTCAAAAAAAAACATAAACAATTATATCTTGCTCTTACTTTCTTTCTAGTCATATGATATCTTATAAAATATTTAAAATAACTTAATTATTTAACTTATATAAAAAACAATCCACCGTTTGCTAAAATTTATTGCACTTAATAAGAATTAATTGTTCTTAGTTCACATCTATGATTTTTGTTATATTTTTTTTAAGCATCTTTATGTTTATATTCATTACTTGCTTAGGAAGGATTCTTAATCGTAAATTGAGTATGAAAAAAAAAAATTCAATTGTGTTATTAATTAATATATTTTATATTTTATTTGATTTAGAAAAATCAGTTGAAATAGACGATAAAATAAGGAAAGTAAAATTTTCAAGTGAAAATCTCGTGTATGAAAACGGTGTTGAAGAAAATAGTTTAAACGAAATAATGAATAATCCAGAACGTCCAAGTTTTTTGGTAAAAATTTTAGATTTAAATTTTCAATTTACTTATATTTATTGTAACTTATTCAAAAAGGTTGGGGATGATATGGATAATAGCTTGTATGATTCAGCTGAAGCAATTGATGTTTTCCCCCAGAAAATTTCCATCAATATGAAACAGAATGGCGATATACACGAAAAGCGTCAACGATTAAGGTAAGCTCAAGTTTTAGGATTTAATTTATGTAATAATAATAGAAGTACATTCATAATGTAAAATGGCTAGCAGAATTACTAGTGCATTTTTTCTATTAACTGATTTGGCGTACAATTAAAAATTAAATATTGTATCAGAATAATAACCGAAGAGCTAACTAATTTTTCAGAAAAAGTTGTATGTAAAGACTAAAAATTTGCTAAATCTTAGGTTTATATTACCTGGATACGTGTTAAGCATCTGCCAGCTGAATTCTTTTCATGAAAATTGTGCACTTTTGATGCATTACATATTACATCTCGCAAAGACATTACAAAATTTAAAATTATACAATCAAATTGTTAGCAATTTGTGGCGAATGTCATGTTGCGTGGAAAAATAATTTTATATTTTATTCTAAAATAAAATATTAAAAGCGATATAATTTGTAGAAGATTTTAGTTCGAGCAGACTATGAATTACGTTTATCTGCTTGACATTTTGACAGTTGTTAGTTCTATTAATAATTTTATTTAGTCAATTAGATATAAATTTCTTGAATATTTTATGTATATAGGGAGGAATTGATAAATTATTTTAAATAGTGTAACGTGCATAATTTTTCGACGGAATCGGGTTATCAATCTATTGTAGTTACATCTAGCCAATTTTTTGTTACTGCTGTCTGATTGTGTTGAGCATATCACAAGAATATTTTACTGATTTTATTAGTGTTGTGAGGTACCACTAAATTTTCAATTATTTATTAATATCTTCTTATTGTATTTTTAATTTATTTTAAATTTATTATCAGCTGACGTTAAGTTATCAAAATTATTTAATTTTAAATTTTTTCATATTGACACAATAAATGTTAATAACAACTCAAAAACTAAACTGAAAAAAAAAACCGAAAAATATATAAAACACAAAAAACTAGAGGTTAAGCTGAAGCTGCACACGTTTTGCTTAAAAAGTACATTTTAATAATAGTAATAAATTAACTAAGTTAAAATTGTACTAGACATATCCAATAAAGGATGCCATTTATAAAGAAAAAAATTGCAATAAAAAAAATAAGTGATCATGATTTGAGATTGGCTAGAAAATAAAGCTGTCAAGTGCATTTTAGTAAAAAACAAAACAAAAAATGAAAATATTATATAATGTTACATTTTATTTTGCATTAGTTCTTTTTTCCAGGTAAATTGTAAAATTACTTTTTACGACAGAAGAGAGGGGGTATGATTTAAGGCAATTTGACTTATACAGGCGTCTTAGCTTTTTTTCTTTGATAACTACTAAAACATTATTTGCCAATAAAGGGGGTCAATCTCGCTGATATCACCCCTATTTATATAACTGTTATTTATTGTATAATATTAAGGGAAATTATTATTTATTCTGACTGATGAGAATCAGGTGGAAATGAGATTTTGTATCTTGCTTAAAAATTTTAAGAAGTTCATTTAACTTAAAATATCAGTTTTAAATTTAATTTAGTAGAAACCGGTTAATACGACATCAAGGGGACCATTATTTTCGGTCGTAATAGCCGATAGTCGTAAAAAGCGGAACCATTATTTTTTACCTAAAAATGTAGCAAGGTAAAGTTTTATAAAATTATTGGCATAAGCATAAGTGTATAAGTTTTAAGAAAACTTTTAAAAAAATTAAGCCGATGTGTTAAGCGTTGCGTATGGCATCAAACTGACAGAAGTCATTCACTGGGATGAAAAGTTACAGTCAAAATTCCCAATAACTTTTTCAGAGTCGCGTCACTGTAATACTCACTCAAAATTCGATGTTTTTCAGAATCAAAATGAAGTCACAGCCCTTGTGTTTAGTGCTCCATGTCTACAGTAATTTGCTGTACTATTTTTTTTATTTCATTTAACGACTATACCATATCTAGTGCAGACATGCCTACAGTGAATTTTTTAAAAATCTATTAGCGACTATTGACTATAAAGAGATTCCTTTAACTGAGCTACACGTTTACTAATTATGAATATAATATTTCTGAAAATAGACACACAAAACAGTTTTTCCTAAATAAGTATTTATTTTATATATTTAATCCGATCTTTTTATTACATAACCTCCCTTCAATCGAACAAAATAAGCTTAAAGTATAACAAAAAACTTAAATTTTCACTAAAAATCTATTTTAATTAATAAAGTTCATTGACCCATTATGCAATAACCTCTTACGCATGACGAATTTATTACTCTAACCGCAATTCCTTAATGATCAACACACTTGTCAGTTATTTAAATCAGAACAGAATTCGATTTATATGTTGCATACATTTTTACATTATTATTGTGATTACTTTTCTTACGGAGTGGAATGGATCATCTTTAATCGATGAATTTTTTACATTTATTTCTTCTAAATATTATATTCCCTTTCTTTCATTATTTTAAACATGATACTTACTGACTCGTAATTAATTTTGGTATTGCTTCCAGAAAGTCGAGTTGTTTAATTTTAATTTTATAAATGGATGAACAAAAAATATAACACGAAACGAGTTTTTGTACTAGTTATATAACTTAAGCTTAAACTCACAGGCAGATAGCTTATAATTTTTTTTCTTCCCCTTTTTATTTTTTGTTTTACTTTCTCAGCACTTTTTATTCAAATATCGCAAATTATTCAACTTATAAAATTTATAATCCTATAATCTTCATCGAGTAACGAACTCACAACAAATGGTTTACCAGAATTCTGTACTTTAATAGAATCCAAATATTGGTAAATATTTGTATTTTTTGAGTTGCTGAAATAATTAGCCCAAGGTAGCAAAATAGCAACGCATCAACATCAAAAAAAGGTTATATACTTCGTTTAATATGGAATGTTGAAATTAAATAGTAAAGGTGTCAAGTGGTTACCGAATCTTAAACACGATTGATACACCTTGGCAGTAACTTTACATTGAAAATAAAAAGAAAATATTAAGAGTGGAAATGGATTTGGTAACGTACCATGTCAGCTTTATACGTAGCTTCAACAAACTTTCATTGGTCATTTATGATCGTTCGTCGTTTGAAGTAGGCAGACAAAAAAAATTGTTGTTTTTGTTTCAAAATATCTTTTCGGAGTAATTAAAAAAAGAAAGTTATTACTAAATAGTTATGAAATTTTGTGGTCGTTTTTTGTCTTAGAAAACTCATAAATTAAATTTGTTTATTTTATGTTGCTATACAAATGATTTGCTATTTTTCAATTATAATATTATTATGTATCAGTGATTAATTATAAAATTATTTTGAATAGCATAATTGTATATTGTCCTTGAAAATGTTAAAAAGACGTGCTAGTAAACGTTTTGTTTTAATTGAAAGTGGGGAACAAAATGCTTGGGATTCGTCTGTTGACAATGTGTCCACAGAAAATTCTGTTGTTTTTAATGATACAACTTCAAATACTGAAACTGAAAAAAATCCTCTGCCAGATGATAAACGATTTTTATCAATAAAAGATATCCGATTATTATCGATAAAAGGCTCAATGAAGTAGTACCAGTGAAATATATTTTAAATTATTAAAAAAAAACTGAAATATTAAATTTAATTTCAGGCCAAGTATGTCCCGTGGTACAGGATTAGGTCAAGATAGATATCAAGAACGTGATTTTATAATAGCTACACCAGAAGAATTTGTTAAAAAATTTAATGGTACACGAGTTATTAATCGAGTTTTAATAGCAAATAATGGAATAGCTGCTGTTAAATGTATGCGTTCAATACGACGTTGGAGCTATGAAATGTTTAAAAATGAAAGAGCTATACGTTTTGTAGTTATGGTAATCATAAATATCTCTTTTTTTATTGAAATTTTTTTCTATAATATATTTACCATTTATTTAATTAAGGTTACCCCAGAAGATCTTAAAGCAAATGCCGAATATATAAAAATGGCAGATCATTATGTACCTGTTCCAGGTGGATCAAATAATAATAATTATGCAAATGTTGAATTAATTGTTGATATTGCAATAAGAACACAAGTACAGGTTAGTATAAAATAATTATAATTTTAGTTTTTGTTGTATATAAATTTAGTTAATTTAAAAAGGCTGTATGGGCAGGATGGGGTCATGCATCTGAAAATCCAAAACTTCCGGAACTATTACATAAAGAAGGAATAGTATTCCTTGGTCCACCAGAACGTGCAATGTGGGCATTAGGTGATAAAGTTGCATCATCAATTGTTGCACAAACAGCTGATATACCAACTTTACCATGGTCTGGCTCGGAATTAAAAGCACAATATAGTGGAAAAAAGATAAAAATTTCTAGTGACTTATTTGCTCGTGGCTGTGTTTCTACTGTAGAACAAGGTCTTATTGCCGCAAAAAAAATTGGTATTTAAAATAATCCTATTATTTAAGTATTTAATTTTGATAAATATTTATTTTCTTTTTTTGTTTTTATTTTATTATTTGAGGATTTCCTGTAATGATTAAAGCATCAGAAGGTGGAGGTGGTAAAGGGATACGTAGAGTAGATCTGGCTGATGAATTTCAATCACTTTTTAGACAGGTTTTTCAATTTGTTTTGTTTTTTTAATTATTGAAATCATATTCAAAATTTTAAGGTTCAAGCTGAAGTACCCGGTTCACCAATATTTGTTATGAAATTAGCTAGAGGTGCACGACATTTAGAAGTTCAACTTTTAGCTGATCAATATGGAAATGCCATTAGTCTTTTTGGTAGAGATTGTTCTATACAAAGGCGTCATCAAAAAATAATTGAAGAAGCTCCAGCTATAGTGGCTCAGCCAGAAATTTTTGAAGATATGGAAAAGGTAAATAAATTTGTTGCTATATTTCTGTAAACTTTGACAGTAGAATTTCTTTTATTATTAACGTTTAAATGTTTAAAGTTATATAATTTGTATTCTTATATGGGGTCTTTTATTTCACATAATCTCCACATTTATACTTTTTTAACATTTTTTAATATATTTTAAACATTTTTTGAAACAATATTTAATTCTACGTTTTTAAATACATAAAAAAAAAGTTAGAAATGTAAATAATTTAAAGTCTTGCCACTCGTTAACGTTTCAATATTTCAGAGTATAAAGTATTTATCTCCTCTCTTATTTAATGTTGTAGTTTTTACTTTTTACTGAACGATTTTCTTAATTCTATAGACAAAACTCTTTATTTTTTATAATTATAAACTTTTTATATATTTTTAGTAATTATTTTTCTGTTTATTTTTTTAATAGGCAGCTGTTCGATTAGCAAAAATGGTTGGATATGTAAGTGCTGGAACAGTAGAATACCTTTATGATTCAGAAGGCCAATATTTTTTTCTTGAACTTAATCCACGATTGCAAGTTGAACATCCATGTACAGAAATGATAGCAGATGTCAATTTACCAGCCTGTCAGTTACAGGTATTGATATCCCAAAGAAAATAAAACTTTTAGATCTTATTAACTTCGTATACTTTGGTAGATAGGAATGGGAATACCATTATACCAAATAAAAGATATTCGTTTATTGTATGGTGAATCTCCGTGGGATAGTACTATTATAGATTTTGAAAATCCTTTAAATAAACCATGTCCTTGGGGACATGTAATAGCTGCTCGTATTACATCTGAAAATCCTGATGAAGGATTTAAACCTAGTTCTGGAACTGTTCAAGAATTAAATTTTCGTTCAAGTAAAAATGTTTGGGGATATTTTAGTGTTGCAGCCTCAGGAGGCCTACATGAATTTGCTGATTCTCAATTTGGACATTGTTTTTCATGGGGTGAAAATCGACAACAAGCAAGAGAGTTAGTCATATTTACATTTTTAAAAAAAAATATCTATTACTTAAATCAATTCTTTTATTGTTTTTTTTTAGAAATTTAGTTATTGCATTAAAAGAGCTCTCTATTCGTGGAGATTTTCGAACAACTGTTGAATATTTAATAACACTCTTAGAAACCAATAGCTTTTTAGATAATAGTATAGATACTGCTTGGCTGGATGCATTAATAGCTGAACGTGTTCAATCAGAAAAACCTGATATTTTACTTGGTGTAATGTGTGGCTCTCTACATATAGCAGATCGGCAAATAATTGATGCATTTACTAGCTTTCAAATTTCTTTAGAAAGGTAAATTTAAAATTATTTCTTATTATTATAATCTGTATGTTTTTTTTCCTTCATAAATATTTCAGAGGACAAATACAATCGGCAAATACCCTTACAAATGTAATTGATGTTGAACTTATTAATGATGGAATTAAATATAAAGTTCAAGCAGCAAAAAGCGGATCTAATACATATTTTCTTTTAATGAATAATTCCTTTAAAGAAGTAGAAGTTCATCGTTTATCAGATGGTGGAATGTTAATTTCTTTAGAAGGTGCAAGTTATACAACATATATGAAAGAAGAAGTAGATCGTTATCGAATTGTTATCGGTAATCAAACATGTGTTTTTGATAAAGAAAATGATCCATCGTTATTAAGAAGCCCTTCAACTGGAAAACTTATTAATTTACTTGTAGAAGATGGATCACATGTTAGTAAAGGGCAAAAATATGCTGAAATAGAGGTAACTTTATTGCATTTAATAAATTTGTAATTTAATAATTACAATGAATTGTTTTGGCTAATTGTCTCATAATGATTACAACATTATTATTCTACACAATTAATTTCTAATTATACGAAAAAATAATTACTCTTGAAGTATTCCTGGAATATTCAAATTTTTAGGATAGAATAAAATTTAACTATTATTAAAAATGTTCCATTGAGCTCATCAAGCAAAACATATCCATTATGTCTCATCGATTATTCAATTTCATTTTTGAACGATTAATTAAGTTAACCATTTCCAACCACTACTTCTATGGTTTTTGTATGGAAATTTTAGGCAAAACTAGATTTACAATAAAGTGTCAATAAAATAATTCAAATTAAATAGTAAAATAAAATAACACGTAATATTTATTAAAATATGTTGAAGAACCATTTGACATTTGCTTGGCACTTGTTTGGCATTTTTTTGTTTTCTAAACAACAACAAAAAAATCAATTTTACTTTTATTATCATGAAAAACCTTAGTTAATATTTTAAAATTCGATTTTTTCAATTTCATATTGACTTCCCACGGACACAGATTCAAAGCTCTATTATCAGTAAAGAATGATTATCAAGGATTAGTTAAGAAAAATCTTTTATATAACCCTAATGCAATTAACCTGCGCAACTGTTGGTAGAAAAAAATTTATAAAGTTATTCCTTTATAGTTAGTTGATAAAAATAAAATATCCCTTACGATGTTAAGTTTAATTAGGAATTAAATTACCTTCGTTATATATTTTTAAGTAATTATGTTATTTTTAATTATCTGCTACATTTTATCCAAGCTAGACTCAATATTATCTAAAATATAATTAGGTTATGAAAATGGTCATGTCTCTTACTTCTCAAGAAGCTGGAACTGTTACATTTGTTCGACGACCTGGAGCAGTTTTAGATGCAGGATCACTTATTGGCCATTTAGAGCTAGATGATGCAACCTTGGTGACTAAAGCTCAACCATATAAAAAACCATTTCCTCATTTTGAAAATTCAAGTGTTCCAGAAAAGCTAAATCGTGTTCACAACAGGTATAAAATTTTAAAATTTAGTAAATTTTTTTAAAAATTTTAAATTTTAATAATTTATATAGTTTTAAATCAATTCTTGAAAATACACTTTCTGGCTATTGTTTACCTGATCCATATAATGCACCAAGATTACGAGAAGTTATAGAAAAATTTATGCAAAGTTTACGTGATCCCTCATTACCTTTATTAGAACTTCAAGAAGTTATAGCTTCAATTTCGGGTCGTATACCATTATCAGTTGAGAAAAAAATACGTAAACTTATGGCATTATATGAAAGAAATATAACTAGTGTTCTAGCCCAATTTCCATCACAACAAATAGCAAGTGTAATTGATAGTCATGCAGCAACATTACAAAAACGTGCTGATCGAGATAATTTCTTTTTAACAACACAAGGTATTGTTCAATTGGTACAACGTTATAGAAATGGTATACGTGGTAGAATGAAAGCAGCTGTACATGAATTATTACGACAATATTATGATGTAGAATCTCAATTTCAGCATGGTCATTATGATAAATGTGTAGCTGTTATACGTGAAAAAAATAAAGATAATATGTTAAACGTTGTTAATACAATATTCTCTCATAGTCAAGTAGCTAAAAAAAATCTTCTTGTAACATTATTAATTGATCATCTTTGGGCTAATGAACCAGGTTTAACTGATGAACTAGCAGCTACATTAAGTGAATTAACATCATTAAATAGAGCAGAACATTCTCGTGTAGCATTACGAGCTAGACAAGTTTTAATAGCTGCCCATCAGCCAGCTTATGAGTTAAGACATAATCAAATGGAATCAATATTTTTATCTGCAGTAGATATGTATGGTCATGATTTTCATCCAGAAAATCTTCAAAGATTAATATTATCAGAGACATCAATTTTTGATATTTTACATGATTTCTTTTATCATTCAAATCGTGCTGTATGCAATGCTGCTCTTGAAGTTTATGTAAGACGTGCGTATACATCCTATGAGCTAACATGTCTTCAACATCTTGAGCTATCTGGGGAAGTACCATTAGTTCATTTTCAATTTTTATTACCTACCGCACATCCTAATAGGTATTTTTAATTTAATTTTAATTTAACACAAAATATATTCTGAAACTATTCGAATATAAGAGCACCTCAAGATGGAAGTGATGAATTCACTATTGAAACTTTTATGAGAACTGGTTGTATGGCAGCGTTTAATTCATTTGATCATTTTCAGCAATACTCTGATGAAATTTTGGATCTATTAGAAGATTTTGCATCACCTGCTTTTGTAAATAGTAAAGTAAGTTATATTAGAAAATTAACTTCTCTTCACTAAAACAATTTTTTGTTTTTTTTTTGTTTTTAGGTATTAGAAGGTGTAGATGGTAGTGATTCTCTTTCCGATGGACGATTAAGTACTTCTATTAATGTTTCACTCTCGGATCCTTTACAACGTGCTTGTACAACAGATATTAATGAAAGTAAATGCTATATTTTTATACTAAATGGAAAGCAATAATTAAATTTTAATTAAATTCTTTTAAAGATAAATCAAATGAACCAATTCATATTTTAAGTGTTGCCATTAGAGATACTGGAGAAATGGATGATGCTCAACTAGCAAAAATATTTGTTGAATATTGCCGTCAACATCGTGAAGAGCTTTATAAAAGAAGGGTTCGAAGATTAACATTTGCATCATTGAAAAAGTAAGTAATATATTTCAGCAAATTTAAGTTTCTAATTCATTTTTTTGTCAAAAATTATTTTTAAACCTTTAATAATAAATTTATCATTTAAACGTTTTTTATATATATTATATTATCTTTTAGGCGACAATTTCCAAAATTCTTTACATATCGTGCAAGAGATAGTTACGAAGAAGATCGAATTTATCGACATTTAGAGCCTGCTTGTGCTTTTCAATTAGAATTAAATCGTATGAGAACGTATGATTTAGAGGCATTACCCACTGCTAATCAAAAAATGCATTTATATTTGGGTAAAGCAAAAGTAGCTAAAGGACAAGAAGTAACTGATTTTAGATTTTTTATACGTTCAATTATACGTCATTCAGATTTAATTACCAAAGTTTGTTTTTAAATAAAATAATTAAATTGTTTATAATAAAAAAATAATTGTCATTTTAGGAAGCTTCTTTTGAATATCTTCAAAATGAAGGAGAACGTGTATTACTAGAAGCAATGGATGAACTAGAAGTTGCCTTTTCACATCCTTTAGCTAAAAGAACTGATTGTAATCATATATTTCTTAATTTTGTACCAACAGTTATTATGGATCCAGGAAAAATTGAAGAAGCCGTTACTAAAATGATAATGCGATATGGACCAAGATTATGGAAACTTAGAGTTTTACAAGCAGAATTAAAAATGCTTATACGCCAATCACCACATTCATCAACACAAGCTATAAGATTATGTATTGCAAATGATTCAGGATATTTTCTTGATATAACTATGTATACAGAAAAAACAGATCCGGCAACTGGTATTGTAAGTATTGGAAGATATTTTTGTATTATGTGCAGTTAGTATTTATAAAACTAGAAAGCTCCTACTTAAGAAATTAAAAAGCAGGTTTTTTAGTTTCAGTTAAGGATTTTACTAATACAAATCTTTTAAAGTTATTTTTGGTATTATTTTTAAACCTACATAAATTAGATATTAATTAATATTAATTTTTAATTTTTAATATTAATATTTTTTAACCCAAAATTTTAACACAAAAATGTTTTATTTTCTTATTATTTTTTTTAATTGTTGTGTTTTTTTAGGTTTTAGTTAAATTTTTTTTCTTTTTGTAAATTATTGGTTTTAGTATTAATTCAAAGCAGGTTGCTAAAAAGTAGGACTTAAGGAACTTCCTTCTCAGCGGATATCTTTAGACATCTCATTTACTTTCCTTTTTTTTTTTGTTTATATCCAGATTAAATTCAATGCATACGGAGAAAAACAGGGTTCACTACATGGATTACCTATTTCTACTCCATATGTGACAAAAGATTATCTTCAACAAAAACGTTTTCAAGCACAATCTAATGGGACAACATATGTTTACGATATACCCGATATGTTTAGACAAATGACTGAACGTTTATGGAAAGAATTTTCAAAAATTCGACCATCAATTGATATTTTTATTCCTGAAAAAATTTTGCTTGAATGTGTTGAACTAATACTAGAAAATGACAGCTTGCAAGAAGTACAGCGGTTACCAGGAGAAAATGATGTAAGTATAAGATCATTCTGGGGGATTGGGATTGAACCTAATTAAATAGTTATGATGGTTTTTTTTGAAATAGCTCAACTTGAATTCATCAAAAAATAATTTTATTTTATATATTTATGTATCGATTTTTTAAAAGCTCTAAGTATATATTTGAATTTTATAGTGTGGAATGGTTGCTTGGCGCATTGTTCTAGCAACACCTGAATATCCAAAAGGTAGAGAAATGATTATAATTGCAAACGATTTGACTTTCTTTATTGGATCTTTTGGTATTAAAGAAGATCTCTTATTTCACAAAGCTTCAGAAAGAGCAAGAGAACGCAAAATACCTAGGGTAAGGATGCTTAGCTTTCTTCTTTTTTTTTTGTACTTTTTGTATAATTTTTCTTTAAAAAATTTTTTTTATAGATTTATATCTCTGTGAATAGTGGTGCACGAATTGGATTAGCTGAAGAAATAAAATCAATGTTTAAAATTGCTTGGGAAGATCCCGAAGAACCAGAAAAAGGATTTAAATATTTATATTTAACGACTGAAGATTATAGTAAAATTGCAAATTTTAATTCTGTACGTGCCATATTAATTGAAGATGAAGGTGAACCGCGATACAAAATCACCGATATAATTGGAAAAGATGATGGTTTAGGTGTAGAAAATCTTCGTTATGCTGGCTTAATTGCTGGTGAAACTTCACGTGCCTATGAAGAAATAGTAACTATATCAATGGTCACATGTCGCACTATAGGGATTGGTTCATATTTAGTTCGTTTAGGTCAAAGAGTTATACAAATCGATAATTCACATATTATTTTAACAGGATATGCAGCTTTAAATAAAGTAAAATAATTTATTATGGATAAAAATTTAATTATAATAAAATAAAATTTTTAGCTTTTAGGTCGAAAAGTATATGCATCAAATAATCAATTAGGTGGTGTTCAAATTATGTATAATAATGGAGTTACTCATAAAACAGAATGTAAACTAAATTTTTATTTTTGATCAAAGAATTATTTAATTTAATAAAATTATAATAGCTCTCGATTTGGATGGTATATATACAATTTTACATTGGATGTCATATATGCGTGCTTTTACTGGTTCTGAACTTCCTATTGTAATACCAAATGATCCCATAAATAGACCAATTGGGTTTATGCCTACAAAATCACCATATGATCCTAGAGTAATGTTATCTGGACGGCCAAATCCAGGTTAATTAAACAAAGATTTGGAATATGGAATATTGTTTATTTTATATCTTATAGTTAATCCTGGTGAATGGGAAAGTGGTTTTTTTGATAGAGGAAGTTGGGAAGAAATAATGGAACCATGGGCAAAAACAGTAGTAACAGGACGTGCACGATTAGGTGGTGTACCAGTTGGGGTTATAGCTGTTGAAACAAGAACCGTTGAAGTAACAATGCCTGCTGATCCAGCTAACTTAGATTCAGAAGCTAAAGTATGTTATTTTTTTAATATATATCTAAACATAAGTAAACAATTCTTAAGGCGGGCATATTTTTTTCTATGGGGTCTGTTTTGATGTTTTTTTTTTTCTTCAAATCAACCAATAGTGCTGTATAATAGTCACTGTTCCCTATATTTCTAACGTATTCGTCAGGGTATTCTTATGGAAATAAAGTGCTTACCTACTTATCGTAGCTCTCAAAATTTTTTTAACTACTGCATAGCATCTTTAGAATTCCCCTAAAAAAGAAGCTTAAAGACACAACCAACTTCTCGAAAGGGTTTTCTACTTGAAATCATATCTCGAATAAATTTGAAAAACTGAGAAAAAAAAGTTATACTAAAAATCCAATTTCTATATTTTATTTTTAGACAGTTCAACAAGCCGGACAAGTATGGTATCCCGATTCATCATATAAAACTGCACAAGCTATTAAAGATTTTGGTCGGGAAGAATTACCATTACTTATATTTGCAAATTGGCGTGGATTTTCAGGTGGAATGAAAGATATGTATGAACAAGTTGTTAAATTTGGAGCTTACATTGTTGATGGCTTACGTGAATATAAACAGCCAGTACTTATATATCTACCTCCAAATGCGGAACTAAGGGGTGGAGCATGGGCTGTTCTTGATTCACTAATTAATCCAAGGTATATGGAGACTTATTCAGATCCTGAAGCTAGGGCTGGTGTATTAGAGCCCGAAGGGATAGTAGAAATAAAATATAAAGAAAAAGATTTAATAAAAACAATTAATAGATTAGATCCGATTGTTAATAATGTAAGTTATACAAGTTTTTATTCAACAAAATTTTTATAGTTTATTTATATTATAGCTAAACAATGAACTAGAACAACATAGGAATGATAAAAATAAAATTATTGAAATTGAAAAACTTATAAAAGAAAGAACATTTTCATTACTTCATGTTTATCATACAGTAGCAGTTCATTTTGCTGACTTACATGACACACCAGAAAGGATGTTAGAAAAAAGCTGTATTAATGAAATTATTCCTTGGAGGGAATCACGAACATGGCTCTATTGGCGTTTACGTAGACTTTTACATGAGGATGCTTATGTAACTAAAATTTTAAAAACACAAGATAATTTATCTGTAGGCCAGGCAAAATCAATGTTACGTCGTTGGTTTGTTGAAGATCAAGGAACAACAGAGGTTAATCAATTTTTATTATAAAAAAAAGAAGCAATTTACTATTCATATATTTATAGGCTTATTTATGGGATTGTAATGAACAAATTGTCAAATGGTATGAAGATCAAAATAGGCAAGATTCTATTTTAACTAAAAATATAAATGCTGTAAAAAAAGATGCCACAATATGCCAAATACAAAAAGCCTTAGAAGTATTTTAAATTTGCATAATAAAATATTATTTAGAGTTAATTTATATTTCTCATTTTAGAAATGTCCAGAAGCAGCATTAGATGCTGTTGTTAATCTTTGCCAAAGTCTTTCTGCTGTTAATCGAGGAGTAGTTGTACGAACGCTAGCCCAACTTGAACCGACAGATAAAGAATCTAACACAACTGGATGACCAATATTGTTTTGATAGTTTCTTTTTTAAATTTTTAATTCTTTTTCTTTTTTTTTAATTTAAGTATATGGTTTTGAAATGAATATTTCTAATTTTGTTTTGTTTTTCGTTTTAATGTAAAAACTTTTTTTGGATTATGGTTTGCAAAAAATATGGAAAAGTAAACTTGTGTATTTTTTTTTATTACAATTTTAAATTGTATTAAAATGTTTCAGCAATAATTTTGTAAATATATTTATTTGAAAATAGTAGTAAGTTATTTAAATTAAATCAATTTATATGATATAAACAAAATCACCAATCTCAGAACGGATTTATAGAAAGAAATTATATAATCATATAAAAAAAATTATTAGGTGCTTGATTAACGTCAATAAATTTATAAAATTATAAATAAAATTTTTTATTCAAATTGAACAATTAATTTTTTTTAAATCTCTTTTAATTAAAGTTTTTTCGAGATGGAGATTCAATTTAAAATGTTCAATTTAAAGCCAATAATGATTATTTAGTCCTCATTAGCAGTTAAGGCTGAAAGCGGAATTGGCATGAGTTCAAAATTATTACAAAAAAAATATTTAACATAACTGATATAACAACAATATACAAAGGCTTAATTTCCCATATTTATTTCGGATTATTTACAAATATATTAATATTTCACAGCACTCTTGGTATAATGTTTTTTAAAAATAATTAAATGTTCGTGGTAGATAAGATTCTACCCAAAAAAAAAAAGGAAATTAATTCCTTTTGATTATTGCTTATTATTGAGATCTTTCACGGTGATTTTGAGCATGGTGGTTAAAAATTAAAATTCTAATTAAGTTTTGGATAACTTCTTCTAAGGATATATCTGGCACCATGAAACAATCTGATAGCATAAATTCTTTACTATTTGCTTGATTCTAATGTGCCTCGTTCAGCCCAAGGAATGAGCCATTGTAATTAATATGATTTCAATCTAATTTTACTGCATTTCTGCAGCGAAGAAATAAACTTTCTAAAGAAAAAGCTTGTGAATAAACATTACCAATTAATTGTTAGGCTGCAGCACTACAAATATAAAATAAAACAAACAAAATAGAAGCATAAACAACAGTTCCATTAGTTTGAATTTTATTCATTGCTTTCTTTGAAAGTAAAGCTTCTTTACAACCGATTTCTGTGAGCGGCTGCATCTAGACTCGTATTTTTAATGTATTTAAACCAAAGTTAAGGTGAAAATACTTTGGGCACAGTAAAATATTTATGACAGCAGTTGTATAAACAGGTAAAAAGTATTAATTCTCAGCCTTTGGTATGAAATGTCTATACATTTACTTCTTTTATGATAAATAAGATATTTATTGAGAAGCAGTAACTTAGAATAACTTTTTGACTTTGAAAAAGTCTTCTTTTTCATTAAAAAATACAATCTTGATGTACTTAATGCTTTAAGATAGTTCTCTAGGTAGTTGATAAGATATCAACTAACTAACAACTAAAAAATCTACCAGGGGACAAATAAATTTGAAATTTACTTTTTTGATAAATATAAAATTAAGTTTTCAATTTATTTCATTTAAGTGAAATAAACAAAAGCAAATAAAAGCATTTCTTTTAATTTATGTCTTTGTTATTAAATCTTATCAAAAAGTGTAATACTATATTTATGTAAACAAGATTTAATATTTGTATAGGTTTTAAATTTACTGATTTGTTTAATTAGTTGATTAAAATACGTTGTATCATTATTTTGCTTCTGATACCTTACGTTTTTTATTTTGGTGTTCTTGTTTTAACATCATTGCTCTTCCTTTAATTTCAATTTTACCTTCGTTTTTCATAGCTTTAACTTCATTTTTGGTCAATATTATTTGTTTAACACGAACTTTTTTATTATCGATTAACATTTGAATCGGATTATCTGGTGTTGATTGTTTTGATTTATTTCTTTGTTCACTATTATTTAATACTCTAGGACTGACTTTATCATTAGAAGAGATTTCTGTTTTAGTATTTGGAATAACTTTTTTAGAGGATTGTGTCTTTAGTTGTATTACCTTTTTTCCATAATATTCACCTATCGCCTTTTTATCTTTTTGAGAATGTGGTTTTTCTTTTTTTATAATACTTATAGATTTAGGTAACTGCTGTAAGAATGTTCTTATATCAGAACCTTTTCCTTTTTCACATAAATCATTTTTACTATTTGATTTAGGTTTTGTATTTTTATCAATTGCTTCAGATTTATCTTTGACACTTGTTTTATTAATCACTGTAGAGCCTCGTAAAATCTTACGGGGAGGCTCATCATCAGAAACGTTATTAATACTTTCCGTTCTGACCAGATCTTCAAGATCCATTTCAGTTAATATATTATCATCTTCAAGCAATTCCATTGCTTTAGATTCATCCAAATCAATAAATTCTTTTTTGTAACCATTGGATTCATTTCGACTTTTGGCTAAAACAAAGATAAATTATTTGTTTTACTTTACAAAAAATGGCATCGGTAATGAAATTTGAATATTTCTACTTACTTATAACCTTAACTAATGCAAAGGCAAAAGCTTATAACCCAAAAAATGTCTAATGTATTTACCATAGACAAAGAAATATCATGCTAAGTTAATTGGCATCCTTAGAATGAGAAATAAGCAAGAGAAAATTATTTAATTAGTTTTAAAAAAATCGAAATTAGAAGATCAAGAAGTTTTTATATCATTCTTCTCTGATTGGATTTGCTACCAACGAGCACAAAGTTTCTTTTGCTTGTCATGAGTCTTATTTTGGCTTTTATATGAATTCTTTTCATTAGACACGAGGCTAGCTGCACATCGGAAGGATAAGAGCTCTAATAAAATACAAATTTTATCTTTGATTTTTGTTCTGGGTTAGGCAAAAAATATGCAGAATAATATCAAATTGTGCTCCCAGTGTTCTAGATTGATAATCAAATAGTATTTTCAATGATCACTGATTTATTTCCAATGCTAGGCAGCTATTTTTATCTTTCAACTAAGACAGAGACTAAACGGTAGTTATCTGACATTATGAAAAAATGTTAAAATTGTAATGCTCAAGGTCCCGAAAGCGAAATGGAGGAAAATTGAAAGAAAATCAAGCAAAAAAAATTTTAGTTTTCTCCCCCAGACCAGAATGTGGTCCTATATTCAAATTCGTTGTTATTTCACCCAATCAAATACGGAAGGATTCAGTCTTTTTTTTTTCAATTTTTAGAAAGAAATACTTTTTGAGGTATTTATCTCTCCCACTATACCATTATAGCTACACATTATTCTAATCCTTAACCTGCATAAATTGAAAATATTCGCAAAATTTGTATTTGATTATAAAAAAATCTTTCGTATCGTGCAAATATTAAAACGAAAACCAAAAGAATTATTTCCAATTACGATATTGAATAATTATTTGAATATACAAAGAGTATTGCTTAACATTACAATATTAGACAAAAATAATTAAAATGTACCAAGCATTGAAGATATTGTGACTATGTACTTACATTCTCTGTTTATATTTTCGGGTTTAATAACTTCCTTGACTAATTTATCTACTACTTCTTGATCAGAATCTGGTCTATATTCCTCAATTAGAAATTCTTCGATTAACTCTCCATTTTGATTAATATATTCACCACTGTATTCCACATTTTCTTTTTTAACATTAATAATATTATTTCTTGTGTGCTCTTCATAAGCTGCCAAATCTTCAGAATGTTCAACATCACTATGCTCTTGAAGTTTTTCAGCAGTCATAAATATTAGATCGCAGAATTCACAAGCATATTGCTCGCCGTCTGAATGCTGTTTAATATGATCTGTAACTTCTTCCAAAGTTTCATATTGTTCTTTACATAATGGACAAATAAGATTTTGTGTAGCATGTACAGCTGAATGATATATTAGATCATCACGTGTGTTAAATACATTTTGACAATCATAACATCTATACGAACCGCTACCTTGACTATGAGAACGTAAATGTCTGGTCAAATGATGGCTCATTAAATATGATTTTGGACATAATTTACATGGGAATGGACGACTTCCAGCATGAGCAGTTAAATGACGTGAGAGTTTACTTGGCGTTGAGAAACTGAAATCGCAATATTGACATGGAAATGGTTGAACTTTAGCGTGTATTGTTTCATGTCGTTCTAATCCTTGCTTAAAAGCAAACGATTTGTCACAAATTTTACATGAAAAAGGTCGGCTTTTCTTATGACGTTCAGTATGCTTATCTAATTCACTTTGAGATAGAAATTCTTTTTCACAAAAAACACAAAGTAATTTTGGTTGATCTGTATGGGTTTTTTCATGTCTATGCAAAAGTGTAGACCGGGCAAATGATTTATTGCATACAACACATGAATATGGTTTTTCACCAGTATGAATCAATGTATGCTTTGCTAAATCATATTTGCTAAAAAATCCTTTTTCACATATAGAACATTCAAAATTTCGTTCTCTGTTATGATTAACCATATGTATATCAAGCAATTGTCGTAATGGAAATGATCGTTCACAATATGAACATGGAAATACGTTTGTCTCTACAGGAGCTGCATTTTTGATTAATTCATTCTCTTCAAATTTTGGCTGATCAATAATTTCCGTGAAAACTTCCATATGCCCTTCTTCATTTCTTTTAATTACAGGTTGACTTAAGATTGGTTCTACAGTCAGACTTACACTTTTATTGAGTATTTTAACTGAATTTTTATTTAGGATCCGTGGTCGTGATTTATTTGGTGAAATTTGTAAAGATTTGTTTTTAGTATTTTGCGTTAGTTTTTCTAATAACTCATCAGGAAATTTGGGAAATTCAGAATTTTGTGGCCATATACCATTTACAGGATATTGCCTTAAAGAAATATCTGATTTGTTACAATTTTGTCTGAATTTGTAACAATATTCCAATAAATGCCTGCATATATCACATATTAATGGTGGTAATCCATCATTGTTAAGAACCTGAAAAAAACAAGAAAAATAAGTTTTACATTTTTTTAAAAAAAAGAATTTAAATTTTTCAGTGAATAATTCTATACAATCATTAACATAAAAATTTTAACCAGTAAATTTATTTCAAAGGCTTAGTATAAATCTAATTCAATATTCAGGACGCAGGGCAATTTATTTTAGTAAACTGCTATATCTAAAAAATTATTCTTATTTATTTTCGTAAACTAATAAATTTTTAGCAAATGAAAAATGGAATTGTAAACAGAAAAAACTCTTCTGAATTACTACAAGCACTAATTTTATCGAAACTTCGAACCTAATATATTTTGGCGGGGTAAAAAAAAATTTTTTTACTAATAATAATAATAATACAAACTAAATAAATTTAAATGGTATATAATTACCTCAACTGAAAAACAAGCCATTATTTGTAGTGAAAGTGGTACAGTATTTTTGTTGGGTCCCTCGTCCAAAAATATATTTGTCAAAGGTTCGAGTTGTGTCAAACATAGCCGACAAATTCTTTTATTCTTTAATTCAGCTTCTCTATTTGCAATTAAATTAGAAGCCATTTTCCCTTAATTTATACTACCACTTTATCAGAATTAACTAAATTCTACTTTACTTTTGAAGGAATGAAATTACAGTAAAATGAATAAAAGTCACGTATTAAAAATGGTGGATGTATATGCTGCAGATTATAACACAATAAAACACAATGTAATAAAGCGCCACAAAGGGAACTATCCTTTCAATTTTTCTTCAATAGATGGCAGAAGAGTTAAATTTAAAAATTTATAATAATAAATAATATAAAATTAAAAAAAGGTCACCAAAAACAAATTAATGCATAAAGGAATTAAAAATTAAAGTGTTTAATATCGCTGAAGTGAATGAAATTAAAGGGAAAGGTTTATACAATTTCTTAAACCGCCATTTATTGTTTGGTTATCAAATTTTTTTCATCGGACATTTTGTTTGAATTATAATTATATTAAGTGGCAGTTGAGCTACAGAACGATTAAAACCAGTCAGAAAACAGGTTTTATATGGGCAAGAGCGTAATAACAAACTTTGCTTTTATTTATTTATTATTTTATTTATAACGAAGTGCTAGGTGATCATTCCACCAACATTTTCAAGGTATAGTACATTTTATTTGTATTTAGATGATAATTTTTTTATTTGAACTTGAAGTGTTTTAATCATACCGTAGAAAAAACAACTGTCGGAAAAAGTGCTCCGTTACATAGACAACCTATATTGGGATGAAAACCTCTCGTGGAAAAACAATGCAAAAAAATAGATCGATCAATAAACGCTACTTGCTCCTTGAAGGTAAGGAATTTCAAAAACCGTCCCAAAATTGAGGCTAAGCAACCAAAATAACCCCGGGCGAAAAAATCACAACTATGCCTAAGTAGTGAGTAGTAGTAAAAAGTTAGTTAATTGAATAGCTAATTATAATTATTTTTACAGGAGCGAAGATTCGAAAGTTATCTTCCAAGATTTGGAAAAAGAATATACGAGGGAGATGCTAACTATCAAGCGAGGTGCAGATGCAAAAAAGTCTCTAGGAGGTAAAACTAATTAAATTTGTTGCTTCTTTACTAAAATTAATTTATTTCAGATTGCTTTAAAACAACAACAAATAATAACAACATAAGAATTTTGTGGAGAAGCTGTTTTATTATATATATTTTATGTTTCACAAAATCATGTATATAATTGGGTAAAAATAAAAAAATAGATATGAATTGGTAAAATAATAGGTATAATTATTATATTGTACGCTTTTATGATCATGGATTTTAAAAACAATGACAAATATATTACAGTTTGATAGTTTTTAAATTTTCATCAATTTGTACCGTGGATTTGCAAAATTTCAGAATATTTAACTGTAAGTCATCCAAAAGTAAGAATGTAGAAAATTTAAATTAATAAATTTTTATACTAATTCATATTTATTTCAGTGCAATCGTATTTACAATGCCTTAAAGGCAGTGATTAATATTTTAAATCAGCAATACCTTTTTATACTGCATCCAATTTTTCCTCCAATCAAATAAAATTCATAAATTATTAGAATAGTTAATCTTTTTTTATAATTAATAATCGGCCTAAATATTTTAAAAACAAGTTCTGATGAGAGTAAATCATGAGCTTAATGTACCTTTATATACATAAAAGAAACAAAATATGCTTAACTAGTTAGTATAAAAACAAATTATTTAAAGTACAATATACCTACTTATATTTCTCATTCATTCCCATTCAGTGAGATTGTTTTTTCTTTTTCTGAATTCATAATTCGTCTCATTCAGTTTTCTGAAGTTTTTCTCTCATATAAAACTAAAAATTAGTCTATTAAATATAATTAATGAATTAATATTTGAACTAACTGTATTAACATCAATTGTCATGCACTCCCAACAGAACAAAATTTATTTGAACTTGATTGGATAAATAGAAAATATTTTATTAACAAGATTTTTACATAATTTTTGCAAGTAGGAATATAAAAAATACATAAATCTCTATAAAAATTTTTTATTATTTTATTAACGAGACAGGATTTAAATTGGTTTCTAATAATTTTTTGTTTCTTTCATTTTGCCACTCAACAGGATGAGCTCTTTTTTTATGTGTATGCATATTTGCACCGGAATTAAATGTTTTAGTACAAAATGCACAAGAATATAAAACTTCTCCTGTATGTAAAGTCATATGTTCCTACAAAAATATTTATTTATTTATTTTTTTGTTGATAAATATTTATACAATTTACAAACCTTAAGTGCAATTGCTTTTTTAAATGCCTTATCACATAAGCTACATTTAAATTTCTTTTCACTTAAATGAACAAATTTTTTATGCTTTAATACAGCATTTCTTGATGGACCTTGTTTACCACAAATATCACATTCATGTATTCGCCCAGCATCTTCATGTAATCTCATGTGAGCCCTCATTGTATGTTCATTTTTCATCCATGCATTACAAATTTTACATTGAACTCTTGGTAAATTTTGACCTAAATGTTCAAGTTGATGTTTTTCAAAAAATATTCTACTTTTAAAAACTTTTGCACATATTTCACACATATTTGCATATGATTTTTGATGTACAGCTCTTTTATGGGCACGTAGTAAAGCATCTGAGGCATATCTATATTGTAATAAAAAAATGAAGCTTTTTACAATATAAACCAATTACAATAAAAGGAACAGTCTATACATGAAATAAAAATATGGCTTTATAGTTCTCTAAAAATGAAAAAATTAAAATTTACTTTTAATGAAATAATATTTGAACAAATTTTATCAAAGTTTATAAATAATAGTGACATTTTGGCATCATTCATAAAAGTTTCTCTTAAAACAATTCCTGATTACTATCATAAATCTATATTATAATAATTACATTACTTTTAAAGGCTTAGTAAATTAGCGCCATTTCAAGCTACAATTAACTTTTCGAACTAGTATAAAATCGCTCGGCACTTGTAACTCAAATGTATAAAATTCACTTAACGTTGATTCTATAACAACCAAAACCTAAGGATACTTAAAACTTATCAAAGCTCTAAGAAATCATTTAGTACTCTCGGATGATTTCACCAGGCCATAATTGTTTACCTCAAAATTTTAGCGAAACAAAAACATATTTTTGTTTTATTGTTTGCACCATCAAATATACCTACAAAACTTTTGATGTTTTGAAAATTATTAAACACTTACGGTTTTTCACATTCATTACAATTATATTTTTTTTCTTCGGGTGATAAATGACTAAGTTTATGTTTTTCAAGTCTAAATTTTTGAACAAAACTTTTGGAACATTCATCACATTTATATACTTTCATTTCTGGAGGTGCGTGCACTAAAAGATGATTATTTAAACATCTTTTATCTGAAAAGACTTTATCACATGTATTACACCTAAAATTATACTTTTATTTAAAAATATATAAATATATATATATATATATAAATACATACTTAAATAATTCTGGATTTTTATGCCAAAGTACATGCTCTGCAAGTATACATCGTTTAAAATATGTCTTTCCACAGCATGTAATAAAGCCTCTAATATTGTGTTCACTACTATAATGATCAAATAAACTTGAAAAGCTAATAAATACTTGTCCACATATTTCACATTCCATTTTAAAATATGACTGAATTATATTTTCTTCTTGTTCTTTTTCATAATCCAGATCTGTTTTATGCGAAATTTTTCGAATTTTCAGATTCCTTTCTATCTGGATTTGTTTTTTAATAATCTCTTTGGAATCTAAAAAGTATAGTTATATTTATAATTAATTGATATCAGATAATAAAAATTCATTATAATTAATTTTTAGATCTAAAAGTGTAAATATTTGTGTGTTAAAAATTGTAAAACTCCAAAAATATATCTGAAATTTTGACACCAATAAATATTGAAAAAAAAGGATATTAAATTTTGATGGTGCTGTTTTGTCATAAAGACAAATTGCTACCAAGGTGTCGTTCATAAAAACGGACAGTACTGCAAGCAACACGTTACTCATAATATAACATTTTACCAAAAATAAAACTATAAATACAAGGGAAACAAATTGAGGGCATAAGTACTGCTTCTTTAGAAGTGTAAAAAATATATAAATATATTTGATTATTCCTTAAAATTAAAAAGTAAAATTGTAATTCTTGCAAAATTTATGGTTTTAAGCATAAGATAAATTTTTTTTAAGGAATAATAAGTAAAATACATCCTTTTGCATTCACTTCTTTACAAAATAAAGTTAAAATTATTAAATTTACAAACATAAATTTCGAACGGATTGATGCACAGATATTTCAAATTTGAATTAATAATTTTTTTTTTCTAAAAAGCAAAATAAATGTTTAAAGGCTTTTAAAAAATTTACCATTGATCGTTTGGAAATAGAAAATTGCACTTTTTCAACAGATTAGCCATCTAAAAGCTTTTACGAAATTCAAATTTTGAAGAAAAAGGGCAAGATCAATAGTTGTAAAACAAAACCATCGATTTAACAAAACAAAAAGAAAAATCTTTAAGGTTCATGAATCATGATAGAAAAAGTTATAATATTGCAAGAAGCCAAGCAATAAAATCTCTAAAATTTCTTTATATTGAGTACCCATGAAATCACGTGTAAGTATAATAATAAAAAGTTGTTTGTTATTTTGACAAATTTAAGCTGCGAATTCCAAGCTTAGTGTGTTCATTTATGAAATTGAGAATCGTAGTTTATTTTTTATAATTGACAACCGCTCCTATTTTTTGTTAGTAATATTTTTTATTTTACTTAACATATTGTTTATATTGGTAAAAATCTGAAGTAAATCTTACCTATCGAATCTATTTCGTTATGCTCTTTTTGTTCTTTTAATATTTCAATATTAGGATGCTTTTTTGATATGGATTTTTGTTCTTTATTTATATATATATTTTTTTCCTTACCTGAAAAACTTTCAGATTCATCACCTGAAATAAAATTCAAAAAGATTTTATTATTAACGCTAATCTACACACAGCCTAGGAGCCATGACGCTTTAAAATATAATAATTTTAAATAATCATTTTTAGAATTAAATATTTGTAGATAAATACCTTCATGTGATTTAGTGATTTCGACTTCTTTCTTGACACAGCTTCCTAATTGTTCTATATTCTGCAAATCTAAACCCGTTACATTTGATTCAATTACAATATCCATATTGCTATTTTTATCAAAATTATTTATTTTTGATGGATTAGTACCTTCATTACCATCGTCACTGACAAAACAACTTGAGAACATTTCATCTGAAAGCATTAAATACTACATAAGCGATAACAGTTATTTTTTAATAATTTTAAGAACAATCATTAATTAGTAAAGTAAAAACAAAAAACCTTAAATATATACTATAAAATATTTAAAATTTTATATTTTTTAGTTGATAAATATTTATTATATTTGGGTTTTCTTTGACACAAAAAAGAATTTAAATTTAAATGGAAAGTTTATAGAAAATAAAATATCACCTTCATCTTCTTCCTCTGAAAAATTTTCAACAAAACTATGTTCATTTTTTAATTGGTTAGAGTTTTTCGTTCTTTCAATTGAACTTTCACAGTCATTCTCGTGTGATTTAGATTGTATTTCTAAAAATGAATTTATATTTTCTTGAGCTTTATTAATTTCATTGTAGAAATCATGAAAAGTTTTTAATTTTCTCCAACATGGGGTACATATTTTTCCAGAAATTGGATCATTTTCATTAATCTAAAATGACATCAGTATTGCTGTATTATTTTTGTTATAAACTATAATATATTTTTGAATTTATATAAAAATATTATACAATGTAGATAGTAATCATATTAATTATACCTCAAACCAAAAATGTTGAGAAATGATTTTCTTAATACGAAATTCTATCCCTATTTTACTGTGAATTACATAAAAACTATTGGTTTCTTTAAAGCACAGTCTACAGTAATGTCTTTTCTCCATTTTCTGTAACTTTTTAAAACATCAGAAGTACAAATCATTAAATTTTTTAGATAATTTATTCTGGTTACATTAAAAAAAATTACTTTAAAGCTTTATTTGTTTTGTTTTTGACTGTCATTTCTTGCATGAACGCTACGTTTGCTTTTCCTATACTGGACGGATGACGCTTTTATAGGAGTTTTGAGGCGCGGTTATACTCAATAGTTTGCTTGAGTTTGATAATTTGATTGAAAATATATAACTTATGCTTTCTAACTAGTTTTATTATATTAAATTGATTTACCGTAAATAATAATATATTATAAATGCAATAAAATTATAGTTGAAAGGTACAAATTATATACTTATAAGATTTGTAATGTAATTATTGCAGTCAATATACTTCTGAGCTTGCCTTAAAACTTCTATAAAATCTTTTATAAAACCGCTGTCCAATAAACGCTAATCTAGACATCAAGGAAATATTAAAAGTACAAAGTATTTAAGGTTATGCAAATTATTGTTTTTTGTATAAATACTTGAGATTTACTTATTTTTAGTTAGTATTAGTAGAGAAAAACTAGTTCTAATAATTAAAATAACATTCTATAAGTCAAAAGAATATGAAACTCAAGAAAACAGACTCAAATCTCAATCAAAACCTAATCAAAACAAAAATATAAGGAAAATTTTAAAATGTCTGATGAAACCTACATCGAAAAGAATTTACAAATTTGTATGCAAGTATTTTTTATGTACGCTTAAATTAATACCTTAATTTAAATCCAGCATCATCTTTGGATCCTGAAAATATAAGCTCCGAAATTCTAGAGCTATCACGTATTTCATGGAAAAGTGATGAGACAAAACAGCACTACACCAAAGGCGCGATTTTTTCTCCTGATGGAACTTGTATTTTAACTGCCATTAATTTAGATGGTAACTTAGATATTGTGTTAGTTTTAATATATTAAATTAAAGTTTTTATATTTAAGGTATGCATATTTTTGATCTTCCTCAAGATTTATACACTAAAAACGAAATTAGTAATGAAAGACCTCTGAATACTTTGAAATCAGCTGTTCATGTCGATGAGGGTGGGACAGTTTATGATTACTGCTGGTATCCGAAAATGCAAAGTATAATTCCTGAAACGTGTTGGTACTATTAAAATATGTAATTAAAAAAATTTCAAATGATATTAAAGAAATTTTTAAAAGTTGGATTGCAACTAGACAGCATGAACCTATTCAATTATGGGATGCTTTTAATGGTGACCTAAGGGCCTCTTATAGGGGATATGATGCTGTAGATGAAGTTGAGGCAGCTCTATCTGTGATTTTTAGTATTGATGGCACAAATATTATTGGTGGTTATAAGAAAAATATAAAAGTTTTCCAAACTTCAATGTAATTAAAAAAAGAAGTATTTATTAGCTCTTGTAAGTAAATTTTTGGTTTTAGCCCTGGCAGAGATTATTATGTAATTCCAACTAAGCAAACATCATCTTGTATTGCGATAAATCCAACTAATACAGATATTATTGTTTCTGGATCTTGGAACTCTTCAATTACAATGTATGATCTTCGTATCGCTAACTTAGGAGAGTTGGGAAACTTAAAGGCACATACGGGTGGAATAACACAAATAAAATTCTCATCAAATGGAAATAAACTTTTTAGTGGTGCCAGGAAAGATAATAAATTATTGGAATGGGATATGCGAAATTTTTCAAAGCCAGTAAAATCATATTTTAGAAATGTTGATACTAATCAAAGAATATATTTTGACATTAATTACAACAACAATTTACTAGTAAGTGGGGATACAAAAGGACTCGTACATATTTGGAATATGAATTCTTCTGAAGATTTTTACGAAGAACATCAGGTAAATAAAAATTTCGTATATGCATATTAATAGATTACTATTAAATATTTTAGTTTCAGTTACATCAAGACTGTTGTAATGGTGTTAGCTTCCATCCAAGTATGTCAATATTAGCTTCAAATTCTGGTCAGTATCACTTTTTAAATTCAACAGATGAAAAAATTATTCCTTACGAAAATTCGATTATATTATGGTGGCTTGGAAAGCAATGCTAATATAAATCTAAATAAAAAAGTTTATATTTATTTTTTTATAGTTTTATTTATAACATTGAAGAGAAACATTCCATAATATAGACATTTATATTTGTTACTGGAATTTGGCCACAAAAAATTGGTATAGGAGTACAAACAGTCTTTAATTTTAAATAATTATTTGGGATAATCTAACTAGTTGAATAAATTAAAAATATTTAGATCTTGTTTATCATAATTTACATAAATCCTTATTTTCTTAGAGTTTAAAATACTTTATTCATAATACTTCTTCATTGTAATGGCAAACCTCTAATCGTAAATGTCATAAGTAATTTTAAAATTTTACAACAGGAGTTTTAGATATTTGGCAAATATCCATTGGTACATTTATATGCATGTTCACTTTCTTTATTATGAATAGCATAATAGAACAAATAAGAATTCTATGATTTTGTATTGTTTAGTTATTACTAAATACGTTCAGAATAATTATTTTTTCTCAATTCTATCTTATATATCTTGGCGTAATTCCTTTTCGAATCGTACTTTTGCTAATTTCAATATTATTTTGTTGTAATAGTCTCCGCTTGATTTCCCTTAGTGTAATGCTTGGTTTGTTTTCAACGAATTTTTCAATAGCTGTTAATGCTTGCTTTGTAAGTTTACGTGGACGGTTACCCCCACGTGGATGTTCTATTAATTTACCATTATTTGCTTTATAAGCACGAATAATACTTTTTGCAGTATTTATGTTAATTGAACACATAGTTGCTGCTTCAATAATGCTTTTGCCCTGATTATAAAAGTTTACAAGTAATTCCTTTTGAGGACGTGTAATTCGACTATACTTTCCTCTTTGATTTTTGCTTATATTTGTTGCTGTATATGTCGAAAAATAAAAACTTATCTTTTTTAGTGCGTAAGTAAATTAATTACCTTCATTTGGCCTTATGTCCCCGATTTTATTTTTATTATGATTTTCTACTATATCTATGTTTTTCAATGAGCTATCTTCATACATATTTTGTTCCTCTGCGTTATCTATATTCGAGTTATCTTCACCATTGTTAAATTTTGATGGACTAGTACATGTATACTGATATTCGGTTACCAAAAAATTAGGGTATTTCTCATCTAAAAAATAAAATAATTAACTAAGCGAAACATTCAAAGAAGGGTTTTTTACTTGTGTCACTATCTTCGGAGATATAATCAGTTAAATAGCATTCTGGCTTTAATTCTGAAGGCTTTATATCACCTGTAGATTCTACGTCTTCACTTTTGACTTGGTCTGCATCAAACTTTGTTTTTAAGAATAAATTAATATTCTCTTGAGCTTTGGTAATTTGTTTATAGAAATCGTGAAAACTATTTAATTTATTCCAACATTCCGCACATATTTTGTCTGAAAATTCATCGTTTTCTTGTACCTAAAATTATGATTGATTCTTTATAAATTAAATTAGATATAACATATCTTAATTACTATAACCCAGTATATAATGGACGGACTCTATAGAGGTGAAGGTCGGTATATTTTAAAGAAAAATTTACAAAATATAATTTTATAGTATTTAAAATATTTTAATAATTATACTTACAAACTGCCGTAGACGTTATAAATCAAAAACCAGTTCAATAATCATAACTTAAATTTATAAAAATATTTAATATTTAAAACTGAAATAATTCATATTATTTTAAGTTAACATACCATAAAATACAAATGTTGGTAAATTAGTTTTTTTATATGAAGATCTTTTCCTTCGTTCAAATGAATAATTAGAAAGTTATTCGTTACTTGCAAACACAGTCGACAGTAATATTTTTCATCCATTTTATACTTAAATTTTAGATGAAAAACAGAAATTGTAAATATTTATATGCAATTTTTGCTAAATTATATTGACAATAAAAAGTACTGTAATTTTAAGTTACGTTTATTTAATTTACACATCGAAACAGAAGTCTCACATTGAGACTGTGGTTAAGCTTGCCTCAAAAACTCATAAAAGCGCTATCAAAAAGGCAAATACAGCCCAAATTTTACTTGCATTTAATTTTCTAGCAGTTTGTCATTATTGCTTATTGCTTTGACAATTAAAGAAAGGAAAAGGATATAAAACAAAAATATTATTTATCACATGTAATGGATCAAAAAATTAAAATGTAATTTTTTTTAATCAAAAGTTATTTATGAGTTACAATAGAAATCTTAGACATTTTGAGTATTAGTTGCTAATTCTGAGGATTAGATTGCTAATTACAATGTGTGAATCCATCATGAGATTTGTGACAAATAACATAAAATTAAATGCAATAGCAAAACATCAATAAAATTTAGCATGTTTCGTGCAAGATAATTAATTATAATTATAATCTATAGACTTTATTCTTATATCATAATCAAAAATTATAAAATTTCAGATTGGTTAGTGGTGATGTGAGAGGAAAATTCAAACAACTATTTAAAAGAGTGGAATCTGTTAATAAAAAGACTGGTCCATTTGATATTCTACTTTGTGTAGGAGAATTTTTCGGTGAAAACAATGAAGAATTGATAGCCTATCAAAATAACTGTAAAAATGGTAAAATATTTTTGATTTTTAGAATTAAAAAGGCTTATATGATTATTTTTTCTTATGTACATTTTTGTTGACTATTTAAAGTAATCAAAAATATTCTCATACCAATTTCGTATGAATGGGTACATTTTTTTAAAGACTTCTAAACATTTATATTTGAGATGTATACTAATTAAAAAACATTGTATTTATTTTATCTGTTAATATTAAGGACACCCAGACAATTTTATTTGGTTATTTTTTTCGGGTAGCCACTTAATCCAAGGTAATACTCCATAAGTTACGCCTTATTTAACAAAAGCTAGATAAATTGGTACTGAAGAGAATTTATATATCACACGACATATGAAGAATTCAAATATATACCTGGATAAAGTTGTTACCCGATTAAATTTAATCGTGTAAGATTCTCTGCGTGTGCCTGAGGTAAATAAAATTTATTATAATTAATAAATATTTAGCATGTTTACTGTACTCTATGAAAAATAAACAAACTTATTTTAAAATATTTTTCCAGTACCTGTTCCCACATTTATTTTGGGACCATCGTCGGAATCGACAACAAAGTTTTATGAAAATATCCAAAATACAGAGATTTGTACAAACTTAACTTATTTAGGTAATTTTTGTATATCTTGAATATTTATCAATTTGAAACTTTTCTTTTTAAAAACAATTTTATGTCAACTGAAGTACTTTGTAAATATTTTTAATTAAAGTCCTATTTTTAATATGATTTAAAACTAAAAACTTTGAATTATGTGCTAGGAAACAGAGGTCTTTATACGTTATCATCAGGTTTAAAAATAGCTTATTTAAGTGGAGTTGAAAGTGAAACAAATAAAATTGAAAGTTGGAATTTCAAAAAGGAAGACATAATTACCATACGAAATTCTTGTTTAGCTAGTAGTAAAGGACTAAGTGATTACAAAGGTGTTGATATATTAATAACGTCACAATGCCCAAAAGGAATACCTCATTTAGAAGTAAGTCATTACAAATAACTATATTTTCAAAATGAACATAAAATTTACAAAAAATTATTTAATGGTTTATTTTACTCAATCAGTCTTTACTGTTTTTTAAAGGTCATCACTCTGCTCCTATGTTTATAGACATGATACCTAACATAAAACTTAATACACAATTTAAACAAAATTTTATTGTTACGATTTTTAAACTTTTCTTTCATATTTTTTGATACAACCTTGAGCAGCAGATGAGTATTAGACTGATTTTAGTTTTGAAGGGAAAAAAAACTATCTCGTTTGATTGGGTGAAGATATTCGTGATGGACAAAGTTAATAACTTTGATTTTTTTTTATGTTCTGGATTTGACATGAATCCTAAAACTCTTTATGATTATCTGTATTGTTACTCTCCAAGTGGACTAGTTTAAAAAGTTCTATGCTATCATGGGTTCCAACATTGATTTTTCAGCCTTTTAAAAATTCATTTTTATGTTTTTCTTTCTATTTATAAAAAACTAATTTCCTTCAGCACGTTTTGCTAGATCGTTCAAGACATATTTCCATAAATGTGTACTTTCTCTCACATATCGGACCTTGCTATATTGTATAGAATTAATATCTATAAATAATTATTACATAGTTGTTTATTTTTTCTAGCCCAATGGTTCAAAATTAATATCATTTTTAGTCAAGGGAATAAAGCCAAGGTATCATTTTTGTGGCCTTAGCAATATTTATTATGAACCACCTCTATACAGGTAATTTTATTTAAATAAAAAAATTGTTTTTTAATTATGTTGAATCTATTCAAAGAAATTCGCAAGATCAATATACACAATTGGAATTATCAACCAGATTGATTTCTTTGGCAGATGTAGGAAATGAAAATGGTGAAAAATATATATATGCGCTTTCTATAAATCCTGTAGATCGAATGAGAGTAATGGATTTAATTCAAAAAACAACTAATGAAATTAACTTTCCTTATGATCATTTAGATTTTAGTGATTTGATAGAAAAACAGCAAAATGTAAGTGTAGTCATAGATATAACAATATTTAATATTAAGATTTTAGTTTCAAGCATCAGATCAATTTTTTTATGATCTTGGTTCAAAAAATCAAAGAAATGATAAACGAGGAGCAATGAAAAATAGCGGAAAATATGAAAAAAAATATAAAACAGATTTTGATCAAGGTAAGAATGAAATTCAAATATATTTAAAAGTTTTAGATCCCATGTGTTACTGGTCATTATAGCTGTTTGTTATTTTAATATTTTAGGCATTATATTTGATGCTTTAATTATTATTTTCTATGACTCCTTGCAATGCATGGGAATTACAATTTCGACAGTGTATTTTTTTTAATAAAAATAAATGAAAATTTTCAGACAAATGTTGGTTCTGTTTATCGTCCACAAATGTAGAAAAGCATCTTGTTATATCAATTGGAGAAAAGTTTTATTTAGCTTTAGCAAAAGGTCCAATTAATGATTATCATTGTTTATTATTACCAATTACACATATACAAAGTTCATCGTTACTTCCAAATACCGAATGGAATGAGCTTGAGATGTTTAAAAAAGCATTACGTAATTTTTTCAATAAATCCGGACAAGTTGTTTGTTTTGTAGAAAGAAATTATCGAAGTTCACATATGCAAATTAATGTAATTGCTGTTGATTCTGGATTTGAATGGAAGATAAAACATTCATTTGAGGTTTTTTTTTAATCAATAATAATATTTTCGTTTTGTACAATCCATTTCGACAAAAATATATTTTATATAGGATAAAGCCGAAGAACATAATTTTACATTTGAAAGTTTATCGAAAATTTCATTTGCTGGTGATCTTCCACAGGGACCATACATTTTAGCTGAATTACCCGATGGTACAGTTCTTTTAAATCGACAAATGAAAAATTTTTCACTTAATTTTGTAAGGTAAATTTTTGTTAATTTTTCGTTATTACAAAATTTACATATATAAAAATTTGAATTTATATTAAAGGGAAGTTTTCTGCTCTGAAAATCTTTTGAATTGTGATGAAAAGATTGACTGGAGGGAATGCAATTTGGCTAAAGAAGAAGAAATAGTACTCGTTAAAAAATTTCGTGATGAATTTAAAGAATTTGATTTTACACTAACTTAATTATAAATTACTTAATAAAAATAGATTTATAATTTTTTAATTTTTCTATTATTATCAATGGTTTGAGAAATTGATATATGTGGAACTGCAATAAGAATGTTCACATCTAGGCCCAAAAGAAACATAATGACACTAGTATGGGTCTTTGACCATAAGAAATCACGAGAAAGAAAGAGCCTGAACGATTAACAATATTCTGTAAAGCATTTTCCTAAGCAAATTATGGTGTAAAAAAAAACCAAAAACATGGCTGGGAGGAGGTATTTTATATGTTGAAACTATATCTAAAATTTCAATTATTTTGGTACAATAGATTTAGATTGCCGATGCAATTTTAAAATGTCGAGAAAAGGACATTTAAAGTTTTAAACTCTACAGGGCAGTGTAGTAGATTAAAAGATCGCAGTGCATATTCTATGCCACAGTAATACAAAAAAAAAGCGCTGTCTGCAGGATAAAAACGTCCTGAGTAAGTTAATTGCTAGAGATTATTGCAATTTTTAAATTTGGTTCAAAGGATGACTGAAGGTGAAGATAGCATAAAGCACCAATATACATAAGTTTGACAAACTTGACGAGAGGTTATATTTTAAATGTATGTTGAAGGTTAATTTTATCTATAGTAATTGCACAGTAGGGAAAATACGCATCAGTGAGTTATAAGAATCCTTGCATGTACAAATATGGTTATAAAAATACCAAATAATTTGAATTTTTCATTAAACAGCCACTTCATTTTATATTTTCTTAATTTACAAATCACAAATTGTTATTATAAACTTATATTCTATAAACATATGACTAATTATTTGTTTTAATATTTTCTATTATTAAAAAAAAAGCAATATTAAATATTAACACTAATTGAGTAAAAATTTGAGTTTCGGAATACGAATTGTAAGAATTTAAAATAATCACGATATATATAAAAGAAATAAAATAATTTAATGATTTCGATGATAAATTTTATCCATTATTTTGAAAAATATTTGATGTGGTACACCTCTTGATGTCTGTTGGATATGTGTTTTGATCATATTATACGATTCATCTTCATATATTGCATATGTATTTGGTATACCAAGTTCTTGATATAATTGTTTAACTCTTGCAATTTTCGCTGGGTCTAAATGAATTATTATTATCGCATTAACAAAAGAAAAAAAAAAACTAAAAACAAACCATTTTGTCCATAACATTCTCGCATAATTGATTTTTGATAATCAGATGCTCTTTGCATACAAACTACAGCTAACCAAGAACATTTATTGTCTTGAATATCAGTTCCTATTTTACCTGTTATAGATGGATCACCAAAACAATCAAGAAAATCATCTTGAATTTGAAAAAATTGACCCATTTCCAATAAAATAGTTTTTGTTTGCCGAAAAGCTTCAGGATCTGTGAATCTATAATACAAATATTCATATAAATTTTTATATTAAAAAAGAAAAAAAACTTACCCTGCCATATTCATGGCAAGAGCTACTGGAAGATAAAAACTATAATATCCTGTTTTATTAGCAACTATGGTATTATATATGTTCATTGTAAAATTGTCTACAGTCTTCTGGGCTGTTTGTAAATCCAATGATTGTCCAACACTTGTAATAAATGATACCTATATTTACATAACAAAGAAAAATGAAATAAGTTTACTAAGGTATTAAATTCTTATATAGAATTTAACCTCATGAAATAATTCAAGTAATTTCACATAGTAACTAGTCTGACTGAAATATTTTTTTAATATATGATAAACTCCACTTTGTATCCAAAGTGCATCATTTATAGATGCATACCCGACATTTTCAAGCCTGTGCCAACAAGGTTGTCCTCGTCTAGTCTCTCCTCCATCCATAATATCATCGGCGATAATAAAGACGCTTTGCAACTATATTAAAAAAAAAAAAAATAAAAAACAATAATTTTTATTTAAAAATATCTTTAAAAGTATCCTAATTTATTCAATAACTAAAATTCTAAAACTCAACTGACGGAATAAAAACTCTAAAAACGTACGAACATACGTGCACTACTGGATTCTAAATCTGAAAATATATATACAGAGCTGGTGATTAAAATAGCAGACTAATGTAGAAAGTGTTAATACCTGACCCGATATTTATGTAAAGTTTTGAATTAAGTAATTTTACACTATTCAATGTTAGGGCCGTATTACACCTAACCTACTTGCGAGTTTTTTAAGCAGATAATATTACAGGATCACCTTTTAGGTAGGTCTTCTAATGGAACAAAGTCTTCTGAAGGGTTGATTACGGAAATCTTTTGCACACGACCAGCCGCCTAAATATTAAAATTCAACATTGATGGTGCAATGTATCTTGAAATTGAGACAATTTCACAATCCTTGACATTTAAGTCAATATTTTCAGTTTTTATATTTTAAAAATTTCTTAAAAAATTTAACACATTAGGTAAAACTAGTATTTTATATGCTTTAAATATCCTTAAATTACGTATATATTCATTATATTTCTTTAAAAAAAGGCAAAAATTATACTTAACTCACCATTTCTACGCACCAACCCAAGTAGTGAGCTAATTTTATATTTTCAGATGTCAAATGCTGAGAATCAACCAAATTTTTATACGCTAAAACTGTTACTAGCCCTCTATTTTTTTTACCACCGGGAACATTATATTGCAAAGCCTTTAAAAAATTTGATTTTAATAAGAAAAAAGAAACTTTTTTCTTAAATATTTTTAGGTTATACCTTTGCTAACCATTTGGCGCATAAGTTTGTATCATACTTACTGGTATGTTCGGTTAAATCTCTTACAACATCTGAAAATTATAATTTTATTTTTGTTTTTAAATTGCAAAATACAACTAATTATACAATTTACCTGTAAATGAAGCCATAAAATCACGACTTTCATCTTTAGATACAGTTATTCTTGCAGCCAAAGGTACATGATTAAGAGTACATAATGCCCTGTAAAAATATTACAAGGATTATTTTTATGTTAAGTTAAAGCAAAATTGACTAGAAAAAAAATTCATATGACCAAAATGTTTTATTTATTTATTTTATTTACTTATACTTACTAAAAAGTTTCAAGTTTTGGACAACTTGAAAGCACATTCGAAAACGAATATAAATCGAATAGAAATGCTTTACATTTTTATGCATTTATATAGGGTGTTTTTTTTTTGTTGTACCTGAAGTTTTTTTTAAAAAAAATGAATAAAATGAAAAAAATTCTTTATGTTTCCTTTATTTTCGGTAAATTTAGACTTTTACAATTCATTTGGTCACTTTTTGAAAATAATATCTGGCAAATGGCCACCGCCAGCAGCTACACAAATATTTGCCCTTTTTTCATCGTTTTGCTTCACTTTTTGAGGCCTTTCGGGCGTAATTTGAGGGATTTCCGGCATATGTTGGCTTTAAGTTGTGCGAGAGTATCAGGTTTTTTGGCATAAACTTTACCTTTTCAATATCCCCACAAAAGAAAGTCTGTAGCAGTCAAATCTGGTGATCGTGGCAGCCAGTCATAATCACCTCCTTTTGAAAACAATCGACTGGGGAACATTGGCCGCAAAAAATTCATTGTTGTTTTATCTTGCTGTAACCAGTAGCTCTCCATGCTATTGTCAGCCAGCTCGATTGTCAAAAAATCGCGTATCATTGCCCGGTATCGCTCTCCATTCACAATCACTGTCGCACCATGTGGTGATGTTAATAACATCACCAGCTCGACGTTGACGTGTTTTAATCTTGAGCTTAGATGTTGCCACAGAACCAATTGCATTAAATTTAGCCACTAGGCGTTGAAGTGTCTTCGGTGCTGGCGCTTTTCGATCACGATATTTAGCTCTATTTGCACGTTGCGTTAGAGTAACTGAGGAGTTATTTTGGTAATAAAATTTCACAATTTCAGTGCGGTTTTGTTGTATTAAATGTTCCATGGTAAAAATTGTACTGAATTGACGTTTACAACGCGGGTTGTCGCATGTCGATCTGACACTTGATTGTAAAGATATACGTATTTAATAGCGGGTACAACAAAAAAAAAACACCCTATATTACTTCTTATTGGTGTTGTGAAACATCGCCTTTCGCTCAAGGTCTTAAAATGAGTGTTTTATTTTTAGTTTAAAATTGGTTGAAAGCAATTTTCTCATGAAGGTTAAAGGTTCAGTTTGTATTTTTTTTCAAAAACAGCTATTCCAAAAAAACCTGGTTTTGGTTTAGTCCATCCTATATGATAAATTGTGGTAATTAAATTTGCAGATGGAATCTTCAACTGGCTTTAAGGAAAATCAATTACACATTTTTAAAGCAGTTGGCTATATCACGTGAATAAGTTTTTGGACTCTGATCTAAATGGAACTGTTTATACAAGTTTTTATGGTTAGACTCCGCGGTATCACACGAAGCCATATACTTAAATTTGTACTTCGCCTTACTTTTCACCGCTATATTCATAAAACTGACACAGCCAGCCTCGTATCAAAGTAAATAAGAAATGATAAGGCTATAGCTTCGTCATTTAAGTGGGTCTTCTGGATTAGAAATTCGAAAAAATCAATTTTTTTTTCATATTTTCATAGCTTAACTCCTTTAAAAAATGTTATCAAGAGGATTTTTCGAAATTCGAATTATTTTCAGAGTTACAGCCCATTCTGTGACGCATTTAGTGCTTAGGTCAGTTCAGTCTTTAAAATTTTAAACGCGTTTTTCTCGAAACTACTTTTTTTAGGAACGGTGTGCATGATATCTCAAGATTTACTCAACTGATTCACTTGAAATTTTGCACAGAAATTCTTTATAAATCAGGCTATCGCACTACGAAGTTTTTTTACTAATTTTTTTTCTTTATTTTTAAAAAAATTCCGAAAGGCGAGAAAAACAAAAAAATAACTACATTCTTCTAGTTGAATAATTAAGAAAGATTTTTTTCTTCAGATTACTGGAAAGGCTGGAATCGTGCACACCAGGACACAACCTTTTTTCAAGAGTACCCACTTTGCCGATCTGTATTATTTTCAATTTTGGTTTTTTTTTTAATATTTTTAATTTTTTATTTTTTCAACACATCAATAAACAAAAAGAAAAAAAATTTTGCTTAAAATATCTATTGGTTCTTTTTTATGGCGTCCGAAAGAATACCTAAAATTCAAGCGTCTAAACCAGAAGAACCCTTTATAAAGCGATTAAACTACACGCCGGATTGGCATGATATTCCAATTTGAACTGAACAGTTCCCATAATTTGACAAAAGGGCATAAAACTGCGAGAAAATACTCGCCTGTTTTATTCTATATATTAAAATAAACCATAGATTCATTAATCTTATTGTGAATGAACTCGATAATACTGGTCATAAATTTTCGTTTGAGTTATTGGGTTTTTTTTTTATAAATGACAAGTTATTGTAAACTTAGAACATGCAAGTTTAAAGCTTATTTCAAGTCAACGTCGTTATTTTATTTAAAAATGTTAGGAAAGTACCATTTCTCGCTAAGGTAAAAACATAAAAATAAACTGTATAGAAATAAATAGAGAACCCATTGTAACAGAAATTAAGTCAGCAAAGTATTATAAAAACAAAAAGATCAATGATTTTAAAGATAAGTAATTTAGATTCAAAAAGTATATTGCAAGTCCCAATAGAGTTGATATGGGAAAAACTCTGCAGAGTCAGCATGACCGCAATAGAGAAGAAAACAGCGCGTTTCTTAAAGGGACTGTTCACTATGTTTTCCATTTGACGACAAATCTGCTTATTCTTTTTTTAAAATTCACTTCTTGTATACTGTTCGTAGTACATGGTTTATATTAATGTTGACTAATTTAAAATTTGGTGTGTTTCCAACGCTTGTTGACAAATTCATATGTTTCCATATATGTGCACTCCACTAAGGAAAAATTATTTCTTACCAAAACGAAACTAACGTTTTAAAGATGAATTTTCCAGCATTTGATTCGGGTCTCGTATCAAATGCGCAAAACTCGACTATTACTGCTTTAAAGCTTCGTTACACTAATGTACTAATAGAGAGTGAACTAAAATTGCATTAAAACCAAACAGACATTAAACCGGTGTTTTTAAAAATTCTTTTGTTAATTTTTGCAGTTTCACATTACTCAAATAACAACTATTATTCTATCTAAAATTATAGTTCTAATCTTCTACCGGAAAGAAATTCTTACATAATATTTAAATTTTATATTCCAGTAGTCTAATTAAAAATTCCAAATGCCGAAGGTGTGACCCTGAATGCATCTATTTTTTCTTAATGTATTCATCTTCAACAAAACTAATGTTTTACAAAAATACAACAAAAATATATATATAATTTATTTGTTTACTTGAATACTTCGAATATAAAATACCAACAAGTATCTGTGTTTTGACTTGAACGCAATTGAATTTGTTATCTGATAAGTGTGGAAGATTTTTCAGATGTAAATATACTTTAAAAAGCGGTTTAATTTTTTAATAGAGAAGCAGAGTAACTTCTTGATGTATAAGTATATATATATATATATCTATATACATATATTAATTACTATATTTAAATAAATATACCTGATAGATTTCTTCCAGTTTTTCGATTGTGTTACATCAACGTGAGAAGGATTTTCTCTTTTTACCATAATTTCAGGATTTTTAACACCTTCACTTGTAGAAATAAACTTGCATTTTTCAGTAACACGAATTAACCTGGTGGGTAAACTGCCTCGAAAAACCGAAAACATTGTGGAAAATATTAACTGTCAGTTTTATTAATTACTTTAAATTGGTTTATTAAGAAATGGATTTCTTAGTTACATTAGTATTTAATTAATTTTTCTTTAACAAATTTATTTTTATTAAGAACGTTTAATGTAAGGTAGTCTACACAGTTTAAACTAAAAAATAAACACAGAGCACGTCACGTAGGCCACGTGAGTACTGCCAAGTATAAGCGGCTTAATGTATTAGGCTGTGCCTACATTTGCGTTTTGGATAGCAGTATTATAGCAGATTTTATAGGAGTTTTGAGGTTTTTTGAGGAGTTTTGAGTTTCAATAGTTTTTTTATATTTATATAGTTATACATTATATTGTTGTTATTTTTACTATTGATATTAATAATATTTTTTGTATTTCTGGTGCTTTTAGAGGAGCATATTTTTAATAAATGTTTAATATTTATATATGTTTTGTTAAAGCAATCAGCTCTTTTTTTAACAGCTGATAATCCAATTTTGCGTGAGTTATTGCTATTTTGTTAGTACTGTATAAAAATGTATTATAATTTTAGGCAGATATACTGCCGAAAAAATTACGAAGACATTGTTTTCGTATACATAAAAATTATTTTAAGCCTTTAGATCACAACTTTAACCGGGCTTAATTAGCATTGAAAATAAAGTGATCCATTTATATTTTTGATTTCATATAATAAAGAAAATGAGTTTGACGATTCACTCATTAAAACTTAATGAAATTTTCACAAAATATACTTAAAATTATATGGAAAACTAAGATATATTAACTAAAATTAAATTATAATAAAACTAAAGGGTGGATACAAGCGATCAAGGATTTAACGAAAAGAAATTGTAGCTTGGTTGATATTATAATTTAATATCTATTTATTTTACTTTGAAAAATTACGGTTCGGTGTTTTAAATTATTCTATGGTAATCAAAATTATAAATAAACTTTTTAGAAATATTGTAAACCACCGGTTTTGATAGCAACCCTGAAAAGATTTTAAAATATAAAATACAATAGTTTATAATTTAAGCTTGATTGCTAGTAAATTTATTTAAAAAATTATTCAACTTCTGAAAGTTATTGATTTTCCTACACGATTCAAGTATACACAAAGCAAAAATCAAGATGTTTTGTTTACTTTTATTATCTTAACAAACTATTTTTGTTTTAAATCATAGCAATACTTCCACATAAACTATTACCTAGTTTTTGAATTTCTATCATGAGAATGAGAATGAGATCTTTCTTTCAGATTTTTTTTTTCGTTTTTTTACTTTTGTGATGATGCTTTTTTAATTGGTGTACCACTACGGGAGTGTGATCTACCCATCTTTCTTTTAAACAAATTAACTATTAAATAGTAAATAAATCTTTAACAATACAAAACATACGTGGTGATTAATAGATTAAATTTTAATATACTAAAAGGATAAATAATGCAGGTTTTTAACATGTGTCAATCAAACATGTAGTAATAATTGTAGCGTGTAATTGTAGTGCGGCGGTGCGGAGGTGCAGAGGTGCACTCAAAAATTGAATGATTATGAGCAAAAGTTTTCTAACATGTTTAAAAAAAGTTATTGGACGAGAGTCATTTGATGATTTGGAAATTATCTTGGTGTCTACATTAGCGGTTTGGACAGCGAACTGAAAAGCGAATTGGAAAGCGATCTGTGCCGTGACAAAAAACTGAATGTAGACAACAAGTATCTCTTTGACTAAATAAGTTTTGACCATATTACCCACCCCATTATAAAAATTTCATAGATTTTTAAAAATATAATAAATAAATGTAGGTTCATCACAAAAAATAAGATTAATTTTGCATTGAAAAATTTTAAATTTTCTAGACTCATGTTAAAAATTTCCTTAGGAATTCTTCAGGCTAAAACTTTCAGCTATTTTGAGCAATTATTCTTTTAAGCAAAACAAAAAAAAACATCTGTCAAAATGTCAAAAGACTGCTAATCAATGACGTCTTATTGAATAGAAATTAGTAATTTTTTCCATTGCTACAGATGAATTTTCATTTTCTATCATTTTTTTATGAAACAAATAATTCAAATTTTGTATTACAAACGGTCGATTGGTTAAAATTAAATTGTGTAGATAAAATTCTACCAATTGAAAATATTGTACAATTTACAGATCTTCAACTTAATCTATTTAAAGTTTTTACACTTTTGCTAACCATAAGTGTTTTACTTGTTCGATTTTATTGGAAAAAATATGGCACAGTAATAACGGATAGATTTATACAACAAAGTAGTTGATTTGAAATATATTCAAATTAATATAATAATAAAAATTTTTTTCTAATATAGGTACCCTTAAAGAAATTGAAGAACTCAAATTATCTGTAGCAAAACTTAAGCTTCCAAAAGAACACTCACCTAGGATTTGAAATGGCGGCAAATAAAATTAAACGTTTTTTCGCAAAAAAGAAGGATGATGCAAAATTTAAGGTAAGCATAACTTGCTTTTAAATCTTATAGTAAATAAAAGTCATTTTAAATATTATAGTTTTGTTAATGAAAATTTTTGCTAATGGCGTTCGTACCTTTTTTATATAAAAATAATCTCACTGCATTTCTAAATCGCTTTATTACTTAAAGCTTCAATCCTTAAAAGAACATATAATGTAATTTAATGCATTATAACAGGTTTTGTATGTTATAAATTTATTTTCAAGGAATATTAAAAACCATAATTATTTTACATTTATTATGTGAATAATAATGTTACCCATGTTTTGCTTAGGAGTAGGAGAAATCGCTTTCTATCAAGTTATCCTTGATTGAGTGAGGTGTAAATTCGTGAAAAATATTTAAAAAATTGTAAACCTTTAATTTATAGGGTTTTCCTCGATTAAAATTATACTGATATCCCTTAATAAAAGACCATGACTTCACCACTGTGTAACACAAACAAAAAATAAATTGATTGAATAATTTTTAAAATAAATTCAAAGTTACGGAGTAGTAATTGCTTTTCGGCTTTAGTATTAAAACTAAAATCTTATAATACAAGAAAAGGATAGTCGTGCTTGAAATGAGCACTTTTATTAATAAACTACTTTTTCCGATGTCCCCAAACTCAATCATAAGATTCCTAATTATATTATCAGTTATTTTAAATTCTTACAAAATTCATTTAAAATTTTGGAAATTTGTGTAAAACAAATTAATAATAAAAAGTAATTAAAATGAAATAAAATTAGAAGCAGATCGATCTCATTTATATTTCCTAAGCAGTAAACTGTAAAATATTTTTATAAATAAGGGTTTTTTTTATGCTTTATTATCCTGTATGTCAAATAGCTTGATTAGAAAAATTACTTTGGGCAACTCCCTATTCTTTTTCAATTATTAGTCTATAATGACTTGAAAGAACTAACTAAATATGAAAATTAAAAATCAATAAATCATAAATCACATCTAAAAATTTGATTAAGTTTTGGTTTTTTTTGTTTAATTAATGTCAAAGGTTAAAATTTTTTCTGTATTTTCTAGCTCAATATGGGTCAAGGACGAAAACTCACGGATGAACCAACTCCTACTTACTCAAAAACATCGTCTGAAGATGTTTACAAACCTCCAAAACGAACTGAAATAAGTGAAGCAGCAAGGTATATACTTCAAAAAATAAATGCAAAAAATTTATTAGCCGAATATTTTAAGGATGTCAGCAGAAGCAGCTTTGAGCAGGATTGAACGAAAAACTACAAAAGAATTCAATACATCACTTGCAGCAATCAAAGCCCAAGTAAAACGAGAGTTAGAGGCTGAAAGAGCCCTTAAACAACAGCAAGAAAAAGATCAAAGCAAAGAAGAAACTATACAAGATACTTCAAAGTTGGCTTGTCAAGGTGTATATTTTCGCTGCCCTTTAGTTAGTGATGAAATATTACCTAAAAATGAATGGAAAGATAAAATCAAAGATTTTCTTTATACTCAACTTTCTGAAGAAAAAGGTCTTACAGCTTGTTTGATAATTAAAAACTGTAATCCAAAGGAAAAGGTAAAATCTATTTTATACATTATATTTTAGTAGCAGAAGAAATTTTTTTTATAAGGCTGATGATTGTATTGAAACTCTAGCAAAATATATTGAGAATCTTATTAACCATTCAGAGGATGACAAATATAAAAAAATAAGAATCAATAATAGGTGAACAAAATAACAAAAAAAAATTCCTACCGTAATGCATTTTCTAAAATTTTTTTTTATAGAATATTTACAGAAAAAGTAAGATACGTAGAGGGAGCCATGGATTTTTTGAATAGTGCCGGCTTTGTTGAAACCGTTATTGATAATGAACCATATTTGGAATGGTCGCAATCAAATTTAGAATATGAAACTGATTTAACAATTCTTTTAGATGCATTACGATGCTCAGAAGTTATTCAACTAGAACTTGATAGGAATATTCAAGTTCTATTACCATCACAAATTCGAAAAAATGAGCTACCATCTGATTTCTTTCGTATACGTGCTGAAGATATTAAAAAAGAACAACAACTAAGGAATGAAGCAATAGAAAATGCTCAAATTTTAAAAACTAAAGCAATGAGAGAAAAAGAAGAACAGCGAATTCTAAATAGATATAAATATTCTTTAATTCGAATTAAATTTCCAAATGGTATTTATTTGCAGGTAAAATTACAACTTGAAATTAGTTGAAAGATATAAGAAAATTTAAATTTTTTAAGGGAACATTCAATGTTTATGAAAAGCTAAACGATATTTATGAATTTATTCAATCTTGTTTATATGATGAATCAATTGAATTTACTTTAACAGTTCCAGGTGGTTTAAAACTGAATGAAAGTGAAAAAGAAAAATCACTTTATAATTTAAGGTATAGGTTTTCAATATCTAATAATAAATTTTGAAATAACTTATTTAATTTATTAGACTTGTTCCAAATATTGTTCTAATTTTTGCGCCTATCGGCTCATCATCAAAATGTGAATCAAATTACTTAAAAGAAGAATTACTTATGCTAATTAAACAAATGTAATTCGTTTAATTGAAATTATAATTTTCTTTGCTTATTTGTATTTATGTAAATTGTATTTTATCAATTGAAATATAAGCTTTTTAATGGATGCACTTTTTGGATGGAATAAGAATTTGTACAAATTTGATAAATTTTATTTTGAATTAGGTAAATATTGAACCCTGCACAGGTTAGGAGGTGGGAAGACTCGATTTTTTCATCTTAATTTAATTGTAGTTGTAAGTTCTAATATTTAAGACATAACTGTAGGGTAGAAAGTTCATGCTTGATTTTTGAAAATAGCTTACGTGAAATAGAAATTATTTGAGCCTCATGAATTATTGAAATATAATCTTAGCTTTGCGGTATTTTCTGGAAATGAAAGCTAAGACTGAATATTGGGAATTTGGTTTCATTTGCATACAAACCATTTTTCTCATTCTGCTTCTTTGTTAAGCACACTTTTAATTTTTACTTCAATTTTGCTACTTTTACAGATGAGGATGATAAAAGGCAGATAGTTTGTTGTTTTTAGTGTATATAGTAAGCTTATAGTGTATTTTATTGTACAAAACTTACTAAGCTCAAAACAGCGATTTAGTCTTGTTTGCGCTCAAGTTTGTATAAAGTGAAGTTGGTTTGCAAAAATATTAGTTTGTTAATTGGATAGATGCTACTCTGCGTGCAACCTGTTCACGTATAAAATTGGTTTGAAAAAATTGACTGTATTAAAACAAAAAATCTATTGAAATCTACGAGGTACAAAAACAAAAGCGCTTATCACTATAAAATATATTCTTATGCTCTAACAATACTGTCAACATGAAGAAATTTTGAACGTGTGTAGTTTGTCTCTCTCCCACATGTTTTAACAAGAAGTGACATTTGTCATATGATTTTCGTCAATCCTGTGATTTTTAAAAATCGAAAGATATTCACTAAATATATTAAGAAATGAAGATTTGTGGTCCAAAGTTATCCCTTTGTGGGCTGATAATTTCAGTATGGGGAATAATACAATTGGTAAGTTTTATTTTAAAGTATTATTTTTATTATTATTATTTGTAATAATATAAAATAATAGAGAATTTTAAATACTTTATTATCAAAAATCAAGCGAAAATTATGAAAAATAAAAATTTCATATATATTGTACTAAATGCGTTCATAAAATATAAACTTTTTGATTCCAAAAAATGTATTGATTTTATGCGAAATATGAATATTTTGTAGTAGTTTTTATAATTTTTTCGTTAAATAAAATAAATCTAAAAATGAATATTATGTTTGGTTTTTTAGTTGCTGATGGGGCTTTTCTACTCTATGCATAGTGTTGCTTTGGTCGAAGATCTGCCTTTGGAAGAAACTTACACTGATGCTGAAGCGTTTTATGCAGATGTTAAACTTGCTTATAACCAGGTATTATATTGATATGAAAAAATATAGCATTTACATATATGCTTAGTAAATCTTTTGAGAATGGAAACTTAAATTTTTTACTCAGATTAAGACAGTATATTTTAATGCGCTCGAAAACGTGAAAATTGGCTCTAGTTTCTGTATTTTCAATCAGTATAATTCTATTTTCTTTCAATTTTTAAAGTTTTTAGTTCTTACTTGAAGACATCTTGCATTTTAAATTTAAATAGTAATGATAATTACCATTTTAGAGGTTAAGGTTATTTTTATTTTTGAAGGAAAAATTAAAAAACATAACTTTTAATTATTTGAGCAAGCTTAGACCCAATAAATATAATATTATTATCTAGGAGAAACCTTTTGATTTGATAAAGTAAGCTCCAGTTTAGGTCAACTTGTATAATTGTATTTCTGTATCAACAACTCGACTGGGACTCGCCATTTCATGATTGTAGTAGCTGCTTATTTTTAAAAAAATTTTTGCGCCTCCTTAATTCTTTTTCAAGTTAAAAAAAGTACCTTAGTTCTTAGTTATAACTTTAAAAGAGTGGTAATGGAAAGCTCCCTAGAATAAACTTTCAAAAAAAGATTTTCTTTACTTTTTAACTGTCAGATGCTCTAGGTTGGTTCAATATTTTACAGTGTTCGTTTTTGCCTTAGTGATTGTCGGTTTTTCGAAAATATTGAAAATAATCTGTTTTAATGATTTCTTGTAATACAAAAAGATTTTCAATAAAAAAAATAAATCTGAAACATCTTGATATTTTTTAACAGTATAAAAATAATTTGCTTGTTTTTTTTCAGAATGCTTGCAATTGTTGGATAGCTGCTTGTCTTTATGTTTTTACCCTAATTTTGTCTGGTCAACAGTTTTATGAAAATAGTCGTATGACGTCGAATTAGATTTATTAACTTTTAAATTATCTATGAATATATAATATGATGTTCAAAAGAAAAATTCGTGTATAAAAATGTTCTTAGTTACAAAAAAATTACATTTACAGTTACTAAGTGTTCCAAAGTAATTAAATAAAAAAAAGTCAAGTATATATGGATGTATGTGAAGAAATACTGCAAATATATTGTGCATGAAGCTTAAATTTTAATATATAGTTCAGTTAGATTAAATTCTTATTGTTATTCATTAAGATGAAAAAATTATAATTTAATATAAAACTTAAATCTTTTAATTTCAACATCAACCGTTAAAAATAAATCTAAGTTTAATAGATAAAAAAACATATATAAGTATTGAATTAAATGTTTTATTGAATTTTCCAGAAGAAATTGTCAATAGCAAATAAGTTAATAATTCCTGCTTAAAATGTTGAAATCGATATATATTTCTCTTAAAACAAATTAATTAAGATTTCAAATAATGTTTAATGGAGACGCTCCACGGAGAGAGATTTTGCTCAAATGATATAGAATTCATCGCTGAAACTAATATTTAAAGATAAAAAATAAATCGCTCTATACAGCCGATGTAAAAAAAGTAAAGTAAACGAACAAGAAAATTTTGTTGATAAATAAAATCGATTTATCACAAAAGATTTATTTTTTATATGTTCGCTTAGGGCTTATAGGCCGATGTGTCGTATGACAAATTTAAAATGTTTTGGATCGAGAAGATTGAAAGTTTCATATTATGGCACAAAAGCCATTGGCCAATCGTTCATGAGGCCAGCTGTCTAAATAAATACGTAAGGCAGAAATTTTGCTGCCTCTCGAATGACATCTTACCAATTCTTATTTACAGATTTAAGTATAATAAGATTTATAATATAGTATATATATAATATAAACATCACTTGCTGAGCTCGGATGTTCACACAGATTGATAAATAAACATACTTTACATTCACAACTTCTCGTTAAGAGTTTTTCTGTTTGCGGTCAAACTAGCAAGCAGGAGTCCATTTTCACGTTATGTACATATAGAGCCATATTTTATGTTAGTAAACTTTCATGGAAATTTTGTAACTTCGAAAAATGGCTTCATTTCTGCTGCTCTTTATTCTTCTCGCCTCTTATTTAGAAAAGTTTAAAATGTAAGGAATACTCATGTCCTATTGATGATAATTTAAAACTGTAAATACTTAACACTAAAATACTAAAAAAAGGATATCTTAGATCGCTTCTAAGTTTGATAGAAGTGTTGTTTGTGATGAACTCATATTATCGATTGTTAATCAAGTTAGTTAAGTTAGTTAGTTCGGTTGTAATTTGAATAACCTACAGAGATTTCGCATTGGGTAATTTTATTGTGTTGTGTTAAAAACCCTTAAGTTAATATGTTTAATAACTGAACAATATTTAAAATATATTTAGTTCTAGCTTTACTTTAAGCCAATTATAATAGTTTTAGGCACGTAAATTGAATATGTTTCTTGCCTTTGCTTAACTTCTAATAATATGAAATTTTAAGCCAAATGATATCACAAAACATAAATGATTATTCCAAGTAAGTAAATTCTGCTTAAATGAAATAATTTATTTTGGTTTATGTTTAATTTTCAATCATTTTTTTTAAATTTTATAGATATACATATTATTTAAATAACATCATAAAATAAAAATTTTTGTTTGTATAGCTTACACATCTGTACAATTCAATTAGTTAAAATTATAAAAAGAAACTGACCGGACACTTTCTGACTACAATTTCTGAGTATGTCTTCAACTACTTCACAACGCGCAGTCATACAAAAAATTTATTAAGCTTTCTTAGAAAGTGCTCAAAGAAATAATTAAAAAATGTTTAAGTTTTCAAAATGTTGCATTAGTTTAAAAAAAGGTGAGTTTTGGTTATTTATTTAATACATATGATATAGAATTGTTCACTTAATCATTCATTAAAGAAAATATTTTTCACATAAGAAATAAAAATTCATAATCCATAATAACCGGAAGAAGCAATTTAGAGTGAATGTATTTAGTTTTCATTTTGATTTTTTTCTACAAATAATCAAGTTTATTAATAGAAATTTATTATTATTTTTATATTTAGAAATCAAATTTGGATTAAGATTTGCGAGTGAAAAAGCATGTTCTGTGAATTTTCGGAAAATTGTTGGTCAACAGCTTCAAGAATTTAAATTAGAAGGTATTTACAAGGATGAACGTGTAATAACTTCCTCGCAAAAAACTACGATTACTGTCAATAATTTAGATAAGAGCATTTTAAATTTTTGTGCAAATAATTATCTTGGATTTTCAGTAAGATTGAATTAAGACTGGTGTACAACTTTAGCATTAGCCGTTGAAGAGGAAGTTTAAAAGTAAAATTGTTCACATGAAAAATGTCTTTTGATATGAGCTTATTTTCACACTTTTTGTTTTTATATAGCTACTGTTAAATTTTATTGGGTATCGTCTTATAGATTTTATGAACAAAATGAAAAACATTTTCAGAAATATTAAAGCTTAAAATTTTATTAAATCCTTGTTTTACTTTTTATATTTTCCAAAAAATATTTAAAATTTCTGAAATCGGGCTACCGCATCTTTGTACACCAGAATTTATGACTTCAATATTTAATTTTCAAGTGTTTTTAATTAAAGAGTAACAAAGATATCACAGAGTATACAAAGGAAATAATTGACAAATATGGTACAGGATTAAGCTCTGTTAGATTTATTTGTGGGACCCAGGATATACATAAAGTAATTGAATTTATTTTAGTAAATTTAAATCAATACTGATGCTTTTTTAGACATTAGAAAAAAAAATTGCTAAATTTCATTGTCGACAAGATTGTATCCTTTATCCTTCATGCTTTGACGCTAATGCTGGTCTATTTGAATCGATTCTAACATCTAATGATGTAGTATTTTCCGATGAATTAAATCATGCTTCGATTATTGACGGAATACGCTTATGTAAAGCAAAGAAATTTCGTTATAAACATCGAAATATGCAAGGTAAATTTATTTTCATTTATTTTTCGTTATTTGGATTATAGTAACCTTAGTTAACTAGGGATACATAATTTTTTTTTATATTTTTAAGATCTTGAACATCTTTTGGAAACTTGTGAAGGACGTATAAAATTGATTGTAACAGATGGAGTTTTCTCAATGGATGGCAATATTGCTTCATTGCCAGAAATATGCCAATTAGCAGAAAAATATGATGCACTTGTATTTTTGGATGAATGTCATGCTACAGGTTTTCTAGGAATAAATGGCAGGTAATGCGGAAAAAAGACCAAATGTTTTAAAATGTTTTAAAATAAGACCAATAACCAAAAAAGAAATTTTACCAAATGAAGTAATTTTTTGTAATTTAATTAATAGTCAAAAATCTTATATTAAATTATGGACCGAGCCAATAAAGTAAAAAATTAAATTGAATACTGTGTCTGTAACAATATTGATATTTCATTAGAGGCCAAGATTATTCTATTAAATAACATCTCTACAAAAGCGAAAGCTGCAGATTCTACCAAGAGGCAAAAGAGACGCCTACCCTTTTGCTCTTTGACTTTTGGAGGTTCACTGTAAAGAGAACATTTCAACCTTTACCATGATAAAGCTTCATTTAAGCTTTAATTTCTCATAATCTTGGTTTTTTGCTTAAAATATTTTCATCTCAAAATTTTCTATTCCAGTTTTTAATAAAATTATTAACAACTTTCTTTGATTTTGTGCTCAATATATTTTTATTTTAAATCTATTTTTAAAAAGAAATGCTTCTTAAGGTGCCTATTTATTGTGGTAAACACTGCCGAAGACTTCGGGAGTCGGACTTCGGGCGTCAGGCTGATGTCAGATTATTTTTTAGTTAGTTCGCTGCATAAAAAGTGTATTGCTATAGTGAACTTTACTTATATTTTTGTAATAGATTTGAACTGTTATTTTTGTTAGTCAAATATTTACGATAGTTGAATTCAACCCTATCAATGAATAACCACAACAACAAACTAAGTGTAGACTGTAGGGTAGGGGTTTTTTTTTTAAATTTTATTTTTCATTGTTTTTTGAAATTGACTTTTACCAAAATAGACAGCAGATAGATATTTTATTTTTTATTTCATAAAAAACCAGAGAAAAGCAAAATTTAAGTTCCACATGAAGACATCGAAAAATAAAAAACAGTGTCAAAATCTCTTCATTAATTATTACAAAAAGAAAGGTCATTCATTGCGTTTCCCGAACATGACGTCATTCCGAAACCTGTTCAATTGTGTTTGCTGCAATACATGGAAATCCTTAGACTTTAAGTATTGTATTGTATGCGATATGGCATATTCCATAAAGTAGGGTCCAAATGTACAACATTGAACTTACTGAATTGAGTTTGATTTTTTAATCTAAATTTAAAAATCTCACATTTTAGGGGAACTGAAGAACATTATGGAATTCTGGGAAAAGTTGATATAATCAACTCAACTTTAGGTAAGGCATTAGGGGGGGCATCAGGTGGATATACAACTGGATCAAATGAATTAATTGCTTTACTACGGCAAAAATCAAGACCTTATTTATTTTCAAATTCATTGCCACCTCCAGTTGTTGCAACTGGTCTTAAAGTTATGGAAATATTGCTAGCATCTAATAAGTTAGTAAAACAAATTCAATATAATACTCAGCACTTTAGAACAGGTATGATTAAAGCTGGATTTGAAGTCGCAGGAGAAAATCATCCAATTTGTCCAGTAATGTTAGGTATTTTTTTGAAATTACTTTTTATGCATGAAATTAATTAAAATTTACCTTTGCATGTAAGATAACAATAATCATATCATTTCGTTCTCACATATATCTTTTCATTGCTTCTCGTGTTAATGGTTTATCTTCTATATGTGGACGGTATTCGGTATTACCTGGCGTACACATGACACTTCCTGATCAACAATTATAAACTTTTAATTTATTATCTTTATTGTTAAATCAATCAATCAAACAAAACCTTAACTTTTAATACTTTATAATTTTTTAATATAATTCACACAAAATCACAAATCACAATTTTTTACTTTGTGAACTTTATGTTTGCACAATGGTCAGCTCACATTGATAACTAACAACTCATGCTTACAACTGATCATTTTGGTTTCTTAACCCTATTTATATCCAGGCCTTTTGTTTATTTTATTTTATAATTTATTGCCAAAGTCCATTAATGATATTTTTCAATTATTACTTTTTTAAAATTTTGTTTATTTTAACTTTAGTTTTTCATTTTCATATTTTGTTTATTAGTTTGAAATTCCATATCAGTTTTAAGTTTGTTTAGTCTATTTAATTTGAAGTACTTAGATTTTACTTGGTTGGATCAATTAGTAATCTAAGTATGTACTTCTAATTTCTCATTTATTAGGACTTATTAATTTTTGTTTAGGTTCATCAGGGTAATAAATTATAGATTTATTATTGTTTAACGTTTTTTTTTAAAAAATGAATTTATAGCTATTTAGTTTTTCAGGGTAACAAATTACAGATTTATGTATTTTAGGTGATCCTAGATTGGCAAATTTATTCGCTGGAAAAATGCTGGGTAAATTTTTAAATTTCGTATCACATTTAAAGGTGTGTTCATTAATTCAATTCAGATTTGAATTTGAATTCCTAAAAAAACTATGAGTGTCAAGTTTGTATTAAGCTAGTTTAAATTGTTATGTGTTTAGTTATAGTGAATTAGTTCTATTTAACCCACCTGTTCTCTCTTTAAGAACCAATCAGCTGGTAGTTCAATTTTGAATTAAATTAATGAAAACACCTTATATTTGTGAAATATTTTAGATTATATTTATGACAAATGATTTGCTATAAAATTACTATCTTTTCAAATTTATCTAATTAGTATTTTCATTTTTATATTAAGTCATTTAGTATTGGATTTTTGTGTTTCTATTTAGCTTATTAATATACTATATTTTTATAACGGCTTAAATATTTGTATTTTAATTGAAGACACTTTCCTTTCTAAAGATTATAAAATTTGACAAATACGTTTACATTTGAAATGTTTTAAGCTACTTTGATTTTTGTTTTAATGTTTCTAGAAAAAGGAATTTATGTAATTGGATTCAGTTATCCCGTTGTTCCGCAAGGAAAAGCTAGAATTCGTGTTCAAATTTCCGCTGCACACACACAAACTGAAATTGATCAATGCATTGAGGCATTTATCGAGGTTGGAAAAGAATTGAAAGTCATTTAGATTGGTTTTCCTTGTATTTTAAATTTTTACAATATTTTTTGAAATAAAAACATTTTGTTCATAATATTGTTTTATTTCTTATTAAAATAAGATAAATTAATTTTGATTTTAGGACAAATTAAAATAACCGTCAACATATAATAAGGGACAGAATAAATGCGCAAAAAAATAGACTGTAATAGAAATTTCTTTGTACATGTGGAGTCAAGTTTGCAAATATTGACAAATTTCCTGGTAAGCAAAGAAAAACTAATTTTTTGGTTTTTTATTTCTTAACCTCATTGAAAATAATTGGTATTTTTTATTAAATAAATAAATAAAGATATGACTGTAAAAAATACTAAAAATGGGTAATAAATGGGAATCTAGTAAAAGCTGCATTAAGAGCTCTCAAAGAAAGAAAGTTATAAAACGTACAGAAAGAATTCTAAAGGAATTTTATTTAATTCACTTTTTTGTTTTGTAAAAATACTTTCTGTCTTTAAAAAAATATGTTTTTTTATTAAAATTGTCTTTAAGGTATTGGTCATTTTAGTGATCACAATATTTTGGAGGGCAATTAATATAAATATTAGTTTAAAACTGCATCTGCAATAAAACTCTAAGTAAAAATCAAACGTTTTTATTTATAAACACGTTTTAAGAATTTTATTACCCAGTCAATATTTTATTCAATTTTCTGACAAAAGACATTTAAAATGAAATCCTAAATTAAGTTTAATTAGTAATTAAAAGAAAGAAAATCCATGATTTTATATTTCATAACTAAGCTAATGCGAAGTTATATTAAATAACAAAAAAAATTTATTCTTTTTGAGAAAAGTTTTATACATTTTTGGGGTAATATGTTCTGCAGTATTTAAGAAAACAAGACTATCTCTTCATTGGATCAATTGTATTTATTGTGGATGTATTTGTATTGACGCTTGTAGAAGTAGTAGTTTTATTCAAACTCTTTTCGTTACCCTTTTCGTTAATTACCTAATAAAGAAAAAAAAAAGAAAAGAAAAATCATGAGATATTAAAATAAAACTTATTTGTTTTGTACCTGAATTTGATTTTTGCATAGATTTATATCACTTTGAAGTTCTTTGAATTTGTTATCCAAGCTTTGTGTTTTATTTTTTAGTTCAATTAACTAAAACAGACAAATAAAAAGTTGAAAATAATTAAAAGTGATAAATATTTATTTCTTTTTCTTTTAAATATCTGTTTGTATATTTAATGTAATTCTTACAAATTTTAACTAGATATACTTTTAGATATTTTTTAAGAACGAAGTTCCCTATCTCGGGTCTCAGCTCGAGGGCTAAGCCGAAAATTTTAAATGGCATCTTAAGAATGCTAACACGAAATTCTGACACAAAAATTTAATTGTTTCTTAAATGAATTCAGTTATGCACTTATATTTTGCCTAAAATAATTTACCTCTTTTGATTCTTCAATGGTTTTAATGTGAGATGTTATATTCACAGAATCTTTTGATAACGAACTGATAAATTCCTATTGATAATAATTTTATTATATTTTAAAATTGCACAAAAAAAAAATAGAAAAACAAATCATTACTTTCTGTTCTCTTAAAGTTTCATCAATATCATTCATTCTTAGTGATAGTGTATAGTTCATTGTCTCAAAACTCGTTGATAATATCCTCAAACTAGGAAATTCTTCTGTAATATTGTTTAGCAATTTAGAATAATTTCCGATTTCTTTTGAAAAATTATTCATATTACTTATATTGCTCTGAAATGAAATAATTTTAAAAAAACAAAATATACAATTTCTAATAAATTATTTCACCTTAAGAAATGTTATTTCTTTATTGGAATCATCAGCTACTTTTTGTAATTTATTAAACTTTTCTTTTATATCTTTTACATCTAAATTTATGCTTTGAATTTTAGCACCAAAATCAGCTACAATCTTTTCATCTTTTGAATAATCCTTTTTTTCATTAAACAAATTTTTAATTTGTACTAAATCTGTACTCAAGTTTTGCAGAAAATGTTGTAGTTCAGTAATTTTTCCATATATTAATGTTTGATTTTGTTCAAGATTTTTAGATGATTCATGCCATTTTTGCAAAGTTTCCGGTAGATTTTGGCTAGTTACGGTTACTGTATAAGTATAGAAATTTAATTTATTAATTTTATAAAAAAATAATCAAAAATTTAACCTTCTTCAACTTTTTGACGGTATTCGTAAAGTTGTTCTCTTAGATCAAAATATAACCAATACATAAAACCAACTGATAAAGATATACACATTAAGAAAACTATAGGCCCACATATTCGTAAAAATGGATTTTTTTTATAACGATTTCGATTAGAGCTTCTCGCAATTTTTGGCTAATATATTGGATTTTAAATTAAAAAAAAAATATTTTTTTCATATATTGGAAATTTAATCAAATTTACCCATCCAAAATCTTCTTGTTCATCAGTAGATGGTGAAAGAAGTTGATCTTGCGAATGTACACCATTTTCAACATTATTTTTATTAACAGATCTTTAAATTTTTGCAAATAAGCTTTGTAATATATTTAATTCGATTTAATATATTACCTTTTAGCTAAGGAATGTGCTACTAGAGCATCGAGCTCACGTCTTTTTCTCATTTTTTTTGTCCCAGCACGAAGTGGAACATTTACTTGAGATGCTGATTCCATAATTTTATTCACAACACAAATTTCAAAATAAGAAAACTAATCATATATAAAATCAAATTGGTTTAAAAGTTTTTTATTGCTTAATATATACATATTTTTAATATATGATGAAAATAAAACTAAATTTTTCGACAACTTTAGTAATCAAAACTTAGGATGACTGCAATGCTTTTCATAAATATAAAAATCGATTTGGTTCATGTAAAATATTGAATAAAACTTTACACAGGCGCAATACTGACTTCACTTCAGATGATTACTTAAAATTAGCATATGTGTAAACCTTTAGTCAAAAAGTTGAAGGGGTGTTTTTTCGTTGATTTAGAAATTTGTTTAAATTATATACTCACATTTTCTAATTTGTGTTTCCAAACTTGAATTTTCAGCATGGATAACGGCCATCATATATGACAAAGTTAATGACCAGCAACTTATTAAAAATATAGAAATCCATAGAATGAGTCTATTACATTGATTTGATTTCTTTACTTCTTGGTGCTGTCTTGGAGTTATTGTACGTGGCCTTGTTTTTCTATAAAAAAAAAAAAATTCCAGCTAAAATTTACTAAGCAATTTTTATAGTTCTGTTTAAAATTTTATTTTAACTGAAATATATCAAAATTCATTAATTTGGTAAGACTTTCAAAAGTAATTCAAAAGAATTAAATAAAGAAAAAATGTTATTTATATGTGAAGTACAAGATAATAACGACAAAAACAAAGAATTTACTATGAATGTCTTTAAAAGCAACGTAAAACAATAAAAATACAGATATTTTTTTTAGTTTTATTGTTTATAAATTTTGATTATGTATATTATACTATCAGTAAAAATTGCTTTTTAAATGAGTTTAAGGAAGTAAGCCTAATAATTAGGTATATCCTTAAAAAATTAGTTATAAATTCATTTAAGTGTGAGCTTCATTATTTATGTTTTCGCCAAAAATATTTCGTCATTTCGACATACTTAGTTATATCGCTTTATACTAATATTTCTTGATTAGCAATGACATAAAAATTCATAAAGTTTTAAAAAGGTAAGTGATTAATTTGAACTGAAATGTAAAGGTTAACAATCATTTTTATAGAAATTTTGGCTATATTTTAGTTTCCTATTTAAACACCTTCAAATGCGTTGAAGTTTCAGAATTCTTATATATTTTTTATGTAATATAAATTGGATTCATTTTTGTTAAATTGATAATTGTTGCATGAAGGTCGCTATAAAAAAAATATTTCAAAATCATATTATTGTTAAGTAATTATGTAATATTGCAAGATAAAAACAAAAATTTTACATGCAATATCCATTTAAAATCGTTACCTACGAACTCTACGCTTTTTTTGGTTAATTAATTCTGGTAATTCTAGATCTGAGATACTTTTGGAATCTTCTGAAAGTTGTAGAAGTTTAAAAGTTTCTTTATTTGTATTCATTTTAAATTAACAATTAAATTAAAAATATTATCACAGTATTTAGATTGCTTTTCGTTTATTTATTGTAGTATTCATTATTTTACTAGTTTGCACCATTGGGCACACAAGTTTAATATTTACATTATAAATATGTAAGTTAGATATAGGTTATATTTTGACATTTAAATTAATTTAAGTGTGTATGTGAAATGAGTTGGTAGCATTGTATTATGAGGATAGTACACCTGTACTATTGAAATAAAATTCAAATGCACAAGAAAAATTTCTTACCCTCTGTAAACTATTATTTCTATATATTCACTATATTCCCGAATAGGTGTTTCCACACGAGGAAACAAGTTTCCGGAAACATTTCGTGTGTAGATAGAGTAATATAATTGTGTGTGTGCTTTTAAATAAATTACTTCTTGTATGTGTTAAAATGTTTCTCGTGTTACCAAAAATTTTTTGGAAATAAATTCAACTTCAAATTTTCCAAATTTTACCCCTTACTTCTTGCCGCTCTTTCCTAAAAACAGAAGTGTTTCTGGAAACTAGTTTCCTCGTGTGGAAACACCCATTGGGGGTATTCACACTGAGTCCGGTAACATTTCGGAAATGTTCCCCTACAATTCTCAGTCCACTAAAATATGTGAATGGGGGTATTCACATTGAGGCTTGTAACATTTCGGAAATGTTCCCCTACAATTCTCAGTCCACTAAAATATGTGAATATGTGTTGGAAAATATTACAGATAACATGTGTATATAAATGTGTATTAGTAAGATACCAAGCATGAGGCAGAAATATTTCTGCCTCAGGAAGGGGTAAAAGCTTATTTGAAATTTGCGAAACTCCGTCTTACCTGTCACCTCCGCTTACCATGAAATTAAATGCTACCGGACTCAATGTGAATACCCTGATTAAGACAGAATCCTACATTAAGTGATTGCAATAATTTATTCGACATTTTAATATATGATTTATGATTTCTTACTAGTTTTATTATATTAAATTGACTTTCCGTAAATAAAAATGTAAGTAAAATTAGTTGAAAAGTACAAAATATATTGTTTTCAAGGACTTTTAGTATATTGCATTCAATATATACTTTTTGAGTATAACCGCACAAACACACACCATACCAAGCAGCTGTCGAAAATCCAATTTTTTAAAAAGTTTTTGATACAAACCATTTACTTGGCAATAGTGGCTTTAGTATTTCCCACGCTCCTAAAACCTATTTTCAATTTAAGGCAGCCAAAGGCTATTTTTAAATTATTCTTACACTCGTTTTAATATTCGATAAATAGAAAAATATTATCTAAAATTAAAGTTTAATAGAATAAGACATAATTCTTTTTTTTTTTTTAAATGTATATATTGCAGTCTGATCAATGAGCAATTAAATCTTACCGAATCTACTAAAGACAAAAACTAAACTAAGGTGAACTCACTAGTTCCACTTAATAATATGAAAATAATAAACAAAATAATAGCGTATATGGTTACAAGACTTATTTTTCTATGGTCTGGGTAACAGTGTCCATTTGAAGATCTCTATGTAGATCACTGTTTTTAAAGTACCTAGGAGCATTAACAATGCTCAAGCACCATATTTTGGAATCATTATGTCCATACGGGCTTAAGTATTTGACCATACATTTTTTTATATTTAATCTCAAGTTCCTTTCTTTTTTCTTTACGTGGGTAAAGCTTAGCGTAGCTTAGCATCTAAATTAATACTCAAGTATTTCGCTGTATTTGCATATGGTATTTAAGAACTATCTATATTAACAGGAATGTATTGGTTCTTCCTGTTCGTGAAATTAATGTGAACAGATGTATTTTCATTTAATTTAATTCGCCAGCGTTTAGTCGAGTCGAATTAATGGATGTTTGTTACTTCTGTGCTGCTTTTACGTAATTTTCACCTGCCAGCACAGCCATATCATTAGCGAATGTGGCCATTGTATTCTTTTCTATTATAGGAATATCACAAGTGTACAATAGATATAAGACTGGTCCCAGTACACTTCCTTGTGGCACCCCTGCATTTATTTCTTTTAACTCTGAATAAATATCTTCCGAGATATACGATTCCAATAATTGTGTATACTGTTTGGGCAGAATTTTTCTTAGTTTATTTTAGAGTCGTTCATGCCAAACTTTCTCGAATGCTTGTGCTACGTCCAGAAAGACAGCAGACATAACATTTTTACCTTCCAGTCAGTGATTCTATGGGCTTGGTCTATTGTTGAATGACTTTTTCTAAATCCAAATTGATGTGATGGGATTAATGTTTAGATTCAATGAGAGGTTTCAACCTTTTTAATAATAATTTCTTATAAAGCTTCGATATAACCGGAAGTAATGAAGTCGGCCTGTAAGATGACACTTTGTGTGGAGGTTTTCCAGCCTTAAGAATCATTATAACACCGGCTACATAATTTTGTTTGGAGTTCAATGTTAAAAAAAATTTTTACAATCAAGACACTGCAAACATCAAGAGGAAAAATCCAAAGGCTTAAGGTTGCCGAAAATGGCTTCTATAATAACACTTCTTAATTCAAATATTAAAACTGCTAAGCTCTCAAAATTTTGAACTGTTTTGCAAAAGTAACGAACATAAAATATGAAAATAAATAATACAAAAACTCCACTTGTTTTGGGTATAATATTATTTAGTTGAAGTTTTACAATTTAATAAGTAATTTAAAAAAAAAATGATTTCCGTTTAAAGGTAAAATAATATAGTTGAACAAAATGTGATATTTGTTCTAGTCAGCTGACGCATTATTTAACCGCACCTTCGAATTCTATACGCTCAGAGGGATATTGCACATTTTTTACATTGTTCCACATTTTAAATTTTAAGAGTTTATTACTTAAAATTCAAATAAGACGGTTTTCTTTCCCTCTTCCGTTTTTCCAAATTTAATACTTGGCCATTTATCTAAGAATAGAGCAAATATAAAGTTATTCAATTATAAATTTTGATTTACCAGTTTCATCTTCCAGTGTTAGCGAAACTGAGTGTTGAAATGAATAATTTTTCAGATGATTTGGTCTATTAGTGTGCTCTCCTGTTTCATATTTTGTTTTCTGTTAGTAAAAAAATTTTTTTATCATATATAAAGCTTATTATTAGAAAAATGAACCTGTTTGGCGAATGTGTTCTTCTTTTTTTCCTCATTGATTGGCTGTGGAGTGTTTAGTAGTTCGAACTTATTTTCGTTAGAAATTATATTCACTGATGTTCTCCTATCTCTTTGGCTATACTGTGGGGTCGCAGTTTGCCGTATGTCTTCTTTAAAGCTTTCTAACTCAGCTCTACTGAGGAACTGTTTATTTATAGGTTTTGAAGATCTAAATGGTTTTATTGAGTGTAATTTATTACTTGGAATTTTTTGATTTAACTTCTCTGAATCTGAGAGGTCAGTTAAAGGGAATTGCTTAGGATATAATAATGTTGTCGAGCTCAATTTTGACAAATTTTGTGGATTAAATAATTTTTTCGTATTTTCTCCATTAGGAGCGCTCGAAAAATTTGCATCATCATTTATATCCTCACCAGATACGTATGGATTTCCTCGATCGATAGACGTTTGTGCAGATTCTTCTACCGAGAGGTTCAGATCCATATTAAAGGCTGAGGCAGGTGGATTTGTTAGCGATTTCAAGGAAAAGTCTGACTCATTTTCCTCTTGAGATGTTGAACTTTCATTTTGTGTCATTGATAAATCCTTCAAATATTTTTCTTCATTTTTGATTTCAGGTGAGCTGCCTATAGATTGAACAGTGGAAGCTGTTTTCTTTGATGATTCAGTTAACCTCACTTTATCGTTTTCTAAACTAGTTTCTTCAGAGTTTTCATCACTACTTCTAGGAAATTCTTCAGACAAATTTAATTCATGAGGTCTTTGAGGTTGAAGAGGAAGATCTGTTGTTAATTTCATTGCTTGAGTTGTAATATCTTTATTTTTGACATTCTCCTTTAGAGTAGGTGTAGTCATTTTTGGTAAAGGAACAGATGGTGTTTTCTGGATATCGTCCCCCAAGCTAATGGCATCTTTTGTATATTGCGAAAAATTTAATTCTGAATTTTGAGATTTTTCTTCTTCCATATTGTCCTTGGGAACATCATCATCTTTCATATCATTAGCAGGAACAATCGGGCTTCCTAGATCTACAGAGGTTTGTGAAGATTCTTCTATTGAGAGGTTCAGATCCATTTTCAAAGCTGAGGCAGGTGGATTTGTTAGCGATTTCTGATTCTCTTCTTGAGATGTTGAGCTTTCATATTTTGTCATTGATAAATCCTTCAAAGATTTTTCTTCATTTTTGATTTCAGGTGAGCTGCCTATAGATTGAACAGTGGAAGCATTTTTCTCTGATGATTCAGTTAACCTCACCTTATCATTTTCTAAACTAGTTTCTTCAGAGTTTTCATCACTACTTCTAGGAAATTCTTCAGACAAATTTAATTCATGAGGTCTTTGAGGTTGAAGAGGAAGATCTGTTGTTATTTTCATTGCTTGAGTTGTAATATCTTTATTTTTGACATTCTCCTTTAGAGTAGGTGTAGTCATTTTTGGTAAAGGAACAGATGGTGTTTTCTGGATATCATCCCCCAAGCTAATGGCATCTTTTGTATATTGCGAAATATTTAATTCTGAATTTTGAGATTTTTCTTCTTCCATATTGTCCTTGGGAACATCATCATCTTTCATATCATTAGCAGGAACAATCGGGCTTCCTAGATCTACAGAGGTTTGTGAAGATTCTTCTATTGAGAGGTTCAGATCCATGTTCAAAGCTGAGGCAGGTGGATTTGTTAGCGATTTCTGATTCTCTTCTTGAGATGTTGAGCTTTCATATTTTGTCATTGATAAATCCTTCAAAGATTTTTCTTCATTTTTGATTTCAGGTGAGCTGCCTATAGATTGAACAGTGGAAGCTGTTTTCTTTGATGATTCAGTTAACCTCACCTTATCATTTTCTAAACTAGTTTCTTCAGAGTTTTCATTACCACTTCTAGGAAATTCTTCAGACAAATTTAATTCATGAGGTCTTTGAGGTTGAAGAGGAAGATCTGTTGTTATTTTCATTGCTTGAGTTGTAATATCTTTATTTTTGACATTCTCCTTTAGAGTAGGTGTAGTCATTTTTGGTAAAGGAACAGATGGTGTTTTCTGGATATCGTCCCCCAAGCTAATGGCATCTTTTGTATATTGCGAAATATTTAATTCTGAATTTTGAGATTTTTCTTCTTCCATATTGTCCTTGGGAACATCATCATCTTTCATATCATTAGCAGGAACAATCGGGCTTCCTAGATCTACAGAGGTTTGTGAAGATTCTTCTATTGAGAGGTTCAGATCCATGTTCAAAGCTGAGGCAGGTGGATTTGTTAGCGATTTCAAGGAAAAGTCTGACTGATTCTCCTCTTGAGATGTTGAGCTATCATATTTTGTCATTGATAAATCTTTCAAAGATTTTTCTTCATTTTTGATTTCAGGTGAGCTGAGTATAGATTGAACAGTGGAAGCTGTTTTCTTTGATGTTTCAGTTAACCTCACCTTATCATTTTCTAAACTAGTTTCTTCAGAGTTTTCATTACCACTTCTAGGAAATTCTTCAGACAAATTTAATTCATGAGGTCTTTGAGGTTGAAGAGGAAGATCTGTTGTTATTTTCATTGCTTGAGTTGTAATATCTTTATTTTTGACATTCTCCTTTAGAGTAGGTGTAGTCATTTTTGGTAAAGGAACAGATGGTGTTTTCTGGATATCGTCCCCCAAGCTAATGGCATCTTTTGTATATTGCGAAATATTTAATTCTGAATTTTGAGATTTTTCTTCTTCCATATTGTCCTTGGGAACATCATCATCTTTCATATCATTAGCAGGAACAATCGGGCTTCCTAGATCTACAGAGGTTTGTGAAGATTCTTCTATTGAGAGGTTCAGATCCATGTTCAAAGCTGAGGCAGGTGGATTTGTTAGCGATTTCTGATTCTCCTCTTGAGATGTTGAGCTTTCATATTTTGTCATTGATAAATCCTTCAAAGATTTTTCTTCATTTTTGATTTCAGGTGAGCTGCCTATAGATTGAACAGTGGAAGCTGTTTCCTTTGATGATTCAGTTAATCTCACCTCATCATTTTCTAAACTAGTTTCTTCAGCGTTTTCATTACTACTTCTAGGAAATTCTTCAGACAAATTTAATTCATGCTGTCTTTGAGGCTGAAGAGGAAGATCTGTTGTTATTTTCATTGCTTGAGTTGTAATATCTTTATTTTTGACATTCTCCTTTAGAGTAGGTGTAGTCATTTTTGGTAAAGGAACAGATGGTGTTTTTTGGATATCGTCCTTTAAGCTAATGGCATCTTTTGTATATTGCGAAATATTTAATTCTGAATTTTGAGATTTTTCTTTTTCCAGATTGTCCTTGGGAACATCATCATCTTTCATATCTTTTGCAGGAACAATCGGGCTTCCTAGTTCCACAGAGGTTTGTGCAGATTCTTCTACTGAGAGGTTCAGATCCATGTTCAAGGCTGAGGCAGGTGGATTTGTAAGCGATTTCAAGGAAAAGTCTGACTGATTCTCCTCTTGAGATATTGAGCTTTCATATTTCGTCATTGATAAATCTTTCAAAGATTTTTCTTCATTTTTGATTTCAGGTGAGCTGCCTATAGATTGAACAGTGGAAGCTGTTTTCTTTGATGTTTCAGTTAACCTCACCTTATCATTTTCTAAACTTGTTTCTTCAGAGTTTTCATTGCTACTTCTAGGAAATTCTTCAGACAAATTTAATTCATGCTGTCTTTGAGGCTGAAGAGGAAGATCTGTTGTTATTTTCTTTGCTTGAGTTGTAATATCTTTATTTTTGACATTCTCCGTTAGAGTAGGTGTGGACATTTTTGGTAAAGGAACAGATGGTGTTTTCTGGATATCGTCCCCCAAGCTAATGGCATCTTTTGTATATTGCGAAATATTTAATTCTGAATTTTGAGATTTTTCTTCTTCCATATTGTCCTTGGGAACATCATCATCTTTCATATCATTAGCAGGAACAATCGGGCTTCCTAGATCTACAGAGGTTTGTGAAGATTCTTCTATTGAGAGGTTCAGATCCATGTTCAAAGCTGAGGCAGGTGGATTTGTTAGCGATTTCTGATTCTCCTCTTGAGATGTTGAGCTTTCATATTTTGTCATTGATAAATCCTTCAAAGATTTTTCTTCATTTTTGATTTCAGGTGAGCTGCCTATAGATTGAACAGTGGAAGCTGTTTTCTTTGATGATTCAGTTAACCTAACCTTATCATTTTCTAAACTAGTTTCTTCAGAGTTTTCATTACTACTTCTAGGGAATTCTTCAGACAAATTTAATTCATGAGGTCTTTGAGGTTGAAGAGGAAGATCTGTTGTTATTTTCATTGCTTGAGTTGTAATATCTTTATTTTTGACATTCTCCTTTAGAGTAGGTGTAGTCATTTTTGGTAAAGGAACAGATGGTTTTTTCTGGATATCGTCCTCCAAGCTAATGGCATCTTTTGTATATTGCGAAATATTTAATTCTGAATTTTGAGATTTTTCTTTTTCCAGATTGTCCTTGGGAACATCATCATCTTTCATATCATTAGCAGGAACAATCGGGCTTCCTAGTTCCACAGAGGTTTGTGCAGATTCTTCTACTGAGAGGTTCAGATCCATGTTCAAGGCTGAGGCAGGTGGATTTGTAAGCGATTTCAAGGAAAAGTCTGACTGATTCTCCTCTTGAGATGTTGAGCTTTCATATTTTGTCATTGATAAATCTTTCAAAGATTTTTCTTCATTTTTGATTTCAGGTGAGCTGCCTATAGATTGAACAGTGGAAGCTGTTTTCTTTGATGTTTCAGTTAACCTCACCTTATCATTTTCTAAACTAGTTTCTTCAGAGTTTTCATTGCTACTTCTAGGAAATTCTTCAGACAAATTTAATTCATGCTGTCTTTGAGGCTGAAGAGGAAGATCTGTTGTTATTTTCTTTGCTTGAGTTGTAATATCTTTATTTTTGACATTCTCCGTTAGAGTAGGTGTGGTCATTTTTGGTAAAGGAACAGATGGTGTTTTCTGGATATCGTCCCCCAAGCTAATGGCATCTTTTGTATATTGCGAAATATTTAATTCTGAATTTTGAGATTTTTCTTCTTCCATATTGTCCTTGGGAACATCATCATCTTTCATATCATTAGCAGGAACAATCGGGCTTCCTAGATCTACAGAGGTTTGTGAAGATTCTTCTATTGAGAGGTTCAGATCCATGTTCAAAGCTGAGGCAGGAGGATTTGTAAGCGATTTCAAGGAAAAGTCTGACTGATTCTCCTCTTGAGATGTTGAGCTTTCATATTTTTTCATTGATAAATCCTTCAAAGATTTTTCTTCATTTTTGATTTCAGGTGATCTGCCTATAGATTGAACAGTGGAAGCTGTTTTCTTTAATGATTCAGTTAACCTCACCTTATCATTTTCTAAACTAGTTTCTTCAGAGTTTTCATTACTACTTCTAGGAAATTCTTCAGACAAATTTAATTCATGAGGTCTTTGAGGTTGAAGAGGAAGATCTGTTGTTATTTTCATTGCTTGAGTTGTAATATCTTTATTTTTGACATTCTCCTTTAGAGTAGGTGTAGTCATTTTTGGTAAAGGAACAGATGGTGTTTTCTGGATATCGTCCCCCAAGCTAATGGCATCTTTTGTATATTGTGAAATATTTAATTCTGAATTTTGAGATTTTTCTTCTTCCATATTGTCCTTGGGAACATCATCATCTTTCATATCATTAGCAGTAACAATCGGGCTTCCTAGATCTACAGAGGTTTGTGAAGATTCTTCTATTGAGAGGTTCAGATCCATTTTCAAAGCTGAGGCAGGTGGATTTGTTAGCGATTTCAAGGAAAAGTCTGACTGATTCTCCTCGTGAGATGTTGAGCTTTCATATTTTGTCATTGATAAATCCTTCAAAGATTTTTCTTCATTTTTGATTTCAGGTGATCTGCCTATAGATTGAACAGTGGAAGCTGTTTTCTTTGATGATTCAGTTAACCTCACCTTATCATTTTCTAAACTAGTTTCTTCAGAGTTTTCATCACTACTTCTAGGAAATTCTTCAGACAAATTTAATTCATGAGGTCTTCGAGGTTGAAGAGGAAGATCTGTTGTTATTTTCATTGCTTGAGTTGTAATATCTTTATTTTTGACATTCTCCTTTAGAGTAGGTGTAGTCATTTTTGGTAAAGGAACAGATGGTGTTTTCTGGATATCGTCTTCCAAGCTAATGGCATCTTTTGTATATTGTGAAATATTTAATTCTGAATTGTGAGATTTTTCTTCTTCCATATTGTCCTTGGGAACATCATCATCTTTCATATCATTAGCAGGAACAATCGGGCTTCCTAGATCTACAGAGGTTTGTGAAGATTTTTCTATTGAGAGGTTCAGATCCATTTTCAAAGCTGAGGCAGGTGGATTTGTTAGCGATTTTAAGGAAAAGTCTGACTGATTCTCCTCTTGAGATGTTGAGCTTTCATATTTTTTCATTGATAAATCCTTCAAAGATTTTTCTTCATTTTTGATTTCAGGTGATCTGCCTATAGATTGAACAGTGGAAGCTGTTTTCTTTGATGATTCAGTTAACCTCAACTTATCATTTTCTAAACTAGTTTCTTCAGAGTTTTCATCACTACTTCTAGGAAATTCTTCAGACAAATTTAATTCATGAGGTCTTCGAGGTTGAAGAGGAAGATCTGTTGTTATTTTCATTGCTTGAGTTGTAATATCTTTATTTTTGACATTCTCCTTTAGAGTAGGTGTAGTCATTTTTGGTAAAGGAACAGATGGTGTTTTCTGGATATCGTCCCCCAAGCTAATGGCATCTTTTGTATATTGTGAAATATTTAATTCTGAATTTTGAGATTTTTCTTTTTCCATATTGTCCTTGGGAACATCATCATCTTTCATATCATTAGCAGGAACAATCGGGCTTCCTAGATCTACAGAGGTTTGTGAAGATTCTTCTATTGAGAGGTTCAGATCCATTTTCAAAGCTGAGGCAGGTGGATTTGTTAGCGATTTCAAGGAAAAGTCTGACTGATTCTCCTCGTGAGATGTTGAGCTTTCATATTTTGTCATTGATAAATCCTTCAAAGATTTTTCTTCATTTTTGATTTCAGGTGAGCTGCCTATAGATTGAACAGTGGAAGCTGTTGTCTTTGATGATTCAGTTAACCTCACCTTATCATTTTCTAAACTAGTTTCTTCAGAGTTTTCATTACTACTTCTAGGAAATTCTTCAGACAAATTTAATTCATGAAGTCTTCGAGGTTGAAGAGGAAGATCTGTTGTTATTTTCATTACTTGAGTTGTAATATCTTTATTTTTGACATTCTCCTTTAGAGTAGGTGTAGTCATTTTTGGTAAAGGAACAGGTGGTGTTTTCAGGATATCGTCCCCCAAGCTAATGGCATCTTTTGTATATTGTGAAATATTTAATTCTGAATTTTGAGATTTTTCTTCTTCCATATTGTCCTTGGGAACATCATCATCTTTCATATCATTAGCAGGAACAATCGGGCTTCCTAGATCTACAGAGGTTTGTGAAGATTCTTCTATTGAGAGGTTCAGATCCATTTTCAAGGCTGAGGCAGGAGGATTTGTAAGCGATTTCAAGGAAAAGTCTGACTGACTCTCCTCTTGAGATGTTGAGCTTTCATATTTTGTCATTGATAAATCCTTCAAAGATTTTGCTTCATTTTTGATTTCAGGTGAGCTGCCTATAGATTGAACAGTGGAAGCTGTTTTCTTTGATGAATCAGTTAACCTCACCTTATCATTTTCTAAACTAGTTTCTTCAGAGTTTTCATTACTACTTCTAGGAAATTCTTCAGACAAATTTAATTCATGAGGTCTTTGAGGTTGAAGAGGAAGATCTGTTGTTATTTTCATTGCTTGAGTTGTAATATCTTTATTTTTGACATTCTCCTTTGGAGTAGGTGTGGTCATTTTTGGCAGAGGAACAGATGGTGTTTTCTGGATATCGTCCGCCAAGCTAATAGCATCTTTTGTATATTGCGAAATATTTAATTCTGAATTTTGAGATTTTTCTTTTTCCAGATTGTCCTTGGGAACATCATCATCTTTCATATCATTAGCAGGAACAATCGGGCTTCCTAGATCTACAGAGCTTTGTGCAGATTCTTCTACTGAGAGGTTCAGATCCATGTTCAAAGCTGAGGCAGGTGGAGTTGTTTGCAATTTCAAGGAAAGGTCTAAATGATTCTCCTCTTGAGATGTTGAGCTATCATATTTTGTCATTGATAAATCCTTCAAAGATTTTTCTTCATTTTTGATTTCAGGTGAGCTGCCTATAGATTGAACAGTGGAAGCTGTTTTCTTTGATGAATCAGTTAACCTCACCTTATCATTTTCTAAACTAGTTTCTTCAGAGTTTTCATCACTACTTCTAGGAAATTCTTCAGACAAATTTAATTCATGAGGTCTTTGAGGTTGAAGAGGAAGATCTGTTTTTAGTATCATTGCTTGAGTTGTAATATCTTTATTTTTGACATTCTCCTTTGGAGTAGGTGTAGTCATTTTTGGCAGAGGAACAGATGGTGTTTTCTGGATATCGTCCTCCAAGCTAATGGCATCTTTTGTATATTGCGAAATATTTAATTCTGAATTTTGAGATTTTTCTTCTTCCATATTGTCCTCGGGAACATCATCATCTTTCATATCATTAGCAGGAACAATCGGGCTTCCTAGATCTACAGAGGTTTGTGAAGATTTTTCTATTGAGAGGTTCAGATCCATTTTCAAAGCTGAGGCAGGTGGATTTGTTAGCGATTTTAAGGAAAAGTCTGACATATTCTCCTGTTGAGATGTTGAGCTTTCATATTTTTTCATTGATAAATCCTTCAAAGATTTTTCTTCATTTTTGATTTCAGGTGATCTGCCTATAGATTGAACAGTGGAAGCTGTTTTCTTTGATGATTCAGTTAACCTCAACTTATCATTTTCTAAACTAGTTTCTTCAGAGTTTTCATCACTACTTCTAGGAAATTCTTCAGACAAATTTAATTCATGAGGTCTTCGAGGTTGAAGAGGAAGATCTGTTGTTATTTTCATTGCTTGAGTTGTAATATCTTTATTTTTGACATTCTCCTTTAGAGTAGGTGTAGTCATTTTTGGTAAAGGAACAGATGGTGTTTTCTGGATATCGTCTTCCAAGCTAATGGCATCTTTTGTATATTGTGAAATATTTAATTCTGAATTTTGAGATTTTTCTTCTTCCATATTGTCCTTGGGAACATCATCATCTTTCATATCATTAGCAGGAACAATCGGGCTTCCTAGATCTACAGAGGTTTGTGAAGATTTTTCTATTGAGAGGTTCAGATCCATTTTCAAAGCTGAGGCAGGTGGATTTGTTAGCGATTTTAAGGAAAAGTCTGACTGATTCTCCTCTTGAGATGTTGAGCTTTCATATTTTTTCATTGATAAATCCTTCAAAGATTTTTCTTCATTTTTGATTTCAGGTGATCTGCCTATAGATTGAACAGTGGAAGCTGTTTTCTTTGATGATTCAGTTAACCTCAACTTATCATTTTCTAAACTAGTTTCTTCAGAGTTTTCATCACTACTTCTAGGAAATTCTTCAGACAAATTTAATTCATGAGGTCTTCGAGGTTGAAGAGGAAGATCTGTTGTTATTTTCATTGCTTGAGTTGTAATATCTTTATTTTTGACATTCTCCTTTGGAGTAGGTGTAGTCATTTTTGGCAGAGGAACAGATGGTGTTTTCTGGATATCGTCCTCCAAGCTAATGGCATCTTTTGTATATTGCGAAATATTTAATTCTGAATTTTGAGATTTTTCTTCTTCCATATTGTCCTCGGGAACATCATCATCTTTCATATCATTAGCAGGAACAATCGGGCTTCCTAGATCTACAGAGGTTTGTGAAGATTTTTCTATTGAGAGGTTCAGATCCATTTTCAAAGCTGAGGCAGGTGGATTTGTTAGCGATTTTAAGGAAAAGTCTGACTGATTCTCCTCTTGAGATGTTGAGCTATCATATTTTGTCATTGATAAATCCTTCAAAGATTTTTCTTCATTTTTGATTTCAGGTGATCTGCCTATAGATTGAACAGTGGAAGCTGTTTTCTTTGATGATTCAGTTAACCTCAACTTATCATTTTCTAAACTAGTTTCTTCAGAGTTTTCATCACTACTTCTAGGAAATTCTTCAGACAAATTTAATTCATGAGGTCTTCGAGGTTGAAGAGGAAGATCTGTTGTTATTTTCATTGCTTGAGTTGTAATATCTTTATTTTTGACATTCTCCTTTGGAGTAGGTGTAGTCATTTTTGGCAGAGGAACAGATGGTGTTTTCTGGATATCGTCCTCCAAGCTAATGGCATCTTTTGTATATTGCGAAATATTTAATTCTGAATTTTGAGATTTTTCTTCTTCCATATTGTCCTCGGGAACATCATCATCTTTCATATCATTAGCAGGAACAATCGGGCTTCCTAGATCTACAGAGGTTTGTGAAGATTTTTCTATTGAGAGGTTCAGATCCATTTTCAAAGCTGAGGCAGGTGGATTTGTTAGCGATTTTAAGGAAAAGTCTGACTGATTCTCCTCTTGAGATGTTGAGCTTTCATATTTTTTCATTGATAAATCCTTCAAAGATTTTTCTTCATTTTTGATTTCAGGTGATCTGCCTATAGATTGAACAGTGGAAGCTGTTTTCTTTGATGATTCAGTTAACCTCAACTTATCATTTTCTAAACTAGTTTCTTCAGAGTTTTCATCACTACTTCTAGGAAATTCTTCAGACAAATTTAATTCATGAGGTCTTCGAGGTTGAAGAGGAAGATCTGTTGTTATTTTCATTGCTTGAGTTGTAATATCTTTATTTTTGACATTCTCCTTTAGAGTAGGTGTAGTCATTTTTGGTAAAGGAACAGATGGTGTTTTCTGGATATCGTCCCCCAAGCTAATGGCATCTTTTGTATATTGTGAAATATTTAATTCTGAATTTTGAGATTTTTCTTTTTCCATATTGTCCTTGGGAACATCATCATCTTTCATATCATTAGCAGGAACAATCGGGCTTCCTAGATCTACAGAGGTTTGTGAAGATTTTTCTATTGAGAGGTTCCGATCCATTTTCAAAGCTGAGGCAGGTGGATTTGTTAGCGATTTTAAGGAAAAGTCTGACTGATTCTCCTCTTGAGATGTTGAGCTTTCATATTTTTTCATTGATAAATCCTTCAAAGATTTTTCTTCATTTTTGATTTCAGGTGATCTGCCTATAGATTGAACAGTGGAAGCTGTTTTCTTTGATGATTCAGTTAACCTCAACTTATCATTTTCTAAACTAGTTTCTTCAGAGTTTTCATCACTACTTCTAGGAAATTCTTCAGACAAATTTAATTCATGAGGTCTTCGAGGTTGAAGAGGAAGATCTGTTGTTATTTTCATTGCTTGAGTTGTAATATCTTTATTTTTGACATTCTCCTTTAGAGTAGGTGTAGTCATTTTTGGTAAAGGAACAGATGGTGTTTTCTGGATATCGTCTTCCAAGCTAATGGCATCTTTTGTATATTGTGAAATATTTAATTCTGAATTTTGAGATTTTTCTTCTTCCATATTGTCCTTGGGAACATCATCATCTTTCATATCATTAGCAGGAACAATCGGGCTTCCTAGATCTACAGAGGTTTGTGAAGATTTTTCTATTGAGAGGTTCAGATCCATTTTCAAAGCTGAGGCAGGTGGATTTGTTAGCGATTTTAATGAAAAGTCTGACTGATTCTCCTCTTGAGATGTTGAGCTTTCATATTTTTTCATTGATAAATCCTTCAAAGATTTTTCTTCATTTTTGATTTCAGGTGATCTGCCTATAGATTGAACAGTGGAAGCTGTTTTCTTTGATGATTCAGTTAACCTCAACTTATCATTTTCTAAACTAGTTTCTTCAGAGTTTTCATCACTACTTCTAGGAAATTCTTCAGACAAATTTAATTCATGAGGTCTTCGAGGTTGAAGAGGAAGATCTGTTGTTATTTTCATTGCTTGAGTTGTAATATCTTTATTTTTGACATTCTCCTTTAGAGTAGGTGTAGTCATTTTTGGTAAAGGAACAGATGGTGTTTTCTGGATATCGTCCCCCAAGCTAATGGCATCTTTTGTATATTGTGAAATATTTAATTCTGAATTTTGAGATTTTTCTTTTTCCATATTGTCCTTGGGAACATCATCATCTTTCATATCATTAGCAGGAACAATCGGGCTTCCTAGATCTACAGAGGTTTGTGAAGATTCTTCTATTGAGAGGTTCAGATCCATTTTCAAAGCTGAGGCAGGTGGATTTGTTAGCGATTTCAAGGAAAAGTCTGACTGATTCTCCTCGTGAGATGTTGAGCTTTCATATTTTGTCATTGATAAATCCTTCAAAGATTTTTCTTCATTTTTGATTTCAGGTGAGCTGCCTATAGATTGAACAGTGGAAGCTGTTGTCTTTGATGATTCAGTTAACCTCACCTTATCATTTTCTAAACTAGTTTCTTCAGAGTTTTTATTACTACTTCTAGGAAATTCTTCAGACAAATATAATTCATGAAGTCTTCGAGGTTGAAGAGGAAGATCTGTTGTTATTTTCATTACTTGAGTTGTAATATCTTTATTTTTGACATTCTCCTTTAGAGTAGGTGTAGTCATTTTTGGTAAAGGAACAGGTGGTGTTTTCAGGATATCGTCCCCCAAGCTAATGGCATCTTTTGTATATTGTGAAATATTTAATTCTGAATTTTGAGATTTTTCTTCTTCCATATTGTCCTTGGGAACATCATCATCTTTCATATCATTAGCAGGAACAATCGGGCTTCCTAGATCTACAGAGGTTTGTGAAGATTCTTCTATTGAGAGGTTCAGATCCATTTTCAAGGCTGAGGCAGGAGGATTTGTAAGCGATTTCAAGGAAAAGTCTGACTGACTCTCCTCTTGAGATGTTGAGCTTTCATATTTTGTCATTGATAAATCCTTCAAAGATTTTGCTTCATTTTTGATTTCAGGTGAGCTGCCTATAGATTGAACAGTGGAAGCTGTTTTCTTTGATGAATCAGTTAACCTCACCTTATCATTTTCTAAACTAGTTTCTTCAGAGTTTTCATTACTACTTCTAGGAAATTCTTCAGACAAATTTAATTCATGAGGTCTTTGAGGTTGAAGAGGAAGATCTGTTGTTATTTTCATTGCTTGAGTTGTAATATCTTTATTTTTGACATTCTCCTTTGGAGTAGGTGTGGTCATTTTTGGCAGAGGAACAGATGGTGTTTTCTGGATATCGTCCGCCAAGCTAATAGCATCTTTTGTATATTGCGAAATATTTAATTCTGAATTTTGAGATTTTTCTTTTTCCAGATTGTCCTTGGGAACATCATCATCTTTCATATCATTAGCAGGAACAATCGGGCTTCCTAGATCTACAGAGCTTTGTGCAGATTCTTCTACTGAGAGGTTCAGATCCATGTTCAAAGCTGAGGCAGGTGGAGTTGTTTGCAATTTCAAGGAAAGGTCTAAATGATTCTCCTCTTGAGATGTTGAGCTATCATATTTTGTCATTGATAAATCCTTCAAAGATTTTTCTTCATTTTTGATTTCAGGTGAGCTGCCTATAGATTGAACAGTGGAAGCTGTTTTCTTTGATGAATCAGTTAACCTCACCTTATCATTTTCTAAACTAGTTTCTTCAGAGTTTTCATTACTACTTCTAGGAAATTCTTCAGACAAATTTAATTCATGAGGTCTTTGAGGTTGAAGAGGAAGATCTGTTTTTAGTATCATTGCTTGAGTTGTAATATCTTTATTTTTGACATTCTCCTTTGGAGTAGGTGTAGTCATTTTTGGCAGAGGAACAGATGGTGTTTTCTGGATATCGTCCTCCAAGCTAATGGCATCTTTTGTATATTGCGAAATATTTAATTCTGAATTTTGAGATTTTTCTTCTTCCATATTGTCCTCGGGAACATCATCATCTTTCATATCATTAGCAGGAACAATCGGGCTTCCTAGATCCACAGAGGTTTGTGCAGATTCTTCTACTGAGAGGTTCAGATCCATGTTCAAGGCTGAGGCAGGTGGATTTGTAAGCGATTTCAAGGAAAAGTCTGACTGATTCTCCTCTTGAGATGTTGAGCTTTCATTTTGTGTCATTGATAAATCCTTCAAATATTTTTCTTCATTTTTGATTTCAGGTGAGCTGCCTATAGATTGAACAGTGGAAGCTGTTTTCTTTGATGAATCAGTTAACCTCACCTTATCATTTTCTAAACTAGTTTCTTCAGAGTTTTCATTACTACTTCTAGGAAATTCTTCAGACAAATTTAATTCATGAGGTCTTTGAGGTTGAAGAGGAAGATCTGTTGTTATTTTCATTGCTTGAGCTGTAATATCTTTATTTTTGACATTCTCCTTTAGAGTAGGTGTAGTCATTTTTGGCAGAGGAACAGATTGTGTTTTCTGGATATCGTCCGCCAAGCTAATAGCATCTTTTGTATATTGCGAAATATTTAATTCTGAATTTTGAGATTTTTCTTTTTCCAGATTGTCCTTGGGAACATCATCATCTTTCATATCATTAGCAGGAACAATCGGGCTTCCTAGATCCACAGAGGTTTGTGCAGGTTCTTCTACTGAGAGGTTCAGATCCATGTTCAAGGCTAAGGCAGGTGGATTTGTTAGCGATTTCAAGGAAAAGTCTGACATATTCTCCTGTTGAGATGTTGAGCTTTCATATTTTGTCATTGATAAATCCTTCAAAAATTTTTCTTCATTTCTGATTTCAGGTGAGCTGCCTATAGTTTGAACAGTGGAAGCTGTTTTCTTTGATGATTCAGTTAACCTCACCTTATCATTTTCTAAAACAGTTTCTTCAGAGTTTTCATTACTACTTCTAGGAAATTCTTCAGACAAATTTAATTCATGAGGTCTTTGAGGTTGAAGAGGAAGATCTGTTGTTATTTTCATTGCTTGAGTTGTAATATCTTTATTTTTGACATTCTCCTTTAGAGTAGGTGTAGTCATTTTTGGTAAAGGAACAGATGGTGTTTTCTGGATATCGTCCCCCAAGCTAATGGCATCTTTTGTATATTGCGAAATATTTAATTCTGAATTTTGAGATTTTTCTTCTTCCATATTGTCCTTGGGAACATCATCATCTTTCATATCATTAGCAGGAACAATCGGGCTTCCTAGATCTACAGAGCTTTGTGCAGATTCTTCTACTGAGAGGTTCAGATCCATGTTCAAAGCTGAGGCAGGTGGAGTTGTTTGCAATTTCAAGGAAAGGTCTAAATGATTCTCCTCTTGAGATGTTGAGCAATCATATTTTGTCATTGATAAATCCTTCAAAGATTTTTCTTCATTTTTGATTTCAGGTGAGCTGCCTATAGATTGAACAGTGGAAGCTGTTTTCTTTGATGAATCAGTTAACCTCACCTTATCATTTTCTAAACTAGTTTCTTCAGAGTTTTCATTACTACTTCTAGGGAATTCTTCAGACAAATTTAATTCATGAGGTCTTTGAGGTTGAAGAGGAAGATCTGTTGTTATTTTCATTGCTTGAGTTGTAATATCTTTATTTTTGACATTCTCCTTTAGAGTAGGTGTAGTCATTTTTGGCAGAGGAACAGATAGTGTTTTCTGGATATCGTCCTCCAAGCTAATGGCATCTTTTGTATATTGCAAAATATTTAATTTTGAAATTTGAGTCTTTTTCTTTTCCATATTGTCCTTGGTAATATCGACATTTTTCATATCATTAGCAGGAACAATTGGGCTTGATTGTGTATCGTTATCCAAGCTAATGACATCTTTTATATATTGCGAAATATTTAATTCTAAGTTTTTAGTGTTTTCCTTTCTAAGCATCTTTTTGAGAAGATCATCGTTGTTTGTAAAATTTCCCGTAAAAGTCGGACTTCCCTGATCTTCATTAAAATCAAGTAGCGTAGTGAGGCATGTCAAGGAGTCTTTCGATTCATTCTTTACTTGAACTTGTTTTCTTTTACCTTCATCAATTGATAAACTTACGATATTTGTTTCTTCCTCCTTAGTTTGATATTCTGTTCCCAAATCAGATATTGATACATTTTGCTTTTTTTTAGTTTTGTTTGGATTCCTTTGTTCGTTACCTGAATTGTTTTTTTTTGAATTGTCATACTGGCTTGCAGATTCGCTTTCAGCTGTATTTAATTCAAAAATTTTTGTTTTCATTTTTACTTGATATTTTGGCGGATAAAGGGGCTCTATTTTAATCATCATATTAGATCCAGGGAAATTTAAAGTGGATGGTAATAATTTTACTGCTTTTTCTTCGTCTACCACTTTTTCACAAGAAGTTGACTTAACTGAACTATTTAGATTACATGCAAGCTTAGTTGGCTGTTTTGATTTTGACTTTTTTTTTAATATATAAAGTTTTTTTTGTCTTTGTAGCGCTAAAAATTCACCAACTAAATCTTTGATATTATTTTTGAAATATTTTGAATTTGATGAAAATTCTGTTTTGGACTTATCATCAGCGTGTTCGAATTTTTCTACTTTTGTGTTTTTAGTATATGCTTCCTGGCTAGATTTGATGTTTTTATGTGCAGTACCTTTTGGATTTGTTTTTATGCTTACCAATAAATCTTTATCACCACCTAGTTTTGGAAAGGAAAAATAAAAATCAAAGGACTGCTAAATTTTTCAAAAAAATTTACTGGAATTATTGTTTTTCTGAACCAGAAGTTTAATTCGTTTAACCCCAACAAATTTGTGACTCATATCCTTAGATATTTTTGTATTATTTATTTTATCTGTATTTAAAAAAAAGTAAAAGCTCTCTTGTCAGATTTGAAGAAAAAAATATTTTAGTTAGTTCTTACCTCTCATCTCTGTTGTTGGAACATCTTTTAAAGGTGACATACATTTTTTGTAGAAGTTGTTAAACTCGGTTCCATTTTTACAGCTAAAGGACAATATTTGATATTTTAAAATAACTTACTTCAAAGTTTTTAAAGTAGTATATGTATATTGTGTATCTTGAATGTAAATAATTATGTACCTTTAATCATATTTTTTTGTTTTCTAAGTTTTATAAGTAGCAAAACTCTTCGAATGATTTTAAAGAAAATCTTTCTAAGGTGTGAAAAATTTGGCAATGAAAAAGGGTAATAATGTCTTACCTATGTCGAGTTTGATAGAAAATTTTATCCTTAATTAGGCTGCATATATAAAAATATTTTTTATTGTCAGAAGAAACAAATGTTCCTGTGTTTTTGCAAGGTGGAAATCGAAAATTTTTGCGTAATTCATGATCTTCATCTTCAGTTTGAAGAACCTACCCAAAAAGTAATTTTAAATAATTATTTAACTAAAATTTATAGAGTTACGATAGTGGGCTTGCAAGCATGTGATAATAAACATTTCTCAATCTCTGCACAGTACCTCATATTTTTAGGACATTCTAATAAATTCTGTGATATTTTTTTGCCAGTTTGGCTACAAACAAAAAATAAAGAACAATTTGAATACACAGGAAAGCGCCCTGTAATTAACTATATATTAAGATTTTTTTTTATAGTATGTTAAATGATATTACCTGGTTCTATGCATGTGTTATTATTATTATGTAAAATTGGTTTTGATTGTAAATCACTGCAATGTTTCCTAAAACTGTCAAATATCTACCTTTCAGTTATGTGAAATTCAAATTTATGGTTTTACTTACTTGGTTTTTGGGACATTTTCCAAATACAATTGAATCCTTTTTACAAACATAATAATAATGCTTGTTTTCAAAATGTGGTCTTATACGAGAATGGCTGTCTTTACATCTTTTGATCTAAAGATATGTTCATTTTTCATGCTAGTTTTAAAAATAAAAACTTACATAATCAATATAAATGACAGTTCCACCACCTGAAAATTTTCGGCATCTTCCTGATTTATAATCGTAGTATTTTCCTTTAGCACAAATATCCTTAAAAATAAAAAACACATTAAGGATACATTTAAAAACAAATGAAAACTGATTATCTTAAGTCCTCTCGAATTTATTTTAATTAAAGATTAAAGAGTTTATTATTTTACTTAATTTTGCTGAAAGCCAAGTTTAACATTTTTTTCAAATGCAAACTCCTTAAAGCTTATATTCCCCGAATTCACAACATTTCGAAATTACAGGCGAGAAGTATTATACTACTAAAAAATCAGGATTTAAATTATTTTGTTAGCTTTTTAAAAAAATAAAAGATATCCTTTTAGCCTTATTCTAAGTATATTTCACAATGTAAATGTTTGAATACTGGAAAGTTACAAAGCAATCCAAATTTTTAACTCTCCAGTATTTGTAGTTTACTTATACAATAAAAAAATAGAAATAAAACTTAGAATATACGTCACTTTGATGAAATGACCGCCCAATAATTCTAAATTTGAATTTCATTGATTTGGTAGAATATTTAGTTCTTTTTAATTCCTCTTATAATCTGAAAAGTTTTATTATTATATATTTTTTTTTACTATGAATAAATTTTTTTTCTCTTAATCAACATAACTTAAAATAGGTAAATTATTCTTGGGGATTAAAACTTACCATTCCACCTTCATTATATTCCACAAATTCGATTTCACTTCCACAAGTATTGATGGATAAATAATAATGTACCAAAAGAATTGTACCAATAGAATAGAAATTCAATTTCATTGCGTTATCCGAGGATTACTTAAATGATAAATTAATTTGTAAAAAACAACAAAAAATGGTAATAGTAGGTATAACATAAATAGAATGCAATCGGTTACCATAAAATACATACTAAGTTCAACGGCTGGTAGCAAATTTGCAAATTAAAAAATTTTTTTTTAAGTAATTGGACTCCATTATTTTTTGAAGATAGAACTTGACATTGTATTCAATGATTTCGTTACAATTTTAATGAAGGCCATAGCAAAGAGTGGGTGCTAGCAGCTCCGATTACAACAATTTCAAATTTGTTTGTAAACATTTAACATCAAATATTTCAAATTTCTTTTTTTTGGCTGAACGTGTATTTATGAAAAAGTTGATACGTAATTTGATAATAATTTGAAATTTATGTATTGCCTAGAAAAAAATTAAATTATTTTAAAAAACCTGTCCTTTAAATTACTGTAAATAATATTCATGCATAGAATATCATTTAAAAACATCAGCGATTTAAATATTTCCATTAACTTAAGTTAGAGAAAATAAGATTTCTTTAGTTAAAAAAAAAATAATTAAAAATAATTCAAAAAATTATTGTCTTTTATTTGAATGGAAACCTTTGGAAACTCTAGCAAACTTCCTTTGCAAATTTACTTTTATTAGAGTAAACTTTCGTTGAAATTAACTTATAACAAATTTTTTTTTAGTTATGGGTAGAGTGGCTTATTAAGGGCTTATTTTAGTTAAGATAAAAAATAATATATTGAAAAATTAATTTTTCATATTAAAATTTCTTTTTGGCTCTTTTGGCGACTTCTACATGATATACCAACTACTTTTTACAGAGAAAATTGTTGCTTATTTTAATTACTGTTGTTACTGGTAAATTAAAGTCTATAAAAAATGATAAAAAGGAATAATGTGTCTAAAATTTTGTTTAATTATCTTAAAAAACTATGAATATAGTCAGCAGGATATTTGGAAGTGAAAGGTATTAAATTTTTTGTTTCAAAAATTAATAAATTTTATTTTAGAATAGCTGTCTAGTAACTATGCTTGTTACTTTCTCGCTTCCCTTTTTACCAGGTTGCAGCATCAAATTGGCTGTAAATAGTGCATTTTTCTATTATAGTTTTAAATGGATTCCTACAGTACAAATTCAATACTAATACTTAAAATACTAATAGATACGTTTTCACCAATTTTGAGCTAAATCCAATCATTTTTCTCAAAAAAACAGTTAAAAAACTGAAAAAAGCATTTTTAGGCTTTTACTCATTAAAGCTTAGGGTAAATAAAAAAAATTTTCTATGGACAAGTTTTAGATCTTTTTATTATCTACAATTTTTACTTTTAAACTTTTTTGATTGGAGGCGTAGTTTAGCCACAAATAACAAAAAACCGTTTCCCCCCTTAAAAACCCACCCCTATACTCCACGGAACATTTCCACTTGTTCGATTTTCGTTTTTTTTATTGCTAATAATATGCTTTACAATATTGCATCATCAGTTTTCTGTAACGAAATATTTCCTTCTTCAACCCCTATCGCGCCTGGCCTATAATGGCAAGATAAGCATTTCAGAATTACTACTCTTTCTACCATAATTTCATAATAGTTAAATGATCTTCTTTTATCATCGGCTAAGACTTTATGTTTTATATTTTATCAATGTTTTACCAAGAAAAACCTAAAGTCCAAAAAGGCGAAAATCGAATACAAATTTGATTTTAATTAATATCATAAAAGAAAAATGACAAAATAAGAAATCAAAACTTTTTATTGTTACTGCTAAAACTTATTATAACAACTATTTTCATTTTAGGAATAGAATTCTTAAAATATTTTAAGTTAATGTAGGGTTTCTCTCATCCTTAAGTTTTTGGTGGGTGAATATATTTACTATGGTATTATATGTTTGCAATAAAGCAAAATCATAAAAAATACTTGCTTTAAATACTATTTGTATTTAACAATTTATGTGCTCCAATTATTTTAAATATCTATGAATGTTTCTAAATTGCTTAAGACAGTTTGCTTATATTTAGTTTTCATCTTCTAATGATATACTGCGTAATGAACTAAAAACGAAAAATGATACATATAAGAACTTAAAATATATTAATTTGTGCTTAAGGCTTACCGAGATCTTTCAAATAATGAAGGATCAGTGTAAATAGGTTCACTTGGATCTTCAAAATGAGAATTGTTCCCTTTTACTTTTGATGGAGTAATAATTGGAATCTGGCATATACGAGAGAGATTTCTGTAACAAAAAAATTTTTTTTTCTTTAAATCATGAAAATTTATCCAAATTTTACTTACCCTGTTGCAAATGTTCTTTGCAGATTTCCTCCAAAAAGTGGTAACTTGTTAGCATTAGTAGCTAAAGATGGTCTTGAATTATATTTTGTTGGGTTTATTTCAGAAAAAGGCTCATGTGTTTGAATACTGGATGTATGAAATGGATTGATGGGCGAGTTGCGGTCCAATATTCGATTTTTAGACAAAATTTTCCAGTATCTTCTAAAATTTCAATATTTGTTTAGACATAAAGCTCTTTATAAAATTTAATTTTTAAAACTTAGAACAGTTACCAAATTTTGCTACTACTCGTATTAAAGTACTAAATTGTTGAACTACTAATAATATTCAGTCATAAAAGTTATGAAAAATTAATCTTTATAGTATTCTAGTGATTGCTTTTAAACAAGATTTTTACTAAAGCTAAATCAAACCAAATTTTGGAAGAAGCTCAAGATATACGACGTAAGTTGTTTATTCGAACAAATTACCGTATACATATATGGAAAAACTACATTAATTGCATAGCGCAGTACCAAGGATATGATCTTAAGAAAAGCTAATGGTAGTTGGAGCTATCAGCCTTCAGAGGGAAAGAGGCAATCTTATAAATATGATTCGTATAAAGGCTTCTCAATAACCTTGGAGGCAATGACTGACACATAAAATATATAGGTCCATTCAAAAATTTAAATTAATTTGAATTACTTATACCTTAAACGCTACATTCATAGGCAAAAAAGGGTTTTTTTGGTTTATATCTAAGACTTTCAGCAATTTGAATCTCTAATTTTAACTTTATTTAAAAGATAAAAATGCAAAAAAAAAATGAGTGGTCGATTTAATTAGTATTTATGTATAACCAATTTAAAGGAAATGTTTGAAATTTTTGCTATTGTTAAGTTGAAATTCATTATACAAACCTGTACGCAAATCCACTTAGAAGTGTGATACTAAAAAGTAATAGCAATAATAAAATTAAAGCTGTTATGAGACCATTATAAATGGATTGTGTAAGGCAGACTGTTTCTACTGGTGGTGCTATTAGCTTTCGTGCGAATATTTGCGATTCAATTTCGTCACGAGAATCAAATACCTAAGTATGATAGAGTTATTTAACCATTATTTTAGAATATTTTTTATATACCTCAATCATTTCTCGAACTTGTTCTGGTTCCTCTGTAATGATATCTTCAACCTTGTTTGAAGTTTCAGCCGTTTTATTAACTAAATTTATAAAAAAAATAATACTATAAATTATAGCTAAGCAAATTTCATACTTTTATTTTTAATTAAGCTTTCATTTTGAATTACAACAAAATTTTGCTCCATTTCAGTATTTGTTCCATTTTCAGTTGTGCTAATTTCACGTCTACGACGACCAAAAGATTGTTCAGATCTTCCGGCTGGTCCAGGACAATATGCCTACATATAAAATTAATATTATAAAATATTTTTGTGACTAATTTGATTAAATTTACAGGTTGACATCCGTCTTTGCAAGTTCTCACTGTAGCTTCAAAAACGAGGAAATTTGATTCTGGTATTTTGAAAGCATTAAATCTTGCTTCGAGCATATCACCATCACGTAATTTATCAAGTTCGGGAAATACATATGGGTCTACTGGACAGCTAAGAATTATAATTTTAATATGAATATTTCGTTTTAAAATAAGTTAAAATTTTTAAAAGTTATAAATACCCAAATCTATCAATTAATTGTATACTTCTTCCTGAGTAAGGATCTCTTGCCACGACATTTGTTGCAAATATATCTGTAGCATGACTATACCCATCTTGAGATTCTAGTCTAAAAGTTAGAGGGTCTCCTACTGCTATTGTTGTTGTGGGTCTTCCTTGGTATAAAATCTGTAGACGTACTTTGGAGCTTAGAGTGTTTTCGGCTGGCAGGTATTCAATTGGGATAGGGCTACCTGAACTAATAGAGTTATATAAATTGACTTTAAAATTTCTCAAGTCACTACATTTTATTGTAACATATATTTAAAAGTTTAAATAAAATAAAGTTTTAAATTTTTTAAAATTTAAATTGGTTTAAACGTTTTAAGTAAAATAAAAAGGAATCTTAATTTTTCTAAATAATTTCTGTGTTATCTATATTAATCTTTAAATAAGTAGCTTACCCAGCTCCAATATATCCAGATGTAACTACAGCTTCACCAGGACCACGAAATACACATGTTAAATTATATCGTTTATCGCGACCCGTTTGAACATTATCCGAAAACTGTACTACAACAATATTAGTAAGGGTGTCACCATACTAAAACATAAATTAAAATTTTTTCAAAAATAAAATGTATAACTCATATCCATTGAGTACAAACCCTTTGAGTTCCACATTCAGGATATCCTTGTGGTCCACTTATACGAAGAACATTTACAGTTCCTCCATTTCCACGGAAAAAACATCTAAAATGTTATAGAGAGTTTATTAAAAATCCCTAAGAAATTTGTGCAGTTCTACCTATCAAAAAACCCATAAGTATATATCCTACCATTAAAGCCATCTGGTGTTTTTAGCGTGAATTCCATTCCTTCATCACTGCAAACCTGTGAAACTATTTTTAAACTTTCGTTAGCAGTTTTCTTCAGGTGAGAAAAAAAACTCATAATTTTAATACCATCTAAGCAATCGTCATCATTTCCTCGGCCAAAAGATCTTTCATAAAAGTCAAAGTTTCCAGGATCAAATAAATTTGGATTGTGCACGTCTAATTCTCTAGAATCTCGATCACTTAACTCACAGTTTGGTGTTTCTCTGTTAGTATCATAAGATAATGTGCTTTCCCTGTATAAAATTTAGAATTTTGATTTCCTGTTTAAAATATAAAAAAAATAGTTACCTATAGTTAAAACTACGACAAATAAAATCTTTCGCATTAGTACATTCTTGTTGGCAGTGTATTAAAGATGGAACTGTCAGAGAACGTCGTACAAAATGCCGACGCATTTTATGACGAGAAAGTACTTGTTTGAAGCTGTCGGTATCATCGCATCGAACTCCGCTTGGTCTACCAGGTCCATGGACACCAAACCCATCTACAGGTACAATATTATTTGAATTGTCATATCCAATCGGTCTTACAGGTCGTAACATCCCATCATATGGTGGATATATTGGGCGGCGTGCAAATCCACCATCAAAGTCGTTATCATATGTTAAGTCAAAACCCTAAAATATGAAAAATGTATAAAAAATTATTTCAGTGTAAAGGTTTACTGGTGGAGGAAGACGTGGATATATCCCTCGATCCCCTAATCGTTCATCATAATCAAGATCATAATAGTTTGGAGGTGGGCGTGCATATCCTAGAAAAATAAAGAATTATCATTAAATTTTTAATTTTTATGATTATCGTATGTTATTTATTTCTATTTTTTTATTTACCTGGTCTTCTGTTTCCGTATTTATAGATATCAATAGGAGATCTTGAATTTCCAACAGGGAATCTATTTGGAGAGGTTAAGGGTGGAATAGGAGGATATCGTTTTTCATCTAAGTATCCTTGGGAAGGTCTTCTTCTAATTGGAATATTTTCTGGATAAAGTTGTGAAGGTTCATCTGGTCTTAAATGAGGAAAAGATGAAGGACGTTGTCGTTTGTCTGGAAATCGATTGTCTATTGCAGGACGGTAAGGATATTCACGACTATTATAGGATGTATCATAATGATAATAAGATGGAAATCTTGTATCTAAATAAACAGGCTTATTATGATATATATCATCAGGCCGATGAATTCTTGGTGGATATCTATTAAAATCAAGAGTGGAAAACATTTTGTGTTTTGATTTCATGAAAAACTTCCTAAAATACCTGTCGTCAATGGGAAATTTATTATCTATTGGTGGACGATACCGATCTGGTCTAAATCTATCTGAATCACCTGGATATCTATTATAATCATTATAAAAAGGATCATCCAGAGGAAATCTATTTCTATCAGATGGATAACGATCCAGACTAACATCTTGTGCAGGGTAATGATTATAGACACTTAAATGATTCCTGTTATATAAAGGATTTCATTTATTTATTTTTTTTAATATATATTTTTAATTTTCAAATACCTATCCTTATATGGTGGATATCTGTCCGGAACGACTGGATTTCGATCCGGTGCATATCTATCATCAGGATATTTATCTGGCTCTAAAATGTTATTTAGTGCATTCAATGAAATGTAATTGCAGTGAGTTAAAGGAAAACAAATACATATATATTATAATGAAATTATTTGTAAATACATACCGTATCCTGAATAATCTGGGTGTTTATCATAAGGATATCGATCATCATATACTGGATCACGTATTGGTGGTCTATTATTAGGATATTTATCTCTGTCACTAGGATAATATGAATGCGGGCGAAAATCCATGCTATTTGATCCATCTGGTCGACTATGTGGACGATCGTTATTATCTCCACCAACGACGTTAACTATAAATTAGAGCAATTAAAAAAATAAAAAAATACAATTATTGTTTATATTTTGAAAACTTACGCATTAAATTTTCATAGTAATCATAATCTGCATCATATATTATCCTCATTCCATCCCTTTGATTATATCTACTTAGGCGGCAAGTTCGAAATCGATCACTGTAAACGGCTGACCTTCAATATGTAGATATATATATATACATATATATATATAATATTTACTTGTTATGCTTAGTATATTATAAAAATATACCTATTATAATCAATTTACCTGCATTGAAAGCTTGTTTGTCTTAAGCATTCATCAAGGCATTCACTTAATGATCTACCTGTGATTTCAGAATGAAATTCACCACCTAGTCTAGAGTTTCTGTAGCGTTGAAAGGCAGTATCTGGCCTGCGACCACCGGAAAACAAATGTGAAGTAACTGAGTTATCAGGATATTCATTACTACGTTCTAAAAAAAATAATTTGTTGTTATTCAATATTATTAAAAGTATTAGAATTGAAATATTACGATTATCTAAGCAAACCAAATCATAAAAATGATGGGTGGGACTAGAACTTATGCTTATATCATCTTTTTGGGATACTGAATCCTCTTCAGATAAAATACATTGTTTTGTTTGGTCATCATATTCAACCGATCGACAAAAATATCTGAAATTTTAATTGTTTGAAAATAAAAATGTGTAAAATTTTTTTTTGGAATGTGGATATTTAGATAAAATTTTTCTAATATTAATTTCTGAATAAATCTAAGCTTAATTTGACTTTTGGTTGTAAAATATCATCTAAATCCAAAATACAGAGAAATAAAATGAAAATTTTATCATAAAAGATGAGTATAGCTAAAAAAATTTTATAATCACTACAAAAAAATTTTTCATATAAATGTTTTTTTTCTAGGTGAATAGTGTAGTAAAAGAAAAAAGTAACACCACGTCCAAAAATTTAAACTTTTAAGTTGCTATGATATAGCGACAAAATGTTTTTTGCCTGTGGTACTGAACAAAAAATTCCAGTTAATGGAATATTCTTTTTAATTAAACTGATTTATAATTTTAAAAGTTAAATCCTAACTTATGAAGCTTTAAATACATTTTTAAATATAAAATTACGTAAACATACTTTTCTGCTCTTAGACACATTGTTTGACATTCTTCAAGAGTCATATTGTTAAAAATATCCACTTCGAAAGGACCTCCTAAGCGTTTATTTTCTTCTTTTACAAACACAGCCAGACCATCACAACGCCGTTCAGCTATAAAATAGAAAATTTTATTTAATATTTATGATATTAATTAAATAATTATTTGGTACCATTTAAACATGTGTTTTCAAGGTAATTTGAATTGGAATCATCTTCCATAAGTTCAGGATGTGTTCGGCGTGTAAATCTATTAAAAAAATTTATTTCAAAATAATATTGAGATGAACAATGGAATATTTACCTGCTAAGTGAGCAAATTCGTAAAGATGAATCATAGTTGGCAGATCTACAAACAAAAGTGAACTCATTGAGACATTTATCTTCGCAATCAGTTCTGTTTGCAGCAGATATCTAAGATTGATTTGCATTTTAAATTATATAAAAAAGATACAGTTTGATTTGTTTTTTAAATCACATGAAATATTTCTTACCTCTTTAATGTCAGATAATGGTAGTTTAAGTTTTTTTCGTGGATGTCGTTCAAATACATAACGTCTACTTGGACATTCTCTCTCTGGTCTACTAGCTACAAATTGTATTAAGTTTACAATTATTATGAAAATAATTAGTCTTTTTTGAGCATTCCCTTTTGAAATGATTCTATTAAAGTGAGATATTTCATTGAATCAGAGTTTTTATATGCATGAATAGTGACAATGAGAAGGACTTAATATGTCAGAGAAGTACTGATTCCAAACGTAATGCAAAAATTGTGTCGTACAAGTCATTCAGTAAATATTTTGGTCTATTACAGTAGTTGGAAAAAGAAGAAACTTCAACTGAAACTAATCAAATTTCTTGAAATTCAAATAACACATCTTGTAGTTAAATGTACAATATTTTCTTTCATCAGCTGACGCCAAAAATATTGAATTTTTGAATTAAGCCGGGTAAAACTTATAAGAAAGTTACTGGTTTTTAAAGGAAAATCAATACTTCTCTACTTATTTTTTTACTTTTAAAATTTTGATTAATAATAAGGAGCAATTATTGTTGTTTTATATTTTTATGAATGTAACTATCAATCCAAAGATAAAAATTTCCCTTTTTTATGAGTATTTTCAAGCTATATAAAGTTCATATATTAATTATATACTAGATCTATTTTGCAATTAATTTAAATTTTAGGAGTGTTAAACAACTTTTAAAACCATGCTCCAAAATTTTTTCTTCATAGCTCTGCATTTAATTTTTTGTCAAAAGGGAAGAAAGCTTTCTTGGTTTTTAAAATTGAAGAACTAAATAAAGATGTCAGAAAACCACACTAATAAATTTAAAGTTTCAATCTAAATCAAGGATTATATATTTTAACTGATATTATTTTTACTGTGAAATGCTAAACGATTTTTCAACACACAAATTTATATCTTAAAATTTGTTGTTTTTCATAGCTTGAATGGTAACTATGACTAAAATGCTTGACTTTTCATATAATATAGCAACAAAAATCACCGAAATTTTTTTCTTATCCAATATTTACTGCTAGCCATTTTCGCTAAATCTTGAATTTATCAAAAAAGTTTCATTGAAATTATTTCCTTATTTCATCAAAATTTATCAAAGAGAGCTCTAAGCTCACCCAAATAGTTAAAAAAAATTAAAATTTATAATGAAGTGAATAAATTCTAAATATTAAAAGTTTTTTTTTGGTAATGAAAGCAATAAATGTAAAATAAGCTGCATACTTACACGATAAACATATTTCGTTGAAGTGAACACTATTAGGGACTAGCATAAGATTTCCAATACCTTCAGCTGCTGCTTGCTCTCTTGTTAAATAACATGTAGATTCTTCATATTCTGCATTACCACTAAAAGATGTAATTCGGCTTCCTGGCTGAAAATCAAAACTAGCACAAGCTCTTAATACATTTGTTGTAGCTGTCCTGTCTCTAAGACAAAGATCTTGACATTTTTCTAAAACTCGGAATGGTGGTGCTGTGTCTCTTACCTTAGTTTAAAAAAATGCAAAACATTATGATAGCCATATAAAAATATTAATTTGATTATATTTACCACATCATCATCGAAGCCTTGTAACTGCTGATTTGGAAGACGTTCATATAAAACACGCCCTAAACCATTATTGCACGTTGTTTGAGCTAGAATTATTAATTTTTTAAGTTTATTTTGTCTAAAGTAACGTTAAAAATTACCATAAATTGAAATTCCTAATGCTGATAAATATAGTATAGTAAAATATAAATATTGCTTTTCACGAGGCATTGTTGAAAAAAGCTCGTTAGGATGGTATGTAACTTTTAGCAGTTTATTGTCATCGCATCATTTGCTAAACTATTCTACAAATAATAAAAAAATTATTAATTTAAATCAAATATGAGATAGAAAAGTTGTGCTGCGTAACAAAAACTCAACAAAGCGTTTCCCAATTTTACTTCCCTTGTAGTTGAGTAATGTCGTTTACTTATAAGAAAATTTAAAAATGAGACCCTTTTAGAAACAAGAATTTGACTTAGAAATGAATGATAAGTTTTTAAGATAATGTTACAATTTGTTTTATCAAAACTTTTCACAATGTCAAGTATAAAGCATTAAGGTGGGCACCCACTTAGTGCGTATATCTCAGCGGGTAACTTTTATGACGTCTTATGAGATATACGCACTAAGTGGGTGCCCACCTTTACATGCAAAATTTGACTTGAAATACTCCTTATATTGAATATTTACAATTTCAGTATAGCAATAGCATTAGTAAATAAGTTATGCTTAGGTTTTCTTTAGGTATATTTAGCTGATAACTGCTATAATTGTTTTGATCAGAGAGGTGAAAGCCAAGAATGAGTTTTAAAATTTTAGAAACTTTTCAAATAACGGAGTGAGGTAGAAACTTTGTTGCTCTTTTTATTATCTTACCAATACATATTATTTAAATATACAGATCATAAGCTACTTGCTAATAATCCGAAGCAAAGAAACCCTTCACAGCACATTTATGTAGCTAATTTCTATTGGTCGTCCTTTTTGGACTATATTTCCAAACAAAGTAATCAAAGGCACATCAACTAAATATATGCTTTAGGGTTACATAGACAGCCATTTAAGTGACTGTGAACTTTTAGGAGTAAAAGAGGTCAAAACAGTTGCTTGTGCGCAAGAATCCAGCTTAATATGGAACTCTTTTCATTTTGAAAAAATGGCTACATTTTGTATGCTCTTTATATTTCTCGACTGTAATTTGCACTTTTTGATTTATATAATTGCACTAAATTGTATTTCGTATTCCTGAAATATATTTTTTCAATCCATAAAATACTTTTACATGAATTATGGATACATGCAAAGCATTTTGTTAATTACTGATTTATTAATTTTTTAATATGCACAAGGAATAAATGTTAATATTTTTTAGGGGTTTTTAATAACTTTGGATATTAGTATTTACGTTCCAAAAATTTTCAATTGTAGTAAAAAAAAGAAATCAACAAAAAAAAATTTCTAATATTTAGCATTTATATAATTCGTGATTAAAAATTGATATTTAAAGCTGCCAGGAGTTCTATTGCGTTTAGTATTTTCTTTTAAATTCTTCCTAAAAATTTTATTTTTAGTTGCAAGTCTTCTTCTTACAGTCAAATTTATAGTATTTGCTTATTTTAAGATTAAGATTAAGATTTTTAATTTTTTTAATTAAAACTGGTCGTGCTTAAATCCAAACTTTAAAAGCTACTCATAAAGCAGATCCCGTGTTAAATGAACTTTCAAGCTGTTATGGCAGGGATTTTACTTTTAATTTCTATTTTTATTATTTTTTAAAATGTTTTCGATTTAAAAAATAATTTAATCAATGTGATAGTTGAATTTTGGTATTACTACTTTCTTGTTTGATATTTGGAAGAGTTAAAATATTCAGCAGTACTTAAAATATTTAACGAACGTTTGTTTAAAAAGCTATACTGCAAATGTAATTTTCATATTATTTTAGTTATATTATATTTTTTTACCTTCTTAAAAAATAATTAATATCTGGTAAAAATAATCAAATGTATTGATTAATTCAAAAGTTTTTTGTAAATGTAAAAGATATTAATTATTGTGAGTGGTTCCAAAAAAAGAAGAAAAAAATAACGTATACCAGTGTAGTAGATACTATAACTAATCATGAATTTTATTTCTCCTGAAAATTTAAAAAACAATTTTATCACAGAATGACAATTAACTAATATATTCAAGTGTTAAGCAATAACAACGTTTAAAAATCAGGAAACTATAAAAAAGATAAATTATTTGAATTAATTATTTTAATGGAGTTTGACAATAAAAATTTGATGCCAGCAAGCACGGTATTAGAGCATATCGAATATTATTGAAGGAACTGAAGGCAAATTTTTTATTGAAAAAAGTAAAATATTTTTATTCATTGTAGTGTTCGTAAAATCATTTACGAACACAAGTATAAAAATCAGTTGTTATTAAATAAGTGTTTCAGAAGGTTGAATACTATTAAATTATTAAAACCTGGGGAATAATTCAAATTAATATTACATTTGAAACTTATTAAAAAATATAAAGTTAATTATAAGATAAATTCACCAAAACTCTGATTCTAGAAAACAGGACAAAATTTACTAAATAAATATATGTAAGAACATTTTCTAATAATGATTTTAATAGAATATTACTATTATACTAAAAATATTATTATGCTACACAGATTTTGTTATTCAAATTTAAAAAAAAAATTATTTTCAATCGAAGTACTCTGAAAAGTACACGAACATAACAGAGTATAAATACTTGCAGCTTATTTAAGCTTATAGAAAGATGTGCTATAGGCTCAAATATCAAAAAGAAGTTTTTGCTTACATTGAAGAAAATTAATACGGATGCAAAGTAAAAATATTCGATTCTTGAGTATATAATTTACTTGAATTTACTATTATTGAGTATTTAAATTATTGGCTCAAGAATTATTTACTTGATTTCAGTTCGTTTAATTGAAAAGTAATCTTTTTTTCAGTATAATATGACGTTAAGATTGGAAAACACCTTTGAAAAATGGAAAATGGTTATATCGAACAAAATTAAAGAAAATTAAAGAAGTATTAAGAGAAAGCTTCGAAAACTCTATTATGAAATAATTTGAAAATTTTAAAAATATTTCCTAATACTTACACGTAACGCTTTAAAAATGTTAGAAAAGTTCTTAGAAATATTTAAAAGTTTCTTCTAAAGTACACGAAAACCTGCTTTTGAAATAAGTATTAAACTTTTTCAATGTATTTATATATTATATGTATAAAATGATCACTTTAAAATTTAAATAAATTAAAATAAAACAGCATCGAAGAGTTAATCCATTTAAAGAATATTGAAATACAACTTAAATTTTTTTTTCCAAAACTGAATTAATTATATATAATCCGTCTTTCACCAGCTTTCTTTATGAATTATTTAAAATTTCCATGAATTAAGGACTTAATAATTAGAAATTTTTCAATACGATTATATTTAATGCACAACCGATCAGATTGAAATAGCGCAAAATACTGACAAAAATTTTCTAAATAATCTATGAGACAGTTAAAAATTAATTACGCATTCAAATGGATAAAAAAAATATTTCCATAATGATTAAATCAAACACGCATGCGTGTAAGTGTAATTTGACTCAGATGAGGCTCGTCAGGTGTAATAATTGCAGTCCACCTATCCACCTACAAGTTAGTCAAAATTACCCTAAGCCAATCCCGTCTGCAAATACCAAAATATGTTCTATATATATATATATATATATATATATATTTGTTTTTTAGATTGTTTGCATGGACCATTCGCTTGCACGACATCACTATTACGGACACCGAACCCCACAGGTACAAAATGCTTATAACTTGCCATTCATTTTCAATGTTTATACATTTAGAATAGGCCGGAAATCTTTTGTTCCTGCATCCGGAAATTACAACCTAGAAAATGTAGATACTGGAATTATCAACGTTTTTACCTCGTAATGTCCACGATGGCATCTATGGGTCAATGATTCCAGTCAGTAAAGAGATTTGCTTCTATTTTTTTTATTCTAAATACTTCAACACGTGTATTAACTGGTATTTGTTTCACATCAAGGAACTTAATAGCGCGAAGGTATCAGTCCTGTGAATATTTCAACGCCAAACTTGTGTTTTGTCAAGCGGTACTAATTGAATACAGAACTAATGGACATTGTATTTGTATAAATATATTATTAAAGTTGTGTTTTAGTTTGACCTTCCAGCCTGCCTGGGTAATTAATCAAATAATTAGTGGATCTACATACCTTAATAATATATCCCTTGTCAAAAATTATACAGATATCAAGGACATTTCTTTCAATTGGCATATTCACATATTTAATAAGATGTGACAGTGCGAGGTTATTTATTTATTTATTTTTTTAATGTTAAATTGATTTTAAAAACTGAATCGCTACACAGACAACTTTATAATGAAGAGGAGGTTATCCAGTTTTTGATTTTATTATAGATGTATAATATAATAAAACATTTTTCGCATGAATCCATGAAACGGAATATTTCTTAAAAATAGAAAATACAGTTAGCTCTCATATAACTTGGTGCAGGATTAAGTTTGAGATAGTAATTAACCCCATATTTTTTTAAAAAAAAGTATTTATTTAATATAAATTAGTATTTTGTTCTTTTCAAATTAAATTTTTTTGAAGTTATAATTTAAATTGTTTTATATTTTATAATATACGCTTTTTTAAAAATTACGCAATATTTTACTGTTTGTGACATAAATACATAATATATATTAATTTACGTCATTACCATTAAATACATATGCAGATATATTTAAGTAATTATACTACGTATAATTATTTATGTAAAAAAAGAAAAAGAATGCAAATTACAATACACATTATACATATTATTACAATACACGGAAGGAAATTTTGTATGGAAATGAAAAATGGACATCAAAGAATTAATTATCTTACACTTTCTGAAATGTATAATGAAAGTATCGAAAATATCGATAAATTCAATTATGATAAAGAAAGGTAAATTTTTATTATTATTTTATCATATTTGTAGCCATATAATTTCTTATTTATTATAATTTATTGTAAGGAAAAATAAATATTTACCTTTGCACTTTCCTGCAATCTATGAGTAATAAAGGATTATTTCTTGCGGAGCTTGTTTTGAATCTTTTAACTATCCTTAAAGTATAGGAAATTCTTTCTAGTAATGATGGAAATTTTGCCATCTATTGCGAATTGAGAGCTTGTCCAACAATAACATTTCCTTATTTATTGAGTCAAAAAGTGAATTTTGTAAGGTTGTTAAAATTATTTTGTATATTTAAAAATAATTGATATTTTTCTCAGGTAATTTTTAATATATTATTTACAAGTTAGTTTAATACTGATTTGGCGGTAAGCACATTGGAATTATTTTGTGTAATTTTCACAGACTTAATGATTCAATATTCACTTTTATGTTTTTTTATATTCACTTTTTTTTTTTGACGTTTCCATCAATTTCCCTAAATTTCTCTAATACAGATCAATGTTTGTTTGTCAAAAAAGAACTGTATACAATGGGGTATGAATGATGCAGTTCATTTCTTTTGAACACCTTTTTAAAATATGACATATTTAGTAGAATTTCGATGAATGCTTGCCTTTCTAAAAATTAGTTTGTAGTTGAACTTTTCTATTTTATCTGATTCTTTTGGTATACAAAGCTTTTCATGAAGCTCCTTAATAATTGAATTAAAACTTTAGTGAAAGATCTTCAGATGATCTTTATGCTCCTGTTGTTCTTTATCGGAATAACCAATACTTAGTGTTCGGCCAATTGTCAGAGGCATCTATTTAAAGAATTGATATATGAAATTCCTTCATTTTATTTAGAATTTAAATTTGTTGTTTAATTATTTTCTTATTAAATCAAACAATCTACTTTTTACTTTTATTAATTAATTTAATTTTGTGAATAGCTTCGGTGTAAGTATTTTTGATGTTTATATATATATAAAATTGTATTTCTAGTTTTTCTACCTCTTTCTAATGCGGAGCATTCAATGAAATTGATTTTCTCGTTATAAAGAAGTATTTGTTTAGACGACTGACATGCATATAAATATTTTTGCGTAAATTAATTGCTAATACAAAGTAGTTTAAGTTTTTTTTTTCTTCAAAAATTCAAAATGTATTAGGCACAGCAAATGCGTCACGAGGTATTTTGCATGATATTTAAAAATATTTCAAATCGTGTGCAAAGTATGCAGTGCTTTATTAACCTTGTAAGTGAAACAAACAAGAATAAAGGACAAAATTTTGTTAAGATCGCACTATATGGAGAAAGTTAAAGAGCTCTTAACTGGTGGTTGATTTAATGAATTGAAATTATGACCTTTGGATATAACTGCCAGGAGTATCATGCTTTTATTTAATAAATATTAAATTAATTTTTAAATGTATTATAAACAGAGTCATTTTAGACATTCTCTATTACATACGAACAACAAAAGTAATAATAAGCAATTAACTACAATATTACAATTGAAATAGAAGAAGACAAGAACATTCTTAAAACGAAGGCTTAATGAATAAAAATTTTGCTTTGATATAAATTAAAAAGTCTAAGGAAGAGTTTAATTTAAAAAACAAATAACATATTGTCCTTAATATACCACACCCATTTTTTGTTTATGTTTTTAAATTCTTTTAATTATATGGTTACTTTTATTTTTTCATAAATAAACGACAATTAGGTAAATAGTATGACGTTGTTACGTTGAATAATAAATATAAATAAAAATGTGCTGGTGGCCTTGTCTCGAAATCTATAAAACTAAAATAACTATTTCAAAGTCTTAGAGCTATAAAATTACCCCAAATAAGAATGTCATTTGTTGTAGCTCACTTTAGTGAATTTGGAAAAGCTTTGAAAGGTAGAGTCCCTTCTGAATCTGCCTTCAATCCAATGCTTGCTCTTTTAAGGTAATTTTAATAACATTAAATATTTTATAACAAAATTTTTTTAGATTTTTAGGTCTTTGGAAAACAAAAGAAGATGATTGGACTTATAAGGCTCGAACTATATACGTTTTTTCTGTCATAGCTTTGATTCTTACAGTTGGATTGAAAATAGTTGCCCCTCCTTGGGATTATATTCTTGGAGCTGATTTACATAATTTTATATATGTATAGAATTTTAAATGATTATATAGCTAAATAAAATTTTACTATTTCTAGGCTTGGTTTATTACTTATAAAGTCTTACACTATTATAATAGTGATTTTGTACAAGAGCTAGTTGAAGAACTCAAAAGGAATTCAATGGTTGACTATTCAAATTCTTCATACGTTCTTCATAAACGTCGCCAGTATTTCATTCATGAGACTTTTTTAATGATATTCCTTTTTGTGTTATCATATACAGTACAAATATTAATAGCAGTAGAGGTAATTTTTATAAAGAACTGAAATTTGTCAAAAAAAGTACAAGTTTAATTAATACATATTTATCTTCTTCTCTAAAAGAATTTAGGTTTTTATATGCTAGGTGCATGTAAAACTAAACAATTTTGTTTTAGTTTACTTAAATACTGATGGTGATATATGTAAAACGGAGATGAAACAAAAATTTCAAGCTTAAAATATTCCAAAGTCTGCTTTTGTGCGGTTTGATGAGATTCAAGTTAACCATAATTTAAGCATCTTGTTTTGAGTGATTTTATTATAAAACTACTGTTAGTCTTACCTTTAAATGTCAATTATATGAAATATTTCTAGAGAAATGAATATTTTCCATAGATCCACTTTATGATGGATCTAAAATTCTAATTACAAGTCTTTCGCATGTATATACGAGTATGTATAAAAACTTAAAATTTTGTATATATTGAGTGGATATATTTAGTGCAAATTTTGAAACAATTTTCAATGTCTGAGATGGCTGTTTGGGAAATTTTTTGAAATACGGATCAGCCTTTTGCTATAGCCTTCTTAATGGAAAGATAAACAAATTATTTAACTGTAAACTACGAAAAATTTCAATCAATTATCAAACTAAAATTAAAAGCTTCTTATTTAGTTTTGTTTACGAAAAGAAAAAAAATAATATAGACATTTTCAAGAGTTTTGACATTGATTTTGCAAACAGTAATTCAGACATTTCTATTATAGTAGTTTAGATCAATTGTGCTCATTAGATTTTTAACACTTTGATGGCTTTGTTAAATTTTTGATTTATTTATTCAATAATACGTTTGATAGTTAGTAGTTTTCTAATTATTTCAGCTAGTAGTAGCTCTGATAAGTCTGGTATTTTGAATAATCAGACATCAAAAGACAAATTTGGGAAATTTTTTCCTACTCAAAGAAACAATCATTGGTTGAGTTATTCTTGTGGCTGAAATGCAAGACGTCTACAAAGTAAACAATATTATTTATATTGACATTGGAAGTGTAGCAATCATTTATTAGATAAATGAAGTGGTTACCTATTCAACAGAACTTTGGCGATTGAAGTCATCTTTAACACAACTTGGAGCTAATCTTTTTAATTTTCTGGTTTAGATCTAGACAGACATAGCTGTACACATGGTCAGTTATAATTTGCCTGGGTTGGAAAACCAGACAAGAACCTTTTATAGAAACAATTGAATAGTCAAAATATTGTATACCCATAAATAATATGAAATCAAAAATATAAGAAATGTGCTCTTTTCTTCTTTCTTTTCTTTCAAATTTTGCTTATTATCATTTATAATTAATATAAGGCTCTTCAAAATTCAAGTGAAACCATATGAATTAATTTTTTTGAAACTTTTAAGCCATTGCTATTGGAAGAGAAAACCTTGCCATTTACTTGTTGGCTTCCTTATTCAATTGAAAATTCTTACGTATTTGCCTGCACATATGCATTTCAAGCATTTGGTTATTCTCTCTTCATGCTGATAATGGTAACTTATGATTGCGTTGGAATGTTATTTCTCATGGAGATATGTTTTCGTATCGATATGATTGGTTATAAGCTTAAACAAATTGGAAGTAATGGAGATAAAATTTTGATTCGCAAGGAAATAGCTAATACCGTGGAAGAACATCAACATATTTTGAGGTATGATTCAAAAATATTTTTACCATAAAAATATTAAAAATTTTTGAATAATTGAATATCTGTACTCAAAATGTGTTTTTCTATTGTTAGAATGAAAAAACAAGTGAATAATTTCGAAAATATTATATACATGGGGCATGTTATTATTCCCACCATTGGACTTATTTTAAATACTTATGAAGTAACTAAGTCAGAAAAAGTGAGAAAAACTTTCTATACATATATAGCTAGTATGATGGGTGCAACCGGTCAGTTATTTTGCTTTTGCGCACTTGGAGAGTCAGTTTTTAATAAAGTAAGTATCAAGTAATATTATTAGCTGAAAAAAACGATTTTTTGTTTTGTAGTTCTGCGAAATCTTATACACAGTATATGATTGAAAAACTAAAATTGCATGTATTATATTATTAATATTGGCACAAGATATATTAGTCTAAGCGCTTTAAAGTGAAGTAAGTAAAGAAAAAGTGCGGCATTGTTTGATTTTTCAAAATTATTTGAGTTTTGAGCTCACGGAAAATTTTAGATACTAATTGCAAGTAAATTAACAATCCAGTAAGAAAAATACACTATAAGTACTTATATTTGTATGAATGCAGATCATTTGAAGGTCCGTCAAAATTGGCCAAAAAAACCAGATTAATCAAATTAATGCACAAAAAATGACATTATCTTATGGTTTAGCTAATTTAAAAATTAGAAACTTTTAATAGATACGAACGTAATGCCCAGATGCTTAATTAACTATTTATTTTCTTATTTATAGTCTTTGAATTTATCAAAAGCAGCGTTTTCTAGTAATTGGATTGGTTTGCCAAAAGAGCAACAAAAAGATCTTCAATTTATTACACATTTTACACAACAACCGCTTATGTTCCGAGCATGGCCATGGTATGACTTACGCTTATCTTCGTTTTTAATGGTGCGTTTAATTTTTAAATATTTTTATAATAAAAAATAAAATTTATATTAATTTTAGTTAATGAATGCAGCTTTTTCCTATATAACAGTTTTAGTTACATTAGAAAGAAAAAAAAATGAATAATTTTCAATGCTGAGTTTCTTAATTTAAAACAAAATGTAGTAAAATTTAGTTTAGACGTATTAATTTGAAACCGTAATTTTGAATTCCTTTTTATTATAAACGCTAGCAAGAAAATTAAAAAATGAGTGAGTTTAAAGGGGTCATTTTTTTATTTGAAATACTAGCTTTATACTCTTATATCTTATATGATTTTACCCATTAAGAAACAACTTTTATCAAAGCTAAATTTATATGCTAAGAGCTCACATTTTTATTTAATATTCGTTTAGCTTGTTAAGTAAAATATTTAAATAAGTACAATAAATCAAGAAAAATTGCTTTGAAATAAAAACTAAAGCGACAATTCTTATGTTTTTGCTTTTAGTGATGGTATAAAAATGATTAGAAGAGTATTATTTTTTATTTTAAAAAAATTTTATATAAAGACATTATTGACTTTTTTGTCACTATACAAAAAAGATCCTAAATATATAGCTTGAGAACCTTATGAAGCTCCGCTTTAAAATAAGCCATTTACTCAATAACTCTAAATAGAAATTCGAAATTTTTTTAAATAAAACCCAAATCACCCAAAATCACATATCTTCTAACAAATTTTAGATAAAGTATCTATAAACGAAATGATCAGAGAGCATTTTTATAGCAATTTTGCAATAAAATTTCTTTTGCTACTCTACAAAAGCAGGTAAGTCATTTGAAATATTAAATATGATATGTGCCGTTTTCCCATTTAAAATATGCTGATGCATTTAGTAGTGGATATGTTAAAAATTTTAGACTTACCCGAAATAAAATTTTTGGTAGCATTTGCCCTTGTTCTTACCGCTACCTCTTCAAGTATTCTATTGATCAAATTTATTGAGAAACAATTATAATATTCATTGAAAATTTTTTATTGAAAAAATTAAAAAAACAATGGATCTCTTCAAAAAAGCTTTCGGTGATGTAATCTTCCGTTTTTTTATATAAATATTTAATGTTCTTAATTATGGGATAAGGACAAGTATAATATTAGGGTAATTATTTGATTAGTATTACATCCAAAAGAAAGTTTTAAAATCATATATTTGAAGCCATTAAAAAATTCCTTACTAATGACAATTTTTGGTTATAAGTTTTGAGGAACCTGAAGGGCTTTAGAAGAATTTGCCTTATTTCCCTTTGTTAATTTATTTCCTGAAATTCAGAAAGATGTCTAAAGGATTCCATCTATTACTTGTTTTCAGATTGTTCTTACAAGTATAATTTATTTGATATAATAGTAGTGTTTTCATATAGAAAACAAAATCCCATAATGTAACCTCCAAAATAAGCTTAAGAAAGCAAAATTTTTATGCTATTATAAAAAAAAACATTCCGATTGATATTTAAATTTACAAAATTTACAGAGGAAAAGTTTTTAACATTAAATTTATTAAACGAAAATTAGAAATAAATTATTCACCGCCTTTAAGTTTTTTTCTTAAAGACTCTGGCATTTGTGGTGGGGGTGGTCTTGGTATTCTAAAATAAACTTTTACACCATCATAAATGAACCATTGTAGTGCTGTCAAAGTTCCTATCATTATAATTCTTGGAATAAGACCACCCCAAAGTCCTTTAAATTATAATGTATTAATATAAAGATTTGATCTTTTGTTTTTAATATAAAGTACATACCACTAAAACCTATTTTTTTGTAAATTTGACCAATTGATGCACCCTTTTCTTGATTGAGTTTTGATACCATTGTATCAGCTGGATGAGAAACGACTGCACAAAATATACCAGCAATGTAACCAGCCGCAAATGTTACTATCAGTTGTTCACCTTTAGTACATTCAGAGCGAGGTTTAGGAACGACATGCCTAGAAAATTTTTATAATTTTTATATTGTATATATTCTATAATTTGCTGTTTATTTTGATAATTAATAAATATGCATATATAGATATTATCAAAATGATATTACAAAGATAATAATCCTCTTTTAGTAAAAAGCAAATAGAAAGAATATTAAACGATTTTTACACAATGTATTCTTATTATTCAATGAAGATCAATATTCAACAAGTATACTAAAACTGTGATATTTTTCTACTAAGGTTTTACTATATCAAGGGAAAACTTTATAATGTTTAAAATTATGACTTATATACATACTTACTGATAGAATAACTCAACGGTCTTCTCAAAAGAGGAAAATTTCATCATTGTGTAAGGAATTTGTCGCATCCATAATGGCGGCAAGCCCTTGAAAAATGCACTTATGCCTTCTTCCTGTAACATTTTGGGTGCTGCTGCTCTTAATGTATTTGCAAATCCTGGAGTAGTTTGAATTTTTACTTTTGCTGCTTCCATTGGTGCCAAAGTTATATCAGCAAAAAATTCTGCAGATGCTGAAGCACATAAATAAACTAATGTTCGATAGGTATAAGCATTTTCTTCACCAACACCTTTAGCAAACCATACTTTAAAGATTTCATACAGACCAAATTTAAACGATCCCTGGGCTGAGTATCCAAGTATTGTTGGTGCCCATCCTTTTAATAATCCAAGTGCACCTTCTTCAGCTAATGTTACCTTAAAACCATGACCAACATTTTTGTATTTTTCTTTATTAACTTGTAGACGACATTTAACTAAATCTAATGGAGTGACAAGGAAATGTGTAATCCCACATGCTAACATTCCACCTAGGCCACAGAGTAAAAAGTAATGTGTTGAAGCAAACTCACATGAATCTAAGTGATTATAATTATAATTAATTTTTAAATTTAATGCATTAAGCTTTTTTTACCTTCATTTACTTCTGCTGATGCAGCCATCATTTGTCGTCGTGGTATAATTTCTTTTGAAAATCCATCTTTATTAGGATTGCATTTAGCACTCATAAAGGGCCCTTTAAAAGGAGATTTTTGAGCACATTTGAGTAAGTTATCCAAATTCATTCTGATTAACTAAAGTCTAAAACTAAAGAAAAATAATGAAGTGTTTTGTTAGTAAAACTGTTATATCCTATTGTTAGTGCAGTTGAGTATTTGCAATAAATAAATTTATTATAAATTTTGAGTTGAACTTTTAATGCAATTCTCAAAGTATTCATTATATTCATATTTTATTCATTTTTTTAATGAATTCAATATTCCCAACCAATTGCTTTCAAAGCCTTAAATATATTATGAAAAAACTTACCAACGATCGAATCCAGATATTTTCAAAAAGTTTTTAAATAAAGTTGTTTAGAAATTTCACTTATTAAAAAGACTTAGAATTTAAATAAACTAACATCTACAACTGAACATAATTCAAAAGTTAAACATTTTAGGATTAGTTTTTGACATACAATTAAACTAGGTATCTTCGATGATTTCAATCTGATTTTAAATATATTAATGATTTTTTGAAAAAATGAATTTGTTGTCAAATTTATTTTTGTGATTATTAGACTCATGAAAATTAATACATTAGAATGAAATGTTGGTGAAAATATCCTTACAAATTAACATATTAGTTCGCATTTTTTCTCCAATTTTTTTAGTCGTCTAATGAATATTTGACTTAAGAGCCTAATTTTATTCTTTGTAAGTGAATTTTCTAAGCATTCAAAACTTTGAACAGCTAAAATATTTTAATTTAAAAATTGCAGATATTTATATATTGTAACTATAATAAAAATTTTTGCAACTTCAGGAGTCGCTGTAAAAATCCAGAAGAATCTAAGTTACAAAAACCATTGGAAAATACGTAGAACATGAAAACTTCAAAAACTCTCTTTGTTTTTGATCAGAATTTTTATCCTCTACAGCTTTCGATATCTCAAATTAGCTATGTACATTAGTTTTTCCACTTTTATCATACTTATTGCGATCCTATGAACTAGACAAAGAATCTTTTTTGAGCAATAAGATATTACTACCATCGATAGAAAGGCATATATCCCGATTTTTATGGCTTCGAGCGTTCGCCAATACAATCTTGATACAAACAAAAATTCAAAATTAGGGTTGTTGCGTAAAAATTAGTCTATTTAAGGTTTTCATCGAAAATTTTGTAAAGATAAACGGTAATCATAGCCACAGCGATAGCGGTCTATGTTCACTGCGAAACTTTCAATTAACAATAATGGAGCCACTTTGGATGCACTACAATCTGCTTTGATTAAAAACATGCAAGAGTTAATTTGAGATTCTTAAACCATTTAACAATTATTTTTATAAAATTAGTAGGCACTGGTAAAAACTTTGAAATATATTTGGTGGAATTTTTGGCGGAGTGAGTAGATTCAAAATACTGTGTTTAATAACTGCGCATTATCTTCTCTCCTAAAAAGGTTGTCAGTCTTGTATGTTTCAACCTCGCTTTCAAAATTAAACTGGACAATATTTTTAACTTCCTAGACATCTTGATGTCTAAAGGATTGCCCATTCACTCAGCCAACTATGAATATTTCTTCAATATACGCACTAAGTGAGTGCCCACCTTAAGAGATACTAAATATTCATTCTGAGGTCAAATAATCATATTTACACATCAAATCTTGGAGAGCATTCGTGCTACGCTGCTAACTACTAGCAAAGCAAAATACGATATCTGAAATACCCTACTTTAAAATTTTTTTAAAAAAAAACACCAAGTACAATTTTGAGCGGTACTTTTGATTATTTACTAAACTTTGAACATTTTAATTATATTATTTTTCAGACAATTTTGCTGTAGTCATTAGCTATTTTTGCTACTAATAATCTTCAAATACTTTGGCTGCAATTTTGACCTACAAATTAAAAAGAGTTCTTGAACGACTGAGATCCTGAACGCAAGGTTATTTTTTAATTAACTAGCAAATAATTTTTTCATTCATAATTTTCTAGCAGAAATCAAAATAAATGAATTTCATAGAAACTATAGGTAGTCTCCAAATCTACTTGTTGTCTTATTACTTTGTTGAGAATTGGTGAAAGAGCTACTTCATTTAACAATTTAGCTTGTTATGCTCTGTGGTGTAGGCGAATTATTTCCAAAAGGTATTCTTTCAGTAATTTGATAAATATTTAACAAAACTTTCCATTATATCTATTTAGAAATTGCTTTTTTGCTTTGTTAGTATATTCTTTCTTAAGTGTTTTATGACATTTGTATGATAGAATGATGAACATTATCGAAACGACAACATTAGTATTTACCTTGCTAAATGGTATTTTTGATCACAACAAACCAGAGAAATCAGTTTTGCATCTAACGGGGTCAGACAACAAATGGTAAACAGTATAATCTACTTGCCATAATAGCATCACTTGCAAAAAAATCCTGTCATTTCGATATGCACGCCTCCGTTATATTATGAACAACATTAATTTTAGATTATATGAAAAAAATGAATAAAATAGTCTATGACAAATGTTAATTTTCTTTTATTTCTGGTAGAGTTGGAAGATCTTTACTTGACCATAATATTTATATAGTTATAGAATCATATGCTATTTCTTATAATAGTCTAGTGTGATTTGAAATGGTATTTCCTTATCACGGAGTTTTATTTAATGTACAGTAAAACTCTTATATTTTACGATTAATTGATTTTCAATGGGAATGACGTTAGCAATTTGTCGGTAACAGTAAAAGAAATAGGCTTTCATGTAAAAAATTAATGCTAGGGGGCCTTTATATAGCTAGACCTGCAAAAATGATAAATCATAGGTTTGTATTAAAATAAAATTTTCTTTTTGTGTCATTCGTAAATACTTTTGCATACCTTAAGAACGTAAGATAGAACAAATTTGTTACAAATTTATTTAAATACAAGAACTAGAATCTTTGATGTTGTATATGAAAATTGATATTTTATGTTTTAAGTCCAATAAGTTTGTTTAGAAAATTTCCTCATGTCGATAGTATATGTATTTGCTATAGAATTTTTCATTGACTTGTTTTAAAAACTATACTGAAAATATACTTAAAAATATTCAAGAGAAAAGTCAATGTTATTAGTTTTTATATGTGTTTACATTTAAAAGTTGAATAGAGCAATTTTTTAACTAGCTAAATGAGTTTACCAAGCATACAAATTTATTCATTAATATAAAATTTATATTAATATTTTGTTTTAATATTCTCTTTGATAATAACCTTTGCAATATTCAGGATTTTTATATTATTATTATTATTTAGTGAAATTTATTTGATTTTTATGTTATTCTAATAATTGAATTTGGAATCTTTTGGAGGAATAATGTAACAAAATAGTAGGTTTTTAGATATTGTAGTATTGTTAAGCCTCTTATAATGCAATTATATCTTACCTTCTTTGGGTGGTTGGTTTGATAAGTTTGTTATCTATTTGAAAAATGAGGTATTTATGGTTCTATTATATAATCTGTAGCATGATCAAATTCCAACGATAATCATTGTTTCATATTTAATTTTTGTTATTATTTTATTTACAAAAATAACTGAAAAGTTAGATATTTAATGAACTGCATATAACTGTACTTACACCCAAAAAATTAAAATAAAACAAAAATAATTTCTTTTTAGTTTTTTGACACATCAAATTATATTCAAAATACGAAAACTAATTGATTTAGCCAGAAGCTCTAATAAAAAACCAAATAAAAATGACCAAAAATTTATTAAAATATAGCACAGAGGCCTCTGTGTGTCTGTGAACTTTACAGGGGTCGATGATTGGATTAATAAAAATTGAATTTATATGGAAGGTTGAATATAATTTTTCATACATTTAGGTCCGCTGCTGTTATCGCCATGGAACCATAGACACACTGGAATTTTAATATGATCTAACACTGAAAATTTAAAATCGAATGACTACGCTTGAGTAAAAATAATTCCCACAAGTAAATAGAGCAATATCAACGGTTTGACACACTAATTTAAGGTAATTTACGTTTAATTAGGCCTGATATACCACATGCTGATATTTTGAATAAGTTTTTCGTATTACTCATCGATATTTTGACATGAAAATTACTTTTGTTTGATTCGTGTAGAAAAACAATTGTTAAGAATCAAATATTTTAAAAGCGAAACATAAGATGCGGTTGAGAAGGAGTAATTATTTTTATTTCTAAAAGCAAAATGTTTACAGAAAAAGTTAATATGTGGAATTCATGGGAGTATATTTTGATATTGTAAAGGTTTGATCAAATTTATCTTTATTTTTGGAATAATAATGTTAAAAATTTCTTCCTACTCTTTGTATTATATATTATTTCAATTATATTGCAGGGTAAGGTTAAAAAGTTTGATTGCCCTGAAGTTAACGTATTCATTTGAAATTAAGATATTTTTTAATAAAACATTTCTATTTTTTAACTGCTGTAGGCACTATGAATAATTTAATTTAAAGATTTTTAATTTCTCCATAGTTTTTCAGTTCAATATAATTTTAGTATGAATTTTGGCAATTTTTTATCTGATAGAACTAAATTGTATATTTAACACATGAAAAATGTTTTTAGGATTCAATTATTCGTATTGAAAAAAAGGCTTTTTTAGGGCTTTAGTTTTAATTTAAAAAGGGCAATAATTTATTTCTCTTATAAGAGATTCATAGAGAATTTGGTGCTGAAGTATTCTTACAAAAGTTCTTAAAACAATTAAAAATTGCAAACAAACTTTTGACTCTAAAAAAACCAATTAATTAGCTGGTTGTTAAGAAAATAAACAGCCGTGATTTTTAATATTTTTAAGGAATTTTTTGAATTAGTCCAAAAAGGTTCTGAAAATACTTTCAAATCGGATTTAAGACAGTTTTCTGATTACTTTCAAAGGCTCCTAAAATTTTTAATCATAATCAAAGAAATAGCTTAAATCCTTCAACAAAACTCTGAAAACAATCAGAGATTTTTCCAATTTGTGATTAATTTTTCAAATAAGCTTTCAGGCTAAAATATATTTTTAAATCAAATTCAAAACTATTTCTTGCATAATTATGCATATTAATGTCACTAAAATCATTTATGATCTATAAAATAAGCATTTGATTTTTTAAATAAAAGTCTTGAAAAAATATCTATAGAATTTTCAACAGTCATCGATGTAAATTCTTTCAAAAATTTAAGTATCACTTTTAATTGTCAATAATTAATTATTGTAAAAATAAAATACCAACAATATTATTTACAACAAACACCTATTTGAATCTTAGATTTAGATTTAACCATAGAATTAAAAGTTTTTTTATTGAATTTTCAATATGAAAGCTTTAAATTTTCATAAAGATTTTTCAATTTTGGTAACTTATAGGATCTAATTGAGCTCTAATTATTCATCATCTAATTATTAATCAATTTAAAATGTTTCAACAGTCTTGCTTTGTTCTCAATGCAGTCACATGTCAATGCTAACAAAACTATTAATAGCAGTAAATATCAAATCATTTTTTTAAGCTTTTGCCATTTAATATGAATTCAAATAAAATATTTATTTATGATTCACCAATTATAAGAGGAACAAATATTTGGAAATTGTATTTTTAGTAGTTTGACAGGCATTGATAATTGGATGGCTCACTTGCCAAATCGATTAACTCCATTTTTTGAATATTATTAAACTTTAATTTCAAAGCACTTGATTACCTCCAAACTGTACATATTCAAAACAAATTTCTGTAGTAACACTACTAAATGACAAAATCGTATTTTTAATTTAAGAAGAATTTAAAAAAAAATATATACTATTTCATTATTAGTCTCGACTTTTTGTTTTATGGAGTTAATCGATTTGGCAAGTGAGCCATCCAATTATCGAGCTTTAATAAATTCGGCATGTTAGACATTTGAAACACCTGATATTTTCAATAATTTGATAATTTTCGTTAATCTTCTAATATAAGTTATCAAGTTAGTCAGACAATATTTGTCTGACAGACTTACTCTGCATTTGTCGATATTATATACAAATATTGATTATCTATGTATTTCTTTAAACTAAATTTATTTTCTTTTGAAACTGTATGAAATATACATAATAAATGAAATTAAGCTTGAAAAGAGGGAACTTAATTTTTAAGACAAGAAATCCATAAATAACTAGTTTAACGAAGATCACAATGAAAAAGATGTGACATTAATAAATTTTAAATGTTGTTGTATTCAAATTGATTATTATGCAACGAGATCAAAAATATAAAAGCTTTTCAAATATTTTCACATTTAAAAATAAAGTTTACAAAATAAAACGGCTGGTTGAATAGATATGCAAATTTTGTTTAAACAAAATTAGATAGAAAAGAATTAATGCTTCGTTTTTGAGTTCTTTAGAAAATAAAAACATTAATAAGTCACTAAAAGCTTTTTAGAGAAAAATAAAGATCTAATATAGCATAGAGAATAAATGATAACTTCTGGATTTTAATTTTTTTTCTATTTGAAGATATTAAATAAAATTCATTCATCGCAATTGTACTGTTATTTCCAGTATTGTACATTTAAATGTTATCATTTATTTCTTATGCCATATTCAATTCTAACAGATTTTTTGAATTAAAATAAGCCAAATACAGAAGAAGCAAATAGTTGGTCTCTTTATAAGGTTCTTTAATCTTTAATATTAGTTTCTTGAATTCATTTAAGGTCTCAGTATTTACATTTTTAGAACTCTCAACAAAAGTAATTTGTTGTATACATGTATATATGTATATATGTATATATGTATATAGATAAATAACAAAATCTTAAAACCCGTTAAAGTTGATGAAATAAAATCTAGCTTCTTTAGAAGCATTACATGAAAAGAAGTTACTGTCAAATATCATTTATACCTGAAATCAAAAATATAACTTTTTTAATTTTGGAATAATTTTAACATTTTTTTTTTGGGAAAATTTTTAAGGAGGTAGATGTGAATTTTGGGTTTTTTTTAGGTGCAATAAGAAAAAAACAAACAACATTTTTAGTATCCATATTTATCAATGCTTAAAGAATACACGCAAAAAAAGTGAAAAAATTAAAAATTTAAAAAGCTACAGGGTAATGAAGTGGGGGTCGCAAAAAAGGTGTGTGAAGTTTTTTAGGATAATAACACTCTAAGTAATTTGAAGTAAAAAAAAAGAATTATTAATCTATAGGAATACTGCTATAGTATTAATCCCTAAAAAGAAGTTGACAAAGAAATTTTTTCGCAAAATTTGGGCTGTCTGAAAGAAGAGAAGTTTCTTTTACCATTTTTTTTTCCGAATTTGATAAAAATAGTAAAAATTGATATCTTAGTTTGTATGATAGTAAAATGTATAAAAAAGACTTACACCGAATTTCAAGTGGATCGGTTTAGTGAAACTTGAGAAATCAAGAAGAAAGTTGCGGAAAAGATAGTTTCGAGAAAAATGCATTGGTACGTTCACCACAGAAAATGCAATACTGATTATCATTATGTCCAGACAGGAATCTAACAACCACTGGACCAGCCAGGGCAACAGCAAAAGTCATTTTGTCAGATAAAAAACAAAATAGCGATAGATAGAAAAGTAAATTTATACTATTGAAAAAAGGAAAAATAGCATGAAGAATTGGTACTGTTAAAGCATTAATATTTTATCAGGATCACTGTGAGTTTCAGTTGTGTGTGGCAATAAATAGGCCAGAACTGTCAATTGATGCCTTAGCGTTAAGGAAATCCTATTTTATAACAAATAATATGAGAAAATTTGATTATCCTGATTTGAGTTTTATAAATAAGTAATGTTCTAGGAAATTTTTAAATTTTATTTCAAAATGAAATTATTGTAATTTTGTAATCTAAACTGTAGATTCAACTTTGTATTTTTTTTATTTAGGGCTAATATATATATATATATATATATATATATACATATATATATTTACGATGTTGCAAAGCTTGATGTTTATGATTCCTAGAAAATATATCTGATTGAAATCACACAACTTTTGTTAATATTGAGACTTTTCAGACCAAGTTTCAGCAATTTTTCGTGGAAAATATGAAAATTGTATTCTTCAATTTTATTTAAAAAATATAAATTATTTATGCGACGACATTGAACAATATCAAACTATTATAATAAGAGTAAAAGATAAATGACGAATAATGAATTAGTTTTATAATATAAATTAATTTCGGAATTTGTTTATAACAAAAACTACGTTCACAATCATAAAGTATAGTTAAATAATTTATATTGGTAAAACAAACCTTAAATTAAGTATCCTTTTAGTAATCTCATAAATTTTATAATATCATGTCTTGTTTCAGAGACTTTATATTAATGGTGCAATTTTATTATCACCATTATTTGAATATCTTGGTAAATAGTTGACGACTGATCAGCATGAGTGGCTTTAAGAAGTAGTAAACAGAAAATAATGACAACTAAATTTGTTATTGCATGTCTGGATGCTGGTTCTTTGTGACTTTTTATGCTATTTTTTAACACAATTTATACATTAAAAACGAGTGTGAGCTAAACGAGCTGTAAATTTCATAAAAAAGTCATAAAAATCAGAGTAAGTATGTTTTAGAGAGTTTCGGCGTCAATAATTGACTTGACCGAATATTATATTATTTTAAGATCAATATAATAAAATTAAAAGTTAGTTTAAATTATAAAAAGATATATTTGCTATCTTTATTAGAATGAGTTAAGATATTTTAAACTCATCAAATTTCTACAAATTATAACAGGAATTTTTTATTTCATTAACGATCATGCTTAGAAGTATTGCATAAAAAATTTAGCTTAATATTTATTAAATTTGTAAATATGAAAAATAGTTTTTTCATTAAATTTTATATTTTATATATCAATATAGATAAATTTTATTTTTTGATCTTAAATAATAAATAGTTCTAGAATATCAATATCTTTAGTTTAAAACTATATCTAGGATACAGAAACAAATTTAATTCAATTTACTTCTATTTTATTATGTAATTAAAAAAATCTTCTTATTTGCACGGTAATAAACTTGCACGGCTTCTCTTTTGCACAGTTTTTTGATAAAAAATAAATAAATGTGCAGTTTTATTTTGTTAAAATGTGCAAGCTGAAATTGGGAATGTGTTCCTTGAAACTTACACACATGACTCTACAATAGCAAAATATTAATTAAAATTGTATAAACAGAGAAAAGTAACAAAAAACATTAGTATTGCCTTAATTTCTTAGAATTAGTGCTGGCATTAACTCAAGTCAGATTTTTAAATTCACTCATTGCCCAGGTATTAGATCGCAATTAACCGGATGGTTATCAGGAGAAGGGAATAAATGCTTACTATTTTCAGGACAAGAGATTGAAAATTTAATTTAGTATTTCAAGCACTTACTCATATCAACAGACATAGTATATCACCTAAATTGAATAATATTACATATAAAAATGAAGAAAAATTACTTTATTTAAATTTAAATACTAAAAGATTCAATATTAAAATATTAAAAATTAAATTAAGTATTAAAAATTAACGCTAAGCTTAAGTTAACTTAAATGTTTTTTTTTTCATTTAGTTCTAGTGTTTTGAGTCTCATTTTCGGCCTCAATATAGCTTAGAATTTATTTTATTCTTGGTCTTAGCCGAGATTACAAAATCATTCTCAGTTGTTAATTCATTTTATAGACCAATTTTAGTATTCACAAATAAAATAAATAAAAAGCTCACTTTTATCTACTTCTTGTCAGGGAAGCTTTTAAGGAGAAGTCCAGATGATTAATATTGTTTTTAAAAATTTTATTAATTATTTCTTCCATTAGTTAGATGAGAAAAATTAAATTTACAAAGGATCTCCGTAACATTATTTTAGTTTTGGCTAGGTATAAAAATTTAATTAAAGCATCGAAATTATGCAAATAAATAATAAAATATTGTAAAAAAAGTTATCTTACAGTTTAAAAGATAGCTTTAAAATTTCAATTACCTCTAAAGCTAGTTAACGAAGACATACTCCTAATCATATGCTATAGTTAATAGTGAAACCACAAATCAGAAATAATACTGAAATAAAACTATTAATCATTGTATACTTTACTGTTTGATTCATCAAAGATGACCAAATGTAGTTTCTGTTGCTATTCAAAGTATTAGCTCGCAAAACAATAAAAATGTATGATTTCTATGTATTTTAGCAAAACCTCAAGTGATTTATTGCTCAATTATGTAGTAAAACATATGATTTTTGTTTAGTAAACAATTTGTTGTAAAACAAACATTTCATCATTTTAAAGAGCTTCGTTATATGTGTGGGATTTAAATTAAAAGGATAATATAATTAATTAAAATATGTGTGGGTTATTACACTAAAAACTAAATAGGACATTAAAAATTACTATGTGAAAAATTCTACATATTAATAAGCTTTAGAAGTGTTCCTGTATTGTTCTTAATGATTACTAGAGTTAGATTTTGCTCATTATAATAATATATCAAGTGCACGTTGCTTAAAAAAGATCATGTCACAATTTTAATTTATTTAATATTCATGCTTGGTAAGACGATTGAAAAGGATTTTATTTAACCTAATAAATAATAAAAATATTTTGTAAGTTACTTAAACCAAGAAAACCAAATTAGGTTCTTAAACTTCTATGGGGAATTAGTGAGAGCAGGAGTTGCCAACGAAAATTGTAGTTAATCATTCTTCAAACATATTATTTAGTTATTTATAGTAAGGCATCTAGAATATACATGGTCATTTTTGAGTCCAACCTCGAAATATAAGAAGCTCTCATCATATATGAAGAAGTTATATATGAGGATTTAACCCATATATTTGAATAGGTTTCTGTTGATAGAATCAAAAGAAAAGTATACATTAGTACCAGTATAGAAAAGCCAACTTATAGGTATTTGTTCTTTATTAATATATAATCACTTTCATACCACAAATTATATTGAATATGTGCTCTCATTGAGACCAAATTTTTTGACCAAATAATTGAAAATATTTTTCAATCTGTTTTACTGGAAAAGCTTTGGCTAAATATCTAAGTTGAATAGCCAGAAAAATATCAAAAACTTGGTTAAATCTTAAACTACTTCTTCATTCTTGTCAGCCTTTTTTATAATTCAATTTGTGAACTAGGAACAAAGGAACAGATTTGATGAATAAAGTGCAATCTTCATAGAGTTAACAAGCGTAAAACCGCAAATTTGATGAGCTTATCAAATTAATGAATTCTAGAACGCATAAATTCAAATAAAATATGATATGTGCCATTTTGTTCTTTACACAAAGGAACTTTTTCTTCAAGATATTATTCATTGTATCTTTATTAAATAATCAGAATTATTATTTCATTGATTAAATAAAATTAGTCAAAATACAACCGCAAAATAGTTTACTTTTTATGATGGTGCTTAGGAGTGCTCGATATATACTCTTGATACTCGAATATTGAATCAGACCGATAGATCCAAAGAATGCTTAAATCGAATTATTATAAATATGTTTATTTGTAAAAATGCTTGTCAGCAATATTGTTGGAGTTTTAGAAAATATTTCCTTTCTTCTCATAGCTGTATAAATTTTAATCCTTGTTACGTGTCCATATGTTTTATGCAGGGGTCCATACCCCTGAGGACCAAACATAGGCACGATATACCAGGTGTCGTTTGTGTGGCAGTCGTAGCGAGCTCGCTATGCACGGCTATTGCGGTAGAAATAAAGGGGTGGTTCTTGCCACTGACACACTGGACTAATTCTCGCTACTTTAACGGAAAATTTCTAAGAAAAAGACCGCTAGGCTCGAATAACAGGGGGACTGCATGCCGCAGAAGAGAAAAAAATTTAATGACTGAAAAAAAGAAAAACTTGAGACAAAGGAGAGAAGCCCCTTTGCTCGTCCATCTTATAATAGGGCCGGCTGACATGAAAACAATCAAAATATAAGGGAAGTGGGATTAGGACATCTTAAATAAAAAATTTTATTTAGTTAAACATCATCTAATTTCCTTAAAGTTATTATATATATATATTTATACATATGAGTTTATCATACCTAAGAAAAAATTTAAATCTATATTCGAAGTCTAGTGAATTCCCACAAAAAGTTGTATTTCAACCCAAAAGAAAGGGAAGACAAAAACCCACAATACCATTTTTTTTTTCTTTCAATAACTAAATTCTAATAACAATAAAACAAATCAAAAAAAAATAAAAGTACTAAATAGAGAAAACTATTATTTTGTTTTATACAAACTTAAGATCTAATAAATAATGAAAGCAGAGCAATTAAATATAGATATAGGCTAAAATAAAAAAAAATATATAAAATCAAGCGATATGAAGTTATAAATAAAATAATCCTTATTTAGTTTAATAAATTTTTTTTTCACAAGGTAATTCAAAGAAAACTACAAGGAAGAAAGAGAAAAAAATCTTGTAGTACAACAATATTGCAACCAATATAATATAAGCCTAAAATAGAAATTCATAAAAAACTGCCCTGCAATGGATGAGGGCAGTTTTCATAAATCTAAATGTGAAAACATGCTGTGGTGCCTACAGTGAATTTGAGTTTATTAAATTAAAATCTAATTAAATTAATTAAATTTTTAAAATTTATACAGAGAAACCTGCCTTATCTTCTTTTCTTGTATAAAGGCTAGTGACTACTATAAATTTATTGGCTTTCATGTTTCCAATATTTATTATAAACGGGGAAAATCACTAATTGTAAGAAGTGTCACTTAGTCTTACTTCATTTTTTTAAAGTTATTTTGATTTAATAAAAAGTTACGAATAAATATTTTCAAAAGAACGAAGAAAATACTGCATTCATTTTTTGTTCATAAATTATAAATTTATTTATTACTACTTTCAGTAATTCTAATATAGTTAAATGAATTATTCTATAGATCTTGATATCCTACTTAAAACTAAAATTTATAACTTATAAAAACTTATTAATATATTTGCTACTGTTTACACTTAATTCGTGTAAACGATGAAAATACATAAATTTATATCTTTTATTCTGATAATTATCACACCCTAGAAACACCTTAACTACCTCCCATATAATTTAATACAAAGCAATATGTTGTCACCTTTCAAACAAACTTCTACAAAGCAGCTACCATTAATACTAGCCGTTGAAAATAATCTTTTTTGCCACCTTCCCTAACCTTATATAAATATATTTACCACCATATCGTAATTATAATCTTTATGAAAACTAACAATATTCCGGATCTATTAGAGGACATATACTCTTGGATAAAAAATTATACTAGGGAGAAATCCGCACGATCTTTGGTGCTAAACCGTTTTACCAATATATCTAATGCCATTCATGGAAAATTAAAATATCGTTAAGATAGCTGTTTAAATAAATACATTACACCCGGTAAGCATATTTTATGTTCCTTTTGTAAGACTTCTAGTACTAAGTTGTCTTTTTGGACATCTTATAGCCTTTTGACTTAAAAAATCAAGTGCGCAACTTCAACTTTAGCTAAGCTAAGTATTTTCTATTGTCAAACTTAGATAAATTTGCAAAAACTTTTAATATGTAATGTATAAATCGCTAAGCTTGAATAATATTCCCTAACCCATCTTCATATGATCGTATCTGTATAATGTGCAAGCCTTTACTTCTATCTGCATAAACACAATATCTTCCGGTATATGGTAGATACCTTACCATTTCTTTGATATTGTGTTAAAGCGATAGTTTCTGCTTTCTCCACATCTAGCTTTGGCTAATTTCAATGGTTATTTTTGTAGTGGCATCGTTGTTGGGTTATTCTTCTTCTTTAGGCCGATGTGGGAAAAAAGTTTCTTATGATTTTGCTGCATTCAGTGATTTGATAGCGACCTTGATGGATGCAAAGACGGTAGTTACTATAAATTTTTAATATATTAGTAATGTTTTTTTTGTTTAAAATGACAATAGAATTTTATGTTTTTTAATTTACATGAAACAACAACAAAAAGAATAAAGAAATGTTTTGTGCACGTGTTCCAGTTATGTGTCAGAATATTAAGTGATGTGTAACAACTTTTGGTTAGGGTTTCTGCTTTAATGATTATAATTTACCTTGCTGACATTGTACTTCTTATGTAAATATAAAATTTTAGTACACAATGAACGTAAATTTTAATAAAAAAAAATTGAATTCTAAGCCTTAAAAAATTTTTTTTATGATGTGAACTTGTAAATTTTACTGAAATAATGTAGTCAGGTAAGTGTTTGAGAAATTTTTCATATAAATATTTTAATATATTTGGCCCTTAAAATGTGTTATATTTGCAAGCACTAAAATTAGTTTATTCGGTCAAGTAATTTTTTTTTTTAACGTTTTTGGTTTAGAAAATTTACTCTACCAAAATAATTAACTTTCAAATTTTTATTGACATCTTCGAAGCAACTTTGTCCCTATTTTACTCCTTAGTATATATTGACATTATTTTTCTGTACCACCATATTTTTGGATTGGATAGTTTATTTTGGGCTCAGTAAATTATCTCATATAGTAAATTTATTTCAAAAATTTATGAATAAGGTGAGAGTTAAATATTAGCTTACTTCGTAAAAAATAAAAAAAATATATTGAAATAATACGAATCCCAAACTATCGTTCAGACAAACAACTTAAAGTCGAACCAAGCAAAGCTGGAAGCCAGGTAACTAAAGCCGTAAATAAGCTTTTAAAATTTTTAAACGCGTTTTTCTCAAAACTACTTTTTCAACGTCGGTGATTACTGCCATTCAAAAAGTACATTACCGATTCCTTCATACACATTTTAAATGAGCACCAAAAATTTTTAAATAAAAAAACTCAGACAACACTAGGGGTGGGGAATTCAATAATATTTTAACTAAACTTTAATGGTTTTTTATTTTAAGTAATTTCCGGATGAGATACAGTGATCACCGCAAATCATCTTTTTGTGAAAAGGTTCCAGGAAAAGCTGTATCATCGGTTTGTTTGTAAATATTTTATAACAAAACATCATACAATAGAATGCTGCTAAGGTCATATTTAATAATGTCCAGAAAGTTTGAATAAATTTGCTTAATCTATATTTATAAAAAAAATTCATGAAATAAATGTTTTTTTCAACGCTGAAACCCATACCCGCTCTTTAAAAAATTTTACCTCATATATGTGTTAAGCTGATAGCAAATCAACTTTTAACTGAATATTTTGAATCAGATTTAAGCAGTTTATTATTTTGAAATATTAAGTCAAAGTCTACTCTACAAGTAGTTTTAAAACTTAATTTCAAGCCCCAAAAGAACAGAATGCAGGATTAACTTTTTATTTTTAAGTTTTAAATACGTTTTAAAAGCTATTGAGGTTATTTCATTTCTCATTAAATAATTTATTACTCTTTACAAGGTAAAAACAACGCACAAATCTAATGCTGCTTTTATTGTAAACAAGAGTTTTGAAGATTTACTGAAAAAGAATTATAACACTATTTTAATCAGCTAAAGTATTTATCTTTAAAAAAAATTAAGAGATTATTGAAGAAGAATTTTTTGTAGTTGAAAATTAAGCTGTGAAAAAGAACTATTTCAATTGGTCACAATCATAAAAAGTAAAGCCATATTTTATGGAAGAGTTTATGATCAAGAAATATGCTAAGCCAAATGTCTTAAGATGCCCTGTAATTGTTCTTTGTAAGTATGATTAATTAGCTTCATGATAATATACAAGAATCGGTTTCTAAGCCAAATAAGGTGCAATACAACTAGCAAAACACAGTCATAATTTAATAGGAAATAAGAGGTATATGAATCTATTGAAATTATCTTTTTAACAACTCTAGCTTCCGTTATAATCAATCAAATGTATTGAAAAGTTAATCGAACTGAAAACGGAATATAGTTTTCTTTACTTTACTTAGTTGCCGAGTATATAAAAAATACAGAATTATTTTTATTTGAATTCTAAAAAGTCTCCAATTGCAAAGCTAAATTTTTATTTAATTACAAATTATAATAATAACAGAGCTTCTAAATATATTTATCTGTATCTAAAGCAAGAATTTTATTTAGTGTTAGAATAATATCGCTTACATAACTAATATACATTGAACCCTGAATACACATAAATAAGTTTCATTTAAAAAAGTTCTTGCCTTAATTATGAGGGCAAGAATATCTTTAAAACTGAAAACCCAGGATATTATCATGACACGTAATTTTTAGTAATATTTAGAAAGTAGCTCCATTAGTGTTTTTTGTTGTCATCTCTAATGTGAATTTCTCTATTATTTTCTCGGTATGATCATGGTATGATCTCGGTCTCATTTTGATAATCTATCCTTTATAGATGCCATAAAACTCACTGAAACTTTCAAAATCACCATTTGCATGAATAATAAGGAAGTTAACGAAAAACCGTTAACTCTCAAAATTGAAAACTAATAACCAAAAACCATTATCATTTTTTGCATCTTTTGACAATATAAAAAAAGGAGAGCAAAAAGCTTACTATTTTTTTAAATTTCAAATGTAAAAACTACCATTTATAACGATAAAACAATTCTAGAATCAAAATTTTTGGTAGCCAATACGGATTTTTAGAATAAAACTGTTTCCGATAAAGCGTTTTTTTTTTTTTTTTTTCAAAAAATTTGTTTAAAATTAAATTTTCAATGGCTGTGTTAGCAGGAAATTTATGTAGCACTCCTATATTGAGCTTAATGCTAACACTTTGTCACCATGTCACTATGTAAAGACCTTTAAATAAAGCACTCAGACAGGGCTTTATGCAAAATGTTTTGCTCCAATGAATACCTAGCATTTACTGTTATTTTAGGGTGGAGATACAACACTATTTCTATGCACATTTACTCAATATACTTTTGATAAATTTGTAAGGAAAGATTATATTCATAAATGACTAAAGCATATTAGCTAAATGGGCTTTAAGGAATATAAGTGTCTCCAGTATTAAGCAGATTTGAAAATTATCTTCCGAGTGTCCTTTTACAACTGAAAATATTGATTTTGTTATTTAAAAGCATCAAATATAAAACTCTTACTAATTAGTTTTCATCAAACCACATATTTATGGTAAATTTATATAAAACAATATATATCATATACTTGCTTCAAGACATTTTATTTATATGACTTTGACACTAAATCAAAATGTTACACCTTCCGTTTTCATTATCCATATAATAAATAGAGATTTATGTTTCAGTTTGTATTACTTAGAAATTGCTCTCATCGAACCATTTAGTATTTCATTTAATAAAAACTTAATAAATTACCATAATTCATAGCACATTAAACTTGTATTAAGTTATAAAATGTAAAATAGTGCATCTTCTTAGTAAAAAGATGATCTTTTACCCTTTTAAATGAATTATGTTATTATACCTTAGGGTGTTGAGATTTTGTATGATCGTTTTCAATTACCCATTAAATGTTCAATTTAATAGTATATTTTATTTATTTATGAAGCATATTATATTTGAAACGTTTATTAATTTCACCATAAAAGGATTCATATTAATATATATGATGACACTTACTATAGAGCCTACATATTACATATGGGAACATTCCGTTTAGCTGCTTTCATTGATAGGCATACTATAAAAATGCCTTTGGCTGATAACAATAAAAGAATAAAAGTTTGAAAAAAGTTTAAAATAATAGTTGTTAATGCCTCAAATGCTACGAAAGTAAGCAAAACAACTTTTGCAAAATAAATTACCAAATAAAAAAGAAAAATTAAGGTAATTACTTTAAAACAATAGAAATAAGTTTTTTTTAATACTATATCCTAAAATTATACTTGAACAATTAAAGCAGCATATAAAAATAGAAAATTTCTTTGAATTAGAAAATATTTATATTATTTTTACACTAAAGTAAATCGTTAATTAAGCGAATAACAAAAATTTCTTTACAAAATGTGACTAAAGATAATATAAATACCTTTTCCATAAATTTTTAATCCTAGCATACAAATCTTTTGTATTTAATTCCATTTTGAGAAATGCAAGTTGTCCAATAATTTGGTATTTTCTAAAGAGAAAAAAATTTATAGAATAATACTAAACATCTGCTGACTTAAATATTTGTTCGTTAACCAAAAAATAAAAACTACATTTATTATATTGTAGATTAGTTTTTCAGCTTTTATAAATAGTTGTCAGTGCATAAAAAATTTCTTAAAAATTCTTGAGTTTATCCTGTTATTTCTTAAAAATTTTAATTAACGTAAGATAACAAAAACTGTCAGCAGTTTTCCTAGCATTTTGAAATATTTATGCTATATTAGGTGGCATTAAATATTTGCTAAAATATTTATGTAATTTTAGCAGATAAACTAAGTCTGGAATATCGTTCTTCTTGTTTATAATAAATCCAGATTAAGTTATTAAAATAATCACAAGAAATTGTTATTTATGAATATTTTTTATGCATAACGAAAGAAAATTCTTTAATATATTTTACTAGAAAATTTTTTGATGAAATTGCTCATTTGAGCATGAGTATGAGTATGAAATTGTAGCTGATTAATGTAAGCTTATTCAATTCATAAGGAGACAAAAATAATTGAATTTTTTTGACACAAAGTATAATAAAAAACCATAAATAATTTCGATAATTTTGATAATTTTGATAATTTCCTACTAGTTATAGTAATGGTCTTAATAATATCTGTTGGCTAAAAATGAGAATGAATTAATGTAAGAAATACTTTTTGGAGTTGTTTACTGTGACAGTGGATAAAAACTGATGAATATTTTCCCTCAGTTGAATCTAACCGGCTGAAAACTAAACTGTGAGCTGGTCTCCCTCTTTCCCTTTCGAGAAAAACATCAAAAGTAAATATTATTATTATATTATCCAATTTTTCAAGTGATAAAAGTCAAGAAAAAGATATCATATGTGGATGAATAAAATACTTTCCTAGTAATGGGACGTGTCAAAAATTAAAAATTCTTATAATAAAATTGATTTAATTAAAATACTAATTTCTCCTCAATAATCGATAACTATTATCTGATTGAAAACTTAAATTATTATCAGGAAGATATAAATTTTGCTAAATTTTGAGTAAATTGTGGAACCTGGTTCTTATTTTGGAGATAAAATAGAGATAGAAATATTTTAAGAATATTGGACTTATAGTATTTTATATTTTTTAACAAAGATTATAATGAAAATTATATCAAAGTTTTTTTAAAAAAAAGTAGCTTTTTATCACAGAGAACGGTGGTATCTGTAGCAACGCAATATAGAGATCCAAAAGTAAAAGAAACTATATATACAGCAAATTTTCCATAACAGAAGCTGTAAGTGTTAGATTTTAGATCTTAAGCAATAATGATTAAAGCAATAATGATACTAGGCTTAAACAAAGTAATAGGTGCTTGCATATGAAATACAGCGTTTGCTAACAAATGGCGTAGCTCATAAATATGATTTGTGTGACAGATAACTAATATGGCGTTTTGGAGGGAAGACATATGTCATTAACCTCCAAAAAGGCGGAGTGGTATGAGCTAGGAATCCATGAATTACCAAAAAGATGGGAAAAGGTCATAGACAATAATGGCCAATATTTTGATTATGGTATTCATTTGTTTTTATATTGAAATATATGCTCAAAAACGCCAAAAAAACGCTTTATTTCATATGCAAGCACCTATTAATATGAAAACTAAAATCTGTTTATACACTTTTCTTTTTTTTTTTTTTTTTTAAAGCTCCCAAGGTATGTCCCATTAAAGATTTCTACCGTTTCTTTGCTATTTTTTGCATAAGTCAACTGTATAACCCTTTGCCTATGGTGCACTGTTTTAAATTAAAAAACACGAATAATTGAAATTATTAAAAAATGCGGTACACAATTTGCGTATTTTTCTTGTTAACTATAGTAAATTTTATTATTTTGTTTTGTTTTATTGAAAAAGATATTATTATATAAAAGCGTTAAATTATAAAAATAAAGAATAGTCCTCTGATTGAATTAACACTAATTTTAGTTAATCAACTATAATTATGATTTCTAAATAACTTTAACTTACTCAAAAGGGGTAAAAATATTATACTTTACTTGCTTTTAAATATATGTATTTGGGCATATTAAGGATAAATAGAAGCTGCCACTAATGTGGAGACTTAGCAAATGGCAATATGTGTAACACGCCTTTTAGTCACACCTCATAATAAGCATAACAGAAAGTTCATATTTCTCTTAAGCGGTCAATTATCTGATCGGTTAAATAATACAAAGAATTACACGGCTTAGAAATTTACTTATAGATTTTTCAGTAGGCTTGCATCAAGAGCTTCAAAACTTTTTGCATAGTATTAAGTTTTTAACATTGAATTTCTGTATGTCATACTGAAATGAGTGCTTCAAGAGGACGACAGTAACTCTACTATCTCTACTACTATTGTCTATCCCAAAGTGTTTGTATTCATTTTTCTGTCATGTCTAATGTTTGCAAATAAATTTTTTCAATCCAATTTAATTGTAAACAATACGAATTTTATGTTGAATATTTCTTGTACACATTCAAAAAATTCAAAAATAGCTTTAAAACAACTATAAAAAACAAAGGACGGAATTATTTTTGATTTTGAAAAGGATAAAAATACCGAACTATATTTATTTATTTTTGAATTTACTGCAACCTTATACATAACTAAATTAACCTTTTTTTAATTGAATGAACTTAAAAACTTAAAATGTTAAGAATCTTCAATTTCAATAAATTAAATTTTTGTTCGTATTTCAATTATCGTAACAGTTCACTTCACAATATGAAAATTACTATGGCTTGGATTCTATGATACCCCATCATGTTCCGCTAGTTATTTCCGTGTGAAATTTACAGGAATTACAGCGATGCCTTCATTGTGCCACGCATTTTGATTATCTATTGGCTCGTGCGTAACGGATGTAAATTTTTGACAAATCGAGAAAAAAATATGTTTGAACTTTAAAGTTTTAGCAAAATACAACTAAAAAGGAAATCAGTCATCAATGTTAAAATCAAACTGTATATTCTATATAGTACTGTAAATTGACCCAAAGAAATAATTTTTGGTGTGGCAGTTCTATAGAGGCATTTCGAAAAGGAATACGGTTCATTGCACTTTGGTATTTTTTGATTAATTTTAATAATAATAGTTTCTAAGCAGTTAAAAAAATTTAAAAATTTATCGCTTCATCTCAGATATTATTTCATTTTTTAACATTGCTATTTTAGAATTTAAGGTCCATAAAAGAGTTTAATAGGCACGACTTTATTTAAAAAGATAACTTTTAAGGCTGATTCTATGTTAGAATGTTGAATTAAAGGAAATTATTATTTAAAAAAAATGTAAGGTGAATACTATTCACCGAATAGTGTCGGTATAAAGGATACTCGTATTAGGAAATTGGGCTGATAAATATGAAATTTAGAATCCAACATGCAGTTCTGCTTAGACATTATTTACGCACACACGCTGCATTACTTTAAATAAAAGATTATAAAAAAAGGAGAAAGAGTTAAATGGTGTTGTTTGGGTAATAAGCGGAAATCATAATAGTAAACTCAATAATTTAGAGTTTGGGATTTCCATCTTGGGAAACATTTATCATTTATTAACTTGATGATACTTTACGGCATAATTTGTATTTAGTGTGACTTTTAGATGGTTATTTTCTTGTAGAAAAACTATTTGAAAACTTATTTTAAAAGTATTTCATTGTTGTCCTCATATATTTCTATATGCTTAAGGCAAGCTATAAAAAAATAAAAATTAGAATATTTAACATTGTGACTAGATTAAAAATTTAGGAGAATTCTTTCCGTAAGTAAGTGTGTGTATATTTAGCGCGGAAGTATGTATGTTCTCTTTCGATTTTACATTTTGAATTCAAATTGTCAAAAAGGTAATTTCCTTGTATAAATGTTTGTAACAAAGTTATCTTCTTAAAGTAATGTTTTCAAAATGGTATAAATGAAAAAGGAAAAAAAGTTCTTAACATACTAGGGAAAAAACTAATTTTTTAAAAGTTTACAACAAACACTTGTTGATGAATTCCTGAATTGAAATTTTTCTAACATTCGGGTTCTTTCTTTGACAACTCATAATTATAGTCTGGTTAAGCTGTTTGAGGGCAAATCTACTGCTGAGAAATCTTCTATAGTTATAGAAACACACTTTACGTGTTTTTCCTCGGAAAACTCAAAATGAATTGCATTGGTTGAGTTCCACGTTACAGAAAATCTTTAATAATAGTTTGGGATTGTTGTTTAAGCAGTTTTTTGTCCGTATTTGCATTTTTAAGTCAAAGTATAAATAAGTCGTTAAACAGCAAACTGCGATGAAAAATTTAAAACAACTATTTTTATTAAATTCAATAGTAGTTTTGCCGATTTTATAAACAATGTTATAATATCTGTAAGTTGTTTAGTCTGGGCTATTTTTGTGGTTTTGATCTATGGTGCTAATTGAATTTTTAATAGTCTATTAGCTTTGTCAAATTTGATTTTTATTTCTTTAATAACTTTGACAGTATTGTGATTTTGGAATTCTTTTTGGCTTATCTTTTAATAACACTGTACCTCATCTTCATACATAAATAATAGTGAAAATTGTCTTCAGAAATGTACCATGGTTTATTGTTGATATGTTTTTACATCATTAAAGTAAATGCTAGTCGATTAAAAAAACATCTAGATCTCTATTTATCTTATCTATCTATTCAGATAAGTTAGTTGAATTTCAATAAAATTATTGAGTTCTAGTTTGCCTATAAAATATGCGAGAAAGTTTATTTAACCTAAATTTAAGTCAGTCATGTAAAATTCCATGATTACACATTGTTTTGTTTCTAAAGTCAAAAAAATTTTCAATTAAAACTATGAAATGTCTCGAAATTGGTTTTTTATGAATTAAAAAAAATATATTTTCTAACTTAATTAAAATCAAATGTGTCCATTTTATCTATCAAAATTACCAAATCACACGATAAAATTTAGACAAATTTTACTGAGCTTAACTCCTCGATTTCAAAAATAAATATTTGCTTAAACAAAAAAATAAAACATGATGCTCTTGATTACACCAAATTGTTTATCATGTAATCAAACTTATTTACTAAAGCTAAAGGCTATTAAATTAGCAAAATAAAAATAATTTATCATAGAAAAACAATTCCAAGAAATAGAATCATTTTCAATCGAGATAAATTCAAAGATTCAAAGATAATTACTTTATATCATCTAAATTATAGTATTACATTTTGCATAAACTTAACACTTATTGACATTTAGACACAGTCTATAAATCAATTGAGTTATTTTATGCATAATTTCTAGTTATATCAATATCAAATTTTCCATGTTGGCAGGTTGATAGATTACAAACATAATTTAAAAAGTATTTTATTTGTGCTTACTATGGATTTCATGGTATGGGTAAGCATTAAAATAAGGTATTTATTAAACTCGATTATAATTATTATTATATAGTAGACTTAAATACCTTGACGCTATGGTCATAAAAAAATAATAAAAATAAACTCATGGATCTATGAATGCTAACTGAGCTGTGCAATGTCCAGATACGGACAGGTGCACTCTATTTTCAATGTGGACGCACCTGTTTCTTAGGTGAATTAACATCGTTGGCATATACTGTAAACAAATTTATACATAGAATATGCACTGGACCTGATCTTTCTATTCCAAATCATAATTCATTAAATAATATTATTATCTTAAGCTAATTAATATAGAATTAATTCTTTATTTTAGTTGTTGTTTCTTAGAAATTCAACCAGTGTAAAAAAGTTATCATGTAATATAACAGAAAAATTTTAGTACAGAATAACCATGATCCAAGCACATGATATCATTGAGGATCTACATATTTGAAGCGTAATCAATTTCTGATAAACTAACTTTCAACCCTTTCCTGGTACCCACACCTATTTGCGTGCCAATTATGTGTACAACTTCTGACTAATTCTTCAGAAACTTATATTAAAACTCCAGTTGAAGTCAAATATCCTTGTAATCCCAAAAATTATACACCCGTACCATAAGTCTGGCACAAATGTTCCCCAATAATTATACTTAGCTAAATTAAATCAATTTCAAATGTCATTAGGCTTTAATATTATAAACCAAAATGATAAAAGTATTATTTAAATTTTATAAACAATAGTGCAAAAACGTGGTGTAAATTCTTATAACAAAGCCGCAAATGAATTAAAGCTTTCACAAAGTAAAAAGAACATAGTTACAAACAATGAGCATGATGTGGTCCTAGATGAATTTAGGACTGCAAAATCTCTTTTATCTTAGGAAAATTACCAAGATCTGAAAATATACGAATTGCCTGGCGGTAGCTGTTAATTTTATATTACATTTAAGTTTGAAGGAAATCGGTATGTTCAGACTCGTGAGGTTTCCTTGTAAGTAAATTCGGATTAAATGAAGTGCTTGAAATTTTATGTTTAAACTAACGTGAACTTTTGAATTTGTTATTATTAAAAAAGATATTGAGGATGAAAATTTTGCTGTGCGGAAGAGTAATTTAATTTTTTTACTCTAAAAAAATATTTAAGGCGTAATAAAAAGTTAAAGGTTTTAATTCAAGCGGGCTTTCATGTAAGTTAAATTGCTTGACAGTTCAACAGTTAGCCAATTTAGTTGTTAAATTTTTTTTAAGACGACTATTATTAATTTTGTTTTTGTATCATTATATTTAAAGTCATAATAAGCTCTATAAACTCTAAAAATAAATGAAATAAGTAAAACTTAAAAAGCTGTAAAATTAAAAAAGTAATACGCATTTTTATTCCTTTGAAAAAGAAAAATATATATTTCCTTATGATTATGGAAACTCTACTGAAAGTCTTGCATGAAATAAAAAGATCTTTGATAAAGTACCAAAATATTAATAAGTAGTATGGAAGCATTTTACTAAAAAAACTTCCCCATTGAGAAAATAATTTTAGATTCAAAGTTAAAATCATAAAAAATTTTACATTTTATTTATAGAAGAGCGAAATGTATATAAATGCTTAAAAGGCTCAAAATGAAAACAAATTTCAATGGAATATTATTTTTTCATTAGTCAATCATATCAAATTTAAATTAGTTCCCTTAAAAATCGAAATTACTAAATTTTAATTTTAATATTAATGATGCAAAATTTCAATTAATACTTTCAAAATACATTAAATTTCTTTTAAATAAAAATATATAAGATGACCTAATGCCAGAGACAATTACTTGATAATATTCTATGGAAAATTGCTCGGTAAATGACTAATATGCATCAACTAAATGTACACTTTTAAGTGTAAAGTTATTCACTTTGTCCAAACAACATCAGGTCTCCAAAAATTGTTCTAATGACAAGAGGTTAAACTCTAAATAAATTTCCTATAAAATGATTTTCTTATTATCCAGTTACTTTCAAGTGACTGACATTAAACTACTATTATGAAAAGATGAACAAAAAAATAGTTTCTTTATGTAAACTGCAAATCACAGTGCAAAAAAAGATATTTATCAAATTTTAAGATAGTGTTTTGATTGGGATGTAATTAGTCTAGTCAAAAGCAATTTTAAAATTAGTTACGCTTCATTTGATTATATTGTGGCCAATATTTTTGACGTATAAAATATTTTTGATTTTATTTGGTTTTTTTTTAATCTATTTAAATTAACTTTTAATTTAAACTAGCTTTAAAGATATACTCCTTCTCGTTATAATTAGAAAATGGTTAATGCATTTAAGATGAACTTGTCAGGTTTTGGAAAGACATAACACCTCAGTTTTAAAATGTAAAAACACCACTCTAATTATCCAATGCAGTGGCAGTTTTTTTTAAAGAGGTTGCTTAATAAATTATAATAGAAAATCTAATGGACTAACTAAAAACAAAGGATGACAAGCAGAAAATGCTAAATTATAAGATTGAACTTAGTTTCTCTTTTAGATGTGTACATTTAGTAAAGATCAATTTTTGTAAAAAGTAGTTAGTTGCTCTTAAGGGTACCATGAGCATCACAACTGAGTTGTTAACTTTTGCATTAGTTTTTTTAAAAAATCTTATATTGAATGTACTCGTAATTTAAATATATGTTTCCATCGGATAACAAGTATTCCGACAGTATCAAATATAAAAAAACGATTTGTTTTTCAAATTGTATACGATATCATAATCCTTACTGCTACTATTAAACAAACCTTGCGAGAAATATTAAATTCAAATTTATGTAATTGGAGGATTATTTTTAATTACAGAAACAAGGAATGTGTTATCTTATTCTCCCATAATTATAATATTCCCCAACAAATTTTGAAATTGTTTAATTCAGAAATACAAACTACATTATTTTCTTAAGTCTCTCATCTCTCAAACAATCCTTAAATTTAATGCTTATTGAAAACTTCCAAAATCATGTAAAACGCAATATATTTTCATTTTATTACCACAATAATAAAGCTAGAGATTTGGAATTATTTAGTATTACAATTCAAAATTTTCATACGAAAAAGTAGGGAAATAAGAATCATAAAATAACATTTAGAATTTAGAGAATATACATACATATGTATATATATATAAAGCCGTGCAAAGTTTCAAATTGATGAAAATTTTGTATTCCTGTAATAAGTAATTTATTTGTTGCTGCTAGGCTGGTAAATATTTTTGTATAGCGTAATTCTCAAATTGTATATGATTTGAGTTCATTTAGATACTATAAATGACGTTAAGCACCACATCAATTTTTTCCTTAATAAGAAAATGAAATAGTTGGCATATCCTCGCCTAAAGCAACTATCAAGAAAAACAAGTAACCAGAACTTGTTATTGCTTTCTTTTCAAAATATCTTCCGAGAAAATCACCATAAGCGAAACCGTCAAATCGCATTAGTTTTGATATTAAAACTTTAAATGTAGTAGCTACCAGTTTGAAATTAGACATAAGAATTTAAATATTTACCAGCTTAATCAGAAAAGTAATAGACATAAGGAAGAGCTTATTTTGTATTTTTTTTATATATTTTCAAATACTTTTGAAAATACTCTTTAGTAGTGTCTTATTAAAGAGTAGGATATGTCTAAAATATTTTTTTCAGGTTCCAAGTCAACCAGAAGAAAATTACACCTATTGCATTAACAGCCTGGTGTCGATAGCTTTTCCTTAAAACTCTATTTTCAAAGTAGGCTGCCACAATTTTTTAAGGGGATGGTAGGGTTTTAAGGGCGAAAAAAAGCCATATTTTCATGACTTTCTTTTGTGAAATATGAATCATGTTGATTCAGTTATTTTATAAAAAGTAGTCTTGCGGTGAATATTATAAGACGTTACCAGATCATCTGAAACAAAAAAATCGTATTGCGTTTTAAAGGTGATATGTTGGGAAACGTTTTTCTTTCGTTTTTTTTTTATTTTTGGCAGCATTTGGAAGTGAAAAACGAGATATTCACTCAAAAATTCCGGTGTATTTGTATATTTGTAATTGTAAGCTCTTCCTGATTACCTGTTGATTTGTATGTAGAAATAGTGTACAAAATTTCAAAAGAATCGGTTTTGTCAAAGACGAAAAGAAGATTTTTTTCAATCCTCGTGTAAAACATACCAAAATATAATCTGAGAGTTAGCCGTTAGTTAAATATTAATTGTCCATTTTTGTGTCTCACAATTTTTTGGTTATATAAATTTGGAATATTTTTATTTTATCTAAAGCAAAATATTAAAATTAAGCTTTGTAAACTATTGAAATAAAAAGCTAAGATTTCTAAGATATCATTTGACAGTTTTCAATTGTGCCTAAAGAAGTATATAACCTACAAGTAGCTCCTTAAGTAAAATAACTTAAAATCAACTTTCATGAAATATATTACCTTGTCTAATATTTATGAGATTTACTCATATCAGTAACTCACTTGAACCAGTGCTGTCTACCCAAACAAAAATAAATGGTACATCAAGACATAACATCATTAAGGATCTTAGATTGAAGCGATATATCAAGTTGATTGAATTCACAGAGTACACAGCAGCAGTACTGTCTCTGGCGGTTTTCATATTATATACAAGAACACTATTGAAGATATTCTTTATCTCGGTTATACAAGAAGAATTGCGAATCCAGTAATTGAAGCATAAACTGCAATTTATGCAGACTAAATGACTTCTTGAGTATAATTAAAGTAAGAAAGTGTATTATTCAGTAGTAATTGAACACGGTTAGTTATTCTTAAACTGTTAGCATGGTACAACGGAACTTTGGGTTTGCTTTACAGCTTTCTGATTTTTAGATATTTTTAAGTAAATTTCTTTTTATCTAATGTTAATTTTTTGGACGTTTTCTTTGTTATTTGACAACACATGAAGTGCAAAACTAACGACTTAGGTTTATAAGATTCCTTAAATGATAGAACTAGAATTTTAAAAAATTTATAGGTTTTAGAGATGCAAACAAGTCACCTGTGGCGTTTTATTGCTCGTGACATGAATAATTCAAGAAAGATTTTACTATCATTCCATATTTGTTTTTCTTTTAGATTGCATTTTGGATTTTTATTTTCAGTAAACACGAAAGGCTTTTCTGTATTTCTTTGATAGATAGATTCTTCAGTAACCACAGAACTAATTACTGGCAGGCAAATATTTTTTTTTTATTGTATGTAATAAAGTTTTTATAATTTTTATGTTCATGTCATAAAATAGTTAAGAAAAATTAATCTGAGGTTTTTAAAATATTATTAATCTTAAAACTTTGATAAAACAAAAAAAAACCTAAATATCTGTGACAAATTCTTAGAATTATCTCTTAGCTACTATTTAAAATAATGGTAAATAAGAAAAATATTAATTTGCTTAGCAATTGCTTACTGAAAGTCTTAGAGGTGCAAACTTAGTTTCCAGCTCTGCATTATATCCATAAAACCAATGCTAAAAACATTAAGCATGCTAATGATGCCAAAGTGGTACATCCTAGCGTCACTACAAAATTACAAATCTGAAATATAAGAAAAAGAGAAATGTTATAGTTTTGGAATTGCAGTATAATGGTGACAAAATTCAAAAGCTAATTTCATTTTTCTTGAAATGCAATTTGCCAAAGCGATATGCACCATTTCTTTCAAGTTTTGTTATTTTGATTTGAAGTTTTGCTACATATTCAAAACAAAGTTTTTGATGAATTAATTGAAAAAAGTTTGACAAACAAATAGTTGCCTTTTTCCATGAAAAGTTGCAAATTCAATTTCAAAATCTTCTCACAGATACACAAAAATTAATATTTATTAATTTTATTTTAATCTAAATTGAGATATGCACTTATTTTAATGCATGCAGCAAAACATTTTGACGTCGGTCTGTTTTTCATGGTATTAGCTCCAAGGCCATTTTTTGACAAGATTTTATTAAGAACAGTTCTCTCTCCAATCTATTTTTACTGACATACTTCAATATTTCATTCATTATCTTCTATGTAAATCGCTTTTTGGGAGGTTCGTGGTGACTTAGTCTTACCTCTTAAATGATTTAAAAACTAGATTCCATAATGATATTCACTAAAAATAAGTATTGGTCAAAAATTTTTCATAACTTGTAATATAAAAAAACAAACATTTTCTTCACTTACAACAACAACAACAAATAAATTAAAGAAGTTAATAATTCTTGTTGTGAATTTTTGTATCACTTTCAATACTTCAACAAAGTGCTACCAAATTAAGAAATCAAAAGTCATACTGATCTTGAAGCGTAGGAAGCATAATTTATAAATTATGGAGTGAATTATTTTTAAAAAGCAAATTAAAGATTGATTTTTTAATTTTAATCTCTTAACAACTCCTTATATCATTGATTTTTTTGTGTTCTATTCAAAGGACTGGACTACAATTTTTTTATAGAATAAACGGATATTATTTGTGCAATTTATTTATTTAATTATTTTCCTGATTTTATAACCAATCATTAAAAAAACGTACACTCTCCTTCCTCTACTGAGCTTTTCTGTTATTTTTGAGTAAGTTTAAACTAAAATTCAAACTACTCCCAATTACTATATTAAAATAACTGTTTAAACTCTTTTCATTTTCCGTAAAAAAACCATAAAAAGGCTTATAATACTTCTAAGTAGTCTTTTTAATACACAAACAAATAATTTTAGATATTTTAAAGCGACCACATTTCAGTAACTATTTTCTTGTCTACTTTTTTCATATAGATGTGATTCTGCCAAAGCTTGAGTATATGTATAATAAAAAGCAAAAATCCAATCTAAAGTATATTCAAGAACTTAATTTATTTTCATAGATAAATTAGGTTGATAAGCACACAGACAATTATTAACTATAAAAATTGCAGATTCTCTTAAATATACTAAAACTACTGGAACTCCAATTTAATTTCCATATAAATTTGATAAAAAGAAATTAAATGCTGTACCGTTTTCAACAAGTCCGGTAATTATCTTTGGTTACTAAGGGTATTAGCTTAAAGAAAACCAAATTTTTATTAACATTTGAAAACTTAAAACATAACAACAAACCATGAAGTACATATTTAGTATTTAATGCTACTGTTATATGATTTTATAAACACGTTTAGTTATAACCAAAAACCGGGAAATAGAATCTACACATTGGAATAATAATATCTCGTATTTCAAGACTATAAAGTAGTTGAATTCTTAATAGAACTATTGAAATAGCTTTAAAACTTATTATAAAGACAATGACCTTAGTAAAATGTAATTTTCTGCTGAAAAAATATAACTAATAATGAACACTTAGCAAATTATTACCTTGAGACCACATAAGGCTTTACAGATTACACATCAAATGTAATGATCAAATACATTTATATAACAATGTCAACAATTTAAAAGTATCTAAATGTCTTTTCCATAGATGATAAGATTGTGTGTTTTCTGTTTTCTAAAGCCTTATCCAAGTTTTATTATCTTAACTCCATAGCATGGAATGCGTGTATTGATGCAATTGAGGAATCATATAATGCTTTAAACCAGTTAAGAGAATGCATCATAATTTAAATGAATTAAATCAATAATTCTTATTCAGATGTCATACGATGGGTGTTTTAGTCACTAAGAATATTTTTATTTTTTTTGTTGCAAGTTGATGAGTTCATGACATACTCAAGTAAATAGCTAAAATAAATATTTTAAGATTTTGTTTTCGTTTCGTTGTTTGGTTTTGTTTATTGCTAACATTTTTCACTACCTTCAATTACTGATTGGTCAAACTTTATGACTATAACTTATAGCATCTATAGTTATCTACTATATAAACGATTTATTCAACAAATCAAAGTCATAAACATAACCAAAACAAGTTTTATACAAACTGTCTTGTAGTTGGCTTGTATTGGTTATTTATCTGCTTTAACAAAATTTTGTCACATTACTTTATTAAAAGAAATTTCATATTACTTATTTACTTAATAAAATAAATAAGAAACTGTTGCCCTATTACATTGTCTTAGAAATAGTTATAAATAAAACAAGTTTCTTTAAGAATAACGAAAATGTTAGATTAAGATCTCTATATAAAGTTATATTCATTCCCGCAGAACATTTATTAGAGAAGACACTTTAAAACCCTATGTAGTATCATATTATATTGTCCTATTTAATTATATATACACCTTTAAATTGTGTTAATTTGCAAATCAGCTAAAGAAACCGACAGGGACAGTTAAAAGCTAGAGGCTTTCTTTTTATCGCTTAATAAAATACCTACCAACATTTTGACTTGTAAAATTATCTATTTACGTGCTAGGGGTTTTTTTTTATTTTATTTTTGAACTGACCAACCAACATACATCGTTTTTAAAGTAAAATAAAATAAGTTAACTTGTTTTAAAATATACGTAGACATGAAATGTTGTAAATATATTTAAATATTAAATTATTGTTATATAATAAAATTTATGTTATCAAATAACTTCAATTTATGACTTTTTTACTCAAATAAAATCAAATTAAATTTGTTATTTTTTAATACACACATTTCAACATTTAAATTTCAACAAGTGTTAGTAGCTATTAATGGTTGCTAAATAACAAAACTTCTTTGTGCATAACTACGTTATTCTCTTAGCTCAAATTATTGTACATCAATTAAACTATTTCTGATATTCTTAACAAGTCACCTGTGGCGTTTTATGGCTCGTGACATGAATAATTCAAAGAAGATTTTACTATTATTTCATATTTGTTTTTCTTTTAAATTGCCACACTTGCCACAAACACGAAAGGATTTTCTGTATTTCTTTAGTATATACAATAAATTATCCTTATTATCCATATCATATATATTGTTTTCTAAAATTCTAGTTAGATACTTTTATGATGTCTCAGAGAAATAGATTCTACAGTAACCATAGAACTATTATTGGCAAGCAAAGAGGCTGTTACTTTTTATTCATATAATAAATTTTTTATAATTGCTATAAAATAGTTTGTAAAATTAATCTAGGAAAAATTAATTTGAGTTTCTTTAGAAAATTTTTAATCACACAAATTTGTAAAACAAAAAAAGGCCTAAATATCTGTGAAAAATGTTTAAATTGTTATAGTTATCTCTTGGCTTTTACTTAAAACATTGGTAAAAACAAAAAATATTAATATACTTGTTAATGGCTACTATTGGTTAAGCCATTCTTTTGGTTAAAATCTACAAAGTTAGAAATATTATTCTATTTAGCCTCTTGAAAGTTTTGTAGAAGCAGATTAAATGATTAATTTTAATTTGGCAATAAGTAGGTCGTATTTACGTACTTGAAGCCTAGACACGAATTGCTGCTTGGATGGACAGTATTATTTTCCGTGTCTAAAGTGGCAAAATCATATAATATCTTCATATCCTAATAGAAAATTGAACATTTATAATATTGTATATTTTCAAGTCATGTGAAGTTAAATATATAAAAAATATGTTCTTTTTTTATTCAATTCAGCCATAGCTACATCAAGTTTTATTATAAAAAAAGTAAAAAATTATGATTACAAAAATCAAATCGATAAATAAAATAAACATTCGATACAATATTTTCAAATCAATTCTAGAACTAATTTTGTCTGATTCATATTGATAAAATCTTTCTTAGCCAGGTCTAACTTAGTTTTATGAGCAATAAAAGAAAATTTAATCAAAAAAAATTATGCCTTTTAATTTATTTATCCCAAGTATTAGAGAAAACATTTTTTGTTCATTGTTTTCAAAAATATTTACTTAATTAAATTTTAATATGTAAAATGTTTATGAAGAAATCGTTTGGAAGTATAAATAATATTGATAAAAATGCTAAAAAAATTTCAATTAAAACTTAAACCCAGGAATGCATATAAAAGATCGTAAAGGATATTTTCCATATGATTAATATTTTGAAAAATGTCGGAATAGTTTTTAAGTTTGTCTCATTAAGAGAAAACTCGATAAAATATTGCACGTTTAAATTTATTAAGACATCTATTATACATCACTTAAGTGAAATTAGCTTAGTAATAGAATGCATCTCTAAAAGTTAAAAAAAGAAACTTGGATTTCTAAGGAATTCTTATTATTGCAAAAAATTTTCAGTGTATAGAAAAAATTACTTTTAAGCTGTTTAGACTAATGAAAAATGAAAAAAAAACCTATTTAAATTTACAGTCCATTAAATTTAAATTAATTATTACATACCAGTACACAGTTGTATTGCTTCCTATATGTTGGCCAATAAGTTCCAAGGCTGGCGTATACAGAAGGCACTTATTGGTTATAGCTCACGAAATAATCATCAACAGTGACTGACTGACAGATATTTTTAAAACTAAAACAAAATTTTAAAATTTATACATATTCATTCATAAACAAGTAATTTTAAACTGATTTTTTATTTAATTTATGTTAATATAAAATTAAATCAACGGAAAGAATTTTGTCATTGAATAAATTCATTTTCAATTTAAAGAAATGTTTTGCTAATGTTAATAATTTATTCTTTCTTTCACCCTTTCTTCACAGACGTCTGATGCACTGTGACAAAAAGGTAAAATAAAAACAAATAATAATTTGGATTATTGATAAATAACATATTTAAGGGCAAAATAATGGGGGATTTAGTTTTAATTTTGTTGGACAAACTGTAAATTCACAATATATGTCCAAATTTTCCTGTATACATGCCGTGTATTAGCGGCGTGGAGAAATAGTATTAGATATAACTAATATTGCTACTTTACATAATTAAGTATAATTCTTAAGCAATTACTTAGTAAATTAGTAAAAAAATTTCCTAAATTCTAGTCTTTAAATACGGGCAATTAATTACTACTAAGCTGTTATAAGTGTTTTTCCCTACCTTCACTCACTTATTTCTATACGGTTTTCTTTTTGTATAAGGTATCAAAATAGAATCTATGATGATCACAACATTCCAAAAATCTTTGAAATTTTGCACAAAGGTTTCAGTAAATTAATTTGACAGAATGGGGTATTAAAATACATTGCGAAAAGTCTTATAAAAATAGCAGAGAGGCATTTTTTTCTGTAAAATTATTAATAAATTTTGATTTTGTCCATTTCGGCATAGAAATTTTACAAATTTGAATTTGTATAAAAGTGCTTAAAGACATTTTTCAAATATTTATATTATATAAGGATAGAGCTACAGGTGTAGTTAGGAGTGGCAGCAGTGAGGTCAGTCTGTACCGAGTGATAAAACTCTTGAATGAAATCACAAAATACTTTCAAATTTTGTTGATATTTTTTCTTTTAAAATGATGGGGAAATAATTACAAAATGTAAACTTAAAATTGTTCAATTGGATCTAAAAGAAAAAGCTCTTGATATTAATAACAATAAAAAAATTTTCACATTGTAAAAGGGACATGAGTTCTAATGAGTGAGTTAATAATAAATATATGTAAAAAAAAATTCTTTTCAGTAAAATTTTTCAGCACAAATTAATTAATTGATATTTATTTCTAAAAGAACAAAGTGTTTTGTCAGGCTAAACCTTAAAAATATTTCACGGTCTGCTTGTTCATAATTGCATCCAGTTCATAAGTGGCTTTCAAAAATCCTTCTTAGTTTGCACTAATTTATATGCAAATATATTTGAACATGATTTCAAAGGAAATAAAAGCTAATTAAATTTTCTGAAAATTAAATCAAAAAAAAAATTATCTTATACATAATACAAAATTTTATTATGGTAATTGATATGCTTCCCTGGTAAAATACTAACAAATTTAGTTCATTTACCTGAGTTTACTTCCGTTTTTGCATCACGCAAAGGCATTTTCTATGAACTTCATGAAGTGGTCAATGTCAGATATTGCATCATGTGTTAAAATAATTATTTCTGCGAGCGTTTTTTTTTCCTTCATAATCCAACATTCCAATGACCTAGCAGTCATAAAGTTTTTTTCTTCATTGTAGAAAATCAAAAATTTGTATATAGAAACAAAAAGGCAACATTAAACTACAATTTCATAATTAATTTACTACTTAAACTTCGTTTTTGAATTATTCATATTAAACTTTTTAAAAAAGAAACAAAACTGCAACAATATTTAACTAATTTTCTAGAGAACTTGTGTAATCCATTTAGTTCAATACCGTAACCAATAGACAACTTAACGTCTTGTATTCGTATTTAGAAAACACCTACTAAAAATTTGGAAGTTATAGGAACAAATGCGATTTTAAATTAAAAATAACATGTTCATGCATTTCTACTAAGTTTGTTATATAATCTTGCATTCTAACCACCTCACTTTTTAGCATTTATCCTGAACGCATCCTAGAAATAACTAATCATAATTAACTAATCTTCAAGTTAACTGAGAACTATGATACAGTGGTTACATATTTTTCATGATTTTTTTTGTCTTTTAAAAATGTGTATAAGAACAAATGCCACTATCTATCGCCCTTTACTACAATCCAAGTCTTCTAAATTTAAAAAATCTTAATTGCTTGATAAGGCATCACTTCCCCCCCCCCTCCCCCCTTCAAAACCAAACTAACGACTTCACTTCATACAATTGAAACTTATATTTCTGTATCAAATTAAGGTTATTTAATTGAGAGTTTTCATGCCCAATTTTAATATAATGATATTCTTGTCGAAATTACATTATAACTCCTCAGTTGTTAAGAATGACGTCTTTAATAGTTATTATAAAATTTTTTACATACTTTTCCAATTATATGTCATTAAACTTATTATCTCGAATAACTAAACCCCTGAAGATATTTGTTGTTTTGTTTCATTCTCTTTTTATTAAGTGCCTTAAACAGACTTATAAAGTATTCTAAGTATACAATAAGAATAAACACACCAACTTTTAGATTTATCTCCCTTTCTTTCAACAACCAATTTGAAATCTGTTTAAAATTGAAACTTTAAAAAAGTAATTTGAGTGATTGATTTTAAAATTACTTAATAAAAACAACTTAAATTTACGATGATTAACAAAAAACAGTAAAAACTGTAAGAAATTTGAAATTTATTCATATAATTGAAAAATAAATAGTTGCATGATTTCTTTAATTTATAGTTATCGGATATCATTAACCATTTACTCAATCGATCAAGTCGTTAAAAATTTGTACTAGGCTTTATAGTGCAAAATTACAAATTATAATCGTCGTATAAACTAACAAGTGAACAAGTTTCAGACCACAGGCGGCACGCGCCATAAGTGATCTTAAATCTTATTTATATCTTAGTCAGAAGATACTGTCACAGCGCCGGCGATAATGACATGGTTGGTGATCACCTTATTTTTATTACTTATTTTTTATTTTCAAAGGTGTGTAACCGGTTAATGTGTATAAATTACCAATCAAAATAAATAATAAAAAATATAAAAAAAAAAAATTGAAGAAGAAAAAGTACCGCCTTCTAGAGCACCCGTCATTCATCTTTTCAGTTTAATCTACGCATCGCAGAACATTATCTTGTTTAATCACCAAGACGATTGATCATCATGTATTTAAATTGAATACAAGCAGTTTGTGAAGATTTGCTTAAGATGCACATCTAGAAAAGTTGTACTCCCCCAGAATTAACAAGTGGAAGTAACAAGAAGTTACTTATTATCGTTAAAATATAAAGAAGATGTATGAATAGTGTGTAATAGATTTGTCAATGCTTGAATGCAGGGAGGCATTCGAAAGGGATGAAACATGATTCTAATTCAATAATTTAACTAGAAATCAATTCTAGTTTTACAGTATCTCTATTTGTTACTTGTTTAAAATTACAGTTAAATCTATAGTTACCGTTAATTTTGATTTTAATAAATTGCAGACAGCATAATCAGAGTTTTATAGAGTATAATAATTTGACGTTTTATATAGCTTTAAGAAGTAATAAAAAAAAACGGCATTTTACAGTAAAGATGAAAATTTAAAAAAAGCAATTATTGTGAAAACATCTTTATTTAATGGTTATAAAAATATTATATTTGCAATTTGATAAAATTTGAGTACTGTTAAAATTGAACTTTTAAATAAATTGCTATAAATGTAAATTGCTGTAAATTATATAAAAACTAGTTTTGAACTTGAGTGAATGAATAACAAAGTATTTTAATAACGACTGAAAATTTGAACAAGATATACCGAATTGAATTCAGAATTCGGAATGCGTTTCATTTTTTTTCTGAAGTTTATCTCTCATATAAAACTAAAAAGTAGTGCATTAAATATAATTAATGAATTAATATTTGAAGTAACTATATTAAGATCAATAGTCATTCACTGCCAACTCAAAAAAATTTATTTGAACTTAATTGGATGAATAGAAAAGACTTTATTAACAATTGAAGATTTTTATGCAAGATAATAGTAGGAATATAAAAAAAATGTTTACTTTCATCGAATTTGGGGAGGTTGCCCTTAGTTAAAATTAACTCAGCAAATTTACTACCGAATCATTTGTATAATATGCTTTTTATCTTTATCAAAAGTATTATTTCCTATTGTAGATATTTAGCAATGGTGACGATCATAATACGCTGTCCAAGAATTCTGCGATTACGATATTCTGTATGATATCAACTACACAAAGTTAGTTATTATTTATAAGCTTATATAGGGACATCTATGAATTTTAATGATGTTGTAGTGGAAGTCATGTTGCACAGCAAAATAATTTCATTAAATATTATAGCAATATGAACTGTAGTAGCTTTTAATTTGGGCAGATTTTGACATAAGTTTACTTGATTGACATTGAATGATTGTTATATTTTGAAGTGAAATAAATAAAATAATTATTTTAATATTATTCTTTTCAAATTACTAATAGTGTCTTTACATCAGCAAAACACTTGCTTTGCTCCATTTATTGGTTTGTTTTACCGCAGATTGCTAATGTTGAATTACTGAAATTGAACCCATACAAAAAATTGTGTTTCTACTTACATTTTAGTAGTTTGAAGTATACTAAAATCAGAGCAAATTACATACGGTATAACTACTCTACGCAAACGTCAAGTATTAGCTTTTTGACTCTCTGACAGTATAAATAAATATTTTCTAAATATATTGGCAACGAACCGCAAAACTAGAAACAGTATAAAAGATACTCCGAAATTTTTGAAATTTTCAAAATTTTCACGTCAATTTTACTTCTCTGTTTTAAAGTATCTATATAGTTATACGACATGTAATTTTCCTCATCCTTATCGGTTAAAAATTTTTAACGGTTTTTTTGTTGTAATAAGTGCTTTGCATCATATTCACAATCAGATTTAATCTAACTTTCACAGTTGATCACTATCAAACAATTCTCGAAAAAGAGAATTTAAAAAATTTCTCAAAATTTTCCTCTGTAATATAGTTAGTTCTTCAGCGACCCTGGATACTATGTAGTATTTTTCATTTAAGCTTTGAAAATTAAAAAATTTATTACTTTGTCTTTTTTTTCTATTATAAAATTTGTATTATTAAATTTATATTTTCAGCTAAAATATTTTTAACAAACAACAATCAAACAAAAAAGTTACTAAACGATTAAGATGTCAACGATATGTCTTCAGGAGTATCACTTCCATGGCCAAAAAAAGGCTGTGATAAAAAATGTTTTCAAAGATTTACAATGAAGAAATTTTTTTTAATTTGCTTATTTCTGTTTGTGACACTTAACAAAAACAAATCAATACTTTGTAAATCTCTTCAAGTATTAGAAAAAAGTAATGGAATTAAATTCAAGCCTAATAATTATTTAGAAGGTACTTTTATTGCAAACCTTACACGTCAAGAGGATGGTGACATTTTGTTTGCACGAGGCAAGTTCTTTAAATAAATTTTTTCAAATCAAATTTATCATGTTTGCATTTAATTAGGTATTACAAACTGTTCAATTGAGGCTTGTATTGAACTATTTAATGGTACTGCAAGTTTTTACACATCTAACACTAGCAAACCAGGTAAATTTGAAAAAATTTATAGATATTTTTAGATTCATAGCGAAAAATAAAAAATTTATTTTTATTTTTTGCTTCAATAGATGAATCCAATGAAGTAGAATCAACTATGGATAGTGGATACTGTAAATGTAAGTGCATTCCATATTTTAGTACTTACCGTGAAGATCTGGGCACATGTGTAGGAGATATACAAGGTAAGCACGATAGGATTGCTTACAGAATAATTTATCATAACAAAATTTGCCTAAGAATTATCTTTATTTATAGCGATAATTCGAGAGAATGAAATTTTTTTTTCCTCTTTTAGCGTATGTCAGATTTCTTGCTGTATTCAGAGATAAATGATGGTCATAAATTAAAATTATTGTTACCTCTATATTACTAAACACAGATAGATTGCAACTTTTTTGTTTTAGCTTCAATTTTCTTAACCAGTTTCTCTTTGCTATTTGAATTTATTCTAACACTCAATATTTGATTATATATTACCATTAAAGTAAAATTAAATAGCAATAGATATTTTGAAAAAAGGTATAAATGATATATGCTTTAAAATATAATTTATAAAGTTTGAATAGACTTTATATGTAATTGAAACACGTATTAAATTAGAAGCTTTGATAAATGAGAAATAGCATTAGCAAGTGAACATATGTAATTGAAATATTTAAATGAATTATTCTTTTTCTAAAATAATAAATAATCCTTTTTCAATTGTAACGTGATTTCTAGGGTAATAAATACTTTAGGGCATATATTTAATATAATTTCCCACTTAAATTAAGCCCTCCATTTTGACAGCTTAAAATCAATAGTTATCTTAACCAAAAACTTGTCATAATTTGTGCTATTCAGACTCTGTTTCATTCAAAATAATTGTTAGACTTTAATTTATTGCTTTAAACGTATTCGTACAATGATGCTGGTGAGGATGTTAAATCAAGCTAAATTTGGCATAGCTTTTTTAACATAACTACCCCTTTAACTTTATATTTTAGCTTAAAACTTGTTCAACTTTTAAATAATAAAATAAACAGCAAAATAAATTAAACTTTGGATTAACTACTCCTCATCTAGATTACCCCACTGGAAAATAAAAACACAACAATCTTTCTAGTTATTTTATTTCAAAAGTTGTTAAAAATATATAAATATAAATTTATATATCACATTGTTTAGTATAAACAATAGTATAAGTCTAAATTAAATTTTTATAATGTGTTCAAGTTAAATAATACTTTTTATACACAAATCTAAAGTTTGCCTTAATTTGATGTATTAACTTGACTAATTTTCATGCGCTAAGTTTTAATAAATATAGAAAAAAAATAAGTGTGGAAATAAACACTTATAAGATGAATTTCATTTAGCTACATAAAAAATTGACTTAAGGAATTCTAGAGACATTGTCAGCTTTCATGAAAAGTGAAAACACATTAAACAGAAACATTAGTGAAGTTAGTACAAAAAAATCTTATTAAAGCTTTGGGAAATTCTGTTAACTTTCATTTAAAAATACATACAAGGACTATATTTTCACAATTTTTTACTTTCAGAGTGCTCTTTGTCATCATTTTTTTCTGGTTTAACATCAGCGAAAATTCCAATGATATTTTTACCACCAAAGAATCAAATTATTCAACAAAATCAAGATACTGTTATGTCTGGTTAGTACACACCTTTTATTACTCCTTCTATTTTTAAATAAATTTAAATTTTATTTAAAATTAACCAATCATAGGTATGGTAAGTGAAAGCTGTGTAATAATGAAATCTTACTTTCTAACAAGTAAAGGTTGGTCAGAATTAAGAAGTAAAACTAGCGACGAAACACCATTTCGTTTATTAAAGGATACAGAACACAATTTTTTACAGGTATTTATATGTTTCTATCCTTATTACTTTAAATTTTAAGCATTACAATTTTCAAATAAGATATAAAAAAAAACATTTTTCAAAAATTTATTTTACACTAAACCTAAAAATATATTTCGTTAAATGATAAATTAAAATATTAAATTTTTAATGGTCTCAAGAATTTTTCATCAGTCTTTTATTATAGTGGGTTGGTGAAGATGAATTACGTTTCAAAATGCAGGGACGACTTTTACTTATTTATTTGTCATGTCAAAAATTTCCAATTCAAACTATTAATAATATAACCACAGAAGAAGGTATAAAATTAATTAATATAAATAATAGTAATAAAATTATTACTTCTAAATAGATACTGAGAAAAATATTTTTAATCCATGTGTTGCTTTTCGGGTGAATGGAAGTCCAATGTTATTTACAAATCGTAAGTAATTAATATAAATTTAATTTTTGTTTAAACTATAAATCACGAAATTTTCTCCTGAAAAAAGATACACAACATTTGAATCTTTAGTGCTTTAAAATGAAATTTGTTAGAGGTTTATTTTGCAAGATTAGCTAGCAACTTCTTACTGAAAAGTAAGCGACAAATTTTCAAGAGAAAAGAAAATATACAACTTGCGTTTTCTAGTAATTGACCTCAATGCTATTGACATATTGACCTTAATGTCAAGTGGAACAAAATATTTTTGTTTTTATGGCTTTATTTTGGTCACTTCTATGATTATTTTTTAGGGAATATTTTTCTTATATTAATTTAGATAAAAACAAATTTGCACTACAAAAAAATGAATAATTGTTTTGGATTTCTTTATTAACACTTTTTTTAAAAAAATTAATTCTTCATTACTGTACAGAGTGCTCCAAAAGTAAGTACAGGATTTGAATTTTATACTACTTTATTTCCCATATTCCCATATTCACCACGGTATTATGACATCGGATTAGCACCAAAATTTTACCATTACTATCGCAAATCAAAATCACCGGGAATAAGCATTTAAATTTTCTGTGCTATCGAACAAAATCTTCTAGTATGAAAAGGTAATATCAAGATCGCTTGTTATTTCTGTTATGAAGATTTTCTGGTTCCTGACACTTTGCGAAGATTTTAATCAGATGATTTTATCACTAATGCTCTTATAATTAATTGCCTTGCAGGTCAGATAGAAAAGTGGCTATAAAGGCATTATGTTAAAATTAAAAGAGTAAAATGATTTGTAAAGTATTTATTATTCCATCTTGCCAGTTGGGGCTGATGTTATAAATAAAATTACTTTTGGAAAGAAGACTTACCTGCCGAATTACAATAAACTGAACCGGTATTCAAACTGCTAATTTGTTGTTTACTCCTTTGATCTACTAAGCTAAAAAAATTTGCCAAATTGTGGAACAAAGTACAAAACTGTTAAATCAAAAAATATGCTGCGGTCGGACCTCATTAAAAAGTTTGTGAGAGTCATGATCCTAATTTATAAAAGTTAAGCAAATCAAAGTGGCAAAGTTTCTATTAATTAAGAATTTAATAAAAAATTTAATAGAGCCTAAAAGCTCTAATACTTTTTCTTTATTACTTAAACTAATTGTATATATGTATATAATATAATGTACATGTATTTATAATTACCTCTATACATATTGGATTAAAGTCTAATTTGCTATGGCCGTTTATTTTAGTAATGATGGCCTTATTTAATTAATATTATAGTTATTATTATTAAAATTCTTTAACTTTCTTCTACTCATTTCCAATAAAAGGAAAAAAATAGGATCTAAGGTCATCTTACAAGGAAGGTACTCTAACCCGAATTCACCGATTTTTTTTAAAATCGGATATATTGTAGTACATCGAAGACTAAAAGATCCGTATTTTTTTATCGGCCAACATTGACTTTAAGGGGATAAAATGTACCCCCAAAGTTACCTCCAAAATCATATAACTCGAGTTGTAGTTGATATTTTTCAACTAAATAACATTATTTTGACTTTTATTCTAAAATGAAATCTTTAAATGAGTTTGGATATCATAAGGGTTGCATCCCATAATTTTTATAAGGGAAAATCAAAGTTTTTCTTTATATTTACACATTAAAATTTTTTTAATTTATTATTAATTTTCGTTTTTTATAAAGTAAAAAAAGAAATAAAATGGACGTATTTTTTGGATTTTCGAAAAATGTTATCAAGGGTAAAAACTACCCCTTATTCAAAAAAATCAATAATTCCACTTTATACATACATTTAAAAAGTTTTCATATAAAATGCTGATATTTGTTTCAATGATAGATACTTAACTTTTCCCATGCACAATTATAATTTTTGGGGTAAAAACCACCCCAAAAACCAGCCCCCAACAATTTTTGTAAAACGCGAAATTCTTACTTTTAATCATATGTGATATTCCTCACAAAAATGTTTAAAACATAATGATTTTTTGCACCAGCCGCAACGTATAATAGCGACATTATTACATCCTTCTATCGTAATCAGAGTTAGCCCCGATTCATAGTTAATATTGTAAAAAATTATGGAAAATTAGGATAGAAATATAAGATTGGTAGAGCAGGGGAAGGATAAATCTTATGCATAGTGATCAAAAAATAACTATTTAATTTAGCGCCGATTCGACATCGAGATTACACAAAATGTGTGAAAAATATGCGAAAAATAAAAAAATATTTACAGTAACATATCTTTTATACTTAAATCAAATTAAAAGAAATAAGAAACAAATAAAACACAGTTTGGTATATTCCTTTATTAATTGAGCACTTTTTTTGGCTAAATTAGATTAGTCCTTTATATGGTTAAAAATGCTGTTATACTTGCAAAACGGACACTTTTTGTAAATAAATTGGTATAAATATTGTTAGGAGGGTCTACGTAAACAAAACGGAATAGGAAATGTGTGAGAATTGTGTAAGCGGACTGTAATTAATGAGATAAATTTGTTAATTATTACCTACGTAAATGCGTAATCACAGCTGATGATGGAGTTAAAACCCGAATTCACGTCAACCGCCAAACAAAGTTCTTGATCAAACACAATTTCTAAAAATAAAAGTGGTTTATGAGAAAAAAGCCAAACACATCTACCACAAATGTAGACAAAAAGCATCAAGTGTTTTATTTCTCGTAGTTTGCACAACTATACATGTATCAATCATTGCAAACACGAACTAATGCATTTACTGCACATTCAAGCAAACTGACCAAACAAATCAACCAACAGCCTTGGTCGATATACATATGGTGACTTTTATCAGACAGACCAGACTGGCCAACCAATGACCTTTGGATCACACTAAATAATATGCAATTGGAAGAAGAATTGAAGGGGGAGTGGAGTAAGGTTTTGCCCCTAAGGTCTTTATTATAGATAGCATCTAAAATAGTCCTTTTTTGACTTTTTCTATGTGAAAAGTCCATTTCAAGTTTGGGTCTATCCAAAGTATTCTTTTTTTTAGGTAATGTACATAATATTTCATCTAATTCTGAGAGTTTTACTTCTTCTGAAATATGTGCGCCTGAAGGGCCAAAAGAAGGTGTAGTTGGATTTTCCCCTCCTCGCAGCAAACTCTTGTGTAGAGATCTTATAGTTCTTGACGCTACAAATTTCATAGCTGTAATCGGCCTATCACATGCTTCTTCCGACAAGACAAGAAACCAAAATAAAAAACTAGAGGAAAAATTTTTCATGATTGTGGCTGGCCATTTTGGGGGGAGACCCCGGTTTGGCTGTGCGGGCAATCTAAAAGTTGGGTAGTGGGTAGTGGGCATCTCAGTGATTATTTGGCCTGTTGGCCAGTGCATATTAAAAAGAAAAAAAACCACCTGTTATTGATGACCTGATGTCCAAATAGATGAATTGATGTTTTGTGTTGTTTGATCACCAATACAAATTTAACATTAAAAAAATAAACCACTAAATACAGATTACAAGATCACAACACTTATTCATTGAAACACAAATTATGTCAACAAAAACAGATATACTGACTTTATGTGTCAATGACAGCTCTTTCTATAGTAAGCTAACAGCCTACATTGCTGTGAGCCTACTATAATTAATTATTGTTTAGCTTTAAACAAATATAATTCAAAATATTTGTTTATCAAACGCTTCCAGAGAGTGACTAATTGGTGCATTTTTAGTGAGGCAGCATTTTAGATGCGTATATGAAATAGTTATCTTTTTTAAAGATATGTGTGCTTATTAAGCATTCTTTCAACCAATATCCACTGTGTATGATATTGCTTCAGGGTATGCGTATTAATTAATCCCCAAAACTTATGGTCCTTATATAGAAAGAAATAGAAAAGATCAAATGGTCATCAAATAATCTTCCACAATCATAACTAATTCATTAAATTCCTATTCTATCAAAATTTGTTTAACTTTTTCAGAAAGTTCCATTTACTTATAGTTCTTCTCGCTTTTTGGTATGTTTAGCGAATGGAAATACGCTTATACTAAATTTAATACATTTAAGAACTCTCATTTTATTGTGTTAAACTTTGTTTTTTTCATTATTTTAATAGGGAAATATTTATAAGAGTAACGGTGAACAAACTTCAAGGATGGAGCACACACAACACTTTCTTTTTTATTAAATATTAGTTCTCACTCTTCGTTTTTTTTTTTGATTGTCGTTGTTTTCACAATATCACTTTTGAAACTATTCTGGAAAATTCCAGTTCTAAAAGTTTCTGTTGGAGTTGTTCAAGGTTATGGTAATGGCAAAAGATTTGGAATTTAAGAAAGGCAAGGTTTATATATGATTTTTGATCATATTTATTCAAAGATTTTCTAAGTATTAGGGCGCATGTAGCCCACATGGATTTTTATAAAGTGTCAGATGAAAAAGCTTACCAGATTCCTCACACAAGGGCAAATGTTTACACTATTACCTAAAAAACTATTATTTTATATGGCACTATAAAATTATGCTGTTACTTGTTCATCTGCTCCTTTTAGACTGAAGAGTTGTTTGTGATTTCCTCTTATATATACTTCATTATTTTTTATTTTTTTATTTTTTTGAATTTTTTTTCTAGAATATTCTTGAATAATCTCAAGTATTCAAATCTCAATAATTCCAGTGGAATATTTTTGATTCATTACTGCATTCCTATTTTGAAAGGAAAATTCCTTAGGAAGGAAAATTAACACTAACACCTAATTGTGCAATATTAATAGTCTTTTTACTCACTACTCAACAATCCCGCATTTATAAAATAAAATTCATAATAGTCGCGATCAACTAATAATATAATAATAATGAATAGATTTTTTGGGGTGGTATTTGAGGGTGGTTTTTACTCCCAAAATTATAATTGTGCATGGGAAAAGTTGAGCATCTATCATTGACAAGACAAATATCAGCATTTTATATGAAAACTTTTTAAATGTATATATAGTGGAATTTTTGATTTTTTTGAATAAAGAGTAGTTTTTACCCTGATGACTTTTTTCGAAAAACCAAAAAATACGTCCATTTTATTTCTTTTTTTACTTTATAAAAAACGAAAATTAATAAAAATTGAAAAATTTTAATGTGTAAATATGAAGAAAAACATGAAAATTAGGGGATGCAACTCTTATGATATCAAAACTCATTAAAAGATTTCACTTTGGTATAAAAGTCAAAATAATTTTGTTTGGTTGAAAAATATCAACTACAGCTCGAGCTAAAGCGGAAAATTTGATTTTGGGGGAAATTTTACCCCTTTAAAGTGAATGTTGGCCGATAAAAAAAAAACTGATCTTTTAGTTTTCGATGTACTACAACATAACCGAGTTTCAAAAAAATCGGTGAATTCGGGTTGGAGTTCCTTCCTTGTTAGAGATTTATAATTAACATTTTTCGGAGAGGAAAAATATGTCAATTGCTTTAATATTGATAGAGGCTCTTCACAGCATCTTATTCATAACATCACAATAAAAGTCATTCCTTCAATAATCTCAATTTTGTTATATAAAGTTCAAGTTAAGCCCAAAAAATTTTAATCACTTTCACTTGCAGATGTTCCAGAAGTTGTATTTCAAGCAGAAAGTACCAGTGATATGCCTCCCTTATCAGGAAATCTAGATACAAAGGAATACATTTTAATAGGGATATCAAGCTTACTTCTTGGTTTTATATATGTTTCTACAATATTTCTTTATTTATATATGAAAAGACGTAAAACTCCAGTTTTACAAATGACTAATAATCTTGAAAATTTAATAACTTTACAAAACACTGTGCAATGTAGTTCACCATTTTCAAGATCTCACAGTTCACAAAGTTTTAGTAGTATAACAGAAGCTAGAAATATACAGCAAAATCCCCAAAACAATATTGAGAAAGTTCCAACATTTTTAACTGATGATAAAACTATAATAAAAAATAATCCACTTTCAAAACATTTTGGAATTTTTGGTGAATATTCTGGATATAACAATGACACAAAAACTATAGACTTGGATGAAGTTAATAATATTTTAGAAAACCCTAAAACTGTAAGTTTTAATTATCCTTTAGAAATTACTTATTATTATTTTTTAAAAAAGGCTGAAGGCAATGATCTTATTCTGAGAGATGAAATTTTGAGCAACAACACTAATAACGTTTTTATCCAAGACGATGAACGGCATCCTGAAGAAAATATTTCTGTTGTAGAAGATATAATTTCAGAAAAAAAGACTGAAAACCTTCAACTTATGGCTAATGGTATAGTTCGAAAAAAGTTATACTTTAATCCAGCATATTTTGAACCACATTTTTTGTTGGTAATTTTTTAGAATATTTAGACAAAGTTTCATTGAAAATATAAACTTTTTAGTCTCCGCCACCCGCTGCAATTGAGTTTTTAACGAAAATTCGAGAAGTGATTACTATAGCCAAGCATAAAATGACCTCTAAGCGCTATCAACCTTCTTTAATAATGATTCCAGAAGAAAGTCAAATTTATGACTCAGAATATATACCCCAGAAAATTTCAAATGGTAATCAACAAGGAAATAGGGAAGCAGACGGACAAATTACAGTTTCTAATCAATGCAGTGGTTGTCCTGGATGCTCTAATAATTTTCAAAAAATTTTAAATTCAAATTCTGGTAAGTGCAATAAGTGTGGAGACAAACGTAATACCATAGAACGTTGGCTCGAAGATGTTTCTCTACATGATGATAACAAAGAAGAAGTAAATACAGAAGAAAATATTGATTCACTAATTATAGAAGAAAAAAATACTAAAACTAATAATACAAATTCAGTTGATAGAAAAACAAAACCACAAATATGTTCTGCAAAAGTAATTGGACATTCTCTAAAATCCAAACTTAGTCAAAATTTAATTTATTCAAAAGAGAATACAAATAAATCAGTCCAACAAATTTCGACTATAACAAACTTAGGTCTTAAATGTAATTTGAACAGTACGAGTGAATTTTATAACAATCCGAAATTTATTATTAGTGATTCACCTGAATCAGAAAGAAAATATCCTTTGGAATATATTAAGGGTTCCAAGGCACCAACAATAGAAAAAAGTATTGATGTTTCCTTTTCAAAAAGTGATACAGACACCTATCAAACAATATTAAAAGATATAAAACAAATGCCTGATATGATTTATGAAGCTTTAACAAAAAATTATTCACAAATTAATTTAAATAGTGACAGAATTAGTCAAAAACCATTCAATATTCCAACACCTGATTATGATAGTTCATTTACAAAAACCAATGATACTCATAGTGGTTATTGTACACCTGATCCATATGTACCAACACCAACACCCGACTATAGTACAACGGAAAAAAAGAGCCAACCAGATTCACCATTTTATAAAAGAAAATCTCCACAATATATTGTTGTTGATTATGAAACAGATAGTCTTGAACGAGAAACATATAATAAAAATGTATATTATAATGAAATATCAACATTTTCTTCTAATTCTGATTCGGGATCACAACCTAGTCCAAGTTTAAGTTCAGCACTTCCTTTAGAAGAAGAAGTTGAAATTAGAAATACAATTTACAATAAAGTTGAACGTATTAGAAAAGATGGTGTCACAAGTATTAAACGCACACTTGATGGAAGCAATAAAAAGAATAATAATAAAATTTTAGCACCTCCAAAAATAAAATATGATACTCCTTTTCAAGGTAGTATGACAATTGAAGTTAGCCATGCACCACAAAGTGATGTTTCGGTAGATAGTGATCAATTTGAACCGGATACTTTCGATAGAAAAGCGAAAAAAACTTCTTCCATAAATAATTCAAATCAAAGCTGGCCTAAAAATTTAAATAATTCACAGTTTTTAATAAATAATTTTGATAATGATATTGACTTTAGCTCATTAGAAATTATGTCTTCGTTACCTGATTTAAGTAATCCAAATAATGAAAATAATAAACTGGCACGTCTTTCAAATTCTGTTCGTGGCTATCAAATGAGTAAAAGTAATGAAAATAAATTGCAAGATACTAATGACAATAAAATAACTTTTGGTAGCTTAAGAGAGATATTTGAATCAAAATTACATAAACGACAAAATCGTCCTAAATTAAATGGTATTAATTTTGAAGATCAAGGGCGTTTACTTACACTAGAAGCAAAACATTCTAAACGCCAACGACAAGATGTCTTTTATGATATCAAAACAAATACACGGCCTGATGTTGTTCCAACTGAATGTGTTATTTACAGTGTTCCTAAAACAACAAATTCAAATAAATGTTTTTTAAATAAAGAGATTGCAATTAGGAGTGATACAACTGAAAATAAAAATTTATTAAACTGGAAGCATAGTATCAAATTGAATAATAGCAGTCAAATTGTATCAGAAGAGTCTAAAACAGATACAGCGTCAAATTTTCATACTAATATGAAAACAATGACCAAATTAAGTGATCTCGAAAACAATATTTTTCATGAAAATATTAACACATCTTCTAATAACTCTTGTTTGGTATCTAAAAGAAAACAACTTAACATTCAAAATATTTATCATGTTGCCGTTGAACCACCTGCAAATGGTATGCAAATAGCAATGACATTACGTGAAAGAAGTAAAAAATCAAAAGATTTCATAAGTGCCTGGAAGAGATTTGTACATCGTGCAGCTACTTCCTTTACAAATAAAGATGATAAAAATATAATTTTAACTTCAAGAGAAAATGAAAATTGTAATATTAATAATTTTTATATGAATACAATTAACAGTCAGTCAAATTATAATACAAGAGAAGCATACAAACTAAAAAAATATTATAGTAACGGTCAAAAAACAGAATTCGATAGCGGATACATGAGTGGAGATTCAAATGAATCTAAAATAAATCTTCAAAAAATTTATAAAAATTATAATTTTAAGCCAGTTATAACTAATGAACTTTTTGATACATATGAAACATTAGTTGGATACCCTGAGGAACAGAATTCTAATGAAAATTTAACCATTTGCTCTATATCTTCTAAATATAGTGAGCCTTCGCAAAGTAATATAAATTCATCCGATAATGGATCACGTAGTTCTCCATTTTTATCATCAGAATCAGAAGAAGACGGAAATCCAGATGATATTGGTGAATCCGGTGCCGAAAGTATTGAAACACATTCAGTTTTATTTAAAGTCATACGAAGGAATCAAATAAGGTAGCATTTAGGAATCAATAAGGCTGGAAATATTCAAAAAAAATATTTATGAATTATTAAAAGTTAAATTTATAAGAATTATTAAGTATAAATTGAATTATTTTGTTAAGAAAATTAATTCATCTATTAAAACTCGGTTAATACACAGATAATAGAAAGGAAGATTACATAAATACATTTTTGATGTGACAAAGAATTTATCTAAAATCAAAAATTCTGATTCTGAATTAAAAATAATTGAAAAAATTCAGTAATGTATTTTTTCTGTTAACAGCTCAATCTAAAACTTATTTTCGTTTTATCTTCAAAACAAATCACTACAAATTTTTTGCAATAGTATATAAAACTATTCCGTTTGTCAACACAAATCACTTAGGATTTCATCCATTTTCCTTTCTAATTTTAAGAAAGGAAAAATATGCTTCTATTTTTTTATTATTCAATAAGTGGACTCTCGTTGAGACTTCAGAGTTTACTTTTCAACGAAAACTGCAGTTTTTATTGTATTCCTAATTTCATCAAAGGTTAAGCCAAAATTTATTTTAAAAAAATGTGTATAAATCGAGTTTTATGAAAGAAGTAAAAAAATAAGGAACTACTATTAATTTTATTAGTTATATATTGAAAAGTTATTTAAGTGAATAACAGTAAGCTGTTAAAATAATTTTCCTAAGCTTCAATCAATTATGATTATCCAGCCTTGAGTAATATAATACATAACTCTTATTTTTAATACTAATAATGGCCGTTCAACCGGGTTAGAGTATTAAATTGAACATTTGTTATTTTGGTTGTCGGCTGAAATGCTTTTTTGTTTGCTTCGAATTACTTATCTTTGAAGGTAAAAATGATCTGGGGGAAAATTCTTTGGTATTAGGCAGCATTTTCTACATTTCATTTTCTTTGCTAATAATTTTTAATTTTTTATTGTATTTAGTTTTATCAATTTAAATTAATTCAAATCATATATAAAAACGAATTATTGTTATATTTTTCATAAAAAATATCTATTGGTAAAATGTCAAAAATTTTTTGCCTCACCCAGTTTTTCAAAAGTTCACCTCTCGCAGCTATAAAAATTTGGAATCTTCTAATTCTAATCATATCCAATGGGAATTAGGTATAATTCATTTTTGATTGGAGTTTAAAAAAACATCTTGAATAATTAAATATTTAAGCATTTTGTGCAATAGATATAAAATAAAACCAAATCTAATTGTGCAATGTAATAATATTAAATATTCTTATTTTTTTAAGTAATTATTTAAAACTTTAGGATTACTATAAATATAGTATAGATATATAGAATATACTCGTATAAATGTAAATTTTTTTTCATGATTGTGATATTTGGTGGCCGGAAGTGCAATAGCAAATGTAGTGTTAAAAATATAGTAAATATTTATGTTAAGAAAATTGAATAAAAAATTTTTAAAAACATGGTTTTCCTTTTGAAAAACCAAGTCAAGCGATTTTTTATCTAAATATGCCTAAAATATAAACATTTAGGAATGGATTTTTTAAAAGTTTTGATTTTATATTGTATTTTGACTTTTGACTATTTTGTGTTTTTTTTTTATATTTAATTAAACCATTAGATATAATTAGTTATGTTCTATACGCATAAGGGTTATAAATATTTGTGTGAGTTCTTCATAAAAAATTTTAACGCCTTAAAACAAGAAAAAATTCTTGTGTTTATATAACCTGTACCTACTACGAATGTCCTTTTAAGATAGAATTACAAATTTAGTACAATATTTCATTTCCGCTTGCATTGAAAATTGAAATAATACTAAGCGAAAACTTTAATCATCAAAAATAGCATATTTGCATTCTAATCAAAACAGCGGAACGATAAATTCAAAAAGATGGCAGAAAATTGATGAATAAGAGAAATATTGATCGACTTGAAATCATTTAAAATTCATTGGGATGAGAAACAGTGCGTTTACATAGCCAAAATACTAGTCTAGTATTCTGAAACTTTAGAATTTTGTATACTCTCTAATATTATTCACAAAAGTACTAATCTCAATCTAATTTTTTTTTCTAATCTTTTGCAAAAAAAACTAGATAACTCATAGCAGTACCAATGGGCAATTTTGAATAATTTTGTGAACGATTTGGGCCTAAGAAATGTATTTGACTAATGGAACTCAAATTGCTTCTGTTGTTTTTCTCTTAATTTAGAAAAGTTTATTTATTTTTTATTTATACATTTGTATAAAACTTTTGAAACATTTTTTGTATAATATTTTTGCTGCCATTTTGTTTGAATTTTTATTTAATAAAAATAAAAATATTGCATAAATAATTATTAGTGACCTCTTTGTTTCAATTATATTAGTTTTATTTAGTTATGCAATCTTAACAAAAGCGAAATATTTTAACATTTTAATAACGTCAGAAATCTTACAAAAAATAATTACAGTTACATTATAAATTACTGTTTCAAAGGAATTATTGCTATTGATTTACCTTTTTAGGCAGCAATCCAAAAGCTGATATCACGGTGCCTTTTGTACCAGTAACATTTGAAGTGAGTGCTGGCGGTGGAATATTAGATTTAACAATATTAACATTCGGTGCTGGTTGATCCCATTTCGACTTCCTAAAATGTATTGTCATTATTTTTATTTAATTTCAAAGGCATTAAACAAAAATTCTAAATATACCTCTTTTTGGATTCTTCTTCGGTTTTTTTAACTAAATGAACTGGATCAGATTTCTTTTTATCTTTTTTTTCTTTTTCCTTTTTAGCCATTTCGATTTTTTGAACTTTTGCAAGCTCTTCATAATATGATTCTTGGCCCCACTGAAATGGATTGTATACTTCAGGTGGATAATTTGTACCAAATTCATTAATATCACAAAATTGAATAAGTTTCTCATATATACTAGGATTACGAAATTCCTTACGTTCTTGAATAATTTTATTCATATCCATATTTGTACTTTCTTTCTTTTCATAAAGACTATTTATTTTTTCTAATAGTTCTGTCGTAGGTTTTGATTTTGGTTCTGGTGGTAAGGTAAAACCATAATGTGCATATTTATTAATTTGTGGTTCAGTTTCAGGTTCAGGCATTACACTTTCTTCATTTTCTGATATATCCATATTAATTACCTCATGATTAGGGGATGTATTCTCATCATCAGAAAGAATAATATCATCGTTATAGCTTACCAAACTTAATAATTGCTTTGAAGGATTTATATCTGTAAAAAAGAAAGACAATAACTTGAAAATATTTTTAATTCTGGTTTATTTTTAGTAGTTTGATAATTAGTAAGTTAGTAATTTGAATAATTATATTAATTTCTAGCGTTTAATTGGTTTTTATTTAAAAATTCAGTGTTTAGTGTCAGTTTGAGAATGAAGATTTTCAGAGTTCCACAGTTCCCTAATTTGCGGCAGAGATTGTTGGAGAGTTCCGTAAAGTTCCGTAAAAAAGAAAGACAATAACTTGAAAATATTTTTAATTCTGGTTTATTTTTAGTAGTTTGATAATTAGTAAGTTAGTAATTTGAATAATTATATTAATTTCTAGCGTTTAATTGGTTTTTATTTAAAAATTCAGTGTTTAGTGTCAGTTTGAGAATGAAGATTTTCAGAGTTCCACAGTTCCCTAATTTGCGGCAGAGATTGTTGGAGAGTTCCGTAAAGTTCCGTAAAAAAGAAAGACAATAACTTGAAAATATTTTTAATTCTGGTTTATTTTTAGTAGTTTGATAATTAGTAAGTTAGTAATTTGAATAATTATATTAATTTCTAGCGTTTAATTGGTTTTTATTTAAAAATTCAGTGTTTAGTGTCAGTTTGAGAATGAAGATTTTCAGAGTTCCACAGTTCCCTAATTTGCGGCAGAGATTGTTGGAGAGTTCCGTAAAGTTCCGTAAAAAAGAAAGACAATAACTTGAAAATATTTTTAATTCTGGTTTATTTTTAGTAGTTTGATAATTAGTAAGTTAGTAATTTGAATAATTATATTAATTTCTAGCGTTTAATTGGTTTTTATTTAAAAATTCAGTGTTTAGTGTCAGTTTGAGAATGAAGAGTTCCACAGTTCCCTAATTTGCGGCAGAGATTGTTGGAGAGTTCCGTAAAGTTCCGTAAAAAAAAAGACAAATACAAATCCACCCAAATTAATTTAAAATTTTTTTCCCTTATTCCTTTTTTATTATTAAAGAACTTTAATTTGATTTGTTCTCAAAGCTCATTAAAAATATATATAATGCTAACTTTTTATAATAAATTAGAGTAATGTTGTTTTTAATTATTCAAACAAATACCGAAAATTTTTTGAATATTAAATTTTTTTTAGCTAATACAAATATAGAAAACAAAATGTTTGTTTAAGTTTTATTTTCTGTATAATATAAAGTTTTACTCTTTTATTTTCAGAAAATATTATGGCTGACACTCCAGAAACAACAAATCCTACGCAAAGTTCAGTTTTTGTACGGTTAAGTGAGCACGTTTAAGAAAATAAAATTGAAGTCGCCAGATAGGCGACAAGAATGCTAACAATTTTTATTTACCTGTTCTTTCAACAGGCGTTGAGTTTTTAGAGTTATGTGATGATGATTGATCAAGCGGATTAGAGGTTTTTGAAGCTTTTATAAAAGAATCAACTGAATTACTATTTGAACTGGAATCATAATTATTTTCTTCATTTTCAGAGTCTGTATATGTTGCCGTTAAAGATGCTAAAGCTGAATTTTTACTACTCATTTTTTGTTTTATTCGAAAAGTTTTGACTTAAAATACTTTTGTCATTAGTCTTCTTCTTTATCACTGAATATTTACCAAGCATAAGCTATTTAGCAGAATAGGGTGAAGTTGAAAAAAATATATGTTTATACGTTTTAATTAATTTTTTTTTTATATAAATTTGAAACCAATTGTATAAAAGTAAGCAATAAATTATGTTTTAGAAAACCTAAGCAAAAGTAATCTGGTGTGTAGATTAGCGTTTTTGTATAAATATATAGAAAAATAAGCATTGGATAATTTTGAAATGAGGAGTTGAAATTTTTTCGAAGAAAATGTGAAAAGTTAAGCCCATGAAAATAGGCCTAAAAAGCATTTGCAAATTAATTAAAAATTTAAATTCATAATAGTTGCAATATGGTAGCCCTTTTATTATTGAGGGCATTTTCGTTGGATAAAATTTGTGACCACCTTTCATACATGACTGTACACGTCAAGTGAAAAATAGATTCAGGAAAAAAGCTCTGTTTCTGTCTATTTGAAAAGTTTAATTTTAATAGTCTTTACCTATACAACTTCAAAAGTCTTTGAAGTTTGCAAAATTAATAACTTCTGCCTTTGTCTATAAATTTTTCTGAACATAAAGAACACAAGAAACATCAACTTTGAGTATCAAAGAAAGCCAAATATTTTTTTAAATGGCTGACAATAAAGTGAATGTGAATATAAGTGATGGTGTAATTTTCAATAACAGTTTTTTGAGAAGTAAAATGGAGGGACAAAATATTTATAATTCATCGCAGACAATGCTACCATCACACCATTCAGATCGACTTAAAATTTTATATCCAAATGTCAATGAAATCGAAACACCTTTGCCAAGATCTTGGAGTCCCCAAGAAAAATGCAATGCAATTGGTCTTTCACAAAATAATTTACGTGTGCATTACAAAGGTTATTCAAGTAGTTAGTATATTTATTTCTTTTTATCTAATTATTTTATTAATATAAAATCGAAATATGTAAATCAAGTGAATATTTTCAGTTGATAAAATTCAATTATTTTAAAATATTTTCTTTTATTAAAAGTTTTTATTTAGTAAATTTAAATCTATATAAGAAAAATAATGCGTAAATATGGTGGTGAATATCAGCTGTTTAACATCCAAGTTTCTGTCATTTTGGAAATTTGAAAGCTCTTTGTGTAAACATATTATCTACACTATAAAATATGTTTGCGTGTGGGGAAATTATAAAAACGCTCTTCCATATATTAAAAATAAACTCATACATAAATATATGTATATGCACACTGTTAATGCCTGGGGTTCGGTTGATGTTTACATTTTTCAGAAATATTTCTATACTTACTAATTCAAGTAGTAAAGTGGAAAATAAAAAAAGTTTTTGCCATTTCAGATAATACGATCATAAACTAGCACTTTTTTTGTAAAATCTTTGCATAATAAGGATTTATTTCAAATGATAGCTTAAAATTAAAATTTAAAAATTTTTCCTCCACAAAATTACAAAAGGAAAATTAAAAACAAAAAAAATATTTTCAGTGATGGCCTTTACTCTTCTTATTGTTAGTTGCTTTTTTGAGCAAAATAACAGTTCTTTTATATTTGTCAACAAAAAAACTTTTCTTAATTATGCCATTTTGAGCTTTGTATACATTGAAAAAATTTAATTCAAGTTTGTTAACCACTTTCTGAAATAAAGTAAATAAAATTTCTTTTGGAGCTCTAACTTGGAGGCAAAAAAATAGTATTAAGAAAAGAAAATAGGGCTCAAAATAAATTGTCATATAGATATAGGCCAAGTCTGTGCTTAAAAAAAACAAGAATTTTGTTTTCCGTAGGCAAAGTGCCTTAGGGCTTAGAGGTACGAAATTCGGTTGGAAACGCCACTGAAGAAACTCTTTATTTTAATAGCACTTATTGTTCAATGCGCTAAGTGCTAGTGAATCCTAGGTATTACAAGGTGAGCGCTGTACACAAAAAACTACTTCACTTATCATAATATAATTTTTATTAGCAATAAAATACCTTTGGGTAGTTGAAGATTTTAATTTAAGCAATTTCCTTATGCTTTTTTTGTCACAATTATGACACAAACTCTTCCATATTAAAATTAATGAGCACTATATGCTCATTTTCCAACTATTATTATAGTTATTAATGAAACATAGATCCTTTAATCTACTCAAGAAGATATGAACAATAATTAATTTTAATATCGTATTATATTGTTTTTGTCTATTAAAGAAAAATATTACTGATATGGCAAAATAATAAGGTTTTCTTTTGCCTTTTAAACCCTTTTACATACATATAAACATTTTTATGTAAATATTTTCTTATTGGCCATTTTAAATTATAAACCAGATTCAAAAGAGGATCTCTAATGTCACATAATTTTAATGAAACTTTCGTTTGTATATAAAAATTACTTAAATTTTTTACCTAAATTTTTTAGGAGCTGGAAAATCTCATAGTGATGCAGCATCTGTTCGAACTGCTTTTCCTATTCCAGCTGCTTGTGGATTATATTATTTTGAAGTTAAAATTATTTCCAAAGGAAAGAATGGATATATGGGTATAGGACTCACTGCACATAATTTCAAAATGAATCGTTTACCAGGTCGTTAAAATAGCTTTAAAGAATTTTTTTCTAAGTGTTTTTTTTTGCCTTTAATCATAGGTTGGGATAAACAATCCTATGGTTATCATGGTGATGATGGGAATTCTTTTTGTTCCTCGGGCAATGGACAACCATATGGTCCAACATTTACAACTGGTGATATTATTGGATGTGGAGTAAATTTGGTGAATAATAGTTGCTTTTATACGAAAAATGGTGTGGATTTGGGGATTGCTTTTAGAGACCTTCCAGTAAGTAAAGCAAAAATTTATATTTTAGTTATTTGAAATAAAATTCATTAAAATATACTTTTAGTCAAAATTATATCCTACTGTTGGCTTACAAACTCCAGGTGAAGAAGTAGACGCTAATTTTGGACAGGAACCTTTTAAATTTGATCAAATTGAAGATATGATTAAACAATTGCGTGCAGAAACAAAAGCTTCAATATTTAATTTTCCAATGCCAATTAGTCAAGGAGATCCAACAACTCTATTACATAAGTAAAATTCATTTTGAAATATTAGAAAGCTTAAAACTAATAATATTTTCATTTAAAGAATGGTTTCATCATATCTTGTGCATAATGGATATAGTCAGACAGCAGAAACTTTTGGAAAGAACACAGGTCAAGTATTTAGTGAAGAAATTTCATCAGTAAAAAATAGACAAAGTAATTAGAATCAATATTTGTTTATTTATAAATTTGATATTATTGTTTATATATTTAGAAATATTAAAATTAGTGATGACTGGTTGTATGGGACAAGCAATTGAACAAACTCTTCGGTCTTATCCAGGACTATTAGAAAATAATCAAAATCTTTTATTTATGCTAAAATGTCGGCAATTTGTTGAAATGGTGAATGGTTCAGATATTAACGTATATTTCTATTTTTATTAAAAACAAAATATATTAACGTTATGTAATTTTCTTTTTATTTCAGTGCTTAAATCCAAACTCAAATCCTGTTCAAACTTCAGTTATACAATCAACAAAATCATACCAAAATGGAACACAGACAAATACCGTGATGAATGATTATATAGATGATAATATTGAACTTAAAAAATCATCTCCCAGGTAAATTCAACTTTAAATTAATATCATATCATAATAAAAATTACATGGATGTTTTTACTTCTTTTATGGAAAATTAGCGAGCTAACTATACACGCTACTTATAAATATTTGGAACAGAATATTTGTTTTTCTATTATTTTTTTTGTGATTTTAATTAAGCTTCTTGCTATTCTGGTAAAAATAGTTTTCCTCGACGCTTAGAATAAATTGAAAATCCACCGTGAAATAATTTGAAATAAAACGATCACGTATAAGTTTAACTACAACTGGCTAGTTATCCACTGTACCTTGCAACATTCAAGAATTAATAATCATTTTTTTTGTTTTTTATTAAATTCCTACTATTAGCTTGCTCAAAAACCTTCAATTGTTAATAAAATCTTTTCTATTCATCCAATCAAGTTCAAATAAATTTTGTTTTGTTGGGAGTGCATGACAATTGATGTTAATACAGTTAGTTCAAATATTAATTCATTAATTATATTTAATAAATTAATTTTAATTTTATATGAGAGAAAAATTTCAGAAAACTGAATGCAACGAATCACGAATTCTGAATTCAGAAAAAAGAAAAAACAATCTCAAGTAGGAATATACTTTTGTTTGTTTGAAATAGTACATCTCAGGTCATTGACTATAAAAAAATTATTTTTTTGTTCTTAACTCTCTCTACACTAATTGACTAACAGTCAAAACAATAAACAGTTAAATTGGTTTTCAAGACCTAATTAATCTCTAAGTCTAATTCTTTTGTAAATAATTTTTCTTTAGGTTTTGAATTTATATATAATTTATCAAAAACAATAAAAAAATAAAAATCAGCCACCACATTAGATGCGATTCGTGGAAGAATTTTAAAGTTTATTGTCAAAATATACAATTATTTTCAGTTTTAAATACATAAAATGCAAACCAATTTAATTAAATCTGTAAAACAACAAAATAACGATTCAGAACCCAAAAATTTGGAAACTCTAAAACTTTCATAGTTGAAATTACCAAAACTATTTAACCTTCTAAATAACCAATAAAGGCTAGTTATTAAAAACCTCAAATAAATCAAAATGATCAGACAAAAATTTTAATATGTATTTGACAGTTAAAATTTTCCCTTTGAGATATTTATGAGTAATACCATCTGAATATTATTTATTGCAAAAGAAATAAGTTGTTGAGTTGGATTTATCTTAACATGGATTTATCTTAACATGGATTTATCTTAAAATAACATGGATTTATCTTAAAATAACATGGATTTATCTTAAAATAACATGGATTTATCTTAACATAACATGGATTTATCTTAACATGGATTTATCTTAACATAACATGGATTTATCTTAACATGGATTTATCTTAAAATAACATGGATTTATCTTAACATAACATGGATTTATCTTAACATAACATAAAGCTTCTTCTCTTTAAAACATACTTTTTGCTCAGCTCTGAACTTAACCGATTGTATAAGTTTAGAGTGCAATAAAACCAAACATAACTCAATAGTCCTGTTTTAAAACAAAAATAAAATTCTCTGCATTTAAATATCTGACTCTTAAAATTAACATATAAACATATTGAAGATTGATACTCTTATACTTTAAATAATTTATTTACTTAATTTAAGGCATTCTTCTACAAAAGCAGAAGAAATAAAAGCATCTAATCAAATTAACTGTCATGACGAATATGTAACAGATGTTGAAATGGAAAATGGCCATATCACAAATGGAAATTCATATAAAAATGGTTCAATAGATAACAATTTTTCAAATTCACTTGATACTGATGAAGAAATGGGTATTTTATATTAAATATAATAAAAAAGATCTATTTAAGGATATACAAAATAATTATTTTTAGATGTAGACAATACTCCACCGAAAAAATCTTGCAATGGTTTTGAAAAAATATTAGAATTTGGAAGAGAATTATTTCAAATGGGGCAACAATTAGAAAAAGAAAATAAAATGGATGAGAATGATAGACAAATGTTACAGGTTAGGGCTATATTTTAATCATTTTCCTTAGTGCCAGTTTTAGTTTCGTCGAAAATATTCACTTTCGGCCAAAGTTTTCCTTTTCTGTCAAAAATTGGCCGACTTAACTTCGGCCAGGCCAAACCTCAGTATTACTTAATTGTTACTTGTGTTCGTGATTCAGGATTCATGATCACCAACTAAATTTGACGGTATTAGTAAAAATTAGTATAATTAGTAATCTAATAATATTTTTTTTTTTTTTTCTTTTCACCCCTAAATTTTATAAGTGGTAATCGTTATATATAAATAATTATTGCTCATAGTTATTAAAATATTCAATTAACAGAGTCTATAGTTTCAAGGTAGTAGTTTATATGTAGATTTTTTTGCAATGTTTACTCACAAAAGTAAGTTTTTAGCATGTTTACTGTGGTTGATTCATATTGAATTGTTAATATGGCCTCAAATAAATAACTATTTTTGGTACGTACTTAAATTATTTCTTTTTATTACCTTTAATTCGAGTTCATTGTGTTAAGAGTATCAAAGATTTCAGTATTATATAAGAAATCTTAGTATGTTTAAAAAGTGTCGGTTTATGTTTCTTCCGAAACTTAGTTAAGGGCCGAAGTTTATAGAAGTTTTTCTTTATTTGCTGTTCATAAATGACTTTAAAGGTATAATAACCAAGAAGTTTGTACAGCAAAGATAGATTTTAAAACAATGTTTAATTAAAAATGTAAATTAATATTTTGCAATTACATATGTATGTTATGTAATTATATAAATTATAATAAAATAGCACTTAAAGACATTATTTTTTATATTTAATTTAAGTTACTTTAACTTCAATTTATTTACTCTCTTTTCTAATTTTTGTTTCTTCTTTGATTCCAATACCCTTACTTTTAAACAAAACATTAGACTAAAATGAAATAATAAATTCTTTTTATTACAAATATTTTTTCAGGATACATTTAGTCTTATCGCATATTCAAATCCATGGGCAAGTCCATTTGGACATCAGTTATGTCCATCAAAACGAGAAGCTGTGTGTGCAGCTTTAAATTCAGCTATTTTACGTAAAATATTTATTAATAAATTTTTTTCTATTAAAACCTTTTAATTAATATAATTTTGTGCTTTTAGAATCAATGAATTATTCATGGCGACCGCCGTTAGAAATTTGTATCTCACAGGCATACGAACTATTAAGATTAATGGCAACATCATCATTAGGCTCTTGTGCTTTTGTCAGTATTGATGATATTATCCCGAAAAATTGACCTTTTGCACTAATTTCAACGAACAGTTTAAAAATCAAAAATTTTTGAAAAACGTTTTTAGAATTCTCAAGAATTAAATTTTAAGTTCATATAAATAATAAATATGAAAAATGAAGAAACAATACATATATATATATATATAGATATATATATAAATTTAAGTTGTAAATAGTAATTTTGCAGAATTAACGTCTCAATTATTTGAATCGGAAAATTAAAAGTAAACACAATATATTCATCAAGAAACCATTATATTTTTTATAAAATATTTGTAGGGCTTATGTTGCTGTTAAGTTTATTAGAAAAGAAGCTTTTATCTATTTTTAGGCTTATTTTCAATAAAAATTTTTTGAAGTCTAGTAATTAATTGTGGTTAAGAATAAAGAATAAATTTCTAATTAAAATACAAAAAAAAAAACAAAAAAATCAATAACATTAAAAGTTCTCTTCGTGGCTGTATTATGAGTGGATTATTCATTTAAATCATTTCATAATTAAAATAAGAATTCTAGGATTAAATTTATAAATCCTACTAATACATTGTGTATCGAAAGTTTTACAATAGAACCACAAAAATTAAAAATGTTAGTTAAAAAATTTTACCTTTTGTCTTTTTAAATTATGTATTTAGATGCTTTGTATTATTATTAAATAATTGGAAGAAAAAAAGAAAAAGAAAACGCTAAATATTTAAGTATTTAACATCTCCTATTGTTAAGAGGATAAGTTTTAGTTTAAAAGATTCATTTGAATCGTTAGCGTTTAAAATTCGATTGCAGTACAAATTTAGATAATTTTTTTTTATTTTGTGCTTCTACAGTTTTAAATTACATAGCAACATAGTTTTTATTCCGTTTTGTTTGTATTGATAGTGCTTATTTACCTTGAAGGTAATAAATAAAATAAAATAAAAATGTGCTCTTAAAAAATTGTTTGACGAGTTTTTTAAAACAAAATTATAACATCGAGCATAATATTTTAAATTTAATTATTTACTTTCGCCATGTAAAATGTTAATATTCGGTTTTTAAATATATATACATATGATATTCCCAATTTGTTTATTAATAATATTTTTAATAATTATTTTGGTTTTTAAGAATTACAGTTTTCTATAAAGAAAAGGAATTATAATACGTTATGTTAGTGACTGTAAGATTGTATAAAATGTAAATTTTTTTATTTATAATTTTTTATATCTATCAAATACTTGAGAAATGTATTTTAATTTTATTTTAAATTTGAAGCAATACTTCAAATTATTACTAATTTTTTTAAAATATTTAAATTTCAATTATTAAAATCACAGGAGGGCAAATTTTGAAATAAGAAAAGGCACACAAAGGAAAAATATTCTTAATTTAACAAAAAAAAATTATTAAAATAAAACTAAATAATAAATTAAACCAAATATAAATTTAATAAATCAATAATATAAAACCTAATGGACCTATTTATCTATAATACTAGATAAAAAAAAAATAAATAAAAAAGTATAAAGTGATAATAGTAAATAATTTAGTGTAACTTTAAATTCTTGTGAATGTATTTGCACTAATATGTTTTAGCGTAAACCTTATCAATTCACTAATTTACACAAGGAGAGGCAAGAATTAAAAGCTGAATGCGAAATAATCAAAAATTTAAAAAATCCGTTCTTCCTACTATAATGATTAATGAATCACAGGTACAAGTAAATTTAATATGGAAATAAGATAATCTTTGTTAAGATAAATCAAGCAAACATTTATGGGCTTTTATTTGTACATAAGTTAAACAAGTTGTACAAGTTAAAACGAAGATGAACTTAAATTATTCCTGTTATTTAATCTAATGGAAAAAAAAACTTTGGCATATTCATGAAAAAATTTTAATTGTTTTGTATCGATAGCTGATGGATCAATTAGATTGGGCAAATCCATATCAAATCCACCCACCTTTAGTACCGATCTTTTAGACCTGTCGACAGCGACATGCTGTCAGCTGGATTCGTCGGATTTATCAAAGTTAGCCTTGCCTAGTGATAAAATTTATTACCTCCGCACTCTAATGATAATTGGCGTATATATGGCATTACTGTTATGAAGAAAGTGCGACGGTGCTTTAACTGTCATCGAAGCAATAAATCGCTGTTTTCTAATGCCGAACATTGTCGAATTTCACATTGTCATGTCTGCATCTGCGAGCACAGTTAACACAATCAAATGTAATTAGAGGTGTTAAGTGTAAATTTTTGATTTAAATTTTCTCATACCTATATTTATCTCATCCATGAGACCTATATGTATCTATAAACGAATAAAGGCTTTACTAGTGTTCATGCGCTTGCATATTAAAAACACATGCTGCTGACAGTTCATACCGCACCTTGCACCTCGGGTGAAAGCACTCAAAATTTCCTGTTAGGTTGACAGTTCGCCATATTGAATTTGCCAATCTACTTAAGAAAGTAGCGGGCGGGACAGAATTTTATTTTTTTACTGCTTCATAATTAGTTTTAAAACAAATAAACTACGGGAAGTAAGTTAAATGACGTATTGAATGCTTAAGAAAGAGTTTTAACAAAAATAAAAATTAAATTTTATTAATAAAATTGGCAAATTTTTGTACTGTACTTAATAGTATATATTTTCGGCATCATATTTCCAATTGTTATAAGGACACTATCATTTTTAAAGATGTTAAACACATAATAATTATATTCTTTGCCTTCTGTCGGAAATATCTTGAAGAAAACCGGTATATTATTTTGTGTATCATAAAACAAATGGAAAGATTTTTTTTTTAAATGAAAAGCTAATACTACTTAATATAAATATAACTTGTGAAATTAATATATTCTATTCTAAAGAAATTGATATGGGAGTTCTATTAAATTTTCTTAAGATCTTATTGGTAGCGGTTTTCTAATCTTTTCGTGTAAATTTTATTCTGTTTGATTTAAAAAGTTGATGATAAATGTCTACTCATCTTGGTTTTATAACAAAAGAAAAATGAATAATAAATTAAAAATATTATTACTTCTAGGCATTAAACACCTTTTTGTAAATAATTAGTTTAAAATCTACATAAAGGCAACAACTGGTATCCTTGACTAACTTCGTGTTTCCAATGATTTTTTGGTTATTTTACTGTAATTAACATCTAAAATATGTAAAAAGGATAGTTAAAATTAAGACCCTCCCTTGATTTACACATGTTTATGGTGAAATTTCATGAATCAATTAAATAAATACATAATTATTATAGTTTCATGTTATATTTTACTTTTTTAAAAGTTCACATCACAGCTTAGCCTGTTAAATTTTTTGTACATATTATACATACATATTTAATACAAGCCTAACTAATAGCTTATGTTTTTTATATCAGATATCCTAATTTGCGTGTTCCTTACATAATTTGTGAATTTTGAATGACTCACGCTAGGCTTTTTAGCTTAATTTGATTTAAGCTGCAAAGTATTAAATAAAAAATTTATATATGTAGCATATTCCTCAATTTATGCGCTTTAGAATAAAGTTTTTCACCTGAAATAATTTTTTCTTTTTTCTTTTAAACGTTTCACAACATTCAAAATATATTTCTACACACATTTCTTATTTTACAAAGATTTTACTGTAGAAATTAAATTTATTACAGTAATTTCTGTTCACAAAATATTCCTTTTTTCAATTCATAATACTTACTCAATTAAATTTTTTCAATGACCTCTCCAACAGTTTTTTATTAATTCCGCTGTATTGAGAGTCTTTACTTTTGAAGAATGGTTTTTTTAAAATATTAATTGTTCTTTTGTATTATACATGCTTAATGAAGGATAATTAAAAATTGCATTAAGTACAATAAAGTGAATAATAAATGCTAAATTATTTGAATTAACATTTTAAAAATACTATCAAACTTAACAGAAAAAATGGGATGTACAACGTCCGCTGAGGAACGTGCAGCAATAGTAAGATCTAAACAAATTGAAAAGAATCTAAAAGAAGATGGTATACAAGCTGCAAAGGATATTAAACTACTTCTTTTGGGTAAGTCGATTTTTTTGCATTTTTGGCTTTTGGTAAATTTCATTCTAAATATAATAAAAAATTCAAATTTAATACTGTAAACTTAGGTGTGTTTCGTAATTTCTTTATTTTTATTTTGAGCTATTATTATGAATATAAACTATAGGGAAGTACCCTTTCCTTCGATTTTTGATGGTAGCCAACTAGAGTCGAACTTTTTCGAACAGTATGTGCGAATTGAATTAAAGGGCAGGAATAGTATTCAATATTTTAACTCGCGATCTCACGCAGAGTTTTACAAAAGCTTTCATAATAAATTAATCCAAGTTGGTTTCCTTTCGATGGATCGTAAAAGATACTTTTGAAGTAAAATATCTAATCGTAAACCAATAAAACTTAGTCGTAATCAAGGAATTTTCAAGCCACGCTGACAGTATTTTCTTCCAAAAAGAAAAGAAGATAAATGCACTCAAGAAATGTTTGGAATCTATTTTTTTTAATAAGTCATGGAAGCTACTGTACCCTTTTAATCCAACGTTTCATTGTTAATTGTTCATTTTTAAATGTTTCCTTGGAAGATTGGTACTCTTTTAAAATTGTAGGGATTTGAAAATAATTTGTCAGCCTCTGAACTTATTGAATGATGTTATTTAATTTTACAAATATAAATTAAATTTATACCTAAATTATTAGCGATGTTGATTGCTTAGTTTTGCTTTTTTTGCAAAAAAGTTGTATTGTATATTTTGTCTCACGAAATTTTTGACTTGTAAGAATTCTATGCGATTTTCCTGAATTTCATTCCCATTTTCTAAATAATATAGCATAATAAGAAGAATATCCATAGTTGTGGATTTTCTAGTAATCTAAAAATGGGGATTAGCGTAGTAAGACTTATGGATTAGTAAATTGCTAATCATTATCCTCGTAAAAGTTTATTTGTTAATTTTTACCGTTGTTGGTTGTTTTCTACTTCAATTTTTTTTTATTCCTTCAGCTGTAGGCTCATTTTAGTCCATGCAATAAATTGTTAATCAAAACAGCTAAGTTCATGTAATCTCGAAATACCAAAAAATCTTTTCTTACATTTAACAATAAAAAAACAAAAAAAGACGAACAACGGGCACTTTTCTGTCAAATATATTTTAGTAAAAAAAAAAAATAGCAAAAATTAGGCGTCATTTATCTATTAATGATATTTGATAAAGGCCGTAAGAAAATAAATTTCCATCCGTTCAAAAGTTATGTTACAAAGAGCATTTGAGTAGTAAAATAACGAAGCTATTTAAGGAATACATATTTGGTTTATTAAAGTAAAATATTCACGAGTTCATTGTTTCCATGAAAAGCTTTAAAGGAATTGAATCCATTTTCTATGTATATATGTACAAAAAAGGATAAATTTTAAAATTAATGGAAATATTTTTGTTAAAAATTTTTTTCTTAGAACTAAAATGTGATATTTAATGATTTTTATGTTAAATAAATTAACCATTGTAAGATGTCAAGCCTAATAAAAAATTTTAATTGCTAGTAAAACAGAAAAATATCAAAAGTTAAAAAATCATTAAAAACACATGACAGCTGGTACACGGCTGACAATTAAACAAGAAGCTAAAAAATTATTTAAAAAATATGGTATTTCCTAAATTGACGACTTCATCCCCCTCCCTCTTGTTAGAAATATAATTTACCTCGTCAGTTAATTCTGTTTGCCAGCATTCTGACAAGTTATTAAATTTTCAGAAAGAAAAGCCGGCTTTTGTAGAACTGAATAAGTGATAAAAATCCTACCTTAAGTGCTCGATGTTCTTAATTAAATTAACTGTATTATGCATCCCAGTTGAAAAGTAGTGAGTTACGCTGTAAAGTTAACTTGTGAAAAATTCATCAATAGAGTATTCAAAATAACCATTTTATTCATATTTTCATGCAAAAAAGCTGCCATAACGATAAATTTTGTGACCATCCTTTGATTAGATAAATTTATATCAATTCATTAAACTAATTGAAAATTGGGGAAAGCTCACAAACAACAGGTAACAAGCAAAAGAAAAATTTCAAGCATTCAGAGTAAAAAAAGTACACTGCAAATTTTTCGTTACTGCCCATTAAGTATTTTTTTATATTTAGTGATCAGCTCAGCTAGCAAAATGTCTAACTGTTTTCTTGTTTTTCGGTGTTAAAGCAAATACAATTTATCAGTATATACTTACAACAAATCTATAATTATTGTAATGTAAGGTTAAATATATATTGCATATCAATTGGCAAGACTAAAACATTAATTTTCATACTATTATGTATATAAAGTTACTTTATCCGCAATGTAATACCGAAAAGGAGATATTTTTTCTTATCATATTGCCTAAAAGTAGTAATTATTATTTGAAAACTTTTCTAACTGACATTTGCTATGCATTATATGATATATATCCTAATCCAAATTTTTCATCAGAATCCTTAAATAAATATAAAATTTGGATTTAACGATTTATTGGTTTGTATGAATATTTTATTTATTAGCTATTGAACTTAATAACATAAAACAGCACTTAAGTTTTCTCTTAATACTTTTTATTAGTAACCACGTTTTTGCTGTTCTTTTAAAATTTCATTAATTTGGCAAAAAAAAAATTTTGTTCATCAACTGAACTTTTCCAAATAAAAAAAAAGTTAGATTTAATATAGGAAAATACTGCTATAAGCTCAGTATATCAGGAAAGCTTTAATTACCCCTAAGTTCACCAAGTCGGAAGTTGCCTTGTTTTGAATGTTTGATGAGCAATAACGCATCGGCGCACTAAATTCAAAATTTCTCGCATGATGGGTACACATTTCACATTTTGTTTGTATTGCATAAAGAATTTTTTATAATAGCCAACAAGCACAAAAAATATCCTAACTGTATATATGTATATATATGTAGCCAGATGGGTCCTCTTTTTGAATCAGCCTTTCATAAGTTGGGTAATAACGCGTATAGCTTTTATGTTATTTTTTGGTTGCAAAATTAAAGCCATTGATACTTAAGGTTTAGTTGTAAATTGAATAAAAATTAAATTAACCATTTTAAAAGAACAAGAAACAATTGACCTGATAGACCTTTTTTTTATTGTTTTTGATTGAGCTCAACTAGGGTTAAATTGCGGCATTTGTTGTTTTTTTTTTAAATTATTTTATTTTATTTTTTGAAATTATATTTGAAAAAATTTCGATATTTTTGTATTTTTTTATATTTTTTCTTTAATGTTCTAGATTGTGTTTTTTTATATGAAAAAATTGATTTTTTTAGCCGGTTTTTTCCAAAAAGCTCTTTTCATCCTCTTACATTGTAACCTTCACAAACAAGTACAGTAACGCTAAAACAATAGCATTATCGTGTGAAATGATACGAGCTTTTCACTTTTGGCCAGAAAATCAGAAAAATCGTATCAGACGACGTATATAAGCAGTCACTTCCAAGGTGTCTTTATATACTAAAAAGATACTTTTAATTATTTGGAAGGATATATATGATGTTTAACTGTTAGAATCAAATCAAACCATTTATGTAGATCTTTACAATAAATAATCTTAAATTTAGATTAAACTAAAAAACGCCCGCGATTGGTGAATATCATGATAACGCTAGATCAAATACGGATCGAACAACGCTGCAAAAAATTAGTGAATTTAATTGGGAGCTTTTGCTGCATCTTTCTTACTCCTCGGATATTGCTTTGATTTTCATTTTTTCCATGCCTTACAAAATTTTTTACATCTAAACAGGATGCACAAAATGAACTTTTAAGTTTTTTTTTTGCATCAAATTCAGAGTCTTCCTACAGCAATGTAATTAAAAAGATACCTGTAAAATGCCTAAAAATTGTAGATATTAGAGGAAAATATTGCACTGATTATAAGGAAAATTGTGTTTTATTTAAACTTTTATTTCATTTTATAGTTAAATTTTTTTTTTCATTTATTGGTAAAGTTGCAGATCCGAACGTAATATTAACGGAACGGATTAAGTTTTCCTTATTTTTGGTAACAAAATAGATCAATCATTGATTCCTGTTAGTACTAATCTCAAAACGTTTTTGTACCTGCAGTAAAATTGTGTAAAATTTTCTCGTCCAGTTCTAGTTCATTTTGGATTTTGATGTTATAAAATATATTCTGATAGTTCAGTTTTTAGTTTAAGTGTATTAATTATTATTTGAATTTATAGTGAAAAATATAATTCAATATCTACTTATTTTTTGTAAAAAATATTTTCTAATTAAACAAAATACTTAAATAAATAAGAAATTTTATGAAAAGTCAACAGAAACTGAATTTTTTTACTTCTGCTCATAATTAAGGGCAATTAATTAAAGGCTTTTTTCTAAAAAAAGACTAAAAAATCAAAGATTTGATATCTAATTCAAAAACGTTTTTTTTTTTCACAAAAAAAAATTTAAAAAAAGAAATTTTATGATATATTATCAAAATTCAATTCATGCAATCATCACTTTGTCGACTGTTTTAATTTGAGTAAAAAAAATTTATTATGTGCTATAGTTTAATAGAGAATAATCAATTTTTTGTTTGTTCATACTTTGCAACCCACTAACACAATTGGGTTGAGTGAATTGTTTTTGTTTTATTTTTTGATATTGTTTTTTTACAATTTCCTGCGTTGGGGAGTATTCTCTTTACTGCTACTACACTCACCTTCTGGATACACATATTTCTATGCATATGCATATATGTATATATATAAATATGTATATAGTATTAGTGTTGAAGGGGGTGACCACAAATGATTGCGTTCATTTACTAAGAAGCATAAACTTGAGCAGAAATATATCACAGAAAAAGTTAGAATATGAACTGATTCCCCCTTCAAAATTTGTTCGGGCGTTGAGCTTTTAGGGCGGCTCCAGTTGACAGAAACTTAGTTTCAGTTAAATTGTTAAATAAAATTCTTACAAATTTTCACTGTGATATATTTAAAATAAATAATTGAATATGTTTTTCATAAAGTTAAAGTGAAAAATTAATTAATATAGTGCTAAAAATCTATAGCATATTTAGCAATTAACAATTAAAATGTATAAAATTTATTTTCAACACGAATGGAAATGTTTTTTTAAATCCAAAATCAGTGACCATTGGGAGTCTTAAATTAGTGATTTTTTTTTGTTTTATCAAAATAAAAAATGCACTGATTTTTTGTGCCTAATGTTGTAATGTTTTGAATGTGAAAGATCTTTCATATAAAGTTTGATATTCTAAACTTTTTGATAATTTTCCTTAAAAATTTTACCAATTTTCTATATAAAAAGTTTATTGATTTTTTTTACTTCTCTAAAGAAATAAACGTAATAAGTGAAAATTTATGTTTTTTTAAAAATAATAACAAATAAATTAAGTTCATAAGAGTTATATAGAAATATTTATTTATATATTAAAAATATAAAATGGTTTTAGTTATAAAAGGATTAAATTTTTAAGCAAATCAAACAAAAATTAAGGCTTTTAATATATAATTTTATTGTAAAGGAAGTTAATTTAAAAAAATAATTGTAAATTAGGATATAGTAAATAAAAAAAAGAACAAAACAAGTTTTTTTTTCGGGATTAACAAGTTTCGGCCCCTCACGGCCGATATAAACGACCTTCAAAACGTTTTGTGTCGAAGCAATACGCACGATGGGCTGCGCACAGTCTGCTGAAGAAAGAGCCGCAGCTGCCAGAAGTCGCCTCATCGAAAGGAATTTAAAAGAAGATGGAATTCAAGCGGCAAAGGATATAAAATTACTTTTACTTGGTAAGATATTTCGGTTTTAAATTAAGGATGAACAGAAAATTTTTATTGAATACATATAATAATTGCTATATTTACTTGAATGAATTAAAGAAAATATATTGTTTTTGAGTTGAAATTCAAAATTTAATTTTACGAGTTTTAAAGTACTTTTAAGATATTATTTGAAATCTTTTTCGTGACATTATTCCAATTTGAAAACGGGGAATTTAGTAAAAAATTGTAGAGGTAATAAAAATATACGGGGAAAAATAAATTTACATTAACACAAAAATAAAACTTTATACACTATAATTGTTTGCCTTTTCTTTTTCTTTTTTTTTGTAATGGGCAACAAGTAAAATACTATCAAATTTGTTGGCTTTTATATGAAACTGAATTACAAAATTTTTGGTATTGTTTTAGCAAAAGCCGTAAATTTCTGTTAGGTATTGTTTTATTTTGAGCTAAAATTTGTATTTTACTTTTCCTTGAAAGTAAAGTTATGAGGGATTCGATTTCAATTTCTACTTTTTACTGATTAAAAGATTTATTTATTATGCGGTGTTTTCGAAATTTGCCATATTTGTGCAAAAAAAAATATATATAAAGAGGGGAAAATATATCATCTAAATAAAATTTATTGATGAATCTCACCAAAGTTTCAGCATTTCAATATGAACGATATCCTCAATCAAATACAAAGAAGTATCTTTTTTATATATAGACTTGGCTTAGCAATATTTTTTGTAAAGTTTCACATGGAGAAAGACAAGACAAATAATTCTTTATTTTGATGTTGAAGTATGCATTTAATGAATAAGTTCTTTGTTTTCTTTCAACAGATTATGCGAGATCAAAGCATTTACTTTCCGTAGTTTTAAACTCTGCTACAAGTACTCTTATATTGTTGATCAAGATTAGTTAAATGTTTTTTTTATTTCAATTCTTTAAAATTTCTGATATAGACTTTCTTTGATTTTAGAACTCATCCCACGTACTTTTATAAAATTAATGGTCCTTTTTTTTCTAACGGGATTAAAACATCAAAATTACTAGCCATTAACTTGTAAAATAACTTCCTGAATATTCGAATCATGTAAAAATGGATTAATAAAAAATTAATCAATAAAATATTCAGAAAAAGTAGCCAGAATGATGATTTTTAAAAGCTATCTTATTGTTAGACTAAAATTTATTGCTGTTTTGATTCTCGAGAAAATTAATTGATGGAAAATCCTTTCTTTTCCAACTGCGACTAAAACGTTCCTACATTTGTTAAAATTCGATATTTATCTTTTTTTGTTTTTGACTAATTATTTTGACCACAAACTATATTAGTCAAGAATTGAAGAACTTTATATGCATTTGCGCGACTTTCATATTTGTATTGGAAATTATCACAAAATCAAAAGTCACAGAAAGTTGCCTGAACTCGTTTTCAAAAAGATCACAGTCTTACAGTGTAACCATAAAATTTCTTTGGTACGTCTTTTAAGAACAAAATTAACTAACAACAAAAAAATCAAATATTGACAAATCTGAGCATTACAATACTTACCGGCTCACCAAAAATTAAAGCTTTATTCTGAAATTACGGATGAAGGTAAATGTTATGACTTAAAAAAAGAATATTTAAGATTTTTCCTGTACGAATTTTTCCTCATTTTTAATAATACCTGCATAATTTTTGGTAAGTCACAGAATTTTAGTGGGTAAAATTGGCTGTGTTTCTATAAAAAGTCAAAACAGCTCCATAGAAAAGTAATGCTGAGAATTTACTGATTCAAAAAATAAAAGCAAGTCACTCATACTTCACGACTTGATGATTCTTACATGGTCTGACTAAAAGCTTTTTGTCATAACACAAGCACACCTGTACATAGTTTTTGAGATGTTATTTATGAGCTATGCTTCCAATCCCTTATCTATTCATCGCCTTTGAAGTGAGTTAATTTGATAGGATAATAAAGTAAACCCTACAATTGTAAAAAAGCCTTGAAAGTGTGTTAAGTTAATTAATTCTAGTTAAATAAATTTTATTAATAACCTAATATTATTTGAAGCCTGTCAAAATAAAAAACCTTATTATTTAAAAAGCTAGTAAAACTAAGGCTTTATATTTCTCTAAGCCTAAGTCATTAGATTTCACTAAATACATAATCATGGGATTTAGAATTATTCATTCAGTTTAAGGCAAATCTTTTCGAAAAGATATGCAGCTTTATAAAAGTTACTGTTGTCAAAATAAACTTATTGTGACTATCTTATTTTTGTAAACCAAAATAAAAAGCAAAAAGCCCACACCCAAAAACAAGATAAAAAGAATTTTCTAACACCCTTATTAGAATTTTTATATGGTCCGGTATTTAAATTGAATCTTATTAAGTAAAAAATTCGTTACAAAAATGTTTGTGAAATTTTAATTTATTGTACCCAAAAAATATCAAAAGTTACCATATTCAGTTTATTTTTCCAAGACGGTTGGAGTTTAACAGAGTTAACTAACGGGAATTGATTCAAAAGAGTGTGAAAAACTTTTTACTTCCATAGATGTCTACTGTTTATTTTTTGATTAATTTAATAACTGTCTCTCTCTCTCTTTGGGTAAGTTATTTCAATTCATGATAATCTAATACAAAGTTCTATGCGACAACGAAATTGCTTTTATAAACACATAAACCCAATACGAAAGAATTAAAGGAAAAAAAATTTATCCTGTCTGAATTAAAAAAATAGGATAATATTGAAGAAAAAACTATGTTAACTATTTTTGTAGAAACAAGAAATTTAGAAAAAAGAAGAAAGTTTTGTACGTCAAGTTATTACCTCATCCAGTCATGGACCCAAAATAAATAAGATTGCATTTTGTATTGTTGGATTTGCATTATTTGATTATTCTTGCATATTTTAGGCAATAAAAATTCAATATTTCAAATAAAAAACTACAACAAATCTGATTAAAGTAGGCCATAAGACACAATAAGACTATTTTCAAATATGACAGTGTTCGCCCACATGTTACAGAAATACTCAAGGAAGCTTTGGATATATTTTACACTTTTAGCAGATGTTGATCTTCTGGATTGCTATAAGTGGCCTTTATGAATAGAAATTTATTTCTAATAAGAAAATCAAACTTTAATTTGATGTATAGATTGCTTAGAAACCATTTGGCTTAAACAATATTTTGTTTATTAAACTACTTGAAAAAATATTTTGTTTTTTCTTTTTGAAGAGAACTTGTTTATAAATATTAAATAAATATTTAAATATTTTAAATCCTGAACCTAATATTTAATTAAGATAGAAATGACATTTGTTTCTTAAAAAACGACTGACCTAAGATATCTTTTTAGAGTGTGTAAACATGTTTAGATACATCTAAAAAATTTTACACTTGAAATTTGAAAAAATGATAAATTATATTATGAAATATATTTTATTACAATATTTGTCGGTTAGTAATGCAAAATTAAAGTTTAAATATTGACAAAATCTTGATATTATTACTATTATTATTGAAATTTTTTTAATAATTAAAATCTTATCATCTTTTTAAATAATAAATTTAATTCAATAAATTATTTCCATATTTTTTGACACCTGTTACTTAAATATATAAAACTCCATAAGTAGAACGACCAAAAGTAGCTTGAAATCACTGTAATAAAGATCAAAACGCCAGTTCGAATTTATGTGCGTCAAGTTTCGATTAATGCTATACAAATGGTAAAAGTCATGCAAATGCATGAAGTTTCAAGTGGTTTTTATAAGGACAAAAATCTAAAGTGATAACGTACACAGAGCGAACAGCGTAACGATAAGAAGAATTAATGTCACCATTAGCGCAGTATTCGGTTTTTATTGGTAATCTGAGAGGCATTTCTACCATTTAGCACTCACTGTTTTGATTTTAAGTTGATTGCAAGTTAAAATTTTTTGCTGTTATTTGTTCATATTTTATAAGGCTATGGAGAAAACAAATATTCATGATAAACAATAAAGAAATTAAACAAAAAAACAATTTTATTCTATCAAATAAAAATAAAAATATTCCTATATAAGAGCAAAGTAAATAAATAGGAAAGGAAGACACGTGAAGTATAAACAGAAGCTGATGTATATAAGGACTTTGAAAAATTCCTTAATTTTCGTTTACTGGATTTATATTTCACTATTCTCAACAATTTGCCATATAAATGGCAAAAGTATCAGTCAGTTATCAACCAACTTTATCTCTTTTTCTACAAATGTTACTCTTGATGATCTAATAATTTTATTTGAACGCAGTCCACTTGCTGTGCACTTAATCCACTGGATGAATTGAAAACAGTAACAAAGAGATCATATTATGTAAAGTTTTCTTTTTTTTTTTAACGCAAACTTTATACCCTATTCAACAAAGAATGAGTGATTGAATTTTTATGACAGGTCTGGCCAATCCAAATTGCTCCATCGACCATTTTAATTACGTGTGACACTAAGCCTGGTGATACTTTGAGAAAAAACGCCTTTTAAAAAATTAAAACATATAAAAAATGAATGAAATATTTGGATCGTTGCGGGTTTCAATATAAGGGTTAGATCGAAAATTTTAAATGGTATTTAAGGCCTTGTCTAGATTGGAGGTTTTCTGCAATAATTGTTTTATATTTAGATCGGAAATATATAATTTATGCTTTCTAAATAATTTTTATCACATACAACTAGACACCAAATAAGGAATATTACCATAAAATTTTAACAAAAAAATGTATTGTTAATTTTTGTGTTTTTTAGGTAATTTTATTTTTTCTTTTCGTTTATTATTGTTTTTAAAAGTTAATTTTTTGTTATTTGGTTAATTGTTACTTATGGTTTTTATTATTGTTCTAGTTTAAAATAGGACATAAGCAGCTTTATTTCCTACCAGGTAACCCTAGACATTTAATTATTTTCAGTTATTAAATGTAAATATAAAATAGCTTAGCGGGTTGTATAATATACGCCGGCTAATAGCCTTTCCACATTGAGCCCATATCATGATCTGGGAAACAACGTTGTATAAATTTGTATGCAATTTGTATACAAATTTATACAACGTTGTTTCCCAGATCATGATATGGGCTTCAATGTAGAAAGGCTATAATCTAGGGCTAGTTAGATTTGATTTAAGCCTATATCTAAAAAAAGCTACCCGCTGAGATATACGCACTAAGGGAGTGCCCACCTTAACACGGATCAAAACGACAGCTGTCGCGACAAGATTTTGAGCTTTACAGCAGTCTCCGATTCAACTATTTTTGTTGCTAGAAAAAGAGTGTATCAAAATCTAGTTCAATTTTTTTTCTTGAATTTTTACCACTAACGGATTTTGAGTATATTTGAAGTACAATCTATTTCCATTATTTATAAAATATTTTTAATATTTTATTTTTAATTCTAATTGTCACTAAATATATATATATATATATATATATATATGTATTTGTCTTTAAAGATAAACATTAGATGAAAAGAATATTTCAACAGAAAAATGCCCTGTTAAGCATTCAGTAACGCTTTAGAACCATAAATAAACTTTGTTTGGTGCTTATCTATTTCCTTGGATCCATTAAAACAAAAGAATTTTCATCTTATGAAAGATTTAGTTGGATTTATCTGTGAAGATTTTTTGTTTGTTTGTAAAACGTCTGTTTTACATAGAAAACTCATATAAATGAATATATTTTCTTCCACAAATCATCGTATTTTTATTTGCTTTCAATTTCGTATTTATAAGTTCTCCATTTTCTTTTTTGTATGTAGACACGTTATCCTACTTAAATGACATGCGTAGAAAAGTGGTCCTTTTTTATTACAGAAAATGATAAGTTCTTGGCTTATAAAGGTTTTAATGTTAGATAAAATGTCTCATACTCTTAGTTAGGATAAGCCTTTTGAAGTATTATACTAGAAAATTATTCATCTTAGGGCATGTTTTTCCAAGTAAAAAAAAGAGTTTGATATTTTTAAGTAAAATAGAATATTTTTCTATTTAAAATTTTTTTAATAATAAAAATGTTTTTTCTGTTGGTTATGTTACTGTTGACCATTTCAAACTGCTGTTTAAAAGCTTACACTCAGCTTCAATATATTTATGACACTTTTCGATATTCCTAATTTTTAAAGTTTTTGATTTTGAAGAAAGCGGCTTATAGCTTTAAGGGGGACAATAGTAATCCTTTAATTTTATTAAAACAAACCATTTAATTTATTGTTAATTTTGGCTTTTTTAATGCTTTAGGTTACTTATTGTTTATCTCTACGAAAATGATATTTGACATTTAATATTATATGTAATGTAGCGGTTTCTTTAGAAAAATACATCATCAGATTTCCTACTAGGTAAATACTTGCTTGATCTAATTTCCTTAATTTTTGGTTACCCATGTGCTAATTTTTTCAACGCTGTTAGTATGATTTATTGTTTTTGTTATTTAACTTAACGCCACATAAATAACTATAGATGCCTTTATACAGTGTGAAAATACCAAGTGCAAACTTTTTACAATGCAATCCTTCATTTTGAAAGAAATAGAAAACAATTTAGTCATTTTTAATTTAATTTTATAATATTTGTTTTTTTTTTTTAATGCAACAATAAATTTAAATTTTGTATAAAATTTAAATTGACAATGACAAATGAATGATTGACAGCAGGTGATTACTTTCCGAAAATTCTTTTATACATAAATTATATACTAAGATATATAAATGTTTTTTTAATTTTTAATTTTTTTGATATTTTAATATAGAAGAACCGTCTTATAGTATAATATGTTTTTCACAGTTTTATATAAAGTAATTCTAGTGACATTGTTACCAGAAGTGTACCTCGAGCTGAATATTTATTATGAATGAAATGATATCAAAATATTAGGATAAAAATAAATACAAAAAAAAGTTGTTCCTTTAAGCAACATAAGATTTATTGCACTCTAAGAGGAAGTAAAATAAATTTTGTTTATTTGTTATTTGGTGTTTCGTGAGGGAAAAATTATTGTTGTTATAATGCTTAGTATTTTTATATGTTCTACAATTAATATAAAATCAGTTAACAAAATACTTCCTGGTGAGGGCAATATTTAACATTGACTAACACCAATTTTTGTTTTTTAAGTAAAGGGCTATAGATTGCGTTGACTAATTTTATTTTTCTAATACCTTAAGGGTGGGCCGCAAGCGATTTTAGGATAAGAAATCTGTGTTCTTTTGTTTAATGTTAAGACTGCTATTTATAAGCATAATTAATACTTGTATTTCTTGTTTAGGGAATAAATTTTAAACAAGTAACTGCAAATCTTTAATTAAAATTCGTCTGGGTAACTTGCATAAATATAAACAGAAACACAATGTTTAACACTAACAAACAGTTCATTAATAATTGTTTTCATGTATAATGTAAAAATTAAAATTCTTCAAGTGAGATTTTGAAAACATAAACCTACCTATATACATACATACAAATTTGGCTGGGAAAGGTTGAGTTATGACTATAAGATGTGATTTAAAAATTAATTATTTACAAGTTAATATCTAGGTATACTTTGTTCTTTGCCTTTCTAAATTTTTTTTGTCTGTGTTCTTTATTTTGCTTATTTTTCTGGTTAGTTCTTTTTTTTTTTTTACTGAGTATCACAAGAGCAAAATTTACGTTCAATTGTTAATTTATAAAATTTATTTTGACTAGGGAATTTTCTTTTTTTCAAAATAATTTATCAAATTGGCTAGGATAAAATTTTTAATTAATAATATCTTTCATCTAGCTAGAATGTTAGCGGATTTAACAGTGTTAACGTTAATAAATTTTAATGATTTAGTATAAAGAGAATTTAACATTTTTTTCGATTTTACCTTTGTTGGAAATTAAAAAATGATTAGTTGCAAACGTGAAACATAATGTGGCAGTTGAATTTTTTAGTATTGATTCCGCTTTCTTCCTGTTTTGGAAATTTAAAATCGATTCCAAGATCCTGTTTCATTGTCACAATCTCTGTGAGACCAACATTTTCTTTTCCTTCTGGCGGTAGTTGACAGAGAAGAAATCGCCTTGATTTTTTTTAAACAATTGTCATATAGCAATCGTTTCCCTTTAATTGAACATGAAAAAATATATACATATATAATTTGTGGTTATTATTGAAACATCGCCAAGAAATATTGGACCAGGATTTTAGATTTTTCCTGTTGAGGAATCAATTTTAGTTTAACTGTAATATGGATTTTTTTCATTTAAATTTGCTTAAAATGTGAGAATTTTTTTAAAATTGTATAAAAATAATTATAAAATTCTTATGTCTGCTTGTAATTATTTCTTCTTAAAATTAACAAGAAATAATATCACAAGCCGAATGCTCGTTTTAACTCCCTCCTACCAGTATTCCCGGTATTTGATGTTATCATTGTTAAACTATAAAAATCTCTTGGAAAAAGTTCCACATATATTTATCATTACTTGTAGAACGTAGTTCTTTAAAAAAGTTTTAATGTCGTTTTTTTTTTTTTAAATTAAAATTTCAATAAGACAACTATCAACGAAATTCGGAGCTTTTAAAAGTTTATCATCAATTTTGTTTATTTTTTTTGAGTTAAAAAAATAAATTTTTTAAGTGATTCCGAATAGTAATAAATTTGTACTAAAATCGAAGATAGCTATAAATATTTAATCAACTTTCGGCTTGTTTGAAATATTTAAACATTAAAGATTTATATGAAAATTGTAATGAAAATTACTAATTCCCAGGTATTTAAAATACATATATGTATATGACTTTCAAATCAATTTGCAACTATTAACAAATTTTTTCGCATCAATAATTTTCTGAAATTTATCAAAATTTTAATGAAAAAAAAAACATGTATCGGCACAAAGTGTTTACAAATTTAAATCTAAAAATATCTTTCAAGGTTGCTATTTCGATTAAATGTTTAGAAAAACGTTTTATTAGGAAAATATCAGGTCTTTAGAATTTGAAATATTTTCAATTTAGGATAATCTGTTTTTTGTGTCAAAGTTTTTTTTGCTTAAAGTAAGATTCAACTTCAAAGACTTTAAAGAAAATTGTTACCTAATTAAATATAATTTCTTAGTTAATTTTTAGTCGACATGTTTTAATTTGAAAACAGTTTCAGAATGTTTTGAAACACATTCTTAAAATATAATTTTGGGCTTAGAATAAAATTAATGTATTTGAAAGTATTAAATGAATATTTAACTTTATCTGAATTTTTTTCCTGTATATTTTAAACAAAAATCTATTAAATTATTCATATTTCCTCTTATATAGATTGAATAGAATTTATTCATTAGTATTAACTCCTTATTCTTATTTTATGCTATTGTATTCCCAATCTAAAGGCAAAAAAGTGGAAATTGTGTTGAATAAATAGGCCTAAGTCGTGCCGTCGCATTCGTCTATCTGAAATCCTCACTAACAATAAGAGAAAAGCTACAAGTGCCGTTTTTTATAAAAAAATATATAAAAAGATCATTATGATCTTAATTTTATAAATTGCGAGTGTAACTCTACTGTAATCTAATCCTTCTTAAGTGCACTGTACACAGCAAATTTAGTGTAAACCGTAGTTCATTGGATTTCTTTACAAAACTATAGAAAGAAATATTTTTTATAAACAATTTGTGTCTGTATTTTTAACATATTTCAACAAAAAAAGCTTAATACCATAACCAATTATATTTAATTTTATATTATTGTTTTAGACTTTAATTCCCAAACATAAGGGATGCGAATTTTTTCTCAGCATTTTAAAAATAGTTCTAATTTCGGCATTGTTTTTTGCTTTAAAGTTATACAAAAATTGTGCCTCAGCTTCGAATTTACCTCGTGTAAAAATGCGACTGTAGTGAAAACTGGCGAAGAGGTTACAGAATGAATGCAATGGATGAGTATTGAAATTTTTAAACAGCCTTTGTGCTTGTATTTTCTTTTAGCTGTCATTTATCAAAGGAAAAATTAAATTCTCTGGTATCAAAGAAGTAGAACTAGAAGGTTTCCGAAAGGTTAGACATTTTTTTCCAAAGAGTAAAAAAAGTTTTTACAGAAAAATTTACAAAAATATTCCAAATAATCATATTGAAAATTAATAATGCAACTTTCCATAAAACTTTAATTAAATATTTATTAATTATGTAAGAAAATAAGTAATTTTATTAATGGACATTTTTTTGTTAATTTTTAGGTGCCGGTGAATCAGGGAAAAGTACTATTGTCAAACAAATGAAGTAAGTGCAAATCAAATAACTTCTAAAGAAAATATTATTTTTATTTTATTGATTATTATTTTCACCGATAAATTTTATTTGATAAGACTAACTAGAATCATTTAATGAAACGCAGGTTGGGATTAAGAATATCATTCCCTCAGTGAAATTATTTTAAATGTGATATTTGAAGTTTGACTTTAGCTCAACTATGGCTTGATAAATATATAAAGGTAAATGTGTTATATAAAAATTTCTTAGAATGAGATTAGAAAAGCAATAGCTAAAAATGTTAGCAGGCACTTTATAGAAAAATTACTCTAAAGGAAAAAGAAAACTTAATGCAAATTGAAAAATTAAATCAAATCTTTATTTTTGTAAACAAATAAAAGAAATTATAAAATCTGAGTAGATTCTACCCAGATGCAATAATTTAATAAATCAATCATTTTTTCCAGTTTCAGTTTTCGATAATAAAAAATGAAAAATTCATTGATATTTTGGTGTTTTCCGGTGTAAACAGCTCAAAAATGAGCAAATAAACGTTCCAATGTTGCGGTAAATAAAGTACAGTCCAGATAATACTTATCAAGCCAAGTTTTTCCGTAAAAGTATTTTTTTGTAAAATGAATAGCGGCGGTGGAATCTGTGTGCCACCCAGGGAAATTTTTAATTGTTATATTATTCTTTAAACTAAAACAAGTAAAATTGTTTTATACTTCTATTTGAAAGCGTTTACTTGTTTACCAAATTTCTCATAGACTTGTTATTCAAATTTTATTAAAATTATAAAACAATAAACAGTTAAGAAATTTTCATAATTCTTGTGTTCTTTTCTTTTAGAATTATTCACGAAAGTGGATTTACATCAGAAGACTTCAAACAGTACCGACCAGTTGTGTACAGTAACACAATACAATCACTACTTGCAATCCTTAGGGCTATGCCAAATCTCAGTATTCAGTATAATAATAATGAAAGAGAAGTAGATACATATTATTTATATTACTAAATTATATTTATTTTGTAACAATTTTATTTTTATTACAGGGTGATGCAAAAATGGTATTTGATGTTTGCCAAAGGATGCATGATACAGAACCATTTTCAGAAGAACTTTTAGCAGCAATGAAAAGACTTTGGCAAGATGGAGGTGTACAAGAATGTTTCTCTCGTAGCAACGAATATCAATTAAATGATTCTGCAAAATAGTAAGTAAATTTTATGTTACTTTTAAATGCTCACAGGTTTTAACAAATATAATAACTAAAAGAAACAAAAAACAATTCAAAATAAGTATTTAAACGTATATTATAGAAATTATTTCTGTTAATTAATTTAACATTCCTATAAAAATAATTTTATAATTCTCCAAGAAATCAATTTAAGCATTGAAAATCAGTTTGAACATTATGTGTCTAAAAATGAATTTTATTTCTGGTTCGATAATAAAATTAAAATACTTTAGTATTTATAGAACAACTAACAATCTTTCTTGATAAGTAAACAAAAAGGAGCACAATTAGTAATAACAAACTATGAATATAGATTTATATTAACCAATCAACTTTATTGAAATTCCGATATTTAATTTATAGTAGTTAATCCCGTAGATTCTAAATAAAATTATGGAAAATTTACAGAATTTAATTTGATTTTAAAAGCTTCCGCTGTTATTTTTAGTTTCATTATTTTAACCATCACAAAATTTATGTTACTAATAAATAAATACATTTTTGCATCCTTGTCAAATTTTTAGCATGAGATTGAGGAATAAAAAATGTCATAAAGAATTAGTTTGATATTCTTTTAAAGACATAAAAAATATCTTAAAGCACCCAGGTATATTGGTCGCGCAGTCAAGAAAAGGTAGTGTTTATAAATAGTAATAGTATTAAAGAGGTATTTAGATCTCTGGCACGCAGGTGTTATATTATGGTTTCTTTTAATAGTAGCGATAGTGATCAAAGTGTGAGAGATTTTGAGAGGGATGAAAAAATGAAAACCATTAATTGCATAAACGTATAGCGAACTATTTATGTCTAATTATTTACTAGAGAGGATTTTTATGAAGTGTTTTTGAAAAAAGAAAAGTTTTGAACATATTGAAACTAAAACTAATCATTTTGATGAAAAGGATATAAAATTCAATGAAATTTCTATAAGGAAACTACAGTGAAAAGGAATTATTTTATTATTATTAATCTATAATAAAGAAAAAATCCTGTAAAATTCTTTTTTTATGCAATATTTCTTTAATTTTGATATTTTGAAACATTTTCATTTAAATCCAATCAAAAGAAATTTTGGTGATAAAGTACAAATTTTCCACAGTTCCAGTTTTCAGCTTCAGTAACATAGCTTTTTTATCGAAATCGCATAAATCTTTGGTTGTTTTTGCTTTGCATCAATATGCAATAAATTGGATTTCTAAAGCTTTTTTATGCAATAAATGTGTCCCTTAAAATAATGCACTGATAAAATTCATATAAACATACTTTATTTATTTTTTAAAGTTTAAATCACAGGATATCAAAAGATTTATAAAGTAGTTTTTTTAAAAAATATTCCTTAAAGCTATACGATTTTTCTATATAAAACTTCTCTTTAGTTTACTTTTCATTGAAAAGTGTCCTGAAATTTAAATTCATAGAAAATTGCTTCGAGCAAATTCGTTGTATAAGTAAAAGTTTGAACAATTTTCGGTACATACTTTTATATTAGAAACAGGAAATTAGTATTTATGCAATATTCATAAAATTACAGCTTTCCTAATTAGAAAATTAAATATTTAAGGTAAATCCTACCAATCTGTTGCCACCATGTTAACTAGATGTAATCTTTCTATGGAATAATTTAGGAGTTAAATAATTTATTGAAATATAATTTAGATCTGAAGTATAAGTTTCAATAATTTTTAGTAAATCAACTTTAGATTATACAATTAAATGTTTCAAATCTATAACAGAATTGATTTTGAAATTTATTTAAAATGTTTGATAGCGTTTAAAAAGTTCTTACAACATTTATTTAATTCTGTTTTTTCATTTTAAAATCCTTATATTGATTTCGTTTATATACTTTAAGGATTAAAGCTTTTTGTTCTCACTTAGTTTGTAGGTGGAAAATACTTTATGAAATTAGAAAAATGTCTAAAATTCACATGACAACTTAAATTTTTCTTAGCAAACATAAAATAAAGTTGTAAAAATTATTTGATGTCTCAATAAGAACAAAAAGGGAAAAAAAATTACACAGGAACTAATTTCAGAGGGATAAAAGAATTTCTTTTGAGGAATTCGACTTGCTGAAAATAATTAAATCAATTTTGTTCGTAACTCGATTAATCGTCCTAGATTTACATACAAATAAAATTATAAGCTATAGCATTACGTGTCTTCCGTATTATGTATAAATATCTACTATAACTTAAAACTAATGCCAAAGATAAATTCGTAAATATTCAAGATTGCTGTCTGAAATTATTATTATATTCTTAATATATTTTTCTTTTGAAATAAGGAAAAAGATCAATTTTTTAATAGTTGAAGTTGAAACTACATCCTAAAAAATTAGTTGTTTTTCTCACTAAAAGGAATTGTGGGCAAATGGCTGATCCGAATTTCAACAAACTTTACAGAAACCACTTTTAATATATTTATGAAATATTCATGGAATTAAAAAATAATAATTTTTACTAAAAAAACTGCTATTAAGAATGACTTTTTTTCAAATTATTTCAATTTCTTTAATATGTTTGGATTTCTCATTTTGAAAAGAAAAAAATTATAATAACCTGGAAAATTAAGAATTTCATTAATGTTTCATCAAAAAATCCTTGAAAAATATTTTTTAATAAAATGTAATACGTTAGATGAGGTCAAGGTGTAGATGTTAATCATTATCTTAAAATTATTTCTTTAATTTCTCATTTTTTAATTTGCTTTAGGCATTTTTTCTTCATTTTATTACGAACAAAAGTCAAATACTACGCAAGTCTTAAAAATTTCATATTTTTTTAAAATAAATTTTCTTGTTTTTCTTAGCTGAGTAAGCAATTATTCTCGAGGTATCAGTTTGAATTTTAAAGGTTGCGAAGGAATGTAGGTAGGACTAACTTTGTATGTTATTTCTCCATAATTATATTCAACTTTATATTTTCGAAACATCTAAAAATTGAAATTTTTTTTAAGGGATTCAATAAAATAAATAAAATATACGAAAAATTTTTACCTTAGCTAAAAGTGTTTGCAATTCAATTTCTGCAAATCGTCTTCCAACGCACATTCTTCGTCCATATCCAAATGGTAAACTTACAAAAGGATGTATTATTTGACCATTACTAGGGCAAGAACTATTTGATTCTTGAAAATTAAAAAAATATTATATTTAAAAAGTAGATAAAGTTAATTGTATTACAAACCTATTTCATTTATTTTTATCCACCGTTCAGGCAAAAATTGATTTGCTTGTGGAAAATAAGTTTCATCATTTGAAACCACCAAATGAGGGAATATAACATGTGTCTAAAAGTATAATTAATTAAAATGTAGTTAGATAATTAATTATAATTTACTCCTTTGGGTATTTTGTAATTAAATATAACAGCTTCTTGTTGTAGAGTTCTTCCGTTAACAATAACAACTGGATTTATTCTAAAAAAACAAAACGAAACAAATTTTGGTAATGAAATTACAATACATTTGCTTAAATAATAGCAAACCTTAGGGTTTCTTTAATACAAGCTTTGAGATATGGGATATTTCCCAAAATTTTTTGTGTTATGGGTGTATCAGGTTGTGGAAGAACACTCTTTAACTCAGAAAAAAGTTTAGTTTGTTTCTTTTGATTTTTAGTTAATTGATAAATAGTTGAGGCAACAGCAACTGAAGTCTGAAAATCAATTAAATGTTTAATTTTAAAAAATATATATATATATTAATTTTAACTTTTTTAATAATGTATTTATAATATGTATTATAGTTAAAATTTGATTAAAAATTTTTCTTATGAAAATTGTTCGGTATAAATTTTTTGCTTGCATTTTATGTATTTTTTGCCTATATTTTAATATAAAATATACAAATTATCTCTGGAGTAACATTTTTTAATATTCATGTCAGCGTGAGATCAAATTTTCATTATTTGGACATTATGTCTTCTAGAACAGTTGATACCAAAAGGTGAAAATTTTTACTCAATTTCAATTATCAATCTATTTAGGTTAAATGGGGCCATTAAGGCTCTTAACATTAGGACAAGACTAAAATTTGATGTATAGGAACAGGATTATCCTTAATTGGGAGCACTTTCATCTCACCACGAAGAAAATTGTTTTTCTTTTTGTATAGGAATTATGTAATATTCCAATTTTTTCTCCTTTTACAATGAATATAAATTTTTTTTTGTGTTAAAAGATTTACAAATTTATTTTGTTTATTTTTCCCACTTTTTGAAATTATTTAAATGCTAACTTGGCAGCAATTAAGGAATTTTGATTGACTTTAAGCTCGATTGAATATTTTAAATCTAAAATTACAAATTGAATGAATGTCTTTCCAACGAGTTAGTAAAAAATTTGCACTTATTTTAAATCGATATTATTGATTAAAATTCTTCTCATTTAAATTTTTTCTTAAAAAATAATAAAATAAAAGATATTTTCTTACAGTATCTACTCCAACCAAGAAAAGATCAAGTGCTAAAACTGCTGCAACTTTTTTACTTCCTGTTTTATTTGTTATTCTTTCAATTATCAAATTTTCATTACTATTAGGTGAAGTTTTAACAGTTTCTATTGCGATATTTATATGTTTCATACACAATCTGTAATATAAATTATTAATTCAAATGACATTTGATATTTAGGCATATTCATTTTTGTTTTTTACTCTACAAATGTATCTAAGGCATTTATATAGCGTTTGTAGGCTTTTGTCTTGTAGAACCTCCAAACTGGCAAACGTAATTCAACCTCCGGCACAGATGAAAATATTGTATTAATAGCCTTGATTATTTTTCTTGAATCTTCATTTCCATTTGATGAAATACATCCAAGACGAGTTCCAAGGGCTATGCGACCTACAGCTATTAAAAAAAAATAATATTAATTTTTAACAATTTACTAAGGTTGCGGTTGGAAATTTTGAAAGGTTTTAATGGGCCAATTATTCATTTCTTAAAGATTTTTTTTTTCAGTTTGATTGCATAACTTTTCAAAATAATTTTATGTATATGTAAATTTTTTGACACACATTAAAAATTCTGTAAATATCTATTACATTACATCATTAACAACTAATAATATTTATTTACATAAAAATAGAGCAATAGCTCAGAAGAATAATGTTCTGGCTTAATAATTATAGGGACTTCTTTTGATATCTCTTTATAAAAATTAGATAATAAATGGAACTTTATAATTCTGACATACTATTGTAGTCTTTTTTGTGATCTTCCTCTCAAATTTATTTAGCTACACAAATTTTACGGAAATAAGTCAGAATTTTTTACAACTCAAAATGCATTTTATTTTTGAATATGAATCCTCAGGACATTTAAAACATTCAAAATGTTAACTTAACTTCTATTCGTACTATAATGGAAATTGTATACTTTCAGTCATATTTTTTCTTGAATTTGAAAAATAAGCGAAATTTAAAAATTATTTAATTATGGGTGGAAGACGTAATAATTTTAAAAAAAATTTTGTTTAGTATTTTCGAAGTTATATTACATAGCTCAAGGATATATACATTGAAATTAATTAAAATTTTTTTAAACTTACATTCAAGGGCCCATTTGTATATGATATTCAAAAAGTCTGCAGGTAATTCATTATTTTGATCAAGAATTTGGTCCAAACTTAAATAAAACTCCAAAATAACTTTCTTTTTCTATTAAAAAAAAACAAAAACAAATTAAATTTACCTGTCTACAAATTCTTGAGCAATATTATTTAATGGTTCTATGTATAATTTAGCTGTTGATGGTTGAAGTAGTATATGTTGGACTTTTTCACGAAAATTTTTCCATTTTTCTCCATGTCTAACAGTAGTAAACTTACTCATGTAAGATAATTATAAAATTATTGATTTAAATTTTTAAAACTTACACACCAATTAGTCCAGTATCTTCTCCGAAAAAATCCTTTCGTAGTACACTTTTATAATGTTGTAAAGATGGCATAGAAGGTCTGTAAAAAAAGAAATGAAAATATTTTTTCCAATATATGGTGTACAGTATATTAAAACCGGTTACCATTATTACCATTTTCTATTACCTTCATAAAATTTTGAATGTAAATGAATTTTGTCGCTATGGATCAGATCTACAACTTTAAGACCAAACTTTATCACCAATGAAAATTTTTGTATTGAAAATTCAAGGGTGTAACAAAGTATGTAAATTATAATGTGAATTCCCCTAGTAATTCGTTAAAATTTACTGTGGATCATATGGCAGCACTGATGGAGATTCTTGAGTTTTTGGAAGAACGAAACTCAATGAAAGTAATTTTGACATAATTGAAACTATTTTTTAAGGTTATATCAACCTCATAATAGTAGGATATTAGTTAATTCATTTATATTAATTGTAAAAAGTGTGATAATAATTATAATTATTAGCTGTCATGCTCATTTCATCTCCTTTTGTAAAACAAAAAATGACTATTTACGTTTGTATGCCGCCATATGTAAAGTTGGTAGTATCTCTATCTCTTATCTCTAATATGTATAAAAAATGTGTCACGATTTAATTACATATTTCAAAATTATTTATACTGAAACGAAATTATTAAATCAAATATATATATAAAGACTTTTTATTTAAAAATGAATATTTAATCAGTTCTTTATTTCTCGAAATTTCTGTTATTATTTATTTTTGTCGCTTTACAATTGGTTATAATAAAATTCTTTGTATTCAATAAATATTAATTATTTTCTTTGTTTAAAATAATTTTTTTATTAACAGAAAACATAATTTATGAGTTTTGTCGATAAACAAACAATCATAATTTTTTACTTCATAAATAAATAAAAGAATTCATATTTTTTTATTTTCATTTACTTTATCAGTATGTCGTTTATTAATAATTTACCCTTACAACTAGGTCTTTATTTCCTTAGTCTATGATAAAGTTTATTTGTAAAATTATTCTTGATTTTACTATAGGTAACATCAATTATGTTAATAATCCTTTGTAATATGCTTAGCAGTATAGTTAAAGAACCTTTATGGTAATTTATTTTCCTTCAAACAGGACGTTGAAAACTTAATGTCAAACATTTTTACTTTATACTCATAAAATTGTTAATTATTCAAAAGTCTTTTATCGACCTCATAATGCATCACTTCTCTTCAAGGTGAACTTACAATTAGTTTTTTCAGGAAGTTTATTTTAGCACAATTAATTTTTGCATATTATTATATTTAAATAGTTGATATTTTGGTACATCGGTTTACGTTATTATTAAAATTTTTATTTATCAATCAAATTTCTTTCGCAAAAAATAAATGGAAACTTCCTTAAGTGGAGTGTTTTTTTTTTTTTGTTTTGTGTAGTCAATAGGAAAACATAACAACAATTTGATTAGTTTTCTGATAGAACTATATTTCTAATGAGTTTTATAAAATTTTTAGTTTATTTCAATATTTTCTTTTGTATTAATGATTTATTCACGCATCTGTCCTTAAATGAAAAATAATTACTATAGTTATTTTTATAATAATTATAATATAATTAAATATCAGTCTTGTTAATTTTTATAACCTTCGTTTTTTCTGTAATGGAGGAATTTTGTGTACTAGAAATTGTACTAACTTCTAGAAAATTTTTGTTTGTTTTTTAATCTTCATTAAATGTTTATAAAATGATTTAACTAAGTAGGATTAAAAATTTTTAGCATTTAATAATTTTTTCAAGCTTCAAATATGACTTTTATTGTTTGGCTTGTCGAAGTATTCTTTGAAGCTTATTTATTGATATGAAATTCGTGCATATTTTGTATGTTTCGATTGCCAAAAGGCCAAAAATATTAATATAGTACATGCTAAATGTTTTGACATAATTTACACATGTCAGATTCACGTGCACATAAATGGCTTTAGATTACTGTGAAGAAATGCTACCACCGGTAAGTTTTGAATATAAGGAATATTCCTATGCCACGGGTCTCTGATTAAGGGGGTATTCTTGTTTGGTGATTCCAAAAATATAATTTTTTTTTTTTTACAAATTTCCAAATTAACATTTATTAAAAATGCAAAATGTAAAAATTTTAGGCATAAATTTAATGTATTAATGAAGTTATAAAATATAATGCTGGATACCAACGTTACGCGATCAACATTAACGTTCGTTGGTAAGTTTATTGTTTAGCTTTAAATGTGTTTTTCTCTAAACAACTTATATCATACGCCTCACAAAATTCAAAGATACTCATTGAATCAATTTAGCTAAAGTTTTGAAGCACTATTGTAAATATTAATGGCTTTCGCGTAAAGCAGAATTATTTACTTTTTTTTTTTACCGATTTCCAACAAAATTTGCCATTTTAAAATTAATGAATGAAATATTACTTAATTCTGCTTAACATAAGATTAAAAAAGAAGAAAGCCTTAATATCTTGAACTTTACACGAGAATACCACCTTAATTTTTGAAAGATCATAGTTCGAAAAATAGAATATATTTTGAAATATTAAGCCCTAATTTTTAGATATAGCAGTAGTAATAATGGTAATTTTATGTTTAAATAATTCATAAAAAGGACTTTATCTTACCTGTGAGGTAAAGTTTCTTCTTTTTTAAAAATATTTCGGATTTCATCACCATCAAAAACAAATAATAAATCTGGATGTCCAATTAAACCATCAAGTTTTGCAATTTTGCCGTATTTCTGGTGTAAACTTTTCATCACTTTGTCTAATTCACCAATTTTATGCTGCCCTAAAATCAATTACATTTAATTTATGTATATATACAAAATGATATTTACTTAATAATAAATTTTTTTTTTAATATTTTGAATGGATCTAATCGTTCTATATATGGGAAGTTTTGTACTTGGAAATGGTATAAAACTTAATATTTTCAGTCCTTTGTAATAAAGCATTATCTATTTCTAATAAATATTTTTCACAGCTATTTGTGTGAATTATAAACAACGCGTTCAATTGATATCTGTCTCTCCGTTGGTTTGTAGTTTGTATTTAACTGTTTTAGTGAAATTTTGTTAAAAAACTATGTAGTTGTATATAAGACACCAATTGTCTATGATCTATGTTTTCCAAGTTGACAAGCGAAAACTAAAAAATTCCAGCTGATCATTTGGCTTCAACATGCCTCATTCAGAGTGGATTTTCACAGTTGGCTTTATTTTTAAATTGTGTTTTAGTATCAGCCATTAAGCTTAGACGTTCTCTTTTTAAAAATTATCGAAATATTAAATTCAAAGACAGTTATGCTGACTATTTTTGTTGTGGAAGATAATTTTTTAGACAAAAACATAAAAATATAAGTTTTTGACAAAATTCGAATCAATTAGTCAACTTAATCTCCTTCAAATTTAATGCACTCATGTGTGTCGATTTTCTTTTGGATTTAAACTGGTACCCGCTTTCCAGGATGATTTCTCCATTTAAGTCAAATCTTTCCTTTGGTTGCCAGTGGGCGGTAAATCTTGTAAATATGCAGAAGCTTAATTCTGTTAATTTGGAAATTGTCTTGAATTACTTGTGAAATAGCAATTTTTTTTTCTTCATATGATGACGTTTTTCTTAGCAAACAGGCATTGTAGTAGACACTGATGTTGTTTTTTTCTTCAGCGTAAGTTTTTTTTACCAGCTTAATGGTTTTTGGTCATTTTAATTGACTAATCTCTACTCGGCAAATTGATGATTTAATTCTGGCTTCAATTTGCACGTATACTTTGTAAAATATTCGTATAATGTATAAGATTTATGAATGTTGTTAATTTATTTGCATATTTAAATTGTGGCCACTGAATTGTGCATCTAACTTGTTTGTCTCTGGATAATAAAGACAAATCTAACTTTCTAGAAACTATGTTTTAGGTAAAATTCTGCAAATGAATTTTACTTTTTGCTATCCAAAATTTAACTATTTAAAAGTCGTAAATGAAACATTTTTTATTATTAGTTATTTATGAGTTATATTTATTTTATACATATATATTTTATATTGTCAAATTTCTTACCTTAATTTTATGCCAATTAAATTGTGTAGAAAAAAGTTTTGCTTATACAAAGACACTTTCACTATACTATTATAAAATAAGAGTAGCTAATGAAGACCAAATTATATTAAAATCTTTTACCATGCAAAATTTTGCTTTCATCTGAATTTGTTAGATAGATTTTCGAAAGATAGATATCATATAACTTATTTGAGCTATAACAATTAAATTTTGAGAAGAAAATGCGAAATTTCAATATTGATTGAAATTTTGGTTTTATTTATTTGTTAAGTTTGAATATTAGCCATCAAACGTTATTTCCGCGGAATCTCATCATTGAATGTCTACAGATTGATGGAACCATCAAGATAATTTTGTTAGCTATGTATAAGTAATACAAAACTTATACTTTTTAGCTTTTTGAAAGAATGTTTACGTTTTTGCATGTGTCTCAGGGTTGGGAGTCGCTTTCAGATCCAGATTTCTTTTAGTTTATCTTCAGTTAAATGCAAAAGATCAAGGAACAGAGAGAAATAGAGATAGAGTGAAAGAAAGAAAGCACCTTGCGGATAATTTTGTCTGAAAAATCCTTGATCTTAGTCGGCTAGAATATAATTTCTTCTTTCTGCAAGAAACTGGTATAGTATTAAATTTTAAGCTGTGTTACATGCGCTGAGAATTTCTAGTACAATTCTTTGTAACAAATATGTCGAAAGGATTTAGGAATGACTTTAGCAAAAACTACCTTTCGACATTAACTTTGGTTTTGGAATATATTTTTAATTAGTTTAATAAACTTTGTTTATAAATATATAAAATTTTTTTCAATACGCTCTAGCATATTTATTAAAGTGGTATTAGGAGTAATAATTTCAACACAAATATAGCCTTAAGATATTCAACATTCATGAATTTATTTTCTCAAGTCATCAGGTATTACTTTTGGCTTCAAATTCATAACTACATATATTGGAAATGTAAAATGAAACAAAGCTAACCCACTCCCAGTTGGGAATCTGGATTTAGTGGTATTCTGTCAGTGATTTCTAAATCAATGTGCGTAAAAATTTATTCGTCCTTATATTTAGGCGGGTTTATTTTGGAATTATTCGAAGGGATTTTAAATTTCTTTTCACACATGAGACCAGCTACCTTGTTGAACTTAGAAGGTTATGTACAATAGAATTATACCATAAAGCTTACCAAATTTGAATCCGTAAATATTTATCTTTAAAAAAGGTTTAAATTGTTGTTTTTATTTAAAACAAATTTTGCCTTTAAATCTTTACAAAATTCGAAACCGTTGTTCTTATTTAAAAATAAAATTTTTTAACAATAGAAAATGATCAGGTTTTTAATTTTTTTAAAAAAAACATAAAATGAATATTTACCTACAATTGGTGCGAAACGCCATGAGTTTCCAATAAAGGGTAATCCCTTTGGTCCAGGAACTTTTGAATAAGGTTTTACATTTTCACTATTTTCTGTGTTGTCTCTAAACAAATTTTTCTTTTAAATTGTAAATTTTTCAATTACTTAATACTTACTTGACACCTTCCTTGCTATAAATTATATTATTGCCAATTGATGCTAGCGTTGAAAATGAATTCTTACAATAGTTCGTTTTAATTACTATATACTTCATAACTTGACTGTTGATATAACTATAATATGGAAAAAATTGATTTATTATTAATATTTTTATTTTATTAATTAGCACTTGGGAATAGACATTTGCAATAAATTAAAAAGACTAAACAAATTCCAGGTTTTTAAAAGAAAGCTACATTTTCTATACAATGTGATAAATTTTTTAAATTGTCTGTTTAAGTTTAAGTTTTGAAAATAAATTTTTATGAAAGTAGTTAATCATAGTAGCTAAATCATAAAGGTGGGCACTGACTTAGTGCGTATATCTCAGCGGGTAACTTTTTTGACGTCAAAATGACGTACAAATGAATTTCACGCTGAAATATCCACATATGAGGGGAAACTTTAGCGTGAGTCTATTACGTCATAAAAGTTACCCGCTGAGATATACGCACTAAGTGAGTGCCAACCTTAAGATTAGAATTTCCGCATTTTAAAAGGGAAAACTATCGTTTAAAAAAGCATAATTTCATACCAATTTAATCCCACTTGAATTAAATAGTTTTTCGAAATTATAAAAAATTATCTAATTAACAAAAAAATCTCATAAAGCTTCGCAGATGTTAGGAGCCGTTAGACCAAAACAATGGCCACATCTTGGAATTGGCGTATACTTATTCATAAGGAATTTTTTGTAGATTCTTGATATTAATAGTTTTTAAATTTGTGGCTACTTATCTTGCAATTAAATAATCCAAAAATTCTATTATGCTGTGGAGGCTGTCTGGAAGTATACGCCTTGGGATTGATTTTGATGGGATTTTTTAAAATAGATTTTTGGCAATAAATACTTTATTTTGATCAAACTTTTTAGTTTTCGAATCAAAAGTTTGCTTTAACAAAAACCACAGTTTTTTTGCTCATAAAACATTAACTAGAAGATGCGATCCAACACTTTGTTAGTTTTAGAAAATAAATAAAAAATTTAATTTAGTTCTAAGAAGAACATACATTTACATTACTATAATTATCACAAATATTAAAAAATCTTTTAAAAAACATTTTCGGATATGATCACTTTTTTAAATATCTTAAATTTCATTTATTTTTAAATTTTCTTCATTTCCTATTTATTATTCCATATACTAATAATATAATAAACTAATTTTCGTTTAATTTGAACACTGAATTATTGAGTTATAAAACTTTTACTTATGGTTAAAAATCGATTTAAACTAATTTATCAATTATTTAATTTTTAAATTAGAAGCAGTAAATTTTAAATATTATATACTTTGATATACATTGTCAGAAATCTTTTTATAAAAATCCAATCAAAATTCATGCACTCTTAGGTAACCTCCACTGTATGAGAAAATTATTGATTTATTTAATTACAAAAAAAAAAACAAAAATAGCGGCATATTTTAAGAGGTAAGTATTTTATTAAAGCTCATTTAAAAATCGAATAAGAAAAAGTCTCTTAAAAAACCATACACTATATGCTAATACCAGGGTTTAATCCCTGGGAACTCCTCAGAAAGTCCTTCTTGTCCCCAAACACAAAAAAACACTTCAAAATAAAATTCTAATGATCTTACTTAGTAAAACTATTACAAACCTCTGGAATTGATCAAAAATATGAATTTTAACGAAGTTTTTTTAAATATTATTAAAGTCACAAACTTCTGATTTATTTAATAGAAACTAACAACAAAAACAACATTATTGCAGATCTTTTTAATTCAACACAAAAAAACAATTATATAATATTATTTATTTATATAAAATATAAATATAAAATCAAATAGAACTAAATTTGTTGCTAAACAACTTTTATTTGAAGCGGACAAAAATGAAATGCATCAAAAAAATCCCCCATAGTTACGCATCTACAAATTTTGGTGATCTCCCACCTTTGAAAGAAACACTTTTTTTTGTTGTGTTTTTTATGTTTGCTCTTGAAATTAATTCATAGCGACTTGATTTTCTTTAAAAGCTCCAATTACTCCCTAATTACATCCTCTTAGATATTACATCTAATAAACGGAAATAGAAAGTTCTTAAAATTTAAAATATGAAAGCTAAGATATGTGAAATTTTTACAATAATTTTTTTTTTGTGTCTTACTTTTTGTAGCAATCGAAAATTAGATCTACAATAGAAGCAATCAATCTTAAGGTTTGCCTTGTTCAACCATTTTGAAAATTATAAATAATAGTATGTTTGTACCATTACGTCATGCTGTGTGTGTTTTTGAGTAATTAATGCTATGAAATTCTTTGGTTGGATATTAATTTTGAGTTTTTTATAATTATAAAAAAATTTCTTTTTTACTAGGTCTTGGAACAATTATGAAATTTTCAAAAAAGTGCATCTGTTTTTTTGTCTAATATTAAAGTATTTTTTTATTATATAATTATTTTGTGCGGTTTCAAGGGAAATAGGAAGGCAGTACTTTATGCAACTTAAATATAAGTTATTGGTATAAAAATTGGTAAATTTTTTATTGTATAAATTGCTGGACTTTTTCTATAAACCTCTCATGCAAATAATGAGACACTTAAATTTAAAAACAAGGTTAAAATTCAAGCTAAAGATATGTCTTATTGATTCAAGGGTCAAGGAAGATTCATATAAATTACGTCAAAATATGTATTATATAATAAATTATATAGGAGAATGCTTTAAGATGCTATGTCAATATGCTTTTAAAGTAAAAACAAGGTTAACATAATTAAAAATTCTAATGAATATGAAACGTGAAATGAATAATACTATATTTAAGAGCTGTAGTTAAACATTTTCATTAGTTTTGATTTTTTAATGATCCTAGTTAAAATAATTGCCTAGCTCAGGGTTCTTTAAACTTTTTCCAATTATATTCTTGTCTAATACAAACAGTTTAAGGATAAATTTCTTCTAATGATGCAAAAGTTTGTCAGAAGCAATTCTGAAATATATGCGACTTGTTTATTTACATTTCTTTGTTAAATTAAAGGGTTTACAAATAAGTTTGATAGTTGGCTCGATTATATTTAAACTGTTGAAATAGTTCTGGAAGATATTTTTTCTTTTCTTGAAGTTTATGTTAAAATGTTAAATGAAAAATATCCTTTTCTTATATTTAATAAATGACTTTTTTGATTATTAAACTTATGTGCTGGAAATTCAGGCTCTTTTTTTTGAGGTTAAAAAGTTCTTTAGTTTGAATCATTGGTTAAGATTCGGTTGAATATTTAGTGGCTCATATTCACTCCATTCTTTCTTAAAATCATATTAAAACTTTCAATTGCAATTACCCTGGTATTTCTGTTGATAACAAATAGCGCAACGCAAGCTTTCAAGGTTTTTTTAATATGTCTATCTAAATTTTTATTTTGTTTATTATAATTTAGTACTTAATCAAATGAAAATTAGGCTAGGCTTATGAATAATGTTGAAATACGCCAAAAGATTTTATTTTTATTGTTCTTTTCAAAATTAATTTTTCGATGGGGCTATCGGCGTCGTGAGATGTTGATATTTGTTTAGGCCGCAAACTCGGTTCATTTTGGTTGTTTTATGCAATAAACAACTAATTTACAACTTGCATTAATCTTCTACTGTGTTTTTGGATTATTTACTTCCGACTTTGTAATTTACATATAAAAAAATTATTTTCTATAAATGATATTCAAACTTGAAATAAGAAAGTGAAAATGTTCACTTGAACTTTAAATATTGTCCCCAGATGTTGCACTCTAAAGTTTTCCGTTAGAATTTCTCACGTTTTTACTATAATTAACAAAATTGTTGAGCCCTTCACAAATTACACTTTAGTGCGTATTTAACGTATGGTTTTCTTGTGTAAGTCGTCATTTTATATACAAAGCTTTGTATTTTATCGTTTGTGAGTAGATTTGTTTGTTATACAAGGCTAAGTTTAAGCATCTAAAATTTAGCTATTTAATTAACACTTTAACGCTATTATAAGAGTTTTAAGCGTACTTTATTCACTACAAAAATTTCTAGGAAATTTTAGGAAAAAAGCAAACTTAGCCTTGAATCAAAACCACTTCGATTTTTTGTACATTTCTTTTTGTTTTATTGCTCTAACTATTACTTAATAATAAGTTTGTTTTATTTTAATTTTTTCGAAACTTTTATTTTTTATTTACCAAAAACTTTAAAATTCATCTCATATAACTTTGTTTTTATATATATTTGTTTTGATATGATTTGAAAAGTGTGAAAAAAATGACAGGTTTTTGTGAAACAAAATAAAGAAAAAAACAAGTTTCTTTAGAAATTTGTTTATTTTGTGAAAAAGAAGACTATAAATTTGTTTCTATAGAATTTTTAAACAAAAATTTAAGATTTTCTTGCCACCTTAAAGTATTAAAAAAAACTGTAACTTATTTTGCAAATTGAAAGTTTTTTTGCTTTTAAATTTCTTGAGTTTGTTTTTATTCCAAACTATCTCACAAAGCTAATATAAGTAACAAAAATTAAAAGACGTCTAATTGTCTAAATTTTAAGGAATAAAAGTGGTATCCTCTTCTTTTAAGTAAAGTCCTTGAGACTATATGGCAAATTTACCCGGCCAACAGTTGTTCTGTTTCATGAACAACCGAAATTTTGGTGACCTTAGAGTTAGCTTTGGTATATTCAAATATTCATTTCTGATCCAGGATGGTTTTATGTTTTTAATTAAAAAAAAAACATTTGATTTCATAAAATATTTAATTCGTTGGTATTTTATGAATTTCAAACCACAGCACAAAATAGTTTTATTTGTCTTAAAGTAAACAAAGTTATTAAGATAATTTTAGATCTTATAGCAGAATATATTCTTGCAATTAACAATTCTTATCTTCAAGGATATTATGTCTATCATCATTTTAATTTTAGACAATTTTGTTTGAGCACAAACAGCTTTTATGCTTAGTTTAGTGAATAAATAATTAATACAATTATATTAGCCTTGTTGCTGGCTTAGGAAATAATTTAGATAATTTTGTAATTATTATAAGTGGTAGAAAGTGAGAGCTTTTAAATATATATATATGCTTAATTTAAAGCACGTAAGGTGTTCTTTTAAAGATGATAATTGATTAAAATTATAATCTTACAACTCTTTTATGTGAAATCTGGAATAAAAATTTATATCGAAAATGTTAGTGGAGAAAAAGACCATGTTTTTATTGTAAAAATTTAAATTTTCTGTCTGAAAACTCTCAGCCAGAATTAGTTTTGATAAAAACAGATTACGAGGACACTGCATCAGCTCATTATTTTAGGTTGCCTGCAGAGTGCCGGCTTACAGCCGAGCTGACACCGATTCCCATTGCAATAGTATAATCTTTGGTAGGCTTGCACTCTGAACACTTTGAGCATATTCCTATTGATTTACCCATAACGACTTTAAAGTCTTCGGTATCGGAATCGGCGTCAGCTCGGCTGTAAGCCGGCACTCTGCAGGCAGCTTTATACGATAATTAGCACAAATTTCCATCATTTTAGCGCTACTTTTATTTCCTTTTATTGATTTTTTTTTAAATATTGTTTTTTCGCCTTAGACCTTGTCGTCCTAATTTTATCACTGTTCACTATTGTTTTTAACGTTAATTTTTGTTTTTTGGAATTATTCTATTTTACTAAAGATTTTTGTTTCTTCTGAGTATCCGTCGACTTTGTATTTAACAAAAGTTTTTTGTAGTAAAAGACAATTAACTATATTAACAAAAAAAAGGATAGAAGAGTTTCTGTCTCACGCATGGAAATCAAATTTTGTAAGGCTTTGAAACTTTGTGTTACCTTTCATCGCTCTTACTAAAAAATGCATGCCTCGTGTGATATCTCGGATTCTCTGGTAAGATATTCCCAATTATAATTGGAATTTACTTATATTGACTTTAGTTTTAGAAATTCGCCGATGCAAATAAACCTATTTAACTTTAATATCTTAAATGTTAAAATAAAATATAAAATACATAGAACAAGTTCTCTGTTTAAAAAAATTAGAATAATACTAAAACGCCAATATATTAAAAAAGTTTTGTAAATTAGCTTTCGCCATAAGTTATGCAAGTCTGAATCTCAATACATATATGAACTTTTGTAGCTAATAAATTTAATTAATTTAAATTTTTGTGTTACTCTTTTGGCTACTGTATAACAAAATTAGCTTTTTATTATTAATATTGCAACTGTAGAATATTTTTAACAATAGTTTAATACCCCAAATGTGTTTTGTATAGATTGTATCAATTTTTTCCCTTTCAACTCATTCATGAGGTACCACTTGTATGACTCTTTGGTTTTTCAAATAAATAAATCTAGTTTTTGGTATAGTTTTGGAAATGGCTTTTTAAATTAAAAAGTTAGGATAAAATAAATTGTAAAGCATAAATAAATTCATACAAAACATACATAATTTTTGTTTTACAGCTAGATTTTTAGCACTATAAAATTTACCCTTAAGATATAACCAGATCACAACACATAAATTATTTGTTTATTGCCTGAATCATTAATATTGTGGTTTCGTTTTTTTTTTATATAAAATATCAAAAGACATTCATCAATTCAACGCTTTGACATTAGTAACTTTTATATTGCAATCATTGTTACTAATTTTGCATCTCTCGAAATTATGCAAAAAAGTAGAATAAACTATTGCGGTATACTATCTGGATATTTAGTAATTCAAAGCTACAGTAATTCAAAGTTATTAGACTTATTACAATAAACGGAGGTTTAGTGGTTGCATTTATTACTTTTAGGTTTATTTTCTTTATCTCTATGTACATATGTTCTTTTTCACTGAAATTTTATATCCTAAATGGTTTTAAACTAAAAACAAACAAACAAGCAAAAAAATGTTTGGTAAATTTTAATGGTAAAAGCAATTATGTTAAATTTTGTCTTTATTGAGTGTTTAGGTTTACAGCAATTTCTATCTCTATATAATCAAAAAACTAGCTATAAAGAAAAATCAGAATTAATCACAAGATACTCCCGATATTTTAATATCGTCAATAAGATAAACTAGAAAATCCTTCATTTATATAATCAAAAGCGCACATACTTTAATTTTTAATTTGTTTTGTTCTTTTTAGTGCATTAAACTAATTTAAAATTAATTCAAATGAATTTATATTTCAGTATTGTATGTCTAAAAGTATCATAACCTAGACATCCTGTTGATGTCTCCTCTGGCATATTACGATAGAAAATCGATGCCATTATCCTTTAATATATCTCCAACGGATTTAAGACTAATTTTAACTTCCTTTCTGAAGCTATTTTATAAAGTGGAATGTACTTTGCGCCATTTTACATACTATTCCCTCTCATCTATTTTAATTAGGTACTCCTTCCTTTGCACGTTTTCATTTTGTAAATCTTCATTTATCAAAAGCGCACTGTAACTATCAGAGATCCTTAATTTAATCACCCTTCGATATAAAAATTTTAATAAAACTTGAATAAAAAAATTAGCTATTAATCTTCTAGCTTTCATTTAATAAATTAAATTTATTTTCTTTATTTCAGTTTTCTTGATGATTTGGATAGGTTAGGTGCTAAAGATTATCAGCCCACTGAACAGGATATTTTGCGAACACGAGTCAAGACTACTGGAATCGTAGAAGTTCATTTTTCATTTAAAAACTTAAATTTCAAGTAAGTTATTCAAATTGAAATGTTGATATCTAACTATTACTTTTTTTTTGTAGACTATTTGATGTAGGAGGACAAAGGTCAGAACGGAAGAAATGGATACATTGCTTTGAAGATGTAACTGCGATTATTTTTTGTGTGGCAATGTCCGAATATGATCAAGTGCTGCATGAAGACGAAACTACAGTAAGTATATAGTACATTGTGTGTATATATACATATATAGTATTATGCCGGATTTTATTTTTTTAATAGATACTGCCATTTTACCAATGCTCTGACTTTTAAACATTGATTCTTGCTTCCTAATTATATTAACTCTGATAATGTTTTCTTCGACAAATTTGCTTTTAACTGATACAACCACTAAAAATCTCTATATGGTAGAATAGTTTGTGCCCAAAGGAGTGAAAAAACTCGCATGTTGGGAAATCAGATTATTTTATTAAAATATGACAATGGTATAGATCTTAAAGATCTGTACCAGAACAAATGAATATTCCATAATATTTTTATATATTCGATCAAATATTTTAACACAATTAGCACTTTATTAGACAATACGAATTTTATTTGTAAAATAATAATAATATTTTTCACATTAATCTAGTTGTTAGTTATATTTAACTCTTTAGCCAAGAGCACCAAGAGCCATCCGATAATTGAAATAATAACTTTGAGAATATTTTGAATTTTTGCTGGTTTGCTTTCAGTTCATTTTCCAGACTTCTTTTCAATTATTTCTGTACATAATCATCTTTTTTCGGTCCAAACTATATAGAAACTCGTCATATGCCCAAAATATTTATCTAAGTGTGTTTTTCTATTTAGCAGAGTTTTATTTGACGCTCTTTTTTTGTGTAGATTTTGTGGTATTTGGTAACAAAAGGTGTCTTAAGGAAAATGCATTTATTTTTTCAATATCAGCTGTCCTGAGTTTCTTATACTATTCTTAAGCTTGTGCTTTTGCGTGGCATCCCCAAATGTTTTTAAAAATATTTTGAATTATTTCTAAGATTAGTTACGTTTTCTATTTTCTGTTTTGTTTCTTTTATTTATCAAATCATTCTAAATTTAAATTATTAATAATTAAAACATTTCTAGAATCGAATGCAAGAGTCATTAAAACTTTTTGATTCTATATGTAATAATAAATGGTTTACGGATACGTCGATTATATTATTTTTAAATAAAAAGGATCTTTTTGAAGAAAAAATCCGTAAGAGTCCCTTAACAATTTGTTTTCCGGAATACACAGGTAATTACTATTTTGTTATTATCATTATTTAACAGCATTTTAATAGTAATTAATTAATTTTAGGTGGACAAGAATATGGAGAAGCAGCTGCTTATATTCAAGCACAATTTGAAGCTAAAAATAAATCAACTTCAAAGGAAATTTATTGTCACATGACTTGTGCAACTGATACAAATAATATTCAATTTGTATTCGATGCCGTTACAGATGTAATAATTGCTAATAATCTTAGAGGATGTGGTCTCTATTAAGTTGTAAACAAACCAAAAACAAACAAAAAAAAAGCACAAAAATATTAAAAAAACAAAGGAAACTAAAATGCCATTATTTAAACAAATATGTTCGTTAAGTTTTAATATTTTTCAGTTTATTATTTTTGCATTTATTTTATTTATCAATACATTGTTTTACTTGTTTTTAGCAAAATGTAAGAAGGATGTTAGATTATCAAAAAAACAAAAACAAAAAAAACTTTAAATTTAGTATTACCTTATTATTTTTTATGTTTTTGATATCATTATTTATTTTTAAGTTATATATCGTTAGAAAAAGTGATATTGTTTTACTTGAAAATATTTAAACATTATGTAAAATATAATGAAGCTGAAAATTTTTATTGGCTTAAAAAAGCGAGGATAACATTCCTTAAAAGATTAATACGAAATAATAGAATGTAAATTTTGGTTTAAATCGGTGCAATGATTTTTACGGCTGAAAGTTTAAAAACTATTCGAATTTCTTCGAATATTATTTTTAATAGTAAGCAATTTATATGTTGGTTTGTGCATTCAGGAATAATATACGTATAATACTCGTAGATTCCTTATTGTATTTGCAAAAAAACCAAAAGTTTGCACATTCTATAATAATTCGAAAACTAAAAAAAAAAAAAAATTACTTACAAAGGTAAAAAAAAAATATTGTAATTTAAAACAAAAATAATTCGACTGTTTTTTTGTAGATTTATATTTTCACATGAAACATTAGTGTCATTTATTATTTATTAATTATTTTTCAGAAAAAAATAAAGAAATGACAAAAACAAAAACAAAATGCTTTTTGTTGTCATTAGTATCGTAAAGAGCTCATTATATTTAGCAAATTTAGACTAAGCCTAGCAAAAACTGAAATAACACAACATTCAAAAAAAGAAAAAAAGATTAAGACGAATTACTAAATATCCTTATTTAAAAATATTTAATGCAGTTAAATGCATTATAAATTTTTTTACTTGACAATTGGTTTACTTCTAGAATGAAAACAATATGATAAAATGACCAAATTTTATAGTAGAATAAATTCTTTTTAGTTTATTTAAGTAGTTAATTTTCTTCTTTTTCGTTTTGGTTTTTTGTGTGCTTTTCTTTAAGAAGGAAATTTTGTGATGTTTATAGAACTAAAAATAAGAGAGAACAAAGTAAAGTTTTAAGGATAAATTTTTTTAGTTTTTCAAATATAAACTGAAGAAATTTTGTAAAGTATTAAATTTATTTAAAAATATTTAAAATCAAATCTAATGACAAGGTCATTAAAAACCTTTTTAAAATAAATCAAAAATTGACAGACTTAGAAATCTACGAAAGTTTCCAATTTGATACGGAAAAAAAACCAAGACAGATTTTGAAAGAATTTTTTATTACAAAATGTTAAGAAGCACAAATTTTAACAATATTTTTGTTTGTGCTTAATTATTTGCAAAAAATTTCAATGACTACATGTAATATTTTCATTAAGCTGTAGTAAGAAAACTGCGATGAAATCAACACAATATATTTGACGTAGAGTGATCCCTAGTAGTTTTACCTTTATTAGGATACTTTGTTTTATATTTTGAGTATTATAAACACAGAACTGAGTGTTATTTTTTTGAAAATACAGTAATTGCTATGTAATCATTGAGAAGAGTCGTATTCTTTTTGTTTGTTTTTTTAAAGCAATAACAAATAAAACTACTGGATATATCATTATTTAAGAATTGGGAATAATTTACTTCTTTCACATAAAAATGTTATTAGTAATTAAATGTCAAAGACTTACTTTGCAATGGAAAAATATACAAATGCAAATATTTGTGCCTCGAAGTAAAGACGAAACACAAAACTAAAAAAAATTGTTTTCTACCGTGAAGTTTCAAATCTAAATTTGAATTTTACATTTTTGTATTTAACCAGTTAACTGTGTGGTGCCGTTTACAAAGTGCACAGAAATTTTTGTATCGAAAATCGAACGATAACGCCTATCATATTTTGAATTTCACATTTTTCATTCATAGTTTTTCATATTTTTAATTTTTTTGTTTATTCCAGCATCGTCTCAAATCATACTAAACACATTGAAATTTAAAAATATATGTTTCCTTTTTCCACAAAAATTACAAGTTAAATAGCTAACGGTAACTGCTTTTTTCGCATGACGAGTATACATGCTATGACAAAAAATTTTTGCCACTATTCCATGACTTATATATACATACCTCAAACACAGTTAACTGGTTAATACAATTCATATTTAATTATTTACTAAACCAAATATTTTTTTGGAAACATTCACTTAAAATACGGCCTTGAAACTCATTAAAGATTAACTAATTACTTCCAAATGATTTTATTCCTCAAATTTTTGGGAGCATATAAAAGAATTTGTCGAAAATATATATAAAAAAAGATAATTTATTTATATTTTACTTTCTTTTGAACATATCAAATTAGTGCTAAAGGTCTAATAATATTAATTTTATTATATAATAATAATTTTTTATGCCAGTTCGTTAAAAAAAAGAATAATGCATTTACCAAAATATTAAAAACAATATTTGAATATCCTTAAAACTTTATTTTTATTTAAATTATGCTATAGCTACTTTTTTTGTTTTTGTTTTTATTTGTAGGGTTAATAAAAGTCTAAACGTACAATTTTTTTCACAATTATTTTAATAATGTTTTCTTATTTAGCATTAAAATAACAAATGCCATTTACATAATTCTATGTATAAATTACTTAATTGAAACAATCTGTTGTACTTCCCTTTTTTTAAGGTTTACACAAATTTCAAACTCATGCATACACAATATTTTTGTAAAATTTATTTATTAAAACAAAATAAAAACCAGTAATATTACTTGATGAAATAAATTTAATATTAAAATATATTTAAACCTAAGTATCTAGTATTTGTATACACATGAATTATTTGATAAAATGAAAAAATAACAAAAAAATTTATTCACATCATAACTACTTTGTTGATCGTTGAATATATTTTAAAACGCATTTCAAACTGGAAATTAAAGGTTGTCTATATCAAAACAGTGTACATATATTTGTGTTTATAAATTAGTTTAAAAAATAAAAAAAAACGCTTCTCTATGTTACAAATGAAATTAAAAGCACAAAATGCATTTTTTTTTATTTTTTTTTTTAAATTGATATTCCAATTATATGTTTTTAAATTTATTTGTGTTGTTATTTTAATAACTAATTAATTATATGTCGCTTGTGTTTACGAAATAAGTGGTTATGTTAACTGACATAACAAGAGCACAAATCGAATTTAGTCTAAGAATTCCAAAAACCAAAAATTATATAGCGCAAACTAAGAATATTATTTATATAAATTTTTTTCTTTATTTTGTAAAAAAAAAAATGAACACTGCTATTTCTATTTTAAGTCATGAAAGCTTAATATATTATATAAAGTATCTAAATATTTCGGATAATTATGTTGAATCGTGGACGTTCCGAACAATAAATTATTCATTCATAGCTATTTGTGTTTTTAATATTTATCATATAACCTTTTTTTTATTTTTATGGACAGATATGAAAAGTTAAAAAGATACGTAACTTACTTAGTCAATAATATTTCATGTATGTAAGTATACATGTTTTGATTTGTTCACAATTTCACATTTAATGATATAAAGTTCTTTTCTTTTTTTTGTTTTGTAGTTAGGCCAATGTAACTTAATTATTAAATATGGCTGAACCTTGGTAGGTTTAGAAAAATCTTTTAATATCCACTTTCACTAATGGAAGATGTAGCTTTTTGGTATCGGTTCAAAGGTCTACAGGCTTCACTCAATTACACTTTGAGAGGGAAGAAGGGACTACCTATGGAGAACGTTCTGTTTTAGTTGTTGTAAAAGTAATTTCAAGCAGTCTTGCGATCCTAGATTAACTTTAAAATCTTTAAAACAATGTGCCAGCTCAAAACCAACTCTAATCAATTCTAAAACTTTATAATCACTTCAAAGCCTTCAATTAAATCTTATGAAAGTTTATTCTCTATGTTTGAAGAACAATGAAAAAGTTAACAAAATTCTTCAATCCAAAATTCTCCTTTGGGGGCACAGCTAGTGTAAAATTTTCAAACATTTTCCGATAACTTGTACCTTCTAAAATAGCATAACAAATTTTCAAGTAAAAATCTCAATTAATTTCTGAGTAACATCCTTCTAAAGAGCAGCTGCTCCTGTTATAGGTTTGTCAAAACTGCCTCAGCTGTAACTCGATAAAAAATCATCCGATTCACTCTAACCTAAGTGAATCTGACCATACTATAATTATCACCCGGTTCATCTTTAGTAGCGATACAAGTAGAGGTATCTTTTAGCAGTTATTACCGCTGGTTACAATACGATTTTAATTTAAGGCTTAGATTTTGCATTGAGAGGATCGATATTTTGCAATTTTAAACTAATTTTTACATTTAAAAGAAAGTTACTTACCTTAACATTTAAACAAAAATTTTTAGTAAGGAAATTGATTAAATTTTATTTATTTTTTAATAAAAGTAACCAAAAAACTTCCATGGCTTTTCAAATTAAAGAAAAAATATTAATTTTTGTTATAATTAGGAGCTTTTGACTCCGAATCAGTTTTTATATTTGAAAAATAAAAGAAAAATAATTGCCTTAAAATAAGAACCGAAATGTGTATTTGAGAAGTTAAATTCATTTTTACTTATTTTTTATCAAAATTAGGGGAAACTACAATAGTTTAAATGTAAACTTAATATTTTTGACAGGTGTTAATTGGATATTAACTATACAAAGATAACTTAACCAAGAATTTAAGCAACATTTCAATTTAATTGAGAACTAATGTGAAACTGGGCGTAAGTGTTTATAAGTGCTTGATTTAATTTGAAAAAAACCAATTCAATTCAAAAATTTTATTTTGACATACACATAATTAATATCGCATAAATAAAGTCAGAAAAAATGAGTTAAACTCAAATTTTGCTTAATTTTTATTTTGACCAATTTTCCTGTCATATGATGTACATATATATGTAGATTTATTGTTATAAATAACTTATAGTAAACTGTCAAAATTAATAGCTGCCATATATTTGACTTTTTTATTTCAAGTTTAAGCTTTTGTTTAACAAAAAAATCAAATTTATCATTCGAATTTCCTTAGAATTTTTTCAGACACAGCGTGAAACTTTGTTTCATTATAATTATTATATTTTTTAAATTCTTTTCGATAATATTCCTCTAAAAAATATTTGTTTTTTTAATATAATATTTACTTTTATGCTTCAAACATTAAATATTTTTTAATATATTTAAATATATATATATATAGTTATATGTATAGTACATTAAATGTAAACAACACTTTTTTTCTTTGTTTAAATAAGTTTTAAATTTGTAATTTTTCGAAAAATTTATTGTTTATGACTTTAGACTAGAGTTTAATTACTTCAAAATGAAAAAAAAAACAAGATTTTAAAATGTTAAATAATGCTGAATTTTTTTTTAGCTTTTTATAGACCTATTTCACGCATTGCACGGTATAAGCAAGGATTCTGTAAGCATTCTTTAGGACCAAATTGTGGTCCTGGCGTACCACGTAATATCATTAAAGCTGATCTTGCAACAGAATGACAATCAACATTACGTTCACAAATTGAATCTGCTTCTGATAAATATTGATAATCACAGGCAGTCTGTGAAGTTCCCTAAAGAAATTATTAAAAATATTATTTAAATTTTGTATATTTTGTTTTAGTAAACAGCATACGCATAAGTAACAAAGTTGATGTATTCCACAAATTGGAAGTAAAGCTTGATTAATATCCCCAGAAAGTAAATCAACACTACGACAACGTTCTATCATTTTATCTAATAAAGGACATTTGCTTAGTCCTTGACCATGAATTCCCCCTGCATAATAACGTTCGATAATTGGCTCTAATTGCATTTCAGCTATTTCATCATCTGTGATATCATTATCTGAATCGGAATATCTTTGTAGATTATTTCGTTTCTTTTTGTTATTATCAATTGCATCATTATCGACTTCATTCCTTGAATCCTTTGGTTTAGTATCATCTGAACTATTAATTGAGTTCCTAGGAATTTTTTAATTTGAACTATGCTTTTAATAAATATTTTGTGTTAGTTTTATATTCTTACTCATTTGGATCTGGTATTGCCATTTCCTTTTTTACAGCAACACGTTTTTCGGCTTCAATTTTTGGTGTTAAGCTCTCTTTAGATTTGTTTTCATCTTTAATGCTATCACGAAATTTGCTTAAAGCACGACGCATCTTTTCAACATTGTAGGCAGTTGCAAGACGACCAACTACATGATCTTTTAATCGTTGAATTTCGTCCGGGTCGAAAATTCCTAAAATTGTAATAAAATATTTTAAATTATGAACTCCATTAAATCCATAAATTTGATAAAATGCAGAAAAAAGTATATATTTTTAGCCACATAAAGCTCACTACACTTGAATGCAAGAGGTAGTAGAATTTCTGACTAATGCAGGGGAATAAAATTTTGGAAAGTTTCACACCCTCGTGTGATACTTCCCAATAGATGTAGATAGTCATATTTTAAGAATAAAAATCAAAAATTTTAATCGTCCATAACGTTCAATATAAGTAAAAATAAATTTTGTAGGCTTTTTCCAGCGTACCACCAAAGGTAGTAACAATTAAAATTTTTTGTTTTTAGCTTTTACTTTTTCGATTATTTTCGTGATAATGTAAAGGTCTTTATTGTTATTCAAATTGTTTTGTATATTTTTACGGAGCAATGTATGGCAAAATATATTTAAAAAAAAAGAATACCTTCATGAGCTCCAGTATATTTAAGAGTTTCTTCAATTATCAGATCTTCAATGGTTTTCAGCTTACTGTCCATAATATTCAACTTCTCGTAATCTATTTGTTCTTTCTGCTTCTGATCATTTAAATTTGTAGTTGGTGGATGTGTGGTTGCTGGGCTAAAATTAAATTTAAATATAATATTTAGTAAAAATTTCTTTTGAAATTCGTTAGTTTTTGCGTTTTGACATATTTTAAATTGTATTGAAACCGTATTCAAAAGGTACATGCGCACCTACAATTAGTACTAAATTTATTTAAACTTTTATTTGATGACATTCTTTATATCCTTAAAACTGTCAACATAATTGCAGAAAAAGTGTAATTAACGATGGATGAATATTTAAAACACGGGAGTATTGAGATTCAGTGTTCCCAGTCGTAAGAAAATTCAAAGGAAAAATAAAAGAGAAATTTTTGCATCTTTGTGCTTCTCTAGGTCTCAGGGTATATATAAGTTTTATGGCAGATAAGACTTGGAGAAAAATTACATTTAATTATATTTATTTGTAACTTACTTGCTTTTCATATACCAATCTTCAGATTTTTTTCTACGATCTATACCAAAATATTTAGACCATTGAATTGATTTCTTTTGACGATTATTAATTTTAGGATTATCCAAATGCAAATCCTTTATAGAATTCAATTTAGTTAATTTTTGTACAGGAGGAGTTTCTTTTTCTTCATTTTCATGACCTTCTTTGTGTTTATAATCATGTTCAGTAGAATTCTCTTCTGATTCTCGTAAATATTCTTTATGTAAATCATTTTTTATTTGTATGGGATTATGTATATTCTCTTCTTGTCCTTTTTTCGAAAGATTTTCATTACTAGCAGTAGTTGATTGTGTAGACGGTACTTGTTTCATTGTTTCTGTTTGAGTAATTTAATTTAGTTATTAATAAACTTTAGGAAAAAGAAAAATAACTAGTATACCGGTATCAATTGAACGTTTTTTTTTGTAGTCATGTTGTTTGAAAAGTGATTGTAAATCTTTTATGACTTTTTCATCTGTACCCTTATTATTGATATTTTTTTGTTTGGGCAGTGGAGAACGTTTTGCAACTGGAAATCTTTTAGCTTGGACAGGTAGCCATGGTAGAATTGGATATGAACGTTTTTCACTTTGTCCATGATGAAACTCATCATTTATTGGAATAAAATTTTGTTTTTTTTCATCATCAAATAGTTCATCTTCAATTTCATTTTCTTGTTCTTGATATTTTTGCCATAAACGTCTTAGTGTTTCTTTGTATTTCTCTTCTCGATTTAGATCTCGCTCATGTTCTACTTCTTTAAGAAATTCATCAGTTAATTCTGGCTGTCCATAAGATAAGATTTGTTGATCTCTTAATATCGTAGGATTTAATTGTTCTAGAAAAATTAAAAGGAAAATTTTTGAAACAGTGTAAATAGTAAGAAATTGAAAAGTGTAGCAATTCTTTAAAATAATTAAATTGATTCTTGTTACCTAATTAATGGATAGCAAAATTTGTAGGCTGAATACTTGAATAAAATTATAATTGATTAAACACATGGGGAGGGGGCTTATTTATTTTGTAGTGGATTTTCTAAATGAAAAACTTTTCAAAAATATTGTTTAGAATTCGGAGCAAAACTAACGAAGATACAGCAGCAAGTTTTGAACATTGATTTTGTACATAACTTACTTGGTAATGTTTTTCTTAAATTTTTTAATATTTTTTACTTTAAAATAACAGATTAGCCGATTTTTTTTTGCAAAAATCACGTTTTTCACTTTAAAGTGTTCCTGAAACGTGAAAAATTGAAATTTCGAAAAAGCTTCTCAGCTTTACTTGAGAAAAGCGATTATCTAACGAAAGAACTTTAATTATGCGCCTAGTTATGAGGGGCACCACCATTTTACTTTTTTCCGAGACGCTTCGAAATAATTCATAACCGTTCAATATTGTCAAACAAAAAACATATAAATCTGAAATTAAATTATGAGGCTCCTTTGTATAACTTATACATTTAAAGTCAAAAAATAAAATATAAAATTAAATTTATGCTTCTTACCAAATTTTCCGTCTCTCTCACGAAAAAATGATCTTTTATTTTCATCAATAATGATATTATTATCATTCATTTCATCATTTAAATAATTTCTATATTCAGGTTCTTCCTCAACATCTCTAGCTAAATATTTTGCCAATAGCTTATTCAATCGTTGACGATTAAGATGTCCTGGTATTGCTGCTTATTATTTACACACACACACACACATAAAAAAAAGAAGCATTTTTTAGCAATAACTTCTTGAAATTTCTAAAAACTTACAATCATTCCAATATTCATCTTCTATTGCTGAATATCTTGATGGAAAATTCAAATTATTTCTTAATGCTAACTGTGCTTCCCGTCTATGTAAAGCATCAACTGCTCCCTGTAGTGAATTAGAAGCATGCTGTGCACGAAATTTTGCAAAAACTAATGCAAATACAAATAAAGGCAACCATTTTAACATCATGAGATCTAAAATTATTAATAGAAAACTAATTTGAATTTAATTTTTTGTTCTAAGTATATATACATAAAAACCTTTAGAACTGTTTTCTATTTTAAGATTTTAAATAGTTTTTTACTAGTAATTATAATCTGGATTATTTTGAATCAATTTTGATGAAAACTTAACTTTAAAAAATATGTTAATGCTCTTTTCTGAAGATAATTGTATCAGAAATTGTTTTAAATTCTATTTGTGAAGCATTTTTAGAACCCAAAATTCATATGAAATCTTCATCGAATAATTGAAAATGAAAAACCTCTGATGGGTTATAGCTTTGATTTGATTTTTTTGCAAATTTTTTTTTAAAACTCAGTTTTTAATGTAATTGCATTTAATAATTTCATAGATGTGCGTAAATATACAAAAAATAGTTCTGTAAAAAACTGAAGAGGGGTTTTACAGGACAAAGTATCATTCGACAAATTAAACAAAGTTGTAAGATTGAATTTATAATTAAACCATCATCAGGGATTCCACTTTTAAATTTATAAGAAAAATTATGTAAAAACTAGCAAAAATTTTTTCAGTTCAAAATTTAATTAAAAGAACTTAACGAAAACTGAAAAAATCTCTGACTATTCTAAAATTCGATTTTTTATATAACTTAATATATAAACATTTCTTAGCATAAATATGTAAAACTATTTTCTAAAATAATTTAAAAGAGGTTTTCTAACCCAAAATATTACTTCAAAAATTTAACCATGTTCAAAATTTTAATTTTAATTCAAATATTGTCAGTGATTTTATTTTTCCAGATAAAAAATAGCTCCATAAAACTTAATTCCAAAAGTTCAAGAAAAATTGAAAAAATCTCTAAAAGTTAGTTTTGATTATATGAAGTCATTTTCGCTTCTTCATCTTACTGAAAATGTTTAAAATCTTTAAAATGAAGCTAGTATTTTATTCGTAGCGTTTTTTAATACTAATTTCAATAGAAATTTTTAAGGATATTCTACAATGTATAGCAATAATAATCTAAGTTATCAACTTCTTTTTAATTCTAAAGATATTCAAGCTGTAACATTTACAAGTGCAATACGCTTCAATTAAGGAAAGTTATAAAACAACAATTGACAATATTATTATTTTTTAAATTCATTCTATAAATTCATATTTCACATTTTTGCAGAAAAAAAGGAAAAAAATTGTCATGAAATTAATTATGATCCATTCGAAATGTTAGGTAGGAATTCAGAAAAGAATTTTCTTTGTTAATAAAGTAGGGATTAGTAAATGCCATGAACAAAATGGAATTTAGATATAAAAAAAATAAATAAAAACTTAAATTGAAGGGATATGCCATCAAAAGCATTAGATCCATCATTTTAATGAACCATAAAATGTTATTTGAACTGACATTTTTCAAATATGAAAAGCTTTTCATGAAACATAAATTAATAAAATGTTGTTATTTGTGTATCTTTGTTGTAAACAAGAAAAGAGTTTTGTGTCAAAACTGTTATTTCCGTTTAGTAGAAAGAAAATATTTAAAATTAATATAAATAAGTGTAATTTGATTTGAATAACGTTGATAAAGTTGTGTAAATTTAAATTAAAGTATTTCAAAGTTTATATTCAAAAATGGATTTATTTGCAAAACGATATTTTATTTTAATTAGTAAATTTTTAATTGAAATTAAATCTTTTAGGGAAGTTTCTCGTTACTGTAATTGACAACCCTGGAGCTATTTTTGAGTAATCCATTTTACCATAAAGGCAGAAGATTGAAGGCAAATAAACTTTTTCGAATTTATCATTTTCAGGTATAGTTAGAAAAGCTTTGTAGTTATTTTTGTTTAACCATTGGAAATATTGGATTTTTTTATAAAAAGTGGATTTTTTTGTAATGTAATATAATTGATTTTAGAACGCCTTAAAGTAATTATGACAATTACTACCTCTTATTCTAACTTTATTTATTAGGAATCTATGCCAAAGCTTTTTCAAGTGAAAAATAAAACTTCACTAAGCATAAATTAAATACAAGGATGACATTCTTGACATTATAATTGTAGATTACTCTCACTCAATACTATTGACCATTAATCAATAATGTGAGTGCTTAAATAGCAACTTTTAATATTTTTCAATATAGATGATTTTGAAATGAATTTACTAAAAAGCTAGAGATAAATTTCCAGCATCCTAGTGCATCACTCAATAAGTACTTAACATCAATTTTAAATGCATATTTTTAACCAAGTTCAACCTTATCTCCTTGAACAGTGAAGTATTTATTCTAACGCTTCTCTAATTGTTCAATACCGATTAATTTTGGAGCTCCATAGTTTATACATACATATGTCAGACAAAGACTCAATGACTGTTGTATTAAAAAATACATTTTTAAGCTTGGATTAAAAAAAAAATAAAATATTTTTCTTTCTTTTTAGTTAGAAATTTTCTTACTAAACTTTTTTCTTAAGTTGGTAAGAGTGATGCAAAATGTAATAATTTCTTCCTGAAATTGTTTTAAAATTTAACCATTTTTCTTGAGATAAATTTTTAGCCTGTTTAAATATATAATTGTTAGCTCTAAAAAGTATCAAATATTAAAATATAAAATATTAAAATATTATTAAAATATTAAAATAGGGGTTTAAGGCATCACTAACTTACTGCGTTAACTTTAACAAAGTTTTTTGCTTTGTTATGAAAGAACATAAAGGACATCGAGTTCGAAAATCAATATAATAAGTACTATCATTGTATCTAAGTGTATCGCAACTTTCGTTGAATTTGGATGCTTCTAAATAAATAATATTTACTAATTAGGTTCAAATTATTCAAATGAACAATTTTGATAAGTTGGTTCTATAAGAAAGGAAAATAAAAACCGAAACGGTTGAATATGGCTTACATTTCAGAATTACAGTCTTTATAGCCCCACAGTAAATTTTGGAAAAGGACTCCATTGTTTTTTTAACTGTTCTTTTAGATCAAATTCACAAAAAAAAAAAGATTTGAAACCTTTCTAAAAAATTCAAAAGTTCTAAAACAATCCATTCAAACATATCTAAAAACCTTTATCTTTCAAAATGTACTTCACAACCAGACATGAAGCTCTAAAAAGTTGATAAAAGAGCTGATACGATAAGACTGGACTACACGTGCGGTTTTATATAGTTACAATAATTACGCATAAAACATTTAACTTTATCCGGAATATGTTGTTAAGTTGTAAAAAGTAAAGAGAAGTAATAAAATAACGTGTTTGCTGCAGTTGGCTGAGTTTTTTAATATGAATAAAAAACATTTTATTGCATTATAAACCATTATAATTTACACTAGTTACAAAAGTAGAATAGAAAAACGGAAAAAGAAGTAACATGCTGCCAAATACTGGAGACATATATAAAATTTTAAGCACATTTAGTTAATGTCCATTTGATAATTTTTGTATAGGAAGATAGGCGTAATGTAGTGCTGTGCCAGCTTTTTTCATTGCCGACACCCTGTTTTATTTCCTGGGCTTAGATCCTGAATGCATTTCAACTAAAATTAATTTTCGATTTTGAAATATGATAAGTTGAAGCGTCACTTTATATGGCTAATAATTTGTTTTTGCTACTCATGTACTTGTAAGCTAAGTCTAATCCTTTAAATATGTGTTTCTAAAACTACAAAGTTATTACAGTTACTGTTCGCTTATACCGGACTCTTATTAGGTACTAGTATAGAAAAGAGGCTTCCTAAAAATTATAATATTAATTCATTTCACTATTACCTTGGTGCCTGATATTTTTTGAAGGAAAATTTTATACTTTTTTATTAACAAATAAATTTCTTTGATTATGGGAGCACATACTTTGCTCATTGCTTGTCATACACATTTATCAAATCCATTTGAGGCGTATGGGTGTCTCCAGTAGAAGCTGAGTAATGTAGAAAGTTTTTTTTTTAGATTTTTCCTGAGTCTTCCTTACAAATTCAAAAGAACCCTATGACATTATATATTAATTTATGTAACAGCGCTAGTTTATTTTTCTATAATATTTTTATAAGTTCATGTAATATATTAATTGCATACCATGAGAAGTTTCTTTGAATTAAACTTTTTAAGAGCCCTAACAATAATAAGAGATAACAGGAGAAGTCAACAAATTGCAACAATGGAAAGCTTGGGTAAATTTTTAATTTTAATGTCAACTAAAAGCTGCAAAATAATTGATGTAATTTTTGATCAATTCGGAAAAAGTTTAAGTTAGTGAGGAATATAACAACATAGAAAAACAGGAAGTAATTGAACTTGTTACAATAAATTTTAAGCCAACTCGTAATATTTTTCTTCACTTAAATACTTAATCACTTAACTTGTTGATTATTTAAGAATAATGAAAATTTTCAATTGTATAAATGACATCACCTTAGCACATGCAATGTATGTGAGGATTTTAAGTCTTGGATTTTTTTCCTAGCTACAAAACTATTTTTATTTTTCAATTTGTCATGCTTCCAGTGGTTTTCCATGTTTGGTCTACCTGTCATAAAAACATAAAGTTTAAAAATAAAGTTAAAAATCATAGTCATAAATTTATGTTTAGTTCTAAAGCCAAAGTTTTCTTTCACAGAATTTCGACCTCATCATATTTCTATTGGATTGTAAAATGGAAATAGTTTTTATCACTTATTTTTTATGAAAAAAATAAAAATAAATTTGTTTATAATATATTTAAAATAATGCATTTACTTTGTCAGTAAAAATTTAAAAGGCAACCAAAGCTATAAAATTTTGATCATATAATCAAACGGATGTCCAATTACGTTCAAAATAATTTAATTTTCGGAGATTTCATAGAATAGGTTTTTGACATAATAATTGATTCAATCTGAAAATGGCATAAAAAATACAACAACTACAGAGGATTTTATAAATTTTATTTCATTTTATTATAATTTTGACGTAAGTATATATTATAGAATAGTAAACACTTGACAGCTTTTTACCTAACAAGGACTTTGAAATTATAAAACTTTAAATCTTTCACATGAAACTTTATCAAAACAATATATATATACTTATAAAATTTGTAAAATTATCCTTGGGCTTTGCTTAAGAGAAGAATAACACAGATGAAGTGAAATATGATTCGACTATTGACTATTTTTCAATTTTTTCTACAATTGAACATCTTAATTTTACTAATATCGGAATAATAAACTTCTTAAGTATTAATTTGGCAAGATGTAAAAAAAACCTGAAATTGATAATATATATAATTTTATAAAATTGCCTTGAAATTCCCAAAAATTTATTTTATAGTCAATTTTATGTCGCCCACATTACGAACTCTCTAAAGAAACACAATTTACTTTTGGCATGAGTTTCACTAGCCTAATATCTGTTTATTATTTTAAGTATTACGAGTATAATATAAAACAAATTAACATAAAAAATATTTGTTTCTTGAATTATCCTTGTTAATTAATTAAATTGTATCAAATTACTAACAATTTGGTTACTTAATTGAAAAATAGAAAGACATACCTACAGGTGATTTATAATAAAAGCTTCCTTTACCGAAGAATTTTTATCAAAATAAAATTCTTAGCACTTGTTAGTTACCTTTATACTATGTCACTTTAACACTCTCACTAATTAAAAAGAATAAAATTGAACCTTTACTATATTTAAGTATTAAATTTTCATTCTATTTATTTATTGAATTATCACTTTGGGTATAGCACCCGCGATAGCTTTTTCCGTAATGGCGACAACAAGTTGCTTAGCCTTTTTATATATTGTCGTCGGTTATGCTTAAAAATTCTTACGACGAAGATAAAAATTCTAAGGATTGAAATTCTACGAAATTTAATTTGATCAATATGCGTGCGCATAAATTTCGGGGACAAGGTCGAGCTTTCAGTATTTTTGTATTCTAGGAAATAAAAATTCCTTTGCCTTTTAGGAAAAATTCTTTCACCTGTTGCATTGTTAGTTTCATGTGGGTTTTATTTAATGAAATTTTGCAAACAAAAATTATTTATTTCCTATTATGGATTATAAAATTTATTTCAGATATGATAATAATTTAAATTTAATTAGTAAAAAATTTATCAGTCATGAGATTGTACAGCAGAAGTGGAAATACATTTACATCGGTTTTAAATATTTTATTAGACTCTATACATTGGTCATTTTTCAAGAAAACCAATTTACGGTGTTCACCATATCTCAGACTAGAATTATCTGAGATCACAAAACTAAAAATTTATAGATATAAATTTATTGTATTCGTTTGAAGTTGAAATAATGTTTATTCAATGAAAAAACCCGTCCCTTAAGGGGGGCGATATCTAGAGAAAAAATCAATTTTTTTTCCCATAATTGCAAAGTATGATATGTTAAGAATATATTGTAAAAAGGAAAAATTGAAAAATGCAATATTTATGGAGTTATTGTCAAAAACGTTTGGGGTTTAGGGCCCGCATACCATGCCTAGTCAGGTACAGGTGTACAGGTATAAGTAAAAAAAAAAACTAAGAAGTAACACTAGTGAGGATATTTGTACAAATTATTGAATCTTGAATCTTTTACAGTTTTTACTGTGCTATCTGAGCAGTAATGAGCATAACCGACAGTATTGGTATTGAAAGTTCAAACGCGATTATCTCGAAACTGTATCTAAAAAACCTGATCGTGCTGTAGCTCAAAAAGTTATTAATCGATTTGGCTGAAATTTGGAGAGGATTTTGTCTACAACATTATTGGAAGGATCAACTAAAAGCTTAGCGATATGACATGAATATGTATTTTTTTGGGGATAAAAACTGACGAAAAAATAGTCAAAAATCAGAGTCTTTGATTAAACAGCTGATATAAATTTAAGTTTTCTACTTTTTTAGAATTTTGTTAGTTTATCCTTCCGTTAAACAGGTCAGTAACTAAATAAAAAAACTTTTTTTATTTCAGATCAATAGAAAATTTTTTGCAGGTGCAGCAGTTTTCAGTGTCTTTGGAGAGGATGAATGAAGATATGACCTGTCGAGCCGAGCTGTGTTTTGCTTACAAAAAAACACCAACCTGTTTTTTTATTATTCAAGAATGTGATAAAATGATGTATAAATTTTAAAATAATCTAATTATTTAATCCCCTTGAAAAAAAATCATGAAAAATGACAAATTTTGAATGCTCTAAAGGTATCATCCCCCCCCCCCCCCCACATAGTGAAAATAATCACAAAAAAGTAATTTTATATATAGAAACTATGCATAAGAATTCAAATAAATTAGTATAAGTGTTTTGGAATGCCTTTGATAAACAACTTTTAAAACATTGTTTCGTGAAAAAGGTACAAGAGCTGAAGAGATTCATACATCAATAAATTCGAGAGTTTTGTCCTGATTGACACAACATTCTTAAGATAAAATACAATAAGAAAATTATTTTACAAATTATGACTAAAATTTCATATCTACATTCTTTTGGACAGCCAAGCCATATTAAATACCTTAGGAGCAGTAAATTTTACATATAAAGCATTTTGGATCTGTTATAAGAGCCTCCAGTGCTTGAGAGAAAAAAACAAAATAACATCAACATGGAGCTCTCCCCAAAAATGTATTGAATGCAATGAGGAGGATGTAAGAATGGCCAAAATAGGAGATCAAACAAATGAGACAAATGAGATCTACAGCTTATCATCCCCTACTCTATAAGTCTAAATCTGGCTCAGAGACTCTAATGCTAAGATATGGACCAATTTGTCTGGCTTAGTATACTTCAATACTTGTTCCGTATACAAGATAGAGATTCTTGGCGTGGCAAGGAATTTAGAGAAAATTTCCTGTAGAATATTGAAATGATTCAACATGGCTTACAGTTTTTTTTCACAATCATCTCTATAGGAAAATTAATGACTCTGAGATGCAGGCTCTGCTACAAAGTAGACATCTAGGGTTGAGTTTTACTCCCCAACATGTTTAGGGGGAAGCAAAAGAAATTGATCTCAATTTTTGCTCCTTTTAGTGCACTTCTACAACGAATACAAGTAAATCTCTTATAAAAAATGTGTATATCCTTTGAAACACAAATTAATTAAAAAAATCATTTAGTTTCTAAACAAACTACTCCTTGCAACTAAAACAGCAGTCGCTCTGTTTCTTTCAGTTTTGGTACTTGGATATAATCTCCTTTCAAAGAAATTCAGATTAATTGAATTTACTTTGTCTTTTTTGATTTTGTTATAACCAAATTTTTATCACTTTTTTCAATAATTTCTTTCATCTTTATTTGTAAATGTTTTTAACTTTAAAAAATAAATTTATTATTGTAATATCATTAGATATTTTACAATTTACATAATATCTAATTAGTATATATGTACAATTGCTTAGTAATTTTACGAAAAAAAAAAAAGAACACAAAAATGCACTTAGAGCTCAACAATGTGTTGAATTCCTTAATTTTTGTAGGTAATAATTTAAAAATACAAAATCAAATAATGACCAAAAAAATTTTTTTTATATTTTATTTTTTTTTATACTTAATTTTTGATAAAGAAAATGTGGCACTGACGATTTATTTAATTCAAAACCAAACCATAAATAATTCTGACATTTGATATTTACTAAAAATATCAGAAATTTATTTAATTTTTAAGATTTCGATGTTTCTATATTTCTTCTATTATTATCAGATTTTTCAACAATTTTCATAATTTCAGATGTCTCATTTGTATCAGATGTCATTTTCGCTATTATACCACGATCTGAAATTGGCACATTTTCTATATCCTGAGCATTAGCATTTTCTTCGGCAACTTTAACAAATGCACTCGATAAATCTCCATTTAATTTATTAATTTCCTGAGAATTTATTTCATACATAAAAATTTCAGGATCATTTTCAGTATTAGGATTTCTATAAATAAATATAATTAATAAATACTTAGATATAAAATATTTTGGGCTTTTTAAAAAACAAATTTTACCTAACAACTAGTAATATTACACTTTGTAAATCAATATGAGTTCTAGCTTCCTTGTCAAGCCAAGTTCTGAAATTTTCCCTTGACGGCTTCTTTAGAAGCTGTTTAAGACTATCACCTGCTATAAATTTAACATTTTTAGATGAGACAATATCACGTTCCTGTCTTCCTTCTGGTTCATTTTCTATTGATTCTTGTAATGTATCAACAGGTGCTAAAACAACAACACTAGATATTTTTTTTCCTTTAAGTTCTTCTACATCAGGAATTGGAAATTGTGCACCATTTACTTTCAATGGTAAATATCTATTATATTGTCTATCATTTATATCAACTGTTGGTAAAATACTAGAATCCTGTCTAATATATTTATCTGTAACACTTTTTTGATTTGATGAATCAAATCTTACAACTTTTAAATCAACATTTTGACCATGTGGTAAAGTTTTACTTTCTTTAGTTTTTTGAATTTGTTTTTCATTTATATTTAATTTTTCACCATTTGGTTTGACTACAGTCAAAATTTTATTTGATTCTGAAATTTGTGCTCTACCACCACTACCATAAAAATTAGCTAAATGTTCTGGGGGTAAATTTTCAAGATCAATATCACCAACTTTATCATAATCTAAAACACTTATTTGAGCATTTTCTAAAATTCCAGATGAAATTAATTGTTGTCGGAGATCTTCAGGTACTTCATCAGGTAAATCAATATGAAAACTTTTATTTGATTGTTTTGTTGTTGTTGTTTTTGCAGTTGTACTCTCAGTTGATGAAGAATATGTATGTTTTGTTGCATCATTTATAGAATTTGTTGGAAGTGGTGTTGGCAAAAACATTGATTTCGGTGGTAAAAATTTTGGATATTGTGTAACTGAAACACTTTGTGCGACTGAGTATTTATTTTGTGGTAAAATTTTAATAATATCCTGTGAATTATTTAATTTTTGTTCTAATTGAGCCTGATTTGTTCTTGACTGAACATCTAAATAGTTTTGTTGTTGTTGATGCTGATTTCTATTAAAATTTTGTACTGGCTGTGAATTTGGAATTATTTCTGGCTGAACACGATGAAAATTATCAATAAATTCTTGTTGATGTAAATAATGTGTTTGTATTGATGGAATTGGTGTAATAATTTGGATATTATCATCTTCTGATTGTGCTGTTCCTCCAGATCCAGATCCATGCTGTGGTTCTTTTGTACTACTCAAATGTGGCTGTGAAAATCCATTAATAACATTTTGTGGTCTTGATGTTGAACCAAAATCAAATTGTTGATGAGTAGTGGGAGGATGGCTAGTACTTGGACTATATTGTGATACATAGAGATTAGGTGTTATATTTCCTAAATTTGGGGCTGGTACATCCTTAAGAACATTCTGTTGATTTATATTAGGGGAATAGTCCATGTATACTAATTTAGTACTCTGGACATGTTTTTGTGGCTGTTGTTTTGTTTGATATTGTTGATTAGCTGGACCTATTGCTATATTTTCGGTTATATGTTGTTCAAATCTCGGAATCGATTTGTAAACATGTGAATCAGGTATAAAAGTTTTTACTATTTGTGATGCATTCAAATTTTCATTAGTTTGATGTATTGGCTGTTTTGATCCTTTTGGAAAACTATATTGCTCAACTTCAGGTATAAAATTTTTAAATTGTTGATTTGCAATAAATGGTTTATGTGTAGCTGAGTTCTGATGTAGCTGCTGATTCACACGGAATAATTCAGGCTCTTTATTTAATGGTAACTGTTGATAAAATGAAACATAATGTGGGTTAGGATTTACTGATGAAGGAAATTTGCTAGGTTGATTAATCGAAAAGTTTTGCTGGCTATGTTTTGGTGGTAGTTGTGTCCAACTATTAAAGATAACACCCACATTTTCTGGTTGTTGATTTGTAAAGTTTTGTTGAATAAATTTTGTTGTCTGTTGAGGTGGTCCAAATGATGATGGACGACTGAAAGAAGATTGTAATTGTTCTGTTTTTAATCCCTGCAATGGTATTGGCTGTGGCCTATATTTAGGTAATTGTGGATTTCTTAAATTTGTCTGTTGTTCTGGAAAATATGGTTTTTGATGGAATTTATATCGTTGATTTTGATTTTGTTGATTTTGATGAATATTTTTAGGAAAGTAACGTTGAGCATTATTTTCTAATTGTTGATAATTATTTTGAGCCTGATTTTGGGTTGACTGACTTTGAATATTTGTCTTAGAAAAATGTCGTTGAGCATTATTGTCTAAGTGTTGATGATTGTTTTGGTTCTGATTTTGAATATTTGCTTTAGGAAAATAACGTGGAATATTACTTTCTAAATTTTGATTATTAATTTGTGGCTGTTTATTATAAGACCTAAGTAATTGTGTGCCTGAATTGAATATTGGTAGCTGTTGATAATTAAAATTTTGTTCACTACTTCCTGGACGATTATATTGAATACCAGTCTGATTATTGTTAAATAAATTACTAAATGATTGTAAGAATCTTGGATTTGGATTTTGTTGATAAAATTGATAAAATGAATTCTCTGATTTAATAGACTGTGGTGGTAACAAAACACTTGATAGAGTATTTGTTGGCTGTGGTACTGCAACAACTGATCTTATAACACTTTCTTCATCTTGTTCATGATGATTATCATTGTTTTGAATATGTCCTTCTGAACCAAATGTTACACGAATTCCACTACTACTATGAAATTTTTCTGAATCTGGATGTATTATAGTTCTAAGTGTTGTTGTTTTTTGTGATATAGATGGAGCTGCTGTTATATGTTCATAAAATTCATCATTTTCTTTTTCTTCATGTTCTTCCTGATGAACTGATTGTGATAATGATGATATTGGTGTTTCAAGATAAATTTTATTATCTTTATCTTTTTTATAATTGACATAGAATACTTCGACCTTTTCTTTTTTCTTCTTTTGTATAAAACGTGGTTGAGTTGCTGGAAATGATTCATTACTCTCTTTAATAATTATTTCAATAATTGGTTCTGGTGGTTCTATATATTGGGGTGAATAAAATTGCTGATCTGCTATATTATTTGATGGTTCTGGTAGAGCATTATATTGTGGAACTATTCAAAAGAAATTTATTATTACTATATTAAAGTAAAGGTTTACATAATAATTTATTATTAATTACCATGATAGTTAGTTGAAAAAGATTCATCGGGACTTATGTACGCACGTGAAAATGGATAACGATTTGTTATCCTACGTTCAGCATACTTATTTTGTCCATAAGCTAAGCGACCAATATCAAATAAGTTCCTTTTACTACGGGTATCAGGATTACTACTGGTACTTTTCGAAGCACCATTTGTTGGATTTGTTTTTTCTGCTAAGCTTAAGGCAATAAGGACTGTTATCTGAAAAAAAATCAAAATATTTGTAAAAATTATTGACTTTAAGTGAGAATTTAGGAAAAGAGGAGCTTTGATAAGCTGATAATGTTAAAAGGAATATGAAATAACAACAAACAAATTTCACTTAACATATTATTTAGAAGTAAAATCAGTTTCTCATGAGTCCAGAGTAAGATTAGAGATCTGACCAAAAAGAAAATTAAAGCATGAAAAAATTACAAATTACCTAAAATCTATTCTGATAACATCGTAAGTAAATATGGTAATAAAATATCCAAAGATTATAAATGAGATGGCTTCGATAGTCATCAGGATTGGTTTAGAAGTTGACATAGATGGAGGGAGCTTCGATTTTAAATAATTTGTCGCCTATAACTAACATTATAAATTTCAAACTCTAGAGTTCTGTTTTAAGTGGATCATATTTTTTAACTAATAAATTAACTGGCAGAAGGATATAATTTTTTTTGGAATAGGGGGTGCAATGTGTTGTATGGTTATAACCATCTGAAAAAAAAAGTTATTGGGGATATATGTATGTCAGGAAAATTTAAATAACTGATAGTTTCATCTCATGGTAATTTTAAACTTTTTCAGCTAATTTTCAGCTTCGAATCTGCTCAAGAGTTTTGTAAGCGTTTTTGAATAACGCTATATTGGATATAATTCGTGCATACTTCTTTAATATATGTAGAATTTATTGTATTGCCCAACAGATTTCGAAATCAAGTCATGTTTGGATAGTAAAATAAGTATATCATAGATAAAAAACAGCTTTTGTGCTATCATTTGCCTTTTGCTGTTATTTTAATTTTGACTTGAGGATAATTTGGCACTGTTTTCTTATTTTTTGTTGGAATAATATTTTCATATACTTTTACCTTTTTACCTTTTGCATGTTTGAATTATTTGTTTAACCAGAAATTAATAGAAGAAGTGCTGCCATATATATTTTCCAGACCATAGAATTTTTGAGTAATCCCATAGGATAAGTAAGTAAGAGGTGTTACAAATTTGTGTATAAGCTTGTGAATATGCAGTGTATATCTTCCATTGCAGAAAAATTTTAATTATTAAATATATTTAAGATGATACAGTGCAAAGCGAAGCCTTAGAAAATTGTCAGACTTACTAATTAGGTGATTGATCGAATGTTATAATAATTCCAGTTTTCTCCAGATTATTATGTAAAATAATAGTTTTGGTCTTTGGCAATTTTAAGAAATTTATTGAATATAAAATTAAAAAGTAAAAATTCAGGCAGAGCACAGTAATAAAAAAAAAGAAGGTATTTTAATGAAATTATTTACATTTAAAATTATTTTTGTCTTTGTATAAGTCTGAATAAAAAAAAAATTTAATTCAATTTGCTTAATTGCAAAGTTCATGAACTCAAGTTAGAGGATTTGTAAAGCAAAATTTAAGTCTATAAAAATTTGTGAATATGTAAATTCCATTTAAAATTTCAGTTTAAAGGAATAAAATAAATCTTCAGAATTTCTGTGAATTTATGAACATTAGCCGCGCTGTAGAAAGCTTCCGCATTTTGTAAACTGAATTCCAGTAAAAAATAATTATTAAAGTAACACATAATACTAGGTTAGCATCATATATTTCCTCTATATTTTTAAAGATTACAGCCCACATAGGAAATCTAGGCTTGTAGCTTTTCAACATCTGTAAAGCACTTCAATTTATGTATATGACTAGATTTTAAAGATTTTAAAGATAAACCTTATTTTATTCATTAAAATCATAATATTTTTGTAACAATAATTAATCATGATAATAATATGATGGTGTTTTACTCAAATTTCAACTACTGGTTTAATTTAATCAAAGGATATATTATAGTTCAGTCAATTAATTTACAAAGAGAAGAACAAAATTTACAGAAAAAATATCAAAATAGATTTCTCTGATGATAAAAAAGATTTTTACTTTTGACACAAAAAAACCAAAAAAAAAAAAACAAAACTGAAATTACTTTTAAGCAAATCATATACCGCATACATTCTTATTAAATGAGACTCCTACTAAAGACATCAAAATCTTAATAGATGTTATCATTAAGATAAAAGATAAAAAAAAAGAATTATAAAAGCACCACAGGATAGAAAACTGAATTCCTTTTAAAGAAAAATTGATGTCAAATAAAAACGGTCTTGTTAAAGATATTCTCCAACATAATATTTCCAAATTAAAGCAATTAATCTTTCCTAAGACCAAAAAATTACAAAAGAAAAATAAAAGTAATCTCAGTCCTCTTTTGAGTATATTCTATGTAAATACATATCATCTAACTAATGACATTTTTGGGTTTTTGTGTAATCTGTTAATAAAATAAGAGTTTTAAGCCTTTTTTTCTATTCAACAAGTGTCTTTCTGTAATTATTTTAGGTAAATTGTTAAATATTTTGAAAAAATTTGCAACTAAATTTGACAATTATAGTTCCGGGTTAAATAATTTTCAATTAATTAAGATTACTTGAAATACATGCACGTAATTATGCCGCAATCGTGAAATTGAAGGCGTGTTAATTTATTTATAGATATTTTCATGAAATAAAAGAAAACCAAAGAAAAAATATTTTAGCGAAATTTACGGAATAAAATTAAAGTTTCATAAGTAATTAAAATTTTTAATAGTTGGTTATTTGCTGAAATATTCTATAAGTTTTGAATATTTTTGCATACAAATGATACTTTTAACAATTGGAAAAAATAGCTATGACTAATAACATGGTAATTTCTCTAACGAGTATACTCCAAAAACTCTTTAAAATTCTTTAAAAAATTGCTGGTTCTGATATTTTTCAACTTATCTCGGTGCTTGAATTGAAATAAATTTAAATAAATTACCAAAAAAGAAATACATTTCATTTGTTTTCTGAACTGATTTAGTACAAAATATATAAAAAAAATTTAACACAAATAGAAACAAAAACTATGTGCCAAGTTGTAAATTTAGCAAATAAAATTATTCAAATTTTTCCAATACCACAAAAGGTAATTTTTTTGTGCTAACTTTCTCAGAGTAATTTTACAAAATTTTTGCAAAGAAATTAAATAAAAAATTAAAACAACGATCACCAATCACTTTCACTGTGATTTTGCGCAAATAACAACAGCTTTCTTTAGGTAGTCAGTCATACAGATAACATTAACCCAAGTCATCTGTTGTTAAGTAATATTATTTGCTAAATACGAAGGTATCTCACGTTATTAAAAGTAGTAAAATATTCATTGCTTGACTTTCAAATATGATTTAGCTTTAAAAATCTGTGATATTTTGCAAACGACAATACTTAAATACTGTATTACCTGTTTATATAATAATATATCCGCAAAGATTTCAGCAAATGATAGTCATGCATACCGATTGCCGAACGAAAAATATTTTCATTTGAATTGCATCCAAATCTAACTTGGTTAAAAAAAAAAGTGAAAGTAGTTTTAAGGATTGTCTTAAGATGTTAACCAGACTTTGTGGTTCATCAATCATCAGATAATAGAAGATCAGAGTTAATATAACTTTTAATGCTGGGACTAACATTTAAACTGCTAGGAATAAGCATTGGAATTGAAATCGAATTCTAAAGAATTAATCCACATTGAAGATTGAAAAGAAGACAAGAAATTTGGTATATGAAAACTTTTCAATTTATTTGACCTTTTGTTAATAAATTCTTATAATAGAACTCTGTCATTTATATTGGACAATGGAACAATTATAAAGCATTTCTTATGAATTACATAGTTCTTTAAATTTTGAAAACTTCTTTTTTGTACTTTCAGTATTTCAAAAAAATTAGAGCTTTTGATAAATAACTTTTAATAAATCTAAAATCAAATGATAGTTAATTACTTCTTTTTTGGATTATATGGAGAGTTATAGATTAATATAAAAATCTAAATTAAAGCTGTTTTTTGGCTCACGTCAAAGGTTAGAGTAAAATATTTAGGTCTTTATTTAATTTTTACCTCAACTAATTCACGCTGTATCACATTTAAGTATTAATGTTAACCGTTTTTTATGTTCTTTTGTGTAAGAAGTAATGCTTAATGAAGTCTAAGGTAGTTTTTAAGTAGAAATGATAGAGTATCTTGGCTAGGTAAGAAAGCTGCACAGAGATGCACAATTGCTTTTTGATTATGAGGAGAACAAGGCATCATCTCACTCACCATTTGTCCTGCAACGGGAAGACAAAGTTAAATTTAAATATTTTCTGGCTTTGGCAAGACAACTAGGAATGAGTTTTGAATAATGGTATGGCCATTAGTGAACACAATAGATTAATCATAATTAAAGTGAATTATGGTCCTCACTACTAGTACTGCTATTACTTTTACTTCTACAACTAATACTTCTATCTTTTATGTAAGATTTTAAGTTTGCTGAAACATCCAAGTTAACTTTTTTCAGCTTATTTTGATAAAAATCTTTTGTAAGAAACAAAGATTTATAGCTTAGATATTCTACGGGATAATATTAATATTTCTCTCTACAGCAATTATCACCTGAGAAGAGGTTGGCATTAATTTTCAACAATTCTCTTTACTAATTACATTCTGGTGGACCTGCTGTTTTTTAGCATTATTAAAAATAAATTTCTCCATACATGCTTATGTTAAAAGTACTGAGCACTTTCTAGCTAAGTGCCAAGTAACAGTACGAAAATGACATTCAGTCATTAAGAGCGTTAAGGATATTAAGTATGAAATCTGGATGAAAATGGAACATGAAATTAGTATGAAAATGAAAAAATTTAAGGATATTCTTCATACTGAGTTAATCTTGAAGTTTATTGCACAAAGTTAAACTTATTTAAGTCATATTTTAAAACACATTTTGTTAGATGACGGGGGAGAAGCGCTAGTGTAGGATGTTTGTGTAGCAGTTTTACGTACATATAACAACTAAAAATCACTAATCTTACCAGAAGGCTGTTAGAATTCAACTATCAAAAATATGTTATAAAATCACTTATAAAAAAATTATATTTATTACTTTTATCATTTTAATATTACAAACATTTGATCCCTATTTCCAGTACGTAAAATTGTAATAGTTATATAACCATAATATGTTACAACTTCTCAAAAGTCCTCAATTTAACCACTTAAAGTGAGAGTTTTGTATTTTTTTTTATTAAAAATTATATTGTTTCACCTTTATTACATTCACTTTTTGACCACACATGTAGTACAATGTTTTGTGCGTGCTTTGGTTTCTTCACCTAAAATTGATCATATGTAGGCGGTTAAAATTTGTTACGCCTCCCTACAAGAAGTCCAATTTTGAAACAAAACTCTTGTTCATTTAAACAGAAAAAACAACAGATGAAAAGTACTTAGTTACTAATATCTCATATTTAATTAATTTTAAAAAAGTACTTGATTTCTTTTTTTGTAGTTGTTGTTGGTGGTCTTGCTTGTGGTTCTGGTAAATATTATTATTTTTGGTTACAATTCCTTGTTTTGTTATGCAACTAAATAAGCTTAATTTTATATGTTTTGTTATAAAATATAAAAACTAAACATAAATAAATCTTGTTTCATTTTGAAAAAATTTATTAAATTATTTTGTAAGCTATTTGTAGATTTTATGCATATGATTTTATAGTAAAAGTATTTGTAAAGAAAAGCACACTGTGTATACACTGTATTACACTGACCGTGTAATAAAAAGAAGGATACTTACTTTACTCTACTACTTTAACTTAAATTTTTAAATGTATTTATTAAGGCGCCCATTCATTGTAGCAAACACGGCCAAAAATATTAGGTAATGGCTTCAAATCCTTTTCTGTTTTGTTTATTTCTTCACTCAATTTTTACTTTCGCAATATGTACTTTTTTCTTGTTGTTTTTAGTCAAAAATATACAATAGCACACTTTATTACTATCGGAAAGTAGCAGAAAGTATCAAAAAATGAAGGAAGTGGCAGGTAAGAACACAAGGGCAATTCGTTGGCTTTGGTACAACTTATTACGTTTGAAACACGTTTTGTAAACGTCCTAGTTACTTGTCAGTTACTTGAATTATCACAAATCTTTCAAAACATACAATATTCGAAAAACCAAGATGCTCTTAATGGTACTAAAATAATTTCCTTAGCCTTTACATTATGCCTTACATTAAATTACAAATCTTCAAATATTTTATATTAAACTTAGTTGTTATTTTTTTGTTAACTAAGTACAGCAAAAGAGAGCTTAGGTTTCTGTAGGACACAGAAGGAAAAGAAAAGTAAACAGAAATTAAGTTGAATGACATTCCGCTCAAAAGAAATAACATAAAGTTTAAAGCAAAAACTTGTACTGTTAAAATTTGATATTGTAAACAATTAAAATTGTTGTTTTTATTTATTGAAAATAAATCTTTTTGAAAGTACCAATAATGAAAGCATTCCATTAAAAAGATTAAAATGTGTCTACAAAGAAAAAATCTTTTACTTATTAGACTAAGATGAATGCTCTTCTCATTGGACAGACAATATTTATAATAATGATGAAAATAAGTGAAAATTATTTCCATTAAAAATTTTTAAAGAGAAATTTGATTAAAAATACTTTAAAAAGCGTTAAATCTGAGGATTGAAAAGAATAACTGCTGAAAAAGCTATAATAACCGTTTTACAACTGTATCATTTGGTTTAAAATATATAGAAATAACCATGCACCTCAGATCTTGAGGACGACCAATCAATAAACCAATCTTAAACAACGATGTCCTTAGTTGATATAATTTATAGTGAAGCTATTTAAAAAATTATTTTTCAAAGCTTAAAGCTTCTACGCAAAGCAAAGAAATTGATTCCATTTCAAAAAAATGAATTTGGAATAAACCAACTACTAACAGGCAACGTCCAGTTTTTGTGGATAAATTTCATTAATTTGCTAATAGAGTTCATCCTTTTGGGAATTGAATTGATCCACAATAACAAGTTTTTTATATTTATTTAAACAAGAGGATATAGACTCAGTCATGAATTTAATAAAAAAATTACTATTCAAAAAAAAATTCATAGTTCTCTCGAAAAAAGATTTGAGATCAATTTTGAGATTGGAGCCTTCAGGAACTTCATACACATAATATTATATGAAAAACCTTTAAACTTGTTGAAAAGAGTACTGGAAGAAAAATTGGGTGCTATTCTTATTTTCTGTGGCATAGTTTAGGTTTTTTAAAAATTTGAAATTAAAGACGAAGAAATTTCAATTAACGAAGAAAAATTTTGCGTGAGCAGTATAAAAATTTGATAAAATAATTTTTGATATAGATTTTAGCCACATTCCGGAAATTATTTTTCCACACAGAAATAAAATGAAAGTAGTTCCATCTATAAATATTCTTGACTTGGAAAACTTTACTAAGCCATTAGCATAAGTAATGATTGGAATAAATGGTGAAATGTAAATTATTTTTGAAACAAAAACAATAATGTAGAGTATTTTGTTAGAAAAATACTTAAAAATATTGTAGACTCTAAGGCTGCAAAGTTGTTGCAGTTTTTCAGTATTATAAGCTTTGATGCAAAATAAGTATTAATACTTTTCTACACAAAACGCAATTTATGTAACTCCTTTTTAATTGAAAAATTTTGTATAGATTCACAACCTATGAATCTTTAAAAAGGAAGACTCATTGTATGCATGCTTTCATATAAAATCATATATTTATATGTTATATGTTATATGTTATGTTATGTTATGTATATGTTATATCGTATATCGTACAGTCAAGATGGGTTTTTTTGCATCTGAGATTTTTCATAGCTCTGAACACATCATACAATGACTGCAAAAGATTTCTAGAAAAAGGTTGGTCATCTCATAAACTACAAAGATTATATGTTCAACTCATCAAAATCACGATAGAATGCAGTCTTCTGACTGAATAACATAATGAAAAAAAATAGAAATAAAAAAAGGCACTACTGATTTGGGATACTAGAAACTTTGGAATGCCGAACTAAGGTACCTACTGAAATTTAAATTTCAAAGTTGTCGTAGATAATAAAATTTAGAATTTTGGTTTTCTGAACACTTTTTAAGGACTGGAAAAAATGTAAAACCAAATTTTTTATGGAAAGTGTGAAGTGCAAAGCTGCTTGATGTGTACATAACCTTTAAGACGGTTTATATTAGGAGTTTAACAGTTATCAACACATACTTCCCTTCAGTTTGATGAATATAATATTTCCTTAACGTATGCATGAAGTACACCACAATTATTTTTTATTTAAGTCAGAAAATTTAAAATAAACTTGGGTGTGTTTTCTTAAAAAATTGTTGGAAAAAATAAATAAATAAATAATATTGAAAACACTAAAAACAAATCCCCCTATGTTATTTTCTTTATAAATATTATGTTATTTATAATGTAAAGAAATGTAAGGCTTCCTTGTTTTTTCTTTGGACATCCGAACTCAAATCCTCAAATTTTTCCCTGAAAGGAAAAGTACAAGAGGAGCAATTTAAATCTAGTCCACATCATATTGCTAAAAACAAGCATATCTTTTAATTGAATCATTGCGATGTAAGAAGTTCGGTAACAAAGATGACGTAAGAATTACAAATCAAGTTTTAATAGTTTGAAAATGGTTCACTGTCAATTAAAGATTAAAAATTTGACCATTTACAATTCAGTAAAAAATTGCAAAAAAACTAATTGCGCAATTGAAAGACTTTTAATTTAAGTGCCGAAATGATTGACACTTAAAAATGCTATTACTTAATTTAAATTTATTCTGTTATATAAAAAATAGAAAAATATTATTTTAAAGGCAGATATTTTTAGCTTCTGATTCAACTTTAATTTATAGTTTTTTATTTACACAAATTTGTAGCATTTAAAAGTATGAAATTTGAAAATAACTATAATAAATATAATTTTGTTTTTAGCTAAATATATCATTGAAAATTAATAACTACTACCAACTAATAATGTTATAATAAAGCTAATAATGAACTCATGGTTTCTTTAACTGCCATGAATGAACTGTCAGAAAGCAAATTTTTTGCAGTGAAACAGAAAAATAAATGAATTCATGGAATTTTTCATATGCAATGAAAGAATCATATTCAGATTAAAATATGCCCGCAATGAATTAGTTTTCGACTTTTGCTAAATGCTTTAATGTTAACTTTTCTGACAAAAAAAAATTTACCGGGGCTTCATCTTTGCCATTTTTTAACATACAAATTTTAGTTTTAGGAAATATTTTGTGGTTTTCTGTCATTGAATTTATTATCGCCATCCAATAAAATTACAATATGATTTTATTTCTTTAAATATTGCCAAGAGTATGCTAAGAGAAGAACCTAAAATTAGCTCAAAAAAGCAAAAACCGAAGAATATAATGGAGGTAAGTCCTTCACACAAAGTATCGAGATCAAACTTTCTTAAAGCAATGAAAAACAATTTTTAATCAAATCAGGGGGTAGAAAATTTTTATTATTATTACGTGTTTTTAAATTTAATGTAGACTGGAGACTTGGAGACATCTAAAGACTTAACAGAAACAAAAAGAGATCCAAACAAACAGAAAAGAGATTTATTTTTTAGCGTATGTGAAATTATTTTTGCCATAACTTAAAAAGGTATCATCAACAAGATATTGAGAAAAGCAAATAACAATTTTGTTACCCAAAAAAATTGTTGCTATTTTCCACTTCATCATTTCAAAATCAATAGATTAATTTACAAGAATTCTTTAAAGGCATGTATTACAATTAGTAAAAAAAAACAACTTATTATTCAAAAACGTAATAAAGCTTAATTTTTTAAAAAGATAAATGCCAAAAAAAATAATGATGTGAATTCTTTTATTTCAAGGTCAATAACGATAGTTCAATTTTCATCTATAACTTCATGATTTCTTAACAATTAACCTGTGTCCGTATGAGTATTTTTTTTTTGTTTTTCTTTTTTTGTTTTGAAAAAAAAGTTGAACAAGTATAGACGTAAGATTAATTAATTTAAAATGTACTTAACAACTCAAAAGACGCAATATCATTGAATAATTAGTTTTAAATAAACAGAGATGATTTGGCTCATAATTCTTCATTACCATAACTGTCAGTATTTGGCTTCCATTTGATTTAAGGTTTTCCGCCTCTTGCTTGTTTTTGTAGATAGATTTGAAGGCAAGCAATCAGTGCTTAGAACAATTGCCTATTTAGGTTTTTGAATAAGAGTTTTATAAATATTTATTTACTAGGATAACTGAAAGAAAATCAAATTCAAATATATATGAATAAACCAGTTTTCTTTAGGTTTATAAAAATCATGAAATATATTGCGTTTGGAATTGTGTTTGTCTTGCAATGAACTTAAATAACTCAATATTAGACCAAAAGTCTGTTTCATAAGCTAAGAAGCTAAGAAGCTAATTAGTAGTTTGAGTTCCAGGGAGTATTGGAAAAGTCAAACTGTCAAAGAATCCCAGACAGCGAAACCATTTGTTCTCTAAATAAGTACGATAAGACCCAAGTACCCAAGAAGACAATTGATAAGGCACCATCAGTTGTCCACAATGTTCGAAATGTGCTTGATTTTCTTAACAAAGCACGTGATCATGCTGCTTAGGACTCAAATCGTTAAGCAATATTTTAAGCGATATACAACATTTAAAAATTTAAAACAAGGATTTAGTTAAGCAAAATTAAGCAAACCAGTAAAATTGAAATTATTCTTGAATGTTTCCAATCATTTTTAAGAATACTTCAAAGGTTTTCTCCAGCAGATTAAAGCTAATAAGATGGCAAATTTCGGTTTGTACAGCACTTTTCAAAAATTACAGTTTTTTATTATATTTTCTTTATCTACTAGGTACAATTTGAAAATGTTATGTCAACGTTTCAAGACAATCAGGTCAAAACTCTCATAATTATTGACACTTGAATCTACCCCAACTTTTGTACGTTTTTCAGAGTTTAAAACTTTAAAAGCGTTTTTCTGGAAACGACGTTTAAGAGTCCGTAATCATCGGCATTGCAAAAGTATTGTACCAAATCATTTGAAATTTTACAGTTACTTTTTGTAGATAAAATGATACCATTTTTTACTTTTTATACCACTCGGAGAGTTAAAAAATGATAAAATGGCGGATTTTTTTACCTAAAATCACTGTTTTGACTTCAAACGACTACAAAAAATATTTAAATGACAATACTAATTAAAAGAAGATCGTCATGGAAGGATAATTAAATAAGTTTAGTTTTCTGATATTTTTAGGTTTAGATATGGTGATCACTGTTTGCTTTGCCACTAGCTTATTTCTAAATATTTTTATACAGAAATTTTAACTCGTAACATATTTCAATATGTTTGTTTCAGCCATATCTCTGAACGAAATTCATAAGAAAAGTATTTTTAGTTTAGTCTTGCACTGACTCTAGCTCTACTGACCTTAATTCTAACAGTTCTACGTTTTAAATAGTAAGCTCATTGCCTATTTTCTTACAAGCCTAGATTTGTATCACAATAAAAACTATATATAAATTATTTTTCAATTTAAAATTATTTTAATTATATATATGTATGCTACCAAAATAATTATGTTTTCACTTCTGCCGTGTGGTCTTTTTTTCATTAAAGCATAATATCTTCTTTATAAAATTATAGTATAAAATGATATTTTACTTGTAAGAAAATTTAAATGTGGACCATTAGAAATTTAAGAAAAAACTTTATATCTGATTTTTTAAATCACCACAAAAAAAAAACAAATAGTAAAGAATTCCTCTTAAGGAGTCACCTTTAGTTCCGCACAGTTAGTCATCTTATTAATAAAAATTTCTAACCATCTCTAATGAGATGCTTCTTAATGCGCTAATAATTAGATTCCACCCAACTATTTAAACACAATCGACAATTTACTTTGATGTAATCAATGTTAGCCATTTAAATAATGCACTAAAGAAATTTTCTATTGAAAAAAATAAAACTTTCTGCTTTTATAATACTTTTTATTGAAGTATCAATTTCAAATATCTAAGAACTTTTTAATAGGTTAATCAAGAGCTACAGAAGCTCAATAAATGATGGAAGAAAATAATTAATTTCACCTTTGATGGACCATAAACCACAATCAAGTGGATTTGAATAGTGGCAATTAAAGAGCAACTGAAATAAATTTCATGGAAAATTAGTTATGAAAATTGTTTTCAAGGAACAAAAGGTTTTGGTCAATTGCACTTAATTAATAGTGAAGTCTACTGTCAAAAGCGCCAAAAAAAGTAAAATATAAAAACAAAAATCACATTAAGATTTTGATTACTTATTGAATCCAATTGTTCATGTAAGATATGTGTACCTACAACTTAACCTTTTTTTTTTCCTTAAAAAGTAAGTAAAAAATGTGTTTACTGTGCACAGCAGGTCTTAGATCTGATTATGCCACTATTGTAACCTACTGTTTTGGTTGAGCAAATCTTTCATGTAAGTAATTAATTGCTTTTGTACTTAATGATTACTTAGGAAGGCAGTAATAAAGTCTAAATTGTTGGTTGGTTGAGGTCCAAATATTTAAATATAAAACATGATAGATATTAATACTTAACCCTATGGTCCTTTTTTTTCCACTTTTTAATAAATAATACAAGTTAAAAACACCACAAAAAACTATACTAACAAACTAGATTTGTTTTTAGGATCTTGAAAGTTACAAAAGGTTACTGATGTCAGCTTCTGTACATATACATATTACAAAATTAAAGTTTTCTTATTTCAATGATTGGTAATGGTGCTATTTGCATCATTATTAGAAATGTATAATATGATTTATATATTCAGCATGAGGTAATTAAAGAAGATTTCATATTAAAATGAAAAAATAAGGTTAGGAAGGTTAAAATAATAGTTATCTAATTGGAGAAAAAAATTTTTACAGTTGAACAGCACAAAAATCATTTATAGTTAAAGAATAGTCTTTTTTTAATTTATGGTCTACTAAGATTTTTCTGTAGGTAAATTGTATCAATCTAAGAGGATTTTTTTGGTGAAAGTGAAACTATAAAGAAAGAAATTGAGCCCTAGGCAGAATCTTTAAATTTTGGAATGTAAAATCATAAAAGTTTTTTACTAGCTGACAGTTACGGTAATTGTCTTAAGAAAAATTATTTTCAAAATCCTAATTTCCGTAAAAAAAAGGTAATACGAGCTAAAGCTACGCACTAAGCAATTTTTTAAATTAATTAATGGAAGTATAAAAAGACCGATCGATTTAATTACATTATATTGATTAAGAAAAAACGTGATACAACACAACAAGGCTTTCACTATTACAAAAGATAGAACTTAACCTAGAAAGATAGATCTGTCAAAAATAGCATATCAATATGTTAAGGTAGCGTTTCCATGTCACAATGTATTTTAACACTTCCACTCATTGTTACTGGAAAGGCAATTTTCCTTTTTCTTCAAGAATAATTTCATCAAGCCACATAGGTATTCATGACATGTCCTTCAGTGTTTTCTTTTATTTTAAACACCCATTTATTATCTATTACTTTTTGTTTCTCAGGTGCCCTTATTAAGCTCCATGTATTATTTTTAATTAAGGAATTATATTCTTCATCCATGGCATTCTTCCACTGCGACCTTTCTGCTGACATTATTGCTTCATTATACGTTTTAGGCTCTGTTACAACTGCTGAATAGCCTATTTCAATTAGACGATCAGGCGCTTTGATTTTCTTTCGAAGATTGTATCGTTGATTGTCGCATTTATTTTCATTATTGTTATGAAATTCATTCACACAATCTTGTGAATGCAATGAAACTGTGTTATCTCCATGTTCCAATTCCTCTTTGTCGCTTGTATCAGTGTTGCTAACAGATGCTTCGTTCTTGCTGTTATCTCGTATCACATACGTTTGTGGATTTGCTTCGCGAAAACAAACATCACAGCTTAAAAACACCTTATTTGTGCATGGGTCAAATAGTCTAAAGTTCTTTGTAGTGGGTTCAAAACCAACTAAATATGCTTTCTTTGCTTTTGGATCCCATTTTCTTCTGTTGACTTTAGGAATTTTTGTGAAACATTCTGTACCAAAAATTTTTACATGACCAAGATATGGTTTATTACCAAACCATTTTTCATACGGTGTGCTTTTGATACAATTACTGTTTGTTGTTCGATTCAGTAGGTATGTTGCTGTTCGTACTGCTTCTGGCCATAGATGTTTTGATAGACCACTGGCTATTAGCATTGTTCTTGCGCTTTCTTGAACTGTTCTGTTATCTCGTTCAATTCTACCATTCTGCTCTGGAGTGTATGGTGATATGTATTCTATTTGAATGCCATTGTCTTTTTATTAGCACTGGGCCCATAACCTTTTAAATTAATTAATGGAAGTATAAAAAGACCGATCGATTTAATTACATTATATTGATTAAGAAAAAACGTGATACAACACAACAAGGCTTTCACTATTACAAAAGATAGAACTTAACCTAGAAAGATAGATCTGTCAAAAATAGCATATCAATATGTTAAGGTAGCGTTTCCATGTCACAATGTATTTTAACACAATTATTAAATCAATTTTTATACTAACGCAAAAAATTTTTGTTTTTTATTGGGATAAATCAAGGATCAGTTAAATAAGAAAGCTATGGAAGTATTTCAAATACAAATTTTTTACTCTGTATTTCAGAATTTTTTAGACTTAACTAATCCAGACGTCTATTTATACCTTTCTTCTGTAAGCCTAACCATTTTGGTTTCATGTTCGTGCTCTTTATTTTGAAATTCCATTACAATATCCTTAAAACATTAAAAAAATTAAAGAGTGTTAGTTATACCAAAACTTGAATAGCGTCTTATATACACCAAAGAATTATTCACCAATAATTTGCCAGGCTTAATAACTATTACTGGATACAAAAAATCTATAAAATTTAAAATTCGATAGGTATATTTGTATCAACGGTTTTTTCTATTAGTTTTGCTAGCTGTCATCCTGTTTCTCTTCTTTTTTATGTCAATACTTGATTTCTATTATATTACTTTTTCTTCATTTTTAGGAGCATTTTTTAATTTGGTTGAGTTGAAAAAAATAGATCTTTATATCTAGTTCAAAGTATTTTTCATAGGTTCCACTACTCTTTATCAACTTTCTGACAGTCTATAAATATCATGTCAGAAGAAAACTCTATGTTTAAAAGAATATTTAAAGAAAAATATTTTTATAATCTTGTTAAATACTAGCTAGCAGCATTTAATTTATTTTGTAATCAATGATTTTGAATGAAGCAAAATTATTTGTTAAGTCATTTATATAATGAATTAAAGCTTTTTTTGCATTTAGAATAAATTCTAATTCCATAACGATTCGGATTCCACGTCTTTGTATTCTGTCGATCTTCCTCTAAATTTTTCGTCTTATAGATAGAATTCATTTTCTAAGCATTCAAAAGCACTTACGAAAAGTTTCTTCACTTAAGTTTCGGTAATTTCAGCAACAGATTTCTTTGAATTAAAAATTTCTGAAATTTTAAACATAACTCACTGAGGATTCCTTTTTTTGTGAAGAGACGTATTTATTCTTATTATTCTTCCACTAATACAAATATAAATATTTGGCACAAAAGTATTTTAGAGCAATCTTGATTTTTATTACTTTTATAATTGGGGAATCGCGCACAAATACGAATAAAAGTTTTTTTGGCGTTTTAAATTCAGTTTTTACTGTATTCTTTTGGAGATTTAAATTAATGTACGCATTCCATAGTGGGATAATGTCTTATGCTCTTATCTTGCATATTTTTTGATGAAATCCGTGAATAGATCAGCTTATCTGTTGACGTGTTGATTCATTGTTCGCTTTTATTGACCATGATCTGCTTGTAATAATATTATCCTCTTGTTATCCTCTCCCAAGCATTATGATGAGTACCAAATTTGGAGGATCGCAGGAGCACATTTATCCGTAATTATTGCAATAATAAAGACTCTTCAGCCAACTGATATGTAAGTCAAAACGATTATATTTTTACAGCACTAAATTTTATCATGTTAGGAATCGTAAAATTTTACCTTGAATAAAGTCCCGGTGAAGTAAATATTTTATGGAAAATAAATATCAAACATTTTCTTTATTGATTATATTGGTTAAGTGAAAGTTTGAAAAAAGGAGCTTTGAGTTAAACGTGCAAAAAATAATACTTACTAAAAAGAAATTAAAAATTTTATACAAATTATATTTTAGATAAATCTATCTTAACTTACAATATTGATTATTGTGATTGTATTGAATTTCATTGTGACATCAATAATTTTATTGTTAAACTATTCTATTAAAATTTATAGCTACAAAAATAAATAAAATAAATAGACGTCAATAGAGTTGCAGAAAATTATCAAAATAAAAGAAATTTCTATTTTTTCACTATCAATTCAAGTACTGAAGACTTTCTTGAAACTAAGACTGAATAATGAGCACTCACTTAATTGCAAAGAGCCTGATTAATTTTTATAAATATCAACTTTAGTGGACAAAGTGAAAGTTAAATCGCATTCTTCACTAAACAGAGAAAAAAAAACAAACCCACCAACAAAAAAACTCTATCAATTAATTAAAATATTTACATCGTAGATTAAACAAAATAAATTTAAGGCTCATACTTTATGCAGGCATAGACATAAGAGCTTGTATTGAATTGTAAAAATTAAATGAAAGTCATAATAAAGAAGATCATAGTTGGCCAAATTATGCAAGATATAATTTTATTGCCGGCTGTCTTATTAGCATTCGAAGCAATGATTAACCGAAATTAAATGTCGTTTTTCTTTTGCTTTTAAATATATAAACTCTAAGAAGAATTGATCGTTACCTTCACCTGAATCATTTTTATTTTGCAAACAACCTGTTTACAATTACTTCTGCAATTTTTCGTGCCATAGATTTTTAATTGCATCTACTTTGTCTACTTACGCAACATTTTCTTTAATGCTACATAGTCGAAGGTAACTATCACTTTTTTCTTCTTTATTTTTTGTGCAGAAGTGAAGGTTTGCAAAAGGTATAATTCCAATTAACGATCCGTATTTTAAATTTTAAAATTTAATGATTGAATGATGTCTGCAATTATTTATTTAGTTCTTAGGTAAAAAAAAAAACAAAAAAAAGCATTAAACATAATTGAAAATAAAATACACAAAATTAAAGATTATTTCTTTATTACTTTAAGCCTACGGCACTTTTTTATTAAGATAAAAAAACAATGAATAAGAGGGCTTAAAAAGTACTTAATGAAAGTGATTTTCGTAAAACTATCCACAGTTTTATACAAATATTAATCCAAAGTTTATTTTAGCCCAAATCTATTATTGGTTTAACTTTGTTCTGTTTTTTCTTTTTTAAAAAAATTTCAAGTGTTTACAAGCCTTTGATTATGTAATTTAAGTATAATGTTCTTCATCAAATAGTGTTTACAGTCCATTTCCTGTCATTGACTTTCGAGGAAGTAGTTACATTTGTAGTACCCTTCGAAATTATGAAATTGGTTTTTATTTTTATAATTTGTATTTTCTCATCAAAATATCATAAAATAAGACAATAACAAATATTTCTCTTTTATATCAAGATCTGACTGAGCTTTACAATGAAAAACCAAACATTTTTTTTCGTATAGATCACAGAAAAAAAATTAAAATGAATTTTGGTAGGTAACTGAATTTAAAAGTTGTATTTGGCTTTTATTTTTCCTCTTCTCAACTATCAAATATTTATTGAACTATGAATTATATAAATTTAATTATTTTTCAGAAGCAAAAACAGCAAATGGTTAGCATCCAATATACTTAAAATTGTATTGCTTTAGTGTATAAATAGCATAAATTTTGTCAAAAAAATTGTATCCACTAAAACTTATTCACCTAATTTATTGCAAATATTTACAGGTTGTTTAAAACCCACGAATACAGTTTTACGATATGTAAGAAGCACAATTTTTAAGCACAAAACTTAATTTTCTTCTTTAAACTTTTTTAATATATAAAACTCCAATAAGAATTTTGTTTTATAGCCCAAAGTGTATGAACCGCCATAATTCTAACCAACTTATTATTATAGTAACATTATTTATTACTAATTTATATAAGCAGTTACCAGCCCTAAATTTACGAATTTTCTAAGCTGAGGTAGATTTTTTAGTAGTATCCTTTTTGCAATGTTTATACATATTTTTAAAAAAGTTAAAAAACAAATATAATGTGTTGGGTTTTGTGACAGAGATATTAAGAAAGCTATAACGAATTTATAAACTGTACTAGACTACAAGAAAATTAACCAAAAAAAAAAAAGGGTTTTCTAGGCTAAATTAGAATCACTGAATTCGAAAATGATAAACATTTTTTGTTTTAAAAGAAGCGTTTTAGAGATATTCTAACAAACTTGTTTTATAGATTGTTTTTCCTATATATGACAAAATTGATATTGGTTATTTTCAAAAAAAGTACTGCTATATTATTTTGATAAATAATAATAAATTTTGATAAATAAATGTATATAATAAGTACAAATTTAGCAGTGTTACATATGATCAAAGTCTAGAAAAAATTTATTTTATACACTTTTTGAAAATAAAACAATTTTTTTTTGTTTTTCGCAATTGAACAAATTTTAAATTCAAAGTTCCAAATGAATATTGGAATATCCTTAATAATTACCGTACATAAAACTTAAATACAGTCAACTGGCATAATTAAAAAGTAAATATAGTTCCACCATATTTTTTAAAATATTTAGATACTGGAATCCTTTCACTTTTTCATTTATTTTAGCAAGAAGTTTTGGTGAACATCATGAGTAATCCTCAAAATAATTTTATTACCTCTACCCTAATTTTTCTGTTTGTATTTGGGATTCAGTCATTGACCTTTCAAGTTATGTAAAAAGTCTTCCAATTTTTCTTTCTACTTATGCGTATTTTGGTTGAGTCATTTCAAAGTACATACTTTAAAATTGAAGATCCTTTTTCGTTTATTTTTAGCAAAAGTCAACATTGTTTGAAAGTCCTACACATTAGTCAAAAGTTTTTAGTTTCATTTTGTTTTCAGCTAAGGAAACTATTGAACATTTTCGCATTTTTAAGCATTTATTACAGTCACAGTCATCGATGATGACTATTTTGTACTTTAAAATTATCACTTTATAGAAAAAAGGTGGGAGTATCTTGTCAAAAGAAAAAATTAGTGTTTTGGCTTGAGTTAATCGAAGTTTAGAACTAATTTCAAAAACACATTCTTGATGAAAGATAAAAATTGAGTAAAAATTTTATTGAAATTGTGAATGGTATATAAAATTGTGCCAGTAGCTTCTTGGAAGTTTGGAGAGTACAATTAGGACTGGTAGTTAAAATTTCTAACTTGGTTCTAGAGATCAAAAATTATTAAAGCTATAAATTTGATGTTACTAACATAATTCATAAATTTATATTAGGGTCATAAAACATTTTTGATTTTACTATTCATCTTCAGATCCTTTTATTATTTTTATGTGTCTCTTGAAATATTTTGTTTAGCTTTACAGCAAATTTAGTAAATGCTCTATTAGTGGATCTAATCATTTTTTAGAAATCAAAATAAAAAACTAAAATTGTTCATAGAAAATTTGCTATTTATATTTTTGTATATAAATAAATTTTTAGATATATCCAAGTTTTTTTATTAAGATTTTGGATAATTGTTCTGAGAAATTCAATGAAATACTGTGATGTAAGGAGTTAATATTAGACAAATTTGAAATCAATTGAAATCTATTTCAAATGCCAATTGCAAGCTTCTAAAGAAGATATTAAAAAGAAATTAAATAAAAAGTTCTAATAAAAATTGAAATACTAAAAGTGCTTAAAAATTTAATGATGACAGAATAGCACCAGAACGAGAAGAAAATGGTAATATATGTATATAAGATGTATATCTTTTTTTACGTTTAATAAAAACTTTACAAATTTAGGTAACTTCAAATTGCAATCAACTCTACTATAATGACTTATAATACTCGTATTACATAAAAAGGCTGTTGATATTTAATCAACATTCTAAGTAAAACTAACCAAAGAAGCCGAAAAAAAAGAATAAGTAATTTTTTAAGATCAATAGAAATAAAGGTCAAGATGTTTAGATTTCATCCATAATCTACGGTTGTTTCTATCAAAATATCTCTATAAAGCATTTGACCTTCTCCTTTAACTATTTAAGTGTTAAGATAATATTTATAAATATTTTTGTTTTTTTAATACAAAGATTCGTGCATCGCAGCTTGATGAACATTTTTGCTTGTTATTAAACTTTCTCTTGATATCTTCTAATGCTTTTATTAAAAAAAAAGAAGAAAAAAAACATAATTATTTGGTTTATTGACATATAATGGTGGTAGCTTCCGTAAGACCTTTAATTCGGGCGTGAGACTATTTGTGACTAAGTTTTTAATTTGAATTTGGTACTAATATTTCAATGTTATAATTACTTAGACTATACAGCAGCTATAAGATATGTCTCTATGGTACCATAAACAAAATTAAAAAAAAGACTAATTCATTAAGTGAAAGTTAGTTTTTTAATAATAACAACAACAAAATAAATATTAAGTTATTGGAACTTACTTATGTGTTTGTTAGATCACGACCCAGAAATATTATTATTTCGTTTCATGTCGTTAATAATTAATGAATTAAAATATGATAATGGAAGCATTTCCGTTTTATTAATAGTAATTTTTGACTTCCCATAAATTAATAAAAAAATTTTTGTTTTTTTTTTCTTGAAAGAATCAAAAGAATTTTCTTCTATTTTAATTTTACTGCTTGCTGGCTTAACTTAAAATAATTTGTATAGAAAATTTTTCTAAATCCATTTTGAAAAAAATTTAAAAGTAATTAAACTGCATACGTTTCCATAATATTTCCAGAAAGTTTTTGCAATTTTTCTTCCAGAATATTACAGCAAGAATCCTACATGCAGTTCCCAAGTACAAAGTATTTTTTCTTGATTCTGATTTTAATTTCTTTTCATGGATTTTTTGAGATGAGAATTTAAGGCGAGAATTTTGAACTGGCTTAACTGGCTGAAGCAATGATAATTTAAGCTTTCCATAATTTGGCGTACATGAAACTTCAGTTCAATTAGCTGGCGATCGAAAAAGCACCCAACACTAACCTTTATAGTGTTATAATGATCAGTTTTTGATCTGCATGATGATTCCACATAATTTCAACAATCTTCAATATTATTTTATGTTAATTACAAAAGCAACTTATAGAATTAGAAGATAATTTTTATGTTCATCCTTATAAAAAACTAGTTCCTTGAAACTCATTAGTTGTATTTAAAAATATATTAAAAATTTTTGGAACTACATAAATTTAACTGAACTTTCACTTTAAAAAAATACTAAGCCAAGTAAAAGGATAACAATGGATAATATGTTATTTATAAATAAGATTTTCTTTTACCATTATCTCCAAATATTTCCATCCAAACTATCCTCTAACCATATCAAGATTATATTTTATTTTAAAACATTGAAATCTCACGCTAATCAACCAATCATTAGATCTATATAAATGCTATTGTGCTTAGTAATTTATTATATTTAATTATAAAACTAGGCTGGACAAGTAAAATTAAGCCCTTTATATATTTCAATTTGGAAGCTAATTTAGTTTCACTTTCATATTCAAATTCTTTGCTGTCGTGATATATTTTGATAGAAATCTTGAGCATTTTAATTAGTCCGTTTAGTCATCTGTTCACTATAAATTTGCATATTTTTCTGAAGATATATTCATTAAATTTGGGGATAAATATATAAAAATACTTCACTCCTCTTTTGATGGATGATTTTAGTTAGACTTCATCATATTTTAAAAGAAGAACGATGTAGTTAATAAGATTAGTTTATTGGATACTGAATTACATTTTTCATAGGCAAATATAATCTGCTTATATAAAACTAAAACGCTTTTGGTTTCCTATCGATAGACTACGGATCTACTATAAAAAATAAAATGATAATTGTCTAAAATGTTTATCTTATGTTTAACATACTTTGAACATTAGGAAAATTAAAAATTTTTCTTTAGAATAATTAAAATGTAGCGTCTTACACATAACCCAACTTTATCAATTTCAAAATATAATTTAATTTATGTCTGAAAGACTTTATTTCTTTTATAAATTGTTTCTCCGCTAAATTGTATCGAGACAACATTGTAAAAGTAGTTCTACCAGCAATATTTATACAAAATCTGGAAAAATGTTGTTGACAAGACGTTGCTAGCGTCTTCATAAACGATTTTTTAGCATAATCTAAAAAAAATTTTAAACATAACATGAAAAGTATGATGCCATGAGGCATTGAACAGTACTTCTGTTAGTGTTTAGGCACGTTTTATTACACAGGACAGTTACTAGGCAAAAAAGAATTCCTTGCAACTGACAGTTAAATTTTCTTTGATTGTAATGTTTAAAAACAAACAAGGTATTTTCATAATTCACCTGTCCCTGGCATTTTATTTTTCAAGTAATATAGTAAAAAATTTATCGGGAAACATGATAGATTTTTTTATTAATTGCAGTCGTTACAAAAACAATTATTACTTTTAATATTTAATAGAAATCTAGCAGACTTCAATTTCCTATACAACAAAATTATTTAGAAAAACCAAAATTGAGTTTGTAAAGAATGTAATACTTTAATAAACAAGAAGTTACTTATAGTTCATTAGCATAACTATTTGTTTGACGTGTACAAACTGTGTCAAAATAGTACACCTTGTAATTTTTCATTGCACCATTTCAAAACACAATTCTTATTCAAGGTAGAAATAATGAAAAATTTGAAAAGCAAATATTTTTGATGTCATCTGTTAAGCTATAATCATTTCTTTAGATAGCTTTTTATTTGACTGATGTAGTGAAATGTTAATGAGCAAAAAACACAAATAAAATTTGAAGTCATTTCAGTCTCTATTCTTAAAAATGTCAAATAGAAATTAGTTTTGAAGTATTTTAGTGTGTGTACTACAATAACAATATAATTCCAATTATATTTACTTCATTTAAGGCATATATCTGATTATTATATAACCAATTACTCATACATCAAAGGGTTTTGCACTATTTTCGTAGACTGCTGACGTTGAAAAAGTACTGTATTTCTTATTATTTAATTCAGCAGCAAAAAGCGATTGTTTTTTAAATATGTTGATTTTAATAGTCAATAAGTTAAATTGGAAATACATGGCCTTAAATTTTTTTTTGTCTAATGATTGAATTGCTACTTTTAAATGACAAAATCTAATTTTTGTCATCCCTTTTAATTTCATAGACTTGAAAATGAATTTTATAGCAGAGAGTTTCTGTTACTTAAAAATCTATTACTACAGCTTTGTTGTTTCTTTTTTTTTGCATTGAACTATAACGGATCAATACATTAGCATATATATCAAACGCTACTAAAAAATCGCTAAAATATAGAAATTCCAACAAGTCAAAGAAAACGAAATCTTAAAATTAATAAAACAGCACCCATCCAAAGTATTAATCCTAAGAAATGCGAAAACTACTGCAAGCGGTTCCATTTAAGCTTATGATAAAAATAGACAAATTTTCTTTAAGTCTATAGACTGATAAAAAATCTAATAATGTTAAAGTTAGTTTAAAGGTTATATCTAAAAAAGTGGACAAAAGCAACAAATTAATAAAATTGATTATTTGATAATTTATAAAAACTTAAACTACTCAAATCGTATAAATCTCAAAAAACAGACTACTAAATGAGCTAAATGAAAAGCTATGATTTCTGAGAACAAAAAATTTGTAAGAAAAACAAATAAGTTACTGGAACAGCTACCAGTAGTTTGGTAGTGGAAAAACTACCAAACTTCTAAGTGCATCAAAATTCTGTAAATTCACAAAAACTCACAAGCTAATAAAATTTTTGAATTTAGTAACTAATAAAAATAACAAAAAATAACAAAAAACGTAACAAAAAGTCAAGATAATAAAACTAAACTGAAAACCGTACAATTCCCACAACAACAACAATAAAAATATATAAGACTGATTTTTCTTTTATCATTTTTTGACAATTAAAGGTAAATAGAAATGTTTCTATATTGGAACTTTTTTTTATTATTATTGTCCAAGAAATTAGTTTCTAGCAGGAAATAGAAAAAAAAATAATAAATAAAGTTTGAAGCTACAGAGATGCGTTAATTTGACTTTGACTAAATTAGTAAATTCCGTAAATAATAGACGAGAGAATCGATTTCTATTATATTTAAAACATTAAAAAGTTACATCAAAAGATTTCATTAAAAAAGTAAATAGCAATCCATATTTGTCATCAAATGTAATTAATATCAAGTTTACCGAATTGGAAATATCTTAATATGGTGGTATAGGGTTAAAGATTAGGCATGTGTATACCAAGAATTTCTATTATATTATAGATACAATGGATATAAATGAAAGCTAATAAAATACCTAAAGGATAGCTAAATTAAACCAGCGTTTAATGGTTTGTATTTTGAAATTTCTATTATACTAAAGGTACAGAAAAACTAATGCAATATTTAAGCTTCGAAAAAACTAATTTAACGCACAACACTAAAAAAATTGAGTAGGTATTTTTTTAGTAGTATCATCTTATTATAGAAAAATACCACTTTGCATTTTTAAATATGAAGTAGATCTTATGCAACTTTATGAAAATGTTCAAAGCTTCATCACATGTACTAGATTCTGATATAATAACTCATTTATCGGCAATGAAAAAAAAAGAAGCATAATCAAAAGACGTTAAACAGAGCTGCAATGAAAATAAAATAAAAATTAAATTAACAATTTTTGCAGAAAAATATTTTAACTAATTAAGGAACAAGCAGAAATTATTTGCCTTGTATTTAAATCGAAAAATTTTTGATATTTTTAATTTTATCCAAAATAAAGTTTTGCAATATTATGGCATGATTATCATGTAATATAAATGTGCCAATACATTTCTTTCATTCTAGTCTCATTTAGAAAAGCAACAGCTGTCATTTTGATGTTTTCATTTTTATCAGTAAAAATTAATGTTAAAAAGTGAAATTTCTTTAATATATTTTATTTAAAACACTTCTAACTCCAGATATATGTGATTATCCTTGTGCCACATAAAATTCAAAAGACACTTTAGTCAAAATAAGTCTTAAAAAGTGGAATTTCTTTATAATTTGCTTTTGACTTAAATGTCCTTTAATCTCGGCCCGGCTAACTGGATATCACATAAATCTGGATTTAGAAGTGTTTTAAATAAAAAATATTATAGAAATTTCACTTTTTAACATTGATTTTTACTGATAAAAGTAAAAACGCTTTTCCAAATGAGACTAGAATGAAAGAAATGTACTAGATTGCTACTTATGGACCATGGTCCATAATAAAAAAACAAGCCCTTACTAAGCTTAACTCCTCATTTTTTTATAATTAGTATTAATTTTTGTTTTATACAAAAAAATTTAACCATTGCTTTAAAAAAGTTGTGTATGAGTGATGGCATGGTTAATGGCATGCATGATCACATAATGTCCTCAGGCTTTTATGGAAGTCAACAACTAGTATAACGTTATTTTGAAGTTTTAATACCAACAGAGTAGCGTAATTTTTGATTATGAGCAAAATACGGGCCAACTCACCAATGGGAAAATGGATTCTAAAGACTGAAAGTTCACAAAACCGTTAAATACAGCTATTAGTAAAATATAATATTGAAAACATTAGAATTCAAAAAGATTATTTCCTTTTTGTTATCAAAAAGGCAAACGTTACAAAATTCAGCCGTTGTTTAGAAATTTTTGGGTTTTTACAGCTAGGCTGTTAGCATAGTTCGTGCAATATTTTGTGGTCAGACTTTGTACAATTTTTAGCGGTCAAAGCGTAATAAAGAATAGACACAGTGGATACGTTTTCTACAGTTATCAAACTAGTGATATGGTGAACTGAAAGAAATAACAAAATTAATAAATACCTAATAGAATATTAATTAAAAAACAAAATATAAATAATATAAATGAGTCGCTCAGAAGCCAATGTGGATAAGTCAATTTTTTCATATTTTCTTATTTTTGCAAATTTCAATAGAACAAATAAGATATTTCTTAGTCTGAAAAGGATTTACTCCTATTTTCATTTTTTGTTGGTCAAAAAGCCCTTTTTTTAATAGCCTCCGCATGTGTTATGTATTATGAATGCATTAAGAAACATTAAATTTCTCAGTTTGGATTTTTTGGACTTATCCACATTGGCTTCTGAACGACTCAAATATCAATAATAATTAAGAAAATTGTATTATTAAAATTAAATCTGAAATGGAATAATTTTATATACTCGTATATCACAAATTCTATTCAAAATTGGTATTCTGGTAGATTAGCTAAATTATGAACAGATAGATTTTATACCGTTTTATACCGTCAATTTCAAAATAGGGTCAACTAGATTTTCTTAGTATAAACCCACTTTAAGTATTTTACCATAAGTACTAAAAAAATAGTATTAAATATATATATATATATATATATATATATATTTTAAATTAATAAATCATAAAAATAAATTTAAAAATAGGTGTCTAGCACCAAACAAAAATAAATACATGCATACTTAATATAAATTTGAAAAAATTTAAAAGAAATTTTTAAACCTAAAAAAACTTTGAATGTTGGGACAGATTTCATAAATCGCATGAATACTGACGACTACTTTATATGCAATTGTGTGCAATGGAATGAATGTCATTTGTCTCATAAAATCAAAAAACAATTACATGAAATTGCTTTCATTATGCCTCAAGCTTAATGCAAACCACTTAAATATTCACAGTATTCACTAAAATAATTTCAAAGTTTTAAGTCAGCTTTCATCCTATTTTTTATCAGAAATAACAATTTAACTAAAAATCCGTCATATTTCTCCAAATTAAATATATTTTTCAAAAATTTTTAGTTGTTTTTTATCTAGATTTCATAGTAACGAAATTTTTTACACAAGGACTTAGTTTACCTCCATGACAATATATTATCCTTTTTCTTTAATAAAAGGATATTTCATATTTTAAAGTAGAGAGTATATTTTCAAAGATTAATTACTAAAACAGAACCTTATGAAAGTTTAAAGAATTCAAGGATTTAATTAAACATTTTTGATTTTCTAAAATTTTATTTAGATGACTGTTAAGTAATTTTCTTCCTACTTTTAAAAGTTAAAATACAAAAATACAGACCAAATTCTATTTAATCATATCTTTAGTAATTCATAAAGTCAGACCGAAATATAAAAATTCGAATAATTGAATAACTTTTAAGTACTTTAGATGCACTTTCTTTAAATAATTAAGGGCTTCATTGAATGAATTAAAAAAGTTTTTCTTCTTCTTTGAATCAATCATATAAAAAAGTCTTACCTTTTTTGCCCTAAACAAAATTCTCAGAAAAGAAGTAAATAGTTTCTATCATAATAATTCAGGTTAAGTACCATGTCCATCTTTAAGGTAAACTTAAGTACTTTAATCTTTAATTTAAATCAGATGGCAGTTCACGGAACTACTTAAAAAAAAAAAATTTTCATAAGATTAAACAATTTGGCGAAAGTGTTATAATTAATTAGAAAAAGCGAAAGAAGAAAAAAATGCAAATTTAAGCTCTTTAAGATGCTTACCACTAAAATAATTCTCATGGTAGATAATCCAATTTGCAAATTTATATATGTATATCTATATATATAAATATTTTTATAATTTTTTTTTTTTGTTAAGTGAAAGGAAGAGCACACGGCACACTATTGAAATAAAGTTTCACTTTAATTGATAAACAAAATTCCACTTTTTAAATGTATGTCAGAGACAAATATGAACCGGTCAGCTTTTTAGCGCAATGAAGATGATAAAACCACGATCATCTTAGCACTTTCATGGCGGATGTAGTTCTGCACAAAATCATATTAGCAACTTTAATCTTACCTAAAGTAACACCATAAAGCTAAATTAACTAAGTTTATATATCAAATTAAATTTCAATAGACCTACGCCCTTAAGTTTATAGAAAAAAAGATAAAAACAATAATAAAACCAACAAAAATATACACAAAACAATAATATAATTTTATGTTAAACAATTTTAACCGACAATAGGTAAGCCAGAAATAATTAACCGTCTTTAAAGCAGAATTGATTGTGGTCTACTGAATGCTCAATTTGAAGACTTCCTGAAGATAGGTGTCTCGTTTAGCTCCCCAAATAGAGCGCCTATATTAATCCCTCTTCAGCACACCTGAAGTGAAGGTATACTTGCCAAGTTAGTCTGTGTTTTTTACTTGTTTTTTGTTTTTGTTTTTATTTTTCTTAGAAATATCGTCACTTTGGTTAACTTTAATTCATTTGCCATCTTCGCCGGCTATAGCACATGCTATAACTCATTATATATCATATATTAGCTTACTAAATTGGTAAAAAATTAAAAGTGGTAAACATAGAAAGATTATGAAAACTTTTAATGTCATGAGTTATTTTAGTTTCTGACAGCAATTGAATAGGAAAAAACTGATCACCTGTCATTGGAAAAATAACAACACAGAAACCAAAAAAACACAACTTAAAGCAACGATGAAAGTGTATAAAGTATAATTGTTAGTTTTTTTCTTGAACAGACAGACATTGGTCTTATTTGCAAATTTTTATTACGATATAACCTGTGAGAAATGGTTCATGAAATTTATTTTTCTTTTCCACTTTTTTCTGCAAAAATATGTTGAAAGATGAAAATAATTTTTCAACTGAATTAATTTTTTAAAAACTCTACAGATACTCAAAATATTTAATTATTCAAGTATTTAATATATTTGCTCAAAACTATGACGTAAAATTGACTATTTAGGGACAATTTTATACGGTTTTCACAAAATTGGGAGCTGTATATATTTTATATATAGCTTAACGGTAGATCGGGTAGTTAGATTTTTTACTTCAAAATCAAAAATACGTTTATAGTTTTTTACAGTTTTTAATAAATTTTGTTTTAATATTAAATATGAAAATGATCTAGCCCATTTTTGGTGACAGACTATTGATTTGTTAATTTTCAATAGAATTAAAATTTTAAAGGGAAAATATAATCAAAGAGTGTGTGTAGATACTGAAATTATTAGAATAAATTATAGACTTGTTTCCAAAGGCAAGATTCTGTCTTCGTGACAAGTGAGAAGTGAGAATAAAAAATATACTTTGCATTTTTTTTTCTTGTTTTCATTCCTATTCTCCCATTTTATGAAAATAAGCAATTCTGTCTCACAGATTTAAGAAAGAAATGCAAAATTGTGGATTAAGAATTTTTATCTTTCATTTGTGAGAAATTTTAATGTGAAAAATATCGTTAAAGATTTGTAATTGTAAAAAATAGTTTATTTGTACTTTTTATTATGTACCGGTCTCTGGGATGATATTCTATTTAATACTCTTCCAGGCTTAAGTATTATTAAGTTCTCGACTAATTTCTGTATCCTTAGAACATACCTCAATCTCAACAAGGTACTGATAATTTTTCTTATATTTTTTTGAAATTTTTCTGATGATTAAATTAAAATCAGGAGCTTTATTTATTATTTTCATTTACTTCAATGGTCTTTCCTTTTGAGAATTGAAAGATCCAATTTTCTTTTTATTTAAGCTAAAATCATCCCAATGTCAACTATTGGTTGTAATATTTAGTTTAGATACTCCGCAAATCTTAGTTTTTCTTTGGCTATAAGTTTCTCTTTTCCCAAATTCTATCAACATTAACAAGAAAATTCTAGTGGTGAGAAAAGTTCATGACACATATATTTAGGAAATGCGATTTTGCAACCTATCGGCGTATTACTTTTAAAGTAAAATTATTTTTTATATCCGAAAACGGTAATTAATTCTCTTAACTTTTTAAAAATCACAATGAAATATTAAAAATTCAAAATTTCTTTGAAGAACCATTTGTGTATGCTTTCAATAAGTTTTAGTATTCAGTAATTTATTTATTGTAAATAATGAAATTTCAATAATTTAAACAGAAGGAGAGATAGCAGCAAAATCAGGAGGATGGACTTTCTACATTGGCTAGTAATTATTTAAAGAAAAACGTCTAAGAATGTCCCCAAATCATCACAGAAGCTTTCTATACCAATGAATTAGGATAAAAATGAGTAAGTTTTTCCAAGTTACTCATGTTCCATTCCTAGCATTTTCAAAATATCGAAATAATTTATGGGAACTTTGCTTAATTTTACGTTAATTTAAATTTATATATATATCAGCTTAAGGACATTTTTTGACTATCAAATTTGTATTTTTTACCCAAAAGTTTTAAATTTCAATTTCTTTCAATTTCCAACAATCATTAGGATTTCAGTGAATTGGATTCAAATTTAAGTGAAAAGCTTAATTAAAAGCCTTTACTAACAGTTCATTTCAAGGAAAGATTGAATATCTGTTTATATTTATATTATATTTAAATAAAAGGGTATCTCAAAGTTCAAAAACTTTTAAGTAATGCTTGATAAGTGTTATATCCGGCAATTCTAAGTAAAGTGAGAGTTATGTGGCTTATTATGTAATGATTAAAAACCACATATTTAATATTTCTTTTAATTATGACTTATTTATATGATTTCAAGAAAAAAAATTAGACAGCTCTTCAATTTATTAAATTAAAACTATTAAGTGTGAAAGTTTTGATTGGCATATTCAACTTTATTTGGATTAATTTAAAAAACATAATCCTAATTAAAATATTTCCTATAATACATACAATTATTTTATAACTGTCAACTGTGTTTATAAATTTTAAGGTAAAATTAAAATAAAAATTACACAAATAATAATTGCATAGCATAAGACAATAGTTTATTTAAATGAACGGAATTAATTACATGCACGAATCATTAAGAGATATTTTCAAAATCAACACATGTGAGCTCTGTTACTTTATAATATGGCAAAGATAAGTTACAGCACTGTAAGATTGCATCTAACAAACAACTGGTGGTCTTTGTTTTTTCTTTTTATTTACATAATACAGAAAGGCTTAATTAATAATGCAGTCAACCGGATGGATTTCCTGAAATTTACTTAATTTTTTCTTTTATTTTATTATTGTCAAAGATATTTCCTAACACATGAAAGGCATTTAATAGCTATTAATATAAATATCAAATTTGTTTAATATATAAATATTTAATGAATATTAAATGAATGACCGGTCTTCCAAAATTCATTCAATAATTTTTAAATAAAATAAATGAATTTAAAACCATGTAATTCAATCGATAAAATTTATTTAAGAAGCTGAAACTTTTCAAAACTTAGATTCATTTTATTTAACCGGAATTGGGATGTATTCAAATAAAAAATTTTATCGAACATAAAAGGATAGCTACCGTATTTGTGTGTATTTAATTAGTTAAATCGCTTCTACTTCCGCCACAAGAGGCATCACTTGTACTAAAAACTATAAATATCATATATCATAAAATTATTTAACCATTAAAAAAATTGTATTAGCAGATTTTTGTGAAATTTTTTAATTTATAAAAAACACAAAAGCAAAAAATGTTAGTATGAGTGCCAAGCCCAAACATTAAACTTTCGATAAATACTTTCAATCGAATACAGCACCTGAAGAAATAATAAATTTTCACCCAATTTTCACTTTTACTAAATACTTTGCAAATTTATTCACAAGCAACATAAGTGAAAACCGGGCATTTATTTTGATGTTAAGGAATTTTTCTCATCGATTTTGAATGATATTCTTTTTTGTTAACATGATTACAAAAAAGAAATAACAAACTTTTTTTCTTTTTTAGTAGAAATTCTATGAATTTCATTTATTAACTTAGCACTAATTACAAAATTTTCTTGCTTTCTCATATATTTAAGTAAATTAGAATTGTCTATCATCCTCTTAATAATTTTTTATAATTTTCAAAAGATGACAATTCATCATTTACTAACAAGTAATACCATAATGGTACAGTTTAATAAGAAAATTAATTAAAGTTTTAAGCTCAACTTTTATTTTAAGTTTAAAAAAAATTTACTTACATATACAACTTTTGAAAAATAAAAAATTATCTCTATTGGAAGCGCAAAACGATTAAAATAAACTTAAATAACATAATAAATTTATTTAGCAAACAAATAAAAAATAAATTATAGTCAATTACTAAAATGATGTGTTTTGAAATTTACACAAAAATGATCATTTGATAGAAGAAAGTTAGCAAAATAAGCTGAAATATCAAAAGGAAAAAACTAAATGAAATTTTTGATGAGTTCAGCCTAAACGAATCGATAAACTAAGAAAATCCAACCAAATGAAATATTTATGATTTATAGCTTTAATCATTATAATTGTAGGGTGTTTTTTATGATATTTAAAAAAAATAAAACAGGCGGCATTTTTGTAAAATGAATTATTTTTTCCCAAATAGATACTGAGAAAAATATCATCTTGGGATTTGATCAAAAAAACTCAATTTCTTTTTTTGTTTGTTTTATTATTTATTTTACTCATAAATACAGTTTTTCAGGCAGAAACCCAATTAACTTTATAAAAAACCATTATGAGTCAAATAGGGCCTTCGGCCTTTTCTATAATATTTAAGGTACATAAATATTTGTTTTTTGTTAATAATTTTTGTAGTTGCCATTTAATAAGAAGAAGGCAGTTAAAATCTTAGAAAACATAAACTAGTGATTTTGTGAAGAGGGAAAATAATTTTTAACTGTGAGTAAAGTATTTAAATATAACTAGGAATATAATTGAAGGAATGAATGTTAAATAATTTGTTATTTGACTTGATAAATTGTGCTTTAGTACAAACTTTGTTTATGGAAATTTCGTAGCAAAAACTAAATAAAAAGTCCAATTAAAATGCTAAAGTAAAAAAAAACCAAAATGATAATTATTATTTTATTAAATCTACTATTTTACTTTTCTCGTTTGCATTAAAATCAATTTTAATGTCTTTCAAAGGGACTAAAATTTTGCTGGTATATTTTTACTAAATATATAATAATAAATATAGGAAAAGAATAAAGCCCTCAAAAAATATTTTGATGACTGACAGCATGAAATCTACCATTAAATCTCTGTTGCGCATTTTGTGCACAACTTTATTTTTATTAATAGTTGAGTAAGAATTTACAAAAGCTTTAAATTTTTCCTCTTGATAAAATGGTTTACTTACATCTATCAAATGCTAAAAACTAACAAATTCAAAATATAAATAACACTAGAAAAACTAAAAAATATAATTCTATGGTTTTAACTTTTTTCTATTTTTAAAGAACTACAAAAAGTGCCCTAAAGTTAAAATACGCACTGACTTTTAAGATATTTTTTGAAAAATATTTTTAAAAAACTGTTAAATGTATTGTAAAATACAAAACCATGCAATACGTAATTCCTTGACTTACAAGGAGACCGTACAGCTGTTGACTCCGCGTTTTGGCTCTATATTTTTTTTGGTGATAGATCTCACTTAATATAACATAATTTTAAAATATTAGGGCGCACTATTCGAAATATTCCACAAAAACACGGTTTGAATTTTATTATTTTCATTCGCTATTATAATATTTCTAAATTTTTTTAACATTAAAGTATTTAATTAAATAAGTATTACATTACTGCATGCTATATGTATACATATATGAACATACATATATGTATATTTTTAAAAAATTAATAAAAAATTCTGGAATATATAAAGCGCTTACAAAATTGCAAAATTTAATAGAGGAAAATCGTGAAATTAATTCTAGAGAAGATTGTATTAAAATACATTCAATTATTCATCATCAGTTATCAACACCAATATTCTGTAACATGATAAAATATGCATGGTATGCTTTAAAACTATCGAATAACTGAAATATCTTTATGAATGTAAATCAAGTATGTTTTTCAACGGATGCCTTAAGAACCCCTTGTGATTGTACAAAATCGGCATTTATATGTTGTACAAGATGCCGTAATAATTACTGTTTTCTGTCTTTCTATGACAATTATCATTCGGGCTGTTGTATATAATTGTACCATTAATAAAAATTTAATTCCTTCTAGTTTATTCCAGAATTTTTTATTAATTTTTTAAAAATATACGTGTATGTATGTATGTATATATATATATATATATGAGTATATATACATAAATGAAGGTAGATTTATATATATATATATATATATATATATATATATATATATATATATATATATATATATATATATATATATAGCATGCAGTAATGTAATACTTATTTAATTACATACTTTAATGCAAAAAAAATTTTAGAAATATTATAATAGAGAATGAAAATAATATAAGTACATATGTTGCACCAAAAAATTCAAACCGTGTTTTTGTGGAATATTCTGAATAGTGCGCCCTAATATTTTAAAATAATGTTATATTAAGTGAGATCTATCACCAAAAAAAATATAGAGCCAAATTTTGTCCTACGTTTCCTTATAGTAAAATTTTCATAATTTTACATTTAAAAATATGTAACAAATACAAAGAAACATATTTTACCCTTAAAATCAAAAATTAAATATAAAATATATAAAATTTTCTTATGAATTTTGGAATCTTTGCTACTAAATTGATTTTAAAACGATTTCTTACACAGTTTAGCTCAAAAAAGGCCAACAAGATTTTAACCAAAATCGAATCCTTTATTTAATTCATTGTCCTAATCAATCAAGCCCAATTTTTTAATATATTATATACGTATCTCTTACAGCCAATTCGTAGTTTAGATAATTATTTAAATGTTAATCTCTAAAAAAAATAACTTTAAATAAAATATTATTAAGAAATCATAAAAAATTTCTATAAAAGAAATTGTAAATATAAATATATATATTTGAAAAAATTAAAACGAAAGCTAATAATCGTTTGTTATTGTTACAAATTAATTATTGCTACTTGAAAAATGAACTTTTGGTTTCTATTTCATTTAAATGTGAAAGCTTCATGTGACCCTTCACATTGAATTTAGTTTGACAAAATCTTTAATATATCAAAAGAGTGTGACATTTGTATACCTTCATTAGGTTAAAGATAAATATCATTTTGTCTGAAATACAAAAAAAGAAAAAAACTTTACCTTTGACTAAACATCTAATTTAACACTTTCCCATAAGCTAGTTTTGTTATGTCTTATAAATTTCTAGTTAGTTTTTGAATGAAATATTTAACGATATAACAACTTATGTTATTTTTTTTATTAATATATTCATTCTTTAATTATGAAGATGATTAAATCATAAGATTTAGACAGTTTTATGTATCATGTTAATTGCTTACTGAATCTAAAAATGTTACTATTTTGAATAATAAAAAACGGAAAAACAAAAAATAAACATAATAACCAAATGTCCTAACTTCACATTATAACACTATCATTAGTGTAAAGATAATAAATATTAATAATAATATTGACACATGTCTACAAACTTTAAAAAATCATAGACGCTTATATAACAACTGAGCCACTGAGGGTTAAAAGTAATCAAATTTCAACAGATTTTAATTCAAACTTAAATAAATAATTTTATCTAATTCAAAAATAAAATACTAAACGATTTCAATGATAAAATATTTTCTAGTTAAGATATAGTCGAATTGAACAATTGAAAAAAAACTTTACAAATCCTTTGAAAACACTTTTTTAAATGAGTTCAACAATAACTCAAAAGTAATTTGAATTTTATATAAATAAACTAAATAAGGTTTACTCTAAGCTAAATCTTAGTAAAGAAATTACGTTACATTTAGCTTAATTTTGATAGTATTAGTAAGAAATTTTACTTCTAGTAGCATTAACATTAATATAAACAGACAAAAAAATGACACAATTTTATATATTTTTTATTATTATAAAAAATTAATCAAATTGTACTTTGTTAGGTCATGTCTAGATTAGGGTACTGAAAAGTGATCTTATAGGCTTTTTCGAGGCACAATAAAACTCAACGGTACATATATGGACTATGAAATTGGAGATTGTAAAAACTCCAAAATTGTCAAAAAAAACTCATATTTTAGTCGTTTCTTTTTGCTTTTAAGCGCTTAGATTTGAATCTTTAAAAATATTTGTTATATTCAGCACAGTTTTTAATACAAATAAAAGTTTTATAAAAAGTTATGTAACGTTCAGTGAGATCATATAAGAACATAAATCAATCGATTGTATCTGAAACTTTTAAAACATATGGCTTAGTATTTTAGAAATTATTATTAACATTTAGAGTTTGCCAATAACCAAAGACACCTTGACACCTTTTATGATACTTTACAATCATAAATGAACAAGGATAGAATTTTAATGAGTCAAAGAGATAGTCAATTGGATTTTATTTCGACAAATACTGCGGTATAGTATTGAGCAATAAAATATTTGGAAAAAGTCATACTTATAATTGTACCAACTAAAATAATATTTAAGTAAGTTATACTAAGTTTTTAAAAATTATTACAAAAGGTTCTATTTTTGTTAAAAGGACATATTTGTTGTCTTTTGGTTTTTTTTCGGGCAACACCTCTTATAAATGCGATTGATTGGGAATATTTACATTCAACGGAATCACACCAACAGCTTAAAAACCACGTGGAAATCCTTCAACCTATAAAATCACACTGCCAATTCCTAGTTGAATACCATAATACACAGAAAGTATTTCCTGACATCGAATGATCAATTAAGTAAATGCTTGGCTATTTTTTTTTTGTTTTTTATGTAAAAACAAATTTATCAAAATATATTGCTTTTGTTAAATTGCACGTAAATTGAGGAAGTCGAATATTTTCAATTATTTAAATTAATGTCTTTGGTGTTCAATGTAGTCGTGTCATTACTAGCAAACTCCTCGTAATTTGAAAGACGCATTTATACTCACTCCGTATAATTTAGACAAAGTTCTCGCAAAAATTTTCTAAAAAAGAATTAAGTTCAAACAAGAAAAAAGTGATATTTATTCTTTACCATCACAAAAACCTGTAGAATAAATGAGGAGACAATAAACATTTAAAATTTGGGGGTTTGATTATTTTGTTTCATTTTTGACTGTATTGACCAATGTGTCAAATTTTCAGGGTGCCAAAACTCGCATGTTGCGAACATGCTAGTGTAAATGCCACATTATTGAAATTAAAGTTCCTAGAAAGCATTGTGGCTAACAATCACTATCACTAGGCGGCACAAAATTTTCCACCAAATGGTAAGGAGACCATCCTTATCACATTTAAAATAGCTACAGTTTTTGTTCTAAAAAAAATTTAACCGCTTTAAGGCAAGGCAAAACTTACGTAAAAACTTTTAAAAAAATAAATAAAAATAGTTATAAGCCCTCTGGCATTTATTAGACAGAACTTCATTAAAAAAGACAGGACAGGTAAGTTGATTTGTGGAAAAAAGAAGGAGAAAGTAATTTTCTTTGCACTAACTGTATTATTTTTAATAATACTAAAGACAAAAAAAAATACCAAAATTATTTTTTATATTAACAAATTATATTTGAAGCTATTAATGGTATTATCAGGGGTCAATTGTGTTAGGTGATTTTTCGATCTCTGTAACTTATTTTAATTAATTGAAAGAAAGTAATAAAGCAAACGTTTTTCGAGATAAAAAAAAACCTTGTATTGGGCTTGTCTTTTTCAAATCCATCATTATACTTGAAGTTATCGCTTAGTATTTTAAGTAATTATGTAATAACTTCACTTAATCTATGTTATTTATTGGTCATTTAGCCTAAAAGCTGATTAAAATTTACCAACAAATTTTATTTTCAATTTGAATGAAACTATAATTAAACACTAATTTGAAAATATAACCGAAATTATTTAAGGACAGTTAATTTTATATAAGGGCATGAAAAGATGTAGATAAATCTCCAGAAAAAATTATAAATTACTTATTATGCAGTTAATTTTTTTCAAAACACAATAAGAATTGAAAACATCATTATTGCTCCTAGACATAATATTTTTGAAATAAAAGAACTAAAGAAAAAATTAATGAAGATTATTAATTGCCGTATTGAGTGTAGGTGAAATTTATTATTGAGTTTTTATTAATTAAAAAAAAATTATTTTTGTTCACTTCTATATTACTAGTAATATATACAGCTATAATATCCAGGAATTAATGGAATAATAGTCTTTGCTAAGTTTTCTATCAAATAATAATTTGAAGGCTATCCGTCCATTTCTTTACAAAGCAAGGATAGGCAAGGATAGTAGTCGAAAAGCAAATTATTGATGAATAGTGGTAGATTAGTAGATATAAATAGTGGATGGTTTTTATTAATCTCATTTTATATAAATCAAAGATTTGCAATGAATAAAAGTTATTTATAATTATTATTGTTTATTTTTATTTTAATAACAATTATTATTAATATTATTTTTTACTTGTTTTAACAACTATTTTCTCAAATACTGAAGCTATTTTTAAATAGAATTTTGCAGGACTTGCTTGATATAACATTGCATTAGATTTGATAAAGCATTAATAAAATTTTATTTAATTTTCAAATTTGTATTGTGTTTAGTTTTATTTAAATAAAAATTTAGGAAAATCCCATATATAAAATTCGTCTTTTTGAACTGCATTTAAGTAAGAAAAACAAATTATTGAATAAAAATAGTGCAAAACGGTGGGGCTTTTGGATTTATATTTTAAATAGTTTGAATTTAGGACAAATAAAAAAATCTTTCTTGTAACTAAAGTAATTAAAATTAGAAGAAAACAATTTAAAAAATTTATTTTTTATGTAACTAATAATTATTTAAAGTAATATATTAAAAACTACGCACTTGTTTCTCTTAAGAATATTTTTTTGAAAGTGTGATTAAAGTTTTGAATGAAAGTATAAAAAGATTTTTTTGGAAAATTTTCATAAATGTTAGTTTGATTATTAAAATATTAAAAAGCTGAACATCGTTTCTATTAAATTTATATCTTTACAAGTTTATTGATTGTAACAATCATTAATCGCTATTATATTCAAGACTTCCCTTTTCTCAGTAGTAAATAGAAGTAAAATTTGAAACTACTTCAAAGCTTTAATTACTTTCTAGTTCTTTTATCTACTCCTTTTCGCAAACACATGGTGTACAAAAACCAATTTGAAAGGAAGTACTTGAAGTAGATGGCTGGCTATACACCTAGCTTTTACAACAATATTGGAAAATTTACCGGAAGTTCGTAAAACTCTGGAAGTAATTTAAAAGTTTCTTCCTATTGCAGATCTAAAATACGAAGCTGGTCATTTATTACATGCAATAATAGATTTTGATTTATTTTACGCTTATCAATTTGGGTTGATGTATTCTTCGACAAAATAATAGAGTCAAAATACAAAAAAAAAGGCATTATTATTACGCGTTGTATGGCAGTGATACAAAGTCCTGGTAAGAATGAAAAGAAACAAATAAAATATTGAATAAAACAAGTTACACCTTTATCAGAGGAGTTAGAAATCAAGCCAGTTTTTGAGAGGCAAAAAAATTTAAAGAAAAAAAGAAAAGATATAATAATGAAATCTGCGAGAACAAAGAACATACGACCTATTATTTAAAAAAAAACTTTAACAGATTTGAGAATACAAAAAGCTTATAGGAAAAGTTTTCCTACTACATTCTTTTGAATATATCTATTGCAGATCTACATAAAGCTGGAGCTAATCTATTGCAAAAATATTCAGAAGATCACCATAGAGTTGATTTTTGCTAGATACTCGTCATACTCAAAAAATTGGAATTGATCAAAAATCAAATGCAAGCACAACATGCAAGAATTATTTCTTACCAACAATTTCTGTTTGCTTTGAGGGAAGCTTAAGCAAAATAAAAATAATTGAGAGCTGTCTGCGTTCAACAATGTGGCAGAAACTTTGATCAAACCTCGTAATATTAATTATTGAATATTGAACTGTCTTTAATTTCTAAATTCATTATGGGATTCTTATAATCCCTATCACAAAACTACCACACAATATATTTGTTTCTATAGTTCTTTCCAAACATTTGGATAGAACAGGATGCCCTTTAAAAATAATATGGTCCAGCTAAAAAAAAAACAAAAATCCGTGTATGAGTTTATTAGAATATTTACTGCCAAAGCCTATATATAAAATCTTATTTGATCTAAATTCAAAGTCATGTCAATAGTTGAATAAATCCTCTTAGCACATTTATTTCATTGAAACAGTTAAAGTCAAGTAAAAAACAATTGAAGTTCACTTATTTTACTACAATTAATGTTTGTATCATAATTGCTTCAAGTATTCAAAGGTTAATAAATAATTTTAGAAATTTCAAAATTTATTCAAGATCAAATTTATCTGTTTTAAATAGAAATAAACTTGTTAATAGTCTTTAACATTTTATGTTTAATGGCTAAAAATATTTAAAAACAAAAAAACAAGCGCAGATAGCTATATAATTTTTTGGTAATTTAAAACAAACAAAAAACCTAAAAGTAAAGAACTGAAAAGCAGTTAAACCTTACTACAAAGCTAAATACTAATTGATATAGACTTGACTATTTAGCATCATAATTCATTCATTAATACTTTGCCACCTGTTTTTTTAAATAGAAAAGAAAATGAACGAAATGAAATGCATCAATACATACCAAAAATTTCATTTAAATCATTACATCAAACAATCATAACTCATTTACATATTAGCCACGGATTAAATTAAAAATCTAAGAATTCAATTTTTTTAAAAAGTAAATCACACAAAAATAATTAGATTTTTATTAAATTTAATTGCTGCTAACACTTTTACCAAGTAAATCTAGCATAACATAAAATTCAAAGTACTCCGCCTCCCATAGGGTATGTATTTTAATGAAGGTTTTGTCTTCTTTTCTTTTTTCCTTTTTTTTTGAAAGTAAACTTATTGTATTGATTCTTCTTAAATACAAGGTCCAAGCCAACCAAGGTTTTAATTAAATCTAAAGCCAAACTTAAAATTGTTAGGCTAGCCATTAGATTCTTTTATATTAAAATATAAAATGAAATCTTAAAGCTAACAATTTGGGCAACCTCAATTAAATTTTTATTAGTATGACATGAATTTGATGCACTTCAGAGTGAAGTGAAAGTGAAAATGGTATCGATCTAATGCGATCAAATGTGTACACGATAAATCTACTGAATGAAATTAATTGGTTATAGTTTTTTTGTTTTTATTTTTAATTGTTTTGTTTTTTAAAAGAACATTGAAAATATAAAAAAAATATTTATTGTAGATACTCAACAAAATAAAATAAGTTTATCCATTTATCCATTTTTCTTTTCATTTTTCCTTTCATCAAACGTTCAATGAACTTACTAATGGTCAACATGTATTACTAATTCAAGTCCATTTATTGTATAATTCATATGTCACTCTAAATTCAAAATATTTTCACTATCAAGATAAATTTTTAAAAATTCAGCTTGGGATACTTCAAGGTCTTTCAAAAATTGGTTTGATCTTTTAGTTAATAAAATGAATTAATATCTTTCTAATGTTTAGATGAAACTTTTCATAAAACTAAAAAAAAGTTATGATACCCCACTTACATCATTTGATGAGATATAGGACATTACTCATTAAAAAAACATATTTTAACTTTTATAGCCATAAATCGATGTCATTTACGATAGGGCATCTTAACTATTTGTAACATTATAGACACTTTTGATTTTTTATGAGTTTAAAGGATTTATACACAGCATTTTTGAAACAGAATAATAAATTTTTCAGGGTTTTCTTTAAATGTATCATATGTACTACTCATTAATCGGGTTTTTTTTAAGATTGGAAGGAAGGTATATAAATTTATAACCTTCCTCATAAATCAATATAAAACACATTATTTAAAATTATAAAACACTTTTGCTTAAAAATCCTTCATTAAAGGTAATAAATTAAAATTTCAAAAAATTTTATTTAACTTACATTATTAAAATGTAATAAAAATTATAAAATATTAATAAAAAATATTGATAATGATTTTTATTGATTTAAACCTAGTTTAATTTGTTGAAATCGGTAATCTGGTATCAAAATAAGTTTTTTTGAGCTTAATACCTTGTTCACCTCGATTGATGCATCGCTTTTTTTTCAAAACAGATTTAAATGGATATGTACACAATATTTTAGCTTTTTAAGTTTTTTGAAGCCCGAAAATATTTTTTACGAGAGCAAAATGAAAAATTCTCAGCATTTTATTCTTTTTTGTGTCACACGATGCCTTTTTCGAACTCTTTACTCTATACTCGTTACACTTGAGTATATTCCAGTAAGAGGAAAATCAAAAAGCAGAAAAATTTCTACCTCCACCATAGGAATAAAACTTTCAAAATTCCGTCCTACTTTTCATCCCTCTTATTTTAAAAATTGCACCTGCTGATCTTGAAATAATGCCACAGATCAAAATTGCAATTATCTAGGAGATATTTCGCTCTTTTAGGCTGATACACTTGCTATGATCTCTGATAACAGATTTCAACTTGATCACTGAATTACTTTGCTCGTTATTGTTCTTTAAAGTTAACGTTAAAGGAGTATTTTATAAGTGATAAGTGATAAGATTTTTTATTTTGGATGGATTGCACCACCAGGAATTCATCTAATGTGGATGAAAGTATGAAAGTATTCTTTAATTTGACCATGACTGTAGTTTCTCTGAAGACAATTGACAAGAAGAATGACGAAAAAATACTACCACAGAGTGAAAATATCAAAAAGTATCCAAAATTATATTTGACGATAGCATATTGAATACCTATGAAATAACTGAAACATTAGGCGTATTCAAGGGAAGAATAAAATGATAATTTAAGCATGAGGAAGCCTTGTGTAAGATGGGTGCGCACATTTGTCAAATGGCAACCAAAAATAAACGCTAAACCCGATTTCATAAGAATGCTTAGATTATTTCAGAAAAGATCTTACTCATTTTGTTTATATGAAATTTTGGTCCATCTCTATGCGCCAAAAACAACAGTAACTTGAAGTCAACATTTCTACACTAAAAAAACCAAAGTTAATTTTTAGTAAAGTTAGTTTCAATTTTTTGGCATGCCAAACAAATTCTAGCAACTGATTATCTTATTTTATGCAATTTTCTTTGTTTTTTCACTTAAAATTGCAGCTAATGATAGCATTCATTCCTTGAGTTACCCGCTAGATAGCATTTTCAAAAATATTTTAAATAAAACCTTAAACTTAATGACACAAAATTTGTTCATATTAAAGTAATGTGTCTAACCGAATTGAAAGCCGTTTGAATCATTTTAAAGAATATCATATGTGGTCAAAGCATTGATTAAATAAAAATTATCTCATCAAGCAATATTTAATCGAATGCAATCTTCAAAATAGCTTTTCATTTTTTTATTATGAAAATAACAAATTACAGTCCTAAGTTTCCACCATATGAACCCAACATATGAAACCAGCTTTTCTATTTTTACACTGATTAGTTTTAGGAACTTACTATTAGTCTAAAATTTTTATTGCAAGAAATGTGGTAAAAATTTAATCTTAAAAATCATAAGAAAATAATTTAAACAAACTTATTTTTATGCTTTAAGCAAGAAATATTTGTATTACTACATCCAATGGGAAAAGTTGTTGAAATTATTTAAGAAATAAGGAAGAAAGTAAATATTTATAATTTTTAATAATTAATCAATTTAAGTTCAACTATTTAAAAACATTAAAGCCATTAAATAAATTTATATAATTTTTGGAAATTACGTGTAAATTTGTAATGTTATCAAAATACAAAATAAAAAATTGAATTACACAATCTTAGTTAATCAGGCTTCAGGGTAAGTTAAAAGCTACAATTATATTTTAGTCATAAGAGGGTAAAAGATTCCAAAAAATATTTAAGGACAAAAAAAACCAATTAGAAAGCAATAAACAAGAAGTAAAAGGTGAAAGAAGATAGTTTGTGAAGGTAAACACATTTGCTACAATTGTCCATAATATCTTATTTATTAGACAAAAAAAAAATAAAACATTGAAAATAATGTCTTCAGGGTCTTAACTAACATTTTATGTTTCATGTTTAATGTTAAAGAAAAAATGTGTATATTTATAGTTTATGTCAAAAATGTAATTTATTATTAATAAATATGTCAAAAGGATTTCCTCCTTTCAAATTTTGGGTTAGTACATTTCACTTAAAATTTTACATACATATTAATTAATTAAAAATGAACAGTTTAATTCATAAGGTCAAATATTACAACGAATTACAAGCTAATTTTATTTACGAAAGTATGAAAGAAATTTTAATTTTTCAAAGTCATTTTCTTGTTTTTTTTTTCCTTTGAGCAAAATCTTATGAATATTAAATTACGAACACTTAAAAAAATTTCATACAAATAATATTCAAATTTTTTTTGAAAAGTAAACTAATTTAATTAAGTCATTTCAGTTCCATTGACTTTAAAGAAAATTATTTTCAAAAATTCATATCTGACATAAAAAGAATTTTGAATGGACAATTATGTAAAAAGAGTTAACCCCTCACTAGCTATTAACTAAAAAGTCAGCTAAAAACAAAAAGTAATTATAGGAATTAAAATTATTTATCTAATTTAATAGATAAAAAAAGAAAGAGGAAGCTTTAATATTGTCAAAAATTTTAAAGTATAATTTAAATTTTCTCTTTGATCAGGTTTCAGTGAAAATCAAGGTGAAAAAATTCAATAAATTCTTCATTTTTCGACAAGAAAAGCCTGTTTTTTGAAAATTAAATATACAAAATTGTATATTTAATTTATTATTTAAACAAAATTTGTAGAAGCAATATGGATTATAATTATATTAAGAAATTAAAATAATTTAGTTTTCCGATTCCATTTAACATAATTTTGTATAAATGACATTTTATCTATTAGCTGTATATCCTCTAATAATCACAAACTAAATCACATATCTTGTTTTAAGCAAGTTTTCGGCTTTAAATATGTGGAAAGGTAGTCTAAAAATAACAACAAAAATCAGAATTTTTGCATAAAGCTATCACAAAATTAAAAACGGATAAATTTTTTTTATGCTCTATGATTTTAAATGGAATAGATAATAAAAAAATGAAAGTCAAGAATGTGTTAAAAAGATTTCTATATTTATACCTAGCAAATAACAGTATTTGATTTGATAACAAATAAAAAATTCCAACTAAAATTAAATTGCAATACGAACAAATTCATAATTTACAAGGCTAATCATTTGGGCTTATGTATATGTACTAAGAACAACTTTCTCGGATTTATTTTTATAGTCTTTCATTTAAATTGATTTTTGTCTGTAGAGGATTGTAATCAGTGTTTGAACCACATGCCGATGAGCAATCTGATGGAAAAAGTTTTGTCAAAAAATTAAACCTTTACCAGTTCTGGACACAAATATAAAGGAAAAAACTATTTTTAATCACTAAAAGTTTTTTTCATCTGCAAAACTATAGCCGATGTTGGTACACACCGCCAGGTTTCGCATAATGATTTTGATATTATCGTTGCTACTAATATTCGTTCCTATCCGACTAATATACTCATTTTTGCTTCATCTAACCAGATAGCTTTTTTCCAATTTTCAATAGGCCAGTTTTTTTATTCTTTGAGACTTCTAATCTAGGTTTCTTTTTTATTGATAAAATCGCGTTTTCTGCTTTTGAACTAATATTAGACCGACTTTTCGTAGAACTCTAGGTGCAGTCCACTTACTAACAAACCTTCTCATTTCTAATGAAGCTTGTTTTGGTATTTTATACTTATCAGTTATTATTACAGCTCCATAAGGTATGAATTTCAGCCTGTTAAGCTGCTATGACATATTTTTGCGTTCAAAATAGGCTCCAAACTATGCTTTTATCAGAAATACAGTACTATGATCAATGTTTCATTTTTTTGCTATTTTGTTTAAAAACCATTCTCTTTTTAAAAGCACTACTGTTTTATTTTCAAATGTAACATAAGTTTGTATATTTTGCTTAGCTATTAAAAGCAAGGAAACTAGTGCCATATACAAAATTTTTCTTTGTTAGGTATTAATACCGAATGCTAAAACAGGCACCAAGTGAAGGAATGTTAGGCTGTGTATCATCAAAATTGGTTCACATAACAACTTGAAATAAAACAATACAAAACGTGAAAAAAATGGGCCAATGGAGTTAGATATAGTTCCTAACAGTTTAGCATTTAATTTTTTTTGTTCCCCTTTTAATATATGTTACCTTAAAAAAATTTAACATAAAATAAGAACTAAAAATTTCATTAAATTATATCAAATATTTGAAATTTTACTGGAAAGTTGAAAAGTTCCTGTTTTTAGACTTAGCACATATGTTTGATTTGAAATAAAATCTCTGAAGTAGGAAAATAAATTTACTGTCAGCAGAAACGTTTAGACCTAATTAAATAGCTAACAAAGAACAACTTTTAATTGAGAAAAACCTTACGACAACAGAGAAAATTAATTAAATATTACACAAAATTATTGTTAAAGGCAATCCTTTCACTACTTTATGAAAACTTATAGAAGATACTATTATAAATTGCAGCTGCAATATTATTTTAAAGACTACTAAAAACATTTCTTTTAAATTAAAGAACAGACAATTTTTCGATTTTTAGGCACAAATTGCAATTACAGTAACAATTTTAACTATGCTATTAATGAAAAAAATTAGTTAATTTGGATCAGTTACTCTTACACGTTCACTCCAAAACAAATGTCTATTATATAAAAATTTTTGAATTTATGTTAAATTAATATTTATACAATTTAAAAAGCAGATCATATAATTACGTAAAAAATTTATCGTGAAATTGCATTAAGCTCTTAGTTCAATTACTTGAAACCTTTCTTGTAAATTTTCAATCAGATCCATTTATCAAGCGATTGTGACACGAAAAATAATTTAAAATTGTCAAAAAATAGCTCATTTATTACAGTAAAAAATAATTAATCATAAATATTTCCCCATAAAGACAACGTACAACGTACAAACCTGGAATTAAATAAATTAACTGAAAAAAGAAGTATTTGTTACAGAAACCCTTTAACAGATTTATCCTGAAAGGAAAAGTAAAAACAAAGCAAATAGAAGGTGTTCCAATGTGAAGTGAAATATTAAATTTTTTGTAATTTATTTTTTTGTATCAGAATATTAAGTATTTATTTAGTTAATGACAATTAGAAATATTTTGGTTATTAAAAATTTATATTTGAAAATGTTATCAATTTATAATTTTATGATATTTGTTGCATTTTTATTTGTCTTCGAATACTATAAGTGAACCAAATCAAAGCAAAACTTAATTTTAACTAAATCATTATTACCTGAAAAATTTTAGATTTTCCGCATTAAAATTCAATCGGTTTTCATAGCTATACCGAGCTATAGAACAGTTACATCTCCTCTGTCAAAACATTAGAAGAAAAATTATTTTCTGTTAATTAAAATTCAAATATTATTCATTGTGTTTTACCTAATTATATCATGAAAAAATTAAAATTTGTAAAACATTAAATTAAATAAATTAAAAATTTATACCGTGAAGTTGTTCTTCTTTTAACAAAGAAAACATTTTCAGCATAAATTGGAACCTAATCTAATGAAATTATGTATAAGGATGTATTATATAAGTATGTTAAATTCTTTTTATTCTGATTCCCTTTAAATAAATTTATACACAGGTATATCACATTGATTAACAAAATTATTCACAGTCTATTTACAACTTTAGCTGTATCATGGCCCATAATTTCAATTAGATTCGGTGTAATTGCGTCTTTCAGCAAGTTTTAGAATAACCGAATCCACATTTTTATAGTTAGTGTTACACAATAGTTATAGTGGTGTAATAAATTGTCTTATTTTCACAATGAATATCACCTGGTGAGATAAATCACTTTGAAAGATGTAAATTTTAAGATAGTATCTATACTTACAGAATACTGGCCAGTTCTTATGGCCATTCAGTTAGTGAAATAACTGATACGAAGTTGACATGAATACCTATGGAGAGTTAGGTTTATGTTTTTTAATTTATTTACTATGTTGTAATACTTTATTAAATTTTTAAAGATATTTTACATAGTTTTTAAATTTTATTTTTTTAAATCCTACTGAGATGTACACATTCTTATTACATACATGCATGTTTAAATGCGTTTACATATGTTTACATATTTTTTAATTGATTTAAGTTGAATTGTTTGTAATTTTTCATCTCAGAAAAAAGAAATTAGCAACAAATATGTAATATAAGCCAAGTGAAATTGAAATTATAAAATAAAAATTGAATCTTAATTTTTCACAAAAAAGAGACTTTAGGCCTATTTGCATGATGCATCATTGCTTCTGAATTAACTTTTGAAGTATAGAAATTGAAAGACCAAAAGCCATATAGTATCTCAGATTCCTTGGCTTTACCTCCAGGTGGGTCATAAACTTGGAAACTTGTCGTCTCATTGTTTCCAAATTTTTCCTTTTGCTAAGTATCAAAGAGAAACCCTTACACAGATGAAGCTGAAATTATGAATTTTAAATAATAACATCACAGAAAATCTTAACGATATGACATTATACTTTATTCTTGCTACGCTATTCGTTTTGTGTGGATAGTTACTTAAAAGAGTATCGTTCTACTGTTGTTTTATATTTTGCAATTTACAACCTATTAAAATTTAAAAAAAGTGATGTATAACTCTTTAAATTATTTCTCTTTTGAATGTTGAAATAGAAAATAGCAAACAAGCAAATCAACTACTTGCGAATATTTCTATAAAAAAAAAGGATACTTCTGAAATGCATTTTTTTATTAAAAAAAAGAACTTCTTTAGTTAAATATTCAGATATCATTTTATAACGCCACATTAATATCTTCCTGAATTTTCAGTAAAAGTATTATCCCAGAGAACAGAAACTAATTAATCTTGAAAGTTTTTTGGGTAATTGCAAAAAAACATTCCTATTTAAAGAATTTTTTTTTATTTAATACAAAAAAATTTCAAACATTTCTTCTTAAATTTTTTTGTTTATAAACAAATATCAAAATCAAAGCAACTAATAAAATGCTGGCATTTATGTCGTGTTTTTTTAATAGCTTCATAGTTTTTCAGCAATTCAATCAATCAAAAACAAAACAAAAACGTGACAAGCTACATTTAGATCAAAACTTGATTTTCAACTAACATTGAATGTTATACAAAAAAAAAACGTGAGATAATTATGTTTTATGAAAGCATCTTGACTTTATAATCATTGATGTGTTTGTTATAAATCAAATGAATTCAAAACAAACAAAAAAGACAAAACTTTCCTCAAATGAATCAGGCCTCTAGCCAAATAAAGAAGTAACATCTGATTGTCTATTCTTCATTGCCATCAGTTTTATTTGGCTTACTGAAACGAAATAAAACGTATTACTATGATTATATGGAGTTTTTAGTTCTTTTAATATAGCCCATAAATTATCTAATCAGACAAATCCAAAAGATCAACAGACTACACAAATATAACTTTTAATTCAACTAATAGATAGAGATTCTACTTTTATTTTTTTATAAGTGAGTTTACTTTCACTTGTCCCAACAGCGGTCGCGACAGGCAAGAAAACAAAAACCCAAAAACAATCATTCAATATTGTACAATTCGCGTGCCTACATGTTTATGATTTGAAATTATTCATTGTTTCATAGCTAAAGTGCTTCCGTTGAATTTTTCAATTGGAAGTTCCGGCGAACCTAACTTTGATGCACCACAAAAGCCGTGAAAGTATACACATATGTCAGTCAATATATATGTATATAAATAATAAAAAAAAGTTACGACGTGGTAATTACAATCATCAACTTATATGGCTCTAGAAATAAAGTTAGCTATTAAAAAAAAAAACAACCTTAGATTCATTCATACGATCATCGCATGAAAGAAGTCGTTAGTCCAATGCAATAAAAGTGTTTTTAAGTCAAACAGAATCATATCGTGACGTTATGAATTTAAATCAAGATTGCCAGCTGTTTGATTAACACGATACAATCAAAATTTTCCGTATTGTAATAATAGTAATTTGAACTAAAAAATTATAAATTTCTTCGACTGTGAAACATATAAAGACGCTTTTATTGTGGTTTCAAAAAGCTTAATTTCACCTGTCTTTTCATATTTTTCACTTTTTTGAGTAGTAGAATAATTTCAATGTCCGACAGGCTTTACAGAAAGTTATCGAATTTAAGTAAATTTGCAAACACACAAACAAATATGAATTACAAAGTACTGCAAGGTTAATTTTTTACCCCTTTTCAAATAGTTCTTAGGCTGCTTTCTTAGGCTGCTAAGATATGTTTAATTGAAATACAGTACTTTTTTTTTAAGCACATCGAGATTTAGTTTTATTAAAGATATGTTTTTCTGATACTTTTATGAAATCGAACACAAAGCGGGCAATATCAGTTTAAAATAAAACCTAATCAGATTAAATATATGTCTAAAGAAGACTTTTTCTTCTTTCTTTCAAACTTTTGGTCGAGTTTTTTTAGTGGAAAACTATCGCAGGTCTGTGTTATCTGCTATAATTGTGATTCATTAAAGAAAACTTCATTTAAGCTTAAATACAGTAAAATCAAATAATACGTTCAATATCCATTTTGACGTTCGTAACTAATTCCTAAAAAAATTTCTACTGACCGTAATCTTTGTAGGATTTTGCTAATTGCCATATATCCACCTTTACATAGAAATTGAATAGCAAAACACATTCCCTTTGATTTTCAATAGAATTTAACACTAAACTCTTTCTTTAACATATATTTTTAGTATGAGGACAATATATTTTTCATTTTTATGGAAATTTCACAAACTTTCCTTCAAAAACCAAGCAAAATATAACCAGCTAATTAAAGCCATGTGACAACTTATTGTACAATTTAAAATAAAGTTTGATTATGTAAATATTGATGAAAAATTTTAATGCGCCCTTTATACAGTACAAATTAATCCCTTTTGAATATCTTTTCACAAAAATTTCCAAACATTAAAAACATAATTACCAATTACCTTAATTACCAATTAAATTTTATTATTTAAATTAATTAATTTTCGAAATATTTACTTACATATTTTTTTTTAAACGAAAAGAAATTTTTGACTTGCATTGAAAATTATCCTAATTGTGATTTTCTGTCAAAAGAGAATCCTCTATATATAATAATTCAATTATTTGTTCTTAATTTTTAAACTAATATTTAACTTAAACTTTTGTTTAAAAATAATAAGAGCTACAAAAAACCAAAAAGTCAGTAATTTTGTACTGAGACGATATATTTTTGGTTTTTATGTTTTGCTGAGATAAAAGAGATTTTCTTTTTATTTACTTTCTTTGTCGATAATAAGTATTCCAAATAGTTTTGTTTCAATTTAATTACATCATAAAACCACACTTAAATGTTTGACATTCCAATTCATTATTAAAATTAGTTGTTGGGATTATCATCTATTTCAACTTTCAAAAATAATATTTTCAAGATATATAAATTATTCAATCAATGATTAGCATCTTATAATCGACAACAGATAATTTGAACTTTTTATTTAATAATTTTAGTATTAAATTACATAATTAAATTTTTATGTTTCGATTATTTTTTAAATTAGTTTAGGAGCTTTTAAATCATTTGATCAAATTTGACGTTAATAAAGTGGTGACCCTAAAGAAACCACAAAAAGTATACGTCAATAATTTCCTACAAAATATTGTAATATTTTCTGTCTCTATCGGTTCAAATTATAAAAACAAACTTATAAATAAAAAAGATATCTGCAGGATAAGTGTTACTTCTTTAATTCAGTTGAAAACAAAAGCGTAATAAATAAGAATAAATTAAACCAGCTTCCATTGCACGAAATTAATTTTTTCGAATTGAATTGATAAAGAATCTGAATTGTTGCCAGATTCAATGTTAACCATAAAAATAATATATTTGGTAAAGGCTTACTAATTCTATTTATTACCACAAATACATTAAAAATTATTTTATTTTCCCGTTGTTTTAATTTTATTACCTTTAGTTTAACAAATTATCAAACAAAGAGGTTTAAATCCAAAGAAACTGATTTATATATAGCGAAAGTTAATTTTCTCCCAAATATAATTTATTTTTAAGAACTATAACTTTAATCTATAATTGAGCTAAATTTAATTACAAAAAATCACTTTCCTTTTAGCTTATGCCTTTATCTTATCACTGTGAGAAAGTATGACTTTTTTTCTCGTTAGCATAACAATTTAGTACCGAGAGGTGACAAAAAAAAGCTGCCCTGAGTTTTACACAAAAAAGCCGTTAATTTTTGTCATAAGTACCTGTAAATGTGTTATTGAATACAAGATAAACTTTTAAGTCAATTTCTTGTTTAAAAGAAAAATTAAATAAGCTTCTTTAATATAATTACAAAAAAAAATGATATTCTTTATCTTTAGCTTAATGGAATATATATAGATATATGTATGTATATTTACTAATATAGATATAATATGCTTGTAATATTTAAAAATATTTTACAGACTATTTGTCATGAAGATTTACTTTTAAGTGATGTTTATTTAAAACGTCATAATCTTAGGTAATAATCTACTATTAATCAGAAAATAAATGACAACAATAAACTTAAGCAATTAATGTATACGTTTTTTACACTAAATATTCTCGTTTTTTATCAATAAAACTATAAATTTAATTTTAAATCCATTAAAAATAAAGTATATTTAATATATAAATTCCGAATATGAGTTTCTAAAAGATACGTTGCAGTAAAAAAATGTTTACATATACTTTAAATGTCACATAACTGACATAAAAAAAAGCATTACGCTAAATACTTTAATAGAAAAATGAAAATCAAACTAATTTAACATACTATAGCATTTTTATTATTGAATATCAAAAACAAATTGTCGCTAGATGATTTTTCTAAATTTAATCATAAACAAAAATTAAATTCAAGATGCAATATATTAATATTCTATTGCTAAAAATCAAACATTCTTGTGATCTAAAGATATCAGCAAAATTAAAGTCTATTTATTATCACTACAACATTTCGTAACTGTAAATAATTCTTAAACTCTATTCTAAGTTATTATATTCAATATCTTATTTCAAATTAATTCAATAACGGTTTTTGCATGTTAAATTTCATTTTATATTGTATAATCGAGAACTTAAAATTTATTCTTTATAAAAAAAATATTTTTGCTATATTTTTACTTTAGATCTTTAGTAGAACTAAACATTTTTGTAATTGATTGATATTTGACTAAAAAAGAGAAGTGTTCTCACTTCTCTTGAAAAGAGGCATGAAAAAATTTGAAAAAATAATATTTAACTTTGATTTCTGTTCAATTAATGAAGGCAGCAATATGTCAGTGGCTTAAATGAATGTAGGAAACATTTCATCAACTTCATATTAGATTAAAAAAATTTTCTTGGTATAGGACTTAAATTGAACCTTCAACCTTCAGAACCTTCAAATTTTCTGTGCTTTAAAGTTTTTAACACTTTCCGCAAAAGTGTTAAATTAAAAAATTTAATTAATTTTATTATCCTTTTTTTCATATTTATTTTTGTGTTCAAAATTTATTTGAAAAACTAAACATAATATTTTAAGGGCAAACAAAATTTTTTGCATTTTAAAATCAAATCTTCATATTTAATAAGTTATGAGACTCTTTATTTACTAAAGAAATATATTGTGGCCTTGTTTTTATACTAAAAATATATCAGACAAATTCTTCTATTTTAGGAAGCTCTTATGAAAAAATGAGATGTAGTTTTTTTGATAGTTTTACGAATAATGTTTAAAAAAATTTTTTTAATATAATGCATTGTCTTCAAGGCAGTTTTCGATTTCTTAATTCAAATCTCAATAGCTTATCCAAAACAAGGTGATAATTAAGTCACTGTGTTCATGCCCAGAACTGAGAAAGAGTTAATTTTTTAACAAAAGTTTTCTATCAGATTAAATTCTTATAAATACACTTTATGTGAGCAAAATTTGAAGCAAAAAGCTCAGCGGCAAGTGCTTCAAACACCGATCAGTAGCTTCTGCAGAACAAAGAGCAAGTTAAACAAAGGTCTATCAAATAGCCGGTTCTCTAAGTCAAAAAAAAAATACTTGCATCCTATTGTTATAACAATTTCCAAGGATATAAAAATGTTATTTGAGACTTGTGATATGCATTCACGGAATGGATCATCAGAAATGGATATTAGTTATTTTCTGGCATTGATTCACATAAACATAGCATCCTCTTAATTACTGTGCACAAGTCCGTTTATAGGATGTCCGTTTATAGGATATCCGAGTTCCTCTATTAGCACCTTGGTCAATAATAAGCCTTATAGCTATTACAAAAAATATATCAACATAACCTATTCTCCTTCATTCCAATTTCATTCATAGAATAATACTTAAGTAGCATTAATTAATTACAATAAAAGAATAAGTTGAATAATGTTCTTTGTAATTTTTGAGCGAAAAGAATAAAAATTCATTTAAATTATTGTATATAGAATACATATGTTCCTACTTTGGTATGGAAAACGTGGAAGCCATCCAAATTTTGTGAAGTGAGGGAACTTAAACGAATGAAACCACACGAACTGACATTAATAAATATAGAACATAATATTGGATATACATATGTAGATAAAAAAGTTGGGAGTTAAATCTGCACACGTTTTTAACGTAAAATAATAAATTAACTATGTTAAGATTTTACTAAACATATCTAATAAAGGATGTTATTAATTTCGTGCAAAAATGCAAAAATTTATTTTATAATAAAAAGTGGAATATTCCATTAAATTTCATAACTATAAAATTATCCAATTAATTCCCATATAAACTATTATTTTTTAAATTTTATGTTCTAAACTATAATAGAAGTAATCAATGATATATCATTCATTAAATATAAATATTTTTTTATTTTGTTTAATATTTTGATTCGGTAACTGAGGTCTCTTATAAAAATATAACTAAAAAAACTTAGATTTGGTGGTTAATTTTATATAATTCTTAATTATTTAACGCATTTTTTAATTTAGTTTCGTGACTTTGCATCGTAAGTTTTGGAGTAAAGAGACTAAAAGTGAAAACCCGAATCACATAACATGTTATTTGACTTTCTCGTTCTTTTTATCTTACCGATGTATATATATATATGTATATCTGACATTACAATAGTTTTTCTTTTGTTTTTAATATATGCCGGCTTTATTAAGTATATTGTACTTTTTTGTTTATTTTAACATGTATATAATTTTTCTAAATTCTTGTTTTGTTATCTTTGCATTTTATTTTAAACTTCTAATAAAAAATCATTTTTTCAACCCATTTTTCATAACTATACGTATTTTTTGTTTCGTATATATGTATAATTTTTTCAAAAAGTAAATATAAGTAGTTATAATTGACGTTAATGCAACGCCTTTAAATTCTTCGTAACCCAAACTCTGTAACTGTTCTAATTTGCATATCAATTTGAATAAATTGTAAGATATCGCTCATAATTGGATTAATTAAAAATTGAAATTATCTGTAAAAATATCTTAGTAAATTGTTATTGAGTTGTTTTACATGCCATCTTTTAATAATTAAATCTAATGAGGACATCATAATTTATAGATTTTAATACACCAGATTCTAGAGATAGTTCACTAAAAGTAGAACGTCACCATATTCACATACTATCAAATAGCAGATAAAGCTTCATAATTTTGATCAAACCAGTGAATATTTTAATATTAGCAGATCTAACACTTTATAAAACGGAGAGTTCATCATGCACATGTTAAAAATTATTTTTGAAAGTAATTTAATTAGGATGTCACAGCACATCATCTTTATTGATTTAAATAATTTAAGCGGTTCTAAATCCTAGGTCAAAAATAAAAAAGACTTTCATTAAGCGTAAGCATATTTAGTGACTTTTTACAAGTTGAAATTTGCTCAACCAAATAATTCTTTCTCCAGCTACATTTTATCATTTATTGAAAAAATTTTGCCTTCTATAATTCATTCTACATATTTTTAACAAAATAAACTCAAACTCAAAACAAAATGAAAGATTTTTTTTATTTTTATAAAAATTCAAATTTTTAAGAAAAATTCTACATTTTTCATTTAAAAATTTAGCAGCACCCTGAAGAACAACTGAAAAACTTAGGTTGGTACTTATTATGATCGAAGATGCTTATGCAATTACATAGGTAATAACAGCCAACGGATAGTTTGCGTAAGTTTTGGAATGAGGTAAGCCTAAACGTTACAATACTTAAAACTGGGCAAAATTATCCTACCGGTTGTGTTAAAACTATGCATGTATGTTATTTGTATAAAACAATTTTTAAAATTTTTTATTACATTACTTTAACTTCCTCTGGTTCTAAATGTGAAAGATTTCGAAAATATTTGATTTAGGAAAAATATTTAAATACACAGAAATATTTTGGTAAAAGGGCTATACTCGACGAATTTTATTTTTATTTGGGTTTTTAAAAATTGTTGTTAAAACTCTATTGTACTAAATCAAATGTTTACTAATTGTGTCAAAAAAAAAGTAATTACTTAAACCAATTCTTTCGGTTTAATCTCTTCAATAAAATTTCTAATCTCAGTTATTTCCATATTAAATTTTCAAAAAAAAAGTTGAAACCCTTCTTAAACCAGAAAATAAAGCAAAATATTTAAGGGCATAATTCAAATAATAATCGATATAAAATTTGAGCTAATGAGCTTATTCGTATGATGTGAAAAATTAAATTATCATATATAATTGACCAAAACATCAACACTTAAATTTAAATTACCCACAATATGCTATGAATTATGTAAATTACAAATTTTTGGACTATTAATTTGCAAATTCAGCTTTCTCTCTGTCAAAAATACTGCGGATAAAAAGGTTTTGTATATTACATATTTGTGAGCCATTTTATCAATCACAATTTATTCGTATTACATTTCAACAATATTTATTTATTCATAAAATATTTTTTAAAGTGTAATTTTCTTTTCTAGGTAAATTTAAATAAATTTAGAATAATCAAGTTTTGAATAAATGCGGATAAGTAGCCAAATTAAGCGATTAGGTTCGGATTAGCATTAGAGTATATAGTGATAATTAATTTTCCTAAATTAATGTTTTGAAAATAATATCCTGAGATGGTACTAGTAGTATTTATAGAACTAAATATAATTTTTGATATTTAATTAAAAACTTTAAAAAAATTAATTAATTGCGAGATTGTTGCGAGTTATAACAACAACTAAAATGCAAAAGATTTAACGACCGAGAGTTAAAAATTGTTTGAAAAATTTCACCAATAGCTAATAAATAATAAAATCCTTCCTACTTTCGATTTGATATTTACTTATATAGGGTGGTTCAAATAAGATTTGTATTTTGATGTATAGGTTTTTTTTTATATGGAAATACTAATGTCAATATCAGAAAAACATAAATTTAGTTTAAGGTCTGAAGTACACGAAGACGGTCAAATATACATTTGAAAAACGCTGGGAAATACTGAAAAATTACTTTCAAAGTGATTGTAAAGTTTCAGAAACAGTGCGAAAATCAAAAAAAATATTCCGACGAAGCTCATTTTAATCTTGGCGGCTACTTAAATAAGCAAAATTGCCGTATTTGGGGTACAGAAAATCCACAGGCGATTCAAGAGATTCCAATTCACCCAAAACGAGTGACTGTCTGGTGCGGATTTTGGTCGGATGGCATAATTGGTCCATTTTTCTTTGAAAATGAGGCCGGCGAGGCTGTTACGTTGAATGGCGAACGCTTTCGTTATATGTTAAATGAAAATTTTTTTCCGGCAATTGAAGATATTGAATTGGACGATGTTTGGTTTCAACAGGATGGCGCCACATGCCACACAAGCAACGTTTCAGTCGACTTAGTGCGTTCTAAATTTGAAAATCGTGTTATCAGCAAAAATGCTGATGTGAATTGGCTACCAAAAGTTGAGATTTGACACCGGTGGACTATTGTTTGTGGGGTGCCGTGAAAAACAAATGTTATGCCAATAATCCAACAATTAAAGAGCTCAAACACAATATCACTGAAATTTGCTAGATACAGCCGCAAACAATCAAAAATATATTGAAAAATTGGATCGACCGGATTGGCTACTGTGAGGTCAGCCGTGGCAGTTATTTGAAAGAAATCATGTTCCATCATTAAAGTATAAGGATACAGCTTTCCAATAAAAGAAAAATTATGAAAAAATATTAAACCGTTTTGTTTTTATAACCATTTATATCATACAAATTTTATTTGGACCACCCTATAGTACAAAACCTCTTCATGTTAAATTCCATGATTTATAAATTTAAGATTTTGTCAAAATTGCATTTTACTGATATATTTCGTAATGTGCACACTTGTAAAAATAAAACTATCGCATTTTTCTAACCATGGTACAAAATTCCCTGTAGTTATTTAAATGTCATAACTTCCTTATTACATATACTGATCAAATAATATTAACTAAACAAATTAACAATATAATATAAGTGATCTCTGGCCTTAAAATACCACCAAAATTTTTAACAATTTCAAAGCCATTTTGCACATCTGACATAAACAAGTAAAAAAAATAAATAAAAGCAAATTTCTAGTTATAACTCTTACTGAAAGTTATGGTAAGAAAAATTATTACTTTTAAAATTATATAACACAAGCCTTAAATCATCTAAGAGAACTGATAAATAACCAGAAGAAATTGCTAGCAATTTTTCAAAATATAATTTACTAATTTTTCATCAAAACTTTGTTGCTATTACATACATCATATAATAAAAATTTATGAAAAATGAATGGTTTAAATTATTATATAAATATAAAAATAGCTAACCAAAAGTAATAAGAGCTTTCACATGGAATACTTGCTAGATATATATATATATATATATATATATATATATCTAAAATTAAGCTCACTTACTATAGTAAATACAGAAATATATGTATTTTTCATGAAATATTTAATCAAACGATTTAATATAATTTTTGAAAAGAATACAAAATAAGAACTACGCCCCAATAATTAATAATATACATATAAGAAAAATGAATGGCATTTTTTCAATCAACTAATTTCAAAGAATTGAATAGTTTCTGTTTTCACAAATATCACGTTAGTAATCATGTTTATGAATTAGTGTTAAAAGAAGCCAAGTGGATTTTGCATTAAAGTTTAATTAAAATGAACGTAAAAACTTTAATGTAAAACGTGAAGTTTGTAAGATTTTGTAGAGCAAAGCACGCGCTATCCAACTAAGAAACAGAAAATACAACAAAATATGTTTCATTTGCTTGTTTCTTTCTAGCTTTTGTTATAGAAGATCAGTAGATAAAATTTATCTTGACCTTCTTTATGGAACAGGACGCTCTATACTAAAAATCCGCTTTCTAAGAACACTGGATGTCAAAATAAAAATAAAACAAGAAAGTTTAGGTACTTGTCTAAATCTGAATAGAGCACATCTTTTTCCTTTTTTTGACGAAATTTGTCTTAATCATGAATATGATCCCCTTCAAATTTAATAGACTCATTTTAAATTTTACTAGTGATCGTATATAACGATTTTTTTGCCTTAAAATAGGGCTGAGTTCTGAAATGCATTAATGCATTGCAGTATAATTTTCTAGATATTTTTTACATTGCATCAACAAAAAATTTGGTACACTTATTGTGTAATTCATGTGCATCTAATACAATCGTAAAAGTTTTCGAACTCATTACATTGTATCAGATTTGCATTTTGACTTTTACGAACTCATGACATGGCATTGTTACGGCATTGATGCATTTCAGAACTCAGCCTAGGCCACTTTTTTGGTGCTTTGTCATATTGAAACTGTATGTTTTACTTCTTTATAAGGGCCGTTTCTTGAGATTTAATCCTTCAATTGTTCCAAATACTCAACTTAAATGTTGCTATTAACCCTTTTACAATCTAATCAATGCACGAAATACTTACATGATTCATGCATAAATTCAGGGCTGAGAAACTCATTGATGAGTGATTTCCCTACTGGGTTATGGTCAGCAATTTGTTGAATTTTTAAATGCCTTGTTAAAATTTATGATATTCTTCGAAATTGTATAGATTTGTGGAAAGCAATGCCATCTATGTCTACTTCGGGATATATTTGCTGCCAAATGCCTTTTAACATTTCTAGACGTGCAAAGAGTTTGGTTACGACGCGGGTAATGCATAATAAATATATTTACCCATAAACCTTTATTCAAAACAAATACATACATATATATTAAGCCTAATATCGTATAAAAATAAAATATCAGTTTTTTAGGAAAATTTATTTTTAAGCATATTAAAACTTTCAGGTGATCTGCCCAGTCTATAAAGAATATCAATGTATATCCCAAATAAAGCTTGACTTATAGCCGCTTTTCTAAATAAAAAATATAATTAATAAAATTTAGAATTTTAAAAATTGTTAAAATTTATATTTTGTTAGTTTTCCACAACTATTACATTGACTGCATTGTTATGACTGATAGTTATCTTAGATGGGGATATAATAATAAAAGGAATAATCACTAATAAGTTTTAATGGATAAAGTATTTCATAAACGGCACGATTCTTATATCTAGAGGACACCTCAACATGATTTACTCATGAATTTATGCATGAGAAACTCACTGATGAGTAATTTTCCTACTTGGATTATTTCAGAAATCTAAAAGTTAAAACTATCAATAAATCTGAAATCTGAAAGCTTCGATGAATCTCGATGTGATGATTCAAGCAAGATATAAAAATAGTGCGCAGTAAACTACTGAAAAGGACTCAAATTTTCAATGGTATGCCATATAATAGTATTGAATCTAAGTAAAATTTTTATAAATTTTTACACATGGACATCGTCTACATAGAACCTTAAATACTTTCACTCTACATAGACGCTATCCCAATAAGTTCATAAAAACCATTAGCCTCAAATAAAAGTTTGTCCTTTACACTTACTTCTAATTCGAAGAAAGCATTAAAGAAATTTTTTCAATTTTATTAAGGGTTCCATATTTTTTGATCAAATATACGTCATGTTAAACACCAAGAAATCCTCAAATGAATTCAGGAAAACCCATTAACAGTAATATTTCGATACTGAAATTCATATAATTTAAATACAACATGGCAACCATTGCAGTTAATAAATTTTGCATATTTATTAAAATCTAAACTTAGCAAACTTGCCCAATACTTACAAAAGAAAATATTCTAATTGTATTCTTTTAAAAGTCCTTTTGAAATAATTCCATCCATGTTGATTTTGTTGATAGTATTTTTGGGCACATCTAGCCATTAATTTAGGTCTATTAATAACATCTCCATGTTCTCTACCAATAGCACGAATCGTATTTAAATTTCTAAATTTAAAGAAACCAAAAAACAACAAAAATCAAAACTAATTTAATTAATAATAACAAACCTAATAACAAATAATAAATTTCGTGGCATTTCCCTAAGTGTATTCATAATAATATCAAAATGTTCTTTAGCCATTTTCTGCATGTATTTTATATCATCGGCAGTAAGATTTGTTTTCAAATCAATAGCCTGGGCATCAAAACGACATTGAAAAAGGACCTCTGCAAATTTTTTATGATCTAAAATGTTAAACGTAAAATGCTATTAAATAGTTTTACGAAAACTATTTAATTTTAAAATCATAAAATTTTATAGAATATCATTTATTGACCCTATGATAATTTATTCACTAATTTTCAAAGATATTAAAATGCTATTAAGATCAATTAAAACAATTTCATAACAGTCTACAAAATATTTAAATATTATTCAATAAATATTAAAAGGAAATCACTTTTATAGCAAAGAAATTAAAAAATGAAGCTAAAAAGATATAAAATATATAAAAGCCGCCTATGTAAAATTTAATTTAGAGGATTTAATGCTATAAATTTTAAAAAATTAGATTTTATTGTATATATATAAAATTAATTAAATGCACTAGTTATGATTGACTTAAAAATTTATGAAAGCATAAAATAAAAAAAAAAACTAGATAAAAATTTAAGGGCTAAAGCCTTTTAGACTCCGGATATGACAACGATTCCATTAAGATAATAAAAATTTTTTGAAAAAATTATAATTTTGGTTTTGAATCTTCCAGCATGGATAAAGAGCTAAAATTACGTCCAGAGAAAGGTCAGCATACTTGAAGATAGCGAGTTAGACATTGGGAAGCCCTAAAAATGGCATTCGTACTGAAATTTTTGTGTTTATTAAAATAGAATCCAAGCATACACAAAATACCAAAAATAACAATTACAAGAACAATGTTTGGTGAAATTTTTTGTGAAAAATGATGAGTCCACAAACAATAAATAATAAAAATTTAGGATGTTAAGACGAAAATATCGCAATCTGATGACTTAGCTATACACGTTGTGGCGACATGGAAATTATTTGTTTTTACCAATAATGAAAAACAAAACGTAGTAGTTTTAAGTTATTGTATTATGTCAAGCAAGCCTTGATTATTTACTTGCTTGACATATTACAAATAGGAAATCAGTTGTTAGTTTTACAGTTAGTAGTTGAGTAGTAATTGAATAGCTGTCGAGTAATTATTGAGAGTTGTTACTGTTGAAAAGTTTGATTAATTTTTTATAATTATTTATTAAAATAATTTAATATGTTATTAATATAATAATATGATAATTGAATTAAATGTGAAGTAATGTTTCTTGTTAATTAAATGTGGTTTAAATATTATTGTTGTATTAATTACACCACAACGTTAAGAATTTATTTCAGTGGTAGGGAAAAATTATAAATAATTGAAGGCCTTTTTAGAGATTTTCCAGGTACAAAATAAATTAGAAATTGTACGGCTACTCAGCAAGATTTAGTTAAAAGATAGTTCAATCAAATAAAGTAAAGGATAATGGAAATAATCTGAATGGTAGTAGTAGGATTTACATGTTTTCCGAACAAACGATTGTCATGGGTTTTTAATTAATATGTTTGATGAAGATAACAAAAAACTTGAGCGAATTTACTGATGAATTTACTGACGTATGATTTTCGCGAATATCAAAAGTTTTTCATACATTTTTTAATGTGCAATCGAATAAAATAGAAGTAAATAGACAAGCTTTTGTTGAAAATATAACAATATAGTTTTATGTTAAATATTAAAAATTTTATATTTATCAGACTAAAAGATCATTATGGACAAATAACACAAACAAATATTATCTCCACAGTTTAGCCCCCCAAATACAACACGTTGGAGATCTTAGAAGAGATCATGTTATAAAATTTGAATTTTGCTATGTATTTGTATTTTCATATGTGAGATTCAGAATTTAGGAACTTCCCTTTGGAAATATTAGCCAATAGATTATTTTAAAGAAAACAAAGTATTCTCTGAAATAAATCTACATATTAACATTTAGACAGGAGATTGGTGATGAAAAGAAGAACACTAGCAAATTCTACGTTGACATAAATGTTTTTGATATTTAGAAGAGTAGTTTTTAAACATCTGCCTTGTATAAAAATTTGTTATTCCTAAATGCAGCAATTAAACTCAATTTTGTTTTTTGCTACACTTATTAATAATTAATAAAATTTTAGTTATTAAAAAATAAAACCCACAAAATTATAATGAGCTGAATCCAAAAAACAAAATAACTTTAGACTTACCTTTAACGTTAAGTTCATTTGAAAATTTTTTCATATCAATTTCTTTTCTTAGAACTGTTGCTATCCAAAATTGGCACAAAGGATATCTTATATTATCCGAAACCATTTCATAAAGGCCATGATCTAATAAAACTATTTGTGTACGACCTGATTTATCTTTTCGAACAAAAACTATAAATTTAATTCTTAAATAATTTGAAATCAAAATTATGACTTTTAATAGTACCATTCCCAGGATGTGGATCAGCATGAACAAAACCAGAATTAAAAATTTGTTCAGCAAAAGCGGTAAATAATTTTTTATCAATATCTTTGAGACTAATTTTTGATTTTTTAATATTATCAATATCGGTAATTAAAAAACCATCAATCCATTCCATTGTTAAAATTCTCTTCAAAAAAATTTTACTCATTAGGATTTTAAAATTTAAAAAATATTTTCAAAAAAAAATGTAACCTTAGACGTATGATTCCAGAAAACTTTCGGTATATAAATATATTTTAGTTTTGATAAATCTACTGCACATTTTTCAGAATTTTTTGCTTCAATACAAAAATCAAGTTCCTAATTTTATAATAAATTTAAAAATAAATATTTTATTGATATTATTTACCATACTTGTTCAAGATTTTTTTTCAAATCTTGGAGAATCCAACCAAAATTATAATTTTTGAAAAATAATTCAACTATATTTTGCAAGAATATAATTGTACCAAAATCAGTTAAGAATCGCTCATTTAAGTCCGCATATTGTACCTAGAGGAAAAATGATAATAGTGAGCATATTTTCAAAGCTTTAAGGCCATTAATTTTAGAATAGTAAAAAATAAAAGCTCAGCAATACTGATCAGTTAAGTGGGTAACTCTTTTTTAAAATTCTTTCAGCCTTTCTAAGGCTTTGATGTTATTCAAGCGACTAGCAAATTTTCCGTTTTGTATGAGATTTATCGAGTTTGACTCGTCTTGACCTTGACTAGTCCTGAGCTTAGAGGATGACGAAATTATCGAATATTTAAGAGAAGCAAATATAAATCATTTTATTAAGTTTAGAAAGTTATATACAAAGTTAATAGCCAATTTTTTGGATAAATGATTAAAATACAATTTAGGCTATCTTCATGGAGAATTGGAAAAAAAAAAAAATAATACAAAAATTTTTCATGATTGAATATTTACAAGTATTCTAAATTTCCGGTCTCACCTTAACAGCTACATCCTGATCATTACATAATTTTGCTCTAAATACTTGTGCTAAACTAGCAGCAGCTATAGCTTCATAAGAAAATTCCTTATAAATATTTTCTGGGGTTTTACCGAATTCTTCAAGAAATACTTTTTGTACATCATTTTTATTACTACGTAAACATTGATTTTGTAATTGACTTAAAGTATCAGTATATTCTTTTGGTAAAATATGATTAATAGCAGATACACCTTGACCAATTTTAATATATAAACCGCCATTTTGAAGACATCCATTTAAAATTCTTTCAGCCGATTTTTTATGTACTTGTTTAAGTATTTTTTCATAATCTATATGATCTTCAGGATATAATAATGAAAGCCAATAATAATCTGATGTTATTTGTATTGCTATTTTCATAGAACGCATAAAACGAATTGTAGATCCTAAAGTTAGTGTATTATTTGTAACTTTATTATAAAATATTAGAGAAGTTGCTAACGTTCCACAACAAATTATAGTCCATTTGAAATATCTTTTAGTTTTTTTACTAGCCACTAAATTATTAACAGTTTTAAGATTACAGAAATCAAGTTTAACAGGTGGTTTTATATATAAAAAATGTTTTTGAATATTTGATAAGTTTAAATAAAATTTAGAAAAAATTCTCATATTATTATTCATCATTAAAATAGCTTTTAAAGTCAAAAATAATTATAAAATTATGAAAATAATACAAAATATTTTCCTAACTTATCGCTTTTTGTTCTTTATGATTTATAAAATATTGGCCAAAAAGACTATTTTGTATTGTCATAACTATTTTAGTGTAATTCCTTCAGGCACAGATATTCTCCCACAATATTCTTCTTCTATAAATTCGAAAATATTTTTTTTAATATTATAAATTATAAAAACTAATTCCAAAGCTAAAACATTTTCTTAAGAAAAAAAATGAAAGCAATGAAAGTAAACGTCAAATACGTTTAATATACTGTCAAAAGATGGTAATAAATAAATTATAATATAATTTCTGGGTCAATAGTCATATTTTAAAATTTTTAAACTGTTTAAAACTTACAGGCGATAACCTTTATATATATTTGTTGATTTTAAAACACAATTCATTTTATTTAACCATATAAATAAATATAAATACCAATTAAATATATCAATCGTGGGAACAAAAAGTTATTGGTACACTGCTTAAAAGAGATCTTTAGCGACATCTCTGATTAAAATATAATAGCATGAAATGTCAACTTTTTTAGAATAAATTTCTGTACTAAAAACCTTTTTCATAATTTTTCTTGCATTCAATCTATTTGCAGGGACAGTTTTCAAATTTGTCAAGTTTAAATTAATATGGCCGCATGTTTTAATTAATACTAAAACTCATTGTGTTATAAACTTTCAAAGTTAAATTAATTTAGAATTAAGTAATTTCTATTAAATATATTATCTTAATTTTGATTTGTCTAAGGGAAAAGTAAAATAAATGTGAGTAAATTTTATTAAAAGTGTTTATTGAAATAGAATTAAGTGCGAAAACATTTTGCATAATAAATTATTGTATATGTTTCATAAAAAATTGCATAAAAAATGTGCAATATACTCTTGTAAATTATAAACTTAAATATTTTATAAAGTTCCTAAAAATAAATATTTTGTTAAAAGGCATACAAATAATTTTATTTATAATATAAATGTTCTTAGTTCAGTATAATATTTTATTTCAAAAGATAAATGAGTTTTGAGCTGAAGTTTTATCCATTAATATTTTCTTGTACTGTGAGTATTCAATTTAAAAAAACTTTTTATTACAATCGGTAATTTAAAGAATTACAAGAAATTTATTATGTCGTTTTTTTGTCATAGAAAGAAATCAAAAAATCTTATTTCATATATGTACACAAATTTTAATAAAGAATATTTTCAATTTTGAATGTAATGCCTAAAATTTCAATCTCAAAACTGCTTAAAGATTTAAGCATTTTTTAATTTTGTCTAAAAAGCAAAAGAATTATTATTTGCTTTACTAAAAGTTTTAATTTCGATATTTTCTTCGTTTTACTAATATTAAAGTGCTCTTGTGTATTGTAATAATAAATCCCAATTTTAAGAAATTTCATAAAAATAAATGAAACAAAGAAATAACCTTAAGTTCTTTTTATTATTCCTGCATTATTAGGCACTATAGAAATATTTATTTAATAAAATTTAGTTTCTTCTTTAAAACAAATTAATACTCAATAAAATAATATTAAAAACAGTGAAAAGATTCGATTTACTTTGAATATAAAAATATTTTTAAATATTGTACATATATCATGCATCATATTTTCGCGCCTTTTTCCTTGCGTCAAATAAAATAAATTTATCTGCTTTAGCTGAAATTTTGTTTAAAAAAATACAATTTTTAACCTAAATATTAAATTTTTGATTTGATAATTTTCCAAGCTTCTTAAAGTTTTTTTTTTTAAATTTTTATTATATGTAGACAAAAATTAATTTTTGAGTATAGCTATAGGAGGAGGAGGAAAATTATAAGTGTTGCCTCTCAAGCCGGAAATGTTTTGGAGTGATGGAGTGTTATATATCAAATAAAAAATGCTATCACTCTTGTTTATAATTCAATTAGCAAATTTGACGATTATCATAGGTCATTAAAATACAACTAAACCAGCGTTATAAACTCGGCTAACTAGATAAGAGCTCTAGTCTTTTTGGTAACCCTTTTTTTTTTTGTTTTTTATCGTTGATATTAAGGAAAGTTAGCTAATAAAAAAAAAAGAACTACCATCGATACTACTTAAATTGATTCAAAACGAAAAGAACAAAATAGAAGTATAAACAAATAAAGCTATTTATATTAAATAAAAAACAAAAACAAGAAACATTTTCGTTTTGTTATTTTACTCATTCGTTATAAACATTAAAAGCCGTGGCCATACGTGAAATAACATCAATTGAATTTAGTTAGTGTAACTAATTGAAATTTCACATTTCAGTGACAATTATCGATAAAGTTCATTAAAATGGGAAAATTTACTTTAATTATGAACTTGGGGCTGACACATAAAAATCTAATTTTTTTATGAAATTAGACTCAATTCTTTTTAACATAATCTCGCTTGTTTTTAATTTTTCTATTAATATGAATTTCATACTAAATTATAACAAAAATATTTACGTGGAAAGGAGGTAAGTTTGGAATTCCATCCTTAAAGAAGATATAGAGACAATGATGATTTAACGTTTAAATGTAAAATAATCTCATCGGAATTTTTTATTTTTTTAAAGCATATTTAAGACTTAAATTTTAAACATGCTTTAAAAAGTAAAATTTTCCAGTGTTCAGAAACTTTTCTTTCAGTAACTAAATAAATTAAGGCCAATTTTTCAAACATTATAAAAGTATATTTATATATATGTATATATATTATATTAATAAAGGTTATTTTAATATTTTCAGATAAAAAGTTTTTCAAAAAAATGCACCCACATAGTAATAGATCAGCAAATGTGCGTCCTTATGGCCATCAAAATCTAAAGCATATACAACAATATAGACCACCACAAATAAAATTACAGAATGTTCTCAGTCATCCTGGAGCTACACAATTACAACAATATGGAATGCCAAGACTACGAGATATATCAAGGTATATATCTAAATATTATTTAAATTTACCATAATATTTTAATATTTTTTTATAGTTTATTTGGCTTTCCTTTTATAGCAAAAAAGAAACTTCCGAAATAATAATAAATATAAAACAAGTATTTATTTCAATTAAGACAATTCTGTTAAATTTGTAGAGCGCCACCTATCAATATATAACTCTTATTGGAAAAATATCTATTTTATTACTGTAATGTCTAAATTTGGATTATTAGAGTTATCATAAGACAAAGAATTACGTATATGACCTAAATATACAAAACTTATATCATAATTTGCTGTATGCGTTGACAAAGTTCTAAAGTTTAGAAGTCGCTACCAAACTTATCAAATTATGAATAGTTGTTAAAAAATTTGCAATTGATTAATAAACGTTACGTGTCTAGTTTTGGACATTTATCCTTTGTTTTCAGATACTGATTTTTTTTGTATATATCCTACTGATAATGGCATAAACAGCTAATACCTAGCATGATATTTTGCTGATTTAAAAAGCAAAAATGTTTACATACTTTTACAAAAATCACAACCAACCCAATAAATAAACCAAAATCTTTTTAAACAAGACGTAAAAATTTCATGCTCAATCATGTCATATCATGTCGGTGATAAATATGTTAATATGATTTTAACCTTGGAAACCTTGGAAGTCCCCTTGTGTAACTGATTTTTTGAGGTTATAAAGTTCTAATTGACCATGTGCCAATGTCTTTTCTATCAGAAAAAAAATATCCAACAAGTTAGTCAACTCCTGAACATGTCTCCTTTAAATATTAAGAGATTTGCTTTGTACTACATATTTACATTTAAGGAAAAGGTTTTCCTAAATGAAAAAGTTAAATTCTTAAAATTTCGCTATACACTGATCTTATTTCAATGTTACTTTGATTTATGCTAATCCAAAAACTTGTTAAATTTTATTTTTTACATTAAACTTTTCAGAAATTTTCACAATAAAGAGGTTTTGCTTCTTTTTTTTTTTTTCTTGTATTTTAAAAATTCAAAACAAGTTCGTACATAAAATTGAGGTTTAAAAAATAAAAATAAGAACAGTCAATGCAAACTGCATTGAAAAAACTAAAAATATAATGAAAATGTTGATATGGAATAAATAACTTCAAAAAATTTAAGAAAATACGAATAAATAATAATGATCCTTGTGTGTCCCTATGTGAAATTCATATGAAATATTTAATAAATCATTTACTTTTATAAGAGGAATAAATAAAACATCAACCAGACATTATATTCTATGAGTTAATTTTTTTTTGTCGAGCTGTTGGCATTGACAAATATTTCAAACATATTTAAATAAACCTTTAGCCAAGATATTTTTAATAAAAGGGAAAAGGTCATATTATAACCTGTTTTTTTGTAGACATCTTTTATTATAAAAATTTTGTATCAGTCTGCTAAGGATGCTTCAGCCACAATTTATTTAAAAACTATATGTTTTATCCCCTTTTAGATAAGTGCAAAATGATGCAAAAATTAAATTTAAGTTAGGGGTTTATCTCCTTTGTTGAATAGAACAATCAAATCTAAAGCAATCTACGCTTGTTCTTTTTTTTGCATGTTGCTAAGATTCGCTTAGCTGCTTTCTTTTAAAACTTAAACCTCTTATTGTAAAGTGATTTTTGGTCTGTGTGAGAAAATACAGAACAGTCATTGGAATGAATGTTTGAAATCTTTTTTGATTTTGTAGATCTTATTACATTATTTAATGAAGAAAACAGAATTTATATTATATACTTAAGTAAACTGCCATTCAAATTAAATTCATTGTTGACTCCTTATATTTTATCCTTGGTAAAAATTCTATTGATCTAGTTTCATTAATATTTGGCCAATATAGATGCTGTTATGGCTGTATTATTAATTTTTTAAGCTTAACTGATAATTTACTAAGCTTTCTATTTCGAAGAAAATAAAGAAGGTCCAAGTAAAGCTTACGATACATAGTAAAAGCTTTAATTAAAAAAGAATGCCGATTTATCTTAATTCACTTAAACGTGTTACAAATTAAGCCTATGAAACAATTTTTATCAAACATTTTTTAAGGCCTCGCATCAGATAAACGTGTCACTAACTTCCAAACGGTATTGCGCACAGGATGACATACACCTTTGCTTAGTATTCCTTTTTTCCTTTGACTTTTACTCTTTTTCTTTGCTCCAGCAAGCTTACAGAGAAGCCAGAAGGGGACTATCCTAGAACTCCAATCAATTCACACCAATATCAATAATTATTATAAGAAAAACTTATTAAAATGAAAACTTATTGTACTGAGGAAGACAGCAGGACTATTGCTTAGTCTTGGAATAGGTTAATATTTTATATCAAAATCTAAGAGTTTAATGATTTGATTTTCTGGACTATCATTTTATATAGTTCTAATTCCTTTCAAAAATATCCTATGAAAATTTTCATAAAAAATATACTTGTAAGAATTAATAATCCAATTTCTTAAAAACAAAGTGGATCAGTTTAATATTAATATTTCTTTTATAATATTATATCAGGATTTTAATGAATTTATTTTTTATTAATTTATATTTTTAGACCTATGCTAACAAGATTTTCTGGATCACAAATACAAAATAATATTTTACCAAATTCAAATTCAAAAATAACAAATCCATTACAAAGAGTATTACCGCAAATGTCAAGACAATGTCAGCTAACACAATCACAAAATATAAATCCATCACATATAAATATGACATCACATCATCAAGGACAAAATATTATTCAAACACATTCTAAACATCAAACACAACAACAACAAATTCCATTACAATCAAAATCACAAATTTATAAGGAAATAATAAATCAAAAAAATATACAAATAGCTAAACCACAATTAGAAAATAATCAACAGCAAAAGATTATTTCACAAGTACAATCGGACGTACATCAATTGAATAAAAATTCTGCAACTACAAATGTAAAACAACAACAACAACAACAGCAGCAGCAACAACAACAAAATCACTCATCACAGAATTTACAAAATTGCAATTCTTTGGTTAATGTTCTACCAACAGCTAAAACAGTGCAATCAAAGAATAATGATCATAATCAAAATAAAATTGATACATTAGTGGATAATCGTAAGTTTAATAAATTTAATAAATTTTCAAGTTTCACATTTAATAATTTCTTTGAAGAAAACTGTACATAAATCTTCTCACTAAGTTTGTTCATATTTACTTAATCCGCAAAATTCCCTAAAATATTTAGAAAAATTTTCTAGTATTGATTTTTGTCTTTCAATTATAGAAATTAAAACTTTTTTTTAATATTTTGAGTGCCGCGTGAATTTAGATGGAAATCCACTTGAGACCACGCAATAATGATAATGAATATAATGAAACATTTTAGAAGTTTTTCCATCAGCCTGAAATTATCGTAAATCAGGAAACTAAATCTTAATGATCGTTTTTTCATTAATTTCATCTTTTTTAAAAATTTCAATTGATTTGGTACAGTAATTTTTGAATGCCGACTTTTAAAAAGTCCTTTCGAGAAAAACACTTTTAAAATTTTTAAACTCTGAAAAATTTACAAGAGGTGAAAAGATTTGAATGTCAATTACTATGAGAGCTTTGACCCGAGGGATTTTTGAAAAGTTTAATCCTTAAGATTGAAATTTACACGATACATCTGCTTAAATATATTAGGGCCATTATTTGTTATCAGTAGAAAATAATGCTAATTTTTTATTTTATGCCGTCAGTCATAAATGGCACTTAAAGTTTTAATGGATAAAATGTATTTTACATGAACCGTGGCTAAAGAAAGCTTTCGGACAAATATTTTTCAAAGAAAAATTAGTTAAACAAATATTTTTTATATCGAATAATTTACTATAATAGACAAATTGAAGTAATATTATCAGAAAGATGACTGGTTTTACAAGATTTAATAGGTATCTTGGCTGAATCGGCGTCTTAAATATCTAATGCCCTGAATATTTACTATTTTCTAAGACTGTTAGAAGCAGAAGTCAATTATTTTGAAAAATAGTTGTGAGTTTAAACTTCACTATTCCCACAATTTAACGAAATGATCGAAGTTGATGTTTTGTACTCCCTAGCGTATAGCTTGAGAATGGAAGGTGAATATCAAGACATCATTGCCATAATCTCCTTTATAGCCTTTCTACACAGACACTAATTAATTGTATTATTGTATACGAAAAGAAATTTGGTTTGATGAATCGTGTATATAAACTGTTGAAATCATGTATATAAATATATCCTTCAAAAACCTGTATACGGGGTAGATGAGATTTTTATTGTTAATTTACAGATTGTGCAAATTAACAAAATTTAAGTCTCACATTATTTCGCCTTTAAGTACATCATTTAATTGATTATTTATAGGCATTTATAGAATTGTTTTAAATTTATCGACCGTAAACCTAGGCAATTAAACTGTTATAATAATAGAAACAATAACAATGACCACTTAAAAGCAGCAATTAACCAAAAGAAGAAGAAAAGTTAACGAAAAAACACTATTTTTACTTATGACCACTTTATGAAGTCAAAAAACCACAAAATAATTAACTTACTACCTTTTAATCAAATAATTTTCTTAAAACTAATTTAATTTTTTATTTTAGATGCAATTGTTCTACCAAATCCTTCTATTATTACCAGCAATAAACAAAGTGAAATAAAGAGTGATATAATTCCCAGTTTCAATCATGAAATATCAAATCATAATGATAACTCAACATCATCTAAAGACAAAACTCCAATGTGTTTAGTTAATGAATTGGCTCGCTATAATAAGGTATATTATAAATTAATACTTTCCACCAGTAAAATTCACTTCGGGAATTTTAATTTTTCTAATTTATTTTTATTTAAAATTAAGAAAATTTTTTAAAGGTCTTAATGTGTTTTTATTTTCTTATAAATTAAGTGCACCTTGCTCGCTTAGACCTACGCGTAATGCTTTACTTAAAAATTTCCAGTAAAGTATATAAATATATACATATACATATATTTATATATTACAGATTCAACATCAATATAGACTAACAAAAGAACAAGGACCAGCACATTCGAAACGTTTTACTGTAACTCTTAAATTAGGTGAAGAAGAATATACTGCTGAGGGTCCAAGTATTAAAAAAGCACAACATTTATCAGCTGCTGATGCAATATGTAAAACTAAATATGAACATCCACCAGCAAAAACGAATCGCAATAAAGATGGAAAACGTAATAATAATAATATAACACCAACTGTTGAATTAAATGCACTTGCAATGAAACTTGGTGAACCAACAGTTTATATAATTGATAATACAATAGAATCTACTGATAATAATCAATTAACTGTACCAAATGGTAATCCTTATCCTATAATGGGTAATTATCCAGTACAACAAGCACAACATCAAATATCTTTACAAATGCAAAATCCAAATTATTTTCAAGAAACACAATTTATGCGACGTCCAATGCCAGCAAATATGATGTATCCGAAACAACGTTTTCAGAATTTTAATAGAAGATTAATTTCAAAAGATTTTCAAAAAATCAATCCAAATGTATTAGAAAATTTTTTATTAAAAATTATTCAAGTTATTTTTATATTTTTTGTTTTTACAGCAAATAATACCAGCTTTTCATCCAAATATAAAAGGACCCTGTAGAGTAACTTTAATAGTTGGAATGAGAAAATTTATTGGAATTGGTTCAAATATACAAACTGCCAGACATGATGCTGCTTCAAGGTAATATTTTTTACTCTGAGTTTAATAATGATTTGTTTTTTTTTTTGATTTATTTTTAAGCTAATTTTTCATATAATTTAAACTGGATATAATTATACCTGGATCCAAATCGTATAATCGAAAGCTGAATTTCATTGAAAAATTAGACTTGGTGAGACTTTGCTGACTTAAATCGAATCCAATCCCGAATTAAAAATTCAAGAATTATCTAAAAGTCCTCTTGATTCATTTAAAAAGATTGAGAAAATTTAGAGTTATGATGTTTGGGTGCCAGATCATCTCACACTTGAGAATAAAATCGTTTGAAAAAACAAACACATATGCGGCCTTGAAAGCGAATCGTAACTGGTGACAAAAAATGGATACTATACGACAAAATAAAACAATGCCGAAACCAATTCCAAACCCAATTTAACACTTGGTAATGTATTAATTTCGGTTTAATAGAATTATGAGGAGATTATTTACTATGAACATCTCAAACCTAGAGAAATTATAATTACAAATATTTACTGTCACCATCTAGATAGACAGAATGAAAATTCAATCCAAAAATCTTTTGCAGCAAAAAAAACCTTTCGAAAAAATTTCTGAAAATGGCTGTATGGCAACTTCTTGCACATCTTCCTTTTTTATTAAAATTAAGTTAATGTTAAATTAAGAATTTCAAAGTTATTTTTTATAAAATCTTCGTTTATTCTGTTAATAATAATTTTCATAAAAATATATTTTCAAGGGCATTAGATGTACTCAAACCATTGGTTGCAGATGGTAGTGAACATACCGAAAATAAAAGTAACAGCAGTGACTCAGAAAATTCATATTTAAAATCTCCAATATCATTAGTGCATGAGATTGCACTTAAAAGAAATTTATCAATTACTTTTGATGTTCAACATGAAAAAGGTCCACCTCATATGAAAATTTTTACAACAACATGTCGAGTAGGTGATATTAAGGTAATCAAAAAGTTAATTTATGAATTTTTTTATATTAATATTTATACTTTTTTGCACTTTTTACAGGCTGAAGGGGAAGGTAACGGAAAAAAGCTATCTAAAAAACGTGCAGCAGAAAAAATGCTTGAAGAACTAAATAAACTACCACCGATATCACCTTGTAATAATATTAATAATAATATTAAAACTTTAAAAAGAAAACCCAATTTAATTAGAAAAAAGACAAGAAATTTAATTAAAGAGAAATCTGAACCAGAATGTAATGAAGAAGCTAATCCAATTTCTAGACTTATACAACTTATACAAGCATTAAAAGAAAGAGAACCAATTTATACTGTTGTTGAAGAAAAAGGTGCAGCAAGACGTAGAGAATTTGTGATTGAGGTATCAGCTGTTGGGAAAACTGCAAGAGGTATTGTTTCAAGTTTATTAATAAATTTAATAAAAATTAATTCTAACAAATAAAAAAAATAACTAATGACATTTTAACTTGTACATTTAGGTATTGGATCTAATAAAAAAATGGCTAAAAGAAATGCAGCTGAAAGTAAATATAATACAAAATTTTGTTATTCTTTAATTAAATTAAAAATTTCTTATAGATTTATTAGCATTAATTGGTTGTATGCAACAAATTAACTGTAACAAAGAAAATAATTCAAAATTTATGAATACTAATAATAATGAGGAAAAAAATTCAAAATATCCATTAAAAAATTTAAGACCCACACCTATTACAAATTTAAATCAAAATCAAAGTGTAGGACGGCAAATTGTTCCTGGTATTTTACTTATGTCAGGTATAATAAAGAATAAATTTTGTGTGTTTCTTTTCTTTTCTAATAAATATTTTTTCAAAAATTAAGATTCAATTTACAAATCATCTAATAATACTGCATCAAATCAAGAAAATTTATTGCCCTCTAATGATAATAATAATCTAAAAAATTTATCAAATTGTGAAAATTTTGCTACTAGTGAAAATACTTCTGTTGCTAAATGTGAAAATGTAACACGACCAAAAGATCAATTATTGTATTTAGGACAACTTTATGGATTTCAAGTAAGATTTTATTTTGTTTATATTTTGTTTTTAATTTAATTTTTTCATATTTTAGGTACAATTCTCAGACTATCCAAAAGGAAATCATGGTGACTATCTAACTATTGTTATGTTATCGACAGAGCCACCTCAACTTTGTCATGGTGCTGGAAGTAATACGGAAGCCTCACAGGATCAAGCGTCCAGAAATGCTTTGAAGATATTAAGTGAATTAGGTTTGGATAATGTAAGAATTAAAAAGAATGAAGATTCTACTAATAATAAAATTCCTGAAAAAATTTAAATTAAATTTATAAAATATTTTTAAGTGAAAATTTAGTTTAATTTAAAGACTTGTTTTGTTTTAGAAAAATTTTTTCACAAAATTACTTTTCATATTTTTTTTTGTTTTTTTTCTTTTTGTAAATAAAATTTTGTCCTAGTCAAAATGCAATAAATAAAATTGATTTCTTATTCAGTTGTCAAGACAAACAATGAAAATTTTATTTAAATAATTTTTTTAAAAAATAATACAAAAACATGAGGTCATATTGATAAAAAAATAAAAATATAAGTTTTTAAAAATCGTCAAATTTCATAATTACCATTTTCCTAATTTGATTCATACAAATTTTAGTTTTTTTTTAAATGGGAAAAAAAAAAATAATATATTTTTGTGGAAATGTTTATATAGATTAACTTTAATTAAGTATTAACAGAATATTTTTCTGTGCTAATTTTATACGTAATTAAGTTCCGGGCCTATTAAAGATAAATCCACTATTTATTGTTATTAATCAGTTAACTGTTTGACGTGTATATACGCCATGGAAAATTGGCAAAGTGGTATTAGCTATTTAACTTGTAATTTTTGTGGAAAAAAGAAACATATTCTAAAAATTTCGATATGTTCAGAATAATTTGAGACGATGCCGAAATAAAACAAAAGAATTAATCGTTCGATTTTCGCGACACAAATATTTGTGCCCTTTGTAAATGGCGCGACACATTTAACTGGTTTAAATATGGTGGCATATTTTCCGGATACTTAAGTATCAAATTTAAATTAGAAATACTTTCTTGAACTCAAATAGAATGTAATTTAAAAACTGGGATACTAGAACACCAAAAAAAAATTATAGGCTCGGTACTTGTAAAAATAAAAAGGTTTATGGTAATTGATTAGAACATTTGATGTTTTTTTGTTAGATTTGTAAGTGAAATAGTCAATTTTCCTTATAAAAATTGTTAACTTTTTTATTTAAAAAAAAAACTAAAATAAAATAAATGGTATTTGATTAAGATTAAAATCACAAAGGTTTTTCGTACAAATATTTGAAATTTTTATTTTTTATTTCGTATTAATTAATATCTCAGAATTATTATTTTCTTAATAATATCGATTATCAATTTTATTTATATTATTGCAACATAAATAATGAAAAATTGAATTTAAAACTATAGTATTAACTTGAATTTAAAAAAACAAAAGTTAATCTAAGCAAATAAACACTTTTATCTTTTAAACTCAAATAAGATATAATCTGCTTGTTTACAATATAATAAAAGGACGAAGAAGAAGAAATACTCTAAGCAATTTAAAATAAGTAAATTAAATCCAAAACTTTAAAAAAATTATATTTTAATTGGCTAAAAAATTTCTTTTTTTACAAATAAAACTTATAAAATGAATTTGAAATTATTAGATTTACAAAGTATTATGACCCCTTAAAGAAACGAGCCCTCTTTTATAATCTAATAATAATAATTATTATAAAATAAATAAGAATGTTTTAATTAAACTTATAATTTTTTTTAGTAATTAAAATAAAAAGTTATTTTTATAAAAACATATTATCTGACACCAAAAAATAAATTTACTGTATTTGTTCCATAAATTAAAATTATTGATAAAAAACAAAAATAATTTATGTTTTGAATAAAATTAAATATTAATTCTCACTAAGCGCATGAAGTATTCAATATTATAACTTTATATATACATATTATATATATATATATATATATATATATATATATATATATATATATATATATATAATAGTATGTAAAAGTTAGAAGATAAAATATTAATTTAATATTAAAACTATTATTAATGAACTCGAAATAAATAATTATAATCAAATACTATAGGAAAATTGACCATTACATTTTTATTAAGCTAAACTCTTAACTTAAGTAATCACTTCCCAAATTTAATATTTACGAGGTGTATACAAAATAAGTTAGTTAAACATCATTTTAAAACAATTTCATAATAATTCTTTACAAAAATTTGTGTTATAGCATTTTTTTATACTTAAAACTAAAAAGCTTTGCTTAAAATTATATTATTTATAGTATCAACAAGTTTCCTGTTACATACATCCAGATGTTTAGTTTTTAACAATTAAAATGACAATGATTTTTGTTTTTTGATACAATTAAATTTATCAGTTTCAAATCTAACTTTGGTTTTTTATTGATATTTGGCATCTTTATTGTTTTAGATAAGAAAACGATAAAACCTAAAAAATGAGCTAATTAAACTTCCCAATCTGCAGTTGGAGTTTTTATTAAACGTGCAAATCTTTCGATGACTATGAAATTACGGTATTCGGCTTTAACCTTTTTTTAATAGTAAATTCTAGATTTATCAACGTTTCGAGAACAAGTTACTAATAGCTTTTTCAAATAAAACCATTTCCGTGGTATCAATACCAGATTTGCACATTTTTTAAGAAATTTTAAGTAAAAATAGATTTGCAATTCCACATACAGAATAAAGCTTGTGTTTTTTAAGGACAGTTCTTCATGTTATTGAAAAATTTATGCAAGCATTTATTAAATACTAAAATATTGTTTTTCTTTTTCTTAAAATTTGTGACATTTTTATAACAAAAACAAAAAATTAGCAAATTACCAGTCAATTTTGAAATTATTTTTATATCATTCGAGTAAATTATTTTTCTTGTTATTTTTGCCAAAATTTTCATTTGCAATATAAGCCCATATGAGGAGGCCAAAGTGACTTCATAGAGCATTTTTTGATTGCGGTAAAACATAAGTAACTTTTATAAACTTATGAAAAATAAAAATTAGCATAACAAAATATAAATTATTTTTAAAATTTGTGTATTAAAGGGGTCAGAAATTTGTTTTCATCAGATCGCTAGAGAACGCTTATAAATAATACGTACAGAATACAGAATAAAGTATTGATACCTTTCCGAACAAGGCTTATTTTCAAAAATTTAGTTTTTTGATATCATAAAACAATTGCTTGAAAATTCATCCATTTCTATGCAAATTGCGTAAAGGCAGTAGATTCAATTATAAATTAAATACGCAAAGAATTGCAAGCAATTTCTTCTATTTCAATAATAAAGTTTTCATATTATCTATATTAATATTTCTATATTATATCTCCACAAAAATTATAAAAAGTTTGATACTTCGAATATAAGATAGTATTGGTACCACGCACAATGTGAAATTGGTTTCGATACTAGCATAATTGCTGGTATTGATGCCATTTAAACGTTTAGATGTAAAGCAGCTATAATGCTGTGGTCCTAGTCGAAGCAATTTTGAGTGATTTTTCAGGACTTTTAATTTTTTTCTTATTTATATGAAATCTATCGATATTTATTGCTCAAAGTAATGCATTGTGAAGTCATTTGTTCAAAATTTGCTTGAAAACGCTTCCAACAGAGGTTTATTATTAAAAATAAAACGAGTCAATAATTCAAATGCATATTCAATTCAAATGTTTCTAGTTTTAGCTGTGTTAGAAAACGATATCCATTTTTAAACACTTAACCGGCGTAGTATTAGATATGAAAATGTACGTAGACGGTCGAATAATAAAATTAAAAAATTTTGGAGGTTACTGGATATTTAATCGGAAAGCACGAATGCGACAATGTAATAAAACTAAAATGTATTAATACAAATTTTTGTAATATTAAAAATGAAATAAAATGTTACAAATATTAAATGGCATTTCGACATTAATTTTACACTTACGCTTAAAAATTTAAATATATAAATATCAAATTATGTAAATACATAAAATTATTAATGCATTATTTAACTTTTAGTAACATTTTTATTTTATAATATATTTATTTGGAAACATTTTCAAGTGCATAAATAAAATTGTACTTATACAGTTCTAAGGCTAAATTTTCAAAAATTATGATGTAGTCATTAAATTGGTTTAATTTCCTAAAACCTATCTTCCCCTCTTTTTTAGAGGCGTCCGTAAAAAGACATATGTATATGCTCTTTGAATCTTGTGTTCTTTAGTTCTCTGAAATACATTTTGTATTTCAAGGACGACGTGCTTTCTTTTTTATGATTGCATAGTGGTATATCCACGCAATTGTACAAAATCTTATGGTAGTGGATAAGTTTGAGTAGAAGAAATTAGGCATGCAAACTATAAATTAAGGCTGGAACTTGATCTTATTGCATAATTTAATGCCATCCTATTTGTGACCATTTTTACTCTTTTCAACATGTTTGGAAACCCAGTTTCAATTAGAAGATCATTAACATCCGTAGACTTTTCAGCACCTAAAATAGCTCTCATAATATTATTTATTCTGATTTGACAGAAAGCCATCTCTCTTGGACGCATTCCTGAACCGTATAAATTTAAGCAGTATCCAACTTTGGCCCATGTTAGATTATATCCTATCGAGACCAATTGTGACGGAGGAACCTCAAATGGTTTTGCTCTGAGTGTATTTATCAAACCAAGCACCCCAATAAGGCCTTATCGAACCTCCTTTATTTGCTCTGACCATTCTAATTTCTTATCCATTTTTAATCCCAAAATCTTGATTGGTTGATCTACTTTTAAGAACTAAGAGGAATCTAATATATTCCTGCTTACAGACGTCTCTTCTGCATACGTGAAGAACTTCTGTTTTACTCAAATTAAGTTTGGCACCACATAAATTCGACCAACAACTTATATCCGGTATAACATCATTTAAAACCTGACAGCTAACAACTTGAGACGTATGACTAATGTTTGCATCTTCAACATATAAGAAAATATCGTCCGCATATGATAGTACTGATACCAAAAGATGTCGACTCAACATAACGAAAAGACTTGACATATGTATATACATTGAATAAAGTGGGCGAAAGTGGTGAGCCTCTTTAAACTGATTATCTGATTAGAAATGTTCCCATTCACTTTAACCTTTAGTTTTCTATTAGTCAAAAAATTTTGTATTAATTTTACAAAAGTTTGCTCAAAATCCCATTGCTTAAGTTCCTTCGAGATAACAAATTCTTCCGCCTGATCATACGCTTTAGCTAAATCCAGAGCTATTACATATCCATGACGATCCTTCTCCAATGTTTTTTAATAAGGAATTCCAATTCAGAAAGTAATGTTTGCGTCGATCTTCTATTTCTGAATCCATGTTGAGCGTCATTAAGAAGGAATTCTATAGAGTGTGATAGCCGATTAATAACTATGGATTCAAAAACTTTTGAAGTACTCCTCAAAAGAGAGATTGGACGAAAATCTTTAGCTGTTCTTTGATTCCGATTAGAAATACTCCCTCCTTTAATTTTTTTTGGGATTGGACATGTCAAACTTTCTTTCCATTTTTGAGGAAAATACCCTGTACTAAATATTTTAGTGAAAAGGTGAGCTAGCAATTCCTGGAAACTTCCTGTAGTGTTTGATAACATCTGATATGTGAAATGATCCAATCTTGGAGAGCATTTCTTTTTTCCTAGAATTAACAGCAGTTCCGAAATTCCTGATACTAAGACCCTTTCTATATTCAAACCTACGTTCTTCTGAACTAGAGAATTACCCTTCCCTTATCGTGTAAACTTTAATGACTTGCTTTTATTTTTCTGGCAGCTAAAAATTCTGGTTTAGATGTAGGAATATCACACCCATCTTTAAATCCAGGAATACAATTATCAGCCTTAGGAAACTTTTAAATTTTTCCCGTACCCTCGTCAAGAGGGAAAAATCGTGATCCGAACCGATCCATTTTTTGGTGAGAGATTTTCGAACTGCTCTGTGTTTTATAAAACTTCAAAAATTCATTTGCTATTTTTAATTATATATGGAGCTCCTGGATAATCTGCATTTAGAGTTCTCGCAATATAATTTTGCTATGGCCCTCCCTTTCCTTTAATTTTTTCGATCTCCTTCCAAATTTTCCCTGATTCCATAATACATATTTTGGAATGAATCTTTAACTTCTGCAATCTTGTCTGCCAAAATTCGATTGGAGACTTTTCTCAAGAAAAATAAATTTTTATAATCGGAACTCATCTTTAAAATAGAAACCAATTCTTCTCCATTATATCCTCTGGACGGAGAGATATATACATTTATTATTCTGAACACTTCCGGCACATGTACATATATGCCCAAAACTCGAATATTGACTAATTTTGAAGCAATAATTTGCGGCAGCTCCCAATTTTTCAAAACGTACAACCTTTTATAACTTGGTAATCACTGTTCAGTAATTCTCACACAATTATTTTATTCCTATACCCGAATGATGCCGCCTGCAGGGCTACGACCGATGGCATCAGTTTCTTTAAAAAATGGTTTATAATTTAATGGTTAAATGGTGGAATAAGATCCGTAGAACAATTTACAAGATTTATAATCCTTTTTTGGTGCTTTTTCCTTTTTGTTGTTATTATTTTTTATAACAATAATAGCTGTTAATTTTGATGTTCTTGTTAGTTTTGAAGTGGTTTCTGTTTACGTTATGCATTTTAAAATATTGAAAATAGTTTTAAAAAAGTCTGAAGATATGTATGAATAAGATCTGTAAAACTATTGTGGTGAAAAATATTCCCTAATTTATAAGAATTATAAAGTACCATTATTGAAGTATGATGATGGTTTTATTTCATTCCTTTTAATAATACTTAGCTTAAAATCTAGTCAATATTATTTTCAGAAGAAACTTTAAGAATTTTCTGTCCTTTCTGGAGAGATACCCAGAGATAACCTTCTTTTTTCAAGTGCTTTAGTTTAAGAGTTTTTTTACTAGATAGCTCTATTTATCAATTGTGGTGATCTGTCAAAATTACTGCACATGTGAATGAAATTTGAGGTTATTAATTCCTTAATTATTTAAAAATAATGGGTAAACTAAATGTAACGCTAATGCGTTATTTGACATCTGAAGATTTTCGTGTCTTAACATCGGTATAAATTTTTTTAATATTATTAATTTTAAAAAATCTTCATCTTAAATATCAATATAGATTGAAATGGGAATGAGAAATCATGAACTAGTTCCAGGACAATTAGCATCTGTAATTGCTAATCTTAAATCAGGTGGTGCTCATAAAATACTACGTGAGCTATGTAAATTAAAATTGTTATCTTATGAACGAGGAAAAAAATGCAAGTTATTTGGAATATTTTGGATTTACCTAACCAACAAATATTATATTCTATTTTAGATGATGGCTATCGTCTGACTAATTCAGGATATGATTATCTTGCTTTGAAATCACTTTGTTTACGTGGTTCGGTATCATCATTTGGTAATCAAATTGGTGTTGGAAAGGAATCAAATATTTATGTAGTTGCGGATGATATTGGGAATTCTATTTGTCTTAAATTACATCGGTTAGGGCGTACTTGTTTTAGAAATATTAAAAATAAACGAGATTATCACGGAAGACGTCGTAAACCATCATGGTTATATTTATCAAGGATAGCAGCGGCACGAGAATATGCATATATGATGGCATTATATGAAAGACAATTTCCAGTACCAAAACCAATTGATTTCAATCGTCATTGCGTTTTAATGGAACTTATTGATGGATATCCACTGTAAATAAAACTTATTTGTATTATTTTGGTTGTCATTATAACCTTTAGCGATATACAGATATAAAGCACTACTTTTACTCATTTTTCTCACATAAGAAATATTCTTTTAAAGGTATTAAATCATTTATTTAACTTTTCTCTAGCACACAAGTACACGAAGTCAGAGATATCGAAAAACTATATGATGAACTTATGAATCTTATTGTAAAACTTGCTGAACACGGTGTTATACATGGAGACTTCAATGAATTTAATATTATGATAAATGACGATGATCAACCAATATTAATAGATTTTCCACAAATGGTTTCAATATCACATCCGAACGCTAAAACGTAATAAAAATTCATTTATTGATTTGTTTTATTGAACATCAATTAAATTTTTTATTTTAGATTTTTCGAGAGGGATGTTAATTGTGTTAGAGAAGTATTTAGAAAGAAATTTAATTATGAAAGTACCGATTTTCCACAATTTAATGATATTGTACGAGAATATGATATTGATGCTGAACTTCATTGTAGTGGTTATGGATTTTCCAAAGAAAATGAAAGTGAAATATTGAAGGTATGTTCTAAATTTGATATAATTTCTTTTTAAATGTATAAAAATAATATTAGCTTCAAACTGATGGTCTTTACGAATTAAAAAAAGTATACGCTTAAATTAGAAAAAACGGTTTAAGAGTTGCTTTGAAATATACAAATTTTTAACAATGCTTTGTATCTAAGAAAAATATGGTAAAAATATTTGTCTGCTTAATTATTTTATAACCGAAAAATACAAATTTATATTATAGTTTTTCGTTATTTTTATTTTTTTAGGAACATGGACTGGAAGAAGATGAAGAAGAAAACACAGACGAAGAAGATATAAACTCCCACGAAGAACTAGATTTAAATGAAATATATAAATCGGAACAAATTATTGAAGAATATCGTACGATAGTTGATTCTGAAATACCACAAAATAAACCACATTGTGAAGGTAATAATCTTGAACAAGAGGAAGAAATTAGATAAAAATTTTCATATTCTAAATTTTTAGGAGAAGTTAAAGAAAATGCGTACACAATACCCTGTATCTGTGATGTCAAAGAAATTGAACCGAATGAAAAATTAAAATGTATAGAAGAGAATATTGAAAATGAATTCGATATTTCATATGACACGGACATAGAAAAATTACAAAAAAAAACTCTAGGCATAGTGATCCATGAAGAAGATTTACCTTTAAATCATTTAGAAAAATTTTCTAAACCTTTTTCTATGAATGAATCAAAATTATCTAAACTTAAAAGTGCAAAATCATATTCAACTGATGGTAGTACAATTGCACCAAGTGTTATTAAAGATCGAGTTAAACAGTGTTTAAATAAAAAATTGAAAAAAGATATACAAAAAAAATGTGTTGCTAAAGGTAAAGCTGATGCAACTACACGACATCGTCGTGAAAATAAAGATGTTGTCAAAGAATATGCTGGATGGGATTTTTAGAATATCAAATGATTAATAAATATAACTTGTTAAAAAATATTAATAAAATATTTTTAATATATAATTTTAAGGCTCTATAAGTTTTTTTTTTGCTCTTAAATTTAATCAAATATTAAAAGTTTATAATCTTAAAGTTATAAAATGCAATATGTGCTGAGGTTAAATTGAATTTTTATAATAATTTAAGAAATTGCAATTTTGTTTTTAACGAAGTTCCTTATTGTGTGTGTCGCAATGAGGGCTAGACCAAAATTTTTCATGACATCTAAGAAATGATAGTACAAAATTCTATTAAAAAATTTAACAAAAATTTCTAGTAAAAATTGTTTCTTATTATTTTGTAAATAGTTGTGTTCTTTAGTTAAAGTTTTTTTTTTGATTAATTGTTATTTTTTGCTTTTATTATTGTTTTTAGTTGCTAATTCAAAACAGGTTGCTATAGAGGAGAACTCAGGAACAAGAAGTGTATAAAAATGCTAAGGCTTTTTAGTTAAAAATAAGGCACAAGTCATTCACTGGAATCTTTATTTTAAATAAAGAATGCAGTTTGAATAAAAATAACCTTGAGGTGGGATTGAACTCAAAATTTACAAATCTATTCGAATATATAACTAAGTTTAAATCTAAAGAATTTGTAATTCAATTAATAATTTACATTAGAATTGCAAACAAATCAGTTGGGAATATACTCAAAAGTGAATTTTTTGAATAAATTCATACCTTAATTATAATGAAATACTTTTTAACTTGAAATATAAAGTGAAAAAATAGAACGTTCGTCTTTGGTTATTAAAGAATATTCATTGATGTCTTCATTGAATAACTACGGCAAAATGACTAAAAAGTTGTTCTCTTTCATTAAGAAAGTAGATTTTCTTTTCCTACTGGTTTAAATTCTTTGTTATAATATTCTTTTATTCTTAATTGCACTCCATACTGAATTCTGTTTATTTATAAGAAAATAGTCAATTTTATTATATTTTTGTTGGCTTACAAGGTCCATAAACTCAGTCAAAGCTACAATATAAAAAATCCTGATAATAAAATTTAGGTATTATCTTTCTTTGGGAAGCAAGAAAAACAAACAGCTCAAAATATACTTGAAAAATAACAACAAATATACAAATGCATAGAGCACCTTTTAAATATACAAAAGTTTATTTTACTTAAGTAATAAATGCTTCTTAAAATAAAGTGATAAATTAAATGAAATTCTAAACAAAACTATTTTATAATTGTAAAAATCATTATTTTTTTGGACTTTTCCTTATTGGTGATTTTGTTTCCTCATCCTCATCATCTTCCGAAAAAGACTCAGATTTTGGTTCATTACGCAAAATTTCTTTATATTCTTTATATGTTATTTTAGGTGGTATTATTGGCATTAGAAAATCAAGTTTTTGATCTTCATTTATTAATTTTGCTAGATCATCGTATTTGAAAATATCCTTAGTTGTAGACTCAAAAGTATTTTTGGCTAAGTATTGTACAAATAATTCCTAATAAGCAATTTTTTTTTTGATTATTATTAAAATTTATTAAATTCTTCAAGTTATACACACGGTTGCTCTTGCCATAAGGAATAAGCCTTCATGATTTATTGGACCAGTATCGGCAGTACTTTTCATAATTGTCTTAATCCTTCCTAGCCCTATTCCTGGTTCACCTTTTGGTTTTTCTAACTTTGATTTAGGTTTTGACATTTTTAATTATAGTTAATTTTCGGTTTCTATAGAAACAACTAAAAACTTCAAATTGATTTGTTTACGTTTCAAATGTATGTGCATAGCGTATACACATAGTACGCGGGTTTCTAAACGCTAATAAAATAGACATAAATTATAAAATTATTAAATCTTCGAATTCTGTGAAAAATACAAATAAGAATAAAAAAAAGAAGTAAATTTAGTTGATGTGAGAATTTTTATTAATTATTTTGTCCTCTGGACATCTTGTCATTTGTGTATAAAGGCACTTGACCAAAACTACTAAATAAATAATATGCTTAGTTGGTATAAGAATAAAAATTTTATAAATTATAAGGAGTGAGTATAGCCACATTTAGATTATATTATTCAAACGTCAGGAAAGCTGTCAAATGTTGGGTATTTGAATTTCGTGGCATAACTTAAAAACTGGGACTAGGTTAACATGATAGAAACTTCTTAAATTTATTATAAATTTTATATTATCATTGAATTCAAAGTGCTTGACTGTTAGCAAATTAATATTTTTTGGTTCTTTTATAGAAAAAAAAGTTATGTGATTAATAGAATTTCTATGAAAAATGACAAAACAGTTCACTAATATTGTTGAAAATATTAACAAGCAAATTGGAAAAGATGTTGAAAATTTACACAAAGCACAATTTCTTATCGATTCATACAAAACAAGATACCTTGATATTAAGGCTAAAGTAAATGATTTCTTTTAAACACTTAAAAAATTTGATATTTAATTGAAAAGACAAAAAATTTATTGTAGCTTGATTTAGACGACACCAGCAAATTTTCAAATATAAAAGAAGCTCTAAGAAATCAGAAAAAAACTGAAGCAACTATAAATTTCGAATTAGAAAAAATATCCGTTTATGAAGAATCTTTGCATAAAAAACTCAATATTCATGAAAATGTATTGGATAGTGTATCTGATCAATTGGAAAAACTAAATACTCTTAAGCATTTAGAGGAGTATTTAAAAATTGTCGATGACATTCAAAATTTAAAGTAAGTTCCTAAATGTAAAAGTCAATAAATGAACAAATTTAAAATGAAACAAGATTGCATTTGTCTATTGTAGTTTCCTTACTAGATCACTTGCAATATAAAACGATTTAAAAATTTCTATTTAAATAAATATAAACTGTAGGACAGTTTTATATTTTGTATGGATCACTATGTTTAAATTTGAGGATAACTAACATTATCTGTTTTATGAAAAGAACCTGCGACGCTCTCAAACACAAAAAAAAAAAATTCTTGCAAACTTAGGTAAATCCAAAATCTAATAATTAATTATCAGATTTTCTGAATTTTTTTGGTTGTTCTACGGTTTTTCACGGTTTACCCCTTCGTCTTCAACAAATTTTATTTTTCCTTTCATATTTTACTATATTCAACACTTATTAACGGCAAAACAAAAGATTGCTGAACGACAAACAGGCAAAATTATTATATTATTAAAAATTATTAATTTTTTTTTTTGTATTTTAGTGGAGCACTGACATCTGCAGTAAATGGAAAAGATGATTTAAAAATAATTACACTGTATCTTTCTTTATACGGAGATCTATTTTCAAATAATAGTATAATAGGACGATTACAAAATGTCGAAGCATATTTTCTTAAAACATTTGCTAATAAGACGGCAATTTATTGGTATGAAATTATCAAAGATAAATTCTCTAGGTACGTTCTAGATAAATTTTTAATTTATATCTACTGTAATTTTTATAAAAAAAGAAGTTTTTTAATTTTGCCTGTCTACAGTATGTTCTTTTGAAGAGTTTATTCTGATTCTACCTTTAATGGTATGTTATCCAGGACAATATTTTTCACATAGTAAAAGCATGCATTCCTTTCTGGAATTTTTATATATTTTTTTTTTGCAGTGAACTTCTACTTCGATTATTTTCTTTTTGTCATATTTGGTTTTACATTTGTTTTCTTTCTGCTAAGGCAAGTATCTAATTTGATAGAGATGTATCCACAGTTACTTTAGTAAAAGGCACTTTAAGCCATCTTACAAACAAAACAGGAGGACATGTACTTTCAAATACAACCAAAACGCTTGTATTAAAAAACGCAGTTTTATCTTTTATAAAGAGGTTTTTTTAGATATGCTCAGTTTGCACTATATTCCTTAGGTGAAAATTGGGAGAGTTTAAGTTTAAAACAATGACAAATATACAAAAGAATAGCTATCATAAAGTCTTATCATTTTATGTTAAGGAAGCTTACATTTTCGTATTGAATAACATTTTAAGAATGTTGTATCAAAATTTTATTTCAATCCGTATGAAAATTTAATAGTTATTGACATTTGAATCTCCCCAACTCTTGTACTTTTTTCAAAGCTTAAAAATTTTTTTCTTTTTAGTTAAAAAATTTGTAAATTAGGCTACCATACCCTACAATTTTTTTAAAATTATCAAAGAATTGTGTCTTTGAGGATCATAACGGCAAAATTTTGCAGAAATTGAACTCAAATTAAAACCCAGTGCGATTCTGTCACTAAAGAATACGAAAAAGCGTAAAAAAATTGTAAAATAATTAAAGAACAAAAAATCATGTTTTAATTTAAAGAAGAAGAAAGTTTCGGTTTGAATAAATCTTTAATTCATTTAATAATTTCTAAAAATTTTTCGTTAATTTTTTTTTTGTTTTAGAGAATTTGAGTTGATATTAAAGCAAATGAAATGGCCACAGCAGGGAAAATCAGCATTGAATTTCATTGTACCCAAAGAATCAATCAATAAGTTAACATCATTAGCTGAACATTTGTTTTTTGTAAACGAATTTTATATTTCATCTTTCTACTAATATATTTCTATTTGTGTTATAGTTAAAACCTCCAAACCCAGAAGAGGAACTAGTTTATTTATCATCAACAATTGTTTGTTATCCACTAACTACACCAGTTGAGCTCTTATTAGTATACTTTCGGCAAAGGTAATTTTAAGTTTTACCTAAAATTATGTTAATTTATATTGAAGTTTTAATTTTAACAAAAATAGAAGTAGTACTTAATGGATCTACATCCGACACTAAAACTTCCATTTGTTTTTATAATAGAAAATTATGTTCGATAGTTAAACTATGAAACCAGACTATATTCCAAAATAAATATTTTCCGAAATGGTTTTTAATATTAATTTTTTTGTGTTTGCATATTTTCAAATATTTTTCAAGGCAAATGTAATTTATACTTTCTTTTTTTAAATTGTTAATAGATTTCAATATCACTTTATGACACAACGACAAACTAATCGTTTAGATAAACCAGAATGGTATTTCACGCAAATAATAAATTGGATTAAAGAAAACCATTTGTTTATTGGGAAAACATTTCAGCCGTGTGCAACTAAAGCTGGGCATGAATTTTGCAATATTAGGGTAACTATTTAATTATTTGATGTAACAATAATTACTTTTAAGTAGATATTGTGTAAAATATATGTATGCTAAATAATACAAAATAATTTAAGGTAATAAGTAGCAGAGTTAGAGTTAAGTGCATTCGAATCAATTTGATCGTGGTCTTTCTAAAACAACGAGCGACTTTGCTGTACTTTAAATGTATCAAATATGTTTCTACCAGCAATTATTTTCTTCTTCTTAGGTTGTATACTTTAAGCAGTGATCCCTATGGAAGTAATTTTCTGCAACTTTAACATGACTTCCCGCAACAAGCGGTAATTCTCTTTTATTTGGGTTTGATCAACACTTGTCCCTCAAGTATATGACATTCGATCAAAAGTCGCTTCCATATTGACCAATTCCCAATGGAAGTGACTTTAAGCCGTTTTTTGAATGACAAGTGTTAATTAATCTCATACAAATAGAAAAAGTCGCTTTTATAAGAACCACAGTCGTAAGCCAAATTGAGAAGTAGTTACATAACTGCCACTAAATTGTGTTATTTCTGTAACCAAAAATTATTTTCAAATATTTTCCTTGATTTTTAAGATACAATTTGTTAATTAATAAGTTTTGGCGATAAGTTTATCCCTGAAAAATTTCTTATCTCATAACAGATTTCTAATTGAACAATCGATTAACAATAAATCTGACAAATTGTATTGCCTCTTTTTAATTTTATTTAATTCTTGTAATGAAAAACGAGACTGCAACTCACACACATTTAATTTCATTATAATTCATGGCTGTAGAATTTTTGAAAAACTCAAAAACCGTTTATTTTAATGTACCAAAAAACGAGACAAAATTTTGCTATATGAAATTTAGGATAAAAAGTTTCTTTTAATAGTAGAATTATAAAGTTAAAATTGAAATATTTAATATCAAACTAATTTAATAGCTTTAATTAATATTTTTTTGTATATTTACGTAAGATTTTTAATTTAGCTTCAGTTTATTCGTGGACTTGTTCAGTTGACAATTGAAAAATTAATAAATGATATTAAAGAAATCAGTTCCGATGAGCATCTATTTGCTCACTTAATTGATGAAACATTGGCTTTTGAACAGGAGCTAAGAGAAAATTTTGGGTAGCTAAAATTTATTTCTATCTTAAAATTATATCCATAATAAAAAAAATTTTTTTAGATATTTAAATAGTCTTCCAAGTGCTATTGATGTTTTAACCCAACCAGAATATCTTCTCAAATGGATAGCAATTGAAGAAAGATGTAACTATATTTTTATTAAAATATAAAAATATTCAAATATATATGGAAATTTTTAGTTTCTACAGATAAAATGGACTTTATACTCCAGACAACTAATCCTTGGGAATATATAGATCCAATTGGTTTAGAAGAACTAAAAATACCAAAATGTGCTGATCAATTTCTTCGATTATTAGAAGCAATCAAAGAAAGATATTGCTGTTTAAAACAGCCTGGACATCAGTTGCAATTTTTAGATTTACAACTTGAATTAATTGATAATTTTCGAAGTCGTTTAGCACAACTTTATGGCTGCGGTAATGTTGGTATTACAAAAATTTTAAATGCAATAAATTATATTGGTAGTGCATTAGAAGAATGGGGTGAAAATGTGGTAGTTATTAAAATAATTCTACACATAAACTTGAAAATAATATGTAATTTTTTTTTTGTTGAAAGCATTATTTACATCTCAATGCTTGTCTATTGGGTAATAATTATGATGTTATTAATAATATCTTTGATAAACCAGTTGAACAACTCAAACAATGGAAACAAAAATTATTAAAAGAATTATCATTTAAAATATTTGATGAAATAAAAGCAAAATCTATGTCATACCGTCATGCATCATGGGCGAATACAACAAATGATATGGAAAATACTAGTTGTTTTTTTTTATCACCATCTGCTGGTGAAATGTTTCAAGTAAGTCGTAATTTTATTTTTAAACTTTTATTTAGAAAATTATTATAATTTCATAAATTCCTTTATTAAAATTGATTTTGTTTTAATTAAAATATCCATTTAAGCTAATGGCTACGATTTTTAAGGCAAGAAAAATGTACGTTTTGGAAAAATCATAATCGTATTAAGAAGAAGTTCGTTAAAATATATGAAAAGCTTTGCCAAACAATACAGATAAAATTTTGAAAATTAAATTCTGCTTCAATAACTAAATTTATCCAATGAGAAAAAAATGCTAATACTTTGCCAGGATCATTATCAATGATTAATTGTTCTAAAGAGCTAATGAAAATCACCACTGTGAGTAAAGTTGTGATCCTTGAAGAAACGACTTTTAGTGGCTTCTAGTCCATGGCAACGTTATTCATACGTTTAGGATTTTTGGACTACGCTCTAAAAAAATATTTAAATGTTCATTACGACTTTTTTGTTTTGCAATTGACTAGAGAACTTTTCTTAATATCTATCCCCCGATTTACACGAAAGATCGATTCCCTAAAATATCGTGTAAATCGAAATCATAACTTTTTGTACTAAAAACTGTGTAAATCGAAAAAAACCTATATTAAGCATAGTTTAGTCATTTTTAAAAAAATTTAATTCATTTATTTCAACGGGAAACAAGAATAAAACAAAATTGAAAAACAAAAAACATTAAATACGAAGTTAATGAAAATTAATACAATAGTTTAATCGCTATCATTACTCTCATAAGCAATTAATCTTTTCTTTCTGGTTGGTAGAATTTCGCTTTTATCACTCGTTAGTATTTCATGGGATTCTGGTTCCATGGTTGATGGATTTGTGAAAATTTCGACTGATGTGGTAGTAAAATCCGTAACGAGCATTTGTGTTCTGTTTTTGGTTAGATCTTTATATACTTCTTCATGTTGAGCTAAACATTGATTGCTATTTCGCTGGAACCGGAGAGTTCGTTCAATATTAGGATCATGTTGCATGAAATGATAACCTGATTTTCGCGCGAATTCAAGTCATTGACGAATAACTTTAGCTGTGAATGCAATTGGCTCAGTTTCTTCATCAGAATCATTTTCTTGAATATTTGTATCATTAATCATGTCAACTAAATCTGCCTCATCTAGTTCTTTGTCCACCACTAGTTCTACAATATCTGCCTCAGTGAAATTGTCGAAACCTTTTCCTCCAACTCTATTAGTCAACTCAACTATCTGAGAATATTTATGTTCCAATGGTTGAAAAGAAATCTCATGTTTAGCTACCTCTGGCAATACCTTTTTCCAACAAGCATTGAGCGTTGATTGCTAATTTCGTAACATGACAATGCGACATTCTTAATACAATCCAAGATTATAAATTTTTTCCAAGCATTCATTACTGCCAAAGAGTCATCATTTTCCATTTGATCTAAAATATACCTGAAGGTTCGCTTTATATACAGTGCTTTAAAGGTCGAAATTATCCCCTGATCTTGTGGCTGTAATAAAGAAGTTGCATTCTTTGGTAAAAACTCAATTTGCACATTTTCATGCTGTAAATCAAGAGGATGGCCGGGGGCATTGTCAATTAACAAAAGCACTTTAAATTGCAATTCCTTTTCTTTCGTTCTGTTTGCCACCTCTGATGAAATATACATCATACAAAGGAGGATTGTCGGCTCCTTTTTGTCGCGGAATTTTTGATTGTCACCAGTAACCATCTAAATTTTTGTTTTTAACCTTTTTAATTTTGCCTTTAAAATTCAGGCCGTGTAAAAGCGAAAATTACCGTGCAAGTCGGAGGACAAGACTATCAAAAACAAAACGTGTTAAAGCGAAATCGTGTAAATCGGGGGACAGGTGTACTTTAAAAAAGAACTCTTCTAAAAAACATTCATTGATTACCACATTTTCTTATATTGAGAATTAATGATTATTAAATATTATTTTTTTTAATTTTTGCTGTGTTTTCTTATTATTAGAATTACGTGCAGAATATATATTAATAATTTAGTGAAGTAATTTTCTAATTTTGATAAAAGAAGGACTGATTTTTTGTTAACTAATATTTTATAAAAGAAACTAATAATCTGCTTAAAAATATTTATCATTATCATTAAAACTTGAAATTTTTTAAGAAGAAATTCTTATAATTAATTAAATTATCTAATTTTTTTAGGTCATGATAACTTCATTAAATAATTTGGAAAATGAACTTTCTGTTGATTTGTTCACACAAGTAATACGAATAGTTGCTAATTTACTCGATGATTTTTTTATTGATAGTTTCATCATGAATGCAAGATTTTCTAATGCTGGAGCCACACAATTTAATTATGATATAACTAAAAATCTTTTTCCATTATTTGGCCAACATATTAGACGACCGGATCTATTATTTAAAAAGTTAATCATTTTTTGTTTTTTTATTTTATTAAAAAAATAATTAACTCAATATATTGTCTTTTTGCAGATTGAAAGATGCTTGCGTTCTTCTAGTAATGGCACAAGGAAATGCTTTTTTACTATTTCAGACTCTACAAGAAGAAACCTCTAATGAATCGAAATTACAGGCCTTAAAAGAATTAGGAATTATCAATTTAAAACCCATTATTTGTGTTAACATTCTCGAAAGACGTAATGATATGTGGTTATTTTAAATTATGGATATGGAGGCTTATTATTTTAAGGAAACTGTTATATTTATAAATAATAATTTGTTTATATTGAAAAAGAAAAGAAAAAAAGAATTATGTTAAAGTATTTTTGTTATGCGTCCAATAAAAATTTAGATTGAATCTAATTTTGTTCAATGAATTCAATAAAGCTCTTACTCTCCTAAACTCTACTCAACCAAACTTATCTCTTAGATTTACTTGACTGAATTGTCCTATCAGCTATCTCTATCTACTTTTTTGAAGTTAAAAAAGAGTTGTGAATTGAACAGACTAGGCTTAAATATATTGGTAAAACCAGACAATTTTTAGAAAAATAAAATAGCGATTGTAGCGATTGTTAAATATCCTGCTATACAAGAAAATATCATAGAATACGTAGGAGTAATCAATAACATATTAGGTCACTAAAATTTGACGCAAGCGATTATATCTTAATATATCCTAAGAAGTAGATTTTTACAATCAATTCTTATGATGCTGATAAACACAAAATCATAAAATTGATTTTATTAATTTGTTCATAATAAAAACTTTAGAATTTTACATATTTTTTCATGAATTAAAAAAGAACTTTATTCTGCAATTTCCTTTAAATATAGTAAATAAATGTTACAATTATATTAAATTATAATACAGAGACACTAACATTTGAATCATACTAATATTTGTTATCTATATACATATCAAGAGAATATATCTCTCTTTTAGGGCCTTTTCATATAAAGCTAATGAAAATTCATGACATATATTGTCGCAAACTCATACTAAATTAAAAAAAATAAAATGTAATTTCATTTAGTTATTATTTAAAAACATCCCTTAAATTTTCTCGCAGTGTAATTAAGTTTGGGAATAGGTATTTAATTTAAGGAAAAAATAAACTACATATGTAATCTTAAATTCACAAAAACAATGTACACTTCTATGATTCTATTGTAGTAGCCTAACAACGCATTTCGTTTTTATTGTTGATTTTGAATAATTGATGAAACCTGCAAGATATCTACCTTGCAGTACGTGCTACGTTTGTATAGCCCTGGAAAACACCCTTATATTTATTTATATTATATAAGCTAAAATCTTCGAGGGGTTCTTAGTTTATGAGCAAAAGCTATCATCAAATATTCAACAAGCTATCGTAACGGAAGAATTTTTGTGGCAAAGTGAAAATGTTGTATGGAAAATGATTTTTAATTTAGTATGAAATTCATGAATATTCTTTTGTATATTTTATATCTCAAATAAATAGAGTAATTAGTTTGACAATATATTTATAAAAATTTTGCATTATTTTGATTTTTTTAAAGATTTTCACAATTCCAAAAAAAAAACAAACAAAAACTAATATTTATGTTATAGTAAATTTAAATATTTAACGTAAAATAAACATGAAAAATCAAATTAATTTAACAACTCAGGTATGCAAAGACAAAATTTTAGGGTGCGGGATAAATTTTTTACTAGGAATAAAAACAAAAAAAAAACAAAAACGGGGGCTAGGAGAAGGACAAAATTTGAATTGTTTTTTCTTACTTTTTTGACATAGTCAAATTTCTAATTAGCAATTTATGTTTGAATATTTAACCTGTTACAATAAAACTTTTTTGTTCTCGAAAAAAAAAAACATATATTTTTCTTTGTCTTGGTTGTTATGTTCTACAATTGCTTCATTTTGTAACTTAATAAGAGAAGAGGGGTAGCTACTATATGTTTCTACTCCGATTTAGAAAAATCATAGATCCAATCTCGGCAATACTATAAAGAATGTAGAAATAATGATAAATAATTATTTAAAAGAATATATTTATTATTTTTACTGAATTCATTAGAAAGTTGAGAGCCTCCGAACGATTTGTATTTCTTGGAAAAATTAGGGTTTTTCTTTATTTATATTTTGAAAACTTTTCCTTGGCACATCATTTAAATTAAATAATTGAATATTATGAAGACCACGTACCGGAAATGATAAAACCTTTCGAAACTAATATAGATTTTTAGTTTAAAAAAAACTTCAAACATTAAGATTGCGTTGAAGTTTTTCTTTATCTTTAACTTAATTAAATTCAAATAATATAAATAATAAGCAATTTAAATGGCATACTTTTTAGCTAGATATACAAACATAATTCTTAAGATATTTTTGTTATTTTATAAATGCTTTATACAAATCTTATTGAAGATCTAAGTAATATTCTAGGTTGGAAATAAGATTCTGAAATTTCAGAACACCTTTCTAATACATAAGATTAATTAAGGGAGAGTAATAAAATAAATTTTGCTAAATATGCAAATTTAGTTAAATTTATATCCAATCATAAATCATTTTGGCAAGAAATCAATATTTAATTAGAGTTTTCTGCAAACTAATTAAGTATCACAATAGGCTTTTCATATTTTTATGTTTAAATTTCAGATTTACAATTGATTGCTATATATATCGAGAAAAAATACATTTTCAAGTTATGAAAATAAAATTCTAATGAAAGATTTATTATAGTTGGTTTAGTACACTAGAATTTCATTAAGTGATGCTTAAAATATAGAAAAATGTTTCACAAACCGTCAATATTCAGTTCAGAGTATCGATTAATTCATTTTATTTGAAAATGTATTCCCAATTAATTTTTGAACATATCTTTAGTTAATTTCCGAACCGAATTTTTTCTGGTAGAACATGTTGTTTCTACCAGAAAAAATTCCTCTTCTCAGCCTTTTGTTATTTCTAGTTTGTTATTCAAACAATGTATTGCCTGCAAGCTTCTGCAAAATCCTTGTGTGTAAAATATCTGATTGATCGGAAAATATTAATGTCAATGAGACAAGGCCACCTATCATAAGGCAAAATTGAGCAAACTGTGTAATAAAGTTTAGTTTTTTTGATTTTATACAATTTGTCGAAAAGACTAGAAAATATGTTTCCCATTGATTTCTAAAACATTTATAAAGTGAGCTAGCGCTCATTTGACCTGAAATATTTGTAATCATAATAAATTCCGCAGTTTTCTCCTGAATTATGTGGAAATAAATCGATCAGTGCTAGCCATAAGTATTATCAGAAGTGAATGCACCTCACGGGAAGTCCTGACGTGGTTTAACAATTTATTTTACTGTTTCTTCTTAAAAAACAAAAATTAGGCCAATTTTTTGAAATTAATCAACTTAAAGTTAGTTCAAATCTGAATTTAGTTTTAAGTTTAAATCAATTTCTTGCTATAAATTGCAGAAATCATAAACTTTTGTATACAGGATATTCAATTAGTCTAAAATGGGAACATAAAAGAAAAGTTGAATAATATTAAACAAAAACAAAACCTTTTGACTCTTAGAATCTATTTGGAATCACCATCACGGTACTAGAAAATGATAGTTTTTATCTATAAAATCCTTCAATATTTTATGTTTAAAAAGAAATTCATTTTTCCTGAAAAAAATTCATTTATGACTTCTAAATAAAAATTTTAGACAACAAAAGCAACAAAATCTACGTAAATTTTCACTCGATTATCGATTAATAGAACCTGGTTTTATTTTTCACTCTAATTTAGGACAATATGCCAAATTTAATCTAGTATCCAGCTTTTCAAAGGAAGTTTAATTTATCTTTGTGGAATTGACAGTATTTTAAAAAAGAAAAAACAAAATCACTAAATACCGACTAATGCTTTACCATTTGTCTTTGCTTTCATAGAATATATATCTACGTATGTATTTGCAAAACTGCATGAGACAGGAATGTGTTTATAAAACAGTTCTTCCCATTTGGGAATATAACAATTGGAGCAAATTTTAAAATTATAAAATCAGAAGCAGAAAATTTAAAGTAAAAAACTATATAAATAGTTCTTACTTAGTTTTTTATTAAGTTATTTAACACTAGATTTCCGGAACTGGTAATTTTGATGAGTTTTCGATTTAATTCTTAAGAATTCTGAACATTTGAATATTATTTTTTAGATATTTCTTATTCTTTTTAAATTAAATTCAATTTCATGATTTCCAAAAAAATTATTGTGAGATTATAATTCTGAGGCTTAGTATTTAAGTAAAAATTGTTACGGTACTTTTCTTATATTTAAAATAATCAATTCAAAAAAATTTGTTATATTATTGTATCATTGCTTTTTTATTGAAAAAAATCTTTTCAAACACTTTGATTGCTCGAAAATGGTGTTTAAAAGCGAAAATACCATAAAAAATTCCACAAAAACTGGGATCACAAAAAAGCGATAGATGACTTTTTAAAAACGTCATGTCAGGAAGAAGTGTATTAACTTTTATTCATAAATTTTGATTATTAGAAAACTGTTCTATAAGTGATTGTCACATTTGTTCACAATAGACCAAAAACAATAATGTGTTCATGATTAATAATACTGTTTGGAATTTTTTAAGTGTAATAAAAATAGTGTTTTTTTCTTTTTAAATATGAAAATAAATAAAATCAGCTGACTACCAAGACTGAGCAAAACAAAGCTTATTGAAGTCATTGAAACAGGCGCAATATGTAATTATTGGCTGAAAAAGTTATAGAAATTACATTTTGGGATGCTCACGTTAATTTAATTGAGAAAAGAAAAGCCATTAATGGTAAGTATTACATGAGTTATTTTATCAATTAAAAGAATAAACCATTAAAGAAAAGAAGAAGAATAAGTTGCTGTTTCATCAAGTCAATGCATCGTGCAATTAAAAATGATAATCAAATTATATGAATTAAGCTTGGGATTCTAATGGCCAAAAATTAATCACAGCCGGTATAGACAAGTTTAAAGCCAAGGATTTACTGATCAATGTATTATTGTCAGAAATTTTAAAATACTTTTTTCCAAAAAATTTATTCAAAAAACGAGCCTGATATTGAAAATTGAAACAAAAGCACTAAACAAATATCCTGTTTAATATTTATTAATTTAATTAGTAATTTGTAAGGACATCTATTCTAGGTATACATATATATATATGTATATATATATATGTAAATATATTTATATTTGCTTAAATTAATTTATCTCTTCAAACGGATATATTTTTGCATTTATTTCTGCATAGAAATTCAATGGATATTTAAAATCTATTTAAAACTTTTTATTGTTAAATATCAGGTCAAACTATTCATATTGAAATCGATTGAAAACAAAATTGACTAGAATGCAGATTTGAAAGTTATGTAATGAAATTATGGTACACAGGTGGTACTAAAGCTAGTGATGTAAACTAAAAACTCCATTTTAGAAGATCATACAACAAAAGTAATTTTATTGCTATGCAAGCGATTTTAAAGTGGTATCCATTGATAGTTAAGGATATAAGTCATGTAGTATTTGAGGGGTGGCTATAAAATTTGTTACCACATTAAGGTGCAAATTGGCAATGAAGGTATGTAATACATACTGAAACTATTGAAGGCCAAATTCTAGAGTGTAGGAATATTGAATACAAGTCGATTAATTTGCATATATGGTGCTTATAGTATACTTTTATTCAGATGCAATTTTGTGGATTGTGGCCCTTGATAGTATAAATCTAGGTCAAATTTCCTGAATAAAATTTTAACAAGTCAAGCGAGTAAATAAAACATAAAAATATTTTATTAGGAATGATTGAAAAAGAGCTGTTGAAAGTTTATAAAAGAATTATTATGCTGAAAAAATTATTTGAATACTTTTATTTTATATTTTATTGATTTTGTTGACTGCATTTCATTGTGAGGGTGGGGCGCAGTGCATCGAGGATATTTGAAATCTTTCCATTTGCTGTTTCCAATATAGACATTAGCTTAAGATCTAAGTTGCCTATGAACTGTGAACAAGAAATCGATCATTATCTCAATTGTTGCAGTCGCTTCAGTCAAGATCTATAGTGTTACACATCTCTTCCTCTTTTTTGTCCTTTTAAAATAAATAAATTCCTCAAGCTATTATTTATTTCAATACATATGTACATCATTTTCTTTGAGCTTATGAATGAATTACTCTTACTCTCATCTCTCTCACTTAAATTATTAATTTTAGAAACTTTTTATTTTAGTTTTTAAAGATCTATTGTGCATGTGCATATCTAATTGTGGCAACATAAATAAAATGCTATCAAAGGCGGAGTCAAAACAGATATTATTTTATGATTTAGAAAAACTAAAAATCTAAATTATTTGAAATAGTCCCTTTATGGATTAAAGTAGTTGTTTTAATGGTTGTTAGCTGCTATCGCTTTGGTCTGAACGAGGAGTAGAGCCAATTTTTATAAAAAATGGAAGTCATAAATGTAGATGATATGACTTAAAGCACTCTAGACACAAAGGAGGTTTTTCTTCCGGATTTTTGCATCTGTAGCATATTTTTTTCCTAAACTTTATTTTCTGCAAATTTTCTACTTTGACGGTAAACATTTCCTTTGTGAAGTTTTGTGGCAGTGGATAAAATATTGATCTTCCCCTATAGCTCTATAGGCCATAGTCAAATATTTTATATAACTAGTTTTAAAATATATTTTAGCTATGTAATTGTAATTAAACAATTTTTGGCATTCAAACATTTCTCTAATTTGTACAAAGAGAGTTTTTAATTTTAAACATTATTCGGCTATAAATTTTCTTTAGAAATTTTCTAATACTTTTTCGATTAAAATTACTATCCTTTCGAAGTAAGGCGTACTTTTCCTTAAGTTTAGTAAAACATATTAAAATTTATGTTTAATTTAATTTTCAAATTTTTAGACAACATAGAGATTCTATTTTATATTTAAACTACTTTTAAAATTATTAACATTTCAGGAATATTTTTGTTTTAAAATTTAATTTAATTGGTATTCAAACAATCAAATATTTATGAGAAGTAAATTTTGTAATTTGTTGGATAATTCATGGGTACAATAAGTAATTTTTGAGCTTAATGTGAAATCAATTCTTTACGTGGGCAAAAGACCTACATCACCCTTCAGGTCTATTAGGTTGTATCCTTGATTAATGATTCGAATAATGGTTAAAACCTGAGAATTAGAAATCTTTTATGGCTATACAACTTTAGTTAAATATTATGACTTTCTTTTAAATCTAGAAATCGATAGATTTCCTTTTAAGAAGTTACTAGTCCTTAACCAAATCTCAATTAATATTCATTTGGTGTAGAATGTATATCTATTTTATTTGTAGAATTCCTTAGTCTACTGTCTAATTTGTTTTGATGGACTAAATGGAGTTACTTGGAAGGCAATATTTGACATGCACAAGAGATTTAGCTATTCAAGGTGATACTTTTTGTAATTTTGATAGCTTAGTGCTTTTAAATTCAAATTTATTTTTGTTTTAATTTCCCCGGAATTACACTCAATAGAACATGAAATATTAAAAGCTAATTATTTTTGAATATTTTTCTAATTTTAGTAGATAGGTAAAGTTTTCTAGGCTTATTATGAAAAAGATACATGTATATTGAGGAACAAAATACATACACATAGACAACTGTTTGCATCTATGCTTGAAACAAGTGGCATAGAATAATGTGGCAAAGTTGATACCATCAACAAATTTTAGGCAAAACAAAATCAGGCACAACAGTATTCTAAAAGAACTTCGGATACCTGTTCTGATGTTATTAAGAAGAGAAATCGATTTTTTTAAAATAACTAATTTTTTTTTGAATTACGACAAATATGCAGATTTTAAAGCAAGTCAACAAAAATATTCCTTTAATTGAAAAGTTTAATTCTTAAAATGACAGGAAAATTATGGATATAATTAAACTAAAAACAGTTTTAAAATATAATAATACTAAATAAGTATTGAAATAATTCAAATATTTTAAGTACGGGAATTGAGAGCCTAAAAAAATATCTTTTTATTTTAAGAATATTGTTTTTAAGATACTTTGATTTATAGATTGCGTAAGGAACCTTTTTAAGTTATAAAAGTTGGTAAAATAAGTTTAAAATCTAAAGCTATCTTCTTTAAAAGAAAATACAATTAATTCAAAAATACTTTACAAAAAAGTAATCTTCTTTGTTGTGAAACATCCTCAATATAAGAATTTAGAAAAAAACAAATTAAGGATTGAGTAAAAAATTTTTATCGAAAATAGCATTCTTAGATAAATAAAAAAAGAACTAAGAAAAATAATGAGAAAACAATAATAAAAAAATTACTTACAGGATTTTAAATTCAGAAATTAAAATAAAGATTTAAACTTAATTTAGATAAAAAAAAAGGACATCTTATTTCCTTAAATAAACTCGATTAGAACTAAAATATCTATAAAAAGTGTTTATTCTAATAAATAGTTCTAGTGTTTCTTTATGTTATGTAAACTCAAAACGGCCGATTTAGATCTGGAACTGAAAGTTAGTGTTGTCTAGTAATATAACAAAAGTTTTCTTTTTAGATATTATTGATACCAGAAGGTCCATTACATGCTAATTAAATGTTGTTAATATATCAAAAATGAGACTTAATGCTCAAATTTTAAGACTCATCTAACGCGAATGTTTATGTGAGCTTTAGAAATGGGTAATTTTATCTAACCCTAAATTTATGTAAGTTTCCATAGCAAATATCGTGATTTTAAATCATTATTTCATCATAATTAAGTGTTAACAGTTACTTTTTGTTGATATTAAGCAAATATGGTTAAATGGTCATGTTGCAATATAATGGAAAATTTTTAATTTGTGTCTCACCTTGACTTGAAGTTTGGTTTCCCTTAGCTTCTATTGACTGCTAACTACTAGGCCCCTGTACCACAGTGAGAGATGTGAAACTAAAAGAGAAAGAATCATATACATATCTTTTTTTCTTCTAAAAAGGATTTCAGTGTGTAGTGAATAAAACAAAAAATTTTAGATATATTTTATATAAAACAAGGTCTTTAGAGAATGATTTAATTATTTTATAAATAAATTTTAAAAGCAAAAAAATTTGGAAACACTTTTTTGAAAACGTTAACCATAACTAATAATAAAATGTGTGCAAGCATTCGTACACATTTAAAGCCTTCAACGTTCGACATGTGTAACTTTTATACTTCCTCCTCACTTATACAACAATAAATTGATTTCAATACATTTTTAAGATAAAAAGTAAGCCTTATGTACACTAAACTTGCCCTATTTGCTCTTAACTGAAATTAGCCTATATTTTATTTTTTTTTTCTAGAAAGTAGTATCAAACATCCCTAAATTCTAATAAATTTGGTCAATTAAATGGTTCCCACTTTTGAAAATCTTTATTATTTAGCTATGGAATATGCTAACTAATTAGAATAAAAGTTTCCGTAAGTAAAAACAACCAAGGATTACTTATTAATGGTGATTAAGGCCCCAAAAAAATATTTAGTAATCATTATTCATCTTTGAACATAAAATACAGCCGACTACCAAGGCATTAATCTATTTTTGTTAGAGCTAGTTATTTGTCTTTCAGCTTTAGATCCTTTATTATTCTAGACTATAATGAGGTAACACAGGAAAGTACTTAAGTAGATAATTTTTCAAATCAATCACATTTTATTTGCAGGAAAAATTGTGCTTCTTTAAAATAAAACAAACTTACAAACAGTTTGGTTTTATTGCTTTATTTATATATTTTGGTCTTATTACTAGTAAAGTAGTTTTGTTGAAAACTATCTAAATAATTAAATAACAGGGGAGCACTATATATCTTTCTAATTTAAAAGAACGCAATAACAATAAAAAAATCTCATGATATTGTCAACGGATTTTATAATAACAAAAAATTCAAAGCCTTGAATGAAATGATTTGTTATTTAATGTTGCATAGATTTTGACTCTAGAATACTTAATAGCTTCCTACAGTAGATTAATAGCGAATTCACTTTTGAAGCCTGTTCGCTTGAAGTGAATTGCTAATGAATTAACAAATTGTAATGTTTGAAAGGAAGAAGGATTTTTTATTTTGTATAGAAAATATATACAAAATATTGTATAAAAAGCAATCTTAACTATTTGTGAGCAAGAGCCGAATTGGCACATAGCCTGAATTGACAATTGGTAAAGGCTAGCTTGACGTTTTTTACGCGAAGATCTAAAGTAATTTGTTTACATAATATCTGACGTAAGTAATGATAATTTCTGAGAGTTTAATTATATAAAGTACAATTTTGAACACATTTGAGAGTTGTTATTATAGTGAATATTGGTAAGTCTGCTATGTTGGTAGTGAGACCCTGTTGTTATCGCTCTTATCTGTCCCTCGTACCTCAATTGATCATCACTGGCATAATCCAGTTCTTTGGTTATTATGGCAAATGTTGTGTTTTTTTGGATAATTATTCAAATAAATCAAAATATTGTAAAAAAATAATCTAAAAAGTCGAAAAATCAAACCTATTTAAAAGTATCAAAGGTTTTAAAGCTGCTACTGGTAAATCAAAATGAATAAAAAGAGTTAAAAAGAAAATCTGCGATTCACGGTATCACATGCGGCCGCCAGAAGCCATTTTTATGGTAAGATCAGTGAAAGGTAAGACGAGACCAAAAAGAAGAAATTCTTCTGCCCTTGCTTTGAATTTTGCGCGTACAAATTTACAAATTCAAGTCATGTATTTTTATTGAATTTGTCTTGCCAAAGTGGCCTCGTACGATACAGCAGAATCGAAGAATTTTATTTTTCGTTAAAGGTGTCAATTATTGGAATAAGAAAGCACTCTTAATGCTACATTTGTTAATAGTATTCAAACTTTTGACAACTAGAGCTCTACGATATATTTTTTTAAAGATTTTCAGCATTAACAACGTATTCAATTAAAATTTATTAAATGAATCATAATTAGCTTAAGGAAATTTACAACTAGTTTGCTAATTAAATGAAAAACAAGTTTAAAAAGCAAACTCTATATTTTACTCAGTTTCCCCTAAGCTCTAAAAATTTAAACAAAATTTTGTATAAATCACTTAAGACACTACAGTACACCCTTAATTATAGGACTCTACAGTTTGAGGTTAAGCTTTTAGGATTGCAAAATACCAGTTTATCTAACCAACATTTATAGTTATGACCATGGATCTTATGCATTTAGTAATTGTTGACTTCTTGTAAATCTAAATTAGTGTTAGTTAAGCAGTAAAAAGTTTAAATTTATGCTATTTAATCCTTTCCACAAGGAAGTAATTAACAGATGGTGTATCCCTTTCTTTTAAACAATCCAATTTTGTATTTATTTCTAGAATTAAAAATCCCTTGTTTAACGCTTGACAGGACTTTTTTAACTAACAAAAGTCATAAATCATTATCTTCTGTAAAAGAATAATATGGAAAAAAAGAAACATACCTTACACAAGGGAATGAATGCAATAGGGAAAATAAGCCGATCAAAAGGTTTACTTTAAATGTAAGATGCCAGCTATTATGGGGGAATAGATTAATTCCCTAAAGGTATTTGAGTTCAATTTTGGAGAATGTTCAAGAACACTTTCGAATGAAGACTAAACAAATGTAGAAAGTGGGTTGAAAACATTTTTGTAATAGATTGTTATTCAAAAAAACAAAAAATAAATAAATTTCTTTGACACTAGGGATTTAGAAAATAATTTTTTTGCTAGTGTATTAGTATGAGTAAATATAAGCAAATATTTAAATTTTAAGTTCTACCTAAGATAAATTGAACTTGTTTGTTTATGGTAGTCATTGTGTTCATTAATCAAATTTGATATTTAACTAAATAGAAAAAAGAAATTTGTGATTTGTGTTTTCTAATTCTTTTTGGTGTACATCTTATTAGGGTAAGAAGGAAAAATTTGTTTTCATTTTGAAGAAAAATAAAAAAATAATGCAATATTGATCTAGTTCAAAGCCTATCACTTAAAAAATTTACTATGAACGAGTGTATTGAGACTAAGAGCACCAGATCCTTTTTTTCTGACCAGTTTTTGAGGGATAATACATAAAACCTACTGTTGAACTACAAAGTTATTATGATAATGAGAATCATATTAACAAAAATTAACCAGCTTTACGCGTTGGACTCAATGGTGGTACCACTGAGACATGTTCTTATATAGTATTGATTATTATTATTTTAGAAACTGCAGGCCCCAATAATAAATAGAAAAATACATTCCATATAATACCATTTTTTTGGATTATGGACTTCCATTTATGATTATAGTTTTAAAATGGGCAGCCACACAAGATGGATAACTTTAAAAAAAAAATTCTTTTAAATGATCTCATTTGGCTTTTTCTTATAGTATTTATAATTTTTAAGTGAAATTTTATTAAATTTTATCGTGTTCACATTTCTGATTTGGATGGTTATTACCTTTGCATTTTGTTGTGGTGATTTTTTGTACCACATTTGTTATTTTTATTTTGTGGATAAAGTAAAATTTTGTTTACTTGTTTTTTGTAAAAATAGAAGAAAAGTATTTTAGTAGCGATCACAGCAACAAATATCGCACAGCAGTAATGTCGTAATGTGTATAATAAGTTTGGAGTTTTTGATCCTTTCCTTACATCAATTAGTCTCCGTTATATACGATTATGAACATATATAAATCTTAGATAGAAATTGAATTAAATTGATCAAAAAATATGAGCCACTTCTAGTTCATGAAATGACTTTAACATCGACATTGTAAACTTCCCGAGTGAACTAATAAAAAACACTTGTGGTAATAACCAAGAGCTTAAATTTACTAGGGAATATGAGATCTAGCATTATAACTGATTATCTGTATTGATAATCAAATTTCAACATAATTAAAATAAATAAAATCTACAAAAAAACCATATATTTTAAGTTAATAATAGTATTAAATCAATTCATAGAAGTTTTAAAATTATAAGAGCTTTATTCACAATACGTGAATTTACTTAATTTAAATATCACAGCATAACTATCAAATTACAGCAAAATTAGGTTTAAACCCTCAATCTTGGGGGTTTAACCTTTCCAGGAAATTATTCGCGTTTAAGCTCCAAAAGTAGCACTGTAAAACGCGCTTTACAAGTAGAGAGGGTTTAAAGTGACAGATGAAGTTGAGCGAAGTTTAAGCCTGCACTGTGAAACCGGGCGTTAGTGTTTTAATTAACAAAAAATAAAACTAGATACTATTGTGTACTACCATTTGCATGCATATAGCACTAGTATGCCATCCGTGACTTCGGATATGAAAGTTTTTAGTCATACAAAATAGTTCACAAGTTTTTAAATTAAAATAATTAATATAATAATACGTTCAGTTATATATGTCCGAAATTTGGTATTAAAGAAAAGCTGCATTAAAAGTATGGAAAACAAGGATTACTAATTATAAAAACATTTGCATACCACTTCAATTAATTTTGATGCCTTATTTTTAAATTACGTTTGTCATTAGAGCTAAAATTTATAAAAAAACTAAATTAACACTAAGTTAATTTCTTTAAAAAGGTTTCAAACTATTCTGACTTCATTTTAAAGTTTTGAGAGCCACACTAATTATATTATTATACAAGAAGGATTGTAAATTGCTTCTATGTATACATTCAAGTGATGTAGTGACTAAAAAATATCCCTTTTTTAATTGTTTTACTTGTCAGGACTAAATTTTTATTAGAACTGTTGATATAAATTTATTTAATCATTATTTTATTATTTAAAGTGAATTAAGAGAAAATTAAGTTATTAAGATTTCGTTTCTAATTTAGCAAAGGTTAAAAAGATGTTTGAGACTTTGTTACAGTTAATTAAGTTTGTAAAAAGTAACTCTAATATGACTTTAATATTTAATCTGATTTTTGATAGTGAAGAAAAAACATTGCTGAGTTCTTTAAGTTTTTGACAAATTAAATTTATAATGCGGCAAATTATCATATTAAAAGATAGAAAGTTTTCTATTTAGGACTAAATTAGTGCTTTTATATAAATTAAGTTAAATAGCAGGCTGTACTGTAGTTAAAAAATTTTTCATGAAAAAAATGATCACTTTTCTAGTATTAGGATGAAAATTCCTAAAATTTAGTTCATTGCTGATTCTTTTAATATAATTTCATATCGAAATAGAAATTTATTGGCAGCTCTACCAGAAACCTTTTTTGTGACATTAATCAACAATTCACCCGTCTTCATTCACGGTTTTTGATTTGTATTAATTTTTGCTCAGCTGTCAGTGACATTATTAAAGATTTAGCCATCAGGAGAAGCTTTTGATATGCAATTTTGTTGTTGTATCTTGCAAAAAGTGAAATATTACTCATATAATCAGAAATTGTTAGGATACTTAAGTATGGATTAAAACTTTTTACAACATGTCATAACAAATAATCCAATACAGATCTATGGATATGACATTGAAAAGAAAAGAGGGTAGCAAAATAAGTCCCCCTATAATTTCTACTGGTTGACTACCATAGTAAGTGCAATTTTTAAATAGACTTTTGTCAAATCTTTTACTATACTTGAAAAAAGAAAACTCAATAAACCAATAGCAAAATGCAGAGAGGTATTAAACGGGAGTTTAATTAAATTTATGGCACATCTAGACTAAAACTACAAAATATTCTCTTTTCAATACAATGACACATCATGTATTACACATAATGGAAAATTTATTAATAGAAAATGTAAAAGGTTTACATGACTTGTGCGACAAGTTCCTAACAAAATTGGTGATTTTACTTAAAAACGAGGAATTGTGGAAAAGCAGTTTTCCATCATAAATGAAGTTAAGTCATTATGGATATTGTTGCCGTAATTTCAGAATGAAATTTTTACTAAAAGTTAGACGTGGCGGTTGCATTTTTTAAGTTCTATTTGCTTACACATGAGCTAAAGCATCATAAACGTCCTGATTAGTAATTTTTTGACACGAGTGATTTCACTCTTATTTTCCTATTTATTTTCATGACAAAACCAAACATATTAGAAACTTCCCTCAAAGAAAAATTGCTTACACAAGTACCACTGGTTTTTAAGTTAATGTCATAAAAATTCTCTCTAAATGTTTCGTCATTTAAAACTGCTCTATTCTCTCCCATTTTGTGAAGTCATACACACGCAAATACATAAGATATGCTAGCTCTATGGTAAAATAATCAGTGCAAGGAACCTGACAGCCTAAATTTTGCTTGTCAAATCTTATGGATTTTTAAGTATATATTAAATTACTGCTACTTTGAAGTCTTTTTTTCTTCAAATTAAGGAATAGAAATAATTTTTTTGTTAGATGAATTGAAAGTTCGACGATTTTGATAGAAAAAAATTTTCTGTAAAAATTTTATAAAAGGATTTTAATTATCCTACTTAGAAATTGAAGATTTGATTGAAGTTTCAAGAAAATAATTAAGAAATATAATTTGAGAGAAGAAAATTTTAATTAGAACATATTTTAACTGTATCTCGTTTTAGAATAGATTCAAGACTTTGTAAAATATTGGGGAATAATATTTTATTTTTTTTCTTTAGCTAAAAGTATAAAGGGTGGTAGTTTCTATAGTATCCTTAATCTGCATAAAGATGAGTTAATACTTGACATAAAATAAGGCAGAAGTAAGGTTGTTTCTATGTAAGATATAAATTTAAAAATTAAGCTCTGTTTAATTATTAAATAGCTAAATATAAATTTTTGAAGTATTATGTGTACAGTTTAATGACTGTAATTAAAATTTTTGATTTTTTTAAGGGTATCTTAAAACTCTGATTTTTCCAAACTTTATTATATATTGGTTACCAAACTTAGCTTTAATTCATTACTTTTTTCAATTAATACCATTTTTTCAAGTCTTGGGACAGGATAATGACACCATGGACAAGAATACTGAATGAAAAGTGGATAAAATACTTTTATACCTGGCAATTTCGTTTACCTTTTACTAAGAGTGAGCTGAATACAAAATCAGCTATGAATCGTTCATTATTGGAATTTACTTTTGTACACGTTTTAAGTATATGTTTACGAATATATATATATACCTAAAATACCGAAGCCAAAATTTAAAAATATATTTTTTCTTTCGTTTATTAAGGCTGTGGAAAAAAAACTTCCTGAAGGCCTAAATTAATTAGAACTACAATGACATTGATTTATATACTTTTCTTTTCAATTTCATTTCAGGAATGTTTTGCGATATTTACTTTGTCAGCGTAAAAAGTTTCGCTATTTCATTTGTAATGGGGAGGATAATTTCAAATATTCTAAGAAGATAACATTAAGGCATATTTACAACTTCGGTATTTACTTTTTTCTTTTTTTTTTCAATTAGATAAAATAGACTAATTCTGACTTGTAGCAATTCAATATAGGTGAAAAGAAGAAAACATTTTTTATTGAGGTAAAAAGTTTTTGAAATATGACTTAACAAAATTAATTTATATTAGGTTTTATTGTTTTTCATTTTTTCGAAGGATTTTAAACCAAATTTTATTTATTTGATATTTATAAAAATAGGAATAATGATAAATGATTATAGTAATAGACATTTCTGGATGTTTTTATTTTATTTAAATAAAAATTAAAAATTCTAAAACTTTACTAATTAACTACATAATTTGTAAATGAAAATATATTAAAAGAGTTTTTGTTACATTTAGAAAAACATTGAAGATTTGTAAAAACCGATTTTTATAATGTCTTAAGAATTTGTACTAAGCCCTGAAAAAGTCAAGAAATTTGGCAAATAAATAATAATAAAATAAATATTTTTTCTTAAAACCAATGAATAAAAATATGTTTCCGTTCTCGTCTAATTCACATTCAAAATAAATTTTTTCCAAAAAAGGAAAAGGGAACCATAAATAAAAACTTCAAAACGATTGGTCCAGCAGATTTTGATTTGTGAATACTGACTTAAAAATAACAAACCGGAAAAATTCCTTAAAACACACCTATTAACTTCTCTTGAGAAGTTATTGTAATTGGTCCGAAAAACGAAATCAAAAATTTTGCGTTTTCTTTACGTTTCAAGACCTGGAGAATCATTTGCAATCATTTTTAGAGTGATGTCTGTCTGTCTGTGTGTGTGTGTGTGTGTGCGTATGTATGTAGTTCTGTGAGCTTTTTTATGAGATTCGTTTTCTCGAAAACTGCTGGACCAAATTACGTGTTATATATATCAATCGATGCGCCGCACCATGACTTAGATCTGAAAGGAGTTTGAGCAAAGTCGGCCCAGCGGTTCGTTTTTTATGAATAAAAAACTAACGTTCTCAAGCATTCAACAAAAATTTTAATGTAACCTTCATATTCTAAGTATCGAGGGGTACATGGAGGTTTTCGAAGGTGTTGATTTTGCATCTTTTATGAATTTTAAAAAATTCAAGATGGCGGACCCCATATGACGTCATTTTTTTTGTGAAAATTCTTCAAATTGGAGGAAATTTAGTTTTAAGCGGGGTTTCAGGTGGATGATTATAAATTATTGTGTATAATGTTGAAAAGTTGTTTTTTTTTTTCTAATTTTGAGCTTTATATCAAAGTTATTATAACTGAAAATATAGCCATAATAACAATATTAAATTATATTATGATGATAGTGGAAGGAAAGTGAGGAAGGTGGGTGGAATTATATATAAAAACGATTTAAAAATTTATAGTTAGCAAGCAAATTATAGAGGACACGTTTTATATTTAATTGTTTCGTTCATTGTCATTTCTTTCGAATCGTTTAATAACTGTATGATTCAAATTGTTCTGAGTAATTATAAATTTTTAATAAAAGCATCGAGAACGATGAACAAATGCTAAACTGTTTTTTTTTTTTCAAATCCATTGTTTTACACTGTAGGCTAATAAAAGTATGAATTCCTTAAAAATTAAAATAAAGAGATATTAAAAATAGAATATTTAAAATAGATATTTATCGAAATGCTTATGCATTTGTCTAGACTGAATAGATAGTCCCATATAGTAATTCTAAGATAGTGTCGAATGATTTCCGAGGTATCGGAACATTAAAAAAATAATTTTTTCTCAAGAGAAGTTGCTTGTGCGGTACCTGCTGCCGGACGTATTTTTATTTTTAAATTTAAGCTAAACCAGGCACATAGACTGCCATTTTGTTAGTAACAAAAATGAACCGCTCTGGTTGTATATTTATAAATGAATAAAATATCTCTGATTGTTGGCCTCGTTAAATTCCTAAGGTCATCGTAGTCATAAGAGAAGGTAAAAGCACATTAGTTCGAAAATACAGTCATCACATGATTCCTAATTTTAGTCTTGTTGGTGCAATAATTTCTGGTAAGTATCATAACCATAGGTCTTATTTTTTCATAAATATAGCAACACGAAGCGAGATACACTACACACACACTTAAACTACGCACGTACATATATGCGCTTTTATTACCATGGAACAGAGCCAATCTATGCAAATTTACGCTGCCATATAACAACCAAATGAAATTATTCATGATTTTGGCAGCTACATACATTCGAATTTTCTTCTTATTCATTCTGGTGTCAAAACATTATTGGAAAACTTCTTTTTCTTGTCAACAGTTACAAAAACACAGTAAATGCCAAAAAATAAAATTATTTTGCTACGTGAAATCTAACAAGTTATGCCTACTTCTTGAATAGGCATGAAGAATTTATTAGTAAAGGAAGGAAATTAACCATTTGAATGAATTTATGTCCTAAATACTCTTTGGACTTTGTTCTTGTTTAAACTCTATACGTATTTATCACTGTAGAACGTATTCCATTCCACTAACAATTGAGGATCCTTCAATGAAAACTATATTCCCAAATATCAAACTGTCAGGACAAATTTATAGTTTTGTCAGATTTACTTTGATTTTCTGAATTCTTGACCTTATTTAAGCACGCTTGTACTTGTAATTTTGGAATTAGTTTACTAAAAACTCTTTTAAAGCACGGTCTCTTAATAATTACAAATAAAATAAACCGAAAAAAAATAATTTAACAAATAATAAGGTTTAAAGGTTTTATAGTAAGAACTTTCAAAAACTGCCTAAGCTCGGTCAAAAACTAATGTGATTGAGATATGATGTAAAATTTAAAATAATCTTCTTATATCTTCTTATTACGAGTTTTGTCAGTCATAAACTTTTAATTGAATATTAAAGTTAGAAAATGTTCCTGCACTAACAAAGGACGGGATTAGTAATTAAAAAGCTTTAACAAATATTTTATTTTAAATTTTAAAAATTATTTTTTCTTTGCTTTATTTAGTTAGTTATATTAGTTCTACGTCAAATTTTCAACAAATTGCCGGAAATGCTACTCAAATGAAATTTCAAAGGTTTTATATAGATTTTCTTTGTTAACTGGGAAATAATATGTCAAGGTAATAGTAGATATGGTTTAATAAAAAATTTATCTATAAAGTGTAGTATGTTGTAAGTGTGAACATTTTTTGATTTATAAGGGGATGAAGATCTATGAACGTATATTTATCATTTTCGAAGCGTGAGATGGAAATGCTTTTAGAGATTTTTTCTATAACACATAATCAGCTACTTTTATCAATTTGATTTTTAGGAAAATATTTTAGGGAACAATAAATCAGCCATATTGCAGACTTTTTATTAAATTAAGGATGAATAGGAATAAATCTTAATAATAAAATGAAGTATTTAATAGACAGATAAAAAAGACTTAAAAGTAGAATAAGCTATCGAAGGTATTTTCTAAAAATGAAAAAAATTTACTAAAATTATAGAAAATTTTGTTTAGATTTTTTTTGGATTTGCACAAAGGCATCCAATTTATTCAATTCATATTAATTTCTTAATTAGCTTCATTAAGTCCAGTACAAAATATCTTAGGCTTAGCTTTGAGGATTTTCTTAAATAAAATAATTTTACTTAATTTCATAATAAGTCTCTAAAAGTTTGTAGTTTCTCGCTAGTTTATAATTAAAGACTCATTAGTAGGCCAGCGGTAAAATGCTATAAAATAAGTAGGTGTGATTTTGTTCAATCAAAATATAATTTCAACTGTACTGACAAAAAAAGCCTTAGATTAAAACTTACAATAAATTATGCCAACATTGTAATTAAGCCCCAAAACTTGATATCTTCGAAAAAGGAATTTGAAAAATTAAACTTGCAGACCAATTCTTGTATTACGATGATCATGTTAACATATTGTGGGCTGATGATGAGATCTCTCATCTTTAATATTACTTAAAAGATCTTCGTGGCTCCTGGCTATGTTTAGATCTAACTAAAATATTCTTCAAATTGTTAAAAGTTGTATTACCATTGTGAAATAATAAAGCTTGCTCTCCTAAAAATTGCAGCATAAGAAATCGTTTTCAGTTCCTGAATTTTTGGAGTCAAAACAAATTTTATTAAATAGGACAAGTACTCCTGCAAAAGTCAAGAAATCGTACCAAAATCACTTGGTATTTTTACAATTCTCTCTAAAACTGCAAAATTCAAATATCATTAAATTCGAAATAAAAATTTCTATTAGCAAAACTAAAATTTAAGCAGCTAATGTAGTAAAAGTTTAGAAAAGAAAACGACAAAATATATTTTTGTTACGATGATATTAAATTTGAGACTTTGATACCATTCCACATTAACACCTACTTAAAAGAATCTTATTAAAAAACAAAAAATATTTTTAGAAAAGTGCCCGAGGTAATTAACATGAAATTCCCTTAGGAAACCTTTAGCTATATTAAAATCGATGTCTATGTTAAAATTATAATCAACCAGCTGTAAAAAGCAGTTCATTAATATTAAAAAGCTTTTTGGTCTTCATTTTACCACAATTACAAAGTCTCTAAAAGTGTTAAAGAAAAGGGCAAGCCAATTTTTTATATCTCGTTTTCCTTAAGACACCAATTAACAAAGTTTTGTTGGAAGAAAAACAGCTGCAAAGATAAAACCGAAAGAAGAAGAAAAAGAAAAACAAAAATAAATGGAGTATATTTTTAAAAAAATAAAAAACAAAAAAAAAAATGAAAGGTAGACAAACAATTTGATAACAGAAATAAACTTTTTAATGTTTTTTCTTTAATATTAAATTACAAATATAGGGGTAAGGGGTATATCCACTTATTTACAAAATCCACTAAATAAAATAAAATTTGAGGAGTATTCCCAGTTTTCCTGGTATCGAAGATAAGGGTTGTTACATATTCTATAACCTAAAAAATAGTCAAAATGAACTTCACCTTGTGCCAGAGTAATCACCCTCATTTTTGGATGTAATAGCTATAAATATATTGCTTTTGGGTCGTGGATTTACGTTAAGAGAATTAAAAGACACCTGGGATTTACAAAGACGTATGGCATCTATAAGTGGATAAATGGATGATTCGTCGTTGTCTTGCTGGCAGATTACAATTAAATATTTGAGTTTTTGTAGCTCTTCTATCTTTTCTTAAGCCACTTATATCTATATATCATGTTATTACTTCACATGTATCATGTATACATATAAGTATATGGTTAATTTGATTGAAAATAAAGAAAAGGGATTTTACTTTAATAAAGGTTGATGTGAAATATTTTTCCAAAAACAAAACTTTGTTAGGTTTCTTGTTTGCAAAAAAATTTCCAAGGTTTTGTATTGTTTTGACATTTTTAAATTCAACAATTTTTCCAAAAGATTCTCTATGATTTAAGCAGGATTTAATTTTTTAGAATATTTGTTTCTTAATCAGAAAAATTGTTTATGGAGATTGTGGTATTAATTAAAACATTAGAGAAGCTTTTAACTGGTTAGATTTTTTTAATGCTACTGTTCAAAGTTATTATATGCCTAAAAATGTTTTCGTCAAAAAAAAATCAATATTTGTAGAAATAATAATCAATTTCAATGAGGAAAACAACTAATGAGTTCATTAAGGACAATTTATTTGTACGGGCACTATTTGAATTTTGAGAATTGAGGACAATATATCTTGAAATTTTGTATCAAATTGACTGAACTCATTTACAAAAAAAATTAGTTTAAATTGTTTATTAAAAAATATTAAATTAAATAGAAAAATAAATAGTAATGAAACTCGAAACGTTCTACAATCTTACACTTACAAACTAGATTATAGACAAACAAAAGGTTAGGATTTATAGTCATCAACTTCTTTTGCCAAATAGAAATCATGAAAAGCACAAAATTGTTTCATAGAAAATAAGCAATTAGTTTTGACTTGACCTTAGAGATTGACTGGATATAAACTTATAATGAGAAATACGAAAGATTTTGTGGTAAATATTATTGGTTGGAAAGTAAAATTTTTATTAGGGAATCAAAAAAAAGTGAAATATGCTATAAAATGAGAAAATTTGAAGTTTTTGTAAGAAAGCAAGTATATGTTTTATGTTAAAATTCAAGATTAGGTGTAGAGAATTTTTTATAAGGTTCTACCGAAAAACGGACTACCAAGACTGAGAATTGACTGAGACTGGGACTGAGAACGACTCTAAAATAAATAAATGAATAAACTTAGTATTAATTTTGTGGAAATATTTAATATTCAAAATTAAATAAAATAATTATAAAAATAGGAATAATACTGAATTTTTGGCGTTGAAATTGTGCCATATCTCATATCTCATTATAATGGCACTTATTAAACTTTTCAGCGGCTGGTCCCAATATTTTGTATGACAAAGTATGAAAGCACTCAAACAAATTATCATTTTTCTGTAGTCGTAGCTCCAGGAAATGGCTATCAAGTGCTATTGTTAGCAAAGCTTTTTTTTTTTACTTTTTTATCGCTAGTGCATCTTTGATTTTGGCCGGATCAAATAATAATAAAAGTAAGGGTTGAAATAAATTATTTGTGGTCGTGTTGTGAATATCATTGACATGCTACAAGAGTTTGATTTCATAATTTTATTTAAAAGGTTTAACAATATTAAGCCTGGCTGAATTGTTTTCAGTTTCAGTATGATCAGTCATAAGCCGTGGGTGTTGCTAAAACTATTTTCTACGAATAAAAATCGCTGGTAGAAACAGTTTATTTTTATCGTTTTCCTATGATTTTTATCTTTGATATTAATAACGTCATTATTAGAATAATAAACACATTGTATTGACAACAATTTACCATTTAATAACAGAAGAATACTAAAACAAGTTTTCTAAGCTAATTTATAGAAAACTGCAGCATAATAAATTTTGTATTTAGTTTTATACAAAGTATACGCATAAAAAATAAGAAAAACAAATTTTTTTATAAACAGTACTCCCCTAATTCTAAAACGCTGACTCATTTCACATAAATTCTGCGGAAAGGATATCATAAACCTGCGTTGTTCGACTTTGTGTCTACAAAAGGCTCTATTCCTACAAACATAATTATATAGCATCATCATAGAAGAACTTTTTTTCTCGTTATGGATATATATATATATATATATGTATATATGATTTTTGTCCCCAACAATAGACCCATAGGAATCAAAATACGAACACCCTTTCCTGTAGTCAGACTGGCCATTGTTGTGCAAACATTTATTGAAATCCGGTTACATATGCTTCAGGAAGTTGAAGAAGTTTCTTTTATCCATTATACACTTATAACATCAAGGATTAGCTTGTCAAACTTGTGTTAGATATTATGCGGTTCTCCATATTTTCATTGGTGAAAGTTTCAAGTGCTCAATAGATTTTCATCTGTAATTTCCTTCAAGGATAGTGAACAAGTTTTTAGGCACTATTTTGAATATTTATGTTTATATGTATATTCAAATGTATGTTTATCTGAGTATTGAAATTTATTTTGAATTTTATAAATATAGTCAAAACTTATATCAAAGAGTGCTTTCGTTCATTTTAAAATTTATTTTTCTTCTTTTTATTTTTCATACTAAAAGAATAATTCAAATTTATGGATGACATGTTTTAGGATTTGAAATGTTTTTTGTTGGTATCCCCCTTTTTATAAAGAATCACTGAGTACTAGTATAGGGCATAGATTTAACTGTTTGTGAGATATACTGGACAAGTAAAAATTTTATACAGATAAAAGCTTTTGAAAGGGCAGAAAGTTCTTTAAATAAATTTGCACTATGAATCAATTTGCACTTTAGCTGTCTACATTTAAGTTGTTGAATTCATCAAAAATAAAAAACATATTTCTATTACTCAAAGTAAAGTAGTTTTCTTAATTTGAAAGCCTCTCCAGAAAATAGCCTAACTCTTCTGTTTATGTATTGAAATACTATTCAGGACCAGCAATAATTTTTTCCCATACAAATGTCAAAATGATTAAACTAGTATTTAAAAGTAACCTAAATTCGTTTTCCTTACTTCACCAATTAATAAAACTAAATTAAAAAAAGCTATTAGTAAATTTTTTAACAATAAATTGTAAAATTATGAATGAAATTATTGATAAAACTATATTCTTAAAGATGGTAGCTTATATAGAATTAAAAAAGTAGCCCTTGAAATTATTCACAGAAATACCAAACAGGGCTAGCGACACAATATTTGAAAATTGTGTCCTAATTCGCCCAACCCAAGTTTTTATCTTGGAATAAAATGTATTTCTGGCTTTATCTAAAAAGTAAGAAATTTACATTAACTGAAAAGAAAAGTGTTAAAAAGCCTCAGAAAGAAGCAATTTATAAAAGACTTAAAAGCACTAGTAATGAACCTGTTAATTGGTAAAAGATATGTTAAAATGAGTGACGTAAATAGGAGTAGGATCAGGAGGATCAATCCATTCCTTTGGTTGATAATGCTTGAGTGATAATAAAGATAAAATATAAGATGCCTAATTAACGTGAATATCTGCAAATCATATTAATTGTAAGTGAAAATATTAACTTATAATAAAATTAAACAAATAATACAAAGTGAACTTATTCCTTTCCATAAACAAACAAAAAAGTTATTTTACCTTTTAGTTAACTTTGCAAAATGCAGCATTATATATTTTAACATGTTTGTAGTCACTAACGCATAAAACCAACTTAGTACCAGTAAATAATATTTTTGAAATAATCTAAACACAAATCCTTAAATATTTCAATATAAGAATTTTTGAACTTTCAAAGTAAATAGCTCATATTTCAAACTGTTTTCAATAATACAAATTTTCAACGAATTGGTAAATGAAATTTCATCCTTCTTACTTTAAACTAAATTTAAATATATTTCTTTTTGACAATACAATCCAAGGTTTGAACTCAAAAAAATTTTATTTTTGTTTTATAAAGAAATTTAACTTGTACAAACGAACCCTCCATAAAAAAACAAAAAGAACCCCAAAACCTACCAAATAAATTCTATAGAAATTTTAGGAGAACCATGCTAAGAACTTTTTTTCCAAATTGATGCCTCCCTAACGCTAAGACAAAGAGACAAAAAGACAAAAAAAACTAGAAGGGAAGCTTGCTTATTGATATAAAAAGAGCCAATGGTATTGTTTGCTGACTCACTTAGATAATGTCAATTATTGTCACCTTCCATTTGTCTTACAGGCTTATGTCAAAACAATTTTCCTAGTTGAAAAAGAAACCACTTAGAAATTAGTTGCATAGGATAAATCCCATGATATCCTTACTTAACCGATTTATAATAAAAGCTACTCATATTTCATGGTAAGTATTTACACTAGATCTTAAATTAAATACATAACATTCATATACATGAACAAATACATATATTTATATGTAATAATATTGGAATTAATCCCTACTCAAAACGAATTTGATAGGTCAAAGACATTTGATTACCCTTTTTTTGCTTTTTTTTTATATATATCTTCAGCTAAAAGGCATTCATACGGTAGATAAAATAAAACAAAAAGCATAAAATTTTCATCTAATGCATCTGTAGTCCGTTTAGGATTTTTATAATATCTTTGTACTATAGCATCGTAAATGATTTTATGGGAAATAACATCAGGAAAAATCTATTATCTTCATCTTAGGTTTACAATTTGTGTCGTTATTGTCCTTTACCTTAATGAAATCACAATTTTCTATCCATGAAGCTTAAATCAATTAACGACCTTTTCTAGTCTTCATGTTCATTTAAAAAGGGATGACATATATATATTTTTGAAAAAAATGTTATTTACAAAAAAAAAAAAACAATAAAGGCTCTGAAGCTCAAAATAAAGAAATGTTTATCATTTATCTAGAAAAGGTCCTTGTAGGTTAACAAAATTTTGATAGAGCCATAGTTGTCATCAATTGACTGACGGAGGTTACAAAAACTATTTAAACTTCGTGAGATATTTTGTAATATGTTTTATTTTCTTGAATTTCTAGGAACTGTCTAGTTCTGAAAATATTTTTCGACAGAGCTTTAGGGTAAAAAGGCTCTTCGACATCATTTAGGCATTTGACACAAAGGCGATCCCAATAATTTTTGATAGACAAAAAAATTTTTTAGACTTATTTTATAGGACGCTGATGTAAAGTAAAAGGTGTTCTTTTCATGTGATCCAAAATATTAAAGAAGAATGATCCGTTTTCTTATCTTATTACAAAATCTACAGTTTTTTGTCTTTTTTAGGATTATTTTTATTACTAGTAGAAAATTGTTTTGACACATAGAATTATTATATCATTTCCTAATTAATTGTATTTTTTTATAGTTTTTATTATCCAAAATTTATTCATTAAAATAATAGGAAATTTTTTTTCCTTTAATAAATTAATTGATTTCTCTTTTTTGTGTACTTAAATTAGAATATTGCCAACAGATTAAGAGCTACGCGTCTAGAACTTCAGGAATAGATCCAGTTTCAATTGATTTTTATTCTTTTAATGAGTTAGGCTTATTGATCAAGGATAAAAAACTCCTAAGCAAAGCCTTATCTGATTTGGATTATCTTCAGGCTTACCTTCACTAATCCAAAGTCAAATAGTCATTTATTTCGGGGAGTTTCTTTTTATAAGCTGAATTTTTGTAGTTGTTTAATTATATTTTATCTAAATACATAATCCATGCCTTAAATCTGGAACCTATCGGATTTGCTAATATTCTAGATGTGAAAGAAATATTTCACGAGTTATGACGTACCAAAGTTTTGTATAAAAAAAAAATTCTACATTAAATTCAAAGGTCGAATTTTTACATTATTTATCCTAATAATTGCAAAATTAAAAATTTAAATAAAACTGAATATGTAATTGAAAATGTTTAGTAAATTATTTCATTGATTTCACTTGCATTTAAACTAAGGCCCCTGGGCATTCCTTGTGACAAAAATCAAAATTTCTGTTTTTTACATTTTTAAAGTAAATTCAAATGTAAAATAGGTCAAAATCTAAAGCCTGAATTATATTTAAATAAAACTTTCCTATTTACAAGATAAAATACTATAATGTATAGCTTTATTACACTCTCCGATCAGATAGTTTTTTAAGTAGTGGAAAATCATTAGATTTCTTTGAATAAAACGGGCAAATATATGATGTACAAATAAGATACAGAAATGTAAACAACAAGTTTCAGTAATTTCTTGATAGATTCATCTTATTCTCTATTTAAATAGGGCAAACTGTGTAGAGTTTTAAATTTCAATTCAAAATGTAAATGTAAATTGAAAATTTCTAAAATGTAGGTAAGTTTAATGTATATTTGCTTTTTATAGTTAACTGATATTAAAAATTCTTTACAAAATCAAGGAGGAATAGGACTTTGTGTCAGTATTTATATGTAGTAAAAAAAAGAAATAAGTTTTAGTGTATGCCTTGTTTTTTAGACATAATTTTTTATATTAATGATTTTTTATCACTTAATCAGAAGCTATTTGAGAACTAAGGCTTAACAAATTTTCATAAAAGTCTTAGGAAAATTACGTAGCTAATAATTGATTTATATATGAGCCGGAAAACTTGATAAAAACTTCTTCAAATAAAATTTAAGACAAGGATTTAAAAAATGAAGAAACAATGATAACAGAAAAACGTTTCTCATTAAAAGGTTCAGTGATTTACAAAATAACAAGGAAATCAATGATTTAATACAAATATAAGAAAAATTCAATTGAACTTTAATGATGCATAGCAACAGAGGGTTTGACCCTTTTCCTCTCATATCTAATACCCTTCTTAGATCTTGACTTAAAACACAAAACTACATATAAAGAATGAATATCGAATTGAATAAGATAAATAATAGATGAATAATACTACTAAACTTCAAGCTTCATTCTACTATTACAACACTAAAAGGGAACATAATTTTCGAAGCTAAAAATAAAACAAGAATCTTTTAGATACAATAAGGCAGCCAGAAGGTGGTTAGTAAACTTAATGTCTCTCTTGGGAGATAATAAAACCAAAAGTCATAGTCATGTGTTCTGCACCATTTTCTAAAATATATTTGCAATAACTTTTGCTACACGATTTGAGTTTCCAAAGTCTACTACCATAAGTAATTTTCTTGTTTAAATTAAAAACAAAACAAAAACAACAAAAAAATAAAGTAATGGAAAACAAAAAAATTCTTTTTATATTTCTTATCGTTACCTTTAAAGGTAATTTAGAAAGTCTTATTAACAGCTATGAATAATGCCAGCTCCGGTATTACACAGCATGCGCATTAAATAATGTTTTTGAAAATGTTCGTTTGATTTTGGACTATGCAATAAATTAGGGTACGTCTTTGATTAACAAAGATTTAAATTTTATAAAATAATTTATTATTTGATTTTGTTTTTGTAAAAAAAAAAACAGAAAAATTAAATAAATATTGATTACATTAGTTGCCAAACAGCAATGGAGTTTCCTTGTTTCATTTTAAAACTTTTCCAATGAAAAAAAATTTTTTTAGCAGATTGATGATAATGGATTTAAGTAGTAAAAAGTAATCCTTATACAAACTTGATAATTTCCTTAAATGAAGTCTTTTAACCGGAAAATATATAAAGGAATGTTGAATAGAACATTTTACTAAAAAAGGAGATTTATGGTTAGCCTAGGGTGAGAATTTCGTATGTCGTTACACTAGCCTGACACTTCTTTAAAAATTCAATTGATTAATATTCTATGTTTTAAGGAATCTTTCACATGTTTCACTACTTAAAACTTCTGATTTTTTCAAAATTCTTGATTTTTACTTTAAATAGACAAGACAGATTGAGCTATTTGGCGATTATTTTGTTTTATTTGTGTTTTACACGAAACTATATCCTATATATAACTATTATGCAAAACACCTAAAAATCTGCTAAGCAGATTTCAATAAAATTTATTCAAAAAAAATTTACTAATATTTTGAATGGTTGATAACAATTAACAAAAATTTATCTTATAATTGAAAGTTTTATGGCGTGCGCCATTTTTCTAATAAAAAGTTCAAGTGTATGATTTGATAATTGTAACTGATTACAGGGAGCTTTGAAAATATTATCCGATAGGAAAAAGTTTAAAAAAGTTCTCTAATGGTTTTTGGCCAAAATTTCTAATGAAAAGTTTAAGCATATAGTTCGACGATTCATTCATGGAGTGTTAAAAAATTAGTTAAATGTGTGGCATTACTGAAATAGGTCACTTCACAATGGAGCAAAATGAGATAATATTCTAAGTTTCAAAATTCAAAGCTGTAAGAATTTTATAAAGAAAATTTAGTAAAAATGAAAGGACCTCAATCCAGTTTGTGGATCAATTTGTGAACCGAATTTGTCAAACTGCGCTCACTCAGAAACATTGTTGTTATTGTTAAGAGTTTGCGTAAACATCCATTATCCTTAACACCATTCAAATGTTTATTATATTTCTACTATTAGCTTGCTCAAAAATCTTCAATTGTTAATAAAATCTTTTCCATTCATCCAATCAAGTTCAAATAAATTTTGTTGTGTTGGGAGTGCATGGCAATTGATGTTAATACAGTTAGTTCAAATATTAATACATTAATTATATTTAATAAACTAATTTTCAGTTTTATATGAGAGAAAAACTTCAGAATACTGAATGCAACGAATTACGAATTCTGAATTCAGAAAAAAGAAAAAACAATCTCAAGTAGGAATATACTTTAAAAAATTTCTTTTTATATTACTTGTTCTTTAAGTCATTTTCGTTGACAAAATTCAAAACAGAATTGTGCATAATTTTGTCTTCTACTGATCCAGAAATGGGTGTTTGAGTAAAGCATATTAATATTATGAAATAAAGATTATTTTATTTGCAAAATCAAAAGAATTAAGGAAAGATTTAACAGCAATCAGATCATCTCCTCCTCATAAGCTCCTATAACCCTTACTTCAAACAGTTTTTTCTTGTAAATAAACATTAAAAAACTAATAGAATTCATTTTCACTTTTAATATGGTTGTTTTGTATAACATCTTGACAACTCCTTAGGGATTATGCAAAAAGTCTGAAAATCGATTTATTAAGTACTTCAAATATATTTTGTAGCATACGCTTCTATTGCTCAATCCCTTGATATTATCTATGGAGGCATTTATGTTTTTTATGCTCGAAAAAAAAAAAACAAAACAAAACAATAATATACGATTCTGTGAACTACAAGGGGAACTTTTCTAATAGCATTTTGAAATCCATTCACCCCTAAATAAGAACCCTATTCCTATTTTGATATATTTTTTTTAAATCAAAGAGAATATTCTATTAGCGAGGTTATTTCATTTTTCTATTGCATTAAAGTATTTACTTTGCTATACATAAAACAGGATATAGTATAAGCTTCATCACTTACGCGGTCTGCATCCTTAAAATAGCTCTAGGGTAAATATTTTTCTGATTTCATTTATATAAATATATATATTATATATAGAGGTAGGATACTAGAACTTTTGGTAATTGACTATCTGTCGACTACTATTGACAACAAATATGATATCAAAAATCAACCCCTGATATTGAATGCTCATATATATCCTACAAGGATAAAGGCGGATCAATCATAAATCAATTGTCGGTGGTTATTTTTATTGGACAAATGTTCGTCACAAATTGCGAAGGAATCATAAAATTTTTGGATAGAAAAATTGTTACAAACATTTATGGCTAAATATATATGTAATATATATACTCGTATAAATATAAAATATGCTTCTAAGTTAAATGGGTTTTAATGGAGTTTGACGATTGAAAATGTAATTGATTGATAAAAGTATTTGACCATTTAGAATCCGTAAACCCTGCTAAAATCGATTATAGGGGTTATAATTTTCTAAAAAAAAGTTTTTTGTTTATCTTTTTTATACCTTCAAAAAACTTTTAATATTTTAAAAAGCTTCTATCAAATATTCATTAGCCTTGTTAAATAAGTATGTGGTCAAAACTTTTAATACTTAATTTTTTGTTTGAAAAATTTATAAAAATATTCATGCTCAGATTTAATACATTTTTTGTGTTCAAAAGCACAAGAAAGTCCAAAGATGATCTCAATATTTTGCAAAATAAAAAATGAAAATTTTATCTGCTGTTTTTTTTTTTTTTTTGGTTTGATTTAAAGGAATCTAACGACACTATTTTTAAACAAAGAAAAGCTATTAATTACGGCTGCACTCAAAGCATCTTCATAAAGCTTTTTTTGTATTCTGCTGTGAAATTCACATTAAAGTTAGGGAAGTTTTCTAAATCATATGCAACAATTTTAACAATCAAAAGAAATCCAATTTTTATTAATTTTTTGTCGTACTGTGGCTAAACTGGAGCTGATAACACATGAGAAAAAGTTTCACCATCTGAAAAACACATGGAATGATGATTTGAAAAAATTGTAAAATTAAATTCAAAATATGAAAGAAACTATTGTGAAATAATTTGTAGAAAACGCACAGTAAATGTTTGGAAAAAAGAAGCATCTTGATATTCACATATAAAATAAAAAGCGAAATAATTGCTTAGCTTCTCTCTCTTACAAAAGTAGTGGCGTTTTATTCAATTTTTAGGAGTAGTTAAGCATTTTAAGCCTTGTTTTGTTTTATTTGCGTAACTAAACTCGCATTTATTTCGAAAGATTTGAGTCATCGTTTAACAACAAATAACAAATTTTTTGCCTAAGTTATAATATACTTCCGGAGAAACCCATTCTACCTTTCCACACCAAAAATTAAGTAGAGAGTTTCTTGAATTCTTTTTTAATTACTCCATAATATTCGAGTATCATATCACTGCCTACAGCTCGAGTTTTTTAGTCTTTTAAATTTTCTTGTGATGTATTTTTTTCAAAGGATTATATGTTTCACCTAAGCCGGGAGACACATATATCCTTTAAATACATTTAGTTATGCATTATGCAGTATATGCATTTGATAGATTTGATTGGAAAGATAATCCATAAATGACTAATGTGCATTAAGTAAATGTGCTTCAGAGGGTATTTGCGTCTAAAGAAATTATGATCATTTTTTTGCTCTGAAAAATGATGAAGAAAAAAAATGCATCTTAAACCGCAGCATTGTAAAATTATAATGCGTAAAAAGATTTGTTTTTTAAATTACAGAAGGGAAAATCTCAAAAGCTGCTTCTATCAATTATGAAAAATGATTTCAAATGTGCAGGAAGTCATCATAGTGTAAATTAGACCTTAAGGTGGGCACTAACTTAGTGCGTATATCTCAGCAGGTAACTTTAATGACGTCATAGACTCAGGCTAAAGCTCGCCCTCATATGTGGATATTTCAGCGTGAAATTCATTTATACGTCATTTTGACGTCAAAAAAGTTACCCGCTGAGATATACGCACTAAGTGAGTGCCCACCTTTAGATGCAACAGAGCAGTCTGTTTATTTTTGTGTGGGGCATGTAAATTGAATAAGAATCTCTGATTGTGAGTATAGATCTAAATATTAGACTATCAAAGCCCTGTTTCTACAAATCCTTTTTCTTATTCTTTATTCAGTCTACCTCTATCACTTTGATGATTCTCAAAAAATTATAATTGTTTGCAAAAAATTTTGGAAAAGTATTATGCCATGGTTCCTTTGAAGGAATTTTAAGCTAATTTCCCCGGCTTCATACATTTGGGATATTTTCCATTTCTATGAGTCCTCTACAAATGACACTTGCTGCTTAAATTTATGGCATCAACAAGTAACACAATCAAGAGTCGCTTTATTTAATTTTAACATGAAAAATCAAAACTTCAATTCTAATTTGAAAAATTTATTAAGGCCAGAATAGAATTGAAAATTCCATTACAAAATTAAAGCTCATTATATTTAACACTTTTGACATATTTATGTCATATGTTTTGAGGTAGTTTGCTATTAACTTTTAAAAGGATTTAAAGTAATAATTTTATACAATAAATATATCCTATAAATATTTTACTAAATAGCAAAACTTTTAACTGAGTTTCGGTTTTAATTGCATGCATGTAAAGTAACAGCTAATTGAAAGAAAATGAAGTGCCAAAATATATAAATGTAAATAATGAAAATAATAAAAGACGACAAAGTAATCAGGTGTGAAATAAATTTTATTTTAAAAAAGAAGAAAGTATATACCTTCATTCATTTTAAGCACGACAAATCCTTCACTTTGTCGACTGTAAAGATTAACAGAGTACTTGGCTAAAGTTAATATAAGCTTTGTTAAGGCTTTCATCCGAAGCTCATAGCTTCCCTTAGGCATGTCTTATTTTCACCTGTAAGTAAAAGATTTTACTGGTCTACTGCAGTCAGCTATGCATTGAATTAAAACTAAGTATCCTCTTATCCACAGCTTAAGTCTTGCACAATATATATAGAAAAATTAAAACGAACATGAAAACAGAAAAAAAGCTGTGTGACGACAATTTAATATGGTGGCAAGTACTTTTTTTTTGTTTATTTTTATTCTACACACGTTAGCTTGGTGTTAAAAATGAGATTCAATAGGACGCATGTAATATAAGACTGAATTTTGGAATGAGGTTTTAATTTGTTGTGTGCAAAATTCAACAAGAGTGTTTCCTGGAATGCAAAACCCATGGGCTGTTTAACATGTTTTCATAGAGGCTGGATTATTGTGACAAGTGGGCAGTGTGTAGACAAAGGCCAAAAGCATATAGGATTAAATGAAAATTTCAACAACAATAACAACTAAAATATAAATTACACAAAAGAGTTTTGCACGCAGACATACCATTTTATTTCTATTGTTATATAGCGACACGCTTAAGGGATTTTTTACACCTTTAAATTTTCCCTTTTAGAGTTAGGTTACAATCTATTTAATTAAAAAAATTTCAAATAAATTGATTTATCTAATTTTTAAGTAGCTACCTACCCTTTCCTTCCTTTAAAAATCTTTGAAATTTTTTTCATGATTTAACTTTGGTTTGAAAAGTGAATTTGTGTAATTTTGGTGAACATATTTGATTTTTTTAAATTTTGAGTAATTAAAGCGAATCCTTTTGTTTTTTCTTTGGATTATATATATAGTGACGTAAGTTTTTTGCTGTTATTTTCTTGTTCATTAAGAGATAATGCAATTAACTTAATTTGTTTTCATTAAGAAACATTAGCTCTACAAATATTTCCATTAGATGGATGAGTATTCAATTCGAAATTTTCGAACAAATTCGAGCTGCCTACTTGGCAGGCTTATGAAAAAAGTTTACTAGGCTATAAACCTGTCAGCCGGCTTAATAAAGGTTGAACAAAGTTTGTACTTTTCAGGTCAAGCAGGCTCCAGACAGGTTCAAAGCATTCAGCTCGGGTCTGTTAGGAGGTTAAATATACAACTAAGTATATACTTTTGATTGCATGACATTCCAATCAAGAAGACTAAATCACCTTCTTCTTCTGGCAGATGTCATGTGAAAGAGTGGGCAATTTTAGATATGTACATCATAGAGCATAAAATATTTAAAAATCACAGTAGGTATTCTAACCCCACTAAAATAAAAAAAGGCAAGACAAAAATATTTTTATCTTTTTCCATTTTTGTAATTGAAAAGAAGCATATGCAACAGAGATACAGTGACGTGACTGTTTTTTAATGAGCGATTTCCAGAATGAGCTTCATTCTAAAGTTACTGCAAATTTTAACCTCAATTGATTCCTTTTTGCATGAAAATGTAGCTATTATGGCTTTTTTTTTTATGTTCCATTGATGAATTTTTCAATTGTGCAATTTTCCATTATAATAACGTATAAATTCATGTACACAATATTCTTTGATACGCATTTCCTCTACTGGATTATATCTTATTTTATACTATAACTAAGACAAAAAGGATTAGCTTAAATTCCTGGTAAAATCAGTTGATGTGCTACTCTGGTTTTCTAATTCGGATTAAGTCTGGTTATAATTCAGTTTCCCTGATTAAAATGATTATTAGGCTCCATACAAAAATTAATATTTATAGAATTTTTCACTACATTTTATTGCAATTTATAGTTTCCTTTTAATAAGAAAAAAAATAAATAAATTTGCTACATGTTTAATTAGGTTTATCTTCAATTAAAATCCTATTGCACGTGTTTGAATTGAAGTGATTTTTAAGTTGAAAGTTAACTGTAGTCAATTCAATAGAAAAATATCAAGTCAACTGGTTGTAAAAACCTAAGCTTTGTTTAATTATTATTAATTTTAAAAATCATTTTTGTGCACATTATATCACTCAAGGTTTACCACAAATCCAAAAAAAATCATATGTAAAACAAGAAAATACTAAATATTTTTATGTATCCTAATCTTTTTAAACATTTGATTTCCAATAAAATAAAACGTTTGGAATCCTAAAGATTAGAAAACAAGTTAAATTTAAAAAATGCCTGCCTTAGAGAAAGTGATAAAATTAAATATTAAAAAATTTACAATCCAATAAATCTTTCTTTATGGTCATTAAAGAATTATTGAAAGCTTTGAAAGAGCTCATTAACAATGCTAAAAAGTGTGAAAGTCTATCTTTATTGCAATAGTTGAAGATATCACCGTATTCATCCTTTGAAAACATCAAATCGGATAAAAGAGTACAATTTTCAATTTTTAGAGGACCTATTAACAGAGAAAATCAAATATAGAGAGAGATTTTGCGCATATTAGTTTTAGTACAATTTTCCCCTGTGCTGAATTTTCTTTAGCAATGGATAAATTCCTAAGTGTCAACAGTGTTTGTTGAGATATTGAGCAAGAATCTTAATTTCTCTAATTTGCGTTATACGGAAGTTTATTTTCTTTAAATAGTCTCAGGCTTTAAATTAGCTGAAGAAAGTATGCTTTTCTGGCAAAAAACAAGTACAATTAAGGATAAATATTTTTATGAGAAATACTGTCCAATCTGTTACCAAAGTCTTTTGCTAGAGAAAAATCTTGCATTAATAAGTGAATGTCTAAAAATATGCTGCAAAAGAAAGGACATCAGTGGCACATTTTGTGTGCCAAAAATTTCGACATGAAAGTTTTGAAAAAAATTAGATATTTTTGGGTTTACACTTTATGGATGAAAATTTAGCTATGCTGATTGTTTTTAGCTACGGAACGGCTATTCAACATACATATAGAATCTCAAACATCCTAACAATTACTGTAAAATTAAAACAGCCATAAAGAGCACTATTTAATACTCGTAACTGATCTAAAAGAATCATTAATTATCTGTGATTATTGCTTCCCAGTATAATTTTGTTTACGCAATCCTTTAATTTTATTTATGAAATTCTTTGCTTATTGATTTAGCTTTTATACTTTCTTAAAACAAAGAAGAGTTTGAGTTTAATTTTGTTGCTAAAAATCAGATTTTGAAGTTGAAATATAACTTCAAAATAGTTGACACACTATTTATGGGATATGTAACTTGGTTATATACAAAGAATTGTAGTACAGGGTGATAAAATTTTGTTCACTTTTTTATAGCCTATTTGTTAATATAACAGGAAATCGACTATTGAGTATAACTTCTGTGTTCGTAAAAAGGGTACAAAGCTATGTAGAAACAAAAAATCATTTAAAAAGAAAAGGTTGTAATAAAAGAGCTATTAGTGACAAAACTAGTCAACAAGTAACAAAGTTTTGCACTTATTTATTTGTATGAAGGCTAGGATAAAGGTAGCATCGGTGATTTGTAAGAGTTTCGAATTATTAACTGTAGCATTGAGTCATCGGACAAAAAATGAGTCGGTAAAAAAAATATCCATAGCTCCTATACTCATTTTTTGGAAAATAGTTACCTCTTTGTCTTAAAACTATACATTTGGTTGTTGTTTTTGTACTTATTTTGACGTTTTGATTTTGATATTAGAAGAATATGAAGAAAATATAAAGTTATGTATTATTAAATTAAAGATATCTAAAAAAAAGAAACAGAAAATATTTTCAGGAAACAGTTTTTAAAAACTCAATAACTGAACTTTATTTTATAATACGAAATTTTCTATTTTAATGAGCTAAGAGTTAAAATTTTTGAAAATTTTTAAAGGCGTTCATGAAATTTTGAATTTTAAAGCAAAAAAATGCAATTCCCTTTTTTAAAATTGAATTGAAATGATCTTCAAAAGACAGCAATTTTTTAGTTAACAAATGAATGAAATATAAAAATTAATGGTAGAACTTTCAATTTAGACAGCAAATATATAAAAGCCAAAAGATTGTATGATTTAAACATTGAAAATATCGAAAAAGATACAAGAAATTCCAGTTCTGCAAGGAAGTCATGTGAGCTGCGCGAACAAAAAGTGATTAGTTTGCGATTAAAATCGATGATAATAAAGAAAAATAATCGCAATACTAATCGATTATATTTAGAAACACTTTTTATAACATTTTGAGTCTGCACTTTATTTTTTCATTTATTTATTATAATTTAATAAATGAAGAGAATTTTGTTCTAATATATCCAAGGGTTAGACATTGCATGCTTTCAGCTTTCAAGGTAAGTTTATAGCATTGGACCGCAAAATATTTTACATAATAACCTAAATATAGAGATTAATCACTTTGCACTTGCTTTAAACGATTGAAACGGATCAAAAACTATAGAATAATGACAATACTTAATATCTTAAAATCGTTCTAAATGACTTAAAAAAATTTAGAGCTTTGGTGAGGACATTAAAATTTATCTATTTCTAGTTAACATATCTTTCTATTCTATTAAACAATATTAAAGAAACATGAAATTAATTTAATAAAAAAAACCTAAGCTTATAAATATGCTTCTAGGAAGTTCTGAAAAGAGCAAATTAGCACCTTAATTGGGGTTTATTTGAGCATAAAAGCATGGCACTAAATTCCACAAATATTTCCTTACGTTGCAGCAAAGAGTGACAAACAGATTTTGGCAATACATCAAATTATTTTTTCTGACTGTTCTGTAAAGTCATCCATACAGTAATCCTTATAAAATAGGACTGTAAACACAATATGTCTTTTTTAATTTCTTTGTACTAGAAGATATTTCTGTAAGTTTTCTCTGTCAAAAATTTAGAAAAATTGGAAAATCGAAAATTATGAATATTTTTTACTAAAATGTTTAAGTTAAATACTAAACATTTTCTAAGCAGGTCAATGGCAATGCTAGTTATTTTTTTGCTGTAATTTTAAATTATTTTGAGTTATTTTCTTATAATAAAACAAGGGCACTTTCCAATATTTTTTAATGAAACCAAAAACTAAGCTAATACTTCGGTTTTTCAAGCTTTTTTTAGTAACATTCATTAAGGGATAGCAAATTATAATTTCGAAACGTCTCCACAGCATAATAATAAATACAAAAACATATTCAAGATATAAAACCAGACAAGTGACGGTTATTATTACATTTTTTTACTTAAACATCTATAAAAATTAATGACGTTCTAAACCAAGAAATTATCATTCATCATGCAAAGTTTCTAAAAAAAGAAAAGAAAAAATATTATTATATCCTTCTTACTCTATTTTATTACCCCTATTTTTAAGGACGCAATCGCATTTTGATGACAAGCTGAACACATTAAATGGGATCTGCTGAATATAATTAAAAATTTCAGTGTCAATACCCCTTTTTAAATATTTGGGTGAAAGTGAACACCTCAGACAAGGAGAACTTGTCTTTGGCAAGTCAAAAACAGAACCAAATATTTTTAGTAAGCTAATTTAGTACTAAAAATAATATTAGTAACGACGCCGCTGCAGAACTATAACATTGAAATTATATATATTTACCTTTAGAATAAGAAATATAACAAGTGAGTGTACTAGCATTGAGGAGTTAGTTATATCCCGACCATAGTCCAAGGAACTTGTTTAACCGGTATAAAGAAGTAAAAAAATGCCCCGCGTGAATCACAACGATATTCTGTTTAACTTTCACGAATTATTTAGCCAAGATTGGTATTCTGTCTACTATTAGTGGGAAGATGGGGCATCTAAGGTAGATAATCTTTAGATTATTTTTGCTAAAATGATTCGCCGGTTGACCATTAAAGTGACAAATGCTATACGTTTAAAACGAAAACAAAAAAATGCTTTAGATTGAGACAAAAAAGTTGTGAATTTTTATTATTTTTTTTTTTATTATATTTTTAACGATAATTGTGTATAATGTGACTTATTAAAAAGAATATATTAAAAAAGAAAATAAGTTTTAGTTAATTTAAGTGTGCTATTACCATATAAAAGAAAAAAAACACAAACAACAGTGTCCAATTTTAAATATAAAAAATTAAATTATGTATAGGTACGTGGCATATTTGCTTTTTTTACTAGCGGTAACATTTGTAGGTAATGTATTTTGTGATTATGAAAACACATGGAACTTATACTATGAACAGCCATGTTGTGGGAGTACCAATGGCCAATATCATATTAGACATCATCGAGGTAAATTTATTTTTCTGCAAATTATTACAGTTTATTTTCTTTATTATGATTGTTTTCTGGTTTTCACTTCAAATACAATACAAAAAAATTTTTGGAATGGAATGTAACAAAGACGGCAGTCAAAAAATATCGAATAACAAGTTTTCCTGAGTATTCTTGAGAATATTGGTTCTTTGAGGTGAATACTCTGTAAGAAATGGTCATTTTCGTAATAATTAAGTCAATTTTATTGATACACAGATTAATTTATTTGCGGAACCTTAATTTTTGTCTGGGATAAATGAAAGGAATCTGGTTTTCTGATTATTTTTATTGCTTTAATAGAGCATTTTTCTAATAGTTATCCAAGTAGATATCCAATAAAATAAGTTTAAAAAATATTACTATTTATTTTATAATTATTTGAAGAATACTCAATTCTTGCTTGCCATTTGTACGAGCTCTTCAATGATTTCTTAAGGAATAGTAAAATACTTAAGATTTAACCAAAATTTTCTGTCGGTAGGCAGTTTATATTGGTAAAATTAGATTCAAAAATATATTACAGTATTTTCAATAATTGAATGCAGTATATTTGAAAAAATGTTATTTTTTTTTATTATTAAAATTCCAACTTTTAGATTTTTGGGGGTTTTTTCACCACTTAACAAAAGATTTAATTTTTCTGTAATTTTACTGTAAAAAATCCACATCAAAATTGTAAACAAAAAAATGATTTTCTTTACGTAGAAATAAGATAGACAAAAATATTTCTTGGTCCATGTAGTCTGTCTTTGACAGAATATTATGCTGGCTAAGCTAAATTAAAAGTTGTAGTAATAAGGACGATATTATGTTTGACTTTGTTAGAATGGAAGTATTAAGGACATAGGTGGGCTTAAGCCTTCTAAACTAGAAATATTATACTTACACTAGCATCTCTAAAGGTAAAAAATAATTACTAAACAAATAAAATAGCTCATTATATGACATACTGATTATCCAGGATATCTTCTCAGGACTAAAACTATGCTATGAGCTAAATGAAAAATATTTTACTATGTATTTTTTCATACGATTACAAACAAAAAATTAATAAAGAAAATGGTGATTAATAATACTCAAATAATGAAAAATATAATAATTAATAAAAAGGAGAGAATTAATTTGTGCTTATCCGCCAGTTAATACAGTAATCAATTTTTCTGATTAATGCCGTATTCCAATGAAAGGAATACTAGGTATAGTACGAAGTTTTTTTTTACTCTCTATTCAATTATAAGTCCTGCAAACTAAACTTTTTTTTCATTTTTCCTAAAGAGAATTGACGCAAGCATAAGGCTTAGAAAAGAGGCAATATTTTTTATTTGTTAAAATATTTCAATAGCTTTTGCTGTCATTTGAATAATTTCTTTTTTATTTGTTTTTATTTCATTTGTTACTTACAAAATTCTTTAAACAAATTTCAGGTAAAAAGCAGATTAAATAGGTACTTATTTAAGTTAAACCACAATTTTTAAAGTGTCATTTTACAAGTTTTTTTTAAAGTGAGAGACGTTGAATCAAGCAAATATTGTTTCTATTAAAGTTTAAGCTGAGGCACTTTTATCCGCAAAAAATATTTTTATAAACTGCAACTATTTTTAAAAAAGAATTAATTAAATGAACTCTGTGCTCATTTTATAAAATAAATTAAAATATCTCGAGATTTTATCACAAAATACAAACACTCAGTAAAATATTACTTGACTTTATATCCAATTTAGAGTTTTCAAAGGATACTACTTTACTAATGCTGATTTCAACAGTGAATAACCTATTTTTAAAAATAAGGCTCAAGCAGATTCCTTTCTGTCTTTTGAAAAGATCATCTTTTTTTTTGCATTACTTGTAGAAAAAATTTTCCTGTTAATAATTTGAGACTTTTAAAAGTATTTAAAATGTCATTCACCTTAATAGGCTAAAGTTTTTTGACTTCAGGATTATAGTTTAGTTAAACTAAAATAAAAGAAAAAAGCAAAATTTATTTCGTAAAACTCATTTAGACCATAAAAAATTTTGTGAATAGGAAAATAGTTTGGAATTTTCTCTTTAGGAAATTATCTCTTCATCAAGAAAATTTGCGGAAAATGTTTTGAATTAAATAAACAGTTTCATAAATTAAACAGAATTAAAAATAAAATAAGTTTTGACAAAGTTTTCTTTAACTAAAATTTTGTTCAACTGTTTTTTTAATGCTTTCAATGCATAAACTATTAAAATTTGTAGAAAATAAAACAAATAATTAAAATTTAGTAGTTATTTGAAAATTTTTAAAAAAACTTTTAAAAAATTGGGTATTTTGTCCTTTTAAACCTAACCTAATTCTAGTTTCAAATTATGTAGGTTACCAATTTGAAAGTTACAGTGTACTTTTTCAGCTTTAAAAATTCTTTTTTACCTTTCATAAAGTCTTAAGATCTGAAAGAATTTTGGCAGCTTTGATATTTCTTTTTGAATCAATTTGTTAATATTTCATAACAAAATTGTCGTAAAGTCTCACAAAATCAAATTAATAAAAAACAATTAATAGCTAACTTTAAATAACTTTAAGAAATAAGATATAAAATAAATCTACAATTAAAAACTCAACATAATTATAAATAAAATTCTAGAATGTTCAGCTAAGAAACCGCACAAGCTTAAGTTTTTTGGAAGTTATTTAATAGAATAAATAAATAATGACAGAAACCTATCAATTTTTACAACTTTTCAATTCGAAGCAAATAAAAATATCCTCTTTATTAAATAGAAATAAGCAATCAGGGCTAATTTTAGATATCCTTAAACAATTTAATAAGCAGATTTTTAACCAAGCTAAAAGACCATTTGAACCAAAAAAATATCTCTGAAAAATAATTGGAGTAAATAGCTTCGAAATCGAATTCAAAAATGAAAGTTTAAAATTGTATTTAATGAATTGACTTCTAAAAACTTATTGAAAGTTTTATAAAAATTGAATTTTTGAAAATTTGGTGATTGTAAGATCTAAAAAATATATTCAAAATTTTACAATTGAATTAAAAACTTTAAGACATGTTGTGGATTGAATGAAACGATGTTTCTTTTCAATTTCAAATTTACTTTGAAGTATTATTATAGAAAAGAATTGTCAGAATTTACACATTACAAGAAATTTTGTAATAAATTCAAGGATTGAAGATATACTACGACATGTAGACTTATTGTGCTTTTCGATTGACATGGCATGGGAAGGAAGCCAATTTCAAGATTCCGTTTTATTGTGAAAATATCCTTGTGAACTCTTCATACTTAAGCAAAACTCGATAGATGAAATGAAGCCTTAACTATTTCGTTGGTAGCTTCATGCCATCAAAGAGCAGGTAGGTAGATGTCTCTTGTTACTGCTGGTAGATTCTATACCTATCAGTTGTTTCTTTCTCTGCCTTAGTAGTTATAGTTTTTTGCTGTTATATTTAGAAAAAGGTAGAAGCAGCATTTTTAAGTTTTTGCTTAAAAGCTCTTGGAAAAACTTATTTTATAATTTTCTCTTACACCTAATTTATTGTCCTCTGCAATTTTATGCGTCTTTTAAAATGTCTAGGGAACAATTTAGGTTTGCCAGGTCTATTCAACGTGTTCTTAAACTTTTTTTGGAAAAAGCTATCTATATGATTAATTTATGTGTGAGATCCAAGTAGTTCATAGAGACTGATTCAATGAAACATGTATTTTTAATTAAAAAATAATGGTTTATAATACCTGATGTCCAGTTATTTCAAATGAGTCTTAGTCAGTCTTGTTTATATTTGACATGATCTCCTTCAATTGAATACACAATGCTAACAATATCCTGTAATTGCGTGCATGGTTTAAACCCTTCTAATAACAAATGTCCTTAATAAAAATTCATTACAGCACAATAATGCCTACATTAACAGAATATCGAACGGTAGGTGGATTATTTAATGTCCTAATTTTGCGTGCGAAGTTAAAAATAAGATTTTAATTTTATAGAAAATACAAGAAAAAACAAAAACAAAAGTTTGTTAATTGTTTTTGGTAAAAAATGTTAGTTTTACTTGGTTTTGATAAAAAAAACCAAATAATTTTTAATATGAAAAATATAAGAACATAAATAAAGCCTTTCACGACAAAATATTAAAAGAAGAGACATAACAGAAAATCATAAAAGACTTTTGGTGGTTGTACTTAATTCTTGAAATATATATTCAAGTTAAGACTTTTAAACACTTTAGCAATTAAAATTTAAAATAAAATATTCGAAAAACTTTCACTAAATCATATTTTAATAAAACCAAAAAAGGAAAAAAGCTAAAAATTTATTTGCAATTTCAGAAAATCAATTATTTATTATTTTCGTATTGAATAGTAAGACATACTTAAGTATTCTCTAAAAACTTCAAGACAACCAGAATGACACTCTCGGAGATAAAATCTTGTGAAGCTTCGTCGATTGCAGAATTTATTGCATTTTACTCTAAACAAGATTTCTGAAGTCGGTTTCTATGATTTTTTAAAAATTAATGAACTGATTTTTTTCTTCAATTTTTGCACACTTCTTTAATATAATATTACTTCATTATGGATTGAACGACAATCTTTTCTTCATCACTAACAATTTTACAAGGCCAATACTTCGTAGGAATTATAACAAAAATAATACCTTTTTTTAAAAACCTTTGTCAAAAATACAAATTTTAATTTTGTTCCTTTTGTTTAAGCATGAGGTGGTTTTTTAACTGTGGATGAATCTATAATAACCTATCAAACCTAAGTTTGAATAAAACATTTTTTATATTAAACCAAAACCGAAAAAGAGATTTATTTAGTCTACACAACTCGTGAACTCTTTGAAATTTAAGTATTTAACAAATATCTAATAATAGTTATCCCACACAAATATAAACATAACGAGATTCTTCAATAACTTTTTCAACAACTTAATCCTAATATCTGAGAAATTTTTGTTCTATTTAATTAATAAAACATGAATAGTCACTTCTGTCACAATCTTCGTCAAATAATTTTCTCGTTAGAAAATTAGTCTAGGGTCGATTAAAGCTTCTTTTCTCTTTTGATAACAAGAATTTTAATAGAAAATTGAAATGTATTTCAAAAATATTTTCAAAGTTAATAGTGTCAGTATTTTAAGTAGATTCAAAGCCGATTGGACATTAATCTAACTTTGGTGGTTAAAGTGGAGCTTTAATAAACACCATCATTCTTTATTATTGAAATGAAATTAACTTTCAGCTAAAATGTATGGCAAAAGTATAGATGAAGAACGAATAATAAAATATGGGGCAAAATTTAAGCAGATTAAGTATATTTGATTTTTTGCTTTTTTTATATTAAAAAGAATTTATCTCATTTTTATGTACAAAAAAAAATACGCGGAAAGTTATTAATACTAGGCTTAAAATTTTATTAAAAACAGCGTACAAGAAATTCTTTAAACGTTATCACTTAAATTTTTTTTTCTTTACATTTATAATTTTTGGCGTGATTTGATACTTAAAGCAATGGAACAGGCTATATCCATTTTATTTTGCGAATTAATATCTAATTGATACTTTAAGAAACAATTGGGAAAAAATAATTTGTTGTCATTCCAAAATCTGCTCGGCAGGTTCCTCGAGTCAAAATTTTGGTCCTCCTTTCATCCTCCGTGTCTACTCCCTACTCCTTTTTTAAGGTATTTATACCCTTCTAAGGTATTTTACTCAAGCCGATGTCATTCGAAAAGCGATGTGTGTTGCGTGTTTTTTCCCATATAAAATGTATGGGAGAGAAAACAACAATAATATAAAAACAAAGCAACGCTTTTTTCGATGTATTGTTGAAATTTTCAACATCCTATGTTCCTATGGCGATCCTAGTATTATAATATTCAATAATAACACTCAATATTTCGAATTTATTTCAATTATTTAAAAAAACTTTTGACAAATTAATTTATTAGAACTGTCATTTTAAACTTTTCATGAGAGATTTCAATACACGAGAAAAATTTTGCCTCTCTCTCAAAGTATACCAAAGCTTGCAATATTCAGGACAAGGAGGATAAAAGGAGGACCAAAATTTTGACTCGGATTTGTTGTAATGAATGGGCGCTTTAATCTAAGTTCCAAAAAATTTATATTTATAAAACTATAACACTCTTCGTTTGTTGATAAAATATGGATCCATTGTACATATTGAACTGATAATTGCTCAAAACGTTTATCTTCTGCTTAAAAAAGTGAACCAAGTTATAAATTTTAAGAAAATCAAATTAAATATAAGTCTCAGTTAATTTTTAAATAAAATTTGTTTGAAATTTATCTGACTTAATTTGTTTTATACTTTCAAAACTCCATCAGCTTAACAAGTCTCAAGTACGACTAATTCAAATACATACAATATTCCATCAAAATTTGATTTAATTTATTTAAGTAGACTCCGTTAAGAGACATTTCTCTGTTGGCTTTAAAATGGCACCCTGCTTCGGTGATAACTTCTTCATATAAATGGATTTTGTTAATTTTCGTTGTTGAAATAGTTAAGCACTCTACATCATACTGCCATATGACCACCAGTAAATTTTTATTTACTAATGAGATTTCAGTAGTAGTTTACTGTGATGAGTGTAAAAATTTCTCATAGAAAACTTCACAATGGGAACGCTTCTATTTTTAAAAAATATTTATATTTTAACAGTTTGAATTTAACTGCAGCATATCATTTTTTCATTTAAAATTTCAAGAACCGAAAAAGAAGAACAGAAAGTCATTTTTCTAAAACTATGATGTAACACATACACTAGAACAAAAAATCTATAAAATTTGCTTGGTTTTCCTTTCAATTTTCAAAAAGTATTTTATTTCAACTTTATACAGCCATTTGTCTTACCATGTGCGCTAATATTAAATTGGATAGCGTTATTATATGGCTGCTGTGTAAGAATAAAAATCCAGCGATATAAGAAGATTGCAATATGTTCAATTTATATTTTATATAGCTGCATCTATGAGTAAATATAGCTTAGATTTTTGCAATAAGTGATTTCTGAGGAAAAGTATTATAGAAATAGACAAAATTAAGAACGTGCTTTTATTTTCTTTATTAAATTTTTTAATCGTTTTAACTTAAAGATACTTTATTTATTTTATACGATAAAGGAATTTATTAACTATACTTGTACCATTGAAATTGTTTTTTCAAAAGTAAAATCTAATTTCGTGTTAAAGCAATTAAAAGATTTAGGCGAACCTACATGGAAAAAAGGTGTGCGTTACAGACAGGCATTTAATTTTATATATATAGATAATTAATGAATTAATCTTTGAACTAACTGTATAAACATCAATTGTCATGCACTCCCAACACAACAAAATTTATTTGAACTTGATTGGATGAATAGAAAAGATTTTATTTACAATTAAAGGTTTTTGAGCAAGCTAATAGTAGGAATATAATAAAAGGTACACATTTGTTGTCTAGAAGAAAGCAAAAAACCTCAAAATATGTCAAAGTTTATTGCAAACGTTCTTATTAATTAGTTTTTCTTTGTAAAGTTTGAAAATTTTTTAGTATCAAAAAACGAAATAACGTAAGCCTTGAATTTGTAAAAAATTCTATTTGTTAAACAAACAATTTTTCAGAATTATGTTCACGTGAAACCAATGACTTTAATTTATATGAAACATTGTTATACAAAAAAATATAAATAAGTGCGTATAATATCATGTTTTTGTACGCAAGGGTGCCTAAAGATACTTTTCAACCTAAAGAGAAACTCACTAATGTTCGTTTTTCCTACTGACAATGAGTAATAAATATGTGTTTTTTACACAAACTTTTAGATCCTTTAATGATGATTTATATTGCTCCTACATAGCCAAAGATACTAGACAAATGTATTATCATTTCTCCATGTATAAAAATAAGTGTTTATACTGGGGCCTAGTTACACTAAAGCGTTTCTTTCGTCGCTGCGTTTTACAATTGTAAATTTATTGAGGCCGAGTGCTATCTTTTCATTCATTCTTAAGTCAAATACTTGTTTCTAAAAAGAGAATTCCCTGTCAAACATTCTTAGAAAGATCTCTCAAGAAATTAAGTTGAAAATGTTGTATGATTTCTAGCTTATAACCAATTCCCAGCAAATATGATTGACTTAGCTTAACGGACCAGAACCTGACGACTCAGTTTAGATAACTACACACTAAGGTACATCCTATGCCTGAAGAAGTTTTAACTCAAACAGCTTGCTACTTATCAAAATATTTTGAGAAAATACACAAAATGAAGATTTTTAAAATTTAAAAAATGAAATTTGTATGAGAGTTCACGTGATAATTGTCACTTTTCAATGTAAGTACACAAAAATAAATCGAAAGCAAACGTGATTGTATTATATTATATTTGCTTCAATATTTTTGTGGAAGTATAAAAAGTTTTAATTCTATTCCATGCTTAGCACCAGCAATCAATCCGCATTTCGAAACCACCCTTTCATTCTTATCATTATTTTTCTAATGTTAAACTGGCTTAAGAGCATTACTAGTAAATCCAGAACAGTGGCAAACATGTATACTTAAAATCTTTGAATTGTGCTTTATTTGTTTCTCCTTAGGATTATAAAAATAAAAACGTATAAATAGAACCTTTATATTACTTTTTATAATAGTTATTTATCAAAGCATTAAATATTCAATAGCTTACGTTGATTTTCGAAATCTTTTAACTAAATAACAACAAATCAGTTCTTTGGATAAGTAGTAAATCTTATCACGATATACATATCTCCAAAACACACTCAAAATCCATATTTAAATTTTTTGAAGGGTGAGTATTTTTATTGCATGCTTTCAATTTCTTGGGGTAAAATTTAGCAGTTAGCATTTCGTCAAAGATCATAACGCTATTGAATATATCAAAATTAGTAAATTTGTTTCTAGAATCGTATTTCTTGTGCAGTTTTGTTTAGCAGTTATGTTTTTAATGTAAATGCCTAAGAAATGAAAAAATTCTACTAAATCTACTAACAATAAGTTTTCTCTTTTCCAATGTGATATTTTAAGCACATAATTTCCTACTTTTTTTTCATATAAATGTATAATAAAAGAAAAAAAAAACATTTTCAGTTTGCTCTTTTCCATCAAATATCACACAAGAATTTGCTTTCTTTTCTGAAAATATAAGTTGAAGATGGTTCTTGAATACTTTGCCAGACAAAAAAAACCTTCTACCTTGAATCATTTGTCTTAATAAAGTTCGAAGATTTATCTTAGGTGTATTTGTCATCTACTTGGTTGGTTAAGTAGTAATTTTCTTTTATTTTTTGAATCCTTTTCTGATGACTTTTAAAGTAGAAAACCATTTTGAAGTTTATAGACGTCGGCATAAACTCTCAAGTTTAAACAAGAATTTTAAGTTTTTCTTAGACTTTGAAATAACATAAAATCCAAAAAAAAGCACCAATTGAATTTTCATGGAATGATGAGAATTTTATTTTTAAATTAAAACAAAAACGACCCTTTTGTCTAGGAAATTTTTGGTAAAAAATATATCCTTTTCATACAGAAATTCATTAATTTTTGTTGGCTTTTTATTTTTTAAAACTTCATAAGACTATCTATCTGCAATTATTCGAAATGTTTTTATAGTAAGAAATAATTGATTAAATTTTCATCTTAAATTTGGTTTTATAAATCGATTTCATTGGTTTCAAAAGTTTATCGGACACGTTGTTCTGAAGAGGGTTAAATTAAAATTTCAATGAGGTACTCTTGTTCAACTTCCTTGAAAACACTTTCAATGGAAAATTTCATCATTTCTACACTATTGATTCAGTATTTTTTATGCATCATTTTAAAATAATGGTAAAATTTAAACTTAATACTGTAAAAGAAGTTAAGGCTAGACAAAATAAAATACCTGAGTTTATTTATATGTATATAAAATGAATATGCTTAAAACTATATCTGTAAATCGTTTTAATTACTTAATAACTGTAAGAGAAAAATTTAAAGCTAAACAGGATTCAGTATTGATTTTTATTTTCATTTTCCAGAGCATATTCGTGAGTTCAGCTGTGGGAAGCTTTATTATAAAACTTTTCACTTTGACGAGGAACACAATGCAGTCTATGTCGGAGCAATGTGAGTATGAAATTTAAAATACGAGTTAAAAAAAAAAGAGTTCTTTATAAAGCAAACAAAACAACAACAACAATTTTATATATGATGGAGAAAATCTCAAAGGAAATCAGGAAAAATAGTTTAACATTCTCAATATCTCTTTTCTTTGTTTTTATAAACGTGTAGCACCTTTTACTATATCAATTGTTGTCGTATTTTCAATTGGAAAATTTAAGTAGTGTCATGTACATCAATAAATTTTGTGACCCAACTTTGATAGTAAAACTTTTTTTAACTGCCACGTTGTATTTTACATGTGGTTGAATAATTTTTATTGTAGAGCAGTTTTAATGTGTTTGGTTATTACTAAAAACTTTTATACACTTTTGGGAGATTTTAGTTTTTAATATATCTTAATTAAAGGAAATAATTGTTCAAGTAGAAACGCTGAAGGATAGATAAGTACAGATTTTGGTTTTGGTTGTTGATGTCTCTTTGATTTCCAGGTTATTTTTAGTTTTTTGGTTGATCATGCGTCTGTATACGTTCCGAATCATGTGCAAATATTCATTTTAGGTTCGCTGGATAATATCTCAATTTATATATATAATAATAATAATATATAATATATAATATATAATATATAATATAAGAATTTTGTAGTTTAACATAGATTAATTTTGGAATTGGCTTTTTTTATTTTTTGTTATCTATTTTTAGGTAAATATTTTCTAACAACTTTAATACATAAATCGTCACGTAAACACAAAGATATTTATTTGTTCCCTGATGATTTGACGCTGCTTTACTGTCTTAAGTCATTATTTTTGCAACAATTACAGCTTTAATAACCTCAGCATGTGCATTTTCTTATAATTACTGCTTTATTTGCAGTTCAATATTCTCAGTGTCATTATTATTTCCCGGAACTTTTTCATATTCGTTACTTACTATTTGCAAATATGTCGTTTATAGAATTTTCTAACTCAATAAGCATGAATAGCTTACTAGTATCTAACTTTTATGGTAAAATAAAATTAGTTTCTTTAAAGGCAAATACAAAAAAAAAATTATATTCCCAGCAATCCCCAAATGGTTGTTGTTTTAAAATAATCAATTAAAACATTTCAATAAAAACAAAAAACTAATTAAATAAGCGAACAGCAATACAGTCTCTGTATTACATAATTATATACATATATAAACACACAATATATTACTTCCAATATGACAGCTCTGCTCCGTTCAAACTAAAGACAAGTGCCAGAGCTCACTTTTTGTAGGAAAAAAAGAAACACAAAATATACACTTTGTCCTATACACAACATTGTTTAAAATAAAAAGAATGACACAAAAAATCAGGAATACCAAATGTGTTTTTGGCGTCAGGTGGTGTACATAAAATTCAAAAATCCTTATATCGGGAAGCTAATGGATTAAAAAAGCCGAAAATCAGAAAAATTTATTCAGATAGGGAATGAGAAATTTACAAAAAAGTTCCTCCAGAATATTAAGTAAAAAGAAAATAGGGTGTATTTAATTCACAAAATAAGATTTTCATTGGTTTTTATAACGATTGCTACATAAATTATATAAGTAGCAAAAATACAGGCGAAAAAACTTCACTATATCCTTTAAAATAATTTAACAGCTGCCACTATCTATCCACGTTATTACATGTCAAATGTATCGCAAAATTGTACACATTTAACCTCTGTTAATAAAACTGAAGATGTGAAAAATAATTTATCTAAAGAAACTTAAAATTCTGCTGATATAAACTCACACGTGCATAGCACAACTGACTATTACTAGGTTATCTTTTTTTTTTGTTTTAAACTTATTAACTCGTCCTATTATAGTTTTTCTTTTTTCTTTTCAGGGATAGAGTTTTTCGATTGAATCTAAAAAACATTAGCCAATCTGTATGTGAGGTAAGTCAAATCAATATTCCAAAGCAAAAAAAGAAAAAGAAAAGAATTAGGAAGACATGTTTAATGCCAAAGGAAATTACACATCACGTAAATCTTAAGAATTTATTCCTTCTATTGGTGTTTTTATATGAAAAACTTTCAAAAAAAGGATATTTGCAGAAATAGTGAAATAAATTCTAAAACTGTCACTGACGAAGTGCACAAACTTTTTCAACATTCTGACCATTGAATCTTTATTTTACTGGACCTAGAATCGGAAGGTTTTTTTTTTACATTGTCGTTTAATGGAAAACTTTTCCACTTTTTATCATTTAGAACTAACGTTTTTATTTCTTTCTAGTAAATAATATATTTTAGGATCATTTTTAAGAGTAAAGAGGTGTCCGATGATAGAAATTCAAGAAAAAATTGCAAGATCTAAGGAAACTATTATTATCTTCCTAAAAATTTTTCAGTATACATATATGAATAGATTTTTAAAACAATTTGAGGGATTAAAAGCGTATTAAAAGTTTTGAAAGAAAAGATATTATAAAAGTATCATCCTAAGGAATTGTTTCAAACATATAAAAAAAAGAAGTTTTGTAGTTTGCAATTGCTTAAGTTGAATTCTTTAAAATAACAAAACTTTAAGACTTTAAAACTTTAAGTTTTTTGTATAATCCTAGATGAATTTGCTTGTAAGCTTTAATAGAATTTTTTTATTCATAAAAAATTAAAATAAACTAAAATTCGGACCGAAAAGTTGATACCTCTATTAAATAAGCCAATTAGGGTTGAATTTAGAAACAGAAAAGTAGTATTTGCAAGCCCAGCGAAATATTTGAAGTCAGATTTTTTATAAATGCAATAAACGAAAATTTCTATAAACTTTGTTGTTGTTAAAATTAAAGCTTTGTAATAATTAAAGAAAGCAAACTCTAACTAAAACTAACAGAATTTCTGAAAGATATCCGATTTTCACATATAATTTTATATGAAAAAACAGGGATTTATCCAAATACTATAAAAAATATATCTTAACTAAGAGCTAAATGTGTTTACTAAAATCACCCTTAAAGCTTAAACTTAATTCCAACAAAAATCACTATAAAAAAGAAAAGGACTCAATATCAATTCTATTTTGTAAAATATTATCGAGTCTGTAAGATAATCTTTTCAAAATCACAAAACAAAAAAATAAAATTCTTTCACAGATGGAATAAATCCTAAAGAAACTAAAGAAATTTAATACTAGTTTATATGTAACATTGTGCACACAGAAATTCCCCTTTTTTTCCCAAAAGTAATCCCTATTATAACTCAATGTGGATTTCCATGTTGATTCTTTCATTGTTTTGGCTACTTATTATTTTTTTTTTCATATCATATTGCTTAAATTTTATTTACAGAAAGATGTGATAATTCTGGAACCCACAGGTTCAGATATTTTAAGCTGTGTTTCAAAAGGAAAAAGAGAGGTAAAAATCCATTAAAATGTTAAAAAGCTTTAGCCATTTGAACACATATAAAAAAAAAATTTAATTTTTTTAAAGCTATTTGAATGTAGAAATCACATACGTGTCATTCAACCAATGGATGGTGGTCAGAGGCTGTATATATGTGGAACAAATGCCCATAATCCAAAGGACTATGTTATTTTTGTAAGTATATTCATATATGTATGTACATATATATATAGATATGTGTTTTTTTACTTTAAAAAGGTGTAAAATTGAAAAATGACCAAGTATTTTTTTTTAAAACATTTCTTTCTGCAGTCAAATTTAACACATTTGCCCAGATCTGAATACGTGCCAGGGATAGGCTTAGGGATTGCCAAATGTCCATATGATCCACTAGATAATTCAACAGCGGTTTATGTTGAAAAAGGAAATCCTGGAGATTTACCTGCCTTGGTAAGTATATATGAATAAATGCCCTTAGCGGTATTCAAATATTTGATGTTATATTTTATGGTTTAATATTAACTTAAAAATTTAATTTGATTGCTTTTTTTTTATATTTGTTGATAAAAAATTTAGGATTGTGTCAATTGGAAGAAAAATAAATATATTTTTGTCTTTTTTGGTTTAATTTATAGTATTCAGGAACTAATGCAGAATTTACAAAAGCAGATTCAGTGATATTCCGTTCTGACCTATATAATTTGACATCTGGTAGAAAAGAGCATAATTTCAAAAGGACACTTAAATATGATTCTAAGTGGCTTGATAGTAAGTAATTTAAATTTTGCTTTTTGCTTTTTGTGTTGAACTTTAAATAATTGCCTTTCTTTGATATCTTCCGCTGTAAAATATTAAAACAAAAGCCTTAAAGCTTAGAGCATTTGACAAAAGCTTTAGCTGATAAATTATTCAAATTATTTTTGTTCTTTTCTTTCTCTTTTAAATTAGAAAAAAAACCAGTGTTGCTGGAAAGTTTTTAATTCAAAATATTTGGAAAAAACTTCCGTTTTGGGTTCTTATTTAATTTTTAATGAAATCTGTTTGCAAAAATAGAAAAAGAACTGTTTCATAAAATATTTAAGAATACCTTTAAAAGCTTAAGTTATGAATTTTTGATACAGGATTTTTGTTAACTTGTAGCTCAAATTTAGAGTTAAAAGTTGGGTGTTACTGCCAAGAGCCAATTACTAATGTCACAGTAGGTCAGATTTTGTTATTAAAGCTAAGTAAATATGTTCCCTTCAAGCTCGTGTTCCGTTATATTTTGTTAGTCGGAGTATAATTTTCCCAGTAAGTTTGGAAGATATTTCGGTTCCGATATATCCAGTTTATTTGGCACAATTATTTTAAGTTTTTATAGCTTCAACTATTGACTCTCATCTCTATGCCTTCATTTGTTTTGGATATATCATTGTACCAAACAGAAACATGTCATGGAACAGTGCTAATGTTATTTCCAATGGCATCCCTCGATCCCACAAAGAAAACATCCGTTTTTACTATTCGTCATTTCATCTATATAGACCGTCAACAGCACTGTTACGGCAGGTGTGCCAAATTTGATTGTTAAGTGTGCAAAACAGAAAATTCTTTAAAACGGAGAATTAGAATGAAGTGAATGCAGTGCTTTAACATTAATTTTCAATTTAAATTCTACTTAAATAAAATTGTCTTAAAATCAATAAAATCTTCATTGATGACAAAAGTCAATTTGATTATTTTTATTTTAATTGGCTTTAATTCTCGCTTATTTTATGAAGTTATATTCTATGAATGCATAATTTTCCCCAAATTATTCCAATTTTTAATGTCATTAGTGCAATGAACTAAGCAACCCTAGAGAATTTACACTACACGACGAATAATCCATTGCTAAAATGAAAGATTAAGATAATCTCTCTGCCAGTTACATAAAAATGAATTGAGTTTTAAGGATATCAAGCTTTAAAATTTTCTTCCCATTATAATTCATTCATTTAAAGGTTAAATTCTCTAAAAATCTGTAATGACATTTGTCAGGCTTTGTTAAACTTATGATTGTCTTTATCCTTACAAATTTTATGAAATTTTATTCCCATGTGTACCCATATGCTATACATATGCGTGACTTTGTACTATCATTCTCATGCTAAATGTAATCGGTGTACGAGAACATTGCCTCAGTTGTTCACGGCAATTTCTTTCACTACAATGAATTACTTACCGTTAAATATCCAATTTATTAGTATATGAAAAATATTATAGTCTGGGACAATATTGGAAAAACCAATGCTTAAAATTTAAGACATTTTTTCTGAGTGTAGTCAAAAAATTTAATTCTTTGTCTCAATTATATTTCTGATATTTGTGTTCCTTTTGGAAGTTATACATTTTCACAGCAGAAAACATTGTGTTGAATAACAAGCATAGCAGTCCTTTTCAAAAATTATTAAATAATTACTTTTTTCAAACTTGAAAATTTCTTTAATATTCAATATTCTTACAATTTTTTATTGTTTCTTTTTGAATGAATTACTAAGAGCTTTAAAAAATTTTTATTACACTTATAAAATGCATCCTTTATAACAATAATATATCTCATATTTCAAATTTTATTTATTATTAATAATAAAAAAAAAACTCTGTCTCTATACAGTTATATAAACGTAAATTTAGTCTACATTTATGTCTCTTATTTTTCTTTACAGAACCAAATTTTATTGGCTCATATGATATAGGATCTTATGTCTACTTTTTCTTTCGTGAACGTGCAGTAGAGTACATAAATTGTGGAAAAGCAATATATTCAAGAATTGCTCGTGTATGTAAAAACGATAGAGGTGGTAAATATATGATCAGTCAAAATTGGGCAACATACCTGAAAGCGCGCATCAATTGCAGTATATCAAGTGAATTTCCATTTTATTTTAATGAAATTCAGGCTGTATATAAGATGCCACAGGATGATACAAAATTTTACGCAACATTTACAACAAATTCTCATGGAATTGTTGGTTCTGCAATATGCACATATGATATTAGAAATATTAATTCTGCCTTTGATGGTAAGTACAAAAAAATATATAAAAATAAATTGACTTTCTTTAATTTATATATTGAATTGTAGCAAGATTTAACTTTGGTGTAAATTTAATTTATATAAAGTTTTTTTTTTAAAGTGGATGCTTTAAAAGATTTCTAGGAAAACTTCAAGTTTTAAACTATATATGTGTTGCCAACAAAACCAACAATGAAACAAAAGTTTATTTCAAGTATTAAAACTAAGTTAAAAAGTAAAACAAAAAAATTAGGGCATTACAATTTAATAACAACAAAAAGCAAGTAAAGCCAAAATCAACTTTGGCAACATGCCAAACTCTATCAGAAAAATTTTACAATTTTCAATACAAAAATTTTACAGGGCTGTTTTTATAATAGAAAACAAAAAATGGCTATTGTTTTGCCTAATTGAGGTTAATATACCATTTTAGATAGCTTTGAGAAAAATCCTTTTATGATAAATTTTAATGAAAACCGCTTTACATAAGTTAAGTGTTAGAGATTAACTTTTTAAGAGTTAAGTGAAACAAAGCGAATAAATATGTCACTAAAACAGTCATAAAATTAATGCCTTGGAAGACAGTTTTTCATTCTGATATAAATTATAGTAAAAAAAGTTGATATTACGATATTGATATATAGTTGATATTTTATTCCAAATGGCTAAAATTTGTTGCTTATATATTAAAATCACTTTTAAGGATCAAACACAGTCGCAAAGGTACCTAATACCTAATCTACACTGTCCTGCGACAATTGATGTGAAACTGTCACTTAAATGTCTCCTGATGTCGAAAATTAAGCTTTTGAATTGTTGTTATTAGTTATTTCTATTGTCTATTCTGGCTAATTTTGGTTAATTATTTATTTTTTCAAAGTTTTAAACAATTCGAAATTCTATTCTGCTAATTACCTTTTAGTAGTAGCCAGCCTCATGTGGGCCTGGCCAGTAGAGATCATAGAAAAATATCAATTCAGTGAAACTGTTTTCTGTTTGCCATTATCATTGGAAAACCAGTGTTCTCTTCTTAAGTTCATACATAACCATCAATATGTCAGATATACTTTGAGGATATTTTTATCAGGGTCTTAATCAGATTACTCTTGTCCTAATCTGATAAGAAATTCTTTAGTAAAGTGTGTACACAACTGAAAAGAAGGTCTTTTATCATTATCTAATTATTTATTACAGTACATGAACCTTTTAATAAATATTTCTACAAGATAGGAAAGAGAAAAACTTCTAGGTGCAAATTATGCAAGGAGTTTGACGAAAATCCTACCCAACTGCTTTTTGCTCACATTGGGAACCTTTTACGTTTCTCTAAACTTATACTTAACTTATACTTATAGATAAAGAAAAATGCTAGCCTAAAGGAGATTTTGACAATAGAACAAGTTCTTGGGATTGATTTTTTATATTAACCTTGCCCTTCATAGAGCATTTTTTGTGTCCAGGAGGCATTGAAAATAAAAGAAAAAAGATTCCGTTTAATAAAAGTCAAACTATTGCAGTGAAAAACGTCCACTATCCTATTAAAATGCAATTTAGAAATATGGACCATAGGTCAGGACTAGAAGAATTTCTGGTTTAATTTAAGCACAGCTATTTTAAGTACACAGATTTTCTTGATGTAATGTAATATGATTGCTGTGAAAGTTTTGCTCTGATAGTTCAGAGAGATTAAGGCTATTTAATCGCATACAAAAGTAAGGTAGTTTTCCTGAAGTTTTGTTTTTTTTATGTCTAAGATATCTCTGGTCGCTACACAGTCGCTATTAAAAACTGAAAGGATTTCCATGTATTTTTCCCTGTCTTATTTTCGCAGATAAAGTTACTGAATGTTTATATCGTAAAATTGGATGTTGTATATTAGTTTTATTTTCAGTTTTCAGTCTCACAGTGCAAGTCACAACTCGAGTTTAGCACATTATGTGGACTCAAATCTGGATAACGAAAAATTTATCTTTTACACTACTTGAAGTTCAAGCTCACATTGAAAAAGGTGTTAAAATTTTTAACCAAGTTTACCGTGAAATGTAAGTTAAGTTAATTCAAGCCGAAGCTTGCCCTGTGAAACTAGGCGTAAATCTTTTTGATCGGTTAATTTTTCTCACATTCGAAATATTCTTTCATTTTCTTCTTTTTTCAGTAAAATATAAAGAACATTATCCTGTTCATATACATATAAAGAGCAAAAGAAAAATAAAATTTTTCCCTTGGAATAGGAATATCTTTTATTTTTGTAGTCAAGTGATAAAGAAAATTAAGTCTTTAGAGGTAATTTTTATCTCTTTCGTGTGATTCTTACAATTGAAATCAATGATTTGATTAATTCAGGACACGTTTATAAAATGGTATTGTTTTATTATTATAAAGCTGTAAAGCTTTCAACATTACTTTTGGTAGAATTTTAGTTAAAGAAGTAAATTAAAATTGAAATAAAATTCTTAAAAGAAAAGTTGTTGAAGTAAAAAACGAAAAGCAATTAACTATGAGTCCATTAGTAAATTTATTTTTGTTTTTACTTTTGTTTTTACAGGAAAATTTAAGGAACAAGCAACATCAAATTCAGCTTGGCTACCAGTTTTAAATTCAAAAGTTCCAGAACCACGTCCTGGCGTTTGTACAAATGATACATCAAGTCTGCCGGATTCAGTTCTTAATTTTATCCGCAAACACCCGTTAATGGATAAGGCAGTAGACCATGAATACTCAAATCCTGTTTTTTTTAAACGTGATGTTATACTTACAAAACTTGTTGTTGACAAGTAAGCGCAATATTATATTTCATTTTATGGTTTTTTAGTTAAATTTTGTTTATCTCATATGAAAATATATTTATGTGCCAAAATTGAAAACTGTTTCTTTAAAATTTTCTATATATATATATATTTTTTTTTTTTTGCAGAATTCGAATAGATAAACTTAACCATGAGTATTTAGTGTATTTCGTTGGCACAAATCTTGGTAGTATCTATAAACTAGTCCAATATTTTAAATTTGGCCAACGTATGTCCAGTTTATTAGATATTCTTGAAATATCTAAAAATGAGCCTATTAGAGAAATGGAAATAAGCCAAAAGACTGGTTCATTGTATGTAGCTACAGACCATAGTGTTAAACAAATCGATTTAGCTATGTGTAATAGACGCTATGATAGCTGTGTTCGATGTATTAGAGATCCATATTGTGGCTGGGATAAGGATACTGGGGCATGTAAACCTTATCAATTAGGTTTATTACAGGTAAAATTTATTATTATTATTGTTATTATTATTATACTTGTTGTTATTTTAATTAAAATATCTAAAATTTAATTATTTTCATTGTATTTAATTAATTTAGGATGTTGCTAATGAAACATCAGGCATCTGTGATACAAGTGTTTTAAAGAAAAGGATAACAGCATCATATGGTCAAACTTTACATTTATCATGTTTTGTTCGAGTTCCTGAAGTATTACGACAAAAAACATTTCGTTGGTTTCATCATTCAACAGAGAAAGGAAGGTAAATAATTTACATAATAAAAAAATATTTTTATTTCTATTTCTATTATATGATGAAATTGAATCCTTGTACTAAAGGACTAAATCTTCTTCTACATTTTTTTTTTTTTTTTTTTTTTTTTTTACCAAAAAGTCTGGTTCTATACATTCCCTAGAATTAAGATTCATTTGAAATTCAAAATAGTAATAAAAAATCCATATATATAAATATATTTACTTTAAATGTTTTAGATACGAAATTATCTATACTCCTTCAAAATATATTGAGACATCAGAGGGTGGACTCGTTGTGATATCTATTAATGAGGCAGATGGAGGACGTTATGACAGTTACTTAGATGGTATGCTTTTATGTAGCTACAGTGTTAGCGTTGATGCTCACAGGTGGGTTTAATGATAAAAATTTGGGTAACTAAGTGAACGTAATCGTTCAATTATGCCTTAGGGCCACTATATTACCGTAAAATTTGCACAAGCTCTTTTATATTAAGACTAACGTCTGTTCATTATTTTTATTTTCTTTTCTTTCTTTTTCGTTTCCGATTAGGTGTACGCCTCCCACAAAGAAGAATGATTATCAGAAAATCTATTCACATTGGTGTAATGAATTCGAGAAGTATAAGTCAGCTATGAAACAATGGCAGGAAAAGCAAGAGGTAAGTAAAATTCTATTTCTTTGTTCTTTTACTTTTAATAATGTCATAAGAAATTATTATTTCCTTTTATTTTGATTGGGATTTCGTCTTTTTTTGCGTTCTTATGATTGAAAAGAATTCATTCAAAGTTTACTCAATATATACTCGATATTTCTTAATCGAGTGCCAACTTTTTGATAATATGATTATTATTGAAAATATTTAATTACTATGAGAGTGTTGATAAGAGAAAGATGTCCTTTAATGAATTATATATCATTATGTTTGAATAATTTAATAGAAATATATTTTTACTGTCTACATTTTTGGCTTTTGTATATTTAAAAAAAATCAATACCATATTGAAGTTTTTATATTCATAATTGTTTGGTAAATTAAGGCTATTAGAGAAAGCAATTTTTATTGATTTCTTTTACCTTGAGTTTCTCAACCAGAATTTAAAGTTAGCAATAAAACTGTTTTATTAGTAGCATTCCTGTTTGTTGTGAAGTTTTTTTCGGCAACCATTCCTTTTATATTTAGAAACAAAAAAAAAAGGTTGCAAGACTACTAACGCTTGTGTACACGTTTAAAACTAGATTTGCCTCTTAGGATTAGAGAAAATTTAATTAAACCCTTATCCATTAAACCCTAGTTAGGGGTTTCATAAATAATATGTTATCTATGATTTTTTGTAAAAATAATGATTTTGTGACAAATATAATTTAGAAAGATTTCAATTCTTTTTTTTCTTCTCTAGCAGTGTACAGCAAAGGATAAGCATGATAACCATATAAATGATGTTTTATCTAATGAGAAAATTGTCTGACGTTTAGGTAAGTTTTTAAAATAAAACAAAATTTAGTTTTTAATGGAAACAAAAGGTTTAAATAAGAAAATTGTTAAAAGTTATGAAAATAGTGTAGTAGTAATAGCGTACAATTAAATCAAAATAAAATTTAAAATTTTAATACTGCGTATCAAAGAAAATATGTCAACTTACAGTTATTGGTTAAAATTAAAAATTAAATGCCATACTAACTTCCACAACAGTTAGGCCTTGATTTTATGCTGTTTACTCTTTTGTTTTAACAAATCATTCAATTGTTAGCAAAGTTTTTAGTTTTTGATGATAATCCATTGCTTTAAATTTCTTGAAAAGACCATTTTCAGGATATTTTGGTTCCAGCAACTTCTATCTTTTTAAAAATCATTTTCATGGAAAGTGATAGCCAAGGGCCAATCTAGAATCACGTCTAAAAAATTGGACGCACTTATTCAAAGTGAAATTGACTTAATGTGTTAAATTATTAAAAGATTATTCTTGTGATAAGAGATTCAGAAATCTAATTTTAATATTTCGGCTAAGAATTTTCCCAGAGCTTGAGACATTGATTGATAGATTTAATGAAAGAGCAAAACTTTCAGACTTTTTAATTCTGCACGACCTAAATTTTGTAGTAGTCACTCTCAACATTTTACTGAGGCACCATGAATTAGAAAATCTAACGTCTATGTGTCAACATTAGTGTTAAAGATATAACAAAGAAGCTAAATCTTGTTTTTTAGATTCCCTAGGGAGCGGCTAAAAGGAGGTTCAAAATTTCTACTCGAGTTTGGAATAGAATGGTCTATTTAGAGTGATAAAATAACAACAACAAGAAACCAGCCCTCAATTAAACAAATAAAAAATTGTTCATACTGAACTTGAGTATTTCTAGATTAGTAGTTGGTCATCAGTGAAAAACTTGTTATTGTTTGTTTTTAAAAGATTGTGGTATGCATAATCGATTTTCAATGTCTAGATTGCTAATGTTGAATTAGTAACGCCTGAATTTTTGTATAAGATTTCCAGGATATTACTTAAGTGCAGATTAGCAGGGAAATTTTTTACCAAATTTTTGAACTTTCTCTTTCGAGAATCATTTGAGATTAATTGTGAATTTAGGACGTGTGACTGTAAATAGGATGCAAAAAAATTAACAGTTAATAGGAACAAACAAATTTTTTACAGATGAAGATTACTGCTCACTTTTGAATTAGTGAAGGACCAGTAAAAACAACATTTTTGTTTTTATAAAACCAGTTTTAGTAGTTCTTATTCTTGTATTTATTGATAGCTCTAAATTTGACTTTAAAAATTTTCTAATTATGTATGTATGAGTTATGCTCAATTATTCAAATGCCACAATTTTTTACTCTTTTGCTATAATTTGCATATCTTTATATAAATATAAAAGGAAAAAATCATTTAAAAATACAAAAAAAAACGAAAAATTATTCCCTACAGCGATCAATGTAGAACAAATTACGTGATTTGTGAGCTAAAAGGGTTTATGTGCATATTTTGCTTCATTTTTTTTTGTTATAAAGAATAACCTCTTTTTCACAAGGATTTAAACACGCTTAGAAAATTTTAAAATTTTTCTTTTGTTTTTAAAATTTGAAATTTTAAGATAACTAAAAATTATTCTTATTTATTTAGAGACAAAAAAAAAAGACTAATATTCTTATTCGGTTTTTTATTTCAGGCGCTCCTAAATCAACAAAAAGACTGAAGTTGTAGTATTTGAAAGACAATATAATGAAAATATTTTAACATACATTTGTAATGTAAAAAAATATTTTTTTTTTCTTCTTTAGATTACAAATTAATATTTTGTTTCTTTTCTTAACTTTATAGTTATATTAGGAAATAAAAAAATAAAACAAACTACTTTCAAACAAATCAAATGGCATCAAGTATAGTAGTTTTAGTTATAGCACTTAAAATTACATCCTAAGCAAGAGAAAAAGAAAAGAAATGAATTTTATATAAAAATAAAAAAAACATTCTAATATTTCAAAAAAATTAATACCGTATAAGTAAATTAAACTCTGTAAAAACAAAAAGCGAAAAAATTAGAGCGCTACAACAAGGATCTTTAATAGCACCTAAACTGTTTTATTTTTCACAATAAGGAAAAAATTTTTGCGCTTAACTGTAGCAATAATTAAAATTAAGGTGATGCAAAGGTGAGAGCTTTATTTCTTTTTTCTTTGCCTTTTAATTAAATGTAAAAAGATTTATATTACTAATTAAAAATGTCAACGACATAAACAGAAATTTGATGTTCCTCTTGGAGGCACTTAAGAATTTAGGTAATACAGTTTAACTCTAATGTAAATATAAAAAAACAATTAATTTAAAAATTTTTTGTAAATAATGAAGCTAAAGTTTCGCTATTAATCGATTCTATACGTCCACATGTAAATAGAATTTCTATACTTTTTAAAATTTTTTGATCAGTTTTGTTGCTTAAACTTATCTAACTGAGTTTATAATAAAATTATTTAAAATGTAACAAAAAATTTTTCTGAGTAAGTAGTTTAAAAAATTTAAATTTATTTCTTTTAAAAATAAAAGCGGAAATTTTTCTAGCAAAGGAAAATTTCCAACCTGGTTAAATTTCTTTAAGACTTATGTAAGTCTTGGTATATGTTTTTTTTAATAGCTTTGATTATTTTCAAAAACTTGGTTAAACTAAGGTTTCTTCCAGTCAAAATCCTTTTCATATTCATCCTTAAGTTTTTTCAATTTTGTTTATTTTTTTCATAAAGAAATATTGTATGCATTTTTTTAAGTATCAGCATTTTGAATAATTTAAAAGTTTTTCAGCTAGATAAATATCTTACTTAGATTTTATTTTAATAGAAAATTTGGTACAAAAATTCTATAAAGTATAAAAATTCTTATTTGGTTGCAATAAATTCAAATAGCATGAATTGGAAATATCAAACATAAAGAACACTCGTTTCTTAATTTTCACGGTAGATATGTTCCTAGAAAAAATCAGGTAAAACGAAACACAGAATTTATACTAAAATATTTCAAAGAGATGATACTGAGCACAGAATAAAATAAGGATTTCGTTAAAGAAATGCTGCAATTTATATAATTTGTAAAAGAAATTATTTTTCTTATATTCTGAACTAACAATAAGATTTATTTTGAGTTTTTTTATTTCTAATTTAATTTTTGAGGATATTTGTGTATATCAAAGAACTCAATCTAGAGTTTAAAATAAAGGAAGCCAAACAGAAAAATATGGAATATGGTCTTGTATTCAATTAAAAGTATCGTGCAAAAGACAGGAAAGGTGTACTGATAAAATTTAAAAATGACATTTTAATTAATGTTCTTTTGCTTGCTTTCATTTTCTTTTTAAACTTCAGCTAAACACAGATATTGTTTTTATAGTGTTTGCTTCACTTTAGATATTCTGCGTAAGAAATATGCTAGGCCATGGCAATAACAATTAAAGAATTTTATCAAAATTTTTTAATGAAATTTTAAGCCGTATAAAAATTATATGAAGAAAAACATTTTGTTGCCCGATAGCTGCATATGCCCTGGGTGATGTTTACTTTTTCTAAGAATTAAATAAACCAAAAAGATTTTATATCTTTTTTGAATTTGTGATTTGTGCAGATGTATCATATAGGATATAGACTTTCTTTTAGAGAGAATCCATAAACCAAAAAGTTCCATCTAAATACCATTTTGCTACCATAAACCATAAAACTTCTATGGTAAGTATCTGGAATTATAAACTGATATAGCAAGCAAATAAAAAAGTCGATAGGATAAGTTAATTTTGATAAGAAATATTAAGTTTCTTTAAAACTAAAGTTCTAGCATTTGATTGAACATCTTCTTGATTTTTTAAAATCAATAATACCCTTTATGGAATGTAAAGATCCATCAGAAAGGGAAGGCAACTGCTTTTCATAATGGAAGCTTTTTTCATCAATGAATTTAATTTTAAAGTGACCCTCGCTTCTTTTTACTAAATGGTTACTTTCTGTATACTTCTTGATGAATTTTTTGAAATTTTTACAACTATAATTTGGACTATTTTGCAATTTACCGCTAAAAATCTATTGAGAATATCTTTCCTAGCGGTTTTAAAAGTTTTACTGTAAAAGTTTGTGGTCTTTATTGTTTTCTGTTTTATGAAAGGCTGCTCTAGACAGTTGAGTTTAAATTTTTTACAAATGAAATTATGTTTTAAAGTTTTCGAAAATTTTATTTGATATTTATCTAAATCTCAATTTAGTTTCCTGAAGAATTAATTTAGTTTATCCAAAGTAATATAAGTGGAAAAATATACAAGTATCTTGACAATTTATATTTTTGGCAGCAGTGGCGTAGATACGGTTGTGGTCAAGAAGATCAGTTCTTCCCTTGACTAGCAATATTTTAGCAGTAATTAAAGGAAAAAATCTAAGACGCGTAACAAAGTTGGTATTTCACCCTTCAATTGCAAAAAAGATATCTACGCTACTGTTTGGTAGTAAGAAAAATTAATTTTTTTCGAATTTTACGGTCTAACTTTCAAGGGAAACTAAGCTACATGTTATATTTTTAAACTAATTCACTCAGCAGCTATTTTAAAAAAATTATCACAAATTAATACTGACATAGTTTCATGCTAGCTTTTTTTTTTTAAATCATAAGTTAAAGATTTAATACACTGACTTTTGCATAAAAACCGCAGCTGATAATAAGTATATGACATCTTTGGTGACGTTATCTGAATGCAATTGGTATTAACTATTACAAAAAGATTTGCGTAATTTTTCTTAATTTCAGTTTTGTAAACTATTTTTTTATGTAAAAAATTATTGCATACCTTCAGGCTAAGTTCAAATAAGTAAATAAATTTAAAAAAAATTAATTTTAATTATTTTGTAAAATAACTCATAGTTTAAGCAACAAAATTGACTAACAAAAAATTTTTATATTTTAAATTAAAAAAAATTTTTAACAGTATTTAACTAACCTTAGTAATTAAAAGGGAAAGCAATGTTACAAACGCTCAGCTTAAATGAATGTAAGAAACAGAGTAACGAAAATGTAATATATAATTTATGTGAAATGTTTTGTACGACAATCACATAAAAAGAATTTTCTAAAAAAAATTAAAATATAAAAATAAAAAACATGATGAAATAATTAATAGTAACAAAAAACAAACACAAGAACAACTACTTTAAAGGATATCAAAAAAGAGATACAAGTCAATAAATGTGATATGGTGTCTTATTCAAAATCTCTTTCAATTTTCCAATTTCAAATACTCAATAAATTTCGTTTAACTAAAAAGGTCAATTTGATTGGGATCATGTGTGCTAAATTTACTATAAGCTTAACAACAACAGTCCTTAGAACACTTAAAGCTATTCAATGAAGTGTATTGAAAATTTTAACTTAAGATCAATATCCTGATTCGTAATCAAGGCAATTACTAATAAAAGTGAGTTTATTTTTTAGCACAAATAACAAGGATACCTGTTTTCACTTGTTTTCTATACATACCTACATACATATATAAATATATATAAAACAAATAACACTTTACAAGCTATTTCAATTGAATTTATGTAAGTGTTTTCTTTTTATTATTATTTCGAAAGAAGGAGTTTAACTTTATTTTTGATTAACGAGTTTTGATTAACGTAAATGTTTTTAAGTAAGGAGCAATCACTTGTTATTGAAGTTCAAGTTACTTGTTTTTTTTGCACGGTTTGAAAAATAAATTCTTAAAAGCTTTGCAAAGACTGGTTTAAGATTAACCAAAAAAAACAGGATTTTTATTTGCAATTAAAGGTAAAATTGATTTCTGCAATAAAAGTGGATAAAAAGAAATAATAAATTTTTTTTTAAACTGTAAAAATGAGCAAATTTTTAATACTGAATCCTACAACAAGCTTTTGTTAGTATTTAAGTTAAGGCTAAAACAATGGCAGTTAAGGTATAAGTGAATCAATCTATCAAAGCCGAATATAAGTTCTTAAATATTTTGGCGAGTCTAGCATTGACGAAGGATCTCGAAGAACAAAGCAGAGCGGTTGACAAAAATTGAGTTACTAACTTAGTATATGTTATCCAAACTTATTCTGCTTTATTTTATCTGATTACTTAATCATCATAAAGATCATCTCAGTCCATTTTGTTTGATAAGTTCAGTTAAAAATATTACATCCCAGTTAAATGGTTTAGTTAAAACGAAGAAACACTTACAGGGTCTTAGAGAATCAAGAGAAAAGAAGAAGCTCAAATCAAGGATTAGAAACATAAGTGAATAGAAAAAAAGGTAATCACTTTTCACATTTTGATATTTCTCTGCGTAGAAGGATTACTTTCTTTATCAGTACATAAGCACTATTTTTATTATTTTTATTATTTATAAGCATTTTTTTGAAGAATATATAATAATAAATTTTCACTTGGTTGAATACCAATTTTTCAAATTAAAAATACTGAGTTTCTTAAAAAACAGTAGGATATAGAATATTTATCGGCTTTAAAATAACAAATGGCAGTTTACTGACAATATGTACATAGAACATAATAAGCCAAATGAAAGTAGCCACCATAAAAAGATTGAAACTTTAAATAAATAATAAGAATTTAAACTTGACAACCTGAAAATTCAACTTCATTAAAGCAAAATCCCACTTAAGTTAATTATCAAGAGGATTCACATTGTATAAAAAAATAATCAAAAATCAGTTTTGAAAACTAACTAACAGGGTTACAATCGAATATACATCCACTCTCCAACATCATATCACACCTAAAGTTTCTACAATAATTTACTTTTGCGCTAAGCCAGTATTATGCAACCATAACTATCCTTAAAAATATGCATTCAAAAGGAAAAAGATTGTTTTTAAAATAAACTAGAAAACTTTTGTCATTTAAATCCTTGCACCTGTAGTATCAACTTTAAATCTTTAAACCAGAAAGTCTTTTCAAGGAACAGTACTTAAATGTCTGGTAATGCCTTTAAAAGTTTCTTGCCTTGTTGTATATAACTATAATATCTGAGACCAAAAAAGTGTTAGAGAAAGGTGTGCATAATAGGATTTAGTAATTATGTTTTTAAATAAATAATTTTAAATTCACTTGAAAACCTAAAATTATTTAAATTTTTATATGAACATTTTTTCTTGAATATTTTACATAGAAATGTTAGTTAGATCAATTTTTATTATCAGAATAAGCGGAATTTTAGAAATTACAAATAATTGCAGACTTTTAGGAAGTTTCAATTTATTTTGAAATTTGATACTGCAACCTTAAAACCTCAGTTGATTACAGCTACAAAATAAGTAATAGTTCATTTTCTTAATGACGCAACCAACAAATCTCTTTAATTTTTATTTTAGTGATGAATCTCATCATTCAAGATCTTGATTGTTGCTCCTTTTTTGGTCTTCTTTTCTTAGACCTCTCAACCTCTTATATATTTCCAAACATTTTAATGATAAATTATTATATATTAAGTTTTGCTCAACTGACGATGCCATAACTAAGTATGTTTAATTAATTCGAACAGTTCATCATACAAGATCAAAGCCGCAGGTGCGTTCAAACAGCTGAACAATGACATTTTATCACTTGCTCTGTGGTTGCAGGCGACTGAGATCTTTTTATGTGGTTAAAACTTATTCAGCGTTGAAATTTAGTCCACGGTAAAACAGCACAAAACTAAACGGGCAATGTATAATTCTGTTTTGCTTGTTTTATTACTTAATTGAATATGAATAACTTCAATTTTATTTAAATTTTGTTAGAGACAAAAAAAAATGCTTCTTTCTTTCACTTAAATTGATATTTATTTTCATGAGATATTTAATAGGTGGAAGAAAATTTAAAATTTAATTTATTAAAAAAGTAAAAATGTTGTCTGTTTTCATATTTATAAAAACCATTGAAGCTCCTCCATATGTATTGCCTAAATCGCCTAGAATATGACGTGAATTTTAGAAATTTTAACGTAATGAAGTGTTTTCTTGTTTTCCAAAAAGGAAATAATAAACTTGAACAAAATTATTTTACTAGTTTAATTAAAAAGTGTTTTCATACAATATTACATAATTTTAGCAAACTTAATTACTTTTACGAAATTTAAAATTTTGTAAAAATATTAACATGAATTTGACTTGCTTGCAGTCGTTGGTGTTCATTTTTATCATTAAAGAGAGTACCCATATAAAGCAAAAATCATAAAGAGAAGAAAAGTCAATTTTAATGACCAGCTGAGGATAATTTTTAAGACATTGCTGCTATTTAGTTTTGCTGTTTTGGTTTAAGTTGATAACTAGTAAAGTTTCTTACTATCCTTATTTTTGTTGTGATATTTAAAAAGTTTAGGTTTTTATTACTAGGAGTAGAAAGTTTATTTGTAGTTACGAAAAAAATAAAGGATTTCATCAGAAAAATAAAATATTTTATATCCTTGCGAAAACATAAGCAGAAAATTTTATTTTATTGCTAATTAAGCAAAATCCAGATGTGCGTAGATTTTTAAAGAAAAAATTGAAAAAAAAAAATGCTTTTACAGGAAAAACGTTACGTAAAAGTTTCATGAGTTCTCAGTCTAAATAACTTCTTCAGAAATAGCTTAAACTTGAAAATAAAACATGTTTCTAACGCTTTTCCGCCTCCATAAAAGGATTCCTCAAGTCAAATATACCTGTTTTTGACTCCTAAATTGACAGCTCGTCATTTTTCCAAGATTTTCCGTGGAGCCCTGTAAGTATTTCTTCATTTAAGCTAAACCAATTGACTAGAATGTGATATTTTGAGTAGACTTCTTAAACAGAGTGGACTGAGATTAAACCGCCAATATATAAATTCGCCATAACACGATTTCTCACGTCACGTTTGATTCTTAAGGTGGGCACTCATTTAGTGCGTATATCTCAGCGGATAACTTTTATGACGTCATAGACTCACGCTAAAGTTCCCCCTGATATGTGGATATTTCAGCGTGAAATTCATTCGTACGTCATTTTGACGTCAAAAAAGTTACTCGCTGTGATATACGCACTAAGTGAGTGCCCACCTTTAGGCAAAGAGCTGATCATTCTTTTAGGTAACGATTTTCCTGTAAGGCTAGCAGTTTTATTGAAATGACTTATAGTATGTTAAGAAGAAAGACTACCATCCTTACACGTTTTCACTCGATATTCATACAGAAAAATATTAATTAAAGAAAGCTTCAAAACTGTAGCTTCTATATCATACTTTTCGATTTTCAGTGTCAACAAATGCAAAAAGTGTCATTCCTTTATTATGTTTCAAGATTTTAAATTTTGTTGTTATTCAAATTTTATTATTGTGAAATTCGATTTTCAAGAGCACTGAGTATAAATCAAATACTCGTACAAGCGCATTGCTTCTCACTGACATTATTTACTTAAAATACAAAACACATGGGAGAAAATAAGCAGAATCATCTGCTGTCACTTTTTCTTATCTTTTTGCCCTATGTGAGAACTCAGCTCAAGAGTAGAAACTTTACTCATGACTTTAATTTTAAATTTACCTAAAACTTTTTGTTACTGCATTTTTCATAAATTATATTTCAAATTTAAATTAAATAGAATTATTAAAAGAATACATTTTCATGTTTACTTTTGACTAGCAAATAAGATGTTTAATTAAATAAGTTATCAGTATTATTCATTCAATCTAAGCATTTTTACCCAATAACCAACTACAGTAGCCTTTTCTTCATTAAAGTTAAACTATTTTAATTTACTTAAAAACCACTTCCCTTAACTAAAATATCGCATTAATAAGTTTGTCTGTGATGCGTGCATTGGGTCTAGTCCCATGGGCAAAATATGTTATTTACTTGACTTCAATATATTCCATGAAATGCTAAATAATTCAGAGAAATACCGTAAAGCTGTGACTTTGTACTTATCTTCTATTGGTTGGAGTATTAAGACAGTCAACGGTAAATCTTTGTATTTCTTGCTAGTGAATTAATGGAGCGATATCAAGCATCTAAAAGTCCTTATCTTGTAAATATTCTATCTATGGAAAATTCTATATATTTTCAAGAAAATCTTTCGAAAGATAGCGTTAAAGTTTTATTCTAGTACAAGAAATTTATAAGAGAACATATAAGAAGGTAAATTTAATTCAAAAACCACTTAACAGTGACGATGCTTACTTCAAAGACACATTTTATTGCCTTAAATATTAAAATGTAATTTGAACAAAAGTTTTTGAATAATACTTGTTTCTTTATTTAAAAAAAGCAAACTGCTAAAAATTGGTACATGAGTATTCTCCACATTTAAAACTTTTTGGTACCAGCACCCGAGGATCCAATCTATATCCAGCTCTGTATGCAAGAGCTGTTGAGGTGTGCGTAACAGTAAAAGCTGTCAAAAGAGTTAATTATATTATTTGTTAATTAGGATTCTTTTTATCATCGAAAAGTAGCCACATTCTTTCTACTCCTCATGTTTTTCAAATGTAATTTCAAAAGATGTGAATATAAAGACTACATGGGTTCCATTCTCGAATAAGTTGATATTTAAATAAGTAATTTTCGACATTAGGAGCTCTGACATACATAATAATTGTTTGTATTTAATTAAAAATTTATTTCGTACCCGAACTTAATATAAAAACGAAGAAAGAAAAAGCTTAAATAGGACCATTACTTTATTGTTGCATTTGTATGAAAAAATGGCCAAAAAACAGTCCTGTTTAACTAAGATAAGGTACTGTGTCATGAATATTTAAAATAAAATTACGTGAATGGAGCTTTGAGCTGCTTCTATATGCACTGGCTCCCAAAGATTACTGGTTGTTCTCATAACTAACAAGCATTCCAGGAAAATTGTTTTATTTGATCAGAAAAATTAAAAAAGCGTAAGAATAAATATATTAATCTTTGTAGAAATTATTTGGATGAATTTGTAGAATCTCACTAAAATATTGAATTTTATAAATCAGCCTCGATACTTATTGACCAATGTATTAAATACAATTTTTAAAAAAAATAATTAGTAATTCTGTTAGTAGAAAATTATAGACAGCTCTTATTAATTTGTAAGCATATTGAAAATTGCTCTTAAAAATCATTTCCACGTATATTGTTAACAAACTATTAGCCACAGGGAAAATTGTAGCTCAGACTAAATTGTATAATACAACACCGTTCATATATAAATGGTATTCTCTTTAAAAGGGCTTGAATTTGTAGCTACGAGTAATATTAACATAGCATTTGTTTATCCACTTAGTGATAATTTAACATAATAAATTTATTCATAAGCACTAAGCGGTAGCAAGAATCTGACCATAATCGAATTGGTTAATTGAATTAGTCTGATAGTCAGTAAAATTGAAACACTGAACTCAACGGAAGTAGTCGTAGATAGAGCTTCAAGTAGGGATAATACATTATAGTATTACCAAAAAATATCCTTTTTTTGTTTTAAGTTTTAAAATATAATAATTATTTCTATTTATTACATACTACTTGTGGTTAAATTTTGTTTACATTGATTCATAAAATGTATTACTATTTTATTCCATTTATTTCATTAACTGTAATTGCTTTTAAAACTACATCATATTTACCAGATATAACTAATATAGATTTTACTACAACATCCGATAATTTAATTTACTTAAAGACAGTATCAGATGAATTTCGAAATGTTAATATTCAAATTGATGGAATACAGAATGATGTGAACGATTTTATTGCTTTGATACCAGTTCAAAAAGTTCAAAATGTTATTGCTACATATTATCAAGAAGACAAAGATGTTGAACGTGCTTTTACATATCTAGCTAGTAAGGATTTTTTATTGTTAAAAGAGAGAATACTTAATATTCAGGAAGTGAAAGAATTTTTGAAATATTTAAATCAAGCCGGACTTGATATACTTTCTGTGATGAATACATTAGGTGGCAGTTTTGGAGATCCAAAAAATTTCAATCAAACTTATCAAAGTGGTGAGTTTGCATAAAAAACAAAAAACAAAATGGAAAAGATAAAAAAAACTAAAAAAAAAAAGTGTTTTATATTCAATTTTGATATCAAAAAGGTGTAAAATAAAAATAAAATAAAATTTCTCTATTTTGCATATTTTCTATCCGCTGAATGGGCAAAACATTACAATCCCTTTTTCTGACATTTGCAACATTAACAACAACAACAACAACAATAACCACTACCAATAATAAAAATAACAACAACAAAATTTCCGTTTTTTATATTTTGATGTGTTTGAAATTACTTTAAACATCCATCCATATGCATAAAATCCTTTTGGATTTCCTGGAATTCGTGACTTTTGTGGAATATTAACTGAACTTCAAATACAAATGTTAGAAAAAAATTTTTCTATAAAATCAACTAAGGATGAGACAGGAGGAGGTCTTCATGGTCTAGTAGATGACATTTTAGACACATTGCCTCAGGATCAGATTTTATCAATTTTTTTTGAGAAACTTGAAACAGATGAAAAGTTTATAAAGTTTATAAGTGACATTGGAAGTAAAGAATTTGATAATATTCTAACTAATCTTGAAGTAAGAACTTTATTTATTTATTTTTTTTTATATCTAAAACAAAAGAAAAAAATAGAAAACAAATTTTTTGATTTTTTGTTTTCTTTTCTTAATATTAAATTTCAGAAATCTGAGGAACTCAAATATATAGTCTACACAATGCATAATAATGGAATTTATGTTGGAAAAATTTTAGAATCGATGAAAGGTTACTTCTTTTTTGGAATACTTTAAAATTATTTAAGTGCTCCATTTTAATTTTAAATTGTTTAAGAATAATTAATTATTAAATGTAAGCATTTTATGAATATATTCTTGAAAATTAAAATAACAGAAAATATTTTTTTCTACATAAAATAACTTAATCATTAATTTCATGTTTTTCTTTTCAATTTTTACGGCAGTAATAAAAAAATTATTATTTTTCATTCAAAATACAAAAAATTTTCTTTATATGAAAGGAAAAGGGCTTAAAGTTTTACAAAATAATAGAAGACACACGAGGATGAAATTTAAAAGTTTTTCATTGGAATTAAAAGTGTAATAAATAATAGGAAAATAATTTAAGCTTAATATTTGGTTATTCTGCAAGATAACAAAAATTTAGAATAAAAATTAATACTAGCTGATACAAAAGCCAAAAATAATATTAATCACCAGCTAACAAAAGCCCCTATTAGGAAAACCAACAAAAAGAGCACACAATAATGACGACATTTGGTGAAGCTATTAAAAAGAAAAAATTACAGCAACAAGAAAGTTATTCTCTGTAGTTCAGCAAAAGTTAAAAAATGTCCAACTCTTGAGAAGCAAACAGCTTAGTTCGTCTACAAAATACAGATCAAAGTAGTAATATATTTTCTAACCAACAACAATATTGAACCTTGTTCTAGAGCGTGTGGTTCCACAATTCAGACCGTATTAAAAAACAATGGGGATTGCTGTATTGCGTTAGCTACCATGATATAGCTGCGTTACGGGGATCAGCATTGGCAACAAATTTCAATCAAAGCACTAAAACGAAAATACATTTCTCCATGTATTTCTATTAATACTAGCTAAAGCATCAACATTTCAAAAATTTGGTTGGTTAAATAATAGCTTAGAAGCTCAATAAAAAGCAAACTTGTTAAATGCTATAATAAAATCACCACTTTATTAATATTTCCTTTCAATTAACACGTTAGGATTGCCAAATCTTGAAATTTAAATATTATATGCGTGTTTAGTTTTCATCATGAAATATTTAAGAAAAAAACTAGGTAAAACGACATATTACAAAGAGTCATGATATATGTTATAACATAGAACATGAGTAATGTACTTTCCTGGTACTAATCAAGAAATTAATTACACCTTGTAAGGCTAATCGGAATTCAGTAATCTAATGGGCGTGTTATATTTAAGGAAGTTAGATAAAGGAATTAGGGTTAGTGCGAATAAATTTCTAAATTTTTCGTCTTGAAAGTAAACTCATTTTTTATACTAAGTTCATTATGTTAGCATATTACTTAACTGTTTTGCATTGTTAAGGTAAAAGCACGCTTTTTAATACCACCCTAATGTCATATGAATCTAAATACATTTCTTAGGGGTGGTTTTTCATTTAGATTTTATGACACCATAAATTTGGTGACCTTGAGATCTAAGGTAACAAAATAAAAAGTCTTTTGGTATTTTAATGGCAAATTGTCATGAACATTTTTGTAGTATTATTACCCCTTATTTTAGCATTAATTTTAATAATATTACACACAAAAAATATATTATCAAATACTTTAGAGGAATTTAATGAAATATGTTATAATGAAATAGGTCATTATTTTATTATTAATCCTTAGCGAAAATTTAAATATAATTTTTTTTTGCTTTTTATCGACACCGAATCTAATCAAATTTTTTCTCTTAAATAGAAGAAAATTACTATAAATAAGAAACATTCGAATACATAAAAAAGTTAAATCATCGACAAGAAATGTATTGAGAAGAATTTCACATAAAATTTCAGTCAATTAAAATGAGTGGAATCATATGTAAAGGTGTTAGCAAAATTTTTACTATTTAGTAAGTCTAGACAAAGACAAAAAGATTTTCGTTTAGTATAAAATACATTACGGCATTCCATTATTAGAAAATTATTCAAAAAAAGCTTATTTAATCAATTGATGTTTGATAGATAAAATAGCACTCCAGCTATTAAAATTCCTGCTTTCCGGATCTCTTTTTTCGGGATCACTCGTATTAGAAAAAAATTAAAAGTTGATTAATATGACTTGACTAATGATTAACAGTTTCCCTCCACTTTATTTTGTGAAGTTTGATTTTGTTCCTTTTAATTCTATTATGCCCGGAATTCACTTGCGCTTAGCGGCGCAAAATTTGACACAAAATGCTAATGAATTAAGAATTATTCACTGAGCTGGTCGGTTTTTTAAAGAAGATCAAAGAAAATTTCTTTGTATTAAATCTGGCGTGAATGGTGGTGGTTGGTATAATTAAGTAAAATACAATTTTAATATTACTTAACAGTTGAAAATGGTATTTTTAACTTTCTGTTATGAAAAAAGAAGCTTAGGAAGTCCATTTCGATTGAGCTTAAGCAAAACTCTCAGTTTTTAATACACAAAGTCGTCCAATGGAATCTAGTGATTCTTGCGCATTATTAGAAATACAAATTTTTATCCTATATATTTAAGTGTTTTAGCGTTAATTTGAAGAAATCAGGTATAAAAGAAGGGAATAAAGTGTAAAATTTTAAAAAGAAAATGGGGTTGAAAAATATATTTTATGTATTTAAAGATAACGAGCTTAGTAGCCACTGCTAAGAGCGTGAGAGTGTTTTTTGAAATCTTCAAAGCAACCTATTTATATGAAAGAAAGTAAGCCCTGGAGGACTTCTAGAGTATTTCAAAGAAACTTTGGATTAATTCAACAAATTGCGCATCTAAACAAGGTAAAGAGTTTACAGAGAAAGATGCCTAAAGACTTGATGTAGATTTTATGTTAAACTTCATAATATAAGAAATGAAAACTAATGTTTAGTCAGCCTTTATAAGATTCATTTAATATTTACATAAAATCTAATATTTTAAGCTAGTAAAATTTATTAAAAGGATGAATAAATTCATTATTTCAAAATCACTATCACACAAAGGTCGGACCACCCTTTTTGATCGCTCATTAGGCTCAGAGCTAGCTCAACTTTTGACATAAGCATAAATGAAAAAACTGAACCTGGTATGAGCCTATTTTTAGCAGACTGATCAATTAGGCTTAAGTTAGATTCATAAATTTTGACCCAGTTAGTCAATTAAAAATTTTACATATAAAACTTATATAAAAATATTTGGTTTTATTTGTCAAATCAAACAATTTTTATAGCAATATCTTACAATTACATATGTGGAGGCATACTTTGAGCATAACAAAAAATATGATAATTTTTATATTGTCTTAGTCCCAGGAATAGAATAACCGTTTAGATGAAATATTTAAAACTTCAAATTGGAACAAGTATTTACCCAAATTTTTATACATGACAAAAAGGCTATACCTCAAAAGTCATACAAATTTTATCAAATGTGTGTAATATTTCTATATATTTAAAGATTTTTTTACAAAAAAAACTTACCTTTAAAATCGTCTTTTTTCAACAATTTATATTTTCCAATAAATTTTAAATTAATTAAAATTTTATCCAGTATTCAAATTAATTACTAATAAATTACGCTTCATTTTAATTAAACTTAAACATCCTTTATCTTTTGAAAATTCTGTTTTTATTGATATTATAAATAAATTTGAACAAAAAATAATAGCAATGAAAATAATAGGAATAAAATCTTTTATTATAGAAAAACGATTATCGTTTTACTATTTTATCTTTAAGAAAATGTAATAAAAAAAGTTCTATTTTAGGTAACAAAATATTCAAACGTTTAATTTGGTTTAATGTTTAAATAAAAAGTTTATGGAGCTTTTACCTAACTTCTATATAAGTTTCATCTCCGTCAAAAAGTTATTTATTTCAAAAGGCCTGGCAATTACAGTTTGTAACTAATATCATCCCATCACCTAATTTCTACAATCTTTTATAATTGTAGCAATTCTACTTTATTCTGTTTACCCTGTTTTACCTGGTATCGTTAAAGTGATTGGATATTCTAACGTTTGTACATTCAGGGACTTCAATATCGTTCTTCTATCCTATGCTGAATACAAATGGGCTAATTTACGCCATATTTTCACCGAAAAGGGTTCTATAGGTTTACTAATACAATTTCAATTGGAATTCTTGAATAACATAGTCATTATTTGCTTCACCGTTGATTTCTGATATCAAAAACTTTTTGGACTATTTTCGAAAAGCTGAAATTAGCAAAAACGACAACGTGCTATAATTTTTCAATTAACTGCTACCAGAAATAAATGAAAATACCAAGAGGAATATTATCCTGAATCTTTCGCTGAATCAAAATTACGTGTACACATGGCTAAGCAAAGTAAATTTATTTCTAATGAGAAAATTTTAAGATAATTGCTAACAATTGCTAAAAGGGATTTCATTATAAAGTAAGCAGAGTCTACTATAACTTAAAGAAATTATTCAAGCGATCTCAATCGAATATAAATATTACGTTAAATTATCTTTGGTCAATTTTCGTAAAGTTTCTTAGAAAATAGTTAAATAATCTGAAAAAGACGTACAAGTTATTGCTTGTTTTCTCTTCCTTGAAATTAAATTTAACTTTAAGGGTTGAACAGTAATAAATCTTATGTCTTCTTTTACGCTGAGTAAACAAAATTTCCATACAAGTACAATAAATTTATTTACTACCTTTACATTAGGGTGAGCTTAAGATTTTGGAAAATTATAGAATTTATTTTTAAGGCATTACAAAATTTTTCTTTGATAAAAATCACTGAATCTTTATATTTCATAACCCTTTCAAACAAAATGGTCTCAGACACCTTTGAATTGAAGAAAATATGGTAAGAAAATAATGAAATTTTTGAAGTAAGACTTTTGAAAAGAGGTAGAGTTTGATTAAATCAATTTGATTTGAACTTTTTAAAAGATTTTATTCTTTTACCAATAAAACGTTGGTTGCTAAATAATTTTTACACAATTGACATTTGCCAAATGTGCTGAATAAATATTTTCTTCGTAAAATTTAAAGTTGTCAAATTTCAATTCCGTGACTTTTGCAAGTTTATTTATTCATAACAATAAAAATATATCCTACAAAGCATTTTGACTTGTGAGCATATTTTCTTCGATGATTTTAAATGATATCAACTTTAAATTCAGCCAATAAGAATGCACTGAACAACTTATTTATCCATTAAACTTAAATAATGACTAGAAAAAGCCAAGAATATATGATTGCAATTAAAAAATAACTTCCTACAGTTTACCTTAAGTTTGTCTTTGGTTAACACAGATTTGATTAACAATTGCAAAATCTTTTGCGAACTTTAGAAACAGTAAGAAGACAAATAAAACTAGATGCTGCTCGCTAGTGAACACTTTAGCAATCCATATCATATGGAATATTATATGTCCGAAAGAATAATTTGGCATTACCTCCATATCACTCTGAAGTCCTTTTTCTGTAAGAACCGTGGAAGTGTGCAAGTTGGATTTAAACAAACTTGGCAGAACCTATAAAAACAGCGCATGCTGTTTGGTACACTGAAATATTAGGAAAAATCGGTCGGTGTGTATCAAAAGTTTTCTATAATACTATAAAAAAAAAACATAATCATTTTGCAGTATGAGAATTTGGGTTTTCTACAATATTTTTCAACATAAGAGAGTAGGATAAAAATCTATAATATTTAAAATTTTAATAATTAAGAGTCATTTCATAAATTTTCTAATTTAATAAAAAAAAAAAATTTGATGTATGTTAACATGCTCAGGGCATAATGTTATAAAATGAATTTTTACAATAGTAAAAAATATGACTTTTAAAGACACAAATCATGTTAGTACTCCAACATATTACATTATCAGGTTAATTTTTACTCTGAAAAACCCTATCCTAAAAGACATTTTCTTTAGCTTTTATTATTTCATGATGTGAAATTTAGTAATTCCTTTTTATGTTTGGCAATTAAATGAATATAAGTTGCCTTACAAAAATTTTTAACATGCAACACGCAAACATCATGTGAAGCTAGACAGCACTTTGGTCAATTATTATTTACTTGTAAACGGAAAAAGGATTCGATGGAAATTTTAACAAGGGATGATAGAATAATTGGAAAGTATTATAAAACATTCACATAACTTAATATTTGATCGCATGGTTTTATTTCTTTAATTTTTAAAATTTCCTTTTCCTTAGTTTTCAGCTGTAGAATAATTTATAGAGATAAGTTTTTTATATGAAGAGTCAAGCATGCAAGGTTATAAAAATAATTAAATATTTTTGTGAGTTTTTTCGTTACTAGCTATAAAATGAAAATATGACTTTTGAAAAAGTAAACTGAAATAATTAAATAATAATTACTTCAACCAATTTTTGAGTTGATTTAGTATTTAGTAAAGCAATGCTATCTGCTTGTATCTGATGATTTGCAGTAATTTCATGTTTGAATTTAAACGAAATAAAAAGAGTAAAAATAGATTTTCTTGTAAAAGGATTAAGCCATCTCACTGGCCTCCAAAAATTAGGTATCAACATTTTTTCATCTTCTTTAGGAATGAAAATTAAACTTTTTTAACGTTTTTAGTAAAACTGTCAGTTATGAGAATTATTTGATAACGAATAACGAACTTCTATCTTTTTCTATCATACAATGGAATGCGCAATATACACAAATATTCTGTAGGTTTGTAAAACAAAAAGTCAAAATTTTTCTTAAATTTTTAGTTTTACAAAACAGCCGAAAATTTAGCGTGACATGTATTTTAAAAAGTGATAATTTAGACCCTGCAAGTTTTTTATTGGATTTAGATATACTTCTTTGGAAAAACACGAAATAAAAATCCGATGAATACTTTGTACTTTTTTTCTAAGCTTTTTTCACAGAAAACTCTGAGGTATTTTCAAAAATAATTACTCCTTTTTATTTATAGCATTTATATATAATGAAGTCTTTGCTATCTAATAATGGCGATTAGAGTAAAGCAACAGTAACAAATTTCATTGGTAAACCTCCATGAAAAATTACAAAACTAGACTAAATAATGTAAATATATTGTTAATTGTGGTTACAGTTTTTGTTGTCGTTACGCTGCTCCCTCTTTACAATTGATCCTACTAAACCAACAAAGTAATCAGATACCCCTTTTTATGCCAATATATGCTAGGTAGGAGGTAGAGACTAATCTTTTCAAAGAGATGAGTCTCTTTTGATTAATGGATAAATTTTATCAAAGAAATATAAAAAAACTTTAAGCGCCTCAACTCATAGCACATGAATAGTTTTGTTATTAAATTTGCAATATAGCTTCCTTAAGAAGCTATAAGATAAAATGGAAAATAAAAGCGAAATCTTTCCTTTTGGTACAATTTTCCAACCACAAACTGACAATATATATTCTACTAGGCTGAAGAAAATTAATTCAATATTTAAGTAGAACAGGAAATTTCTTTTAAAAAAACTCTTTAATACCAGATTGAATTTACACAGGCAGTTTTTGATACTAAATACAGACAACATTAATAGCTAACTGGAATAATCAAGAGTTTAAAATGTCAAAAATTAAAAAAACAATGAAAATTAATCATAAAAGTATCTTAAACAATGAATAATAATATTTCTTCTTCAAACAATATTTTAGGTTTAAAATATCATATTTTGCCTCAGGTAGGAATTAAGAATATGAAGTACAAAGAGTTCATTTAGCTTAGAAAGAAATTGTTTTAAAAAAAATTAAATACTTAAAACAAAAGATAAGCAAAAGAAACTTCATTAACTTAAAAAGAAAAAATTAAAATTTAATTAAAAGATTTTCAAGAAAAGTTTTTAGAAAATTTGGGGAAATATGAAAAACAAAAATTTCAACCGGAGATGACATATTCTTGTTAGTCTTTTAAATTTGATGAGATTTTCAAGAACAATAAACAACGGAAATTATTTGTCTTGGTATACAATTTTTGAGAAATTACAAATTTTATTTAATAAAAAAAATTGTTTCTATACAGCACAAAATAAAACAAAAATTATGATTTATAAATAAAAATCATATCATATAAATAAGAAAACTAAAACTAAGAAAAAAAAGTGAGTAAGGATTGCAAGATTAAAATATTTTTAAGAACCTTTTACTATTATTTCAGCTATTACTATGATAAATTTTTGCAAACTTTTCTAGAAAAAATCTTTGCTTTCGTTATAAATAAAATTGCATAAGGACTTATGGGATACTAAAAAAACTCGTATTTTAAAATATCTATAAAGAAATATTAAAAAATTTGCTTTTAGGACATGTAAGGATAGTAAATTGGCTGGAAAAGGCTCTAATGTAGATCACATGGGTTCCATACAATTTTAATTATTTGTCCTGCATAGTAGGAAGGCAGAAATAATAAATAAACATAAAATAATACTTTTTGGCAAAACGAAGCAAGATAATTTGTCAGAACTTTAGCAGCTTAGGGATTTTTTAGGGGACGAAAATTTTAAATTGGCGTCTTTAGAATACTAACACAAAATTTCAATAAAAAATTCAAACACAAAAATTTAAATCTTTATTATTATTGTTAATCGTTGTGTTTCTTTGTTAATTTCTAGTTCTTTGGCTAAATGTTATTTTTGGTTTTTATTATTGGTCTTTGTTGTTAATTTAAAGTAGGTTGTTATAGGGTAAGACTTAAGTAAATGTGTTCGTATCTGGCGTTCTTAGACAGTTTATTTACTTTTTTAAATAAAAGCAGTCTTTTTTTTTTCTCTAATTATCTAAATATAACTTGAGAAAAGCTGAAATCGATCTGAAAAGCCAGACATTCAAACAGAGGAACTTTGCCGCATAACAGAGACATTACTATTTTCTTAACCACATTTAGTTATTGTGTATTTGATAATTTTTTAAGGAAATATTAATTATTATTTATGAATAAATGAAAAAAAACTAAATGTATTTAAAATTAAGTATGGCTATGTATTACACAGGAACTAATCACGAATTATTTGATGACTATGTCTGTTATTTTTCACAAGCATGATTATTTTGGGTAACAGGCGGTAGTATTTAATAAGATTTCCATTGGGCCATATTTCGCATAGGCTCATCGCCCTCTAAAAATTTTTCAAAATATTTCTCCAATATGAAATTTAAAGTGAGCCTTTATCACATTTTTATCTTCTTTGACAGGTTTCCATTGCAATCTATCCTAAGGATAAATGGAAGCATCTTGTAGACAACAGGTCTTGCTTTGACATTTACACACAAAATTCTAAATAAAAAGTCTTTTCATGAAAATGCTCACCAGTCAAGACTATTGTTGCATATGTCTTAGGAATGTTCATCCAAAAAATATCAATATTTTTTACGATTGTATTATATCGAATTTTTTCGACAGTATTTTAAGATATATCAAACAAAAACATCAACATTTTTAATACATCATATGTAAATTAAATAAAAATAGTCTCTACACAAATATCAAAGGAAGAAAAAGGCTTTCCTGAGAGTAAATAAGTTAAAGCCATACAAAACATATTTTATTGACTCTTCACGTTTGCAATCTACTTTCTTACAAAGTTAGTCCTACGCTGCTGTAAAGTTTTGTAGTTTTTTAGTTTTAACATGTTGAAAAAGAGGAAAATATTCGTCATATTAACTTTTTTCTTAAAAAAAACCATACAATCAAATCAAAATTATTTCCCTAATACTATTAATTGAACTTATTATATATTACATATGATGACATATGATAACTACAACTAATAATAATTACACCAATATTTACTTAAATATATTAAGCTAAGAAATATGCCGACTAAAATAATGTCAAAGCTATCATTAATCTAGCTATCAATAGATTAATGTAATTAACATCAATTGTCATTGCCACAAGAAGTCTCTTTATTGATTTACAAATCCTAAATTTGATTATAATATGTGAGAAGAACATACTATTATACTAGATATACATAAGAACTTATTAATTTAAATTTTCATCCTTGTTTTCAAGACACATGAAAATCTTTAAGTCATTAGTACAATTTACTATTTTCAAATTACTAATAAGGATGACATTCTTATTATACTATATAACTATGTATGTATGTATGTGTACACAATTCTCTAATGCAATCCTAAATGAAATATGCAAATTTGTCAACGGAACTACTTTCGCACTACAAATTTAAATGTTTACTTCGCAATTTCCTTCCCCAACCTTTTTGGAATTATGTCCAAACGTGCTTAAACGCAATCGTTGAATACAAGTTTATGTGTGTACATTTCTCGTTTAGAGGGATGTCGTTATGGCCTTTTAACATAAAATGAACTGAATGCAATTTAGCTCCATTGAACATTCCCTTTGTTTTTGAATTGCATTCGAAATAATCCCCATCAAATTGGTGACAGTAAACATGGCTTTTTTTATTTTTTTGCAGATATATACATGATTTTATACATGGATATGTATGAATTATTATTAGTAACAAAGCAAAAGAATTTTAGAATTTCTATCATATATAAAAAGAAAACATACGTATTTAATACATTGTATCTTTATATTTTGAGGTTTTTGTATGTATATTAAAAATATATTTAGATTTTTCGTATTCCCTAGCTTGGAATTTCTTTCTTTAAAACAAAAAACAAAAATCTAAAAAAAAAAAAAATGATTTTTATCTTTTATAGCTGACTCGACAACCATTTAAGATAACATCAAATGCCATAAATTTTAGAATTTTTATCTACAATCAGATTGTCTAAAATGATTGCAATGTGTAAAAAGAAATTGTCAATAGGCAGCTTTAGCATTTAAATGGTTCATTAAATTGGGATTTGGTCCTTGGTAAATAAGAATGATTCACTTTCAAAGGAATAATGAACCCCTTAAACAAAAATATATTTAGATATATCTTTAGTAACTTGAAAATTCTTTTTAAAAAAATATATGTTTTTAGCATGAATCTCCTCTCATCAACGCAAATATCAAGCGTAATTTTAATTTAGCTTTTGTTCGTTTTTCCTTGGCTCCGACTTTTTTTTACTACAATTATTTATTAGAGCATGACATTTTTATATAAGAAAATTCAATTAAATAAATTTTTTCTTCAATGTCTAATAAATTTTAATTAAACTATTGTCCTTGCAAAGGAATATAACTTAAAGTTATATTGGAAAATCTATTAATGAGATTAAGGAAACGGCCTGTTGAATGTAAATAATTTCATTTTTCATTTATAAAATTGCTATTAACATATAAAAAAGTAACATAAAGAAACTATTTAAAAATAGACTTTTATCTATGATTGTTTCATTAAATTAATGAACTAAAAGAAGGAAAATATTATCTAATACCGTCGAATAGGAATAGGATTTCTTTAATTTTCTTCTAGGGATTTACTTGGCTAAGAGCAATATAGGCTTGAGCTGGAGCGAATATTTTTTTTCAAGATAAACTATTGCATAGTCTACACAGCTTCAATAATACCATAACTAAATTTAGCGGGAGATTGTACTGATTTTGGTTCAAAATACAATGCAAAGGAATGCGCTGAAAATCACGATAAACGTTTACTTAGTTACAGCAACATTATAGCTGTTTAGCTCTTGGATATTTGACACGAGATCAGGAGGCTTAAACATATTAAATTACATAAATTGACGTAAAAAAATATAAGAAAATAATAATTTGGGAGTCGATCATTAGTTTAGCTAAACCGGCGAATGTTTTGTAACAGTAATAAATTAACTAAATTAATATTTTACTAGACATATCCTATAAGGGATGTTATTTATACATCAATACTATTTTATCTAAGACATAAGAAAAAACAAGACCAACATTATAAAAACAGAAAAATCATTTTAATAAATATCAAAATTCTAAAAGACAACAAACTCATAATCAACTAAAATTAAATCTGAATCCGTTTATTCTTAATGAAACTAAAGGCAAACAACTATTAAATTTTTCTATCCTTTTAGTGTATTAAATTTTTGCTCTTTTCCAAAATTCTTAGACAAATAAATTTAAGCAGCTATTTTATTAATTTAACTTGTCATTTTATTGATTGTTTTCAATATTAAATACTTAATATTATTTTATTTACTGAATAACAAAGATAATAAATTCATAAGAACAATACTGCTTCTGGCAAATATCTAAGAATTGGATAAAATCTTAATATCTTTAGCAGCATAAGATTTGTTTGGCTCACATTTAAACTATAAATCCTCACTAAAAATAATTTTTAAAATCATTCAAGCAAATAAAAAATCTCACTCCTATTCAAAGGATCAACGAGAACAAAAGATGAGAAACAAGTTTGGTTAGTGAGCCATAAAAATTTCTAGGGAGTCTCCAATGACTTTTAATGTTTGCATAGTGGATGCATTCTTTTTGGCAAAATATCAAAATTCAATCTTCAATGATATCCCAGTTATTATTGTTAGGTTATATTATGTGAATATGATGCTTGTTTGGATGCAAGAACATAAAAACGAATGATATAAAATTCTGATAACGGCTTATAAGGATTATGGTCCATTATTTCAAATCAATTTGATAGTTTTATTAGCTCAACAAGAATACTATGTTATTGTTTCCGGAATAATAAGAGTTGAAATATATGTGATGAAGAGTATATAATTCAATTTTGTTGTTAACAAGTATATTTTCTGGGCGTCATTGGACCACCTACTGAAATTGTCTGTCATAGACTGATATTAAAGTTTGTCTTTAGTTTGTTTCCATTTAAAATAAATATTGAAAAATTTTATAGTTTATTCTCTACAAAAAAAAACATCTTATCATATTAAACTGAAAAAAGTCATAAAACTACACTACTAAAAAGTTGCTATGCTCATAAAGAAGCTGTTGCAACTGCTGGCAAATTTAAGCTAACGAAACAAAAAAATTAAAAAGAAGAGGGGTTGGAAAACCATAATTCTAGGTGCTCTTATTTGATTTTCATACTTAAAAAATACATCCCATTAAAAAGTAACCAAAATTTGTAATTCAAACTGTGCAAAATATTTAAAAAAATTTTGTTTTGCTAAGCTGGTAGCACTCTGCTAAATTATGCTCTAATATTTCAGCAAAATTTGACCAACAGCGGGATACAGTGGCTATTCTTTGTAAGCCCCTAAGGGCAAGAGGGGACAAGGGGTTAATTCCACTGAGCCCAATTCAATCTATGCTTGTATCACGGTATCACGGTTTTAGGAGTATTAGCAACACATATACAATAAAAATACACTATAAAGCTCACTACATTTGAATTTGAAAATTAATAAGATGCAAAGTGAGTATTACAGCCTCATGCAGGAGAAATATATTTTCGAAAGTTTCGAAACTCCGTCTTATCCTTTACCGTTCTTACTATTAAGATACCAGCCTCGTGTGATACTCCTCCTTCTGTGATACTCAATCTCGTGTAGTGCTTCACAGTTTTAATAATAACAATTTTGCGAAAGATTTTGCGTTAAATTATGTCAATTTAAACAAAATTTCGTATTCAGAATAATGGTTAATATTGGCATAATGAGAATATGATTTATTTTTAGCAAAAACATCAGTTTTCGATCGATTCAAAACTTTCAAAGCAGACTGTGAAGTGAAAACATCAACAGAATGAAAAATATATACCTTTATTACAATATAATTGGAGTTGGTCCACAGCGAACGTACTCCTGGATACGGCCCTTAATTCAATTCCATTATATATTGGCTACGATTATATGTAACATGAAAAATATTTTATAACAGATGAAAGTTTGGTGCTTTCAAGCAAAAGTGTTTCTTCAACTCCTGGGCCATGAGTGGCCAAATGAAAATCTTAATTCAAACTGTAACATCATATATATCAGTGCTATTCAATGTTCTTTTTTGAAGTGCCAAATAAGTGGCACTGAAAACTTACCGGGTGCCAAATTCCATATTTTTCTATTGAAAGTTAAAATAAAACTTTTTATCCAAAAATATAAAGGTTGATTCTATATTCATACTTTATTTTAAACTTTATTTTATTCAATGTGACGGATGACTTCTTTGGATTTAGCCATTTTCACAAAATCTGGTTTGGTTTCACATAATTCGCAACGTAATTCGGATTCTAAGCGCTTTTGTGAAAGTGAATTACGATATTTATTTTTGCGGCGTACAAGACTTGAAAACGTACATTCACACAAATATGTAGAACCAAACATGCACATGTATTGCATTTTTCAAAACTAAAAATGAACATTCTGTAATCAGTTTTTTCCACATTTCAGTGCAACTGAGATTTTTTAAATGGTTCTCTTGTGCAATCAAGGCCAGACCAAATTCAAGCTGATGCTTTTTGACAACAAACATTTCTGATAAAACTGTTACTGTATCTGGATTTAAATCAAATGGATTTTTGAGAAATTGGAATATAACATTTTGCTCTTTGAAATCAGAACTTCGTGTGTCGATTTCTTGAATTAGAATGTCAATAAATTTAACGAAATCAGTTGTATCGAACATTTCTTCTCCAAAATGTTTGTATATAGTAGGAAAATTCTCAAACTCACCAGCCTCAATTTCACTTTTGAATAAAACCAATCTAAGCTTAAATTCAGTTACAGTTTTTGCAAGATCCCAAACGAATTTAACTCACCCTTGTAATTTCAAATTTAAATCGTTGAGATGTGCAACCGAATCGCATAAGAAATAAAATTCATGCTGCCAAGCAGTTGTTGTGATTATTTAAAAATCCTTCAATCAATTTTTGCTCGTTCAAAAATTGTTGAATATCCGCAAATAGATCATAGAAGCTACTCAATACTTTGCCGCAACTGAGCCATTGAATATTAATGAAATTGTATATGATGTCTTTGTACTTAGAATCCAGTTCAACTCCAGTTCCAGAATCAGCAACTTGAAACGGTTGTTATTGTAAACGTATTAGGCATTTATAAATACTGCTCACCGAAATTCGACAATCATACGGTTCATCGCATCAGTTTTATATTATGCGTCATATTGTGACGAAATCTTAGAATTAATCTTAAAAATGAAAAAAAAAATCGACTGCGTATTGGCTTTGGTGCCACTTGAATATGGCTTCGGTGCCACTTTGGCACTTTGGCACTCGGTTTGAATAGCACTGATATATATCATATATCAAGCATTTATTGCACGGAATTTATATTTAATCCCTGGAAATTTATCTGGTTTGCTGTGGCACAACAAAACTCTACGCAGAAAATTTCCTTTCTAAGCCTAAAATATTTGTCTAACACACAAATGTTTTTTTATTAAATTCCAAGACTACAGATCTGCAGGTTTAGCCTTATATGCATATGAAAAAATAAGTTTATCATTATACAACAAAAAAAGGAATATTTTGAAAATTTAGATAAAGTTATAAGGATTTATTCTGTGACTTTTTAAAATACAAAGAAAATGTTTGGGGAAAAATTTTTGAAATAAATTTTTTTTACTAAAAAAATAAAGATTAAATTGTTGTAAATTCATTCTCAGCACTAAATTTCGTAATTAGAAGAAGAATTGGAAAGACTTTTACTAGATTTTTTGGTAGACCAGATCAGAGAACAAAAGAAAAAAAAGGCAACTTTTCAAATCTGCATTCATCATAGCTTCTAGCAAAAAATAATTAAATAAAATCAAAAATGATCATTATGTTTTACAGGATTCTATTAAAACTAATAATTAGTTTTAATTTTTAATTACATCAGTTGATTAGAAATAATTGTAAGATATTCAGCCAATACCACCCGCTTGGGTGAAAACAAATATTGACATAATAATTTTAAACATAACTCAAAAAATCGTTTTAATAGTTAAAAAATTTTTATTTTGGGTTATGTAGAAAATCTTAGTTCCTTTGGTGAGTTAATAGAGCCAATTCTTTGTTCATGCAAAAATATTAAAGCTTTTTATTATTGAATAAGCTTAAAATGACATCTTCAATACCTTAAAATTAAAGGACAGACTTTGGAAAATAAAAAATTTGCTGCCTCTTCATTCATTCACAAATTGCCCTATTTTCCTACCAAATTACATTGTTTGGTAGCTTCGTGCATTTTCAACAATAAAATCAAATAAAATTTATAGATGTAAATGCATAAATGTATTAGTGTTGATTTTATTGGCTAAAATATTGCAAAACTTTTCCATAAATTATTTGGTTTGCGTTGGAATGAATAAATGGCACTATACCCATCAACGTTATATGCATACATGCATATATATATATATACTAAAATATACATTCATGCAGTTACCTTGCAGGTTAATTTTTTTCATTCATTTAAAAATTTTTAAATAGACTTTTCTTGAAATAAATAAAAAAATAAAATATTGATTGTGTAAAAATTGGTTTCAATAAAATTCTTTTGGATTTGTAAAATTGTAAAATTTGTAAAATTGTAAAATTATTTCATAAAAAATTTCCTTGCAATCACATATTCCTACACAATTAAAAATTGTAAAAAAATCAATGTATTTAGTACTTACATGTTCTAAATTAGACAACACATAATTTTTAAAACGGAATTAACAGTTAAGTTATTTAAAAAACTATTTAAAAGCAAACACACTACATTTATTTTAAACTTAATATTTCAATTAAAATAAGAAACTTTCTGACAGAGCGCGCATCTGAAAATTTAATATGAACTGCTCTCTCTCTAATGCACTCTTATAGCCATCTATAAATCAAAACTGTAAGCTTTGACCTGTCAGGACAGTATTGGCTGACTGTTTGAGGCGGCTTTGTTAAATGTCATAAGTAAGTTAATTTAATCTTTTTCTTGTTTTTTATATTTCATATATGAATTTTTTGTAATAGATAAAACCGTGTTACAAATGTGACAAGCATGAAAATGTGCATTATCTATTTTGAATGTATTTTGTTAACTTTCCAAATTTCTCGCTCATTATTCAATTGCTTTATATATATTACGTAATACAGTTGTATTTGAGTATACTGAAAATTTAATGAATTCTTCGAAGATTATTATAATATATTTTTTTAAATATTTTTTCAGAAAAAAATCTTAACTTGTGCTATGGTTTGGTTTTAAGACTTTGTGTCAAAGTATTTCGATGAAATTGAAATTGGAATTAAGATTTTTATTTGGATTTACAAGCAGATATAATTGAAATTCTCACGGAAAATGTTTTACACTCCAAAATGGCAAGGACATTGTTATATATGGCCACCGAATTTTAAGGTATTTAACTGAATATTTGGGTTATATTTTGTAGTTTTTATTTTATAGGTGAAGTGATTTTTTTCAATTTTAAAAACTGATCTATATTTTCATGCTAATTCTTGTATCTAATTACCTCAATTTGGAGGAAGCTATCTTATTGTAATTGATGTCTTGGTTACGGAAAAAAAAATTCTAAAAATTTAAATTAGTGCACGTATAACGCATACGTTATACGTTTTCACATATGCCTTTCTTTTCCGTTAATTAACTTTGGAAAAAATTAGCGCTCTGATATCATTGTTTGTAGTTTCACTGTCTGAAAAATTAAAAAAAAAAACTCACGTTTGTTTTTGTCACAAAACGTTTGTTTAGAATTGAGAAAGAAGAACTTTGGTTCATAAAATCTAATTTTCAAAATATTTCGAAGGGAAATAAATTCTTAAAATTGCACATAGTATTAGATCAAAAAGAATTTTTTTTGCTTTTTTTTCGTTTTAATTCAGATAAGCCATTTGAGAGATATCAGAGTCATCGTAATTGGGGTGTTTTACAATGACGGTTTTATCTCCCCTGTTTGTAAAAAGCGTGTCACATTTGGTATAAGTTGATAAGGTCAGGTCTGTCTCGTACAAAACGATTAAAACATGGCTAAAAAATTTGAACAGAGCTAGATATAATCCCTCAAACGATCAAAGGGTTGTAGGAATAAAAAAGCTGGTGAGATATTTAAGATGGTATAACTCAATAATAACTTTCCTTTTTTTTAATGTAGTTAAATCAATTTTCTATTTAAGGACTTAAGAATAATTGTAGGTAAATATAAAACTAAGAAATTCAACAACAAAAGTAAAAGAAGAAAAACTTAACAAAAACATCATCCCTTTCTACTTCTGCTTTTGAAAATTTTAAACAGTTTCTAAATGTTATAAAATATTCACAAGTACGACAAACAAATAAATCTCTTTTCGTTTATGATGACATTTAAATGTCATTAAACTACACCCAAATTGTTTGTTGTCATCGCACTAGATCACCACAGATTTTGTCTGTAACAGTAAACTCTTCAATGTTTTTCCATAATTAGCAATCCTGACGTTATTATGGCATTATTGTGGCTATGTCGCAAGTAAATTCAATATATTGTTTCATTATGTTCGCGAAACATGCAATTTTAACCTCAAATAATAATCTTTTGTGAAATTCGTCCAATGTCAGATACAGGATAAAAGTAACCAGCTATATCAGTACTAAAATAAATAAAGGAACTATAAATATAATTATATAGGAAAAAGCTGAAATGTCAAAAACCAAATTTAGACAGTAGCAATCATTGTGTCTCTAAATAAATGATTCCCCGGACATTAGAATATTAATTACATTGCAAGTGCAATGGGAATGATTAATTACATTTTTATGCTTCCATTAAAAGAGGGGGTGATGGGTGGTGGTAATATTATCGCTTAAATGTTCGAGGTACGCCCATATGTCAGTTAGTTTATGAGGGTGAGGTTGTTCATCCTGTAAATTATTACTAGACAGGGAATAGCCTAGCGTACTATATATACATATGTATGTAAATGTGTATAGTCAAAGTAATTTTTGACTTTTGAATTGAAACTTTAAAGAATGGACAGTATGGCATTAATTGCAGCTACGTTGATTCAAATTATAAGGGCAGCACTCAAGTTCAGAATTATAATTAAACCTCGGCCATTAAACATCAATTCTATTTAAATAACATAAAGTGCTATTATATTAGCAAAGTTTTTTATTAAAATTGCGTTTAGCTTGTTCCGTTATGAAAAATAGATTGCATCATTTTGTAATTTAAAAAGAATTGAAATTGAGCCTTGGTCTCATTTGAAATGCTTGTTTGCTGTCTTGCTAGATTAAAGACAGGTTCTAATTGCCTGAAAAGTGTCAATTAGAGTAAAAATGTTCAACTTTGATTTATCTACTAGTCCTATTTTGCACGCAATAAGAATCTGGCTCTCGTTCCTGTCCAAGTTCAACTTGCAACCAGCATTGCACACATGTCTCATATATTAATATGTACTTCTGTTTCAACTGTTATTTTTGACATTTCATTTTTGTTGTTTACAGAATTTAAGGAAAAGTATGACGTTAACTTTTAAAAATATATTTGTAAAAATTTAATTTATAAATTTATAACAAAAATGAAATGTCAGGTTACAATGATGGGTTTTTCTAGTTCAAAACTTAAGCTTTTAAGAGCGGTCAACTTATGAACAAACACTTTAGTCGAAAAAGAACCTAATTATCTTAAAAAGTGTTGTTTATCATTGCTTTTTGTCACGCCACAACAGCGCGATGGTGGTTAAAGATAGTATTTGAGAGACGGGCTGACATATTTAAATTTATTATATAAATTAGATATAAGGTATATCTAGGTATTTGATTCTTTTTTAAATATAAATTTGAGTACCGTAAAGACTTTTAATGCATTTGATTTTTTGAGAAAATTGATTTCAAGATTTCCTTGTATTAAGATATTGATAATAGTCTTTAGCAGCAGGGAAACGTGCCTTAATCATTTTTTTTTCGTATGTTTTATTTCTGTAGATTATTTCATCACTTTCACAAGATTCTAAATAAATCTATGATAAAGAAGTTTTTGAAGTATAGGATAAGCTTTTATGTTTTCTACTCTGATTAAATTTCCTGTTACACTTTTGGCTTTGAAGTTCTACCATGTATCACCATCATATTTTTAGTAGCGGGCGTTTTTTTATCACTTCAACTTTTTTCTTTAGATAAAGCCCAACAAATTTAGGCTTAGGATTTATTTGATTTCTAAAGTCATTTAATGTCAAGATTGTGATTTTATCATGTTTTACCAACAAAATAGGGAATCTTAACTTTTTTAACACACTGCTGATTGAAAATGACACAATTCATGCCTGGAGGTTGCAAATATAGTTCATTGTTTGCTTCGTATTTGAAAATAAAGGTTTGTTAAAACTCATATTTATTCTATTTAGTTGGAATGTTGAAATTTCTTGTGAACTAAACTTGAAAAAAACGCAAACTACCGATGAAATAATAAAAGAGTTAAAATAAATCACAAGGAAACATTCCTACAAAAAAATAATTTCCATATTATTAATCTATTAATAATTTAATAACTTAATCAAAGATTTTCAAATTAAATTGTATTATATTGCATTTATCTTTTTCTCAAATAAATTCCAGCACAATTAAAATAAATTTCTTCAAATTAAAAGTTGCTCTTCTAATCAACAAAAATATTGCTCTGAGAGATATACAAATATTGTTTTGATTATATTCAAAAATCAATATAAAACAAATGCAAACCACAGAATCAAGTACAATGTAAATTGTCTTCAACTTCAATTTAGATTTCAAACAAGTCAGCTTTTAAGCTAAATAAAGTGGTTAATTCCTTCCTTAATTCCGTTAAAATTGAAAAGAGATTGAAAGCAGGCTTTGTTAACAGCTGAGAAAATCACTTAGCAACAATTTAAATGGAAAATTTTTAAGGAGGGTATCTTATTCAATCTGTCAGCAATGTTAACAGCAAATAATCATGATTAGCCAACGAAATGCAAGTTTTATGTAAGAGAAAAATCAGAAAGGGTGAAACTTTATACTTAACTTAAAGTCTAAGTAAAGATGATTGGCGAAATATTTGATATATATATATATAAAGTATATCCCTGTCTGGGAAAATGATTGTGTTTTTGTAGTTAGTCAGCCATATAATCCATTTTACCCAAAAACGTTGATATATTCTTCAGCAGGTAGTAAAAGAATCGTAAGCTATAGTAGCTTCTATGTTTTCCTATGAAAATGTCTATTGAAGTGGAACTTCTTACAAAAATTTTATTAAAATGTTAGAAGTTAATCAACCGAAAGTAACACAAAGCAGTTTACTCCCCAATACACAATATAATTTTATTGAAAAATCAGTGATGCTACCTTATGGGTTTTCTTTTTGTTTTCATTTTTTTCTTTTCTTTACTATTGAATATGAAAATATGAAAAAAAAAGATTACATCAATCTATTCAAATATTATTCAATTCTTTGCATATATTTTTAGATTTTTACAACAAAGAAATGAGCATAAGTAGAGAACAATTTTTGATAATTTAACAAGTAATATCAAATGTTGTACATAAAATTTCAATTTAAAGACCAAATTCAATTTTAATTTCATTATTCTTAGAGTATTATCTTATCTTTTTTTTATAATTGTGCTGTAACAATTTTCAAAGTATAAATTTTTTTACACAAAACTTGAAGTACAAAATGTCACATTTGTGGGGCTCATTTTAACATTTAAATGGTGCAAATTGATGCTTCAAATTGACTACTACATCAATTATCTTACCGTATTGGTAAGAACAGTCCTCATATGATTTTAAAAATTTTTGTTGGGGAGAGGTATGTAGTTTGAGACGGCACATAAGTTAAGATAGTCGAATATTTTCACTTGTTTACACTCAGGGCTCTTATGATTAAATAACACTAAAAAAGTCGTGTCATTAGTAGGAAACTTTCCCATAATAGAAATAACCTGAAAAATGTGAAGTGTTTTGCGCTAAAAAAAGTTACATATACAACTTCACTACGACTTTAATATTCTGATTGGATTCGGAACTTGCGATGTCATTGTGATAAGAAATAGGATAAATATCAAAATGGCGTCGATGCACGTTGGTTGATACACTTCACCAGATTTCATTGCTGATCTGAAGCAAGAAAAAGATGCAGTAAAGAAGTAAAAAGGAAGAAAACGCCAACAAAGAAACACAAATGAAATTCATGTGACGTAATTTATGGATGGTCCCTTATGACTAAAATCAATTTGAGTCAAATTCTCGGATTGCATATGATGTTCAATGCCTACATTTTAAGCGGAACTTTACGAAGTTAGCCCAAAAAATAACTTACTCCCGTCATCAGTGTCTTTCATATTTTTGTTTTAACAAAGAAATTAAAGTGTTTACCCACAATTTCAAAAATTGGAAAGAAAAGTCTTCAATCAACACGTATTCCTTTTTGTTTCTTTAGTGCTTGATTGAACATCCGTATCAGGGCGAAATTTTTTATTTTAATAATATTTGTTGAAGTGATTACCGTTATATCCTGTGCTGTCGTCTTTGATATCGTCTAACGTCAATAAAATGTTTGCCTTTTTAGCTTGTAACTTCTGAAGCGTCTAATGAAAAAGAGCTCAAAATTTATGACAGAGGATTTAAGGAAATACTTTTGTTTACAATGAAACAATTTTATACTGAGTGCTATAAAAAGTTATTTAAAAAAAACGGAAACAAAATAAAGCATAGAAATGTGATAGATTTCTTCGTTAGTTGTTTTATTATTAAAAATTTCGTGTTTACTGTTTTTTATTTTTGCTAAATTATTTTGATATAAACCTTTTGTTAACGAAAAAAATCATTTTACTAGTAATACTCAGGTAGTATCAAAAAAACCAAAATCATTCTGACATTTTTCCTCAACGTTTTTGTGTCTCAATATCGTTCTAAATTACGTAATAAAAGCATAAGGGCATAATTTCAAATAATTTTCAATAGAATTGTGATAATTCTTTATGGCATACCCGCCAGTTTCTAACTTTTTATTGTTGCAAATAAAATAGCGAAAAATTTAAGGAGAGATTTGAATAGAATAAATTAAGTGGTGGATTTTTAACCACTGTAATTTCTTTTGAATTTTTAAAATTGATAGAAATTTTTTGAAAAGAACATTACTCAATGCTAAGATGAGCATTAACATAGGAATATAGATTTCAAAATTTGTAAAGTCACTTCACATCAGGATGTCCGATTTTTATTGTACAAAGATTTGATATTTGAAAGACTTGGAAACACTTATTTATTTCTAGTTTTTGTTAGAAATTTTTAAATGCTCTAATGATACTTGAATAAGAATATAAAACTATAAAAGCAAGGTTTAAATTAAAAATTCTTTAAGTAATTGATATATGTAGCTTGTAATAGTGACGTAAGATATTTATGCTTGTATTTAATTTGAGTCTCTTGAAACTTCAACGTCTTTTTTAAAATTGTCTTCTTCATTTTTTTTGTCGTTGAAATACCTTGAAATTTAAACAATAAGAAACTAATCAAGAACTTTTGGAATTTTGGTAATAATGCTTTTTACTTACTTTATTTGTTTGTGTGTTTTTCTTTATTATTTTTTGTTGTTGTTAAATTTTACTTAAAAGAAACAAAACTGTTGATAAATTAGTACATTTTACCAGAACTTGCGGCTAAAGTTTAATGTTTAGCCCTCATTGTGTGGCTGGCTATAAATTTGACCTGTTCTGTATCAGCTTCGTATAATTTACGACTTAGAATTTTATGGTGTAGCTATTAAGTTTATAAGTATAGAATGCACAAGGACTAAGTTTTCCTTAACAATTGATATATTAAGAAAGTTAGAGAGACAGACATGCTAGATGGGTTTTTGATTGACTAATTTCTATCGTTAGTTATTTAATCATATAATATTTTTTTTGTTAAATTATATTTAGGCTTTTTTTGTAATCTGGTGTTTTTCTTGTTTTAATTTCTCTTTAGTTCTTTGAATCTTGTATAATTAAATTGACACATGCATCTCATGTATACTTAAATTAGTACAAGATTAATAAAAATATGTCTTCAAAATGGCATTGTAGATAATTTTGATTAATCTCTTATACGTTATAATTCAATTCATTCAAGGCTCAAAAGTATATTCTTTGGTTACCTTCTGGTAAAAATTCTAACGAAATAATTTCCATTTTGTAAGTTTGTGGTTAAATAATATTAAATAAAAATAAAATAATATTTCCAGCCCCTAATCAGGGGCTTTTTCGAAGAAATCAGTAAACTAGTTACATCCATGAATCTAAATATTTATTCTTCTATAAAATATTGGGTTGTTCGGAAAGTAATTTCGTTTTTTTTTTTGTGAAAATGAAAGACGATTTTCATATAGTCAATAAATATTTTATTAAATTATATATTGGCCATTCTGATCCAACACCTTTTGCCATCTTTCTGGTAGTAGCATGATTCCACGCTCATAAAATTTTTGATCTTTGCTGGCAAAAAACTGATGCAGGTGATTTTTGACGTCTTCATTTGAGGTAAAGGTTTTACCATCCAAAAAATTTTGCAGTGTCACGAACAAATAACAATCCGAAGGCGCCAAATCTGGAGAATATGGTGAGTGTGGCAGTATATCCCATTCAAGCTGTAAAAGCTTTTGGCGAGTGACTAAACTTGTATGAGATCTCGCATCATCTTGGTGGAACACTACACCTTTTCTGTTGATTAATTCTGGCCTTTTCTGTTGAAGTGCATCATTCAGTTTGTCCAGCTGATGACAATAGACTTCCGAATTAATTGTTGTGCTATCCGGTAAAGGCTCAAAAAAAAACGATTCCTCTAAAATCCCACCAAACAGACAGTATCACCTTTTTTTGATGGATATTGGCTTTCGAAATGCTTTGAGCCGGTTCATCTTTTCTCCTCCATGATCTCTTGCATTTGACATTGTCATACACAACCCATTTTTTGTCCCTAGTAATGATGCGCTTCAAAAATGGATCATTTTCGTGACGTTTGAGGAGCGAATCACAGACGTCAACGCGACGACACAAATTTCTCTCCGTATAGCGAGCTTTGAGGTTAAATCTTGGCTTTTCAGGTGGTCAAAAACAGTTGAATTCAATAGATTTAACCTCTCACTAATCTCTCTAATGTGTTGTTATTCGCTGGTTTGCATTAACTTATTCCTTTGTCATGTCTTTATCAGCCTCAACCGGCCTTCCAGAACGTGGTGCATCTTCGACATAAAAATTGCCGGATCGAAATTTTGCAAACCAGTTCTGGCAATGCCATATTGTCATTACATCTTCTCCATACACATTGGTTAATTTCTTTCTGGGTTGAACAGCATTTTTATCTTTTCTATACTAAAAAAGTAAAATATGACAAAAATGCTGCTTATTGCTCTGCATATTCACAAGGGCACCAACCAAAAACTACTGCGTAAAATCAATTGAACTTGTTCACACACAAGCCTTGCTATATCGCCTGTCAAAACATATAAGATTATGGGGCGTAAATGTGAAGTTGGGATAAAAGAAATACAATTAAATTCTCTGAAGGGAAAAAACGAAATTACTTTCCGAACAACCAATATATCACTGTATTATTTATTCGTCATTCGTATCTTTAAGGTAGAATTTCTTGAGAATTATGAAATATTTGATCTTGTAAGAACTTGTACGAAGATCCAAAATATATTTTATCAATCAGACTTTCGTTTTTGATGTGATACATCTTTCCGAATTTGTATCCAGCAGTAATCATCATTCATTTATTTATTCCAACAACTATCGTACCGCCTTTCCATTGCTGATATATCCGGGTGAAATTCTTCGCCTTGCTACGAAGATAGAAATAGTACGATAATATTATTAGGTAATAGTACGAAAGTACTATTTAAATAGTTTAATATTATTTACTTCTGAATTTGATTATTATAATCTTGTTTCTTTATTTATTTTTGCCTTAATAAACTAAAATCTTGTAAGAACAAATCTAATACATCTATTAAAATTTAGTGGAAACCATTTAAATGGATTAGATTTAGTCAAATAATAATCTTACCTGAAATAAAGAGACTTGATCTAGATATTAAGCCTTTTATGTAATAAACTTCATTCCTTAATTGCTTTGTGGTTTTAGCTTTTTTTTGTCTTTTTATCTTAATAATGAATTTCCTCAATTTTTTAAATCTAAAATTCGAGCTACGAGAATTTTGTAAATTAATTCTACAATAACTTCATGAACAAATAGAAATTTTTCGTAAGCATTTCAACTTATTGTTAGTACAACTTTGATTCCAGAATCTTTGACAACTACTACAAAAGCAACAACAGCAAGAAAGCAAAAAATATGGGAGACCGAAGAACACATGCTTACGTACGTAATTTAACTGATAAAATTAAAAAGGATTTAGAGTGTGAATTCAAAAAATATTGTGAACTAAATTCAGTATGGGTTGCTGATTATGCTCTAGTTGAATTTCAAAATCGTCAAGATGCACAATAAGCATGTGAGGACTTAGATGATACCGAAGTCTTATGCCCTTTCTTGACACAAGCGTCTACTACACAGTATGCGGAAAGGGACTTTTGTATGGAAAACTCGTGCACTTCTCTTGTTCAACTGTTATTGTTTTCCATACAAAAGTCCCTTAACATCAGAAAACTAATGTTTTTATATTTTTTTATGCTTATTGAATTTTTGTTTTATGTTATATGGTTTTAGTTATTTTTAAGTGTTAATTTATTGTTCATTTTATTAGTAAAAAATTATATTTTTATTTGTACCCAAGTTTATCTAGTTTTTGGGTAGGAACAATTTTTAGTTTTCTTTCTAGATTTTCTCTCATTTTTGCTCCATGACCATATGTTTTCTATAGTGAGATAATAGACATCAAATGTTTGAGTTTGTTAATACATGAATTTTTATTTGGTTTGCGTATAAACTTTTAAAACAATTTTTGAAGAAAATTGTGGTCGTCTAGTTGTTGTTGTTGTTGTTGTTGATGTAGTTCAAATTATAGAAATTATTGGACGACTAAATTATAAGAACAATATATATATATTTAAGGAATATATATCTTAAAATATAATTATAGGTGGTTCACTTCTTAATTTTTTACGAAAAAATGCAAATAGTCTGACTCCTAGGCAATTAATGGGAATGTGTGGAAATACTGCAGCTGGTAAGATTTGTTTTGAAATAAAAAATTAATTTGTATAGTAAACTGAAAAATTAGTAGCCCTGGTGAAATATTTCCATTATTTCACGTTGTAATCGTTTTTAAATATTAATAATACTTCTTCATTAAAACAGGAAATTTACTTTTCTTTTCTTCTCCTTGAAAAAAAGTTTTTCTGATTTTTTTAGGAATGCGTTATTCAGACTCTAAAAATTCTATACACCGTGATTTAGCTACTAGAAATTATTTTATAGATCTTGAAAATTCAATTAAAATCTCAGATTTTTGGATTTCTAGGGAAGAAGAGGAATATATTGGTAAATAACTAATCAAAAAAAGAATTAATAAATAATGAGTAATTAAAGAGCTAGAGAACGAATTGATGCAAATAATTAAATTAACGAACTTTTTATTAATACAATATTTTACTGTTAACAGCTCTTATGTCAATTTTAATTTAAATAGTTTTATATTTCCCAACATAATAATTACTAATGCAATAAAAATCTCTACTGCTGCAGTTGCTGCTGTGGTGTGTGCTAGGCTGTTTGTCTAAACTAAAGTTTAAAGTTTATTAGGTACAATTCTAGTATTTCTACTTAGTCTGCTGATCACTTTTTCTTTGAATAAATAAATTAAATAAATGCGTTAATATGAAACTCAGTTTCACCTTTCCTCAAACATTTCTGTTTTAAATATAAAAGAAAAACGTTTAATGTGGAATAAGTGCTTACCTTTACTTTCAAATTTCTAAAGCAAGTCTCAGAGTTCATATGATTTTTTAACCAATGTAACCTTTAAAATGTCAATGTTGTTTCATTGAATATAAGATTCTCATAAAGATGTAATTGAAAATTAATTATTATTTATTTTTTGTTTATAATATTCAAGTGAAATATGTAGTTCTTAAATTACCAACAATCGTACTGCAATTTAAGAAGGAATTATGTAACTGCCTATAACCAAAATACTCGTATATTGTACCAAATTTTGTTAGATACTTGTAACAAAAAGCTAAAATTTATTTCTACTGTTAATTAAATAAAAAGTGATGTTATAGATTAAATGGCAGATCTAGCATAAGCTAAATTTGTTTTATTTTTTGTTATCAAATTATTGCAAATAATATTTTCTCATTTTGTCTGCAATAAATTTTAAATAAAATTTTTACGATCTTTGTGAAATGAAATTTTCTATTCTCAAGGTGATATACTGAAAATATGTCTGGCACTGGATAAGTTAAACTATAATTTAAGCTTGGGTATAGAAATTTTTGCACTCGTTGAACTGAAAATTTTCACAAGGTGATATTACATACTTGTAGATTAGTCTATGAGATATGATTACACATAGAGTAAGCTCTTCACTCTATTCTATTGTCAGTATATTTTTAGACTTGCTTATATTTAAAAGTGGTTTTTCTTTATTTTGAACAGACTCTTAGTCTGTTCGTTCAACTTAAGTTAAATATTTTTCATTTTCAAAAGTTTTCTAAAGACTAGATTTTAGTGGTATAAAAATTAAATCCATTTGGTTTTCTGTTTATCTATTATTTTTAAGGAGGGGAAGGGAAATGAGGTTAATTTTTTTATAGAAATCATATCATATTACAAGATTTTTTGCATCGATAATAGTAGTGTTATTGTGTAATAAAAAATAATCAAAAAAAGGAGAAATCTTAACCTAATTACTTGATGGTTTATGTTCCGAATCAATGTACAACATTTTGAATGAGTTGATGCTTTAGATTTTGAGTTACAGTATACACAAACTTCAAAAATTATAATTTTCAGCAAAACCCTCCAAGGTTCATTCACAGCAAAGCATTTTTTACATCGCTGTGTTTTTCTACTGTAAATTTCTTGTGGCAATTTGCTTTCTTTTCATTCATTCCCAAGTCAAGAAGCTTGCTTCTAAAGAGAGCATTCCCCATCGAATATTTTTTAGAAACAAAGCAGCCTGTCTCTAGAAGTTTGCAGTTAAAAACGCAGCGATGGAAAAACTGCTTCGGTGTGATTGGTCCTTTAAAGTTTCATACAGTAGAAAATTCATAAGGTATAGAGATTTCATTTTGACACTCGGATATTTGTTCGGAGCTATAATTTTTTTAGCTCGGCCTTAAATTTTATTTTGATTTTCTTCTACTCTTGTTCCTGGCCAGCTGTTTTATACCTACAAAGAAATAAGTATTACGTAGAAAATTTTTGTTTTTAAATAATATTCCTTTTAACCAGAACAATTCGATTTTAACCTGTGCTAACTTAAGTAACTAAAAGTTACTTTTACTAAACTAAACTACTTTTATACAAATTCAGCTAAAATCTAAGCTGTCTAAATAATACTCCATAAATTGACGTTGCTCTTTATAATTTTGATTTATTATTTGATTATTTAAAGGCTTTTCTCTTAAAGTAATTATTTCAAAATTAAGAAATCGCTACAAAACAAATCTCCCTCTTTCCTTGAATTATTTGAAAAAAGTGCTGATGTGTATTTATTCTTATTAAACCCCTTAATTTTGCTTTAATTACCAGGGAATGAAAAAAGTAAAATTTCATCCTTTTTTTTACTAAGAACTTTTTCCCGGAAAGTAGTTAGAAATATTCTTAAAATTTCCTTATTGCTTAGAACATCGTTTTTTATGGTCAGAAAATTTTATTTATCTACGAAACCACCAAAAGTAATCATGTCATTAAATCCAAATGTTAATTACAAAGGGTAAGAAAAGACAAGTGGTCTTCCCACTGTTCCTTTTTTTTTTATCTTAATTAGAATGATTTTAATCCAAGAACATAACTTAAAGCACCCCAATTACGGCAGTGGAAGTTACACTTTCAATCTGTATAAAAAGGAAACTCATGAATTTTCAGAAACTTTTCAAATGCAAGCGAAGAGATTTTGCAACAGGAAATTTAATTTCCCATACGCATAAATTTTAGTCTCATTCTAGTGATATTTTCACTGATGAGAATTTTGTTATCTAACTTTCATCAAGAGAACTCAGGAACACTTTTTTTTTGCTTTTTTTTTGTGAATAAAAATGTATTTTAAAAATTCCTATACGAATTGAATTTCGTGCTGATATTTAGAATTCAAAGTGTAAAACTTTTGAAAATCTTATTAAATTTGACTTCCTTGAATTAATGCAATTGAATCATTTTCTAAAAAAACGTGTTTGATAAGTTGAAAATTATCAAAATGAATTTTTTTTAAATTTTGTGTTCGTTTTAGTTTATAAAAAGTAAAATGTTTGAATTTTCTTATAACTTAAATAACTTGCATTAGTTTTGCTATGAATTTATTAATAAAGTCTTAAAAATTTCTGTGATTTTATGTCTAAAGAAGATTATTAGAAATTCTTCTAGACAAACGGAATCTAATTAAGTCCACACTTGAAACTGAAAAATTAAAACTTCGAGAGTTAAGATAATTTTTTCGGAGTTTTAGGAGACTTTTTCGTGATATGTGGTGATATCTTTTAAAGTAGCCATTTCATTTTGCATTTTGCTTCTAGTAATGCATACCGTTGCTCTGCTAAGGAATTTTTATTCCGTCTTCATCGAGGATAGAGGTGCACAGTCAAAGAAAAGTGTAACATTTTTATTCGGTTATAGAGGCGCTCAAATGCCTATATCGCACAAAGGAATAAAACCAGCATTAAAATGCTGCATATAAATTAACAAATATCAATTGTATTTTATTGTAAATTTTAAATCAAAATCCTGACTCAAACTACATATCAATATTTCTTTTTAAAATTAAAGCCAAAGATTCTCGGTTACAATGGTGTAAATTAGATGCTAAAAGATTTTTTTTATACAAAAGGATATCTAAAACTTCTAAAAAAATTTAATATATATATATATAATTGTGTGATTCGAAGAAAAAGTAAAATTTGGAGATTCGGTGATGTCTGAGATTTCAATTTCATTCCTGTGTTCTAATATATTCAGGCGAAAATTTGCATTCTACCTCAACTTTTGATTGAATATGCAAAACTTTTCCATTCAGTGCTTAAATGTCATTTACCTAACCCAACTTTGCTAGTCAACATCTTCACGTGTCGAATCTTGCACCTCCTACGATACGGGTAAAGTTAATTTAGTTTATCAAAAAAGAAAAAAAATTAGCATAGTCTAATTGAAAAAGGGTCTGAAAAGTTGTCAACGTTTCAATGAACTTAAGTTTATCAATCAGATTTAAGTAATTGAATACCAGTTTTAACAAAAACTTAATTATTACTTTTATTGTGCTTTATAATAACTGTCAAAAGAAAAAAAAAATTACTGGTGGTATCGGGAGTCTTTTCAGAATAGATTGGTATTCAGATTCTCTTGAATATTCTAGGAGGGATAAGGCATAAATCATTTACTATTTTATATCATAAAAAATAAAATTACGTACCTAAAATTAACAAAAGATGGTCGTAATTTGGACAGCCTATCACTGTATTTTTTTTGCTCTTATTCTTGTGAAAAGGAATTGGAATAAAGCTAATTTTGGTTTTGTAATAGTAGAACAAAATTATATCCAACTTTACAAAAACAAACTTGTTTTTATTGAATTTTGGAATCCTCTGGAACTCGATTTTTTAAGTTTTAGAGCCTTCTGGAAGTGATTCTTGAGAAAGAAAGGACCCTACGAAGTGTCTGTGTTCTTGATACGTTTGAATGAAAAATTCATTAATCAAAAGAAAATAATTCATTACACAGTTTTAACTAATGTTTAGGCTGATTTCGATTTGTAATCGCCGCTCGTACACTTAATTACTGCCAGAACCCAACAAATCAATAACTACCCTTGTAAATTATTAGACAGTTATTATATTTTATTTCCTTATTTTCTAGTATTCGAGTTTTATACTAAGTAAATTGATTTTGTAAAAGTTTTCCACAACTACAAATTATGAAAATAAAAACGATAATTCATTAAAATTTTCGATTCAAAATATTAATCTCAGGTATTTTATTGACTACAGTTTTATATATATTTGAAAATTCCAATTAAATTGAATTAAAAATGGAGGAAATTTATTCAATTCATGTGTGATAAATTCGTGTAGATCAGAGAAACAATTGGTAGCCAATTCCCTGCAAAAAACGAACAAAAAAGCCTTCAAACAAGACGACCATTGCAATGTGTGAATAACTCTGCCATTTTTTATTCGTTTGTAGATTTACATGATTTGTGCTTGGAGAAATTTTAATTTTTAATAAATGCTAAGCCAAATAAAAATTTCTATTGAGCCATAGAGAGGATTTTGTACATTTGACTTCATCAAGAAAATTCCCACATATAAAGTCTAGGAGAAATAAAAACTCAGAAAATTCTTGTTTTTTTTTTTTGTGTTAAGTTCTGGACGTGCATTTTTCGCACTCAAGTCCTTTTTTTTTATGAAAAAAAAGAGAAAAAAATGTTCATTGACCACAATTGAGAATGAACGAGGTCCCATAATACCTGCAGGTGAATTGTAATAGCTTCAGCTACAACGAAGAGATTAAAATTTAATTAAATTATCAATTTTACGCTTGCGTAGTTTTTTCTGGATTTACTTGATTTAGGGATTTCAGTTATCGACTTCAGGATTACACAAAAGGTTTGTTGTGTGGTACTATGGACAATGATGCTAGAAGGGTAATAACATAGCACTCAATTAAAGTGAACAAAAAAAAATTATATATTGTATAAGCTCGATTTTAATTTTATTTTTTTATTTTTCTGTACAATATTTCATTGAGCGTTGACACTTTTTTTGTTAAAGACATTGATATCCACTGACAAGTTATTGATTATAAAACTTTTCTAGTAATTAATATTAGTAATACAGTTTTTGCTATCCTTGAACTCATCAGAAACATAACTTATAATGAATTATCATAGTTTATGGTTCAAAGCTGCTTTTAATATTATTTTATTTGAGGCTCGAGATTTATTTGTAGCAACAAAACTTGTTTCATAAAATTCTTTAGGGAAGGCCAACAAAAGTTTGATATATATTAAGAGTGCTCAATATTTTTCTCAATCAAACTTACTTCAATGGATACCCATTTAATATATTTTTTTCAACGTTTTAAGTCGAGAAGTTTCATGATAGCAAAAAATTACGCCATTTCACTCGAAAATTTTTGATTTAAGTTCTAAAATTCAATTATAGGCCGAAACTTCCAATTAACAACAACAAAAAAAAGTCTCGGGCGGTTTTTTAAGATTTTAGCGACCAGCAAAAAGTTCAATGATTATTTTGCAAAAAGACAAAAAAAAAACAATGGCTAATGGACTCGAAATATTTAATACTGACTTCAAACTCAAAGGTCCCGATTCTGTTTATTATCATTTTTATTTTTCTCAAAAAAGGAATGAATGTTTTACGTAATTTGTAAATTGTTAATTAATTAGTTAGGCTACACCCTACCACCTTCAATTCCACACTTAGAACTAGTTCAAAGGTAAATTATTCGTATAAAATCTATAAATGCATGACTGTGGACATATCCAGTAGGGAAAATACGCATCAGTGCGTTTTGCATATATGAAATTTCACCCTTAAAATTTCACTGGTGAATAATTCATCAACACAGATTCCAAAAAGTAACTAACATCGCTAAATTTAAATTATATTTTGCTCCAGGATTAAAATTTCTGTAGATAGTCTTTAACAAAAATCATTGATGTTCCACTTTATTAACACTAACTACTTTGCAATATATGGAATCCGTGCATTATAAACACACTGATGAAGAATTCCTGTTGGGATCGACTAACTGATTTACTCCATATAAAATTAAACATAAAGAAAAAAATAAATAAAAAGGATTCATGCTAGCAGTCCCACTAATAATCAAGTCACTCCCACTATAAAAAAATTCTATACACAGTAGAAGTCCTGAATTCAAGGTTAAAAAATGAATTCAATAAAAATTTAATCTAAAATCTGCAAGAATACATTAACATTATTTTTATCATTAGATGTAGGTGCACGTGTATCGAGGTCATTAAGCTGACATAATACAAAATATTTTTATTTATTTTTTTGTGTAGGAAATAAAAAGGAATGCTTTGAATTTTCGTTTGATATTTAAAGAGCTTAAGTTGCGACTAATGGAACCTTTTGCTTGGTTTTTTGGAAATAATTTAAATAAATTTCAAAAAAGAGTTAAAAATATTTAGAAGCAAAAAATTAAATTTTTTCTTTTATTGATACTTAATTTTAAGCTATTATAAACGCACACGAGGAAAAGAATTCAAAAGCAGAAACGATATAGTAGAAGCCCATGAGACAGACTTACTATTAAGTTCATAAAAGTTGTTTTCTATAGTTTTTTATGACTCTCTAATGAAGAGCACTTTCATTTTATAAACATCAAACTTCCTTAAGTGCTCAAGTATTTAATTAAGGTACCAATTCCCTTTCAGAAAACAACGAAAACTTTAGATAATAATACAAACAAACAGATTTCCCATAATGGATGTAAAGAGGTTATTAAGCAGATTCCGAGAATCAGTTTTTTATTTTACTTCAAGTTTCAAAAGTTTTGATCTAATAAATTCGAACAAAAACTAAAAACAGAAATATTTTATTATAGTAAAATGACATTTTTTTTGCTGTTTTACTTAAAATTAATTAATAATCCATAAATATTGTCAACACCTTTACAATACCCTTTTAGCTATTAATTTTGTTAAAGGACAACGGTTGAAGATAAGAAAATTACCATAAAAGCTAGAACTATAAGTATTAACTTAATATCAGATATTCAAAGTTTTCGACAAGAACTTTAACGATAAACTTAAATTTTCATATACATTCAGCTTTATAGGTATATTCCTTTAAATAGAAGTTGTAAATGCAAACAATTACAATAACAATTTTGTACAATTTTATGGTAGCTAAAAAACAGGATCATTATCAAAAACAAAAACAAAAAAACAAACCAAAACTTTTCAAAACTTATGCTTACTTAAAAATGTGTTTTTAATGTCACCTTTGCTTCAGACCAGCTGGCCATACAAAAAAAATAAGCGACAAAAATAGCACTTAAAAGATAAAAGTTTTACCCCTTGAGGATCATTAATAACAGTTTTTCAGCCGATTTAAACGCGAATACAGGAAATGCGTATAGGAAGTCATAATCTTTCTGTTTTTTCAACTAAACTTTTCAATTTTTCATTTATCTTTCCTGAGTGCATTTTTAACCCTTTGCATTTTATATATTTGTATAAATCTTTATGACAAGTTAAAGAGGGTGTAAAAAATATAAATATGGAGAATTGCAAAGTGACTGAAGAAAATCTAAAGATAAGAATAATGTGAAGTATACATGCTTTTATAAAGGATAATGCTTTGCGATTACACTCTAGGGATGGTATATCATCAACATTTTATTTTTTTAGGTTTATTATAATATTTGATTATTGGCTTGGGGGGTGTTAAGGGTGCTTATGCTGAAAAAATAGATATATGAGGATTTTAATATTTGTTATTTAATAAGAGAATTTTCGTTTTAACTATAATTATTAAAAAAAAAGTTAACAAAATTTTCAAGAGAATTACTACATTTTGTCATTTTAAAGCCTTAACTTGTAGGCCCGAGATAATTAGAGCAACGTTGTCCAAAATTAAAATTTGATTATTTTTCTACTTATTAAATTTTTTTGCCAAGACAAGGTTCTAAATTTTGTTTTTTACATAAAAAAAAAAATTGATTATTTTTGGCCGGTTTTTTTTCAAAAATACTGTTAAGGACACATTTTGTAATAGCAAATATGTACTGTAAAAGGTAATGAAAAAATAATAAGAAAATATATAAAAATAAGAAAACAAAAGGTTTTTTCAGCTTAAGCCTTTAATTTTTCGAAAGATTACAAATAAAATCAAAGTTTGTATTTATGTAAGATTAAAATATTTAATTTATTTTGTTGCAAATTTCAATTTGACGTAATAATTCCCTTTGCCCAAATACTGTTCATATCTTTTAGATGTTCCTTGTGTAAAAGTGTCTAGATAATGTTTTGGGTTTGGCTTTTGTTTAACATTCTAGCAGAACAATTTAGTATTGATGGTATTGGAAACATGCCCTGCTATCATCCTGAGTTGAAATTTTGTGCCTTCTTTAATTCTCTTCCACCTCAAAATACGTACTTTCGTTAACTTCCTTTGGGCCTCTTGGCACTGAATCTGGACTTATGTAGTTTGAAAACGTTTAAGGGGGCTCAACTTTGACTTAAGCTTAAATGAGAGAGTTGAACCTCCTTTCAACTCCATTTTTTGGACTTCAGACTGTTTTATTTTCACTTAAGGCTCTTTTATTCTTAACTGTCGGCACATATAGTTGAAGCTTAAACTCTCCTTTGGAATAGCCTCGAACTCAGAGCATATTCGAAAAAAAGATGTTAATGAAATGTTTTAATTATTCTTTGTCTACTAAAATGTAAATTTAAAAAAAAAAAGAATCGTATCCTATTAACCGTAATAAATATAAATATAATCTTTTGTATAACAAATAAGCTATAATTTTAAGCAGTGTCAAGTGGTTGAGCTATGTTCAAACCATTATTTTCAGTGAAAATAAAAGCAAATTTTTGTTTGTTTTTGTATACAAAAGTTGAGCTTACTGCTGCAATCATAATCCCTGCTAACCATTAATCAATTACGATCCAATCCTCAAATGGCATAAAGTAACGTTAAAAGTTAGAATGTGTCAGCCGCATAGCAACTGATTTATGTTAACTGACGCAGAAAGTTCTAAAGGGCTGAAAATAACCAAAACACAGAAAGAATTATATCTATATATATACATTTAAATAAAAATTACGTAAATGAAATTAACCCGTTACTTGTGAACTGTGACTCCATTTAGTATAACTTCACATTTAATAAAGTATGGGAAACTTTGTCGTTTGTTTCTATTTTTGTTTTGATGAAATATATTTCTACGTAAAAGAAGAAAATATGATTGCCAGCTAAACTTGCTTAGAGCTCCCATAGGGAGAAATTAAATCCAGCATTTTAAATTCAAAATAAGTCTGAACAATTTAATTTAACTTTGATAAATTTTATATTCTCGCTAATATTAGTACGGCCTTTCTCTGTAACAATTCTGCTGTATAACTAAACTACCGCACATTTTAAGCGGCTGTCAATCCTAGCCGAAAATCTATGTCAAATATAAAAATATTTTTATTTAATTATTTTCAATGTTGAATAATATCTTTTTTATCTTATTAATACTGCCGTATTTTATGCGTAACGGTTTTTAATATATATTTTAATTTTTTTGTGTGGTATTTCAAATTCGTTGGGTTTACTTTAATTATGTTATCTCTTCCATTTTGGTTTGTATAGTATTTTATATTAAATTCTTCATTTTTTAAGTATGTAATTTAATTTTTTTTGTGCCAATTTATATATAACTTTTCTATGCTTTATATGCTGTTTTTTAAGAATTGTGTTTTGATATTTTTTCCTTATTTATTTTTATACGACAGAATTAGATATACCTAAACAATTACGAGAAATGATGGCTCTAATCAAATGCATAGGACTCCAATTAACAATTGTTTAAAGGTAATTTAATAAATAATTTCTACTTCATTTATTAAACAATGTTTCTCTTTTTTATTTTAGGTAACTACTCAAATTTAACTTAAACGGAAAATTTTGAAATATTTACTGCACATTAAATTAGTTAAAAACTTTAGCTTAATTTTTATTTATTTTTATATTTATTTTTATTTATGACTGAAAAAATTTTTAAAAAATTTGAAGCAGAGGTAATCTTTGTGAATTATATTTTCTTATACATAAATTTTTTTTCCTTTAAACTATGACAGGCTTAAATTAATACAAATTTTACAAGATTAGCGATAAGTGCACTATTTTTTTTTCTGTTCAATTAGAAAAAAATTTTGGTTACAATATTTGAGATTTTTAACGGAGCAAAAAAAAAATTATTTAGCAGTAGTAGTGGCAACGGCGGCTGATTGGTTTATGCAAGGCCTTACAGTTCAATATTAATGAAATTTGCTGGTTTTAAAACTTATCAATTCTTTAGAACTTTTTCCTTTTTGTTGATTTCCCAATATTCCGACTAAAAATTTATATTTAAGTTTTTTCACAATTTAAAAAGTCTTTAGTTTTCTAAAGATCTTAAAACTTAATCATTTCAACATTTAATTTAATTCTATAGAAGTTATAAAATCTAATTTTTATATTGTATAAATTCAATTTCACCTAAATACAATTTTAATTCATCTAACAGAAACCTTAAAATATCATTTAAGTTTGAATTATTGAATATAAAAGAAACAAAAACACGTAATATAATACGCACACAGTTTTCTGATATTTGGTGCCAAATTTTTCCTTAATGTACAATAAATATGTTTGTCCACTTTTCTATCAATCGATATTTATTTTTTTTTTCTATACTTTCTGGATATGCAGTCCTATAGACGCTCTAGAATAAATATACTTTACACACTTCAATTCCTTTATTGGTTTAATCTGTTAACCCAAATTTCTGATTCAGCCATTAAATCAAAATATCTTTTATTTACTTTCTCGTCTGTTAAAAAAGAAAAACGAAAACCATACATATTTTTTTATTGTTTTACTTATTATTATTGACATTAAGGAACATGCATAAACTGTGATCTTAATAGATTTTTTGTGCTTTTCAATCTAAATATAGTTGGGAAGAAAAATTAATCCTAAAGCTTCATTTGTTAACAGATTACTCTGTTTTTTTTTTTTTTTCGTTTTATTGTTTTAGTAGGAGGAGGGAGGAAGGAACAAATGTTGAAATAGAAGACAACTTGTTTGCTTAGGCCTTAATATACATTCGAGCCTTTGACCATAGATAGTGGTGCCATAAACAAGTAATTCAAATGCAGCTCACAAAATAGAATGTTTCATCAAATCTTACCAAAGGTTTGTCTAAGGGCTTTTTTAATAGAAGAATTTTGGTATTTGGTTTAATCCTAGAAGCTAGTGAATGAAAAAGAAATAATTTATAAATTTGTAATATTGGAAGCAATACAAGGCTTAAGCTGAAAGACTGTTATAATTGATTTAATATACTTTTGTATTCATTCCTCGCAATTTCAATATAGCTTTTGGATTTCTCTGCTTTTCAAAGGCTTTATTATGTAGGCATAAGTCAAATATGAGAATAAAAGTATCAAAATATTTTCTTTTTACAAGCGAAAAAGAAAGACAAGCTTCATGGAAAGCAAATTATAAGTTTTTTTTGGTTAATACTGGCAATCATTTTTAAAAAGCATTGCTGTCTTATTATAATTAGCTCTATTGCAATTTCTCGATACCGCTAAAAGATTTTGAAGTACACGTTGTTAAAATTGTTCTAGTTTTTTTTATTATTATTAATTTACTTTCACGATTAGTTTTTGGTTTAATTATCCTAACTGATCTGCTTTTAACAAATAATGATATAAATTCTGATATTCAAATGCTAGATTGTACGTGTCACTTTGTCAATATGACAATGGAACTATATTTATTATGCTTAAATCGATTTGACTTTTATATGTATAAAATTATTTTTATTTTAGGATTTTATTTCATCCACAAATTTTTTGAATGTAACCTCTAGATGTGATATTGAAGCCGATCCTTAAAGTGTTAAATTTTTTTGCTTTGTAATAATAAAATTAAATATTGTAGTCTTCAATAGTCATTCTAGGTCACTTTAGTGCAGCAAAAACTATATAAACTGTAACGGTATTACAATTGACTCGTAAATTGAGTTCATCTCAGATAAGAAATAATTTATAAGATTTAAATGACTTGAGTTTTATTTTTTTATTAGTGGCATTTTGACAGTATTTGATTTTCTTAGAAGTGACAAATTTGTGCACGAAAGTTTGTGCTATGAACTGTTACAGCTTTAAACGATTTTTATAATACGTGAAAATAATTTGATTGCTTTCTTCAAATTAATCTGTTGCTTCCTTACGAAGTTTACATTGAGTGTAGAAGCACTTCTTATAATTCAGTCTAAATGCTTTATTTACTTGAGTAACAGTAACTTTTTTTTTAGTAGCTTGAGGAGGAGGTAATAAAATTAAATGCAATGATTTCCTTTCTTCTTAATATAATTATTAACATCTTGAATTATACCAAAAGAAATTTTGCTAACTATATTTAATAATATTTTATACAATTTTTTTCGGTCAAACTGAATCAAAAAAAATATTCCCACATTTGTATTTGGTCCGAAGTTCAACAAAAAAATTGAACTAACTATTATTTTTTTGCATTTGTCGCTCTCGTACTAAGCAGAATCAGAAAATTTTATTTGTTAGTTAGAAAATGGTAGACCTTAAAAAAAATCAAAAATCGACTACGTTTCTTATTTAAAATCGATATAAAAAATATCAGTTATGAGAAATGAATAATTCTGCATCACATGAAAGCTATTGTGGTTGGCCATAGGGCTCTAAAATTTGGTTCATAATATTACAATAAATTTCTACAAAGATTGTGGCCGCTTGAGAAAATATTTCTAGAAAAGCATTTTTAAGGGTTTTAGCTTATATTTGAGTAGGTACTTGAGGAAGTATTGATATTTATGGGCTATAACTTTGTTAATAATTTTACTTTTAATCTCAAATTTTTTCGATATGTTTTAAGTAAACTTTACTTTTGAAGTATGTATAAAATGATCAATTTTTAGCTGCTGCCAAATGAGAACACTGCTTTTATTAAAACTAAAGTCTTTATAACTTAATTTGTGCAATTGTGACTTTAATGTCATACTTTCATATAAAATAATTGGCCAAAAGAATTATTCTTTTGAATAATGCCTATAATTCTAGGGAGTTGGTTTCTAGATGATAGCTTACTTCATGTTGAATTTCAATTTTGAATCAGAGATATTCAAGCAATTCGCGGTCAAACCAACTTCTAATTTTATTTTTTTAGGATTTAATCTATTAAAATTTCTCTAATTACATTTCTTTTAATACCCTAAATTTTTATCGCTAAAATTTCCTTAAAATAAGTTTGAATAAAGCTTAATTTTGTTTGAAATATTAATATCAATATTTTTTTTAAAACATAGTAAAACAACACTTTTTCAATAGTTATAAAAAATATAAAACTTTCAATTGAAGTTGTTAAGATTTGAATGTCATTCAAACAAAAAATTCTCAGACCTCGATCCTTAGTAGCTCTTTAAAAATCTTCAAATGTAAAATTAATTTTTTTACATAGTTTAGATATAATTTTTCCTTTCAGTTTTCAAAGAAACTTTTGCTGCAATTAAGGGAATCTGGCCAAAAAAAAAATAACAGTTGAAATTTAATTGCTAATGAGAAAATAAAAAATTAATTGTCCACAAAATGAAATTATTCCTTACGACGGAAGCTCTTGTAGACTCAATGGCCGTCTTATCCTTTAATCTTAAGAACTTTAAAAAAAGAAACCTTTGCACACAAAGAACTATCCCATTGTTAAAAAGTTTAAGAAAATAAGAAATTTTAAACCTTAGTAGAGCTTGAAGAATTTCTTGTACGTATGCAAATTGAACATTTTCCTATGCAAATGAAGAGCGAATAAAGTAAGAAATTATTTTAATTGCAATTTTCTTGTCGATCTAATTCAGATTCTTTTCTTTTGTTGTTCTATTACTTGTTTAGTGATTAAGATCATTGAATCTGCTATAGAGAATTAAGATTATATTGAAATCATGATTTGTTGAAGATATTTTAATTTTGAGGAAGCAATTAAATATTATTTCAAGTAAAATTTTTAATTGTACTGCAAAAATCCTTAAAATTCATACTGCTTGCAAACATGTCATCTTCTAGTTTTGTTTTCTAAATAGTGAATTATCGGAAAAAGTTTACTTGCTTGACATATTACACTTATGTCAAGAGAATTCAGTTAGTTTTTTTTAAAATAATTTAATTGATTTATTGTAATTTTTTATGAATCTTATTTTTGTTAAAAATAATATTAATAATATGAAGATAATATAGTAAAAGTAATATGAAATAATATGAATAAAAAAAAGAAGACAACTTTTATTAATAATTAAATGCAATATATGAATGATTATTATAAAGTGTTAAATAATAAAAAAAAGGTAATAAAGTGGCAACCACACTTTGTCAATTGTTAGGAAAAATTTTCATAATTGTTGGTTTTAGTAATTTAAAGTAAAGTCTGCCTAGTGAATTATTTTTCATTTATTAGTTTTTGATTATGTTTAACTAGATTGAGTAATTTAATTGTTTTTTTTCGGGCTTTGTAAAAAATGTCTAAATGATAAAAAAGACTTTGTTGTTTTGACTGCATTAAATTTGAAGTGGAGTGAATTGAAAAAACGAGAGATCGTTAGAAATCGCCAAATACTTAAACGTGGACCAGTAAAGATTTATCGTTGGCGTTTTTATTGAATAACTTTACTAATGTAAAAAAACTGCTGGAAAATACTTTAAAAGGTTCATAATTGGTAAATTGTCTATAATCGGATCTTGGAAGGATCTTGGCACTAGATAAGTAATACATTTTTTCCTGAGGTGTACGAGAATAATGTTCCTCCGGTGTATTTCATAAAAACACATACAATTTTTTCTCTAGCTTGCTATTCTTAATTTGCTTTTAGTCCAGATTGTTAGCATTGCTGCTGGTCCCTATTCTATTTAGGATGACTTTTCATTTTTCGAAAATGTACTACATTGTTTTGTTTTACCTTCTTACTAACTAGATTTACTAATTTGATTACAATTATAACAAACTTATTCAAATATATGGTTAATACAAATTTATATGTGTGGGCTCACAATAAAGATCGGCTTTTTATAGCTTCAATGGAGGAAAAAATTGAGAGTATAACAGCCTACTGGCTGGGCTTATATTGCGTGGATAAATATGGTTTATTTTTTAAATAATTAATAGAAAACATTCATTTGATTACTATTAACAATTACAAATTTGAATTTTATTTTATTACTTTTTTTACGTTATTATACATACTTAATTTAAACAAAAAAACCAAAAGGTTTGTAGCGCCTACCGAAGATCTACTGATTTTAATTATTCTTTTTTCAATTAATCAAAAGAAAATTTTTGATTTATAGAAATTTTATTTGGTCAAAAAATTATACCTGTACTAAATTTAAATGCCTTAACTTGAGAATTTAAAATGATGAGAAGTTAAACATATTTAAGAGTTATACTCGAACTTCAAAACACAAATCCAAGTTTAAGCTACCATTAACTCAGGTTAAATTAGCATTGTGAAATCAGGTGTAAATATTTTTAAATTCATTGTTAATTGTATAAAATTTTCATCTCTTTAGTTTTTTTTGTTTTTTTCGTTGCTAAAAATTAATTTAAAACTAGCTTTTAATTTCATTTAATTCGACGTATTTTATAACGGTGATACAGTAGTAGGAAATATCCTCAAGGCAAACTAATTTAATTTAAAAAGCTAAAATTATTATTTTACATGGAATTTTAATTAAATACAGAGACCAATTTAATTTTCTAAACCAATCTTATTCTCTTATCATTCTAAATTTCTAAATTTATGAATACGTGATGTAGTTTCCGGGTTAATCTATTTGTATCTAATCTAACACACAGATTTGCTAAACATTTAATATGGGCTATCTTGAAAATATCCTTTAGGGCTTTTGAGGCAAGTGAGATGCAAATAATTAAGCATGTAGATACCGGATATATGACAGGACATATTCTGTGTACTTAGAAAGGATATCAATAATGATATCAAGATGCATTGCCTTTAGATGAATATTTGTCAGATAGACATGCCAATGCATGTATTTAATATTTTGTTTGTTATATGGATAAAGATTAAGATAGTATAAATAATGTTTTAATAGATCATTATTTACCTAAATATAACTGTTTAGGTACAGTTTTACTAATAATATTCAAATAAAATGCTTTTTCTTTAATGTTTTTATAATCAATTTTTAACATTTAACTGAGGATTAACAAATCTTTCTTACTATTCAAAAAAGAAATAATATTGCAAAAAGTAAAATAAGTCAATTATTGAGAATATAAATGTTCCGCTAATTCAGTCGCATATTAAACTTATTTTTACTCTATGGCATCCCAGTCTGAATGACATTTGAAAGTTGGATAAATATGATTGCTCTTTTGTCTGGGATCATGTATCTAGGACACGTATATAGATATAATGTTGTAAAATTGATAAGCATAGAACCGTTTATTAATTAAAAATCCATTCTTATGGCATCAATATTAATTTTAAGGTAATTTTGGCTGCTGGACTATTTCCATTTATAATGTATTAAAAGTTGCTTTTTATTCCTCTAATCAAATAAATTTTTTCCCCTTCGATATTTTTTTATTGTGTTTTATGTTATTTATCATAAAAGAGCTATATTTGGAAAATAAAGAAAAAAATAAAATCCGATTCACTTAAACATTATCAAAAAGAGAAAAAATTCTTTCAATTATTTTCTTTATTTAATCAACAATAGTCTTGGCATAAGTTCGGCCATTTTATATTGTACCCATGCCAACAATTTTTTAAACTATTTTCAGCCTACACTTGCTTCTATTCAAAACGCTTTTCCTTTTTTATTATTTCTTTTTCTTTAAGTGCGGAAGGAAGAGTAACATAAAGTAGCTCCATAATGGCCGGTAATCTAATTATTTCAGTTTGTCAAAAAAAAACAGTATCCTTAAGTTCAGGATATAAACTTTAAGGTGATAAGATATCGCTATTTAATTTTTTTTCTTTTCCTTGTAGAGGAGAATTGAAATGAAATTTAACATGGAAAAAGGTTCGATAACATTTGTACTCTTTTGTATTTTCTTTTTATATATTTTTTTTTATGGACTATCGCTCTTGTAATTTTCAAGGCCAAGACAGCATCTTTATTTTGAAATTCGAAATTTCAATAGTGTCTCCCTTTATAACCTTTGACCTGACTTTGTTCTCGTGTTATGATTAAAATCTGATTGGAACCAATGAAATATGTTTCAATTGCTTCAAAGTTTAATGAAGTAAAACCTTTTTACAGTATTGTTGGTGTTTTTTTGTTTTTTTGACGACTTTGATTGATTAATATCGAATTTTGTATCCTGCCAAATTAAAAAAAAAGAAGTAACTCTAATGTTCTACTGTAGTACTTTGAAGGTGAATGATCTGTGCTGCTCTTTATCTTCACGAGCTTTGATAATTAAATACAAGCCATACATATACAAAATTTTATTAAATCGAAAATCAAAATTTGTTAATAAATGAACAATGAAGTACATTCTAGATTCTAGAAATTTCAAAAAAAGAAAACCGAATCATAAATAAAATCTTTATATCATCTTAAAATATTCATCGTCCTCATAAATTTTCAAGGCTTTAAGATTTTCCCTTTTCAATTCAATTCATATTTAATTTGTTCGTTTTATGTTAGCTGCAAGGGCGTATAGGCCATTATGCGGAAAACAAGTAAATATTGCTTCGATGACGTGATGTCTATTGCAGATTGTGCCTTTTAAATACTTAGTTCAAGTTTTAAATTACATAGCATTGAAGATTTCGTGCTAAAATTTATGAAAATATTTTTGTTTTTCAGGGAAAACCTAAAGATATCGTGACGATAATTACTTTGATAATAAAATTAACTACTAACATACGGTATTGGCTTTTTTATAACCGATAAAAGCTTTCTCTTTTATACTATTAATATTTCTATGACACATTGTGATCTTATGATTGGCATAAAAATCAAATAGTTTTAAATTATGTCACCTGAAGTTTTATTTTAATGTTTTCGCTTTACAGTAATTTAAACAAAATTATGCTTCGATTATACATGTAGAATGAAAACATTATTCAACTTATTTTTTAATTGGTAATAATACCGGAGCCACAGAAATATTTGTGGTACGATTAAAAAATTCATTGTATTTCAATTTTTCAAACTTGCTATTGTACTTTCGTACAGGCCCGTAGCCAGGAATTTTTTTCGGGTGTGGGCGTGCATAATCTATCTGCAAAATTAAGGGTTTTTTTTAAAGAGTTTAAGGTTTAGTTTTATATTAATATATATGTATATATATGCATCAGTTTTATTAGATTTTTATATTGAGGTTAATATATTGCCATATCAAGCCTATTTTACATTTGTTTTGAAGTTTTAGGACCACTAGTATTTCCAAATGGAATACAGGCTTAATAAAGCGGATTATAAACATTATTTTTTAGTTTTAATAATTTGTTGATAGTATTTCAATGTGTATCTTTTGAATCGAAACTATTAAGTTTTCACTTCTGTCGTATTGTTTTCAGCATACATTTTAATTCGTTTTTTTTTATTAAAGTATCGTGTTATAAGAGTAATTTTCTTGATTTTTTTTCCACTAATAGTGCGTTTTCACTGAACCTAGTTTTTAGTATTTAGTACTTTTTTTCTCCATATAAAAAAATAAGTGTTTTCACTGAAATTAGTACTTATTGTTAGTACAAATTTTAATTTGCTTATTTTTGTTGTTGTAAAAAAAGTCTTACGTCATATTCACAGTTAAACCTAACCTAATTTCCACAGCTGTTCACTGTTTAACTATTGCCAAAAAGAGAGAATCCGAAAAAATTACTCAAAATTTCCCCTCCGTACTGCCATGAGTTTGTCTAGTTTTTTCGCAAAGAGCTAAACAAAAGAACTAGATTTAGATTAGTTCTTTTGAAAACAAGACTAGAGATCTCCCATACAAATTGTTATAAACAATACTAAATACTAAAAACTAGGTTCAGTGAAAACGCACTATAAGGTGTCAATAACGTGGTCAGGATCAACTTCACTATCCCAGTGAATGCAAATCATAGCAAGCGAGTTTAGTCTCTCATGACTCATTACAGCTCGGCTGTAAGCCGGCATTCTATAGGCAGCCTAACTCATCTGTTTTACTCACATCAGAAAAAGTAGAATATCTTCGTTTTCAAGAAATCGGTCTGTCAAATTTTGAACTAAAGCATCGCTGCACGGGAAAAATAATGTGGTTCTGATATCAGCTTCATTTGCATGGATATGCATGGCTTTTTTGACGTTTTTCGAAAAGACTTAGTTGCAATTAAATAGTTTCTAAGCAAATTTACAATTTGACCAAATATCCCGTAACAGCTACGAATTACGGGGATTGACATCGAAACTTTCCATCTATATTTTCAGGTCGTTTCAAAGAGAAAGCATGGCCATCATTATCTCCTCTTAAAGGTAAAGATGATTTCTATACTGCTGTTCAAATCCAAACAAAGCAGTACAGTACTTCACTATGTAAAGAACCATTTTGGAATAATTGAAGGTAACGGGATATTTGAAATATTTCAATAGAATACGCGTTAATTTTCCTTCAATATACTCGCGCCCCTCGAATTAATTTAATTGTCCTTAGAGTTGCTCACTCATTCCATCTTGAAGGAGACTATGCAAATGCATAAAGTCTAGTTGTGATAAGAAATTGAATTTTTATTGTGTCAGGACTCAGTCTTAACCAACAAAGTAGTTTGAAAAATGTGTGAGAGATAAAGGAAAAAATCTCGTCCAAAAATGCAAAAAGTCGAAATTCCAAAATGAAAAGAATTAAATTGTGAATAAAAACTTGAAAGAAGCTAAATTATAAAAGCCAATGCCATTAAATATTTCAATATTTTCCTTTTTTTTATTTTTTGATAGCATTTTATTATAAAAACTATAAAAGTCACACGACACATGTGACATATACTATTCTATATTTCTTTCTCACTTTTTAAGTGATTGTAATAGTACACATAATCCCTAAAGAATATATAGGAAGCCTTTTCAATTCAACTTTATAGAAAATATTATGTAAATTGAACAAATTGAAAATAAGGATGAAAATTGAGGGTCGAAATAAAGAAAACTTGTTTGTGGTTTTACTAGAATAGTCGGCTTTCCTTGTATTAATTTAGCTTGGATGCCTCAAGCTGTCTATATCTATTGAGGTTCGTTTGCAATTCACGCCAATAACCAAACAATTTAAATAATCCCTGAAATAATTCAAAAGGATAGTAAAATCGACAAGGGTGGTTCTCTATATAACCTTCATTCCATTCAATTTATGAAAACCACAGACAGGAATTATTTATTATTATTTTTATATATATATTTATTTTTCGTCATCTCTGAGCTAAGAAGGTTCTTTATTCCGCCTGAAGGTAAAGACTGTTGATTTGTTCAATAGATGAACTTTTTGGTTCCGGTGTATGTAGCATACATCTGTCCTTTTATGATCGAAAATTGAATTCACTCAAAATTTACATATTCAATCAAAGCAAGAAATCTTATGGAAATTTTTCTTGACAATTCTTTATATTTATTTTCATAGGTCTTGGAAAAATTGAGCTTATCAGCTGAGTTTATCGAAAAAAAAGGAGTTTTTAGAGGACTAAGAAAAGATATTAGCAACAATTGACAAGAAAATTTGAAGCTTTTTATGCAGTTTTTTGGCTTTGCAAGAAAAATACATTTTAAATGGCTTGGAACCTAAGAGAACCAAAAAGCTTAAAAATTGAGTAATGGTTTGCACTAGTCAAAATTTTGGTAAAATATTTTGCCACAGGAAACAATATGTACATGAATTGTTTTGATTAAATTCCATAAACACTTTTGTTCACCAAGCGGATTAGAATAATAATCTTTCTTTTGTTTTTTACCCTGCCAGTAGTTTTACTTGTAAACAGTTTGACAACTCTTAATAAATTCTAAAGAATTTTGACAGGAAACAAATTCAAAGTGGTATCATAAAACGGATTTTACTGGCGAGTTTTCCGCCCTTGGCTTTTTTTTTATCAAGCCTGAAATATTCGATTTTCTGTCAAAGAAATTAAGCACATATGTAGCTCTCGTTTTATTATTTACATAACCTTATATTATACTCTATTTTAATTAATTATCATATTTTCACTGGCAAAGCTAACCCTTAATCGAACCATTTTTTGTCATGTTGCAGGAAAAAATTATTTTATTTTTCTGCTTTAAAATAAAATAGATTTTAGGATGTTTCAAATCAAGCAGACCATGAATTAAGTTTAACTGCTTAAAATTTTGATAGTTTTTAGCTCTGTTAATAACGGTTACTTAGCACACTGGGGTATCTGACACTCCAGCCAATTTTATCCGTCAATTTCAAGTATTTTAATATAAGTAAAGTGATCTTTAAGCAATATTTGCCTATAGAGAAATGATTACCTCTAATCTTTGGCGGTATTGGGATGACGCCTTTTCAATTAGTCCCTCTACAGTAATGATCAACATTTATTTGAACTTGATTGGATGAATAGAAAAGATTTTATTAACAATTGAAGGTTTTTGAGCAAGCTAATAGTAGGAATATAAAAATGACACTAAAGCTGTCAAAGGTGCATATTAGTATACAAGGATATTACTAAAAGAAGTATTTTTTCTCTTAAGCATTATGCATTTTTTTCATCGTACCTAAATATTTCCCCCAAAGGTGGCAACTTAATTCTAGGCTTAAATTTAAAAACAAAAACAAAAACAATTTATTATGCATTAACTAGGTATTCTTTTGTTTTTTCTTTATCCTACGAAATTCTAAAGGACTTTGACTGCCTAATGTCTGCAATTTTTTATTTTTCTTACAATTAGTATATTTCAGTGCAAAGGGCTACTTCTTTTAAAATTAAACAAAAACCGCTGTGAAAGTCGGTTCAAATTATTTTGCTTTTGTTGATTTTCTTCCTTTTTTTGCATCGGTTACATAACTCCTGAAATTTCCTATTAAGTAGCATAATTTCAATTTAACTAAACTTAAAGGACATAGCATAAAAACTTAAAAAGTAAATAAATCTTTCACTGACATCAGTAAAACAAATAAAAACTAATAAACTCTTAACTGCCTTAAATGGCTTAAAATTGAAAGTTTTTTTTTCTTGTTTTATTTTTTTTTTTTTTAAATTTTAATCAGTTTTGCTTTTAATTAGGGATAATTTTAGGTGCTACAAAAAACATTTTTCGGATATACCTGATATTAATTCGACAATAACTCCAAGAATTTTCTAATTAAAATAAAAGAAAAATGAAAAGGGCTAAAATAGCCGCCCTCTTTATTATTTTAGTAGTCCTATTGTAAATATTAAAAGTACCCAGCATACTTATATAAAGGATAAAATAAACTCAAGTCTATGTCTTACCTTTGTAATACACCATTCCTCCCGGTGATTTTAACCTGTCGGCTAAAGCTATAGAAGAAAATTTATACAAACAAAACCCCCGGAAGTAACCCTATTATGACAAAGGGCAATCATGTGAACTAAACTCGGAAACGGCATACTCAAATACACCACAGGAGAGTGCGATTGATTGCCGATTCTGTCTGCAAAAAAGGGTAGTATGACGTTAAAATTAAAGGAAGTAAAGGAGGGGTGAATTTTACTTTAGCCGCCATTTTAATACATGCGCAATTTCACTTACTAATATTCAGGTGGCGTCTTACAAACACATTTGTTATTTTAAACATATATATATATATACCTATATTTTTTTTTTCTCGTTAATTTTAAATGTTTCAATAATTAAATTAATAATTTAATTAATAAATATTTATAACTTCTGAATTTATTTAAGCTGTTACCTTACTTAAAAAAAGAAAGGATTTATATATACATTTAAAATAAAACTGAAATGAAAACTTGCCACTGAACTCACCCTTAGTGACACGACTGCTCAGTTTAGTTTCGTTTTTCTCCAGTCGTGCATTGTGTCTTCGTCGTGTATTTTTGTGTACATCTGTGGCATTGCTAGGTCCTTGCAAAAATGATAAAAAACTAGGTAAAAATTAATAAAATATCTTTTATATTAAATATATTTTAAGGACCTAGACTCATTTTGTCTTTTCATTGAAAAAATTAATTTAAAAAATACGTTTGTGTGGTCTCAAACAATTCAGAAAGTGCTTGTTGTCATTTTTTATTGTATAGTGTGTGCGTGTATTGCAAAAAATTTTTTATTCTGTTAATGTGATCAGCTGTGTATAAATTTATATATATATTATTTAAGTGTTTGTTTAGTTTTTTTTTTTCTTTTCTTTTTGTTTTTTTCTTTTTTAGTTTCATTAAACACATTCATAATAGCTAAGGCTCCAAGCTTTAGCGGGTTAAAAGATGCTATCAGGTGCCAATACTTTATGGAGGACATAACACTTTTAACATTTCTAAACAGGTGAGAATTTACTACTAGATTTGAGACCTTTTTCTTTTTAGTTTTATTTTGTCTCACTCTTTGTATTTGTATTTTAAAATTATTTTTAGCTTTTTAAAATTTATTTAAATATAGGAAATATCCTATATGTAAAATAAATTAAGAATTAACGTTCATTCTTTATATTTTTTCTGATCTTATAAAATAATGTCCATTTACTATCAAGATATTTTTTAATATCAATTTTCTTCAGTTAGCTATAAATATTTGAGTTCATTTAGGAAGAAATGCTAATTAAAATTCACCCTTGGCTAAAACTTGTAGTAAGTAGCTTTTCCTTACTATACAAAATAAAATTTCTTAAATTTACTCAAATTGAAACTGATTCCATCACAAAAAAATCCTTCAAGGTTTTATTATATTCAAATCTTTTATATTTCACCCAAAAAAGTTGTTGAAATATTTTATGTAAAATTATTTCTTTGTTATATTTATTATAGGGCGTTTTTCCTGGTAATTACAGCAAACCCAACGGATTACTACCCAATGCCAATTACAAATGCTTAAAATACTTAACTTGTGGTCAACTTCAAGATATTTTTATAAGAGCAATATTTGCGTTACTTACCACTTGTTATTTTTCCCCTCATTATATAATAACTTATGGGAGCTAATATTACATGGTCTTCTGCAAGAATAATTTTTTATTATTTTCCTTTAGTGCAATTAAAGTTTTATTGTAAAATCAACAAATAATAATGTTATTCAGTACAAGAAAGGATAATAATAAAAGAAGAAGCAGTAGCGAAGTTTTCTAAGAAATAATAGCATGAAGTCCTTATTGAAGGCGGTAGTTTACATTTTTATTTAAGCATTTATTTATTTTTCACTTTAATTGAAGTTTAAAAGCACTCATACATTGGCCACCGACACATGAGGTTGACTGATGCTATGATTTTTTCTGATAAGAGAAAATAAGGAAAGAGCTTCGAAATTTCTAAAACTTTTCCAAACAATTTTGTGCCTCTCTTTTGACATATTTATTACTAATACATTTTTATTTATTTCTAGTATAGTACACTGAAAAAAATAAATTGGGATGGTAAAAAACATGGTGGCAAGTAGATATTTTTGATTGTTGAGTATGTGATTTTCTTACCTTAAGACACTGCTGAATTCTTGTTTCAAGTTTTTTTTTCTCCATATCCAACAACCGAAAATATTAAGCTCAAGCAAATAACGTCTTACACTAAATTATGCATGTTTTAATTCAAGAAAATATAGCTTTGATTCAAAGTAAGAAATGTATTATCATCATGGGAATATTTAGTTTATGCAAGTACGTTTGAGATTTGAATCATGATTTTAAAGACATTGATTGAAGCTTTTTTTCTCAAGGGGGAATTAAATATTTTGTTAAAACAAGTATTTCTATTAATGCTGAAAGGAGTATAAAGTTTTGAAACTAAATTATTTCCATCGACATACAACCAAACAAACAGACAATAAACAACAAACAATGAAGTAAACAAAAGAAAAAATACTTACTCCAACCATTCCTAAAATTCCTAAAATTCCTAAAATTCTTAAAATACATAAAATTTATATACTTACCTTTAACCTATGCCCGTGATATAGCTTAAAGTTTTTGGAAAAATTCAAAAGTATTTATATCCTTCTTTTATTGCAAAAGCGTGAATTATATGAAGTTTAATTTTCCCATATGAAAAACACCGCACTCAACACCACTAAAACGTTATGTATATATAAATGTACCCACACCTCAGCTAAAAAATAATAATATAACAAAACTCTGAATATCACCACACTGCAATCAAGTGTCACTAAAAAGGTAAACTTTTAAGCCATCATTTTATCAAACCATGATAATAATTACTTCATTGAAGTAAAAAATTATTTCGTAGTTTGGTAAAGATATTTAGAGTATTTATTTCCTAAAAACAAGTATCGAGTTATTAGACTACATACTACTCTACCTACACTGTAAAAATACAAAAACTATACTTCATATATGTGGCGCAGTAAATAATCAATCCCATATTTCTATCCAGAAAAAAAAACAAAAAAAGAGCAAAAGCTTGAATGCAAGCAATTTTTTGTTGTAATTATCATTTTTCATTACGTTCTTCAGAACGTGAACGAAAAACTAACTGAAATTGTATGACGTCCACTTTTGTTCTCACTTGCGTTATGATCTTTGTTTAAATATGCTAGGAAAGAGCTGGGGACTGAAGCCTCCAATAGTTCTAATGTTTCAATGAACCGCAAATATTTAATAAACTTATGGTATAGTATGTTGTGCCAGAAAATTGCGAAAAATTGGCATGGTTACTTTTACTAATCGTACAAAGATTAGACAGCTGGTTCGTAGTGGAGGCTTTGGGAATTTTCAGCTTCTATTGCAGCACACATTTTTCTTAAAATAAAACCAGACACAAAATTATTCAATTTGGGATGCCATACTGACTTGATATTAAAGACAGACCCCATGAAGAAAATTACAGACTTTAATGAAAAATTCTATAAATTTAGTTGAAAAAAAGTTTGAAAGGAGGTTGAATATCTTCCAAAATGTGTTCGTATTTGGTGTAATTTGGATCTAAAACAGATTTTGCTAATTGGAGCTAAAGTTGATTGTTCAGTTCAGGTTTTTCGTCAAATGGGAACCATAAAAATTGAGGCATTTATCACTTAACATAATTTCTAAAAAGAAATTGAAGGACAACCACATACTCAATATTGAAACTTTACCGAGGATAACGACAACACACACATTTACATACAAAAAAAAAATACTAGCATTCTCAAAGAAACCAAATTAGAATCTTTTCCACTTCTGATCATAAAAGAATAAAGAGAAATAAAGAAGGAGACTGATTGGTATGAAGAGTGTAAAAAACTGTAAAAGAGCCAATCTCCAATCATTTCTAATCGATCTTCATATTCCTGGAGTTTTCGAAGTGAACGAAAATAATGTAAGGCTTCTTATCTGGAGCGTGAGTCCTTTGATATTTTAACATGATTTATCAGATTTTTAATAAATATTTTTACAATATTGAGAGGAATGTTATAAATTAGTGTAAATTTTGACGAGTAGTTAATTAGACACCATTTGGCATTATTTTTGCATGCATTATATTCATCTTGAGTGTAGATTATCTCTCTTTTACAAGCTGTCATCGGGATAGGCTTAAAGAGATTAAGACAATGACACAAGATCTTAAAACATATAGTTTTCCATGGCAGATCTGTCGGGAGCATAGGAAGAATAGGAGAAATTAATTAGGAAAAAGTCTCATTTAGAACCGGATAATCCTCATTTTGTTTTTTTTTAAGCTTCAACTTTATCTTCAAGTTCAACGAAGGTTGAATACATTTTTCTTCAGTTTCTCATCAATTATATACAAGTACGTATGGCTTACAAAAGACCCTAAGCTATTTACTCATTTCATTTCCATTCCATCTCGTTTTTTGTTTATAATGACGAAGTACTAGGACAAGTAATTCGTATAAGAATACCATAAATTGAACAATTCAACCCCGATAATAAGATACTTTATATATTTCAGGGGTTACTTAGTTTATTTATTTTTGTTGAACCCTTAGAACCTTGAAAAACGAGGGTTACAAATTTTTGGTTTTTAAATGTTACATGTCTTTTGCAATACAAGTGAAGAATTTTTAATACATTGATTTTGCTCTGATTAAAGTGTGATATTAAATCTTAATATAAATATGTACATGTATTATATTTATGGCACAGGCTGTCATACACCTCCAAAGATTCAAAAATTTGAAGGAAATGAATGATGACCCACTTTAATTGCAAATTCGTATACAATGCAACATATGTCCTGAAATAAAATTGGGAAGATTCCCCCTTTTCAAAATGAAATCATACAACTTCTGGATAATCCTTAGGTGCTGTGTCAAATGTATGTACATATTTAGCAGTTAGTTTTTAATTTAGATTTGAAATGTGTCAGAAATCTATGGTAAATTTTATACAATACCGGAAAATAATTAATTTCGTCTATTTGATGAATTTCAAATTGATCGGAAATTGAAATATGTTTGAAAATAGCAAAATGTTGTGTTATATTTTATACATTTTTGCAATAATTGGAATTCAGTTTTTATTAAATAAAACTATATGAACTTTTTGTGGGAATATTTTATTTTGTTGTTTAAAAAATTAATTTTTTATTATTAATATTATCTAATAGAATAAATTTTAAAAACTTTTAACAAATACAACTTTCAACAATACAGAGAAAAATATTAATTAAAACGAAAACTAAAGAAACTCCATACAAAAGTTGAAACTTTAGTATTTTATTATTCAAATTTGGTAATTGTAATCTGAAAATTTTTTTATTATTTATTGTTATAAAAAGTGTTTTACATCATATTCCCAGTCAAATTTATCTTTATGTTCACAATGAATTAGTGTGAAATCAATTCTTAAAAGAGAGGATTCGAAAAATTACTCAAAAGTTTATCTCTATACTGCAATGAATTTTTATCTAATCCTTGAGATTGCAAAACTAAAGTTTCTAATCAACATTTTAGTAATATTTTGGAAATTTCATAAAAAAATTGAAGTATTAGTAATTCAAAATTAGCAATCTGGCCAATAAAAATGCACCATGAGGCACACAGTTTCTCATTTCCTGGTAGCAGTTCATAGGCGAGGAGGTGTTTCGTCGTCTACTTAATCTACTCGACATCAAAGGAGTATGAAGATGCTTCTTTATGCTTTCAATTTGATCTAATCCCGTTTGCTGTTTTTTCACAAAATCCTTCGTAAAACACTAATAAAACCAAGTGCAAATATTAAGCAGCTTAAGGTCCAGCTTAAATACTTCGGTATTTTAACAATATTTTCCAATAGGATAAGTGTAATAGTTTGGACCAAAACATTGAATTGAATTTCGCGGCTCCACTGGGCGTTCCTAGTCTTAGTATAAACCAAGTGAAATCGTATTCTATATACGATCTCCTTGCATTTAGTCTCACTCTTCGTGGATTCAATTAACAAACTAAAAATCGAATATACGGGAGCTTAAAGTCTCTTACTTTCGTTTTGATAAGAAGGTGGATAATAACTTCACTAAAATTTTAAATATGGCTAGAGATATTGGAATAAGTTTCCAGGACAATAAATCTATCTCAAAACCATAGTAGATTTTTTATTTTTCATATTTGATCATAGTCCTCCTACTATAATAACTACTAGAACTACTATAAATTCGCTATTATTAATATCCTTCGAGTTATTTAGGATTAATAAAATGAAAACAATTTTCATAACATTAACAGTTAGCATTATCTTTAAATTACAAAATTAACCATTATATATAAATCTCTATAAAACAAGGATCTAAAATTTTTGTGGGGTTCTAATCAAAAAGGATAATTTTATCCACAATGATGACAACAAACTAGGTAATCTAAGCGGATAGATTCACATGGTGACAGAAGTTGTATCACCCAGATAACATTTATCAGTTTATATTCTCGTTCAAGAGGTTTATCCCAAATAAATTATGTATATACATGTGTAAATATATATATATATATATATATATATATATGAATATGTATATAAATACATAGATAATATAGATATAAATACTGTTTTGCCTTCCGTCATGATAATTTTGAAGGCTTACACATTTATATTAAACATTGATACGAAGAGAATTTATTAGAGGAAATGTAACCAACACATGTCATTGTTGAAATAATTTAAATCAAACGTTTTTAGATACAAAAAATCAAGAGTAGATTTAGAAACCAAGCGAAAACTTTCTCAAATATAATAAATATAATAATAGGTGGTTATCCCATTTGCCATATAGTATTAGGTACTACCCATCTAATAAAATTAACATAGAGTAAAATTTAAATAGAATTTCAATGAATTCTAGGCAGCAAACAGGCTTCACATACGCCCATTTAAGCTCACATAACCTCCTTTTTTAATTTATTTTCAGAAAAGAGTATATTTTAGACGTCTGTTAGCCGTTACGTACAGTGTTAAAAGTGTGAGATTGAAGCCCTTGAATTAACCAAAATTCTGAGAGCTAAGAAATTCTCCTCATACCTTTTTCGAAAATTTAAGCATTAGTTAACAAATATTATATACATATGTATTTAGGATGTCATTCAAAGTTGTCTGTGTATGCAAGTATTTTTGTGCTACTGTATTATAAAAGTTAGGGAAGAGATTTTAGGTTAAAAATAAATGACAGGAATGACATATATACAATATGACATTCGTAATTTAGTAAATGCTTGCTTTTAGGGATGAAATATTTCTCATTTCCTAATTTAAGGAAACCTTTTTAACTTCTGGTAATAGGAAACTAGGGTAAGGCAAATCAATTTTGTGTAAAGTTTATTATAAATTATTTGATTTCGATTTTATTTTTACTTTCATTTTTTTTTATATGGAATCTTGTATGTTAACACAAATGTAAATAAGAAATGAAAAGGAAACATTTAGATACTAAATTAAGATGATTTTCAGATATTTTTCTTTGGATCAAAAAGACTGTAAATGATGTTTGAGAGTACAAAGGAAGTTTTACATAAATTTTAATGATTGTTTATTAAAATAATGAAACTTTCTTGATTTTATTTATTAAATTTTCAGCTTTTATTCAATATAAATTATGCAGCTATAACGAAATTTAAAAAATATATGTTTTTCTTACTTATATCTAAAACATATCAGAAGAAGAATTCTTGGTTCCTATTTTTCTGAATATTTGGAATTACTTTAATTTTCGATCAATTTTTAAAAAAAGAAGATTTTATTCTATTTTGAACTTAATATGAGCTAAAATTCTACTAATTGTTGCCAGATTTGAGTATGAAATCTATAAATCTCACATCTAAAATAGTATTTTTTACTAAAACTTTAGTTTAGTAATTTTGAAAACTACTGTTGTTGTTTGTAGCAAACAAGAATTTGCAATGAAACTCGCTGGCTATCATAAATTATTTTGACCTCATGTAAATTTACCTAAAATTTTATCTCTGTATTGTCACAAGTTATTTTGTATTTTTTTTACAAAAGACAAGAAAAAAAAACTAATTTTAAATTAGTTCAATTCTATTTGTTAAGGGTAAACCTTATGTCAAAAGTATAGCCTGTTTTAAACCTTTTGAGGATACATAAGTCTCGAATCTTTATCTAGAAGCTGAAAGGATGTTAACCAAAAAATCAAATTTTTCAGGTTCGAGAGAATGAAAGGTGTTTGATGAAAGGTCGTATTTTTCAGGTCATTGAAGCTGAAAATGTATATTCATATATATATATGTATACATTATACATTTTCGAGTAAAAAAAGCTCTGACTTATGTTTATTTCTTTGTTAGTAGAAAACAAAGGATTAAAAATGTTCTTTAGATCAGGTCCAAGAGATTGAAAGACGGCTAAGAATTTTCGACTGGGGAAAACTTTTCTGTTTTTCCCTAGGTATGCCAAACATATAAACATAAGCTTACAGAGGGGTTAATTGACATATGATGTCAAAACAACTGTCATAATAAATATTGAATCGGCTAAAATAGATTTCTAATAATGTTTTAGTAAATTGATTAAATAAGATATTAAGAGACAAAATAATATGATATTTTTGTTTTTTTATGTTGCACAACCTGAAAATCTACAATAAACTTTCAATTTTCCCTCTATACACACCGTTTCCAACAATCTATATAAACGATTCCTTATACAAACTTTGTTTCCGTGTGTAGTAGGTGAATAATATTTTATTTTTATTCGTTTCCTTTTACCACATTATACTTTCTTTATTTATTATTAATTTTTTTATATATTTTAACACAAAGCAGAACATTTATTCAATTTCTACTCAATTCACAATTTCAAATTTCCAGGCTCACCTAGTTTCCCGTTTGAATATTACGTTATTAACAAATTTTTTTAAATATACTCCCAAGAGTTATAACACTATTGGTTCCAACCTAGTCCCGAGGTAAATTTCCTAATTTAGAAAAAAAATTTTTAATAACACTTGGGCTTTATTTGTTTTGTCAATTTCTGTTAAATACTAAAACTTTTTTACCTAAAAGTTTTTCAATAACACAAATTGCTTTGTGCATAAATTTCGAGAGCTAAAAATGTCAATTTCTGTTGACAGAGGTGAATCATGTGAATTTCTAAGTAAGAAATAATAAACTAAAAACTTTTAATTACTTCTATAGCGTTTAGTTAACGGAAGTAAAAGTATTTCATGGTTCGATATAATTTCCTGTAAAACTTTGATTCAGATATTACTTTTTATTATAATTGAATTTTGTTCAAAAAAACTAAAAAAACAATTAAGCCTACTATAAAAAATTATATAGTTTATTGAAACAACTTTACTATAGTTGAAAAACTCAGCACATTCATAAAAGTTTTAGCCATAGTTTTGCCAGAATTCACAAAATTATGATTTTAATTGAAAATTGTTGAAATTTATTTAAAAAATTTTTGAGAAATTTATGTAGGTTTTATGTAGGTTTTTACTTTAAATTTTATTGCTGATAAAACTGGTTTAGATGTGAAACACGGAAACAGGCAAGATTTTGAATTTAATGTTGTTTAGTCCAGGGACCCGAAGTTTTACTTTCTGACATTTTTCCGGTTAAATATTTTACATAAAAAAACGATATGTAAGATTTATCCTTTACAGGTTTTTATTGATTATGGAGTAACTTTTGGACAATTGCACCATTTCACCAGGTTAAAGTTCATATCCCTTAAAATTTTACGGTGTAAGAGTTTCAGTGTGCCCCAATACATGGAAAAGACGAAGCAAGCAAATGTCAAGTACAATAACAATTTTTCTAAGCTAAAATAAATATAGGCTTTTCAATTTCAAGTTTTATTACACATTATTATAGTGGTGGTGTTAAATTTTATCGAATATAGTACCGAATGTCAATGAAAAATCAAACCTTTTTATATTTAAATCAAAGCTACATTAAAAACTATAAGCATTTACAAAACTTAACCTCTCTTATTTATCAATTTACCAACCAACAAACTAAAAGAGGAACAAAAATTAATTCCTTAAAATATTATGCACCCCTTTCGTATTCTATGAAATCAAATAAAAATCTATATCCAAAAATGAAGACAAATTATTATCAACAGAAAAATATTGAAGCTTAGAATAATAATCGTTTATAAATAGTAAATTAGACCAATTTATATCGATCCATTAATCAGTTTCCATATCAAAATCACAATAGTCAAAAGTAGCTGACAAATAAGATACACTCGTAATATTCAAAAATATATAAAGGGATATGCTATCATAGTTAGCAACATTTAAGATGGTAATACCCAAAAAAATCGTTATTAAATTGGTAGCTCATAGATTTGTCGAAAATAAGATTCAAAGCTTTTCCAGAATTAGAACGCAATAAAGATTTTAATCTCTCCCCTACTAGCAAACATGACATTGCTTAAATAATATTGAATAAAGGGATGATTTATTATATCAATAGAAATGCGTTGCCGTTTAGAAAATCTTATGTCCAAGTATATAAGAAGGCAAGCTCTTTTAATTGGAAATTGACATAAAACTACATCGTCTTTTAGAAATTTAACCCCAAACTAACGATAAGTGAACAAGATACGAAAACTTCCTTTTGACTGAAAAAATATTGCTTGATATCTATTCTTTTTTCCTTTTTGCTTTTTTTCTTTTGCCTTTAATTTATATCTATAGAAGCAGAAAACGATTTTGGAATTCTATAAGAGATTCTCTTGTTATAGACTTTAGGGAAGTTTTCCTTAATTTATTCTATAAATAGAGATGACTGAATTTAAATGTTAGAGCTGAAATATTTTCCGGAAGATTTTTGAATAAAATAAGCAACCCATATCGAAATTTTGCTTATATTTTGTACACCTGCAACTGGATAAAATCATACAAATTGTAATAAAAGTCAATCTTAAAAGTAAACGAAAAAAAAAGCAGGCTAAAGTTAAAGTTATTAATTTCAAGTTTCTACTGTTTTTTCAAACTAAAAAAAATCATGTACTCATTTATTCCAAATATTTTTGAGTAATCATAATGAAAAGTTTGGAAAGAGCCTTTGTAATAATTTTAAATTAAAATAAAACAAATAGTACTTTGAAAAAAACAAAAACCTGAAGGCATTCAATTTAATATTTTATAAAGCTTTGATAAAGCTTTGCCCAATTTTTAGGCAAAAGAAAAAGTCTAAAACTTTTAGAAAAACAGGAAAATTATTTATTTGACAAAATTAATATTTATCTTGTGATGCCTGGGACTCACTAGCGCTTAGCGGCACAAAATTTAATGCTAAATGCTAATGAGTCCATTAGTCTCCACTGATGTTCCACTCCACTGGTATATTTAAAAAAACTCTCCATTTTTACTGTGCAAAGTCGTCTCCACACGCTAAGCGCTAGTGAGTCCCAGGCATGAATGCATTTTAAAATTATTGTCAATGCAAATTTGCTACTTGTAAAACAGGGCAATGGCATCCTGAGAGAGGTTGTGAGCTTTCATTGTGGCGGGGTGACAGATCTTAAAACAGACTTTCCTAGGCTAACCTATATTCATGACAGCCATAGCGCGCTTGCATTAACGCCAATAATGTGCTGGAAGCCATGGGGCTCGAAAAAGTAGTTTTATATTTCACTTTAAAGTTGAAAAGTGAAATAAATTGTAGTAGTTTGTAGATCAAGTAGGCCATGAATTAAGTTTTTATCTGTTTGATAATTTTGCAGTTGTTAGTTCAAAGTTCAATAGTCCTTTTATGACATCTATTAATTTTCTGAAAGATGATGGATTAAAGCACAACAGAGCTGGAAGAAAATTGATAAGCTATATTAGGCCAATTTTCCTTTTAGGAATCTGAATATAACTTATTCTTTAATTTGATTCCTTGTATAATTGATAAAGATTAGTAAATGCTATCCAAGGCATAAAAAGCAATATATATGTATTTGTTTTTGCTCATAGATAATGTTTGCCATTGTAAAAATCACTATCAAACTTTAGATTATATAAAAATACGGCTTTTGGCCAAATATTACTATAGAACACCAACACCAATCAAATTTACCAAAAATATTAAATTATTTTTTTTTTAAATTTAAAATCTCAGTTAAAGTGCAGAAAAGATTTTTAAATTTCAAAGATATTTTTATTGTTGGTTAGATATGGAACCGGCAAAATAAAATTCAATAGTATTTTATTTGAATTTTCAGCTGTTAGTGTATGCATCCTAAATGAAAACCAACAAGTTCTCAATTTTTGGTTGCATTCCTGTGTGGTGTACAAAACATTCAGAAATTTTAATTAAAACATTGGCAAAAGCATTCGATTTCCCTTCTAAATGTGTTAACTCTATGCCACTTTTAAAAGCAATATCAAAGGAAGAGAGATTCTTTTTTTTGGTTTTCAATTTAGATAGAAACAAATCTAAAAGTTCTCTAATGAATATTAGTAACGAAAAATTGAAAAAGGCTTAAAGATAATTGCTTTAGAGATTAGAGAAGATTTATAAAAGATTACAAAAGAAGAAAGACAAATGGCTGGTTTCACAATTCATAGTTAATTTGTAGATTAGTTAATCATCAGTTATTTTAAGGATATATTTATCAGGGAAGCTGAAGCCAGCTCTCCTGGCTAAAATGTGAGACTACATATTAAACCTAATGAAAATACATAAATTCACATTTTTATTACTATGCTTTAAAATGAAAGTGTAAATTAAAATACACTTAAAATGAAATTTTTTTCTACATTCGGGTCAGTGTTAGTACTTTGAAACTGGCCGTAAATATTTAAATTTAAAAAATTCATCTATTTTCTGCTGTCATAGTTTGATCCCCACTTTGCTTTTTGCAAGAAGCTGGCTTCTTGAAAAGTGATTAATGGAACTGTTAGAATAAACTTTACTTAAGTTGGCTTGAAGGTGCCAATAAAACATTTCTCAAGTTTTCTACTTTTTGTTTCTTTTATAGTATTATTACTACTGACACATATTTGTTGATCCTATCAAGAATAAAGAAAAAGTCTTAAATATAAAAACAAAAAACATCCTCTTAAGCTTGATTTTAGTTTAAAATCAATAATTAACTGTAAAATTATTTTGAAAATTCTAATGAACAGTTTTATACTCCAATTAAAAGTTCCTTTTCTGCTTTTTATACAAAAGAACAAACAACTTCTATTCAATCCTTCCCAATTTGAACTTATTGTTATTATTTTAAAATATTTTTCTTTTTCCTAGATATTCATACACTTAACAACTTTCTCTTCCTTCGTACGGAATTGTACTTTCCGTTGGAAAGGGCTTCTATCGATCCAGTTGAAAAACAAAAGATGCATTTGAAAAAAATGAAGTGCTTCTGGAATCCTTTGGTAATGTTTCTGATTTTGGTTCTCGCTTCAACATCATATGCTATAACAGAGAAACTTTCACCAGGTAAGTCTTTGTGAAACTTTTAAAAAATCTAAACAAGAAAACAATTTAATTTTGATTTAATATAATAAGAAACTAAACAAAATTGTTTCAATGCAGCATATCACAAGCAATCTTAGAATTTCTCTTTATTTATTATTTTTAATAAAGAAATTGTAAAACTACTGAGAAAAAATTCTAAACCAAAAAATATTTACTATTAGAATTTTTTATAATTTGTAATTTTTAAAGTTATGTTTTTGATGTAGATGTTAAAAGAATTTTTTTGTGGAATTTTTTCGGATATCACTGAAAAACGAACCTTTAAATAATTCCAAGGCAAACATAGATAAATTTAATAATTAGATTATTTCAGATATACAACCAAATCTCTTTTTTTTACAAGGCTTCTTAAAGCCTTTCATTGTAAAATTCAAAATATGTTATGTACTTTCTCAAAGACTTGGACGTCTGTTGTACTTGGATTACGCTCAAAATATCAGAAAATCTTTAATATATATTGTTAATGGTTGTTTTTCCTGAATTCCTAGTCCCATGTTTAGATCAATCTATAAGAAAATACTCGATACATATGTCCTAAACTTTAGGTTTTTGGTAATTAAAAGGCTGGAGTGTTACCCATGCCAGTACAAATCAGATTAATGGTAAAAGCTTATGATCGTTAAAATTTTTTCTATTTTAAAAATCTTTGAAATACTTTTCTAAGAATAATGAATAATCCAAAAAATTGTTTACTATAAAACCAATATATCAAATATTCAATATCAGAACCAAGGATAGCAATAATATTGTAAAACATTTAACAAAAAACACCCAAAATTAAGATTCACAATTTTCAATTAAATATTAATAAAATTCAAAATCAGCAGCTGCCAAATGAGAAAGATGGTTTTTTTAAGAAAGATAATTACTATCTTAATGCGAGGTTTTTTTAATCTTCATTTTAATTTGGCACGCAATACGGAAATTAAGGATAAAATATTATGGGGGGAAAAAGCTACTTATTATTCTTTTCCATTTCATTTATCATAAAGTATTCTTAGAGATTATTAATACTGTAACACACCCTCGACGATATTTTGCTGATTTTTAAAATTAAAAATTTTCTAAGCTTGCATTATAATTAGGACAAAGAAATAAAAATGTGTCATATGTATATCGATATTTTTCGTTATATTATATAAATTATGATTTCTATCACATTTTTAAACTTTTTTTTCTTTCCATAATTTTAGTTTTTTATACACCTACACCCTTTAATAATATTTTATAAAAATACTATAAGAAAGTTTTTTAAAACCTTTAAAAAATCGATAATGTTAAAATGTATGAAACAAACAAAAACTTTTTTCAATTGTAATATTATTCTTGAGCCTACTTCACATTTTCTTTCAACAATGTAGTTTTTTATTTCATAAGTGGATAAATATGTTCATAAATTTTTTGGAAAAATTTATTTTACTTTAATAAAGCAAATTTTTTATTTAAAAAAAAAACTATTATTCATATGGTCGTGACTGTAACGATTATGAAATATCAAAAATTTCTCACTCTATAGAAAATTTAATGCTGAATATTTTAATTGAATTGTAAATATTCTGAAATAAAATTTTAAAGTTTATATTTTTCATTTCTCTATAATTTCGAGACTAAATATAACTTTCAAGTATTATTTGTGTGCATTTTACATTTACTTAAATGGGTATTCAAAAAGTGTTGAGTATGTTCATTTGCATTAATTAAAGAATTTTTGGGTTAGAGATATATAAAGTAAATATGAAACTTTATTTCGTTAATTTGCTTGAAATCTGTTCTATAAGTTAGTAAGGGATTTTAATACAAAAGTTTAACTTTTGAACTAGTCTGGGATATCAAAAGTTCTATTTGATTTTATGGTATACTTGTACATGATATCCAAATGATTTTTGATGTAAAGTTGGTAACGAAAAAGAATGTGTACATAGCTAAAAGAAGTTTTTAATTGATATTTGAAATACAATTTAATTTTTTTGTTATTTATGTATAATTATTATTTATGTTTTTATTCTTGATGATCCTTGATAATTGAATTTTGACATTGGGAAAGTTATGGCTCGCATTTGAATCGTGGTTTTTATGTAACGTTCCCTGTATGACGGGATGTATTTGTTTATAACAAATTATAATTTAATTTAATAATTATTATTAAATAAGTCCCTTAGTTGGCAAATGGAAACATAATGTTTTTATTAGATAAAATTTTATATGTACACATGAACTTCAACGTTTTTCTAATTTTGACACCGCCGATTTTATTTTGTTCTCTTAAGAAGCGCAATAAAGTCTTTATTTGAACAAAATTTCTTTTTATAAGGCATCTTTTGACGATATGCAAACAACAAGTAGTGGTTGGGCTTAGATCTGGTAAATGCCATTTCTGAAATTTGTGACACTAAGTATTGTTGTGGTTAGACTGGTCCTGGTGTAACAATAGAAGCTCAATCTTCATCTTATGTAAGTTTTTTTAAAAAGTTAAGTCTTGCTTAGGAATGGGAAGTGTTTCATATGACATTTTTTCTATTGTTAGATTTTGGTGATACATTTTGCACGCAACTTCCATATCAGCTGGCCATTATTTATCACACTTTGTGCTATCCACTACATTGAAGTATAGAAGTAGAACGGTTAACGTTAAAAACCCTTATACCTTATACTTTTCAAAAATTGAAATAATTTTTACAATGAGAGAAGGGTTATTGTATAACATTTTCAGAATGTTTTAACAAAATTTCACGCCGATCGAGACAATACTCTTGTAGTTGTTGATATTTTAGTCTCTCTAATTCTATCCCACTATTTCAGAATTTAAAACGATGTTTTAAAATTCGCTATTTTTACTTTAATGCCTACAAAAAATATAGAAATGACTAAAAAAAATTAATAATGGACGTTAGAGGTAGAGTGCTGGTTTTTGATTTTAGATAATTCTAATAATCACCTGAAGAGGGTAGTCTAGTTAATTAGCTCGAAATGAAGGGTGTTTTTTGACGGTTAGAATAATATAGTTTTATTTATTCTATTAATATAATACAATAATATTTTAAGTATATTTTGTAAAAATCTCATTAAAAAATATTTATAGTTCAATCGTTTGACAGCGAATCATTTTGAAATAAAATTGAATTGCGGGCTCATCTCTGGATTTTGTCAGAAATCAAAAATTCAAATTGATTACTTTAGCTAAGAAGTTTTTCGAGATAATGCTATTGTGTTTTTTTGACTTCCCGGCTTAATAGAACACTTTGAAGCCAAATCACCGTTTTTTGGACAAGCAGAATTCTCCATTTTGTTGTTAACAAATTTTCAATATATATAATATATATAATATATATAATTTATATAAATTATTTATATATAATTTATAATTTATAAATTATATATAGAAAAAGTGTGTGAAATTTGAAATGGATCATTGCAATAGATTTTGAGTTACAGTTGACACTGATACACAAAAAATAAAGTATAAGAAAAAAGCGTTGAAAATTCGTTGTATCACCGTTTTGACGATCTTTTCATGTTAGTTTTTATGGTATTTGGTTAGGATCGACTTTAAATTTTAACATAATAATTTTCAAAATTTATACTCTTATATTTATCGAAAAAGTAAAAAAAAACATACAAGACTACCCTGTAAAATTGACTTTTAACACTCTGTAACACGGCTTAGTAAATGCTTTGCCACGAGCTTATTTCTTGATATTTTTATACAAAAATTTGGAGAATACTAAATAAATATAGTAAAATATATATTTTATGAAAAAGTTCTTAATTTTCAACCGTCATCTCTTATTTAAGCCCCAAATTAAGCTTGCTTAAACGTTAAGGGAGAACTGTTAAATGCCAAGTTTTCTTAATTAGAAGCCTGGAAGTGACAGAAACCCATTTTTAATTTCTAGCTCCCATTGTTGAAATCGGATGTAGGAAATAGCACATTTTGTGTCATAATATGTGACCAATTTTGCCATTTCTTTCTTGGTGCCCTTAGGTACCAATAATACAATGCGATAGTCGTCATCCCTGGTTTTTTTATTTTGCAATGCAGTGTGATATAAAAATTTTTAAGCTCCAGCTTAAAACTTGCACCAGGCTTAGTACCCCTAATGCTAACTCTTTTTTCCTTTTTATATGCCCCATTTTTGTAATTTAAATGTAAGGATACATAACTTTCTTTAAAAAATTTAAGAAAATAAAACTATACTAATTTTATTAGTTCTTTTAGATCAATTTTGGATTAAAATAGCTCCCTCTAAAATGAATTTTACCAGAAATTGAAAAAACTTAGATAAATATTATTTTATGACGGTTTTCAAAATTATAAGTGCCATTAAACTGATTTTCTAATGTTCAATGGCCTTAATTTAATTAAAAGAGAATCACTTTTGTCTATATACATATATATGTATATATACATAAGTATATATGTAAACATTGTAATGCATCCCTTTTACAACCTATTTCTATATTGCTCATAAATTTTTAATTAATTGACCAGATCGAATGTTCTACAAACATTATAAAAACAACATAAACACGCAAAAGGCTTTTAAGTTGGTATCTTTTTTGCGCTATATTAACATAATTCTAACCCCCGGAATTAGGTAAATTACCAAAAATAAATAACTGTTTTTCGATTGGTGGTTATTGCATCATAAAACCAAACCTAAGTGGGGTCTTTCGTTTCCCATTATAAGGATTAAAACACGATTCTTGGTTCTTTTGAATTTATCATATTGATTTTCTGTGCAATAAGGCTTACTTACTTATTCTAAAATATGCAAAAGTCTTTTGTAAGTTTTATATTATTTTTACGTTGTTTTATACATAGTTCCTTTTTTTCTTTTAGTAATATTTTAACATTTGTATTTTAGTGAAGTTAGGCACACCTGTTTTCTAATATAACGATATTGCGGTTTTTATCCACCGATATAAAAGTCCAAATAAAGTTATTTTTATAGTTTACTGCAATTTTGATAAATTTGATCTAGAAATCGTGATGGGAACTTTTCTTGTTTACCTTTTTTACCATTGAAAATGAAATAAAAATATTATTTTGAAAATAATTTCATATACCTTAATAAAATTTATGATGCATTATTGCATGGCAATAAAAATAGTAAAAATGTTTATGAGTTTATGAAAAGTAAAAAAATAAAGAAATGGAAGAAAGATATAACAAACCACAAATAAACTATGGTGAAACTTGAAGTCCAGTTTAAGCATAACCGAAAAAGGCATTAAGTTTAAAATTTGATATTTGACCAAATAAACTTTTGTGGCTTTTACTTCCTTTTTAACCTGGCAGCTCCTAAACAATTTTACTCCATCAGAACTTTATATCTGATTTCTGTTAATCATTCTGATGAACTTGGCTATAATTAAAGTAATAGCTAATTAAATTAGGTGTTTAATAGTTATTTTTGTTGTATGTAAGGAACACAAAATGAAAAAATGTATGAAGTAACCGGAAGGAAAATGTTTAAACGAAAATTAATGTTAATTATAAAGAAAAACAACGCTTAAGCCATAAATGTTTTGGCTTGGTACAGTTGAATTTTTTTTTGTAAAATTACTGTGCTAAAGGAAAAATCATTAAAATGCTAGATAGATAGCTTTTGGGGATTGCGTAAATATGATTTCCTTGTCAACATTCTTAGCCATCTTAGCTTTTTGCTTTAATTACCACTACAATTTTACTAGTCAAGAGGAAATATGAATTGATCACATTCTTATGTATGCCACTTAACTATATTATCCTTTTTATTTCCCAGTTTAGAATAAAATGTAATCTGAAAAGCCCTAATACTTTCACAAAAATCTGTTTTGTTCCTTTTAAAAAGCAAAGTCATTAAATTTTAAAAACACTGAAGCATACTTTTTTTTAGAAAAAAACCTTGGTTTACTTTTGTTTCTCTTTTGGGTGTAACTTTGAGAACAAAATAAGTTTCTTTTCTTTTACTATAGAAAAGTTTGATTCTCAAAATCTCATTTATAGTGTTAAACTTTTGCTTTTCCTTGTAAAAAATAGGTCATAAGCTGAGAAGGTGCAATATTTTTTTCTGTTTAACTGAAATTGATTGAGTGCTCCTCTTTTATTTGTAAAATTTCCTAGTATTCAAGTTATTTTATGGTGTTTTTCTTGGGAAATTATATTTTTTATCTTAATAGCCGTTTCGTAATTTCTCAAACTGATTTAAAACGTCAAATTTTTTAAATTTACTTTTCAAGGGGATGCTTAGCTGTGCTTAAAAGTGAGAAAGCCAAATGAATCTATTTCTCTCTGCATATTATAAGCAATTATTTAATTTAATGATTTAAAAAGAGTCCTTTGTTGTGTTTTATAGTTTGAATTTTTTTTTATCATTATCAATTTATGTCACTTTAGCGAAATCAGTTGCAAAGATTTGGGGCCATATTTTATAAAGATTAAATGGTGGAAAACAGCATATTTTTGTTTTGAACTACTATTTAAAATTGTACTTTAGGTAGCTAAAACAGGCTGTGGCAATAACAAGGTAGCTTTGGATTGATTTGCAAATCTTGACAAGTTCGACAGGGATCATATTTAATATACAGGATTATAATATATGTCCAATCCCTAGATTTGTTGGGCTCAATCCTATTCTACAATCTATCATCTTTATTTCCTATTAAGCTCATCGATCTGAATTTCATTCTTTTGAAAAATATTTTAAGACTTTATTTTTGAAAAACGCTAAATATCGGCTTTTAATTTTTTTTAATTTACATAAAATTTGCTACATCAGAAAATTATTTTTTATCTATCAAAATTTAACATTTCAAATTTTAAAAAGTTTAAGGACACAAGAGCTTTCGTATTTTCTGTTGAAAATCTTAATTAGTAACCAGCATCAATCTTATATTTTTCGACATTTTATCATCAAATATTATGATTCAAAGTGTGCACAGTAAAACTTATAAAGAAAAATTTTCAAATAAATTTAAAATAATCAAATTTTTTCTGGATATTTTATATGTCTAGTTCTACTATTACTCGCCATGATTTAAAGGTGTAGCATCTCTTCTATTACTTCAAAACACAAAGCAATAAATCCTTTTCTGTGTGAATTTTCATTTTTAATGAGTCAAGAACTTAACTCATTTGTGAGGTTCAAATTATCAATAAAATAAAATTTTAATAATATACATATCGAAAAAATTAAAAGAAAAATAATTATTTTCGTTTTGATTGTTAAGTCAGAAAATTAATTCAATATTGCATTCAGTTTTCAGCTAACGAACAGCAAATTTTTACTTATAAAATTACGCTCTTGATATTAAAATAAATGAAATGTCAATCCCTTATTTGAATAATTTTGGTATTTTTCAATATTATATATGAATTAATGAAAGTGTGAGGGGTATTTTCCTAAACACTTTCACAAAAGCTCATATGAGAAATATTCTAAAAATTTTGATGAAAAGGGATAAGATATTCTATATGGCAGATACTGTTTAAAATTCATGTCTCCTTCTTGACTAATATTGCAAGTTAAACCATATTTTCTGACCACTCTTCTGCATAAATTCCTTTTAATGGATATTAAATAACTCAATTTCCTAAAATATTTATCATTAAGGTGAAAATTAAATTCCAAACATTTTCTATGAAAGATAAAACTATTAAATTGATATTTTTTATATGTTTTTAAAGCTTAAACATTATTAATATTATTTTGTGTTTGATAGAAAAATAATAATTAATGCTCAGTTGAAGTTTTTCATTTACAAATTATGAGCTTAAATTTTGGCCTTTACGGTACCAACAACTCTTGAACTAAGATTAAATATTTTGCTAAGTAGAAAAAATATAGGTTTTGTTTTGCTAATCCCTTGTATAAATTTAATGTAACGTCACTACGTTAGCTAATTTCTACATGACATACATACCTTTGAATTATTAATTTGTATTTTATTGCTAAATATTTCCCTTTCGGTTTGCTGAAATGTTAAGTTTTTGAAGCAGTTTTTAAAGAACCTAAATTTTTGGAATAATATATAATTTATGTTATGAAGTGTTAACATATTTAAAAATATTTATCTTCTTTTTGAATTTTTTCAATCATAGTCAGATTTTTTAAAACTAATTTTCTCATTTGTTTGATTGACTAACTTGCATCTCTTTTTTCGTTTGTCGTTCTTTGCTATTTGTATGTAATACACAAAATTCACTCTAAAGCTTTTTCTAAAACGATTCAACTTCATTGACTAACAATAAGTGCTTTTTGTAGTGATTTCCCTCAATGTTTATCGAAAACAGCAACTCCATTTAATAGAATAAATTAAGGCTATATTAGATACCAACAAATGTGCGTCCACTGGCATTTTTATATTTTTGAATAATTTTCTTTTGGTGCTAATTAGCATTTTTGTACAAAGATCATTTCCTTAAGCTTTCCAATTTTTAAATGAATTTGTTGTAAGTTTCGTTAATTTTAATTTTCGTCCGAAGTTTTTACAGCTGAAGTAAACAATTTTCAATATCAATTCTAAAAAACTTAAAAAAGTTACGATGGCTTTGTAACTGCAGATTTTGTGGCGAAAACGATTATTTTATTAGATTTTGTGATTATTCCGCTGAGCTCTGGGTAAAATTAAAGTCATATTCCGATTTTTTGCTCAAACGCGACTCAAATCAACGAAAGCAAATAATGTTACACATTGTTTTCTTTAAAAACTATTTAATAATCTATATCAATAATTTTTAAATGAAGTTATTCTATTCTAAATTTCGGACATCCAAATATGCAAAAATTTTTCACATCATCACATTTTTGAAATTTTTGCAACAATTCTCAAATGTTTTAAACAATCTTATTCAAAATATATCTAAATACCAAAATTTTTACGAAGAATATTTGGAGACTTTTTAAATACCATTTTCAAAGGACTTGCATTGTAAAAATGAACAAATATTTGTTGTTAAATTTTTAATTTAATTATCTGCAAACAAACATAAAAACATTTTAGAGTTATTCAATTTAAAAACTCAAAAAATCTTCTTGTATTTAATTAAATTTTATAAGTGTACATTTAATCTTATACAACAAATTTTGAACATATAAAATCCTGCAAAGAATTTAAAGAAAAATATCATTTTTATAGCTGTTGAAATTCCTCCCACAAACAATTTAACGTTTTCTATTACTTCCTTAGCAAAACAAAAATAAAAAATCTAAACTAACAAAATTTTAAATTGCTTATTAGTTCCTTCATTTGAATATAAAATTTAAAAAAATTTTGTCACAATTTTCTTTTATATAAAATACCAAGATGTAAAGATTTAAATGAAAGCCCTTTTTTTTCTATGATATTTAATTTAATATTATTGGGTGTTGGAATACCCTCTTTACCGAAATATTCATCAAAACTTTGTTCAGCCATCTATTAGTCTACTAGAAAGTAGTTCCTATTTTCTTTTACAAAGATAAAAGTATATTTTGATTACTTTTACTGTGTGGGCACTTCGTCAACTTTTTTTTTTTGGCACCCCAAACTTTTCGTGTCAACAATACCGTGAAATACATTTATAAAATACTTCACAGGATTCCCTAATGTAGTTAAGAAGCGTAACTGAATTGAAATACGCAATCTTAAAAGACTCCTTAACAATTTTATACTCATAGTTGTTTCACTGTATGACAGAAGAAATCTGATTTTAGGGAATTGGATGACTGGGAAGTGGAATGAGAAATAATTTTCTTAAGCAAACACAACTTTTTATTTCCGTTGGTATACAACATAAACATTTTCAAAATACCTTGAACAGTGTTGGGGGTATATTTATTTTATATATTTATCTTTTTTTTTCTTCTTTTTCATTTTTATCTTCAAAGCTAAACTCAGAAAATGGATTAGACCCCAGTTGAGTGATATTCTTTGAGTCTAATTGAATTTGCACTCTAAAAGCACGGGACGCACAGAGATTGTGATGGATAATGGTATTTCAAAGTAATTTTCATTTTCTGGCAATTCAAACACACTTTTTTTTTTCTTTTTGTCTTCCCTTGAACGTGATGTTTCTTTGATCCTTAATATATTTGAAAATAAGTTTTATCGTTATTCTTTTTGAAAAACATTTCTGTCAGATTAATATCTTCGCACATAATCTTAATATTTTTATAAAGAAAAAGAGCTTTTGATTAAAAATTATAAAGTTATTCCCATAATTTTGGCTATTATTATAATATAATAGCTAATATTTTGTACTATTGAAACGTGAAAATCGTAGTAACTAAGAAAATTAAATAACATAACTGGTCTTTAATCGTGTTTTTCTTCAAACTTAATTTTTAAAGTAGGCCGACATGAGTTCTTCAAAACCCAATGAACCGATTATTTTTTAATTTTGCCCACTTATGGATTGCGTAATAAATTTTTAAAGGGTTTCTTTTACTGCAACTAATTTTAGCAGGCAATATGTCATTGTTAAAAAATAGTACTTTTTGTACGTACATAACTATGGCAAAATTTAAAATGTCAATTATTATTTCCTACGTCCAAACACGAACTAATATATAGTATATCTATGCAGAAATAAACCTAAAAGATATTTGTGAAACCACTGTTGATCTCTATTGTGTAATGATAACAAATTTGCATCTCTAGCTATTGGTAGCCAAACATTTTTGAAATCAATTCCTAATAAATATTGACTTTGATTTTTATTTTTATTTTTATTTTATTTTTCATTAAAATTTGTCCAAAGTACTACCTCTGCTGCACCTTTTTTTCGTGTCACCGTCTGATGATTTTTTTTTTTTTTTTTTTTTTTTGTAGAAGTTATCAGTATTAGTGATATTTCATCACAGTTGAGGATACGAAGTAATATTTTTCTTCCTATTTTGAAGAAACTTTTTTACTGTGCATCTGTCATGGGAGCCATACATCACAATTTGTTAAATATCTACTTCTTCTCCATACAAAATCCAGTTTTTATTGTATTCTCTAGTAGTTATTAGAAATGTTCCGAAAACCCGGTTTCCGACTTGATAGAAATTGGCAGTATTTTTGTTTTATTCAGAAAATATAAACTTAATTTATTTTTCGGAATTTACACTGACATTTTTGTGCCTTCATTCAAATTTTTATTTGACTTTGCTCTAGATATCGGTGATCTCACACTTTTCCTATATTTCTCGACTAGTTTCTTTTAAAATTTTTCCTTATTGACATTAAAACATTTTTCATTAAGTGTGAATTTTTTCTAAAAGCTTTTATTCTATTGTCATTTGAGTTTTTAATGCTCAACAATCCGGGACCTATTGGAAGAACCTATTCTAAATATACTAAAAGGATATCTAGGATTTAGGTCAAAAAAACTAGAATAATTTTAACTAAAATCTATTTATGTGCATCTTCTTTGAATAAAAATAACATATTTATCTTTTACTACGTATTGAGTTCACCAAGCACTTAACAAAAGCTAAAAATACTTTACTATAATTGCATTTATTTTTTACACATCACGACAACAATTTCAAATGAAAATTTAATCTTCCATATCACCTGATAATCTAGTTTCATATAAATTACACTTACATTCAAACAATAAGAATATAGTTTTCTACTGAAATACCAGTGATTTACACAACTTTGTTGTAAAATTGCTTTCAACAATATTACATCTGATAGTATTGTATATGTCAAGTAAAAGGATGTTCGACAACAATAAGAACAAAACTCAATTCTAGATAAAAATTGAAATGGTAACAGTTATCTGAGAAAATGTCAAACGAAAAAGCTGAACATTTCAAATAAGCGTAATGTCAGCATAAGGAATAAAATAGAACTGATACTATATAGTTGAAGTTTGGTAGAATAAATTGCATTTTTGCAACTATTTGAAGAATTAAATTTATTGCAAACGATTGTGTAGTAAAACTAACCCAAAATAGAAAGTAAAAAAAGAAAGAAAAAATTGATTTTTCCTCAAAGATATTTTACAAATAAAAATGTTTTTCTTTTGTATGCTTTGCCCCGCTTTTTCTACTATATAAAATGTACAACCAAAACTATTTTTGCAAATAGCAACAATAGTAACAAGAAGTATGTTTTGGCATATAAAGGTCTGCTAGTATCGCTCTTTATTTTATCTCTTTTAGTTTTGAAAATTTATTTGAAATTTGAAAAAATAAATAAAATAAAACTTCTGTGAAATACAATTCTTTGGCTTCAATTAAACTTGTGTATTGAGATCCTTTTCAAGGAAAAGAATTTGTAATAATAATAAAAAACTAGAATAGAAAAAATTTATTATTGCTTGATAAGAAATTTTTGTAAAGATCCTATTTAGAACTATTTTTGATTGAGGTTTAATAATTTATTTTTATAAAAATAAGTAAAAAATAGAACAGTTTTAAGAATTATTAACACTAAAGATCGTTTTCACAGTGTAAGCTTAACCCTTTTAAACTCGAATTAAGAAAAACTTGTGTTCCACAGTTCTAGTTTAGCCATTAACCGCGTTTAACTTCTCCTCAGCTTGAGGTTCAAACACAATGCACGCAGTTTGAGAGCGGAAGCGGGGAACTCATTCGGAAATCTAATTTGCTGTCACCACCTCCGCTCCGCAACCACGTTGCATTGTGTTTGTGCTTTTAATCTGTCAACTTAGTTCGGCTGTCATTTGTAGACCTTTTTGAAAATTTCTTTTGTAATTATTTTGAAATTAAAAAAAGTTTTTGTAATCTAACAAAAAAAACTTTGTTTTAATTAATTCAAAACGAAATTAATATTGTTAACTTTTTATTGAAAAAGTGTCAATAGTTTGATTCAAAAATAATTTTGATTTTAATTAATTAAACTTTTAATCGATTTAAAATAAAGTACAAAAATTTTTTTCTTATGTCTATCGAACAAGCTAAATTTTTGTAATTTTAAAGAAATTTCGGTATTACAAGGAAAATAAAACTTCTATTTCAATTAATTTTTTTTTTTTTTTTTTTTTTTATAAATTCATTCGTTTGCTGCCATCTTAATCAAATATTAATTTATCAGCTATTTTTAATGTAGATTAACTGGTGGGGGTTGATATTCCAATGAATATGTCCCTAAGAGTTCGTCATTTTTATGTTAGGATTAGGTCTTGTGGTTTCCTTCTTTTAAGTCTTCTTGTTCTATTTGTTGTATCCATCAGATGTGTTAACTTCACGTTGCTGTGGTTCAGCAGCCTTTCTTTGTGTTTGGTAGCATAATCTTTGACTACCTCCTTGACTTCCTTAATTTTTAATTCTTCATGTAATTCTTTATTCTTAATATACCAGTATGCATTGGTCATAATGCGAAGTATTCTGTTTTGATTTTTTTGTATTATGTCTAGGTTGGTTTTCCTGGCACAGCCCCAAATTTGAACACCGTACGTCCAGGTAGGTTTTATTATTGCAGTGTATATTAACTTTTTGCTATTGAGGTCTAACTGGGAGTACTTCCCCAGTAGCCAGTAAAGTTTATTTGTTAACAGCCTTATTTGCGCAGCCTTTTTCTTCACATGGTGCTTCCAAGTTAATTTTTCATCCAAGTATATGCCAAGATATCTCGCTGTTTTTTCTTGAGGAATGACTTCACTATTAAGGTATGTTCGTAGGTTGTTATTACTTTTTTTGAGTGTGAATGTTACGTGTAACGATTTTGATCTATTTATTTTTAATTTCCATTTATCTGTCCATTCGTTGATGGTATTTAGTGCTGTTTGCAAATCTTCGACTGATTTGTCTTGTGATGAGTTTTTGGTTAATATGACTGTAACAATTACAACAATCAATTAATTAAAAAAAAAGGATATTCCGTTGGTTTCATTAAAAATTTTAAGAAACATAAATTGATCTTGAATTAGAAAATACAACAAATAAAGAATCTCTTGTTCTTCACTCTTCTTGAGCAAAGTTGGGACAAATTTAATTTTACTTTGAATTAAATTATTTTTCTAATGATTATTTTCAAAAATTAGGTGTCATTTTTTTCTTTTTCACATTTAAATATTTTACATCTATTCTTTATCCAAAATAGAATTTCCTATATATGTTTTTCAACGAACTGTGATCTTATCTTATTTTAAGGAAAAGAAATTCTCACTTTAAAAGCCAAAATAATTTCGTGCCACTCCCTCATGTATATCATGTGTTTTTTTTACCAATGAATATTTACAACGGCCTAAAAAGATGATACTTAAAATTAGTGAACAAATAAGAAACTAGTACGAAAAAGTTTGAATCGGATACCACTTCCTTCTTGATAATATACTTCGTAGAGTAAAAACCTTGTTGATCAGTATTATTATCAAAAATTAAATAAAAATGTGGAAAATAATTAAATAAAGCCCGAAAATGCTAGAAAATTGTTCAATCTTGTTATTATGGATGTGTATACTCAGTAACTGAATATAATGAAGAATTAATTAAGGGGGTATTTTTGTGTAATCCTTAAAACTTTTTCTTAGGAAGTTACTTAAATAACAGGTAATCATTTCAATTTTGGAAAAATCTTATTAACATTTGAAAGCATACAAAACAAATTTTTTAAACTATATTCTGTAATATTTTGTGATTTCTTTGTGTTCAAAGTCAAGCCTAAAGACCAGAAGCCAGTAGCTGTCCAAAACGATTCTGATTATTTTTTACATTTGCCGCCTCAGTTTGAAGCAAAGTTAAACAATTCACTTTTAAGTCATGCAAATGTATGAAGTTGTCGAAGGTAGTTTGAATCGCTTCCATTCAAATTTAGTACTAGACTAATCTGCTACGCTTGGTGCAAGAAATAAGCGTTTAGCTTCTTTTTAAGTATAAGTTTTAGCAATATTTTTTAATATGCGGTACGCCCTAGCCTCAAACATAGCATACTCTGCAAGGGCCCGTCGTTCACTTGAGCGTAAACCACAGCATTTCCGCTAAATTGGATACCCATTACTTCCATAAGTTTTAAATTAAGGGTAAATCCTTCATTGAGAATATTCGCAGCTTTATTTTCATTCACTTCATTCACGGTAAAACTACTGATTTTGTTTAGTTTGCTTGATTTCTTTAACTTATTGTTAAAACAATAAAACTTAAATTTATTTTTATTTGTGTTTCATTGTCAATATGTATGCTACAAGATCAAAAGAAAAATAAAAATAAACTTCTTAAAGTTACAACAACAGCGACATACGTTAATTGCTTTACGTTAGTACCCAACTTTATGTGCTACAACTTCCTTAAAACTTTTAATTTCCGACTAAAATATATTTTTAACAAATATTTTTTTCGAAATATGTTTAAAAAATCGAGTTTTAAAAATCGTCACAGAGAATACCGTTTTAAATCTAAACATCTCTAAATGAAACATGTATTTAAAAGCAGTAAAATAAGCAAGGATGTATGTATATTGCTATTAAATTTTAATTCTATGAATAATTTATTTAAATATTTATGACTATCTATTTTTAAAAATTTGATGTGAAGAATTCCTTTTAACCAAATCATAAGCCAGTCATAATTAACTATACTTACTTGAATTTGGAAAATTCGTCTTTTATAATTCCTTCAAATAACCTAATAGATCCTGCCTTATTAACATGCTTCAAAATGGAATGATTTACTAGTATTTATTTAGCCCCATTATTCAAATTTTTATCCTTTCGATAATGGGAGTGCTGCCCCATTTTGATGTTAAATTAGTACAACAAAAGGGGCTTGGGTAACTTATTCGTGTATTTTTTCATTCTTTTATTTATTTAGTTTTTTTTTTTAAAACTATATCAGAAACACCTAGCTGGGCAAGACCCTTAGGTAATAATTCATTTGAAATTTATTTCGTTCAGTGACAAGGCTGTACATCATAAAAAATTTTTTATTTTTCTTTTCTTTTTTATTTTTTTAAATTCAACCCTCGAGCACAAAATAACCAGTGGTTATTCAAAATTCATGGAAAGAATTCTTAAAGAAGTATTAGAATAAAGTAGAATATATTCTGTAGGGATACTCAATCATATTTTCTTGATTAATTTGTAGTTATAAAAATGTTGCCCTTACGCAAAAGGATATTTTTAAGCTAATAAATGTCTTGAAATCACTAAAATATCAAAATGATAAATTTTGTAATCCATTCACGAAATAATATAGAATCCCCCTTTTACCTAGGTATCAAATTTTTCGACTAATTTACTCCAGGATATGGTTCGTTGAGTTCATGGTTTCAGTGGTGTTTTCACTTCAATTTTATGAAACACAGACATGGTTTGCCAATCAGGCAAATAGCTGATATAAACACGGGGCATAAAAAAATTTTTTTTCTTTTTTATTTTGCTAAGGTTAGCATTTATTTGAAATGGTTTTTAACTTAATTTATATAGCATACATCTATAGAAAAATATTGATTGGATTGTGTGTTTACATTTCAGCACTAAATTACTTACACCATTGATGCAAAAATTTGCATGTCATGATTAAACTTTTTACTTCAAATTCAAACTTTTGTTTTTGTTTTTTTGCTTTTGTTGTATTTTAGTTATTTAGAAAAAAATTTTGTCTTTAGATAGCGGAAATAGCCAGCAGACCATTAATTAAGCTTAGGGGATTGACATGTATTTTGTTGTTTTTTTTCTTTTTTTACTTTTGGCTTTTTTTACGCATTCACAAAACTTTATATGTTCACTTTTGTTCATATAATTTGTTATTTTCTTTCTATGTGGTTAATTATACAATCAGGAATAAATTGGAATTTCAATAAAAAAGTCTTTAGAACTAAATTTTTATCCTAAATATTTATGAAAATATTTTTTTGCTTTCCTGGTCTTCAAACTCAATATATTGAAATTATTTAACTTAAGACTAAGACTTACATTAAGAGCATTGTAATTTTTCGTTAGGTTCTCCGGTTGACATTGTAAAATCCGTGTTCCTTGCGGATGCTATTACAAGCGTAGAAGTGTCAAAATTATTGATATTAAAACATAAAAAATAGTAGTTTTGTGTAGTTTGTTTTTTGATTCTCCTTTCAAAAAAACATTAAACTGGTAATATTTCAAATTTTTTCTTCTTGTAATCAAAATAAGGTAGAGATTTCTATTTCAATTATCACCGTCCAGTAAAATATTTATGAGTAAATAATCTCAAATACATATTTGACATAAAGCCACGTTGTTCAACTGTAAATTTTTTGAGGCAAGATACTATATTTTCCTTCCTGGCAATGATTTAATTTTTGACACTGCTAAGGTCAGCTAAAGTTGTCGAAAAAACTATTTATTTCGACTAGAACAGAAGTTAGACAAAAGAAATATTGGATTAATTAAACGACATTATAGTGTTAGAAGGCCTAATATTTATTTCTTGAAATTCTGTAAATCCGGAAAAGTTTAAGTCCTTATGTCTCCTCTAAATAGGAACGTAATTTTATTAGTTTTATATAATATTTTTAGAATTAAATAAAAAGTTTTCCTTAATCGAAAAAGTTTCTATTTTCTATACTTTGAAGAGTCTAATATCAGTTTTTTAAATGAAATAAAGAAGTTTTTTGCACAATTTATATATTTTCCAGCTTTAAGTAATAATAAAATAAAATAAATAAATTATTTTTAAATTTCCTATTTTTCAAACTTCAATAAGTGCCACAAAAAGATTCCAAGCTCCATAATTACTGTCGAACAAATGTAAACATTTGTCTACGCACATCAAAATATTTTTCATTTTAAATAATATACGAAAACAAACATTCAAAAAAAACCACAAAAAACATCAAAGTCGAGGTTGTGCCTGAGGATTAAGATGCTAAAATCTTAATTGACTACAAGTCATCTTTATAATAACAATCAGCTAAACATAATAAGCTTAATATTTTTATAGACTTTTCACAACTTTTTCCAAAAAAAAAACAGAAATGATTTTCAGTGAAAATTATATCGCAAGATAAAAAGCAATTATAAGATAATTATTTATTATTTTATTATTTACTTTTCTTTTTTGTTTTGATTTTGAAATTCAGTTCAAACTGTGGACAAATATTTCTGTATTTAGATTGAATTTTGAAAGAGTTTGGTTGTCAGTAAACTCAGAAATAGCCTGATTGGGATAAAATTGTTGGAATAAATTTTGATAAGTAATAAATCCTATGAAATTTTGAGGATGTCATGCATAAAGAAAATATCATAATGCGTTTTTATCCTGATCCACTCTAGGCGAAATTGTTTTATTAGATACAAATTGCACACAAACACAAAGAGATCTGCCATTTATTCATTTTTAGAAGATCTTGGAAAAGAGAAATTAATTAAAATGTTTTTTATTTGAGTCGCATGAGACTGTGAGTGATTCGGAACTTAGGTATTCTTGGAAATAAGTAAATATTTGATACACTTTCAAATGAAAAGTTAAACTTCACATTTTTGTTGCAAAATTTCATTAAATTATCTTAACCAAATAATAATGAAAACAAAAGTTTAAACTATATTCCTCTTTTAAAAAATAATAAAAAATTCTTAGAGTTATTGTTTAGTAATGCATATCCGAATTTGACAGAAAGCAAAATGATGCAATTGATCCTTTTCTAAGTATGATTTTGAACGTAGTCGTTAAGCTCATCAAACCGAACTAATCTTTTTATTCTCCATTAATCATTTATCGGTTATTTTCTCTGCGTAATGCTTTCTATAGATATTTTATACCTTTTAAACTCCGTAAAATAATTTATACTCTAACATAGTAAAAACTTTGTCGATAACATTTAATTACATATGTCGATTATTTATGTTTATTTTTTTCTTACTTATACCAAATATGTGTCATATGTTTGAAAAATAAGCAATTATAATTTAATATCAAAGAAATGCTATAAAACATTTTTACCCTTAGAAATATTGATAGCCTTCAAGTAAAAAAAAAGGATAAAATTCTTAAGTAATAACAATATGTGAATCCTTTGAATATATTTTTAGTATATTTTCTCTATAAGAAAAAAAAAATTGGTTTTAGGGTGAAGTTTATGCTTATTTTGATTATAGAACGCGAACATTAATTTTTTATATGTTTCTATAAAATCTGAGGGCTCTAAAAATTGAAATTTCGCTCAATTCTTTGTTATATTTTTTCAATATTTTTAACAACAATGTTCTAGAGAAAATTTGATAAAATATCGTTTCGCTGTATTCTTTGTAAATATACTGTTTCTCAGGGAAAACCATTATTTAATTAATTTGGCCCAGTTTTGTCGTGACATTGCCCTTATTTTGCCCTATGAAATATTTTTGGAAAATAAGGAGCCATGTTTTTCTCTGTTTTAATAGCGAGATATGCACATTTTTGGTTGAAATAAGCAACTTACAAGTGAATACAACGAAAAGTAAAAAACTAATGTTGAATTATCTTCATTGGTCTGACAAACATGGAATGCGAAGTAGGTCAACAGTAAAAGAGAGGTAAGAACACAAGAGCTTCTGATTCAATCAATTAATATCCTTACACTCGTTTAGAGACTAAACGGAAAAACTAAAAAAATATTATAAAAAAGAAAATGGAACTGAAGTAGCAGTTTAAATGCTAAAACAATTTAATTGATATTCTTCTATAGTTTCCAATTTTAGAGTGCTGTTGGAAAAATATGAATATTGTTTGCGCTTAAAGTTTTTAAATTTTGAAATTATATGGCACCATACACTCTGATAACCTAAAGTAAGAAATTATTTAAAAATTACTTCTAACGACGCAGCTAAATGAAAAGAAAATGAATGGTGATTGTAGAAATTTAGGATAAGTTCGCTTTTAAAAATTTTTTACAAAATTCCAAGTTTTGTTAATGGAAATTAATTTCTCCTTTCTAAAGTTAAACAAAAGTCTAGTACTACAATTTCTTTGCACTAAATCTTAGAGATTTACCAATAAAAAAACTTTAATAATATTTTGTTTTTTGAATGGGTGCCAACGTAGATAATAGAAATTTACTTTAAAGGAAAAAAGAAGAATTAAACCCCCCACAAATAGTAAAAGGATATTCAGTATTTGACGGCTATTATTCCCTCGAAAAAGAAAATTTTATTTTCTAGGGTAAAAAATTCTTTTACAAATGGTGCCAGTATTTCAATACAAACGATAACCAATCAAAGTCTTCACTGCTGACACCACCCTAAATCTGTGTATATTTAAAAAATATAATAAAAAAACAATACAAAGCATATAACAAGAAAAGAAGAAAAAAATAACTATCCATGACAATTATGTCAAATCTTTCAAAAGAGATTTTGATAGTCAAAATTGTTAAAAGTTATTCAACTGTGGTGGATGGTTTAAAGAGAAAATTTGCACAGGGTGTAAACATCAGCATCAACACATACCGCTTCAGTTGGCTTTTTTTTATTTTGCACCCTCTTTTTTTTTTGCTACTACAATTCATCAACTGTAACTAATTTTCTTTACCAACCTAAAAAAAAATCAAAAATCTAAAATTTGGATTATTTTTAACAATCTAAATATAGATATGCAACAATTTAGACAAAAAATATTCATTTTAAATATATACTTTAAAATTTTCAACTTGTGACTCTATAAGGGGGCAAAATTGTTGCAGAATTTTCATGAGTCATTAAGTCTGAAATAATTTTTATGACCGCCTGTGGTAGATATACCACTTTGAGGATGTAATGTAGCGGCAGGTTTTTATTAACTTGAAACTGGATTTAATGTTTAGATATATTTGCCTAAGGAATTATTTGGCAAGGATATGTGTCTTTGAAGTTTGTATCATGGATACAATGAATTAAAACCGATTTTAATATCCGGAGGGAGTGTTTAATTAAGGGAAATATCAAAGGATGGATGAGTAGCTGTCATCAGTAGTTTGTTTTATATTTTTAAATGAAATATTTTATCATTCTTCTTATTAAAGGAATAATCCAAATAGCTAAGAAATTTTTGGGTTCATAAAATATTCATCTTTTATGATTTTAATATTAAAAATTTTAAAATTTTCTCTTTTAACTTTTAATTATTTATAAAGCTTAAGGAAATATAATTATTTTATTAGTAGGTACTATTAAAGCTTTTTACAAAATTTACATATTAATTTTCCTTTGTTTGAAAAGGATTTCTCCGATTAGGCTTAAGTCTATTTTTTCGTAATCGTCTTATTTATTTTTATTGCACAAAAGTTACCAAATAAAGTAATTAAAACACTATTTTTGTAATTAACTTCTTAAGAAAAATTCTTTTGATTATAGGAAGAAAAGCTCTTAGATTGCAGGCTAATTGAAAAAGAAAATTCGTCTCATTATTGTAAAAACACCTTGGAAATATTTAATTGCTAATACCAGTCACGTTTTGCTTACATTTAAAGTCGAAGCACTTGAAAATTTCTAACTACATCACAGAAGTTGAATTTAAGAAATAAAAAAGAAAATAAATCCTATACTTAAGTACTAGACGGATAAAAATAGTTAAGACATTTTTATTTTTATTTTCTCTGTTTTTTCCTTTTTTTTTTTTTTTGTTTTGTACTAAGCTAATATGATTGTAACTTAACAATATGAGCTTAAAAAGAACTGGAATTTCTTTTCTGTTTTTTTTATTCTTGGCTGCATTTCAAGGAAGGAAATGTACTTTTTCCTTTTTTTATCCCCAAGATATATACGAAAATGTTTCCCAAGGGTAAAAAGCTTTAAGCTGTACTACAGCTTTTATTTTACTTTATTGAACACTTTTTCTGATGTAAACGATACGATTACTGAGAATATGTTTATAAAAAGAACAGCAGATAAAAGTTGCACATTAAACACTAAATTCCATTTAAAATTTTAAGTTATTTTTGTTATTGTTATAAAATTTAACTAAATTAGAAAATCATTATTTTCATATCTCAATTTTTAGATATTTATAGAACTTTTTAACCCATAATCAGTTTTTTTATTAATCTGTTTTCCTACAAAGCCACAAAGCAGTGACTTTTTTTAAAGTTATTCTTGCACTCTCAGTCAGTCTTTTTTCAAAGTTTGCCAAGTTTTTCTTTTTAATTTTCTGTGGCATATATGCAAATACATCAAGAATTATAATTTTGGAATATTTTAAGAGCAGGAAATCTTTTTTCTGTCACCGCTTGTAAGTACTTACTACCATCCTTTCTAAGGGTTTTCTAGTTTTCTAATGCTACTTTTTTATTTATATAGATTTATGTAATTTAACAGGTTGAAGAATGGTTTACTTGTCTGCTCCCATTTCTATTCTAAACTAGTGTTATGAAATTTCTCAGCAACAGAAAATTTCATCCAATAATCTAAACAGCAATATTTTAAACATGCAATTTCCACTCAAATCTTGGGTTAATCAAAGTATTGGCTTCATGTGAATTATTTTAAAGGTAACGAATAACAAGACCAACCTAAAATTGAGTTCTAAGTAACAGCACTTTTGCCGGAATAGGCCAAATTTTCTTAATTCGTAAAGGATCAGGTAGGAGAAATGTACAACAGAGTTTTAAATATTTTGAAACAGATGTCACTGCTTTGGTGGTATAAAGAGAACCCATTTATGTTATTTGTAGTTAAAGTTACCTAATTCTGTCGTCTACCATATAATAACATTTTTTTATAAAACCTAAGTCACAAAAGCTGTATAAGCTTTTTTATTTCAAAACTTTGTAAAATTGACAAATTATTTGTTATTATTTCAAAATTCTTTTTTGCGCTTAAGAAAAGAAGAAAAAAAAACAAAAAAAGGAAATTTTACTCGAAAAAAAAACGCGTTTGAAGAATTCCACCATTTCCATCCAGATTTTTGTAATGGATTCAGAAAAATGCGTATTTATATATTTTTAATAAAGAAATGAAAAAAATGTCAAGATAAAAATTATAAGTTCGACCTATTAAGATCTACGTAGTGTGGTCACTTTCTTATATTTGCATTGAATGGAATAATAGCGAAATGACTTCCTTTGTATCCACAGTCTTTTAATGTAATTCACTAAGTTTAAAACAGGATCTCACCTAGTGTATAATGGCAGGATCTACGAGTGCACACAAGCTGTGTCAAGTTCAATAAATTATGTACAGTATGAGATTTATTTGTCACACCTAAACATAATGAAAGTATCCTTTTCTTAATTTAAGTGTTTATTGTTTCATTTGAGAGTTGTTTAATCGCAGTAACAATTTACTACTTTTATCACTAGAAATGCAATTCAAAGCAGCTTAGGCATTTTTTGTTTTTTTTTGGCTGTCACAGCAATCTAGTAAATACATACTAATGAGCTATTTGCTTCTAACTTATTTTGCTACAGTCTAAGGCTCCAAAGTTCCTAATACTATGATAGTCACTTTTTTTCCAAGTCGCTATGTTGACTCATTACATATTTTTCATTATCTACGTTTCATCATACGCTACTTCAAATGGTTTTGCTCTCTTGAGTCGTCTTATTATCCTATCTTTATACAGGAGCTTGAGAGACTGTTGACGTGATTTTGTAACGGTTGTTCGTGGTTTTTGGCATATATTATGATAACACTGTCGACTGTTTCCACCTGGAAATCCTATTGAATATCATTTTTACGTATATACCAAGGTGCGTTGACGATGTGTCGAAGTACGTTATTTTGGTATCGTTAAATTTTATTTTTATTACTTTGACTGGTACAGCCCCATAGTTAAATGCCATAAGTGCATTTGCTTGAGGATTTGTTGATACAGCAGAAGCTTGTTCTAAATTGACAGAGTTGAATATCTGCCTATTAGCCAGTACATCTTTCTGTACTTTAGCACCTAGGGCATATAGTATAATAAAGATTTAAAAAAAAATTTGAAAATTTGAATTCAATCAATGCCATAGTTTGGAAGTCTATAAGGCTTTCGTCTATAGTACATATATATGTATGTGCACAAGTTATCAATTTATGTTAAAAATTTAGTTTTTCACATTTATTTAACTTTCTTTTTTTTAATTTCAGGTAATTACATTCTGTGTTAAAACCTTTGCAAATTTGGTAAGTGGATAGGAACCATTTTTGGTTTTAATTTCTTATTTATCGTCACGCAAAAATTTGCTAAGATATTAGTCCTTAAAACTGTATTTTTGTTTTTTTTAAATTACTTAGCTGACCTTATTTTCAGCCTTTTAAAGAAACAAAGAGCTTTATAAGCAAAAGAAAAATAAAGCACATAAATACTTTTAAAACTAAATGAAATACAAATACAAAGTGAGAATGAAATGAATTTTTAACATTTATTGCATAGTTCGAATCAATATTTCACTCCAAAAACGACACTGAAGAGTTTGAATAACATTTACTTCATTACTCACATACTTTTTTTTTTCCGTTAAATTTAAGAGAACTGTGTGCCACTTTTTTATATCTTAAACCTGTAATATTAGATATAAGTACTTTCAAAAGAAACTTTTACCCCAAGTTTTTGGTATTTGCATAAAATCCATACTAAAATGGTTATAACGTTCCATTCATTTATCCTTTTTGTTAATAATTCATATAAAGGAAGACATTTTATCTATTTTGTCACTATTGCCATCAATTCAAAGAATTTAAAATTATGCAACACCAGCTACATTCATATATTTCAATTTTGCAGTAATTTCTCTATGTTCTAATCAAGAGGAATTTTGCCTTTATACAAGTAGATGGCGTAACTCATGATGGTTCATATTATTTGCATAATTATTGATTTCTTACTTTGATGTGCATTGAAAGTGAAGTTTGTTTATTTATCACCTTACTTTTTTTCCTGACTAGTTTAATAAGTTTTATTTTCAGAACTTCAGAAACGGATCAGCTTATTTTTATGGCAAGTTTGCATTTTGCTTGAATCTTATTTTAAAGTAAACGATTTTTTTATAATATTTATTGTAGATCCCTGATAATTTTTGTTTACACAAAAGGCACTCAGTCATTCTTTCTTGGTCCAAGATCAATCATTCATAGTGATGAAAAGTCTACTGTGGTCCAGTTAATGAAATTGGCGTAAATATTCATAATTTGACTGTTTTAAAAGCCGAAGTGTCAACTTCATTTTCAGTTATGAAAATAAACAAACTGAATACAATAGACAGACATGAACTGCATTATACTAAAAATAGTTGAACCCTTATTTTCGGGATCGCATTGATACAATAATATTACATCGCCCGTAACAATTGATTTCAGAAATCCTTCTCCAACTGCATTGACTTCTTTTGAATGATTGGTTGATACACTCATTTCAGGTCATCCGCCCAATGTGTGATAAAAATTATTTATAGATCCTTGGACCAACCAAATCCTGGTGAAAAAGATTCTAAAATTTCTCTGTTGATGTTTTAAAACCTTTACTCTTATTTTCAGTGGGAAATTGCAATAATTTACAATAAAATCAATTATTTTAGTTATTCAAGTAGAAATAGGCTTTTCGGTGCGATTATTTTTCGTATTCTCTGCCTCTTCAAAAATGTTTGAACACTGCTTTGCTTTGCTTTATTTAAAGAATTTACCGTCGTAAATTATTCCATCTATACTAATGGTCTTTACACATTTTTGCCTTTATATCTGTAAAAACTGCTAATTTTTATTTCCCTTTCTATCAAAATTTACTTTATTCCGCTTAATAAATTTCATACCATAACTTCAGCTAAATTGAAACAAAATTAAAATCAAGTATTCTAAAATGTCTACTTCAATTTTCTACAAGTCCCAAAAAACGGAAATGAAGACAACTAAATGTCTTTTGCAGCATGCATATAAATAACTTAAAGCCCTTTGAGCAATCTACTTCCTTTGCTTTCAATTTCTTCTTTTTTTTTTTGTGTATAAAGAGATAACTTTGTGAAAAAAATGTTTTTTGCATAAATAAGGGTTAAATGGAAACACCTGACCATTCAAAAAATTTTTCAAAAGCGATTTCATATTCCCATTCCTGATAAATCCCATTGGTGCCACAACATAAACCCATCTTTGTGAAAGCTTTAATGTTTTATAGGATATTTTTTATCTCACATAAATAAAAGTATATTACTTTAGTCGAATGAAGGTCCATTCTGGCGTAACCAAACAGCACTCTAGAGTTTATTCAAATTGAATTGTCATGTAGGACTTCAACCTGTGGGGTCTATAGTACAAGAGAATGGGTGGAACCAGACAAAATGCTAGCAGCGCGATGAGTTTTCATATCCGCAGGGTATTTGTCAAAATATATAAATGGACAATATTATTATAGAGGCTCATCATTTTCAAAGAAGATATAAAATTTAACAATATACAATGTATGTTAGTCCTGAAAATTTTCTTTCGTTTTTTTTTTTGATATTTTCAAGATAAATTAATGTCTTTTAAATCCCATGTGTGCACAAAGGAAATTCTTGTCTATATAAAAATATGGAATTTTCTTTTTATTATTCACTAATATCCTGCCATTTGTGGCTATTGTTTTACTCTTTAGTTAGGGACTTCTCAGATATATCCTGTAGCATATTTTAGTAAGTAAAGTGCTTAGATTCAGAACATCTTTTGAATATTGTTTCATAAAAGAGAAGAACTTTTTCCTTATACACTGAATGAAAATCAGTGATGTAAGCTTTCTGAAACATAAAATATTGGTTTAATTTTTTTATATTTCTTAGAAAATTCAAGGAAGACTTTTGAAAATTGAGACTTATAAAGAATCTTTGAATCTTATATTGAATGTGATTGGACTAAATTATGAATGAAAAATGACTTGTTTCCTCATTTGCCAGTTTCAAAAATGGGATTGTTCCACTTGTGCGAAAAGAGTTTTCTAAAGTCTAGAGATGAATGTTTTGGTCAAGAAAAAATTTTCAATCCTACAAAAAAATATTGGAGTAAAAAACCATAGGTTGTAATGGCCAACTTTGTTGTGGAAGCAAGAAAATGTAATATCAAATTACAAAATTTTTGGCAATAACGCTAAAAGCCTTTATTTATTATCTGATGCAGTGTAAAATTTCATATGATTTTGGGGTAAATGTAGATAACACACTTTCTAATAAGTCCTAAGGCTGACATAGATCAGCTGATAACGTTATAGCTTATGTTTTTGAGAAGGGCATGCTATTTATTTTTATTAAATACCTTAAGATAGTATAACCTACAAAAAATCAATAGTTTTTCACCGCCAGTATAAAAAAGTCATAAAATTTTTGGAATGAATTTATGAAAACTCTTTAATTTATTGATGGTTTTAGCTATAACGTTAACGTAATGATGCATTTGATCTTACTTTTAAAATAGTTAAAATTACTTAAAGTGCTCAAATTTGAAAGCTTTATAACAAAAATTGTGGAAAATATTTTATTAAAGATATTTTAGTGGATCTAACAAACTTCGAATCGAAATGGGTACTTGTAGCATAATAGCAAACTGAAAAGATATTTATTTAAATTGCTTGTTTTTTGGATTAGGAATGATATTCTGTACTCTTGAGAAACTAGGATAAGTAGGGAAACTACTCATCAGTGAGTTTCTTATGCATGAATTAAAGCATAAATCATGTTGAAAAGTTCACTTATGAAACATGCATTAATGCAGCTTGGCAAAAATAGCCATAATAGCTTTTGAATCATATTTTCATGTAGAAAATCGCCATGACGTCGAATTTTACGGCCATTTATTATCAAAATCTATTGATGTTTTTTCCGAAGTAGTAGGCATTATGACTGAAAAGTATCTCTCTTTTATTGATGAAGCAGAGCTATACTTTCACTACTGGGTGAATTTCATTATTTTATACTTTGAGAACAAACGAAATCTTTGCTTTGTGCGTCCTGATTGATAAAACAGTCAAAACTTGCAAAAGAACTATTTTTTTTACACTTGAAAACCTTAAACTGCAATTTCCACATTAAAATTTCTCACAAATGACATGTAATAGTTCTCACTTAACAATGGAGCACTTGGTTTTCTTACGCAGTGAGACATAATCGCATTTTTGTGGAAATAAGAATGAAAACAAGAAATGAAAATGAAAAAATATTCACTCTCACCCTAGTAAGTTCAGTATTTTATTTTATTTTATTTATTTGAGTTGTGTGCATTCAAATCGATCAAATATTTTTCAAATATGTTTCAAACAAAATATTAGAAAGTATACCTGTAACCTAAATAGTACCAGAAAATTTTCAAGCTTATATTATAGTTAGCCAAAAAATACCTCAACCAAAAGTTTCAAATAAAAAATTCTTGTGGACAACATATAGAATTTTTTTAAAAAAAAAAAATTTCAAATGGAATCCAATGACTTTTGTTATTTGTATTCCTTAATACTTAGTATATCTGCATTTGTAAAGCTGCAGGTTTTCTCATTGAAAAATTCTTCTTTGTAATATTTCACAAACATATTTTGCCAATGAAGTAATTTTCGAGTGGAATGAATATGGCATGTCAAATGCATTTGTAATTAGCATTTAGTCGATAATATCTTGACCAGCATGATGTGGTTCATTCTGTTTGAGGTTTAGAGTATATCAAAGGAATTCCTAAATAAAGCCTCTTTTGGTAGAATTAAAAGATGTCATATCCTGCTGTTATTATATTTCATATTTAATAAAGAATTTTAGAATTTTGTGTTTTCTTTACTAAAAATAAAACGTATTTTGGCTGAAATTCAAATAAAATATATCTAAATATCTAAACATGAAATTTAGATGTTAGTAGATTATTTTAATTAAAAAAAAACAATAACAACAACAGAAAGAAATGAGGAAAATTATTATTTTGTGAAATTAATTGTGGCATGATACTTCTATTATTTTTAGTCTATTTCATTACGGTGCAATTGTTTATTTCACACGAATCATGTTTTGGTAATTCCATTCTACTTGTTTTAGGTTAAGTACTATCTTTTTTTAACTGCTTATCTTTTATATGAATACATGATGAATGTATAAAAATAAAAACGCCCTTTTCTTTTAGAACTTTTCAAAAACTATTTTATGTATTTATGGTAGCAAGTATAGATAATAAACTTATGCAAAACTAAAAATGTTAAACACTAACCAAAACAGTGTGGTTAGTTTTTCAACTACCATAAATTCTATAAGTTTTCTATACTCTTCTATGTTTCTTTAAGAGATAAGTTAGAAAAGTTTGTTGTTCAGAGATATGTATATAATGAGATCAACTTTTATTTGTTTTAAAAAGATATTTAGAAATAGCTTATGTATGTTAGAAATTATATTTTGAATAATTATTGTACTAATTTATATACTAGACATAAATATATAGTAAAAAGGGAAGTATTTATGTAAACGTCTTATAGGTCCTTTACACCGTTTAAAGGGTGTTTACATCGACGTAGTATTGAAACTATGTATATTATTAGAGAAACAAAATGAAATGAAACTATTCACAGTCTTAGGGAAATTTGTAATATTTAAGTAAAGTTTGCCAAATTATAAAACAGCCATTGAAAGCAAGCCTCTAATTCGACCAATTAGCACTGTCAACATCTCATTTAAACATGTTTAAAAATGTACTTACAAATTCTCATATTTCCATATACTTTATATTGAACGAAAGAGCCATTTGACGACTTGGAAAAAATACTGAATAGTCCCCTTAAGTCTTGAGATGGATATATACGAAAATACAATTTTTAAACCAAAATTTGACTTTCTTTTTTATCAAAATTATTAATTTATTACCCTTGGCTGTAATCCGCGGAGGAAAACTTCAAACAAGATCAGTTATAATAAAAGGAAAAGGTGCGATCAGTGTATTCACTTGTATGGAACTAAAATAAAATTTTTCTAGCGTTAAGAATTATTAAATTATACAAATAAAAGTAAACCAAACCCTAAACCTTTGGAATTGGTGAAATTTAAAAAAAAATATTATTATTAATATTAATATATTAATACTCTTGAGTATCAGTTACCAATTATTATTTTTGGTTGATGATGTTTTTTTTCCTTATTTAAGAAGTATATAATGTTTCTAATATTTTGAACATATTTAATTATAGAGCCATACAAAATTTGAAAAGTTTGTAACTTTTTCATATAATTATTTGGAAATTTTCAATTAAACTTTTTGGTCTTGAAAAAAGTTTTAGAATTTCATGCTCATGCTCATCTTTGCTATCTTCAACATTGGTTAGAATAATTAAAAAGCTAAAAAGTTTGTTTGAAAAAAATCTTTGGAAAATTGCTGCTAGATTCTGGATCGAAATCTTATTTACTTAAAACTTAAATCTATAAAAATTTCTCGCTGGGTGTTGATATCTTAATCAGATAATTTATTTTTGTTAATTATTTCAAAGCTAAAAATATAAAATTATAAATTTTCATTTTAATAAATATAAAAAAATTTATTTGCAATATTTCGGAATGAGATTTAAATATTTTAAACAATTTTTAAAGATATTTCAAAATGATTCACCAAAAATCAATTATATGTATATATTTTTCCTGGTCTGTAATTTTCATTTGATAAATCTTCCAAAATATTTTTTTGCTTCCTAGAAACCTAGATACAAGCAAACGCATACATTTTACTAGAAATTATTACCCTCTAGAATTTAAATAACTTGATTCCAACTAGGTATAAAGTTCTGGAGAGCCTTTTCCCCGACCACAGCTACTGCAGCCATATAAGCTTTCTACTGCATCCTTTTATATATGAATATATAAACCAATGCTTATTTTTCTGCATTAAATATTCTCTTCTAAAATTGGCTACCTTAAATAAGTGAAAACAAATATTCAAATGTATACACATATCTCAAGTTTAGGTAGCTAAAATACACCAAACAAACAAAAAATATGTATTGCTAGTCCAAAAAATTGCTAACAACAAATCATGAACACTTTTTCGATAAGCGACAAGCTTCCCTTGTGCAAATGCAAAATTTCCGTTCATTGTGGAATTTTCCAACAAAAAAAAAAAAACAAAAAATGGTAACTAGGATGCCTATCCGATGATACATAGAAATTTTCCTGACTTCAAAGCACCATAAATGGTACACACAAATCGTATTTTAAACTGATTAATGCATCTGCCGGCATTTTAAAAATTCGTGACCATTAATTTACATTAAAGTACAGATATTAAGAACTCATATATAGGTTGATGTTGGAAAGAAGCTTAATTTCGGGAAATGTATAAAAGTAGCAAGCAGGATGGATACATTAAGAAAAGATATTGCAAGCAAACATGGTAATCTGAAATATTTCAAGAATAACAAAGATACAAAGGTTTTAAAAGCTAAAGCAAAATTATAGCCTCAATATTTTCAAAGTAGAAACCTCTAAGGGAGCTCATCCCAATTTTTATGCTATTCTTTTAAAGCTTAGAGCGTAAAATTTTATCGACCCGTGATCTTAGCTGTGCTAGTAGTTATGTAAGTTGAACACTGCTAAAAAATTTAGAAAAATTAAATGTTTGTTTTTTATAATTATGTTTGAAAACCAACATAAATAATTAAAACTATTTTTTTTTTTGGTTTGAAAATGAGAAACGTTGAAAAATGTCAAATTTTTATATACAGATATGATGGAAAGAAGAGTCACTGTAAACTTCATTAGTGACGCAGCGTGATAATAACAATCCTTTAAACTTTTCCATGATAGTTTATTTGATTAGTACAAATCTCATCGATGTTTTTCCCAAGAAGCTAAATCTTACGCTGTCATACTTTTCCCATTTGAATGGGATAATTTCACACTTGTCACACAAATGGATGTCATCGATATTTTGCACTATCAAAAATCGCTTTCACTGTACAAAAACAAGTCTCATTTCTCATTTCATGATAGAATTGATCGATAATTGTGCAACGGCAAATTTATGACGTTGATAAATCGTAACGTGTTTATTGAAGTGATTAGAGACTTAACCCAATTGTATGCATGGCTAAACTATGTAAGCCACACGATCAACATTTGCTTCTATAAAACCTAATAACATAGAAGTTCTCTCATCCTTACTTCTTTTTCCTATTTTTCTTGCTGCGACGTTATTTTTTTATTTTTGTTTTTCAACCAGTTAGAAACAATGATCTGTCAACAATAAAAAGGAAATAATTTTAATTTATAAGAGCGACTTTCTCGAGGAAAACTAAATAATTTTTTTCCTGTAATGGTCACAAAAATTACTGTCTTCGCTACATTTTTATAAAAAATTTTCGATCTAGTAAATTTTTCATCATGATCATATAGGGATCTCCCATTGGGAGAATTGCTTTAAATGGAGCGAATCAAAGAGAATTAATACATGATCATATAAGAGTGGGTCTACACAGGCCAACTCACAGCGAACCCGGTTATTTTCATACAAAACTCACAGAATCGCTGTGAATATCTGCTGTGAATTGGCCTATGTAGACCCACTCCAATGTCGTTCTTTCTTCTCGTTACGCATTTCGTGTTTGGTCGATACTCACCTAATTGGTAAGCTAATTCTTCAAGTATGCAAATGTGCGCAAAGAACTAAAACTTATAATGATGATGATAACTTCTTGTCCGCAATTTGGTAGATTATCACTATAAAGCCTAAAAGAATTTAAAGCGAAAATTCTTGTGTATTACTACCACAAATTGTAGCGCTAACTAATGTTTTTTGTCTTTTATTGTAAAATATTCTATAGTATAATTTTATTTCCCAAAATATTTACATACGATAAATTCTTCCCAACACAATATCTTATAAAAAATTCTTTTCATTTGACCCAATTGTTAAATGTCAAAATAATCAACTAGAAAATTGTTTGTCTAATATTTATCTTTATAATAACAGAAAAATTTAAAAAATAAAAATAAACTATTTGACTTTATAGCTGTATAAAAAAATCTGCATTGCGAAATTATCTTTCTTTTTGTTTAATTACAATAAAACATGCATAGTATGTATATAATATTTAAAATGTCTGACATTGTCATTAATTGTTTATATATCCTATACAAAAGAAATATGAGACGAACAGCATGTCTTAATTAGTCCCACCGACAAAGCAGATACATACCAAAAGAACGTTTTTATTTCAGGCATTAGAAAAATTTCTCAAGTGGCTGAGCATGTTTATCATAATGTGTGGTGTCATAAGCCAGGCATACCTGTGTATTTAAAACCGGTTTCATCCATGAAGAATATTCACATACCTGTGAAATAAATTCTCCTCCCAGAGAGTAACTAAACTAAAAATTTGTGCTGCTTTTAGAGAAGATGTTTTCTTTTCTTTTCATTTTTTTGACTATAGGGGAAATATCTAGTCATAAAATTCCATGAGTTTACCAAACTTTACACACGTTTTACTTTCCTTGTGATAAGATATGTGTTCCATGTGATTGAAATTTATTTTGTTTATAAAGTTCATATAGATTTTTTTATGCTTAAAATAAATTCTATTTTTTTTTTGTTTCTTGTTCATTGCACTTAGTGATCATATAGCAAAAAAAATTAATTAAATTTCAATTGAACCACATGTCTGTACACAATGATCAAAAACCGATGTGAGCTGCTATTTTGGTCGAATTGAGTGGGTCATTTGTTTTTTATTTGCATTAAATGCGGCAGTAAAGCGAAGTCAGTCAGCGGCATCTGACATTCGTTATGTTTGTTGGATAAATTTGTATGTGTTAGTGTTTGTTTTCTTTGTTTACACAAGTGCATTTAGTGAGGTTATTTTATTAGGATAAATTTTTTAAAATAAAGTGAATTAATTAATATTTAATTTAATACTCATTTTATAAAGAAATTTCTTTTAAAAAAGATTTACTTAGAACTAAAATCATTACATTGAAGAATAAAAACCATTAAAATAGTGGCGGACATATTTCTTTTAAATTTTTATATATATGTGTGTGAGTGTGTTGATGTTTACCTTTCAAACATAAAATGTATATTTAAATATTCTTTTTATTATATTAATAATAACAAACTACATTTAATATATAACAGAATAATATATAACAGAATCAATTTCATGTTGGGCTCTTGTTTTACATTTGCTAAGCATTTCTTGGAAATATTATAAAATTGTTGCTGTTTATAAAAATTGGTCAATCAGAATTGTTATGGATGCTTAATAGTTAGCAAAAGGTTTCTTTTTAGGTATTTCTGTTATAGGTTTTCGATTTTTCTTCATAAATTCAAGTTTTTCTGATAAATAATCATAAAAATTGACATTTTATGTATGGATCAAATTTAATAGTAAAGGTTTAGATATTTAGATAAACTTGCCAAGGTAAAATTTTAGCAATCTTAGATGGTTTCTCAACTTCTAACTAACTCTACTCTAACTCATTTAAACTAGTAACTATAGCAAGAAAAATCATAGGTCAGCCTAGACACTTGGGTCTACCTAACCAACTTCAAAAACTCGGTTTGTAAGAATACTTCCTGTAAAAGGAAACGATAAATTAGGATCTAACTTTTCAGTCATAACACCTAGGTATGTACTCTTTCAGGGAAAACTCCATTGAATTTTGTTAACAAATACAAAAGAATAAAAAGTAGCTATGATGACTATTTTCCACATTCAATATTGATAAATTTTTTATTAGATAACTTTTCAAAGATTCAGGCATTAATTCATGTATGAAAAACTCGCGGATGAATATCTTCTTTGCTGGTTATTTTTAAATAAAATTTCCCAAAAATTTTGCTTTCTGTTCCACTAAATTGAGCCACAAATATCTCTGAATTGTTATTTACGTATCATAAAAAATAATAATTTAATTTTAAATGACTAAAAGAAGAAAAAATCTTAAACAGATTTATATACAAGTTAATGAAGGAAATATTCTTTAGGAGACTTCTAGATTCTCTGTTAATAAAAAATTCAAATAATGTAGCCTCCAACTCATTATATTTTTACGAAAATTTTTATTTACATGATAAAATTCAAAAATTGTTTAGTCATACGACTGCCGACAGCTCATAAAATGTTGAATTTTTGCATTTAAAATTAAAATTTGAGTTATTTAAAGTATATAGAAATTCTAAATTTTTATTTCTAGTTGATATTAAGTGTAAAGTTTTGCTATATGAGCTCACTGAAAGCTTAAATAATCAAAAAATTTTCTAAATACTGTTTTTTAAATAAAATTTACAATAAGCTCTTTAATTTTTTCTTTCATATCAGGAATCTATTAGCAAAACACTCAACATTGGCTCTGGTTTTTATACAGTAAACTTTTGGCCTTAAGAAGACCACATAAAATTTACAAAAGAAAAACTTTACATAATTACAGTATCTTTTAGTACCTACTCTAAAAGAAAAATTCAGAATTATTTTGTCCCAAAAAGTATTCTATCACTTTCTTTCCTACAAGCTAATTTTAAAGGGTTAGGGAAACTTTTACATTTAAGCATGTAAGGCTGTTTGTTTGTTATAATAGTGCTATAATTTATCAAGAACCACCTAACAGTGATTTTCTTTTCTTATTTTTCTTTAAAAAAAATCAGGTAATTACATAAATGTTGGATACAACAAACTTATACCTACAGGTGGTCTATAATATAACATCCTGTTGATAATTTAGGTTTTTGCCCTTTGTTCCAACACCCAGTCAAGCTCTCCAGGGTGTTTATATTCATTTTTCAATTAGGGTACATGTTTTTATCCTACCACAAAATGATAAATAGCCTTTGTCTAAATTTTTCATAAAATTTTTGTTACTAAGTCAATAATATTATTATTATTATTTTAGTTTCATTATTATTCTTGAAGGTTTAAAAACTTTTTAAATAAATGACGCACTTAGTCGAAGATTTATTTTATTACTGTGATTTTTTTTTTGTACTGTGTAGAAAATTTATTTAATTCTGTTTGAAATTAAAATAAAAATTATTTTTCCTATCGGAAAATTCTTTGTCGTAACCCAAAAAAGAAGATAAAGATTTACACTAAATTAGTGTTTTTTTTTTTATTATTTATAATGAAGGTGGTTCTTAATTTTCAATTATGGCTTACTTCTAAAGGTGGGCACTCACTTAGTGCGTATATCTCAGCGGGTAACTCTTTTGACGTCAAAATGACGTACAAATGAATTTCACGCTGAAATATCTTCATATGAGGGGGAACTTTAGCGTGAGTCTATGACGTTATAAAAGTTACCCGCTGAGATATACGCACTAAGTGAGTGCCCACCTTAAGGGTAATAACTAGTTATCTCATCTAATTTACCCCCAGCCTAATAGTCGACGGTTTGCTTGTATCTGGATAGGTTTGTTTCTCTTTTTGCCATAACATAATTGGATACAGCGAGAAATGACATTGTGTTTTGGCAACACGTCTAAGAATTGTATCTGGCTGATTGTGTTTGTTTTCAATTTTAACAATTACTATAACGACGTAAGTAAAGATAGAAGAGCCCCTTGAAACTAGGTGAATAATTTAAGGCTCTTCTAATACCCAAAATAACAAAAACTTCATGCTCATTTAATTTTTCAAAATTCTTCGTTACATAAAGCCTGTTCCTTTAACTCCCTGCAAATAGGCCGCAGTAGTCTGTAATGTAAACAGGCCTGACGAAACGAATAATACCTCCAGAACTGGATCCGAAATATGCTCAACTTTGGCCTCTCGTTGATATATTTGGTATACGAAATGACCCAGTTTGGGAGCCGATAGTATTTTTATGTGTTACTGTTTTGTAAACATATGAAGTTTTTCTCGCATATATCACGCATCGTTGAAGCAAGGAGTTCTAATAACTTCAATGAAGATTTACTGTATTTTTTTTACTTTTTTGGTTGTCCGATAAAATGTTTGCAGGGCTTATTCGTATAAGAAACATATATTATTACAATCATATACCCATGTATGCGTGAAGTTTTATATTTTTTATACGTAGACGGCTATAAATTTTTCTTAGGCATAAATCATGCAAAAATTTTTTTGAGAAGGAACTCACTGATGTGCATTTTTGTTTTTAACTCGCGCTAACAATTTCTCAATCGTTTCATCAAAAATGTAATATTTAGCCTGAACTTTTTAAACGTCACAAAAACCAACTCATGCCTATTTGAAGATTTTCAGAAAACTTGAGCTCATTAGTTTTAGAGGTTTCAGAGTGTAAAAGATTGCTTCAAACCTTATTCCATTCATAAAAATTTTTTATTGACTTTATATATTTCTATAATATTTAACATACTATTTAAATATAGTTTTCTTAAATTTCATAAAATTCAAAATTAATATGTCAGAGGATAACAGATATAAGCTAATATTATTAAAAAGAATACGATCCTGTTGAAACAATAATTGTATTATGCATCTATATTATATTAATATTGTCTAATATCAGGTTAAGTATTTCAACTATCTCGTTCTGAAAATGAAATTTTGTAATATTATCATGTTATCATCAAATATAAAATATGGGATGGATAAAGTGGACACTATTGGTCATGTTTGTTTACCCTCAAAGTCCTAAAATGTACAAATATATCTGTCTACGTAGTCTGATAGATGATCATTAGCTTTGTCTACCATGATTAAATTGTTTATGAAATTGTTATTCTAGCTTTCGGTAGCTCAAAATATTTGTCATCACCAGAGGTGACATTCTGTTGAAAAGTTAGTTATATATTCTCAATTGAAATTTGTAACATTTTGAATACCTCATAAAATGATGTCAAGTAATTTTTTACATTTCTACTTCTCTTATAACAATTTAAGGGTAGATATGTACATTTATATTTTACTCAATAAAATATTAGATTTATTTCCAAATTTAATCCCTTTGAAAATTTCTTAGCTGCCATCATTTTGTCACCCACAGATACTGATAAAAATTTCAATAAAAAAAAGAGAAGCTCTCTGTAAAAAATAAAATTAGAAATTTTTCCACATTTCATTTTAATTAATTTTCATTTAAAAAGTATAATGAAACTGGCAATTTTATTAGAAAATATTTTAAAGATATTTCCGTAGAAATAAATTTGCTATTAACTTAAATAAAAAAAGAAAAGAAAGCTTTTAAATGGGAAAACACTGATTTCTTTTAAATGTTTTGAAATAGTTTATTCATTTTGTTAAATTTTGTCCATAATATCACAGGAAAAGCGTATGCCTTACAATATCAGATACATTCACTATCTTGAGATATTTCAGAATCATTTTCTTTTTTGTTATTTTTTTTTACTTCTTTGGTTATTCGCCTAACACTCTATCGCTCGTCAATCATCTGGAAAAGCATTTATTTCCGCCTACATCAATCAATTTCGAATCATTTCCGTTCTGAGTAAATTTTATAAAGTAGATTTGGTCAATGAGGCTTATCTATAGCTTTATAAAAATATAAAAAGGAAATTCATCAACTGACAATATGATTGAAAATTTGAGAACCCCTTAAAAGGTTACACATTCTTCATATATATTAAATTAACTGACATCAGGAAAAGTCAAAAATTTGTATTAAGTTCAATTTATGGGCTCAATATAATAATTTAAATTTATTCTTATTTATTTATGTTTTTCTTAACATTTTTCCATTTGATTTTTCCTTCGTTATACTTTTCAAAGGATATTCAACGACTATATTGTGCATATAAACGTTTTAAATTTTAGTTACACTGAAATGTCAGTGATTGTAAAGAAAAAATTTTTTTTTTGTAAGGAAATTAGTGGCGGATTAAGTTAATTTTAAGTTAAAAAAGTAAATTCTTTGGGGAAAACTTCAAAATTGATCTAGGTATGTTAAGAAGGAAGAGTTTTGCTTAAAACCAATTGAAGTAAACTTATTAACATCCTTATGACAGAAAGCTGTTGTGATGGGTCTCGCAAACTTGGTAGAAATCACTAAAAAAAATTTTCTAAACAAATGATAACCATTCCCACTTTTAAATGTAATCAAAATTATATTTTATGTTTTTATACTCATACTTAGGTCAAAGCACAGACATGGACAAATCTCTATTTTATATTAAAAATATTCTAAAATTTTTGTTTATAAGTACAATTCATTAAGATATTTAAGATGAAAAAAAATCCTTTTTCATTAAGCAATATTTTCATAATTTTCCTGTTATTACCAAATACATTATTTAATTGGTGAAAAGAATCTCTCTCGTCTTACTTCCCTTTTTCATATTATCGGTAAAACCAATTTAAATTCTAGGTTTATATCCCTTTTTTAATCATAATATTTGATCAATGGTATGAAAATATGCGCTATGATTGTTTAATTTTACTATCATTGCAAAATTTATAGCCACTCTTAAAATAAAAAATCGTCAAAAAAATAAAATAAAAATGAAACAAATAACAAAAAAAATATTTTCATTGGGCATTGCAACAGTTTATTGCTCTGCGCGTGATGTACGTGCGTCTGCATACACAGTCCTACAAGTTGAGTGTCAAGTGTTTCAATGAGCATATTTATATTCAGGATAACAGAAATAATCCTATACTAACAAATATATATACACGAATATATAGTGTATAAGGCAACAACTACAAAATTAATTTTATGTTTTCAGTTATATTAGCTTTTGTTTATAGTTTCAGTATTCCTGGTTGATATTTTGTATTCAAATAAAATTTATAGCCTCATTGAAATCCTCCTAATGGGAGGTGGGAATATCTATTTGAATGAGTGAAAAATATTTTTACTAGTTTAAAAAATTTATATATATATACATAAAAAAATCATTATTCTAGTACTTTTACTAAAGTTTTATGTAAATTATATAACAAAAAAGTGGTTAAAAATAGATAAAAAAAAGAAGAAGAAGATTAATTTGTGTATCCTAACAAAATGTGCAGATTAAGTGTTAAAACGTTTTTTGTTATCCTTTTGGTTGAGCTTTCATTGTGTGATTATGAGAATACATGGAATTTTTATTACGAACAACCATGCTGTGCTGGATCGGGTGGATCATATCATTTAAAGCATCGCCGAGGTGAGATATTTTTTTTATAATTTCTTTTTTTTCTTAATTTTTCTTTTAATTACTTTTATTTACAGTTTCATTTTAAGTTTGTTGTAAGAAGTAATAGCTCATGAATTATTAACTAAAAATAAAATGGCCCTGCGGGATATGGTTACCCTACGATAATAAAAAAAAATCCCCAATATCTTAAAAAAAAGGACAATTTATAATGAAGTTGGAAGTTTTACTCTATAAATACTACTCCTGAAAATGTTAAAGTAATATTTCACGCGTTTTTGTAATTTGAAAAAAAAAAGGTTTGAGTCTCAACTCAATTAAAACTGAAATTTAAATTAAATTAAAACTGATTTTGTCCTACCTACCAACAGTAATATTAGGTACCTTTAAAATAGTCGACACTTAACTGGTCAGATAATACAAATTAAAATAGCCAGTGACTGGAGCATAGGTCAATAAGTGGTAAGGCTATTGGAATAAATTTTTCTTTGCCGAAATTCGACTTTATTCATCAACATAATATCTGCTAGGCTTGAGACATTTATTCCAACGCTCTCAGTTTTAATGAGTAAAGTCTCTATCGCTGGATTATTTTCTTAAGATCCGTGCACAGCCAATAGTCGCTAAAGAAAATATTTTACTCATTTTAAAAAATGCAAAAGTGCTTAGAAGTTCATTGCTACAGCCCAAGGTTCCAAAGTGCTTGATCCTATGATAGTCACTTTGTTTTTCAATTTTATTTCTGGGTTGCTATGTTGACTCATTACATATTTTATTTTCTATGTTTTACCATACGCTAGTTCAAATGGCTTTACTCTCTTGAGTCATCTTTATCCTATCGTTATCGAGGAGCTTGAGAGACTCAATGTTGATGTGATTTTGTAACCTTTCTTCGTGTTTTTTGGCATATTTCGTAAGAACACTATCGACCATTTCCACCTTCCTTGTGAATATCATTGTTACGTATATACCAAGGTGCGTTGACCATGTGTCGAAGTTCGAACAAATGAAAAAAAGAATAATTCTTTTTTTTTAAACTCTAAAGATATTTCCCCCTATAAGTTGTAGTTTATTTTTTCCTTCAAAGAATTTCTCCAGAGATTTGATGACAAAACAAAAAAAAAAGAAACAAGTTTTCCTAAATTTATTTTTCTTTCACAAGAACCAAAATAGGATCAGTTTTTCATATTAAATTATTCGTCTTTGATCAAAAATACTTTTCTATATTTATTATTATTAATATTATTTTTATTTTTTGTTGACACAATTTTGTTCTTTTCTTACTTTTTATAAACAATTTCTTCTAATTTTTAAATTATAACAAGATTTATTTTTTATGTTTCTCAAAAGGAAAATTTGTGTATCTAATTTGGCATTTATGGAAATCAAAGAAGCTCTAAATTATATGATTTTATAAAGAATATTTTCTTATTTTTTTGAAATAATTTAAGACGGCAAACAAGTGATATCAAAAATGATGAATAAAATCAATTAGTTTAATTTTAGAATTGAATAAAGTTCAAATTAGTATAAAAAAAGAAATTGAAATTTTTCTTAAATCTACAATTTTATTATGCATAAGAAATAAAACAAGTAAAAGAAAATTTATCCTTAATAAAATGAATAACTCAAGTTTACTTTAATATATCCGCATTACTTATAGAAATTTCATTGAGTCCTTTTCGTCTAATATCTACTTGAAATACTCAAGATTTTTTTTTCTATAGTAAGCACGTTCACAGGAACCTTAATTTCTATTGGACGTTATGTGTATATAAATATAACATAACGGTATATACACTTAAGAAGAAATTTCATATATTTAACAGAAATTTCAGAGAATATATTCGGTTTACCAAAATTTGCTGGAAGGTGAACAATAGCAAAAAAAAAACAAAAATGGATCACACAAGTGACACAAAATTTGATCCTTAAACTATGTATATATATATATATAACTACATATCTTTACCTAGATGGATTATTATTTTCCTTTTTTCCAGTTCTGATAGTGTATACTACTCCTATACCTGAAAACATTATTATTTTTATGTTTTTTTGTTTCTTTTATAGTGTCTACAAAATATTTTCTAAATTCATATCACGTAATCCAAAGTGTTATACTATGTCTGAATTATAAGGATGTTGGATAAAAAGGAGATCGAGTTCTTCTCAAAAACCATTTCACTTGAATGTTTCGTATGCATATTTTATTGGTATAAATATTAAGATACAGAAACTTTTACCTGAGATATCTTTAGATTGTGAAATTCAGTTTACAAGAACTAAAGATAGTAAAGGCATTTAATGGAAAATATCTTGAAATTAATTCTCAAGACTTGTTTCAAACTACAAGTATTGATTTTTGGTTAATAATAAATTGTTATAGATGACAAAAGGATGAATATATAAGACATGGTAATAGTTTTACTTCTAATATTATTCATGTATTCAACATTGTCGTTTATTATATAGATTAGCATATGAAACTTATAATCAGTTAAAAGTTAGTTTCATCTTTAGATCTTTGAAATAAAATAAAGAAAAAGAGAGTGATGGAAAGTTATCTAAAAATAAAAAAATAGTGCTAGAAAATTGTCTTAAGAAAAAAGAACTATAGAATGGTATAAGGGATTAGTCTGAGCTTTATGTGTAAAATCATAAAAAACACGATACTTTTTTAAGCATATTTGGAAAACTTTAAATTCTTGGTTTCACTGTGGAACCAATTAAAATTTAATTTTGGCAATTATTGGAAACAATGAATAAAAAGTGGTATACAAAAAAAGTTTTAAAATTTTAGAACTGTAATATAAAAAATTCTGTCGGTCCCTTAAATTACAACGGTGACAGTCTTTGAATTTATAATTTTAAAAAAAAGTGCATTTAAAATTTTGCACTCTATTGAAGTATGTATGCAAACTCTAATTATTTCATTATTTACATCGATTCATCTATTCCTGTAGTATACAATAGTTTTTTAACTTATGTAGAAGGGTCCTAAATACCAATTTGTGGCTGTGTAATATTTCTAAGAAACACTCGTGGGGAGCCAGTTTGTTGTAATTTACGCTGAGTGTTTATTGTAGGGGTTGAGAAGCTCCTCCTTTATTAATCGTTTAATAAGTATATCAAACAATATTGCTTGATTTTACTGGAAATTTCCAAAGAATATTTTAAAGGCATAAAAATTTGTGACAATGTGAAAAACAAAAAATTTGATTTTGTGCAAGTTTTCATTACCTCCTAACCTTATGAACCAATTTTCTTCCAATCATTTGCTAAAACAAGATCGAAAAATTTAGATAAATAAGGAAAAAATTCGAGAATGAGTTCTGTTTTTGGCTACTCATAATTCGACTTCTTTGGTTTTCCTCTTTTTATGAAACCTCGAATTTTTTTTGCGAAATTATTTAATTTCTGTCATTAATTTTGGGAGAAATTTGTCAAAATGTGCAAAAGAAAAACGAATTATTCAATATAGAAAATTAAGTAAAGTTAAATTTAAGTTTAAAATAAGAAAATATATTTTCTAAAGTCTAGCTAGGAAATGAATAGCCCTAAAAGGAGGAACGGAGACGGTTTTCCCTGACCCAGATTAATAAACAATCAGACCACAATTCAGACGCGGTTTGTTGCACGATAAAAACACTCTAACAGTACTCAACTTTACGCCGTCTGTATTTGTTTTTGTTTTATTTTTTAATAAAAAAGAGAAGAAAAATTTATGATAAGACTGCGTTCTGAATTTAATTCTGGCGGTTTACTTAAGAGTATATCCTCAACATTAGAAACAACAAAATTTATAATAACAAATTTATCTGTTTTTGGTTTATAAAATATAACCCTGTGTTCTTCTAATTAACATACATATATACAGGAAGCATAATGATAATCTAGAATCTCGTACTCACAAGGGCTAATGATTAAGTTCTGGATCAAATCAACAGCTTATGAATTATTACGGAATACATAGGAAGTAGATACAGAGAACAACTTTCATTCAGATTTCATAATTTATGATAAGAGTTTGAGTAATGATAAAAAAAGGAAGGTCACATTTATAGAATAAAGTTTAAATTATGAGACATGAACGTCAGAAATGAAGCACGAAAAAATTTATGAGTGATAGGAGTGATAAAAGGAGTTCTATAATAATTTGGGAAATAAATATTTAGAAAATTAGAGCAAAAAATGATTGAAAGTGTTACAAAATTAAAAAATGTTCGTTTCTAGTAAAACGTTTGAAAAACTGAAAAAAAATTTCTCCCTGATTAAAATATTTAAAACTTTTCAGTAAATGAGGCTTCATTAAAACCAAAAAACAGTAAATTCTAAAAAATAAGACTTAAATTAAAAATAATTATATTCTTTGTCTATTTTTGATCAACCACTTGTTAGATTACAAATAAAAGTTGGTTTCGAATAATTTTTGTGATATTCGTAAGAAAGCATTTTTGTTTTTGTTTCTTTTTTAAAAAAAAACTTGAATAATATTTTGTGAAGCATACAGAAAATCTTTTTCAATTTTATAAAGCAATAAAAAATTTATTTCTTGTGATCCTTTATACAAATTAAAGAAAGTTTAATTTAAAACTGAGTGACCCTTAACCCATTTCAATTGAATTTAAATTAGAAAAGTGGAGCTTTTCTCTTTTGCAAAACAAGTTTTTGTTTATTTTCTGAATAAGAAATCATAATAAGGAGTTCTTGTAGACAATCCTTTTTAATGATACAGTCGTAATACTATTTAAAGGTAAAAGCTATTATAGAAAATTGTACTGCAAAATGTACTATAATGAATTTCAGAAATTAATGACCAATGAATTCCAAGTAAAACAATAGAATTTCAAGAAGTTAAGCATAAAATGAAAATTTGTATAAATATTTTTAAGTATAAAAAACATTGAATTGCTTTTTAATAAAAAATTTTCAAGCAAAGCATTTAATACTTGAAATTATTTGTTAAATACGTTTTTAAATAATATGAAAAGGCACTTCACCCTTTGTTGGAGTTTAGGGTTTTTTAATTTAAGTTAAATATTACTTGTAACCAATCCTATCAATCTAATTTTTAGGTAAGTACCCAGACAAAGCGAATAATTTCACACGAAACACTAAGAGTGACACCATATGATCGCGCTTAGATTCTCTTTTCTTTTATTTTTTTGTTGTTTATGTTTTCCACTAAAAGTGGATAATTTCAACGAAAAACTAGCCAAAAGGTTAATAAGTCTTAAATCTGATATACGGATATTAAGCTTCGGGATGCTCACAAAATAAAATTTTATTTATCGATCATTTTGAGAACAGCAAAACTGTCAATAGTGATTATTAAATTCTGTAATTTTCACGTTTGAAGGTAGTAATCGTGAACTAACAGATTCATCTGAAGGTGACATAGGTGCTGCTTCGCCAAGAATTGTTTTAAGTTGCACCGCCGATAAAATGAAGTTAGAGAAGAGATTAAAAGAAAGCGTCAGGCTCGAAAAAAATTTGTTTATGCTGATGAATAAAGTTAAAGGATTATATTTTATGTCTATCTAACTTTATACAATATGTCAAGCTTTCAAATTTAGTAATGTTAAGTTACATATGTCATTGAATTATTAGAGGTTCGTTTTTCTATTTTTTATTTTATAATTTTGAAGATTCAAAAAAAAAACCCCTAAAACTTGAACCTAAATAAATTTTTTTTACCTTTATGCCAAATTGGTTTTATCATAAAATAAATTTTAAGATTTCCGAATAAATTTTTTCTGCTTACATAAAATATATTTTAAAACTAAAATATTTTACGATTTCACCCTTTTCTTCCCTAATAAATGAAGGTATCTTTGAAATATTGAGTAAATATTTTGTAATGGTGACTTAACTAAACAATATTTTTCGTTACTAACTTTTTAGACCTGATTTATATACCGATAAAAAATTACTTTGCAAAGAAGTAAACTGATCCTGAATTTTTGTTTTTGTTAGTATATCAAGCTTTATGTCTCTCATGCAATCTAAAAAAAATAATATATATAATTTCACCCCTCGAAACGAGACAGATGGTGTTCTGATGAATTTTTCCCTAGACTTAATGCGTACCACGTTGTACAAAGGACATAAACTATTATTTAGGCGGTACTGTGGAATAATCAAAATCAATAGTAGTTAGTATATATTATTTTTTGGTTTATTTATTTGTACACTGACTCCAACACGTTTGTCGTTAAATATATTAATCAATAATGTTTTATTTTTTTGTTTCGTTACAGGTAAGATTTGATAAGGAAAATAGTGCGTGCGTTTTTCATAAAAAAAAAATCAGCCACAAGCTATTAATAATTCAGTTATAGTAAGGATTTTTACCTAGAATTTAGTTTGATTACAGGTAATTTTATTATTGTTATTTTCAAGACAACAATTTAAGGATTCATTATTATTCAGATATAAAAATTTCATTAGACAAGTTTACTTAGAGGGCATTTTCAAAATTAGTCTCTATACCTAAAGGTATAACTAACAAATAACGTTACTTATCAACAGTTTTTGTTATGGGATTGAAGAACAAAAAGTAATTGTATACGAAGATAAAATAATTTATCTTTTAGGGGTTGTTTGATAATGACAATCTGTATCCCACTGACAGTGTTAATTGATTGTTAACTACTTTGAATTTTATCAACACTTTGATGTAATACCTAAGCTAAGGATTAAAGAAGAAAAAAAAGGCTACAAATTTTGGTAAGGGTTGAAAAATTTTAAACAATGCGCATACTTTGACGGTAATTAAAATGCCCTAAGGTTTAAGAATTAGTTTAATCAAACTGTGCATTGTTAGTCCTTGCTGAATTTTAAAGAGCTTCAAGTGGTATTGAGAACATTGAACTTGGTTTTATTTGTAAGGATAATGATGTAAAATCTCTATATAATCTGGTAATTTTTTTTTTTCTAATAATTACTAAGGGTATCCTTTACATGTAAATTGAACACCAAAAGAAAAAAGGTTTAAGGTTTTTGTGGCTAAGGCTCAAGTTATAATTGAAATTGCTTACACTTAAAACGGAAATTTTAAATTTGGCACCTTTTCAAGGAATTTTTAGGATATCAAATCTTAATGTTAATCAAAAATTTTTTTTATTAAAATAGAGATTAAAATTTTTTAATAAAACTCACTACTAAAGCCTTGTCTTATGCTAATTTAATGGTTTGATTTAACACTTTTAACACATCGATTAGTAATTTACTGGCCTTAAGGATAACAATGAATTTATTTAGATGAAATCTGAATTTATTTATCCACAAATCCCTTTCGAGTTAAATTAATTTTTTTTCTAACGCTTTACCAAGATTTCTATATGAGCTGTGCAGAAGTATTTATTTTGCCACTTAAAGAGCCCTAAGTTTGGACGATAACTTTTTCATTTCAGCAAAATTTCTTTTCCGGGACCCCCAGATCAAAACCATCAACTATTTTTTTTAGGTTATTAACAAAACTACTTTTTCTCATGGTACTTAAGTAGGTTACAAAGTCAGTTTGAAAAAGTAATGTCAAATAGAAGTTTGATTTATTCACTCAGGATATAAATGCGTCACGTGCAACTATGACACTAATAACACTTAATATATCATCGACCTAAAAGAAGGATATTTTGTTTTCTTTTCATAAAATCATATTTGCAAAAATTATTTTGCCAACATAGTAAAAAGAAGAAGAAGAACACATAATATCAAACAACACTGTATACACATTTTTATAATGAGATTACTTGATATTTCTTAGTATTTCAATTGAAAGAAATTTCATGTGACTATTATGTGGTATTCTGTAACAAAGTGGATTTGGCATGTTACATAATAAAATGTAAAAATTTATATGAACTCTGAATTCCATTACTGATCCAGCAGATAGTATTTGTAAAATTTGTACAAAGTTATTACGTGTTTAGGAATATTTAGTCAACACTCACTAAATAACATTAAAGCAAAAATATTAAAATAAAGGAAAAGCATTTTCTTTTATGTACTGAATTGAATAAATTTCTAATTTTATACTCATTTTTGGACAAACCTAAAGGTACTGCCTGCACCGTGACATATATGAGTGTAGTTTACTTCCAAAAGCTAATGTTTTGGGGTGGAAAATTAATTTTTTAGTTTTGTATAAGTCACACAATACTACTCAATTCTTATAGCAAGCCCTAACAGACAAATTAACTTTGTACTTGTTACATTCGTTCGTGATTTTTATATGGGAAAGTGGCAGTAATACATTTTACGAGCACATGTTTCGAATAAAAATACACTTGACACTTTTATGTGGTACAATTTCATTTTGTAAATATTTTATTTCCTTAAATGTTTTGATTTTGCGAAGTTTGTGTGATATTTACTAAAAAATTAATTAGATATGAATTAGGTAAAAACTTAAATATTGTGTAATTTTTGATTGGTTTTGAGAATTTATCTGGACAAAATGGCAACCTGGGAATGTTAAGTGAGTTCATAATGTTTGGTATGTGTTTGTGTAACAACTAAAGGTGGCAAGAGGTGGTAGGTAACTTAAATTTTAGATTGGATTCGATTGCATTCGAAAGAATAAATCCTTATTCAACAGAGCACCACACCACTTCATAAAAGTAAAAAAATAAAAACCTAAGCAAATTTCCGGAGTTGTCTTAAGCACTAAAAAACTTTTTTCTTTTTTGTTTCCATTTTAGTTTTACCTCTTTCATAAATTAAAATTATTATTCCACTCAACTCATAATTAAAACAAAACTTTCTCAACTGTCTAATTTATTATTTTTTTACAACGCCTCCTTTAATAATTTCGCTCCTTGATTATGAATAATTAGCTTATTAATAACTTGACTGCAGGAATTCAACCGCCTATTATACTAAAAGCACACGTGGAGCAGAATTCAATTGAATGTAAATGATTTAATTCGTTTTTTTTTTCTATTTTTGTATAGGATTATAAAGATCAATTGAAGTCTAAATAAAATTTAATTAATTACGTTGTAATTTTTTTGTCCAATTTAGCGTTCATCCAAAAAAATTTTTAAATTTATGGAGCTACAATTTCCATAAAATGTTTATAAAATGTTGCATTATTTTTTGGTGTACCTTTGATTTTGTATAGAAATTCTTTTCACAAATGTAAATTCAAACTAGAACAGTTTTTACTGGGATTGGAAAGAAAAAAATCGAAGACATTTGAATAGCTTTTTATTTGAAAAAATTCTTTGTGTTCTGTTTTACATGATCTAAAATATTGGGATAAGCTGAAAAATTCAAATTAATTTTGTTTTCTCTTTCCCTAAACTTTTCCAAGAATTTTTTATAATTTTACAGTTTTCATAGTTCTTAATAATAAATATAAGAAATTTTAATTACAACCGCAAGAAAAGCAATGAAATTTTTCTCTTTATTTATACAATTTTTAGTCATACTTATGTCCTTTCAAAATTCTTTACCAAGCATTGGATATACATTGCTGAAAACTCAAATATTTATTATAGGATATACAATTTAATGATGTTGAACTTAAACTATTCAACATTATATTACAGTGATATAAAATGAAAGCCAATAACTAACTGTATACCAAGTATAAAGTAATCATTAATTCCATATTTAATGTTCCTTTTTCTGTTTATAATGCAAAAGTTGTAAATTGCATATGAAATTACATTCTTTATATGCATATATGTAGCCAACAAGTAAAATATTTATCTACAAGTCATATTTAATATTCCCATATATGACAGTTATCCTAAATGAAAAAATAAAAAAAACTTCAAAACATTTTTCCCACGAAAAAATTATTTCCACTAAAATATTCTTTATAACTTTGACGTGTTTAGGAATAAACACAAAAAGAGCAAATCGTTGCAAGAATGAATTTTAAAATAGGTCTGTCATATGAACAAGTCCAAAATAAAACTCAAATCAAAGAGGAAAAAAAAGGAGAAATTTATAAAATTGAAAATTTCATAAACTCTGCATGAAATTTAGGTTTATTTTTACCTTATAAGAAGCTTCTATAGTAGCTAAACTTTCGAGGCTTCCATTCCTTTAGATTTTCATAAAACCTAATATAGCTTATCTCATGAAAAATAGGAAAAATGTGAGGGGTGTCTAATTTGTTTTTCACATGACTTTTTTTTTTCTGAGATATGTGCCTAAAATTGGTTGAATTTTTATGTAGGTGATTTTTTATATTCTGTATAATTTTTCAAAGTATTATAATGTGACATTTGAGAAAAAATTTACCCTATCAAATAAAAACAAACAAAACAGGAAACCCTAAAATCTTTCGTTTATTGAAGATAAAAACAAAAGAAAATAAGCTTCCTGCTATTTAAGGTGTTTTTTTGTAGAATGTCGTCTACCCTCCAGGTACTAAATTTAAAATTAAATTGAATGTAAAAGAAAGCAATAAGAAGCTACATACGTACATATTTAACGAGGGCTTAGAGGATTGAAACAGAGAAAAATTAATACAGTACTCAATGTGTTTAAAAATAACAAAAAGACAAATGAGATGAACCGTTTTATTTTTTCTATTTGTTTTCATTATACTTAAAATAATTTTATGCTTATTTGCTAAAATTATCCTAGGTAACTTTGAATATTTTTAAACGAATAATTTATGTTGATTTGTTATTTATTTTGAAAAATTTCTGCGTACCAAAGTAATTTCTGAATTTACCTATAAGATATGTTTACGTAAATGTAAATAAATATTTTAGCTGTCAATTAGGGCTTTTACGATGGTAAAAAACCGAAGAGATCATGAACTGTCAAAGAAAACCGATACAAATAAAGGAAAACCCATCAGACTTTGAATCTGATGCTGATCTAAATGAAATAGACAATCAAGTTAATATTTTCGAACAGTAAAAATGAAGATCTTTATCAAAAAACTCCTGGAAAAGAAGAATTTGTTTTCTATTGGAAAGTGAATCAAGTGAATATGGTGTCCTGGCAAAAAATAAAACAAAATATTCCACAATTTCAACACAAAAAGTGGCTGACCCGATATTATGGGAAACACTGAAAGATGATAAAAATACTGGTGGATTTCCCGGTCACAACGAATTCAAAGACGTCTCAAGGCCAACTTCATATGCTAAATGAAATATTATACTTGATTCTGTAAAAAGTGCATTGAATTTGATAATAATCAACGATAATGGAAATTAAATTTAAGCCAAAAACACACTAATTTTGCAATTCTTTTTTGAATTGGCGCCATTTTATTCAATTATATTGATTTATCTAAAATTCTTTCTTATTTATAGTAATTTAAAAAGTAAAATAAAAATATTATTTAAGCAACATTAAAACTTTTAAATCTTCTTTTGAAGATTTAAACAAAAAGAAAGCACAGCAAAAATTTAATAAACGATAATTCAAAGTCCAGATGTGAGTTTGGTAAATTATCAAAGGAAAAGTTTTGCTTAAATTAAAGCCTATAATTGCTAACTAGACTCACACAATTGTAATCAAGCTATTTTATATTTTCCGGAAATTTTTCTTTTTATTTTGTTTTTGTTATTTCTGTTTTCAAAGTTTTTAGTATTTCATTTTTGTAAGCTCATCAGCTTTTTCCTAAGGATAATCAAATTTTCTTTATTTACGTGTTTGATGAGCTCACCAACGGCGTTTAGTCATCATCCATTCAATAGAACTGTTGCTGCTAATTACATTTAAAAAATAAAGAAAAAAGACAAGACTGAAGAATATTCCTAATTTAATTTTTCAATAGCAACATTTTTAATTGAATCGAAATTTTTTATTAATTAAATATTAACGAAGTTTCATTTGTATATCTAGCCTTGATTAGCTCAATTCAAGTTTTGTTTTTTTTTTAATTTAGTATAAATTAAAGTTTTTCGTTCATCAACTTTCCTAATAATTTACAAAGTTTTAAAGGATTCTTAAAATGTTCTAAATTTATTGGAATTTATATATATGAATGGTTTGAATAGCCATTACTAATCAATATTTAAGGAATCCATACCCAAATATACTGCAGTGTTCTTCTGTATTCATTATCCGAAGACCTTTTGCTCCATTTGGATTTCCCTAATTACAAAAGTAACGTCTTTTATCCTTTATTTCTGCTTTTCTTTTGTTATACACTTCCCGAACAAGTCATGAGTTATACACTCCTAGGTATTTCATAGAAAAAGCAGGATTCTAAAGTTCTTAAACTAATTGCTCGTATCTATGTGTATTATTTTGTAAAAAAAACATTTCCCTTTTCTGAAAGTGTTATAAATGGCAGAAAATAAAAATTTGGACTCGTCTCATAGTTCTTTTCTTACATTTCCTCTTCCGTATATTACAGGCTAAATCAATAATGAATCACTTTCGAATTTTTTACCAAATAGTATTGAGTACTTTTATATATCAACTGTTATTGATACTATTTATTTTATCCAGATAAAATTTGATTTTTTTCTTTGTTCTTAACACAAATTTTGTGCTAGATTTAGTTAAAAAAATTTCTATCTATCAAAACTTTGTCCATTGTTGCATATCGCTTAGATTCGTCCGGAGTTTAGGAAATGGTGCCTTGGGAAGTTCTGATCGGTGCAGTGTTCCGACAAAATTTATTTACATTTTTCTCGAAACTCTATTTTTAAAATCGGTTGCCACAATTTCTGGAAAAGAAATGAACTATTCCTTTTTAATTTTTGCACACTCCTTGAATATAATATTAACTACTGACTGAAGGAAGAATTTTTGGAATGACGTTCCATATCACGGCTTTCAGCATGAAAGCTAGACCGAAAATTTAAAATGACATCATACTATGCTTATGATGACGAAATTCTAACACAAAATTTTAATTGTTTCTTAAAAGGCACAACGTCTTTTAGTTAATTTTTTTTTGTTTGGTTGATTTTTGTTTTTGGTTTGGTTTATTATTGCTTTTAGTTGATAATTCAAAGCAGGTTGCTACAAGGTGGAACTTAGGAAACTTCGTTCTTTCTAGGTGTTCCCAGACATCTCATTTACTTTTTTTTCTGTTTTTCAATCAAAACTAATTTTACAAGCCAAAATATGGTAAGAATTATTAAAAAAATCGTACTTTTTGTCCACAACTTTGCTAGTTGGCTTTTCCATTGTTCAAACTAAAAATGTCGTCCTTTAAAGTTCTCTCTCCAAACGAAACGAGCAGTTTTACGGTAAATCAGTGAATCATCTTCAAAAATTGTACATATCCACAACCGTTAGCCGTTTATAGCCATTTCCAGGTTTGGAGTACCAGTTTATTTATAAATCCCGTTTAGAGGAATAGCCTTACACATACATAAAACTAATTTCCTGCAAAATGTCACTCCTCGAAATCAAATATATGGAAAACCCAGAAAAAATACTTATAGACATCTCCAGCACTTTATATTTATGTTTATGACACAGGTTTTATTAATAATTTATTAAGAAATAATAAATTATATAAGGTATAAAATACATAATTAAATTTATTTTAAGAGAATTATGAAAATTATTACAGTTATATGTAAACATAATTTCTACCACCACAAATTGTTACTTTCGAAATAGTTTTTATTTGTTTCTTAGCATTCACGTGTGATTTCTCTCTCAAATAGCAACAACAAAGACTACAATCTGTACAGCCACCTTATTAATACCAAACAAGAAGAGATATACACACAGAGTAAATTGAAAAATATAAAAACAATGTTTTTAATGTTCATTTTCACCCTGCGATAGAAAAACTGAGCAAAACAAAGAAAATAAAAGATATAATCTTTCGTTAGCTTAACATATTAAAAGGATTTATTGAAATTTTAAATAGAGAAAAAAAATTCATAACAGATGTCCTTTCTACTATATAAAAAGGATAATTTAATAAAAGTTAAACATGAAAAGTAAACAAATTAACCAAAATCTTAAGATTTTTAAGTAATTCAGTTATACCTTTTGAACGGTTTTAAGTGCAATGCACTTTCTTATCAAAGTATGCCAAACGTTCAATCTTCAACGGCCATTTATGCTTAATTTTAGCCAAATGAATTATTCATAGTTTCCTGGTTATTTTCCATTTGCAGTAAATCAAAATATACTTAGGGATGAAATGACGATGGCTTATCAGAGGACAGACGTAGAAAAGGAATTCAATTATTGGGGGTGTGTTACTTTAGAACATATTTTCACGTTATATTCTTAAGAACCCTTCTGAGTGCCATATTATGGTATGTTATTTTGTTTTTTTTTTCGTTAATTTTTTCGTTGTTTTTGTGTTTCTTATTCACGAAATAAGATACAAAAATAAAGTAAATATTAAAAACGGATGGCAAAAAGAAACAAAAAGATTCAGTCTTAAATTTTAACATTTTAGCTCCATTATTTTTATTTCTTGATAGAAATATAATTTGATGACAAAAATTTTCAAAACAATTCCTTTGTATTTCTTAAGAATTTAAATGAAATAAAATTATTTGTTATTATTTTGTATATTCTTTGAAAAATCTTAATGAGAATATAACTTTAAGAAAATTTTGGGTTTTAATTAGCTTTAAAATTCCATTTCAATTTCAGAATTATTTTCTTATCCAGAGATATTTACACAGAATAAAATAAGATATTCTACACCAACAAATTCTTTAGTACAATTTATTTTATTAAACTGAACTTTTGTTGGGCTAGTTTTAAGGATGTCAAATACAAATTGTCTGTTTTATTATTAAAAGTGTTGTAAATTAGTTTAATTTTAATTTGATTTTTAGATATTTCACTTTAGTCCTTGCTTTCAACAATATATTTAGGTGTAAATATTTAGAATTGTTTTGGGGGAAAATCCAAATCATTTTAACAATTTACTTATTATTGAAATCTTTATAGTAAATTTCAAATTTTAATTTTAGAAATTCCATGAAATATATTTAACTAAATTACTAAGAAATTGTTTTATTTGAAAATAAAATATTCAATGTAACAGCCTAGTGAGATAGAAAAGAGGAACCAAATTTTTTAAATCCAGTTTGATATTGCCAATATATAAAAGCGTACTTCATCGAATAAAATAGTTTTTTTTAAAGAAAAATCCTTCTTCCCTTTTAAATCTCTAATTAAACGGAAAACGGCGATGTTTAAAACTTCTGACTTCTATTTTTGAATCATTTGGATCATGTACAGATCCAATTAAAATATAATGCACAAAATTCGGTGTAAAGTGTATCAGAATATATTAATTATTGTGAACGATGTGTGATTCATGTTAATAGTGATTGTTATGTCGCGAAAGCTTTCACTTATAATTGATAACGAACTGGTTGAGCATGCTGATATAATTTACGATCTTGAACAGAATCGATTTCTATAATAGTTTTAATAATTTTGGGAAATGTTCACAAATTTTGTGAAAATTAAGTCCTACAAATCATCTGTGCTGCGATGTTCAAAATTAAATTAGGACATAATTTATTATTTATAATTAACTAATTACTTAAGCCTGGCAATACCTTAACTTTCTTTCCATGGCCCTAAGCCCCGTTAATTCGTCTTATTGCAGTCCCATTGCCATCAAATTTTTCTATAGCCAAAATACAAGAGACCTATGACTCCCGATTACTAAATATGTTCTTGTGTTGTTGAGGAATCCATTAATAAGTTTGCTGTAGTTCTTAATTTGAAATATGTCAACCTTTTATTTCAAAGTCTGTAAAATATAAATAAAGAATAAATTTTCCAATTCCTTTCAATTTTGCTGTTTTATTTACAATAACAGTCCATTATTAATCCAATTTTTATTTTATTTAAGTAGTATACTTCCTTTAAAATGAAAAAATTGACTTAAACGTGACTGGAAGACCTTTTTGGCTTAACAAAAATACTTTATTTTGTTAATTACAACCACCTCTAGACTATAAAATGAAAACTTTCTAATGACTAACAGCTCCTTATGAAAAATTCATATAAAAAATCCTTTATTTAAATTTCTATAAAAATATTCAAAGAAAAAAAGGGATACATTTCCTTCAAAAATATTTAAGTCATAAGTTCCTTAGATTGAAAACATAAAAATTGTTGTTGAATTGAAAACATGAATATCGTTTTTTTTCTTCAGTTTTTGACTCAACAAGAACGGGTTAGAATTCAAAGAAGAGATTTCATTATTTGTTTTATTTATGGAAATTCATGAAAAAAAAAGAAAAGAAATATTCTTGAAGTTGTGAGACTCAGCTAGTCTAATCCCTGACTTCTTTACAGACTGGCAGCATCTGAAAAACATTTTATATAGGACCTAGGGTTGCATGTTTACATTGAGTCCTGTCAGCTTCCTTTCTACACAAGTGCTTCATATTTTTTTTTTTTTTTGCTTATCTAATTTTTTCTTTAAATGATTGTTTATCCTGGACAATGTCCATCATTTTGTATTGTTTGTTTAAAAATGAATTTGACAAGAGGAAATATTTCTTTTTCAAGGAAAAGATATTTTTTATTTCTGACTTTTATATTAATAAAGTGCCTTAATTTAATTTTAAGTAATTTAATATTTTATTAATAGTTACCAAAAATGTGTATGAAATTCAATATAAAAATAATAATTTAAAATTTATGAATTTGACTTTAAAGTATTTATTCATCTATTTTATTCTTTGGCAAATTGTCACAAAACTTCACTTGAAATATTCAAAACTTTTGTCTACTATTAGAGTTTTTCAATTTTATAAAAATATTTTCTACCTATGGCAATGAGAATTTCATAAAGAAAAAGTTTTGACTGAGAAAATATTTTTATTCGATATAAAAGACATAAAGAAAAAGTTTTCTTTTAAATAAAATAATAAAACCAAACATGTAAAACCGTTTAAAATAACTTCCTTTTCAATATAAAACCTTGAAATTTTGTTAATAATATACCTGTTTTTTAATATTTTCTTTTTAATTTCCAAGGAAAGTAGAATAAGTTTTTGAAAAAATTTATTTAATAATGCAAATTTTTCTCTTTTTTCAGATCATGTTCGTGAATTTAGCTGTGGAAAACTTTACTACAGAACATTTCATTTGGATGAAGAAAGAGATTCACTTTATGTTGGTGCCATGTAATAAACAAAATATCTTTTTTAAACTTTAAAATACTAAAACGCAATGTTTTACTTTTAGGGATCGAGTTTTTAGGCTCAATTTGAAAAACATTAGTATGACCTCATGTGATGTAAGTAATTAATTTTTATTAATTTCTTATTAACAAGTTGAAATATTAACTTATAAATCATAAAATGAGATAGTTAAAAAAAATTTCCTGATTTCCCTAAAAAACTTCCAAATAAAATACTTCCCGATTTTGAAATCTGACAATAATTTTTCAATTTCCACTCTAAAATCCCAAGCTTTTAAAAATGAACATTGATTTAGCTTTTCTAATAACTCAAAAAATAAAATCAAAAATACCATTTCCTGAAAATATACTCCTTTGACGCTATTCCTTTAAATATTTACAAATCATTGACAGTTTAAAGTGTCAAAAAAAAGTTACACTTGATTTTTCTAGCATTATCACCAAATTTTTCTAAATTTATTTTCATAAAAACTTAAAGCAAAAAAAATTACTTTCTTATTTCCTTTTTCAATTTATTTCTTTTATTTCTCAGGATACCTTAGCGCTTTGTATGCCATAAGTCAAGTTGAATATTCCGTGCACTTAGTTTGCTGTCAATTAGGCACATGACATATCCTAATATTATCTTAAAAGCTTTTGAAAGTACATACATACAGTGGTTGCGCCGCTGTCTAACAAACAAGGCCGCGAATTTTAAAGTTACTAAGTTATAGTCTAGTTATTTTGTTTTTTTCTTTTTTCGTAATACCATTTTCACTCTAACGTTAATCCTATTTGCCAAAATTTATGCATGGTTGTGTTATATCTCATACCCATGGGAGCACTTCTGCCAGATACAAGCATAGATTTGCCTGAACTTTGAAACTGACAACAAAAATTTGTTATAATAAACACTCTCTAAAAGCATAAGGATGTAGCATCCTTCATATTAGCTTTGTATCATTATGTATCCCAGCAGACTTTTAGCTTTTATTAACGTGTAGTTAAGGAGTATGTATAATGTACTTAATTTTGTCGATATATATTAAGAAAGGAATGAGTTAAATATTATTTGCCAACTGTTATTATTCTCTTAAAAACTTATTGAAATATTTCTTTAATATATTTTTGTTGTTTTTGATGAAAATAAATAATTATATTTATATTTGCATAAAGAAAAGTACACCTATTTGAAGCATTTCACATTTATGTAATTATTCTATAGTTAAAACACATATTGCGGCTAAAAGCTTGCAAATTATATCAATAATGAAGGTGAATTGCAAAATAAATTCCCACTAAGTGCTTTTCTATTACTTTACCATTAAAATTTTCTGAGCGATGATAAAAGCATCAGTGCCAAAGTATTTATGTTAAGCTGATTAAATTCAGTTAAAGGTAATGCAATTTAGCCCAAATACACCCTTTTTGGGTGTGAATATTCAAACTTTAGGAGAAACATTGTATTAATATCTGAAAATCAGAATTTATAACGGCTTTTGGTTGATGATAATTGAATTTTGCTGTAATACGAAGAAGGAAAAACCATATTTAAATCACTTTAGCGCCAAATTTAGTTAAAGAGAAAATTTAGTTAAGATATTATAAAAAGCAAAACAGATTGAAAGGAAAAAGCTTGTTTTTTTTTTGAAATTATGGAAATTAAAATTTAAGAATGGAGAAAATTAATATATTTTGACAGGCTAACAAAGTTAAAATTCTGTTAAGTAATTAGGTAGCAGACAAACCTATTTCATGACTTCAAGCTAAGCTTTTAGCAGAATTCTAGTCACCAAAAATTTGTCTTTACTATGTTTTAGATTATCTTATGTACTTTAGGATCTTATTCTATTTATTATTATAATTTTCAAATTTTTCTAGTTGGCATTATATGGCGCATTATACAAATAGATCAAATCCGCCTGATAAAATGCCTGGGAAAACTATTCACCAAAACTCTAATTCTGGCACAAAATTATGTAAGCTTAAATAAAATTTCTGTACATACTTGATAAAATTGGCTGTTTTTATGATGCCTATGAAATGTCTGGGGAACTATCATATTTTTTCTCATGGTTATAGTTTGTTATTATCAAAATGGATATGGCTCGTCCAAGAAAATTACCAAAACATTTAACGTAAATCATGAGCATAATCTCAGATTTTCAATGCAGTTTTTAAGGAATTTTTAACTACAATTTCTGGTGCCATTCCGTCGTCATATAAAAATACAGTCTTTCAATTATCTATATAAAACAGTCCCAGAATCTTTCCTTACAAAAATATCTTCCCTGTGTATTCCTGAAAATATTACAATCCCTAATCGATACTAAATCTGCTTATTTGGTATTTTAAAGCGAAATTCCTAATGTGTTGCTAGTTTTTAGCCCAGATTTAATTATATCCCGGTATATAATTCGATTTTATTAGATTTTTGAAAATTAGATCGCTTAATTTGTATTGTTAAAGTGAAAGTCTTGAGTATATCTTAGGTTAATAAATTTCATTTTACTTGCAAAACTGTTACAAAATATAATTATTATTTAAGTAAGTTCATTGTTTTTCCGACTTAATCCGACTTAAATATATATGTCAATTACCCTCACCCTTATTCCAATTAATCAGAATTATATCTAATTGACTTTTATTGCTAAAGCTAGTTAACTTCTAAATATATTTGTCGCTTAATCTAGGTTTTTTGATTATTTATGGTACATAGTTAAGTTTGTAATTTGCAATCCAAAGTTTATTATTAATTAACTTGAAACAAATAAAATTTATAAACAAAAATTTTTTGCTTCAACTGTTTAAGTAATAGAAGAAGTCTTTCACAAATACTAATTTACTATGTGGAATAAATCCTTTTCAATAGGAGAGTTTATTTTCTTGTTGATATGTCTTAAGACATCTTTAGCAGAAAAGCAAAATTAAATTGAAATTTTGACAAACAAAACCTACTATAATAAATTTTACTCACGAGCTAAAAACATTCAATTGCAGTTTTTTTGTTGTTTTGTTTGTTGAAAAACACTTCACTCTAGTACTTAATTAGTTTTGTTGTTTATTAAAATATACCAAAACATCTTTAACAGAAAATATCCTTTTGTCTACAGTTAAAATCTATACAACTAAACTGATTGAAAATCTAATTGAAAACTAAAAATTTTCTAAATGAAAAAAATGGGAACAATAGAAAACCTTAATCAAAAAGTGACAAATACTTGAACATTTTAGGATTTCAATCAAAAATTTATATTTTTTGTGAAATTTATTCTGAAAAAGTTTTTGAGACTTTATAATAGTCACTTTCAGAAGATTTTTACTTTATTTACATATATTCATTAAAAAGTCCTTTTTCTTGTTTTAATACTAGAAAAATTAACTATTGAGGTTGACACTAAGCTAAGTGATAAAACCCCAAAAACAAAAACCTTTTAAAGTTGGTAACCATTTTTGACTTTGTGCTAAAGGCTTTCATTGTTTTCCTTAAATTAGTTTTTCTATTCTTAATTTGGATACCGATCACAGTTTAAATATTTGAAATAAGAATTTATCTTAAAGTTTTCATATCTATTGAGTATTGACTTGGGTAATGGTAATGTAGACAAGTTAGCGGCTATTGGTCAGTATATTTTTTAAGAAAATCATGCACCATAAATTTATTTATCTAGAAGAAGGGAATATTTGAAATTTAAGAAAAGAAAATCATTAATTGGAGTATACTTTCTGCCAGTTATGTATACTGCTTGTATTACATAATTCTGTGCAAAGGATCAAGTATGCCAAACTAGGAAATCGATTTTCTTTTTTTCTGTCATTTAAAATTATTTCTTCCGAGAGAATTATAGACGTGCATTGAAATCGATGCTGGCCAAAAGCTTAATTTTAGAATAAAATTTGAACAATAAAAACTCCTTAAATATTTTTCCAAATAGAAAATTATCCTTTGCTGGAAAATCAAAACATAATATTGAAAATAACTGGTCTAAAGTTTGGATATCAACCGAAAGCTCAGTACTAGCCATCAATAGCTTAAACTGGTGCTTCACGTATTAAAAAAGTTGATCTAAGGAAAAAAATTATACATTGTCCTTATTTCACATTGATATTCTTAGATATTTTAACAATTAAGTTTCTTGCGTGACATAGTTTTACTCTATTCACCAAATAAACAAATATTTCGAAATTCGGTCTTTATTCTCATTTCTCTGATCTCTTAAAATAGGAGCAGTTTGCCTCGTGTACACTTAGCTAATTGTAGCAGCAAATATGAAGTAAAAAGGCAAAAGTTATTCCTTAGCTCTTTCATCATTTTATTGTGCTCGATGAACGTGGCAGTGTTTTCGACATTTATTGACCACCGTTATAAAAAGTTAATTTAAACTTTGGATCCAACAATCGAAAATATTCTGCATATGGAAAATTTTCTAATATATCTAAATTTCTTTGACTAAATATTATTAAATGTTTCTTAAATAATCGCCAACAGGATATTTATTTATGGTACTGGTGAGCCGTGTTTGAGTTTTATGGCGAACATGCTAATTCCTGTGGATAGACCTCACACATTTTATGACCATGACAATTGTTCTAATTTTTGCTGTTTAGCATTGCTAATTTTAAATGAAATTTTACACATCACAGCCTTTCGGTTGAAAACAAAATACCAACAACAAATTTGTTGTTTTATCAACCAAGTAAATAATTTTGGTTTTATTTACTCAAACATTTTGCCTCGCAGACTCATCTGCATAATACGCATTCTAATTCTAAATTTATTGATCTATAAATGTAACCTATACCATCTGTAGGAAATATTAAAATCAAAATTTTTGAACATAAAATATTAACTTAATAGTTCAGAGCTCAAAGGAGAAAAAGTCAAACCATCTTTCGACAAAACAATAGAAATTATAAGATGCATTTAGAGTTTATTTAATAGACGAATACCGTTGAGACAATTAAACTAGATATATTTGGTTATTAGCATTGTTAAATGAATTTATGTGTTTGTGTTGTTTGTCCCTATAAAATTGGTTAATGGGCTTTGTCAGCATTTCAACTTATGCCAATAAAAGCAAATATTGTTTCATTTTACCCCACATTGTCATTAGGGAATCAAATTTTGTGTTTGTAAATGATTTTTTGTTTTGAGTTATATTTTCTGTTTAGACCAAACAGTTTTATTAATGACTACTTTGCACTTTGGCATTCACAAACTAAAAACATATTTAAAAAATTTTTATGTATCTTTTATTTTTGCCATAACAATTGGACATGGTGGATTCCGATTAATTAGTATGAAATTTTAAGTAAAAAGTGTTTGATTTTTACACCTGAAGTTAAAAGTGATAAATTTTTCTGAAATAATTAATTAAAACTATATAAAAGCCAAGAAAATTTATATCCGCTTGTTGTTTTGTGTTTACATTAGGAGGAGTATACGGAAAGCAAAAGCTAACTTCAGTTTTTTTAAAGTCCAGAGAAAATGGTTTTTTGAAAAAAAATGTTGCTGAATGAAGCAGCACAATGGCAACAGCGTAAAAAGCATTTTAAGAATATTTTTATTATGCACAGTTAACTTTACTTTCTGTATATGAAAGATGTTCACATCTTCACATTGATTAGATATCACGAAAAAACTCTAATATCCTGTTTAACTCATACCTGTGAGTGCTCCCTTCATTTAGTTTTATTTTTAAAAGCAAATTTTTTTCCACACTTTTAATCTAATCCTTAAGTATTTATTTATTTTTAAAAAAAGTGAGTCGATTTTGACATTTCTTATAAATCAATTTGATTTATTATTCTACATGCCAAACTTTTTTTTTAAAAAAAAAGCGATAACATTAATAATTATTCTAGATAAAAGATATCTTTTAAATTTTCAGAGAGACCACATCCTATTGGAGCCAACACGAGAAGATGTTGTTAGCTGTGTATCAAAAGGAAAGAGCCAGGTAAGCCCAAGAATTAATTTTGTTCAAATGTACGTGCTTCTTAATAAAATTGACTTTAATTTTCTTTCAAATACAGGTCTTCGATTGCAAAAACCATGTTCGTGTAATCCAGCCTATGGAAAATGGCAACAGGCTGTACATTTGCGGAACGAATGCTCATAATCCTAAGGATTATGTCGTATATGTGAGTAGCAATTTCCTTAATCTTATTTTTTTGTTGTACTTCTTTTATGTATATATATAACTTGAATCCTACATTAAATAAATTTACTGGTCTTGTTGAAAGAAAAAGAAGGACAAAAATGTTATTCAAAGGGAACAACCAAGCATTCATAGTCGAAAGCTCACGTCTTAGAAAATTGTCCTCTTGTTGTCATTCGGATTTTATTGGGATACAAAATACGTGTTCAACTTTAGAAAGAATGATTGTCTAACATAGCCAAATCTATCATTCGTCTTTTAGAAAAGTTTTCCTCTAAATTTTTGTTTTGTTTTTTTTTTTTTTTAGCGTTCCTTATATGTAACTATGTACGTGTATCAGAAATTTATTTAAGTTTTTTCCTCTATTTTTAGTCGAATTTAACCCATTTACCAAGATCAGAATACGTGCCAGGAATTGGTTTAGGCATAGCCAAATGCCCATACGATCCACTTGATAATTCAACTGCGATATATGTTGAAAATGGAAATCCTGGAGGACTACCTGGATTGGTATGTATTTGGACAATTTAATCCTTTATATATGGTACTTAATTAGTAATTTAGGTAAAGGACTTGTGAACTATATTTTTAAAATATACTTAAAGCAAGTTAATATATTTCAACAAGCTCTTTCTATAATTAAAATAAAATTATAAAGATTTAAAGAATGGTGTTTTATTTTTGTATTTTACAGTATTCTGGGACCAATGCAGAATTTACAAAAGCGGACACCGTAATATTTAGAACTGATTTGTATAATATCTCTGCTAAAAGGAAAGAATATAACTTCAAAAGAACGCTCAAATATGATTCAAAATGGCTTGACAGTAAGTAATACTTTTCATAGGAGTCTAAAATTTGGGTTAAATATTCTATAAAAATTAGTGAAATTTCAAACTTTCAATGATATTAATGGATTTAATTTGCTTGTTAAAAAACAAGAAAGAAATTTAAAAATCTTACGTTGACATATGTAGACAGTTAATTACGAAAATTCAATTTCTTAAATGAAAATTCTAACTTCCATAGCTTATACACAAAAAAAAAAAAAAATCTTTCTGTTCTATAAAATAGTTTGTTCTGCGAGAGTTTTATTTTTTTATCTCGCTTTCTCCGAAAAAGAAACGTAGCGTGCAGTGGAAGAGGAGGAATTTTGGGCTTTTATTTGAATTATTGTCAATATCGGTACGATAACTCCGATAAATATGACAGTATACTGGTCAGTTGAGGACAAAAGTCAGATCCCTTTCTTTAATAAAATATTTACAAAAAAAGATTCAACCTTATATCGAAAAATTTTACCTGCTTAACTTGTAAGAGATTTTCGTCAAGACAGAACATCAATTTCTGAAATCAGACCAAGCGGAAAACTTCATATAATGAGAAAAGATCCAAAGAACAAAAGTATGGCAGACGTCAAGCAAGTAATTCTTGTAACACTTGCACAAGTAAGACCAGAATGCACAGGGAAGAATGTTTTCGATGTTATCACTCCATGGTGAATTGCAAAAATTGAAATTTATCGTTCATTTACAAGAAGAAAGTGCATAAATATAAAATAAGATAACTAAAATACGAAATTTCTCAATTAAAGTTTAAAAAATCTCCATTATTACCATATAACAACATTTTTCTAAATACTCAACTTCTCATGGAATTTGAAATATGTTTTCCCAATTGAATATAAAAAGCCTTTTTCACAAAGTCATGGCATTGTTATTAAAAACATTTTTTTACCCTAAGTATGTGCTTATAAAGCAAATTTTCACAACAGTCTTTGAAGAATTAAGGTGGTAAGTAAATGAAAGCAATTGCATGATGAAACACACTATAAAGACTTTAAACTTCGTTTATTTTTACTTACAAAAACTAAAGCAAATCATATAAAGAAATTTTTCATAATGAAAACTTTTAATAGCAGATGCCGAATAGATAAAAGAAACTTCTAGACAAAGTTTGAAATTAAAAGACACATCCTGTCGAATATTATGCCGATAATTTAATTTAAGATTTTGGAATTCTTGTTGTATTTAAAAAGTTATCTTTAAAGAAAATGTTAATTTTTATTTTTTTTTCTCTTTTTTTTTTGTTTTAACTTAGTTAAGTCGTATAAACTTCACAAAATATCCTTGGTCAGAATTTTTTCAACGTTTATTTAAATATACTAATAACATTAGACACAAAAAAAGCCCAAGCAAAACAAAAACATTTCAGTAAAATTATGTAAATTTTTTTAAACAGCTTAATTTAAGCCTCTAGAAAATATCCAAAAAGAAATTTCATTCATTTATTTATTTATTTTTTGTTTTTATTTTCATTTCAGAACCAAATTTTGTTGGATCTTTTGACATTGGTGATTTTGTATACTTTTTCTTTCGTGAAACAGCTGTAGAATATATAAATTGTGGTAAAGCTGTTTATTCAAGAATTGCACGAGTCTGTAAAAAGGATACTGGTGGAAAAAATATTTTATCACAAAATTGGGCGACATATTTAAAAGCTCGTCTTAATTGTAGCATATCAGGAGAATTTCCATTTTATTTTAATGAAATTCAATCCGTCTATCAACTTCCTAATGATAAAACAAAATTCTATGCAACATTTACAACGAGTACAAATGGGCTTATTGGCTCAGCTGTTTGTAGTTTTGACATCAATGAAATACATTCTGCTTTTGCAGGTTTGTTTAATATAATAATAAATTATTTTATAATAGTTTAAGATTGTTTAAGATCAATTATATATATATATATATATATATTTTTTTTTTTTTTGAAAATTATATAATTAGGTAAATTTAAGGAGCAAGCTAGTTCAAATTCAGCATGGTTACCAGTTTTAAATTCAAAAGTACCAGATCCAAGACCAGGAATATGCATGAATGATACATCTATATTACCAGATACTGTATTAAATTTCATTAGATCTCATCCTTTAATGGATAAAGCAGTTAATCATGAACACAACAATCCTGTATATTACAAAAGGGATTTAGTATTCACTAAGCTTGTTGTTGACAAGTAAGTATATTTGACTTTTAGTTAAAATAAGATAGTTTCTAGATACAATTTAGGAATATTATTCAAACTCATATATATATATATATTAATTAATTTAGATAAGCAAAAACAAAATAGGTAAAAGATCTTTGATTAGTTTCTATTTCTTTATAATGTTAAGTGTTTGTCTCCTGACCAATTTACATTTCAATGAAAATTTTATAGAAAGATAAAAGTTATTAAATTTAAATTAAGCATAAAATGATATAATAACATAAAAACTCTCATTTTTGGATAAAAATTTCTTAACACATATATTCTTTGATTATTTTTAACATCATGGCCTTCTTGAATTGCTCGCTTCTATTTTGATATGAATCTTTTTATTATACTCCTTTTTGTCAACAGCGTCACTACTCATATTAATGTTTCAAATGTGACAATTTATTTTCTTCTCTTTAAAATAGTTGAATTACTTTTGATATGCTAAAGAGTAATATCCCTTCGGGTATATTTTGATTACTTATAAGAATCTTTTTTCTTCCTTTTTTTTTGCTAATCCAAACACAGCTAATATGACAAAACAGAATTAAACTGACAATATGGTTAAATATTTACGTATAGTATTTTATTTGTAAAAATCTCATAAAAATCCACGCGATATATGCCAAAACTGTTTAAATACCTGGGAGCTTTATTATTCTAATTTTCTTTAATAATTTATAATTAAATGAAAATTTTATACAAAAAAAAGGCTTTGTGCTAATATCTCTTCAAATAATTACCTTAATTCTTACTTAGTATAATGTTGGGTTCATAACTGCTAATTAAAATTTAAGAAACAAAAACAAACATATGCTTTGTATATGTTTATCTGGTATCTACAAGTAATTTCAGTGTCAATAGCACAATAACTTTGGTAATTACATTCTTGATAACTAGCAAGGTTAATAATTATAAATGTTAAAATATTTATGTTTTGCTACCTATTTGAAAACTAATTTTAATTATGATATAATGAGAGATTTCATTTTTGATATTCTATATAGACAAAATTATAAGTCAAAAATCCATGAAAAAATTTAGATTTGCTAGATTTACATGCATATTAATAAGTAACTTTTCTTTACATTAGTGTAATTTAAAGATTAATATTACGTGAGATAGAAAAAGATTTTTCCTAATGGTTCTTAATGGCGTAAGTTATTTTTAGTTATTTTATTTCTCTCTGGGCTTAATAATTTCTTATATTTTATTTTTCGACTGTCAACAACAAATAATCAAAACTTCCGTAAGCTCGAAAATCAAAGAAAATTTTCTTATACTTATACTTCAAAACTAAAATTGTAATTTTACTGAAATAATTTTCAACCAAATCTACTCCCAATTTTGTTTTTCACTTTCAACGCCTTCTAAGCCTGTAATTTATTATATTATTACCAAATTGCTCTGACTTAAAAAAGTGAAAACAGGTGCTGGTAATTATAATGCAGTAAGTCTAATTTTAAACAATAAATTAATTATATGGAATAAGCGCAGGTAATGCTTCGGCAATAGAATTTGAAATTAATAACACAATAATCAAACACATGCATAAACAAGCTTAAGGCGATATTTTTCTGAAATTATTATTTCATCTATAAATATCTTACACAAAAATTTCATAAGCTTTAGTAAAATTTTTTTAAGTATTTAGATTGTTCGTAAGAAAAATCAATTCTCGTAAATTACATTTCTGATATAACTATTAAATTAGTTCACACTTAAATATATATATTTTTTTTTGTCTCCAACAGGATGAAAATTGACATACTGAATCAAGAATATACAGTTTTCTATGTAGGCACCAATTTAGGACGAATTTATAAAATTGTTCAATATAATCGTAATGGTGAACCCAAATCAAAATTATTGGATATATTTGAAATAGCACTTAATGAAGCTATTCAAGTAATGGAAATAAGCCAAAATCGTAAATCTCTTTACGTAGCTACAGACCATAGAGTTAAACAAATTGACCTTGCTATGTGCAATAAACGCTATGACAACTGTTTCCGATGTGTTAAAGATCCATATTGTGGATGGGATAAGGATAATAATGCATGTAGACCTTATGAATTAGATTTACTTCAGGTAATTTAGTATTTTATTTTATTGTTTTTTTTTTTTTTTTTGTTATATATATTAAAATAAAATATATTTAAGGATGTTGGCAACGAAACTAGTGATATATGTGATACAAGTGTATTAAAAAAGAAAATTGTAGTAACATATGGACAGAGTGTTCATTTGGGTTGTTTTGTTAAAATTCCTGAAGTACTTAAAAATGAACAAGTAACATGGTATCATCATTCAAAAGATAAAGGAAGGTAAAATTGTGTTGTTTTTTTTTTCAAATGCTTTAAAAATATAAAACAATTTCTTTAATAGATATGAAATTAAATATAGTCCTCTTAAATATATTGAAACAACTGAACGTGGTCTTGTGGTAGTTTCAGTAAATGAAGCAGATGGTGGTCGCTATGATTGCCATCTTGGTGGTTCGTTATTATGCAGCTATAATATAACAGTTGATGCACACAGGTAAATTAGTTAATTACTTAACTTAATTTTATAGTTTATAGTAATCTACTATCCGTAACTAATGATAAAACTTTTAATTAAAGATGCACACCACCGAATAAAAGTAATGACTATCAAAAGATTTATTCAGACTGGTGTCATGAGTTTGAAAAGTATAAAACAGCAATGAAATCTTGGGAAAAGAAACAAGCGGTAATTATATTTTCTTGTTTTGTTTTTTTCTTTTAAATTAAAAACTATTTATTGTAAATATTAGTTGGAATTTAATTTCAATAATCAAATTACTAAATTAAAAGGGGAGAATTAATTCCACCTTAGCTATTATAATAATTACATAATTGCTTTTAATTTTGGTAAAAACAAAATAAAAGTAAAAATATGGCTCTTACTCAATTAAATATAATTTTCATAAGAACATTTTATTAATTGATTGACTAAGTGTAATTTTCAATTCGAATAATAATTGTGTTGATCAAAATCAAAAAGGGATATTCTCGGAGTGAATGCCGTGTGGAAAATTTATGGAAAATATTTGTAGTTGTTCTAATGGAATATAAATAGAGAGTTAGCTTCATATAATATTTTTGTGATTGATGATGAATTGTTTTTTTAATATTTTTTAATAATTCTAGGCTGTTATTATAATTTACCGTAAATAATATTATCTAGATCTTAATTTCATAAACAAGTAATTGATGTATTGCTAGGGATTTTAGGAATATTAAACTCTCTTCTAAATGTTTGCTGTCGCTAAAGATCTAGGGCTATTTTATACTTATTGCATATTTTCATTTTCCATTGAGGTCGTACTCTACAATACTTTGGGAATAATAAATTATCAAAAATTTTATCATTTTAAATAATTCTTTATGGAATTCATATTTCATGTTTTCTTCAAATTCGTGCATATACACTTTTGTATATTTCACTACGTAAACTTAAGATATTTTAATAAATCCTGAATCCTTAAACTTTGATTGGCTGTTAGACTGATTAGAATCGTTACAAATAAATATTTAGACATACGATGGTACTTTTTGACCTTTTATATACCATCATAAGTAGCACTATTTGTTGTTGTTTTTATTTTGTATTTCTGACAATAAAATAACATTAATAAGAAATAGAAGGAACAAAGTCTTTTGTTTAATTGCAAACATTATACTGTTATATAAATTCACAATCGCTTTTACATCAATTCATTCAACTACATCCTGTTTCATTACAATTTACCTTATTTACCGATTTCATTTTGAACTCCATACTTAATTCCCCCAAAAGGAGTTTTTTTTTCCCGGCTATAGCGCCATTCAAAAATTTTATCACAAAAGGAAAAGTTATATTATATATTAATTAAATTTTATACTGTCACCAAATTTAATAATTTTGTCTATTGACTCTAACTCTAAGAGATATTCTAAATGAATTTCGAATTTAATTATGAATTTTCTTCAACATTTCAAATTGTTTTCACAAAAGACGTGTCAGAAACAACAAAGTTGTCTAAATTTTTCTTAAAATAGTTGAAATTATTTTTCTTTTTTTTCTGTCTTAAATTCTAATTTGATTCCATTCTATTCTTATCAAATTTCTAAAGAGTCTATCACAACATTTAGTTTACTTCATGGAAGTTTAAGCATCATCAACTCCTTGGTCCACAAAGCTTTCATTTTCTGAGTTATTCTTTAGGAGTTCACACTCAATCACTCAATGATATTGTGTTATCCTACGAATATTATGACTGCATTATTCTATAATATAACAAATTTTTGAAATGGACTGTATCTGTTTGATTCCTTCCAAAGTAATCTTTCCGAAACAATCCATTCTATTAATCTCTCATTTAATCAAGTTTCTAACCGTATAATAAAACAATCAAATTGAATTCTCATCATTTTAATAATTATATTTACTATATTTTCAATTACAGCTTTCAGATATATTTCCTTATTTTATTTCTTTTTAATTGCATAAACACTCGAGTCACCATTCAATTCCTTTAATGAAATTGTACTCTTTTATCAGCTCTTAAAAAACTTGATCTATTATGAAATATATACATACTATTCACCATTCTTCCTTTTGATTTTCACAATTTGTAATTGCAAATTTATGTTTTACTTTACTCGAAAGGCTATTTCAAAAGTCAAAGCTTTTAGAAATAGATGTAAAAGTTTTATACCAATTTCCTGAATCTTAAGTGCTTCTCATTCATTTAATGAATATTAAAAAACATTTATCTATTGCACTGTTTTTGATTTATTTTAATTTTATTTCCTGACCTGATTTCAGGAAATTCCAAGCAACGAGTTTTTCCTTTTCTGAATTATTTAATAATAAGGATCATTTTATATTACCTACAAATTCGTTTTGGAATGCAGTGAAATTTGAAAAGTTTTTTTAGCAACCAACTCAAAACTTTGAGTATCTTTTGATCCATTCTTAACTTGATTGTTGTCTTCCACAACAAACTTGAACTAAAGTTTTTCATATATTTTCATTTTATTTAAATTGCTTGCAGTCAACGATGTTGTCTGAATTTGAACTTCTATTATTGTCTTTATCATCAAAATATACTAAATTTAGTTTTGAAACTTAAAGAGCACCTTTTTCGTTAATAGTTTAAAGCTCAGCTATGACATTTGTGAAATAATATTTGGTTGTTAATTTTACTAATTAATGCAAGTTAATATTGTAACAATTGTCCCTTTGGAAGTTCAATTTATTTAATATTAATTTGTTTCAATTTTAGTTTAATTAATAATTAGTTATTTGAATAATTTTCGCTAGTTTGCTAATTAGAAATGTTTAAATATTACTTTGAAATTTTTGTTTATAATTATAACAAAAATTTTGTTTTCTGGGATAGTTCGGTTACTTTCTTTTTTATTTACCTCAAAGTTCATTTTTTCATTTCCATACCTTTGAAATAAATAAATTTATTAAAATTCTTTTTACAAATAGCGTGTTACGTATCTAATTTTTCATTTGAGAGAAATCCTCTTATGTTGCAACAAACTTTTATGATATGGAAGCAGTTGCGAGTCGCTACAAACTAAATTTAATTATTTCATTGAGTTAGTAAGGAGTTTAAATTTTTCCAAGGCTTTTAATAACGCAAAAAAGCTAAAGAATTATTAAAATATTAAAAGAAATAAAAAAAGCCATAACGCATGATTGACGTTATTCAGAGTTTCTAGCATTTTTGCTAGTAAAAAAAAATCAATTTTATATTTTAAGCTATAGAAAGAAACATAACGGACATTCTTTGAAGTTAAATATTGATTACTTGGAAGATATATTTCAATCATCATCATTCAATCTTAGGAAAAAGTTCTATTCTTATGTGTTAGCTTCAAGTCCTATTATCCTATAATTTACGACTATTCTGCGAATATTAATTATGTCCATTATACATATGTATATATATGTCTACTGCTGAGACATAGGAATACTACATCAAGAATATCATCGAATTATTCCTTGCGAAATATATTTACTCTGGGTAAAACTGTGCTTATTCTTCCATGGGTCCGCAATGGAGAAAATAAAGTTACGTTATTTGGAAATTATCCTTTTTATAACGAATTACAAACACTTTAACTTGAATACCAGCTGCTAGAGAACTTTTTTCTTGTGGCAACTGAGGGTAAAAATGTTTTTTTTTTTTATATCGATTCCAAAATGAATATTCGCAATAGCAAAAAGTGAAAGAAAGCAAGAGGATATTTGGGCGGAATTGAATAATTCGCAGGTCATGATCAAACAGAAACTGATCTTGAACAAATGAAGAACTAAGGTGCTTGCGGAAAAGTTTAGTTGTCTACGGCTATTTGGATAAATATATATGAGAAAAAGAAATACAATATGTGTGTACAGTAGTTTAATTATTTTTGATAACTGAAAAGCAATTGCTGGCACAAAGCAAAGCTCAGTCCTTTAAATAATACCAATAAATAATATAAATAATGTATGTTTCCCTTTATATTTTATTTATATTTATACATAAAAACTTATTTCAACACAAAAACAGTAAAACATTAAATTTTTTCTTGTAAATTAATAAATAAAATCTAATTTTTTTACAGCAATGTTCATCAAGACAAAATTATAGCAATCAACATCCAAATGATGTATACCATAGAAACAATGTTTGATACAAAATTAATGCCAAGGAGAAATTTCTCTATACACAACTCGCATTTTAAGAATAAGCTTCGCCATCCTTAAAAGATAATTCTAAACCTATCAGAACTTGTGATGAGCTATAATATATATTTAGGCTCTTTCTCGTTATCTACTTAAATGTATCACATCATTATCACTGTTTGTTCATTTTTACCTTTTAATTATAAGATAATTCATAAGAAATTAGGAGCAATAACAATCAATAAGTCCTTAAATAATAAAAACAAAAAAAGTTTCATTTTTTACAAATAAGATTTTCTATTATAAAAAAACTTTTTTTTTCTCATTGTTTCCTTTCTTTTGTATACCATCAATTACCATCGATATTTTATTTCGATTTTCAATTATATAATTTTAGGCAAATGTAACTTAATTTTTTGTAAACATAATTTTTCAAGTAAAAAACGAACAAAAAATATATATAAAATATACGAAAGGAATTTATAAAAAAATTTATGTCTTTAATCTTCAAACCTATATCACAAATTGCAAAACAAAAAAAATAATAATTAACTTTTTCGGAATCAAAGTAGAGCCGGTTCATCAGAATATTTTAAGAATCAAAAAGTATTCCACATAACCTATGATTCATGATCCGAAAAAGAAAAAACCAGGATAATGTTGATTAATTTAGTTAAAAGCGCAGAGCACTGGAGATATCAGGAACGAAATTAATGCAATTAAGAAAACTACACGAATTGCTGCGTGCATTATTTACATCACTTGTGTGCATATAACCATAAAATTTGACAAGTTGAAGTCTTTATTGTTTAATATTTTGACAGATAGGTGGCCAATTCGTAGAATCAATAAGGAGAACACTTATTCTGAAGAGAGGAGATCAGAGAGATTGTCGGAATGTGAAAAAATGCGAGAGAGATTTTCGGAATCTCGTCGGACTTAAAAACCATTAAAAAATTTATTCGTTTATTGTGTATATGGACACAGATTTTTTTACAAGTATTTTATTAAAGTTTAGTGCTACGTAATTTAATGGCTTACATAAAATCGCGGCTCGTTATCCATTCATAAATAATGCACTTGAAATTTTATTGAAAGTAGAGATTAGCTTCACTTATTTTTTGTGAAGCCATTTTATTGTTATAAAATTAAACTTTATTTTATATTTGAATTTATTATTTTAATATTGACTTCGGCGTTATTGCTGCGTTTTTATTATTTCTATGGCTTCACTAAATGGCGTAGAGACTCTTACAAAAAACTTTATAATAATTTATAATATGGTAAGTTGTTATTGTTTGTATTCTACGAGTATAATTTATTTTTTTTTAATTTAATATGTGCAGATGAATAATATGATCAAATTTTCTTCTGATCACAATTAAATGCTTGGGAAAAAATAAAAGGAATAGACTGGTATATTATTCAAGGTAAGTTTTTTTTGCAATTTTTTAAAATTTTTTTTAATTTAAAATCATTTAAAATTTGCAGGTAAGATTTGAAATTGTTTACAATAAAGGCAAACAACTCCAAGGAAATCTTTGTTATTTTTATATTAGAGAAATTTTATTTTTTTATATGCAATAAGAAATATTTCATTTATGTTGAATTTATAACGAATTCTTCCTAGTTACTATGGTAACTATTATTTTTTATATTTTAAATATTTTTTTATTATTATTTTTTTCTTCAAATCTTTTCAATGAAAGTAAAATAGATAGAAGAAACCATACAAAAGTAGTACTTTAAATAGTTTCCTTATTTTGCTTTAGACTCATTCACTACGAATTTAAGTTTCGAAAGTTTTTAAGGGGAGAACTTCCATTTTGTTTTCTCAAACGAATCGATGTTTTAAGATCTATGAAAAAGCAAACAAAAAAAAATGATTATGATACTAGAATAATTTATTAACTATATTTTATAAAATAAAAAAAGGAAAATTATTGACAATAATAGCAAACCGATGGTAAAAGGGATTGGCATGGGGAGCATATCTCGATCAAATAGCTCCAATAATGATCAAAAACAAAACATTTTTTCAAAGACACAAAATTTTTCTAATAGAATAACCCACAATAATAAAATTTCCAAAATTTGTGGTCATTTTGTATTTAGTGTGAAAGAAATAGTTTCCAGTTCGTAGAAAATAAAATTAAGGTCATTTAAATTTTTTAATTTTGATTGAGAAAATTATTTTTGATATGAAAATAATTTTAATCACTCAATCATTGACTACCAAATCAAAACTCCGTTTTTGAATGTGGTGATGTTATAGAATGTACTTTGAAAATCTAATGCGGTTTTTAAATAGTTCTTTTGCTCCTTTAGATTAGACTGATACAAAGGTTTTCACCAGTGATTCACTACCTATTACATTCTTTACTAACGCGGAATCTAGTTTCTCCTTTTTCCTCTCCTATTTTTTTTTTATCTTCACTTGGATTCGGTTCAATTGAAGCCCCGAGGAAATTATAAGAAATAATTTTTATACAATCACATATAAACATGTGTGTAAAATTTCATGTTTTTATACATAAAGCGGAAAGCATGTAAAAATTCCACGAAGAGAAAATCAGTAATACAGTTTCTTCCTAATAGAATGTTGCATGAAGCATGGTAGCATGGTAGAAATTAGCACTCCTGCAACTATTGTACAAACCTAATGCATACAAGGAAAAAAACTACTTAAACGGTAATATTAAATATGAAAATAAATTTTCGGGAAATGTGAATTTATTTACATTTAAATATTTTGTTTTGTCCTTGATGAAAACTCACTTTAAAATGTAACATCTGTTGTTATCTCAAAAAATAATCTGACTAGAGTTGGTCTTCTTAGCTTAGGAGTTCTTAAAATTATTAGAATATAAAATACTTTGAAGCCAATATACATTAACTTTTTTTGGAAAAGAAAGTCAAAGAACCAATTATTAATTGTACTTAGCAATCATTTTCCTAAAAGCAAAAGATTGTATTTTTTAATATAATTAAGAGATCCAATTACTTATTCTCTTATTTTATTCAACTTGCCCAGTCTTTTAAATAAAATATACACTTCATAATTGATCTTATATCTAGTTAAAAAGTTTCAACAAGTGAAAGCATCGACATCAGAGGTTACCACTCTTTACTAATAAATTTTCACAATTTCTTCTAAATTTTTTTGTACAGAACTGAAAGAAAAAACTTTAGAAAAATCAAAGTGAAAGAAAATTATTTTTTAAAAAAATTTTAATTGACCCTAAAGGAAAAGGCTAATATTCCTCTTTCTTTATGAACTCATTAATTTGTCATAAATTTAAATTAAAAAACTTATCGCAAGAAAAAGTAATTTTTTTGCCTTTTTTTGTTTGAGGAACCTAAGAAGGATTTCAAAATGAATATTTGGTTAAAAATAGAACAGTTGTGCTTTCATCTTAACTCATTTTTTTGATTGCTTCTGTTGGATTGTAATTAAATAATTAACTTTATTAATTTTAAGGAGAAAAAAGGGATATTCTCAATAATTTTTGTAATTTTTAGATGTATTTTTTTAAATGCTTAAAATTTTTTATTAGATTGTTAAAATAGCTAAACACTTCAATGAATTAAGTTTTTGTATTTCATAAGTAATAGGCTACGATTCCATAATTGAACTCTTTTGCTTAGAAGAATTCATTAAAAATTTTCTTTTCTTAAGTACCAACTTTTCTTAATTATCAAACAAAATTTCAGCAAAAACGGTCAACTATACTGTTTACAACAGTTGCCAATATCAATCGACCTCAAAATAGTTGTGTCAATTTCACTATAAATGATTTGGAGAAACAATTAGTTTTCTTCAAATTTTGTGTCTTAAACCAAATTTCTTTGTTGAATCATTAAAAAGTTAAAAAGGGCTTATGTGCGAGTGGGGTAAATTATTTAAAGATATGCATGAAGTGGCCTTGTTCTGGACAGGCTTATGCGTCTTTTCCTGACGATGTAATCGTAAAAATAAAAAAATTAGTGCTTGAAAACCTTCAGTGATTAATGTTAAAAGGTTGGTTTAAGACACGAGATATATCGATGCAAAATTAGTTCGGAAAGAGTTCAATTTTTAGTAGTAAATGCTTTAAAAAGAAGGGCTTTGAACAAATGATTACTCTTTTTGCTTTTAACCACCCAATTTCTGTAATTTGCAAAGGAAAACTTTTCTACATGCTATATACAAATAAATTTAACAGTTTTTCTCTTATTATTAAAGGTGCCATAATAAATTATTCTATTAAAACAACCGATAACTAAAATCCTAAATTTTTGCTTTTGTATGTCACTTGCATGTACTTTCGAATTTTTCCCAACCATAAAAGCACTTTTAGAGGAAACAAAATTTGCTAAGACTTTGTACCTTAATACTATTCCTTAATGAAAATTCGCTTATTTATATTTTCATTGTTTAAGATAACACAATCATCCTTTTCAACAAGGATATGCTTTAACCTTTAGTATATGAGTACTAATTCTTAAGTGAACTTAAGCTCTTGTATTAAGGTTATGTGCTGTTGAAATTTTGATTTATGTAAATTTATAAATTAATTTTCTCACAATCAAAATAATTGTTTGGTTTTCTTGTCTTGTTATAGAATTTTTTGCTGTTGTTTTTTGATAGAGCAAAAAACCAAAACAAGAAAGCTTAAATTTATCTGTACACTGAGAAAAAATTTAATTAAATTTTGCTCTTGTTTCAAATTAACTTTAAATTTCGTCAACTTTTATTAATGCGGGAAGAATTTAATTTAATTTAAGCGTTTTTCTTTCTCTCAACAACAGCAAAGTTTATTATGGATTAGCGCCAGAATGTTAAATTATATCTATCGATACTAAAAGCTTTGCATGACTTTTCCTTTTTTTTTTGTCTTTTCCATACAGAACCTGGTTTTAATCATACTTTCTAATGGTTATATTAAGCATATTTAATTCGGAATTAGTAATTCCTAATTCAGTATATTCATGCAAAACAGCATAACCTTCTGTTGATGTACACCAGATTTTAACGTAATCAGTGAGGTTTTCCTAACCACACTTTTCTATATTATTCATTTTATATCTTTAGCTTCTAAACGTTCCAACATTGACCATTTCTTTTGACAAACAAGAAGTGAAGACGTATTGAAACTCTGTCCGTTTTTATTTTTATTTAACTCATGTAACAAAATATATAGAAACAGTTATATTTAGAAGAGAAAAAATTCTAGTGCATTATACAAAGAAAAATCCGAAATATATCTTCTGAACTCTCATGTTTCAGTCTTTTATTTCTCATAATCTTTTTTTTCGCTATATGAATCATTTCTCTAGACAGAAGCTACAAAGCATAAAATTAACTCAAGGAAATGCTTTGCTTTCTGAAAATTTACAGTGAATAAACCAGGAAATAATAAAGAGCCATGGTATTGTAATAGTTTTTGTAAAAATTTTATTTCTTTTTCTCATTTATTCAGAATAAAATACAACATTTTTATAGTTTTTGCATACATATTTTAAGAAAAAAATTGTTGTTTGGAAATACAACAAAATTTAGTAATTAAATCCTTGAAGTTTATTTTTAATGCAATTTACTTAGAAAATAGTCAATTTATATTCTTTTATGCCTTTTAAATTAAAAGTTTAGAAATAAAATGAAAATTAACTTAATTGTTATACAAGAAAAATGAAAATATTTTTGTCTGCAAACGAGACTAACCACTAAAAAAAGAATTCTGTGAAAATTTTTGTTATATTGCAATTTTTAGCTAGACAGAAAGAATAATTTTTCCATTAGTTTTGTATATTTATATCTACGTTTGTTTTATCTGTTAGACTATTTTTGTAGAATTTTATTGTTTTATTGTCTTCTGTAGTTTTTACCCTTAATAAATACTCTTTAAGCCTATACAAAAATTTGTTATTTTGTTTTTGCAATGTAGTTTTAACTAATTGCATGCAGATTTAGATAAAAAATCTTTCTTTTGCTAAAAAAGTCCTATAGATCAATATCCAAACGAATTCAGTTGGTTACAAATTATTTCTAAAACAATTTTATATTTCTTTTCTATGGATAAAAAATAATGGCCACAAATTATCTATTAATATTTAAAAAGTGCTTCGATTTGTGTTTATATTTAAAAATGTTTATAATCAGTCAACAAGTGTCTGATCTGATTCATAAAGGGCATTACTATTCGCAAAACAACTAGGCTTAGAGGAATACCTACCCTTAGGGTATACACATGTTACAATTTTATAAAAGTCTAACTTTTGATTTAGAAGCTTCAGTGATTTTAGTCATGATACTTTCGTTATTTCCAAAACAATAGATTTAAAGCTTTTTTTATGTGTCTTCTTTATCAAATATTTTTAATGGGAGAAATGCATTAACAGGAAAAATTTCACTTGATTAGTTTATCCAAACTGCTAAAAGCTATCATGAAAGCTTAGTTAACTGTTTTTAAATTGTGGCCATGCAAGCATTAAGAGGGTAAGACCTTCCAGCAGACTTTTTAAAATTCATTTACCTAAAGAATATATTTTCATATTGTTGAGTAGCTGTAAGATTTTTATTGCCTGGAATATGCCTTTTGGGTGAATGTAATACCTTGAGATTTTTTCAGACTGATGGCCCTGAAATATGACCCTGAAATGTTTATGTTGCTTCATGCGGATTGTTTGCCTTGAAAAGAGTTTTTAGTTTTTTAATGCCTGTCAAGTTTTCCCACGTTTTTCTAAAATCTGTCTTATTAGTTTATTGCAAACATATGCAGTCCAGCTTTGCACTTGGACCCTTGTGCCTTTGTCTGAAAATGGCATCATGTCCTGTCCTTATACATTATATATACGTCCCTTTTTGGGTTTCTTGGCAAAATAACATTGAGGAAAATTTGACCACACCCGCTTACCTTTAGCATCTTGGAAGCTAAGAAAAAATAAATCAGTTGAGCTAAAGATACCAATCGTGCAGCTACTCAATGTTCCAAACCTTTAAACATTGTGTATATATCTCATTTGTAATACCTTTTTGTAACTTCAAAAATCCCAAAAATAATATACCTTCATATATAAAATAAAAAAGTGTGTATTTATTTCTTTTACACCCTAACTATCTGTTTTTCGAGAAATCGAACAGCAGACCGAACATTTGGTCCTTCGAGCCGGATAGTAAAAATAGTGATCGTCTGATAGTGTCGTGAAAAACTTAAAATAAAACTCAAACTCAAACATTTTGAATAATTAATCCGAATAGTGAATCTATTGTTAATATAGAGCAATCACATCCATAAAGTTGATTACGTGACATTAAATAAATAAAAAAAAAATATTTAAAGTGCCTCAACAACGGCAAGCAGTGGAGTTCTTCAATTCAACAACACCAACGTCAACAAAAGGTAAGCTCGTCTTAGATTTTCGCCAATTTCCTTATACCTTAAGATAAATATTAATCCTTTGCATAACGAAAATAATTATTAAAATGGCTGAAATGACTCTAAAACAAAAACGTGGAAATATAAAAGCTCGATTGACTACTTTTCAAAAATTCCTGGTGTCCGACAAGATTTCCGACATGGATTTGGTAGAAATAAAGTTAGAGAAAATCGTTGAAGTATTTAAAACTTTATCCGAAATTAATGATCAATTAATCGAACAAGATGCTGCTAATAAAGAAGAACATGAACAAGAATTAAATAAGATGGAAGAGGATTATGATGAATGCGTAGCTAAAGCTCGAAAAATAATTAGAGAATCTCGTAATAAAAATCAAGCACCAAATCGTGATCAAGAAAACATTAATTTAAATCGAGTTATCGCTGCTCAATCGACAATGTCTAAAATGAAATTGCCAGAAATAGGGTTGCCAACATTCGATGGTAACATTGAAAATTGGAATTCATTCAAAAACAAGTTTTTAGCGCGTTTTGGAGATAATAATAATATATCTGATGTAGATAAATTGCATTATTTACAATCGGGGCTAAGCGGCAAGGCAGCGCGAACCATTGAGTCTATTGAAAGTTCAGCTAACAATTATAGAGAAGCTTGGAAAATTCTAAATGAAAAATATGATAATTCTAGAAAAGCCATATTAAGACACTGGTCTATTTTAAATGATTATCCGCGCCTATCTAGGGATACACCTGAAGCAATTGATGATCTAGTAGATACCTTTAAACAACATTTACGGGCGCTTAAGAGCTTAGGACAACCAATAGAGCATTGGGATACGATTATAATATATTTGGTACTTCAAAAAATCAATAATTATACCAAGTTTCAATGGGAGACTACTTTAAATAACCATCAAATGCCGTCATACACATCTCTTTTTCAATTTTTGGAAAAACGTGGTAATTGTTCAGATAATAAATTTAATAATAAAGATAAAAATTCTAAACCCGTAAAAAATAACAATAATCAAAGCGGACGTGGTCAATCATTTCTCACTCATTCCCAAAAGAAAAATCAAAAATCTTTCAACAATGATTGTCCAATATGCAAACAAAATCATTTAATTTATCATTGCAATAAATTTCGTGAGATGTCCATTATACAAAGAAAACAAGCTGTTAAATCTGCATCGCTATGTTTCAATTGTTTGCGTAGTGATCATAAGATAAACGAGTGTAACGGTGGTACATGTCGTATTTGTAATGAGAGACATAGCACCTTTATACATCCTATAAAGGATAATACATCTTCAACGAATGGACAATCTAAAGAAGCTGATAGGCAAAATATACCTGTGGAATCATCTCTCTCTCTTATACCTACTGCTACACAAAGTACCTCACAATGACTAGAAAAGGCACAAGTATTTACTTTAGACACCCCTACTGATGATCTTATACCTACTGCTATGGTTTCTATATTGGATAACAAGCATATACCTATACCTTGTCGAGCTATTATTGATTCTGCATCAACAAAAATTTCATCAATGAAGATTTTGCAAGAAAATTACAAATACCTATGATCAAACATAATATACCTATTGGCGCACTCAACTCATTATCTACTGCATCTAGATATCGTATTACTGCAATTATTAAATCGAATCATAATAATTATCAAAAAGAATTAGAATTTTATACCATTCCTCTGATTACGTCATTTACACCTGAAGAACAATTTAATCGCCGCTCAATTAAAATACCTGCTAATCTGCAACTAGCTGATCCTCAATTTCATAAGCCTGCAGCTGTGCAACTTCTTTTGGGCTCTGGTGCTTCTTTATCAATTTTGAGCATTGCACAAATTAAACTTTCTACTCCTGATCAGCCTGATCTCATACTCCAAAAGACCCAATTAGGCTGGGTGATTGGAGGCAATTTTATACAATCTGATACCTCAAGTAAAGTTCAAAGATGTTTTTTAACAAACTTACAAAATGATATTACTAAATTTTGGGAAATAGAAGAAGGATCTATTACTAAATATTTTTCTCCTGAAGAAGCTGAATGTGAAAAACATTTTGTACAACACACCTCGCGTAATCCTGACGGACGTTATACCATATGTTTGCCATTTAATAATAAACATGAATTATTGGGTGATTCGTATACCATGGCTTTAAAACGATTTGAATCGTTAGAAAAACGTTTTAACAGAAATTCACATCTTCGAGAGCAATATACCAATGTAATACAAGAATACATACAGCTAGGATATATGACAAAAGTAAACGCTTTACCTGAAAAAGGTTTTTATCTACCACATCAAGCCGTTTTAAAGGAATCAAGCTTAACTACAAAGTTGAGAGTAGTTTTTGATGGGTCATCGGCTTCTAGTACAGGTATTTCATTAAACGACGCCTTGTTAGGGGGTCCAACAATTCAAGACGATATATTTTCATTATTACTACGATTTAGATTACACCTTCATGTTTTAACTGGTGACATAGAAAAGATGTATCTTCAGGTTATGATAGCAGAAAAAGATAGAAAATATTTATGCATTTTATGGAAAGAAAAAGATGGTTCTTTATCAATTTATCAATTTAATCGATTAATATTCGGATTGAAACCTGCTTCATTTTTAGCTATTAGATGTTTATTCCAATTGTGTGACGATGAAAGCATCAAATTTCCTATGGCTTCTAAAATATTGAAACGAGATCTTTACGTTGATGATTTATTAACTGGTTCTGATAGTATTGATGAATTAATTAAAATAAGAAAAGAAGCTACTGAATTACTCAGATGTGGAGGATTTAATTTAAGGCAGTGTGCTTCAAATACGACTGAGATAATGGAAACTATACCTGATTGTAATGTTAATCTTCAACTTCAAAATGCTAACGATGCAACATTAAAAACTTTGGGAGTACATTGGAATTCTTTAAAGGACTCTATTATTTATACAGTTAGTCCTCAAAATTATAACACCGTAACTAAGCGAACTATTTGTTCAGAGATTGCTAGAATTTTTGATCCCCTTGGATTGTTAAGCCCTGTGATCATCACTGCAAAACTCATCATGCAAGAACTTTGGAAATTAAATCTTAAATGGGATGAGTCAATACCAGCATATCTACATACTCAATGGAAAAATTTTATAACTCAATTACCTGTATTGAATGACCTTAGTTTTGAAAGAAGAATATTACCTCCTAATGTAAAAGAAATACAAATGCATGGTTTTTGTGATGCGAGCGAGAAGGCCTATGGGGCATGTATTTACATGCGTTCAATAGATCAAGCTAACAAAATTTACGTATATTTATTTTGCGCAAAATCACGTGTCGCACCGCTAAAAAACAAACAAACAATTCCTCGATTAGAACTTTGTGCAGCTCTATTATTAGCTTCGAAATTCTTCATATTCATATAAGCAGAAACATCCCAATCCTTTAGCAAGGTCTCATTACGTCACAAAATTAATAATAAGACTTCAACATCTTAACACATTGCATGGCGGAATACAAACCACTCTCAATACCATTCGACAAAAGTACTGGATAGTAGATGGACGTAATCAAGTAAGAGAAGTTATACGCTCTTGTGTTATATGTGCACGAGCAAATCCTATACCTGTAGAATATCCCATGGCTGATTTACCTAAACTTCGAACAATAGAAGCAAGACCTTTTACAAATACTGGCATAGATTATTGCGGTCCGTTTTCAATAAAAGAAAAGAAATATCGTAACACGAAATATATTAAAGTATATGTGGCTGTATTTATTTGTATGTCAGTAAAAGCAGTCCACATGGAATTAGTAAGTGATCTTACAACGGAAAGTTTTTTAGCTGCTTTACGTAGATTTATATCCAGACGTGGTAAATGCCAATCTTTTTACACAGACAACGCAACTAATTTTGTAGGCGCAAAAAATGTATTTAAAGAGCTTGAAGAATTAGTAAAGTCCGAAACTCACAACAATCGTATTCACAATTATTTAGCAGAAAAGGGCATCGCATGGAAATTCATACCTCCAAGATCACCGCACCACGGCGGGCTATGGGAAGCTGCTGTAAAGTCTTTTAAAAAGCACTTAAAAAGAGTCTCTAGTAATAATATATTTACTTATGATGAATTTAACACACTTATAATTGAAGTAGAAGCAATATTAAATTCTCGTCCCTTAACTCCTATGTCCTCAGATCCTAACGATTTAAATGCCTTAACCCCCTTCCATTTTCTTATTGGCGAACCTATTTCGAGTATACCTGAGCACGATTTATCAACAGTGTCTACAAATCGTTTATCCACGTGGCAGCATATACAGAAAGTAAAACGAGACTTTTGGTCTCGCTGGCACAAAGAGTACATAAATGAACTTAATATCCGATCTAAATGGATTAAGGGTTCGCATCCTATCAAAGAAGGTTCTGTCGTGCTCCTTCGTGAAGACAACATCCCTTCATTACAATGGCGCCTCGGACGAGTAATTTCAACCTATCCAGGCCAAGATGGCATCATCAGAACTGTTCGTGTCAAAACATCAACTGGCGAACATGATCGTAGTGTAAAGAAACTTGCACCTTTACCAATAAATGATGCTGAAGTTTAAAAAAAAAAAAATATATTGCTTATGATAATATCTTTATCGTTTATTTACTCTAATTTTATTTTAATTAATTTTGATAGTTCTTTTAAATTTTAATATTATTAATATAGGATTTTTCGTCTTTATAAACTATTTCATTTTTTAATTATTTATTCATAAAATATTTATATATATGTATTTATATATCCATGTATTTATGTTATTTTCATTTATTTTGTTCTATGTCATATTATATATATTGTAAAATTTCATTATTAATTAGTTGATCGTATATCTCTCAACGGGGGGAGAATGTTGAGTAGCTGTAAGATTTTTATTGCCTGGAATATGCCTTTTGGGTGAATGTAATACCTTGAGATTTTTTCAGACTGATGGCCCTGAAATATGACCCTGAAATGTTTATGTTGCTTCATGCGGATTGTTTGCCTTGAAAAGAGTTTTTAGTTTTTTAATGCCTGTCAAGTTTTCCCACGTTTTTCTAAAATCTGTCTTATTAGTTTATTGCAAACATATGCAGTCCAGCTTTGCACTTGGACCCTTGTGCCTTTGTCTGAAAATGGCATCATGTCCTGTCCTTATACATTATATATACGTCCCTTTTTGGGTTTCTTGGCAAAATAACATTGAGGAAAATTTGACCACACCCGCTTACCTTTAGCATCTTGGAAGCTAAGAAAAAATAAATCAGTTGAGCTAAAGATACCAATCGTGCAGCTACTCAATGTTCCAAACCTTTAAACATTGTGTATATATCTCATTTGTAATACCTTTTTGTAACTTCAAAAATCCCAAAAATAATATACCTTCATATATAAAATAAAAAAGTGTGTATTTATTTCTTTTACACCCTAACTATCTGTTTTTCGAGAAATCGAACAGCAGACCGAACACATATATAATAATCAAGATATTCTATTCGACCATAGTCTCCCTGAAACAAGGAATATTTTATGATTTCATCCCATTGCGTTTAAAAGAAATTTTCACCGTTTATTTTTTCACTTGTCGTAGTTATATTAAAAGACAAAATCAAAAAGTTGTATAAACCGTTTTTCAGACCTTTTTGATATCATATCTAAAAACTGTATTTTCTTTTTAATTTTTATATTAAATTTTAATTCATTATTTTGAATATAAATGCACAAAATGAATATGAATATGAAATGAAATGAACATGAATATTGTCAACCATTTAGTAAAAATTTTGCTAATATTATATTAAATTTATATCTTGTTTAAGTTTTTCAAATTATTTAGTTCAAATAAAATGCATTCAGACAATTTAGCAAATTTTAAGGTCAGTACAGAATCTACAAATATTATTTTACAAATGTTTTCACTTATATTAAACTCTGATGTCGTCGTCCTCTATTACCAATTCAAACTCATTGAATCGTGTAAACATTCTGATAACGAATGATTACTTATCTTCTAACATTGATCAAAGTTTATCACAATTTTTCGTTTATATCCAAGGGACCGCGATGTAATAAAGTTTTATTGATTTGTCTTGATTGCAAAATTTCTTCGACCCAGAAAAAAAGGGAACTTCTATAAATATACAAAAACCATTTAGCCTTTGCCTTATATAAGTCATCGCATTCAGTCAGGGGCAGAATTTAATCATCCGTAAGAAATATTCTTTTGCTAAGTGAATTAGATATAAAAAAAAACAACAACAAAAAAAAGTATAAACTACTTTGACGTTAGTATTTCTGAATAGTTATTATTTGCCTTAGCAAAATGCAGTGATTTACTGAAATGAATTCAATTTGAAAATGAGTAAAATTTTCAAAAGTAGTAATAAATGTAGAATTTTCAAAAATTAGGAGCTGAATAACTGAAATTTTTGATATTAACTTTCTGAGAAAATAAATAAATTTATTTTAAAGACTAAAATTCATAAAGCATAATCTAATTTCTAACAGATAAGAGATATTTAAATTAATATTGTTGGGCTTTTATACACATACAAACAGTGAATAAAAATATAATAAATAATGTTACTTTATTACAGCTTTTCGATGCAAGGAGACATTTTTTCGCATAATTTTGACTTTTACTAAACATTAGGCTTAGAATTACTTGGACTCTAAAATAAATTGTAACCATTACATTTTATTTTAAAATTTCTATCCATTTGGTCCATTTGGACATTAATAAATTTCTTTTTTGTAGCATTTTTCAGATTAGAAAAGATGGGGTGATTTTTAACGCGCGAATTAACCAAATGTTCCAATTCTACTTATACACATGTTTGCAGGACAATCAGCTCAGTAATTTGACTAGAAATTAATTTTCAATTTTTTCGAAAACAACAAAATTTTCCAACTAAAAACATTACAGTGAAATTCACAAATATCTTTCTAAACAAATAAAATACATGTTGTCATGTTTTAATAAAAAAATATTAGCAAAAACCAAACACATTTTTTTTTTGCTGTCTTCGTTATTTAATAAATGATCATAATAGGCTTAAGCGGTAATAATAACCCAATTATTAATAGTATATAATCCATAAATTAAACAACTCCTGCACAAAATAATCTCTTAATAGTTTTATGTAGCTTAAAATCTTTTATCAACAAACTTCTAGTCCTAGATTTTCATATCTTAACTTGAGAATCTGATATACACTTAAGTAAGGTCTTAAACGAAAAACGTTGAGTGTGAAAATAATATAAAATTAGGGAAGTGCTAAGTCAACCGGATATTTTGTGGTTTTGATTACAATAAGGGTTAACGCACTTCAATTATAACCCTTTAGTTGTCTGATGATCAAAAGGATATAAGGGTTATAAGAATTTTAAGACAAAGGCAACTTCTAATGAAATTTGGTTCATTACAATGAGTATCATTAGGTGAATTATTTATTTGAAAGTGCCTTTAGATTTTACATATAAGTGAAAGTATAGGAATTATATAAAGAGGAAAATAAATTAAGAGTTCAGAATTTTATTTGCCGAAACAAAAAAACGCACCCAGATAATTTTATTTAAAATTTGATACAACAATACTGTGTTTGAAGTGAGTTTAATTTATTCAACAAAGTTGGATATATTTTTGGATTATGAAAAAATAAAATACATTAATTATTCTATAAGAATTTTACTGAATATAAATGTTATTTTAATTAAATATAAACGAGCAATTTTTGGTATTCTTGAAATTTATTGCCGACTTTGGGTAGAAAAGCTTTCAAGTATTCAAAGACAAGACTATTAATAACTCAATAGATTTTATATCATGCTTTTTTCATATATTTCACTTATTTTTATTTATAGCTATTGCTTAGTAATTTTTAATCAGATAGATAAGCAATAAAGTAACTGGTTGGAATTTCAAGTATAGAAAGTGCACAAGTAGTAGTGGCGATTAAAATATACTACGTCCCAGATCGGTCTATTATACTTTACTATATTAGAAAATTTATCTCCAAACCCTTTCCTAGAACTAGAAGATCTTTCAACTTTAACTTTTCCTAATACAGGGCACGTGGTGAGTAAGAAGATGCTTTGATCTTTTTGATATCTCCCTTCACAATCAAACAACAGTTGGATAAGCGTCTCCTCTATCTCGCAGCAGAAACTGCAGCTTGGAGTCGTTGATATCTTTAACTTATGAAAGTGCTTCCAAAAAGGACCGCGATCTGTGATGAATCATGTCAATAATACTAGGGGCATTCTGTTCAACCTCCTTGCTTCTCCAAGATTATTTATCTTGTACATGAAAAATGTCTTGAAATGTAGAAGACTATGCCCAAAATTCGCAATTATTGTCGCCATGTTTTCTTTGCCCCCTGATCCAGAGCTATTAATGATAGAAAATTTGGCAAATGAGTAAAGTTGAGTTCAAATTTTAAAAGAATGAGTAGGACATGAGGTATCTTCGATACTTTTCAGTCATTTTTGTCTAAAAAGTTGCCAAAATGACTTGGTTTACTATCTCAAAACATGATTGATTGTTATTTTCTTGAAAAAAGTATCTGTGACGGCTATAAGGAAGCTCTCCTTCATTAATTATATGTTCCAACTTCTCCTAATGAGCAACGTATTTGACTAATTTTTAATGAAGATCCAGTGGAATGAGAAACAGTGAAAATGAGGCCTTATTTCACTAAAAAAAGGAATTAAATTGTAATACCGCTAAAATTCTACACATATTATATTAATCCGCTTGCAAATACTATTTTTAAATCGAAAGGAATTGCTTGTATTTGCTTTGACTACCATGGTCTAGTACTTTATTTTTTGTATGAAGGAAAAGTGAATAAAAATTATATTTAGGCGATGTAAAAGCATTTACATGAAAATATGCGATGCCAAAGTCTAGGTTTTTTTACTTTTTCACAGAGCACCAATTGTGGTCGATGATTCGGTGGGTCAACGTATTCGCCTGATATTGTACTCTGTAACTCTTTGCTCTTCTCCTAACTGAAATTGGTGCTCCGTGGAACCTACTTTATATCAGCTGAAAGCAATCAAATCTCACAGCGTGAATCGAAAGAAATAAGTTCTTCGACCTACGACAAATATATAGAGCAATGGGTTTGTCATTATAATATGAAGACTTCTTTAAATTAGAAAAATTAATTTTGTATGATTAAACTTAATTTTGTCAGTTTATTTTTTTTTTAATCAATTCCTGGTGTTTTCCATGGCGATCCAGGTAACAAGAACGAAGGATTCAGGTTTTTGCTTGTTTAAATGAAATCACACAAAAATATATTTCATGAAAAAAGTGATAGTATTTTCAAAAATCAACTTCAATTCAAAATATTGAAAATTTATTTAATGACATCAACAAATTGATTAAAAGTATTTTTTTAAGAAAAGTTCTAAAAGTTATCTTTAAAAAAGTAAATAAGAACAAAATCGAAAAACATCAAATGCTATAGCAAAGTTTTGATACTTTTGAGGGCCCATTAAACTGCAAAATGTAATCGCTGTGAACATCTGAAAATTATTTTAGAAAATCTGTTAGTTATAGGGCAGAGGCAACTAAATATTCTGTAAATTTGTCTTTTGTCTATCTTAAGAGTTTACTTGCTTGGAATATTCAAGACAATGGTTTTCAATTGTGATCCGGATATGAAAGATCCACTTAGCCAGAAATATAATCAGTGAATTAATTTCACCAACAGCCGTTACACATCGAGTTTAGTAGAAACTTTTATTACTCCTTTTTTGATTAGAATATAAAGTTAAATATATTAAATTGTATTTCTTGCAATCCCCTGATAAAATTCAAGAAATATAATCGATTTAATTTTAATTCATTGGAATTTTAATGATAAAGCTTTCTAGAATATAGATGGCTCTATAGTAACACCTTAGGGTATATATTGCCCATTGTAATTATCAGAATGATAACAATTGAATGGACCTTCTGTCTAAAACAATTATCAAAATTGCAAGAAAATTTGCATTTTGTGGGTACAAAATTGTTATCCTGTGGCTGTGAATACAATACAAAATCTATGTATATGGTTTGAGGTATTGTCTCGCGGCATTATTTCCATTGATTTGATGAAATATCTGCATATGATAAACAGAAATTTACAGGACAATTGTTACCAATCGAAACTAACCAAATAAATTAATATTAATTTATATAGGTAGAACTAAACTATGATTTTGTTCTTTGAAGGATAACTTTTATTTGGTTTTTTTCTTGTTCATTTATCTCAAAATTAATTTCTTAATTTATTTAATATGGAACTAATACAAAAAGAATTAATTTTCATGAAGAAGAAAAATCTTTTGTTTCTCTAAGACACTGTGTCATAAGACGTTGAAATTGCGGATCATATTACAGGAAATGCACTTCGAATTGCTTCTACAACTACATCCATAATATCCCTGCGAGTATTGACAGTTCCCAGATCTTAGAAAGATACCCAACGGAAAGACATTTGAATCAAATAAAGAAATCTTATAAAAAAGTGAGGGTCATTTTTGAAGCTAAAAATAAATCCTTTTATAAGGCAATTCAAGAAAAGTTAGGGAAGTACTGACGAACGAATTTTATCAATATTAAAGAAAATCATGATTTTTTGATCTCTTTACTCAATTCTAACTAAAAATTGTTTTATTATAATTCAACTTCGGAAGTTATTGACCAATGTGCTGTATTTTTACAATTATACATTTATATAGCTTTTTCAAATATTTTTGAACCCTCTTTGTTTGCAGTCTGATCCAAATATTTACAAATTCTTGCAAAAAGTTATATTCCCTTTCAGTGAAACCAGAAATTCATTAAAATGTAAAAAAGACAAATAAAGCTTTGTTAAAATTTGGTGAGATATTTTAACACAAAAAAAATTTATTCAAAAATCGTAAATCACTAACGCTTAAGTAACAAACAGACTCGCCAAAATTTTGGTATACGCTTTTAATTTTCTACTTTTTTTTTATAACAACTAAGCAAACATGGTCTGAAAACTGTTCCTTGCAGTAAAAATGAAAGGACGAGAAAATTTTCCAGACATAAAATATTTCTAACTAAAGAGAAAACTCCTTTGTAGCTTGCTGACTCTAGACTGTTGTAACAATGTTTGGAATTTTCAAACGTGCTCGGGGTGAAAGTTTAACTTTCACCACAATTAAAGTAAAGTTTCATTTTATTTTTTTGTTTTAGTTTAGAGACATTAGAAGTAAATATACAGTAAGTTAGTTAAAAGTAGTAAAGTATAATTAGTTATAGTTCAGTGCTACATGTATCAAAATGGAATAACAAACCTTTACAAAGCTATTTAGGAAGCTTGAATGCTTAAGAGGTAAGTTTAGCTTATATGTAATTCAAAGTTGGAAGAAGTACTCGAGCTTTTATTCTGACTTTTGTGTTTACACGCGCTTTGAAATTATCAATCGTAGATATTAAATAAATTTGTGTAAAAGTGCAAACAAAAGCTAACCATGCTCTCAAAATTTGTTTTCCTTTAAAAAGTCATAAAGGCGTGTGATTTGTTTTAACTTTCAAAAAATATTGCATTAGGCTAAATCTGGTAAATACGGTAGTTGACTCTATATCAGGACTTGATTACAGAAAGAACATTACTTAAAAGTTTCACAATTCCTTGGACTAATAGGTAAGGATGAAAAAATAGAACTACTTCAAAGAACTATTATTTTTGACAAGAGATTTTTATTTTATACTAAAGTAACTTCTATTGTTTTATTTCACAAATAATTTATTACTGTGTTAATATATGTATGTAGAAATATGTTGCGAATTCTGTGCTATTCTCTCATGTGATGAGTAAAAAATATTATTTAAACCTCTTCTTGTATCTTCAAGGAAAAATTCCTCAGGACATATTATTGGACATGAAGCTCATAAATTAACTCTTTCTAGAGTTTTATTTAAATCGAACATTTACAATAGTTTTAATATTCATCTGTGTGTCTCTGTAACAACGTCCAACTGTATTCAAACTGAAATTTTTGATTCTTGAGCTTTTTATATATTCAATAATATCTTCCTTTCCTTCTATAATGTTTAGATATGATATGGTAAGGAAAAAATAAAGAAAGCTATAAATTTCTCCATTTTTTTATGAATATCCTGAATCAACAATGAAACTTTGGTTAAAGACTCATTTACCATTGATAAATTTGTACATTCCCTCAGTTTCCTTTCATAACTGATAAAACTTGATATTAAGACCAAGTCTACAAAAATGAAATACTCTGTATATAAATCTCCGTTTTCAAATTCCACAATGCTTCTGAAATTGATTAATACATTAGAAATTTAGGCTCACCTGGTAAAAGAAGATGTGCAAACTTAATGCCTGCCAAATTGTGTTTTCGATAGCTAGCATGTTATGCATTATCACTAACAAAATTTCTAGCTTTACAGAAAGAAGGTTTCTTAAAATGTTTCACAGTTTTTTAGACTAATGGGTAAGGCTGAAGAACAAAAATTTCTTGGAACTAATATAAAATAATAGTAGATATTTATTTTATTCTTAAATAAATCACAAAAATTATTTCTTTTGTTTTTTTTTACATGAAATCCAAACTTAATTACATTTTATATTAAAATTAATTATGAATTATATATGCTTCAATATAATTGCTTATTACTATGTCCATACATTCAAAAATATTTTGTGAACCCTCTTTGATTCTTTTATGTGATGAGTAAAAAATATTTTCTAAATTTCTTTGTGTACTTTCAAGGAAAATTTCCTCTGTACATATATTTGGATATGAGGCCCATAAATTGACTCTTTCTGAAATTTGATTTAAATCGAATATCAAAGAATTAACAATAATTTCAGTACTTATTTGTGCATCTTTATAACATCTTTCAATTGTATTTAAACTAACATTAACATTGAATTCCATGTCGCTGAAATTTTCGATGCTTGAGTTTTTAATATAATCAATTATACTTTGCTTTGCTTTTATAATTTTTTGATCAACTCTAACCGAGAAAAAATATATAAAACCATAAACCTCCATCTTTTTGTTATCAATATCCTGAATCAGCAATGAAACATTTGCTAAAGACTCATTTACAGTTGATGAGTTTGAACATTCCTCCAATTTGATTTCGTAAGTGTTAAAACTTGATATTAGTTTTAACTCTGCAAACATGAAATACTCTGCATATAATACTCCGTTTTCAAATTCCACAATATTAGAATTATTCACAAATTCAATTAAATCCTGTTTCTGGTTTTCATTAGCAAAAACACTACAAAAAAAGAAAACTAAAACTATTAAACAATTAAACTTCATCATTTACTTTTAGTTTTTCAAAATTTTAATTTTTATATTGAAAAAGTTCTCAATTGCTACCACGATTTGAGTTTAATTCCTTTTAAGTGAAGAAAAATTGAAAAATTGTAAGCAAAATTAAAGCAGTATTTTTTTCAAATTGATAAATTAATATTCATAAATAAAGAAAAAGTTTTTAATGTAAAATTTTTAAAACGACCAATCCAGTATTAAGGGTTTTGTTGAAATTAATACTGTATTGGTTTTATTGGAATATTAAACCATATTTATTGGTTGAAATTCAGAAATGAAATTTAAAAAAATTTTTATCTCGAAAATTGCATTTTTTAAATGCAAATAAGAAATAGACACGTTTTAAAACCTTTTTGCTATAAGAGATAACGAGAATAAATTAAGCATTTTCCGTTTTTTTTAAATTGCCGAAAATTTCTTAAATTAAAATTTTGCTTTTATTTTACTTGAGGCATTAAAAGCTATTTTTGAACCCTGTTGTCTTTATGCCATAGACATGCATGGTGAACTTAATCTTAGTGCTTGTAAATATACAACATTTTTTGTTTTCTTTTCTGGTGCAAGAACAAACAAATTTGATGGTTTCTCAACTCGTGAACACCCAACGTACAGCTATCTATGTGAGAAGCATGGATTTATCAAATTTAATCCACATATTTGCAATGTTTGTCCCTGCGCTTTGTTAATGGTCATTGCAAAGGCTAGTCGTACAGGAAACTGTAAACGTTTGAATTCAAATGAAGTATCCGTTGGTATCATGGGAATGCGTGGTAGTAGAACATGTTCCCCTTGGTGTTTTCCATTTAAAATGGTTGCGCCAATTATGTTATTCATTAATTTTTTTACTAATAGCCTAGTCCCATTGCATAGTCGTGGTGGATTTATATTTCGTAGAATGATGATTGGAGAACCAATTTTCAAAGATAAAATATGCCGTGGCATTCCTGGTTGATCCAATGAATTCAAAATTTCTATTGGATAATTAACTGATTTATCCTTATTGACAACAGTATCTTTGGATTTATATGTTTTTTCTTCATCAGGTATTTCATTTTGAATTGTGCAGTTTATTAAATTCACATCAATGTTTTTGGCTGCCAATATAGCACGCTGACTAACCCATTGGTTATTTTTATAATTCTGCGATAAATTTAAAAAAAGCTTTGGCAATCAATTCATCCGTGGATTTTACAATGCGACAAAAGTTTTCTGATAATGTAATACACTGTGTGGATTCGTCCATTTTCATTTTACCATTCCGAATATCTAACAATTGTCTTGCAAATTGTTCAGAAGATTCATCTTGTTGTAATTGAACATGCATATTTGTCTTTGAAGATATCTTCTCCACATAACGCCATAACACTGAGGATTTGAGACATGCATTAAATTAATCTACAGGTGTCGAACGTGGTATAACTGATAGATTTTGTCGAAAATCACCAGCTAGCAAAATGAGTGCACCACCAAAAGCTGCTCATTTTCTCTCAAATCTTTTAATGTGCGATTGAGTGCTTCCAATGACTTCTTAGACATCGTTAGATGCAGTTGTATTTATTACTCCAAACACTGCCATATCGCTTCCTTTGTTAACATATTTGCAAATATATTTTATAGCTTCTTCTTCTCGTCAAAATTACCTATATTTCTATGAAGGCTTGCAATTGACTCTTAGCTTCAAGGCTGCATTTGTTGTATAAAATAAATTTTTATTCGGTTGAAAGCTGAAAAACTCTTTAAACATCTTCTACGAATTTAGGGGTTCGGTTTCCGTAAGAAAAAGTGGAAATTGTTTGCCGGCAATTAATCTTGTTATGAGCTTCTTTTTTTTAGTAGTTCCTTTTTCCACTTAGTCTAAAAATTATTGATGATTTTACCTTGTGCACCTTATAAATTCTTTCTTTTTTAGTTCTTCAAAATTAATTCAACTGTTAAATTATATTGCAAGCACATTCATTCAAGTATAATATCAATGTTTTAGCGAAATTCTTGTTAATATTTTAAAGACAATCTGAAAAGCGGTAAATGCAATGATAAATTTGTTTCAAAATAACCCTTAAATAGTAAAATGGTAATTGTAAACGTCACTATTACGATTGATGCACAAACAATAATAATAATGGCTGACAACTGTAGGGATTGAGAAAGGGCTGATTTTGTGAGAGAGATCGCATCCCTACTCCGTGCTGTTTACTGGGTCAGAAGTGGCACCGGTGACATCAGTTATCGACCGGGGTTGAAAATTATTGAATTAATAATATCGCTATTAAAAAATAGGGTTGATGGTAGAAGGGTGAAAATTTAGTTGTATGTATTTTTTAATTCCACATCATACAAAAGTAAAAAAAAAAATTTTGTCCAAAAAATAAAAAGAAATAATTTGTAGTGGGGGGTGGGTATAAAAAATAGACAAAAACCTTCCCGGGGATATCAGGAATAATTTCCCAAATTTTCATGGCGATTGGATGTATGGTTTTTGAATCTGTGGCTACTCGTCAAAATTAAATTTAAAATATTTTTTTTTTAAAACGAATCGAAGTAGGTTAATAAACATCAAGTAAGTCATGAAAACTTACTTGACGTTTAGTATTTTTAAAATTTATTATAAGTATTATTATTATGAGAGTTGTTGTTGATAAAAAGTTTTTTAAAAAAGAATAGTAAAATGTTATAACTTAATTTTGTTGGAATCATTTATTATTAAAATAATTTAATTTGTGAGTGTTGTTTCTTTTATATAATTAAATGTGGTTTAAATGTCATATGATATACTAATGACCCCACAAATCTATCGAGTACAGAAAGACAGACACACATTCAATTTTATATATATATAGATTTTTACTTATTATTTGAAGTTACTATTTATTTTTATATTTCAAATATATTTTTAATTATAGTTTATGTTTAATTTATGTTAAGTATAAATTAGCCTAAATGTTTCCCCCACTTTTCTTACTACTTGTGTAGTATAGAAATAAATACATTATTAATTTATAATAATTTTTATTTTATTATAATGATTATTTAATTAATTAATTGTTTAAATAATATATTTTAGCTTTGTAAAATTTAATTTTCTTTATTTTTTTTTAGCTTTGTAAAATTTAATTTTCTTGATGTTTCTAATTTAGACGAAATGACTTACTATACGTAAAACGTAAAACGAAAGTAAACTTTCAGAGCTTGCTTGGCATATTACGTATTTGTCAAAATTACTGGGTTTTGTTTGTAAAAGCTTTCTTGTTATATTCAAAATGTGTTTTTTCGTTGATGTTAAGCAAGTAATATAAAAAGAAATTTTTTAAAGTATATTGCTACTTGAGATTGTTTTTTCTCTTTTCTGAATTCAGAATTCGTAATTCTTTGCATTCAGTTTTCGGAGGTTTTTCTCTTATATAAGACTAAAAAGTAATTTATTAAATATAATTAATGAATTAATATTTGAACTAACTTTATTAACATCAATTGTCATGCACTCCCAGCACAGCAAAATATATTTGAACTTGATTGGATGAATAGAAAAGATTTTATTAACAATTGAAGGTTTTTGGGCAAGCTAATAGTAAGAATATAAAAAATTTTCAATTGTTTCATAGTTTATTAGAAAATTACTTTTCTTCATGAGTAAAACCCGACCTCCATACTTACAGTTATGAAAATTGCATTGTAAAGCATTTTCGATTTTTATTTCCCATTTTTCTTCCTCTGAATTAGAAAACACTTCTGCAATTAATTAATGCATTACAAATTAGCAACTTAGGCTCACCTGATAAAAGAAGGTGTGCCAAATTGTGTTTTCTATAGCTAGCATGTTATGCATTATCACTAACAAAATTTCTAGCTTTACAGAAAGAAGGTTACTTAAAAGTTTCACAGTTTCTTAGACTAATGGGTAAGGCTGAAGAACAAAAATTTCTTGGAACTAATATAAAATAATAGTAGATATTTATTTTATTCTTAAATAAATCACAAAAATTATTTCTTTTGTTTTGTTTTACATGAAATCCAAACTTAATTACATTTTATATTAAAATTAATTTTGAATTATATATGCTTCAATGTAATTGCTTATTACTATGTCCATACATTCAAAAATATTTTGTGAACCCTCTTTGATTCTTTTATGTGATGAGTAAAAAATGTTATCTAAATTTCTTTGTGTACTTTCAAGGAAAATTTCCTCTGTACATATATTTGGATATGAAGCCCATAAATTGACTCCTTCTGAAATTTGATTTAAAGCGAATATCAAAGAATTAACAATAATTTCAGTACTTATTTGTGCATCTTTATAACAACTTTCAAGTGTATTTAAACTAACATTAACATTGAATTTCATGTCGCTGAAATTTTCAATGCTTGAGTTTTTAATATAATTAATTATACTTTGCTTTGCTTTTATAATTTTTTGATCAACTCTAACCGAGAAAAAATATATAAAACCATAAACCTCCATCTTTTTGTTATCAATATCCTGAATCAGCAATGAAACTTTTGCTAAAGACTCATTTACAGTTGATGAATTTGAACATTCCTCCAATTTGATTTTGTAAGTGTCAAAACTTGATTTTAGTTTTAACTCTGCAAACATGAAACTCTCTGCATATAATACTCCGTTTTCAAATTCCACAATATTAGAATTATTCACAAATTCAATTAAATCCTGTTTCTGATTTTCATTAGCAAAAACACTACAAAAAAAGAAAACTAAAACTATTAAACAATTAAACTTCATCATTTACTTTTAGTTTTTAAAAATTTTAATTTTTATACTGAAAATGTTCTCAATTGCAACCACGATTTGAGTCTAGTTTCTTTTAAATGAAGAAAAATCGAAAAATTTTAAGCAATATTAAGCAGTATCTTTTTCAAATTGAAAAATTAATATTCCAAGATAAGATAAGGTTTTTAATGTAAAATTTTTAAAACGACCAATCCAGTACTCATGTATTTGTTAATATTAATACTGTATTGGGTTTATTGGAATAATAAACCATATTTATTGGTTGAAATTCGGAAATGAAATTTTAAAAAATTATTATCTCGAAAATTGTATTTTTGAAATGCAAATGAGAAATAGACACGTAGTCTTATTTTTTATAAAATATCGTTTATGTTAAATTGTGAGCTAAAAATTCTTAAAGCTTTTTTGCAACAAAAGATAACGAGAATAAATTAAGCATTTTCTGTTTTTTTTAAATTGCCGAAAATTTGTTAAATTAAACTTTTGCTTTTATTTTACTTGAGGCATTACAAGCTATTTTTGAACCCTGTTGTCTTTATGCCATACTAGCTGTACCCGTTCACACGTTGCTGTGTTTGAACAAAAAGGGAAAATTTATTAATGATCAAATGTATACAATAAATGAAAATTAACACTAAAATTATCCCTACATATATGTCATTTTAATATAACATAATTAATATGGTATAACTGGTAGATTTTGTCGAAAATCACCAGCTAGCAAAATGAGTGCACCACCAAAAGCTGCTCATTTTCTCTCAAATCTTTTAATGTGCGATTGAGTGCTTCCAATGACTTCTTAGACATCGTTAGATGCAGTTGTATTTATTACTCTAAACACTGCCATATCGCTTCCTTTGTTAACATATTTGCAAATATATTTTATAGCTTCTTCTTCTCGTCAAAATTACCCATATTTCTATGAATGCTTGCAATTGACTCTTAGCTTCAAGGCTGCATTTGTTGTATAAAATAAATTTTTATTCGGTTGAAAGCTGAAAAACTCTTTAAACATCTTCTACGAATTTAGGGGGTCGGTCTCCGTAAGAAAAAGTGGAAATTGTTTGCCGGCAATTAATCTTGTTCTGAGCTTCTTTTTTTTAGTAGTTCCTTTTTCCACTTAGTCTGAAAATTATTAATGATTTTACCTTGTGCAGCTTATAAATTCTTTCTTTTTTAGTTCTTTAAAATTAATTCAACTGTTAAATTATATTGCAAGCACATTCATTCAAGTATAATATCAATGTTTTAGCGAAATTCTTGTTAATATTTTAAAGACAATCTGAAAAGCGGTAAATGCAATGATAAATTTGTTTCAAAATAACCCTTAAATAGTAAAATGGTAATTGTAAACGTCACTATTACGATTGATGCACAAACAATAATAATAATGGCTGACAACTGTAGGGATTGAGAAAGGGCTGATTTTGTGAGAGAGATCGCATCCCTACTCCGTGCTGTTTACTGGGTCAGAAGTGGCACCGGTGACATCAGTTATCGACCGGGGTTGAAAATTATTGAATTAATAATATCGCTATTAAAAAATAGGGTTGATGGTAGAAGGGTGAAAATTTAGTTGTATGTATTTTTTAATTCCACATCATACAAAAGTAAAAAAAAAAATTTTGTCCAAAAAATAAAAAGAAATAATTTGTAGTGGGGGGTGGGTATAAAAAATAGACAAAAACCTTCCCGGGGATATCGGGAATAATTTCCCAAATTTTCATGGCGATTGGATGTATGGTTTTTGAATCTGTGGCTACTCGTCAAAATTAAATTTAAAATATTTTTTTTTTAAAACGAATCGAAGTAGGTTAATAAACATCAAGTAAGTCATGAAAACTTACTTGACGTTTAGTATTTTTAAAATTTATTATAAGTATTATTATTATGAGAGTTGTTGTTGATAAAAAGTTTTTTAAAAAAGAATAGTAAAATGTTATAACTTAATTTTGTTGGAATCATTTATTATTAAAATAATTTAATTTGTGAGTGTTGTTTCTTTTATATAATTAAATGTGGTTTAAATGTCATATGATATACTAATGACCCCACAAATCTATCGAGTACAGAAAGACAGACACACATTCAATTTTATATATATATAGATTTTTACTTATTATTTGAAGTTACTATTTATTTTTATATTTCAAATATATTTTTAATTATAGTTTATGTTTAATTTATGTTAAGTATAAATTAGCCTAAATGTTTCCCCCACTTTTCTTACTACTTGTGTAGTATAGAAATAAATACATTATTAATTTATAATAATTTTTATTTTATTATAATGATTATTTAATTAATTAATTGTTTAAATAATATATTTTAGCTTTGTAAAATTTAATTTTCTTTATTTTTTTTTAGCTTTGTAAAATTTAATTTTCTTGATGTTTCTAATTTAGACGAAATGACTTACTATACGTAAAACGTAAAACGAAAGTAAACTTTCAGAGCTTGCTTGGCATATTACGTATTTGTCAAAATTACTGGGTTTTGTTTGTAAAAGCTTTCTTGTTATATTCAAAATGTGTTTTTTCGTTGATGTTAAGCAAGTAATATAAAAAGAAATTTTTTAAAGTATATTGCTACTTGAGATTGTTTTTTCTCTTTTCTGAATTCAGAATTCGTAATTCTTTGCATTCAGTTTTCGGAGGTTTTTCTCTTATATAAGACTAAAAAGTAATTTATTAAATATAATTAATGAATTAATATTTGAACTAACTTTATTAACATCAATTGTCATGCACTCCCAGCACAGCAAAATATATTTGAACTTGATTGGATGAATAGAAAAGATTTTATTAACAATTGAAGGTTTTTGGGCAAGCTAATAGTAGGAATATAAAAAATTTTCAATTGTTTCATATTTTATTAGAAAATTACTTTTCTTCATGAGTAAAACCCGACCTCCATACTTACAGTTATGAAAATTGCATTGTAAAGCATTTTCGATTTTTATTTCCCATTTTTCTTCCTCTGAATTAGAAAACACTTCTGCAATTAATTAATGCATTACAAATTAGCAACTTAGGCTCACCTGATAAAAGAAGGTGTGCCAAATTGTGTTTTCTATAGCTAGCATGTTATGCATTATCACTAACAAAATTTCTAGCTTTACAGAAAGAAGGTTACTTAAAAGTTTCAGTTTTTTAGACTAATGGGTAAGGATGAAAAACAAAAATTTCTTGGAACTATTATTTTAGACAAAAGATATTTATTTTATTCTTAAATAAATCACCAAAATTATTTTTTTTGTTTTCTTTAACATAAAATCAAAATTTAATTACATTTTATTTTAAAATTGTTTATTACTATATCCATGCATTCAAAAATATATTGTGAACCCTCTTTGATTCTCTTATTTGATGAGTAAAAAATGTTATTTAAATTTCTTTGTGTTCTTTGAAGAAAAATTTCCTCTGTACATATATTTGGATATGAAGCCCATAAATTGACTCTTTCTGAAATTTTATTTAAATCGAATATCAAAGATTCAACAATAATTTCAGTACTTATTTGTGCATCTTTATAACAACTTTCAATTGTATTTAAGCTAACATTAACATTAAATTTCAAGGCGCTGAAATTTTCAATGCTTGAGTTTTTAATATAATTAATTATATTTTCCTTTGCTTTTATGATTTTTTGATCAACTCTAACTGAGAAAAAATAAATAAAGCTATAAACCTCCATCTTTTTGTTATCAATATCCTGAATCAGCAATGAAACATTTGCTGAAGACTCATTTACAGTTGATGAATTTGAACATTCCTTCAATTTGTTTTCGTAAGTGTCAAAACTTGATTTTAGTTTTAACTCTACAAACATGAAATACTCTGCATATAATACTCCGTTTTCAAATTCCACAATATTAGAATTATTCACAAATTCAATTAAATCCTTTTTCTGATTTTCATTAGCAAAAACACTGCAAAAAAAGAAAACTAAAACTATTAAACAATTAAACTTCATTATTTACTTTTAGTTTTTCAAAATTTTAATTTTTATACTGAAAATGTTCTCAATTGCAACCACGATTTGAGTCTAGTTTCTTTTAAATGAAGAAAAATCGAAAAATTTTAAGCAATATTAAGCAGTATCTTTTTCAAATTGAAAAATTAATATTCCAAGATAAGATAAGGTTTTTAATGTAAAATTTTTAAAACGACCAATCCAGTACTCATGTATTTGTTAATATTAATACTGTATTGGGTTTATTGGAATAATAAACCATATTTATTGGTTGAAATTTAGAAATGAAATTTTAAAAAATTATTATCTCGAAAATTGTGTTTTTGAAATGCAAATAAGAAATAGACACGTAATCTTATTTTTTATAAAATATCGTTTATGTTAAATTGTGAGCTAAATATTCTTAAAGCTTTTTTGCAACAAGAGATAACGAGAATAAATTAAGCATTTTCTGTTTGTTTTTTTTTGCAAATTAGCAAGCCAAAAATATCCTAAAGAAATAAATATAAATTTTGTTTTTATTTTAATTGAGGCATAAAAAGCAATTTTTGTACCCTGTTGTCTTTATGCCATATTTTTACTTATTATTTATTTTTATATTTCAATTTTTATTTTTGTAAAATTTAATATTTCATATAAAGGATGGGAAAAAAACCCTTGTTATTACCTTAAAAAAATATCTCTTGCCACTCGCTCACTTATTCAAATTTTGAAATGAAAATTTAGTAGAAATATTCTTCAAATGCTGTTTTATCATATAAAAATTAGTAAAATAAGCTAAAACTACCCGTTTTGCCAAAAAAGAAAAATTTTTGGAAACATGTGTTTTTTCAATGAATTAACTGAACCTCCTACTTAAAAGGAAAGTCGTACACATCATCTTCTTTCAATTTGGATAGTTTATATTTGTTTAAAATGAAGTGGTGGCACTTACCATTGGCCTAGCACACATAAGGCCAGATAGCGCTATTTGTATCAGGGTATTCACACTGAGTCCGGTAACATTTAATTTCATGGTAAGCGGAGGTGAAAGGTAAGACGGAGTTTCGCAAATTTCGAAAAAGCTTTTACCCCTTCCTGAGGCAGAAATATTTCTTCCTCATGCTTGGTATCTTACTAATACACATTTATATACACATGTTATCTGTAATATTTTTCAACACATATTCACATATTTTAGTGGACTGAGAATTGAGGGGAACATTTCCGAAATGTTACAAGCCTCAATGTGAATACCCCCTATAACTGTGATAGATGAAAGGCAAAATGAACTGTCGACAATTTCAAAACTTTCCAAACAACTCCGTGAAACAGAAATTTTGCTGGTTTTTGTTTGAAAGCTTACAAATACATAGTTACTGAAACTTAAGTGTCATTTTAATTTAACTCAATCATTTAGTTAGAAACAGCAGCTGGTCAGTTCTTCACTAGTAAATTTGCTGTGATGGTGGCTTTTTGCTCATTTACGACGAGAAATGGCTTAAGACCAAAATCTGCATCAACCATTTACGTTTAATCTCTTTGCCTACTTTCTTTACTTTCTTTGGCCTATGGGCAAATAGGAATAATTCTATAATCATTTTTAAGACGACTATCAGGGACAAAATTTCTTCTTATTATTATACTACACAGAAAGAACGCTACTTTAGATTTTAACGACTTCTTGGACTAATGGGTAAGGACGAAAAAATAAAACTACTTGAAACTAATTATTATTTTTAACAAGAGATATTTATTTATTCTAAAGTAATTTCTATTGTTTTGTTTAAGAAATAATTTGTTACTGTGTCAATACATTTAGAAATATACTGCGAATCCTCTTCCATTCTCTCATGTGATGAATAAAAAATATTATTTAAATATCTTCCTATATTTTCAAGGAAAATTTCCTCTGTACATATGTTTGGATATGAAGCCCATAAATTAACTCTTTCTAAAATTTTATTTAAATCGAATATCAAAGATTTTACAATAGTGTTAGTACTAATTAGGACATCTCCATAACAATGTCGAATTGAATTTAAACTAACATTAACATTAAATTCCAAGTCGCTGAAATTTTCGATGCTTGAGCTTTTTATATATTTGATTATATTTTCCTTTCCTTCTATGATTTTTTGATATGATGTAGTAGGGAAAAAATGGAGAAAGTTAAAAATTTCCCCATTTTTTTTATAAATATTCTGAATTAGCCATGAAACTTTTGTTAAAGACTCATTTACAGCTGGTGAATCTAAACACTCATTCAATATGAGTTCATAAGTGTTAAAACTTGATATTAGTTCTAACTCTACAAAAATGAAATACTCTCCATATAAATCTTCGTTTTCCAATTTATCAATTTCAAAACTCTTTACAAATTCAATTAAATCCTGTTTCTGGTTTTCATTAGCAAAAACACTGCAAAAAACGGAAACTAAAACTATTAAACAATTAAACTTCATTATTTATTTTCAGTTTTTCAAAATTTTTTATTTTAATTTTTATATTGAAAAAGTTCTCAATTACAACCACGATTTGAGTTTAATTCCTTTTAAATGAAGAAAAATTGCAGGCAAAATTGAAAAATTAGACCATATTGAAATTCTGAAATGAAATTTTAAAAAATTATTATCTCGAAAATTGTATTTTTGAAATGCAAATAAGAAATAGACACGTAGTCTTATTTTTTATAAAATATCGTTTATGAAAGTGTTAAATTGTGAGCTAAAAATTCTTAAAACTTTTTTGCAACAAGAGATAACGAGACTAAATTAAGCATTTTCTGTTTGTTTTTGTTTTTGCAAGTTATCAAGCCAAAAATATCCTAAAGAAATAAATATAAAATTTGTTTTTATTTTAATTGAGGCATGAAAAGCTATTTTTGAACCCTGTTATCCGTATGCCATTTAATCTGTATGCCATCTGTATTTAAATTCAAAAAGTTTTTGAGTTTTTATATATTATTAAAATTATATTATTTTGAGTTATAAAATTTAAAATTTGAGACTTTTCAAATTTGGAAATTAATTTGGTTGGAAATTAAAGAGGCATGAATATTATTTAAAGTGTAAAATTTTATTATAAAAAATACACATTTCCATTGAAAATGAAACCAAAATTCATTCAAGTAACTTTCAATAATCCAATTCGTTAGAACATTTCCAACTATTTTGTTAGAGGCAATTTGTATTCCATGTTTCAGGTTTTACTCTCATGAGGTGGCCAATTCACATTACCATTTCAGCTTATAATTCAGTTTTCAAGCACTGTACGCTAATAACACTAGTTTACAAATTTTAAAAAATTTTTGTATCCTCAACATTTTTCAGTCAATTCTTATGTAAAATGGCACGCTAAAGCCGAAAATGAGGTCCAAAAAATTTAAAGTAGGATGGTTTTTGAGATATTTGGGAAAAACCGTTTTTGGCATTTTGAAAAAAAACGGTTTGACCTTATCGAGTTTAACTAATGTTATACATGACTGATTTTAAAGATTTTTGTATTAATCTGTAGGTAACTAAATTTTGCACTTTTCATTTATATACAACTTTCCCATAAACTAAATAAGTTAGGAGTTATACATGAGTATACGGACCATTTTTCGCTATTTTTACCAAATTTTTAAAAAAAATGTACATTTTACTAGGGATTACACTATGAAAAACTACTTTTTGAACCTGTTTTATTTTTGTAAAATAAAGTTCAATTGATTACAAATAAAATAAGGTATAATTCACTAAAATCGGTCGAAAATTGCGGATGTTATAATAGTTTGAGCCCAATACAACTAGAACAGGTAAAATTGACCGGTGAACATGTGACATGCCTACTTCAAAAATAATTATGGGTAGGTTTAGTTTTTATAAAATTAAATAAATTTAAATTGTAAGAAGTGGTGATTCTACCTTTTTACTGCTTTATATGTGGTATTTTCCTCAAGCAGGTAAGTAAACTACATTTAAATTACCTGTATATAGAAATTCTGAGAAATTGTCCTAGTAATTGCTAGTGTAAATGAGATTATAAAAATTATCTATTTCCCCAAACAAGATATACATATGTTTGTAAAAAGATGGGAATTACCTATTAAACTCCATGGAAAAACCCTTATCTTATGTGGAACTTTTGCGCTCTATATAAAAAAGAAAATTATTAGATTTCGAATAAATTACGGTTGTGTTCTCTTGAAATTAGCTAAATTAATTACAAAATGTTAAATGTAAGGCGTGAGTTTAAATGCAAAAACGATCCAAACAAGTTCTGTTATGTTTGTGCAAAATATATATTTGCGACACCACGAAATTTTACAGATAAATTGCAAAGTGCATATCGTTCATATTTCAAAGTTTCTCCTAAAAATCTTGAACAGTCATGGACGCCGAATGTTTTATGTAACACTTGTCGCACAATTTTAAACTCGTGGGTGACAGATGGCAGGTATGGATCTATTTACTATTGTTTTGTGTAAAACTCATGTTATTTTTTATTTGCGATTAGACGAAACTTTTCATTTGATGTACCTGCCGTTTGGAAACAGCCAATGTGTCACACGAATGACTGTTACTTTTGCTTATCTGACATAAAACTTTGTGGAAGACACCGAACTATTGAATATGCTACAGTTTCTTCAACAACACAACCACTTCCACATTCACCCATTTTTACGAAAGTGGAGCAATCATTGAACAAATCACCAGAATCAAATAAATCCTATTCAAGTAATGAGCAGTTCATGAAAAATCCTAAACTTTTTGAACAATGTGATCTCAATGACTTGGTAAGAGACTTGGGTTTGGGAAAAGAACAATCAGAATTATTAGCATCTCGATTACAAGAGCGAAATTTATTAGCACACGGTGTCAAAGTGACATATTATAGAGATCGTAACAAATGCTTTTCTCAATATTATTCAAAACAAGAAAATGTTTGTTACTGCAATAACATAAAGGGATTGTTTGATGAATTTGGTGAGAAGTATGATCCGAATGAATGGCGTTTGTTCATCGACAGTAGCAAGTTAAGCTTAAAAGCTGTTTTGCTACATCAAGGAAACAACAAGCCTTCGATTCCATTAGCTCATGCTGTAAATATGAATGAATCATATGAAGCAATGGCTACATTACTTAAGCTTATCAACTACAAAGATCATGAATGGAAAATTTGTGCCGACCTAAAAGTTATAGCCATGGTTACTGGCTTACAGCAGGGTTACACAAAATATATATATATATATATTATAATCGATTCTAATGTTGTTGTTGTTGTCCACTTCAAATTTGGGTAGGAAAAATTTGTTTGGAACGGATTGGTAAGTTCGAAACAGTAGCTGGACTGTTCTGCGTCAGCAGAATGACTATCGCGATAGCTTATTGCTTATTTTCAAAACAAAAAAGGCTCACTTATGCCATCAAACTATAATCCGCATCGAGCATACTCGTTTAACCTTTTTATCTTCTTTTTTCCTATCTTACCTTAGCCACGTGCCTTGAACTTCATTTATATCAAGCTAATGCCTCCTCGGTTTTCTCTTTTTAGGTAATTATATGGGTTTTGAAGACTTAAAAGAGCATATCCCTAATTTTTCTTTGTATAATAATTGAAACTTTTTAGCATATCAAAGATAAATATTTGACAAATATTTTGTGAAATTCCGTTAGTTGAAATTCGCACGGCAGATTTCCTTGGAAAATTAGTTGTGATAAAAAAATCTTTCATTCAAAAACTAAGAAAGTTTTTAATTTATCATTCCAAGCCAGTCAAATTTAAATTGCGGACTATAGTCTAATATCAAACTTGCTGACGGAAAAGGTTCTTTGTATATATACCAACCCCGGAACTTATGGACTGACAAATTAGACTAATAGTTGAAAAATAGAGTTGCTTACTTAGGCTTTCTGTAAAATTCGGGATTTACTAAAATTTCCCATTACTTTTATTTTTATAATGTGGAATTATTCCTAATAAAAGTTTTAAAAAGATATTTTTTGTGTAAACCTTTAAAAACTTCGCACTCTATTTGTATTTTAGATGTTTTTGGGGCTCTATACATGAATTTAAAAAAAAAAAAAATTTAATAATTAAATAAATATTGTATTTTGGTTATAAAAAGAATTAAATTAAATTTTTTTTATGAAAATTTAGTTTTAAATTGTAAAATATTTGAAATTCTTATTTTAATTTGAAAAAGGGCAGAAACGTCTAACTTTTAATAGAACTGAGACATGTTTTTGAGTAATAAAAACATAAAAAAAAGTTTTAGCTAGCCTATTATCATTAAATGTTATAAACTGAAAAGTTTTAAAAACGAATATAATATTAAATACGGGGACAAATTTATTTTTTCGTTTCATTTTAGTTCAGTATCTAAGGTAAATAAAAACCATTAAATTAATCTAGGAAAGATTCTTGAGTAAATTTTGCATTAGTTGCGTATAAAGGTGAAAATAAAACCCATTTTAGGGACTTATAGGCCCAAAATATTCATTTTAATTTTCTAGCTGGCTGACTATTAAATTATTTTCTTGTCTCTTGAGGGGTTTAGTATCTGACTTGCCTTAATATAAAGGATACAAAAAGCTCTACACGTACTTAAGTCTTTGAAATGTGAGAAAATTTTATCTTTTTCTATTTTAATATAAAATTTTTGTTTATTTAATTTTTGTAAAAATTTTTTTAGCATAAAATATTGTAGTAAGTTATGAAGAAAATTTTATTTTAAGTTTTTTAATTCGAAATTTTGAAAAACGAATGAAAAGTATTAAATATTATGTTTAAATTCAAGGAGGCTCACCTGTACAATTTGGAATCAAATCATAATTTTGAAAATTACGTCCTTTAAATTTTTGCGGTTACCGAAAAAAAATAGCTTTTTGATAATAATGTTGTAATTTCTTTTAATGTTTGTTATGAACATCATGGAACATCCATTAGAGGTGAAAAATTTTTTTTATTTTTGTTTCTTTATGTCAATTTCAGATTTTATTACAAATTTTTACTATTTGAAAATCTTGTATTTACAAGCACATAAATATACTGATTGTACTCATACTAACGTGATCAAAAAATATATTTCAGATACTTCATTCTCATTTCTCACGAAGACAGAATCTCGCCGTGTATACAATGTGTATACAACTCATTTATTCACATTGTTGATTTTTAAAACACTTAAACATCTTTATCGTATCACATCGTTTAATTTTACTTATTTAAAATAAAATTGATTGCTCAATTATTCCTTGTAATTATAAAAGTCGAAGAAAAGCAATAATTCATTGTAATTAATTCGATATAATTAAGTCAAATTAAGGACTGTTCAGCTAAAATTTAGTAAGAATATTTTTGATTTTGCAACAAAAATCAATTTTATTAAATTAATAAACTAAAGAAATTATTGCAAAAAAAAAATTTTCCATATTTACAATATTTGAAAAATTGAATTCAATATTTATAAAATTGTACTTAATACAAATCAAAAATTTCCATAGAAATAAGAAAAAAAAAATGAAATTTCTAACAAATGTCACCATTCCCAGCTGTTTAAAAAAGATGAAAAGAAAAATTTGAGCAAAAGCCTTAATTAAAATTTAGGCAGATGCAATAAATTTCTAGCAAAAATATCTTAAAGAAAATTCGTACACGTGGGATTTATCTTTTTAGAATTCAAATGTAAATAATTGCTCCGAATGTGACTCTAAATTAAAAAAGTTTCCATGACCACATCCGGTAAATTATTACCAAGTTCCTTTATTGTAGCTCATTAATGATTTTTATTTGGCTTATATTAAAATAGAATGAAATTGAAAAATATTATATTATATTTTGAAGAATGATAAAATTCACATAAATGTTTGCTGTTTTAGTAAAATATTTTTTAATTAATTGTGATTGGGACATTAAATTGTGTAAATAATATTAAAAAAATGATCACTAAACTTAAAAAGGGAATATTTTATATTGTGGGAAATTAACATCAATTACACGATATTTTGAATTTTATTTAGATAAAAACTACCAATACATAATTTCCTTTTTATATTTATGAAAAAAAAAAGGCAAACAAAAGTTTTTCCTACAAGGAAACTTCTAATAACAGACACCCATCAATTGCATCAGATTAAGATATAAACATACTCCAGTAATTAAGAAAAACTTGAAAAATTTATGTTGCCAAAAAGGAAATCTTTTAAGTTATTCTATAGTAAAGTTTTTGTTGTATTAGAAGTATCCATCACCTACAGTAGAAGAAGGAAAATTCTATACTACAGTAGTCTAGTAACATAAGAGGTGATGATGTATGAAAATCTGCGCAGATAAAACTTCATTTTGGTTAAACCTCAATTCTTTGCTAGCCAAATAAAAGGCCATTGTTTCTAATTGTGGCTCTAACTTCTCTCATGTTTACTTCCTTAATGGAAAGACATAGCCAGTAATTAGAATTGTTATGTATGACGGTTCCTTTATCTACTAATAGACATTTTCATTACCTACGAATTTATGTAATGTTATTTAGGATTTTTTCTGGATTTTTCTGAGTTTTATTTAAACGTCTAAATCAATAAAAATATTTTTTCGGTAATTTTGAATTTTCTAACCAGATCCAAATATTTAAAAAGCAAAATTTTTTTATTAATATAATTTTAATAATTTATTGTAGCTGCTATTTTTAAGTACTCGTAATACGCCTGAAAACATTGAAAGAAAATAACTTTGTAGAAATTTACGAGTTAAAAAATTAATTTTAAAAAAACAATCACTTTTACTTATTTATTGCTTAGAATTTATAATTTTGTTGTTTCTAAACGTCAATTGAAATAAAACGATTGTTTATTTAGTATCGCTAGGTATAGTAACAAGAAATACCAAAGTCTAATATCGGGATGCATTAGCCTGAAGGCAAAGTAAATTTTTAATCGTGTTATACTTATCGACTTCAAACATTTGTGGGACAATTATCGATTTATAATGGACAACTGTAAGAAATCGCTAAGCGCTTGAGGTCGCCTGAAGTTTTTTCAATTATGTCAAAAGCTCAATGAGACATATTCTTAAGGCCTTGGGCCCTATGGAAGTGACTTTTAGTAATTTTTTACGCAACTATCAACGTTTCTCATTTATATGGGAAGAATTATTCCATAAAAAGGACTGTTATTATTTTATATCAGGGCCTATATTGCTCTTATTGTGAAATATATTTTTCTAACATATTTAAAAACTATAATAATACTACCACCAAATTCAAAATTTTGCAACGACTACTTAGCAAAAATGAAAACGATATTTAACTTTGTTCCTAAAGTATTGAATCTTCGAACAAAAGTATCTGTCCTTGATAAAATCAAAACCAAGAGCACTCACTAACTAGAATACTTAACTCTTCATGGCTATCACTAAGAAAGAAAACATTCTATTGCAGTAATCAACATATTTTTTAATGTCCAGGAATAAATACATTCCGTGTTTCTTTCTAGAATGCGATTAACCCTTTATTTTATTTACTATAAAACACTTTTCGGTGTTTTTTACATTATTCTTTAGCGATGCCTTAGAGCAAACTATAAGATTGTTCCTCTTTAATTATTTTGAAGAATTTCCCTATGTTTAAAAAAATGTTATTTTAAATCTCTGTTTTTAATGTATTGTCAAAAAAACTACAGCTATACTAATACGGTATATATATAACTGTATAAGTACAACTCCTGTACTTAAAATATTTAAACTCTTATGTATCACGAATTAATGTAATGTAATGTAAAACATGCAGCAAATTTTTTTTAAAATCATATTTTATAAATGGAAAACAAATAATATGTGAAAAGGATTAGTATTTTTTGAACAATTTTCATATCTAAATGAAATTTGGGTATGTACATGAATTATTGTTTTTTTTTATAATCTAAAAATAAAAACAAGTTTATTTTCTGACTGTGATTTTCTTGAAATCCCTAAACGGCTGAAAATTTTGTCTCTTAGTTATTATTAGTAAAAAAAGTTTAAATAAATATTTTTGTAATTGAAAATGTTTCACTTTCTCGCTTTTATAATAACCAGCATCCAGCACAATACTAATCTATAGTAAAACTAAAAAAACATCGCCTTTTACTTGGCGACTAAAGTAGTTTTTCTTCGTAATAATTTTGTTTTTTTTTTGAATTTTTAAACAAAGACAACAAAGAACATTAATCTCAATTTAAGAATGACTTCTTAGTAGCTACAATACTGCTAATAAAATGGGAAAAGCTATTAACCCACAGAAAAAAATTGTTAGAGAATAGCAATCAATGAAAGGATACAAAAATTTTTATAAGAAAAAAGCTTTTTCAGTAAAAAAAAAATTAGAAAAGTTTTTAATTTATATTCAAAGTTTGCTACTTACAGTAAAATCTCTTGTGGTTTATGGCGCCACAAGTCAAATGTATTTTTTAGTTAATTGAGATTCTTTGATTTTGTGATTTTAATTAGTAAACCTTTCACGCTTTTAAATTGTTACAAAAATATTTTTTTTTATAATAGAATCCAAACCAATTTAAAACCGACTTGCTGAAATGCTGCTGATTCAGCGATTTAGCAGCAATTGAAAAAACTAAATAAGTCGTTAAGCTTTGAACTGCAAAGTCAAGGAACAAATTTTGCTACTGAAATTAAAATAAAAATAAAGTATGGAAATATTGGACCAAATTTGAAAATTTAGAGCGTTTTCCTGAAACTTGTTATTTTCAAAGCTGGTGTTCACTATAACTCAAAATCTACTGGAACGCTTGTTTCAAAAAGTTGCACAATACTTTTTCACATATTTTACCAGGTATCAATGGGAACAAATAAAAAGTCGATCTTTTAAACGAAAATCGGTAGTTTGGCTTCCAAAAGCTAACAAAAAAAGAAATATCGAAAGAAAAATAATTCTCTGGTTGTTATCTCGAGAAACAAGATTTTGATACATCCTTTTTTAACAACAAAAATAGTTTGGGCGACTGTAGCCGCTAGTTTAGCCTTGACTTCTGCTACGCCAAAATCTTGTCGTGGAAAATTGCAAATTTCAAATGCAAATTTTATTTGTTTGGGAAAATTTTATTTATATCACTTTAATAATTTTTTTAATTTAGCTTTTTTGTTTTTAGAAAAAAATTGTGTCGTAATTTTAAGCTAAAGCTAATTTTACATTTTCATTAACACAAGAACAAATTGAAATTGTTGTTTTTTATTTCATTAGTAATATTAGCTTACATATCACTTAAAATAAACCAATTACTCAATATTTAAACATCACTTGACTTTCTGTTCATGTTCTAAGCTCTTTTCCATAAAGAAATTATCTACACGAAAAGAGAAAAATTTACTTTAGCTACCAATTATATTGCTGGGTTAGTTTCTTCAGTTCTAAAATAATTACATACATTATTGATACGAAACGTTCTTTGTATTGTGAAAATTTGAATTTTAATGGACATCCAATTCTTGGTAAAAAGAAGGAAAAAAACTATTATATAAGCTTCTAAAGTATAATATTCCCATTTGAATTTGTATAAAAATTACTAGTTCTATTGATATTTAAATGCATGCAATACAGAAAAAAGCTTTAATTTTCTTTTGAAAGCAATAATATAAATTTTTTTTTTGTTTTGTCGTCATTTAAAATAAAATTTTCTTTAGATCATGATTTTATTTTTATAGAGAGAAAATTTGTAAACATAAATGAATTTTTAATGAAAATTAAAGTTTTGCTAACAAATTGTCTATTTAAATTTTTTATATAAAAAGGGTATTTGCTTTAGAAAAATGAGTTTTGAAATATAAATAACTTTAGGAAGTATCCTTGCAGTGAAGTTTAAATATAAGATATGATTACTTTTTTTATATAGTTTATTAAAGGGCTCAAGATAAGGTACTTTTTGCTCATGACAATTTTTGTTGACAATTTCTAATCTAAGTTATCAAAGTTTTTTATGATGTAAGGATAAATATTTACAAAACAATTGAGAACACGAAATCGAAAGAGCTGTAAATATAAAATGAGAATTTACAGTCCCGATTTTTGTGTTTTTTGTTCATATTCTTCGTGCTTAATACTTTTAGTTGAATCTTATTGTTAAAGTCAATAAGTACAAAGGGTTTTACGTAAAAATATAATTTTTTGTTTTTGGAAAGACTATAAAAGCTATGATTTTACGTTTATAGAATAAAATAATTGCAACTTTTTCTTAAATTTTTTATACTGGTCTTTTTTTAGTTTTAAAATAACCCCAAGTCTGTAAGGTCTACTTTCCTGGAGAGTATTTTTTGAAAATCTCTAATGAGTCAATTGTCGCTAAAATATTGAAGATGTTGATATTAGAAGCTTTTAGTCCTGCTTTATAAAGTCACTTAAAATTGCCTTAGAGTCTATTTAATAAGGACCTTGACCTAAATCAACAAAAAAATTTTTTACTGTGATTTTTCTGAAATCTAACTACGTTGAATAACTTCGAGATGATTTTTTCAAAACTGACGACAGAACCAAAAGACAACGATTTCTTTTTTCCATTGCATGTTATGTTATTATTACTGAAAAGCTATATTTAATGTACAATTGAATAATTTCAGCAGATTCGATGGTTGTGTATTAGAAAAGAAAACTTATAAAATTGAAATAGTCAGAATAGGAATCCATAGTTAATAAAAAAGAACTATTTCTCAATAATATTAGCTTCTTATTCGGGGTGGATACCAGTAAACTTTGTTCTAAGATTGCAATGAAAGTCACTTTCCTCCCTTCTTTTTGTTTACTCTTTTGCTGAACTGAAATGTTTATCAAAAGCTAAACTCAAAAATCATTAAAATAAAGAAAATACAAAGCTAAATATTTCACCATTTAAAAATATTTATCGAATAATTTATTTTGTCCAGAAAACCAGAAAATAAATGTTTCAAATTATTTTACTCGGAATTATATAAATAAAATGAATTCTTTTGCAATTAATATTTTGAAAGTTTAGAGAAATAAACACATTTGTTAATTAGTTACCTACGTTAATCATTTCAAAGTCTTTAGAAATTTAAATGAACGATTCTTGCCACATTCATGTAATTAATCCACGTACAATCATGTTAATTCAACCCTAAAGGAAATAATTTGATAATTAAATTTTGTCTATTTAAAATACAAATCATGTAAGGACGCTTGGCTCTAGGGTAAATAAATACTGCTTTCAAAATCTATAGAATTCCTGTATGTAGATAAATATATTGAGAGTTGTTAGGATAAAAGTAGTAACTATTTCATTATGTTTTTATTTTGTTTGATTCTGTATGTCCTATTTTGTAAAAAAAAATTAAGTATACATATATCACTAATTCAATTTAGTAACTACTTTCAATTAGCAGTTATAAATTTTGTAATAATTATTTTAATTTGTTTACATAAATTAGCTTACAGCATTTTTCTTTTAGTTATGTAAAGTTGTACTAAATGCATTAGTAGATAAAAATAACAGCGTGTAAAAACAATGAATTTAATTTGTAATATTTTTTTTAGTAAGAGCATATCTTTTTAGCTTTTGAGCAGGATACACCAGATTAATTTTTATATCAGAGATATCAGAAAAAATATGAAAAATTTAGTAACAAAATTATATTTGTCTATGTTATTATTTACTTAGCAAAAGATTTATTGTTAGTCGATCTTGTGCAAATAAAATAACAATTTATAAATTAAAAGAAATTGGTTTATTAGTCCTTAAGCTGATGTGTAGATTGCACCACAAATAGAAAAGTGCATCTTTTTCTTTTTTGAAATATTTTTTTATAATAACTTAAAAATTTAAATTAAATATTAACTAAATGTTAATAGTATAGATTTAAATATAATTCAGGATTTGAAAACTTTTGTGAAAATAAAAGCATTCACCTAATTTTAGGACATCTATTAACTCAAAAATTGCACAGCATTATTCAAATTTCAAATTTATCTATTTTACTTTTAAAAATTAGAATAATTGAATTAATACAAAAATAAATTAAATATTTATAACAGAAGTTTTAACATATTACATGATTGCTAAATACCTACAAATATGTTGCTGTTAGCAGAAGGCAAGTCCTATCAATAAACGATCCTATTTTAATATAAACCATTCAGGGCACAAAAACTTTTCTAAAGCTTTTCATATTAAGACGACAATAGGATGCATCCTTACCGGGGCTAATCATTAATATCGTAACTTTTTCTAATATACTCCTATAAGGGGCCGGATAAATTGAAATAGAGTTTGTCTATTAGAATTTTGATCAGATAATCCACATTAGTAGAAAGATAATAACTTTCTTAATAAGTGATCACTTTTCAGGACCTCATTCAACACAAATATTAATGTTTATATAAGGATAGTAGCTTCAAGATTAAAAAGTGATCTCTACTCGAGTAAGATCTTCATTTCAAATGCATTTATTATTAATGGAAACAAATTTTGTAAAGATCTACTATTTAATTATTAAAATAATGAGCTTACCACAGGAAAAACTCTTTTCAACTTCGAGTTTTGCTCCTTTTTTCATCTGACGTTATTCTATTGAAATTGTTATCAATATTTATTTCATTAAATATAAAAAAATATTTTTTTAGCGTCTTAAATTGATTATAACGTGAAAGGATTCATTTATTAGAGTCAAAAAATTGAAATTGATGTTTTCTCACCAAATCTCATTTTTCGAAAAAATTGATTTCAAAATTTTTTATATGTTTGTTGCCAAATAAAGTTAATATGAAAAATATTTGTCTTAGAGATTTAATTTCTGAATTTCAGAAGCAAAAGCAAAAATTTGTCTATTGTTCTTTAATTCTTTATTATTCAAAAATTAAAATTCGTGTCCTATTTTTATTTATTTTTTTTGAATCTCATTACGAAAATTATTAATGTTATAAATTTTTTTTTCTTGTTATAAAATAAATTTATTATTAATTTTAAGTATAAAAAGAAATATAGCAAAGAGAAACTTATAATGGTTGACTACTAAATTTGACATGATTTCATATAACAACATTTTCCTTCAATATCTTTTTTCTGTAATTGCATTTAATTATTAAAATTATTCTTGTTCAGTTGCTTAACTTTCAGTAAAAAGGCAGAAACCTTTTGATGCTATAGTAAAACTAATGCTTCTACTTAATCGAAAAAAGAAACTTATGTAATGTCATTTCGATTCCTAATTTAGAAATGGCCTTTTTTGTACTTTTCTTCTTCTTCTTTCTCATATAAACTTTTGTTAAAGCCCTTAGCCCTAAGGGCAAAAGCAAAAAAAAAAAATCCTATGTAACTTGGAAATTTAAGTTATTTTCTCGTTGTCAAGAGTATGAAAGAACGTGCCCTGTTGTTTCGCCAATAACAATAAAAAAATAGAACTATAGTACATCCCTATAAAAACTTTTTCTATCAACACTTGGGAATACAGCCAACATAATTACGATGTGATTGTATATAAAGAAGACCCAAAGGAAGCAGACTTATGTGACTATGAACATAAAAAAAGATAACAATATTTTTATGAGTGACTGATTCACTTTGTTTCATTCTTAATTTACTTGACTAATAATATTAAACATTTACAAAGTAATAAAAATAAGCTGAATATTAGGGTTGGAATTATATTTGTTATAATATAATCTTATATTACAGTCAAATTTTTATTTTTTTTTTCATTTAAATATTTTATTATACTCCACCACTATTGAATATTTTTTGATTAGATTAAATATAAAAGGATATCCATTTATTTAATCTATTGGTCTTATATTAAAAAAATTGATCATTTTTTTTTATATTACTAAATTATTAATTTAAAAACAAATTTTATATGAAACAATGATGCCTAGAGGCGTAATTTTCGATAGCTTTTCCCGATGTGAGGAGAAATTTTTCATTTAAAATTTCTGTTTGGCTTGTCCAATTTTTCTGCCTATCTGTCGATTCTGTCGAATATTATAGTTTAAAATTGACTAGCTTAAATAATTCAAAAGTTCAACTGTCAAATCAATGAAACTCTCCTCTGATTAGACCAAATGAAAGGCCAATAAATTTATTGTGTGCAACACAATTTTATTTAATCGGTATAATAGAAAACAAGGTTTATTATACCATAATTTGATCTAAAAATTAAATTAAATTTTTATATAAAAGAGAAAATGGACAATTTATTCTTAATTTTGGGAAATTATATTTTGTTATATTATGGCTAGGACTCAGTAGCGCTTAGCGTATGGGACGTAAAATTGAAAGTTTTCTTAAATACCAATCGGAGTGGACTCACAAGCACATTACTGTTTTCATTGATATTCATTTAAAAATAATATATCAAAAATTAGCTAATAAAGAATTCATAATTTAATAAATTTCTACAATATTTAAATAAAGATATGATATAATGTGATAATTATTTTTTTAGGTATATGGAAACATATGATATTTCACCAACATTTAATGGCAGAGATGGTCAAATTCGTCTTTTTGCATGAAGAATTAGCTCTACATTGGGTTGTTTCCAGCGGATATTATAAAGTTTTAATATTGAAAAGTGAATCCATACCCGATTTAATGCATTATAAAATCGGCAGTGCCATCTCTTATATTTTATACATTATGCGCTCCACGTGTTTAATTTTGTTAGAGTGAAATTAGGATTTCTAAGCCAAACCTAGAGTGGTGGCCTAACAAACGAATGTGTAATCAAAAAAAGAAAGTGTTTTATTTAAAACATTAAAAACAACAGAAAATCTAATTACGGAAGTTGAAAATAGGAAGAAAAAAAATTAAAGAAGAATTAAAAAAATTGCAAAAAACAAACACAAGGAGTTAGTTGAAAAATTAAATGCAGAACTAGTTACAACAGATTCTTATTCAGACAAATTTTCAATGGAAAGATCAGAATTAAGGATTCAATTATCAAAAATTCAAAACCGAAAATTAAATAATGGTGATATTATTTTAATATATTTTTTTTAGATATTAGAAGATCACAAAAAAATTTAAACGATCTTGATGAATATGTGATGATACCGAGGGCGACTACGCCGCCACAAATAAAATTAAGATGACACGAGGTCAATTATGCCACGGCCAATGAAGAAGACTGAATAAGAATATGAATTTATAAATGCAAACATTTCTTATTAATTATAAATAAAAATGTATTAAATTGAGTTAATTTATTATTTATCAAAGAGTAGAATAGTAACAAAAATGTTAAAAAATTGAAGAAATATTAGATATTCAATTGAATTGCATTCTTTACAAAATTTTCTTTCCTTAGCAAAGTTTATTTTTTAGGCTTTTGTGTCGCTTAATATGTTTCTGCACCGCTTTGATACAATCTATAATAGTTTGTAATACTTTATTGTATTTGTCTTTCAAGAACTTAACATCATCGTTTATCTTAGATTTGTCCGCGTTACTCGTATATGAAAAAAAGAGCTTGCATTTATCTGAAATCTTTGACATTACTTCAACCATTTGCTCTGCTTTTTATTTATCTGGCTATATATTAGCAACTTGTTCTTTAATGATCTCAAGGTTTAAGTTATTCAATTCAATATATGTCTAAGGCTGCCTGCAGAGTGCCGGCTTATAGCCGAGCTTACAGCCAAGATGACAACGATTCCCATTGTGATAGTCTAATCTTTGGTAGGCTTGCACTCGGAACACTTTGAGCATATTCCTATTGATTTACCCATAACGACTTTATAGCCTTCGGTATCGGAATCGACGTCAGCTCGGCTGTAAGCCGGCACTCTACAGGCAGCCTAAGATTAGTTAATTGGTCGAAGCATTTGTCTTTAAGCACATCATATTCTTTGATTAAAGAATTAAGAGTTGCAAAATTACTCTAATTTATCAGTCTCAATGGATTCTTTAAGAATTGCATTACCTTCTTTTTTTTTTTTAAGATCTGATGGGTTTAATAGCTGATTGTAGCTGGGGAATTTCATTTTGAGCAATTTCAAAGGATTGATTTATTCGTCTCGTCAATTAACTGAGCCTTACGTCATAACGGATATTTTTTTTTTTGCACGAATTCAAACCACTTCCTTTTTCCAGCACATCCACTTGTGGTATAAAACGATCCAAACAGTTTTGTATGTACTGATTCTTGAGGTGTCGTTTAAATCTTCAATCGTATATTTTTCACTTGTAACTCCAGCTAAGGTTTTCAGTTATAAATAGATGGGAATAACTATTATCTAAACGATATACAAATTTCATTGCTTACCTCACTATATGTGCTAATTGTTTTAGCACATTTTTATGTAGGTTAATCGCTTGAAGTTTTGTTTTTGAAGATTGACTTTTTATCCTAGACATGTTCATTAGAGAGTACCAAGGATTTCCAAATAGCAGTGCATGTTTAATGCTTAGATTATTTTGAAGAAAATTAAATTAATTTTTGGTTTTAAATAATTCTTTAAAATAAAACATTAAAATCCCTGATAGTCGATGTCAATCGATGAAATTTTGAAGAAGAAAACAGTTTTTATCTATGTAAAATTAAAAATGTAAAGAAATGTAAAACATTAAAGATGTTAAAAGATTAGTAGATATTACCAGAATATAAGTTTGTCCCTACAAATCAAAGATCATCTAACAAAAGAACGATGCAGACCCGATCTCATCGATTTTTTTGAATCTCAAATATTTTATAGACTGTCAAAAACTTTTCCATGAAATCGGATTCGCGAATTTTCCTTGAAGGTGCTTTTTCAAATGCTTACGATACTTTAAAACTTGTCACCATAAATATAATCTATACTAAAACAGAGAAGTACTGAAATACAAGTAAACAATAAATATTTGGATAATTGCTTACTTAAAAATTTTAAAATATCTAATAGTAAATTTGGTTTTTCTTCATTTAATACCCACAACTAAACTGATCTAGGTTTTTAAAAAGCACTTCCAGTGCAAAATTCAAAAATATATTATCTTCATAAAAGAATTTCATTCTGACTAAATTTCGTCGAAAGCATATTATTAGTTTGACCTAACTCTTATGTATGTATATTTTGCTCTCAAGGTGAGGATAAAAGAAAAAAAATATACAAAGCATGAACATAAGTCATAAGCTGAGCCTATATGCGTATTTTAGTAAGAAATGTTCAGTATCATTTTTTTTTTTCAGAAAATTTCTCTACGTTATGGAAAGGACTCACATTTAATATTTTTATTTTCATTTTCAAGTTTTATAATTTCTTTAGCTTTTATATCTAATTCATATCTGGCTAAGTCAATACCATTAAAAAATTCATCAAGTAATCCTTTCATCCTTCACATTTGTTGTGTGTATACATTCCATATTTTAGGAACTTTAGTATGATCATAGATTTTATCAATTTCATCTTTATTAATTGTTGAGATTTATGCTATTTTCTGCACTGTAGATCCGTTCATAAGGTTCATATGCCTTTTATACAGATATTTCTGTTTTCAAAAGAATTTTTACTGCTGGAATATTTTTCATTGTTCATGTGAATTGTCTAAACATAATATTATGGTTTTTCAAACTTTATACAAATTATAAATAAAACAGTTTTCAGTTATTCAAATATTATCTTAAAATTATTCCTTATACCTACTCCACTTATTAGCAAAGACGTACACCTGCTTTATTGCTCTCTTTATATTTAATTTCCCAAAACAGAAGGAAATCTTCGCTTCGCCGTAAAAAGTTCATATAGGGATACATTGGATATTTTATCTCATGTAAGAACTAAACGTCAAACGAAATCAGTAACAAAAACATATCGAACGCAAGTCAAATCACTTCAATTGATAATAATGCTAAAATTTTCAATATAATTAATAAAAATTAAATTGTTTAATTTAATTAAAAGTGCTATAATTATAGCAATATTACAGTGAAAAATGATTAGAAAAATTTTAAGGAATACACATTCCTTGTGAGTGAGTTATTTTGGGTGCGGTAAAATTTGTTTAAATGCTTTTTTCTAATTTAGAAAAATTCATAATTATATTGTAAGTAAAGTTTTTATTATTATTAGAAATATATTTTGATAGTATTAGAAAAAAAAAGTGTAACAAAAGTACCATTCAGAGTGAATGTATGTGTATAAAAATGCTAATAATTTTATTCTATAAGATGAGAAATCAATAAATTCTCAATTTAGGATTTCTTGAGATGTTCTTTGGTATCTTTTTAGGGCTGATAACAAATTTTATATTATTTATGCATATTTTTGAAATATTAATTTCTTTGTTCCACTTTTCTTTTCTTTTTTTTTAAATAGAGTCAAAAAACCTTAATTAAAGTGTTTTTTTATTGATAAAAACGAAATATTAGCTGAATATCTAATAAAGATTTTTACTCTTCATAAATAAAATTAACGTTAAAAACTGATTAAATAACTATTTATTTATTTAGGAATTTCAATAGCAATTTTTTTAAATTAATTTTTGAAAATTTTAACTATTTAATCATTTCAAAAAAATATTTTTTTTCGACTTTTTAATTAATATTATGAAGGTTCACTAGATGTGTGCAATAATATTAAATAAACCTGAATCAATTAAAACAATTTATTACATAATTAATTGTTGTCTACTGACTTCCTTTAATTTTAAAACAAACTTCAAAAATATTCCTCTTAATTAAATAATATTAAAAGTGCAATGAAATCCTTACATTGTGCCTCAATACACGAATGACAAAAGAGCCCGTTGTACTCAGGTACAACTAATACAAATTCTTTTCTTTAATTCCTTTCAGGATATCTAATTGAACTAAATAAATTTTTAAAAGCTCTAGTAGTAATTGTGTTTATATTTCTAGTGAAAACCTGATGCGCTCTTTAATTCGAATAATACTCTAGCTAGTTAGAAGCTCCTCTTATACGATCTCTCTCTATCCTGCATGTCATAAATACCTCAGAAAATATTATCCTTCAGGTATAGAGACCCATTTATGTCACGGTACCTACATTCCTGGTGAAAATATCAATGAACGATTTTTTAAGCCTTTGTCCCTAGAGCCCCAACTTAAAGCAATTTTTGATCATGTGACTTACCCAATTCATATATTTGAGTATAAAGTATCGATGAATCCAAAACAAAACTTGGAAAAACTTGCTTATTCACTTGAAGTTGCTATAAGCTTCTTTCATAAAGACAACGGTTTTAGGATGACCGTTCTCACAAATTTATGACTGCGAAATAACTATCATATCTAGTTTTTTGCTTCCAGCTTAGCTAATTTTTCACTACCAAACCATTTCAGAAGATAAGATTGTTGTGGAAATATTTAAGATGTCTGCCACATAAATTAAGTGAGAAGAATTTGAATAATCGGGTCGTCATATGCACATCTCTGCTTGCTCGAAGCCAAACCGAACCCTTCTTGAACTGATTGATAAGTAGGGATAAAAACTTGTTAGCCTTTTCTTCTATCTCCTAAACCAAATTCGACTCTGAATAAGAGAATGTTTTGTATATGGTGTGACATTCTAGGACCAATACATTATGAACTTTTAAAACCAAACGAAAAATTCAGTTTGTTGTAGTATTGTCAGCAACTGGATAATTTGAATACAGCAGTCTAAGGAAGAAGGCCGACGAGATTCAATAGCATCATGCATCATGATAATCTAGCCCACATGTGGCTTTGGGAACTGGTCAAATAATTTCAAAACTAAGCTAAAAAATTCTGTCACATCCACCATATTTCCCAGATTTAGCAACCTCCGACTATCACTTGTTTTTTGTCCTTATGGTACAAAATTTTTCGCATCGAAAGATAAAACATTTTTTGAAAATAGGATATACAAAATGGTTGGGCAAGAAATAATAACGGCAATTACATTATTTAATAAGGTTTATTGATGGTAATAAAATTTTGTGGTTTGTTTTATCCCCAAAACGGACAGAATGTTTCGGTAGACCTTATATATTTACATTAAAGTCTAGGTCATTGTTATTAATACCTTACAAAAAAGGGTCTATATGTTCATATTATTAAATATTAAAAATTTCTTTAATTTATAGTTTTTCCTTTGCTCCTAAATTTCTCCTTGTTTAACTATGGATGGCTGAATTTACTTCTGAAGATTTATAATCAAACAAAATGCCCTAGTTTTTTAATATTAATTACGTAATTAATGTTTACAAACTCTTCTTACTTTTTTTTAAAAAAACTATAAATTTCTTTCATTTATAATTCTTGGCACAAAGTAAATAGACTAAAAGAAAATATCAAAAGGATAAAATTAATTATAGTACAATGCAATCAAAACTGTTTTCCATTGCTTAACATTTTGTTTTTAATTTAAACACTCACCAAGCAATTATTATGCAAACAATTAAAACATTTTATAGCATAATTTAACAATACAAACTTAAACAAAAGATTTTAGGTTTCCAAAAACTTAGTTCCTTACGAGTAGCATTATATCCCAATTAAAATTTTTAAATAGAATTAAATAGACATTTATTTAATTGTTTTGCTATTATTTTATTTTGTGTTGGTAATACTAAGCACTTCTATTAAATAATTCTTGCCTTAATTTTTATCTTTATAGAAAATATGAAGATCAATGCTTCCAAAATGTCAACACCAATAGAGGAAAAAGTGGATCAGAATTTAAAGGTAATTTATTATTTATTTATTTTTTCATATCATAAATTAAATTATATTAAAAAATAAAATGCTGTGATTTCTTACTTTGGTACAAAATTAAACAATACGATAACAATTTTTCCAACATTTGAGTCAAGGAATATAATCCGTAGTAATGTATGAGGCTGGAAGCTGCCATTTTTATGATAAGAGCAGTGGATAGCAAGACGGAGTTTTAAAATTTGCATGAGGTAGAATTTTTACTGAATCTCATATGGCAACACTATTACCAGACTCATATGATTACAAACAAGTTTCAAACAATACATGTAGAAATTTTATGAAATTTGGCAGTTAGTTCCACCAGTTTTCCAGATTTTTTAATTTTCAAAACAGTGGATAATGGGAAATTGTTGTGCATTAATTATATATTGTTTTATTGTACGATTTCCTCTGACAGGACGCAGAGGAATTCTTAATTTTTCAAAATAACGAATCTTAACGAAAATCATTTTGAAATTAATTTGAAAAATTTTATGTATGAAATATAAAAAATATAAACATAATTTTATTGACATGAATGAAAATGCAAAAATTTAACGAAAATTTGATACTACAGTTGCTTTTTTAGGAATAAGAGAAATCTTGACAGTTTTTTTGTTTCTTTATACGTTCAGTAATTTGTAAATATGTCACAAAGTACGTTAATAAATAATCTATGCAACGTATTCTAATAAAAACATCAAAAATTTAACATACAAAATAAAAATATCAATGTCGATAAAAAGATTTCACTGCAAATTAAAGTCAAAACACTTTAACTTACGTACTTTTAGAATATTTTCATATTACTCCCTAAATATGTTAGTAGTAGTTAATTTCTTATATTTTATTTAATCCTAGTAAAACAATTTATATAATTTGACTTGAATTTAAGGCATCATTAGCCTCCATAATCCATAATGAAATCAATTTGGGTATACATAAAAAGAGAAATGAAGTAAATTTTGATTGTGGCTATCAGGAGTAAAATAAATTCTTAAATTAAATATTGATTTATTTAGTAAGAAATTGAGGGTAATGAAATATTTCTTATATTATTTAAAGGTGTGGTAAGAATATTTTTACCAATCTTAACTTAAGGTAAAACTATTTTTATTGTTATATGTACTCACGTAATTTTACTATAAAAAAGTTGACTGTAAAATTGATTTGGTACAGTAATTTTGAATGCCGATAACTGCAGACTTTTAAAACGTTGTTTCAAGAAAAACGCGTTTAAGGTTTGAAAATCTAAAAAATATTAAAAAGTGGAAAGATTTAAATGTCAATTACTACGAGACTTTTTACCCGATTGGCTTGAAATTTCAACACAAAACTTTTAAGGTGTTGTACAATTACAAAATGCAATAAAAAATAGGAACTATTAAAATTGGTATCACCCTTCCCCCTTAACTTTTAAGCAAATAGAAATTTACTAGTAGTTTGAATAAAAATATTTATACGAGTTAATAGTAAAATTTTTTTGCAAATTTATTGAAAATTAGTTTTGTTTTAAGCTTCGATGAATTTCTTAAACGAATTTTAAGGCTATAAATCTATTTTAAATTGATTTCTAAACTATTTCTTGCATGGTTGTGCGTATAAACCATTATAAAATTATTACTAATAGTTATGAGATTCTTTGATGAATATTCTAAAGATTTTTTGGCCTCTTAAAATACTTATGAATTGACTTTTAAGATATTTCTTTCATGATTGTCCTTAAAATCATTTACAACTGTCAAATTATGAATTTCAACTTTTCACAAAAATTTTCGTAAAAATAACCACCAGAATTCTTTAAATGAAATTTTTGGAGTTCTAAAAATCCTTAAAATTGGTTTTAAAACTATTTCTAGCTGAATTATTACTTAAAAATCTTAATAAAACTTTAAAGCCATCAAATCAAAAAATTTAAATTTTTTAAGCAGTAAAATTTTTGCTGGCACATAACTAAAAAATGCAATAATAAAATAGCTTAAAGCTTTATGACTGTGAAATTTATTATAGGTATTTCTTACTCCGTCTTTGGTGTATCACTGTCTAAATCAATGTCATAAAAACCATTAATTTTCAATTTTGATTCATCGAAAAAATATGACATTTCTTTATCCAATGATTATTTATTATATTACGTGGCTGCACTGTACTCGTTTTAAATGTTGTAATTTTTTCTTTCTTTTTTTTTAAAGAGCATCTTCTAGCCTTATCTTTCAAGCTTACCCATCTTTAGAATTAAATTATTAATTATTTTACACGATATAAAAGTCGAACCTTTTCAATAATATGCAAATAAAATAAATAAATTTTTTGCTTAGTAAAATAATTCGGATATCAAAGAAACAAAATTTTTCAAAAACTAACAAAAATGACAAAATATTAAAATTGAAGTAAATAAATTTTCCAGAATCGGAAATAACACATAACCACAAACAACTTAAGTGGAATTTACGGTTATTGTTTGTGAAAATATGCTTCTAAAATATTGTTATCTATTTTGATGCTGAAATTTGTCATGGAAAATGTCAAGAAGCAAAGCTAATCATCAGATATGTTTTTATTTTTCTTTGGATTAATCAGTAAAATAAAAATTTTTAAAAATACTTCCGAATAAAATCTTTAACCCTTACTTGACACTCTTAAAAATCAGTTACTTGGCGCACCATGTACCATGGTACACCCCAGTAACAGAAATTGTTATAAAAAAAACTATTAAACATTTTTACTTAAAAATTTGTTTACATCTGAAAGGCACATTCCAGAAGATAATTAAGGTAACATTGTGAAGAAAAATGTTTGCCTGGCAAAGATAAAATTATTTATGAAAAATCAAAATATATTTTGTTAGAAAATCTTTTATTAATTTATTTAGTCAAAAATTTAATACTAAAACTATAACCAAAATTAATAGACTAAATATATTTAATTTAAATAGATAAGGACAGGAACTGTTACAGTAAGTGATGGGAAAAGCAAACCAGAACCAGTCAAACTGCATTTAAGTATGGAATTATTAACAATTCAAAAATTAGAAATTATAACACCAACAAGTAACCAAAATGGTCCTCCAATAGAATTAAAGGTATTTAAATGTTTGATTTAATTATTTTATAGCCTTAAATTTAGTTTTCTACATTAACCATAATTGAATTATTATTATTGTTGTAAGAATACTTAAAAATATTTAATTTTGATATTAATGAACTGCATAATTAAAAAATGAATTTTATATTTCGAAAGTTTTAAATTTTCAAAATTTAATCTAAAAAAAACCAAAATTAAATTATTAAATATTTTACGTTAAGAAACGTAAAACGGCTTTTTTGTTTTTGTGAAGCTTGTAATAAAAAATATTTCAATATGGAAAAGCAACTATTAATTCATGTGTCCCAGAAAAATGTTTAATCGACTCTATTGAAATATTAAAAATAATTCTGCTATGGTTTTATAACAAAATAAAAATTAAATTACACAAATAAGAGGGATAATATAAGCAAGGAAGTATATTCTAGGAAGTATATTTTTTCATATGGATACAATGAATAACCACAAATATAAACTAAGATTTATTCCACACAATATTCCTTTATTTGTAACACTATGAGGTCGAAAACGAACTCTTAAATAGGAACCGTGACAGGATATAAAAGACTTTTTGCTCTAGATAACAGCTAAAATTTTTCTCAAGTAAAAGCAATTCACATCTTTTCTGAAATTCAAACCGTACCGAATTCTTGATCAGCTTAAAATTTTATTTATAAAGTGGTTTGGAACAGTTACAAAAGCCATAATTGCTTGGTAGCAAGAATAACAGTAATATTGATTGTAATGAAGTCAACGAAGAGGCTGAGGGACTACTTAGAATGATCTATCTTGGTAACTTTTAGAAGCCTGGCTTACCCAAAAATGGAATTTTTGCAACAAAAAAAAACCATCATCCTCCGACGTACAACCGTCGCAATTATTTTTCCTTTATTCATATTCATGTTTTCCTTATTTTAAAAATCACCATCACTATCCATAATAGCAAAATTTAGATTCTTTTTTCTATTTCTTGCAAACCTGAAGTCATCACTTTTCTTATCACTGGCTGTTTCCAGCATTCCTGATGTTCATACCTTTGGATCTGCTATTTTTAGGGTTAAATTTTAATCTGTCTATCCCTTGAGAATTTTTCTGTAAGACTAAATTGTAACGCGTTGTCGTTGATGTTCGGTTTTTTCGGGTAAAAATACTGATATTAGTTAAATTTCAGATAAAGACTCACCGTCTCAACTGTTTTTCTTTTTTTACTAATACTATTATTCAGAATAACTGATAATTACTCATTACTATTATTGTACACCTGGTATGTAACTGGTCTTATAGCCTTGGAAATCAATAATTGCACACACGGTGTGCAATCGGTGTCAAATAGGTTAAAGTAAATACTCATACACATACATAAGACTAATTACCTACAAAATGGAACTCAAATAAAAGGCAATATTTGGAAAACCCCAAAAAAAATAACTTGAGTTTTATTTACAGCACTGATCGTAGTATATATTTCATCCTCAAATTATATTGATAAAAAAAACAAAAATAATTTCGTCAGTCTTCTATATTTTTAGCCTAATTTTTAGCTAAAGTTTTCGCCTTGTTTGATGAACCACTTCTTTTTATGAGAACCTCTTCTAAGCTTTTAATCATTAATTAATAAAAATTAATTACCACCCAAAATAGCACAAATATATTAATACCATTGCAAATAGAGTAAAAATGGAAAAACAATAATACAAAATATAATTAAAACTCTTTTTTTTATCAGGAAAGAATGATACAATTAACACGTCAAGAAGGAAGTGGATTAGGTTTAAGCATCAAAGGTGGAGCTGAACATAAACTTCCAATTCTTATTTCAAGAATTTATAAAAATCAAGCTGCTGATATAACAGGGCAACTTTTTGTTGGTGATGCTATTATTAAAGTTAACGGTGAATATATAACAGCATGTACACATGATGATGCTGTTAATATACTAAGAAATTCTGGTGATATTGTTGTACTTACCGTTAAACACTATAGAGCTTCAACACCTTTTCTACAAAAACAATGTAACTATAAAATAAAAGTATAAAACCATTTCATTACTTTAAGTATCTTTTATAGTATCAAAAGATACTCCTGATTCAGATAATGATGCTACATGTGCTAAATTAAAAGCTGATGAAGGTTTTCAGTCTACTGTAAATGAAAGTCGACCACATTCAATTTGTTCAGAACCTGAAAAGAAATGGGTGGATATAGTTTCAGGTAAACAAAAATTGTTTTTTTGTTTATTTTTTCAGCTTTTATGTTGGTTTTTTTTTGTTTGTTTTTTATCCTTGTTCATTTTTGTTTATATTATTAATTAACTTTGTTATTTCTTTCATAATAATTATACTAACTTCATTTTAATTATATATTTATTTAATGTTTTTTTTTAGTTCCATTAATGATGGCATATGTTACACGATATATTTATGGTACTGATAAACTAAGACCTAATTCATTTGAGGTACGAGGATTAAATGGTACTTCTACGGGTATTATTCAATGTGATGACTTAGCTGTATTTAGTCAATGGTTAAAATTAATTACTGATAATGTTGTTGGAATAACACATTTACAAGTAAATTAATAACATTTTTTTTAAAAAAAAACAAAACAAAATAATGAAATTATTAATTTTTATTTTTTTTTATTGTATCTACAGATGAAACTTTATAATCGAAATTTTTCTGCCGGTGAACGTATTGAATATATGGGATGGATAAATGAAGGAGTTATTAACAATAATATATCATGGCAGAGCTATAAACCACGTTTTCTAATTCTTAAAGGTACAGAAGTTATGTTATTTGAATCACCACCGGTAAGTTATAGCAATTAATATAAAATTAAAATTTACAAATCTAGTCAAACAAACAAAAGAACCTAGTTCCTTGAAATGTAGCCTCGAACTCCTTTCACATACAAAATCTAGTATTTTCACAGAAAAGATGTAACAAGAAAGCAATAATTGAAAATAATAATATTATAATTAGAAAATACTTACACTTTTCTCTTAAAACTTATTTATGGTTATGAAAATGATATTTGACAATTAATATTATGAATTCAGGATTGTATTTTAGCATTAGCAGATCGAAAAAACAAACAAGAAGTAGGGTTTTGTCTGGGTGAGAAGTCAGCATGAGAATTAAAAACTCAGATTTTGACATATTTGCCATACTTTATATATTACAATTTGACTTTTTCATTCTCATGCTTCTCACCAAGACAGAATCCCGCTTCAGAAGCCTATTCTCATTCTTTTATATAATTGAACTAGATTGTTGCTAAAATACTGCATACATCTTGAGATTTGATTGGCTAGAACGAAAATTTAAATTCTTTGTCTGTTTGACTTTATTACACTACTCGCCTAGTGTGGATTGTAACATTTCGTCATATTTATTAGAAGTATAAATTTTCATTTGTTGCCATTTTTTGGATGTACATATTACGAATGGTTCTATTTTTATTACTATCACGCTAGGTCATTTAACATTAACTTTCTGTGCTGCTATAAATATTTGAATTTAATTTGTCTTTGACAAACTTATTTGTTCGATAAAATATACCCTAAATATTTTTTTTGATTGGCTTAAATTAGCTATTTTGTTGGATATGACAGCAAATCTTTCTCTTTCTTTTTAGTAAATGAGTTAAAGTTACTACTTGGTTTTGACTATGGTTTTAGGCTGTTGATTGTGTTAGAATTTCGTTATCTATCTAAAAATTTATAAATCTTTGAAAACCAAAATTTTTGAAATTACTTTAAAATATTTTATTCAATTTCAAGTTGAACGTAGCTGGATTATCGAAAGCATTAGTCACATATAAAGTATACCAAACTATGTTTCGAGTTATTAAAGAATCAGAAACAGTAGATGCTCGTCAACATTGTTTTTTATTACAAAGTTCTGGACATGAACCACGTTATTTAAATGTTGAAACAAGACAGGAACTACTTCGAATAGAAAATAGTTGGAATACAACAATTGTGACAAGTGTCATTAAATTAGGGGTATTTATAAATCAAAGAAAAAAATAATTATTTATAAAATTAATAATTTTAGAGGAAAACTTTTGCTGTATCATATCATGGAAAAAGTGGAGGATTAACACTTGATTGGCAATTAGGTTTTTCTTTAACTGAAGGCTCAGATTCAACTGTTATATGGCATTATAAATTTTCTCAATTACGTGGCTCAAGTGATGATGGTAAATCAAAACTTAAACTTCACTTTCAGGATCCAGAAACTCGAGCTATTGAAACAAAAGTAAAATAATTTAACAAAATGCTAAATTGCAAATAACAAAAAATAATAATATAATTTTATTTTTAGGAATTAGAATGTCAGGTGCTACAAAGTTTATTATTTTGTATGCATGCCTTTCTAACAGCCAAAGTTATATCTGTTGATCCTGCATTTCTAAGTTCAATACAACAATCTTAACTACAATTTACATATAATAATTATAGAATTAATTAACGCTGTATAGTTAAATTTATAATAGAAACAAAAAAATATGTTTTGTTTAAAATAGCAAAAAATTATTGATAACTTTTCATTAGTATAAATTAAATTTATGACGACTTTTTCGCGTCTATTTTGTCTAATATAGTTTTTCAAAAAAATAAAACAAAGAAACCAAAAACAAAAATGAAAATTTACAACTTATGAATTGTTTTAGGATGTTAATGTTTGGAAAAATATTGTTCTTTTTATTGTTATTCGAAAACGTTTTTGTATATAAAAAATTTAATATTGTTAATAATTCATTAATATGGTTTAGCTTAAAAAATACTTTTTTAGGTGAGAAAAGACAGCATCTATGATATTTCAAAACTAAATTCTGTGATGAACTTTGCTAGTTTCCTTTTGTCTTTGTTAAATATATATAAAGTCACTTAGATCTAATGTTAGTTGATATCAATTATTGCACGTTTTAAAATTATTAAATATGCTTTTTTACTAATTTAAATTGTATGGAATATAAAATGATTTAGATGCTCAAAAATATAAATAAGTAAATCGATCCTTAAGTTTTATATTATTATTTGTTATCTTTAATAATTGATTCATTACAAATATTTTAGACCAAAGTTTGATATGCTCAAAATTTTAAAAAATTTGTATTTCTATTTTTTCTAAATTGTACATACATATATCTAAGAAATATATACGGTTTTTTTTATTTTGTTTTAAAATCTCAAAGAAACTAATGTTTTAAAAGAATTTAAAACCATTCCGCAAATAATGTAAATTTTAATATATTTCCTAATCTTTAGTTATTTTTTTTCCTAAATACAACTTAATAATTTAACCGAAAAAGAGTTGTTTTTAAAGAGCCTGGAAGTAGGCTGAATTTTTTATAAAAACAAAATAAATTGGATTTGATTTTTTTCAAAATATTGATCATGAGGTTTTAAAAATAAGTTTTAATTAAATGAAAATGTTAAACACGATTATTTTAAATAAACTAGTACTAATTATAAATGCCTTTTTTTATTTAATGAAAAAATCTAAGGTTTGAAGGACAGTTTTTTGAAATATTACATTTGGCAGATTTAGAAAGAAAAATTTAAAGGCTAGAGTAATTTTTTGATTTTAATTTTATCATCGTGCAAAACTAGTAAATTTAAAAAAAAATTTCTTTTAATTAAAGTAAACAAATTCACTGCCATAGAATAGGATCTTTGAAATTCTTTATTTTGTGAAAAATATTGTTTTTCAAAATAGAAGAAATACCTAAAGTTAGTAAATGATTTAGTCAAAATTTTAATTCGTCGTATTTACCGTTCTAAGCTTTTTTTATAATTATATAAATATATATATGTATTAATACTGTATATCTAGTAAAAAAGAAATTTTTATGACTTTTGATGTTGTTTTTGAACAAATCAGTTAAATATTAAAAGTTTTGTAACTAATTTTTTGAATTAGAAATTTCTAAAATGGCACACCACAAGAAAAAATTTCAGTTACATTCACCTAATCACATTTCAGTTTACCTCTAATACCAGCATCTGATTTTCCCATAAAAATAATTTGAATGCAAAAGTAAGTTTGCCTAAATGCCGCTTAATCAATACTAGTTCAAATTTAGAAATAAAAATTTTTATATCATCTCCTAATATCCCAAATGAAAGTTTTAGAAAATTTTTACCTTATTAAAAAAAGACTTATGTATTTGTATTTAGAGAGTGTAAATAAAAATTACTGCATCTTCTAAAATAATTTTTTGATTAAAAAACATAGGAACCCTTATCTATAATAGAATAAAACTTTTACTTTAATTGACTGACTCCATAATTGTAAAGTGATAAAATTAAAGTCGATAAATTGCTAACAAGTTTTTTTTTCTACCTAGTAAAAAAGATATGCAGTTGTGTCTCTGAGAAATCCTTTTATGCATGCAAAAATTAGCTATGGCTCGCTGTTCTTGTTTTCTTTTTTAACAAAATTCATAGTCTAAAAAAGTAGACCTTATGCCTGAAAATAATTCCTCGTTCTTTGATGTATTACCTTACTTGCCCTAGTAAGTAAATGTACCAAATAAAAAGTCTGAATTAATTTTATTATACTAAATGCGAATTTTACTCAAAGTAAAACCATTTAGTTTATTTTTTAGAAAAATTATTTAAGGCTTAATAACTTAATTATTAATAATTAATATATCATAAAGAAATGACAATCCTTTAAATAAGAAAATTAATATTTATTAAATTTTACTCAATTGAGAATATTTTAACAACTCATGGAAATTTAAAGTAAATATGATAAATTCTTTAAAAAATTAGAACTAATTGTAAATTCATCAAGAAGTGCATATTTTGATACTAATAATAAAATTGCCTATACAAAATAATGAAAATCTAGTAAAATATAATCTTTTTTTTTATAAATAAAATATTATTGAAAAATTAGTAACAATTACTAAGAAAATAAAACAATTGAAAAAGATATTTATATCTGTTAAAAACGTTTAAAGTATATTAGGCCTTAGTTATTAGTAACCATAGTTGACCGGTTGAAGAGATCTATTGTTAACGTAGCTAAAAACGCTGGCAAAGATTTATGAATCGTCAAGTACTGTTTCATCATTTCCGTAAGTTCTGAAGAATATCTAGTCTCTAGCATATCTAGAATTCCAGATTCATTTAAACGGAAATTTAAGTAATCTGATGAACTTTCAGCATATAAACTGGAAATTCTGAAAGGACAAAAAACGAATGGTAGTATATAAAAAGAAAATTTAATATATTGCATTAATTTAATAATCAAACAAACAAAAATAAAGAATATTATTAAAATTTAGTACTTTTTAGAGAATTATTAATTTTGTTAGTAAGAAAGTATGATTTTTTGTATTTTCTCTTAAATCTTAAAAAATTTCTTAAGAAAATAATAAAGCTAATTTTCAATAGAAATTTATGCAAAAAACATTATGATTATTGGACTATTGAAAATATATTTACTTTCACTTTGCCATACTTAAAAAATACTTCTCAAGTGTCGTAGTTCAAATCAGACATCAATGAGTTTTAAAATTGATTTTTGTCATATTAGTCAGAATACTAAACCTGATTTCATATTGTGCCATGTACTAAAATTCAAAACACACTTAGATGACTTTCAATATTCCGTGTGAAAAATAAAAATCAGGACTCACTTAAAATTAATTTTTACTATAAAAGTGAATAATTCTTAGTCATTGATTATTTATCGATTAAGTCAGATATTGGTAATTTTATAAAAGTATTTAACATGGTAATCTATGAAGGAAAGTATAATATAGAAAATCTTCAGAGTATTTACGAAGTTAACATTGGAGGATATCAAAAAAAAAAAAAAAAAACAAAAAAAAATCTTCTTACTGATAACATAATATAAATCTAAAAAATAATCAATTAAATTTAAAGTAGGATATCAATATTTTTTGTCTTTAGGCTCCTAACTAACAATTAAAAATGTAATATATTTGAACAAATATGAACAAAATAATGTTTTTAACAAGTTACCTGTAATTAGTATTTGTCACACGATCTACTCTATATCCAAATAACATATAACAAACTTCTCGAAATTCTAAGCTTGCATTTGAATATAATTCTCTCATACTTTGCAATTTATCCTCGAGTTTAGTCACTTTTTCACGCAGAATATTTGTCTATAAAAATAAAATATTAAAACAATATTCATATATAATAAATAATAAATTTTACCTCTGCTATGTGGATAGTAGTATCATTAGTTGAATGATTTAAACGAGACGTTATTTCTGTGTTTTCTTCTTCCAATTTTACAATTTTGCGTTTTAATCTGTCAATCTAAAAAAAAAAAAAAAAATTCTTAAAAAAGTAATTAAAAAAAGAAGACAAAAAACTATAACCAAAAAAAATAAAATTATAACAGGCAGTGGAATTTTTTATCGATCCATAAAAAGTGTCAATCAATTGCATACAAATGAAAAATTTTACTAGATCGCTTGAATTTGTTTTCTCTGTGTCCACAGGCATAAAGCTTTAACTTTTATTTATAAAAATAAGCATTTCCCGTATTTTTTATTAAATTCATAAAAAATAAATGTTAAAATTGTAATTAAAATATAAAATATTATTACGATGATTTTTTAAATATAAATAGTAAAAAAAATTGTTTAAAATACCTCTGCTTGAAGTTTTTCTATCTCAAACTTTGTGTTTTGATGAGCTTCTGCAGCTGGATTCTTTTCAAAATGAAGTACCTAAAACCAAAAATTTCCACATTTAATAAAAGTGGGTTAAAAACTATTTTAATTATTTTTAGGCATTTTAATTGCAAGAATCGTTATACTTCTGAGGATAAATATGAAAACATTAACTTTAAATGAATTTACAAAAGTTATAAATTACCTTGAAGTTATTAAAACTTCTTATTTGCTCTAAATCAAGTTGTAATTCATTAACTTTTGCTTCCAAATAATTCCTTTCAGTACGCACTTCATCTAATTCTTGGTTGAGTCTTTCAACATATTCAGAATTTGAAGAAAACTGCATAAGAAATATAAATAAAAAATATATACAAACTAAATTATGAAAAAGAAATTAAAAATATCTTTTTAATAAATATTTAAGAAGTCAAAAACACTTTTCAGTTAAAAACCAGCAACTTTGATACATTAACAAAGAAATGAATGACTAAAGTTGAACTATAACCAAAAATATGATAGTTATATTGTTTATTTCAAGAAATTACATATTCAAAATTCTTTGAAATTTAATATCATGCGTCTATTGTTGTAATTCTTAGAATTACTGTGGAAATTATTACTGTCGTATTGTGTTTTGAAGAAAAAATCAATATAAACTTAATAAGGTGAAACTTCTAAAGTTTTTATGAAGATATGTTAATACCTAAGAGACGAATTTCGTGAAGTTTTATAAGTTTTTGAGTTAAATTTTATAAAATTTAATTAAATAAGTTGCTCGAATTACAACTACAGTTGAATCAAAGCTTAGAGAAATAATTTTGATAATTTAGTCTTTTATAATGAGCACAGATTATTCATCAAAAATAGTCGAAATAGTTTTTCGTTACCGAATTCTGTTTCTATGAGAAATCATAGTAAAAATAAAAAAGACAAATCATAAATATATATAAAAATGTGACTTTTCCGACTCTATTGAATTCTAACTTCTCAAGAGCCTTGTGTGTGTGTGTGTACAATGTTCGATATTATTTTATAAAATACTATGAATAATTGTTGATTAAAATAAAATTATAAATTACCTTGCCATCAAGACTTCTTTTTAAATTTATGCGCTCTAAATCAAGTTGTAATTCATTAACTTTTGTTTGAAAATAATTCTTTTCAGTACGTACTTCATCTAATTCTTTGTTAAGTTTTTCAACGTATTCAGAATTTGAAGAAAACTGCATCAGCGCATCAGGTAATGACTTCAATGGTGCAATCTCTTTTTCAAGATTATTATACATTTCTTTATATCTAGCTAAAGTTTTTTCAAGTACTTCAATACGTGCTTTAGCTTGAGAATCAACATTTGATAACTCATGAAACTGTCCTGATACTTAGAAAAAATAAAAATAAAGTAAATATATAATTTGTAGAGATATTAAAATTACTTGTCATGTCTTTTTCGAAACTGTCTACTAGTTGTTTAAAGCAATCACGTTCGTTCGCAACCAAAAAAAGTTTCTTTTGTAAACGAGATATTATAACTTTGTATTGTTGCATAGTATTATTTAGATCATTGATTTTTTTAATATAAACTTCATTTGACTAAAAATAATAAATTTACTATGCTTTTTTTCTTATTTTGTGTGTTTGACAAATTTATAATATTTACTTACAGTTTGTATTTCATTTAGTTTTACTTTAATCGAATTTTTCTCACTTTTGGTTGTATCTTTTTCCGAAGAAAGAACTAATTCCTTTTGAAGTAATTCCTCAATACGACATCTGAGTTCTGCAGGTGTTAATGGCCCATTTGTTTGGCAGTGATCTTTAGCAATTGCCTGCCATTCTTTCAATTGTTCTTCAACTGAATTTAATTCTACCTGAATTTTTCGTTAATATTTAATATTATTTTTGAAATATTTCACTAAATAGATCAAGCCTTTAATGGTTTTACCTTTAAATTAATTGCTTCATTTTTAATTTCTTCATACTTTTCTAGACGATTTTCTAAATCAAATACTTGTTCTTCTAATAACAATTTATTTCCCAATGCATCTCGTATATTTTTATTATCTTGTCGTAAACGTAAAATTTCTTTTTCTAAATCTGGTAAATTTGTTAAACGGCTTGTGCATGACTAAAATTGTAAAAATTATATTAGTTTTATTATTAATCAAAAATTATATTATTTTAAGGTATTTTTATCTGGTTCTGTCCAATTTTTTCGTCAAATCTAACTACAGGATTCAAAAATAGGTAAGAACTACGTTTAAACAAATGCATGATTAGAAAATGGATTAATTACTTTAAACGTGGTCGTAAAAGCGCAAGTGATAAAATCAATGAACAACTATATATAAATAATTAAAATTTAAAGTGCGAAAGATAACAAGGACTATAACTAAATTATAGAATTTTAATATATAAAAAGTTTTTATTTATCAATTTAGTGAGTATGGATAAACTTAATTTTCTTTACTTCTTCACAAAAAGTATGATTCAAAAACACAAAAAAATACTATGGACTAAATATACTAACGAAAGAGGAAACTATGCTGAATATTATCAAAAATTTTTACTCAAAAAATAAAATGATATATGAGGCATTTATCAAACCACCTAATATTTAGTTTTTTATTTAACACAAACCTTTTCCATATCCTTCCATTCACCATATGAAACTATTTCATATTCAAGTGATTTAATTTTTGTTTTAGCAATTTCATGTTCTTGCTTCTCAGTTTCTAATTGCAATAATAATTTATCATATAATGAAGATTTTTCTTTATATTCTAAATTCTTTTCATTGCATGCATCCAATTCTCTTGTAGCTAATTCTAAATCCTACAAAAATATAAGCAAAATAAGAAACAAATATATGCCATTATAGTCATGAAAATATATAATATAATTATTACCGCCAATAATTTTTCCGTTTTACGTTTATATTCACTAACTTCATTAGAATATTTATGCTTTAAAATACGATTTTCATTTTCGATTTCCGAATTATGTTTATTTAATTCAAAAATTTTTTCTTCATATAATTGTCTTCCATTATTCAATTGATTATTTAATTTAACTAATTCATTTTTAGTTGTATTTTCTCTTTTTTTGACAATTTGTAAATGTTTTTCTAACTCTACATGTTTATTTGCACTAAAATCACATTGTTGCTGTAATGCGGACACTTTTTCTGTATACATCGCTTCCATACTAGATTTTAATAATTCCAGAGATTGTATTTCTTTTTTAAGTTTGGTAATCTGAAAACAATACAATTATAAATCATAAAAAGTGTTATTATATTTTTTATTTAACATATTAAAGCTAATATTTAATTAAAAATTATTAATTTATTCATTGAAAACTTAAAAATTAGAATGCAAATAAACTGAAATTAAAGGTTCATTATAAAAAATGAATATTTATAAAATATAAAACGTTAAATTAAGAATGCAAAACTTACTCTGGAATTAGCTTCTAAAAGGTCTGCTCTCAAAAGTTTTGTAGTCCAGGGACTTAATATTGTTGAATTCATATTCTCAAATGACGAATTATTATCATTTTTAGGACTCTCTTCTGCGGATAACTTCCTTTTCTTGGATACTAATCAGAAAATTTATGTTATTTTAGCAATAATACGTTTTCAATACTTTTATGTGTTAATTACCTGATGGAGTAGAAGATTTATTAATTTGATCAAATGATAGCATTCTAGGAACCAAATGTTGTACATTACTCGAAAATTCTTGCATTATTTTATCGAAACTTGTGTTATTATTTTCCATTTCTGCTTACTTTCACAATGGATACGAAATGAAATTGAGAAAAGAATCATAGAAAAGCATAGCACACTTAAACTAAATTTTTAATTGTCAAACAACTGCGGCTCTTTTGCTAAAAATTTGGTTGCGTTTATTCAGTAATTTAATCAAAATGACAGTAGGTAATAAATTTATTTTTCAATGAAGATAATTAGTATTAGGGATAAATAATTTCTAATTTAGTCAATTGTTTTTTCTTATAGTTCACAAAAATGTATAACATAATAAAAATTTTGTTTTTACAACAAGACTTGATCTTTATTTATGAAGGCTTTACGCAATATTTGCGCTGTCATACTTGTGGTCTACATTAGCGATTTGGACAGCGAACTGGAAAGCGATCTTAGGCGCGGTTACATTCAGAAGTATATAAACTCATTAAATTACAAGTCTTAATAAATAAAATATAATTTGTACCTTTAAAGGGCACCTTAAACGACGGACATGGTCCATGTCCGGGGTTTTTTAAGCGTCTACAGCAATGTCCGCGGACCAATTTGACGGTCCGCTGTAATGTCCGGGTAAATTAATGACGTCTACAGTGAATTACCCTGACCATGTCCACGGACCATGTCCGTCGTCTAAGGTGCCCTTAAACTAACTTAATTTTATTTATAATGAATTATTATTTACGGCAAATCAATTTAATACAATAAAACTAGCTCGAAAGCATAAGTTCTATATTTTTAATCAAAATGTCAAACAATTATTGCATATACTTCTAAATGTAAAACTGGAAAGCGATCTGGAGCGCGGTTACACTAAATAGTTCTTTTGAGTTTGACATTTAGATTGAAAATATATAATTTCTGCTTTCTAACTATTATTACTATATTAAATTGACTTACCGTAAATAATAATGTATTATAAATACAATATAATTAGTTTAAAGGTACAAATTTATTTTTTGAAAAGACTTGTAATGTAATTATTGCGGAGAATATACTTCTGAATGTAACCGCACCTCAGATTGCTTTCCAATTCACTTTCCAATTCGCTGTCCAAATCGCTAGTCTAGACACAGCCATAGAGACAATGATGCTAATGATGCTATCCCTTCTAATTCCAATCATTGTCGACATTGGCATGACCGCATCTGTCAGCAACAGATTATATTTCATTTGAATGATATTATTGTTTTGGAATAAATTTTAATGCGAATAAAGTATAAATTTAAAATTCTTAGGATTAAAATCAGGGATGCTCCTCTCTACGCGTAGACTTTAATTGTCTACACTTCAGCGTAAACAATGCTTAGACAATTAAATTTCGCGTAGAGAATGTCAACTATGGTATACAATGTAGACAATAAAATATTTTATGTTTTAAGGGCACCTTTACTTATCAATGATCCTTGATCTAAATCACCTTGTTTAAGTAAACTTGATAGTTAAGGGAGATTTGCTCAAGTATAAATGACAGCTTGATGAATTTTTTTTAATGCCTCCTCGACACATGCGCCGAATCAACACGAACTTTTCAATTCTAGCACATTCGCGAATGTGTGGATGGGTGCATTTGCCTCGAGTTTTTTTAATATAAAAAGTTTGTAAATAAATAAATTTAATTTTACAACAAAATATATAAAAAAAAAACATAAAATTAAAGTATCAAAAAGTGATCGACATTAATAAAAACAAATTTGACATTAATTAGCTCAAATTTCCTTGATCAAGTAGACTTGATAGTTATAGTGGCAAAATTTCTAGCAACTATTTGAGCAAATTTGGGTCACATTCTATCAAGTCTATTTGATCAAGGATCCTTGATAGTCTAGGGTGTCCTTTAGGATCATATTTCATTTGTTATCGTTATACAAATTGAAATGTCAAATATGATTGCGATCGTTCTTTTGACAGCCTGTATTTACTGTCCACATTAATTTTATAAATTAGATTTTGGCAAATGTCGATTTCATAAAAAATTTTGAAATATGTCGGGGCAACATAAAAATAAAGGCTTTTAAGAGCTAGGATTTCAGTTGCTAAAAGTTAATAATAAGTATATCGCTGTAAACTGTGTAAAAAAACATATGTGGAGAAAATTCCTGGGAGAAAAATATTATCGAGCGCTTTACTTAAATAAACGCGCACAAAAACGTGTAACCAAATATGGGCATATGAATAAATATATATGGTTGATGGATATATATATATATATATGTTTGTGTGTGTGTAGGTATGTATGTATGTGTGTGTGTATGTTTATATATATATGTGCCTGTGGTGTGCTGAGCGGAGCGAAGTGGGGGTTGGTGAGCGAAGCGAACGGGGGGTTGGTGAGTAAAGCTAACAGGGGGCGGAGCCCACTAGTATATATGTATATATTTTAAATATCAAAAATGTTTTGAAATAGTAGGTGATCAGTACAGTAAAGTTAAGATGGGTGACACAAAGTTAAGCATGATCCAATATATATTTGCTGAGTGAAGCGAAGTGGGGGTGGGTGAGCGAAGCGAACAGGGGGCGTAGCCCACTAGTATACATATCTATATTCTAAATATCGAAAATGTTTTGAAATACTAGGTGATCAGTACAGTAAAGTTAAGCATGTGCCGATAAATATTGGTGTGTGTGGGTGTGTGTGTGTGCCATATACCCTGCAAACATTCCGGGCCGAAACTGTGCCGAAACCGGGCCGACAAAGTCGGAAAAATGTCCAAAAATGGGCCCATTTTCGGTCCGACTTTCGGGGCGACTTTGGGTTATTTGGCACCCGAAAACCGTATCCTTTTCCGGGCCGGTTTCGGCCCGCATTTTTATACAAGATACGGGTGTTTTCAATGTGTTGGTTGTTGCATGCGAATGTCATTTTCTCGCATGCGTGATATATCACGTGCTAAAATTGCTTGACAGAAAAGATTTTTTAAATGATTGTTAATTTTTATAAATCTGAAAGAATAAAATATAAATTTTTTATTATTATTTTTAAAAGAGTATTTTCTGATAGAAAGGGTGTTTTCAAAACAATTTATAGTTTTTCTAATGCTTATATTTGAAATACATGCTAAAAGGAATATAAAAATTTTATTTATTATACAAAAAGTTGTGTATTAACTAAAGCTAATATTACTAAGCTAAGTTTTCCTTGTTTTTTTTCGTATTTCTGTCATTGATGTATTGGAAATATTTAATAATTTGTTTGTCAAATATTTCTTCGGAAACGGATGGAAAATTCACCCCAAATGCATCTAAAAAAAATTATAAAAATTTATATTATTCGTATTATGTTTGATTAAATTTAAATTCTTACTCCGTAAAACAAGAATGAACCGTAAAGGCCTAGCAGGTTTTTTATTTTTAGAGCCTAGCCATGAAAAGTTTAAGGCTAATTCGTCTCCTAGAATGAGTTTCAAATTATGCTTAACAAATTTTGCTGGGTCCAAAAGCCGATGTTTAAGGAAAGAAGATTTCTAAAAAAAAGTATTAATTTTCTAATTCAATCTATAGGGATACCCAAAAAATACCACTTCCTCAAATTTTTCTGAGCTATTTTAGAGTCACGTTTTTTAAATCCTTTTTTTAATTATTGAATTATAAAAATAAATAAACTTAGAATACTAACCTTAAAGAAAAATATAGGCTTCTTCCGTATCACACAAGTGCTAACTATATTAAATTATTTCGATTAGATTTATGACAGGGAAACTCACAAACACAGTTCAAAATATATCTTATAAAACAAAATTTAAATTTTAGCAAACTAAAATAATAAAACAATAACTTAAAAACAATAACAAACAAAAGAACAAGCGAAAATCGCTAAAACATTAAACATTCTAAGTGAACTGTCAAAGGCTTAGAAAAAATTTCATGACATGGATCCGTAAGGCACCCGACTTTTGCGGATGCCCCATGTTTCCAGATTTAAAGATTTAAAAGCACAATTCAAAATATGTAATCTTAAACAAACATTTAAAAACTAATATAATTTCATAAAATAATAACTTTAGAAAACAACAATTAGCACAAACATTTAAGAAAAACAAATAAACGCGAAAACATTAAACACTCGCGAAAAAATTAAAGTGAACTGTCAAAGACTTAGAAAATTTTATGTGGCCACAGCACCCGCAAGGGACCCGACTTTTGCGGACACCCGATAAAATGTTTGCAGGGTATATATAATATATTTGTGGTAAAAATTATCTGAGTAATAACCGATTAAACTCCAGTTGCGTGTCGGAGCTGACACACTCACTTTTTTTTTTTTTAATTTGCTCTGTATACGATGTATTTGTGCATCTATGATTGCATTCGAGTTCAACTCTAAAGGTGTAATCAAATATCCAAATAAATTAGATTTATTGAAAAGATTATTAATTCTTCGCAGTTAGCTCTACGATAATTGCATCAGTAGTTTTTATCTTTTTTTTTGCTAAGATTAAAGTACAACCTTTTCAGTTTATTACGCTAGACTAGACCTTTAGCTTGATCCAAGCAAAATTCCAAAGACAAGACAACGTTGACGAAACGGTGATACAGCGAAATAATTAATGGGAATTTTGTTTGTCAAAAAATGGTGATTTGTCTTCAAAGTGCTCTAATTCGAGAAATTTCTTAGCTAAAGTAACCTATTTGGATTGTAGACTTCAGATAGGCCAGAGATGAATCATTCACCGCAATTCAACTTTTTCCAAAATCGTCGGCTCGATTCATTGTCAACAGCTTAGTACAAATATTTTTAATGAAATTTTCACAAAATATACAGAAAATTTTATTGTATTATAAACTAATTAAATAAATATAATTATATTAATCAAATCGTCAAAAACAATTCGCTTTATTTCGAGTGAATTAGTATATTATCCCTTTAAACTACTTAAGTAATTAAATAAGGGACTACCAAGTTTTATAGTAGTTTTATGAACATGGTCCTAATATTGTTTTTACGCGATTTTTGTTAACTTATAACATGATCATGAATTAATTAAATTTAAAGTGAATAAGGTCAGAGAGAATCATTATTTGTTTTATGCTTATAACATCTTTTTTTTACACGAATGAAAGTATCTATAGTGAAAAAATAGAATTAGAATTGTGTGACTTATCATTTGCCAGACATATCCCATTTAAATAAGAAAATTCCAATAAATTTCACTGAAATTCGCTTGAAGTCACTTCCATGGGGACCAAATCTGTTCAAATACGAGTATAATATCGATATAACTCCCATTATTCGAAGTAGTTTGAAGTCAATTTCACTATGACCACCGTCTAAATTACCTAAATAAAAACATGTAAAATTAATAGGAATTAATAGGAATACATTTTATTGGTAAAAATTATTTTTGCCAACTTTTTGAGGGACTTTTGACTTAATTTACAACTTAATTTATTTAATTTAAGTCATTCAAAATGGTAATATTTTATTGATTAAATAATAAGTAACTGTAAATATATTCTTTCATATTCGTTTTTTTTCCAAGAAATTTTTCCCGTTATATCACTTAAAATACAAAAAAAAAAAAATGAAATATGCATAATAATTCGTATTTCTAGGGTTTCAATTCCTTAAAAGTCCGAATTAATTTGAAATTTCTTTTATTAATATAGTTTCCTATTTATGTGTATTAATGTAAGGGTTTTACTTCTTTTTTCTATCGAAAATGAAAAGCAAACCCACAAACATATATTTATCTAAAATTAAAATTCATCTAATGTTACCATGCAAAATTATTCCAAGAAATATTATAAGGATTTTAGCATTAGGCACTTTTCTAGCACTTTTGTTCTGCTTTTTCTTATGAATATAAATGTGCAAATATATGTATAGAATTTTATATATGATTTCAAAATCTATAGTAAATATCAATTTCTATACATTCGTACTTTTATTGGATATCCTATGCAATTGCCAAGGTCTTCCTGAAGGTTGAAAAGGTAAACAAATATATATATGTATATATATATATATATATATATATATGAATTTTTAAGTCCTTAAGTTCAACAGTTTTAGCAATTTTGTTGGAATTTATACTTAACACATTTGCTATAGAAGTTCAGAAACCTAAAAGCTCCAATGCGCACATGAAAAAATTCGCTTCATCCAACAAAAAATACATAGAAATTTCTCCTTTTTCCGGAAGGAGACAATTCAACTGTATATGTATATTTTCTCTGGATGAAAATATCCCAGAAATTCACTGTACCAGTTGCAGTGCGTAGGCGGTTGTCGTAGACGTAAGTTCCACGTGCTTGTTATTGAAATATTCGCAATTTTTTATATTTTATTAGATACAAATTGAATTTATTTATAAATAATTTTTTTTCTTTCTCAATAATTTTATTTATTAATTATCAAAAATAATTTTATTAAAAATACAGACAACAGCAAAATTAGTATCAAATATGAAGTGAATTTTTTTTAAAAAAAAAAACAAAAAACCTTCCAAATTATACCACAAAAATCAAATACTTTGATAAAAATGTTGAAAATATATCTTGTACGGGATAGTAGAAAATATAATTATATATTCCAGGAGAAGTGAAAATGTTTTTGTTTTCTACGCATACGTCGGGTTTTTTGAACGGGTAGCAGTTGGTGATTATTAGTAATAAAAATTTCATAAGATTTAATCTAGAATAAATTCATGAGAATACATCAAATTTCGATTAACCCAATTATGAAATAAAAAGAAAGGTAAAAATTTGTTGTTGTTGTTGTTTTTTTCTTATTCTACATAATTCTTCATTTATATCGATTTCTGCATAATAACTTGAAACCTTTTGTGGTACCAAATTGAATTTTTATGGCTTTAAACTCTCTATTTTTTATTGTGAAAGCCGAAAAATGTTTGCGTATATTATTATTATTGTTATTATTATTTTTTGTAGAATGTGAAAACAAATTGATTTGTGGTATAAATAAATCCTTTTTTGTTTTCGATACTTTAATATTGATTGTGGGGCATTCATTTTCGAGTTTTAAGTAAACTATTGATAATTTTGAATGCAATTCAAAATTCTTGATATAAGATTACGGCTTTATTACGCATTGAATTGAGCTTTATTTAATTTATTTTAAAAGTTATATAATTTAATTTATATAATTAGAATAAATCTTTTGTTTATTTCTTTTAATTCTTTTAAAATTAGATAAATTGCTTTGAAAAACTTTTTGTTAAGGATTTAAAAAATAAATTCTATGAATATTGTCAAATAATAAAAAAGCCTCTATAATTGCGCTGCACTCCTTGATAGATAATCTCTTTTTATGGCAAATATAATATTTCTGTTTTAGATATTCAATATTTCTTGATTTTTTTTATTTCGTTTTTCTTTCTTTTTTAATATAATAGAAACTTAAATTAATTAACCCTGCATCATATAAATACTTATATATTATTTTGTTTGTAGGTTGTGTATGTATTTAGGTAGAAATTTCATATAATTGAAATTTCTTAGTTGTCTGGCTTACAATATCAATAAATGGGGAACCTTGAACTTTGTGAATTAAAATAATTCTTGGTGTTATATATACATTGGAATTGTTAAGCTTTTATCCATAAATTTTATTTCTTATACTCTAAGTAATTTTAAAACAAACATTCTGTATAATAAAAGCATATTTAAATATTATTTAATGTTGTGAAGTAAGAAACTAGAATTTTCTACTTTGTTTTAAATCTCTATTAATTAATTTCAAGAACTTTTTATAAATAAAAAATAAATTTTTCACAAATAATTTTGACAAAATTTAAAATTTTGTTAGTGTTCTTAGTATGAGAAAATTGAATTCAAGTTTATAGCCTGCTAACAATTTTAATTTTGCTGCGGGTGAAATTACTCAATTCAAAGGCCAATGAAAACTTTGGATCAGATAAACTTACGCGTTTTAAAAATTTACTTAAACGTCGGATCCTTGAATAATAACCACCAAGGAGAGTTTTCACTTTTCATTACTAAGTTTGTAAGCTCCGATGATTAATTTTTTCTTTAATCGATTTTTCTATTTTATTTCCCAACCTCAACATTTTGAACTTTGAGATATACAAAATTTGAATTTTTTACTTCAAATGTATCCCTCTGTTCCATGTGTCTCCATTTTCTACCTCAAAAGCACTTCAAGTGCACTGTCTCTTATTTGTCTCGACTAATTTTGTTAACATTACTTTGTTCCTTAAAGTGTTGTGCGTCCTTAACCTTTAATTAGATAATTAGATTATTAGTATTAAATACTTTCAAAACTTTTGTATTTTTCTGATATTTTTAACAAAAAAAAACCAAACCAGGTTCACTCACATAAATTAAAGAATTTTATGTACATATTTTCGATTGAAAAGAAAAACGTTTCCATGAGCTTCTGTGCTTGAATTTCATAAAAGTTTTACTATTACCTAAATCTTAAATAGCTTTCAGGTCAAGGATAAATAAAAGTAAAATTCATCAAGAATAAGATAGATTTTACCTTTTGATAAAATTAGTCCTTTGCTCACATTTTAAACAGAGTTTTCAACATGATGGAATGGAGGTCAAGTAATAAGTAGATCCCCAAAAATCCTTTTCTTTTTTATCGTGCACCTAAAGTAACTTGGAATAAAAAACCATCATTTTGTGGTATTTTTGGAGCAAATTTAAATAGAAGAACTTGCAAATATAATAACTGGGCTTTAATAATGAAAACGAAATGTTTTTTTATTAGTAAATTGAATTTATTTTAATTTAAAACAATTATATTTTAAGTAATTTTAAAGAATTCAGTACAATATAAATTAGAAAATAAAAAGCCAATGTTTTAGTTATTTTATTACATCCAAAACCCTTAAAATTCTCCTAGAGTTCTATCAATCCATTGCCTTTGATAAGCAACATTTGCATATACAGTTGGATACTTTACACTTATACAACTTTGACTCCAAGATACAACACCAATAAGTGTCCTATTCAAAAATAATGGACCACCTGAATCAGTATTGCAAACACCTCTTTCTGTATATGGATAATAAGTGCATATCATATCAACAGTAACTTCCGGATGAGTATAATACTTTTTACATTTCGGTTGATTCATTAATAATACATGAACAGATTGAAGTATTGTTGGTTGTTCACCATTTTCATGTAATAAACCCCATCCAGAAACAATAACATCTTCATCATCCTTTACAGTAGTTCCACTTTCAGGTAATTGTACAGGCTGAACATATTTGTTAAATTTAAGTTTATTTTTTAATCGAATTATTGAAATATCATTTTGAATAGTTTGTCGACTAAAATTCTGATGACTTCTATAGCCATCGATTTCAACTAATTGTCCACCCTTTAGTCGAATTGAAGATCCTGCACGAATTTTCATTAATGGCAATAATGATTTATCCATGCAATGAGCAGCAGTTATAATAAAATTTTCGTTGATTATTGCTCCACCACAGAAATGACTATTATTATATAAAATTGAAACTTGCCATGGTATATCCTCAATAGAAGTATCCTTTCCACCAACAATTCTACCTTCTGGTGGTACAATATAAGCATTTACACATATCAACAGAATTGAAAAAATTCCAATTAAATGATGATTAAATAACATTTTAATTATATTAAATATAAATTAAAGAAATGATGTCAATTATGGCTTTTTATATACTAACCAAAGTGTTTAAATTGATATCAAGAAATTTAATAAGTATTGTTTCAGGCTTATGTGGACCTAGAATTAGTAATCTTGTGTTTAATTTAAACAAAAAAAGAGTGAATAGACCAAATCAAACCTTAAGTACATAAAATACAAAAATACACAAATTTTTTGTTTCAATTAATACTAAAAGAAAATTTAATTTAACCAAACAACAACTAAAGCATAACCAAAATTGAAATTGATAACTTTTAGTACTTGAGATAAAAACTTGCGTAGCTGATTATAATTGCTTGAGATAATACGCGTCTTATTTCTGTTTGTAATTCCATACGAAAAAAGCCCCTATTAAACTGGATATTTTTGATTATTCAATTATTTATATGTGAATTGTTAAAGAGGCTAAAAAAAAAAAAAAAACAAAACATAAAAAAAGGGTTTGAGCTTATATGTAGTATTCAGCTGATACCGATATTATTTTTTCGACTCTCGAAAAACAAAATATGTTTGCTAAATATTCGTGTTTCTGGCATATAATTTTTTTATTTCATTTTGTCAATTTGAGTCTTTGCAAAAATCATTATTTTTGATCTAGAGAAACTTATCTAACTTAACGCCCTTAGTCGCGTTCTGTACCTTAATACCTCCATTAATGGTGATTACTATTACAAATAAATAATTAAATCAACAGTTAAACCTTGTGAATAAAATGCTTGAAAAGATCTATTCTTAAAGCCCTTTACAAGCGCCTGGAGCAAAATAATGACTGCTTCGAAACTAAAAATTAACTGAGTTGCCTGCTTTCAGTTGTTCAAAACTCTAATTGCTTAAAGAAAAGTAAAAATAGTTGAAAATTAAGAGTATTTTTTTTTTTGCATACCAAAATACTAGTAGTACCCGTCCCATTGGAATGTCTTTCAAATATAATAATTACTAAAACTCAATAATTAAGATTTATATTTTAGTTTTTTCTAGGGATGTCTCATTAATGCTACAGTCTCAACATAATTTTGAACAGATATGTCATCAAATCCTTGTTATAGTCTATTATCCAGCAGATCCAGGTATAAAAATATACATAGAAATTATTAAATTCTACGGGATTTTAATTTTGCTAATATTTTTTTAATTATTTAAGGACGGAAAGAGCTGAAAGTTTAGCATTGCCACCAAATAAATCTTTACTTGATTTATATGATAAAGAACAAGAGCAATGCAATTCGATACCATTACTTACTCCGGCAAATATAACTCGACGACATTCTTCCCACTACTGTCCATATAAAGAAGATATGCTTAAAACTTCTAGCCCTAAGGTAATTCAGATATAATTTAAAATTATTTAAATTTTTTGGCAGTTTTATAATAAAATTTTTAATTTTAATTTTATTCAGAATTCATCTGTTACTTCACCAATTTCAACTTCACAAAATATCTTACCACCTCCGGTACCACGAAGAACATTTAAAGGAAAAATTATAATTAGAAATAATCAAAATGAAAATTTATCACTTGCAAAAACAAATATCCCAATTGAGGATACAATTTCCCCTACAAATATATCATTGTTTAATAATATACAAAATTTATCAAGTATACAACAAAATAATAATTTAAATGTGATAAACACTTCACAAATATATGATGAATATCAGCCTGTATTTGATGATAATCCTGTTTTTGATGATGACAAAAATGACACTAATCAACAGCATAATTCAAGATCATCAAGTGAATCAAATAGATCACATGTAACTGGTGATCCTGGTTACATATCAAATGGAACAGAAAAAACTTATTCAAGTGATATTAATGAGTATAGAAATCGTTTTTCGTCTGTTGATACTCAATCATCTGTTGATAGTTGTTTTACTGAAAAAACATTTGATTCACCAATATCTAGAAAATCATTTATTGGTATCAATGAAAATATAATTAACAATGAGATTCAAATATCATCGAAAAAGAAAATCGAAACAAGAGTACCAGTAATCCCTTTAAGAAAACAGACATCATATAATGTAGGACAGATACCACCACCTATACCACCTGCAAGAATTCAATATAAAAAGGACTATTTTGATTCTATTAAAAGTATTGAAAAACAAAAATTATCGGATTACTCAGATGAATCAAAAACTAAAAAACAAAAAAAAAAACCACCACCTTTAGTACATCCTCGTTTACAAAATCGTCAAGATTCTAGTCTTTCAAGTGATAGTTATTCACTATCATCAAGTCCAGGTTATAGCAGTAAAAGTATGGAAGTTCCATTATTACAATATGCTTCAAAAATTGGAGAAATTGGAAAAACATCAAAAGAAACCATTAACAGTTATGGATTATTAACAAAACAACAAGTTCCATTGTTAGGAAAAACTAATACAAGCTCTAATTATGAAACTCATAATTTAAATAAAGAATATAACCAAAAAATTATTGAAGAACCTTATCTACCATTGATTGAAAAAATGAATGGTAAAATATAATTAATATTACTTTAAATCTGGTATAATAATTAATATTTTAAATATTTAGTTTCTCATAGAGATAAAAGGGAATATAACAATGAATCTAAAAATCCTAAAGTCATTTCTCCAATTATTAAAAGTACTTCTACTCCGGCTAGTCTACAGGCAGTTGTCCGATTTCAAAATGGATCTAATATGTCTCTACAACATCGTGTAAGTAAATTTTTTATTTTTTGGCATTAGTGAATTTTTTGACTTATATTATGGATCATTTTAAAAGCACCATCTTTTGTTACCTATAGTAATTAATTTCAGAAATTTTTGATCTCTTAAGATCAAAATTTACGGTATAAAATTTTGCACATACCTTTGTTATGCCAAAATCTTCTTAAGGAGTTTCTCAGATCATTCAAGAGATGTCTGTTTTTAGTGCTTTTAACTTTGATTGCCAGGTGCCCTTCTCGACAACATTCTAAGATCATCTTCTGGGGATGTTAGAATGATTAATGATCGGGACATCAAAGGACTGTAAGATTATACAAAAAGATACATATATTTTAGTTTTGAAAAAAATTCATCTAGTAAAGTGATTATTACTTGATTCTGTACATATTTAGGCCAAAGACTAATTGTGTATAAATAAATAAAAAAATAAAATTTCGAAATTTATATAAATTAATAATTTTATTTTTACAGATTGTACAGAGAAGAAAAAGTTCAAATCCTTACGTTACACAGGGTCCTTTAAGATTTCGCTTTTTTCAAATTTTAATTAACGCTCTTGTTCTACTTGCTATTGCTGGTAAAAATTTTAATTAATTACTTCAAATTTTTTAAAATATATTATAATATAAAACATATTCATTATAAAGGTGGACTAGCAGCATATTTTAATGCATATCCTATTGTTAAGTTCATTAATAAAACTATAGTGGCCCCAACTAACATTGTAAAATCACAGCCTCAAACATTTGAACTAGGTAAAAATGAATATTTCAGTTATAAAATGATTATATAAATACAAAAAATTAATAAAATTTTAGATAAAAACCCTGCACCAGGTGTATGTTTACCGGTTATAGTAAAATTTTGTCAACAAAATCATTTACCTTATAACTATACAATTTTTCCAAATTATATTGGTCAATTTGGTCAGCCTGAAGCACAACTGGTAATAATTTTGAATTAATATTTTATTTTAAAAGCAAACAATCTTTTTTCAAGACACTCGAAGCATATGAGGCGTTACTCGATGTAAAATGCTATAAGCTTGTATCATTATTTTTATGTTCATTATTTGTTCCAAAATGTGGTCCAGAAGGAACAACTGTTCCTCCATGTAAAACATTATGTATTGAAACTATGCGAAGATGTGGCTTTTTTTTTGATATATTTAATCTTCAACTCCCAGAATATTTGACTTGTAATCTTTTTATTGATGTCAATAATCCAGATGAATGTGTTGGATTACAGCAAGTACGTGAAGCACGAAATAAAGCTCAAAAGCCAGGTAAACTTTGTAATTAGTAATAATGAAGTATCGGAAATTATAATTTCGGGTTTTGTTATTTTTTGTTTAGTATGTAGTGGATTTTTATGTGATCAAAAACGATGTATTCCATCTGATTGGCGTTGTGATGGCCACGTAGACTGTTTTGATCAAACAGATGAATATCAATGTACATCATGTGGTACAGGATCAATTTATTGTGGAGAGAATCGATGTATGAGCCAATCTCATGTCTGTGATGGAATAATGGATTGTCCATGGGGACAAGATGAACGAAATTGCAGTGAGTATTTTTTGTTTTTATTTTTCTGATTTTAAATAAATTATATTAATTAATTTGGTTTCTTTTTGGGTTTTCTTTGTTTTTTCTTAAGTTCGCTTAAGCGGCAGAAATGGAGATTTAGGAAAAGGAACATTAGAAATATATAAGGCAGATAGTAATTTATGGGCTCCTGCTTGTATTGAAAGCTGGAATTCATCAAATTCACCATCAGAAATTTGTTCAATGCTTGGCTATAGATCAGTTAATTCTAGTGAAGTTAGATGGCGTGGTACAAATATGGCATTGTCATCAAATAAATATTTACCACCAATGTGGCGAAATAATCAAAGAAGAAAATTAAATTTATTAAAAGAATTTTCAGAATGTTCAATAAATAGCCCTCATCCAGTTGTTGAATTAACTTGTACAAATTTTGGTATAGTAAAAATCAAATTTTAATTATTTATAAAATGCAAAAATTTCGTTCTCCACTGTAAATTTAGAATGTGGAAAAATAAAAAATCGACGTAGACCAAGAATAAGAAGTCGAATAGTTGGTGGTATAGAATCAGCTCCAGGTGATTGGCCTTTTCTAGCCGCCATTTTAGGGGGACCTGAAGAAATATTTTATTGTGCTGGCGTACTAATAGCGGATCAATGGGTTCTAACGGCAACCCATTGTATTGGAAAGTATGTTTTTTATAATTTCAAATATATTTATATATATTTAATAATTTTATGTATTAGTTATACAACAAGAAATATAAACGATTGGACAATACAACTAGGTATAACACGACGTCATTCACATTCTTATTATGGACAAAAAGTGAAAATTAGAAAAGTATTTCCTCATCCAAATTACAATTATGAATCAATGCATGACAATGACATAGCACTTTTTCAAGTAATTTTTTTTTATATAAATTATTTTTGATATTATTTCAAAAAGATAAAATTATAGCTTGCTAGTAGAGTTGCTTTTCATGAACATTTATTACCAGTATGTCTTCCACCACCTGGTCTAAAGGAACTTAAGCCTGGAACACTTTGTACTGTTATTGGCTGGGGACAGAGTAGAGATAAAAATAGTTTGTTTATTTAATACTTGTATTTATAATTTTACCTAATATTTTGTTGTAATTTTAAGGTAATTCTAATACAGCTAGTGTTTCTTATGAACCAACTATAAATGAGGTTCAGGTACCGATTCTTAAAAGAGAAGTTTGTATTGACTGGCTAGAAACAATAAATGTAACTGATGGAATGATATGTGCTGGATATCAAGAGGGGGGAAAAGATGCATGTCAAGTAAGATGTATAAATTTTGTTAATTAAATTGAATTTAACTTTAATCAAAATATGAAACAGTGTATAGGGCAAAATTAAGTTTGATTATAATTATTTTAAGGGATCGACCATTTGTGATATTTGTTGTTGATATTTTCCTGTGTAGCCACCTTATTTGGATAAATAGAGTGTTTAGTATAATCGATTGTCTAAGAGTCACTTCTGAATACAGCAACCCAATGTTATACGGTTGTATTCCATTAATCCAAGTTTGTATAACAATTATCAGGCCAAGATTTTTCTTTAGCAGTATTTGCTCCCTTAAAGAAACAACTTATGAAATTGTTTTGAAAATCTATATTTTAATACGCAAGGCGTTTTTTTGTACTCCCTTTTTAAGGTGTTTATACTCAACCGGTTTCATTCAAAAGGCGACGTCACCAAGATGTGCGAAAAAATTATTTCAAAATTCCACACATGTCACTCGCAAATGAGTGATGTGTGTTGCATATTTTTTCCCATATAAAATGTATGGGAGATAAAACAACAACAATATAAAAACAAGGCGAAGCCGTTGAAATGTTGTGCTGTGTGTCTATTATATATATTTCTACTTAGGAGAATAAAACAGGGCAACCCTTCATTATAATTCATTATAATTCATGATGAAATGCCGATAATCATGAAATTTGGCAGTATACTACTTGAAGATTAATGATTTTTAAAATTTAAACTGATTTGTCAATAGTGACCAATGTTTATAAAACATTAATATACTTTCAATTATTTATTCAAATTTCAAATTTCAATAAATTCTGATAGGATTTTTTTGGATTTTCTGAGAGTTGTAATTGCAAGCAGGTTTTTTGTCTTCATGTAAATATTTGTTAAATTTTGTGTTTGGCAATTAATCTTTTAAAAAATCAGAAATGTTTTAATAATATAAAACTTTATTTTGTTATTAGCTGACTTTAATTTGAAGGTTTACATAATTTTATTATAATTTATTGACCTATTTTATTATTTGTACAATAGGGAGACTCTGGAGGCCCATTACTATGTAGAGATCTAAATGACCATGAGAAATGGTTTGTTGGTGGGATAGTATCCTGGGGAATAAGATGTGCCCATCCAAAATTACCAGGAGTATATGCAAATGTACCCAAATATATTCCATGGATATTACAGACAATGAAAAAAAATTCAAAACCAAATTACGACAATAATTTAGGATAATTCATATCAACGTGGTGATGTTAATAACAAGACAATAAAGATTATTAAATTAATTTATAAACAATAGAAATCTATAAATTTTTACAATTTTATATAAACTTCGATGAAATTTTTCTTGGATATGGAGGTGCTTTAGAGGGCGTACATTATTTTACAGGTAAAATTTAAATAATTAGAATTAGTATTAGATGATGTTATAATAAAATAGAAAAATTGTATTTGAAAGGAAATTGTTTTTTTTTTATTGGAAAAAAACTTTTTTTTGGTTTTTTTCAAAAAAAAAGAACAAATTAATTATTAGATAAAAAAATATCTTTATTTCAGTTTTAAAAACAAAATTTAATTTAATTTAAAATGGCTGTTATAAATTTAATTGTTCTATTTATGCATAATTTAAGTAATAGGTTTATTTTTAAATATTATAAATATTCTTGAGACATTTGGAACTAGCGATTAACGTCAACATATCAAAATATAATGAGTTTTATTTAAATTATTCGAGACATCAAAAAAGCAATCAGACAACGTTGAACTATGCTACAGTGAACTTTCATGATTCTATAAAATACTACTACATACCATGAGTCTCCAAAAAATACTCATAATTAAAGCTTTATCTAGTACGGATCTATTTATTATTTATTAAATAAATATTTTAGGTATTATTTTTTAAAGGCTCAAAGCGTTTTACTTGGGTAAAATAGCCAAGTGGTATAGTTTTAGCCGAAATTTTGAAACAAATTAACTTTTTATTTGATCTTATCATATAAAAAGCTATTAGAAATTACTTCTTCATAAATAATTTCACCAATTTCTGTTTTTTTTCAAAATTTATATAACAAAACAATAATACGTTATAAGATTACATCTATTGGAAAAGGAATTAAGATTGACGTTCTTTTAACAACTAACACCTAAACTCAGCTGAAAATAAGTTTATAGTTAAATATATTCATCTCAAGCTGAGTCCCTACTTTTAAAAAAAGTAAGACATATACATAACTTTTATTGCAGTTCAACTGAACCTGGTTAAAGGTTTGAGTCAAAAAACGTTCAAATCGCTTTTAATTTGAATATAAAAAACATCAAAATAAATCACTTTATTGTCCCAAAAATAAAAATTAAAACTATTAATCTTTTTCCATTTGTCTTCTATAAGTGGTGTAGAATAGGATCAAGAGGAACAATCTACCCTTACATGACTAGTAATATTTTAGTAGTAATTAATAAAAGAAGGCCAAGACGCCTAAGAAAGTTGATAAAAAAATTTTTATACCCCCCTTTCTCCTCTTCCAAAAATCCATCAACGCCACTGTCTCCTAAAAATTAGTTTAATGAAAATAGGAGTAGTTCAATTAGATGAAATATTAAAAAACGAACTGTTGTCAATTAATTTAATACAAAAAACAAAATATATCTAAAGAAATGTTGAATCCATTGAATTATTTATTAAATTAAAGTTTAAACGTATAAATAATGAATATTTATATGTAGAAAAAATTAATTGTGCTTATATAAATCTAAAGTGCTAGTGTTCAATGACAATAATAAAAATAATATTTTAAAATATATATAACAAAAAAAAGTAAGAAAAATGAAAAATTGTGGGTATATGTTTGATATTTTAGATTAAGGATATATTTCTAATAGAATTTTAAATTATAATCATTATTTTTTATAGAACTTATTAAATTGAAAGAAAATTTTTACACATCATATACACAGTTAGTGGTTTGATATTTATTTCGCATGTCATTTATACAAGGGAAAATATTCAAATTAAATATTAAACTTATGCCAAAAATATGGAAGGCATTGTTATAAATTTATCAAACAAAAGAATACAAATAAATAAAAGTTTATATTAATGAGCATTCCTATATTTGTTTATATTAAAAGAATGAAAATTATCAATATAAAACTATTTGAAGTATAAAAAATTATAAAGACTGTTTGAATTAGGAAAGAGAATGAAGAAAAGCATTTTTATATTTAAGTATTTAGTTTTTATTTCAGAGATTCTTTTTTATACTGAGCAAAATTAAAATTTTTGGTTATTTTTGAAACATGAATAAGTATCATTTTGAATAAGACCTTTTTAAATCGAAATTTTCATTAAACAACAGGAAAAGTTTTAATTTTTTAAGTAAAACACAAAACATGTAACAATTAAAGTAAGAATTAGTTGAGTTTCCCCAAAGCAAATGTTTTTAAATCATATTTAAATGCAATTGGAAAAACAGTTTTTATAATTTTTTCTAAAAAACTTACTAATGAAGAGTCATTTCACAGAAACAAAATTAATTAAATTATATTTCCATTTTTATATTGTGCAATTAAAAAATAAGACAATAATATAATAATTTTTGTGTTATTTGTTACTATATAAGCATATTATATACATAGATATATATTTATATATGGACACATATGTATATATATATATACATATTATATTAGAATTAAATGTAAAAGTTGCACTTTTTATACGCACATAAGAATTTAAATTCTTTAAAATCTGTGAGGACGCTTACGCTTCAAATGTGTACTTGTAGGCTAAGTTAGTGATAAAATATTTACTATAATCTTTTAAAAAGAATATTAATAATTTTATATAAAATATAACTATTTTTTCAAAATATTTTTTTCAATGTTTCAAAAGCAAAAATTAAAAATTTAAATAATTACCTGAATCTGTGTTTAACTTCTGATTATAAAGAAATTGAAAACAAATTTTGTTATTTTTCACAAAATGGCTGCAAATTAACTTAATTTTTTTATTAGAATTAGTTTTCAAAAATAATTTCATACATTAAATAATATTGAGAAATATTGAGAATATTTTATTTTTATTAAGAAAAATACTTTTATACCACTATCATTTAAATTATTTTAATATATATACAAATATATGTATAATAAAAATGTTTCAAAAAATTTAATTATATATAAACGTGCAAATATATGACGCATAAAGAATGAAACTTAAGACAATATCCTATTAATTAAGAAGAATTTTAGATGAACTTTATAAAAAGAATTTATAGAAAATTGGCTGTTAAATATATAGAAAATGTTAGGTGTTTTACAAGAAAAGAAAAAAGCAAAAATAATAATAAATTTAACTAAAAAGAAATGTACTAAAATATTTATGAAAAACTGTTAATATACCTTCAGTAAGCCAATTAGTTTGGCAAATATATACTTATGTATTTTTTAAAAATGTCGAAGCGAAAAAAAAAATATTAGACTTCAGTTGATTACAAATCAAAGTTAATTAAGTTCAAGCAATGAAATCTTAAGCTATTTATGATGGAAAGAGCGTAAATTATATTTTGAAAAATATATTCAATGAAAAATTTATAAATATTAAATACTTTAAAGATATTTAATAAAAATCTGATTCCTAATATATGGTCAATTAAATTAAAGCCAAAGTTTTCGTTTTCCACATTGTTTTAAGGGCAAAAGAAAAACCTAGTCTAGAGTTTTTAATAATATTTTAAGAAATTTTCAAATTTGTTTTTTAAAATATCTGAGTAGAGCTTGTAAAGCGATCACCATTATTTTTAGCAGCATTACCTAAATCAGACTCAAGAAGAGCCTTGAGCTATCAAATCAAATAGTAAAATCACTTTTATACAATTAATTTAATTGGCAAGGGATTGACCTTCAAATATAATTCGGTCATCTTAAAAAAATTTTTATGAATGTTTCATTGGATCAAATTGAAAGATTTTAATTGTTTTAAATTAATTTTATATAATTAAGCTTGCTATTATTTTCATTTATGACACTAGTAGGTGAAAAAAGTATTAAGTTTATTTAGCAACATTTCTCAAATTTCATCAAAGCAATTCAATAATTTGATATGAATTAAAGTGTTCCACTCTTTTCATGTACTGTTCGAGCTTTTAAAGTGCTAACATGATCAGGAAGACACAACACAGTTTGTTTTCTAAAATGAATTAAAAAAATTCAAGAGAGAGAATAAGCTGATAATTTGCAAAAATATTTTAGTAGTTGCTATAACTACTATTGTAGCTTTAAATTTTTGTAATTTCTGAGTTTGTAATAGTCTAAAAAATTTGGAAACGTCCATCGTAAAGAACTTTAAAATTTAAGCTAATCATTTGTAAAGAATAATTTTTTTAGAGCTCCAAAAGCTTTTTCAACAACAAAATGATGGAAAGATATTTACATGCTTAAAGTGTAATATGTTTTGTATTCCCATCAAAATTTCTATAAAAAATATGAGCTAAATTAATGAAAATAAATTCTTATTTCAAATGGATTCAAAAAGCTCAGTTAATTAGTTTGTTAGCATTATAACTCTTTTATTACTTCTCTAATTTATTTTTCCCGTTTTTGTTCAGCTTGCAGTCAATTGAAGTCAAAATAGAAAATATATTATTTTAGTACTATATTAAAATAAAAATAAAATAATTATAAACCTAATTGTTCCTAGACTGAAGCAAAATTACCTACATTAAAAAAAAAAATAATAATAATCAACAATATAATTGTGGAAAAACTTGTACTCATTTAAAAATAAATTAAATATAAAAATATTTTGTTTTTTAACATTTTTCATCTTAGCAAAGTATTCTGTGATGAATTCTTTAATTTTACAATAAAATAAATAATGAAAAGGATAACATGAAAATAAGATTAAAAATCTTTTTAAAAGACAGACTTTTTCAAAATTTTTCAAATTCAAGATAGGGTTCTAAATAATTACTGAACATAAATTAATAAAAAATACTATTTCTTTGTTTTAACACATAACACATAATTATGAAATCTATGCGTGTTTATATATTTATTTTTTTCGCATTTTTATTCGAGAAGTCTTCAATGACATTATCAAAATTGATATTATCTATCAGTTCCTTTTCTATAGAAATTATCGCTAGGTTACACAATCTGCAATCACTCATTGTCGAGCGAAGATAATTTTTAATTAGCTTTAATTTAGAAAAGCTCTGTTCACACCTAGCGACACTGATGCCTATTGTTAGAAAATTCTTAACAGTATTACTATGTTTTGAACAGAGTTTTCCAGCCTATATTGTTGAATGAATATTAAAAGTTCAAGAGGCCCTTTGCTCGTTTTTCAAACGGTTTGATTGTTGTTGTAGAGCAGGCACAGATATAAAGTTTTGAAACCTTTTCCTTTCCATATAAAACTGTTCTTCATCAATATGAACAAAATTATGAACTAGACATTCAAAACTTTCGTTTAATAGATTAGCTGGTAGTATGCATGAATATTTTGCCTCAAGAACACGCAAATGTTCAAATCCTATTTTAATTTCCTGGACAACTCTATCCAATGATAAAAACATTTCTCTTCGTATTTCTTCTTCTAAAGTTAGCCCCGCATCTCGTGAGTTTTGCATTAAATAGGACCAATGTTTAAATCGAAGTAAATCAATTCATGCTAAAAGAAACCATTTTCCTCTGAAACTAGCCTGTTCCTTGACAATTCACAAATCGCCTGGTGGGACATTCGATGTAATTGTATATAAATACGATAAAAAACATTTTCAATCTTTGGTCTATGTAGTTTTATCAGGGGTCACGACTTAAGAAAGACTACATATTGTACCTACTGAAGGGGGTCAACGTTTTTACCATGGTAGACGGACAAATCTAGCAATGCTTTCATGACGGAGCGAGTTTATCCGGCTTTCTACCGTCCAACTTAGCACGATTGATCGTATTATACTCGACAAAATCTTTAAGGGGAATATAACAATTTTTATCTCAATTGTCAAAGTCTCCGGTCACATGCACGTGATCTCCGTCGTAATGTAATGCAAAAATCCATGTGTTGTTGTTGTTAGAGACTTGGGTTTCTAACGAAGGATGGGCTAGTATTAACAACTTTAATTGTGTAACACAATATAGGCGCGGAGAAGGTGTGGAATATCTATCGCAATGTTACTAACACATATTCACATATTTTAGTGGAGTGAGATTTCTAGGGGAAATTTTCCGAATCAGACTTGATAGATGCTGGCCTAAAGTAAAGAAAAGTATTGGATTTTTGTAATATGGATAACACAAAGATTTTAACCAATTTTTTTTGGTATTATTTGCCAATAATAAAATAAAAGCTACTCTTTAATATTATATAAAATAGTTCGGAATTACATTTTTGAGAGTTTAACAGTTTAACAAAATAAAAGCAAAAAAAATTCTTAAATGTTATTTTAATTTGACTTTTTGATATACATATATTTGATGTTTTGATATGTATTTATATACTTCTAATATATACCTACATATATCTAAAATTTTAACATTGTAATATTTAAAATTAAAAACTATAACTTGAAAATTTTACATTTAAATGTTTTTCAAATATTCTCTTAGTAATATCATTATATGATTTTATGTTCCCATCATCTTTAACCCAACTTTTTAAAACATTGATCTTAGTAAATATACTAGGTTTTCCATATTCACCACAAAATTCACCACCTTCTACAACACCAATTAATTTATTATTACCATAAACTAAACCACTTCCAGAATCACCTTTACATACATTTTGCTTTGGATTACCAGCACATATTACTGTAATATTCGTCCCGAAATTTTTAAGTACATAATATCCTTGGCAAGACATAATTTTCAAACTAACACAATGTAATTTTTTCATATATGATTTATCATAACCTATAATACCATGTCCACAGACTTGACCATTCATATTTTGTCGTATAGTAAAATTATAATCTGGTAGTGAAATATAGTTAACATTTGAACGAAAACTTATTTTCTTTTGAAGTAATATTATTCCTATATCATAGGTTTCAATTGGTTCAGAAATTTTACGTTCTGAAATATATCTTGGATGTATTCCATAGGCTTTAGGAAAGAATATTTGGCCGCCTCTGTTTTTATAGTTAGATCCAACTCTAACTCTTGCCTCGTCTATATTCATATCTTCAATACAATGAGCAGCAGTTAGAATTAGATTTGGAGAAATAATTGAACCACCACAGTTTATTTTTCTGAGTAATTTCGTATTAACAACTACTTTGTGCGAAACAACTGCGTACCAAGGAACGTTTGTTATATCCATTTGTCTTCCACCAACAATTCCCACAATGAATGAGTTTATATCAAATTCCCTTTGAGCTTTGGCCACTAAAATTATAATGAAAAAATTATATAACTGAGTATACATAATGAATACGTTAAAAGCTATGCACTTCTACTACGAAATTAAATTTTCCATGTAGCCTGATTCTAAATTTATCATAAGGTGATCAAATGTTTGTAAATTTTAGAGAATAATTTTATTTTTTGATTCAGATAAGGCTATGAAAACTTTTCATAAAAATTATAATTTCTATATTAAATAAAAAATTTTTTTCTTCAACTAACAAAGAGACCGATAAAATAAATTAATAAAAAAAAACCAATCCATATTTTATTTCATTCAATTGGTAAATGTTTAATTCAAGACAATTTAAAAGGCTTAACTTCTAAAAATTTAATGGAAATAATTACTTATCTGAATGTATTTTAGTCTTTGCTATGCAAATGCAAATGCTATTCAAATAAAATTAAGATACATTTATTTTTGAAATATAATATAAATTTTTCTAACGCGAAATTGTATATTTTGTGTGGAACCAACTTTTTGAAACAGAAACAGAAAAAGTAAATAGACAATAAAATGAATACACAAATTTTGAATTTTAAATAAAGTCCTAAATATTATTAGACCAGGCGCCAGACGTGTGAAAATGAGAAAAAAAAAATAATTCGTTACAGCAAACTAATGATGCAATATGGTAAAGCGTGTTATTAGTAAGAAAAAAAGCATAAATCGAACAAGTGGAAACCTGCCAGGTCGGAGAGGGGTGCGTTTTTAGGGGGGGAAAACGGTTTTTTGTTATTTCTGACTAAACTACGCGTCCAATCAAAAAACTTTTAAAGTAAAAGTTGTAGATAATAAAAAGGTCTACAACTTGTCCATATAACATTTTTTTATTTACCCTATGCTTTGATGAGTAAAAAACTAAAAACGCTTTTTTCTGTTTTTTAACCGTTTTTTTTGGAAAAAACATTGCATTTGGCTCAAAATTAGTTAAAACGTATCTTTTGGTATTTTAAGTAATCCGTATTTTTTTTTTTTTAAATTAATGCAGAATTGTTGCTGAATTTGACTAAAATATAAAAAAAAGGGGTATTCAACTGAAATTCCTAATAAAATGAAATATCTGATAGAACTCAATCTAGCTTCACTTTTTTACTTCATACTTTGCCTTTTAAGAAATAGAAGAAAAATAAAACTTTTAATGAAAAAAGTCCCAAAAAAAGTGAAAAAACTGAAAATATGACCTTTTCCACTACACATTTTCTGATTATTTTCTAAAAATTTTTATTACTAATTAAAATTATTATAATTTTGTAATATAAATATATACTAAAAATAATTAGTAATTTATTTATTGATTAATTACATCGTTTAACCACGCTGCGCAATAAGTAGGCTTTGGTTTTCTGTGTCATCGCCTGTAGTAGGTATAAAATTGGCTGCATTGATAACACTTACAAATTTTTAAATTTTTTCGTTAAGCTCGACAAAAAGATGTTTTTTAGGGTAATCTTAGGTCGCTGAATTCGAAAATTACAATCATTTTTTTATTCAAAGAAGCATTGAACTAGTTGGCAGAATTTTGTGAGCGTCCATATCAGACCTGAAAAATGACACAATCACGTCCCCACTTAATAATCTATAACTATTTCATTTTTCTTTAAATATTGAAGATTTTGACACCAAAATATTTGTAGCAAATTTTTCCTTTATTTAAAGTCTTAAAAGTTTCACTTAAAAACTTTTTTCAACCAAAAAGAAGCAAATGAAAATAGGCCATTTTAAAAAAAGGTGAAAAAAATCACTTTTTTTTAAGTTGGATTTCCTGTAACTTTGTCAAATATATATTGATTTACACGTTTTATATGTCAATTAAAAGAAAAAAATAATAGCTTTTATTAACCGGTAAGTTTTCAAAATCTTCAATATTTAAAGAAAAATGAAATAGTTATAGATTATTAAGTGGGGACGTGATTGTGTCATTTTTCAGGTCTGATATGGACGCTCACAAAATTCTGCCAACTAGTTCAATGCTTCTTTGAATAAAAAAATGATTGTAATTTTCGAATTCAGCGACCTAAGATTACCCTAAAAAACATCTTTTTGTCGAGCTTAACGAAAAAATTTAAAAATTTGTAAGTGTTATCAATGCAGCCAATTTTATACCTACTACAGGCGATGACACAGAAAACCAAAGCCTACTTATTGCGCAGCGTGGTTAAACGATGTAATTAATCAATAAATAAATTACTAATTATTTTTAGTATATATTTATATTACAAAATTATAATAATTTTAATTAGTAATAAAAATTTTTAGAAAATAATCAGAAAATGTGTAGTGGAAAAGGTCATATTTTCAGTTTTTTCACTTTTTTTGGGACTTTTTTCATTAAAAGTTTTATTTTTCTTCTATTTCTTAAAAGGCAAAGTATGAAGTAAAAAAGTGAAGCTAGATTGAGTTCTATCAGATATTTCATTTTATTAGGAATTTCAGTTGAATACCCCTTTTTTTTATATTTTAGTCAAATTCAGCAACGATTCTGCATTAATTTAAAAAAAAAAAAAATACGGATTACTTAAAATACCAAAAGATACGTTTTAACTAATTTTGAGCCAAATCCAATGATTTTTCTGAAAAAAACGGTTAAAAAACAGAAAAAAGCGTTTTTAATTTTTTACTCATCAAAGCATAGGGTAAATAAAAAAATGTTATATGGACAAGTTGTAGACCTTTTTACTATCTACAACTTTTACTTTAAAAGTTTTTTGATTGGACGCGTAGTTTAGTCAGAAATAACAAAAAACCGTCCCCCCCCCCCCCCCCCCCCCCCTAAAAACGCACCCCTCTCCGACCTGACAGGTGTCCACTTGTTCGATTTATATTTTTTTTTCTTACTAATAACACGCTTTACCATATTGCATCATTAGTTTGCTGTAACGAATTATTTTTTTTTTCAAACCCTCTGGCGCCTGGTCTATACGGGTTTTCATTAAATAATCTTGAGCTGAGTTTTACAGATAAAACTGAATTAAAGATGAAATTTCAAAAGATCATCATTTTATACCGTTTTGCATTACAAAGATAAAATGATGATAGAAATTTAATTTAATGCTTACGGAAAGAGAGGGGAAGAGTTATTGCTTAAAAGAAGTTTATGAATAAAATATGTCCGGTTTAGGGTTAAAATTTACTCTTTGCACCTTGTTTTTGTATAGTAAAACTCGCATGCAAAAATGTTAAAACGAAACCTTTAATGTCAAATTTTTTAAGGGAAAATTTTCTTTTTTTCTTTGAAAACGTGTGGAATAGAACTTCACTTTTATATTTTCACAATTTCAAAAACACGTAATATAAGAGAGATTAACGGCTGAGCATTAATGTCCAATGAATATGGTCAATGTTCAGACTTATTTTCTTTGACAAAAGCTTGGTCTATGCGGTCTGCTGAATAAAATTGAAATATAAAATGTTTTGTTTCAAAACGGCCTATTTGAGTAATAGTTGGCAACCAAAAAGTATCATTTAGTATAAGCCACACGGCTTAAACTATATAAATCATGGAGCCATTTATAAAAGAATGGCTAAATTTGCTTAATAAAATAGCATTAATGCTTGATAAAATAACATTAATGAAGAAAGAATTAGCCGACGAATAGCAAACCTGATAATTTAGCAGACTCATTAAAGTCCTTATTAATACATAGTGTCCAAAAATTAGGATACTTTGCCTTTTGTCGTAATATTTTTTATGGGCTTTTTCGGAAATCAGTTGAAATATCAATTTTAGTAAAAGCAATTTTTGAAAATTTAAAAATATGTACTAATTTTACAGAAACATCAATGGAAGTGAAAAAAACCATACTCAAAGGTCATTAAATAAACACTTTAAATCCATATAAAATATTAAGCTTTGGCTTTGGAGCCTTCGAAAAACATATATTATATCGTGTTTCCAATCCAGTTTTCAAATATGCTTTCCTCTTCTTGTTCTAAAAAATCCTCATTAAAATATTTAACCACAAGTCTCCTGAGAAACTATAGATGTTAATGGAATAAAGTTTATGGAATAGACACACATGAAATGATGATATGAGATGTCAATTAGGAAATGTCAAATTCGTCTTTCCATAAAGTTGTTTATATATAACAAGAATTTTTTGGTTTAAAGTTAATTTTCTGAAAACTATAAAATTTGGATTTAAAATGGATGAAGAATTTCATAAATTATTAGCGGTATTTATGATGAATCAAGTCAAAATTAATGCTTTAGATTCGAGATCAAAATTTTATCGAACTATGGCATCAAAACATTGGAGAAATATGCGCAATATAGTCTACGCTCATTTTCTATTCAAAAACAATAAAAACAAAAGGAAATGGTCATGTGTAAGTTAATAGTTTAATAGAAAAAGGTTTTTCAAAACTATTAACAAACTTATTTTTAGGTTAAAAAGTCAACATTTTGGGAAAAAGACGCACCAAAATTTTCTAATGCCAAATTTAAATATTATTTTCGTGTTAATCGTAAAACATTTTATAGTATTGTTAGAAGTGTTTCATTTTTAAAAAAAAAAGATACTCATTGGCGTAAATCAATATCTTTGGAAAAAAGAATAGCAATGTCTTTGTACACATTAGGTTCTTCTGCATATTGTGGAACTATTGCTAAAGTATTTGGCGTGGGCAGATCAACTTTAGGGCAAATAGTTTTTGAATTTTGCCGTGCAGTTATTAAAGTTTATGAAAATTGTTTTGATAACTATTATCCGGCTACTCAAGAAAAAATTGAAGAAAATGTTAATGGTTTTCTTAAAATTGGTTTTCCACAATGCTATGGAGCAATTGGTGGCTGCCATATCAAACTTAGTAATTGCAAATCCGAAATAACAGATTATCGTAATTCTAAAGGAAGCTATTCATCAATATTATTTGCAGCTGTTGATCATTTTTCTCGTTTTATGTATGTAAATGTTGGTACACCAGGAAGTAGTAAATTTTCAAATATATGGGAGAAATCACATTTGAAAAAACATCATATAGCAAATAAATTATTTCAAAAAAACTCAAAAAATATGAATGGAATAGATGTACCAGTTTTATTGATTGGAGATTCAAATTTTAAGCTTTCCAAAAATTTAATGAAACCATATAATTTTTTCGTTAAACAGTCTGAAGAAGTACATAAATTTAATACAAACTTATTAAAATGTAAAAAAGTAGTTAATAATGCGTTTAGTCATTTAAAAGCTAGATTTCAGCGTCTTGATAAAGGTTTAACACACAAAATTGAAAATACTAAAATTATAATAAAGGCATGTTGTGTATTACATAATATTTCAATTGAAAATAATGATATAATCAATCAAAAGTGGTTAATGAAAATACAAGAGAATAAAACAAAAAGTATGCGTCCAAGAATAATACGATTAGGAGATAAACAAGATAAGGATGCAAGTGAAATAAGAAATGCCATCAAAGATTTTCTAGGTAAATATAAATATTTTCAAGCTGGTTGCGATTGTTTTTAAATAAAAACATAAAATAAGATTTAAATTTTATAATTACTTTTATACAAATTAAAATTATTAAAGATTTGAATTTTTGCCCTTTTGTCCCAATAATATTGATAATTTATTTGGTTTGCTTTTCAGCTGTGATAAAAGATGGAAATGATAACTCTTCTTCTGAAAATAAGCAATTTGAGGAAATTATTGCTTCTTCAACAAATAGCATCAAATATGAAGAAAGTGATGATTCCCAAATGAATGACATCCCAAGTGATGAAGACCCAATTATTCAATGTGATCAAAGTGACCAGATTTTATTTGAACACATTGATTGTGATAAAATTTATAACTTGTCAACGAAAAATACTCAACTAGAAGAAATTGATGACTCTGCAGATATAAATTTTCAATACGATCAAATTGACAAATCTTTGCTAAAAACTAATAACTGTGATAAAATTGATGACTTTTCAACCAAAAATATTACAATTGATGAAATTGAGACTTCGGAAAATCACGACATTTATATATTAGGAGACGACTATGGTATTTTTGATAGTGTTAGAGCAGAAGAAATTGATGATATTATTAGAGCTAATGATGATAGTAGAATTGAAACTGATAACATTATTGACAAAGATATAAACGTTGATGATATTATGACTACACGAACTTGAAAAAAATAAGAGAATAAAGACTATGTGTAATAGTGTTTAAGAGATTTCTATTTAGATTATATCAGTTCCTTAAATCTTTAATGAAGATATAGGTTAAAGTTATTCTTTTCCTTTTTTTTACTCACTCTTTTAATATATACTTTGTTTTAGCTTTAATAAAAATATTTGTACTTTCTAAAGCATTTTTCTTTATTTCAATTATTATTTTTAAAATTTGTGCAAAACAAAAATATGTAAAATTTATTGATATATTTGGCTCATTAATAGTGGGTTCAGACAGGGCACTCACAACCAAAACTCATAGCGATTCTCTGATTTTTGTTTGGAAAAATGACAAATGCATCACTGTAAGAATCTTCGTTCCCGAACGTTGATTTTGTGAGTTATAACAGTTTACTCATGGCAGCACTAATAGGAATTGTGACTATTGAAACATATAAACATATAATGACAGTGGAACTTTTGAGGAACGAAACGTTAACTAACAGCATTGGCGCTGTGAAAACACCATCTTTTTTATATGAACTCAATCGTTGTGAGTTTCTGCTGTGAGTTGGCCTGTCTGAACCCACTATAAGCCTTTAATTCCATTTTTAAAAATTTTTTTGTGTACGCATAAGTTTACCGTAGAAATAATTATATCCTTTTAAATTGAACATTTTGTAGAGAAATCTTTAAACAGCTTAACTTGACTGCAGTTGATTTAACTTCTGGTTTTCTCGAGTGTAGTCCCTTGCCTTAGTACAGACAATTATGTAAAAAATATTCTCTTGTTCTTATTTTATATCTGATATGGACAATTAGAGGTTTAGGGTAGGAGTATTCTCACAATCAATAGCTGAAGTAAGGGAATGGAGCGGAGGAGCTTGAATTTTAATATATGCTCTAATTTAATCTTCTCCACTGCAGAGGTTAAACTAATCAACTTCATTACAAAAGTGAGGATTAAGATGATATGGTTTTGAAGAGAAAAAGAGCTCTCGAGACATAATGCCAACAATTTTTACTGGCTTTTAATTTGTATAATAAATTTAGCTGTAACAAAATTGTTTGGCTAAAAATTTCTAAAATCTTTTGTTTAATTGAAAAAAATTTAATTAAACTAATTAGATTCTGTTAGCTCATAAATTAATTAATCAATAACATTTTTGAAAATTTAAGTTATGAATAGAAAACAATTTGATTATTTTGTTAACATTCATCTAATTATTTAACGGTCTATTCAGTGTTTGTAGTTTCGTCTTCATCAGGAACACTTTCCAAGCCCTTAAATTATTTGAAATTAATTTTTTTAGTTGTTAATTAATATATTTGATAAAAATATACATTCATTATATAGGGTGAAGGAGCAATCCTAAAGTCACGTCTATAATACATTCGATCAAGAGGTTCTTCCATATCCCTACGGTATGGCTAAAAATAATAATAATAATTTTTAATATTTCAAAAAAAGAATGGAAGAAACTTTTAAAATATAAAAAAGAATTCCATTAATTAATTAATTCTATCAACATCTACCAAAAAAAATGCAATAATAAAATAATTATTTTAATAAAATTTAAAAAACTTCCAATTATGTAATATTTTGATATATTCTTACATTTTTAAGGACCAATTTATTTATTCCATACATTGCATACGAGGGTAAAGCCATAAAAGTAACAATTATTCCAAACGTTGGTAAAATTTCATACCACATTTTGCTTAAAAGAAAATAATACAGCAAAAATGACAGATTCAAAACTGAGTTAAATTATTTTTATATAACAAATTTGACAATCAAGGACAGGTTTATGAAGGATTGAAAGGCACAGAGATTAAAATTAAATAAAAATTTTTCTAGCACACTTTGATATAATTAAACAATTGAAAAATCCATTATTAGAATCTCAATTAAATCAAATATAATTAACAAAATTATAGAAATTAATATCATTGCTTTTTATAATAAAGTTTATTAAATAGTTTTAAATGAAATGTCTTTTATTAAGTGCTTTCATCTGGCAATGATATTTGCTGTTTAATTGTTAAAATATTTTCTAAAAGGCATGATGTGTCGCCTTCAATCAGAAACGAGTTAGTTATGGAAGAGTTAACTGAAACTAAATTTCCTTCGGAATATTTAGTACCAAAAAATGAAACAAATGCATATAGTTTTATACAAAAATATCCTGACTATAAAGGTGATAATGTTGTAATAGCAATATTTGATTCAGGAGTTGATCCTAAAGCTGCCGGCTTACAGGTATATTCCAACTTATTTTGTCATGTTTCTAATTTATATAAACTAATATTTTAGGAAACTTTAAATGGAGAAACTAAAGTTATTGAAAGATATGATTGTTCAGGATGTGGTGATACAGATACGTCTACTGTTATAATAGCAGAGGATGATGATACCATATTAGGACTTTCTGGACGTAAACTTAAGGTTTTTATATTAATAATATTTTTTAATAACTTGTCATTTCCAAACTTCTAATCACAATGTTTTGTGATTTTCAAACTTTTGAACTTAAAATACAATAGTGCCACGAAAATTTTGCACTGTCATCATCAAAATAATCTGCAAATTTCTTTGTTTCTTTGTAATTATTGGCTGTTTCGATCAGCAAAAAACAAAAAAATTTGTCAGACAACAATTTTTTTTAACTTAGTTATTGTTTTTTTTTTAAGTCAAACTTTCAAATTAAATAGCTTTTTATAATATCCAAATAAAAAGTAAAATCCCTAAAACTTAGATAGCGTTTAAAGAACAAAGAAAAAATTGAACCGATCTTTCTAAACCAGGATTTAAAACAATCTTTTGAGGTTAAGATTTTAAGCACAAGGAATAATCATAATCCGGTTCAAAAGATCCTTTCAACCAAAATATATATCGATTTAATTAAATAGCATGCTAACAACAATCAAGTTCCTTTTTTTAACGTAATAAAAATCCAAACAAAAGAATACAAAATGTCTAATTCTTGATCAGGATTTCTTTGGTCAACAAATCGATTATCTTTTAAATTTTTAATTTACCTTTTCAAATAAGTAAAAAATGTTTCTTTTGAATAAAATTGTTGCTGGAAATAACCCACAATTTTTTAAAGGAATTTTATCGTTGATTTGTTCTTTGTATTATATTAGATATCTAATCACTTTTTTGGATTTCTTAAGTTGCTAAGAAAATTAAAATAAATAAACTTCAAATCTACTGTGGCGGAAGTCATACTTAAAAAATAAATAATTCTTATTGTTAAAAGCGATATAATCGTATTAGGTGAAAAGCTTACTTGCTTGACATATTATATAGATTATTGTTCAGTCTAAAGAATATAAGATATAGTTTTTTTAATATGTTAAAAACAAACGAATTAAAGAAATATCATCCATTTAACACACACTACATATCAAAACAGAACGTCTAAAGATAAGCAAAAATACTAGAGCTCATTTACTCCGTTCGTCAAGCCTGACATCATTTTAAAATTTGTTTACATCTGCAATGCATTGGCTCTTTTTTGCTTTTGAAAGTAAATTTATTTGCAGCTAAAATCTTTTATATATCGTTTTTGATAGAGAATTAAAATAAAACTACACAACTAATAAAGTAAAATTTAAAATGCAATTTAATAAATTTTAAAATATTATTTTTAGATTTCTGAATTTATGAGAGCCAATAACGTTAATGGTAAAGAATATCGAATAGGAATTAAATCTGTAAAAGATTTATATACATCTCAAAGTTATGAAAAATCAATTAGTCGAATGAAAGTAAAGGAATGGGATGAACATCATAAAACTGCCACTGCTGATATTCATCGTGATATTAATTTATTTGAATCCAAAAATACTGGTAATATTAACAATTTACATAAATGAATTTTTAAATAATAATAAAATATTTTTTTTTTTTATTTTAGATTTGCAAAACATTATTTTCAGTGAAAAACTTAAAAAAGAAGATTATGATGCATCTTTAGATTTTTTAAATAGTATGGAGAAGAAATATAACGATATCAAAATAAGCTACGACATTGTATTATTTAAAACTGATAAATGCTGGTATGCAGTTATAGATACTACAGAAAATGTAATATAATAATAAATTTATACATGATTGACAATTACTCTAATTTTTTAAATTTTTAAAGGGAGATTTACAAAATGGAATTTTATTGGGAGAATATTCAAAAACGCATGATGTAGGAAGTTTAAATAATTCACTTTCTATTTCGATAAATGTCTATGATAATGGCCATGTTACCGAAATTGTTGGAATGTGTTGTAAGTATTAATAATTGCATTGTGTGCACTAACTATAACTTTTTTACAATAATTTTACTATAAGCATGATATCGAACCGATGAAAAGAAAGGTTACCTTTCGGTAATGTTTCTTATAGAACGTTTTAGCTGGAAGATTGTTAATGTTGAACTGCTAAAATTGGTTCTGTGTAAAAAAATAGTGTTTTTACTGAGTCTTTTATAATATTCATCTGTGTTGTGGAGTAAAATTGTTATGCAGAATGGAAATAAAACACAGAAAACTTTTATTGCATTCCAACTAATTTTTATTTAGGTTTTTAAAAATATTTTGGTGTTCCCGCCTGGGTTATAAACAAATGTTGTAATTGGTTACTGTTGAGCACGATCTTCATTTCTCTGCAAATTCAAAAGATGGTCTATATTTGGAGGGCTTGAGTAAAAAGAAAAACCAATTACATACTATTAAGTTGTACAGGTGCCTAATTAACTTCCATCAGTACTTACAGCTTTTTATGTGTTGTTTTGTTATTCCTTAGCTCAAATTTGAGCTACTGTAGTAGGGCCATTTTTTTTAATCATTTTTCTTATTTTTTATAATTCTTTCGTGATCAAGGTTTCATTGGTGTGCATTTTTACTTCGTTCTTGGTAATGATCTAAAAATCTAACGTACACTGTGACCTGATCCCTGATTGCTTTGTAAATTCCAAGATCCAAGATAATTTTAATAAATAAAGTTGTTTTCTTTATATTTTTCTTAATTGTTATTTAGTCATTATCCCATGATAAACTATCAAATAATTTTTTTTAAAAAACTTTTCTTTCAGCGAGTCATGGTACCCATGTTGCATCGATAGCAAGTGGTAATCATAAATGTAAATTCCTTGATGGTGTCGCTCCGAATGCTAAAATAGTATCAATAATAATAGGAGATGGTCGTCTTGGATCAATGGAAACCGGTACAGCTTTAGTTCGTGGAATTATTAAAGTTATGGAACTCTGTAAATCGGGTATTAAAATTGATATTGTAAATATGAGTTATGGAGAACATTCAAATTGGTCAAATACTGGGTAGGTATATATTATATAATAGAATTAATAATTCCAAGCAATTTTTTTTTTATTAGTTATAAAATTTTATTATGTCTATCTTTTAACTGATCAACAAAATTTTGTAACAAGAAAGGTACTTACAAATTTTGAAATGCTTACATACCGTCATTTATTTTGATTTGATCAGGGTTAGTTTTGTTGTTACAGCAAACACCAGTAAAATTAAATATTTACCGTAATGATAAATTCGTTATTTAAAAAGAAGTGTCATTGTGCTTGAAGGAAACTTTTATTAAGTATTTAATAAGGTAATAAATGTAACTTTAAAGTTATTGCGGAAAAAAAAGTAGACTTCCCAAAAGATTTCTACAATGTTTTCAACGATTCCTCATCCCTAATTCCATTGGAAACACAAAACTTCCAACAAATTCTTTGTTTAACTTTTTCCCATAGTAAAAATCGCAAGACAAACTTTTCGTGTTGTAAACAAATAGCTGCCAAACACACACTTATTGACATATGGTGCTCAAATTCCACGCGAATTTCGAAAAAGTTTGTGAAAACAAAGAAAAAAAAATTTTTACCGACTTGGTTTGTGTGCACAATTCAAATAAACCAGTCCCGGATCAGTTGATCAGGTGGTATGAAATATTCTAATATGAATTCTTTTATCTTTAGCCTTGTTCTAAACATAATTTTAAATACAAAAAGTGCTTTTTTGTTAATCAATGTAATTAGAAAAACAAACGAAATATATGTAAATAATTTTTATAAGAGTTAATTTAGTTATCCTTTTCGAACCTAATTATTATATTAGTTTTTTATTTCAGACGATTAGGGGAATTAATAAATGAAGCTGTAAATACATATGGTGTTGTTTGGGTTGCCGCAGCTGGCAATCATGGACCCGCTCTTTGCACTATTAGTACACCACCAGATATAAGTCAACCAAGTTGTATAGGTATTACTAATATAATTATAAATTATTGTTTTCGTTTCTAAAATATAGATATTAGGTGTTGGCGCTTATGTATCTCCACAAATGATGGAAGCAGAATATATTCTTAAAGAAAAGTTACCAGGTAATCTTTATACTTGGACATCACGTGACCCATGTATTGATGGCGGACAAGGCGTCAGGCAAGCAATTAAAGATATTTTATTTTTTATAAATAATCAAATTTGATAAATTTCTTCTAAAATTAGTGTTTGTGCCCCTGGCGCAGCTATAACATCAGTTCCAGAATACACGATGACACGAGCAATGCTAATGAATGGAACTAGTATGGCTTCTCCTCATGTTGCAGGATCAATTGGTATAGTACCAAAAAAACAACAAATATTTGAATAAAATTTAATTCTTTTTATTTTCAATTTTAGCTTTATTAATAGCTGGACTAAAGAAAATGAATATAAAGTATTCTCCATTTAGTATTAAAAGAGCTATTTGTCATACAGCTACATATTTAAAAAATGTTGATCCTTTTGCTCAAGGAAATGGTTTATTAAATGTAGAAAAAGCATTTGAACATTTACTACAATTTCGTAATGAAAAAGAGAATTTAATTAGGTAATTAATAATTTTATTAATGTAATATAAAATATTTATTTTTATATTCAAATAAATTAAGATTTTCTGTTTCTGTTGGTCCTCAAAAAGCTAAAGGTATACACTTAAGGCAAGGCTATTTAAAAAAACCAATTGAATATGGTGTAACTATAACACCTCATTATCTTAATGATATCGAAACTGGTAAGATTTACGCTTTAAATATTATCGTTTTAATTTATTTTTCTAATTAATTGGCAAGTGGTAATAATGTTTGCTAGTATTTCAAATTAATTGAAAAGTTTAATGTTTTAAAGATAAGAAAATAACTCTTAGAAAACTCAATGAAAATGGCAAGATATTTTTTTTTAGTTCGAAGAATCGGTAATTTTATATTGCATAAGAATAAGAAGAATAATGTAAAATTGACTACACGATTATCAAACTCATAAAGAGAAACAATTAACAACTTAAAACATTAACTAACACTAAAATCAAAAATTAATATAAACAAAAAGAAAAAAAATTAACTAAAAGGTACAACAGTTAACAATATTAAGAAACAATTACATTTTTCTGCTAGAATTTTGTGTGAAATTTTGTGTAACATTTTGTTAAAATATTATTATATAACTTGGTGATAGCTTTCCTTAGTCTCTTATTAGATTTTTCGGTCAAGTTCGTCGGTCAAGGGCTCATGTTGAAGTCCGTGAAAAGGAACTTCGTTCCAAAAATTGTTTCTTTTTAACGTAATTATTTGGTTGTTTTATTTAATGTTTGAATTTTATTTATATATTAAAAATAACTTTATAAAATACTAAAATTTTTCCTATTGTTTTTAAATAGATCCAATTTTTTTTTGTTATTTTTAAAATATTAACCTAATACTAAAAATAAATTTTTATTTTTCTTCTAGAAACTAAAGATAAAATTGATTTTAATATTCGATTGATATTAACAAGATCAGAACCTTGGGTTCAATGTGGGGAATTCCTTGATTTATGTTATTCACCACGATCATTGGTTGTTAAAGTGGATCCCACAAATTTACCACCAGGTGTTCATACTGCAAAGTGAGTAACGTTTAAATAGTTTCTTTATTATTTTAATTAATATTTTGTAAAATAAATTTTTCTTTCTGCTTATTAGGATCAAACTATAAACTATTGTAATAAATAAAAAACATAATTTATATATAAGTCTAAACAAAATCGAATTTTATCTTCTAATAAATTTGCATTAAAGCATAACATCCGGAGAATATTATGTGAAACTTTCACGAAGAAATATTAAAAAATACGGCAATGGCAGCAATTATTTGGAAGCGTTTCGGAGAAAAGTAGAATAACGGTGCCCGTTGTAACTAGGTGTTGGATCATCTGAAATCAAAAAGTCAAAGTTTTTTCATTAAATAATTGCTTTCCCCAGATAAAGCTGGGAGGATTTTTCGAAATTTCAATTTTTCACTTTTCAAAAAGAAATCGGATAATTTGGAATAAATTTCGTTGATATTTTTCCAGAGAAAGTCGACGTTATTCTCACCATTTCAATTTTTTACGTAGCACATGAGCTCTAATGTTGTGTGTTCTCTGATAATTATCTCAAACACTTGATATCATTCTAGCGTTTACAGATTCTTGACTGCTACCAGCAGAGAATATAACAAAAATTTAAAGCAAAAAGCAAGTTTTTTTCCTTTTTTTTAAAATCTATTGAAACTGATAATGTTTCATAAATAACGTCGCATCGCAACTTCGTATATATCGTGTGAACTCTTTAAAAAAGTTTTTTAGTAATAATATATTGTCTTGGGATATTAAACCACATTTTTCAACATATAATTCTAGGATACGTGCAATTGATTCAAATGGTGTAGAAAAGGGAAGCATTTTTGAAATTCCGATAACTGTTATACAACCTCATGTGATAGATGTTCAAAAAAATAGATGTTTTACTCTTAATCACTCTGTTCATTTTAAACCAAACACAATTGAACGATATTTTATACTGGTTCCAAACCGAGCAACTTGGGCAGGTTTGTTAAATATCTTTAAATATTCAATTACATATGTAAATATATATATACTTTTATTATTATTTATAGTTCTTACAATGATATGCGATGATGAACAAAATAAACAAATTTCAAAATTTTTTGTTCATACTCTTCAAATTTTACCGATGAAATATTGTAAAGCACTTGAAACAATGAAAATTTTATCTGTAAATAAAGAAGTCGAAACAGTACATGCATTTAAATGCGAGGTAAAAATACTAATAAATTCTTATTTAGAAATAAATTTTTTATTTTCTTGTACTTTTTTTTCAGCAAAATAATATTTTAGAATTGTGTATAGCTAAGTATTGGTCGAATTTCGGTGAAACAAACTTAAAAATCAATTTAGAATTTCATGGCATCACTCTGAATGGAGCAAGTAATTATGCATATTTGAAAATACTTTTAATTATTTTTTTAAAAGCAGTTCGTAAGAAAAAATTAATTAAATAAAACGAATTTCTCGATGGCTTAACTTTAAAAATTTTTGAAAATTCGTTTACTACCAAAGTCATTTTGCTTTCATCATTTTCATTGTTTAATTCCAAACTATATTTGTTGTAAGCCTTGCTTGGCTACTTTATTTAAATATAAAAACTTCGGCTTAAAATCTTTACTTCTGTTTTGGTTTGAACTAAAAATTGACATGTGCTGTTTGAATTTAAAAGTTCTTTGTTTAAATGTTTAAAACTTTGTAAGCGTTTTGTTCTAAACTAAATCTTCAAATAGATACTGTATTTTTAATTATCATACATTGATCTAAATAAAATTTACATATCACTTTTTCAATTCGTTTGCTATCAGAGCTAGAGAATAAAATGTTTAAGATGTTGGTAGTCGTTTAAAAACACATCTGATATATCGGATATATTAGGCTATAGATATATAACATTATGATTTCTATCACTTAAAATGACTAAAATAAGTTTGCCTTAATAGTAAAATAAATTTATGATTTTTAGATATAATGCATGCAGGAGCAGGTATACACAGAATTGAATTAAGTCCATTTCCATGGCCAGAAGAAATTTTACCATGTATATCATTAAAAACAGCTACTGTAGTTTTAAAACCTAGTGAATCTAAAATATCACCATTAAGTTCAACTCGTGATATTATACCATTAGGGAGACAAATTTATCAAAATATACTAACATATAATCTTCATGTATGTAAAACATCTGAAATTTCACTTTATGCACCAGCATTTTTTTCTAATTTATATGAATCAGAATTTGAATCACAATTATGGATGCTATTTGATAGTAATAAAATGATGGTAGTTACTGGTGATGCATATTCAAATTTACGTAATATTAAATTAGATAAAGGTGATTATGTTATTAAATTACAAGTACGACATGAAAAAAAGGAATATCTTGATAAAATATCAGAAGTAACAATGTTAGCTGTATATAAATTACAGAATACAATTAATTTAGATATTTATGATCAATATAATTTAGCTATTTTATCAGGAAAAAAACTTACATCATGTATATTAAATGATGGAATAGTTAAATCAATATTTATACAAACTTTATCTAATGAAAAGTTAACAAAAGCAAATTTACCATCTCATACTGTATCATTATGTGGAACTATAATATTTACTAAAGATGATATAGGACGTAAATGTGATATTAATTCTTTTACATATATCCTTCTTGATAATACTTCAAATAAAAAAAATAATTCATCAACAAAAAATAATGATAATAAAAATAAAACTGAAGAATATAAAGAAGGTGTACGAGATTATCAATGTTCAATGATATCAAAACTTGGTATTAAATTTTATTTTATTTATTATTTCAACTTTTATAAATTATTGGTTTTTTATTTTAGATTTTGATTTTGCTGAGACTGTATATAAAGAAGTAATAGCGGTACATCCTAAATATTTACCTGTACATTTGTCTCTCATTCAAAGTATAGAAGCTATTGATAATAAATGTAATCTTCCTTTTTCTTTTAAAAAACAAATATCATCAGAAGAAGATAAACTAAATCTAAGTAAAATAAAAGAAAACTTAGTGAAAATAATTCAATTAGCTGACATTGTTATAAATGAGGTAGATAAAACTGCACTTCTTGGTTACTATGGGCTTAAAGCTGATATTAGAGCAGAGGCAACACAAATTAAAACGTAAGCATTAAATATAGGTTTTTTTTTTGTTTACAGATTGTTAGAAAAATTCCATTAAAAATCAATTATTTTTTTTCAAAAAAATAATAAAAATTGTTTTAAGGCTAATGGAAGCCAAGGTAATTATGGTACCAAACAGATAATGAAAAAATTATTTGTTTGTGTAAGTTGAATACAATTATTTACTAAAAATAATTACCTTTATTCATATATTTGTATATATATGAAATGTCTTTATCTTTTCAACACTTTCATATATAGATGCCATAGAATCATACCAACTTTGAAGATTTTCTTGGTAATCACGATTTTGTTCTCTATTGATAGAGGTTAATATATTTTGAAAATAAAAATATTTCAATAAAACAATTTATATGTGAATTTAAAATGATTTCAAAACTATTTCACTGAGACAACGAAATTTAAAAATTTTATTTTAAATAATTTTTTAAGGAACATGGATAAACAAAAATCATCACTTTTAGAGGCATATTCAAAGAAAATTTTTGCATATTGTAAACTTAAAATGGTGGAAAATGAAAAATTTGAAAATGAAATACTTGAAGAAATTAATTCTGTTTTCACAGAAATATTAAAATTTATTGATCCACTAGATTTAAAGGTATATACAAAATTTTATTTTTATTAAATATGTATTGAATTTAGTTTATTTTTTTGTATATTTCAAAATTAGATAATATATTTATCTCTTTGGCATGCTTATGCTAATGGACACTATGGACGTATGATCAAATATCTTTTAAAAATCTACGATGATAAATTAAGTAAAGAAGTATATGAAGAAATCATATATGTTGTTCAAGAAAAGAAATGGTACCACATTTGTCAATGGATGAGAAGACAGGCTATTTCATTGAATCCAGGTGCATATAGGCCATTTTAATTTTTAATTAAAAAAATAAGAAATTTAAGTATTTTTAAACTTTTTATTTAACATAAACTATAAATAAAATTTCAATAATTTTTAAGTATCAGTTTTCTTATGTGGGATTTTAGATTTACAGAATTGGAAATGTATCCAAGAATATGATCATTGTTTTTATCTTGAACTAAATTTTTGGAAAATATTTCATTGAAATTTCACAATAGATTATTATCGTGGACTAATAAATAAATAATAGAATAAAATAAATAATTATAATAAGAACGTATAAAATTATTTAATAATTTTTTTGTTCGTTTGAGCTAATAAAAATTTCATACTCTGTTTGGTTATATTTATTTATATTTAAGGAAAATTCAAGTTTAAATTTTATTCATCAAGGAATCGTTAATTTGTGTATTACAAGTGCTTAGTATATCCATTTTCTTTATCAATTTTATTTAAAATCTTATATGTTTTTTATGAGTAACAAAAAATTCTATTTTTACTGCAATTGAATACAAGGGGAAAGTGTAAAAGAGAATATAAAAATTGAACTATGACAAATTTATCATGTATAATATCTCAAAAATGTTTTTTTCACCAGATGCACTGTCGTTATGCACAATATGAATACATGATAATGTACCAGGTGAATTGAAAACAAAAAAAATGTACCTATCTTTACAGTAAAACTAAATAAATCTCATCGTTGTCAAGATAAGGTAACAAGGGAAATAGTTAGTTGGACATTAAGTTAAGAAAAAGAATTTAAAAATTGCTGGAGAAAAAGAAGAGAGAGAAAAAGTAGAAAATGAATTAAAAAATTTCAGTAAAATTATAGTTTTCCCTGTGATTTACGTTTCAGTGGGTGCATAGTAATCGGATATCATTTAGATACTCACACAGACCATCCCAAATCAATTGAACATGAAGTTTGTTCTTCAAAAGGCAAGCTACTCAAAAATGAACCCGACGTCCAGGTGGCATAATTGTCGACTTACAATTAGTGACAGCTATACAAGGACTCTGTGTATGCTTGCTGCTATTTGACTGATAGAACTAAATCCAGGACAGGAGGAAACCGGCTAAAGCAAACTGCAGAAATTAAGTCAGTAGTCAATATTAAGGGAGTGGTAAGGGTTTTACTTTTTCGTAAATTTTTTTTCTATTAATATGAATTGAGCAAATTTATTCAATCTTTTTTAAATTATTAAGCAAAAATTGATTTTTCAAAAGTGCAACCCAAAAAAGTGGATTACAGCTAGAGTGTTTAGTCTTTTTCACGTGAAAAATACTAAGAGGTGACACAAAAGGAACTACTGAGTTAACGAATTTATTTTCAGTTTGGTTTTATTTAGGAGGCAGTTAAAGAAGGTTTTTTAACTAAATTAAAATTGTAATAAATAAAAGATAGATCCTTATTTAGGAAGAAAATTTAATCTAGATACTCCCTTTATTATTCTAGTCATGCTTGACATATTTATAAGAAATGCTATTTGTGGAAAAGTAAGACTTATTATGTTGAATTAATTATGTTTTCCTCTAAAAATTATCCTTAATCATATATAAAATTTATCAATCAAATTAAAATAAAAAAATCAAAGTAAATAAACTTTCTGACAATCGCTTTTGATGCACGGATTTAATTGAATCAAATGATAAAATAAAATTAAAGTAATACCTAAATCTTTATGATCCGTATAATGTTTTAATGTTCATATAAAAAGGATGGTTTAAGGGTGACCCTACATAAGGGATAAAATACTTCCTAATTGTTAAAAGGATATTTTATAAAATAGCTACCCTTTTTGGTTATTAATATAAACCTCATTATTTTTTAATTATATAACAAATGCTATGATATACTTTCCTTTATAGAAGTTTAGGAAGATTAACCTAATAAAGGATACTTTTTGTTTAAAACCAAAAGTTCAAAAAGGTTTAAAAATACTTCAGATTTAATAGTTGATATTTTTTATTAAATTAGAATAGAATATGTGTGGAATTTCATCTAGTTTTTCTTATTCACTTTAAAAACTTCTTTAAAGTCTTTATTGTATTACTGAAGATGTTTTGCGGAGCTGCTGATATATAAATATCTCCACAACCTCGCGAGGTACTAAAAGAAAACAAAACAAAAATAAAAACGTTTTTAAAATAAAAGAAAAAAACAAACATTTATTTTTTTAAATGAAAAAAACAAAGATATATTCGAAAAAGTGTTTTGGTATTCGAAGAAGGATAATCTGAATGGGTTTTTTAAAAAAACTTAAGAAAACCAAGCTAACAATTTGTGAATTCATCAGTTGCTTTAAGAACTTTTGATCTGAACTTGGTCCTTTGTGTATAGTAAAAATGCGGAAATCTTTTTATTTTTATGAGCTTTCCTTAAAAACAAAAACAACAAAATAGTCATGCAAAATAATGAGTCTAAAAAACGGATGCGAGGATAAAGGAATCGTGCTCAGAATTTAATTGCAGAGATTTTCGTATCAGAAAACCACACCTTTTGCTATGAAATAAAAGATATATTTTTTAAGTAGAAAAAAATTGATTAAGGTCTCAGGTGTTATGTTTTTTGTAATCATAATTTTACCTATCGTTTAGGAAATCTTTAGCAATATTGATTGGCATTTAATTAAAAAATTATATGAGTTCTAGATTATTGGATTATTTAGTATATTGTTTGCTTAAATTGTTTTAGTCATTTATATTAATTATATTAGCGAATTGTTAACTAACGCTACCGTTATAAGATAACTAACAGGAATTTTATTTGAATATTAAATTTTAATATTAAAAGAAGAACATATAAAGTTTGAGTCGTATTGAATTTTTTAAAATTTTCCTTGATATCTTAAGTTCTACTTAACCGAATTATTCGAAGCTTTTTTAATATTATAGCAACGCACTACGAAGTTTTTTGATAAATTATTTTTTTTTGTATAATTAAAAAATTCTGAAATGCGAAAAAAACGGAAAGAACGTAATTTTTTCTTTAAACTACCGCCATTTTGTGTAAAAAGTTTCTTTAAAAAAAAAAACTTCGTAGTGCTATAACTATATCCTTCTCATTGAAAAATTAAAAACGTATTTTTTATTCAAACTAATGAAAAGGCTGGAATCCTACATGCCAGGACACGGCATTTTTCCGTGAGCCTCCAGCCTGTAGTTTTTTCAATTTTGATTTTCTTGTTATTATTATTAATAATTTATACTTTCAAAATATCAATAAATAACATGTAAAAAAATCTGTGCTAAAAATATTTTATGGTTGTCTTCTATGGCGTCCGAAAAAAACTCAAAATTCAAGCGTCTAAACCAGAATACCCTCTTAAGATTTACACTAGGGCTTCGGTTCATGGGTAATAAATTTGCATACAGATCTACTTATATGGAATTAGTTCTAAAGATCCCGAACTTTGAAATTTGTATTAATATACACTCTAATATTAATACAAATACTAATAGCTGGTACGCCCAAAATTATTTACAAATTAGCTTTGTTAAGCATTTTTATCTCTAAAAATTTACATTTAAATTTCAATTAATTACCCAAAATAGATGGAATTCTTAAACCAAAAAATATTTTTTTAACTATTCTTTTTTCCATTTATTAATAGGTTTTTTCATAGCTTTTCTACATTTCGCTGTAGTAATTGAAACAGAAATAATCAATTTAACGATAAAAATAACGATTGAAGATTTAGCTCTTTTTAATTCTTTTTAAAATCTTCTTCAAATGGGTAAAGGAGATAGAGTTTTGTTAATTTTTTAAATCATTTCACACTACATTATCATCATCATCAAAGGAAATATCATTTTTAAATCATAAATACTAAATAAAAGGGTTTAAGTAGGTGAAAATTTAAAAAATTTTGAATACATTTAAAAAATTTAATGTAGCATTCATTATGAAAAATTAAATTCTTGTAGCTTTTGTAATTAATTTTTATGCAAAAATATTACTTTAATTAACAGTTTTTAGATTAAGAGTTCACGAACTTTAATAATACAAGAAGTAAGAAAATAAATTAAACTAAAGACTATAAATAATCAAAACAAAAAACAAAACAAAACCTGATTGAAATAGAAGGATTGAAAAATCAAGTTAAGAGCCTGAAATTACAACCTATAAGAAAAAATAATTGAAGTAAATTGAATTTAAATTGATAATCTATTTTAGAGGGATATACATTTTTGTTATATTCTAAGTATAGTAGTCAAATAAGAACTACTTTACACATATAAATATATTTATTATATACATTTTCAGTGGCAACTTGACATAACAAGTCAACCCATTTTTGAGTAGATGAAGATTTTAGACCACAGTTTTGTTTTTCTTTTTTTATATTTTTCACAAGCAAAATAATTTTCTACAATTTTCATGTGAAGCACGTATATAACAACAATTTACCGAACTAACTGTAAAAAAGTGTTAAAAGAAATACTATATGGCACGTATGGAGAGTATTCATCAAGTTTGTACTGTCACGTGTAAATTCTTAGAATTTTCTAGACGTTGAAAAAATTATAAAATAAATTTAAGCAACTGGCATAAAATTTAATATTTGTTGTTTTTTCTTAGCCCAAGTACATAACTAAGGATATTGAGTCAAAATGATTTTATAGGTTAGTAACATTTTTGGCTTGTTTTTCTTATTATTATAAAAAAATTTAATTTTTTTTTAAGTATTTGTAGAAGTTATTTAAAATATTTTCTTTTATTAATTTTTTGTATTGAACTCCCCTTTTCTCATTATTTTTTTTATCTTTATGGAAGAATATAACTTTAAAATGTCAATATAAATGTAAAATAATTTATTGATAAAAAAAATATGTTCGGTCATTTTACTTAACGTTAAATTAACTGATTAAATTGATTAAAACGACAAGATTCTTAGGTAGAGCTGTAAAAATCTATACTAAAATCTATCAAACTAAGTTTTGTGTAGAAAGGAATTATTTAAACAATAAAATATATAAAAACATGTTGATAGATCAAGTAAGTAAAAAGTATGAAAATATACAGCAATATATTTTATTTCTTTGTGCATGTTACAAAAATTTTTTATGGGCTTAGGAATTAACAAAACTTTTATTCAAAACAAATTTTTACTAAATTTGCTGATGTTCGATATAAATGAAACCAAAGTAAGCTTTCTAAAATTTTCTGTACACTTTAGGCTTTACTAGGAAGAAAAAAAATTCAAAAACTGAATCAATATCTAACGGCGTACGCCTGTTTTTTAACACATTAGTCAGTAAATTTCCAGGCTAACATATACAAACATAATTTTTTTAGATAAAACTTAACTTTATTAATGGTAGATTTATTTCAGTGCTTCTCTAGCTACCAGATTTGTATACCAGATGTATAGAACAATTTATTTTTATAGTTATAATAATTCTTAGTTTGAGTGAAAACATCTTCATATAAGCTGAATCTCTCTTCTTGGCTGATCAATTTGTGTAATTTTGAAACATTTTTAAAGCCTGATAACATGGTCAATTGATTGCCTTTTTGGGATTTCTTCTATTAAATGTACCTGAAATGCAATTTTAGTCATTTTTTTCTTTTTCTTAAAAGTAGTTTCCATAAAGAGGTTCGTAAGTATTTGAAAATACAGAGGCCATAAGCGTGCTAGCTAGATGTCTTCATTTTGAGTACTTTGAAGAGCTTGCTACTATTTAAGATAGGGAATCGAACGTTTTTGCTCTCTGAAGCAGGAGATATTTTTTTCTTTTTTAATTTAACTTTTAATTTCAAAATTCAAATGAATGGTTGATTTTTTATGTTTCAAAGGAAAACCTAAGCTGATTTGTAAACGATCGTATAGAATTCTTTATTCCAAAAATTGTATCCTGTTTTGAGCCATGATGAACGGCAATAAAACTGTTTATATTAATTAAGAATTCTATTATGCAGAAAAAAGTTTATTTTTTCGATACTTTGTGACAAATTATTGAAAAAAATTTATTTTATTAAAATAAAAATATAAAACTTTTACATTCCTAGGCCTTTTGCATAAAATAGTATAAAAATTTATTAGATAAACAAAAGTTTCATTTAATTTTAAATTATACTTAACCTTAACTCAAAAAGTCTTTCAAGCATGAGTAATCCAGTTATCTGCAGCCTTTTTTATATTTAAAAAAAATTAAAATTTGGATGAAGCTTCGGTTGGCATAATTCTCTGCATAAATCATCAAAATTTAATATATACGAAACAATACGGACGTTTCTTATGCATCACAAAATTCAATTACTTAATAACTTCTTTAAGAAAAATTTCATTAGATTCTTTTATTATTAAAAAATTTCATATTTTTATAAGAAATCAGTATGAAGTTAATTTTTTCTTTAAATTTCTCATTAAGTCCAATTATAAAATCGCACAAGTACTTTTTTAACTCAAAGAAATTACAGTGTTAAAAATTTTAAATGGCCATCACGTTCTCTTAAACAACAATTAATTGTTTTCAAAGAAATTTTTTAAGCTAGAAAAAGCCATTTGAAGAAGTGTATTTTACAAATCCTTGAAGAGAATAATATCAAACGTCATTTGATGAAATAAACTTTAATTGGTAGATAATTTGGCTTAAATAGCCAAAGAAAATGCTTTAATTGCATAAATGAAACAGTTTAGAAGGATATTAGCACATTGATATTATTTTGGCAGAATCATTGAATTTCAAGTAAGAATTCAAAAATTGATCCAACAAAATGAAATTTTCTTAAAAGGCGATATTTAAATTAAATTTTGTATTTAAATACGTAAAGCATATAAACACTAAAATGTTTTAAGTAGAAAATAATTTACGTAGCGAAAATAGGGTTTACTTGTATAGCTAAAATTTTTAGCCTATCACAAAATAAAGGCTTGAATTATAAAATTGAGGAAATAAATTTATCAAATTACAGGAGAAGGGAATTTTAAAAGAGTGATCATTTGTTTCATTTCTAACAAATTAGAGAAAGAAGAATTTTTTAGTTGAAATTGTTATTTATGGATACTGTGTAACATAGCTACACTTGATTAGCGTTTTGTAGATAATATTTTCAAAAATGGCACATGTGAAAGATTTATATTGCCGCAATTGTTCAGAAATTTACATTTAAAAAGGGGTTTTTTTATCTTTTTATATTATTGTTGTATGTTGGTATATTACAATTTAGCTGAGTTGTTTTTTTATTCAAAAAAACAAAAAAATGAACAAGAAGAAAACACAAACTGGGACAAGTGAATTGAACAGAATACTTCAGGGTTATTGGTAACTCATGCATACTAGAAGAGCTGCGAAATTTTTATATAGAGGATAAAACCACAAGGACAAATTTTAGAAACAGTGGAAATAATAAGTATATACAGAGATAAGACAAAATTTGCCATTGGTTTATAAGTAAATTGAAATAAGTGAAAATTTGTTGAAATTGTTTTAAAAATGTACGTGATATATCAAAAAATTTAGTTATTTTTTGGTTTTACTTCTAAACTAAGCTATTTTTATATTTTTAATGATTTTCAAATTTAGCTATCTTAGCTAAAGTTATTTTACCTTTAATAAAATGAGTTCTTAAGAAATTCTGGCAATTTAGGATCGGTAGGGATAACAAGTACTGAAGGAAGAAAAAACATTTGCTATTAATTTAAAAAAAATAAGAACTAAGGAAGAACTGTGAAATACCTTTGAGTAGCAGATTAAGGTGACAGATGTGCTAAGCCGTACTTAAGTCTAAAACTGGGCGTTAGTGAAGTTTCTCTCTGCTACAAACCAAAAATAAAAATTGGCTGAAGTTTATGCAAGTTTATAAACTTAATTAGAGAACTGTTAATCCATTCGCTGCCAAGCAAATTTTGTGTACGCTGTCGCTAGTGCCAACTTTTTATCTTAAAGAAGGTATTATAATTTTTTTATTTTACATTTTAATTGTGTTAAGACACAGTATCAAGGTAAAAGTAGTATTATTTAATTCTCATCATAAAAATCCCTAAATGCTTTATGACTTTCTTTTTGTAAAAAAGGTTATTTTAGAAAAGTTGTTAAGTAATAAAAATTGGGATGCCATAAAATAAGGTGGTGGCTGTGTAAAAATAATACTTTTGGTCTTATGAAAACCACCAGCCAGTTATGAGCTTTAAACAGAAAACAAAACAAAGCCAGCAAAAATATGCTGGATGTGTATGAAACTAAAAAGACAAAAGGAAAGTTGATATTTTTGTCCAGCTTACAATTTCACTCTTTGCGTCGATGAATGCTTCATACAAAGACATAAACGTAGAACTAAACCTAATAATTTATTCTACATAAAAAAAAAATTTAAAAATTAAGAATTAAATTTAGTAATTATTTTCATGTTTTTTCATTACTTTTACAAAAACTATATTTCATTTCCTTATAGTTTTTTTAAATTTAACATTTCTACACATTTGCGTTTAACCATATAGCAATCGAATGAAACTCACATTATATACTGTAGTTGGCACTTGATGTGTTAACCTTTTGGTTTGTACACTGAAGATATACAATATATTATAAAATCTAAATTAGATACTAGAAGAGCAATTACCTAAATAAATATATATATTTTTTAGCAAATTTGCTTTAGTTTGTCAATAAAAATGTATTGAAACTAAACTAATCATGAAACTAATCATTAAACATAAACAAATCAATAAACAAATAAAAAACTCATTCTATGAATGAAGAAAATTGCTTTTGAAAATTTTTTCTTTATATCATTGCTTAACTTATTTACCAAAATTATTGATCTATAAAATTATTTTGGGATTGGTAGAAAATAAGGTTATTAGTTAAGCCCACAGAGTAATTGTAAAAACAAGAAAACAAAAACTTGATTTTGTAAATATTAGTAGATATTGAAAAAAGTTAATGATTGCTAATATTGTTTAAGATATTTTGCTATATAGATTGAATATAAGCATAATAAATTAAATTTTATGTGTATTTCCTGATTAATTGAAAGTATCTAAATTAAATTCTTATGTGTATAGTCAAAAAAGATAACTAAGATATTTTTTCTTATTTCTCAACTATTAAATATCTAAATAGCATAAGCCCTTCACTATATATTATATTTTTATTTATCGAACTTTTACAAAAATGTAATAGTCAGATTCAGTGTAAAAGCTATATAAAAACAAAAATCTAAATTGTAATATCTTCTTCAATTTATTATAGCATGATAATATTTATACCCTATTAGAAGACTAGCCCAGTGAAACAAATTAGGTATTCTTGATTTAAGAGAAGCATGCTAAACGATTTAAGAGGTCAATTATTTTGAACTAGTCAAATAATTAAGAAAATTTTCAGATATTTTAGTAATATACATAGTCTTAATTATTATTTTAGATATTAATATTAATATTATAGTTTTTTTAAATATATTTAGGGACTTTTTTTTATAAAAAAATTGATTTATTTACAAGCATTGATTAATTGTATCCATGCAGTTTGTACCCATAATAAACTGGCAAGTGGTTTAGCAAAAGTAGTATTTTGATACATGAACAATCCAGGATCCACAGTTTCCTTACTGGGATATCGTTACTTAATTTAAAAAAGAAAAAAATTTGAAAAGTGTTATCTTTTACTCTCCCATAAATATGATTAATGTAAGATCTGTTTTTTATTGTGAATAATTTTCCTTGAAAAATACTGGAGTGCTTATTTTGGTAGCAAGTGTGTCTCCCAGCACTTACAACCTGTTTGCCTGCACAGAGTTGCAGATTTTGAACCTTTTTAGTTTAAAGTAGCCTTATTAAAGCAATTGACACATTTTCTTCATTCAAAAGATAAGAATCAAGATTATACTTAAACATTTTTAGAAAAATATTATATGATATCTTAAAAAGGCAAGGTTGTGACCTAACAAATGGTCTCAACATTATACTTTTGGGCTTTCAGTTTCTTATTTTTTTCCTACAAACTAAGTTGTTTCAATCGATTTTCTAAAGAGCTAGATAAGTATTATCAGAAGAAATTTAATACTAACTGACAGTACAGACACTAAAGGCGTAATTTTAATAGATTGGTCTCAAAAATTTAGATGTAAACGTAAAATTAGTTAATGACTACGGAGACTTCTTAATGCAAATATTTCCAAAGTTTCATATTGATTTTTTTAAATTTTGAACCAAAAATGTTTTCAAGTATCTATTAAATTGCTTTAAAACATAATTTTGCTTTCTAGAAATGCAAGCAAATTGAATATTTAACAGGAACCCATATAAGACTTTCGATAAAATCTAAAAAAATCAAAATTTATTGCAAGTATAGGAAAAAACTAATATTTAAAAAGCATCCTGCTTTGTATGATATCTCATTCACTAAAATTTTTGTATATAAATAAATTCAATAATATTTTTGCAAACAAGTAAATAAATTTAAGAAAAAATATCGAACCCACAAATAAACTTTCCTTTCAATCGATAAAGTTTTTCAATCGGTTGAAGTTTGTGGTTATAATGACGAAATTTATTTTCTTTAAAAATTAAGTGCATTTATTTTCATAGAAACATAACTACTCAAAATATTTATCAATTTATATTTAACTTAATTGTATTTATTTTGTCATAACTGAAACAAACACTTAAAATATAGATAGAATTTATTCAAATATTTAAAGCTTCATTAAATTAACGTTGTTCAGCATAAATTAAGAATATTTAATTTTCAATTAACAAATAAATTCTTTTAAGACTGATGGTAGACTTTATTAAAGCAAAAAATATTAGTATAACTTATTTAGAGTTATTTGTTTTTCCAGAAATTACTGCTTAAAAGCCAAATTTTGCATTAAATTTTTGTATTTGTAATTATTTGATATTTGACAAATTATTTCGATATTATGAGCTTTGGTAAATGTTTAGAATATTAAAACATTATTTAGCAAATGGGTAAATGCTTTTTAAAATTGGAAATATAAGAAAATTTAGTTGTGTTGGAAATTGGGTTGCAGAGACGCAAGTTATTAATGTAGTTTTTACATAATTAATATATTTATTGTATATATGTCATATGTTAAGTTAAAACTTATTTAATTAAGAATATGAAGGATCCTTGGAAACTCCTGCAATATGACTTAAGAAAATCATTTCTTTAATTATATTATGTGACAAGCATATTTACTTATTCTTAATGATTTTAACTTAAATTAAAAAAATTAAAGAAGTTTGTACAGAGCAACAAATTATTTTTAATTTTTGAAATAAAATAATGTTTTTTAACGCATTACTTAAATGTAATCTTAAGTGATTCAAAGTTTTACATTTTTAAAGTTCAATATAAAGTTTATAATTTACGGATAAAAAGAAGAAGAAATTAAATCCGATATATAAGAAATTAAACAGTAAAGTTAATATTATTTTAATTGAGCAGATTTCAATTCATCTTAAAACTAATTTTAAAATTTGTCATATTTCGTGTGTGGTCCGCGATGCTCTCATTTTTGCAAATTGCAAAATAATTCCGCGTTAATAATGTTGCGTTGTTTATGTACTACAAAATTAAATTAAAATCATTGAAATGAAATGAAGTTTTTTGTCACAATAATTTGATATATTAACCCATAAAAATTATTTCACGAATTTATAACTCATTTATTGATAATTTCATTATTTATATTACACAAAACTATAAAATATCAAACTATTTATTAGTCAAAATAGGAAAAACAATAGATTCTATCTAGTAATACTACAAATATAGTTGATTTATTTTTTAAAAAGAAAACTTAAAATAATATATACTTTTTTATAAACATCTATCCCCAAAAGGCTTAGTTAAATTTTTATTAAAAAAGGCAAAACGGGTACTCACCTTTTAATGGAAAGGAAAAAATATTTAATTAACTCTCATAAAATATCCTTCTGGATTTATATTGTTCGATATTGAATTCAAAAACTATATAAAGACTCTATAAATAGATACTGTTAATAACAATAGTATGAATATACAATCAATTGGCTAAGCTTTAGTGACATTTATTGTTGTAACACTTAATTCCGGACGGCATAATACCTTCCGCTTAGCTAATAATTATTCCTACTGGAATTGCACTAATGAATAGAAAATAAGGAAACTACTAGAACAGGAATAAAAGCTAAAATTATAAAATATTTTCGTCTTGTAATTAATTTTGAAATTTAATATTATTCCTGCTATTTAAAATGAAACGTGATTTTTCTTTTATTTAATTATATCAAAAATTTATATTAAATTAAATGAGAAATTAGTTTTTGAAATTTCTTGTTTCTTTCAAATTGAAGGGCATCTATTTTTATGAAATTGATATTATCTATGAGTTTAAAATTTTAAAGAAAAATTAAGATAAAGTCTAAGTTTGCTAATTTGTGGAAAGTTTTACAAGTTACAAAATTTACTTAAATATTTCTTACTTAAGCTTCCCTGTTTTGTTATTTAGTTGGAAGATTAATTCTACGGTATACAAAGATTGAGTAGAAATCGATTCCGTGGGGATAGGCATAAAAATTAATTTGTTTAAAATTTGATACAAATTTGAATTCAAATTTCATGGCCTATCTTGAGTGTAGGTAGCCTTTGTTTTAAGTGAGTCTTATCGACTATAATTTGAAATTGAATAGTCAGTTATTTGTATTCAACATATCTGTTCTTCTTTTAGACCATTTAGCAAATCTGTTAGTACTTAAATTTTGACATGAAACATGAAATTTTTTTCTTTTATTTTTAACAAAAATTTTCAAATAAATCCCTGGCATTTTATTTGATCTCTGAAGATTATTGACTAATTTACAATGATGAAATGCAGTTAGAATGGAAATGATTGAGTTTTATCAACCAAAAAGATTTTAAAAACTTAAGAGATTTACTTAGAAGGAAAATAAAATCATTGAAATAATAAAATTGAAGAATATGGTAATGAAAAAATTTCTTTTGTTGGTTGAAACCGTAAGTTAAAATTTTCTATATTAACTTTTTATAATAATTAATTAAAACCCACTATAAGAAAAAACCGTTTCTTGAACTAAAATATGTAAATACATCTTCGATTTTTGGTCTAAAATTTGTAGACTTCTGATTCTTTTTCTAGAAATGCGTTTGCTTTTAAGAACTCACTTGAAATTCAGCTTTTCTGATAGAGATGTATGTTCTTTGATCTAATACACTATTGGGGTTTCCCTCAATTTTGAATCTTAATGAAACCTTCTATACAAATTTATAAATAAATTTATAAATAATATATGACCAGTTAACTTAAATTTTTCAGCTAAATGCTTTTGTTTTCATTTTAATTGAAAACAGCAGATTCGACATATTTTTCCCAAATTAATAAAATTTATATATTGCAATTCTTCATTTAATTTACTGTAAAAAATGACCTATATAAAAAGCCAAAACAAAAATACAGAGAAGGAACATAGTCAGCACACAATAAATTGTATATCCAAACAAAATCGAATAAACAAAACTCTTTTCAGTATCATTTGACAAGTTTATTTGTGGGCAATGATTTATCCAAAAAAGTGCCAAAACATCCACGATGGAATTTCACTCAATTTTAATATATTGAATACAAAAAACTTGATATAATTTTTATAGATTTTCGCAACTCAAAGGCTTATCCCTCAATTTTTATAGTATCCGGGCTTAAAATAAATTATGGTCTTGCGTATTTATACATTATATATATAGATATAGTATGTATGTAAATATGATGAAGAATTGTCGCTTTTTATGTTAGGTTTTATTATCTGGAAATTCCATTTTATTGTATGTTGTTATCACGGATAGTTATCTAAAAGTATTCAGCCATACAGAAAATTAAATTGCATCCTTAAATTAAATTCAATACCGGAAAATCTTCTGATGATGTCTGTTAAGTGAAATGAGGATATTTTTGTTAACGTACCGTTACGTAATTACTTTTAATTTATTTTAATTAGGAAAGAAACTTAAATATAATTTTACTATAGAGAATATCTTAGTTTCATTTTTTCACTATAAATCTAAGTTTTGTTTCATTTTATAACATTAAGATTTTAGATGTTTTTAGTGGTCTGTCCAGATTAATTACTTCAAATTGAGATATGTACTTAAATTACTCAAAAGTATTAAATTTCAAAGATTTATTACATTATATACTAGGATATTCTAGGATAAGCTGTAAAATTTATTAGATGTGATTAAAAAAGGGAACTTATATAGATATTATACATATAAGATTATATTTAGGAAAATAAAATGATAAACATTTCTCAATAATCTTCATTTTTAAATAAAGTTTCTAGATATCTATACTTAGGATTATAAAACCTGCTATATATATTTTAATCCTATTTGTTTTTCATGAACAAAACTTAAGAAAGAATAGCCCTACTTTTTATACTGCACTTCAATAAACTGAAATTTTTTAACACATGACTACCTAGAAAAAACTTTTGGTAGCTTCTTCATTCCTATTTTGCCACATAAGTCATATCGTATGTACAAAACTACTCTGAACTGGTGGAATAACACACAATCACAAAGAAACAATTAAAAGCAAAAACTAAAAAAAAAAATTATATAACTGGACTGGTAAAAGAAATAAAATACGAATACTGCAGCTACTAACATCTAAAAATACTTATATATTATTAGTTCCTTATTAATTAATCTTGTCACTTTCATAAATGCTAAAGCATGGCAGCCAGCTACAACTGACTGCTCTCTACTCACCTGAATCTCGATTTGATTTCATAGTAAATTCATGGATCCACATTTCATTTCATTATCACATGTCGATGAAAAAAGCATTTTTATTTTGTTGGGCTTTAAAGACTCCAAGGACTGATTTGAAATATTGTGTTTATATTTTTGGCAAGCAAACTCAGTATCGCTGCGATACTGTATATAGGCAATAGGTAATATTCAAAAAAAATAGCATAAAAATTTCAAGTAAATGACATTCGAATCGCGTGATACATGATACGTAGTTTTATTTTAAGCTATGGCCAAAATATCACGTTTACTATTATTTTTTTTTGTTATCATTCGCCAAAATTTTTTTTTATGCCCTCCATTAAAAGTAAAATACTTCACCAAGAAATGGTAGTCGGAGTGTTATTGAACTTTTCATCAAAAATTGTTTGTAAAGATTGAAATTTTTGCAAAATCGCAGATTTATTATATTACTTGATTACTAACTGCAAGTTAATTTTGGTGGCGTTTGCGTGATATTACGCCAGAAAGTCAAAAATTTTTCACAAAACAAACGGATTACTTTTTAATGCTGATATTTTGTAGGATCATATTTTTTCTTTAGTCAACTAATTATATCCTTGTTGTCTATCAAAGCCATTACGCCTTTAAGTTTCCAATTTTGTATAAAACACAAATATTCCTGAATCATATACGAGTATGTATAATAAATGCTAATGTTGTTCGAATTTAATTTTGTTGCTAGGTCAATTCAAAGTTTGACAAAGTATGTATTGCTACCGAAAACGTTGTGAAGTTTTAAATTTTAAATTCAAGAGATATCAGGCCTCAAATTGTGCAGCTAAAGTAAACAAAAAAAGAAAAGGTTTAACTTTGCTAATATTGCTGTTTCATGTGTTTCCATTGCACCAAAATGTCTGATCATCAAAGTATCAAGCTATCATGTTTCTTCTGACATTTTGCACAATTTCTCAAACGATGTTTGTATTTAAGGCAATTTATCTTCCTTACGGCTAAGCTTTCGTTAGCCGTTCTTAATTTTAAGACTAACTATTACAAAATATATGTTATGCCCACCTAGAAAATCCTTGCAGGATTTGTCCATGCCTATTAGAAATCAGAATTTATACAGTTTCACAAATGCTTGAAACCTTAACACGATAAAAGACGAAAGCTTTTTGAGTGACTGTAATTCTCTTCTTAATTTCATTTACTCATTTTTCAGCATAAATTTCGTAACTTTTATTTTCAATTACAACAATAATTATTTATGTAAAGAAGAAAATCTTGTCCATTGTATTATCTTTACAGCTATTGCTATTTGTTATTCATATCTGGTTGCTACATTTCTCGATCCGCGATTTAAAACTATTTCCCTGGGAATAGTTCAAACGGAAAAAGCAAGACAAAAAATCATCTTAGAAACTTTAAAAATTATGTTGTGATGAATCTAGCGCTGATGATGATTATTCTCCACCCCGTAAGCAAAAAAATGAAACACATGACAGTTTTTGGAACTGCTTTGAGAAAATTGCTACAGAAACAGATAATACGCAAAGTGACGCTTCGGGAAAAAGTGCTATTGCTAATGAAATTGATTTTTATTTAAAGACTCCTCCGCTAGAGCGGAAGGCAGACGTTTCAAGTGGTGGTCAGTAAACGCACAACAATTTCCGTGCTTAGCCAAATTTGCTAAGATTTGCCTATCATCTCCTGCAAGTACGTTGATAGTGAGAGACTTTTTCAGAAGCTGGAATTACATATATACGAGGAAAAGCGCAATCGTTTTCTGCCAACAAATGCTGACAAAATAGTTTTCATTCAGCATAATTTGCCAATTTTGGATTTTAAGTACTAAAATAGTTTATAATTTATTATTTAAATATATACAATTTTGAGTAACATGTGTTATTTTCTCATTAATACTGAAATGTAATATGTGCTTTTTATTCGGTATTCGGCGGAATACAACATACTATTCGGCCGAATACCGAATGTTAGAAAAAGAGGCCGAATACGCCGAATACCGAATAGTTGCCGAATATTCGTTGCATCTCTAGTTCACACATTAATCAAAAATTTTCCATTATATATAAAATCAAAAATTTACTTTTTTGTTAAAACACTTTTATTTTTTGAAAGATCTAAAGTTTTGGTAAATCGAATGAAAAGGAGACGAGCTACAAGCAATTAGAATCAAAGAAATGCTTTTTGTCACTTCTTTGAAAATCTTATGTCCGTATTTAATTGTTATACAGAGAAAAAAAGTTTGTTTTAACATTTGACGGTAATGATAAACTTCCGAAAGAAATTTTGAGCTTGAATTCCCTTCAATTAGACAAAAAGTAAAAATACCGACCATATCAAAATTTTCCGAACATACGAAAATTTCTCATAACTGCTTCAAGCGATTTTCTTTCAAAAATCAATATTTTTAAGCAAGACGACAATTGTAACGACAATTGTTACAATTGAATAATATATTTTTGCTGCAGATAAAAACTTTTTCTTCCTGGTAGCGGAATCGGTGACTTAAGCTTAATGCGAAGAGTATTAGTAGAAATGTCATATCCTTCCTTCAATAAACGTTTCTCAGAAAATTATTATTATTTTAGTTTTTTTGAAATTCAATAGATAAAATTATAACCAGAATAGACATTATTTGGCTATTTATGTAATATCATTTAACAGAACTTTTCTAGTTAAAATCTTTTCTGATTATATGACATTTTTTAATAAAAATTTAATTGAAAACTTTGTTTTTCCTATTTTCAAAATCTTTTCAAAAGCCAAGAAAAAGTTTTGCTGTAAGTACACCTAAATTTGACTTTTAGTAGCTATTATGTAAGGTGGTTGATTTAAAAACTAAATTGAGCTTAGCTTAAAGTACCTTTATATGATCTTAATTAATCCAAATATAAGTTTTATGTTGTTTTTTTTTTATCAAAACAAAAAAAAACGGAAAAGAAATTTTTTTACAGCCAAGAGCTAGAGGATAATTTGGGTAGCGCATAAGAAACCAAAATTAAAAAAATTTTAAGTGTAATCATTTTCCCAACAATATTGTGGATTATAAAATTTTATATACACCTCATGGGAGCACTTATTTGCACAAGTTTCTTTTTTTTATAGTGTAAAAGTCAGAAATATTTTCCTTTTTTAAATTTAAATTTATTCTATGTGGAAAACACAGCCTAGGCTAAGGATATAATTAAATGGAATATAAAGGGGTATATATAATAAAACTTTTTCTTAAGTTGTATAATAAATATTAAAATATTTTTATTTTTATATTTGGATCATTGAAATCTAATTAAAACTAATTGAATATAAAAAATATTTAAATTTATATAAAAAAAATGCTCTGCTCTCATGAGTTCAATTTACTTACTAAATTTATTTATTGTTATTTTTGGGTTAGAATAAATTAACTTGCAGGGCATATAATGGAAGGAATACAATTGAAAAAAAGAAAAAAATTCACGACACAACAGTGTGGTTTCAATTATATCATATTTTTCTAGTGGTTGTTTTTTTAAAAATATTTTAAGTGAAATTGTAGATTCTGTTTGAAACCAATTAGCTTGAGCTCAGTAGTAATCTTATCAGGTCAGTCCAAAACCTTTTTCAAAATAACTTCATAAATTCTACTAGGTGGGAATTGGAATAAAGATCCTATATACATATATGGTAAGATGACCAAGTCGCCTTAACAGCTTGTAGTACATCATTAGTTCTTTCAAATGGTCCTTCATCAGTATAAACCAAAATCTGGTGAATATGCAGGCTGCTTTTCCTCTTAATAAACTGCTCGTGAAGTTCTTTCTTTCGAGTTTTCCATTGTTTTCTGGATTTTCAGATAATTATTCACTACATTTTAACTTCTGTTAATCTTCCCTCTACCTATTTAAAGTTTTTCTTAAATTAAGTAAATATTTAAAAACTAAAACAAAAGTTGTTGAAAAACCTTCTTTTGAGTGACTTAAACTAATGTTGAACCTATTTTGTTCGTACATTTATATGAAGTTCCGGTTATTAAGCCTCACTTAAAGGATTACATATTTCTCAGAAAAATCAGATAAGGTATTTGTAGGTATTCACTTATGATACCCTAATTGTTCTAAAGACCTTGCAATAAATAAAATTTCTTTAAAACACTTGTGGCTTTTGAAAATTCTGTAAACTAATTCTAATGATTGGAACTGTATATTGGGAGCCCATTACGTTGAGAATAACACTAAAAAAATTTCCAAAAGATTTTCATCATTTCAAAAAAAAATTATAGCATAAATTTGAAAAACTCTGTTAAAGTTAAACAAATCAATATTTTTAACGAATAAGTTATTTTACTTTGTTGTGATTTCTTTGAAAATATTTATATACTGATTGCAACTACAAAGTTGTAAAGAGTTCTGCAATAAAAATTAACTATTGGTTGCTTATAGCCACGGAAGCTTTGGTATTCAAGGACGTGGTTTATAAAATATTTTCTGTACGTGGGATTTTTGATATTTGAACGTGCTATGTATTTGTAATTGGCAAGGATTGTCAGATTAAAAGATTTTTGATTTGAGCTTAGCCTTTAGCTGATCATTATTAAATAGTAAAAAATAAAAATTTATCTGTTTCTTTTGAGGTAAATATAACAAAGAATATTACTGTAGGGTATAAATAAAATTTCAAAACTTTAACTTTTAGTTTTTATTTGGAAATAAACTTCAAAATGTTAATTTCTGAGAAACATTTAATATGCCATTGTTGAAATTTTCATAAATAGATTACATAGATTTCAAATTTTATTCTAACTTTTTTTTGTTTTTTGTATAAAAATGTACACGTGACTGGATTATCTATTTTAAAAAATAGTAAGCTTAAGAATCTTACAGAATAAAAGTTGGCGCTTGGCTAATTTTTTTCAAGCTTGTGTGTGCTTGAGATTAACAAACATAAGGAATTTTGATGAAAAACTCCTTAATAAAGGGAATTTGTCTAATAATGTTGATTTTAGACGAAAACTTCCGTTAACATAATTGCAAAAAGAAAGAAAACGAAAGAAAGATAAATTTACTGACCATCTGCTTAAGTTATCTGGCAGACTTTATTCAAGCTAAATGAAAAGTTTTTTACATAGTTTTTTTTGGGTTGATGAAATTAGTTTATTGAATAAAAGAATATTTGAAATCTTCTTGAAATTATTTATTTATTATCTTTATTTCATTTTCTACAGATAAAGTATTTAAGATTTATTAACATTGTTTTATTGTTTATTTTCTTATAAGCTTTAGAATTTTTACTTTAACATTAATAAGCAAGATGTTTAAAGTTCGTTAAAAGTTCTAAGTCGGTTAGAAGTATAGAAAGGGAATAGAATTGCGTATTAAAAAGGCTCATGTTTCTAGAGTTGTTGTTCTATATAAAACCTTAACGTATTTATTTAGAAAAAAGTTCACTGCAAATTGTTATTATAAATAAAATAATTGAAAAGAAAGATGAAACTTCCAAATTTCCCACAAATTTTTGATGTAACTCAGCCTTTGGTTTGACATTCTCAATATAGATATTTATCTATCAAACGTCAATCACTTATTAAGCTTGAAGTATCTTAACTTCTTGAAAAATCTTGGTGTATTATGAGAGAATAAAGAATAGTGTGTCAGGGGTTTTGATAACATCAAGTACTCGCTAATGGATTGTAAAAATCTTATACCTCCTTTACTTGAGTGATTACTTAAGAAAAATAATATGAAAGGAGTTGATAGGGCCACAAAATTTTTGACAAAATAAATTCAGATATGATAGCATTCTAAAATAATTAATGTTATGTTATAAGGGGCAGATTATATAAATAAAGCAAGAAAGAAAGCAAAGAAAGGTTCTTTAGTTTTTGGTATTGGTTTATCTTTTGCCAATGTCAATGTATTAAAGAGACTGTGAAAAGTAAGAATGAGAATGAAAAACTCGAATTTTGACATATTTACTATACATTTAGTGTCAAAATTTGACTTCCTTATTATCCCGTGAATACACGTGACTGGAAAAGTTAATGTGATGGCATTTCAAAGATTTTCTCAAAAGTTTGATTTTTTATCCTTAAAATAATCTATAGATTATTAGATTATTTAAGGCTCTTAAAAATATTTTTACAAATACCCTCTTCATAGGAATTAATAAAATAAAAACGTAAGCCTTTAAATTTTTCTGTGGTTATCAAAATCTTTGAGACTTTTTGAGCCATTAAAATTCTCCTTTATGTTCACTAATAGTAAACAAACCTAATATTTTTCTTTTTTTATACTTCAAGCAATAGACATATTTTATAAAAATAATTCTATGTCTAAAAAATGTTCATTTTACATTTTATTTATTGAGTAAATAATACCCATAATCAAGGATTGTGCTTCACATAATAATGATGGCATTTATCAACTTTATTAAAAGCTGTTTTCCATTAGCTTTTGCCACTAATCTTTTATTCTGAATGTTATATTTATAGTATCCTTGATGATCGAATTTAAGTGAAAATTTTTCAAAGTTTTTAGGTCAAGGAAAACTCATATAATATATTTCTAATCACATATAAAATGTTTACTTTCTGTCCTGAAGAAATTAGGACATTTATTGATTTATAGTACCTGTGAGATATATTATGCACGGGACTTGACTTTATTGGACTTACTGGATTTAAAAGTGATGTTAAAACTAGAGTTAAATAATATATCAGAAATATAAAATAATAAGACATTAAAATATGAAATGTAAAAAGTTTTCAATGATTGATTGCACTTGCTATAAAGTTTTTGTTTTTTTTTTTAATTTTTTTTCTTTTGGAAAAATAAAGCAAATACTAAAAATCTAATTTGGTTATAGGACTTCTAATTTGATAAGAAATTCCATTCTATATTCATATAAAAAGATATTTTCAATATTTTATGTTAGGCTGACTAATATTTTATAAGTTGTTAACTGAATTGACCTCAGTTTTTACTTTGCTTCACAAAATAGTAATATTGAAACAAAAAAGAATATAAAAAAAACTTGTTAATATAATCTTGTATGCTCATAAATATATTATATTCCTTAAGGGATATTAGAATTTATTCCCTTTTGGTATAAATAGAGTTGATTCAATTTAGAATTGAATACAATTCCTATATTTCGGTATTATCTTAATTTAAGCCTAAGTCTTTGGACTTATTGAAGTAAAGGATATCCATATAAACTTATTAAATTAGAAACAATCTCTTTCTTCTGTTGTTTTGCTCCTTGAATATTGTGTATACAAATGAGAATATTCTTATTAACTTCTAGAACATTGAAATAAATAAATATTTTTGATGGTAGAATTACAAGAACTACGTATAAATCATAAATATAGTAACATAGAAAAATTTAAGATTTGATCAACATTTAAAATGGTAATAACCTCGTGGCTTGTGTTCTTTTGAAATGAAATTCAGAATTCTGTAGAGTACAATTCTTTAAAATTTATGTTATAAAAATTTTCTTTGTTTTTTTGTATAATTGAACAATGAAAATGGAATCACGAGACAAAGATATCAGAATAATAAATAGCGGTTAGCTTAGAATATAAAAAAATTGTGTATAATTTTTCACATAGAAATAAAATAATTCTTGGTATTTCTTTATAAAAATTTAAAGTGTAAATAGGAAAATTTTTTTCTAATTAATATCAAAGCACAAATTCACAAACCTTACTTATATTTGGTAGTAGTACACAGCTTAAAAATTTTACTCTTAATACAATTTTAAGCCTTCTTTTCACGGCAGAAAAAGAAATTACAGTCTGGCTAGCTTACAATGGGCTTTACTTGCAAAAATATCGAAAAAATTGAGTATATTTCATTTAAGTACTAATTTTTAGCAGATTGCTGGACATATCAGTATCAGTAAAAAGAATGGGGACGAAATTTTAAACAACTAAATCAACATAAGAGAATTCAGCGAAATAAATCGGCACATTACAGATTAAATTACCAAAAGAATTCTTACACTTTTTTGATGTTAGAATCGATGAGATTTGCTCATGTATATGTTATTCTAATTAAACTTGAATCCAATCATATTATCCAGTATTGAAAATGGAGTCGAAGAGGACAAACTTGCACCAAAGAAATTTAAACATCAAAGATTTTATCTTCGCAAATGATGGCCATCAATTTTTGGGACTGTGAAGGCTTACTCCTCATCAATTATCTATTAAAAAGGTCAACAAGGAATACAAAATGTTACAAAAGGCCGGAAAAGTCATAATAAAGAAAGGGAGTAGGAAGCTCAACAAAGAGAATTCGTTTTTTAAGACACCTGGTAATGAATTGCAATTTGCAAGGTATGGTCCGGCAGAAGTTGGCTGCGACTAAATTAATCATTAATTCTACAGTCCAGTGATTATTTTTTATTCAGTTATTTGAAGACAAACTTAATGGGAAATAAAATAAGTACTGAAAAAGTATTAGAGATAGCTGTAGGAAGGAGTAGAACAAAACTTAAGAAACTTAGGAAGAGATTATATTACAAAAGTTTAATTTCTGGATTCCCAATAACTTTGTTGCCAAATCTGTTAAATTTTCATAAATGTTGCTTAGATTAACCCTTATCCCTAAATGAATTTTAGCTGTGCTGCCTACTTACAAGCATTTGAGGCCAATTTAATTTACTTTAGATAATTTATATCCCTTCCTTCTTAAGATTTTACGATTTAAACTGTTTTGTGGGGCCCAATTTGAAATTATATTCTAAAAACTCAAAAGATAAAATTTCACAAGAATTTGATCAATTTTTCTATATGCAAACTTAAGTTTATCTAAAAACTAAATCGGTTATAAATTACCATAGTTTTAACCATATGGAAACCTTAAAGGAATTGCTTCTATATATTATTGAAATCTGTGCCAATAATAGAGTAATTTAAAACATTTTATGCATTCAAGAACTATAAATTTATCATAAATCTTATATACATAAGACAGATGATAAAAGGCATTTATGTCATTTACTAGAGCAAAAACAATTCCATAATGCACTAGTATATGCATCAAAGACAATTTATAGCTAAAGGAATTACGAATCTATCTGTACATCATTATCAGATATTGATGAAATGTTTGTGGGTTTACATTTTCAAAGAATATCTATTTAGTTTTCTTGTATACTTATGAAGGGTAACTCAAATAAAAACTTAATTAGAGCGGAAGAGGACAAAATAAAAAATAAAGTCCTATGGAATTATAAATAACAAATTAAATTGTAAAATATTTTTTTGATGATCTTAAAGAATTAATTTAAAATTATTTATAAATGTAAAACTGAGAAATAGAAAATAATTTGAAACTTAATTGAGGCATTGAAAGTAATTTTTTGGTTTTATCAAAGGAAAATCCTTAGAACTTTAATCGGTTGAAGTAAATATATATAGTGATTAATTAAATGTTTTGAAGTTTTTTCAAATAGATCCTGGTAAGTTATTTTAAAATCAAAAAAACCTTTTTCATCTTTTCTACATTCTAAGCAATATTGATTTGCGATCAATAAATATTATTGTGCGATTCACAGTAAGTATTAAGGTATTATGTAGGCCTAAGCTCCTGCAAAAAATTGGCTTGATTGAATTTGAATTTGAAAAAGATATGGCTAAATTATTTAAGATGTTAAAATTGGCGAAAAACGAAAATTTGTGCCCAAGAGTGGGACTGCTTTTAGTCTACTGTAAAATTAAAATTTTTAACTACTGATACTGTATTTTTGGTCCGGTACTGTAATAATTTCTTTATATTTTATTTATTTATTTATGTATTCACGATTCTAGCACTCTATATACACAATATTTTATGTAAAATTTATTTCCATGTAGTGTAATACAGTGTATTAGCGTCTATGTAATTAAAAATGATTTGTTAAAGAATAATTCGAAAATCAAAACAGAGTTACTCAATAGACAATACTTGTGACAAATGAAATTTTTTGAAATTACCAATTCACCCATCACAGAAAAGATTTTTTATTTTGTTGTTGGAACCATTGTAGGTTTTTATATAAATTTTTTTAATAACTTTCGAAAATCAATTTTATCAATTTTATAAATATTTAATAAATATTATAAATATTTATGTAAACTATGAAAACATACACAATGCAATTTCTTAGTAATTTAGTTAAAAACTATTAAACAAGATTCTTTTAAATAAAACATCAAAAACAAAAAATGGTATAAAAAACACTAATAATTTTGTTTTTGCCTTGTTTTGTACTCTCTAGATTTATTTTTTTTTGTGTAATATAAGAAGCAGGGACAGTGTTCATAGATTTTATTTCCTGAAAAATTTAAAATAGAGACACAAAATAATAATTTCCAGTTACTAACATATAGTATAATATTACTTTTATTATTGTCATATAACACAGATTTTTCATATTTTACTTTATTTTTATTTTTTATCTTCTTTTTATACAACACGTTTATATTTATACATGTTGTGAGTGTATACAAAATTATTATTCTCTACATGTTATCAAGAAAATTGTACATAATTTGCTGCCAGAAATGAAATTTATGTTTCTCTGAATTTTGCTGTTGTAAAACATTATTTATTAGATCTGAATTAATTGCTAAACTAAAAACTATGTCTAGAGTATATGACTTTTAGGACTAGTGAATATTGCTGAAAATAACATATTATCCTGAAATAGGAATCTACTTGTAGTTAAAATCAAAGCTTGAAATTTCAATGTTTAACTTGTTTAACGTTGCTTATTTGTACAACTTTTCAATACTTTTACTGTTTTATTTGAAAGTTTTATACAGAATTTTGGTTGATTATTTCATTTAAATACTTTAAATTTTTGGAACATAGTTCTTTATCGTGGGTTCAGCATGAGATGAGCCGAAAATTTTAGATGGCATTGTAATTGGTTCTTATTATTTTTAATTGTTGTGCTTATTAGTTATGTTTTCTCCTTTCCTTTTGGTTAATTGTGGACTTTAGTGTTAATTATTGTTTTTAGGTGGTAATTTTTTCTTATTATTGTTAATTGCTGTTTTTTTTTGTTAGTAATTTTCATATTTTTTTTTACTTTTCGTTTATTATTGTTTCTAGATGGTAATTATTTGTTACTATTGTTAATTGTTGTTTTTTTGTTAACCTTTTTTTGTTTGGTGTTAATAATTCTGTATACTTGTTAAGTGATTCTTATTATTTTAAATTCTTGTTAATAATCGTTTTTTTGATTTATTTGTAATTTTGGGTTTTCATTATTGTTTTTAGTTTTTTCAAGAACTGCTACATAAGGTAACTAAAATTTTCATTTTTACTATCATACATTATTATTTAAATATAATGATAAGTAAGTACTGTTTTACTTGTGAAAGTAAACGAGAAATTAACAAAAAAAGTCTATTATTGGCTAGACCTATGAATATCTTACTACAGTTACACAAAAAGATTTAGATCAAAGAAATATCAAAGGTAAAATACTCAGAAACAGTTTCCATATGTCTGTTGTCTAGACAAAAATTGTCACCAGTCAAAAACATTTTTCATAGTTGGAAAAAAGGTGCTTAGTATGTTTTGCTGAATTTTCACGGACTGCCAAAAAAATTATATGCGTATTTCGTACTAATTAAGTTCTAACTTTTAATAGTGCGTTTTCACTGACGTTAGTACTTAGTATTTAGTACTTTTTTAAAAGTATTTTTATTGGAAATCTCTAGCTTAGTTTTTAAATATGTCAATAATAATTATTGAGTAGGTACTAGGCACTAGGTTCAGCGAACACGCATTATTATTTGAGAAATAAACTAGAGATTTCCCTTAAAAATATTTTTAAAAAAGTACTAAATACTAAGTACTATCGTCAGTGAAAACGCACTATAACATAAGCGTAAATGAAAAGGATAGTACTAATTTTGCCAAAAGCAAATTCAAAAGTGTGGATTTACATTTGGCGCATGCAAACAATTTTTTTTATTGCACATTACCGTAAAAATAATAATAAATAGCCTTAAAGTTTTCTGGTTAAAACTCTTTCAAATAATTTTCAGATAAATATTTATTTTAAATATTCAGAAATATTTTATTTATACAGTTTTTGTTATTTTCTTTGAGATAAATGAAATATTTAACAAATTTATATCAAAAATAATTTGAATTTTAAGCTATGTAATCCATTAACAGAAAATATTCAAAACATCCAATAACTTAATTAGAAGATGCCAATAACATATTAGTAGAGAAATTAATAAAATTCCAATTACTTAGTGTCAATAAAACTGGGCCATGCGTAAATGAATCTCAGGTATATATATGTATATACAAAATCAAAGCAATTCAAAGGATATTACTTGAATTCCTTATATATGTATATATATGTACAAGTTTATCTAAACTATAAAGTTCTATTAGAAATTAAGAAATTTTCGTATTCATAGTCCAACACAACTTATTTAGTTAGATCATTAGTATTTGAATTGAAGAGCTTTACTTTTAGTCCATTTCTTAAGTATCCAAAATAAATATATACAAAAAGCTTTTAGGGTATTACACATTTGTTGTACTAAGAGTAGTTTTGATTTCTATTAATATCATTCGGTTACCCATATGGTATAAAGAAAATCTGTTTTAATCAAGAACCAAGTAATAAAATTAGATTTATAGATAACTTGGTAACATTTGCATATCTTAACTGGCGCTACCCTTATTCTGTATTTTATGTATGTGCCTTATAGAACTAAATATTCACGCCGTTTTAACACATGGCACCATGAAAATATGCATATATTGTTAGATTTTTCCCAATATCTACATATATATATATATGTACTATATAAGTATATAAAATGGTTATAAAAGCTTTACCAAAACATCAGCAGTCGTTGTTTAGCATTCAAGCATGCAAATATACTGTTAAAGTATGTGTTTGAGGTTCCCTACATATAAACCGCAATGATATCCAGATGGGACTGCCTTTAAATCTTAAAGAAGTTGTTTATATTAGATCTTGTAAGTATGATAAAGCCAATTATTTATAATAATAATAAAAAAATAAATCACATTTTTGTAGAGTTACAAATATTTCCACTATGTTCTTTTGTTTTTTCTTAATGAAAAGAATAAAAATTTTATTTATATCAAGAGTAAATTTGTACTGATGAAAACTTGAATAATAATTTACTTGGCCAATAGAAAATTTTGAAATAGTTGAATTTAATAAAATTAAAAAGAGAGAAATTCTTTGACAGTAGGAATTTAAGGTATTTTTTGAATTAAATAAATTTCATTTTCTAAATACCTAAAGTTTTGAGTTTAATTTTAAAGATAGCTGATAGCAACTATAGAACCAAATTATTTTACTTCCTTATAAGTTTTTAAGTTTTAGTTCTACTGTAAATTTAATCTGTTTATAGCACTTTTATGTATAATTAAACTATTCTATAAATAAAGATAAAGTTTTTGTCAAGTTTAGAGGAAGTGAGTGTAAATAAAAGTCAGCAAGTATATAAAATAAGATGGAAGTTTCGCAAAAATTTATGTTTTAAGATTACTCCTATGGATATTTGCTTAGAAAAGTACTTTATTAGATCCAGGATTTAAAAGAATTCAGTGTTTCCTGGATAACTAAAAATTTGTTTTGAAAATGTGTTTCTTTCTAGTCTAAGAAAACCATTCTTTTTCTTGAAGCGATTTAAATATTATATTGAAAATTTTTTTGTGTTTTTTATAAATACTTGTTTAATAACTTTATTGGAAAGATTTCAATATGTTATCTATTTATAACAGCTGCAACTTAAAATTAACACAAAAAAATCTCGTAAGAATTAGGACAAACCAATTTTACTTTTGTATTTGTATGCATTTTCAAATAAATAAGTAAAAATTTATACACTACCTAAGTTAAATAATTTCTAAAAATAGTTTTGGACTCTCATCGCCATTTTAAAATAGATTTGTATCATCCATATTGATAGGTTATTTCATATTGTACTGTCAAGACAGAATTCTTAACGCTGGGCTCATAATGTTTGCTAATTCAAATAACGAAGGAAGACAATTCGCAAAGTGTTAAAGGAACCTACAATATCTAACTTACTTATTCTGCTTTTAACGAAAAGTTATGGTCAATATTTTTAAGCATAGTTTTTAATTTGAATGCACGTATCGAAACACTGACAAAAATTAACTTGCAATGAAAATTATTCTAAGGTAAGAGTTAAAGACTTTATATCCTAGATGTTGCTTTAGGGAAACACGATTGATATTGGTCATGGTGCATTCTTTTCTATTTCCGGATGAAGAGAAGTCTTGTAGAATATTATTTTATATACCGAGTATTTTTATAATTATCAACGATATATAGAATGGAGATTTATTTTATAGGCTCTTATGATTAATTATTCTAAAAACTTCTTCAGTAAATTTTTGATATTGAGTTCAGCTTTTATAAATATAAATATCTTAAATTATATTGGAATGTATTCTAAATTGTTTGTTACAAAATTTAACTCGCTCTGAATTGTAAGAGTTCCAAGAATATTAAATTGTGTGAAATTTAAACGACTACTGCATAATCTTAGTAGAAGGCTAATTTTATAGTATTTTTCAATCCAGGACACACAGTTAGTTTAACTTGTTGATATTTATCCACTTTTTAAATTAAATATTGGGTAACTTACAAAAAATCACACATTTTTATGTGAGTAGGGTAGCTACCTGGTTAAATTGTACTAATAAGTAAAAACTTCTATGTATTTCTTCTCTTAGCTTCTATGATGTATTTATACAAATTTTCCGATTTCATTTCAATAATATAGTGAGTATGTTGAACAAAAAAATTATAATTACAAAACAGGGTAAAATTTTTAAAAAGTCCATATCAATATTTCATCCTGAAATTATGTGATTATGTAATAAAACCACTGGAGTAGATAAAACTGTTTATGTAATTAGTTTGCATCGAATATTAATCAAGTCTTAAGTAAATTAAATTGTAAATGATACTTAGCGTTTTTAAATTGACATCAGTGTGATCACAGCTATTCAAAATTACGAAAAATCCATAAATATCAAAACCACACCTTGCGGTATTGAAGCTATATTAGTAAATTAGTAAGATGAGTAATTCAGTGATACTGTTAGCTACTTACCACAATGCATCAAGAAGAAAAAAAGCCACCAGTCCTAGAAAAACCGGGTTTAATATGAAATCATATGAATACGAATTGCCAAATAGTTTAACTAGTGAAAAACATTCTTTAGAATGTTTTCCAAACAAAAACTTTAAGTTTGCTATTACTGAAAATAAAGAAAAAAACAGTTTTATATTGAAATTTATTTACATAGTGCGTATTATAGTGCGCACTTTTAATTGTAAATTACTTGTTAATTTTGCTTAAAAATCTGTAGATCCTAAAATTATTTTTTCATTGAATTTACTTTAATTACACAAGAAATAACGTCAGCAATAATTTTTATAATTAATATATACAATTCAAGTTGGAAGTGCTTAAAAGTTTCCTATTTTAAATATAAAATATTTATAATAATCAAAATCTTAGATGGCTACTATTTTTAGCTTCTTTTGCAAACAAGCCTTTGAAAATTACCTATAATATCACTTAAAAATTTCATTAAAATCCTAAGCACTCAAGCTAAGGAAAATTTAATATTACAAAAAATAAAAATGTTTATTTAACATTAAACTATTACTAAACTAATGAATTTTGACTAGGGCTTTAAAATTTAATTTCAAAAACTTAATAAGTTGTTTTTATTCATTTTCTGTGATCGTCTGCTAATATAAATTTACTCGCTTCATACAAAATACCGTAGAATCGATTATTTTTCAACGAACGATTTTATTAGTGTCCTCAGGCGTAAACAGGGTAATTTCAAGTGTTATAAATTCATGAAAACTTTTTGTTAGTTTTATCTCATTATCGTTTACAATCATCATAAATATCAATTTTATGTCCCAAGTTTTTGTCACATTGTTTCTTTTGGCCTTTACTAATACTGTTGCTTACAGTTCTTTTGGGTGTAAATAATACATCTAAAGTAGAACGTCAAGAAAACAGATGAAAAGTAGAAACCTGTGTTTTTGTTTTTTTTGTCTCCCTTGCAATATTTTCTAATTTAAAATTATTTCATTTTGTATTTTAATATTATTGCAAGTAATCTTAGAGAGTTTACATATTTTTTTGCGTCTTTTTCAATATTTTTTTATTAAAATTAATTATCTTTAGATTATTTTCCAGAGTTTATTTTTAATAATAAATGAACGAGTTGGTATTGAATTAACTTTCTTTTTTCTTTCAAATGAAATATAGGAAGGAAATTCAAAACGAGAGTTCAGATATAATGGATTTTTATCTTTTTATAAGCATAACAAATAAAAAAAGGCTAACAATGTATGTAACATTTATCACCATTAGCCGTCTTATAAGAAAGTTAAGGTCCTTTTTTTCGTGCTTCGCTTTCTTTTTTCTCAAATGTAATTTTATAAGTCACAAAAATTGTCTCATATATATTTCAAGGAAGATAGATTACTCGACTAAAAAGGAAAAGTTGATGTATTCAACTCCTTGTTTACATTGGGTCCCAATCTTTGGCATGGAAAAGAAAATACGTAAAACTCAATGTAGGCTTGAAAAAGCGTTTTTGTTCATTTGGCATTTCATTGCTACCAAAAAAAAAAATTATTTCTGATAAGATAAATGCCTTTTCAAGCAAAGGGTTAATATAAAGTTTTCCTTATTATCCTTTAGTAGTAAAACGCTTAAATTTACATCAGGATTGCCTGAAATATAGTCCTAATAATTTTTTATTCTTTCCAAATCCTAATGTATAAAAAATTTAGCCGTTCTGATTAGGTTAAGACTCTATAATCAAATATTGAAAATTATTTTACAATAAATTAAAAATTGATCTCTTTCAAGCTTTTATCTTATCTGTTTAATTTTATTGTCTTAAGGGGAGTATTTAAAACTATTTTTAGGGTGTTAGTGTTAAAAATTAATTAAATACCTATTTTTGAAAATGTTTTAATTTGAAAAATAGAGAAATACTAGTCATATAAATAGTCTTTTAAATTGTATCAAGCAGTGGTAAATGGCTTTCAGAATGGCTTCAAGGTGTTGTTAAATTTCTTGTCGGAATTTTTGGCCATAGCTTTTTCTTACAGAGTGTCATATAAAATTGTTCGCTAGAGTAATTGCTAGTGAAAGGTATATGAAAAGTTGTTTTCAAATATTACTTTGACTATAGAGAGCTTATTTTTACTTTTGGTTGTTTGTAAATTATCTATAACGGAGATTATAGCAAACAACAAAATTATCTAAAACAGTTTATAGAAATCGAAATAAAATTTATTGCCGATGAGGCTAAGTTTGGTTTTGGGATTCAATAAATTAATTTTGTTTGGAAAACTTTGTTTTCCAATCAAAAAATAAATATTCAAATAAACAGGCTAAAGTTGTGTATTATATGAAAGCTTCTTCTTTTTAATTACTGTTTTTATTTGTTAATTGAAAGCAGGTTGCTAAAGAGTAGGACTAAAGGAGCTTCGTTTCTTCCAGGTGTTGTTAAATATCTCGTTTACTTTTTTCTTGTACTTTTTGTGACTGTATGGAAGGGATTGTAAAAATCTTCGCTAGCAACAGATTTGATTTTCCGGTAACGAGGATACCCGCACATAAAGTCTGATTGAGAGGGTAAAACAATTGTGAAATAATTTTTTTTCTCAAATTTGATGAATTATAGAATTAAGTTATAATTTTAAAACTTTTCAATTTAATATATGTTATGGACAAAACATTATTTATCGTCCCATCCAATATAAGAGCGAAGAAATAGAAACTGTAACTTAAAAATAATAAATAGTGAAGGCTATATTGAAGGTGTTTATTGTATAAAACTTTGTTATCTATTTTTTCAAGATATTACTTGAAAAAAATAAGAATATCGTAGTTATAACAAGTTATTATATTGAACGAATATGATTTTATCCCCGTCTATGTTCGGCAGTGTTTGCTACAATGTATGGGTTCATTTAACAACTATATTCTTTATTAGAGAATGATATTGTTAAGTTTGCTTTAAGCAGCTGAACTGCTTATTAATTACTAAACTTATTCTTTATGAATTTCTTATATTTAAGTTATATTAAAACATTTTGGTGTAACTTTAAGGAGTTCAATAAATAAAAATAATCTTTCGGGAAAACTTAATCATGTCATTTAATTTTTGTTCTTTAACTCTTTTATATTTATAATTTTGGAAATATGTTTTTACTTATTATGCATATTAGAATCTTATTAAAAACTCTAGATTGTTAATTTTCTTTTGCATTCACTTGCAGCTCAGGTCAGAAAGTAATTTATTATATGTATAAATCTAAAAAATGGAAAGACTTTTTATTAGAAAAAGGTTTTTTTTTAAAAATATTCGAAATATTTTTCATGTCAATATTAGGAATTTATTGAGAAAATTAAATAGAACCATTAAATAAACACATTTCACCCAAGAGCTTAACTATGAATAATTGAAAATAAAAGAATCTATTAAGAAAATTTTCACATATAAAAAAAGGTGCTTTAAAATTCTTGTGTAAAAGCAAATTCGTGTAAAGTATCTTGCAAACTGGAAAATAGATGTTTCTGTATTTTCTGTTGATTATATTATTAAAAAAAATTTCAAAATTGTAAATATTCATGAAAATTTAGATTTTACCAATAGTCTCTCTCAATATTTCAAAAATTTTATGCTTTACAAAGTTAAACCAAATATTAAAATGAGGATTGATATAGAACTTTTCATTTATCTTTAAAGTTTAGGAATATTCAAGAAATTTCTATTTTCAATGTAAATTTAGTAATGCTGAATAATGTATTAATGCAAAACACAAAACATATTTTGTTGACAACTCTAAATTTTGTATCCTTTGTATGTATTGTTTTTCTCTCTACTTTATTTCCAAACATCCATAAGCTAAAACTTGCAAACTATGAGTAAACAACAATGTAAACAATTCATTCAACTTTTAAAATCAAAACTTTGTATTTGATTTTTTATTTTGTTAATTAATCAAAAAAGAAAAAATAAATAAATTGTGTCCTCGGTTATTAAAAAAGTATTGAAATCTACATAATGAGAGTGACATTTATTTTTTTACAAACCACCAGATGTATCACTTGTTTACTAGATTAAGTACTATAGTCGAATATTCAAAGAGTCATCTTTATATTTTTTATGTTTAAAAAATCTTACAGAATTTTTAATAAAGCCAAATTTTCGATAATAAAAATTAAAGTGCCTGCAGCAGCTACATCACTAAGTTTAATTAAGTCGATAAATTGGTGCTTAAGAATTTTCCATTACTTCAATATTATCATGAAATGAAGGAAATCACGTTTTGAAGTAATAAACGTGAATTTAATGCTTTTGATAAGAAATGAAAAATTTCAGCTTTATTATTTATGTTATAAGTAATTAGGTATCTTTTTTTATGTATGAAAAAAAAAAAAACCATGTCAGTTTCGCTGGTAATGAGAGATAAGATTTTTGATTTTTATCATCTAATGACATGGTTATTATGTTTAAGCTTACAGCTTATTGGAAATTAGACATTAAGGTATAAAATCCAGGATATTATTTGAAATATTAAAAATACATGTAAGATTTCACTTACTTGTTTTAAGCAACAGAAAAATCAATTTATCGGTAATGCGAAATTCTTTTAACAAGGACAAATAACAAACTTTCCACAGATAGAGATGATTAATCTTTGAATCATTAAAGGCTCATTTTTTTGACGCTATATTTTGATTTTGCTTTTAAAAATGCTAATTTATGGTGAAACAAATTTCGTTATGTAAATATTACCTAGTTGCCTTATTGAAGTCATAGCCCTTCATGGTTTCTTACGATTCAAATTTCTAGGACTGCAAACATAACTTCCCTCTTTTATTTACACAAATCATACAATTTCCATAATATTTGAAATTTTTGTTCATAGTTCTAAAGAAATAATTATGATGAATTTTTTTCATTGTATTTGTTAGGAACATTTCGTGAACGCTTGCACCAGACTTTAGGTTTCCACTTCTAAACTATTTTTATTTTTCATCCGATCTAAATAATTTTGGGCTAAAAATTTTTGTAAAAAATTGATCTTTATTTAAAATTTTTAAAACTTGGAATATGAAATTTTTTTATCCGAAAAAGAAAAACAAATTAAAATATGTCATTTGTAAAAAGTTAAGAAAAATCAGTTTTATTTGATTTTGATCATCTATAACTTTGATAAATGTTAATTGTTTGGCACAAATTATATATATTGTATTTTTATTAAAAGAGAAAAAGTATCACTTTTCAAAAATATTCAATTTAAGCTAATCAAATAATTATTTTGTAAGATATAGATCAATTAACGAAAAAAGACAAGAAACAGGAAAATTTTTCTAGGTTTTTTCAAAGGTTGTAATTTTCGAAATTAGCGACCAAAATTTCTCTAGAAAACATGTTTTTGCTTGGGTTAATATTTTTTGAAGATTAAATTAAAAGAAATAGTAATATTAATATTATAGTTTTATTTATAAGTATATTTTATATTATATAATACTATCATATTTCAGCACTGCTTCTTTTGTAGCGTGAAAATGGCTTTCATTTAAGTTTGTTCTTCGAAACATTTAAGAAATACTCTGTGTGTACGGCCATATGATCATCTTTATTTAATTACATATCAACTTATCATAAAAATTTCTTGGATATCAGTAAATTCGTCAATAATCGTTTGATAGGAATACACTATAAGCTTTTAAGTTAATATATCATCTTTTTTTTAATGAAATAGCTACAAAACCCACTTTAACAAATTTAGTTAATATGCATAAAAGACTTTACTAAAAATTTCTAATAAATATAAATCAGTTTTCCATGCAAATATGTATGTGTGTATACGTTTAGTTTTGTAAACTTTTTCTTTCTTTATATCATAGCAAAATTAATAAATATTTTAGATTGGATTACTTTGTCATCAAAGTTATTTTTATTTTTCTTAAATTCAATTCATTTTTAATGGCAGTAATGAGAAATTTTATTAAAGGAAAAACTTATTATAAAGACAATTTAATATGATTTTCTTTGATATGAAATAAATTGACTTTGTATATATTTGAACTTATTTAGCCTCCTTTCTTTAAGGAATATGTTTGAAGTAAGTTTGACGGGTTTATAAGTAATTTTTGGATACAATATCCAATACTAAATCATACCAAGTCATTAAACTACTTTTCTGTTATCCTTTCAAGATACTTTAATTAAATACATATAAATACATACTTATATATATATACTGTGCTGCTATATAATTTTCAGAGTAAGTGCTGAATTCTTTTATAGGGTTTTATACTTTCTCTTTGGAAACATTATTTCATAATATGTATATTATAAATGTCCTTAGGTCAAAAGATTTCATTTCCTTGGAAATATATTCTATTAGATGTAGTTTATCATATTTTGAGTAGACATTCAAAATGTTTTTTAACAATAAAGTGAATTTATATGTTATTTTTTATTAGAATATATCTATATTAAATCTAAAACTAAGATAATAATTTTAAGCTAGTTATGTATTAAGTTATTAACAGGAAGTTATATAATATGAATATTTTAAATGTATGTATTTTGTTTAAACAGCAACAACAATATTTTAATAGCATGTTTGTCGATGCGGGTGTATCCTGAAAAATATAATCTTTTATTTATTATGAGGATTTTAAAAAATTTATTTACCAAACAAAATAGATACCTAAGTGAATAAAAAATAATAAATGTGTTTTTTACACAAGCTGTTTATCAACTGTTAATATTTACTTATTTTCATTTTACTGGCATTGTTAGCCACATTGGGCTATGATTGCATAAAGAATTTTCAATACCAAAAGTATGTTTATTATTACCTTTCTAAGGCTCAATCAATAAAACATTAATTCGTATTCTCGTATATAAAAATGTTTTGCTTTTTTTAAGTAGAGGCTTTTATCATTTTTTGAAGCATTTGCCGATGATCTGTTTGCATCAAATTCAGTCTACATAATCTTCTTTTATATAATGCAGTTGAAAAAGTTTTGTCGAAAAATTAATCCGTTCCTAATTCCATTACTGAGTGAGTGTGGACAATTTTTTTTGAGATTTGATTTGAATTAAGATATCATAAATTGCTTGTATAAACAACTTAGGGCATTGCAAAAATGAGTGTACACTTCTACTGATGAATGCAGTGGAATAAGTAGAGAATAAATATGACTAAAAAGGATAAAACAATAATAAAAAACTTTTATCACTAATCCTTTTATAAAAAATAAGGGGAGAAAAGTAATATTTAATTCTGAGTAATTCGATTCGCATATGATTTACATATGATTAATTTATATATATATATATATATATATATATATATATGTATACACAATCAACATTGGCCTAATTGCAAAATAAACTGCGAATCCGTGGGGTTATACTGGTCAAAACCTCCAGAGCACCTAGACAGAAAGATATTCCTGCTGAGTCGTTTGAATCTCTCTCATGACTTAAATAGGATTATTAATGTTATTAAAATATTTATTAGTATTCATAAAGATATGGTTTTTAATTTTTTTAAATTAATATTATTAATATATTTAGTTTTTTTGTGCTAAGCATATATTTTTTAATTAATCTCTTCACTTCACAGTTCCGTTTCTTTGACAACTCTCAAAAATTGGATCCATCATGTCGACCATTTATGAACTTTGACGATAAGGAATGAATTGTTTGTTTGACGGCAAAAAGTCCCATGAAGTCAATGGGGCATATTTCACGAGGAAAAAAAAAATACTACCAGGCTTTCCCTTCTATCGTATGGTGTTAAGCACATATTTTGATTTTTGTTTGAAATAAACTTCTACAAGTTATCAAATAAATTCATATTTAGAGAGTCCCTCAAACCCTTATTGCTAGAAGTTCTTTTGTCTATGTGCTTAGAAGTATTTCTGTTGTTTTTCATAATTAACTTTCAACTAGAACTTCAAACACTAATTTTCTAATGAAATCCAGTGCACGAAATCCAAGTCCAGTACTATTGTTGATAAAGTTTAAAATGCTTTTTGGGCTTGCTTTCTACTTTCATCCAAGTGCTAATAAATATTAGCTAAACATTTGTTTTACTATGCAAACATATAGCATAATATTTTTGTTCCAAAACTTTTGTTATGAATTGAATACTTCTATTTTTAAATGATTAGAGTTTTAATGTTGGCATATATTTTAAGTGTTAAGTTTTAATTTTTGAAAAAAGGTTTTCTTGGTATTTGGGTCCAGTAAACATAGCAGCTGTACCATGTTTAAAGTGTTCTTAGCAATTAGTAATTACACAATATAAGCAATTTAGGAATAAATGATGGTGCCACAAGTTTCATCCAGAAAGCACTCACAAAAATTGCATTATATGTTCCAATGTAATATTTTGCAACTTCTTCAACAGGGATTTTTTATGATAGTTTTCTTCATTGCTTCAATGTTTCATCATCATTTGTTGATGTATTGAAGTGTCTGCGTTTTCCTAATGTAAATTTATTAAAGAAAGGTGCTGGCTTTTCATTCGTTTCTAATTGTAAGTCAAATGTGTATTTCTAAAGAGATAATTTTCCCTTCAAACAGAAAGAAAAGACAGCATCGTACTTTAAGAGATTTGCAGTTGGAAAACACAGCAATGTATTAAAAGTTTTAGTGTAAAAAGTCCTTTAAGCCTGTGAGCACAGTGGAAGCGATTTTTAATCGTGCAACTTATACACAAATGTATGAAATCGATTAAATTTGCTTTCATTGTAGCCACAGTCTAAGGTGATCACTGCCATTTTAGAATTTATTTACAAGATGCTATAGTCAACATTTTAAGTGCAGTGGATTACTTTAATTTTATATTTCACAAAAAATTTAGTACAAATTAACATTTGCATATTTATATAAATATATTGGGGACATACACGAAAAAAACCCACGAAATGTGAAAAGCCACTTTAAATACCAATCTGTTATGTTTAATATTTTCAATTGCAATAACAAAGTTAATTGAATCTATAGTGAACAAAATATTATATTTTTTTTCAAAAAGATTAACAAAAACAGAATAACAGATTATTAAGCTCTTTAAAGTTTCAATTCATTCAATTTAATTTTCGATTCATTTTTTTTTATAGTCTACTTTGAGAAGGTTAACGTATGCAAAATATTCATCACCAAAAGATGAACCACATTTATCACCTCTAAAGAAAACTTTGATGAATTATTCATTGACCAATTATTAACATACAAACGTGTCACATTTGACTATGGAAATTTATATAAGAAATAAATTTATTCAACAATATTTTCCATTTATTGACCACTATTCATGCCTCATTTTTTAATGAAATATTATAAGAAACTTTTGGAGATATATAAGATTTTCTTAAATCATCTTTAACAAATATTCAAATCATAAATCATCTTATTGAAGAAAATGATACAATTACATAGAGCAAATTTAGCAGAATTGTTGCTATTTGTGCACACTATCTTTGCATTAGACCAATTTTATGTCTGCTCTACCATATGCTCCGGAAAAGTGAGCTTTATCAAGTAGCTACTAAATTGTTTGAACAATGAAAATATGATTATATATACATATATATATATATATATTTATACCTAGCATCATTAACAATGTGTATTCATTCATCAAGAGTAGCATCACTAAACAATTCACCGAAGTTGATATAATTTGGCTGTAGCATGCTCTGTTGTTTTCGACTAGACAGACTTAATTATTCCTTAACTTCCTTTAAACGGGTGTAACAAAGGCTTATGATGTTTTTCTTTTGTTTCATAAAAAAGAAATTTTATTTAAGATTATCCAACCAATGCCCATAAATTATTCTATTTTCCGTTTCTTATTTTACTTAAAATACAATGGTTTTACGTAATTATACCCACTTTTGAAGAAAAAACTTTTAGGGATAAAATTTTATACCGCATAAAAGGAAATCATATCCGTAAGGGGAATCTTTTTGAAAATTTTCATATCCTTATAATTAATTTTCTTGAAAAGTTTTTTTTAAGAAAAAGGGCATGAGAACTTAAACACTCAGATTATATAATAAAGGGATTATGTAATTAAAAATTGAATTTCATAATCCCAAAATGAAATTGGTGTATTTGACAAATATATTTTTTTGAAAATGAAAAAAAAATGTTTTTGTCTGTATGTGTAAAAGTTTTTTTACTCTAAAAAACCACTTTGCTATTAATCGCATGCTTCATTGTCTCTTAATTACCTTTAATACTGCTACTTCTACCAATTCTACTGAATCTAAGGCTTATTAAAAATAATGCAATTGTATGCGGAATATTTGAGCACTGTATTTAGCTTTTGTGCTAAGCTTACAGCAGATTATGATAGAAAATCAAATCCAATATCCTTTAAATAATTTTTTTAGCTGGTATAAAATTGCAAACAATTTGCTTCACATAAGGGTGCAATCTCATAATCAAATTTTGATCATAAAATCGAATTTTGTCATCTTCAAAAGTTATGCTGGCTTACATGAAATTCGGTCACCTCCCTATGAAAGTTCCTAGGAACTCAATCTTGTCCAAAAATTTTTTAAAAAAATATTCCTCTACCTTAAAGAAATTCATCATTCATATTAGACATTATATTTGTTCAGATAGACTTTTTATAATATTGTAATAAGCCCTTTGTAAAAAAAAGGATATTTATACAGATAATATCCTGTATTCAGAGGCATGTATCCCTGAAAACATTTTCTTAAAAATTATGCAGATGACCGAAATTTCAAAGTGTGTGAAGAGTACCAAAAAATTAATCGGAAGTAAACGTTTAAGGGGTACCTTAACCCTCAAATATTTTAACGCAGTATTGTATTTAATGAAATAATAGAATCCTGTTACTACTGTGTTTAAATACTGAATAGAAATTCATTTTAGAATTTAATTAACTGATTTAACAGAATAAAATTTCAAATAATTATCCTGACTGAAAAAAATGCTTTGAAGATAACAAAAGCTTAAATAAAACAAAACAATCAAAATCCTTTTACAACAATCTTAACGACCTTACAAAATTGATTACCCTGTTTTCGATTATTTTATCTTAAATTTTACATGCCTAAAGCACATATCCTGTAATTAAGAAATCAAAATGGTTTTACTAAACACAAAGCGGCATCACATTTCGGTTAATTCCTGGCCACAAATTTAATTTTGTGAATGTATCGATAGTCTATTGCTTAGGGTCACATTAATGCAGAAATATTTCTGTAAATTTTAATCTCAAGGATATTCCAATGTGCTTAGGAATCTATTCCAATGGTGCAACTACAATATACATACATATGTATTTATAAACATAGTAACATATATATGTTTCTAAACTTATCTATAAAATTGAACAATAAGTTTCTACAGTCTGGTTCCTCGATTCCAGTCTGGTCTTGTTCTGTTTAAAATACAATCACGTAATCCTGAATTTAAATGTGATATTATTAATGTAAAGTAATCTAGATGTGTCAGATAGTCATTTGGCGGGCATTCTGAGATTTGACAGTTGTAATATGTATTTTCTATTCTTTTGCGATACGGTAGAAAATTGAGTTCTGTTTATCTCTGAACATTTGAAACTCATGCAGGCTTTGCAATATTTTTTTTTCTCTTTTTTTAATTACCAAATGTTAAGATAAATTTTAAAATGAAAAAGTATTGGAAATAATTTAATTTCAAGCTTTTGACAAAATGTGTTAATATTTTGTTCAGTTTAAATTTTATGCATTTTATAAAATGCCGAATAAGTCAATTAAACGTAATTTTCTGATTATTGCTTGGGTAAAATTTAATTTTTTATTTGAAAAGTTTTAAAAACAAATTGATGTACAGAAATTTTAATTTATATTCGTTTGATTTTAAGGTGTTTTCTTTTAGAAAAGTCGTCCCTTAATGTTGATGTACAAAATGTAGAATAAAATTGTTACAATTTCTAAATTTTACAACTGTACTCTTCTTTTCTTTGCATTTTATTTTCAATAAAATATAAATAAAGTCTTTTTCTACATTATGAATATTTTTTAAAGCATTGGATTGCTCTTTTTTTTCCTTTTAGATTTTAGTATTCAATAAAATACCAAGATATTTAATATCGGCTCTTAAATGCAATCTTATAGGTATGAAAAGTATTTTGTCCTTCAAAATTAAAAATTGACTACTTGAAGATTTGCTTTTTGCAAAAAATAGAAAAAGAAACAAATTAAAAGAAGGATAAGGTATTTGGTTGCAGTAATGACTTAAAAATAATCTGGCCTAGAATTAAGGGTATCTAACAGATATAAAAATGTTTTTGAATTGACGTCAATTTTGCCTCTCAATTTGCTTTTTGCCTTGTGTAGGTGTCTTCGTTTGAGGAAATATGGTTTATTCCTTTGTGCTTCTACAGAAGAAACTTTAGCTAGAAGAAAAGCATGATTTTCCGTGCCAAAAAGGCTTATTTTATAAATTTTTGTTTTTACATAATAAATAAAATATTTTATTTACGCTTTTCAGCAAAATAAAAACAAACATATGACAAATATTTTGTTTCTCACTTCCTTTACTATTGAAACTACTCTTGACTTAGACTTATCCGAAATTAAAGAACCAAAATATTTCTATTAGTAAAGACATATAGCTTCTGCTTAAATGAAGTAAATACAAATAAAAATAAATAATTAAAATTTGAACACCGCAGTCATTAATTTTAGATCAGTTCGAAGGATTAAACGATAAAAAGTAAACAAATTTATAAAGCATAAATTTCTTTTGGTTTGCTAACATAAATTTTTTGTCTTTTTACTAAATTATAAATAAGTTGAGTCCAAAATTAAATGAAGGACATTAAATTAAAAGAGTTTGATAATTAATTCAAGTATCCTTTTTTTCAAAAGAATGAATTTCTTATTAATTAATCTTAAATTTTTTAATGAGTCTAAGCCTTGAGAAAAAATTATTTGTAGCTTAAAAAAGCTCATCGTTATTAGAGATAGCAGACTATAAGCAATTTAGCTGCTCTAAAACTGTTTCAATTGACGAATTGTTTACACCATAAATATAATGTTCTACTATTTGTAAATAAAATTAATGACTAAAAGTCTTTTAACGGTATAAATTTGAAGTCTTTTCATGAGCTATATCAGAAGAGAATACTTCAAGTTCTAAAGATACTATAATCAAAGCTGTAGAAGAAAGCACTATTTCCATAAGGTAACAACAAATTATATAGTAATTCATTAAAACCCTGGACTATTTTATCAAGTGTAAAATTGAGCTTTAGTGGAGATAGTAGATTTTTCATTTTGTGACATCGAATTCTTATATTTTTGCAGACAAGTGTAATTTGCTGCTAAATAAAAATCTAATTATTTTTTGTATTTCAAGTTTTAATCTCTTCACTTGATATAATAACTAGGAAAAATTTGTAGAGATTAATTAAAAATATATTATCTAAAATTTCATTAAATTTTAGGAATTCGTAATTTTTATTAAATAAATATAAAAATAATAGATAATTTTATCTGTAAATAATTGCTGTAACAATTTATCATTCAAACATTTTATAAACTGTAAAAAGAAAATTGAAAAAACAAACCTCTATATGAATTATTAGCAATTAAAGCTAAATAAAAGTGTATTTTTTTGTAAATTAAATACATCTTTGTGTGCGTAAAATTCATCTTTTTGAAAACGAACTTCATTCAATGCAACAATTTTTAATTTTTTAAAATTTAATTTAAAGAAAAAGGCATAGAATTTTTTATGAATGATAAAAAAATTTGGGAATTATTAAATTTTATAAAATAAATTTGATAGCTATGTTGAGAAGACCTGTTTTTGGATAGATTTATGAGTCAATTAGTAGTGTTACATTGGAAATAAAAACTAATAATAAAATTTAAATAAATAAATTATACTAATAATTAGCACAAAATCGAACCTAATGGTTAATGGTCCCTAACGTGAAACTATTGTTATTTTTTGATAATTTCATAAGTTTTTTATTAATAAAAAAGTCTTCTTTTTCGGGTAAATATAAAAAAATTTAAAAAATTGTTACTCTGAACTAACTTCATTTCCAAAAAGATGAATTCTATTTACATAAGGATTAATTAATTAATTATATTGACCTCAACTAATAAATCCTAATGGGAACGAGAGGGTAGTAAGATTTCATGTTAATAGCCGACTTTTCTATGATATGCTACTAAAATATTTATAACGACTGTATTTGTATATTAGCGTACAATTTTTTTACTATAAATGCATATAAAATTTCAGCCATAATGGCTTCCTTTTCGGAACAAAGATTAATGAGTCATAATGGCCTAAAAAAGAACGTCAAAGTCACCGTTTAGGCTATTTTTTGTATGACAAATTAGCTATAATGGCTACTTTTTGCATGCTGTATTAATGGATTTTTTTCTTGTTCAATTTTCCATCTTAAAAAAGCAAGAGCTTACATATAAAAAATTCACTGACATCACTGCACATTTTCCCTGCTGGGTAGGATTTAATCAAAATTAGTTGCGAATTTTGTCTAAATGAAACGGAAATATTAAACAGCGCAATTATTTCCAGGAAGCCTCTATACCAAGGTATTTAATGAGTGTATCTATTATCTAAAAGAGTAGGTTTATTCTAAAAGCTGACTGCTCACTTTCCTGTAGATATTGGTGAAGGAGCTTTGTCCGATGTCTCACCTCGGACATATCACCTATAGCTAAAACTTATTCCAAAATTCAAACCTATATAAAGAAATGAAAGTCTCAGATGTTCAGATCTCTTACTTGAGGTTCCATATTCCAGCTTTAATGTTTTTTAATATCATTTTATAAAAAATTTTGAAAGCTCTGTGTATTGTTTTTATTTAATTTTATAATTTTGAAAAACAATTAAGGCAAATAAATCCAAACTATTATCCAGAGACAAAAAGGAGCTATTCCTTGCCTTAGGTATTATATTAGGCAATGAAATTAATGAGTATTATGTAAAAGTTTTACTTTGTTGTTATTTAATAATCGCGAAAGATCATTATATCAAAAGGTATAAAATAATACTATAATTAAATAATTAATTTCAATTATGGTTGAAAGCTTAGTACTATGCAAAATGAAAGTGCTTCAATATTCTGAGGAAAAAATTAAGAATTTAAGTTTCTTAATTGAATTTTAATTAATTTAGTTCAGCCAAGATAAACCTAGTTACAGAATTCGCATCGGGACAAACTAGATTAACTATTATCTATTTGTACTCTATCTCATATTTAAAATAAAATTAATAATTAATAAATCAAGAATAATAATATGTAAGGTATACTTTTCACCTTTTGATATAAGCTTTAATGTATTTGCTTTAAATTTATATATTTTTTCTGTTAGTTTTGTGTTTTTCAATTTTATTTTCCACACAATATTTATTCATGTCAATCATCGTAACTTAAAAAAGTACAATAAATAAATTAAATAATAAATTCTTAGCTTCTTTGTTACAAACCCTGATTCAGCAAACACTTTCTTCAAAAAACGAATATTAAACATTAACAATTCTTTGACAAGAAAAATAAAATTTAAATATACTTACAGTAATTACTTAGTAATTAGTAAGTTAGTTAAAACAGGGACAAAAATTCTTGTAATCTTGATAGCATAGGATTAAATTTTATTTTGACAATTGTGCTTTCCTTCAATATTCATATACAAGTATATACTTTACTCCATTATCTTTCAAAATAAACCTACTTCTATATCCTTGTTACTACTTGATTGCTTTAGATGCATCTGGTGGCTCGTTTTGTTAATTATTTCATGTTATTACCTGAGTTTTCTGTAAATCTATTTGATGTTTAAGGCTTTACACATGTTGTCTATTGAAATAATATTTAGGTATAGCTATAATATGAGCTATTGATCAATAATATAGATATTTAGTGGACAGAAATTAGAATGCTATAGTTGTATCAAATATTATTATTGTGTATATCATATGAATTTCCTTGAGTATTTTTTCATGCTTATGTACACAAAGAATCCCTTATTATTTATGAATACTTACATAAATAGCTACGAACAAAATTTAATTCATGTTTTTTACGTATTTTCTCATTTTATCAAGTATTTTCTCTCAAACATTTTTTAGTTTTTCTCTATATCATTTAAATATTCTATATCTAGTGTTTTGAATTTAAACTAACTGTTATTATATTTTTAAAAAGTATAACAATATTTACGGGATATCAAAAAATTATTAAAATGTTTGACATTTGTATAATTGGATAGTTTATACGTGAAAAATATTGAGAAATAAAGGTAAGACGTTTGTGAATCGAAATTGTAGCAAGTTGAATAAGTTTTTTGGGCTATTTTCCATTGAAAATGAGCAAGAAGTCTCTGTTTGATTTTCGAATTATGGACCGGTATACCTACACGAAGGATTGTAATATCAATTGAAATGATGATGTCAGTTTCCTGCATCACAGCTGCAATTAAACTATGTTGGACTCTTTTTAGTTGTGAACCACCAAAGACTAGTGCTACACTAATCATCTAGAGATAGCTCGCGATTTAAAACATGAAATCCAACTTGCCTTTGATGAACGAGTAGCGTAAAAATTCGAAAATATTTTACGGAAAAGTAGGTTTAATAAAAGGGGGAGCTGTAAATCTAGTCCTAGAAGTCATTTGATGGAAATCGGGATCTATACTAAAAATATTCATCCCTATTTTATTTAAAACCGGCACAGTTTTTTGAATTTCATTTCATTTGGCAGCAGTGAAAATTATGCATTGCTTTATCTGGTGGCGCCTTACACAAAATTTTGCTTAGTAAAAAATTAAAAGTTGATTTTAATAAAAAAATTATTTTCAACCAATAATAAAGTTTCTTTCATCTACAAGACTATAGCCGATATATACCATGTCCAGACGAAACATTCGCGTGTATTAACCAACAACAAATTTAAATATGGTAAATTTAGCTACAAAAATGTTTTTTTCTTATCGCACATATGGAATACCACAGTATTCTCTGTAATTAAACGCACGTAAAGTGATGGAATAGTGTAATCAAAGTTTTCTTTAGTTTTTCTTTCGAATTTTTATCTGTACAATAATGCAAAACATTTACTGTTTCTTAATTTTTAATGTTATAGCTATGCAAAAAACTATTGATGATACTTATTAGACTGAATTTTACCTTAATTCCACAAAAATAAGTCTACTCGGATTATATTATATAAGAAAACTAATGATTTCTTTAATAAAGTTTTCTTTGTTTTTTTTTGTTTATTTTAACTTTTATTGTAAACTCAATAAAATTTTTTTGGTCTAAAAAGCCTTTAAGACTGAAATAAAGTAAACAAATAACACTCACTTTGCATATTTTGTTTTGTAATCTAGAGAACTGCTCTTTTTCTATAGAAATATATAGAAAGTTCCCCTTATTTAAATCCATAATATAATATTCAAAGATTTTGTATGTTTTTCAAAAATATCAACACAACTCGTTTTATTGTTCAAATAGCAAGAACAGCTATTTGTACGGAGGCAGTACTTATCTCATTGATATTAAAGAATGCTATGCACAGTAAATATATACAAGGATAAGTTAAGCAGGATTTATAAAAGCATTCAAAATTTAGTCTGTTGTTATATTTGTGAAATTGAGTACTCAACGCTACAAAACTTAAGGAAAAATATGTCAATAAAGCTTAATATAGCCCACTTAGCTTTAATGTACAAACAAACTGAAATTGGCGAATCTTTTATGCCTCGAGCATTAGCTTTTTTTAAAAATATAAAAATTGGAATTTGTTTAGTTTCGTATAACTGCTAAAAAATCTTTAATGTTTATTTTAATTTAACAAAAACAAAAATAATCAAAAGTGTTTATTAAATATATCCATAAATATTGACTTTGAAAAGTTATGGTTTAATACTGGTAGAGATAATGTTATATTGTAAAGTAATTGTGTCCTTTTTAATAAAGAAAAGGACATTAAATTTTTTTTTGGATAGCTCGGACTATTTTCTAGGTAAATAATACAACGCTACCAAACTGTTCAAAATGTTTTTAAAAGAAAATCGAACAAGAGCACTCAAAATTGAAAAGTTTTTATGCCGTCGTATGAAATGAAATTCAATTGTAAAGAAAACAGGAAAAAAATAAATACGGATGCTAGCAATGCGGATATTTGCTTGTTAGCTTTGATTTTCACTTCATTGAATAAGGATTTTTATTGCCATTCTTAATTTTTATCCACGACCAATTTTACAATTCTATTAAATTTTTTTATTGTCAGCTAAATGCTATTACTATTTATTTATAAAGCTATTAAAAAGAATGCAAAATGTTTGTGAAATTGAAATAAAATACTTTTTCTATTAGCTTAAAAGTTAAAGGACAAGAATATAATTTATAGAAAAGTCTTAATTGCATTCTAAGTAGGGGCTATTAGTTATTCTGGCAAAAATCCAAAAGGACATATTGAAAAGTTTTTTTTTCTTATTATTTTTTTTTTTTTGACAAAAAAATCAATATATATATATTTTTTACTTACGGTACCAGATGACTTTTTTTTAATCTACTTAAAAATGGTTTTAGTTATTTTATCATAACTTTTAGGGATTATTTGAAGTAAAAGCAAATACTTTTTGATCAAATTGACAAAAAAGTTAAACAATTTTTGGTTAGCTTAGATCAAAATATTTTTGTACATGGAATTTTAAAGGTATTTATCTAATTAAAATAGTTTCTTCATATGGAATGCAATTTAAATAATACATATATGTTATACATACATATAAAACAGTTAAATTAATTAAAAAGTAAAACTTTAATATCCATAACACTAATGGTAAGTATGGAAGTCATCCCAAATGCTTTTACTACTTAAGAAAAATCATTTAGTAAATTTCAGATTTAATTATTTTGTAATTAAAAATTCTTAAAATTTAATTTAATTTTTTTTTGTCGGCTTTAATAAAACAGAGATCATATTTGAGTTGACATCACTTTACCATAATATTATTTTAGTTTAGTAAAGTGCAATTTTTTATTAATTTTGTGAATTTTAACAGACTTCATAAAACTTTTTTCAAGTTTAAAAGTATAGAAAAACTTATCCCTTTGTTTTAGATTTTTTCAATTTAAATATAAAATTAGGTATTCAAATGATTGAAAATACATGCAATTAACTAAAAAGAAGTCAAATATATCAAAGATTAGGGTAAGGTGTGGTCAAGGCTTGTCTTACCTTAGTCTTTAAATAAACATTCTTCAACTGTAGGAAACATAAGATTTAAAATAATTCATAATATTTCGATTATATATTTTTAACCATTAGATCTATTACCGTTTAAATTTTATCAAAAAGTTTAAATTTGTCTGAAAATTCTAGAAAAAAGAAACTCTGTTTAAGCTCGTAGTCTTTTAAAGCATTATAAAATGAGTAAAAATGTCAGTGTAAGAATTTCATATGCAAACAGACCAATAGCCATCAGAATTAAAGTTTGTACTGGAGACATAAGAGTTTTTTCCTTAAATTCTAATAACTAAATCTGTCAGTTAGTATAGTGGTGTCCTGAGATTTTTCTGTATTGGCTTTGTTTGAAAATAGAAAAAACTCGTGTGTTGTTTGAATACAGTAAAACTTTGAAAAACATTATTTGGGTTGCATCAAAAGCTGCTTTAACTATTATTATAACAGGAAACAAATTTTAGTTGCATTTGTATGAGCCTGTAAACAATTGTCATTCCAGTAAATTGTTCAATCGATTGCTCTGTGACAAAAACTTGTTCGTTTGCCAAGATTTGACAAAGAAATAATTGCAAATGTTCTTAAATTAAAAATTTAATATGGAGCTGAGTTTTTAAAAGCTTTAACTCCATTTGTTTATTTGATGGGTTCGGTAAATTTCAAGAAAAGAAGTTGAAGTTTATAGGAATTATGTAGAATGAAAGTTTGATTTAAAAAATGTATTTTTGAATGAAAAGCAGTTCAAATTAACGAATCATCTGCATAAAAGTCCAGATCTAACAACTTTTTTTGAATAATATTTTGTCTTAAACTTCAAGATTAAACTGAACTGGCAAAGATTTATGTTCATTGTTGCTTTGTTTGTTGAGGGCTTTTAAAAGCACTTCTGATCACTAGACGGAGCTTTAAATTTGCATAAATTATACATAAATGAAAGTATTTGAAAAAAATTAAACTCCCACAAAGTGATTGAAAAGTGAAATAATTTTTATTTCGGTGCTTAAAGTTGCTTCAATGAATTAGTTGCACAGATTTATCTTTTTCTATAGAAAAAGTAAATTTTTAGAACAAGAAGTTTTGTCCGTTTTTGTAGAATTTCATTTACTTTGTTCTTTTCTCTGTAGAGGCTTGTGATCGATTTTTGAAATACTTGTTGATTAGCTAACATATGTATATGCTGCAAATCTTGTTTGTTTAATGTCAAAAAGTTAACCCATTCCCAGATTTAGGAACGAATACAGGGAAACTTTTCCTAGACTTTTGCTATCAGATAATTAATTAGGTATTAATTAATAAATTAAGACAACTGATTTCAGGTGTCTTTGTGATTTTTGCAATGAATAAAACAATCGAACAAAGAATTTGGCTCAAACTTTGTATTGGAATGTAATTTCGTGTGCCGAATCCCTGAAAATGTAGCGGGAAACTTACGAAGAATCGATTTTATCAAGTACACGGGCATATGAGTGGTAAAGTGCATTCAAGAGCGGCTGAGATAGACATTGGTATTATTTTTTTGATCCAGAAATTAATTTCCAAAGATTAAATGATTCAAACAAACTGTATTGTCTTTAAAATTGTTTCGACTTATAACTTTTTAGAATAATTAATAGGCTCAATTTTGACGCTTTAATAGAACCAACAAACAAACAAATAAAACTATTTAAAATCAGATTTGATTGCAATTATTTTTCATTAAAATCTTTCCATGTTAATATTAAATGCTATTAATATATTCAAAAACCTTCACAAAAAGAATCTATAAATATTATTTAATTAATTTTAAATAATTAACAAATTTGGATTCAGTTTCATCTACTTAATCAACATAATAATCCGGATTCAATAATAAGACCTTGAAAATATTAATCTCATTCTAAAGAAATATATTCGATTAATTGAAACAATAAATTCAATTAGTTCCAAAAAAATATTTGTTCTTTTACATATTAAAGAAATTTATTTTTTTTATGTTGCTAATATTTTTTCTTTCAATGACCTCCAAAATTTTCAGCTTTCCGTAAGCATAGAACTAATGAATAAATTTATACCTTTATGATATAATTTTAGCCGCATGTTTGAACATATCAATATGCCTAACATAATTATGTAAGTTGATCCAATTAGTATATAATGAAGTAATATTTAATTTAAAACTAAATTTTCAGATATTAACAAAATTGATTTAATTTGTAATAAAAAACTTGGGTACTTTAAATATAAATTTCATAAACTACTAAATATGGTTCTATTTTGTTTATATATATGTATGATAATATCTACATATATTTTTTTAATGATCTCACGTTTCAGTGGTTAAAATGTGCATCCAATTTCAATTTATGCATTTATTAATACACATGGTAGGAATTTGAACTGGAAATAATACCACAGAAGGATTAATATTTGTATGTAAAAATATTATAAGAGATATCTCATTTTAAAAAAGGTAGAAAATAATAATGAGACACATTTGTTAATTAGTAAAAAGCAGTAGGAAGAAATTCATATACACTCATTTTATATAAGTTCTAAGTTCACATTAAGTTAAAGTAATTTTTTTTTTTGACTTGAGTTCTATCTCCAGGAAAACATATTAAAATATCTCAAAACGTAATTCTTTCCTATATTATGAAAATCTTTCGAAAAAACTTATTTAGAATTATGTTATTTTAATTAGAATTGTAGATATAGGTCAAAGAAGAAAATTAAAAAAAAAAAGAAGCACGATGGCATATTATTTTATTTCTAAAGATTATTTTGAATGTAAAACAAGCTTCTTTGTGTGTTTTAGTTAAAGTTTTAATAAGAGATTGAAAAATATTCATAAAAATGATTGTTATACATTAGAAATTCTTGTCTAAATTCTAAATTTATCAAATTAAAATAAATAACAATGATTGGTGTTTCATATTGAGACTAATATTTATGATAACAAATGTCAGAAAATTGTGGTATTGGAATTCTTTTTTGTTCTTGTAAATTTGTTGTTTTGGTTGGAAAAAACGAACTATTTTAGTAATTGAAATGAAAAAATTCAATAACCTCTTATCAAATCAAACTCATAATCTCACTTTATGACGGTAATTCTTCACCTAATTAAAAATATGAAGAACTTTAAAAAAAAAAACGTCATGTGGGTTTTAGCACAAATTTTTTACTATTTAGTACTTTGGCAATTTTGGTATTGACCAAAATTATTATATAAGATTTCCACATCTGAAACAGATACTATGCTACTGGATAATATCCTTCTTATGTTTGTAATCTAGAGTTGTTATTTTGCTATATTTGAATATTTGAGAAAATTTGATGTATTTTACTTTGTTATTTATATTTAGAATTATCTTTAATATGAAAAACATGAAAATACCAGTTGTCATGCCCTAAACAGAACCAAAATTCTATTAGAAAATAATGTATTTTATACAAATGGATTCAAAACACTCTTTGGCCCAAAATATTGAATATGAGGGTCATGTTAAATACTAAAGGCAAATTTATGGGAGTATACTTGAGTGACGGTTTTGAAAAATTTAAAGTATTAATAAAGTTATATTTGGGTACCAATATAAAGTAATCAACGAATATCGTTTCTAAACAAAATAAAAACAAATCCATGTAAATGCAAAGAAAAAAAACTAGAAAAAACCTTTTATCAAAAGTTTAATCGCAAATAAAGCAGTGGACACCTGTATTCTAGAAAGTATAAATGTAAAGAAATATACATACATTTTCAGTTAAGGGCTTACGCTTGTTTTGATAACTATGAAAGTGATGGATGGCCACTTTTGCGGGGATGCAGTGAATTAAGTTGAAATGTACGATGACGAATGTGCTAGAGAAAGAAAATACAACGTTGCCTACAAAGAAGATTTATTGATTTGATGAAAATTTAAAGTTCAGATGCTTGAAATCACACATTTTCTTAAACTCCCTACAAGTTACAAAAAAATGTATACTAACTTGAAATAAACATGGAACCTATGAGCTCCTGGTAATGATGGAAGGAAACAGGCTGGACAGCGGTAGATTGATGCCATATTGGACAAAAGTTATTACCATTTATTTGATTTTCATACTCAAATAGTTTAATTAACCAACATAACGTCGGGTTATGGACTGTAAAACTTTAATTGCTAAATTTTAAGACCCTTTTTGAATGCAAGACAAAAAAATCTTAATTTTGAAATTATAGAGCTCCAAAATAATTTTTTATGGATCTAAATTAAAATTAAAGTAACAGCTATTACTTTGACTTTTAATAAAGGAGTGAAAAGAATCCAATCTCTTTCAAGAAAATCCCTAGCAGAAAGTCTTGGAGTTGGTTTTTATGTTAAATGCATATTCTCTACATGCAAATACTTCATGATCCAGATATGATCACAATATTTGTATTTAAGTTTACAACTAAACTCAATAAATAAATAAATTTTTTTTAGTCTTTTCTTTTTAACATTAGTGATTCGTTCCACATCTACTACTAAAATTAATTGAAAATGAAGATTTAGGTAGAAAATTCTTATTATAAAGCTTAGATAAAGTTTTATATTTCTTGTTGTAGGAAAAAATTCAAAAAAAGAGACTTTTCTTAAGTATTTTATGTACCTAAAATTTTTTTTTTGTTAAAAAATTTTCCATTTTACTTTGCATATTTTTATATCCTCTTAGAGTTAAGATATGAAATTAAATAAGATTTTTTAAACAACATCAGTGTCTATCGTTTTAAGGAAAGGTGAATTAGCTTAAGCTCTTCTTGCTTGTCACATATAACCTAGATTTGAAAATTATTTATGAGATTGCTTTCTTTTTTTTTGTTTTGTTTTCTCTAAATTGACATAGAAGGGAGGATAATATACCTTAGAATTATATCAGAATTTCATGTTCCTGAACAATTTACTGTATCTTTGTGTATAAAGCTTTATCCCATGATATGAAAAGATATGCCATATTTGCGGGAATATATAAAAATTAAGCTCATAGTTATTACTTTTGAAATAGTGATAATCTTTTTTTAAAGAATTTTAAATTGTTAATTTTTTTGCCTAGTAATAATTTCTGCTATTTACAGTTTTTCTTAATATTAGGAATTTGGGTGAATTATTAATTCGTTGAAAATATTTGTTATGAATATTCTTAATTTTGCTTTACTTTTAAATGTCTTTATGGTTTGATGTGATTGCTATAGTTGATTGTCCTTAACATTTTTTTAAAGATTACTTTGGAAGGTTTGAAAATGACTTTGTACTACTATTGACATTATAGAGATTATTTGTACAGAAAATATGTCAAAATAACATCTCATATAAACCTAAAATATAGTACGTTTTCCCAATGTTAAAGAAATTGGCTCTATATAAAAAAGAATAGTTTTTCTAATAGATTTTTAGTAGCTCGTAGACTAATAATCTTATGTAAACAAATTTTTTTTTGTAAGTGTTTTGCATCATATTCAGAGATAGATCTAACCTTATTTTCACAATCAGGCACTATAAAGTGGTTCTCGATAAACAGAGTTCGAAAGGCTACTCAAAATTTCGGTTTTGTACTATAATAAGTTTTTTTTTAGCAATCTTTTATTTTATTAATTTAAATTTATTTTATCATCACTAAAAATTCAACAATACTTTTTCAGATTTTCATCAAGAAAAAGCTTTTCAGACTGCTCTATTTAATAAAAAAATGGTGAATATTAGTCCCATGGCAGTATGAATCGTTCTAATAGCCTCAATTAAATTAAAAATTAGAAAAAACGCAAAGAAAGCTTTGAAAAATCAAATAAAGTTCATATCAAAAGAAGAAGTTCATATTCAAAAAAAATTAAAATCCTATTACCTTTTCTATTTTTTGGATCCAAAACCACAAAAATTAAAATTTTTTTAAAATAGCTACCTTCATCTCAGATCTTCTTTCACTTTCCTAAAGTAATTAAATTTCGTTAATTATTTCTTATATCACTTTTTTTTTTGTCATGCAAGTTGAAGACTACAAAAATAAATTCAAATGTAGTCAAATATATTCAAATATATTCAAAAAGACTAGACAAAATGTAAAAGTAAAGAATGTTTATTAATACTTCAAATTCTTGATTTGATTGAAATGTTTAACAATAATGAAATTCAAAAAAAGTAAAACAGAAAAATCAAAAATCAATACTTTCTAAACAACTTTTATTTAAAAATTAAACACTTTACTTAAAAATATTTAATATTAACTTGAACTTTTTTACTCTTCATGTATATTATGAGATTTTCCGGATATACCATAAATTTTTACCTTTTCTTGTGTTACTTGAGAACTTCCACCTAAACTGTCATACGAAGCTATAATTCAAAATTAGGAAAAACAGAAAAAGAGAAAAACGATGTATATTATTGTAATAATAATGACAAATTTATATTACCTTGAATTTGTTTTCGAGCTTGTTCTGCTTCATCATCGGTTTTATACTTAAGTATAAATACTTCAGGTTTGCTAACCTCTGCTGGTGGTGGTGTTGGTATATCACCAACTTTTAGTTCTCCAGGATTTTGGGTAAGTAAATAAATTGCAGTTTTTTCTTGAACTGGTGCATAATCTACAGATAATTCAGCTTTTGATTCATGAGATGGTGTTTTAATAAAAATAACACGATAACTTTGTTGTGGACGTCCAATTTTAAAATGTTTTCTTGTTACTTTTGATTGTATATTGGGAGCTGAATGATAATAAAAGTGTTTTTTGATATTTGGTTCTGCATTATAATTATTACTTTCAGTTAATTGTTGTCTATCTGTATATCGATTTCCATGGATATTGATTGGCTGATAATTGCCAGTTAATGATGCTAAATTTGCATTTTCAATTGTAATTGCATCAGAAAGTAGACCACTATCCTTAATTGATGTAGAAATACTTCGAGCATTTGTTAAACCAAAAGAACGGCTTTGACCTGGACGAGCACTCACTATTGCCACTAGGCTAAATAAAATCTATATAAATAAAAATTTTTTTTCAATTATTTTCATTTTATATAAATATAGCTGCAGCTACTACTTACAATAAGAAAATGCATTTTGAACAGTATAACGAATCAAACGAAATATAACAAATTATTCACTTTTCCATCTTTATATACCCAAAATATTGGTCATTTATGTTAGTTCAACCTTCAGTCGGTATTAATTGGTTTAAATTGTTTAAACCTCTTAGGAGTTTGATTTTTATTTTGAATTAATGGTGCTAATTGTGTATTCAAACTTTATTGTGTTGCTGCAAGATCTAGTTATTAATATTGTATTCGAAAAACAAAAAGAAAAAATTAATATGTATGATTAATATAAAATTTTATAATCGTTAACTTAATTCTATTACCTTCTTCCAGATATTATTTTTGCCTTGTAGATTTTTATAACTTATAATGCTAATCTGGCTTCCAACATTAAAATCTGATAAAATACTATAATCACTTCCAGGTTTTTCTTGTTTTTGATCTCACTTCAAATCATTTGCTTAGAGTGTAGTGTACTTAAATAGTTTCATTGTATTCTGTTTCTAGAATTCCTTTAAGATACATTTAATTACCTATTACTTCACTTAGAAATAAATATATTTTAGATAACTTATTTTATTGATTGTTGTTAGTTATTTTAGTAAGTATTGTTTTGTTTGACCTAGATTTTTATCAGATTTTATTCAACAATAATTTCTAGTGTATTAGGTCTTATTTGTTTACATGTCCAGGACTACTAGTAGAAGTTTTTATATCATTTAAGATTAATTTCATTTCAATTTATTATCTTCTTCAAATAGTGTAATAAAATAGAATAAGGATATATTATGATATCAAGAGGGCTATAATATAATTTCGAGAGTTTTCTTAGGATTTAGCTAAAATGAAGAAGATAAGAAAATGTTTTATATTATTTTTATTTTAGACTTAGTTTTTAAACTTTATATGAATGAATTTTTTGCATTTTTAATTTAAAGAAAAAACATACCTGTGACTTACCTTTTGTGAATCATTTTTTTTTATGTTTTGATCCAGTAAATCCTTTGAAGTATTGTAAGAAAACTAAAATAGTATATGATATTGCAAAAACTACTTCCAGTTTCCTATTTAAAATAAAAGAAACAAAATATTACATATTTATTAAAATACCTTATTTTAGTATACATATTTTTCTGAATAAAAAACTACAAACTCTATCCTTATGAAAAGCTAGTACAGCTTCCGAAGAAGGTGTTACAGGTTGGATGAGTTACGGCATGTTCAACAAAGACTAGTCTCCCGAAAAGCTTTCCACGCTTTCTTCATTTGCGTTTCAGTTCTCTGCATATGAATCAAATTCTAAAGATTGCAATACCGCCTGTAGAATCACATATAGTCTGATTTCTTGATGTTCTCAATTCGTGCTTTTTGAATCAGTTGAACATTTTTTCTTTCGGTTACTTAATAATATCAAGGTAAGTTTCCATCAGTTTCTATTTTATATTCCAGTAATCCAATTTCTCTTTTTATTAGATACTTGCGTAATGATAATGTCGCATATTGAATTATATAGTTCATTGTTGAATGCATTGCCACCCATCGACAAATTATTTTTCGACTATTTGCTTGTGTTTTTGGAAGTGAAACCATAGTTTGCATTAAGTACATTTTTACATATCTGATTTATTTCCTTAAATCAACCAACCAACCCTTTACAACCGTTCATTTTCAGAAGCATCAAAATTGCGTTAAGGACTTTGCTTTTATCGTTTGTTATTCTGCGTGGTCTTTGCGCTAGTTTCAACAGTCATTAATAAAAGAATTATAAAACCACTAAATAATACATAGAAAAAGAAACAATTTACGTCAAAGAAATTGTAGCGTATAAGCAGAACTTTATTGTTCAAATTGTGTGTAAGGTACCAAATGATCTTTTTAGCAAAAGTACAAGATGCACACCTATTGTATTTATTTATTAGCTGGATAAAATTTAATATCTATTAAAAAATTTTAAGATTCTAAAAGTTTAAAACGAAAATACTAAGGCAAAAAATCATTACTTCTCCGACTAAACTTAGTGGACGAAAGTCTCTTGTACCCTAAGGTTTTTAATTTTTAATTTGTCTTTAGTTTTGCTTAAAACATTTATTCGATTCGTAGAGATTAAAGGGGTATTCTATGGGGATTGTTTTCGTTTCTTTTAAGTAAATATCAGCCGAATCCTATAGATTTGGATAAACTATATTTTAGTTTTTCACGAAGTTTCTTCCTTCTTAGAATCTTTAAACCAGTAAAAGGATCATCACCAAATTTTGAGTACTGTATACGTATTACATTTGCTATTAAAATATTTTTATATTTTAAGTTCCACTTCACTTTTACACTGCCAGCTGTGTTTACTGATGCCTTTTTCAAAATATTTCTTCTTTTATTTTAAACTTTATATAAAAGTTTGAAAACTTATTTAAATTACTATTAGTTTTTTTGTTTCCTTTTATTGGAATTTAAAAAATTTTTTATATCTTGACTATGAAAGTTAAGATTTGAGTTTATGGATTTACTTGTCACCAACAAACTTAAAAATTTACATTTTCTTAAAGGAATTGATTCAAATATTATAACAATAAATTGAACACCTAAAATGATGTATGTAAACTACAAATTCTCGTATATCAGTTTATATATGCCAATAAAAACCATAACAAAAATGTATAATATTTTAACAACTTGACACATTTGGTGTTATCACAATACTTTCAGGCGTTTTTGACTATACTAAGGATATTTTTGGATATTAGCTTTTTACTGGTAAACGTTATACAAGAGGCATAGCTGAAAATTACTTACTAAAGTTTTTGACTTTGAAAGTCGAGAAGTGTTTGACATTTGTTAACATATCAGTTAGTAATATCTTTGAACGCTATGAAAAGAATATATATATACATACATACATTATCTGTCAATTAATTCCCTACGCTTACATTTAAAATCGATAACCTCTGCGGCATTAAAAAAAGGCTTTAAATTTCAAAGGGGAATTTTCATACGCCAATCAAACGACCACTTGGGAATTTTTTCAAAGTAATAAAATGAAATTCGATCTCCAATTTTCCATTTGGATTGCTTCCATAAAACTTTTAATCATTAGACAGAAATTTGCTACTTTTTTTATAGCAAAACTGTGTAACGAAGTGAAATTAAAGCTCGTTTTGCAGTTGGACATTTTTCTTGTTAGTCTTTTTTTTTATATTAATAAACACTGTTAGGAGCTAATTAAGTTGTATATTAAAAATAATCCTTTGAGAAGTTGGAAAATTAAATTATTTCTGTACTGAACTCCCGAGAAATAATAATAATAATAATTACTGGCTAGGAGAGAGATTTTACAAATTTTTAGTAAAGAACTTTATGTCATTTCTTAATTGCCAAGTATTTTGTTTCACATAAATCTTAGAAATATTAGGTGTTTCCTTATGGGTCATAACATTTGCCTACGAACAGTATGAACAGTTCAACTTAGCCCAAATGAAAGCTGAAGTTAGTCCCTCCGGGAAATGTATAAGACAGTAGATTAAAATTTCGTAAAACCTCTGTCTGTTTAGATGCATTTTATTTTCAAGAGGACAAAAGAAGACAACAAAAAAGAAACAAAAAAAAAAGAAAACAAACTACCACATATTTTATTCATAAGTTTTTGGTATTTTGGTATCACATCATATATTGTTAAGCTAAAGAAAAGAAACGATAGTGTCTCTAGTTTAAATACAGTTGAAGTCTTGAAAAAAGAAAATTCTTCACATAAAATTATATGCAGAAGATTTATGGGTGTATTTTATGCTTTTTTGACCATCAACTTGCTGTATTTTATGGATTTTATAAAATTTTTTTCAGTTTTATACAATTCTTTTTTTTATCTAATTTTTCAAGTTTCAATGTTTCAAGTTAAACTTAGGTTTTTGATTAATTTTTCAAAGATTGCCAATGATATTTGAAAACGTTATGCTTGCCTCATCATTAAAAAGGACTTTAGTTGTAACTATAGTTGTCTATTGATTTTCCAGGTAGATAGGAATGAAACTTGTATCTCAGAGGACTTTCATAAATAAAACTAGCTTTGATATATAAGCTTATTATCATTCATTATTTTAATAAAAATAGAACAAGTTGATTAATTTCTAGTTTTCATAGCAATCTATATCCTTATTATTTCATATTTTTGTAGACTTCGGAAATTGGTTTATGTGAAAATTTTATTTCCGGAGCGTTAGAATAATAAAATTAATTTCTTTACTCTGCTTAATACTGTCGAGGACTTAAAGTTAAACTATCTGAATTAAAGTTCAGAATATTATATAAGGATGTACACACCAAATTATATCAAATTCTTCCTAATAAATAGCTCTAGTCACAAATACATCTACAACAGAAATGCCGTTAATAGTAAATTTTGTAGATTTTTCAGTGATACAAAGCACTGAGCTATTGATTCGTTGCTTCAAGCATTCCTGAAGTAAACAACTGATGAGCCTACTAAAATACCATTTAATATTTGTTGCAATCTCTCACTTTACATTTACATAGCATCAAATAATATTATTTTCAAAATATTTCTCATTGTAACATCATTTTCCGAATTGAAAATTGGTGAAAAAACTTAGTCTGGTAATGGAAGCTTTAAATTAAGCAGGAAAATAAATCTAAAAAAGTCTGCTTACATTAAGATGTGCATCACATCTTATACATTGAGCTATGGCGATTCTTTCCAACAAGCATTGCGATATCGTAAGCAATACGGAAAAGACATGTTCTTTCTAGTGCCATTGGAAGAAATGTAGCGTTGAAACTTATACGACTAAAGATATCGTTTCGAGTCTGTATGTCAAATAATTTACGACTATATGGAAACTACTTTCAAATTAGAACTGCATTATTTTCTGCTTGAATTTGGCTTAAAGTTTAAACTACTTCAATTCAAGTTGTGGTTTTTCCTAGTACAAAACATTGTTTTTCATCGAAAAACGATAATTTCGTCCACAGAACCAAACAGGCCTAAATGAAACTTATATTATTCTGTAAGTTCAAAAAAGTTCCATATTTGACTGCGTATCTATTAGTTTAAGATCTTATTTTAATTAATTAATTAATTGAATAAAAATAATAGTTAATTAACTGCTCTAGGAGTAATTTCAAAAGCGATTAACATGAATAAATCCCAACTAAGTTATCTGAAATCTGAATTAATAATGATTAACACTTGAAAGAAAAACTAACAATAATTAATACCATAATTAACTAATGATAATTTAAAAGATTAATTTTCAACATTAGGCGTTACAAAGCGACCATCATGCCAGTGTACCCATTACGAATTAATGATTCGGCTCTTTCGTCCCATATAAAGCATATGGAGGTAGCGATTTGTGGAAAAAAATCAATCATATTGGTACCCATTACTAATATCTTTCCTTTGTTGTCCCTGAAATAAAAACATAACAATATTATATTACTTGTAAGTTATCTTCAAATTTACTGTTCAATTTATAAATAATACCATAAATTTTTTGATTACTTCTTAACTTACAAACGTCATTTGAAAATCTAATAATAAGATGGTGACTTTGTAATATCCTAGTGGTAAAAGAGTGCAACAATTTCATGACACAACAACTATGAATAAATTTTAGCTGTACGTTTATTTATTTTATGAGGCACATTTAAAATTAATTTATTTAAAAAGTGTGCGTAGTATAAAATTACTAAATATACTCATAAGTCTAATTAGATGGTAATATTAAGTCGTCCATGGCCTTAATTTTTAAATAATTAAATAGTTTTAGAAATATTTTATTTGAATAACAAATTAATACAGTTTTCAGGTTTTTAATAAACAATTAAAATCATTTTTGTTTATTTGGAAATTTTAAAATATAAAACTTTTGTAGTAAGTGTCCACCAAATTAGAAAACTATATTTTGTCAAGAAAGAAAGTAACTACAAGTGTTCACTTTGTCAACAATTACTATAAAATTTATGAAATTTTTCCATGTGTACATATAAAAAATTTATGGGAAAAAGTTTGTGAATATTTTTGAGTAAGATTCAAAACATATATTACTTTATCATTTTGTGATTTCTTCTTGTCTACATTTCAACTTCAAAGGTAATAATAATTATTTCCTTTGCTTACTTTGAAGGGACTTCTTTTGGCCAGTAAAATTTTTTATTGGTCGTAAAAACATTGCCTTAAAAATTGATAGAACTTAGGATATATAACAATAGCATTAAGCTATTTAGTTAATGTTTTTTGATGCCTAATATTAAATAGATATTTTTTATACTAAAGCTTTTTTTGAAAACATAGCTTCCCTTAAAAGAGGGAAAGTTATTATGAAAAACTGAATAAAACATGTTTTCAGCTAAAGGTTTTATAAACTGTTAAGTCTTTGCGAATTAATTAAAACCAAAGTTTCTGAGTATGTATGTCAAGCCAAATATAACAAAAGATTGAAATATTCATTTGTAAAATTCTTCAAGGTATCATCTGACTGTAAACTGAATTGAAAAGAAGAATAAAATTTTGCATAGAGCAAGTGTGAAAAGCCACACAGTAAGCTTGGAAAGGTATTAAAAATAGTGAAAAAATAATTAATGGAAATAATTGGATGTTATGAGTGTAGCTAGAAAAACAAAAACTTTCTTTTAATATAATTGTTATACAGTTAATATGGGTAAATAACGGAAGAAAACTTATACCTATTTAAAAATGTATTTAGAATGCATGGGACCTTAGAAAAGTTTCAACAAAAGCTAAACCTTCAACTTTAAGTCCTATTATGGTAAGCCGTGGATGAATATAAAATTAATTAAATTACGCTTAGTTATATTCAAGACCAGATACAAAACAATTAATTTTCTTTTTAAAATCTTCCACATATGTGTTAAACTTAAACTTTAGTTTTTATATGTTTGTGTTTGCAATATTCGAAAGTCAGTGACCTGATTAATCTTAATATTTGAGAAAATCTTTCCAGAACGAAAAATAAACATCTGCTGACTTTTTATATATATAAATTTTTATATATGCTGGTAATAGAAAAATACACAATGATAAATTCATTAATGAATCATGCAAAAGGTAGTCAGGACAGCGACTTCTACGATCATTCTAGCATAAAAATCATTAATACTTTCTTCGCAAAATTCATTGATGAAAGATGCCTAATTTTCCTACAGGGTTAATATACACCTGAGATATTTGTCTCATAGAAAAAAAATTAATGGTTAAGTGGTGCTTTTAGTGAATTTTGATACCTAATTTTATAAGCTCAAGTAACCTTTTAAATACAATCTTTGATTATTTAATTGATGTTTATGTGCTTTATTAAAAAAATCTTCCGGAATCACTCATGCTCCCTATCAAGTTTTAGATTTTATTAATTTATTACAATAAAACTGCATAAAAAAGATAATCTAACTAGCTTACATTTCTTTCTTTTTCAGATAAATATTTGATGCAAATAAATCTTTATAAATATTTAAATTCTCCTTTTTCACGTTTGGAGAACCAACTGCCTAAGGTAGCAAATGAATTTTTAGCTTTTTGATTTTTTTTTAGACATCAAGTAAGAGGCTTAAAATTTTGTAAATTTAATCAATTCTTACTTATAGGTATACTATAAATTAACTTACGTGACCTAAACAGTTGGGGCCATTTTGGATTATATTTTTTATATGCAAAAGCAAAAGTTTTAGAAAATTCTAAATCCTTTGAAGAAAAATCTAGCACAAAAAAATAAACTGAAGTGAGATAGGTTTTTGTTTTTTTATTGAGTTTATTAAATACCCTTTTATGTATACTTAATATCCTTTTTGCGAGTTATATCTTCAATATTTAAGTTAAAAGTTTGTTGAATTTGTCAGTAACCTATTTTTCTTTTCCCTTTCATTTTCCATTTACTTTAAATACATTATTGAACTTTTTAGAGCTCAAGAACTTGTTATATATCTATAATAGAAAACAGAATAAGAACTGAAATACCAAACAGGTCAACCTAAGGAAAATTCTGGTACTCATTAAATAAATTTATTGCTCTTTTGACCCATCTTATTTACTCGTCGATTGTACATCTTAAGTATATTTTTTTTTAGTTTATTTAGAGCCTTTAGCAGGCTTCCTAACATTTTTTACGTGATTTTTATGCTTTAAGAGGTAAAAAACTTAAATTTTAAATACATGAAATTTCTCGAAAGTAGTATCAAAATATAAACAAGAAAATTCAATTTTGTAGGTAAAATATTTGTCACTTTTTTTTTTTGAAATGCAAAAACAACAATGTTGTTATGCAATGAAATGCTTGAATTCGTAGTAAAAGATTTATATATACGTAAAAAGCCGAGAATGTGTTGAGAATTGTTGTGGGCTTGAGTACTTTTCTCTTACACAAGAGCTTACCACCCCAAGTAAAAATTTTTCATTTGATTTTTTTCACATAAGTTATTTCAACGGATTTCTCCTAGAAAAATTATACATGCCTTAAAGTTGTAATCAATGAAGAGAGCTTAGTGCTATTTTTTTTTGCAAATGATCTATATATTTATTTATTTATTTTCTCAGTACTATTTTTTCAAACGCATTATAAAATTGAACTTCACAAACCACGAAAAATAAAAACAAAATATAACCTTCTACAGTCTGGACAAATTTGCTGTTTTCGTATGGTAAATTTTTGACATAATAAAAATGGCATAACAAAAATATTTGTTGTTCACTAAAGCAATTATATTGATCATATTCGTATTGATCATTGTAACTAATAGAAATTGACATCATTCCAAACCTATAATAAATGAACGTCTTAAAATTTTCCAGTTGGATGCCATTGTAAATTTACTTTGATACATAGAAAGCACACTGATAGTATTTTTTTTTTTTTTGTAATCAACAAAAAATAAATATACTTATTTGTTTTGTTAATATTATTCTCTCTAGCCCTAAATTTTCATAATTGCAGCTTCTATAAGAGTTCTATTAAATAAAGAAATTAAAAAATAAATTTAGGTAATTGAATTTTTATATAAAAGAAAAATAGGAAAACCTGATTTAAAGTTAAAGGCTATATTTTACACAAAAACAAAAAATCAAAACATAAACAAAAATTTAGATATGGTATCCTTAAGATAGAAATGATATCCTAAATATATCATAGGTGTCCTTTTTAGTGTTTTAATATATGTAAGTTTTAAAATGTTTAATTCCCTTGAGTCTTATATCTACGTCTCTTGTGTATATTAGTAATAGTTTTTTTATTTTAAGTATTTTTTCTCGGACATTCTTTTTAATTTTTTGTTTTTGTTTTTTTTACGATGAAATTTTATATACTTTCCACCCCTCGTGTTTACTCCAAATATTTTAAGATATGCATTTATATCGGTGTCTTATAATTTATTGCACAAAAGTAAAAACTAATATTCAACTGAAATTTCAATTTATATTTTATTATAGAGTCAAGTTGGTACTGCCATGTCTCACTTTTTGTTTTGAGTCTTGTTATTTTTAATTATAGCCACGGTTTTTTTTTTAATAATGACCACAGAACTATTACAAGAAAATAAAACTTTTATAATATTTTAAGGCACTGAATATCATAAAAAAATTTTTTCGTCAAAAAATGCAATTTTATTTATAGCAAATCATTTTAAAATATATTTTGAGCTATACAAGTTTCTGAATAAATATTTATTTTTGTTTATTATTTTACTTTATTTTATATTTTATAAAATATGTGTTGAATAACCATCAAAAGATGATCCATGAGAGGATGATCCATGCGATGATACAACAGATGTAACTGGTGCAATCCCTTCATTTGTAACTTGACTATGTCCTCCCAAATGATCATATTGTGCTATTAAAAGAAAAATTATTGTATAAAATTTTACTATTAAAATTTTCATTTAAATATAATTTACCTTTGATCTGTCTTTGAGCTTCTTCTGCCTCAGCTGGATTATTATATTTTATAATATGAACTTCTGGTCTACTTGGCTCAGTTGGTGGTGGTGAAACAATATCACTAATTGATAAATCACCTGGTTTTTGGCTCAATAAATAAATTGCAGTCTTTTCTTTAACTGGTGCATATTCAGCAGTAATTTCAGCATGATGTCCTTGATGTGATGGTGATTTAATAAATATAACACGATAATGAACTTGTGGATGTCCGATTTTGAAATGTTTTTTAATTGTTTTGTGTGGTACATTAGGAGCTGAATGAATATAAAAATGTTTTGATACAATTGGTTCATCATGATGCCCATGTAATGATCTATCATTTAATTCAGCTGTTTCATATCCTTGTATATAACCATCTAAAAGACCACCATTAACTAATTCAGCATTATTAATACGACCACCATTATAATTATATCCTAATCCTTCAGGACGTCCAAGAACTGCTACCACCAAACCAAATAGAATCTTTAAAAAGATATATATCTTATTTAATATTTTTATAATCAGGACGAATTGAAGAAATTTTTAACAACCAAAAACAAAAATCAAAAACTTACAATCAGAGACTTCATTGTTAACAAAGCTACGTCTAAACGTGATCTACTTTATTATTCGCTTTTACATCTTTTTATATAAAATATATTTAATAATATTCCATTTGACCTTATTTAGCTGTTTTGTTTTTTTTTTGTATTTCTCACTCATTTGCCCTTAAACTTTTTGTTATGGTTCAATCAAAACACTTACATTCACCACATTAAAACTCATCATATTTGTGCTTCCTGGTATGACATCGTTTTTTAAAATATGATATGGTTAATCTATACCCAAAATTATTATTTGATCAGGAAAAATACTTTATATATAAGCAATGTTTTTTATATGGATATTTATATATACATATGTATATATTTTTCGGAAATTTAATGGATCTATGGTGTATCATGTGTTATTGATTATGTTACTAATGAAATCAATTTATTAATTAATTATTTAATTTAATGCAAATGTCAACCTAAACACCTGAGAAAGTCAACTATTTAAACAAAGTTACAAAGTTGCATTTTTAAGCATAAATTAAAAATTATGAATGACAAATTTGAACAAATTATTTCGTGGTCAGAATATTTATTCATCAATAAAATAACAATATATCCAAATGGTAACATATTTTGGAAAATTTATGCATTTTAATTATTTTAAAGACAAAATTAAGATATATTCCTACTGTGAATGGGAATTTGGAATATTAATTTTGCTTTAGTTTTTTAATATGGACTATAATTTTTGATTTTAATGTTTCTTTATTTCCTTAATTTGTTTATCTAGATCAATAATTATTTATATTTTGAAAAATATTTAACCAAATAATAAATATGGCTTAAATTTAGGAGAATGTAGAAACGAACAAAATAAACTCAGCAAAGAAGCTAAAATAGTGGAAAAATATTCATTCTAAAGATTGATAGAGCGCAGAAATCACTTTTGGAAAAGGAACTAAAATTTGTAATTTCTGCAAATGATGGCGAATTTGTTAAAGCGGATTATAATCAAATTCTTTTTATTTATTGCTCCAGTATGAAGTATTCAATTGCATTCATTAATTATAAAATGGTGGACTTTCAAAGAAAAAAAAATTCCAAAAGTATTTTTGAAAATTGGTAATAAAACTTTTGAAATTCGTAAGAAAATCAATCATTATTGTGCTTTATAATTTTAGGTAAATCGGTCTTAAGAATTTTTCTTTAAAAAATTTTGTTTCAAGGAACTAGTCTAAAGTTACAACAAAAAACCAGGGAGCCAATGATATTCATTGAATGCTTTTCAGAAATTTATGTGCCATATTCTGTTAATTCTTCAAAAGAAGGTTTGAAATTATTACAGTATAAATAAATGCAAAAAATATTGTTTTTTAGAAATTCTTATACGAGAATACCCCCTTAACTAATATACAGGTAATATTTCCATCCCTTTTGTATTATATATTATATATGTTAAAAAAACTTTTTAACCAAGTATTTTATAAATATTTTGATGAAAATATTTTATCTGAACTAAGTTTAAAACTGGGTTTTTAGAGCAAAAAAATGGTATTTTATGGCATTCATTTGAACTTTGGTGTGACATCATTTACGTGAAATTAAATTAGTTTATTTCCTAACAAAATCATGTATAGTCTGAAATCTGCTGCCTTTGAAATTTTATTAATATTTTTGTAAAAAAAGGGCGTAATTTTTTATTAGAAGAAATCAAATTGTCAAGTTAAAGCTACGTATTTTGTACAAAATAAATTAAATAGATTCCTCTAAAGTCTTTGAAATGAGCTACGAGAAATAATGGTTACCATTTTTGAGTTATTTTGTTATTTACTTACTTTTTATGCATTAATAGATTCTAAAAAATATAATTTCTATTAAATTTAACTGTACATTCTGGATAAAATATAAAAAAAATCGAGACACAAATATAAATATTTAGGTTCAAGGCTATGAAGTTGCTTTTAAACTTTGAAAACTTTGCTAAAATAAAGATTTCTTTTGGTTTTAAGTTAAATTAGCTATGGGTACTAGTATAATTGTATAGACTTTTCCTTCTTGGAAATATATTACTTAACATGTAGAAATGTTATCTGCTGTAATAGGGCAATAATACCATTATAGCGAATTTATTGAAATGTTTGAATCGTGAGAATAATTAAAAAGGACTTATTAATTCTGTTCACTTTAATAGGAAAAATGTTTTTCCAGAAAATTTAGTTTTCATGTATTGTGGCACGTATCGCTTATAGTCTAGGATTTAATCTTTAAATTTTTATTTCTCTCTTTTATTAATTGAATTAATTGAACAGACAACTAAAACAAATTAAAATTAAAAAAAAAAAAACTAATTAAATAACTAAGAATATGTGAAGCAAGTACACCATTCAAAGCCTACTTGATATATAATCTTTGTCAAAACTACTGTGGTATAATTTATAAATAATAATAAATAAAAATATAGCTTAAAATTTAAATAATTTAAATTATGTATACCCACAGTATCCATATGCTTTATCCATTGATTTTTCTTAAATAAAATTTCTATAAAACTGTTTTTAGAAATGATAAGCTTAGCAAAACTTCGTGTCAAAGTTTTCAATTTTTTTTATCTATGTTTAAAGTTCCTTGAACTTACTGGTTAAAAAAACTTTAAATGGGATAAATCTCTATCAACTAAAAACAAAAATTTCTCCAAGTATTTTTTGTATTTTTATTGAAATTTTGTTTTTATTTCCCAATTTGATCAAATGCTAATTTTAGCACTCACATTAAAACACTGAAGCTTTCTCTTTTTTCTATTATACATAGATACAATTGGTTTTTATGGACTAAAGCAAAAATGATTTCCAGCTAGTTAAAGCTATTAACGAGTTTTTCGAAATTCAGCGATTTCATCAATACTTGACACTAAGACATTTACATTTGTAAGATATTCGATTAAAAGCTAATTATCCTGCTAATATAATGTAATTCGTTTAACATTACATTTTAGCATAATAATCTGATGATAATTATTTCAAATAAAAGAAAATTTTATTATTTAATTCCGATAGAACTTCATATGAAAACTACAATCTAATTTAAGTACATTATATTTGATACTATTTTTAATACTCCTCTAAACATTGGTTAAATTCAAATTAGTTTCGCAGATTACAATTTTTCATGTTTAAACTAATAGTATTATAACTTTTTTTGTATTTCCTTATGAAATTTGTAATTATTTTACCTAAAATAAATCAAAAACTTATGTTATAAAGATAACTTTGCTTATAACTTACAAATTTTATATATTTATGGATACTTCAACTTCATATATTACTTTTACTTAAATCTTTTGATACACAAAAATGGAATCTTTATAATAACAAAATTTATTAACAAATTTTCAAACAAAATAAAAACAAAAACAAATTTTGCTCAATAAGCTGAATTTTCTATATCCCTTACCCAAAAATTTCAAATTTATTTAATTTGACTTCTTGAAAATAATTTTTCGTATTATCGACCTTAACAAAAACTTTTAAAATTTCAAGTTTTTTTCTTTTTATTTTGATAAGTTTGGGGTTTATCAACTAAAAAGTACTTGAAAACTTCAAAGTGATTCATTTTTGCTAAAGACGCACAAAAAATACTCTTGATCGATACTAGAAAAAGGTAATTTTTTTTAACAATAAAATCAAGCTTAACATATATTTGGGTATTAAGTTTAAACATAGTCTAGGGCCATTTAACCTGAAATGCAAAATGTAGCCCTTCGTTACTTTGTTTTTTACAGCTTTTTTTACAGCTTCATTTTGTTTTTAATGTTGTTTTTTTTTTGTTTCTTGCAAACAGGCGTAATAGCAAAACCACCTCAAGGTGAAAATAGATGGCAAAAAAATTTCGCATTGAGAATTCTTTAAAGAGAAAATGTGATTTCAAATATTAGACTTTTTTGAACTTTTACTACAAATCAACCTTATTTAAAAACTTTTACGATTAAACAGTTAGAACTGCAACAAGTCTTCAGGACAAACTCTGAATTATTTTTCGTTGTTCGATAGATATTTTCCTTTAATATAATTTTTCGTAACAGACTTGGTTAAATCTCTAAAGTTTAGTCCTTGTAGACGATAAAGATAATCAAAACTAAGCCCAAAAGAATGTCAATAGAGTTTAAGTTAATTCTGTCTTATCATATATATATATGTATTTAGCGTAATATCTTGTATTATATAAGAAAAGAAAGAAAAAAAAACTTTACAGTATATTTCGAAAATTTTCCTAAATTTACAACAAAGCAGTAGTTTAGCAAACAAAATTTGAGTTTTAAGCTTTGAACTTACTTTAATACTGCAAAAATAAATACAAAAGATTTTTCAATTATTTGAAAAGTGTTTCTTGTTGTTTTTTTTATTACAAGTAATGATGGAAATAATCCTTACTTTTATATAGTTTTTAATTTTTTTTTGTATTTCTTTCTCATATTAAACCCTTAATGGTTTTGATAAGAATGTATGAAAATTTTTAATTTTACTGTCATTTTAGCAAATAAACTACTAATTTATGCATTAGTTAAAAATAATAATCATGCATACGAGTATGTGATATGGATTCAATATATTTGGTTTTGAATAAATCTTCTCACTCAATTTCGATTTCTGCCAATCTGGGACCTAAAATAAATTGAAAACGGATTTTGAAAATATTCAAGGTATATTGCTAAATCATTTTGTATTCAAAAAGTATAATAGAGCACGTAGCATCAAAATATCCAAAGAGTAAACAATTTTATTTTGTATTTTTTGAATTTTTTTATTTTTTTTACTGATAATGCGTTTTTTTCGAACTGTCAAACAGATTTTCAGCTATCTAGAAATTAAATCTAACCACTTTTAAAATATTCGATATCCAAGTTTATCACAGCTTTAAATAAAATCCCTTCTGATGGACATTAATCATTGAAACCTACTAGCTGGAAGCAAAAAAGATAAAAAAAGAAAAACTGCAAAGTATTACGCAAGGGTGCACCACACGGTAAAAGTCATATATTATTCTTCTTAAACGGCTAACCAATTCAGGAGTCCTATCTGTGCTTCACATAAGCTCCCTTGAGAATATTTGGCCTTTTTGGCTGAAAAAAATATTTTTATGTATATATACAATACGTATATATTTTGTATGAAAACGATTCGTAGTAAATATTTTTTTTGGTTTGTGGTACAAATGTAAAGGTACAAATATGGTTTCCTCTTTCAAACAAATTTATTTGAGTGGCTTAACATATGAATCAAAATACATAAATAAATAATATAACCAAAATTTCATAGAGTGAAAAGTTTAACATAAATTATAGATTTTATTATGTGGATTTGAAAAATATGCCGGAAAGCAAAACATGAACATGATTTTGAATTTAATATTCGAAGTTTATAAGGAAAAGTTTTCTGAAGAGTATTTGCTCGTTTTTATTTTTAGAAAAAAAATAAAAATATATATGAAAAAGTTTTTAATAGATTAGCAGAACGATGTGTTTATAAGCTTAGTTGTGAAAATCACCTTCATTAATTTAGAATAACTGCCAGAAGAAGAAGAATTAATGAAAGAATAAAAATTGAAGTTATTGTTAATAAGAATTAATCTTGTACTTGGACATTTTTACCTCTTAATTCGGAATAATATAGCAATATAAAATATGTTGCGAAATATCTTCAAGATCAGTAAATGAAAAACTCCATTATTTTTTTTTCAAAACTGGGTTTTATTGTTTTATAAAATTTTACCAAATAGACCCATATTTAGTCTAACACTTTTTATATAAAAATGTATCTCTCTCTTTTTCCAATAATGCCATCTTTTTTTACATAGATTTATTTTTATCTTTGAATAAAAAACAGTGATCACGGACCAGAATTTTAATTTAAAGTTAAACAGCCTGCTTTGTTTCGATTGACCGACTTGCTCCTTATATTTTTTTGCTTGATTTTGCGTTTTAAATGATCAAATAGAGTTTTAAGCGATGTCAAATTATTTAAGGTTCTATCTACATTTAAATAACTCGTGAGAAAGTTTTTTTATTGAGATCTTTATAAGATTTGGTTGAGGAACTAAAAGTCTGATATACTTTCCTTAAATTAAGCTTTTTAAATAAAATATTCAAACAGGCAATTAATTTATATTAAGAGCTAGTTACTAGTTTGCTGTGTTAGTATCAGGCTGTATAGAATTTGCAGGGCATATTTATCATAATGAAATATGTGTTCTAAAGGAATTTGTAAATGGATTCGTATATTCATAATTTGACATCGAACTGTTTCGGATATTATCTTGAAAATAATATGATACAGCAAATGATCTACAATTAGAATCGTCTGTTTATATTTATACGTCTGGAAAAACAATGATTTTAAAATTGATACTCAAATGTGAATACAATCTCATGTTTATTTTATATGAAAGAAAAATTTAAAAAATAATAATCAAATAAAAATAAAAATTATTGCCGTAAAAATGTACTCATAAGTGCGGAAATAACTATTTTATTAACATTAAAGCTCATTTTCTTAGAAAAAAGAACTCTAACAAAAAATTTTTTCTAGTTATCTGTTGTGTTTTACTGACCAAATATTTGTGTTTTCTTAAAAAGGAAACATAACACTTAAAAAAACACTCACAACTTTTAAAATATATCCCAGTAGGGCTATAACTTATCACTTAGTTTTTAATGTATATATTCATACGTGAATTATGTTTAAAAGTTCTCGTATGAAACATTCATTAATGCAGCATGATATTTAATATTTCATATTTCATCATATTTTCATCTAGAAAGTCGTCATTACGTCGAATTTTACGCCCATTTATTAACCAATTAGGCACAATACCAATCTTTTTTTTTATATTAAGCCTTTTTTATGCTGAACGTCAAAATTCATGGCATTGAATGCTAGTGAAGTTGAAGAATAATATGCAAGCTTGCTGCTAAATAAAAATAAGTCCCTATTAAATCTTAAATCTTAAATTCCTATTAAACCTTATGTACATGTTTTTACCAAATTATCTGTGAGACTCCATTGAGTTAAAATTCTTATAAGTAAATTTCTTCTTTCAAATTTTTAACCAAAAAAAAAAAGTTTTGTTACCCACGTGTTTCTTTGTTGATTTTAGACTTTAATTCATGAATTACGATATAAATTTCACCTTAGGGATAATCTATCTTAAATAAATTTATTCTATTCACAGAGACAATATGCATACAAGATTAATGATATAAATCTATGACAAATGAAACCATATTTTAAGAGTATTGTCTTTTGTTGTTCTTAATATACGCATGATTGGTAGACACATATATAACCAAAGTAAGCTCAAAATTCTAATTCAGGGATATTCAGTCTATGAATTATCTTATGTTTTTGTGTTATTTTTAAAAACAAGTAAAAAAAATTGTGGTTAGCATTCAATTTAAAATTTTTAAATCAAATTAAAATTACTTTAGTTTCGAAATAAAAAAGTTGATATAAACTGTGAAATTTGATAAGTACTTTTAGGCACGCATTTTATTATCCCAGTGGCTTAGATAGCTTTATCCAATGTTAAGGGGGCGATAAGATTTGGTTCGTCAACTTTCTTAGCCATGTTATCTTTTTTTTAATTTCTACTACTACATTAAGGGGATGATTGACCTTATGATCAACCACACTGTGATACCCAAAAATTGGAGGTAGTAGTAGCAATGGTTGCTATTCTGTTTTTTCCATTAAAAAATCAATAAAAAATAGATTGGAAATAAGACATTGAAATTTACCAATTGTTTTCTATTAACTTAAAATTTCATTATCATTAAATTTTAAAGTAAACAACTTAAAGGTGTTAAAAAATATATTTTTTCATAAAAAATCTAGTTCTCGATAAGTAATAACTTTCAATATAAATTTGGTCAAGTATTCCATTGAATTATTACCGTAAAATTAAAAAGAAAATTTGAGATGCTGTTTTATGCTAAATTTTTCATAATTTATTGCTTAAAACTTTAGTTTGTATAGATCTAGTATTTTATACTTACTGAAGAATTATGTTCTGTGCAAAAATATAACTATTTATCTTAATTTGATAGCTAAAGCGATTTTATGTAAAATTTAATTAAAAGATAATTTCTAAAAATTATGATAAAACTAATGTTTAACTTTTTACATAAAAGATATTATGTGTCTTAAGGGCACGTATAAATTATTTACAGATAGTTTATTTATATTATTTATATACTAATTATATACTATATTTTAAGAATTTGAATTATTACTTTTAAAAACAGTTTTGAAAATTATTTCAATAGCAAAAACAAGTTTTTAAATTTTTGATGAATATAAAATTTTAGAATTTTGAATGGGGTTCAGTGTTTCAGAGGATCTATAAAATATTCCTCTAATTTTTCATGATAAACAGAATAAAAATCTCTAATAGTTTTATCGCATTTTCCTCAAAACTATATTTTTTAAGTTATGTGCCACGATTTTTTAAAAATAATTAATCGATATTTTCAAATTTTGAACATTTTTGTCAATATAAGATTGACAAGTACTTGAATTTTTTTATTTATCTAAATAATTTTTATTGGGTGGAAATTATACCAAAAAGTGGTTCTTATTGTACACAACCAGACCAGAAATTTATTTTTATTTTCTTTAAGTTTATGCTTTACTAATAGGCATCATTACACTTTTTAACTTTACATGCAGTTATCAAAGGTTATACAAAGGTTATTACTTTATTAAAATTTTATCACTTCTTATTATACATAAAGAAAATCACCCACTTGGTTCATTTAAAATTAGTAACACTATTCATAATTTTGGGTAGTGTTACTAATTTTGAATAACTCAAAAGGAGTTGAGCATTTCTTTCTTTTTCACTTTTTTCAAACAAAATTACGTATGTCACTCTGGTAATATTCAAATAGTGCCTATACCGATTTATAGCTGTTGTTGTTGTAGCTGAAAATTTGTCATCCCAAGTAGAAGTTTGAGCAATAAACACAAAATTTAGAGATTAATATATGTCTTACGATTAGTTACAGCCGGATTAAAACAAATTATTGCACAGCTTGTTGCATTAGGAATAATAGAGGAACAATTGTACAGGAAAAGTGAAATTAGGATATTTAAAAAGCCTAGAAATTTTAATAGAAATATTTAATTTAGTTTAATCTTTAAGTATTAAATTCTTGTGAAATCTAGGTAAACTTTGCTTTGCGTGTAAGTGTGTCCAACATAATAATTTGGTCTAATTTTTTCATAATTATCTCATAGCTATTTTGGGTATGTTAATCATAGATTTTAATTTTAATTTATCCACCACCTTGTTGTTTATAATTTATATATTTTGCTTATATTGATCTCTGACTTTCAGGTGAGACCTAACTTCTTATGCATTAATATCATGCGTGACAGTCACCATGACTCTAGTAAACTAATAAGAATCATAATTATCGGTGAATCACATTGCAAAAAGGATGGATTCATCTTATGGAACAGTTTTTTGTTATTTAAAATCTCCGGAGTAGTTGAAACCATAACAATTAACAAATCAGTGTATGTGAACTGAGTGGTAGGTTTATTAAAAATCTCTATTAAATTTAAAAGTGCATCAATTTGGTAATTTGGACCAAAAGTCACAAAGTTACATATGTGACGCAGGTAACAATATTTCGGACCTAAGTCTGAATAAAGTAACAAAAGACGTAAAAAAAGAACGGGGAAAAATTCAGGATTGAGAAGCGAAAATAACAGCTTTAATATTCTAATATAACAATCTTGTACTGGAAAATGACAATCTAAAAAAAACCTAGCTGGAAAATCTAATACGGAACCCAAAGAAAACAAAGAGAATCATCAACAGAGAAATAGATTTATTTCTTTAGGTAATGAAGATGATTAAATGTCCGTAGACATTATAGACATTATGGTGAAGTATCGTCTCTTCCCCTGAAAAACAAAAAAACGAGGTAAGTGAAAATTTGGATATTTTTAACAAACCAAGAGAAGCAAACTTTAAAAAAGGACAAGCGCAGAAAGTAAGCTTAAGCGTAAGCATACAAAAGTCCAAAGGACAGGATATTAGTAATAAAGTTAGCCTTACGGAAGAGATGCCACCTATGGTGCCAACGCCAAAGATACTGTTCAATTAATTAGGTCAAAATTAGGTATTAAAGACTTCGACTGATTTTAACTTATTTCGTGCCTTACAAAATCATTTACTGGGAAAAATATTTAATTCTACACAGGATGAAGAAAGAGATTTTATTTATAGCCTAAAGTTTCCTGTTTCTCTTGTTTTCAAAATATCCTTTTAAATTCATTTTCATACAATTTTATAAATATATATTTGAAATATTTCAAACATACATTTTTGGAACTCTTCACTAACATTAAAATTGTCTTAAAGTGTTTTCTAGGGAACACAAAATGCAGTAAAAATATGTTGAAAATTGTAGTTTTCATTTCAAGATTTTCCAAACTTTTATGAATGAAAATAAAGAAGAAAATTATAATATTCCAAAAAAAATCACTGGAAATTCTTTTAGAATTGATGCAGAAAAGAAACAAAGAAAATTGATGTTTTTTATTTTTTGATTTAATTTTTTTATTAAAATTTCTCTTATTAGTCATTCTCAGTCAAAAAGACTTAACATTATAACTAATTTCAACTTCAAAGTATTTTTTTTGCGTGGTAATTAAAAATTTTCCAAGGAAAAATAATTAGCCTCTAGAAATAATACTTGTGTCAGTAATCTATAGTGCAAAAAAAACAAAAAAATATAAATTCATAAAAGTAGAACAAATCTTGCTTGTAGCTAAAGCTATTTTCCCCATAAAAAAATGAATTGAATAAAAAGTATGCCCTGCTGATGATTAACTCATTGAAACTTAATGGTAATATAAAATAAAAACTGCTTCAAGTTTTATAAATGAAGTACCGAACTATAAAAACTTTGAAAGTATTCATCATTCTAGTTCTTATCCGTCGTTGAAATGTTGTAAGAGTTCTATGATAATAATTTTTTGTTTCTGATTTTTAAATTTTGTTGCTATTGAAATATTAAAATTATAAAATCAATATAGTAAAAATGGAATTACATTAAACTTATCGTAGTAGGACATAATTAGTTTCGATTATCTGCTATGTAGTAAACATTGAAAAAAAAAAGTAAATATTTAAGGTAAGTTTTGGTTTTGAGTTGTAATACTCCTACTCATCCTATTTGCATCCTTATATTATGTTATCTATACCCTACAAAATCAAGTATGAATGATACACTAAGCAACAATTTAAGGAATAAATGTCATTGAACATCTCTAGGGACTTTAAAGCTTCTAAGGTTCTAGTTCAATCCTTATAAAAGTTACATACATCAAAATTGGCATTATTCAATACTTTTTTCAACATGATTAGTTATTAAGAGCAAAATTCAAATGAATGACATCAAGCAACGGCTTAGTTGCTTTTTTGGTGTGTATTACATCTTAATAGAAAAATCTTGGGTATGTCAGAATTATAAAGTTAAAAAATATTCAAGAGACAGCATAAATAGCATAATGGAAGGTAGATATAATTTATATAATAACAGTACTTTAGTTTGACCAGAACATATCGCACTGCCAGGTAAATATATCAAAACAATTCAATAAAAACAATTTTTTTAAGGTAAACTTTTGTTTTTCATAAAAAGAACACACACCTTTGTAAAATGTTATACTATTTTTCTATTTAAAAAAATTGAAGCTTTTTATATGTCTGTAGAAAACTTGCTACACTTACCCCACGATTATATTTACCAAATTTGAAAATTGACATAAAATTATACAATTCCAACTATAAAGAAACTCAAAAGGACAATTTCAAATTAGAAAGTTTTTACCCATTTTCATAGATATTAGTCAAAACATCTATAAGGATTTAGAATATCTTTTGTTACTTAAATCCAGATGGCTTTTGCTTTACAAATGATTATTGAATTTACAATTCAAATTTTATTCTGAGAATCTTGTTATCTAGTATAACAATAAATTTATGCTCAAAATCTGTACATAATTTTTATAATTGATTATATCAATGCTTCAAGGTCTTTATCAATATATACTTCAATCATATATTACAATAATTTCGAATTGTATTTAAAATATTTTTCAAAAAACAAGGGAAAATGAAAATTACGCTTCCTTGTAAAAGTTTTTGTGTTGATTGTTAGTAACAATAAGTGTAAAAATTAAATTATAATTTAAAACCAGGTTTTATTATAAAATATTCCTATGGAAATTTTAATAGCTCGTTTGGATTTCTGTCTGAGGACTTCCTTGTTTTATTTACCAAAAACTTTTCTTTTGAACTGTTACACAGACATAGATGTCTAGTTTTTTCCTGGCAGGAAAGGGACAAATGATTTTAAAGAGAAGACACAAATTAATATTAAAAGCATCGTTTTGATCTTGTGTTATGTATACAACTAAAAATGAAACACATTTATTAATAATATGTTCATTCCATTATAGTTTTTACATTTTACTTTCAATTTCGATATATTCTACGAACCGATAAAATTGATAATTCTTAATATCTTAATATCATGAATATCGTAACAAAGACATAAATTGATAAATTTTGTTATATATAATATATATGCATCTGTTCAAGACTTATATTTAGTTGGTTAAGCCAAAGTCTATAAATTCTGTAAGTATGCAATTGACTTTTCACCCTTATTAACCTTCAAGCTTTGTTCAGCTAAGCTTCTGCTTTCTATAGTAAAAGAGATGAGTTTTCTGAAACAATTGTATTCATTGTCTATGGCTATTATGTTGTCTAGAGCCTTATCTTTCTTTAACTTTCTCTTACTTTTTTGTGTTTGTCTTTTGGAGTTAACTAATTTTTTTTATTGCAAAATTTCTTAGAATACTCCAATTGCTCTGGATGAGGATATATTATAATGCATGCAGAAAAAAAGATATTTTTAGATAATATGTACTTTAATATTATTAAATAAGACATGACATGAAGGTTTACATTTGATTGTATGTAGAAAGGATTAATATTAAATGAATGGATAAAAATGCTTTTAATAAGCTGTATAGGTCTTGATAAAGCATCTTCTTAGCATGGTAAAAATGATTTATATCAAGCTTGATCTTATATCCAAAGACAGTAAGGAATGCAAAGGATGAACCCATTAACGAACATATCATTTTAATTATTTGAGATGCTCCTGTGTTTTTCTATGTTCACTGAATTCAGTAATACTAATGGTTGCAGATCTGAGCAAAATTACATCATTTCTCTCATACGTAAAGTGGAAATTATTAAGTAAATAAATAAATTAATTTTGTTGCCAGCTTAAAATTTTCTTATAATTATTAAAATAATATTTTTTGTAATATAGAAATGTATTTTAATGTATTTTTTTGTATTTGCTTTAATCAAATCAAACTTATGATAATTTTTAATGTAAATACGTCAATGCTTCTGCTACCTGTAAAACTTTACAAAAACTTGCTTAATTGGACTCTATTCTCATGGTCTTCAAGAATTTTTGGGCTGACGTCCTTTAGGATTTCTAAAAGTATACTTCAAGGGAAATGAGTGCTGGAATTTTTAAAGTAATTCATATATATCAGTGGATGCATATTTCCCTTTAAAAAGGTGCTTTAATTTTGTAGAGGATTTGTAAGCCTAGTTGTATTTTGTGATTTAAACTTAATATAAAATAAATGGTTCAAGTAGTGAACAATTTCAAACTACTTCGAATTCACCAGAAATATTTGCTATGCTATTTGTTTGGTGGAATTTTAAGGGGATTGTTTTTTTGAGCTTCTATAGGAAAATACCAGAATTACCTATGAAACACTGTGATCAACTGGAAAAATTGAATGATTCACTCAAACAGGAAAGGCCAGAATTGATCAATAGAAGAGGTATAAAGCTTACCACGATAATGCGAGACCTCACAAAAAGCTTTTACAATGGGATGGATACTCACCATATTTTACAGATTTGGTGCCTTTAAAGGATTACTTGTTCCGGTGTCTACAAAAATTTTTGGACAGGAAAACCTTCACATCAAATCAGGGCGTCAAATATCACTTGGACTTATATTAATCTCAATTCTCAATTTCTTAATAATAATGACATGAAGTATTCTATAGCACAATACATTACGTGAAATTCCGTACAGATTTAAAACTTAAAGGTTTTCGTATATTTCATGCATGTTATTTTTTTTTTTTTGGTTTAATTTTAATTACTATATTACTATATAATAATATCCTGTTTTTTAAATTTAACAAAATATTAGAAATTTTCGCATATCGTAAGCAAACATTAATTAGGTCAGATCCTGAAAATCCATATCCCTTAGGATTCTCATATTCCGTCTTGCTACGTCTATGATATGTAAAGTTATAATTTTTCTTAAGAACTTAAATTAGAATGTACCGATATAAATTCAGTTGTATTTGTGGTGTAATAAGATCACTTTTTTTTTACAAAAGAAACTTGCAGTTTTTCAAAGAATCGAGTGAAAATATAAAATATTGTTCATATATGCATGTAGTAAAACTACAATCAAATCATCCTTGAAATTATATTACTTAGATTTATAGATTTGCCCTTTTTTGTAACAACTAAAAATTTTGCTCTTTCCTTGTAAAAAAAACTGTGTTACTTATATACCGTTTAATTACTAAGATTTTCTTTTACTGTGGTAAAAATGGATTCGCCTTAGTGATTAATGACAATTAACAGCTTTAAAGTAATTAGAACAAAAAAATTCATTTACATATCAAGATGTAAATGGTAATATTGACAATTTTTCTTAATATCATTAAAGTAATATAAAAATAAATTTAACACAACAATATTTTTTATGATTATATACACAATAAAAACAATATTAATAACAATTAAAAAAAACATGTTTGGTCACATCTGCATTGAAAGTAGTTAAATTATCCTTTGTATAGTAAAATGAAAGGCCTTTCACCATCTTGAAACAATAAAATTTTATGGACATAACGAAAAAAAGGTTCAGCCAGAAGCTTCTTAAGATTAAGTCTACTTTCTAATTTCAATCTGGTATTATATACAATTTTATTGAAGTAAAGGTAGGCAGTATTTGGTTTTTATGCAAATTAAAATCATACAATGAATATGGGTCAAATACAAGCTTAAATATCTCAGGATTTAAAGAGCTTATATAAACAATGTCTTATCTACAAATCTAAATAAAATGTACAATATTGTCGAAGTTTTTTTCTTGTCTAGAAAATTGATTGCCTACCTTACGGGTCTTATTTTGAAGTATCCCATTAACTGTAAAGTTTATTTAAACCAAATATATTAGGTAATAAGCCATTCTGATAGAAAAGGAAAATTAAAAAGCTATTATTAAGAACTAAATTAGGTTAGACGACCCATTAGCAGGATACATTTTTAGATAACAACGGAACACGTGCTTTAAACGATGCAAAGATGCAAAAAAAAAAGAGTGATAGCCTTAATCAATCATATTTCAGATTTTTTAATAGAATGGGGATTACCAAACAATCTCTAGTTTATAGCATTTTAATTAGGGTATAAAAGATATCATTTTGTAGACTGAAAATTGATTAACAGACACAGTTAATCTCGTAAATTTTTTATATTAGAAAATATTTAAATTTTATACCTTAAATAGTTATAAACTTCTACAAACGAAAGAAACATCATAAAAATTTAAGTGTTTAAAACTAATATTAAAGATTTTTAAAAGAATTATATGTGCAGCTCACATTTAATAGTCATTAAAAAAATTTTTTTTTATTTAACTTAAAATAATCAATAACTTAAAATCAGACATAAATTCCTGTTATATTTAGGATTTCATAAGTTTAGTAATTTGTAAAAATGAGTGCTTTTAGAAAATTTCTAATTTTGCTGATAAGGAAAACGCATGAAAATAATTTTAAATAAATTAAAGAAATAAAGGTCTTCAAGAACTTCAACATATGAGTTTGATGCATATTATTTTATTATGTATAAAATTTAATTTAGGTTTTGTGTGGAAAAATATTTAATCTCATACTTTTATAGTTTGTGGCTAGATTAGATATCTTTATCTCTTAAAAATCTATAATTTTTTGTTATTTTAAAGAGTATTTTGCTTCATATTTACAGTGAAACTAAACCAAACTTTCCAAATAAATCAATACCAACTGTGAAAATTCTCTTTAAATTCGATGAAACCCTTCGTACTACATATATCTGCGAAACGCGATAGAAACTTTTGTCTTCTACTTTGATTTTTTCTTTATATTTTCGTTTTTTCTCAAATATTTTTAGAAATTTCAATACTTAATACTACTTAACACTCAATACATATGATTTAGTTTTTAATTATTAATTAAAAGCTATTCCCCTGACTTTGGAAGCCTTGCGTATTAATATATAGATTATAGTTGTGTATCGCTTTTATAATTTTATGCTGTAGTTAAATACTTCAACCTCTGCAAAATCAAACAAAATTATGACACGTATTATGAAGATTTTTTTTGAAATATATTAAAGTATATTAAAGTATAAAGTAGATTCTACTTTTGCGAATTTCGTGAAAGGTATACTTATAAGCAATTTTTTCTAATTAGAGCCATGAAAAATCATGTTCAAAATAATTGTAAAAATAATTTCTTATTTTGATTGAAAAAACATGTTGTGAAAATAAAGTGAGAATTAAAAAATGAACTCATTAAAAGGGAACTTTCAATAATTTTTCCCATATATAGCTCCGTCGGTCAGTATAAATATCGCTACTAAAACTTATTAAAACCACCCACAGAAAATTTAGATATCCATAACAGATTAAATTGAATTGAAAAAATTTAAGTGGCTTATCTCTTTGAACTAATGTTTGAAATTGCTAGGGGAAAAATTTTTACTATTTATTAAAATTTATTTCTATACAAAATTATCAAAAAAAAAATTATTTTCGTAAGATCTATGAAAATCTGACTTATTGATAACGCCTAAGCGAAAGTTTAATATTAATTACGAAATTTTGGTATTTCCATGCCTAAAATTGCCTCATAATATCTTTGAAAGCAGTTTTAACCTTGCTACATATTATTTTCTTTCGCTGCCCTTCACAAAGCTTCCGTTTTCATTAAATTTCAAATTTTCATCATTTAATTGCCGAGTGATTTACATTTGTAAATGAATGCATAATTGATATTAATTTTATTAATTGAATTTCAAAAACAAATTCATATGAAATTTTCCAAGTTGAAATTTTTTTTAAAGTAAATTAAAATTCCCATATTTTAAAATATAGAAATTTTATTTATTTTGAAATATCACTAAAAGTAGTTATATTTATTGTTAATTAAGTTTCATTGGTTAATTTTGTATATCCAGTACTTGGTTCAATAATTCCAGCACTTGAACATTTTTACTAAAGATTTTAAACCCAAATGTTGATTACAAATTGACAAATTTTGTAAAGCTCAATGCACTTTAATAAGTGGCTTTAACGTTGAAAAAATTGTAAAACTTAGGGATGTAAACTGGATAAATAATTACTTGGTCTATTGATAACATTGAGGTATTCAGGTTACTCGTTTCAATAAAACAGAGTGGATATCTCATGTTAATAATATTGGATTCATTAGATTCTTATGGTTAGACATAGGATTATATATGGCACTTTGTAATTATTTCCTGATAATATTTTGAATAATTTGTATTATAATAAGTGCTCAGAAGGAATGCTGATTTAAATAAACTAATCGAATCAATTTTTAATTTGGAATCAGACGAGAATCAGAGCAAAAATGAAAACACTCGAAGCACTTTTAGAGATAAAATTTTATTTTTAATTTTAACTGGAATCCATAACTCTCACTGAGCTGCATATCACTCACTGAAACTGCATATCAGATTTCTACTTATATATATTTTTTTTGCAGTTTAGACCACTTAGTATTATTCTTGGGATATTTGTTGTAAGATTCCTTACACTGATTCCTTCGTGAATATCATCCCGAATTAAACAACTTCATTTGATTTTAATTTATATGGTAGCATTCTAAACGGTTGCAATCCTAAATTTTCCTTTAGAATCATATAGGCAGCATTTTTCTCCGTCTTCTGAAATTTCATCTTTCTTTCATGCCTTTTAACATTTTGACAAATTCTGTATGCTATTATTATTTATGCAACAATCAACATTATCGCATTGTTCTCAATAATTAGTCTTTCTGTTACAACATAAGAAGCTATTCTTTGCCAAAAATTATGTGGCAATCCATGTTGACAAAATAAGTGAACTTCTGAAATCAATTAAATTTTTATATTTAAGGAAGATCTAGCTTGACAAAATTATAATCAAACTCAGGAATAAAAAATTACTAGTGGCTTAGCCTTTAATTATTATTTGTCTTGTTAGCTATAGTTTTTTGTTATTAGCTTTGGGAAATAATTTTATAATATAAATAATAATAACCGATTAACGTTATGATGAGGTCGTAGGGCAGCAAATTTACACGAACTTCACACTTTTGTGGATTTTCATGAAAATTTGTATAACTATAATACAACAAATACAACTTCTAATAAAAATTTTGGTGTTTTATCACTATAGTTGTCCTTTGTTTAGCAGTTTGAGTTTAATTTCTAACTGAGTTTAATTTTCTGTTAATATTGATATATTAATATGTAATGATTAAAAAAATTAAGTAAAATTTATGTAAAAAGTTTTACTAAAATATTTAAAGCAGCTCATTTGTATTAAATGATATTCCATTAAATGGAAGTAAAAGAAATAACAACTTCCTTTCTCAAGCAAATACCTTCTTTACTTACCTTCTTTCATTTAGCTTCTAAATTAACATTTTACATCACAGGCACCTGATTTATAATAAAATTCATATCATTTAATTTCTTTTTATTTAATTGAAACCTAATTTTATATTACAAAAAAGGAAAAATATATATATACATATATATATGTATATATAGAAATATATATATATATTTATATTTTTTTCTGTATCAATAAAGAAAACCCAAAGCAATTAAAAATAAAATATAATAACTTTTGTATATTTTTCAACCTCATCTTACATTAAGCTTAATTATAGTATAAAAATATTTACAGATAATTTTAAAAAAAATACAAACATCTAATTAAAATTTTGTTAATATCGTTATAGTTTAGTTGCCTAAATTTTCACATTGTTCGGCAATTATCAATTTAATTGAATGCCTATAATTCAAATTAAATATTAAACCAATTTATGGAAAATAAAACAACAACAAAAAAAGAAAAAACAAAAACTTAACATTTTATATTACAATTATTCACAAAAAATTAAATTTTATTCTGTTTCGATAATATTTCTGGGATAAACATTTGTCTAATTTTATTTAACTAGATCTACATAAAATTTTTGAAATATATTCCTCGATTTTTGTGTTAGTTTTATTTTATTATTTTTATTTTTACAATTATGAATAACAACCTAAATATGAATAAATAAAATTAATTCCTATTGACAACAATACTAAATTTTGCATAAATATTTGATTCTGATATGGTTTATTTGAAGAGCCAACATGCCCATGGTACATTGCTGCCGGATTGTCACCTAAAAAATAATTAAATTTGATGAGTGTGTTTATCCAGAATGATTACTGACATATAAAAGCACGAATTTTCATTTGTATAACAATGAAAATTAAGAAAGTCATTTTGACATAAATAGGACCTTTCTTTCTAAAAGATATAATTAATTTGAAGAATTACTATTGGTTGGAATGATTTTTTTTCGCAGTAAATATTTTAAAAAGCAGAAGTTTTGATGCATAATTAGTCAATTTCAACTCATTGTCAGTTTTACTTTTAGATACGTTTCAATATAAGAATAATAAGAAATATATGCTTACAACTAATACAGTAAAAGTTATGATGCAATACTTACCTTTGAATATATGAACAAGTACACTAGCTGGCTGGGCATTACTAGCAACGCAAGTAAAATTACCAGAATGTTCTCTTCTTGTCTTTGAAATAGTTAGCTCAGATGATTGAAAATCTGAAAATATTATTTAAAAAATAATCAGAACTAGAAAAAACAAAAATTTGTTTATAAAAATTTACCTGTTTCAGTAGATACATTAATCCCACGATCAATATCATAATTTATCATTCTATTATCATGATACCAAAATATAAATTCAGATGGTTCTGTATTTTGAACAACTCGACACAAAAGACGTAATGTTGAGCCTGGTGTTAAATAACGTATTGGGGGGCCTGATATATCAGCGCGTGCTTCTATTTAAAATAACAAAATATTTGGTAATTTAAAGGAAAGCATGCGTGAATTTTTTTTTTGTTAAAGTAAAAAAAAAAATAACTTTGTACTTTACTAAAATAAATAAAGAAAAACATATTTTTTATTTATTTTAAGGATAGCATTCCTAAGATACTATTTTATTATTTTAACTAAGCTTATTTTCAGAATTAATCTTGCAATCAGACATTTGAATGACAAATGCCAATATCTAATGTCATTATGATAACTTAAAATAGAATTAAATTATTTTAAGGGGATGAAAATTATAGTTTAACATTTTTTTAAAATTACTTTATTATTACTGTGAAGCAATTTAAAAAAAGTTTCTTCGAAATTTCATTTCAATCGAGTCAAAACTCTCGTAGTTAATAATCTTTAAGTCTCCTCACCTCTTGGAGAATTTCTACAATTTAAGATTTTACTTGAAACAACGTTTCTTGTGACCACTGGTACATTGATTTCTTTTAAATTTATTACTTTTGCATTTAATGTTGTTTCGTTTTTAAGTGTTTCTTATTATTTAATATATAATTTTTGGTTAACTAGATCAGAGGGAGATTCAATTGACGTTCAATTAGTTTTAGAAAATTTTTTACTTTTTGTTTTTATTTAGCATAGATAAGAAAAAAAATTAAATTAACAGGAGGGGTCAAAATTGGCTTATCATTTAATTAAGTAGTATAATTGCAGATAACCTAAAACGTTCTGCTTTTGAATTCATCCTTTCTTTTTACTTTTCTAATCAAAGTCATCGATGTTGATTGCTAGAAAATTCCTTATTTGTTAATAATTGCTACCATAGGTTACATAATATGCCACATTGTAACTGACTACAGGAAGTCATATTTATGTTTAAGCCATCACTTGAAAATTTATAGAGGCATGTAAAATATCCGTTGATAAAAATTTCCGTGAAATCCATAAAAATGGCGTAGGTGACAGAAGTCAATTTTTATCAGTTATAAACCATATAAATACCTTCACAACCTGCATAGGGGTGTGACCTTTATTTGTTTTCGAAGATCCCAATTTTCTAAAATTTGAATGTGATCAGTGCGGGTAGCCTGTGAAGGCTGAAGACTTGTCATTTAAAGAGAGAGTTTCCATCATAATTTAATTATATTTTATATTCTTAATCAAAGAAGAGGGTGAGAAAACTTTAACACAAGAAACCTTTAATAAAATAATTAATGGGTTGATACCAAACTTTTATAAAAATTTTACTCCTTCTACAAGTTTTTACTAATTAAATAAAGTTCTCATATCAGCTGTTTATAGAAAGAGTTTCAATATATTAAAAGCTTAACTCACACACTGCTGGCTTAATCCCATTTAGTAATTTTCAGTGTACTTATTCTCTTTAGACTATGAAGTACCATTTATATCACGTTAAAGTTCTTTTAAAAATTTCAAACAACAAAAAAAACCAGAAAAACAAAACAAAGAAAAAAATTAAACTTTTTAATTGGAAAAATTTTTTAAAAATGTTTACTTTTTAAACTAAAACTTTTCATAGCATATTAATGAATATTTTAGTTTTAAAAAACTTTTAAAATACTTTGAAAAAAACAAAAAAAAAAATAAAAAAAGAAAAACTACTAATAATGCAATACTCACCAACAACAATTAAATGAAGAAATATTGACGTGGGCGGATGAGTTGAAACCTGACACTCATAAATGCCAGCATCACGTAGTTGAACAAATTTTATTTGTAGTGTCCAGTCCTGTGTTGTATGTGAATTAGTAGCCGCCAAATATGTTTTGCAATGTAATAAAAATAAATAAAAGAATTGTGTTAATAAAGGCTTCCAATTGACTTAACTTAACTAAATAACACGTATGCGTAATATTGATTAAATTTTACTTTTACAAAAAAGAAATAATAATAAATATTGAAAAACTTGTATATATAATTTTTTAGATATAGAAAATCATTAAATCTCATAAAATAATTTGTAAATACCTCTGCGTGTTTTAGATGTGTAGCACTAAAGCGTTCATCACTGCTGTATTTGGTTAAACCAACTGTAAGTAAATGATAGTCCTTCCTTCGAATCCAGGAGACCTGTGAATAAATTTATGTTCAAAGTAAACTTCAATTGCAATTGACACTAACAGTAAAATAGTTTTTAAGTTTTTTACTTTGTCTTTGTTTTATTATCGTCTAAAGGGGCAGATGCTTTTATTGATTTGAAGATAAATGTTAAATGAGACAATGTCTGGTAGAAAGTAATCACTTAGAGGGTATTGTGGATATAAAGCTTAAGGGTAAAGTACTGTACTTGAAAAGTAATAAATATTAAGCAGTTTTAAATAAATCAGCAAAAGAATATTTAAGGAATGCAAAACTAGTGCATTCAGGTGAAAATCAAATTTATTAAACCATAGTTTTAAAAATCAATCAAAATAAATCTATTTTTAGATTTTCATGCGATCGCCCACCAAAGGATTTATCAAATAGCCATTGTATATAATTCATATTCATTCTCTTTGAATGTATTTAACTCGTTAAATACAAATTTGGTCTATTTATTTATTAAAACAAATAAAGAAATTAATTTTTTACTTACACAATTTTAGTGGTCAGATAATTAAGGTTTCTAGGAATGAAAATTTATGAGTTTTGGCTTGCTTGATACAGAATTTAAGATAAAGAAACTTTTACGTTGTTATTTGGCGTATCAAATAAGAGCCTGGCGAGGTAAGCATTTAAATAACTTTAGTTTGGAAAGTGCTTAGGTTGACATTGACAGTTGAATTTTTGAAAATATTAAAATTTGCAAACAATTTCTTTATGACTATAAAGAAATTTCAAACAACTTAAAAAATATAACATAAGAGTAGTGCTTTTTGCCAAAAATTTCGTAGCATAAATTTGCAGTTAATGCATCTTAATATTATTAAATCACATGTATATGAATTACATTGATTGAAATTTTATTAAATTACCAAAAGCAAAAATTTCCTAGTAAAAACTTTAAAACTTCCCATAAAAATATCCTCTTAAAAGAAAATGTTTCACAACACGTATCGAAAAAATATTTCTGTGCAGTGTGCATTTCTTTTACAAGGAGATCATAAATACAATTTTGGAAAATGTTTTCCAGCATTTATCCCTTTTCAATCTGCTCTGTTTATTTATCTGGCAAAAAATAATCCTGAATAGACCGTAGCAACAGCTAATTGATAATTAATAATAAATTGACTTAACAGGATGATTTTCCAGGAAAATTATGAAGTTTGTAATTGTAATTAGTTTTTAAAAAAGTTATCATAGACCTCAGGTGTCATGTAATTGAAATTTCTTGTATTTTCTTTTTTGTCATGCTAATTAAAAGTTGATTTGAGAAAAAATTCAATTAAAATGAAGAGTAAATTTCATTTTTTCATTCATAAATTTCCTAAGTATTAAAATACTTAATTTAAGTATTTTGTTGATTTTATTATTGTTATATTTTTATATTTATACAAAATATCAAAAAAGATCTTTTATATATTTTCTGCATTCCTCTCAAGTTGTTTCGCAAAGATGTTCTTGCGCTTAATTGTTTTTAAATCCAGAAGTCTGGAATTTAAGGAAAGGGTGATAGAAATCGGAATTTTTACTTGTACAGTTTGCTAAAGGACAAAAAAGTTTTGACAGTTGACTGACTTTTGTTTTTGTCACCAATTAGTGCTTAGATAATTATTTCTAATTTATTAAAAACTTGAGGAATTATAATTTTACAGAATTAAATGTTGTATTTAATACATTAATAGCATTAGAATATTTTAAATTTACGTGATTTTAAGAAAACTTTCACAGTTCCTAATTTATTATTTAAACAATTGAAATTTGCTGCATATTCTTATCAGATGTTGAAACTAGATTATGGTGAAAGTATTTCAATATTTTTTTATTTCAATAGCCTTTGAAATTCATTGCTTATATATGAATAAACTTTTGAGAATAACTTTTCAGGGACAACCAAAAACCATTCACACTATCGTATATTTTTATATTAAAACATTGACGACATTCTGTTCTATTCAATGAGAACTTCAATTCCTAGTCTTACTTATGTGTTAGTATTCAAGTCTTCTGAGAAGCTAATATTTAGTATAAGCATCTGAACAGTTCCTTTCCAAAAAAAAAAGTATTTTAAAGGTTTTTAACCGCTGGGTAGTTTTTTGTTTTTCTTTATGCGTTTAAAGAAAAGTATGAATGATATATGAGAAAATGTGAATTAAGTGCTGGCTTCTATTGGTGATTATTTTCAAGTGGTTTATTAATATTACATCAAAATTTCTGAGAATGTATCTTTTTATTTACATATTATGGAAAATATATAAGTGTACTACTTGAAATATTTTAAACATTTTACTTTTGAAAATTCAAATTTAAAATAAGGATATCATAGCCAACTATGCCATACTTTTCTCCTGTTGCATTGTAATTGAAAGTACATTTTTAAACTATCAAAGCTCTGGAAACATTTAATTATTTCTTTTAAATTGTAGTCAATTTCAAATTATTATCATTAATAATATAATTTTCATTAGAAAACCATCAACCAAATTAACCAATAGAAAGAATTATTATCTGAGTTAGTCTAGTGACACTTTTCAATAAAAAGCACTACTTTAGAATATTTTTGCTTACATATTGTAAAGACAGTAAGCCCTTGTAATTCATTTTTCTCTTATCTGAATTCGATATATTCCTGTCCGTTTACAATCTGTTTAATTTAACATTCTGTTTTGGTTTAAAAATAACAACAAAAAGTATCAAAAACTATTCTAATAAAACAAAATAAATTAAAGTTTTAAAAAAAAAATTTATTTTTCTTCTTCTTTTTTATTAACAAGGAGTAAACAGCTAAATAGTTTTGGCAAACTTTAGCCAACATATACCCTAGAATAAATGTAAACAATCTTTAAATTCCTTATGTTAGAGATGAACATACTTAAAATTCCAGACCATTACAACTGACCTTAGAAAGTTAAAAGAACAAAACAATTTAACGCAACTGAAAGATTTCAAACTAGTTGAAAAAAGCTTTAAAATAAAAGTCTTACTAAGCAAAGGGTAATGTCCTGTAAGACAATACTCTCTACTTTTTATGAAACTATAGAGCTTAATATATGAAGGAATTATTCTTGGCATAAGATTGAGCATAAGAAAAGAATTTTTATTCATATTTTTGTATAATAGAAATAATTCTTTTTATAGACAAGTAGGAATCTAATTTTTTCCAAGCCCTGTGGATATTGCTTTTGTTCAATGATTCCTTGAAAATAAGAATAAACTTAAGAGTATTCAAGAGAATGATAATGCAATTTAACAAATCACATACAGAAATTAATTTGTTGTTATTGAGTACTAATTAAATTTTCTATTTTTTAATAAAACCTTTCAAAGTGGGGATTTTCTTCTGTATTTCTTCAACAATAGGTTTTCAAACCGATTTCAACCATGGCCCACTTTGAGATTAAGAGAAGAAGGAAGGGAATTTGTTTGGTTCTTTAAGAATTTTTTTTCCGGTATAAAGGAAATATTTTGCTGTTTATTAAATTACTTTTAAACGAAATTCTGTAAAATTTTTCGACAAAAATACCAAGAAATAAGCCAGCGATAAAGCATTTCCTAAGTCATCTTTGAAAAAAGTGAATTATCTTCGTCGTAAAAAACCAAACTTGTTTATTTAAAATATTAGTTTCTGCTCTTAACGACGTGCTTTTATGATTTTTTATTGCTGCCATTCCTATGACTTTGTAGTCGTTTAAAGTAAAAGCAACAATTTTTAGCGAAAAACTCCACCATTTTGTCACTTTGCAACCTTCTAAATGGCGTAAAACAAAAAACTGGGGGAGATACAGATTGCAGGTTTGCTTCTTTAACCTAAATTGTTTTTAACCATTTTTAAATTGAATTTTTAATTCTTCGGTAGTTGTCAGTTGTAGAAGTTTTTATTCTGATTGAGATGATCTTTCGGTGTTGAAAAAGGCTTTCGTAGCAATATGATTTGTGGTAAGATTTAAAGATTGTACTTAGATGCCTTCTGATTTCACCAGAACTATATAAAAGAACTACAAAAGCCATTAGTAGCTTAAACTGGTGTTAAGTCTTGCAAACGATTGGTTAGAACACTAAAAAAGGGGAAAAAGTGCTAACCTATTTTTGAGAAGGAATCTATTTGGTACCCTTATTAATTATTTATTTTAAAGTTACATTGTTCAATGTAAAGTTTGAGTTTTATTACAAATTATAAGTAATAGTAAACAAATAAAAGTTTTTGAGTGAAAATACTCAATTTAAAACAATAAAGCACAATACTCTAACAATTTAAACAGATTTAAGTTTATACAAAAATCTTTAAAAAATTTTCTTTCAATATATCAAAAATATAAGAACAAAAAGTATAAAGGAAACTATTACAAAACTAACATTTCAAAAAGTTATTATTTAGTGGCTGAACAGGATATATGAAATAAGAAATATTGCTTACATAAAACAAAACAGAATACTTTTCAAAAAGATACAATACCATTAATTTTTATACTCCTTTCCTATATAGCTAAGACTTTGAAATATTTCTTTTAGCATTTAGTATCTATTAATCTTCTAACAAAATTCAAAAGATAACGCTTAGTATCATCAATCATTTAAAGTACTTTCATTACCTTTAAGTCAATTCTTAAATTGAAACACTGACGTGTCACCAATTTTTAAACCAGATCATCCCTAAAATCGTTTAAGTAAGTATAAATTATTTTGTTTCCGGAAAAAAAATCTTGTTTTCTATTTAATTTATTAGATTTTTGTGTTGAGTTTAAATTGATTCATAGCCAAAATATAAATTTGTATTGACGATAATTAATCTTTTATTGAAAACAGAAAAATAAAGCAATTTAAGAAGATAATCAAAATTAAAAGATATTGTTATTATATATAAAGAATAATTATAAGAAAAATAAATTTTTTAAATATTAAAATAAACGAGTTGTAAAGTAGCTTCAAGTTAATACTAGATTTATTAATTTGTATTTTGGAGGTTTTGAAAACTTATTAATACAAAAATACATTTAATAAGAAAAATACGTTAATTTAATGAAATTTTTGGACAATTATTTTGAACAATTACACAGGCCGACGAAAAAAAACTTTTTCAATAATTTAAGCTTATTCCTATGTTATCTGGTGTGCTGAATCCAAATATAATAATAAAAAAGTCGTATCACCCCCCAATATCTCACATTTTAATATAGAATAAGTTAAAATGTTATTATTCGAAGCTAGCAGGTAAGCCTCCTGCTCACTTCGCGCACCAACCCCCACTTGTACTTTTACATTAACAGCAACGGAACACCGTAACAGCTATAGATCAGAAAAAAAAATTCCAAAAAATTGTAATTCAGCAGTAATAAAATTGATATAACAGCAGCAGCAGACAAAAAATTACGTATTAAAAAACTTTTTTGTTTTTTTCCAGTTAATATAAACTTGCTTTGCAGTGTTTGACATATGTGCGTTTTATTTAGACTTTAATATGCCTAATCGTGGTTGTAAAAATTCTCCTAACAATTTCTGTTTCAGAGAAGATTGCTTTTAAATTTGCTATACCCATGATATGGAGAGAGCAAAAAAATCATTTAAATGACTGTTATTTTTGCATCATAGATGTTGCTGGATATAACTCGAAAAATAAAAAAGTAATTGTCTATCCTGACCTTACTTCAGTTGATCGGCCAGTAGTACATGGACCGGGACTTCATGTCCCTTTGCCTGTCCCCTTTGAGTCCATTGATCACGTTTTACATTCCAGTTCCGAAACGAGTACTGATGAGTTCCAATGGGAAAATAAAAATGCATCACATCGGAAAAAAAGCTTTACAAGAAATTTTACAGAGAAAAGGGAGAGAAAATACAAAAAAATAAACACCTAATATTCGCATTTTTCCAATTTAATATTACTGTAAGTAAAAATTGTCGCTTAAATAAAAATAAAATGAACTTTTTTCCAAATTTTTCTTATGCCTTAAAATATACAATTAATGCCATATTGTGAGAAATTTGTGGGTGATAAAAAGAAACTGATATCAAATATGGTCTTAGCACCAAAAAATACATAAGAAAGAGGTAAATTGGTTTAAAAAGTTTTTAAAAGTACTTTTTTCGTCGGCCTGTGTTATCTCTTGACTTTTTTCCCCCATTTAAAATTGTTAACTGAATTTCCCATTACACTGCAAAACTTTTCTGTATTAGAAATTTGGTAACAAGAATAGATTCCACTGAATTCGTGACGAGATCTGGGTATGAGTAAATTTTTTTGCAAGATTATAGCAGTCTTTGTGCGGAATATTTGAATCAAAAGGCTTGTCGGTAAAATGATCACAAACCTCTAATACAACAAAAAACTTAATAGTCAAACAATAGTCAAGCTTTTAAATAAAAATCAAAACAAAAATAAAATGTAAAAATAATATAATTATTAATATTATGGAAGAAATATGTTTTTGACTATGTCTTTAATTGGAAAAAATTATACAAAAAGGCTATCAGTGCCCGATTGAAAAGTTAATGTCAAATTATTAAGATTTGAATTAAATTGGCATGGCCAGAAATCAATAACACTAGTAATATAAATAGTATCAGCAACTTAAGCAAATAATAACATCCTAAATCTCTATCAAACAACCAGCAGTGACAAAAAGCAAACTTTTCCAAAAAGCGCTATAACTTCTATTATTTATTCGTGAAATTTGAGTTCTCTTCACTCACTACCGCCTGCTGTTTCTGTAAAGAAAATTCAATATTCATATATTTTCCCTTCAAACAATTGATGTCACATCAAGCAATCCCTAATACAAGAATATCAATAGAAGCGAAAAAAAAGCATGTAAATTAACTTTAAATTTAATAACTTTTTTACATGTAAAAATGGGATCAAAGCATAATTTTTTTGTACTGAATCCAGCGTGTAAAAAATTATATTCGAGAGTTGTCATCAGTGAAAACTCTTATTTTTAAATTTTTTTATTGTTTGTTTTGTTTTAATAAAAATTTACCGAAAGTGATTTCAGTTACTTTACTTACAGGAGCTGATGTTAAACTTATACATTTTGAAGAGAGGTACGGTAATTTTGACTGTCTTAGACTCTGGATTGAGGTAATAATCATAACATACCAAGATACAAAATTCAGCTTTATGTTTTCTATGTTGGATGGAAATGTTATTTGTAATCTTTGTCCAATATTTCGAAGAGAATATTAATAAAATATCTTTCAGCAAGTAAAATCTCCAATCTTAATTAACTACTAATTAATTAATTAAGTTTAGGTGGTCATTAACGTCATCTCATCTTCTCCAAGAGAATTAGAACTCCATATTTGTACCAAATAAAAAATTTTTCTATGGCACCATATTTTTGACGTTCAGTTACACGCTAAATATTTTTAGTATGTGTTTATGCCAAAAACAGCAGAATATTAGTTTTATGAAAATGCAAAGTTCGTTATTTAAAAATTATCAAATTCACTACTGTCCATAATTTAAAAAAAAGTACTTTACTTCAGCTCTATTAAACACTTTAAATTTTTTCTCGAGCAAAAAACTAATTAAGAACATATAATAAATAAGAAAAATAAGTTTAAGGATTTCATATTAAGTGCACTAAGCTGTATAATAGAGTAAATATAATAAAAAAAATTGGTGGGATCAATGCCACCAAGATTAAGTGGGGTAATTAAGCTAAATTAATAAGATAATTAATTAGTTTTCCCAGCGGGAAAATAATTTAAAGGATTTATAAGTCTTAACTAAATCTATCTAGAGTTATACTCAAAAAATGTTTCTAAAATGAATTAAGTTAACTAAGTTTCTCCTCATTAAAAATAAAAATATTAAGTTAAGGAGGTAAAATTTATAAAGTTAATTAATAATGTAAAGCTTTATATTTAGTACTTTTCTCAATGTAAGACAAAATGTTCAAAGATTTTAATTTTATAAATATTAACTTATAAAATAAAGTAAATATGCAATACTTTGCAAGTGAAATTTTTATGACATGTGAATATATTTGCCTTGTTTCGAACCACAACTGGTGGTTTTGGTGGTAACATTGAAAATACGAAAAACAGAAATAATTCCAAAACATCTGAATTTCTTGATGCAAGTACCTCAAATCAGCCTCCAAGTGTCAAATTTCTTTACCAACACTTTTACGAAAACATTTTTAACTCTAAAGGCTTTATCGAATCTCCAAAAACAACTTTTTAATTTTACTGACTTCAAAAAACTTTGTATAGCATGTTCTATCATTGGTTCAAAAGTTATGAGTGATCAAGTGTTTAAAAGAAAAAAGGATATATTTCAGAATTTCAAAGTTCTCTTTGCTATAAAATCATGGGCTTTCTCCTAAGAAAAAGCTTACAATAGCGTTTGAAAGGGTAAAGTTTCAAAACTCATAAAGAAATAAGTCCAAAACATATAAATTTCTTGATGGAATTGCCTTAAACCAGCCTCAAAATTTTAAATTTCACTTCCAACTCGAATTTCAGATGTGTTATACTTTATCAAAAATTTAGAGACCTGTATTTTATTTTATTGGCTAAATGTCAAAGAAATTGATTAGCTTAGATTAATAAGGTTCCCTTGTAAACAACGCAATCATGTAAAATGATTACAAATTTGATAATTTCTTGAATTCATAGAATTTCAACTGCTAGTGATTTATTGTGGTATTTAATTGCATTAACCTAGGCTTTTGAAGTAACTTAAACACCTCATGCAGGTGAAAAATTGTGTATGTGTGGGATGAATTTCAAAAAAACAAAATTTTAATAACAATATATAAATATAATACTTGTCCAAATATTTTACTTTTACTTTTGCTATCAATTTGACAATTTTTTATATAATTTCATTTAGTAAACTGTTCGTATCCTCATTTTCATTTATAATTCATATAAATTTTGTTTAAATTGCTTAGAAAGCTAAAAGCAAAGTTTAGTCGCTGAAGCTTAAAACCCAAACGTAACTGACTAAATCAATTATATAAAAAATTTAAAATTCTGCCTAGAATACTGTCTTTTTAGTAGTTCCAACACTCTTGAATAAATAGTGAAACTATTTTTGAGTTTGTTTGACTGTTCAAAAAAATAAAAAATAGAACTCCTTTCACAATGAACCCTAAATGATACGGTGAATAGGTGGCGACAATTAATCTAGGTATTAAAATCTTGTCTAACCCAATTAAGGATAAAAGCATTTAAATACTCTTTGGGAATTCGCTTTGTTAAGCTCAATCTACTTAAAATCCCTTTTAGAAAAGGTCAATCACAGTCTATGAAAGAGGAAAAAGTCAACTGATGCAAATTGTATCTGAAACTTGATTATGTTGGGTAAAAATTGGATTAAAAAAAAAATTATGCGTATTGCAAATTTTTTAATTTTTCCATATGAATTATGCCTCTTTCTATATTTTCCTACACTCGATTCCTTACAACCAATTAGTATTTTTTGCTGAAATCCTGATATTTCAATAAGGCTCTGCGTTGAAATCCAGGTTAACATTTTTTATAGTAGTTTCGACTTAAAAACAATCCGATTTTAGCCTAAATATATTGACTTGAAACTAATTTCATACGTGATACCCTGAAAAAGTCAAAATTTTTGTATGTAAATTTGAGAAGAATGAATTAAAATTCATCTTAATTTTCTATTTTAGCCTTTTTTGGGTCAAATTTGAGAAGTTAAAATAAAAATTCATTTTAGTTTTATTTTTGACAAAAGGTAAACTTTTTGTGTGTCAGATTGAGCAGGATAAGTTAATGTTAACCCATTAATGCCCCTGGCAACCAGAGTAGCCAAAAACTTAACAATATTTTGTTGTTCTGTAATTAATTTTTTAAAAACCAAAAAAAATTTTTAAGGTAGCTTATTACATTGTGGTCTCATGAAGAAGGTTTTATGAAAAAATTAATCAGTTTTGAAATTTTAACACCTTGGGCATTAAATAGATTATTTGTGACTTTCTTTTGATATTTAGAATATTTGACAGGAATGAAATAGTACAAACTTTCGGGTTTATAGCAAATATTTCTTGTGTTGAGGGAAAAACAGCAGTTCTTCATGTTAATTTCTTCTGTGTAGTGATGTTTAGCTAAACTTAAGAAATTTTTTTCTCCTCTTTGATATATGTTGCAATCGGTCATGCTATAGATCAGTGAGCAAGTTTTTTTTGAATAATTACAAGAAAAAACTAGATTTTTGTGATACTCAGTCAGTAGTATTTCTTATTTTCTAACGTGAATCATCGCTGCATCATGTTTTGTTACAGTTTTTACATTTATGGCAACATGATATTTATATTTTTTTTTCTTTACCTTTTTAATAAGTAAAAATTTAGCAATAATACTTCAAGGAAGAAAATTTTTTACTTACTTGACATATAAATTATTACTTAGTAATTTTAGAGTATTTAAGTTATGCTTTTAAAGAGTTTCTATCTATAGAGGAAAAGTTAAAGGAATTTACCTATAATTTAATTAAAAGAATAAATAAAATTTTCTGTAAAAATATACAAATGAGAAAAATGAAGCGCGCTATAACTCAGTTTATTTTGTTTTTTTTTGTTATTGTGCTCATATAAATCATTATTTTTAAAATTATTTTTTGAATTTTATTGTAGTGCTCAATATGAGACAAGTATTTAAAACACGCACGACTTTATTTTAAAGCTTTGCGTTGTTTGTCTAATAATACTTTAGGCATAAAGTATTCTTCTCTAACCCTACCAATGCTTAAATATACAGATTTCTATTTTCTAGGAAAATTCTTTAGGAAAATTTATTGTTTGGTATTTTATTTTTTAATATTAAATAATACCAGACGAAGGTTTTCTATTAAAATATAAAAATTGATCCATTATATTTGAAGTATTTTCTAGAAGTCAATTTAAATGTAAATTATTAGCTGGTTGAGTTCTTGTTAGTGTCCTTAACAAAAACATGATAGAATAACTATAATTGCCAACATGATTACTAGAAATTTTTAGTAGTTTGTATTCAACATGAATTCTGAAAAAAAAACACTTCTGTTGTCATGAAATTTTATAAAAATGGTAGTTTTGTATAACATTGAGGATATAATTTAAGTAAGAAATTTTTAGCATTTCCGTCATAGACTATGCATAGAATTTGTGCTTTCTGCTTTCAGTACGTTTTTCTGTACTTTTTTCAGGCTATGATTCTTAATAATGCAAATTGTAAAAAAAATTAAAGTTTTCGAAAGATTAAGGAAAAATAATTTTTTGTAGTCTATTGAAAAGGATTAAATAAATCTAAAAATAAATAATTAATTTTAATTGAAAAAAAGTAGAATAAATATTTTTATTTAAGAGCATTAATTGCAATTAAATCCTTAAAAATTAGATTAAATTTAAAAAGGGTTATAATCTGTGAAAATAATATAAATTTTAGAAACTCTAATAGTATCAAACTTTTATTGTCCTGAATGAAATTTGAACTTGCGTCACAAAATAAAAAAACAAAAATAGTAATAATAAAATTAAATTCAATTAAGCATACAATTTTCAAGGATAAAGATAGATGAATTCAATTAAATCATCTTAAAAAAAAACAACATCAATTTTTATCAAAAATTAAATTGATATACAACAACTACAACAAAAAAGAGGAAGTTTTCGTATTTCACTGTAAATATTTCAAGCCAATAAATTTTAAAATTTATATCAAAAACTTGTCATATTTCTTAAGTGAAATATAGGATTTTTTCTTACAATCAGATGTATCTATATAGCTTATATGAAATTGTGTTTGAGTTTTATTATTAGCCCAAAAATGGAGCTTTTAGCTGGTATCTCTTATTCAGTATCAGAACTCTTATAAATTTTCTTATGTTATAAAATCTCTAACCAATTTATGCATAATTTGTATGAATCAATGGACGTATATATAAACTAATCCGATAAAAGGATTCAAGATGAAAATTAATGGTTTATAAGACCTAACCGCAAAATCCATTATATAAGCTTAAATATCTTAAAATAAATGTAATTTAGATCTTATTATACAATTCTTCACATTTTTATTATTATAGCTTCATAATATCTTTAAACATGAATATATAATAAAAAAAAATAAATAATATAAATGTTAAATATACTTAGTATAAAGTATTATAAATTACTTACCACACTGTCACCAATATGATGTACTGTACAAGGAATATGAGCAGTTGCTCCAATTTGTGTTGTTATAATTGTTGAATTTTCTGTACCAAAAAACATTGGAGTTCTATAGATGTCATCGTAGCTGGTCGCCTTTGATGTATCCTCCGTATTAACGTCAATCAAATTCCCACTGACATGGCTAGCATCATAATTTATCATACTATCTTTGCTAAATTGGTGTAATTTGGGCAAAGCATTATTAATGTCTATTGAGGACTGATGTGACATTATTAAATTTTGATTTATAGTCACTTTATTTTGTTCCAAAAGAGATGACATTACTACAATATAGATTAAAAAAAGGAAAGAATATATAAATATTTTGTATCTTTTAGTCAATTTTAATTTTTTTGTATAAAAATAAGATTAGGGTAATATTATTTTGAATAGAACAAATTTTTATCTTTAAATTAAGTAAATTTATGATTAAGAGATGAACTTCAACAAAATGATCTCTTGTGGATATAAAAAGAGTTTCGTTGAACTTTGTTTTATAAGAAATATTTAAAAGTTTCAAATTATTCTGTTAAATGACAAATTCCAGTTTTAAAAACTATAGTACTGAAAGATTATTATAACTCAGCGCTGTAATTTGAAAGTAAAACTTATGATTGGACGAGAAAGTACTCCTACTAATGGTAAAGAAATTTATTATTGAAATACTTATTGCGCCGTCGAGTAGACAATCTAGTGAATCTAGTACTTTGCACAGAAAAGCTAGACCAAAAGAGCAATAACTGAAAATTATAGTAATTATTGATTGTCATTTTTCAGCTGTTCAAAGCAGCCAGCCACTGAGATGTTGAACGATTACCTGCTATAAATAATTAAACATAAGTATTGCATGTAATTATGTTCGAGTCCATGTTGGACTTGTACTAAAGAATATGTGCAATAGTGACATATCGGCTTAAATTTTGAGTTTTCTGCTAAATAATTCTAAAACTATTACCTTTTGCGATTTAATACTAAAACAGAAAACTCAAAACGCCTGAATATATATTGTCGAATAAATCTACTTCAAGTTGGTAAAATGAAATGTAGTAGAGCTAGACCAACCTAGATCAAATCCAACTTGAATTTAAATAAAGTAAAACGGCCTTAGTTATGGTAAAGATAGAGCAATATTTGAAGTACCATTAATATGACTTTGGTGATTAGATATTTGTACTAGTGTGGTATGGTCTAGTTTTGGGTAATTCTTAAGAAAACTTAAAGCTATGAAATGAGATAGTAAAAAATTTCTCTCTAATAGTGTTTTACGGCTACATTAACCAAATATTGATTACGATAGTTAAGAGCTTTGCACATGTGTAATGTACGCAGATAGCTTTTGACACTTTTAGTAAGCATTTACCTCCTAAAGTGCAACTCTAAATAAATTCAAAATTTTGGGCAAGACAAAAAAATCTTTTTTCATCTAGTTCTCAACTTCTGCTTGTTTAATATACTACATAAAGTCCACAATGTCATTGCAGTATCTTAAGGCTTCCATCCATATAGCAAATACTGTGGAATGGATTTTAGAATGACATTATACTGACGTTAAATTGCTTTTTCGGGCTCTTTTCTATGGTGATCCTTATGAAATTGAAAGCTAAAGTGAACAATATCTATTTAGTTTTGCTTATGCTTCTTCCTTACTTTTATCTTTGAAATAAATTTTGATGTTGTAGAAAATTTAACGTAGACATAAAGGAAGCTTTTTGGGTTTTTTGAGATGTAATTCCAAAGCTAGTTCACAGGAAAAATTAAATAAAAATTCAGTTGTTTTTATATTTGATTTTTTCAGGTGATTTTTTTTTTGCAGAAAAGGAAAGCGAAAAAAAAATCAAAGCGCTGTGTATAAGTTCTGAGTGAGCGGCTCACTGCAATTGATGAGCATGGCGTTATGCCTAAAACTTTTTGCTAGTGTTTACTACAGTGAATAATTGGCTTTTTATAATGAAGGTAATTTATCTTATTGTTAGCGTCACCTACAACTTTAACAAAGTATAGACCTCATAAACTAGAAGACTAGAATGTTCTCAATTATAGGGCCAAAACTCAAAGTATTTTTATTTTATTGTTTCTGGTAGAATTACATAAAAAGACTCAATAGTTTCCAATGAAAGGAGGTGATAATTTAATGACGTGTAACTATCCTAAGGAGCCCAATAGATTTCAAAACATAGTCTTCTACAGATTTTAAAAAAACAACACCTTCAGACAAAATAACAATAATAATACTAATAAGAGGCTTTCAAATAGAAAAATAAAATTCTATTTAAAAATCTTTTATACTCAACACTTCAATGGAGCTACCTGTTTCTACATGCAGGCTAAAATATATTGATTATTGGTTTCAAGTTTTTACAATATCAAAAATGCAAAAAAGTAAATATGATAAATAGCAAATGATTAACTAGAATTATCATCTAAAGAATTTAAGGCCTTTTAAAGATAAACGTTTTTTGCTCAGACTAAAAAAACAATTTTAAAACTTAATTCTGACCTTGTATATTTTCTAAAATGGATATATTTTATCTACATTTTCACGTATCGTGGCTCTTAAAAGCTTACACCACATAGTATTTATGTGCTTTCATCAGGATTTTATGTACACCTTTCGTTTTCTTATACAAAGAGATTTATAATTTTGAATGTGCAAATCCCCGTGTTGTATAATCTTGGGGATTCAAAATCACTGTAGATTCAATCCATTTATATGCTAAAATAAATTATAAAGTATTTTTCAAGCATCAATTTGAACTCGTTCACGCCTGGAGGATTGCAAAATATTTCTGAAAATTTTCCAATAGAAATATCTACTACAAAATTGTTGTTTGATTTTTTAAAAAGTTTTAAAAATTTATATCCTAAAATAAATTTTAATTCTTTTTCAATAATGGAAAAAATATGAAGGATATTTCTTTGCATAAAAATTACATATAATTCATCAAAATAACAAAAATAATACAAAGAAATTGAAATAAAAATGTTTTTGGTATAATCCAAAATGCTGTTTAATAACATCAGCTTAACACTTTATAAATGTTGACTCCATAAGTAAATACCATTTAAATAATCTCTGCAGTTAATGTAGAGTAATTATAAAGTTGGTGGATAGTATTTAATTTTTTTAAAATAACTTTTTTTTGTGCTATACGAAACAAGAGACGATAGCTAAATGACTAACTAAACGTAATGCATTTTTAGATACTTCAATTCCAAAGGTTTGAAAATCAGCAAAAAGTCTTTGTTTCATTTGTTGTATGTAGCTTTAAGAATTCAAAAGTTATTTTTGTGTGCAAGAAAATTGCTTGAGGTATAATCACGCTTTGTCCATATAAATTCCGTTTGCATTTTGATAATATAAAATTACTGCAAAAGGATGCATAAAGATAATATATTATACATATATAATAATGAATTAAGGCCATTAAAAGGATAATATTAGCTTTTATTTTAAAATTTATAATTCTAAGTGTTTTAGTTAAGAGGAAAATTTTAAATGTGAATAATTTTGCAAAAACTTTAACAACTCGTTGTAGATAAGCATGAAATTCATCTCTTTTATCCTTTCCAAATCAAAATTTATTACTGGATTTAAGAAAATTGGTAACTATTATCTAAAATTTTGGTTCTAATACATCCATATAACACAAAGATATCATAAAAATTTATTTAAAAGAGTAAATGTTAAACAAGAAACCATCAAAACACGCCTATATGTAATCGGAAAGAAATGATCGTCAAGAGGGCAATAGAAAAAACATTAGCAAAATTTTACCTCAACGACATGAAAAAAACGATATGGCGGATTCACTACAGAAGTCTTAAATGATGTCTACTGATCCTGGGCAACATTAACTTGGGCTGCAAAACCAAATTAATTCAGTCACAAGGAAATGCTGTGTTTTCGGTTGGATCATCGTGGTATTATATATCATGAGCTATGAATCCATTGAAACTGTTCATGCTAAATGCTTCCAGTAACAAATAATCAATTTGAATCGAAATTTGTTCGTAAGCCAATCAGAATTGGCTTAGAGGTACGACAAAGTGATTTTGCTGTATGGAAATTCTCTAACGCACATTCCTAAATCATTTAAAGAAATAATAAAAACACTTGCCTGGAAAAGTTACTCCAACCACCATATTTGTCCGGCTCTTCTTCTTCAGAGTATTTATTTATTTTTATCGATTACACATGCGCTAATTGATTAGCATTTTTTTGAACTGCGGAGAAGTCAACAAATGATCCGATGCATTTTGTATTCGTGGAATAAGTAAATTACATGAAATATGGGAAAAAGTGGATACTAGTAATGGAAAAACCACCAAATAAATCCTTTAGAATTTTTGCGCAACAAATATTGTGTTTCATTTGATAAAAACAAAACTATATTTGATATTTAAACACTTGGTATTTTATATGAAGCTGAAGAGACAGATACAGGGAATATACAAAGTTTTATTATTAATCCTTTCACTCCAAAGTCAATTTTCTTTAATCTCAGTTCTATGCTGATATTAAATGTATTTTTAATTTATATTTGAAAACTTTTAAAAGGACTTTAGAATTGAACCAAAAATACAAAGACATCTACATTTTTCACTACTCAAAATTTAAATGCTTTAATATAGGTTTAACCACAAATTGATTTTATTTTTTGAAACCATAATAGTCCTTAATTATTATCAAAAGTAAGGAGAAAAAATGTTTTCCAATCTCTGAAAATATCGTCTGAAAATAGTATCTTAAATTTCAAATAAGGAAGAAGATTTTTTCAAATATTTATAAAAAATGAGAAAACTTTTTGTACTCTTAATAACGAAACAAGCTAAAAATCTGTCAAAACTCTTTTAACTAGCTTCTTACTTTTACTAAACTTTTAACAGGTTATCAACATTTATTGCAGTAAATTCATAAAATTTGTGATATATTTTCAAAGTCGAATATGTTTTCTTTAAAAACGAAAAAAAGTTTTTCAGTCTTTATAGACTGATAGAACCTAAAGGCATTAGCTCCTATCAAGATTCTAACAGGCAATATGTTTCTTAATGGAAAAAGCTTCATTATTGGATTTTTTATAATATGTTATTATTAGGTTTATCTGATTGAATGATAAATTCTTAAATTTTAAATTATATAAAAATAAATAACATTGAAATTTTCTTAGAGGGAAAGAAGAAGACAAATAGTAAACTTTTAGTATGTATTTCAAAATAAGGGTTGAGTGTAATTTTTGTTTTTGTTTGTAGGAAAAATTTTGAAAAAAGATAAGGGTTCAAAATTTGGAGTTTCAAAATGAATGAAAATATCTCACAAAAAATTAGCATCATATTAAAAAAAATAAAATTTTACTCTTTACTTTTATAGATGCCGTCTAGTATCGTAATTTTAAAGCAAAATATGCTTCGATGTTAACTTTACTTTGAACTTCAAACTTGATTTGATTAAATCTAAAACTTATCAGACAATCCAAACAAAATAAATCAAAATTTATTATAATTGAGAATTGAAGGTATTCAACTCTGCTTAAAAGCTTCAAAAATAATTTAAAAATAAAAATGTTGCCATCCTGAGATATCGATATAATTTCGTTAGTTAAATAAATTAAAGCTATTTCATACCAACAAAATTTTAAATTGCATTACAATTATTTTTAAGTGTCTGAAAATTATGTGATTTTCTGACAATTTCAAAGAAAATTTTCTGAATGAGTTCTTTAAAATTTAGAGACAGACATCTAATAAGCTTTATAGCAAATGAAAGTGACAACAATTATCCAATTGCTAGTTAAATTTTGTGAAAAACCAATAGGCAACAGTTAAATTAGTAAACAAAAGCAAGCAAAAAAAAACAAAAAAAACTAGACAGCAGGATTATATCTTGTAATTCTGTAGCTATCCAACGTCAATGAAACAACAAAAATACAATAAAATGGCATTAAAAATAATGACTCCAATTTACTAAATGACAATCTATGGTGCTTTTTGGCTTCCAGTCTAGCAAAGTGGTCAAATTTCAATTTACCTTATCATTGCTCTTTCTTTGACACTGACCTAATTCAACTTAATGGACTGTATTTTTAGATAGTTATATTTATTACACGTGGAGCTAAATTATACTGGCTAGCAATATGTTCTTTTGGTTTTTTTTATGTTAAAATAATACAAATTGCATCCAAAAAATTTTTATATAAAGAAAAATATATGTGTTAAAAGTCTGAATTCTTGGCTATATATTCCCATAAAAGTTGACTATTGAATATTTAAAACCAGTTTACTTTGTTCATATATTTCCTAATATTCTTTGTATATTAAAACAAGAATACAATATTTATGAATTCAGATTAGCTTAAGAATATTTTTAACGATGAAATCTAATAGATAATTAAGCTAATAGAGAATTTAGCTTTTGGCAGCTATCTAGCAGCATTGCATTCTTTGCCGTGCCATGCAATTTACTTCAGTATAAGTATAATTATAAAAATTGGAAAAAACGCACCTTGTCAGATGAATATCTTTCACAACTTTTCTGTATACGCATTAGAGATGCAATGAATAGTGGTTTTGTCCGAATACCGAATGTTCGGCCACGCTCTCGGCCGAAGTGCGGAATATTCGTCAGCCGAATATTTTGTGGAAAATATTCACTAGATCCCTGAATTTGTTTTCAAGTATACATATACAATCATTAATGTGTGTGTGGATCACGTACAAGTTTATTGTCAAAATAATTAGCTGTATTTGTTAGTAATGCTCCTCGGAATTTAAGTTTTTATGTAACTTCACAAACATTTACTCTACTATTTACAGTTACCACATATGTTTTTCAAAAGTTGGATAAAACTACAAAGTAATGTACTAATTTAACATGGATTAATCACATGAGTGAAACAAAGATGAGTTTTTATTTCTATGTAATGTATATGTACCCAGAAAACGTCACCAAAATTCATTCATATTTGTGATTTTTTGAATGAAATGAATTGAAATGAATTCAATGAATGTGCTCTGATCGGTAGAAGGAACTCCCAAAGGAAAAACAAACCTCATTAAATTGAATACATTACAGAGCTTTTTCTTCAATTTTCAACAAACTATCTTCTAAATTTTTCTTATTTGTTAGAAATGCGTTTCATGTGAACAATAAATTTTAAGACCACAATACAAAGGCGATTCAAAGCCAATCAGTTAAAAGGATATTAAAGTTGTTTTTACATAGGTAAAAGGCATAGGATTTAAAAATTTTTGCACTTTTTACATAGTTCGATAAATTAAAAATCAAACTTAGACAACCGCTTTTAAGACTACTATAAAACTTATTTAAAGTATTAGAAAGCACAAAAGTCTTGAATTATTACTAAATTGAATTTAGACAGATCATAAATTACGTTAAAATGATCAAAAAAAATGGAATGTAATATAAAACTAAGATGACCCTAACCATAAAAGCCAAAACTGAAATTTATACTTAAAAAGGATTTAATAAAATTCTTCCTCTATGATACAGCTCCTTTGTTTTACTTGCACAAAAATTCTTTTGAATATTTTATAAGTCCAGTTAAATTCTCGTTGTACATACTAACAACTGTAACTTTTTCAATCTTTTTTATGTTCTCTGTTATTTTATATGGCTTAAAATGTCAAATCAATTAGACGTTTAGTAATTACTACGTATTTTCATTAATTTTCAATCAGTTGTGGTAATTGAAATATTTAATTACTAAATTTCTAATTTAAAAGGTCATTGAATATTAAAACACATAAAATTAATTTGCTTATGCATTTTCTATTACATAGAATACTTTAAGAGTTCAGTAATTGAAAATGTGGTGTAATTAATTTAAACCTAGGCGACAAATTTGCGTTTATCATATCAAAATCTAAGAAAGGATATTGTTCCTGACAAATACAAACCACCAAAATTTATTGTTCTATTATATTTGTACCACATTTCTATAAGGAAAAATCTTATATGTCAAATTATGTCATTAAAGTAAGTATTTTCAATGCTTTAAACATTTAAGTTTTAATATTAGTGGAAAATAATATAAAGGTAAAGTAAAACTATGAAAAGACATAACCTATAAATGTTTTGAATTGCTTGAGTAGTTCATCAAATAATACTTTAATAAATATTACTTTAATCAAATCTTAAATAATGTAATTCCTTTTTTAATTTCGATTAACAATAAATAAGCTAAAAACCCTTTTAAATTTGTGTCTCTAGAATTTTCAAAGACGAAAAGCTGTTCTTGAGCTTGAATAATGACAAATTAGGAAGAATATAGACATTTTAATGGATGTAATTCCTTAAATGATTTAAATCCTTGTGTTTATAATTAAATAATTTCCAGAATTAACATATAATTTGTTTACGGTTTATTAAACATTAGCTTTTCTTTCTTTTGTAGCATTTTGTAATTGTGATTCTTTAAAAACAAAAATTTAGTTCAGACGAAAAAGAAAAACCTGCTTTAAAATTTAAGATCTCTCCTTCACTATTAACTTTTAATTGTACTAAAGTACTAAAGGCAATTATACTAAACAACATTTTCATTATAAACATAGAGTTTCAGAACAAAGTTTTTCATGTGGTATTAAGAGCTCATACTTCAACATTTTGTAATATCAAAGACGAAAAGGGAGTTAAATGCTTAAAAGCTAATTTTTATGCAAATACTAAATAAAAAGTTTATAAAGATAAATAGCTATGAAGTAAAATATTTTTCAAAAGAAAAATTTTAAATAAGCATTAGTACAATACTTTTATTTAAAGGATTTATCAAAATTCACAGATAAGATTAACTAAAATTTTAAATAAAATTATTTAAAAAGTGTGTTAGTTCAATGTTTTAAAAAAAATAGCAAAAATATGATAAATCTGATACCCATAACACAAACAGGAATGAAATATGAAAGACAGCTAGGAATTTGTTTGAAGCTTAGCTTCAATAGAATGAATTTTTATTGGAAAAATTCTCGAAAATTTAATACATATCTTATCATTGGGATGTTTTCTTAAAGAATTTGTTTTAAATGTTTTTAATATTTATAAGTATCCATATTTATATGGATTAATGACAAATGTATCTTATACGGACTTCTAATATTCAGTGTATTGTTCAATAAACTCAAAATTAAAATCAAATTACCAAATTGTGAGAAGTGAAAATCACGATCAATTACTTTAGCTAAAAACCATTCGATTAACATAGGCGCAAATATTGAAAGAGAAAAAGTCAAGGAATGTGAAGGTGGTTTGGTTAGAGAAGAAAACAATTCTCAACCATCCTTTTCATTATTATGTAATTAAAATACAGTTCTGTTGATTATAAAGGTTACTCAAAATAATAAATTATGATGACTATGACTAAAATAACTGATGGCAATATGAATGTCATCAGCAAGTCAAAAGAAATCCATTCTTTTCCTAGTTTTTGCACCAAAATCTGTTTGTTAAATAAATTGCTATAATAAAACAAAGCACTATTTTAAGGTCTTTCCGAAATCTGTCTATTTTGAAAGCACAAAAAAAATTTAAGGCAGGCTTAATTTAACTGTTGTTCTGATATTTATTATTCAATGTACTATAAATAAAAAAAAGTTTCAAATCACTTCTCAGAACAAATTAATTTCATTAATCCCAACAGAATAATTTTCTTGGATTTCTTCAAATATTTATGGATGATCTTAAATTTTCATAAAGATTTGATTAGCACATTTAGTAGCTGCCTCTTATAATTGATTTATTTTTTGAATTTTAATAAGAAACTTAATTAAGTATCCAAACTGCTTAAATTTTCCTATAGAAAAAATCTTTATTAATTACACTTTCCTTTTAATTATATTAGGGATGTAAATTGCTTAAATCAAAGGAAAAGGAAAAAAAAACTGTAATTATACGAAAACTCCTGTTTGAAAAATTGTTAGACAATTCAGAAAGTCGTCGTTCTTTTGTCAAACGTAATAAGAGCCTTTATTCAACCCTAGTGGATATTCCCATTGAAATTTCTAAATAAATATTGGCTCGATTGTTAGTAAAAATGTCTTAAAGAATTAAAATAGAGAAAAAATTTTTTTGTTGTGTTTTCTTTTGATTACTTAAGAAACTTTTTTAATGTTGTAAAAAATATTTATTTAGCCTCAATATTTACTTGTTAAAAGCACTTTAGGACATTTTACATCTCTATTTTTTGTAAAAATACTATTTCAAAAGGACATTTAATTCTCTTTGATGAAGTCAGATGTTTTTTTTAAATGTTTATGTTTAAATCAAGCGAAATCAATTAAATTGTGATACAATTTACTTATCTATATAAATTTTGAATTATCTTTAAAGGCAAGGTAATCAGAAATCAGACATCAGAAGAAGTACTGCAGAATAAATAATTCGGGTTTTTTTTTAAGATAGCCCTTTACAGAATTCAAAATTTTCAACAAGACTTTAGCTTTAAAGAATTTCTAAGGGAAATTTTAGTTTTGGGAGTACCTTTATGGGTCTAATCCCCTTATAAGGAATGATAGTGGTTAACATATAGATATCTTATTGTGCTTTTAGGAAAATTGCAGAGTTCAGATTAAGAAACTTTACTTGTTAAACAAAATTTAGACTAGTTCTATGTTAACATTTTTCTCTTTATTGCTTGAAGTTAGGTCCCCAAGTAAATAGAAAATATAAATTTTATAAAATGATAGTAAAATTATTCCTTAACAAGAAAACCCAAAAATTCTTTAAAACTACAAACTATTTTAGCTAAACGCTTTTATATCAAATAAAAAACTGACTAATCTTTTTATGTACCTATTCTTAATGGAATAAAAGAAGAAAAAAACTGAGAACTAGAATCCAAGAGCTACGTGCTTGAAATTTTAAGTATTTTAAGTAACTCAGCATAATTCAATTTAAAATAAAAATATTTCCGAGCTACAACTGAGCTTAATTCTAGATAAATTTAAAGATTTTGTTATTATGTATGAACGTGTTTGACTGGCAAAAGGAACAAACATTTTACAGTAATTTAAAAAAAAAACTAAAATACTCAAATATGTGGAATAAAATAAATGTGTTTGCATAATCTCTACAAAGATTAAATTTTTTTTTTTTAAGTTTTTGAAATGCATCCATCAATTGTATTTTTTTCGTACTCGCACACTAAGAAAACATATAGAATAAAAATTGCAATTTTTTTGTCACTTTAGTGAAATGGAATTCGATTACTTTAAGTAAAGAATGATAAAATCCTTTTCAAAGCATTAAAATTCTTTTTATTTATTTATATGATGGAGTTGGAGTTAAATATAGAACCTTATCGTGAAAATTAAATATAAAGTTTCAAATACTTTTATTTGTCTGTAAAAATTTTGAAAGGGATAAAAAAAACCTTATTTATTAGCTTTCTTGGTTAATGGACCACTTTTGTAAGCTTAGTGCAAAGATAGTTTAATATTTTCAAGGAATCAAGTGAAAATAAAATTTAGTTTAATTAATGATCTTATAAAGTGAATTATTATTATGCTGATATTTTATTTATCATTTCCACTCATATTTTTCTTTTACTGCAATGTTCATGTTGAGTATAACAATTTGGTCAATAAGTCTGAAGGCCTAATCACTAATCATGGTTTTCACTTTATGCCTTCCAGAATTTTCGGTTTCTGTACTGGAAGTTTTCTTTATTTAATTATTTCAGTAAGCTTTAATTATTGAGTGTGCTTTTGCAGCAATTCTCCATTCTGGATAATTTTTTCTATTCGTAGGCTTGTATGGTTATAAAGTCATAGCTCATATTTTTGGTATCTCAAAAAAAACTCTTATTATTAATTTTAAAAGAAAAAACAAGGAAATCCGCAAAAAATATTTATTATTTTTAATTCAAAAATAAAAGATAAGTAAATAATAAAAAAATGCATAAAATCCTATAGCCTGTTAAATTTTCCATGATATTTAATTATGTTAGCCCATCAATTGCAGAAATTATAAAAATTTTAATTTTTAATAATAAAAAATCAATAATTAACTTTTTTTCTCTTTATGTCAATCTAAAAATGTCTTTTTCACATTTAGTTAGTTCATATATTTCCAGGTGACTAAATTTTTGTTTCAAAATGTAATTTCTCTCACGGAAACTATTTAATGGAAGTGCTTATACACACTGTATTGAAACAGGACACGTTTTTCACACTTCACTTAATTTTTTCCTCTTTGCATAGCTTCATCGATTTATTTTGACGTTTACTTATTCAAGAGATGATTATTTAATGTCTTTTAAAGAATCAAGGTACAAATCCATATTATTACTTTTAGCAAAATTTATAGTATTTGCATTTGACATGAACAATTTTTTGATCAAATATTAAACAAATAGTTTAAGTTTTATTTTAAAAAGATATTTAAGTTAATATGAAACAGAAAAATGTTCGATTAATCAAGTTTTGTGTTTTTTGACTGTTGTAGACATACATACATAAAAACTAAAATTAAGTTTAATTCTTGTTAAAATATGATATAATTTATAAGAAGAAATTCTTATGAAATAAATTGAGAATAATAAGATTTTTTTATTAATGACGTATCTTTTTAATCGAACTATTTTAGAATCTTCAAATTTATTAAAACGTATAAGGTGGGGGAGACAAAATCTTTAGCGTTTACTTGCATACATAATGAAATAAAATAAAAGTAGAAAATGAAAATAAATAAACCAATTAAAAAGAAGAATAATAATAAAAGCTATGATATCATAAAGGAGGTTAGCTATTAAAGGACGCCATATTAAGGAATAATAGAAACATTTCATAAAGCACAGAGCTTTTAGGCAATTAAAGAACATAAATCATACACTAAACTATTCCTTAGGAAAAATGTTTAGTTCATATAAAATTTTTATTTAAGCCTCAATAGCTGATCCAAAAGAAGGTAAGGATTCAGTCGCAAAACTTGTGTACATTCATAAGTGGAACTGAAAAAGGGTTAAATTTTTAGCAAAATTTCTGTTAATAAAATGTATTATCATCAAAGCATTTTACGAGCTCCTGATGTTTGTCGATTTAACGATACAATTGGGAAAGTATTTTTCTTTAGTGGATGAATTTACAACACATATAAGTAAAATTTACTTCAGTTCTGAAAACAGGCAATAAAAAATAAATATATATCTTAAAAATATTTCTACTAAATTTGGAATTTGGAAGAGATTATTGATTCTTATTAATTTCTGACTGGTTTGCTAAATCTACTTTCTATTATTAGCTGGTAACTACTGTGCATAAATATCAGACTTTATATATATATATATATATATGAATCCTACATAAATTGCATTTGCATTGTAATAATACTCATTAAAGCCTGACTAAGTTCATTATCAGAATTTCATTAGAAGCATTTGGTAAATTGGATCATTTTATGTAAAATGTACAATAGCCTGTATTACATAACCTGTAATTAAACTTGGCATAATATTCCTACATAGTAGTCTCTATTTAGATAGCTTTGAATATTTATCTAAATTACATCCCTGGCCCATCACCACCAAGAGCACCTTGCTTTGTTAATTTAAATTCAAATACTTTAATGCTCATAATTTTTGTCAAATTCATTTTAAATTTATATAAAAGTTATATTTTATAGGAAAATCTTAAATATTTATTAGTAAAATTGTAAATTTAAAATTATTTAAATTTTTTAAAAAGTAAAATATTATATTTACAATCTCAGTTCTCATTTCCTTATAGGAGAGGCTTACACAAAAAATTGTTGATGACATAAGCCTGGTATCACAATATTAGTTAACCAGCTTTAAAAATCAAATGTGTTACTGAAAATTTATATTGAGCTTGCTTTATTTATATAAGAGTAATGAACAATCAATAAATTTTACAACAAAAATACAAATCCCTATAAATATTAGCTAAATTGCATGACTGGAACTTTGAAGTGCTTTAACAAGTAATTTACTAGCCAAATCTGTCCCTTAGCAATCCCTGACTGCTCACAGATTTTGAAAAATTCTCCATGGAAACTATTTTCACTGTAATGTAAAGTCATCCACAAAACTTAAGACTAATTTTGAAAAAATAAATAAATCATTTTGCACAGCTGGTATGGAAAGCTTTGAGAAGCGTTGACATTAAAAAAAACTATGTTAAGGAATAAAGTAACAAAACTTTGTCAGAAACATGTATGTTTTAATGTTAACCCCAATATTTGATGACCAGCAAATAAACACATTGTTATGGAGTTCGTATATCCCAAGTTTTCTTAGCATGATGTTTTTATTCTGTTTGAAATATCCTGTTTTATGACATATGTTTAAACTTAAATAGTTTGTGTTCAGGAGTTTTCTCTGCTTTTGGAGCTGTAAGCAAACTATACTTTATCCTTTTGATAACAGTAGTCCTGTAGGTTTTTTGTTTTATTAATTAGAATTCTATTACTGCAATACAAATTAATGGTGGCATTGTTTCAGTGAGATATAGTTTTAGCATTATTTAAGGCTACAAATATTACTTTGTTCTTAACATTTGTTGAATTTGATAGAAGAATTTAGAAGAACTTTTGGTTATTTACCTTAAATAAGGACAAATATTCCGTATTTGTCTTAAAATGTGGTTATGAATATGAGTTAGATCTATCATTTATCAAATCATAACAATAAATGTTATGCTTCCATTTCTCGTGTAAAAAAGTTAAAGTTATTTGACATGGATGAAATTTTTCTCCAAGAAACTTTTTATTTAACTGTTTACAGTAATGTAAGCTAGTTCGAAGTCAGTAGCGAATTGAAAACTACTTCAAATATTTTTTGTAAGACTCTACAGGAAGAAAGCAAAGTAAAAAAAATTCTATAAAATAGAAAATATTTTTATAAAAATTCCAATCAATCAATTCAATTAAACTATCAACAAAAATTAAAAAGAAAAATATAAAAATCGATTTAATCGAGGAAAAAACTTCTTTTTTATTAAAAAGCTTATAATAATATATGTATAACGTGAAATAAATTTAAGAAGTAAATACTTGAACTCTAAGTTACAGTCGTATCCAATGTGATAACCTCGTTAAATTAAGTGCTCTACATTCACAGCAGAAGTCCTTCAGAATAGATTTTTCTAAAAAGTCTATACATGAAGATTGAAGGGGCAAAACTATGCGAAGGGAAGGGGGAATTAAGGAAGATTAAAAGCAATTATTTGCAAACAAAATGGCCAACGCATATAACTAACAAAATGAGGACAGAGTTCAACATAAAATTGTTTTTCATGTGATCTTATGTAAAAAAGAACAAAAAAAAAATGTTCATTCTATTTTTTATATTCGTTACATTCAAGCATTAAGCCTTGCAATATTTCTTGTGTAGCATTTCATTTCTTATACTTGGTGGATATATTGTTGGCAGGAAATTTTCATCTAATATACTTAAAACCATATATTTTGAGTTTATGAGCACATCCAAGTCACATCTGGTGCCACCATTGTCGCCAAAGACAATGTTCAATGCTATGAATCTGCAGACCTTAAGTCTATGGATACCTAAAATGTAATTTCTTTTAATATTATATTGTGTTGACAATGTTTCATGTTTTCTTTTTTTTGTTTTCGTTATAATTTCGATTAAATTCTAGGTTAAATACTTTCGTCAAATATTTTTTTCTTTAATGAATATGGAATATTAAAATATGGAATTATTTTTGACTTTCCTGTCTGACTGACTATTGTTCTCCGCTAGAAAAATTGCGTTTGACTGGTCATCCATCAGAATTATAATTATTGAAAAAGAATTGTAAGGTTTTCTAAGTTAATAATTAAATAAAAATAAAAACTAAATCTTTTATAGAAGAATTCATTAAAAATTACTTAACATAAAAATTTATTATTGGTTTTAAATAATGACTTATTTATTTTTTTTTCTTTAACATTGATTTTTAAAACCTTTTTCAAGTAATACAAATGTCCTAAATTCCCACAAGAATAACTTCAACATGGATAAACTCTAAATATTTAGATTCACTTGAAAATCTTTATATAATAACCACATAATCTAAAAGAATAAACCCCAATAGACTAACAAATTAATGGTAAGAAATTTTCTTTCTTTTTTTTATAAAAGGAAATTCAAAGAATATAAAAAGGATATTCTACTTAATAAAAAGCTAAAAAGCACAAATTGTGTCCTTTTCACGAAATCTTTTATTCTGGTGCTAAAATAAACAACATTTTGGCACAAATGTCATAAGTAATAAGAAACAGGAAAAGGATCTACAAAATGGACTTAAAGTACTCTTAGCAATGAAACTTGCTTTTAAGCTTTTGATAAATGGTTATGAAAAATTCCAATGCCAGTAAACTCATTTTAAAAGGAAAAATTGAAAAGAAAAAAGCTGTAAGTCCATTTAAGGAAGGCTTTTCAAGATTAATTTTGTAATAAAGTTTCAAGTTATATTTGCTTAGTGTAATTTGAGAAAGATATCTCCAAATCAGTTGCCGCACTAGGAAAGATAGAATTCAAAGCACAATTAAGCGTTTTTGTTTTTGTTGTATTCTGAGAAGAAAAATTTAACACAAGAGCCAATGAATTAAATGAAGTTATTTAGCTTTAAAGTGCATCATGTCGTATACTTTTATAATAAATTCGAAAAAATTTATATTTTTACTATTTTTTATTTCAATAAGCTTAATGGTTTTATTTATTTAAGTGGATACTACATATACTATATTATAGATGTTCTACAGGGTAGGAATATGTGAAAAAAAATGGAGAGAAGAACCAAATCAAAAGAATTCCAATGTTTGCTTGCTTTGAGAAACTATTCAAAAGAAAATGCAGCAAAAATGATAGCTTTAACTGCAAACTATATAAAAAAAGTTTATTCCCTAAGAAAGTATCGAATCGCTTGGATAGAGACAGTGTAAATAAATTGATTATAATATGTAAAGAATAATATTAAAATATTTTTGGCTTGGTTGAAAACCATGATCTTGTTTTAGGTGATGAAAGTGGGATAAGCTAAAAAGTTTTCAAAGCTGAAAGCAATAGTCGAAGCTGTTTTCTACGCCCAAAACACTTATGTGCTTAGATCAGTCTTTGGAACCAGGGTATTAGACTAAAACTGTTGTCCTGAATTAGAAACTCGGTTTTGAAAGGTCAAGGGAAGACTAAATGACCAACCCATAAACATAAGTTTTCATTTTTTGTTTTTAAAGTCATTTTATAGCCTATAAAGGAGGATTGCATCAAGATATAACATATTTTTCTGCCTTTGCTGGTTAAATTTACTTTTTTCGGTTTAAGTGGTAAATGTTCATTTGCTACTTTTTGCTTTGAATACATTACCAATGCTATATAAAAGCCCATTTTGATCATTTTTCTTTACATAATACTTTAATTAAAATATGGTAAGGGTTTCAAAATAATCAAATATCAGGTTTTTATGTTTATAAAATTCACTCACCTAAATTAATACTAGGTACTTCATATCTTCGAGATTAAAGTTCAGATGAAACTGCATTTCATCTTTTTGTTTTCCTAACCTCTAATAGTTAAAAATAAATCAATAATTATAGACACAAAATTTCCTAGCATATCGAAATATGCGTGGCAAACGAAGCAAATATTGACTTGTAAGTCCAACGAAAAAACACTCCCTAATGGTATTAACTAAAAATCTTAAGGTAAATAAAGGATAAGACCATAAGCGAAGTAGCACGATAGTGTTTTTAAGTGGATAATTTCTCAATTTGTCTACCTTAATACTTCTGAAGAATTTGATAATATTTGTTTGTGTTTTTTTTTTCCTTTAAGATTAATAGTTGAAAAAATCTTTAAAATAAAAATTTTTAAATTTTAGAAATGTTTTCTGTAAAGGCGGATTTTAAGTTAAAGATAAACTTCTCTTTTTGAATAATCTTGGATTTAAATTCCATTAAATTTTATTTGTACAAAAACTGAAATTTCAAAGAGAAAATTTTTCTTAGAAAATTTACATAATTACGTAGCTAAGATTTTTGATAAAAAATTAAAAAATAATTTATCTTAACCATGTGACATTAGTCTTAAAAGAACATAAAATCTATATATATATATATATATATATATATATATATATATATATATATTTTTCAATTTTTTAATTATTCTGTCACATAAATATTTGTTTAAGGATAACCTTAAATTTAAAATTGTTAGAAGTCTACTCTAATATATGATGTTTTTTTTGTATAAATGCTTTTAATAATTAAAGCCAAATATGGCTAAGTAAGAATAAATATTTCAATGATAAATAAAATTAAATTTGCCTAATTACTGCTTAAATTTAAAAGGTGAAAACTTGAACTATGTTGTATTTCTCTAAATACAAATATTTGCATATCAAACAGAAAATCGAAGCCATTTTATATGACTTTAATTAAAAATTTTGCAATTTAAGTAAAGTAAATAGCATTGAAATTAATCCAGCACTTTTTCAAATTAATTAACAGGAAATATTCGTTTGATTTTTATAAAAAATTGTTAAATAGATGTTTTTCTCATGGTAAGTATTAATATTTATCAAATATTATATTATGAAGAAAACGGATGCCGCTGGGTATTTATGAGAAAGTTATTAAGTATTTGTGTTCTTTGATTGAATAGTTTGGATTTTTTTGATGTGAAAAAATATCCTTAAAGAGGTATTTTAATTAAGAAATTTAATGCCTTTAGAAGAGGAAGTACGCTTGGTAAAATTTGTCAAGAAATATAAAAGGATTATTGATAATAAATGAAAAAAATGAGTGGTAAAACTTTTGTGACATTCACTAAATGTCAAATTTGTTCTATTTGCCGCATTCTTTTGTATTTTCATCCATACATTTGTGCATTTAATCAGAATCACAATATTATTTATAATTATATTAATGACAAGTTTTACAAAAATGCCTTAAACTATTAATAAGCCCGATTTATTTAATTTCTTTAAGGAAAAGAACACTTTTGCATTTGAATTTGTTATTTTTGACCTTTGTGTTTCATAAATTTGTATAAAGTTCGTCAACAAAGCGAACTTGCACAAACTTCACAAAGTCTGGTGAACTAAGAGTGGGTCTACACAGGACAACTCACAGCAGAAAACTCACAGCGAAACCGGTTTTTTTCATACAAAACTCACAGAATCGCTGTGAGTTTCTACTGTGAGTTGGCCTGTGTAGACCCACTCTAAGGCAAATGCACCCTCTACATATTCGCGTATTTGCTAGAATTGCAGTTTGTCGAATGTGTAGAGGCGGCTTAATATTCAGCCAGTAAAGTTATTGATGTCATCTTTCAAGATACACAGTATACTTATAGCAAATATAATTGTATTTTAATGTAAAGGAAGAAACTATGAACAAAATGGCCCTTATTTGGCTCTTTTTACTTTATCATGTATTAAAATACATTTAATTTTCATGGATAACCAATATAATTTTCATAACATATGTAGTATATTCCTTTAAGCGATTAAATACTCAAAATTAATTAAAAAATTTAATTTTTTGGAAAAAACTAGACTTAAAGAAAAACTATGCCAATGATTATCATCTTGAAAGAATATAAAAGTTATAACAAAAATCAACAAAATGAAAGAATAGAAGAAAGAAAAAAACTAAAATAAGTCTACAATTCAGTGCTGTTGAGATTATATAACTTGAACCCAATTTCGAAATAGGATGCTAAATTAAACTGTGCCGCCAGCCATACTATTAAATATATTTTCATTTTATTTTAAGTTCATCCATATTGATGAGCCTCTTATAGTCGGCAAGTTGAATTTTTTGCAATTTATTCTAGAATTTGTGCCACCTTATCTCATTAATATTCTTCTCAGATTTTATGTCCTCTTACCACTTAATTTTTATCTTAGTATTCTCTAAAAGAAATACGAGTAAATATTTGAAGAGGTTTTTATATATTATTCTTTAATCTGTGTAGGCCTAAATTGGTTGTCTTATATATTTTTATTTATTTTACTATTGGGATAGGTAAATCGTTACCAATATAAGTATTTGAATGATGATTGGCAATATTTTTTGTTAACCAAAAGAATTTTACAAAATTTGGTATTATACATATTATATATAGTTTAAGCAAAGGGTTAACTTTATAAAATTTTTATTTATAACGACATAATAAATTATAGCCTCAAACTCAAAAAATTCATAGTCTTCCTTTAAAGCTGTTTAAAATAATTTGTTTGGTATTAAGCTTCTAATTACGCTGAGAAATGTGTTCGCTATTTTAAAAATCAATTTTAGATTTGAATTGATATTTCTTATGGTAATGGTTACAATATTTTAAAATTTATTAGCAACCAAATTTGCAGGAGAGAAAATTAAAACATGTACCTAAAACTCCACGCTAGAAGTAAAAACTTAATTGCTCTAATAAGATATTTTTATTTCGGTGAAAATTATTAGTATTCAAAATCTATTTAAATATCATTAGAATATATATACAGCTAGAGAAGATAGCAGAGCTCATGGTTTTGAATGCCTAAACGTCACTTGTTCGCTTCTCATTGGAAACTAAATTTCAATTTGGTAAATCTATATACATGGATTATTTATTCTAAGTAGTGAAAGTAGAGATTAAACATTAATGAAAGAAAGCTTCTAAGCATCCCAAAGTAAGTAAAAATCCAGTGGTGAGTTTCTACTATATTCGTTCCCAGAAAACAAATTTTCTTTTTTTAAACTCTTATATCATAAAAATGCCTCCTATATAATTATCTTCAATTAAAGGTAGAAATTATATTATGTATTATTACTCAGCTTACCATCTTACCGACTTTATAATGATTTACTTCTATTTAATACCTCCTTAAATATAAAAAGTTTTACTTTTTTACTAAAGCCTAAAGCCTAAATATTTAATATCTTACTAAGAAAACAAAATTTCCCCCAATTTAAATGTCGAATGATAAAACTTGATCCTTTCCAATTAAAAATTCTTAGATTGCTAATGGAATTTAGTGCCTAAAACCTATTTTATGTTATTGGTAAAAGCAATATTCTTCTTTTTTTCTTATGTGCTCCTTTGATAATTTTAAAATGTTTACAGTGTTAAGAAAATCTCATTTCTAGTCTATCAATAGCTATGAATATAATTTAAATAGAAAAGTGTATTGATAAATCCAAGTAAATAATCTTTTTTGTACTCGACCATAAAACCAAATTAGGAAAGAAAGTATTTATTTTCTTTGATATTAGTATAATAATCATCATGATATTTTATAACACACTAATACTACTTAACCTCTCACTAAAAATCTTGAAGTCGTAAATACTTCTTTCCCCACTAATCCATGTTTCTCTATCCTACTGGTTAAATAACACAAATTTAAAAATTTTCTTCATAAATAAAGTGCTAATTAAAATATTTTCTTCCATTTAACACTTAAACAATTTATGTTTGAGACCAAAGAACCACCATTTAAAAACTTTCAATATCAAATTGTCAGTAAAATCATTTGAAATAATCCAAACCGAGTTTTTTCTGTGTCTCCTTTAAGGAGGCAATTATGCTAGAAGACATCTCTCTGAACGTCTAAGTTTTTAAAATATTCTGAAACAAAGGAATAACTCTATCACCTGTTGTTTAAATATGCTAAGAAAAACTTAAAGGATATTATTGTCTACTCCCTACCAAAGCATATATTATTTAAGTGTTAATCATTCACAAAGAGAATTTATATTCTAGAAATAATTTTCATTGTGATTAATCAAAACTTTGAAGTTACATTGTTGACCTTGTCTTTAGAAAGAATTCTCTCTAGATTTATGTATAATGTAATTATTGTGTGGATTTAATGACTTTTAGGATAAGAAACAAAAATCGTGTTTTGTTTTCTAATTGTTTAATTAAATTATTGTAGAGTATAGTAGAAAAAATTGTAAGAAAGATTATATTGAAACCACGTGGTTCACTTAACTGAAACATTAGCTTAACTTAACTTAAAGTTTCTTAAGTATTAGATTTGAATTGTTTATTTTGTGGAAATAATTGTTAGCTTTTCTGCAAAAAATATATCTGAAATAATTTACTTGAGTCCAAGAACTTTATTAATCAGATATTATCATAATTTATTTCGAGTGAAAGCTAAAAATAAAAACACTCTAAAAAACAAACTTCTGATGAAATATAGAAATCAAATGAAAAATAAAATAATTGAGTTTTTCTTATACGCAAGTTTATGATTTTAGAATTAATAAAGAAATATTGATTATTCAAAATATTTTTATTTCAAGGTTTTTTTTTTTTAAAGATATGCTTAAAAATAATTTCAAAAAAATTTGAATAGTATTGAATTTATTTCTAAGGCTTAGATCATTTATTTTTTTATGAAAGTATTTAATATTGATAAAAAGATTTCTAGTCAGAGTTTACATGGATCGGAATTTAATATTACAAAAACATCTGAAATAGGCAAAATCATCCGCATTAAAATTTCATTACGAAAATCTATTTTCTTAAGCTTAAAATATTTTTTTTTTGATTCAATAAGAAATATTTTAAAATGTTTTAATTCTTTTTTGTCGTCAGCAAATTTTTAATTTTGGTTCTGTTATTATCTTATTTTTTCTGAAATGTGGAAAAAACTTTGATTAAAATTCAATCAAAGTATACCTAACTGCTTAATGCTCTTTAAATAAGAATTATTGATCTTGAGGAAAGTATGAAGTAGGAAGCAGAATTTTTTCCTTCTTTGAGTTTGCTTACATTTGATTGATATAATTTTTTTCACTTGTTTTAATTTTGTTCTAATTTTCATAACAAAAAGTTTTTCTTTAAAAAGTCAACGCATACTTGCAAAGCAATTTTTGTTTGTTATTCATGTAAATCCTGATCTTAATTCCCACAATTCAACTAAGTTATGTCACTTATGTAATTTGTAATAATCCACTAATAGAATGAGTCTCAACATATAGAATCCGAAACAGTAATCAAAGAAGCAATTACAATATATCTCTTCCAAACTGTACTTCTATCTGATAAACTAATCGATCCAAAATATGCAACTCTGAGACAGGAGCTGGATTAAATGACTAAGTTTAAAATGTTTATTTGTTTTTGCAAATGGATCAATTATTTTCCAAACAAAAAGCATCGCATTTGTGGTTTGTGCAATAAGAGTTGCCAAATCTTTAGACAGTAAAGTATCACAAAGGGATTGTACAATTCAAACTTTGATTTCAAATGTAATATAGAACAGTTATAACAACTTTTCGGTCTGAACTAAAGGAAACAAAGATACAATCCTGGTCATTAAGCAATCGAGAGTAGTTAAGAAACTGCATTGAACACAATTTTAATAATAAGGCATTGGCTTAGTTTAAGAAAAGAAGTTCTTCAAATTTAAACTGAGCTATCCTGATAAAGACATTAAGCTTTATTGTAAACTTTTTAATATTTTTACAAAATTAATATTAGGCAAAACATACATATTAAATTACTGAAGACAAGAACAGAAAAGTATGGATTTAATTTGCTTGCATTCTTCATTCTCCACTAACACAACAACACAATTATCATTTCTTAATCAGAAAAATTTTAAATCTACGAGTTCTAGATATTTAAAAATTTCAAAGCTAATTATTTGTCAGCAAGCTCTAGAACTCAAAAAAGAAAAACGGGAAACAAAAAATTGACAAATTATAAAATGTAATTTTAAAGGGTCTTTATCTATCCCGATTGCAAAACAAAAAATATAAAAAAAGAAAAATAAAAAAGAAAGATATATTTATTGGTGACTTACCCTAAATTAGGGTATCTAAAGAATACTAGGGGTGGAAAAAAATCATTACTCATGTACAACTTAGGCATCATCACATTCTTTTAGAAAAATACCTTCAAGTTCTAAAAACGGCCAATGATTTAGATCTAGGTGATATTACCTGACATTTTTCCGGATCTCATATATCAAATTGCCAAAATGTAATGACATCTCTTATTCTAAGGACCTAAGTCTCAGAGGTAATTGGATTGGTTGAAGAATAGCTGACATCTTCATATAGTTGTAATGTATATTATATATATAAAGATATTTGTGTATATATATAATTTTTTTCTCATTTATTTATTTTGTAAGGAATATTAAAGGTAAGGTAGTAAGATAACAAGTCTTTATTTATATCCTAATTAAAAGGAAAACAAAAAGATAAAATTACTTTTTTTTTTAATTCTTAGAAAATCCATTTAGAGACTCAAGAGTAATTCAAAGCTTTCTACTTTTTGTAAATTTTTTTTACACTCCTAATTATAAATAGTAATTCAATATTTCAAATGCTTTCTTGTTTTTCTTGTGCTATGTAACATTTATGTATTTTTAATCAGACAGTTTTCTCGTTAGTAAAAATTTATAGCTATTGAAGTGCACACCTCTGACACTTGAAAATGATTTATATATCTTTTTATGTGTCAAGTGAAGAAGCCAGTTATTTAGAATTGTTTCACATTGGGGATAAATGAACTGTCATTAACCTTTTAAGGAATAGAAAGTTAAGAATTTTTTAGTATAAGTATTCTTTTTATGTTTTTAGGCGAAAGCTTAAGATTTATTTAATTAAGTCAAGAAATTTGGGATCTAATTTCGTTATGAAGTTTTGAAATAGTAGGCCTTCTATAGCAATGTTTTAAAAAATCCTTAACTATATCTTAGATGTGTAATTATCAGTCAGTAACTATAGCATCCTTCTTTTAAACTAAATCTGCTTGTCTATATACCTTAATCTAGGGTTTAGTGACTGCCTACTTATTATTAAAGGAGAAAAAACTTGCTTCCTTCTGGGTTTTCTTTTGTTTACAAGATATAATGAAATAAAGTTTAAAGGAGTCTGACTATGGAATATTCAGTGATGCATGGTTAAAATCAAGCTTTCATTGAAAACTTTTTCATTAAATTATTTATGCTCGACCTTGCTCAGGTATTGAAAGGAGATACATTGAAATGAAAAATAAATAACGATTAAAATTTTAACAATAAAAATAGGTTCTTTTCGCTTTTGAATGAATTTAAGTATTATTAACATGAAATTGACAGCACGGATAGATTTTAGAAAAATGTTTCATTATAAGGAGCATATGGCAAATAATATTTGTAATAATAGATTTGAAACAAGGATATTATCTAGTTGAACAACATTTATTTTTAAATGAAATCAAAGAGTACGTAGTCCTGTGTCCGTAAGCTAAATTGATGAAAAACCGATGTAAAAACTTCTAGAACTGTATTTCTTTATTAAAGTTCACATCTGACATTGGCTAACTCCAATCCATTCTGCTTGATTATTTTCAATAACAATACTTAAAATTAAGTTCACATATTTTATTTTGTTTATTTTTCATACCACCATTGCACACATTTTATACTACATTAGGTTCAGTTTGTAGTAAAAGAAGGTAGTAAAACGAGCTTTTGTTTAATAGAAGGATGTCATTTTGTTTCTTTTACCATAACAACTTTTGAAAATGTCCCGCCAATACAATTCAAAGTTAATAAGGCAAGTAGGGTGGATTTAATTAGTGCTTTCTAGAGTCCTTTTTTGTTGCATTAAGAGCAGATCTTGCTTCGTAATTCTTTGTTGCTTTATTTAAGATGCTTGAAAGGACATGTAAGTCAATATATTAATTTTAAGCCCGTTAAATTAAATTACTCGTTTGAATAAGGATTTGTAAATATGGCGAATTATATAAGCCCGCTGGAATTGAAAATGACATTTTTAATTAAAAATAGAATTAAATAAAAAATGAACAATTATTAAAGCATAAGAAACCGGGACTAAATTCCTGTCAATACCTTAACGAGACTTGAGTGAACTTTCGGAATATTTTTATTCCAAAAATTGGCGACAAAAAAGTTTGCACGCTGCGATGCAACCTTATGAAAATAAAATAACTTAAAAGCAAGGTAAAAGTCTTTACCAATTTATTTCAGATCAGGTATAAATTCATGATTTTATTTTCTTATGATAAAATTTTAACAAATATTTTTGGGATAGATTTCAACAGCTAAATGAGCGAAAAAGAAATTCAAATAATTCTAATTAAATATTTTACTGTACACTAAATGTGCGCACGATACACAATTGATTAAATATAAGACCAACGTTTAAAACCTAACTTTAGATAACCTTAAATTTACTGAACTTTTGGGCTCAAATACTTTTTGTATTTAACCTAAAAGCAATAAGGTATGATTAATCGGTCCTAGTTACACTGTTAAATACCACCAAAGATGAAAATAAAATAAAATTTATACACTAACAAGTTGAATTTATATTTTTCTAACTATGATCAGCTTTAACTGCCTTAACTGCTTTAAGCTTTGGTAAAACTCATGCACTCTACTTCTAAGGAGCTCTAACTACTGCAAAATATTTTAGCTATGATTCTCATAAATATTTCAGAAAATTTGAATATAATTTGAAACTCCTCATGTTAAAAAGTATATCAATAAAAATATCGTTCTTATTAATCTATCATTTGTGATTTTGAATAAAATGAATTACTGAACTAAATAAAAGAAATGAAATTTTCAAACATAATTTTCATTTTTTCTTAGCCCAAAGTAGAACAAAAATATGTATAGCTGAAAAAAATCGTAATTTTCAAGGGAAAAAGGGAAATAATATATATCTGACTATTTGATAAAAGCTTTCAGAGAGGAAAGAATTCATTTGAATATCCAAACAAATCAGAATATTTTTCAGCAATAAATATAACTTAATTTGCATACTGTCCATTGATTTTGAATCGAAAGTTCAAGTCTGTAAATTCATTTAAGTGTGAACGTTGAAAACAAAAAAATCATGTTTTGTAAATTTAGCTTTATTTTCTTTGACTTATTTGAGGATAGGAACTTGTATAATCACTGAATATTCCATAAAATATTGTTAAGCTACTGCTATGCAAGAATTTTTTCGAGACAAAAAAAAAAACTGAAAAATATTTACTGTTCTCAAATGAGTTCATAACTATAAAAAGTTGTAAATGGTACCTAACAAGAATAACGTAAAGCAAAAAGACACCACAATTTATCATTTATAAAAGACAGATATCCGACTTGTAGCTGATATCAAGGATATTACACCAATAAACAACAAGAGCTACAAAATATATTTTCCTTTGAGCTACTTTCTGTACAAGTAAAAATTATAAATTTCAGTAGTCTATGTGACGGCTTTAAAAAGAAAAACTTTATAATTTCAGGTCACGAAAACAAAATAACTCAAAACTTTTACCAAATATTTATTATCCTTTTTATCTCAATGTATAATATGGCCTTTGTAAATTTGTAGTAATTAAAAATTTTAACACAAATACATGAGTAGAATCTAAGATAAAAAGAATTTTATCCAGGAAATTACATACGTAGTAATTTTTGAATTAAAAATAAACAAAAAAATAAAACAAGGATATTTTTAGGAAGCTTTAGCTTTCTTTATTTAGATAAGAAAAATAATTTTAAAAATAAAATTATTATTGCATCAAATAAAATATAATAAAAATTTTTTTTATAATAAGGATATAATCATAACTTATTGATATTATTCAAATTAATGAGTGGGACTAATTCGATTAAGTTCATCGTAAAAATTAATTAATAAAAAAGAAGAACAAAAATAAAAAATGAAAAGTGCTTAGAAAATTTACGTATATAATAAAATGCATGGAATGGATTTTTAAAAAGGATAAATATTTATCGTAGTGTCCTTATTTAAATTTTTTTATTACTATCAAATATAACAATTAATAGTTCAGATTTCATAGAACTCCCACTGTCTCTTTTGTTAAAATCTTCATTGCAACAAATACTAGCAAACAGATTTGAGAATGAATAAGTCCTTGCTGTATCATACTATTTCAAATTATTGACTCAGCATTTGCTACAGTAATCTATATGTAATAAATTGTTATTAAGTTTGCCAGTGAGCTGCATGTAGTTTTTTGTAAATCTCTCCTTTACTTATATCTATCGTTTTTTTACAGTCAAAAATTTAAGATGTGGAATATTTAAGACTATCATTGAATACCAACAAGAGTTTTAGTGTAGACTGCTGGTAGTAAATTTTCAGGCAAGGGTTATATATGTCTTTTATATCTAGCATTGTTTCAGTCTTATAAATTTTTTTATTTTGAACCAAAAAAAGGGGGTGAATACGCTGAATAATTAAAAATAGAGCAACCAAACTGTTTTCTTTGATCACAAGAGCAAGAAATGAGGAAAATATCATTCAACAAAAGTGATGTAAAAACACAAGAAAGGTTTTTTAACTCCGATAGCAGTCATTGCATTTGGCAAATGTGAAGTAATTATTAAATAATTTTCGATATATTTATGCAATGGCATTTTAAATAATTTTTAAAAAAGTCTGTCGTAAAAATCTGACTTTGTTCAAAATCAAAACAAAAACCTAATGAATTCATGTTCGATTAACCCATTTCAATCTTTACTTTTGAAAACAACTTTTTCATGACCAATTAGCTTTTCTCATGAATTTCGATGCTTAAGTTTAAGAATTATTGTCAACATTTATTTAATAAATTTAATATCATTGAAAGATAGCAAAAGTCACACACTTAAGACTTAAAGTGAGTTGTTATTTGTCAAAATGATATTTTGTTTAAAAAATTTCTACTCACTGTATAACTATCCAAGGGTTGAAATTAGATTTCATTATGAAAAGTGAACATTAAGTGGGAGGGACACTTTTTCCTATACAATAGTTACATATTGCTCAAAATACTTTGTGTAGCATTTTATGTTTTTTAAAAATTTTGCATTTATTTAAACACAGATTTAACATGATACAACTACGTCGATACTTGCCTTAATTAAGGGCCCTTAAGTTGGCAATACTTCCATATCACTCTTTATCTTTGAAGACAATAAACTTTGTCCGCAGATTAAAAATTCATGCATTATACTTATGAGTCTAGGGATTCATATTAATTTTACGGACATTTTACTTCTGGAAAAAAATCAAAAGCTTGTCGCCTGTTTTCTTCCAAACTTGCTAAATTAATATCACAATATTGACGGTTGTTTATTTCCACACTATATATAACATATTGTTTTAATTAAATTTTTATTTCAAATTACATACAATTAATTAGAAAAAATTATTGCCAACCAATTTTGATTTTTTAAAAACAAATTTTGAAGAAAACTTCACTCTTCAAGGAAGAAAATATAATATATATTTTTTGAATTATTATCCATTCAATAATAGAGAATTCAATTATCTAGATACAAATTATTCCATAAGTTCTCTAATCTTAATCTAGCTTCATTGGAAAGGAATCTTAGCTATAAACTTATCTAACCAAGGCACTACAATATCTTCCTTATTTAGGTCAAAATTAAAATTATTCTTTTAACGTACCAATAATTTTTGTATTACTCCTCCCACACATAGAAATTAAAAAAAAAAAAAACGAAAAGAAGTAAGTTTCAATTTATATTGAATTTTAATTGTAAGTTTTATGCTGAAAGTCTATTCTAAATTCTTTTAATTCTTTAATTTTAGTCTGTTTTCATCACAAATAAAAATTTTCATATTCAAGAAATATAAAAGAAAAACTAAATTAATGCTTTTAATATATAATTACGGGCTCTTCAATTTTTCTAGGGTAATTCAAAGGCTATTATTCTTTGGAAAGAAATAAAAAAAAAATACCATAATACTTAGCAAGAAATGTGGGAAAATTTTCATCTATTAAATAAAAGCTCTTATAAATATCCTAATGGCTTTATATCCGTAATTTAATAATGTGTCTCACGGTATTAAAATTACGAGCTTCCATAATGTATACGGCTCAACTTTTTATTGCTTAAATTGAAGTACGAAAAATAGAAATGTAAAAAGTATTTGCTTTTATATAAATTTAATGTAAATAGTTTTCTCTTTTCCTTTTTATATATAGAGTATTTCATTTTTAAAAATTATTAGAATTTGTTAGTCTTTCCGGACAGACAGCATTAAAAAAACTTTATTGGATGGCGGTAGCATGTCAAAATAGAGCAAATGTCTAATGTGAGATATTTGGCTTATCCATGTACTCCACTTAAGGTTAAATTCATATATTTCGCACAAACTAAAAATTAGTTATAGTTGAATGACAAAAAAATTAATAATAATATTATAATCAAGATAAAAAGGCTGATCTGGAGCTCCCATATTATTACTGACTATATTTTGACCCCACTCAATCAATATTGATTTCGGTTGTGTTGCTATCGAGGCTTTTGTGATTCTATTCAAAAACAAAAGAATCAAAGAAAATTTATATTTATATTATTTTATGAAATTTAAATTTTAATCCTTATGGAACTGAGCCTCCAGAGCTTGATGTAAAGTTGTAAGAAAAATATGCAATATAAGAGAAAAAATATTCGAAACTAACATATTAAAAGTGTTTACTATTTATGCTTATTGTAAAATATCCAAAATTAAGTTATAAGCTCTTAAATTTCAGCTCAACAGAATTGTTTGTCTTTTTCAAACCTCCCCCTTCCCTTTCTACTCCCACATACAGACAAACTTTGCTTGACAAAATATTAATAAACATATACAAAAAAAATTCCTTGGAATCATCAAATCAAATCATTAAACATAATGTAAAAGCACCAAAAAAATATAGAATTGCTAACTCAAGTCATCACTGAATTGAATAACTTATTCGGGATTAATTGTGACAGCCGAAACAAGAGCTTTCAACTAACCCTTGACAAGAAACATGGGATATTTTGGCAGAAAATTAATTTTGTTGGCTTAAATATTGAAATCAAGAGCCTAATTTTAGATGAAGTGAAAGACATGATCAAATGTTTCAAAAAAAAAACAATCTTTAACATCACAAAGTATGCTTTTAACAATAACAACATAAGACTTTCCATTGGTAATGGACAGTAGCGAACCAGAAATAAGTATGTATAGGAAATATACCTACATATAAAATTTTTGTAGTAAGAAATTTTTGCTGTAAATATGCGGTTAATTTCTCTCCAAATATGGATTAGTGATAGAAGTCAGGTTATGTTCTTTTGAAACACAAAATTTATATGTACCTGCATATATTTACACGCACACATTAAAAGGAAGGTAACTATATCCATCTCTCCTCTTTATATAAATGGTCATTAGTGCGTTCCACGCATAAATTTATTTCATCCGTGACAGGTTTGTTTTTTAACCGCTGAGGTTCGGAAAAATCTAGCCGTGAAAAATCTCTCCCTCGTAAACAATATGATGTATAGTTACCAATAAATGTAATCCAATATCTTTCAAGCTATATGGGGTGATGTTTCATGCTTAAAGAGGCGACAAGATTGGAAAGTCACTAATTGAGAGCTTTTCATACGAAATAAAGATGAGACACATGCTACGTTTTATAGTATTTTAAAAGATTTTCATACAAAAAAAATGAAATAACTTTTAATTAAATTATATGGATATAAAGTATTGAAATTTACTTAAAATATTTAAGAAAAAAACAATGAAATTAAAAAAAAGTCAAAGTAAAAGGCAAAAGCTCCTATACATCGTGGATATGGCACGAACCTAGTAGGGGAATTACTCTTTAGTGAGTTTCTCATGCGTGATTCATGTTGAAAAATTTACTTATGAAACATTCATTGATTCAGCATTCAAGAAATAGCCATAATAGCTACTTTTCAGTCATACTTTCATGTAGAAATTCGCCATGATGTCGAATTCTACTGCCATTTATTAAAAAAATTATTTGATGTTTGCCATGAAGTAGTAAGCGTTGTGTCTAAAAACTAGCCCTTTTCATTGATGAAGTAGAGTTACTTTCCCTACTGGGGAAAACACGCACTGAATTTTAAAAAAGTTCGACCGCTGGGAAATTATCCACGATACTCTTTTGGAATTTTTTCTCCTTGCCTTCTTTTGCTATATTGCTTACGTGTTATAAGGAATACATTTTGAAAATAAATTGAATTACATATAGATATTTCTTTTTTATTGTTTCAAAATAAATAGGAAAAATCAACCATTACGTATTTCCCTTTACCGTTTCCTATTTCCCTCTTTATATATCTCTGTTTCTGTCTCTCAAATTCTTAACTAGAAACTACATTTGATAATACAACTTGATGTAAATGTCTTAAACCTTAAGTATCAACTAATTATATTATTAACCCTTTTCAGTCGTATGGGTGTCTTTTTGTCTGCACCATTTACAAGATTTTCTCATAAAACAATATGAACTTTAAAAATTTTTAATTGCCAAACTCATCGCTTCACTGAAGCTATGTCACAATTAGAATCACTATTATAAATGTTTCCAAATCAACCGTTATCACTTTTATATCAAAGTCAGTGTTCTAAGAGTCAAAATGCGTCAAGTGATCGTTACTTTTAATTTCATGGTACATTTCTTTCAGTAAATTTCTTTTTGCCATTTTATTAGAGAACTATTGTAGAATATTTTAAAAAACAAAAATACCTAATTATCGTTAAAGAAAATTTATAAAATATCATTTTGGATTTTATGTAACTCCAAAATTTGTCGACTTAATATAATATAAGATCAAAATGGTTTTTTTGCTGTAGTGGTTGAGAGCAGACATATGACTAGAACCTTAAAAAGGCGTTGGTGGCTGAGAGCAGATAAACGACCGCAAAGGGTTAAAGTAAGGATAGCTAGCTATACCCTAAAGTAGATAAGTTTAGTTATCTTCAATTTAATATTAGTTTTCTTCCAAAAGAATGAAATCATAAAGAATTGCTTTTTACCATATTGGCCTTATTAGTTAATCCGTAAAAATAAAAACAAAAAAGTTATGCTAGATCTAGTGCTTTGTTATTTATATTTTTTGTGAAGATTTAAAGTTTTTTAAGAATTCACTATCTTAATCGATTTTCCCGGACTTCAAAATGCTTTTAAATTTCTTACGTTGATTTCTTTTTGACGTCAATACTACTAGTCCTAAAAGTCATAAGGTATAGTACAATATCTTTTTTATATAAATTCACAATACATATTCACAAAATATATATATTTATTTTGAAAAGGGTTAGTAAAAATATTTTATTACTTGATTGGTTTTTAAACTTCTTACACTCCACTTAAGCAATAAGCTTTCAATTTTTATAATTCTTGCTGTATTGCTTATTTTTATCAATTCAGATAAAAACATTTTATATTGACTTAACCTTTTCTTTTTTTTTCTTTTTCATTTTTTCAATGAATTCAGATACAAAAAAAGGTACAGGCAAAATTCTAATAGTTTCTATTATCATTGTATTTTTTAAATCTCTAAACCTCTGAGATACATTTAGTTTTCATAGAGAGTTAAAGTCATGATAATTTTTTGTTTTGAAACTCAATTTTTTATATCCATAAGGAGTGCAAAATTTAAGGATTCTTATATTTAACTTACGATTGCCATAATTTTGCTTACCTTTTCGTACTTGAATATTAAATAAAAATTTTGGTTGCTCTGTTACTGCTAAAAGTTCATTTCTTTTTTATCATTTAAAACTCTTTTTTGATTATTCTATGAAAAAGTGAATGAATAAAGTAAAACTTGGGTATACATGTCAATTCAAAGGAATTGAACAGAGAAAAAATTTAATATATTTCAAAGGAGTTTTCTACTTCTCACCTAGATGAATTTTGAAATACTCGTTCACTAATACTGAATATAATACTTTATTTAATAAGCCAAACACATTGAAGTATGATCTTATGAGCTTTATATCATAGCAAAACAAGTGAAATAGACTCATTCAACATTGTTATGAACATTGAAGCATTATTAAAATCCTTATGAGCTATAATTCTTATTTCTGAAGTAGCATGAAACTCTTAGAAGAGCATTAAGTGCTTAGTTTGAAGTAAAAAACTTGACTTTATTGGACTCAGGTCATAAAATTATAAGGAATAACGAGGGAGGAGATATTTTGATGGATTTTCAGTCGAAAAAGCTGTATGAAATAAAAATTTTATTCAATTTAACTTATTCGATCCGTGCAAAATGGACGCAAAAACTTAAAATGCGAAAAGTCGATTTTATGCAATTGAAGATATTTGAAAAATATAATAAAAGAAAATTAGAGCTACGTGAAAAATGGAAGTGCTTTTAAGTGAGTTTTGAGAGCAAATAAAAAAAAATTTGGAGACATATACTCTGTGTGAAACTAGCATAAATATTTTTTTTGTAGTCATTTGCTCCCATATAAACCCAAAATTTTTCATAGCGGATTATTTGTGGTAAAGTAAAATCACTGGTCCTCAACGGTAGATTATACACGATTTCTTTTGCATTTTATTATTTAAGAAAATTTTGTTAAATTATGAGTAAACGAGTTAATATTATAATATAAATATGTTATCCTTCAAATGTTGTTTATTGCTGCTCCTGAACTCGCGCATCTTTAGAGAATGCGTTACAAAATTATTCACTAAACACTAGCCATAAATTTACATTACAGTTATGCACTTGATTTTAGATAGTTTTAATTTGAGTAGAAATGTTTATATACAGCGGAATTGCTTTTTTAATTTTTTGCAAAAAAAAAAAAAAAACAGGAAAAAAACAATGTTTCTATAAATTGATTGTAAAAAGAAGAAAATACAATAGATATTCATTGAATAATTAAATTAATTTGTTTTATATAAGAATCCCCATTTTAGAGGAAAAAGCTTTTTACCTATGGGCATTATGAAAACTGATTCTATTGAAAGAAAATATGCAGTCATATCCATTCTAAATATTTGCATTAGAAAAATACTATTTATGCGTAAAACAAGATTTTTTTTTTAAAAAAAAAGCAAAATAGCCTCCAGGCTCTTTTTTTTTTTTTGAATATTTAAATTACAAATTTTTCAACCAGATCAATAACAAAACGTTACTTCGCTCTAATGTTTTTGTACAGCAAACTTTTGCACTAACTTTTTTTTGAAAAAAAATTCTTTTAAATAAAGAAATAAAATAAGTAAATTTGAGGCAACTGACAATCAATACTTAATTATTGATATTGACATTAGTAACAGAAGATCTTTCATCGTCATCTCAAGTTCATTCAAGGGAAAAATAAATAAAAACTATTTAAACAATTCTACAGCTTTTCTTTTGTTACCCCCAAAACTTTTGTAGTTTTAAAACTATTTATTAGTAAAACTCATTAATCAGTTAAAGAAGCCTGAAATACTGACATTGTCTGTTACACTTGAATTTAATTATTAGTTTCATCTTAAATAAATAATAATGAAATAATTTAATAAATCTTGTCAACAAAAATTTACACTATTGCAAACCACGCGTTTTAAATAAAAAATATTTTCAATATTTTAAATAAATTATTTTCTTGCACCCAGTATCAAAAAATTAAGATTAAATTCATGTTTATCAAGAAAAAAAGCAGTGAATGAATATTTGATTTACTTTTAAAAAATTCAAACCGAAAATTAGCCAAAAATGTTATTCAAATGAATTTCAATTATTAATTTTTCCTTTCCTAATTTCATTTTTGGTGCAGAAGTTAAAAGACACGTCAAGTTAGAGAAATTGACAAATGGCAACCGATTTTTATTTAAAATTTATCAAAAGGACATTTTTATCTTTGGGGCTGATGTAAAAAAAATTTTATGTTTATTTATTACTTAATAGAAAAAATTTAGTATTCTTTGTGAATTTATTTTTTGTAAACGAATTTATTCTTGATTAAATTTCTTAAATCGAATTAAAATTCAATACAAAATTTATTTACTTGGGCTATTAAATTCAATTAAAAAAAAAAAATAAAGCTAAAAGCATGTAGACATAATTTTTAAAAAAAAGGGAATATTGGACTGATGAAGTAGGTACCTATGTACAAAATTAAATTTAAAATTCAAGTAAAAACTTCTTGATAAAAGTTGTTAAGTAAGTTGTTTTGAGGTAATTAGTATAAACATTTAAGGCGATTGTTTTTTCATGAAAAATAACCAAAATTAAACAACACAAGCAAGTAGTAAGAGTTTAAGCATTAAACATTTTTTAAGGCTAAAAATTTTGGGTTTATTTAGGGGAGAGTCAATGACTACAACTTTAAGAGAAACATGTTGAAAGTTCAGTAATTTATTTTTTAATGATGAGGGGGACTTTCCTAGTACTTTAAAATTTCTCTAATTTTACGATTTGACAAATTCATAAAACAACAATTAAAATATCCTTAGTAAACTTTATTACTACCAAATTATCGTTTTGGGAACTTTAAATGAAATAAAAACAGCTTTTTTGATAATTAATTCCTTTACAGTGATTCAAAGTGATTATAAGCAATTTGCATTGTTTTCAAGTGAGTATCTTGCGTTGACCTTGGTTTTTTATTTTATTTAAAACTAAGAATATTTTCAGGGTGCGATACAATATACATATGTAAAAATAAATTATTCAAAATTTTATTACATTAATTTTAATAAACTATAAAAATTAATTTAATTATACATCATTCATTACTTTAATTTATATTAAATATATTTAAGGATAAGAGAATTACTTTAGTTTAATAAAATACATATTATTATGAAAAACACGGATAGGTATTTTTCGTTTTTTATTCTTGAAAATTTTACAATTTTTAGTGCAAAACTTAAACGATAATTTTAAGTCAAGTTTTAATAAAAAATTTTTGAAATATTAATCAAGAAAAAATAAAATATAACTATAATAATATTCTATTCAGTTAACCAATAAGCAAATTTATTGGTAAAAAATCTTCGTTAGTAGAGAGCTTAAATCAACTCAGCAACTCGATTCAGCAATTTTTTTGATAGCAAAAAACGTTTTTAGTCATTAAGATGGCATTAAATATAGCAAAATAGCTTTCAAAATAGCTGAAGCTTTAAATTTTGAAAGAATTCTCTTACAACAATCAACGCTTAATTGATTTTTATTAACCAGCCCTCAATTACCTTCTCTTTCTTTGCAATTGAATAATTTCATTCAATTCCCTTGACGACAATCAATGCTCCCAGACTATGTACAAATGGATTATATGAAACGTTTGAAGGTATGCAATTAGATAAAATGCAATAAGTAAAGCTGAGTTTTCAACAGTTTAACGTATCATTTTAATCCCTTTTAGTAGGCTAAATCGTTACTAATGTAGTAAAAGAGGTTAGAAAATTTAAAAAAAAAATAAAATATCATCTGTAATCATTAAAATTTGTTTAATTAAACTATCTTTCAAAATATCGTATTTTAAAAACCACAAAGCTCAAACTACAAAGCTTGGCTAAATTAATGTAATCGTGGATTGTGTTAATTATTTTTTGTATGTTTTGGATATTAGAAAAATTAAATTGTCAACTACTATAAATTATCAATATCTAAAATGGCCTTACACAAAATGCTGTAATTTAGTAATTTATTGATCTAAAATAAGTGAAAAATCTACCTAAAGCCAGTATAAATGGTTTTAAGAGGATAATAAAGGATTAAAACATGCATTTGCGTTGTTATTTTAATCAAATAGGCCATGTTTACATTACACTTTAGAGTAATGTGATAAAAAACATTAATTTATTATTTGTATTATGCAATTAAATAATTAAAAAAATTAGATGAAGTTTTAAAGGACTTTAACCAAAAACTATGTACATAATGTTTTATTTTAACTACAGAAAAAAACACAATAAAACCAAAAAATTTAATTAGCAGAAAATGGGAGGCAGTTGAATATTATGCTAAATAATTTGATACACAACCGCTTTGTTTGGTTATTTATGTAATGTGTACTATAAAAATAGCAATAAGTTTATAAGTGATTTCTAAAAATTTTTTGCTTTAGGCACAAAGACTAATCCTGAAATCCCGGCTCATTAATCTTTCCGCTAGCAATCCCATTTGATCAAAAAACCAGGTAGATGATCATCTTTTTCACTTCCCAGCAGTATCTCTTTTTACCTATTCAGGCCTTGAGATCTCTGAACTCATGTGAGAGTACTAAGCTTACACAACCCGTCAAGTTTGGCTATTCACAATTTAAAGAATGTTTTTGTTTCAAATGCAGCATAATGAAATAATAAAATCTCTGTTGACTTCAATTAATTCATTATATTTTTCTCTTAATAACAGTTATATAAAGGGACTTCTTATTTTCCTTAAAATATTTTTCAAGGTCAGTAATAACTCCAGTCAACAGTTGCTTAAGAGCAAATCTAGCATAAGTAGAATTTTTAATTTTTTGTGTTTTTATTTTGATCTGCCTTTTCTCACTTAGAATCTCCAAATGTCTTTAAATGCAGCACTTTTTGATTTATCAAATTCTCAGAAAAGTTTGGTACTCATTTAAAAAAATGTTAACTTGTTAATAATTGTGTCATCTATGTATCCGCTCTGAAACTAATTTCTTAAAAATTGAAACTGTGTAGCTTACGGTCACAAAGAAAGAATTTTTAAAGTTTTTTATGTGCAAAGTTGATGTAGTGCATCCGAATAATAACTTTTGTTCAACTTACAGTAGTTAAAATCCATGTAATTTTTCTTAACAGGTTTTCACTTATCTTGCTTTTCTAAAATTTTGAATCCAAAAGAGTATCCAAAGAACTTTTATTGCTCGTGTATATTGTGTTTAACGGATAAAGCAGTTAAAAAGGAGTGGTATTTTGTTTATATATTAGCCACAATTTTCTTTAAAAATTTTTAAAAAATATTAGAATTGATGCTCTTAAGCTTTTAGAGAAAAAAGTGCAGTTTCAAAACTTCAAAACTAACGTTTCTTATTAGTCATTTTCATACTCTATCAATGTCATATACACATAGGAAATGGATGAGTAACCCTTATATAGAGTTAGCTTTTTATGTTAAATATAATAACGCTCTCATATAAAGGGTGTTTTAATAGGAACATAACAATTTTTCATCTCTATATGAACGCACCCTCAAAAATTTTTAACGATCTTTCAAAGTCAAACATTTTCATCATGATAAAATTCATGAACCAACAACTTTTACGAATTATTAAAATTTACTACCGAAGTTCTGAGTGGAGAAAAGATCTTGGCCTACATTCGTATAAGATCAAATTGACTTAAGAACTGAAGCTACTTGATCATATAAAACACCAAAATTTCTCCAGTTGGGCTTTGAACAAGCTTGAAGAAATTCAGAATTTCATCGAAAAATCAACTTCATTGATGAGGCTCATTTTAGGATGAATGGCTTTGTCAATAAACAAAATATGCGCTATTGGGCAGAAACAAATCCACATGTGATTCAAGATACACGATTGCATCCGCAAAAAATTACTGTGTGGTGTGGTTTTCATGATGGGGGTGTCATTGGACCATATTTTTTCTCCGATTAAAACGGTCGCCATGTTACCGTCAGTTAAGAGCACTATCGTGCCATGTTGGAAGATTATTTATGGTCAGAATTGGATAGGCTTGACATAAACGATATGTGGTTTCAACAAAACTGAGCCACATGTCACACGGCTACTCAAACAATCGACCTATTGAAGGAGAAATTGGAAATCGAATTATCTCAAGAAATGTCCCAGTCGGATGGCCACCTCGCTCATGCGATTTAATGCCATTGGACTTATATGTAATATATGTACTACACTTGAAATAAATTTCAACTCAATATCTGAAATATTCTGTGTTTTATTAAAATATAAAATTGTTATGTCCTTAATGAAAGACCCTTTATATCAAATATAATTTCTGTAAGTGAAGTGAAGTGAAGATTATATAAATTTACATTTAAATACTATGCTTTTTCATTGTATTTTATTTGTTTTAAGGAAAACCTTAATTTTGTAATATCAAATACAAATAATAAAGACTAAAGTTTTTTCCCCTTGACAATATCTAATTTAAATATGTTTTCGTTGAAGAAGTAGCCGTATATCATAACTGAAAATTGAAAAATATCTCTAATTTATCGATGATTTATCTACCGGAATTCCCTACTACCAAATATTATTATAGCTCTCTTAGCAGTTGTCCTAATTTAACAAAAGCATTATTTAAAGTTATTTACACAAGTGCATTGGCAAAGTTTCAGGTTTTTTTTTTGAAAATTTTTTAGTAGGTCAAATTTATGTTTTAATAGTAAAAACCTACAGACATATAGGCTAAGAAAGTTAAATATGTAAAACCTTAAAGAAAAATCGAAAATTTCCGATATTATCTTTAAAAACACTAAAAATAAACAAAAGAACCATAAAAACAATGTTTGATAATAAAGTCTCAAGAATACTCAAATCAGTATTGCTAGAATTATTCTTTATTTGGTGAAAGTAGATCCTTATTGACTATTCAAAATGTGTATTGAATTGCTTTTATAATGGATTGTACTCGTTTAAGAAACACAAAACACCTTTGAAAATATTTGACTGATAATAAAGCAGGTTATTATGACCTTTTATAAAGATAACATCATTTTTGTGTTTATTTTTTTAAATGCTTATGTCATTTAATATTTTTAAAATACAAAAATCGGGAAAATATAATAAAAAAGGAGCCAATACTTGAATAAAAAGTAAATTATTTTGTGCCAATCGAATTTTATATAACATGAAAAAAATAAAAGCTTTATTAAAAAAATATCTTTCATTAAATAAATACCTTAGCTTAATTACGCGGAATATATAAATGGAAAAAAATTTATAAAAGACTAAAATTAATTACAAAAATATCATATCTCATCGATATTAACTGAGAGGATTTATTTATTTTCTTATATATGTATGTACCTTGTCTACAGGGAAAATTGTTTTGAATGCAATAATAAAAATTGCAGTAGGTGATAATTTCTCGGAAATCATTTGTTGCCCCAACCAATACCCAAAAAAATCTATTAGCTAATATGTTAGTGTGTAAAAACTAAATTATAAAAATTTCTTGCCAATATTTTTTGAATTTAAGATTATGAAAATCATTGATTTAAAATGCTGGTGGAAAGGGTTCGCTACTCCCAAAGCTTAGGAGACTTTTATGTCCATGCCTGAGTATGTGGTATACGAATTAATATTATATATATTTTTTTTAGTATTATATTTTTTAAAGAAACAAACAAAAAATTAATATGACCCTTATCTGAATGACACATAAAACTGAAAAAAATTAAAAATTAAATTCTTGTATCTTTGATATCAAAGTACCGAAAATTATTAAAAAATTTTTAATAAAGTTTAAGAGTTCTAAAAAGTTAATTTCCCAATTTATTACTTGAAATAAAATTTCATAGGCAAAAAGAATTTAATTCAGTGAATTTCCTTTTCTAAGTTGTTGATGATATGAGTTAAATGAAATTGATAATTTTGCCTTTGTTGAAAATTTGAAGTAAACTTTTTATTTATTAAATTAAATTTTAATATTTGAAACTTTGCTATAACATAAAGGATTGTTTGATCTAATAAAAAAGACAATAAAATGAAAACAACAAACACTTCAAGAAAATAAAATTGAATTAATAAAAATTGTTGACAAACTAAATCAAGTTTTAAGAAATGTTAAAAAATATTTATTTAATATTTATATTAAACTTTTAATATAAATTTAATATAATTTTTTCTTTCGGATAATTTCTGAAAATCGAAATGGCAACTGATCTTCTATCAATATAATTTATATATTTTATTACATAAAGTTCCAAATAGATTTTTTTATTGACTTTTTGAACAAATTAGTGCTTTTTTAAATATAAATTACCAACATAACCAATAAATTTTTATGTAGCAAAATTTTAACCGTAGATATTTATATAATATTTATTCTTACCGATACTAATTTTAGCTCCAAAAATTACCACAACAATTATTGTCCACATCCAATAATTTTTATGTGGTTCTATAACACAACTAGACATAATTCCAAATTTGGACTTACAAATAGTCCTGTCCTAAATTGATGAAAGTTTTAATATTCACAATAAATAAGCTAATTACTAACATATTTTAGTTAAACATGAAAATCCAATAGCACATTTAGAAACTTTACTTTTTATTTGAAAATAATTAATTTTCACATAACATAAAAAATATTTTTTGAATTTATTCAAACTAATATTTTATTATATTTTAAAATATAACACAATAGTCTTAAAATATATAAATATAAATTTAAGATAATTAAATTTAATAATTAATTAATTTTCTTTTCTTCTTTTTATGAAATAAAATCACTTCAAAAATAATTCATTTAATCACCGTTAAGTCTAAGATAAATAGAAGCTGTAATTAAACACTTCATAATTATATCCTTTAGTTTTCCAAAAATTTCTAATTTACTAGAATAATCTTCAAATTACAAACTTAAACTCATCGAATTTCTAAAAAGAATAGACAAAAAAAAAAAATACGAAAAACGACAGAAGCAAAAAAAAACTATTTTAATTTAATGGCTAATTGAATTTTTGGTCACTAACGTAAATAATTTTAAGTAAGATTCTAATATTCCGATGTTTGTCTGTTAAAATGTACACAGAGACTAATAGAAAGCTGCGTCTTGTTCAAAAAGGATCCAAAAGGGGACTATTTAAAGTACATGAGATAAATAAGGATGAAGCTTTGACTAGTTAAGAAAAGCCAGTAACTTGCTATTAAATTGGAGATGCTGCTGCATGAAAAGCTTCTGGGTTTTTGTTTTTTATTATTGAAACTGAGCTTTTTTTATTCATTGAAGAACACTCCCAAATATTCATTTTTTGGCGACCTTCAGGCTATTTACTTCAAAAAACTTATAGGAAACCAAAAAAATTAAAAACAAAAAAGGATACTTAAAACTTGAATATTTCCACTAATACTTTAGTTTTTAGTTAATATTAGTGAATAAATAGCTAATTCCGTTAAGTCATTTTATTCAATACACTTAACTTTGTAATATAAACTGTTCCCTTGAGCATTGTTTACGCGGTCAAATTATAGCATTAAGCCAGCATAAGTTAGAAAAAATTTGATTTTTCTTTTTCGTATTTTTGTTTTTTTTTTGTTTCATTTATACAGATTTATAGTGATTACTGCGTAAAAAAGAAGATAGTGACCTACTTCAGAGATTTATTTGGCTTTAGTAAAATCCTCAATTCGTGATGGGAAAAAAAGAAACAAGAAAATAAATACTGAATTTTTATAATTTTCTGTTTTATTTAACAACACTTCTAAGTTGATATTATTGGAAAGATTATTTCAAAGTAATGTGGTAATTGAGTTGTTGATTAGTTTCGTATTAAGTCCAAAAGAAAAAACGATTTATGTTGTACAAATTTGAGCTTTTATCCTTTTAATACTGTTAAAAGCTATTGACTTAAGAGTTGTTATAACATTTCCTGTGTATAACACTTTGAGCAAGCTTTAAACTTTTACTTATAAATAAATATTATTTATAAAGTTTTTTATATTATTCCAAAATATTTAAATAAAATTTCAATTTTAAATTTAGAAATTATTTGACACTTTGATTTCATTCGAACTGATTTATGACATCATTTATAATACGTTAATTTTTCAGTTTCAAAAAGCATCCTTTTCTATTTTAAAATCAAATGAAACTTAAAAGCTTTTGGTGAATAATTTTTATCAAAGCTTGATAAAACTTTGGTTTTCAAAGATTACAACAATTTAGCAAATTTTAGAGGTTATCGAAATTTACCTTCATTTATCAAAATTTTTTTGGAGAAAAAAAAGATATAAAATTAAAACAAATTTCTAAGCAAAATTGCTTTAAGAATTGTTAAGTTTAAAAATGATTTATTTCCCTATAACAAAATTAATCATAAAATTTGTAATGTAAGCAGAATCAAATAAACGACATCAACACTTTAAAGACTTATTGCTGGAAATATCTAAACAGAATTAATATTATCACGTGTCATACTTGTGAGATATTATGGTTTAAAATAAAATTGAATTAATCAGCAGTATTTTAGTATTTTAATAAGATTTAGGGTATTTAAGTGATAACTTTTGGTATTATCAGAAAGAATATTCAGATTACAAGCTCTTTATTGTTATTAATATAAAAAACTTTTTCAATCGGGTGCACTGTAGTGCATTGTAATGTAAGTGCACTAACAAATCTTCTTCGTAGAAAACTAAAAAGAAAATTTATTATTCATTCTATTTCTATCACCCATCTCTCCTTCGATGAAAAAAAATTATTCTGTACTGCAACAAAACTTAATTTTAATTATTAAAATATTCTTTTTTATTATACTTTTTTAGTTTACTATGCAAAAAAAGCTCCAGTTTTTATGTTTAGACTTTAGTATTTTTACCTCTTTGTATTTACAATTTTTTTTTTATGTTGATAAAGAAAAAAAGAAAATGTAGTGAATATAATATGTTTATAATGGTGAAAGTTTGATATTATAGTTAGTTTACCTAGCTGCATGGAGCTCCTAGCAATTGGCTGAAATAGGTAATTGAAAGTTTTTAGTGGAGCTGACTAAATGTCTCACAGGTGCTAATGACCATACTTTTAATGAACATTAGCCCTTAATGGAAATATTCCCCTGTGTGAATGTAATATTTTTGTAATATATTGTCAATCCAATATATTGTCAATTCAATGCGCAGTGTGTAGTTTTTTTTAATTGTTTATTTGCCAAAAACACCAAATTTTCGTTGGGTTTTTTAAATCGCCGCCATTTTTTATTTCATTCATCGTGTTTCGCACTGGAGTCACAGTCATACTTCATCTAAATATTTTTGGTTTTTTCATTTAGATCAAACTTCATCCATATATCACCGCCACGGGGTATATGTCCATTTTTTAAGAGATTGCATGTACCTGTTATATTTACACATAGAAATCCCAAAAAATGCATAAAAAATTTTTTCATGTAATTCAAGAGTGTATTTATTAGGCCCAAAAAGTTTTACAATAATATCTTTAATAACAAACTTAAAAAAAATTACTGAATATACCAATAAACAAGAATGATCCCCTAAGTCAAAAGAGTGATTTTTAAGGAAAAAAATGCGCCATTTTGTTATTGTACATTAAACTTACTTACTTACGTACTTATTAGTGTACAAAAAAAGAAAAACAACATTGACAAAAGTATTTTATATTTAAAAGTAAATATAAAATTTCGGCAGTTTTTGATTGCTGATGATCACGAATTTTTAAAATGTTGTTTTGAGAAAAAACATGCTTAAACTCTAAAAAACGTACCAGAAGTGAAGAGGTCTAAAAGTCAACCATAAACAGTCTTACTTACATTAGTCTTAACTTATTGCAATAACGACCTTCAGAATTTACTGTAGCTGCCATTTTATGCTTATCTGTGAAAAAAAAAGAAAGTTATTCAATGACTCCGCTGACTACTTTTTTGGTATGAAGTATTTTTTCATGATTAATATGAGCGCTTTTAGAGCCTTTTATTCAACAGTTTAATTATCAAACCAAAAAATAAAAATAAAAGCAATCTTGCAGACAATTTCTCTTCTCTTCCAAGCATCCAATTGTAAAAAAATGCAACTTTTATTAGCAAAAAATTTATTTATTGCTTTAAATTTTGCAAACTATATAGCAATACGCTTTAAGTTTTATTCACAAATATTAACTACAATCCGAATTATTTAGATAAGATTGTTTTTGGCTAGCTTTGGAATTATTTTTCACATGTCAGAATTTCAAGCAAATTGTTGAATTGAGAATACAAAACAACTTTCAGCCAACTTTTATAAGGCCAAAAATATATAATTCTACAGAGAATTTATCAAAAAGTTAGAAATGTGTTGGATGGAAAACATTACTCTTGGAGTCGATTATCTTGATTAGTAAAGTATAAAAATATATAATACTAAAATTTTTCAAATAACTTTTCATGAAACCAAACATTACAGTTTTAAGTAAAAAAAGCCTTAAAACTTAAAAAAGACGTAACATTATTGACTTAAATGCTTTAATTTTTTATTAAAAAATTTAATTTAATTCATGTAAAAGAGAATTATTTAATTAGAATTAGTCCAAATTGTTATTGGTTATATACAAAAAGTATACGTGATTGAAAATCATGGCATTGAATTGCAGGGCTAATAAAATAAACCTTGCAGGCTTTCTTTAATTGCTAGTTTTTATTCCATTCGTATTTATTAAACTAATTTGTAGTAGTTAATTAAAAAGAACGATTTTACTTGAAGGACAGAAGCCTTTTGATCAGTTATTCATTTCGAGTAAAAATTTTTATTTGTGCCCAAAACTTTGATAGATTTTTAAAAGTATTTACTAGAAAAAGGAGTTAGTTGAAACAAAAATGTCCTACATCTTAGATCATTACAGGGAGTTTCGGAAGGTTTTAAAAGGGGATATCCCATCTAGAAATTGTATACCACTAGTGATAAATATTTTGAGGTAACTTTTTTTGTTTTGTTAATAAACTTTTGATTCATCTTTAAAATATTTATAGATCAATGGCAAATTGGCGAGAAGATGATGATAGTTTTCTATACAAGGCTTTGAATACGTTTCTTATAATTCTTACAGTCATTATTCAACTTGGATTGTTTATACTATTGTTATTACCTCAAGAGGATCTATTTACTTTTTGTTATAATTTAAATAATATAGCATATGTATAAATTTTTCTTTGTTATTTATTAACAAAAACAAAAATCAATATTAAATTTTAGGGATTTTTTATTACATTTAAATTAGTCCACTACAATTTTAATCGTGATGCTGTTCACGGTTTGATTGCAGATTTTGAAAGACATTTTAAGTACGAATATGAAAATTCAAAATTTGTACAAAACAAACGTCGTCAATATTTTATATTTGAGACATATATGGTGATTTTTATCCTTTCCCTATCATTTGCTCTTCAAACAGTGATAGCCTTACAGGTGAGAATTATAACAAATAGTTTGCCTAGTATTTTAATATTTGAAATAGTTTTAAATTTTTCTGGAGTCAAATTAAAATAGAATATTCACATGGCTCATATTAAATTTAAAATAAATAGAAAATAACGGTTAAAGAAAATTTTAAAAAACCCAAAAATTTTGCTAAAATACTTAACAATTTTAGATAAACTTTAGTGAAATAAATAAAAAAAAATACTCTGCTTGCAGTTAGAAATTAAAATTGTTCTACTTTTAGCCACTTTTTGACACCAGACGGATACTACCAGTTGATATTTATTTGCCTTACTCAATTGAAAATGATTACGTTTTTTGGATAACTTATATATATATGGCGTATTTTAATTCATTCTATATGACGATTTTAGTAACATATGATTGCCTTGCAATTATATTCATTCTAGAAATTTGCCTTCATATTGATGTCTTATGCTATAAGCTAAAAGAAATTGGAAAAAATGGAAATGTTTATCATGCCCGGAAAGAAATAGCATACGCTGTAAGGGAACATCAATTTATTCTAAGGTATGCTTATATTTTTAAATGAAAATTTTATGTACAAAAAACGTTTCTAAAAATTGATGTTAAAATATGGTTTTTAAAAACTTCGTCCTTATTTGAAATTGGCTTTACTGAAGAAATCAAAAAAAAAAAAGATTTTAGATTTTTTTTTCTTACTCAACAATAAATATTAAAGCAAAATAATTTCATACGCACATCCGCAGTTTGATGAATATTTTAATACATTATTTCTAGTAAATAATTGATAATTTTTGTTAAATTGTGTGCTAAGAATTAAGTAAAAATTGGTCCTAAATGAAAAAAAATCTTATTTTTAAAATTAGAAAACTATTTAAGCTGTTAGGTTTTATTTTTTTTTTAACCTTTTACAATCAATCTTTCAGCCACTAAAGATTTTTACCGTTCCAAATGTATGTCTGCCCTCATCCGCCACAGTAAGGAACCATACTAATCTTATACTCGTACTATATGTAGGCATATATCAGTTTACATGTTTAAGATGAATTCGTTCAAAGTAACAATCATATTATATAATGACATTATATACACCTCGGTCTCTTTTTACGCGGTAGATCAATTAATAATGGCTTCAGCATACGATCACCTGATGCATTACTGCAAAACAGCAAAGTTACTAGATCTTTTGCTTTCTTGAAGCCGTTAGCTGTTTTTTGACTTTTTGCTACATAAGTCCTTGAAGGCATTCTTTTCCAGAACAGAGCAGTTTCATCCACATTAAAAACTTGATCTGGTGTGTATTCTTCGTCAATAATTATTTTGGCAAGTTTCCTTTTGAATTTTTCTGTAGCTTTCATATTACCAGAGCCTATTTCACCTTTTATTTTTAAGTTATGCAGGCCCTGTCTTTTTAGAAAGGCATTAAACTAACCTTTACTGACAGAAAACTTATTTTTAGAATTTAGCAATGATGTTTATGATTGCTGTTCCCTAATTTTGCTATATATGTATGTGCATGGCCTTTTGTCTTATTGAGCTTCCATCCAGAGGGATTCTTCTTTTTGCATTTTCAGCCACCCATAAAGCTAAGGTCTTTTCAGTCTTTTCAATGACATCATCTCTAGAATAAGAAGTGGATTTTAGGCTTGTTCCAGATATTATTGATCTCCTGATTGCAGCTTCAAATTTCTTAACAGTCCGTACTGTTGATTCATTTAAATTATAGATCTTTCCAATAGATGAAAAACCTTCTCCACTTGCTAACCCATCTAAAATTTTAATTTTCTTTTCCAAAGAAATGTTTCCTCTAGTTTTTTTTTCTTTATGTTATTATGCTTCGTATAATAACCTATAGAAAAAATCTATTTAAGTATTTTGAGAAGACAAATACGAGAAATGTTCTACTTGTATTCATTTTGGAATATGTGTTACAAATTTCACTTCAAAGTACACTCTAATATATGTTTTTACTAAATTTTCTTGCTTTATATAGCTGCCTTTCAAAGGCAACTAAGTTTCAAAGCTTACATGTTTAAAAATTTTGAAAATTCCTAGAACTTAAATGATTTTTCTGAAACTTTCCTATGAAATATCTAGTCCACATTCTTACAGACCAGTTCTGGTGAAATTTAATTAAGACCAAACAATAGTTAAAAATATGCTTGAAAAAACCCAGATAAAGTGATTAGAAGCTGTTAACAAATCAAGTAATATTTAAAATTTGTAAAAAAAACCTGTATCTTTGAAAAATTGCTTAATGTAGAGCAAATGCATAAAAGTAGAAATTCGCCTAGAAGTAGGAAACCGCGTAAAAAAATACCGCGTAAAAAGAGACCCAGGTGTATTTGATGATATTCCTTTGTTTTGTATACTCTGGCAGAAAGACGTTCAAAACTATTATTGTGTTTTTTTGTCAAATTTGTTAAAACTAACAATTTGAACATTAATTTTCAACAATAGTCTATTAGCAAATGATAAAATTATATTATACTTGTGAGAATTAAAAATTCCTTTGTTATCTATTTTGCACAAATGCCAATTAATTTTTGGGAATAGGTTTCAAATATCTTGAAATATCTCTACTGTTTACTCTGGTTACTTCAGTTCAGAATTAAAACCATACGATGTTGAATTAGTTGCATAAATTTAATTTTAATTAAGAAATGTAACGGGCAACTTTGGAAAATCATTCATCAACAAAAGTGAACGAAAATTTGAGTAACAAAAATATTAAAAATTGTTAACTATGATTTAGATATGCTACAGCTCAAGTTCTATTTAAAATAAAAGAACAGCTAAACATAAAAATATTTAGCTACATCAAAAAGTTTTGAAATACCAATAATTCTGTTATGTTTACACAAAGACTTTATTAAAAGTTATCGTTAAACAAAACATGTGAGAAGATAAATATTAAATCAAATATTTATTTTCATTTTTGTCAATATTAGACACAATTTTGTAAAAGGTTTTGCTACAAATTCTTCAAGAAAAATGGAAAAAAAAACTTCTTTACAATGAACGAAATTAAAAGCAATACATCATGAAAACAGTTTTAGATAAAATCTCCGATTATATCATTACAATTGTTAGTACAACTTGAGAGTTTTATTTTTCGGTTTCGATCATAACTAGGTTTCTATTAATTTTACTATTTAACTATTTTCTACATTGAAAAACTCAAAATTCGCAAAATAAAATATGACTAAAATAACACGAAATAATTTTACAGGTCCAAAAATATTATAAATGATCTCCAAAAGTTGATCTTTATGGGACAAGTTCTGGCACCTACTCTGGGATTTGTTTTGACATCTTTCACAGTAACTAAATCTGTTGGCATTACAAACAGTTTTTACAAGTGTTTAGCACTTATGATCGTCACAATTACTAAATTACTTTTATATTGTGCCGCTGGAGATCAAGTAGTAAATAGAGTTAGTACCAATTAATTAAGTAGTAAAAATGAAATATTTAAAAACAATATTTAAAGAGCTTTGTTTGAAAATTTTCTAAAACTATGATTTACTTTACGTCAAATTTATAATTTTCTGTAAAACTAATTAGTCTTTGCAGATATCGTGTGCAGCATTTGAAAGTAATTGGATTGGTTTACCAAAACAAGAACAAAAAGATCTCATGTTTATTAGTCATTTCGCACAAATACCAATAATTTTACAGGCATGGCCATGGTATGATTTATGCCTTTCGTCATTTTTAATGGTTGGTTATATTTCCTTAATCAAATTTTATGATTGTGAGCTTAAAAAATAAAAATTGATTTCAGTTAATAAATGCAGCAATTTCATACTTAATGGTTTTGATAACATTGGATAAACAATAATTTAAAAGAAAACACAGGCCCATAGTTGAAGTATTTACTTGTTAGCTTTTCTTTTTTAAAACACTAGTGAATTTGAAGTCAATGTTATTTTAAATTGTTTATGTTAAAAATAAATTATTATGGCTTGATAATCTACTAGAAAATTTAATTTTAATGACAATAAACAAAATGTTTAATTGAAAAAATTTAATATTAAGGTGATTTCCTAAACTCCTGTGGTTACATGGATTTAATAGAAATACAAACATGATCAGGAAAAATTAGAGTCTTCTCTTTCAGGAAAAATTTCTCTTCCCATTTTATTATTAAAAATTAATCACAATAAAAAGTTTTTTTAGTAATAATAATAGAATGGTAACAATGTGTGCTCCTAGTAGCTAGTAGCTAGCATCTCTGTTTATTTTATTAAGGCTAAATTCTGAGCTTGAATGCTTTAGTGTTAAGGAGTAAATTACTTATTATGAAACACCACTTTACTACAGTTTGGTTTCACTTTTGTATTTATTCATTTAATAAGTAAATATGTGAAAATCACTTAAGAATTATAAATCTGCAAGCTTTTATAATTTGCAGGATGAAACAAAATGTACCATACTGCATTGATATCTTTGAAATTTGGAAAGAATTGCTAAATCTCAAAAAGTTACTTAAAATATTACAAACATACGTTTCCTTTTATTTCAAATAGAATTTAAGTTATAGAATGTCCAAAAATTGTTTGAAATTTTTAATACTTTGCTCATTCAAATTTTAATTCACTTTCGTTAATGTATGATTTTCCAATGTTGTTAAGGGAGTATTCTAAGCCCACTGCATTTCTCAATTAAAATCAATTTATGCAACTAATGCTTTATTTGGTTACCCCACAATTTCTAGAAATACACAGGAAAGATAGATATCAATTTACTTCCTGTGCACAAAACTTTATGACTTTTTCCAACTGAAATACATTGCTGTTATTTTATTTTTATTGCAAGCTGTGTTCAAACTGCAAATTAATGACACTAATTAGTAAAATTTTGTAAATAATTATTAAAATTATTAAAAAAAGTTTTGGCGATAATTCTTTAATATTTTTTATGATAATAATTAAATGATATTTCTACATTTGAGGTTAATTGGTATATTTTACCAAAGCAGAAATCATAAGCCCTCAGTTTTCTTAGTTATTTTACCCAAACGCAAATTAAATTTTGGGAATGGCTTTCCAAAAATTTGAAACATCTCTCCTGTTTTTATGGTTACAGTTCCAAATTAAGATCATTGTTGAATTACATGGTAGTCACACTAAGAAAATTTTCCTAATGACTAGAAAGGCGAAAAAATAGCAGTTTCCAACTTTCTTTTACTACAATTATTTTTACAGCTGTTCAATGTTCAGCTTAGATTTTATGATTTTCCAAAAATAATTTTATTTCAAATATTTATATTTGTATGTTTACGCAATTTTGCCAAGCTATGATTATCTGAAAGGATAATGAAAACATTTTTTAGAATAAAATAAACGAAAATATTTTAAAGAATCATAAAGTGCTTGAAATTTTGATGTTTTAAGAAAAGTTACTAAGTAGAAGACTTTCAATTACTAAAAACATTTCTAGACACTGATTTTGAAAATATATATTAATGATCTTAAGTTTTTCCTTAATACTCAGTCAAAAAAAAATTGCTGAAAATTTGTTTGGAATGCTTGCTAAGCATTGATTTATTACAACAAACTTAACCGCTTTGGGTATTCCTTTAAAAAAAATGTTGACTCAACTAAAAAGACAAAAGAGATAATTAGGCACTTCATTAAGCTTCTTTTTGAAAATTCAAACTTAAATATTAGCATTACATAGCTAAAATTGCTAAGAGATTTTATGGGTACTAATGATGCAAAGTTTTAATGTTTTGTTAAGAAATTATCCAAAGTTATTCCATCTATTTACAGTCACTTGAAATAAATGTGCCATTATAGCTGCTTTGATTATCATATTTGCTTTAAGCAAAACAATGAATTAAATTTAAGATTCTATAAAATCTTTTACGCATGAAATAGTTTGTTTTTACTTATTATTTTTATCCAAATGCATAACTGAGAGGAGTTAAGTACAAACAAATAAATTTAGTTACATGTAATTTAATTACGAGTAAGCTTTTGATTTCCATCTTTTACTAATTTTTTGAGACATTTTTATCCTGTAAGAAAGAGGTGTTAAACTTGTTTATTTTAATGTAGAGAAACTATATTCATGAAATAAACAAAAAACAAAAAGATTAAATGTCATTATCTGAAAGTATTTTAACAGAAAATTTTGTTGGAAGAGGTCGTTGATGATTTCAATAAGCATAAAAATTAGAAATATATTATGAAAATGTTTTATTTGATAAAATGTCATTATTACTTGGCTGTTTCTTATGTCATATTGTTAACAATGCTTTTTGGGCTTAATATTTAGATGTGAATAACTTGCAAGCATTTTGATGCATTTTTCGATCTATTTTGAACAGGCAAATTTCATAAATTAACCGAATATTTTCAGGCATCGATATGAATATAACGAAATCTAAAAGCAGAATAATTCTACACAGACCGTTTATTTAATCTTTTAAAAGATTTAAAGTACAGTCAAACCTATTTTTTGCGATAGACAGGGACCGCACAAAGAAATATATTAGGTTGGTTATTTCATTAATATTAATAAATTTTTTTACAACATATTAGAGAACAAAGGCGAAAAACGCCTTACAGTATAGATATGCAAACTAAAAGAAAACATGAAAACGGAGAAAATATCATCAAAATTATTATACCGCACGAAAATAATCTCATAAAAGGATACTGCATAAAAACAGGTCTGACTGTAAAGTGTTTTAAAGCAATAGAATTATTATCACTTCAGATCATCAAAAAATGATACAAGATATTGCAGAAATGTTCAATGTACTGCGCTGAAAATTATTATATATTCAAGATATTTCATGCCCAGTGCAAACATCAATGTTTGCTCACAGAGCAAATAAATAAATATGCATTAAAAAACAAATCAATTAAATAGCTTGAATGTTAAGAAAACTTTAAATATGAGTTGCTCATCAGGTCCAAGAAATTTTTTTCACTAAACCAAATCTAAAAATATTTTTGTTTATTTCATTTCATTATCCTTGCAGATGATAGTAGCTTGACAGAATTGCGTAGATATACAAAAATAAATATTTGAAACAAAATTATATTAAAAAATCATAAACATTGAATAGCTGTAAGAATACATTCAATCAAAGAAAAATTGCAAAATGACACAAAGAAGGACTAAATTAACAAAAACCATGATTAACAAACATTAACGAACATTAAGTTATTTTACAACTAAATATTTGATTCATTAGTTTTTAGTGTCTTTCAACAAAAAGCTACACAAATAATTTACAATTATTATACTAACGAAAATTTTAAAATAAACAAATTTAAAAAATCTTAGCAAATATTTTACAAAGCTATTGAAAATTTTAAGCAAGCTAAATCCAAACACAAAGTTAAAAAATTAGGACCACCTATGATACATTTTTTGAAATCAGCTACCAAGTAAAATCTCGACTCTTCTTAACCATGAATTAACCTTTCTTTTTGCATTGTTATTTTTTCAGTTCTATGTAATAAAATAATTATTTATTCGAAAATTCTTCTAAAAAGAGGCGTTACCGAAAATTTCATCAAAGCCTTTTCAGGAAAATATTCAATGCTAACTAAGTGTAAATTGAAGGATAAGAAGAAAGTAATGAAAATTCCTTCAATTTGTCGTTTTATTTAACTGTTATTGTTATTGTATTCGTATACTTATAAGCTTTAAATAGACGGTTATGGTGGTCATCTTATTGCATTTTTCTTCATTCGAAAATGTTTTCAATGTTTCAAATAATTCAAAACGGTATAAAATTAGTTTTTTACTGCAGTATTAAAAACGTGCTTTTGCTAGGTTGCTGAGTTGACGTATTGATTTAACTGAATTGCTTCGGCTTGACATTTAGAAAATACATAGTCTGTTTCACGAAAGATCTATTTTAAGCAAGTTCCCAAAAAAATAGGTTCTGTTGAAACTCTAATGGAGTTTTCACATATTTTAGTTACGAGTACTAAAGCAGTTTTTTTTTTAATTTACTATTATAAAAATCTAAAAATAAAATTTAAATCTAAATATTTCTATAAATGACAAAAAAAAAATAAGATAAGAAAATCCGAACTGAATGATAAAAAAACTAAAATAATTATCGTCAGTAGTTTTGTTTTTTACTTAAAGGAGTTAAACTACTGCTAATTGTGTTGGAGACGGCTAGTAAAATACAAGCATTTGGTATTTTAAAGTTTTTTTTTTAAATTTTTAGGTAAATATTCGTCATGCATACATTGGGGCAATGAATGTGGTACATAACATATAAAATGTTAAATATGTGAGTCAAAGTTTTCTTTCAGAAGAAAGCAAGCCCAACTTTATAGTCGACTAATAAAATTAACATTTAGTCAAATTCAAGTAAACTACAATTGAATTATTCCTGGAACCAAGTGCTCTTGCATTTCTGTCTTTGACTCTCACTTCGTAAATTCAAAGGAGCTATTTATGTACTGTTTGCATTTTTTAAATTAAAATTTTTAAGGAACCAAAAGACTAACAATAAGTTCACTATCTAACAAGACCAAAGAGGTTAGACTAATGAATTGAACTTATGTTAGATATTTGTCAAGGGGGTAAACTATGCAACAGGGTAATTTAAAGCTTCTTAGTTTTGTATAATTTACTTTTCTTTGGAAATTGTATTTACTTTATATTTTTAGTTTTTTGGGTTCAAAAAGTTTTAATTACAAAGAAAGGCAATTTAAAATAGAGGAATTTTTATGGAGTCTTTAGTGATTTAGTGCATCAACAAAATATGGAATTATGATCAAATATAATTGTAAAAAATAACTAAAAGCCTTCGTTCTAGTACAGCTAATGATATTAAAAGTATTTTTCACTTAACTTTAAACATTTAAAAATTAATCTCAATCCGGATTAATGAACCACCTAAAAAGTATTTGAAAAATGGTAATCCTTAAATTAGATTGAGATAATTACTGTAATTTTTATCGTTTTATTATTGTCGTATTGTTTCATTATTTTGTTAAACAAAACAATTAGCAGCCTTTTAAGTGCTTCAGTGGTATAGAGTAAATTCCTTAAACTGATTCATATGTAACACCACCTTGTTATAATTTGGTTTCACTTCTGTTTTCCTTAATTAAATAAGTAAATATGTAGACACATTTAAGCATTCCTGAAAACATTAATTTGTGAGATGAAACAAAATACTCCACAAAGCTTTGTGCTGTATAAATTTTAAAGAATTTAACGAATTTCATACATTTAAGAAGATGAGAATTACTTTGTTTTTATTTTAAGCAGAAGTTCAGAAATAGATTGTCAAAATAATTATTTACAATTTTTGATTTTTTGGTTATATTTAAATTTTGTTGATTTATTGTTTTCGACAGGTTTTAAGGCATTATTGTAAGTCTGCTGTATTTCTTGGCTAAAATCAATTCATGCAACCGAATCAACACAGTATGATTTTAATAAGAAATTGAAATAACTCTATTGAAACTGACGGAGATGATGTTAGAAGCAATTAAAAAAGCATGGCTAAAAATCAATTGACCATTCTGTACTTCTTTGTATGTCTTTAATTGTTGACTTATTTTATATTTTCGTATTTTATAATTTTTTTGAACAATTTGTCATATTGAATAAGTTGAAAATAAATTTTTATTTTTATATTTATTATCTCAAATATTTAGGGTAATAATGAACTCAAACAAAGCTTTTGCGTAATTTAACAATATTATTTACCTTGGAAATTATTTTAATATACTCAAACATTTCTATGGTTTAATTATAAACTTGAAATGCAAACAAATTGTTTTTGTTGTAATTTAAAACTACGCCCTACAAAAATTTCTCTCATTTCCATTATTTGATTAAACTCTTTCATGGTCAGAATAATTTTATTGATTTTTCAACCATTTGATAATAGGCTAACGCTTAAAAGTTTTTCACACACTTTTAGTAATTTTCAATTCAATACGGTTTTACCATTAATTTAGTGAAATTGTTCTGTTTTAAATGAAAACAAACTTTGATTTTGTTCAAATATGTTTGATAGAGAACGTTATTGTTCATTATCTGTAGTACATGAAATATTCATTATTTAGTTTATGAATATTTGTTATCCTGCTGAGCTGTCTAAAATTTGGTTAAAATTTTAACACTTATGACACTTTGTACAAAAAAAAAAATAAACAATGTCTCATGAAATCTCTATTTTTCCTATTTTTAATTTAAAAAATTGAAAATATTTGTAACTTTTGTAGTTTTATTTCTATTAACCAAAAACTTTTAGCCAAGTTTCACAAATCCAAAAAAAAAATATATTTTTTCTAATTTAAGTAATTTAAAATTAAATTTAAAATTTTTAAGTAAATTTTAGTATAATCCAAAATTTAGTTATCTAACTGTAAAATAAAAGTATATTTACAATTTTAAGACAACTATAAACTTTAAGATAAGAGCATGGTTAAATTTTAAGCTGAGGTTAAACTTTAAGCCAAGGTTAGATAAACTGCATACCCTAAAGAAACTTTACATTGAATTTGTTTCCATTTCAAACATCCAATTAAATCCAAGAGCAAAAATAGCTTCTGGCAGATTCTGTCATTTTCATCAGCTGTCAAGTAATTTTAATAAAACTTTAACAAATTTAATGAAAACTTCAATTTCTTTTAGATACAAATTTTGATATTAGGCCAAAGTTTCTTTATAATGGAAAGTCTCCATTATAAATTTAGTAGGTTTTCTTAAAACTTGGACTTTTTATAAGTTAAAAAAATTAAATGTTATCAATTTTATATTTAATGTTGTTAAATATTTTCTTAATATAATTTCAAGTCAAACTACAAAATAATCTTATTTAAAGAAAAAATATACATCAAAATTTTTTTAACATTATATATATGTATATAGAAGATATAGTCTAAGTAACTTTACTACACAAAGAAGGTAAATTTTTAACACGAAAATTCGTAGAATAATAATTTAGGTAAGAATTTCAAAAAATTAAAATATTTTCTGGGATGATCAACTGCAAAATAAAAATTCTAAAAAAAAAATATTTCTCTAATTCTGATTGTCGGCTGTAATCATTATTAAATTAAAAGATAATTAATGTCAGGTGCGTGTTCCCTTAAGTAACATAAACTTAATTCCTATTTATACTGGAATTAGTTCAAAGTTTGGTGTTCACATAACGAAATGGAAAACATTACAAATTGCATTATTTTTGTTATTTGTTGTGTAGTCTAACAAAGATGATCTTTGAGATATATCTGCGAGTTGAGAAACTTTCGGTTTTATTGTGATAAAAACAAACAAATTATCCTCTGGTAACCATTATGAAAGAGATAGATTTTTTTTTGCATATTTGTACGATAAAAGATTCTTTTCTTACCTACTTGAAAACATAAGTGATTTTACTTCTTAATGATTTTATTAAAAGTAATGGAAACAATTGAACTAATTTAACTTTTTGATTTCGGAAAATGTTAGGCTGACAAAAGGTGATAACAGTTTTACTTTTTTGAAATATTTTATTGAAAAGTTCTTTGTCACTATCTTATTTCCTTACAAAAAATTTACAGAATGTTATAAAAAATTTACTTTGATTTCATCTTTAGAAAAACTCGTAAGAAACTGTTGTTTTTGAAAATGTTATCCCTCATTCCCCCATGCATTTAACTGCATGGATTTCTATATATACAAAAAAAAATCTACCGTGCAAACTCTTTCAAAACCTCAAATTTTATTTTTTGTACAATAAATAAATGAAAATTATTAAAGAAAATTTTCTTCATACATGTGATGTATATATCCTTTTTCTTACTAAACATGAATAATATTAAGTATCCTTTGTTTAACTAAGCATTTTTTATTTGATTTTACTTAAACCTAAACCAAATCATATAAATTTAACCTGATATATATTTTGTTTTCGTTTTTCAACATAAATTTATATAATCCTTTTACTAAACCTATAAATTTGATTTATTTATGTACTTGATAAAGGATTCTTTTTTTTAATCTTGATTTCGATTAAATGTTCAAATCGTATTTAAAAGTTTGAAATTAGAATATTTTCTTTGAATAATTGGTCCATTTAGTTAATTACCACCAGATTTTATCCTTTTTTGGTTTGAGTTTAACACAAAAGAAAAGAATTAAATCAAAAGTTTTACTCTTGGGATAAAATCTTACTAAATTAAGGATCAGTGTAAAATCACTATAAATATTTGTGTATACATATATCCTTATATATGTATATAAGACACTACAATTAAGACATTGAATGCTTATTTAACAAAATTTTACTAGCTAAAATGGGTTAGATGAAAAGTTGATGACTTAATGTCTTCTTAATTAAAGGAACAACAAAGAAAAAAAAGGTCAAAAGTTTCATTTTGTTGACAAAATTTTAATTCTAAATGAAGTACTGACTCTAGAATATCTAAATTATTAACCGTTATAAACACATAAAAATGTTTAATACCAAAATTTTAATTGCTTATATAGTTAGAAAAAAAAAACTGTCCTTAATTTATCTTTCTTTATTATTACCAGCAATAAATTTTGTTTTAATAATTTTGACCCTATTTTTAAGGACAAAACATTAATTTCTAACTAAATTTGGGTTGTTTTTTGCTATTTTAATTTTTTAAGAAACAAATAGTATAAAAGTTTTAATAGTTTAATTTGAGAAAGGCAGAAATAATAACTGTTATTCACTATTTTCTTGTGTTCTCTGTTTTGCGACAAATCAAATTTACTTGTATTGGTTCCTATTTTAGAATTAAAAATAATAATATTGTGGTGATTGATATTTTTATTGGTTAGAGTCAGAAATAGGAGATAAAAGTTTACAAATTTTAGGATACGTGTATCTAATTTATCTAATTTCTATTTAATCAAATTTCTATTTCTAAGCATTATATTTTTCATCCTGGAGCATGTTTATTTTTTTGAAATACCCTAGTATCCTTTTTTTGTTTTTTTTTTAACTTGATAAAGCTAACTATCTAATCCAATTTAAATCTTATCCTAAGCTAGCCTTAAAGGACCTTGCTACATTCTGCAGTATTCTGTCGTTCAGTATGTGCTTATTGTATACTTATAGTTACCTTACTATAGAAGTAGGAGGATTGTCTTTAAATTTAGTAGACTCAAAGTTCTAATAGAAGGAAAATCATTGGAGTTAATAAATGATAAGGAGCAGAAATACAACTGAGAATTATTACAATGCAAAATTCCTTATGATTTAATTTATTTAAAAGTAATTTCTGATGCTGTAATGTCTTTTTGCTAACAGTAGTAAAAAAAAGAAAAGTAAAGCAGTAATACAAAGTCAATGAAGTAAAGAAATATCCTCAATGGATCTGCAGTTAATGCTATCTTGACATTTATCATAATTTCCGGAGTTCACCCAGAAGAGTTTCACACAGGGGAATGAAATGATTGAAATTTCGTCTTAATTTTCATCGCTTTTACAACAGAGTATGACAATTGCTTGCCTCATGCGATGCCGTGGAGTGTGTCACTCATTTTTAATTTATATGTATAAAAATATACATGGAAAACTCTTATGCATTCACAAATATACTGATATTTTTGCATAATAAAATTGATTATATTCATAGATGTATTATTTTTATTCGCACACAATACTTTAGAATATTATACACAAACGTATCTCAGTTTGGTGAATTAAAATCTTTAAAAAAAGCGACAAATTTGTGTATAATAAGATACCAGCTAATTAAAAATGATACTTTTATTAATATATTGTTTTCTCTGGATGCTAACCAAAATTATATTGGGACTGTGTGCTTGTATTACTTTTGATTAATGAGTTTGCTTTTCAAACTGCATTTTCTAAGCCACCTGATGTTTAATTAATGTTGAAAGTTTTGCCTCTTATTTTATTGAATAATATGACAATACATAATGACTCAAATTAATCACGTTGGCAGCAGATTAGTAGTAGAACCAATAAAAACCATTTGGAGAATTTTACTTGAATTTTTTATCTGAATTTCACCAAATTTGCAAAAAATAGTTTTCATAAAAATTGAGCTTAAACTTAAGCTTAACTATTGAAGTATTGTGAGCTAAAAAAGACTTTTAAAGATTACCAACAAAAATTTTAGTGAAGCAGGCTTATATCCATTTTTTTTGAGGATCTAAAAATCTAGCTACAAAGCTAAATGCTAGCTTTATCCATATTCATGACTCCTTATTTTGCTGCACTTCGTTATTCGATAAATTGTCTCCACTATTCCTTTTTTGCTTTATCGATTTGGTAGTCAGTAGAGCCTTTACATCCTTTTTTTCTGAAAATCCACCTCAACAAATATACATATATCCACCTGGTGTTGTATCCTTAACCTAAACGGGTAACTTAACTGTCCTTTTGTTTTATTATTAATTTCCCTAACAATTAGTTATGCAATTAATTTTTTTTTCCTTTTAAATCCACTTCCAGAACTCTATCCATTATATCAGAATTCATATTCTCCTCCGATCTAATTCTCTGGCGACTTTTTATGCCTAAGAAATTAAAACAAGAGGTTATTTAAAAAGTAACCGTTTCTTTAAATTCAAATTTAAAAGCAAGATATTAGACATTGATCTGGTGTAAAGCTTTTCATTATTTCCTAAAATTACTTCAATGATATCAATGAGTCAGCTAGTTGCTAATATTATTCATTAAATACAAATTTAACAGCTTGTATTGTATCTCTGTTAAGATACCCTGTTAGGTATCTTACTTTTTAATTTAATTTTTTTATCTAACCAAATAAAAAAATTTTTTGTTTTTCCTTAAACTTATATTCAATTAAACAACAATCTCCTGGTTCAAAAAATTTAGAAAACTACTTAGTAAAAGATTTTTAAAGGTTTCAATATTAGTTTTGTCTGATTGAAATTGAGAAAATGTGAAAAAGTTTTTGGGACAACATGTGCGTCTATTTTCACTTGAAAAAACATTCTTTGTTATTGAAAAAAAGGACCAAATTTATTGCAAGAGTAAAAGAACCCTCACCATCTGGGAACGGCAATTCTTTATAGTACTTTCCGAAGTATTTCTTAAGTGTACGAGTATATATGAATTAAGGAATAGGAGTTTATAAGGTTGAAAAATAATTTTTTTTTTAAATTGGCTATAAAACATTATAGAACTTTTTTTTTCAATAAAAATAAGCAAAACTCTTTAAACTCTTAATCCAACTGGAAAATGGTAGTTCTTTTTAATCAATTATTTTCTGATGCCACGCACTTAAATGCCTGGGTCTCATTTTTCAGCTGAAAATTATAACAATAAGCAAAGTTTATTTCACTGTGATTTCGGTAGTTTGTAGAAAACGGGAGATAATAAGAATCCTTTGAATTCAATTTATGCGTATTATAGTTTTAATGATCAAGTTTTACTATTTTTTATCATACAAATTTTTTATTTTTTTGTAAATGAAACAATCCATAGGCTTCTGATATTGTTTTCAATTCACAACTTCCTTCCTAAATAATTTATTGCTAGACTAACCTCTTTTCAAGTTGAGGTTCGTACAATTCCCTGCGCCTATTATATCAATGTTTTTGTGTTGAACCAGGCAAATTATTCAGAAAAAGGCTGTGAGCGTCATGGAAGTGACTTCAAGCTTCTTTTAGCAATTTTAATATATTGGTGGTTTCAATCGCCTAGCGGCTTTTTACATTTAAATCGAGTTTTTTAACATTTATTCTTTGAAGAAGTGAAAAAAATTAAATGTTATTTGAAGTCACTGCCATACAGCTGTGATCTATATGAAGTCTACAAATTTTAAGTGCACCTAGGTATCTCGAGAAGATGTGTTGTTTCGACATGTGTTGTACTGGAAAATTTGAGCGTATTGCTCTGGCATTTGGAACTAAAAGCCTTTTTATATTTTTTGTGAATTAAGTTGAACCAAAACGGCGAGTTGCTTGAGGCAAATGTTTACTAGATTTCTGACATTCTAGCTCTGTTCTATCAAAAGAATTAGAAGATGAGAAACCTCCCTATTTATCCATTGAAGGACCACAACATCTCATCAGTTTTTAATTCACTTAGCTAAGACTGAAGAAATAAATTAAAATTTCAAAAATATGCTTTTTTTGTTTTATAGTGCCCAAAAAGGTAAAAAATAAAATTATACTTTTAATTAAGCAATAATTGAAAAATATTTTGAAAGGATATATTTAAATAAATTTAAAAATTAAAGCATGGCAAGTTAGGTCAAATTATATTTTGGCTTTGAAATTAAAACTTTTCCAAAATAATATGTCAGTCAGAGAGCACAATTAATATATCCTTAGCGGCAGGGTATTATCAAGTTATTATTGAATTCTGTCAAATAAGCTTTTGATTTTGACTAGTAATCAGTATTAAATCACAAGAACAGGATTTGTTAACAATGTTTTCATCAAAATAATTTCGTCTAGACTAGTTTCTTATGAGCATATCAATCAAGACGTTTTTTTCAACCTCATACCAAGTTTTCTTTTTCAAAATTTGAGCCAATCGTGAGCCAAATTAAAATTATATTTAAAAAAATTAATGTCAAAAATAGAATAATAGTGATATGTAAAAACCATTGTAGCAGTTCTAGGGAAAAAAATCAAATTACGAGATTTTTCTAAAAATTTTTAGTTAATAAATTTAGGAAAACTTTCTAAAGTAGTTTTTAAGAAATTTTAAATTCTAAAGGACTAATTGAAAAACAGCTTTCCAAGTGTTTAAAAACAAAAAGCAAAAATACCAACAAAGTATTATTTCAAAAAACTTTAAAATTAAGTGAGAAAAGCATACTGTCACTATCCTGAATTAAATTTATTTGGTATTGTTATTTTTCGACCATGAAATGTAAGTAAGAAGGTGTCAGTAACACTTTACTCCTGTCCGTATAATCCAGGGAAACTTTTTAAACTTTCAAAACATAAAAGAAAGAAATGTAATTCTTTCTTTAGGTCTAGTTCCAACACTTGTAAAATATAAAGTTTTAAACTTTTTGTTTTTAAATTGCATGAGATATAAGAACCACGTCTATGTTGATGACAAATTTCAGGCTTTGGAATCGGTGAATGACCTTGTGTTTTGAAAAATGATTGAAAAATTTTTAATTGTAAGTTCTAGAAACCTTTTTTTAGATCACAAAAATATTCTGTTTTTTGGCATCAAATTAATTGTTTATTCGTGTTTGTTGCCAGGGAATGGAATTTCGAAACAGTCGTTTTTAAGTAACAAAAATTTATCTATACTTATAAAACTTTTTATATGTATACATTAATAGCCGCGTAAATTAAAAGGTACAAGAAAAATACAAAAACAAAAAATTAATTATTAATTAGCTAATTTGACTCATCTCTAAATATTTTCATGAAACCAATTATTTTAATTTTATTAAGTTTTAAAACAATATAAATATTCAATATTATCGTCTAATGAAAAATTATTCGTATTTGGTCAAATTTTACGGAAGATTTTGAAAAAATGGTATATTTCAAGTAAAGTTTAAGTTCTTAACCTCTTAGTAATGATATATTTAATTTTTAGTCATACAAAATGGGTTTTTATTGCAAAATTTCAGAAAATAAGCATATTTCCCTCAAAATTGTCTCAGGAAGCTTCAACTAATTAAAAATTTAAAAGCAAAACTGTTTTGACAAATTCATGATATATCAAAATATATCATCTTATGGGGGTAGTAAAGTTAATTCGACCGAAAAAAAGCATATTTTCTACAATTTTTTTTTAAAGATACAATTAATATTTATTTATTTTTATAAATACAGTATAATTATATAATATTTAAAGAATATTCTGTGAAAGTTTCATTAATGAATATTAGAAAATGAGCCGATGACACCTAATCTCCGCAAACGTCATAAAAAAAATTGATTCGCGGTGAACCTACCTCATAACTCATTACTGTGGCAACTGAAATTAAAAATCCAAATTGATTTGATTAGATGATAAGTTTCTTCAGGTAACGCTGTCGATGTTTTTTTTTATTGATTTTTCGATTTTTTACAAGGCTCGGAAGTCAAACTAATGATTTTTCATTAAAAATATCAGAAATTTTGTTGTTTTAAAATAAGTTAAAATTTAAAAAAAAAAACTCAACAGCGTTACCTCGTAATTTATGTAAAGAAACAGTGTGTGAAAGGATCGGTTCAGTAGATTTTGAGTTGCAGAGTTCACCGACTTTGAAAAAGCTAAGTGTGAGAAAAACGCGTTTAAAGTAGTAAGTACTAGTAAAGTAGAGAGAGGTGAAGACTTATAGCACCATATCTTCGTTAGTTTTACTCCAATCAACTTTAAATTTTTACACAGTACTTCTAATATGTTTTACATTAATATAAAAAAATATTTTACTACCCCCTTATGGGACTTTCAGAATACGATTTTCCATGTATTCCCATTTTTATTCCGAAGGAAAATTTTTTCAAACAAGCTACTTCTCATCGGATAAATTTGGGTTTGATTTCAAATTAATATGGAGGTCAAAAATTTTTCAGTTTTTTTCAAAACGTATTCATCAAATTTCAATGAAACCTCAAAAAAAAGTCAAAAAAAGAATAATCTAAAAGAGTAGCAATCTACTGAAACCTGTATCGAGATATCTCCTATATATAATATCCTATAATCTCTAAGGAGAAATTAAATTGACAAATTTTGACTTTGGGATAGCATATTTTCGTAGTCATTCCATTTTATGGTACTCGTCACTAAAATGAATTTCATTTTTTTTTTGTCTACAATTCAAATACTAGTAATTACGTTGGTCCTTTTATTACTGCAACAAAATTATGTATAATAGGTACATCTAGTCTTGTTTTCACATAAGTTTTTTATTGCATGATTTCAATCGAAAGTTTAAACTTGTATTCTCTTTATATAACTTGAAGTTAATTCAAATTAATGGGAAAAGGATCGTTTGCTTTGTACTTATGATTTTACTTTGGGCTTTCCATATGGTTTTTGAATATGAAGCGTCAAAACATTTTTTTGTTGATATACTTAGTAGCATGTATACAAAATGTATGAAGAAAAAAATTTCACTTGTAAATCAGCCAAATCATAAAATACGATAATAAAATAGACAGATATACTTTTGTGCTGGGACTCAAAATAGGCCAATCTTGGTGTCAATTTTTTGCTCTAACTATATGTATAAAATTTCCAGAAGCTTTTCAATTTGAAATTATTTTTTGCTTAGGTTATATCAATAGCTTATGGTTAATGTTTAATTCGAAGCTTTTTTTGTTTGTTTAAATTAATTAATTAAAATAATTACTACATTTTGTTGTTAAATTCTTGAAGGATATCTATTTTTTACACAATTTTCTTTAACACGCATTTTTCGGAAACTTATGGCACCAAAACTAGGCATACTTTCTTAAAATTTAACTTGAAACAGGATTTTGATATTTGATAGTTTCAAATCCCAAATTAATTTACTGCTAAGTTTTTTCAATATTCTGGAAAAATAAATAAAATTAAATAAAACCTAATAGCTTCACCGCCTTGAGACATTTTAGAGCAATTTACAAAAGTATATCAGCTTTTTTTATTATGTGTATAAAAATAAAATCTTAAAATTAATATAAAAACTTATCAAAGTTTAAAATTAAATATGCAAACAGCTCTCTAGCTGCTAAAGTATTTTAGAACAAAAAAGGAAAATAAAAAAGTAGAGCTTATATAAATTTCAAGCTATGAACTAAATTCTTATTTCTCTTTTATTGAAGAATTTTTAATCAAAACTCCTTCTTTAAAATTCTGTCAACAAGGAAGTGTTTTGTAGCATTCCTCTATAAGAAGAAGTGTATTAAACTCGACACTTTGTTCAAATATTTCAAAGATTCTAAAATAAACAGATTTTTGAAATAATTTTGGAAAATAATGTTCCATTAGAAATTAATAATACGATTTTCTTGTTAAATCTTTACGTAAATGTCTGATACCTTGGTTTCATTTTATGTCAATTCTATAGGTACTAAAAATAAGTTACATAAATTAAATTTTTTTTTTCGGCTTAGCTTAAAAACATGGCTGAAAAACAATCTCTCCAAACACTGGAGAGATGGGGATTTAGTATTTCTATGTTGTAAAATCTTTTATTAGGAATTATGCAAAGGTTTCTATGTTTAAGTTTAAAGTGTGATTTTCTAATGGTAATATCTTTTCATGCAGTTTTTTTAATCGTTTAATGATTAACCTACATTAAATTGTTAGAGCGTAATATTTATTTATCTTTTTGATTGAGTTTTTTATGTTAGTAATATTTGATTTAGAAGTTATTTATAACATACGTATTTATGTGTTGTATACTTTGCTGACAGCTCCTTTAGCTATAGAACATAATAAATTTTAGTCAACAATAATTCTCGTTAAGGAAGACAGCTTCTAGAGGATTTTAGGCATAACTAGAGGGATGATATACATCTGTGCAATTTTTAGATTGTTTTTCATTCCACCTTCTCAAATTTCAAAAGCTTATAATATATCTATGGTATCACTAAATATATCCTTGTACATAATATATTGTGCTTAGAGCATTTTGATTTGAACTTCTTGAACGTCATCTATAGTCATCTATCTCTTTTGTCTAGACAGAAAATTAATATCCTTTGATGCAGGGCACAAATAAATTTTCCTATTCAGCTTATATCTTCTTTAGTTTCTATAGTTTTAGTTCTTTTTACTTAAATGCATTCATTATTTTACAGTTTTATCAGATGAAATACAAGAAAAACATAATTTCGCTTTTTCATGAGAATTTTTACATAGTCAAATTTATTATTTTCTACTAAAAGTAGTTATCAAATTTGTCTCATTTCAGTCGCATACATTTTTATGAAGTGAATAAATCTTTGTTGTTGTTTTTTTGTAAATATTTTTGAAAAAATTAAAGCTTTAAACATAATTATGTATGCCTGTGTTTGTCATTTTTTTGGTTTGTTACTGTTAAATAAAAAAGGAAAGAGTTTCCAAAAATATTTTTTCTCAGAAATATTTTAGGTTCTTAACTTAAATCTTTATATACATATAGTAAGAACCTTTAACAATATTTTCGTATTTTTGTTTCTGAACATATCAATTTCTAAAATGGCAGCAGATAATTTCTGGAACCTCCTCGAAAAAGTGTTTTGTTGTGTACACAATATCATTTTATTAATTTATAAAATGGTCTAAAAAATTATCGAAGAAATAAGCAAAATATTAAATATTGACAAAATGGCGGCTCCTCAAAGAAAAACTTAATTTCGATGAAAAATTTTAGGCTTAAGTTGCTTATAAAGTAGAAAATGTAGAATAAATCGATTAATTTCTAAAAAATATATTTTTAAAGATTTGCAGCCTTTTCATACACATTGTTTCTACTTACGATGCACAAAATGTTTTCACAAGTAGAACACCCAAAACTTCCACTGCAGTAGTTATCAATATAATTTTGTCAATTTTTTTAATGTAAGGCGCTGTAAGAAGTTTTGCTTATTGAGAACTGTTAGCACTTACTAAGCTTTATAGCTTTCACCAATTTAACCAAATATTTGTTACATTTTTAGTATTTCTTAAAAATTTGCTACCTTATTTAAAAATAAAGAAAACCTTTATATCAATTTGAGTTGAAACTAATCAGAGAGAGCCGAAATATTTTCAAAGCATAGAATTATTTTTTTTTTCTGTAGTTAATTTTCTGTCATGTCAAGCTAGCAACTTGAATTTATTTTTAGATTAACGATTAGAAAAAAAACTTTTAAAGTGCTGGCCTTCAAGTTGGAAACACTGAGAAAAAAATTCAGGATAAGAAATTTGGCTACTAAAAGTTGATATTTTGTGTCAAAATGAAATCAGACAAACAAAAATTGTAACTTGACCATGAGTAAAACAATATAAAACAGAATATTTTGGGTAACAAAAAACGAAGCCCACACCCAGAAAAGTGAAGAAACTGTGATTTGATGTTTAAAATTCTAACGATTTTAAAAAAAATACCTGAGAGTCTACCTACATATATACTTATTAGGCTTTGGAAAAGTCCTTTCCCGTGCATTCAATAACATATAAAGATAAATAATGGAAATATTAAAGATTTTCAAGACAAATATCGATTATAGAAGCTCGGAAAGACTGTGAACTACACATTGTATCAAAAACGTCTCTACATTAGCATTTGATATGGCCTTGTCCCTCTTTTAAAAGCTAAGGAACTCCTGCCTGACAGCAACGAAGAAGGTTTACGTGCTCTTTTTAAAGGGTGCCTCTGACTTGTATATGAGCCAGCTTCAAGCATATTTTACTACAGCAATGTAGGATTAAAATGCTCTTACTAACGTCTTTAAATAGAATTTTTGTAGTAACAAAACTGAAAAAAAAAGAAAAAGTTATCTGGTTTGATTTTTATGGCTAGGATGCAACATTCGAGAGAATTTTAATACAGTTGTATTAAAAACAAAATTTAATAAGCTAATAAAAAAAATTGTGTAAACCAATAAATGTTTAACTTCCAATGTGCTATCATTTCGAAGTTCAAAATCTTCAACTTTTACGATTTACATTTGACAATAAATCATTGTCCAAAACATTAAATACTCCTTTTAAAACTATATAAATGTCTATTTTAAATTTCTATTTCAAGTTTAAAAAATTAGGTAAATTTTATTTTATATTTAACAAAAAGAATTTTGATTTATAGAAAAAAATTAGATAATGAGAATGCACGATTTTACATTAATTACAGAGTAAAACGATAACTAAGTATATATTAAAAAATTTTCCTTGCTTATTAACTTAATTAAAGTATTTAAAAAGAAAAGGTTTACGGTTTAGACAAAACGCCTTTTTTCATGTGATATGAAAACTCTTTCAATTTTTTCAGTATTTTCCAGCGATTTGTAGTGGGCAGCAGTTTACTTTATTAATGTAAATTAAACTTTTAAAATGCATGGCTACAATTTGAACTAAATAAATTAAAGTTTGCAAAGTAAAACACTTTCTAAATATATCTTAAGCCTTTCCGTGCCTAAAAAGTTGAAGAGCAGATGTTAATTGAAAAATTTTCAATTTAAGTGAGAAAGGTTTTTTATTGATCATTTAGTAACAACTTCTTTAGATAATCTTTTAATATTTACCAGAAGTTAGTGGGACATCAAGAAAAATGTCCGCTATATGGAATCATTATATAGAATTCAGAAGAATTTTAAAAGGAGGCAGTCCCTCGAATTGTTCAGTGTGCATAGTTGTCAGTATTTTAAGAATAATACTGTTACAGTTACATTTGTGCTTTCTTTCAGATTGATTGTAATTATTACATTTTTCTTTACTTTCAGAATATTTGGACTCTATAGAAGAAATAATGATTGATTAATATACAAGACCTGCAATGCCTTTATGCTTGCTTATTTTGCATTAATACAGATTGACAGCATTTTTCGATTGAGTTCTGGTACACAGAATTTATTTCAATTTTGCTTTGACTTCTACTTCGTAGCATACGTATATAATATTTTATAAATTAATTGAATAAACTTATTTTGTTACTTTCAGGTTAATTTAATTCCTTATAAAACCTTACATTACAGCTACAACCATGCAAAACTTCAGGATCTGATTACTGAACTTGAAAAACATTTTCTTTATGAAAATGACAATTCAGATTTTGTGATTAAAACACGTCGCAAATATTTTATTTTTGAGATGAGTTTGTTAATAATTATGCTTTCCGAAGCTTTCCTATTTTCTTTTATTACAACGATTCAGGTAAGCTTTAAAAAGGAAAAACAAAACTATTTTTTAAGTAAAGATTACAAATATTATAGCAACTTGATTGCTTCTAAATACATAATATAAGAACTATTTTTTCATTTTTAGGTATTTTTTGAAACAGAACGTGTTTTACCAATCAATTTCTGGACTCCTTTTTCATTTGAACAGGATTTAATTTATTATTTGTGTTATGCATGGGCAGTTGGTACTGTTTGCTTATATGGTTTTGTTCAGACACTCTTTGATATACTTGCAATTATTTTTTTCACGGAAACCTGTTTTCACATTGAAATTTTATGCAATAAACTAAAACTAATAGAAAGGGATGAAAAATATTCAAATACTAAGAAACAAATAGTAAATGCTGTAAAGGAGCACCAATATATATTGAAGTATAAAACATTTGATTTGTGATTGAAATTTTATAAAATTTAAAAAACAATTAAACATAAATTTTTAAAGTAAAGGTTAATTAAAAAATTACCAGTTTTCAATATCCCGATAAATAAATTAATTATAAAAAAATTAGAAATTAAATATTTAGAAAGTTTATCAATTTGTTAAATTGTGTGTGTAGTAACTTTGAATGCAAAAAGAAACATTTTCTTGTAAAATTTAAAGAGCTCTTTACTAAATTGCAAGATTTTTCTTTTTATCATTTTGAAGTTAATAAATTTGCTATTCTTTTGAAATTACTTTTGTTTAAAAGGATTTTCTAGTGACTCTGATATTATTTTCAAAATAATCGACTGTTCTTTTGCAGGTCAAAAAATCTACAAAATGAACTACAAAACTGGGTTTATATGGGAAATTTTATTGTTGCTACACTTGGAATTGTCTTATCTGGGTTTAAAATGACCAAATCAGTCGGATTCTCAAACATTGTTTTTAAATTTCCAGAGATGATGCTGTTTACTATTTTTAAGCTTTGTCTGTTTTGCTGGAGATCAAGTATTTAACAGAGTTAGTTTTATTAATTCTTAAATAATTTGATTTATGTAATGTAATGTAATTTTGTAATTTTTACAATTCTAATTAATTAATGATGTAATTTTTTTTATTCTTAGATCATTAAATTAAACTTTTCATTGATTTGAATTTTTCTATTTATACATTAAAAGTAAAAAACAAATAATTTTTTGATAATTGACTGTCAACTTTTAAGTATTTGCAGATACCACAGGCTGTATATGAAAGTAGTTGGATGGGTTTGCCCAAGGAACAGCAAAAGGACCTCATGTTTTTTATTCATTTTTCACAAAAACCTTTAGTTTACCAAGCATGGCCATTTTTGATATATGTCTTTCATCATTTCTAATGGCTTGTTTGATTTTCTAAGCTTTGAACAAATAAATTTATGGCTTAAATTCTTTTTAGTTAATATGTAGCCATTTCGTACACATTGTTCCTAATAACGGTGGACAAAATGAATTAGAAGGAAGAATATTTTTTGCTGTAGTAATCAATGGAATTTTAAAAGTTTTGTCAATTCAAGTTTCACTAATGTAAAGCTATGGAATAAACTTCTATGAATTGTAAAACTCTAAAAAAATTTTATTTACCGGAATATTGAATCTATATTTAATTGTTAGCTTGAAACTTTCTAATTATTTTGCAAATGCTGCTTTAATTTCAAGGGACTAAGGAGTACTCGATAAAACATATGAGTTCAATATTCAATTTTATTAGGTTTTTTTTTTTTTAAAATCCTTTATAATTAGAGAAATGAATATTTTGGGTAATTTGCTCAGCATAGATTTTTTTGAAATGGAATTATATTATCTGATCATTAGAAACATTTTCCGTCTTCTGAAAAAGTAAAGAGAACGGAATAACTTTTTATTAGAATACAAAAGCAATATAACATAAAGGAAAGTGCTGTTTTCAAAAAATATCTGTAAATAGTAGCAACCATTAATTTCAAAGAGATGGCACACATGAGAAGGTCCAGAAACTAACTAGAAATACAGCCATAGCATACGTTTTAGGAAAAGGGAATAAAGGTTGTAATTGGCATAGTCACTAATGTAAGTCAAAAACTTTAAAAATGTTTGGAAGAAACCACTACCAAAGAACATCGCTCTATAAAAAAAGGCTTTTTGCAAAATTACTGTAGACAGCCATACAAAAAATAAATTCTTCTGAATAATAACAGTTAAAACAGTTAAAGACCTGAACACATCTTTATGTTGATTGATATCTGATATTAAAAATTACACTTTTGAGTTGCTATTAGCGGCTTTTAATACAGTTAGATTTGTTTATATGATTCCGGCTTATTCTAAGCTGTTGTTTTCGTTTTTGAAATGAACTCATAGGCAAAATAAGCCAAATTTTGTCTGCAGTAGTTATCAATAAAATTTTTTCAGTTTATTTAATGTAAGGCAAAATTCTATAAATAACAAAAATGTTGAAAAGTTTGGCTTATTGTCCACCTTTCGCACTTATAAAATTTTATTGTTTTCAGCAATTTAACAATAAATATTAATTACAGGAGAGTCGCAAAGAAAATTTCATTGTGTCTATATCAATTACTCCAAAGCCTTTGACACGATAGCCCATGATAGCCCTCGGGATGAGCAGGACACTTATTTTCAAATATAGAAAAAACAGTACAGACGCCCCTCAGATAAGAGGGAAAGTTTATCGCGGAGCATACAATACATAAAAATAAATAAGAAACACATCAAAAATTTTTAAGACATTGTAGCAAGAATATCTCTCCATTAGCACTCGATGTGGCTTTGTTTTTCTTCGAAGCAAATATCGTTCCAATTTTCATTAAAATTGATGTAAAAACTAGCATCAGAAAAGCTAAGGGTGTCCAGTAAGGTGTTTGTTAAATTTTTGTATCTGCGACATTATCGAATTTTTGAATCCATTTTTATTAATATTCCGGGTTTTATTTGAATAAATCTATGTATGTAAACGAGAGTCCTGGGGTTCCTGGTCATTATTAACGTTACTAAACAATTTTCGGGGTTAAATTCATTGGTTTTCACTCTTTTACAGGTGGTAGTGAATTCCAAAGTAATATATTCGACGAATGAGTGGTCGTCATTGCTTCGTAGTAAGAAGGTAGTTCCAATATCTTGGAACTGCCTACTTACTTTGCGATGTATTTGCATCAAATTTGCACATTTTTTGCAAACAAAATAAGATTTTCTTTAAAGATGAATTTCTTATGAACCATAGCTATACAAATATATTTTTTAATTGTTTTACAAACATAAGAAGCAGAGGCTTCAAAGCACCATAACTAAATATCATGAAATTATACTTTATACCAATATCATGAAATTTATACTTTATACCAAAGTAAGACTACACTAGAAACTAGAAATAAGTATAATTAAATAAATTGTAAATTATAAAATATTTAAAAAATCATATTACAAGAATCAGAAGAACAACATATGTTGACATAAAACAAAAACTAAGGATATTGTTGTTATCAATTTCTCAGCCTTGTGCTATTTTTCAAAGGATTAAACTTCCCATCATTTTTTATTCGTGGCTTGATTGAGTATTAAACATGAACTTTTTGTAAATGTCAGTCACAGGGCTTTTTATACCATGTTTTATATTTCCTTTGCGGCAAAAAAGGAATTTAAAAAGACCATCAGGCTTTCTGTGCATAAAGTATACTAAGTAAATCTGGAAAAAAGGTAGGTATAATATACTATTTTCATTTATTTTTCTTCTGTTATTCCTCAAAGTGTGCTAGAATAGTATTTGTAGCAGCAAATAGCTGGTAACTAAAGTAAACTTAAGCAAAAGAAATTTTCATTAGTCTTAAGCCAACTTAGAGTGACTAAAAAGAAGATAAGGATATAATTACAATAATGTTCCGATGTTATTTTGATTAAATGAAAAATTAAACTTTGCAGAGCTTACACTTTGAGCTGTTGGTATGAAATCTGAACCTTAGTTCTTTTAATCATGAATCTTACACTTAAACAAACAAAACAAAAAATTTTAAAAAGCAAAATGAGATTCAGAAAAGAGCTATTAAATTTTTTCAAAGTCGCATAGAATAAATTTTTAAAATTTTTCTCCTTATTGGCAGGTGTCCAACATTGTTATACAGAGTAAAAAATGTGTTCAGGAAATTTTAAAGAACCACCTAACCTCATTTATGAAATCATGATCAGAATTCATTTTCATATTTCATTTCATGTTAGCTTCTAAGATACAAAAAAAGAATCTTATGCAAGACAAAAATAAACTTGAAAAGATAATAATTTTGATTTGAAATGTTAGTTTGGCTTTAAAAAACAAAAAACAAAATATCATGTGAAAAATTTCTTTTTCAATTAGCATAAGAAGTACTAGATTAGCAACAGAACTTACCGTCCATATATAAACTTCTTGACTATGTCTTTACGATCGAATACAGGTCATGGCATATAAATGATTGATTTTAGGGATTTATTAATATAGCCAACCTAAAAAATAGCTCAATTTTTCTGATAGTCGGCTATAATTTTCATAAGAAGTACCAAAATTTCGTAGCTTTTTTTCTTTAAGGGTGTAATACAATATTTGAATTTTATACTGGAAACAAAATATAATGATAGGAAAGAGGGTATTTGTTAAGTTATGCCCTTATTCATACACTTGAATTTAAGCAGCTTTAGTTTTTTCGTTATTTGTTTTTATTTAGTATTCAAATTTTTAAAGAGTTCTTAATTTTCTTAAAGTTTTAAATAAATTGAATAATTTCTAAGAAATTCTAAGAAAAATCATATTTAATATGACAATAAATATGCTAAAATCAGATTAGATTTAGGCAAAAAAATGATTTAACTTTCGTTAATAGAAATATTTCAGTACTTTTATAAGAAATAAATTTTTCTTTTTTAAAGCATTTCTAAAGCCCAATGTTCACAATAAAAATATTCTCATTTATAATATCAACACAGTAAATATAATTTTTTAATGTTACTAGAAGATACTTGACTACACAGTTTAATAAAAAATATAAGAACTCAACTGAATTTACAAAAATTGCTAATTGGTCGCATGGGAAATAACTTACAATGAAAACCTTTATACTAAGTTATAGAATCATTTGACATAAAATTTCAAATATTAATTCCAGATTATTTTCTAAATCGAAGTGCTTTTTTGTAATGAAAATTTTCAATTATAATTTTAGTAAAGGTAGACTTACAATTAGTCTTAAACAAATTTAACATTAGTGTAAAAATGTCGAAGAATCATTAAAAAATGTTGAATAAAAAAACAAAATTGCAATTTAAAATCTTTATTTATTTTATCGAAACAATTTTAATTTCTTGGTTTTTATTAAATAAAGAGTAATAGTTCTATTGGATTGAATCAAACCCTTAAGATGAAACTTTTTAAAAATTAAAGTGTTATTTTAGTGATTTTATTTAAATCACAGACAAAAAAGCTGTATTGATCAGATTCTTGTTTCTATGCCAATCTATTGTGAGAGCGATCTGAAGATTGAAGACTTATATAGTCTGTTTTGCTTATATCAAGTAGTGATAATACCTTTCCTTAATTATTCCGTAAAAAGCTAGGAAAGAAATGCATGTAATTATTGCTATATAAAATGCAAACAACAATCTGTCAGTGTGCATTAAAATCTACTGCTGTGTTAAAAGTAATTTTATGCCTACCTTCCCTATATATATCCACATAAAACAAATTACATAGAGAAACTCAGTAGGCCTCTTTAATTTAAGCAACGTGAAATATACTGATTAAAATTTCTATGCTTGCTATAGTATTTTTTATTACGGATAATATGAATAAGCTAATGGACTATAATACGAAATATTATGCATTTGTGGTTTGAAGAGATACAATTAGAGAGGAATTAAACTGTATCTCTTGGCATACTATTGCTTTTTTAACTGAATAATCTAAAATGGATTCTGGTACAGCAGTAGAAATCAATGGTTGATGTATTGAAACTATTAATCGCTCTGAGTGACAGCATTGATGTTTTCCAAGCAGTAACTTTTGATAGCGAGCCAATTCTGCGACAATAAGTTTAGAGGGATTTAATAAGACCTTTATATAAATCCTTTCTGACAGAAAAGCTACTTTGAAAAAACGGCTCAAAATTTAACTGCTAGAGACATATATGGAGATGATATAAAACTCTTAAATGATTGTCAGAGGAAAACTGTTTCTTGCTCATGAGATTATTGAAGGCAACAAGAAGGCTCATAGAAGGATTAACTGGGCTTTAGCAGATACTATACAGTCTTACAGCCCAGCTTCATCTACTTTTTATGCAGAGAATTGAATCTAAATGATTGATCTCAAGACCTCTAGCCTCATGCTGGCCTCTGTATAATCTAATGCATTTTTCTATTAAAAGGTTAATAACCTAGTGATCCAAAGTTATTTGGCAGAATATTGACATGATTCATCATTGGGAAGGGTTCCTTAACAAGTTTAACTACAGATATAAACCTTGTCATAAAGTAGAATAGTTGCTTTCCTACCCGATGCTCAATTTTTGAACTTGCTCTAACATTCCAAGGTAACCTGACAAAAATTGTAAATTAATTAGACTCTGTTTATTTTTTTTTCTGAAGCCAGACTAGTACCCTCTATTTTCCATGGAATGGAATGAAATGTAGAAGAAAAAAAAGTATATCTTACCTAAATAGAATAAAGGGTGTAATAGTGGATGTTTAAAAAGTCTCCATAAGCATTTAACTGTCATATAATCGAATGAGATTCTTAGTCTAGATATAGAAAAAAAAATCAGAATATTTTGCCTGATTTTCAATACATGAAGACAATATTTGACAGAAACTATATAAACCAGTAACGCTAGATTAAAAGCTGCTCATGTTCAATGTGTGCGATAAATATCACATCACCAAATAGAACAGTAAAGCTATCTACTAGTTCGTCATCGTAGAGTGCAAATAAACAATTGAAATTTATTTTGCATATTTACTATGAACTTCTCACTGTTTGCGAAATAAAACGTCATTTAAAATTTAGCAAAGAAGAGAAAGCTGATTTTGTTAAGGACAACAAATTTGCAAATCAGATAATTTTTGATAAGATAGAAAACGGAAAATTAATTTTGATAAGATAATATAAACAAAAATGATTGACAGCATAATAGTATTAAGATGACAAAGTGGCCTTCCTTTTGAATAACATAAAATTTTCAATCTATTTATAATTTCAACAAATCAATAATTATAGATTAATACAAACAAAAATATCAAAAAGCTTAATGATAAACGAAATCTATAAGGAATTAAAAATGAATTATTTATCCTGTCATTAATAATGTCATCAACGACTACGTAAATTGTCAGATATCAACAGGAAAATTTAGATTAGTGAATGTGTTTATTTAACCGCTTTACTAAAGCGATTAAGTTTTAACATTGCATGATGAACTTGTGGTAAATATAATTTAATTAAATGGGATAAACTATAATCTGGGCAAAACAATAAAATTTGATAGTAAAGTTATATAAATTTTGGTATGATATTGGACATTATTAAAATTGGAATAAAGCTTAAAGTACAATGGAGAGAGTATTCAATTTTGATTAATCTTTGGTAAATTTTATAAGTTAGGTTGCTGATGTAGAAATAAATAGAAAATTTTATTCAAAATTGTTTTAAAAATATATTCATTACTTTGATTCTAACAGGTGACGAAACCAAAGCTATAATGTTTCTCGATTGAGTAGATTACAAATTGTGACTATAGAAGATCTGAATGTTAGCTTTTCAGTTTGCAAAGTTAGGGTTTCCTGTATGTATGTAGTAGTGTTTTTCTAGCTCAACATTCAAATTATGAACCAAATCATGTGTTCATCAAATATCATAAAAGTCGTCCCTGATTCTAACATCTTATCATTTTCGGTATATTTTTAGGATATGAGGCCTAAGTATTCCTTGATCAAAAAGTCAAATTACTAAAATGTGCTTGAGATAGAAAATCTAGTTCTATTTTTGTTAAATTCGAATTCGGCTTGTCGAATGTCAATTAATAAAATGATCTTCTAATTCTCATTTCTTAGTTGAGAGTCTCTTTTTCAACACATTTTCTCCTTTGAATATTTATAGGTTCTATCGCAGCTTACTTAAAGAATAAACTTGTTTTCTTATTTTTCTATACTTCATTCCAGCCACCTGTCACAATCAGTTCGAGATATACTAGTAGTTTTTCTGTAAGCTTTATCAATGATTTAAATTTTTTTATGAAAAACCCACTGAAAAACAAACTGAGAATCCTTTAAGCCTTAAAAAGCAGTAGGAGAACAGTTTCCACAATATGGCAAAGTGTCTCATAATCTTTCTTGATGTTCAGAAAACTTAAAACAAAGCCCATCTCGATTGTCGACGCTGATTGATTTTCAAAAGGTCATATAAAACTTCTTAAAGGATTCATTGTTAGCAAAATGAAAAATTTAATATGCGAACGAATTTCTTTGATAATTGTATTTTAATTTTAAGGGACACATTTGCTTGATTTGCTTTTTGTATTAGCTTTGTACTCATGAAAGCTATAAAAAGATTAAACACACTTGAAGCAGTCTTCCCGTGGCAAAAGAGAGATTAGAGAATCTCAGAGAGATTAAAATTTTTCACTTACAAGCAGGGGATACCAAAGTTTTGAATAAATGGTAAAATGATTTTTTCTTGTTCATGCATAGTAAATTTTGTAAATTGTTACATATTGAATTACTTTCATACTCTGTTTATATTTATCTATGATTTTTTTTTTTTTTTGAAAACGAAGATGATTAGACAATTACCCTTTCTTATCATACCTAACAACTTTTTAAAGTGTCATGCAAACCCAGCTAAATATTAGTTATCACGCTGAAATTTAACATATGCTCCTTTGAATGATAAAATGACATGACAGCAAAATAACTCTATTTATAGTGTTGTCTATCGTTAATCTTATTTACTCTCGCAATATACATTTGTCGTTGTTAGAGGGGTAAAATTTCATTAAATAGGCATCCTTGGTTGGATTAGTACTACTAGACTAAATTTCTATAGAGAATCGCTGTTATCTGTCTTAGGTAAAAAAAATTTAAGAAAAGGTAAGATTTTCTAACAATAAAATTTATAGAGGATTTTTGTAGAACAAAAGAAATATCTTTAAGAAGATATTGCAAAGAATTTAATATAATCGACACACAGGCGGCGTATGAAAATTGTTTTCAAGGTTGATATAAAAAATAATTAATTAGAATTATTAAATAAATAAAAAATTTTGTTTTTTTTTTTCTGTAGAAAATTTTTAAATTAAGTTTTATTGAAAATTTTCAAAGTATATACATACTTTGTTGAATAAATTTTTTAAAAGTTTTTCATAATTTATTTTTTGCTTGATTATAGATTTCATTTTAATTTAAAATATTGACTTTAATCTGATTTAAGTAAAAGAAAATTTTAATATAGGATTAAAAGTATTGCTTTAAGGTTATAAAACTGAATAAAGAATATTTAGTATAATATCCAAGCTGAAATTTTATACAAATCTACTACTAAGCTTGAGTAAATCTTTAAGATACTTTTAAATTTTTTCTGCTCCTCATCTTTTGTTAGAATATCATTCAAAAACTATCAATTGTTGAAGCTAGATTTATTTCTTATTCTAGCATAGTGGCAAGGGCTACATGAGCCTTTTTAACCATTTATAATATCTTTTTTTTTCTACTTAATTAATAAAAATTATTTTCAAAATTTAAGGGTTAAAAATTATGAAAAAACTAAAGAAAATAATGTCCAAAAATTTGAGCCATTTAGCTTTTTAGAAAAATTAAAAAAAAAGAAAACCAAAAAACTTGTTATCCTTGGTCATGCCTTTTGTATAGTTGTTGCAAAATAAGTTCTCAGGAATTTTTGTTTTTTCAATGTTTTTTTGTTTGCAAAAAGAAGAAAAAATTATTAAAAGAAACTTTATCTTTTTTAAAAACAAGCTTTTTGTTTGAAATTATATAACTCTCCTTTTTAAAATTATTTTTGGCTGATTGCCAGCTGTTTATTATGTTTATGTTTATGTTTTTACATTATCAAGTTCAAAATATTTATTTGATGTTAAGAATTTAAACATGAAATTAAAACTATGCAAAAGTTTTTTTCTTTCTTATTTGTGGAGATTTATGGTTAATATTTCCCTGGAAAATTTCAATCAAGGGTCATTAACGACAGCGTGGTGTAAATTTTTTTGCCTGGAAGTAAAGCAATTTTTTTTTAAATTTTCAAAATATATTTATTTTTTCACAAAACCCCCTTTGAATCCAATACATATATATATATATATATATTCATATATAGTGTCCTCCATATATTTTTCATCAAATTTGAATGAATCTCTGTTACTGTTAAGCCTTCCAAAATGTTTAATACTATCACACTACTCTTATTGTTCATTTTGTAAAACTTTCATGACGGCGCATTTGTTTAAAAGACAATATAACAGCAAAATAAGTAATCGATTAAGTAATTGTAACAAATGTACCAAATTTGTGTTTAAGTTTTCAGAAAATCATCAGACATATACCTAAAGTGGTTTTCTAGCTATTTGACCACAATTTGTATGGAAAAAAAGAACACAAAACAGTAACAAAAATTTTCAAAAAACTGTCAACTAACAAAAAACACTTAAATTGTAAAAACTCGAAACTTTCTTTTCATTTAAATGTGACAAAGTACGGCAGATATTCACTATTATAAATAAAGTACATAATTCATTTCAAGTAGATGCTTAGAAATAATTAAAATGTAAATGTTAAAATTGTTCTAAAATATTAACCAGGACTATCATAAACTAAAGCTAATATTATGTGTCTTTTTCTTATTTTTATTTATTATAATACAAAAAACAAAAGAATAAAACCAAAAATAAAAATATTTATTTAGAATTAAATGTTCTTCCTCTAAAACAGTTTTCAAAAAACAAATTTCATTTTAGTTACTAAAAAAATATTTCATTTTTATTATTCGTTGAATTGCAATTTTATGGAAATCAAAATTGTTTTCACCCAACTCTTCTTTGGGCAAATTTTTTTTTCCTTGAAAAAAAAAAATAAATGTCTAGTTAAAATACATTTTGAGTTTACTTTACAAAAATAATTAAAATTATTTATTAGTAAGTCAAATGTTTTTTTGTCATTTAATAAATTGTTACGAATTGAAATATGTTCTTATGTAATGCTTTTGATTTAAATATCGTAAGTTTTTTAGCATATAGATATTTTTTAGATTTGTAATATTAGCTGCTCTAAATGTCTTAAAAATCTTAATTTTTACGGACATTTAAAGCGTGTTATAAAATATGACACAAAATTTGGGATCAAACACAAATGAAGCCACTAATCCCCAATTAATTGGTATAAGGCTAAAATTATTTATTACTAGTTTGTTGGTTTTTCAGAGAAAATCAAGTATAATTTCTTTGTATAAAATCTACAGTGAGTAATGTGTCAGTATAACGACATAAAAAAAAGTTTTGATCAAATTTATTTGTTGGAATTATTATTAATTAGTTTCTCTCATGAAAAGAAGAATGTTTGTGAGTTCAGTATGATTGGTTTTAAGCAAAAATCTTAATTTTAAATGCTGTGAGTCATAAAAAATGCTACTAGTCCTTGAAATAAAAATATAAGTCTATATATGGTAAGTATTTACAATTTTTCTTAAAAGTTGTCCATCCTTGATTCAAGTATTTTATATTCTTACATATAAAAAAAAGGCAAAAATAAGTTTAATATAATTTTTTAATAATAGCACAAAAGAAACTAACTGTAGCCATTACTTAGCCCTTTATTTTTGCTAGTTTCACTTTTAACTGATTTGATTAAATCTTAATCAAATATTTTCAAACGCGAATCTTTAACACTTTAAATCAAAATTTTTATATTTAACTCTTATCCTTCTCCTTGAATTATATTCTGGCTCATCGAACATTATTCTACATTAACTTCATATCATTTAAAGTTAGTCGAACGTGCCCCTAGTTCCGCCTATAAGGATTGTATAAGATGTTTGTTTTTTTTATAAGAAAAAATGATGTAATAAATTATTTATCTCATGGTACTGAAAGTTGATATCTGTTTAAAATATCTTTAGATTATACTTTATTTTACCATAGTCCTTTCTGTTATCCTTCTTATTACAAAATTTGTTTTATTCATGAGAATTTTTTTTTTGCTCAATGGCTATAAAACTTAATTCTGCAAAGAATAAAATCGAATTTTAAAAAAAATGGAAACGAGACATATTTCCAATCGTTTAATACCTGAATTGAGTAACCATAAGTTATGAAAATAATATTTTATTACTAAGAAATTTTTAGGGAATTTCTATCACTTAAGAAAAGTTTACGAGTGCTTATATATTTTTTTTTTGCAAATATTTTAAATGAATTTACAAAGGTTTAGTATATAAATGTGAGCACTACCTGAAATGTAGATTTAGTTAAGAATATTTCTTTCCTTTTCTTAAAGACCTAAAAGATTTCAATTTTTTGAAAGGTTACATTTTAGATATGTTTTATTAGTAGAAATCATAAATAATGATTTTATTATTTAAAGATCTGTTCAACTTCTCAATCGTTTTCTAAAAGGAATATAGAGATTCTTAGCTGTTTGGAAAAACAACGAATTTTATAAAAATGTTTTACAGTAATAAAATTGCTAATAGATGATTTCTTTTCTTGTTAAAAAATCTTATTAAAAATTTGAAAATATAAATATAATTTTGTGATTTAAATTTATTATTTTTTTCTTCGTAAAGCGCATTTTGTTATGTCATTAAAATGCCATAAATATTTGCATTTTGAAGAATTTTCATAATATTTTGTCCTTTTTGTTATTGGAATTCATATATTGAAATTAATTTAATTTAATATTATTACTTAAATAAACCTTTTTCTTTTTTTTTTAGTAAGTTGATGAGAGATTTCTAAAAAATGCTGAGGAAAAGAACTTTCGGAAGGAGCATTTTAAAAATTGTTTCTATATATATACATAAAGAGATGATCAGAAACAATACATTAAATTGATGAAAATAATTTAATAAAGGATAAAAATGGAATCAAATAAATATAATATCGATTTATCAAAAAGGACTAAGCTTATTGTTAAATTATAATAGGATATGGGATTCTTTTAAATTATTCTGATGCTAATGGTGCAGTTAAGGATATGCAAAATTTGCAAAAATTGCTCTTTTTCTTTTGTAAAATATAATTTTGAAAGCCTTTTAGAATTTTTCTTGAATGTTTGCTGACTTTTGTAGTTATCTTTTTTAATAATAGTTTTTAATCATTTTTTATTTTGAAAACAATACGATATGTTTCAATTGGTACTGAAATTACGAAATTTTGGCAAGTTTAGTACAAGAAATGAATGATGGTCAAATAACAGTACAAGCAAGAAATATGTAGATCATTGCAGGAATATCATTTCCATTTATATAAGAAAGAAAAGTGTTATTTTCTTAATCTAAGTAGGCCTTGACTTTTTTTTAGTATTTCATGGGCTTTTTATTCCTCGATAAATTGTCTTATGTCCTTTTCCTTATATATTTTGCATACTTCTCTGTACTGTTTAGGTTTCCGTACTTAAAACAAAACTTTTAATTTAAATTTGACTTATTTCCTTATTTCTTACTCACAGTTTTCCAGCTTAAGTTATATTTCTCATAACAATCTATATTTTAGAGTAGGTTGCAATGACAAAAAAGGGTGAATCAATCGAGAAATTTTATAATTTTATAGATAGTTAATTTTTATATTCAACTATTATGAAAAAGAATGTTGTCTTTGCGAAAGAGTTGCTTTTGTTTATTGAATGTTTTGTTTGCTTTATATATACTCCAATCTGCGTTTTTATTAGTAAAAAATATTAATTTACTTTATTTTATATTTATTATTCCTTCACAGTGTCGAAATTTACCACCAAAATATCTTTAGAACTGCATTTTTGAAAAAATCACCCACAAAATTTTCGATAAATGAATTAAAAACTTCGAAGATATTATTTATAGGAAAGAATTCAAATATCAGTTAAATGCCTTTAAAATTATAGAATAACACTCGTTATTAACAAAATATTAACAAAATTTTAAACGTTATTAAAGTGGAACTTATTAACTGTTTCATTGAGTTAATTTTAGTCCTTAAATTAAAATCTTTGACTCTTACTAACAATACTACAAACAAAAAATTTAATACTATTGCTTGAACTACTTCAAGGGATGATATAACACAAGGTAATGATGCATTGTAAAATTGTTAAGTATAGCTTAATGAATACCTAGTGCACTTATTAATATAGCTATACAAAAATGAAATACTTTTTAAAGAAAGTTTAAGTTTATGTAGTCAACAAAGAGTCAAAGTTACAATAAACTTGGATTGTGAAACCTTAATGCATTCTAGAATGTATACAAACTTTTGAAATCAAGATAATAAAGGATGCCTTCTTGGCACTGTTGTTGTTTCTATCTGAAAATTGTCCCTTTGACAATAAGAAAACTTACATTCAAATTCATTGCACCCAAGTTTGTTAAAAGTATATAACAACAGCAAGGAAGTTAAATTGCTAAATGGGGTCAAAACATATATCCTTAAATATGGTCATATTACAAGAGGATATGGAGTACAAATATGAACTTTTTACACAAGGCATATAAAATTATATTGCTAAAATAATGCTAGTGAAAATTTTTCTTTTATAGGAAAAATTAAAATTTTTACTGAATTTTTTCTTTGTATAGATAAATTGGAGCTTTAGTTTTTATCTTCTCAAAGAATTAGTGCGAATTATTTCTACTTCATCTAATTGAAAAAATTCAATTTTCCATAAGCCATGTTGTAATTGAAAATATTTAAAGAAAATTTTATAACGGTCTTAATTTTTATTGATATACTTTAATTTACTTATCTTTCCTGGTTGTTGACCAAATTACTTACTTGGGTTTTGTTTGTTTCAATAAGAGTAAAGTCTTATAACAACTTTATTTCTAAATATTTTTTGTTCTATGTTTTAGCAAATCCATCCAAACTATCTTTTTAGAATTTTAAGCCCCATATTTGAAACATTTTAGCTCATATGGCTTATTGTGTTACGTCATCTTATATTTTGGCAACAGTTTACATTATTTGATCACCAAAAATAAGCCTGACTTGTCAGGTGTGGTCAAGTAGCGAGCTGACTATACATTTTAAATTTTTAGGGGGGGTCTTGTCAATGACTAAATTCTCACTTCTAAAAGTGGAATAATTACCAGAAAAATAGTTCTAAAGTAAAATTTAGTTAAATTTTTACTTATTTGATATGGATTATTAGCTCTACATAAAAAATTGTCACTTATGGTACTTATTATTGTCTGTTCTATTTTATGTTAATCCCTTTATAATATTAAAGAGAAGTTTGGAAGCCCTAATTGTGATCTATGAAAAATCAAGTGAATTAAATCAAATCAGCACTGATTTTAAGCCGATAAACCTCACTTTGGCATTTAAGCTCAAGTTTTATTCAAATGAAAATGGTGTTGTTATCGGTTATTCCATATTTAATTTTCATTCAAATAAATTGGAGTATTCCTTAAATTCATGACTTTTCGTTAGTAACTTTTCTGTCTGTCTGTCTTATTTCAGACATTAAGCGTGCAAAAATAGCAAAAGCTATCAAAACAGTTGGTCTTTTTATTAAACTGCCGCAGAATCCAGTTTCATATTGGATTTATTTTTTAAACTTTGAAATGTATTTTTAAAAAGTGATTCAATTACTTTTACCTTACCCAATTGAGTTCAACCACTGATTATTTCTATTAACTCTCCTTATCCTCCTTTTATTTATGTTCATCTTTTGAAAATCAAGAAGTATTTCAGAGTATATAACTAAATTGAAGGTAGAAGACCACAATAAGATTTAATTTTCCTCTTTTCTTAAAAAATGTTTGCTCTTAGATAAAGCCCTTCAGTAATTTTTCTTTGGTTTTTCATTTTCTTTTTTTTTGTTTATCTCGATAGAGTTAAATCTTTTATAAGAACATATTGAAATATAATTTTGTGTATTTAGGTTTTCTATTTTACAATATGTAAAGTAAGTTTGTTTGAAGAAAATAACAAAATATGTACTAATAAAACTGAAAGGACTAAATAAAGAAAGACTTAAGAAATAACTAGCATTTTTTAAAAAAGCTAATCGCTTGAGCTTTTTATTGTTGAAATCCAAAGGATCCATTTTTTATTAAAGCTACTTTGTTTTCTTAAAATATTTTTTATGTATATATTTATATATATATATACTTTTTTCTTGAAGAACTCATGTGTTTATGAAATCTTCAAAACTAGTATCCTGTTTATATTTCGTTTACTTTTTACATATTAAATCTGTCCAAAATAGATTGTTTGGTATATATCTTCTGTTTTCCATCTTATTCTTGTAAATAAACATTATAGGGTGACTTTTTATCAAGCTTAAAGATTTTCATAAAGGAACAAATGTTTCCTAGTTTTTTTGTTGTTTTCAAAGAGGTCACGTTTTAGAGTCATTTGTTGTATTTAATATACGTGACCACTAGGGCTGAACCGTAAAGTAAACTACTTATTTAGGTGTATTTATTTTATGCGGCATTAAAATACAATACTACCAAAATTAAGTGATTATGCATATTAGTAGAGCTTTAATGTAAAGATTTGACTTGATTTTTTTTTTATTAAAAATGAAGTTTTTATCTTTTTTAACTAGATAGTTTTATAAGTAAGTAGTTGAAGCTGGCAAGAAATTCGTAGAATTAGATATTAAGTAATTAGTTTTATGTTTTTTGAAATATTTAGAAGCGTTTTATTTTACCAAAAGGAATAAAAGTAAAATAGTATAAATTATATCCTAAATTTGATCGATTCATAGAGCCTTGATGCTAACTAAGGTTTATTACATCAACTTTAAATTAACTGCACACAGTCTTAAAATTAATTGATGACAACGGCACAAAAAACTGAGAATATTCTTTCTATAAATCCATTCTGTCCATCGTTATTAAAAACAATATGTACGAAATGGCTGCATTCGGTAACTAAAATAAATTCAAGACATAAATTGATTTCTTCAAAGCTAAGAAAATCAAACAAACCAAAATAAATGTTGAAAGGCATATATCATAAAATGGCCATGCTCGGTAAATAAGAGATTTTTGTGAAAAGTTAGTAATAAACATGAGGTCCTTTTTCTGTTCCTTGGTTAGACCAATCCATTTACTTTCATAAACAGCCTGTGGTATTTCCAAAGACTTGAAAGTTCATATTCAATTATTAAACAATTTATGATTATGTTAATTGATGCTTCAAAATAATTCTATTATTTTTTTAAAATTTCCTTTAAAATTTTTTATTTTAAATAAAAATTTTGTTTGGCAAAATTCAAAAATACTAAAATAATCTAGTAACATATTAAAGTAAAAAAAAAATTAATAAAAATATAATCACACAATTCGAGAATGAAAAAATTTTATTCTTTCCAAAAAAGAATTTTTTTAAAAATAAAGGAGAATGATTTTGATATTTTTTAAAAAATTCTTTTGACATTGGCAACAAGTTCTAATTGGATAAAGTTTAGTTTTCTATCAAAAATAATGAAATAGGGCAAACTAAAATTAAAATCAAATAGTGACAAAATGTGAATAAATTACTTTATGAATTCTAAAACTTACTCTACTGAGCACTTGATCTCCAGCAACACAATAAAATAGAAGTTTAAAAAGTGTCAGCGTCATCATTACTAAAATTTTATAAACAATATTGGAAAAACCCGCAGATTTTGTTACTGTGAAACAAGATAAAATGATTCCAAGAATAGGATTTCCCGTAAAACCCCAATTTTGTAGTTCATTTTGAAAAGCTTTGGATCTGTAAATAAGGCAATCGTTAACAAAATGGTCTTGTAGAAAAATGAATTGAATTTGAACACAAATAACCTTTCAAAAAACTTTAACTCTTTAAGATGATGCCAAATTTTTTAAAATTGCATCTACCTAACAAAGTGTATGAGTTTCGGAAACTTTTTAATTTTTTAAAAAAATTTTTTTTTGATTATATTTGCACCTCTTGAATTAACAAATAAATATTTTCATACCATAATATATATTGGTGTTCTTTTACAACATTTGCAATTTGTGTTTTAGTATTAAAAACATTTCCATCGTTTCCAAATTGCTTTATCTTATAGCACAAAATTTCGATATTGAGAGAAGTTTCAGCAAAGATGACAATTTCAATTACATCAAAAATTAAAGAATTTAACGTATAAAGCAGTACTGTAATTGATGTAAAGACATAAAGGAAACAGTAGATGAAATTATTTCCAAACGAAAAAGGAATCCACAAATTAACTGGTAGCACACGCTCTGTCTCAATGAAAGGCTAAAATAAATAAAAAATTCTCATATTATACATAAAGTCATCTTAAAAAGTCTATAAAACTTCCATGAAATTATTTTATTACTTGCTAACTGCCCCAATAATTTTTTATGGTAGCATTTTATTGTTTTATTCCATTTCCCTATTTTTTAAAAAACTAGTGACTGATTATTTAAACATTTACCTTTTTAAAATTTTTTTAATAATATTTTTTATATAGTGTGGCACACGTAAGGGTAATTCTGGTTTAAAAAAAAGGAAATTTAATAGGTTTTAAGACAAGCAGGCTTTGAGACAAGTTTAACTTTTTGACGTTTTGACAGTTCATTCAGTTAGTAGTTAAATTTTAACTCGACAAAACTATTTTTTGTGCTCAAGTGTTAAGAAATGTTTTTGAGGAATTGAATTTAATATTAACATAAATTTTACATCCGAAATACTAAATTTTTTCTCAATAAAACTTTTCTGTATAATTAGATAGAGTAAATGTAAAAATATTTCTTTTTGCAATCTTTTAGTTTCATCAAACCGATAAAATCAACGCGAATAAAAAATAGCTTTAGAATTTTATTAGCTCTTCCTTCATTTGGATAACGGCCATAACTATTTCATTTTTAATCCTCTTTTTCCTCTTTTGTCATTTCTTCTTAACACTGTTTTATACATGATTTATTATATTTCTTTATATAAATCGAATAAAAATGGATTTAAACATTCAATAAAAATATTCAGTATTTTAAAAAAATTTCAATTCAAAAGAAAAAAATAAAATGACAGCTTTTCTTGTTATCTGTTCTACTCAATAAGGCGATAAAATTGCATTTGTTTCTTTTATATTAAGCCTAATGACAAAGTTATAAGTAAATATTTGTTATCATTATCTGTGTTTACTTTCTCAAATATTCTATATAACTTAAAATTTTCTCATTTAATTCTATATTTTTGTATCATTTTAATAAAATATTTTAATTTTTGAATTTACCTCAGCAATCACAACAAAAGCGAAAAACGTTGTTAGAGATATCCAGAATAATAAAAAAGTTATCTCAATTATATAATATTGGCGACGCTTTTTAATTATAAAATCTGAAGTTTCATTTTTATAAAGAAAATGTTCTTCTATTTCAATAAACATACTCTGAAAGACAACACTGTTATAATTGTAGTAAAATAATTTATAAGCAATCAAACAGCTCTGAAAATATTTGATTATTTGATTAAGTAAATTTAAATGATTGAAAATATTTCATACATATCCTATAAAGTATAAATTGTAGCAAAAATTGAATAAATCATCCGGATGGAAAATTAACATCAAGACACCATCAAATTGTATGCAGCCTACATAAGCAAGCAAAAGAGCATTACAAGTCTTATAAAAACTTCCATCAGTTTGTATTCTATAAAATCCAAATAATCTGAAAATGATAATATACATAAATAATTATCATTTTAAAAGGCAAAATACCTCATGATATCAATTACTAAGCGCAAAGCGCAATGAGAAGGATTATCTCCATTCAAAACTCTTTTATATTCTACCAAACCGTTCCAGACAATGGACATTCTCCTTTGCACTAACGTTTATTTCAGACAACTAGAAATAATATACAAAACATTTATTAGCTAAGTGAAGAAAAAACATTTTCTCAAGCTAATTTAGAATTTTTTTAAAAAGACTTAATTTCCAGCGGAGCCACTTAATTAAAAATGAATTAATTTGATGAACACGGAAAAGCTTAAGATATATTTATAAAGTTTTTCACCTTGTAAACTTTAATTTTATTATTTTAATTTGTAGTCACGCATTTTAAGCGTTGCTTGAAGGTTTAATTTTCCTTAAGAAATTAAACAACTGCTAGTCAGTCAGGTTCTCTGTAGGGAATAATATTGCTCCACTTTTGATTGGTTTGCCGAATTACCATAAAATGGGAGATCCATTTACCGTCTAAGCTTTTTCTCAAATAAATTAGTTACATTATCAACTTTCTCATCAACTCGATAATTTATTAAACTAGTTTAAATTTTTGAAAAAGCTAAATTTTAGGGTTTTTGAAAACCAAAACAAGTATTTTCAAAGCATTGAAAACGATAACAAAATTACCCTAAAAGTATAGAGAAAAGTCATTAAAACTCAATTTTTTGTAAAACTTTGAAATTGTTGTTACCACAGTAAATCAGGACAGGCTCATCCGACAAATTATTTCTGTCAGTAAATATTTCTTATTAGTATCCTTACTTCACATAATAAATCGGGGAAAAATTATTAGCGTTCTTAAACCATTACAACCCAATTTGCTGAAATATTAAATTTCATTAACAATTTTTTATGTAATATTCAAAACAACTAATTTAAGTTTTATCAATGAAAACCGTAAAGAAAACTATAAAAATTATTTAATTATAAAATGAAACTGAAATTTCTTTTTCTTTCAAATTTTCACGATGATATAAGTAGAAATCATTGAAATTAAAATTTTCCTTCAAGACAGAAAAAAATCTTCACTGATTAAATAAAAAGTTAAAAGTGTATTCTTTGGTAAATTATTGCTGTAAGCAATTTTTCAAATTCAAATGACACTTCCTATTCTCATTTTAAAAGTATTTCAACTTAAATTTGAGGCAGCTCCGTTTATGCTTTCATCATTATTACTGCACGATAGGTTCGTTACATTTTTTATGCGTAACATAAGGATTATGTCAATTTGCAATGCTCTAAAAAATAATAGTTTTTTCACATTTCTATTCATGTTTTGTAGATGAATTAAGAAAAAGGCATGTTTTGGTGTATAGGATTCCATCCCTTCCAGTAATATGAACACAGTTCTTTTTTAATTCTTCAAGAAAAAGGATGTAGTTATGGCACCCTTAAGAGTTTTTTGAAAAAAATTCTTTTTCACAAAATGGCGGTAGTTACGTTTATTTATTGCATTTTTTGCCTTTCGCAATTTTTTACAAATAAAAAAAAAAATTACTAAAAAATCTTCGTAGTATAACAAAGCTCTGTGTCAAATTTTAAGTGAATCGGTTAAGTAGAACTCTATATATCATGCACATCGTTTTGGAAAAACGCGTTAAAAATTTAAAGGCTGAACTAAACTGAGCACTTAAAATTAACTGTAACGCCGAAAATTATTCAAGTTTTGAAAACCCTCTTAGAAACATTTTTTCAAACGGTTAAACTATCAAAATATATTAAAAAAAATCGACTTTTTTGAATTTCCAAACCTGAACTTTCCTTTAATGGATTGAAATTCATGTGAATTAAATAATTAGTTTTCTTAGTTAGATGTGTGCACATATTTTTTATATAAAAATTTTTATTTAGTTTAAATTATATATTTTTTATATATTTTGAATTTCCAAACCTGAACTTTCCTTTAATGGATTGAAATTCATGTGAATTAAATAATTAGTTTTCTTAGTTAGATGTGTGTACATATTTTTTATATAAAAAAAATTTTAAAGATTTAGTTTGCATATATTTATAAATACAAAAATAACCGTTGGCTATGTTCGCTTTCTTTCGAAAACGCAGTTCATTTTCAATGCTCGTTTATGCCTCGATCATAATATTTTCCTATAAATACAAAGGTAATTGAATTTCATTATAAATTTATAATTAGTTCATACTAATATATAACAATATAAAATTGGAAACAGTTGCTCTCAATTTTTCATACAAAGCACTTAAATATTTTAAGTGCTTTACTTAACTTAAGTAATACAAAAACCCAATTAAAATTCTCAATATTCTTATCTTCTATCCAAAAAAATATTATTGTATATAGATATTACTTAACAGATTTATATTGAATTTAACATGAATTTACTATTGAATATCTAAAACTCTAAATTGGTATTAAATCCTTTGACCTAAAAAAATGTCAATGTCATAAACTTTAAAGATAAGCTTAGGCAATTTTGTGTTTGCAATAAATTTTTAATAAGCTTCTCTAAATAACATCAAATGGAACCATGGTTTTCGTTTTCAAGATGTTTAACTGTAGGAAAAGGATTAAAGTTAACGGCTTTATATAGCAGTTGAGGTAACAATCATGTAATAAATATACTTACGAGCTTATGTACTGTCACTTTAAGATAGGCGAAGAAGCTTAAAATCGTTGATATTAGGCTAACCTGCAAAATACAAGAATAAAAACAAACACATGTGTATCCTTTACATATACATGTAAAAAGCGATACAGAATTAAACTATTCACTTTTAAGGATACATTAAAAAGCATTAACGTCCTAACAACTTGAGAATAAATTTTATTTAAGACTATATGATATGTGATCAATATAATATTTTGATAGTTTTTTTGCAATAAATCAAGTTAAATAATTTGAATTTAAACTAAAAATTTCCTGGTAAACTGGCCTTAAATTTTTATTCCTTATGAAAGTATAGAAAGCAATAAATTAATACTGAATTTATTTTTCTTATTTAGCTTTGAAAAGTGAAAATTGACGAAAAATAATGAAATGAATTTCCTTTTGATTTTTCCATAGCGTAATTATTATGTTTGTATTATTTTAGCTTAAGCAAAATCTTTACCAAAGAAATAAATTTTTGAATTACATGTGGATAAATTTTGGCTGTGATTTATATTTTGAATTAAATCTGCAAAAACTAGAAAGGATGACGCAATATTAATATAGGATAGTTTGACGAATACTTCTCACATAAGAGCGAGATTTTCAACACTATACAAATACTTATAAAATTTTTGCTAAGTATGTAAATTTGAGAAAGAAAAAATTTTAGTAAGTAACTTTGCCTGTGGGTGTCTATTGTAACAGCACAAACAAACAGCTAATTAAATTTTAAAAACTTTGAAAAGAGTGAAATCCCAAAAAAATAAATTTGTAAATTGTAAATTGTAGTTTTTATGGATATGAGAGTGCTGTTACTAGTGGCATTTTTACCTCAAAAACTTGATAGAACAGAAGGAAAGCTATAATTATCTGCGTATTAAAAACTTCATAAGTATACAAAATGAAAAGCACTTTGAATTAATATGACGTTTTGAATTCTAGATCGAATTATTTTATTCAGCAGAGAAAAAAATACGAAATTCTAATATCAACAAAGTTAAAATAAAAATCTTTACTTGAGTAAATATCTTGTAAGTTACACCATCATATTTTTTAGTTTTTTTGCTTTATACAACAAAAAAGGGTATATAGTACAGTATGTGACAGTATCTTGTAGACTATAAAATAGTTTTGTATATCTTGCCAAACTTAAACACTTGTATCTGTTTATATAAAAGGCAGGTGTTATATTAGATGTAAGCGAGAAATATAAACAGCTTGTGAAAAAGCTATTTTCTAGCAGAATATTGCAATATATTTGATACCTATGTAATCGAGTTTAATATCATGGTTTAGTTAATATCCTTAATCAATATTTCTGTGGGCAAGGTATTTGAACAGAATAAATTTTATTTGTTTCCTTTTTTTTTATATTTGATGGTAGAGTTTAGATTTCATTTAGAATTCAATTCGAATTTTTGCTCACGTTTCAACCATTTAGGCTTATATAAAAGGCTTAACAATTCCCTAAAGTATTTTACTTGTGGCAAACACCTGTGATCTAATAATTGAAGATATAAAACATTTATAATAAATCTATAATAAATGAAATGAATATTTGTTCAGTAGTCCCTTATCTTTTTGCTTCATATTGTTGGTGGAAAATAAAAAAATAGATTTTTTTATGTAAAATTAAATAACTTCATGATTTACTGATGTTTGTGTTTATGTTGAATTTAATAAGTTTATTGTTTTATGTTTTTTTGTTGCTTTAAAGCTACTTAACTGTTTGAAATTTTTAGATAATAGAAAATTACATAATATTCAATATTGGTTTTTGTAAAGGAAACTTTATCCTTGATATTGATATAAGAAGTAAACTAACCTCAATGTTTCTATTGATTTATTTGTTCAAACCTCTGGTAAGATATGTTTGTTAAGGTGTAAATATTTTAACCCTTAACGGTCCAATGGCGCCATATAAGCGACATGACAATTTTACTTACTGGGTCCAATGGCGCAATATAGGCGACATGACAATTTTACCTACTGGGTCCAATGGCGCCATATACGCGCCAAAAATCATTTCATTATTTTTATTACTATTATTGTTGCTACTGTTTTTCGCACATGCACTTTTGTGTTATTCGAATCTAAACTCAGTCTTATTTTGATTTTTAAGGAGAGCGTAGACATTTTACAGAATTAAGTTTATTATATTTGATTTTGTTTGAAATCATAAAATATGGCAGGAAATTATAGGAGAATAATACATGAAGGTAACAATAATTTCTATGATATGGTAATCAGAACATGAGGACTCGTATTGAAAAAGTCAGCAATTTTCTAGAATATATTGACTCAAAGTTCCTACAGTATTTTGTACCATATAAAGATATTTCCGTTGATGAGTCTGTTGTAGAATTTAAAGGAAGATTAGGTTTTATTACCTACAATCCCGAAAAACCAACAAAGTGGAGTATAAGAATATATGTACCAGCTGACTCGAAAACACAGGGTACATTTCTACAATTCTCCCGTATTATAGCAGCATAACTTCAGACAACCTTCCTAGATTGGATCTCCCCGTAACTACTCGAATTCCTTTGCATTTATTTAAGAAACTTGTTGATAACGGTGGCTGTGCAAAAGGATACCATATGTATACAGACCGCTATTATACCAGTATACCTTTGGCAAACGAATTACTGAAAATGGAGTGCCACCTAATTGGTACATTAAACACAAATAGAAAAGGTGTACCGCCTATAATAAAAAAGCCTAAATTTTCAAAAGCAAACATAGTAGCCTGCAGAAAAAATAATACTTTATTCCTTTCATGGAAGGACAAAAGGGTTGTAACACTTCTTAGTACTTGGGATGTGTCAGAAACTACAAACGTCCGTAGAATATTACGACATGGCAAACCTATTACAATCCAGAAGCCTGAAGTAGTAGTGAACTATACCAAAAATATGGGTGGTGTCGATCGGGCAGATCACTATGTATCCAACTACTGTTTCTTAAGGAAATCCCTTAAATGGTGGTGAAAACTCTTTTTCTGAGGCCTTGAAGTATGTGCTACAAATTCCTACATTCTATATAAATCCGTTCAGAAAGAAAGGAACGAAAAAGCACTTTCCCATTACGAATTTATGAAAGAATTGGTTGATCAGTTAGTAGATGACTTTCATATGTTGCAAGCACCTCGAGGACGCGCTGATACTGAACAAGATTTGCAGCGATTAAATGGTAAGCTCCACATCATTCGCAGTAGAACTAAAAGAGACTGCATAGTATGCTCGAACCGAAAGGTTTCAGGGGGAAGACGAGAAACAAAATTTTATTGCGACACTTGCACCGAAAAACCCGGAATTCATATTGGAGAGTGCTTCGAAAAGTACCATACTCTAAAAAAATATAAAATTTAAATAATATTGTTAGTATTATTATCCTCTATATATGTATTTTAATAAACTTTCCCTAAAATAAAAATATTTCTTTGATTTAAAAACGTTTTACAGCTTCTTTTCTATGAAAAATAGCTGGACCTGGTGGGAGGTAAACTTGAAATACTTCCGGACCGCTAAGGAGTTTTAATAAATTTTCACTAAAATAATAATATTTCTTTTTGGTATACTTGATTTACATGATTTAGAAATATTTTACAACTTCTTTTGCATTAAAAATAGCTGGACCTGGTAGGAAGTAAACTTGAAATACTTCCGGACCGTTAAGGGTTAATATTTCTATATCTATATTTGTAAGGGTTTTAGTTTTTCTTAGAAATAGACAAAAAATTTAAAAACTAAAATAAATATAAATGTTTCTATACCATTGAAAGAAACATTTATACACAAGATCAAGCTTAGGTTTGAAGCGTGAAAGCATAAAAAATTTTATAAAACACATTAACGATTCCAAGTTATTCAGTATGCTTAAGTATCCGTTGAATCGCAGATTAAGCTTTCGTCTTGCAAAATTATTAGAAATTAAGGGACAGCTTGAAATTAGAAATAATCCAATTGAATACTACACTATTTGTCAAATCAAAGAACATAACATGTCAAACATTTTCAGAAAAATTTATAGCACAACAGCATAGAGAAATATAACTAAAATTTTATTGATTTTAGGTGCATAGTAAAAAATTAATGTACAATACATTAATCGATTTTTTTATTCTGTAAAGAAAAAATACTTCGTAGTAATATGCAAGTGACGCATTTATTTGTACTATACCTAGAAAAGAGATGATATTCATTTCTTTAGGCGCTTCTTGCAAGAAAAGCTTGCTATAAAAACTAGCACTATTCTTAGGTAAAATTTGAGATGACATAAGTCAAAATCTTTTCAGTCATTTCCATATTTATTTAGTATTAATAATAAAAATACATATATGTCGATTAAGTAAGAATAAACAAAACCTGTAGTATATTTTTTAGTAAAACAGACAAAGAGCAAAAAATAAAAAGCCTATAAAAAATAGGTAACTGCTTAGACGTTCATAATATTATATTTAAAAATACAATTTTCAAAAGAACAAAATGTTAAATAAGACTATAAGAAAAAAATCAACCTAGCTCCTGGAGTGTAACAAGCCCAACACCATATCGAATATTAGGCGAAATTTTAATTTTCCACTCTAATAGCTTCAAATGAACAGATTTTACCTCCCTTGATATAAAAAAACTAAAGAAAGTTATTTGTTTTTTGTTTCTTTTTATTAAAATATTCACAACAGTTTGGGATGCTAAATTGTCAAAGGGAAATAGTAAAAAAATGAAAATCTACTTGAATAGCAAAATACAGCCAGGATTTAAGTTTTTTTCAACCTCAGAAAAAGTTTTTTGTATCCAGTTTTATTTGAAGTACTTTTTTTAAGCTCTTTACTCAAAAATTTTGTAACTTTTTAAGTATTTCTAAAGTTTTACAATGTAGTTCATTTCTATTTAATCCGATTCTATTTAAGGACCGGAAATTTTATACTGAATACTTATAAATTATCGTGAGGAGAAGAAAAAGTAATTCATTTCTGCCTAAAACATTTGAATAATAATAATGAATTTTACAAGGGACTTTATTTGAGCAAAAACCACAGCCATAGTTTTGTTCTAGACTCGATTTCCCCTCAAATTTAAAATTACACAAATCTTTAAATATTACAGAAAATTACTGTATTAAAGTTAAACTGTTGTGTTGTAGAAATCATGGTTCAATATCAGAAATGATGCATTTTAATGGTAAATTTTACAGATTGCTTTAAAGCGACGTATGAAGTATGATTTTTCTGTTTTTTTCAAGTAAGCCACAAGTAAAATTATTTGTTTAAATATAATTAAAAAAATTTCATAAAAATTTGAAGTATAAATAGAAAACCATTTAAATAAATTAAATATTTCAAATCAATAACTCTTATTAATAGTACTTACAGGTACATTTGTAATTAAACTTGAATTCACAGACAAAATTCACATTTTCAAATAATTCAAGCAATCAATGTTCAAAATGAAAAGCATTCGGCAAAATATCACTTCACATTTTTGGTGCATTCGGTATTTAAATAGATTTACTATTACTCATTTATATAATTGAGTAGATAATTTAAGATATTATGCAAAACATGGATTTTAGCTAATCAATAATAGCTATATACCAATTGTTCAGATCTTTACAGTATTCTACTAATTTTATCAATTCATTGAACTTTGCTTTTGATGCTAAAAATATCTGGATGTGGAGTAGATGAAATAGGTTAATTTTATAGAATCATTTAAATGCTAGATAAAGCTTTCAAAATTGTTAAAAACTTAAATGACTTTAACTATGAAAGATGATTTTTGATTGACATTGCGGCATTCTAGGAATAAAAGAACTATGCAAACTATTAATATTATAATTTCTTTGGGAGATAATATATAGATATATAGATAATATTGATAATATTGACACTCTAAGGCATTATTAACCTTATCGGTAGCCCTTTTAAAATATAAGTATACTACTGAATAGTAAAAATTTTCATATATGCCAAGATTTGAAACTTAAACTAGCCAAGTATGCCTCTTTTGTTTTTTAATGATATTAATTATTACACTGGTCGACAAAATTTAACTTTTTTTTTGCCACACCAGTTTTTTGGTGTTTTTTTTATAATAGAGGCTGTCACTATTAAAAATAAGCAGTTTTAAAGTTTTCATCACCCGTCAATTTTATTTGGTGGAGGATAATTGATTTTGAAGAAAAAATAACATTTTTCGAGAAAAATTAATAAAAGCACAGCATGGTAAATTATTTTCTGGTTTGATTTATGGTATAAATATTTATTTATATCAGTATTTATTATTATATATTAAAGTCTACGACTTTCTGGAATATTTAGCTTTCGGGTGATCCCTATTGATCGTCCAGCAATAGTCAGCCAGCATCCTTTCACTCCATCAACCCTGATAACGTTTTTCTATATTTGAAATGTCCTGGTGAAACCTTTCTGCATGCTCATTGCTTACATCTCCTAAATTTTCAGGGAAAAAATCTAGATGTAAGTCCAGGAAACGGATTTTTAGCGACATATTTCAACCCAAAGTTTTATATGAATAAAGCAGTTCGTTAATCAGTTCTCTATAGTTATCACTCTTATGGTTACCTAAAAAATATGCAGCTATATTCTTAAAACATTGCCATGCTGTTTTTGTTTAATTTTTCTTCAAATTTTGGATCTTTTATTAATTCTCAGATTTGAAGTCCTACGAAAATGCCCTTTTTGGTTTTGGCATCACTTATTCTGGGAAATTTCTCTTTTAAGTACAAAAATCTGCTTCCATTTTGATCCATTTCCTTAACGAAATTTTAAAAAAAGCCTAACTTGATATAAAGTGGTGGTAAAAGTCGATCAGAAGGGTTTGCAAGTAGTAAAGCTTTCACATTTTTCTGCCCAGGGCGTAGAGATTCACGCACATGCCATATTCTTTCAATGTAATGATTTCTTTCTGTCCCTGCTGTCCCATTCGCATAAAAAGCAGCAAAATTTAGTAAAATCCCACTGTAGTCCAAGTAGTAGGGCAATAACTTTTAAATTACCGCAGATTTTGTATTTTTTTTTTTCAAGCAAATTTTTTCATATTTTCATAAGTGCTAATGGAACAGAAGGAAGTACCTTGCCTTGCCTTCGAGAAGAACTGCTTTGAAGCTCGTTTTGGACGAGTTTATAAAATCGCAGTAGACTGATGTATAGATATAGGGCAGAAATAAAATGAATGGGGCCCATGGCATAAGATGCAAAAGCATTGAAATGAACTTAGTGTTATTACAAAAAAAACTCAGGGTGATTGAATCAAATTAGGTTCATTTTCGTAATATGGGTAGGTAGTTCTGACAAAATTACTTACCAAACTTCGTGTGGCAAAACCACTTTTGACCAGTGTTATTATCAGTTAAAGTTACAGTTAGTATAAAAAGGTAGCTAGAAGAAGAGATGCAACATTTAATTGAACAACGCACTTAAATGGGATCACTTTCAAGAAATATAGTTCAACAAGTATTTTTTCAGTTAATATATTTTTTAAGAGCTTCGTTAGTATTCCGCTTTTTAATAAGTAAATTGTCTAAATCAGGGGTCGGCAAACCGCGGCTCGCGAGCCGCATGCGGCTCTTTGGTCTCTGGAGTGTGGCTCTTCTACAAAATGTCATTGCCACTTAAAGTGTGGTTAAAAGTTCGTAGCTCATATGTAAATGTCGGTTTTCCTGACTTAAATTTTTTTTGGACAACTTGCCAAATAGGAAATATAGTGTTCGGTAACAAAAATTAGTTTGTCGCGCTTATTTTTTTTCTATAAGTGTTACATTTTTCATATATGTATATTTCTTCCTGTCTTTTTATCCATTTAAATTTTTTTTAAATAGAATACAATACTTTCAATTAATCATAACAACAAACAAATTTATTTTTCGTAACACATTAAATTGTTGTTGTTTTCATCCTATGAAAGCATTGGATTTTGCTACATAAAATTCTTGCTAAAAAAAATGTCATAGTAAATATACACTGCGGCACTTCTGAAAAACAAAAGGTTTGCACAATATATACGCTATGAAAAAAGTAGCTTGTTCAATAAAAACTAATAAAAATTGTTTATATTGTTTTATGTTTACGTATATACATAGCTGATAGTTTGTATGAGAGTTCTAAGGCGACTTATTTTTCAATCAACAAATATTACCAGAAATTAAACTCCCAATACGTGTCGTCAAGAAGTATTTTTGCAATACATTTCACCTAAGCGCGGTCTTTTATAGAAGTTAAGTGAGCCATTTAGTCAGCAGTCTCATTGTGCAGTGATTAGTGTTTAGTGATTGTTATAAAATAAAAGATTTTTTTAAGTTCTCTGTTTGACATGGCCACACAGAAAAAACAAAGAAAAACGGAAGACGAAAACCGTGAATTTAAAACTGAATGGACTGAAACTTTTGCGTTTATTCAAAACTTAAATGGACTTCCGACTTGTCTTATTTATAAGAAAAATTGGCTCATAATAAAAAATCGAACTTAGAAAGATATTTTACGAGAAGACATATGTCATTTAGTTCTAAATATCCTGTTGGTGATGCAAGGAAGAAAGCAGTAGAAGAACTTAAAAAAAATCAAGAAAAATCAAGTTCTGTCTTTAATTACTGGATGGAGTCTTCCAATAATGTTAATGTTGCAAATTTTGTGGTTAGCCAAGAAATTGCTATGGGAGGAAAACCATATACAGATGGCGAATACATAAAAAAATTTTTTTTAAATGCCTCCGAAGAACTATTTCGGGATTTCAAAAACAAAGAAGATATTCTGAAAAAAATTAAAGAATTGCCATTGTCTGCTAAAACAGTGAAAGATAGAACAGCCAAAATGTCTGAGAATATAACTAACCAACAAGTCGAAGATCTTAAATTGTCTTCAGCTTTATCTATAGCAGTTGACGAGTCTTGTGATATAAATGATGCAGCGCAAATTTCACTTTTTGTACGATTTGTTTCATCAACAGGTTCTAAAGAAGAACTTTTAGGATTATTACCACTTAAGAATCATACACGTGGAAAAGATATAGCAAAAGCTGTTATTCAGTGCTTTGAAAAACATAATATTTCGCTCGATAAAATTGTCTCAATTGCAACAGATGGGGCGAAAAGTATGACTGGAGTAAGGAATGGTTTTGTTGCTATTTTGAAAAAAAAAATTAAGCATGAGATACTTACTTACCATTGTATCATTCATCAGGAAGCCCTTTGTGCGCAGACATTTCCGGAGGAAATCTGCAAAGTTATGGAATTGGTAATTAAAATTATCAACTCCATTTTAGCTAAAGCTCTTAATCATCGTCAATTTAAGGAATTTTTAGTTGAAATGGAGAGTGGGTACGAAGATCTTCTCCTACATAATAATGTACGCTGGTTATCCAAAGGAATCGTTTTGAAACATTTTGCTTCTTTATTACCAGAAATTAAGGCATTTCTTCTTGAAAAGGATGTTCATTATCCAGAACTAACGAGTGATCAGTGGATACAAAAATTTTACTTCATGGTAGACGTTACGTCTCATCTAAATCAGCTTAATTGTAAATTACAGGGGAAGGGAAACACAACTTTTTCGATGTTAGAAGAAGTTATTTCATTCGAACATAAATTATCTCTTTTTGCACAAGATTTGGAAAAAAAAACATTGATTCACTTTCCGAGCCTGTTGGAATATCGCCAAAGAAATAATTCAGATATTGACATTCAGTATTTCAAAACAACACTTTTAAATATGAGGGAAGCTTTTCACAAAAGGTATCAGGACTTCAGAAACAGCAAAGCAACATTAGCTTTTGTTAAAAATCCTCTTAAAGCTATAGTAACAGATTTAAATTTTTCGCCTTTTGATATTGACATTGGCAGCTTCGAAATCCAGTTATGCGATTTGAAAAACAAAGAGTTATGGAGCTCGAAATTTCAACGTCTCTATGCTGATATAGAAATCTTGGAGAAAAAGAAATGTGAATTTATTTCACAGCACAAGTGGTCTGCTTTTAAAGACCTTGCAAAGGAAGATATGTTAATTTTTGATACATGGAATAGTATTCCTGATTCATATAATCAGCTAAAAAAATTTGCATTTGCTGTACTTTCCTTTTTTGGGTCTACATATTCATGTGAACAATCATTTTCAAATATGAACCTCATTAAGAGTAAATTGAGAAGTCGTCTTACTGATGAAAATTTGGAATCATGCCTCAAACTAAAAACAACTACTTACAAACTTGACTTACCCAAACTTTCCAAGGAGATGCAAGGCCATTGTTCACATCAGTGTTTCTTTATTAATAAAAATTTACCTTCTAATATAATGTAGTTTAACTTCAAAAATTTGGCTCTCAAAACAAACTTCGGTGTTTGCTTTTTTCACATTTGGCTCTCTTGACGAATAAGTTTGCCGACCCCTGGTCTAAATCTTAAAACCACCTAAAAGTATTAATTGTCCAATAAATAATATAAGAAGACCAGTGGAACTTATGAGCCACAAACTAGTTTTTTTTATAGAATATGTTCATATATGTACCTACATATGCAGTAATGTTATACTTATTTAATTAAATACTTTAATGCTTATAAATTTTAGAAATATCTTAATAGAGAATGAAAATAATATGAGTACATATGTTGCACCAAAAAGTTCAAAACGTTTTTCTATGGTATATTCCGAACAGTGCGCCCTAATATTTTAAAATTATGCTATATTAAGTGAGATCTATCACCAAAAAAAATATAATGCCAAAAAGCGGAGTCAACAGCTGTACGGTCTCCTCATTAGGTAAACAGCAAATGGTATACTGTAAACACAATTAATTTTCGCTCAAACGTTCACGTTGTAGATTTTTAATAAAGAAAAAGTTTCTATTCACTTTTTTATTAACTTCTACGTTGAAACATCTTTCAAAAGAAATTAAAACTTAATAAAGAATAATACTAGCATGTTTCATTTTTTGTTCCCCATTGCCTAAATATTAGTTGAAATTTCTCCTGTAAAGTATTTAGAATGATTCCTCACAAAAAAAAAAAAAAAACAACACATCTACATTGTTTATTTGAAAACCAAAGCTTTATTAATTGTATCCCTTAATTTAAAAATGAAACAACTATTATTGTTGGTTGAATATTCTTAGGGAGAATCAAAAGTTTTATTACATAAACTTTGTGTTAAATTGTTCAAATTAAAGCTAAAAGTTTTTTGGTGAATTCTTTGATACTTAACAGCCTAGAAATTTTCTAACTTCAAAGGAGTAATGTCCTTCTTTTAAAGGACATCATTTTTTATTTTTTTATGCTTATTTACATTTTGAAAGGGTAATTTTCTTATATATATGTACATTGCTCAGGTTATTAAAAAAAATTTTCCTAACTTTTTTTTTTATGTATTCCCCTTCAAGTAATACTCATACTTACATTTCATATGAATTTGAAATATAAAAAAAAGTACCTTTCATATTACATTGAGCTATTATTTCTTATAAGATACTCTAAAATTAATCCAAGCATAAAATATTGCCACTAACTTTAATTAGCTTGGAAATTGTTTGATGTTTTTTGTAAAAGTTTTCAGCCGAACAATTTCTATAAAATTACAACACAAAGCAAAAAAATACTTCAAAAGATTGAATCAATTTGAAAAACGGCGTAACAGGTATATAACTAATAAACTAAACAAATAAAAGCATCCCATTGAACCTGCATAAAGTTTATAGATTGGAATTGTCAATTTTGTAAGAATCTAGCAGTGTCTAGTAGTATTTAGACCCTTTTAAATACATAAGAAACAGAAACCAATCTCAGAATAGCTTTTGGTGTAGCGTACGTTAGTAAAATAAATAATTCAATATCTATCTAACTTTTATGATTAGTAAAAATAAAACTTATATTCAATTATACCCATATACAGATTCTCCATACAAAATTTCCGTCGTTGTATTGTAATAATAAGTATATGCTTCGGTGGAGAATGGGTATTAGTTGTTATTGAAAATAAATTTACCAAGTAATTCTCAGATTTGAAGTATTTCATGTTATTATTATATTTTACTTCTATACTTATTTTTCTAGCACAATCATTCTGCTCCCAAATGTCTTTTCGTTAAAAATGATGAATTTTTATGTTTTTTTAAATGAAATTATAATTTTCTCCAAAAATTCTTCTTTTTAATTTTTACTTTAATTTTTGTTGTTGTTTCTTTTAACTCAATTTAATCTGTTTTATTTTCAGTAGAAAATGATATTTTATCAACATTTTTTTATTAAAAACTTTGTTTAAGGTACATAACCTAAATTAATGTGTACTCAATATGCTTCGAAGGTAGGAAAATTAATAACAATGCTCTATAAAGGCAATTAGAATTATTAATTTCTGTATATAATTAGAGAAACCATAATATAAGCTATGATATCACATTTTTCAACTTTTTTAAAAAAAATATAAAATATTGTATTTGGTGACAGTTACAACATTAAAAAAATTTAAATATTTTGTTGTATTCAGTGTTTTTTTTCTTTTCAATTTTGAATTTTTTCTTTTGAATTTTTAATAAAACTCAAAGCAATGCATAGGATGGAAAATATATTTTTCTCTCGAATTATTTTCATTTAAAATAACCAACATATTGCCGGTTAACTTTGCCAGCTGATAGCTGATTACATTCAGATAAATATAGAACTTCAATCAGCAAAAATACTTCAGTTTGCATTAATTATTTGACAAAGATTTTGTTCGATAGATATGACTCGATAAACAGTTATTTTTTCATAAAAAAATTGCTGCTAAATATCCCATAAATGGTAATATTGCTATTGATTTGTTAAGTATAATTTTGTATAAGTCGTCGCTTTCTATTAAACATGCGGAATCATAACTTTTAGAATTTAGAATAACTGTATTATCATGACCAAAATAAAAAAAATACATTTTACAAGCTCATAACTACCCATCATAAAATATAAATCTATTTTTAAATCTTAATTTTTATTAGGACAATATATTCTTCTTTTTTTTCACAAAACGCCTCTAATTTAAATTTTCTGTTTGCTATAGAGAGCTTTTACAGAGTTATGGTTAAATTTAGCCAAAATTGAGGAAAAGTCATTTGGATTAATCAAAAGCTTTGCGTATTTCATATAACTGTGCAAAAAAAAAACTGGCGTCAACTGAATTCAATTGTGTTTTATTTAAACAACTGTACCTGACACTTTGAGTTTATACAGAAATCGCTCTAAAAATGTAAGCTTAAAATATTTACTTCAAATTTTTTTTATTTTTTTTATATAAGTTCAAAACTAATTAAGTTATAAAATAATTTCAAAACGCAGCCTACATTCCGATTTAATAAGTCATGATCAAATTCAAAGTTAAAAACAAAGTCTTTGAAGTTATTTTTGCACCTAAATCAAAACTTAAGCTATTCAAATTTCTATAAGTGGATAAATATCGAAGTTTCAATTTATTTTTCATTTTGTTAAATATAAATTGCTTATTATCCTTTATAACTATAATCACTGAATATTATTTTAATTGATAAAAATATAAAACTACAAATGAAAAGTTTATTTTGAGTATTTCCACCTAATAAAAATTTTTTCAAAAATTTACTAACCTAAAATATAATTTTATTTTTATTATGTGTATGACGTCAAAATCATGTATTGAAAAAATATTTTGTTTAATTTTCAGGACCTTTAAAGGATGTTTCACTTTCTTTATGATTTTAACAAATTTCATATTTATTGAAATGCACGTATTGCATCATGGTAATATACTTTTTAAATTTTTGATTCGCTTAGGTTGAACTGAACTCTGTTTAAAATTAAATATTAGGGCATAATTATTAAATTATTAAAATATATAAAACCAAAAAGAAAACTTACACATTTTATATGACTTCATATTGTCATAATATCTCAATATCTAACTTATGCCTAGAGAATGGAAAAAAAGCTACGAAATTATGGACTTGTATGCAAATATTGCTAAAATGAAATTTAATTTTTATTATAATTATTCAACTGTGTCTAAATTTTGAATTTTCCAGTGGCCAAAGGTACAAAACAAATTCACTATAAGGGGTTAAAAGAGTGTTCTAATGAATAATCCAGGTGCAAGTCCTTAAGCACTTCTCAATTTTTCTAGTAAATTAGTAATATGTTACGTGAAATTTATATAAAATTTATATGTAGTATTATCATAGCACTCTAAAAATAGTTTTAAAATAATAGTTAGGGACCAAAATTTTGGTAAATAGTGATAAGGGTAAACCAATTTTTGTCTAAACAAATAACAAAATTAGGTGAAGGCATAATTTCAATTAAATTGAATCAGGATAAACATAGGGTTAAAATGATTGACATAAAAACTATTTTAAGAAAGCATATAAGATAATTAATTTAACTAAACTTAAAAGCTATTATTTCAGATATTTTTGAATTATATTTAATTTAAAAAAAATTTTTTTTTAGATACTACTCAACAACCACAAAACTTAAATAAAAGAATTGGTAAGCAAATAAAATAAAACTGCCTAATAATCTTTGATATTTCTAAAAAAAATGTCATTTTTACAACAAATAAATTAAGTTATAATATTTTCTTTGACATAATTTGTTTTATATTTAAAAGTTATATTCCTTTCTAGAAGTTTTATTGATATTTTAGATTTAAACAGAAAAATATATTTTGCGCAAGCCTTTCCCAGAAAATTTTCTTAATTTATTATTCTATTATTTTATGTTTAAATCAAAGCATGTTTTATGTTGCAGATAACAATGTTATTATAAAAGCATACAATGAAGCCTTACTATGTAGCCTAGTAAGGATTTTTGGTTATTCATGCTCACCGGTCTTCGAAGAAATAAGTAAGATCTCATATATTTCTTAAATTTATCAATTTTTTGAAAAAACTTTTTTTAACATAGAGTTCAAAATTATATTTTTAAAATGGTTGTTAAATTTGTTCAACATAAACTGATCTAACATATCACAATAAATGTAATTCTTTTTAGATTTATCAAGGAAATCCCCATATTGCGAAACCTTCATATTCACACTCTCCACTTGCAGGTAAGCTAGCTATTTACTAAAACTTTAGTTTTTGGCTTCTTTTTCTTTTTTTTGTTTTCGTGGACAAAATCTTTTTAGTAGTATTAGTAGTGGAATTGCTAACAATAAGAAGCATGCTTGTTCTCTGTGTCCTTGTGGTTCACATATCTTTCTAGTATAATTCTTGGTCCTTGTATTACTATCAAAAAATAAATTAGAATTAATTTGAAATTGAGTAAGCTGTTGCACAGGATTTTTGTTTTCAATTTTTTAAAAGCTTATAATATTAAAAATTTCATTTTATTTTATCTTTTTCATATGAATTTTTTTTTAAAAAGATTGGAAGCACTGCAGAACATTGCACTCAGTGGTGGTAGAAGATAATAAAAATTTCAACCGATTCGGAGAAACTATGGAAACAAAATGCTAACTAAGCTTATTGGAAATTCCAGGATTTTTATTTGATTTAGTAATTTTAGTAAATTTTGATTAATTCATGAAAGTTTCTGAAAAAAAGAGATGTTAGAAAAAAATATTACTAAAAGCTTTTAAACTTAAACTATGTTTTCTGTCATAAGCCCAATTCAATTTTTGCTACATTTCTCAATTAGCTATTTTATTTCTAAGCTTTAACTTTGGCGGTTAACCTTGCAGTGCTTCACATAATTCTCGAATGTAAATTCTAAACTCTAATGTTCTGATACCTCGAATATTAAACGAAATTTCAAAATTCAATTGAAATTTGGCATATTCCTGAATTTTTATTGAAACTACTGCATTTGGCTACCTAAAGGACGGGATCATAAAACTCTTACTGGATAATTACATTTAAATGTGTATCATGTGTACTATATCCATTCTATGACTCGCCCATTTCCTTTTCTACTGTTGAATCGAAATCAACACCCTCGAAAACCCCCACCTGTCCTTCAATACTTAAAATTAGGATCACACGCATACACACACACTGACATACATCACTCTAAAATTGGCTGCAAATAATGCTCCAGGTCTTGAAACGTAAAGAAATTACAAAAGATCAACTATTCAACTATTTTGATTTTCGGACCAATTATAATAACTTTGAAACCAAACTCAAAATTGAAAAAAAACAACAACTTTTCAATATTACACAATAATTTATAACCATCTACCTGAAACCCCGCTCAAAACTAAATTTCATCCAATTTGAAGAATTTTTACAAAAAAAAACAATTACAATACATTGGGTCCGCCATCTTGAATTTTAAAAAACACAAAAAACATTCAAAATCAGCACCTTCGAAAACCCCCGTGTACCCCTTGATAGTTGGAATATGATGGTTACATAAAAATTTTTGCTCCATGCTTGAGAATGTTAGTTTTTTATTCATAAAAAACCAACCGCTGAACTGACTTCGCTCAAACTCCTTTCAGATCTAAGTCATGATGTGGCCTATCGATTGATATATCAAAAATTTGGTCCAGTAGTTTTTAAGAAAACGAGTCTCATAAAAAAGCTCACATACATACATACATACATACACACACACACGGACAGACACCACTCTAAAAATAATTGCAAATGATTCTCCAGAACTTGAAACGTAAAGAAAACAAAAAATTATTGATTTCGATATTCGGACCTAATATAGTAACTTTCCAAGAGAAGTTAATAAATAATTATTGATCCTAAAATTAAAAAAAAAGGAATGAAAGAACTGCATAATTTGATTGAAAATATCAATTTTCAAACATATAAACATATAGTATACAAAAACCGTTTACGACGACCTCTTTCAATTCCTTCTTGTAAGCATTAAATAAATTTTGAAAAATGTTATGTGCTTCTTTTGAAGTCTCTAAGCTAAAATAAAAAATAAAAGAAGTAAAATCAAAAAAATATTTTGAGGTACAAAGTAGAAATATCTAAATTTAACAATTTTTATTATTAAAAATGCAGATTTTGTCAGAAACCGTAATTGTGTTGCACTTTAAATCAATGAAATACAAACATTTCTATTTTACTTTGAAAATATTCAATTGGTAAAATCATTACTGTTTCAATCAAATTCTATTTTTTTTAAACTTCAGAGCCCAAAATTTGTAGTTGGAAGTTTTTCATTAGTAAATTGGAGAGTACCCTTACTGAATAGTTTTCATTAAATTTGGTGTAAATGACAAAAGCTAAACTCAGCCCTGAAAGGAATTATTTATTTTTTATGTAACACCCTTTCAATGTTTTCTAGTTGAATGGGAAATTAAGGAAATACTTAGATTACGTTTTAATGAAAGTAGATAGAACTATGAAATGTTAATATTTTTTTTGAAATTTTAGAAAAATTTCTTTAATTAAGCGTAAAATATGATGTAGTGGAGTATACGAAATATTAAAGTAAGATAAATAGAATAGTTTCAATAAATTTAATTGATTAAATTGTTAGCTCGCTTTTAATGACAAAAAAAAAGTTTTAACTTCTCTTGGGAGGTTTATGAATAAAAAACTAACGTTATCAAGCATGGAATAAAAATTTTTATGTAACCATCATATTCTAACTATCGAGGGGTACACGAGGGTTTTCGAAGGTGCTGATTTTGAATGTTTTTTGAGTTTTTCAAAATGCAAGATTGTGGACCCAATATGACGTAATTGTTTTTTTTTTGTAAAAATTCTTCAAATTGGATGAAATTTAGTTTTGAGTGAGATTTCAGGTAATAGATTATAAATTATTGTATAATGTTGGAAAGTTGTTGTTGTTGTTGTGAGTCATAAAATGGATATAGTACACATGATACACATTTCAACATAATTATCTAGTAAGAGTTTTATGATCCCGTCCTTTAGGTAGCGAAATGCGGTAGTTTCATTAGGAATTCAGGAATATGCCAAATTTCAAATGAATTTTTGAAATTTCGTTTAATATTCGAGGTATCGGAACATTAAAAAAAATTTTTTTCTCAAGAGATGTTGCTTGTGCGATACCTGCTGCCGGTCGTATTTTAATATTAATAGTCCTGATGATTTGAAAAAAGAAAAAAAACTCATACCCCAAGAGTTTTAGGAGAGAGCTCTGTAAAGATATGGATAACTTTCAATCAGAATTGCAAATTTAAAATGGTTTTCATAAAAGAAGAAATAAATCTAGAGGGGTACGAAGCCATATTGGACGAGCTACAATTATTGGGAAATTACTGTGAAGAAAATAGTACATTTCAGCAAGAAAATGTTTAATGAATAAAAACGTGGTTTTTAGAAAAATAAATTTTTGTTCTAGATTTTGTGCATCTTGACTAGCAGAATACTGCAATATCAGCGAGTTGGAAAAACGGATTTAATATAAATCAGCAATTTTTTTTTGGGGCATAATTAAGAGAAAATCGAACAAGCTTTAAGAATTAAATAAAAATAAGGGCGAGATTTATTACATAAAATTATTACAAAAATTAAAGAGAGTTTATAGCCAATTCCAGGTTTAGAGTACAAATTTTGATATAAAACACATATAAACTAAATACCTACAAACTTACATAGTTCTAATTGCCTGCAAAATAAAAAAAATAGTAATTAATATACATATATATATAAATATATGATAAAATAAAATAAAAATAAATATTAGTGTGGGAGTAGAGCTCCCCAAAAATGTAATACAAAAGAAAAATTGTTGATTGTTTTGACTTTATATTTATACAGATTAAAAGTTAGGAAATAAATACCAGAAAATCAAAAAAAAGAAAGAAGTTATTTGATGAAAATATCAACTCACAAAAATAATTTTCCTAGATATCAAGTAAATGTAGGCTAAGGAGATTTATTTCCTGCAAATAATTTTTTTATCACTTATAAAACTTGAGCTTTCAGGAATTTATAGATATACAAAATATTGTAAAAAAAGAGACATAATTATCATGAGTTTCATTAAATATCAAAATATTAAAATAATTTATTTATGTCTAATACTCATAATATAAGATTCTTATAATAACGTAGAAATTGCTCATCACTTTGAAAGGTATATTGCACCTTTTGTTTGTTAATTCCTCATATTTTATAGTATTTTTTTATAAGCTTTTAAGCATATAAAATGAGCTAGTAAGTTAGTATAAATAGAGAAATTTAAATTGTACAACTAAATCTGTTGTCAAGCTTATTAATATATTTGAGCCTTAGATACAAGCAATTGAAAATTTTAAAGAAAATTAAACCAGTTTTGTTTATTTTAAATTGAAAATGAAAGAACAATTAATAAAAATGAAATCGTATTCAATATAATTGGATGTGTATGCATGGTAATGTATGTATTGCTCCAAATTTTCGTTTTAAATTAAACATTTTTTGATACACATACATATATAATTAAGCCTAATTTTTTTTTGATCCATTTGAATTGTGTGGTAGCAAAATTTAATCATAGAAAAAATTTTTCTCCTATTAAAAAATTAAAAAAAAAAATCATAAGGTGCTATATAGATGCTGTATAGATAAATTTTTAAAATGTAAGTAAAAATTATGCTGAATTTAGTTAAAATAAATAAAACATTAATTGTAATATTTGAATTAATTTTAGATGAGATATGCAATTGTACTCAGCTTTAAATCAGTTTTATTAAATTTTTAATTGTTCAATAGTTCAAAAATCTATTTGAAGAACTTTGCAGTCCCTTGTAGACAACAAAAAATGCAAAAAATTGCAAATATTTTATTCCTTTAAAGTTTTTAAGTCGAAACCAGACCAAAGAGGGTTAGATCTCAATTTTACAATCAGCTTTCATTTTTTATAGCATTTTTAAGCAATGAATTCAGCAATTCTTAAATTTGACTTAAAATTTAAAAAATAAAACACTGCGATGTTAATTTCTACTAAATTTATGATTTAAGACAGTTCTCAGTAATTATGAGACCTACAAAAGAATTTATTGATCTTTAAAAAAACTTTTATTTTTATATAAGACCATGGAAAATTAAAAGTATTTTAATTTTTGGCTATAACAATAGTAAAACTTGCTGTGTTTTAGAATTGGATTATTGCTAAATTTCAACGGAAATATTAGCAGTCTACTGTTTTTCTAGATATAATATCTCCTGATAAATTTAAAAAGTTTTTAATAGATTGAAATGGTTGCTCCATAATTGACTACATCTATTAATCTATTAATGCAGTTTTTTTCAAGACTATAGAAAAACGTATTTCTCAATTTTATCCATGAAAAGTTAGTTTCTTCAATGTTCAACTTATTTTAAAAGATTTTGATGCTAAACGCAATCTGGGAGAGCTAAACTTTCGTAATTATTTGACAGCTTAGAAGCTGTTCACGGTATGTTTTCCAGCTCAATTAGTAAATTTCCGCTTGTAAACTTAGTTTTCATTGCAATAAATTTTAAAATCTAGTCAAATCAAGTTTCTTTTGTTTGGCTTTTTTATAGCAATTGAAGTGATATAAATTGAAGTACATTACAAACACCAAAACAATATCAAAAACAACACTCTTGTTCCTCAAACAAGATCAAAATTTTATCTGTATTTAAAAGTTGCTTGTTCCCATGATATCTGAAACTTTATGTGCTCTACATACAAATCCTGATGTTATTTGTATTTGCTAAAGTTATTTTAATATATATGGCTTCAACTTGCTTAACTTTCTTGCTTAAAGTAAAATAATATTTGAAATACTAGGCTCTGAGTATTTTATACTTCCTGGTTTTTACCCATGACTTTGAATTCAACGTCTTAATTGATGTATTGAATCATCAGGCATTCAGATTAGGTCTGGTTTTATTTTACATTTAAGCTTTTGTTTGTTCACAAGTAAACCTTATAATCTCCATTAAGGTTCCTTTTCAAACATTTATGGAGGGGATTTTGTTAATTCGTTAAAAAAAGAGCATGTTTTTCAGAATTTAATTTGCAACAAAATCATCCAAAACCAAAAAATCAAAATTTACTTATTAATGGAGATGTTTTTTGAGAGGATATTTTTTTTTAGATTTTTCAATTTTTGGTAGCCTTTGAAAGCCAAAATACAGGGTTTCATCTAAAAAGTCAACTTATATGTTATTATCAAATTATTAAATAATAAAATAACAAAAAAAACTCTCATTGTTACCTGGTGAAATACGTTAAAAAGTAATGTAACAATTTCAAAATAATCGATACAGTAGATTGTAAGTTACCGTGCACATTGGCTTCGAAAATAACAAGTTTCAGGAAAATGCTTTAAAGTTTTGTTCACATACTCTTTGCTCTAGAGAAAAGGACGCTCAAATGCACATAACTTTTTGATTTTACTCCGATCAACTTGAAATTTTGATAAAGTACTTTTAAAATGTTTTACATTAGTTTTAAAAAAATAAATAAATATCAAATCCTCCCTTTAACTATTATTGCAAGCCTATTTTGAGCGAGATCTCTTTCCCTTTTGTGCATTCAAACAATAGCATAATTGAAGGCAAAGTTTTTTAATGCACTAAAGCCCTGAAGACAGATTTTTAAAACTATCAGTCAAAGGATATGAGCTTAAAAATTAAGTTTTTGCTAAGAGGATTAATTGCATCATTACTAAGCATTGAAATTTCACTTGAAAGCGTATAGAAAAATTCTTTAAATTTTCACCGTTTTATTTTTGCCTCTTAATCAAGTTAAGCAAACTCTCAAAATTTTTTGTGTATTGTATCATAACAAATATATATTTTTTTAATTGAAGCTATGTGACCTGTATTTTATTTGTTTTTCAGGACTTCTGTGGGACATTACGTTTTAATTGCAAGTGCAGCAGTTTTAATTGTTATTGAGATGCACGTATTTCAAAATGGTAAACTATTTTTTTTATTTGTTTGTTTGTTATGTTCATACAGTTTTCAAAAGGAACTTTAACTTGAAATTAACTGTCAAGGGATATTTAAGTAAATACTAGAAAAATTTGATTGTTATTCTTGTATCTTTTGTAAATTTTTATACATAACAGCAAATTGTTTGACCTGTGGGAAATCTCCACTTTTAGTAAAATTTTTATTAATATTTTGTCTGTAAAGTTTTAAAAAAAAAAACCAAGAGTCTTCTTTGAAATTATTTACATTATTCTACTTTTTGGATTTGCGATTTTCATGTAAAACTGTAGCTGCTAGTAGGAATCTTTTTGACTAATAACCTCTCCTTTTTACTTTTATACGTAGTTCACAATTTTTGATCGCATTACATACTTAATATTGAGATTCTAAGTAAACAGAACATGACATGGTAGGCAATTTTCAGATGGTAACCAGACTAACCTAAATGCTAAAACTTCTGAGTTTTTGGCAGAACATATTTTTAAAGTTTTGAACGTGAATAGAAGATCGCATTATTATATTCAAAACATATATTCAAAAACATTTGTTTTGGGGTCAGTTGATAAGAGAAAAGTGTGGCGAAAGCACATTTTTACTCTCTTTAGTGCAATTTAAAAGACAAGTGATGACACATTTCACATTAAATTTTAATTTAGCTGCCTGTTATTTAAATGATATGTCAAGTAGGCCATGAGACGTTTACTTATAGGCTTGACATATCATTTGAAGCCAGTCTTGAGTCTTGACTTGACTGAATTTTCATCACTCAATTTATTGTATTTACAAAAAAAACCGCAATTGTAAATGAATTGAAGATTATAGTTTATAGTTTAATAAATTATTAGTTTATATTTTGAATGTGGTACGAATTTACCAACCACAAAAGGCTCCCTTAGATTTCGATATTCTATAATATATCCAAGTTGCTTTGTGACCAACATGTTAATAAAAGAGGAACTAAGAGTAAAAGAGATAAAGGATGTTTTACAAGAATTCAACATTAAGTATGAGAAAAGACTTCTCAGTCACACCAACGTTACGGCCCTATAGTTTTTAGTGCATGTTTTGGAATGCAATCAATAAAGCTTTGGCTAGCAGTTTTATTTTCTTTTGTTCTAAGTCCCTGGTAGATCAAAAATTTTCAAATTATTTGAATTCCTTGTATGTAAATATTTACTTTCTCTTTTTAGAACAAAATTCCTTAGCGCGAGTTTATGCATAAGGTTTTATTATTGCTTTTGATTGTTAATTCAAATCAGGCTGCAATGGGGTAGGATTTCCCGGGACTCCTAATATTTATTATAATATTTTTTACTTTACTTACTCACTTAGTTTAGTTAGTTTCTATAAAAAAGTTGAAATAGATTTTGTTTCATATGCTAATCTGAAGTTTTTTTATATACATTAATATTTTATTTTCATTTTAGATGAAGAAACACCACATCCGGATTTGGATATTTACGTTACACCCCCAAAAAGTGGTTGTATTATCTTTGAAACTATTTATTTCTAATTTGTTGCATTCTATTTGTTGTAATTAAAATGTGAAATAAGGCATATTTTCAAAACCGTAGCGTCAATATTTACCATAGTCTTAAGTTTGTTCACCTTTCCTCTAAATAAATTCATCTTCAAAGTAATTTATTTGAAATTTATTTTTTCTGTCTAAAACTCATTTTTATCTTAATTTGTGAGTGTTAAATATTAATTTTAGATACCTTATCCTCAAATACATACAAATTAAGTGGTAAAATAGCTTTTTCAGCTACGATCATTGACTTTTGTTACAAGTGACTTATATGGCTTACAAATGAAACAAAACCAACTTTTATATTGAAAAGAAGACTTAATTAACAGCTTCAAAAGATGTGAATACAAAAAGAATATCAGAGAAATTCAAATATTTTACTTTTTCTTTAACATAATCAACAGACACTCAATTATTTAAATACAAACCAATGATATTTCTGCTTATATTCCCTTTTAAAACCCAGAAGAATATTCAATTTTTAATTTTAGCTATCTAATTAATCTACAATTCATAAGGTAATATTTTGCTATCCTCATATCTGTTTTATAAAGTTTTATAAAGATTTTTAATGATCGGAAATTCAGCATTTATTTGATAATTGTTTAGATTGATTTAATTTTTATGTTTTGCCAATTTTACAATGGTTAATTTTATTAAACAAATTGTTCAAATTTTTTTCTTTTCTGAAAATAGAGAGAACACATCTAGATATGTACATATATATGGGATGCAAATTTCTGTAAAGTCGACCCACTTTTGCGTAAAGGGCTGGGGGTGGTAACAATAATTTTTCAAAATTTACATGCTACCACTATATTATTAAAACACTAGTTAAAACAAAAAATTTTCCTCCTCTCAACGTCCTTTTTTGGTTTTTTTTTTGTCTGTTTTATATTTGTGTGGTGGTTTTATGTTAAAACAGTGATTTTTAATGAAATTACCGTATATTTTTATCATTTTACAACCTTCTGATAATTAAAAATGACGTTAGGGGGATATATTATGTGTGGAAAGTAAGGATAAAAGTAATAATTAAAGTTCATTATTTTGTAAATAATATTTGTTTATATCTAAAAAAACAAGTAATACAAAAAGAAACTTTTTAAGGATATTTCTACTTATATTTCTCATATAATCCCATTCACTGTCAGTGAATATGAAATGTATTAACATCAATGGTCATCCACTCCCAACTCAACAAAATTTATTTGAGCTTGATTGGATGAATGGAAAAGATTTTATTAACATTTTTATTATTTAGTATTATTATTTTTCCATTTCTCTTATTGGCTCTTATATTGTTTTATATTTTTATAACTTTAAATTTATTTCCAATATATATTTCTTTAGCATATGGCAGTTATGGCAGAAAAACTATTGCGCGGAGGAGTAATTTTTCTTTTTACTCCGAAAGATAATATAAAAAGTCATCTAAATTGTAGCATTAAGATTATCTGACATTTTATCAATTATTCATTCACTGAGCAATTAAAGTTTCACTTGAAAAATTTATAAAAAGATTTTTTTATTTTCGGCTTTGTTGTCACGAATAAGAAATGTTTTTGTGATGTTATACACTTCCAATCATTAGAATAGGTTCACAGAATTCTAAAATTCTAAGTGCCAAAAGTAATCTAAGGAAATTTTTTCTGTTGTAAGGTTTTTAGAACAATTAAAGTGTCATAAGTAAATATATTTATGCTTTGCCTTTTTTACCAGAGAAGCGTAGAAGAATAAGGCTAATAATAGGAACCATTTTTGATGACCCCTTTTTTGGATAATTTTTCACCCAGAAGTAGATTTCTGAATATTTTTGTTTCACTTTTTAAATAATTGCTTCATTTCAGGCTAATTTTAAAAATAAATTTAAAATGGATGGACTTTAATGGGGGATGATCACACATCGTATTCGAACTTTAAAATAAATGAGTTTTTTTAACCGTAAAATATTACAAAAGATTAACAGAATCTTAAATGTAGTGAATAATTATTTGAAAAATCCAGAAAACTATTCAATTTTTTATTTTATTTTGAACTGTAAATTCCTTCGAATTAATATTTATGTAAATATAATAATTAAACATCTATTGTTTTGTAATTAATTTGTGCTAAATATTTCATCGTTATTTAAATATTTCATTGTTATTAAAATATTTTTCATTGGACTAATTTTTGTATAGGAAAGGTCACAAAAAAGAAATTTCGATACTAATTTCCAAACATGTGCTAAAATTTATTTTAATTCAAATTTGAGTGCATAATAAGACAGTAATCTTTCTTCATTTTCAATGGTTAAATATTGAAAGAAATTTATATAAATTGTTTAATAAGCTGAAATTCGCAATTTAAGAAATATTTAAGTAAAAGAATTTTATAAACAGTTTTTTGTTAACAGATCAACACACTTAAAAGTTTAGCGATTATTAATCCAACTTAAGGTGAATCTATAATTTGTAAATTTTTCATAAAATGTAAGTAAAAAATATAAGAATAATTTTAATGTTTTTCAAATTTTAAAGAATAAAACATTATATGACGAGGAATCAAGTAAACGCTTCCAACCTACATTGACATATCCTCTTGATTGAGGCTTATTGCGATTTTCTTAAAAATGTGTTTCCGTTTGATCCATAGCTTTTAATTGAGAGAAAAATATTATCCTGCTACGAATTGCTACATTACAAGAGAAATTTTAAACTTTTAACGTAAAAAGTCACTTATTTGATTTTCAGACTCTATGCCTCATTTGCTACTCCATACAATGTAGGCTAATTTGAAATATCCTAGTCAAATTCAAAAAATTACCAATTCTAGTTGACTCAGTCAATTTATTTAATTTTAAAGGAAATATTTTCAAATTCTTTGAGCTTAAATTTAAAGCTAAAATTGTTCATTGTTGAACTTTTCTTCGGAGAATTCCTTCGATCTTATGACAGAAAACCTTTTATTATTAACGACCTATTATTAACGTACTTTTAATTAATAAATTTTAAATAAATATTTAAAAAATTATTAACATAAATTTTATTTAATTTGCAGGACTACTAGAAGATACTATTTAATTTTAGCTTCAATTATGACAATTGCTGTACCTGTGAAAATGCATGTTCCTTACGGTGAGAACTTTTTCTTAATTTTCTTACTAAGCTATGCTTTTATGATTAATACCTTTTCATAACTTCGTGTTTTAGAATATTCCCGAGACACATCAATTTTCAGCACAAGTCAGGAAACAATTAGAGGTAAATTATTTCAAACTTTACTTTTAATTAATCTTCAATTAAACCTCGATGAGGTATGTATGTGTGCAGACAATTAAACTTGCGCAATTCTATACGTGGAATTATCATAAAATAAAACTAAAATAATTTTGCTTTTATTTATTGTTTTTAATTGGTTAAGGTACTGTTCATTTACTACAGATTTATAAAGTAACTATAGTATTAAATAAAAATTAAAAAATAAAAACTTCAAATCACAATGAAATTAAGATTAAGCAAATAAAATTCTTCAAATCATGACAATAATAATTAAATTCTGAACAATAGGGTACATGCATGTATTTTTTTTTTTTTGTAAAACATTCTTTACATCGTCATAATATAGTAAAAAAATATAAAAAGTGTTAAAAATCTTTCGAAGCAATTTTTAAAAAATATTTAAAATCGGTAAAGAATTCTTGTTCTTTAAACACTGCCATCCTCACTCAAGTCAAAATAACGTAAAAATGACGTCACATGCAATGAAATAGAACAAATGAATGTTCTACGACATGTCATATGATGTCACAGCAATGGTGGGGTGTTTTGTGATATCGAATTTGTAGCATGCTATTTGCACATTTTATTTTATTTTTCACTTAATAAATAAAGAGTTAAATAAAAAAATAATAGATTCCAAAAAAAAATATAAAAATATTCCCTATTGTGCTTAAGCTAAAGAAATGACGTGATCTCATAGAATATTTCAATTGAGTTCATCAATTTAGCTTCAATATACAGAACATCATGTGAAACAATTATAATATTTTAATTTTTACATGTTTAAAGAAATTCATATGGTTTTCAAGTATTGAAATATACTGCGTGCAATGCCCGTCAAATTTGAATTTAGTAAGTACAGAAAATCTTGCTGCCATTTCAAGGGGTAATATCTAATTTTTACTTTTGCTAAAATATGTTGTATACATTTTTGTAAAGTACTGCAGACTTTCCTGAGAAAACCAGTATAATTTTTAAATGTTTATCAAGTAGTAAGAAAGATTTATATACATATGTATGTCATATTATGTCATATATTCTTTGAACATCTTTACTAAATTTAATTATGTAGTACTGCATTTATATATGTTTTTCAGTAAACTTTTAAATTTTCATACCAAATACCTCAAAATAATAGTAGAATCATTAGCGTTGAGTTACAGATTCTAACGCTAAAGAGTAGAATGCATACCTTCCTATTTTTCATTTCCTAGCAGTTTTTTTGTGATAAAAGGAGAAAAAAGTAAATTTTCTCTTAGTGTAAACATGTAAACGAGTAACATAGAATTATTTATTCGTAGGAATAGACCAGCTTGGTTGTCAGTGAGTTAAATAAAGCTTTTATTTACATATCAGCTAGGGAAGACAGATTTATTATTGGTTGCACTGTATTAAAAAAGAGGAAACTTTTATGAATAAATAATATCTTTTGAACAATATCTTTTAGTTAGAATACTGAAATTGCTGGATTTTTAGTAATTTTCTGAACTTTTCCATTGATATTTTGGCTAATTTTATCAGTTATCATCTTAATCCAAAGAAAACACAAGACAACAAGACATCCAAAAATTAAAAACTATCTAACAAGAATACAGAGGCAATATGAAAATTTAATATTTAATAAATTGTTAGAAGCTTATAGCTAAAAATTATGAAAGTTTTATGGGATTAAAAATATCTAAAAATATGCTTACTTTCTGTTTACTGTTGTAAAGCAATGTTATGTCAATGTTATGTCAATGTTAATTTAATTTTCAATTTATTAGTAATATTTAATTCAAACCTTTGAAAATTCATTAATATTATTTTAAGTCGTTTTAGATGACGTAACTAGAAGACGTTATGAAAAACCAACACCTCAATCACTTTCTTGCTTTATTATCGCATCTTTTGGGCTTTTTTGTGAGGACGAGCTTATTCCATTAGCGGGTAGGTATTATTTTTGCAATCAAAATACACAGTCTAATATACTTCAGCAAATATTATTAAGGGGTTAGATGGGTTTCAGAATTCCAAAAAATCAATTTTTTCTTACTTATTTATTAATAAAATTTGTCTAGAATACTCTCCCAAGATTTTAAAATGATCTGAGTAAAACCCTAAGAGATATTGTCTTTGGAAGCTCCACCCTTTAGGTCACGTGTTATTTGAACGTAAAAGTTTAATCGCGTTTTTCTCGAAACTCTATTGTGGAAATCGGTTGTCAAGATTTCCCGGAAAGTTATGAACCGATCTTCTTCAAATATTGCACACTTTTCTGTATAGTATTTTCTAGAACTTGAACGAAGGATTTTTTTCTCCCTCAATTTTAGGTATTTTTTCAAGGTTCAAAACTGTGAAAACATCACCTAAAAGTAAAAATTTTGGTTGAAAACTACGTCAAAAATGCAAATTTCAAATTTTTTTCACTTTGTTCAAAACGAAGTTCGTTTTTTGAATTTCAAATGATTTTGTCATGAGATATCCTGACTATGGCAAAACATCTTTTTTTTTTTAAGGGTCACAGTCAATGGGCTACCAATGATTGAAATTTAAAAAATTTTTTGATATAAAATTCGCAAATAATTTTTCTGTTTATAATTTGAGCGAAAACTAAGTTTCCTTAAAACATAGTTATATTTCGTTTTTTAAAAGTTGCTATGCTACAGTAAACATAGTATATTTTTTGTTAATTTCAAAAGATTCTTTAGATAGAAGCAAAACGTCACATTTCACAAATTATTTTTTATATTTACAGAAAAAAATTTTCTATTCATTTTAGGGAGAGGAAAAACAGGAAAACATAAACATATCGATGTCTGTACTCTTCTTTCTTGTCGCTTCTTAAAAGTTGATGATAAGGAATAACTTTAAGACTTATTTCAATTAATTTGTTTTTATTAAAAATTTGAAATTTAAAATTTGTGAGTGTTTTTTTTATGAAAGGAAAAAACGAAAATTTAATAATAGAGGCTGGCAAAATGGTCAACCATAAATTTTTTGCTGGGCCTATAATAACTTGGTGTATTACGTATTTAATTAATCAGGATAATTTAAGCTAAACAATATACTCCTTAAAATTTCAGATATACCACATCAGATATATAACATTATGTTTAATAATATTAAATTATGGCAAATATATTATGAAAGTTAATTGAGTTTATCCCAATTAGTGGAGTGTCTAACAGTAAATATACAAATATACAGGTATTTCAGTGGTCTTTAAATGTCTACTTAGTCTCCTATTTAGCCAAAACTCATCCCTATGTCTAAATAATCATTAATTAATTGGTTAAATTAAGCAATCAACTTTGTATATATAATCCTCAATCAAAATCTGTTAAACACTTCACATTTTTTTGGAATAAATTCAGTATTTCGGTAATTTTTATGCATATTCAAAATTTTCCAACAATATTACCTCAATTTTTAAAGGAATTGTTCAAATTAAAAAATTGCTCTATAGCAGCAAAATTTATGTTTTATTTGAATAGTTGAAATCCACATTGCCTGCCTAACTTGTAAAATCAGTGTTTTGGTTATTCAGCTCAACAAAAATATGAAAAAATAATCAAATCTTTAAAATTCAGAATGTTCTTGCTTTTTTGGCTTTAGAGCTTTGCAGTTGTGTTTTAATAAGTCGGCCTTGTATGTGGTTAAATCTTTCTGTGAAATTCAAACCACTGCTAAGATTTTAATTTAGAAAAAACTTTGATTTTTTTAGAAAAATCAAATCCTATACAGACTATTTGAGTTACTCCATCAAAGTTTTAAGCTCTTGATCCTAAAGAAGTTTTCTTACAAGTTTTTCTTCCAATATTTACCTAAGAATAGAAATCGACAACGCATTCATTTTCACATTTTTCTATTTTAATCATATGCACCAAGGTATTTATAGGCTCAAGAAGCGCTAAAATTGATTATAAAATTTTAAATATTTGGTAAAACAGACTAAATTTTCCAGATATCACAGTTAATACCATTAAACCAGTTGCTTATTTATGAAGACAAAGTGTAAATCAACGCATTTAGTTGATCCATTGTACTACTAAATGTTATTACAATAGTGAGGCTTACCGTATTCAAAAGAGACTAAGAAATACCAGAAAATAAAGAGTCACAAAATGCTCCTTTCAACCCTTTTAATGTGTATATTAATATAACATCACTAATTTTCTGTGACGAAAATTAAGAAATGTCTGGATATATTTCAGTATTTTGCATTTGATAAAAACTAATTTTTAGCATTTATAATAATTCATAATATATATAAAAAATTGAATTCAATTTATGCTTTTTGTGTCACTGTTTAAAATATACAATGTTAACATTTTGAGCTAATTAATTCCGTTTTCTGCGAGTGTATATCAAAAAATTCTCTCTGCCTTTGAATTTTATTATACAAATATAATATTTATGATAATATAACTGAATTTATCTGACAATAAATTTTTAACAATATGATATAACTTGATAATATTTTAAAGAAATTAAAATTACTCTATTATATTAACAAAAATTGATAACAAATTTATATTTTAAAAACAACTCTACTAAATGTGTTTTGTGTCTCGAAAAGAAATTCATTTTCAAACGTTTACTCTTTATTTCAATTTTAGACCTCTAAAGTTTCTTTTGTGAGTTTGTCTAAGGTTTGGTAGTAAAAAAATGTAAGAAATTTTTTAATTTTATAAATTTTTTGATATTTAAAAAAATATTGATAAGAAAAATTAAAATTTTACTATCCTGTCTGTAATTAAGTTTAAAAAATTTAGTGACATTATTCCAACTTTTTTTCTTTTGGTGTCTTTTAAAAACGAAAGTGAATTGATAAGGTAAACCAAATATTTTTTCATAAATAACAAATTTCAGAGCGAAAACGTAACGATGTAAAGAAAAAGTTCCTTATTTCCAGCAGCTATAACTTCTTTGAGAAGGAATATAAATTAAATATAAATTTTTAGGGCTAATTAGGGGCGATTTTTGTCTCTTAATAAAATTTTTTTGTCTTTTTCTTTTTTTTTCTTTAGCTGAATTCGTGCCTTAGGCCACGTATACCAAAATAATATGATGCAATAATACTTGGGTATTACCATTACTACAGCAATAGGGTTTCTCTTTAACTGTCCCTTTACTAGTGCAAATTTGTTAAGTATAGGATAGGATAAAATTAAAGTGTAAAATTAAAAATATATGGCAAAGTCAAAGAAAGATATTAAAAATATCCTAATTTTATAATACAATTTTTTTAGTATATTTTCAAGCTTATTAAGTTTCATGATATTAAAAACTTTGTTTAAAAGTCCTTGAAAGTTTATAGTAGTTAAGATAAGGGATTAAAAATTAAATCATTATATCGAAAACTTAACTTATGGGAAAGGTTTTGTGAATTAAATTTCATTATCATAGAAAAAGGTATTTCCTTTTGTCAAAAATTTTTTTAAGAAAATAAGTTTGGACTATTTTTGAGCAGTTATTAAATAATTCTAATTTTATGCAATTTTCAGGCCTTTCAGAAAACTTTTTTCATTATTCGTTCTAACTGTGGTGATTGCTGTAGCTGTGGGAATGCATGTTCGTTTTGGTAAGCAGTTTTTGAATGTTATTTAACCTGAAATATTTATTTATAAGAAAATCTCTAAAAAAAATTTTTTCCAACAATTCTAAAAGTATATTAAAAATGAAAGCATATGATTGGTAAAATGCTTTTATTGGATTTTTAGAGCATTTTATATTTAAAAAATAAAAGAGGAGTATTATACCCTTATACCATGTAACGTAATATAAAAAATCTTCAAGGGTATTCAATTACTTATTTTGACACACTTTTTTTTTAAGATTTTAATAGCATAAGAAGTTTAATAGGATAAAGTTAGTTATTGATGGTGTTGAGTTTTATTAGAATACTTATTGGATTAGTTTGGCAGTTTTGAATATTAGTCAAATTAAAATCAAATACTTACATAAGTAAGTTAAGAGAAGAATGCTTGAAAAATAGGGTTTCTTTCAACAACAGAATGAAACGATCAAAATGCATTTTTTGTAGATTATTATGAAAATAATGGGTTACAGAAAAATTGTTCTGAAATAAAGCCAGTTAAAATGTATATAGAAGTACAACTGTTCTTGAGAAAGCCTTTAGCATGCATTATACCTTTCTTAAATATCCACTTAAGACTCAAGAAAGAATTTATCAAAGACACTATTAAAAGACGAATTTTTTTGCAAATTTGCATTGATTAGCATGTTTAATTTTAATAAAAAATTTAAAAAATCCAGTTTATATTTCAAGTGAATTAGAAAAGGATTTCAAAAGTTACTTTACTTGCTCTTAATTTTAAAAACATATTTTCGAGATAATTACGTTCAAAATTCAAAAGTTAAGTTCTGAGTGAGAGCAATTTTAAATATTTTTTTGACTATAATTGCTTTTAAATGTCATTCAAAAATATCACGTTTTCGGTATGTATTTGAGTTTTTTTCTCCAGCTAAAACGTTAAAAGATAATAAAGTAAATCTTCCATTGTAACTGTATCTTTTAAAAAAATAAAAGGGATCATTAAAAGTTGCAATTCTAACATTATTCCTAGATTTTTAATGGTAGTAGTAGCTAAGGGAATTCGTTATTTCTCCATGCTTCCTATCTCAAATTAAGTAACTTTCCTGTAAGTAACAATGATTATCTTGAAATTGTAAAATATCTTTTTGAAATGTTCCCTGGCTGTCATAACTTAACTGTTTTTGAATATTAAACTTTCTTATATTGTCATTAATATTGAACTTAATGAAGTTATTAATGAAGCTATTTTTTGTAGAATTTGCTGGACCTAGAGGTGTTTTGAGTACTGTAAAGCCACAAACAAAGGGTAAGAATAAACTCAAGATTTTTTGGACTTTCTTGAAACTGTTTTTTGTTTTATAAACTTTCATTTGGCTTATGTATTGACACTTGTGACAAAATTTCTTGATGGGAACAATACTATTGTTAAATTTTAGTTCCATCAAATGCATAGTTTTATTCTTTATAAATCGAATGGTTTTTTACATAAGCTATCCTAATTCCAGATTTGCTTATATTTCATGTACAAACACAAAATCATACACAATTATTCATAAAAATCAAATTGAGATCTGCCAAAATAAAATTTCGTTTTTTAGATGATGTTACTATAACAGGCTATATAAAATCTGGTCCAACTCCTCCAAAGCTTTTTTGTTTATTTGTAAGTTTCTTTGGATATTCCTGCAATTTGATGGTAAGATATAAATTTTCATTTTTATTATAAAAAAAATAGTATACAATCTATTTATTTTTTATTATTTGTAGCCAAAACGCAACTAACTGGAGCTTTATTGTAAATTTATCATTATAACAATTTATTTTAAATATATCGCAATATAGTTTGTTAGATTCTACTATGCTAAAATATTTTAAAACGGGGAAAAGGGTTAATTGAATTTTTCAGAATAAATTATGATAAAAAAAATTAAACTTCTTTAAATATTTTTATTGCTACTACTGCTTTTTTTTACTGCTACTGCTACTGATAGCTTTTAGAATAAAATTTTCGTCTGAACATTTAAGATGTTAGCATATTTTGTGTCTAAGTATAGTAACACTCTTTCAAGGGGTAATATCTAATTTTTACTTTTGCTAAAATATGTTGTATACATTTTTGTAAAGTACTGCAGACTTTCCTGAGAAAACCAGTATAATTATTAAATGTTTATCAAGTAGTAAGAAAGATTTATATACATATGTATGTCATATTATGTCATATATTCTTTGAACATCTTTACTAAATTTAATTATGTAGTACTGCATTTATATATGTTTTTCAGTAAACTTTTAAATTTTCATACCAAATACCTCAAAATAATAGTAGAATCATTAGCGTTGAGTTACAGATTCTAACGCTAAAGAGTAGAATGCATACCTTCCTATTTTTCATTTCCTAGCAGTTTTTTTGTGATAAAAGGAGAAAAAAGTAAATTTTCTCTTAGTGTAAACATGTAAACGAGTAACATAGAATTATTTATTCGTAGGAATAGACCAGCTTGGTTGTCAGTGAGTTAAATAAAGCTTTTATTTACATATCAGCTAGGGAAGACAGATTTATTATTGGTTGCACTGTATTAAAAAAGAGGAAACTTTTATGAATAAATAATATCTTTTGAACAATATCTTTTAGTTAGAATACTGAAATTGCTGGATTTTTAGTAATTTTCTGAACTTTTCCATTGATATTTTGGCTAATTTTATCAGTTATCATCTTAATCCAAAGAAAACACAAGACAACAAGACATCCAAAAATTAAAAACTATCTAACAAGAATACAGAGGCAATATGAAAATTTAATATTTAATAAATTGTTAGAAGCTTATAGCTAAAAATTATGAAAGTTTTATGGGATTAAAAATATCTAAAAATATGCTTACTTTCTGTTTACTGTTGTAAAACAATGTTATGTCAATGTTATGTCAATGTTAATTTAATTTTCAATTTATTAGTAATATTTAATTCAAACCTTTGAAAATTCATTAATATTATTTTAAGTCGTTTTAGATGACGTAACTAGAAGACGTTATGAAAAACCAACACCTCAATCACTTTCTTGCTTTATTATCGCATCTTTTGGGATTTTTTGTGAGGACGAGCTTATTCCATTAGCGGGTAGGTATTATTTTTGCAATCAAAATACACAGTCTAATATACTTCAGCAAATATTATTAAGGGGTTAGATGGGTTTCAGAATTCCAAAAAATCAATTTTTTCTTACTTATTTATTAATAAAATTTGTCTAGAATACTCTCCCAAAATTTTAAAACGATCTGAGTAAAACGCTAAGAGATATTGTCTTTGGAAGCTCCACCCTTTAGGTCACGTGTTATTTGAACGTAAAAGTTTAATCGCGTTTTTCTCGAAACTCTATTGTGGAAATCGGTTGTCAAGATTTCCCGGAAAGTTATGAACCGATCTTCTTCAAATATTGCACACTTTTCTGTATAGTATTTTCTAGAACTTGAACGAAGGATTTTTTTCTCCCTCAATTTTAGGTATTTTTTCAAGGTTCAAAACTGTGAAAACATCACCTAAAAGTAAAAATTTTGGTTGAAAACTACGTCAAAAATGCAAATTTCAAATTTTTTTCACTTTGTTCAAAACGAAGTTCGTTTTTTGAATTTCAAATGATTTTGTCATGAGATATCCTGACTATGGCAAAACATCTTTTTTTTTTTAAGGGTCACAGTCAATGGGCTACCAATGATTGAAATTTAAAAAATTTTTTGATATAAAATTCGCAAATAATTTTTCTGTTTATAATTTGAGCGAAAACTAAGTTTCCTTAAAACATAGTTATATTTCGTTTTTTAAAAGTTGCTATGCTACAGTAAACATAGTATATTTTTTGTTAATTTCAAAAGATTCTTTAGATAGAAGCAAAACGTCACATTTCACAAATTATTTTTTATATTTACAGAAAAAAATTTTCTATTCATTTTAGGCAGAGGAAAAACAGGAAAACATAAACATATCGATGTCTGTACTCTTCTTTCTTGTCGCTTCTTAAAAGTTGATGATAAGGAATAACTTTAAGACTTATTTCAATTAATTTGTTTTTATTAAAAATTTGAAATTTAAAATTTGTGAGTGTTTTTTTTATGAAAGGAAAAAACGAAAATTTAATAATAGAGGCTGGCAAAATGGTCAACCATAAATTTTTTGCTGGGCCTATAATAACTTGGTGTATTACGTATTTAATTAATCAGGATAATTTAAGCTAAACAATATACTCCTTAAAATTTCAGATATACCACATCAGATATATAACATTATGTTTAATAATATTAAATTATGGCAAATATATTATGAAAGTTAATTGAGTTTATCCCAATTAGTGGAGTGTCTAACAGTAAATATACAAATATACAGGTATTTCAGTGGTCTTTAAATGTCTACTTAGTCTCCTATTTAGCCAAAACTCATCCCTATGTCTAAATAATCATTAATTAATTGGTTAAATTAAGCAATCAACTTTGTATATATAATCCTCAATCAAAATCTGTTAAACACTTCACATTTTTTTGGAATAAATTCAGTATTTCGGTAATTTTTATGCATATTCAAAATTTTCCAACAATATTACCTCAATTTTTAAAGGAATTGTTCAAATTAAAAAATTGCTCTATAGCAGCAAAATTTATGTTTTATTTGAATAGTTGAAATCCACATTGCCTGCCTAACTTGTAAAATCAGTGTTTTGGTTATTCAGCTCAACAAAAATATGAAAAAATAATCAAATCTTTAAAATTCAGAATGTTCTTGCTTTTTTGGCTTTAGAGCTTTGCAGTTGTCTTTTAATAAGTCGGCCTTGTGTGTGGTTAAATCTTTCTGTGAAATTCAAACCACTGCTAAGATTTTAATTTAGAAAAAACTTTGATTTTTTAAGAAAAATCAAATCCTATAGAGACTATTTGAGTTACTCCATCAAAGTTTTAAGCTCTTGATCCTAAAGAAGTTTTCTTACAAGTTTTTCTTCCAATATTTACCTAAGAATAGAAATCGACAACGCATTCATTTTCACATTTTTCTATTTTAATCATATGCACCAAGGTATTTATAGGCTCAAGAAGCGCTAAAATTGATTATAAAATTTTAAATATTTGGTAAAACAGACTAAATTTTCCAGATATCACAGTTAATACCATTAAACCAGTTGCTTATTTATGAAGACAAAGTGTAAATCAACGCATTTAGTTGATCCATTGTACTACTAAATGTTATTACAATAGTGAGGCTTACCGTATTCAAAAGAGACTAAGAAATACCAGAAAATAAAGAGTCACAAAATGCTCCTTTCAACCCTTTTAATGTGTATATTAATATAACATCACTAATTTTCTGTGACGAAAATTAAGAAATGTCTGGATATATTTCAGTATTTTGCATTTGATAAAAACTAATTTTTAGCATTTATAATAATTAATAATATATATAAAAAATTGAATTCAATTTATGCTTTTTGTGTCACTGTTTAAAATATACAATGTTAACATTTTGAGCTAATTAATTCCGTTTTCTGCGAGTGTATATCAAAAAATTCTCTCTGCCTTTGAATTTTATTATACAAATATGATATTTATGATAATATAACTGAATTTATCTGACAATAAATTTTTAACAATATGATATAACTTGATAATATTTTAAAGAAATTAAAATTACTCTATTATATTAACAAAAATTGATAACGAATTTATATTTTAAAAACAACTCTTCTAAATGTGTTCTGTGTCTCGAAAAGAAATTCATTTTCAAACGTTTACTCTTTATTTCAATTTTAGACCTCTAAAGTTTCTTTTGTGAGTTTGTCTAAGGTTTGGTAGTAAAAAAATGTAAGAAATTTTTTAATTTTATAAATTTTTTGATATTTAAAAAAATATTGATAAGAAAAATTAAAATTTTACTATCCTGTCTGTAATTAAGTTTAAAAAATTTAGTGACATTATTCCAACTTTTTTTCTTTTGGTGTCTTTTAAAAACGAAAGTGAATTGATAAGGTTAACCAAATATTTCTTCATAAATAACAAATTTCAAAGCAAAAACGTAACGATGTAAAGAAAAAGTTCCTTATTTCAAGCAGCTATAACTTCTTTGAGAAGGAATATAAATTAAATATAAATTTTTAGGGCTAATTAGGGCGATTTCTGTCTCTTAATAAAATTTTTTGTCTTTTTGTTTTTTTCTTTAGCTGAATTCGTGCCTTAGGCCACGTATACCAAAATAATATGATGCAATAATACTTGGGTATTACCATTACTACAGCAATAGGGTTTCTCTTTAACTGTCCCTTTACAAGTGCAAATTTATTAAATATAGGATAGGATAAAATTAAAGTGTAAAATTAATAATACGTGGCAAAGTCGAATAAAGATATTAAAAATATGCTAATTTTATACTACAATTTTTTTAGTATATTTTCAAGCTTATTAAGTTTCATAATGTTTATTTAAACTTTATTTAAAAGTCCTTGAAAGTTTATAGTAGTTAAGATAAGGGATTAAAAATTAAATCATTATATCGAAAACTTAACTTATGGGAAAGGTTTTGTGAATTAAATTTCATTATCATAGAAAAAGGTATTTCCTTTTGTCAAAAATTTTTAAAAAAAAATAAGTTTGGACTATTTTTGAGCAGTTATTAAATAATTCTAACGTAAAATTTATGCAATTTTCAGGCCTTTCAGAAAACTTTTTTCATTATTCGTTCTAACTGTGGTGATTGCTGTAGTTGTGGGAATGCATGTTCGTTTTGGTAAGCAGTTTTTGAATGTTATTTAACCTGAAATATTTATTTATAATAAAAATCTAAAAAAAATTTTTTCCAACAATTCTAAAAGTATATTAAAAATGAAAGCATATGATTGGTAAAATGCTTTTATTGGATTTTTAGAGCATTTTATATTTAAAAAATAAAAGAGGAGTATTAGCAAGCTTACACTTTATACCCTTATACTATGTAACGTAATATAAAATATCTTCAAGGGTAGCAAGGAAAAATTAAATTGCTGCCAGACCATTTAACTTCATTTATCATGACAACAGACCAATTTAACCATTAGATAAAGTAACTTTGTCGGTTTATATTATAATTCAAATTTTTGGGAGAAGATATTAGCACTTTTAAGGGATTGGAAAGCATAGGTGGAGCAGTAGCAGCTCAAGTTAAATTAAGCTAAGCCTTAAAATTTATTTTTCTTCAAGGTCATAACTTTTTTACGATTTTTCTCATGTTATAGATATTTTGATCTGCCATAAATGTACCAAAGAAAATTTTTGGAAGTTTTTCTGATTATAATGTAATATTTTTAATCATTCTAAAAATTCAAAGAGTTATGCTAGTTCTCATGGTATTATTGAATTGATTACCTTAATTATTGGATATTTTTTATAAATTTTGACATTTTGAGTAATTGAAAATATTCAATTACTTATTTTGACACATTTTTTTTTAAGATTTTAACAGCATAAGAAATTTAATAGGATAAAGTTAGTTATTGATGTTCAGAAATTGGTGTTGAGCTTTATTAGAATACTTATTGGATTAGTTTGGCAGTTTTGAATATTAGTCAAATTAAAATCAAATACTTACATAAGTAAGTTAAGAGAAGAATGCTTGAAAAATAGGGTTTCTTTCAACAACAGAATGAAACGATCAAAATGCATTTTTTGTAGATTATTATGAAAATAATGGGTTACAGAAAAATTGTTCTGAAATAAAGCCAGTTAAAATGTATATAGAAGTACAACTGTTCTTGAGAAAGCCTTTAGCATGCATTATACCTTTCTTAAATATCCACTTAAGACTCAAGAAAGAATTTATCAAAGACACTATTAAAAGACGAATTTTTTTGCAAATTTGCATTGATTAGCATGTTTAATTTTAATAAAAAATTTAAAAAATCCAGTTTATATTTCAAGTGAATTAGAAAAGGATTTCAAAAGTTACTTTACTTGCTCTTAATTTTATAAACATATTTTCGAGATAATTACGTTCAAAATTCAAAAGTTAAGTTCTGAGTGAGAGCAATTTTAAATATTTTTTTGACTATAATTGCTTTTAAATGTCATTCAAAAATATCACGTTTTCGGTATGTATTTGAGTTTTTTTCTCCAGCTAAAACGTTAAAAGATAATAAAGTAAATCTTCCATTGTAACTGTATCTTTTAAAAAAATAAAAGGGATCATTAAAAGTTGCAATTCTAACATTATTCCTAGATTTTTAATGGTAGTAGTAGCTAAGGGAATTCGTTATTTCTCCATGCTTCCTATCTCAAATTAAGTAACTTTCCTGTAAGTAACAATGATTATCTTGAAATTGTAAAATATCTTTTTGAAATGTTCCCTGACTGTCATAACTTAACTGTTTTTGAATATTAAACTTTCTTATATTGTCATTATTATTGAACTTAATGAAGTTATTAATGAAACTATTTTTTGTAGAATTTGCTGGACCTAGAGGTGTTTTGAGTACTGTAAAGCCACAAACAAAGGGTAAGAATAAATTCAAGATTTTTTGGACTTTCTTGAAAATGTTTTTTATTTTATAAACTTTTATTTGGCTTATGTATATTGTTAAGGTTGTGACTCCTGTGACAAAATTTCTTGATGGGAACAATTCTATTGTTAAACTTTAGTTTCATTAAATGCATAGTTTTATTCTTTATAAATCGAATGGTTTTTTAATTCTGTTCATTTTACATAAGCTATCCTAATTCCAGATTTGCTTATATTTCATGTATAAAAACAAAATCATACACAAATTTTTATTCATAAGAATCAAATTGAGATCTGCCAAAATAAAATTTCGTTTTTTAGATGATGTTACTATAACAGGCTATATAAGATCTGGTCCAACGCCTCCAAAGCTTTTTTGCTTATTTGTAAGTTTCTTTGGATATTCCTGCAATTTGATGGTAAGACATAAATTTCCATTTTTATTATAAAAAAAATAATATACAATCTATTTATTTTTTATTATTTGTAGCCAAAACGCAACTAACTGGAGCTTTATTGTAAATTTATCATTATAACAATTTATTTTAAGTTGTTTCGAAAATATATCGCAATATAGTTTGTTAGATTCTACTATGCTAAAATATTTTAAAACGGGGAAAAGGGTTAATTGAATTTTTCAGAATAAATTATGATAAAAAAAATTAAACTTCTTTAAATATTTTTATTGCTACTACTGCTTTTTTTTACTGCTACTGCTACTGATAGCTTTTAGAATAAAATTTTAGTCTGAACATTTAAGTTGTTAGCATATTTTGTGTCTAAGTATAGTAACACTCTTTTGTTTGATAAATTTTGACCAAATAAACATTCTCACTTAAGTATTCTGGTCAGTGAAAACGCATTTTTAGTAAAAATCAATTAGAAATTATAAAGATTCCTAAAAATACATGACAGTACGGAGGGAAAATTTTGAGTGATTTTGCAAAGTTTCTCTATTGAGATTTATTTAATAGTAAATCAAAATCCGAAAGTTAGATGAAATATAAATGACGGAAAGTAGAAATAAAAATAAACAATAAAAACCAAATTAAAAGAAAACAAAAATGGTCCATGATTTACCGCATAGAGAATGGTAATCGAAAGGCAGGATCACATATGTAGCATGCTCCAACCTGAAAACGACCCAGATCGTTTAATTGTATTAAAATACTCCAATTTTTCAACAAACAGAAATTACGTAAGTGATTTTTAAGGCAACATTTAGATTTTTCATCAAAAATAATTTTCAAAAATCACGAGGAGCTTATTTACTCTTTTGTTTACAAAATATGAAAAGATTTTTCCTTGAAATATTTTAGCTCATTTGCAATTGATCAAAAAAACAAATAATTTCATAGATTTAGAACATTATTAAAACAATAGAAATATTTTTGTTGGAGATGACATTTTTTGTGTCATTTGAAAAAAGCTTTTTGTTCTTGTTATTAAAAAAGAAATTTGACTTTTTCTAATCTTCTTGCAATTGCAATTTTATTTAAAGTGAGCTTCCAGTTTTCCTATATGTTTTTATGAATAGAATTATATTTTTTCATTGTAATTTTATTGTTTGCATATATTTAACTTGAATTGGATTTTGAGTTTTTGACATACATAAACTGATTACATTTTTGTGATTAAATGCTGCAACAAACCTTAAGATGCTTTGAGATAAGTGATTCCTCTGACTTGTAAGTATGTAAGTTAAAAATTTTTTAAATTATTTTTAATGTTTGAATTTTATTAAACTTTGAAAGACTTGAGAAAATAAAATACATGCGAAATTTTTTAATCGTAATACTTTTTCTTTGAATTTAAATTTATCTATTTTTAAAAATTGTTAAAAACTTTTTATAATCAATGTAAGAAAAAGACACCAAAATTTTATCATTTGATGTAAAAAGCAAAATTTCATGGTTTTAATAATTTTTGTAATTTAATATACTGTCTTTAAACTTCAATACATTAACATTCTGGTTAATTTATTCGAAATCTTCAAGTTAGATAGTGTAACTGACTATTAAAATCAGCTTTAATTTTGAGTCAAGGAATTTAGGAATCCGGAAAATTTATATTTGTCAACAAGTGACATAAAAAACCTATGAAACACAAACCATTTTCCAAATCACACTAACATAAAAATAATACAAAAATACACGGGAAACAAAACAATAATTATGTTGAAGAGAAAAATTTAATTTCAATTTTATTATTTACTTTTTTTGCAAATATTTAACTTTTAGTCATGCTTTCAAGAAAAATTATTAAATTTTCAGAACTATGGGAGGATTCTATTTCTATTTTAGTGCAGCTGCTGTGATTCTTGTAGTTGTAAATACGCATGTCCTGCTAGGTGAGCGATATTTATATATTTATTTTTCTTTATCTTTGTTTATAGCATTTAACTTTTCACACAATTTTTGGATACCCTAGTTGTACTTCCTAATTCTTAAAAACAATTTGAAAAAGCCTACAGGGCCCCCTTAACTATCTAATATTTGGATTTAATATTGATCAAAATATTTTACTCAATATTCCATTCCTATCCAATCCATTCAAAAAACTTTTGTACAATATTTGAGCGTAGCTTTAGTATGCTTTTTCTAAACTAATTTGGATGAATGTATTCAATTAATTTAATTAACTGATAAAGACCGTTTAAATGGTGTATTGACTCTACCTTAAGAAAAGGCAGACATGGATAAATCCAAAAATGCCAAAGATGCAGAAGATGCATAAACTCTTTCCCTAATTTGGTGCTTCATGATAATGATGCATCCTTATCCATCAGTGCACTAAATGTAATTTTAGGGATCTTTTCAGGGCTTTTTTTTACCACTTAAGAGCATGCTACGTTTAAAACTTTAGCATGCCCGTGTGACAAATATGTGCTACTGTTGAGTCATTCATAGTCTAATGTCTAGGACTCATGAGTACCTATGGCACCAATATATTGGTAAATTGTTATATAGTCTAAATTACTATCGATTTATCTCCAGTCTGTGGACTTCTTACAGAAGATCAAAACAAATTTTTTTGTATTAAATCTAACGTGAGTGTAAGTATAATTCCTTAAAATATAATTTTGATAACATTTTAAAGTTAGAATTGTTATTACACACTTTTTTTAATGAATACAAGAATGTTTTTTAGTCCACTCTGCTTGGTCTTAGGCAAAAATCTCCATTTTTAACATGTCAAGCCACCCAACATGGTGGTTAGTGCTAAACTAACATAATCACGAATGAAAAAGGATAATGTTAAAAACAACAAAGCATCTACTTTTCTACTAACTGATACTTGGATTTAGATTTTAATATAATTGGCACGAAGTTTTAAATTTGACTTTGTGTCACACCTGTTTTCTGTCTTGTTAATAAGAAATGCTTGATTTTGTCTCGTGTTACTTGTCTTTGAATTCAATAAAAATTTTGTGAGCTTCTTTAGTTATTATTTGGTTTACAGTGATTAAAATAATTCACATATTTACTATTCTTTCAGATAGTTCTTCTATTGGAGGACATTTAAGTACTATTGAGCCAAAAATATTGGGTAAATAGCAATTCAAATTTAGTTTCATTTTTTAATAAATATGAAATTTTTGCACAAATTTATCATGACTCATCTAAAAAAATAGTAATAATTTTTCTTCTGTAAGAAGCTTAAAAAATTTTTTGAAATAGAATTTTCAATGTCAAAAACTTAGATAGGTATTTACTTATACCCTTTCTTAACACAAGCATGTACACACTACACACTACACAGAAAGGGACTTTTGTTTGGAAAACTCGTGCACTTCTCTTGTTCAACTGTTGTCATTTTCCATACAAAAGTCTCTTTCCGCATACTGTGTAGTGTGTACATGCTTGTGTTAAGAAAGAGCATTAGGTATTTCTTGATATAATAATAAGAAGCTGAAATTGATTCATCTTTTTTTAATCATGTTATTTTCAGAAGAAACTCCAGAACTATATTAAAAACATGTTAAAATTTTCAGATGATGTAATTAAAACACCCTGTAGACAGCCACAACCTAAAACAATTTTATGTCTACTTTCAAGATCTCTTGGGATTTCCTGTGACGATGATGATGTAATACTTGGCTTTTGTAAACTATTTATACATTTCCCATTAAAATAAATTACAAATTCATTTTTTTTTCTCTTGTTTTAGATTCAAATACCAAAAAATATAACTCAAGAGAAAATAAATTATGTACTAAATATTTTTGCCGATATTTCAAACGAAATACTAAGAAAGTAAATAATCTATAAGCTTTCAAATATAATATTTCATTTATTTTACCTTTTTTAGTATATATCCAAAAAGTTTTAAATACTATTCTTTTAATAAAAAATAAATTTTTGTTAATTATTATGGAGTTCAATTTTTAAAACTTTTATTTAGGATATACTTATGTATACATAATTTTAATAAAATGGAATCCTTTGCTTTAGCGAGCAGAGATTTATGATTTATGCAAGAAATGTAAATACGAAGGTAAAAAAAAGTACATTTATATTTTTGGGATTATATCTCAAAAGAAAATTGAAGAAAGAGGAATAACATAAATATAGGTATGGAATTCGAGTAGATAAATTCATGAGTCTGGTTAGAACGAGCTATGGAGGCATTGAAACCTGGTAGTTTCATAAAGAGTATTGTATCTTTTGCAGTATTTGCTGTATTTTAAAGATTCCCATAAAATAAATAAGTATTTCTTTTTGATTGCAAAATGAAAATTCAATAAATATTAAAAAAAAAGCGAACTGACCAAAGTTCGGAACCGATCAATAATTTTATTTTATAGTTAATTTAAAATTTATTAAAGTTACAAACCTTAACCTTTAATTCAACTATCAGAATTTTAGGTATACTACTTTATCACGATAATAGAGTATCGATCAAGGATCAAGGATCGATTAGGATAAATTTTAATTCAAAAGTGCAATAATTGTTATAGTGAATTAAATATTAAACATATTAGTGAATTATCTCATCGCCTATACTTGAATTAAATTTTAGATATCTGGAAATTTTTTTTCCTATTTCTTTTTTAATTCAAAATAGCCAGCAATGAAGTCAGGATCTGACTGCATAAGTAACACCACTACAGTTATGAGTAACTAGCTATTGCACAGCTTAAATGATACCTGGAAGATAATTTTAACTTATTGATCTTAAATAAATTTTAAAGTATGATCAAATGCTCGTAAAAGGATGATGATATTGTACAGTTTAGGAATGATTTTTAAAAAATTCTTTTAACCATTCCAAAACTTTTGTTAAGTTTTATCGTAAAATTGTCTGTTAATTAATTTACAAAGCCATTTTCTTATATATTGAAAATAAAAATTAATTGTCATCGAACTCGTGAATTTTACAAATAAAAATAAGACATATTACAAAAAAAAGTTCAATGACCGAAAGAATTTTTTACAAAAAGAAATAAAAATACCAACAAATATTATTTAAATTCGTATTTGTAAAAGACTTAAAAGATCTTAAATACATAATATATAAGACTTAAGATTTTAATGGAAGATACCGTTGATTATTATGTTAATAATTTTAATGTAACTAATACATTCAAAAAAATGCGATAACACCAATTAAGTTAATAAAACGAAAAAATTAAAGGATTTCAGAACATTTGGTAATTCTCTTAAGATCTTCCAGTTCAGTATCTTTGGCAAAATGTAAGTAAAAAATGTAAAATTAACTAGATAAAAAATTTCATAAAGTATTAATAGCCTTTAAACCTAACAAATATTTCACTATTTATGATGCAAAACATTAAATCACTGATTTGGGTATTTTTTAAGTATTTATTTTTATACGCATTTTGATTTTGAAATTATTTCTAAGTTGAATTTAATGCTTAATTGAACCAAATTCTCAGGAGTCTCAGAAGATCTCTAGTGTTCTTCTTGATTGAAGTTATGGCTGTAATTGTAGAAATGCACGTCCAACTCAGTGGTAAGTGGTTAATAACTATTTAATTTTTTTTTTGAATACTCAGCGCGAAAAGAAATACTAAATAATATTTTTTTAAAAAAATTTTTAGATTATGGAAGAAATGAAGTAACAACTACTACAGATCGACCATCAGCAAGAGGTAAGAAAAGTCAGAAATCTTTATTAAATATTCATTTACTTTATTTTAGTTTCAAATTTTATGTTATAATTAATCATCACAAAAACGTTTTTATATTTATTTATAAAAATTATGCAATTTTTGTATTTATTGTTTACAAATCTTTTTTATTTTATTTTTGTTAAACAATAGACTAATATTTAATTTAAATTTATAAATTTTTTACAGATGATGTCATTTTTATTCCGTTGAAATACTCACGATTGGAAGAATTTTACTGTACAACTCGTAGTATTATTGGATTACCCTGCAAAGATTCTTGGGATGCTAGAATCAGCCATAAGACTTCTCTTATCGGTTAAGTTTTATAACATGACTTTACTTAAGCGATAGCTAGTATTACTTGAAATATGAGGAAAGGGATCAATATTTTTTCGAAAAAGTTTGTTTTAACATTAAAGTTCTTCCCCGGGTTAAAGAAAAATGGCATTCGATCCTTTAAGTAATAATAAACACATTTAAATAATACCAAAATTTTACTATAAAGTTAAATATGGCTCAATATAATCTCTTTCCAAAATCTGTTGCATTCTGGTGCATTTCTAAGAGTATGCTTTAAAAATATAATATTCCGGGTACAATTTTGGCCTGAGATCATATTCACATATTGAATAATTCACTGTCTTTACTAAATTTAGTAAACCATATATTTGTATAACACTTCATATATAAGACGACTTCATATGTCAGACGTTCAAGTGAAATACTGCTCTGCTTCGCAACTCATTAGATTGTCACGCCTATTCATAAGAACTTGATCCTGAACCTCTTGCACAAAGTTCAACAAAGCAAATGAAGCTACATTAGCTGCAGTTTCAACAATTGTAGAGGTTTAACTCAAAAACTTTAGAAATATTTTCCAAATAGACTGGAGCAACAGATGTCCAAATGCCCCGATCTTTGTCAATTTTTTTTCAATTGGCTTGAAATTATAACATAATATTTTAAAGATGTTATACCTAATAAAAAAACCTATTTATACTTTATAAAGCAAATTATATAATAATAATAACAGTATTTATATACTATAGTGCTATAGCTTTAAATTTCAGTTGTTCGAACAACACATTTATATTGCTTTAGATTGAAAATAGTGAAATACAAATTTTTAGTTATTTTTAACAATAACTCTTATAATTATTTCAGATGTTATACAAAGAAAAGCATATGCAGGGGGATTAACTTATTGTACCAGATATTTTTCCATGTTTCGGGAATGTATTAAAAGCAGTCAGTGTGTAAGTAACTTTAAATATCATATCAAAAATTTATATTATTAAATATAACTGAAATCATCTTTTTTTCTAATTATTTAAATTTTATTAATTATTTATTGTTTTTCTATTGGAATAAATTATTTGATTTTAATTTCACTATGCTTAAAATTTATATAAAAATAATTATATATTCTAAATATTTTTTTTAATGCAATAAATATTTTTTTCTTCCATATCAAAATTTCATCACAGGGGTCCAGTGAACGCAAAATTTTTGAAAGATGCTTTAAAAAATCTACTTAAATGTATTTCAATATGTACTTCTGTTTAAAAAATTGATATAAAAAGAATGATTTTAGCTTTATATGTTTATAATATCCTTTAAAATTTCATAGTATAGTTTTAAGTACACAAATGAATATAATTTTGAAAGTTGTCTATAGTCTTGATAGTTTTTAGTATTGAATATGGAACCAATAGTCTTAAAAGCTAAAGCTATGACCTTAAGGGCTACAATAACAATTTACGCATGGAAAGTTATAATGAACAGCAATGAGTTATGATAATGTCAGATCCGTTCTAAGTCTATTAAAGTAATTTTAGGTACTGATGATTAAATTTTTGGTAACTACCAATAAAAATAGATTGTTAAGAAACCTGCATTGATTCCTTATCCAGGGTCTCAAATGTATATATAGAGTGCTCAAATAGATAGCAACATAGGATCAGCACTGTATATATATACACTGACGTTCAATACTAGCCAATAAAACTTTTAATATTCACAAAAATTCAAAAAAATTTTTAGTCCTTATTCTATGCTAGATTTTTTTAAGGTAAAATAAATTACATGGTGAAGAAAAGAAAATTCAATGCAAAACTTAATGAAACTTTATATGACTCGAGCGGTACAATATTAGACATTTTTTTAAATACGAAATTGATAATATGATTTTAGTATTTATTGCAAAGGACATTATTTTATATATTTTTTTTTTTTTTGCTCCTCTGATGCATTTCGGCAGCATTTATATTAATTTTTTGATATGTGGCTGTATTTTTCATTCAGTGTGAACTCACAGCCAAAGATCTTGAAGTTCTTAGGCTGCCTGCAGAGTGCTGGCTTACAGCCAAGCTGACACCGATTCCCATTGCGATAGCCTAATCTTTAGTAGGCTTGCACTCTGAACACTTTTGATTTACCCATAATGACTTTATAGTCTTCATTATCGGAATTGGCATCAGCTCGGCTGTAAGCCAGCACTCTGCAGGCAACCTTAGGGACTCTATCGTACATAATCAATCTTTTTTCATTAGAACCCATAAATTTTCAATAGAGTTCACCTGAACTCTACCTAACAAACCAATGAGATCTGAATGATGTTAGTATGATACAAGGAGTTTTCCAACTTTGTGAAAATTTCTTTGTCTAACTCTACAGCTACCTGTACGTATCGCAATAAATTTCAAAGAAATTGTGGATATTTGAATTGCATGGTAAAATTAGTAATTACTAAATTATTTTTAATATGTTTAAAAAATATTAATAAATAATATTGCAAAAATATATATATTATAAAAAAAGAAAAGAACAAATAATGAATTTTAAGTTATGATATGATGCAGAAATTAATTAATTATTAATTAACAAAAGGTAACCACTTTAGAAATATAATTCTTTTAATATTGGCAAGATATCTTGAAATGATAGAAGTCAATAACCAAACCAAACTTTTTAAATTTGTAGCTAAAAATAATAATCTTTAAAAAAAGAACCATGTGCATACATGATATTAAAAATTTTATAATTCACAGCTTAGAATATATAAATAAATAATTGAACTTTTAATTAAATTACTAATAATTTTATTCATGCCACATGCATGCGATAGCTGAATATAATTAGGTCAACGGCTTAATGTGATTTTATAAAAAAAATTTTAAAATCATAGCTAAGAATAAAAATTTTGTAAAAGTCATGAAGTACCTAAAACTGAATTCTTTGACATTTTAATTTTCATTTACAATATAATTGCTAAATATCATGTAAATGTTTTAAAATTGTGTTAACCCAATAACACCAATCAAGACAATAAAAAAAATAACACAAAAATCTTTACTTTGAAATTATTTCCGAAAAATTATGGAATTGGTTAATTTTTTTTTTGTAAATTTTGCAATTCCAGATCTCTAGAAAAATGTTAGTACCAAATATAAATTTTAAGATGCAAAAAAAAAACCAGTTTTGCCTAATTGTTTATATTTCAAAGTATTGATTTTTTGGGTATTTTATAATTTTAATAATTTTCTTTGCTTGATACTTAAGGGGGTCTTCTGGTTTAGACGATCGAATTTTGGGTGTTCTTTCGGATGCCATAAACAAGAACCAATAAACATTTTCAACTACATTTTTTTTATTTTTTGTTTTTCACAAAATGGTGGCAGTTTGAAAAAAAATTTTAAAGTTTACAAAAAAAAAAACAAATCAAAAAATTGGAAAAAGCTCTTCGTAGTATCCTACCTTATTATTAAGAATCTCTGTGCCAAATATCAATTGGATCGGTTGAGTAAAACTTGAGATATCATGCACACCGTTTCGCAAAAAGTAGTTTCGAGAAAACGCACTTAAAGTTTTAAAGACTGAACGGAACTAAGCACTAAGTGTGTCACAAAATGTGCTATAAAAATAATTTGAATTTCGAAAAATCCTCTTGAGAACATTTTTTTAAGGAGTTAAGTTATGAGAAAATGCAAAAAAAAATTGATTTTTTCGAATTTCTAAACCATAAGACCCCCTTAAATCAATTCAATTTCCAGGACTCGCAGAAGATGCTCAGTATTCATTGTGATTGGACTAATTACTATGATTGTAGAAATGCATGTTATACAATTTTTGTAAAATGTAAGCAATTTTTGGACATTTTACTTGGTAGTAAGACTTGAGAGCAAGAATTAATTAATCTTTGCATCATATGTAACTATCCTTTTCCCTTTATTATTTATAATAAGACAAGTAATTAAAATTTAATACTGGATTTAGTTAAATTTCCTGACAAATAATTTTATCATTTCAAAAATTATTCTATTTATGTACATAAGCATAGACGAACTACATAGTAAAAACTTTTATTTGAATAGTTTTTATTTTCGGAAATCTATGTATTTGTGGAGCTTGCTGAATGTCATTTTAAAAAAATGGTTTTGACTTAACTTTTAGATTTCATTCATAATCATCGCTCATTTTCAATATTTTAAAAATTTTACTTGTAGCCTTGCTTCTCCTTATATTACTTTCATGTGAAATTGAAACTACTAACCCTCATGATGAAATTGGACATAAGGAATGAGATACGTTTTTCCAAGTAACTTGTATTTTTAGGAACTGCTTTAGATAAAAAATTTAGTTTCTTCAATATATATTAATTTAAGATATCATAACTTAATCACCAATCGATTTTTAAAAGGGATATAAATCTTTATCTGATATCTTAGTCATGTCTAATGAAATGAAAAACTGTATTAATTTAAAATTTAAAAATAACATTAACTTTTTTTCTAGATGATTTACGTAATAAAGTGTTAAATGTTGAAAGAATATTGCCTGCAAAATATCCTCCCAGTCAACGACTCCATTAATTATATGGTTAATGTGTAAGTTGAAATATTATGATAAAATTTTTTAAGTATAAAATGTTACAAAAATTGTATTTTGATGAAGACGAAAATTATTCAAAATTTTTCTTTAAAGTATTTTATCTTGAATATGTAGTTTAATTTCTCGACGATTATTTATTATTATTATTATTTATTAATTAAGTATACATTGAATATGGCCTTGATATTTGTTTCTTTTGTATAGAAATTTCATCAAAGTTTACTGAAAGAAGAAGACTTTTAGAAGAACGCTTTTTCAGATTTATTTGAATATTTTTAATTATGCTATTTTTCAAAATAACTACTTTTTTGTTTTTTTATTTCAGTTAAGATTGTTACAATTTTAATATTACTATTAATATATATTAGCACTGTTCAGTTGCAGCGTTAAGTGATTACTTGTGATCTAATCCATTGATCTGCACCCAATAGTTAAATTGTTAGTTCATATGGCTTAGTTCTTTGTAGTCTCCTAATCTGGTCCGTTAAGTCCAGCAGTTGGATGACTTCCAAATTGGTATGATAATTTAGTACTTTTTCGTGTTTCTTGGCGTTTTTTTTATGCATTATGCAATTCCATATTTGTAAAGCAACGGTAAGCATTGGTTAGCAATCGTAGTAGTTTCTTTTTGGGCTAGTTTGTATGATAGCTCAATTGGATTTGTGAGTACATCCCCAAAGCTGAATACCGTATGTCCATATGGGTTTTACAATTGCTATGTAAATTAATCTTTTACTCCTAAGGTTAAAAGGTGAGTGTTTTCCAATTAACCTGTAAAGTCGTGGTACGTGGTGCTTCCAGTTTAATCTTGAATTAATATGTAGTCCATGGTATTTTGCTGAGTTGGCTTGGGGTATTTGCTCTCCATTTAAATACATGTACAAATTGTTGTTTTTTCTTCGTAATGAGTCAGTTACATGGATTGATTTTGCACTGCTGTTTTTTATTTTCCAATCTGTGGTCCATTGACTAATGCTGTCTAATGTTTGTTGGAGATTTTCATTTGCTTTTGCTTGAGTTATGATCTCTGACAGTATTACAGCATCATCTGCAAAGGTTATCGTAACCATCGTATGCATCTTCTTATGTTGGGATATCTGCCGTATATAAGAGGGATAACAGCCGATCCAATGTGCTACCCTTTGGTATGCCTGCGTTTGTTGAGTAGTAAAAAACTGAAATAACTAAATAACTGACATAAACTGATTTATCCTACATTTTTACTATTACTATTACTATTACGACAAAATGGCAGAATTCTATGTTCAAAAAACAGTTTTGACTTCAAAGGACCATAAAAATATAAAAATGAAGAAATTAATTAAAAAAAGATAATCAGGGAATAAAAACTCCCCCGTAGAAATAACGTTTCTTATTTTAACGCGATGAAAACCGTGTTTTTTCAAACTCTTAAAAATACTGTTTCTTTCATATCATATCCCCTCTTCCCTAAGGAGGATTGTAATTGCTACTTTAAAAGTTATTAGTCATGATGCTTTACAGAAAAATGTAAAGATTTAACCATGGCAAGAAAAATTTAAGTGGAACTTTATGGAGAATAACTAACCACTACCATCATGATGTTTATAGATACACAAGGCTTAAATCAGTGGCAACTTGCAACAAATAATGTTGTATTTAAATATATTGACGTAAAACTAATATATTAATTTTAATATCGTAACTGTAATATCTTAAAATAAAACGCACAATAAAGACTATGCGCGTGAATTTTTACGATAGTAAGAAAATAACATTAAAAATAAGAGTATTGTTTTCTTAGATACAGACTAAATTAAAATAAATAATTATGTTTAAATATTTATTTAATATCTTTAAATACAAAAATTTTTGAATTCGATAAAACAAGTGACTGCTTGATTATGCCCTCGTATACAATACAAAGAACCTCAATTACTCAGATGCTTTAATAATCGAACAATTAATTATCTTTCAATTTAATTGTTAGTAATTTTAGGTATAATATAATGAATGTGATAAACTGACAATGCAATTAGATTGATAAAATGTTTATATGAAAGGAATTTTTGTTTAAATTATTTAAATAAATTGGATAATTAGTTTAATGGAACAATAATTTTCAACTGTTTCTCCTTAATATCCAAAGAGATATGTAAGTAAAAAAAATTTCAAATTAACCATAATTAAAAAACTTTACTTTATTTTTTAAAATATTTCTCATATGATTGAAAAAAGTTGCTTTTAAGTTGAATTTATTTCAATCAATTTTCAGGGCTTTCAGAAGTTTTGAAATTTCTCTTGTAATTGCAGTATTTCTTAGAGTTGCTGAAATGCATGTTCTCTCCAATGGTAAGTATTATTTTAGTTGTTTTGGCTGCTTAGTAACGCTTTAAACACAAACTAAGCAAGTAATATAAAATTATTTTTTTGAAATCAATTTCTTCTTATAATTTCTCATTCTATCCATCTCCTGTATTGCTTCATTATTGCAAGGAGTCTTTCAAATGAGCTTTGAACAGCCTAGCTCTTTAGTTACTATAATTATTTCACACGTCTCAAGGTTACATATGCTAGATTTCTTACCTCAAATTCACTTATAGCATAATTCAAGCGATAAGTTACAACAATAAAAGTCAACTGTCAAAAGTATAATCCTCTGTTTAATGTGTCAGAGTATTTTTAATTTCCTGGTTAGCATTGTGAAAAATATGCATTCCACTTTAAAGACTTATACTGAAATTCGATTCTTACCTCTTTAGAAACTAAAATAATTTAATTTATTCAAAAAACAATCTCCCGTCGTTTTGCACATCTATTAATTCCGTCAAAAGGTTCAGCTTTTCTTTTTCGAAAAAGACATTTTTTTAATCATGGACATTTATATAATATAAAGCATAATGTATTTTTTCTTTTTTTCATTAGATTCAATATAAATAAAGTGCTAGAATGATATATTTCATTAATAAAAAAAATCCAAATCGTAGCCATTAATATTAAAATATTGCATAATATTTTTATATTTAATTTTTCAGACAATAGAAGGAGTACGCAAATAATAAGTACTGCTACACCAGCATCACAAGGTAAGTTATCGAAAATTTTTATTCTCTTTTACATTGTGCCTAAAACTGTAGACATTCAATGTATTTAAAATATTAAATTCTATTTACTGTTTTCATTCGGAACTTTGGAATAAAATACTCATTTGTAAATTTAAAAATTTTAGATGATGTAATTGTAGAAACTTTACACTACTCACAAACAGAGGAAATCATCTGCCAAATTCGTAATTATTTTGGATACATTTGTGATGTCCAAACGGAAATTTTTTCAATCAGTTAAGTTCGAAAAATTTGATTATATCCTAGAAATAAATGATATTATTTTTATTTGTTGTATAAGTTAATACTCTACTAAACCTATCAGCATTTGCTGATGAAATATTATATTTAAAATCACATATTTTTAATTTTATTTCTAACAAAAACCTAAAAATTTTAGGCAAATTTAAAGGAAAGACATTTAATGCATTTGGAAAAGATTGCTTTTATCACTTCTCAAAGCTAGAAAAATGCATAAAGCGTGGTCGATGTGTAAGTAATTAAATTGAAATACTATTGTTAAGCTAATTTCTTTAATTCTTGTTTTTAAAGAAATATTAAGGGTTTGATATCTCTTCTTAAATTGCTACTATTAGTTCACTATATATATATATATATATATCTTGTTCAGTCGTTATTTAAATACTTTTTTATTCATCCCCTTAAGTTAAAGCTTTAAGTGAATAACACTTGATGTTAAAATAGTTTTTTAGTGTTTTTTTAAAGTACCTGCGTAGCATCTTCATGCCTTCGCATTGAATCTTTTCGAGGCATAAAATCTTTTCATTTGATTTTCAAATAAATTTTATGCTTTAAAAAGAGTTTAAGCAGTTTTTAATAAAAATTTTCATCAGCAAACAGTAGCTTCACAGGTAAAATGCAAGGATTTCAGTATTTCTCAAGTTAAGTTGAAGAATGCGAGCTCAATTCTTGCGAAAATCAATAATTTTTTGATAAATTAAATTAAATTTTTTCATATTAACGGACAACATTTCAAAAATATTGTGTCGAAAGTTTAAGTCGATCGGAGTAGAATTACCGAAAAAATGACCATTTGAACATCTTTTGCTCTAGAGTAAGTAGTGAATAAGCAAAAACTTAAAGCATTTTACTGAGACTTGTTATCTTCGAAATCGATGTGCACGATACTCCAAATCTACTCAAGCGATTGTTTTGAAATTTTGCACAATACTTCTTTACATGTTCCACCAGGTAATGACGAGACCTTTTTTTTAACAAAAATTATCAATTTTATAGGACCAAATAGGTCGATTTTTTAAGTGAAAATCGGTAATTGGACTTCCAAAGGCTACCAAAAGTATAAAATTAAGAAAAGAGCTAGAACTACCTATATCGCCAAAAAAATCTTGAAAACATGCCTTTTTCAGAGCAAATTAACTGAACTCCCCCCCCCCCCCCCCCCCTTAAGTTGTCGTTAAATCCAAATAATTTTCAACAATGTGTTAGCACTTGTGGGTAACCTAAGTAGGAATTCACTTTAAAATAAATTATTTTATATTACTTGTTTTCGCATAAAATATGAAAATTCTCAAATCAAACTTAAATTTTTCCTTAAGAACTCTAATCTTCCTTAGTCTACTTAAAAAAGTACTTTCTGCTCTACTTATATCCTAAGAATTTTTAATCCCTGTTTTTCGAAAATTTATTATTGTTTGATTTATATTATTAAAACCTACCTAAAGACTTTTAATTCCTGCAACACATGTTTTTTTAAAGAATTCAGATGTTATGCCAAATTATCAAATCACGCGATGATTTGCAAACCTTCAAAATAAGTTAAATATCTTAATTCTTGATGTATATATTTTATATAAAATAAATATTGTGTTAATATTTTTTAATTTTTTCAATATTTTCATTTCTTTCATATGAAAACATCACCAAAGCCTATCGCTGAACAAAAACTACTGGAGGGTTGCTTTAAAGAGTCTAATTAAAAGTTTTTTGATTATATTTTCTTTTAAGTAAATGAATTAAAGGGATTTGTCTTAACTTTTTTGTCTAAATATAGTGTAAAAAATAAAGTTTTATGTACAAAAATAACTCTAAAATTGACTTTGATTTAAAAAGAGTAGTAAAGGATTATAAAAGAAAAATTTCATAGCAGTATACAACAAATTAGTGCTTTATGAAATCAATATTTAAAGAACTTTTGATGCAAACACAATTTGATGTATTGAAATATTTAAAACTTTCAAATTTCCTAGCACCAACATAAATTATTACTGAAAAGCTTTAAAAGTTTTTTTTCTAAATTATTGAAAAAAAAAACAATGTTACATAAGTGTAGTGTCTGGTCTTTAAGTCAAAAAAGCTGCACGAAGTAAGAAATTACCAAAATCGTTATATTCTGATCTTCATTGTGAAAATGACTATCAAAATTAGTAATAAAAAGTTAGCACAATGCTTCATTTTTTGATCTACTTTTTTTTAATTTTCAAGCTCAACACTTTTATTTTTATTTTCTCAGTTTTCAAAGCAAACAAAGCTAACTTTTCTACCAGCAAATAACCTCTTTTACTTGATCCTTCAAAGATATGAACCATGTATTATGGTCTCATAATAAATGTTAATGTGTTATTTTTTTTACAACGGTTTGCGTAAGAATTTAGTTTTATTAGTTTAGTATTTTTTTTTTTATTATTTTCGTGTAAATGTTTTGTACATACTTTCTATAAGGTGCATAAATGCATAATCAGGGAGGCCATATAATTCCTTTTATAGTAAAAATAATATTATTTTCTACCAAACGGATTTAAAATATTAAGTTTAGAAATAAAATGCAATCAAACAGAGCATATGATCTTAAAATGAATGAGTTCCATGTATGTAAAAACAAGCTTAAAAAATAAAACATAAAATAATGCTTAATATAAAAAATATTACAGTTTAGTCTTTCAAAGATTCAGAAAACTGAACTTTTAATTAAATTATTTATAATTTTACTTATAACACGCACACAAAAACGCTGCAATAATATGGATGAAGTCATTGTAATGAAACAATTGAAAGACTTTATGATTAAATAGTTTTCAAAATTTTAGTAATTAACTTCCTGAAGACATAGAGTACTTCTTCACATCTGAAAATCAAGGTAATAATATATTGAATTTGAATTTGAAAAACATATTTATTGATTAGCTTAGGTCTATAACAACTTACATATTAAAAGGTACAAAAATACTAGAAAAAAACCTTATAATATAACTTAATAATTAACTCCGCAAATCTTAAAAACAAAATTTTTTTTTTTTGCAAGTTTTTAATAATATATTGAAACTATATTATTAGAGAAAGAAAGTAAAACGAAAATATTTAAGCCCTTAGGATAGGTAATATACTTACATCTTATTTACCAAGTCTTACAAATTATCAACAGTGGTCAAGTTTTAGACTTTCCTTTAATTTTCAAGAAGATGATAAATAAATTATTGTGCTCTAAAAATATTTCTAAAGCTAATTTGAATATAAAAAATACAAAATATAATTTTTTGAGATACATATATTAAAGGATTAAATTTTACAAGAAATATTAAGACAGCCAAATGCTATCAAAAGTAAATTTTTTTTCAATAAAAATAACGACTTTGAAAAGATGTAAAATACTTATACAAATTCAAGAAATTGATATTCCATGTTTTATTTATAAAAACCTTTATTAAATACATTCAAAATGTTTATAACAAAATTTGTGTGCTTGTTCAATGTTAATTAAACAGATAGAATTTAATCAAAATTTTCAAAATTCTTTTATATTAATTTAATCTAAGTAGAATCAATGTTTTCTTTTCTTGAAATATTTGGAGTAAATTGATAAGATAAATTGAACATACTTTTATGTTTTTTGAAATACCTGAAAAAATTTGGTCCCAAATTTTAATAAACCACTTTATAAATTTTCTTTGAAAGGTTAAGTTAAGTTTAATACTAAAAATATAGTTACAATGTAAGTATTTTCAAGATATTTTTCTTCCAATAAAAGATGGTTTTGAGTAAGATATTTTCAGAATTTTATTTCATAAATAAACTAATCCTTATTAAAGTGATGTCTAAAAACTTCCGCTGAATCAAAATTCAATTTTAAATATATTAAGTAGAATCCCTAAAAGAATTTAAATTAAAACCTGGGAATAGATAAATTATGCTTAAATTTTAATGAGACTTTTTCAAATGAATTTTTATATGCTATATTGAATTATTTTTGGCTTCAAATTTCCGGCTTTTTATCAAAAATTGAAGTATGCTAATTAAAAAGTTAAATTATATAGATCTGTGACTATAGTTCATAAGTTTTATGAGTTTATTTTATGTTGAAATTAAAAGAGATATTCATTTTTGATAGAAATTCATTTTTTTACCCTAGTCTCGGATTTTTGCAGAAAATATACATATTTGGGTAATTATGGAAATTTAAATATTCGAAGTGTATGAATTATCACACACGTTGCTAAAATTTCTATGAAATAAATAACAAAAAAATTTCCAAAGCAAATGAATAATAATTCTGCTTGCTTTTAAAAATTTGAACTATTATTTTTTCACTTTAAAGAAATCCACATAAGATGAATACAAAACTAATAGAATAATATCAGCTTAGTGTATTACATATAATTAAAAAACTATTGTTAATATTTTAAGAACATTAGTGATATTTTTCTTTGTTTTAATTTTTATTAATTAATTAAATTTTAAATTTTAGGATTTCCAACAGATGTTCAATACTTCTTACAATTTTATCACTTGCATTAGAAGTAGAAATGCACACAATATCAAAAGGTATAAAATTAAAATTTGAATAAAAATCAACATATTTTTTTTTTGTTTTGCTTAAAATTCGTTCAAGTTTATAGTTAGCTAAAAAGATAATAATAGTAAAAGAGACACGACAAGAGAAATTTAATGGTTTTTCTTACTTATAGTGCGAAGATACAGTCATCGCTAGGATTGTGATATGCTTTGTATTTGTAGGTTTTGTGATGGAAGCCATAGATAGCTAGTTCTTGATTTGCTAAAAAACGCTTTTGCCAGCAATTGCATTCGTGTCATAAAAATTGGGCCAGATTCAATTCAAATTGAGCTATTCAGTTTGAGATTCTTTAGAGTAATTTTTGTTAATTACTATTTAACTATATCTTTTAATACATCGAAGATTGCTCTTGGACAAAACTCCCTTTGTTTTTCTAATTTTTTCCAATCAGATAACTGACTCAAGGATGGATAAATTTTTATTAGCTAGAATATTACGTACTAGCTTGTTTTCTGATGTTTCTATATGTGTTAGTTATTTTAGCTATTCTACAACTATTTTAAGGTCTATAATGTTGAAAGTTTCCAAGTAATCGATGGAAAAACAAAGCAATTTCACTTTTGGCTCCCATATTGAGTATTTTTTTTGCATTTAGGATAACTTTTGCTATCGGAAGTATGTATATCAGAATTTTTTCTTTTTGACTTCAGCTCGAATTAGTGCTTTTTGTAAATTTCATATTTAAAGGCTTGTTATAATTTTTCTTAGTATATGTATGTGTATTATATGTTCCTGTTTGTGGAACCAATAATTTCAATCTCAAAGAGCAAATTTTATCAGTCTTTTTTTTCAATATTTTAAATATAATCTAAAACAAATTTAATCATGGATTCTTTAACAACAAAAAAACGCATTTTGATAATAAGAAATAAAGTGGTTGTGAGAATAATTTCTATTAAATTTTATTTATGTTCATATTTAAAAGCTTATAGCAGAAAACTTTAACCATGATTGAATCTGCCATTACTTTAACTTGAAAAAGTGAATACTTCTGAATTTTTTTTTATAATTTTGAATCAAAGTATTAAAGGTTAAGAAAAGTATTATTTATTAATTATATTTTGAAGAACTATAATTTTTTTAGGTAAGCTTAATACACAAGGAATGGAAAACATGAATACAACTCCGTCTTTATCACCCAGAGGTAAGTTAGCATGCAAAATAATAGTAAAAACTTAATCTTTTCTTTAAAGTTCTTAATTTTACAAGACAAAACTTTCGATACCTTTCCAACCACAAAGCTCAACTGACAAAGAAGTCTGGTAAAATCGAACTCATTAACTTTCTTATTACTTAGTTTAGATTAGTTTATTGGAAATAAACAAATTCGTAATTTTTCTTTATCAGTTGACACTTTCCGTAAAAATATGTAAGCTACACTCAAGGCTTGTCACTAAAAATACAATTTTCCAAATAGCTCTTTGCCTTGAATTGCATACTGCATATTTTGATAACTTTCACAAAACCTCAAAAAAAAATTGCATAACATAAGTGAACCGATTGTTTGATATCATCAACAGCTCCTTCAGTATTGATTTGATGTACCTCCATAACTATTTTCTCTTTCAAATTTTTATCGCTTTCATTGACGATCAACGTAAATATCATCATTAACATCTTCACAATCTTTTATGAGATGCTTGTACCATTTACTTTTAATTAGAGCAAACTCGTAAACGCTAAATTCTCAAAAGGTAATTTCATACATTTGAGTTTCAAGAAAATTGATTATTTCAGGCTTTCTTACGAGTCAAAATCAAAAATTTATGAAATCAATAACTTAAAAAAAGTGCTCATAACCTTTTCAAGTTTCAAATAGCTTTTACATACAATAATATATTCTGTTCCTTGGTTGGTTTTCATATGAAAATAAAATCATTCAAATAGTTATACTTAACTGTCATTTAAATTATATTTTAGAAAAAATATTAAAAGTCAATTAATAATTCGTTTTTCAGATATTGTAGTGGTGAAATCTTTAGAAAGAAATGATTCAGTATTATGTGTATTTAGACAAATTGTTGGTTATCCCTGTGAAGAATATATTTTTTCTTCGAGCTCTAAGCGCAAGCCTTCTGTGGTCTTAATGAGTAAGTGTAAAGTTAAAACAAATATTACTAAATTAATATTAATATTAAAATTTAAACTTCGTTCCAACAATATACTAAAAATTAATTTAAACAATTTCCTAGAAAATTACAATCATCTAATACGATTGACACCCTATTCGCTGGAATCTATTGAATTTCACAATTGGAATTCGAATTTTGATTTAATTTATTTTTATATTTATTATATTTAAAAAATATGTGTAGAACTGATGACATTTTCTGCAAAGAAAATAAATATATTCATTATTGTTATTACTACTTGGTCAAGTTGCTATTGATCCGCTGTAATCTTACATTTGGAAAAAGACAAACTATTTCAGTACTAATGACTCGAAATTTCATATTATAAAAACTATGTTAGTTTTTTTTCATGCCATTTATTTTATTTACAAATAAGATTTTATCTTTTAGATGTTTTTTATGGTCCATACCATTAAATCTTTTTTGAAGTGTGGTTATTGTGCTTGATGTTTCCAAATATCCGTAAAAATACAAAAATAATAAATGTAAGTAAGTTTTTTTCCTCCCTGTATTTAGTTTTTTTTTTTTTAATTAAATTTCATTCATTTAGTTTTGACATAATGCGATGTTTGACCAACCAACAACTACTAAGCAATATTATGATATTACGAGAGTAAGTGAGCAGAAAGGCCATTTACCTTTTTTAACATATGTAAAAAATTTAATTTTTGTAAATAAAATCCTGTTTTTTACATCATTGAATTTATTTTATACTAATAAATGCCTTGTTATGTACATGCTGACAAGCTGGAAATTATTGAAGATATTTTCGTAAAAATAAGAGTTATTCAATTATTTGGTTCAAAAATCTTAGGTGTTATCATGTGAAACAACTTAAAGTATAATTAATGCTTTAATATCAGTGAATGTCATCTAAACAAAAATGGCTGTTAGTGTGATAATATAACCATTCTTTTAATTAAATTAAAAAGTTTAAGTTAAACTTATTTTGACAGCTATCTCTATAATTCCAAGATTAATTAAATTAGGCACCAATTGTATAGTTGTCAGCAGATTCCCAAAGATAACATTTTGAAGGGACTAGAATATGTCTTACTCGTGGTGCCCTTGTTGCACAAAGAGGAATTTTGATAAGTTAAATAAAAGAGTATAATAAATTAATTTTAGAAAGAGAAGCCTGCATAGGAAATTCTAGCTATTTTGACTTTAAAGCAAGTTTTTCAATATTATATTAAAATATTTTAATATTAATTTTTTTAACTCTAGCATTATTATTATGGCTTGAAATTTATAAGCAGTATCAAAAAATAAAATTTTTGTTCATATGACATTTAGCTTAATAAAATTATTATTAGGATCTAATTTAAGCCGCCGGTTTCCAATTCACATCTGTTAAAATATTTAATATTCATTTTATATTTAGTAAAAGCCCGTATGAAATTTATATTTATAAAAAATTTTTAAATGATAATTTGACATAAATTGATAAGAATAATCAAATAAAATTGAAATAAAACACTTTTAAAAATTTGGCTCGTAAGTTACATAAAACCACGTACTTCTCTTAGATTTTTATTTAGTGTTTTAACCTGTGACCAATTTTAAATGAAGGACAAAGTTTTCATCAATTTCAAAATGTAAGTAAAAAAAATTAAATTAAAAATTAAACATTTATAAAAATTTTTATGTTATGCTTGAAAAAAACTAAAAACGAATAAAACAATTATTCAAATATTTAACATATAAAAGTGTTTACTTTTTCAATAATTTTGAAAACATTTATTTTTATTAAAACACATTAAAGAGAGTGAAGAAAAATGAACTTTTTTTGAATTTTTTCATACTTGAACATGGATAAAATAAAACCAATGTTTTACATTGAATAATATATATTTATATAAATTGAAAAATGATGAAAAATTGAGTAAAGTCTTTACGAAAAGTATAAAAGATGTTTGAAATAGAAAAACTTTCGCCAAATGTGGTGAAATGTTTTTACACAATCGAGAATAAAAAGACAAGTAAAGTTTTAGAAATCAAGTCAGAAAAATGGAAAAATATTCGTAAATAGTTAATATTATCCTACTGAATAAAGTCTTCAAACTATTAATACTATCTGTCTGTGTTAATTTACTTAAAATTTAAAAAAAAATGATATAAGTTGAAAATACCTTAAATTAAGCTCATATTGTTTTTAAAAGTGTTTTTTTTTAATTCTAGGAATTCTATCGGATATTCAATATTATTTGCATTTATTGCACTGATATCACTCGTAGAAATGCATGTAATATCAGGTAAGAAATATAAAAAACCCGCCAATTCAATTGAAAGTATAAAATTGAAAAAATATTAAAACGAAAACTTTTTCTTTTATCTTTTCATTTCTTATAATAGTTTTTAATAATAAAAAAAGACGAATAAAATTTTGGCAGTGGTTTAAAAATTATTTTACATAAATATTTTTTTTCAATTTAAATTTAATTAAATGATTTTAAAAAATTTCTTATAAATATCTTTGCAGATCAAGACATCACACACCCAAGTGTAACGACCGGTAAGTAATCCCTTGAAAGCTTTATACATTCTCAATAATTCCCAGATTTGGAAATTCATCTTTTTTCGTAAAAATTGTCTTGATCAAGAAAAAGTATTTCTAACTTTTTAATACTGATCGAATTGATCAAGAGAAATATATTTTTTGTTTTAAAATAGATTTAAGTATCAGCGATTATTATTATTCCAATTTATCCACATCTATTTTTAAATGGGTTGAATACTGCTCTGAAATGATTCAGAGGAGAGCAAGTGTGATACCATCTTCACGTCATGTCAGTCATGTTAGGGGTAAATTTTAGTCTCTTATTGACATGCAAAATTTAAAGAACAAAAAAAATATCTACGTTTTTGCAATTCAATATAATTCTGCAATTTTTTAAATTATTTTTATTAATAAAAGTGTAACGTGCTTTTTCAGACAACGTTCTAATTCAACCGAAACCAAAACGTTTAATTTGCAAAATTTTAAGTTATTTAGAGATCAAATGTACTGAGATAAGAATTTCCGATTTTATCGGTAAGTACTAAACACAAACAGAGTACACAAATTTATGGTTTTTTGATAAATTTTTAGATATTGTATTTTTTAGAAATATTTCTTTTTCTTTTCCTTCCTTTAAAAGCTTTTAACTATAAAAATAAATCTACAAATCTTTGACATATATTCTAAATACTCACTATTTTCAATTAAAAAACAAGAAAAAGTTTACGTATATTTTTTGTTCCCTTTTTGTTTTTCTTAATTCACTTAATTCTATTTATTATGTAACATACCCAGGCTTTCTCTGTTGGAACTGGCCAGGAGGATGGTGCCTAGATCACCATCTAGTCATACTTATAATTATTCCTTGAGTTTTAGAGAACGCAAAAATTTTTCATTTTAGAATTTGAAAAATAAACGCCATTGCACATATCTAATATTCACATATTGGGCAGAAATCACATTGTGTTATCTCCCGTTAGGACCATCACAATGCTTTGTTTTAATTAGATATTCGGATACTCCAGTTCTGAATTGATTGTTAATTGATAGCCGTAATATGTAAAAATTTTCTTTAATAAAAATTTCCAACATTTATTAGCAAGAAAGCTCCTCAATTGGTTACGCAAGCTATTCACAGGGACTGTAAGCTTAAGTTTATCAAAAATTCATCTTTTTTTTCCTTTTCGTTTGACTGAACCACTGTAAGTTGTTTACTCAATAATAATAATACAATATTTTATGAAATGTTCGTAACGTTCTTTGAAAAGTACTTTGCAAAAACTCTTTTACCAAATGTGCGTCCGACACCTCTAGAAAAGGGCATTGCAAGGAGTGATAAAATAAAGTTTCGGTATTCTAAATTTTTCAACATAATCTTATTTTTTATTGGTTTTTTGAATTTTTTGCTTTCTCAAAGTGATAGAAAATGAAATTCTGAAAAATTTCGATAATATGTCCATTTTAAAATTGCTGTTAAACTCAAAACAAAAACGCTACATTAACATACAATTTATATAAAACAAATTTTGATCTTAAGATTTTAAGTTTAAGTTAGACTTAAACAAATTTTTTTATTCCGAAATATACACTTTTGGAATAATTTTTGAATACGAATACGTTAAGAGAAATCTGTGTAAGTAAAAAATTTAGCTGAGTATAATATTCTTAATTTGATTTGAATAATTGGTTCAGCCGTTTTTTTAAATTTTATTTTATATTAACTCAGTCCTCAAGAATTTGAAAAATTTGGTAATATAGCAATTTTATATAACTTTACCATTCATATATCTATAATTCCATGACCTTTATACTATTTAATATCAGAAAGAAAGTATCACAATTAAGTCTCACAAAATTAGGTTTATGTATTAAACTTTAAAGTGAAATATATATTTGTATCAATATCGAGATGATTATATCTAGTTATTTCCATGTTCCATTCCGATTTTCAGTTTAAATGCACAATTGCCAATAACTTTTTGTTAGATTCTGGCTATGTGAATAAATTTCATGTTTGGTGTACATATCTAAACAGCTATAAAACCATTTATTTTTATGAATAAAACACTCTAAAGAAAGTAATCCAATTTCTGTCTTTCTATTCACTAGAAATAGATCCAAAAATTTACAATCACTTTATCAACACATTGTCAAGTCTCCAAAAGAAATTTTGTAATTTCTTCCAATATATAAGTATCTGGTATTTCAACCACAATTTCGTACTTTTATTTACAAAAATTATGAAAATTGCATAATAATTAAGAATTTAAATTATTTTTCAATTTCTCTGAGTTAACTTCATTGAACTAGTTGGCAGCATTTTGTGAGCATTTTTTGATCTCTTGTAACTTTGTCAAATATTTATTGATTTGTTTAAAACCGGCCATTTTTAATCAATCAAAAAATATGGATAAATAAAGGAAAATTAACCCAAAAACACGTTTTTTGAGAATATCTTAATAATGTTTCCTTGAATGAAAGAATGATGGTACTTTTGAGATTTAGCGACACAAAATTACTCTAAATCACATGTTTTCGTCGAGCTTAAGAAAAAAAATTAAAAATTTGTGGACTAGTGTTATAGTTTAGACACCCGAATTTTTTATGCTCTTTCGGACGCCCTAAAAATAAAACAATAAATAATTTTACCATAAAATTTTTTGCTCGTTTTTGGAGTATGAAATATTAATAATATTTTAAAAATGGGAACATTTTGGGGGGCTAAGCTATAAAAATATGCAAAAAAAAAGTCGGTTTTTTCGACTGCGCAGCCTATAAAGGTTAAATATTATTTTTTCAATATATATTCCTATGCTATTGTAATAAAGTTGAACCAAATCATGTTTAACGATTCCGAAAACATCATAACAAGAAATAAGTCAATATTATTCATTTCATACTTTAGTTATCATATACCAAGAAACTCTCTCTAGTAGTAACGCTTGAAGCCTTAAAACCTATTTTTTGGATAAAATAAATATTTACCTTTTTAGGTAATGCATCAGTTTCGATAGATACTAATATTGTTATGAATTTGAAGGTAGGAGGCTGAAGAAAAACAAAGTAGGCGAGAGCTGTCAAAAAAGAAGTATATGAGTAACTGCAATTTGGGGTTGCAGCTGAGTTTAGTTTTGGTTTTGAATTCAAAGTTTATAGTTAGGCGTCCTAAGTTTTAGTTAACTTGTACATTATCATTACATAAATCAATTAATCAACTAATAATAAATCAATTAAGATCAAATTGCATTATAATAATGAGGTGGCAACATTTTCATACATTGGCTAGTATAGATTTTTATATTGCGTTACTAAATATTTTGATAGGAAATTTATACTTCAATTATTTAACTTTGATACAGCTGCATTTGGATTTATTGCAAACAGGGATTCCTAAACCTTTCCCATCACCCACTTTACAAGACAAAAGTTTCAGCGTCCCTCTATAATAGTTATACCAAATAATTAAAACATTTTTTTTATAATTTAAAAATTGCAAAAACTAAGCTAATGAGATAATTGAGGCTAGTAAAGTTTTACTTGTTTGTTGATATCGGGCTTCAAATTTGTTAATATCAGTCGTAAATTGCTATGCTCAGTGGTTTTCAGTCCATTCCCTTTCTTGGATAGTAAATTCGTTTATCGAAACATACTTGATTGTGACTCTTACTAGCTTACAAAGACTTACAAAGACTGGTGACAGGAGTAGAATATCCACTATGGCGCCTTGGCTGCCCTAACGCCCACCAAGAAAGGTTTCCGCAACCGCTAAGGAGCAGTATCGCTCCCGTTAGGAATCCCTGATTGGAGTAAACTGGTAGTTGATCTAATTTTGTTAATAGTTTTTTCCTAGAAAGAGCAATATGCTAATATGCTCCATACTTCATTAAAATAAACTGTCCAAATTACTACGCTAGCACTCCTTTTTCTACTGTGAACTCACACAGTTAAATATTCAATGTTATAATCATTGAAAATCTAGTTAAAATTTGAAAACATAAATGACTGATCTGGATTTGGTTTTTGTGGCTCTTTTAAAACTTTCTGCACTCGCTGTGTATAATAATAGTACAAATAAAGTAAAGTACATAGCAAATTACTTTTATACCATTGTACTTGGTTAAAATGCTTTTACCTGTACTATAAAAAACAGTACTAATTAAGCTTGATTTCAATTTTTACTACAAGTATGCTAATAGTATATATACTTGTTAATACATATCTGAAAAATTGATCAGAATACCTTCATTCCGTCTTATTTTTAGTTATTTAATGAAAATCTAATACTTAAATACTAATTTTTTTGTTTTTTATGTTTAATTTTTTCATAATTTTTGACGTCATAAATTCCAAACCTTTATTAAAAAAGGCAGATACAATCACAAATTCAATCACTTTTTTACGCCTTATGAGAAGGTCGTTGAAACAAATTATTATTTTGGCTTTTAGTTAAAATTTGTAGCTTTAATTTTTATATTTCCAATAGACAAGCAAATTAATAGAGATTAAAGGCAAGGTTTCAATGTAATTTTTAAAGATTAAACTAAAAATTTAAAAATATAAACTGTGTAAAAGACAAGCAAAAATATTCTACTACTTTACATTAATTCTGAATAAAGGAAGCTCGGATACTTAAAATAAATACAGATACTTAAAAACTATAGCCTTGCAAAACTATATCTTCAAATATGGAATTGTAAAATGTAAAAGAATCTCTTCAGCTAGTCTATTTATAAAATCATTTCATGGTAGTCGTAGGTACATGCTTCCCATATATAGCCATATCACAAATATCCTGAATTGCTGCTTCACCCTGAACCAAAAGGTTTCCATGTACGAAAGAATAAATTAAAAAGCAGTAATTTTTTTTACTAATTTATCATTTTGGTATTATATTTATATTGATTTCAGAAAAAAGTAGTTGTGTAAAAATATATAAAAAAATCATGAGACTATTTTATTGAAATATAAATATTTTCTTTTACTTTAGATCTCAAACCGAAGAAAACACATGTCTATCAAACTCAAGATTGCTCTGAAACTTTTTATACAATGTTTGAATGCATTAAATATGATATATGTAAATGTCAATTTAAATATTAAAAAATAAACTTTTTCAAAGAATAACAAAGTCTTTTTTATGTATATTTAGCAAAGCTGCCAGAAGTTACTTACTATTTGAATAACATTAAATTAATTTATCTTTTCAGCATTGTAAGTAATTTAAACAACTATTTTATTCTTACATCTACTGTCTTACTTCTAATAGAAAAATCCATATGCTTTTTTAATGCCAGAAGGATACCAATCGAATTTTAGCAACAACAAAAAAATTAAGAATTACATGTTCTTTTTTAAGCAGTCGACTTTGTATTGTTAATAGATATTTTGTACTAAAATATTGTCTTATTATTTTCTGGCATTCTGAAAAAGATTTTTTGTTCTCTTTTGTACATTATAAATGAATTATCTCATACAGAATTATCTGAGAAAAAATACTTAATCGCAACTTATTTCGAAAATCTGCCGATGGTTTATCAAGACCCACAATATCAAACATGGTACCATATGGAAAAGATTAAAAATTGGGGAATCTTAAAAAATCTATAGGAACTTAACTTTTTTCTAAATTCTTGTGTGATTGATTGGTGTCATGAACGGATCAAACTACCTAATTTAAAGGCTTATTTCAAAAAAGGCCATTGAGGAATATAGCTTTTAGTTATAAGAATGCTAAAAAAGTTATTTAAATGCACTAATTTGAGATTTTTACTCCTTTAATCAGATTTAATGCGTAATTTCACTTATTATATGACATCCATTACATCACAGAAAAGTACGAGAAACTTAGAGGCTTCAACCAAGCCAGCTGTAAAAATTGTTATATCTTTTTTGAATTCTAGAAAATATATAAATATTTTCTAAAAATTATTTGAAATTTTTCCCCTGCTTTGTCTTAAAGGTTATTATAAGTATAAAGAAGACATATTATATTTAAAAAAACTGTTATATAGTATATAATTTATTTATATTTGTTTCACTTATTTAATAACTGTTGATATTTATTTACTATTCTATATAATTTTTTACAAGACTTAATATACCAAAACTCTAAAAACAACTTTCTCTCTAATCTTTTAAAACCATCTATTTATATGCAGTTATTCCTTACTCTGCATATTATTTCTGTTACGAAAACTAGGTTACGATGTTACATATAATATTTGTAGCCTAGTTTTCGCAAACAAAATAAATCCGCTGATTGCGAAGGTCGAAACTAAGTTTGTCAATCAGCGAATTTATTTAAAATTAAAATGATAATTATTAAGCAATATTGCAATAACAACAAACAATAAGCAATACTGACTTACTTTATTATAATTATTAAGCAGTATTGACTTACTTTACTAACGATTGCTATTGCTGTTGTGTTAATACTTGATACAGATTCATTGCAGATGTTGGAATCTGCACCACAACATATCTTGACTTGGCCACAAATGATGAAAATTACCGGAATTGAAAAAACAATCTTTTTGGTTTCTTTAAAATAGTCTTATATATGTGAAATATAATTAGGAAAGTATTCAACACATTCCTTCATGAATTTCTCATGTTTCGAAGAAGTTATTGCCTTCAATTCAAATTGCAGATTTTGTTTGACATTTTCAATTACTTTAAAAGGACTTTTTTGGAACTGCAATTTTAGTATGGAACAGGAAAAGTCATACAGTTCAAAATAAGATAAACATGGTGGGTAGTATTAATAATGCTTTTGACTTTGTATTCGGTAACAATTATTCCCCTGTAAGAAGAATGCCTCCTATGTTAGATATAAAAAATTTTGTTAAATAATATTTCTACACTCGAAATATTGCAACAAATGAATTTTCACATAGAAATTTAAGCCGTTACTTAAGTGTGGATTAAGGTTACTATAATTATTTTGTTGATGCTCATGATTCAATTAAGGTTTTATAAAAAGTTTAACAATTTTCTACCCAAAATTAGAAGAACTTTAAATGAAACTCAGCAAAGGAACATTTTCTTCGCCAATTCCCAGGTGTAAGTTTTAATTCCAGAACAATTTAGCCTTCATATTCTAGTTCGAGCAAGAATTTCAAAAGATTGATTACTAAATCTTCAAAGCTGACATATTTGCTGCAAAAAAACATTAATTTATCTAAAAATAAAAATGTGAGTAATAAAAATTACACAAATGAACATTTTTTTCAAAGTTTTTACTTTGGTTTTTTGAAGATTGAAGAAACTTTTAGAATTTTGCCTTAAAAGTTGATTTGCAATTATTGTGCAAAATATTCATGATATTCAATTTTTTGAAGAAAAAAGGATAAGTATAAAACTTCAATTTAAAAAGAAAACGAGCATATATGTTTCATTTTTCTTATGACAAACTGGTTATTTCCTTCTATTGTTAAAATGTGTCACGTATATGAACGCATCTGCTCGATATTACCGGTGACGGTAATAATACGCAATAGATATTCATTCTATTCTATTCTTCCTTGGTTTAAATAAAGAAATTCTTTAAACTTTCAGGAGCTTAACTTAGTCTTACAAAGAAGCCTGGTAAAATTGAAATCATTAACTCATTGAATTGAATGTTATCTAAATAAAAATGTCCGCTATTATAACAAATCAAAATATGTTAAAGTTTATAAATTTTCTGATAGTGTGATAATATAACCATCTTTTTAATTAAACTAAAAAGTTGAAGTTAAACTTATTCTGTCAGTTGTCTGCAGAGTCCCAAGGATAACATTTTAAAAACAGTAGAATATGTCTTACTCGTGGTGCCCCTGATGCAGAAAGAGGAAATTTGATAAGTTATATAAAAGAATGTAATGAAATAATCTTACAGGGAGAAGCCTGCACAGAAAATCCTAGCTATTTTGACTTTAAAGCAAGTTTTTCAATATTATATTAACTCCACTAAATTAAAATACTTTAATATTAATTTTTTCAACTGCTAACATTATTATTATGGCTTGAAATTTTATAAGCATATTAAAAAAGTTTTCATGACATGGAAGTGGAGTGGCATGAATCTACGTAAAATATGACCCATTAAGTGCAATGAGGTCAAATGGCACTGACAAAGAAAAAAGCTAACAGACAGTCAGGTAAACAAAAGCATAGAATAAAAACAAAAAATGGTAAATTACCATTGTTGGTCTAATCCACTTCATGAAAAAAATATTGATGTCAAGAATAAGTTTAATAAAATTTCTATCGAAAGTATCAATAAAATAAATATTTTGTTCATATGACATTTAGCTTTATAAAATTATTAGGATTTAATTTAAGTCACTTGTTTTCAATTAACATCTGTTAAAATATTTAATACTCATTTTATATTTAACAAAAGCCCGTATGAAATTTATATTTATAAAAAATTTCTAAATGCTAATTTGACATAAATTGATGAGAATCATGAAATAAAATTGAAGTAAAATACTTTTAAAAATTTGGCTCATAAATTGCACAAAACCACGTACTTCTCTTAGATTTTTATTTAGTGTTTTAACCTGTGACCAAATTTAATTCAACGACAAATTTTTCATCAATTTCAAAATGTAAGTAAAAAATTAAATTAAAAATTAAACATTGATAAAAATTTTTATGTTATGTTTGAAAAAAACTAAAAACGAATAAAATAATTATTTAAATATTTAACATAAATAACTTTTTTTCGAATTTTTTCACATTTGAACATGCCTAAAATAGAAACAATGACTTACATTGAATAATATATATTCATATAAGTTGAAGAATGATGAAAAATTGAGTAGAATCTTTACGAAAAGTATAAAAGATGTTTGAAATGGAAAAACTTTCGTCAAATGTGGTGAAATGTTTTTACACTATCGAGACTAAAAAGACAAATAAAATCATAGGAAGCAAGTTAAAAAAAATGGATATAGCTGCTTAAAAAAGAAAAATATCCGTAAATATTTGATATTATCCTACTGAATACAGTCCGCAAATTATTCTAATTATGTGTGGATGGATGGCGTGGAAACACAAAATTTATGCGTTAATTAACTTAAAATTAAAATAAAAATTATATAAGTTGAAAATACCTTAAATTAAGCTCATATTGTTTTTAAAAGTGTTTTTTTTTAATTCTAGGAATTCTATCGGATATTCAATATTGTTTGCATTTATTGCACTTATATCACTCGTAGAAATGCATGTAATATCAGGTAAGAAATATAAAAAACCCGCCAATTCAATTGAAAGTATAAAATTGAAAAAATATTAAAACCAAAACTTTTTCTTTTATCTTTTCAATTCTTATAATAGTTTTTTATTTTAAAATAACACTAATAAAATTTTGGCAGTGGTTTAAAATTGATTTCACTAAAATATTTTTTTTCAATTTAAACTTAATTAAATGGCTAAATAACTTTTATGAAAATTGATTTTAAAAAATTTCTTTTAAATATCTTTGCAGATCAAGAAGTAAAAGACCCAAGTGTAACGACCGGTAAGTAATCCTTTGAAAGCTTAATACATTTTCAATAATTCCCAGATTTGGAAATTCAGCTATTTTCGTAAAAGTAGTCTTGATCCAGAAAGAGTATTTCTAACTTTTTAACACTGATCGAGTAGATCGAGAGAAATTTATTTTTTGCTTTAAATTAGATTTTCGTTTCAGTGATTATATTATTCCAATTAATAGATTTATATTTTGCTAGTTTTGTAGGTTCGGTATTTTTACCTAGTTAAATAGCTTGAATACTGCTCCGAATCATCAATTTGTTATTTTTTTGTTCAAAAGAGAGCAAGTGTGATACCATCTTCAAAAACAACTTTTTTCATAAATATGTATACGTGAGTCATGCTGATTTATTATATTTAATATGATAGCTGTAATATTTTTTGATATCTCTAAGCGATCTTGTTTTAATCCATTTTCCTTAAGCATCATCAGTGCTTGTACGAATACATTCGAAGGTAGAAATTAATAGGTATATAATTGATAAGAGTTGACAAATACTGTCTAACAGCTTTTAAAAATTAAAGTGATTAAATGAATTAAAATAGTTTCAAATCAATCATTAGGAAAGTAGTTAGTTCAACACTAAACGTTTTGAATTACTTTTTAGTTAAACAATAACCCATTTTTTAACATTAATTAGTACCACTTCATTGATAAAGTAAGCTTAATGGGAAAGAAAGTCTCCAAGGTTTCCTGTAATATGAAATTTTGTTCCTTAATTCCTTTGACGTTTATTTTCTAGACAACAAATGCTATCAGGATTTCACACAAAAGAAATTCGCTACTACTGCTTCTATTTCTATAAAAATCTTCAAGTCTGTATGAAAGTTATTTACTTAGCTCTTTATATATTTCATAAGAGTGTAAATAGATAAGGATTTCTTATAAAGCATTTATTACAAGTATACATTTTAGTCTACTTAAAATCAAAAAACTGAATTCAGTTGGGATATATTTTATTATATTAAGCTTTCATTATGTTTTATATAGTCGTCATCTAAACAGTTGAAAAATTAAATGAAGCAATTTTCTAATTTTATTTTCTATGTCTCAATTAAAATAAATAAATCAAGCGCATGGGTAGATTCAGGCTCTTTGATTAGATAAATCTTTTGATTTGATAAAGTCATCGACTCAAACAATTGAATGAAGCTTAGAGGACAAATTAATTTCATCTGGAATTTAAAAATATAAAAACTAATTTAATTATAGAAAAATATTAAAGGGACTTTACTTTTTATTATAGAAAACGTAGTAAAAGGAATGGTTTTGCACACATTCCTTTGTAGACTTTTACACGCTTTGGAATAATTACAAAATAGGCAGAAAGGAGTAAGAAGTCTAATTATAATATTCACCTGAATATTTCCAAACTGATTTTTAATTGATCACATTGATCACAACGGAATACTTATTATGTCCATTAATTCAATTTCATGCACACTCATGTTAGGGGGAAATTTTGGTCTCTCATTGACATGTAAAATTCAAAGAACAAAAAAAATATTTACATTATTGCAATTCAATCTAATTTTGCAGTTTTTATAATTATTTGCATTAATAAAAGTGTAACGTGTTTTTTCAGATGACGTTCTAATTCAACCGATTCCAAAAGATTCAATTTGTATAATTTTAAGTTATTTAGGGATCAAATGTACTGAGCTAAGCAGTTCTGATCTTTTCAGTAAGTATTAAGCTTAGAGTACACAAATTTATGGTTTTGTGATAAATTTTTAAATATTGTATTTTTAAAAATTAAGTATTAGAAACATTTCTTTCCCTTTTCCTTCTTTTCAAAGTTTGTCAATATATATTTTATTTCAAATGCAATAAACAGCTTGGTTACGTAAACTACTCACAGGCAATACGAGCTTAAGTGCATCAAAAATTTATCTCTTCTTTTTTGACTGAACCACTGTAGGGTTGCTTACTCAATAATAATAATAGAATATTTTATGAAATGTTCGTAACTTTCCTTGAAAAATATTTTGCAACTGTATGTACTTCCGGACACCTCTAAAAAAGGGCATTGCAGGTAGTGATAAAATAAAGTTTCCCCATTCTTAATTTTTTAACATAATCATATTTTTTATTGTTTATTGAATTTTTTACTTTCTCAAAGTTCAATTTGATTTCATTTTAAAAGATTTAAACTAAAATTTATCAAACCATCAAACTCTAAATTTAAATGGTAAAATAATATACCATATTACTTTATTGCAGGTTTTTAAATAATATTATTTTCATTTAATGCAGATCTGAATTGTGATAAACCACAAATGTTCAAAACTATGAGATGTACCAATAAAATTTATCCTGCGTATAATTGTCTCAAACGTGGTATATGTTAATAATATTATTTGAATAATTAATATTTTGAAATTGAATACTTGTTTTTATAAAAATGAAAACCTTTAAAATTCTTTTTGTAGGGAACTGCTTTTCTATAATATTAGTGTTGAAGCTTACTAATATCTTTTTGATATTTAGCTAGTGACAACCCCTTTGAATCTCTTGTACTTTGTAAAAGGTGAAAAATTACAAACAGCATTAAATTTCAAAGGAATTAATTTTAATTGTTTTCTAAATGTATTTAAAAGCTTATTGTTTTATAAAGTAAATTGATTTCCCTAATAAATTAGCTTGTTTATCTTTGACATGCGCTAATATATTAATTATATTTTATATTTGCAAAGAGCACATCTGAAATTGGTTTTATAAAATTTGCTTACTAACAAAACAAAATGGACGTTTGACATAACTAAATTGATAAGATCAAATAAGTTAAATTAAAAGCTACTCCCAAAATATTTTCAGCAATTTAACTTACTTGGAATGACACGATACATTTTCCAAAAATATAACTTTATTCTGAATAAGAAATATGTAAGAAATGAACTCAAGATCTATTATATACTTTCGTTTATAAATTTAACTAATAAATAAAATGGTTTAATTGCTAAATATGAAAATTTCTAAAAAACGTTTTATTTTTCTTAATGGTTAATAAGTTTTTTAATTAAAATTCAGTCAAAATAATGTCATTTAGTACTAAATAATAATAACTGACGAATCTGATATGGCATTTAAACTTTTGAATTAAATTACTGTGAAAAACTACACCTCATTCCGGAAGCAATACATATTCTTCCTAGTTTGTTACTTATTTCAAAATTAAGAATTTATTTATTTAACATTGTAAAAACTTGAGAAGCTGTTGTAATAATGCGAGTTCCAGGAAAAGGTAAGAAATTTTTCAAAGTTAGAACATCAAATTCAAGATATTTATTTCAAGTAATTAAAAATTAATTTATTAAGCTTTTCTTATTTCTTTAATCAAAAATTATGAGTTATTTTTATACACCGAAAAATACTAAAACTTTTTTGTTAATTTTATTAGATGAAATATTAAAATTTTTTTCCAATTTAAACTTCTTATATATTTAAGAGAAAGTTATTGAATAAAATTATCATTTCTTTCTGAAATTAGCCTAATTTATACACGTAAAAATTGGTATAAAATGCTGCTGCATTTATTTCGATAGTTTTTTGATAGATTTCCATAGCATGTTTGATTTTGATAGATAGTTTTGATTTACTCTAAGATAATTACAACACTTTAATTCTGAAAACGTAAGCTATGGCTTTCTTTCTCAACTTTGATATATGTATACTAGGGGGAGTGAAAATTAATGTCGCTTTCTTACATTAAATTCAAGCAAATAAATTTTTAATAGTCATGGCCATCTAGTCTAATTTTTTGTAGATTTTATACGAGTAAAGTTTTCTCCTCAAAGGGAAGGGATTTATACCGTGTCGACCAAAATTATATTCGTTTTGGGTAAGTTTTGCTATGACCTTTTTTTTGATCATTACCATTATCCATTTTACTGATCTGAATAATGACAATACTTAGTAAATATAACAATTAAACTATTATTATACTGGCCAGGTTTTAATTGATTATACCGTTATTAATTTCGTATGTACGACTAAATAGAAAAAGCAGTTCTTTGTAATTGCACTAATTTCACATTTGTATAACGGTGTTTAAATAAGAGATAATAACAATTAAGAGCTATTACAATACCAAAATTAATAAAATGCAGCAAGCGGTACGGTATCACAGAGAATTCAATAGACCTGCGACGCACGCTATTTTCAGTATAGGAGGAAATTATCAAAGACGTAGATTGTACATCAGAATAGCTCAAGATTATAGTTTTGGGGCATAATTATGAAGCAATTTTTATATAATGTGGCTTACAACATTTTGATAATAGTTTTTCATATACATGGCTCCATTAGTACTCAGCTTAACAGCTGACACTTTTATTTTCATATGGTTTTTCTTTAATTAACATTGAAAGAAATAAATGCCGAGCATATATATGAAGGCTAATATGTTAATTGAATGTCTTACTTTTAAACTGTCGAAATCGGTGTCCAAAAGTAATTCTAATTTCAAATAATACTCAGTAATACTTTTCCATAAAATTCAAAAGTTAAGGCAATTGAAGATATAATCCTCGATTCAAAGCTTACAGGTTAAAATGCCCTGAGAACTTTTGCGTTGTCTATGTTTCGCTCAAATTTGGACAACTTCTTAGAACTTCTCCTGTCTTCTTTTTTATAACAACAGGCTCTTGAAATTTCTTTGCCAGCTGCTCTTATAGCATTTAATCTTTAATTTTATATGATCTATCATCCTTATTTAAAAGTATTCAATTTGAGAAATCAATAAAATTGTAAAAAATAACATGCTTAATAATTTTCGGAGCCTACTTTTTACTTTTCCATAATATTTTAATGAATTTTAAAACAAGAAACTCATGAATAAAACGAAGTAAGATGAACTGTAGAAATAGACAGATGGTATAAAAATTGACTTAGCAAAGTCTAGACACTTTCAAAGTACAGACCAAATATTTGCATTTCTAAAAATTCCAAGTATTTTAACTTAAATTATTGTTCTGTCAACTTTTTTTAAAACAGATTCTCTACTTATTTCAAGTTAAAATCCATTTCAATATATGAAAATGTTTTTTTACAATCAATACAAAAAAAAAACTTTCAAAGTAGTAAAAGCTCACGCAATGCTAAAAAACTATGTTCAGCAATTAAAAAGCCAAATCAAATTATGTGTTTTCATATTCTTTTAATAATTCAGGCAAATAAGCATGCTCGAAAAATTCTAAAGTTGTAGGAATTCATTTAGTGCTCTCAAAATTGTGTTAAAAGAGTTCATTAGCCCAGCTATAATTCTTCACTCCAATGTTTTGACAACAATGATATCTCAAGAAGACCCACTTTCAATCTCTAGGCAATATTTTCAAGTAAGGAGACAACTCCATATGAAAAAAATTTTTCATGACATGGAAGTGAAGTGGCATGAGTCTACGTACCCATTAGGTGAAATGAGTTCAAATGGCACTAACAAAGGAAAAAGCTAACAGACAGAAAAAACCAGATAAATAAAAGCATAAAATAAAAACAAAAAGTGGTAAATTACCATTGTTGGTCTTAGGTCTAATCCACTTCATAAAAAAAATATTGAAGTCAAGAATAATAACATTAAGTTTAATAAAATTTCTATCAAAAACATAAATATTTTGTTCATATAACATTTAGCTTTATGAAATTATTATTAGGATCTAATTTAAGTCACTTGTTTTCAATTAACATCTGTTAAAATATTTAATATTCATTTTATATTTAGCAAAAGCCCGTATGAAATTTATATTTAAAAAAATTTCTAAATGCTAATTTGACATAAATTGATGAGAATCATGAAATAAAATTGAAGTAAAATACTTTTAAAAATTTGGCTCATAAATTGCACAAAATCACGTACTTCTCTTAGATTTTTATTTAGTGTTTTAACCTGTGACCAAATTTAATTCAACAACAAATTTTTCATCAATTTCAAAATGTAAGTAAAAAATTAAATTAAAAATTAAACATTGATAAAAATTTTTATGTTATGTTTGAAAAAAACTAAAAACGAATAAAATAATTATTTAAATATTTAACATAAATAACTTTTTTTCGAATTTTTTCACATTTGAACATGCCTAAAATAGAAACAATGACTTACATTGAATAATATATATTCATATTAGTTGAAGAATGATGAAAAATTGAGTAGAATCTTTACGAAAAGTATAAAAGATGTTTGAAATAGAAAAACTTTCGTCAAATGTGGTGAAATGTTTTTACACTATCGAGACTAAAAAGACAAATAAAATCATAGGAAGCAAGTTAAAAAAAATGGATATAGCTGCTTAAAAAAGAAAAATATTCGTAAATATTTGATATTATCCTACTGAATACAGTCCGCAAATTATTGTAACTATGTGTGGATGGATGGCGTGGAAACACAAAATTTATGCGTTAATTAACTTAAAATTAAAATAAAAATTATATAAGTTGAAAATACCTTAAAGTAAGCTCATATTGTTTTTAAAAGTGTTTTTTTTTAATTCTAGGAATTCTATCGGATATTCAATATTGTTTGCATTTATTGCACTGATATCACTCGTAGAAATGCATGTAATATCAGGTAAGAAATATAAAAAACCCGCCAATTCAATTGAAAGTATAAAATTGAAAAAATATTAAAACCAAAACTTTTTCTTTTATCTTTTCAATTCTTATAATAGTTTTTTATTTTAAAATAACACTAATAAAATTTTGGCAGTGGTTTAAAAATTATTTTACATAAATATTTTTTTTCAATTTAAATTTAATTAAATGATTTTAAAAAATTTCTTATAAATATCTTTGCAGATCAAGACATCACACACCCAAGTGTAACGACCGGTAAGTAATCCCTTAAAAGCTTTATACATTCTCAATAATTCCCAGATTTGGAAATTCATCTTTTTTCGTAAAAATTGTCTTGATCAAGAAAAAGTATTTCTAACTTTTTAATACTGATCGAGTTGAGCAGGAGAAATATATTTTTTGTTTTAAAATAGATTTAAGTATCAGCGATTATTATTAGTCCAATTTATCCACATCTATTTTTAAATGGGTTGAATACTGCTCTGAATCATCACTTTGTTATTTTTTTGTTCAAAGGAGAGCAAGTGTGGTACCATCTTCACGTCATGTCAGTCATGTTAGGGGTAAATTTTAGTCTCTCATTGACATGTAAAACTTAGGAACAAAAAAAATATTTACATTTTTGCAATTCAATCTTATTGAAAAATTTTTTAATTATTTGTATTAATAAAAGTGTAACGTGCTTTTTCAGATGACGTTCTAATTCAACCAATTCCAAAAGGTTTAGTTTGTATAATTTTAAGTTATTTAGGGATCGAATGTACTGAGATAAGCATTTCTGATCTTTTCAGTAAGTATTAAACTTAGAGTACACAAATTTATGGTTTTATAATAAATTTTTAGATATTGTACTTTTAAAAATAAGGTATTAGAAACATTTCTTTCCCTTTTCCTTCTTTTCAAAATTTGTCAATATATATTTTATTTCAAATGCAATAAACAGCTTGGTTACGTAAACTACTCACAGGCAATACGAGCTTAAGTGCATCAAAAATTTATCTCTTCTTTTTTGACTGAACCACTGTAAGTTGTTTACTCAATAATAGTAATAGAATATTTTATGAAATGTTAGTAACTTTCCTTGAAAAATACTTTGCAACTGTATGTGCTTCCGGACACCTCTAAAAAAGGCATTACTGGGAGTGATAAAATAAAGTTTCGCCATTCTTAATTTTTTAACATAATCATATTTGTTATTGTTTTTTGAATTTTTTACTTTCTCAAAGTGATAGAAAGTGAAATTCTGAAAAATTGCGATAATATGTCCATTTTAAAATTGCTGTTAAACTCAAAACAAAAACGCTACATTAACATACAATTTATATAAAACACATTTTAATCTTAAGATTTTAAGTTTAAGTTAGACTTAAACAAATTTTTTTGATTCCGAAATATACACTTTTGGAATAATTTTTGAATACGAATACGTTAAGAGAAATCTGTGTAAGTAAAAAATTTAGCTGTAATAACAAAATTTTCTAAATTTGATTTATTATGCTACATCCCTTTTTTCCAAAAGAGCAAACTTGTGATTCTTTTGGTACTTCTGCAATACCTTTCCTAATTACATTAGGCCAAAAAATGTTGTTACCTTAGGCTATACAATTGAATAATTTAACAGCGTTATTTGTCCTTTATTTTTCCATTAAAAAATCAAATAATAAAGAGCTATGATCTCCTTAAGGTTATAAAAAAATGCTTTTCTTTTCATAATATAGATGCGAACCGCAGGAATACCAAGCCAAAGAAACTACAACGTTGTTACTTTCACCTACACGGTATGACACATCAATCAATGTGCAGGTTAGTAAAATTAAGTATAAATAAATTTTTTTTACTAAACTTTCTTACATACAATCAATAAAATTTTTCAATATATGGTTTTAAGAGATTTATGCATGGTAATAATTTCTATAGTATCCCTACAAGCATTTATTTTGTCTTGCATATTTTTCTGCTATTTTGATAGTATTCAAATCTTTTTGTATTGAATCCAGAACAATTTGAAGTTGAATTCATATATTTTGGCCCTTTGTGACCTACAATTTGCTATACAGTACATTTTTTATCCCTTTTTATATTCCTACTATTAGCTTGCTCAAAAACTTTCAATTGTTAATCAAATCTTTTCTATTCATCCAATCAAAAATAAATAAATTTTTTTGAGTGAGCAGTGAGTGACAGTTGATGTTAGTATAGTTAGTTCAAATATCAATTCATTAATTATATTTAATAAACTAATTCTTAGTTTTATATGAGAGAAAAACTTCAGAAAACTGAATGCAACGAATTACGAACTCTGAATTCAGAAAAAAGAAAAAACAATCTCAAGTAGGATTATACTTTAAAAAATTTCTTTTTATATTACTTTTTTTATTATATCGAGGAGAAATTTTTATTCGATTAGACAAATAGCGCAGTTTAACAATAATATAATAACTGAAGAACTGCTTAGGTATATATTTTATGGGCTCATTATACACAAAACCGGCATTGTTTAACTAAACTAAAAATTTCTTTTGCAGATTTTAATATCAAAATATTTTTAATGAACTTAATCTTTTTTTTTCATGTGATCTTACCAACGAAGAATGGTGTAATACAAGAATGATTGGATTTCACTTTCCAAAGGACATTACTAAGAATATTGTTATTTTTTGGTATTTCAAAAAAATTAATTTTACTTTAACTTTATAAGCAAAAGTTTTTATTTCGTTTTTACAATATAAGGAAAGAGTTAGTTTGAAATATTATTACCAAAAATATGACTATTAAATAAGGGCTAGATATAGATAGATATATATTTGGTATTTGTTTGTTAGAATTGAGTTCCTTTATATGTGTTGTAATAAATAAGAATAAAGTAAGAATAAATTTTAATTAAAATTTGAAAATAAGTTCAAACATTACAGTTTTAATGGCTGTTGTTATAAGAGTAGTCTGAGTTTGTTGTTATGTACGCCACGAAGTTCTTTTTCAATTTTTTTTTTAGAATTTACATCATTGTCAACTCTTATGGCCTCATATGGGCCCATCCGTATTGGTGAAAGCTTGTTTTTTTTTGCCGCATTTTGTAGTAATACTTGGTGAGCATTTTTGCATTTCGGCTTTTACGTAAGCACATAATCTTCAAAGTTATACATTGGTTCCGGTTTCTTTGTGAGGTTGCTGGGTGGGTTTTGAAAACCGTACAATACATAAATGGGGGAGTATTTACTACTCATGTGAGGTATGTGATTATATGCTAGAGCGGCTTGTCCTAGCCAATCATCCCATTCTGATGGATTATCGTTCACAATGCTCCTTGAATATTCTATCAAACGGTCTGTGGAACCTTTCTAAGCTGCCATTGGACTGTGGATGGAAGCTGCTAATTTCCAATAGTTTTTTTCCGTTGAACATAATTATTATTAATGTTCTTTATTCACGTATTCCTTTAATAACAATTACGTGCCTACATTTCAGACAACGCATCGCGACCTTTTTCTCTCAATAGAAATTATGTCTATCTTTTCTTATTTCCAAAAAACCATAGTTAACAACTTAATTCTATCACTTGTATAGATTATACATTGAAATATCAAAATAATAATAACCTGACATTACTTAAACTTTATAATCCAAAATATTTTAATTAATTTTAAGGTCAGAGCCCAAACGACCTCGGCTCTGCCTCCTCTTAAAACCTAACGCCGACTGCCTACCTATTCTCTAGCAAACAGCTTACTTGTTTTTAAATACTGATAAGAGTCCCATTGACAAAAATGCATTGAACAAAGAAGCTGTTCCCATGCAAAATTATTCTTATTAACATTCAAAAGCAAAAAAAAAGCATGAACAGGGTCCGTTACACAGTCATCCCATTCTGATGGGTTATCATCCACAATGCTCCTCAAATATTCTATCAGAAGTATGTGCGCCCTTTTTCAAGTGCCATTGGACTGCGGATGGTAGGCCGTTGTTTAAATTTTCTTGATTTGAAGCAATTTGAACAGTTTTTTTAAAAAAATCACTAGTGAAGTTCGTGCCTTGGTCGGTTATTAATTTCTTTGTTGCAAAAGGGTAGGGGCCCTACAATATTTAGATAGACTTTGTCAAAAGGTTTCTCTGCTCTGTCTGTTATTGTCATGGGCATTTTAAAAGGTTTGTTTATTTTGCTTCTTTTTCATTTAATGCAGCCTTTTTCATATCCTTTGATATCTTTAGACATCTTCTTCCATTTATATAATAATACTGACGAACTCTTTTGTTTGTTTTATGAACTCCAGCATGGCCTCCCAGTGAGGCACCATGATAATGTTTTAATAAGGTGGATATATCTACTAGGTAGATTAGTTCCTCCACTTCTACTTCTGAATCCTGAGATTCTAGGCTACCAAACTAATTCAATGTCAGAATTATCCTCAGAACTTGTTTTATCTATTATAGAATTTTTTGTATCTTTAGGGGCCAAGTTGTCTGAAGCTTAACCATTTTTCTATTTCTTTTGTTTATTTTGTGCACTTAACAAAAGAACATTTTCTCCGCCAACTCCCAGGTGTAGGTTTTAATTCAAGAACAATTTAGTCTTCATATTCTAGTTCGAGCAAGAATTTCAAAAGTCAAAATTTGGCTGATAAAATTATAAAATTATTCTCATACATAGTACCAAGTTCAACATAAATTAATTTCATTTCTTTTTGTTCGTTTATCAGCGTTACTCAAATTCAAATAAATACAGAAATATAATCCCAATGATAAGGAGTTGATTAAATTTCAAAGGGATAAATTGTTTATTTTTTTGAATTCATAAACAATGAATTGATTATAATTTTCATAAAAAAGTTAAAAGCTTTAACCGGCTCTGACGAGTTTCTTTAATTATAAATAATAAAAAATGATATTAAAAATAAACGTTTTGGGAGATTTTTAACCCAATCTTCAAAGCTGACGTGTTTGCAGCAAAAAAACATTAATTTATCTAAAAGTAAAAATGTGAGTAATAAAAATTACACAAATGAACGCTTTTTACAAAGTTTTTACTTTGGGTTTTTGAGCATTGAAGAAATTTTTAGAAATTTACCTTAAAATTAGATTTGTAATTACTGTGCAAAATATTTGGGATATTTAATTCTTAGAAGAAAAAAGAATAAGTATAAAACTTTAATTTAAAAAGAAAGCGAGTATTTATTTTTCATTTTTCTTAATACGAACTGGTTATTTCTTTCTATTGTTAATATATGACACGCATATGAACGCATCTGTTCGATATTACCGGTGACGGTAATAATAAGCGATAGATACTCATTCTATTCTATTCTTCCTTATAGCTTGATTTAAATAATGAAATTCTTTAAACTTTCAGGAGTTTCAAGAACTGTTACATTTTGCTTCTTTTTAATGCTATGCTAACTGTTGTTGAAATGCATGTCCTCATGAATGGTAAGCAAATTACTTAAGCTTTTCATATATAACCAAAATAAATAAATTAAAATCGATTGTTTTATATACATAACTTGACAGATATATTAGATTTAGATTTAGATTTCCATCATAAGTAATACGTGAAAATTGCCTTTCTTGTTTGTCAGCCATATACAACCTACGATGTATCATTTGCGTAGTAGCAGTAATCTCTGAACTCCACTTGAACCAAATACTTTATATTCAAGAAATGATCTGTCATTTTAATTATTTCAATAGCTATATCAGTTTTTGCCGATGTTTTAAAAACTGTGGTTTGTGTGAATCAATCACCTTTGACCTAATCAGAATTAATGCCTTTTTCAACGCCATTTGATTTCACAATATGTTTTTGTTTCAGTGGAATTTCAGATTTCGTATAAATAAAAACCTGCACAAAATTGTTGTAGTGTTAATATTATTTTTAAGCTTATGAGCAAATCTTCAGATAACAAAAAATTATAGGTAAATTTACAATTAAACAATTTTAAGCTTCACATTGTTAATTGCTTATAAACGCCCTCGTTTTGCTTATACAAAAATAGCACTCTAAATGCATCGATCTGAGCAAATATTTTTCAATTTGTAAATATTTTATTTTAATTATTTTTGTGTTGTTAAATGTAATTATTTTTTAGATACCAGACACAAAAGAGAAAATTTGACAACTGAAATACCGCCAAAAATGGGTAAGAAAGTTTTTAAAGAATAATTTACAGTTAAATAAAAATTAACCTGTGATAATAGGATTCAAATGCTTTTATGCATATTTCTTAATTTAGACAAAATTTTATATTTCACAATTATTGCCGTTATACTTCTTTAACATTTTTTATTAAGTCTAAATTGTTAAGTTTGTCCTTCATACTTAAATTCTATTTCTTTTCGATCAAATCCAAATTTGTTTCAAGATATATTAATAACAGAACAAAAGGTTTAGTGCACCAAAATTATATATCACTTTTTAAAAAAATAAAGAAAGGACTACTCACAAATGTGTTCAATTTAAATTTGAAAGTAACGATTATTCAATAATCAACCAAGAAACCCTTGCTAATTTAAAAAACTAAGTTAAAATAAATAAAATTTCGTTTTAGATGATGTGATCAAAGTACCTTTCAAAGAGCCAGAACCCGAAACAGTTTACTGCATACTTGTCACCAGTTTTGGATTTCCTTGTGATGATATACTCGTTCCTACAATAATAAGTTAACAATAATTTCATTTTTTCTTATTCATAAAAATTTCAAATGTATTTCTTTACATGATATGTAGATGCGAACCGCAGGAAAGCCAAGTCAAAAAAAATTCAAACTTGTTATTTTCACTTTAACCAGATTAGAACATGCAGGTTAGTAAAATTAAGCATAAATAAATTTTTTTACTTAATTTTCTTAAATACAATCAATAAAATTTTTCAATATATAATTTTAAGAGATTTTATCTTGCATATTTTTCTGCTATTTTGATAGTATTCAAATCTTTTTGTATTGAATCCAGAACAATTTGAAGTTGAATTCATATATTTTGGCCCTTTGTGACCTACAATTTGCTATACAGTACATTTTTTATCCCTTTTTATATTCCTACTATTAGCTTGCTCAAAAACTTTCAATTGTTAATCAAATCTTTTCTATTCATCCAATCAAAAATAAATAAATTTTTTTGAGTGAGCAGTGAGTGACAGTTGATGTTAGTATAGTTAGTTCAAATATTAATTCATTAATTATATTTAATAAACTAATTCTTAGTTTTATATGAGAGAAAAACTTCAGAAAACTGAATGCAACGAATTACGAACTCTGAATTCAGAAAAAAGAAAAAACAATCTCAAGTAGGAATATACTTTAAAAAATTTCTTTTTATATTACTTGTTTTATTATATCGAGGAGAAATTTTTATTCGATTAGACCAGATTTTGTCCGGCCCGCGGAGAGCTAGCATACTTGAAAGAAAACTCCTTTTAGAAAACATATTTTTTTAGCAAATTAAATTTAATTTACTGAAGTAATCTTTTTTTGTGTTGAATATTTATTAATATGACATCTACATTGATATGGTCATGGGATAACTACTCATAACATTGTTGTAGGTTTTTATATGCTAACTAATTAATTATTGAAATGTATTCATTAACATTTTATACATTTTAAATATAAAAATAACTTATAACAAGCATAATGACATATGAAATACTAATGAGATTTATGTAATTGAGATTTTCCACTGACAATAGTTTGTAGTTGTGGACTAATTTTACTTGTACCAATTATTAAAAGAGATTTAAGATGCTCATCAGTTAATTTAGATCTGTAAACATTTTTTGTGTACTTCATTTTGGAAAAGGTCTTCTCACACAAATAAGTAGTACCAAAAACAGAAAACAGCCCACGAGCAAATTTATGCAAATTATCAAATTGTGTCAGTGGAAGACACTTATAAAATTCCAACAAAGATAAGTTTTGATATTTGTTCTTAATTATATCACTGCACTGTAGATCAATCATTTCCATTTGAAGTTCCGGGGCTAGGGTTTCAATGTCAGTATCAAAAGGATTCTGAAAAATCTTAATTTGATTCGCAATGGCATCAAAGTCCGAAAAAGGAGTATCAAAATTTATTTTCAAAGCACTCAAAGTTTCGATTGCAAAATCGATAGGAAACTCGGTCTCATTGTCAGTGGTGTGGCTGAATATTTCACATGTTTTAAAATGTGAAAAACATTTACTTCGCAGTTGTGATTGAAACAGTATCAATTTCTTCCGAAATGATTTGATATTAGTGTATAAATCAGGAAGATGCTGTTTTTCTCCTTGCAATCTCAAATTCAGTTCGTTCACATGTTTTGTCAAATCAACATAGAATGCTAACTTTCACAGCCATGCGTTGTTTTGCAATTCAGCAAGAGGGCGATGCTTTTCATTCAAAAAAATTTCGATCACTGCTCGAAGTTCAAAAAAGCGCTGAAGGACTTTCCCACAACTAAGCCAACGTACAGCAGTATGGTAAGGTAAGTCATTTTCTCCAATCTCTTCAATAAATTGTACGAATTGTCGGTGATTCAGCCCAAAAGATCTGATAAAATTAACAGTTGATATGACTGGTTTCAGAACTTCAGACATATCCAAACATTTTCCACACAAAGACTGTTGATGAATGATACAATGTAAGACTATTGGTTTTGAACCACCGTCATTTTCTACAGCCTTTGACACAAGAGCGACCACCCCTTTATCTTTCCCACTCATGTTTTTGCCTCCATCAGTTGTTATACATTTCAAGTTTTTCCATCGAAGGTTCTTTTGGTTAATGGCCATTTCAACTCCTTTAAAAATATCTGAACCAGTAGTTGTGCCATGAATACTATACATATCAAGAAGTTCTTCATGCATTTCATAGCTTTTATCTATTCCTCGAATATAAATCAACACCTGAGCAGTATCTGACACATCCGTTGACTCATCCAAGGCCAAAGAAAACCACTCAACATGTCCATTTTTGTTGAACAGGATATATTTTCAGCGATGTCTTCTACCCTTCGAGCCACAATGTTTGCTGACATACTGACAGTTTTTAATAAATTTACCTTTTCGGGGCACATTTCTTCGGCTACTGCGATTATGCATTCTTTGACCATTTCTCCATCGGTGAATGGTTTTCCACGTTTTGCAATTTCAAGAGCCACACGAAAGCTGGCACGAGTTGCAGCCACCAGAACTTTCTCGAACCAACGAGATTATTCTGTTAGTGCCATTAGCGCCATCTGTTAGCGATAGAAGGTACTACCTATTGTTGGACTACCTTGTTTTTTATTATATATCAAAACACCAAAGTTTGTAATGTAATTTTGCTTTTATTTCTTTTTATTAATTTTTGTTTTATTAATTAGTTAAACAATGATGCTTAAAACTTTAACACTACCTTCACTTAACTGAGTAAGAACTAGCTATTTGTTTCTCGAGTTAATATTTAGCTTAAACATAACACAAATCTTTTTATTTATTCTTATTGAAACCAAAAAACAGATTAAATTCTTTCTAACATCACTTTCTTATTCGAACCCTACTATTCTTTCTTTAAAAAACCAAATGAACACTAACTCGTTTAAATTATATTAAAAACTGACTCCTCGTGTCTATTCTAGAATCCCTTAAATACTAATTATTCTTCCGGTAGAATTCTTACAAGAAAAATAATTCTGTTATGAAATCTGGAAATTGCAATAAGTGCAATTTCCAAATTTCATTTTTACGTAACAACTAATTTAAATAATTTAATAATTCTGTTATGAAATCTGGAAATTGCAATAAGTGCAATTTCCAAATTTCATTTTTACGTAACAACTAATTTAAATAATTTAATCTAAACTAGGCCACAAATATTTTGTCAACAAAATATTTGTGACCTTCAATATTTATGGTAAGTACGGAAATTGCATTAAGTGCAATTCCGTGTTTCTAATTAACTAGGTTACTGACAAAATATTTGTAACCTAGTTATTTTATTGAAAATGTTACAAAATATTGATCTTAAAATCTGAGTGTAGATCTTAAGATATATGTACCGTAACACTATTTTTGCTTGTGTCCACCAGATGTCCTGTCACGTTACTCCTCATGGCTCGCTCGGACTCTATGACTGTTCTAGAAATTACAGATAATGACAGAAAAATTAACAATATGCATTGTTGTCGTTTTGCGGACTTTGGTTCGATTTGCAGCCTTTTTTAAACGTGGCGTACTTTTTCGGACTTTTTTTTCATGTAAAAAAAATACTCATTTGTTACTTGAGTATTTGTTACTCGTTAGGAACCAAAGTAACGATTACTGAAGAACAAAGTAATCAATGATTACTTGCTTATTCCATTACTTTTGTAATCAATGATTACTATGGCGATACGATGCGAGTACCCCATTAAAACGGAAACCCATACGATATACGATACGGAAAATACATCAGCTTCCCGGTCGCTGAGGCATCTGGCAGAAATTAAATGAGTATCGTCCCCGTCGCTAGAGGCATAAAATTAAAGCGTTCCCGTCGATAGAGGCATCTGGCAAAAGAGTAATCATATTTTACACCACTAGTGGACTGTTTCAACTTTTTACCACCGGCAACAATGAATGATAATATGGTTTTGGCCCTTGGAATTTTCTGGAGTAATCAATATGGCCCTAAGGCTGGAAAGTTTGGAGACCCCTGGATTAGACAAATAGCGCAGTTTAACAATAATATAATAACTGAAGAACTGCTTAGGTATATATTTTATGGGCTCATTATACACAAAACCGGCATTGTTTAACTAAACTAAAAATTTCTTTTGCAGATTTTAATATCAAAATATTTTTAATGAACTATTTTTTTTTTTTCATGTGATCTTACCAACGAAGAATGGTGTAATACAAGAATGATTGGATTTCACTTTCCAAAGGACATTACTAAAAATATTGCTGTTCTCTGTTATTTCAAAAAATTAATTTTATTTTAACTTTATAAGCAAAAGTTTTTATTTCGTTATCATTTAAAATCAAAATTTTTACAATATAAGGAAAGAGTTAGTTTGAAATATTATGACCAAAAATATGACTATTAAATATTTTAACAATTGTCTTCCATAACACATTTTGCTATAAGATGTTGAACAACATCATCTTATGAATGAACTTAAGCGAGACATTCCACAAAAAAATTACAGAAGGGATGCCACACAAAACTTGCTATATCAAAAAATGTGACACCTTTTATAGATAAGATATAGATTTATGGTAGAATAAAAAAGCGTTCAAATTTACACACTGTTTTAGCCCCTTAGTAGGCAAATCTTCAATGATTTAAGTTTTTCGTTAGTTTAAAATAAAAAATTAAATACTTTGTATAACTTTAACTATCAAACTTTTACTTAGAATTTTTTTATATTTTTAACTTAGAACATTCCCTACATATATATTATGGAAATTTTGAATGCTTTCATATTTCATATTTAAGGGTTTTAATTTAGATTTTTGTAAAGATGTATTATAAGTTTAAAAATGATTTTAATTAAAAACAGTTTGTAACTTAAATTATATTTTAAGATTTTGATTCAAAAATAAAGAATTAAATAAATAAAAATATAAACTATGATTTAATATGTTATAAATAAGGGCTAGATATAGATAGATATATACATATTTGGTATGTGTTTGTTAGAATTGAGTTCCTTTATATGTGTTGTAATAAATAAAAATAAAGCAGGAATAAATTTTAATTAAAATTTGAAAATAAGTTCAAACATTACAGTTTTAATGGCTGTTATAAGAGTAGTCTGAGTTTGTTGTTATGTACGCCACGAAGTTCTTTTTCAATTTTTTTTTTAGAATTTACATCATTGTCAACTCTTATGGCCTCATATGGGCCCATCCGTATTGGTGAAAGTTTGTTTTTTTTTGCCGCATTTTGTATTAATACTTTGTCCCCGACATGAAACTGGCACTTTTGTCATACTATACCTTAAATTTTTTCTTGCTTTTTTCAAATTTTCTTGAGCATTTTTGTGGATATTTTGCATTTTGGCTTTTACGTAAGCACATAATCTTCGAAGTTATACATTGGTTCCGGCTTCTTTGTGAGGTTGCTGGGTGGTTTTTGAAAACCGTACAGTGCATAAATGGGGGAGTATTTACTACTCGTGTGAGGTGTGTGATTATATGCTAGAGCGGCTTGTCCTAGCCAATCATTCCATTCTGATGGATTATCGTCCACAATATTCCTTTAATATTCTATCAAAGGGTCTGTGGGACCTTTCTAAGCTGCCATTGGACTGTGGATGGAAGCTGCTAATTTCCAATAGTTTCTTTCCGTTGAACATAATTATTATTAATGTTCTTTATTCACGTATTCCTTTAATAACAATTACGTGACTACATTTCAGACAACGCATCGCAATTTTTCTTGATTTGAAGCAATTTGCACAGTTTCTTAAATAAGTCACTAATGCCTTAGTCGGTTATTAATTCCTTTGGGATAACGAAGTATTTTAAAATAATATTTTTGTGAAACAATCGGCCACTGTTTCAGCTTCGTAGTTTTTTAACCGGAAACACAAGGGTAAGTAAGGGTAAGGGTAGTAAGGGTAAGGGTAGGTATTGTAGGGTAAGGACCCTACAATATCTAGATACACTTTGTCAAAAGGTTTTTCTGCTCTTAGTGCGTTTTCACTGCCATTGGTATTAAGTATTTAGTACTATTTTGTTACAATTTGTATGGGAAATCTCTAGTCTTTTTCTCGAAAGAACTAATCCAAATCTAGTTCTTTCTTTTAGTACTTTGCGAAAAAACTAGACAAACTCATGGCAGTACGGAGGGGAAATTTTGAGTATTTTATCGAACTTTCTCTTTCGGCAATAGTTTGACAGTGAACAATTGTGCAAGTTAGGTTATTTCAATAATAATAATTGAGTAAATAAAGGTAAGAATTTTTTAAGTTTAATTGTTTTTGTGCTAATTTTTTATTTACTTATTTTACAGAAAACTATGAACGGCCATAAAAGAAACAACGCAAACACTTAAAATCAATGCATCTAATCAAGTATCTTCTGATAACAATATTGGTTTAAGGTTTAAAAACGAAGACACTTTTATGATATTTTTAATTAGTGCTATACTCATCAAACATCCACATCAGATATGATACTATCCATTTATTATTCAAAATGACAAAAAGAAATTAACACAATAACTTTATTGCTTTCATTGACTATAATAATAGTAATGGAAGCGTTAAACAAAAATTGTTTTTATAAAAATATTTAATGTGAGGTAGAGTTTTATTATTGATTTGCTAAATACATTTTATTTGTATTGTATTATACACACATATTCATAACTTTCCTTATTTTTTGAAACAATATATTTTAAATCTTCAATCTTCAAAATAATATTGACTTACAAATATTTTTCTCGGCAATCATTACATTAATGTGCCATGACATTTTATGCAAAATCACTATTAAAATGGTAAAGTAAGTAATAGATGGAAGCGGAAATATCATATCGTAGATGCATCTAGAAAAGTATAAAAATTTAGCTTTAATTTTTCTGAGTAAAAAAAAGTATCCAATTAATTTTTCCAGTTTTCTACAGCTAACTTTGACATAAAAAATGAGCCATAAAGTCCCCCATAATAAAAGCCAAACAATATCAAACTAAGAATTACGGCTCAGTATGACCCATGACAAATAAATATTATGTTAAATTCTTCTTATAAAATAAAAGTTTTATTATAGTCTTTATTTTTGTTTCCTAAATTTTAATTTAACATAAATACAAACAACAAGCAAATTTTTGACAGATGAGAAAAGTACTAAATACTAAAAACTAGCTTCAGTGAAAACGCTTATTTTTTTTTTATATGGAGAAAAAAAGTACTAAATACTAAATACTAATGGCAGTGAAAACGCACTATCTGTCTGTTATTATCATGGGCATTTTAAAAGGTTTGTTTATTTTGCTTCTTTTACATTTAATGCAGCCTTTTTCATATCCTTTGATATCTTTAAACTTCTTATGCCATTTATAATGCTGACGGATTCTTTTGTATGTTTTATGAACTTCAGCATGGCCTCCTAGTGAGGCATATTGTAATGTTTTAATATGGTGGATATATCTACTGGGTCGCTTAGATCCTCCACTTCTAGTTCTTATTCTGAGATTCTTGGTTACAAAACTAATTCAATGTTAGAATTATCCCCTCAGAACTTGTTTTATCTATTATAGAATTTTTTGTATCTTTAGGGGCCAAGTTGTCTGAAGCTTAACCATTTTCCTATTTCTTTTGTTTATTTTGTGCACTTAACAAAAGAACATTTTCTCCGCCAACTCCCAGGTGTAGGTTTTAATTCAAGAACAATTTAGTCTTCATATTCTATTTCGAGCAAGAATTTCAAAAGTCGACATCTGGCAGATAAAATTATAAAATTATTTTCATACATAGTACCAAGTTCAACATAAATTAATTTCATTTCTTTTTGTTCGTTTATCAGCGTTACTCAAATTCAAATAAATACGGAAATATAATCCAAATAGATAAACAGTTAATTAAATTTCAAAGGTATAAATTATTTATTTTTTTGATAGCAGACTACAAAATTTTCAAAATTTAATGAAACTGTGTAAACATCTCTCATTTAATACAATTTCAATTTTATATAATATAAAATATATTTTTATGTATATAGATTTTCCAGTATATTAAAAATTCATAAATTTTAATGTATTGATTAGAATTTTCATCAAAAAGTTAAAAGCTTTAACCAGCTCTGACGGGTTTCTTTAATATAAATGTTATTTAAAATAAACGTTTCGGGAGACAGTTGACTTCAAAGCTGACACGTTTGCAGTACAAAAACATTAATTTATTTAAAGTTAAAATGTGAGTAATAAAAATTACGTAAATGAACGCTTTTTTCAAAGTTTTTACTTTAATTTTTTTGTGCATTGATGAAACTTTTAGTTTGCCTTTAAAATAGATTTTTAATTACTGTGCAAAATATTTGTAAATTTGTGTATTCAATTCTTAGAAGAAAAAAGGATAAGTATAAAACTTTAATTTAAAAAGAAAGCGAGTATTTATTTTTCATTTTTCTTATGACAAACTGGTTATTCCTTTCTATTGTTAATATATGACACGCATCTGTTCGATATTAACGGTGACGGTAATAATAAGCGATAGATACTCATTCTATTCTATTCTTCCTTATAGCTTGATTTAAATAATGAAATTCTTTAAACTTTCAGGAGTTTCAAGAACTGTTACATTTTGCTTCTTTTTAATGCTATGCTAACTGTTGTTGAAATGCATGTCCTCATGAATGGTAAGCAAATTACTTAAGTTTTTCATATATAACCAAAATAAATAAATTAAAATCGATTGTTTTCTATACATAACTTGACAGATATATTAGATTTAGATTTAGATTTCCATCATAAGTAATACGTGAAAATTGCCTTTCACGTTTGTCAGCCATATACAACCTACGATGTATAATTTGCATAGTAGCAGTAATCTCTGAACTCCACTTAAACCAAATACTTTATATTCAAGAAATGATCTATCATTTTAATTATTTCAATAGCTATATCAGTTTTTGCCGATGTTTTAAAAAATTGTGGTTTCTGTGAATCAATCACCCTTGAGCTTATCCGAATTAATGCCTTTTTCAACGCCATTTGATTTCCCAATAGGTTTTAGTTTCAGTGGAATTTTTAGATTTCGTATTAATTCAGGACTGCATGAAATTGTTGAAGTGTTAATATTATTTTGAAGTTAATGAGCAATTCTTCCGATAAAAAAAAATTTTGGGTAAATTTACAATTAAACAATTTCAAGCTTCACATTGTTATTGGTTTATAAACGCCCTCGTTTTGCTTATACAAAAATAGCACTCTAAATGCATCGATCTGAGCAGATATCTTTCAATTTGTAAATATTTTATTTTAATTATTTTTGTGTTGTTAACTGTAATTATTTTTTAGATACCAGATACAAAAGAGAAAATTTGTCAACTGAAATGCCGCCAAAATTGGGTAAGAAAGTTTTAAAGAATAATTAACAGTTAAATGAAAATTAACCTGTGTTGATTGGATTCAAATTTATTTATGCATATTTCTTATTTTAGACAAAATTTTATATTTCACAATTATTGCCGTTATAATTCTTTAAAATTTGGTATTAAGTCTAAATTGTTGAGTTTATCCTTCATACCAAATATCAATGAAGCTGTGACATAACCTTTTCACCAGTAATTCTATTCGATCAAATCTAAATTTGTTTCAAGATATATTAATAACGGAACAAAAGGTTTAGTGCACCAAAATTTGATATAACTTTTTAAAAAAATAAAGAAGGAACTACTCACAAATGTGTTCAAGTTAAATTTGAAAGTAACGATTATTCAATAATCAGCCAAGGAACCCTTGCTAATTTAAAAAACTAAGTTAAAATAAATAAAATTTCATTTTAGATGATGTGATCAAAGAACCTTTCAAACAGCCAGAACCCGAAACAGCTTATTGCATGCTTGTCACCAGTTTTGGATTTCCTTGTGATGATATACTCGTTCCTACAATAATAAGTACAAAATAAATTCTTTTTTTTTATTCATAAAAATTTCAAAAGTATTTCTTTACATATCATAGATGCGAACCGCAGGAAAGCCAAGTCAAAAAAAATTCAAACTTGTTACTTTTACCTAAACCGTATCAAACCGTATCATCAAGCATGCATGTTAGTAAAATTAAGTATAAATAAATTCTTTTCACTATATTTTCTTACATACAATCAATAAAATTTTTCAATATATAGTTTTAAGAGATTTATGCATGGGAATAATTTCTATAGTATCCGTACAAGCATTTATTTTGTCCTGCATATTTCTCTGCAACTGTGGTAGTGTTCAAATCTTTTTGTATTGAATCCCGAACAACTTGAAGTTGAATTCATACATTTTGGCCCTTTGTGACCTACAATTTGCTGTACAGTACATTTTTTATCCCTTTTTTTACTATAAATTTTGTTTGATTAGAAAAGCAGCACAGTTTAACAATAATACAATAACATAAGAACTGCTTAGATATATATTTTATGGGCTCATTATACACAAAAACCTGCATTGTCTAACTAAACTAAAAATTTCTTTTGCAGATTTTAATATCAAAATATTTTTAATGAACTTAAACTTACCAACGAAGAATGGAATAATACAAGGATGATTGGATTGCACTTTCCAAAGGACATTACTAAGAATATTGTTGTTTTTTGTTATTTCAAAAAAATTAATTTTATTTTAACTTTATAAGCAAAAGTTTTTATTTCGTTATCATTTAAAATCAAAATTTTTACAATATAAGGAAAGAGTTAGTTTGAAATATTATGACCAAAAATATGACTATTAAATATTTTAACAATTGTCTTCCATAACACATTTTGCTATAAGATGTTGAACAACATCATCTTATGAATGAACTTAAGCGAGACATTCCACAAAAAAATTACAGAAGGGATGCCACACAAAACTTGCATTATCAAAAAATGTGACACCTTTTATAGATAAGATATAGATTTATGATAGAATAAAAAAGCGTTCAAATTTACACACCGTTTTAGCGCCTTAGTAGGCAACTCTTCAATGATTTAAGTTTTTCGTTAGTTTAAAAAAAAAAATTAAATACTTTGTATAACTTTTTTGTTTTCGGTATTTATATTTAAACTATTTTCGCTTTTTCCATTTTTTTTGTTATAAATTTTTAGCTTTTGTTTTCGGATTTCAAGTTGTTTTATAAACTACTCCAAATTTTTTCACATCAAATATGCTGAGTATTTTAGCTACCTTTGTTTGAGTCATCTAAAAATAAAAACTATTCTCTCTCACTTTATCCATTTTGATAAATTTAAGAGTTTTTTTAATGTGCTAAGTACAGATAATGAGAATCATTAATCACATCCATTAACGATTTATCAATCCTGTAAAGCTACTCACGTACACAGTGTGATAAGCTTTAAGAAATAGTAAAAACTCTACTTGGAACATAAAAAATTTTTTAAAATATTTTGGAGTGTTGTTTTTTTTCTTTAAAACCTTGTAAGTATCGCGAGTCGAAATATTTAACGATGATTTCATACTGAATGTACTGAAAAGTTTGTAACTTTAATACTGATTTTGTACTGGTAGTGTTGAATCGTGACTTATCTAAACCTTTCAGTATGAATTCAGTACGAACCTTTCACATAAGATTATATGTAAAAGATTATACTGATATAAAAAAATAAAGTAGCACGATAAACAGTATGAAATTATTAAACATTTCGACTAGGGTAGTTAGCCTACACTAAAGTCAGGGATTTAAAGTTACAAAATACTCAAATTTTTAGTTATATTATTTAAACATATCTTAATCTTGTTCTGTTGACAGTGTTGTGAAGTTTCTCCATTTCTCGATTCCTTATTCCTTTTTAATTTTTTTATTTAAAATGCTTGCCTTTGAGGGCAAAGTGAAAAGTGGCTAAGGAGCCACTATTCTTGCGAAAAACAGCAAAATTCTAAACCGGTAGAAAACCGATAATCTTCTGAGAAAAACATAAAAATCCCGTTCCTTAAAATAAGAGAACTTAAGCTAGTTGCCTTGTAGGGCAGACTGGAAAGTGGCTAAGAAATTTAATTAAAGTACTATTAAATTCTCCCCCTAACGTTGTCTGATTACTGTTTTTTTATTCAAAAATTTTGGTGCTCATTTAAAGTAAATAAGCTTTTCAATAACAATTCCGCCATTTTGTAACTGGAAAATACCTTTAATGTAAAAAAAAATTCTAAAACTCAAAGCTGGGGGGAGGTATTTTTTATGTAAAAAGTGTGTACCAAGTTTGAAATGAATCGGTAATGAACTTTTTGAATGGCAGTGATCACCAGCTTTGGCCAACGCGTTTAAACATTTTTAAAGTTTATTTAAGGCTTTTGTTACCTGGTTTTAATTACCTGATAGCTTTGACAGTTTTGCTTGGATCGACTTCAAATTCTGAGATTATATTTTTGAAATATTAAACTATAGGATATTTTTTCTAGCACAAGTTCAATTGCATTGTTCTACTTCCTTCAAAGAGACAAAATTCTTTTCTGCAATTTTTTTGTTTACGTCCATAATTTTCTCTTTAAAATTTAATTCAATTTCTAATTAATAAGTATTAGTGTTATATTGCATACCATTGCCATTGGACAATATGGCCGATTCTTTCAAATTTAATTTTTTAAGGAAATTAAATTTTCTGTGAATAATATCAAGCCATAAATGCCCAAAATGTATATAGTTAATTGTTTTTTTGTTAATTTATTTATTTTTATTTTTTTTCTCCTATTTCTTACTACTATTATTTTTTTCTACTGAGAATGGTCCATCAGGCTATTTTTTAAAAAAGGATAATTAAAATTTAAATTTAAATTCTGTTATATTGGACGGTCATTCGTGGTCAAAGCCACACCCCTATGGTGACCGAATGACACGCACAATTCACCAGTTGCTTTGGCTGTGACAGGGTTGCGAGCTTGCTATGCGCGGCTATAGCGGTAGAGCGTAGGGGTGGGTCTTGTCACAGCAACTGGGTAACACATCTCGCAAAAAGGGGGAACTGCATCAGCAGTAGACGGAGCGCACGGCTCAAAAAAAACACCGCGTCCAAGGGGGGGGGGGGGAAGACAACAAAAAGGAAGAAATTAATGAGGGAATGGGCCATTGCTACATCCCTCTCAACCTAAAAAGAGAAGCTCTTTAGGCCGTACACTAGATGGTGGGGCCGCAAAACCTGAAAAAAAAATCGGGATAAGGAGATAGGTGGATCAGGACATCTCAAACAATATGATTTTTAATTAAACATTATTACTTTGTTTATTATTCACAAAAAAAATATGCTAACCTATAATAGACATATATGTATATATTTATTTGAATACAAAAAAAAAATGCTATTCATTAAAAAAAATATATATATAACCTCAGACAAAATGCAGAAAACCAACAAATTTATTCCATTAAACAAAATTAAGTAAACCTTAGTCTAGGATTAAGTAAATACAGTTACAATAACCCAAATGGTTATTGATTAGACAAAAAAATTGCAGAATCGTTGCAGAAAACCAAAATATTTTTTTTTCTATTTATAAGTAAACTTTAGAGGAAAAAAAAATAAAGATTCAAAACTTACTTGAGATTTCCTTTTTCTTTGCGGATTGATGGGCCCAGCAACTCCTCAAAAGAAACCTTCGAAAAAAAAATCAATTATGTAAATATTTTTCCTTTCTTCAACCAAACTGCTCCACTGCTGAAATTCCTTAATACTATATAATCTCCTAATATTTGACATATATTGGCATAAATATAATCTACCTATATAAATAATCTCCACTACATTCAAATAACAAAAAAAAACTTGACTTTGATGCTCAATGGATCCACAAGTCCAAACCCTCATGCAATTCGGGGTGATCTTAATACCTATGCTGAAATTCCTTTTATTTCTTCGTCGTACCCGTCAACCGATAGTCCATTATTTCTTTTATCCTTCCCTTTTTCTTTCTTCACAACAGATGTTTTAGATTTCCCGTGTATTATCAAAAAAAAATGAATGACTAGTTCTTCTCAAATATACAACCATATATTATTTAAAATAATTAATGGAACTGACCACCACAAGAAATTTTTCTTTTTTTTTCAGCTTTAAGTTTTTTTTTTTTTTTGTCCTTATATGCGTATTAACACTATGTTCAAAATTATTGTCACTAAATTGTCTATGTATACTCTAAATATCCTTATTCTCACTAAATTTGAATATTCTTATTCTCACTATATTTAATTAATTTTTTTTTTGTTAAAAATATACTTTGTTTTAAAACAAACTTTGAATTAACCTTTTTTTTCCCAGTGTGTTCACACAATCAGCTTCAAATGAGAAAACAACAAAAAAAGTCAGAACTGTTGAAATAAAACTGTTTGTTGTATTTTTTTTTTTTTATTTTTTTTTGTTAATAATGTTAATATGGGCACACAAAAAAAATTATCACTCATTAAATGTTTTTAAATGTTCACTTTTATTTATTGAAATTTATAAGTTTCAATTAATCTCAAAATCATATTTAAAAATGTGGCTTAATTGTATTACTTATTTTTAAATACACCCTTATATATTACTATACATACGCAGGCACATATAGGTGTGTGCGCATGCCAAAAATTAATTAATTAAACCCACACAAAAACTTACTAAATGCTATTTTGTTACTTTTTTGAGCTCTTGTCGCCGACTCACTAACTTGGTGATCTGTCACCAACTCTCTGCTTTCATAACCTGGCCCCAACTGACTTCAACAAAAATGTTTTCGTAACCAATCTGATTGCTAATTCCCTTTTTCCCAATACACCCAAAAAAAAAAAAAAATGAAAAAAAATTCTCACACGCGAGTTACATCTTCAACTTTCCCTCATTCAAATTAAAGATGTGTCCCATAAATTAACTTTTTTATGTTTTCCAGATAAGGACTCTCAAGTGCTTGCATCTTGACCACCCAAATTGACAAAGTGTCCCTTAAATTCTTTCTAAATTTTTTCTTCCAATAGGTTACAATAATACAAACCAAATGTAACCACTTGACATTTGGTCACTTCAAACCCTTAGTTTGATCACCCACTGTGGACCAAATGTATCCACTTGATATTTGGTCACAGTTACTAGTATTACTTGAAGAAAAATAATAAAAAAAAATTTTTTTTTTTTTTTCCCAAATCATAATTAGCGTTTGGTCTAATAATAGACAGGGTTCGTTACAATTCAATATAGTTGAAAGACAATAAATGGTCTTTCGATAGGGTTGTTTTAATGGCTGTTCTTATAAGAATAGTCCGAGTCTGTTGTTATGTACGTTACGAAGTTTTTTCCCAATTTTTATTTTAGAATTTACATCATTGTCAATTTTTATGGCCTCATATGGACCATAATGGTGAAAGCATGCTACGTGCCTTCTATTGTTTTTTTTTTCACTGAATCTCATCGTTTTTTACTTTTCTCTAATACTTTTGTCTATTTTCCTTTTTTCTCTGGCAAATATTATTATATTAGTGTTTTATTCGCGGAAAGAAAATCCAAAAAGCAATTTTAAGGTTTTAAAATGTTCACAGCACAATTTCCACAAGGTAACATAGTTAAAAATATTTAAATACATCAATCAATATGACGATTTGATAACCGCTAAAATGCTCTTTTATCTAACTGTATTAATAACCAATAAACTCACTAATACTGTGTTAAAATTTTTCTGGTGCACATTTCCCAAAAAAAAATAATTTCCAATAGAGTATCTCCGTTGAACATAAAAATTATTAATTTTCTATATTCACGTATTTCTTTAATAACAATAACGTGCTTACACTTCAGACAACGCATCACGACCTTTGTCTTCCCAATAGGAATTATGTCTATCTTTTCTTATATCCTACAAAACCATAATTAATAACTTATGTAACGGACCCCTGTTCCAACAAATTGATTGTTGGCCCCGGAGCAACTTGTTTGTTGCAAAAATACATTTTTGTCAACGGGATTTTTATCAGTTCCCGTTGGCAGAAGTCTAGTTTGTGAACAAGCAAAAGTTGTTTTGCATGGTAAATAAAGTAGTCAGTCGGTGATTGATTTTTGAAGAAGGCAGAGCCCTGCTGATCTGGGACTCTGACCTTACGGTAGTTTATTTTGGGTTATAAGTAGTCAAAAAGAAATTATGAGTCGGGAATCAACTTTTGAAGGAAGAGTGCTCTGAAAATTGGTGGTGATTCTATAGGTTGCATTCCATAAGTAATGTGGGTAATTTTTTTTTAGCTATGTTTAAATGAAATTAACTTTATTGAAATAATGAAAGCAAAAAAACAAATCGATATAAAATCTAAGCGAGTTATTTGATAACGTTTTTTTGAGTGCATAATCATGGATTTGTTAAGGAAAAATGCTTGCTTTCGGTTGTTTTGAGAAAAAAATGGATTAATTAAAGTATAAGGTGTTTTGTGTCAAAGAAGGAAAGAGAATTATAAATAAAAGGTTTTTTTTTTTATTAAAAAGGAAATGATTACAATTATACATATTTTAAATAAATTTAAATCTTGATGTTAACCAGGGTGATATAGCGTACAAAACACATGAACCGTTGGATAAGACAAAGGACGAAAGGCAACAGACCTTTTAAAGATGATAGTTTTTATAAATTTTAAACTTAAATTTAATTTGATGTTATGAGTATGTTGTATAGGCTCAATTTTGATTGAAAGTTCAGTAATAATAGAAATAATTTATAAATTTGTGTATTAGGACTAATCTGCAAACCTTTAGAAGCGGCGTATGAACTTTTTTTTTGTAATTGCAAGCTTACTGAGATTTTTTTTTTGCCGCACTCATTTCAGTGCAGTGGTTTGTTATATACATATACATATACACTACGGCTCTTCTCTTATAGATAACCGGTTCTATATATTGTTTATAGGCATACGTTTTTGAAGTACATTTCATTCTACCTCGAAAAACTGTAAATACTAGTTTGGGTCCATTTTGTAAAATTTCACTGACTTTTATTGCTAGCAGTAGCACTTTAGAAGTACAAAAACGTGTAAGAACCAAGTTAAGTTATTAAAATGGGTAAAATTAGGAAATTATCTCTGGAAGTGCGCTCTATGATAATAAGTTTACATAAATAAAAAAACAGTAACCGTGAAATTGCTAAGATTTTAAAAATTCCTCGTAGAACAATAGACTATAATGTGAACAAATTTAAAGTAACTAACAGTTTTGCAAATAAAAAACGCTCCGGACGCCCACGCAAGACAACTCTAGCTGAAGATAATTATATAGCATTAAAAAACCAACGCAACCGAAAACTCATGGCACCAGAAATCACAGCTGAATTCAACGCATCTAGGAGAAAAACAGTAAGTACTGCTGCGATCAAAAGGCGTCTAAAAGACGCTGGTCTTTTAGGACGAGTGGCTATAACAAAAACCACTTTTACGATGCCAGAATAAAAAAAATAGATTAAGGTGGGCCCATGATCACAAAAACTGGACACAAGAACAGTGGAAAAACGTTTTATGGAGTGATGAGTCCAAATTTGAGGTGTTTGGTACAAAAAGAAGAATATTTGTGCGAAGAACAGCAGCAGAGCGTATGTCAGATAATTGTATAGTGGCTACAGTGAAACATGGAGGAGGCTCTATAATAGTTTGAGGTTGCTTTGGAAATAATTCAACTGGAGATTTGTTAAAAATAGAGGGAATCCTCACGCAAGATGGCTATAAAAAAATACTTCAGAACAATGTGACCTTTTAAGGCCGCCGATTAATTGAAAGAAACTTTTTATTTCAACATGACAATGATCCAAGCACACTTCAAAGCTTTGCAAGAAATATTTGAAGGACTTAGAGAAAAAAAAAGTGCTAAAAGTTATGATCTGGCCATCCCAGTCTCCTGATTTCAATCCCATAGAGTTGTTATGGGATAAATTAGATAGAGAGGTGAAAAAACAGTGTCCAACTTCCACCAAACATCTCTTGGAAATACTTCAGAAAGAATGGCGTGTAATAAAACCTGATTACATATCAAAGCTGATTAGTAGATTGCCTAAACTGTGCACAGAAGTTATTAAAGCAAAAGGTGGATATGATGATGGTTTTGATGAAACTAAAATTTAAGTAAAATTCTACCCTTTTTTTGTAATTTATATTAGCTTAAAATACGTAATAAAATTAATAAAAAAAAATTTTTGTTTTGATTCAATTTTTATATATATCACCTAACATAGGTGGGCAAATACTTATGAGCGGTACCAAAAGTGGAAATAAAAAAGATTTTTTTTTATGGACTCATAAGCCAAGGACCTTGAAGAAAGCAATAACTGGAAAACGAGGAAATTGATGATTTTAGCTTGATTGCATAAAAGCAAGTTATTTTCCCACAAAAATAGCATGCAATCTGGTGCAATGGTCAACACGAAATAATATTGGGTTTTTCTTTCTCCTTTTTTTTCGTTATGTTAGTGAATATATTTCAGTCGTGGCAGGGAGTTTTGACCTAATTAAGATAGTTATGGTTAAAAAATTTATTAGGAAATAAGAATTTAATTAATTCCAATATTTTATACAATCTGAGTAATACTCAAAATAATTTGTTAAAAATTTTTGTTTTATTTTTGTTGATAATAATATTTTTTTATATAGTAAATAAATGTAAGTATATAATAGTTTAACAAAAAAAAAAGAAGAAAATATACGGTATCTTGAAGTAATTTTTTTGAAGAGAAAAGGTAGCATATATTTTGGAGGGGTTGCTGGGCCCAACAAACCTGGAGCAAAATAAAAGGGCTGAGTAAGCAAAACTTAGTTTTGTTAACAATTTGCTGATTTCTTTATCTTGTTTTTTTTATTTTTTTTTCTTTTAAATTTTTATATGTATGATTTCTGAAATTTAAAAGGTAACATTTTTTTTTATTATAATTATTTTTGTATACAAAATGGTAAATGTATACTGTGGTAAAACATGGCATATTTTTTTTATTCAATTCCATTTTCTTTATTGGATAAGTTGGCTTTTATATTATTTTTTTTACATTATATACTTATGTCATTTTTTTACCTTATTATTTAGAAAATTATTAAGTTTGTCTAGCTTATAGTATTATACGTGGGTTTCTTCTTCTAATTCAATTTGTTTGGATGTAATAAAAAAAAATATATATAATTTGTGAATAAATTTTCCAGGTCAACCGGCCCAATCATAAGATGGACTTATCATAAGAGGCGCTTATCTCCTTTGTCTCGAGTCCTTTCTTTTCTCTCCTGTTTAGTTTTTTTTCTGATTCTGCGATATGCAATCCCCTGTTATTTTCAAGCCAAGCGCTCATTTCTGTGAAAATTCCTTTTCAGTAGCGAGATTTTGGTTCAGTTTGTTGTCGGCAAGAACCGCCCCTTTAATTCTACCGTTATAGCCCGGCTAGCGAGCTCAGTACGACTGCCGAAGACATGACACCTGAAATATCGTGACTATGGTTGGTCCTCAGGGGTATGGAACCCTGAAAAAGTCATATGGTCACGTAACACTTAATTCAATAACTTGTATAGATTATACATTGCAATATCAAAATAATAATAGCCTGACATTACTTAAACTTTATAATCCCAAATATTTTAATTAATTTTAAGGTCAGAGCCCAAACAACCTGGGCTCTGCCTCCTCTTAAAACCTAACGCCGACTACCTACCTATTCTCTAGCAAACAACTTTTTTGTTTTCAAATACTATTAGGGGTCCCATTGACACAAATGCATTTTTGAAACAAACAAGCTGTTTCCATGCAAAATTATTCTTATTAATATTCAAAAGCAAAAAAAAGCATGAACGGGGTCCATTACATAGTCATTCCATTCTGATGGGTTATCGTCCACAATGCTCCTTAAATATTCTATCAGAAGTATGTGCGCCCTTTTTTAACTGCCATTGGACTGCGGATGGTAGGTCGTTGTTTTAATTTGCTTAATTCGACTTTATCAAAAGTTTTTTCTGCTCTGTCTGTTATTATCATGGGCATTTTAGAAGGTTTGTTTATTTTGCTTCTTTTACATTTAATGCAGCCTTTCTCATATCCTTTGATATCTTTAAACTTCTTATGCCGTTTATAATGCTGACAAATTCTTTTGTATGTTTTATGAACTCCAGCATGGCCTCCGAGTGAGGCACAAGGTAATGTTTTAATATGGTGGATGTATCTACTGAGTCGATTAGTTCTTCCACTTCTAGTTCTGAATCCTGAGATTCTAGGCTACCAAACTAATTCAATGTCAGAACTATCCTCAGAGCTTGTTTTATCTACTCGTATTATAGAATTTTTTGTATCTTCAGGGGCAAGTTCTCTGAAGCTGAATCATTTTCCTATTTCTTTAGTTTATTTTGTGCACTTAGCAAAAGAACATTTTTTCCGCCAATTCCCAGGTGTAGGTTTTAATTAAGGTGTAGGTGTAGGTTTAATTTAGTCTTCATATTCTAGTTCGAGCAAAAATTTCAAAAGTCGACATCTGGCAGATAAAATTATAAAATTATTTTCATACATAGTACCAAGTTCAACATAAATTAATTTCATTTCTTTTTGTTCGTTTATCAGCGTTACTCAAATTCAAATAAATACAGAAATATAATCCCAATAGATAAACAGTTAATTAAATTTCAAAGGTATAAATTATTTATTTTTTTGATAGCAGAATACAAAATTTTCAAAATTTAATGAAACTATGTAAACATCTCTCATTTAATACAATTTCAATTTTATATAATATAAAATATATTTTTATGTATATAGATTTTCCAGTATATTAAAAATTCATAAATTTTAATGTATTGATTAGAATTTTCACCAAATAGTTAAAAGCTTTAACCGGCTCTGACGAGTTTCTTTAATATAAATGTTATTTAAAATAAACGTTTCGGGAGATAGTTGACTTCAAAGCTGACACGTTTTCAGTACAAAAACATTAATTTATTTAAAGTTAAAATGTGAGTAATAAAAATTACGTAAATTAACGCTTTTCTCAAAGTTTTTACTTTAGTTTTTTGTGCATTGAAGAAACTTCTAGAAATTTGCCTTTAAAATAGATTTTTAATTACTGTGCAAAATATTTGTAAATTTATGTATTCAATTCTTAGATGAAAAAAGGATAGGTATAAAACTTCAATTTAAAAAGAAAGCGAGTATTTATTTTTCATTTTTCTTAATACGAACTGGTTATTTCTTTCTATTGTTAATATATGACACGCATCTGTTCGATATTACCGGGGACGGTAATAATAAGCGATAGATACTCATTATATTCTATTCTTCGTTATGGCTTGATTGAATAATGAAATTCTTTAAACTTTCAGGAGTTTCAAGAACTGTTACATTTTGCTTCTTTTTAATGCTATGCTAACTGTTGTTGGAGTGCATGTCCTCATGAATGGTAAGCAAATTACTTAAGTTTTTCATATATAACCAAAATAAATAAATTAAAATCGATTGTTTTATATACATAACTTGACAGATATATTAGATTTAGATTTCCATCATAATACGTGAAATATACGTGAAATATACGTGAAATACGTGAAAATTGCCTTTCACGTTTGTCAGCCATATGTAACGTGACCATTTATTTTTTGACTCAAAACGGGGCATTGGTTTATTTAGGTTAATTAACAGGTAGTCAATGAAAAAGAAGCACTTTTTTAAAGTTATTTATTCAGAAAAAGTCAGTTAGCTTACAGGTTACGAAATAAAAAATATATTGTATATACCCGAAACGTTTAGTTATATTTATATTTATCAGAGGAACAAATTTGCTTTAATATAGCTGGTGATGATTCTAAGTAAGAATGAAACTCTTGGCACGTTTTTTTTATATTCACCTAAATTATCAACATTGCCTTTAGAACTGAAATTTGTAGCTGGGTCTTCTCAGATGGCCACAATTTGTTCATCATAGAAAATACTCTTTCTACTGGAGCATTTGTAGCAAGCAAATATAAAATATATTCAATTAAAATAGAAAAGTTTTCATGCTGAAGATTGTTGGCTTGAAAGTGTTTGAATACTTCCACCCAACGAGTTTCTGTGGAAACATTTAGATTATTCCATTCGGTTACTTTCTGCAATGTAATGTACTTACAAATTAACGAAAATTCGTCAAAACTTTTGCATCTTTATTACAGTCAATATATTCCTTTTCAGTTAATACATCCAGAGATTTTTGAACGTCTTCCCATGTGGGTACCTCTTTTAAATCTGCCCAATAAAATATCTCCATTTCTTAGGTAAGAAAGCAAGTCCGCTGTAGCCGCCTCTCAGGCACCATCCTATTCTTTACCTCAACCTAAACGGCGCTTCTCATGCGCCACTATTATGAATATTGCGACATTGCTATAAATGCTAAGCCACTAATAATAATATGTACCACGCATTGTAAGTTTTTGTGCTTAGTGCGAGATTAGTCCAGTAAACAGATATCAAGTGATCAAGTCCATCACTTGAATTGCAAACTTATCAAAATATTTTACTATTTTCATAAAAATGGAATCAATGAACGAAATTAGTAGCAGTGAAGATGAGTTTGATTTTACAATGTTTAGATCGATTGATAATGTTCTAAATGAAAATGGTAAGCTATGCTGTTATGCTAAAAGGAAAGAAAAAATATTGTAGAGTATGTAGATTAGATTTCGTATAAATTAAGGACTGTACAAAATTGTTGTAGTGTTAATATTATTTTCAAATTTATGAAAAAAATTTTGGGTAAATTTACAATTAAACAATTTCAAGCTTCACATTGTTAATGGTTTATAAACGCCCTCGTTTTGCTTATACAAAAATAGCACTCTAAATGCATCGATTTGAGCAGATATCTTTCAATTTGTAAATATTTTATTTTAATTATTTTTGTGTTGTTAAATGTAATTATTTTTTAGATACCAGATACAAAAGAGAAAATTTGACAACTGAAATGCCGCCAAAAATGGGTAAGAAAGTTTTTAAAGAATAATTTACAGTTAAATAAAAATTAACCTGTGCTAATTGGATTCAAATGCATTTATGCATATTTCTTATTTTAGACAAAGTTTTATATTTCACAATTATTGCCGTTATACTTCTTTAAAATGTGGTATTAAGTCTAAATTGTTGAGTTTATCCTTCATACCAAATATCAATGAAGCTGTGACATAACCTTTTAACCAGTAACTCTATTCGATCAAGTCTAAATTTGTTTCAAGATATATTAATAACGGAACAAAAGGTTTAGTGCACCAAAATTTGATATCACTTTTTAAAAAAATAAAGAAAGAACTACTCACAAATGTGTTCAATTTAAATTTGAAAGTAACGATTATTCAATAATCAGCCAAGGAACCCTTGCTAATTTAAAAAACTAAGTTAAAATAAATAAAATTTCATTTTAGATGATGTGATCAAACTACCTTTCAAAGAGCCAGAACCCGAAACAGTTTATTGCATACTTGTCACCAGTTTTGGATTTCCTTGTGATGATATACGTGTTCCTACAATAATAAGTAAAAAATAAATAACTTTTTTTTTATTCATAAAAAATTTAAATTTTTTCCTTTACATGATATATAGATCCGAACCGCAGGAAAGTCAAGTCCAAAAGAATTCGAACTTGTTACTACCTAAGCCGTAATATATATCAAACATGCATGTTAGTAAAATTAAGCATCAAAAACTTTTTTTGCTATATTTTCTTACATACAATCAATAAAATTTTTCAATATATAATTTTAAGAGATTTATGCATGGTAATAATTTCTATAGTATCCCAACAAGAATTTATTTATTCTTGAATATTTTTCTGCTATTGTGATAGTATTCATTTGTATTGAATTCAGAACAATTTTAAGCAGAATTCATATATTTGGCCCTTCGTGTTGCCATACAGTACATTTTTGGTCCCTTCCATTTATTATAACGAGGAAAAATGTTTATTCGCGTAGAAAAATAGCGCAATTTAACAATAACATAATAACTGAAGAACTGATTAGATATATATTTTATGGGCTCATTATACACAAAAACCTGCATTGTCTAACTAAACTAAAAATTTCTCTTACAGATTTTAATATCAAAATATTTTTAATGAACTTAATCTTTTTTTTTCATGTGATCTTACCAACGAAGAATGGAATAATACAAGGAAGATTGGATTTCACTTTCCAAAGGACATTACTAAAAATATTGGTGTTTTTTGTTATTTCAAAAAAATTAATTTTATTTTAACTTTATAGATAAGATATAGATTTATGATAGAATAAAAAAGCATTCAAATTTACACACCATTTTAGCCCCTTAGTAGGCAAATCTTTAAGTCTTTGATTTCTTTGATTTAAGTTCTTCGTTAGTTTAAAATAAAAAATTAAATACTTTGTATAACTTTTTTGTTTTCGGTATTTATATTTAAATTATTTTCACTTTTTCCAGTTTTTTTGTTATAAATTTTTAGTTTTTGTTTTCGGATTTCAAGTTGTTTTATAAACTACTCAAAATTCTTTCACATCACATATGCTTAGTATTTTAGCCAGCTTTGTTTGAGTCATCTAAAAATGAAAACTATTCTCTCTCACTTTATCCGTTTTAATAAATTTAAGAGTTTTTTCAATGTGCTAAGTACAGAAAATGAGAATCATTAATCACATCCTTTAATATTGTCAAGGATTTATCAATCCTGTAAAGCTACTCATGTACACAGTATGATAAGCTTTAAGAAATAGTAAAAACTCTACTTGGAACATAAAATATTTTTTAGAATATTTTGGAGCGTTGCTTTTTTCCTTTAAAACCTTTTAAGTATTAAGCCATCTTAGTACTACGTCTTTTAAGTAGAACTTTTATCAGTAAAATCAGGGATTTAAAGTGAGTTATCCACAAGAACTTACGTGATATTTTTATTCTTCTCCGAGGTCTGATGGGCCCGGCAAACTCCCCTGAAAGGAAAATATTTTTTTTCTACTCAACGTTCTCTGCGTTTTTTCTCTTTCTGTGTATAATATATATATATATATACATATATATACTAGGAGGCTTCGCCCCCTGCTCGCTTCACTCACCAACCCCCACCCCTTTTTGATATTGCTGTGCATACGGAGTTTTATTCATGATAGGCTGCAAAATTGCAAGCACGTCATTTCTTTTTACCTGTTTAGCTCACTCAAACATAGCCTCACCATCGTCATATATATAAATTTGAACAAAATCAGGATTTTCAGATTCTAGAGACGTTGCCTTGACATAGGCTGCACCGACAATTCGCATCGTGTATGGCCCTACACCTTTTAGATCAACATTCTCGGCATTGAAATAAACAAAGGCAAACAAATTAAAACTCGAATATTTTCACGAAAATGTTTATTTATTTCTTCATCTCCATGCATTTATTTTTTAAAAATTTCTGGATATTTATCATTAAGAGGCAATACAATTTTACCTTTATGACAACACGAATTTTTCGATCGAGACATCTCGTTCTCAAATGTAAGAGCTTTGCAATATGCTCGCACTCTTGTGTCATATCGCCTAAATCCAAATATTCTACTTTTTGCTCTGACTCATACAATCCTAACATCAATTTTTGCTTCTTGGCTTTAACATTTCTATACGAATCTAAAACGGGGTATTCACTATATTTCTGAATCAATGATTCGGCTCTCTCAGCCCATATAAAGTATCATTAATTTGTCATTTGTGAGTAAAATATTCAACGTGTTGGATATTTTCTCTCTTATTCGTGCTTTCCACATACTTTAAATGGGAACTAAGAGCCGAATCATTGATTCGGAAATATTATATTCCTTCTACCCATTCTTCTTCTCTTAACACTTTGACTGCTAAGCAAAAATTGCTAATGTTCACCACGGGGCCAAAAATTTTTAAGTTAAAAATATTTCATTTTCCACAAAACTTAGCTCATAGAATCGAGAGAATATATATATTTTCACAAACCACGTATACCTAACACATCGTAGGGGGCCCAACAATCAAACTTCAATACGATTGTCATGTAACTGATATCGTTTTTGAATCCCACGGCCTACTGTGTTCAAACATCATGGCAGCCAAAATTTTAAATATAGTACGTCAAAAAACTTTTTTATATAATAAATAGATATATTCATATTAAAAAAGTGTCAAACAATTTAGCTTTATTAAAATTTGACCTTAAAAATATTCACTATTTCTATTTCTTGAAGGCTAATATTTGATTAAACAGTCAAATATGTTGATCAACTTCAAAACCATGTAAATTATTAGCATCCCCTTGTAGACGCATAAATAAACCAGCATAATTTATATCAGCTGATGAATCGGCTTGTTGCTTCACGCGCTACATCGCGTGCTACATATTATTATATTAGTGTTTTATTCGCGGAAAGAAAATCCAAAAAAACAATTTTAAGGTTTTAAAATGTTCACAGCACAATTTCCACAAGGTAACATAGTTAAAAGTATTCAAATACATCAATCAATATGGCGATTTGATAACCGCTAAAATGCTCTTTTATCTAACTGTATTAATAACCAATAAACTCACTAATACTGTGTTAAAATTTTTCTGTTGCACATTTCCCCAAAAAAAATTATTTTCCAATATTTTATCTCCGTTGAACATAATAATTATTAATTTTCTTTATTCACGTATCCCTTTAATAACAATTACGTGCTTACACTTAAGACAACGCACCGCGACCCTTTCTTTCAATAGGAATTATGTCTCTCTTTTCTAATATCCTACAAAACCATAATTAATAACTTAATTCAATAACGTGTATAGATTATACATTGAAATATCAAAATAATAATAACCTTGCTTGTTTTCAAATACTGATAAGAGTCCCATCGCCAAAAATGCATTTTTGAAACAAACAAGTTGTTCCCATGCAAAATTATTCTCATTAACATTCAAAGGCAAAAAAAAGCATGAACAGGGTCCATTACACAGTCATCCCATTCTGATGGGTTATCGTCCACAATGCTCCTTAAATATTCCATCATGTGTATGTGTGCCCTTTTCCAACTGCCATTGTACGGCGGATGGTAGGCCGTTGTTTGAATTTTCTTGATTTGAAGCAATTTGCAGTTTTTTAAAAAAATCACTAGTGAAGTTTATGCCCTGGTCGGTTATTAATTTCTTTGGGATAACAAAGTATTTTAAAATAATGTTTTTGTGAAACAATCGGATACTGTTTCAGCTTCGTAGTTTTTTAACGAGAAACAATCAAGAATTTTAGTTAAATCATCTTAATATGTGAGTCTATACTTTTTACCATTGTTGCTCAAGGGTAAGGACCCTGCAATATCTAGATAGACTTTGTCACAAGGTTTCTCTGCTCTGTCTGTTATTGTCTGGGTCTTTTAAAAGGTTTGTTTATTTTGCTTCTTTTACATTTAATGCAGCCTTTCTCATATCCTTTGATATCTTTAAACTTCTTATGCCGTTTATAATGCTGACGGACTCTTTTGTATGTTTTATGAACTCCAGCATGGCCTCCCAGTGAGGCACCATGGTAATGTTTTAATATGGTGGATATATCTACTGAGTCGATTAGTTCTTCCACTTCTAGTTCTGAATCATCCCCAGAACTTGTTTTATCTATTATATCATTTTTTGTATCTTCAGGAGCAAGTTCTCTGAAGCTGAATCAATTTCCCATTTCTTTAGTTTATTATGTGCACTTAGCAAAATAACTCTTTTTCCGCCAATTCCCAGGTGTAAGTTTTAATTCCGGAACAATTTAGTCTTCATATTCTAGTCCGAGCAAGAATTTCAAAAGTCAAAATTTGGCTGATAAAGTTATAAAATTATTTTCATACATAGTACCAAGTTCAACATAAATTAATTTCATTTCTTTTTGTTCGTTTATCAAATTCAAATAAATACAGAAATATAATCCCAATAGATAAAGAGTTGATTAAATTTCAAAGGGATAAATTGTTTATTTTTTTGAATTCATAAACAATGAATTGATTAGAATTTTCATAAAAAAGTTAAAAGCTTTAACCGGCTCTGACGAGTTTCTTTAATTATAAATGATAAAAAATGATAATAAAAATAAACGTTTTGGGAGATTGTTAACCCAATCTTCAAAGCTGACGTGTTTGCTGCAAATTAACATTAATTTATCTAAAAGTAAAAATGTGAGTAATAAAAATTACACAAATGAAGCTTTTTTCAAAGTTTTTACTTTGGTTTTTTGTGCATTAAAGAAACTTTTACAAATTTGCCTTAAAATTAGATTTTTAATTACTGTGCAAAATATTTGTGTATTCAAATCTTAGAAGAAAAAAGGATAAGTATAAAACTTCAATTTAAAATGAAAGCGAGTATTTATTTTTCATTTTTCTTATGGCGAAGTGGTTATTTCTTTGCATTGTTAATATATGACATGCATATGAACGCATCTGTTCGATATTACCGGGGACGGTAATAATAAGCGATAGATACTCATTCTATTCTATTGCTCCTTATAGCTTGATTTAAATAATGAAATTCTTTAAACTTTCAGGAGTTTCAAGAACTGTTACATTTTTCTTCTTTTTAATGCTATGCTAACTGTTGTTGAAATGCATGTCCACATGAATGGTAAGCAAATTACTTAAGTTTTTCATATGTATCCAAAATAAATAAATTAAAATCGATTGTTTTCTATACATAACTTGACAGATATATTAGATTTAGATTTAGATTTCCATCATAAGTAATACGTGAAAATTGCCTTTCTTGTTTGTCAGCCATATACAACCTACGATGTATAATTTGCGTAGTAGCAGTAATCTCTGAACTCCACTTGAACCAAATACTTTATATTCAAGAAATGATCTGTCATTTTAATTATTTCAATAGCTATATCAGTTTTTGCCGATGTTTTAAAAAATTGTGGTTTTTGTGAATCAATCACCCTTGACCTTGAATTAATGCCTTTTTCAACGCCGTTTGATTTCAAAATATGTTCTTGTTTCAGTAGAATTTTACTCTTTGTATAAATTAAGGACTGCACAAAGTTGTTGTAGTGTTAATATTATTTTGAAGTTAATGAGCAATTCTTCCGATAAAAAAAAATTTTGGGTAAATTTACAATTAAACAATTTCAAGCTTCACATTGTTATTGGTTTATAAACGCCCTCGTTTTGCTTATACAAAAATAGCACTCTAAATGCATCGATCTGAGCAGATATCTTTCAATTTGTAAATATTTTATTTTAATTATTTTTGTGTTGTTAAATGTAATTATTTTTTAGATACCAGACACAAAAGAGAAAATTTGACAACTGAAATGCCGCCGAAATTGGGTAAGAAAGTTTTTAAAGAATAATTTAGAGTTAAATAACAATTAACCTGTGTTGATTGGATTCAAATTTATTTATGCATATTTCTTATTTTAGACAAAATTTTATATTTCACAATTATTGCCGTTATACTTCTTTAAAATTTGGTATTAAGTCTAAATTGTTAAGTTTATCCTTCATACCAAATATGAATGAAGCCGTAGGATAATCTTTTAACCAGTAATTCTAATCGACCAAATCTAAATTTGTTTCAGGATATATAAATAATGAAACAAAAATGAAAAATTTCAAAGATTTAAGAATTCGTTTAGTGCACCAAAATTTGATATCACTTTTTAAAAAAATAAAGAAAGAACTACTCACAAATGTGTTCAAGTTAAATTTTAAAGTAACGATTTTTCAATAATCAACCAAGAAACCCTTGCTAATTTAAAAAACTAAGTTAAAATAAATAAAATTTCATTTTAGATGATGTGATCAAAATACCTTTCAAAGAGCCGGAACCCGAAACAGCTTATTGCATACTTCTCACCAGTTTTGGATTTCCTTGTGATGATATACGTGTTCCTACAATAATAAGTAAAAAATAAATACCTTTTTTTTAGTCATAAAAATTTCTTTTTTCTTTACATGATATGTAGATCCGAACCGCAGAAAAGCCAAGTCAAAGTGTTACTTTTACCTAAGCCGTATTATACATCAAACATGCATGTTAGTAAAATTAAGCATCAACAATTTTTTTTACTAAATTTTCTTGCATACAAGCAATAAAATTTTTCAATATATAGTTTTAAGAGATTTATGCATGGTAATAATTTCTATAGTATCCCAACAAGCATTTATTTATTCTTGCATATTTTTCTGCTATTGTGATAGTATTCATTTGTATTGAATTCAGAACAATTTTAAGCAGAATTCATATATTTGGCCCTTCGTGTTGCCATACAGTACATTTTTGGTCCCTTCCATTTATTATAACGAGGAAAAATGTTTATTCGCGTAGAAAAATAGCGCAATTTAACAATAACATAATAACTGAAGAACTGATTAGATATATATTTTATGGGCTCATTATACACAAAAACCTGCATTGTCTAACTAAACTAAAAATTTCTCTTACAGATTTTAATATCAAAATATTTTTAATGAACTTAATCTTTTTTTTTCATGTGATCTTACCAACGAAGAATGGAATAATACAAGGAAGATTGGATTTCACTTTCCAAAGGACATTACTAAAAATATTGGTGTTTTTTGTTATTTCAAAAAAATTAATTTTATTTTAACTTTATAGATAAGATATAGATTTATGATAGAATAAAAAAGCATTCAAATTTACACACCATTTTAGCCCCTTAGTAGGCAAATCTTTAAGTCTTTGATTTCTTTGATTTAAGTTCTTCGTTAGTTTAAAATAAAAAATTAAATACTTTGCATAACTTTTTTGTTTTCGGTATTTATATTTAAATTATTTTCACTTTTTCCAGTTTTTTTGTTATAAATTTTTAGGTTTTGTTTTCGGATTTCAAGTTGTTTTATAAACTACTCCAAATTCTTTCACATCACATATGCTTAGTATTTTAGCTACCTTTGTTTGAGTCATCTAAAAATGAAAACTATTCTCTCTCACTTTATCCTTTTTAATAAATTTAAGAGTTTTTTCAATTTGCTAAGTACAGAAAATGAGAATCATTAATCACATCCTTTAATATTGTCAAGGATTTATCAATTCTCTAAAGCTACTCATGTACACAGTATGATAAGCTTTAAGAAATAGTAAAAACTCTACTTGGAACATAAAAAATTTTTTTAAATATTTTGGAGTGTTGTTTTTTCCTTTAAAACCTTTTAAGTATTTAACCATCTTAGTACTACGTTTTTTAAGTAGAACTTTTATCACTAAAGTCAGGGATTTAAAGTGAGTCGACTATTTTGCAGTGATTTATAGAGCAACTGTGATTGATGTTAAACCGGGAAAAGATTGAAATTTTCAGTAATAAAAAAAATTAAAGTATTTCTAGTTTACTTCAGAAATGGAATCTGAGATGTGCTATATTTGTTTTTTGTTTTTTTTTATCCCAATATTTTGCTTCACTCTCTTTCATCATTAGCATGAATTTTTATTTGATATATCTAATTCTAGAATCTATTTTAAACAAAGTTATTAAAGTTCAATACTACTAAAGAAGCAGTCCTCAGTGCAAAAATCTAGTCCTCTTAGAATCTGATCAGGTTAAGGTTTTATGTATTCTTTATACTTCACTTAGCAAGAACTTTAAAAGACTTTATTTACTAATCACTATTATATTGCATTCTATGTTGTAGCTCTTTCATGTCACCTCATGTTTTTATATTCTTACCCCGAGGGAGCTGTCAAAATCACTTTCATGCTACCAGGTGCAGGGCGGGCTTAACCATAAGGCTAAAAAGGCTATAGCCTTAGGCCCTTGCAAATTTACGGCCCTCGATTATGATAATGAATTTTATTTTCTATCAGATTTTATTAAAAAAATTTTCTTAAGTAAAACATTTTATAGGACATTTAATTATGATATCGTTTTCATAATTGAAAAGAGTGAAAAGTATTACGATCGAATTTATTTACTGCTTTATCGGTACTTGCTATAAACAGTGAACTCGCTAGAAATTTGAATGTCGATTATTTCACGATTTTGCTAGCATAAAAAGTAGGAAAAAAAACTATTCAATTATTATTGTTAAATAACATTTATAACAAAAATTTTTGTGTATTTATTCACCTGTTTTCAATGACATAGAAAAAAAATTTTTTCGGCCTTTTTAGAAAGTTAGCCTTCGGCCCAGAAATGCTTAAACCGGCCCTTACCAGGTGTGTTCAGGTGTTCAAAATAATACCCAAATTTTATAATTGTGCTGGTTGGATTCCATGTAGCTTCTTTTTCAAATTTAAAAAGTGTACATATATTTTCTGATATATAATTCGATGAAAAATTATTAAAATTTGTTGTGATTTCTTAGAGATGCATTTTAGTTTGTGAAAAAATATGCATTACACATTCTAATAAAAAATTTAATGATTGCTGGTTAACAGTGACCAGCAAATTTTTTAAAATTACAAAATCTAGGTTACAGACGTTATGTATAAATTTCTAATATAATTCGCGTAAAAGAAAGTATAAGAAGCAGATTTTGTTAGTTAAAGAAGAGTATTTTTACGAGATAGAGTTAAATTTTTATTTTAAATAGAACTAAGAGTAGAAGTAATTTCTGTATTAAGTGTATTGGTTTTTAATTTTTTTGTTCCTCCTTAAAAAAATGTATATTTGAAAAATTGTTTAGAAAAAATTTTAAGAACTTATATCTTTAAATTTATTGCAAAAATAATTTTTAATAAAAATCTTGTCCAAAATTAATGAGGTGAATGTAACAAATAGTAAAGACATCAAATGTCTTTAACAAAAAGGAAAAAACTAATTAAACTAAATATACATCGGTGATCATCACGATATTCTGTAGGTAAGTATATTTTTATTTAAAATTAATAAACACATGAAAGAAGGGGATATAAACCTTATTCTTTTTTTGATTTTTCTTTAATAATTTCCCAGATAATTTAATTTGATAACATTTTTAATTAGATAGCATATCAACATTTTAATTCAACCACAAATCATGAACTAAGAGCATTTCTGGTACTCCTATTATCCTTTAAATGTTTCTTATGTGTAACTAGTACTTTAAATTAAATCCTATTTGTCTCAAATATAACTTCTATAAGCGCATAGAGAGCATAACTTTACAACTATTCTAAATAAAATTATGTTGTTTTAAATACTTCAATTAATTTTATTTTGATAGTTTTTAAGCCTCTTAGTTTTGTTATAATAGCTTTTATGTGGTAACAAAATTCTTGAAATTGAAATTAAATTGCCTAAAAAGTGAAATATATTTAGATATAAATATTTTCCAAATTGTTTGCAACAGTTTCTCTTAATCCTTTTTTATTACAATTTTACAATTAATTTTGTTGATTTTCTTCAACTGAAAATTTTAAATTGGTTTTTTATTTAAGTAGACAACATTTATTTTGCTTTTTGTTATTACTTTCTATGAGTTTAACCAGTGTCCCATTTTTACTTCATTTTCAACTTTCTTAGACAATAAATTTATGTCTTGAATGTTTCCATAAACTTTACAATGAATAATGCTCAAATATAAATTAACATTCTTACGTTTATTGCAGTAATTCTCATTCAACGCTAGGATGACTTCATTTCTTTAACTTATGATTAGTGAGGGTGGCATTGTCTGCAGTAGAATATATATAGCTCATGAGTTAAGTGTGCAAAATATTATCCCATTAACTTTTATTATGGATAGGAAATGGTTGAAATTACACCGTAATAGTAATATAAGAAATTTTTACTTTTCTTCTAAGAGACATGCCATTGCATTACTGATGAGTAAAAGAACAAGCTAAGAGCATACCTTAAGTACTTGAATGTTAAAATAGTTATGTGTAAGAATTTTGTGTTGCTTAGAAAGAAAATTTTGATATTCGAATGATATAATAAAGTCATAATTAGAAAATATAGAGTAGAGATTTAATTTTAATGACTCATAAATATCAAATAAATATAAAATATTTTATTAGAAATAAGTAAATTTAATTGCTAAATGTTCAATTAAAATCTAATACTTTTGAGGCATAAATAAATTAATTATCCTGAAAAGAAATGAACAAAAATAAATATTTAAATATTATATATGTTATGAAATTAAATTTTTTGATTCCTTTTAGAAAAAGACATATTCTAAGGGTTACAACTAGTTTGACCGTCTAAGTATTCCGGCTTTAGTGTGCCGCCACAAAATGCTGGGATTCTAGAAAAATAAAGTTTAAATTTTGCTAAAAAATCTGAGAGTTTTTCGCCTAGAAAAAATTATATTTTTCATCCAATCATAAAACTGTTAAGTTATTGTATGGAGAAACCAATACCAAACATGCTAAAATAAGAATCAAGTCGATCAGATGATTTGTTATCGAGTTACAGCTGCAGCAAATTTGAAAAATGTAGTTTTTATAAGAACGACTTTAAAGACAAAAATATTTATTTTCTGTGAAACTTGTAATGGGCAACAATTTACCAAAATACTTTTAGGTATGTATGTATAAATAAAGAATGACCTATACATACAAATCTCTGTATCTCAAGGTCAGCCATAGTGTCCTCAATTCTATTTTAATTAATTCTGAACCCAAAAGAGCCCAGATAATAGCTCTTATACTGTGGTCAAAAAACGTGCCTTTCTAACTGATGAGCAGCTGCACTTTACAATGATTTAACTCCGAATCAATTTGAGATTTTCACTTTTTTAGAGTACGAGTTATCGAGCAATATAATAAAAATTTAAATTTTGAAAATTTCAACCTAGTTGAGCCTCTTGACCTTTGCATGTTCTTGGTCAAATACATGGATGTTTACTTCTTTAGATTTATAGTCACTACAATAAATAATAAGTAGAGCAAAAACAGAGAAAAATTTGATAACAATTTATTTACTACAGAGCTCCTCATTAAAAGATACTCTGATAATCGTAAGAATAAAAAAAATTAAGTCATTTTATATCTCGCCATGAAATATATTATTTCTGAAGAGTTGAGATGACTCATTTTTGTGTTTGTGTTTCATATTGTGCTTTTTAGCCAGTTTTTGATATAAATCGTTTTTTATCTTTTTTTTGCCTTTTTTCTTAGTATAAAATTTTAAATTTCTGTTGTACTTTAAGAATTTGATTCAATAACAGGTTGAAGGTTTATAATAATTGACAGATTTACTTTGTCTAATTTTATGAAATTATGACGGAAGTCATGCTTTTCCGGAAAATTATTTTAGCTATTTTTCATAGAAGCCAAATGCAAAAAAAAATTTTAATATTTGTTTTATGTAGAGCGGGCTACTAGTTAAGTTTACCTGCTTGACAGTTATTTAGTGATTATTAAAAATCAATTGTTGAATATTTTTAATTTTATTAGATTTAAAACAATTGAATTATAAAACATAATAATAATTTTATTATTTTGATAATATAATTAGTGGTGTTTGGAAAATATACAAAGAAGATCTCTACACCACCACACTAACAATTAAATCTTCAACAACTTGTCGCAAAAAACATATTATTATCGAAAGTAATTTAAATTTTTCCTTTTAAATTTAATATGAAAAACAATATGAATGGTATTAGCAAGAATAGGCAACAAAATCTTATTTAAAGTTTAATAATAAAGAATCAAATACAAGAATTCATTTTTTTACTACTAACAAAATACCAAGACACATGAATAAAAGACATTCCAGTCATTTTACTAATTTTTTGAACTTTCTTTAATTTAGCGATAATGAGAGAAACGGATAAAAAAGTTTCGCGCACACGGACTGAAAATATTTTGTATGTATCTTTGTATCTTACGTTTATGTCTAATTTACTAAAATAATTTATATATATATATATAGATAAATAATTAGCGTAGGACTCTCAGATTATATTTTTTTTAATATTTTTAAGTATTTAAGTAAGCATATTTTCAGACTTAATTTCATCTTCCTTATTCTTCACTCGCAAAATGAAAATTTTGTTTAAATATAACAACCAGGAAGCTCCCAATTTACAAATCATTATTTGACGAGTTGAGTTTGTTGAGCATACGTTATAACATCGTGAGTATTTTTTTATTTAAATAGAATATATAAAAATATAAATAAAAAGAATTAACTATTTTTAATTAAAACAATATGTAGACAGCAGGATATTATATCCTCCAAGGTCTCCATGGTTTTTCCTTATTAACTTTATTTTCTGGTTGCATAGATTGTGCATTACTCTCTTTTGACTCTTTGGGCTGTGGAAAATTTTCTGGTATATTTTCTTTATAACTTTTTCTAGTATTACAATGAGCAATAGGTTGTTTAAAATGATCAATATCCATAGATGTAGAAGTACTTGTAAAATTATACTTGAAAACTTGCTTTTTCTCTTTTTGTAAGCTTTTAAGATGTTTAACTGTCATTTCCAAAATATCAGCTTTTTCTAGTTTTGCTGGTGTAGAATCCTTTAAAACTAAAACTTTTAGCATTTCCAAAGATTTATTAATTCTTTCTCTACGCTGTTTTTCCATAAATGGCTTACGAATTTTTTTTAAATCCATTATTATTGACACAATCTCTCTTAATTCAACAAGATATAAACTGATATAAACGTATACACACTTCACAAGTTAGTAATAAACTGACAAAAATTGAACAATCATTGGGGAATGATATTTTCTAGAAAAAAAAAAAGATAATTTTCAGTATGATTATCATTTCCCATTTATATTCGTTTATATGCTAATTTTCCTTTCAAAAGTAAATGAAATTGTACTAAAGGATGAAAAACAAAAAAAAAATGCACACAAAAAATACAAATTTCCTTGTTATTCCATACTCATATCCTTTAGATACCTTTCATTTTCATGCAAAGAAAAAAGGAATAACCTAAATAGCAGATATTACTTCCTGTCAGTTGAAAACCTGCTGGTGCCCTTTTCTCATTTAACAAAAGGAATTACTTATCCTTAATAAAAGTGAATGCAAGTTCTTATATAAAGAATAAAAAGAGCATTCAGATGATATAAAAAGGACCTTTGCCTGCTCGTGTAAAATTTAAAATTTTTAATACAATAAACAATTTACTGTATATATATATATATATATTTAATGTAATGTCCTGGTTCTGTTCTTGTCTTTAGAAAAATTTATAACAGAAATGTTCAAGTTGACATAGGATAGAGTTATATAAAGTATTTAAAAGGACATATATAACCTGACAATTTTTATTTTCAATAAAAAAAATATATTTTTACTAATTACTAGTAGACCTAAATTAAAGAAAAATAAGTTTTTCTGAGACTTCAAAAGACCTCAAAAGTTTTTTTCAACTAAAAGTAACTTTTTATCTTTATCCATTTTAAATATTGTTTCTTTAGGTTGAATGTTTAAAAATTGAATCATATTTAATTTTAGTGCAAAATTTTTGCTAAAACTTTAAAGTAAAAACTGTACTCCCTTTGGGAATCAGAAAAGGCAATATCAGTTTCTTAGCATTAGCAACTTATAAAATTATTTTATTGAGTTTTATTGATTTAAAAATTTTCCTTGATAAAAGAAAATTTGACATTTTATATTTACTTTCAATATGTTACCAGAAACAATAAAATAAACAATAATAGAAAAAGGAGTACTAAGGAGATTTAATAATTGGATTTAATGTTCTAAAAATCTAATCAAAATACTTTTTATAATGACACAATTGGCTTAGATGGGCTTAAAAGATGTAATAAATTGCTAGAAAAAGTGATTAAGAAACTTCGTGAAATAAAAGATAAATGGTATTTTATACCAAATGTTACCCGAATTAAGGTTTAGAATACGCAGTGGTAAAAACTATTTTTTTTATATAAAAGATAAATAGTATCAATCAAATCATACTTATAAATACTTTGCCTTAAATTACCTTTAAAAATTGGAAAATTTAAAAATATTTAAATATATTTTGTAGAGACCAAATTTCTAGTCAAATATGAATTCATATAAAATAAATAACTTTGAAACAAGCTCATATCATGGAAGCAAATTAAAATTATATTTCTACTTGAGGACTATTTGAAATTGGAAATCCAAAAAATTATATACTTTGTGGATCTGTATTTAAAAGCTTTGATAAAAATGTATTTTTAGCTATATTTTAATTTGGGCTTATGTCAAAATCAACCTAGACACATCTCTATCCTGGATTTTTTTCATAACTATTTTTTATTATAGAAAATGAAAACTTATAATATTCTCTCTGAAAACTAAGAAATCTTACCAAGACTCATATTAGCACAGAGAAACAACTACAACAAAATGTTAAAATACTCGTATTCTCTGTTATATTATTAATTTTATTTAGATTTAATTTACTTGCAAACAATTTTTAAAGAAAAAATTATTATTTACGTGGCCACATCAAAACTTTTAATAATTATTAGCGAAATGAGTGAATCCATAGTATAATCTTATGCCGAATGTTATAATTAAGGGTTTAATTGTCCTTGAAGCATTCTATACATTTGATTTTTACCAAATTTTCATGAAAAGTAGTCCAAATGTTTTAAATCACAAAATTTTGGAGATCAATTACCCACCAAACTGCTACCTTTTTAGAAGGAAGTTCGCAAATTCAGAGTATTACACGCAGACGCCAAGTCAAACCGATACGTGACAAATAAAGAGTTCAGCGAACACCTAAAAATATAAATGGGTAAAGGAAGTTATACATGAATACACCTCTAAACATGGAAAACGACCCCATCATCACCCCAATATAGAAGCTATACTACTGCTGGACACAACAAATCAGATAAGACGGCCGCAACGTATGAAGCCACACGAACTAACCTAATTATAATAATACTAGCACTAATAGAGAACTGATCATAGGATCATAACTCCCATACATGTCATAAGCACTTAAATTAATTATAATAATAAATTAATCATAAAGATTGTAGTAAGCAAAACACTGAAAAAAAACAAATCATTAGAATTTCAAAAAAAATAACATACTGTAAAGTGAAAAATAATGGAGAAAATTATTACATAGTAATAATAATTGAGAGTACATAGTAGAGAGGTGAGCATACCGAATACTAGAAAAAGCATGAATTGTAGAGAATGTGTATTTTGTGAACATCACTAAGATTCAAAGTATTTGTTTGACATATACTATCTTTTTATGCACTTTTCAAGCTGGGTGTCCATTTTACATGCAATCTATACAATTTCAAACTATAGAAAAACTCGGGCCACTGATATTCATATACTTAATTAATTTCTTAATAAACTTAAGACTTTATTTGAATAATTCATCTAACAACAACCAGAAACTTATTATTCTTAAGGGTATGGCGGAAATAGTTAATTTAAATTTGATTAAATTATTTAAATTATTTAAATTATTTTTTTTTAGCGTAGTAGTTTTAGACATGTACGTAATATGTCAAGCAGGCGTTGAAAGTTTACGTGTTTGACATATTACGTACATAAGTTCAGTTAGTGAGTTGAGCAGTTTTTAAAACTTGTTTTAAAATATAAAATATATGTATAATTGTTGATGTCTTAATTTATGTCAAACAGTTTAAAAGTGTTAATAAAAATTTAAATCTTTATTTAAAAAATGTATTATTTATTAGTGAAGCGAAGTGGTATTAAAGTTTCATTGTGGTAAAGTATTTAAACCATTACCACAGGGGTATAGAAAGTTTTGATATTACATTTTGCCTCTATTTACTCTTAAATTACCAAAATTCTTTTATACTTGAAATTTAGATTTTTTTTAACAACATTTTTTATATAAATTTAATTTTAAAAAAATATTCCATTTATTCTTTTATTTTATTTGATCTTCTTTTGTTCTTTGTAGTTTTACAATTAAATTCATGTAACATACATGCCAGCCTTGACATGAGCTTAATTAAATCAAACTAAAAATAATCATAGAAATTGTTAGCACAAAGCATAGTTGTGGTTGCTATAAATTTATCTTGTAATGTTTTTACAATTACAATTTCAAATAGTTATTGCATTTTATAGGATAGCTTTTTAGAAAGTTTTCTTTGTCTTTACTTTCAACTGTAAAATTCTGCATAATTTCAAGTACCAGAAAGTAATTAAAGTAGAAAAGTTGGAATTCTATCAACCATAAGATCTGTTGAGAATTTTAATTAGAATGAATTCACTTCAGCCTTCATTTATGCAAATAAACTAGCATATGTATGGTATTCAAGGAGTCACATGTTCAAAATAAATTTACTCGACCTTAGCTAGAATTCAATTTTATGAATAAAAAGTCCTCGAATTGAATCCTATTCAAATTGAAAGCAATTCAAAATCGTTGAAAAGTTAAATCAAAACCAAACCATTATAGAAAGGCTTTATAGGCTTTATAGAAATGAAAAAAAGAAAACATTTTTTGGTCTTACTTTCTATAAGAGCTTGTTAAAAAAAACGGAACAAATTAAAGAAAAGCATTGACAAATCAATTTTCCAAAACCAATGATTTAAGAAAAATAAACCTAAAAAAAAAACAAAAAACATTGAAAATACCATTTCATTGCTAAAAGAAAGCAAACAAGCAAAATTGGTATGAGATTAGGAGACTAAAATTCTATGCATATTTAATTTAGTTCTTGCTTTTTGTCATAAGATAAGAAATCAAAAGATTTAAGAAAACTTTAAAAAAACCAAAAATTATTTCAAACTCTTTAATTTTTAACCAAATTAAAAAAAAAACTGTCCTTTTGTATGCTTTAGAAGTTATTAACGGATGATGAATTTTACTCACAAGATAAGAGGGTTTTGAAAATAAGTAAGGGGTGGTTTTACGGGTAGTTTCTATCCTCAAATTAGTAAATATATATACCAGGAAAATTAGAATGTACATACCATATACATTATTTTTAAGATGAAAAACAATAACTTGAATCAAAATATTTTAAATGCATACATTAATACTTAAAAGGGAATTTTTTAATAACGGTTATTTCACATACTAACTATAAGTCTTCATTGTGCTACAATATGCCTCGGTATTCAAAAAAATTTTAGAGTTTAGTTCTGGAACACTTTTTCGTAATTGGAATTTCTTTACTTGTGCATAGATGCCAATTGCACTAAAGCATCGAAAAAAACAACAATTAGTTATGCGAAAATTTAAGAAGACATGAGTCCATATTTCAAGTAAAAACATGAAGGTAAATCAACAAATCTTAATTAACTAACTATTCGATAAAATTAATCGAAATATTATTATTCAAAACAGATGATAAGATTTGCATCATTTTGACCACAATTTAAGTTTAATATCATCTCTTTTTTTTTTAAATTAAAATTTTAATAAAGTTTTACGTAATTTTACTTAGAAATAAGTTTATTCAAGAAATGTGTTCTTTAATCAAGGAAATTTATAAGTTTTCCGGAACAAGTTTTGTCTTTTATTGTAATTATTGAAGAGTAAATGAAAATATTCTTCATATCAAAAGTTTTCTTTTTAATTAATTAAAAACTAGAAGTTTAGCCATAATGCAATGATAATAATATTTGAAGCTGGAAATTCAACAAAGTCAAAATAAAAGGATATCTTAATAAATCATTTCTTAAACTTCTTGAACTTAACTTAAAAACATAAAATTATTTCTATTTTATGATTATATTTGAAATACACCAAACATATAATAATATTCTGTAAATTTTTGTATACAATTGTGTCTAAAAATTTTATGTCAACATATAATATCAACGCATATATATACACTTTGAATTATATTGCAGGATTCTAAACAGTTGTATAAAATAAGATCTGACATAGAAATAAATAAAAACTTAACTACTCGTTCGAGATTGTTTGAAATTCTCATAGGGACCATTCTATTACTCACAAAAGATTATTTAAATCAAAGCCAGTGTGGTTCAGCTTCTTTGTGTGAAATATAAGAAGAAATTTAGATTGATTTTACGGTTTCCTTGAAATTTTACTGCTTTTAGAAACACATAAATAAGGAATATATATATATATATATATGTAGAAGTATATATGTTAACATTAAGCACGATTTTACTACAGGTGTCATAAAACAAATACAATTTTATGCACCATATATTTTCAGAATTTGACTTGTTCCTTGATAAGAAAATTAAACTGTCAACTTTGTTATATCATGTTTAAGGGACTAACTAGTTTATTTAATTTTAGCATATAGTGAAAATAATATCCTTAATTGAGGTTAGCTAATTGATTACTTTATAAGCTGATGTTTTATGTAATTTAGTAAGAGAGATTTTGATATATGCAAGTTACATAATATTTTCCATTTTATTATTTGATGTATATGAACGAAAGAGGAATACATTAATTTTTAAACAGTGGCTTTAAATACAAATAATAAAAAAACTTAATTCAAAAAGGACTCAAGCTGTATTAAAACTGTCTTCAAGAATATTAGAAGAGTTGGCGGAAAATAATCAGAAATTGTTGAGCTTAGAAAAGAGAAAAACCAAAAACAAAAGCTGATAATTTTAGTTTTCTAATGCTCTACTAACTACATAACTGGATAGAATCATCAATATTTACCTGTAAGCAGTGCTTACCCAAGTGGTATAATATATCAAAAAATTAGAGGTATCAATTCCTTGTAGTCCACACCAGCAAAATTTATTTATTAATAAGTCATAGCAAACTTTTCTTCGAAAAAACCGTGAGACAATGATTCCGTGGCTCTTAAAATTATTAAAAATTATAACTTTTTGGTTATAGCTACAAGTTTTCAAGAATTTGTTATCTTTTCTTACCAAAATTTAAAAAAATAAAAATAAAGGACTATTTCAAGAAAGTTGTATGTCATTATAATATTTTGAATGTTTTCAATTACGTTTTTTTGATTTTTTATTTGGGAAAATCAGAATATGAAATTCAAATTGATATCAACTGTCAATAATTAATATCGTTATTACCTTGGCTAATCTTTTAATTACTAAATTTCTGTTTTTAGTTGTACTCAATTTACGGGAGAATAAGAATGATTTCATTTACTTTATTCTACTTAAATTATCAACATCTATGCCAAAGAAAAAATAAGAAAAACTTTAAAGTTGTGATCTTCATGGAAGTGACTTGATCATGAAATTTATAAATTGTTATTCCAATAAAGAGAAAAACTATCTAGTATCTGCTAGTTACATGAAATATTCACTTAAGATATTTTTATATATAGCAGTTGAAGATCAATAAGTATTTCAAAAAGAGAACAATTTTTAAACAAAAAATATTACAAAGAGGCTCTTATTGTATTATATTCACTCAATCTACCTCAAGCAGCCAATAAAAAAATTTTTCTATCATTTACAATAAATAACGATTATGAAATAAGAGCTACTCAGTCATCAATGATTTTTTTTTTTATTCTAAAATTTAATAAAGCAAAACAAAAAATAAAGACCAATATCAAAACATTCAAGAGTTGTTTTAATACTCATAAACTTGTATATATTTCTTTAAAACAAGAACAACAAAAAATTGATGACAAAATATTGTTAATCCAATTTGCTTTGACAGAAAAACCAATCCTCAACAGATTGGCTTAAATCGATTTCAAATAAATAGAAACAAGAGATTGAATAAAGATTTAGGATTCTTGTTATACCATAAGCAATATTGGGCAAAGTAACAATTGTTACATAAATATACACATATATACATATGTTTAGGCAAATACAGAAGTATTGCCTGAAAGCAAGATTTCATTTAACTGTAGTAACAAGAAAACTTTCCTTCCTTTAAAACAATTCTTTACAAATGCTTCAAGTATATAAAAATCAAACACGATAATAATACATAAGTGATTTTCTTCACAATAAGGTAATAACAATGAAAAGGAAATTGTCAGGGACTTTCTGTTTCTATGATAGAATTTCTATAAATGAAAAACAATAATAAAAATAATATTTTTTTTGGGTTTTTTTCTTATTTTATTAATAAAATATTTTTTCAAACACTTCCAAAGAGACTATTTGCAATAAAATTTTAAATTAAATAAAATTGTGGAAGTTTCACTGGAACAATTTATATTTGATACTACTTTTTTTATTTATAAATCGAACAAATTTTTAGATTTAATAAATACGTACTTATACATAGATAAATGAGTTAAATAGATTTGTGTGCTTAGGTTGACAAATTAACACAAAAAATAAAAGTAAAAAAAAATTATCTGCAGATATTCGTATACACAGTTAGATAAAAAAGTACATAAAATAAAAAATTGCTAGTTAGCAAACACTTTTAAAAAGACTATCAGATAAAAGTAAACTATAAACTTTCGAGTTTTTAACTACTTTCATATCTGCTTGGAAAATAGTAAAAATAGATTCAGTTTTAATATTACAATAAAAACCTTATGCATGATAAAACTTAAAATTAGTTTATTTACAAAACACATTGAAGTATTTATATAATTTTCAAGTCATCCATTTGATCCTGATAGGATACTTTGAAATACAGAAAAATATTATGCTGTCAATAATTAACATTGCATATTTCAATTCGCAATCAAAATAAGGGAAAAGTTCAATAATTATTTGGCCGGTCGACACAGAAGACAAGATGACCAGGGTTACTCATGATATCAAAGAAGTTAAAATTTACTCTTGGTTTTCTTTTTGGAAAACGACTGTTTAGGTGCTCATCCAAAAAATCCAATTTCTAGAAGACCTAAAAGCTATCAGATATATTATGAGACTAGAAATTCAATTCTGGGAATAGATAATGTCCATGGGTTAGTGCAATAAAAATGATTGTATAAGTTATTTTTAAGTGCCTTGAAAATCTTCTTTCAAAAATTTATCAAAAGTATAAAAATGCTCTTTAAATTAATCTACATAAATTTTTATATGTTAAGCAATTTCTCTAGGAATAGATTTTTAAAGTTATGGAAAATTTGAAGCAATTATTATAAATCATTTTATTAATCTCTAAAATTGTTGAAATTGCAACTAATCTAGCTGAATGTACTTTCAATGAATGTTCTTTAACTTTGTTGAACTTTATAAGTACAGTACAGGGCCAAGCCCTCAGTTGGCCAAACTGATGGGTTATGAATTAGTGCAGCAGAAGAGCATTTGGTGTATATGACAGTAAAGAAAAGCTTTTTGTGGACAAGAATAAAGAGATACTCTATGGAACTCGCATCGTCGAATCTAGGTGAGTATAAAAGAATTATCGAATTTTATTTTTAATATTTTAGTGAGCAAAATCTTCGGGCATTTTCTTGAAACAGTTTACAGTTGCTCAAAATCTTATGAACCGATCATTTTGAAATTTTAGACAGAAATTTTTCATATATTTCACCAGGTATCAAATTTTTGGTAGTGGTTAATAAATATCTATCAAACAGGCTAAGCTTATGTAATTTAAAAAATTACTATTTTATTATACTTTTTCATATTTAAATATTCAAATCTATGCTTTGCATAATTTAACATATAAGCATGAGTAGATATGAAAGTCGCTTACAAAATTGAAATGCTATAGTTCACCTATTTGGAGCTCAAACTCGCACTGTAATAATATTTTTAAATATGTTGAGGGCCCAGTAACGTATCTAAGTGGGGGCGGTAGGGGCGGTCCGCCCCGGGCGGCAATATTTTGGTGGCGGCATTTTTTTATACTTTTGCAAATTTATATATTTTACTATACATATATATAATGAATAACAATAATGTTTTGTAATCAAAGGAAGTAATGAAAGTAAAAAGTGTATATCACCTCCGAATCGCGACTGGAGCTTACTCCGTTAAGATAATTTTCATGAAATTTGTGATATCCCAAGCAAGTAAATAACAGTATTTGGATATTACTGGAAACATTTCATACCTTTAATCAAAATTTAAAATGAATACATCTTATACATTTTGAATTTCATTAATAGTAAATTGAGTTCTTCTTTTACAAATTTTACTAAGCGCAATCCTTTATGCGTATCAAATTGGACATTAAAATCACCATCAAGTATTAGTAGAAGTTCATGATAACTTTTTTAACAGCTTTGAACCTCCTTTCGTATACACTATTAAAGATTCATGAAGAAAGTCTATTATGTCTTCAACGTTCTTATTGACAGATATGTAAACTGTGACAATAACTTTTCTTTTGCATCACATATATCTCCATGGGCAGATTTGGCTTCATTAACGAACTGGGAATATTTTCTTAAATAAGTATCATCACAGACAGTAAAAACATGTTACACATCGCTAACATTGCGATAGATGCCGACACCTCCTCCGCGCTGAATGCTGAGGGTTCGCCTATATTGTGTTACACAATTAAAGTTTTCAATGTTAGCCTGTTCTTCGTTAGAAAGCCAAGTTTCTGACAACAATAACACATGTGATTTTTGTATTACATTACCACGGAAATCAACTGGCATGTGACCGGAGACTTTGGCAATTGAGATAGAAGATTGTTATATTCCCCTTAGAGATAATGTTGAGTATAATCCAATTAATCGTGTTAAGTTGGATGGTAGAAAGACGGATAAACTCGTTCCGTAATTGCTTGACTTTCCCGTCTACTACAGTAAAAACGTTGAACCCCATCGGTAGGTACAATATGTACTCCTTCTTGAGTCGTGACGCTTGATAACGCTCCGTAGACCAAAGATTGAAAATTTTTTTATCGCATTTATATACAATTTCATCGAACTTTACTTTAGAAGAAGAAATGCGAAGAGAAACGTTTCTATCATTAGATAGAGTTGTCCAGGAAATAAAAGTAGGATTTGAACATTTACGTGTTTTTGCTGTGAAATATTCCTGCATTCTACCAGCTAATCTATTAAACGAAAGTTTTGAATGTCTAATTCATAATTTTGTTGATATTGACGAAGAACAGTTTTATATGGAAAGGAAAAGGTTTCAAAACTTTATGTTTGTGTCTGCTCTACAACAACAATCAAACCGTTTGAAAAACGAGCAAGGGCCTCTTTAACTTTTAATATTCATTAAAACAATATAGGCTGGAAAACTCTGTTCCAAACATAGTAATACTGTTAAGAATTTTCTAACAATAGGCATCAGTGTCGCTAGGTGTGAACAGAGCTTTTCTAAATTAAAGCTAATTAAAAATTATCTTCGCTCGACAATGAGTGATTGCAGATTGTGAAACCTAGCGATAATTTCTATATAAAGGGAACTGATAGATAATATCAATTTTGATAATGTCATTGAAGACTTCTCAAATAAAAAGGGGAAAAAAATTAAAATATAAACACGCATAGATTTCATAATTATGTGTTATGTGTTAAAACAAAGAAATAGTATTTTTTATTAATTTATGTTCAGTAATTATTTAGAACCCTATTTTGATTTTTGCTGAATTCGGAGGGGCGGCAAAATTGGAGACCGCCCCATGTGGCAAAAGCTGTAGTTACGCCACTGTGAGGGCCAAGCAGTTTTTTCTATTTAGCTTCATCCGGTGGCAGTGAAAATCATATTTGCATTATCTGCCGGCGCTTTGCCCAAAATATTGTTTAGCAAGAAATTAAAAGTTGATTTTAATAAAAAAAATTTGTTTAACCACATAATATGTTTTCCATCTAACAAAACTATAGCCGATGTGAGCCATTAGTTGTACACGCAGTCCCACTGCATTAAACTTGAACTGTGAAACCTATGGCTCATCATTTTTGTAATTTTTTGAAAGAGCTAATTAAACGCTTACATAAGTTTTTAAAATGTTTAAATTTATCCTAATGATCAAATGTTAAAAGAAATTCTAATATTGTCTCAAAAATGATTCAATAATAAATTTGGTTTTATCGATTTTTATAAATTAAGAGCTACAAACCCATATAAATCAGTTTTACTTACAAAGAATTGAAATTCTGTAATTACATGCTTACAAGAAAAATTTCAGTTTTATTTCTATAACTTTCCAAACATTTATTTATAGTTGCTGTTCTTTTTATTACACAAACCACACAAATCAAAAATAAAACTTAAGACATTCTTCTACATTCTAAAAGTTTTTTTTTTTTTTTTTTTTTGAGATCTTTATATATTCTTCACATATAAACCCAAAAAGTATATCATGATGATTGATTGAAATTACACTCCTTAATCATTTTAATTATAATTAACTATATCTTCCTATATATTGGTAATTTAGCATCAGTTATTTTTTGTGTTATATAGTTTAAGTATGCTTAAAGGCTATTTTCTTTACAAACTATCTTTTACCCAATTTTTGTTTTTCTTAGTCATTTATAAACAATGTAAATTGTACTATTAAAATCACCATAAAAACGTCAGGATGGGATATTTTTACCGTCTATTTAAGTAGTTTGTTTTATATTTTATTCTTTTCAGGAGGCGGACAAAGTTTTATTGTTAAGTCGTTTTCATTTAAATTGCCTTTAATCCAGAGAAATCCTGTTGACATTACATTGAAATTGCTTTTGGCTTTATCCCATGTCTTTTAACCATGAACGTGAATATCATATATTATGTATGCTTTTAATGTTTACCACTATATCTCAAGAGTTTTAATCAAATGAGTTTCTATAAAATAAAGTAAAAAACTTGCATATAACATGATGATAATATTATATTGTTAAGTTTTTCTAACTATGGCATTTTTTAATCACAAGTGCTGTCAGAAAAACAAAGTCAGTTAAACAAAGAGTTAAAGTTCTCAAGTTCCTTGTAAAGTAATTTATTTTTAAAAAATCTGAAAGCAAAATAGGATAGGACAGTAAACACAAAAATTTTTTTTTATTATACATAAAATGTCAAATTGCGTACCAACAAAACAGCATTTGCGGGAAGTTTTAATTTGCTTCTGCCATTTAAGAAAAATAATGATTTTGACGTAGAAGACAAAGAGCATCCAAGCCTGACGAAACGATTTAAAGATGAAGATTTGAAGATATTACTTATTGAAGATTCATGTCAAACGCAAGACCAGTTCTCGGAATCATTGAATATTTATCGATTAATAATTTTCAGATGATTCAAAATACTGAGATTTATCGCAAATCAAGGAAATCTGGTTTCGCATGATTTGAAATCAAGAGACGTTGAAAAATGACTTTGCATATCAAAAATGTTGCTTCAATGTTGCAAAAAAAAATTATATTTTACATCATATTGTCACTGGTGATGAAAAGTGAATTCGTAAGGACAATCACAAGCGCAAAACGTGGTATGTGAAGCCTGGACAGCCAGCAAAATCAACGCTAAGTCTGATGAAATCAGAAGAGTTTGGTATACTATGAGCTACTAAAACCACAACCCCAATACTTAACTTTAAAATAAGTGACAGTTATTGCTTTAAAAAAGTGAAGCCTAAATCTCCCAATCAATACTAATTACCTGAAACACGCAAAACCGTTAGACAAATTTAGTTAAAAACATCAAAAGGTATAACACCCAATATGGTCAATAAAATATAATAAATGAATTTGTATTTCTTTTGATCTCTTCCAAAATGCAGCACTATAATCACAATAATTCTGCTACCATTTTACATAATATTCAAATTAGTGTAATGTTGTGACCACATTAATCCTTAATGCAAAATTTTATGGCTTCAATTAAATATAACTTCTTAGCATAAGATACAAAATATTTTGATGGTTTCGTAAACATTAAATTTAGCAAAAGTATAAAGGGAGAAGTTTCAGGGTATAAAATAAAATAAATTAAAGCCTCTAAACACGTGTACTTGAAAAATTAATCTAATTTATTGCTTTAAAAAAACATTTAATTTAAAAATGTCACTTGAAAATAATGAAATTTGTTTAATTTAAATAAAAAAAAATAAACTTAAACTGACACACAAATACAATAAAACCAATGTGTCAGCCATTTAAATTTTAAAGTATTTTAGAGGTTGAAAGATTTGTAGCAATTTTGTAAGCTATTTTCTAAAAATTTACCTAAATGCCAAGATACCAAATAATTTTTAATCTCATTTGAATACTTTTGTTTTTATGTTCAGTGATTTTCACTGATTTCTCCATCAATGTCAACGTCAAATTCTATGCCATCCTTAGATTTGTTTGAATACGAAATTAAGAATTTATATAAAAATTGTAAACTATGAAATTAGGGAAAGTTTAATAGGAAATCAAATTATATTGTTTTCTGAAACTAAAATAATATTATGTTAGATCTAAATATTTCAATTTTAAATATTTAAGATCATTTCAGAAGTCCTCTGTTTGTATAAACATTGAAAATGTTTGATTGCGTTTAGAGGAATGGGGTAATTACACCGTAGTACATATACATAAGTTACACAACATAAAATGGTTATAATAACTATCCCCTCAAAGATATCAAATGGTCGTATATATTATTCAAAATTTTCCATCAAAAATTTCCCAAAAGTGGGTGCCTTATTAGACTGACAATTGATGAAAAAAAAGCATCGCTGATCCGGGGAAGGGTTTGTAGAAATTGCATCCCAATAAAAAGCATTTTTAGATAGTTATACAACAATTATTAAAATATAGATTCATTACTAAACCCTGAAATTAAATAAGATGTCAGCAGAGCGAAAAGCAGCAGTCTTAAACGAACAAAAACACAACACTACAACTGGTGACGTTATGATTTTCTTAAATTAAGAAAAGTCCTTTTTTAATTATGTATATTCATTAAAATTAATTAACAGATAAAATTAGAAACTTTAATTAACATCCTTTTCTATAAATTTTAATTTCAATAAACCACAACTTTAGTATAATTTTATTATAAATTTATAGAATTAGCAATTGTAAAACTCTTTGATTGCCAGCTACAATACTCTTGAGTATTGGAAACAGCTCTTGACAACATGCCCGCATAGATAAAATTTTCAATATTATGTATTTATCCTTTTATTTATGAAAATACATGAACTTATTAGATAACACATAATTGCTACACAATTTTCACTAACTAAAATTTTCAAATATATAAATCAATAAAGGTGCAATTAATAAATTTATTCATAAAAATAGAAAAAAAAATAGTTTATACAAGCTTAAAGATATTTTCATGTACAACATTTATGAAGAAAAAGTTACTATCCAATAATGTGCTTTGAAATTTTTTGGTTTTTTTAACAAACATAATTAAAATATGTATAATAATCAAATTTATCCTAGGTTTTGGAAAGTTATATTTGTGTTTTGTAGTTTTGTATCTCTGTAGCTAACTTTAACTCTTGCTTAGTTAATTTTGTTCATATTCTACTGTTGTTGTCAAAAAGTTTTCAAAATGTTAAATCTGGTTTTAATGAAAAACATTGTAATTTACAGAAGCGTACTTATAGGGTGGCAGAGTAGCGAAATGTGAAAAAACCCCAAAAGCAGAGTGTACCAGCCAAGAAGGACCGTGAGCAAAAATAAGTAAAAAACTGTTTATAGACATAAAAAATTTTTGCTTTACCTGTAAAATATGTAACAACCGTTTTTTTTTTGATTGATTTTCTTATCATTTTTGTAATATGTAAAACCCTTTATAACTTTTGACGTTTTATCATTTAAAATGACAAAAATGAACAATAATCATTGCTGATGCTCAAAATTTGGCCTTTCATGGTCCATAAATAACAAAATATTCCTCTTAATTACTATAATAGATGAAGATATTACAGTCCTAATGCCACGAAACAAAACTTATGGTGAGGTTTAAAGAGATGTGGTGTATGTCTGTTGTCTTGCTCATAATTTAAACATAATCATCAATAAATGGAGCTATGGAAGATATTGCAATGTAACTTTTTTTTGAAATCGTGAAACATTTTTATTATCATTTTGTCACAGTATCAAAAGATGGAATTAATTATCTTAATTTCCAACGAACAAGTTTTGGTTGCTTGAAAATTATTAAATCCAACATTATTGACATTGATGTTTAGGAAAAACTTTTTTTTGCTTTGAAAAATCATTTTGTTAAAATTGAAAAAGTTCCAACAAAATGTTTCTAAAAAGTTCCAAAAATGTCAGCTCAGTTAAGAGGAATAAAGACAGAAAACTAAAACTTACTGATGCCCTTACAAGGTTTTACAGTATTTCAATGATGCCTCTGAGGTATGTACTTCGTTTTTAAGTCATAAATCTTTCAAATGCTTCCAAATGATTTCAAATCAGCCTAGAACAAATTCAAAAGCCACAATATGAGTTTGGATATTTAAAAATAAAGGCAAATAGTGCAAGGGAAAAGTTGCCTTTCAAATTTGATCTTCCTTAAGCTCTTCAAAAAAATTGAAACGACATGAAAAAAATTGTTTCTGTCTCATTTCGCAAAGAAATTCTCAGTTTGATACATAGAAAGTCATCTTTTCTAAGAGAACTTATTGGGCTACTTATCATAAAGATTATTTTATGTCTTTAAGCTTTCTTGGATGTAGACTGTAACTCAAATCTAAATTTAAATTGTACAAAAAATTATTCAAAGCAGTCTATAGGACATAAATTATTATACAAATTAGCTAAATCAAACATCCCATAGTCCTAAATTCGAACCTTTATGACTGAAAATTTCCTAAATTCTAATTTCAATAGCACATCGAAAAGTAACTGAAAGAATAATTTTAAATGTCAAAATTTTTATAATTTCTTTCACACTCAGCCTTAATATAACCTTTATATATTAATAAACAGGATATCACCTTTCAGAAAATAAAAATTTTTTAACTTCTTAATCCCAGATATTACGTAGGCTTTTGAACTTATAATAAAAATAGAATAAATTAAAATTTGGTGATTGAATATCATCAAAAGTCACGTATTTATATATACTGAATCAATAATAAACTAATTAATTAAAATCTACAAACGAGGAGTACTATTTAATGCTATATATTATGTGGCTATAACAAAATATATATATATATAGTTATCTCATTTAACAACAGTTGTTTCATAGATTATCCCATTAAATTTTATGACTCTGCATTCAAACCATAACCTTCTAAATAATATTATGGCAAGAATTAGTTATAGAACAAGGATAAAAGTATCCACAAAACAAAATTTTTAGCAGCCATTAGTTATATGTAATTTTATAACAAATTCGAATTGTGTTCCAATTATCAAAACTTTCATGAGAATTAGTTGGAATAATATATTTAATTAAATAAAACTCAGTCCTGTATTTAAGGAAAATTTACAAATAAAAAGTATGGAAAGTTGCTTCCATCCGGATATCGAAATTCCTTCTAGCAAATATTTTTTCTTTTCGGCTATACTGAATAAATAATAATAGTAGGATTTTTAAAATAATAATAAATCAAGAAAATCTCATTCAAGGAATTGAAAATATTTATAACTTAAAATGTTAATTTATTTTCAATTGAAGTTTTTATTTAAAAAATGTCAAAACTTGTGCTGAAAATATTAAGGTTCTAAAATATTAATTCAACAAAACTATGATCAAACAAATGAGACTATTTATGAGTTCTTAAAAACTATTTCTGATTTTTGGATGCAAAAAGGCTCCTTTTTTATGTTACTTTACTTGAAAATAAATATAAAAACTTCTGTGAAAGTAAAATGTATCTCTTTCAAATAAAAGAAAAATTACACAATAACAAAAAAGAACAAGGATTTATATCCACTGCGATACTAAGTATCGCTTTTTGAAATGGGGGGAATATTCATTTCTTTATCAACTTTCTTTGACGTTTAAAGTTGTTTTCTTTAATTACAACTGAAATATTGCTAGCGAAGGTTGATAATTGTATTTCCAATCCCTTCCCAAGGAGATTTTTCCCAAAGAACTAATCAACGAAGAATTGTGGGAGCTTATATTAAGTATTTTTAACTTCAGTCTGCAATATATTCTTTCTACAGATCATTTAATTTAAATATAATGATCATCAGCATTAAAAATATTCCAAATACTATCTAAGAATTTTGAATACATCTGAAATCAAATAAAAGTAAACTTCTACCAAATTTCCGGTATAATAATAAATAAAAACCTGGTTTCAGGCTTATAAATTAAATATAAATTTTCAAAAAATATACGAAATATATTTACATAAATCTAATTAAGTGTTGAACTATACCAAAAAATAACCACTGTAGTCATTCTAGGTCTACAAAATTAAAGTACTGTCAATTATTACAAGAACCCTAATTGGAGATAATTGTAATAGAATTTTTGTCCTCAATTACTACAGTTTTTAACTGAAGAAAATGTTAGATCAGTAGTAGCTTTAAATGTAAATAATTTCATTCTAACTACTGGAAGTTTATTTGTTCTATCTACAACAAATTGTTTTGCAAAGATACAATCAATAACTAAATTAATAAATATATTTAAAACCAAATTTTAATATCAGATAAAGTGAAAAGTTTTACTGTTCAGTGAGCAATACTAAAAGAAAAATTACAAATGGTAAGTTTGAATTTATTTTCAAAAAAATCAAATAAATTTAAAATGCTGAATAAAATTTTTGTTAAAGTTCAAAAAATTACCTTAAATTCTTGACATAAATAACAATATTAAAATAAATTAAATAAAAATATTTGAAAAATTGATCAGGCATATAAAAAACCCAAGCTAAATCTGTGAAATTTATTGAAAATCAGGAGTATACTTGAGAAAAACATATGTTATTCACCACATCTACAAACATTCTACAAAGCATTACTGTTATATTGATTAAGTCATACAAAGTGATTTACATACATACATCTACATTATTTCCATATTGAAAATAAATCTTTCTCCTTGCTTTAAGTAAAGAACTTACCTTTTGTATCAAATTTGATTTCGAGGTAGTTAAGCTTACAACTTTTAGGACAAGCTAGAAATATTTTGCAACGTATTTTTCTTAGAATTTTATTTGAAAGATTTATAAGCAGCAAAATATTTCCTTGGGTATTTTATAAAAAAAAAAAATCAGGAACATTTTTCGACTATAAAACTATTTTGGCAATAAAGATTTATTAATTAATTCATAAAAATAAATAAAATTAATAAACTTAAATTCCTTTAAACTGAAAATTTAATACATAGTTTGTGTGTTCAATAGAGCAAGGCTAAAAATGCCAATGTAGATATTTCTGCAATTGGGTAATTGAAGGAAATGGGTATTTCGTTGTTAACATAAAACCTTTAAAAATGACTTAATTTATAAGAAATGTTATTTCTTTTAATAATAACTTTAGCTTCAAAGGATTAAGTTTAATCTCTTACGTTTAACTGATAAGGTGTTCAAAATATCAGTTAACTAACATGTAGGCGATACCAGGAAATCTATCATTTTCATTTACTTTTTAAGCTAAATATTCTATTTTTTATGCTAAAAGCATTAAATTTTCCTGTATGTAGAGTAATTTCCTTCTATTTAAAATAATAAAATCAATATGATCTGAAAGTTTTGGAAAGATTCATCGATTCTACCCACCAAAAACACAAAAATTGTCAAAACTACACATCAAAAAAATAATACTGAAATTTAGCACTAGTAAAAGTTGCACAAAATGATCAAAAGTTTTGTACTCACCACGGAATTCTACTCAGCAAAAGAAACTATCAAAAGCGACTACTATATTACATTATTCATGCGTTTGAATTAATATTTTCCAAAAAAAGCATCCTCATGAGAAAAAGTGCTGTTTGAAAATTGGTTAAAAGGAAAAGTCGAAAGTTACATAAATTCAAGTTGCTTCCATTTTCAACTTATCCACTAAAAATTTTAATTAAAAGCTGTCCGTAAGGTTCGTATTTTATCGATAACAATCAAAAAACTTTTAAGTTTTATTGTTAAAAACCGCTAAAACTATTTAAATAAAAACTTCACATACTTTAAAAACCTCCGTAAACATCACTTTAGGTAAAACTATCCACTTCGAAAAGTAAATGTTCAGTTGAGTAATATTATCTGTTTCCAGAAGAGTAGATAGAGAAAAGATCAATCAAAAAAAAAAAAAAAAACAAAGAAAAAAACTAACAATAAGACACAAAAAAAGTGAACAAAAATCATATCCCCAAATTGCAAAAATGCTATTCAAGCCACTGCCTGTTTTAAAAACTGACGCTAAAATTACCGGCAGGATAATTATAACTTTTATGACAGTTTTTCTGCTTTATTGATGACTTCATATGTTTTCAGGTTTGATACCACAGCTTACACCAAAGAAAGGTTAATAATATTTTTTCATCAAGTTCACTTTCTGAATTTCTTTATTAACAGAAATTATTGTTAAGAAATTATTTTATCCCGTTTTATTATTCTTTTTAATAATCTGGAAATTTATCATGAGTTGCGAAAGATGATTAACATGAATGCCTAGAATGGAAAATCAATCACAAAATCTCCTTTCATATTGATTCAAGTCTACAGAAGAGTAGGTTCCTTGATATTTCCGATAGCAACATAATGTAATCAAGTTTTCATCTAAAATTCATATCAATATGGTTGATAAATTGATTCCAATCTTGATGATATATTTTTTGTTATTGTAATTCTTATATCAGCCACCATTGAGAGTCAAATGATTACTTAAAGCCTTAAATAAATTAATTAACAATAAAAGAGAAAAAGATAATCTCTCAAACAACATAAAATTGAATTGCAGATTAAGGCAATTTCGGAAACAAAAAAAAACTTAAAAAGAAAAAGAAATGTAACAATTTGACATATTTGTCCATCATTTATCCAATTATTATTTATATAATTCATAAGAATTACAGCCAAAAAAATTTTTGTCTACTGTTCTCATTAGATCCTTAATTTTTAGTAGGTATGATTGAAAAACTAATCAAATTTATTATGAAATTCATCATGGCTTATAATTTGATATACTCTCAACCAAAACAGTTATTTCTTTTTTTTATAACATTTTCTCTAATATGAATTATCATTTTATATCCTCATAAGATAACTTTGGAAAAAGGAAAATGTCTAGATCAAAAGTCTCCACAGACTTACTTGACCTTTACAAACTTTTTGCAATAAGATATTCTCACCGCTCTATTATCGAATGAATGAAAGCAATAATTCTTTCCCCAAAGTACGTGCTATATTTTAGAATGAAGAATTTGAAATTTCTTTTTTTCTTTGTTTGTTTCTTCAATAATGTATTTTGAGATAGAAATCCTCAATTCGGAACATTTGTGGAAATCAACAGAAGTTGATGTATGACACAAATAAATAAAATTCTCTTAATATTTTTCAATATGCGATTATGCATTGAATATTCCCATTTTCCCTTATTATTTAATAGAATTAACGTTTATATTAAACATCACATTTTAAAAATTTTAATTTTGACCTTCATTATTATATATATTTAAAATTACGGGACATTTAAAATAGTTTTTTTCAATATTCATCTTAATTAAAATATTGAAATTCAATTAGACTAATTTTTGATAAGGAACTTAAAAGCAATATTATCAGTTCTTCCTATTTAAATTTAAAGTAGGTTCCATGAAATATTAGAAATATCCCGTTTTATATATAGAGAACTTCAATCTCTAAACTAGTAAAAATCTGATGAAATCTAAAGTACCTTACTCATGTTCAATTTTGATCTTCCTATAGATTGTGAATTTTCTTTCCATACCAAGGATTAACTTATAGATATACTTAAAAATTCATTTTGCATTTTCACTTCATTTGAATTGAAAATGCATTAGAATGGTGTGAGAAACGACATTTAACATCCGCTTGAATAAGAGAAAATCCAAATAAAAGCTTCGGATATCGAAAATAAAATCTTGTCGATAAATGACTTAGCTATTTAAGTAAAAACTTACTCTTTTTATTGCCAAGAATAGAGGTATGTCCGGATGAATAAATTATCCATTTTCATGCATTTATGATTTTAGATTAAAGTGCAGCGGATGATAAAAGTTCATTGTAAATTAAATTATTAATAAACAATCGCCATCAGAAAAGTATATTCCAAGTAGTTTCAAAACAAACGATTTTATGTTTATAAGTGTGTCCCACATTTATAGGGGCACCCTATTTTTGTAGTATAACTATTTTTCTATTTTCACAAACTCCACTAAATGTTTTTAGTTTATTATACAATTGAATTAACAATTTTTCTCAAAATTGCAATTCGTTCGTTAATTACAATAGTTTTTCTGAGAAAAGTGGTGTCCCACATTAATAGGGGCGCTTGACGAAAATTAAGTTTTGTCAATAAAAAATTGTTTTACTGGGAAAATTATATCATTAAAAAATTAAAAGGAATATTCAATAAATAATATTATCATGCTATTAAAATATGTGAATAGTAAAAATGCTATCTGCAGTAGAAAAAGGGGCTATTGATGCATACGAAATTTCTGGAAAATCAATCCGAGAGATAGCTAAGCTTATTAACCGCTCTAGTTGACCAGTACTTGCAGAACAAAGGCATGCAAATCGTAAGGAAGAAGCGAGAACCACGTCCAAAGCTTTCAGAGCGTGACAAACGAAGAATAGCTGCTACCGCTTCTCAAACAACCAAAGGTTGCAGAAGAATTAGGAATTAAGTGACCCCGCATGTCTCTAAAAGTACAATGCACCGAGCGTTAAAAGAATCTCCTAATTCAATTTGAGAAAAAATGCAAAAAGCGCCTAAGCTCGGGTCTCACCATATGTAGGCACGCTACAATTTTGCAGAAGAAAAGCTACTCTTAAAAATTAAAACTTCAACTTTTTAATCTCTAATAATTGTTTTTAATATGCTAGCATTCGACTTCATAATCCTAATCAGTACTTAAAGTTCTAAAAGACAAGTAAAAAAAATCATACAAAATTCAATTATTGACCAAAAAAAGGTATTAAAAAATATAAGAACATATTTTTCTTATTTAAGAAGAAAATGAACATTTGCGACAGAAACAAAACCATAGAAATATTGGGATTTATAATTGCTTTATGCAAAGAAATAATTCCTTTTGGTAATTCAGTCTTCTCCAAAGGCTTTAAAAGCCTATTGAAATTTTTTTTCATATCTTTTGAGCTTTAAAATCGTATATTTGCATCGTTCTTAATGTTTTAAATGATTAAATGAAAACGTAACAAATATTGTGTTTATTTATTGGCTTAAATACTCAATGAAATGTTTAACACAAGAACTTGTGTCTAGAAAATTAAAACTATGGATATATGTATATGTATTTGTGGTTAAAGAAAATATGTTTGTGGTAAATTTACAATGAACAAAATATCTTTATGTAAAAATTATATTGTACGAAACCATAAATTCTCACGGAAAATAAGTGCAATACTTCATATTTCTTAAATACTTTATTTTTAGTTTAACTGCATTTAAGTTAAAAATTGCTAGTTAAACATTTCAATTATTTATTTCGGGGTTGGGGTAGTTAATTACACAGTCAGTTAAAGTAGACGAAAAGGAGATCCATTATAAATAAAAGAAAAGCTTTTTTAAGTCATAAATATGAATTGAATTCTAGAAGAGCTACAAAAGTCGCTGTCCTGGCTACATTTTACCTGAAAGAATAGCTATAATGGGTAATTTCTAAATGCCCTATTGATAACTTTTTCCCTTGTTCAATTTTTTATCATATTATTAGATATGTTTTATACGGTCGTTCTTTCTTCGAACTCAGCCCCTCTCGACGGTATTAGCTCTTGGATCTACTTATTCAACGAGTTTGAATTTTATTTAAATCTTTCTTTTTTTAAATCAAATCTAAAACCTGGAATTTTCCTAACTCATGAAATACAAAAATAAATAAAATTAATATTGTTAAAAACAATTTAGAAAATAGAAAAAGAAGTAAACATTTCAGTGGTTTCTTTTTAAAAATAATTATCAAATTATCAAATAAACTATGACAAAAGAGTTGTTAGCTCTAGGAAAATTCAAAGTATTCAAAGGATATTGTAACCAAGAAAACATCGTGAACTAAACTGTTTCGTTTTTATTAACTTTTTCATATTTTAATTTTAATTTAAAGTTTTCATTGATTTAAACATAAAAACCAAAATTATAATAAAAAAAATATTCATTCAACTGTAGTACAACTTTAATACAGTATCCTTATTGTACATAATTTGATTTTTCAATCCTCAAAACAGTCTGCAATATAAAAAAAATTACCTTAAATTAAAATTATTTCCCGAAGGTATAAAACCTTGGTTCCTGTTAAAAGTTCAAGAAAAAACCAACAAATCAGAAACCAAAAACAACCAAAAAAAAAAACAGGGAACGCCCTTAGGATAATCACATAATACTACCGAAATGAATATTTTCCAAGCTTGAAAAAATATTGTTATAAAAACAATTTAATTATACAGAAATGATGCACTTTGAAAAGTGAAATGTTTTTAGCTTTAGTTTAGAAAGTTTAGCTTATCTCCTTTAGCTATAATTAATTTTGGGGCTGATAAAGTTTTGAATTTAGTTTGTATACTAGTAAAATGGAGTAATTGTTTAAAAGCCAGTGGGCAGCTATTAAGTTCTTACAGATAAAAATATCCTTAAATTTTTTTTTTATCCTACAAAACAGTTAAGAGCTAATTTTATGTAATAAGTTGTTTTAAATTTCTACCAAAAACATAATGCCATTTTCAAATACATTAATTTTATGAATAATTAAAAGTATTGAAATTATAATTTGTAAAATAAAAAAGTTAAAAAGTCAATTTTGAATCTTGAATAATTTCTAAAATAATGAGAAAATGATAATGAAGATAATTAATGATAATTTTGCATTCTGCAGCAATATTTTTTGATAAATTTCTTTTTTAAGTTTAATACTTTTAGTAATTCTAGGCATTATTTAAAAATAGAAATAATTTTTATCTCATAGATCCAGATATAACACATTGCCATCGGGCGATTTTTGCTAAACTAGAACTAAAATAAATGCTTAAAAATTACCAGCAAAGTACACAAATGAAATTTTTTCGTTTCCCGATGTCAAATTTTTTTAAAAACGAGATTTTTTCGTTTTCCGATGTCAACGTAATTTTTTTAAAAACGAGAAATCTCGTTTCCCGATGCCTACGTAATTTTTTTAAAAACGAGAAATCTCGTTTCCCGATCGCAATGTGTTAATTGAAAATTAATTTGTAATATAAACTCCACAGACTTGAAGATCGAGATGGCTTCCTTTCGTTTAGAAAATGAAATTAAAGGCCTGTAAAATCGATTGTTGGATTTTTCTTATTATCAAAATATTGTGTCAAAATTTCCAATCAATCAAGACAAAATTAGTGTAGTTGTTGTTATTTAAGTCTTCGCATCTCTTGTATGAGTTACAAAATTGAGGTTTAAAATTCCAAATACGTTCTCTTCGAAATGGCATTTAACCAGTTAAGCGCATTTGTCGTATATACACGTCAAACCAAATCTCTATTATGGTACATTCGAAATGTTTACCCGTCGTCATTACCATTAACTATGAAAACTATTTTATTATTATTTCAGATTTTTTAAGTTTATAATAAAAATAACTATATAAATAAATAACAGAAATAAATAAAGTTTCTTTTAAGTAAAAATGTAGTTCTCCTTCGTCTCTCATAAGATTTGAAAGAGGACCATTTTGCCCTATATTTGTCGTATACTATATACTCGTCATCGCTTGTTTGATTTTAATCCCGCACAGTGTGAGGGGTTTGTTAAATTAAATTCGACGCTTAACTGTTGAAATAATTCGTGATCTTTTATATTGAAAATTACTGTAAATTTTATATTTATTTTCTACAAACGAAATGCCTTCCAAAGCGTAATTTTCTTTTCAATTTTCACGATTTAGGAGATTGTAAAATTACAAAATGGCAAATTTTTTGTTTCAAAACTGCGATTTTGACTTCAAATGAAAACAAAATATATACAAATGACGAAAGAAAAGAAAAACGACGTCGGGGTAGCAAAAATTTATTTTTCAACTAAATAAATTTGGTTTTTCAATTTCAGATAATTGTAAGCTGTGATATAGGAATCTCCATAAATAGACTCTTTTAAAAGCTCTGGCACTGCCTTGTTTATTGATATTTTTGTACAAAAGTTTTCAAAAAGTTGTGATTTTGAGGTATTAAAGAATCAATGGATTTGTAAATTTATTTTAATTTCTCTCATATAAGTACGTTTTTTGGCAATAAGTTCTAAATTTTTCTTTTAGAAAGATGCAGTAGTGTCTAATTAATTTTATGAGTGATTATAGTTATCCAAACAGCAAATGCCTAAATAGGAAGTCAAATGCATCAAAATATTCAATAAAAATATAACCAAAACTTAATTTAATTTAATTAAACATCCCAACAGCTTTCATAGTTAGTTTTAATCACACAAAAATCCATTTAATGAAAAATTTTTCTGTTTTTAGATGGAACTAACTTTTATGATTTTTTCCTTTATTTATTTCTGAATAAATCCATAATCCAAAAAACTAAAAAAATTTTTTCTCTCTAAATTCGAGCAATTAAAATGAAAGTCAGCTAAATTAATTACATTGCACACATGGCACCAACATAGGATTTCTCACAAATTTTTGTCATTGATATAAAGTTTCTATTGTCTCTAGAAACTCATAAAAGCTTAATTTAGGCTAACTTTTCCCAATGCGATTCTATACCATAATATCTACTAAATAAAAAGCTTAAAGGATTTGGTAAAAGAAACTATTTAAAAATTATTAACGGTTTTATACGTATGACAAATAGTTTAAAAGAGAATTTATTCAATGAATTTTTGGTTTTTTATATTTACATAAATTTTAAAATTTCAATTTTAATTAAATCTAAATATCTTAAAACAAGACTTAAAAGATATTTCAAGATGTATATTTTTATATGTTATATCTGCTATATGCAAGGGAACCTAAATTCCTTCAAATTAAAATTTGTTGCAATACATAAAAAACTACTGTGAGTTCTATTAATTTTTTGATAACTAAGCTTAGTGTAAAAGTATTGAATAAATTTCAGTATTTTTCATTAATTGGAAAAGAATAAGAATATAGATGAAAACATAATGATTTTTTCATTTTTTGTAATAAGGGGAGGCTTAGCCCATGATTTAGTTTTCGTAAATACCAAAAAACACGTCTGGTTTCTACTTTTGCAAGCCAGCAGAAAAATTTTAACTATCCCTTAATAGAATTAGAGAATACTTCATAATTTACTAACAATAAGAATACATGCCCGGCTTTCAGTTTTTAAAACTAATAATTTTATTATCTTTTATTTAAAAATATGAAATCCTTAGGGTTAAATTTAGGCTCCCTTAAATGAAAAAAAAAAGTGGGTCCTTTACTTTTTGATGGACTACAACATACTTGATTATCATCAAAACTTTTATTCCATTTCCAGAAAAATAAAATATTTTACGTGATTTTTAAGCATTTTGCTTAATTTTAAGCTATTTTATGTTTTCGTAATAAATTTTTATTAAATTCACATTTTTACTTTTACAATGAAACTATTTAATTAATATAAATAATACAAAATTCATCCTTAATTCGTGTAAAACCTTCAAAGAGCAATTGACAATGTACGTAAAAGAACAATATAGACTGGAAAATCTGACTTAATAAACTAAAATCAATACATGTGACATAAAATTTATGATGAAAAAATAATAGCAAGCATTTATACCTTTTTTTTTGAGCAGAGTTAAAAAAATATCTTGGACTTGTTGATTTTAGAATGTACTGAAAGCATAATATGTATGTTCTACGTCAAAAAGCTAAGCCAGATAGGCTAAAAACTTAAAAAATTAATTGCCTTACAGGATACAATTTCAAATTAAGCACCTGTTACAATCAAAATATTTATTTGTCAATAAAGCTGACATAGAATTTATGGATTGTGAATAAATTATCCAGCACAACTAAAACAAAACCTTCTGTATGGGCAAAATTGTCTACGACTATATGACCAGCAATATATTCTCTGAAGACTTAAAAGTCTTCATTTCATCCAAGGAAATACCAAAGAGCATAAAAAGAGACGTTTTAATTACACTAATGTTAAAGCCATTTAGTTATTAGAAGAAACTAATCAAACTCGACACTTGAAATGTATAAACTAAAAACTAATTAGCAATGAAATAATACCAAGAGGGGCTTGGGATATGAATAACGTTACAGAAACTGACAGAAATTTCGCTTTATACACAAATAACCAAAACTAATAAATTAATTATAAAATTCATAACATACTAACTTTGTTCAAAAGTCTGTTAAATAAGAATAATTTCATTTAGCTCATTTACTTACACTTATTTAATTAATTTAGAAATTTTATCAACATCAACATAAAAACTTATTTATAGATCCATTCAAACTTATACAATTTATGTAATACATTTTACAATGTAAATTGATATTTTCAGGTGTTACCTTAATTTAATATAGAATATAATCCTTTTGAACAGAATCACTTCCAACAAATTTAAGTTTGATTATATAAATTTATCTTTTATCTAAATTCAATAGGATCTTCTGATATAAACTATATAGTAAATCCCTTATATTTGATGAAGCTTATATTGAAATTCCTTTTCATGAAGTCAACATTGAACAATTTATTATTCAAGGATATGCTGCTTTGTCAATAGCAAAGTACAGATTTAAGTTAAGCTAAGTTTAAGAAATTCAATCCTGCACAGATATTGCATCATTAATCAAGAACTGCTACCACCAAGCTTGAAATAATATGAATTGCTTATTTAAGAAATGCAGTGAGTAGTATTTCAACCAAATCAGATAAAATGAAAAGAAAATTCATCTTATTTCAATGTAAGATACATTTGTTAGAAATTTCTTATAGTTTTTCTTTTTCAACTCAAATAAAGTTTAGAACTGTTAACATGTGAAGATATTTAATGGATAAAAGTTTATAAGTTTAAATTTTAGATAATAAAATTATATTATAGTATTTTGAAATTATTTTTGTGTTATTTTATTTTAATAAGAAAAATATACGAAAGTAAATCAATATTTAATTTTTGTATTTAAAATTCGTTGTCAATATAATTCTGTTTTAGTCAAAAGTTTTGCTTAAATTATGTGCTACTTATCATATTTAGAAAAATTAAGAAAAGTTTAATCAATAATAATTAATGATATTAAAATATATAAAAAGATTTAAAAAAATTAATAACTCAAATATTAATGATAAATTAGTATTTAGTCTCAAACCAATATAGTCAATTTTACTCTGTAAAATTTTACTGATAGTTAGCAAAAACTGGAAGAAACTAATTGTAGTAAGTTTCCAGGGATGTCAAACATTACTTCTTTTCAAAATAACAAAATTTAAAGAATGAGTGATATTAGAGATATCAATTATTACAGATTCAGTAAAGTGCTCAGATGGCGTTCAGGTGGGAAAGGATGTTAGGTGGGAAAGGGAATGTAAAATATACGTCTCTTTTCAAAACACTGACTTTTAGGTTATTAACGGTCATTATTTGCTGTCGTGATGTGTTCTTTAATATATACTAAGTATTTGATAAAGTCTGTCATAAAAGACTCATGAGTAAAGTCCCAATCAAAAATTATTTTCAATTGCAAGTATCATATTTACCCAATCACGAGTTTAGGATTATAAACGAAGAAGCTTTTTCGAAGTTTAATCAAGCATAACAAGAGTTCCAGAAAAAGTCTCGTAAGACCCTTTCTCTATTTACTATACACTAATTAAGAATTAACATATAAAGCAGTAGATATTTAAATCGAAACATTTATGGACGATACCGTTATTATGTCAACAGATGTATCCCATAACCTTTACACTCCAAGGCAATAATAGCATCCTTCATAAATATCTTCACGGGGATCAAATACCACAGGCTGAATCAGTCAAATATCTTTAATTTCATCTAGACTCCAAATTTAACTGAAAGCATTACACATAAGACAAAAAGTAAAATAGATAAAACTTAAACCGCATAAAATGTATTCCCAACTTAACCTGCATTGCAAAAGACTGATTTATATATGAGGATGTTATGAGGATGTGTAAAAACTCGAATCGCAATATCAATGCAACGCGAGTAGTAGCGCAACGATATGGTAATACGGCTGTTCCCGCTGAGTTATTGAATACTTTTTTAAATAATTTGAATTAAATAGTCTCCGAAATTGAATAAGAAAAATAGTAATTGGGTCAATTTTATGTTATCCATTTAAAAGTATCTATTTAATATTTTCATACTTTATATTACATTAAAACATATACATCCTTTAGAAGGATAATCTGTAGCAAAAACTATTATCTAAATTTTTTTTTTTAATTTTTAATATTGAAAAATAATATTCAAAACGATTTCTTTCAGTCTTCTTTCAGTCTTCTTTCAGTTGTCAAAAAGCAAAATATTAAATTTTCAATATTTTTTCTTTTGTGTGAAAATTTTTTTCATAAGAAAAATATTTTCAAAGTGGATGCAACGTTTGTTCACAATTGGCTAAAAATTTAATCCTCTTAATTATACAGAGCAGTATTTAAAGCTCTTCCGATTCAATGAAAAGGATTAGCCGTAGTAGCCTTAAGCACAACTGAAATTATGAATATATTATAAGTTAGATGTAATAAATTAAACGTAATCCTTTAAGAATTAAATTCATAGTATGTAAAACAATATTCGATTGTAATTGTAAAACAATTTCGTCAAAAAATTGACCGAAAGCTTAATAGTAGCCATCATCTCATGTGAAAGCCTTTCATTGAAGATTTAATCTTTTCTCGCATCACCACCGAAATGATTCTTTGTTTTTTTTCTCACATTGTTTTCTTCCTCCTTCCTAAAATATTTATTTCATCTAAATGATTTGAGAATGAATTATTTGTAAGGATTATAATAGTGTGGTGGTGTGGTTCTTAACACTTAATTATTTATTAACACACAAATTTCACCACTTAATTACTTTATTAATATTTTATTAATATATATAAAAAAAAATTTAATTAACAAGACATATATATTTTTTTAAAAAGAAAAAATAATATAAACAATTTTTGAAATGTTAATTCAATAAATATTTTAGGAGAACTAATTTTTATTTGTCAATATGTCAAGCAAGTAAATTTTCAAAACTTACTTGACATATTGACCTACTACGATTTAAATCTTTTTAAATTAAAATTTAACTTATTTTAAAATACAGAAATAAAAAGTATCCTCCACATTACTCCCCCACCAGATGGACATATGGTCCAACGAAACTCAATTTGATTTTAAAATACAATAAAATGCGTTTAAATTATTACGAAAACCTTACTTTGTTAATGGTTCTATTCTGAGAGGGAAGAAACACAGAAGCGGTAGTATTTGTGGCTGTATCATCCTGTAAAACAAAACAAGGCTTTAAACGGTCAACAGAAACTTTTACTTCTTTGCCTTTTATCTCTAAAGTGAAATAACTTGGGCCTCGTGAAACCACACGGTATGGACCTTCATACGGACAGTGAAATGATAATTTGGCTGGAGCTCGTACTAAAACATAAGCACAGGAATCTAGATCTTTAAATATAAAGAAATTATTGGACGAATGATTTGAAGCTGTAGCTGGACGAATCTGAGAAAAAATTTCGCGCAATTCTTTAGCAAAATCTGATTGTGGTACAGACTTTGGGGATTTATCTAGAAAATCTCCAGGCAATCTCAACGACTCACCATATACCAACTCTGCTGGAGTCGCATAAAATTCTTCTCTAAAAACTGTCCGTAGGCCCAAAAGCACAAAAGGTAGAATTGTAGACCAAGAATTACAAGCGTAACTCAATAAAGTTGCCTTGAAAGTTCGATGCCAACGCTCTATAAAACCATTTGCCTGGGGATGGTAAGGCGTAGTGCGATTCCTTTTGAAACCTAAGAGTTTCGACAATTCTTTGAAAAGACAAGATTCAAACTGTCTGCCCTGATCTGTAATAATAACACTAGGCACTCCAAACGTGAGATCCATTCACGACACAATACCTTTGCACAAGTTTCTGCTGAAATATCAGAAATGGGGAATGCCTCAGGCCATCTAGTATATCTATCTATAATCGTTAAACAGTAACGATAATTTTGTGAGACAGGGAGAGGTCCAATTAAATCAACATGGATTGTATGAAAACGGGAAGAAATCTTATCAAAAACGTTTAAAGGGCTTTTCACATGTCGAGATATTTTGCTTTTTTGACACGCTAAACAAGCTCTAGCCCAATTAGTGCAATCCTTATTCATAGAAGGCCAGAAAAATTTAGCTTTAACCATTTTATTAGTTGTTCTGACACCGGGATGCGCCAATTCGTGTATGGATTTGAATACCTGGAAACGAAAATCAACAGGAATATAGGGACGTACGCGATTTGATGAAATCTCACAAAAAATTCTTAAATTGGATCCCAAAATAGGATATTCCAAAAATTTGTAAGATTCATTACTAAGAAATTCTTTGAACTCTTCGTCCGTTTCTTGTGCTTTAGAAATCGCCTCGAAATCTATTGTCGACGAACATGTAAATTCACTGACACGAGAAAGTGTGTCTGCAACTATATTTTCTGAACCTGATACATGCCTGATATCAGTTGTAAACTGACCAATAAAATCCAAGTGGCGTAGCTGCCTTGGTGAAGCTTTGTCCGGCTTCTGCCTAAATGCAAAAATCAAAGGCTTATGGTCAGTAAAAACGACAAAACATCGACCTTCAAGAAGGTACCTGAAATATTTAATTCCTTTGTAAATAGCTAAGAGTTCTCTGTCATATGTGCTATACTTTTTCTCAGCTTGATTAAGTTTGACAGAAAAGAAACCTAAGGGCTGCCAAACGTTATTAACTTGTTGTTGGACAACTGCACCTATGGCAGAATCTGAAGCGTCTACAAATAATGCTATTTCAGCAGAGGAATCCGGAAAAGCCAAAAGAGTTGCTTCAGATAATTGATTTTTAATTTGATTGAATGAAGCAATAGCATCGTCAGTCCAGTTGACTTTTTTATTACCATCTTTTTTAGAACCGGTTAAATATTTATTCAGAAGTAATTGATGCTGAGCTGCCTTAGGAATAAATCGGCGATAAAAATTAATCATTCCTAGGAAACGTCTAAGACTTTTAATTGTTTCAGGACGTTGAAAATTCTTAATTGAGTCCACTTAACAACAAACAAGGTGCAGTGGTGAAGACCAAGGACTATTAGAAGGTCTACAAATCCCTTGACTGAGAAGAATATCGAATTCCCTTTTTGCGGCTAACAGTTTATCGGTAGAAAGTTTTCGTACTTTTGAAACTACTGGGTTGCCTGTAGTAATAATACGATGAGTTACTTGATGCTTGACTGGATTAGCAATACATCCATCTACAGAGAAAAAATTCCAGTCTTTAAGTAATGTTTGTATGCGCTCATCTAAAGAGTTGTCATATAGCAACGATAAATTGGTCTGAGGCGCTTTAGAGACTTTGCAAATTGAATTCAATGATGTCAAAGGGTCAAGAAGCAGTTTATTTGACAAGTCCACTAACAAACCGTAATGGCTGAGAAAGTCAGCGCCAATAATAGGTTTGATAACATCTGCGATGATGAAATTCCAAGTAAAATTCCGACGTAATCCTAAGTCAAGAGTAAGGAGTTTACGCCCAAAGGTATTGATTATAGTGGAATTTGCTGCTGAAAGTTTAAAATTAGTGGGTGGTGGTCTTCCTGTAGAAGGAGCTGGAATAACTGAAACATCGGCTCCAGTATCTATTAAAAAATTGCGTTTAGAAGACTTATCATAAATATTCAAGCGGCTTGTTATTTTGCCTTTTTCAACCACCGCTTGAGTCGTAAGGCTAATTAGTTTTTTGTCTGCACAACAAAAGAACAAGGTTTGATACACTTGGTAGCTTTACTCGCAAAATGAAGATGATACCAACATAAACCGGATTCATTACTAGAATCCTTGTGTTTAATAAAACGTCTAGATCTAGACCGAGATCTAGAATTAGACCTTGATATTCTATTGTGGTGGATGCTTTCCTTAATCGTAATTTGTAAGTCGCTAAGTTGCTTAGCTAAATTATCCAAACGGTCTATGACTGCATTTGACTGGGAACTAGATTCAGGAACGGAACATGAAAAGACATTGGGTTTGTATTGAACCTCAAAAATTTTGTCAGCACAGTTCGCCAAGTCGTTAAGGTTACCAGGATTGCAAGCAAGAATTGCTTGCATATTCTCTGGAAGACGCTGAAGCCATAACGACCTTAAAAGCTCTTCCGAAACCTTATCGCCTCCTAATTCTCGCATTTCTCTTAATAGTTGCGAAGGCTGTCGATCCCCTAAAGAAAGATCGCTTAAAAGTTGGTTGAGTTTAGATACCTCGCTAGCAGATAGTCGCTTAATCAGACTCGATTTTAAAACGTCATAAGGTGTAGTAGAGTGAGGTTCTCGTATGATATCACTTATAATTTTCATGATATCGCTGTCTAATGTAGCAAGAACATGATAATATTTTGTCGATTGAGAAGTAATTCCCGCGAGCACAAATTGAGCCTCTAGACGGTCGAACCAAAATTGAGGATTGTTCTTCCATAAAGGTGGAGGTTTAACTGAAACCGCGGAAACCGAATTTTGAAAATCTCCACTAGGATTAGCCATAAAAGTTTTAAATCGTTTACACAATACAAAACTAAATCTAGTTTAACTTAAATTTAAAGTAAAATAAAATTTGTAATGTAGTTACCAAATAAGAACTTTTTAAAGTTGAATAATCTTCCCCTTTAAAATTTTCTTTCTTCTTCTTTCTATTATTTATTGGTTTTTTTTTTAAATTTTCTTGCTTCTATCTTGTAAAATTTTCTGTCTTCTATTTTGTAAAATTTTCTTTCTTCTAATTTAAAAAATTTTCTGTCTTCTATTTTGTAAAGTTTTCTTTCTTCTATTTTGAAAATTTTCTTTCTTCTATTCTGTAAAATTTCTTTCTTCTTTATAATTAAAAACTTTTGTTTAACTTTTTCTTTAAAATTTGATCTTCTTTTATTCTTATTAACAAAAACCTTGTCGGGCTAACAATATCTGGTAGCCACCAACCGTCGGCGTTTCCAAAATAGGGTTTTTATCTAGCTATCGGGGTCACCAATTGTGGTGGTGTGGTTCTTAACACTTAATTATTTATTAACACACAAATTTCACCACTTAATTACTTTATTAATATTTTATTAATATATATAAAAAAAAATTTAATTAACAAGACATATATATTTTTTTAAAAAGAAAAAATAATATAAACAATTTTTGAAATGTTAATTCAATAAATATTTTAGGAGAACTAATTTTTATTTGTCAATATGTCAAGCAAGTAAATTTTCAAAACTTACTTGACATATTGACCTACTACGATTTAAATCTTTTTAAATTAAAATTTAACTTATTTTAAAATACAGAAATAAAAAGTATCCTCCACAATAGCAATCACCCTAAATCTACTTAATTAAACGGATTTAAATAAAATTTGTTTTTATATTAAAGAAAAAAAATTGTTAGCAATTCCATTAAAATTGTTTCAAAGCTAAGTGCTAATTAAATGATTTGAAGAAGCTGTCATAAATTAAATTATCCTTTTTAGATAATTAAATACACTCGAAGTATTAAATATTTCCTTAAAGTAGAAATATATAATTATCAGTCTAGTTTTTCTAGTTAAAATTATTAAAAAACTTTATATTATGAATACCTTTTTCTGCTTTTGAAGATATCTAACATTTGATTACATCACATTCTCAAATTGGAAAATAAATATCATCTAAAGAGAGTCAACAAAATCATTTCATTGCAAACTGTGATAGAAACTTTACAGGAAATGAGAAAATTTTTGTTGAAAATATTTTTCTGATTATTTGAAATTTTTAAAATTTTTTGATACACAAAATGAAGTTAACGTTTCTTTTTCACTTTTTTTGTTTCAAATAAATAAGATTATTGAAAAACTTTTTCTTCAACCGTTTCAATTTTATTAAGAGCCACAAAGGTTTGGTTTTTATTGATTCTAATGTTTTTTAAAGTCTTATCTACTCAGAAAATTTCTTTCTTTGTAGAAATAAACAATATCATTTAATTAATTAATCTGAAAAAGAAGAATGAGCTCACTAATCACATTAATTTTATTTTGATGAAGTAGTAAAAAGTAAACACAAAGCAAATTTTGACATAAAAAGGAAACTTAAAATAGAATAATTAGTTTTAATTTTACAACTTTGTTAATTTTTATTCGGAAATATAATGCAAATTTTTCTTTTGATTTTTGATTCAAATTTTAACTTAATTTTTTTGACTTCGTATAGAAAGCCTATCTAACGTTTTGCTTTTAAATATGTTCAACTCTATAGTTTTATGGCTAATTCGTTAATTTATAAATAAGCGATTTCATAGCCTTTTTATTGATTTTAAGCATAAATAAAAAGAAATAATATGAAAATATGTACGTCCCCCGGGCGTGACGTATTTACACGTCCTAATGAAAGAATTCGCGCCCGTTGTGTGTGCGAAATTAAAAAATAAAGTTCCCGGTTAACAGGTTAACTGGAAAAATTTTCGCTACTTAGTCGGTAGTTAAGGCAGTAAAGTCCTCTGCAGAGCATTACTTGTATGTATCTAGTTTTTCACGAAGTAAAGAACTAAAACAAAAACCTTCCATATCACAGGAAAAGGAATTAAAATAGAAATGAATAAAACAAAAGCATAAATAAAAGGACATTTTTTCACTTAAAAGGTATTCTTAATTAGAGTGCTTGAAAATAAGCTATTTTTATGAATTGACTATAAGGTTTCTATTATGATTATTGATATAAAATTCGCTAAGATATTGACTTTTGACGGTGCTTGAATAAAGAACCTTCTCTATGATGTGAATAAATTTTTATCTTTATTGCCAGTAACTTTTGTTAAAGATAAATTAAAATCATTGTAATAAAGTTAAAACTAAATTTTAATTCGGAGAAAAAGATTTTTCTTTTACTAAAAATTTTGAACCAAAACCAAAATTTCTTTTCTATATTCTATAGCTTTTGACTATATGAAAGTACAATTTTTCTCTGAGTTTTTTCTCTTCAACTTCTTTTTAGAACTGTTATAAGTTTGTGCTGGTCAATATAGATTAAAAAATATTTTTTAAAAAAGTTTTTCTTATTTTAGCTAATGCAAATGTACAACAACGCAAAAAACAGCTAAAAGAAGAGAATAGGAGGAGAGCTATCCCTTAAGCAAATATTGGAATAGAACAAAAGTTTTGGCTTCAAGTTAACTGAGAACAATAAGACCGCCATTTTTAATTAAATTAAAACTATATAACAGGATTATAACTAAGGAATTTTTTTTCCCTGAAAAACTTCATTCACAAATGATATTTACTTGGAACAGCAAATGTGGTATTATTGAATTTTTCGTTAGTTCATTTTTTATATCGAAAAGTGAAAAAAAAAACTTAACAGAAAAATTGATTAAATCAATTTTAAATATGTTTACCTCGCATGTATGCTTTTCACTTTATTCCCAATTGTAATACCAATAAAGCGCATAGAGTTTGTTTGTTCCAAAACAAAAAACTGAAATAAATTACAACTAATCCTTTGAAAGTACACTTTTAATTATTCTGAATGGTTTTTTTTAACAAAGGAATCAAATTTTTGATATAGAAAAAGCATTGTTTTATAAAATGTACATATACAAATAATATAAAAAATGTAAATACTGATATACATACATAAATTAAAAAGCATAAGCAATGTGAATTCTTCACACAAAAAATACAAAGTTATATCTGGACATACTTAAAAAGAGATTAGTAAGCTCTTTTAGGGATTACAGTACATTTTCTATTTTTAAAGAAATTTTAAATTATTTCATTAAATCATTCTTCAAATAAACTTAAATTATTCCAAGCTTGATTTATTTAACAAGGAATTCCATAAATTAAGTTTATTAACTGTCTTGGTTGGTTTTCTAACAGGAAAGATGTAACTTTTGTATTTTTTGCTTTATTTATGTGAATCTTTTAAAGAAAAATTTTTTTTAGTTCTCTTCTAATATTTTCGGCTAAATAACGAAAACCTGTTTGACGATTAGGAGACATCATTGAATCTCAAAGTCTCAAAGAAGACAAGTTAAGAAGGGGCCGGGAGGCTTCTGGTTATTTCAAAACTCTAAGATTTCTACTAAGCACAAATAAGTTATCATTACCACAAATAAAATTGGATTTTCAATAAATTTATAGACATTTTCTTTAATGCAGCCAATTATTAAATATATTAAATATTTTTCACAAAATATTTTTCAATTCAAAGTAAAGTTTTTTTTAATTGCCACACGCTCTTCCTAATTTGTTTTCCGTATTTCAGGGCACCTGCCAATATTATTTTGTATATAAATTTAATCTATCTATAAAAAAACCCGTAAATGAAAATGTAGTTATTTTTTCTTTGCATATTTTCATACCCCATTAATAAAATGCTCCTAAAAGGATTTTTCAAAATTTAAATAATTTTCGGAGTTAGAGATGATTCTCGACGCGTCGGCAAAAGCTGTTAAAAGCCCGACTCACATTACGCATTGCGAAGTGCGACTACGAATTTTTTTTTAATTTTTAAAAATTCCCAAAGGCGAAAAAAACCTATCGTATTGCTGCATATTTCCGTTATAGTATTCAAAATACAATTATTTGGCAACGATGAAAAAAAAATTAGATATATATGATTATAAAAAAAGTTGTTTGATTTAATGAAATTTTGAAAAGAAGAAAAGAGGAATTAGACTTTTTCTATCTTTTATACTTCCGAATGCAGGGCCCAGCAGCCAGAGAAACCAGAAAAAAATAATCAAGTGAAATGACGAAATAAAAAATGTATACGATAACGATAACATAACATAACGGTTAACAGAAATTAATGTCAGAATTAAGTTTATATTTATATGTAAATAATGTGTTTTTGAACTTTTGTGTTTTACGGCATCCTAACCCCCAATTTCGTTGTCCTATTTCTCTTTTTGTTTTCAGGTTGCCATTCCTGCTATATAATGTGCGGCCTTGAGGGTTTCCCTCTTTAGTTCGAGGAGAGATACTCCCAATTTTCAGCTTCTTCAACTTGAAAAATGCATACTCTCATCAACCTCATTTGAGCCTCTTGATAATAATTTGGGACTTATGCAAGCTCAAGAGGTTTATAGGTGGCTAAACTTGTTATTTCATGGCTTTATTACTTTTGTTTTTTAATTTTTTATCGCAAAATATGTTTCGTCAGATATGAAAACACATCCAGTAGTACCATTCCAATTTTTTTAGATAATTCAATATTACCGATAGTCTCAATGAAATTTTCCCTTTTAAGTCACATTAAAAATGATATTCGAATATCCCTTTATGTATAAAGTATATGATATAAAGAATCAAATATAATGTGTACAAAACATTATAGTATCATTTTCTAAAACGAAAATTAAAAAAGTTTTTTTACGTCTTCTATACACAAAACATAAAAGACTCGAAACGACATTCTACCGTTGGTCGCGACAGGAAGTTTTTGCCTACTTACTATAAACTTTTGTCTTTTCTTTTTTTTATTCAATTATATAATCTGCTGACACTTAACTTTCTTAGCTTTATTCCTTTGATTACAACTGAAGCATTTTTGGCCAAGGGAGGGGAGTCATCCCCTTGATCCCACCAATATCTGCGCTACTATATAGACACAGATACCTCTGCTAGTGTTAAGCCTAAAAAAAAAGAACTAATGGAGAATTTGCCTTTAAAAAACCGAAGGATAATACTTAGAAGATTTATTACATTGCCTTAAATTTTTTCTTTTATTTTAAAAGCTATAAAATAACTGTACAATTTTTATAACTAGAGAAAATTAAATAGAATTTTTATCAAACTAGGATTATACAATTTTTTTAAATTTAGAACTTCAAGGAAAAAATCAATTTAAACAAAACCCATTTGATAAAAACTAAAGCTTCTGAAAGCAAAATCAAAACATCTGTAGTCGCGTCACATTTTTCATATCTAAAGGTAGAATCGTTTCTTTAAACAGGGAAATATGTCCAGAAATTTTAAAGGCTAATAAACCAATTCGAATTCCGATCTCAAATATTTCCATTCAATATAGACGCGGAAACAGTTTCGGATGAGCTACAAATGGAACTAATAGATTAACAAAAATAAGAAAAAATTTTTAAAATGTGGAATATAGGAAATTTTTATCAAAGTTACATGATTTCTAGAAAATATCCAGAATTAGTTACCAGTTCCATGTAAATCATGGCATTTTTTGGTAATGTTTATCTTAGTGAGCAATTATTTTCCGCTATGAACTGATCGCAGCTAAATAATGTCACTTGGAGAGTTGTGTTATATATCTCCTATATCTGCGAATATAAACAAATTGGTTGCAAAATTTATTTTAAATGTTTTTTCAAATTGATTATCATATGCAGTTATTTTTGTAATATTTTTATTTAATTTATCGCTTTATTTTGTTGAGTGTGTTAATGAAAATATCATTTTAATGTTTTAATATTTTCTTTTATGTGACCCCAAGAAATTTTGTAAATTTGTATTTAGCCCGATACCAACAAAAACGAGTTTTCATTCCATTTCAAGAGCCTACAATTCATAAATTTACAAAAGAACAAAAAGTACTTTTGTTATACTTTCAAGCATGGTGAAATCTTTGTATATATTAGTAGCACATCTTTTTATTAATATTTTTTTCTTTTACATTTAACCAGAATAAGCTGTAAGTGATATGTGATCGAGATTAAATCAGAAATTTATATTACAATATGAAAAATTTATTGTGTTTAAATTTAGACAAACTCATACATCTTATAACAGTTTATTTTATTATATTATAGTGAAATAATATTGAATTAAAATAATCTCCAATCCACATTATATAATATAGAACAAAATTATTAACCAACATATTAACTTATTATATATTTTTAAGCTTTGTTTAAAGCATAAAGGAGGCTTTGTTTTGACTGGAATGCTTGCTTGCATGCTTGCCTATTTGAAAAATTTGTTTCGAACCACGGTAAATACGAAAATCAAGATAAAAATTACATATTATAGGAATTTTATCATTTATAGCACTTTCTAATTTTAGAGGTTAGGTATTTCAATTTTATAATTTTTAAAAGGCATTTTCCCACTTTTAATTTTATATACACTTAATACTTTCTATTTTATACAAAAGTTCTAGTTGTCACACCCCACAAAACTTTGATTTAGGTAATATTTAATAACTAAAAAATGTGTGAAATATGACACCTATGACTTTTTTATTAAATAAAAAGCAATATAGGGATTTTATGAACGAATTACTTTTACTCTCATCTCTCTTACTAGCAATTTCAGGAACTATATTGTTAGATTTGTAAAACACACCCATAATAAAATAGAAAAACTTAACCTCAAAATTTATATGACAACTAACGACCGTATATAATTTTTTTTTTTTTTTGTTATTTTTAATTAAAAAATTAAGCAAGCTTGCAATGTAGTCTAGATTGTTTATAAAAATACTTATCAAAAATGTATGATTTTTAACTTATGACATTACTTTTAATTTATGTAGTCCCAATGGCTATACTTAGAAAATCTTCAAATCCGATTGTTATAACACCTTTTTGCTCCGCGTCACGTAAACGAAATGCTTCTGTAAATCTTTGTATTTTAACACAAAGTACAATAAAATTATCTACTGATATTCCTCTTTCAGATTGTGTAGAACCTTTTTTTGTTAAAAATTGTACAAATTGTGGAGAAAAACGGAATCCCATCTGTACAAACGCTATAATATAATATATTATTAAGACAAAAAGAGTAATAATGAAAAATTTAAGATTTGAAATTTTTACCTTGATTTAATTCTGCCTCCTCAATATAACCAGAATTATCACGATCATAAGTTTTAAAAACATTTAACCATTGATTAATATAATTGTATAATTTTTCAAATTCATACATATCAATTGTTCCACTATTATCCTTGTCAAACATACCTGAAAAAATTACAAAAAAATAATCTCTTGCTTAAAATAAATAAAAAAAAAAAATTAACTTACTTATCATAAGTTTACACGATGTGTCAGAAAAATGTTCACCTTTGCCATTTACAAGTGCAGCTTTTAGCTCGTTTGCATTGATTTTTCCTGATCTATCTGTATCGACCATGGCAAACCATCTCTGTGCTTCGGATCCTGGTTGAGCATTTTGAGGAGGAAATGCTCCTGGTGGTGCGGCATATCCTCCCCCGAAATTCGGTTGATTTGGATAATTTGGTTGATTTGGGTTATATTGCCCATAACCCCCAGGATATCCACCCTATATTCAAAAATATAAATTAATTATATTTAATTCTTTAAAAATTCTATACAAACTTGATAGGACATTTTTAAATTTATTTTTTTTCGACAAAAATCACTTCAATGGTACTTTGTTTGAGGTTATTTAAGTGTTAATTGACACTTGCCTAGCAACTATATAGTGACATTCACTATACAAACGTAAGCAAATTCGTATAAATATCTTTATACCAATTAGAAGTAAGGCCATGTCTATATATGAAGAATTTTAGTCTTTTTCGTAGAATATGCAATAGAAAATAAAATATTTCTTGTAAACTTATGCAAATTTTTTGTTATATGGACAGAACCAGTGAATATCCTGCCTAAATCCCCTATGAGAACGCCCCAATAGGCGTTTTTTATCATTAAGACTCACTTTCAAAACATAAATTTTTACTATTTAGAAATATTTTGATAGTTGTTTGGGGAAGCATGACTTAAAATATAGCCATTAAATATAATTTGTACTTTCAAACTAATATTTCTAATCCTTCTAATACAATTTTAAACTGAATTTATCAAACTACTAACTGGAAATTGTATTTTATATTATACAGAATTATTATGATTTGTAAAAAAAATAAAAGCTTTCAAAAAATATTATGCTGTTGGTGGTACTCTAAATTTTATAAGGAAAGATCCACATTTAAAATTGAAAGGTGTTTTTATACATTATTCCATAACATAGGATAGATACAAGCCATGTACTTTTAAATTTGAATATTTAGGATCAGTAAAAATATTGGAGTGAATCTAGCATGAAAATATTTCAGAGACATGAATACGATTAATCTAAATCTAACCGTTTTCAGAAAACCTGGTAACAAGCTAGCTATGCAAGCATGACAAACAAGTAGCAACTTAATTTTAACACAAATATAACAAATTTTTAAGTAAAAATTCTAAATAAAAACTTATCTCTTAAAAATAAATTTTTCTGCCTTATTTCAACTTCCAACGAAGTCTAATTTTCTAGAAATCTCTCTTATTTAGCTTTCAGAAACTTTAGAATTAGTCAAACACACAATTAGATTTCTGATTTTTTAAAATTAACATATTTATTAACATATTCAGTATATATTAAATTCTATTATTTCAAATAATTTCATGTTACAAAATATATTTTTAACATTACACTATAGAAAGCTTACCTACTTAATTCTTACATTTTTCCTATTAATATTAAAAATAAAGAGTGAAAACAACATAAAAATTCTAATTTAAAGCAATCTTTTACGGCAGTTTGGTGTCCCGCATTTACAATATAAAGATTTTCCATGGACTGATCCAACTTCATAATTGTAATCCCAAGTCAATTCAGATCCACATCTTATTATACTCGAAGTAAAAAACCCTACCCAAGGAAATCTTAGGTCATGTGAATCAATAAAAACATTTTGAACAAATAAATTTGGTGCACAAGAATGCTATAAGGAAAATTACCAAAGTTTTAATAGAGAAATTTTAATGTTTTAATTGTAGACTTACATTGAAATAACGTCCAATATTACCAACTTTTTTTGCATCCATTATATAACAGGATTCATTTGGTCCATGATAATTTCTGAATTTGTTTGAATTTTTTATTACGTAAATTAAAACTTAAAAATATATTTTTAGTACCTGAATTTAGTAACTTTTCTGTCATTTGTTGAAGCTTCATAATTTTCTTTTAAATAGTAATTACTATTTATATCAGTTTCTTCAATCATTTTCATTGATCTTAGACGTGTTGTAATTCTTAATTGTTTATCGCGCGAAGCTATAACCTTAGATTTTTTTCTAGAAGCAAGTTCTTTAGGTGGTTTCTTTAAAGAAAATTAAATAAAAGCAACGGAATATGATAAGTGTTAAAAGCGTAAAAAATAAATAATAAAAATTATAGAAGAAAAATACTTGAATGAAAGTTGCAATGAAAATAGGATATAAAAGGAAGATATAAAGCTCACAAGAAATATAATCCAAAAAAAAACGGATTTTCCGAATATATATATAGAATTACTTCAGAAAGAGATGTATTTTTGGATAAATATGTAATGAAATTTTGAGGTCGACTACTTTCAGACAATAAATACTCTTCAAAAAGGACCCATGTCCGTATAGATACATGATCTTTGTGAATCCAATAGCAGTCAATATGTTGCTTCCAAAATTTATGGGAAGGAAATGGAGTATGTTATAAATTTTATATTCAAAAACAGTACCAAAACACATTTTGTTTATAATTAATACAAAAACATTAGATAAAAGGTTAAATTTGGTAGACCCAAATCTTCCTCAGATACTATACCAAAAATGATAAAAGCGTTTTTTTTTTCAGTAATTTTTTCTATGGCAGAAAGAGAAAAAATCAATAATAATCAAGATTATAGCAGTTTTCACAAAGCTGTAATCTAAATTAAAGCTATATAGCTTAGTCTAGATAAAATGCATACGTTCCTCCTCTTTAATCCTAGCTTAATTCTCTCAATATTTTGGTAAACGAAATTATTTTTATAATACAAAATTCAAAACAGAATCAATTTGATATTTTTATCTATCCTAAATATCACAAAACTAATCACTAAATTGCAATTAAAGTCAGAATTATAGAAAAATAATGAAATTTTAGAAAACTCTAAGCAAAATATAATCTTACATATTCCTCGTCACTATCTTCTTCTTCTGGAATATCTGATTCATAGCCATATTTTATCTTTTCAACAACTTCAATATAATCAAGTCCAGCATGATATTCATCACCTAATTTTTTTCCAACCTAATTGAGAAGAATTGTAATTTTTAGAGATAAAACTAAAGAAAAATGTAAAATACTTCATTTGCTTTCTGTTCTGTTAATAAGAGTCCACCGTATATACAAACAAAACTTCCTTTAGGGATATCATTTAAACAGCGTACACCCCAACCTCTGTTTGATGTTTTGAAAACTTGTAATTTCATTTGAAATGGCTGTTGTACAACTCGATTTAAACAATTTGCAGAGCATTTACAACTAAAAACAAAAACATATTTTATAGAAAATAATATTATTTAAAATAATTTACTTTTTATTGCATTCATATATCCCTGTTCGTACAGGCTCAAGTAGTCTTTTATAAACATATCCAACATTTTCTAATGGTGTGTTTGGATTTCCAAACTTAGCTCCAGCTAACGTTAATTGCCAACAACTACATTTAGTTTTGTCCTATAAAAATTTTAATTTTATTTTTTATCAATAGTTTTAACTATTTCAAAACTTACACTGCAATCATCCTCACATTCACAACCAACCAAAAAATTTGGATCAAGATTTAAATTGACATCTTTAGTAAGAGTACGTCCTCTTGAATATTGAAATTCAGGAGCCATTGTCTTATCATAATAATTTATACATGGAATTTTCATTTTTTCCAAGCCATTAGAAAGATCCTACAATTAAATAAAATATAGTTGATAAACGATAAATTTAATTCATTTTTAAAAATGTTAATTGAGTTTTTAGTCCCTTTAATAACTGAAATTTTATTTATTTTTTTTTACCAATGAAATTATTTATTATTTTAAGAGCTTTTTGAACAAACTGAACTTTTAAGGCAAAAGTCATCAATATTACTTAACAATTTATTTAAACAGGATCTTATTTAGCTCAAAATTCAAAAAAAAAAATTCCTCTTAGACTTGGATGATTTGTAACCATGAAAATTTGTCAGAATAGGAGTCTTGTTAATATAAATATGGATGTTTGTATTTAAATTATCAGTTAAGCCATACACCGTAGCCACATGTCAACGGCTGCCCTTCCTTTTCTCATATTAAAACCTCTTTATTTCAACTTTTTTTTGCTGTTATTAAAAAGTAATGAAATTTTTCCCGTTATCTGCTTATTTTATATATGACAAAAAGAGCAACCGAATTAATTAAAAGAACGATTGCAAACATTTTTTGTTTAGGTAAATTATGGGAATAAACTATGTTCTTAAATTTATTTCAAATTATTTTTCAAATTATCTTAGCCTAAGCCAAAACTATATTAGTTTTATATACTTACATTTTTTCCTACATAGGGACTTTCTATAACATATTCAGTTAAACAATTTATATTAACATCGAAATCAAAATTATCGTCATTAAGAATAGACTTTGTATTCATTAGATATTGATGATTTTCTTCCATAGATCTTACAAGTCTTCCACAAGGAGTTACATAAATGATATCCACTTTACCCTTACTTTCAACTATTTCTCTTTTCCATCCAGATACTAATGGTTTAGCTAAAGGACCATATCCTCCTAAATTATACCGAGCTGGATATAAACAATGTGGACCACATGGATGAGGAATGTATTTTCTTTTTGTTAAGCTCTCGTTAACTTTATAAAATACTACCTGAAATAAATATAAATTTTTCAATTAATTATAAATTATATATTTAATATTAATTTATGTATATACCTTTCCCTTTGGTTGGGAATCAAATTTTAGCCTAAGCTGACGACTTTCTAGTTGAGTAGTTGCAACAGTTCTATCATTACATTTTTCCACTTTATCCTCTGAGTCGTCAGGTATATTTCGTTTTTTTTTACTAATGTATTTTTTTGTTGATCTATTACGCTAAAAAATAAATTTATATTTCCTTTTAACATATATTTTACTTATAAAATATAATTAGTAATTAAAATAAAAATAAAAATTATGTACTTACTTTTCCCATTTCGTTTCTATATCTTTTCACTACGGAGATTCGAAAATAATGAAAATACTTTTTAGGATTTTTTATTAAAGTGAATAAAAAATGATTATAAGCTAAAGTAAGCCATGGAAAAACGGCATAACAATAAAATATAGATGTATGTGCATGTTACTAGAAATATATTAAAGACTATTAATTTTGAGACTTTTTGAATTTAGTGAATCCGAACCAAAGATGGGATCTACAATTGTCTAGAAGATTAAAGATACCTAAATAATCTCTAAAGTTATTATAATTATTATATAACATTATGTTTAAGGATACTAAAAGATATTTTGATTACAGTATACGTCATTTATTTATTTTTTGTATATCAACTGTAATACATTTTAAGAGAGTAAAAACTACATCGGAGTTAGCTTTTTTTGTTGATTTACGTTGCATATCCCATGATTTTAATAAAAAACGTATTTAATTATTATTTTTTATTACTTTTTTGTAAAACAATATTTTTGAATATCACTAATTTTAGTCAAATAAAAAAATTAAATTTGCCATTATTTAGTTTTTTAAAAAAAAGTAATTAGGGGCTAAAAATAGGTATCCCGAATAATGAGCAATTTTAAATAATGAGTGTGTTTTTTTAATCAACCCAATTTGGGTTAGTTTAACCCAAAAGTTGGTTGAAGGAAGTGTTCATTTGGTGAGAGAGATAAGAGTTCAGAAACAACAAAAATATGTCAATTGTAAATTATTAAATCAAAAATTATTTAACCATTTAGTAATATATTTATTAGCTTTTATTATCAAAAAAGTTAATATATAAAAGTAATGATATATTGCCATACAGCTATAATAAAACTGCAGTTAATGCTAACTTGAAATTTGACATTTTTGTTGAGTTTCTGAACTCTTATCTCTCTTACCGAAAGAACACTCCCTTCAACCAACTTTGGGGCATTCTCAGAGCATAATCTACTTGAAGTTGATATTTATTAGTTCACCGGAAAGCTAAGAAATCCGTATTTTTTTTTTTATCAGTTGCAATTTGCCCTAATTGGGGGTAAAGACTACCTCCAAAATATAAATTTTATTCTGTAGTTAATATTATAAATTAAATTTGTGCCTCTTGTGATGTATAATCTCAAAAATAAACACTACATAATTACGGAAAAATTGGCAATAATTAAAAATTTTCTTTTCCAATAAAGTTTTTGTAAAATAGTAAGCCATGTAAATAAGTTTATTTTATTACCTTTTTTGAAGGGATATATAAACATCAGTTATGAGGGACCATCACAAATAAGTGTCGACTCAGCCAGGATGTTAAAAAACCATCAAATTACTTGCTCTTTAATTGCTTACAGTTGCTGTAGGGACAATTAAGGCAATTATCCTACTATTAGTTGCCATCGGAAAGGATGGAAAATTTGGACCCATCACACGGAATCTTGGAATTGACTTTCCATTCTAGACATCCATCGGAGAACACTATAAATCTGCTGATCCCAATCTATTTGCAGATTATTAAAAAAAAACTATAGAGGTAACATCTGTAGCCTTATTTTCGAAAACTACGAAAATATTAGTTTCCCTGTTGTTGTTGTTTTATTGTTGAGAAGTTTCTAATACTAACAAAATCAAATTAAATTAAATTAAAGTCACATGCACGTATAAAAAATTGCTGAAAATTGATCGAAGTTTTTCCCATAAGGACCATGTAATAATAGAAAAAAATTCAAGTATTTCAGGGTAGTAATGGAATCACATTTTTTGTTTTCGTTAGCCCAGCGAAAATATTTTTACATTTCTCTCCTGAATATTTTGTTTGTTTTATAATTAAACTTAAATAGAAACAAAATAAAAATTTTTTTGTTTTTAAATTGACAGCAAACTTAAATTTTGTATCACGTTTTTCTACGATTAAAACTTTTTAATTTTATGATTAAAAATTGCAGGCTAGTAGCTGGTCTGAATTTCAAAAACCTTTACCGAAACCACCTCAAGCATATCTTAAAGATTCGCTGAAAATTAGAATTTAATGGGCCTGTTTAGAACGTTAAGCATATCTTTTGTTAAAATTAGTATATTATACCATTTCCATTCATTTAAATCATACAGAAGGAAACTAACAAGACTTGCAGGTTAGGAAGGGAGGCAACAATTGCAGCGAAAGAAAACGTCCCGAAGCTATCAGGCCGTTAAAAACATCAGGAATTATAGGATCTACTTAGCTAGTTTTAAAACAGAGAGTAGTTCAACTTACGTTTCACACTGCAATTGTACATGCAAACCCAGAGTAGACCATGTTAATAATCTAGCGCTAAATTGTAGGGAAAGTTTAACCGGTGCCATGGCTCTTATGGTTGTATGCTTCCTTTGTTCTAATTTGTCACACCAATGGTGACACATTAACTGTGTAAAATCGCTTTCATCTTTACAGACGAATTTGATCTTAAACGCAAGAATATTTTAATATTTTACAATTAAATTTAAAGAAATTTCATTCCTGATTATTTTATTCAGTATATATTAACTCGTATTATTGTAAATAATTTTGTTTTATAAGTTTGAATATTAACATCCCCTACGATGGTAGGAGATCCCGAACATTGTTATATCTACTGCATTACTTTTACTATTAAATTCTACATATTTACATAATGTGTGGTTTAACAACTAATGAAAAATCTAAAACATTATTATTCTATTTCAGTACATTATCGAATGTTTAAAATTCGAATAATTCTTATTTTTAGTCTTACTAATAACAAAAAAATAACATAAAAAATCTTATCTAAAGCAATCTTCCACGGCAATTTGGTGCCCCACATTCACAATACAAAACTTTTCCGGGAACTATTCCAACTTCATAATTATAATTCCATGTCAGCTCCGTACCAGATCTTATTTCACTCCAAGCAAAAAATGCTACCCAAGGGAATCTTAGGTCATGTGTATCAACAAAAACATTTTGAACAAATAAATTTGGTGCACAAGAATGCTATAAGGAAAATAACCAAAGTTTTAATAGAGAAATTTTAATGTTTTAATTGTAGACTTACATTGAAATAACGTCCAATATTACCAGTTTTTTTTGCATCCATTACATAACAGAATTCATTTGGTCCATAATAATTTCTAAATTTGTTTGAATTTTTTATTTCGTTAATTAAAACATATAAATATATTTTTAGTACCTGAATTTCGTAACTTTATCCTCATCTAATGATGTGTTTGCCTCAAAATTAATAATTTTTCGTTCCTGGCTTTTTGTACTATCATCTCTATTTATATCTTTTTCATCATTTTCAATTAAAGCACGTTTATTAGGATTAGGACTTTTTCGATATACATTTTCTCGAGCTCTCTTCATTGATCTAAGACGTGTTTTAATGGGTGAATCTTTATCAAACGAAGCGGAAGTTCGAAAATCTTCATCCGAATCATTTTCTTCAACTGCTTCCTTTAAATAAAAGCAAAAATAATCCACTGTTTTAATATTATTATTTTTTGAATTGATATTGTTGGAAAATTTCTCAACGCCAAGTGTGACGTCTTTACTAAACAAAACAAATGGCTTAGGTCAGGAATATAATTTGTTAGGCCCTATATAGCTCAGATACTAGCCCAAAAATAGAAATATAAGGTTTTTTATTTTCCCCAAGTTTTGGTCAAAAATTAATTAAATAAACATTTTAACTATATTACATAAATAAATAATTTTATGTAAGTGAAAAAAGAGGTCATAATCACGATTACAGCAATTTCCTAAAAGCTGTAGTTTAAATTAAAATTGTAAATTGCAGTAAGAAGCATTATTTATTGTAGATAAAGTACTCAGTCATATAGGCTTAAAGTCATCTAAATAAGACGCTTGCGGACCTCCCCTCTATGCCTTGTTTAACTCTTTTAATAGTTTGGTTGAACAAATTTTATTAAGATAGAGAATCAATTTCATAGTTAGAAAACTATTAAACAGATTATAATCTTACATTTTCTTCCTCACTTTCATGCTCTTCTGGAATATCTGATTCATAGCCATATTTTATCCTTTCAACAACTTCAATATAATCAAGTTCAGCAAAATATTCATCACCAGAACTAGCTCCACCCTAATTAAGAAAATAAAAACAATTACAAAGTAATTTTTAGAGTTAAATTTTAAAGAAAAATGTAAAATACTTCATTTGCTTTCTGTTCTGTTAATAAGAGTCCAGCGTATATACAAACAAAACTGCCTTTAGGGATATCATTTAGGCAGCGTATACCCCAACCTCTGTTTGATGTTTTGAAAACTTGTAATTTCATTTGAAGTGGCTGTTGTGCAACTCGATTTAGACAATTTTTAGAGCATTTACAACTAAAAAAAAAAAAACATATTTTATAGAAAATAATATTATTGAAAATAATTTACTTTTTATTGCATTCATATATCCCTGTTCGTACAGGCTCAAGTAGTCTTTTATAAACATATCCAACATTTTCTAATGGTGTGTTTGGATTTCCAAACTTAGCTCCAGCTAACGTTAATTGCCAACAACTACATTTAGTTTTGTCCTATAAAAATTTTAATTTTTTTAAATTTTATTTTTTATCAATAGTTTTAACTATTTCAAAATTTACACTGCAATCATCCTCACATTCACAACCAACCAAAAAATTTGGATCAAGATTTAAATTGACGCCTTCGGTAGGAATACGTTTTGCTGAATATATACACTCAGGAGGCATTGTATTATCATAATAATTTATACATGGAATTGCCATATTCTCCAAACCATTTGAAAGATCCTGAAATTAAATAAAATATGATTGTTAGCATTACAATTCCTTAAACAATTTTTTAACGTAATATTACTTAATTTAACCTACAGAAACATATTTTAGTTGAAATAACAGACAACAATTTCAGATCCTTCAAAGCTTTCAAGAATGGTTTGATAAGATCAAAGAGAATCCTTGTTTGTGTTTATGATTTTATTTTGTACTTTTGACTTCATGTGTGTTTATAGTTGTTGGAATTAGAAATTGATGTGGTGTAATGCACATCTCTCAAGGATTTTTTTATCGCGGGTTTCTACATGAGAGCTAAGTCGAAAATTTTAAAACGCATTCTAGGAATGCTAACACAAAATTCCTTAACGAAATTCTTATAAAAAAAATTTAACGAAAAATTCTAATACAAAAATGTAATAGTTTCTTCCTATTCTTAATAATTATATCTTTTAATTAATTTTGTTTTTCTTTTTCTTATGGTTAAATGTGGTTAACGTTAGTTATTGTTTTCAGTTATTGATTAAAAGCAGCTTGTAATTGGGTTCGACATTTCATTTACAAACGCAAAAATTATTTATCTAGAGAATATTTACTTACATTTTTTTTTACAATAGAACTTTCTATAATATACTCAGCCAAACAATGTATATCAATATCGAAATCAAAATTATCGACATTGAGTGTAGCTTTTGTAGTCCTTAGGTATTCATGAAGCTCTTGCATATTTCTTAAACGTCTTCCACAGGGAGTTCGATAAACGATAACCTTTTTAAATTTAGTTGTAAATAATTGTCTTTCCCATCCAGATAATAATGGTTTAGCTAATGGACTATATCCTCTTAAATTATGCCGAACAGGATATACACAAGATGGATTACATATATGCGAAACAAATGATTTTGGTGGTAAACTTTTTTTAGCTGTATAATAAACAACCTAAAATCAATATAAATATATGTATATATAAATATATAAAATATAAATTTATATATATGTATATACTTTTCCTTTTGGTCGATTATCATCTTCAACAAATATTGTAGAACTGTTTAATAGTTTAACTTGTGGTGGCAATCGAGTTGTACTCTTTCTAGCAACAGCTCTACCTGATTTATCCTTTAAAAAGCTATCAGATCTACTTTTTTCGCTTTCATTAGTATATTTTACATAAGGTCCATTGCGCTGTAAAAAAATATAATTTCATTATAAATATTTTAATAAATAATCAAATTAATAAAAATTAAAATAAATATTAAATTACATTTGAAGCTTATAATTCAGTAATATTTCGTTTTTATATTTTTTCAACAATAAACTTCGGCTATACTCAAAAAACTTTCATGAAAATATTTAAAAATAGAAATGAAATTAATTATTTTATAGTGGTTTGAAAAAAACGTACTGAATAATTTTTTTTATAGATATTTTCAATGAGTCAGAAGCCCCTTAAATCTAATTTAAAACAGTTTCTTTACTCAAAGTTTCCTTAAAGACTTTAATGAGGGTTTTAAGAACAGCAACTTTGCTAAAAATATGTTAAATTCAATGAACCTTACGAAAAATAAAAGAAGACCTAGAAGGAACTTATTTTTATATCAAAAATAGAATGAAACTGCTGTAAAAATCTTTAAATGTAATCAGAAATAAACAAAGTCTCCCTATTATCAATTGTTGTTCAACAACAATTATCAGAATGAATAAATGAAGATATTGATCAATTGGCAAGAATGGAGCTAGGGATATATATATAATTTAATACCAATCTAACTCTATCGATCTACATACTAAATTATTATTTTTAAATCTAGACCAAGAGCTTTAGAGCTTCGTTAATAGTGCCGGCTGATAGCAGAGCTTTCAGGAATGCGAGTTTATTAACGAACAACATATCCAGAGTGCTACTACTATATTGGAAGAATATATACTTCGGGTGTGTGTTTAAAATTATTTAAGAACACATCAATAGTTTTCAGTTTGGTAAATATGCATATAATGCGTGTTACCAGATGAGTTTTACATGTTATTTTCAATTTAAAAAAAAATGAAGTTGGCAATAAAACAGATTTCACCGAATAAAAAGAAATTAATTATTCCAATTTATAATTTTTTAAAATAAAAATATTACGTCAAAAATACTTCTGGCAACACATATCAGGATCTGCTTTTTATAATACATTATGTATATACATATAAATCTTTAATATAACATTCTCTGATCTCTCATCAACCATCTTGAAACACTTGAAATCATCTCTTGTCGGCAATTTAGCCCTGCTTCCTTTATGGACGTTTCACGCTAATTTCATTGATTTTCATACAATCTAAATTTGTCACATCCCATCACTATAAACGAAACTTAATCCTAAATTATTATCCAAATTAATTGATTTATATAAAGCGGTGGAAACATTGTTCAACACAATTTTACCAAGACAAATCCGAAAACAATACTTTCAAAAAAAAATAAATTTTATATAAATATTATGTAAACCTACCCTATGAGTCACCGGAGTTGCTAAACGAGCCCTTGCTTGCTTTTCTTGAAAAAGTGGACCTAATCTAGTTGAACCACGATATATCCATTCGGCAGTACTTTGTTCATGAAATTGAACTTGAACTAAGCTTGCATCTACATCAATAACTTTAGCATAATACCATTTACCTTATGGAAATAAAAATTTATTACAAAACAAGTAACAAAAAATAGAAAAATAAATTCTAACCACTTGATTCAGTAACTATATTCTGTCCTTTTCTAACTTGTACCATTGGTTTATTATTTCTATAGTTTGTTAAATAATTATGAATAAATTCCCTTGAAGTTGGATGTACATCCTCCCAAACATTATATGATGCCTGACAAACTAAACGCACATCTTTATGCTGTACATATTGAGCATAACCATCATCAAAAAATATTAAATATCTACAAAGAAATTTATATAAAATTAATTAAATTGTATTTGAATTTTACTTTATTTATTTTTTCGATTAATTTCAATAACTTAAAGTTTTTTAAATTAAAATTTCTATATCGGAAATACAAATAATTTTGTGGACGCCATAATGGTTATGAAATCTGAAACTTAATCCTATAAAGAATAAAAAAACTTGAAACGAATTATAGCTATTTATAAAGGAAACCTGATAAAATATCCCACAGGGCTTTAGTGAGTGCCTTGTAGAACTCATGCCTTACAGATGTGCAACAAAAAAAGAAAAATTTACCTGCCAAAGATTAAAAATATTCAAATTTTGTATCAAATTCAGCTCTAACAATAAGATTTGAAATTCTTTTTAAGGGATAAATAAACCAACGAATAATTATACTAGACAATTTCAAAAAAACTTTTCTTGTGTAAGAAATTGTGAAAAATGGATTTACAGACTGAGTAAAAATGTGTTAGCAGCCATAATTCTATGATCTGAATTATTAAATGTTTTTTCATCGGAAAAATTTTTGATTGAAATCCAATTCTTGCAATTATCCGATTATAGTTTTTAGTTGTTAATTTGTTAATTAAATTCAAAGCACTTCATTCCGCACAGGTCTCCCCCATTTACTTTTTTTATGATTTCCTTTCCTATTAATCAACATTGCTAATGTTAAAGATAGAAGAATTTGATGATTAACATTTCTGTTTATTTTAAGCAAGACTTTCTGACAGGTATGTAACAAGACACACTCAGGTAATCACGATTAATATTCAATGTGACTGCGGCACTCAGTACAAAAATACAAAGTGAAAAACATGACTATATATGTATGTCCAAGGTCAACTTTAAGGTGGAACATATCTTTAATTATAGTCCTAAAGCTATAATTATTTAGTTTTTTGTTATAAATTGATTTGAAAACAAACAAAAAAATGTTAAAATAAACGAAAAGTAAAATATCTTAGAAATTTCTTACCTATGTTTGTTAAATACTTCCAATGTTTCAGCTATGATACCAGGATAGAAAGCACTCCGAGCAGATAAATTTATATCTCTTATTTTTGAAAGGGTTGAAGGATCAAAAAGTGCAATAACTCTTGTTCCTTTTTTTGTTTTTTAAATATAAATTATTGTTAATTATATTTTTAATAAAAGTAAATTAATAATACCAATTTTTAGACGAACTCTTGGTGGTTCACCATAAGCAAGATGTTTAGCTGGCACTGATTTATTTGAACAAACTTTCATACTTAAATATTTAACTTTATAATATGGGACAGATTTTAATCCACCGATTTTAACATCAGTAACTGACATTACATGACAAGGTAACCAACTTGAAATTGCTTTATTTTTTACTGCATAATATAAAGAATGTATAACAATTTTTGGATAAATTAGTTCACCTGATGGTGGGTACTTTATTATGGAAAAAAAAAAAATAAATAAATAAAATATTATCCACAAGCAAAAAACAAAAAACTATATTTTACCAAATATTCTCTTTCCATGATAAAAACTCTATTTGCATTTAAATCCCAGGGTGGTAATTCTTTTATTTTTAATTTAGGACTTTGATAAAGTACATTACTCATATTATCAGCTTTTTTTTGAAGTATCCTAAGATCCCTTGAAATTTCTTCTGATTTTCCTATAAAACAAAAAAAAAAAAAAAATTAATAAAATTCAAAAACAAAATAAAATTTAATTAAATTTTATATTACTTATATTTTCTATAGCTCTATTTTTAAGTATTATTCCAGTCCAATTTATTTGTTCATCAATTTCAACTTTTTTAAGCATAATATTAATAGTAGGATCAAGTTCATTTATTAACATATCAAGTGATTCTTTAGATAATTCACAGGAATCTATTTAAATAATGATTTATAATAAATATTATAATAAATTTAATTTTAAAATTTTTACCTGAAGGATTTTCTTCTTCATTACAACATTCCTCATCACTACTATCAATTATTTCAACAAAATCATTTCTTTTTGGTATATTTTGTTTTAATAAAGGTTGAAGATCAATTAATGAACCGCATAAAATTTCATATTTACAAACAGCTTTCTCAAAACAATCTTCACAAACAAATTGAGTTTTGTTTGTTTTTCTATTTGTCTTAAATAAATTTAACACAAAAAGTGGAGATATAATAAATTTTTTTGAAATATTATTACATTCAATATTAATACATTCTTTATTATAATATATATCAATATCCTTTTCATTTTTATTAGGAATACTATGTTCATCATCATTTATTTTTGTTGCATTTTCAGCAAGTAATTTCTTATCATCTACTTCAGGATCATTATTTATTTTATCTAATTTAGTTTCATTAGTATTATTTGCTATATCCTCGTCATCAAAAACTTCAATTATATCTGAACATTCAATTTTTGATTCAGGTTTAATCAAATTTTCATCTTTTTCTTCAATTGGCATAGGTAAAGATTTAGATTCATTAGAAATAGTATTTTGAATTTCTGACTGCATTGTAGTAACTTTTTCTGTGTCAGAATTTTTACTTAAATTATTCTCATTATTTATTATTTCTTTAGTTGTATTCGCTTCTTGTTTTTCTTCAGTACTTGTTATAATTTCCTCTTGTTCATCCATATTTGCTTTGTTTTCATTTTCTTTATCATCGATACTTGTTTTATTTACTTCTTGTTTTTCGTCGGTATTTGTTTTATTTTCATCGGTACTCATTTTATTTTCTATTGGGCTATTTGTTTGACCTTTAATTTCATCAGAATTATTATCTTGTGTACTTAAATCGTTGTTATTAGAATAAAAAGCTACTGTTGGTATACTTTCATCGATATCCATTAAATCACTAGAAATAATGTTAACACTGCTGGTTGTCTTTTTTTATAAAAAAAAAAAAAAAACAATATTATTGAAAGATTCTATCATTGAGAATAAGAATGAATTTTTACCTCTTGGGTTGAAGACTTTACATCACTACCAGTACCAGAAGGATGCTCCTCCTTGTCTAAAATTATAATATAAATGTCAAATTCTTTGAAATACTAAATTGAAACTAAAATTTGATATTTGATTATGTTAAATTATAGTTGCAAGCAATTTTTAAGATTCTCTTAAATAAAATTATGATAAACAACAGATTTAATTAATAAATAATAGACGACTCCCCAATATGAAAAACTTCATGAAATCAATATTTAACAATTTTATTTTCTGATAATACCTTGTTCATCGATGCTTTGATCCTTATTGGAAAAATCTTCTATTTCACATGGAGTTTTTGATTCAAGTTCATCTGAATTAATTCCTTCATCGGAAGCCATTTTCACTGGTTTTTTTTATTTTTATATTCAAAACGAATAGATATATATGCTCATCTCGTCATAAAACTCGATTATTTGTCCAAAAACTTGATTCTCAAACTTTCAATATGGAATTTTGTTGGATTTTATTTTATGTGGTTTTGTGGTAAATGTGTTTTACACAATTATTTTCATGTTTTTAACATATTTTCACTGTCTTCTAAAGACCGAACAAATATTAAACGCATTGCGAAAATTTTTAATATGGCGATGCATTTATGTACTAAAATTTTGGTTCAACTGTCATGAGAGATAAAATTCAGTTTGATAAACTCGCATGAAAAATTAATGGCACAAAATTTTTTGAAAACCTGAAGTTTTATTTATTTAATGGACTTTTTTTATTAAATAGAAAATTAGATTTAGTTATTTCTTTTAGCTATTTAAACATTTTTAAAATTGAATAAAAATTGATTTTATATTTTAATTATCGATTGAAAAATCTTAACGCGTTTCTTGTTTCCTTTAGGTTTTGGGTTATATTAACCATATTTAAAGATTAAAAAATTATTAGCTAATTAGGAAATATTAACGTTTGGCAGTAGTTAGCTATTTGTGAAGTAATATTATTGGCTGCTTACAGAAATTGAATAACTGTTTTTACTTTGAAGCCAAATAAAGATGTTAAAAGCAACTTTACGAAAAATTTTGGGAGGCTTATACAGTGTATTAAGCAGGGTATTCACTATATTTCCGAATCAATGATTCGGCTCTCTTATCCCATATAAAATATATATGGAAACCACGAATTGAGTGAAGTTATCCAATATGTTGGATATTTTCTCTCTTATTCGTGCTTTCCATATACTTTAAATGGGAACTAAGAGCCGAATCATTGAATCGGAAATATAATAGTGAGTACCGCTTTAGCTTTCCGTACAAAAAAAAGCTTCTCTATTCGCAATTGACAGTATTAAAACATATGTGGAAAAATCAAAAAAGTTCTTCAAAAATATAGTCCTTTAAAATGTTTAAATTAATTAATTGCATGATAAAAAGGCAAAAAAAAATTACTTAGATAGTAAACAAATAACATATTTAATGACAAAAAAATGGGAGAATTTTTATTTTATTTTGTTTGACAATTTTTAAGTTCTCTCTTATATAGGGGTTCAAAAGCTTTTGGCTTTTAATATAAATACGATTGCAAAATGTTAAATACACAATTCTCCATACAAAATTTCTTTTCGTGTATTGTAATAAAGTGTATAAGCGTCAGTGGAGAAAGGCTATTATGGAGTTGTTTGAAAAGTTTCGAAAATTTCGAAACTTCGTTTTCCCTTTTACTTTCCTCACTTTATTTGGCTTAACTCCCAATATCCAAGGTAAAAATGAGAGAAATTTCATAAACATTTCTTGTATTTAGATGTTTTTTTTTATATACTTTGCAACAAAATACAAAAATAGGTAAAACTTTGATTTTAATAGAAGAAATCTTAGTTATTTAGTAAAATACTCTTTTTACTGTATCTTAAATTTCTTGCATTAATAAACTTACCGCAAAGAAACTTCTTTAAATATTCTCTGATTTTTTTATCTTCAAAACTACTAATTATTTGCACTTTAATCCTACTTTCTCACTTTATAACAAACTACAAATTAATTCTGACAAACAAAACTGATCTAGTGCGCATCTATTTAATTGCTATATGTGTGTTGGTTTTACTATAAATATTATTATCATTCTTGTTTGGCTTCATTGACAGCATTTTTAAAGGCACTTTTGAAGCAAGTTTACACTCAGAAGTTAATTGACTGCAATAATTTTGTTTGACATTTTGATTAAAATATGTAATTTTTGTTTTCTAACTAGTTTTATTATATTAAATTGATTTGCCATAAATAATAATGCATTATAAATTCAATAAAATTAGTTCAAAGGTACAAATTATATTTTATAGACACCAAGGCTGGTATTCTGTCTCTGTGAGAAGTGGAAACAAAAAATGCACAAGCGACATAAAATTTTCGCGAATAGTTCCGATCAATTCCATACAAGTGAAAAATTCATTAAAAAAGAAACAATAATCAACAGAATGATAAGAAAAAATATCATAGAATATTACTTTTAAGGTACTAACACCTAGTTGTCCTTTAAAATATAAAAAAACAATATTTGCATTTGGTTTTTTTACTTGTGGTAGATTTTTACTTGGGGTGGTTTTTTAACTTGGTGTACTCCAACTACACTCAAAGCGTATGTTTTATGCTTCCTTAATAAACTCAGCCTAGATGTGCTATAAATTATTGCATTACCATAATTGCAAAACGTCAATTTTATTTTGCTTAGTGCATAACAAAATTTGTAAAAATAATACATATTTTTTAGTTATTTGGTGGTAATTATTAAATTTTTTAGCTTTTACAATACTTTTTTAAATAATTTTCAATAATTATTTAAATTTTATATAACAAATTTTGTGTGATTATCTCTCCTTCTATTTAATAAGAATGAAATTTAAAATACTAGTTCAGTGTTGGTTTTGATCTCTTTAGAAAATTTTCGCTTCGAAACTGAAAAGTTCTCTAACAAGTTTGAAAATGAAAGAATAACGTTTTCTACAGCTTTTCTAGTCACTTGTCTTTTATATTTATAATTTTTAAGGTGTAACAGTGAGAAATATATAACAAAATTTACTCACCTAATTTTTTAATTGTAACGGATATTAAGAAAATCGTGAGGCCATATTTTACGACATAATCAATATATTTACCGTAATTCAAAGGGATCGTTACATATTCTTTTGAAGGCAGTTTTAATCTCTTAAGGTCTTTCATCCATCCAAAATCAATTTTTTTTTAATTATCTGGGGAAAGAATACACACAACGATCTCTTTGACTCTCCCGTGTAAAAATGTAAAAAGTGATTTATAAAATCTTTATTTATCTTACAATACGGAATTTTGTTATTAAAATCACAGAAATTAAGTTAGGTTACACAAACACACTTAAAAGTATCAAAACCTCCGCGAAAGCGATATCCATAAATTTTATGAAATTTATCTAGAAAATTTAATTTTTCCATGAGTTTGGTACTGAGTAAATTCTTCATGATATTCTTTGATCTCTATTTGAGGGTCTTTTTTCAAATTCTTAAAGAAAACCATAACAAATTTTTGTAATGTGTCAAAGCAACAAACCTTCATATGTCCTTTTACAGTGAATTTGACTATGAATAAAGTACAAAACAAAAAAGCTGATTGTGTTTGAGCCTAAATTTTTCACAGATGAAAATTATTAATCTCGGAATAATTAAAGGACCAATAAAAATACTTTTTTTTTTTATATATGGCGCTGATATTTTAAATTAGTATTTTGATCATTATAAACGTACTTTTAGGCTGAAGTTTAAATTTTTAAATTTTTAACTACACCAAAATTCTAAATAAAATTTTTTTTAAATTTTAAATCTGATTTTTAGATTAGATATTGCTACAAGTGAAACATTCACAAATAACAATGAAACTGTTTGAAATTGTTTTTAAAATATATTAAATAAAAATTTTTAAACAATAAAAATATGGCGGATACAAATTTAGCGGTTAAAGTTCGCAAGAGTAATTATATATATATATATTTGATGTAATTAAAAATATAAATTTATATTATATTTTATTTTAGCTACAGAAAAAATTTCAGAGAATGTACATATTATAGCTAATGAACCATCGATGGCATTGTATAGAATACAAGAACATGTTAGAAAAGTAATACCACCAATTGTTGAAAAAAGATCAGAAGTTTTTCAATTACAAAATGAATTAAATGGATGCTGTTATGATATGGAATATGCTTTAGGGTAAATAAATATCAATTTGATTTGTTTTTATATATATAATATTTAATTTTAATTTTTAGTGCCGTTAAATCATTTCAAAATGCAGAAAATTCTTTTAATAATATACATGAACTATTAAAAAATGCAATATTTTTAAAACAACAACTTAAATATGAAAGTACAAGACGTATTAAACGTGAATTAAATCAAAATTCAGTATATAAAAGATTTTCAGCACATATTGCTTTAGATTTGCCAGATTTATCTGATATTTCTGATGTTGTTCGTGAAACTACTAACAAAGTTGAAAATATGATGCCAACATCAAAACCAAATAATCCTGGCACCAGTACAGAACTTCAAAGATCACGTACTACTCTACACTAAACTAATAAATTTCAAAATAAAAACAAAAATATAGTAAATATAATCGATTTTTAAATGTTTTATTTAGTTTATTAAAATTGCAATTGTGATTTAATTAATAAGAAAAAATCCTTTTAAGATTGAAATTCAAAAAAAAAATTAAATAAACTTATTTAAGCTTTTATCAGGATGTTTTTTTCACAAGCAAATTTAAAAAATGCAAAATGCCTAAGAAAATATTAAAAATCAGTATTTGAAGAGTACTGTGTGAATAGAATTTAATATTGTTTTTATTTATTAAAAAAACAAAACATTGTTTTCAATGTTATTCCTTTTCGACATAATATATTTATACCAGTTCTCAGAACAAGAATTAATTGAAATCATATTTCAGAATAGACTTCAGATCCCTTAATTTCTGGTAAGTAGATTAATGCGGTGACTGTGTACCGATATGTTAAATTTTTGGTTAAAAAAGTTATTAACAACGACTGCAGTATATAAAGGTAGATTATAGTTCTAAAAATGTTGATCTCTTCATGCGAATAATTTCACGCAATTGACGCATAAAACTCAAGAAACAATTGAAGTTGAGCCCAATCTTTTAATTAATTGTTATATTTAGTAATATTTGAATAATTTTGAATTGTTTAGTTATAATCTACATATCTAACTGAAAGCGGAGCTAACAAGAATGCGAAATTGCTGTATGAAATGTTATATATCTCAAAAGTGAAACAATTTAGAATGGAAACACACCAATTTCTACAGTAATAAGTTCCTTGGCCTGACAATATAATTATTACATTGTATTTGATTAATTAAATCATAAACAAATAATAGTTCTGCCTGTAAATTCTATACAATTTAAAAAAATATATAATTAAAATAATAGTTTTAAATAAAATTTCATAAAAATATTAAACTAAATTGAAAAGTTATCAAATTATTATATGTTTTTGAAATAAGATCGAATTGTCACAAATAAGATAACATTGACAAGGTATTGCAAAAGTATCTTACAACGTGAACAATAAAAAAAATTTCGACAATGACAATGTTATTGGAAAAACAGGTGCCCATTTATCGCTAAAGCGATTCATAATGAAATTGGTTACTCTAGTCACTGAATATATTTCTTTACATTCATATCATTCCTGATTTGAACGTGGTCTTACATATAATTAAAATTAAATTTTTTATACAATAAAATCCTTTTTCAAAGATATTGTATTATTAACATCAATTAAGTCTATTTAAATCATTTTGTCCTAAACAAAAATAAAAAGAATCACAAAATAAAAGAAGAACGAAATATTATTCACTAATAAAATAGTAAAAAATTAAATTTCTATCTAAAAAATTTCTCTTATTTTATGTTATATTACTTATAATACATGTAAAAAGCAAAATAATAAATTGGAAAAAAAATAGAAATATTTTTTATATATTTTGCTATTTTTTGCTATTGTATAAACAGAAATTTTAGGAAATTTAATGATTTTTCTTAATATTTAAACATTATTAAGAAACCAAAATCCAATATTTCTGTTTTGTTCTTGTTGAAAACAAAAAACTTATTAAACTCCTTTTCGATATTTTTCTCCATGTGTAAATTCAGTCATTGGTTTTCCTGATACACCACAAGTCCCAATTCCTACGCGACCATTAACATTTTCTGGGGATGCGAATATACTTTTGATTTTCATACCAGGTTTTTTAGAATTTTTTGTAGTAAAATTAATCCATTTATTTTTATCTTGTTCTCTTTCTTCTTCAAGTTCTTTAAATCTTATTAATTTTTTTTGTTTTCGTTTTTTTAAATATTCTTTTTGATTAGGTCTATGACGTCTGTAATTGAAATACATATAATAATAATAATTATTTAAATTTAAATAAATTAATTATTACTTATTTGAAGGAAATACTTCATTACGAATAACACGTTCTTTGAGTTCTTTAAGTGTTGTTGTTGATCGATTTTGATATGCTTCAAAAACGACACTTACTTCACCTGATGTTGTTATACCTTCTATAGTTGCATCATAGTATTGTCCATCTTCTGTCCATTTTGCTTGACATTTGTCACCAATTTTCCATACACGTGATGGTATTACTTTTTCAGCTGCTATTAATGCTGCTTCAATTTCATCAAAATATGATGCATCTGGTGCCGGTTCTATATAAGATGATTTTTTTTGTTCTTCTAATTGTGTTTTTATTAAATCCCTTGTTAAATCAATAACTTCTTCTAAATCTTTTTTTAATTTTAATAATTCTATATTCTCGGGATCTGTAAGTAATGCAGCCTCAACCTTAAATTTTTATTTATATTTTAATTATTTGAGCTTATTAATAATTTTAATACTATAAATAAAATTGAAAATAATGTTAAATTAAATTATTCTTTCTGAATATCTCTATGCTAGAAGCTAAAGCACTTTGAAGGCTAAATGAAAATATAAAAATTAAAAAATAAGTTTTCATTCACAATACATACAATTATTTGTTTTATCACAATGCGTAGACTTGGAAATACCAAAAAAGATAAAAAAAAAGCTATAAATCTTAAAATTAAGTAAAAAAATAAATTACTCAACTATTTTATCTAATTAATTAATTTCTTATGGACAAAATGTTCACAGTAAAATTGAAATTTTCACTATCAACAATTTTAGGTGTTTTCCCTAGAACTTTAGAAATTAATAATATGAAAATAATTAACTCAAGATATTTTTGTGTATATATTTCAAAATTTACCTGCTGTAGCTGCAATTTATAACTTTGCAAATCATCTGCCATTTCTTTTAACTTGGCAAGAAATTTTGCTTTTATTTACTAAATTTCTAAATGACGTTTTATCTGACTTTACAGGACTGACATTTTATATTCGTTCGCAAAACACAAATTAAAATTATTCGGTGTGTTCACAAGTTCAATGGGAATTTGAATATAGATTTTAAGGGCAACCAAAAAAATAGACTTTCGCGGATATTTTCTAATTGAAGTTTCCATTAATATGTATATTTTATTTGCAATAAATTCTAATCAAGCCATATGGTTTTTTTTAGACAATTTAAACAAACAGTAAATAATTCAATTAATATAATTGAATTAATAGTGTGTTTACCCCGGCACTCGGAACGTGGTCCCCATACTACTCTTGTATGTTTTGTATGGAAATTTCAGACGGTACTACCTTCGCAATATGGTCCTCATACAAGCTAGCGGAAGGTGGTATGTATCATATTTGTTTCAATTTCAGCACATTTATCTTATAAATGCAGTTCAAAATCTTTTCGAAAACAGCTGTTTAAATGATTGATTAATTAAGTAATTGTTGACAGATCGAAATCAGGTATTAAAATCGTATTTATTTATTTTATCTATTTTAACACAAAAAATTATTACTGTAATTATTAACCTAATTATTAGAAAAGTTTAACCTTTTTAGTAAGTTTGATATTTCACAGTGTTCAATTTTTCACTTCACTTTGGAAAACTAGTAGTAAAAAGCGATTCAACGAATATTCGGCAACTATTCGGTGTTCGGCGTATTCGGCCTCTTTTTCTAACATTCGGTATTCGGCCGAATAGTATGTTGTATTCGGCCAAATACCGAATAAAAAGCACATATTACATTTCAGTATTAATGAAAAAATAACACATGTTACTCAAAATTGTATATTTATATAATAAATTACAAGTGACAAATTATGGCGAATGCAAACTATTTTTTCAGCATTTGTTGGCAGCAAACGATTGCGCTTTTCCTCGTACATATATAATTCCAGCTTCTGAAAATAGTCTCTCACTATAAACAGTACTTGCAGGAGATGATAGATAAATCTTAGCAAATTTGGCTAAGCACGGAAATTGTTGTGCGTTTACTAACCACCATTTGAAAACATCTGCCATCCGCTCTAGGCAAGGAATTTTTAAATAAAAATCAATTTCATTTGAAAAGCACTTTTTCCCGAAGCGTCACTTTGCGTATTATCTGTTTCTGTAGCAATTTCCTCAAAGCAGTTCCAGAAACTGTCATATGTTTAATTTTTATGTTAACGGGGTGGAGAATAATCATCATCAGCGCTAGATTCATCACAACAAATTTTTAAAGTTTCTAAGATGATTTTTTGTCTTGCTTTTTCCGTTTGAACTATTTCCAGGAAACTAGTTTTAAATCGCGGATTGAGAAATGTAGCAACCAGATATTTGTCCTTATCGTCAAAATCAAACCATTTTGCAATCTGAACTTTTAATGAAAATAGCATCTTCAATAAGTTTGGTGTTCCATCAGCAATCTCTGTCATTCCCAGGTATTTCTACAAGTGACAACATGTGGAATTACTTCAGAGATGCAAGAAAAATTTGAGCTTGTTAGTTTAGTTATCTCTTCAAATGGTTTGAAAAGTTTGAGGCATTGCTCCATTAATATCCACTGAGTCTGTGTCAAATTATTTATAGATCCGTAATCCGTTAAGTACAGAGAGACAGCTCGATTTTGTTCTAATAATCGCACCATTAAATAATACGTAGAGTTCCAGCGTGTGCTAACATCTTGTACTAGTTGGTGGTTTGGCAAATTAAGTTCTTGGCGAATAGATTTCAGCTTTCCTTGTGCTATACCAGAGTGATTAAAATGGGTAACAATTCGGCGTGCAGCTGCCACTATTTCCAGTACGTCCGCTTAGGAGTTTATTTTTTTAGTATTATTTGAATAAAATTATTGTATTATTGTTGTATAAATAAAAAAAATGAAATTTTTATCAAAATCAAATTTTAAGAATTTATATAATTTTAGATTTGCGCTCAAAAGTGCTTAATTTCAAGCGCCTTACTCCAATACTATTGCGTGTTAAAAGACTACACAGATTACATTGGAGAGTAGGCGCTTCGTGCTTCAAATGCCTTTTCGAGCACTTTTTCCCCACTGGAAATAAATTGAATTACGCTAGCACAAAATGCACACATTTTCCACTAAATATACGGCTGCCGAATATTCGGTATTCGGCAAAGAGCTTGGCCGAACATTCGGTATTCGGTATTCGGCCAAAATCACTATTCGTTGCATCTCTAAGTAAAACTGATACTACTTTTGGTGTAAACACACATTTGATACTACCAAATTGATACTACGATCTTGGGCCAGTGTAAGCACCCTATAAGCCAAGGAAATAAAGTTGAAATTCATTTTGATTTAATGAACAGACTAATCGTCAGGTAATGGAAAATAAACACAGCCCAGTTTGCTATGGTATATCATCAGTTTTGACGTTTAACCTATAATTATTTTCTAAAGTACATTTTACCAGTTTAATTTATTAATTGATAATAAATATGCTAGTTTTGTATTAAAAGTTCATTTTTAGATATTTATAAATATCTTGAAAAATTATGCTCATTTGGTTAAAGTTTGCTGGAATTTTAGAGGTGTATATAAACTCTCTAACTTAATGTTTTTTTCTTTTGAGAAAAAAACCTACTTAAATTATTAATTATGAACAACAATAACTCAACTACAACAAATCGACGCAATGATATTAACTGGACAAGGTAAAAATTGTGTATTAATTATAGAAAGTGGCTAGAAACTTTATTAAGGCTTCATTATTTTGCTTTAATGACTTGTCTCTATGAAACTGTTTTGATAAGCTAGGATCAAAAGTAAGATGGATAACTGTTGGACTGAATACCTCTCTCCTATTTAAAAAAATCTTAAACATTAGCACGAAAAATGACACCTCTGTCACATTTTAGTTGAAATCACACACTCCGAGTAGCAAAGTTATTTTTGAATTGAATTCTCTTTGGTTATAAAGGATACAAAAACTGTGTCAATCTTCAAGGAAAATATCAGAAATATTATATTGCAAAAAGACACTTTTGTGTGTTTGACGTTATTTGGATCAAAGAAGTCAATTTTGATCTAAACTTGCCCCGCGATTTTGAATCCAAGTTGATAGAAATAAGTAACAAAACAAAAACTCAAACTCACTTTATTATTTTGTGTATGTATTTCCTATACATACATAAATCAAAGTAGTTTTTTCATTATTTTTTCACTAATTATTAAATTATTTGTTTTGAATAGATTTGGATTACGCGATGAAGATGAACTTCTATTTCAACAACCACGTCTTCGTAGTAATTCTAGTGGATTTATAGATCTTGGTAATGAATATCAATATGGAGCTGGAGGACATCAAGCATCTGGAGCTAATGAGATATTTGCTGATGAACAAGGAGACAAACCTTGGTAAAAATGTTAATTTAATATTTCTTCAAGTATTTTAAATTGCGATAATAAAAAACATGTTTATTTTCAACATTTATGACAATATATTACAATCGGTAAATAAAACCTGAAGATGAAATTTGGTTCTTTTGCTTTTTGGGATTGTCACAGTATTGAATACTTTTGGAAAGGAAAAACTATCACTATTGAATATTGCTTTGCGTTATTGGTTAATTTAAAGAAAGGCAAACAACAAAACGGCCCCATATGAACTCGGTACTATCTACTGAAACTCTGCACTTTGTTACAAAGTTTTTGAGAAAAAATTTCCAAATTAGACAAGCTCAGCTTTGGGTTAGTTTTGCATCAGATTTAAGTTATTTAGACAGACTTTCACATGATACCCTAAGTCAAAAATATTAAACTCAAATATTGTCAAAATTGAGTGTTATTTATTGGCCAAAAAATAAATCTGCTGACATAACTGGTCAAAAAAAATTTAAATGAGCGAATTACTTTGTCACATATTTTTAACTGTGAGAAAAACATTTCAACAACAAAATCCATTATGAACTGCGACTACAAGAGTAAAGAGGAAGATTAAACAAAAATAGATGGTTCTTCGCTAGCAAAAATTTTATGTAGAACAATGTAGCAAATACTGTAGCGAACACTTGAAAATACTATTTTGACGGAATCTCTCCGATAAGTAGTGCGTGAACGAATCGCTTGCCGAAATTTAATAGTTGCATTGTTTTAATTACAAAATGTAATAAAAAGAATTAAATTTTATTCATAAACATATCAATTCTATGTTTATATTTATAATAAAATTCTCTTTTTAATTTTTTTATCTTATCAATAGGTGGCGTACAAATTTTTTTATATCCCAACCAATACTCTTTGGAACATGGGATGGTGTTTTTACATCTTGTTTAATAAATGTTTTTGGTGTTATTGTATTTTTACGATCAGGATGGATAGTTGCACAAGCTGGAATCATAAATGCTGTATTTATAATTATATCAACAGTAACAATTGCTTTAATATCAGTTTTATCTGCTGTTGGTATATGTGAAAGATGTCGAATTGATCGTGGTGGAGTGTATTTTTTAATAGCACATACACTTGGATCTAGATTTGGTGGTTCATTAGGATTATTATATTGTTTTGGGCAAGCAGTTGGTTGTGCACTTAATGTATTAGGTCTTTATTTAACATAAGAATATCAAAATAAGTTTTTTCAATTTTTTTGTATTAGGTCTTGGTGAATCATTAGCTGGACTTGTTGGTCTTGAAGAAAATAAATGGGCTATACGTGGTTTTGCTATAACAGCCGTCTTATTATTAGGAATAATTAATATAGCTGGTGTTAAATGGGTTATAAAATTACAATTTGCATTATCAATAATACTTTTATTATCTGCACTGGATTTTATGGTTGGAAGTTTTATTGAAGATCCAGGTGAAATTTTTATTTTTAGTTAATTTGGAATCAATTAATTTTAATTTTTTAATAGAAAATGGATTCGATGGTTGGCTAAGTGGTAATACAGGAAAAAATCTATGGTCAAATTATCAAGATGGTTATACATGGTTTAGAGTATTTGGTGTATTTTTCCCTACTGTTACCGGAGTTTTATCTGGTATCAATATGAGCGGAGATTTAAGAGCTCCATCAACAGATATACCTAATGGAACTTTAACAGCATTTGGTACATCGTAAGATATTTACATACATTTATATATATGAATATGTAAGAAATAATTTATTTTCCTTTTAGTACATTTCTATATTTAGTTTTTATACTATTTCTTGGTGCAACATGTGAAAGAGAAACTTTACTAACTGATTTTATGATTGCTGTTAGAGTTTCAGCTGTTCGTTTTTTACTTTTAGCTGGAATTTATGTATCAAGTATGTCATCTTGTTTAGGTGCTATGTATGGTACACCAAGAGTATTACAAAGTATTGCTAATGAAAATGTAATTCCTGCTATTGAAATACTTGGAATGGGGGTAATTATTTAATTAATAAGAAAATTTTTCAAAATAATCTATCAAATTGTTGTTTTCATTTTAGAGAGGTCCTAATAAGGTTCCTTTATTATCAATGGCAGTTGTTGCAATTATAACAATAATATTTATTGTAATGGGTGATATAAATTTTTTAGCACCAATTGTAACAATGCCATTTTTGTTAACATATGCTTGCATCGATTATTCTTATTTTGCTTTAGCCCAAACATTTGATATACAGAGTAATCGTGAAGAAAGATTTCGTATACAAGCACAGAGTCCATCATATGAAAGTCGTTCATATGGATCAGTTATTGAAAGTCCTGATAATGACTTAGATTATCTATTTCCAGAAAGAACTAGACACAAAGACATTGAGGTACGTGTGTTTATATTTAAATAACCGGTAGACTCCACCTGTATAACCTGAGTTCTTACAACGCATTAGAAAAAGTGCAACGAAAATATTTATACAAGTGATTCCCGTGTAACGTTTAAAAAAATATGTACGTAATTTTTATTTGTACTATTTGATTGAATTTCTGTTTATAAATTGGTTTGATAATTAAAAATAAAATGTTTTAATATTATCCTAACGTAAAATAGGCATGATTTGGATTAAAATCTGTCGAAAAATTAAAGGATATTTTCAAAGAACTCTTTTTATTATAAAAAAATATTAAACAAAAATGAGAAAAAGTGTTGGTATTCAGTTGTTACTACGCTTAGGGAAAACTTCACGTATCAAGGATCCTAAAATATCAAGAATGGAAAACTGTTTAATGGTTGTTAAATACTCATAGGATTAAATAAAAAGATAGAATTTAGAGTAACATCATTCGAGTTCTACAAATTTTTCTTCGTTCAATGAGATTTCATATAATGCGGAGCATATTAGTCACGTTATACTGGAATATAATATAAATAAATTATATTTATTTTTAGAGACCACAGGCTAGTCAAGAACCTGCTTCAATACAACAAGTGCCTTTAAAAACAGCTCAAATGTTACCTGATGAAAATAAAAGTGTGATTATAGAAGAAGCGACAACTTTACAAGATGGCAATAATACAGAAATTAATTTGATAAATTCTCCAGCTTTAGATGTAGAACCAATTGCTCCAATACGACCACCAATACATTGTAAAACGAAAAATTGGTATTCTGGATTTTGTAATCGATGGGCATCATTAATTGGAGTAATAATTAATAATTATTATAAAAATTATAATATTTAACTAAATTTAAAATATAATTTAGGCAATTTTAAAAATCTTAATAATGTTCTTAGTGAATTGGTATTATGCACTCACTTGTATAGGTGTTGTCTTCCTTGTTTGGTTTTATGTCGGTACGGCAAATCCAGCTGTTAAGCCGGGATTAACAAGTGAATTTAGACTTTTTATATGGCTTAAAAGTATAATATTTAAATGTTTTGGGTAAAAAATATAAAAATAGAATATTTTCTAAAAATTATATATAAATATTTTTTTTGTTTTGTTTTTAAAGAAAAAAAATGACTGAATATGAGAGAGTAGTAGTGACACCATCATGTCCTGGTGTTAATGTTATGGCATCTCAACTTAATATAGAAAATGAAGACTTTTCATCAAGAAGACGATATCATCAGACATCTGTTGTTCAAGGAATCGGTATACAAGAAATATAAAACTAAATTGATTTTACCTCCTGTGTATTATATAAATGAGATTCAAAAGTATATTAAAAATATTAATATCAATTTTAATAATTGTAATTAGTTAACTTTTATAAGTATATAATTTATTAAAAATGCTCAATTATTGTTATTTTTTATTTTTCGAGAATTTATCTAAAAGGAACAGTTATCATAACCTCGATAACATAAAAGTAACACCCATTTAAATAGTTAAAATATTTAAGGAGGTAAGAATGTGTTTATTCTATAATAAATGTTTTTAATTGATTGCTTAAAGTGCCCATTATGGTCATACAAATTTCGGAATGATGTCAAAACATTTTTTTAATCTGTTGGCTGCAACTTTCGCTACAGAAATATATATGAAATTGGTAGTTGCATGTTTCAGATTAATCAAAAAGTTCGTGCGCATTTTTGGGAAAATTTTAAAAGGTTTGAATTTTTTGATGTAAAAATACTTGAAAGTTCATTTTGTACATCCTGTTTAGAATTTAAATTTTTCATAGTTTAAAAGTTTTATAAGGCACGAAATAAGTGAAAATCTGGGGAGGAAGCAAGATGCTTCAAAGGCTTCCAATAAAATTCTATTAATTACTTTTTTGCAACGTTGTTCGAGTGTTATGTGGACTAGTGTTATCATGATGAAACAGTACTTTCCTGATATTCACAAATCGAAGGCATTTTTTAATCAATTAATGTCTACATTAATGGTTTAATTTGATTCTAACATTTCATAAAAATCATATCCCATCAAATACTTAAAAGTTTTCTTTTAAGATGTAAAGATCTTTATCTATCCACTGTCTTTTCCGTTTGACATCTACCAAATGGTATACTAATGGCACTATTTCTCCATATGTCTCTCACTCTCTGGTCTAAAAATGACTTTCTGAAAGCGCAATAAAACAAAAGTGTAAATGTTTACTCCTGCTGCAATTGATTTCGGATAGCTCATGCGATAACCATTTTCCAAGCTTGGATACAAGCTTTATTTCCACTTTCTTTTTATTTCTTGCGATTATATTGCTTTATTTTCCTCTCCCGTGAAAATAAGTTTGGTATTTAATGTATAAGTTAATGTGACTAACATAAACTAAACTATAATAAAAAAAACTACACTTACCTCAGCAAATTCTTCGTCATATGAACTAACTTATAATATAATATATTATATTATATAATATAATATTCATTATCGTCTGGCGGATGTGGCAAGCTAATATTTTTCTCATACTTACGTCAGCAAATTCTCCATCGCGTGGCGGGTGTTGATACTTAATAAATCTTGGGAGCTTCACTCCAGTTTCAATCTTCGCAGTGACAGGAGTCACTGCTCATTTTTATATTAAAATATTAATTAATTTGTTTCTAATTGTACTTAATTGTTTTCGAATGTTTTCAATTTTTTGAGTAAAATAATAATAATAATTATAAATTGTGTAATAAGCAAATTTTATGCTAAAATTAATAAATACTTCTTTAATATAAAAAGTAAAAACAAAAATTGTTTTAACAAGATTTTTGTTTTGAGATTTAGGTGAAATATGCCAAAGGTAAGCCACAATGTGCGCCATCAAGTGGTAGAATTGGTTGTAGTTACCGCTAGAAATGTACTTTATTGGACTGGAATCGATGATTCAGTGTTATTTTTTCTAATTCATTTTTTCAGAGTTAAAAAAAAAAATAATTAATCCAAAATGAGACATCTATAATTTATCAAAAGTAGTTTTAGTATTAAAGTTTTATTTACAAAATTTACAATAATATTTCTACGAAAGGAAAAAAAAATTTCTTCTAATATTTATTCAAAAAGAATAAATCCTAGATTCGTTATTTAAACAAATATCAAAAATAGCAACAGAAATATTTAGATTTCTGTTTTCTTTTCCTTAACGATATCCTCCTCTTTACTAAATTCTTCAAGCTCTAATTCTTTAATTTCTTCATCAAATATTTTTAGATTTTTTACATAATACCAAACGCCAACATCAAATAGAGTACCAATGGCGACAAAAATAGATGCTACTACATTCATTAAAAGTCTAAAAACAAAAAACACAAAACAATAAAAAATAATTTTTTTATCAAAATAATTACCAATAAAAAAAAAAATATAATAATAATAAAATAAAATTACCTTAAGGACTCTGCATCATATAGCCAACAATTACCTTTACTGGTACAAGTTTTACCCCAAACAAGGCATAATTTATCTAAAAGCCAACCAAAAAATATTGGGCTTGGTATAAAAGCAAAAAGACTCATCATCATTAATCCAAATCCCATAGCAGCCGCTTTATCTTTTTCAGGTACACAACGTACTGAAACTAAAAAGTTACTAGCTCGTCCTGTTGCACCAATAAATTTTAAAAAACACATAACTGATAAAAATAATACAAATTGTTTAAAACAATTAACAGGGCAAGCACCAGATTTTGCTCTTCCATTAAGTAATTCCTATTGGTAAAATTTTGTGATTAAATACAAGTAAAACAATTTGAAATTTTTACTAGGTTTGTTCCTTGGCTTATTACATTTGTATTGTTTGAATTTATTTTAAATTCTATCATCCATTTATCGAATTCAAACATATTTTGATCTTCTTCGGCTATACATGAACAGTTATAGAAAATCTAAAAAATATCCATGTGATTTTATTTAATTTTTTATCAAAGAGAAATTTAAAACTTGAATTTTTTTCAAACTTTTTAACTTAAAATTCACAAAAATATTGATATAAATAATTTTTTTTTGGATAAACTTCGTTTAATATGTAAATTAATTTTTTTTATTGTGTCTCTGCTCCAATAATTTACCTTTTTCCCTTGTGGTAAAAGTAGTTCACTTGTACATCCAGCATGACACGGGGAAATGTAAGTATTTCCATTTTCACCACAAATTGGAGTATAACGTACATAATCACAATTACAATTTGAATTGCACGTGGGTCCAACTAGATCGCTGGAAATAGAAATAATTTATGAATTCATATCGATTTGTTTATAATAATTAATGAACTCACTTGATTGGTGTGTTAATAACCATTGAGCTCTCATTACCTGGACATCCTAGAAATGAATATGAGAGCATTCCTAATACAGAAAGGAAACCAACACCAACATTCCATGCGGCCATGTAACGGGCACGTGGTTTATATTTTGAAATAACAAAACCTGAAATAAGGATTCCAAGAGCTGAAAATGCTAGTGCCACTGTACCTGTTACTAAGCTAGAAAAATATTTGTTTATTTTACACAGCAAAAAAAAAAAAAACAAAGAATTCTTTTAACTGTGTTTACCTTGAAGTTGACGCAGATTGTCTATATTGAATTTCAATATATTTTGGTGTAAATATCCAATAAGGCATATATCCAAAAAAATAAAATATCGAAGCAATATTATTGCACATAAGAGTAGCATTTGTTAATAATTTTCTAAATGTTTTTATCATATCTAAAAATAATGAATTTTAATACATGTTAAAATTAAATTAATTTTTAAATACCTTTAAATGATGCTGGGAGTTCAGTTTCGGTATCTTTTTTGATCTCATTTTTAGCATTTTCCTTTTCAATAAGTTTACGTGCAGCTGCTCTAGGTAATGTTCTTGGAAACATACTTAATAAAATACTAAAAACGAAAAGGAGTAAACCAAGTATGATCCAGCCTAGCCACCATGCACCAAGCCATCGAGGATCTGATGTGTTAATAATTGGTGTTAATTTAGGAGATATATAAAGACGAAGGCAAAAAGATGCTAAAGCATATCCAATTGCTGGACCCAACATTCGAAGAAAATATGATAAACCTTAAAAATATTAAAATTTATAATTATTCAACGATGGACCATATTTCTATATAATTTCTGTATGAAAATAGGGAAAATGATTTTGAAACCGCGTCGGATATTCTAAGCAATTTCATAAAACCAGAATATTCACAGTCTCGAGTCGAGGTATTTTGTATCAAATGTTTATAGAATTAATAGAAAGTTCTCCTCTCTTTTTTCTCTTTACTTATAATTCTACTTACTTAAGAGTGCAGGAGTTTTAGATTTTTTGATATTATCATCCATATAAGATACTCCCAAAGTATAATAAAGTGATCCTCCAATACCCGATATAAATTGCGCTATAAAAAGTAAAATTTGTGGTGCTAAATTTCCTTCTTCAGTTTGACATCCAGGACTATTACTGACTAAAAATATTAAATACATATTTTTAAATTTAATTATAAATTTTCAATCTTTACCACTACACATAATTTTCATTCGTTCCTGATACAAAATATCAGATGTACTATTTGTGTTGACTGTTCCTCCATACTCTTTGGTAAGCCTTAGAGCATCTTCACCAGGCCCATAAAGTAAATGTGGTAAAGCTGTTAATAGACAGAAGCTTACAATGGTTAGTAAACCTGTTTAGAAAATAAAGTAGAAATTTCTTAATTAAATTATAAAATTTTGGTTTTATGATATAAATAAAAATTACCAAAACCTATCCATCTAGGACGGTGGCCTTTTCCAGCGTAATAGCTTAAAACAGCTGAAACAAAAAGTTGACTAATGTCATTACCTACGGTTATTATTCCAGTATTCTTTGAAGGGATCTTATAGCGTTTTTCTATAGTTGTGATAGTTCCATTGAAATACGCATATGTTCCAGAAAATATACATCCTACTACGCCATATAAAATGACGTAAGCTTTCTTATTTGCAAATCTGTAAGTTAGTTAAATACTTTTTTTTATATAATAGATTTAAAAAAATTTTAAGGTTATTAAAGATTTTAGAAATTGTAAATCCGTTTGTTTATAAAAATTTAGATTGAAAGTGGTTTTTGATTCTATAATTAAATTGTTTGATGGAGACCTCAACTTTTCTGAAGCTGAAGTTCAATGTAATTAACTTTAGAAATTATGTGACCTTCAAAGTTTTTACTAAAATTAACTCAAACTACTAAACAAAATTATAGTAATTATCACCTTATGAAAGATTTTGTAGAAAGTTCAATATTTTGCGTACTTTTTTTTATATATTGAAATCTTTTCAAAATATAATATAGTTTTTACATTATTTTAATATAAACTTAGGCCGTGTTTTTTAACCAGTAGTGAAAGTAGTTCTATTTCATAAATGAAAGAGAGTTTACGTTTTAGTCATTACGTGGAAAAGGTAAGAAAAATTTTCAGGAAAAATGGACACAAAATTCAACATTATGACGACTTTTTGCTTAAAAATAAGACAGAAAAGTTGTCATGATAATTATTTTCTGCATGTTTTGTTTGCATGAATTTTATACTAGTAAATTTTTTAACGTGATTCACCCATGAATTCATGCATACCAATGAGTAAGGTAAGTAACTTATTTACAGATTATGGAGACTTTCAGCGACTTATTACTTTTTACACTTGTATGAAATTTATTGACATTTGTGACATGATCAAAAGTTCCTTAAAGTCTCATTTGAGCAATACGTATTGATCAATTCCATACAAATTTGAAATGAAGTTGTGCAAGTATATAAGCCCAGTAGAAAATTCAAGGGCAGGAAAATGCATTTTTTGGCTCTTTAAATTAAGCTACGATCTTTCCACTATCTTGTGTCTTTTTTTAACATTAGGACGTATCAATCAAAAAGGTGCTAAAATCATATGCACCTAAACAGATTCGTGTAATTAAATGCGTATATTTAATCGGCTTATAAATTTTAATGGAGTTTTGTAGAAACTCAGATGGTTCTCCTTTTGAAAATAATTATCACTTATAAGTAGCATTTTCCGTCATATTTTCATACAAGTTGTTTGTATTAAAAAGATTTTTTTTTCTTAATAAAATAGGTATGGAATAATAATGACGACTTTCGTTTATCGAAAAACATTGGATCTCCTAGAGCAAAAATCAAAGAAGGGTGAAAAATTTCACCCTAACTTTTATATGTTAACAACTGAAAAACAAATGTTTAAACTGAATTAACTGAAGAACAGAAATTTTTTAAAGCTTAAGCCATGAATAACATAAAATTGATCCAAAAATTTAATAATTATCTTAATATAATTTCTAAGTTTTTAAAAATCAATAATAATTTATTAGTTTGAATTTAACAAAAATGAGCTTAGAGCTATGTTTTTTTCTATCAAATTTTTCCAAATAGAATTTAATTATTTAAACAATAGTAATCAATAAGTTATATTTAATAACTCATGTTACGATTAGAAAGGTTGATAAACTTTACAAGTTTTGAATTGTTTTGAGATTGATAAATTTCTGAAAAAGTAGTCACACACCGACATTTTTATAATATTACAATAAAATTACAAATTTTGCACATTTAATTGAGGTAAAATAATTTTACTAGATCAAAAATGCATACGTTTTTTAATGATTTTTGTGTAGTTGGATTCAATAGTAAAAAAGATAGCAAATAATAATGTGATACTATCGAAAAAATTGAGGGCCGTTATATAATAGTCAACATCAACGTTAAATATTAAAATATTGATAAGGTTGAAAACCAAATATCTAAGGCTGGCATACAGAGTAATAAATTTGACAGCATTATTCATCAGCATAATCTGCTTCAATGATGATACAATTCCAAAATTCTACTAACTTTTCCATAGCAGGCGTGTAGAATGATATATTTTGACTTTCAAAAAACCCTTAGTTTTAGCATTGATTTGCGCAAATAGTCACTGAGAGTCAATTGTGGTACAAAAGGTGAATGTAAAAGTAACCCGAAGGTTTCCAACGGCTTGTTACACGATAGATTTTTTTACAAAAATAACAATAACACAATATAATAGTCAGTAATATTGATTAATTCTTTTCTAGAGTAATCAAAAAAAGAATACAACAAAATATTCGGTTTTTTTTTTTGCACTCAGAGCCACTTTCATTTGCTAATTCCAAGATGTTGAGGTGGATTATCACATACCAGTGCTAAAAATTCTTTAAATATTAGTCCAAATCATTGATGGATTGTTCTTTTTGGTCAGCTGTGGTCATTTATTTCAGGAAGTGTTCTTTTATTGACATATTTTTATGCAAAATGGCGAATAAATTGCCTTTTCAATTCGTCAGGTAAATCAATGATCGTCGGTAATCAACAGACAAATCTATTTTCCTGGAGCATCTTATTAAGATTTGGAAGTAATCAGTAATCAATAGAGAAGCTCAATTTGATTTGAAGTATTTGACCATCATTTTGAACAACTTGTGTAACCATGTATAATTTCCCTTGGACTGACATTCCCTTGACATTTGCCTAATGTTAAAGTGGTTACCAAATAAGCAACATAATATACTTGAGTAAGTTGAGTGTTCCTAATATTATCCTCTCCCAAGGCAAAATGCAGTTTCATTAATTTCGGAACCTTCTAAACAATTTCTTGAAGCAGAAATTTTGCTGTAGATTTATGCCATTGACCTTATAGCGGGAAAGATTCATGTATGAAAAAAGAAATTGTTCCGATTATTTAGAAGATTTTCAAATGTTAATTTATGAAAATTTTTGAAAATGCTGAATATATATGTATTTAAGCTCTACGTTTACTTAAATTAATTTAGTTAACTTAAAAATAGTCACACTAAATACTTAATATCAAATAATATTATGAAATTTGTTTCACTTTTAATAGTTAACATCTTTCACTTGTAAAACGCAAATAAATTAAATAAAACCTTGCTCAAAAATTATTTTCATCAAGTTTTAAAAACTTAAAATTGCTTTACTAACAATAATTCAGGACTCGAAATCAAATGTAAGCTCATATGATATTAATCTCAAGCTTTTCTGGCAAGAGAAACCAAAGGTGATCGGAAAGAATACAGAGCTTACAGCAAAATGTTAAGCAGACAAATTTCCTTTTTAATGAGATTCTTTTAGTAATATATACTAACAGCATATTATTCCTTTTTTAAATTTTTGTAAGAAAACAACAGAAACATTCCTATATGTACCTTCTAATGTCTGTGAGTAGCCCGTCTAAACAACACTTTTAGAGACATAGCTAGATATTTGCTATTTTAAAATTGATAAAGTTAACAATAATTTGCATTGTTTTAGCTTCTAATTATATATTTAGAAGATTTGAAATAAATTAAAATTACCATTTTTATTTAAATTTTAAAATGGTAGAAAAGCAGAATATATCAATAAATTTTTGTAAATTAAGCTCTTCAAAAATTCCAAGTAAAATTATTTAATTCAAACCAAAGTAAAAATAAATTTAAAATAAAATTTGCTCTTGTTTATTATTTGCGCTCATTTTATCATTTACGGAAAAATTTTAAGTTATTTACAATCATGGTATAATCAATTAATATTTGTTTTTTGTTGGTCTTAAGAAATAAAAAATAAATGATACTTAATAATTTTTTACTTGTTTGCTTTGGGTAATTTTTGCTGTTTTCAGTTCGATATCTCTTGTCTTAAGTGCAAACTTTTGTTTCTATTTTTAATCAAAAAAACAAAACCTGAGATTACACCTTAAATATGATATTAATACTTCCTTATAGTTAATGAATTATTTTACTAATTTTGCCAGTTTGTTTCTTATGTTTCAAAGAAATCAATTAAGATTATTTTATATATTTAAAAATAATAACAAAAGACAGAGAAAAGACAAATAGCTAAAATGAAACATAAAAAATAAAAGGAAACAAAATTTTGATTCATTTGAAAATTTAGTAATTCTAGTGCTTCTATGTTGGGGCGATGATGGAGTCTAGACATTTTAATGATTTAAAAAGTTAGACGCTTGTGGGAGTAAATTTAGTTAAGAAGTACATTTTTTAACTTTAAAGAAACAGTTTGACTTAATAAAAAACTGCTTACTTGCCAAAACTACTAATGTTAGCAATGATGTCAACCTCAAAGAAGTTTCGATTTCATAAAATAAAAAAAAAATTATGGATTCTAACGTTTTTTTGACGCACTATACTCACTCCTATTTTACACCATTAATCTCGTCTTTACCGAGCAATGTATATTAGAAACGAGATCTATTTGTTTCCTTATACCTTTAATTTCCTTTGATCATAGTCATAGTTCTGTCCAATGCTCTTCTTGTTGACTTATTTTTTAATGACAGATATCTAAATTTTGATATAAATAAAGCACATCTTCGGGAAAATCATTATTTCCAACTTTTAAATTTTTACTTTTGAAAATATTTATCTGCAATATCCTTATAAAATAAACACCTTTAATCAGTCAAGTAGATAGGTTTTTTCAATTGGAGGGATATAATTTTCTTTGTCATCCGTTTTTAGGATCATAGCCTTTTTTCTTCAATTCCAACTAAAATATTATTGAATTAGTTTCTTTGTACTTCTTTATATAATTCAATGACAGTTTATCATATTTCTTGTTCATAATCACTGAGACAGTAATGATATACTCCAGTAAGGAAAGTACTTTATCAATGAATGAGAAGTATTGTCCAGTCCTACTTTCTCGGGAAAAACATCAATGCATGAGAAACTCACTGAAGAGTCATTTCCCGACTGGATACTTTACTCAGTAATTCGTACAAGAAAGACCCTTTACTTGGCTCTATTATGGGGCACGAAAAAGTTTTGACGAAAAAAATCTTTTTATTATTGTTTTTAATGCTAGTTTTTGTTTTATTTATTTTAATTTCAGTTATTTTTTGCTGTTAATTTGTTTATATTATTTTTTCTGCATAATAAAGTTCTGTGGCGTCGCTTATTAAAAAAACTTCAAAGAAACCTTACAACTAGGTCAAATTGCCACATAAAAAATGGTGGTTTTTTATAATTTTATTATTATTAATCATGTATTTTAATATTGGTTTTGTATTTTATGCTAAATTTTCTTTATATTTTATTTAAGTGTTAAAATTTCTTACGTTAGTTTCTATAAGGAAGTATCCCCCTTTCGATCTTAAAGAAAGAAATATAAAAATATACAAAATATTCACAGAAAAATCTTCTTAATTTTCTTTTTTTACTATCTTTCAAAATTGTCCTTTTTGCTTTTTACTATCAATTTTCTCTTTTTAGTGTTACTTTTTATTTTTTTAATGTTAAGTTTATTTCTTATGATTGTTTTAGTGTTCACTAGTGTAGATTACTACAAAAACATAAGAATATTCATTTCGTTCGGGTATCCCTTAATATGATTAATTAATATTAATATAAAATTATTACTATTCAGGATGTTTACCTCATCACAATAGTTAGTAATATAAATTCATATATAAAGAGCAATCATAAATGTTTGTTTTATTTGCATCTCTTAATTTAAGCCTTGTACAGACCAATGCGTTTTTCATTCGCACGACGGACAAGGTTGTAAAACGGGTGATGCATTTGCTATAGCTATATAGCTAGAACAAAAATTTTTGTTTCATAAAGATCACTTTATGGCCTTCAAAATTTTTCTTTTACTTTAAATTTTTGTTGTGCTTATTCTAAAAGGGATAAGAAATGATTTTATTGCTTTTAGAGAAGCATTTTGTGGCCTTCAAAACTTTTGGTGTACCTCTAAAAGTAATAAAATCATTATTTCCTATCCCTTTTAATATAAATACAACAAAAATTTCAAATACAACAAAAATTTCCATTAGAACTAAAATTTAAAATACAAAAAAAATTTTAAAGGCCATAAAGTGTCCTTTTACTATTATGAAATAAAAATTTTTGTTCTAGCTATGGCTAGAGCAAATACATCACCCTTTTTACAACCTTGTCCGTAGTGCGAATGAAAAACGCATTGGTATGTACAACTCTTTAATCGCCAGGAAAAAAGTTATTTGGTATAATATTTAAATTTCTTTTAGATGTTTTTTAAATTAAATATTAATATATTAATATATATATATATATAGAATGTATTATTCTTTTTTATGTACTCATTTTCTAAATTTAAAATTACCTTTGTACAAAACTACCACGAAGAAACCAAAAACCGCATGTTGTATCTTCATTTTTGGGCATACTTTGAATAATTCTCTCAATATCATCTTCATTCAATTTTTCAGTTCTTTCTACAATTTTATTTTCATCATCATTAAAATTACAAGTTTTCAATGAATTTTTATCAATTATAACTGTATCCTTTTTAATACCAGCAAAACTATTTCCATTATATTTACTTAATTGTTCTAATTCTTCACTTTTACTATTTGTTAAATTATTTAATGCACTCATTGTTAAAATAAAAATAAATTTATACTATTTTTGTTATTGTCAAAAACACAAAAATCAGTTTGTACTTCTATTAAGTGCAAACAGGACTAGTTTAGTTAAAAACAATTTAACTATAAGAATTTTGAAACTTCATTTATCAAATATTAATTGAAAGCAAACTTGATAACTACTTTTATTGGTCGCTTATCTTAAATAATAAGATAATATTTACAGTCTTTATTATTTTTAAAATATTCAAAAAGATACTTGAAATATGATAAGAAATATAAAAACATTGTCTAGTGTTTAAGCTAAACATATACACATAAAATTTATTTTTAACCGATAAAAATTTATAAAATATTAAGATTTTAAAATATATAAAGTCAATACTTGTACAAGTAATGAAATCTTTTCAAATATTTTATCATGTATTAAGTGATTGCCTTTTTATAATTACGATTAAACAAATGATATATATATATATATGTATATTTATTTTTACTATATATATAAAATGATGAAACTATATTAACAATAGGTTGGAACAATAGAAAACAAAATACAATATATATATAGCTTGAAATTATTTTTTAAAGTACATATGATGGCGACAGATAATTATCATTTTTTTATCAGCCTATTAGAAATATTTTTTATATTATCTATAAATATTAAAATAAATAATCATTCAAGTGATTTTTTTACTTAAATCCAATTTCAAAGCCAAACTCGTAATATCCTATTCACAATAATTTATCCAATCCATAACTTACTACACAAAACAGAATAATTTAAATACTTAAAGACTATGAAGTTAAATTGAAATTAAGTTCTTTAAAAAAAATAATCCACACACTATACAAATTTTACTGTAATACGATAAAAATATGTTAATAAAAATCTAATCAAAGCAATACATAAATTATATTTAAGCAAACATTTTCATTTTTTAAAAATTATTAATATAACCAATTAAAAATAATTACAAATTACAATTGTTACACAACACAAGAACCATAAACAAAACAAAATTGGTTAACCTATTTCAAAATAAATTACATAACTGAATTTCACATAATTACTTTGTAAAGCATAAATATGTAAAAAAAAAGTGCTTAAGAGGTTTTTTTTTTGAAAAAAACAAAACTATATCCAAATTTTAACTTATTTCAAAAATAAAAAAAAACCAACAAAATTTATTCAATGTCCAAAAGGAACTAACAGAGACGATGAACACAATATTTGACAAGAGGCTACTTATAAAATGAAGCAATTATTCAGTTTGCGGTAATAAAGGCGAATTGCTTATTAAATTTACAATTTAAGACTAAAGTCTATGCTTTTGTTTACATACAAAAATATATTTATATATATGTATATGAAATTATTAATAAACGGACAAAAATTATTGATTCCAAGATATCAGGTAGAAAATTAGTTTTTCTCCTATACCTATATAAAATTAAAGACATATTTGCATGAGACTCAATTATTACAAATTATTTAATGTTTTGAATTGAATAAATTTAAAAAGAAACAAAGTAGAAAAATTGATCTACATAATTTTCATTTAAAACTAGCATCAATTTCTTGCAATGTAATAAATTATCTTTAAATGCTACAGTAGTAAAAAATTGTTAGTGTATATCATTGAAAATAAAATTGCAATATCCAATTATGTGTTAATATTTATATTTTAGTCGGAAATGATATTTAACTTCATTTTATATAATTAAATTTTGTCTATATGATCCGTTGTTTTTTTATTTTTTGTTAATTAAATCAATTTTATCATTATAGGAGGATGATATGAATTTAAAATTTTTGTTATTACCTAATTAAAGGCAATAGTAACCTATTAATTACTTAAATTATGAAATGGTTTTATTAAAAATGTATCAAAAATTTATGTTAATATTCTTAAGGTTTTATTAGTTGATTGTTAATTTTCTTAATCATTCCAATGCAAAATAATAATAATAATTGGCTATTTTTTTTTGGTTCTTAAAAGTAGCAACTGGCGAAGCAGTACTCGGTGTTGCAAAAGCTGCCAATATATAACTAACTTTTGAGTGAAAAATAGGGTCTATCGAAAAAATAAACTAGGCAGAAGCATGAATGCAAGCAATTCTTGTTCAAATTATTCACTCAAATAGAGAAAATTTACGACAAGCTAACTGGGATCGTATGGCGTCAATTTCTGTACTCGTTATTTTAGTGGTGTAGAAAGTATTTTCTATGGTTGAGAGGGGTATGATTTTTGTTGTTAGCTTTCTTATGAAATCTTAGCCACCTAAACATTATTTGTGAAGGAGAGAGTGAAGTTGATTGTGTTGATTACATCTTTGCTTACGTCATTGCGTTACGTCATTTGTTTTGTGCAGAAGATGCAGTTTTGTTGAATTATTAGCTGGACTTGTTGGTCTTGAAGAAAATCAATGCGCTATACGTGGTCTTGTTATAACAGAAGTTTTATTATTAGGATTAATAAATATAGCTGGTGTTGGGTTGGTTATAAAGTTACAACTAGCATTGTAATTGCAATCAAGGGAGGAGTTTGATCTATTTGAACATATCTTAAAACGCTAAATACTCGTATATTGAATTGCTTCCATATTGATCATAACTTAAGTAGAAAATGATTTGAGTTCATATCAAATTACTTCAATAAAATATTTTTGACCACAAAGAAGTCTGAAGTTTTTAAAGAGTTGTATATTGTAAATTGACCATTAGATAAAAAATTTAGCAAAATACTAAAATCCAGGATTACTTTTAATAATCAAGTTAGTTAAAAGCTTAGAAATTTTGTCCAACAATAAAATTTCTTAACTTATATAAACTTTGCATATAAAATCAAATAAGAAAATTTGCAAAATTTTCAATGTATTTTAAATTCGTTTAGGTTATTATATTTGCATAGCAATCGATTTACTATAGAACTTCTTGAAATATTAATTCCATCGCATTAACTTGAAATGATAAAATTTTCCAGCAATTAATTCAGTTTCTTAGTAAAATGGGCTTATGGTTTTGTTTTATTAAAGACTAGTTAAAATTTCTTTAACTAGAAATGAAGGACACACTTAATAATGGCTTAAGCTTTACAATAACATTGTTTTCATAATGAACGAGGTTGAAAAAATCCCCAAATGCAAATAAATTAAAAGATATAATGAATAACGTAACTGAATGGCTCCAAAAATGGATCAAGTACGTAACCCTTTTTATTCTATAAAATGCAAAATAAGATGTCTTAGAATTTTATGCTTCCTAAACTTCAAATCCATGTCTTAAGACTTGAAATGGAATGACCGTCACGAATCCTTTCGCTATTATAATATATACAACACCAATATTATTAAGGGTAGTCTCTTTTTAATTTGCTAGGATTTTCTCATTCTACAATAAAATAAACGGATACCCTTATACAATTTTCCATTGAATAATTGCTATAAATCGAGAGTACGGGGTGAATAAAAATTTTTGTATACAAGTATCCTATCAACCATGTCCTATATATTTTATTTTATTTCCCCTTACCATTTTGTGGGTTTTTATTTACTTTTTTAATGAGTATACTCTTAATAAAACAGATTAAAAGGGAAATATAAGAGAGCAAATATCTAAAAAGTACTTTGAAAAGGACATCATATTGCTTCTGATTTGATTTATGTTTTTTTTTTCTTCTTTGTTTTGTTAATGCTGTGCTTCCAAGTCTGTAACTATATTTGGTGATAAGAAGGGAGTGTAAAAATTTTTCTTTGATGGAATGTGTACAAATATTTCCGATTGATTCAGATGACATCAATTAAAAGGTCTTTTGTAAGAAACTAGTAACGACTATTTATTTAAAAGGAGCTCTTAATTAATATTTTCCATTAATGAAAGTCTCTTTCAAAAAAACAAAAGAAACTAATAATAAATAAATACCAATTTCTCCCCTAAAGAAACAAAAACAATTTTTTTCTTCTTCTTAATTTCTTAAGTAATATAATAAATCATATTATAAGATGAAATGACCTGTTTGTAATATTACACGTTTATGGGCAAACAAATTGGGCATTAGCCTAAATTAAACTAAAATCCAATCATATCGCCACCACCTTTTTGCCAGTTAATTTTTCTAGAGCTTAAGAGTAAACGTGAGAAGAATTTAATCTTAAATTTATTTTTATTTAAAACGCAAATGTCAGGTAATTGTCTTTATTAACAGTTTTCAAAAAGATTTTGATCAATATTTTTTTGTTTTTTCAAAAAATTTAAGTTAAGTAATTTTGAAAATTATTTGCTAATTTAGGTTTTTAAGGACCACACTAAATTTATAGTAAAATTATATTTTAATTAGTTTTTAGTCTCAAGGCTGATTTAAGCAAGTTCTTTTTTTAATAACAAAAAGGATTAATATTCACTGTTTACTTTTTTTAAGAAATTGACAATGAAACCAAAAGGACAAAAGGTTGATTGCAATATTTTTAAAATTGCATCAATTCGAAGAAAAAAAATTGAGAATCAGCAAATTTATTTGTCTAGCTGAAATTTTATCTACTTAAAATCATATTCAAGGACAAATATCAAATTAAATCTAGTCTGATAGTTTTTTTATTTTACTATTGTTTTTTTTTTTTTTTTTTTAACAAACAAACAAAACATCTTGTAAAGAATTCTTAAACTTTTTATCTTTATTCCATAGAATATTTGCCCTCTAGACCTGCAAAAAAGATATTTATAATTTATTGTCTATAATAGAGAATTTATTGAAAGATAAAAAATCATGTAAGCCGATTTAGAGAAACTGACCAAAGGATATACTGTCCTTTATATTATATATTTGTCAATGCGAGGCTTATGATAAGTTTAGTATTCCTTTTCAACATCCTTGAGAAATATTTATTCATATGAAAAAGCAATGAATATATATATATATAGAATCCTATGGTAATAGATATATGATATAAATCAAAGTATAACGTGATCAAATTTTATTGGCCTAATCTTCTTAAAGGATGTCATTTTGTATATTTTAGCGAGTTAGTTGAAAGATGCTAAAATGATATTCATAAACTATGATAATTTGTTTTTGTAAATTAAAAGTTTTTAGAAAGGATACTTACCCTTTATTATGTTAATATTAACGTAATTTTACCAGTTTTGAATTTGTTTAATTTAACGAGTTAAATTTTGAAGCTATTTTCTTAATTACTATCGTAGACAGCTTTTTTCGATGATTGCAGACCTTCAACATTTTAGAAGATTTTCTTCAAAAGGGAAGGGGAAGTTGACTCTTTGATTCTACCTCTATCTACGTCCCTGCTGTTAGCTGTTAATAGTATTCACGTTAAAATTTATTATATGTATTTCTGCATATATATTAGTAAGAATCTGACTTTTCAAACTATTTTGCACTTTTTGCGCTATTAGAGTTTAGCTCTATGAGTCCGATTTGGCGGTAGATATTACACAAGGATTATTTTCACATCAATTGTACTAAATTTACCAGTAAATTATATACGAACAGATTTAGACGTCTTTATATGTTTTTAATATAATCATAACCAAACTTTTTTCATTTGTGACTAGTTTTACATGATCCTGATTGCACTGAAATTTATTTTTATAGTAGTCTAAATTTTTGTAGCTTTATCTATTAATTTGATCACTCTGATCACTCAAGTAAGTCAGTCCAAAGCATCGAAGCTCTTTTTGTACAAAATGACAATGAAATATGTTAAATTTCAATTACTTCAATAAAACTCAGATGATTGCAATGGAGAATTTTTTCAAAACAAACAAAATTATTTATTTTTCTCCATAAATAATCCAAGAAAATCTTTAAATTGTTTACATAATCGAAAGCGTAACTACGCATAACTAAAAAGCATCTAAAAAAACATTTTTCAAAGTTTTTTTATTTTTCTTTTAAAAAATGAAAAAATATTGCTTTTATTTTATGTAAATAACATCCAAAGGAATTGGTAAAATTCAAATTGTTAACAGTTTTTTCAAAGTGACACTTTTGGACTATTTCTGCCAAAATCAGAAAACGATTATATCATTAGTATTGCTCTGTGAACATTCTCCACTTCTTAAAATGATTCGTTCGTTGTCTTAAGTTTTTCAACAAACATTCAACAAAGAACTATATTTACAAAAACTAACTTTGTATTCACTTTGTCATTAGGAGGCAAGAGTTTTGACTCGATTAAAAACCACAGATAAATTCGAAAAAGCAACTGATGATTACACCTTCGGCGGGTTGTAAGTGATAATTGGATATATGGATAACTTCTAATGGTAAATATTTTAGAAGGCAGGATAAAGTATCAGGCTAAATTAAAATCTTCACTTTTCAGGTTTAATAAAGATATAAAATAAAATTTAAGAAAATTTTCATACAACAAATTTCTCCAGATACTTGGAATCAAATATTCGCCTGGTCACTATCATAGAAACCAAAAGAAAAAAATAAAAATTTTAGCTTTAAATTGCATTCATATATGGTCTCAAACCCAACTCAAGTTTAAAATAAAAATAAAGAACTCTAGGATATAATTTGAAATATTTACTCTTCAACAAAATAGTAATTGTTTTAAAAAAGTTTAGAAGTTGAGAAATATTCTGAAAAATTACCACAAGACTTTCATACTAGATCAAAAGATTTACTAAATTAATAATAGTATCCCTTTTGACAATAATATTATAAATCCGTACAAATGTAATTAGGTAAGAAAGGGTTTTACTTGACTGAGTAATTGATCAATAATTAAATTTCAAATTCATTTCTTAGATCAAAAGAAAATTTATTTCTCAACCTCTTCCTCTTTTAATTTCCATTAACTATAAAATTCAACTTAAATACAATTATAAATACAAGTGTATCAATTATAAAAGTAAAAAAAAAAAAACTGAAAAATAATTATTTAAGAAACTTGTCTACACTAACATATTTTCCTTATCCTTCCTCTCGGCTATGTCTGTCACCTTAGCAAACCATATGCGAAGATTTTAACCGTCGCATATACATAAACCCTTTAGTTCATCCTTAATAAACATTTTATTATGAAAGCAGGTCGTAAAGGAATGGGGGAAAACATTAAGTATAAGTAGAATCAGGGAAATTTTAGAATCATATCAGGATGAGACATTTAGGCATGTACATTGTGGGAAATTGCATTAATTATTCTATTAGCTTGGTAATACACCCTAATTGGACGATAAAGTTTATTACTACCATTTCTATTGTAGGATGGGTCGCTAAAGACAACCACTATTAAATTTTTGAAATTATATTACTTTTAGTATTTTTGATTGTAGTGTTTTACATCTAAAATTAAATAAAGCTTAATACATGTCTAAATTAAATTAATTTTTTATTTTTATTTAGAAAAACATTGAATAAAGGAACAGCTGATGTCTAACAATAAAGAAAAGCCTAAGGCTTTAATGTATATTTTTATTCGTTATAAGTTAAAATATAATTCAAATGTGATATTTGAACACATTTAACACATAACAGTCAATTACTTTTAAGACTGATATAAGGATAGTGCTGCACAAAATTTTAAGAAAGTAGAAAAGGATATTGCCTTCAATTAATGCTCCAAATTCTGTTTCCGTACATGTTTGCACATATTATCCATTTTATATGGATTACTCTAGCGAAAAGAGTTTAACGTTACGACAACATCATCCCTAAGTCTGTTCAGCTGTAATGAATGGGGATAGTTTTGCAATTATCAATAAAAAACTGCTCCTTTAAGAATAAAAATATAAACACAAAAAACAACTCTTAACTAGCTTTTTCTCTTTACTTATTTTCCTTTGGTTTATTTCTGTCTCAATTTATTTATTTATACTTATCTTCGTTTACTATTTTACATATATAATAATTTTTTTTTTTATTGTCCTTTTTTATATTTGCAACATTAAATTAATTTTTTCTTATAGACCCAACTGGATCACAGAAACAAATTTCTGTAAAAATCTTGTTCCAAAACTCAAATCTTACTAAATATTTTCTTTTTACTTTCTTTTCCTTATCATTCATTACTATTTGATTCAAAAAATTATCCTTTTTCGCTGCCCTATTTGAACTTATAGTTTAATAAATTATTAATAATTATAACCAAATTGTGTTATAAGTGCGTTTGATGTTACAAACGAAAAATGACTCCATATGAGAATCAAAAAGTTCTGCTTAACTAAAGCAACGGAGAGTCTCTAAAATCATTATAAACGAAGTCCAAATTACACTAATCAAAGCCCTGAATTCCTTCTAAATGTACTCAGTTTATCAGATATGAGCCCAGTAACTACTTTTTTATATGGCAAATAGACAAGTTAAAGAGATGGTGGAATAAATATAAAGACGAATCTTGACATGTGAAATGTGTCATTATTGGGAGTGGGATTGAAAATTAAATTAAACCCTTTTCTAAATCATTGACTTTAAAAACGTCAACTTTCTTATAAATTCTTAAAAATATTAATAACGTTAACTATAAAGAAAAATCAAAAGCAAAATCGTCGCTGATTTTTTTAATTAAATATTAATACTAGAAAAATACGATTAGTTTTTCATATAATTTTAGGTTGATTTGATTTCACATGTTATCCTTAGAATTAAATTATGATAATGATTATTTTAATATGATATTCTAACACATTCTTATTTACTCTTTGATATATAACATCAAAATTCTCATTAACATCCATCTACCAATCAAAAATTTTACTTAAATCCTAAGCTTAGTACTTTCAGGTACTTCTTGAAGCTACCATTAGAAAAATAATAATAAATTATATTATGAATTAGGATGAAGTAATGAAGCATTTAAATTTTCTTCAAAGTATTCTTTTGTTGGACAAGCTTCTCTATATAAATATTAAAAGCACACCATCGCTATCATTAATAATTTCTCTTTGGGCTATAATCCCTTAAATAGAAAAGAAAAAACCGAAGTAAAGAAAATGATCCTTTGCATGAATGAAAAGCAGGAAGACCTTGGTAACAGAAAATATGATGGAATCAAAATTGTGTTTAAGGATATTTATTCATCTCTTCTGACATCAGAATTCAAACAAGTGTAATCCCTTTTAAGTCGGTTAGAGATTAAAAAACGCGTGGACCTTCTCCCATCCTAATTAAATCAGGTATTGAATGCTTGAAGTTTTATTTTTTTGTTGATTGTATATTTTTTATTCCGTTTTTTTTTATATTTATTTTTGAACAAGTACAAATAAATTTCACCCCAACCTTTATTTTATTTTCGTTTTTTAAACGATGCTTTGCTCTTTGAAAGGCATTTGGTATTTCTTAATCCTTGACAAAAAAAAAAAAAATGAAAATTTAATTATAAATTTTCTGAAAATAAACATTAAAAGCGATGCCTAAACTTTTTCAAAAGTTTATTATGTCCTTGAATGAATTCAGAAATATTTAATTGCAGAGAATTCCAGATTTAGATCTGGAAAATCTGTAGAATGTTAGTGGAAAATCAAAACTCAATAGTTTTGTCTAGGATGATGATAATGAAAAAGTTATAAGCGAAAGATCCCGTTAATATTTTTAAATTAAGTTAAGGATCTTTTATACTTTTCTAAGGATAGAAGGATAAATAAACCAGCCAATATGGCTGATATATAAAAATACAAGCTATTGGTAAAATTTAACAAAATATCCTTCAAGATTAATTAAATAATTCCAATACATTCGTATCCTTTGAAAACAGGATATGTAGAACAATTAATTTTTGGCCAGGAACCCTGGTAGAAAATGAATCTGGCTAGCCCTGTTCCCGACTAGCACCCGATCTGGCAGAGTCGGGCAGCCCCGATTTGGCAAATTTAGTCGGGCACCCGATTAGGAACCAGATTTTTAGCCAGATTAGCAGCCTTATTATGGTTCCCGATTAGCACCCGATCTGGCAAAATCGGGCAGCTCTGATTTGGCAAATCTGATCGGGCACCCGATTAGGAGCCAGATTAGGAGCCCTATTTTGCCATTATCTAAATGGATGCTTAGATTGGGTTTGATTTGTCACTAAGTTAAAAACCACATTTAAGAAAAGTTTATAAGTCATAAGTACAAAAGTGAATATATTCACTTATATATAGCTTAATTAATTTCTTGCATTAAGTTTGTCGAAAAATGTATATTCAAAATAAAAGATGTAAAGCGTGTGTGGACCATGCAGTTAAAATTGAGGTTCGCGTACTTTTTAGTAAAGCTAATGAATTTCAACTATTTAAGAGTGCATAATTTATTTTATACAGTTTATTTTGGAGTAATTGATTGATACTCAAATAAACTGTGCGTCAAGTAATTAAAAATTATCAAATGATATTTAATTTTATAGGGTGAAATACACTTTCAGGTGAGTATACAATATAATTTATATCTAATATATCTATATACATATATACATATTATATTCATATATTTTAGGAAGGTTATACGAATATAATCTTCTAGGAAAAATAAAATTAATATGATTCTTTCCAAAAAATTCTGTAAGTATTTTAAAATTTTAGCTATTGTAAAATCTTAAAATTTGAGTCTCGATCGGTTTTTATTTTCAGGTAATTTTATAAGTATACACTACTTAATAAATGCTTTTATTAGGGGGCTGCATTTTTCTATTATAATATACTCGAAAATATTTTTAAACCCTATAAGAAAAATATGTTTAACATGCAAGGTCAAGTTAAAATTAGATAGGATATATATATATATACATATATATGTATATATGTATATACATTATATATATATGTATATATAATCCTCATTTAAGAATTATCTCTATCTTCTTTGCACATGTTGCAATATCCTGTTTATACCTAGTAACAATATGACAACAAGAAAAAAATCAGTACGTCTTAATATGTTGTGAGTTTTTGTCGTTCTTGTGTTTTGTGAAGTTCAAGAGTGCTTTTAGTTAATTTTATTTAAATTAAAAATATTGTAAAAAAAAATAATTTGTTTCACATCCAAATATTTGCTGACTTATGGATAACAGTATGGAGGTAATTATTGCTTATTTTTCAATTATTAACATACTAAGCATAAAGAAATTAATTATAATTAAATATACTCAATGACGATATTCAATTTAATGATATATTTAATTATTAATAAAAAATAATTTTAGGTTTTTAAAGGTGAAACAAGCCCATATATATTGGTTGAATTTCCAAAGCGTGGTCCGAAAGGCAAAAAAATAGTTGATGTTATTTATGAGTCATGGTTGGATTGGGATCGCAAAAAGAAAAAGTTCATGACTAAATTCATACCAGAACCATTTGATCGCAATTATTTAGAAGAATTTTTAATGCAAAAAAAAGATGCTCTACAAGAATGGCCTGAATATTTTTGTGTGATTAAAGGCCGAGCTGGTAAGTTGTACTCATTATAAAATTAAAATCAAAGAAAATTGATATCGAATTTATATTAATAGTGAATTTTTTTATTATTTTAGACTCTTATGAAGAAGCACTAAAAAAATTAGAAGTTTTGTGCGAAAAAGACGAGTACGCGTTTTCAACTGATGCTGAGGTGAACAAAGAAAATCAAGCCTTAGAACTTGAGAAGAATATAAAAAGAAAATTATTAGAGCGTCAAACGAATTTAATGACATCAAAAATGTCAAATTCGGAAACAAAAAAAAGTAAGTAAAAATTAAAATTTCAATGGAAATGTGAAATTTTATTAGTCTGCTGTTATATATATGTGTAAAATAAATTGCTTTTTTCTTATACAGATATTTTTGCTAAGTGTTCTAAAAATGTGTCTGCTGATAAAAGAACAGGTATGTAATATAAAATGAATTTATTTATTTTCTTATCATAACAAACATTTTATTTTATAAAATTTGAATTTCAGTTCATTCTTTGAGAAACGATAGTATATCCGATGAAGATCTCGATAACCTCAGTATCAACCAAGTGCGAAAAAAATTGAAAATAAATTCGAAAAATTCGTATTCGGCCAACCAATCAGGTTTCGTATAAAAATAATTATTCAATTTAATTTCTCAAATTGTTTAATATAATATTATACTAACTTTTTTATAACAGATAAAGAATCTGATGAAGAAATTAACATAAAAATGCAAGAACAACTGCATGCTTCCAGTGGAAATAAAATGTTTCCAGCAGCACAACGGTCAGATAACAGCATATGTATGTATTAACTTATTAGTTTTAATCTATAAATATTATGTTATTCATTTGACAAAAACAATTAAAAGCATTCGTTTATTTATTTGTTTATAGCGAATTCGGAAATTAATGAAAGGCTGACGCGTATCGAGAACACGCTGAAGGTAATGCTAGAAATAATGACCACAATGAACCAGCAGCAAAAAAGTGGTGATAGCGGGAGAGAAAAACGGAAATTCAACACGTTCAGTTCTCAATTCGACATATCACTTCCATGTAAATCAGAGGAAGAACTAAAAAAGTTAAATAAGGCATTAGAGCAACAAGATTGCAAAAATAAATTTGTAAGCTAACACTTATAAAATGTAAATAGTTGAGAATTTTTATAACAGAATATCTTTTCAGGAGTTAACATTATCAAGTCTTTTAAATTCGAGTAAAGGAGTCGGTATATCATGCAGTGATATAATAAAATTTTTTATATCCCGAGATCTAGCCATGAAATCAACGGCGCAAAAAACAATAGAAGGCAAAACAAATTTAAAAGACATGCTTTCAACGTCTATTGTAGTAGGTGAGAAAAAGTTATAATAATAAAATATAATTAAAAGTTTGCCAGTCGAAAGTTTGTTAACATATATATTTTTATAGATATTTTAATGCAAGGTTTTATTGAAATAAATAGACCAAAAGCCTACGCAGCTATTGGGGCCGCGTTATCAAATGCCAAAGATTGGGATGGTCATCGACGGGATAGAGTTAAAAAAATTTAGAAAAATAAAAATATGTAATTTTCAAAATTAAATAAAAATTGTTTTTTGATGTAATGTAATTAATTAATTTTTCAATATAATAAAGACTAAATGAAAAATTTTACAGTGATATTTTATAAATTTTTACCCCAGTTTAATAAAAGGGCTATGACTAGTCGGGTACCAAGTTGGGTGCCATGCCGGATGCCAAATCGGGGCCAAGCCGGGTGCCAAATCGGGGCCAAGTCGGGTGCCAAATCGGGGCCAAGTCGGGTGCCAAATCGGGGCCAAGTCGGGTGCCAAATCGGGGCCAAGTCGGGTGCCAAATCGGGGCCAAGTCGGGTGCCTAGTTAGGGCACTGTACTGACACAGCGTAACGGCCCAAATCGGGCACCAAGTCGGGCATGCCAAACTAGCGCCTAGTTTCAAATCGGGCAAATAATCTGGCACCCTGTCTGGTGCCCAATTACATTTTCTACTAGGGAAGTTAAAAATATAAATTATAAATAAGTTTTGTTTTGAAAAGTTTATAATTTAAGATTAACCGGCATTTTGTTATAATTACATAAGTAGACTTGTGATACCACATGAGGTAGAACTTTCTTTTTTAGGGCTGCCAGAGAACAAGTTATGCCCACAGTAAAGCAAATCTTCAGGACTTATTTCTCTACAAACTGCATCATCTGGGATACAAAATTTTGTTAAGAATTTGAATTCTTAAGGTGAAGGCAAACTATGAAGTTATTGTCTTAGATTTTGGAAGTAAGACTTGCCTTTAAATAAAGTTTGAATTTTTTAATAATCACCATCCTTTTTGATGCCTTAAAAACAAAAGTCCGAACATATTTTTATATGGTAAAAGTGTTTGTTTATTACAATAAATATACAAAATTTAAACTAATTACAAATTCAATATACAACCAAAAGAATAGAAAAAAGACTTTTCTTTGTTATATTTATCCAAAGTGGACTACAGTTTTGGATGAAATTTAAAACAAAGAATAACTTTATATATCCTACAACGAATACTAGTTAAAAATAATACCACTTAAAAATTAAAATCAAAACAAAGTTTGTTCAAATTGCAATTTATACTTTCGAATAATTGAATTTAGTTGGCTAGGGTTTGCATAAGCTTTATATATAAATGAGGGTAAATTCCTTTACAAATGAATCAGACCCCTAAAAAATAAAAAATTAAGTTCTTGTGATTTCTTTATTTGGTTTTTTAAAAGTGGTATTAAAATTTAATCCTTTTTAGATAAAGAAAATAATGAATTCTTCCTTGTACAAAACTTTTGTTGAAACTCAGATTGAGAAATTAATATTGCTATTCATTTTTTTTAGCTTTTCAATTTCAAATATAAAATTATCTACCAGAATTTAAGATTGTATAGCTAAAAATTATATTTTTCAAATCTATTCGCTCGATTAGACGTCAAGATTTGTGTTTGATTCTTTTAATGGTTGTATTTCTAATTTATTAGAGAAGTTTTTAGAAACAAAAAAGCAACAAAACTGAACATTGGAGAAAAAAGGAAAATGTTTTAAGGATTTTTAAGATTTTATAAGATTAAAAAATGCACCTATTCTAAGCAATAGAATATAATATATAATAAGAATATAGAATATAAGAATATAGAAGTAAAACTACTCTTTTTTCTAATAATAATGATTCTGAAAAGATTTCGTTTATAAATTTTAAGTAACAAATCTAAGATTATTTTCTTTTTCATTTGAACTAACAAAATAAAGATTTTGTCATTAACTTATTGTCCTAAGCTAAAGTCTCTGTTAATTAAGTTCTTTTAAAATATTTCTTAGGCTTAAAGTCTTCAATCTTAATGTTATTCATCTTATTGTCAGATGATGCTGTTAAAAGATTCAACTTTTCATATTTAAAAAAGGATTAAATTTGATTTAAAAATATTTTAAAATAAAAGAAGTTGTAAATGATTAAATTATACATCAGCTATAGAAACAAAAAAACGGGGTTTACCCTCATTTTGATGCTAACATAATGGAACTGTCTAATGGAACCGCAAGTATTTCATTAACACCCTATTTTGTATATCCTTAAAAAAGGGGTGAAATTCAAATAGTATTTTTGAGAGATAACTATAGCTCATCAAATACATATGTTTGGTTACCTTCTTAATTTAATGCAAGAAAGTGGTGTTAATAATCTTCTTGTGGTAATAGACAAACATTTATCTGACGTATTTTCACGGCTATTATGCCACTTGTCTATATAAGATTGTCGTATCTTGTTAATAAACTTAAGAAATTTTTGATGCATTTAAGGCTATGGTAAATGTAAGCTTCTTATATTTACGACTAGACGACAGAATTTTTGAAAAAGGGGTTTTAATGCCATGATGATCTAAGACAGATTTTATAATAGCAAATCTTATTTTAATTGTGATAGAAAAAGTTTTAATTTTTTTGATAAAATATGAAGATTTAAAATGATTACAAGAACAATTTTTAAGAGTTAACATTTATCAAAGATTTCAAATTATTTTTGTACAATCATAAATAATTTTGGTTTTTAAGATTAAAATTTAATGGCATAAAAATTAGTTAAAACTTTTATCGATACTGAGGAAAAGGTCAATGATTAGTAAAAGTTTCTTCGATCTGAAACGTTGGTTTTGTGAATTGTAACGTAACAAAACTTTAACTTTTTCCAAAATTGAAGTTTGATAAAAGTGGTTTTGAGAGCTCATTTCAGAAAATGCTGTTACTATCGTCTTTTACTAGGATATTTCTCATAGCAAAAAGGAAAAAAAGTGAACAAATGTTCCCTACTTATTAACTTAACTAGTTGTAATATTTGAATCAAAGACCCTTACTATTTACAAAAAGGGCTTCGTAACACTTTTGAATATTTTTCAGAAACGATTTAGCAGCAATTAAGAGCTATTTTAATTCAGCAAACCAATCAAAATTGGAGCAAAATTATTCTCTACAGAATGTCTGACTAGCAGTAGTTTAATTTATTAAGGAAAATTAAACTTTCAAGCAATGATTATAATGCTTGATTACAAATTGGATTAATAAAATTAAAGTTTACAAGGTGAACAACTCTATAAATATATCTTAAGCCTTTCCATGTTCATCAAATTAATTTATTTTTAATTAACTATAACAAGTAGCCCCGCTATAAATTCAATATTTTTAAAAAAAACTCTACATTACCTTAAGAAAATGTTTTTACCTCACTAAAAAATGTTAGATATGTATTGTCTAGTCGTCAGAAATGAATGTTAATGCAAACAAGAATGTCTACTGCCTGGAAAGGTTTGGTAGAGTTTCAAAGAGTTTTGAAAGGAGGTAATCCCTCCAATTTTTCAGTACGCAGAGCGGTTAATATTAAGAGGTTTGTGATATCGAACTTGTAGCACGCTATTTGCACATTTTATTTATTTTTTCACTTAATTAGATAAAAAAAATATCATAAGAAAATTTAAGCTTCACGCATATTCCATATTATACATATATTTAAATATACTAGCTGAAAATTGGTGAGTTTGAATTCTATAGCGGAATAATTGGTGAACAAATTTTCAACTAAAGATTGTGTGGTGATATTCCGGATATATCCAAAAAATTCAGTTGGATAATTTACAGCTTCGTTCTCATCAACAACAGTGTTGATTGATTTAAAGGACTTCAGATTACCCGGCAACAACTGCTGAATTTGAAAGTTAATTTCGTCAACATCATTATTTTTTGCCGTTGAAATTGCACGCTGACTGAACCACTTATGGCCTAAATGATTATTTGGTAAAGCCCGAAAGACACTTTTAATTAACTCATATTTTGTCTCAATAAAAGTGCAGAAATTGTCTGGCAATTTGATGTATTGTGTATTTGAATGTAGTTCTATTCTACAGTTTCTATACAATATGCAGCAATTGTTTGGAAAATATTTGTGCCGATGAATCATTTAGCAATTGTACTCGCATGTTGAAAGATAATCGAACTGTTTCAACACTTGGCCATAAGAATGATTATTACTGTCGGAATTCGCCAGGGAGTAGTAAGACAGCTCCACCGAAAAATTTGTTATTGCAATTTAAATCTTGCATGTAATGCTTCGAGTGAATGCTTATGAGCCATAGTATATTCATCCCAGATAATAACTGAATGATTGTAAGTATTTTTTGTTAAAAAAAATAGAGAGTTGCGATTGGCAGTGAGTTCAATAACTTCATTATAAATTATTTCAATTTTAAGCATATTAAAGAGTCAGCTAAATTAATTGATAGTAAATTAAAGAAGTTAGTCATAAATAAAAATAATTGTTAAAAAAAACTAACAGAATATATTATAAAAAAGGTGAATTATTAATATTAGTAGTAATGAAAATAAAATAAATAAATTGAAAGCATTTAGTTTTGAGGCATACAAAAAGTATTGAAACATAAAGCATTAAGGATCTGTTTTGTTTTACAATTAATAACGAAATAACAAGCACCCAAAATCTTTTATGTGGACAAAATAAAATTATTTATAAAAATTGACAAAGTTATATTTTATTAAAATGTTACAAAATTATATCATAATAAAACATTAAATTAAAATAAACTTATAATTTTTCAAAGAGGTACAAACATTTGATTATCGAAATGAGCCTTCTTCCTTGAAGGCGGTCTTAACTGCAAGACTAAATTCAAATAATATATATTTGAAAATAATTGAATAATGAATATCTCTAATTTCGTTTGCTTCACATTTTATGTATCAAATAGAAAGGGATATTTTGTTAGTAATCTTTCCTGCTGATGGGAAATATTTTATAACCATCTGGAGCTTTGTTTTGGGTTGCGGAATTCACTGACGTAACTCACATGTATGAAAAAATTGAGTAAATCATGATCGAAAAATTTGAGATGAACGAAATCTCGATATATTTTTATATATTAAAAAAAGGACGAAAAAAGGCAAATGAATTTGTCAACATATAGCATTTTACCTTTTGGATTTAACAGATGGAGTCTTTTTCCATATTTGAACTGTATTTTTCGATAGTAATAAATAAATTTGTTTACGTGCTGAGTTGAGTTTAATCACACAATAATGAAACGTGTTTTAATTCTATATATACGTATACAGAATGTAAATTTTACGAAAAGTTCAATGTAGATGGTGTAGTACTGTAGTCAAATAAAATGAATATTACTCTTGCTGTTTTTACAGAAGAGAGTGGCGAAAGGTAGGACTGAGTATTACTAAGTTTGATTGTAAATATGACGCAAAGCATTTTTTTCAACAACAAACATAAGCAAATTGTAATATGTACTAATCAAAATGTACAAATGGTAGCACATTTGACTAGTACCTTTGGCCACTATAAACGCAGTTTAAAATTTTATAAAATTTTAAATTACTGTGTCAGGCTCTCGTTTGTCATGTTATATATTTATTGATTCAATTGCAAGAATTTCGGATAGTCTTTTAGAAACTGCTACTTTTGCGACTTTTTACCAATACATTTCTACAACTTAATTTCATTTAAATTTTAAATAATTAGCATTGAAGATTGGAATTTCAATTATGATATTATAGACGTGCTTAAAACCAAATAGGAACCTTTATGAGAAATTCTATTAAGTATATCTTCATATTTGAAAAGTGTAGTAATACTCCAGGTAATTTTCTTAATTAAGTCATTACAGCCTTGAAACTTAACAGCAGAGTGCTGTAAGACGTGTTGACCCATATAATTTAAATGATAAAACTTTCTTAAATTTAGACAATGTTAAAATAAATAAAGTAAAAAAATCGATCTAAGTTTTTTTTAAAATTATATTTTATGAAATACAAATAATTTGAGCATAGACCTTAAATAACTGCACAAAACCATGATGATCCTTGGAGCAAATAGTATGTTGTTGTAGCTGCACTTCCCAGGAACATTAAGATAGATATCTATTAAATGAAATAAATTTCTAAAACATTAAATTTAAAAAGAATTTAAGATGAAAAAAATACTGAATGTACTGAAAAGTTTGAAACTTTAATACTCATTTGATACTGGTAGTGTTGAACCGTGACTTATCTAAGCCTTTCAGTATCAATTTAGTACTAAATTTTAATATAAAATTATATGTAAAAGATTGGGCTGCTTTGAGTATAAAGTAACAGGATGAACAATATGAAATCATTATTAAATATATCGAATCAGGTTCATAATGGTTAAAATTATCCTTTTTGTGTGATATGTGTAGACCAAACTCTTAGCGATAAATGTAAATTTATGCATGCTAAGCCCTGATTCAGTATCGTTACCTATTTTTCCTATATATGCATGTAAATATGTGTAAATTTAAGACTGCATAGTATCTTTTATCAATAATAAAATCTGACTTTTGTCAAACATTCAAATTTCTACACAGAGTTAATCAAATGTAAGAGTAAGAGTAAGAGCTCTTTTTTAATGGAATTTTTATATTTATGTATGGAATGAGGTTCTTCAAGTCTTATATTTGGATATGATAATAGCCTAAGTTACATTTAAAAATTCGATATTGAAAGAAAATCATACTTTAAGGAATTTATTTTACTTACAAACATGTAGGAAATGCACGAAATGCACATGGATATTTCACTTTCTTTGGTTGATGTGGTCCACCTGAAAAATAAATTTTTGTAAAATTTGAAAAATTCTCGAAGTAAGACTTAAACTTCTCTAGGAAAATTTATTAAAACATTAGATAATTTGAAGATTTTGGAAAATGGAGGGAAAGAAATTTGTATTCTTAAAATTGATTTGATTTTGAAATGAAATAAATTTTTTCAAATAAACTGTATTAATCCGTTTATCACAAAATAATAAAAGAATAAAGATATATTTATAACTGCTTTTAGACAAATTTTCAAATGATTAGCTTTTCTTCATTACCATTATTTGTATTATTTTCGTTCAGCTTTCACATTTAAATGAAAAATTATATTTTGAGGTTTGAAGTTAAAATATACTATTGAAAAAGTCAGGTATACAGTCAGCGAATTTATCCCAAATTAATGAAAAAAATAAATAGTTATAAGCGTTCTAAGATTTTGAAAGTGATAAAGGCTAAATATGAAAATAAATTCTGAACAATTTCAAAATTACCTCTGATTATGGTCACTTCCCCATCATAGCAGACAAATCCAAAAGCAGTTAAAATTTTGCATAGAAATGTCTCAGGTCTTGGCATTTTAAATTTTTCTATTATAACTTCGTCTAAAAGAAAATTAAAATAAAATATAAGTTTGGTCTAAAATTAGTAAAATATTTTTGTTAGTTTGGGTTCAATAAGGTTTTGACTAATTTCTTCATGTGCATTGGGATTTACTAGCAGGCTGAGTAGGCTCAAGCCTAGGGTGACATATTTAGGGACCGATTCTTTTCTACTGTCTGACAAAAATCAGAAGAATTTCCAAGATACGATTTCATTTTTTCTTCAGAAAGAAATCTACAAATCTATAAGATATTTTTCCTTTTCTTTCCATTGCACATTGAATGCTAGGTTGAACATTACGTTTCCTACTAAACAGTTCAGACCATAATACATTCTATTATATGTGATAATTATCAATAATAAATTACGATCAGAAATTTAAAATACTTGAAGAGATTACGGCTATATGGAACTAAGAAGTTTCGGAGCCTTTGTGAATGTGTTACAAAGGTGTTAAGGGTCAAATGATAATTACAAAATATTTCAAATAAAATTAATCTATAGTGGCTTTCTTCTGTAGCTAAATAGGTATTTAAGAATTTTAAATATGCATGTATGTGTATGACAATGTGTCCTTAATAAGTATTGATTTTAATAAACATAGAAAGAATAAACAAAGTGAATGTTCAAATTCAGGCTACTACCGTAGATTTGATTACTGCAGCTGATCTTTATGAATCTCTTCGCAAGTTTTTCGTAGATGAACGAAAAACTTTCAAGTATTTCGAATAAGAAGTGATGGAATTAAGCACGTCGAAACAGTACACAAAAGGCATGGAAAAAAGACAACCGATAAGAAAAAAAAATTGTGATGAACCACCCGATGAAGGAATGAGAATTACTGCGAGTGATACTTTCAGGATGAACATATTTCTCGCCATCATTGATAGACTCGTATCCAAATTGGAAAAAGGGCAAGAGGCCTACAACAAGTCTAATGAAAAGTTTTCATTTCTGACGGAAATAAGTGAAATGTCATCATCAACCCTTACAAGCAAAGCTATTTCACTGGTTAAAATGTATTCAAATGATTTAGAGACTGACTTATTGTAAGTTCAAGAATGCACACATTTTGAAGGCTATATTTCTTCGAAAAGTTTTTTGGTAAAACCGAATTTTGAATCATTGGAAAGTCTGTCTTCGTTTTTGCCAAAACAGAGTTTACAAAGCGTCTCTCCTAACTTGGAAATAGCTCTTCGTATGGCATTATGTACTCCAGCGACGAATTGTTCGGGTTATAGTGCGTTTTCACTGACCTTATTACTTAGTATTTAGTACTATTTTAAAAGTATTTTTATTGGAAATAATTAAAACACATTTAATTAGAATATATACGTTTTTTATTATATTTATTGTTGCTTAAATTAATATATTATTTATTAATTAAACATTAGATTTAGGATTGATTAGATTTTATTAAATTTTTCATTCGTATACAGAGCAATGAAAAAAGATCGACTCTAGTTTCGAGATTCGACTTTGAGAGTGTGTAAAATATGACAAGTCGGGCGCGTAAGGCGTAAGCTACAAGTAAAAATACATAACAGCGCTTTAGCTCTTTAATGCATAGAGTCGAAATTAAATAACAAAATTATTTACGACGATATCATGCTAATAAAAAATCACGAAAAAAAGGATTGTAGCTTAATTAAATTTCATATTTTTTAACTGTTTGTATGAAAAATAAATTTTTCTTAACCTCTATATATATAGAAAATAATCTAGAAACTGACAATTGTAAAGGTAAGAGGGGCAAAAATTCAATAGCCTACAATTGGAAAATAAGTAAATCCCCCACTGGACCACATAGAAACAAATACATAATGTAACAACAAATATATGGGACTAATCATTGGATCAGTAACCAGCACTTGTCAATCAACATCAACATCACCATTCAACAATACTAATAAATTAATATAATATAATTAAGATTGTAGTAAACATAAGATTAAAAAAAAAAACATTTTTTTTCTTAAAAAACTATACTTTTCCCTGATTGCAGGGATTGCTTTTTAATAATCAAAATAAAACAACTTTCTTTAAAGTAAAACTTTGGTTTTTAAATAGTAACAATTTATTAATTTTATAACTAACTTACCAGCTGTGTTTGACAATTTAGCTGAATTTGTAGTTCTTTGCTCATCATCTAAGAAATAATCGAAATTTAAAAAACAAAAGTATTTTAAGATGAAATTACGAGAATATTGAAGAAAAAAATATTTTATGAATTTTAGAATTTAGAAACAACTAAGATCATCATCAAATAGAACTAGAAACTTACTTAATTTGATTAAGTAAAAATTGAACTTGTTTAAAATCAAAAGTTATAACGGTTTTTGCTGTCACCAATATTTGCTTTGAGTTGATTTACTTGAGTGACTAATGTAGAAATGAATTACAAGTATTGAGCTCTTATTACAGATTCAATTTTATGTTTAACTCATAAGACTCAATTAATCTTAAAATAAATTTTTACTTAAAAATTAGAAAGTTGGATAAGCCCATAAATTGAGGATGTTAATTTATATATGTATGTGTATATAAATGTTCTTTGGTGCAAACATTTTAATAATGCTGCATTACATTTCTTGGTTATATTGTTTTGCTTTTATGAATATTTATTGTTAAAAATATGCTACTTAGGGCTTGCTAAGTTCGATACGGCAATTGGCCTTTTGTGCATTTGTAAAATATATATTAGCTTCACGGAGAAGCTAATGTGTTTGAAAGAAATTTAAAATATTTTTAGTTGCTGAAAATGCAGAAATTATTGATAATTCTTAATTGAAAATATAGAAAATGAACTTAACATAAGCAAAAATTGCATGTGAAATTTTTTTCATGCACAAAAATATTTCGTTTAATTCTTATAAATTTGCTTTCCAAACATTTATTATTTAATTTGGGTCTACAATAATCTCTTACCAGTCACTGGTAGATGAGTTTTAACAATTATCCCAGCGGATAAAATCAACATTAAGGTCATATATCCTTTAAAAAACCTGAAATTCGAATAAAATTAATTTAGTTTTACAGTAAAAAATGAGTTGAAATGCTCTGAATACAAAAGAAAGGTAAAATTATTTATACAGGTGTGAAAAATAGTTTTTGTTAATGATACAAATATTAATTTTTACTATAGTATAAAGAGAAAATTATAGTATAAAAGAAATATAATTATAATTTTTCCGAGCTAATTGCAATAAATGCGGTAAAATTCCACGCTAAACATAAATGTGGCCGGAAATTGTTTATAGAAGTAATATTTTCAGAACGAACGAACCGACAAATTGTATTGTAATGAGAAGACAAATTAACGTCAGTTAGCAAAATTTTTAGTTATAATTTGGTTGATGTTTTAGATTCAAAATTAATAATTTAGCGAGATATTGCGCTTATGGTATGATATGGAAAGAGAATTTCATCGCTGGGTTATAATGGGAAAAGAAAAAAATTGGAGCTTTGAAGATTATCCTTTGTGTACAATTTACACTGATGGAAAGCATTACTATTAAAAGTAGGAATTAAGAAAGCAAGAAAGAAAATGTTTTTAGTTTCGCATATCTTAGAATAGGTATAATGAATTCATGCAGAGTCTCACTTTTCCTTATAAATTTGAGAAAACAGGCTTCAACCGGTTATTAAAGAACAAAGCACTGTTATTAAGCCTAAGTTGATCAACGATGACGTGGAAAAGCTTTTCAACACTTGCTAGCGTTAGTATTGCAATTTTTACTATCGGTATGAACTTTTCTTTTAATTTAAAGTTACTACTTGTCATGCCGCCATTTGGTGCTTTCACAAAGACTTCATTTAAAACAGTAAAGCTTCGAAATAGTTTTTCATAAGACTCATCAATAGGCAGTTCAATGTTTACACTTTGTGACAACCAAAATTTTATTTTTGATTTAAACTATTTAATAAATAATTCACTGTAATTCGAATTTCGTTTATATAAAATTTATGGTTTTAAATTTAAAAAATAAATTCCCAATGAAAACAGGGAAAAAATTAAACTGTAACAAGCTTTCTATTAAGAATATCACAAATTTTAATTTTCTATTTGAAAATGTGCACAAGACAACAAATTTAAACAAAAAATATTTTAAGAAATCAGCAGAAGGTTATTGCACTTAAGTTTGCTTTTAAAAATTTGCTGAAAATTGATTAAAAAAATTAAAATTAAGCTGTAAGTTTTTTTTGATAATAATTTTCCGGACTATTTTGTACTTACATTTTGAGCTTTAATGATGAAATTTCCAGACTAAATTTGTCAGCTTCAGTTATTTAATTTGATCTGTGTTTATAAAAGAACGTGGTTTGATGCCATTGGCTTACAGAACTTTTGGAATTACTTTAATATCATTTATTCATTTATTCATTTAGATTAAAATACAATACCAGCATAATATTTTCATTTGTGAAAGTACACGAGGCGATGATTTGCAGGTTTGAACTATTTACAGGTTATATACGTAAGTACTTTTTTTAAAGGATTAAAACCATGCACTACCGCACACTTGGATAGAAATGTGTTAATTATCTTTATTTAGCATTTATTATTAAAGCCCTACGAAAACTTTATATATTACTGGTGCGGTGAGCTCAACCATGGCTGTAAGGCGCTCAGAAGAAATTCTGATGAGGGTTACCGAAAAATAACCTTAATAACCTTAATACCAAACAAGGCGGTCTTAACTGCAAGACTAAATTCAAATAATATATATTTGAAAATAATTGAATAATGAATATCTCTAATTTCGTTTGCTTCACATTTTATGTATCAAATAGAAAGGGATATTTTGTTAGTAATCTTTCCTGCTGATGGGAAATATTTTATAACCATCTGGAGCTTTGTTTTGGGTTGCGGAATTCACTGACGTAACTCACATGTATGAAAAAATTGAGTAAATCATGATCGAAAAATTTGAGATGAACGAAATCTCGATATATTTTTATATATTAAAAAAAGGACGAAAAAAGGCAAATGAATTTGTCAACATATAGCATTTTACCTTTTGGATTTAACAGATGGAGTCTTTTTCCATATTTGAACTGTATTTTTCGATAGTAATAAATAAATTTGTTTACGTGCTGAGTTGAGTTTAATCACACAATAATAAAACGTGTTTTAATTCTATATATACGTATACAGAATGTAAATTTTACGAAAAGTTCAATGTAGATGGTGTAGTACTGTAGTCAAATAAAATGAATATTACTCTTGCTGTTTTTACAGAAGCGAATGGCGCAAGGTAGGACTGAGTATTACTAAGTTTGATTGTAAATATGACGCAAAATATTTTTCTCAACAACAAACATAAGCAAATTGGAATATGTACTGATCAAAATGTACAAATGGTAGCACATTTGTCTAGTACCTTTGGCCACTATAAACGCAGTTTAAAATTTTAAATTACTGTGTCAGGCTCTCGTTTGTCATGTTATATATAATCATGGATTCAATTGCAAGATTTTTGGATAGTCTTTTAGAAACTGCTACTTTTGCGACTTTTTACCAATACATTTCTACAACTTAATTTCATTTGAATTTTAAATAATTAGCATTGAAGATTCGAATTTCAATTATGATATTATAGACGTGCTTAAAACCAAATAGGAACCTTTATTAGAAATTCTATTAAGTATATCTTCATATTTGAAAAGTGTAGTAATACTCTATGTAATTTTCTTAATTAAGTCATTACAGCCTTGAAACTTAACAGCAGAGTGCTGTACGACGTGTTGACTTATATAATTTAAATGATAAAACTTTCTTAAATTTAGACAATTGTTAAGCCAGTGTGAACCAGGCGCAAGCCAGTGTGAACGCGGCTTAATGATGACATGATGATGATGATGTGATGACGTGGAGAAAAACGAGAGGAAATGATATACGTGGAGCAGAAGAGTTGTTGTTGATAGAAGCTGAACAATCATTGTTGTATAAAATTTTAGATAAAAATTAATTAAACACAAATTTGTGTAGCAAACATTTGTTGTATAAAAAACCAGATAAAATAAGTAAAACCAGAGTTAGTGTAGCAATTACTATCAATAAAGAAAGTGTTATTATATCGAACAAATATATTCACATAATTTAATATAAACCTAAATAGCACCTTTAGCCAAAACGCTGGCTAACATTTTGGCGACCGTGACAGGACATGATAAATTTATATTAATATTTGAATTTGTTGGTTTATATTAAATATTATCGTTGTAGCTACAATATGCAAGAGATGGAAGAGCGCAGGACCCAAAGAGCAACAGTTAAAAGATCTATAACTAACCTAAAAAACTACGTCTTTTCGAAAGCTGAAACATTGAGTGAGCATGAAGTACAATGTAGACTTGAGATATTGGACTCATATTGGAAGCTTCTATTGACACACCAAGCGGCTCTTGAAAAATTAGCACCTGATGATGAAACTATAGCACATGCAAGAAGTGATTTAGAAGATTTATATTGCGAAACGAAGGTGAAGTTATTATCGTTAAAATCGAGGTCTGGCACCAGTACGACAGAATTGAATACAACCACAGTAGTTATGCCTGGAAATAAATTTAATCTTCCACCATTAAAGCTGCCACAATATTCAGGGAAATATTCAGAATTTCCTAATTTTATATCGATATTTAATAAATTAGTTAATGATGACCCCGAAAAATCTGTCACCGAAAAGTATAGCCATCTGCGAAATTGTTTAGTGGGACAAGCACTACAAACTATAGAATCTTTAGGAAAGTCATCAGATAATTATTATCAAGCCCTGGAAAGATTGAAGGAGAGATATGATAATAAGCACCTTATGTTCCAGGAACATATCTCTGAGATATTTGAAATGCAAAAGGTTTCAAAGGGCATTGCGATACAGTTGAGAAAATTGGTAGATGGAATTAGTTCCCATTTATGTGCGTTACGGATTCTTGGCAGTAACGAAGACATAACAAACTCTTTAATAATTCATATAGTAATGTCCAAACTGGATATTGATACTCAGATAAAATGGGAGGAGGCTGTTGACTATAGTCGACTACCTAGTTGGAAGGATTGTGAAAAGGTTTTGAATAGAAGATGTCAGTTTTTAGAATCAAGGGAGCATAGAGCAGCAATAAACTTAAACTCGAACCAACAGAGTTCACGGACTAATTGGGCCCAACCTAATCGAAAACAGACCTCATTAAAGGTAACAACTAATAAATGTAGTCACTGTGAAAGCAGCGAACACCGAATAAATCAGTGTAAAAGGTTTGCAGCATTAACAGTAAATGAAAGGTTCGAGCACGTCAAGCGCAATTGTTTATGTATAAATTGTTTGAAAAAAGGACATGGTGTTAAACAATGGACGGCTTCCAAGTGTACTTTGTGTTTAAGACCACACCACACTTTATTGCATCGATCTGTAGTGAATAACTCATTAACAAAATTTCCTAATGCAATGCCAAGAGAGATGTTATGTTCAGCGGCAGGCGCGGGCAGAGAAGGAGATACATTTAAGCTTGAAGAACCTCGAGCATCGTTATATTCGTCAAAGAGTGTATTAAAATTAGCAACTAACCATATTTTGTTAGGAACAGCTATAATTAGAATCCAAGATTGCACCGGAAAATTTCAGATAGCTAGAGCTTTACTAGACTCAGGTTCGCAGCAGAATTTTATTACAGAAGACTTATCAAATAAGCTGAGACTAAACAGGAAATTTATAGATGTGAGTATCACGGGAATAGGAGATAAGTCTACCAATATTAGACATGAAGTTCAAGCAACAATAAAATCAAGGATAAATGAATTTGAAAATAATATTACGATGTGGGTATTACCTAGAATCACAGGTTGCCAGCCAGATGAAAAAATAGACATTAGTCAATGGGAGATTCCTAAAAACATTGCGTTGGCAGATCCTAATTTTAATATTCCGCAATCAGTGGACCTTTTGATAGGTGCAGAGATATTTTTCGATCTATTGTGTGTAGGTCAGATAAAGATGGGACCAGATATACCTGTATTACAAAAGACAATGTGGGGATGGATAATGAGTGGAAAGTTGACGACGGACAATAAAGGTTGTTTGTTAACATCGATAGATAATAATGTTTCTAATGATATGAATTTGAATAAATTAGTAGAGAAATTTTGGGAGATTGATGAACCAAAATTAAAATTAGAAACACTGAGTGAAGAAGAAATGAAATGTGAACAAATCTTCTCAGAAACAATTACTGAAACAACAGATGGACGACTAAAGGTGATTTATCCATTGAAAGGATCACCAATGGTCTTAGGAAATTCATTCGATATCGCAAAGAGAAGATTTCTATCATTGGAAAAAAGACTGATGCGAAATCCGAGGATGAAATTAGAATATAGTAAATTTGTAAGCGAGTATATGGCTACAGAACACATGGAATTAGTAGATCCTTTAGAAATACCTAGCATTCATTACTATTTACCGCATCATGCAATAGAGACACCAAAAAACTCATCGACAAAATTAAGAGTAGTATTTGACGCATCCTGTAAAACCTCATCAAATATTTCGTTGAATGATATTATGATGGTTGGTCCAACGGTGCAAGACGATTTGTTCTCAATACTAATTAGATTTCGTTGGAAAAAATACGCATTGATAGCTGACATTACGAAAATGTTTAGACAAATATTGGTACGAGAAGATCAAACAAACCTTCAACTGATACTTTGGAGAGAGGATGTAAAGGAAGATTTACAACATTTTAGATTGAAAACATTAACTTACGGGGTAGCTTCAACACCATTTTTAGCCACACGGTGTATTAATTATTTAGCAGATAAATATGCTGAGAAATTTAAGAAAGCCGCAACGGTATTAAAGGAATATATGTACATCGATAACTTATTAACAGGTAGCGACAATGGGAAGGAACTAATAGAATTACAAACCCAAGTAAATACCATCATGAAATCAGCAAAGTTGGAGATGCACAAATGGTATTCTAATTGCCCGGAAGTGTTAAGATCAATCCCAGAAGTTTGTCAGGAAAAACTGAATCTAATAGGTGAGAGAGAAGTTATTCACACATTGGGTATAACTTGGGAGCCCAAAGAAGATTACTTCTCCTATACACATGAATTTACAGCACAAAACAACAGAAAAGTCACAAAACGAACGGTATTATCGGAGATGTCAAAACTATTTGACCCACTTGGATTAATAAATCCACTGATAGTAACAGCGAAACTTTATTTCCAAGAACTATGGATTCTCAAGATACCGTGGGATGAATCTCTCCCTATGCAACTTCATCAAAGTTGGATTAAATTCTTCAACGATTTAAGATTAGTGGGTGAAATTAGTATTCCTAGATTAGTGGTGACTCCTCATGAACTCCGAGAGGTAGAAATACATGGATTTTCAGACGCATCACTGAGGGCATATGGAGCATGTATCTACATTAGAAGTATAGATAGGAATGGAGATATTTCAGTTCATTTGATGACAGCAAGGTCGAAGGTAGCACCAGCAAAAAGGGTGAGGACACTTCCATGTTTAGAATTGTGTGGAGCGGAATTGCTCGCGAAATTGTTAGATAAAGTTAAAAGGAGTTTAAGGTATGAAGTCCAACGCATAATTTTATGGACAGACTCACAAATTGTATTGGGATGGCTAGATTCACATCCATCACAATGGAAGATATTTGTTAGTAACCGGGTTTCTACGATAAACCAACTAACAGAGAACATCAAATGGAGATATGTGCCATCAAAAGACAACCCAGCAGACATGGTGTCAGGAGGAGCATCAATAGAAGAATTAAGTAGATCGAGGTGGTTCGTAGGTCCTACCTTTTTACAACGTGCAGAGGAACACTGGCCCCAGTGGAAACGCAATATCACGAAGCTTCCAGAGAGGAAAGAGAAAATCACCACGTTATTGATTCGGGCAAATTCTTCTTTGTTGGACTACATATATAATATTTCTAGCTTTACCAAAATCCGTCGCATAATGGGATATATTTTAAGATATATAAATAATTGCCGAACTAAAAAGACTCGTGGGAGAGCCCAAGAAGGGACACTAACAGCAACTGAGCTAGAACATTCGTTGACTAAATTAATATGGATGATTCAACAAACTGAATTTAGCGATGAAATAAAGGTGTTAAAACGAGACAATACACTCCAAGTGAAAACTCTAAAGGCGTTGAACCCTTTTATAGAAGAATCAGATATATTAAGAGTAGGAGGAAGATTGCACCATGCAGATCTTCCTTACTGTGCTAAATCACCCATATTACTACCGAAAAACAATCCATTTGTTAAAATCTTTGTAAAGCACCTACATGTGAAACATTTGCATGCAGGGCCACAAACTTTAGCAGGGATTATACGACAACGATATTGGATAGTTAACTGTAGAGACTATTGTAGGAAAATTGTCAATAGTTGCATACATTGTTTTCGTTATAAACCAAAACTGATGAACCAAATTATGGGAAATTTACCTCCAGAACGACTAAAAGGTTCAGTACCTTTTGCAACAGTGGGAATTGATTTCTGCGGACCTGTAATGATAACACAACGAATTAGAGGAAAACCGAGCTCGAAGGCCTACATAGCTGTGTTTGTATGTTTTTTATCGAAAGGAGTACATCTGGAAACTGTATCTGATCTCACATCCGAAGCATTTATAGCAGCTTTTAAGCGATTCATCGCAAGAAGGAATTTATGTAAATATATTTTTTGTGATAATGCTACAAACTTTGTGGGAGCAAGGAGGAAACTGGCACAGTTACAAAAGGCTTTCTTTCAAAAAAAATTTCAAGAAAATATAAAGGAATGGTTAGCAGAACAAGATATAGAATTTCGGCATATACCTCCAAGATCACCACATTTTGGAGGGATATGGGAAGCAGCGGTAAAATCAGCAAATTATCATTTGTACCGCACAATTAATCATGCCGTTTTAACATTTGAGGAACTAACCACCATATGCTGCCAAATAGAAGCTATTTTAAACTCAAGTCCAATCGTTGCACTTTCAAATGATCCCAACGATGAACAAGCCCTAACTCCAGCGCACTTTTGGTGTCACGCACCGTTAAATACAATATTAGAACCAGATATTAGTGAGCACCTAACTAGTATGAGTTATATTAAGAGATGGCGGCAAATTACAATGATTCAGCAACATTTCTGGCGACGCTGGTCAAAAGAATATTTATCGACATTACAGAAACGACATAAGTGGCAGGCGACATCACCCAATTTGATGGAAAATCAGTTAGTTCTAATTAGCGAGGACAATTTACCTCCTCAAAAATGGCTATTAGCAAGAGTGATAAAGTTACACAGAGGAATAGATGGCAAAGTGAGAGTAGCTGATTTGCGAATAAAAGGGAACACAGTTCGTAGGGCAATACACAAATTGGCATTATTGCCAAGTTACCAGGATATTGACAATCCCATAGGCATTGTCAAGGGCGGGAGTATGTTAAGCCAGTGTGAACGCGGCTTAATGATGACATGATGATGATGATGTGATGACGTGGAGAAAAACGAGAGGAAATGATATACGTGGAGCAGAAGAGTTGTTGTTGATAGAAGCTGAACAATCATTGTTGTATAAAATTTTAGATAAAAATTAATTAAACACAAATTTGTGTAGCAAACATTTGTTGTATAAAAAACCAGATAAAATAAGTAAAACCAGAGTTAGTGTAGCAATTACTATCAATAAAGAAAGTGTTATTATATCGAACAAATATATTCACATAATTTAATATAAACCTAAATAGCACCTTTAGCCAAAACGCTGGCTAACAACAATGTTAAAATAAATAAAGTAAAAAAATCGATCTAAATTTCTTTTAAAATTATATTTTATGAAAAACAAATAATTTGAGCATAGACCTTAAATAACTGCACAAAACCATGATGATCCTTGGAGCAAATATTATGTTGTTGTAGCTGCACTTCCCAGGCAGATTAAGGTAGAAATCTATTAAATGAAATAAATTTCTAAAACATTAAATTTATAAAGAATTTAAGATGAAAAAAATACTGAATGTACTGAAAAGTTTGAAACTTTAATACTCATTCGATACTGGTAGTGTTGAATCGTGACTTATCTAAGCTTTTCAGTATCAATTCAATACTAACTTTTAATATAAAATTATATGTAAAAGATTGGGCTGCTTTGAGTATAAAGTAACAGGATGAACAATATGAAATCATCATTAAATATATCGAATCGGGTTCCTAATGGTTAAAATTCTCCTTTTTGTGTGATATGTATAGACCAAACTCTTAGCGATAAATGCAAATTTATGCATGCTAAGCACTGATTCAGTATCGTTACCTATTTTTCCTATATAGCGTGTAAATATGTGTAAATTTTAGACTGCATAGCATCTTTTATCAATAATAAAATCTGACTTTTGTCAAACATTCACATTTCTACACAGAGTTAATCAAATGTAAGAGTAGACAATGACAGCTCTTTTTTAATGGAATTTTTATATTTATGTATGGATTGAGGTTCTTCAAGTCTTACATTTGGATATAATAATAGCCTAAGTTACATTTAAAAATTCGATATTGAAAGAAAATCATACTTTAGGGAATTTATTTTACTTACAAACATGTAGGAAATGCACGAAAACTACATCGAAGTTTCATTTCCTTTGGGAGATCTGGTTCACCTGAAAAATAAATTTTTGTAAAGTTTGAAAAATACTCGAAGTGAAACTTAAACTTCTCTAGGAAAACTTATTAAAACATTAGATAATTTGAAGATTTTGGAAAATGGAGGGAAAGAAATTTGTATTCTTATCTTGAGGTTTGAAGTTAAAATATACTATTGAAAAAGTCAGGTATAAGGTCAGCGATTTTATCCCAAATCAACAAAAAAAATAAATAGTTATGAATTCTCTAAGATTTTGAAAGTGATGAAGGCTAAATATGAAAAACAAATTTTGAACAATTTCAAAATTACCTCTGATTATGGTCACTTCCTCGTCATAGCAGAAAAATCCAAAAGCAGTTATAATTTTACAGACAAATGTCTCAGGGCTTGGCATTGTAAATTTTTCTATTATAACTTCGCCTGAAATAAAATTAAAATAAAATATAAGTTTAGTCTAAAATTAGTAAAATATTTTTGTTAGTTTGGGTTCAATAAGATTTTGACTAATTTCTTCATGTGCATTGGGATTTACTAGCAGGCTGAGTAGGCTCAAGCCTAGGGTGGCAAATTTAGCGACCGATTCTTTTTTACTGTCTTACAAAAATCAGAAAAAATTTCTATGATACGATTTCATTTTTTCTTCAGAAAGAAATCTACAAATCTATAAGATATTTTTCCTTTTTCTTTCCATTGCACATTGAATACAAGGTTGAACATTACGTTTCCTGCTAAACAGTTCAGATCATCATACATTCTATTATATGTGATAATTATCAATAATAAATTACGATCAGAAATTTAAAATACCTGAAGGGATTACGGCTATATGGAACTAAGAAGTTTCGGAGCCTTTGTGAATGTGTTACAAAGGTGTTAAGGGTCAAATGATAATTACAAAATATTTCAAATAAAATTAATCTATAGTGGCTGTCTATGTAGCTTAATATGTATTTGAAAATTTTAAATATGCATGTATGTGTATAACAATGTGTCCTTAATAAATATTGATTTTAATAAACTTAGAAAGAATAAACAAAGTGAATGTTCAAATTCAGGCTACTACCGTAGATTTGATTACTGCAGCTGATCTTTATGAATCTCTTCGCAAGTTTTTCGTAGATGAACGAAAAAATTTCAAGTATTTCGAAAAAGAAGTGATGGAATTAAGCACGCCGAAACAGTACACAAAAGGCATGGAAAAAAGACAACCGATAAGAAAAAAAAATTGTGATGAACCACCCGACGAAGAAATGAGAATGACTGCGAGTGATTCTTTCAGGATGAACATATTTCTCGCCATCATTGATAGACTCGTATCCAAATTGGAAAAAGGGCAAGAGGCCTACAACAAGTCTAATGAAAAGTTTTCATTTCTGACGGAAATAAGTGAAATGTCATCATCAACCCTTACAAACAAAGCTATTTCACTGGTAAAAATGTATTCTAAGGACTTAGAGACTGATTTATTGTTAGCTCAAGAATGCACACAATTTTTCGTATGGCATTATGTACTCCAGCGACGAATTGTTTGGGTGAGAGAAGCTTTTCATGTCTAAAAAGGGTCAAAAATTATCTGCGATCGACCTTATGTCAAGAAAAATTAAACGCTTTAGCTTTTTTATGTATAGCGTGAGAATTAATGAACAAAATTTCTTACGACGATATCATCGATGACTTTGCTATCAAAAAATCACAAAAAAAAGGATTGTAAAGGTAAGAGCGGCAAAAATTCAATAGCCTACAATTGGAAAATAGGTAAATCCCCTACTGGACCACATAGAAACAAATACATAATATAACAAGAAATCTATGGGACTAATCAATTTATTAATTTTATAACTAACTTACCAGCTGTGTTTGGCAATTTAGCTGAATTTGTAGTTTGCTCATCATCTAAGAAATAATCGAAATTTAAAAAACAAAAGTATTTTAAGATGAAATTACGAGAATATTGAAGAAAAAAATATTTTATGAATTTTAGAATTTAGAAACAACTAAGATCATCATCAAATAGAACTAGAAACTTACTTAATTTGATTAAGTAAAAATTGAACTTGTTTAAAATCAAAAGTTATAACGGTTTTTGCTGTCACCAATATTTGCTTTGAGTTGATTTACTTGAGTGACTAATGTAGAAATGAATTACAAGTATTGAGCTCCTATTACAGATTCAATTTTATGTTTAACTCATAAGACTCAATTAATCTTAAAATAAATTTTTACTTAAAAATTAGAAAGTTGGATAAGCCCATAAATTGAGGATGTTAATTTATATATGTATGTGTATATAAATGTTCTTTGGTGCAAACATTTTAATAATGCTGCATTACATTTCTTGGTTATATTGTTTTGCTTTTATGAATATTTATTGTTAAAAATATGCTACTGAACTTTATAATAAATTTAACATTTTAAATTGACCTAATATTAAAAGCCGTAAATTATGCAAATTGGTCTAAGCTTAGGGCTTGCTAAGTTCGATACGGCAATTGGCCTTTTGTGCATTTGTAAAATATATATTAGCTTCACAGAGAAGCTAATGTGTTTGAAAGAAATTTAAAATATTTTTAGTTGCTGAAAATGCAGAAATTATTGATAATTCTTAATTGAAAATATAGAAAATGAACTTAACATAAGCAAAAATTGCATGTGAAATTTTTTTCATGCACAAAAATATTTCGTTTAATTCTTATAAATTTGCTTTCCAAATATTTCTAATTTAATTTTGGTCTACAATAATCTCTTACCAGTCACTGGTAGATGAGTTTTAACAATTATCCCAGCGGATAAAATCAACATTAAGGTCATATATCCTTTAAAAAACCTGAAATTCGAATAAAATTAATTTAGTTTTACAGTAAAAAATGAGTTGAAATGCTCTGAATACAAAAGAAAGGTAAAATTATTTATACAGGTGTGAAAAATAGTTTTTGTTAATGATACAAATATTAATTTTTACTATAGTATAAAGAGAAAATTATAGTATAAAAGAAATATAATTATAATTTTTCCGAGCTAATTGCAATAAATGCGGTAAAATTCCACGCTAAACATAAATGTGGCCGGAAATTGTTTATAGAAGTAATATTTTCAGAACGAACGAACCGACAAATTGTATTGTAATGAGAAGACAAATAAACGTCAGTTGGCAAAATTTTTAGTTATAATTTGGTTGATGTTTTAGATTCAAAATTAATAATTTAGCGAGATATTGCGCTTATGGTATGATATGGAAAGAGAATTTCATCGCTGGGTTATAATGGGTAAAGAGAAAAATTGTAGCTTTGAAGATTATCCTTTGTGTACAATTTACACTGATGGAAAGCATTACTAATTAAAAGTAGGATTAAAGAAAGCAAGAAAGAAAATGTTTTTGGTTTCGCATATCTTAGAATAGGTATAATGAATTCATGCATAGTCTCACTTTGGCTTATAAATTTGAGAAAACAGGCTTCAACCGGTTAATTAAGTACAAAGCACTGTTATTAAGCCTAAGTTGATCAACGATGACGTGGAAAAGCTTTTCAACACTTGCTAGCGTTAGTATTGCAATTTTTACTATCGGTATGAACTTTTCTTTTAATTTAAAATTACTACTTGTCATGCCGCCATTTGATGCTTTCACAAAGACTTCATTTAAAACAGTAAAGCTTCGAAATAGTTTTTCATAAGACTCATCAATAGGCAGTTCAATGTTTACACTTTGTGACAACCAAAATTTTATTTTTGATTTAAGCTATTTAATAAATAATTCACTGTAATTCGAGTTTCGTTTATATAAAATTTATGGTTTTAAATTTAAATAATAAATTCCCAATGAAAACAGAGCAAAAATTAAACTGTAACAAGCTTTCTATTAAGAATATCACAAATTTTAATTTTCTATTTGAAAATGTGCACAAGACAACAAATTTAAACAAAAAATATTTTAAGAAATCAGCAGAAGGTTATTGCACTTAAGTTTGCTTTTAAAAATTTGCTGAAAATTGATTAAAAAAATTAAAATTAAGCTGTAAGTTTTTTTTGATAATAATTTTCCGGACTATTTTGTACTTACATTTTGAGCTTTAATGATGAAATTTCCAGACTAAATTTGTCAGCTTCAGTTATTTAATTGGATCTGTGTTTATGAAAGAACGTGGTTTGATGCCATTGGCTTACAGAATTTTTGGAACTACTTCAATATAAAAGTTATTCATTTATTCATTTAGATTAAAATTCAATACAAGCGGAAATTTTTCGTTTGTGAAAGTTCTGCTTGCCAGAGCTACTAAAGATATTTAATTATTTTTAGACAAAAATTGGAATACTCTTTAAGTGGTGGTTTTAAATTGCTACAGGCAATAAATAATCTTTTTTAACTGGTTTCTAAAGCTCTTTAATTGTGTTAATTTTTAAAGTGTTTTACGGTGCTTCTGGTTAGGTTAGTTTTTGTATTGAAATTGAAAATGGGCAACTCTATTGTCAAATCAGCTTTTGTTTCACGAGTTTTTAAGTTTCCTGAAGTCGATCTCTTAAAATGCCTTTTTATTCTGTTTAGGGCTCTCTTAACCATCCAAAATTTATATTGAAGCAACGTTCAATATATAATTTCTTTAATATACTTATGCTGCAGCATTTATATATAAATATAGGTTTAATTGTTTTAGGTTCAAAACTACTGCAATTGGTGTAAGGAATAATTTAACTTTGAACTGAGAGGAGCTGGAAGCAGAGGTTTTGGAGATATAGCAAAGTTGATGCTCAAATTTGAGCAATTTACAGAAGAAATATGTAACTACTTCTTTTAAAGGATAAAAACTATGCACTACCGCGCACTTGGATAAATGTTAAAGATTATCACTTGACATACATTGCGAGTTCCAATACGTGTTCCGTAATGAGTCATCACCAACAAATTTTTTTCCACGAAATGTTGCTAACAATAAGAGACGTGTTGACTATTGCTTAAAAGAAAAAACTTTCTTAAATTTAGACCATGTTCAAATAAGTAAAGTAAATAAATCGATCTCAATTTTTTTTTAAAATTATATTTAACGAAATATTAAGATATTTCAAACATAGACTTTAAATAAATGCATAAAAACATGATATTCCTTAGCAAAATGGAGTGTTGTATCTATACAATCCAGGCAGATTTAGGTAGGAGCCTATGAAATAAAACAAATATCTAAAACATTCAATTTAAAAAGAAGAAATTTGTGTATTAAATACCATATTGTAAGGAAAAATCCGTAGGAGATATTTAAAAAAAAATAGATTTTCTATATCTATGGGTGTACAAAAATAATTTAGAAAAATTTAAGTAAAATATAAGAAAAAGTTTTGAGCAGTAATTAGCTCGGAACTTATTTAGGAAAAAAATAATGTGATTTATAAAAAAAGATGTTTTTCGAGGTAATGGCGAAGGGAGTGTATGTTAAACTTTGTAAATATTATAAATTAAGTTTCAAAAATCAAAAAAAAATGGAAAAATAAAAAATTATTGATATTGAAAGAAAATCATACTTTAAGCAGTTTATTTTACTTACGAGCATGTAGGAGATGCACGAAATTTAGCGTAACATGCATATTTCATTTGCATTCGTAGATTTGGTCCACCTGAAAAATAAATTTTTGTAAAATTTGAACAATTTCAGAAGTATGACTTAAACTTCTCTAGGCAAAATTATTAAAACAATAAAAACAGTGAAACTTTAAAAGTGGATGTAAATAAATGTTGGCAAATTTGTTAAAATTGATTTGATTTTGAAATAAATATTTTTTCAAATAAATTGTATTAAAAATTCCTAGGGTGCCAGGAAAAATATTTTCCGAATAATTTAGAATTTTACGGGTAAAAGAAAATTTTCAGATTTCTATGGGCAGAACTGTCATCCTTTTTATTATAAGTTGCTTTGTTAATAATGTTTCATTTATTTATTGTATGTTTATATATATATATATATATATATATAATGCAATCAGCATTTTTTATATCGGATTAAGCCCCTAATTTAGATCTATTGATTGATTTCTTGAGAATTTCAAACTAAATATTTTTATTTTAGTTTATTTTCTTTTATTTAGATCATTTTTTATGAAGAAAAGTTATTAAAATAATTGCAAAATGGTTTCTCAGACACGTTAAATAATGTTGCCTTGAAAAATCACCAAAAATTTATATTGAAAAGGATAAATTTCTTTAAATGATTACTATGCTCCTTCAACTTTTAAAGTAAAATGATAAAGTATAGTAAAAATTATAATAATTGAAAAATCATCTCCAAAATCGCAAAGACTTAATGGTATTCTTTCAAGGATTTCGTTAGGCTTCTATGTTTAAATAAAAAAAAAAATACTTTAAGGTTTGAAGCCAGCGAATTTATCCCAAATTAGTAAAAAAAAACAAAAAGTTATATTTGCTCTAAGACATCTGCAAGCATTAATGGCTAAATATGAAAAAATATTCTAAAGAGTTCCAAAATTACCTTTGATTATGGTCACTGCCTCGTCATAGCAGACAAATCCAAAAGCACTTAAAATTTTACATACAAATGTCTCAGGTCTTGGCATTGTAAATTTTTCTATTATAACTTCGCCTGAAATAAAATTAAAATAAAATTTAAGTTTAGTCTAAAATTAGTAAAATATTTTTGTTAGTTTGGGTTCAATAAGGTTTTGACTAATTTCTTCATGTGCATTGGGAGTAGAATAATTTTTATTTGCAAACAATTTTAAAGCCAGGTTAATAACTTCAAAGTAAATTAAAGGCTCTTGAAATGGCAGCAAATAATTTGGAAGTTTATTTTATTTCAGAGTTCATGCTTTTTATTTAGGTAGAGAATTATTAATAGTTAACACTTTAAGGACGACTCGTACCACCGGTGGTACATATGCGAATGTTTTATCTAGGGGCGTGTCTCATGGGTGGCTCTCATCGGCTCTAGTTTTGTTAGATAAAAAAACTTTATGTGCGTAAAAAGCATTTTTTAATTAAAATCAACTTTCAATTTCTTGCTAAACAATATTTTGTGCAAGGCGCCACCAGATAAAGCAAAGTACGGTTTTCAATGCTACCAGATTAAACGAAATAAAAAAAACTGCACTATCCTCAACTTGTTAAAACACACCTTCAAATATTATTAAATGGGAAAAAGTTAGTTAAATTTTTTGAATACTTTTTCTATTATTTTAAGTTATAATTTATTATCTTTTTGCATTCTATTAAGTTGTTAATTCAAATTGTTTTCATAGTTTTTTTTTTTCAAATCACAAAATAAAACTTTTAATGTTTTTTAAATTATAAAAATGTGAACCAAAAAACGAAAATTCGAAAAATGATACAAAAATAAATTTACTATACATTGGTCAATACTTTCGATTTTTCAAAATTTTTAAACTTTAATCAAAGCTCTACGTAATTTATTTTAATTAAACCAAAATCTTGTTGCAAAATCACTTTGCGCAAATTATTACTATTGAAATGACTCATTTTTTTGAATAAATATTACTGAAATCAGTTTAAAAATTTTGGTTAAATGTATACTTACCCGTCAGCAGAGGTACTTCAGTTGTTGAAATTTCATTTTCTAACCAAATTAAAAAAAATATTAGTAGTGTGCTTAAATTAAATATAAAGTTTACTAACATTACTAACAAGTAAGCGAAATAAGAAATTCAAAGCTTTGAAAGAGCAGAAGCCATAGCTTCTCAAATATTGACTGTCAAAACTTTTAAACAAGCAAAGAATTTTGATTTTAGCCTGTAATCCAAAAAACAAAAATATCTACTTACCAGTTTTTAATACGTGCGTTTTCACTACCACATTGAGTACAGAAATAGAAAAAAGTATGAAATAAACTTTGTGAATCCTGCAAATGAAATGGCTTTTTTTAAAAAAGTTTAATATTTAATGTCATATATATATGTATAAAGCTTCAATAAATGATGTGCTCTTCGTATTTTGAATTTTTCAGAGTTCTAAACAGTTTTATTATGAAAATCAAATATTGAACTTTAAAACCAAAAATTAAGTCAAAATTAGTTAAAATTTTAAAAGCTATATTTTTTATTAATGGAAATTATCAAAAAAAATTTAATAAAATAATTTAGGGACAGTTATTTAATATAAAGAAAGTTTTAAGGTTTACATTTCTAGTGAAAAGGATTAAGTCGTTATTTTCTCACGATTGAATTTTAAATTTTTTTGTACAGATTTGAGAAGCTAACCTTAATTTTAAAACCACATCAAATTAATTGAAATTCTTTGCTTTTGTACGAAATTAAGAGAAAATTAATGGAAACTTGATTGCATTTGTCACACTTTATTCAAAAAATTACCTTGGAATATTAATTCAAATTATAAAAATTAAGAACAAAAGTGTGAAATACAAATGGACACAATTTTTTGCAAGAATAAATTTGTTTATTATGATTTGGTTTTTAATTTTACAGGTTTTTGGAAAATCGGTATGAGCTTTTGTTCTAATTTAAAATTACTAATTCTCATTCCACCATTTGGTGCTATCACAAAGACTTCATTTAAAACAGTAAAGTTTCGAAATAGTTTATCATAAGACTCATCAAATAGACCAGCGGTACTCAACCTGCGGCCCGCAGAGCTATTTGGCCTGGTTGCTAGGTAAAATAAGTCATTGTTTCGCAGTTAAGCGAAATGAATGTTATATCTTGTGCCTTGTAAAGCTCCGTATTCACTGTTTCTAAATCAATAATTCGACTCTCATTTTTCCTACCTAAATTTATCTTTCTAGTATTGCCTTGAATTATTTATACTTGTATGTCTGAACTCAAGGGAAACTACATTATTGACAGTTTCACATCATAAAGAATTGATCTGCACAGCAAGAAGGTAAAGCAAAAATTCTTTTTTTTCGTTTGTTTTCTTTATGTTTTTAGTTTTACGACACGAGCCTACGAACTTTTATTTTCTCGTGCTCTAGAACCAATTATTCTGTTAGTCGCCAGTAGCAGTAGCAGTAGGATTTTTTTACATTTAAGTACGTCTAGGCAGCTACAAATGGGAATACAATAGATGTCTTGCTTAAGGCGTCAGAATATACCATATATGCTAGTCCTACATATCAATCAAGACACCCTCGCACGTGGTAGACTATTACGATTTCGTTTTTACATTCCTCCTTGTGAGGAGTAGGAATTAATAATTCTTGAATTTGGAAAATTTAGTTAGTTGAGGTTTGCTCAGTGGCACGTTAAACCCTTTTTTAATAATACCTATATGTAATTTTTGGTTTTACTCCTCTCTTATTGCTTAAAGTGCTTAAAGGTGCTTAAAAGTGGACTAACCAAAAGTGGTCAAAATAATACTAGTTGTTTTATAAAATAATACTGTTTGTTTTACATTTATAAGATTTAACAGCAGCAGTTACAAAGGGGTCGTATGAAACCGTTTACCGATGCAGAAATTGCTTCCAGTGTACTGTTACAAAAATTCAGCAACAAAAATCAAATAATTATGGAAATAAAAAAATACAGCTCACAGATTCAAGCGCAAAACACATTTACGATAACATAATCGAAGACTTAAAAAACTGCAAATTCTTTAGCTTAGCTTTTTATTCCAGCACGGATATTTCAGCAACATCACAGTGCTCAGTTTTTGTTAGATACTGTACGAATAAGAACTTAATTCGAGAAGACTTTTTGAAATTTTTCCCAATGAAAGCCCAAACAAGAGGCGTAGATTATCTTGATATTATTTGTAATTTTAATGAACAAAACAAGATAGATATAAAAAAACTTGCTTGTGTGTGTACTGATGGCTGTCCTTCTATGACAGGATCTGAAAATGGATTTATTTCCCTACTGAAAAGGAAGTATAGTTTGACTAATCTATTAAATTTTCATTGGATAATTCACCAGGAAAGTTTAATAGCACGTGTTGTTCATCCAGAAATAGAATCTGTAATGAAAACTGTCATAACAATAGTGAATTTTATTTGAGCGCGAGAACTGAACCACAGATAGTTTAAGAGCCTTTTGGAGGAAGTAGGCATTCAATATAGCTACGTTATTTTACATACTTAGGTGCGTTGGCTAAGTAGGAAATAAAGTTCTTTTTGTTAAAATAATACCATTGTTGCTTTAAAAAAAGGGTTAATTAATCGTAGTATGTTTATAATAGTTTACTATCGTTATAAACATACAAATGTCAGTAGCTGTAGTTATCATTTTTGCGTGAACAATAAAAAAACTTTATTTTATTTATTTTTATTTATTTACCCTACGAATGCGAATTTCAACAGGTTATGGACCCAGGACGAATAAATAAATAAGTAAAAGTGCTTGAATTAAAGGTTTTTGCATCCGGATTGCTTTCACGGTCGTCTTGTTGTAGCGTAAAAATAAAAATAGATTTTTTCGGTAAAAGAAAAATTCAAAATAGTTTTCTTGGGCATAAATTAAATAATTCGAATTATCAAAGAAGCATCAGCAAGTGTCAAAGAACTGTATGATAAAAATGAAGGAAAAGCCATGAATGCTATTATCCTATCCCTAGATACTGAACGGGAAAATTTTGTATTGTCATATAAATTAAATAGTTTGTATGAAAAAAATTCTAATATTCGAATTATAACCTGTATGAAGAATTTTTCTCAATAAAAATGAAGGATGATGAGTCTGTGACTAGCTATGTTTTAAAAATAAATGAATATGAAATAGAAATAGCAAGGAGAAAAGATATCAGATAAGATAAAAAATGGTCGAATTAATTAGCAGTTTACCACTAAACAATTTAACAATTACAAACGGTGTGGTATAATACAAAAGAAGCTCGGACAGCTGAAACGCTTATAGGATCTTTGCAATTGGAGGAAGACTATTTGAATAGGCAAAGCATTGAGAAAGTTTCAACATCAGATGCTGCATTCTGGATTTAGGTAAAATCGAAGAAGAGTTTTGATGCTGTAAAAAGAAAAACTAAGTGCCATGCATGTGGCCAAATACGTAATTGGGCAAAAGATGAAAGGTGTCCAAAGAATATAGGACTATCAAATGTAAAGAAGGATAACAAAGATAAGAATGAAATGGCATGGCGCTTATATGCTAGTGAAGAAAAGAAAGAGAAAAAGGAAGGTGTTTTTTGGTTTGTTGATTCAGGTGCGTCAAATCAAATGAGATATCACCGTGAATGGTTTTCAGAACTTAAAAATTATAAAGAAAAACGTGTTGTACAAATTGAAAACGGTCGTTGTTTAGAAATACTTAGTAGTGGTACAATATTGATTGAAGCGAGGATCAACAAGCAGTGGAAGCCACGTCGTTTAGAAAATGTCTTGTATGTACCACAACTATGTCAGAATTTATTTTCGACTCCAGTCCTTACAAGCAAGGGCTTAAAAGTATTAATTGATGAAAATGGGTGTAAGGTCATGAACAAAACGAATGAAGTTGTAGCTATAGGAGAAAGCTATGCCATGAATCAGATAAAAATGAATTTTCGTCTGCGTGTAGAAGAATGTGCAAACATTGCTGCTGTTTCTCTTCAACATTGGCATCGTCGTTTGGGTCATGTAAATGTGGATTTTATTAAAAAAAATGTATAAAGATGGTTTAGCTGACAGCGTTGATTTATCTAGCAGCGAAAAATTTTTTTGTGAAGATTGTCAACTTGGGAAGATGACCAGATCGACACATAAGGAAACTTTTAAAAGGCATTTCATGAAAGGGGAATATATGCATGCAGATGTATGTGGGCCTATGGAAAAGATTGGTATTGGAGGAATTGGATATTTTTCAATAATGAAAGATGAATTAATTGTTTGAGTTTATTTATTCCAATTGTTAAAAATATGAATGGTATTAGTATTAAAAATTTCCGTTTGGATAATGGAATTGAATTTTTTAACAAACATGTCAAGGACTTTTTAAAAAAGGAAGGTATACAAATAGAACGCATAGCACTCTATACTCCAGAACAAAACGGTCGGATTGAACGTGACAATAGGACAATCCAAGAGATTGCAAAAACTATGTTGATCTCAAGTGGATTTTCAAAGTTTTTGTGGCCTGAAGCAGTAAGTACCGCCACACATTTGTTGAATAATATAACAAATAGGTCTTGTAATGCTAGCATGCCATACGAAAAATGGTTTGGTCTAAAACCAAATCTAAGCCATATAAAAATATTTGGAACTGAATGTTTTGTAAAAGCCAAAAAAGTATTTTTACTCGGATTCAAGCCTACAACCAAATATTTTAGAGTATAAGATCCAAACAGCAATAGATAAAAATCAACAGAGTAAAAACAAAGCAGTGTTGAATACAATGGTCAAGAATGAAGAAGATGAAGAGAAAAATTGTAATGAAAAAGATCAACATAGTAATCACCAATATAACTTTTGCTAAGACAAGTAAAAGCACCAGATCGTTTGATCGAAACAGGGTATTCAACAATTGTAAATGAACCAAAGACATATGATGAAGCAATTCAGTCAACAGAAATGCAGAAGTGGAAGTTGTCAATGGATGATGAACTTGATTCATTAATCAAAAGTCATACCTGGGATTTGGTTTGGGTGCCAACGAATGAAAAGGTGGTTGATAACAAATGGGTATATAAAGTAAGACTTAAAACAGATGGAATAATAGAAAGATATAAAGCACGTAAGCTCGTGGTTTTACACAAGAGAATGCAGTAGATTATGAAGAGACCTTTAGTCCAGTTGTAAGATTTACATCTATTCGTGGAATTTTTTCGTTGGCTGCGATGAATAGTATGAAAATGAAACAGTTTGGTATTAAGACAGCCTTTTTATATGGTGATTTAAAAGAAAACGTATATATGAGTCAGCCGATAGGATATGATGATGGAAAAGGACGAGTGTGTGAGCTTGTTAAGACCTTATACAGGCTGAAGCAAGCTTCGTGCTGTTGGAACGACAAATTTACATCTTTTTCATGTAAATTCCAAATCAAAGTAAGTGATGCGGACTCATGTGTGTTCATTTGTCATAATAAAAAAAAGAATAAAAGAACTATAGTAGCCATATATATCGATGATGGAGTAATAGTATCAGATGATGAAAATGAAATTGATTTGATAATTTCATATTTACTGAAACAATTTAAGGTTAAGGTTTTTGAGGTAAAATACTTTCTTGATATTGAAGTTGTCCGATTGTCAAACGGTACGATATGCTTACACAAAGAAGCATATACCAATAAAATATTGAAACATTTCAACATGATGGAGTGTAAAAGTGCATCAACTCCAATGGATAATAACCAAAATCTTGGGGATTTTTTGAATATAGAACAAGAGTTAAAATATCCATACCGTGAAACAGTTGGAAGCTTGATGTACTTAGCAACTGGAACAAGACCCGATATAAGCTACGCAGTAGGAGTTGTGAGCAGGTATTTAGAACATCCAAGTGCAACTCACATAAATGCTGTAAAACTCATTTTCGAATACATTAAGGGAACACTTGGAGCAAGCATTATGAAAATATTGATAAAATAGATTTTGTTGGATATAGTTATGCAGATTTTGCTGGAGATAGTAAAACAAGAAGATCAACTAGTGGTTATGTGTTTCACATTGGTTCTGGTGTTATTAGCTAGGGATCAACAAGACAGCAATAAAATCGTTTCACAAATGCAAATAAAGTATTTCCATTTGAAGAAAAATTGAATATTTATTGTGAGAAAATTCAAAACAAAATATTGCACAATTTTCCAACAATGACAAAAGCTAAAGAAGAGGATGGTATTATTATTTCTGCGGAAAACTATAGGATCATGTCAAATTTTGTCATTTTAGAGAAGTCAAGAATATGTTATTGATTATGGAAATCCCACTGGCTTCCAAATAAACTACGACAACGTCCACATAGAGAGAAAAAATTCGGTCAAATATCTAGGCATGATCCTAGATGAAAAACTAAAGTTTGCAAAGCACATCGAAACTCAAATGCAGAAGGCTAAAACAGCATTTAGAATTGCTTGCAGACTCTTTTATTCAAAATACCTGGATAAGAAAATAAAAACGATAGCATATCAGACGCTGATTCACCCTATATTGACATACTGTGGCCAAATATTTTTTAACACCAATTCTAGCATAATAGAAGAAATGAGAAAGTTTGAAAGAAGATGTCTAAGATCGTGCCAGAACAAATTCTTCTCAAAATCATCTGGTTATACGAAATATATTAGTAAAAAAATCCTGTATGACTCTGCCAATATATAGAATAGATATGCATATTATCAACCTCACCAGAAGACACTGCAAGAAGGCAAGCATATGTCCAGATAATAACTTAATATATGGGCCATTTTGGACAATCAGCGAAAATTATTATAAAAAAATGAAAACTACGGACTTCATACCACCAAAAATCTCCATACTGCTGGACAGAGATGGTCTAATACAAGACTTCACCACCGGAATACCTGTAATTTACCACATATTCAGACCAAGAGACCATAAACCAGTATGCTATAACCCTACGACTCTGGCAGACAATGAAATGTGGAGATTCGATACCACAGCACCAAGAAAGGAAAAGCTAAACACAAAAAAATTAGCTGTGGAGTATTGGTGGCTAAAAAAACTGACAAAGAAATAACAACAGTAGTTAAATTTAACTATAGTATTAATTTGTTAATTTGAGAAATTGTTAATTAGTTAATTTTAGTTAATAGTTGGATTTAGTCTTAGTTTAGCTTAGTTTAGACTAGCTATTAATTAGATGTTTAGCTTTTAGTTTAGACTAGCTTAGTATAGAATAGCTTAGCTTAGTTTAGTTTAGTTTAGTAAGTTTGCTTAGTTTAGCTTAGCTAAGTTAGTAAGTATAGTTTATTTGCCTTTTTTTTTTTGACTCTGACAGTGTTGGTTCAGTTCTAGAACGTTTTCTGTACATATTCAAAAAACCCAAAATAAACATATTGGTAATATGCCCTTTAAGAAAGGTAAACTAACACCAAAACTTGATAAATCTTTAAACATATGCCTAGTGCATAAAAAAAAGAAATAAAATACAGTTCAACCAGCAAAAAAAATTTTGTATTTAATTTGCGGAGTTAGTTATTAAGTTATATTATAAGGTTTTTTTCTAGTATTTATGTACCTTTCAATATGTAAGTTGTTATGGACCTAAGTTTAATCAATAAATATGTTTTTCAAATTCAAAATAAAAATTTACTGTAATCCGAATTTCGTTTATATAAAACTTATGGTTTTAAGTTTAAAAACTAAATTCCCAATAAAAACAGAGATAAAGAAATTAAATTGTAACAAGCTTTTTACTAAGAATATCACAAATTTTAATTTTCTATTTGAAAATGCGTACAAGATAACAAATTTAAACAAACAATATTTTAAGAAATCAGCAGAAGGTTATTGCACTTAAGTTTGCTTTTAAAAATTTGCTGAAAATTGTTTAAAAAAATTAAAATTAAGCTGTAAGTTTTTTTTGATAATAATTTTCCCGGACTATTTTGTACTTACATTTTGAGCTTTAATGATGAAATTTCCAGACTAAATTTGTCAGCTTCATTTATTTAATTGGATCTGTGTTTATAAAAGAACGTGGTTTGATGCCATTGGCTACAGAATTTTTGGAATTACTTTAATATCAAAGTAATTCATTTATTCATTTAGATTAAAATACAATACCAGCGTAATTTGTTCGTTTGTGAAAGTTCTGCTTGCCAGAGTCACCAAAGATATTTAATTATTTTAGACAAAAATTGGAATACTCTTTAAGTGGTGGTTTTAAATTGCTACAGTGGTGACAATTTTTGAAGTGTTTTACGGTGCTTCTGATTAGGTTAGTTTTTGAATTGAGATTGAAAATGGGCAACCCTATTGTCAACCCAGCTTTTGTTTCACGAGTTCTTAAGTTTTTTGACGTCAATCTCTTAAGATGCTTTTTTCCTGTGTTTAGGGCTTTCTTAACCACTCAATACATTGCATCATATACACAAGAGTGAATTTTCACCACTGGGAATATTCATATTGAAACTAAGTTCAAAATAGTATCTCTTTAACATAATTTTGCTGCAACATTTATATATTAATATAGGTTTAATCTTCTTAGATTCAAAACTACTCTAATTGCTGTAAGGAATAATTTAATTTTGAACAAAAAGGTTCTGAAAGCAAAGGCTTTGGAGATTTAGCAAAGTTGATTTGCAGATTTGAGCTATTTACAGGAGATATATGTAAGTACTTTTTTAAAGGATCAAAACCATGCACTACCGCACACTTGTTACTTATCTTTATTTAACATTTATTATTAAAGCCATATGAAAAACTTTATATATTACTGGTGCAATGAGCTAAATGAGCTAAATCATGGCTGTAAGGCTCTCAGAAGAAATTCTGATGAGGGTTACGGAAAAATAACCTTAATACCAAACAACTTCAATGCTATGAGAAAGTTAAATGCTAAGGATTATCACTTGACATACATTGCGAGTTCAAATACGTGTTCCGTAATGAGTCATCACCAACAAATTTTTTTCGCGAAATGTTGCTAAGAGACGTGTCGACTATTGCTTAAAAGAAAAAACTTTCTTAAATTTAGACAATGTTCAAATAAATAAAGTAAATAGATCGATCTTAATTTTTTTTTAAATTATATTTAAGGAAATATTAAGATATTTCAAACATAGACTTTAAATAAATGCACAAAAACATGATATTCCTTAGTCAAATGCAGTGTTGTATCTACACAATCCAGGCACATTTATGTAGGAGCCTATGAAATAAAACAAATATCTAAAACATTAAATTTAAAAAGAAAAAATTTGATTATGAAATACCATATTGTAAGAAAAAAACTGTATGAGATATTTAAAAAAAAATAGATTTTCTATATCTATGGGTGTACAAAAATATTAGAAAAATTTAAGTCCATTCAATAAAAATATGAGAAAAGCTTTGAGCAGTTCGTAGCTTAGAACTAATTTAGGAAAAAAAATAATGTTCTTTCTCTTTTTGAGGGAGTGCAAGTAAACATTAAAGATTTTATTTGAGTTTCTCACAACTTTTGTATGTATTTAATTAAATGGGGTGGGAGGTTCAGTTAGTGCCTAAAAAAAGGCATGTTTTTAAGAATCTATTTTTATGATACAGGTAACTCTGGTTTATTTAATTATTTTTTCTTTGAAGACACAGCATCTGAGCAATATTTGCCCAAATTTTCATTTAAAAATATTAATAAAAAGAGACACAATATTTTAAAAATATTATGAATTAATTTCAAAAAATTTATAAAAATGGCAAAACAAAAAACTAAATACCAAACTCCCTTATATTTGGGTATGGTTCGATATGGTTCGATATTGAAAGAAAATGATACCTTAAAAAATTTATTTTACTTACGAAATACACGAAATTTAGCGTAACATGCATATTTCATTTTTTTTCGTATATTCGGCCAACCTGAAAAATAAATTTTTGTAAAATTTGAACAATTTCAGAAGTATGACTTAAACTTCTCTAAGCAAAATTATTAAAACAATAAATAATTTGGAACTTTAAAAGTGGATGGAAATAAATGCTGGCAAATTTATTAAAATTGATTTGATTTTGAAATAAATATTTTTTCAAATAAATTGTATTAAAATAGTATTACAAATTTTTAGGTGTCAGGAAAAATATTTTCTGAATAATTTAGAATTTTACGGGTAAAAGAAAATTTTCAGATTTCTATGGGGAAAACTCTCATCCTTTTAATTATAAGTTGCTTTGTTAATAATGTTTCATTTATTTATTGTATGTATAACGCAATTAGCATTTTTTTAAATCGGATTAAGCGCCTAATTTAGATCCGTTAATTGATTTCTGAAGAATTTCAAACTAAATATTTTTATTCTAGTTTATTTTCTTTTACTTAGATCATGTATTATGAAGAAAAGTTATTGAAACAATTGCAAAATGGTTTCCCAGAGACGTTAAATAATGTTGCCTTGAAAAATCGCAAAAATTTATGCTTCTTCAACTTTAAAAATAAAATGATAAAATATAGTAAAAATTATAATAACTGAAAAATCATCTCCAAAATCGCGGTTAAATAAAAAAATGTTGTTTAAGGTATGAAGCCATCGAATTTATCCCAAATTAGTAAGAAAAAAAATAAAAAGTTATATTTGCTCTAAGACATATGCAAGTATTAATGGCTAAATTTGAAAACATATTCTAAATAATTCCAAAATTACCTCTGATTATGGTCACTGCCTTGTCATAGCAGACAAATCCAAAAGCAGTTAAAGTTCTACAAACAAATCTCTTCGGTATTGGCATTTTAAATTTTTCTATTATTACTTGGTCTAAAATAAAATTAAAATAAAATATAAGTTTAGCCTAAAATTAGTAAAATATTTTTGTTAGTTTGGGTTCAATAAGGTTTTGACTAATTTCTTCATGTGCATTGGGAGTAGAATAATTTTTATTTGCAAACAATTTTAAACCCAGGTTAATAACTTCAAAGTAAATAAAAGGCTCTTGAAATGGCAGCAAATAATTTGGAAGTTTTATTTTATTTCAGAGTTATTTAGGTAGAGAATTTTTAATGGTTCATACTTTAAAGACGATCATCATGATTAAAGAACCGGACATACCGGCAGAGGATGTCACGTCATACAGACCAATATCACTTATACCAACGATCTCCAAACTATTTGCAAATTATTATTATTGAAATGACTCATTTTTTTGAATGAATATTACTGAAATCAGTTTAAAAATTTTGGTTAGATGTATACTTACCCGTCACCAGAGGTACTTCAGTTGTTGAAATTTCATTTTCTAACCAAATTAAAAAAAAAATATTAGTAGTGTGCTTAAATTAAATATAAATTTAATAACATTACTAACAAGTAAGCGAAATAAGAAATTCAAAGCTTTGAAAGAACGGAAGCCATAGCTTCTCAAATATTGACTGTAAAAATTTTTAAACAAAAAAATAATTTTGATTTTAGCCTGTAATCCAAAAAACAAAAATATCTACTTACCAGTCTTTAATACGTGCGTTTTCACTACCACATTGAGTACAGAAATAGAAAAAAGTATAAAATAAACTTTGTAAATCCTGCAAATGAAATGTCTTTTTTTAAAAAAATTTAATATTTAATGTCATATATGTATATATAGCTTCAATAAATGATGTGCTCTTCATATTTTGAATTTTTCAGAGTTCTAAACAGTTTTATTCAGCTATTATGAAAATCAAATATTGAACTTTAAAACCAAAAATTAAGTCAAAATTAGTTAAAATTTTAAAAGCCATATTTTTTATTAATGGAAATTATCAAAAAAGCTTTAAAAAGATAATTTAGGGACAGTTATTTAATATAAAGAAAGTTTTAAGATTTGGTACATACATTTCTAGTTAAAAAAATTAAGTCGTTATTTTTTCACGATTGAATGTCAAAAGCAATCCTTACGTTTATATTTTGAATTTTTTTGAAAAATTTTTTTGTAAAAATTTGAAATGCTAACCTTAACACTTATTTTTACAATTACATTAAAGTAATTGAAATTCTTTACTTTTGTACGAAATTAAGAGAAAATTAATGGAAACTTGATTGCATTTGTCACACTTTATTCAAAAAATTACCTTGGAATATTAATTCAAATTATAAAAATTAAGAACAAAAGTGTGAAATACAAATGGACACGTTTTTTTGCAAGAATAAATTTGTTTATTATGATTTTGTTTTTAATTTTACAGGTTTTTGGTATTTTTCAGCTAAATGTAATTTATATTTCACCTATTATTCAATTTGTGAAGGTTTTTTTTGGCAAATTTGACTCTTTTTCAAAGTTAAGAAAAAATCAGGTCAATTAAATTTATAGACAGAAAAATATCCAGAAACAAATGAGTGCGTATTAATATTCAACCCAACATATTTTTTGAGATATTTATTCATAATTATTTATAATTTTGTCCTTTTTCAACTAAATTCATTTTCGGTTATATTTTCAATTTTATTTTCATTGTTATTTATACTCAATAAAAACAAGGCAAGATTTTATTAATGATAAAGGTACATAGTATTTCATGTCCTTTCACAGTCAATTAGTTAAACTCACATTTTTTTATATCACTTTTTAAATTTTCCCCTAAATATGGGTCTAAGATATAAAAAACCACAAGGAGAAATTGAATAATTTGCGTGTACTGTAATTTATCTAATATAGAGAAATTATAAATTACTTGAGTTGGCTTTACAATTCCGACGGTGAAACTCAACTATCTTATAACTTACAATTTAACTACTTAAACATTATTTAATCTGTCAGAAGCAAAATCAGCAAAATATCAAGTTGTGCCTGTTTCCTAAAGAATTTCTCACATGCTCCATGCTTTTATAATTCATTATATTTACAAAAAAATAAACAGCTTTATAAAGTGGAGTGTGATAGTGTAGGCTTTCTTTAGATAGCCCTCTTTTATAACAAGGAAAGTTTGGTTTTGTATAAAATAGTTTATACTAACAAGAATAGCTTCAATTCATCCAATCCTTTTGATCGATTTTGATCAAAATCGGAATATGTCATAGTTAATCGGAAAGTGATACAAATCCTGTCTGTTTTATATACATAAACAACCAAGAAAACATAATCCTAAACGGTTAGCTACCATCAATTTGGAGGTTGTTACAAACCATTGTTTTAGATTCAAAATCAATAATTTAGCGAGATATTGCACTTATGGTATGGTATAGGAGGGCCAGTTTGTATTTTTTTTGTTGTGGGTACATTCTCTTGTGTTGTTTGAATTTTAATTTCTTTTCTTGCATCTTTTGCAATTAATGCGCATGCCCACTATTTTAGAAGTAAAAGAATTTAAATCAAAATCAAATTTTTGTAATAAAATTTTTTTGAAATATATACAAATGTAAGGATATACATAGCGTAATACTAATTATTTCTTTAAATCTAAGTAAACGACTCAGAAGATTCATACAATATGGATACATCGCATACACAGTACGAAAAGATTTATTGTGAATTACAACGTTTATATAATTAATACATTTTATTACATTTCTTCAAATTAAATATTAAAACTTATAATTAAAATTATAACAGACAAAAACACCAAATTTTGGATTAAAGAGTATGATTGATAGATCGCCTATGGTGTACGAAAGGCTTTCTTGCACTTTAGTTGACATTTGTTTAAAAACAGGAAAAAACTTTTGATTAATAATTATAATTAATTTTAAATGTAGTAAGTATTAATAAAAAATGAAAAAAAAATTTAAGTAAAAGGCATATAGTTCATATAAATTGCGGAAAATCAAGGAATGCATCGAATTTAAAGAGAATCTCATCACTGGGTTATAATGGAAAAGGAGAAAAATTGTAGCTTTGAAGATTATCCTTTGTGTACAATTTGCACTGATGGACAGCATTACTAATTAAAAGTAGGATTAAAAAAAGCAAGAAGGAAAATGTTTTTTGTTTCGAATATCTTAGAATAGGTATAATGAATTCATGCATAGTCTCACTTTGGCTTATAAATTTGAGAAAACAGGCTTCAACCGGTTATTAAAGAACAAAGCACTGTTATTAAGCCTAAGATGATCAATAATGACGTGGAAAAACTTTTCAACACATGCTAGCGTAAGTATTGCAATTTTTACTATCGGTATGAACTTTTCTTTTAATTTAAAATTACTACTTGTCATGCCGCCATTTGATGCTCTCACAAAGACTTCATTTAAAACAGTAAGGCTTCGAAATAGTTTTTCATAAGATCCATCAAACAGGCAGATCAATGTTTACACTTTGTGACAACCAAAATTTTATTTTTGATTTAAACTATTTAATAAATAATTCACTGTAATTCGAATTTCGCTTATATAAAATTTATGGTTTTAAATTTAAAAAATAAACTCCCAGCGAAAAAGAATATCACAAATTTTAATTTTCTATTTGAAAATGCGTACAAGACAACAAATTAAAACAAAAAATATTTTAAGAAATCAGCAGAAGGTTATTGCACTTAAGTTTGCTCTTAAAAATTTGCTGAAAATTGTTTAAAAAAATTAAAATTAAGCTGTAAGTTTTTTTTGATAATAATTTTCCGGACTATTTTGTACTTACATTTTGAGCTTTAATGATGAAATTTCCAGACTAAATTTGTCAGCTTCATTTATTTAATTGGATCAGTGTTTATAAAAGAACGTGGTTTGATGCCATTGGCTTACAGAATTGTTGGAATTACTTTAATATAAAAGTTATTCATTTATTCATTTAGATCAAAATTCAATACAAGCGGAAATTTTTCGTTTGTGAAAGTTCTGCTTGCCAGAGCTACTAAAGATATTTAATTATTTTTAGACAAAAATTGGAATACTCTTTAAGTGGTGGTTTTAAATTGCTACAGTGGTGTCAATTTTTGAAGTGTTTTACGGTGCTTCTGGTTAGGTGAGTTTTCGAATTGAAGTTAAAAATGGGCAATCCTATTGTCAAATCAGCTTTTAACACATGAGTTTTTCAGTTTCTTGACGTCAATCCATTAAGATTATATTGAAACTAAGTTCAAATTAGTATCTCCTTAACATAATTTTGCTGCAACATTTATATATAAATATACATTTAACTTTTTTAGATTCAAAAATACTCTAATTGCTGTAATGCTTGGGACTCACTAGCGCTTATCGGCACAAAATTTAGCGCTAAATGCTAATGAGTCCATTAGTCTCCACTGAATTGGTATATAGCCTAAATTAATAACACTTAGATAAACACTTTTTTAAATAAATATAAAGGAAATTTTACTTTAAAGCAATAACATCATATAAATCACAAATAGAACTATCACTTTGGCATTTTGCTTTCCTTCAATGAAAACATTAATATGCTAGTGAGTCCACTCCGATTGGTATTTAGAAAAACTCTCCATTTTTACTGTGCTAAGTCGTCTCCACACGCTAAGCGCTATTGAGTCCCAGACATAAGGAATAATTTAATTTTGTACCGAAAAGATCTGAAAGCAAAGGCTTTGGAGATATAGCAAAGTTGATTTGCAGATTTGAGCTATTTACAGGAGATATATGTAAGTACTTTTTTGAAGGATCAAAACCATGCACTACCGCACACTTGTTACTTATCTTTATTTAACATTTATTATTAAAGCCATATGAAAAACTTTATATATTACTGGTGCAATGAGCTAAATGAGCTAAATCATGGCTGTAAGGCTCTCAGAAGAAATTCTGATGAGGGTTACGGAAAAATAACCTTAATACCAAACAACTTCAATGCTATGAGAAAGTTAAATGCTAAGGATTATCACTTGACATACATTGCGAGTTCAAATACGTGTTCCGTAATGAGTCATCACCAACAAATTTTTTTCGCGAAATGTTGCTGAGAGACGTGTTGACTATTGCTTAAAAGAAAAAACTTTCTTAAATTTAGACAATGTTCAAATAAGTAAAGTAAATAAATCGATCTTAATTTTTTTTTAAATTATATTTAAGGAAATATTAAGATATTTCAAACATAGACTTTAAATAAATGCACAAAAACATGATATTCCTTAGCCAAATGTACTGTTGTATCTATACAATCCAGGCAGATTTAGGTAGGAGCCTATGAAATAAAAGAAGAAATTTGACTATGAAATTACATATGACTATGTAAGGAAAAAAGCGTAGGAGATATTTAAAAAAAAATAGATTTTCTATATCTATGGGTGTACAATGATAATTTAGAAAAATTTAAGTAAATATGACAACAACTTTGAGCAGTAATTAGCTCGGAACTAATTTACGAAAAAAACTAGTGTTATTTATACAAAAAAATTTCGAGGTAATGACGAGGGGATTCTATGTTAAACTTTCTAAACATTATAAATTAATGTTAAAAATTAGAAAAAAATGGAAAAATACAAAATTATTGATATTGAAAGAAAATCATACTTTAAGGAGTTTATTTTACTTACGAGCATGTAGGAGATACACGAAATTTAGCGTAACATGCATATTTCATTTGCTTTCGTAGATTTGGTCCACCTGAAAAATAAATTTTTGTAAAATTTAAACAACTTCAGAACTTAAACTTCTCTAGGCAAAATTATTAAAACAATAAATAATGTGAAACTTTAAAAGTGGATGTAAATAAATGTTGGCAAATTTGTTAAAATTGATTTGATTATGAAATAAATATTTTTTCAAATAAATTGTATTAAAATAGTATTACAAATTTTTAGGTGTCAGGAAAAATATTTTCTGAATAATTTAGAATTTTACGGGTAAAAGAAAATTTTCAGATTTCTATGGGGAAAACTCTCATCCTTTTAATTATAAGTTGCTTTGTTAATAATGTTTCATTTATTTATTGTATGTATAACGCAATTAGCATTTTTTTAAATCGGATTAAGCGCCTAATTTAGATCCGTTAATTGATTTCTGAAGAATTTCAAACTAAATATTTTTATTCTAGTTTATTTTCTTTTACTTAGATCATTTTTTATGAAGAAAAGTTATTAAAATAATTGCAAAATGGTTTCTCAGAGACGTTAAGTAATGTTGCCTTGAAAATTCGCCAAAAACTCATAAAGAAAAGGATAAATTTCTTTAAATGATTAATATGCTCCTTCAACTTTCAAAATAAAATGATAAAGTATAGTAAAAATTATAATAATTGAAAAATCATCTCCAAAATCGCGAAGACTTAATGGTATTTTTTCAATGCTTCTACGTTTAAATAAAAAAATGTACTTAAAGGTATGAAGTCAGCGAATTTATCTCAAATTAAGAAAAAAAAAAATAAAAAGTTATAATTGCTCTAAGACATCTGCAAGTATTAATGGCAAGTATTGAAAACATATTCTAAATAATTACAAAATTACCTCTGATTATGGTAACTGCCTCGTCATAGCAGACAAATCCAAATGCAGTTAAAGTTTTACATACAAATGTCTCAGGTCTTGGCATTTCAAACTTTTTTACTATAACCTCGTCTAAAATAAAATTAAAATAAAATTAAAATAAAATTAAAATAAAATTAAAATAAAATTAAAATAAAATATAAGTTTAGTCTAAAATTAGTAAAATATTTTGATAGTTTGGGTTTAATAAGGTTTTGATGAATTTTTTCAAGTGCATTGGGAGCAGAATAATTTTTATTTGCAAACAATTTTAAAGCCAGGTTAATAACTTCAAAGTAAATAAAAGGCTCTTGAAACGGCAGCAAATAATTTGGAAGTTTATTTTATTTCAGAGTTCATGCTTTTTACTTAGGTAGAGAATTTTTAATGGTTCATACTTTAAAGACGATCATCATGATTAAAGAACCGGACATACCGGCAAAGGAAGTTACGTCATAGAGACCAATATCACTTATACCAACGATCTCCAATGTTAATGAAAGGACTGAAACCACTTGTGAACATCTCAGACTCACAGTTTGGGTTCAGAAGTAATCATTCAACTATAGATCGGATTCACAGAATTACCGACAAAAGCGAACAAGTTTTCGAAGATAAGAACTACTGCTCTGTATTTTTAGACGTCTTGCAGGCATTCGACACAGACTGGCATGAAGTTCTCAGGTATAAAAGGAGCCTTATTCTACCAAGCAACTTCTGCAAGATACTTGAATCATATAGACAAGATCGCAAATTCAGAGTTACACATGAAGATGCCACAATGAGATACTATCTAATCAAAGCGGGTGTACCCCAAGGTAGTGTACTAGGACCGATGCTGTATCTGCTCTGCACAGCAGACATACCAATATCGAAAGACACATTCATAGGCACCTTTGCAGATGACACTGCTATGCTCGCAAGGGACAAATCTCAAGTAAAGGCAGCTGAAAAGCTTCAACTAATGCTTAACAAAGTGAGTAAATGGACCAAAGACTGGAAAATAAAACTAAACAGAGGCAAATCAATACATGTAACATGCTCTCTGTGCAAACCGATGCGAATATTTTCACATATCTCAATACTTTCGATTTTTCAAAATTTTTAAACTTTAATCAAAGCTCTACGTAATTTATTTTAATTAAACCAAAATCTTGTTGCAAAATCACTTTGCGCAAATTATTATTAAAATGACTCATTTTCTTGGATAAATATTACTGAAATTAGTTTAAAAATTTTGGTTAAATGTATACTTACCCGTCAGCAGAGGTACTTCAGTTGTTGAAATTTCATTTTCTAACCAAATTAAAAAAAATATTTGTAGTGTTTTTAAATTAAATATAAATTTAATAACATTACTAACAAGTAAGCGAAATAAGAAATTCAAAGCTTTGAAAGAGCAGAAGCCACAGCTTCTCAAATATTGACTGTCAAAACTTTTAAACAAGCAAAGAATTTTGATTTTAGCCTGTAATCCAAAAAACAAAAATATCTACTTACCAGTTTTTAATACGTGCGTTTTCACTACCACATTGAGTACAGAAATAGAAAAAAGTATGAAATAAATTTTGTAAATCCTGCAAATGAAATGGCTTTTTTTAAAAAAGTTTAATATTTAATGTCATATATATATGTATAAAGCTTCAATAAATGATGTGCTCTTCTAGTGGAGTTCCTGGAGCTTTTTCCTGCGGATTTCACCAACAGTGAATGAATTTTTTTTTTTGAAGTGGGGTTTTGTTCGTTATGCTATAAATTGAAAAGTTTACCAAAAATTTTTTTGTGCATTTGATTTTTTTGGTATTTAGGGGGGGTGAAAGTCGAAAAAACCGACTTTTTTTTTTGCATATTTGCATAGCTGAACCCTTTAGAAAAATGTTCCCAAAAGGATTTTTTGAAATTCAAATAATTTCCCGAGTTACAGCTCGTTTTGTGACGCATTTAGTCCTTATTTCATATTAATCTTTAAAACTTTCAACGCGTTTTTCTCGAAACTACTTTTTTCGAAACGTTGTGCTCGATATCTCAAGTTTTATTTAACTGATTTACATGAAATTTGGCACAAATATTTTTTATATATCAGAGTATGCGGCTATGAAGATTTTTTTATTCAATTTTTTTTTTTTAATTTCAAAAGGCAAAAAAAAAACAGGGAGAAAACGTATCTTTTCTTTCAAACTGGCGCCATTTCGTGAAAAACCATTTTTTTCTAAAAAAACTCTTCATAGTCCCTTAACTACACTCTTTTTCTTGAAGAATTATAAAATAATTTTTCTTCATTTTACTGGAAGGACGGGAATCGTGCACACCAGGACACGCCATTTTTTTGGTAAGCCCCCACTTTGCCGAGCTGCAGTTTTTACAATTTTATATTTTTTTTAAATATTATTAATATTTTATACTCTTAAAGTATTTATAAATAACGAGCAAAAAAATTTAGGTTAAAATTATTCATTGGTTTTTTTTTATGGCGTCCGAAAGAACACTAAAAATACGGGCGTCTAAACAAAAATCTATGAAAAATTAATTTTCGAGCATGTATTTTTTTTTATTTATTATTTTGCTTTAGAGGAGTGCCTAGAGTATGAAAAACATGAAAACTGCGGATTTAGTCGAAATGTTGAAACTAAAATGAAATGTTTAGCTAAAAATGTATACAAAAAGTTTACCTATTTTGGGGCTTTGTTTTAAAAACAAAAATTTGATAAATGCAATAATTCAGAAGGCATGCAAAAAAAGAATATGTTCTTTGCATTTCGGTAGCGATGTTTCTAAACTTTTCGAAGAAAATATTTTTTGTTGGACTTTGCCTCTGGATGGCTTTAGAAAATATATTTCCCGATCTTTATCCACTAATGCAGTTAATATAACCAGAACGTCAATATCTTCTGAAATTATAACAATATTCTTTGTTTCTAAGTTAATTGCAGTATCAACAATTAATTTATCTGCATCGCTTTCCGCTTGACATGTAAAGATATTGTTGTCGGCTAATTTAGTTTTTAACATTTCTATCAGGCGGCTTTTATTTTTATTATTTGACAAAAATTTATCTTGAGCGATGTTTAAAGACATATTTTGATCGAATTCAATATCGGCACATTTGTTTTTCAATGTGCGACGATTCCGTTCGGCTGATTTAGTATTGTCTTTCTTATATCCATCAAATACTACATATATGTTACTATTGTAATTACACTTTAAATAACTTACTAAATTCTCACATATTATTTCGAAGGTTTCATTCAATTGCCATTTGCATCGATGCAATAACATACCTCCATCAATAACGTAATGAATGTTTTCTAGACTTTTCAAATTAATTAAAATTTCAGGAAATAACCCGTAAAAAGCTGATTTTTTTGTCTTTCGCATTTGGCCATCTTCAAATAGAGCCAACGGATATGGTGCCAGTTCATAATTCATATAGTTCTTAAGCTGTTCTTCGGTTTTTTTTAAAACACAAATCCGTTGAAATAGCAGCAATGGATCAAGAGGTATAACATTGTCATAAATTTTAATTTTGTTATTTTTTGCTAATAGAGGATTTATTATATCCTTCCTTGATAGTTTCAATTCGCGTAAATTTTGTCCATCTGTCTTTTTCATTATTTTCAAACCTTCTTCAAAAGCATCGTAGCAATTTATGTATTTGTCTCCAGTAATTCCGGTAGCAATGGACATAATAACATCTGTATCAGGAAAAGGGCTGTGTTGCTTCAAGAAACCCACCACTTTTCTTACATCGATATCGTCCCTTTGTATTCTAGCATCTGTCGAATCACTGTGTTGATGACTTTTATTGAAAGATATATCACAAAAATTTTCTATGCCTTCAATAATATCTTTACTATAAATAACTCCGCTGATCCATTTATATACAACACTTTCAGTGGCACCACGTTTAAAAGGACCTCCCTCGACGCTCATTTCTTTCATCAAGGTTTGCTCAATAGTCTGATCAGTTGCTATGCCAGAAAAAAAAATATTCGATCGCCTAGATGTAAAATATCCTTCCGTAAATTTTTTAAACTCCATAGGATCCATTCTATAATGTAATTCTTTCATATCTTGCAGATAAATTTGTGAAGCCTTAGCATAGGGGAAATGCCCGGATGAATAAAATAATGGAATCATTAGCTCAATACAGTGTAAATGTAAGTCCCAATCTCCCATGCGGTCGGCAGCAATGAAATCCTTCAATATTGTAACCATTCGAAAATAAGTAATCCATAGCTTGGATGTTTTATTTTTGTTTTCAAGCTCAACCAACTTATTTTCAAAAATTGCAGAGAGCGTTTGAAATCCTTGGTTTTCAGTTGTTTCAGTATAATTAAACGTTTCGAAAATCATAGTTTGCTCTTCATCCTTCAATAAACTTACAAAATCCGTATTTTCCTCCATAAGATTTTCAAAAATCAATTGTGATAAAGCTTGCTGTAATAAAGTATGAGCGCGTACTCCTCTAACATATGCCCGTCCACATATTATGTGATCTATAGTATTTTCAGCATATATCGTAGAGAGAACTTCTTTTATCCCACTTCCAGCCATAATATACCCAATAGATCCCATGTAAGACATAACAGTATGAAAAGAGCCCAACCTTACCACAACCAATACTTCGTCTGATAAACACACAGCAGAAGCTATATCCCGTGCTTTCATATACAAAGGTTGATCGAACGTTAAAATGCATGTTCTCATACTCAAATCTTTAGAATTATCTAAGGAGGTTTTCATAGCTGTGTAAATTGTGTTATAGCCAGTTGGAGCTGCATTAATAAATGGTAAGAAAATTATCGATGACATATCAAAATCATGTGAATTGGTTAATAAATTCATGAATCCATTCCATCCTAGGAATTTATTATCATTTTTGAATTTTAAAAACATCCAAAGTATATTTAATTGGCCATTTGTAGTAAATTTCTTAATATCCGGTTCAACTTCAGATAACTTGAGTTTTATGGTTGAAAAACCTGAACCCAACGAAGCTGAATATATTTGAAGAGGGATATTCCCTTTTTTAACAAACTCAGATTCAGGTGGAAGAGTCTTCAAACGTTTGATAGGTCGTCGAGGTTGGATACCATCAGCTGGAGTAACTATTTTAATGCTTCCCATATAATGGAACGTTCCTTTACCATCAATAGTGTTGATATTAAAATCCGCGTTATCATGAACAAATTGAACAAAACTTCCAGGTTTTATTTCTGGTGGAGTAGCAAAAGTTGCTGAAGCCTCGTATAATGTAGCCTCTTTGTATGAAGCACAAAAGCCCAAGGAATGACATATATTTATAACTTTTTTGGAGCCAAATTTTCTATGAAACATTACAGCCAACGAAATATGCAGAGGAGAAAGAAACGATCTTGGTCGCACAGCTGCTATAATGGCATGCGCGATAGATTTACATTTTTTTTCATAAGCAGGAATTGTTTCTGTTTCGTTTTTTTTATCTTTTAATATTATCTCGGACAGTAAAAATTTTAAAGATTTTGGAACTGATTCATCAATATTTACAAGCATTTTGTCACTTGGGGCATAATTTTCAATGTCGTACACTTGAGATCTTATGTCACGTCTAATAATTTCGCTAGCAGCTTTCAATATATGAAATTCCTCTTCTTCATTATTATTATATTTGTAATAATTTTCGGTTAATACATCATGGTTCATTTTTTTGAAACATACAATGGTACTGGATCGAAATTTCGTTGAAATAACGATATCATCCTGAAAACGGTCTATTAGTCGTTTTTTAATAGTTCTTTCATCCGGGATATACTCTGTAGTTATGATATTTTCTAACTCTTTCATGGTAAAATGGCAGTCGTCATTTTCTTCTATATACTTGTATATTTGCTCCATTGCTGCATCTATCATCAAAACTCTCGGAGTAATTTTCTTTTCAACACTACTCTGTTGAAAAGAATTATTAAGCAACTTATAACAATCTGCATGATATTTTGCTTGCAGTATCTGTAAATCAGTTATACCAGAAATTCTTCTATGAATTTCTCGATAATAATTGTCTTTCTGAAGGGCTATAAAGTTCACGATAGATTCATTTAAAGTTGGAGTATTGATGTAAGAAATTTGTCTTCGCCGATCTTTGTTTAATTTAGCTTCTTTTGCTTTATCAGCTTCTTTTCCACAAAGGAAACAGTTTTTCTCCCAATGGAAGATCGATAAATTACTTCGAAGTTTTTTTTTCGGAGGCGAAATTGGAGTTTCATTTGGCTTATTCTTATAAATTTTAATATATTTTTTATTAATATATTTTTGCCGACAAATCGTATGAGCATAAACAAATTCAGTTTGTAAATAAGCTAACAATCCATCCTGTCGTTCGCTTGAAACAGCTCTCAAAGTGGTTATTCCTCTGCTTACTTTTATAATTTCACCCAAATTTGAATTCGTTTCGGAAGATGAACCCAACTGTTCACATATTATGCAACTATGCTTTTCATTGTTGTTACTAGTCGTTGGTTTGTCCATTGTTCAAAAACTATGATAGATAACAATTGAATAATCCAATAATGCATTTATGGCGTTTTATATATTATTATTATTTTTACTTGAATTGACATTTCATTATCTATTTATCTACTTGATCATCAATTAATTAGCTACATGTTCTTAATAATACTTAGTACTTACCAAATAAAAAAAATTGTCTTCAATATAATTTTCGTCAGGAATATACAAAAAATTTTCTTAACTCTCACAATTTGCACTGTTAATTACACACAACATGTGGCATTATAACTAAAGTACCCTGAAAAGTAACGTTTATTTGTACCTTGCAGGTACCACGGCCGTTTCCCTTTCTACTCTTTTCTACTCGCTGAAGGTCCCTACGATCCTTAAAGGAGCCTATATACTTCAAAAAAGCAAAACTTTTTGTTCTCTTTCCCATATAAAACCGGTTTCTTTTAATTTTTCTGGCTGTTATTTTTCTAACTGTTATCTAGCATGAAAGAAACCATTTTTGTATGGGAGAGGGGGCAAAAAGCATTGCCTTTTTTGAAATGTATAGGACCCTAAATACATACAGGTATCTTTGAAAGATGTCCTTCAATATCTATTTAGGTATGTATAATTAGGTATATATTATTTAAAAAAATACATGCTCGAAAATTAATTTTTCATAGATTTTTGTTTAGACGCCCGTATTTTTAGTGTTCTTTCGGACGCCATAAAAAAAAACCAATGAATAATTTTAACCTAAATTTTTTTGCTCGTTATTTATAAATACTTTAAGAGTATAAAATATTAATAATATTTAAAAAAAATATAAAATTGTAAAAACTGCAGCTCGGCAAAGTGGGGGCTTACCAAAAAAATGGCGTGTCCTGGTGTGCACGATTCCCGTCCTTCCAGTAAAATGAAGAAAAATTATTTTATAATTCTTCAAGAAAAAGAGTGTAGTTAAGGGACTATGAAGAGTTTTTTTAGAAAAAAATGGTTTTTCACGAAATGGCGCCGGTTTGAAAGAAAAGATACGTTTTCTCCCTGTTTTTTTTTTGCCTTTTGAAATTAAAAAAAAAAAATTGAATAAAAAAATCTTCATAGCCGCATACTCTGATATATAAAGAATATTTGTGCCAAATTTCATGTAAATCAGTTAAATAAAACTTGAGATATCGAGCACAACGTTTCGAAAAAAGTAGTTTCGAGAAAAACGCGTTGAAAGTTTTAAAGATTAATATGAAATAAGGACTAAATGCGTCACAAAACGAGCTGTAACTCGGGAAATTATTTGAATTTCAAAAAATCCTTTTGGGAACATTTTTCTAAAGGGTTCAGCTATGCAAATATGCAAAAAAAAAAAAGTCGGTTTTTTCGACTTTCACCCCCCCTAAATACCAAAAAAATCAAATGCACAAAAAAATTTTTGGTAAACTTTTCAATTTATAGCATAACGAACAAAATCCCACTTCAAAAAAAAAAATTCATTCACTGTTGGTGAAATCCGCAGATTGCATGTTTTTAATGCTCCAGGAACTCCACTATTCGTATTTTGAATTTTTCAGAGTTCTAAACAGTTTTATTATGAAAATCAAATATTGAACTTTAAAACCAAACATTAAGTCAAAATTAGTTAAAATTTTAAAAGCTATATTTTTTATTAATGGAAATTATCAAAAAAGCTTTAAAAAGATAATTTAGGGACAGTTATTTAATATAAAGAAAGTTTTAAGATTTGGTACATACATTTCTTGTTAAAAAAATTAAGTCGTTATTTTTTCACGATTAAATGTCAAAAGCAATCCTTATGTTTATATTTTTAATTTTTTTCAAAAAAACACTTATTTTTACAATTACATCAAATTAATTGAAATTCTTTGCTTTTGTACGAAATTAAGAGAAAATTAATGGAAACTTGATTGCATTTGTCACACTTTATTCAAAAAATTACCTTGGAATATTAATTCAAATTATAAAAATTAAGAACAAAAGTGTGAAATACAAATGGACACGTTTTTTTTCAAGAATAAATTTGTTTATTATGATTTTGTTTTTAATTTTACAGGTTTTTGGTATTTTTCAGCTAAATGTAATTTATATTTCACCTATTATTCAATTTGTGAAGGTTTTTTTTGGCAAATTTGACTCTTTTTCAAAGTTAAGAAAAAATCAGGTCAATTAAATTTATAGACAGAAAAATATCCAGAAACAAATGAGTGTGTATTAATATTCAACCCAACATATTTTTTGAGATATTTATTTATTATTATTTATAATTTTGTCCATTTTCAACTAAATTAATTTTCGGTTATATTTTCAATTTTACTTTTATTGTTATTTATACTCAATAAAAACAAGGCAAGATTTTATTAATGATAAAGGTACATAGTATTTCATGTCCTTTCACAGTCAATTAGTTAAACTCACATTTTTTTATATCACTTTTTAAATTTTCCCCTAAATATGGGTCTAAGATATAAAAAACCACAAGGAGAAATTGAATAATTTGCGTGTACTGTAATTTATCTAATATAGAGAAATTATAAATTACTTGAGTTGGCTTTAAAATTCCGACGGTGAAACTCAACTATCTTATAACTTACAATTTAACTACTTAAACATTATTGAATCTGTCAGAAGCAAAAACAGCAAAATATCAAGTTGTGCCTGTTTCCTATAGACTTTCTCACATGCTTTATGCTTTCATAACTCATATATTTAGAAAAAAATAAACAGCTTTATAAAGTGGAGTGTGATAGTGTAGGCTTTCTTTAGATAGACCTCTTTTATAACAAGGAAAGTGTGGTTTTGTATAAAGCAGTTTATACTAACAAGAATAGGTTCAATTCAACCAATCCTTTTGATCGATTTTGATCAAAATCGGAATATGTCATAGTCAATCGGAAAGTGATACAAATCCTGTCTGTTTTATATACATAAACAAACAAGAAAACATAATCCCTAACGGTCAGCTACCATCAGTTCGAGTTTGTTACAAATCATTCCTTTTTTGTCAATTTTTTAACTAAAAGGCTTTAAATACGAATTAATTTTTGGTATGATTTACTTCGGCTACAAGTACAAATACAACAATCCGAATTGAATTTTTCCTTCAGTCAAATTTCTTATTAAAATTTTTAAAAGAATTTGCTTCATTTTGTTTTATATTTTTAGAATTTTTTGAAGTCCTTGAAGTGCTCAAATTTTACCTCTTTTTTTATATTTAATTGTATAATTTGCACTACTTCATTAATTTCTTAATATAAACGAACTCCAAAATACTAGAGCTTAAATAAACAGAAACAAAATTGTGTTGTACTAAATTAATTTAATAAAAGTTTCCGTTTTTCAGTTCAAAAATAGCTTACTGTTTCCTAGAAAAATATTCACAATTAATTCCCATAGTTCGATATTTGTAAAAAATTTAGATAAATTTCTGTTGTTAGAGTACAAATCGGGAAATAAATATGGTTAAAAATATAAAATAAAAGTACTACAAATTATTTTTCATTCATTCATTTATTACTTTTATAGTTTTATGTGAAACTCAAATGTTGTTTTTTATTTTGAATGCCAAAATAGCTGGCTCCACATTTTACCAAAATCTTTATTGATAGAATTGAGGATAAATATGAAAAGAAAAAAATTGTTTTTAAATAAAATTTTTAATATATTAGCAAAAAATGTTGACTTTGTTCTTTATGAAAATGAAAAAAGTGTAAAGAATTTTCCAGAATGATAGTCCTAAAATTTATTTGCTAGACTTATACGCTGTAAATGCAATAACTACCAAAATCATTAGAATATTATCTGCTAGTGGCCAATTTTGGCTTTCTTACGACATTTGCCTAGTAAATGATGATGGTCAATAATAACTGATGATGAGCCATTAATGACGGAGTTCAGGACGATAGCTTACTGAAAATATTGGTAGCTGTTTTTTGACCAATTATGACAAATAATAGCGACAAATAATGGCGACGGCAATTATGTAAAATTTGTAGTTTGTAGAATACGAAAACAAAAATAGGAAAATAGGAGCTATAAAATATCTGGGTTTAAAGAAAGACAGTGAGTTCATGCTTGAAATGCTTCCTTGTTAGTTAAAATTGAAAAACTTAAGGGCAGACCTTGTCTGCCAGGATAAATTTATTGATTGATAAATCAAGCCAGGACTAGTTAACCCTAAATCAAGGTTGTTTGTATCTTGCTTTATTATTTATTTGAGTAGAGGAAATAATACACAACCCTCATGCCAAATAATGACTTATTCAGGCTAGTCTCTGAAGTTAAGCTATTTAGCAAATAAATTTAATTGTTTTCAACATTCTTAGATGGTTCACTATGTGGCCAAAACTGGATCAGTTAATTACTGTATTTTCAAAGCTTGAATGTCTAAATTTAGAAAAATTTCCAAAAAAAAGAATTTAAGGACAAAATGAAGATACATAATTTAATCCTTATTAAGAATTTATTTTAAATGCATGATTTAACTTTTAATAATTAAAATCCATTTAAAAAATTTATTTTTAAAGACAAAGTTAAAAAATGTTTTTGCTATACAGAAACTTTACTTACCCACAGTGTGATTGAAATCTCATAAAACATTTAACGTCGTCTGTAACTTTTTGTTTTGGACCTGCAATCAAAAGTTATTTTTTAATTTCTGTAACATTTTTAACATTTTTAACGTTTCCTTTTAATATTTAAAATAAAAACCAGAAGAAAATGCAATTTGATTCCAAATTTACTTTTCTCAATTTTCAGTTTGATTTGTTTAATTTAATAATTCATATCAATCCCGCATAAGTTTTTAAAATAATTTGGATTTTAATATAAAATAAACTTCATAATTTTAATATGCATAACATACCTTTGACTACAACAATAATTTCATCATCACAAGGAATTCCAAAAAAAGCTACAACCTGGCAAAAAGTTGAAACAGGCTTCTTAAACGGTTCTATAATTACATCATCTGAAACAAAATTTTGTAATTTTTTAAGGGATATTTGAAACCTATATTTATATATATTTATTTTGGTTATATTTATGTATTTTATATACATATTTGGATAATATTGAGTTATTTAATTTAAAATGTTAATTTTACTACAGAAAACACTATTTCTTGCGATCAAAGCTCAGGATGTTGTAAATTCCCCAATCGAAATTCTAATAAGTTTTACAAGTTGGAGTTTCTTGAAATTATAGCACTTTAAATTGTTTTAAAAAGATTCCTTTTTTCAACTTACTGTGAATATTTATAAATTTTTATTGAAAAATAGTTTTTAAAACAATACTTTTCTTTAGATTAAGTTGTTCATAAAATAATTACCCGTGTTTAAAATTTTTTCAGAATTTCCATCATAATTGAAAAAATACTGACAATTTAATTCATTTTTCGTTTGACTTAAAAGAATAACTTATTCAAATTTTAAATATTTAATTTGGAATTTCTTACCTTCTGTTGCTGGGTGCGTTTCTACAAATATAGCAGCAACAAATACTATAACTAAAATTGAATATGCCTTGAGATACCTGAAATAAATTTTATTTTTCCAAAAAAAACTTAATTTGAATATTATTTCATAAAGAGTAAGCAAAAAGCAGTAATTTGCTCATTGGTTACAAATATGAAAAATCTACGCTAAGAGACAAAAATTAAATTATATTTTTTTCTTCAAAACTAGGAAAGTAAAATAAATTTTATGAGGTTTTCTGATTTGCAGTAGAAAAATGAAGCAAAGTTTTATTATTTTCATTCTTACATTTTGAAGTTTTTCAGACTATAACAACCACGGATTCTATATGAAAACCTATTGAAGAAATATTATGATTGAATTTTTTAAAAAAACATATATATTTTACTAATTCAATCAATTCCAAATATAAATTGGGATCAAGATAATTTAAGTCAATTTGATAATCATATGCAAACAATGAAGTATTTAAAGGTGATTTGCATGGCCTATTTTTTCTATTTTATATAAAAATACAATTTAATACGTGCCATGGTAAGCTTTTGAGTTTCATTTTTTTCTTTATTATTTACTTGTTTGACATTCGTTTTGATCAATTTTTTGTTTAGGATTACAGTAATTTAATCGAAGAATGTCAAAAATTCTAGAAGTAGACCAAAAAATTGCACTAAATCTACAACAAGTAATTGATCTTATTACTTAAAAGCGATTTAAAAAATCGTATGCAATAATCTCATATGAAACTAAAGAGATTATGATTTTTTGTTTGATTTTAAATTCCACTCAAGTTCAAATACATTCTCTTAAACTTTTGATGGATGACACTTGATGTTAATACAGTTTCTTCAAATATTAATTAATTAATTCAATTTAATTTATATGATATAGTTTCCTTGATGCCAACATTTTCTTCATTTTCAAATGAAAGTTAATGTAGAAGAAGGTGCCATATATAATCAGCAACATTATAATAGATTTTCCTCTTGTTTGCTAATTTAAATATGAAAATATCTTATAGATATATTAATTGGGGTTTTATGAAAAAAAATTTAATGCCTGCAATGATATTGCTCTCTACTACCGGCGCAACCATACGTATATTTACTTTCTTACAAATTAAGACACCGGTAGCATCCAGCACGAAAAAAAAATAAAATCGAGGGTGTCTGAATGGTGATACTTTCGCGCCTATCAGACTATCATTACATACTTGTTTTGGTTTTTTTATTGCATTCCTCCTTATAAGGAATACCATAATAGAAGCATTGCAAAAGATTAGCAGTGCTGCAATTGGTTTTTTTTTTGTCAAACAAACGGAATAGAAAAATATAAAGTTCAAGCGGAATATTGAGTGCATAATATTAGCAGCTAAGTTAAAATAAAACTTAGCTAAAATTTCGTATTTAGAGATGTTCTAGTCCTAAAGAGCTTTTTACTCTGAGTCAAGAGTGGTAAAGTAAATGTCATATTCTTACATTCTTTTTTTCTTATATTTTCTCCTTCCTTTGGATCTGGTTTACTTTCTTGAGCCGTGTGATCCATCTACTGTTTAATGCATCACCCCTTTAACGAGAAATGTTACCGTTGTTAAGACGAGACCGATTTCGAATTATTTTTATTTGTTTATACTAAAGAACATTTTTCACTTAAAGTAAAACTCATTTTCAGTATTTCATTTTTATAATTTTAAATAGCACTTTTATGGGTTTTTATGTTTCAAAATTTTCTGGAATGTTATTCACTTTTAGTTTATATATTTAAAAACTTGTAAAAAATTTAGATAAAATTTTTTTGTTAGGGTACATGAGATAAATCAGAAAATAAAATTTATTTTTAAATTAAATTTTTAATATATTAACAAAAACTTTTAGTTTAGTTTCGTATTAAAATATAAAAGGTATAAACCATTTACCTGAAAAATAATAAAATTTATTTCCCAAAACCATTAAATGATGAAAACCATTTGAAAAAAATAGGAATTTAAAAAAAAAAACATAATTTTTATTAATTAAATCAATTTCCAATATAGAATAAGATCGAGATAACTTAAGTAGATTTGATAATAAAATGCAAACAATAAATGATTTAAATATAATAGGGCGAATGGCATATTTTTTCCATAAATTAAGTCAAAAATAAAATTTAAAAATACGTCCGACAGCAGGTGCCACACAAGCAACTTCTCTTGAGAAAAAATTTTTTTTTAATGTTCCGATAACTCGAATATTAAACGAAATTTCAAAATTCATTTGAAATTTGGCATATTCCTGAATTTTTATTGAAACTACGGCATTTCGCTACCTAGAGGACTGAAACTCTTACTGGATAATTACGGTTAAACGTGTATCATATCATGTGTAACTATATGCATTCTTTGACTCATCCATCTCCTTTTCTGTAGCTGAATCGAAAAAAAAGAAAAATTACGTCATATTGGGTCCGCCATCTTGAATTTTAAAAAACTCATAAAGGATTCAAAATCAGCACCTTCGAACACTCCCGTGGTTAGAATATGATGGCTACATAAAAATTTTTGTTCCATGCTTGAGAATGTTAGTTTTTTATTCATAAAAAATAAACCGCTGGACCGACTTCACTCAAACTCCTTTCAGTCATGATGTGGCCTATCGATTGATATATTAATATTAATCCATAATTTGGTCCAGTAGTTTTTCAGAAAACAAATCTTATAAAAAAGCTCACATGCATACATACATACACACATAGATACATACATACCCAGTAGGAAAGGTGATCATCGCTTATGGGCTGGCGCGAGCATCGCCAGAGTAGGTGGCAGTTCATCGCTTTTACATCTCCTTGCCATCCTTTTACATGTAATTTTTAACATAGGATGTCCTAGGAAAAGATGAGCGACAACACAAACGCATTAAATATGCGTATGTATTGCATCGGTATTGAATATTGAATTTCTTATTATTCCTATTGGAAATTATTTCTGTATACCAATATCATCTGGTACACTGTCAATTTTGCTGTAAAATAAATTAAAGGAAAGGGCAATATGAAAATAGAAAGAATTTATTTTTAAATTTAAGCATTTATTCATTTTTTAATAACAATTATACAATAATTATAAAATAAATTACAACAATGCAATTCAACTGTTTATAGATACTATCATATATAATAACAATAAAAATTCTTAGTTGTAAGGTTACATATGAGCAGTTCAATTTATTATTAAGTTTTATTTAATTTCAGTTCACTTCGTAATGACATTAAAATTAGCATACTTAATACTATATTTAAAATTAATTAATCACAGTTAAAGTTTTTTTAATATTATATTTCACTTTATTTTATTAAATTAACTAAAATAATATAAATTAAAACATTTAAAAATAACTCACTTCAGACTTTTTCTAAGTCCTAAAATGACATTTGGCTTAGAAATGCGTATATGCCATGACTATACACACGAAAATTACTCACGGCACATATACACGCTCTGTAAAACACAGTGTATCTTATATTTAAGCAATCACCACATCGCCTCGGCCTGCTCTAAGCAGGGCAAAGCGATGATCGCCTTGTCCTGCTTAGAGGATGTCATCGCCAAATTTCCTACTGGGTACATACATACACACATACATACATACATACATACATAAATACATACATACATACATACATAGACACACACGCACACACACACACACACATACACGGGCAGACACCACTCTAAAAATAATTGAAAATGATTCTCTAGATCTAGAAACGTAAAGAAAACACAAAATTATTGATTACGATTTTCGGACCTAATATAGTAACTTCCCAAGAAAAGTTAATACGTGTCATAGTAAGCTTTTATGTTCTATTTATGCTCTTCATTTATTTAACGAAAAACGTATGCATTTGACATCCGATTTGTTCAATTTTTCATTTAAGATTACAATAATTGGATCGAAGAGTGCCAAAAGTTTCAGGTATAGACCAAAAAATCACACCAAATCTATGAAAATTAATTGATCTAGTACTTGAAAGCGATTCATATAAAATCTCATATGCAGTTTTTGACATCCTGGTTTTTTGGAAGAAATTTTTTGTTAGAGTCACGTTTTTAATCTAACAATAAGTAAGTCTAAACAAGTAATATAAAAAGTAATTTTTTTAAAGTATATTCCTACTTGAGACTGTTTTTTCTTTTTTCTGAATTCAGAATTCGTAATTCGTTGCATTCAGTTTTCTGAAGTTTTTGTCTCATATAAAATTAAAATTAGTTTGTTAAATATAATTAATGAGTTAATATTTGAATTAACTGTATTAACATCAGTTGTCATGCACTCCCAACATAACAAAATTTATTTGAACTTTATTGAATGATTAGAAAAGATTTTATTAACAATTGTAGGTTTTTGAGTAACCTAATAGTAGGAATATAAAAATAGTCATCAGTTTTCTTGAATACTTTCAAAAGCTCTAATTTTTAGTACTTATCCAAGTCCTCTCTCACGGCTTTTTTCACTGTGAGTTAGCGACTAGTTCAGTAACATGCTAGTGAGTCCACTCCGATTGGTATTTAGGAAAACTCTCAATTTTTACTGTACTAAGTCGTCTCCACACCCTAAGCGCTAGTGAGTTCCAGGCATTAGTTGTAACATTTCTTGCATAATAATAAAATCAGTAACAATGTTATCACAAGAAAACTAAAATATTAAGATAAAAACGCGTAGGTTGCTTTTCACTACCACAAACAATTGTTGGGATTCTCTTGTAGTGAAAGATTTCCTTTAAGTTTCAGCTGTTAATATTAAAAAAAAAGGTTTATGGCTTTTTTGGTGAAAATACTGTATTTTTCACTTTCTAACCTATTTCAATATCTTAAATATTAAAATGTTTATTGGTTTATTTTTTATAACAATTTTTGCCAAGTAAGGGTTAAACAAATAAATTTTTAAATGGAGTTGTTAAATGTTAAATCAGTTGTTGAGTTTTTAATAGCGATCTTATAATTTTCTATCAAAATTTACTCAAATGTTATTCATTGCTAATTAATGTAGCTAAGAAAATAAAATATAGATAAATTTTTGTGATAGAGTACGTGAAATAAATTAGGGAATAAAAATTCACTATATTATTTTTTATTCATTCAATGTTGACATTCATAATTTTAATGATATGATATAAATTTAAATATATTTTTAGTTATTTCAAGTTTGAAAATAGCTGGCTTCGTAATTATCCAAGTGATTGCCGATAGGATTGAGGATAAATATGAAAAAAAAAATTTTTAAATTAAATTTTTAGTATGGTAGCAAAAAATTATTAATTGGGTTTGTTATTATTATAAAAAAATATATTAACTATTTGCTCTAATAATAGTCATAAAATTTATTTGCTAGACTTATACGCTATAAGAATACATCCCACAAGGTAGTTACTACCAAAGTTTTTAGCGTATTTATCTCAAACTGAGATAAATATTGGTAGCTGTTTGTAGGTTAGTTAGTATTCCAACTACTACTATTACTACTACTACTACTACTACTACTACTACTACTACTACTACCACCACCAATAATACGATTATAGCATACTAATATAAAATTTCTGCGTTGAGAGAAAATCAGTAACATCATGGAAATATTTCCTTCTTAGTTAAAATTCAGTTTAAAAAAGACATTTTGGGATTTTATGCATTCATCAAAAATTAGTTATGTAGGGAAAGCTGGGGTTAGTTCATGCAAGAGATAATAAGATTCTTGGAGTAAAATAAATCAGACATTGTTTAACTTTGAACTTGGCTAAATGAAGCCAGAAACAGTTAACCCTAAATCAAAGTTGGTAGTATCTTGCTTTATCATTTAGTTAATTTTTAAATATTTTGTAACCCGCTAATTTATTTTTCCTGCATCATGCTTTAGTGATGATAAGACTTTCTGTAAAGTTAAGAAATTTGATTAATGCCAATTTGCGCAAGGAAGTAGTGAATTAGCTTAAGTAAAAATTAGTCGCAGTCTTCGACAATTGTCGTGTTTGAAATTTTACCAAACCTTGAAGTCAATGTGACTGATAAAATATCAACTGAACTAAATCAGTCCAATTGTTGCATTTTCAGAGCTTGAATGCTTTATTTTAGAAAACTCTACAAATAAAAGTCTTTGAGAACAAAATGAAGCTACATAACTTAATCTCTTTTTATTTCAATCCATGGTTTCAATTTTTCAAGTAAAATTTATTTAAAGAAGTTATTCTCAAAAATAAAAGCTAAGAATGTTTTTTAGAGGTAAACTTTACTTACCCACAGCGTGATGAAAATTTTATAATACATTCAAAGTCATGCAATTTATTTTTCGGACCTGCAATTAAAAGTTTTTTTAAATACTAATTTAATGTTAAAATTAAAAACCAGATGAAAAAGTAATTTGATTGCTTTAATGGTTTCCAAATTTACTTTTCCCAGTTTTCAGTTTGTATTGTTTAATTTAATAATTAATATCAATCCCTTGTAAATTTTTAAAATATTTTGGATTTTAATATAAAATAAGTTTCATAATTTCAATATACATAACATACCTTTGACTACAATAACAATTTCATCATCACAAGGAACTCCAAAGAAAGTTGCAATCTTGCAAAGAAATGAAACAGGCCTTGCTTTCTTAAACGGTTCTATAATTACATCATCTGAAGCAAAATCTTGTAAATTTTTTATGGGTTATTTGCAACGGTCAATATAATATATTTTGAAAATATGAATAAAAAGTTTCAATTTCATTAAGAGGAATACTAGCAAAGTTTAACATGTGGTAAATTCCTCAATCAAAAATTTGCCTAAACAAAATACAAACTCTTATACACTTTATAAGTTAGAGTTTTTTGAGTTTATAACATTATATTACATTACATTAATTTAAATAAATTTTCTTTTTTTAACTAAAAGTGCTAATATTTTTAAATTTTTATGTAAGAATAATTTTTTAGGAAGAAGATTAGACATCAGAAATTGAATAATTTGAATAATTTATAATTATATTTGAATAATTTATTACAATCACAAAGCCTCGAAATAGTGATAAGCTAAAATTATTTTAAACACCAAAAATTCTATAGAACTATTATTTGAAAACTTCTTACCGTTTATTGCTGGGTGCGTTTCTACAAATATAGCAGCAACAAATACTACAACTAAAATTGAATATACCTTCAGATGCCTAAAATGAAAATTTCTTATTTACAAAAAAACTTAATTTGAATATAATTTCGTAAAAAGTAAGTAATAATTGTATTCATTGGTTGCAAATGTATAAAATCTACGTTGTGGAGAAAAAAATTTGACCATTAGCCATTTTTCCTTAGAACTAAGAAGATTATCATAAGGGACGTAAGATGGTTATTTTTAATTCAAATAAATCGTATACTATTATTTTTTTTTGCTTGTTGTGCTAACCGACATTTAGATATATTAATCGGAGTTTACATGAAAATTAATTTAAAACTTGCGTGATCAATACTTTGAAGAAATTTTTCAAACATTTTTTCTTATATTTAGATCAGTACTAAGGTGAGTAATTTCTTTTCTTCGTAGTTTTTCTAAAAAATCTAATTAAGTGACATAGTAAAAGGATTCCATTAGAATTCCAAGTTGTTAGAAACTCCTGTATAATACCTTATCGAAAAAGACTTGAAATTACACACAATTTAGCAGTAAAATTATTTCAATAAATTCAATGTCATCAAATCAATAAACACATAATCAAAGCAATACTTAACTATTATCATACTTACATTTTGAAGCTTTTAAGACAACTATCAACCATGAATGCTGTATGAAAACCATTTGAAAAAGCATTTTCGTTGAAGCTTTAAATAAACTCAACTTCATATATTAAATTAGATCAAGATAATTCAAGTCAATTTGATTATCAAATGCAAACAGAAATGTTTTTAAAAATGATATTTTTTACATAAATTTACCCAAAAATACTTTTTAATATGAGCAATGGTAAGCTATTACCAATTTTATTTTTTTCTTTATTTATTTAACGAAATTCGATTTGATCAATTTTTTAATTAAAATTATAATAATTTCAAGTGACAAAATTATCAGATAAAGACCAAAAAATTGCGCCAAATCTATTAAAATTAATTGATCTAATAAATTAAAAGCGATTTATGATAAATCTTACACAATAATCTCACATGCAACTTTTGACTTCCTTGTTTGTTGGGAGAACTTTTTTTTGTAAGAGTAACGTTTTTGTTGAGATAAATAAACCAAATGTACAAATAAAAGCAATAAATCCAGAAAATGGTCAAGGATTTTGGATATATTGGCATCAGTTTTAGATTTTATTGAAAAATTTATAAATTATTGGATAAAGTTCATCCTATGGAAAATAACAGTTTTCCGGCATAATATACTAAAAATCAAAATTGCATCCTGAATAAATTTTTATATACAGACCTTTTCACAAAAAGCCTGGAGTGCCATGAGTTTGAAAATTCAAAGATTTAATGATATGAAGACGATTATGGTTGAAAATTTAGATAAATTAGAAATATATTTGACAAATAAACAGTTATAAAGGTCTTAAAAGAGCTATTTATTTTAAAATCTGTAAGGGTTGTGTAGCTTTTTTTGAATTGTATTATTGTATATACATATCTGCTATTACTTAGCATATAATATTGTTATGAATTTAAACGTAGTAGGCTCACTACAAAGTAGGCTGTGAGCTTAATATACTATATATAAGGAGCCGTCACAGTCAGTTTAGTCAGCTTTCGAGTTGCAGCTTGAGCTCAGTGGGGGTTCAGTTTTGGAGAGTTGCAGTTTAAACTCAGGGGAGTTCATTGGAGTTTTTGGAGATAGTTGACAAGCTTAGTCCGGAGTTCAAGTCGAATTCAGTTTGACTTGTAGTTTCTCGGTTGCAGTTCAAGTTCATTGAATTATTATTGTATTTTCTGCTATTGTAAATATATTCCAAAAAAATTTCATAACAATATATTTATCCTTTTTTCGGTAAATAATCAAGAATATTTTTTCAATTAAATTTAGCAAATAATTAGTTTATTAATTTCATTTTTCTTGATCCTCACCCACTTTTTCATTTCTTTTTTTCTTAAATTCCAGCGCTACAGTTAAACCAAAAACTGATTTCGTATGCATCATCACCTTGAACAAAAAACTAGATAAGATACATCATTGCAATGATTTGTTATGATGATTTCCGGTGTAAATTAGGTGAACAAAAATGTATTTATAATCATTTGGAACTGAAGAGTTCATTTGGTGAAAAATTCATTGAAGATCATACTGAACCGGCTGTAGTGCCAGAAAATATCAAAGATGGGAATTGTCTGGTTGCTTAATATCATTGGACTTCAATATTTCTAGCATCAGTAATAAATGTATAAATTTTGTCTGTTTGGTAGATTCTGCGAATTATTTGAAAAATTCATCGATCGACCTTGGTAAATATTAAAAACAACAACTGAGCTTAAAATATTTAAATTAACCAATTTTCAAAATAAAACTCGTATCATGCGCAAACTGAATTTAAAATAAATTAGCCAATCCCTCAAATATTTACCAATCATGAAAACTTTTTAATCACAAGCTAAAGATTTAAAAATATGGTTACTATGTTCTTTGTAATACTTTTAAATGTTTTTAGCCTCAATGACAATTTTTAATTTATAATGTTTGCTCTTATAGTTCTTCCATGAATCTTTGATAAGATGTAGTAATTAAAGTTCTTCAATGAAATAATGCTTATTAAAGAAAAAAGTAAGTAATCTGTCCTTTCATTTACATTGTTTATCTTTTTAAGACTATTTTTTAAGGAATCAAATATTATGCATGCAAATAATTATACGAGTATTTATATTTTACTTCACTTATTCAAAAATTTCGACTAGTCGACGAAAACAGATGATAATCAGAAGGGGCCACGTCTGGTGAATTAGCGGGATGAGGTAGCATCTCCCAGTTGAATATCTCCACAAGCATTCTATGTGTTTTGGCAGTCGATTTCTTCTAATTAAAGCAAAAAAGCAGAGCTTTCCGCTTATATGTTCTTATCCTGGCATAAAATTAGACACGATTACGCAAGGTAAAATGTATGTTGTTGTATGAAATCACTGATAATGTGCAGTGATTGATGTAAACAGGTGTCGAACTCATACAAAAAAAAAGTATAACGTTTCTATGGTAGCTTAGAAATTGTCAACATTTTTTTTTATTATGTTGGTATAGATGCCCCTAAAGTATGATAAAATCTTCAGCTGTATTCATTGCTTACTTTGTCTGTAGCAGCCGCTAAGGTTAGACGTGTTTTTAGGCAATTTTTGTTTGTTATAAAAAAAATTGGATCAAAGAATTTGTATCAAATTTTGCGTAAAAAATGAAATAGTATAACAAAGTGTGTGAAATGTTAACAAAGGCTTATGGCGAGTCTGTTATGAGTAAAACAAAAGTTTTTGAAACAGGCGTGAAGAGGTTGAAGATGACGAACGCCTCGGACGCCCCGGCACATCAACAACCGATGAAAATGTGAAAATAGTGATTTTGAATGATGGCCGAAACACAACCAGAGAAGTGACTGATGATGTTGGCATATCGATTGGCTCATGCCATGAAAGTTTTTCGAATGTTTTGGGTATGAAACCCGTGGCAACAAAATTTGTTCCAAAATTGTTGAGTTTTGAACAGAAACAGTGGCGAATGGAAGTTGCTCAGGACTCACTAAATGAAGTCAAATGAAGACTATACAGATACTGAAAAGTATTATAACAGGTGGCAAAACATGGGTTTATGGATATGACGTTAAAACTAAGGCTCAATCGTATCAGTGGAGGCATCCTGGCTCCGCTCTCTTTGAACAAACGAAAATCGCCGAATCATAAAAACACGTCTAACCTTAGCGGCTGCCACAGACAAAGTAAGCAATGAATACAGCTGAAAATTTTATTATACTTTAGAGGCATCTACACCAACATAATTTTAAAAAAATTTGAAAGTTGGACTATCCAAGCCCGCGAAATTTTATAAATCCCGTTATTTTTTGAACACACCTCGTATATAAAGTTTGAATAAATATTCAAAGTCATATTATTGATTCGCTCATATTTAATACATTTTTGAAGCTCTCTACATATACGAGGTCTGTTCAAAAGAAAAGGTGAATTTTGAGTTTTCGCGGGCTGTGTACATTCGATTATCGAAATTTTTTTTTTGTTATGTTGATACAAATATGTTTCTCATATGTTGACATTATCAGCCATTTTGGATTAATAGTTTGTTTTCGACAACTGAAAAAGTGAGTTACGTTTTTGTGTGTTCTTCGATTTTCTACTTAAAAAAAAAATGGATGAAAGAATTTGTATTAAATTTTGCGTTAAAAATGGAATAAAGGGCTCCTACGCACTTAAAATGTTCACTGTGGCATTCGGCGAGTCTACTTTGTCTCAAAAAAATGTTTATAAGTGGTACAAGCGGTTTACAGAAGGCCGAGAAGAAGTTGACGACGATGAGCGTCCTGGAGTTGCAACAAGCGAAGAAAACATCGAAACAGTGGAGAAAATGGTTTTGAAAAATCGTCGAATCACTATTAGGGAAGTTGCAGAGGATGTTGGCATATCAATAGGCTCATGCCATGCAATTTTCTCGGATGTTTTAGGCATGAAACGTGGCATGTGTGTGTGGCAGCGAAGTTTGTTCCAAAATTGCTCACACATCATTGCTTGTTCGTGATTTTTTGGCCAAAAACAACACCGTAGTCATGCCTCAACCACCGTATTCACCAGATTTGGCTCCCTGCGTCTTTTTCCTATTCTCTAAACTGAAGAAACCAATGAAAGGAAAGCGTTTTGCCACAATTGATGAGATAAAGTCGAAATCGAAGAACGAGCTGATGGCCATACCGAAAAGTGCATTTCAGAAGTGCTTCGAAGATTGGAAGAAGCGCTGGCATAAGTGCATTATGTCTGAGGAAAATTACTTTGAAGGGGATAAAATGCATATTGATGAATAAACAAATATTTTTCGAAATAATTAAAAATTCACCTTTTCTTTTGAACAGACCTCGTATATTTGATTGATTATTATTTACCTTTAGATGTAAGATAAAAAAAAACAAGGAGTACAAAAATTTAATTGTTTTATAAACAATTTAGTTTAAACCTTATCTTTTAGAAAATATTTCATTACAGAAAACAATCACAAATATAATTGTAAATATTTTTATATTAAACAATTTAGAGTTTATAGAAAAATTATTCAGTTAACCTTCTTTCTTTAATAATAAAATTAGAGTTAAATTTTTAACGCTATAACAGTTATCATAAATATCTAATTTTTCTATTATAAAACTAAAACTAAAATATATTGGACAGAATAAAACAATGAATTAATCTTAAACAAGTCGAAAATCATTTAATCGCATAAATCATAAAGTATTTCAAAAAAGTTCCGATAGAATTCTACTATACTTTATTTAAATAGCTTCTGGCAATGAAATTTCTATAATTTTTATCGATAAGCTTTTAAGCCTTTAGATAAGTTTATGTGGCAGAAAATATTTATTATGCAGCAAAACAAAACAAAAATTGATTTGCTTAGATAAAACAAAATCAAATTATATCAAGTAATATTTAGCCAAGTTATACTATGGCATAGTCTTTTTACAAGAAAAAAAAGGGGGAGCTTTAAAGGACTCATTAAATTTGGATATTCTTTGCTATAGCAGATGATGCTAGATTGTAAATATTTTGAATATATTCCTAGGCTAAGTTTATATCTGATGGGTAGTGATATCATATGAATATAAATTTCTTGAAATTTAGAAGTAATTCGCCTAAGTTACTAAACAAAAGAAAACACAATTTGAATTTCATTGAATAGAAAACGATATTTCTGTTTTTTTTTGTATGCTCTTTTTTATCCATCTGGGTTGGTTAATTTTTTTTGGAATTAAAGAACACATACAGAAAATTATGAGTTCTCAATTTGATAAATTATTAAAAATAAAATTTTTATAATAACTGAAGTGAGTTTTATGCTTGAGCTGGTTTTTTCTTAAAATTTATAATTTTTGATAAAAATAATCAAAGAAAATTAGTTTTTGGTATGATAAATGTTCTTCTTTAATTTTTAATTGCTTGGTAAAGATATTCACAGCGTTTAATTTTCAAAATAATAATAACAATAATAAAAGTCATTTGGAAAACTTAAGCAGGATTATTAAATTGTTTGTGCACATTTTTCAAATTGGTTTCTTTATTTATTTCTTTTGTATAAAATATGCAATTGTTTCATTTGTTCCACACCCCTTTGTACTTTTTGCATTCTTTGCATACTAAAAAAGGGATGACTCAATTGACTTCTAATCGAATTTGATTGCTGCAGTTTCTAGTTATAAATAATTTTTTTTCTCTATTTTAACTTTATATTTTGTTTTAAATATCATATTTAGTAGCAATTTTATCTTGAAATGATAAAAATTTCAATTGAAATTGTTACGAACATAAAAGCCTAATGAATAGTTGAGCTATATAAGTTGTAAAATAATTTCCTACTTGAAATTTAAATTAAATATGTAAAAATCTGAACACTGTCATAAGAAAAAAGAATTTTTTTTATTAATTTTGATAAATGGAAATTTTTTAGCCTATAGCTAAATAGTATAACTCCAGGCTAAATTTAATTAAAACCCTTAACTATATCAACTATTCTTTTGATTTATTAACATTTATTTAGTGATAATTCAGTTAAATATAGCAGCAATGATTTATATTATAGTAGGAAAAGTAAGGATAAATTATTAGACAAGCAAGGTATACTCGATCTCTGTTAAGTTCAAATTAAAAAAAAATATTTTTTAGTCTTAAGGTCAGTTTTATCGATGAAAAAGTCATTAAAATTTGTTCTAAAATATCTAGATCATTTTAAATAGTTGGCCACATTGTGTGAATATTAAACTCTTCTCTAGAGTTGATATTATGGTGGCAGACATTATTTTTGACACAAAAAATATTAAGGATAACTCTGTGGTAATGTACAAGCGAATCGTTTTTAAAAGCGAATAACGTTGGCTAAATCTATGGACTTAAGTCAGGATTCATTTCTAAGAACAAGAATATCCTGGTGATATTCTGAATTACAAGGTTTACCTAAAATTAAAGTGTAGCACACTCATTTTTAAAAACTTAAAATAAAAAACACCTAACACGCACCAGAAACATTTTTACTTCAGTATAACTTTGTTGAATGATTATAGTAAAAATGTTTTCAGAATTTGTATTTACATATCAGGACAAAAAGCTTGAGTTTTTTTGTTTTCCAGGTGCTTAATAATTTATTGCTACTACTTTATACTCGTCATATTTGATGATTTACTTTACTAAATTTTTATATTATTATCAACAAAAATTTTTTTCGCTTTTAAAACTTCAAAAAACATATCAAAAACAAAAAATGTCATGAAAACATTTAAAATTGAGCTAATATCTAGCTGAAATATTTAAATACTCTTGAAATGTACAAAAAAACAAAAATTATCAAGTTTTCTGCTAATTCTAAGTTTACTGAAAAAGGATTTCAAAATGTTTTTTTTTAGAATATAAAAACTATACTCGAGAAAATCAATCTTTTCAGTTTGAATATCGCTCAAGCCTGCCTGTTTTGTATGCAAGAAAATGAAAGCATTTGATTACTTAATTTTACTATCACTAGTATGCTTAAGTCCTTCCTTAATTCCTTCCAGGAAGTTCTGAAAAGGTATCTAGCCATTTGAAATCAAAAGCTGTAAAATTATCAAAAGATATTAGCATTATTTGGCGTTTTTTTTAGCGACTTATACGTATAGTAGGTAAAGCAATAAAACAAAACTCAACATTTTCAGAATTTACACCTAAATAATTAAACAAAATCAAAAAAGTACCTGAGTATATTAAGCAAAAATTCAAAGTATATAATCTAAATATTAGATAAGCTTCAAAATAGTAAGATTTGCTTTTCTAGTTTTTTTTTTGTTCTTTTTAAACAAAACAGACAAATATATCAAACTTTTTATTTAAATAACAAATATTTATTCGCTTAGCAGGTGAAGATTACCCACATGATTACTTTAAAGATATCTACCGGTGTCAATAGATTATTTAAAGTGTTTACAATTATTATGACATTATTGAAAACTATTATAACTATCTTTAAATTGGTTTTAGTTTATCAGATGTTTTTTTTTTGTGCAAACTGAATGCCCTTCAAAAGTTAAAACAGGAATAAATAAAAGTTAAATTTACTGTTTACTTTATGATTTGATTGAATAAAATATATTTACTTGCCTAACTAAGGGTTAAAATTATTGAAACTCTGATTTTCAATTGAGATGTAAACAAATTCAAGTACCGCATGAATAAATCAAAGTGAAAAATTTCTGCATCAAATAAAATTTACCACTTGAAAGATGATCCATAAACAAGAAGTCTAAGTTTGTTTGAACCTAAACTAAAATTTAATTAATTACCCGGACCAAAATAATCATCATAAAATTTTGTTATTGTTTTTAGGGTGAAATATATCCAAGTTTTTCAAGGGTAGTTTTAAAGCTTATGGAAAATTTTTCTATATATCAGTCTAACTTTTGGAAATGAATTAAATTTTTATATGTGTTTGGTGATATTTTGAAGGAATTAATGCTTCCTACTTTCAAAATTTTCAAAAATTTGTTTAATTGGTGATGAAAGCTAAACAAATAACTCTAAAAATTTAAAAAATACCTAAAGGGAGTTTGAAAATTTCAATATTTTATTTGCTCAGCATAAAAGTGAAAAACCTGTTAAAAGGCTTGCGTTCTTTTTTTTAAAAAAAGGGACATAGTTTATTTTAACAATGACTGCACACATAAATTCATTACATAAGAATAACATTTAGGCTTATCGTCCATCTATTATTATAGGAACGAACACAAATGTTGAAAGGACAACTATTAACTTAAACGTTTTGAAAGGGATTAAGAAACTGACTTTTACAAAATTTATTACAACATATTTGTATTCCTGCTATGTTATGTATCTTGAATTATATGCTTAAAAGATTTCAGGTAGATTAAGCAGCTGACAATAATTCCGGTTGAAGAGAGATTAGCCGAAAAAATGGAAATTCAAGGTTTATTGTCTGCTAATAAGGATATAATAAAAAGAAAAATTTATAGTTAACGGATGTGATTAATTTTATTATCCGATGGTTATCATCGTGTGAAATGAAATGTTTAATAAGGAAAGAAAATAAAAATACGGATACTTGTTGAGTATTTAGGTGACAAATTTACAATTTAACAAAAATAAATTTACAGAAAAATAAATAAAATACAAAATTCTAAAGGAAAAAGTCAATGTTGCTATTTATATACGCTAACTTATATATAAAAACTATTGATAAGAATATCCCTTTGACCTGGTTTAAGACTTTAAGTAAAGAAAGAGTAGGTCTATTTGCAATGTTTTGACAATTTTTTTATTTAAAATTTGAAAAAAAAAATGAAATAATAATATAAAAATTTTTGAAAAAAGTTTAAATTGAATCAGCTGTAAATTGTAATGTTATGTTATTACTTGACAGATTTACTGCTAACGAAATTATGGAAAGATTAATTTAGGATTTTGATAATCACTGGATTAGAAAACCTTGAATTGAATTTATCAGATTACTTTTTTAGGCAAATTTGGCCTTTTCATCCTTTGTCCACTAAGAAATCGGTTGATGTGCTCGCCTGAGAAATTGGTAGACAAACTTCACCAGTTCCTTCTTTGGGTATACAAAAGGCAATATTTTGATAGTTTAATGCACACCATATCCTGTTGTTACTACAATGTTTCAATATTTTGTACCTTTTGACTACCTTAGGTACAAAGAATGAAAAAGAAATAAATAAAAATTATGTTAAAGAAATAAAAATATATTTTGTTACAATACTGCTTCTTATTTCAATTTATTTTTCAAAAGGAATTATCAGACTATTTACACCATATTTTACTATGCACACAATATGCAGTATTAATATAATATTAAAATGTACACAAAAGTCAAATTTCTATAAATCCAAAGTGGTACAATAAGTGACATAAAAAATTAGGAAGTATAATCTTTATATATTAAGCTCGTTTGTAGGATTTTTAGGCCTCATAGATTGTGAAATTGGTTATAGAATGATGTCAAATTATTTCTTCAGATATTTTTAGATAAGATTCAAAGTATATAAAAAAAATATTGCAATAAAGTAAAAGGAAGAACCCGTTTAAAAGTAGCCAAAAACCATAACCACCTTTACTTCAAGTTATTCAAAAGTATAATTTTTACTTATGTTTAAGCATTTTTCGGTTTCTATGATTTCATGACATTTTGGAATTTTTTTATTTTATTTTTGAAGCTTTTATTAATTCTCATTAGGCAGAAAATAATTCGAACTCAGTAATTCAGCTCTGTATTAGCGAAATAAAAACAAATATTTGTGAAAACTGAGAAAGAAAATAAAAAAAAAAAATTTTAATTCAAACTGTAAGATGTGAGACCAGAAGAGTTAAACTCCTCTCAATTCTGTTGCCTTATTAATGGTCAAATTGTAATTAAACCAAAGCATCTAAGATGCCTAAGAAAATTTAGTGCTTGTAATAATATCTTTCGTCATTGCAAAAAACTATTTATGCTACTGTTTCTCATGATCATATATTTTTTATTTAGAATTTCTTCTATTGCTACTTTCAGTTCAATTTATTTCATTTTTGAACTATTTTTATGTCAAAACTCTAAATAAAAATAATGAGAATAAAAAAAGTTTGGAATAAATTTAGTGAAACAATTACCCCAATGAGTGTATAGCAAAGTAATTAATGTTTCAAAGAGTCCAATAAATATGGTATAAATCATAGTGAGCTGTGTGCTCAAGGAAGAAAGCAGAAAGTACAAAATTTTATTAAAATATTAAAATTTCTGACATCATAAAGCAATCCTTTATTGCAATTTCTTTTCAAAATTTTTGGTTTAAAAACGAAAAACAAAACAGCAGATTAAAGCTTCGTCAGTTCAAATGCGAATACATTACAACCAAAAACTAGCTAAATTTCACTTGTCATATTTATGGCAGAGTACCTGAATTTATCTAAAATTTTACTAAAAGTCTACAAACCTTATCTTAAATATTTCGGAGTACATTGCTGAAAAACTTCAAAACAACAAAAGAAAAAAAGATAAAAAGTTCCATTTAGGTGTAATTTAAAAATGAAATTTACAAAAAAATATTTCTCATAGCTTTTATTTTATAAAGAAAAAATAAACACCTACAGAATCCTTAAAACTTTAAAACTCAGGCTCTCTAAGGCAATGACCTATTAAATAAATTTATTAAATTCTTAGAAATATGAAATATTTTCTTGAAAAAATACAAAGAAAACAAACATAAAACAAGATTTACCCAAATCCGCTGCTTTTCTTAGTAGGTAAATACATCAAATTTTTTTTTTTTCATATTTGTTATTTCTGAGGTGTGAATGGACTTTACTAAGGGGCGTTTATTGCGCAGATAACAACCCTAAATATATTAAATAGAAAAATAAAAAAAGGTAAATTATATCCAATTCCTAGATGAGACTTGGTATAGCCAAGGCGCAAGACGTGTTTATTTTGATTATATTTCTGTAAAATATTTTATACAAGTATTTGTATCCAGAATAAATAAGTTATATACTAGATAAGGGGAAATACTAATACTATGATATGTCATAGGATATTTTGCAGACGCCCTACGTTTTTATTTTTGCAAATTAGTTAAATTCAGTCGGTAATTTAGTTATTCTTGTACTGTTGAAGGTAATAGAAGTTCTTTCTAAATTAAAAATAAAATTTGCTTCTATTAACTAATTAATTTTTATATGATCTTAAGGATTTGAAACTTATTTTTATTGTAGTTTTTAGCTTATGTAATTTTTTTAGACTTATTAAACAATTTTGTTTAAGGAGATTTCATACTACCAAAAAATAATAGAGGAAATTTACTAATGGTTTTATTACCTGAGCCAAAATTTAAGCTAATTCTCAAAACAAGTTACACAATCTGACAGTTAAGTCTGATGTATTAAGTTAAGTTTTCATAAAAATTTTATACACAACACATTAGTCAATAAGTTCAGAGGTTGATATACACACTAATGGTATTAGCATGCTCGCAGGGCTCTATTCATATTGACTACAATAAGAAAGTAAAAGCCATTAACAGTTACCATTGCATTAGATTGCAATATCGCAAAATAGAAGAAATTGCAAATAAAATAGTCTAATTTAAAAAAAAGAAGAAAAATACTGTATTACTAAGACAATGAACCGTATGACAAGTCCTTCAAAACAAATTGATAATCAAATCTCAGCCCACGTTAAATACTGTTTGTTAACAGATGAAAAATAAAAAAAAATGCTCTAAGGAAAGAGATTTAGTTCAATCGTCAATTAAATTCGGATTAATTTTATTTGTCATAAAAATAAATTTGGTTACGCGGCTAGTACAGAAAAGTACAAAAAGCAAAAGAGCAAAGGTTTGGAGGAATAAGTCACACATTAAAGAAGATTTTGTTCATCAATAAAGTCAAATTTTATGTGACCTTATTGATGGATATTAGTTCATTAGTGTTGTTCTTATTTAAGGAGAAACTTGACCTATTTCAAATCATTTTCAACAGTTAGTATGCGACTTTTGTAAACTTTTTCCAGTCTGCAGATGACTTCTTTAATCCTAAGAGATGGGATCTGTATTTTACAGATCTTAAGCCACATTTTTAGTTTAAAATGATTCTTTCATGTATTTTTCATAAAAATATGACAAGTTACTAGGTTCGTACACAAATTTTTAGAATAATGCTGATGCAAGACTCCAATTAAAAAAACAATTTTGGGCTAAAAAATGAAACTCCATGACAAAGTAAAGCACAAGTTTTCTGGAAATCAAAGTTAAAATTCTCAAACATTTTTGAAAAAGTGGCCAAGTTCTAATGACCCCAAATTTTGGAATTTTTATCGAAGCCTTTACAAGAGTAGAAAAAAGCTTTTCGCTATAATTACCTAAAAATATATTGAAAATGGTGAATTGGATTTAAGAATCTAACTTCTACGCTAATACTTTTTTATTGTTACGCATTAGAATTATCTTGTTTCTAGATTGGTAGATATATAAATGAAGAATTTTGATTAAAAGAAAACAATTAAAAATCTACAATTTACCTAAGTTAGCATATTTTCTTCACAGGCTTAGATAGCTTAAAATCCTTAAAATAAGCTTTAGATGGAAAAGGAAATGAAATTCTGGATTTAACTTTAAGCAGAAAGTTAAAAAAAACTGAATTTTTTTCAAAATTAAAAAACTGTAACCTAATACAAAATTTTCTTAATATCTCTTGTAGTCAATTTTTTGTAGCTGCCTTTCTTTAGAACAAGAAAAATGACTGGGATGTTGAAGAAGCAAATCATGTAGTAAATTTCATATTGGTTAAAATTTTAAAGCTCTGAAGAAAGAAAACAACTTTCTTCTTTCTTTTGAAAAGGAAATATACTTAGCATAACATCCATATATGCGAAAAACATATGAAATATATATATATATATGTGTGCCTTAGATAAAAGTCTCTAATGGTGTATGTTGACAATATTTTTCAAGTTTGTAAACGAAAATAATATTTCTACATATCCTGACAATGATATCAATGAGAATACATGTAAAATTATTCAGTTCACTGATTTATTTCGTCCAGCATCCCAAAGAATTTCCTTGAATAAATAACATAGTGAACATTTTTCAAAAGAAATGTTAAATAACTTAAATTAAATATCAGAATATGCACCAATAAATAATTAAAATGCTTGGAAAAAAATCAATTTTTTGAAGTTAAAAATTCAAATATATCAAAATCTTTTCTTTGAATAAACAATAAAAAAAAATTGATACTTTTCTTAGTAAGAGACACAATTGGAGTAGCAATATCAACTGTTTTTGAAAGAAGTACAAAAAACAAACCCTTACCAATTGAAGAAAACTTTTGTAAATAGAGAAAATTTGTTATTTTGTCGATTGGTAAGATCAGAGGTCATCATTCTGGATTTTATTGATTATTTTTAAATTTTTTTTATTGCATGATTCCTGGAATCAGTAAAAAATATTTTTGAGATGATAAAGATTTAATGTCCCTCTTTTTCTTTTCGGTTCAACATACTAAATCAAAGAAAAGTAAAATATAATCCACAAAATATTAAATACCTGACCAACACAATAGTTTTAAAAGACTCCTTTAACTCCCTCCGTAAAAGTGTTTCCATTAAAAATACTGAGCGAGCTCTTAACTTTGTGAAAAATGTGCAAATTTTGCCTCCAATCTCAAGATCATAGCTTTGAGAATATACTAAAAGTTGCGCTAAAACTCCACTTAATTATCTTGATTTAAAATCATTGAATTATTTGAATAGTCATTGGCACATTTTCAAACTTGAATGTCAGATTCTTATGAAACTAATAAGTTACTTATACAATGGAAGCCCTTTGGGAATCGGCAGTTGCGTCAGTGACGGAATTAGTTTTCTTGAATTGGATTGATATTGATGGCTTTCTCGTGAGATCCCCTTTCTACATTAAATTCGTATTACGAGTTATACCAAAATATTTTGTCATCTCAGCAAATATTAGTATATTAGGGAATAATAGCTGTGTACCATAGCATATTCTACATGGTTGCAAACATAGTTGATTCTATATGCTTATGTCTGTCTTTGCTCTAGTTTTTTTCTAACGGTTCTAAATCTTTAAAACTTAACTCCAGAAACACTTAAAATTTTTGAAATGATTGTAATTCTCTCAGTTTCACATATAAATGTTGAATGTTTCTAATTAATTTCTATAAAAGGCTATGTATTATCTCAAGAACCCAGAAACCTTGCACCTGCAACCCAAAATTCTGTAATCCAATTATACCGAGTTATGCATGTCTTTAATTGAGGCAGTTCTCTTATATAACAGTGTGGTTTGTGTCATTAATTTATCTAATACGCAATTTGTTAATCATCACTTGCTTTTAGACTTGTATTTGGACAAAAACTGCACAATAACCAGATAAAAAATTATTACTTTTATTAAAAATCCAAGATCGCTTTTCCCTCGACCGGCACAATGAGCTGTCAAAACAATACTAATAGGCTTATTGCACTAAACACTTTGATAAAAAGTCAAATGGTACTATGGTATCGTGGAATACTGATTTCTAAGCACAGGAAGTTTATTTTACAAACTATGGATGCTTTTCGATCATATACCAAGTATCAAGCAAGACACTTTCCAGTGAAGCACAAAAGAAAAATTAGCTTTGCAATGTTGCTGATACTGTTATGCCAACTTTGAATTTGAATTTTCAAACAAAAGAGTTACTTATATGTTGACCTGGAAAAAATATTTTAAAAATTAATTAATTCAAATATCCCAAAGAAAGCGATGTAAAAAGTAATATTATATAGAATATTTACTAAAAGTAAGGCATTAAAATAGGCCAGGGATATTGAATATTCTGATATATTATTTTTAGTCATAAAACTTAATTCACGCCAACGTTAAACATGTATTTTATTTATGAATATATCTAAATATACTCCTATCCCCCGATTTACACGGTACTTTTTTTACACGATTTCGCTTTAACACGTTTTTTTTGATAGTCTTATCCTCCGATTTACACGGTAATTTTTGCTATTACACGGTTTGAAGTGTAAAGGCAAAATTAAAAAGGGTACAAAAAAAATTTATATGGTTACTGGCGACAATCAAAAATTCCGCGACAAAAAGGAGCCAACAATCCTCCTTTGTGTGATGTATATTTCATCAGGTAGGTCAGGAAGAAAAGATTAATTCCTTATAATAGTGACGATAGCGATTGAACTTTTATATTAATTTTCATTAACTTCGTATTTAATGTTTTTTGTTTTTCAATTTTATTTTATTCTTATTTCACGTTAAAATAAATGAATTAAATTTTTAAAAACCTGACTGAACTATGCTTAATTTAGGTTTCTTTTCGATTTACACGGTTTTTAGTACAAAAAATATGATTTCGATTTACAAGATATTTTAGGGAACCGATCTATCGTGTAAATCGGGGGACAGGTGTATAATCCTAATCTAATAACCTAAAATTTTATTTTATAACCTAATTTCATTATTTGAGCCGCTCAGTGCACAAATCGACTAACTCCATTTTTTGAAAATTATTAATCTTTAATTTCAAAGCACTTGATTGCCTCCAAACTGTACATATTCAAAACAAATTTCTCTAGTAATAAGTACTAATACCACTAAATGACAAAATCGTATTTTTGAATTTTTAATTTAAGAACAATTTAAAAAAATATATATACTATTTCATTATTCTTCTCGACTTTTTGTTATATGGAGTAAATTGATTTGTGCACTGAACGACTCATTTAAAGATTTTATAATGGTTCCAAAAATATAACCAATATTATCATAAACTAAGTCTAAGAATTTCAGATGCTTCTTTATTTTAGTTAAAAGCTTTTTGAAAGATCTAAAAAATTCTTATGAATATTTTAAATTATTAAATAGCGTTTATTAAGAAGACTGGCGTAGATAGCTTTTTGCAATGGTGGGGATATGATTATTTTTTGTCAACTTTTGTAGCAGTCATTGCTTTTATTGTTTAAATATTACTAACATATTACTAGCCAAGGGACTGACTCTATCTACGCCACTGATTAAGAAAAATATATGCCTGCATTTTCAGAAAAAGTGTTTTTAGTTGATAAAAAAGAAAACTAAATTTGAAAAAGTCAGTTTTAAAATATTTTATTGCTAGATAATAAAATCAAGTTAAACGAACGATTTTTGTAATTAAGGTTGTTCAACTGAAACCAAATGAAGTTTACTCGATTAAACACCAAACAAAAAACAACAAAAACAAAAACCATTTAAGGGTACTTGAAAAGCCATAAAAGTATATTTTTATATAACCTTTGACATAAAATCCTTTCTTTTTTCTTTTTAGCTACTAAGGAAAAATGCTTGACATGAGTGGTGTGAGCTTAAATAAAATTAAGTTTTCTTTTATTAGTTTAAATACGGAAAAGCTTAGTAAAGTTCCAATAAGTAACCAGGAATAATTTTAATATATATGCACTTAATACAGGGTAAGTGAGAGTAAACAAAATAACTAATAAAAATTTTATTAAAATGATTAAAATTAATTTAAAAGATAAACTTTAGAATTTTCTGTTATTCCTTACTGATTGTCATCTACAAGTATATAGCCAAGACATTAAAGTACATAGAATGGAAATAAATAGAAAAGCTTAAGTAAAATAAAAATGTTTTATTAGTATTAAAGACGATAAATTCTTTTTCAGTTGATGAACATTTGACTTATCTGAAAAATAGTTTATATACTCATGTACTTTATTATATATCTAAGAATATAAAAATTTTGTGTCAACAAATACAAGCGAATCAAGTATGGATAATATATCCCTTAAAATCATGCTAAGCATTTTATTGCAGTAAAAGCTTTAGTAGAATTTTGTAGTCCAATCAAAATAACGGAGAGGCGGAGTTTTTTGTTTTTATTACTAAATTCTATAGTCTAAACATGTTGGATAAAAATACTACAGATTTCATTCCAGATCAGGAAAATATAATTCTAATAAGAAAATAAAAACTAAAAAAGCTAAAACATAAAATAAATAATAAAATTTATATTATGGAGAATAAATATATATTATTTAAATATATAAAATATATATTTAAGCTTAATGCGCGCGCAATCATCAACAAATCAAATCTTGTCCAGTTAACTGTAGAAAAGTAGGCGAATACAACCCTCTAATATATATAAAATTCCGATAGTAAAACGATTTAAAGACGAATTAGCCCCAACAAACAGTAATTTTATTCGCTTAAATCACTTAAGCAACCCTCTACTAATACAATATAAATATATATTATATAATTCAATACAAATAAATATCTATACACATAGAAAATCTACTATATTTATTATAGAGTATAGCCAGACATTTAATTTGATAGTTTCTAATATAAATGCAACTAAAAGACCAACCCGGACAATTACCTTTACAAACAAATCTAATTTTATAATCTTTAAAGAAGAAGAATAATAACTATAAAAGTATATACAAAGTACAAAAAAAAGCTAAATAGGATATGAAACCACCCCCATATTTGCAAAGCATAAGGTTAATTGTGCAAATTTTATTTTATTTACCTCAAAGGATCGAAATACGATTTGTTCTTTTTGATGCAATCAAATTTATATACACTACTAAATATAATAGGGGTTTTAAAATATGATGGTATTAGTTAGATATGACCAAAAATAGTCCTATATATACATTAATATATAAAAATGGGTTGGATATACAAGTTGGCTATGTATAGCATGCGTTGTGTATGACTTTGAGATATCAGATGAGAATTCAGTTGCGCGAGAACTATCGGGTTGATAAGACTGGTATTGTAAAAGTTGTTAGTAAAATTATATAGGATCGTATTATGAAATAAATTTTTTTTTGTGCATTTTTAATATCAACAACGAAAAAAATAAGAAATCTAATGATCCTTTATATATGTATTATCCTTAATTATATTATATAGTTATCAGTAGATTCATTAAAATATATTTTAGAACTGTTTAGTTTCTGCTATTACTGATTACAGGTGAATACCTTTTGTTGACAACATTTGTGACATGTGAATATTAATGCAGGTGGTAAATTAACACCTTGTCCTGGCTTCCGTGAATTTTTTTTTCTTTTCTTATATTTTTAATTGTAACATATTTATGTATAAAAATAAATGATTTTATTAATTTCAATTATTTTATTTTAATTATAATAAATTGAACTAATCATCTGTGCATAATATAATTAAGAATGCTTAATCCAAGCGTATCAAGTGTGAACAATACTAACTGATAAGTTCGGTTTAGCTTATCGTTTTCGTGTTTCGTTTTGCTTTGTATGATTTGTTATTGTTTTTTTTTTTTGTTTGTTTTTATTTTTCCTTTTGATTCTTAAAGTTATTAATTAAGTATGGTCGATTTTAAATACGATAATAAGCTGTGACAATAATAATCAAGATTTTAATCTTGAAACATTAGAAAAATTGCATGTTACATTCTATGTAACAGAAAAAAAAAAAATAAGTAAATAATATCAAATGAGTGGAATGGATTTTCAAAGTGCTATGGAAACCTTTGCTGAAGCTTGGGTTGCTGCTAATACTGGCCAACAAGTAAGTTAATTATTTTGTTATTTATTTATTTTTTCCTTGTAAATTTTAGTTTTAATCATTAAAAAATTTCAAATTATAATTTTGATGTCGTTAAATCGTTGTAAAATTTATATTTTTTCTTGTTTATGGTAATTTTACATAGGAGAAAATATATTTTAATGATTTCAATCAGCACTTGTTATCCTTGTTTGATTAATTTAACTTTTTGGCATTTCTTTATAATGATAAATGCTTTTATTCCTTTTCATAAATCAAAAACGTATTAACTATGTATGTATGTTTTTTGAATTTTAAGCCAAATATGGTCTTCTGGGGTCGATATGTATTATTATTTATGTAGATACATCAAACGATTTCCTAAATGCACCCTACACCGGCTCTTTTCAGATTCCCGATCTAAACAAAAAAATGTTTAAAATCTAAAGGGAACAGGAAATGAAAAATGTCAAAGTACACAGATCAAAACTAGCATCTCAGCAAACTCTGACTTTTTAAGGCAACCTAGGAAGATAAGACGAGTACTTAGGTCCTTATACAAGGTCCAGTAAGTATACAAATTTTATTTTACCCATAAGAGAGAGTGATACATCGATATCACTGGTGTAGCTCAATTTAAATATGAATACCTGGCACTACTCTTCAGAATGAACCAATCTAGCAGAAGACGGGTCTTGGGGTCAAGACAAGCACTCTCTTAATGATGGCTGCTATAAGCAGCAATTCTAAAGGATGCTTGATCTTTATGTTTGCAAAAAAATTATTTCATAGCATTCATTGAATGCTTACTGTCCAGCTTATTTATTTCATTTGGAAGAACATTCTCTGTAACCATAACTCTATTTCTGAAATTATCCATAATACAAGTGTGTCTCTGCCCAAGCAATCACCACCTCCTCTCAGTCTTGTATATTCTTCGCTTGTTATTAAAACATAAAAAAATATACAATTTACTGTTCTGCCTGCATAATATGCTAGCACATTTTCCAAAGCCTTGTGTGTAAAATATCTCATTATTAAAAAAAATGCTTTGACATTCTTTGGAATCTAAGGACTCAAGAGAAAACTAGAAAACTTCCGTCACTTTGACTCAATAGGTCTGCTGTCGAAAAGATTGTCAACTCTTCTTCAGTTATCTGTCGCCAACATAAGAGGAAAATGTTAACTTTAGGAAGCTCATGGAAATAATATGGGATCTTGGTACTGGCTCTTCATCCTAGAAGTGTTCTTCAGAAAGAATACTCAATTTAAGGATTGCCTCAACTATACCATCCAATGATAACAAAAGTAAATCCTGAAAAAAACTTACATGTTGCAAACGTGATTTCTGGGCTTAGAACTGTGTGCTAAAATAAGTTTAGGTGACGTCCTTAAAATATTTTACTACTCTTCTTAAATGTAAGTAATTCAAAATAAAAAAGACATAATCTGAAATTATTCCCTGGTTTCAAAAAGTTTGTCACGAGGTAGTTTTAGTCATATTTTACTTTTTACAAATGTATTAGTATTTATTATATGGATGTATTGAGTATTAATGTTTAATGTGATCTAATGATCCTGACATCCTTTTTGATATTATACTTTAGAAAAGCTAAATTTCCTGATATATATCTGATCGAAATCAATAATCGCTCAAAAAACAAAGTGGAGTAAACAAAATTAGCGTAGCTTTATTCATTAGTTTAAAAAACTATGTATTAATCAGTAATCAACTTCGTCACATTAATTTGAATTTTAAATTTTGTCCATCAATTTCCATTTCTCTTGCCAATTAAAGGTAAGATTTACCATGAAATTTCATTATTTTATTTATTTTCTTATTCATCTAATTGCCGTGAATTTATTATTATTAAAAACGAGTGCACTATGATAGAATTTCAAATATGCAAGGGTAAGATAACTTACAAAATTTAGAAAACCCTTGCCTAGGATAACAACCTTGAAATCTACTAAGCTGTATAGTTCCCTTATTTTTTCATAACGTCAAAATAATATAAAGCTTTTTTTGTTGATCACGCTATCATTCATGCTTTAACAAATTGGTCGATGGTGTTTTTCTTTTCAATTTCCATTTCATGTCATTATACTTTTCAGCATGTTTAATAATCAAAGCACATCTATTGTTTTGTTTTCATTCAAAGTTATCTGTGTATTTTTGGGTCTTTTTTTCACCAAATACTCAAGATGACAATTTTTTAATAAGTTGGTAATTCAGGAATTGTAACCGAGAACTTCCACAGTTTAATATTTGGTTGCCCTTTGTCACTGCTTACTATCTTGGTTAATCAATTTTCTTAAAAATTTTGCTCCATATCTAAGAGTATTTTGGTTTTAAATCAAATCTTCGTAACTATAAGTATAGTATTATTCACATTAAAAGCAAAACAACATTAAAAATAATTTTCTTAATGTTCGGAAACTATATTTCTGGTTAAAGCCTGTTTTAGACGACAACTACTACTGACACATTTTATGTACTTGTAGTACTCTATAGATGCTATAAAATTTATAAGTTCTACAAACCAAATGACATACTTAAAACGTTTCCTTCTGCTAGAGCGTAAAGGTTTTTTTAGATGAAATTTGTGAGACAACTAGAGACAATGTTTTGATGTCTTTAAAATGACAGTGATGCCTAAGTTGCACCTCTCTATTTTTTGAATGATATATTTGAGTACTGTAAGAGTGCCTTTAAAGTGCGTAGAATATTCCAAGTAACTTTTACAAGCAAAATATTCCTACTTTAGAAATACAGAATAGAGAAAAAAGATCATGCTACGTACAATGTTATTTTTTGTTCTTAAAACCACTTAGCAAGTTACAATGAGCTCAGTTCAAGATATTGTATAAAATATTTGTCGAAAATACTTTAAAAATAGTGCTTAAAAACTAAAGCTATTGAATACTATTTTCGCAAGTGATGACTCTTTCTACAAAACAAATAAAAAGGGATAGAAGGATATGACCAATTTTATACAATAGATATCAAACTTAACTTTAAAAAAAATAATACTTCTTTTCATCACAGTACAGTAAAAATAACAACAAGAAAAATACTAAAAAGAAAAACATATATATATATATATATATATATTGTCAAATTTAATACTCTTTGTACTAAATTTTCAAATACTAATGGCGCTCCAACGACTATAGTCGGCTTATATTCGTTAATCACTGACATCTAACAATAATAAATTTTCCTTAAAAGATTATTCGTCTTTGACTAGAAATTGACTCATCAGACAAAAAAATTGAAAAAAAATTAAAATAATTATAATTAATTTCTTTGAAAGGTAATTTCCAATAGCAATTCATATGGTATATAAAAATATTTTATGCAGTTTCGAAATTCAGTAGCCAGCTGATCCGAATTTAATGTCCCACATCACTGATTTAAAGTTAAAGCCATCTCCTATAGACGGTAATTTTTATAGCTATTGATGTTGACACCATAGCATGCTAACCTATTCATCATAAATTAGACTTAAGACATAATCTACCAAAAATTTCTTAAAACTAAATAAGAAAAACAAAAACAAAACAAACTACAAAAAAAGAAAAGAAAACGTGAAAATCCGTTTGTGATGAAGCGGTTATCAAATTCAAGAATATAAGAGTCTAATGTCCGCCCAGCTAAGAGTAATCATATAAACCAAGACGAATAACAAAAAGTTCACGAAATAGAGGAAATCCAGAACAAGAAATAATAAAAACAACAAAAAATAACTAAAAATTAATCCGAAAATAAATATAATCTGAGATTAAGTGAATTTTTTTTCCCTGTGTCTTTTCATATCAAACACTGAATGAATTCCGTAATCCTCTAAGCGTGCAACATTTTTAACAGAATAAGCACCTGAGTCTGTGCGGACGATGAATAGAGTTATGGCCGAGGTCTTAATCCGTATGAAAAATACAACCAAAGTAAAAATGACTTCAGTTAAAACATCAACAAGTGAAAGGCAATATAAATATATATAAAAATATGCCTTCATGATTTTAGACTTTTTACAGATAAAACTTAAATTTCATACACACACACACAATCAAAATATGCATTTTTTGATGCCGCCTTAAGGGATGATTATTTGATTATTTTAAATATAAATTAAAAACTACAAAAAAAAAAAACAAGACAGAAACAAAACAACATTTTTTATATCCTTGCCTGTATTATGCATAATTTTAATATGTGTAGAGGATTTGTTTAAAAAAAAAACTATCACGTAATACAAATGCATATTAATTATATAAATCGGATTGGATTATTTTAATTTATAATGATTATATATACATTGGCGGCCACACATTCACATATTTATGCCATGAACTATAACGTTAATACGGGATTAAGACTGAACGCACAGTGGTTCCTCATTAATGCATGCTTATAGAGTTTTGTTAAGCTCACCCGTGAAGTTATTGGGGGATTAGAAACCTGAGAATTATATTTTTCATTTTAGATATATCCAGTTCAGTATAAGATTAGATTTCTTAGAATCAAGTTATACATATATATAGAGGAATTATAAAATTTTTTAAAAAAAATATTAATTGAAAAAAAGTAAAAAGTAAAATAACAAACTTTATATTCTATTGAAATTATTTTTTTTAATTTACTTGTAAATAATTTCAACGAAAATAACAAAAACAAATTGTGTGCTAATAATAATAAACAAAAATAATATTCTGAATATTCTGTTTAAATTAAGAGATAATTTTATCAGGTATGTAAACGAAATTAAATATGGCTTAAATATACTTTATATGAGAATAAGTATTGAATTTTTAAAGCTTTTATTATTTGCTTATTAGATTTATTAAGTTTTATAATACTCACGAATTACAAGTGGTCAAAATTCGACCTATAAATAATATATTAATCCCATTCTTAGTAAGTATGAATGCAGATAATAATAATAAAAAACATATGGTCACATCTTGAATATTTTATACGCATATTTAAAAACAAAACAAAAGACTTGTTAGTATACTCATCTATACTAGCATTAACAATTCATCTTTTAGAGGAATACCTACTCATACATATAATATGAAATTATGATAACAATTTTTACAATCTTTTGATTTGCAATAATTTTATATATGTATATTTCACAAATACATTTAAAAGTATCAAAATCTTTTGCGACAGCAAGAATGTGAATTCCATGGAATCTATCTAGAAAATAAAACTTTTTCAAAGAAATGGTGGGAGTGAATATGCGTAGACGTGCCATAAGTCCTGTCCCTAATGTCTTCGTAGATGGAAAAATAATTATGTACTCAATTAAAACTTAATACATAAAATTTTAATCAAAATGTCCACCCTTGGCTTCCACTCATTTCTTCAAACACCCTGGCCACGATTTTGATGGATAAATTCGCCGCTGTCTTAATCCAGCTTGCCTTCAATGCCACGATATTGCGGTGAAGTTTGGAACCGGCCATGTCCTCTAAAATATTTCACAAGTCGTAGAAGGCCAATCTTCGGCTGTAATGAACTCTGGAATATTGTCCCTCAGCCACTCTTAAATGGTTTTCACTTTGTGAATCTCGTTGGAAAATCCAATGCTCATTATTGAACATGGCTGAATTCAACGGCTTAACAGCTTCCTCCCAAATTTGCTTTTGGTAGTTCTTGGCGGTTGGATGTAAACAGGATTTTTTGGTATTCTTTTCCTGCGTATGTCTTCAAGAGCCGTCGAGAACCGTATTTCCCGAAGCTTGTCATTAAGCCGATGACCTGTCACCAATATTCATTTCCTCTTTAACAATACCAGACATAGTCCTCTTGGAGATTTTCATCTCACGCGTCATGATCTTTTGTTTTCGGAGTGAATTTCTAAGAATTTAATGATGCACTGCTTCAACGACATCTTTTGTTCGACTGGTCGAGGTATGCCACTTCTTGGTCGATTATCCATAGTTGAAGATTCGATGTATCCATAAATAGTACGATACACAAATTTCAGCGTGAATTTACGCGACTAGGGAAGCCTAAATATCTCCTTCGGTTCTTTCTTACGTTTGGTTAGCGCAATCACTGCAATATTGCTCTCTTTGACGCCCCACTCCATGTTACTTCTTTGAACGACAATTGACTAATGATGCTTTTCTGATAGCGCACGCTCTATTTAAGATTAACGTAGAGGAATTAAATGTCAAAAGACAGAACTTATGGCACGACTGCGTACATTAAAGAAACCCCTATAAAATACATTCTTCATGACATGGAATAACATGAGATATGACCTAATTCACTTCGGAGCCCAAATACCAAGCTCACACCACCAAGCATAGATTATGAAAGAAAGTGAATAGATATACTTATTTCTAGTTAATTCTATAAAAGATAAAGAACTTTAAATAACACTTTTTAAATTAAAATTTTAAGCTCATTGTAACTATATGAAATTAAAAGAAAAATTTCAGGTGCATAAAGGCATAAAAGTTTTGATCTAACTTTTAAAAAAATTATTTTGTGACTAATAATATTGAAAAATAAAACCTAAACTAAAGTGAATGTCTTGAAAAGCAATTAAAAGCAATACATCAGAAATAAAATCCGGATCATAATTTAAAAATTTTAATTTAAAAATAAATAAAACAAAATTTTACTAAATTTTAAATAATAGTTATCAGCGATCAATATAAAAACACATGCTCCGGACAACTCGTCATAAATGATGGATGATCAACACAGCCTAATATCAAGTTCGAATAAAAACATGCAATTCAGTAGCTGGGGATAAATTTTTTGTTCAAGTAAATACTACATAATCTCTAAAAAGGTAAAAATAGTTAAAAAACAAAGAAATAACCAAAACAAAAAAATTTGTTACGATGAGGTAGACGACATTAAAGTTGATTATCTTTAAACGTTAAATTGCAACCAAAGCCAGCATATGCTTTTATTACAGGACAGAAAGTTCTGAGGAAGAAAAAAAAATTAGTGACTAAGAGACTTGAGTGCTTGAAGCCTTCTCAATTAAAATTTTGATCGAATTCCTTATCTTAGCGTCCACACTAGCAGGAACATCAGATCGAATTATTGATCGATTAACGAAATTCATGTTTGATAATCAAAATTCTTGTATGATATTTTATTTTATTTTAGGAATATTAAATTTAAGTTCACTGATAATAAGTGTGAATTGAAAAACAAGGAAAACATGTTTTTTATTTCATTTAATGTAAGTAGTTTATTTTCTTTTTGTAAGTAAAATATTCCCTTTTATTGAAAAATTTAGTATTTCATGGCTGAAAGAATCATTTTTTTTTTGATTTTGACACAGAGCAAAATTTTTTTTGAGAATAATTTAAACAAAAAAGAATGACCAAATGGACTAAAAAGTGAAAGAGATATAAATTATGAATAGTTTTGTGAATATTGTTTTTCGATCGGCCAATATTCGAAATTTTATAAATAATTTTTTCTGATTTCAAGCATCTTGTGTAACAAAGAATGGTTCTTTGTTCCTCAATATATATATATATTGTACATATATGTACAATATATATATATTGAGTTATATCTTTACTTTAAGCTACAAGCATTACAGCTCTCTGAAAAATTAATCTTCCTTTATAAAAAAAGCGCCAATGTGTCTAGTGGACATAGATTTAGTTTTGAATTGCTTTTAAGCTTTAAAAATGTTGCTAATTTTTATGAAGTCTAAAAATGCGTAAATTGAATAATTTCCAACAGTTGATGGATCTGATACAGTACTTCCTGAATATTGAAAAATAAAAATCCTAACATTTTTCAGAAAAATATAACTTGGAAATAAGAGTTCTGCATTTTTTCAAGTAGGAATAATAACTATTGAAACTATTTTGGAATATGAGCCAAAGCAGGCGGAAAATTCATGTTTCGGTGGGAAGCCTCTTGTTATGTACTTGCTTAGTCTATCATTTTTAGTTTCACGAAATTATCTAAACTTGTCTGACTAATGATCTTGTAAGAAATATTTTCAAAGCTTTGTTTAATCTTTGAAAGAGCTGATATAATAAATTTCGTAATTTTGTTCATACGAATTATTTCCTTTAATACTTTGTCTGTTTGATAAGCATGTTGTAAGAAATTCAAAGGATTGGTATTATTCAATTTAACTTTATTATATGGTTTCTGAGTTTTGAAAAAAAAAGAAAATGATACATAGCTACACTAAATTGAGTTTCAGGACAGACTGACCAACCACCTTTAATTTAACTGAATTTGATAAATAAAATGTTGGTCAAATTTTTAAACAAATCAAAAATAAATACAATTTTTCTTACAAAACCCTCTTTTTCTTTGTTAGTATTCTCATTTAAAATACACATACATGATTTTTGTATAGACAATATAAGCATCAACAATCACCCCAAATCATTAGACAACAAAAATCAGCAATTTTTCCTAGCGACACTGTTAAAGAAAAAAAGCTATTAAACGTTTTATCATTTCCGGTTGGCAGTTGATCTACATTTTGTACAAAAAAAATTTTCCCCTACACCTTAAATTGCTTTTATACACCTGTCCACTATTCAACAGTCCTTTTAAACTTTTTCGCTTTCTGGAAATTTTTTATTTTTTCATTAAACTAAGGTCCTTAGAAATATACAAACACTTAAGAGTATAAAAGGAATAACTGTTGAAAATGTTTTCTATTTGTTTAAAAAAAATAGATTAGAAAAGAAAATATAATCTATAAATTTACGTGGATAAACCTTTCTTAAATTTTATTGTTTTATTTTTTATTATCTGAAATGTAATTTTCTTCAATTTCCTTTCAAATAATACGGAAATACATTGACGGATTATTTAACTGGTTGCTCACTAATTATGCCAAAATTATATCCAACAGACAAAAGTTCTAAAAGGATATTAAATTTGTTCACCCACAGTTAATATATGATCCTTGTTTTTTTGTTTTTTTTTATGAACTAGTAAAGGATATAGCAATATATAACATACGGGAAAATTAAGGGTGCAATTTTTTGAATTATCCATGTATGACATCAAACAGCCAATTCGAATAGGAAAAAAAGAAAGAAAAAAACATAAACAGACAAGAAAAAAAGTCACTTCCGAAATGAATTAGGCGGCCTTGTTTTGTCGACATAGACGCGCTTTGTCATTTGTAGCATGACTCCTCACGTTCGCCCCTTTTAATTTAGGGCAATTCGAGTGTGACAAATTATTTGTAAGAAAATGTGTTTTTTTTTCACATTTTTTGGGCAATGTAGTTACTCTCTCTGTTGATGGTTTTTTTGTTTTTCTTTCATTCAAAATCACTTAATAGTTTGATAGTATTTTATTCAAATGAGTTAAGATAATTGTCCTTTTTGGAGTTATTATCTTTTAAATAAAGGATTAGGGCATGATATGCTGATATACTCGTACTTGCATCCTTTTTGGCAAAAATGTAAATTTCGATTTTCAAATTATTAACCGGGTTTATTTTGTATTTTCTTCCAGTAATTGGGATAATGTTTTTATAGCTTGTAAATCACGCTGAAAAGTAAAGTTTGAAATTGGACTTATTTTTGATTTGAATTTTTCAAAATTTCAACCAGAAAATCAAAAATTTCAACAAAACATGAGACAAAAATGAGGTAAACTTAAGTTATTATTGATACCACGAGCTCTTTACCTTTTGAGTGGTTATTTAGGTGACTTAAACATTGAATTTCACTTGTTGTTTCTATCCACGTTAGTCTATAAGGTTTCTACAACAAAATGATCCCAGCAGAGGGATCCATAATCACCCTTTCTCTAGCTCTTGCTAGACTACTTGAGAAACTAGGACAAACTGATTTCTATTGTATGCAGATATTAATCATAGAGAAATGTAAATTTAAATACACTCAGTTGGAGTGCTAGTAACACGCTTTAAATTTAGTTGAGTGTTTGTGGGATTTGGTTGTCTTATGCATATAAGTATTATACATTAATGCTGAAATGTAACTTCTTTAACGGAGAGAGAGAGGAAACAAAATTTAATAAATCTTGTTCCAACTAGCCCAGTAAAGACAAAGAAAATTTTATTAAAATTTAATGATTTATCCCAAAGAATTTTATAACTATTTGTTTCTGTTTAAATTCTCGTACGTGAAAAATTTTCAATATTGCAAACAAATTTGAATAGTAGAAATCAGTTTTTAACAAGATTATTAAAAGCCTAATTATAATCTAATTGGTAACAGATGGTTGTCAGGTATAATATTTTGTTGGTTTTGAGTTTTCACTCAAATTAGTGTTTTGCTAGTAAGATCTCTAAATGAATTATATAACAATAGCCATGCCTAGTGAACTCGCTGCGATGCTACTCGAAAGGATGATCAAGTAAACCGTATCTCTGTTTTTGTCTTACAAATCCTAGTGAAAGCATAAGCTTACATGATAAACTGCTTTTGGTTTTCAGCTCCCTGAGAGATAAGAATATTGTGACCAGACAGGCAGAATTTCTTTTAGTATGAATCTATGACTATTTTTCCTGTGCTTTTTTGGCTGCACACAAAAAGCCTTTTACTGCTGAGGTACTATTAATATCTTTGAAATTAAAGTGTTCTTTTTGAAATTGGTATGAAACCATGATTACATAAATTTTTAGTCTACAGCCCTAAATATTTCTGGGATTTTTTACATAAAAACTGAAACCATGTTTGCAAAAATTTTATGTGTACAATCCAAAAAATTTTTTTGAATATTTTTTGGAGTAGTTTAATATTTTTGGGTTTTTTTTTTATAAAAAAATTCAGATAGATAGAATAATTTTTGGTAAAAAAAAAAAAACTCCCAGAAACTTTCAAACGTCAAAAGTATATTTTTCTAACCATTATCTTTGTTGAACTTGCAATTAGTAAATTATTTCTTAGAATTATAAGCTCTAATATTTTATTTTTAGAACCACATAATAAATTTTTTTATCAGCTACCACAATCAAAAATGTGCAATTTTTTAAGCCAAGAATATCTAACAAAGCCTCGTGACTAACTGACTTAAGCTTAAGGTTACATATACAAAATACCTAACTACATTAAATTTTAATTTATTACATATTTTTTTCCATAAATCTCCATAAGAAAATTCAGGCATAGATATAAATTATTATTATGGATTTTGTAATTGAACACCATAGAAAAAAATAAAAATTCAGTGGGTCACTTATCAGTAATATTTTTAGTTTATCATTTCGGTTACTCATTCCACATATTCTAAAAGAGTTTATCTTTTTGCAATTCTGTTAATCGTGTAGGAAGGAACTGGATTAAGAGATAAGTAAAACAAAAGCAGGAAAGCATTTAAAAACAACGCACTTAAAATTTATCACAATTATAGTCGACTGTAGATATTTTTATTTTGAATTTTTCTGATGTTTTAAATTTTTAATGTGATAATCCAACACATGTTATACATATATATGGAAGATTGCAATATTTAACATATGTATATATATGTGTATTTAACAATTATGACATACATAGAATATAAGATGTTTGAATTCTATCTAAGAATGAATATATACATTATTTACAGCCGATATACAGCCGGTGGCATTTAAAAGATGTCACAATTGTGCATTAAAATTATTTTAAGGGCAGGTTAATAAACGCTTTATACCTTCAATATGTTGGCCACCACGAAAAACTATTGCTGTCTTGAAGTAATTAGACCAATGATTTCCGTAGATGTTGAAAGATTAAATTTTCCTGTATTCCATATTATCAGACATAATTGATTTTTATATGTTTGAATAATAGAAGTTTTGAATTTTTAATTATAAATCATGTCAAAGATTTGGTGAAGTGCTTTATGTTTTTTTTTTTTAAACTTAATAAATCACAGACCAAAACGACAGCTACGGCTATTGTAGCTTATTGTAGTAAGGAACTACTGACGTTTTTATTTCATTAAATTTTCCTAATTAACGACTTCATTGAGGAAAAATACTATAAGTTCCCTACAATTACACGATAATTAATAAACATTTGGTAGATTCATACTACACAAAATTTAAATATTGTGTAATTTTTGGACACCTACATCAATTTATCAGGTTAAAAATGAAAAAAATTTGCTACTTAATTGAAATCACGCAAAAGTTTTAACTCACTTCCACAAGGACAACCACTTCGTTAATAATATGAAGATTTCAATTACACTATTTTGATCAATATATACAATATTGTTTCTAAATTCTTCAGGTTCTTGGCCACATATGTGGATGTTAAGTTTTGAAAATTATAGTCACTACTGTTAATAATAAATAGAACAAAAATAGAAAAAAAATTGGTCATAATTTTTCACTATAGAATTTTTCAATAGGAAAAGTAAAAATATTTTGGTTTGCCTACACTGGAAATTGTAAAAGAAAATAAAAGTTAAGACACTTTGTTTTTCGTTATGAAAAAATTATCCCCAAAGAGTTGAAATTGCGGTGAATCTTATGTGAATTATTGATAGAGCATAAAGGCGATAATCTTCCTTGTAGAACTCTTTAGAATAAGACTGTTGCATTCATAAAAGCAACTTTTGTGTAAATTATAGAAGTGTCAATTAATTCCACAAAAATGGAAAAGTTTTATAGTTGTTATATAGGTTGTTATAAAGTAGCTCCTATAAGATCACCACTTTAGCACTGTAAATAAATTATAATTGTTTAATTTAGAAAATTTTTATGAATTTGGCCAAAGTGGTAGAAATTTTTTTTTGCTTTTTCGTCAATTTTCTTAGTTATCAACTATTCAAAAATTATCAATGAGAATTTCTATTGAAACAAAATTTATTTTGTATTAAAAATATAGAAAAAATCAATCTTTCTTAAAACGGCAAAAGAAAAAAATAAAAACGAAATTATTAATATACTTGACATATATTTGAAATTTATTAACTGAGACGCCTAAATTAAAACTAAGAACAATAATTTTTAGAGTACCAGATTGACACATATTTTTACAGATCATATATCAATTTCAATTAGATGTATACGTGATTCTACTTAACATCGATTGACCTACCAGATTATTCCTAGATATTCAATAAAGATCTGACGCAAATTACGTCCTATTGGTGGTGATCATCAGTAACATAAACGATGGAATGATGAAATATAATATAAATGGCAGAATTTTAATTGTACACTGATACAATATAACCAAATTGATAGTTCTAAATGACCCCCTGTATTTTTTTTATACTAAAAGACAGAGTAATACTTTAAATCTTATAGTACAGATGGATACCTTTATTATTGCTATTATGGCCCTGGATTCTATTTAAAAATTTTGATTGGAGTTTTTATTATTTCTTTTTTTTTTATTACTTCTATTAATGCCCGTGATTGGCAAACTTTAATTGAAAATAAACGTGATAAATTTGAGATTAGTTAAAAACAGATTTTATTCAATCATTTTATTAAATGATAGCACGAACATTTGTTGTATGCTGACTTGAGACAATATAAAAATATTTTTACGTATTGAATTCGAATGAATTTACAGAAATGAAAATTAGTTTTGATAGTTAAAAATTATGCTGGTTAATATCATAGAAAATAGAGATATTTATTATTAATATAAATTAAAGTTAGAAAAGTAATTAAAATTATTGCAATTATTCCTGAATGTTTAAATGAAATTTTTCTGGTTTACTATTCTTTGGATTTTTTACTTTCAGTTCAATAAACATCATACCTTAGGGCTTGTATTTTTTTTCAATTTAATTAGAGTCAGTTTTCAAATTGAATTTTAACTTGAATGTTGGATGATAAATGAACAAAGCAGAATTATAGGGTAATCAGCTTTGTTATATTTATAGAATAAAATTCAATGTTTTGTTGATTAAATTAAAACCTAATTCACATTAGCTGCCAAAATACTCAAACTTGCCAAAGGTAAGAAGCTCTTTTAAAGTTCTTCTTCGATTTTTGGGAGAACAAATAGCCCCAGTAGTCTAGGGACTTAAGCTTAGCAATAATATTGTTATTGCTAAGTTTCAGCAGATATTGTAAACAGTTAAAGTAAAATCCTTTACTGTTTACTAATGCAGAATAAAAGAAATTTCTTTCCCCAAAGTATTTAGCCATTTTTGTTTTAAGAAAGGATAAACTATTAGAAGTAACTAATAAGTGGGATCTTTGACACATTTAAATAAAGAAATACGAAAAAAGACGACTAACAAAAAAGAGGGCTGTTTCATTAAGAAAATAACCCATTTTTAATAAATTAAATTTTTAATAAAACATTGACATCCTTAGATAATTTGTGCTCAAAAAGTTTCCATAAATTTTTTGTATCAATTTCATTAAATAAATTGTAAAGCTATCATAACTAACGAAATTTTGCATGGGTATAGAAATTTTTCAATTGAATTTGGACAAATAAAAATGGTAGTGAGCCTTTTGTGTGGACTCATTCTATTTTTCCAGTATAATATTATAAAATAATAAATTTTTAGTCTTAAATTTCGTATATCAAATATTTTCTATTAAATTATTGTAGCATTTTTTTTTTTGTTTTTGTTATATTAGTATTTTTCGAGATTTCATAATAATAACAACAAAAAATAATAATAATAATAATTTTTTCATTTTCTTTTTAGACACAAGCATTGGCTTTAACACTTCCAAAGACGCAGAATCAAATGAAAAAAGAAAATTCACTTTCACCAAAAAATCAAAATAATGAACAACATGAAGAATTAATATCTCAAATAGATAGCAAAAAATGTTGTAATGAAATGTCTGGAAATCATGAAATTTTAAATCAACAAAATTTAACACCAAATTCAACATTATCAACAACACCAAAATTAACAATATCTGGCAATGAAAATGGTTTAATTGGATCTGGAATAAATACTGAACAAATTTTACCATCACCTTTATTAGATCGAAAAGAATTTGATTTTTCTAAAGTTAACGGTAAGAATTTAATTTTATTGAATACAAAAACAAAATATAATAATATTGATTAATTGTGATATGAAATTTATATTTATCTGCCTTCCGGCAGAAAATCAATTCATGGATTAACAATACTCACACAATGAATGTAAGGCTAAAGGATAATCCTACCAGTTTTGAAATCGTGAACAGGATATACTATATTATCAATGATTGTAAATGTATATCATACAAAAACTAAGTTATATATATATATATACATATATAGATATGTTAAAAGGCTACATATTTGTATATTCAGCCCTAACATATAAACTCATGTAGGGATTATAGTGACGTCAGCATACCGGATAACGTATTTCCTCCGGTAATCTCATAATCTGAAAGCTGCAAACGTCTGTATATGAAATTTGAGATCTGAGATTAAAGCAAGAGTAATATAATAACCTATACTATCTAAAATGTATTTGAATTAAGGATTTATTAAATAGGACAAAGAATTTGAAAGGAAATTTTAAATAATTAAATCAATTCTGATATCCATGATTTAAAGTGGTTTAAGAATAAACTACTTTTAAATGTATTTAATATTAATATAATAATCGTCCTTATGAAATATTTGAAAGGATATTTTGATCAAATGTGTAGAAATGATTGTTAATAATTATAGAAATCTTTATTTAGAAAATTCCAAATTAGGTTAATGTTCAATTTTTGAATAAGGAATTGATATTTATCTGGCTAACTTATTGCCCTAAGGTTAGTTTTTTTTTAAAAACCTTTTAACAGAATTGACACTAGATTTCAAGAGAGGAGCAAAATTTAGGTAAAAGTGTATTATGCTCTGATGTATTTTGGGATATACATTTATGGATACATTTTGAGGTTTATGGCAAGGCTCAGACTATTTGTGCAAATTTAAAATGATAGTAGTACTACTAACTAGCACCAGAATGCACTGCAATCGGGATTGATCTATTATGATCTCTGAGATCTGTTTGAATAGAAGTTTCAGACCAAGATCTCCAGTTTGAGCTAGAGAATCAGTCAAATTTATATCCATCTCCTCAAAAAAGGCATGTGGTATAAAAGAAAATGTATTGCTCTCATTGACATAAGGTTTTTTCATCCTAACATTAAGAAAGTGGGTAAGACCCATTCTAAACCGATTAATTTCATACAAAAATCACAGAATCGCCGTGAGTTTCTGCTGTGAGTTGGCCTGCGTAGAATGGGTATAAGCAAGCGTGTCTTTGATCTTATAGCAAAATCTATAATTTTGTCATTTGTTGATTTCTTTATTTTATAGGTCTTCTCTTGAGTATTGTACGAAAAGACAGGGTTGTTCCTCTACGCGTAGACTTTAATTGTCTACACTTCAGCGTAAACAATGCGTAAACAATTAAATTTGGCGTAGACAATGTCAACAATGTCGACAATGACGTATACAATGTAGACAATGCAGTTTTTTTAGGTTAGGATCATATTTCATCGTCATAGTCATCAATTGAAATGTCAAATAAACGTGTTTTTAAATCAACAAATAAATAGCTTATTAGGTTTTCAAAAAAAATTTAAATGTCAGGCCGGCAAAAAAATAGAGGGTTTGAGGAGTTGGGTTTTGCGATGGTAAAAGTAAGTAATAAATATACAGCTATTTGTAACCTGTGCAACAAATCTTTGCAAAACACAGCGGAAAATAGACTTAGAGGACATAGGTAAGTAGAATTTTGTAAATTATATTTATTCAACAATAAGAAATTGCTTATTAAATGTTTAATTTTCACAATTAAAATAATTTTTCTAGAAATGTGTGTCAAGCGGAAGAAAATAAAAAAAAAATCAACCAAAATGATCAAATTGTGGAAAGTGTTGTGGAAATGGAGACAGTGAGTTAACTTGCATTTTTTTATATATTTGTTTCAATGCTAATTTTGGCACAATAAATTAATTTAATAATGTTAAATATAATTACAGGTACAGGCACAAAAACCAAATGAATGCCCGAAACCATTTTCACTTTTTGCATTGCATGAATCAACATTGACGACTAGTTCACCGTCACCATCACCACCATTAATAAAATCTAGGAAAAGTAACAGGTCGCAGTCTCTGTCATCTTTTGTTGACACATTGACCGATAACGATGAAGTGGCGATAAATGAAGCTCTATCAAATTTAATTTTTGGGTGTAATTTACCATTAAGATTGGTTGATTCTATTCATTTCAAAAATTTCATAAGAAAACTTCGGCCGGCATATGCAGAGAAAATTCCTGGGAGAAAAGCATTATCGACCACTTTACTTGATAAGGCATATGAAAAGTGTGTTTCATCAGTTAAGTCGTCTATTAGCAAGGATTCAGTAATATTGGTCGATGGGTGGAAAAATACTTTCAGCAATACTAAAACTGTTGTTTCGATGCTACACAATGCTAATGACGAACAAGCATTTTTGCAGGCTTGGGACATAACAAGTGATTCTGAGACAGGTGAAAAATTGACCGCAATTGTAGCAGAATCAGTAGATATTGCGAAAAATCTATACTCAACAAACGCTTATGCTGTTGTGACCGATAATGCAGCAGCCATGTTGAAAATGGGAAAAGAATCAACGCATTTTATTTGGCATAGCACCTGTAGCAGCCACACTGGAAATCTCCTTGCAAAAGATGTTCTTGATAAGGATCTTACAGATAAAGTAACATCTATTTTAAAAGAATTCAAGCAAGCCTACTTCGAAAAATTTATTATTGAAAAAGGTGGAAGTAGAATCAAGTTGCCATGTGATACAAGATGGTGTTCATACAGAGATTCTTATCGTTCCTTAATAATTAATTTGTCACATATGAAATGCGTAGCAGCCGAATCGAAACACAAAAAAATCAAACAAGATGTTTTGAAAATGATATTCGATGATGAATTTATAAGCGGTGTTGAAGATAACATTAAACTTTTTGATCCAATATGTGAACTTATAAATAAGTGTCAATCATCTAATTTTTCAGTTGCGGATGCTGTGGATCTTTGGCTATCCATAAAACTTCCGGAGAAATTCAAATCGAAATTTGACAAAAAATTAAAATCACGAAAAGATATGGCACTGAATAAATACGCTCTAGCAGCTTATCATTTACATCCTATATACAACGATGATAAATTGTGTAAAGAACACAAGCAAAAAGCTACTAATTTTTTGTTTAATAAACTTGATTCTACTGGATTAGAAGAATGGGATAGCTTCAATAAAAAAACTTCATTTTTCAAGAAGTTATTTGAAAAAGGCATAACAAAGCCATTAGTTTTTTGGAGTATGGCTGCAATGCAACATCCGACTCTTTCGCATTTGGCCATTAAGCTTCTACAGATTCCAGCTTCATCTGCGCAAATCGAAAGACTTTTCTCAAGCTGGTCATACGTTCATTCTTTGACTCGAAATCGGTTAACCTTTGAAAAATCAAAAAAACTATTATACATTTATTATTCTTTAAGAATTTCAGATGTTCCTTGCAATGAGGATAGTGATGACTCTGAATAAAAATAAAAAGATTTGAAATAGTTAACTAAACATATTTTTATTTAGTATATTTACACCCAAAATCCATTTTCATTGTTTACGCGTAGACAATGTAAACAACAAGTTATTGTCTACATCGAATTGTTGACGCGTAAACAATGGCGTAGTCTACATGATGTAGATTACGCCGCACAACCCTGCGAAAAGATGAGCAATTGGGTTATATTTCATGTAGACTCATGCTCATGCCTGGTGTCAATTATCTTGTCCGCTAATAACGTGTAACTTGAAGTTTCAAGTAATTCCACAAACTTCCTCATTCCCACGATCTCGCACCTTACAATTTTTAATTTCTTACCCTATTTAATACTTCAGACAATGAAAAAAAGCAGCTGTCAAATTCTGTATTCAAGAAAAGTTCTTTCAATAACGGAATGATAAAAGTTCCTACGGATTAGTGAAAATGTGTTCGCTTCAACGGTTACTAGGCTCAAAATTAAATGAATAATTTAGTCAATTGATTCTGCTATTTGTGTTTTTTTTTTCGCTTTTATGTGTACATTACTTTTCAGTCTATTTTGGTATATAATTACCACAGATAGGAATTTTTCAAAGTTTCCAGAAACTTATTTCAAGAATGTAATATATTAATATCAAAAGCATTGAAAAAAGTGTTGTAGGTTGAATAAATGCTATTTTAAGTTCAAACAAAGCAAAATTTCCACTTTTCATCCGCAGCAAAATAATTCGTTATCGTTATCATTTTTTAAGAAAACATATAAAAACCTAACAAAAAAGTAACAAACCTACGTGTTAAGTTTTCTAGCCTATAAACTCTGACGTATTTGAAAATAAAAAAAGTTAACAAGAAAAATAAAACTGTTAATCTGCTTATTCCAAACAATATGTGCCCTTAAAAATATTTCATTGAATCAAAATTTTCATTTTAATGGCCGCAGTTGAGCAGATTCGCTACTCGTTCCTATTATTCCTAATCCGATACTAGTTTAAAGTTTATCCCTTTATATATCCTTGATCCTATCGATTTTGGTATTAAAGGGTTACTCTTTATTTTTAGTTTTTTGTTGTTTTTTCCTTTGGTATTTTTTCTCTTTTAAATAAAAGGACAGATATGAAAGGATTGTTATATATTGTTTAATTCATCCTTTTGTTATTAACGTATTGAATAATAAATATATTATTATTAGTATTTTAAATTTTTTCACTTTTTTAAGCCAAATAAAAGAGATTGCATTAGTATTAAGGACATTTCGATTAAAATAATTAAATTTATTTTCTATTTTGAAATGGATAAAATTAATTAGTAGCGTGAATTAAAAATATCATTTAATAATTTAAATAACAAAATAAATTTTTGGAAACAAAAGTAATATTTCAACTTAGTTTTTAGGGTAATATTTGTATTAGCGGAAAAATTGAGAGGATTATCAATTCAGGTATTATCCTTTGAAAAAAAAAAAAATCATAGCTTTTATTGCTTTTGTGAACGTCAGGAAAATTATTTGAATTTTCCTTGAACTAATTGATATTAAATGGTAATTTATCTAAGAAACGATTTACAAGGATAAATAAAATTTAAGCTTAATTTGTAAGCTTCTTAAGAAATTTATTTTATATCCGAAATTTCATTAAGCTCGTTTCGATACGAAAAACCTTTTACTTAGAAGTTCTGAATTTTGAGATGTAAAATGAGGTGTGAAGAAATTCCTTTTCACGTTTATGTTTTTAAAATGAAAAAAATTTGAGAGTAATTAAAAAGCTTTTCCCTTTATTTATGAAGGATAAAGGATTATTGATGGAAAAGTTATTCTCCCTAAATGCTCACCTGACTCAATAATGGCGCAGATAATGTTGAATTTCAGGTTTGCATGTTAAACCGCACAAATGTGGTGATCAATTAATGTCTCAATTTTAAGGAACTCAAGTGATTGATGGTTAGAATGTGATCAACTTTGATTTTATCAACAGTTATGTGTACTTTTTTGTTATTTTGTTAGAATTAAATGTCGCTAATATCCATAGCTTCTAATTTTGCCCCCAAAAAGAGCTTTGATAGCATTTCATATCACGACGGTAGCTTCTTTACCATTAGCGTTACTGAAAAAGTACGACAAAATAATACTACCGACTCATAAATTTACGCTTAACAGTAATTTTTTTGAGAATAAACAGGTCTGTGTCTGAATGTTTAAAGACTTAAATTGAACAAATCTGCTTATTCTTTTATCCCTCAAATAAAAGTGCTTTTAGTCACTTAAGATGACTTTTTTCAAAAACAAAAAAAAAGTTTCTAATTCTCAGTCGCCTTTTAAGAAAACTATTTTATTGGGTCATTCAGATAGATATTTTTTTTTGTAATTTACATTTTGTGAAATTATAAATCCTCTATTTTGGTTTAATACTTTTTGCATTTCTTGGGTTTGAGATTGATTCCACGCTCATTAATCTTCTGATCTTTGCTGGCAAAGAATTGGTCCAAATGATATTTGACATGAAGGTCTTTTCATCTAAAAAATTTTTCAAAAACAAAAACAAGTAATATTCCAAAGGTCCATAATCTGGTAAATATGGTGGGTCAGATAGTACATCCCATTCAAGTTGTAAAAGCTTTTGGCGAGTTACCCAAAATTGCATGAGTTCTCAATTTTTGTTTTAGAGTACCTGAAAAACTAGGAGTCCTGACTACTTTCCGTATGCTCTATTGAAGAATATTTCACTGGTCCTTTTTTTCATTATAAACATAAGTGAATTCAATAATAAAATAACTTCATTGATGGACTTTCTTTCTGCTGAGTCTAATTAATTTTTTTTAGTGTATTTATCCGGATAAGGATCAAGATGTAAAAACAGAAACTTTTTCAAATTCTATGAAACTAAAGTACAAATCTTAGTCATAAGGAAGGAAGAAATAGGGATAGAAGTACTTTGGAAAACGTCTATTCAAAGAAAATGGAGCATAGGCATGTAGAATAAAGAAAAATTAAAAACACCATTAAAAAGCTGTCAAAAACTATTAATGACTACTAAGACTTTATTTAAAGTCTTGCGTCCTACTAGCATTTCGTTTTACCGATTTGTTCCAGGAAGCATGATAAAAAAATACGCCACAGTTCAAAATTCACTAAAAAAATTAGTTTTTGTAAGAATTTGGGCCAAAAAGTATTCATATATTCGGTATAGCTTCGGTAACTAATGCAGGGATTTCATTCTATCGTTCTAAGCACACGCTTTAAAAGAAAACCAAAAAACAAAAAAAAAATTATGTATATATATATATATATATATGGTTATACTACGTTAAGTAACCTAAATCCCATAGTCTTTACCATGTAAAAGATTTCTTGAGGTATTTTACTTTGTGGTTGTAAGTATTTTCCTTATTTTAATCCAATAAAAAGAATATGCGACATTCCTTAACGTTTTAGTTTTATTGTCTTCTTCTGCTTTTTTTATTATTATTGATTTAAGATATTCTTAAGCTGTCGGCTTTAGACTTGCTTCATTACAATCCCTAATATGCGAAAAAATTGAATTCCTTAACATTATAATATTTTTTTTAACTGTCAATTTTTTTATTCGGTCGAGGAGATTTCATACTTACAAATATTTCGCAAAAAAAAAGAAGTACAAAAAAGCATAACCACTGCAGTATATGAATATAGTTTTTTTATTTAATTCTATTATTATTAGTTTTTATAGGGCAAAAGTATTTGTTACTTAAGTGAACTTTTGTTAGTTAAACTCTTAAGCAAAAAAGCTTAAAAATGTTAGCCTTGTGAGAATATAATTAGATGGATTGTTTTTGTTTTTAAGAGTATCTCCAAGAGAAAATATCTTAACGATAATGAGCGCAATATTTTTTAAAAAATGACTGCTATTATTTAAATCACAAATTATATAATTCGATTAAAGTTTTTATCATTTTTTCGACCCATGTGATGAATGTATTAAGATCATTAAAGGTCCTTAGCCTGGAAAAGTGGCCAAGAAAAATTAACTTCAAAATACCAATTACTGTTTAAAATATGTTTGATATTGTTGAAAAGAAAAATACTTCAGCCACTTGTCAAGAAAAATTCGGCTAACCTAAACTCGTAATGCATTTTATTAGCGATTTCTAACTGACAACGTTACTTGTAAAGGAAAAGTACTACAAAAATCTTCCTCATTCATTTGAAACTTTTCGTGGATATCAAACCAAAAATTTTGTTAAGCATGGAATCCATCTTTTCACATATAATGAAAAATCTTCTTCAGTTTGTTCTATTTAGATAACATAATTCCCACATGCCAAGTGATGTTATTCCTTGAGTAATTTGAATTTCCTACGAGAATATCTTCAAATAAATACAAATTACACGCTAAACCGTAGCTAATTAGTCTAATGTCTAGCCACTCAAAATTAAATGTAAATAATATTTGTAGACAAGCCTCAAACCTGGCCTAAATGCATGCAGTGATTGTATTGAATTTATTTGGATGCGTGAAATTGGCGAGATTACCTGAAGATAAAAATCTTTTGTGCAAATGTTTAGAAAATACAATATTAACTTTAATTATCTATAACTAAACAGTTTTAGAGTACTTGACCGTCATGTCTACTAATCCTAAGTAAAACAGTTCCCAAAAAGTTTTAAAAACTTCATTCGTCATAAATTGGGCTGCTTAATAATTTTGCTGATGACTTATGTATCTAACTAAATATGGCAGTCTATCATTAACTGTTAGTGCTGTATGTAAATAAGCACACGTTTAATTTTTTATTTTGGATTTAGACTTCATTTGGATTTTATCATTTTTTTTGTTGGTACCTTTGATATATTATTCTTGAAAAGAGCTGCTTTTATGTAGTTTATTTTTCATGAGATGTATGAAAAATTGTGCCACAGCATTGTCCTTTCCTGTCGGTGACATATTCTAGCCAGTTAATTGTTTTTGACGTCTATACACGTCAAACCAAATCTCTATTACGGTGCGTTCGACGTGTATACTCATCGTTGTTAGCATTGCCTATGAAAACCATTTCCTTATTATTTGAGAATTTTTAAGTTTATGATAACAATAACTTTTGCAGAAATAAATTGTTAATTTTCTCTTAAATAAAAATGCAATTCTTCGGGTTTCATACAATTTGGAGTAGGACTATTTTGCCCTGTATTCGTCGTGAAAACACATTATCGCTTAATTTTAATTCCGCACACTGTGATGGGTTTTCAAAATTAAATTCAACAGCCAACTGGTTAAAAGAGGAGGTGCTTTAATTATATCAACAAAAACTCCATATCTTCAGAAGAAAGGTAGATGAAAGTTTTACAGAAACAGAACCAAAACTAATCTATCTTGTTGAGATAATTTTTACGTCCTATAATACATGATTAGTAATATGTGTCATCGAAATTATTTATCCTGCATTTGTTGCTTGTCTTTTGTGAACCCAATCAAGAAATTTTGAAAGTTATTCCGAAAGGTTACTCTTAATACTGTGGGGGCTTGATTTGGAAGGTGAAGTATAATAGGCCAAACTTTAGCCTGTTGTATCGATTCCTAGAAAATATAGTCTCTTAGATATCCTAAATTTCATCTTCAGTTCCCATTCAGCTCAAAACAACCTCAAATCAATTTGTTACGGCAGAAGCTGCAATGCTTTCTAGTAGCTCTATACAATGGGCAAAGATCTTTTTTCATTCTAATTTTTCACTTTCTTTTCAAAGTTTCACATTAACAAAAAAAATACTAAACTAAACACAGAAACTATAATAAAAAAATTTACAACTTTTATTTCTTTTTGTCAGTATTCTAAGAATCAAATAATTTATTTTCTAATTCTATTATTTGGAGCATAAGTATTTGTTATGAAATGTTGTTAATCAGCTTTGCCAAAGGTCATAAGTGAAATCATCGAAACCTAAATGCATTGTTTAAAGTTATGAAATTAGGTGCTAAAACATAGCGTGAGCCAAATCAGCAAATAAAGTTCTTGTGTATGTTATGTGAAAGACTTAATTATTATTCTCTCAGAATTTGATTAATATTATTTAACAGTGGATTTTATAACCATAATATTGGCAATTAGCTAAGTAAGTCTTTCCAATAATCTGTTTATAGATTCTAAATAACAAAATGGATGAATGGATGTTATGAATTATATTTGGTTTATTCCATTTTATATTTTATTATTAAGGCAACTTATGAAAAGTTTATTATAAATTTTCATAGTGTATGAAAATTGAAATAAATTTAAAAAAATTAATTTGAATAGAATAAGAAAAAACTTTGTTTCGAAATTATATTAAAGCCTTATTACCAGTTAAAAATATTTTCAACTAATTGTGGTTTTCTCACACTATACCAAATATTATATTGAAGTTTTGGATGGATTAAAAGTTTTTATCTTTCATCTGAAAACACCTAGTTTTTTCTTTTAAAAAATCTATTTAATATTTGAACAAAAAATTGAAAAATTTCATCAAAATTTGACATTTTGCTTACAGTAGCTTTAGTGACATTACTTTTGTAGGCTTTTGTGGCTGATTTATCATTGTAGTTCAATAGAGAAAAGAAAATAAAGTCATAGCAAAACTTTCGTTCTATAAATGTTTTCTCTACTTAGTTTTATCAAATTAAGCCATGAAATTCAAGTTGCCTGACTGTAAATTTTGCAGTGTTAATGATGTTGAAAATTTTAAATACCAAAATGAGATTCTCATATTGAAAAACACCAAAAATCATTACAAAATGTCTCTAGTTTTATCAATATGAATTATTTATTTGTAGAACAATTTAAAGGTTTCATTGTAAGAATATTTCAAAATTTGACTTTTAAATTTTCGAAGAAGTCGACATGTAATAATTTTTTTCCTTTATAGTTAGTATAGTTAAAAACTCTTTACTTAAAAACATTTTTAGTGCTAGTAGGATAACAAGAAAAATTTTTGATAAAGAATTTTTCTTAAAAGCAAATATTTTAGTAAATTATTTAAATAAATTATCTTCATGACTAACATTGGTGAGTAATGGTAAAGACATAAGGCTTAGCACCAAATTTTTTACCCTATAAAATAGCTTAAGGTGTTAAAAATTTTAGTCATTCAAGTTCAACAAGGATAACTTTAGGTTTAGCATTTGGTAGGCGCTAGAATATTTGAAGTATTTAAATATATAAAATTATTAAATGAGATGAGCAAATCCTAATTAACAATATTTTACTATTAAACTGTTTCTAATTAAATAAAAGTGCAAGTGATTTATTTTATAAAAGAAAACAATAAAAGAGAAGGAGGAAAGTAATTCCTAATTATTAATTCAACTGCAGGTCCGGCTTGAGAAGTAAACGCAAAAAAATTTTTCATAAACTTAAGAAAATAATTTTAATATTGCATAAATTTAGAGAAAATTGAAAAAATTGCATTCCCTTCGGTTAATTTAGATAACAAGAATTTTTTCACTTATAATCCAAAATAATAATAAAAAATGCTCCCTAAACAAATCAAAAACACATCTTACAAAATCGAATGATTAGATTTGATATTCCTTTAAGTATTGAAAATATAAATCTTAAGTCTAAGAATTGTCATCTATTGCTTATTTTTGTTTTTGAAAAAGAAAAGAAGAAGGAAAACAAAAATCCATAATCCTAAATATTCTTTAAGAAATATGCCTTTGAAGCTGACATTTACTTTTTACTTGTCAGCATATTAGTGACATTAAGCTAAATACTCAAAATAATTGCATCAGCTCATCAAAAAGTATCATATCTAAAATTTTTGTAGATATTTTACGTATTCATAACCATTATACTAATAGATACGAAAATAATCCAAAGCTATAATAAGCTATAAAAGAAAAAATCATCGCGTATTAATTTAATTCTTTTTCTATCTCTTTCCAGCCATCAATATACTAGTCAACTTCTTAGATCTTCGTTGGTTGGAGAACTGTTATTCTTAGATCTATAAAAATTTTTTTTTGTGTGTATGTTAAAGGACTTATACCTTGCCTTTCCATCTCATTATTTTTACAAAAATCTACTATTTCATCGCTCTGATAAAACTCTGTCTTCAGTTAGTTTAAGAAAAATCCTCTGCTTTATTTGATTCTAAAGAATGATTATTGCTGAATGGATATTGAAGCGGTATTATAAAGAATAATCCTGTACTCTTCTCTGTATTTTAGTAAACTGGGGTTCAATTTTTATTTTAAATTACTAAAATATGGAATTATCGAATACATCTTAAAAAGATGAGGGGACTAATATATTAGCTTCGTGCTTATTGAATTACTTGACTAATTTTTGCATTAAATCATGAAATAATTTTCTTGGGATAAAAAATAAATGAAAAACCGATCATTACTTAAAGGTTTTTTTTTATTCGAATTTAAAATTGTTTCTAATTTAACTTTTTATAGTGAAAAAGGCTAATATCAGCCTCATATCGAATTAGAAATTGAGGTCGATTTGCCAGAAAAAAAGGCGATTGAATGCTTCTAGTCAGGCCAGAAAATGTAAACGTAGAGCTTAGGCCTCTAATTTTTTACTGAGGATGTACCAAATCTCAAACAATGAGCTAGTGACTTTGTCACTAAAACCGAGAAGTATTCCTTATGGTTATTTTAATAGGTCAAAGAATAAAATAATTTTCACACAAAAAATTTTATGTACACCTATGGGAGGTTAGGGGTTTTGGTATCAATGTATAACATATTGTGCCAAGTCGATAAGAAATAAATTACCGAAATTATGAGTATTTGAGGGTCCTTTACTCTAGAACAAGGAATGAGTGAGCGAAATTTTAAAGCGTTTTCCTCAAACTTGTAATAATCTACTCATAATAATTTACCGGACCGATTGCTTTAAAATTTTATATATTACTTCCTCACATTATTCCTCATCACTTCATAAGTAAATTTTGATTTTTTGGTTTTGATGATTCTGTTGCTAGTTATGATGAGCCCCGCCGAACAACTTTTTGCCAAAGTGCCTCCAGACATTCGCTGCCACTCACTCATTTATTAAAATTTTTAAATGAAAATTTAGAAAAACATTTTTTGAATATTTTATTATCATATAAAAATTAATTAAATAAACTAGAATTACTTGTATTACAAAAAAAATTCTTGAAAACATGCCTTTTTTTCAACGAATTAGCCCCTCCTCTCTCCCCCTCACTTAAGATTTTTTGCTTTTGGATTATTTATGTCAATGTCAAAACTTCGCAAGTAACTTGAGTGGATAAATGACAGTGAAAGTCTTCTAAAGCGACAAAAACAAACAACAACATGCAATGATCTTTGTTTTCCAGGATACTCACAATGTTTTGTTCATCCGCGTTCTCTTCGAGAAAGGAAAAAGAATTTACAGTGAATTTCATAATGCGCTTTTGATGTATTTGAACGAAAAATTCATAGAAAACAACTAAATATGAAAAAATTATTTTATTTTGATGAATTTTGCTGAACTCTGGCAAAAAACTATATTTTTGTCTAGTAGACTCTACAACTATTAAGCAATTGTATTACTTAAATACTTACTATTTTGTGAAGACTGTAATATGAGATTTTACACTAAAAATTTACTTTGGGATTTCAAATATATATCATGATAGGCAGATTAATGAAAACTGCTTTGTTTTGCTCTAGGTTGAGGATATTTATTGTAACACCGCATAGCTCCTGAATATAAATATAAAAAAAAACAAAAAGTCTTAGTCAGCTCCTTTACATACAAAACTTAAAAAACAATTTTTCTATCATTTTGTTACATAGTTTTGCTTATTTTTCGATTTAAAGCCTCAATGTTGTTAAACAACCCAAAATAAATTTACTAAAATGAATAGATAAAACCAAAAACTATTGAAACATTAAAATTTAAGCTATCTAATAATCTTGTAATTAAACTTAATCTAATGAAAATTCAAGTACAAGAGAAATATTCAAATAAAATAAGCTAATCCTAATTTAAAAACATTTACAACATATAAAGGCTTAATCCAATCTAAGATATTCTTTGTTTTCCCTCTTGTATCTAAGATATTATATAGGTATATGTATCAAAAACTAAGAATATCTAAATAATTTTAGAACTGATAGGTAAAATTGAGGCCTTGAGAAAGCTCATATGGATATTAAACATGTACATGTATACATATCATAAGTTGCTTCTTTCTCATAATCCGGGGATTGAGTTCCCTTGAAAGATTTCACAAGAGATTCTACTAAATCGAAACCAGTTTATCCATTCCAATTAGAGTTGCTTTTGTAATATGTCTCAAAAAGCTTCAATCTGTGTATATTCGCTTAATCTTTCCGGATTTGGTCGAAGCAATTTCTCATATTGCTTAATCAGGATTTCTAGAAAATCCGACATCTTTAGGTTCATTTCTGTTATAATTTTTTTCTCTATAAACTATAGAATATATACAAATATATACATATGTATATATATATATATATATATATATATATATATATATATAATGTAGAAATATATTTAAATCAATATACTAAAATAGGAATACGGAATATAACAATCATGCAAGACAGCAGATTTAGTATTATATGTACAAAACTCATTTGTAAACTAATTCAATTGGAAGCAGCTGAAATTGACGCTGAGCTATACTATAAATCGTTAACCAGACCAAGATTAACGAGAATATTGTATAGGACTCAAATGATTAGCCGTCACGAAAGCAACAGATTTATTTGCAAAATGAAAGTAAAAAACCAACAAAAATAAAAAATGAACAGAGGATTAAAATAATCCCTTAGTGGACTCTACTTAGCTGTCTGAGATTAAGGATTGTGATAATCCTTTCTAGCAAGGAAACGTGATACTGTTGTATAACAATCAAATAGATAGCTAAACTGACCACAAGAGAATTTGCTTTGTATTGGTGTGGATTCAGTTATCTAATCTTAAATTAGGTTTTATTTTTAAAGAATAAAATTTAAAGAGCTTTAAAATTGGAAAATATTATTTTTTTTTCTATTTATTTTGATTTTTAATGTTTTTAAAAATTTCATAATTTTTATTCCATGGTTGTATGATATTAAAAATGCCTAATTATGCTTTTAAAAATTTAAAAAATATTTTGGTAATTTATTTGGAAATATTTTAACGTATTTCGACTAACTGTGATAAAAACTTTTGAGAAGATGATATTAAAAATGTATTATAAAAGTACAGTTGCAGATATGCCTTAGATAAGTTTTACCGGTACGTTAAAAAGAAAACATTGTATGTTTATTGATCTGATTTTTTTGAAACAGTGAGCAAGGCGCTAACAATACAAATAAGACCAGGATAATTATCCGGAAGACCGGAAAATATTAAAAAGAAAAAATACTTTTTAGAAAAAATTAAGAAACAATCTAGATATTGGATTTTGATTCTAGGAATCGCATTATCCCTTTGAAAGTATAATAAGTTTAAGTTTGTAGTGTGCGTCGCTGTTTGCTATTAGAACACGAGAACTTTCAGCTAGAGCAGATTACCTTGAATTGTCTCGCGCGTAAAATATGAAATCATGAAATGATATCTAAAAATTCCTGGGTAAAAAAATGTTAGTGTATAACAAATAATTAGGATAAAGTTCATTACTTTAAAGTTATTAATTGATAGGTTTTTAAGGCTGATTTTTTTGGTGAAACTTATTTCAAAGAAATTTATTTCTGACAAAAATAAACCAAAACTTTGTTTTTTTCTATGATTTTCTCTTACTAGGAAAAATATGCCAAAAAGAACCTTGTAAAAAAAGTACATTGCCGAAGGCTATCATCTGCAATTATGAAATTATTTGCAAATTATTTAGCATACAAATGGTTCACTAAGAATCATTTAATAAGTCCCAAGAATGTTGAAAAATTTGCAACAGTTGTGCCCATTTTTTCTCGCTAGATAGCTGTTTCATATTTATATTCATCGCATTATTTCACTTTTATTGTACTTTCCAAAGGCTGAAGCTTATTTTGATAATTTAACGGAATCCAACACTTCAGATACAAAGACTAAAAAGATACAAAAATGTTTGAAAAAATTTATGGATCTAAAAAGAATAAATGTTGCAATATGCAAGCAAATTCTGACAAAAATAATTTTTTTTTTCTCCCTTTTTTTAACAGCTAGAGAACCTTCATAGGGCTAAAGTCAATACTTCTACTCATTGTATCCTAATATGGGTTGTTTGAATTATTTTTTGACATTTTTTCTCAATTTAAAAAAAAAATTTTATTAAAACTTCTTTGTCTTCAAATTGATTTCGCTATCCATAAATCTTTTATAATACATCATCAATTATAGACCAATCAAATATTTAAGGTGAGTCAAAAATTGTGGTTTTTCAATTGAATAAAAGGACAATAATACACATCTGAAGCCAATTCTTTCAAATTTTTAGCCATATATTCAAAAGATTATTGAAATTTTTGAAGCAATGAAAAAAATAATTCCTTAAGTTTTAAATTACACAAAAAAAGGAAAAAAAAAAAGTGCTATGCATTTCGATCGAATTAAATCTTTTGTGAAAATATTCAAAGTGTAGTCGCTAATCGGTAAAAACTTGAACCCTACTTAAAAAGGATAATTTCTAGACTTTCATTCTTCTTCAATCCATAACCATGAAGGTATGAAATGTATGAAATTCCAAAATACATACTGATAGGGGAGTCAAATACTATACAAAACTTAAACATCCTTTTATTAAAGGAAAAATAAGTGTAGATTACTAGTAAAATATTTCTTGCACATATACAAATGTAATATGGTTAGGATTGAATGAAAGGATTTTCATAAGTACCCTCTTTTTCTAAACAAAAAACAGAGGTGAGGAAGTCCCCTTAAGAAATATCACAATCTGAATCCCTTTTTAAAGAAGGGAGATTAAAGATTTGAGGATTATTTTAACATCATGAGGGCTAGGATTAAATTTGAACTGTTTAATTAGGGCGTTGAATTAATGGACAGATTAAAGGGAAGAATAACTTAACAAAGTAAAATCTTTGAAAATAATTTTCAACTAGAAACAAGCAACTTACCACCCTAACAAACTTTTATAGAATGGATTAAAAATTTTATGCAGGTTATAATGGACGCATTTTAGAAACAGTATTTAAATCGAATTTATAATTCATAAATCCTTCGTACTCTGAGAAATTACAGTTTATAAAAACTTAAGAAAGCTCTATGCAGTCATATATAAAATGATGCAAAGCTATGAAGTTTTATACATGTAAAGTAGAAAATCTTTTTTAAATATTATGCTATTGCTTCGCAAAAAAATTATTAAATCTCAGTTAGTAAATAAAATTCTGAATTGAGGAAAAATATCTGCAGGAAAATATAAGAATGTAAGTGAAACTAAGAGCAACTGAAAATCGAAATTGAAAATGAATTATTTAAAAGAGCAAAGACTTACTACTGAAAAAAAGCTTTGATTGGAATTAATTGCTATCAATTATTTGAGAGAAAGAGAAATAAAATTTCACTCAATAAGAAACGTCATAAACAAAAAATAGAGGTACCCCCAAAGTTCATCTAATTCTTCTTTGCAGTAATCTGTGTCAGCCTACTTAAAAAAAAAATAGAAATTTAAAAATTTATTAAAAAGATAAATTTTGTTTGTTATTAACATAATTTTTAATAATAACCAATGACTAAGATTTATGGAAATTATTAACATTTATCAGATGCCTTTTTTTACATATTTTTCCTTTAAATTAAACTTTTTCATTTGTTTTTTTTTTTTGCCGTAATAATACCTTCTGCTCAATATAAAAAATCCTTCCAAACTTTATTAAAACCAAAAGTGTCGATTTTTTCATTGCCTCAAGATAATTTTGTGACACAAATAATTAAATACATCTTCAATACTCCAATCAATAAATCCAGAGTCTAAATTCCATCCGATGTCGAAAAGTGAACTTTCAATTCAAAAAGCACCAAAATTTTAAACATTGTAATTTTATGAGAGTTGGACGATCAGTTTAGAATTTATATTAATCTTACTGACATTAATTTTTCTCGGTGCTCTGTTTTACAAATAGTGAAATGAGAGCAATTTTTTGTGTTTATTTATTATTACTTTTTGACTGTAAAAAATTCTGTCATAGCAGAACTTTTTCGTTGTAAATTTTACCCATGGAGCAGAGTTCATGAAAAATCTTGTATAGTTACAAGTTCCATGAAATGATTATTTTCGAACGTTAAGTGATTAGATACTTAGGAAAAGTGCATTCAACTTTTCTTTTACTAACGTTGATCGTTGCAAAAGTAACTCTATGGCTAATATTTAACTAAAAATTAGAGTCTTTGATGCTGTTAAAAAAGAAATAAAAATGATTTTTCGCATCTTTATGTGACACAATGAATGAAGCATGCATAAATTGTTATACTTCCAAACCAAATTAATAGTGAGCTTAAGCTATTCTTGACTTTGAAGTTTTACTAGAATCAGTCTTGATGAATCAAATTTTACGTAGACGCCAGAGGTACAAAATCTAAAGGAATTACAAAGCGAAGAAACTTATTTAAACAGTTTTGTAACCTGAGTAGAAATTTTCGTAAATTCGTAGTTTGTTGTATTATAAAACAACGCATTTTGTCACAAGTCGTTTAAAATTATGACTGAATTAAGCGAATTTTGCTTTAAATTTCTTTCAGTATAGGATATTTATCAGTTCACGGAATCAAGTCCATAGGCTAAATAAGGAAGTCATTACCTAAGCTGAGGCGAATTTCAGTGCAAAAATAAATTTTCCTATATAAACAGAAAACTTCTATTTTAATGTGTCAAACTGCGGACTTATTATTTATTCATTTTCTAAAGTATTCAAGCTATTTGAGAGGATTAAAACTCAATTTTAAGATTTGTACCAAAAGTACTCATTTTGTTTGAATAAGGTTCTAATTGTAACTAATTGTATTAATACGAAAGAAAATGAAGTTTAATATGCTTAATGAATCCGTGTACCTTTATTTTTCTTAAGCTAAGCTCTTGCTGTAGATTTTAGCTTTTAGCTTGAAGGAAATCATTTTGAGTCGATTACAGCCAAAAGACAAATATTAAAGGAGGAGCCACATTTTAATTATAAAGTGTATTTGATAATATTGTATAAAAATGATATCAAATACTATAAATAACTAATATAATGAGGATTACTCATTTTTTAGAAATTTTTAAGATCAATCGGTAAAATCTTTTCACATCTGCATAAAAATTCTAAAAACAGATTAACAATAAATCCAATGAATAAATCCTGAAAGCTTATTCAATGCTAAAAGAAAAATCTATTTACTATAAAGCACATGAGTGTTTAAACGAAAATTTTCTTATATCGATTATAATTTAAGAATCCTCATAAATCTAGGTATAAATTATAAATGAAAATTCTTCTTATCAGTAAAGGGTTTCAACGACAAGGTGTCATGTAGACTTTACTTATATTCAAAATGAAATTAAGTGGTCACTACAATTCTATATCTTAAAAGTTATACAACCCTTTTCTTTAAAGTTTTAACTTAATTCCTTTCTTGTCATTGAAGTAGCCATTCATCTCTTAAAATATTCAGGTCTTTATTTAGCTTAATCCATGGTCCATCCTTCTATATACCTTTTACAATTGAAAGATGGACAGTGTACACAACTTAAGAAGGACATTGAAAACGGAAATCGTATTATCAGGTTAATATTAAGGATTATAACCCTTAAGTCTTGATGGTCCAATAGTTTTAGTTGGGTTACTTCGTGGCTTTTAAAATAATTTATCAACATCAATAAAGGGTTAAGAATTGGTGTACTAGAGACCTATATAGACAAAAAGGAAGTTAAGTTAAATAACTTTTCATTAATTATTCTAATTGTTAATGAAGTTTAGTTTAATATGAATTGTTAACAAAGTTATCTCTATTGTTACAGGCAGAAAAGTGTTTTATTTTTGAACTATTTTTAAAAATTAACAATAAAATTATTTTTTATTATAGACCATTTGGAGTCCTTTATAAATTTATAACACTTTATCGGAAAAATTAAGTGCAATTAAAGCCTTTGCTTTTTGCAAAAAATTTTCGAAATTCCAATCTTTGTGAATTATTTTTAAAAAGCAGACAGATATTCCTGCTCGTCATTTTTTTTTTATATGAAAATATTTTTCTTTTCAAAGAGTCAATAAAACAATTACTGTCCTATATTTTAATCAAGTAATTTTAATTTGTGTCTAGAGAATAGCTTCGAGTGTTGAGTAGTAATGGTTGACTTTACTGATCAATTAAGGGACACAAAATCTGTTTTTCTGATTTTTATATATATTACCAAGTTCCTTTTTTATATTAAATGATCAAAACAAATATTAGGGTTATCTGTTTTTGTTGAAGTCCTTTGCAACTGTAAGAATGAGTTGTTTGGTATTTACTGTCTTGTTATAAAACAAAACAAAACAAAAAGAGCTTCTTATTGCTAATTATGACAAAAAAACAAAGCAGAAGCATAGACAGAAGCAGTTGATCACGGAAATTATCACCTTTAAAAAAGAAAAACATAAACGGAATATTGGAATTGTTTAAATCGAATGCAACCTTCTGTGAAAGGCAAGAGACAAGAGGTGTAGATAGAAAATTTGGGGAAAAATCTACAACTAAAAGGTTTTCAATTTAAATAATTGCTTTCACGAATGCAATATAATTATATAATTAAATGTTTCTGGATTAATCAATTTGTATGACAAGTTCATATTTTTCGTGCCAAGAGCCTGACTTGATGTCACATGATAGTTTCCACTGGTGACTGAATTGGTGTTCATAGTTTGCCTATTTTTTAAAGAAGATCAAAAGAAATTTTTTTTTTTTAAGTTTGACGTGAGTTATGGTGACTTGTTGTGTGAGAACAATTACATAAAATACAGTTTTGGTAGCATTTGATCATTGAGCTACGATTGGACTCACTTTTCATATGCTAAATCGTACAACACGTCAAAAATTTCGAACAGCACGGCGTTATTGCATAAGGCTGCATGTGATTCGAGTAAATGAGATCGTAGGATGTCACTTTTTTATGAGTGAATACATTTATCAAATAATAATTGATTTAGGCCACTAAATTTAACAATTTTAACTTGAAAATATTCAAATTTTGAACTGTGTTACACTGCAATTAATAAATTAATTAATTGTTTTTTTTTTTATATTATAGCAAAATCATTACCATTGCATTGTGTTGTTGAATCTGTTTCATCTTTACAAACATCTTTAACATTAGATGCACGTAATCCTTGGAAACGTAGACCAAATATTGAAACTGATAGCTATGTAATAGTAGCATCATCAACACCATGGTCAGATATTGTTGGAACTGCATTACAACGACTAGGATATTCATTAGATTTAGCTAGTACAGCAAGAGGTAAAAGTTTACTATCAAGCCTTAAAAAAATATTTACCTTAAAAATGTGTTTTTTTTTACAGGATCACTTATTATAAAAAATTGGAAACCTATACCATTAGAAAATATATCTGATAATCCAGTTGTTCCTGTTTGTGATATATTAGGGGAATTAATATCAGTTGTAACCCTTCGTATTGTTATATTACGTACAAAGCCTACAATATTAGCTGAAGTCAAGGATAAGCTATTAAAATTGCTTGTATTGCAGTCACATGCTGTGCTAAGGTCAACAGGATGTCCTTTAGATGAGGTTAGTTTTAAATATAAAATTTTTGTATAAATCTTTTATCTTTGAACTTTTTTTGTTATTGAAGTTTTACTAAAAATAAAAATTTTTTAGAAAATTTTTCCGTTTGGAAATTTTAAGCTTTATAATTTGCTTTTGTTATTATTAGACTTGGAATTAAAAGCTTACTAGTTATCTATTGATAAACAAGAAAGAAAATTTTACAAAATTATTACTATCAAAAGCACAAATTTTAGCCAGTCTCTGGATGACGGGGGCTCTAAAAACAACCCCTAGTCCTGCATTTAAGAAATTCCTCCTTTTAATGCATGATTACTAAAAACAAATACTAAGGAAATATGTGGGAACACCAATAGTATCAGCCATTTCAGAACAGACAGTCTAGATTGTATATACTTCTTAGTTCCAGGAATTAGCTCAACTATTTTTTAAGGGGAAGCATGCAATACTCTTAAATTTCTCACAATGTTTATTATAGGACCTTTTAATAAATATCTTCACAAGATAAGAAATTTAGCAACTAATATATGTAATAAGAGCCTTTTCGTTCTACTAATTTTTGACGGAGATCAAGGAAAATATTAGCCTCGGAGAGATTGTTGTGGACGTATCAATGGTCGAGAAAAATTGATCTATAGGTTGCAATCAGTGTTCAATTCGCAATAAAAAATAAATACAATACATCTAAAAAAAACGTTCTTGATAAATATCTATTTATTTTTGTTTTTCAGGTGACCTTATCGCACATATGTCGTGGTACATATCAAAATTCTATACCCTATCCAGGTGATATATCTGATGAGATACGACGAAAATTTGATCAATGGTGGAACAATCAATTATCTCCACATTCACCTATTACTCCAAAACTTTTGCCATTTCTAACACCACAGCCTGGAGAATTAGAATTTTCATCAAATCATCCATTACATAATACTAGAGAAAATCTATTAGATAATCATCATGGTATGATTGTTCATCCTGCCTTACAAACAATTCATTCACAATATCCAAATCAAAAAACAAGAATGCGTACTAGTTTTGATCCTGAAATGGAATTACCAAAATTACAAAAATGGTTTAATGAGAATCCACATCCATCTAGGCAACAAATTCAATCATATGTTATACAATTAAATTCTTTAGATTCAAGACGTGGTCGAAAACCATTAGATATTAATAATGTTGTTTATTGGTTTAAAAATGCACGTGCAGCACAAAAACGTGCTGAAATGCGTGGTCAAGGATTAAGTAATGGTTATTTAAATAATTCACAAAATAATTTAATGATGTCACATAATGATTATAGTATTAAAAGTCCACCTAGTTTACCCTCAGAAGATGTAGATAATTTATCACAACATTCTGATGATATGGATTCAAGTCAGCCATCATCTCCACAGCTACCACTTTCATTGACTATGCATGAAAGACATAGAACTATTGAAGATATCCAAGATTCTGATATAAAGGAAGAAAATGAAATCAATAATAGAATTACAGAAAGAAATAATAATAATCCTGATAATTTACAAAATGGTGAAGAAAGATCTTCTGATGATACTAGTAATAATCAAAATTATATCAACGAAAATCATAATTATGATCAACATTTAACATCACCGAAAAATTCAATAAAATCAGATGACCTTGATATGGATGATAATGATATAAGTACCTTAGATGAATTTCGTTCACCTTCACCAGATCCACGTAGAGATTTAAAATTTCCAATAGTACCAAATTCAATGTTTTCACATTCAATTATGTATATGAGCCATTATATGCCTGGTATGGGTCAACAAAGTCATTCACATCATCAACATCATCATTATCAATCATCTTCAAGTTTAAATTCAAGTCCTTTAAGTAATTCAGGACTTAATCTTTCGAGTCTATCAAGTGAAGAGAGACGAAAACGGAATAGAACATTTATAGATCCAGTTACAGAAGTTCCTAAATTAGAACAGTGGTTTGCTTTAAATACACATCCTTCACATAATTTGATTTTGAAGTATACTGAGGATTTGAATCGAATGCCATACAGGTATGTTTTTGGTTTCCTTAATGACAGTTTAATTAGATTTAAAAATTTATTAATTAATCCTGTTTACATAGGAAATTTTAGTTTTTTTTTTAATTATTTTATCGATTTTAAAATATTCATTAACTCCAAAATGGAGTGAGTATATATAAAAGTTTTATATAGTTTTTGTTTTAATCTCACTCCCTTGAAAAAACCTTTCACAGCAATAAAGACGATAATAAAATAATATCTAAAAAGTAACTCTTTTCTAGTTTTTGTAACGCTTTGCATGAATACAAAAATAGAAAGGAAATTCCCTCTTTTCTTATTCTTTTTTCTTTGTAAGGTTCAAATATTTAAGATGATAAAAGTATAACCTGAAACATGACTTCAGAAATATAATTAATTTTCCAAAGTTCAATGGCCTAAATTAGTGACTATCTTAGCAAAAATTTGATTGATCTTAGCTAATATTCATTTGCACTTAGTTCCTCTTTGCGATAGTAATTTAATTTTAAGCTAATATTGAACTTAAACGCGACATATTTTAGACAAAAACTTGGCAAAAAGACACTCAAACTTTTAATAAATTCTACATTAAAACTTGGTAAGAAAATTGTCAATCAGGATAAACACAACGTGTTTTAGGGTAAATAGCAAAAATTTTTAGTTAAAATAAACTAAAATAAGTTGAAAACTTAATAGCTATTTTCTGTAATAAAATCTGTAAATGTAACTGTTAAAAAGTAAGCTAATTAGCATAACTAAAAAAAACTTTTGTTATTGCGTTCACACACAAAATTTAGCGCCAAATTTACTAAGGTTTTTACAATAAGTTTTGTATAGAAAGCAGAGCCCAATCACGAATGAAAACTTTTCTGCGGTAGTACAAAAAGAAAATCTAAATGGATGAATATTTTCCAAAAGTTTCAGAGATCACTGGTGTGAATTTATTCGAAAATTGTTGAACTCTTTGCATTTGACTAGTTGGGAGATTTGTTCTTATGGTGCTTTGATTTTGAGCTACCGATTATGATGATTTTGAAAGATTCAATGAGATTAATTGGATTCAAGAAAATTAGTTAAATGTTTAATATTAACAAATGGAAAAATTAAAAGGATTCAACACATTTGGTGGATCAATTTGTAAAATCAGCTTTGTAAATCCAGGGGAAGATAAATGCTTTTGCCGAAATCAAATAAACAAAATTGTCGCTTTTGAAGATCCACATAAAGAAATCAATGCATCCACAAGGAGTGAGTTTTTGGTACGAATTTTTTACCGGAAGCATACTTGGCTCGGTCTAACACCAAAATGAGCAAAAAAAGAGTCAACTACGAGCAACACCAAATTGAGTTAAAGGAATTTTGTTTTCCAAATTTAAAATGAATGAAATATACGACATTTAGTTTCACCAGTAAATTTTTCGATTTTCAAAATGGATAAGCATCTCATAGTACTCATTTTCTTGCAGCTTTTAGCCAAACATTTAACTAATACAATTAGCAAAGTATCATATTTATTAGATAGAAATAGAATTTATAAATAAAAGAAAGCGTTTTAGCTGGGTTAAAGTCATAAAATAAAATTCAAACAAGTAACTGATAGTCAGACCTTCAGCGGCTTATTAAATGTATAGCTCCTAGCGTTGAATATTTTAAAGAATAAAAATAAACAATAAAATTTAAGAAAATTTATTGTTTCCATAAATTATATTACATGTTTAATAGCAATTTGTACTTTTTCCAAAAAATTCTTACACTTTGAAATATATTCATGTCTGTTTTGTTTGCAAAATCAGGATTCAATTGTAAAATTCCCCACCCTAGCAATAGATTAATTTTTCCTTATGATTTTTCTCCAGTTGAAAGACAATAATCATAAACAATTTAACTATTTTTCACTGTCAATTTTATCAAAATGTTTAATTCAATTATAAAAATAATAAAATATTTTTCATTACAGGCAAAAATTTCCACGCTTAGAAAGCAAAAATGTTCAATTTTGGTTTAAAAATCGGCGTGCAAAATGTAAACGTTTAAAAATGTCTCTATATGATGTACCACATCTACAAGGAATTGGTCAATTTCCTAAAACAGAGAGAGAATAAATTCTCTTAGGTTCTTAAAAAATTTAAATTTGTTTAACATAATTTTAAAAGAATAAAAAAAGGTGGAACATTAGTATAATAATTGTAATAATAAAACGAAACAACGTTTAATTTATTGTTTAAAAAAAAAATTTATCTGAAAATGTATTTTGTGATTTTCTACCAGTGAAATGTAATTTTCAAACCAAAGATAGCTGAAAAATGTTTGCAATTTAAGTTCATCGTTAATGCATGTTAGTTAAACTATGTTAAAATTATTTAGAGTAATTTTTTTCTTTATTGCATTAAAATTTAAAGATAGCTAATTGAAGTCCTAAATATCTTGTTAAAATTAGAAGTCAATAGAATTAAGGATCATAGTATAATAACTTTAGTAAAAATATATTAAAGGGACTTCAATTGTAAATAGTCACTTTTTTTTGTTTGTTTCTATTTTAAATTTTGTTGTCAGTATGAGAGGAATCTGTTTATGATTGTAAAGAAGTAGGAAAAACAAAACTTCCTTTTTTTCTGTTTTTGGTATTTAATACCTAATTATCTCAAATATATTTATAATTTTAAATAATAATAAAAATAATAATATCAATGTTGCTACTATTTTCATTTCTAGCTTTTAACGAAAAAAAAACAGGTAAAGAAAAAACTAACTGGAATATAATTAAAATGTAGCAAAAATTCAATAAGAAACGGCATCGATATTTGCAGTGTAATTGTTTTAGCGATTTATCGCGTTAAGGGGGTCGTCGGTTAGTTAGATATTTCAAAAAATCGACTTTATTTTATTAACTTCTTTTGATTACATTATTTTAAAAATATCGTCTTAATATTTCATTCAAATTGGAATATTAATAACGAAGAGATACGAGTCTGAATAAAAGAGTGTCGATTTTTTATAGTCGGATTTAAGCTCTGATAGCCTTCTCAGGCGTTTCAAGGCGTTTGGTTCTTTGTAATGCTATTATTATTTGTTTAAAGGAATTTTATTGCTATCTGTGCTTGTAATGATGAGAATTTAGTTCTAGTATTAGTTTTAAGTAGTTTTGAAGTTCTTGGTGGACATAAACAATAACGACAGACTAAGAAACGATTTAGAGAAGTTAAAATCGTGTAGATAGCAAGCCTCGGGAGGAAAAAATGGTAGCCCTTTCTTTGCTTCTGGAAGATCTTGAGAAGTCAAAAACTAGAATGAACCTTTTTTGGGGTTCATAAATTTTTTTCTAAAAACTTTTTCTAGAGCTCCAAGCAAAAAAAACATAAAATATTTCTTAGGTGTTTTGCAATATTTTATTGACGAAAATCTATAGAAGGAAATACACATTCAACAAACAATCATGGCCGATGAAACATCTATTCAATAATAATTTAATTTAATTTATTATTTCATTTTATAAAGCCTGTGACCTGATATTACACCAAAGTCAAAAGGAAATGCCAGTCAAAGATTTTTGAAAAATTACGATTAAGAAAATTACGATGGGAGCGAGTCTCTTTTTTTCGGCAGTTAAAGGCTTCAACAATAAAAACAAAGTGTGCGAAGTCTATTAGACACATTTAGTTATATAAAAATTCTAAAAAAATTGTCGAGTAGAGTAAAGTCCTTCAAGTTTAACATATCTTTTACAATTAACTCCTGAAAATTTCGTTATATCTGGGTTTGAAGTTTTATTTCTTTTTTTTTTATTGATGTTTTTATGGAAAAAAGTCAAAGTTTTTTTTATAAATAATTCAAAATTTGTAACGTTTTACAAATAAAATAAAAAAAAATAAACAAATATATTTTTAAGGATTTAAACTTGATGAGATATGCGGTAAAAGAAATTTTTTAAATAAACAACACGACAATTCCCAAGCAATATTAGCGTAAATTATTTCGAGGATTTTTTTCAGTTCAAAAATTTAACCTACAGTTAGCTTCTATTCTGTTTCTGTTTTTTTCCTTATTTATTCTATAAAAGTCAAATAATATACTATAAAGCTAAGAAACTCTAATTCCTTAACAGAGACTATCATAGCTACCCCTTAGGCATAAAATAAATCATCTTCTAATTCTCAAAGGTGCGTGTTTAAATAAATCCAGTGCCTCTATTGCTTGTGTCTGATATTTCTTCTAGCCAAAGATATATTTTAAGACAGGACTGAGTCCTGATGATTTAGCACAATTTCATACTTCCTATATTTATTTAAGAAAATTAAATCATTTTGTGATTTTGCTTTTTAGATTTATCTGAATAAAATGGGATTAAGTAGAATTTACAGTCTCCCCTTCAAAAATTTTATCTGATTTAAGAAAGAGTCCTGTGGCTGTGATATATTTTAGAATTTGTTTATAGTCTTTAGTGTTATCTATTATTATGGTTTTCAGTTTTAAATGATATTCATTGCTTGTAAAAAAAAGAAGTACTGTCTATTCAAGACAATAAGTCAAAGGGTAAGTACCATATAAAATAATTCTAATTTAAATAGGATACCTTAAGGCAACCAAACTTGATATCCTTTGTATATATACGAAAAGCTAATAGTAATATTTTTTTGTTATTACTTTTCCTGATATAAAATTCATTCTCATATGCAGTGTATCAAGTGAAAAATATGAATTTTTGGTTCATCCACAATTCTACATATATTATTCCATTTATTTCATATTATCAGCATTTAGAGTTACTAAAAGGATATTTTAGTTCTGTTGGTTACGAGTAAATCAAAAATCCTGGATTTTATTGTTTTAATATTTTTTTGTAACATCCCTAAAAGGATATATCTCATAATATCTTAACAAAGTTAATAAAAGACTATTTCTGACGTGCTTATTTTAACCAAAATGTGTATATGTTTGTCGGTGAGTTTAGGTGTGTATCACTGAACACTTCTCAGATTCTAATTTATGTTTTTCTGATTATTATAGTGTGGGTTCTTTTCAATTGGTAAGTTCCATACTCTAAAACTTACCAAAAAAGATCGTAAGGGTTGTTATGGATACTTTTACCGACAGAAAAAAGCAGTCTCCGGAAAAACGTAAAAAGACGAGATCGAGGCTAGAACTCATCATGAAAAAAAAATTAAAAATAATCTCGGTTTAGAGGTAGCAGAAGATCGTTAAAGACATTATGCATTAGTAGACTTTTTTCTTGGCCTTTCAAGTATTTCTACTTAAGTAAAATGCTTACAGTGTGATGGAGAAGTTTAATTCCAATCATGCAAAGCAGAAGATGTTGGTTTCGACGTCAGAGTTAAATAGATGTGAAAAGTGTAAAAAGCTTAGAATAGATTCTGGTGTATACAATGCCAAATATCGATTCACTTTCACAATGCAAGTGTTAAGCTTAGGCTTAGCTGGATTTAATAATTTTTATGGACTTCGGCTATACAAGAAAAGAAAGAAGCGACTTGTAGAGAAAATGATTCAGAAGAAACGTCAGAATTAATCGTATCAGATGACGGCATATGGAAAAAAGAGGATTATTTTTGCTACTAAGCATTGCTTCTCTTTAGGTATTGGATATTATACTGGAAAGCTATACTAGCCATTTTTGTGAAAATTTTTTTCTGCCACGATTGTAGCAACATAACAATTTAGTTTCTAACTACAATCCAATATGACAACTTTTTATGATTTTGCACTTTTGCTGTTTTAAGCAATTTTTAAATAGAAACTGCCAGTTTTTATTTGGCTTTTCAATGGATTTCCACACCACCCATAGAGGTACCATTGTCGGCGCATTAGCTTTTTCTTTTTACATGGCCAGCTTCCCTCTTTCTCAGAGGTCTATAAGCCATACACTTTCAATAATGTCTAAACTAAACCGTTTAATAATCAACGAAAAAGGAAATTGCTTATAATTTATATAACAATATATGTAAATATATATTTTAATATAAAATATAACTTATCTTATTTTGATATCGCATGTTGACTGCAAAATAAGCTTTCGGTTAGCTTATCGATGCCTCTGATTGTCACGATTTATTTCTATTATTCACTTTTTAGTGTTTAAAATTCTATTAATTCAGTTTTTAAAAATTTTTTTTTTAATTTAAATAAATTATAAATTAATTTATACCGAGCACTTTTATTATTAATTTACCGAAACCGATTGTAAAAATTTGATTTTAATATTTACTATTAAATATTTGGCTCGAGCTTTTCATATTTAAATTACAAAAATATCAATCAATATTAATTTAAAAAAATATATTTTTAGATAAATATAATTACTGTAAAATATAACTAACCTTATGTGTTTCGCCTGTTGACTGGAACTACCAACTCTTTCAAAGCTGATCGTTGTCGCTGGCCATATTTGCTTCTATTCGGCTACAATTTTACGTACACTTTTTATTACATATAATTTTTTTATGCCTAATTACGCTCTTTTTGATGCCAAATACTTAATAAATCAATTTTTTAGATATTTTTTCATTTCAACACTAATAAATCACTTTCGGACGAATCACTAATTTTATTAATATTTTTTATTATTAACGATTTTTTGACTAAAAATATAATTTTTATTTCATGCAAATTTTAAAGTGGATTCAAATTCATATTTTAAACTTTAAAATTATTATAAAATAATAATATAAGAAAAAAATTTGTGTACAGCTTGAACTAAAACATAAAAATTTTTATTAATACTTGAACAAATTTATAAGAAAGGAAGCATTCTTGACAAGACTCTTTTTTAATTAAATGTTTAGTGTTAGTATTATGTTAATGTGTTAGTAGATTAAACTAGTATTTATTAATGGGAAAAGTTAATATTAAACATTTTATTCAAACCAATCTTGTCAAAAATTTTATGCTTTATATTTTAAATATTTTGTCTTAAAACTAAAGCAAAAAATAGAATTAAAATTCAAGTTGTTTTCTTTTCTTAATTTTCTTCAAAAATTAAATATAAACTAAAATTTAATTAATTTTCCCGTTAAAATATAAAACTATTTTTTAACTTTAACTCATTACTAATTTAATAAAAATTAAAAATAATATTCTTTAATGAAAAAAAACGAGAGAAATCAACTGAAGAATTTTTCGGTAAGAAATCTAAAAACTAGCACCCACTTTACAATTTTCATTTGTAATTTGATATGTTTTTTAATTTTATTTATGTACAGTTCAGCCGTGAATAAATTTTTCGTAAATCTGTATAAGAAAAATTATTAAAAAAATAAATAAATTATGTAAAATGTTATTATTCATTTGATTTTTTATCAAATATTATGTTAAAAATATAAAAAACTAATGATAAAGAATATTTGATTAAAATTCTTAGAGTAAATTATGAGAAATTACTAAGCTCGCGATTTTAAGTTATAAATCAAAATACATAAACTAATCACCAACACTGTAAAATCTACATCGTACACTCTACTAGGAATTAAATTCTAGAAGCAGTTTCTCATTATCTTCAAACTTAAATTCATATTTATGGAGTTGCCTAATATTTAAGCACTTAGATTGCATATTTTCAGATATAAATATAAATTCTTAATTAATGGATAAAGTTTGAAAAGAATGAGTATTCATATTACAAGTTAAAGTTTTATTTTTTTCCAAGTCTTTGATTTATTTTTATTTAAGTTAACAGTAGGTGAATTTCCCTAAAGGGATTTTAAGAAAATTTTCAAAATTGTTTTTTATACTTTATGTAAGTAAAATGAATAATTTAAGATTAATATAATTTTTTTGCTCTGTAGAAGAATTTATCATATCTTAATTAAATATTAGAACGTCATAATGAAGAAATTTGGTTCTAATTAAAAATCTAAAAGTAAAAATTAGACAAAACTTATTTAAAAGAATTTAAATTATTGTGAAAATATAATAGGAAATAAAATTTAATACTAATAAAATTCTAGCGGAGCATAACAGAACTTAGTTTTATTTTGCAACTTATATTTTCAATAAATTCTAAGAACACCAAGAAAAACTTTGTTTGGAAATTTGTCCTAATATGAGCTCCAATATTTGGAGCAAGTAAATTCTCCAAATTTTCCATTTTTATTTATAAAATTTATACAAAAATTACGCAAACTGTCTTTCAAAAATTTTACTTTATTATTATTATTAATAATTAAAGATTTCCTGGATGTAGGCAATATCAGCGTTAATCATTATTATTCATTGTCTTATAACGGAAAATAAAACGACCTTTTTAAGCCTTGAGTTATGCATTAAAACTGTTGATTTTATTTATTCTGAGAAGGTAAGCCGTCACACAATAAGACACTTTAATTCAATTAATAACGAGTGCTCAACTTGCCCAAAACCTATCACAAAAATTATCAATTTATTAAAAATCGTTTAAAAGATTTTATTATATAAATAAAACCTTTCCATTTTCTTTCAATGAAAAAAACAGAGAAAATTACGGTAATAAAACTAACCCAAAAAAATTTTTTATATTTTAATTAGTCTAAGAATCTCTTAAGTAGCATAAAAGGATATTAATAACTTATAAGTGTTATAGTCGATTCTATATCTTATGTTGACAAATGGTAAATTTGTTCTCCTTAAACGACATCTGATTTACCCAAACAGATAGCCCATAGTTATGTGAATATGAGTCCTAATTCCTTATATAAAGGAATGTTCTTTTAAGCTGGATCCAAAAGTTAATAAGTCAATTAAGTGTAATGACCATGATTTTAGAAATTATAGCTTCATAATCATAGTTGTACAAGAAGTGTGTCTTATTTTGGGTCTTAAGATTATATTTGATTGCATTTCAAATACTATGAGCTGTTTAGGCATTTATTGTCCTTGATTCAATCGAAAATATAATTATGTGTATTAAATATATGAAGTAAGTTATTAATAAATGGTACCTAGAACTATTTTTAGAAATGATATGAAATTTTGTTGTAAGGCTGAAATTCTATCGTGACTTTAAAAGTTAATAAAACAGAAATTTTTTAAAGTGATTATCATAAAATTTAGAAAATGAATTTTGTTGTTGGTTGTTAGTAAAAAAAAAAGAAAAAACAATTGAATTGTTAAAATTTGAAGTAAACTTTTTTAAAGTAACTTTTTTTGTTACAAAACTTCGTTTTACTGAGTTGAGTAATTTTACAAAAAAATTAAAAATAAATATTGCTTATAATTTTTTTAGTAAAATTAAATGGATTTGTTATTATATCTTTTGACCTGTGTAAATAAATATTAGAATGATGGAATAAATTCCTTAATTTTAAATTTCTTCTTTTAGTTCAGCTCAGCTAAAAGAGGGTCGCGCAAAGAAGCTTAACTCCTTTTTCTCGAGCTCTTTTTCGGTTTATTTCTCTCTTCTATTGGTGTTAATTTTCTCATTTCAAGTTGATTGCACTATTTCTTGTAATTTCTATTTCACGTAGTGAGAAAATTCAGATCTTTTCAGTGGCAAGGATCACCTCTAAAATTCTACCGCAATAGCTGCACTAGACGAGCTAAAGCCAACTGATACGTCACATCTTGTTCATTTATTGCACTAACTACCTTAGTGAATCTGACTATTGGACTCCTTAGCATCAACCTTAGCAACTTTTAAAAATCTTTTCCTGAATTTTTGATCACATACTTCAGCTAAACTTTAATAACATTTGATTAAAAAAATCAAAAAAGACTTATTTATCACAATGATAAAAATTTCCAAACGAAATTACCTCAATCACTGTTCAAAATCATCATCTAATCACCCCAAGTCCAAGAATCTCATCTTTTACAATAAACCTAGCTTCATTTTTTAAATTTTGATTTAACAGATTTACGGACAGGAAAATAAAACAAATGGCTAATAACTATTTGGTATGAAACAAGAATGTCAAACTGACTTTCTTTGTAGTGTATAAGTTGTTAAAATATAAGCTTCATATTGTGCTTACGCTCACAAGTGAACTTTTTCCTTTTTGGAAATATTTTAAGCTCCATCAAAATTATCTAATTAATGTGTAATTTTAGCAAAGAATAAACCTCAAAAACGAAAAATACAAAGATATCTATCAAAAAAAACCAATTTACCAATGTGTGGGTTCCACGTTAAAATTGATCTCAGTACGAATAAGAAAATGATTGAATTAATTTGAATTAATCGCATTAAGTTTTTTCACATAATGTTAGCCATCTTAATCGAAATGTTAAATTCTTAAAAATATTCCTTAGATTTATAAAAACCGAATAAATTAATTTAAAATATATCTTATTCGATTTCATTTACCTAATCCCCGCGCAATAAAAAAGAAAGCTAATACATTTTCCTTAAAGAAATGACAACTACCTCGTTAGCCAATAAAAAAAACAATAGATCTAGTTATCCTTATGCTAATTGTGTTATTTTTTGCTAAAGATTACACAAGACAAAGCTTAGCTAAAATCTTTCTATGGTAAGATTTTGTAATAGTTAATTAAAAATCTTGTGAACTTTTAAAATCTATAAAATTTGTATTTTAATTCAATCCTATTAGCTATAGAAAACAAATTTTAAGTAATAATATGTTATTTTAAAAAAAAAGGAAAATTAAATAAATACAAAAAAAAAACAATACTTAACTTCTTATAATAGTATAGAAGGATTTTCTTGATGAGCATGAGAAATTTTTAAGAAAAAATCAATAAAATTTTCAATTTTACCGAGTTAGACAAACCCATATGTCGATCTTTACTTTAGATGAAAGGCATAGACGATATAACAAGTCGACGATACTAAGACTGTCTGAATTCAGTGAAGACAAGTAACGGAAAATCATGTTTCATTGAACCATAAGGGATTTATCAAAAAAGTTCCGACACCTTAGATAACAGAATGTCTTCTTCTCATAGACAATGTCTATGTCACATGTTATGTTAACATGTGGAAATACAATGATGAGCATTGACTACATCCTGGGGTAAGTTTAAATTAGGGTTTTATAATAACAAAATATTGTAGATTACAAAAAAATTAATTTAATTTATATTTGTCATTTAGTTTTGGTTGTTATGATGGCAACTTATGACTGGTGTTAAAACTAGTATCCATTGATATCAAAAACTAAATAAAATATTATTTTTATTTGTAGACTATTTCCGTTTTTTCTATGAATTTCAATTTCAAGGAAACCATTTCATTTTTCTTTTAAATAATTTAAATAATTTAACTTGACTTCAAATTTACGAAACTGTTTAAATGGCTAATTCTATCCAAACTGATAATTTATTCAAATATCTAAATCAGATCATTTTATTCAAAATAAGTTTTACGTAAGTTTTTGAAGCTAGTAATTTTACCTGGTTTGATGTTTAATAAAGCTTTCAAAGCAAGAGTTTACCCGACCCAATATTTACGTGAGTTTTTTAGTGGATAATTTTGCTCAAAACCAAGGTTTATACAATTTTTCAAAATTAGTAATTTCACATGACTCAACTTTTATGTAAATTATGGCTAATTTTATTCGCGCCTTGTTTGCAGTTTTTGGAAACTGGTAATTAAAATCTATTTCAAGATATTCTTCGGTTCAGTGGCTTCCAAACTATAAAATAACGCACTCAGTAATCAAAAAATTCTTTACAATTTGTACAGAAAATCTGCAGATTATGGATTATGGCAAGATATTTCGACTAATGATAATGCTATAAATATCTATTCTTTTAAATAAAAATATTTCAAGAAGGCTAGTTTATAAAAAGCAAAGTTTTTCAGAAAGTTGTGAAAGTATTTGAAGTAAATACTAATCCTTGTAGTTCTAGAAGCTATTAGCATAGATAGCTTGCCTAAATCACTCCTTAATTTAAAAAAAGTATAGAATAAAATACCGGAAATGATTTTATTTTATATTTTCAACAGGTTTCACCTTTATATCTTTGTATAGACTTTTTATATGGCCTACATCTCAGGCAAACTTTAACGTCTTAAAGTTCATTTGATATCTCTGTCATACACTTCCAATAAACAATTTGGGGGCGAAAATAGATATAAAATATGAAATTACCAAAATACCCTTATTGAAAAAGTTAGAAAAGAAATTTATTATTTAATTACAAAAATATATGTGTAAAATATGGGGCTAATAATCCAAGGTGGTAAATAACAGACCCAAAAAATGCTTTCTAGGTAAAATGAGTGGACTAAGTAAAAGTCTGTATCTCAAAACGGTTTAAAATGTCATAAAGTAAAAAAAAACAAGCTTTATTGTAACAAAATATTTAAGTCAAATTATAACTTTGTTAGCAATATAAAAAATCATTGCGGACTGGTTCAGAATCGATAAAGCAGTATCATCGTATTAATGGATGACTATAATCTCATAAAATTTCTTAATATTAGATCCTTAAAAAATGAAAATTATATCTTGCATTTTCATTCAGTCACAATTCAAAATCACATTAAAAATTTGTCTGTTGACCACTTGGCTTCCAGGTGTCTTGTTAAGCGTAATAATTATGTATATATAAGTATGATATAAAACATAATTTGTGTTAAAAATACCATTTATAAATTTCCTTACTCATAACATATTCGCATAAAACTTCAAGACTTGATTTATAAAATGAAAAAAGTTATTTCAATTTCTCTAAAACTTGACAGAACAATAACATTAGTTAATGATACATTTACATTTTTAATTTGTAAGTGGATTTGTAGGTGTTTTAATTAAACTATTTTATTTATGTAAAGTGTCCTTTTTTTAGAAAAGTATTAAAACTTGATTTTAGCTCTTACAATCCTCAGAAATTCGTACAAGCAAAATTTGGTTTAAAATTCCATGCAAAAGTCTCGGACTGTAAGAGCAATTTCTAATTATAAAAAGCTTGCGGGGAGCTCCTGTTTGTAAATATATTCCATATCTAACCAAACTTTAATAATATAAGCTAATGTAATATAGATATCTTATATATATATATATATATATATATATATATATATATATACTTTTATATATTTTTCCTTATAACAGCGGAGAATTCTAGTTTATTGGAACTCCGAATTCAAAATTTTATAAAACTCTTCAAATATTTTTATTAATTTCTTTTTCTAGGTAATTACCTAGCCAATAATTTATCTAATTGGCTAAAATGTAATTATTTAAAAATATGATTACTTATTTAAATAAAAAATTTAACTCGCACCTTATTACTATTATTATTAAAGGAAAAACTCTAACCTTTAATTTTGTCACCACCTTTGATACGTTTCTAGATTTTGGTTTTGAATTTTTTATTGAAGCCAGAGCTCTTGATCAAATACTGAAGAAATATCCTGTAAAAAAGTTAATTTCAATATTGAAAAATTTTTGAAAATATAATAAAATTTATTAAAATTCAATTTGTTATCATTTTAAAAATTCAAAGTAATTTTTAAAGCTCAAAATTTTTTAGGATCTTATAGATCCAACAAGTATTCAAAAATTCTTTTTATGAAATCCAATAATATAAAATAAGTTTCTTTTTGTTTTTATACAAAAAAATATCAAATGAAATTTTAACATCATAAAAATTTAATAAAAAAACTAGACATCTTTAAATAAGAATAAATTTTAGTAAAACAAATACCATCACCTTTCATATGCATACATAAGTACCGCTTTAAGTTGAACAAAACTTCAACAACAAAAAAATATCTTTGTTCCAAATTCAATAAAACAAAATTAATTTTATTTCTATAATTTGACTGCTACTAATATAATTTGTTTTCTTTCCCCTTCCAAAATGATGAAATTGAAAACAACACATATACATTATGCAATTCGGAAATATTCCCCAGATCACCGATTAGACAAATTTTATATACATTAACTGTAAAATAATTTAATGTAATCCAGAAGCAATAAAACTCACACATTTAAAAAAACCACAAAATAACAAACTAATTCTAAATTAAGTCTTTTATTCAATATAATTTAAATTTAATCAATAATTTTTACCAGTTTACAACTTTTTCTTATTTAAAATATTAAATTTCCTTAATTAAATTTTCATCAATAAATTTTTATTATAAAAAGAAAAAAAAATTAATTGCTAACCTTTTAACTTTGTTACCCAGAGATGAAATTTATAACGTCGTCACCTGAAATATTCTCTTTGCAAAGACTTCTCAATAAATGCTCAGGATTTACACTATAAAAAAAGATTTTCCTTTTTTAAAACAATACAATATAAATTAATATACTCTGGTTGAGTTTAAAAATATAAATTCATTAAAAATAAAATATTACTTACATTGAGTTCTATATAAATTAATCTGAGTTAAATCTACCACTAAAAAACTCAATTAAACCGTTACAGAAGAAAATATTAAAAAAAACATGCAATAAAATTATATTAGAACCCGCTTTGTGCCTATAGCATTCCACGCACTGTGACTATTTCATTGCAATTTTTGATTCTTTTTTGTTTTAAGCTTGTTCCATCAATCGTCCCACTACAAAGGATTTATGCTAGCTGTATATTAACCTTGATTTCAGATATAGTATTAAATGGTTCGTCGGTTTTCGTTTAAGCGATTCTTTCCGATTTAAATTGAACACATTTGTAACATTTTACTATCTCCATCAGAGATCAGAGACAAAGTTCTTGTTTTTTCGTTTTAAATACACACAAATCATATATAGATAAAAGTTTTTTTTAAGTATATTAATGAGAAGAGATCAGAAAATTATATACACACATATGTATATAAAATAGAGAGCTATAAAATATACTTTTGTTGTTTGCTTTGTCTGGAGTTAACTGTAAAATGCATATAGTCAAAACCAATTCTATTTGATTTTATATTTTGCTTATATTCTTTTTAGTTTAGTTTCAATCCAAAGTACAAAAATATATTTTCAATAGTAATCTAGTATTTTTTAACTATTAAAATTGTGTTGTGTTTGACTCCTTAAAAATCATAATTATGCATGTAAGTATAATTTTTTAATTTTTGCTTTATAAATAACTTTGTTAATTTTTTAATAGTACCTATAAATTGATTTTAAAAAAATATTTGTAGAGTGTTTTCAGGACATTTTCTTAAAATCCATTCCAAATAAAATTAAGATGACACCAAAAGTATTTATGCATCATAAACAAAAAAAGGTTAGTAATTATTTTGTTCTTTATACACAAATTAAAGTTTTTTTAGCATATTTTTAATTTAAATTTTATTTCAAATACAAAAGAACTTAGAAAATTTTTGTAACAAGTGTTCAAATAAAATTATATTTTAAAAATTATTTATCTATGCCTCAAGTATTATAAAATCTTAAGGTCGTAAGAAAAAGAGACAAAAAAGAAGAAAGAGTTTGAGCAAAATGTATTTCAGCTGAAGAAATTAAAAAATATGTTTTTTTTTTGCTTATAATTTTTTGATGCCATTTTAAGTCTGGGAAAGATTTATAATATCAGGCAGTAGTTAACATTTTTATCTTGCATACAAGAATAAAAATGGCTGCTGTTTTAATTCACTTTATTTACTTTAAATGACAAAAAGAAAAAAATTCAGACGTATTTAGTTGTAGTTATATAAAAATTACCTGCAGTATAAAATATAATTTTTATTGTGTGCATTTATGAACTGTGTATTTGCATTTGATTTAGTATATGGGTAAAATTGTTTCGTTTCTATAATTCTTAACCATCTCAAGAAAGTTATAAAAAATTTTACTTTAAGAATGACAGAATGGAAACTGAACTAATTTGTGTGGGGAAAAATTCTTAATTTCATATGTTCCGATGAATAAAAGAATTTGAATATTTTGATTACTTTATGCGATAATAAATAAGTTTTACTCCTTTAATTAGTATAGTATAAGTTTTTTTTGGTCTTAAGATTTATATCTTAGAGGTATCATCAGCCATTTTTTAACTCAATTTTTTAGAGATGTGTAAAATATCAAACGAGAACTAAACAAAACTTTACTTTTACTTTGCTTTGATTCTAATGATTGATATTTGTACACTATTTCTTTTTTGAAAAGTAGAAACACTAAAATCAGAAAATAAATCTGACTTGCACATAAAATTTCATGCAGTTTTTTATTCTTTTCATAAGGAAAAGAAACTTTCCAAAAACAGGTTGAACAGGTTGAACTCCAAACATTATGTCCGAATGGTGACAAAAAATTTTTGAATCAAAGGCTTATTTAATATTTTTGTTTTCTAAGGGAAAGTTAGATGTTGCAAGCGTAAAAAAAAGAAGTACATATTTTAATTCATAAGAAAAAAATGTGATACACAATTTTCTTTCTTTTAGCAAAAACTTATTTGATAATTATTTGAGAAATATCCAGCTTAATTCTTTGATGATTTTTAATTTTTTTAGTTTAAAATATTTTTTTAGAAATATTCAGAAATGTTTTTCAATTTTAGGACACATAATTATTATTTATACACACAGCAATTTTTACATTTATATATTTATAAATTAATTTATTCCCTCATTCAAGTAACTTTGTTACTGTGTTTAACAAGAAGTATCGTTATACCTTTAGCTCCATATTTGATTTTAAATTTTCGAAAATCACAAAAAAATTATGGCAGGTCATATTTTAAAAAAATTATAAATTAATAGAAATTAAAGTAATACTAAATAAAATGCAAGAGTATTTCGCAAAGTGTATGAATTGGTATTAAAAAACTTAAATATCGCTTGAAAAATATCGCATCGCTTTAAAATTTAGTCGAAAAATTTCAAATGGTTAATAAAAAATAAAAAGTTATAAAAATTACCTTAGTGCGAGGTTCTGATTATTTGAGCTGAAAGTTATGGAAACTTTTTTATTACCCAGTATTTTCTTATAAAATTATTCAACGTAATGAATCGTGAAAGAGAGCACATTTTACTGATTTTTTTTTTGTTACAAAAGGATGTAGATAATTCCATATTACCTCATCTGCTTCATTTATGTCAGCATATCTTATAATTCTTTTCTAATTCTGCATTGATTTGAGACCAAAAAATTACAGATTTGTAGAAAATTTTTATTTAGTTTATTAATATAGTCTACTCTGCTACTACTACTGTCTACTATGAAAGTATTTACCAGACTTTCATTCTAGTCTAATTTTGCCTTACTGTCTGGGTAGATTTATTTTTGGCCTTAAAATAGACTAAAACTTGGAAATAAATTTTTTATTCAAATCTAATTGCTTAGAGGAAACCAAAAAAAATCTACTCAATATAAATTATTAAACTGAAAAATTCAAATAAATGAGTTTCATTATGAACAGAATGAAACAAGCCAACAAAAATGTTACTAAACTCTCTCAATGTAGATTTCCCGTCAAAAATTGGATCAGTTGTTATTAAAAATACTTTGAAAATCACAAAAAGATTGAACGACAAAATTTTATTAAGGTAAAAGGTTTTTCAAAAGAAACTACTACGGAATCCTTCAATGCTAACTGCAGTACTGATTTATATGACTTCATGAAATTACAACAGTAATGAACTCTAAAATTTTAATAAATAACCGTCTAAATTGATCATTAGATAGGTTTTCACTTTATTGCATGATAACGCCAGATCACATGTCTCTGATAGGCTTACAAGAATTAGAATTCAAACTGCTTTAATTCCCCAATAAATCTAACGTTTGTAAAAGGTAATATTACCTGTTCCACAATTTAAACAAATTTTTAAGAAAAATAAAGTTATGATCTAACAATACTGTAAAACTGACCATAAAGGAGTGAATTAAGTTTCATCCGTTCAAATTATATTCCAATATTCTTGATAATCTCCAGATTAAATGGCATAAATTTACAAACAAGATGAACTGTTTTAATTGTCTGACAAACTAGTTCTTATATCATCCCGAACTATTCAAATTCGGATAACAGGAGGGCGTGAAGCAAAGTGTAACTTCACTGCCTCTTCTCCTTTTGTCCCATAAATTTGAATACAAATTGGAGTACTGTAGTACTAATTTCCCACTCGCGTTAAAATTTTTTTTGGCTACATATTTTAAAAAGGATTAAATTATTTCTTTTAAGTGTAAGTTATTAAGCAATTTTACTTGTTTTAAAATTTTATCCTTTATCCTCATCTGATATTCTTTACTTTTAAAATTGAAAATATAGCCAAACTCAGTAAAAACCGAAAAATTTTTAAGCTATTTAAAAGATAAAAATAAAATTGTGCTGGACCTGATTTATAAAAGACTGGTTTTTGGCGTAGGATTCCTTCTAGCGATAATATTGATGAAAAATGGCACAAGAGTATTTCTTCTATTTAGAACTTTTTTGTAATCAAATTTGAGAAGTATTCTCAAGTATACAAGAGTAGGAGAATGTGACAACTTTTCGAAGTTAAAAAGAATCCCATATCAAACTGAATTTTAAGGGAGGTTTTATAATACTACCAAACATTTTCACATAATTTAGATGCACCAAGGAGTTGTGAACATGTGGAAAACTTGTGTGGCATATTTGCGTAACACAAAAGTTTCACAGGCTCCAAACGGTGCCAAATTTTTTTTGATTAATTAAATTTTATTTTTAATAGATCTTTTCTCACAGTTCTGCATTTTTTACATTAATTTTGTAATTTTTTTGACTTATATATTATAATCTAGGCTCAGAAGTAAATGCAGTGTTTTCAAGCTGCTATCCTTCTGATTTATTTTTAATAACATCATTCGAAAGAAAAATATGAATAAAAACAGAAGTTTTCACATGTTGCTAGCTTTATATTCTTAAATTATTTCAAAAATTACTACAGCTAAACTTTAATATCTAATTAAATGCATTTTCAAAAGTAATTATACGATATGAAAAATCCTTTTCAATGCTCTTACATGTAATAAAACTTAAATGAATCCTTTTTAAATGAACTATATAAATCATTCGCTAATAAGGCGCAAGCTCATAAGCGGCATTTATGATCAGGGAAGATTATCGTTTATTATGAATTGTCTTTAATTTTCTTTTCTTGAAAATAGGGCGGAATAAAGGCTACTTACATATATCATTGAAAACATTCGCTTCTTAAGTGTTATCAAACCACAATAATTCTTATACTAAAGCACCCCCTGTAACTGCTCTATATATATATATATATATATTTATATATATAATTCTTAAAGAAGGTACATCCTTTTTGTCCAACATCCTGCTAACATTTTATAGCTACACCACATAGGATATATATATATGTGTGGATATTAGTATTTTATCTAAGAAATTTTCGATATACATAGTTTTCCTATAATATAAAAGCACGACAGCATACCATTCGCAGGCAATGCACACATGCTACTCTGAAAGAAAGTTTACTTTTACCTTATCCTTAGACTTGAAGTACAGAACTAAAGTCTTAACAGAGTTCTTTAATTATTATTTATGACTCTTTGTAATTAAGAAGTATTACATAAAATAGATTAATTTATGGGATATATGTGCGCGCGTTTTGATTAGCCATATTAAGGCATAAAAAATTTACTTAGTTTAAGAAAAATTTTTATTAGTTTTTGTTTTTTAAAATTATCAAATGAACTTTTCAATGGCATTAGTAAATTTAATTTTATTAAACAAAGGAATTCAAAACATTTAATAAATTTTTTATTTGTTTTTTTTGTGTAAATATATAATGTCAACAACCGAAAATATTGATCGGCCTCCGACTCCAGGCCAACCTACATATTTAACGGTTTTTCATCCACTTTTCATCCAGCTAAATTAAAAATTAAGCTTTTTATTGCACCCCTTGTTCAAAAACTGAGATGCAAAATTTTGAATAAATATTTAAACTTCACAACGAAATAAATGTCCATTACATTTTCCAATAGCAAAGAAATTTACCTAATCCGAGGATAGCTGGGCAAGCAAAATGAGGACTTTTCTTAAATTTAAAGATTGTCAATGTTAGAATTATTTTTCCAAAAATTAAAAACATAAAAAAACCAAATTTTATTTGTGAAAAAAATTATAGCTTACAAAATAAAAACATATAAAATTGCTTATAACTAATTCAAACAAAAATTATATATTATATCCTCTTTCTAACTTGTTTCAATTATTTCCATTTGTAAAAGATGATGATAAAGATTTTGCTGTATCTTTTGGATTCATTAATTCAAATTCACTTGAACTACTTTCTGATTTTGAGTTATAATTTTGAAAATAATTATCTACAATATTCATGTCATATTCTAAACTGCTTATAGAACTTTGAGTTTCTAGTTTTGGTGGCTTGGAAATAGAAGCTTTAACTAAATTAATATCTTTTTTTGGTTTTCGTTTTGAATAAGGACTATTTTCAAAGCTAGAAAAATTGATAATTTTTTCAGAACTATGTCCACGGCTATTAGAGTTTTGACAAAGTCTTTGTCTACTTCTACGTGGTACTATATAAGCCGTACGCTCTTTATCTCTAACTGAAAGAACTTCTTCACTACGAAAATGATATTGACTTATCATAATTTCATTTGATGTATCATCTTCAAATTTTTGTTTTGGATTTTGTTGACTTTTGCCACGTCTAAAATTGAGAGCATCTAAGGACATAAAGTTTCTTTGTAGTCTTGGCATTAGTATAGCATCTTCATAGCAAGGTGGATTAGATTCCCTTGTGTTTGGTGCATTTGGTTGTCCTTCTTCTTCTAGTATGCGTTGATTAAGACGTAATCTAAAAAAAATTATAGTTATTAATAAATGCCAACTAGCTATATAAAAACTAAATTTTTGCTAGTATAAGGAACATAAATGGAAACCATATGTAAAATTTCACCGCTTTCAAGACCTTAACTTGACCATCAATTAAAAGTAAATAAGAAAAAGGTAAAAAGGTTAAAATAAAAACGAAAAACAGAAGCAAATGTACAAACGAACTCTCCCACCTAATAATCCAGTCTGAAGGAGTTAAAGAAAATCATATAAAGCCATTTTCCCTTTTAATTAAAATATTTTTAAATTTTCTAAACTAAATTTTAAATTATCATAAAATCTTGACATGATCAGTCATAGGTTTGACAGGTATTTCGTTTTTTGTGAATAGCGGTGTGTACATTATATCCCTAAACCTTCTCTAGTAGCAATCAATAGAGGAAGAGATGTTGTGATATTTTCGACAGCAAGTTTATTTAATCAAAGTGTCTCTTTAACCTCCTGGCAGAAGCTGTATTTATCAGTTGTTTTCTTTTCTTATCATGTAAGGATATTTATTTAAGGGTTTATAACACGTGATAAGCTATGTCAGAATTGTAAGAATCTAGCGGTCAAGCAGTTAACTTGCCTCATTAAGATTTTTTTTGCTATACTTGAAGAATTTCTTTAATGTTATTAAAGCCAAAATTTTGTTTATGTTTTCCTAACAGCTCGCTCTAAGTTAACTTGAAAATTCATTAAGCTTTAATTATTTATAAGGTGCATTTTAGGTGAAATCTGAAAAGAGAGCTGACATGAAAACGAGATAATATTATAAACCTAATTAAAATCCACACAAATCACTACGCTTTGAAATTTTATAGTTCACTTAAAATAAAATTCTTCATTTCCAGCTGTCACTTCAAGGATTTCTACAATTAACTGGCAATCAACTAATAATCAATTTGTGAAAAGTGCTTAGGAAAAAAAGTACTAATTTTTTATAACTTAATATAATTTTACTTACATACTGCGTTGTGCTTCAATATTTTCTCTAAGTTCTCTCTGATTTTGTCGTGTCTTTCTTTTTTGGAAATATTTTTTAACAGCAATCAATATAAAAGTGCATGCTAAGAGAATTAAAATTATACTAAGTACAGTTGTCCATATTTTTCCAATTAAAGTCTTTTTTTTATCATTTTCAAGCCATTTTTTTAAACAAGATCTATCCCATGTTTTACCAACAACATCATCTGGACTCGCACAATGAATTTGATTTCGATCATTAAGCTACAATCAAAAAATAATATTAAGAAAAATTTCAAATTTTATTTAATTCAACAAACTTTAGCTGGTGGTTTTGTTAAATGTATATAAATTTGTTGAAAATTTTCATCATTACAATCACATCGCCAGGGATTATCAGCAATCCAAATGTCTAATAAAAATTGATTTTTGTTTATACTTAAAAGTTGTACCGGATTTGTTAGACGATTACCGGATAACTTAATACTACTTAATTTGGGAAAATGTTGAAATGAATTGTTTCGTAATGAATCAAGCCTTAAAAATAAAAAAATTTAGAAATTATTTAAAAGTATGTAATAATTAAAGAAAAAACCTACCTACATCTGCTTAAGTCTAAAACTTGTAGTGTTTTAGAGCTAAAATTCTTTGGTAGAGTTGATATTAAATTATTCGATAGATCAAGTATTCTTAAGTTTGGTAAATTTCCTAATAAATTTTCTTCAAGTGTTAAAATTTCACACCAGCTAACATTTAAATTTAAAAGTGATTTTGCTGTTATTTTTCCAAGATGGCCAATATAATTTCTACTTAAATTAAGATCAACTAACATTGAATTATGATCGAATAAATCAAATGGAATTTTTGGAATTACATTAAAAGATAGATCCAAACGTTTAAGATTTTGTAACTCAAGAAAACTTTTTGATTCAATTTGATCAATTGAATTTAATGATATATCTAATGCTTCTATATAAACATTATTTTGAAAAGTATTTTCGAAAATTTTTCTAATCATATTTCCACGTAAATTTACTAACATAATATTTGGAAATCCTTTTAAATTAATTGAATCCATATTACAATATGATATATCAATATTTCTTAATGTTTCTGAACTAAGATAATCACCAGCTCTATTTATTAATGAAAATCTATGATTTTTTGATAAATCTAAATATACTAAATTCTTAAGACCATGTAATGATTTAGCTGACATATGTAATAAATTACAATTTCTTAATTCCAAAGCTTCTAATGAATTTGATTCCATACTAAGTACTGAATGTATAGGATTTCCATTTAAAATAAGTTTTTCTAGTTTTGGTAGACCTTGTAAAAGATATTGTCCACCAATTTTACTTATATTACAATCACTTATATCAAAAACTTTAAGAGAATCACTAATTAGACTAGTTTTTTCACTATTGCTAGTAAAACTATTGAAAAAATTTCCAGCTAAAGAAAATGTTATTAAATTTTCTAATGGTTTTAAGATATAATTAGGCTCAATATCTAACAAATTACTAAAATTATTTCTATCTAGCATTAAATGACGTAGTTTACTTAATCCTATAAATGTATCATCTTCTAAATATTTGAGTGCATTCTTTGAAAAATCAAGAAACTCAAGTGTTTTGATTGTTGTTAATTCGCTGGGAAATTTCTGGAAATTGTTATTTGATAAATCCAAAATTGCTATAGGTAAATTCAAGAAATCTGGAAGATCTTGAAGATTTTGACCTGAGCAAACTACTTTTAAATCAACATCAATCCAACTGCATTCACAAGATTCTGGACAGGTGACTGCTTTTATTCCTTTCCAAGTATAGATATAAATAGCAAAAATTATCCAAAAATATAGATACATAATTTTTTTATTGCCTGAAAAATTGGTTGTTTCAAGTTTAAAAGAAATTTAAATTTTAAATTTGTAGAAATTACATTTACAATTACAATTACAAAATATTTTCTAATTTTATAAATTTTCAAATTCAAAAAAGAAATTGTATAAAATGCTACCAAAAAACACATAAAATAAGCTTGAAAAATATGTATTTATTGGAAAATTATTCTAAAATGACTTAAAGCGAATTAAAAGTATCCTTACGGACCATAAATACATATTGATTTTGATTTTCTTTATATTAAAAGAACTTTTTTAATGAAATAACCTCTTTTGTTTGTACTCATTGTTTATCTACAAAAAGGAGCTAAAAAAACTTATGAACTCTTTTTAATAAAGACCTACACAACTGATCGACCACATTTATGTGTTCTCCATGCAAAAGATACCAAAACAATAACGATCTAGCTGGCTATTTTTTTTTTGTGCAGTAATCAAACATTCACTGCAACCTGTATAGATCTATTTTGCTCCCGGAAGGTAGGGTCTAGTACGGAAAGTCAATCTTGAAATCCTTTTTCATTTGCATAACCTTCCGGAACGCCGTTTTTTTTTCGAGGAGTTGTAAAATTTTTTACAGATGTCCCATGCATTCAAAAAGCAAGTAGTGAGGTTTTGCTTCAACCTCTTCATCTGTTTTTTGAATGGATCTGTTTTTAATCTTTTTTAAAATTTTAGTTTAATGTATTTCATCTTCCTCTTTCTTTGATTTTTTCTCTCTTATGTCAACTTTTCACTGGTGTGATATGAATTTTTCAAGCAGTTTTGAATATTGAAAGAATATGGCTCGTATAAACGATTGTCACATCAAGAATGTAGTACAAGGGATGGAAACCTTTTGTAACCATTTATAACATTAATGGCTAAAGTATTAATATTGTCGAAAAATGCCCTGTCAAAGTAGTCGGTCTTAGACTACTTCTGTTTGTCGAAAATTTTTCTATAGCATCTACAATAGATCTCAGTTTCCACAATTATTTATAGCATATATTTTAAATTTTATAGGTAAGAATTAATTGCTTAAAGCCAAATCGGGAGAGTATATTGGAGATAAGAGCAGTTTGGACATCTAGTTATTCAATCCTATCAACAAAACTGTTAAATTTTGGAATTTTCATTTGTCGTTTCAATTTGTGCATTTTCTTTTAGAAAAACATTTTTTGCAGATACATTTGACATTAACTTTTTTGGATTTTTTCAATCTTGCGTACATATATATAGGATATTGTTAGTTTTCTTCACCTTGCAACGTATTCATCAAATACCTGGAAAATTCTAAAAAGTTGTCTGGTTGTCGATTTCTTGGGATAACTGGCAGGTTTTTGACTGCCACTCCAATTTGATAGTAAAATAATGCATCAATAATTGAGTTACAAAAACAATTTATTTTATTCCTTGCTCGAATTACAACCAAAGTAGGCTCCCATTTTTATTAAAGTTATTGATGTAAAATATTAGAAACTCCTGCAATCCAATCAACGAGTTTTTGATTCCTTTTCTTCTGTTACTTACACTGCTGAGTATTTAATATTAAAAAAATCTACATACTACCGCTGGTAATAGATTTTGGATCTATAATATTTACTTTAGCTTTTAAAGCAGATAATAATATACAGCGTTAATCTCCTAAGGCTTCACAGCGGGTAATTTTAACTGATTGGACAGTTAAATGTTTAAAAAACAATATCAGATTGCCTACTTTGTGGCGAATAATAAATGTTACATTATAGTTTTCACATGAAAATAAACAATACAAAAAGGCATGAACAATTTAAAAGTTGGAATGATACCTTAAATAATATGTTACATCTTTTTGTTTATGAATGTGTGCCTCTATGTGCTTATTACCTTGCGTTCGCGCAGCGTTGCTTTTTCATCCTTTAATTTAACTATTATTTTTTCCAAAATTCTTTATTCATCTCACGCTTAAGAAAACATTTTTGGTAATACTTTCATTTGAAACTTCTTTTTTTACTTGAAATGTTACAAAAATATTGAGATGAGTAAGTTTGTATAGCCAGTTTTTCGTTGAACCCTTTCAGGACTAGTAGTTATGCAACAATACCGAAATTTCTATTCTAAAATTCTAAAAAAAGTATTTGTATTCCATTTATAAAAGAAGAATTAGTGAAGGCTTAAAACGTTTAGAGATGGATACATGAAATAGATAGAAGAGTAGTAAGGAAAAAATTCAATTCTTTTAAATATATTAGAAAGCCTTTTTCACCTGCTTAGATAAGTTTCATTTTTACTCAACGTATTTTTCGAAATTATTCTTTACCTTCAGCTCATTTGTCTAATTCTTAAATTAAAATTTAATTATATTACACAATAAATTATATTGAAATTAAAATGTAGACCACATATAAAAAAATAGAAAGCCTTAAAAAAATATTATTATAATGAAGACTATCTAAGATCATAATTTTTAATACTATTGTATGCAATATTTATGTTTACTTTTTTGAACAAATAGATCATTACCGCTAAAAACTTTTAAGCATATATTTTTATATAATTATGACAATTTCATGTTTAATGCAATTGAACAATAAACTGAATTTTCAAAGAGTTTCAATGTATACATATATAAATTGCCCTATTAAGTATTAAAAATTATTAGACTTAGAATTAAAACGTATACTTAAATACTCAAATAACCTAAAAAACTCAATTTCTTATCTTACTTTTTATTTGTTGTTTTTTAACTGATTAATCCGTATTTAATACAAAATTTCTTAAAACAGCTCACATTATCTTTAATTGACTTTTTACAATTCACAACTAAAGTTTAATTACATTATTTTATTTAATAACTTTATTATATTTGTAATTTCACAATTTATTTTAAAAATTTAAAAAAAGAAAAATAAAATTTTTCTTTTTTTATCTTCTTTCAATTGATAACAATTTTATTAACTTTCTACGTAGCATTTACTGACTTGGTATGATGACTCGAACACAAACGATTAATCTCAGGTCCAACTTACATGAAAAAAGTATTCGTTCTAGGAAGGGAAGTTTATCTATTTCATTTTTTGATAAGATAAGTATATTGCTTGATTTGTGGATATTTTCTTTCCAAAAGAAATAATTATAATCGAAGTGGTATTAAGGGTTAAATTAAATTATTGTAAAATAATTCATAGAAAGTGTAACTTCAAAAGTTAAATATTTCCTATAAACCGAAAACAAAATTTTAAAATGTTTTGAAGTTATAAAAAAAGATAAGCCTGCATTTATATAAATTTGAGGTGAAATTTAAAAATATTTATTTCCTTAAAATTTCTATAAAACTCTTAATAATTTTATGTAACTTTCTCTTTTTTTATTGTTTGCTTTGGAAATGTTACTGCAACAAAAACTATAGCATTTGATGGATCAAAATCAAAATGGCGGACTAATATTGACGGATTCGTTTTTGTAACATAATTAATCGTTCTTGGTAGCATTGCATCCGGGACATTTTTTTCACTTGCATTTATTTAATATTTATTTAATTATTGGAACTATTTTTTTAAATTTGCTTAGTTAGGGAGGGGGAGCGGGGGGAGGGTCGCACTTTTAAAAACTCGATTTGTTTTTCGTATTTGCTCATAGTCAAGTTTTTAAGAATATAACCCAAAAATTTAAAGAGGATCACAGCAAAACTCTCAAAGTTATTGGCTATTTAGTCTTCTCTTCTTTAGTCATTCTTTAATTTTTAGCAGCTTTCACTTTAAACGAGCCCCAAATAACTTGAAATGAAAAAAACAATAATCAGACAAAGTTGGGGTGAAAATACGATGATACTTTGATTTAATGAGTCAATCAAGGGTCTTAGAGCATATATTAAATTTCAAGAATGCAATTAAATAACTTCACGTTATTTAAAACCTTCTAAACTTTTTTTTCCTGGAAGGCTACAACTACAAAAAATGTTAAAACATTTTTACATTTTATGTAAAAAGTACTACTAATTACCTTAAAATTTATCCAAAAGATAAATTTTCGATGGAGCTATTAACTTTATTTGATATTCATTAATTAAAAAAAAACGGAAAATTTCCTTTTCTTTAAGAAAAAAAAAGAATAGATGTTTGGATGAATTTCATTTTCAAAATGATGCGCTTCATGTAAAAAGGAAGGAGTTTAAGTTATGAAATTATTAATTTTAGCTGCAAACGGATGAAGTTTATTTTCAAATAGATGAATTTCCTTTGCAAAGAAATAAATTCCACTTGCAAATGGATCTAATTAATCTACAAATCCTATATTAATCTAATAAATATTCTCCCTTCAATATAAAATTTATATTTACTCAAATTATCTCCCATTGGATTTTTGACAAAAAAAACTCTAGACTCTTTTAAAGGTGAAGGAAAATAAAATTTTTGATTTTTAAACCTAAATCGCATTAAATACCTTTTAATATTGAACCATTACATCCTTTTCTCTAAAAATAACAAAATCTAACTAAAAGTAAAATAAATTTATTAAAATTTCTTCTATAGTATAAAACTAGTGTAACCATCAGCAGGAAACTTGAGTTCATTAATATTTCTAAAAGTTATATTTCACTTCTATTTAACTTACTTACAAGGCAAAGAAAAGAAATCAACTCCTTCCTGTAACTAAAATGAAAAAATAAACAAGTACTTTGTTATCCTGTTTTATAAAAATAAAAACCCTAAAAATAAATTTAGTTGATAGGAATGATCATTACTAAAACTCTGATAAAATTTTCATTGAGTACTCAAATTTTTTGATTGAAATTTAATGAAATCATCTACTTCAGTCCACAAAAAATCTTTTCTATAATGTCCCCTACTTATATTTGCCCATTTTTACATTTGTTACTCATCAAGAGATGATCGGGATAAAGCATTTAGCATCATTGCATCACTAAAGAACACCTTTTGTCAAAAATTTATGTATATATATGTATATATACGTATATATATGTATTTATATTACACTTAAGAGTTCCTTTATAGAATCTATTCAATCATCTCTATTAAGAGCCACAAATGAAACATCAGTTTTCCGTTTTCATCCTTGAATTAAGACTTTGATAATGATTCTTCTTGAGATGTTTTATTTTCATGTTTTCCGTTTTGGCATCATCCGAATACCATTTAACCACCAACTGTTTGCCATTTCGATTTTTGACATTTATTTTTGTAAAAGTTAATTTCCTGTCGCCGTGTTATATTGAATCACATTTCTTATTATATATATATTTTTTTTAAAGATTGCAAAAGTATTATTATCCTTAAAAAAATATGAGCAATCACCTTGCAATCTATTGCTTTCTTATTGTATTTAGATATTTATTAAATTATTTTTTATATATATTTATGAATGTGTATGTAATGTTTGCTAACCGATTGCAAGTTTCAATATGATTTAATTGAATTTTATCTATACAATTGTAGAATTTGTTTGGATTTTCAATCGATGATATCTAAAGAAGTTCATTGCTACTCCTGATAAGGACATAGCTTTAATATTCAATTAGATATTTTAAATGTGTTATAAGAAGGCTAAGAAATTTTAATGTTATGCAAAGTGATTTGCTTATCGCGGCAATTCGTCAAAATTCTTTTATGGTAATAGCCTAAGTGGCTATGTTACGAGCTTAATTTTATTTACCACACAGTTGAATCCTTGTGCTTAGTGTGCTATCCTGACATTCTGAGGACATTAATAATGGTGGAATGTATGCTCTTTGCCCTATCTTGGATAATAAAGTATTGTAAGGCTTTTATTTTGTTCTTTTATATATTTAATGTTAAGAGCAATGTGATTCCTTTGATAACCCTAGTTAGCTAGTCTAGCCATATATACAAAGAATCCTGTTCTTTGGTGTTTTTTTTTTGTGAAAGGGGAGATAATTTTTACTTGTATCAAATGTCTAAATGATAGAATTGTTTAGATAATTTTGCATTAATATTATATTTTTTTTCAGCGGAAATTAATATTCTTTAGCTAGCGAAGTTATTTTTATTAAATAGGTTAGTTTTATTTTATTCTTTATAGTTTGGAGAAATTATTAGCATAATAGTTCCATAAAGTAGCACCACAGTGAGTTTCCTTTATCAAAAAAAATAAAACAAAAGAAACTATTCCTCGCTTTTTCTGTTTAAATTTTACCAAAAAAAGAATTAATTTGGAAAAAAACTTCAAATCTAAGCAGGTTGAATTGTCATTGAACTCCTAAATTTAAAAATGTCAAGAAGTCTTGCAGGAATCTATAAGAAATTAACCCTTTAGTAATGCTTCTCAATCCAAATCAGGAAACTTCTGAGTAGTTTTTTTGTGGTCATACACATATACATATAATTTATTTGGGCTAAAAATTAATTCTTATGTTCCAAATTTGTGTTCAATGCAAACAAGAGCATTTAATTTTTTATACGAAGCTACCAAACTGTGAAAACATTTCTGACTCTTATGAAATCAAAAAAAAAAAACAATGAGCATAGCTTTCATATTCGATCGCGCTTGTCGAGACTTTTTCGGCATTGGCGATCCAGATTGCCTTTACTGGGACTTGTGAGCAACGTGTGAGGTCACAGATTCTATAACTCTTTGAAATGTTGGTATTTATATTTGTTGGTACTTTAAATGGTAGAAGTGCATGAAGTTAGGATTGGATTTATTTAATTCACTAAATTTGGACTTGTACAAATAAGGCCTAAGATTTATTTTTGGTTGAGCTAATTTACACTGACAGACATTTTTTGGATATTCAGAGACAGTTTTTCTAAATCCGTTATTTAACTTTTCAATTTCTGCATTGCCTGAGAAATATTATTACTGACGATTGTAAAATTTTCCATAAAAGAGACTCCCTCCAGGTTAAGCAGATCGTTGAACTCATTTCTTACGTAAAATAATTATTTATGGATCTGATTTCTTTTAAAGTTTAGATTGCACTTTGGTCTTCTTGGATTTATTTATAAATAACTTTTCCATGAAAACTCTATTAATCCTGAAGTTGTTTCGGAGTTTTAATAACCGTCTAGTTGTTAAGGTCGGGTATACTTTGAAACTACATTTTAAACAGTTTCATTATGTGCATACAAGGATTTGTTAAAAGGAACCTTATTTTTTCTACTGTATTTATGAAAGTTCCCATTCTCTTACTTTAGATTAAATCAAAACTCATCAACACATTTTCGTTTCCTAGAATATAAAATCTTTTTTTATATAATTTATTTTTCTAATCACTATCAAAAATTTTTGAATATATTTTCAATAAAATTTTTTATTTTAAATAAAAACACAAGCAACAAAGGTGTCAATCAAAGCGAAATATTAATTTATCAGTTTATTAGCTGCAGAACTCTCTAGCTTAAAGCAAATAATCTTTAGGAGCTTTTAAACCTTGTTTATATCTTTCTCCTGTTTTCTTTTAAACTGCATTTTTCTGACTAAAAAGTTTTCTTAATATGGCACTACTAAAAATATTTGACAATAAAAAGCTTTTTACTTTCAGCTTAAGTTTATTTTCGAAACCTTTTTCGTACAATTTCTGGACTATTGAGAATCACATGAGCTTTTAAGTGTTAAAGCTTTTTGTTAAAGTTTTAGGGCATATGAAAAATTAATTTAGCTCTTTGCTAGTTATTGAAAAAATTATAGGTCTTACTTTGCTGAGAACTTGGTCTCTTCCGATACAATATAAAATAAGTTTAGAAATAGTAAACATCATTATCCCTGCAAATTTACCAATAATGTTTGAGAATCCAACTGATTTTGTCATTTCTAAACTAGATAAAACAGTTCGAAGTATAGGAACATTAAAATTTATTGGTAGCTCAGTATTGTTTGTTTCAGTAAACGTGTTTTTTGGGTGTATTTACCTTTATTGGTCTATATATCAAGAAATAATTTTTTGATTGACTAAAAATTTCTTATTTCAGAAAGTTATAACTGTTTTTCTTTTATTTAATATATAAAACATGCAAATCAATTGATATTCAACGAAGTTACAGGAGATCAAATTTAAAAAATGTGATTTTTTTCACCTTTTTTCAAAATGATCCATATTTATTTGCTTAGACCTGCTTTATAGGCGATGAACTATTTTTAATTAGTTTAAAAAAATTATTTTTTGAACTCAGAATTTCTTAACTCTTTTTCACCTTGTAAACTTTTATTTTATTAGTTCAGTTTGTAATCACGCATTTCAATTATAGTTTCAAAGTTTAATTTTCTAAAATACAAGGCCCTTCTAGAAATCAATCCAATTTTTATAAGTTTGAAAAATTTATAAAATCAAAAAAATAATTACAATTAATTCAGATTCTAATTTTCAAGTTTTTGATTTTAAAGCTCTTTATCACGCATACAAAATAGCTAACATTTTCTTTTAATTGTTCTGCAAAGCATTGCGTTCCAAAAGAATGTATTTTATTCCTTCCAAACAATAGAAAGCAAACTAATATAGCCTAAAGTTCAGTTAAACACATTGGTCAGAATCAAAAGCTAACATGCTACAAAATTCTAGAGCATAAAAATAATTTCTCTTTATTACGTGGACTTTAACGTTAACAGTTGCTATGATTCCTATTTCCCGATTTTCTTAAAAGGCTGGTAGATGCCGGAATTGCAAAACTAAGATACAACTTTGAGCTTATATCAGAAATAGGGATGTTTTTGTAGTGAGCAAAATTTTGCTTATGATCAGATAATATGATTCAATTGGCAAAAATATTCCCTAATTATAAGGGATTCTAAAAAAAACACCTCCAAAAGTTAAATATTCAACTTTTAGGAATGAGGAGTCATTCCTGTGCAATTAAAGCAGAATTTACAAAATAAATATAAAATTTGACGATCTGTTAGCTTAAATATAGATTTAATATTCCGATAAATAAAAATTTTTTAAAGTTTTTACTATTCATAAAAGTTTATTCCATAGCTTTACATTAGTGAAATTTAAATTGTCAAAACTTTTAAAATTCTATTGACTGCTACAGCAAAAAATATTTAGAATATTCTTCCTTCTAATTCATTTGGTCCATCGTTCTTAGGAACAATGCGTATGAAATGGCTGCATTCATTAACTTAAAAAAAATTTAAGCTATAAATTTATTTGTTCAAAGCCAAGAAAATCCAACAAACCATAAGAAATGATGGAAGACATATATCAAAAAATGGCCATGCTTTATAAATAAGAGGTCTTTGTGAAAAATGAGCAATAAACATGAGGTCTTTTTGCTGTTCCTTAGGCAAACCAATCCAACCACTTTCATATACAGCCTCTGATATCTGCAAAGACTTAAAAGTTGACACTCAATTACTAAAAAAAATTATTTATTTTAATTTTTTGTGCAGTTTTTTTTGGGTAATTAAAAATTTAAAGAAGTTGACAAATTCAAAATAATGAAAATATTTAATCTTTCAAAAATTAGTCAAACTAACTTTGTTGAGTACTTGGTCTCCAGCGAAACAATAGATAAAAAGTTTATGAATACCAAATATCATTGTCACTAAACAATTATAGAACTTATTTGACCATCCGAAAGATTTGGTGCTTAAAAACGCACACAAGACAATCATAAGTGTGGGAACAATAAAATTTCCCATGTACACCCCGTTTTGTAGTTCATTTTGCACATCCTTTGACCTGTAAAGAAAACTTTTGATTATTCTGAAAATTATATCAGGGTCACTAACAAATGCATTTGAATTAAAGTATTCTAAAGTTTTTTTTTTTTTAATAAAATTTAGTGAAAAGCTTTTTGAATACTACAAAAACCATTTACATTTAATAGGACTTCAATCACAAATCAAATATTATATACCTCAATATATATTGGTGCTCCTTTACAGCATTTGCTATTTGTTTCTTGGCATTTAAATAATTTCCATCCCTTCCTATTTGTCTGAGTTTATAGCATAATACCTCAATGTGAAGACAGGTTTGCAAGAAAAAAGCAATTGAAAGTACATCAAAGAGCGTCTGACCAAACACATATAAGCTGAAAGCACCAACTTCCCTGACACAGGCCAAGTAATAAATGAAATCATTTTTAAATTTTAAAAACACCTAGAAATAAAAATATAGTTCTTACTTTGTGCCTTAAGAAAATATTGAGTTGCTTTAATAAATTATAATCTTTAGTTATTTGCTATATGGATTTCAAAATGGGACTTAAGATTTTCCCAATTTGATCGCATAATGATAAACTTAAGAATAATTATGGATTTTGTGAATAAACACTAAATGATTAATCTTTAATTTATTAATATTTATAGTTTTTTCTTGTTATATCTTACCTGAATCGTTGCAATTAAAGCAAATAAAGAAGTTTGGGAAAACAGAATTATTAAAAAACCCATCTCAAAAATATAATACTTGCGACGTGTTTTAATTACAAAATCTGAAATATCATTTTCATAAAGAAAATGTCTTTCAAATTCAGTAATCAAATTTTGAAGAGTTGTACGGTTCAAGCTGTAATGAAAAATTTTATAAGCAACTAAACAGCCCTGAAAATAACAAAATGAGTTCATTCAATTGATTCATAAAATATTTCATACAATTGCTACAAAAACCATGTCAAAACAAAACAGAAACAATTCTGGTGGATCGAAAATTGTTACCATAATAGCGCTTACTAAAATAAGAATCGCATAAATATGAATACAAATATTGTAAGTCTTGTACACGAATCCATCATTATCCTTTTTATAGAGCCCAAATATTCTAAAAGTAGACAAAAATGTAATTATAATAATTCAATTAATGTTTACCTCAAAATGTTAACCACTGTGCGTACTGAACAATTGGAGGGATGACCTCCTTTCAAAACTCCAAAAAACTCTACCAAACCTTGCCAGGCAGTGGACATTCTTCTTTGAATTAAGTCTTATTTCAGTCAACTAGAAAATATATACCAAACATATTTTAGTTAAAAGTGAAGAAGAAACATTTTCTCAAGCTAATTTAGATTTTTTTAAAAGGAATTAATTTCTACCGGGGCAACTTCTTATATTTAACTAAAAATAAATTAAATTGATGAACATGGAAAATCTTAAAGTATATTTATAATTTTTAAAAGTTTTTACCTTCTAAGCTTTGATTTTATTAGTTCAATTTGTGACTAAAGATTTAAGGCGTTGTTACTCACTGTGATTCGCAGGGAAATACTAAAAAAATTTATGAAAAATTTCCATTTTACATGAAAATGTTTCTAAAAAATACTCATAAATGTTAAAAAAGTTTTCAAATACCGGATCACATCAATACGTACTTAGTTATCCTTTCACTTTGACACGCATTCCAATATAATTATTTTAAGTCATTCATTATTAAAGTAAAAATTCATTTTGTTAAACAAGAAATGAAAATTACTTAATTTGTTCTAAAATGAATTCTAGATTTTAATTTTTTAATGAGTTTCACAAAATTCATTAAAAAATTAAAGTATGTAATTGAAGAAAATTAAGTTTTATGGAATTGTAATATGCCTCGTTCTTCAAAATTTTGTGAAGTTAGCCATAGACAGGACTATGTTAGACAAGCAACTGTCGATTACTGCATCCTTGCCATAATTAATAAGCCAGAGATCTTTTCTTCTTTTTTTTCGTTTTTGGTATGATAAATATATTAAAGGACGTTAGTTATAACATTTTAATCCTAAGTCAATGCAATAAAATAACATTTTAGTTATTAGTTTTAGCTCATATGCAAGTCCGAAGCAGCTTTTAAGAAGCATACTCAAACTTTTCTATAACTATCAGGCCTGAAACCCCTAGCTCTTGCGATGTCAGTTATGTTTATTTTGCTAAGAATCGGAACAGTATTTGCTTCAAAGGGAAATAAAACCATATCGAGTGATAATACAGAAATATTCTTGATACAATATATATCTGTCAGTTGTTCTGAATTTTTCTCATGGATATGTGTCCTGAAAATCATTGCTGTTGCCTTTTTTAACCTTTGTATATTAACGTATGCTCGGGGATGGATTTTCTTGTTTTGTTCTAGCTCAAAGTGAAGTGGTTTATGTCTGCCTCTTCTTTAATGTATGTAAGGCTTCTTTTATTTTCTGCCAATTTGTAGATTATTGAATTACAGTTTTGCTTGTTTTTGAAATTTTGGTGGTTGGCATACCGTGCAAAAGAGCCCTGCAATCAGCTGCGATATTTCATACTTGATTTGGTTTCTGAGCCCTCTTGAGCCTTCTTTTGCGTTTAGGAGTACAATTATTCCCTGATGTTCATTTCTGCCTTTCCCAAAGCCAAATTAGCGCTCAGGTATGAGTATTTACTGGCTTAATAAGACGAAAAATTTCCAAAAGAAAAAAAAATTTTTATATTTTCTTAGCTTAAATTAATTGATATATTCAATGACTTTTTTATTTTATGAATAAAGAGGCAAATTATTAAGAAAATTTTCCCTAATATCAATATTTGGTTAAATTGCTGAAAACTTAAAAATTAGTAAGTGAGAAGGATATAAGGAAAACATTTTAGTATTTTTCTTGTTAATAAAATTTTATTACAGAACCTTGCATTAAAGAAATTGACAAAATTTCATTGATGACTACTTCAGAAGAATTCTTTGTTTTTGATTGCCTGGAAAAATTTTTGAAACAATTGAAGCTTAGCTAAAAATATGAAATTGCATATTAAAATAGAAAAAAAATTAATGCCTTTTAAAAAGAAACTATTGAAAAAATTATCGGTCTTACTTTGCTGAGAACTTGGTCTCCTCCAATACAATATAAAAGAAGTTTAAAAATAGTAAATATCATTATCCCTGCAAATTTATAAATAATGGTTGAGAATCCAACTGATTTTGTCACTTCGAAACTAGATAAAACAATTCCAAGTGTAGGAACAATAAAATTTCCCATATAAACCCAATTTTGTAGCTCACTTTGTAAATTTTTTGACCTGTAAATAAAACAATTTTTAGAGATTATACAGACTGCATTTGAGCAATAAGCACCCTTAGTAAAAAATAATAAATAATATTTTGCCGAAATCGTCTTCAATTTATTGCATTGTAGTAAGTTTTTGCCATAATTTGTGTCTAGAAGCTTTTGAAGTTTATTCAGTAACGTTTGAAATAAAAATAAAATAAACATTAATTTCAACAACAAATTATTGTTTAGGAAAAAATATTTACATTAGTGTTGAATGCTCATTTTTATCTTTTTACTTAGTAAAGTAGATAGATACTAGATAGTAATCTAGTGCCTTCAATTAAAACTTATGAGCATGAAAAACAAACAGTTCTTTAATTGGAATGTTCTGGTCTCTTTTATGGGCTTTAAATTCCTGGCATTGAAGCTTGAAAGAATGAAACGAACTAAATAAAAACTGGGCTTAAGGTCTATAAATTGAATATAATTAAGTGTGACATAACGTATCCCTCATGAACCCCTAAGGGTAACTCAAAGAAACTACTTTCCATAGTTTCCTACTAGCCTAAAATCTGATATTTCGAGTACAAACTCTGATAATGCAGATTATTTTACCTTTTGGCTTTAAGAAAGTAAAATAATAAAAAAGAGCAAAAAGTATGATTTATTCCAGAAAAAAGATTGAAAAACTAAAAAGTTATAATAAAGTAGAAGTATTTACATTATTGTCTCTAATCAGTTTTCTTGAGAAAAAGACTATGTTCCTCCCTTACTGAGAATGAAATTTTTGTATTTCAAGGATATTATTTACATTATTCGGCAATCAATTATTTTTCTCTTTTCTACATCATTTCCTTTAAATGGTGTTGAATTCACTTAACAAACATACAGCTGATTATAGAAAAAATAAACTGCTGTAATGCGAACTGAAGGTGAGAGCAACAAACATTTTCGTGCAACTCTGTTTAAAACGAATCATTATAATTTATACGAGCTCATTTCCGTAGTTAGACAATTGCTTTATTTGGGCTTAGAATAAATATTTTAGGTTTTTTTGAACAATAATTTTTTTATGTATGTAATTACGTCACACTTTAGTGGATTTAAATTACAAATCAAATATTTTATACCTCAGTATATATTGGTGCTCCTTTACAGCATTTGCTATTTGTTTCTTCGTATTTGAATATTTTTCATCCCTTCCTATTAGTTTTAGATTATTGCATAAAATTTCAATGTGTAAGCAGGTTTCCGTGAAAAAAATAATTGAAAGTACATCAAAGAGTGTCTGAACAAAGACATATAAGCAAATAGTACCAACTGCCCATGCATAACACAAATAATAAATTAAATCCTGTTCAAATGAAAAAGGAGTCCAGAAATTGATTGGTAAAACACGCTCTGTTTCAAAAAATACCTTAAAATGAATAAATAGTTCTTATATTATGTATTTAGAAGCAATCAAGTTGCTATAATATTTGTAATCTTTACTTAAAAAATAGTTTTGTTTTTCCTTTTTAAAGCTTACCTGAATCGTTGTAATAAAAGAAAATAGGATAGCTTCGGAAAGCATAATTATTAACAAACTCATCTCAAAAATAAAATATTTGCGACGTGTTTTATTCACAAAATCTGAATTGTCATTTTTATAAAGAAAATGTTTTTTAAATTCAGTAATCAAATCCTGAAGTTTTGCATGGTTATTGTTGTAGTGAAAAATTTTATAACCAATTAAACAGCTCTAAAATTAATTGAATGAGTTTACTCAAATAATTTATAAAATATTATATACGTATGCTATGAAGTAGAAATCAAAACAAAATTGAAATAAATCCTGTGTACCAGAACTCAACATAAGGACGCCCTGAAACTGCATTAAGGCAAAAAAAGCAAGCATAAAGGCATTGCAAGTTTTGTATATTAATCCATCATTAATTCCTTTATAGAGTCCAAATATTCTGAAAGCAAAGAAAAATGTAATAATAACAATATTATTCTTTATTACCTCAAAATATCAACAACTATGCACACTGAAGAATTGGAGGAACTGCCTCCTTTTAAAATTCTTCTGAATTCTCCAAAATGATTCCATATAACGGACTTTTTTCTCAATGTCCCACTAACTTCTGTTGAATATTAGAAGTTTATCCAAAGAAGTTGTGACTAAGTGAAGAAGAAAAACTTTACTCAATCAATTTGAAAATTTTTCCATTAGACCTGCTTTATAGGTGCTGAACTATTTTTAATTAGTTTAAAAAAATTATTTTTTGAACTCAAAATTTCTTAACATATAATTTTCAAGCCTCCTTTTCGCCTTGTAAACTTTTATTTTATTAGTTCAGTTTGTAATCACGCATTTCAATTATAGTTTCAAAGTTTAATTTTCTAAAATACAAGGCCCTTTAATTAATCCCATTTTTATAAGTTTGAAAAATTTATAATTAGTAAAAAATAATTCATATTCTAAATTTTAAGGTTCTTTATCACGCATACAAGAGAGCTAACATTTTTTTTAATTGCTCTGCAAAGCATTGCGTTCCACAAAAAAGAATTTTATTCCTTCCAAATAATAGAAAGCAAACTATAATAGCCTAAAGTTCAGTTAAGATAGTGATGTTTTTTATCACATTGGGTACGATCAAAAGCTAACATACTACAAAATTCAAGAGCATAAAAATAATTTCTCTTTTTTTTACGTGGACAAAGCGTTCGTTGCTATGATTCCTATATTTGTAGATTTCCTTTTAAATCTCTTTTACTCATGGATTTTCTTCTTCTTCCTTTATGGCCAGTTTTTTACGGCTTATTTCTTTCTTCCTTTAATTTCTAAGGTAACCGTTATACAGAGTAATGGGAACATTTTCAAATATAGATATCATATGTTAGCTTTAAGTCTTATTTGAAAGTTGTTTTTATACTTGTTTAATATAGCTTATATTTTTTGATGATTGTTAATAACTGTTACTTTTGTAAATAATTTTAAAATAGTTATTTACAGTATAAATCATATTAAAAATTATAAACAGAGGTGCGTAGACAGTTAAATTTGGTGTAGAAAATATCAACTATGTCGACAATGACGTATACAATGTAGACAATGCAATATTTTAGGTTAGGATCATATTTCTTCGTCATACAAATTGAAATCCCAAATAATATGATTGTGATCGTTCTTCTGATAGCCTGTATTTACTAACAATAAAAGAAACTGTTCACATTAACTTTATTAATTTAATTTGGACAAATTTGGATTTCATAAAATATGTTGATATATGCCAGGCTGACATAAAAATAAAGGCTTTGAAGAGTTGGGGTTTCAGTTGCTAAAAGTTAGAAATAAATATATCGCTCTTTGTAACCTGTGTAATAAAACTTTGAAAATAAACTGCTTAAAATAGACCGAGAGGACATCGGTAAGGCGAATTTTATAAATTATAATTATTCAACAATAAATCATTAAATGTTTTTGACTTGATTACTTAGTGGCTATTTTAATTTTATTTGTCAAACTTATGCTGTGTCTATATTTACATTTAGCTACTATACTTTCTCATGTCTGCCATCTTTATTTTAGCTAATATTGCTTTTTTATTCTAATAAAAAGTTATTTTGATCTCTTTACTTTTTAGATAAAGGCAGAGAAGTTTTTCTGATGATCAGATGATATGATTTAATTTGCAAAAATCTTCTCTAATTAGAAGGAATTCTAAAAAAGAACTCTACAAAAATTAAATATCGAAGTCATAGGAATGTCTCCTTAGTTCTTTATAATTAAAGCAACATTTATAAAATAAAAAATTTGCCAATTTGTTAGCTTAATTATAAATTAAATTCTCCGATAAATAAAAATTTTTTTAAATTTTTACATACAGCTTTACATTATTAAAACTTGAATTGACAAAACTTTTAAAATTTCATTGATTACTACAGCAAAAAATATTCTTCCTTCTAATTCATTTTGTCCATCGTTATTAGGAAGAATGCGTACGAAATGGCTGCATTCATTAAATAAAATAATTTCATGCTATAAATTTATTTATTCTAAGCCAAAAAAATTCAACAAACCATAAGAAATGATGGAAGACATGTATCAAAAAATGGCCATGCTCTGTAAATAAGGGTTGTTTGTAAAAAATGCGTAATAAACATGAGGTTCTTTTGCTGTTCCTTTGGTATCTGCAAAAATTTAAAAATTTTTTTATATTTTCTCAAATTTTGAAGTTTTAAGCCTTAGTTGGGCTTAAAATTTAGCATAGTTCTGCATACAAAAATTCAATTTTGTAAATATTCTGATAGTATTAACTGTCTGATATAAAAATGAACTATTCAAGCATTAAGAGTGATAATAAAAGAAAACTTAAAAAAGTTTACTCAATTCAAAAAATCATTTTTCTTTTTCTTTATACAACAAATAGTAAATAAGATGTTTAGGGACACTTGGTATGTGCTACGTTCCTTAAGAGGAGTATTTTGATTTAGAACCCGAATTTTCGGCTTTCTAAACTTACTTCAAGAGCTTTTTCGGATGCTATAATAATTTACAATTTGTTTAGAATAAGGAAATGCATCACAGTGGCTAAATATTTTCTCTTATTTTCTATCTGTTTCGTTTTCAAAATTCATCCTAAATCCCTGAATTTTCACTAAACTATATCAACTCAAATATTAATACCAACGATACATCCAAAATTTCCAAAAGAACATTTTTTTAAGGAGAATTTGCGGTATTTAATTTTTTTCCTTTTCTTAAATTGATGTAAATTAACATTTTAAAAATATTTTGTTAAAATTTCAAGTCGATTGGAGCAAAATTGTCAAATTTATGAACATTTAAGCGTCCTTTGCTCTTAAACAACGAGTAAGTGAGCAAAACTTTAAAGACCTTCCCTGCAGTCCCTCGGTATCACGATTGCTCTAAATCTAGTCAAACAATTGTTTAAGAATCTTTCACACTACTTTTCCGCATATTTTACCAGATAATGACGAGAGTCTTTCCTTTTTTAATAACTATTAACTTTACAATAACAAATAAGTCGATTGTTTTTAGCCAAAATCGGTATTTCGACAACCAAAAATTGTAAATTAGTAAATTGGTGCTAGACAATCTTTTAGGTTATATAAGCACATGAAGCAAAAAAAAGTTAAGTGCTCGCTACTAATATAATATTAAAATTTTATTGTGCAAAATGCACAAACACTGGGTTGTCTATTAAAAAATTACCAAAAGGTTTTTAATGTGTGCTAAAAACTAAAAGCAAACTAAAATCCACTCTGACCATTATAAACATAAAAACATGCAAACTTCCACTAATTCCAAAAGTTTCTTCAAGTATGACATACGTCTTTAGTATTACTTGGAGCATTAAGAAAACAAAATTAAATCAAAAAAGGTTCTTTTTCAGGATTTGTGCAGCTTGAAAACACTAAAAATTCAATTTTAACAATATAATTTTATTATAAAAGTAGCTAAAAATGTATACACAAAGTTTTATAATAATAGCCTAAATTCTCATTCTTATACGTAAAACTATTCAAAGATTGTACATTGCAAGTGGTCCAATTTTTCACTAGTTGTTCCCATATTTGTCACACATTTGACATCTTGGAATTCTTTGGGTAGGAATACCTGACATTCCTTTGGCATAGGTATATAATACTGGTCGTCGTAGTATGCTTTGAGATGAAGATTTAATTTGATCCTTTTTTGTGCCTTTTATTTGAGAAGTACTTCCTCTACTAGGTAAGGATATAAATTGCATAACCAATTTCATAGCTGAAATTGATCTTTTTAACAGTTTTTTTGGAGATTTTTCCATTTCATCACTTGAAATACTACTATCACTGAATACTGCATTCAAGGATTCACTACTTTTGTCTAAACTTTGGTTGTAGTTTTGAGATAAAAATGATTGAACCTTTGTATTGTAATTGAAGCTAAAATCATTTTTCAAATTAAATTTTAGGTCATCATTGAAACTGTTGAATGATTCTATAGTTGAATCAGAGCCCGATGATTGACTTGAACTATAACTGCCCCTGTTGATTATTTCCATTTCTCACTATTAAGAGTAAATATTTCTTCGATAACTAAACTGCACTGAGAACTGTTATTGAATGATATTTTATGCCCCAGTTACCTGTTTAAATACTTTAAGAATATCATAATTTGCGTTTGCGCAACCCATTTTCGAAGTAAGCTTTTCACGTTTTTCACGTTTTGCAATTATAAAACGCGAATCCTGTAATAAAATGTAAACTTTTCTCATTCATAATTGATTCAAATGGGATTTCTTCTTACGAACGTCTGTTATACAAGTAGAATTTTCAAAAACGTGACAAGCTCATACTTTTCTTTTGTCCCTATGCTGCTATCAAAATAAACGTCTTTAGTATATAAACTTTTGAGGATTTTTCATATCACGTTTAGATTTTTCAATTAACACCTGAACTAAAATTTATAAAAAATTAATGGAGTCTAGAAATGTTATCATTTTATTAAATGAATAGATTTTTAAATGTGAAGCTAGTTCAGCTATTTTTGGTGGAATTTTTCAATAAATTTGGTTTTAATACCTAACAAAACAGTGAAATTAATCGATTTTCACGCGATATAAGTATGATAAGTAAGATTCCAGTATGATTCTTTCATATCTTATTTCATATCTTATTTTAGATTTTATGAGTTTAAAAATAAAAAAAAATTTAATCTTACAAAAAATGGAAATTCTCTACAAAATTTTTTGGCTTTTTTTGTTTAAATTCGTTTGTATTCTTCAATATCGCGGAGTAAATATTAATTTTTTTATAAGGATATTAATTTATGGATGGAATCTGACTCTCATTGTTTTAGGGCTTGGCAGATAAAAATTTGTAATCGGAAAGAGATATAGACGATAATTTTTTATATCAGAAAATGATTAGAATTGATGACATATCCTACCAAAGTGATATTTCATATAATTAAGGAATTAAACCACAATTTGTACTAGAAGTTGTAGTCTTAACTTGGTATGTTAAAGCTATGCTTAGAATTCATACAATAGTAGATTCATTTTTCCGAAATTTTTTTTGTTTTACTATACTTTGCTCAGAGAAATTCTATGAAAATGAATAAACATTTCGATGATGATAAGGAAATTTCGGAATTAAAGATCTTGACAATTTAGCAAACCCTTAAAAAGGAACATAATGACTACCGTGACAATTACATGTACCTAGTGTAAAATATTTTTATAAATTTCAATCCCAGAAACCTAGGCTCAAAATTTAAAGAATTGACGGTAAACATAAAATGTTAAATAATACAAGTTGTAAATAGAAACAGAAGCATTTAGAATACGTTAAACAGAGTATCCTTAACTTCTTCAGATCCTTGACTATATATGTAGTCGCTTTTTTGTAATTCTTGTGACTTTCAATAATAACTAGAACTAGAACTAGAAAAAATTTATTCACTACACTTTTTGGGCTGGCTACACTAATAATTGTAAAAGTAAAAGAAATCATGTCATTTGTCATTTCTTGCCATGAAAAATATTATCCCTGAAGAAGTTAAGGAAATGGAATATTTTATTGTTAAAAGATATTTCTACAAATTTTCAGGAATTCTTTCCTAAATTTCCAAAGGACTAAGCTTTATTATAATATTTCCTAATACAGAAAGAAGAAATTTATGAAATGAAAAATGATTAATGAAAAAAGCTACATTTTAATTATAATGGCTACTTTCTAAGGGAAAACCAAACTTGTCACTCTGACAACTTTCTGGAAAAAAAATGAATGAAAAATAGCTATAATGATCCTTTTCTTCATGCTTTATTGATAAATTTTTTTCTAGTTAACTTTTCAGCATAAATAACCTCTCCATTAAGCGGTGGATTACTCTGCTTTGGAAATTTCGTTAAAATTAACACAAACTAATAGAAAACTGCTAATTATGCAAATGTAAGAGGAATCATTTTAATAATTTTTTTAGCCCTAGATTCGTAAAATAAGACAGAATAATATTTTGCAACAGAAGAAAAACTCTTTCTTTTTAGAAAATTTTTAAAAGAGCTAAGAAAAATTTTTACTTAAGCTCCCTATATCCAGTATGATATATTTACCTAACTTTTCTTATATTTCAAAGATATCCATTTACCAAAAACTAAAAAAACCCTATTTTAATCAAAGGAAAAGTATTAAAAGTTAGAAATAAATCTTAAAAATTTAATTTTATTACTTTTATTCTTTCAATATTCTCAATCTCTTTCAAATATTTACAATGAAGAACATTATGATTCCGTTATTTCAATAAACAAGAATATAATAAAGGAAATAAAAAATAATATCTCTTGTGCTTTATATCTAATTCGCAAAACTTCAAAGTAAGAATTCTAATTTCATTCAAATTTATGAGTTGCAAAAACTTTAAATAGAACAGAAAAGATTATTAACAAGGTATCACCTGTGGATAGCAAACTTCTAAAATTAACAATAAGCAATTTTATATGCAATTAAACTACTGACAAAGTATTCGCAATAAGAAATATATTGGCATTAATATCAAACTATTTTCAAGAGAAAGCCAATTAGTCAAAACATGAGAAAAGTAGACTTAAACGGTATTCGCTCTGATCTCGTATTGTATATATATACATATATATATATATAATAAAATTACAATAATGCTTTAGGTCAATCAAGTTTTCAATTGTAATTTTCGCTCTTTAAGTGCCTGTAATTAGCCTCAAATAACAAAAATTTCGTGTTAGCATTCAGGAAGTGGTGCATTAAAAGAAAATCATTTATGGTATCGTCTGTGTTAAACTTTCTCCGAGTATCTTTTAATTTAAACATATAAATTCCAAGGATATTACACAGCTTATATGGTTTATTACTTGTTACTTTAATAAATGATTCAAATCGTATTTCGGTAAGATGATCGGTAATATTTGAAAGTAATTATTTTGATTATTTTTGACTTGCCATAAAAGATATTGCCATGAAATTTATACAAAAATCTTTGAAAACATAAAATTTTTTCTTACTTTAAATTTATCAATGTCAAAAGACTTTTATTTTTAACATATTTAAAAAATTATTTCAAGTCATAATGACTAGCTATAATATTTTTGTATGACAAACCAATTTTAGTATAAAAGTATATATTATAAAAGCATCGGTCAGTAAGAAAAACATAGTTTCATTAATTAATAAAAGTCACCCTTAACAAAAACTTTACAAATACATTTATTTCCTTCTTTAATAAGTCTTTTCTATATATTTATATATAATTTATTTACTTACAGTTTTCTTAATTTATTTTTTTTTAAACATAATTAAACAAGTAGTTTTTTTTTAAATATAAATTTTTTTTAATATTTGTTCATATATTTTTTATGAACCCTACACACACACACATGCATACAGACTCAGTTACACAATAAACAATAGTGAATCATTTTAATTGGACAAAAGCACCAGCTTTTTTAGTATTGACATCTAGTGATTAATAATATTACTAAAAAATAATATTAATAATAATAATAATAATAGTATGAAATTTTAAAACTTTGAAAATGACAAAAATTTCTATAAATCACTGGTCATCTTTGTTCTTTTTGGTATTATTCGGTATTGTTGTTATTATATCACCTGCATTCGATCTACTACGTGTTACTAAAATTTGTGTTTTTGGTCTTTGTGTTTCAGTTAATTTAATTTTAACACGTCCAGTTTCGGGTATATAAACAGGACTATAACGTGATGGTTTCGGTGATATATTATCATTATTATTAGTCATTATTGTGGGTGATTTTGGTTTTATTGGTGGATATGATGATATTTCATCATTTATAATATTATTTTCAATTAATTGTTTTGGTAATTGATTTTCTAATTCTTTATTATTATTATTATTATTATTATTTGATTCACGTTTTGGTTTTTCTGGTATTATTTTATCAATAGGTTTTTGATTATTTTCACCAATTTTTCCATTTTCATTTAATAATGGCTGTATAACATTTTCATCACATTCTGCTGGCATATATGGTATTTTCCTATCACCATTTGTAATTTTTTGTAATTCTCGTTCTTTAATAAGTGGAACTAATTCAGTTGTTCCATTTTTTATAATTGGTTTACCTAAATTCTTTTTATTCATATCAACTAGTTCAGTAGATTTTGGATTTTCTAAATCATTCTGGTGACGATTTCTTCGTTTTTTCTTATTATGTTTAATAGCTACATAAAACATAAGACAAACTAAAAACACTAAAATTATACCTAATAATATATATGTATTTTGATTTTCTAATGGACTAGCTTCCTTTCCTTTAATTTTTTAATTCATTATTATTCTCTATTATCTTTCTCCGAGTATCTTTTAATTTAAACATATAAATTCCAAGGATATTACACAGCTTATATGGTTTATTACTTGTTACTTTAATAAATGATTCAAATCGTATTTCGGTAAGATGATCGGTAATATTTGAAAGTAATTATTTTGATTATTTTTGACTTGCCATAAAAGATATTGCCATGAAATTTATACAAAAATCTTTGAAAACATAAAATTTTTTCTTACTTTAAATTTATCAATGTCAAAAGACTTTTATTTTTAACATATTTAAAAAATTATTTCAAGTCATAATGACTAGCTATAATATTTTTGTATGACAAACCAATTTTAGTATAAAAGTATATATTATAAAAGCATCGGTCAGTAAGAAAAACATAGTTTCATTAATTAATAAAAGTCACCCTTAACAAAAACTTTACAAATACATTTATTTCCTTCTTTAATAAGTCTTTTCTATATATTTATATATAATTTATTTACTTACAGTTTTCTTAATTTATTTTTTTTTAAACATAATTAAACAAGTAGTTTTTTTTTAAATATAAATTTTTTTTAATATTTGTTCATATATTTTTTATGAACCCTACACACACACACATGCATACAGACTCAGTTACACAATAAACAATAGTGAATCATTTTAATTGGACAAAAGCACCAGCTTTTTTAGTATTGACATCTAGTGATTAATAATATTACTAAAAAATAATATTAATAATAATAATAATAATAGTATGAAATTTTAAAACTTTGAAAATGACAAAAATTTCTATAAATCACTGGTCATCTTTGTTCTTTTTGGTATTATTCGGTATTGTTGTTATTATATCACCTGCATTCGATCTACTACGTGTTACTAAAATTGGTGTTTTTGGTCTTTGTGTTTCAGTTAATTTAATTTTAACACGTCCAGTTTCGGGTATATAAACAGGACTATAACGTGATGGTTTCGGTGATATATTATCATTATTATTAGTCATTATTGTGGGTGATTTTGGTTTTATTGGTGGATATGATGATATTTCATCATTTATAATATTATTTTCAATTAATTGTTTTGGTAATTGATTTTCTAATTCTTTATTATTATTATTATTATTATTATTTGATTCACGTTTTGGTTTTTCTGGTATTATTTTATCAATAGGTTTTTGATTATTTTCACCAATTTTTCCATTTTCATTTAATAATGGCTGTATAACATTTTCATCACATTCTGCTGGCATATATGGTATTTTCCTATCACCATTTGTAATTTTTTGTAATTCTCGTTCTTTAATAAGTGGAACTAATTCAGTTGTTCCATTTTTTATAATTGGTTTACCTAAATTCTTTTTATTCATATCAACTAGTTCAGTAGATTTTGGATTTTCTAAATCATTCTGGTGACGATTTCTTCGTTTTTTCTTATTATGTTTAATAGCTACATAAAACATAAGACAAACTAAAAACACTAAAATTATACCTAATAATATATATGTATTTTGATTTTCTAATGGACTAGCTTCCTTTAATTCATTATTATTCAATTCATTACTAGCTTCTCTTTCTGGTATAATTGTATGTTCTTTATGAATATCACTAGGATTGTCACCACCTTCATTACTTGTATCTACATGTATATTTTGTTTTTGATTTTCTTCTATATTTTTATCCTTAAATGGAATTTCATTAACTTCTTCAGGTAGTTTTTTTGGTTCTTCTGTTGATGGATCATTGAATTGCATAATTCCTAAGCCAGGACCAAATATATCTGTATCATTATATGATGGAAATGTTGGAAGTGTAAGATTATCCCAAATACCATCATTTTCTTCTTTACTATCATTATTTGGACTACTTCTTTGTGAAGTATGATCAATAATCTCTTTTGTTGAAATTGGTGTTGACTGTTCGGAGAAAAGAGCTAAACCACCACCAGAGCTTTCTTCTTCATCATCTTCATCTTCATCATATTCATAGCTTGCATTTATTGTCTCTTTTAAAGTTGTTTTTGCCTTTTCAGTAGCTAACGGTAAAGATGTCGTCTCTGTATTTGATAATTTAATATTATCTTCAAAAATACCACCAGATCCTTCTTCAATATCTTCCGATTTTATATTTTCAATTGATTTTTTATTAACTTGATCTTTAACAACTAGAAAATCTTTACCTAATTCTTCGCTATTTTCTTTATCTATTGGATCATCATGTAAAACTGGTTGATCTCCAAGCATTATATCATTTTCATCAGATGAATTTAATTTTTCAAATATTTTATAATTAATTCCTTCATTTAAACATATTTCAGGTTGTTTAACTTGAAGCCATGGCTGTCTTTTAACACTAGCAGGATAACTACATTTAATATGTTTATCAGTCCAAACATGATTCACTTGTAACCAATTTCTAACATCTAAAGTGTAACAAGTGCAATTAATTGGATTACCATCAAGTTCTAATGAACGAAGTTTAGTTAATTTAGTAAAATCCTGTGGTAAATATGTTAAACTATTATAGGATAAATTTAATTGCTCCACATATAATGGAATCCTTGTTAATTTTCCTGAAGTGATGCGATTATGGCTTAAATTCAATGATTTTATACGCTTTCCAAGTCGACCAATTTCTGTTAGATGATTATTTGATAAATCTAAATCTGTTAGACTACGAAATTTTTCTAAATTATTTTTTATACGTTTTAATTTTGCATTTGATAAATCCAATGAATGTAATCCTAGACTACTTGATACATTTCTAAGTCCAATTAAACTATAACATTTAGCATGATTGTAAATATGATTGTCTCTGTTAATTGTTTTGCATGAACAATGGTCTGGGCAAATAAATGCTGTGACAGATATAAACAGAAGCAGAAATGTTCCAATTCGTAGTAAGGAGGCGTGAAGTGACATCTTCGGAGATTATCTGAAATGATAAAATAAAAATGTTACAAAATGAACTGTTTTTATGTCATTTTAAATGTGTTTAATTTATCATCAATCTAATCAATAAAATAAGGCTGCCTCTCATATTTTCGTGGAAAATAAACTCCTGCAAATTGGATGAATTGCAAATTTAGTAGCACTTTATAAACTTCAGACAAGAAAATAATACCAACATTATCTTTTATAGGATCACTTCCATTTATTAGCTAATAGCCCTTGAGTATCCCTCATATTCACAAAGAAATAGAGGAACACTTCATTATTTCGCATATTTTCGAAGGACAAAGAAAATTTTTTCTAAATCCACTTGACATTTAAAGTTTTTAAAGTGTGTCCCAAATTCTATTTTATAAAATATAAAGTGTAGTATTGTTCTTTCACCTGCGCAAAGGATCGCAGTCTTAAGTGTTAAACAAGTTCCAAATTATAATTGTGAAAAAACCAGCTAATAGAATCCATAATTTCTTCTGCTTTCTTCCGCTTCCTTTTTTACTATTCCTCTGTTTCTTTCTATCTCTCTGTAATCTTATATTTACCTATTTTTCCTTAACTTTCGATCTCTTTCGATAAAAAATTTTGTACCCGAAAGCAAAAGGAAGTTTTGTAGCTCTTTTTCATTTTTGAAGAACAGTTTTTGGTTAGTAGAAGTATTGGCTATTGCAAAAAGGACATATTTTGAACTTGGATACCGTTCAAAAGTTTGTTAAAAAGTAAAAGTTATTGAACTTTAGACAAAATATATTTGGCTTAGTTTTTAAATATTTTAATAATAAATAGAACAAAGTACTTCAAATAAATTAAAATTTATTAAAGGAAGATTTAACCTAAGCTATTTCATTAGTCCTAAAGATCATATTTATCTCATAAGAGTTTTATTAATTCGAAAATTTACTAAGTCCAATTAGTCTTTGTTTGGAAATACCAAGGGTAAGTGTTACTCAGTATAATATTTACTAATTAAGAAAGTTTTTGCGATTGGTAATCCATCAAATATTTTAAATTATTTAAAAAACTTTACCATTGGTAAAATTACATAAAATCTCATTTTAACTAGGACCAGCAAAAAAACTACCACCCAAAATACCAGAGATTTTAATATTACGAATTTCTTTTATTACACAACCTTATGAGAACCTTCATTAAATGTGTTAGAAAAAGAAAATCAATATTAATTTTAGTATGATGCATTTAAAGCTGCAATCTGATCTTTTCTTATCTTTATGAAAGGAACTTGAACTGTGTAAATTTTATATCACCGAAAACAACATAAATATGTCTAAAATATGCTTTCATAATTTAATTCTTCTAAGAAATCCTAATAAATTCTAAACAAAGTTAATCTAATAAAAACAAAAAACATGAAATATATAAAAATAGCTACCTAAATTTAATTATATTTTCAGGATTTCCTATATGAATGATATACATGACAATCTAATTATCTTTTCTAAAGTTTTCCAACAATATTTTAAAATTTATTATCCAATCCCTCTGCCACATTTCAACTTGACATTAAAGATTATATTTTCAAGAAAACCAATTCCCAATGGAAATTTATAGTAACAAACATTAGTTCAGCCACCTTTCCATATTTAAAACAAAATTCTAAAAATAGAAACACTCTAAAAGTGATGAATTTGCACTTTCGATTGCAATAATATCAATTTAAAATTAAAAAATTTAATAAATTTAGGACTAATTAAGAAGGATGGTACTTATTTTGTTAATTTATGGCTGTTAGGCATGATATTAGAACTAATCGTTATATTATTTAATATTTTATATGAGACTGAAGGCCAAAGTAATAAAGTTAGCTAAGAAATTGGTTGTGTTTTATTTTTTTCTTAGGAAATGTTGTATAAAAACATTTTTATGTTTAATAAAACAGATAAAATAAGTGTTAAAATAATCGTCAGAGCTCAGGTGATACATGATTTTTAAATTTGCAAAATGATATCATGTAGAAATGGATATTAGCTGTGGGATATTAAGAAAAATTTATTATACAAATGTTAGTGAATTAAAATTTTTATTTTTATTGTTTTTTTAAACCAAAAAAACAAGTTTTTTAATAAGAACTATCAAGTCACGTGTCACACACAAATCCTCTTCTTTTGCTTGGACTGTTAGTCACATTTGTTGGATTATCTTCGTCAAAAAAAAAAAAAAAAGCATCTTTTTATTGTGGACGTTTAGAAGTAGTAGACGCATTTACTGTTTTTTAGTAATGGTGGAAGTAGATTAATAGTTATTACTGTTTTTTTTATCGTAGTAGTAGAAATTGTACCAGTATTGGTAGAATTTATAGTTCACTGAAACCAGAATCGTTCTACTATACACCACGACTTATGATGGATATTTCTATGATCGCTGGCCAGAACCAGAGAAAATTTATCTCACTTCACTATCACTGTTACTGACATTTCCTTTATGAATGTAGTTGATAGATAGGGTACTGTAAGCTTCTTGCAATACAGAGCAAAAAATCTAATTCACCGAATTTTATATTTTTCACCAACTACTTTCTACCCTACCGACAGATATTTTCACTTTGCGCTGTAGTATTATATTCATTGTCTCATAAAAAAAGATAATATGTTCCTAATTGAGCTTAAATAGCACCAAAATAAATCGTCATAAGAACAATACAATTTACCTTACGAAACAATTTTCATCAAACGCACAGTTAAAAGCAACTGTGGAAGCGTATTACAACAATTTTTTTGATTCCTGCTTCAATAATGGAAACAATAAACTAAAATAACACTAAAACAAATCTACTGATATTCATAAGGATTATGTTTAATGATAGATTGTATTTACAATCATAGAGCTATGGTTTCCTATTGCTTCCTTTCTGAGATACAGATTCTATCACGGGGTAGAAGTAGTGCTAATCCACCTGCTACTAGTTATTGTGTAAAAGATCTAAGCGATATTTCGCTTTTTACAAGTGCCATAGTTTGGAAGAACGGATAACTATCTTGTATAATATCTTAGCTTTATTGAAATATCTTGAAGTAGGTTTCCTAACGTAACGGGAGCGCATTGAATCTACAACTACAACAATACCACATTAAATCACAAAATTATATCTTTCTTAATTTAATTGTAAACCAAAAAAATTCCAATGAACGATAACCAAAATTAAACAAAGTTAATAAATTTTTTTGCAAATAAATTTAAAACTTTAAATTCAAATTGAAAATTTAAACATCCATGAATATATTTAAAAAGCGTAAAAAATTTAACTGTCTAAAACAAAATACTGTGCATCTAACAAATTTTATATAAATATTCATTTGACCCCAAAGTGTGTGTTCCGCTAATAAATCTCCATAGCAAGTAGCCAAGAGCACGTGTTAATTGAGTGGTAATGCATTCAGAAAATATGATTACTATGATAAGATGAATTCTTTGATTACCTACATAAAGTCAGGCATATAATATCAGTACAGAAAATTATATAATCTCATCTAGAGGTGATTATTCATCAGTGAATTGAAGATATTTTTAGTTATCTTAAGAGCTCAAATTGATAAATCAGACCGATTAAGTCTTTGGTGTAAATTGATTTTGTTTTAAAATAACCTTCAAGAATGTTTTTATGTCACACGATTTTCTATTTTAAGACCTCAAATGGATATCCGTTGAAATGTTAAATGCTTTTAAAATAATAACTCTTAGAATTATATTAGAAGTTTTATGTATGCTATATTTGAACAATATAAATAATTTTTTTCGGCAATTTTTTATATTATAGAAAACAATTAAAAATAATTTGTATTCAGTACACAAAAATTTGGCAAAAAAAAAACAACAAAATTGTTTATTGTCTATTGAAAAAGAATTCATTTTGAATATTGAAACAGGGGTTGCTCATACAATTTTCATTTTTTATTGACTATTTAAGATAAAAAAATATCTTTTTTTATATAGAAAACTGCCTGAAAACTATTATTACTAATTTGGCTGTCATTTGGAAACAACGAAAAAAGTCTTTGATGGTTTTCTACTTTTTTTTGGGGGGTTTAAATGACTTTCTTATTGCGTCATTAGATATTTCATCCTGCTTCAAGTCTCTGGTCCTGATTTTAGTTGTAAATTTTGACACATTTATTAAAAATTAGAATTTCTCATTCTCATTCTCCATTTTTACACAAATATAATCTAGCATAAACAAAATTATGTGTAATTAATGCTTCGTTCATTCATTTCATCAAATGAAAGCTTTTGGCTCCTAAAAAATATTAAGTGTCTTGATACTTTGGCCAGTTAGCCCTAAGGCTGATATAAATCGACAAAATTAAACTTTATGAACTTATTACTTCACTAAATTTTAAACAATTTTTTGTTTTTTAGCCAAAAAATAGCCCACATTTTTTGCACTGACTTCTTCATTTGAGCTAAATGATATTTTTTTTGGGAATAAATTTTCTATTTGTTTAAACCTTGTTACAATAATACCAAAAAATTATACAAACAAGAAAAGGGTCTGCTTTGTCAGTTATTTTTTTAAAATTACTTTTATTTTATTAGAAAAATATTTTAGGTAATATTTTTCATATTCATTCTTAATTTTCTAAAATGAGAAACAGATAAAATTAGTTGACTGACATACGATGATTTGCCGACAAGCTAATCTACTGACAGATAAATGTCCAATTGAGAAGCTATTTATCAAAAACCAACCAAGATTAATGCTTATAATTTGTCATCATGAAATGCGTTGCAGATGATTTCTAAGAAATAGATGATAGCAAAAAAAAAGAAGGGAAAAAGTCTCTTGAAGGCATTTTATCGATCTCTACTAATGGCAAAATTACTCCTTGTTCAGTAAGCCTACTTTTATTCAAACTAGTAAATTAAAAAGGAAATAAAAATTTGAAAAAATAATAGTTCTAAAAAAGAAAATAAAAGTTTCAAACTTAAACTCAAAAATAAATCAATTTCATGTTCTTATTGTTTATTGTCTGGTATTAAAGTTTAAATAACTGACGGAATTTGCAATGTTGATAGCAATCTAAATTGCTTAAGAAGTCTTCTTAAAGACAGACGAGTTAGTAAAATTATAAAAGAAGGAAAATATAGTACGGAAAATACAAAGACAAGAGAATTAAAGATCGATGTGCGTATACGTATATCCATCTATTGAAACCCAACACCAATTGACTGACAATTTCAAATTGAATCGCATAAATTGCAAAAGAAACCGCTCATGAAAGTCTTCTGCAGACTTTTTGAACTTAGATAATCTTCAATATTTAAATATCAAAACAAATTTCAATTCTATTTATAAATAATGTAATTCTAATAGAACGATAAAGAAACAATTGACTAAAATGGTAAAAGAAAATAAGGAAAGGTAAATGTTGAATATACGCAAATTGACCGGATGTAAATGACAATCAAATATTTGACGCTTTTAGTAGGCATTTTTGAATTCAAATGGTTCTAAAGGAAAAAGAAAAAAATGTTTTCCTAAAGGAATTTTAAAGATGTGCCTTGAAAGGTAAAGTACAAAAAACAAGATATGCTGATGAAGACTGATGAATGGCTAGATAGAATATTTTCTTACAATTATCTGAAAAATTTTCTGTGTTGTGGATCTCTGATACAACTATTTTGGTATTTTTAACTACTGTTTAAATTATGATCAAAGAATGTTGCCTTTTATGTCTAATACCAACCAAATTTGGATTGGTCTATCTTTTTGGATAAAATTCTTGTTGTTTTATCTATTTTTATGGCTCTATTAATATTATCTACGTTACTATTCTTAGGTTATAGTGCTTATATTTCCTGGCCAGATTTGTTAATATCAAATATTTTGAAATTTGTATCAGATTTCTATGAGATTGCTAAAGTGTAGTTTACCAGTTTCAGATTGACTATTTCAAAGATTGCTAGAATCTGAATACCAGAACGAGGAAGGTACTGTAGGAGCCAATTTTGAAGAATTAACCAGCTTTTTGTAAAATCTGCTCAAAAAATTAACTATTAAGTGCCAATTTCTTCATATAATATTTTATTCGTATTTCTAGACAATAATATATTTTTTATGGCCATTTGAAGTCATGCAAATGTGTAAAGTAGCTTCATAATAACCACGAATATGATTTTGGTACGAAAGCTAGAATAAGCGGTTTGGGCCAATGGCTATATTAGGGCTAAAATTAGCTAAACTCTTACAATCTTAACTAATAAAATTGGTTCTAAATAAAAACTCTGTAGATTACATTGTGATAATTTCTTTCCATCTGATAATTTTGGATGAAAAATGCTCTCTTTGCGGTACCAAGTTTATAATTAACCTCAACTATTAGCAATAATCCTAAAACAGACTTTCTATATTAAGATATGTATATATATATGTATATATATACACGAAGTTATTTAAAACCATTTTCAGATACAGACAACAATCAGACACATTATGGTAACCACTGTGGCCATTGCTATTTTAGCAGACAATAATTTAAGCCTTTCTATATATCCAAAGTAACAAGACCGCCACCAGTCACAAAATATCATTTCCGATGGTAAATCTCTGCATTACAGTCATAGCTCTCTACATGTTTGTTACTTGTTTAAAACATGAATTCCTTATATGTGGGTTTCTTGAAGATATAAATTCAAGGGTAGACCTAGCTTAGGCATTTCCCTTTTACGCTTCTTGAAGTAATCATTCGCCTGTATATAGTGAATACTAAAAACTTGATTTGCAATCAAGTCTAAATGTTAAGGCCCGTAGGTTGATGATATCTGGGTCACATATTTTAAATTCAGTTAACTAGCAAAAATCATTAATCACACAACAAGATTTTAGAATTGTTTTTGTATATTGGAAAAATTTAAAATCAAATAAAAAATAAAAAACAATTTTGCAGTTTTTTATTAATTAGACATCAAACTAATTTATGTTTTTCTAAATACAAAATTGTCTTTGCCTAACTCAAAAACAATAAAAAAAACTGTTTCTTTTGTTTTAACTATAAATTATTCACTTTCTAAATAACTTGCTATACAACTTAACATTTTCATTTGGAAAAATCTTTAATTTTTGAGTAATAGCCTACTGAGAGTTTTGTAGAAGATTAATGTTTTCGCAATTTTCCAAATTAAAAAACCTTAAAACTATTTTACGGAAATTTCAACTCAATTGATATTTTACCTTTAAAGGCATATCTTCCAATTCGGAGAGTGAAGTCGAGGCTCAATCGCAAGATAAAAAATTAAGATTAAGATTTTACACTTCCTCAGATTATAAAAAAAGAGTGTAGGAATCCCGCATCGAAAAAACTAACTATTGGGAGTTATTGCCAAGCACCGATTTATCACAGTAAACCAAGTGGTGAATAAAAGTCGCTTTTCTGGTAATCAAAGAAAATATCTAAGACGCCTAAGAAAATTGGATTGGAATTATAATTATCAGCAAATTTCAAACCCAGAAAATATTTATCAAATCTCTAAGCTAAAAAGTTTTTAATTCAATTTTAGTTTCAAGTCACAATTTCAAATATCAAAAGAATCTAAAGTAACCAACAATTTCTACTATCTCTAAAAGGAGAACTAATTTTAAGTGATACACAGAAAATATCTTCTTAATTTTCAACTAATTAAAATGATAAAATGGTGGGTAGATAAGAAATTTTTTATTTTTTCAATTTTAAATAACAAAACAATATACTCTCCTCTTATATTAATTATATTTTATGTACCTAAACTTCTTAAAAACTAACTTCCAAGAAAGATTAGCAAATAATACAACAAGTGTTTAAATAAATATATTCCAACAATTGGCTCGTATCTAAAAACGAGATATCATTTAAGGTTAAAAATGTCATACCTAAGACTAGAGACCATAGAAAATATTTTATCAAAGAAGTATTCAACTCTTGACTAATTGGAGTGAGTGTAGAGTAAAATTGTATACACGACGCAATCAATTACTATCCGACATTCTACAGTTTTCTTTTAACCTACGTGTATCAATTGCTAAAGAAGCTAAATTGGCTACTTTGTGTTGATATTTAAATTGAAAAGATATTTGAAAAGATTACAAGGGGTTGTGAGTGTTTCTTTTTCTTCTGTTATTTACTCTCTAAACTTTTTATGAATGATCAGTAGAGCAATCGTTTAAAATTAATTAAGGAAACAAAAAAAAATTGCTTTTTAGTCACATTTGTTTTATGAGTTATGGAAAATTTCAATTAACTAAAGTAGTCTCAATAAAATATTTATATAAATTTTTGCATTTTGCATTGTCAAGTAAAAAGAAAACATTAGTGTAGTAGTAGTAGTAGTAGTAGTAGTAGGGGGGGGGGGGGGGGGATAAAAATGCACTGCGACCAGTCGATCTATTGTGCTCCCCGCCAGACATCTTATTATGGAAATCTAATATCCAGTTCCCTTGCAAGAGCTAAGATATCTCTCAAACCTATTTCCAACCCTCCCATGCAGGTTATTTGTCGAGTGCGAAGATGCTCTACTCTCTTTGACACCACCCTCACACAGTCAAAGAATAAGTGTGTAGGCATCTCGTGACAGAATCTGCAATTTGGACTCGTTGATTTTCCCAGTCTATAAAGGTACTTAAGGAAGAGACCATGTCCCGTGATGAACCATAAACATTAGTGACTTTATTAGCAATTCACTATCAAGTCATTAAGCCTCCTAAAAGTAAAATGTATCCAAAGTTCATTAAGAGACTACTTCAAGTATAGTTTGAATATATTAGTGTTATAATTGGGTATTAGAATCTCATGGCACTTATACTTTTTAATGTTAAATAGGATTCACTTTCAATTCATATTTAAGTGAATTGTTATAAGAAGCATAGGCCTCTCAATGGAAAAACCTAAATTCATTAAAGCAAATACAGGCAAAAAGATCTTATATTGACATCATGATCGCCAAACACTAGTATTGCAGCTAACGAGTAGCACCAGTTCAGTGCTTAAAATTCATATTTGGTATATTTTTTGGAAGAAAAGCTTACAATCACAAATGTATAATCTCCACTCAAGAACATGCACGATTCTTAACGTTAGTAAGAGCCACTTCCGAATACTCTTTCTAATATCTTTTAATAGGATAATTTTCATAGCAAAAAAGAAAAAAACCAAAGATATCTGGCTCAATTTTTATGGCTAATAATCGATAGAAACTAAATCAGAGTAAACCAGGAACTAAAGTCCTTGCTGACAAATCTAGCTCCTATATAGCTTCTTTCTAAAAACCAACGCATAGAAAAAACCTATCACAATGCAATAAAGGCTCGTGTCGTTCTACTACAGACTTTTATTTTATGTGCTACAAAATTAAAAATGAATTTTGGGGAAAGCAGTGTTTATCTTTCTCTTTCCGATATTAAAAATAGTTTTTCTCCTTTTAGTTAGATCTATGAAGTGACTATAATCTTAGATGAGCCCCTAAAGATATTTCTTTTGAGTTTAAACAAATGAAAAACAGGAAAAATTGGCATATTGGCAGGAAATTCATACACTCTTAAAAATTAACTATTTGCAAAACGAAAAATTAGAATTTATTTTAAGATTCAAGGAAACATATTAGGTAAATTTTATTCCTTTTTTAACAAAAAGTAGCTTGATTTTAAAAAAATTTTATGGAATAATAATTAGAATACTTAATTTTAAATTTTCCTTGTTTATTAATTTAATTAGCTCTGGTATTTAAAAAGAACGCATTTACCGTTAAGAAAAAAGCCTTTTTTAATATTTATGAGTATTTTCCAAAAAAAATTTACATGTTAAATGGAAATTTTTAAATATATTAATGCGTGACTACAAATTGAACTAATAAAATAAAAACTTACAAGATAATTAAAAATGATATCTTAAGCCTTTCCGTGCCCAAAAAATAATTTTTTAACTAGTTATTAGTATTTCACTACCTACAAAGCAGATGTTAATAGAAAAGTTTTCAATTTAAGTGAGAAAAGTTTTTTTCTGATCATTTAGTAACGACTCCTTTGGATAATCTTTTAATATTTACCAGAAGTTAGTGGGACATCAAGAAAAATGTCCGCTATATGGAATCATTATATAGAATTCAGAAGAATTTTAAAAGGAGGCAGTCCCTCCAATTCTTCAGTGTGCATAGTTGTTGATATTTTGAGGTAATAAAGAATAATATTGTTATTATTACATTTTTCTTTGCTTTCAGAATATTTGGACTCTATAAAGGAATTAATGATGGATTAATATACAAAACTTGCAATACCTTTATGCTTGCTTTTTTTGCCTTAACGCAGTTTCAGGGCGTCCTTATGTTGAGTTCTGGTACACAGGATTTATTTCAATTTTGTTTTGATTTCTACTTCATAGCATACGTATATAATATTTTATAAATTATTTGAGTAAAGTCATTCAATTAATTTTAGAGCTGTTTAATTGGTTATAAAATTTTTCACTACAACAATAACCATGCCAAACTTCATGATCTGATTACTAAATTTGAAAAGCATTTTCTTTATAAAAATGACAATTCAGATTTTGTGATTAAAACACGTCGCAAATATTTTATTTTTGAGATGAGTTTGTTAATAATTATGCTTTCCGAAGCTTTCCTATTTTCTTTTATTACAACGATTCAGGTAAGCTTTAAAAAGGAAAAACAAAACTATTTTTTAAGTAAAGATTACAAATGTTATAGCAACTTGATTGCTTCTAAATACATAATATAAGAACTATTTTTTCATTTTTAGGTATTTTTTGAAACAGAACGTGTTTTACCAATCAATTTCTGGACTCCTTTTTCATTTGAACAGGATTTAATTTATTATTTGTGTTATGCATGGGCAGTTGGTACTATTTGCTTATATGTCTTTGTTCAGACACTCTTTGATGTACTTTCAATTATTTTTTTCACGGAAACCTGCTTATACATTGAAATTTTATGCAATAAACTAAAACTAATAGGAAAGGATGAAAAATATTCAAACACTAAAAAACAAATAGCAAATGCTGTAAAGGAGCACCAATATATACTGAGGTATAAAATATTTGATTTGTAATTTAAATCCAATAAAGTGTGACGTAATTACATACATAAAAAAATTATTGTTCAAAAAAACCTAAAATATTTATTCTAAGCCCAAATAAAGCAATTCTCTAAGTACAGAAATGAGCTCGTATAAATTATAATGATTCGTTTTAAACAGAGTTGCACGAAAATGTTTGTTGCTCTCACCTTCAGTTCGCATTACAGCAGTTTATTTTTTCTATAATCAGCTGTATGTTTGTTAAGTGAATTCAACACCATTTAAAGGAAATGATGTAGAAAAGAGAAATACAATTGATTGCCGGTTAGTGTAAATAATATCCTTGAAATACAAAAGTTTCATTCTCAGTAAGGGAGGAACATAATCTTTTTCTCAAGAAAACTCATTAGAGACAATAATGTAAATACTTCTACTTTATTATAACTTTTTAGTTTTTCAATCTTTTTTCTGGAATAAATCATACTTTTTGCTCTTTTTTATTATTTTACTTTCTTCAAGCCAAAAGGTAAAATAATCTGCATTATCAGAGTTTGTATTCGAAATATCAGATTTTAGGCTAACATAGCATAAATTTTCTAGAGTAAACTATGGAAAGTAGTTTTTTTTTAAATTACCCTGAGGGGTTAATGGGGGATACGTTATGTACGTTTTTACTAATAAGTAAAAAGATAAAAATGGACCTTCAACACTAATGTAAATATTTTTTCCCAAACAATAAGTTGTTGTTGAAATTAATGTTTATTTTATTTTTATTTCAAACGTTACTGAATAAACTTCAAAAGTTTCTAGACACAAATTATGGCAAAAACTTACTACAATGCAATAAATGCAAGGTCATTTCGGCAAAATATTATTTAGTATTTATTTTTTATTAAGGGTGCTTATTGCTCAAATGCAGTCGGTATAATCTCTAAAAATTGTTTTATTTACAGGTCAAAAAATTTACAAAGTGAGCTACAAAATTGGGTTTATATGGGAAATTTTATTGTTCCTACACTTGGAATTGTTTTATCTAGTTTCGAAGTGACAAAATCAGTTGGATTCTCAACCATTATTTATAAATTTGCAGGGATAATGATATTTACTATTTTTAAACTTCTTTTATATTGTATCGGAGGAGACCAAGTTCTCAGCAAAGTAAGACCTATATAAATCGTAACTTCCCTAAAACTGTTTAATAATTAAATATGAACTTTCAAGTCTTTGCAGATACCACAGGCTGTATATGAAAGTGATTGGGTCGGTTTGCCTAAGGAGCAACAAAAAGACCTCATGTTTATTATTCATTTTTCACAAAAACCTCTTATTTACCGAGCATGGCCATTCTATGATATATGTCTTTCATCATTTGTTATGGTTTTTTTGATTTTCTTTGCTTTGGACTAATAATTTGATAGCTTAAATTTCTTTTAGTTAATGAATGCAGCCATTTCGTACGCATTGTTCCTAAAAACGATGGACGAAATGAATTAGAAGGATGAATATTCTAAATAGTTTTTGCTATAGTAGTCAATAAAATTTTAGAAGTTTTGACAATTTAAATTTCACTAATGTAAAGCTATGGAATAAGCTTGTATGAATAGTAAAAATCTTAAAAAATTTTATATTTTTTGGAATATTGAATATATATTTGACTGTTAACCTAAACTTTTTTATTTATTTTTCAAATGCTTCTTTAGTTACGAAATACTAAGTATAATTTGGTAATATTGCAGTACAGAGTTTTTTTAAATGGAATTATATGGTGTGCCTAATTTTTCCAATATCGAATAAGAAGGAAAGTTTACTCTTTCAGCTGATGAATGCAGCCTTTTCATACACTTTGTTTCTAATTACGATAGATAAAATAGCCCTAATTTTTTCTGCAGTAGTCTATCAATAAATTTTTGTCAATTTCTTTAATGCATGGTTGTGTAATAAAATTCTATAAATAACAAAAATGTTAAATCTTTTTGCTTATTGTGTACCCTTCGCACTTACTAATTTTTATAGTTTTCAGCAATTTAACCAAATATTTATCCATTTTTGATATTAGGGAAAATTTTCTTAATAATTTGCTTGCTTAAAGGGCTTGAATGTGAAATGCAAACCTGGGCACTAATTTGACTTTGGGAAAGGCAGAAATGAACATCAGGAAGTAATCGAGCTCCTAAACGCAATAGAAGGCTCAAGAGGGCTCAGAAACCAAAACAAGTATGGAATATCGCAGTTGATTGCAGGGCTCTATTGCTCAAAGTACTAACGTTTTTTATTAGGATATTTATCATAGCAAAAAGGAAAAACGCGAAAAGTTTTTCTTACTTATAAACTCACCTCATTCCGATATTTGAATCAAAGACGATTACCGTTTAGAAAAAAGTCTTTCTTAACATTTATAAGCATTTTATAGAAACATTTTTCAAGAAATTTTTATAATATTTACCAGCGAATTGCAGTGAGCAATGAAAATTAAGCTTTGAAGCTACGATTAAAATGCGTGACTACAAATTGAACTAATAAAATTAAAGTTTACAAGGTTGGAAAACTTTATAAATATATATCAAGGCTTTCCGTGTTCATCAAATTAATTTATTTTTAATTAACTATAAGAAGTGGCCCCGCAAGAAAGTATGTCCTTTTAAAAAATTTTTAAATTAACTTGAGAAAATTTCTTTTTCTTCTCTTAGTTAAAAAAATCCTTCGCATATATGTATTTTCTAATTGTTCAAAATAAACGTTAATGGAAATAAAAATGTCCACTGTCTGGAAAGGTTTGGTAGAGTTTCAAAGAGTTCAACATGCACAGTGGTTAACATTATGAGGTAAATATTAATTGAATTAGTATTACTACATTTTTGTCTACTTTCAGAATATTTGGACTCAATAAAAAGAGTAACTATGAATTCATGTAAAAGACCTGCAATACTATAATTTATGCTTACGTGGTTTTTGTTCAATTTGAGGTTTTCATGATGTAAATTTTCAGTTCAGTTCATCAGATATCAATTTTGCTTTGATTTCTATTTTGTAGCAGATGTATAAAATATTTAATAAATTAATTGAATGAACTTATTTTCTTATTTTCAGGTTTCCTTAATTAATTATAAAATTTTTTATAACAGCTATAACCATGCAACTTTTCAGGATTTGATTACAGAATTTGAAAAAATTTTTCTTTATGAAAACGATAATTCCGATTTTGTTATTAAAACACATCGCAAATATTTTATTTTTTGAGATAAGTTTGTTATTAATTCCTCAAAAAGGGGAACAATAAATATTAATGAAAGATTAATTATTTAGGGTCTTTTTATGAAATAATAAATATTATTAGAGAGTAATTTTGCTTAAATATATTATTATGTGGTATAAGAGAAATTTTGGCATCTATTGTGAATTTACATGCTTTCTAACAAATTAATATTAAAAATTTCTCTATATATTTTCAAATTTCCATCACATTTATCTAATACAGATTATTGCCAATGGAAAGACGAATTTTTTTGCACGGGAGGCTAATACAATGTACAATCCTCAATGGAGAATGAGTATTTTAGAGGCAAACATTAAACATTGACTTTAGAGACTTCTAAATTTCCGCCAATGCCAAACGGAAACGACATAAATATTGAATAAAAATATTAAAATTATTGAAGATACAAATTTGTGATTTATTTATAAATGGCGACAATTTTTTCTCAAGCAAAAAAACAGGAACACAATTTTACGACGTATTTTTTTCAACAGTTTTTTATTTTAAAACTGCTGTTTAAATAGCTGTTCTGTACTTTTATTGCACAAAAAGAAGGTTTAATATGTTAGAATTGGCATTTGGTTTTTATTTTTCTGCATGATTTTTTCAATCCATATTTCCTTGCCTTTATAAAAATACTGTCAAAAATTTTTGTCCAAGGGAAACCAGTGAAGTTGAAAAAATATATGACCTTTATTTTTTATTGCTGTTATTTTTTAGTTTTAAGGTTTCTATCCCTAATTATTTAGCTTGTTCTTACTCTTCTCTAGATATTTCAGAGTATTTTGTAAATAATAAAACAGGAAATTCGATTCTCTAGTGATAAACAGAATGACGAAATGTTTTTAGGAATCTGTCACCTTTTGTTTTTGTTTTAAAGCTTTCTTTAGCCTTCCTTGTCCATTTCTAAATTTTCTATTTGAAAATTCTTAAGTATATGTATTTCCTTAATATGCGGAAATTTACCAAAAAAAAAGACCAAATATTTCCATATTAAATTAAAATTTTAATAAATTGTTTTCCTTAACACAAAAGACCTTAAAATAAAATTGAATTAACATATAACTATAAAATTATTAAGTTTTCCTAAAAGACTTAATTTATCGCGTGTTGCTTACGCCAATTTAATTTTGCTTAAATAAAAATACATGAAAAACAAAAACGATATATAAAACAAAGTCGCTAGGGTCAGGGTTTTTTTAAAAAAAAATTGATTGGAGTTAGCATATAAAGTCGTTTGCTGATAATGCAAAATTATTTACGGAATCTAATTTCATATTTTTTTCTGAACTGCAATTATTTTATTTTTAAATTTTATATTATAAATATAGAATTTAATTAATTACTGCATTGGTTGCAACTAAAGTCTTGAACATCGTTGACAGTCAAATTGCTGTTTTTTTTTGTCTTAAAGAGGGAAAAAAATTGTTTTCAATCTTAAGTCATTGCTGGTAGCAGTAATCAATGTTAAGTCATTTTATTTTCATATAATTAGTTAGGCATATGTGGCAAGGTTTTAGATAAACTGTCTTGACCACAAAAAAGAAAAGTAGAAAAAAAATGCATAATTAATTACTTATATAAGTAAAGCTTGCTACTGATGTTACAAAGATAATTATATTAACTGTTTGCACGTTTTTTTTTTCTCTTTTTAAACAAATCCAGGGTCCACTATTAAGCTAAAGTTCAGGGTAAAATTTTCATGAAGGTGAAGTCTTAGTTCTTTTTGATGGAATTGTTTGCTAATTTTCATACTTAAAATTTAATATTGACCACAAGATTTTTATAGTTAAATCTTTAAATGTTAAATTCATTCAGAGTTTTATGAAAGAAATAGTCAGCTCTAAAATTAAAGACTTAAAACAAATATTTTAAAAAATTATTAGAAGAAAGATCAAAAGTAAACTGACAAAAAAAAGAATAGTGTTCAATGCAACTCTAAAATGTTGAAAAAAATTCATTATTGAATTTTTTTACATTACTGCTAAAAACTGTCAGCTAAGAAGGTCTTATAATAATTTGCTTATAGACATTTTTTTCAAGCTTTTTTGCTGTACACTCACTTCAAACTGAAAATAAATTTTATTTTTAATAACACGGTCAGACGATACAAATATATTTCAATGAACCTTGTGAATATTATTTACGTTGATTGCTTTGTAATAATTTCTGTGTTAATATATATTTAAAATTAAATCTTTTAGGACTGGAGTACTGAAAATTTATATTATATTTAATCCTAATCTATTTGTTCTTAATTGGTACTTCTTAAACCTAATATTATCAGCCACACTAAAAATTTCAATGCTTAATCATGAAGCAAATCTTCTAATTTAGTCTGAGGTGAAACAAAATATTAAATCCAGACAAGTTGTCTAAACTTAATTGAAAATTTCTGATTATTTTTAAATAGTTAATCATGGATTGTGAACTATTTAATAAATTTACCTAACAGTCTAGAGTGAAATGTTTATATAAGTTATGAAGATATCCACATATCTTATATTTTAATTGCAAGGATTGCTACTCAAAAGATTTTATTTTTTTTTCCCTTCAAAGACTGCCATCTAGGAGAAATAAAAACTTGGAAGCTCTGTAGAAAAATAATGATTTTAATAATGAGATTTTGATCAATGGGAGTAGAACTACCTAAAAAATTCAATTTTGTTTTTTATACTTTCGAAATTCATAACATTTTTGTAAATGTTGCAAATCAGTTGATAAAACACAAAATTAAAACTTACGCTTTACGAATATATAAAAAGCCAGGAAAAATATTCTAAAGAAAATAAGCAAAGATTCCATGTAACTTATTTAAAACAATGAAAATCATGGTACTACCTAAGAATTTGTCTTTATGGCTAATATTTTTTCTCTTCTAAATATAAAACAACAATTTCTTTAGTTAAAAAATCATTTGAAGACCATTATTTTGCCAATTTGAAAACAAAAATAAAATTTATTTTCATAACGAATAAGCGTTTACCAAACCAAATTATAGATCTTGTGGTTTTATCTATCATTGTTTTAATCTCTTGATGTTGTCACTCAATCAAAATCATGAATTGTTCTATCGCACTATAGAAATTCATTTTATAATGAACAATGTGACAAACAACTTTTGACGATACCCTAACGCATTCTTAAATCTTATTCGCCTCAAAATGGTGCACTATAGTTCGATAAAAATTTATTTTTCAAATATTTTTGCAATTTAACTAAGGAATACTGGAGTTTTCGAACCAAATTAAATTTTGAAGAATGATAACAGCAAAAAATTATTGAAAATTAGATCTGTTTTCTAAATTCCTTCGATCTGCTTTGCTCTTTATCTTTAATTCCAAATTAGTGCTCAGATTGAATTTAGTTAAAGAGTTATTCATAGTATTTTAATTTTAAAATGGAGAGGGAAGGAGGCATAATGGTTGAAAAAAAAAATAAAATATATAGTAATATTTTGCAAGCTATTATTGAATAACTTTTCAATATAAAATGTTTAAAATAAGGATTTCTTAAGTCATGTTTCAAAAAAGTCAATTTACGCTAAACACCATATCTCAGCATAGAATTTTTCCTAGCCCCAAAAAGCTTTTTTCTAAATATTTTGTGATTATAATACTTTTTGTGGCCTTTTGAAGGCAAAATAGCGATTTATCAACCCTCTGAATAGTATTTAAGAAAAATTCAACGTTAATTTTATAAATAAAAAGTAAATGTAAAATTTCAAATCAATTTGCAAAGTAACTTTTGAATATACATATATGCTCAGGATCTGTAATAACGTCGTTTCGAGAGAAACTCACTTAAAGTTTTAAACTCTGAAAATTAGACAATATGTGGCGAAATTTAAATGTCAATAACTACAAAAATTTTGACCCAATTGCCTTTTTAAAATGTTGTACCATAATGCCTAGGACTCACTAGCGCTTAGTGGCACAAAATTTAGCGCTAAACGCTAATGAGTCCATTAGTCTCCACTGAATTAGTATATAGCCTGAGTTAGCGACTAGTTCAGTAATATGCTAGTGAGTCCACTCTGATTGGTATTTAGAAAAACTCTCCATTTTTACTGTACTAAGTCGTCTCCACACGCTAAGTGGTTCCCAGGCATGAATTAGCAACAAGTTAGCGTTAGCTTGTCGATTTTCCAAAGAACATCAAAGGAATATTTTAATTCGGGAAGAATTCCGTCATTGAATATTAAGATTTTGTACTTAAAGCAAATAACAGCACATAAATCAAAAATAGAACTTTCACTTTGGCATTTTGCTTTCTGGCAATGAAAGCAGTAACATGCTGGTGAGTCCATTCCGATTGGTATTTAGGAAATTTTTCCATTTTTACTGTGCTAAGCCGTCGCATACGCTAAGTGCTAGTGCGTCCTAGGCATAAGTAAATGCAAGATCTCCTGATCTTAAAGTTTAATTAACAAAATTTCATTTGCATGCAACAACTTAACACTTATTCATATGCATATATGGGACTTTCTACACTGTTAAGCATGTAACGAACAAATTCATTTATTTCTTTTTTGCAATCATTGCAAGAAATTTTTGTTCTTTTAAAGCAATAAATGCAAAAAACTCCAATATTGATTTCATGGTTATCATTTTATAGTTTTTCAATAAAAATTTTTGACTCTCTAAAAATTAACAAAAAAAATTAATAAAAATCATTAAGAAATAGACCAAAATGACAACGAAGTAATATTCCAATTATTTTTTATTACCTAATTAAGATTAGAAATTAAAAAATATTTCAAAATTCTTCCCATAATCAAGTTGGGTGGTTCAGAAATTTAATATTTACTTCATTTTCATTGTTTTTTTCTAAATAAAGCTGGAAGAAAATTTATCTTTATCGCACACGCCGAAAGATAAAACAACAAAAATATGATAAGAGCGACGATAATAGACCCTAAATGGAGATAATTAAAATTTTTCTTGTCCTACTTTAGATATAAATATTGATATGATAAAATTAAATAACAAGAACTGCAGCTGCATTTGTATTTTAAAAAATAAAATTATTTGAAGAAATAATAATTCAGATTCTATTTTTTCTTGTTTACATAAAGAAAATAATATTTTTTATTTTAATAAATAAACAATAGTGATATTTTTTTCACCTGTTGGTCACAGTTTTTATTTTCTTTAAAATTTTCTGTGTTTTTCATTTCATATCATTTCTGCTTTTTTTTCCTGTTTTTGTGAAATGATCATGCTTAAAATTAAAATAAATTGACTGTTTTTGTATTTACATACATATGTATCTGGAATAATATTTTGTTAATTTTATCGTAACGATTCGTTAAATGAAATATTTCATTTTAACAATATTGTTAAACAAGAAAGAGAAAATTTTTCTCACTTCTAGTGACTTAGATTACACGTGAAGGATCTGAAGAAGGTAAATAATTTTTATTGATCGAGCATCGAGCAAATGTTGAGAGATGGATTCAGTCTGTTTTTAAGATTTGTAAATATATCTATCTTTAAATTTACGAATGATAAATGATTAATATAAATGAAGGAAGTTATTTTTTATTTTAAGGGTTAGAAAGTTTTATTGTAATACTTAAAAAATACAAACATATTGGTATGATTTTAGCTATGCATAAAATTATAAAGACAAATTTTTCTCTTCATTTGAAAAAAGAAAAATTATTTTTTAAATTTAACTTCAGGGAACTTAAGGCTACGGTCCATATGGTAGCGAATTCCTGCGACTAGCAAATTTTCCCATATCGATGGGATTGATCGACATTTATCGCAGGTTGTCAAAATAATATATATCGTTTTTTTTCATGCGTTTACAAATAGAAATTTTTTTTATGAAAAGTATAAATTAAGGTTTCTACCAATTTTTAAAATGAAAAACTTACTATACAATAGAGTATTTTTAATTATAAGTAAAATATTTAATATAAATATGCTTTTTAACAAATAATAAAAATAAGTAATACATGATTATTACCTAATAAATAAATAAGCATATTTATATTAAATATTTTACTTATAATTGAAAATACTCTATTGTATGGTAAGTTTTTCATTTCAAAAATTGGTAAAAACCTTGATTCATATTTTTCATAAAAAATATATATTTTACCCGACAATTTGTAAACGCATGGAAAAAAACGATATAAATTACTTTGACAACCTGCGATAAATGTCGATCAATCGATCAAAATTCGCTAGTCGCAGGAATTCGCTACCATATGGACCGTAGCCTAAAGGTAAAAGAAGCATAATATCCTATTTTTTGGACTAATAACTAATATTTTTCATCCCTTGCTAAGTTCGACATGGCAACTGGCCTCATATGTGTTAACAGATGTCAGATGTCACAGGTTCCCATTAGCTGATGAAAGTTTACATGGAGATGATTACAGAAAAGCGTCCATTAGTCGCATATATAAAATGGAAAATTGATCAATACAAAACCATTTTAAGAGAAATTTTATCGCTAAATATTCAGCAGTGCCAAAACATTTCTTAATATGACAATTCAAAGGAATTGCAAAGCAGGTAATAAGTTTTTCCTTTTAATTTTCAAATATATTTGATATTTTGGTTTGTATATCAATCAGGCATAATTTGTTCTTAGTATGACTGAAATTTCTTCATTTCTTTTCTTTTTCTTGAAGTAAAGTATAAATCTTAAGCAGATTTAATTAAATTAACTAATGACAAATTAGATACCTATTTTTTTTTTTGTATATTTCAATTATTCATGCTTACATTACTGATAAAATTTGCAAGCAAACAAACAAAATCTTCATCTACTTTAGAATCTATAATTTAGCATAAATAATTTTAATGAACTTTAACATCGTGCAGATTTGATATCGCCAATATATTAACATTATAAGTCAAGTAGTGGCGTTTTCACTTTTTTTGTTTGACTTCGTTTTTTTTTTTTCGTTTTGAGCTATTTTCATCTTGATAATCACCTTGGAATTTAAAATACTGATAGCAAAGTGCAAATTGTTTATTTATTTAATCGCAACCGCAAATTATTAAATTAATAATTAGGTCATGAAGAAAAACTAATCAAAGTTTAAAATCTGAAAGTCTTCCATTACCAAAAAATTTCAAATAAACACAAAATTTTTTTTTTGAAAAACAGAGAAATTATTTCCAGGATATTATTATTGTTTGAAAAATAAAAAAGGAATAATTTTATTAGAAATTCAGTTCATATCGTAACAACCACCCGTCCTTGTACTTTTTTATATTTAAAACATCTTAACTTACCTTGTTTTAATTACTAATTCAAGAGCAAAAATTAATTTTGCTTTTCTTTTTTTAGCAAAAACTTGAAAGAACATTGATTCAATTTATAATTATCATGTTTATCTCGATTTTTACATTGTCAAGGTCATGTTTGTAGGTATTTTTGTTGCATCATTAATTGACTGAATGATATTTGGAAATAAAATATAAAAATTTTGTTGAATGATTGCTATTAAAAATTTTTTGAAAAATTTATTCTTTATAGGTGAGCCTGGTATGGCAAAAATACCTGTATTTTTACCTACGTAAATTCTTTTGGAGTCCAATGTTCATTATGCCGGAATTTTATAATTATAATGCGTTTAATAATTGCCCATTAATAAAATTCAGTTGAAGACAGAATATGTGCTTATAAGGTTTTTTTTTTTTAAATATGAATTCTTAAAGGACGTACAATTGACATTTTTATCGTTGGGAGAAACGAGGGCTTGTTGGCCCAGTTTTGAATTGTTAATTTATTTTATTTTTGATATAAGGAACATCATGCACACATAGATTAATTAGAGAAAAAGCATGCGACTTTTGTAGTAAAATGAAAACCTACAGGAATATAAGTCAACCTATATTTGAGCTGTGGAATGTTGTTCTTGCTTGAGTCAAAAGATACTAGAAATTGATTTTTTAATTGTAAAATGAACCTTTAAAATTTTTTTCAAATTTTTACATTATTTTCCTGTTTTGTTTTCCTTTCCGTTTTCCTTCCTTCAATCTCTAACTTAAACCAAGTCCTTTTAAATAGATAAGAAACAGTTAACTTTGTTCGACTCTTTTCCTCAATTCTTTGTGGCTTCTCCGCTTACCTAATGTAAACTTCTGGAAATATTCAGATATTTAGGTAAAATAAGTTACATAGAGCCTCTAACATTTAAATTTAATGGCGCATCTGTACAATCAATGATATGGCAAGAAATTTTATTTCTCTGACATGTTATATATGTTTTAGCCAATTTTTTGCTATCTTCATTCATAAAAGACCAAAAAAATTTTACTGGAGGCATTTCATTAGTTGCTTTGATACGCAGATGACGTTTAGACGTAAAAATCTTGGTAGTAAATGGAAATACTTTTATTATTTGTTAAGTAAATATTTCACAAAAACCTCAGTTTTTTCTCCTAAAATTAGAATTTTCAATAACTTTTATGTTTGATCTTGAAAATATTAATGCAAAACTTTATCCTAATGTATTAGCAATTGCTGCGAAATTTTGAACTACAAAGCGTTCAATATTTCTAATTGTAAGTCTAGAAAGTGTGTCAGCAACTGGTTTTATGAATATTACAATATTAGATGAAAGTTGAATTTTCTGGCTTCTACTTCAAACAAAAATTGGAGGCTTCTTATAAATAATAATCACAAAAGGCATTTGGAATGGCATTAAAACTATTTAATTTCCATTAAAATTACCAACATTTTTGCTATGCTTCTGTCAGACTATGCTCATTTTTACTAACAATAACTAAAAACCTAAGGTTTTGCCAAGAATTTTCAACTCTTGGTTGAGAAAAGCACTTCAAACCATGTTTTGCATTCAAAAATATAAAAAAACAATTAAGAAATCAAAACCAGACAATTATTATTTAAGTCTTTTGAGTAATCATCCATCCGAACTATTAACACTAATTTAGCAATTGAATATATTGCAGGAAAAATTATTTTAAGCAGCTAAAAACTATTTGCTAGAGATAAAGCTTCAATTTTAATATTCATTAAAAGCCAATGACGAGCCATTAGCTGACAAGGAATTTCTTTTTGATGTCAACATGTCAGCAGAAAATACTATTTGAGAACTGAAAAAGATGTTTGAAGCAAAATATTCAAGAAAATATCTCTGAATTGTGGAGAAAAGACACATTGGTTGCACAAAAAGTCTATAAGTTTTCCATTACACCCATTTAACATATTTGTCTATCCACAAATTTTTACTGCTATATAAAGTTTAATTGGTAGAATCAATTTAAAACCGATCAAAGTCCTTCATTACCATTTTAAGAACGTCTTAAAAGCTGCATCTTTTAGCTAGCATTGTTCAAATCAATTTAACACAAAACAAGACATTAAACCACCATTAAATACATAAAAATTATAATTTACATTTTGATATCACAAATCAAACTACTAAAAATATGTAAATTAATAAAGATGATAAAAATTGCAATTAAAGCATGATTATAAAAATAAAATTTATGTTTTATGCCAGTTTTTAATTTAAATAAATTTATTCTAGACTTAAGGCAAACACAAGCTCAGTAAACAAGAATTTTGTCGTGAGGGAAAAATTAACTTTGCTAATAATTAACGAGAAAAATATTTCCAAAAACAATTTGCAAAGAAAAAAATTAAATTTTACCAAAAAATTTTCTATTAATAAAATGGAATTAAAAATTCAAATCAACTCATCAAACAACCTTGACCTAAGTTTTAAGCTCCTACTTTTTTGTTATGTTTGAAATCAAATTTAATTTCAATATCAATCGAAAAACTAAAAATTCTATTCTTAATGTAATTAAATTAAGATTTCATAATAGAAAATTATTATCAGCTTTTCTAGTTATATAATTTTTGCTTAAAAATCTAACGGTAAATTAATGTATATTTCTTCAAAAATAATTAAGAAGCAGGCCTGCCAACCAATAAACCAACCAACATTTAATCAAGACACAGCTTAGGACATTCACAATTTTTGAACTACGTAGTTTTCTAGAAATTCTTTTTATCTTGGCGCACATTAAGCCACACCTTTGCCAAGAACTTGACGCTTTATTTCTCTCACTTTCAACTTTCGAAATGCTAAAAAACTGCTAAGTAGATTACAGCAGAAAAAAATAATAGAAGCAATTGTATGCGGGAAATACACAAACAAAATTCAGCATATTTTTAAAAGAAAAAGTGCTCAATAAATATTACGTTTACATACATATGAAAATAGAAATTTCACTTACTCATAATTTTATTAAAATTGAACCCTAATGTTATTCAATTCACATATAGTTTGAATAAACCAATTTTTCAATTCGCGAAAACGCATTTTTTCTTGTCTACATCAAATTGACGGGTTTTCATAGAAATAGGCAAATAAGAAACACCAGTAAATTAAGTGTTAACCTGAAAAAATTTACTCGTTGGTATCAGCAAATTGTTTTTAATACTTATCGTGAAACTCTCATTAATTTTTTTATGTTTTCTCAAGTAAATGCTCCATTTAAAGGAACTTGACCTGAATTTTGTTATTTTTCTTTTTTTTTTGTACAAAAAATAATCTGGAGTAATTGCTGTAGTAAAAATTTTTCAGTAATTCACAATTATAACAATAATAAAAACTCACACAGTAGACGTGAATAAATTAAATTTATTTTATCTCCAAAAGCTGAGTCACATTTAACAACAATATTTATTTTCTTTTTTAATTAATGAAATAAATCACTTTGGTAAAATTTTCACACTTAGTAAGTAAGATATGACTGCAAAACAATAAAAACAAAATTAAACTCCGATTAGATAATAGAAAAATGAAAGCAGTATCTAGCTCGAAATTTTATGTAATTGAAGTTTCATTCATTTTCGTGTTTCTTTTCTATGAAAAATATCAGCAAAACATAAAAATTAAAAATAATAAAATGTCAGCTATACTAAATGTATTGTTATTAGCAGAAAAATGTAAGTACAAGGGTCTAAATATTAAAATAAAATTTCATTGGGCTACAATAATAATAATAATTAGCACTAGACCCAAATGAATTCTGACGAAATCGGAAGCATCGTTAAGAAATTGTCTAGACTGCACTAAAAGTTCATTTCTTGGCAACAAATTCTATTTTTAATGATATTTTACTAGTGCAACAAGCTTAAATACATAATAAGAAAATTTAATTAGTCTTTACTAAAAAAAAAAACAAATAACTAACTAAGCAATAAGTTTAAACAAGGTCGGCATAAAATTGAGGGCAACTTCAGGGTAAGAACAAAAGGGTTTTAAATAAACTTCTACTATTTTATTGTAATTTTCTGTTTAAAATATATAAAAATAAAATATGAACAAATCGTAGACAATAATCGAATTGATCAAGTCAAGTTGTCAGGAAATTAACTCATATCAAGATAAATTTTATGTAATTTCCTGATGTAAATTCCTCATGTCTGATACGATAATTATTTTTTGTTTTACTGGTCATGGGGGCAAATATTACAAGTTGAGTGAGTATTTAAGTTACAAATCTATATTGGAATGTATTTTGTTAAATTAAATTAGACTGAAAAACAACAAAAATATATCACAACGTGTTGTAAGCTTAGAAAGCTATGCATTACTACATTGCATTACTTTTTAATTAGCATTGAACTCATTGAACTCAAAATAAGCATAAAAAACGTTCAGAAAAAAAAGGAAATCAATATTAAGAATATGATTCTTTGCCCTGTTTTATTTTAAGTAAATATTATGATATTGTAATCAAGCTCCTGACTAGAAATTTCCATTTTGCATGGCTTAAAGTAGATAAGAACCAAATTAAGCAAGCAAAGACAAACTTAAATTGTGGAATGCCCTTGAAAAACCTACTAAAACCCTCATCCAGCAATTACACTTAATAATTTCAAAACTAGGCATTCGTGATACAAAATACTAGCACACCAATATATGTATATTATCCAAAATAATCTAGATATGACCGCTATTACTGGCAAAACAGGATCTCAGTTTCTAGGCTAGAGATGCTTACGTTAAAAAAATGACGATATTTGATGGCAAATCGATCAAAGTCATCGACTTTTTAAAATTTATCTTATTTAAATTGTATTTAATTAGTTTTTGAAGAACATCAAATAGAAAAGAAGTATTTCCTAAGGGGAAATTAGTTAAATTAAATATATACAAACGTTTTTGATCTAAGCTTTACATTAACCAAAGTTTCATTATTTTTTTTTCTCTGCAGTATTCGGGTTTTCTGGGTAAATATCGACGTAGTCTATGGCTTGTGAACATAGTTAAATTTTTGTATATTTAAATTGTGCAGGTATATAATCCAACCATACTTCTGATAATTTTTAATTTTTAATTAAATCTACAAACATTTAAGGGAATAACCCATCTGAATGACTTTTTGTCTGTTTAATTTCTTTTTTAATTTTACTGAAACACTTAATGGCGATCCTTCTAGAGTCTAAAGTCCAAAAATATTTACAAGTTCTAATTTTGTTTTAGTTCCATTACCTTCATGGTGGATAAATTTTTATATCTTTAAATTGTTGAAAAAATCAAAAGAAACTAGAATTTCTTAGAATCAATTGTTTTACAAATTTCAAAAGCAACATTTCTTAAAAAATTAGAAAATTCTTGCGTGGAGCTCAGCCTCATGTGTATACCTGTTTTAAGACTTATAAATGCAGAGTATGCCACGTCTAAAACCATAAAACGCCCTTTTTTATGTCATTTATAAAAGAAATTGTTGAAAACTTTGCTTAAAAGAGTTGAGAGTTTATTAAAAGCACACAAACTTAGCTTATTATTTGTGTTAGTTGAAATTTTCTATGATAATTCTTGTCTTAGGACTTCAAAAATTAAAAAGATCTCGGCCGTTACACGAGAATACCAAAGAAAACCAAAAAAAAAAACGGCTCTATTTCTAATTTACTAACAAAATAAAATATAATTAAAATGATACAAAACTTCCAGCTTATAAACAGGATCTACTTGAATCCTTTCCTATTCAGTATTTTGAGCTCCAATCTTTCTCTAAGTGAACAGCTGATTTTAAGCCACGAAAAGCTTAAAAAACTTTTCGAAACAAACAATTTTTTTTTTGTTCATAAAGTGAGTCTTTTTTAAACCAAGCATTTTATTATTTTATTTGAAATTTCAATCCCAATGTTTACAAATTGCTTTCAACTTATTAAAGTAGCATAAGAAGTTGCATAACTGAAAAAGTTTTATTTTGTGATATGTTTTTCTGTTTTTTGTAGCTAAAAGCTAAACTTTTTAGACGCATAATTTTCCTGTTTGCATGTAATATCTGCTAACTTTCATTTAACTCAATTTTTATGTTGAAGGTTATATATTATAAATATTTTATGTATAAATATCCTTCCATAAAATGACAGAGAGTGACCTCACTAAAAAAAAATCAAAGTAAAAAGGTAAAAATATAAATGGTAATGTAAAACTAGGTAGTCACATCACTAAATGTGGACACGGCACATGACATGGATAGATTACATTTACCATAAAATTCGTTTTGTTTTTTTTTTGATTTTCTAAAATGTTATTTTCGTGACTTTTACATTTTTGTCTAACAAATGACAAAAAAGTGATGAAAATTTGTTGAAAATTGTTGTAAATATTTATTAAAAACTTCAAGAAACCAAAAAAAACTATTTTTATAATCTTAACTGAAAATGAAACTACTTTTAGATATTATGTGGTGGTTTTTTCTGTTTTTGTTGTTATTATTGGTTTACTTCTAATAAGTAACAGAAATTTGTTTTTCAAACGTTTGTTTTCTACAAAATTTACGTACAAAAATTGAAACTTTTGTATCCTTTTGTGGCGACATGACAGGAATTTATTTATTTTAAAAATTAAATTTAAAACAAACAAAACGCAGTAGTTTTTGACAGGTACGTAATATGTCTAGCAGGCTTTGAAAATTTACTTGCTTGACATATTACGTACACTATTCAGTAAGTCTTTCTATCTAATAGTGCGTTTTCACTGACCTTAGTACTTAGTATTTAGTACTTTTTAAAAGTATTTTTAGGGGAAATCTCTAGTTTATTTCTCAAATAATAGTGCGTTTTCACTAAACTTAGTGCCTATTACCTACTCAAGAATCATTATTGACATATTTAAAAACTAAGCTAGAGATTTCCAATAAAAATATTTTTAAAAAAGTACTAAATACTAAGTACTAAGGTCAGTGAAAACGCACTATAAGTTAGAAATATGTAAAATAATTTTTTTTTTTTTGTCAGTTGACAGTTAGTTAGTTGAGTTTTTAGTAGAGTTACAGTTTTATTTAATTGTTTTATTATAAATTATAATTCTATTGATAATAATTATTAACATGTCAATAATTATAAAATAAAATGTTATAATCAGAAGAAAATATTGTATATATTTAAAAGTGTGGAAAATAAATAGGTAAACCTATAGCTCATATCTCCACACTTTTATAATACTTAGATTAAAAATTTTAATTTGTCATATTGCAATCAAGTGAGGAGGCTTTCAAGTATTATTAAAATAAAGATTAAGTGTACCGTCGAACAGGAAGCTGAAAAGATCTAGATGAATGAGTAATGAGAGGAGACCAACTAGTCAATAACTTTGAAAGTTTTGCTCTGATCTGATTGTATTTTTGGAATATTTAACTAAGAACTGACCCCATTAATAAATGATAAACTTGATTTAAATTTAAATAGATAAATATTAATTTAATCAAAAATATCTTTTAATTATTAATAATAATAATATAATAATAAAGAAATAAAGAAAGAAATAAGTTTAAAAATTAAAAAATTAAAAACATCTTGTGTTTGATTATTATTTCACCCGACAACAATAAAAACAATAGTAATAATATAATTAGCACACCTCTAGTTTCGCTTTATTAATTCCCTGAAATGTTGAAAGGAGTGGCTCTTTTAATACAACAAAAAACAAAATTCTGGAGGAAATTAAAATTAGAATTCATTTTAAATTCAAATAAATTTTCATTACAATTAAATTTATACTGTTATGATATCTTTTGATCGAATTGCACCATTTAATATGCCCCTTTTGTTTGCTATACTAGTGCTGACCTAATTTATTCTCTATTTATGATTCAAATCATAATTTAATGTTTGAAATTTGGTTTTATGTAATATTTGCAAATAGCTGAAACAAAAACCTAACCAACAACAATTGTTGTTTAAATATACTATTCTAAGCCAATTTTATTTATTTAATTTATTATTGCTGTTATTAATTTTGTTGTAACAAATCTCATTTTATTGTAGCTAACAATTGAGCTTTCCTGTCCTGTTAGCTATTATGAGTAAAATTTAATTTATTAAATTTTATCTATTTTTAGTAACACTTTGACTTCTAAAAATTCATTCAAGTTTAACCTTGTTTAGTTTAGAATATAAACTTGAATTTTGATTAGAAAAGGTCAGTTAATTAAATGCGAATCTAACTAGAAATTCGAAAATTAAAATATAATTTATAAAATATTTATATTTTATTATATATTCTCAACAGAAATTTTATAGCCAAATTTTAGTAAATGTAAAACTTGTATTGTTCTCGTATTGCTAAAATTAATAAATAAGTAAAAAATGTTTTGTTATAATGTTTCAAATGTTTTAAAAACACGTTTTTAAATTTTTTGTAATAATTTTGTGTAATAAACTAGGTCAAAAATATTTTGTTGTTGATTTTTTTCACATTATTTAGAATAATAAATATAGTAAAATAATTTTTAGAGGCTTAGACTTTAGAACTTTCATTTTTTGATTAGTGTTCCATTTTTCAATTGAAATTTTCTTTCATCGAACGAAAACGTTTCTGCTCACTAGTAACACTAACAGTCATTGGAACTAAATGATAAATTTGCATAAATTTAAATTGTAGTCAAAAATTTCTATAATTTCTCAAAAAACAGATTTTCTTAACCTTTATTATATCCTTTAAAAATTCCATTAGAAGCTATACACAAATATCAGTGCTCAATCTAAATTTTCATGTGCTTTTCATATGAAACTGAAAATATCGTCATCAGTTCCTTCTTTAAAGCTCTTTTTATTTTATGGTTCCAATGAAATTAACACGCTGAATAAAACCTTAAGCCGGGGAAACAAAATAAAGTCATATGTATCCTTTTGCTTATTTGCGAGTAGTGATTTCGAAAAAATTCGAGAAACTGTGTTATGATCCGTTTCTTTCCAACTAGAGCTTAATTAACGCTATTGATCGCCATATCGGATTCAATTAATCAACACAATTTGATTCGAAAAATTTAATGTAAGAAAGCAATATAAAATCCTTTTATTCTATACAAATTCTAATCCTTTAATTTATACACTTTTGCTTCTTTTTTTTGGCAATGAGAGGATGAATTTCTTCCTAAGTATTAACTATACATTCAGTTCGGTTTTAATCAATTTTATTTACTTTAAAGCTAGCTTTAAACTTGAGCAAGGCAATAATCCACATTTATTGATTGTTTCCGATCCTTTTATCCTATTAAAATCTTTTATTTTTCTTTTTTTTTTGGATCTTTTCAATATAAGTAACCCATAGTATATTTAAAAACTTCTTTAACCAACTCTTAGAATAAACACATGACAACCGAACGGTTTACAAGAAAAGGGCAAAAAAAATTAATACCAATACAACTCATAAATCATTGAATTAAATTTCTCCACGCAAGAACAATATTTCATAAATAAAAATGAAAATTCGATCTTAATCACTTCCTTTCGACTTAAATTTTTCTCCATTGATTGGAATAAAGGAATTTCAAATTATCCTAAAATACGTTAATCTGTCTGGCCTAGTATTCAAGTCACTAAAAGAAACTACAACCAAAGAGAGTGACGGAAAAGGCAAAAAAATATTAACTTAGGGTTTCACAAGGGTATAAAAGCAACAACAACAACCAAATAAAATCTTTTTTTAACCTAAATAAGACAACTTAAACTGAAAGTTAAAAAATAGGACGAACCCACAAGTTGTCTTAACCATAGACAAATTAATACACCTAATAGACCAAGAGAAATTATCTTCCCCCATCTGTAGGCAAGCTGTTATTCCTTAATCCCTAAGGATATCAAAATATGATGCACTTAATATCATAAAAATCGTTCATTACTATAATAAAAAATTTTGTGGGTTACTAAAACTAAGAAAAAAAAATACACAAACAAAACTAAAAATTACACTTCATTTATCATATCCTTCATCCTTATTAATTATTTATTTAGTTGTATTAAAAATTGAAGCTAATTTACTCATCTAAAAGAATTTTTCCTTGTTTCTCACATGACCTGTGCTCATACGGTAATTAATCAAATTCCTTTAATCCTTAATAGATACTTACGATATTAAAAGAAACAAGAAAATTTTTATGAAATTTTTTCTGAATTCAAACTATTTGAAAATTGATTTTACGGAAAAATTAAAATTATCAAATTTCTTTCTGTAATTCATCAAAGAATCAATAAAATAGGATTTAAAATGACTCATTTTGTCGTATGAAAGGCTTAAAAAGGAAGTCATACTTGAAGTTCTAGTACAATGAAATCATTCCTAAGGCTAGTTTTAGCATCGTTTAGCAACTACTTCAAAAAAAACAAACAAAAAATATTTAAAGAATAACTTAAGTAAGGAAAGTCGGAATATACAAAGAAATCATTTTTAGTCCTTTTATCACCTCCTGCGGAGTAGGCTAGTTTCAAACTTAGCCTTTTTGCTGTACAAATAAAAAATAAATAAAAACTCAAGCTGACTAAATATATCACTTCCTGTCCATTCATTTGCCTTCAAGTACTAATATTATTTCCTTTTTGTGTGAGGTCATTTAACCTTGGTAAGCTATGTTATTATAGGATCTGTTAATAACTAACCAAAGAGATTTATATTTTTCGTATTCCTTTTGTATGCAATTGTAAAAAGTGACAAAATTTTTGGTCTAATTTCTTTGTTTTATTTCTTTTAATACTTAACCGTTAGACAAAAAATTCAAACAAAAGTGATTGAAGAAGAAAAAAAAAACTTCAAATAGTATTTAAAATTTTCAAATTGAAGACAAATGAAAAGTTACATAATTAGGATATCACTCATTAGTGAGGTTCTAATACATGAACTCATGCGTGAATCATGTTAAAAATTTCATTAATGGAAAATTTATAAATAGTGACCTTAGCAGCCATTTGTTAACGGAATTCATTGATGATTTCTCTGAAAAAGATGGTATTAAAACTGAAAAGTATCTCTCAATCATTGATGGAATGAAGTAAATAGCTACTTTCCCTACTAGTTTAACTTATCTGCCTATCACTACTACATCGATTGTAAAAAGGCTCAACCGAGATCGTAAATAGCAAAGAGTCAAAAAAAAAAGATTATTCCTTAAGATACACTAACAGAGATAAATATTCATAGACCAACAATAGTACTATTCGCTATAAAATAAAATAAAGAGGTTAGAGCGACCAATCTAAAAAAGAAAATGTCATGCAAAGAGGTTAAAGGACACTTTGTAAAGACTAGATTCTGAAAAAATTGAACTCATAGTGCGTAGATTTAAGATCTCCTTGGGTTTGTCAAAAAATAGGAGAGATTGAAAAATTACTTTTGCATTAGTAATAATCACAATCCATTTCAGGTTATTAATAAAAAAGAAAACAAGTGAAATTTCTTTCATATAATATAAAAGGTCTAGTTAAGAATTGCACTTAGAGAGCTGCCTATATAACTGATATTTGAATTAAATATTGCAATTTTCACTTAATCTCTTCTAAAAAATGTAACAGACTTGCTAGGCTTCTTCTACCCAGCTCACGCATATGCAATATTTAACCAATTATTTTAATAACTTTCTTTCTCTTTTTCCCTTTTTTTCTAAATTAAATATTTTAATATAATTTGAAATATTATTTGACAAATTTTAATAAATATTTTATTTACAAAAATAACATTTAATTAAATTAAATAAATTTATAGCCTGATAAATAGAAAATTGATAACTTCAATCGTTATATTCAGTTGAAAGGTCAATGTCCATTCTATTTTATCTATACCTGCTAAATTTTAATATGTTTAAGACAAAATATGCAATAATTATAAATTTTAAATAGATTTAAAAATAGGTTATAAAAATTTAAAGAAAGATACAATTTCTTGTTATAGCTTTTTAATATTAAAAACGCTATTAGTCATGTAGCTAAATAATTCAAAAAATTATACAAAATTACTAAACTTTAACAAAAACAACACAAAGAAATTTTACAAAAAAATTTCATTGTAAATTCAAAGTCTAAATTACATTCCAAAGTATTGAAAAACAAATAATTAATTCTTTAAATAATTTGTGGTTAATTGGATTGATTAAATGCGTAATACAAATAAAACTCTTATCACTTTTTCGAATTTTCACACAAAAAAGAAGAAGAAAATAATCAAAATTCAAAACTTATTACGCTATCTGTTTCGACCTTTCATCACTGATTTTAATGATTGGAAAAAAAAACGAAGAAAAAAACACCAACAAAACTCTCCCATATTACGTAATTTACCTACAATTTAAAAACTATTTAAAAGACAAAATTTAATAATTTTTTATATTGTTTATTATTTTCAAAGCACAAAAAAAAACCGTAATACAAAAATAATGTTGATTTTCTTAATTCAGGATTAATTGTAAAAAAAAAAAAATCCAAATTGTCACAAAATCTGACTTAAACGTATATTTTTAATTTTTTTGGATTTAATATCTTTTAAAAAAATGCAAGTCATTGAACTTACCTTTGACTTTTGAATACACACTTCATGGATTTAATTCGCAAAATATTTCCAGTTTTCGATTTTAATCCTCTAGTACCAAAGTTGTACAGAATTTATTACTAAATTTACTAAATTTTAATATTGTTCACTTTTAAATTAAAACTTTAATTTGGTTTAATGAATTAAGAAATTGTAATCAAATTGGAAAATAACTGTTAATACTTGACAGGTTAGAGTTAATCCTGATATACTAATTATTTAAATTTATAGTTGAAAAACTAAAGCAAACAAAAAACTGCAACTAATCGGCTTATTTATATATAAAAAACTAAAAAAAAAAACACTTTCGTTAGTTGCACTAAATTTCCTCACTGTCAATTCACCTAAGAGTTTATCTGTAAAAAAATAGAAAATTAATTGATTCACATTTATTTTAAAAATTCAATTAACGGATTATTTTATATATATATATTAATTATATTAGTACACACATCAACTGTCTAAATTGCACTGAAAAACAGTACCTCGCGAGATCAGTTTGTGATAATATAACTTTTTATTTAATATATTAAATATTTTTATATTAAAAATATTAAAGACTAACACAAAAATAAATTATAAACAGAATTTATATAAATGAAAAGTGAACAGCAGAGAATCAGTCACCCGATCGAAAGCTTCTAGTAAAATGACCTAGAGCTATGGAAGTCAGTGTCAGGCCAGCTCATCGGCAAGGCCCACAAATTTTTTTTTGTTTATTTAGTGGCTAAAAAGAAGGGGAAATTTTATGTTGTCGTACTCATGAGCTCTTTAATACTGTATATAAGATATCTCTGATGCATTAAATGCAATTTTGCTAGCATTCATAAATCCTCTTTTTAGACACATATTAAAAAGTATTCATGACTTTATCAATTGGGAAATTTTGATTTTTTTTACTTAATTTTTCAATTCTCACTAATAGTGAGAGTATTTATAGGGATTTAAAAACATTTACTTCAATTACTATTTTTAATAATGAGATTGGTGGTGTAATTAAAATATTGCTAGTAGTATTAAATTTTCCTTAATATCTGTTTTTTAAATGATAGAAGTGAAGAAATATTTAAATTTTTTGATTAAAATGTAATTGCTGTTCTCTTAATTTTAATTATTAGCAGTTATTTTTTTTGCTACTTTTTTACTTTTATTTGTTCCAAATTCATGAAATTTCAGAACTTTACAAAAAATAGCAAATTCTTAATAGTTATTTTGATGGTGTCTATTTTAATTTTATAAAATGAAAATATTCTTCAATAAACTTATGGCATTTGTATTAATAATTTCCTCATCATTACTGAAAATAATTAATTTTTTACAAAAATAGATAAAAATAAAACATGATTGCATAATTGGTATAGAATATTTACAAACACATTTAAAGAAATTTATATTAAAACTTTGGAAAAAGTTATGTGACTGAAAAAAGTCAAATTTAACCAAAAAATTGTATTTTTATATCTCAGATTGGTAATTTTCTGAATTAAAATCTTATTATTGGATACCAAACAGTAGCGTAGATAGATTTCTGCCATTAAGGGAATATTTTTACGAACATTCAACTTTGTTATAAAACTTTTTTCTATTATTAACACAAAAATAATATTGCCCTGATGGTTGTGGAAGGGATTGATCGTCGTAATCTCACCCACTACGCCACTGTGATTTTAAAGAAATTTGGGAGAGCACTTGTTATAATTTGAATGACTAACTATATGTCTATTGTGTTTTATTTCCTATAATTCTAACAGTGTACATGTATTGTAAACAATAAAGTTTCCATTTTTTAAAACTTGAATCAGTATTCTAAGCTCTAAATGCTAGCAAAAGCTAAAAGCTCAATAAAAAATAAAACATTTGGAAACATTATTCGGGAAATTTGTCATAATAAAAATAAACAGTACTTATAGTTTTTTGCTTTTGGATAATTCACTGATAAATTATCCGATCTTACGAAACGTTACTTTTTGCTAAACTAAATGGCTTTTTCATAAATATTTTACTATATTACAAAAAATTATTTAATTATATTTCTAATTGTCTTCTAAATCCTTAAAGACTATAGAAAATAAAGAACTAAAAATATTTTTCTTATGTTGCTATTGCATTGTAAATTCTTTGGCTACAAAGTCTCCTTAACATGAATTCATACAAGGCATAAAGTCAAAGACTTTTTAAAAGCTTTGACAGTAATTGTCACTGACGTAATTGCAAACAAAATTCAGCCAAAGTATTATCTCATTTAATAAATATTTTTTAAAAAGAAAACCAGAACTGTCTTCTTCAAGCCATGTTCCTATCTTGCGTTATCTTTAAAAAAGAAAAACATTAAATGTACAACTGTAGAAAAAAAAAAAAGCAGTAAATGGTGAAAAAGTGATTGACGTGCATTCGTGAAAATTTATTTCATAAGTGTCCGAGACTATTTATTGATTAAATCGTAAGAATTTCAAAAATCTTTCGCATTTAGAAAAAACCTTAAGTACAAACTTTGTTGGTTTTTTTTGAAAATAATTCAGTTCCTTGTATACGACCACCCAGCGGTTTATGCTGATTTGTAAAATAAAAGAAACTTAAGCCTAAATGAAAAGTAATAGCTTGGGTAATAAGTGCCTGACTGAAACTGACAATTATAAAAAATTTTCATAAATTTACAGTTTACTTAATATATAAATATGAAAAAGTAATAGATACGTGTATGATTATGTAATTTCTTGGTTTTTTGCAAAAATTTATTTATTTCTTTGACTGTCAGTAGATTTATAAAAAGAATTAAGCAAATTTTTCCATGGAAGAAATAAAAAATTATTAAATTGGTAAATGTTTTTAAATATTTAATGAAAACATGTTGAAAATTTTAATTTAATTTGGAAATAAATGCTTAGAATTTCTAATAAGCCAAAGAAAAAGCCTTAAAGTGTCGAAACAAGGCAAATTACTTCCTTCAAGCATAGATTAAACGTCCGTGTTCACATTTGTGCTCAAAAATGGTTTGATTCTTACACTGTTTTGACGAATAAATATTATAAAACGGATAAGTGAACTATGCAAGAATTTTCAAGAGAGAACAAAATGCTTTATCGCTCACATCTCAAGACAATGATGTAAGCCTTAATTTCTTTAAGTATATGTTGGTAGTTATAGCAGGGGTTGGCAGCCTACGGCTTCCGAGTCTCCTTCAATGCACAATTGCGGCTCTTCAATTTATTGCAAGTACTCACAAATGATGTCGTAACCTATATATGAGTACCGGTGAGAACATGTTAAGTACTCTGCAACTTTACAAAAGAAAAAATAGGATTTCTGGATAAATTAGTAAAAGCTCAAAAAAAGTTCCAGTAAAAAAATTCTTCCTGAATTTTGTTAGTGCCAAGAATGTAGCAGTTATGATTGTGAGGAATTAGAAAACTTTTGTTTCTGGCCTATTTTACTTCATATTATTTCTCATTCTTTCTTATATAAAAAACTAAATATGGGAAAGACTTGAATTTTCGTATTATTGACACAAAACTTAATACCAATCAGTAATGAAGCCACTAGTCTCCACTAACAATAAGTTAATAAATATTTCTATTGGCGTCTATTGATCAATTTTTTTTAGAAAACAACAAAGAATATTTATTTTCATGTGTAAAAAAAATACAATTTTGATCACATTTTATAGTTGAAGCATATCTGGCGGGGAGCACAATAGATCAAGACTGGTCGCGGTGCAATTTGCCCCCCTTTCCTTTACTTTTACTTTTTACTTTACAATTCATTATTTTTTATCCAATCATAATACTGGTAGCTCATTGTATGGAGAAACAAGGACAATTAATATTGTTAGGAATGATCAGTTTAGTTTGTTTTAATTATTAATTATCAAACTAAACTAATCAATCAAACTAAAGTCTTATATTGTAGCTCAATATTCTCTTTTGCTAACATAGAATTGATTTCTACTTTACGATATCAAAACTCATTTTTGGTAATATTTCAAGCTAAGAATCTTCTTTTTTTTTCTATAAGGAATCATATAACTGTCATCTTACTAGTTTCAGATGAGCACCACATACAATTCTTCATACAAAAGCATCTGCACTCAGATCTTTAAAACTTTTTGACAAAAAAGAGATCATAAAAAACTACATAATATCTTAAAGTGGGCACTCACTTAGTGCGTATATCTCAGTGGGTAACTTTTTTGACGTCAAAATGACGTACAAATGAATTTCAAGCTGAAATATCCACATATATGAGGGGGAACTTTAGCGTGAGTCTATGACGTCATAAAAGTTACCCGCTGAGATATACGCACTAAGTGAGTGCCCACCTTTATAAGTAATCAAGGAAAAAATAAATCTTATTAAATACATGCACTCAAGAAGCTTTTAATGCTAATAAATCTTCCTTCCTTTCAAACTAACTTATGCAACTAGTGACATCTCCGATTTAAATGGAATTAATCAAATTAAGGAATTCGGTAGTCTCTTGATGTCACTTCCATAAGAACTCAGTCACTTTTTTCCATATATAGGTCTATATATAATAAGGGTGAGATTTTGCAAAATTTTTCTCACAGTTTTTCTATTGAGACGCTAATTTAATAATTTAATAACAAAATTATTTTCAAAAAAAAACTTAATTAATTAGAAAATTGCTCCCAGCTATTAAAAAAGAATTTACGGAGTTCAAAAACTTTTTCTTTATATAGTTTTCAAAATTCCTTTTTTAATGAAAAGAAAAACATTTTTTGATAGTATAAAACTGGTGTTTTTGTCTTTTTTTATCTTAAAAATCACAAATAAATTTAGGATTACAGCTAATTTATGAGATTCTCTGCTTTTTTCTCTAAAGTATTTTTATAACACAAAACAAACATTGGGAATAACAAAAACCTTATACATATTAAAGAAGCTAAAGATAAACAATTTATTTTAGGGAGAAATTTTTATTTAAGGGTAATTAAGATATTAGTGAAGCATTAATAGGACCAACGAGTCGAATATTTTAACAAAAATCAAAAAGAAAACTTTAATTTGAGAATAGCAAAGCTCATACATTTATGTAAAAAACGGTTTTTAGAAAATTAAAAAAAAAAAACAAAACAATTTTACTTCTTTAGTTAGCAATGTATTTGAGTGAAAATATGACATTTCTAAATTTATTTTAGAGAAGGATGAATTTTATCTAATATTATTCAAATAGTTTTGATTTTTTTGGAAAACATTATTAATTCATAAGAATTGCTTTTAGTAGATACATTTTTATGTAATTCTTTAGAAATAACTGACGGTTTGAGTCTACTAAGAATATGAATAGGCCGAAGTTTTCCAAATTAGGACATGTTGCTGTCTTTTCAAATGCTTTTCTCTAAAGAGATAATTATCTTTCAAATAATCTAAGAAGTGAAAAACAGCACACGGCCCTAAGAAATTTACATTTGGAAAACGCTTTGATGTGAATAGTCCTTAAAACAGTTTGGACTCTTTTTGCTCTGTAAGAATTTGAAATTTTTAACTCTTTGACTATATCCTTCTTTTTTGGATAGATATATTTAATAATAAAATATTGAATTTAATTTCTGAAAATCAGAATGAGTTAGTCAGAGGGTTCAATAGAATTACGAAAGAATGCAGTTCTGTCTTGGTTAATTGTCAGCTACAAGCACTAATACTACCAACCGTTTCAAGCCTTTGGAGAAAAATCTCGGAAATTTTTTTAACAAATATTATTGGAAGAAATTTTATCAAATAGAATATTTTTATAACTAAAAACATTTCAAATTACAAGCATGGCAAGGAGATTGCCTTCTTCCAAGAACCATAGTCCCACACTTTGAAACAGAAACAATATTTGTTGAGATACTTTCGGAATCAAGTCAACTTATAAACTTATAAACTTATCAACTTATAAATCACCACAATGACAAAAATTGTATAATAACTTTTTCATAGCCCGATTTATCCATGTAAGTTAATTTTAAATTTAAATAATTCCCAATTGGTTGAAATTATTTTCCAGTTTACTCCTTTTCGATATTCATCTATTTGGAAGTTTAGTTTTGTGAATTTCAATACAGTTTCCAAAATCAAGTTGTTAACAGTTTGAGGCAAAATTTTAAAATAAATCTTAACAATGTCCACCAGTCAAAAATAATTACAAACAAAAGTCCTATTCGACACAATATATCACCACCCCTTTATAATATTTCTTTTTTTTTTGTTCAGTTTTTCATATTTCTAAAAATTGTAAAAAAATTTTTCATTTTCCTATGAACCCTAAAAATTTAATTTTTCAAAAATAGATCAATCATAGAAATTCCAAAAATAAATAAAATTGAAAGATGGAAAAAAATTTATTGTTTAAATATATCTTTGTTGCTTTGACATGGTAATAGATGACACTACAAAAGCATTAAGAAAACGTCTTGCACCTGGTTTGTTTGGGATTTAATCTTAAATTGACCCTGCATGTCTCTAGCTGGTGTTAGAGATATTCGACTCTGAATTTGAATTGAATTTCGAGTGATTATTTGTGAAAACCTTTAAAGAAAATATTCAAATAACAAATACTTACAAATACTTTGACAACTTTGATAGAAAAAAACAAAAACGATGACACTATTCAATATGATCACTAAATTCTAAACCATTGAAAAATGATGAAAAACAAAATCCAAGGTTAATAATATTAATTTCAATTATTTCAGCAATTTAAGTCTTACAATCAATGCCAAAAAACCTCAAAACCATATTTTAGTCTAAAAATAGACGCAATAAATATTAATATCAGTTGATTTGAAGACCATATTTTTGTTTAATAATTGTTTTACTCAGAATATTTTGCACTTGATGATTAACTTTGTGGGTAATTTGAAACCAATAAATAAATAAATAAATCAATCCGTAAATTCTTTTTGATTGAACTAAATTTTTTAGTTGAAATAAAAAAAATAATTCATTTTAAATCTTTTAAATTTGAGTTTTATATTTCCTTCCATATAAATAACTAAAATCGTTAAAAATCAAAATATTACAGATTTTACTCAAAAATATGTCCTTACTAGCAAAAGTATATCAAAAATTTTTAGCTAAAACTAATGATTGCAAACTTTGAATACTTTTCGCCGTAAAAAATGTTGTTCTTGCTGCTACGAGCATAGAAAAATTTCAAAAAATAAAATTGTATCCACCCCTGGCTTAATACTCAATAACTCAATTTTTAACCCACATAATAATTATGAAATAAATGAGAGATTCTAGGTGGTCTATCTGGTAAAGGATGGAAAAGCATTTCTACTTAAATTCATCAATTTTAGACATCACATTGCACAAAGTATGGTTGTATGCGTTTGTCTAGAATTTTTATTTGTATATTTGCTCTTTAAAATATCCAAGAGTTTCGACTCATGATGCTTTCACACTTTTTAAAGAAATGAACGGAGATGATTCCAAAAATCAAGTCGATATAAGTTTTTTTGCTGATAAAATTATATTCGGCGTTTTTTAATGATCCAAACCATCTTTTTGTTGTAGTTTACTTTCTATAATGTAATAATAAACCTAAGTTTTATCTACAGCTCCAAATTTACTTGAAAATTAGCTTTAATAAAGATTTAAGCTGACGAATTTGTCGTCGAAAATGTTTTACGTTGCGATTTTTGATCGAACGTTAGCAAAGCTAGCACACACTTAGCACAGAACCTTTTCATACAACTTTTGATGCAAAATATTTTGTTGGTCTCGGCTTTTTAATTCCCTTTAATATGCAAACTTTTAACAGGTTTTTATGAATATTTTTAATCATTTTGCCACTTGTGACTTTAACAGAGGCAAAGTTATCAACCAATACTAACAATTTTTAATAATTTTCTTAGTTTTCCCTTATTTACAGCAAAAAAACCGCTCCGGCAATCTAGTATTATTATAAATTGTGGCGGAAGTCACGTTTCTGTGGAAAAGAAGTTTTAGTTTTTTACATTAACAAGGGGGTAGGTAAATTTAGTTTCAAGAATTTGTTTTGGCAATGCAGTTAGTTCTAGATTATTACATTAATTTTTATATAATAATACAATATTCTTCTAAATTTTTATTGCAAAATATTAATAATTGAGCGAGTGGCACTGAATGTCTGCTTTGAAAAAAATTGTTTTATGCTTTTCATCATAACTTGCAACAAAATCGACTTATTGTTATATCGACTTATTTGCTATTGTAAAATTAATAATTATTAAAACAAAAAGAGTCCGTTGATAAATTAATAAAATATGTTAATAAGGACTGGTCAAATTATGAATTAGATTTTGAGTTATTGTTAATGCCAACTTCGAAAATAACAGGTTTTAGGAAAACGCTTTAAAGTTTTGTTCACCAAAGAATTTAAAATAAAACTCGATAATTCTTTTATATAGGGTGGTCCTAATAAAATTTGTATGACATAAAACAAAAACGGTTTAATATTTTTTCATAATTTTTTTTTATTGCAAAGCTGTATCCTTGTACTTTAATGATGGAATATATTTTCATTGAAATGACTGCCACAACTGGCCTCACAGTCCAACGGTGTCAAATCACAACTTCTTGGTTACCAGCATTATCAGCATTTTTGCAGATAACACGATTTTCAAACTTAGAGTGCACTAAGTCGGCTGAAACGTTGCTTGTGGGGCATGTGGCGCCGTCCTGCTAAAACCAAACATCGTCCAATTCAATATTTTCAATTTCCGGACAAAATTTTTCATTTAACATGTCACGATAGCGTTTGCCATTCACCGTAACAGCCCCGCCGGCGTCATTTTCAAAGAAAAATGGACCAATTATGCCGCCCGGCCAAAATCCGCACCATACAGTCACTCGTTTAGATGCAGTGGAATCTCTTGAATCGCCTGTGGGTTTTCTGTACCCAAAGTACGGCAATTTTGCTTATTTACGTAGCTGCCAAGATGAAAATGAGCTTCGTCGGAAAATTTTTTTGATTTTCGCACTGTTTCTGAAACTTTGCAATCACTTTGAAAGTAATTTTTCAGTATTTCCCAGCGTTTTCAAGCGTATATTTGACCATTTTCGGTAACTTTATATCGTTCTGATATTGACATTAGTGTTACCATATAAAAAAAACCTATACATCAAAATACAAATCTTACTAACAAAGAGTCATCGTTGCCGTATTTATAAAGAAAAGAGCTTTAATCAAGGAAATCTAGAACATCTTTCTGTTCTTATCTATGCAAAACTCTTTCTTCTGTACTATTTGCTCGTCTGCACCCGTTTATGAGAGTTTAGCTTTGTACAGATGCATCTCTTGCATAAGATTCAACAAAGCAAAAGAGCCTTTATTAGAAGTACATACAGCTATTTCAGCTGCAATTTCAACAATGGTAGTGACACACTAACAGACTATGGTCTAAGTGGCCGTATGTTCAAGGGAAGTAAATATCATACGCCAGCTAAAACAATGCATTATTTTTTTCATATATTTCTTTAAATATAGTAAAAACCAATTATTATAAAATAATGTAATAATTCATAATTATCAAATATTTGAGATTTTAAAAATAAATAAATAAAAATACAGTATAACAAATTAAAATCTCAAGTAAAATACATGAATAATAAGTATATATTTAAATCCACTAAAATGAAAACAGATTCATAATAACAAAAGTTTATACTAGAAAATTTGTATATATGCCACTAAAGGATATTGTAAATATAAAAAATAAATAAAAAAACTTATCAAGGTAGAAAGATGAACAGAAAAAAAGCTACAGATAAATTTTAGCAACATTATATTCAACAAAAACATTTTGAAATAATGACCAATTTTCCTATTTTGATACGAAATATACAAAAAATACAATAAAAATTAAATTAAAACTAAGGTCAAAAACAGACGCATACATTTTTTATTGTTTTTACGATAAATTAAAATTTTTGTTAGAAAAATTTTCTTTGTAAATTTGTTTTGATAATTTCACCATCTCCGCCACTTAATGAGAAAGAGAACCTTATCTTTATTTGGATTTCCTATCAGACTAATTGTTTCCCATACAAAAATGCGTAACAATTCTAAATATAAACAAATTTAACTATGTACAGTTTTCCTTTAAAATTATAAGCAATAAAATTAAAAAATAAATAAATAAAAAGATAGTAGGAAATGTTACTGACAATACCAAACATAGAAAACTATTGCAAATAGCTATACAAATACACACCCAATATTATATGTAATTAAGTCCATAATACTCACTATTAATTCAGATAAATAAAAAACCAAAGGCCTCGTTTACAATTTTTATGGAAAATAAAAACAAAAATCTTAGAAAAACAAAAGTTCAGGGCAATCACGCACTGGTGTTCTAGATAAATTCTAATTCCTGAGACACTTGAAAACTTGTCACTGCTTTAAATGCATTTCTTGATTTTATTTCATATTTTTTTCCTTTTGTAATTTTCTTTATTGAATTAGTACTATCGCTAGTTTTGTTTTTTTTTTTTTTGTGTTTCTTTTTAAAGATAGTCAAGGGTGATCTTATGCTACTTGCCATCTCTCTAAAAGAGCTTCCTGACACCACATTAATCAAAAACCAAATGTCATATTTGTTATCAAAATAAAATTAACTAAAAAAAAAGAAACACTACTTGAAATGGCATTAAAAAGTCAACTGAAGATGCTTTCAAGACGATTATTATTGGCTTCATTGCTTTTCTGATTTGAAGCAGTGTATCTTCATTGAATGAGACATTAAAAATAGATATCCCGAAGGCAAAAAAAAAAACAAATAAATGATCTCAGGCACTTTAATATTCTAGTGGCTTAAGGATGGATTAAATATATGTATATTCATGAAAGAATGTTCTTAATAGAAACACTTGATAACTATAAGATGTAAGATTTTAATTATAGTATTAATAAAAAACATAAAAAAAAGGTATTTAATTTTATTTTTTGGTTTGCACTTCAATCCTTATAGTAGAAACTATTTCTTAGAAAACATTAATTTCTTTATTCTTGGTCATAAGCTGTCATATTAGATGAAAATCGAATTATGCAAAACAAAAAATAAATAATAAAAACGTAAATTAAGATGAAAATTCATTAAACTTTGAAGGAATATTATAATTATTAGCCGTTACTTGGCACATGGGGTAATATAGCCCTTCTTTTTATTTCCATCAATTTCAAGTATCTAAACATAAGAAAGGTGATCTCCAACCTTTGGCGGTATTGGAATGACGTTTTGTCGATTAGTAATGTCCAAAAGTAGCCCTGGGATTTTATATAAATAAAAATAGTAATAAAAAAATTTTTTTTAAAAATAGACTTTTATCCATAATTGTTTTATAAATTTATGGAACTAAAAGGAGAAAAATATTATTTAAGAACGGTAGCATTTTTTACCATATTTTTATTTTTTACAAAATTTATTTTCAATTTTACTTCACTAAAATTAAATCTGCCTGTTTAGAAGCTTAAGGGAGGTTTTTTTCCTTTCCTTTTTTAATTGTATTCTAAGCCTGACATCATTTAAAATTTACTTTCTGTCATATTTAATCTTTTCATAGTTAAATTTTTAACTACAATTTTTTCCTCCAAAGTTTTATCGCTCGGAAGTTGTAAAACACAATTACTTTTTTCTATGTCCATTGCTTTGGGAAGTCAGAAAAATAAATTTAATAATCAGTACCTAAATTATTCAAAAATGCAATTACAAATAATCATAAATCATTTTAATAACAACTCCAGTTAAAACCTTATTTATATAATAATGGTTGCTACAAAAAACAATCAAAAATTTTTATTTTCCAGACTGTAATCAGACCCTGTGCATCCTTAATCTTACCAAAAAAAATTATCAGATAATGAGTAACACGTGACAAAAAATTTAAACTAAACGTGCCCGGAAACTAAGTAAACAGAGAAAGCTAACTCATATGAAATATAATACATCCCAAATTAAGTCACAAAAGTCAACAACAGAATTTTAAGTTTTTTTTTTTTTTGATACATTACAGTCATAACGTCTGGTAGTAGAAAATTTTTGTTAAAAATTCCTTATCTTGGCTTACTTTAGCCAAACACTTCTTAAACCAAGTAAAATTTATAAAATTTTTACTAAAATCCTATACAAAAAATTATACAATGCCTACAAAAAAAATAAAGAAAAGTAAGTTCTCCAAAAAAGTTTTTTCCTTTAATATTCAAAGCCTGAATAATTTGATATTCATTTGAGAAACTATTTTCTTATCTGTTGTATATCATAGAACCCTAAAAATTCACCTACTTAATTGTTTTTGAAGACAAACAGCATTCCTTGAGGTCGTGGTACTTGGATTCATTACTTAAAAGGCGTCTACGAAAGAATTAGATGACAGAATGACGTTGATGTTTAATCAAAGATGTATCTTGATTTCTTCGACAAAAGCAATTGAAGAAAATAATCATCTCAAAATTTTAAATTTATTTAATTGTTTTCTGTCTTTATTTAACTCTCTTCTTCTTTTTTAAAAAAGTTAATGAGCTTATTAAATAGTTTTGAGGGAATGGTTTCTTTTTTTTTTTGTCTAAGGAAACGCCTTAAAAATGATTTTTTAAGTACTTATTAATTTGATGAAGAATATGAAAAAATTACTGTAATATTTTGTATAGAAAGTTCAGACAAATTAGTTTGTGAGAGAAAAATAACTACTTGTTTAATATTTTAATTATTTACACCCCTATGGACCAAATTATTAAACTCTTAAGTTCAATTTTTTTTTGTATAAAAATTTATTAAAATGAAAATGATACCATCATTCATCAATACATTATGTAGTACTTGGAGTTCGTGATATATTTTTAAATAAAAAAAAGTAACAGAAATCTACGTGAACATAATCATAAAAGAGATTCAATTTTGATACAACAAAAGTTCATTAGATAGCACCTTTTTATGTTACCTAATTTATTGATGGCTCATTTTTTGTTAGTTAATTTTTCCTGATAATGTAGCTCAAACTCCAGTAGCTCACTGACGTTCTCGAGAGCATGACTATTATAAGCATGGAAAAAAGTGAAATTATGTAGGTTATCATAATTAAATGATAATTTAATTTGCGGTTTTCTATTTTTCCATTACCTTAAGAATTAAAGGACTATTAACAACACCAACTAAATTACATTATTAATATATTTGAAGAGAGTTGTCAAAAACATGAAGACAATACATCATGTCACAAATCGGTCAAAACGGTGACTGAAATACTTAAATTGAACTTTAAATTGCTCTTACTACCACCATTTTTACCAGAAATCAGTAACTATTGTTTGTTCATATGTATATCTTAATAGATGCTCAACTGAAGGAAATTAGCCTCTTATGTGGCCTCTAATGTAGCCTTTAATGTGGATGTCTTCAATATTGACGGCTATTTTAGGACCAAAAATAAGTTTATTGCATATGAGTGGTTTTAAAAATTATAAAAGCTTTAGAACGTAGATATCTTATTGATTTTTTTTAAAAAAAATGTCATTCTGATAAATATGAGCTCAACTTGACCAAAAACTAGTATTTGCAACTTTTTTCCTCAAAATTTATTCATTGATATGTTACATTGAAAGAACACAAAAAACAATTAAATTTAAAACCTGATTTTCTAAAAAAAAAAAATTGGACTTGTGGGTGGTTTGCACATTTGGATATTTCCTAGAATAATTTAAAATCAATATTCCTCCTTTCTACAGCCCAAGAATTTAGAATTAAACAGCAACAATGTACTAGTAAGCTTCTTATATAGTTTAATGGATCCCATGAACTGATTGTAAAAAATATAATTAATTGCATTTTAAATTTATTTCAAGCTTTAAATGAAAACGATCATAATTTTATTCAAGAAATCATCGACAATGTCTAATGAACAAAATTTTTAGAGTTTGAGTCGTATTGAAAATATAAAATAAAAAAATTATTTTAAAAATAGCTCAAAGGTATGATAAATGCTCGCTTTATCAATTATGAAACAACATTGAAGAGTTCAGATGAATAACACCCTAAAAAATTAGTTCTAAAAAGATTCCCAAAATGTCCTTCTCTTAATTAAGTGACCCTAGTACCTAGTATACGTATTACAATTTCTCTATCTGTCAAAAAAAATTTCGTTGTCGTTTGTGTTAATTGTGTTAATTTTTATAATTTTTGTGCTGAATAAATAATTAAATAATTTAAAAACATTAAAAAATTCTTACCTTTTACTCAATAATTATTATTGACATACCCTAATCCGAAAAATTACCCAAATTTCCCTTCGTTACTGCCATGAGCTGTCTGGTTCATTAGCAATGAACTCGAAAAATAAACTAGATTTTGATTCCCATAAAAATTCTAAAATAATAGGTACCTCTAGTACTGATTGCATTGAGCTACTGTCAAATTCTGCCAGAAAAGAGAAAAAACTGCTGACTTTAGGAGGATTGTAGAAATGCTACAAGATCTTCAGATTAACTTTCCATCCTAGGATGAAAATAGATCAAAACGACACAGTGAATGTTTGATTTCTAGATTATTAAAAAATTGAAAAAAAGCGGGACAATTTTTATATTGAGAATTTTTTGGTAATATTTTACTAATTTTTGATACAATATCTTTAAAAGCTAATTAATATTCTTAGTAATGTTTGGCAATAAAAACAACCAACCTAAGGTGATGACCAAATTTCAATTTCTATGAATTTATTTCTGTTTCAAATAAATAAATAAATTATATCAAAATTTGAATTAAATATCCATTTAGAGTAGTTTAAATTATTTTAATTATTTAATGATATTCAAAAATAATTACAAAAAAATCTTGTGCTATGAACTGGTATAGCAAAACCAAAATAATCCCAAAGGAGATACATAAAAAGATTTTGAGATGTATTTTAAATTTTCCCTTTTCTTACATGTATTTTTCTTTACTAATATCCGTGGAATTTTTCTTTTCTTTTTTTCTTATTCAACTCATTTATCCATTCCCACTATCTTATTCTTGCCACAAAAAGCAAAACAAAAAATGTTTAAAGTTTCATTAAAATATAAAAAAAAAAATGCCAACTTTTTAAACTTTTAAATATTTTTGTGTCATAAGCTCAAATTATAGCTTAGTTCCATTTTCGATGAGTAAAAAATTTGCTAAGGTAAATGACCCAACTTCCTGAGTATTTTATTTATTTTTTTATTTTTTTTTTACTCAAGTCAAGAACCGAATTATAAGACCCACAATTGATATGCCATACACCCATTGATTATATTACCTAAGCTAATATCAACGAACTTTGAAATTGAAAGTATAAAAAGAACGGTGAAATCCACCACTTATCAATGAGGCTTAAACTGTTTGGATCGTATTGCATGCAAGTTGTATACAAAGTTTCGTCTTTCGATTTTACATTTCTAAAATTGCTGACTTAAGAGCAATTTCAATAAAACCAAATTCAAGACATATATTGGAGGCATTTTGTGACTTATTTTAATTTTTTTTTTGTTTTTTAATTAATGATGAATTCATGGGAGCCTTTTTTTAGTATAGATTGCATATTTTATATGATTTGTTTGCTAATTTAAATCAACTTTTAAATCTGGTATTCTGATGTTTATTTTGTTTGATGTCGATTAAGTTTTAAAATTTTGTTTAAAATAGTTTTACTTTTTTGTCTTTGCAAAAAAATACATTTGAAAGCTTATATCCTTTAAGATTTGATATAGTCTTTAAATTTAACTTGTCAATCTCATAGACTAATGTTGGATTACAGAAGAATTTTTATCGTGTAAGCTTAAAAAATTATTTATGAAAAGAGGAAAAAGTGTAGTTTTTGTATATTTACTTTTGATAAAAAAACGTAGTTCTAAAAACTTGTAATACTGTGAACAGAAAGTAAACTTTACCATATAGAAATCGGTTATGAAAATCATCAGCTTACTGATATTTTTCCAAAGAAAGCAATCATTCCAAGTGGGGAAACTAGCACTTCTTAACGAATGAAAAAGATTTACTTTTCAGTGATAGCGGCAACTTTGTGGAAGAAAAAGTCAATGAATTTTGATAACAAATGGCTGTAAAAATCATTATCATAGCGATTTCTTCTAGCTTAAGCAAGAAATTTTGAACTTGTTAACTTTTTAACATAATTCACGCCTGAGTTTATGCTCAAAAAACTAACTAATAAGTGATTTCTTAACTGTAAAAATACATTTAATAAAACCCTGTAAAATGTATTCTGCGTGATACCCTTTCTCCATTGAGGCTTATACAAAAGAATCATTTCTCCATTGGCAATATTCTGTATTAGCGAAATTTTAATATAAGGGTCATAAAAGGAAACATTAAATTATCTAATTGCACTGAAATAATATTTTAAGAGTATTTAAATTAATTAATTAAATAACAAAAGACAAATCAATCAACAAATAATTTAGATAATATATAAATTATATACTTAATGATGCAATAAATAGAAAAATTTTATTGTTAATTTATTGGACAACCTGTAAATTCACAATATATGCCAAAATTTCGCCTTATGCCTGGGACTCACTAGCGCTTAGCGGCACAAAATTTAGTGCTAAATGCTAATGAGTCCATTAGTCTCCACTGATGTTCCACTTCACTGGTATATTTTACTGTGCTAAGTCGTCTCCACACGTTAAGCGCTAGTGAGTCCCAGGCATTACACAGGCTTTCCCAGGCTGAATTTTAAGACATGATTGCAGCATTCTTAATACACGTGTATTACACATGAGATACATTCCTTCATCTCTACTTAAGGACTTCCCTTAAAATTCTCCAGCAAAAAATAAAGAAAGCCAAAACGAGTTTTTGTATGAAAAGTTATTGTAATTTGTTAAATGCAACAAACCTTTAGTATGGACCTTTAATTAATGCACATTTGATAATTTTGTATCAAAATATTAATGAGGGGCAAAGAAATTTCTGCTTCACAGAATTGTTTAAAACGCTTCTAAAATTTTTAAACTCTGTTTTCGTTTCATTTATTCATATATCGGATAGTTAATAAAATTAATATTTGAAATACTAAACCAAAAAAAAAAAATCTATGCACACGATTCAGTACCAAATATCTTAAAAACACACGAAGGCAACTGTTTACTAAATATGGAAACATATGCAGATGACATTTGATGACAGGAGAAATTCCTGTCGGACACTTAATTAATTTTGAAACAGGTAATATTCCGAAATATCACATGAAGCAGGCAGTTACTATTTTTATGGTAAGAGAGGTGAAAGGTAAGACAAAGCTTCGAAATTTTAAAAAAATTTTATTTTATACACCTTTGTGAATCTGAAATTTCACTATATCTCGATTTAAGTTTAGTGTGTTTAATACTAATGTATTTTTTTTAACTTTATGTTTTCTAAGCAGGTAATTTACTAACTAACAATTACTTTGACACTTTTTCTTTATAAGCAAAAAATTAAGTTTATTTCTGTCAATTGCTAGACTTGAAGTAATTTTCAAACTGATTTTTTATGCGAATATTCAAAATTTTCCCTCTCTTTCATTCCGTTTGTAGCCTAAATTACGAAATACTTGTAGCTTATGACTACCTGTTAATAAGACACCAAGTATTAAAAGTTGACTACTTCTATTATTGTATCAACAGTAAAATATCATAAAACTTAAGCAAACAATGATTCATTTGACTACTGAAAATTTTCAAACTATTGTTATGAAAGCAGTGTAAAAAAAAGAATGAATAAATGACGTAAACTATACCGTTATGTGAGATACACCCAATCTTATATATATAAAAACAAAAACAAATATACTGACCTAAACTGATGATGCCTTGTCTGCAAAATCAATGTATATACAATAAAACTGAAACTAAAATTTCTAAAAGTACCGTTTATAATAGTACCCTCAGTCACTTGTCATAACATTGTAATTTAACAAATGACGGAAACAGGCAAATAAATTGGCTGGAATTGTGTAATTTAAGTTTTGAAATCACAATTTTAATAGTGTCATAAGAACAATATTTTCAACTTGTGTTGTTTTTATTTATTTATTTATTTTTTTCTGTTTTCTTTTCTTAATTTTTTTGATTTTAAAATAAAAGACAAAAAAATTATTCATACTAAAGATATTTGTTGCAATTAATACAACAATTCAAAACAAAAGCATTCAACTTAAAGACTTAACGGCATTTTCATTTTAATATAATATATGATAAGTAATTGAGCCTCAAGAGTTGGCAATTTAATTAAATCACTGCACAAATTCACATTGGATAGTGGGAAAGATTTAAAGTTGCTTGGCTATGCTCTTTATGGAAAAATATATGTCTGGAATTAAGTAATATCCTAAGACAAGAGTTTAAGTGTTTGATGATTTGTGAGTTGAGCGGATACTGCTGCTTGTATTTTCTAAAGAAATTATATATTTAAAATGAAATAAAATAAAATTCAAGACAAATTTTTAATGTGAATTTTTTTTTCTTTTTTTTTTTTTGGTTTTATTTTTTAAATAGACACATGTTGATATAATTGTCAGCATATGGATTGCTTTTATTTTATATAATTAAAATACACTGGTTCGGGTTATACTATATTTTTTAAGGAATTTATTTATATTAAAAATGATTTTGAAATAAGAACGCCAGATTAATTTTCTTAACAAATTTTTAAAGTTTTGCATGGAGTATAAACAGTATAGCGTTATCGGCAAAAACAGACTTTTTCAATTTAATAAATATTTGATATAATTTCATGCTCTTAAGCACTAAAATATTTTCAATTAATTCTTTTCTAACAAAAATCGTATTCCAAATCGTTCAAGGTATTTATTTAATTTCTTTATCAAGAGTAGAGAAAAAAGCAAAGAAAAAAAATCTAAAGAGTTTAAAATTGCTTAAATTTTAACCTATTAACTAATACTAGTAGATTAATTTAGTGGGACAATATTTTATTTAAAGCAATCTTTTATGAATCAAAATCTTCAATTTTATTGTTGAATGTTAATCATTCCTGTCAATTCCTGCAAGACTTTAAAATGAAATATGTATTGTTTAACTTAACGTTTCAATTTTTTGTAGCAAAAAGTTGCAAATGAATTTCAGAATGACATGAAAATAGCGTCAAATTACTTTTCCAGACTATTTACTACAGCGTTTACTTCTCGAAATTCTTGTATGTGTAATAGAGACTTCTCAATCGAGAAGACTGGAAGACCATCTTATTTTGATTAATAGTCTAATTCCATTCCAATTAATTGGAATTTTTAAATTTCTTTATGGCACTCTGTCCATAATATGCAGAGTGATTCCAGTACATATGTAATACATTTATAATTTATAATTTAGGTTGACCTAAAATTAAATTTTCAAATAAATTTATAAAATTTTATTACAAGATATTTTCAAATTTCAATCTTTAATCAATTTAATATTAAAAAGCTGGCACAAAAGCCATTTTATTTCTTTCCTGTCGTATTTTGGCTTATTTTATTAAAAGTAGTTTTTATGAAATGGACGCAGATACGACACATATTCAACGTTTGAAGGGAAAACATAAGACATGTGAAACCCATGTATTAAATGAATTACTACAGGGAGTGATGTAAATTGGATTGGGATCAGAAAGATCAATCCTCAACCCCCTCTTGGTTAATAATACATATTATAGTGATGATCAAAGGAAAAACCTTAAGATGCCTAATAAAGTTGAAAGTCAGCAATAATACCCCCGCTTCATCGCATAAAGCTATCTACGCTACTGACTAAAGTTTTTGCTAGTTGGCAGCATATTTATTTTTACTTATAATTTCTCTTTACTCGTATAATTGTTGTAATGTTTTTTATTCAAAATTTTTTAATAGCAAGGCTAAAGACAACAAACAGACGCTGTTTTTCTTGGTTTATCGAAAATTTAATAAACTTTGGTGTTTCATTTAAAAGCACCACAAAGGAAAAAATCCAAAGTTCTATACCATAAAATTACAACAAAAAGTCAAGAAAAACTAGGTCAAGAAATAATAAGAATGGTAGCTAGAAAAGACAAGTAAAAACTGTTTGTATGCTTGTGATACCATCTCGTTTGGTGATCATGACGTCATTTCAAAATCTGTTTGACTATCCTTGCTACAATGACTCGGCAACTATTTTAATTGATTGCATTTCAAGCTATACTTTTTTGCATACAAATTTATAAATTTTTTAAGGATATTGACTGCTTATTGAAATTTATAAATTTGATTGAACTTTCCTTAATATAACCATCAAAGGCTGTTCACATAGCCTTTCAAAATTGTCTCGATCAAATCAAAATATTAAAGACAAACCTTTTACGGCTCTAACAACTATTCTGGAAGAGTGAAATTGATGGAAAAGTCTACATCTGGGATTTGAAAAGTTACAAAATATTGGAACAAATTTTTTTGTTCTGTTTTAGGATTTAAGCATTTTTCGAAAACAAACAGAAATTGTTATTGGAACGAAGTTTTAATTTCAACAAAATATTTAAATGAACACCAACACGATTTTTGATAATTGTTGTGCTTTTAGTTTTAGTTATTCTTTTTCTTTTGGTTAGTAATTAGTTTTAGTGTTAATTATTGTTTTTCGCTGTTTATTGTTCCCTATTATTGTTAGTTGTTCTTTTCTGGTTAATTTTTTGTTCTTTGGTTAATTGTTATTTTTGATTTTTATTATTGTTTTAAGTTTATTATTCATAGCAGGCTACTATTATCTAAGACTTAAGGAACTTATGGTTACTAGAAAAATGTCCCTAGAAATCTCATTTATTTTTTTCTTTATTATATTTCAACTTTCTTCTACAATAATTCCACTAAATTTTTAGTTAAAAGCTGGCATCAACTTTTGATCATGAAAGATCTTATTCTATTATATTGATAGTCTTTCAAACTTTGCAAATTTTTCGGTTGTTAGTTTTTTTCGCAAATTTTATTAAATTGGCTTAGATAATTGCTTTAAATATGCTTTTTGTAAAGCATTTGCAAGAACCATTCCCCAGTCCCCAGTGTGGGGAAATCTTTTTTTTTAGGTTTCTAATTGCCTGTTTTTTTGCTATTTTTCTTACCTTATATTTGATATAATTTGACCTAATCAACTACAAGGATTGTTTTGTATATTCGATATTTCTCAGCATATATGAGTCCTTGTTTTAGTTTATGGATAGTATATTAACAGTTATGATTAATATTAATTATTTTAAGTGGCATAAATTTTATTAAATTGCATTTCTTTTTTGTCAGCTAACTAACTGTTTAATAAAACTAAATATGTATAAAATAGTTCTTAAAATGAATGCTATATATTAATATTAATGCTTCTGGGATAACATTTGTTGAAATATAAAGAATATCGAGTTATGTCACTTGATAGCTATGCTAAAATTTAAAATTTTAGAATTATGATAACAGAATTATACAGGAAAATTCGAACAACTTTTTTTAATGCACTGAATTAGATAAATATTTTTAATAACTGCATTAATGTCTTTCTTAATATTGTCATTCAATCATATGAAAATATATTAATTTCCCTGCTTTGTGATTTAAAATTAGGTATCAAAACCAAATTTATTGCAAAATTCCGCTAAAAATAACTGAGCTAGCTTTACATATAAAAAATTTATTCATCTAATAAAATGTTAAAATTTCTAGACTTCCTTTAATTTTCAATAAATTCCAAGTCGGGTGTTGATTGAAAAATCTAAACGTGATATAAGGAATCCTCAAAAGTTTATATACTAAAGACGTATATTTTGGTAGCAGCATAGGGATAAAAGAAAAGTATGAGCTTGTCACGTTTTTAAAAATTTTACTTGTACACAAGACGTTCGTAAGAAGAAATCCCATTGAACAAATTATAAATGAGAAAAGCTCACATTTTTGTAACAGAATCCGCGTTTTATAATTGCAAAACGTGAAAAACACAATAGCTTACTTCGAATATGGAGTGCGCAAACGCAAATTATGATATTCGTAAAGTATTTAAACAGGTAACTGGGGCATAAAATATCATTCAATAACAGTTCTCAGTACATTGAATAGTTTTGTTATCGAAAAAATATTTACTTTTAATAGTGAAAAATGGAAATAACCAACAGGGGCAGTTATAGTTCAAGTCAATCATCGGGCTCTGATTCAACTATAGAATCATTTAACAGTTTCAATGATGACCTAAAATTTAATTTGAAAAATGATTTTAGCTTCAATTACAATACAAAGGTTCAATCATTTTTATCTGAAAACTACAACCAAAGTCTAGACAAAAGTAGTGAATCCTTAAATGCAGTATTCAGTGATAGTAGTATTTCAAGTGATGAAATGGAAAAATCTTCAAAAAAACTGTTGAAAAGATCAATTTCAGCTATGAAATTTGTTATGCAATTTATATCCTTACCTAGGAGAGGCAGTACTTCTGAAATAAAAGGCACAAAAAAGGATCAAATGAAATCTTCATCTCAAAGCATACTACGACGACCAGTGTTATATACTTATGCCAAAGGAATGTCAGGTATTCCTACCCTAAGAATTCCAAGATGTCAAATGTGTGACAAATATGGGAACAACTAGGAAAAGTGGACCACTTGCAATGTACAATCTTCGAATAGTTCTACGTATAAGAATGAGAATTTAGGCTTTTATTATAAAACTTTGTATATAAATTTTTAGCTACTTTTATAATAAAATTATATTGTTAAAATTGAATTTTTAGTGTTTTCAAGCTGCACATATCCTGAAAAAGAACCTTTTTTTATTTAATTTTGTTTTCTTAATGCTCGAAGTAATACTAAAGACGTATCCCATACTTGAAAAAACTTTTGAAATTAGTGGAAGTTTGCATGTTTTTATGTTTATAATGGTCAGAGTGGATTTTAGTTTGCTTTTAGTTTTTAGCACACATAAAAACCTTTTGGTAATTTTTTAATAGACAACCCAGTGTTTGTGCATTTTGCACAATAAAATTTTAATATTATATTAGTAGCGAGCACTTAACTTTTTTTTGCTTCATGTGCTTATATCACTTAAAAGATCGTCTAGCACCAATTTTTGTTTAAAAAATTGACTTATTTGTTCTTGTCAAATTAAAAGTTATTCAAAAAAGAAAAAACCTCTCGTCATTAACTGGTTAAATATGTGAAGGAGTAGTGTACAAAATTTTAAACCAATTGGTTAAGTTATCATGAACACCGACTTCATGAAAGCGCTTGAAAGTTTGCTCATTAAAATGTTGCTTAAGAGCAAAGGACGCTCAAATGCTCATAAGTTTGACACAATGTTTTTAAGACGTTAATTTACATTAATTTCAAAAAAGGAAAAAAAAATTGAATACCGAACCTCCCTCTTGATATAACTACCTAAAAGGACATTTTGGATGCATGATATCTCAAGTTCGACTTAACCGATTTACTGGAAATTTTGTACAGAGCTTTTTATTATGTTATATGATCGCACAACGACAAATTTTTTAGTAAATTTTTTTTTATTTTTAAAAAATTCCGAAAGACAAAAAAAAACATGGAAAAACGTAACTTAACATAATTTTCTGCCACCATTTTGTGAGAAAAGTTTTTTAAAAAAATCCTCATAGTGCTGTACTACATCTTCTTCTTGAAGAATTAAAAAAAAATTTTTTTGTAAGATCACTGGAAGGACTGGAATCCTGATTTCTTTTTATGGGATCCGAAAAAAAAACCCGAAATCCGGGCTTCTAAATCAGAATACTCCCTTAAGGAACTTTGTTTCTACCAGATGTCCTTCGCTAAATTTTGAGCTCAATCAAACATTTAACACTTCCAAATTTCATAAAATATAAAAATGTTTTAATTTTTTAGACATAACAAAAAGCAATTAAAAACTAACAATAAGAAATGATTACCTTTAGTAATTCAAAAACAAGACAAAACAATATTTTCCTTCTACAAACAAACAAAATTAAAATAAAATTTCACATTTAACATATATATATATATTTTTTTTTGTTTCTTTAAAATGACCTTAATTTTCCGTTTATGGAACATTATAGCGGGTTTTTACGTTTGCAGTTACATCAAATGCAAATGAATTTCACTACCAAAAGTTAAAAGACAATTTTTAAATTTTAGCAAGGAAAGAAATAAAATTACTACTGACTTTATTCAAGCGCTTGACCCCAATGACCTGTTATTTTAAATACCTGCCAAGATGAACAATCAAAAACATGTGAGTCCGCTTACTTTGTGCGAAATTACAAACATGTGATTTCATTGGTAAGGTCAACAAGATTTTGATATTTTATACTGTATATTAAAGTTATATATATATATATATATATATATATGTTTGTAATTATTTAGCCTTATATACAAATATAAACAATATAATACTAAAAAAAATAATTTAAAAAAATACAGCGTCATCAATCTGCATAACCTTGTATAAATTTTTAACTTCAGTCGATTCATTAATTTAATAGCGCACAAATTTCGTTGAATTTTGCGTTTTATTTCTTTTTTATGTAAATAAATTAATAAAAAAACACATTACGTCATTGAGCTAAACTTTTTAATATATATATATATATATATATATATAATTTTTTTATAATCTTCTAACTTGCTAAAAACATTTGACCGTTGAAAGTACTTGAAAGATAGTCAAAATATCGTTAAACTTATCACGCGATCCACAATTTTTTTTAAGTCAACATAAAAATGAACATTATGTAGGCACATGCATAGTGAAGAGAATCTATGCATATATTATTTGCATAACGAAAAAAAATATATATTTGTTATATTAGTTTTGTTTTATAATTTTGCAATTAAAGCAATTTCTTATTTTATTTTGATGAAGTATAAAAAACTTAACGAAATGAACTACAAAAAGATCCGTTAATATACATGAAAAAAGGAAACAAAAACAAAAATATATAACAAGATTTTTCTCTGGTTTTTACTTATAGATAATAAAAAGGAGAAGATTTAAGATTTTTTATAGTTTTTCTTTGAAATTCTTTCCAAAGACAAAAAATCTAATAAAAAACTACTATTAAATTTTTTTAGTGCAATAAAATAGAAATTTTATTTAGTTTTTCAAATGACTTATTTTTCTTTGATTGTTTTAAAAGACCTATTAAAAATTGGACACATACTTAGTTATATTACTTATTACCGTTATCCGTAAATCCTTGTAATAAGCAGAAAGCTTAATTTCTTTTTATGAAAAATATAACGAATTCTGAAAAAATCTATCAAAAATGTATAACTTATATTCCTCCAAACAATTTTTGACTATCCTTGTTACTTGTTATTTTCTTAACAGTGTTAATTGCTAACAAATGAAGCACATTTAAAGACAGAAATTATACTTTCTTAAAATTTTCACGTTTTTTGATAAGTCATTCTTTAACCTAATTTACAAAATGACTTTTTTAGTCATTTTTAATCAAAAACATTATCAAAATGCAACATGATTAACTATAAACCTACCATGCAACGTCAAAGAACTGTTTTTGAAATGTAGCTTAGAACTTCCTTTATACAACGTTTCTGTATCACCATGTAGCTTATTCAGACCATTTTTCAATATTCCCAACTTTATTTATTGTTTACTTTCCCAAAAAATTTGATTAAAATCTCTTTCTATATTAAGATTATTGTTTTTTCGAAGAAGGCATTTGACCGTTCATGGTAGGAGCTAGAATGGCAGTCTTGTATTCCTAAAATATCAATTTTGTATAGAAGATCTCTAGTTTAATTTTCAAAAAAGAAAATTTAAAATTAATTTTCTTTTTTAGTATTTTGCAAAAAAATACTAGATAACTCAAATTTTGAATAATTTTTCGAAATCTCTCTTTAGAAATTGTTCGATAGGGATTAATTATGAAAATTAAGTTAAATCTGAGTGTGAATATAATTGAAAACACTTCTTACAACCACAAATAATAATAAATTTTTCACAAATAAAGATTACTATTCTAGAGTTATTAGAGTTTAGTATGAACACATTTTTTTTAAACTAGCAACTGACCCAGCAAACGTTGTTTTGCCAAATATAAATTATTCTTAGGATTATTTTAGTAGAAAAAAATACTTAACTTACTGTCAGTGTGTGGGGATGTGGTATATATGGGTGAAAGAGGCATGAAGTGCTGTGAACGATGATGAAATATAAAAAATATAGCCGAAGATAGTCCAAGTTCATACTTTAAGGGGTCTGGCAAGGCGTTTTCTGTTTTTTCGCTCTTTTTCACACTTTAAGGTGTCGGGTAGTCAAATAATTTATATTTAAACTAACTTTAGAATAGGTTCTAAGATGCGTTATAAAAAATAAATATAATTATTAAAATTTACTTGAAATTAATCTTGTTATGAGCTTCTTTTTTTTTAGTAGTTCGTTCTTCTTCTAAGTCTGAAAATTATTAATAATTTTACCATGGGCACCTTATAAATTCTTTCTGTTTTATTTCTTCAAAATTAATTCAACTGTTAAATTATATTGCAAGCAAATTCATTCAAGTATAATATCAATGCTTTAGCGAAATTCTTGTTAATATTTTAAAGATAATCTGAAAAGCGATAAATGCAATTTATATAATTTTTCTATTTAATTAATTTTAACATTCAACTTTCTAAAAAACCAAAATATTATGCCAAAAAAAAAAATAATCCAAGTAACACTCACCTGTCAAAATGATAAAAGTTAGGTTATGTGTTAAACACTATATTTTAATTAAATTAAGGAAAAGTAATTAAAGCTTTTAATATTGATTTCGTGGTAAACCTTCTTCAGATCAAAACAAATTTTGTGGTAAATTTTCATTTAAATCTGTGCAGTAGTTTTGATGTCCATTGGCTTCAAACACAAAACGTTCGAGTTTTATATATATAGATGGAACATATTTTTATTGTTGCATACTTTTAGGTAAAATAAAATTATTATCTGCATTCCAGGGGCTTTGATCGTGGAAACTAAAAGTTTTGCAGCTGTTTTTTTATTGTATTTAAAATTTTGCTTCATTAAATTACTTAAACTATTTTTAAACTAAAATTTTTATGAACAGTATATTTAGAACTTAAGTAAGGAATGATGACGAAAGCACAAAAAAAAGCAAATGAAAACCTAAAAACGCGTTTACTTGTGAATACTTTCCTCACAATTTTTTAAGATTTTCTATCATTACAAAAATGTGAAGCCTTTATATATTTGGAGGTCTTATTAAAAAAAGACACAAATTGGGCCATTCCAAAACAATTTATAGTAAATTACTTTAAGTATAAATGCTAGAGAGACATTTGTAGTAGAGCATACTTACTCTTTATGTTATTTTGCTACAAAAATTTGAAGTGAGAAACTTTTTATTTCCATTTAAAATATATAAAAAATTCATGCTAGTTAATCATCACCTTTTTACTTCACTATTGAATCACAAAGAAAAATTATTCTTTAAGCCTGTGATAACATTTTAGATAATATTTAATTTACAAAGCCCAAAAAAATGCTTATTTTAAATCATGTTATTCAAAATATATGAACACGCTTCATCCGGTGACAGTGAAAATTACATTTTGCTTTATGACGGCGCGGCGGCTTGCACAAAATGTTATTTATCAAGAAATTAAAAGTTGGTTTTAATAAAAAAATTATTTTTAACCACATAAAGTTCTTTTTCTTCATACAAAACTATTATAGCCAATGAGAGCCATCGTTGGTACACCCCATCCTCGAAGTATTAAAGTTGAAGTTTGAATTAAAGCTTAACCGGAGAGTTTAAGATGCTTGAGAAATTGCGCATTGGTTTCTAACGGAAAAACGGAACTATTTGTAGACAAGTAATATTACTCGATCAGCTGTTTATCAAATTTTCAAAATGGATAATACAAATTAGATCCATTGTTTGTAAAGCTCTAAGAAAAAGGAAATATTACATAACCAGTGGATTAAGTGTGACTTTTAACTTCTTAACTGAAAACTTAACTTTTGTCAAAAAGTGTTTATTACTTTTGTTAGATGGGTGGGTGATCTTATATTTTATATTGAACACATATGTAGCCAAATTAAAAAAACTAAAAAGAAATTTCACACTAAAACATTTTTGTACAGAAAATCTCTGTTTTCATTTTTCCTCAAGCATTTCTTTCTTTTTCTTTTTCTTTCTTATTAACAATAAAATTTTCCTAAAATATTACATAATCTTTATACAAAATATTAATTTTACTCAAGGTGAAAACTTTTTTCTGCATTACTGCCTTCAACATTTAAGAGCTACACTTCCATAAAATTAATGCAAAAAAATTAATTTCTATAAAATTTAAATGTCTTATTTAACTTACCCGAAAAGAAAAATAAACATTTCCTTGAGTTAATTAAAAACACTCTCACTAATTAACCGCACGAATTATATGAAAATCATTTGATACCAATCAACACGCGCCAAATAAATCCAGTATTTACTGTAAAATGTTTACAATTTACTCAGCTGTAAACAAAACAAAACAAGCAAATAATTTGGAATAATAATTAAAATACTTTTTAAGGAAAAATGCATCCAAACTAAAGTCAAGCAGATTGTAAACTGGTTCTATCTCCGTTAAGAGATCTGTCAGGTAGATTTTTGTGCGGACAATTCCTTTTTATTGTTAGATTTACCTAACATATAAAAACCTTTGATTTATTGAAAATCTTCGGCTTTCTTGTGTTTTGATTATCATTTGTTTGGCTAAGGGCTATTCATACAATACAAATAAATATCAAGTATGTATAAAGATATGTATACTATATATATGGCTAAAAGATAATGGATAGTTTGAAAGAGGGACTCAAAATTGTAGATATAAGGCTGTAAAGGTGTAAAATTTCATCTCTTTGGAAGCACAGAGATTAATAGGAAATTACATTTACTTGGGAGTAGCTTAAAAAGTAGAACCAAAAGTTCAATTAAACAAAACAAGGTGTACTAAGAATAGGAGAGCTAAATCTAAGGATAGAGAACAGAAGAAATTTCATTACAACAAAAATTTAGAAAAATCTTTTCTTAACTTTTTTGGTATTTAAGTAAAATCTACTTTATATATTTTTCACTGTAACCGCTAATATCATGTCAACACGGAGTTTTTAAATCTTGTTGCAATTTATCATTGCTACAAAAACAAAAATCAGGCATATAAAACAATGTACTGCTTGCAAAGCTGTATAAAATGTGTAGAATACCATTTTGAAATATTTTTTCATAAGATTTCACCAGTTCAGTCTATAATTTTATGGTCATTTTAAATTAAAAACACAGTTTGACAATAGCTGACGAAAAATGGATTATTTATCAAAGTGTCAGAAGGAAAAAGCAATTGACAGCCAATTCGATCAGTACATGTATCTTTACACCATAGAAAGATATTTTTAAGTGTTTGATGGGATATGATTTTCATGAACATTTACATTCAAATCCAACCTTTATTACAGATATTTACACTGTGAGTAACTTTGTTGTTTAATCTTAGAACTGACTTAAGAAACGCCCACGATTAGTGAATATTAAAAAAATGTTGTTTCATCATGATAACGTTAGACCGCACATATACGTCTAGAACAATGCTGCAGAAAAGTAATGAATTTATTTGTGCTCCAAACGGATCTAGAATTTCTTAAATTTTTAAAATAATCCTGCTTACTCCACAGATATTACTCATAAGGATTTTTACTTCCTTTTGGCCCTATAAAAATTTTTACTAGGAAAAAAGTTAAATTCTACTACTTAAATGGATTATAAAGCTACCTGTAAAGAGGCTGTGTAAATTTGTAGATAGTGGAAGAAAATATATTTTTGATTATATTATTAAATTTTGTTTTATTTAAATCTTTCAAAGTTATCCCTGAAATGCGCATAAGCTTTTCGTCTGACCTGATATCTGACCTTAAACTTGTCGGCCGGTTTGCCTTTTCTATCATTCAATTCAATAATTTAAAAAAAATTAACAGAATAATAAATATTTTGCAATTTCAACCATTGGGAACTGTGACCCTTAAGAAACAGTTGTTTTTAGTCATCTGAAATTAAAAAACCAAAAACCATTTAGATGGTTATGGCTCATGCTTCAACGAAGGAAAAAAAAAAATGAATTTTGCATTTTTGACGAAGCTGTGAACCAAACGTTCCATTTTTGAGTAAAATTTGCACCCTGTATAACCTTGAAAAATTACTTAAAATAGAGAAAAAAAATCTTTCGTTCAAACAGTAGAAAATATTATATAAAAAAAGTATGTAAAATTGGAAGATCAGTTCATAACTTTTTGAGAAATTTTGGCTACCGATTTCAAAAATAGAGTTTCGAGAAGAAAGGGACTAAATTTTTACACTCAAATAACACGTTGCCTATAGGGCGAAACTTCCAAAGACTATATCTCTTAGAATTTTACTCGGATCGTTTTAAAACTTTGGGAAAATATTTTAGACATATTGCAAAGAAAAAAAAACTTAATTTTTTGAATTTTTGGAACCCGCCTAACCCCTTAAATTACTATTGCACAAAATAAGCCTGCGAGGCTATATAGTTACATATATAAAAATTCACCTTCCATCAATTACAACTACAAAAAAAAATAATCAAAATTTATTGTATAACATTTAATTGTAAAAATATGTTTACTGCAATATCAAAAAATTACTGTCTCAATTTTTCTGCAAAAGATCATAAAATATAACATGTAAAATAATTTTTCTTTTTTGTTGCTGTACTATGATTTTTTAACACATAACTGTAATTTTATCCATATATCTTAGTTAGTATGGAAAATATAAAATTCATAAAACAAATACGAGACATAATTTTTGTCATTGATACATTTTTGATTATTGAAAATAAAATAAAAGAACCGAACAAAAAATTCGATTAAAACCAAAAGATAATACTCCAATAATTTTTAGTAGAAAAATTTAATGATAATTGCAACAACAAAATATTCAAACAAAAAAATCATATAAAAAATTTAATCTAGTGCAAATACATTGGTAAATTTTTACTATATATACTTTCAAAACAAAACCTATAGGTTCTGGATTATACACAGCCGCATATGTTGGGCATAAAAATCTTTGTGATTTCTTTGAGTTGACCTAAAAAAAATTAAAAAAAAGTCGATCGTTTTACCACTAAACCATCAAACATGCAGAAGTGTAGTTCTTTCATTTTGAACCTTTTAGAAACCCTTATGAAAGACATCATCAGCAATAACAAAGTCTATCCACATATGCTTCACAAATAAAAACAACAACAAAAAACAAAAGTAATCTCCGGTATATATATATATATACATATATATATATATATGACTTTAGCATTCTTTTAGTGGGAGTTAATGAAACAAATGCATTATCATTGTATAAATAATTCCATGTGTATTAGTGCTACCATATAAAAAAAATATATAGATGGCATATGGCTGAACACATTTAGTATAGGTGTGTTAAACAATATAGGTACATATGTATAGTTAATGTGATCATGGCCCAATGCTGCTAGAAAACTCAAAAGTCAGCAGTTAGTTCATATAATTCGAAGTCAACAGGTGTTACATAGCGCGCAGTTTATATATATTATAAAAAAGTGAGTTTTATAAAGTGGTGATAACAAAATATTCACAATAAATAAACTTTACTTTTTTTGGGATTAAATATTTACTGAATATTCAGCAAAAAGTAAGAAAATGTAAGAGCTAAAAGGTTTTTCTTTCTTCTTTTTTATTGTTTTTAATAACATAATGTTCCTCTTTTTTTTTGTATGTTTTGGATAAGTAAAATTCTATGTATAAAATTAAAAACAAATAAAAACCAAAGAAATTAATCCATTTTGTTGGGTATTAATATATAAAACTATTTGTCAGTACGAAGTAAAGGAATATTCCAGCAAAATTTTTATTTGTGTGTGTATAACACATTACTTTGTGTAGGTGTTATACAGGTAAAATTTATTAAAAAAACCAAAATTTTTATATATATATATACAAGTAATTCATGTATAGAGAGACTTGTAATACAATTGTCTTTCAGTTTGGCTGTCATATGATCAAAATAAATAATAAGAAATTCTTAATATTCCTTCAATATGACAAAAGTTTTTATTGTTTTTTAGATAGTAAAGAAATAATAAAAACAGTCGTACAATATTTATGCATAATTTATTTCCTGCGTACAAAATGAAATCATAACCAAATTTATTTGATATTAAGAAATTAATTTTATGCATTTCTTCATTTTTTTTCTTTTTTCTTGTATTAATTTTTTATTTTCTGAATTTCAAATTTTATAATAAACATTTTATTTTGATATTATATCAAGTTATTCAAATATCCATAAGTATATATTTAACAAAAGAAAATGCATCCGTATAAGTGCAATATAATTCAAGATGCATATGGTAAAAACGCCATCTTGGATTACTTTTGAATGTAGAAAATTTATCTGAAATTATTGTTAATTAATAGATTTTTCTGGAAAACAAGTTCTTTTAAAATATTCATTATAATGTTTTTGTATACGCGATCTATAAAAACGAAATCAATTATTCATTTTTGGTTATTTTACAATGAATTCATAATAAATTAATCCTATAAATATAAACAGCAGAAATTTTTTTATATAGTTTAAAATTATATCAAAATTAATTTCAATTAGTATTCATCCTGATTTAAAATATTAGCCATTTTGTGAAAAAATTGATACACCAATGTCTTAAGAACATTTAAATTGCATTTGTATACATACAAAAACATGTATTTTAATTTACCTTTAATTTTATACTTACAAATTATATGTACATATAAGATAAAGGCGACCGGAAAGATAATGTCGTTTTTTGTTTTTTTTTTAACATCAAATTTTAACAATTTTTAATTTGAAATCAATGACGTAATTACCTTCGTTGTCAACAACTTTTTTTGCCATCTATTTTGCTAGTTTTAAATACCGGATCAATTAACGACAATTAGTTTTTTTTTTTTCAGATACAATATCTGGACACAGAATTTTGGTAACTATATAAAAGAAATATTAATTCATTGATCATTGAGTACTTTTGTTTTTTTATCTTCAATGATCAAACAATATAAATAAATGTTTCTTTGTTGTTTCACTGAATCAATAAGTTTCATGTGCAGTATCCGTTAAAATAGAAATTTATAGCATTTTATCCACTTACGGTCTTTATTTTGTTTTTATTTGATTTTTAGTATTATTTTACTAAATAAACATTTAATGAAACTGCAAATAAATATAATTCACTTACCTCAAATAACTAAAATTGGAGTTTTCACTTCCACCATTACCAGATTAAAATAAAGGAGAAAATTCTGTTCATATGGAAATAGATAGAGCTGTACTGAGAGTTATCTCGTAACTTTCGAGAAGGCACAGCATCTTAAGTGGGTATCTGGTAAAGTTTTCAGCAAGTGCCTACTGTTAGATTTGTGTTTTCTTTATTTTCTTACAGATTACGCAGTACCCAAACGCTGTCCTGCTTACTTTAGTTAGATACATATTTTACCTGAAATGAGTCAATTTGACTAAAACATCAAGAATTAAGATTTTAATAAATAAAACAGAAAATTTTATTGCAATGAAACTTTATTCAAAACAATTTTTAGATAAACATATATATTCCGTTTTTAAAACACATTTTTCGCAGATCTTTTTATTACCTTTAGTACAGACACCCTTCTATTTTTTGTGCATGATATTTGATCTTGACAATTCAATGGTTTTTCAATATTCTTTCTGTTAAATGAAGGTTTGAAAGTTTTTTGGGTTTCATGGTTAAACTGAGCACTTAGTTAATTCTTTTCTTAAATAAACTGAAGGAATTGATTACAGCTAAATCTAAAATATTATCTTGAAAACTAGAAGAGGCTATCTGCTAGGCTAGAGTCTGCTTTATACCATACTTAATGATTATGATCCTTTTATTAGACTTATTTTTATAAATAGTAAGGTTCGGGTAATTCTTTTCTGTTTGCTCGTACTGTCCAAATAATGAATCTTTTAAAAAGTTGTCCACAAACTAAAAATTTCTATGTGATTTTATATACAACAAACTCGCTCAAGGGAATATTTGATTCACTGGCTTCATTCTTGCCCAAATAGTGAAAACCATTTAGAAGATACTTGATTCCGTTTTTTTTTTATTTTGCTCTCTTTTTCAAATTCTTACATTAAAGCTCCTTTAAAACTCTAAGTTTAGGATAATTCGATAAATTTAATACTATTTAAATTTAGAACAACTAAAATCCATATTCATATCCATACACGACATTTGTGCACAAGCCTCTGCTTTTTCCTATGTATCTCAGTTATAAATTACCTATACTCTCCGATTTTCATCTTCCTTTTTCATTGATTATGATTAAATTGCATTTGTAGAGGCAAAAGGTCGAACCAATATTTGACACAGATTTCGGTAATGATGGTTTTTCTTATACAGCAGAAAATTGCAGAATGATGTGACATTTACTAAAAACCAAACATTTAATCTGCGTATAATCAAGATTATAGCAGCATTTGATCAGAACTGATGCAAAACTAGTTTCTGGAATATTAAAAGTTTAAGTATGCATATGATTAAAAATGATTTCAGTGATGTCAACTGTGACATCAGTCATATTGTGAAATCAACAATTGAGAAAGGATGAGTAATCGTACGTTTGAGAAAATATTGAGTAAACGTCAAGAAATCAGAATTCTCTAGTCTCAATATACATCTAATCCTTCGGTTATGTTTTTTCTCTTTCTAATGCTTAGGGCTCATTAAAGCTAATCGCAGTGAATTTAATAAATGATAACAGTTCCAAGTATCAAACTTTATACAAACAAATCTCCTTTGATTTAGATTCCTACCGATTCAGGCTTTATATCAAATTGTAAAGACTTGTGAAGGCCTCATTAGTCTTTAGTCCCAAAATTTGTGCTGCCAAACTCTAGTGAGCCAAGGCATATAAATCTTTATAAAAATCTACAAGAAAAGAGGATACAAGTAGCCTTGAAGTTGAAACTTAAATATTTTGTTTCTTAAATATTTCATTAAAGAAAATTAAACTTCCTTTCTTTGATAGTTATATATTAGGTTTGGCAGATAATTCAATCATAATTGTTGTGGAAATGACTACTTATATCTATTTCCAAATATCAAACCAGCCCTAACCAAATATGAAAAATATAAAATAGTCTTTTTAAAATATCATTTTTCCATCCAATCATTTTCAAAGTTAAGGTTAAAATAATTGGAAATTATTATAACAGGAATATCCATATTGTCTCTGCCTTGGGAATTCTTAGGAAAAAACTTGAGTTACGTTATGGAAAGATCTTGAACGGAGTAACTTCTTGTTGATTTATACTATATCTTTTAATTTATCAATGGGAACCAGTGAAATCATCAAGTCTGACAGAATCAAGTTTCCTCAAATGGTCAAATCTTAAAAAAGAAAAAACTCAAACTATAAACCCTAGAAATTGTTTGTGTAAAAAAGTCAGCTTTGGAGAGAAATAAAAATTTATCATAATTGATTTGCTTTAAATTCTTTTTTATATTTAAATTTTTGTTTCTTTCTTTTAAACTGGGAAAGTTATATTTTAATTCATTGAAGTAAAGTCTTGATTCTGTTCTTTTTTTCAAAAATATTTTTAGAATACTGCGTAGAAATTTAAAAGTTTTTAATATACTATAAATCGAAATTTCATGAAAAATGTAAGCAAAAAATTATTCAAAATTAAATTTATAATCAAAATACAAAAGCAGATTAATAGTTTTTTATAAACTATTTTTAGAATTTAGAGTAGGAGGTTGAAAGTTTTGTATATTTTAAAAATTTAGAAGAAATTAAAATTGAAAAGAAAAATGAAGCTCTTAATGAAAATATAAGGAAAACAAATTGCATGCTTTATTTAAAAATGTTGCTTCCTTTTTCAATATTGAAATACTTCATTAAAAAAGGATAATACATATTTAACAGTTAAGTTGTAATTAGTTTCAAATACTTTCCATTTTTAAAAAGAAAAAGTTTTAGTCCTTAAAAAATCTAAAATTCATCATCCGTTAAGGTTAAACCATTATTTTTTTGTAGTAAAAACGAGTGAATTTTATTCTAATATTCCTTAGGAGTTTATTTTTTCTTTCTAAATTAGAAACTTTTGTGGCCTAACATCTTGCGAGTGATCCACCAAAAAGACAAAAGGCTTTCAACACATACTCGAGTAAATAAGAACTATAATCCTATAAAATTTAACTTTTTACAAGTAATTTTTCTGCGTAATATTTCACGAAAACCCTAAAATTCAGATAATAAAAAACTACGATTTTGCAAATTTTTAGTCTTGGCTGACAACCTTTTCTGAAAATTTCACTAACTCTCCGACTATATCAGTTAGTAACAACAGGTCTTCAGGGTTAAAATAGTTATTTTTATTTTTCGTAGTTTGTGAAATTTACTTCGAGAGTACAAGATTATAGAAAATGGGGAAAAAGATTTACGGAAAGAAGATTACCAAACTAATTTAATTGATTACACGCAAGAAATAAATAGAACAACAGCAGCAAAAATAAGAAAAGTAGAAAAATAAAAATATAAAAGCTGATCTTTAGCCAGGATACTACTCATTGCGTTTGGTAAACATGGTATCACTTCTAAATCTCTTCGTCCGTGTTTGCTACAAAGAATGGATGCCTTGATATCCCAAACAAATACCGAAAATGCTAGTCGTGGCAGCACTTCTTCTTTTCCTTATACTCTTCCATCTTGTGTGGGTACTCGTCGGTCCTTGATAAATCTCTATCCTACCAGTAAGTACCTAGGATTGTCCTCTGTTGTTTGCAATTAAAATTTTAAAATGAATTCACCTAAATTCACCTAATTCACCTAAAAAACGTTAATTATTTAATTTATAAAACATAAAAATTATTTTTTGAAATAATTTATTCATTTTAAATTTGTTACATTTCAATTGTTCATACATTTTTCTATAAAAATGTCTGCTTTTCCACTTCATTAATTTATTAAAGATAAGAGGATACGTGATTTCTTAAACAAATATTCTTTGTTGAATGTTACCTGCTGTAATCGTACAATCAAATTGATTATTATTTTTTTTGTACCTGATAGCATTGTTCGTTTCTATCTAAAATGAAGACAACGAAATAGGCTCAAATTCCTCATGCTGACAAATAGAATAAAATCATTAGATATAAATTTTCTTTTGATATTTGAAAGAAAATTTAGTCTACAATCTAATTCCGGAATATTTTTTATATTTAAAATATTCATTTTGACGTCAATTTAATTATAAATAGTTAATCTAATCAATAATAATATTATAATAGCAGCTAACATTGTGAAAATCATTTTAGTTAAACATTGTTTAAAAAGTTAATACAATAAAAAGCAAAAAACAGAAAATTTTTGATAAGCTACAATAATGGAAAAAAATTTTTTCTCCGAAAATGCTTTCCTAGCCTTGATATAAAAACAAAGGTGGATTTTCTCTGTAATTCCTATACCGGCCGTGTAAAACGATTTAATTTTGAGCCTAAAATAACCTTAAGTTTCGGTGATGACTTCTTCGTTTGAAGAGAAAAGCCAGATGCTAGATTTAGTGGGTTTAGACACTTTATTTTTTCTTCATTAACAAATGATAAGGTCTTGGTAAAACAGCAGTTTTTTTCTTTTTTAAATTGGACCGTCTTTTTATAATTTCACAAAATAATGCAGTATAATAGTCGCTATTGATAGTTCATAAATACCGTGAGTATTTTAAACAACACAGGCCTAACTGTTATGTTGGTATTTACCAAACTAAAACCAAAAATTTCATCCGTTTTTAAATAACACCAGAAATAATATGATTGTTTTGATTAAAAGCTCGAATCATAAATATCATACGTACCAAAAGACGAAGTCCAGTCACATTACCAAAATAAATGCGTAAATTCTGTTTCGCCAAAAATAATTGGACTTTAATTTTATATAGACCTGTGGGTAGACAGAGTGGAAGCGATTTTTGATCGTTCGACTTATCCATGCAATATATTTGTGTGGCGAGTATCAATCAGTCCCATAGAAATGGGAAATTTTGCTAAATGGTTGATAACGCACAAATGTATGAAGTCGATAAAAATCGGTTTTACGGTTTTCACGGGCTAAATCTTTATCAACAATTCAACAAAGTCAAAAAGAATTTATCTTTAAAATTAGAAACGATCCCATTGCTCAAAGATGTTGTCAATTGCTAGAATCAGACATTAAGGAATATTTTCCGGGCTCATTTAAATAAAATCGTAAGTTAAGTGAAGAAGTTTCTTATGACGTTTCCTTTACTCAATTTACACCATCTAATTGGAGCAGGAGATATGTTCATTCGAACTTTTGCTCAATATAACGTCATTATATAAATTACAAGCAAAAACAGAAAGAAGACTGGGAACGGCATCGAATGTAATTAGCAATGTGAACAGTGAAGTGGAAGACAAATCCGAATTAATTAAAATCTACACAAGTAACTGATACGGTCCATGACAATAAAAAGTCTTTGTAATCATTTCACTGACCAAAATAGTCCAGTAAAAAAAATGAACGAAATTACACGAGCTGAGCTTCGAATTGCTTTCGTATTTACCGTATTTGTTAGATTTGACTTCAGATCTTAAAATGATGCTCAGCTCAAATAAAGAAATCATCGATTAAACTAATATCTATTTTAGAATCTGAAACAAATCATTCCATTCGGCCGAAATAGAAAACCTAGAGAAGCGTTAGTTTAAATATTGCACTGTTAAAAGCGATGATATTAGTAAATAAGGTTAAAATATGCTAACAAAAAACATCGAAAGAGTCAAAGAATTAATTTCAATATGAGGTGATAAGCATTAAAAGCTATAAAAACAGATTTCTCATTGATACATTTAAATTTAAAATGGTGAATAAATTACCTTTTGATATCTTTATGGAGGCAGCTATCTCTTCAAACATTTTTTGTATTTTTTGGTGCAACCAATGGGTTTTAAGGACTATATCTGTGGTATATTAACGGCCAAGTTTAAAGTCAACAAATCAAAGTTAAAGGTTGCTTTTAATAAAGTAGAGTACGAATAAGACTTTTCAAGTTAATGAATGTAAAAATCGAATTGTTAAAGATTCAATGATAATTTCACGAAGATTTACTTTTTATTTTTAGGCTAGGAAGGTACTACGTAAAGAGAGAACTCCTTATGAAAAAATATTTTGACAGTTGTTTGAAGGGGCATGACTATTTGTGAATTTAAATGTTGGGAGTATTTTAAAATTAATTAAATTTTCAATAGTAATGTGACCTTTGTGTCAGGCAAGTGGCCTTTCGACTGATCCCTTAAAATTATGATCTTTATGGGTATTGGGCTCAGTGTGAAATGCATAATAATTCCGTTACTGAATTTCTAATAAAGACAAATATAAAATTAAATATTTCTAAAGTAAACTTTTTAAACATTCCTTAAAAGTGATTATATTACTTTTTTTATCTATATTAGTTTTTCAACTAATATAGAAGGCTGGATATCAAATTAAAACTATCCAAATTTATGTATCTGCAAAGAGAATATTTATCTTTCAATACTATAAAAGTTAACTAAACTATGAATATAGTTAGTGGGATGTGAAACGTGACTTTATTAAAACGCACGACATTCTAAGTTATTCTACTACAATAACGCACATATACACACACAGAATAATATTTTATATTTGACCTTGTTAAATTTATTGGATGCGTGCTAAAATTTGCTTTAGTTAATTTTTTTTTAGGCCAGATAAGAGCTAAACAACAAAAGTATTTGTCCACCTTATCTTCCGCCATTTTATCTATTTTTTGTATTTTTAGTGAGTAATTAAATGATTTTCGTGTGAAATTCAAGAAATGAATCGTTTTGAGTGAGAAAAACGCAACAAAAAAAAAACATAATTTTATGAGAAAATAGAAGTTTATTGACTAAAACCAAACTAATTTTTAAGAAATCAATAAACAACCAAATAAATTTCTTTTTCCTGTTAATTTGTTTTCTTTTCTTTTTTTTCTTTTTTTGAGAAAAAGAGTAAAAACTTTGCTTGCAATTCAAATTAATTTTGCGGTAGTTAAGCGCTGTTTAAATGAGTTTATACTAGGTGCAAAAAACAACAACATTTAAAATTTTTTTTTTGCTCGAATAATTAAATTTTATTATTTTTTAATTTTTATGTAAAATGTTTAGAATTTCTAAGAATTATAAGTTTCTTAATTAAAACCTGAATTTTAATACCTTTAATTTGGTTTTAATGAATAATTCATACTTAATATCTTTTAATGTTGATCCCTTTCAAAAATTCTTAAAATTAGAATTTTATTTACAAAAACTTTTAAAGAAAAAAGTACCTACTTTTTTAGTTAATTTAAATAATTTTTTAAGTCAGAAACTTTTACTTAAATTGATAAGAAGTTTAACATAAATTTTATTTCTTTTTCCAAAACAAAGATCTAAAGTAAAAGTCTTAGAACTTCAGTTTAATCCCAGACGTCAGTCCTACACGTGATAAAAAGGCTGTTACAGAGTACCAAAACTGTGTCTTATTACACAAAAAGGAAACCACAAATTTGTAGTACATTAAGCAAAGTAAAACTTTAGATGACACAGAGTTCATGCTTTTTCTTCGATTTTTCAACAGTGAAATGTCTTGGATAATGTTTTTGTATATATTGTGGTTGTTTTTAATCAAAGTCTATCTCTCAACTGTGATGTATTCCTCAGTGGACAGATCTATGAAAGAAATTCTATTCAAATATCCTACATCATTTAACAATTCTACTTTTCTCAAATGATTGAATAGGATATGCCTTGATCTTATTCCAGTCAGTAAAGCTAAAAAACCAAAGATGATATAGTAAATTGGGTCCTAGCTGCTGCTGTTTTCTTTTAGAAATTTTTAGCAAATAATGTGCAACTCGTCATAATTCAAAAAAATTGCTAAAGAACGGACCATGAAGACGCTTACTTTTAATATTTCTTTGTGGCAGCTCGGCTGTAAGCTGGCACTCTGTAGGCAGCCTTAGACTCACTTTAATGGAATAATTGTTTATTAAAATTGATTTCTGTATACCGTTTTTATGACCTGATTCTAACCAATCAGTCTATCTCTTAATTTTTTTTAATGCCTTTAAAATCAAGACTCTTTAGTAGTCTAATTTTGTTATTATCAACCAATAGCTGAAGGATTTTATGATGTACCATGTATTATCGAAGCTGGCAGTGAAGCATAATTATCTAATTAAATTTGAATCTGGGTTTCGTATGACTTCGTATCAAATGAGTTGTTTTCTACCTAGAAAACATTAGTGATAGTAACAAAAACAGATCTTAAGCGTGGACTATTTATTCCAGCTCCCGTAATGGATTACATTTTCAATTCATCAGTTTTAGGAAGAATCAAGTTTTTTTCTTCGCTAATTGTCTCTCTTGACGCCACATGTATCGAAAAATATCTATTGCCGTCTATCTACATTGTGCCTTTGGTATGCGGTCAATAAAAAGTCCGTAAGTCTCCCAAATTCATTTAAAATTTTGTCGTTTCTATTTTTATTTCAGCCCTAATGATGTCAAATTTGTTGAATTATTCCACAACATTCGTTACCCACAAGAGAACATAAAAAGAAGGCATATTCATTGAATTTTCTCACAAAAATACATTCTGATATTAAATTTTGGCATCCTTGTTTGTTTTTTTGTATTGTTTGAACAATTTAACTATGAAAAAAGTTCCTTTTTATATAACATTTAAATGGAATAGATAAATAAAATGAGTTAAACACAACTGGTGCAACATTCTACGTAGCAAATTCAAATCTTTTACGAGATTTTTTTATTTTGTTGAAACTCTAGAGATTTTTAGAAATTGCTAAAGTTTTTAACTGGTCTTAAATTGGGTTTTTGAAGTAAACAACACTGACACAAGTTCTTCATATAAATTAATAAACGAAATTTCCAAAACTTAATTAATATTTTGTTAAATTTTATTTTAGACTTTTCAAAAATGATGAGCAGCCAGAAATGGCTAATTACTACGATTGTAGCAGTTCTGGCTACTATTACTTATGGAAGTCAATCATCTCGGTTTATAAATGATTTACATTCAAACGAAGTTCATTTGACAAAAGAAAAAGTAAATAGCAATAAATTATCTACAACTAAAGAAGATGTGATACATATTGGTAGTAAATTACCTTTAGGTCAAGATCCAAGGTATAAAAGAAATAATTTTTTTTTTTTTTGTGAAAAATAAACAAACAACAAAATGATCATTTTTTATTTCTATATTACCCAGATTCAATAAAATGATATCAAACAATAAATCTTCAAGCTCTTCAACTGATGAAAATATTTCAGATGTTTCTTATGATTATGATTATGATGAGTATTATGGAGATGAAATTATTAGCAGTGAAAATACCACAGTTACAAAGGTACAAAGTACAACAACACGTACAACTAAAACTAATTTGCCTGTTAATAAAAAGGATAAGGTAAAAGAAAAATTGATAGTTTAATTTATATATATATATCAAAAGAAAAGAATTTGTTATATTCTAAAAGAAAAAGTTGCAAAACATTTATTTGATGTTGTAAAATAATTCTTTTTTAAAAAAGAAAGAAATCTATTTTCTACAAAATAAAAAAAATTATTAGAGACTGTTTATACTCTGCTCTGCATTGCTGTGGCTCACTCTGATAAGGACTAAGAATTTATTTTTTTGGTTTACAGTGACTTTAAAAGAAGAAAATGAAATTACCTATAATTTTAAAACGGGGTAAGGGATAACACTTTTCAAAAATTTCAACTTTTTTTTTATTACATTTTCGTATTGTACATCATTTTAAGAATGTTGTATACCAAAATTTTACACACAAAATCTAGATATGCAAAAAAAAAAAAAAATAAATAGCACACTTAGGGACTGACCGTCCACCATGCCTCAAATTAATTCTTGTGATAATTTATCTATAATAAAAAATGTTTAAACTTTCTCTTTTTATCGAATAAATTTTTAATTGATTTTTCTTAATAGATTGATATAAAAAGCTTTGATCATCTTCCTGAAAATACTGAAGATGATAATGACCAAATTGAACCCGATATTGAAGATGAAGAAGAAGTTGTTTTTAGTAAAAATATGCCATGCCCAAGAGATTGTGTTTGTGCAAGAAATGTTAATAGCTATATGGTTGCAACTTGCAGCAGGTAAGAAACTTGAAGCTAATATGTTCTGTTTATTCTTTGTTTAAATAACTTTTACTGGCTTTAGGCTTAGAATTAAGGAATAGGCAAAATAGAACCAAATTATTTCGGAATGAAAGCTTGTTTTAAGTTCTAATCTGTGTTTTACAATAAAAACAATATTTTGTGTTTGCTTTTTTGCATGAAAGAAATCTCAACAAAATTTTGACATCGCCTGTACGACAATACGATGCAGAAATGATTTCTTTTTAATTTCCTTGCTTTGCGAAGAAACCCAATGCTTTTAATCATCTAGAATTGTTTATTGATGAACACTTAATGATTTTGAGAGCTCGCCTTGCTTTTAACATGAATCTCAAATCAGTAATGTCATCAATTCTTCATCTTTAAATCAATATGCCATTCGATTTGTTAACTTTAACTAGACACGTGTTTTGGGGAAAACCTTTTTTATATTATTGTAAAAAAAAGTAATCTTTTAGACTGTCAATAGATTTCCTAAATCACAACAATTTTATTAATTTAAATTTCAGGATACTAAATACATATTGAAACTAATCCAATTTTTTTATTCTTTTCTTAAATTAACAACTATAAAATTTAGATTGGACGCAGATGTTCAAAAATTTGGTTCAGATATTACTGATCTTGTTGTTGTTGATATTGGTCCCAAATATCCAATATTATTAGGACCAGAATTTTTTAAAAAAATTGGATTAAAACATGTATCATCAATAAAAATATCAAATTGTACAATTGAATATATACATATGACTGCTTTTAATGGACTTGATGTATTATATGCTGTCAATTTAACAAATGTTGGCTTAAATATGATTTATCCTGATACATTTGCTAAAAATCCAAGATTACGTTTATTAACTATAACAGGAAATAACTTAAGTGAAATGTCACGTAAAAATTCATTATACAAACATTACATGCTTAAGGTAAAATATTAAATAAAATTTAAACATTTTTTAAGAAAAAGTTTTTATTTATAGGCACCAAGTGTTGAAGAACTTGATTTATCTAATAATAATTTACAAGAACTTCTTCCAAATTCATTTAATAAACTAAGCAATTTAGTTTACATGAATTTAGGGCATAATAAACTAAAATCATTACCAGAAAATATTTTTGATCATGTTGAAACAATTGAAGAATTAGATTTATCATTTAATTCATTTACAACATTACCTGAAAAAATTTTTAATAAAACAGCTTTAGCTATATTAAATTTAAAAAATAATAAAATAAATGGTGATCTTCGTTTTGTTACACGTGATATACAACAACTTGATTTAAGTTATTGTGAAATTAAAAATATAACAAATCATATGTTTGATAAAACGGATGGTATAACAACATTAAATTTAAAAGGAAATAATATTCGAAAAATTCAACCAGAAGCATTTTTATCATTAAGAAATTTACGTCATATTGATTTATCATTTAATGATTTAGATCAGATATCAGCTCTTCAATTTATTAAAAATTCTGAATTGGATGTTATACGTTTAAATGATAATACTAGATTAAGTCAATTACCAACAGATGGATTCCAAAGTTATACTGGAGAATTTAATGTTTACTATTTTGATATATCTAATTGTGCTATTGGTGCACTTGGCTATAAAACATTTTCAACAATGCCACATATAACAACATTAAAAATGTCATGGAATAATATTAATAATTTAGATAAACGAACATTTGTATATTTAAATAAATTAATTGATTTAGATTTGAGTAATAATTTAATAGTCAAATTAGATGAATCAATATTTTTACAAAATCATGAATTAACAAAAATTAATTTATCAGGAAATCCAATTAAAAGAATTACAACAAAATTATTTTCACCACTTAGAACACTAAAAGAATTAGATGTTAGTGAATGTGAATTACATTTACTTTTAATTAATAATCATATCAAATCAGAACATTTTAAATTTTTTGATACACTTCGTGTTTTTAATGCTTCTAATAATCAAATTAGAAAATTAAATAAAACTGATATTCAATCATTTAATAATTTAAAAGTTTTTGATATATGGAATAATCCAATTAAATGTAATGATGAATTTCGTTCATTTATTAAAATATTAAATAGTAAAGAAATTCATGCAACTAAAGAGCCAGAAAGTGCTAATTTAGATGCATATTATATTAATTCAGTGGTAAAAAAAGCTGAAACATGGGATGATTTTGCAACAATTATTTGTAGGCATTCAGCTGAAGATTTTAATTTAAATAAAAATTTTGAAAAAGATATAACTCCAACTAAAGTAAATATAACAACAATTAATGAAAATAAGGAAGATCTTGAAGAGGATACTAGTCTTGATGAAGAAGATAATGAAACTGATGATAATAATGAATACTCAGACGATGATGATTATGATGAAGATGAAAAGGATGAAGATATTAATATTAAAGAACCTTTAGTTAAAGAAAAAGGTATCTTTGTTGATGAAGTAAATTTATTGCAAGAGACTGAAGATAAAATACTTGAAGGTAAATTTTTATATATTAAATCAAGAACATAATGTCCTTTTTGTTTTTTTATTTGCTTATATGAAATTCAAATGAATTACCGGCAATCTATTGTCCAATCTACTATTTAGTTTTCAAATTTTCAGTACCGATAATAGATAAAAAAAAGAAGTCAGTTGGCTTTTTGGATATCATTTGGGAATGGAATTTTGGATATCAATCTAAAATTATGAAAATTTTATATCTATTAGAATGAATACCTAATCCGATACCAAAATATAGAGCAAGTATAGTGGATGAAGCAATAATTGTTTTCCAAGGCTGTAATGTTCGAAATGTCATAGTTTTTTATTACAATTGCTACACAGTTAAAGATTGATTTATTCAATCAAGCTGTTTACATGAAATTACTGCATTTAGTTTTGTTTTGCCTTATCATAAAAAATTTATTCTTTATTTGCAGTAATTAAGAGATCGAAAAAGTTTCCTTAATTCGTTATCTTTATGTAATAGACCAATTGATTAGCTTTAGCTTCTTTTGGACAGATAATATTTGGCGCAAAATATCTGCCTTATTTTCTTTATCAATCTGTCATAATTGTTTTCAAATAATCGACAAAGTTAGGTAAAAGTAATTCACATTTTATAGTATGTCCAATATTTACTTCCACAAGTTGTTGTTTACATTTTTTTGGTCCTCATAAAGTCAAAATTGATTGGTTTGAATTTAGACACTAGATTTAGAAATAAAACAGGGTCTTGGAATAATTTCCAGTAATGTTTTGTCAATTAGACAATTGTTCTTTGTAAAGATAAGTTATAGGTACTAAAATTTTTCAAATATCTAGAAGATATCCAAAATTACATGAGAGCTTCTTTACTTTCATCACTGGAATAGTACAACCATTGCAAAAATAATAGCAAAATCAAATTTTTAAGAATGTACCATTAATAAACAAACTTTGTTGGTGAAAAAATTGGTATTACAGTAAACTATTTTTTTTCTTTTTTTTTTTTTTTCTAATCTAGGCAAATTCATGAATGACGATGATATTTTAATTGAACAAAGTGGAAAGGTTTATTACACCAATTATAATTTCTTTTGGCCAATTTTAGTTATTGTTCTCAGTATTACTATACTTGTATTAGTTATTGCAAAGATTGTATCAAAACTAATGAGAAAACGTGGTGAAAGATATCGTCAAGCATTATTGGCATCAAAGAATTCAATAGTTTATCAAAAACTATCAGAAGAGATTTATGCTCCACGAACACCTAAAATACATCGATATGCACCAATAAATCAAGTCTAAATAAACAAAATTTATTTAATTTTGGTATATTGTACTTAAGTTTGTTTTATTAAGCTTAAGTTATTTAAAAGAATTTTAATTTAAACAACAACAAAAATTATAATAATAAATTCTTATTAGGTTATAGTTTTTATTAACATTCCAAATTATAAGAGGAAAACGCTTAAAAAAAAAAAATAATTAACAATTTTGAAGCGTTAATGTTTTTATCTAAATTAATTTTATTTTTGCAAAATGTTATTCGAGCAACCATGTGCCATGGTGAAATAATAAATCTATCGCTAATTTTTAAATATAATATTTCGTTTCTTTTTTTTTTCAATTTGTACATAAACAATTTTTTATTATTTAGCTTTTATTATATTAATTAATAGCTTAAATTTTTCTAAATTTGCTTATATTACATTGAAAAAACTATAATTTTTGTGAAGTCTTAAGCATACCGGTATGAACATCACGCACAAAAAAACACAAAGTTATTCATTTCTATGTTTATTTTTTTGTCAAGGTTTTCTATTTCTTGGACCTTGGATTCTGAGTTTATGTTTTCAAAATGAGCTCCTAGGGCATTAAGCTTTGTATTCTTGTCCCTAATATAAATACTATGTCCTGCTTAGAAACGTCCTTGCTTGGTTAAATCTCTACGCGGTACTTGTTTATGGCGATTCGAAAGTTATCTTTGATAATTTTTTTATAACATATGTGTTAATTCTGGCTTCCATTGTTTTACTTGTAGACTTTTCATGTCTTTAAAGTTCCTGTAGGCTGTTTTAGCCTTCTAGAGTATAATGCCTTTTGTCCTTTACAGTATTTTAATACGTTCTGTTAAGTAGCACTCCATGGTGAATATGAACGGTATGAACATCACGCACAAAAAGACACAAAGTTATTCATTTCTATGTTTATTTTTTTGTCAAGGTTTTCTATTTCTTGGACCTTGGATTCTGAGTTTATGTTTTCAAAATGAGCTCCTAGGGCATTAAGCTTTGTATTCTTGTCCCTAATATAAATACTATGTCCTGCTTAGAAACGTCCTTGCTTGGTTAAATCTCTACGCGGTACTTGTTTATGGCGATTCGAAAGTTATCTTTGATAATTTTTTTATAACATATGTGTTAATTCTGGCTTCCATTGTTTTACTTGTAGACTTTTCATGTCTTTAAAGTTCCTGTAGGCTGTTTTAGCCTTCTAGAGTATAATGCCTTTTGTCCTTTACAGTATTTTAATACGTTCTGTTAAGTAGCACTCCATGGTGAATATGAACGGTATGAACATCACGCACAAAAAGACACAAAGTTATTCATTTCTATGTTTATTTTTTTGTCAAGGTTTTCTATTTCTTGGACCTTGGATTCTGAGTTTATGTTTTCAAAATGAGCTCCTAGGGCATTAAGCTTTGTATTCTTGTCCCTAATATAAATACTATGTCCTGCTTAGAAACGTCCTTGCTTGGTTAAATCTCTACGCGGTACTTGTTTATGGCGATTCGAAAGTTATCTTTAATAATTTTTTTATAACATATGTGTTAATTCTGGCTTCCATTGTTTTACTTGTAGACTTTTCATGTCTTTAAAGTTCCTGTAGGCTGTTTTAGCCTTCTAGAGTATAATGCCTTTTGTCCTTTATAGTATTTTAATACGTTCTGTTAAGTAGCACTCCATGGTGAATATGCCTATTTTTTTAAGGACTGCTTTCTTCGTTGCTGTTATTATGATATCTCTCAGTTGACTTATAAATTTATCGGTTTGTTCGTTTGAGAGATTTCTTACTGCATCCATCATTGAGCTTTTTCGTACTCCCTTTAGCTGTCGGTTAATTGTTTTCTTGAATAACTGTTCGTTAATTTAGTTGTAGAGCAGTTGAATAGCCTTTACTTCCATCATTAGTGCAATGGTATGTTCAGTTTTCAGGGAAAGTTTTATATTAAGGCCGAAGTAATCAAACTGCTTTTGCATAATGTGTACCAAGCTGGACCTCATTTCTTCTAGCCCAAAATTTGTTGCAATATTTGCCTGTTGTGTTTTTGGTAATTGGGGGGCTTTAGGCTGTCTGAGTATGTCAGCGAACGATATGTTTGGTTTTGTATAGTTTCGGTACATTTGCTTGTGCTCAATAGTTTCAACATTTTTTGTTTTGATTGTTGATTTTAATTTTCTGGACAGTTCTTGTTTTCTAGGACATCCCTTGTATGACGCTGGATGTCCATAATTTTTGCAGAGTAGGAAATAAATTTTTTCTCTTTTATTTATAGTACCTTTTATATTACATTTACCCGGCTCATGCTGCTCTGCGAGTTTTACACATCTGTATTTCATTTTACAGTTTGAGGCTGTATGTCCGTATCTTTGGCAACGATAGCATTGCGTTGTTCCCTCTTTCTTTAACTTTTCCGAACGTAGCGTCAGATAGTTAAGATACTTGATTTCCCTCAAAGGTAATGCTCGGCTTGTTGCTGAGATCTGCACTAGAAAAAGTAGAAGGTTTTTTCCACTTTCTTTTGATCTTTTTGTTGAGAATCTTGATATCTTTGTGAACTCAAGGTTATTAGTTTGAAGGCGTTTGAGCTATTGTAGTATATCTGTAGGGTCTTCATATTCACTCAGACCTTTAAGAATAATAGTCTGAGATTTTTCATTTTTTAAAGTATACGAATAAAACGGTACATTAGCCTTCTCTAATAAGGCACTTTTATTGCCTGGAAGTCTTTGGCTGTTGAAAGCATAATAGATTCATTTCCTTCGGATTTGGATTAAAGACATTAATGGGAGGCAATATTTCCGTTGCCTTTATTTCTTTCCATACCTGTGTCTACTTTACTTAGTTTTTGCTTCTTATTGGAAGCCTGTGGTAGATAAATTATGTTATCACTTTCTTGTAGTACTTCAAATCTATTTTTTGAGTAGATTTTCATCTTATCAGCCTTCACTGTGGTTTCAAGCTTAATTTTTCGTACACTTTTTCACTAATCTTCTACCTTTGCACTAGATTTTGCTTTACTATGCCTTTAGTTGCTCTTTTTTGAGATTATTTTACATATTTTTTTATATTAATTTCATTAGTAGCTTATATTTATCTTTAACTTCTCTTAATTGAAGAAGTTGTGTGAATTTTGTAATTATAAAACATTTATAGTTTTTTTCTTTATTTTTTTAAATCACTAAATGATCAATCTTACATTAAGTGTTAATATGTGCAGCTTATAATTTTAAAATTTCTTTCAAAATACAACAATTTTAATAGCTATGTATGTATATTAATTATCATTATCAAATTTATACATGTTTTTCTTTTAGTCTTAAGCACTTTATTTTAAAACTTAGAAATAAGCATATATTATAACTCTCTCTTTTTTAAATAAAACTACCTTACATTTATCAAATCAAATAGTTTCATTGAAGTCTCAATTTTTGACAATCGATATCATGACACTTTGACGTATAAAAACAAAAAATTCAACGCACACATGTATGTATATATGATTGAAGTAATTTACATAGTTTTGACACTTAGAATTTCTTAATATTTGATTGTTGCTTCTGTATTTTAAAAAAAGTGAAGAGTTAAAAGTTTACATTTATTTTCTAGTTCAATTATAATTTAAGTGTATCTATCTTGAGTGTAATTGATTTAGTGTAACTAATCTTATTTATTTAGTTGAATTAATCTAAAAATTGGCTGCTTAGAAATTCTTGGAATATATTTCGATACCAAATTTTTGCAAGAATTCTTGAACAAGTTTTCTGGCAAAACGTAGCCAGGTCGATCCCCTTTGCTTTGCTTTTCTAACAAAATTCATTGATTTTTTGGCCATACTGGCTTCCTAATTTGGAAAGAATATTATTCGTAACAAATTCCTCTTTTGCTTGCACAAAAGCAATTTCTTCAAGAAAGTGTCTGTCTTACTTACAAACTTAAGGCTCATTAAAAATATTGCATAAAACACTAAAATTGGAGCTACAAGAAACTGTAAATTAAACAAAGTACATTTGTGAACACAAAACATACAGGGAAAAAGAAAATACCAACGACACGCGGTGTTCCCAAGCGGTCACCCATCTAAGTACTAGCCGCGCCCGATGTTGCTTAACTTCGGTGATCGGACGAGAACCGGTGCTTGCTTTGAAAATGTTTATTTGTTGATTTAATATTGTTAGAAGTCTTGTTATCCTAATAAACAAAGGATATCAATTTCTTATCATCTAACTTAATGACCCTAAGGCTCTCTAAGTTCCATTTCTGCTTAATACTAATTTTTACAATTTGTCTTTGTCGGTCTTTGTCCTTTTACAGGATCTCTTTACTTAATAATCCCGTGCGAGATAGCCAAAAAAAAAAAAAAAAAAACTATACTAAACTTAACCTACTTACGATAAAAAAAAAAGAAAAAAAAACATTAAATAAAGTAAAATAAAATAAGAGAAATAATCACTTATGATTAATCTTCGTCTTCGTCAAGCCACCAGTATTGTATCGTTCTTTTGTCATCTTTTCTATCCTTTTTGGGGATGTCTTCACTGTAACACCAAGATTCTTCATTTGTTGTATGTAAAATATCGTTGTTAAAGGATTTCTGGTTCGGTCTTCTCTTCCAATGGTATATGATTGGAATGTTATTTTGATTTTGAATATACCCTTTTCTATCCAGATACAGAAATGATTCTGGCGGTAAATGGCCTGTTGATGTTGCAGTTTTGAAATAACTTTCATTTGGGAAGAATGGCCCTGATATCATATTATTTTCCGTTGTTGCTGCTGACCTTAAAACGTGATTTCTAATCAGCCTCAATATGAAAATGTCGATTCTACTTATATCTGCTTTTTCGTATAAAGTTTTATTGGACACGTTATACTTGAATTCATTGTTGACTTTTTTATAGAGCCCTGTGCATGCCCTTATGCATTTCCTTTCAAATATTCGAATCTTTTCCATTACTGATGCTGATATGTTAAACCAAATCGGGCATCCGTACGTAATTATCGGTCTAATTAGGGTTTTATAGCAGCATATTTTAGTTCTCTCATCAAGATGTTTTGCTCGAAATAATCTGTTAAGCATCATAAATGCATTTCTTGCGGTTTCTAATTTTGCCTTGATTTGCTCATTGTAGTAGAGATATTGGTCGAGTACAACGCCTAAATATCGTACTGCTGTTTTTTGTTTAATTTCGATGCCATTGTGGTTTATTTTAAAGTTTTTCCATTCTCTTTTATTTTCTCTGCTAGATTGACTTAGGGCCCTTCGAAATACTATCGTTTCGCATTTGTTTGTGTTGATCTTCAGTTTCCATATGTTACAGTAGTTATTGATTCGGTTGAAAGTAGTTTGAAGTTTTTCCTTGGCTGCTGCAATTTTCTTGTCAGCTTCGTATATTATTATATCATCTGCAAAGGCAACAGCTCCTTTGGTTGCTTGGATTATGTCACTTATATATAGCGAGAATAGTATCGGTGCATTAATTGTTCCTTGTTGCACCCGTTTTTTATGATATATTCTTTTTGACTTGTATCTTCTCCATCAGTAATGATGAAAGTTCTTCCTCTGACCATTTCGTTGATCATCCTTACTAGATTGCGAGGAAATTTGAATCTTTTTTCGAGTTTGTAAATGAGACCATCGATCCACACTGTATCAAATGCCTTTTCCATATCGATTAGACATGCCCCTGTGCATTTTTTATCATTCAGGTTCCAGCATATATCTGATGTGAGCTTTGTGATGGCGTGGATCGTTGAATGGTACTTCCTGAATCCAAACTGTGTGTTTGGTAGTAAATTATTTTCCTCACATTGTTTTTGTATAGTTCTGTTTATAATAATTTCGAATACTTTTCCAAGATTTGGTAATAAACTGATTGGTCTATAGTTTCCGAGATCATTTTCATTTTTGTTTTTCTTTTTGACTGGAAAGACTTTTGCTATTTTCCATGCTTTTGGGAAGTAGTTATTGTTAAGGGCGTTGTTGAAGATTGTACCATACTGTCTAATAATAGAGTTTGGCAATCTTCTGAGAATAAAGTTGGGTATCTCGTCTACTCTTGAAGATTTTTTATTATTTAGCTGCTTAAAGATGCTGCACAGTTCTTGATGTGTTATGAAGTAGTCTTTTGCCTCTTTAGAGTTAATTTCATTTGCTGGACAGCTAGGTGTGAATGTGATTTCTGTGATTTTATTTATTCTTCTGGTTTGAATTTCATTCGTCAGCTTATTCATTTCTATGTTTATTTTTTTGTCGAGGCTTTTTATTCCTCGGATCTTGGACTCTGAGTGTATGCTTTCAAAATGAGCTCCTAAGGCATTAAGCTTTGCATTCTTGTCCTTAATATAAATTTTTTGTCCGGATTTGTGTAGTAGATCATCTGATATTCCTGCGTTTAGAATTATTTCTGCTGATCTTTCCTGTATTTCAAGATCTCCTATTTCACTTCTACCTTTTTTCCTGAATATGTTATTGATCATTGGAAACATGTCCTTGCTTGGCTTAATACTCTCTATTTTCGACGTCCAATACTGGTTTACGGCGATTCGAAAATTATCTTTGATAATTTTTTTTATATGTTTTAATTCTGACTTCCATTGCTTAGCCTGTGGATTTTGCATGTCCTCGAAATTCCTGTAGGCTGTTTTAATCTTTGAGAGTATAATACTTTTTGCCCTTTGTAGTACTTTAATACGTTCTGTTAAGTAGCATTCCATAGTGTTTGTGGATTTTCGTTTTGGAACTGCTTTCTTGATTGCTGCTATTATTATATCTCTCAGCTGACATATACCATTATCGATTTCTTCGTTCGAGAGATTTTTTCCTGCACTTGGATATTTTGAGCTTTTTTGTAATTCTTTTATTTTTCGGTTAACTGTTTTCTTGAACAACTGTTCATTAATTAGATTGTATAATAGCTTAGGACACTTTTCTTCCATCATTAGTGTTATGGTATGTTCATTTTTAAGGGAAACTTTTATTTTTAGGCCAAAGTGATCGCTATCATATGGGATAGTTCTTAGTTTTTTTTCTTGATTTAGTTCGAATTTCAATCGGGCATCTGCTAAACATATATCTAGATATGAGTTGCTTTCCGGAAATGTTGGTATGTTAGAGCTGTAAAGTTGCAACTTATATTCAACTTGTTTTTCCTCTATCCAATGCTTTAGGAAAGTTCCCCGTGTGTTGTTTACTTTGTTTTTCCATTGCATATGTTTGGCGTTAATATCTCCGGCCATAATATAATAGATATCGTCGGAGAATAATTTTAATTCATGGAACATTGTCTGAAACTCATCGTTGAAGTCCTGTCTGCCCTGTAATTCTTTTGGTGCATAAATGGAGCCCAATATGATTTTTTTGTTTTCTTCTAAGCTTAATTCTATCACGGTTGCTTCTAGGCATCTAAATTTTTCTATTCTTGGTGATTTGATGATTTTGAAGCTGTATGGTTTTTTCAACAACACAGCTGTTCCTCCTCCTTGTTTGGAGTTTGGTCTGTCTCTACGAACCATGTTGTACTCTTTAAACTCCATTTTGTGATGTTTATTAATTTTTGTTTCGCTTAAAAATACTATATCTGGATTGTATGTATTTAATGTTTTTAAAAGATTTGCTCTCCTGGCATTAGTTATTATTGAATTAACATTTATTGATAAAGCCGTGAGGCTTTTTATTTTTATTTTACATTTTTTATTATTTATTTTATCCATGGAGAACTCCAAAATTGAATGCATCGTATAGAGCATCTATACGCTTAACCTGTTGATTAAGTGTATTTTGCATTATTTCGAACTGCTTTTGCATAATGTCTACCAAGCTGGACTTGATTTCGTCTAGCCCAAAATTTGTTGCAATATTTGCCTGTTGTGTTTTTGGTAACTGGGGGGTTTTAGGTTGTCCGAGTATGTCAGCGAACGATATTTTTGGGTTTGTGTAGTTTCGATACATTTGCTTGTGCTCAATATTTTCACTTTTTTTTATTTTTATTGTTGATTTCAATTTTCTAGAGAGTTCTTGTTTTTTAGGACATCCCTTGTATGACGCTGGATGGCCATAGTTTTTGCAGAGTACACAATAAATTTTTTCTCTTTCATTTAGAGTACTATTTATATTGCATTTACCCGGCTCATGCTGCTCTGCGCACTTCACACACCTGTATTCCATTTTACAGTTTGAGGCTGTATGTCCGTATCTTTGGCAACGATAGCATTGCGTTGTTCCCTCTTTCTTTAACTTTTCCCATCGTATTGTCTGATAGTTAAGATACTTGATATCCCTTAAAAGTAATGCTCGGCTTTTTGCTGATACCTGTACTAGAAAAAGTGGAAGGTTTTTTCCACTTTCTCTTGATCTTTTTGTTGAAAATCTCGATACCTTGGTGAACTCCAGGTTATTAGTTTGTAGGAGTTTTAGCTCTTGTAGAATATCTGTGGGATTTTCATATTCACTTAGTCCTTTAAGGATAAAAGTCTGAGATTTTTCATTTTTTAGGGTGTATGAATAAAAAGGTACATTTGCCTTCTCTAAGGCATCTTTTACTGCCTGGAAGTCTTTGACTGTTGAGAGCTTGATAGATAGTTTTTCCTTGTGTATTCTCTTGAGGGAGAATTTTTCAATGCCTAAAAATCCTTTAAGTAGCTTTACCATGTCTTTTGGATTTTGGTTATATACATTAATCGGAGGCAAGGGCTCCATTACATTATTTTCTTCATTTTTCTCCACGATAGTGTCTACTTTATTCAGTTTTTGCTTCTTATTAGAAGCCTGTAGTTGACCAATTATGTCATCATTTTCTTGAAGTGCTTCAAACCTGTTTTTTGAGCAGATTTCCATCTTCTCTGTCCGTGCTGTGGGATTTAAGCTTAATTGATCATGAACTTTCTCACTAATCTTCCGCCTTTGCACTAAATTTGGCTTTACTATGCGTTTATTCGTTCTTTTTTTTGAAATTATGCCACGTATTTTTTTGACATTAGTCTCATTTATGACTTGGCTCAAGCCTTCATTCATATCCTTTTTTTTTCACTTATTCACTTATACTTAGTTTTTCTAATATTCCTTTTGTTGTAAATTAAATTTGTTAACACTTTCGAATGTCAAAAATATTTCTAGGTTAGTTTGCATAACACTTGAACACCGCTTATAAACTAATGAATACCACAAATAAGTTGTTTTTTATTTGATCACCTTATTTATTTTTTATTTTTCTCTATTCTTAGTGTATTTAACTTAATTAAAACTTTTTATTCACTTGAATTAACTATTTAGAACATCACTGGATAAAAACACGTCATTACGCCATTTTGACAGTTGATCGACTGAACGAGAACCGGTGCGTTCAACATGGTATGGTCGTTGGCAATTTAACTAACAAAATAAATAATACAAATGTTGTACCTTGAATACTTTTCTGTGCATTTAATTATATTCTTGACTGGTTTTTCAGTAGGAAAAATACGCATCAAAGCAGTTTTCATATATGTAGTCCTCCGTACTCTTGATAGAAAGTGCACAAGTCAAAAATTCATCAATAGAACATGCAGAAAATGTTCATAGTAACCTTGACATACATATACAATAGCCAAAAATTTCACGCACACATGTATATATGATTGAAATAATTATGTTTTTTATATAATTAAATTGAAAAGGCTTCAAGTAGGCATAGTTTTGAGAATTTTGTTGTTTTGACACTTAGAATTTCTTAATATTTGATTGTTGCTTCTGTATTTTAAAAAAAGTGAAGAGTTAAAAGTTTACATTTATTTTCTAGTTCAATTATAATTTAAGTGTATCTATCTTGAGTGTAATTGATTTAGTGTAACTAATCTTATTTATTTAGTTGAATTAATCTAAAAATTGGCTGCTTAGAAATTCTTGGAATATATTTCAATGCCAAATTTTTGCAAGAATTCTTGAACAAGTTTTCTGGCAAAACGTAGCCAGGTCGATCCCCTTTGCTTTCGTTTTCTAACAAAATTCATTGATTTTTTGGCCATACTGGCTTCCTAATTTGGAAAGAATATTATTCGTAGCAAATTCCTCTTTTGCTTGCACAAAAGCAATTTCTTCAAGAAAGTGTCTGTCTTACTTACAAACTTAAGGCTCATTAAAAATATTGCATAAAACACTAAAATTGGAGCTACAAGAAACTGTAAATCCAACAAAGTACATTTGTGAACACAAAACATACAGGGAAAAAGAAAATACCAACGACACGCGGTGTTCCCAAGCGGTCACCCATCTAAGTACTAGCCGCGCCCGATGTTGCTTAACTTCGGTGATCGGACGAGAACCGGTGCTTTGCTTTGAAAATGTTTATTTGTTGATTTAATATTGTTACAAGTCTTGTTATCCTAATAAACAAAGGATATCAATTTCTTATCATCTAACTTAATGACCCTAAGGCTCTCTAAGTTCCATTTCTGCTTAATACTAATTTTTACAATTTGTCTTTGTCGTTCTTTTACATTACAGGATCTCTTTACTTAATAATCCCGTGCGAGATAGCCAAAAAAAAAAAAAAAAAAAACTATACTAAACTTAACCTACTTACGATAAAAAAAAAGAAAAAAAACATTAAATAAAATAAAATAAAATAAGAGAAATAATCACTTATGATTAATCTTCGTCTTCGTCAAGCCACCAGTATTGTATCGTTCTTTTGTCATCTTTTCTATCCTTTTTGGGGATGTCTTCACTGTAACACCAAGATTCTTCATTTGTTGTATGTAAAATATCGTTGTTAAAGGATTTCTGGTTCGGTCTTCTCTTCCAATGGTATATGATTGGAATGTTATTTTGATTTTGAATATACCCTTTTCTATCCAGATACAGAAATGATTCTGGCGGTAAATGGCCTGTTGATGTTGCAGTTTTGAAATAACTTTCATTTGGGAAGAATGGCCCTGATATCATATTATTTTCCGTTGTTGCTGCTGACCTTAAAACGTGATTTCTAATCAGCCTCAATATGAAAATGTCGATTCTACTTATATCTGCTTTTTCGTATAAAGTTTTATTGGACACGTTATACTTGAATTCATTGTTGACTTTTTTATAGAGCCCTGTGCATGCCCTTATGCATTTCCTTTCAAATATTCGAATCTTTTCCATTACTGATGCTGATATGTTAAACCAAATCGGGCATCCGTACGTAATTATCGGTCTAATTAGGGTTTTATAGCAGCATATTTTAGTTCTCTCATCAAGATGTTTTGCTCGAAATAATCTGTTAAGCATCATAAATGCATTTCTTGCGGTTTCTAATTTTGCCTTGATTTGCTCATTGTAGTAGAGATATTGGTCGAGTACAACGCCTAAATATCGTACTGCTGTTTTTTGTTTAATTTCGATGCCATTGTGGTTTATTTTAAAGTTTTTCCATTCTCTTTTATTTTCTCTGCTAGATTGACTTAGGGCCCTTCGAAATACTATCGTTTCGCATTTGTTTGTGTTGATCTTCAGTTTCCATATGTTACAGTAGTTATTGATTCGGTTGAAAGTAGTTTGAAGTTTTTCCTTGGCTGCTGCAATTTTCTTGTCAGCTTCGTATATTATTATATCATCTGCAAAGGCAACAGCTCCTTTGGTTGCTTGGATTATGTCACTTATATATAGCGAGAATAGTATCGGTGCATTAATTGTTCCTTGTTGCAGCCCGTTTTTTATGATATATTCTTTTTGACTTGTATCTTCTCCATCAGTAATGATGAAAGTTCTTCCTCTGACCATTTCGTTGATCATCCTTACTAGATTGCGAGGAAATTTGAATCTTTTTTCGAGTTTGTAAATGAGACCATCGATCCACACTGTATCAAATGCCTTTTCCATATCGATTAGACATGCCCCTGTGCATTTTTTATCATTCAGGTTCCAGCATATATCTGATGTGAGCTTTGTGATGGCGTGGATCGTTGAATGGTACTTCCTGAATCCAAACTGTGTGTTTGGTAGTAAATTATTTTCCTCACATTGTTTTTGTATAGTTCTGTTTATAATAATTTCGAATACTTTTCCAAGATTTGGTAATAAACTGATTGGTCTATAGTTCCCGAGATCATTTTCATTTTTGTTTTTCTTTTTGACTGGAAAGACTTTTGCTATTTTCCATGCTTTTGGGAAGTAGTTATTGTTAAGGGCGTTGTTGAAGATTGTACCATACTGTCTAATAATAGAGTTTGGCAATCTTCTGAGAATAAAGTTGGGTATCTCGTCTACTCCTGAAGATTTTTTATTATTTAGCTGCTTAAAGATGCTGCACAGTTCTTGATGTGTTATGAAGTAGTCTTTTGCCTCTTTAGAGTTAATTTCATTTGCTGGACAGCTAGGTGTGAATGTGATTTCTGTGATTTTATTTATTCTTCTGGTTTGAATTTCATTCGTCAGCTTATTCATTTCTATGTTTATTTTTTTGTCGAGGCTTTTTATTCCTCGGATCTTGGACTCTGAGTGTATGCTTTCAAAATGAGCTCCTAAGGCATTAAGCTTTGCATTCTTGTCCTTAATATAAATTTTTTGTCCGGATTTGTGTAGTAGATCATCTGATATTCCTGCGTTTAGAATTATTTCTGCTGATCTTTCCTGTATTTCAAGATCTCCTATTTCACTTCTACCTTTTTTCCTGAATATGTTATTGATCATTGGAAACATGTCCTTGCTTGGCTTAATACTCTCTATTTTCGACGTCCAATAATGGTTTACGGCGATTCGAAAATTATCTTTGATAATTTTTTTTATATGTTTTAATTCTGACTTCCATTGCTTAGCCTGTGGATTTTGCATGTCCTCGAAATTCCTGTAGGCTGTTTTAATCTTTGAGAGTATAATACTTTTTGCCCTTTGTAGTACTTTAATACGTTCTGTTAAGTAGCATTCCATAGTGTTTGTGGATTTTCGTTTTGGAACTGCTTTCTTGATTGCTGCTATTATTATATCTCTCAGCTGACATATACCATTATCGATTTCTTCGTTCGAGAGATTTTTTCCTGCACTTGGATATTTTGAGCTTTTTTGTAATTCTTTTATTTTTCGGTTAACTGTTTTCTTGAACAACTGTTCATTAATTAGATTGTATAATAGCTTAGGAGACTTTTCTTCCATCATTAGTGTTATGGTATGTTCATTTTTAAGGGAAACTTTTATTTTTAGGCCAAAGTGATCGCTATCATAGATCGCTAGATATTAAACATATATCTAGATATGAGTTGCTTTCCGGAAATGTTGGTATGTTAGAGCTGTAAAGTTGCAACTTATATTCAACTTGTTTTTCCTCTATCCAATGCTTTAGGAAAGTTCCCCGTGTGTTGTTTACTTTGTTTTTCCATTGCATATGTTTGGCGTTAATATCTCCGGCCATAATATAATAGATATCGTCGGAGAATAATTTTAATTCATGGAACATTGTCTGAAACTCATCGTTGAAGTCCTGTCTGCCCTGTAATTCTTTTGGTGCATAAATGGAGCCCAATATGATTTTTTTGTTTTCTTCTAAGCTTAATTCTATCACGGTTGCTTCTAGGCATCTAAATTTTTCTATTCTTGGTGATTTGATGATTTTGAAGCTGTATGGTTTTTTCAACAGCACAGCTGTTCCTCCTCCTTGTTTGGAGTTTGGTCTGTCTCTACGAACCATGTTGTACTCTTTAAACTCCATTTTGTGATGTTTATTAATTTTTGTTTCGCTTAAAAATACTATATCTGGATTGTATGTATTTAATTTTTTTAAAAGATTTGCTCTCCTGGCATTAGTTATTATTGAATTAACATTTATTGATAAAGCCGTGAGGCTTTTTATTTTTATTTTACATTTTTTATTATTTATTTTATCCATGGAGAACTCCAAAGTTGAATGCATCGTATAGAGCATCTATACGCTTAACCTGTTGATTAAGTATATTTTGCATTATTTCGAACTGCTTTTGCATAATGTCTATCAAGCTGGACTTGATTTCGTCTAGCCCAAAATTTGTTGCAATATTTGCCTGTTGTGTTTTTGGTAACTGGGGGGTTTTAGGTTGTCCGAGTATGTCAGCGAACGATATGTTTGGGTTTGTGTAGTTTCGATACATTTGCTTGTGCTCAATATTTTCACTTTTTTTTATTTTTATTGTTGATTTCAATTTTCTAGAGAGTTCTTGTTTTTTAGGACATCCCTTGTATGACGCTGGATGGCCATAGTTTTTGCAGAGTACACAATAAATTTTTTCTCTTTCATTTAGAGTACTATTTATATTGCATTTACCCGGCTCATGCTGCTCTGCGCACTTCACACACCTGTATTCCATTTTACAGTTTGAGGCTGTATGTCCGTATCTTTGGCAACGATAGCATTGCGTTGTTCCCTCTTTCTTTAACTTTTCCCATCGTATTGTCTGATAGTTAAGATACTTGATATCCCTTAAAAGTAATGCTCGGCTTTTTGCTGATATCTGTACTAGAAAAAGTGGAAGGTTTTTTCCACTTTCTCTTGATCTTTTTGTTGAAAATCTCGATACCTTGGTGAACTCCAGGTTATTAGTTTGTAGGAGTTTTAGCTCTTGTAGAATATCTGTGGGATTTTCATATTCACTTAGTCCTTTAAGGATAAAAGTCTGAGATTTTTCATTTTTTAGGGTGTATGAATAAAAAGGTACATTTGCCTTCTCTAAGGCATCTTTTACTGCCTGGAAGTCTTTGACTGTTGAGAGCTTGATAGATAGTTTTTCCTTGTGTATTCTCTTGAGGGAGAATTTTTCAATGCCTAAAAATCCTTTAAGTAGCTTTACCATGTCTTTTGGATTTTGGTTATATACATTAATCGGAGGCAAGGGCTCCATTACATTATTTTCTTCATTTTTCTCCACGATAGTGTCTACTTTATTCAGTTTTTGCTTCTTATTAGAAGCCTGTAGTTGACCAATTATGTCATCATTTTCTTGAAGTGCTTCATACCTGTTTTTTGAGCAGATTTCCATCTTCTCTGTCCGTGCTGTGGGATTTAAGCTTAATTGATCATGAACTTTCTCACTAATCTTCCGCCTTTGCACTAGATTTGGCTTTACTATGCGTTTATTCGTTCTTTTTTTTGAAATTATGCCACGTATTTTTTTGACATTAGTCTCATTTATGACTTGGCTCAAGCCTTCATTCATATCCTTTTTTTTTCACTTATTCACTTATACTTAGTTTTTCTAATATTCCGTTTGTTGTAAATTAAATTTGTTAACACTTTCGAATGTCAAAAATATTTCTAGGTTAGTTTGCATAACACTTGAACACCGCTTATAAACTAATGAATACCACAAATAAGTTGTTTTTTATTTGATCACCTTATTTATTTTTTATTTTTCTCTATTCTTAGTGTATTTAACTTAATTAAAACTTTTTATTCACTTAAATTAACTATTTAGAACATCACTGGATAAGAACACGTCATTACGCCATTTTGACAGTTGATCGACTGACGAGAACCGGTGCGTTCAACATGGTATGGTCGTTGGCAATTTAGCTTACAAAATAAATATTACAAATGCTGTACCTTGAATACTTTTCTGTGCATTTAATTATATTCTTGACTGGTTTTTCAGTAGGAAAAATACGCATCAAAGCAGTTTTCATATATGTAGTCCTCCGTACTCTTGATAGAAAGTGCACAAGTCAAAAATTCATCAATAGAACATGCAGAAAATGTTCATAGTAACCTTGACATACATATACAATAGCCAAAAATTTCACGCACACATGTATATATGATTGAAATAATTATGTTTTTTATATAATTAAATTGAAAAGGCTTCAAGTAGGCATAGTTTTGAGAATTTTGTTGTTTTGACACTTAGAATTTCTTAATATTTGATTGTTGCTTCTGTATTTTAAAAAAAGTGAAGAGTTAAAAGTTTACATTTATTTTCTAGTTCAATTATAATTTAAGTGTATCTATCTTGAGTGTAATTGATTTAGTGTAACTAATCTTATTTATTTAGTTGAATTAATCTAAAAATTGGCTGCTTAGAAATTCTTGGAATATATTTCAATGCCAAATTTTTGCAAGAATTCTTGAACAAGTTTTCTGGCAAAACGTAGCCAGGTCGATCCCCTTTGCTTTCGTTTTCTAACAAAATTCATTGATTTTTTGGCCATACTGGCTTCCTAATTTGGAAAGAATATTATTCGTAACAAATTCCTCTTTTGCTTGCACAAAAGCAATTTCTTCAAGAAAGTGTCTGTCTTACTTACAAACTTAAGGCTCATTAAAAATATTGCATAAAACACTAAAATTGGAGCTACAAGAAACTGTAAATCCAACAAAGTACATTTGTGAACACAAAACATACAGGGAAAAAGAAAATACCAACGACACGCGGTGTTCCCAAGCGGTCACCCATCTAAGTACTAGCCGCGCCCGATGTTGCTTAACTTCGGTGATCGGACGAGAACCGGTGCTTTGCTTTGCTTTGAAAATGTTTATTTGTTGATTTAATATTGTTACAAGTCTTGTTATCCTAATAAACAAAGGATATCAATTTCTTATCATCTAACTTAATGACCCTAAGGCACTCTAAGTTCCATTTCTGCTTAATACTAATTTTTACAATTTGTCTTTGTCGTTCTTTTACATTACAGGATCTCTTTACTTAATAATCCCGTGCGAGATAGCCAAAAAAAAAAACTATACTAAACTTAACCTACTTACGATAAAAAAAAAAGAAAAAAAAACATTAAATAAAATAAAATAAAATAAGAGAAATAATCACTTATGATTAATCTTCGTCTTCATCAAGCCACCAGTATTGTATCGTTCTTTTGTCATCTTTTCTATCCTTTTTGGGGATGTTATATTCTTTATAACAAGGGTTGTCTTTTGTCGGTTGATGGAAATGGTAGTATACGTTACTGGACTTTTTAATCAAATTATGCGATGATTTCTGTGTTTGACTGAGAATAGCTATTAATGTTTTGGCCAGTTTCGGCCGGTCTTAATTGCTTTCGTAGTATCTCAGCTCTTATGGTCCAACAGTTAATGTTTTGGCCAGTATCGGCCGGTCTTAACTGTTTTCGTAATAACCGATAAGAGAATGAACAAACAAGAAGGCTTTTAAATAGTTAGATAGTTTTTTATTTTTCTTTTTAACAAAATTGTTCTAAGTCTTGTACACATAAAATTACAAAATAATTTCTATGTTTAACTGAGAATAGCTATTAAAGTTTTGGCCAGTTTCGGCCGGTCTTAATTGCTTTCGTAGTATCTCAGCTCTTATGGTCCAACAGTTAAAGTTTTGGCCAGTTTCGGCCGGTCTTAAATGTTTTCGTGGTAACCGATAAGAGAAATGAACCCACAATTATGCTTTTATTAAGATGTACAAAGATTTCTGTTTTTGACTGAGAATAGCTATTAAAGTTTCGGCCAGGATCGGCCGGTCTTAATTGCTTTCGTAGTATCTCAGCTCTTATGGTCCAACAGTTAAGTTTCGGCCAGAATCGGCCGGTCTTAAATGTTTTCGTAGTAACCGATAAGAGAAATGAACAAACAAGGCTTTGACTTAAACAAGTCTTTTTTTTTCACTTTTACTTTAAAAATATTCTGTCTTTTATTTTAAAAAAAATATTCCAAGTCGTTTTATAAAACTTTTTATTATTGAAAATTATTCTAAGTCCCCTTTTTCTTTGTTTTTTGTTTACACTTTTATTTTAAAATTATTCTAAGTCTTTTATTAAAAAATATTCCAACTCGTTTTATAAAACTTTTTATTATTGAAAATTATTCTAAGTCCCCCTTTTTTTTTTTTTTTACACTTTTGTTTTAAAATTATTCTGTGTTTTGTTTAAAAATAATATTCTAAGTCGTTTAATGAAAACAAATTATTCTAAGTATAATTCAAAAAATTTCTCTAAGTTTCTTTTTTAAAAATACACAAATCACATAATTTTTTCTAAGTTTAGATTTATTTTTTAACTATAATAAGAAGATCAACTCTGCTTGTAAAGTCTTGGCCAGAATCGGCCGGTCTTACAGCAGCGGTTCCACCTTCTTTTGAAATTTTAAAAACACTCTCTATTCTAAAGAAAAGTACTTTCTTTTATAGTACCTTTCTATCATGCAATTTTTATTTTTATATAATGCAATATTATTTTTTGCTATAACTGCAAAACAATATTGCTTTTATTGTTTTTTTTTTGTATTTAATAATAATTTTTCTGCACTATGCAATTTTCTTTTAGTTCATGGGACTTTGTACCTTGTAAATCTTTATACTTAACCCTAGACTTAAACCTAAATTAAACCAAAGCTTTCAATAGATCTTAAGTCTAGACAAAATCCAAATTATATAATTTTATTTTAGATACATATACCAATTTTTAGTATATCTACCAATTTTTAATTTGTTGATCGTTTTTATAAATTTATTTACTATTTTATTTATTTATTTGACTTAATATACTAATAATGAAAATGTCCCATAATTTAATATATAATACATACTTTTCCCTTTTTATTTTATTATTATTATTCTGTTAAACAATTACAAACGAACTTAGGCTTATATTAATTTATAGAAAATAGACTATTTTTATTTAAATGGTTTTGCATCTCTTTATATTTCATTTATATTTCAAATTTGGTTGTTTTATTATTTGTATTTTATTTTTTCTACAATTAACAATTGAAAATTAATTTAATGGAATTTGTACGAACAAAAGACTGATTAGTGAGAATTGGGTAATTGGTAGTAAAATTGCGTTAAATCAGGGTACGCAAATCGTTTACATAACATACCTTCCCCCCTTGAGGAAGAGAATCCATGCGATTAGTGAGGGATTCTCTAAAAAGAGTGGTGAGGGAATCAAAATAGTTAGAATATTAAAAAAGATATCAAGAGAAGAGAAAGTATTATTCAGAATTAAAGATTAATTTTTTAAACTTGGTTGGAAGTAAAAAAAAATCTTAAGTTTGAACAGGTAAAAAGGCATAACATTTAAGGTGTGATACGGCAAAGAAATTTAAAAATTTGGGAAAAGAAACAAAAAAAAATTCTCTTAGTCGCCTTATACGACAGGTGAGGTGTACCGAAGGCCTATTCTAGAATCCCCGGTCCTTCTGGGGTTTGAGTTTAAACAAGACTGCACTAATTTTGTGTTTTTTATGTTTAGAATTTGTTATAGAAGTTGATATCATGTGTTTGGGTTTGTATAATTGGAGATGCTAGCCCAATACTATCAACACTTAATGGTGAGCCGCTGGGTTAACTACCAGTATCTACATCCCCAGTTGGCAAGGCCTTTTTCCACTCTATTTCTATTCGTTTGCGAATAGAAATGAGTGTGTTTAAGATTTACTATAGGGTTATGGTGTAAGTTTGCAAGTATTTTTGCTTTAGAACAGATTCGAAAAAGAAAGTAAATTTTGGAGGGGTTTAGTTTCAGTTTAAGATATAAGTATTTATTCGTAAAAGGTTGCGCCATTTTTGTTATGTCTTGAGTATTTATTCGTAAAAGGGTTTGAGACGGTTGTTGTGAACCGTGATGATGATGATGATGATAGACAGGTTCGGGTTCTCGCTTTAGATTCGATGGGACATCTGCTGCAAATCCAAATAAGCAGTCCGTGGGGTTTAATTTAGTACCTTCATGTATAATATTGTATAACGAACTGATATATAATAACCAATATCAACAGCTAAATCACCAAGAAAACTATTGGCAAGGGTCCTTGCGAGGACATTATAGGGTTTATCCAAGCTTACAGATAAAATTGTGGCTAAACAGGTAATTAAAATCGGCTGTCTGATTGGACTTCCTGATATTTCACAGTCTTGGTTTACTGTTTTGGATTTTTAGGTTTCGTAACCCGATTCACTTTCGAGTGAATCGTTATCGGTTACCCCCGCCTCTTAAATTGGCAAATTTTTATTAAGAGAAAGATTATTTGAGGTTTCGCAACCCGATTCACTTTCGAGTGTATCGTTATCGGTTACCCTCATCTTGGAAATTGTTAAATCAAACTGATCGCTGAACTGATCTGGTTTCCTTGTTGTTGGCCGACTTCATTTCTCACGGTAAGGCAGTCTAAGGTATTACAGGCTGTGTATTCGACTGTTTTCCAGTCCACTAATCCTGAGAGGTGATCACTATTTTATGCTTGCTGTGGAGAGATGGTGTCGGGCGAAGTTAATGGTACCGTAAATTCTTGTACTTTAGTTTCCGTGCGAGGAAACTGTAAGAGTTGTTTTGGGCCTGCTATATTGCAATGCTGTGGTTGTTCTTGCATTTGTAATGTGGTTTCAATGCCGGATTGTTTAGGCTGAGTTTTTTTGATGTGCTGTGGTTATACTATTTACGTGTGGCCTGATGAAGTGTTGTTGATTCAATCCTTGTTTTGTTGTATAATATGTTATTATTATTGAAATATATAAAAAAATTTTTCTTTATTTTTGTTCGTTTTAGGTTTAAACTTAAATTGACATTTATTTTGACTTATTTATATTTACTATTATTTCAAACTTTAGTTCACCTAGAGTAATAATAGTGCAATAATTATTATTATTTATTTTTTTTTTGTTTTTATTATTTTTAAAGATGAACGGCGCTCATGTATTGAGGCTTATTACCGTTTTTTTTTTTATATTATTTTTAGGGATGAACGGCGCTCATGTATTGAGGCTTATTACCGTTTTTTTTTTTATATTATTTTTAGGGATGAACGGCGCTCATGTATTGAGGCTTTTTTTTCATATTATTTTTAGGGATGAACGGCACTCATGTATTGAGGCTTATTACCGGTTTTTTTTTCTTTTATGTTATTTTTAGGGATGAACGGCGCTCATGTATTGAGGCTTATTACAGTTTTTTTTAATATTATTTTTAGGGAGGAACGGCGCTCATATATTAAGGCTTATTACCGTTTTTTTTTTATATTATTTTTAGGGAGGAGCGGTGCTCATGTATTGAGGCTTATTACCGTTTTTTTTCTATATTATTTTTTAGGGATGAACGGCGCTTATACTCGGCAGCTTTCTCAAAGGTAGCTGGTTGATTGGAGGCAACTAATTGGTAGGCTTCTCCACGTAAAGTGGTGGGATAAATTTGCGTAAATGCTAACTGTTCTTCTGCTGTTAAGCATTGCAATACCCTTTTACAACAGCCGACGAAAGTTTGTAATTCTGAAGCAAGTGTAGGATTTTGGTTCCCAGAAAATACGGGTACTAATTGAGATGTCAATTTGGCTACTTTAATATAATTTTCTGCCATAGTGAAATTTTCTTTTGTTTCCGTTTTTTTATTAAAAGATTGTTCTGAAATAGATAATTCAGAATTTTCGAGAATAGCACTCAACCAGGGGAGTTCAAAATCAGAGTCCTTAAGAGTGGAATTGGCTTGAAATGAGTCGCTCAAAGTGAAAGACGTCTGAGGTGTGTCGTTTGAGGGTAAGTCTGTTAAACCTATGGCACAATTCGACTTATAGTTTAAATTTATTTGTCCTAACTTAAGAGGGTGAGAGAGATTTTTGAACCTTTCTATATCAAATTTAAACTGTTCAGTGTGATTTTTTAAATTTATAATTTTTTCGTATCTAATTTTTAGGTTTTTTTCTAACTCCCGATCAATTAAATCACACTGTTGTATTGTAAAATTATCTTTTTCTCTCACTCTCTTTTCAATATAATTTAAGGTTTTTCTTAAATTTACTAAGGCACCTTGAGTCGGTAATATGGTACCACTTCTTAGTTGTCTTGGCGAAAGGCTGGTTCTTATAGGTGAACTAGATACAGTTGCAGGGGGTAAAAATGTTGTGTCCCCTGATGTCGTTGATTCTTCGTTGTTAGATGTTGAAGCTACTGATGAAGTTGGTGGACCCTTTTTCATAGGGCTGTTGCTTGTCCAACGGTGGATGAACTTCGGTTCTTTAACAGGATTCTGGATTTATTAGCAATATTTACAATATTAACGCTGACCAGAATCCTACCGGCTGCGCCAATTTTTTGTTATATTCTTTATAACAAGGGTTGTCTTTTGTTGGTTAATGGAAATGGTAGTATACGTTACTGGACTTTTTAATCAAATTATGCGATGATTTCTGTGTTTGACTGAGAATAGCTATTAATGTTTTGGCCAGTTTCGGCCGGTCTTAATTGCTTTCGTAGTATCTCAGCTCTTATGGTCCAACAGTTAATGTTTTGGCCAGTATCGGCCGGTCTTAACTGTTTTCGTAATAACCGATAAAAGAATGAACAAACAAGAAGGCTTTTAAATAGTTAGATAGTTTTTTATTTTTCTTTTTAACAAAATTGTTCTAAGTCTTGTACACATAAAATTACAAAATAATTTCTATGTTTAACTGAGAATAGCTATTAAAGTTTTGGCCAGTTTCGGCCGGTCTTAATTGCTTTCGTAGTATCTCAGCTCTTATGGTCCAACAGTTAAAGTTTTGGCCAGTTTCGGCCGGTCTTAAATGTTTTCGTGGTAACCGATAAGAGAAATGAACCCACAATTATGCTTTTATTAAGATGTACAAAGATTTCTGTTTTTGACTGAGAATAGCTATTAAAGTTTCGGCCAGGATCGGCCGGTCTTAATTGCTTTCGTAGTATCTCAGCTCTTATGGTCCAACAGTTAAGTTTCGGCCAGAATCGGCCGGTCTTAAATGTTTTCGTAGTAACCGATAAGAGAAATGAACAAACAAGGCTTTGACTTAAACAAGTCTTTTTTTTTCACTTTTACTTTAAAAATATTCTGTCTTTTATTTTAAAAAAAATATTCCAAGTCGTTTTATAAAACTTTTTATTATTGAAAATTATTCTAAGTCCCCTTTTTCTTTGTTTTTTGTTTACACTTTTATTTTAAAATTATTCTAAGTCTTTTATTAAAAAATATTCCAACTCGTTTTATAAAACTTTTTATTATTGAAAATTATTCTAAGTCCCCCTTTTTTTTTTTTTTTACACTTTTGTTTTAAAATTATTCTGTGTTTTGTTTAAAAATAATATTCTAAGTCGTTTAATGAAAACAAATTATTCTAAGTATAATTCAAAAAATTTCTCTAAGTTTCTTTTTTAAAAATACACAAATCACATAATTTTTTCTAAGTTTAGATTTATTTTTTAACTATAATAAGAAGATCAACTCTGCTTGTAAAGTCTTGGCCAGAATCGGCCGGTCTTACAGCAGCGGTTCCACCTTCTTTTGAAATTTTAAAAACACTCTCTATTCTAAAGAAAAGTACTTTCTTTTATAGTACCTTTCTATCATGCAATTTTTATTTTTATATAATGCAATATTATTTTTTGCTATAACTGCAAAACAATATTGCTTTTATTGTTTTTTTTTTGTATTTAATAATAATTTTTCTGCACTATGCAATTTTCTTTTAGTTCATGGGACTTTGTACCTTGTAAATCTTTATACTTAACCCTAGACTTAAACCTAAATTAAACCAAAGCTTTCAATAGATCTTAAGTCTAGACAAAATCCAAATTATATAATTTTATTTTAGATACATATACCAATTTTTAGTATATCTACCAATTTTTAATTTGTTGATCGTTTTTATAAATTTATTTACTATTTTATTTATTTATTTGACTTAATATACTAATAATGAAAATGTCCCATAATTTAATATATAATACATACTTTTCCCTTTTTATTTTATTATTATTATTCTTATTATTATTCTGTTAAACAATTACAAACGAACTTAGGCTTATATTAATTTATAGAAAATAGACTATTTTTATTTAAATGGTTTTGCATCTCTTTATATTTCATTTATATTTCAAATTTGGTTGTTTTATTATTTGTATTTTATTTTTTCTACAATTAACAATTGAAAATTAATTTAATGGAATTTGTACGAACAAAAGACTGATTAGTGAGAATTGGGTAATTGGTAGTAAAATTGCGTTAAATCAGGGTACGCAAATCGTTTACATAACAGGGATGTCTTCACTGTAGCACCAAGATTCTTCATTTGTTGTATGTAAAATATCGTTGTTAAAGGATTTCTGGTTCGGTCTTCTCTTCCAATGGTATATGATTGGAATGTTATTTTGATTTTGAATATACCCTTTTCTATCCAGATACAGAAATGATTCTGGCGGTAAATGGCCTGTTGATGTTGCAGTTTTGAAATAACTTTCATTTGGGAAGAATGGCCCTGATATCATATTATTTTCCGTTGTTGCTGCTGACCTTAAAACGTGATTTCTAATCAGCCTCAATATGAAAATGTCGATTCTACTTATATCTGCTTTTTCGTATAAAGTTTTATTGGACACGTTATACTTGAATTCATTGTTGACTTTTTTATAGAGCCCTGTGCATGCCCTTATGCATTTCCTTTCAAATATTCGAATCTTTTCCATTACTGATGCTGATATGTTAAACCAAATCGGGCATCCGTACGTAATTATCGGTCTAATTAGGGTTTTATAGCAGCATATTTTAGTTCTCTCATCAAGATGTTTTGCTCGAAATAATCTGTTAAGCATCATAAATGCATTTCTTGCGGTTTCTAATTTTGCCTTGATATGCTCATTGTAGTAGAGATATTGGTCGAGTACAACGCCTAAATATCGTACTGCTGTTTTTTGTTTAATTTCGATGCCATTGTGGTTTATTTTAAAGTTTTTCCATTCTCTTTTATTTTCTCTGCTAGATTGACTTAGGGCCCTTCGAAATACTATCGTTTCGCATTTGTTTGTGTTGATCTTCAGTTTCCATATGTTACAGTAGTTATTGATTCGGTTGAAAGTAGTTTGAAGTTTTTCCTTGGCTGCTGCAATTTTCTTGTCAGCTTCGTATATTATTATATCATCTGCAAAGGCAACAGCTCCTTTGGTTGCTTGGATTATGTCACTTATATATAGCGAGAATAGTATCGGTGCATTAATTGTTCCTTGTTGCAGCCCGTTTTTTATGATATATTCTTTTTGACTTGTATCTTCTCCATCAGTAATGATGAAAGTTCTTCCTCTGACCATTTCGTTGATCATCCTTACTAGATTGCGAGGAAATTTGAATCTTTTTTCGAGTTTGTAAATGAGACCATCGATCCACACTGTATCAAATGCCTTTTCCATATCGATTAGACATGCCCCTGTGCATTTTTTATCATTCAGGTTCCAGCATATATCTGATGTGAGCTTTGTGATGGCGTGGATCGTTGAATGGTACTTCCTGAATCCAAACTGTGTGTTTGGTAGTAAATTATTTTCCTCACATTGTTTTTGTATAGTTCTGTTTATAATAATTTCGAATACTTTTCCAAGATTTGGTAATAAACTGATTGGTCTATAGTTTCCGAGATCATTTTCATTTTTGTTTTTCTTTTTGACTGGAAAGACTTTTGCTATTTTCCATGCTTTTGGGCGTTGTTGAAGATTGTACCATACTGTCTAATAATAGAGTTTGGCAATCTTCTGAGAATAAAGTTGGGTATCTCGTCTACTCCTGAAGATTTTTTATTATTTAGCTGCTTAAAGATGCTGCACAGTTCTTGATGTGTTATGAAGTAGTCTTTTGCCTCTTTAGAGTTAATTTCATTTGCTGGACAGCTAGGTGTGAATGTGATTTCTGTGATTTTATTTATTCTTCTGGTTTGAATTTCATTCGTCAGCTTATTCATTTCTATGTTTATTTTTTTGTCAAGGCTTTTTATTCCTCGGATCTTGGACTCTGAGTGTATGCTTTCAAAATGAGCTCCTAAGGCATTAAGCTTTGCATTCTTGTCCTTAATATAAATTTTTTGTCCGGATTTGTGTAGTAGATCATCTGATATTTCTGCGTTTAGAATTATTTCTGCTGATCTTTCCTGTATTTCAAGATCTCCTATTTCACTTCTACCTTTTTTCCTGAATATGTTATTGATCATTGGAAACATGTCCTTGCTTGGCTTAATACTCTCTATTTTCGACGTCCAATACTGGTTTACGGCGATTCGAAAATTATCTTTGATAATTTTTTTTATATGTTTTAATTCTGACTTCCATTGCTTAGCCTGTGGATTTTGCATGTCCTCGAAATTCCTGTAGGCTGTTTTAATCTTTGAGAGTATAATACTTTTTGCCCTTTGTAGTACTTTAATACGTTCTGTTAAGTAGCATTCCATAGTGTTTGTGGATTTTCGTTTTGGAACTGCTTTCTTGATTGCTGCTATTATTATATCTCTCAGCTGACATATACCATTATCGATTTCTTCGTTCGAGAGATTTTTTCCTGCACTTGGATATTTTGAGCTTTTTTGTAATTCTTTTATTTTTCGGTTAACTGTTTTCTTGAACAACTGTTCATTAATTAGATTGTATAATAGCTTAGGAGACTTTTCTTCCATCATTAGTGTTATGGTATGTTCATTTTTAAGGGAAACTTTTATTTTTATGCCAAAGTGATCGCTATCATATGGGATAGTTCTTAGTTTTTTTTCTTGATTTAGTTCGAATTTCAATCGGGCATCTGCTAAACATATATCTAGATATGAGTTGCTTTCCGGAAATGTTGGTATGTTAGAGCTGTAAAGTTGCAACTTATATTCAACTTGTTTTTCCTCTATCCAATGCTTTAGGAAAGTTCCCCGTGTGTTGTTTACTTTGTTTTTCCATTGCATATGTTTGGCGTTAATATCTCCGGCCATAATATAATAGATATCGTCGGAGAATAATTTTAATTCATGGAACATTGTCTGAAACTCATCGTTGAAGTCCTGTCTGCCCTGTAATTCTTTTGGTGCATAAATGGAGCCCAATATGATTTTTTTGTTTTCTTCTAAGCTTAATTCTATCACGGTTGCTTCTAGGCATCTAAATTTTTCTATTCTTGGTGATTTGATGATTTTGAAGCTGTATGGTTTTTTCAACAACACAGCTGTTCCTCCTCCTTGTTTGGAGTTTGGTCTGTCTCTACGAACCATGTTGTACTCTTTAAACTCCATTTTGTGATGTTTATTAATTTTTGTTTCGCTTAAAAATACTATATCTGGATTGTATGTATTTAATGTTTTTAAAAGATTTGCTCTCCTGGCATTAGTTATTATTGAATTAACATTTATTGATAAAGCCGTGAGGCTTTTTATTTTTATTTTACATTTTTTATTATTTATTTTATCCATGGAGAACTCCAAAATTGAATGCATCGTATAGAGCATCTATACGCTTAACCTGTTGATTAAGTGTATTTTGCATTATTTCGAACTGCTTTTGCATAATGTCTACCAAGCTGGACTTGATTTCGTCTAGCCCAAAATTTGTTGCAATATTTGCCTGTTGTGTTTTTGGTAACTGGGGGGTTTTAGGTTGTCCGAGTATGTCAGCGAACGATATGTTTGGGTTTGTGTAGTTTCGATACATTTGCTTGTGCTCAATATTTTCACTTTTTTTTATTTTTATTGTTGATTTCAATTTTCTAGAGAGTTCTTGTTTTTTAGGACATCCCTTGTATGACGCTGGATGGCCATAGTTTTTGCAGAGTACACAATAAATTTTTTCTCTTTCATTTAGAGTACTATTTATATTGCATTTACCCGGCTCATGCTGCTCTGCGCACTTCACACACCTGTATTCCATTTTACAGTTTGAGGCTGTATGTCCGTATCTTTGGCAACGATAGCATTGCGTTGTTCCCTCTTTCTTTAACTTTTCCCATCGTATTGTCTGATAGTTAAGATACTTGATATCCCTTAAAAGTAATGCTCGGCTTTTTGCTGATATCTGTACTAGAAAAAGTGGAAGGTTTTTTCCACTTTCTCTTGATCTTTTTGTTGAAAATCTCGATACCTTGGTGAACTCCAGGTTATTAGTTTGTAGGAGTTTTAGCTCTTGTAGAATATCTGTGGGATTTTCATATTCACTTAGTCCTTTAAGGATAAAAGTCTGAGATTTTTCATTTTTTAGGGTGTATGAATAAAAAGGTACATTTGCCTTCTCTAAGGCATCTTTTACTGCCTGGAAGTCTTTGACTGTTGAGAGCTTGATAGATAGTTTTTCCTTGTGTATTCTCTTGAGGGAGAATTTTTCAATGCCTAAAAATCCTTTAAGTAGCTTTACCATGTCTTTTGGATTTTGGTTATATACATTAATCGGAGGCAAGGGCTCCATTACATTATTTTCTTCATTTTTCTCCACGATAGTGTCTACTTTATTCAGTTTTTGCTTCTTATTAGAAGCCTGTAGTTGACCAATTATGTCATCATTTTCTTGAAGTGCTTCAAACCTGTTTTTTGAGCAGATTTCCATCTTCTCTGTCCGTGCTGTGGGATTTAAGCTTAATTGATCATGAACTTTCTCACTAATCTTCCGCCTTTGCACTAGATTTGGCTTTACTATGCGTTTATTCGTTCTTTTTTTTGAAATTATGCCACGTATTTTTTTGACATTAGTCTCATTTATGACTTGGCTCAAGCCTTCATTCATATCCTTTTTTTTTCACTTATTCACTTATACTTAGTTTTTCTAATATTCCGTTTGTTGTAAATTAAATTTGTTAACACTTTCGAATGTCAAAAATATTTCTAGGTTAGTTTGCATAACACTTGAACACCGCTTATAAACTAATGAATACCACAAATAAGTTGTTTTTTATTTGATCACCTTATTTATTTTTTATTTTTCTCTATTCTTAGTGTATTTAACTTAATTAAAACTTTTTATTCACTTAAATTAACTATTTAGAACATCACTGGATAAGAACACGTCATTACGCCATTTTGACAGTTGATCGACTGACGAGAACCGGTGCGTTCAACATGGTATGGTCGTTGGCAATTTAGCTTACAAAATAAATATTACAAATGCTGTACCTTGAATACTTTTCTGTGCATTTAATTATATTCTTGACTGGTTTTTCAGTAGGAAAAATACGCATCAAAGCAGTTTTCATATATGTAGTCCTCCGTACTCTTGATAGAAAGTGCACAAGTCAAAAATTCATCAATAGAACATGCAGAAAATGTTCATAGTAACCTTGACATACATATACAATAGCCAAAAATTTCACGCACACATGTATATATGATTGAAATAATTATGTTTTTTATATAATTAAATTGAAAAGGCTTCAAGTAGGCATAGTTTTGAGAATTTTGTTGTTTTGACACTTAGAATTTCTTAATATTTGATTGTTGCTTCTGTATTTTAAAAAAAGTGAAGAGTTAAAAGTTTACATTTATTTTCTAGTTCAATTATAATTTAAGTGTATCTATCTTGAGTGTAATTGATTTAGTGTAACTAATCTTATTTATTTAGTTGAATTAATCTAAAAATTGGCTGCTTAGAAATTCTTGGAATATATTTCGATGCCAAATTTTTGCAAGAATTCTTGAACAAGTTTTCTGGCAAAACGTAGCCAGGTCGATCCCCTTTGCTTTCCTTTTCTAACAAAATTCATTGATTTTTTGGCCATACTGGCTTCCTAATTTGGAAAGAATATTATTCGTAGCAAATTCCTCTTTTGCTTGCACAAAAGCAATTTCTTCAAGAAAGTGTCTGTCTTACTTACAAACTTAAGGCTCATTAAAAATATTGCATAAAACACTAAAATTGGAGCTACAAGAAACTGTAAATCCAACAAAGTACATTTGTGAACACAAAACATACAGGGAAAAAGAAAATACCAACGACACGCGGTGTTCCCAAGCGGTCACCCATCTAAGTACTAGCCGCGCCCGATGTTGCTTAACTTCGGTGATCGGACGAGAACCGGTGCGTTCAACATGGTATGGTCGTTGGCAATTTAGCTTACAAAATAAATATTACAAATGCTGTACCTTGAATACTTTTCTGTGCATTTAATTATATTCTTGACTGGTTTTTCAGTAGGAAAAATACGCATCAAAGCAGTTTTCATATATGTAGTCCTCCCTACTCTTGATAGAAAGTGCACAAGTCAAAAATTCATCAATAGAACATGCAGAAAATGTTCATAGTAACCTTGACATACATATACAATAGCCAAAAATTTCACGCACACATGTATATATGATTGAAATAATTATGTTTTTTATATAATTAAATTGAAAAGGCTTCAAGTAGGCATAGTTTTGAGAATTTTGTTGTTTTGACACTTAGAATTTCTTAATATTTGATTGTTGCTTCTGTATTTTAAAAAAAGTGAAGAGTTAAAAGTTTACATTTATTTTCTAGTTCAATTATAATTTAAGTGTATCTATCTTGAGTGTAATTGATTTAGTGTAACTAATCTTATTTATTTAGTTGAATTAATCTAAAAATTGGCTGCTTAGAAATTCTTGGAATATATTTCAATGCCAAATTTTTGCAAGAATTCTTGAACAAGTTTTCTGGCAAAACGTAGCCAGGTCGATCCCCTTTGCTTTCGTTTTCTAACAAAATTCATTGATTTTTTGGCCATACTGGCTTCCTAATTTGGAAAGAATATTATTCGTAACAAATTCCTCTTTTGCTTGCACAAAAGCAATTTCTTCAAGAAAGTGTCTGTCTTACTTACAAACTTAAGGCTCATTAAAAATATTGCATAAAACACTAAAATTGGAGCTACAAGAAACTGTAAATCCAACAAAGTACATTTGTGAACACAAAACATACAGGGAAAAAGAAAATACCAACGACACGCGGTGTTCCCAAGCGGTCACCCATCTAAGTACTAGCCGCGCCCGATGTTGCTTAACTTCGGTGATCGGACGAGAACCGGTGCTTTGCTTTGCTTTGAAAATGTTTATTTGTTGATTTAATATTGTTACAAGTCTTGTTATCCTAATAAACAAAGGATATCAATTTCTTATCATCTAACTTAATGACCCTGAGGCACTCTAAGTTCCATTTCTGCTTAATACTAATTTTTACAATTTGTCTTTGTCGTTCTTTTACATTACAGGATCTCTTTACTTAATAATCCCGTGCGAGATAGCCAAAAAAAAAAAAAAAAAAAAACTATACTAAACTTAACCTACTTACGATAAAAAAAAAAGAAAAAAAACATTAAATAAAATAAAATAAAATAAGAGAAATAATCACTTATGATTAATCTTCGTCTTCATCAAGCCACCAGTATTGTATCGTTCTTTTGTCATCTTTTCTATCCTTTTTGGGGATGTCTTCACTGTAACACCAAGATTCTTCATTTGTTGTATGTAAAATATCGTTGTTAAAGGATTTCTGGTTCGGTCTTCTCTTCCAATGGTATATGATTGGAATGTTATTTTGATTTTGAATATACCCTTTTCTATCCAGATACAGAAATGATTCTGGCGGTAAATGGCCTGTTGATGTTGCAGTTTTGAAATAACTTTCATTTGGGAAGAATGGCCCTGATATCATATTATTTTCCGTTGTTGCTGCTGACCTTAAAACGTGATTTCTAATCAGCCTCAATATGAAAATGTCGATTCTACTTATATCTGCTTTTTCGTATAAAGTTTTATTGGACACGTTATACTTGAATTCATTGTTGACTTTTTTATAGAGCCCTGTGCATGCCCTTATGCATTTCCTTTCAAATATTCGAATCTTTTCCATTACTGATGCTGATATGTTAAACCAAATCGGGCATCCGTACGTAATTATCGGTCTAATTAGGGTTTTATAGCAGCATATTTTAGTTCTCTCATCAAGATGTTTTGCTCGAAATAATCTGTTAAGCATCATAAATGCATTTCTTGCGGTTTCTAATTTTGCCTTGATATGCTCATTGTAGTAGAGATATTGGTCGAGTACAACGCCTAAATATCGTACTGCTGTTTTTTGTTTAATTTCGATGCCATTGTGGTTTATTTTAAAGTTTTTCCATTCTCTTTTATTTTCTCTGCTAGATTGACTTAGGGCCCTTCGAAATACTATCGTTTCGCATTTGTTTGTGTTGATCTTCAGTTTCCATATGTTACAGTAGTTATTGATTCGGTTGAAAGTAGTTTGAAGTTTTTCCTTGGCTGCTGCAATTTTCTTGTCAGCTTCGTATATTATTATATCATCTGCAAAGGCAACAGCTCCTTTGGTTGCTTGGATTATGTCACTTATATATAGCGAGAATAGTATCGGTGCATTAATTGTTCCTTGTTGCAGCCCGTTTTTTATGATATATTCTTTTTGACTTGTATCTTCTCCATCAGTAAAGATGAAAGTTCTTCCTCTGACCATTTCGTTGATCATCCTTACTAGATTGCGAGGAAATTTGAATCTTTTTTCGAGTTTGTAAATAAGACCATCGATCCACACTGTATCAAATGCCTTTTCCATATCGATTAGACATGCCCCTGTGCATTTTTTATCATTCAGGTTCCAGCATATATCTGATGTGAGCTTTGTGATGGCGTGGATCGTTGAATGGTACTTCCTGAATCCAAACTGTGTGTTTGGTAGTAAATTATTTTCCTCACATTGTTTTTGTATAGTTCTGTTTATAATAATTTCGAATACTTTTCCAAGATTTGGTAATAAACTGATTGGTCTATAGTTTCCGAGATCATTTTCATTTTTGTTTTTCTTTTTGACTGGAAAGACTTTTGCTATTTTCCATGCTTTTGGGAAGTAGTTATTGTTAAGGGCGTTGTTGAAGATTGTACCATACTGTCTAATAATAGAGTTTGGCAATCTTCTGAGAATAAAGTTGGGTATCTCGTCTACTCCTGAAGATTTTTTATTATTTAGCTGCTTAAAGATGCTGCACAGTTCTTGATGTGTTATGAAGTAGTCTTTTGCCTCTTTAGAGTTAATTTCATTTGCTGGACAGCTAGGTGTGAATGTGATTTCTGTGATTTTATTTATTCTTCTGGTTTGAATTTCATTCGTCAGCTTATTCATTTCTATGTTTATTTTTTTGTCAAGGCTTTTTATTCCTCGGATCTTGGACTCTGAGTGTATGCTTTCAAAATGAGCTCCTAAGGCATTAAGCTTTGCATTCTTGTCCTTAATATAAATTTTTTGTCCGGATTTGTGTAGTAGATCATCTGATATTTCTGCGTTTAGAATCATTTCTGCTGATCTTTCCTGTATTTCAAGATCTCCTATTTCACTTCTACCTTTTTTCCTGAATATGTTATTGATCATTGGAAACATGTCCTTGCTTGGCTTAATACTCTCTATTTTCGACGTCCAATACTGGTTTACGGCGATTCGAAAATTATCTTTGATAATTTTTTTTATATGTTTTAATTCTGACTTCCATTGCTTAGCCTGTGGATTTTGCATGTCCTCGAAATTCATGTAGGCTGTTTTAATCTTTGAGAGTATAATACTTTTTGCCCTTTGTAGTACTTTAATACGTTCTGTTAAGTAGCATTCCATAGTGTTTGTGGATTTTCGTTTTGGAACTGCTTTCTTGATTGCTGCTATTATTATATCTCTCAGCTGACATATACCATTATCGATTTCTTCGTTCGAGAGATTTTTTCCTGCACTTGGATATTTTGAGCTTTTTTGTAATTCTTTTATTTTTCGGTTAACTGTTTTCTTGAACAACTGTTCATTAATTAGATTGTATAATAGCTTAGGAGACTTTTCTTCCATCATTAGTGTTATGGTATGTTCATTTTTAAGGGAAACTTTTATTTTTAGGCCAAAGTGATCGCTATCATATGGGATAGTTCTTAGTTTTTTTTCTTGATTTAGTTCGAATTTCAATCGGGCATCTGCTAAACATATATCTAGATATGAGTTGCTTTCCGGAAATGTTGGTATGTTAGAGCTGTAAAGTTGCAACTTATATTCAACTTGTTTTTCCTCTATCCAATGCTTTAGGAAAGTTCCCCGTGTGTTGTTTACTTTGTTTTTCCATTGCATATGTTTGGCGTTAATATCTCCGGCCATAATATAATAGATATCGTCGGAGAATAATTTTAATTCATGGAACATTGTCTGAAACTCATCGTTGAAGTCCTGTCTGCCCTGTAATTTTTTTGGTGCATAAATGGAGCCCAATATGATTTTTTTGTTTTCTTCTAAGCTTAATTCTATCACGGTTGCTTCTAGGCATCTAAATTTTTCTATTCTTGGTGATTTGATGATTTTGAAGCTGTATGGTTTTTTCAACAACACAGCTGTTCCTCCTCCTTGTTTGGAGTTTGGTCTGTCTCTACGAACCATGTTGTACTCTTTAAACTCCATTTTGTGATGTTTATTAATTTTTGTTTCGCTTAAAAATACTATATCTGGATTGTATGTATTTAATGTTTTTAAAAGATTTGCTCTCCTGGCATTAGTTATTATTGAATTAACATTTATTGATAAAGCCGTGAGGCTTTTTATTTTTATTTTACATTTTTTATTATTTATTTTATCCATGGAGAACTCCAAAATTGAATGCATCGTATAGAGCATCTATACGCTTAACCTGTTGATTAAGTGTATTTTGCATTATTTCGAACTGCTTTTGCATAATGTCTACCAAGCTGGACTTGATTTCGTCTAGCCCAAAATTTGTTGCAATATTTGCCTGTTGTGTTTTTGGTAACTGGGGGGTTTTAGGTTGTCCGAGTATGTCAGCGAACGATATGTTTGGGTTTGTGTAGTTTCGATACATTTGCTTGTGCTCAATATTTTCACTTTTTTTTATTTTTATTGTTGATTTCAATTTTCTAGAGAGTTCTTGTTTTTTAGGACATCCCTTGTATGACGCTGGATGGCCATAGTTTTTGCAGAGTACACAATAAATTTTTTCTCTTTCATTTAGAGTACTATTTATATTGCATTTACCCGGCTCATGCTGCTCTGCGCACTTCACACACCTGTATTCCATTTTACAGTTTGAGGCTGTATGTCCGTATCTTTGGCAACGATAGCATTGCGTTGTTCCCTCTTTCTTTAACTTTTCCCATCGTATTGTCTGATAGTTAAGATACTTGATATCCCTTAAAAGTAATGCTCGGCTTTTTGCTGATATCTGTACTAGAAAAAGTGGAAGGTTTTTTCCACTTTCTCTTGATCTTTTTGTTGAAAATCTCGATACCTTGGTGAACTCCAGGTTATTAGTTTGTAGGAGTTTTAGCTCTTGTAGAATATCTGTGGGATTTTCATATTCACTTAGTCCTTTAAGGATAAAAGTCTGAGATTTTTCATTTTTTAGGGTGTATGAATAAAAAGGTACATTTGCCTTCTCTAAGGCATCTTTTACTGCCTGGAAGTCTTTGACTGTTGAGAGCTTGATAGATAGTTTTTCCTTGTGTATTCTCTTGAGGGAGAATTTTTCAATGCCTAAAAATCCTTTAAGTAGCTTTACCATGTCTTTTGGATTTTGGTTATATACATTAATCGGAGGCAAGGGCTCCATTACATTATTTTCTTCATTTTTCTCCACGATAGTGTCTACTTTATTCAGTTTTTGCTTCTTATTAGAAGCCTGTAGTTGACCAATTATGTCATCATTTTCTTGAAGTGCTTCAAACCTGTTTTTTGAGCAGATTTCCATCTTCTCTGTCCGTGCTGTGGGATTTAAGCTTAATTGATCATGAACTTTCTCACTAATCTTCCGCCTTTGCACTAGATTTGGCTTTACTATGCGTTTATTCGTTCTTTTTTTTGAAATTATGCCACGTATTTTTTTGACATTAGTCTCATTTATGACTTGGCTCAAGCCTTCATTCATATCCTTTTTTTTTCACTTATTCACTTATACTTAGTTTTTCTAATATTCCGTTTGTTGTAAATTAAATTTGTTAACACTTTCGAATGTCAAAAATATTTCTAGGTTAGTTTGCATAACACTTGAACACCGCTTATAAACTAATGAATACCACAAATAAGTTGTTTTTTATTTGATCACCTTATTTATTTTTTATTTTTCTCTATTCTTAGTGTATTTAACTTAATTAAAACTTTTTATTCACTTAAATTAACTATTTAGAACATCACTGGATAAGAACACGTCATTACGCCATTTTGACAGTTGATCGACTGACGAGAACCGGTGCGTTCAACATGGTATGGTCGTTGGCAATTTAGCTTACAAAATAAATATTACAAATGCTGTACCTTGAATACTTTTCTGTGCATTTAATTATATTCTTGACTGGTTTTTCAGTAGGAAAAATACGCATCAAAGCAGTTTTCATATATGTAGTCCTCCGTACTCTTGATAGAAAGTGCACAAGTCAAAAATTCATCAATAGAACATGCAGAAAATGTTCATAGTAACCTTGACATACATATACAATAGCCAAAAATTTCACGCACACATGTATATATGATTGAAATAATTATGTTTTTTATATAATTAAATTGAAAAGGCTTCAAGTAGGCATAGTTTTGAGAATTTTGTTGTTTTGACACTTAGAATTTCTTAATATTTGATTGTTGCTTCTGTATTTTAAAAAAAGTGAAGAGTTAAAAGTTTACATTTATTTTCTAGTTCAATTATAATTTAAGTGTATCTATCTTGAGTGTAATTGATTTAGTGTAACTAATCTTATTTATTTAGTTGAATTAATCTAAAAATTGGCTGCTTAGAAATTCTTGGAATATATTTCAATGCCAAATTTTTGCAAGAATTCTTGAACAAGTTTTCTGGCAAAACGTAGCCAGGTCGATCCCCTTTGCTTTCGTTTTCTAACAAAATTCATTGATTTTTTGGCCATACTGGCTTCCTAATTTGGAAAGAATATTATTCGTAGCAAATTCCTCTTTTGCTTGCACAAAAGCAATTTCTTCAAGAAAGTGTCTGTCTTACTTACAAACTTAAGGCTCATTAAAAATATTGCATAAAACACTAAAATTGGAGCTACAAGAAACTGTAAATCCAACAAAGTACATTTGTGAACACAAAACATACAGGGAAAAAGAAAATACCAACGACACGCGGTGTTCCCAAGCGGTCACCCATCTAAGTACTAGCCGCGCCCGATGTTGCTTAACTTCGGTGATCGGACGAGAACCGGTGCGTTCAACATGGTATGGTCGTTGGCAATTTAGCTTACAAAATAAATATTACAAATGCTGTACCTTGAATACTTTTCTGTGCATTTAATTATATTCTTGACTGGTTTTTCAGTAGGAAAAATACGCATCAAAGCAGTTTTCATATATGTAGTCCTCCCTACTCTTGATAGAAAGTGCACAAGTCAAAAATTCATCAATAGAACATGCAGAAAATGTTCATAGTAACCTTGACATACATATACAATAGCCAAAAATTTCACGCACACATGTATATATGATTGAAATAATTATGTTTTTTATATAATTAAATTGAAAAGGCTTCAAGTAGGCATAGTTTTGAGAATTTTGTTGTTTTGACACTTAGAATTTCTTAATATTTGATTGTTGCTTCTGTATTTTAAAAAAAGTGAAGAGTTAAAAGTTTACATTTATTTTCTAGTTCAATTATAATTTAAGTGTATCTATCTTGAGTGTAATTGATTTAGTGTAACTAATCTTATTTATTTAGTTGAATTAATCTAAAAATTGGCTGCTTAGAAATTCTTGGAATATATTTCAATGCCAAATTTTTGCAAGAATTCTTGAACAAGTTTTCTGGCAAAACGTAGCCAGGTCGATCCCCTTTGCTTTCGTTTTCTAACAAAATTCATTGATTTTTTGGCCATACTGGCTTCCTAATTTGGAAAGAATATTATTCGTAGCAAATTCCTCTTTTGCTTGCACAAAAGCAATTTCTTCAAGAAAGTGTCTGTCTTACTTACAAACTTAAGGCTCATTAAAAATATTGCATAAAACACTAAAATTGGAGCTACAAGAAACTGTAAATCCAACAAAGTACATTTGTGAACACAAAACATACAGGGAAAAAGAAAATACCAACGACACGCGGTGTTCCCAAGCGGTCACCCATCTAAGTACTAGCCGCGCCCGATGTTGCTTAACTTCGGTGATCGGACGAGAACCGGTGCGTTCAACATGGTATGGTCGTTGGCAATTTAGCTTACAAAATAAATATTACAAATGCTGTACCTTGAATACTTTTCTGTGCATTTAATTATATTCTTGACTGGTTTTTCAGTAGGAAAAATACGCATCAAAGCAGTTTTCATATATGTAGTCCTCCGTACTCTTGATAGAAAGTGCACAAGTCAAAAATTCATCAATAGAACATGCAGAAAATGTTCATAGTAACCTTGACATACATATACAATAGCCAAAAATTTCACGCACACATGTATATATGATTGAAATAATTATGTTTTTTATATAATTAAATTGAAAAGGCTTCAAGTAGGCATAGTTTTGAGAATTTTGTTGTTTTGACACTTAGAATTTCTTAATATTTGATTGTTGCTTCTGTATTTTAAAAAAAGTGAAGAGTTAAAAGTTTACATTTATTTTCTAGTTCAATTATAATTTAAGTGTATCTATCTTGAGTGTAATTGATTTAGTGTAACTAATCTTATTTATTTAGTTGAATTAATCTAAAAATTGGCTGCTTAGAAATTCTTGGAATATATTTCAATGCCAAATTTTTGCAAGAATTCTTGAACAAGTTTTCTGGCAAAACGTAGCCAGGTCGATCCCCTTTGCTTTCGTTTTCTAACAAAATTCATTGATTTTTTGGCCATACTGGCTTCCTAATTTGGAAAGAATATTATTCGTAGCAAATTCCTCTTTTGCTTGCACAAAAGCAATTTCTTCAAGAAAGTGTCTGTCTTACTTACAAACTTAAGGCTCATTAAAAATATTGCATAAAACACTAAAATTGGAGCTACAAGAAACTGTAAATCCAACAAAGTACATTTGTGAACACAAAACATACAGGGAAAAAGAAAATACCAACGACACGCGGTGTTCCCAAGCGGTCACCCATCTAAGTACTAGCCGCGCCCGATGTTGCTTAACTTCGGTGATCGGACGAGAACCGGTGCGTTCAACATGGTATGGTCGTTGGCAATTTAGCTTACAAAATAAATATTACAAATGCTGTACCTTGAATACTTTTCTGTGCATTTAATTATATTCTTGACTGGTTTTTCAGTTGGAAAAATACGCATCAAAGCAGTTTTCATATATGTAGTCCTCCGTACTCTTGATAGAAAGTGCACAAGTCAAAAATTCATCAATAGAACATGCAGAAAATGTTCATAGTAACCTTGACATACATATACAATAGCCAAAAATTTCACGCACACATGTATATATGATTGAAATAATTATGTTTTTTATATAATTAAATTGAAAAGGCTTCAAGTAGGCATAGTTTTGAGAATTTTGTTGTTTTGACACTTAGAATTTCTTAATATTTGATTGTTGCTTCTGTATTTTAAAAAAAGTGAAGAGTTAAAAGTTTACATTTATTTTCTAGTTCAATTATAATTTAAGTGTATCTATCTTGAGTGTAATTGATTTAGTGTAACTAATCTTATTTATTTAGTTGAATTAATCTAAAAATTGGCTGCTTAGAAATTCTTGGAATATATTTCAATGCCAAATTTTTGCAAGAATTCTTGAACAAGTTTTCTGGCAAAACGTAGCCAGGTCGATCCCCTTTGCTTTCGTTTTCTAACAAAATTCATTGATTTTTTGGCCATACTGGCTTCCTAATTTGGAAAGAATATTATTCGTAGCAAATTCCTCTTTTGCTTGCACAAAAGCAATTTCTTCAAGAAAGTGTCTGTCTTACTTACAAACTTAAGGCTCATTAAAAATATTGCATAAAACACTAAAATTGGAGCTACAAGAAACTGTAAATCCAACAAAGTACATTTGTGAACACAAAACATACAGGGAAAAAGAAAATACCAACGACACGCGGTGTTCCCAAGCGGTCACCCATCTAACATAAGTACTAGCCGCGCCCGATGTTGCTTAACTTCGGTGATCGGACGAGAACCGGTGCGTTCAACATGGTATGGTCGTTGGCAATTTAGCTTACAAAATAAATATTACAAATGCTGTACCTTGAATACTTTTCTGTGCATTTAATTATATTCTTGACTGGTTTTTCAGTAGGAAAAATACGCATCAAAGCAGTTTTCATATATGTAGTCCTCCCTACTCTTGATAGAAAGTGCACAAGTCAAAAATTCATCAATAGAACATGCAGAAAATGTTCATAGTAACCTTGACATACATATACAATAGCCAAAAATTTCACGCACACATGTATATATGATTGAAATAATTATGTTTTTTATATAATTAAATTGAAAAGGCTTCAAGTAGGCATAGTTTTGAGAATTTTGTTGTTTTGACACTTAGAATTTCTTAATATTTGATTGTTGCTTCTGTATTTTAAAAAAAGTGAAGAGTTAAAAGTTTACATTTATTTTCTAGTTCAATTATAATTTAAGTGTATCTATCTTGAGTGTAATTGATTTAGTGTAACTAATCTTATTTATTTAGTTGAATTAATCTAAAAATTGGCTGCTTAGAAATTCTTGGAATATATTTCAATGCCAAATTTTTGCAAGAATTCTTGAACAAGTTTTCTGGCAAAACGTAGCCAGGTCGATCCCCTTTGCTTTCGTTTTCTAACAAAATTCATTGATTTTTTGGCTATACTGGCTTCCTAATTTGGAAAGAATATTATTCGTAGCAAATTCCTCTTTTGCTTGCACAAAAGCAATTTCTTCAAGAAAGTGTCTGTCTTACTTACAAACTTAAGGCTCATTAAAAATATTGCATAAAACACTAAAATTGGAGCTACAAGAAACTGTAAATCCAACAAAGTACATTTGTGAACACAAAACATACAGGGAAAAAGAAAATACCAACGACACGCGGTGTTCCCAAGCGGTCACCCATCTAAGTACTAGCCGCGCCCGATGTTGCTTAACTTCGGTGATCGGACGAGAACCGGTGCGTTCAACATGGTATGGTCGTTGGCAATTTAGCTTACAAAATAAATATTACAAATGCTGTACCTTGAATACTTTTCTGTGCATTTAATTATATTCTTGACTGGTTTTTCAGTTGGAAAAATACGCATCAAAGCAGTTTTCATATATGTAGTCCTCCGTACTCTTGATAGAAAGTGCACAAGTCAAAAATTCATCAATAGAACATGCAGAAAATGTTCATAGTAACCTTGACATACATATACAATAGCCAAAAATTTCACGCACACATGTATATATGATTGAAATAATTATGTTTTTTATATAATTAAATTGAAAAGGCTTCAAGTAGGCATAGTTTTGAGAATTTTGTTGTTTTGACACTTAGAATTTCTTAATATTTGATTGTTGCTTCTGTATTTTAAAAAAAGTGAAGAGTTAAAAGTTTACATTTATTTTCTAGTTCAATTATAATTTAAGTGTATCTATCTTGAGTGTAATTGATTTAGTGTAACTAATCTTATTTATTTAGTTGAATTAATCTAAAAATTGGCTGCTTAGAAATTCTTGGAATATATTTCAATGCCAAATTTTTGCAAGAATTCTTGAACAAGTTTTCTGGCAAAACGTAGCCAGGTCGATCCCCTTTGCTTTCGTTTTCTAACAAAATTCATTGATTTTTTGGCCATACTGGCTTCCTAATTTGGAAAGAATATTATTCGTAGCAAATTCCTCTTTTGCTTGCACAAAAGCAATTTCTTCAAGAAAGTGTCTGTCTTACTTACAAACTTAAGGCTCATTAAAAATATTGCATAAAACACTAAAATTGGAGCTACAAGAAACTGTAAATCCAACAAAGTACATTTGTGAACACAAAACATACAGGGAAAAAGAAAATACCAACGACACGCGGTGTTCCCAAGCGGTCACCCATCTAAGTACTAGCCGCGCCCGATGTTGCTTAACTGCGGTGATCGGACGAGAACCGGTGCGTTCAACATGGTATGGTCGTTGGCAACTTAGCTTACAAAATAAATATTACAAATGCTGTACCTTGAATACTTTTCTGTGCATTTAATTATATTCTTGACTGGTTTTTCAGTTGGAAAAATACGCATCAAAGCAGTTTTCATATATGTAGTCCTCCGTACTCTTGATAGAAAGTGCACAAGTCAAAAATTCATCAATAGAACATGCAGAAAATGTTCATAGTAACCTTGACATACATATACAATAGCCAAAAATTTCACGCACACATGTATATATGATTGAAATAATTATGTTTTTTATATAATTAAATTGAAAAGGCTTCAAGTAGGCATAGTTTTGAGAATTTTGTTGTTTTGACACTTAGAATTTCTTAATATTTGATTGTTGCTTCTGTATTTTAAAAAAAGTGAAGAGTTAAAAGTTTACATTTATTTTCTAGTTCAATTATAATTTAAGTGTATCTATCTTGAGTGTAATTGATTTAGTGTAACTAATCTTATTTATTTAGTTGAATTAATCTAAAAATTGGCTGCTTAGAAATTCTTGGAATATATTTCAATGCCAAATTTTTGCAAGAATTCTTGAACAAGTTTTCTGGCAAAACGTAGCCAGGTCGATCCCCTTTGCTTTCGTTTTCTAACAAAATTCATTGATTTTTTGGCCATACTGGCTTCCTAATTTGGAAAGAATATTATTCGTAGCAAATTCCTCTTTTGCTTGCACAAAAGCAATTTCTTCAAGAAAGTGTCTGTCTTACTTACAAACTTAAGGCTCATTAAAAATATTGCATAAAACACTAAAATTGGAGCTACAAGAAACTGTAAATCCAACAAAGTACATTTGTGAACACAAAACATACAGGGAAAAAGAAAATACCAACGACACGCGGTGTTCCCAAGCGGTCACCCATCTAAGTACTAGCCGCGCCCGATGTTGCTTAACTTCGGTGATCGGACGAGAACCGGTGCGTTCAACATGGTATGGTCGTTGGCAATTTAGCTTACAAAATAAATATTACAAATGCTGTACCTTGAATACTTTTCTGTGCATTTAATTATATTCTTGACTGGTTTTTCAGTTGGAAAAATACGCATCAAAGCAGTTTTCATATATGTAGTCCTCCGTACTCTTGATAGAAAGTGCACAAGTCAAAAATTCATCAATAGAACATGCAGAAAATGTTCATAGTAACCTTGACATACATATACAATAGCCAAAAATTTCACGCACACATGTATATATGATTGAAATAATTATGTTTTTTATATAATTAAATTGAAAAGGCTTCAAGTAGGCATAGTTTTGAGAATTTTGTTGTTTTGACACTTAGAATTTCTTAATATTTGATTGTTGCTTCTGTATTTTAAAAAAAGTGAAGAGTTAAAAGTTTACATTTATTTTCTAGTTCAATTATAATTTAAGTGTATCTATCTTGAGTGTAATTGATTTAGTGTAACTAATCTTATTTATTTAGTTGAATTAATCTAAAAATTGGCTGCTTAGAAATTCTTGGAATATATTTCAATGTCAAATTTTTGCAAGAATTCTTGAACAAGTTTTCTGGCAAAACGTAGCCAGGTCGATCCCCTTTGCTTTCGTTTTCTAACAAAATTCATTGATTTTTTGGCCATACTGGCTTCCTAATTTGGAAAGAATATTATTCGTAGCAAATTCCTCTTTTGCTTGCACAAAAGCAATTTCTTCAAGAAAGTGTCTGTCTTACTTACAAACTTAAGGCTCATTAAAAATATTGCATAAAACACTAAAATTGGAGCTACAAGAAACTGTAAATCCAACAAAGTACATTTGTGAACACAAAACATACAGGGAAAAAGAAAATACCAACGACACGCGGTGTTCCCAAGCGGTCACCCATCTAAGTACTAGCCGCGCCCGATGTTGCTTAACTTCGGTGATCGGACGAGAACCGGTGCTTTTTGCTTTGAAAATGTTTATTTCTTGATTTAATATTGTTACAAGTCTTGTTATCCTAATAAACAAAGGATATCAATTTCTTATCATCTAACTTAATGACCCTAAGGCTCTCTAAGTTCCATTTCTGCCTAATACTAATTTTTACAATTTGTCTTTGTCGTTCTTTTACATTACAGGATCTCTTTACTTAATAATCCCGTGCGAGATAGCCAAAAAAAAAAAAAAAAAAAAAACTATACTAAACTTAACCTACTTACGATAAAAAAAAAGAAAAAAAAACATTAAATAAAATAAAATAAAATAAGAGAAATAATCACTTATGATTAGTCTTCGTCTTCATCAAGCCACCAGTATTGTATCGTTCTTTTGTCATCTTTTCTATCCTTTTTGGGGATGTCTTCACTGTAACACCAAGATTCTTCATTTGTTGTATGTAAAATATCGTTGTTAAAGGATTTCTGGTTCGGTCTTCTCTTCCAATGGTATATGATTGGAATGTTATTTTGATTTTGAATATACCCTTTTCTATCCAGATACAGAAATGATTCTGGCGGTAAATGGCCTGTTGATGTTGCAGTTTTGAAATAACTTTCATTTGGGAAGAATGGCCCTGATATCATATTATTTTCCGTTGTTGCTGCTGACCTTAAAACGTGATTTCTAATCAGCCTCAATATGAAAATGTCGATTCTGCTTATATCTGCTTTTTCGTATAAAGTTTTATTGGACACGTTATACTTGAATTCATTGTTGACTTTTTTATAGAGCCCTGTGCATGCCCTTATGCATTTCCTTTCAAATATTCGAATCTTTTCCATTACTGATGCTGATATGTTAAACCAAATCGGGCATCCGTACGTAATTATCGGTCTAATTAGGGTTTTATAGCAGCATATTTTAGTTCTCTCATCAAGATGTTTTGCTCGAAATAATCTGTTAAGCATCATAAATGCATTTCTTGCGGTTTCTAATTTTGCCTTGATATGCTCATTGTAGTAGAGATATTGGTCGAGTACAACGCCTAAATATCGTACTGCTGTTTTTTGTTTAATTTCGATGCCATTGTGGTTTATTTTAAAGTTTTTCCATTCTCTTTTATTTTCTCTGCTAGATTGACTTAGGGCCCTTCGAAATACTATCGTTTCGCATTTGTTTGTGTTGATCTTCAGTTTCCATATGTTACAGTAGTTATTGATTCGGTTGAAAGTAGTTTGAAGTTTTTCCTTGGCTGCTGCAATTTTCTTGTCAGCTTCGTATATTATTATATCATCTGCAAAGGCAACAGCTCCTTTGGTTGCTTGGATTATGTCACTTATATATAGCGAGAATAGTATCGGTGCATTAATTGTTCCTTGTTGCAGCCCGTTTTTTATGATATATTCTTTTTGACTTGTATCTTCTCCATCAGTAATGATGAAAGTTCTTCCTCTGACCATTTCGTTGATCATCCTTACTAGATTGCGAGGAAATTTGAATCTTTTTTCGAGTTTGTAAATGAGACCATCGATCCACACTGTATCAAATGCCTTTTCCATATCGATTAGACATGCCCCTGTGCATTTTTTATCATTCAGGTTCCAGCATATATCTGATGTGAGCTTTGTGATGGCGTGGATCGTTGAATGGTACTTCCTGAATCCAAACTGTGTGTTTGGTAGTAAATTATTTTCCTCACATTGTTTTTGTATAGTTCTGTTTATAATAATTTCGAATACTTTTCCAAGATTTGGTAATAAACTGATTGGTCTATAGTTTCCGAGATCATTTTCATTTTTGTTTTTCTTTTTGACTGGAAAGACTTTTGCTATTTTCCATGCTTTTGGGAAGTAGTTATTGTTAAGGGCGTTGTTGAAGATTGTACCATACTGTCTAATAATAGAGTTTGGCAATCTTCTGAGAATAAAGTTGGGTATCTCGTCTACTCCTGAAGATTTTTTATTATTTAGCTGCTTAAAGATGCTGCACAGTTCTTGATGTGTTATGAAGTAGTCTTTTGCCTCTTTAGAGTTAATTTCATTTGCTGGACAGCTAGGTGTGAATGTGATTTCTGTGATTTTATTTATTCTTCTGGTTTGAATTTCATTCGTCAGCTTATTCATTTCTATGTTTATTTTTTTGTCGAGGTTTTTTATTCCTCGGATCTTGGACTCTGAGTGTATGCTTTCAAAATGAGCTCCTAAGGCATTAAGCTTTGCATTCTTGTCCTTAATATAAATTTTTTGTCCGGATTTGTGTAGTAGATCATCTGATATTCCTGCGTTTAGAATTATTTCTGCTGATCTTTCCTGTATTTCAAGATCTCCTATTTCACTTCTACCTTTTTTCCTGAATATGTTATTGATCATTGGAAACATGTCCTTGCTTGGCTTAATACTCTCTATTTTCGACGTCCAATACTGGTTTACGGCGATTCGAAAATTATCTTTGATAATTTTTTTTATATGTTTTAATTCTGACTTCCATTGCTTAGCCTGTGGATTTTGCATGTCCTCGAAATTCCTGTAGGCTGTTTTAATCTTTGAGAGTATAATACTTTTTGCCCTTTGTAGTACTTTAATACGTTCTGTTAAGTAGCATTCCATAGTGTTTGTGGATTTTCGTTTTGGAACTGCTTTCTGACGAGAACCGGTGCGTTCAACATGGTATGGTCGTTGGCAATTTAGCTTACAAAATAAATATTACAAATGCTGTACCTTGAATACTTTTCTGTGCATTTAATTATATTCTTGACTGGTTTTTCAGTAGGAAAAATACGCATCAAAACAGTTTTCATATATGTAGTCCTCCCTACTCTTGATAGAAAGTGCACAAGTCAAAAATTCATCAATAGAACATGCAGAAAATGTTCATAGTAACCTTGACATACATATACAATAGCCAAAAATTTCACGCACACATGTATATATGATTGAAATGATTATGTTTTTTATATGATTAAATTGAAAAGGCTTCAGGTAGGCATAGTTTTGAGAATTTTGTTGTTTTGACACTTAGAATTTCTTAATATTTGATTGTTGCTTCTGTATTTTAAAAAAAGTGAAGAGTTAAAAGTTTACATTTATTTTCTAGTTCAATTATAATTTAAGTGTATCTATCTTGAGTGTAATTGATTTAGTGTAACTAATCTTATTTATTTAGTTGAATTAATCTAAAAATTGGCTGCTTAGAAATTCTTGGAATATATTTCAATGCCAAATTTTTGCAAGAATTCTTGAACAAGTTTTCTGGCAAAACGTAGCCAGGTCGATCCCCTTTGCTTTCGTTTTCTAACAAAATTCATTGATTTTTTGGCCATACTGGCTTCCTAATTTGGAAAGAATATTATTCGTAGCAAATTCCTCTTTTGCTTGCACAAAAGCAATTTCTTCAAGAAAGTGTCTGTCTTACTTACAAACTTAAGGCTCATTAAAAATATTGCATAAAACACTAAAATTGGAGCTACAAGAAACTGTAAATCCAACAAAGTACATTTGTGAACACAAAACATACAGGGAAAAAGAAAATACCAACGACACGCGGTGTTCCCAAGCGGTCACCCATCTAAGTACTAGCCGCGCCCGATGTTGCTTAACTTCGGTGATCGGACGAGAACCGGTGCTTTTTGCTTTGAAAATGTTTATTTCTTGATTTAATATTGTTACAAGTCTTGTTATCCTAATAAACAAAGGATATCAATTTCTTATCATCTAACTTAATGACCCTAAGGCTCTCTAAGTTCCATTTCTGCCTAATACTAATTTTTACAATTTGTCTTTGTCGTTCTTTTACATTACAGGATCTCTTTACTTAATAATCCCGTGCGAGATAGCCAAAAAAAAAAAAAAAAAAAAAAACTATACTAAACTTAACCTACTTACGATAAAAAAAAAGAAAAAAAAACATTAAATAAAATAAAATAAAATAAGAGAAATAATCACTTATGATTAGTCTTCGTCTTCATCAAGCCACCAGTATTGTATCGTTCTTTTGTCATCTTTTCTATCCTTTTTGGGGATGTCTTCACTGTAACACCAAGATTCTTCATTTGTTGTATGTAAAATATCGTTGTTAAAGGATTTCTGGTTCGGTCTTCTCTTCCAATGGTATATGATTGGAATGTTATTTTGATTTTGAATATACCCTTTTCTATCCAGATACAGAAATGATTCTGGCGGTAAATGGCCTGTTGATGTTGCAGTTTTGAAATAACTTTCATTTGGGAAGAATGGCCCTGATATCATATTATTTTCCGTTGTTGCTGCTGACCTTAAAACGTGATTTCTAATCAGCCTCAATATGAAAATGTCGATTCTGCTTATATCTGCTTTTTCGTATAAAGTTTTATTGGACACGTTATACTTGAATTCATTGTTGACTTTTTTATAGAGCCCTGTGCATGCCCTTATGCATTTCCTTTCAAATATTCGAATCTTTTCCATTACTGATGCTGATATGTTAAACCAAATCGGGCATCCGTACGTAATTATCGGTCTAATTAGGGTTTTATAGCAGCATATTTTAGTTCTCTCATCAAGATGTTTTGCTCGAAATAATCTGTTAAGCATCATAAATGCATTTCTTGCGGTTTCTAATTTTGCCTTGATATGCTCATTGTAGTAGAGATATTGGTCGAGTACAACGCCTAAATATCGTACTGCTGTTTTTTGTTTAATTTCGATGCCATTGTGGTTTATTTTAAAGTTTTTCCATTCTCTTTTATTTTCTCTGCTAGATTGACTTAGGGCCCTTCGAAATACTATCGTTTCGCATTTGTTTGTGTTGATCTTCAGTTTCCATATGTTACAGTAGTTATTGATTCGGTTGAAAGTAGTTTGAAGTTTTTCCTTGGCTGCTGCAATTTTCTTGTCAGCTTCGTATATTATTATATCATCTGCAAAGGCAACAGCTCCTTTGGTTGCTTGGATTATGTTACTTATATATAGCGAGAATAGTATCGGTGCATTAATTGTTCCTTGTTGCAGCCCGTTTTTTATTATATATTCTTTTTGACTTGTATCTTCTCCATCAGTAATGATGAAAGTTCTTCCTCTGACCATTTCGTTGATCATCCTTACTAGATTGCGAGGAAATTTGAATCTTTTTTCGAGTTTGTAAATGAGACCATCGATCCACACTGTATCAAATGCCTTTTCCATATCGATTAGACATGCCCCTGTGCATTTTTTATCATTCAGGTTCCAGCATATATCTGATGTGAGCTTTGTGATGGCGTGGATCGTTGAATGGTACTTCCTGAATCCAAACTGTGTGTTTGGTAGTAAATTATTTTCCTCACATTGTTTTTGTATAGTTCTGTTTATAATAATTTCGAATACTTTTCCAAGATTTGGTAATAAACTGATTGGTCTATAGTTTCCGAGATCATTTTCATTTTTGTTTTTCTTTTTGACTGGAAAGACTTTTGCTATTTTCCATGCTTTTGGGAAGTAGTTATTGTTAAGGGCGTTGTTGAAGATTGTACCATACTGTCTAATAATAGAGTTTGGCAATCTTCTGAGAATAAAGTTGGGTATCTCGTCTACTCCTGAAGATTTTTTATTATTTAGCTGCTTAAAGATGCTGCACAGTTCTTGATGTGTTATGAAGTAGTCTTTTGCCTCTTTAGAGTTAATTTCATTTGCTGGACAGCTAGGTGTGAATGTGATTTCTGTGATTTTATTTATTCTTCTGGTTTGAATTTCATTCGTCAGCTTATTCATTTCTATGTTTATTTTTTTGTCGAGGTTTTTTATTCCTCGGATCTTGGACTCTGAGTGTATGCTTTCAAAATGAGCTCCTAAGGCATTAAGCTTTGCATTCTTGTCCTTAATATAAATTTTTTGTCCGGATTTGTGTAGTAGATCATCTGATATTCCTGCGTTTAGAATTATTTCTGCTGATCTTTCCTGTATTTCAAGATCTCCTATTTCACTTCTACCTTTTTTCCTGAATATGTTATTGATCATTGGAAACATGTCCTTGCTTGGCTTAATACTCTCTATTTTCGACGTCCAATACTGGTTTACGGCGATTCGAAAATTATCTTTGATAATTTTTTTTATATGTTTTAATTCTGACTTCCATTGCTTAGCCTGTGGATTTTGCATGTCCTCGAAATTCCTGTAGGCTGTTTTAATCTTTGAGAGTATAATACTTTTTGCCCTTTGTAGTACTTTAATACGTTCTGTTAAGTAGCATTCCATAGTGTTTGTGGATTTTCGTTTTGGAACTGCTTTCTTGATTGCTGCTATTATTATATCTCTCAGCTGACATATACCATTATCGATTTCTTCGTTCGAGAGATTTTTTCCTGCACTTGGATATTTTGAGCTTTTTTGTAATTCTTTTATTTTTCGGTTAACTGTTTTCTTGAACAACTGTTCATTAATTAGATTGTATAATAGCTTAGGAGACTTTTCTTCCATCATTAGTGTTATGGTATGTTCATTTTTAAGGGAAACTTTTATTTTTAGGCCAAAGTGATCGCTATCATATGGGATAGTTCTTAGTTTTTTTTCTTGATTTAGTTCGAATTTCAATCGGGCATCTGCTAAACATATATCTAGATATGAGTTGCTTTCCGGAAATGTTGGTATGTTAGAGCTGTAAAGTTGCAACTTATATTCAACTTGTTTTTCCTCTATCCAATGCTTTAGGAAAGTTCCCCGTGTGTTGTTTACTTTGTTTTTCCATTGCATATGTTTGGCGTTAATATCTCCGGCCATAATATAATAGATATCGTCGGAGAATAATTTTAATTCATGGAACATTGTCTGAAACTCATCGTTGAAGTCCTGTCTGCCCTGTAATTCTTTTGGTGCATAAATGGAGCCCAATATGATTTTTTTGTTTTCTTCTAAGCTTAATTCTATCACGGTTGCTTCTAGGCATCTAAATTTTTCTATTCTTGGTGATTTGATGATTTTGAAGCTGTATGGTTTTTTCAACAACACAGCTGTTCCTCCTCCTTGTTTGGAGTTTGGTCTGTCTCTACGAACCATGTTGTACTCTTTAAACTCCATTTTGTGATGTTTATTAATTTTTGTTTCGCTTAAAAATACTATATCTGGATTGTATGTATTTAATGTTTTTAAAAGATTTGCTCTCCTGGCATTAGTTATTATTGAATTAACATTTATTGATAAAGCCGTGAGGCTTTTTATTTTTATTTTACATTTTTTATTATTTATTTTATCCATGGAGAACTCCAAAATTGAATGCATCGTATAGAGCATCTATACGCTTAACCTGTTGATTAAGTATATTTTGCATTATTTCGAACTGCTTTTGCATAATGTCTACCAAGCTGGACTTGATTTCGTCTAGCCCAAAATTTGTTGCAATATTTGCCTGTTGTGTTTTTGGTAACTGGGGGGTTTTAGGTTGTCCGAGTATGTCAGCGAACGATATGTTTGGGTTTGTGTAGTTTCGATACATTTGCTTGTGCTCAATATTTTCACTTTTTTTTATTTTTATTGTTGATTTCAATTTTCTAGAGAGTTCTTGTTTTTTAGGACATCCCTTGTATGACGCTGGATGGCCATAGTTTTTGCAGAGTACACAATAAATTTTTTCTCTTTCATTTAGAGTACTATTTATATTGCATTTACCCGGCTCATGCTGCTCTGCGCACTTCACACACCTGTATTCCATTTTACAGTTTGAGGCTGTATGTCCGTATCTTTGGCAACGATAGCATTGCGTTGTTCCCTCTTTCTTTAACTTTTCCCATCGTATTGTCTGATAGTTAAGATACTTGATATCCCTTAAAAGTAATGCTCGGCTTTTTGCTGATATCTGTACTAGAAAAAGTGGAAGGTTTTTTCCACTTTCTCTTGATCTTTTTGTTGAAAATCTCGATACCTTGGTGAACTCCAGGTTATTAGTTTGTAGGAGTTTTAGCTCTTGTAGAATATCTGTGGGATTTTCATATTCACTTAGTCCTTTAAGGATAAAAGTCTGAGATTTTTCATTTTTTAGGGTGTATGAATAAAAAGGTACATTTGCCTTCTCTAAGGCATCTTTTGCTGCCTGGAAGTCTTTGACTGTTGAGAGCTTGATAGATAGTTTTTCCTTATGTATTCTCTTGAGGGAGAATTTTTCAATGCCTAAAAATCCTTTAAGTAGCTTTACCATGTCTTTTGGATTTTGGTTATATACATTAATCGGAGGCAAGGGCTCCATTACATTATTTTCTTCATTTTTCTCCACGATAGTGTCTACTTTATTCAGTTTTTGCTTCTTATTAGAAGCCTGTAGTTGACCAATTATGTCATCATTTTCTTGCAGTGCTTCAAACCTGTTTTTTGAGCAGATTTCCATCTTCTCTGTCCGTGCTGTGGGATTTAAGCTTAATTGATCATGAACTTTCTCACTAATCTTCCGCCTTTGCACTAAATTTGGCTTTACTATGCGTTTATTCGTTCTTTTTTTTGAAATTATGCCACGTATTTTTTTGACATTAGTCTCATTTATGACTTGGCTCAAGCCTTCATTCATATCCTTTTTTTTTCACTTATTCACTTATACTTAGTTTTTCTAATATTCCTTTTGTTGTAAATTAAATTTGTTAACACTTTCGAATGTCAAAAATATTTCTAGGTTAGTTTGCATAACACTTGAACACCGCTTATAAACTAATGAATACCACAAATAAGTTGTTTTTTATTTGATCACCTTATTTATTTTTTATTTTTCTCTATTCTTAGTGTATTTAACTTAATTAAAACTTTTTATTCACTTAAATTAACTATTTAGAATATCACTGGATAAGAACACGTCAATACGCCATTTTGACAGTGACGAGAACGACGAGAACCGGTGCGTTCAACATGGTATGGTCGTTGGCAATTTAGCTTACAAAATAAATATTACAAATGCTGTACCTTGAATACTTTTCTGTGCATTTAATTATATTCTTGACTGGTTTTTCAGTAGGAAAAATACGCATCAAAGCAGTTTTCATATATGTAGTCCTCCGTACTCTTGATAGAAAGTGCACAAGTCAAAAATTCATCAATAGAACATGCAGAAAATGTTCATAGTAACCTTGACATACATATACAATAGCCAAAAATTTCACGCACACATGTATATATGATTGAAATAATTATGTTTTTTATATAATTAAATTGAAAAGGCTTCAAGTAGGCATAGTTTTGAGAATTTTGTTGTTTTGACACTTAGAATTTCTTAATATTTGATTGTTGCTTCTGTATTTTAAAAAAAGTGAAGAGTTAAAAGTTTACATTTATTTTCTAGTTCAATTATAATTTAAGTGTATCTATCTTGAGTGTAATTGATTTAGTGTAACTAATCTTATTTATTTAGTTGAATTAATCTAAAAATTGGCTGCTTAGAAATTCTTGGAATATATTTCAATGCCAAATTTTTGCAAGAATTCTTGAACAAGTTTTCTGGCAAAACGTAGCCAGGTCGATCCCCTTTGCTTTCGTTTTCTAACAAAATTCATTGATTTTTTGGCCATACTGGCTTCCTAATTTGGAAAGAATATTATTCGTAGCAAATTCCTCTTTTGCTTGCACAAAAGCAATTTCTTCAAGAAAGTGTCTGTCTTACTTACAAACTTAAGGCTCATTAAAAATATTGCATAAAACACTAAAATTGGAGCTACAAGAAACTGTAAATCCAACAAAGTACATTTGTGAACACAAAACATACAGGGAAAAAGAAAATACCAACGACACGCGGTGTTCCCAAGCGGTCACCCATCTAAGTACTAGCCGCGCCCGATGTTGCTTAACTTCGGTGATCGGACGAGAACCGGTGCGTTCAACATGGTATGGTCGTTGGCAATTTAGCTTACAAAATAAATATTACAAATGCTGTACCTTGAATACTTTTCTGTGCATTTAATTATATTCTTGACTGGTTTTTCAGTAGGAAAAATACGCATCAGAGCAGTTTTCATATATGTAGTCCTCCGTACTCTTGATAGAAAGTGCACAAGTCAAAAATTCATCAATAGAACATGCAGAAAATGTTCATAGTAACCTTGACATACATATACAATAGCCAAAAATTTCACGCACACATGTATATATGATTGAAATAATTATGTTTTTTATATAATTAAATTGAAAAGGCTTCAAGTAGGCATAGTTTTGAGAATTTTGTTGTTTTGACACTTAGAATTTCTTAATATTTGATTGTTGCTTCTGTATTTTAAAAAAAGTGAAGAGTTAAAAGTTTACATTTATTTTCTAGTTCAATTATAATTTAAGTGTATCTATCTTGAGTGTAATTGATTTAGTGTAACTAATCTTATTTATTTAGTTGAATTAATCTAAAAATTGGCTGCTTAGAAATTCTTGGAATATATTTCAATGCCAAATTTTTGCAAGAATTCTTGAACAAGTTTTCTGGCAAAACGTAGCCAGGTCGATCCCCTTTGCTTTCGTTTTCTAACAAAATTCATTGATTTTTTGGCCATACTGGCTTCCTAATTTGGAAAGAATATTATTCGTAGCAAATTCCTCTTTTGCTTGCACAAAAGCAATTTCTTCAAGAAAGTGTCTGTCTTACTTACAAACTTAAGGCTCATTAAAAATATTGCATAAAACACTAAAATTGGAGCTACAAGAAACTGTAAATCCAACAAAGTACATTTGTGAACACAAAACATACAGGGAAAAAGAAAATACCAACGACACGCGGTGTTCCCAAGCGGTCACCCATCTAAGTACTAGCCGCGCCCGATGTTGCTTAACTTCGGTGATCGGACGAGAACCGGTGCGTTCAACATGGTATGGTCGTTGGCAATTTAGCTTACAAAATAAATATTACAAATGCTGTACCTTGAATACTTTTCTGTGCATTTAATTATATTCTTGACTGGTTTTTCAGTAGGAAAAATACGCATCAGAGCAGTTTTCATATATGTAGTCCTCCGTACTCTTGATAGAAAGTGCACAAGTCAAAAATTCATCAATAGAACATGCAGAAAATGTTCATAGTAACCTTGACATACATATACAATAGCCAAAAATTTCACGCACACATGTATATATGATTGAAATAATTATGTTTTTTATATAATTAAATTGAAAAGGCTTCAAGTAGGCATAGTTTTGAGAATTTTGTTGTTTTGACACTTAGAATTTCTTAATATTTGATTGTTGCTTCTGTATTTTAAAAAAAGTGAAGAGTTAAAAGTTTACATTTATTTTCTAGTTCAATTATAATTTAAGTGTATCTATCTTGAGTGTAATTGATTTAGTGTAACTAATCTTATTTATTTAGTTGAATTAATCTAAAAATTGGCTGCTTAGAAATTCTTGGAATATATTTCAATGCCAAATTTTTGCAAGAATTCTTGAACAAGTTTTCTGGCAAAACGTAGCCAGGTCGATCCCCTTTGCTTTCGTTTTCTAACAAAATTCATTGATTTTTTGGCCATACTGGCTTCCTAATTTGGAAAGAATATTATTCGTAGCAAATTCCTCTTTTGCTTGCACAAAAGCAATTTCTTCAAGAAAGTGTCTGTCTTACTTACAAACTTAAGGCTCATTAAAAATATTGCATAAAACACTAAAATTGGAGCTACAAGAAACTGTAAATCCAACAAAGTACATTTGTGAACACAAAACATACAGGGAAAAAGAAAATACCAACGACACGCGGTGTTCCCAAGCGGTCACCCATCTAAGTACTAGCCGCGCCCGATGTTGCTTAACTTCGGTGATCGGACGAGAACCGGTGCTTTTTGCTTTGCTTTGAAAATGTTTATTTGTTGATTTAATATTGTTACAAGTCTTGTTATCCTAATAAACAAAGGATATCAATTTCTTATCATCTAACTTAATGACCCTAAGGCTCTCTAAGTTCCATTTCTGCTTAATACTAATTTTTACAATTTGTCTTTGTCGTTCTTTTACATTACAGGATCTCTTTACTTAATAATCCCGTGCGAGATAGCCAAAAAAAAAAAAAAAACTATACAAAACTTAACCTACTTACGATAAAAAAAAAGAAAAAAAACATTAAATAAAATAAAATAAAATAAGAGAAATAATCACTTATGATTAATCTTCGTCTTCATCAAGCCACCAGTATTGTATCGTTCTTTTGTCATCTTTTCTATCCTTTTTGGGGATGTCTTCACTGTAACACCAAGATTCTTCATTTGTTGTATGTAAAATATCGTTGTTAAAGGATTTCTGGTTCGATCTTCTCTTCCAATGGTATATGATTGGAATGTTATTTTGATTTTGAATATACCCTTTTCTATCCAGATACAGAAATGATTCTGGCGGTAAATGGCCTGTTGATGTTGCAGTTTTGAAATAACTTTCATTTGGGAAGAATGGCCCTGATATCATATTATTTTCCGTTGTTGCTGCTGACCTTAAAACGTGATTTCTAATCAGCCTCAATATGAAAATGTCGATTCTACTTATATCTGCTTTTTCGTATAAAGTTTTATTGGACACGTTATACTTGAATTCATTGTTGACTTTTTTATAGAGCCCTGTGCATGCCCTTATGCATTTCCTTTCAAATATTCGAATCTTTTCCATTACTGATGCTGATATGTTAAACCAAATCGGGCATCCGTACGTAATTATCGGTCTAATTAGGGTTTTATAGCAGCATATTTTAGTTCTCTCATCAATATGTTTTGCTCGAAATAATCTGTTAAGCATCATAAATGCATTTCTTGCGGTTTCTAATTTTGCCTTGATATGCTCATTGTAGTAGAGATATTGGTCGAGTACAACGCCTAAATATCGTACTGCTGTTTTTTGTTTAATTTCGATGCCATTGTGGTTTATTTTAAAGTTTTTCCATTCTCTTTTATTTTCTCTGCTAGATTGACTTAGGGCCCTTCGAAATACTATCGTTTCGCATTTGTTTGTGTTGATCTTCAGTTTCCATATGTTACAGTAGTTATTGATTCGGTTGAAAGTAGTTTGAAGTTTTTCCTTGGCTGCTGCAATTTTCTTGTCAGCTTCGTATATTATTATATCATCTGCAAAGGCAACAGCTCCTTTGGTTGCTTGGATTATGTCACTTATATATAGCGAGAATAGTATCGGTGCATTAATTGTTCCTTGTTGCAGCCCGTTTTTTATGATATATTCTTTTTGACTTGTATCTTCTCCATCAGTAATGATGAAAGTTCTTCCTCTGACCATTTCGTTGATCATCCTTACTAGATTGCGAGGAAATTTGAATCTTTTTTCGAGAACCGGTGCGTTCAACATGGTATGGTCGTTGGCAATTTAGCTTACAAAATAAATATTACAAATGCTGTACCTTGAATACTTTTCTGTGCATTTAATTATATTCTTGACTGGTTTTTCAGTAGGAAAAATACGCATCAAAGCAGTTTTCATATATGTAGTCCTCCGTACTCTTGATAGAAAGTGCACAGGTCAAAAATTCATCAATAGAACATGCAGAAAATGTTCATAGTAACCTTGACATACATATACAATAGCCAAAAATTTCACGCACACATGTATATATGATTGAAATAATTATGTTTTTTATATAATTAAATTGAAAAGGCTTCAAGTAGGCATAGTTTTGAGAATTTTGTTGTTTTGACACTTAGAATTTCTTAATATTTGATTGTTGCTTCTGTATTTTAAAAAAAGTGAAGAGTTAAAAGTTTACATTTATTTTCTAGTTCAATTATAATTTAAGTGTATCTATCTTGAGTGTAATTGATTTAGTGTAACTAATCTTATTTATTTAGTTGAATTAATCTAAAAATTGGCTGCTTAGAAATTCTTGGAATATATTTCAATGCCAAATTTTTGCAAGAATTCTTGAACAAGTTTTCTGGCAAAACGTAGCCAGGTCGATCCCCTTTGCTTTCGTTTTCTAACAAAATTCATTGATTTTTTGGCCATACTGGCTTCCTAATTTGGAAAGAATATTATTCGTAGCAAATTCCTCTTTTGCTTGCACAAAAGCAATTTCTTCAAGAAAGTGTCTGTCTTACTTACAAACTTAAGGCTCATTAAAAATATTGCATAAAACACTAAAATTGGAGCTACAAGAAACTGTAAATCCAACAAAGTACATTTGTGAACACAAAACATACAGGGAAAAAGAAAATACCAACGACACGCGGTGTTCCCAAGCGGTCACCCATCTAAGTACTAGCCGCGCCCGATGTTGCTTAACTTCGGTGATCGGACGAGAACCGGTGCGTTCAACATGGTAGTAGGGAAATCACACATCAGTGAGTTACTCCTCGAGGAATTCCTGCGTGCTCTATAAATGTAAATCTCATAAGTGAAAAATTCACAGAAAGATCATGCAGAAAGTTGCCGTCATAGCTACTTTTTCATGCAGAAAGTAGCTATAGTTGTTTTTAAATGTAAAACAACAACAATTTCACACACACTTAAATTCAAGCAGCATACGGTACACGAAATTCTAAGTCAAATGTCATTTGAACTTAGAAAAATTGTAGAGAAAATTATAGTGAACAGTATATAGTGAAGAATATTATAAAAAATATAGTAAAAATATAGTCAAAAATATATAGTGAAAGATATAGTGAAAAATGTAGTGAAAATAATTAAGTGCAAAAGAACAAGAACAAAATTTTAAAAGATTTTGTGATTAATTAATTGTGACAGAATTATAGCAAATAGAAACCAAATTAAAACTTAATAATATGAAATAACCAACTAATAATGAACTAATCTATTTATATTTGGTTTTGATATTTAAAACTAAACAAAACTTAATAATAATTGAAACTTAATAATAACTTATGTACAACATAACCTAAAAACTTACAATTATAATTATTTTTATTTAGTTTTTATATGCAATTGTTTTTATGTAATTTGTTAATTAAAAATTAATAAATATTAAAAAAAAAATGCTTTTTATTCTGAATTTGCCCTTAAAATTTATTTTACAGCAATTTATAATACCGAATACGTCAAAGAAAAACTCACGGAGAAAACTTCAATGCGAAATTCATTAATGATTTCATTGATGAGTGCTCATCTATAAAATCGCCATAATGACTCCGACTGCGGCCATTTGTTAACAAAATTCCTTGATGTTTTCCCCGATAAAAGAGACATTATGACTGAAAAGTAGCTGTGTTTCATTAGTGAAGTAGCGCTACTTTCCCTACTGGGGTATGGTCGTTGGCAATTTAGCTTACAAAATAAATATTACAAATGCTGTACCTTGAATACTTTTCTGTGCATTTAATTATATTCTTGACTGGTTTTTCAGTAGGAAAAATACGCATCAGAGCAGTTTTCATATATGTAGTCCTCCGTACTCTTGATAGAAAGTGCACAAGTCAAAAATTCATCAATAGAACATGCAGAAAATGTTCATAGTAACCTTGACATACATATACAATAGCCAAAAATTTCACGCACACATGTATATATGATTGAAATAATTATGTTTTTTATATAATTAAATTGAAAAGGCTTCAAGTAGGCATAGTTTTGAGAATTTTGTTGTTTTGACACTTAGAATTTCTTAATATTTGATTGTTGCTTCTGTATTTTAAAAAAAGTGAAGAGTTAAAAGTTTACATTTATTTTCTAGTTCAATTATAATTTAAGTGTATCTATCTTGAGTGTAATTGATTTAGTGTAACTAATCTTATTTATTTAGTTGAATTAATCTAAAAATTGGCTGCTTAGAAATTCTTGGAATATATTTCAATGCCAAATTTTTGCAAGAATTCTTGAACAAGTTTTCTGGCAAAACGTAGCCAGGTCGATCCCCTTTGCTTTCGTTTTCTAACAAAATTCATTGATTTTTTGGCCATACTGGCTTCCTAATTTGGAAAGAATATTATTCGTAGCAAATTCCTCTTTTGCTTGCACAAAAGCAATTTCTTCAAGAAAGTGTCTGTCTTACTTACAAACTTAAGGCTCATTAAAAATATTGCATAAAACACTAAAATTGGAGCTACAAGAAACTGTAAATCCAACAAAGTACATTTGTGAACACAAAACATACAGGGAAAAAGAAAATACCAACGACACGCGGTGTTCCCAAGCGGTCACCCATCTAAGTACTAGCCGCGCCCGATGTTGCTTAACTTCGGTGATCGGACGAGAACCGGTGCGTTCAACATGGTATGGTCGTTGGCAATTTAGCTTACAAAATAAATATTACAAATGCTGTACCTTGAATACTTTTCTGTGCATTTAATTATATTCTTGACTGGTTTTTCAGTAGGAAAAATACGCATCAAAGCAGTTTTCATATATGTAGTCCTCCGTACTCTTGATAGAAAGTGCACAAGTCAAAAATTCATCAATAAAACATGCAGAAAATGTTCATAGTAACCTTGACATACATATACAATAGCCAAAAATTTCACGCACACATGTATATATGATTGAAATAATTATGTTTTTTATATAATTAAATTGAAAAGGCTTCAAGTAGGCATAGTTTTGAGAATTTTGTTGTTTTGACACTTAGAATTTCTTAATATTTGATTGTTGCTTCTGTATTTTAAAAAAAGTGAAGAGTTAAAAGTTTACATTTATTTTCTAGTTCAATTATAATTTAAGTGTATCTATCTTGAGTGTAATTGATTTAGTGTAACTAATCTTATTTATTTAGTTGAATTAATCTAAAAATTGGCTGCTTAGAAATTCTTGGAATATATTTCAATGCCAAATTTTTGCAAGAATTCTTGAACAAGTTTTCTGGCAAAACGTAGCCAGGTCGATCCCCTTTGCTTTCGTTTTCTAACAAAATTCATTGATTTTTTGGCCATACTGGCTTCCTAATTTGGAAAGAATATTATTCGTAGCAAATTCCTCTTTTGCTTGCACAAAAGCAATTTCTTCAAGAAAGTGTCTGTCTTACTTACAAACTTAAGGCTCATTAAAAATATTGCATAAAACACTAAAATTGGAGCTACAAGAAACTGTAAATCCAACAAAGTACATTTGTGAACACAAAACATACAGGGAAAAAGAAAATACCAACGACACGCGGTGTTCCCAAGCGGTCACCCATCTAAGTACTAGCCGCGCCCGATGTTGCTTAACTTCGGTGATCGGACGAGAACCGGTGCTTTTTGCTTTGCTTTGAAAATGTTTATTTGTTGATTTAATATTGTTACAAGTCTTGTTATCCTAATAAACAAAGGATATCAATTTCTTATCATCTAACTTAATGACCCTAAGGCTCTCTAAGTTCCATTTCTGCTTAATACTAATTTTTACAATTTGTCTTTGTCGTTCTTTTACATTACAGGATCTCTTTACTTAATAATCCCGTGCGAGATAGCCAAAAAAAAAAAAAAAAAAAAACTATACAAAACTTAACCTACTTACGATAAAAAAAAAGAAAAAAAACATTAAATAAAATAAAATAAAATAAGAGAAATAATCACTTATGATTAATCTTCGTCTTCATCAAGCCACCAGTATTGTATCGTTCTTTTGTCATCTTTTCTATCCTTTTTGGGGATGTCTTCACTGTAACACCAAGATTCTTCATTTGTTGTATGTAAAATATCGTTGTTAAAGGATTTCTGGTTCGATCTTCTCTTCCAATGGTATATGATTGGAATGTTATTTTGATTTTGAATATACCCTTTTCTATCCAGATACAGAAATGATTCTGGCGGTAAATGGCCTGTTGATGTTGCAGTTTTGAAATAACTTTCATTTGGGAAGAATGGCCCTGATATCATATTATTTTCCGTTGTTGCTGCTGACCTTAAAACGTGATTTCTAATCAGCCTCAATATGAAAATGTCGATTCTACTTATATCTGCTTTTTCGTATAAAGTTTTATTGGACACGTTATACTTGAATTCATTGTTGACTTTTTTATAGAGCCCTGTGCATGCCCTTATGCATTTCCTTTCAAATATTCGAATCTTTTCCATTACTGATGCTGATATGTTAAACCAAATCGGGCATCCGTACGTAATTATCGGTCTAATTAGGGTTTTATAGCAGCATATTTTAGTTCTCTCATCAATATGTTTTGCTCGAAATAATCTGTTAAGCATCATAAATGCATTTCTTGCGGTTTCTAATTTTGCCTTGATATGCTCATTGTAGTAGAGATATTGGTCGAGTACAACGCCTAAATATCGTACTGCTGTTTTTTGTTTAATTTCGATGCCATTGTGGTTTATTTTAAAGTTTTTCCATTCTCTTTTATTTTCTCTGCTAGATTGACTTAGGGCCCTTCGAAATACTATCGTTTCGCATTTGTTTGTGTTGATCTTCAGTTTCCATATGTTACAGTAGTTATTGATTCGGTTGAAAGTAGTTTGAAGTTTTTCCTTGGCTGCTGCAATTTTCTTGTCAGCTTCGTATATTATTATATCATCTGCAAAGGCAACAGCTCCTTTGGTTGCTTGGATTATGTCACTTATATATAGCGAGAATAGTATCGGTGCATTAATTGTTCCTTGTTGCAGCCCGTTTTTTATGATATATTCTTTTTGACTTGTATCTTCTCCATCAGTAATGATGAAAGTTCTTCCTCTGACCATTTCGTTGATCATCCTTACTAGATTGCGAGGAAATTTGAATCTTTTTTCGAGAACCGGTGCGTTCAACATGGTATGGTCGTTGGCAATTTAGCTTACAAAATAAATATTACAAATGCTGTACCTTGAATACTTTTCTGTGCATTTAATTATATTCTTGACTGGTTTTTCAGTAGGAAAAATACGCATCAAAGCAGTTTTCATATATGTAGTCCTCCGTACTCTTGATAGAAAGTGCACAAGTCAAAAATTCATCAATAGAACATGCAGAAAATGTTCATAGTAACCTTGACATACATATACAATAGCCAAAAATTTCACGCACACATGTATATATGATTGAAATAATTATGTTTTTTATATAATTAAATTGAAAAGGCTTCAAGTAGGCATAGTTTTGAGAATTTTGTTGTTTTGACACTTAGAATTTCTTAATATTTGATTGTTGCTTCTGTATTTTAAAAAAAGTGAAGAGTTAAAAGTTTACATTTATTTTCTAGTTCAATTATAATTTAAGTGTATCTATCTTGAGTGTAATTGATTTAGTGTAACTAATCTTATTTATTTAGTTGAATTAATCTAAAAATTGGCTGCTTAGAAATTCTTGGAATATATTTCAATGCCAAATTTTTGCAAGAATTCTTGAACAAGTTTTCTGGCAAAACGTAGCCAGGTCGATCCCCTTTGCTTTCGTTTTCTAACAAAATTCATTGATTTTTTGGCCATACTGGCTTCCTAATTTGGAAAGAATATTATTCGTAGCAAATTCCTCTTTTGCTTGCACAAAAGCAATTTCTTCAAGAAAGTGTCTGTCTTACTTACAAACTTAAGGCTCATTAAAAATATTGCATAAAACACTAAAATTGGAGCTACAAGAAACTGTAAATCCAACAAAGTACATTTGTGAACACAAAACATACAGGGAAAAAGAAAATACCAACGACACGCGGTGTTCCCAAGCGGTCACCCATCTAAGTACTAGCCGCGCCCGATGTTGCTTAACTTCGGTGATCGGACGAGAACCGGTGCTTTTTGCTTTGCTTTGAAAATGTTTATTTGTTGATTTAATATTGTTACAAGTCTTGTTATCCTAATAAACAAAGGATATCAATTTCTTATCATCTAACTTAATGACCCTAAGGCTCTCTAAGTTCCATTTCTGCTTAATACTAATTTTTACAATTTGTCTTTGTCGTTCTTTTACATTACAGGATCTCTTTACTTAATAATCCCGTGCGAGATAGCCAAAAAAAAAAAAAAAAAAAAACTATACAAAACTTAACCTACTTACGATAAAAAAAAAGAAAAAAAACATTAAATAAAATAAAATAAAATAAGAGAAATAATCACTTATGATTAATCTTCGTCTTCATCAAGCCACCAGTATTGTATCGTTCTTTTGTCATCTTTTCTATCCTTTTTGGGGATGTCTTCACTGTAACACCAAGATTCTTCATTTGTTGTATGTAAAATATCGTTGTTAAAGGATTTCTGGTTCGATCTTCTCTTCCAATGGTATATGATTGGAATGTTATTTTGATTTTGAATATACCCTTTTCTATCCAGATACAGAAATGATTCTGGCGGTAAATGGCCTGTTGATGTTGCAGTTTTGAAATAACTTTCATTTGGGAAGAATGGCCCTGATATCATATTATTTTCCGTTGTTGCTGCTGACCTTAAAACGTGATTTCTAATCAGCCTCAATATGAAAATGTCGATTCTACTTATATCTGCTTTTTCGTATAAAGTTTTATTGGACACGTTATACTTGAATTCATTGTTGACTTTTTTATAGAGCCCTGTGCATGCCCTTATGCATTTCCTTTCAAATATTCGAATCTTTTCCATTACTGATGCTGATATGTTAAACCAAATCGGGCATCCGTACGTAATTATCGGTCTAATTAGGGTTTTATAGCAGCATATTTTAGTTCTCTCATCAATATGTTTTGCTCGAAATAATCTGTTAAGCATCATAAATGCATTTCTTGCGGTTTCTAATTTTGCCTTGATATGCTCATTGTAGTAGAGATATTGGTCGAGTACAACGCCTAAATATCGTACTGCTGTTTTTTGTTTAATTTCGATGCCATTGTGGTTTATTTTAAAGTTTTTCCATTCTCTTTTATTTTCTCTGCTAGATTGACTTAGGGCCCTTCGAAATACTATCGTTTCGCATTTGTTTGTGTTGATCTTCAGTTTCCATATGTTACAGTAGTTATTGATTCGGTTGAAAGTAGTTTGAAGTTTTTCCTTGGCTGCTGCAATTTTCTTGTCAGCTTCGTATATTATTATATCATCTGCAAAGGCAACAGCTCCTTTGGTTGCTTGGATTATGTCACTTATATATAGCGAGAATAGTATCGGTGCATTAATTGTTCCTTGTTGCAGCCCGTTTTTTATGATATATTCTTTTTGACTTGTATCTTCTCCATCAGTAATGATGAAAGTTCTTCCTCTGACCATTTCGTTGATCATCCTTACTAGATTGCGAGGAAATTTGAATCTTTTTTCGAGAACCGGTGCGTTCAACATGGTATGGTCGTTGGCAATTTAGCTTACAAAATAAATATTACAAATGCTGTACCTTGAATACTTTTCTGTGCATTTAATTATATTCTTGACTGGTTTTTCAGTAGGAAAAATACGCATCAAAGCAGTTTTCATATATGTAGTCCTCCGTACTCTTGATAGAAAGTGCACAAGTCAAAAATTCATCAATAGAACATGCAGAAAATGTTCATAGTAACCTTGACATACATATACAATAGCCAAAAATTTCACGCACACATGTATATATGATTGAAATAATTATGTTTTTTATATAATTAAATTGAAAAGGCTTCAAGTAGGCATAGTTTTGAGAATTTTGTTGTTTTGACACTTAGAATTTCTTAATATTTGATTGTTGCTTCTGTATTTTAAAAAAAGTGAAGAGTTAAAAGTTTACATTTATTTTCTAGTTCAATTATAATTTAAGTGTATCTATCTTGAGTGTAATTGATTTAGTGTAACTAATCTTATTTATTTAGTTGAATTAATCTAAAAATTGGCTGCTTAGAAATTCTTGGAATATATTTCAATGCCAAATTTTTGCAAGAATTCTTGAACAAGTTTTCTGGCAAAACGTAGCCAGGTCGATCCCCTTTGCTTTCGTTTTCTAACAAAATTCATTGATTTTTTGGCCATACTGGCTTCCTAATTTGGAAAGAATATTATTCGTAGCAAATTCCTCTTTTGCTTGCACAAAAGCAATTTCTTCAAGAAAGTGTCTGTCTTACTTACAAACTTAAGGCTCATTAAAAATATTGCATAAAACACTAAAATTGGAGCTACAAGAAACTGTAAATCCAACAAAGTACATTTGTGAACACAAAACATACAGGGAAAAAGAAAATACCAACGACACGCGGTGTTCCCAAGCGGTCACCCATCTAAGTACTAGCCGCGCCCGATGTTGCTTAACTTCGGTGATCGGACGAGAACCGGTGCGTTCAACATGGTATGGTCGTTGGCAATTTAGCTTACAAAATAAATATTACAAATGCTGTACCTTGAATACTTTTCTGTGCATTTAATTATATTCTTGACTGGTTTTTCAGTAGGAAAAATACGCATCAAAGCAGTTTTCATATATGTAGTCCTCCGTACTCTTGATAGAAAGTGCACAAGTCAAAAATTCATCAATAGAACATGCAGAAAATGTTCATAGTAACCTTGACATACATATACAATAGCCAAAAATTTCACGCACACATGTATATATGATTGAAATGATTATGTTTTTTATATGATTAAATTGAAAAGGCATTTAGGTAGGCATAGTTTTGAGAATTTTGTTGTTTTGACACTTAGAATTTCTTAATATTTGATTGTTGCTTCTGTATTTTAAAAAAAGTGAAGAGTTAAAAGTTTACATTTATTTTCTAGTTCAATTATAATTTAAGTGTATCTATCTTGAGTGTAATTGATTTAGTGTAACTAATCTTTTTTATTTAGTTGAATTAATCTAAAAATTGGCTGCTTAGAAATTCTTGGAATATATTTCAATGCCAAATTTTTGCAAGAATTCTTGAACAAGTTTTCTGGCAAAACGTAGCCAGGTCGATCCCCTTTGCTTTCGTTTTCTAACAAAATTCATTGATTTTTTGGCCATACTGGCTTCCTAATTTGGAAAGAATATTATTCGTAGCAAATTCCTCTTTTGCTTGCACAAAAGCAATTTCTTCAAGAAAGTGTCTGTCTTACTTACAAACTTAAGGCTCATTAAAAATATTGCATAAAACACTAAAATTGGAGCTACAAGAAACTGTAAATCCAACAAAGTACATTTGTGAACACAAAACATACAGGGAAAAAGAAAATACCAACGACACGCGGTGTTCCCAAGCGGTCACCCATCTAAGTACTAGCCGCGCCCGATGTTGCTTAACTTCGGTGATCGGACGAGAACCGGTGCGTTCAACATGGTATGGTCGTTGGCAATTTAGCTTACAAAATAAATATTACAAATGCTGTACCTTGAATACTTTTCTGTGCATTTAATTATATTCTTGACTGGTTTTTCAGTAGGAAAAATACGCATCAAAGCAGTTTTCATATATGTAGTCCTCCGTACTCTTGATAGAAAGTGCACAAGTCAAAAATTCATCAATAGAACATGCAGAAAATGTTCATAGTAACCTTGACATATATATACAATAGCCAAAAATTTCACGCACACATGTATATATGATTGAAATAATTATGTTTTTTATATAATTAAATTGAAAAGGCTTCAAGTAGGCATAGTTTTGAGAATTTTGTTGTTTTGACACTTAGAATTTCTTAATATTTGATTGTTGCTTCTGTATTTTAAAAAAAGTGAAGAGTTAAAAGTTTACATTTATTTTCTAGTTCAATTATAATTTAAGTGTATCTATCTTGAGTGTAATTGATTTAGTGTAACTAATCTTATTTATTTAGTTGAATTAATCTAAAAATTGGCTGCTTAGAAATTCTTGGAATATATTTCAATGCCAAATTTTTGCAAGAATTCTTGAACAAGTTTTCTGGCAAAACGTAGCCAGGTCGATCCCCTTTGCTTTCGTTTTCTAACAAAATTCATTGATTTTTTGGCCATACTGGCTTCCTAATTTGGAAAGAATATTATTCGTAGCAAATTCCTCTTTTGCTTGCACAAAAGCAATTTCTTCAAGAAAGTGTCTGTCTTACTTACAAACTTAAGGCTCATTAAAAATATTGCATAAAACACTAAAATTGGAGCTACAAGAAACTGTAAATCCAACAAAGTACATTTGTGAACAAAAAACATACAGGGAAAAAGAAAATACCAACGACACGCGGTGTTCCCAAGCGGTCACCCATCTAAGTACTAGCCGCGCCCGATGTTGCTTAACTTCGGTGATCGGACGAGAACCGGTGCGTTCAACATGGTATGGTCGTTGGCAATTTAGCTTACAAAATAAATATTACAAATGCTGTACCTTGAATACTTTTCTGTGCATTTAATTATATTCTTGACTGGTTTTTCAGTAGGAAAAATACGCATCAAAGCAGTTTTCATATATGTAGTCCTCCGTACTCTTGATAGAAAGTGCACAAGTCAAAAATTCATCAATAGAACATGCAGAAAATGTTCATAGTAACCTTGACATACATATACAATAGCCAAAAATTTCACGCACACATGTATATATGATTGAAATGATTATGTTTTTTATATGATTAAATTGAAAAGGCTTCAAGTAGGCATAGTTTTGAGAATTTTGTTGTTTTGACACTTAGAATTTCTTAATATTTGATTGTTGCTTCTGTATTTTAAAAAAAGTGAAGAGTTAAAAGTTTACATTTATTTTCTAGTTCAATTATAATTTAAGTGTATCTATCTTGAGTGTAATTGATTTAGTGTAACTAATCTTATTTATTTAGTTGAATTAATCTAAAAATTGGCTGCTTAGAAATTCTTGGAATATATTTCAATGCCAAATTTTTGCAAGAATTCTTGAACAAGTTTTCTGGCAAAACGTAGCCAGGTCGATCCCCTTTGCTTTCGTTTTCTAACAAAATTCATTGATTTTTTGGCCATACTGGCTTCCTAATTTGGAAAGAATATTATTCGTAGCAAATTCCTCTTTTGCTTGCACAAAAGCAATTTCTTCAAGAAAGTGTCTGTCTTACTTACAAACTTAAGGCTCATTAAAAATATTGCATAAAACACTAAAATTGGAGCTACAAGAAACTGTAAATCCAACAAAGTACATTTGTGAACAAAAAACATACAGGGAAAAAGAAAATACCAACGACACGCGGTGTTCCCAAGCGGTCACCCATCTAAGTACTAGCCGCGCCCGATGTTGCTTAACTTCGGTGATCGGACGAGAACCGGTGCGTTCAACATGGTATGGTCGTTGGCAATTTAGCTTACAAAATAAATATTACAAATGCTGTACCTTGAATACTTTTCTGTGCATTTAATTATATTCTTGACTGGTTTTTCAGTAGGAAAAATACGCATCAAAGCAGTTTTCATATATGTAGTCCTCCGTACTCTTGATAGAAAGTGCACAAGTCAAAAATTCATCAATAGAACATGCAGAAAATGTTCATAGTAACCTTGACATACATATACAATAGCCAAAAATTTCACGCACACATGTATATATGATTGAAATAATTATGTTTTTTATATAATTAAATTGAAAAGGCTTCAAGTAGGCATAGTTTTGAGAATTTTGTTGTTTTGACACTTAGAATTTCTTAATATTTGATTGTTGCTTCTGTATTTTAAAAAAAGTGAAGAGTTAAAAGTTTACATTTATTTTCTAGTTCAATTATAATTTAAGTGTATCTATCTTGAGTGTAATTGATTTAGTGTAACTAATCTTATTTATTTAGTTGAATTAATCTAAAAATTGGCTGCTTAGAAATTCTTGGAATATATTTCAATGCCAAATTTTTGCAAGAATTCTTGAACAAGTTTTCTGGCAAAACGTAGCCAGGTCGATCCCCTTTGCTTTCGTTTTCTAACAAAATTCATTGATTTTTTGGCCATACTGGCTTCCTAATTTGGAAAGAATATTATTCGTAGCAAATTCCTCTTTTGCTTGCACAAAAGCAATTTCTTCAAGAAAGTGTCTGTCTTACTTACAAACTTAAGGCTCATTAAAAATATTGCATAAAACACTAAAATTGGAGCTACAAGAAACTGTAAATCCAACAAAGTACATTTGTGAACAAAAAACATACAGGGAAAAAGAAAATACCAACGACACGCGGTGTTCCCAAGCGGTCACCCATCTAAGTACTAGCCGCGCCCGATATTGCTTAACTTCGGTGATCGGACGAGAACCGGTGCGTTCAACATGGTATGGTCGTTGGCAATTTAGCTTACAAAATAAATATTACAAATGCTGTACCTTGAATACTTTTCTGTGCATTTAATTATATTCTTGACTGGTTTTTCAGTAGGAAAAATACGCATCAAAGCAGTTTTCATATATGTAGTCCTCCGTACTCTTGATAGAAAGTGCACAAGTCAAAAATTCATCAATAGAACATGCAGAAAATGTTCATAGTAACCTTGACATACATATACAATAGCCAAAAATTTCACGCACACATGTATATATGATTGAAATAATTATGTTTTTTATATAATTAAATTGAAAAGGCTTCAAGTAGGCATAGTTTTGAGAATTTTGTTGTTTTGACACTTAGAATTTCTTAATATTTGATTGTTGCTTCTGTATTTTAAAAAAAGTGAAGAGTTAAAAGTTTACATTTATTTTCTAGTTCAATTATAATTTAAGTGTATCTATCTTGAGTGTAATTGATTTAGTGTAACTAATCTTATTTATTTAGTTGAATTAATCTAAAAATTGGCTGCTTAGAAATTCTTGGAATATATTTCAATGCCAAATTTTTGCAAGAATTCTTGAACAAGTTTTCTGGCAAAACGTAGCCAGGTCGATCCCCTTTGCTTTCTTTTTCTAACAAAATTCATTGATTTTTTGGCCATACTGGCTTCCTAATTTGGAAAGAATATTATTCGTAGCAAATTCCTCTTTTGCTTGCACAAAAGCAATTTCTTCAAGAAAGTGTCTGTCTTACTTACAAACTTAAGGCTCATTAAAAATATTGCATAAAACACTAAAATTGGAGCTACAAGAAACTGTAAATCCAACAAAGTACATTTTTGAACACAAAACATACAGGGGAAAAGAAAATACCAACGACACGCGGTGTTCCCAAGCGGTCACCCATCTAAGTACTAGCCGCGCCCGATGTTGCTTAACTTCGGTGATCGGACGAGAACCGGTGCGTTCAACATGGTATGGTCGTTGGCAATTTAGCTTACAAAATAAATATTACAAATGCTGTACCTTGAATACTTTTCTGTGCATTTAATTATATTCTTGACTGGTTTTTCAGTAGGAAAAATACGCATCAAAGCAGTTTTCATATATGTAGTCCTCCGTACTCTTGATAGAAAGTGCACAAGTCAAAAATTCATCAATAGAACATGCAGAAAATGTTCATAGTAACCTTGACATACATATACAATAGCCAAAAATTTCACGCACACATGTATATATGATTGAAATGATTATGTTTTTTATATGATTAAATTGAAAAGGCATTTAGGTAGGCATAGTTTTGAGAATTTTGTTGTTTTGACACTTAGAATTTCTTAATATTTGATTGTTGCTTCTGTATTTTAAAAAAAGTGAAGAGTTAAAAGTTTACATTTATTTTCTAGTTCAATTATAATTTAAGTGTATCTATCTTGAGTGTAATTGATTTAGTGTAACTAATCTTATTTATTTAGTTGAATTAATCTAAAAATTGGCTGCTTAGAAATTCTTGGAATATATTTCAATGCCAAATTTTTGCAAGAATTCTTGAACAAGTTTTCTGGCAAAACGTAGCCAGGTCGATCCCCTTTGCTTTCGTTTTCTAACAAAATTCATTGATTTTTTGGCCATACTGGCTTCCTAATTTGGAAAGAATATTATTCGTAGCAAATTCCTCTTTTGCTTGCACAAAAGCAATTTCTTCAAGAAAGTGTCTGTCTTACTTACAAACTTAAGGCTCATTAAAAATATTGCATAAAACACTAAAATTGGAGCTACAAGAAACTGTAAATCCAACAAAGTACATTTGTGAACACAAAACATACAGGGAAAAAGAAAATACCAACGACACGCGGTGTTCCCAAGCGGTCACCCATCTAAGTACTAGCCGCGCCCGATGTTGCTTAACTTCGGTGATCGGACGAGAACCGGTGCGTTCAACATGGTATGGTCGTTGGCAATTTAGCTTACAAAATAAATATTACAAATGCTGTACCTTGAATACTTTTCTGTGCATTTAATTATATTCTTGACTGGTTTTTCAGTAGGAAAAATACGCATCAAAGCAGTTTTCATATATGTAGTCCTCCGTACTCTTGATAGAAAGTGCACAAGTCAAAAATTCATCAATAGAACATGCAGAAAATGTTCATAGTAACCTTGACATACATATACAATAGCCAAAAATTTCACGCACACATGTATATATGATTGAAATAATTATGTTTTTTATATAATTAAATTGAAAAGGCTTCAAGTAGGCATAGTTTTGAGAATTTTGTTGTTTTGACACTTAGAATTTCTTAATATTTGATTGTTGCTTCTGTATTTTAAAAAAAGTGAAGAGTTAAAAGTTTACATTTATTTTCTAGTTCAATTATAATTTAAGTGTATCTATCTTGAGTGTAATTGATTTAGTGTAACTAATCTTTTTTATTTAGTTGAATTAATCTAAAAATTGGCTGCTTAGAAATTCTTGGAATATATTTCAATGCCAAATTTTTGCAAGAATTCTTGAACAAGTTTTCTGGCAAAACGTAGCCAGGTCGATCCCCTTTGCTTTCGTTTTCTAACAAAATTCATTGATTTTTTGGCCATACTGGCTTCCTAATTTGGAAAGAATATTATTCGTAACAAATTCCTCTTTTGCTTGCACAAAAGCAATTTCTTCAAGAAAGTGTCTGTCTTACTTACAAACTTAAGGCTCATTAAAAATATTGCATAAAACACTAAAATTGGAGCTACAAGAAACTGTAAATCCAACAAAGTACATTTGTGAACACAAAACATACAGGGAAAAAGAAAATACCAACGACACGCGGTGTTCCCAAGCGGTCACCCATCTAAGTACTAACCGCGCCCGATGTTGCTTAACTTCGGTGATCGGACGAGAACCGGTGCGTTCAACATGGTATGGTCGTTGGCAATTTTTAGCTTACAAAATAAATATTACAAATGCTGTACCTTGAATACTTTTCTGTGCATTTAATTATATTCTTGACTGGTTTTTCAGTAGGAAAAATACGCATCAAAGCAGTTTTCATATATGTAGTCCTCCGTACTCTTGATAGAAAGTGCACAAGTCAAAAATTCATCAATAGAACATGCAGAAAATGTTCATAGTAACCTTGACATACATATACAATAGCCAAAAATTTCACGCACACATGTATATATGATTGAAATGATTATGTTTTTTATATGATTAAATTGAAAAGGCATTTAGGTAGGCATAGTTTTGAGAATTTTGTTGTTTTGACACTTAGAATTTCTTAATATTTGATTGTTGCTTCTGTATTTTAAAAAAAGTGAAGAGTTAAAAGTTTACATTTATTTTCTAGTTCAATTATAATTTAAGTGTATCTATCTTGAGTGTAATTGATTTAGTGTAACTAATCTTATTTATTTAGTTGAATTAATCTAAAAATTGGCTGCTTAGAAATTCTTGGAATATATTTCAATGCCAAATTTTTGCAAGAATTCTTGAACAAGTTTTCTGGCAAAACGTAGCCAGGTCGATCCCCTTTGCTTTCGTTTTCTAACAAAATTCATTGATTTTTTGGCCATACTGGCTTCCTAATTTGGAAAGAATATTATTCGTAGCAAATTCCTCTTTTGCTTGCACAAAAGCAATTTCTTCAAGAAAGTGTCTGTCTTACTTACAAACTTAAGGCTCATTAAAAATATTGCATAAAACACTAAAATTGGAGCTACAAGAAACTGTAAATCCAACAAAGTACATTTGTGAACACAAAACATACAGGGAAAAAGAAAATACCAACGACACGCGGTGTTCCCAAGCGGTCACCCATCTAAGTACTAGCCGCGCCCGATGTTGCTTAACTTCGGTGATCGGACGAGAACCGGTGCGTTCAACATGGTATGGTCGTTGGCAATTTAGCTTACAAAATAAATATTACAAATGCTGTACCTTGAATACTTTTCTGTGCATTTAATTATATTCTTGACTGGTTTTTCAGTAGGAAAAATACGCATCAAAGCAGTTTTCATATATGTAGTCCTCCGTACTCTTGATAGAAAGTGCACAAGTCAAAAATTCATCAATAGAACATGCAGAAAATGTTCATAGTAACCTTGACATACATATACAATAGCCAAAAATTTCACGCACACATGTATATATGATTGAAATAATTATGTTTTTTATATAATTAAATTGAAAAGGCTTCAAGTAGGCATAGTTTTGAGAATTTTGTTGTTTTGACACTTAGAATTTCTTAATATTTGATTGTTGCTTCTGTATTTTAAAAAAAGTGAAGAGTTAAAAGTTTACATTTATTTTCTAGTTCAATTATAATTTAAGTGTATCTATCTTGAGTGTAATTGATTTAGTGTAACTAATCTTATTTATTTAGTTGAATTAATCTAAAAATTGGCTGCTTAGAAATTCTTGGAATATATTTCAATGCCAAATTTTTGCAAGAATTCTTGAACAAGTTTTCTGGCAAAACGTAGCCAGGTCGATCCCCTTTGCTTTCGTTTTCTAACAAAATTCATTGATTTTTTGGCCATACTGGCTTCCTAATTTGGAAAGAATATTATTCGTAACAAATTCCTCTTTTGCTTGCACAAAAGCAATTTCTTCAAGAAAGTGTCTGTCTTACTTACAAACTTAAGGCTCATTAAAAATATTGCATAAAACACTAAAATTGGAGCTACAAGAAACTGTAAATCCAACAAAGTACATTTGTGAACACAAAACATACAGGGAAAAAGAAAATACCAACGACACGCGGTGTTCCCAAGCGGTCACCCATCTAAGTACTAGCCGCGCCCGATGTTGCTTAACTTCGGTGATCGGACGAGAACCGGTGCGTTCAACATGGTATGGTCGTTGGCAATTTAGCTTACAAAATAAATATTACAAATGCTGTACCTTGAATACTTTTCTGTGCATTTAATTATATTCTTGACTGGTTTTTCAGTAGGAAAAATACGCATCAAAGCAGTTTTCATATATGTAGTCCTCCGTACTCTTGATAGAAAGTGCACAAGTCAAAAATTCATCAATAGAACATGCAGAAAATGTTCATAGTAACCTTGACATACATATACAATAGCCAAAAATTTCACGCACACATGTATATATGATTGAAATAATTATGTTTTTTATATAATTAAATTGAAAAGGCTTCAAGTAGGCATAGTTTTGAGAATTTTGTTGTTTTGACACTTAGAATTTCTTAATATTTGATTGTTGCTTCTGTATTTTAAAAAAAGTGAAGAGTTAAAAGTTTACATTTATTTTCTAGTTCAATTATAATTTAAGTGTATCTATCTTGAGTGTAATTGATTTAGTGTAACTAATCTTATTTATTTAGTTGAATTAATCTAAAAATTGGCTGCTTAGAAATTCTTGGAATATATTTCAATGCCAAATTTTTGCAAGAATTCTTGAACAAGTTTTCTGGCAAAACGTAGCCAGGTCGATCCCCTTTGCTTTCTTTTTCTAACAAAATTCATTGATTTTTTGGCCATACTGGCTTCCTAATTTGGAAAGAATATTATTCGTAGCAAATTCCTCTTTTGCTTGCACAAAAGCAATTTCTTCAAGAAAGTGTCTGTCTTACTTACAAACTTAAGGCTCATTAAAAATATTGCATAAAACACTAAAATTGGAGCTACAAGAAACTGTAAATCCAACAAAGTACATTTGTGAACACAAAACATACAGGGAAAAAGAAAATACCAACGACACGCGGTGTTCCCAAGCGGTCACCCATCTAAGTACTAGCCGCGCCCGATGTTGCTTAACTTCGGTGATCGGACGAGAACCGGTGCGTTCAACATGGTATGGTCGTTGGCAATTTAGCTTACAAAATAAATATTACAAATGCTGTACCTTGAATACTTTTCTGTGCATTTAATTATATTCTTGACTGGTTTTTCAGTAGGAAAAATACGCATCAAAGCAGTTTTCATATATGTAGTCCTCCGTACTCTTGATAGAAAGTGCACAAGTCAAAAATTCATCAATAGAACATGCAGAAAATGTTCATAGTAACCTTGACATACATATACAATAGCCAAAAATTTCACGCACACATGTATATATGATTGAAATGATTATGTTTTTTATATGATTAAATTGAAAAGGCATTTAGGTAGGCATAGTTTTGAGAATTTTGTTGTTTTGACACTTAGAATTTCTTAATATTTGATTGTTGCTTCTGTATTTTAAAAAAAGTGAAGAGTTAAAAGTTTACATTTATTTTCTAGTTCAATTATAATTTAAGTGTATCTATCTTGAGTGTAATTGATTTAGTGTAACTAATCTTATTTATTTAGTTGAATTAATCTAAAAATTGGCTGCTTAGAAATTCTTGGAATATATTTCAATGCCAAATTTTTGCAAGAATTCTTGAACAAGTTTTCTGGCAAAACGTAGCCAGGTCGATCCCCTTTGCTTTCGTTTTCTAACAAAATTCATTGATTTTTTGGCCATACTGGCTTCCTAATTTGGAAAGAATATTATTCGTAGCAAATTCCTCTTTTGCTTGCACAAAAGCAATTTCTTCAAGAAAGTGTCTGTCTTACTTACAAACTTAAGGCTCATTAAAAATATTGCATAAAACACTAAAATTGGAGCTACAAGAAACTGTAAATCCAACAAAGTACATTTGTGAACACAAAACATACAGGGAAAAAGAAAATACCAACGACACGCGGTGTTCCCAAGCGGTCACCCATCTAAGTACTAGCCGCGCCCGATGTTGCTTAACTTCGGTGATCGGACGAGAACCGGTGCGTTCAACATGGTATGGTCGTTGGCAATTTAGCTTACAAAATAAATATTACAAATGCTGTACCTTGAATACTTTTCTGTGCATTTAATTATATTCTTGACTGGTTTTTCAGTAGGAAAAATACGCATCAAAGCAGTTTTCATATATGTAGTCCTCCGTACTCTTGATAGAAAGTGCACAAGTCAAAAATTCATCAATAGAACATGCAGAAAATGTTCATAGTAACCTTGACATACATATACAATAGCCAAAAATTTCACGCACACATGTATATATGATTGAAATAATTATGTTTTTTATATAATTAAATTGAAAAGGCTTCAAGTAGGCATAGTTTTGAGAATTTTGTTGTTTTGACACTTAGAATTTCTTAATATTTGATTGTTGCTTCTGTATTTTAAAAAAAGTGAAGAGTTAAAAGTTTACATTTATTTTCTAGTTCAATTATAATTTAAGTGTATCTATCTTGAGTGTAATTGATTTAGTGTAACTAATCTTATTTATTTAGTTGAATTAATCTAAAAATTGGCTGCTTAGAAATTCTTGGAATATATTTCAATGCCAAATTTTTGCAAGAATTCTTGAACAAGTTTTCTGGCAAAACGTAGCCAGGTCGATCCCCTTTGCTTTCGTTTTCTAACAAAATTCATTGATTTTTTGGCCATACTGGCTTCCTAATTTGGAAAGAATATTATTCGTAACAAATTCCTCTTTTGCTTGCACAAAAGCAATTTCTTCAAGAAAGTGTCTGTCTTACTTACAAACTTAAGGCTCATTAAAAATATTGCATAAAACACTAAAATTGGAGCTACAAGAAACTGTAAATCCAACAAAGTACATTTGTGAACACAAAACATACAGGGAAAAAGAAAATACCAACGACACGCGGTGTTCCCAAGCGGTCACCCATCTAAGTACTAGCCGCGCCCGATGTTGCTTAACTTCGGTGATCGGACGAGAACCGGTGCGTTCAACATGGTATGGTCGTTGGCAATTTAGCTTACAAAATAAATATTACAAATGCTGTACCTTGAATACTTTTCTGTGCATTTAATTATATTCTTGACTGGTTTTTCAGTAGGAAAAATACGCATCAAAGCAGTTTTCATATATGTAGTCCTCCGTACTCTTGATAGAAAGTGCACAAGTCAAAAATTCATCAATAGAACATGCAGAAAATGTTCATAGTAACCTTGACATACATATACAATAGCCAAAAATTTCACGCACACATGTATATATGATTGAAATGATTATGTTTTTTATATGATTAAATTGAAAAGGCATTTAGGTAGGCATAGTTTTGAGAATTTTGTTGTTTTGACACTTAGAATTTCTTAATATTTGATTGTTGCTTCTGTATTTTAAAAAAAGTGAAGAGTTAAAAGTTTACATTTATTTTCTAGTTCAATTATAATTTAAGTGTATCTATCTTGAGTGTAATTGATTTAGTGTAACTAATCTTATTTATTTAGTTGAATTAATCTAAAAATTGGCTGCTTAGAAATTCTTGGAATATATTTCAATGCCAAATTTTTGCAAGAATTCTTGAACAAGTTTTCTGGCAAAACGTAGCCAGGTCGATCCCCTTTGCTTTCGTTTTCTAACAAAATTCATTGATTTTTTGGCCATACTGGCTTCCTAATTTGGAAAGAATATTATTCGTAACAAATTCCTCTTTTGCTTGCACAAAAGCAATTTCTTCAAGAAAGTGTCTGTCTTACTTACAAACTTAAGGCTCATTAAAAATATTGCATAAAACACTAAAATTGGAGCTACAAGAAACTGTAAATCCAACAAAGTACATTTGTGAACACAAAACATACAGGGAAAAAGAAAATACCAACGACACGCGGTGTTCCCAAGCGGTCACCCATCTAAGTACTAGCCGCGCCCGATGTTGCTTAACTTCGGTGATCGGACGAGAACCGGTGCGTTCAACATGGTATGGTCGTTGGCAATTTAGCTTACAAAATAAATATTACAAATGCTGTACCTTGAATACTTTTCTGTGCATTTAATTATATTCTTGACTGGTTTTTCAGTAGGAAAAATACGCATCAAAGCAGTTTTCATATATGTAGTCCTCCGTACTCTTGATAGAAAGTGCACAAGTCAAAAATTCATCAATAGAACATGCAGAAAATGTTCATAGTAACCTTGACATACATATACAATAGCCAAAAATTTCACGCACACATGTATATATGATTGAAATAATTATGTTTTTTATATAATTAAATTGAAAAGGCTTCAAGTAGGCATAGTTGTGAGAATTTTGTTGTTTTGACACTTAGAATTTCTTAATATTTGATTGTTGCTTCTGTATTTTAAAAAAAGTGAAGAGTTAAAAGTTTACATTTATTTTCTAGTTCAATTATAATTTAAGTGTATCTATCTTGAGTGTAATTGATTTAGTGTAACTAATCTTATTTATTTAGTTGAATTAATCTAAAAATTGGCTGCTTAGAAATTCTTGGAATATATTTCAATGCCAAATTTTTGCAAGAATTCTTGAACAAGTTTTCTGGCAAAACGTAGCCAGGTCGATCCCCTTTGCTTTCGTTTTCTAACAAAATTCATTGATTTTTTGGCCATACTGGCTTCCTAATTTGGAAAGAATATTATTCGTAGCAAATTCCTCTTTTGCTTGCACAAAAGCAATTTCTTCAAGAAAGTGTCTGTCTTACTTACAAACTTAAGGCTCATTAAAAATATTGCATAAAACACTAAAATTGGAGCTACAAGAAACTGTAAATCCAACAAAGTACATTTGTGAACACAAAACATACAGGGAAAAAGAAAATACCAACGACACGCGGTGTTCCCAAGCGGTCACCCATCTAAGTACTAGCCGCGCCCGATGTTGCTTAACTTCGGTGATCGGACGAGAACCGGTGCGTTCAACATGGTATGGTCGTTGGCAATTTAGCTTACAAAATAAATATTACAAATGCTGTACCTTGAATACTTTTCTGTGCATTTAATTATATTCTTGACTGGTTTTTCAGTAGGAAAAATACGCATCAAAGCAGTTTTCATATATGTAGTCCCCCGTACTCTTGATAGAAAGTGCACAAGTCAAAAATTCATCAATAGAACATGCAGAAAATGTTCATAGTAACCTTGACATACATATACAATAGCCAAAAATTTCACGCACACATGTATATATGATTGAAATAATTATGTTTTTTATATAATTAAATTGAAAAGGCTTCAAGTAGGCATAGTTTTGAGAATTTTGTTGTTTTGACACTTAGAATTTCTTAATATTTGATTGTTGCTTCTGTATTTTAAAAAAAGTGAAGAGTTAAAAGTTTACATTTATTTTCTAGTTCAATTATAATTTAAGTGTATCTATCTTGAGTGTAATTGATTTAGTGTAACTAATCTTTTTTATTTAGTTGAATTAATCTAAAAATTGGCTGCTTAGAAATTCTTGGAATATATTTCAATGCCAAATTTTTGCAAGAATTCTTGAACAAGTTTTCTGGCAAAACGTAGCCAGGTCGATCCCCTTTGCTTTCGTTTTCTAACAAAATTCATTGATTTTTTGGCCATACTGGCTTCCTAATTTGGAAAGAATATTATTCGTAGCAAATTCCTCTTTTGCTTGCACAAAAGCAATTTCTTCAAGAAAGTGTCTGTCTTACTTACAAACTTAAGGCTCATTAAAAATATTGCATAAAACACTAAAATTGGAGCTACAAGAAACTGTAAATCCAACAAAGTACATTTGTGAACACAAAACATACAGGGAAAAAGAAAATACCAACGACACGCGGTGTTCCCAAGCGGTCACCCATCTAAGTACTAGCCGCGCCCGATGTTGCTTAACTTCGGTGATCGGACGAGAACCGGTGCGTTCAACATGGTATGGTCGTTGGCAATTTAGCTTACAAAATAAATATTACAAATGCTGTACCTTGAATACTTTTCTGTGCATTTAATTATATTCTTGACTGGTTTTTCAGTAGGAAAAATACGCATCAAAGCAGTTTTCATATATGTAGTCCCCCGTACTCTTGATAGAAAGTGCACAAGTCAAAAATTCATCAATAGAACATGCAGAAAATGTTCATAGTAACCTTGACATACATATACAATAGCCAAAAATTTCACGCACACATGTATATATGATTGAAATAATTATGTTTTTTATATAATTAAATTGAAAAGGCTTCAAGTAGGCATAGTTTTGAGAATTTTGTTGTTTTGACACTTAGAATTTCTTAATATTTGATTGTTGCTTCTGTATTTTAAAAAAAGTGAAGAGTTAAAAGTTTACATTTATTTTCTAGTTCAATTATAATTTAAGTGTATCTATCTTGAGTGTAATTGATTTAGTGTAACTAATCTTTTTTATTTAGTTGAATTAATCTAAAAATTGGCTGCTTAGAAATTCTTGGAATATATTTCAATGCCAAATTTTTGCAAGAATTCTTGAACAAGTTTTCTGGCAAAACGTAGCCAGGTCGATCCCCTTTGCTTTCGTTTTCTAACAAAATTCATTGATTTTTTGGCCATACTGGCTTCCTAATTTGGAAAGAATATTATTCGTAGCAAATTCCTCTTTTGCTTGCACAAAAGCAATTTCTTCAAGAAAGTGTCTGTCTTACTTACAAACTTAAGGCTCATTAAAAATATTGCATAAAACACTAAAATTGGAGCTACAAGAAACTGTAAATCCAACAAAGTACATTTGTGAACACAAAACATACAGGGAAAAAGAAAATACCAACGACACGCGGTGTTCCCAAGCGGTCACCCATCTAAGTACTAGCCGCGCCCGATGTTGCTTAACTTCGGTGATCGGACGAGAACCGGTGCGTTCAACATGGTATGGTCGTTGGCAATTTAGCTTACAAAATAAATATTACAAATGCTGTACCTTGAATACTTTTCTGTGCATTTAATTATATTCTTGACTGGTTTTTCAGTAGGAAAAATACGCATCAAAGCAGTTTTCATATATGTAGTCCTCCGTACTCTTGATAGAAAGTGCACAAGTCAAAAATTCATCAATAGAACATGCAGAAAATGTTCATAGTAACCTTGACATACATATACAATAGCCAAAAATTTCACGCACACATGTATATATGATTGAAATGATTATGTTTTTTATATGATTAAATTGAAAAGGCTTCAAGTAGGCATAGTTTTGAGAATTTTGTTGTTTTGACACTTAGAATTTCTTAATATTTGATTGTTGCTTCTGTATTTTAAAAAAAGTGAAGAGTTAAAAGTTTACATTTATTTTCTAGTTCAATTATAATTTAAGTGTATCTATCTTGAGTGTAATTGATTTAGTGTAACTAATCTTTTTTATTTAGTTGAATTAATCTAAAAATTGGCTGCTTAGAAATTCTTGGAATATATTTCAATGCCAAATTTTTGCAAGAATTCTTGAACAAGTTTTCTGGCAAAACGTAGCCAGGTCGATCCCCTTTGCTTTCGTTTTCTAACAAAATTCATTGATTTTTTGGCCATACTGGCTTCCTAATTTGGAAAGAATATTATTCGTAGCAAATTCCTCTTTTGCTTGCACAAAAGCAATTTCTTCAAGAAAGTGTCTGTCTTACTTACAAACTTAAGGCTCATTAAAAATATTGCATAAAACTCTAAAATTGGAGCTACAAGAAACTGTAAATCCAACAAAGTACATTTGTGAACACAAAACATACAGGGAAAAAGAAAATACCAACGACACGCGGTGTTCCCAAGCGGTCACCCATCTAAGTACTAGCCGCGCCCGATGTTGCTTAACTTCGGTGATCGGACGAGAACCGGTGCGTTCAACATGGTATGGTCGTTGGCAATTTAGCTTACAAAATAAATATTACAAATGCTGTACCTTGAATACTTTTCTGTGCATTTAATTATATTCTTGACTGGTTTTTCAGTAGGAAAAATACGCATCAAAGCAGTTTTCATATATGTAGTCCTCCGTACTCTTGATAGAAAGTGCACAAGTCAAAAATTCATCAATAGAACATGCAGAAAATGTTCATAGTAACCTTGACATACATATACAATAGCCAAAAATTTCACGCACACATGTATATATGATTGAAATAATTATGTTTTTTATATAATTAAATTGAAAAGGCTTCAAGTAGGCATAGTTTTGAGAATTTTGTTGTTTTGACACTTAGAATTTCTTAATATTTGATTGTTGCTTCTGTATTTTAAAAAAAGTGAAGAGTTAAAAGTTTACATTTATTTTCTAGTTCAATTATAATTTAAGTGTATCTATCTTGAGTGTAATTGATTTAGTGTAACTAATCTTATTTATTTAGTTGAATTAATCTAAAAATTGGCTGCTTAGAAATTCTTGGAATATATTTCAATGCCAAATTTTTGCAAGAATTCTTGAACAAGTTTTCTGGCAAAACGTAGCCAGGTCGATCCCCTTTGCTTTCGTTTTCTAACAAAATTCATTGATTTTTTGGCCATACTGGCTTCCTAATTTGGAAAGAATATTATTCGTAGCAAATTCCTCTTTTGCTTGCACAAAAGCAATTTCTTCAAGAAAGTGTCTGTCTTACTTACAAACTTAAGGCTCATTAAAAATATTGCATAAAACACTAAAATTGGAGCTACAAGAAACTGTAAATCCAACAAAGTACATTTGTGAACACAAAACATACAGGGAAAAAGAAAATACCAACGACACGCGGTGTTCCCAAGCGGTCACCCATCTAAGTACTAGCCGCGCCCGATGTTGCTTAACTTCGGTGATCGGACGAGAACCGGTGCGTTCAACATGGTATGGTCGTTGGCAATTTAGCTTACAAAATAAATATTACAAATGCTGTACCTTGAATACTTTTCTGTGCATTTAATTATATTCTTGACTGGTTTTTCAGTAGGAAAAATACGCATCAAAGCAGTTTTCATATATGTAGTCCTCCGTACTCTTGATAGAAAGTGCACAAGTCAAAAATTCATCAATAGAACATGCAGAAAATGTTCATAGTAACCTTGACATACATATACAATAGCCAAAAATTTCACGCACACATGTATATATGATTGAAATGATTATGTTTTTTATATGATTAAATTGAAAAGGCATTTAGGTAGGCATAGTTTTGAGAATTTTGTTGTTTTGACACTTAGAATTTCTTAATATTTGATTGTTGCTTCTGTATTTTAAAAAAAGTGAAGAGTTAAAAGTTTACATTTATTTTCTAGTTCAATTATAATTTAAGTGTATCTATCTTGAGTGTAATTGATTTAGTGTAACTAATCTTATTTATTTAGTTGAATTAATCTAAAAATTGGCTGCTTAGAAATTCTTGGAATATATTTCAATGCCAAATTTTTGCAAGAATTCTTGAACAAGTTTTCTGGCAAAACGTAGCCAGGTCGATCCCCTTTGCTTTCGTTTTCTAACAAAATTCATTGATTTTTTGGCCATACTGGCTTCCTAATTTGGAAAGAATATTATTCGTAACAAATTCCTCTTTTGCTTGCGCAAAAGCAATTTCTTCAAGAAAGTGTCTGTCTTACTTACAAACTTAAGGCTCATTAAAAATATTGCATAAAACACTAAAATTGGAGCTACAAGAAACTGTAAATCCAACAAAGTACATTTGTGAACACAAAACATACAGGGAAAAAGAAAATACCAACGACACGCGGTGTTCCCAAGCGGTCACCCATCTAAGTACTAACCGCGCCCGATGTTGCTTAACTTCGGTGATCGGACGAGAACCGGTGCGTTCAACATGGTATGGTCGTTGGCAATTTTTAGCTTACAAAATAAATATTACAAATGCTGTACCTTGAATACTTTTCTGTGCATTTAATTATATTCTTGACTGGTTTTTCAGTAGGAAAAATACGCATCAAAGCAGTTTTCATATATGTAGTCCTCCGTACTCTTGATAGAAAGTGCACAAGTCAAAAATTCATCAATAGAACATGCAGAAAATGTTCATAGTAACCTTGACATACATATACAATAGCCAAAAATTTCACGCACACATGTATATATGATTGAAATGATTATGTTTTTTATATGATTAAATTGAAAAGGCATTTAGGTAGGCATAGTTTTGAGAATTTTGTTGTTTTGACACTTAGAATTTCTTAATATTTGATTGTTGCTTCTGTATTTTAAAAAAAGTGAAGAGTTAAAAGTTTACATTTATTTTCTAGTTCAATTATAATTTAAGTGTATCTATCTTGAGTGTAATTGATTTAGTGTAACTAATCTTATTTATTTAGTTGAATTAATCTAAAAATTGGCTGCTTAGAAATTCTTGGAATATATTTCAATGCCAAATTTTTGCAAGAATTCTTGAACAAGTTTTCTGGCAAAACGTAGCCAGGTCGATCCCCTTTGCTTTCGTTTTCTAACAAAATTCATTGATTTTTTGGCCATACTGGCTTCCTAATTTGGAAAGAATATTATTCGTAGCAAATTCCTCTTTTGCTTGCACAAAAGCAATTTCTTCAAGAAAGTGTCTGTCTTACTTACAAACTTAAGGCTCATTAAAAATATTGCATAAAACACTAAAATTGGAGCTACAAGAAACTGTAAATCCAACAAAGTACATTTGTGAACACAAAACATACAGGGAAAAAGAAAATACCAACGACACGCGGTGTTCCCAAGCGGTCACCCATCTAAGTACTAGCCGCGCCCGATGTTGCTTAACTTCGGTGATCGGACGAGAACCGGTGCGTTCAACATGGTATGGTCGTTGGCAATTTAGCTTACAAAATAAATATTACAAATGCTGTACCTTGAATACTTTTCTGTGCATTTAATTATATTCTTGACTGGTTTTTCAGTAGGAAAAATACGCATCAAAGCAGTTTTCATATATGTAGTCCTCCGTACTCTTGATAGAAAGTGCACAAGTCAAAAATTCATCAATAGAACATGCAGAAAATGTTCATAGTAACCTTGACATACATATACAATAGCCAAAAATTTCACGCACACATGTATATATGATTGAAATGATTATGTTTTTTATATGATTAAATTGAAAAGGCATTTAGGTAGGCATAGTTTTGAGAATTTTGTTGTTTTGACACTTAGAATTTCTTAATATTTGATTGTTGCTTCTGTATTTTAAAAAAAGTGAAGAGTTAAAAGTTTACATTTATTTTCTAGTTCAATTATAATTTAAGTGTATCTATCTTGAGTGTAATTGATTTAGTGTAACTAATCTTATTTATTTAGTTGAATTAATCTAAAAATTGGCTGCTTAGAAATTCTTGGAATATATTTCAATGCCAAATTTTTGCAATAATTCTTGAACAAGTTTTCTGGCAAAACGTAGCCAGGTCGATCCCCTTTGCTTTCGTTTTCTAACAAAATTCATTGATTTTTTGGCCATACTGGCTTCCTAATTTGGAAAGAATATTATTCGTAGCAAATTCCTCTTTTGCTTGCACAAAAGCAATTTCTTCAAGAAAGTGTCTGTCTTACTTACAAACTTAAGGCTCATTAAAAATATTGCATAAAACACTAAAATTGGAGCTACAAGAAACTGTAAATCCAACAAAGTACATTTGTGAACACAAAACATACAGGGAAAAAGAAAATACCAACGACACGCGGTGTTCCCAAGCGGTCACCCATCTAAGTACTAGCCGCGCCCGATGTTGCTTAACTTCGGTGATCGGACGAGAACCGGTGCGTTCAACATGGTATGGTCGTTGGCAATTTAGCTTACAAAATAAATATTACAAATGCTGTACCTTGAATACTTTTCTGTGCATTTAATTATATTCTTGACTGGTTTTTCAGTAGGAAAAATACGCATCAAAGCAGTTTTCATATATGTAGTCCTCCGTACTCTTGATAGAAAGTGCACAAGTCAAAAATTCATCAATAGAACATGCAGAAAATGTTCATAGTAACCTTGACATACATATACAATAGCCAAAAATTTCACGCACACATGTATATATGATTGAAATGATTATGTTTTTTATATGATTAAATTGAAAAGGCATTTAGGTAGGCATAGTTTTGAGAATTTTGTTGTTTTGACACTTAGAATTTCTTAATATTTGATTGTTGCTTCTGTATTTTAAAAAAAGTGAAGAGTTAAAAGTTTACATTTATTTTCTAGTTCAATTATAATTTAAGTGTATCTATCTTGAGTGTAATTGATTTAGTGTAACTAATCTTTTTTATTTAGTTGAATTAATCTAAAAATTGGCTGCTTAGAAATTCTTGGAATATATTTCAATGCCAAATTTTTGCAAGAATTCTTGAACAAGTTTTCTGGCAAAACGTAGCCAGGTCGATCCCCTTTGCTTTCGTTTTCTAACAAAATTCATTGATTTTTTGGCCATACTGGCTTCCTAATTTGGAAAGAATATTATTCGTAGCAAATTCCTCTTTTGCTTGCACAAAAGCAATTTCTTCAAGAAAGTGTCTGTCTTACTTACAAACTTAAGGCTCATTAAAAATATTGCATAAAACACTAAAATTGGAGCTACAAGAAACTGTAAATCCAACAAAGTACATTTGTGAACACAAAACATACAGGGAAAAAGAAAATACCAACGACACGCGGTGTTCCCAAGCGGTCACCCATCTAAGTACTAGCCGCGCCCGATGTTGCTTAACTTCGGTGATCGGACGAGAACCGGTGCGTTCAACATGGTATGGTCGTTGGCAATTTAGCTTACAAAATAAATATTACAAATGCTGTACCTTGAATACTTTTCTGTGCATTTAATTATATTCTTGACTGGTTTTTCAGTAGGAAAAATACGCATCAAAGCAGTTTTCATATATGTAGTCCTCCGTACTCTTGATAGAAAGTGCACAAGTCAAAAATTCATCAATAGAACATGCAGAAAATGTTCATAGTAACCTTGACATACATATACAATAGCCAAAAATTTCACGCACACATGTATATATGATTGAAATGATTATGTTTTTTATATGATTAAATTGAAAAGGCATTTAGGTAGGCATAGTTTTGAGAATTTTGTTGTTTTGACACTTAGAATTTCTTAATATTTGATTGTTGCTTCTGTATTTTAAAAAAAGTGAAGAGTTAAAAGTTTACATTTATTTTCTAGTTCAATTATAATTTAAGTGTATCTATCTTGAGTGTAATTGATTTAGTGTAACTAATCTTTTTTATTTAGTTGAATTAATCTAAAAATTGGCTGCTTAGAAATTCTTGGAATATATTTCAATGCCAAATTTTTGCAAGAATTCTTGAACAAGTTTTCTGGCAAAACGTAGCCAGGTCGATCCCCTTTGCTTTCGTTTTCTAACAAAATTCATTGATTTTTTGGCCATACTGGCTTCCTAATTTGGAAAGAATATTATTCGTAGCAAATTCCTCTTTTGCTTGCACAAAAGCAATTTCTTCAAGAAAGTGTCTGTCTTACTTACAAACTTAAGGCTCATTAAAAATATTGCATAAAACACTAAAATTGGAGCTACAAGAAACTGTAAATCCAACAAAGTACATTTGTGAACACAAAACATACAGGGAAAAAGAAAATACCAACGACACGCGGTGTTCCCAAGCGGTCACCCATCTAAGTACTAGCCGCGCCCGATGTTGCTTAACTTCGGTGATCGGACGAGAACCGGTGCGTTCAACATGGTATGGTCGTTGGCAATTTAGCTTACAAAATAAATATTACAAATGCTGTACCTTGAATACTTTTCTGTGCATTTAATTATATTCTTGACTGGTTTTTCAGTAGGAAAAATACGCATCAAAGCAGTTTTCATATATGTAGTCCTCCCTACTCTTGATAGAAAGTGCACAAGTCAAAAATTCATCAATAGAACATGCAGAAAATGTTCATAGTAACCTTGACATACATATACAATAGCCAAAAATTTCACGCACACATGTATATATGATTGAAATAATTATGTTTTTTATATAATTAAATTGAAAAGGCTTCAAGTAGGCATAGTTTTGAGAATTTTGTTGTTTTGACACTTAGAATTTCTTAATATTTGATTGTTGCTTCTGTATTTTAAAAAAAGTGAAGAGTTAAAAGTTTACATTTATTTTCTAGTTCAATTATAATTTAAGTGTATCTATCTTGAGTGTAATTGATTTAGTGTAACTAATCTTATTTATTTAGTTGAATTAATCTAAAAATTGGCTGCTTAGAAATTCTTGGAATATATTTCAATGCCAAATTTTTGCAAGAATTCTTGAACAAGTTTTCTGGCAAAACGTAGCCAGGTCGATCCCCTTTGCTTTCGTTTTCTAACAAAATTCATTGATTTTTTGGCCATACTGGCTTCCTAATTTGGAAAGAATATTATTCGTAGCAAATTCCTCTTTTGCTTGCACAAAAGCAATTTCTTCAAGAAAGTGTCTGTCTTACTTACAAACTTAAGGCTCATTAAAAATATTGCATAAAACACTAAAATTGGAGCTACAAGAAACTGTAAATCCAACAAAGTACATTTGTGAACACAAAACATACAGGGAAAAAGAAAACACCAACGACACGCGGTGTTCCCAAGCGGTCACCCATCTAAGTACTAGCCGCGCCCGATGTTGCTTAACTTCGGTGATCGGACGAGAACCGGTGCTTTGCTTTGAAAATGTTTATTTGTTGATTTAATAATGTTACAAGTCTTGTTATCCTAATAAACAAAGGATATCAATTTCTTATCATCTAACTTAATGACCCTAAGGCTCTCTAAGTTCCATTTCTGCTTAATACTAATTTTTACAATTTGTCTTTGTCGTTCTTTTACATTACAGGATCTCTTCACTTAATAATCCCGTGCGAGATAGCCAACAAAAAAAAAAAAAAAAAAAAAAACTATACTAAACTTAACCTACTTACGATAAAAAAAAAAGAAAAAAAAACATTAAATAAAATAAAATAAAATAAGAGAAATAATCACTTATGATTAGTCTTCGTCTTCATCAAGCCACCAGTATTGTATCGTTCTTTTGTCATCTTTTCTATCCTTTTTGGGGATGTCTTCACTGTAACACCAAGATTCTTCATTTGTTGTATGTAAAATATCGTTGTTAAAGGATTTCTGGTTCGGTCTTCTCTTCCAATGGTATATGATTGGAATGTTATTTTGATTTTGAATATACCCTTTTCTATCCAGATACAGAAATGATTCTGGCGGTAAATGGCCTGTTGATGTTGCAGTTTTGAAATAACTTTCATTTGGGAAGAATGGCCCTGATATCATATTATTTTCCGTTGTTGCTGCTGACCTTAAAACGTGATTTCTAATCAGCCTCAATATGAAAATGTCGATTCTACTTATATCTGCTTTTTCGTATAAAGTTTTATTGGACACGTTATACTTGAATTCATTGTTGACTTTTTTATAGAGCCCTGTGCATGCCCTTATGCATTTTCTTTCAAATATTCGAATCTTTTCCATTACTGATGCTGATATGTTAAACCAAATCGGGCATCCGTACGTAATTATCGGTCTAATTAGGGTTTTATAGCAGCATATTTTAGTTCTCTCATCAAGATGTTTTGCTCGAAATAATCTGTTAAGCATCATAAATGCATTTCTTGCGGTTTCTAATTTTGCCTTGATATGCTCATTGTAGTAGAGATATTGGTCGAGTACAACGCCTAAATATCGTACTGCTGTTTTTTGTTTAATTTCGATGCCATTGTGGTTTATTTTAAAGTTTTTCCATTCTCTTTTATTTTCTCTGCTAGATTGATTTAGGGCCCTTCGAAATACTATCGTTTCGCATTTGTTTGTGTTGATCTTCAGTTTCCATATGTTACAGTAGTTATTGATTCGGTTGAAAGTAGTTTGAAGTTTTTCCTTGGCTGCTGCAATTTTCTTGTCAGCTTCGTATATTATTAGACGAGAACCGGTGCGTTCAACATGGTATGGTCGTTGGCAATTTAGATTACAAAATAAATATTACAAATGCTGTACCTTGAATACTTTTCTGTGCATTTAATTATATTCTTGACTGGTTTTTCAGTAGGAAAAATACGCATCAAAGCAGTTTTCATATATGTAGTCCTCCGTACTCTTGATAGAAAGTGCACAAGTCAAAAATTCATCAATAGAACATGCAGAAAATGTTCATAGTAACCTTGACATACATATACAATAGCCAAAAATTTCACGCACACATGTATATATGATTGAAATGATTATGTTTTTTATATGATTAAATTGAAAAGGCATTTAGGTAGGCATAGTTTTGAGAATTTTGTTGTTTTGACACTTAGAATTTCTTAATATTTGATTGTTGCTTCTGTATTTTAAAAAAAGTGAAGAGTTAAAAGTTTACATTTATTTTCTAGTTCAATTATAATTTAAGTGTATCTATCTTGAGTGTAATTGATTTAGTGTAACTAATCTTATTTATTTAGTTGAATTAATCTAAAAATTGGCTGCTTAGAAATTCTTGGAATATATTTCAATGCCAAATTTTTGCAAGAATTCTTGAACAAGTTTTCTGGCAAAACGTAGCCAGGTCGATCCCCTTTGCTTTCGTTTTCTAACAAAATTCATTGATTTTTTGGCCATACTGGCTTCCTAATTTGGAAAGAATATTATTCGTAACAAATTCCTCTTTTGCTTGCACAAAAGCAATTTCTTCAAGAAAGTGTCTGTCTTACTTACAAACTTAAGGCTCATTAAAAATATTGCATAAAACACTAAAATTGGAGCTACAAGAAACTGTAAATCCAACAAAGTACATTTGTGAACACAAAACATACAGGGAAAAAGAAAATACCAACGACACGCGGTGTTCCCAAGCGGTCACCCATCTAACAATAAGTACTAACCGCGCCCGATGTTGCTTAACTTCGGTGATCGGACGAGAACCGGTGCGTTCAACATGGTATGGTCGTTGGCAATTTTTAGCTTACAAAATAAATATTACAAATGCTGTACCTTGAATACTTTTCTGTGCATTTAATTATATTCTTGACTGGTTTTTCAGTAGGAAAAATACGCATCAAAGCAGTTTTCATATATGTAGTCCTCCGTACTCTTGATAGAAAGTGCACAAGTCAAAAATTCATCAATAGAACATGCAGAAAATGTTCATAGTAACCTTGACATACATATACAATAGCCAAAAATTTCACGCACACATGTATATATGATTGAAATGATTATGTTTTTTATATGATTAAATTGAAAAGGCATTTAGGTAGGCATAGTTTTGAGAATTTTGTTGTTTTGACACTTAGAATTTCTTAATATTTGATTGTTGCTTCTGTATTTTAAAAAAAGTGAAGAGTTAAAAGTTTACATTTATTTTCTAGTTCAATTATAATTTAAGTGTATCTATCTTGAGTGTAATTGATTTAGTGTAACTAATCTTATTTATTTAGTTGAATTAATCTAAAAATTGGCTGCTTAGAAATTCTTGGAATATATTTCAATGCCAAATTTTTGCAAGAATTCTTGAACAAGTTTTCTGGCAAAACGTAGCCAGGTCGATCCCCTTTGCTTTCGTTTTCTAACAAAATTCATTGATTTTTTGGCCATACTGGCTTCCTAATTTGGAAAGAATATTATTCGTAACAAATTCCTCTTTTGCTTGCACAAAAGCAATTTCTTCAAGAAAGTGTCTGTCTTACTTACAAACTTAAGGCTCATTAAAAATATTGCATAAAACACTAAAATTGGAGCTACAAGAAACTGTAAATCCAACAAAGTACATTTGTGAACACAAAACATACAGGGAAAAAGAAAATACCAACGACACGCGGTGTTCCCAAGCGGTCACCCATCTAAGTACTAACCGCGCCCGATGTTGCTTAACTTCGGTGATCGGACGAGAACCGGTGCGTTCAACATGGTATGGTCGTTGGCAATTTTTAGCTTACAAAATAAATATTACAAATGCTGTACCTTGAATACTTTTCTGTGCATTTAATTATATTCTTGACTGGTTTTTCAGTAGGAAAAATACGCATCAAAGCAGTTTTCATATATGTAGTCCTCCGTACTCTTGATAGAAAGTGCACAAGTCAAAAATTCATCAATAGAACATGCAGAAAATGTTCATAGTAACCTTGACATACATATACAATAGCCAAAAATTTCACGCACACATGTATATATGATTGAAATGATTATGTTTTTTATATGATTAAATTGAAAAGGCATTTAGGTAGGCATAGTTTTGAGAATTTTGTTGTTTTGACACTTAGAATTTCTTAATATTTGATTGTTGCTTCTGTATTTTAAAAAAAGTGAAGAGTTAAAAGTTTACATTTATTTTCTAGTTCAATTATAATTTAAGTGTATCTATCTTGAGTGTAATTGATTTAGTGTAACTAATCTTATTTATTTAGTTGAATTAATCTAAAAATTGGCTGCTTAGAAATTCTTGGAATATATTTCAATGCCAAATTTTTGCAAGAATTCTTGAACAAGTTTTCTGGCAAAACGTAGCCAGGTCGATCCCCTTTGCTTTCGTTTTCTAACAAAATTCATTGATTTTTTGGCCATACTGGCTTCCTAATTTGGAAAGAATATTATTCGTAACAAATTCCTCTTTTGCTTGCACAAAAGCAATTTCTTCAAGAAAGTGTCTGTCTTACTTACAAACTTAAGGCTCATTAAAAATATTGCATAAAACACTAAAATTGGAGCTACAAGAAACTGTAAATCCAACAAAGTACATTTGTGAACACAAAACATACAGGGAAAAAGAAAATACCAACGACACGCGGTGTTCCCAAGCGGTCACCCATCTAAGTACTAACCGCGCCCGATGTTGCTTAACTTCGGTGATCGGACGAGAACCGGTGCGTTCAACATGGTATGGTCGTTGGCAATTTTTAGCTTACAAAATAAATATTACAAATGCTGTACCTTGAATACTTTTCTGTGCATTTAATTATATTCTTGACTGGTTTTTCAGTAGGAAAAATACGCATCAAAGCAGTTTTCATATATGTAGTCCTCCGTACTCTTGATAGAAAGTGCACAAGTCAAAAATTCATCAATAGAACATGCAGAAAATGTTCATAGTAACCTTGACATACATATACAATAGCCAAAAATTTCACGCACACATGTATATATGATTGAAATGATTATGTTTTTTATATGATTAAATTGAAAAGGCATTTAGGTAGGCATAGTTTTGAGAATTTTGTTGTTTTGACACTTAGAATTTCTTAATATTTGATTGTTGCTTCTGTATTTTAAAAAAAGTGAAGAGTTAAAAGTTTACATTTATTTTCTAGTTCAATTATAATTTAAGTGTATCTATCTTGAGTGTAATTGATTTAGTGTAACTAATCTTATTTATTTAGTTGAATTAATCTAAAAATTGGCTGCTTAGAAATTCTTGGAATATATTTCAATGCCAAATTTTTGCAAGAATTCTTGAACAAGTTTTCTGGCAAAACGTAGCCAGGTCGATCCCCTTTGCTTTCGTTTTCTAACAAAATTCATTGATTTTTTGGCCATACTGGCTTCCTAATTTGGAAAGAATATTATTCGTAGCAAATTCCTCTTTTGCTTGCACAAAAGCAATTTCTTCAAGAAAGTGTCTGTCTTACTTACAAACTTAAGGCTCATTAAAAATATTGCATAAAACACTAAAATTGGAGCTACAAGAAACTGTAAATCCAACAAAGTACATTTGTGAACACAAAACATACAGGGAAAAAGAAAATACCAACGACACGCGGTGTTCCCAAGCGGTCACCCATCTAAGTACTAGCCGCGCCCGATGTTGCTTAACTTCGGTGATCGGACGAGAACCGGTGCGTTCAACATGGTATGGTCGTTGGCAATTTAGCTTACAAAATAAATATTACAAATGCTGTACCTTGAATACTTTTCTGTGCATTTAATTATATTCTTGACTGGTTTTTCAGTAGGAAAAATACGCATCAAAGCAGTTTTCATATATGTAGTCCTCCGTACTCTTGATAGAAAGTGCACAAGTCAAAAATTCATCAATAGAACATGCAGAAAATGTTCATAGTAACCTTGACATACATATACAATAGCCAAAAATTTCACGCACACATGTATATATGATTGAAATGATTATGTTTTTTATATGATTAAATTGAAAAGGCATTTAGGTAGGCATAGTTTTGAGAATTTTGTTGTTTTGACACTTAGAATTTCTTAATATTTGATTGTTGCTTCTGTATTTTAAAAAAAGTGAAGAGTTAAAAGTTTACATTTATTTTCTAGTTCAATTATAATTTAAGTGTATCTATCTTGAGTGTAATTGATTTAGTGTAACTAATCTTATTTATTTAGTTGAATTAATCTAAAAATTGGCTGCTTAGAAATTCTTGGAATATATTTCAATGCCAAATTTTTGCAAGAATTCTTGAACAAGTTTTCTGGCAAAACGTAGCCAGGTCGATCCCCTTTGCTTTCGTTTTCTAACAAAATTCATTGATTTTTTGGCCATACTGGCTTCCTAATTTGGAAAGAATATTATTCGTAGCAAATTCCTCTTTTGCTTGCACAAAAGCAATTTCTTCAAGAAAGTGTCTGTCTTACTTACAAACTTAAGGCTCATTAAAAATATTGCATAAAACACTAAAATTGGAGCTACAAGAAACTGTAAATCCAACAAAGTACATTTGTGAACACAAAACATACAGGGAAAAAGAAAATACCAACGACACGCGGTGTTCCCAAGCGGTCACCCATCTAAGTACTAGCCGCGCCCGATGTTGCTTAACTTCGGTGATCGGACGAGAACCGGTGCGTTCAACATGGTATGGTCGTTGGCAATTTAGCTTACAAAATAAATATTACAAATGCTGTACCTTGAATACTTTTCTGTGCATTTAATTATATTCTTGACTGGTTTTTCAGTAGGAAAAATACGCATCAAAGCAGTTTTCATATATGTAGTCCTCCGTACTCTTGATAGAAAGTGCACAAGTCAAAAATTCATCAATAGAACATGCAGAAAATGTTCATAGTAACCTTGACATACATATACAATAGCCAAAAATTTCACGCACACATGTATATATGATTGAAATGATTATGTTTTTTATATGATTAAATTGAAAAGGCATTTAGGTAGGCATAGTTTTGAGAATTTTGTTGTTTTGACACTTAGAATTTCTTAATATTTGATTGTTGCTTCTGTATTTTAAAAAAAGTGAAGAGTTAAAAGTTTACATTTATTTTCTAGTTCAATTATAATTTAAGTGTATCTATCTTGAGTGTAATTGATTTAGTGTAACTAATCTTTTTTATTTAGTTGAATTAATCTAAAAATTGGCTGCTTAGAAATTCTTGGAATATATTTCAATGCCAAATTTTTGCAAGAATTCTTGAACAAGTTTTCTGGCAAAACGTAGCCAGGTCGATCCCCTTTGCTTTCGTTTTCTAACAAAATTCATTGATTTTTTGGCCATACTGGCTTCCTAATTTGGAAAGAATATTATTCGTAGCAAATTCCTCTTTTGCTTGCACAAAAGCAATTTCTTCAAGAAAGTGTCTGTCTTACTTACAAACTTAAGGCTCATTAAAAATATTGCATAAAACACTAAAATTGGAGCTACAAGAAACTGTAAATCCAACAAAGTACATTTGTGAACACAAAACATACAGGGAAAAAGAAAATACCAACGACACGCGGTGTTCCCAAGCGGTCACCCATCTAAGTACTAGCCGCGCCCGATGTTGCTTAACTTCGGTGATCGGACGAGAACCGGTGCGTTCAACATGGTATGGTCGTTGGCAATTTAGCTTACAAAATAAATATTACAAATGCTGTACCTTGAATACTTTTCTGTGCATTTAATTATATTCTTGACTGGTTTTTCAGTAGGAAAAATACGCATCAAAGCAGTTTTCATATATGTAGTCCTCCCTACTCTTGATAGAAAGTGCACAAGTCAAAAATTCATCAATAGAACATGCAGAAAATGTTCATAGTAACCTTGACATACATATACAATAGCCAAAAATTTCACGCACACATGTATATATGATTGAAATAATTATGTTTTTTATATAATTAAATTGAAAAGGCTTCAAGTAGGCATAGTTTTGAGAATTTTGTTGTTTTGACACTTAGAATTTCTTAATATTTGATTGTTGCTTCTGTATTTTAAAAAAAGTGAAGAGTTAAAAGTTTACATTTATTTTCTAGTTCAATTATAATTTAAGTGTATCTATCTTGAGTGTAATTGATTTAGTGTAACTAATCTTATTTATTTAGTTGAATTAATCTAAAAATTGGCTGCTTAGAAATTCTTGGAATATATTTCAATGCCAAATTTTTGCAAGAATTCTTGAACAAGTTTTCTGGCAAAACGTAGCCAGGTCGATCCCCTTTGCTTTCGTTTTCTAACAAAATTCATTGATTTTTTGGCCATACTGGCTTCCTAATTTGGAAAGAATATTATTCGTAACAAATTCCTCTTTTGCTTGCACAAAAGCAATTTCTTCAAGAAAGTGTCTGTCTTACTTACAAACTTAAGGCTCATTAAAAATATTGCATAAAACACTAAAATTGGAGCTACAAGAAACTGTAAATCCAACAAAGTACATTTGTGAACACAAAACATACAGGGAAAAAGAAAATACCAACGACACGCGGTGTTCCCAAGCGGTCACCCATCTAAGTACTAGCCGCGCCCGATGTTGCTTAACTTCGGTGATCGGACGAGAACCGGTGCGTTCAACATGGTATGGTCGTTGGCAATTTAGATTACAAAATAAATATTACAAATGCTGTACCTTGAATACTTTTCTGTGCATTTAATTATATTCTTGACTGGTTTTTCAGTAGGAAAAATACGCATCAAAGCAGTTTTCATATATGTAGTCCTCCGTACTCTTGATAGAAAGTGCACAAGTCAAAAATTCATCAATAGAACATGCAGAAAATGTTCATAGTAACCTTGACATACATATACAATAGCCAAAAATTTCACGCACACATGTATATATGATTGAAATGATTATGTTTTTTATATGATTAAATTGAAAAGGCATTTAGGTAGGCATAGTTTTGAGAATTTTGTTGTTTTGACACTTAGAATTTCTTAATATTTGATTGTTGCTTCTGTATTTTAAAAAAAGTGAAGAGTTAAAAGTTTACATTTATTTTCTAGTTCAATTATAATTTAAGTGTATCTATCTTGAGTGTAATTGATTTAGTGTAACTAATCTTATTTATTTAGTTGAATTAATCTAAAAATTGGCTGCTTAGAAATTCTTGGAATATATTTCAATGCCAAATTTTTGCAAGAATTCTTGAACAAGTTTTCTGGCAAAACGTAGCCAGGTCGATCCCCTTTGCTTTCGTTTTCTAACAAAATTCATTGATTTTTTGGCCATACTGGCTTCCTAATTTGGAAAGAATATTATTCGTAGCAAATTCCTCTTTTGCTTGCACAAAAGCAATTTCTTCAAGAAAGTGTCTGTCTTACTTACAAACTTAAGGCTCATTAAAAATATTGCATAAAACACTAAAATTGGAGCTACAAGAAACTGTAAATCCAACAAAGTACATTTGTGAACACAAAACATACAGGGAAAAAGAAAATACCAACGACACGCGGTGTTCCCAAGCGGTCACCCATCTAAGTACTAGCCGCGCCCGATGTTGCTTAACTTCGGTGATCGGACGAGAACCGGTGCGTTCAACATGGTATGGTCGTTGGCAATTTAGCTTACAAAATAAATATTACAAATGCTGTACCTTGAATACTTTTCTGTGCATTTAATTATATTCTTGACTGGTTTTTCAGTAGGAAAAATACGCATCAAAGCAGTTTTCATATATGTAGTCCTCCCTACTCTTGATAGAAAGTGCACAAGTCAAAAATTCATCAATAGAACATGCAGAAAATGTTCATAGTAACCTTGACATACATATACAATAGCCAAAAATTTCACGCACACATGTATATATGATTGAAATGATTATGTTTTTTATATGATTAAATTGAAAAGGCATTTAGGTAGGCATAGTTTTGAGAATTTTGTTGTTTTGACACTTAGAATTTCTTAATATTTGATTGTTGCTTCTGTATTTTAAAAAAAGTGAAGAGTTAAAAGTTTACATTTATTTTCTAGTTCAATTATAATTTAAGTGTATCTATCTTGAGTGTAATTGATTTAGTGTAACTAATCTTATTTATTTAGTTGAATTAATCTAAAAATTGGCTGCTTAGAAATTCTTGGAATATATTTCAATGCCAAATTTTTGCAAGAATTCTTGAACAAGTTTTCTGGCAAAACGTAGCCAGGTCGATCCCCTTTGCTTTCGTTTTCTAACAAAATTCATTGATTTTTTGGCCATACTGGCTTCCTAATTTGGAAAGAATATTATTCGTAGCAAATTCCTCTTTTGCTTGCACAAAAGCAATTTCTTCAAGAAAGTGTCTGTCTTACTTACAAACTTAAGGCTCATTAAAAATATTGCATAAAACACTAAAATTGGAGCTACAAGAAACTGTAAATCCAACAAAGTACATTTGTGAACACAAAACATACAGGGAAAAAGAAAATACCAACGACACGCGGTGTTCCCAAGCGGTCACCCATCTAAGTACTAGCCGCGCCCGATGTTGCTTAACTTCGGTGATCGGACGAGAACCGGTGCGTTCAACATGGTATGGTCGTTGGCAATTTAGCTTACAAAATAAATATTACAAATGCTGTACCTTGAATACTTTTCTGTGCATTTAATTATATTCTTGACTGGTTTTTCAGTAGGAAAAATACGCATCAAAGCAGTTTTCATATATGTAGTCCTCCCTACTCTTGATAGAAAGTGCACAAGTCAAAAATTCATCAATAGAACATGCAGAAAATGTTCATAGTAACCTTGACATACATATACAATAGCCAAAAATTTCACGCACACATGTATATATGATTGAAATGATTATGTTTTTTATATGATTAAATTGAAAAGGCTTCAGGTAGGCATAGTTTTGAGAATTTTGTTGTTTTGACACTTAGAATTTCTTAATATTTGATTGTTGCTTCTGTATTTTAAAAAAAGTGAAGAGTTAAAAGTTTACATTTATTTTCTAGTTCAATTATAATTTAAGTGTATCTATCTTGAGTGTAATTGATTTAGTGTAACTAATCTTATTTATTTAGTTGAATTAATCTAAAAATTGGCTGCTTAGAAATTCTTGGAATATATTTCAATGCCAAATTTTTGCAAGAATTCTTGAACAAGTTTTCTGGCAAAACGTAGCCAGGTCGATCCCCTTTGCTTTCGTTTTCTAACAAAATTCATTGATTTTTTGGCCATACTGGCTTCCTAATTTGGAAAGAATATTATTCGTAGCAAATTCCTCTTTTGCTTGCACAAAACCCAGTAGGGAAATCGCGCATCAGTGGATTTCTCTTCGACGAATTCTTGTGTGCTCTATGAAGGAAAAGTGCATAAGTGCCAAATTCACAGATAGAGCATGCAGAAATTCGCCCTCACGGCTATTTTTCCTGCAGAAAGTAGCTATAGTTGTTTTTACATGTAAAACAACAACAAATTCCCAAACACGCATACGCATAAGCTCAAGGAACAGGTTTTAAGTGCGCATGCCCTGAAAAATACATTTTGTTGTTTTGCCATGTGTCAAATATTTTAATAATTATTCTCGGGTAGTGAAATATTAGAAAATTTAGTTTCAACTTTTGTTTCAAATTCCTTTTATGGTTTTTCTGAAAACTAATAGAAATTTTACTATGCTAATTCCTACACTATAATAAAATTCGAGTTGTGGTAAGCGCCTTCATAATTTTTCTGGGAATGTTTTATAGCGATATGGGATTAAATAAAGATATATTTGGTTTGATGCATAAGTTTAAGGTTTGAGACATATTTTAAAAACAATTTAGTTTATATTTCGCGATAAGTATAAAAGGATTCTACTTGCTATTGCAGTCATTACGTTAAATTCAGTGCAAAAGGCAGCGAGTGCTAGTGTAATTTTTAATTTACAATTATTCCTTTTTTTATAGTGTTTTTTGACATTTATCAATTGATTTAATAGTGAATAGTGACATTTTCTCCTTTTGATTTTTGGTTTATAGTGTTTTTTGCTATTAAATAATATATAGTGAAATTGAGTGCAACTAGACTAGGGTTTTTTTAAATTGATACTCAATTTCAACTTTGATGGGTTGAAAAATAAAAAACCAATTAAAAAATATCCTGTGTTACTAAGCGTAATATATAGTAAGTATAAAATTTTATAATAAGATATTGTAAAATAATGTTTTGCATTTAAGGAGCTATCAAAAAGGACGGCTACCCTGAATCGGAGTTTGTTAAAGACATGCGAAATGCCTTTAAAATGGCAAAAAATCGCATTTTTAAAGCAATATCCAAACAAAAAAATCAATAAAATAAATGATCATGTAAAAATAATTTCAAAATCATTTTTATGTATAGTTTTAAGACTTTTCGTAATAAAATTATTCCAAAAAAATTATGAGTTTTTATATAAAACAAATTCAAAACATCCTAAAACTCACGGAGAAAACTTCAATGCCAAATTCATGCAACAATTCTCTGTGAAGTAACAGACGGAGAAAATTATAATGCCGAATCCACGCAAGAATTCTTCGAAGAGCTTTTCCGGCAGAAAGTAGCCATAATGTCTGAATTGCGTCCCCTTTTCTAACAAAATTCACTGATGTTTTCCCCGAGAAAGTTGTCGTTATGTCTGAAAAGTAGGCCTCTTTCATTGATGTTTTATCTCTACTTTCCCTACTAGTCTAAGATCCAATGGAAGTAGACCTTCACCTACCTGCTTAGTGCTTAAGAGTGATTTAATACCAATTTTAGTATGTTGACAAACATTTTTCGAAAGGGTTGCCTAAGAATTTCCTGGCCAGGCTAATTTTAATTAGCAAATAAAAAATTGATTTTTTAAATAAATTTCGACTATTAAGTAAATGAAAAAGTCATGTACTAATCGAAAGTACTAGGCGTGTAGATGATCTAGTCGTATGGTTGCCTATTTTTTACCTGGCCAAACTATGAGGTTGCCAGGTATAAACAGGTAATCAAAATTAATAATGTTCACTCATCTGCTTAGTCAATGAATCTTGTATCAAATTAAAGATAATTTTATTCCAAAGACAATGGAATAAGGTTGCCTACATAAAACTTGGCCAAAATTGCGGTTGCCGATTTTTAAGCGAGCGAGAGTGTGCGATAGTGAGTATTAAAAAAACCACGCATAAATACGTATTTTTGTTGTTTTCCTATAAATGTGTTCAGTAATATAAATTTAATTTCAATAAAGAATATGATAGTAATATGTATTTATATAGAAAACTTATTATGTTATTTGGGGAAACCAGTATAGTAGAAGCAAAATAAAAGGTCAAAATTTTTTTAAGAAAAAAACATGAAATATAATGGCATTATATAATAAAAGAATTTATTTTAGGAAAAAATAGTTTCTTTATTTAAATATAATAAACATACAAAATATCTTTAATAACTCATTGCAATTAAAAATATTTTTCGCAGTCTGATTCATCGCTATTAACATGTTCATTTTCAATCTCGGCAAAATCATCATCATTTTCTTCTTCCGTCATTTCTATAATATCTTCCACTGCTAGTGGCGTTTGGTCCCAATAAAACCTGTTTGTTTTAAATAATCATCTAAAAATCAATAGCAGCTTTCAGGCTTAAGTTTGATATACTCTGGTTCTGTTGCATTCAGCCACATGGAGTTTACGAAAATTGTGCGTAAAATTTTTGGTTGCAGAGATATCCAGTATGGTGGTATTGTGTTTGAGTCAAAACCTTTTATTTTTTTCAAAAAATATTCTTGGTTTTCTTTTGCAGAGTAATTTTTCAAAAAAATTCGGTATCTTGCATCATTTACTCTAGTACAATGCTTTATGCCATACATACTAGCAGTAAACTCTTGCACAGCATCCATTTTTTCGTGAATGAAAATATCTGATGTTGATGGCAATTGATGAATATGTCGGTATTTTTGCCAACTGCATTCAGTATGTTCTCGGGTGGACCTATCATGTTTCATCAGATACGCTGCGTAACAGGGATGATGGCAAGCCATAGTTTGGTTTTCAATCTTTGCGATAATCTCCGAATCACCAAAATCTTCAGCGATATTTTTTATTTTCTGCTTCAATTTGTCATCCGGAGGGAATGTAAGGTTAATTTTTTTATTCCCACTTCTTTTTTGCTTGCAGTTGCAAAACAGACAAATGGTTTTAGGACTTGTTGATGTTGTTGATATTGAAGGCTCCTGAAACAATGAAAACCGTTTTTTTCTTATAAGAATGGACTTAAGAAAAAGAAGTAGAAATATCAAATGAATAAAAAATAATTTTTTTAGTAATTGAAAATTTCAACCAATTTGACAAAAAAAAAGAGTCTTATAGTAAACATGTTTTTAAGAAAAATCCTCTAAAATTAATATCAGATAAGTCAAAGAATTTTTAAGTTTAATTACGAATAATTTTATAAAATTTATTGTTTTTTAGCAAATAATACACAAAACTACTTTTTTGACAAGGAGTTTTTTAAATTAATCGAAAATGGAATAAAAATTGAAAATAAATAATTCTTTAATTAAATACCCAAATTATTTAATTACCTCGTCAAAATCTTCTGGAATCTGTGGCATTTCACCAACATCAGTTGCAAAATAATCAAATGCTTCGTTATACTTTTGGCTTAAAACAGTCACTTTTTTGTAGCATGTGGTGTGGTATCCAACGTAATCGAGTGACGCTTTGGTTAACTCAACCTCACCGTATTTAAAGTTCATTTTTTTACGAAAACCTAACTTTAATACACAATTTTCAAAAGTTTCTTCATTGAAATCAATTACAGAGTCATCACACTTACACAAAAAACACTGTTTATTAGTCATTTTTTATCTTAATTTATTGTCAATAATAACCACACTACTATTTAACAACTACGTTATATTTATGTAACTCTGCTGCTCTCAAATAATGCGCAGCGTTTTCTGACTATACCTATCTTTCTCAGATTCATGAACAAATAGCATGCGCGCTCTCTTTCATTCAACGACCGAACTGCACACAGCTGTAATGTCCCGTCCTTTTTTATCGTACGGTATAGCTTGCTCGGATCTCACTTTTGCTCGCACTAATTTTTAGATTTTTAAAAATCGGCAACCGAAATTTTGGCCAAGTTTTATGTAGGCAACCTTTTTTCATTGTGTTTGGAATAAAATTATCTTTAATTTGATACAAGATTCATTGACTAACACCCTAGTCAAACAGGCAAAGAACTTAGTTCTTTGAATCTAGTTTTTCGCTTTAGCCAATCAGGAGTCGCGATGTGCGTGGTATATTAGTTTATAATCTAATTTAATTTAATCTAATTTAACTAGCAATACGACGGTGGTTTTTTGGTTTTTCTTCAATCTGGCAATGCTGAAAGGTGAAAATTTACTCTTCACCACACCTATTGACAGCTATTTGACAGATTAGAAGCGAAGCATAATTTATAATTTATTAGTTTTTCGAATTGCAGAAAGTGTTTCTTGTAAGTATTTGCTTTATTTATTATGATTGTTTTTTCTGATAATGGTTTTTTTTTCAGAATTTTTTAAGGAAAATGGATACTGGTATGTTATTTTTTTGCATATTTAGAGTTATTGGTAAAGTCAAATGAGTGAATTTAAATAATTTTATTTATCATGTAGCGATATGAGTGAATTTTTATTTATTTATTATTATTTATTAGAGTGAAAGTCTTATAGACATAGACTTTTAAGTTTTTAAAATTCTATTAAGTTTTTATATAAACCTTCTTGAATTTGCTAATTATGAAATTCCACTGATTTTTTTCAGAAATCAAGGGCAAAAGAAAAAATTTAAATGAGGTGGACACTTTTAAATTTATTGATGTGTGGCAGTGTTTTGTGGGCGACATCCGGGCGAAAAAAAGAAACTTTCCCGTCTTCATAGAGTTTAAAAAGAAACTCTATGAAGATGAAAACATAATGCTGGATGTGCCATTAATTCGCACAAAAATAAACAACCTAACAAAAGTATATAGGTATTAAATTTTATTCTTTTTTTTTAAAAAACTTATTTATTTATTTCTTATAAACTTATTTACAGATTGGAAAGAAGAAAAATTGGACCAAGCGGCGGAAGTCCTTCCACTTGGCCATACTATAATGCTGTGGATAAAGTGATTGGGAGCTTTAAGTCAAGCCGTTGGTCCGAATTATCGGAGCCCTCGATAAAAGGTTTAAATATTATATTACTAATTTTTAATGAAATATTTTTAACAATTATCATTAACAAAAATATGCAGATCCACTGGAAATGCCTCCGTCATCACCGTCACCACCATCCACACCAGCATCATCATTCACATCAGCATCACCATTTACATCAGTATCTTCAGCATCACCACCCAGATTAGCATCACCAGCATCAGCGCCTTCATCCAGGCACTCTTCGCCGGCGCCTTCGACTTCGCGACGAACTAAAAGGAAAGTAAAGGGTGAAAAAGAATTTCATCTTTTGATGGAAAGGTTAGAAAAGAGCGACGAGCTCGAAAAGGAGCATCTCCGTTTGCAGCAACGAGTGTTGTGTGCAATTGAAGACACCAACAACACCGTAAAAGAAATTCTTCGCAGAATTGAGTAGATGCAAGAATATTAAAGTAGATATAAGAATATTAAAATAGATGTAAGAATATTAAAGTACATATAAGTTAATTTTATAGCGTAGTTTAAGCAAATATATGATTGCCTTACACAAATATGCTTTTATTATATTCCTTATTATTCCTCCAGAGCTGAGCGTTTGGTTGCCAGAGTGATGTGTTCCACTGCAACGTGCAACTTGTGTACCGTTGTCCACTAAGTTGTCTAACCAGGTTTGATTAATATGATCATTGCATTCGTTTAAGATGTTGTGCAAAATGCAACAAGTTTTAACGATAATGTTGACATTCGTGAGATTAACTTCTAAACCTTTTCCGAGACGTCTAAATCTGGCTTTCAAATGGCCAAATGCATTTTCTACTAGCCGCCTACATTTAGATAGTTTCAAATTAAAATTGCGTTCTTCTTCAGGTTGGTTAGCAGAAAAAGCGTATGGTTTCAGTATGGTTAGCAGATGAGTGAACATTATTAATTTTGATTACCTGTTTATACCTGGCAACCTCATAGTTTGGCCAGGTAAAAAATAGGCAACCATACGACTAGATCATCTACACGCCTAGTACTTTCGATTAGTACATGACTTTTTCATTTACTTAATAGTCGAAATTTATTTAAAAAATCAATTTTTTATTTGCTAATTAAAATTAGCCTGGCCAGGAAATTCTTAGGCAACCCTTTCGAAAAATGTTTGTCAACATACTAAAATTGATATTAAATCACTCTTAAGCACTAAGCAGGTAGGTGAAGGTCTACTTCCATTGGATCCTCTACTATACTGGGAAGCAATTTCTTCAAGAAAGTGTCTGTCTTACTTACAAACTTAAGGCTCATTAAAAATATTGCATAAAACACTAAAATTGGAGCTACAAGAAACTGTAAATCCAACAAAGTACATTTGTGAACACAAAACATACAGGGAAAAAGAAAATACCAACGACACGCGGTGTTCCCAAGCGGTCACCCATCTAAGTACTAGCCGCGCCCGATGTTGCTTAACTTCGGTGATCGGACGAGAACCGGTGCGTTCAACATGGTATGGTCGTTGGCAATTTAGCTTACAAAATAAATATTACAAATGCTGTACCTTGAATACTTTTCTGTGCATTTAATTATATTCTTGACTGGTTTTTCAGTAGGAAAAATACGCATCAAAGCAGTTTTCATATATGTAGTCCTCCCTACTCTTGATAGAAAGTGCACAAGTCAAAAATTCATCAATAGAACATGCAGAAAATGTTCATAGTAACCTTGACATACATATACAATAGCCAAAAATTTCACGCACACATGTATATATGATTGAAATGATTATGTTTTTTATATGATTAAATTGAAAAGGCTTCAGGTAGGCATAGTTTTGAGAATTTTGTTGTTTTGACACTTAGAATTTCTTAATATTTGATTGTTGCTTCTGTATTTTAAAAAAAGTGAAGAGTTAAAAGTTTACATTTATTTTCTAGTTCAATTATAATTTAAGTGTATCTATCTTGAGTGTAATTGATTTAGTGTAACTAATCTTATTTATTTAGTTGAATTAATCTAAAAATTGGCTGCTTAGAAATTCTTGGAATATATTTCAATGCCAAATTTTTGCAAGAATTCTTGAACAAGTTTTCTGGCAAAACGTAGCCAGGTCGATCCCCTTTGCTTTCGTTTTCTAACAAAATTCATTGATTTTTTGGCCATACTGGCTTCCTAATTTGGAAAGAATATTATTCGTAGCAAATTCCTCTTTTGCTTGCACAAAAGCAATTTCTTCAAGAAAGTGTCTGTCTTACTTACAAACTTAAGGCTCATTAAAAATATTGCATAAAACACTAAAATTGGAGCTACAAGAAACTGTAAATCCAACAAAGTACATTTGTGAACACAAAACATACAGGGAAAAAGAAAATACCAACGACACGCGGTGTTCCCAAGCGGTCACCCATCTAAGTACTAGCCGCGCCCGATGTTGCTTAACTTCGGTGATCGGACGAGAACCGGTGCGTTCAACATGGTATGGTCGTTGGCAATTTAGCTTACAAAATAAATATTACAAATGCTGTACCTTGAATACTTTTCTGTGCATTTAATTATATTCTTGACTGGTTTTTCAGTAGGAAAAATACGCATCAAAGCAGTTTTCATATATGTAGTCCTCCGTACTCTTGATAGAAAGTGCACAAGTCAAAAATTCATCAATAGAACATGCAGAAAATGTTCATAGTAACCTTGACATACATATACAATAGCCAAAAATTTCACGCACACATGTATATATGATTGAAATGATTATGTTTTTTATATGATTAAATTGAAAAGGCATTTAGGTAGGCATAGTTTTGAGAATTTTGTTGTTTTGACACTTAGAATTTCTTAATATTTGATTGTTGCTTCTGTATTTTAAAAAAAGTGAAGAGTTAAAAGTTTACATTTATTTTCTAGTTCAATTATAATTTAAGTGTATCTATCTTGAGTGTAATTGATTTAGTGTAACTAATCTTTTTTATTTAGTTGAATTAATCTAAAAATTGGCTGCTTAGAAATTCTTGGAATATATTTCAATGCCAAATTTTTGCAAGAATTCTTGAACAAGTTTTCTGGCAAAACGTAGCCAGGTCGATCCCCTTTGCTTTCGTTTTCTAACAAAATTCATTGATTTTTTAGCCATACTGGCTTTCTAATATGAAAAGAATATTATTCGTAACAAATTCCTCTCTTGTTTGCACAAAAACATTTTCCTTAAGAAAGTGTCTGTCTTAGAACCTTAAGGCTCATTAAAAATATTGCATAAAGCACTAATTGGAGCTACAAGAAACTGTAAATCCAACAAGGTACATTTGTGAACATAAAACATACAGGGAAAAAGAAAATACCAACGACACGCGGTGTTCCCAAGCGGTCACCCATCTAAGTACTAGCCGCGCCCGATGTTGCTTAACTTCGGTGATCGGACGAGAACCGGTGCGTTCAACATGGTATGGTCGTTGACAATTTAACTAACAAAATAAATAATACAAATGCTGTACCTTGAATACTTTTCTGTGCATTTAATTATATTCTTGACTGGTTTTTCAGTAGGAAAAATACGCATCAAAGCAGTTTTCATATATGTAGTCCTCCGTACTCTTAATAGAAAATGCACAAGTCAAAAATTCATCAATAGAACATGCAGAAAATGTTCATAGTAGCCTTGACATACATATACAATAGCCAAAAATTTCACGCACACATGTATATATGATTGAAATGATTATGTTCTTTATAGGATTAAATTGAAAAGGCTTCAAGTAGGCACAGTTTTGAGAATTTTGTTGTTTTGACACTTAGAATTTCTTAATATTTGATTGTTGCTTCTGTATTTTAAAAAAAGTGAAGAGTTAAAAGTTTACATTTATTTTCTAGTTCAATTATAATTTAAGTGTATCTATCTTGAGTGTAATTGATTTAGTGTAACTAATCTTATTTATTTAGTTGAATTAATCTAAAAATTGGCTGCTTAGAATTTCTTGGAATATATTTCAATGCCAAATTTTTGCAAGAATTCTTCAACAAGTTTTCTGGCAAAACGTAGCCAGGTCGATCCCCTTTGCTTTCCTTTTCTAACAAAATTCATTGATTTTTTGGCCATACTGGCTTCCTAATTTGGAAAGAATATTATTCGTAACAAATTCCTCTTTTGCTTGCACAAAAGCAATTTCTTCAAGAAAGTGTCTGTCTTACTTACAAACTTAAGGCTCATTAAAAATATTGCATAAAACACTAAAATTGGAGCTACAAGAAACTGTAAATCCAACAAAGTACATTTGTGAACACAAAACATACAGGGAAAAAGAAAATACCAACGACACGCGGTGTTCCCAAGCGGTCACCCATCTAAGTACTAGCCGCGCCCGATGTTGCTTAACTTCGGTGATCGGACGAGAACCGGTGCGTTCAACATGGTATGGTCGTTGGCAATTTAGCTTACAAAATAAATATTACAAATGCTGTACCTTGAATACTTTTCTGTGCATTTAATTATATTCTTGACTGGTTTTTCAGTAGGAAAAATACGCATCAAAGCAGTTTTCATATATGTAGTCCTCCGTACTCTTGATAGAAAGTGCACAAGTCAAAAATTCATCAATAGAACATGCAGAAAATGTTCATAGTAACCTTGACATACATATACAATAGCCAAAAATTTCACGCACACATGTATATATGATTGAAATTATTATCTTTCTTAAGGTGGGCACTCACTTAGGCTGCCCACAGAGTGCCGGCTTACTGCCGAGCTGACACTGATTCCCATTGTGATTGGTAGGCTTGCGCTCTGAACACTTTGAGCATATTCCTATTGATTTACCCATAACGAATTTATAGTCTTCGGTATCGGAACCGGCATCAGCTCGGCTGTAAGCCGGCACTCTGTGGGCAGCCTTAGTGTGTATATCTCAGCGGGTAACTTTTATGACGTCATAGACTCACGCTAAAGTTCGCCCTCATATGTGGATATTTCAGCGTGAAATTCATTTGTACGTTATTTTGACGTCAAAAAAGTTACCCGCTGAGATATACGCACTAAGTAAGTGGCCACCTTTATACGATTAGATTGAAAAGGCTTCAAGTAGGCGAAGTTTTGAGAAATTTTGTTGTTTACTTATACCCATGCACCCCTGAAGCTTACACATTATTAGCCTCCCGTACAAAAAAATCGATTCTCCACGGAAAATTATTTGTATTTCGGTAATTTAGGGAAATTTGATGGAAATTTCAAGAAAATTGTCATAAAAGTAGACATTGGATCATTGAATCTGTGAAAATTAACACAAAATAATTTCAATGTGCTTACTCGCAAAGCTAGTATTAAACTAACTTCTAAATATTATATTAAAAATAACCTGAAAAAAAATTATTTTTAAATACATAAAATAATTTAAAAATACTTACCAAAATGCCACCATTTAATTCCTTTTTGACACATAAATAGGGGAATTTTTAATGTTGGACAACCTGCCAATTATTCATAATAGATGGCAAAATTTCGTTTATGCAGGCCCTTCAATTACCCATTATTGCCCATTTCTCTATACAAAATTTCCGTCGTTTTATTCTAAAAATGGATATTAGCTTCGGTGGGAATGGGTATACTTAGAAATTAGAATTAGACCGGTAAAAAACTAAGAAAAAAATTCTAGCCTTAATAATTAGCTGCTACTGGAAAAAATTTTGTAATTCAGATAAGATTTTTCAGTTAAAGTTTATACTTTAAAGTGATCTCCATAAATTGATTCGGTTAAATTAAAAATCAAACTAAACACCTACCACCTTTCGATAAACTTCAAAAGAATTACATTATTTTAAGAAAAGTAGGGAAGGCATATTAAGTAAAACAACTAATTTCATTCACGTTTTCTTGAAATTTCTAATTATTTATATATAATCTTAATCATTATCTATTTTACTACATGAAAAAAATAAATTTAACACTTATTTTTAAGCATTGTTACTTAAAAGAATAAATTTCGATCCAGTTACTTAAAAATTTTAGATAATCAACGTTAAATTATACTTATTACTATCTCAAACCAAAAAAATACAAAATTTGTATTAATTGTAGCTTTTTTCTTAATTATAAATCTATTATTAACTACTAATCCATGTAGTTTCATAGCCTACTACTTGTAAAGAGTTATATTTTTGCTTTTTCACTATCCTGTCATTGGCATATTGAAAATATCTCATACAATGTTTATTGAAAAAGTCTTCAGAGTTTTGGGGATAATTCTGCATAAATGCATCTACATGTAAATGATTAAATTTTAATTATTTAAAAACAAAAACTAATTGTTTTGTTATACTTTTAAGTGCTTGAACTATTCGCAATGTTCTGGCTGCCATTTTAGTTTTCTTTCCAATCCATGAGTATTCTTTAGCCACTTCGTCCAAAAATATCATTCTTAAGTTTTCTCTAATAAATTTTACCGGTTCTTCACGACGACATTGAAGAAAAGTATTTTGCTAAAAGAATAAAATGAATATTTAAAAAATATTAATAAGCTTTACATACTAATTCTTCAAATTTTTCAGAATCATTAACAAGACTCTCTTCAAAAACCATCAAATCTTCTAAAGTAGGACAAGGCAATGTTTTATCCATAAATACATTCGTTACATTATTTGTAGTTGAATTTAATTTGAATTCTTGAATTTCTTTTCTCATTTGAAAAATTGATGAAGTTAGAGTTTTGAACATTTTCGTCATATCTCCTTTTAATGTTTCTACACTGTGCACAAGTTGAGTAATTTCACAATTACAGGATTTATTAGATGCTTAAAAGTTTTTTTTTATAAAAAAGAAAATTATTAAAATTTGCTTAATTTAACTGAAAGTTTTAATATAAATGATAAATAAATTAACTTACAAGGAGCTGATGCATTTTTATGGTGTCTTTTTTGCTTAGTCATTTTTTTAGCATTTGTCTGAGGATCATTAGAAAAACTGAGCGCTAAAATTTTATATAAAACAATTTATACGTGTTTAATAAAACAGAATTTTACCATTTTTCATATCAGATTCACTTAAATTTTGAAGACTTCCCTCCATTCCTAAATTATAAATTGTATACGAGAATTAGTTTATTTTCAAAAAACTTAAATAATGAGAAATATAACACAGCAAAAGATATAAAGGACTTAAAACCTACAGTACTTATTAATTAAAAATAGTTTCTGACGAAACTGTTTAAATATATTTTCTGACTGAAATTTTTATCGTTTATACTAAACACATCCATATTTTATCCAGCAACTAGTACACGAATTTGTATAAAACTTCATCTTTAGATGAATGGAAGACATAAAATGAAATTTTTAATTTTCGATTTTAATATAATTGGTCTTAATTTTTATATGGATTTTATGCTTTGATAATAACCATATTACAGGAGTTTTCTATGTTTAAATTTTCAAGTTTCAAAAAGGCAGTAACTTTTTATCGTACGAATGCCATACATTGATTACTGTCAATCAATCTCATTGAAACAGAAAAAGTCACATAATTTTTTTAAGTCAAGCTTAAGAAGCAGTCATTTTTATTTAATCGTTAAATAATTAAGAAATTTAATGTACATATATATATATATTTGACTAAATACATGTAATAAATTTTATAGTTTTAATTTTTGGCATAAAAATTGAACCAAAACTGCAGGACTTTTATTAAATTTAAAAAAAATATATTTAAATATATAAAAGCATGAAATATTTATAGTTTTATAAAAAGCAAATATCCAATTGGACATGGAAATCAGAGATATTTTTAATATTTTTTGTGTCATTTTGTAAATATTTTAAAATCAAATTGTTAAAATACCTAAAAAATTCCAGTCGATGTTTTGACAATTATTAAAGTTGAGCTGATTACGATAAGTATATTAATTGTTTTTTCCCTAGACTCCTACTTTTTTTCTTTTAGTAAAACTACAATAAAATCAATATACTTGTTCAAAATGATATAAGCCATATTCATAAATAAATAAAATTTTTGAAGTGTATTTTATTAATAATTATTAAATACGAAAAGCTTTCAAATATTCGCTAATCTATATTTAACATATTTTTTTAGTAAATTAAAGTATTTTAATATTACTGTCATTCAACACTTTATACCTTATTTTTATGCCAGCTTGAAGTTTAATGCAAATATATAAAAAGTCAAGTAAATTATTAAAGAGAAAACTTAAATATTGTGAAGTCTATTTGAAGTGAATCAATTTTAAAATATAACTGTACGTTATTTAAGAAAAAAATTTTCCTTCATGTATCTCAATTTATTTATTTATTGAGTCTGAAGGTTAAAAACATTTACAAAATTTAGATTTACAAAGTGTGTGAAAAGGGTGACAGTAGAATGAATGTATTCAGTGTTATATTTTGAGCGCAGCTTGTTCCATGCTGCAAAGAAACAGTTGAAATATATTTTTTTAACTTTTTTTTTTTAAATGTTTATTTTATATTTTTATTTTCTTTTATAACCTTATTAATTTTTTATTTCAGATAGATTAACAGTAAAACAGTATTTTTGGTATAAAAACTAATGGAATAAAAAGTTCTATAGTAGAATGTCCTTATACATACTAACCTAATAGTCTACTAGTTTATTTAAAATATAATAGCTAAAGTGTAACTATATAAGGCTAGAGTGATTAGGGGCCATCCATAAATTACGTCACACGTTAGGGGGGGGGGGGGGGGGGGTCGACGAAGTGTGACAAGGGGTGGTTTGATATGATATTCATGTAGTAAAAAATAAATGAAAGTGGGACAAGGGGGTAGGGGGGGTCAAAAAATCATGAAATTCATGTGACGTAATTTATGGATGGCCCCTTATTGTTATTTAAAAACTTTCCTTAATATTATACATATTATTTTTTTTTTTTTTTAAAAAATCACAGACCATGTTGTTATTATATGAAGTGAATAGCATTTCCTAAATATTAGGCCAAAATTTTGAACAAAATGAAATCAGAAGTATTGATGTCAGGTTTGTTTCGTACTTATTTAAAGAAAAATTATTCAATAAAAATACACTATAAAGGTGCAAACACAATGAACGCGGCGCGCAAGTGGAACGCGTTTTCATTCAGAATTACGAAATTCAGCTATATAAGATCCCATAGCTGTGACAGCTGTCACCGCTTGCGCGCCGCGAACCGCGTTCATTGTGTTTGGGCCTTAAGGCTCACTCCACTTGAATCAGTAATTATATGTATTAGAAGGATAACAAAAAAGGGTAGCAAAATTTCTGTTCCATAGAGGGCTATAAAATTTTTGAAAATTTTGCTTTTAAGGTTAAAATGGCCGGCCGATACAGTCGATAATGTTGCTAACTCAAAACAAAATGAGAATTATATTTTCCATCGTTTTTCTATAATCTGTATACATATTTTTATTGCTCTATAGCCATGGATTTAATTTTTATTTTAATAAAGCTTGAACTGGCTAATTTTGCTCATATACTTATATTTTTGGTATAACAGTAGTCTTTCGATCATGCAGTTCCCGATTGCAGATTAAATGTCAAAGACCACGTGAAATTCTATCATTTCAGTATCATTTCAAAGCTTCATTAAAAGACATATTTTTATTTAAAATATAATGGTATTTTTTACCTGTAATCATTGCGGTGAAAGTTTAAAAAAATGTGCTGTAGAAAAACACTATAACTTCAAATGTAGAGGGGCTATACCATTTCTTACTTGCATAGATTGCTTGAAAGATTATCGAGAAAATGAATATATTAAGCATACATCATGTATAACCGAAAATGAAAAATATTCTGCAAAGGATTATGTACCAAAAGAGAAAAATACAGGAAAAAAGAAACAAGACTGCTGGCTAGAAGTTGTTCGATCGATTTTAAGTTCTAACCCAAATGAAATTGAACCATCAATAAGAGCTGCTTTTCAAAAATTAATGAACTATGATAATGTACCACGTAAAAAAGTTAAATTTCAAAATTTTGTTTCCAACTGCCTTAAATTAAATGCATATCAAGCAGAGAAAGTATGGTTAGTTCTAGAAAAAGCATTAGAAAAGTATAATGCAATAAGAGCACAACCAAAATCTCAGAAACCGATTGAAGTAGATGTTAATAAGAAAATGAATGACATGGATAAGAATACTGAAGAAAATATAGCTGTAGAAACAAATGAAATACAGAAAATTAAGAAAAAGAAAAATTCTAATCAAGACCCTGAACAGTTGAATTTGGTGGAGACGGTAACGGAAGCTAAAAAAGAAAAAAAATTAAAAAAGAAAAAATCTAAAAATGTCGATGTTAATAACACAATTAATGATGATATCCAAGAACCTCCTGAAAAAAAACCTAAAACCGATGAAAATAAAAAAAAAGGTTCGAAAGATGAAAATAAATTTATAAAAAATTTAGATTGTGATAATTTCAATGGTGGCGATGTATCGAATGTTATTAATAGCAAAAAAGATCATAATTTGGTTGCTGAAACAAATGGATTAAAATCTGATAACTTAAATACAATTTCATCTGATATAGTAGAAATGGAAGTCGACGAAAAAAATATAACGAAGAAAAAAAAGAAAAAAAAATCGAAAGAAATTGAGGAGACGACAAACTTTTCTGATTCAATAAAAGATACAAATTTTATAGATACGAATAATTCTATATCTGTAAATTTAAATGAAAATCAAACAGGATTTGACTGGAATACTATTATTTTTAATGTTATTGGAAATAAAAAAGAAATTAATATTCAAACGCTAAAAGAGCAGGTATTAAGTGAATACCAAAAATTTCATCAAATATCTGAAATAACTAGAAAAGTAGAAAAAACTTTTAAAAAGAAAATAACTAAAAGTGGGTTATCTATTGTAAATGATGTAGTAAAAGTCGCTGTTTAAAATATATTTTCCTATTTGGAATTCTTTTATTTTTCAATTAAACCATGAATAATTGTACCTCTTGTTGTTTTTTTTTTACTATATTTTGGCAGCATACATATACCGCGTAGAAAGAAGACTTATTAAATAACTCTTCCAATTTTATCTTCTTCATATATTGTTGGATTTCCGCTAGAATATTGAAACTATTCACTATAACCATATTATAAAGATTAATTTTTTCCCTAAATGATACTAATTTGGCTCAAAACTTGTTATTTTGGCTAGTAAAAATATATAATGCAAATACTAAAATGTAACTTGAAGGCTCCACGTTCTCTTAATCTATGAAATTAAAAACTCTAAGAATTATCCAAGCACCTGAGTAAAAGCGCATACCCTGACTCCGAAACATAGATCATTTTTAATTAAAGTTTATCTGTGAATTTTGTATGAAATTTAAGAAATTATTTATTTTCAATTATTGAAACCGAATGAAAGAATTACTTCAAAAGTCTAATGTAAGCAGTTGTAAATCCTCAATCTGAAATCAACGGAAGAGCATATGCGTCAACGGAAAAAAAATATCTTACGGCGTCCTGAGGCAAAGTTAAAACAAAGGGCATAAAAGAAATTTAAAAATTTTAATTGATATAAATCACCTTAACAAGTATTATAACTCGATTTTAAATTTTTTATAAATAAAACGTTACAAAAAAGATAGTTGAAGGTGTTGAAGGATTTTATGGTTTCATAGCCATAGATATAAAATTTAAAATTCAATTTATTTATTAAATATGTACTACAATTAGTTAACTATTTCTTAATAAATTTTCTAGACTATTTCAAATTATCTGTGTCACATAATTGAACAATATTTGTTTTCTATAACAATATTATTTTTTAATTCATTGGCTTTAACTTCAAGATATGAGTTCTCATTCCTTTTATTCAACCATTCTGGCAGAGGACTATTCCAATTATTTGGAGGAGATGATCGTCTTTTCCATATATTATTATTTTCATGTGAACACATTCTAGCATCTCGTCTCTTATTTTCACTTTCTATTAATGCGTTAGCTGAATCTATATCATTATTTTTTTTATAATTAAGACAGTGATCATAATCAGTTTTCCACTGATCACAATTAATCATTTTTCCATAAATAAAGTATTGATGAAATCTTGCTTTAAAGCTTGTACAGTCGTCATATTCTTCTTCATATAAAAAACATGGGCGTATCTATAAATAAAGAAAGTATTTTTCTTCTATAAAAATATAATAAATATTTGTAATACCTTCCATGTATTATCGTCCAAAGTCTTATTATCATTACTGGTTTTATTTACCGCCGCGGAATCTGATTGGTTTGACATTTCTAATCTTCTTCTTATTTTTTATATTCCTACTATTAGGTTACTCAAAAACCTTCAATTGTTAAGGCTGTGTCTAGATTAGCGATTTGGACAGCGAATTATAGGCGAAATTATAGTAGTTCTGAGGAGCGGCTATACTCAATAGTTTTTCAAAGTTTGACATTTTGATTGAAAATATAAAAGTTCTGCCTTCTAACTAGTTTTATTATATTAAATTGACTTACCTTAAATAATAATGCATTCTAAATGCAATAAAATTAGTTTAAAGGCACCAATTATACTATTTGAGAGAACTAATAACTTAATATTTGCAGTTAATATACTTCTGAGTATAACCGTCCCTCAGATCGCCTCTAAAAAATCGCTGTCCAAATCGCTAATGTAGACACCAAGTAATAAAATCTTTTTTATTCATCCAATCAAGTTCAAATAAATTTTGTTGCGTTGGGAGTGCATGACAATTGATGTTAATAAAGTTAGTTCAAATATTAATTCATTAATTATATTTGATAAACTAATTTTGATTTTATATGAGAGAAAACTTCAGAAAACTGAATTCAACGAATTACGAATTCTGAATTCAGAGAAAAGAAAAAACAATCTCAAGTAGGAATATATTTTAAAAAATTTCTTTTTGTATTACTTGTTTAGGTTAATCTGTTTTTTTTTTTTCAATTAATTATTAGAGCTTTATTAATTTGTGTAACAGAATTTTAATCAAACTAACGGGAACTATCCCTAATAGTACGTTCAATTCCTCGATATCATATGGATCCGGCATTTCGGCTTTCTAATGTCAAACAAAATTAAATCAGCATCATTTAAGTTATGAGTTTTTTATAATAATTAATAAATAACAATAGAATAAATAATAACTTATTTAAAAAATATTAATTTACTTGGACTTTTGCTGCTGATTACAAAAAGAACAAATAAACCTTACAAACAATATTAAGCAGAAAATACTAAAATGCTAGCTTTATTTATCATCAGAATTTTTTCATGATTTAACTTTTACAAATTTTATAAACAATATTAACTAAATTAATAAAATGGATACACAAATTTTGGATATGATTAATGAATTTCTAGTAATTATTAAAAATTTGTTTAAATTTGTATTAATCACTGAATATTATTTATTTTAGAAAGTTGAACCAATTGAGGAAGCTTTTGTTTGTGTAATTGTACACAGTGATTCTAATGAAACGCAAAAAACTCAAAATTTTACAACATCTATTGGTAAAAATTAAAAATAAAAAAATGTTATCAATAAATATTATTTTTAAATATATACACTATAGTTTCAGGATTTAGTAATTTAAGTAATGAAGGAAAGGATACAGTTCTTAAACAATATCTATTACGTACTGCAACCAGTGCTAATATGAGTCAAATAAAAGTACTCATGGAAACCTTATACAAACTTGTTACAAATAACATAGTTTCAGCAAGGTAATTTTATCGTTTATTTTTAATTGATAAATTTAGTAAAATTTTCAAAATCAATTATATCCTTAAAAGTTGGTCGAACAATTTTTTCTGAAGGAATATTTTGTTGTATATTGCTTTAGAAAAAATAAATAAAATTTCTTAATTATTTTTCCTGTAAATTAACATACGTTAACGTCCTTCAAACTCATATCGCCAGATATACATAAGTATCGTCCTTTAGACTATCATAACTAAAATTAAAAAAAAGATTCTATACTGGAATTCTGATACTTATTCTAAATATAAAATAAGACAATTACTTATATATCATTGTTAAATCTGAGCTCTCTGAGTATTTCCTGCATTTTCATATGAAGACAGACCCCCTAAAACCAGTAAACTAAGAATAAGAGAACATTTGTTGAGATTTGCTGTTATATGATTCAAATTTTCTGTTGAATAATAAGTCTTGAAGAAAAAATATTACAGGGAGATTTTTCTTTATTAGTTTTTCTAGTAGCTTTAAAGAAAACCAATCCAAGAAGTTCAAATACTTCAACCGCATTTGGTATATGTCTAACATTTGCAAAAAAGGAGTGAGATACATGGCGTAAATTCGAAATGCGTATAAAATTTCAGTGATAGATTGAGAGCTATTTTCACATTTAGAAAAATGTTGAAGAATACATTTAGGAAATCGAGTTAGTGCGAATTTCTTAGTTTTGCGACTTCCTTCTTCCATTTAGTGTAATATCTAACTCTTTAAAAATTGGATTTATGGTAGTATAGAAAATGCAGTAATATTTTGAGTTTAATATTGCCAAAAAGCTGTTAACATGTTACCAGCAACATTTTTTATACCCAGCACCATTATTTGTAGGCTAACAGCGTTTTTTGGTACACAATATTTTAGTAAAAATAATTTAAGTTAAAAAAAAACATATCTTTATACTGAATTATTGAAGATGCGTTTGTTTTTACCAAATGTTAAACTATATCTCCTAGAAAAAAGTCATAAAAACTTTATAATCGGCTTTTTGTACGTTGTTGCTTTGTTTAATGTGGAACGATTTTAATAGGTTAATAGTGTTGGTTCCATATCGTGTATTGTGGAATATGTATCTACAGCAAGCAATACACTAAACTTAATTGCCAATTTCCGTCTGCCTACCTTAAACAATAATTTATGTTTATAAATTCCATTGTTCAAACTTTTTACTTATAGAATTTTTAATAAAATTAACTTTTTAATTTTTATTTTTAGAACAATGTGCGATAAGATTTTAACTTGTGAAAAGCTGATTTATAAAAATAAATATTTTTGGATAGAATGTTTTAAGCTTATAAAAAAAATAATTACAAATGTCGATTATAAAGGTGTCAGAGAAATAATGAAGGTAAATTTTCAAAAAAATGCTTAAATAACAAATAATAAAATAATTTTAATTTAAGGCTTGCCGTGACAAGGCACAAAGTTTTCCTGTCAATGTTAATGTCAGTAATTTACCTCAACTTCTTATTTTAGAAGAAGTAATAAAGTTTATATTTGATAGAAATAATTGCCTACTTCCAGCTTATTTTATAGCTAATGAAATAATGAAATCAACTCAATCACATTGGGTATTTAATTAAAAAACGAAAAACAAAAACAAACATAAATTTTTTAATAATTTTTTTTTATTACAGAAAATAAATAAATTAATGACAGATTTTGTTGAAGAATTTCGAAATATAGCACAAATGATTTCAATTATTGGTCATTCTTATATGTTACCAATTATTGAACATTTTGGTTATGCTGATCATTTAATGAATTCATGGAAATTAGATCATAATACATTAAAATTTAATTTTAAAGGAATTTTACCTTATGAACCGGAATTATTAAAACCACAAACACAATTACTTCGATATGTATTAGATCAACCTTATTCAAAAGAAATGGTTTCAACTATGTTAACTTTACAAAAACAAGTAAATACCTTTAATTAAAGTAATTTGGTTAATAACTATTGATTCGGAAATAAAGAAAGTTACAAGCGAAATCTTACTTTATTATATTTTGGACATATTTTGTTTAGTAAACAAGCAAAAATAATATTTGTTCTGGATACAAGACATTTATTTCCGCCATTTTGCTTTCGTTTTCATTTCTCAAGGCAGTCAATTATCAGAATAATGTTAAACTAAACGACTTGTTGACCGATGTCTAATATTATGAAAATTTTATAAAAAATTAACTTATTTTTGTTTTTATTAAATAGCAGAAACAACGTTGTCATGCTTTAGAAGAACAAATTGTTTGGTTAATCATATCAGCTATGGAAAGAACTGAACATGATTCATCAGATAGTATAACCGTTGAAGAGGTAATCACTCCAAATCAATGGCTATGGCTACATTTATCATCGCAGCTTATTTATTTTGTTCTTTTTCAATTTGTCAGCTTTATGCATATAATAATAGCACTACATGATAAGGTAAATTTCAATTTATAGGTTTTAAACGTTTAATAGGTCGATTTTTTTATATCTGTAGAGTCCCTTAACGTTGTGTTCTTATTTTTATCATTAATTCTTATCTAGCATTAATGAACGATAATAACGTTTTCATGATTTATATTTTACTTCATTTTAATATTTTATTATTACTCCTTTGCTTATTTGTTTTACTATATTTAATTAAAAGAATTTGTCGCTTAGATATTTTTACGAAAATTTCCTTAATTTTTTTATTTTTGGGGGCATGATTCGTGAGAACTGTAAAGTGAGAATATAAAACCTTTTGTTCACTTTAATTTTTGATTTTCCTTCTCATTTTTTACAAAAATTCGATTCTGTCTCGCTAAATAATGAAAGTCAGTGCTGAATTGCTAAATGAGAATTCTTATCTGCCATTTATAAGAAATATTAATGTAAAAAATATAGTTTAAGATGAATCTTATCTTAAAATATGAGAAACTAGCTTAGCTTTTTTGCGTGGAGAACTTCTCATTCTCATTTCTGATGAAGACAAATTCTCGCCTCGGATGATTTACTTGAACAACGCATTATCCACAGTTGCATTGAATAATTGGTTAAAAACTTCTGGAATCATTATCAATTAATTCAATTACACGCACTATTATTTCTTCGTTTTTAATTTTATTCATTTTTCTGAGTTTTTCTCAAAATAAAAAACTCCCTCCTCTGACAGAATCTTTTTTTCTTTTTTCACCAAACTTTTCTTTCTATATTTAACTGAAGTAACTCATCTATGTCTTCAATGTCCAAGCCCTTTATCAATTTTTATTTTCTTCATTAGGCACACCATTTAATTTATTCAAAGATGTAAGCGATATTTCTTTAAAATCTAATATTGCTATTTTTTTCTCTTTTGCTACCTTTGTTCCCAAATCTTCTATTACATTTTTCTACTCTTATTCTGCGTTCTTCTGCTACATGGTGTATGATTGTTATTATTTTACCCATTTTATATGTTTTACTTCCTCTTGAAGTTTCTCTATAACTAACACTTGTCCAAATTAAATTCTTTACTTTCCATCAAGCCACGAAGTTTTCGTAACACTGACGCTTTTCTTCCAGTTGTTGGTTTATATCTCAGCAAATTTCCTATTTAATTCGGCCCACTAATAGCTCGTTGGTATTCGTCATAATTCTACTTCTAATACCAACGGTTTCGGATTCGGATTCCTCTTAATGAGCTCCATTAAAATGAAATAAAAATATTTGTGTTATTCAAATACAATTTATGTAATGTATTCTAGTCAAAAATTATACTTACTCTAATTAACTCCTCTTGTATACTATTTTTGTGTGTCGCCGTTTTCAACTTTTTTGAACAGAGGCTTCTACCATTCAAATTTATTTAAAAATTTTTAATTTCTCTAATTTTATTACACGCTTGAAATTGACTTTTCCTATCACAAATTATGTTATTTATATGAAATCTTACTTGACTTACCTTCATGTAGCTTTCAAAACGAGATTTACGTAAGGGACGGGATCAGCTAATGTGGATTCTTTTACAATTTATATCCGGAAGTATTCAAAAAAATCCTGTAAGTTTGTTTTCTTAAACAAATTAAAATATATATGTATAAAAAACTATTATTATTTTAAATTTTTTCTTGTAGCTTTCAAATTTTTTACCAATGTTTAAACTTTTTGACATATTGTATCCAGAACAAGAACCGCTAAAAGTTCCTGACTGTACAAAAGCATCATCTTTGCGTCATGTAAGATATTATATTATAATTGTATATTTAAATAAAACTAATTTCTTTAGTATTTGTTCTTTTTTTTTTCAATACATCAATATAGATGGCTCCTATATGTATTTGGATTCATTTAATGAAAAAAGCTAAACTTGAAAATATAAATATTAATCGACCTGTACCAATTGCGCTTAAAAGCCATTATGAGTAATTTAATTTAAAAAAAATCAGAAGATTTAAGATTATTAATATTTTCTTCTTTTCTATTGAATTTGTTAAAATTTAGATTTCTACAACATTTAGTTATGACTAATACAAGCCTATTAATGAATATAAGCAATGATTTTCGAATAGTTTTATTGTGTAATGCTTATTCAACCAATCAAGAGTATTTTTCACGTCCAATGGCATTACTTGTTGATACATTACATGGTAATCAAAAGAGTAATACCAGTAGTGTAAGCAGTGGTACTACACAAATGCCAACTGTTCCTCTTTCAATGATAATGTTAGATAGTTTAACAGTTCATAGTAAAATGTCTTTAATACATAGGTAAATAAAAAAATTTTTTTTTTGTTTTTGGTTCTTATTTATATCTAAAAATTTTTTATAATGAATCTTCTTTTTTTTTTTTGTTGTGTAGTTTTGTTACACAAATGATAAAATTAGCACAAGCAAAAGGTTCAGTCTCAAATGTTGCAAATATGGCTCCAGCTCTTGTTGAAACATATTCAAGATTACTTGTTTATACTGAAATTGAATCACTTGGAATTAAAGGATTTTTAAGTAAAATTTTAACTATTAAAAGTTTTTTTGATATTAAATAAATATTTTATTTTTTAATAAAGGTCAACTTTTACCGGCTGTTTTTAAACAACATGCTTGGGGTATTTTGCATACATTATTAGAAATGTTTTCATATAGACTTCATCATATACCAACACATTATAGAGTTCAACTTTTATCTCATTTACATTCGTTAGCATCAGTACCTCAAACTAATAAAATGCAGCTTAATTTATGGTGAGTGACTAAAATTTTATCTTGATTAACTAAACAAAAGTTAGAGTTAATAAGAGTCGTAGCTAGTTGCTGTAATCTAAAATGAGATGAAATATTTTAGAAAGTCCAAATGTTAACCATTCAAGCTGAAGATGTGTAATAGAATTTTATTATTGCAAAAAAGAATTATTTTAGCTCAGTATCAAAGTGTCCAATCAAAACTGAAATTATTTAATTACGACAGCTTTCTTAATAGAATTGGGTGACTCTAGGCTATTACGACAGTCTGCTTTGAAATTTTAAAGCTCTAAAAGCTAGTTGTCGCTTTTTTTCGGATTTTCGTTACAAAAATTCGTTTTTTTCTAGTATTTTCTAGTATTTTTTAAGAGTTTTTTGTACAATTTTTTTCATAAAACGTTTATTTAATTAGAATGCAGTTAGATATTTTATTCATTTAAATTTAATTTAGTCAGGTAAATTTTTTTTTTGTTTTAAAAAAATACCAATTTTAAACATGTGAAGAAATAATTTGAAGGAATAAATATAATTTTCAGCTTTGAATCAACAGCATTACGTTTAATAACAGGCCTAGGATCAGCTGAAGTACAGCCACAACTATCACGTTATTTTAATGAAAAAACTCCTGGATCGGTAGCATCTGGTGAAAGTGAAGAATTAAATCGTGTGCTAATATTAACATTAGCACGTTCTATGCATATAACTGGCTCTGGTAATATACTTTTTTTTTTAAACAATTTTTACTCTAAATTTCTTTTTTTTTTAATTTCTAGGCAATGATTTACAAGCATGGTGTAAAGATTTACTGACAAATATAATGCAAAATACTCCACATTCTTGGGCAACACATTCTTTAGCTTGTTTTCCGCCAGCTTTAAATGAATTTTTTTCACAAAATAATACACCAACTGAAAATAAACAATTATTAAAAAAATCAGTTGATGAAGAATATAGAAATTGGACATCTATGTCTAATGAAAATGATATAATTGCACATTTTATTCGACCAAATACTACACCATTATTTCTTTGTCTACTTTTTAAAATGATTTGGGAAACTGATACTATAAGTGCTGTTGCCTATAAGTGAGTATTTATTAAATAATTTTAGTCATTAATAAAACAAAAATTTTCATATTTATTTAAAATTTTGCTAGTAAACTGAAATTAGGCCTCTAATTAATTGAATTGTTTCGTGCAGATTGATTTCATTGAATTTTTATTCCTAACAAAAGGTAAATATCATAATTCACAACAAAATCATCTAAAACCAAAAAATAAAAATTTATTTATTAAAGTAGATGTTGTTCGAGGTAATGACAAGGGGATTTTTTCTTTCGAGTTTTCAATTTTTGGTTGCCTTTTAAAGTTGCATAAAATTTTCACATCAAAAATTTATTATATAATTAATAACTATTGAAAAAAAGATCTGATGAAATATGTGAAAAAGTAGCTTGTAAAATTTTAAAACGATCAGTCAAGTAGATTTTTAGTTATTGTGAATAGCGGCTTCGAAAATAACAAGTTTCAGGAAAACGCTTTAAAATTTTGCTCATTTACTCCTTGCTCTAGAGCAGGACTGCACAACTCAGAAGGTATTGAGGGCCGTATAAGCTTCAAGCGAAATGCTTTAGGGCTGCAAGGGATACTAAATATTTTGTAGAGATTTTAATTAACAAATAAACAAAGATCCTAAGTGTCCTGATATGTAATTAACCATTATTATGTTATATAAAGTTCATATTTATTAATAAAAAAATTTGACACATTGTTGGGCAGAGTGGAAATGCGGGCTTGCTTTTCCAGTTTTGTGCCTTACAAGAGGGAAAAATATCGTGGGAGTATTTGTTCCATAAAATCTAAAAAAAAATTTCCTTGTCAAGATACATGTTTTTTTTTTTTATTTTTATTAAAATATTAAATTTTTTACCGTCAATAAGTTTTTCATATTCGGGTGCCATATATGAAGATGCTGTTTTTAAAATGTCTTCTAAGTGGTCGCTGGTGAGACAAGAACGATTACTAATTTTATTCAAATTCATGATAGAGAATGTTTACTCACACATACATACACATAAGTACTTCCAAATATGCAAAATGTTTTCATAGCAATTTCTATGAGATTTTTGTAGTTTTCGCAATCTAAGGTTTTGTAGAAATCGTGCAATTTCTATGATAATTTCGGTACACTACAGAATATTGAAGTTCAATTAATTCCAATTGCAAACAAAAGCAAAATAAAAAGATTTCTATTAAACTTTGTTGTCTTTCAATTTCCCTGATAGGAAAATCTAGATATTAAAGACAATAATATAACATTCTGTGGTACCTTATTTCTATAGAATCTAGGAGAATATATTTAAAGTAGAAACTAAAATAAATATGTAATCATGATGTTTGTCTTTCTTGATATTTCTATTATTCCTATAGGAATGATATTCCTATTTGTACAAAAAATTAAATTTTAAATATATATTATCAAATTTTTTAATTAAACAATTGATTCCTTTTTGTTTTGTGTTTTTATATATAGAATTCTTGAAGGTATAAGCGCTAGAGCTTTATCAGCCCATTTACGAAAATTATGTGACTATCTTGTTTATGAAGTAGCAAATTCAGCTGGAAAAAATTATGTTCATAAATATGTAGATACAATTAATAATATGATCTGGAAATATAATGTAGTAACAATTGATCGTGTTGTTCTTTGTTTAGCACTTAGAACACAAGAAGGAAGTGAAGCACAAGTTTGTTTTTTAATTATACAACTTTTATTATTAAAAGCATCTGAATTAAGAAATAGAGTACAAGAATTTGTTAAAGATAATTGTACTGATCATTGGAAACAAAATAATTGGTAAGTTTTTTGATTATATTTTATAGTGATCAATTTTTGAAATTTTTTATTTGTACGTTAGTAAATTTTTAAAAGAAAAATTCTTTTTCTGGTCATGTATTATTTTAATTTTTATAATTAAGTATTTAAATTTGATGAGATATAGAGGAAAATTTTTTTCCAAACTAACTTCTTGATATTTTATCAAGTTTTTAGCTTAAATATTACGCTCTTAAAATTTAAAAATAATTTAGTTAAAAACTCTAGTCGTTTATTTATCTCATAACCAGAATTGGAATACATGATAACAGTAAATCTTGCAGTATTTTAATTTTCTCGTTATCTGAAATTATTTTAATGGTTGAAAAATGAAATGTTGACAAAAATGTTGACTGTTTAAAAAGAAGAGAAGTTTTTTTTACTTCTCTGAATTTTTTAAAAATATAGAAAATTTGAAATTTGTTATAATCGATATAGAAATGTATAAAACCATCAGTTTAGTAGGACTGGAGAAATCATGACAAGAATTTCGAAAAAATAGTTTCAAGAAAAATGCGTTTGAAGTTTTAATGACTTTCGGTTATTGTATTTCAAAATATACATAAGGGTACGAAAGGTTTTACGAGGGAACACGATTACAGGTAGACGGAAAATCCTTATCGTTCTTTGTTTTATACGTCACGGGCGAGCTGGTTTGGTTGACACATCACTAAAACAGCTATATCTGAAAAAATATTTAAATTTTGTAAAATCCTCGTAAAGAAATATTCTTAAAGATTTAAGCTTCGAAAATATGAAGAGAAGAGAAATCGTTGTTTTTTTTTAAATTTCTAGACTAGAATACCCCGATTTATTGTAGCCAATACGACCGAAAGGATTTAGGAATGACGTCATGTCAAACGCAAGGAATAAAATCAGAACTAACAAACACTTCTTGTGCTTTTATCTGCCATTTTTTCATTTATTGTTGTTATTTCGGACAATGAGTTAAAAAAAAGCCTTAAAGTTTTCTATCATAAACTTTGGACCAAAAAGAAAATAACATCAACAAAACATATTACGAAGGTTCACTATTGCAATCCATTTCATATTCATCACAAAATTTAACGTCCACTTATTTTCATTCTTTAATCTGTTCGGTCATATTTGTTAAAAAATCATAGACACCTTTTTTAAGCTTATGTAATGTGGTAACTTAATTTTAGAATAACACCAGAATTTTATAAATTATTAAACTAATTGAAATTATATTTTTATAGGCATGAAAAGCATTTAGCATTCCATCAAAAATTTCCAGAGAAATTTGCACCGGATGAATCAGCATCACATCCTCCATTACCAGTTTATTTTGGTAATGTTTGCTTACGATTTTTACCAGTTTTAGATATTGTAATACATCGATGTATAGAATTACCAATACAATCAGTTCATCAGATATTAGAAGTAATTTTAGGACATCTTGGATGCCTTTATAAATTTCATGGTTTGAAAATATTAATTTATATTTTAATTAAACTAAATTAGTAACAAATAATTATAATTAAAATTTAATTTTAGATCGTCCTATTACATATTTATATAATACTTTACATTTTTATGAACGTATTTTACGTGAAAGACCTTCTCTTAAAAATCGACTTGTAAGTTATTTTTAGTTTTATTTAAACAAATTTTTCTTTTAATTAATAATCTTAGGTTAGTGCAGTTACTGGAGCATTAATTGATGTTAGACCAACTAATTGGGCCCTTACAGAACAATATCAAATATATTTACAAAGTCAGGAAGTACTTTGGAATCCGGAATTATCATATTATATGGCATTGTTGAGACGACTTGTTGATAGTAAATTAATTAAAGAATGAGGTGCACTTAGAATATCAAAATAGAGACATGTTTTAAATTGTTTTTTGTGTTTTTTGCAAAATGGATCTTAATATTCATTGATAAATATTTTTCCATTTATATTTTAAAGAGATTATAGTAAGTAGTTGTTGGTGAAATAGTGAAGAGCAAGCAAACTATAGTCCGGCTACAAGAGATTTAAAATCAAAACATCATTTGGTTTAATTATAGTCAAAACATCAACATTTAATTTTGTTGTTTTGTTTTTTTGAGAAGCCTTTCTCATTAAAAAATTAAACCATGTTTTTACATTCTTTTAATATTTAATGTAATTTAATAGTAAACAAAGGATTAGTCTCTCAAACTAAATAAAATTTTAATGCTCATTGCTAATATAAATCTTGAATTTATATTTTAAGAGGAATTACATGGGTTTCGCAGGTTAGAGTGAAGCATATTTTCTCTAATTTCTTTTTAATATAATACATAAAATATTTCATTTTAATTTTATAACATAATAAACATAAACATTTGACAAATATTTTGTGAAATTTTCAAAATTCAGTTATTATGACCTCATTTCTTGTAAACTCTCATAATTTTTGTTGCCACGCTAACTCAAGATAGACTCATCTGAAATTAAAAAACCAAAAAGTTAAATAGGTCGTGTTTGAGCAAAGGAAAGAAAATAATTAAAATTTAAATTTTTACAAGAGTTTTGTATAAAAATGTACTTCTTTTTGCACCACGTTAAATTAGTTGTGATAAATGAAAAAAATTTTTCGTTTAAGCCTTCTTTAATATTATACTAAGGAAGTGTGTTAAATTTTACAAAGATGAGTTCATTAATTTTTAAGAAATCATAGCAACCGGCATGAAAAATAAAATTTCGAGAAAAATACGATGAGAGACTGTTAACATAAGGTCAACAATTCAATGAGTTGGATTTCCTAGGGGTCTTTCTCCAAGAGTTTGGTTCTGATTGACTTGAAAACTTTTGAAAAATATTCTAGACTGATTTTTTAAAATTTTAAAGCTCATGTAACTCCTTAAAATATATCAATTACACAATGTTACAGCTAATTTCAGCATTTTTCTGAATGTAATGCTGTTCTTTCTTGTTTCTTCTTGATTTGTTAATTTTTTAACACTCGATGTTTCCGATTTAACGGGTTAACAAGCAACTACTAATCAAATTTTGCGTTTGACTTAAAAAAAAATTAAATTTCTTTTTTAAATAAACACTTTTCAGGGAATCTAAAAATCAGCTGACAGCCACGCGACTTTTATTTATTCGAAGCAAACCCACTAAGAAATTTATTTCTCCCTAAGGAATGATTTAATTTGTTTATTTTGAAAATACTAAGTGTACCTAATTCCTTTACTTAGAACGTTTTGATGATGGTTAAATTTTAAAATTTTTGTTTATTTTGTTTTTTTTAGCTATCAACTGTAAAAGTTATTTTTATACAACAGACTGGCGTTTTAATGAGTTTCCAAATGCATCAACTCATGCATTATATGTAACATGTGTTGAACTTTTAAGCTTACCAGTACCACCACAGACAGTAGCTAATAATATTATTGATGTTGTTGCTAAAGGATATCCAGTTATACCACAAAATGAAATACATAGTTATATAAATGTTGTTGGTATTGTACTTGCTGCCCTTCCAGAAACTTATTGGTGTTGTGTTTATGAGAGATTACAAGATGTATTAAATAATACAAAAATGAAAGAATGGAAATATAGATTTTCTGCATTTGATTTATTTAATTTTAAAACTGTACGAGAAGCAATGCTTGAAAAAACTTATGCAGTTATTTTGGCTGTAGCACATTCTTTATTTCATCATATGGGATGTTGGAAACTAGCTACAATGACTCAGTATTATTTTTAATTTTTTTAATATACTAATGATAATTGTTTTTTTTTCTTAAAGGTATATTAAGGATAAATTAAAACCTTTTGTAAAAAATGAACAGCAGCTTATTTATTTTTGTCATATTTTTGGTCCATTTTTACAAAGAATTGATCAAGAGAAGCCAAATGCTGTTGCTGAAATTGCAGTATTATTATACGAACTATTAGAAACTGTGGATAAAAACCATGGTCCAGCACCTCTAGAATATATGGATCCAATATGTGATTTTCTGTAAGTATTACTTTTTTATGCTACAAGTTAGTTTGATAAATTTCATTGAAACCAATGATCATAAATATAGTTTTGTAAATAATTTAGATGAAATTTCTTAGCCCGAAATTTCACTCTGACTAAATTAACTGAAAAATGCCACAATATAATCAAAAAATTCATTGAAAAACAAACTTTCTGAATTATAATAAATTTTAGATATCACATAAAATATATTCATGTTGGTAACATAATAAAAAATGAGTCTGAAGCTGTAATTAAGAGATTACGTCCTGCACTACAAATGAGACTACGATTTATAACTCATTTAAACGTCGAGGAAATTGGGTCAGATAAAGGGTAAGGATAATATACATTTTTCAAAAGATAGTTTTATATATAATTCCATTTTTTATTCTAAATTAGTGAAATAACAAGTATGCCACAAGTAAATACGACGACAACACAGCCACAAACACAACAAACACAGCCATCTAACCAACAAACACAACAATCACCTCAGCAGCCAACACAGCAAATGCAACATATACATCAGCAGCAAGTTCATCAAATACAACAACAACAAATTCAACAACAACAGGTGCAGCAGCAGCAGCAGCAGCAACAACAACAACAACAACAAATGCAACATCAGCAATTACAACAACAGCAAATGCAATTGCAACAACAGCAATTTCAACAATTACAACAGCAACAACTACAACAAATACAGCAGCAACAAATGCAACAGCAACAACAACAATTACAACAACAACAACAACAGCAGCAATTACAACAACAGCAAATGCAATTGCAACAATCTGGAATGAGGCATAATTGAACAAATATCGTGATTAGTTTTCGTTTTTCTTTTTTCAATTTTTAAATATTTAATTTAGCGAATGGTGACGAAAAAATTTGGAATATTATCAAAGTTTATCAAATCGAATTATTGTCATCAAAGCTATAAGAACAGATTTTGTGTTTTTGCTGTTATAATTATTCTTAATATTTATTGTTCATTCCACAAACTTTTTATACTTGTTCACTATTACAGGTACCCATCATACCTAATTTTAGTTAGTAATACTATGATTATATCCAACTAGTTTTTAAATAAATTACAAATGTACATTTCATCTTTTCTTTGTGTTAATATTTTTCACATGAAAAAGTGATAAAGAATTAATATTGAAATTTTATGTCAAAGACTCATATTTTTAAAAATTATTATTTCGTAGAAATTTTTAATTATGCCAGCTTAATTCAACGTTTCAAAAAGCTTGATTTGTCAGCTTTATGGTTTGGTATTTATCTAAAATAAAGTGATGGTTCATGGTTTTTATTGTACATTAAGCAGTGTCGTTTTTTTATTTTGAACTTCTTAATTATGGTCATTCAGAAACTGTTATTTCCTGAAATTTGTAATTGAAAAAGTTGGAACTATTAAAAACCAAAACATTTTTTCACAATGTGGATTTCATAAATTCAATTTATTATTTTTGCTTTATTAAATAGAAAAATTTTGAAATAAAAATAATAAATACACAAACGAAAAAATAACTTTTCAATTAAATAAAAAATTTAAAGCATCAATTAAAATTCTAATATAATCAATTGATGAGGATACTACCAAAGTTATTAGATAAGGGTAGTTTTTTATTTCTTCGTGTGAAATTATTTTTGGGCGTACACTAAACGCTCGGCTGAAAAGTCCAATTAAATCAAATGTTTTGGGAAACTTTATATTCATGTGCCTAAAAAAACAAAAAATCTATTTATTTATTGAGAAAGAAATTTTAATTTTTCTAATTAAATTACCTTTCCAGTAAAATTTGAAAAATTCCAAAATAAAATATTAGAATCAGGGATGGATAAATTATTGGCATCAAAGCAAATAATATGATTATAATTGAATAAACCGCTTTAATAACTGTTGGATAAGGTAAGGATTGCATCCAAACGTTGTGTAAATGTTTCCCTAGTGGCCGAGCATACAAAATAGTCTTTTTTACATATGAAAGTTTCTTCCACTAAAATTATTAATTGTGTAAAATTTAATTAAAGTGCAATAAAACTATATACATATTTCTTTTTATAAAACGACATTTTTTCAGGTTTCATTTTGGAAATTTAAATTTTATAAAGCTAAATCTAAAATTTAAGAAAAAAGGAAAAATTACTGTTTAGTTAGAAATTTTGAATGTGTATGAAAGATAAAAAAATATGACACTAGAAATAAGCAAAGCGGTCTTGATTGAGACTTCAAGAAAAATAACAAAAAAAATTTTAAAGCCTCAGTTTAATTAAATTTATTGTGCTAATTTTTATTTGAAATTATTGTTTTATAATTTAAAATTTGTTGGGTGTAAGTGATTCCATCAATTATTTATGTAATTTTTATGTAATTATTTTTTAAATTTTAAATGTACAAAAATTGGCGCTTGACGTTAAAAATGGCGATTTTTGACTAAAAATAATCGAAGTGAACTCACTAAAAATCTTGTGCTCAATACAGAAGTTAAATGATATTACTTTCAATTATAAAATTGTATTTTATGTAATTATTACATGACATCATCCTTTACGTTAGATTTTTACAAACAAATTTCTTTTAATCTTCTCTGAAAAACCAAGCTAGCAATAACTATATACAAATTTAGTAGAGATCAGCGTTTGTGGCCAAGCGTTAACAAGTCCTATATATAAGGCTATGTTATAAAACTTTAGCAAAGTTAGTAGTCTCAGCGAATATTAATAGTCTAGTTCAAAATTTAGCTATCACTTTTTGTTCCATTTTTAAAACAATATATTTTCTTGTTATTAATGCAGCAGAATATTTTTGATCGGTTTGGTTTTCCACTTTTATGTCATGGCCCAAAATGTTTATCACATGATCTAATGATCATGATATCGCATGGACATCATAGGAATGAGAAATTTTAAAAATTTCCCTACAGAGTATTCGCACAAAAGATTTACATTTTCATGGCAAAAAATTTCAATTGACTCATAAACTAAATTTTATTCACTATTTACAGAATTAGATAAATTAATGAAATTTAAATTTCAACGGAGTTAGAAATGTAACCAAATTTCTCGCAAACTGAAAAACTACTAAATTTCAAAACTTTGTTTTTAATCAAAGGTTTTTTAGGTATTCTAAATAAAGAGTTTCATTACTTTTTTTTTTTATTTAAAATATACATTTTCAATCAAAATAATATAATTATTATCGCTTAACTTTTAATATTTTAACTATAATATTTTCTAACAGAAGTCAGTCGTTCCAAAAGGATTAACCGATAAAATATTGTTTTGTTGATATTATATTTTTCTTTCTATATTTTAATTAATTTATTGTTTAAAAAAAAACCTAAATTAATTTTGAAATTTATAAGAAAAATGTGAAATAAAAACAAGTGGATAAAAAATGTTTAATATTAATAATTGATATATATTGCAAACTTGGTAAAACAATGAAATTAATTGCAGCTAAGGTAAATAATACACACATATAAAAAAACAGTTACAAATTATTTTTCAAAAAATATTTAAAACATTTTATTAATCACAAGACACATTTTTCATTTAAAAAAAATATGCAGTGAATTTATGTTTTACTTGCTTTTAAGCCATTTGAGTTTAAAAATCTCTGTTCTTAAGGAATAGAAGTATTAAGCTCATTAATTTCTCTTTAGTATGCATTTTTTAGTTTTTAAATAATTAATAACAGACTTTTAAATACTGAATTTAATCAAAAATTATTAATTTTTGTCAATATTTCAAATTACAAAATTTTATTACTTTAAAAAAACTTTAAAAAGATCGAGTGACTTTTAGAATATTTTAACTTTATATTTATTTGTATTAAACCATTTTGTTTTGCTTTATTTTTCTTTTCGTTTTTAGTTTTTAAAAGCAATGATTTTTTGATAGCAATATTAAATTTAAATAAAATCATTAGAAAATAAATTTTTTTTACTAAAAACAAAGCTCGATCAATTAAAATTTTTATTCTTTATTTTCATTTCCGTTTAGTCATCATTAATTTTCTGTACAGTAATTAAATTTTTATTAGAAATTAATTAATTTTATCTGAATAAAATAATTTAAAGAAAGTTTCAAAACCTAAAATTTCTTACAATATTGCATTTTTGTTTCAATTTCATAACAAAATAATAATATAAAGTAAAAGCGAAGAATAACATTTTGAATAATTGGACGGCTTTTTTTTCTCTTCAATTACTACTTATTAGGCAGAAAATATTTTTATAATGCATTTTAATTGTTTAATTGCTTTCAATTTTCAAAAAAAAAAAAACAAAAAAAAAACTAAATAGCTCTTAATTTTGATAAATGCTAAAAACGCAATAAACGTTTATATAAAAAAAAGTACATGACAAAAAATATAAATAAATATATATTGAGATCGTTATTAAAAAATACAATTTTTTTTAAGAAAATCAAAAGCAAATTAATAAATAATTTCAAATTTTTTATTTAATTTTTTGTTTTTTTGCAAATGATTTCCATAATTTTATAATTAGAAATTTGTTATACTTGTTAATATAATTAATGTTTTGAAAGTTACAATTTATTAGACACGGTAAAATATTTGAACAAAGAAAAAAAGTCAAATTAAATGCTTAAGTATGCAGTGATATCAATAAATATAAAAAGAAAAACAGTAGAATGTTAATTAATTAACTAGTTCCATTAAAACGCCCACCTAGATCGGCACGTGCAAGCCATGCACGTTAAAAGAAAAAGATTCCAATGCGGCTCTTGTAACTATTCCATTGATTTAAAATTTTTAAAATATTCTTTAAAGAGACACACGAAAATTGTAAAAAACCAGTGCGAAATATGTTACACGAAAAATAGGAACAAACAATTATTATTCATGGTCCACATGCGGACACACGGCGAGGAGAAAAAGGACTATAGGTGCAAACGTTGTGGAAAGAAGTTTACTTTGAGGTAAAATTTTGTTATTTGTTTTAATAAATTATTAATTATTTTTAAAAATAGAGTAAACTCCATCAAACACGAAGGAATCGACGTACAGAATAATGAAATTTATTGCTTGTATTGCTATATACAGTTTGGCAAAGGTAAGACTTTAAAGCAGCATTTAGCCAACAACAATGTCGAGCTAGCGAAGCTTAACGATTACACAACCCGCGGGTTGTGCTTCCTAAGCAAAGACATGGATGACCATAAAAGAATCAGTCATAAAAAAATCGCAAAAAAATGCTGGGTGTCTGATTGCCCATTTGGTGAGAATGATTGGGAAAATGAACTGCATATATTACAACATGATGTTGTCCAATATCAATAAATAACAAGTAAAAAAATTGATGGTAAAAATATGTATTTACTGTATTTTTATTTATGGCATCAAAAATTAGGGCATTTAGATCGGAATACCCCTTAAGTAAAATCGTACATAACATGTATTCTGAACAAAAAATTAATTTTCATTTTGCAATTGTAGTCAGTTTATCCTGCTAGCAAATAATATTGTAAATTTTACAAACAAATAAAAAATAACACAAAATTCATTAAAACTAAATTATTAAATTTTTTTAAGTTATAAAAGACTTTAAACTATCCAAGGAAAAAAAAACTATGTTTTAACAATATATAATACATATTCGATTAATTTATAAAGAAGAAAATTAATATAAGAAAACAAAAATTTACATTTTACATATAAAAATTTTTGAAAACTTAAATTTTTCAGAATTTTTAACCGATATTGATATTACCACAACTTAATTTTTTTTCTTTGTTTATTTAAACGTAATTAAATTTTAAAAATTCAACTTTTTTTGTTAAATTGTTTTACAAAACATAATAAAAAAATTTAAAGTAAACAAATTTCTTTCATAAAATTTTAAAAATATTTAAAATTCAATTGCAAAAACTTTTTAGCTGCCATTAAAAATTTATTTTTTTTCCGTAGCTTAAGAATAAAAATTTTTTTAATAACTAATCTTAATATTTATTACATATTAAAAGAATTACACACTTTTAAAACTTATTGTATAAAAAAAAAAAGAAGATGATATTACATGCTTCGTGTGTATATATAAAATTGTGTTAAATGTTTTATGTGTATAAAATAAGAACAATTTAATTTTACAATTGAGTTTTATCAAAACAAAAAAATAAAAATATATTTTCTATAATATTCCAACATTATTTAAAATATTTTTTAAACATCATGATTAATAGAATTATTGCATCTGTATTTCTATTAAAATTATTGTAAATATAGTATTATAACTCCTTAATGTTGTCTATTAATAATAATAAAAAATATTATCTTAAATAATAATTTGCATAAATTTTATTTAAAAGATGAAGGCACTTTTTTTTTGTATAATAAGGCACAAAGTTTATTTTGCCCACTTGGCTTTAGATAATTTCCTTTTCTTCTCAATTTTTGTTGTTGTTAATACTAAACTTATCTCTTACTTTAATTAAAAATCAAATCAAAGTTTCTTATTGTTACTGTAGGTATTTGTAACTACTTTTATATTTTATACCAATTTAGATTTTCGGGTTTAGTTGTTACCGGATTGATCAGATTTTGGACATCATTTAGCATTTCACTGCAAAGGTTATCACCGAGCTACAATAAATATAAGAATAAAATATTATTTAAATTTTTAATAAGATAAATAAAATATAAATATAATAACAATAAATAAAATCTGAGGCTGACATTTATGGATAAAATTCGATGTTATAGTATATCATTGTAATTTCCTTCAAGGATACGATGCACTAACAATAACTTTTTCATTTGACAACAACGATGTCATTTTCTATGTAAAACTTGGGTTTAGCTGTTGATGAGTAAGTTATCCAAAAATTTTGTTGATTTACTCTCAAACCTATAGCATAACACGAGACCAGTATCTGCCATTTTTATGTTAAGATTTTCAAAATCAAAATTCAATACTGATTGGACTATTTTAGTATTATTTCAATTATAAAATATTCATTCGACTTTAGTTTTAAAACTCAAAATTTAGGTCTTTTTGTTTAGAAGTTATTTGATTGAAGAAGCAAAACAAAAAAAAAAAAAAACTCACTTGTAAAGACGGAACTAAATCATCTGCACCATCAAGACCACTCAAAGAATCCATATTACCACTTTCTGTGAAAATTAAATGAAAGAAAAAATACAAGTTACTAATATGTTCAATAAGTTTTTTTTTAAATTTCAAACAAAACTTTACCACTTATACAATCCATGCTGTCGTCTATATTTGACAAAAAGTCTGGTGTAACTGAGAAATTATTTGACGATAAACTTAGCCCGCTATCACCTGACTCTTGTCGGGAATGATCTGTTATGCCTGAGAGAAATGGATCCATTTGTAATCCCATTGTTTGTTGATTTTGACGAGTTAATAAATCCTTTAATTATTATTTATTGTTATTAAATTAATAAAAAAAAAAAAAACATATATATAAACCTGATGTTGTATTTCTTGTTGTCTTTGTTTTAAATATTCACGTTCCTTTTCTAAATTCCGGATATTTACCCAATTTGTAATTGATGGAGGTAAATCTGTTCTGGCTGAAAGTGAACTTGCCCTTTGCAAATAGTCAGCTATAAATGCAAAAATTTTTTAAAAAATTAGAATTATTTTTAATAAGATTAAGAAATTATCTAATTTAGATATCAATATTTTCAAATATTTAGTGGTTTGAAATAAGGACGCCCAACAGAACTAAAAATACTTAGAGAGCTAAATGAATGTTTACTTGCAAGGGTCGTGTATAAAATACATATGAATCATGGATATATGCATTAGAATGTCCGGAATCAAATGGAATATTGTTTGCTGTTTCTTACACAATAAAAAATGAAAGGAATAGCAGGACACAAGATCTGTTTGTTAGCTCTGTTATCTGATATAGCAAAAGTGACATAATCCCTAAATGTGTTCGGCTGTGTTTGCTATAATGAATTGACGCCTTAAAATAGGTCAAAATTAAAGGTTTTTTCCCAAGCAACAAAAGTCTTATTTATATTACAATTAACAAGTTCCTAAATAAATGACTCTTATGTTAAGACTTTTTCCATGGAAATGGTCAACGTATTTTTTATTTACATTACTCTTTTTTTCTGTAGACTCTTGTGATTACTTTTTAAAGTACTTCCTGGTTCCATAGCTTAGTTAACTATGGCAGTACGGAAGGGAAATTCGGTATAATTCATCGAACTTTTTTTTCGAAAATTATTTAATGATTAATTGTGAAAGTTAGGCTAAATTTCGACTGTGAATTTGATGAAAAACACTTTTTTAAGCATCAAACAATAACAAATTTCTCACAGATGCAGATTATTAATTTTATTTATGCTAAAAGTTCAATAAAACCTCAATTTTTCTTTATTCGGAACCAATTTCAATAATTCAACATTAGCAAACTTCCAGTGAAAATGCTAGCAACCTCAAATAATGCTAAATGTTTCCTGGCGTAGGAGGAGTTCTGTGTAATTTTTCGAAATCTTTTGAAAATTATTTGATAATAATTAAATGAGAATAAAGTTAGGTTAAATCTAGGAAGATCAACAACCCCTAAATGCAGATTCTGTCAAGAGGTAAAGGAGACGCCTACTCACCTACTCTTTGACTGTGGTAGGGTGATGTCAAAGAGAGTGAAGCATCTTCTCACTCGAAAAGTAACCTGCACAGAAGGGTTGGAAATAGGTCTGAGAGGGATCCTGGCTCTGGCAAGGGACCTGAATATTAGGTTTCTATAATAACATGTCTGGCGGGGAGCACAATAGATCAAGACTGGTCGCGGTGCATTTTGTCTCCCTTTATTTTACTTTACTTTACTTTAGGTTAAATCTGAATAAGAATATGTTGTAAAGAACAAAGAATAATTTTCGAAATTCTAAAAGCTCAATAGAAACCCCAATTTTTTTTTATTTTTTTATATTAGAAATTTAATATTAGCAAACTTCCAGTAAAAATGCTAGCAAACTCAATTAATGCTAAATGTTTCCTGGCGTAGAAAGAATTTTGTGTAATTTTTCGAAATCTTTCTTTTGGAAATTATTTGATAGTGATTAAATGAGAATAAAGTTAGGTTAAATCTGAATGTTGTGAAGAGCGAAGAATAGCACATTTTTTACAGATGGAGATTAGTAATTTTCGAAATTCTAAAAGCTCAATTTTTTTATATGGAGCCAATATTAGAAATTTAATATTAGCAAACTTCCAGTGAAAACGCACTATTACATGACATTGCAGTGTAGTTCATCATTTTTTGTGTAAAATATTAATTAGAAGCAACGCCTCTTACTATATAGCTTGTATCTGTATTAATTAATTGTTATGTTCATTTTTTGAATAACATTTAAACTAAAGGTTTAAAGCAACGTTTTTTTTATTATTTTTTTTTACTATTTAAATTATATAAAATTATGATTAGCTTAAACATAAGTCCTAAACGAAATATATGTCATTTCTGATAAAAGAAAAAAACTTAATTACATAACATATTGGCTTTTGATATCGGTTGGTATAGACGTCAGTTTTTATTAAAATGTTTATAGATCATAGATGACTATTAGAGCATATATTATATATTTATCCAGTGATCTATTGCATTAGCAAATTGATGAATTGGGTCTTTAAGATATAATATTTTTGTATTTGTAATAACTGGTCATGTTTAATTAAAAAAAAGGTTAGTTTTCGAACACAAGAAATGAATATAATTTAAGTCACAATGTATTAAATTACATAACAAAACTAAAATTTTAAGCGCTCTATGCGGTCGTGCATGCAGTTATCCATGCCTTTGATGCACCGATTTTGTTTTTCTTCTTCAGAAATGTATTAAGTGAAAATTTTGTTGGTAATTTTTTTTATTATTGTTGATAATTATTTATCATAATATATTGACAGTAATAAATTTAAAAAATTAGCGAAAAAAAAGATGACACTTAGAAATTTAGAAAAAATCGATTTGTTTTTGTTTCGTTGCAATTGCAATTTTTAATAAATTTTATATTAAAATTTTATTAAAATCTGAGCATAATTACGAAAGTTATGCGGCTTAAATCGAAGGTGCGGGTTTTTCTCGAAACGACTTTTTCAAAGACAGTGAACACTATAATATCCCGAATGGCTTATAGTGCGTTTACAGTGGTCATAGTAATCTAAATCTAGTTTGCTTTTCTAGTTCATTACTCATGGCAACAAGGAGGGGAAATTTTGAGTAATTTTTTCGATTTCCTCTTTCGGAAATAGTTTAACAGTGAATAATTGTGGATCTTAGGATAAGTTCGACTTTGAATATGACGTAAAACATTTTTTACAACACCAAAGATAAACAAACTGACATATGTACCAATGGAAATGTACTAGGGCCCAGTATAAGCACTTATTTTTTATATATGGACAAATGGTAGTACATTTGCCTAATACCTTTGGCCACTGTAAACGCAAATTCTGTTTTTTAATTACCCTCATTTTACCTTTTGCTTCAGATAAACCAAGCAGGAAACACAATTTCAACCGTCAAGTTATTCCTTTTTTCTCCGTCCAGGTGGTTGGCTATAACTTCACCATTAATAAATATTAAAAAGGAAATATACATATTTCAAGTGGCGTAAAATAAATTCAGCTATATATTTTTAAATAAACAAAAAAAAAACCACTTTTAACCAATGAAATCAAAACCTAATCAATAGTCATTTAAAATAGTAAAGCGCATTACTACATACCAATAAGTATACTTTTCTGGATTAAGTCTTTAATCCGTGAATTTAAAGCTTAATCCTATACTTTCTTAAGATTTTACGTAAGCAATTTAAGAATGGGGTATTAAAAGGACATTGAACGTATTAAACGGGTGAAAAAAGTACAGAAATATCTAATGCAATATTGAAAAAGAAAAATAAGACTGAAACCTTATAATTTCTTTAGAATTTATTTTGCTAAAAATCGCATCGATTTGATATCAATGCTATTTTTATGGGATTAAGCATTAAAGAATTTGTTTTTGTTATTTTATTTTTTCGAAATAAGCTATTTTAAATCTTAAGAAATAATTTTAAACAATTTATTTATAATATACGTACATATTCTTGGATCAAACCAGGAAGTCGTACGATTTATATGATTAATGAAATATATTTCACCAGAAGGAGTAACTGCTTGTTCCCATCCTTCTGGTAATGGACCCAATGGATCAGCTGCAACAGTTGTTTCTTTTGGTGCTGCAGGAGCTGAAAATATTTTTAAAGTTAACTTTAATAATTTAATATAACAAAAAAAAAAAGGAATATAAAATTTAAGCTCAAATTAAATTCACTTAAAAATTTTCTATATAATAACATAATAACCCGAACGAGTCAAATTTACTCACAACAAAATTCTTACAGTAAATTAAATAAAAAGCAATAAAAATGTATTGTAACTGTCAAATTGGCAAAGGTTTTTCATCCAAATTTCAAAAACTTACATTTTTAAACAATTAACGATGAATAACCACATCTAATTACCGACAAACCTTATGAAAATGTAACAGATTCTCATAAAAAGTGCTCTGTATACATGTGAGAAGGCTTTAACCAAAACGGAAGAACGAAATTCCCAAAATATGTAATAAATCTATCTATGAATTTTAGAACAGAGCTTAGGATAAACGATCAAAGCTTTAGATATTTTTTAGTTCTTAAAAATAGTCAAAGGGTTTTTTAAGCAGAAATTCCGCACTATATCCCACGAGGTCGGTATCTGCCACTTTTATGGTAAGAGCAGTGAAAGGTAAGATGAAGTTTCGAAAATTTCATTCCCCTGTCTGAGGCAGAGATTCTTCTGTTTCTCGTTTTGCATCTTACCCAAACATATTTACAAGTTCAAGTGTAGTGAACTTTATAAAGTTGTCCTGCTAAAGTTCAAAACATCCCCAGAACTGGCTTAGCCAATGCATCCAAAGAAGACATAGAGCAAAAATTTATTAAAAAATTCTAGAAACCTGGTCATGAAGGAATCAAGGAAAACTTTATACATATAACACTAAATCACTATTATTTTAATAACTAGGCTAAGAAATCCAATGCTAAGGCTATTGGAAGCCTTACAAGCTAACAAAAATATTTTTGTTGGGTTCAACAAAAAACACTCTTCAAAAATATAGATTACTCATTCTTTAATAAATATCTCCAAAGGATAGGGAGGACAACATTATAGAAGTGTAAGCTGAGCCGGGTAGATGAAGGAATACATGCCAATATTCTCTTTAATTGCATGTGGTTGCTATCAGTAATATTAGTGCACTTCTTCCTTTATCAATTACCATTTCCACGAAAGCTCCGAAATCCATCCCACAAAGGCCAAACTACCCCTGAAATACTCCTTGATATTTTGAATTTATAGAAAATCAGAATTTGGAGCTTTAAAATTTCACATGTTTTCATGACTTTCTATTCGGAAAATTCAAAAAGTACTCCAGAAGTACTCCAAACAATAATGGACTCATAATTGATATCGATAAAAATATATTTTGTGACACTATAAACAAGTCAAATGTGAGACTATAGAGACCATTCGGTTTATTTACTTGTATTGTACGAGTAATATAAATATTTTATTCATCTCTCTCGGATTTCTGTTTGTTTTGTATTTCCACCGGTCTCATAATCAAAAAAAAATATTTTACTCAAATATCTTAAGAGAATTTATGAATGAATAATAAGAATAAGTTTTGGCGCCAGCCATATTCTACATAAAAAATGTCATTAATTTGTGTAAGTGTTAAAAATCGTGCCGTTTATTATATTCTGTACCTCGTCGTCCACCCACTTTTTCCTTACTTTTCTAACTTCTTTTTTTATATTATTGTTGTTGTTTTGGTTTCATATAAGAAATGTGTTTTGTTTTTCTTTGGAATGCACGACTGTTCTATTCTCCTATGCTTATCCTGCTATAAGTGTCGCAATCTGATGCAGTTAAATAGCAACATTTTGTTGTTAAATAATTTGTACAATTCATTATTGTTCCTTTATTTTGTAAATTTTTGTTTTATTTTGTTTTATTTTGACTGTCTAGATCGCAGATTTGCAATTTAATTTTTGCAATCGAATATATTTAAGTCTATTTCGGGATGCTTTTAACAGACTCCAAAATTTCATCTTATAAATAAGAATTTTAAAATTGTTAAGGATTTAAATACTGCCAAATGGAAAAAGAAAATTTTTTTTGTGGTCATTTTTTGTCGTACATTTTTTTCTTCAAAATTTTCTTCAAGGATATGACAATTATTTGTACATCTGCTATTGATTATGTCTCTAGCTTTCATTTTTATTGACAGCAAAGCGTTAAATACTAGAAATTATTTCACAAAACTAGACATTTTCTTTGACCTTTTTTTTGTTCTTTTCTAATAGAAGGTTTTTTTTATAGATACTTTTTGGCACAATTCAGTTGCATGGATAGAGAAGGATTAGTTAAAAATATGCTAGGATCGCATCCACTCATTGCAAAAAGCTATTTACGACACTGACATAATAAGACAAATAAATGTTTGAACTGCGTTTTTTAGCTTAAAAATTTACTAAAACATTGAAAAATCTATGATGGATCAAAAAAATAATTAGATTATTAGAATTGTCTGTGTCCCTCTAGCCTTAGAGGCAATATTAAAAACTATTTTAAAGATTAAAGTAAATTCTTAATTGATTTAAAATATCTGTCAATTTTCTATAATAAATACACCAAAGATTTTGGTTAATTTGAAATTTCTTCCCAAAATTTTAGGGAATCATTTAACTTTTATTATTTTACCTGTTGTAGTCTGAATAGTTTGATGCTGTGCTAATGATGCTTGTTGCTGTTGAGCTAACTGTGTACGTGGATCTTCCCATTGAGTTGTTTTTGTAATATGACTGTAAAACAATAAACAAACAAAAAAATTATTATTAATATTAATTAAGTCCTTTGGCAAGAGAGGAATCAACAATTCAATAAAATGAATCAGTTGGGAAATTTTACAAAGAATCAATAAATCAGTTGCTAAGACGACGATTTGTATATGAATTAAAGAAGAAAGGGATAAAGTTCAATGTGATTCGTTTTCATTAAATATTAAAAATTCAATTAATTTTTCTTTCTTTTTGAAATTAGCTGAATTTGACTTTCTTATCATTAATTTTATACTTTTTCGTGGAATTGCGTATCTCTAAAAAATTTCAATTACTGATAAGCTTCGGTTTTGATATGATTTTAGTAGCACCTATGAAATATGGCCTTGAACTTTTTATTAATTTCATTGAAAAAAAGAATTTTTTTTTTTTCAATTTTTTTCATTTTATAAGAATTCAGTGTAAATTTTCTTAGAATAGGAGCACAAAAATTAGGCGTTTTGTGTTTGTTTCGTTTTTGAATAAAAAATTGTCTGAACTCCGAATTTTGCGATTTTATCATGAAATTTTTTTACCATCTTAAGATTCTTAATCTGGAAATGTATAAACAGGACTAAGTACTGAAAATCAAAAAGACTGTTGGTTGCTACAGAACACACAAAACTAACGTATGAATTAGAAATTTTTCTATTTATATTTAGAAATAGAGTAAAATATTTTGCTTATATTTTTATGGACAAAGTAAAAAGTTAAGCCAGCATTTAAATTATAATTTTGACATAAGCCAATACGGAACTTTAATTTTTAGTTACACAACCTTAAAATACACAATAGGTGTCAAGCTTTGAAAGGTTGTACAAGGTTATACAAATTTCCAAAAGATAATTTACACAGTTCTCAATACAAAAGTGTCTTTCCGTGTATTAAAATAGTGTAATTCCGTTTGTCGAGAAAGGGTATTATGCATTAAAACTAACGATAACAGTGTCAAAAAAATTGTCACAAGAGTAAACATTGCAGCATATATCCGTCCTAAAATATGGTGTTTAAATATTTAAATTAGATAATTAAATAAAATAAAGACAAAATAAAAGCAAATAATAATGTGGGACCTTATATTTATTTTGTTGGACAACCTGTAAATTCACAATAAATGCCCAAATTTCCCAGTATACAGACTGTTCAATCTGTATTTATGTAGACAATTCTTCATACAAAATTTCTTTGCGTGTATTGTAAAACAGTGTATTTAGCGTCTGTAAAGAAATAATTAAGAATTTCTCTGCGTACTTTCAAACAAAAAAATTTTATATACTGATGAAATTCAGTTAGTAATTTACTGTAAATTTCTGAAAGTCAGTAATCGTTGTCCGAATGTCTAATTTCCCACAAAAAAAAATTAGGAAAAAATAAACGATCATAAAAATAATGAGAACTTCAATACACTGTGCCAAATAAATTTGTTGGTTTCTAACGTCAAATAAATAGTAATATTTTCTAATTCTATTTTACTTTTATTTTAATTTTCGTCTAAAAATCAAAATCACATTTAAATTGACAAAAATATTCATTTTAGAGTTACAAAATATAAAAAATAAAATATTAAATTCATTTTCAAATTTTAAATAGATCCAATTTTAATATAATATCTATTTAACATCACAATTGTATTAAGATACTTCTTCAACATATCTAAACATTTTATTCTAAATTAATTATAGTACACGCTTAGCTGATAATATTTCTTTATAAAATTGCCAAAAACGAGACAATTATCTGGCCGAAAATTAAGCCTATTTAGATTAATTTTAATAAAGATCCGAGCCAAAGATTGCTTGTTAAGATAACATCAAAAGTTGTGTCGCCTACAACAACAACAACAACAACAACAAAACAGACAGTAATCATTAAAATTTAAAAAATCAAAAATAAAAAGTATTATTTATTTATTTATTTATATATATATAAAATTGCCAAACTCAAACCAGAAAATAACTGGCGCCAATTATACAAACAAATATAGATAGATAACACCTCTCTTCTGTCTTGAATCGATCTTTTTGTCTTTGGGGCTATAAATAATTTTGTCAAGTCTCCGAGACGGAATCTGTCTATTTTATTTTTAGGAGACGCATTAAAAGATTAACAAACTTATGTATATATATATATATATATATTTAAATATAGTACCAAAAAGAGGAGAGCCAGATTTTTCATTTAATAAGTCTCAGCCCAGACAGTTTGTATAGATCTATCTATGTTCATCATATATCTAACTGGGTAACATGATCAATTTTAATATATTATTATTCAGTCTATATAAGACTAAACATATTTAAACATTTAAAGAATAATGAATGTATATAACGGCAATTATATTATATCTCTTCCAGTAAAATCAATTTTTTTCAATGCATTTCAGTTTTTTTCATATAAAGCAGAACATGAACTTTTCTGTCTGCAAAAGTGCGTGACTAAAATGTAAAACAAAGATTAACAATTAACTTTGTTGTAAATTTATTTTTTGTTTTGTTTTTATAAAAATAAATACAAGTGACAAAATAAAATTTAAAAAAAAAATGCCATTTTTGGCAACAATGTTGCAAATAGAGTAATAGTTATTGACCTGAAGTCTATCAAAGTTTAATTGGCTTACAAGTAGCTTTGTTAACACGCTATAAAAAATATGATTAAAAAATATTTAATTTCTAAAAGGAAATCGATTCTTAGAAAACATATATATATATATATATATATATATATAATAAACAGTGGCGTACATAGGGGTAGGATTTAGGATTACGGGGATCAATCTCTCTCTTTTGTTACCTTAATTTCAGCAATATTAAAGAAAAAAAGCTCTTATGCCTAATGCCTCCTCTACACATTCGCCGAATCAACACGAACTTTTCAATCCTAAGTTTGCTCTAAAGTTGGCCGAACTAATTCTACGTGGACCCGTCCACACATTCGTGCGTTGTTATTTTGACATTTGAGTCACGTTGTTAACTTTTTTATTGCTATTTTGATAGTATTAAAGTGAAAAATATATATTTAAGTACTTTCTGCGTTTTTATTTTTGTGATAAATAACACTTTGTTGACACTTGCGTTTGTCATTTTTGACGTTTGCATTGAAAAAGCTTGTGAAAAGTTCGGTAACAAGGCGAACCTGTACTAATGTATACGAACTTTTTAAATAATAGTAAACTAATAAGGCAAATGCACCCATCCACACATTCGCGTATCTGCTAGAATTGAAAAGTTCGTGTTGATTCGACGCATGTGTAGAGCAGGCATAAGATTAAACAAATTAACTCCCCGTCCCCTCCCTTAACAAAAAAAAACTTTTTGGACACCATCCATAATAAAACTAGTGCTTTTATAGGCACTAAAAAATTCACTCCTTTCAATTTCAATAAATCTTGATTTTAATTAAAATTTCTTCAATTTCGTTTTACATTAATGATAGCATTAGCAAATTTTTAATTAAGTAAAATTATTTTTTGATCTCACATCCACTAAATTCGAGTGATTATCAGGTTTTTCCCTCTAGTAAATTTGGTTTAACAAAAAAAAAACCGTTTAGCATTTATTTCAATATAAAGGGAGTAGAAATAAATTTAGATTATTATCGGACTACACACTTGATGCTATTTGTGGATTATTGCATTATGGCATAACCAATCACTCTGCCAGCTTCTGATATTTTACAAAATAATTTAACAAAAATATAAAACTAAAATACTGGAATTAGCTAAAGAATCAGATAATTATTTGATGCAGTCAGGAAAGTAACTCATTCTTTCACTCCGAAAGCAATTAAATAAAGGCATAATATTTATAATAAAGTTAATTTTGTTCTGTAGACCTTATGGAAGCGACTTTCAGTAACCTTAAGTTATTACCGACTTTTTTCATTTCAATGGAACATACATATGTTGTCACTAAGATTTATGAAATCGATTGGTCGTACCGTCAAAAGCCGCTTGAATTTTTTTCCAATAAGATCAGCGTCCATAAGGAGGTAATTTCATAAATTTGGCTATTCTAAAACAACTTGCAACTTTTTGTACTTGTATTGAATTTTTTAAGACGTCTCTATAAAAAGTGTGGAATAGTTTTAAGCGCAAATCCTTAATTATGATCTTTATGGATGCGACTAATCAAGTTCATACCTTTTGAATTAAAAATGTCAATAGATTCTATAGAAATAAGAAAATTTGTTAGAAATTGGTAAAATTTATGAAATTGCCAAAAATCATTTCCATATGGACGACTTAAGAAGTGTAGTACGCAAGTCTTTGATCGCTTAAAATAAATAGAATTGAAAAATAATTAAATAAATTTTGAAATTTACCTTAGACGATAATAAACATAAAAACTAAACAAAAAAAAAAACGGTAAAGTTAAAAAACCAAGCTGTATATATTTATTCTACTTTTATTTAATTTAATGATATGGAAAAAGATGCACACCCAAAAATTCCTAATAAAATATGAAAATCTTCATCAAATCTATGAAGGTTCATTGTATTGCAACCTAAAAAAAAAAAATAAACCAAAAAATAAAAACAAAAAAACAACCTACGCATATGACAATTTATCTTACTTTGAATTTAAAATAATGGCAAGAAATTGATCTTTTATCAAAAAGCAACCAAAAACATTTTATCACTGAATAATTTTAGGCCCACTACCACACCCAAACTATATGATAATGTCAGAATATGTTTTTCTTTTCTTTTTAAAGGTAAGGTGCGGCAGTATAACAGGAAAATCACTTTTGAAATTATCAGGTACGCTTCATTCATGCCTAAAATGAGCTTTAACAATTATGAAAACTTTTGTTTCGTTGTTGTTTTTTCTTTTCTTTTTTTTTTTGGACAAGATCAAATTTCAAAAGTGTTTTTGGATTTGTTATTTCTGTTATTTAGCTAAATTTTAGATAATAGAGGCCATTTTAGCTAATTTGCTAAAGAAATGACCTTCTTAATTCAATTACTACTTGATGCTAATCAGTATGAAGAAATATAATCACCGTGATGTCAAAAAATTTAAGTGTTTTTTAAGTTTTTTCTTAGGCGAATGACAAGCAGTTCTACCGGTTGTTAAGAAATATATGTACATAGGTCCCCAATTCTAAACCAAACTTTTAGGTTAAGGTAAATTTTTTAGTCTGATGAATATAATAAGTAACCGTTATTAGTTAATATAAGCTTAGCTTCCTATTTAAATAAAAATTGGTTATATGTAATTTTGTTAGTTGTGGGTTTTATTGTTTGAGGGTTTTGGAATAAACCAAAAATTTCAATCTAATAACAAGTTATTTAAATTGAATTGAAAGAAAAAATAAGAACAAGTTTAATTGTTTTTTTTTTGTTGATTAGAAAAAGAAAAAAAAAACAATTAATAAGTAAATAATTAAATTGAAAATAAATACAAAAAAGACATAATTTTAAGCAATTTTTTTTTAAAAAAATTGTTGTTGTATTTAAGCCAATACAATAACAAATTATTAATGATGTACTGCAAAAAACAAATATTGAACATTTAAGCAAATAAATATTTACAAAAAACAGGAAAAAAGAATTTTTGTTCTTATTAAAGTGTAAATGTCACGGAATATTTTGAATTTTGTGTAAAAACTGCAAAAAAATGATATCCTTGATAGTTAACAGGGCATTACAATACACTTAATTAAAAGTTGCAAAGGAAAACTACTTCCAGAGATGTCAAAAATTAACGAGCAAAAGGACAAGGGGAATTTTTTTTCTTTTAAACACAAAATTTCTAAAAACAGACAAGATATTTTTTGTTGACAGGATTTTGCATTCACAACTGCTTAATTCTTATTGTGCTTAATTATATTATTTACTAAAAATTTTAGTGTTGAATCATTAAATTATATTTATTGAAATTTAAGTTAAGGAAATTTAACATATAATGCTTAAATCAATATCTCGTATCGTACTGTATACGCGATCCATTCCATTTTGTGGTTTATACAATGTCTTAGCCTCTCGTACAAAAAAATCTTTTCTGTATTAGAACATAAGAAAATTCGAAGAGTTTTTAGATTTTTGTAAAAAAAAAACATCATAAAAGGGTAAACTATCCTTTATTTTAGATAACAAATAAATCAAATTGATATGAACATTTTTAATGAAAATTGTTATCTGGATACATATTGAATATTTTTTGATTTTTTCATGAATTTGATATTGCGTTTACAGTAGCCAAAATAATTGTCTAGTATTCTTAAAACTTTAAATTTTATATGAGAGATCTTTTAAGAAAACTAACAAAATTTGAAATTGATTTTCAGTTTTAGTCTTTTACAAAAATACTAGAGAAATTTTGAGTAATTTTTCAAACTTTCTCTTTCGAGAATTATTTGATATTGATGAATTGTGCAAGTTAGGTTAAGTTTGACGGTGAATATGATTTAAAGCATTTTCTACAACAACAAAAATAAGCAAATTTTCGACAAATGAAACTTGTACTAGTCAAAAAGTACTAATGCCCAGTATAAATACTTCTTTTTATATATGGAGCAAATGCCAGTAAAAACGCACTATAAGACGATTAATATTTAAGTCAATAATTTTAAAATGCTTTATATTACTAATATAACTAACTGTATAATAGGGTGTTTATAGTGGTGAGGCTACTAATTTAAGAATACTAAATTTTGTATAGGAGAAACATATAGTCTTCTCTATCTATCTAAAATTAATATTTTTTTTAGTATTGTACAAAAAAACTCATGGCAGAAACAACAAGAATTAAAATTTTTGACAGGTGAAAATTACTAACTTAGAAATACTAAAGTTCAGTATAAACACTTATTTTTACATATGCAGCAAAGTTTCTTATTCTAGATTAATAGATTCTGGCTACTGTAAAGGCATTATAACCAGTTTTCTTTATAAAAATAAAATAAATGCCATCTGATAAAAAACATAATGAATTTTAATAAATATGGAAATAAAATTTTTCCATAAATTAAAGACATATTTATTCTCTTGCAAAAATTTCAAAAAAAAAGTCTGTTTATTTCTTTTAGCTGGAAAAATATCCTCTTTTACTACCTGCTTAACAAATAGAGCTTAATTTTGAATTGCTTTTAATATAAAACAAAATTATTCTTTTCTTTGAATTATTTATTTAAAAAAAATGTTTTCTTTTCCGTATCATTCCATGGCGTTTTTCGTATTTAGATGAAAATAAATCTAGTCTAATTTTGTCTTTGTAATAGTTTTCTCTTGATTATTTATTATTATTATTTTTTCCTTTAAGTTTTTGCTACTATCTATATTTATTTTATGTAATCATAAATGATTATTTTTATACAAAAATTTAACACGCAGAAATATGATGCAATATGAAATTATGAAAATAAAACCAAACAAATTAGAAATTAATTTAAATTATACCAAAAAAAAAAAACAGTTTAATCAGGGTTGAGCGAAAGTAAAAGAGACTCCAATTTTATAACTTTTCAATGTAAAAATCATTGAGTATCATAAGACGGATTATAAAAGTTATTGAGTGTAATAAAACAATGGCAGTTAATAAAAACAGCAAAAACACAAAAAAAAAAAAAATCAGAAAAAGATCCACAAGTGGTACTACTGTAAAACAAAATACATACAATTGAAAACTAAGAATAAAAACAATCAAAAATAAACAAAAAATTATAAGAAAAAAGAAAAAACAGAAGGACAATACGTGAAATTATGAGTGAGTATTAATTACAAAAATTTCATATAATTACAACAACTATTTAAATATATATGGTAAAAATAGACGACACCAAGGGCTTTATTAACTGTTAATTCGGCGAAATTTAAGCCTCCTTCTCTAATGAAAAATGGAGAAGTTGTGGGCGGCAAGGCAATGGAAAGTATTCTTAAAAGTGTCGCAACATATGACAGTTGTTTATGCCGTTTAATATGTGACATATTCGCCGTATACACCATACACAAGAATTTTCTTCTTTATTTTTTTGTTTTCTTACAAGGAAAAACACCTCAGCACCTAATAAATATTCGATTGCCTATGTATGTAGTAGGTGTTTGTTCTTGTTTTCGTTTTTTTCATTAATTTTTTCATTTCATAAGCCACCTTGGCTTGGCTTACTACTAGCACCTATTCGGATTACACATAAAGTTTATTGCTGTCAGTCTATTGTTTTTTTGTTTTTGTAATAGATTTGATTGTTGTTGTTGTTGTTGTTGATGATGATGATGTCTTTTAAAATTTATCCAAGTACATACTTTATTAGAAAAAGCTTAAAATTGCCCTTTAGGCGAATAAATTTTTTTCAAAATTTATATACACTAATACATAAATAAAATACTATAAAAAATGATAATAAAATAACAAGAGATGCTAATTAAAATTAAAATTTGACTTTTAAGAAAATTTTATCCTTGAACAGATTTGGTAAAAATTGAATTGAATATTTTTAATAAAGGAAAGAAAAAAAAGAAAACAGATTAATAATAAATTAAAAGATTTAAAAATTTTCTATAGAAATTTTCACCTAAAATTTATTGTATTGGCAAATAATAAAACCGGAAGACTTTATTTAATTAACCTACAATAATCTGGCTGTATGGAAAAGTTTTGCAAATTTTATAAATGCAAGCAAAATAATAATTTAGCTGCCGTTATTTATATTTGTTAGATGTCTAAAAATAGCATATGTTATGCTCAATGAATACAAACAGTTTCACAAGTTTATCCATACATATATATCTATATATGTATATATATAAATGTATATATTTAAATATGCGTGAGAGATATTTACAGGGTTAAAGGCCAATAATGAATAATGTCTACCAGCAGTTTAAGTTCAAAAAGGTCTAAGTTAATTCAAGCTTGATAATACATTTAAAATATAGTCCAAAGCCGGACATATAGAAATACTATAATAAAGATTAATCTATAATTGAATATTTTTTTGTTTTTTGTTTTTATTAGAGAATATAAATAATTGTCCTATATTCATTTGATGATGTTTATATTCCAAAGTTTAAATTACTATGAAATCAGAACTCTCGTCCAGATATAATTTTATTATTATTTTTTTACATTTAAATATTTAAAAATTTCAAATTTTTATTCCTATAATTAATTGCATTTCTTCTGAACTGTTTAATCATTCATTTTAAAATAAAAAAAAAATCAAATATACAGCTAAATGTTAAGGGAAGAGTAAAGGATATAACACTATTCAAAAATTGTAATTTTTTATTACTTATTGTACAAGATTGAAAGACTGTTGTGTCAAAATTTCAAGGCAATCAAGCCAAAACTCTTCTTGTACATTTTTCAAAGATTAAAACTTTAAACACGTTTTTCATATTAAATATCTTACTCATCATCATTGTCCAATATTTGTAGTCTAGTCCTTTTTTTCTGGTTGGCTGAAAATCGTCTTCACTTTGCAAAATTTCTCCTTGGTTTATAATGACGTGCAATTAGGAGGAAGAAAAACAATTTTCACATTGGGATGACTCAGTTCCTTACTATAACTGCTAGCGTTATCAACAATCAATAATATTTTAAAGCTTAAATTGTTTTCATTCATATAGCTTTCCACTTCTGGGATAAAGCAATTATAAAACCAATCCTTAAATAAATCCTGTGTCATCCACGCTTTTTTGTTAGCTCGCCAAAATACAGGCAACTCAGACATCCTAATATTTTTGAAAGCTTAAGGGGTTGAATAACAATTTATTACCATAGGTTTGATTAACAAACTGACTCGTCTGCATTAAAAATCTGATCTGGTGCATATCCTCCTTCTTCGATAATGTGAGGGAGCTCCATTATAAATTTTTCGGCAGCCTCAGCATCGGCCGAAGCCTGTTCTCCTTGTAATTTAATGTTATGCAAGGAGTACCTTTTTTTAGCTTTTGTAACCACCCTGTGCTTGCAGTAAATGTATGAATGCGTCGCTCTGAAGGAGAAGGATCAATTCTCTTGAAATGCTCATAGATTTTAAGTGCTTTCTCTTTAATAAGATTTCCGCACACAGGTAACTTTTTTGATACACAGTCTTCTAACCAAATCATCAAAGCTCGTTCCATTTTTATCATATTAGCGTCTCGTGTATGAGTAGCGCGTTTTGCACCTGAAGGGCAACCATCTGCAATAGTTCTCCTTATTTTACTTTACATTTTTTTGGATTGTTCGAATTGTGGACTCATTTAGATCTAAAGATCTTGCCAAAAACGATATTTTCTCTACATCGCTTAAACGATTGAAAATTTCAATTTTATCCACAAGAGATATAAACTTTCTTTTCTGTTTTGCGTCTTTTTTCATTTCAACCATTTTAGAAACCTATGAGTAGTTACATAGTTTTTTTAGTTAAATATTGCAGCAAATTAAAAATGTTACCTGATGTTGTACTTAAACAAGTGAAATGAACACAACTGAACACATTTAAAGACAACCTTAGAATAAATTAAAAGAGGACAATGATTTATTTTTTGCTCATTTTTAGGGAAATTCCTTGATAAGTAGCATTGCAAAACAAAGGAATTCCCCACATATGATAACCATATGTTAACAAACAAAAATTTAACACATTGAGTAATAGTGCTGCCATAGATAAATTTTTCTAGCTGTTTGAATTGTTGGAATGTTCTTATTACATATTATTGCTTATTATTGGCAAGATTAATTCCTACCACGTTATAAGAGACTTGGTCGTGTTTTTGTACCGTGTTATATGGAAATCGCATTATAAAAGCACCGCGTTATAGGAGACTTGACTGTATCCTATTTTTCGTAAGCAGTTGTACTTATTGTTAGTTGGTTCTGTAAATATAAAGCTCAATGTTAATTAATAATAATTATTCAGTCGTTACAGATGACTAATAAATAGTGAACTGCTGTTGTTGAGATGTAACTTTGTTTTCTCATTTTGTACACAAAAATTTGGAAATTTTAAAAAAAATAAAAGTTGATTTTTGATGAAAATATATCAAAATGTTCACCCACTAGTGAACCACACCATTATATCTAAAATGTTTTGAAAAAACTTACAAAACCAATTAAATGTAAAGAACTTCTAAGTTTTTTTTTGCAACACCACCAAACATTTCTGATACAAAAACAAAAAGGATACATCTTTGACTTACAAAAAAGGTGTAATTCTTCAAAATGACAATGCTAGACCGCATATGATATAAAAAAACAAAAAATTATTTATTTGTTTTGATAAATTCTATTTCAGGTTCCAAATTCTTTCTCACATTGCAGCATCTTTAGACTACATTCTTATTAGATCAATGCAAAAATTTCTTAATAGAAATTAGTAATTGAATTATTAGTGAGTCCAAATTGAAGTCGTCGACATCTTTAGCACTAAAGAGATTTCTTTGTCAGAGGCAGAGGTTTAGATAAGCTAGCAGAACATTGGAAAACAATTCTAACTAATAAAAGAAATTATAATTGGGATAAAGTTTGAAATAAAAAATGATAAATATAAGTTTGTTATCTTTAAAAGAAAAAAAGACAGCATAACTTTCACCTACATCTATAAAATCACATAGTTTTATGACCTATTCTATTCCATATGCAGGAATAAATTTAAACTGTAATATATACTATATATAGCAATTTTTTCTAAACAATCTAAATATTTCACCCAAAAAAATGGATTAATTTAGGCCTAAGTCATATTATGCCATTATGACCCAAAGAATTGTACTAGAAATCCACTAATATTTGGGCTTATATTATAGTTTTCTTAATTCAAGCCTAAATCTTTAGGTTACGAATACCAGGGGACCACATGCTGATTGCAAAATGATGAGTTTATAATATAAAATCGTTTCCACCAGATCACAGCTTTAAAAATCAATTAACTAAACAAACATCAACTTGTAGGAGTCTTTCTATTGTAATTAATTTTAGTTAGGTAACTTTTGATTTACGAAAAAACGAAAAAGCTTTTCAATAATAAAATAAAATGAATCGATTACTGTTTTGCTCAACAGGTGAAAGTATGATCCTTCTGAAAATTAACAAAAAATAATATCCACATGGCTTTTTATTTGTTTTTTTTTTTTTTAAATAAAAACTCTTTTGCTTAAGTTGATTATACAAACAGATCTTTTAATTGGTTAAATTGAAATCATAGTAAATTATATGCTCTAATTTTAGTTAAATTAAAAAAATAATGAATATGAAAAAATTTATATAGAGACGTGTCATATCATTATCATATCATTTACTAAAAGACAACATTTTCAAGCTCAACTTTTAAAAAGTTTAAAATCGTTTAATTTCATCCAACTTGACACTCGTATATATGTTTTCGAAATAGGTAATATTATCCAATTCAAACCGGTAATTTTACCTGACCCGTTATTTAAGTCTTAAGCTAGTTTTCAGGGGAGTTCCAAAAGTTTTAAATTTATTGGAATATTGATGCCTGATAATATAATTTTTTAGGCATGATCTGTGTAAAAGATAAAATCGCTTTGGCCTAAACCAAATATATTTCCTTTTGATTAAACAATATTCAAGTTATGTAAACATTTTTTTATCAACAAAAGCAAATTTCTAAGAAAATTTTAATATCCTCTCTTATCAAATCAGGACTCGTGCAATTAACAATATTTAGTAAAAACACATTTAGCACTTAGCAACGCCATAAATCAAAACCTAATCCTCTAAAAAAATAACACAGAGCCTTGCGTATATATAAAATAAGGCACTAGAAAAAACAAATAATTCACATGCCTTAATTTTCTTTTGAAATATCTTCCTTTTTCATATTAAAAGGAAGTTCACGGAATCGAACACTAAATTAAATGACAGGATGTTCTTCCTCCACTGTCGAAATATAATCGCAGCTCTACCCGCTGGGCAATTCAGCCATTTTGTCTGTTATACTAATACTCTTTATATATTTAGTGGAATTCGTTTTATCTTCTTCTTATTCTTTTTTGCCTTTTATATTCACCTTTTCTTATTTATTATCTTACATCGATTTCACTGTTCTAAGAATTATGTAGGCCTGATCAAAGGGGAATTCGATCTGAAGATCTTTTTGGCTTAGAGATTACTTGAATCACCTTTTTTGGGATCTTTAAGTTTCTTCTTTTTTTTTTTGTTTTTTTTTTCAATATTTTTATTCGTATTGCTTCCATTATAAGCTGCGATACAGTTGTGATTTTATTTTTTTCCTTGTTATTGTTGAAGTTAATTGATTCCAGGCATAAGAAAACTAAAATTTGTTATTGGAGCTTTAGGAAAAAGTAATTAGGCGGTTCTATTTTTATTTATTTTTTTTTCTTTCTTCATTTTTTTCTTCCAGGCATACAATTTATGTTGCAAGCTTTTATCTTTTGATTGGCTTAGTCAGATTTTCAAGAAAAAAAAAGATATTTTTTTATAAAGACAAATAAACAATTTCTTAACAATTTTTAGTTAGATTAATATTAGTAAATCGGGTTTTTTTTCTTGTATTTGTTGAAACTATTTTAATTTATCTTTTACATTGTAATACTTGAAGCCTGTTTATCATACATTTATTATTCTTTTCAGAACGTGACATTTGTACAGAACATTTTAAATGTGCTAATCTCATTTCTGTGCAATATTTTTAAAACGTCATTAATTTGAGATGTTTGAAAACAATTTTTCATTTGTGATAAATTACTATCAAGGAAACATGTTTACTTTGTGACTTTATTATTATTTTGTTTGATTTACACGTCTTTTAAGTAGATTTAGGCAAGAGCAGAAGTTACAAAACTGAAGTTCGCGAGTCGCATGTGGCGCTTTAGTCCCTTGAGTATGATTATTACAAAATTTTAAGCCCGGAAATGCATTTTATTACCTAAAAGTGCAAACACAATGACGCGGTTTGCGGAGCGGAAACGGTGACAGCTGTCACAGCTATAGGAATTTATATATAGCTGAATTTCGGAATTCTGAATGAATCCGCTTCCGTTCTGCAAACCGCGTCATTTTGTTTGCACCTTAAGACCTAAAATTTTAGGTATAGTTTTATTAAGCCAAGCTGGAGAGTTTTGTGAAGTGAGAGAAAATGAAAATAAGGATGAAAGATAGGAGAAAGGCTAAACAAGTATAAGCTACGAAATTGTCTTAGCCACATATAGGGACCTTTAGTTTTTTATAATTATAGTTACTGTAAATGATAAATAGAACAAAAATAGAAGAATATATAACAATTACAGAATCCCTCAATAAGGGAAGTTAAAATTTTTTTGGTGTGGTTGCACTGCAAATCCTACAATGAAAAAAATGTTGAGGCTTGGCTTGAGACATACAGCAAATTTTACCTAACTAAGAAAATTTTTCGATAGTTATGCTAAATTACACGATATTTAGTTTATATTAAAAATCACCTAACTTTTGCACATTTACAGGTTTTTATGTTATCCAGCAGGGAAATTATTCATCAGTGAGTTTGTCACTAATGAATTCATTCTTAATCATGCTGAAAAGTTCACTAGAGAAAAATTAATGAATAAATCATTCAGAAAAAACCCATACTAACTTTTTCTCGCTAATAATTTTGCAAAAAAAAAAATTCATTTTTTTTTTTTTTACGATAAAGTTAGAATTTTAAAGGAAAAGTAGTTTTTCCTTCTATTTTATATATTTATTTTTCAATACAAAATTTTATTTGATTGAAAAATATTAACTACAACTCGAGTTATACAGCAAAGTTTGTTTTGGGGTAAATTTTACTCCAAAAAATTGAACGATAGCAGTTAAAAAAAAAACAAAAAAATTAGTTCTCTTACTTTTAAGTAAATCGAAGAGTTCAGGTTCGAAACTCTTTCTCATTAGTTCCTTGTGCCTCATTTCATCTTACAACTATTTCTTTTGTCTGGAAAATCATTTTTTACACTTACAGAACTCTAACGAATATATTCAAATTAATAAAAAAAAATAATTTCGCAAAGTGTACAAATAAAGAACACAATAAAAATAAAAATAAATTTAGTATAAGTGGCCTTAACGTAATTTTGTCCAAAAACAAAATAAATACTTTGCTTGCATTTCGTATTAAATTTTTCTTTTTCTGTTTCAGATTTAATAATTTTTGATATTATCTAAAAACACATAAAAATATTTATTTGGTTTTTCTTGTTTTCTTTTTTCATCTCAGGAAAGTAATTATAATAATTTGCCCTCTCTCAAGCATCTCATCTCATAAATAAATTTTACATTTAAATTATTATTTATTTTATTTTTGTTGATTTTTCAATTTCAATATTAATATAAAAGCTTCATAATGCTCGGCTATTACTTTCAAATGAGCCAGAGCTCAAGAAGCGATGTAAGTAATTTAAAATTCATCATAAAAATTTCAAATTAGTTGTTTTTGCACAAATTTAAGCACTCAACGGCCATATCGTAAATCTTTAAAATGAAATTTAAAGACCGCTTTATGTGTCAATGTGGTGCTTTTAAATTATCGTATTAAAACACAAAACACAAAAATAAAAAAAAATTATCCAAGAAAATCCTTAACACTTCTATAGCTATGAATTTTTAAACCATATAATATTTAATGTTTATTTTAGCACAGAGATAAGACTAAAAAGATTAACTAGGAAATTATTGTCTTATTTTATTTAAGTAAAAAAAAAAAAAGAGTTTGTGTAGGTTTTTGTATACCTGTTTGCCGAGAATAGAATAATATTGTTATTAGTTTACTAAAATAGAACTATTCCGATTATTATTACTGTTTCACGGATGTATTTTCTGCCGTTTGTTTTTTTAGATCAGAATAATTGTGTTCAATGTTATTTAAATATTTTTTGGTAGATAAGACAGTATTCCAGACACAAGAACAAGAAATTGTTTGCAGTTAGTTTATGTAATCGGTGTAAATGTTAAAGTTGCACATTTATTTTAGCAAACACTGCCGAGCAGTTTGTCGCTTGATATCCAATTACATATTTATTGGTATATGCAGAATAGAGCATTTGCTACTGTTATCCATTTGAGGAAACATTTTTCCGGACTTTTATTCTGTTAAATTCCACTCCTTCAGGCATTATGAATAAGCAAACATTTCGTGTGCATTTCGTGCAAAATTCGTGTGATATCTTGTAGCCCCCCTATACATTAAACAAGTTAAGCAAATACACGAATGTGTAGAGGGTGCATTTGCCTTAGTTTGCCAGACTTTGTGAAGTTTGTGCGAGTTTGCTTTTTTGGCGAATTTCTATGTGAGATATCACTGATTGAATTCAAATAATATAAAATTTTAAATAAGCTAATTTAGTGTATTCCCTTGAGTATTGTGTCCGTATTGTACCACGAACCAATTTAGATGATCTATTTTAATATCTGAATAATTTGGTTATGTCCACCGGTTTTCCCGTTGATAGCCTTCTTCAAATTTTCGCCCAACTCAACGAATTTACCGTTCGGAAGTCGTAACGTAGACGAATCATAGTATACTTGTAACGATATGAAATAGACTAACTTAACCGTCGAGACGGGTTAAATTAGCCAGTCTGAACGTATATTTCCAGATTTATAAAAGGTTCTGAGAATAATCAATTAGACAACAATAAAAATTTTGCAAGAAATGATTTTATTGTTTTCCAGTAATCACATGAAAAATGTTTCCCAAAATACTAAAAACCAATTTTCTACGTATTACTAAGAGCCACAAAGAGTATGTTTCATTTTCCGGTTTATTTCTAATCTAAATATTTAGAATTTTTCTCTTTAATTTGTAAATTTCTGGCTTATATAGAAAAGTGACGTCAGAAAATTATAATTTGGGTAGCATGGATAATTTGCTAAAGTTAATGCATTCGTATTAAAGGAAAATTTGGGCATAGAACATACAGTACGACCTGTAGATCTATTACACTTCATTGACTGAAACGCTTAGGATGGAAAATAAATCCCAAGATTCTTTGTCATTATGAAAGTCTTCCTGAGGCCAACATGTTACATTTTTGAGCTTAAGACATGATTTTAGGTTTGTGTAGTATAATTTTTCAGCTTTTTTCCTTATACTGAAAATTTTCTACTTGAAAAATTTTTTTTATATACAAAATCCACAAAAGTAAGGAAAAAATTGTTTGCAATACACAAGAAACAGAGTTAGATAGAGTTAAGTAATATTAGATATAAAATCTGTTGATCCTTAAGGTCCTTTATTTTTGAAGATAACCTTATCAACATTCATTTTGAATAACTTTACACAAATTAAATTAAATAAATTTAGTTTGTTGATGTTTGATAAAATTAGAGCTGAAAACTGTTTTAATGTTTTCTTTTGTTTTAGAAAAATGTAACGTAAGAATAATGTAAAAATGTAAATGTAAAATTTTTTAATAAATTTTATAGCTATATTTATTCCTTGTTGTTGTTGTCTACTAACAAGAAATTTCCTAGTTTACTAATTAAATGTTACAAGTAAATTGTTTCTGGTGAAATTAATTTTTTGGCTCACAATTTAATAAAACATATGATCTTGTCTATCGGAAATACAAAAGAACATTTAGATATAAATTACATTTTAAATAATTTTAGAAAGTTTTAAGCAAATTGGCCATTTGAGTGAATATATTAAAATAAAACTTAAAATTTATACATAATATGATGACAGGTTAAACCGTCAAATTAGGCTAATTTTATCACAAATGACTAACACAGGTAGGTTTTGCTGCCAACTTTGATTAGACTCGACTGAAGTCTTGTGAAAGATTTGTTTGCTTTTGGCAAATATATAAATATAAATATATATATATATATATGTTGTTTCTGTCTATCTATTTTCATTTCTAATGTTCTATTTGAAGTAAATTTTGGCAATTAGTTAGTGTGACTACTAGTCTGAAATTGCATCAAATACATAACACGTTGTAAATTAAATTTCATTCACGGATGTCGGAGGTTAGTGATTCATGAAAAAACAAAACCAAAACAAAATTTAATAACATTTATTGATTTTATGACAATTTATTAAATTAAAGGCTATTAATTTATCTTTCCTGTAATAAACGTGTGTATATTAATATTAAATTTCTAAAAGGACGCAAATATAATCGAGAAAAGACTTTTTTGCCATTAATTTTAAAAAGAATTCATTTTATTCACTTTAAAAATCAAATTAAAATTCGATTTGATCACAAATGAGTAATAAAGACAAAGTAAATTTTTTTAAATTTCTTATATAAACCCTCTTCGAAATTCATATGAGTCAATTTTATCCTTAGTTTCTAACTTTGTGTAATGTTTCATCAAAAAATTGATACCATCCTTGAAATGGTTTATTGGAGTCTCTGCAAAGTACTAAGTCACGGTTGTTACATATCACAACAGCTAAAATGTTTTATGACAAAAAATTTGTTCTGCTATGGGACCAGATAGACGATTGGGGAGGCTAAATCTAAAGAAGTTCTAAGTCTTTGTACTTTAAATCTTTCAATTTTACCATAGCCAAAAAAAAACATTTTTGTGGCCAGGTGCATTGCCCTGAATATAAAGGTGATTTTTTTTTAAAAACACAAAAAAATTTTTTATCCGGAAATATTGAGTAATATTCTCCTGTTATTGATTTGCCCATTTCAAAGTAATCAGAATTATCTTTTTTTGTAAACGTAAATACACTAATAAATAATGTTTCAACACAGGAACAATTGTTTTTGTTTGGTATTACTTCATTTTAAGGTCTCACATTCATTTTTAGTTTATTATATTATATTATATTATTATATTATGTTTAGTTTTATAAATTATGCTTCCTTATACTCACGCTGACTTCTCACCGAGACAGAATCCCACTTCAATAATTGCGGCAAAAACAATTTCTATTTTTTGAAAAACAAAATCAATAAAAATTGTTTATATATGTAAATATTTACAAAAGAAAAGGATTTTCTACTTTGTGCTATTAAATAGACTTTTTCCATTTAGAGTTTTCACTCTAGAGTTTTTCAATGCAAATGAATACGGATCCTATGCTCAAAATTTTATATATGTGGTACACACAAAAAGAATAAAAAGAAAAAACAACACAAAATTTATTCATTTTAAGAAATGCTGATGTTTCAAATGAGTAAAAAAAACTTAGCTAAAGGAAACACTCAAAGTAAAAGATTAAAGCCGCAATCTATTTAACTGAGCCAATGACCACACATCTTAAATGACCTTGTGAAATAGCGAAGACAAAAAAAAAAAAAACAGCAAACAAACTAGCTACTCTTATTGGCTTACAAGTATGCTAATAACTTTAATCATTAGGTAACGGAATAATCTGTTAATTGCTTACCTATCAAAGCTAACATTTTAAATTGTCGAATTTCTATTGCGTACGTTTTTTAGAGTAGCCCCACGTTTAAATTTTGTCTTACTAAACTATTAGAATTTTAATTAGCTAATATTTATACAAAGTTTTATTAAATTATTTAAAAGTAATTAACACAAATAATTAAAACCTGTTAAGTGGTTTAATTAAATTTAATTTTAAAAACATATACAGTCCTGTCAAAAAGTTTTTGAAATATTTAATTACTAATATTTAAGCTTATACTTCCTAGAATTTTCAATAAAGATTAATGTCAAACATCGCGTATTTAAAAAGCTTAATTTTATAAAAATAAGCTAGCGAATTTAATTGAAAAATTTAGCTAGATCTATAACTAAAATTAACATCTGTTTAAGTTTCTGCAAACCTTTTTTATCTTTGTTAAGCTTTTATCTGATCATCAGCTTCCTTTTTAAGATTCAAAATTTTAATAACCATTGCAAAATAATTAATAATTCATTTACAAAACTCTACAGCGTCCATGACTAGAACTAGGAACAGATTAATTTTTTTGACAAACATTTTTTGACCACACATGAGTCTTACTAGTTCATCCCAAAGGGGCTTGGAAACTACTGCGGAAATTCCACTGCATCCTTAGTTGGAACTGGGAATGTTTTTTTGGTAAGCATTTAATTATCATTTTGTATTGTCGTCCAATTTGCTTAGGCTTTCACAAGTTAAATATCAGTACCTTATTCCAAGCTTATTCTAAGCTTGTAACTGAAATTTGGAATGGGTCAATTTTTTTTGCTAAATAAATTTGATCATACTATTAGACTCTCATTAACAGTTTATGTTTTAAAATATAAAACTTTATAGATTATCGGAAGTTAGGTGACAATTCTTTCATTTCTTTAAAATATTTTCTAAATTATTGTGTTTTTGCTTCGTTTTGAACAGTCAAAGATATATCAGGAGAAAAATAAGCTCCTATGATAGCATAATAGACAGAAATTTCTGATAATATTAAATATTATTCAATAATTTAATTAATCAATTAAATTATTTTATTTCTATAACAGAAAAAATTGTTCAATTTTTACAGATTTCTTTTTAATTTAGTAGTCTTTCTTAAGATTTAACTCATTCAAAAATATTTTAGCTGCTATATAGCAAATTTCATAATCTAGATTAATACAAAAATCTTAATTGTGTGCAGTATTTTTTAAGTGGTTATCAAAAATTTTTTGAATATTTAATTAATAATGTTTATACCTCCCTGAATTTCTATTGTACAATAGAAATTTTCAATAAAGATAATGTCAAGCATCGCAGTATATCGTTATTCAACTTGTATTTTCATCAAGCGGTGTAATGTTTACTTTAATTATAACATCAGCAAATTGAAAACGTTTTTAAAAAAAAAAACAAAATAATTAAAATGGGTAAAAATATGAATGGAATGGAAAAGTTAAAGCTATGAAGGATAAGCAAAAATTGTGAATTTAAATGTTTCAACGGTGCATTACATATGCAAAGGATATTAGAAGGATGGTAAAATAAAACATAAGTCACGATCTGGGCGTTCTAAAAAAAAATAATACAGAGTTACGAGAAATGTTTACTTACAGCCGTTCTCCATTGACGGTGTATCAATGTATATATTACAATACATGCAAAGAAATTTTGTATGAATAATCGTGTATTTATCATGTTGCAATCGTGTATTAGAATACAGCCTTTGAAAGTCTGTATAATGGAAAATTTAGGCATCTATTGTGAATTTACAGGTTATCCAACGAAATAAAATTAAAAAATTTCCTATTTATTGTGTCATTAAATATATTATTTATTTATTTATCTAAATTATTATTTGTTTGTTTTATCTTTATTTTATTTAATTAATTAACTTAAAAACTTTTAAAATTTCGTAAATATAAAGTTATCTTTATAAAAAAAGGAGATCTATTACATGTGAAAAACACAAGGACATGATTAATTTATTACCTCTCGTTATATCTCTCGTTCTTCATGAATATTTTAAAATGTTAAATCGTGAATAAAATTGATTTAGTTATACCTAAGTATAAACTGAAAATGTATAATTGAAATCTTAATAAAATCGAATTAATTATTTCATATTTTCTACTAGAATATTCTATATTTGGTTTTATTTTGAATCAAAGGAATAAATATAAATAAAAATTTAAATAGTATTTTGCTTTTATTATTAAAAAAAAAGCTAATGCAACTGAAAAAGTTTGCAATTAAATGCACGATTTTAATTATTCATTAATTTGGATAGTGATGCAGTAGTAGTAGTTAAAAGAAAGGGGGACAAAATGCACCGCGACCAGTCTTGATCAATTGTGCTCCCCGCCAGACATGTTATTATGGAAATCTAATATCCAGTTCCCTTGCCAGAGCTAGGATGTCTCTCAAACCTATTTCCAACCTTCGCATGCATAAAATGAAACATGTTATAAATGAAACTCTTATTTTTTTTAGTCAACACTTTAAACGCTATTGGATTACTTGGAACTTACATTATCTGATACTACACAATATTAAAACTATATCTATTAATATTTACCAATATTTTTAAATTTATTGATATGCAAACCTTTAAATATCTCGCAATAACAAAAAAATGAACTTGCCCCATATTTTCAAAATAAACGGCACATATATAAACTTGTATCCTTAATAATGAAACATTATGCCTTTAAATGTAAGTATGTATATAGTTTAAAAAAGTTACATTATTATTATTTTTGCTATGAATAAATTATTTAATGCTATAATATTATTAACCATATCTAAAATATTATAATCATTTGTTTTGGCATTGTGTAAATATGACGTAATTGTATTTCCGTCACCTAATCACAAAACAAAACAAACAGATTCTATATATGTTACCTAAATCTATTCTAAAAGTTTTGTGTAGGACGAAAATTTAAATTTTCTATGGAATTAAAAGAAAATTTTTGTTGAAAACTCTTAATGAAAATCAAACAAATAAACAAAAAAATAAATAAAATCTATTTTTCAAAAAACATATATATATTTTAAACATGGAAAATAGACAAAATTTTATTCAGTTGTGTTTTTCACGTAGACAACTAATTTTAGAATTTTATCATTATATATTTTAAGGCTGCCTGATGTACTTTTAGTGTTTGGGGCTAAAAGAAATTTATATTTTTGAATGGATAAATTTTATATTGGAAATACATCTGTGCAAAAATAATTAATGTAATTAAGTTTTGCGGTTTCAGATGCCTCAATTTTAATTTACTTTATCAGATTGATGCGTAAATATTTACAAGTTTTTCATTTAGAGCATCTTAGTCATTTATCTAAAATACTATAAACGGATATTTGGTTTAAATTAATGAGTCTCTTATGAGGCACTTAAAATTGTATATGAAAAGTATTAATATTTTGAGTATTAAAAATTTTCTTTGTTCTTTATTATTAGCCATAGTAAAAAAATAAAAAAAAAACAAGGACAAAACCAAAAAAAAATTGAAATTATTAATAGTATCTTTTTCAAGCAGATAAAAAAAAGACCAATTTTGATCTAAAGATATTTAAGGTATTTTATTTTTTCACATATACTAAGCCCAACTTAGTTTTTATTTTGATTAAAAATTTAAAATAAATAAAAATATCTTAAGGGATAATACTTTTTTCAAAATCGCAATTTATTGCATTTTATTATTTTAACAATATTTTATGAATGTAGTGACAAAATTTCAAATCGGGTAAAAACTCTTAGAGTTTAAAACTTTAAGCGTGTTTTTCTAGAAACGACATTTTAAAAACCCGTGATTCAAAGACTAATGAACCAATTTATTTGGAACATTATACTTACGTATTATTTACATTTTTATTTTTGTTATACAATTTAAAGGATTAAAAAAGAGGGGACCACAATGCCACAATAAATGACAAAATTAGTTAAATAACAATCGTTGAGGGGAGGAAAAACTTAGGTTTTAACGAAATAAATTTGGTTTCTGGATTTCCGATAAATCTAGTCTGAGATCATCATATATTGTCTTCTTTGAAAGATAACTTGGTAAATATTTCATTTTTTAGATAATTTGACTGCTTGTCTAGCATCCCATAAGACTGTAGCACAGTTTTTATTAACATACAAAAAAAAAGTTAATTAATTTGTTACATAAATTTGAAATATTTTTAGGCCTAAGTAGAAAAAGATATAACACTACTACTGTGGACTGAGTTAATCAGGACATTTTTTTTTTTGCAATCGCAACCACAAAATTAAGAAAACTTTACAATTAAAAGGCTGAGAAAATAGGCTTCAAAGTTTTCAATAGAAAGAAGAATCAATATTCAATCACTTACAAAAAATCCTACAAGCCGCCCCATCATTAGTGAAAAATTACATCAGCATTAAAACCATGCATTTTGTACCCCTAAATCGATCCTTAATTGGTACAACTGCATTGTGATCAAAATTCTAAAATTGATTTCATTGAATATAACCGCAAATGCGTCTACAATATTTTAAATTACTTTTGCTATTGAGTTTCTGTTACTTCCTTTTATTTCAAAATCGTGAACCAATGTGTGTTTTGAGTGTAACTGACGCACTCATTTTTTATAAAAGGACTATCATAGCTTTCCAATATTACCTTTTTCAAATGTGTTTTTGAATCTCTATCGGCAAATTTTAGCTTAGATCTTAAAAAAATGATATTATCAATTTCATTAAATAAACTCAAATAACGAAAGCTTTTGCCATATTACTATCTGATTCAAAATATAAAAAAAAAAAAAAAGATTACAATTATGGTTACAAATAATAGTAGAAAAAACTAGAATAAGCCTATCATCGCGATCTAAACAGCTTAAAAGTTTTTTGAAGCATTTAAAAAATTCACTTGTGTTATGCAAGATTTTTGTGACACTAATTTTATAATCGGCCTAATTAAATCTTACGAAAGTCACTTCAGAAGCCCTTCAACATTTTTTTATAGCTCATTTAAAAAAAACGAAAACAATATCAAGTTCAAATTCAAATTTTTTGCATTTAAATATTTTGTGTTGAAATATATTTTGGTAAAAGTTTTTAAAAACCTAACATCAGCAATATTTTGGGACAAAAAAGCAGAGATTAAGAAGGAGATTAGTGATAAAAAATCGAAAAAAGTTTAGGAGTTTTTTTTTTATCAATTTCATATAGTTTATAAATTTTAAAAATTATTAAAGCAATCAAATAGGATATTTATTAAAAAATTTTTTGTAATAATAGTATTTTATTTTTAAAGGAAAGGAATTTAATGCATAGAACATTCTTCCAACCTCATATTAACGAACCAAACTTACATTTTTGCATACTTTATTTGCAAGAGACATGAACGTTGTTTGTTTAAAAACATATTTCTTTTTCAAAATGCAAAATTCGATATTTAATTTTAGTTTTCTGGTAAACAATTTATTTGTCCTTGCCCTAAGTAACTTAACTAAGCATTTAGTCAATTTTTTCATGTATTTTATGTAATTAAGCCGACAAAGATCTGGCCATCAGTTTCTTCTTCGAATCTTGGTCTTATACCTTTAAAAAGACAAAACTTACTAGACTGTGGGCACAGTTAAAGCGAATTCAAGCGAGTTCAAACGACTTTATGCATTTGTGTGACTACAAGCAAATAACGAATTTTCCTATTTGTAGAGGATTGATCAACACCCGCCATAAATATCTATGGCATCGATAAGTCACATGCTCAAAAATCTCTTCCAGTGTTCCACATAGACTAAACTCTTACTGGCAACTTTAATTGAAATAATAAATAAAATCACACAGTCATTTTTGTTGGATATAATTTTTGAGTGATCATATTTTTGGAATATTAGCCAAAAACTGGGTAAAATATGAATAAAAATAGTTTATCAATTTTTAAAAATAAAAACCACTTTTTACCTGACACAAACACAAAAACCTTAACACAATACGAATACGGTCCGCATTTTTCTTAAGATTTTTATAGAAAGTGGCTTAAAAGGGACTATTCACTATTTTTTCGCCAAATGGCTCTATCGTTCCATATAAACTATATGGAGGTAGTGATTTGTGAGTTAAAATTAAAACATGTTAAAAAACTTAGAAAAACCAGTGAATAGTCCTCTTTATCAACTTAAGAAGAAAAAAAATTTATAGGATTTGTCCTCAAGTGTAGAAAGTTAAATTTAAAAATTATGGAAATCTTTTTTGTATTCAAGAATTCTTTCAATTCATTCAAGAATACTTAAAGTTAATTAATTCTAAAATAAATAAAAAAAAAACATAATTATAAGTTTTAAATATGATAATAACTTGTTTTTTTAGTTTTTTGCTCTTAAGGGGACGCAGCATTTTAAATAAATTTTTGAATAATTTCAATTTTAAACTGTATTATTTGATCATGAAAAAACTTAATTATATAAATAAATTTATATTAACTGTAATTGTATAACAAAAATTATAAAAAAAAATATTTTTTCCCATTAGGAATTAAAAATACTACACCCCTTAAAATCTATTGTCCGTAGGCCTAAGTTAAAAACTTTTAAATATACATTTTTCTATGTATGTATGGATATTTATACCGATCACTTAATCATACAACATATATAGACCTGTATAACACTTTATTTATTTTTATTTTACATAATTTACTATATTGGTGGTGTAATACTTAAAAAAAACAAAAATCTTTAGGAGAATATTTCTTAAATTGCATTTGGATCGCAGTTTTCTCCTTCGTTTAAGATAAGTAAAACTTAAAATATATGTGTACTAAAGCCAATTAGTATAAATGAAGTACTAAAATTGTTTCTATATATATATATATACATTTGTATATATTGTATAAAGGTTTAAAATATAAGATGGAAAAAAATTAAAATTGTATATATATATGTGATGTCGCTACTAATAATGAATATGGCGCCGGTTGGTTAGTTCTAAAAAGATCTCTCCAAGATATATTTCATTCACACGTTTTCTTTATCTTCTTTCCTTCTCTTTTTCTCAAATATAAGAAAATATAACACCTAAATACAAATACTGATATACTTATATTCATTTTGTTTTGTTTTTCTTTTTGTTTTGAATATAGCAGCAGTGTTTGCTGACTTCTATGGTCTATGGTCTATGCTATGGTTTTGATAAAGTTTTAAGTCCTTTGCTTTTTGATAATTTTAGAAACTTTATAATTTATATGCGCTTTTTTGTGTATTTAGCGACTTTTAGTATAACAGGAAACAAAAACTAGAGAAAATGCAGTAGAAAAATGTATAATTAACCAATTATATAATTATATTACACATAAAAAGCTTCAAAAGTCTAGGTCATTATCAAACTAATACACACAATTATTGCTATTAAATTTATTAAATAAAAATTTTAAAATTAGATAAATAAAAAGAAAATTATCTAATGTATTATAATAAGTTCATAATTTAATTTGAAAAATATATTTAAATAATTCCTTATACCTTGATCTTATGACAAAATATTTTTTTAATTCACTGCAAAAAGCTGAGTCCATGCAAGGACCTTTAGATCAAAATCTAAGTAAATTGTTATTAATCTTTTTAATCTGAGTGTCTATAGTTTTAGATAAAGTAAGATTTTTCTATCTTTTTTCTTATTGGTGCTAACAATTTGATTTGAATTCTTTAAAACATTGTGAAAAGTAACTGAAAAATTACTTTGTATTAAAATTACAAAATTGTCCTACAACCTCTTCTCTGTCTCTACTCATCGTTGGGAAATTTTAATCTCAAATCTTAATCGAAATCTCAAAAGTTTATGCGTAACTCGTTGGTCAGCGAGACATGATTCTTGTCATACATTGGTTGAAGATTGGGATGGTGTCATTAAATCGCTCAAATTTATTGCTAATGAAAAAACCGAAAATCAAAGTACTCGTTATGTAGCCGAAGGCTTATTAAATAAAATTAGGAAATTAGGAACTGCATTTTTAGCTATTACATGGAATACAATATTAAATCGTTTCAATGCAGTAAACTTGAAGCTTTAAAATGTGAAAATTGATATAACTAATATCCTGCAATTATACAACTCTTTAGTTGAATTTTTAGGAGAGTTGCAAAATGATATATATCCCATTTTAAGAATTATGAGAAGAGGGCAAGAGATTTAAGTAAGATGGAGAAGGAGAACTACTCTTACGATTCTGAACGTAAAAAAAAACGCAAGGTACATTTTGATGAAAGTCAAAGTGGAGAATTTCAACCAGAAAATGGATCACATTATTTCAGAATTAGAATTTTTAATCCCATTTTGTATCATTTAACTGTAGAATGAAATCGTCGTACCAAGGCATATACTAAATTATATGATAGTTTTGCTTTTTTAAGCCGATTGACGGAATTAAAATCAAACGAAATTGCTCAATCTGCAAATAATTTAGTAAAAAAATACCCAAATGATTTAGAAGATGCTCTACAAGAAGAATGTATTCATTTAAGTGAGCATTCATTCTTGGAATTGTCTACTATCTTACGAGAAAATGAATTACAAGAAGTGTATCAAAATGTGGATATAGTAATAAGTATTTTTCTCAGCACTTCAGCGACTAATTGTTCAGGATAACGTTCATTTTCAACATTAAAACGCGTGAAAAGTTATTTACGATCAAATACAGGCCAGGTTAAATGCTCTAGCATTATGAAAAATTGAAGCAGATCCTACTAGCAAAAATGGATTGCGAAGAAATCATTATTAAGTTGGCGAATACAAAAGCAAGAAAAAAGTAGTAACTTTCATTTCAAAAATAATTATTTGTATTAATTAGTAATTAATAAATCAATATAATCACTGTGAATGTTATGAATAAGCACAAATAATTTTTTTTTTGAATCCTTACTTAGATGATTAGAAATTATTTTGAGTTGGGGCGTTTCAACTGTTGGGCCTAAGAGCGCTACACTCATAAATCCGCCACTGAATATTCGTCTATTCACATATAGCGAATAATGTAACGAGAAGAAAAATTGTTGTCTATCATTCCGTTTAGTTTCTCATTGATAGTTTTTATTCAAAGAGGATCATTTTAATCAAACTTAACCTAAGCAATTACTTTGTTTCTTCTCCTACTTCTTTTTGTCTTTTAATTAGTTTTTTCTATTTTGCATTGGTCTTTTTTTTTGTATACTTGGGAATAGAGTAATTACAAGATAGAAGTAATAACTTCTAAAGCATCTCACCTAGACTAAATAGCAAAAAAATTTTCAAGTCATGGCATCAGTTTTTCTTTGTTACAATATTTGCCTTACGTGAGTATTAATATATCATTGAGTGATATTTTAATGCAGAAATTCTAATATATGATAATAAAAAAAATTAATTGTCTAAAATCGCAGCTGACACTAAAGTGTTACACAATTATAGACTCTTTTTGCTCTAACTGTAAGTTTTTTAAACAGGCCAGCAAAGTAAGCACAGGCATTCTAGTCGTATATATGTAAATCGAATTAAACGATCCAGGATTGTTTTATGTCTATAAATCTGATGACTAATGTCCTCACTTTTTTAATATTAAACAAAAATAGTAATCTACTTAATTAAAAAATAATTTATTTGGATTCCAATAATATAATTTTGGCATTTAACTCATTTCTCGATTTTCTAGTTACCTATTTAAGTTTTTACATTTTTTAAATGTGTTTTTTTTTATCTATTTTAGTCACAGTTAGACTCAGTATGAGTGAAGGACTACTTTTATGGTTTTTCTTAAAAGTTTTGCAACCGGTTCTTTATTGTTTTTTTCCTTTGTGTAAAATTTACTTTCACAAATGTTACTCTCAAGAATATAAGCTAATCCAAAAAGTCAGGTAGTTTAGAATACAAATTTAGTATATTTTAATATTTTGGGCAAACCAAGTTATTTATGCTGTTCTTGGAATTTTACCAAGATAAACTAAGCCCCTTCCTGTTAAGGTAAAAACAGAATTTCAGGACATTCATGACCATTAGTAACTATAACTACAACGGTTTTCACCTTGACATTTTGTTATTTTATACGTTTCTTACGTTTGCGTTTCATTATTGGATATAAGTGAAAATACAGGTAAATAAATTTAATTTATGATATATATATAGTGTTTAAATGTCCACAGGACGTTCTTATTTGGCATTTGTACTAATAGCAGCTGTTATATTGGTTTGAGCGAGGCTTTAAAAATTATTAAGCAACCAAATGCGATTTGTTTATCCTCATCTTTACTTGTGATCAGATCAGATCAGATACAACATTTCATTTTCGCTTATATTAAAATCTTAAATTTCTCACGGCTCGATCAAATTTCATGAATCCGACTCATATGACCGATCATTTCCACTTGATCCAAGGTATAACTTTTTAATTAAAAGACTGATTACTTGTATCAAATTTTATATATCGTCAAACTATATATTTTGCTTGATTTTTACATTAAAAATTATCTTTGGATAATTATGGAACAAAAAAAAAAAACAAAAACACACCTAAAATTGATACAATCTCCGGCGATTAAAGTTTATTTTCGAATACAATTAACTACGACAAATTACCCAAAAATAAAATTTTATTTGTGTTGCGAATGAGGCAGATATCATTACAAAATCTCTTAGTAAATATATTTACTTAAATGCTTTATTACTGACTGAATGAAAACCACCAATATATATATATAAATATCAACATTGACGTCAATTATCAAAAGTGCTTTAAACTTCTTGAGTAAATTACTTTTTGAATGGCTAAAAAGCACCTGATAAGATAAATTGTGAAATTATTTTGACAATTAGGTGTAATCTGGATGTCTTCAATTAATTTTTTTTCGATAACATTTTATCATTTTTGTAGTTTTTTCTTGGCTGAATATAAAGCTTGATTACATAATTTCGTTTTGTTTGTAAGTTTTTTTTTTAACTTAAAAGTTATTAAATAAATAACAAGATTCATTGATTTCCTAACACCAAACAATTTCAAAAAAATTTTTAATTCTCTTCAGACACCTGGTTGTAAGCCCTTATGTGCCTTTGTCGTCATTTTTGAAAAAGAACACTTTTTGATGTGAGCGGCCTCTTTAACCAAGGTATTTGAATCACTAACAACGTCTTACTTAGTATTTATCAGTGATCGTGGTAGTATTGCCCAGAAGGAAATTTTAATGGCGCTCCTATACCGAGCTCAATTTAAGAACTTTGTCATCATAATAAATTCAGAGCACTATCTGAGCGCTCGAATGAAGCTCCTTTTGTATATGAATCCCCATATGAATATGATGTTTAGTATATCCTTTTTATGATTCATCACATGTGCTTTTTTGCTGCTTTGATTATGTTTCATGAATATTTCTAAGAATATCTATAAATAGAATTTCTCCATCTGTGTCTCAATCGGTAGACATTTGCGTAAATTTAATTTATAGTAATATGTTTAACACGGACGGTAGTTTTTAATTTTGATTTGAATTACTTATTGAATTGTAGTAAATGATTAAACGGTATGAGAATGACAACTAACAATTAGAAATATCTTCCCGTATATATCATATATAACTTTTAATTTTTATACATATTTAATAATCTACTATTATGAGGTTAATATAACCTCAAATAGCAAATTCACTTCTGTCAAAATTACTTTCGTTGAGTTTCGTTGTTCTAAAAACCACAGGAATTCCTGTCATTGAATTACTACGAGAATTACGGGAATAGTACAGGAATTTATTACACCTTTAAATTTTCCATACAAAAATTGTCGTTGGTGGTAAAGTTGCAAATCCGAATATACTATAAGGAATATATTAAGGCTTAAATGAGTTAAATGGGAAGCAAAACCTATTTTCTCTAAAAAAATTTCTAAACTCCCTAAAAACTTATTGTTTATCAGTATGAAAATCAGTATGACCTTCAATATCATGTTTTCCGCATCGTATTTCAGCATTTTCAGATTGAAAAAAGCCAGGAGACCACATTTATGATTGTAGTACATTCGAATTAAATTATTACTAATATAGTAGGAGCATTTTAACATTTAATTGGCAAAAAACTAGATTCAAAGAATTAAATTCTATGCCTGTTAAACAAAGCTATTACTCAATTCAATAGAATTTTAAATAAGGATAACAATAATAATAAATGTAATTAGCATAAATTTAAAATATTAAAAAATTTATTTTGCTGCATAAGATAATTTAAAAAGTTTTTTTAAAATTATTTCTTAAATGAATAATAATTTGAGAATATAAAGAAAAAAACCCTTTTAGATATGGTTAAAAGAGTCTGTTAATCATTTTATTGTTCTTGTCACGCCACTATTAAACGAGACAAATTAATTTCTCAGATATTCTCTTTTCATTTTATTTTTCTTACTTAAAAGTTATTATTTCATGGGAAATTTCTAGACTTTGTTACAAAACGTAAAATGATAATACGAGCTACGTTTTCTGTTATCAAAAATGTACAAACAATAATTTTATTGAATTACAAAATAATTTTATAAAAGTAGTCCTGTGCTAATTTTAGAATAATTTTTAGCTTTGATCAGTACAAAAATAAATTTATTCCATATTTTCAAATTATATAAAAAATAAATTTATTCTGTATATAATTAACTTAACTAAAGTTAGGTGGGAATTTATACACCACAAAATATTTTTCTAAATAAGAAAAAAAATAATTTCTTCTGTATAAAAAATTAAATTTAAACTCTTATAAAAATTAAGAAATTATAGAAAGAAAAAAAAAATACTTTTCAAAAGAACTTTAATTCGTTAACTGTGTTTGACGTGTATATACGTCATGGAAAAGTGGCAAAATTTTTTGTATACACGTCGTGCAACTTTTATATTTACTTTTTTAACTAATAAAAATAAATAAGTTTATTTTTAATAACCAACTTTATTTTACATTTCAACCCCATAACTAACTTTTATCAAAAATTACCAACTCAATCAATATTGACAGTTAAAAAAAAAACAAACGAAACTATTTTTAGATTTTAAGACCTACTTCGTTTCTTGGTCTACTTTTTTATTTTGTATATATATATAACTTGCGTAAAAAGTAGTTGTTTTAACTTGAAATTTTTGTGGAAAAAAGAAACATATTCTCGAATTTCAATATGTTTAGAATGAAAATAATGAAATTAAAAATATGATATACGTTATCGTTTGATTTTCGCGAAATAAAATTGTGCGCACTTTGTAAACGGCGCGACACAGTTAAGTGTTAAACTAATATTTAAAAGAATTTTCACTTTTTAAATTATGAAGTTGCTTGAATACATTGAAAATATATGTTCTAATATATTATACATATACATAAAGGAAGTTAAATCCATCTAGTACGAGATTATGTCCTTTCTCGTTTGATTAGAAAATAAAGCATTCTAAAGTACTTGGCGTTACGTGCGAAATGGAATTGAGTTACTTCGCTCATACATGCTGTAAACGCAAAAGCCTGTAAGCTGTTAAGCTGTAGCCTTTATAGAAGCGACTTTAGGCAACTTCAAGCAAACTTGGCGACTTTTACCATTTCAATGGAATTAACACAGTGAAGGCGGATTTTAGTCCTTCATTTTTGTACCTATCCTTTTCTCCCAAGATAGTTCTGTCGTCTGCATAGCTTGCAATTGTAGGACACAGTGAAGGCGAATTTATATATTTACGCGACTTCTAGCGTCTAGAGAAATTTCCCATTTGTATTTGATTAATCAACACTTGCGATCAAAAATCCCTTCCACTTTGCCCACTGGCTAAATCGTAACTTTGCCTCTCGAACAGATAGGTCACACTATTAAAATTTGCTATAAGTCGGTTTCATATGGTTATTTTTTAACGAATTGTTTTTTTTTATTAAAATGTTCAGTCCTTCTAGTCACTACTCTATATAGTAAAAAACAACAACAAAAAATTAATTTAAAAAACAAATTAATTTTCACTTTAGATGAAACATGAATATTTGGGCGTTTCGGAAATCTTTGTTGTTGTATTTTATGCACGTCGCTTCTATTTAAAAAAATCAAAAACAAAAAAAAAAAAAAACTAAATAAATAAATAAAAAAAAACCTAAACAAATGTACTATGATGCTTTAAGTTCATCATGTAAATCAAAAATGCACCTCAAGAACATCATTATAAAACAGTAGAATGTCACCGTGAGAATTGACTTTGTTTTTCAAACCTCATATTAAACTATGGAATGGTATGTAAATTTAACAACAACAAAAACAAAGAAGAAGTAGAAAAAACCATATACAAAGGCCGTTCTTTGTGACTAAATAGAAAATCTTAAGCAAAAACAAGGCTTAAAAAAAATATATGCAAAAAGAAAAAGAAAAGAAGACACACTTTAGCTGTCGACAACAATATATATCTTAGTAAATATATAAGAAAAAAAATAGTTAGCATTTGGAAGGGTTAAGAGAATGGAACATCAGATCTAATGCACTAAAAAAAAAAAAACAACTAAACAGATACTTATATAAAGAAACTTTGCAACACTGGACGATTGCGATTAGTTGCAACGTAACAAATAAAATTTCAAAAAAAGAAACAAAAACTGTAAGAAATATATTCTGTCTATGAAGCGTGGATTAAATAAGAGAATTTGCAATATATTTAAGCCCCATATATAAAATCTCAACTTAAAAGGTAACTGAAGCAGTGAATAAATATATATATATATATATATATATTTATTTTATTTTTCCTCTCCCCCTCATCCACTTCGTGTTTTTAGTTAACATCATTAACAAACAACACTACAAAATCTTTTACTAAAAATTAAATATATGTAGACCAGGTTTTAAATGTAAAATATCTTTGTATATGTACCTTAACTTTATTATGTATCCATGATACATTGTCAGATAGAGGCACTGCACCACAGTTATTTCTACTTATAAAATCTTGGCGTAATTGTTTTTGTAAAACGATAAGAAAACCAATTTCTTTCAAAGACGTTAAATCGTAAATGTATTTGTCTTGTGTGTTTTTTTATAAGTTGCATATTTGTTGATTTATAAGAATTATATAGTATACCAAATGTCACATATATACTAACCAAATGAAAATGAAGACAGGTTACTCGATATACACCTAACTTAGGTACACAGGTTGATGAATACAGTTGAGTTTAACTAACAAGAAAAAAACTAACAAACAAACAAACAAAATCAACTTTTTTTTTGTTTTCTATTTAAATAACTTGTTGTGTCGGTTTACGTATTGCTGTCTAGCTTCTGTCACAAATTCAATTCTATATAATTATGAATGCGACTTGCTTATCTATATCAGGTACTATTATCAATGCACCACTAAATGCATAAGTACACATGTACGCATTTAATATATACTTACATATATACACTTTTATATAACGGTATGTTTAAGTAAAGTGATTATATTTTCTGTTGATTTTTATTTTATTATTTTTGTTTTCTTAAATGTAAACAATTTAACAAAGCTAATTTGTTTCCGGAAAATATTAATCAGGATAGGCTAGCAGCCTAAATGGTAAATTAATCACAAAATTATTATATTAATAATAATTATGTTAAATAAATTTAAGTATTGGATATTTATAATTATGAAAAGAGTAACGTTTAATATTTAACTGAATAAAATTTTAGAAAGTTGTGCTAAACTTAACGTCTAATGAGATTTTAGCTTATAATAATAATATTTATTAGTATATTATGCTGAAAAACACAGTTTAATTTTTTAGATGTTGCTTTTTTTCTTTATAGCTAAAATCCATTTAAATTCACATACATTATTGACCTACCCCCAAAAACACAGCTATGAGTATGCAAATAAAATTTTTCTTGAATTCAAAAAACTTTTACAACGTTAAAAACGGTTAAGAGAATTCAAAAAATATAAAATATTATAGGCAAAAAATAAAATAGCATTTTATACAACAATTTTACAATAATAACTTTACGGGGTTAAATCCAGTCAGCATTTGTAAAAAATCGCTTTTATTTTTTTTCAAATTATCTTAAAGTATAATATCTTAAAAATATTCTCTGAAAATTTGAAGTGAATCCGACAAATACTTTTCGAGTTATTCGCCCATTAACAAAGGGCCCTCGGGCTCTACATACATCGAGTGTAATACTTTAAATGCGTTTTTCCCAAAACTATGTTTTTGAATCGGTGACCACTGTAACTCAAAAACTGCTGGTTAGATTTTAATGAAATGTATACAGCTTTTGGAAAATATGAAAAACTCGTGCCTGATCGAAGGATATCACTTTTTTAAATTTCGATTTTTTATAAACAATTAACTGCTGGCCGCCATTTTGTTAGTTTTTTATAAAAAAAAACAGCCTCCGTGAGGAACGATATTATTTGATAATAAAACTAATTTTTTTTGTTCAATTGATTTTAGGTGAATTTTCAAGCATTTGTGGTGGCCACCGCAAGGGACTTCTGTTTGCAATTGGGTCAACACAAACAGCCATAATTTTAAAATTATTAAATTTTGTTTTTCTAATTTTCGTGAAGTCAATTCGAAACATTGTGTAATGATGCCATATTTTTACTTTTATAAAATAAAATAATTTACTGGGAAAAAAAAATTATTTAAAATTATCATTTTTTCATGTCTCTGACTGGACCTAGCCCGGTTTCATCAAGTACCCGATAAAAGTTAGATAAATAAAAATTTGTGTTTCTCATCAGCTTAAACCCTCAAGTATAGGAGTTTAAGTTCAGTTTAGTTGTCACTTGTTGGCCATATTGTTATTTTCTTCTGTAATTATTTTGAAATTAAATAAAGTTTTTATAATTTTACAATAAATTTAGTAAATAAAATTTTGTATTAATTAATTCAAAAGAGAATATTTCCATAAAAATCCTTTACAAAATTCAGCAGCAGTAGTTCAATTATTTGGAGTTTTAACACGGCAAACTAAATTTAACATTAATTTGAGTTTAAACTAAGCTAAGTTTAGCTATGAACTGTGAACTGTGAAACCGGGTGTAAAATTTATAGTTTTACAATTAAAATGCAACGCCCCTTTCTGCTGGCAGACATAAATCGTTACTGCTCCAATAGGAAAAAAATATTTAATTCACTTACAATCATAATTTTTAAAATTTGGACACCTAAATACGACAATAATTTTAATATAAAAATTATTTTAAAAAAAAAAATAACACTAATTACGTTTATGGAAATTTATTAAACTATAAGTATAAATATTAATTTTGCCAAACAAAACAGAAGACAAAAAAAAAAAAAGGAAAGAAAACCGAAATCTTGTGTCAATCAAATCATGCTTAGAACATATGACTTCAATTGAATGTTCTAAATCACGAGTGTCAAACTGAGAGGCTAATATGGGCCACAGAAGAAAACTTAAAATGCATAAACTTTCCTATGTTATGTGTATGAACCATCATAGTTTTTAATTTGTTTTGACTATTAGTAGAAAAATGATTTCATTGAACCACTTTAACGAAGTTTTTCTTGGGCGGGCCACAGAAATACTGATTGTGGGCCGCATGCGGCCCGCGGGCTGCAAGTTTGACACCCATGTTCTAAATCTAACTGTTAAGCAAGAAAAGTTTTTGTTGATAATTTTAGTTGCTAGCTGGAGGCAAAACGAAATATTTATTTTTCTTGAATAAAGTGATCACATGGTATTTAAGTTGTTTAACTTTAACTACAAAATATTAATATTTGTTAAATTAATGCATGCGAATTAAAATTTACTTATAAATTTAACAGTTACAGTAAACAAACAACCGTAAAAATAAATCAAATTTAGTCAGTTTTAGTGACTATTTTAATAAGTTTCTTCCAACATTTGAAAATAAAAATTAGTATAAATTTATAAATGGAGGAAAAATATTTTTTTTAATAAAATTAATTTTTATTGGTTTTATATATGGTTTTAAAGCAAAAAAAAAAAAATAAACATAATAAAAGAAATTGATTATATACTAAAAAGTCAAGTGATTACTGCTAAGTTAGAAAATTTGTTACAAATGCTTAGACTATTTTTTGCTCAAAATTACTCCATATAAGTCTTACAATGAGCGTTAAAGGAAATAAAATTTATTTACCTTTGACGTATTTGCTACACGATACAAATATTTGTAACCTTGGTCAATTGAATTAAAGTGATTCACTTAGATTTTTTTTTTTGTTTTATTAGCAGCATTTATTTCTCCTTTCATATATTTTTGATTTCCCTAAATTTATAGAGTTGTACGAGCATGGTAAACTGACGTATGCATGAAACCGGAGACATTGATTTTAGAAATTATTAAACTATAATGATGTCAAGCACTGTACAAAATGAAATCATTTTTAAATCAATTTTCTAATTAGTTTTTTTTTTTTTATAACTCAATCAAATGTAATTTTAAAAAAGGATAACTAAAAGTTAAAAATTCTGATTGCCGTTTTAATCAATTAAAATAAATATTTGATTTAAATTTTTTTAATGACAATTAACAGTTTTGCTCTTAGTTTATGTTTCAATATAAGAGTAATGATAAATATATCTTTAAAAATATTACTTGTGTCTTAAAATTCTGTTTTAGAGGAATAGCCACTCATACATATTCTTTGTGAGAGACATTCTTTTATCTCTGCTTCAGGGTTTCTCTCCAAATTCTTGAAATATATTTTTTAAGAAGCTACGCAGCGAGCTTTACATCTGAGGTGCTGGATAAATCAGAGTAATAAACTGGAAAAAAACTAACTTTCTACATTAATTATTGGATCAAAGCTTTCCATGAGATATTGCTCTTATCTCTCGATTTAATTAATTTTACCGCTTAAATATTTACACGGGTACTAGTTAATCCGGTGTAATAAATCATATTTTACGCTACTTATACCCTGGAGTTATTTGTCTAAATGTTAGCTACAATTACTAACGTGGAACGTGTAATTTTTCAATTATGGAAAATAATCAACAACGAAATTCTCTACAACGAATTTTTGTTACAGCAGAGAAAATATATATGGCCCAAATCGAGCGAAGCCTCATGGGACAAAAATAAAAGAACAAATTTTTAATTTTGCAGTCAGCCTCATGCAACCTGAAATATATTTATAAATTTGTGTGTTTGTATGTGTTTATTTTTCATAAAAATTTCTATGACTCCTAAAAACAAAAACCGAGGACGGTTCCAATGTATTAGTACAAGCAACTTGTGAAATAAGAAAATTTTTCTATTACTACATTTTTCTTGAAATCTTCCGTTTACATTCTTCTTTTGACTGAAATAGAATCGGAGATTAGTCACAAGGGATTTGTCTGCTTTTCGGGCCTCTTATTGAAATTTTTCATAGGAATCCGTCAGTTGAAAAGTGTTCAATTAACCAAATTATTATTTATTTAAAGAGCAGCCACGACAGAGCATTTTTGGTAGCTATCGATGAACAAAACTCAAAAAATTCTATACATGAGTAAAGGATTTCAATGAACTCTATCTATTCATTAAAATTAAACAATATCAAATTAATATTTTAAACTTTTTATAATTTAATTAATATCTTCCAAAGTTCAAAAAACAGAAAAATACATATTAAAGATCATCTCATTAACTCTTTAGAAAAAAAAACACAAGAAAGCTTTTCAAGCTTTATCTATACTAATTTAAATTTTTGTTCTTATAATTTCTGCTTAAATGAATACAAAAATAAACAGGTACCAAAAAATATAAGTAAATAATTTTCTAAATGAATATTTTTCCTCATTAAAAAAATTAATTATCATGGCATATATCATGGGTAGCAAAAATTATTCTTTTTTGCAAAATAATTAAATTTTCGGGATATCGAACATTCACCCTGTATTCTTAATAAGATACCAGGAAAAAAAGCATGGCAAAAAGTTGATTACTTTTAAAAAGAGAAAATGGTTCAAGATTGTGTAACTGGTGAACTATTTAGATGACTTTCCCTACATTTCTATTGTTAAAATATGTCTTCACTTAACAAACAAGTAAAATGTTACCAAATGCTGGGGTACCACCTATACCTAAAAATTTTTTAATTTTGTTTTCCAAGCAAAAAATTTAGCGAGCCTTTACGAGTCTATGCGATTTATTGTATCTAAAGTCAGGACTTGGACTTAGAGCTGCTTACTATTTTCTCATTTGTATAAGATTCATCGACACGAGCCACTCAAATGTATGACATCGGAAAAGTCAAAAGTTCCTTAAAGTCACTTCAATAAGGAATAGGGCTGTGAAAAAAAAGTAATAGGGGAACCAAAATATTTCAATAAACTGCAGTGCTTGGCTGCAATATCAAAGACTTCTGATTTTTATGATGGAGTTAAGGGGAAATGATATAACAGACTATTGGAAAGAATGAGTTATAGATCCTCCGTATTACCATATCATTTTTGAAAAAGACTAGAAAATTAAACTAATTTTAAATTAGTTTTTTTGAGAACAATACTAGAGATCTTCCATCTAGATTAGTATTCTGGCCATTTCAAAATGACTTTTAAGTGAACAATATCCACTTGTGTCAATGCTTCCTTTTTTTAATACTATCATAAGAATTTTTAATATCTGACTCCTGAAAACATAAAACAGTAAATTGTCAATTTATTATTGAAAGCAACTCTTTTTTCCTCCAAAATCTTTATTTTAAACCGCTGTCTCTTACATCTTTTGCTAGAAAATGAGCTGAATATCAGTAGCATGAAAGTGTGTGCAAATTGGGCCATTTTAGTGTTATTCGTGTAAATAAAAAAATTAAAAAAATAAAATAAAATGAACTACTCACTTTAAATAGTAGATCTGTCCCTCAGCAGTTCTTGCTTGTTCCCAGCCTGGAGGAAGATCACCCAATTCATTTTGTAATTGAATGGCACTAACAACATCATATGAACGTTGTTTCATATGAACTGGCTGTACTGTATTTGTTTGTTGTTGAGATGTTTGCCCAGTTCCATTACTATTACTATTGACCGTATTTGAATTATTTGCATTATTTGAATTATTATTATTGTTATTATTATTATTATTATTATTTTGTGCATTTAAACCATTTGCACCAGCATATGTCTGTTGTAATGATGCTGGACTACTATGTGCACGTGAATGACTAATTTGTAAACCACGATTTGTTGTTTGTTGTGGTAATTGTGGTGGAGTACCATTTTGTGATTCAATACTAAATGCTGAATCAGTACTATTTGCACGTGAATGTGATACTGATGGTGATTTTGAACCAGTTGATGGTGGATTAAAAAATGAATTTGGTAATTTACGCATACGAAATGGTACCTGAAGTGGACGTTTTGAATCACCGGGCTTTAAGACACTATCAAAAAGTGCCTGTAAATTATCATCGGAATCTTGATCGATACGTACAACAAGATTACCTTGTTTAATAGCATCTGTATCAATATTATTGTTATTTAATGTACTCGTATTATTATTATTGTTGTTGTTGTTGCTGGTGTTATTATTATTATTATTATTATTATTATTTAACGCCATCCCTCCTTATACTTCTTTGAAATTGATAACAATGAATACAGGTGTTTTAAGTGGAAAAAAAAAGAAGAAAAAAACCGAAAACTAAACCAAACAAAACAAAAAAATTACACAATTTATTTTGTTAATTTTTTATTTTTTTGCAATAGTATTAAAAATTCGTCCCGTACTCAATAAAATAATATATCAAAGAAGAAGGGAGAAGACTGGAGCCGACAAAATACATTTACAATTTTTACTTCATATATTGCAAAGATATATGTATTTATTACACACACTTCTTGTTTATCATATACATTTATTTATTTTTTTATATTTTTCTATTTAAAAAATATACACACATACAAGTGAATATCTATAGAATTGACTGGACAATAAATCAAACGGTGGCAGACATTGTGTGACGTGAATGGCTCCAATAACTAAAGAAAAAATTTTTCTTTTCGTTTTTTAACAAAATGGTCAAAATATATATATATATATATATCACTTAATTAACTTATTTTTATTAATTACGCCTGCGTAAATTACTTATGCAAATTATAGTTAGATAGATATAGTTTAGTAAGAATTATCGTTGTATTAAAACTGTATAATAACAACAATTTTGTAACAACACAAAACAAAACAAACAAAAAATGTATTACACAAAAAAATATAAAAATATAACAAGAAATACAAAATGCAAAATTATTTTGATTTCTAATACACTTCAGTAAAAACTGAGCAACTTTTTGTTTTTTTTTTTACTTAAAGGAAGAGTTATTGACTTGTGACTAAACCGGAAGTACAGGTTTTTAAAACAGTCTAAGCTATTATTATTTTTTTTAAATTTAAATTTAAATTAAATAAAACTCATAATATTAATTATAAAAAGTCTTGAATTTCTATTTATTTCAATTAATATTAAAACTTATAATTTTAGTGAATGAATTAAAAAGACACACTCAATAATCCGGAGATAAAAAATAAAACAACTAAACCCGATAGTAGACTTGGCTTGACTAAAGTAATTCGAATAAAACTACTATGGTGGGTACCAGCTCTTCAACAGGCAGATATATATATACATGCACCTGTACGTATGACAAACACATATGATACAGCACACACCCAAATATATATACATATCACTTTGGTGCTAGATTAGCGTTTTGAACTGCGGTTTTATAGGAGTTTTGAAAAAAGTTTACACTTAGAAGTTTATTGACTGCAGTAATTATATTACAGGTTTTTCAGATTAATTTCATACATTTTGCAAATTGACTTCATCCTTTTGCAAATGAAGTTCATCCACGATAACAAATTTTCATAAATATATTCAAAAAAAAAATATGACAGAAAATATTTGGAAATTATTAAATTATCGAATAAATTTTATATTTTTTTGAAGTTATATATTTTTTTGAAATTTTTTTAGTTCAGCTGGAACAGTCCTAATTGCTACAACTATTGGTTAATTGATACAACTATTTGGTTAAGCATTCCATTTCTTTTTTATAAATAGGTCTATATAAAAATTTTTTTAATATATATATGAAAATTTAAAAATTTGTTATTGCGGATGGACTTCATTTGCAAAAAATGAAGTCAATTTGCAAATGGATGAAACTAATCTGCAAAAGAATGAAGTCAATTTGCAAATGGATGAAACTAGTCTGAAAAACCTGTACAAATCTTTTAAAAAATTATAATTTCTACCTTTCAACTAATTCTTTTGCATTTATAATGCGTTATTAATTACGGAAATTTAGTTTAATATAGTAAAAAAGTTATAAATCAAAATTAACATTTTAAATTTGTTATCGATGTTGTTAAAAATCCTTTTGAAGGTTCAGCAGTTCAAGTAAATTAATAAATAGTATTCGTATAAAAAATAGTTTAATTTAAAAATAAAAATAATAATGGTTAGTAACGGTTAATATTACCGTTATGCAAACAAACTTAAGTCTTATAATTATAGTTTTGTGTTTTTAGATTTAAAAAATAAGATTTTAATAATTTAGTTTGTAAATGTTGACGGTAGTATATTTAATAAAAAATGGAAAGTAGACAATGTGCAGAATCCAAAAATTAGTATGAACCTATAGAAAAGTGTAGAAAAACGCGTAAAATCTGAAAAATAAGCAATGATATAAAAGCCTAAAAAATCAAAAAAGAAAGTGCCGAAATTGACAAAATTAGAATACTTTCCGACTCCAATATCCATTTTGTTACTACTGTGAAATTTTAATTTACTTGAAGATGTTTAACCAGTTAACTGTCGTATTTAATTTTGAAAACCCCTCACAGTATGCGGAATTAAAATCAAGCGATAACATGTATACACGTCGAACGCAGGGCAAAAAGATTCTAATACAAATTTTATGAAAAACGAAAAAGTACTAAATTTTTTTTTTCAAGAAAAACTTAACAATTTATTTCTTAAAAACTTTTTGTTATTATAGAAGTAGAACTAATTTTATATTTTAACGACGAGTATACACACCGAACCGCAACGTAATAGATTTTGTTGACGTGTATACACGTCAACAACTAGTTAACTGGTTAACTTTACCTTTATTTTTTTGGGAAATTTTATTTAAATATAGGATTTATTTATAAATCACAATAGAAACGGAGCTAATAAAAACAATAGTTTGAATTAAAGGTTGTTTTTTTTTTAACTAATATCATTTAAAATATGGCTTTACTAAATATAAAAATAATTCGCCTTTAATACAGCGAATATAAAAACAAAAATTGTAATAGAAGATATTTTGATATGTCAAGCGAATTGCGGTAGAGACTAAATAAAAATTTTATTATTAAAGTGTTTTGAATTTTTGTGATAATTAATTTGTGTTTATTTTAATTATGGAAAATTATTATTTTTTATTAGTTTAATGTATTGTTTATCAATTATATTTAAGTAATGTCTTCCAAGAGGTAAATTTTAATGTTTCTTTGATACTATATCTATTTTGTTGTGTTTTGTGCCTTTTGTTAATGTGAAGATAAATTTCGTTTTATTTTTTTTCTTTAGAAAGACTACAAAAATAATACAAACAATTTTTTAAACCGATCCTTTAATATATAAAAATTATTTGTAGTTGAGGATTATATTTCAGCGAAATTGAAAACTTACATTTTTAATACTTATAGTTTTAGTTATAACAAATTTATTCTAATTGTACAAAAGAATAATATTTTTTAGATAATTATATAGCAACATGTAGCAAAGTTAACAGTTTTTAATACAATCCAAATTGATTTAAACAAAAACAAAAAAAAGGAATAGGTAAATGCACTCTTGTCAATTGTGTTGTGTGTCTGACTAATTTAATTAAAAACAAACCAAAAATGTACGAAATGTTTTTGCATTCGTGTCAAATGGACTTCACTTAGATTCAAGAAGTTCAGTTGATAAATATCAAAAATATATGAAAAATCTTTTTTAGGTTTTTAGTTCTTTAAAAGATTTCCTTAATTTTAGAATAAGAATTAGTCACAAAGTTATAAGAAATGATAACTTTGCTTTCATTTTTTCAAATATAAAACAAATTGCGACAGAATCTGAAGCCTTATTAGTCAAGGCTAAAAGTTTTTTTTATCAATTCAAATATCTTCTCTAGTCAAATGTAATTTTTTTCTGTATTTTATAACTTTGATTTCTTTTATCGCTTATAATATTAATTTTTCTTATAAAAAATATTATGTGTGCAAAATATAGAGATTGTAGACAAAAAGGGTAGGCAAGAACCAAAGTCCCTAGAAAAATTGTTACAAATTGAATACAAAAAATTTGGTATTCCAAGTAGAGTAAAAGTAGCTTTAACGGATTAGGGGAACATAGAGGGTTAATTTTGAAATTAATAACACGCCGTGTAACTCCATACAAAGGCTGGTGTTAGCCTTTGTGAATAAGTTATCCAAAACTTAGCGTTAACTTGATCTTTAAGGCCGGAATTAAACACAGCCTCATGCTACTAAATTAAATTATTATTTTTCGTGTTGTTTTAAGCGCAAGCAAGTTGCCTTTTAACTTAAATCAATCACTCCATCAAGAATATTTCTGCACTGATCTCGATACTGCTTTACTTCTCTTCGAAGCTAAACAATACCCAAAAATAAGCATTTCTAGTTTAATAGCAATTGAAGAGGTAAAGGCACATTTCTTAAAGCTTACCTTAGGTTTATCAAAATATCCGACCTTTCTATGTTCTATAGAATCCAGAAAATATTAACCAAGATTTATAGCGATTGACCATATCAGACAACTGATTCTGGTACAGCTGTTTAAAAATATAGTTTTTGCCTGCTGTATTGTTTCGTTATCTGTTTTTTTCCCTATGTCCTACATAATTCTCCTAATGCCTCCTGTGTAGATTTAAAACAAATTTTCTTTAATTTGACATTTTGACAAGTTTTGAATGTTTAGAACAAACTAAAAGAAAACAACAACTATTTCCTATTTTATTTTTCATTTTTTTTATTCTTTTTGATTATCATGTGCACAAAATTAATTTGAGCGCAATGATTAAATTGATTTCATTTTTGCCCTGAAGTAATTCCTTCTTATTGCCCTAAAATCAATATGTTTTTAACTAATTTAAATTATTTCCAAAATTGCAAAATCACTAAAAGAAAAACATTATTTTTAATTTAAAAAAATAAATAAATATGGATTTTAGTGAACTTAAGAAGTTATCAGAAGAAAGTTTACTGCAGCCACCTGAAAAAGTATTTGATATAATTTGCAAACTAGGAGAAGGAAGCTATGGATCTGTTTATAAAGCCTTACATAAAGAAAGTAGTGCTGTAAGTGTTGTTTTATCATTAATTCATACACTATTTTATGACTCAATTTAATCAAATTAAATATATATAATAATATTTTTTTAAGGTTGTGGCAATTAAATTAGTGCCAGTTGAATCTGATTTGCACGAAATAATCAAAGAAATTTCAATTATGCAACAATGTGACTCACCCTTTGTAGTAAGATATTATGGAAGTTATTTTAAACAATATGATTTATGGGTAAATATTTAAATATTTAAAAATATTTCAAAAATAAAATGATTTCTTATAGATATGTATGGAATATTGTGGAGCTGGTAGTGTATCTGATATAATGAGATTAAGGAAAAAAACATTAACCGAAGAAGAAATAGCAACAATACAAAGTGATACGTTAAAAGGTTTAGAATATTTGCATTTAAGAAGAAAAATTCACAGGTAATATTATTAAATTATCTTAAAGTGAAAGAGTAAGGCCTCGTTTAAAGTGCTCGCTTTTTAATAGTTTTATATGAGTAGAATGCCATTAGTATTCTTTCCCATCCAACTGATATTTATTCATCTTTTTATATTATATGACCAGATAATTTTTTTTCAGTTTTTTGTGTTCTTTGTAGAAATTTTATCTTGCTTTTTTTATTTTTTGTTGATAAAACCAATTTTTTCTGTTTTAAAACTGAAACTAGGCCGATTTTCCATAAGCTTTGCATGTAATCCACTCACTACCATGTTTTTCTATCTCTAAGGAAGGCAGTTTTAGATTTTTTACACTTACAAATTGTTATTAATTGCTCTATAAATCTCAGTCTTTTAACATCTCATAAAGTCTTTTAGGAAATAAGGCTCAAAATTACACATTTTTCGGGCATGAAGCAAAGTACTATGACTAATGTATAATGTATAATGGCGTTGATTTGGCAAACTCTACCTTTTGTTAATTGACTACCCCTGACTACAGAAAAAGTAAATAAATTTTTTTCAAAAAAAAAGGCTTTAAAACTGTGCTTCCATATAGCTTACTCAGATAGTGTTAGGCTTATTCGTATTTTTTTATAGAAGAACGAACCAAATATTTTGTCTGATATTCCTTTTAGCTGGAGTTTTAATTTTAATATTTTTTTAAAGGGATATTAAAGCAGGAAATATACTTCTTAATTCTGAGGGTCATGCTAAATTAGCCGATTTTGGTGTTGCCGGACAATTAACAGATACAATGGCTAAAAGGAATACAGTAATTGGAACACCATTTTGGATGGCACCAGAAGTAAAAAATATTTATTTCTTAAATTAATTTAATTATTGAAAATTAAATAAACTTATTTAAGGTTATTGAAGAAATAGGCTATGATTGTGTTGCAGATATATGGTCTTTAGGTATAACAGCATTAGAAATGGCTGAAGGTAAACCTCCATATGGTGATATACATCCTATGAGAGCTATTTTTATGATACCACAAAAACCTCCACCATCATTTCGTGAACCAGATAGATGGAGTACAGAATTTATTGATTTTGTAAGCTTATGTTTAGTTAAAAATCCAGAAGAACGTGCAACAGCAACTGATTTATTAGAACATGAATATATAAGTATGGAAATTAAAATTAAAATTTATTTAAAATTAATGGTAAACATTTTGTTGTTTTGTAGAGAATGCAAAACCACGAACAATATTATGCCAAATAATTGCTGAGGCATGTGAAGCACGAGAAAATCAAAGACCACGATCTACAGGAATGAGCCAATTGAAAGGATTACAAACACAACAGGATGAAGTAATTTTATTTTAATTATATAATTACTTAAGGGGATTCTATTTTATTATTTTCAAAAATAAGATTATAAATTTTAGCATTCTAATTTTATTCTGTACATTTTAAGCTGCTACTTAAGCATACTTATAGTCGGTGATTGAATTTTGTTTATATCCTTATCTATGTGCCTTATAACAATTGGTACACGTTCAATAAGTCCCAAAGCTTACACATTAAAATTAAAATGCAATTATAAACTAAACTCATTTCTAAAGCTGCACTATCTTTGCTGTAAGGATCATATTGAACGGTTTATTTTTGAGTTTGAAATAACTTTTCGCTTTAGTGATGATTTCTTTGCTTAACACATTCCTGCCAGTACAGTTTTAATTTCAAATTCTTAGTTAACTGCACTTGATGGTTGCTTAGTTCCTACTTTGTTTTATCTGATGGTGAAATTGTCTAACTGTCTAATTGCTAAAAATTGGTTTCTTTCGAAAAATGTCTTCCTTCTTTAAAAGAAAAATGCCGATGTCTATTCGCTACTGGCAAGTGGCATCCGATAGTTTATGTGGTATTCACTTTCTAAGCTTGAATACAAACCAACAAAACGTTTCTTTATTTTTGTATAAGAGAAAAACAAAAAATCTTTCAAAACAGCGTTTTTTTTGCTTACTCTCGAAAACTGTACTGCCATTTGGTCATTGATGCACTTACAATTAAAATCGAAGTTTTTGCAATAGTCAGTCTCATACTGAATATAAAACTACTTGGGTTTTTTTCTTGTTTTTTTAAATGGTTTATATCAAAGATAGTATCAACAGCGCAGATGCTCCCACTTTTCATTTTAGTTGATATTTTCATGTGTTAAAAACGTATTTAAAAATTTCTTTTTTATTTGTAGGAAGATGAAGAACAACATGTTAATTCTGGTACAATAAAAGAAATACCAGAAGATCCTGGAACTTTGGTACCTGAAAAATATGGTAATGATCAAGATTGTGGTACATTAATACCAGATAGCGGAACAATGGTAGAATTAGAATCTAATTTAGGAACAATGGTTATAAATAGTGATTCTGAGGATTCGACAATGAAAAGTAAGTTTAAACGTAAAAAAAAAGCACTTAAATATCTTTACATATATAGGAAAATATTTCATCGTCGTACATGATTGAGTTTGAAATTAAGAATATTAATAATTGGGTTTTATTTATCTTTCGATATTTATATTTTGTCTCATTGTCTACAGGAGATTTTATATTTATAGTAATAAAATAAAGTACAGGTTTTATTGCTAAGATAAGCATATTTTCTCTACTTTTTTACTAGTAATTGAAATATTTTAAATTTTTATCATATCAAAGCTAAATTTTGACAAATATTCTGTAATATTGTTATTTTAAACAACAAAGACAAACTTTAGACAAATATTTTCTAAAATTTCAATTTCAATATTTGCAAAATTAAAACATTTACTAATAATTTTCTGTGTCCCTTCAAAATTGCTGTTGCCATGATAGATTAAACCCAAATTGAAAAATGTTCGGACAAAGAAAAAAAAGAAAAATATGAAATTTAGGCAGAGTTGTACACAAAAACAACAAAACAATATAATTATATGAACACTTTTTGCATGTTCTATTGATAAATTTTTCGCTTGCGCACTTTCTATCAAGAGTACCGAGGACTACATATATGAAAACTGCTTTGATGCGTATTTTTCCTACTGAAAAACACGTCAAGAATATAATTAAATGCACAGAAAAGTATTCAAAGTACAACATTTGTATTATTTATTTTGTTAGTTAAATTGCCAACAACGACCATACCATGTTGAACGCACCGGTTCTCGTCCGATCACCGAAGTTAAGCAACATCGGGCGCGGCTAGTACTTAGATGGGTGACCGCTTGGGAACACCGCGTGTCGTTGGTATTTTCTTTTTCCCTGTATGTTTTGTGTTCACAAATGTACTTTGTTGGATTTACAGCTTCTTGTAGCTCCAATTAGTGTTTTATGCAATATTTTTAATGAGCCTTAAGGTTCTAAGTAAGACAGACACTTTCTTGAAGAAATTGTTTTTGTGCAAGCAAAAGAGGACTTTGTTACAAATAATATTCTTTCCAAATTAGGAAGCCAGTATGGGCAAAAATCAATGAATTTTGTTAGAAAAGGAAAGCAAAAGGCATCGACCTGGCTACGTTTTGCCAGAAAACTTGTTGAAGAATTCTTGCAAAAATTTGGCATTGAAATATATTCCAAGAATTTCTAAGCAGCCAATTTTTAGATTAATTCAACTAAATAAATAAGATTAGTTACACTAAATCAATTACACTCAAGATAGATACATTTAAATTATAATTGAACTAGAAAATAAATGAAAAACTTTTAGCTCTTTACTTTTTTTAAAATACAGAAGCAACAATCAAATATTAAGAAATTCTAAGTGTCAAAACAACAAAATTCTCAAAACTGTGCCTACTTGAAGCCTTTTCGATTTAATCCTATAAAAAACAAAATCATCTCAATCATATATACATGTGTGCGGGAAATTTTTGGTTATTGTATATGTATGTCAAGGCTACTATGAACATTTTCTGCATGTTCTATTGATGAATTTTTGACTTGTGCACTTTCTATCAAGAGTACGGAGGACTACATATATGAAAACTGCTTTGATGCGTATTTTTCCTACTGAAAAACACGTCAAGAATATAATTAAATACACAGAAAAGTATTCAAGGTACAGCATTTGTATTATTTATTTTACTAGCTAAATTGCCAACGACCATACCATGTTGAACGCACCGGTTCTCGTATCAACAAATAAACATTTTCAAAGCAAAAAAAAAAAAAAAGCACCGGTTCTCGTCCGATCACCGAAGTTAAACAACATCGGGCGCGGCTAGTACTTAGATGGGTGACCGCTTGGGAACACCGCGTGTCGTTGGTATTTTCTTTTTCCCTGTATGTTTTATGTTCACAAATGTACCTTGTTGGATTTACAGTTTCTTGTAGCTCCAATTAGTGCTTTATGCAATATTTTTAATGAGCCTTAAGGTTCTAAGACAGACACTTTCTTAAGGAAAATGTTTTTGTGCAAACAAGAGAGGAATTTGTTACGAATAATATTCTTTTCATATTAGAAAGCCAGTATGGCTAAAAAATCAATGAATTTTGTTAGAAAAAAACAGCAAAATACAAAAAAATTAAATTTTTGTAATTTAAATTTCAGAACATGACACAAATCCAGAAAAACCAAAATACCGTCCCCCATTTTTAGATCATTTTGATCGTAAAAAAACTGAAGGAATCAATAATATAACAAATTCAAATTGTATTGTAAATGGTGCTATTGATGTGATAAAGGAACCAAAGACACCAACAAATATAAATGAAACACCGTTAGTATCATCTGTGCCAAATAATGCTAATCAGGCATCTAGATATCAATCAAATTTACAATTACAATTAAATCAAATATCAGCTGTTAATCAATTAGGTATGCAACAAATATATCATCATGGTGCTGGTTTAGGATTAGATAATATTGGAAAATTACCCGATAATGGACCAAAATTTCATCATAGAAATTTTGTTGATAGTGATTTTGAATTTGTAAGTAAAATCAATTATTATTGATATTAAAATATTTAATTACTTTTTTCTTATATATACATATATAGCTAAAATTTCTAAGTTTTGATGATTTACAACAAAGATTAAGTAATATTGATTCAGAAATGGAACGAGAAATTGAAGATCTTAATCGAAAATATAATGCAAAAAGGCAACCAATAATTGATGCCATGGATGCTAAACGAAAAAGACAACAAAATATTAACAATAATTTAATCAAGATATAAAAGAAGTTAAAAAAAAAAAAACATTATATTGTTGTCATTTATATCATCAAAAACCATAAATTTGGCCTTTGTTTTATATTTTAGACTAAATAATAGTTTTAGAACTGTTTTATAGTATATTGTACAAAAACTTTGGACTGCTTCAACATAAGATTTTTTTTATATATATAAATAAATATATACATATATATATTAATATATATATAAAATTCTAATTAAAATTGTGCACTAATACTTTTGAAAGTCATGTTTAAATTTAACAAGCCATTTATAAGGTATTTGTATTGTAACCTTTTATACAGTGTAGCAATAAAATTACGTTTAAAAGCGATTGTCGATATTAAAAATAATACAACATCGTTATTTAACACATTCCTTTGGATTTATTTTATTATAATAAATTGATTTTATTTTACAGTTTTGTTAAAAATGTCACAATAGATAGACACGTGAAATAATGTGGAGTTTTTGTAATATGGAATGTTAACTGACAGCATTTGTGCTAATAATATAGAACCTTCTTTTTTTTTATATGGGTCTGAAAGACTATGAGTTTCAGTTGTGATACCCTTTCTCTACAGACGTCTAATACATTATATTAGCTTTCCATACAAAAAAACCTTTTTCACAGGCTAATACACGGTATTAGAAAATACAATTTAAGTGTCAAAAAACGTCATAAAAATAAACATCGAATCATATAATTGTGTTGAAACATAGTTTTTAAATTGTTTAAGGAGGTGTTCTAGTCTATAGCGGAGACAGACATAGCCCTTAATGCTCTTTAGCTAAAGCCCATTTAGGTATTTTGTATGGAAAGAACGACATTTATGATTTTTCAAACCACATTTAGTAAATGACAAATTTATTGGAATTCAGCGCTGCTAGTCTTGTTTTTGTTTTCAAAGCTACAAGCAAAAGTGACAAGTATGGCTATGGCTACAATATTTTATGAGTTGTGAGTTATATTTTTCGGCGGTGTTTTCGAGCTTTTATGTCTGTCAGGGTCTAGTTAAATGCTCATTTACTAATGAGCAATAAGAGCTATGTCTGTCACCGCTACCAGAGACATGAATGTTAGGTATTTTTTTAGGTGGAATAAAAAAACCAATCATTTTGCCATCCAATATTTGAGAAGATATTTTTTAATACTTAAAGAACATATGAAAAAAAAGTGAAAAAATTCAAAATTCAAAAAGTTAAAGGCTGATAAAGAGGAGGGTCTAAAAAACAATTGTGTGCGAAGCTTGTTGAGCTTGTAATCCTCTTTCAGTAAACGGAAGTAAAAAAAAGTAATTAATCGAGAAAATACTGTTTTTTTCGCCTAATTGCGGCTGTCTGAAAAGAAGAGAAGTTTTTTTTACCATTGTTTTTTTAATTTCCCGAATTTTTAAAAATAATAAAAGTTGAAAATTTGTTATAATCTTAGTACGATAGAGAAATGTATAAAAAATATTCACACTAAATTTTAAGTGAATCGGTTGAGAAATCATGTTTAAATTTTCGGTTAAAGTAACGCGGAGTCTACGCAAAACATCATAATATCTTCAATCTGGTCATTACATTATATGACCTTCGATTATTGTATTTTAAAATATATATGTATGTATATAAGGTTACGAAAGGCTTTACGTGGAAAACACGATCTCAGATAGACAGAGAATCACTATTGTCTTTTGTTCGATTTGTTCCGGTTGAGTTAGTTTGGATGACAGCTATATCTGAATAAATAATTTAAATTTTGAAAAATCTTCGTAAATACATATTCTTAAAGTTTTAAGCTTTAAAAATATGAAGAAAAACAAATTGATTTTTTCAAATTTCTAGACTAGAATACCCCTTAAAATACTTAATAAAAAACATATTTATAGTGTTTGAACTAATAAGTTTTATTTTGTTGGAAAACCTTCACAGTTCACCTTCAGTTAATTTACAATAAATACCCAAATTTTCCTATATACAGGCTTTTGATTAAAATATAAAATATAAAAATTCAACCTTTTCATTCTCATTTTCTCACTTTTGATTCATGTATAAGCAAATTCGCGTTTCTGCTATAAGCCAAACAATATCCTTTTTGTTATTTTGGGTAAAAAACTAAAATTTTGTTAGGTAAAATTTTTCACATTATTAAAACTAAACTTTAAAAATCTTTAATTTTAGTTTAAGATTTTCCATAAAAATCTTTTATTTTATTTGTAGATTTTTAATAATTGAAACATTTTATTAATACCGACGGCATATAACACAATAAGGAAATACTTTCAAAAATCTAACAAAAATATTTTCATATATAAATCCTTGTTATTTTGGTCATGTCACGAAAAGTTTAGGGGAAAAAGGTCAAGGCATGACGCAGACAATAGATTCACATAATTGATTTGAATAGTTCAAATAGGAAACTTAACTAGTTCAATTTAATTGCTTAACCAATGGTCAATTCTTTTTTGTTTTTTGTTTCTTTTTGAAAGGATTCTTCTATAAAATTGAAAACTCCCTATAATTGTAACATTGTATGGCTCGTTAAGTTTTGGTATAATAATAGTTTATAGCATCAGGTCAAATTTTTGGTTATCGGAAATCAATTTCAAAATTTTGAATTACAGGGCACGTCCTAAGTTAATTTAAAGGCGTAAACAAATATCAAAATGTTAATTTACAATTATCAATATTTTGGCCATAAATTTTCAAATTCCCTGAATGCCTAGTTTTGTTATAGTTAATTGATTCAATCCTTGTGAATATTATAATTGAATTACTAGCATGAAAGACTGTTTTATATGAAGTTAAATTTAAGATTTAGATTTTCAGTAAATTATTTTATTTATAAATTATAAAAATGTTTAAATGGTTTGCAACAGTGTTAGGTACTTCCTTAAATCAGTGGTAAAAAAACCGATTTTGTAAGTATATTATTGCTATTTGGAGCTGCACGTGCCGTAGTTTAAGTGGGGTCTTTCGGTTTTTTCAGAACTCGTCCATCATTTTTAATGCAAAAACCGATTTAAGTAGTTCATAAGTAGGAAAACGTAATGAGTTGCAAACAGGAATCATTTAAAAATTATTTTAATTTTGTTATTACGACGTACGCATGGATGTTATGCCACGTTTCCACTGGCTGATGCTGAGTTAATAATATTTTAGTTTTTGTACTCGATTCCTTGGAGATTTCTAAAGAGTAAATTAACAAATTTTGATTATTAGTCTCAAAGATTGCTAAAAAAACACTCATGGCAGTACGGAAAAGAAATTTTTCGAACTTTCTCCTTCGAGGATCGCTTGAGAGTAATTAGGGAAATTACATGCGAACAGAGAGGTTAAATGCGAAAAGGGATTTCGTAAAATATGAGAAGATTTTTTCTTTAGAAGCTGCTAGTTTCATGACTTCTTACTAAGTTTCCGATACATTTAATAAATAGTTGCTTATATTGCTCAAGTCAAATAGACAATTATATAACCATATTCCTTATTTAAAATTCGATTTACAAGTAAATTTACAAAGCTACATTTTTCTAGTATATCTAATAATAGTAAAACTTATTTCAATGTTCTGATTTTAAATGACAATAATGCCAATTATAAGGTTAGAGGGTCTATATTAGTTAACTAAAAAGGAATTATCAATATATACAATATATACCCAAAGGATAGTGTTCAATGCTTACAAAAGATTGCTGTAATCAATAATGAAATACCGACTATACAGTAATCTATCAATCGGTAATTGAAATTCAGTACTTTATAGAATTTGTTACTTTTCAAACACCCTTTTGTCAATTTATTTATATAAAGACAGGGAAAAAGTATCTTCCTTGATAAAGAGGGTTACGGTAATTTATAGGTTTTAAAATTTTCGAATTTATGTACTTCATATATATCAATTGATTTTTAATTTTTTTGCGGTCATTGCTGACAATTTTGGCACTCGACCATTGTCAAATATATGAGTGATGATTTTTCGATGATCACTCAAAAATTTAACCCTTCATATGAACATCATATCTGATTGGAAATTTTTTCATGTATCTTTAACAAATGTTAAATTTTTTTGAAAAAAAATAAATTTTTTTCAAACAAATTATTTACAACAACTAAAAAAACACCATAATTGATATTTTCTTAACTGCATAGCAGTCATTTTTTAATAGTGTTTTTCTTTATACTTTTATTTAAATTTTCAACTAAACATTGTTCAATTGTCAACAAAGAAATACTTGATAAGCATTCAAAATTAAAACAAGTTTTAAATTAGAACCTTTTTATGTATATTAAATAAAAAAAAGAAAAAAAAAGGAAGCAAATAAAAGAAAGTAATTGTAGATTTGTAGGTGACAATTGTAGTAATATAGAGAAAAAGGGGTCGATTTCCAACACAAAAAGTATTTTTCCCATGAAAATGTCAACTTAAAAATGCAAAACATCATTTATTATTTAAGTGTGGTTTTAAAGGGAGATATTTTTTTGGTTTTTTTTTGTTTTACTATTCAAGTTACTGAGAGCTTCTTTTGTAGATGTAATTTGAAAATCTTTTAATTCCTGTACTTAATTAATCATTAACTTTGATATTCGGGAGTTTAATTTGGGCTCATATTGAGTCTTACTTTCTGTTATAAATAAAATATTTGAATTCCTCATAGAATACATATGTTACTGCTTAGCATATATTTTATCGGTCTCTTAGGAACACGGATTTGAAGAATCTATTGTAAATTCGTGTATACGAAATTTTTAAGGAAAATAATGAAATGAAAAATCTATAGTAACATATATAGTAACAGACATTCTTGATTGTCCTCGAAGTCTCGAAGTAGATTTATAGGATAAATATTCAAGTGAGAAAGAGTCCAGGAGATCTGTGAAGGCTTCTGATTATTTATACACTATAGAACTTCCACCATGTCTACCCAAAGTTTTCCTTCAGAGTCCCTGAAGGGTTTTAATTTTTTTGTCTAAATGGAAATAGAAACGAGAATGTTAATAAATTTATAGAAAATTGTGAATAATAAATAAATGCTAAATAAAACAAGTCACAAAAATCACGAAGGTTACTATTTCGCTTTTAAGTGAAGGAAAAAAAATTATCATAAAGAAAATTAACAGTTTAAGTAAATAATTTATAATTCCAATTTAGACAGAATAGAACATTTAAAGTTAAAAAAAAATAAATCTATAAAAAGTAAGGAACTGAAAACAAAGAAAAAATAAAATAAAACAGAATTAAATAAAATTTAGTAAAAGTTGAACTCGTGGTTAATGGTTGGATTGGTAAAACTTCACGTTTCATTCAAGGCAAAGAAATCTTATGTAAAGCCTTTTGTTATTCGTATTGAGATATAGAAAATCAATTGTCGGTGGTTTAGTGATTAAAGGATAAAATACTAGACCGTGAGTGATTTTCACAGGTACATTTTTACAAAAGGTGCAAAATTTATAAATGAAAAAACCTTACTTCATAGTTATTCATCCGCGTTTTCAGATTAATTAACTACGTAAAATTTATTACTACGTAAATTTATTAAGTAAAATTTGAATACCTTCGTATGTATTTTGTGATTAACTGTGAACTACATATGTTAAAAGTAAACTTACGCCATAAGTCGTATTCCTTATGGAAATGGCCCAAAGCTACTTGCAATTACTTAACTTTGTGTAATTTCAGACGACAAGCAACTTTTTTATTGATATGAATAGAACGACATTTGTCGCCATACGATCGAAAATCACTCAACTAAGGATAAATATAAATATTTCACGTTGAATATAGAAATTACAGTGCTTTAGTGACGTTGCGTTATTTACAAAAAAAAAATAGATTTGTGTTAATTTATCCTGCTTCAAAAAAAAAATTTCCGGCTAGAAAACGCAGCGATGGAAAAAAATGCTTTGAAGTAAATGGTCTTTTAGAAAGCTACTTAGCAAACGCTTTTCTGAAGCTTAAGTAAAAAAATTTACTTTTTGTTATTGCACTTTCCCCATATACTTAAATCATCAAAGTAATTTTACTTTGAAAATCTCACTCTACATTAAAATTTGTTACTTAATTTGAAGCCCATTCAAATGATATATTTGGTTTGTTAATATATTTTCGGAATTACGAGTATATCAAATTATTAAGATAAGAAACAAGCCGAATCCATTATGTTCATGACAGAAATGGTTACATATGAATCATAAAACTAAATTACACATGAGTGCATAGCAAAGAATATTGACAGAGCTTAAAACTGAAAGACAACATAAAAAGGAGTCACTAAGTATTAATGCTGGATATGGCACGCGTTTAACACACGCTTATGACACGTGTCAAGAAAAGACGTTTTTCTATTGTGTTAGTTAGGGATTAAGGATGAATACACTAAGTTAAAAATTTTTAATTTAATGAGAATTTTTCTTTTTAAAAAACTAATCTTCTTAATTGTTAGATTTTCTAATTTTATCACATGATGCATTCCTAATTTCTATTTATTTATAAGTGAATTTGTATCTGTAAATAAATTTATAGTAATAATAGCAAAAATATTTCTGCTTAATTAATAAAAGAGAATTACTTTTTAAATATAGCGTCAACTTTATGCCTGAAAATATGAATGAATTTTGTTAAAGAACAGCCGCGCAGATATAGTCGTCATGGTGACTCTTTGTGTGAAATCAACAAGGAAACTGCTTTATTCATTCATGAGAAACCCTCGATAAAGATATGTATTCTTCCTCAAACTTAAATCCTATAAATCCTTTTTTTTTACCTTTTTACTCGGAAATATATACAAAGATATATTTTTTTATGTATATATGAATATAAATATAGTTTTAAGCTTCTTTAACTTGAAAAATTATGAACTTTAGTTAACCTCCTTTCAGCCTTTTGATAAAAAATCGGAACTTATGTAAGCTAAAGAAGTTCAAAGGAGGTTAAGGTTTGACATAAGTCTAAAAGAGAGAGTTAAACCTTCCTTCAACCTCATCGGCTTTCTTAGTGCGGAGATCGAAGAGGTTAAAAGAAGGATCAAAATTACAACTCGGGAAGTAAGAGAATGTTCTAAAGGAAGGAACGTATACAAGTAGAAATTTTTTCCAACAAAAAGGCTTTTTGTGTTTTTAGAACTCAAAATATTAAAAAAAAACAATTTTTTTTTAAAATAAATGAAATATTTTCCTTACTAAAACTAATTAAATAAAATTTAAAAATGTTCTGATTTTATGCAAAATATTTTATGATTTATTCTTGAATTTGTGATTAACTTTGAAAGGAAATCTAAATAAATTATTATTTCTGATTTAATAATAAAATCAAAAAATAATAAAGAGAAAAGATGAATTAAAAGTAAATGAGTAAAACTTTTTTGATGGCTTTTAATTTGTTTAAATAAAGTTTTTTTTTCATCTATTTTCTCGCCTTCATTTCAATTTTTTTAAATTATTTTCACTTGAACTGAATTAATTAAAAATTAAATACTAAAAGTAAAACTTTGTTTCTTTTATTACTATTTTTTTTCCTTATTCGGAGCTGATGCTCTGTTAGCAGCCTTGGCCACCCTTGTATGCTAAAGATGGCGGACCCCATATTACGTCATTTTTTTTTGTGAAAATTCTTCAAATTGAAGGAAATTTAGTTTTAAGCGGGGTTTCAGGTGGATGATTATAAATTATTGTGTAATGTTGAAAAGTTGTTTTTTTTTTCTAATTTTGAGCTTCATTTCAAACTTACTATAATTTGTCCGAAAATTGAAATAGTTAATTTTTTGTAATCTCTTACGTTTCAAGATCTGGAGCATCATTTGCAGCCAATTCGAGGTATCGGAACATTAAAAAAATAATTTTTTCTCAAGAGAAGTTGCTTGTGCGGTAACTGCTGCCGGACGTATTTTTTTAAAATGACATTTAGTTTTGAATTTTATTAGATCATTTGCACAAATTCTTTCAGTTGGTTGATAGAAACAGAGAAGATGAAGCTATGAAGTACTGAAGTAAAATATTAGATCTCAATGTTACCTATGTGCGGAGATTCAATTAGATTTGACAACTATAACACTTTGAGAGCAGGAAGCTGTAAGTGTTTACATTCATATACTAAAATTATGTCATAAAGAATTCTAATGGTTTTTGAGACTATGAATAAACTTTGAAGCAATATAACGTTTTACCATTACAATGAAAAGGCTAAGTATCAAAATTACGGTAGAGGCCGGTATAATAAAAAACCATTTTAAAGAACCTATTCATTGTAGCAAACACTGCCAAACAAATTTAGGGATAACTTCATGATGATGCCTACTTCTGTTCACGACAATAATTCATTTTTCCATCACAATACATTTTATAGTTATTAATTTTTTGAAGTAAAAAATTTACAATAGCAAAATTCATGATTATAAGTGAGTAATAACAACAACAAGAAATAAAAGAATGGCAGCTAAAAATACAAAAACTGTTCATTAGCTTTGATACAAATCATTTCTTTTGACGAAAGTGATGTCATTCCTATCTCATTTTTTCTAGAACGAATGGGTGCCTTTACATTCAAAAACTTCCAAAAGCCTAATGATCTAATACTTATCCACATGCACAGATATCATAAAATAAAATTGAGCAGATCAAATGATTTAAGAACTTTACATTTAGTAATTTATGCCTAATTGTAAGTCATAGAGAAATAAGGGATCAGGCATATTTATATATATATATATATATATATATATATATATATATATATATATATATATATATATATTAATTACAAATGCAAAAATGTTAAATCTCACCTTCCCTATTAGACTGGGAGCCGGTGACACAAAGTGTGCACCCATCGAGTTAAAGAAAAATTCATGTTTTTAGCGATAGTTCATAATTAGGACATAAAAAAAAGTTTGGTCGGCCGGGCCTTATCCTGGTGGGATTCGAGCAGGGGGGTTATTTCTACACCGAAAAAACCGAGGCTAAACACCCATCGAGTTAAAGAATGAAATTGGGTTTTTTCAATCATATTTATATAGCAGATTAATTTAAGAAAGGTCGGCCTCGCGATATCTTGGTGGGATTGGCGGTATGACCGGATCATGTGGTATAAAAATAGGAGGCCTTGCACCCATCGAGTTAAAGAATGAAACTCATGCCAAATTAAAGGTTAAATATTCAGCTTTAATATTTTTTTGGTCGGCCGAGTGTTATCTTGGTGGTTTTTTTTTGCCGAGCAAATTTATAAGGAAAAGTCAGGAGGCACGTGGCTTTAGCTATGCTCAAAATTTGAGTGCCTTTAGTGTGCTGTAAAAGAAAAAGTGCTTTTTATAATATATTTTAGTTGCTGAATGCGAATATGAAAACCATTTTTTTTTTCTAAAATAAAATGTTTGAAATTTTCGCTAAAAACGTTTTTTTTAGCTCTTTTTGATATAATAACATATATCTCCAAAACTAAATCACATTATACACAAAACCAGCCTTTTAATTAAAGATTTTGTTATTTCCTTTCTAATAGTATATAATTTGTTTGAATTAATGTAAAATTGTCGCCGTTACTTCCAAAGAAAGTCGAGAAAACTTCATTTTTACACTTGCTCTAATAATATACATTTGCATTTGTTTTTTTTTTTCAAATAAGAAAGTTTAAAATGAAAGAAAAATTGTTTATAAAAATTTTGAGCCCAAAGTTTCTACAATCGGACGAAAAATAAAAACTTTATGGAGCATTGAGTACAAGCACAAACCTAGCATTTTCAATTTCTACAGCGTAAGCTTCAAAGGTGCTCACATTTATGTATTAAAAAGTCCCCATTTGATTTATTTTTATTGTTTATATTGAGTGGTTCAATTATTTCAATTGTAGAGGAAATATCTTTATGAATAATTTCAGAATTATTCTGGGTTGATAATTCACATTAAATTTGTATGTATTGTAGAAATTAATATATTTAAATAGTATAAATCCATATTAAACTTAAATTTGTTAAATGAAAGCCATTTTAATGTTTAAAAAAAATCAATCATTTTATTATAAAAATAATTTTTTGAGTTATTGAAAATGGCAATAAAATTTACTTATTGAAAAATGTTGGGAAAAATATATACATATGTATGTTAGGATAGTTACAATATAATAAGATACAAGTATATAGTACAGTACAAGTAGATATATGTTTTTTTCGTTTTAAGACATTATTTTTCGGTTTAGTTGTTTTTGGAACTTGACAAATTACAGATCGTATTAAAATATTTGTTTGGAATAATTTTCTTAAATATGAAGTGTTTTTTATGCTGTAAAGAGAGCCTTTCTCAGCAAAAATTGAAAAATGCGGATAGTAGTAGTGATGATTCCAAAAAAGAAAATATTTCACCCTCTATACTACATAAATTTAGTGAAAATACTTTTAAGAAATGTAGTGAAGTGTTAGAAATGCGTAAAAGACGTGGGGTTAAATACGGTGATTTAATATTAGACGAAAACATTATAACCGAGTATCGGTATCATATGCAGTGCTATAGAAAATGTATTTCGTTAAAATATGAAGTTAAAAAAGCTAGCTCCATTTTAGCAACAGATTCAACGGATGAAGGGGAGTGCATTGCTGGTCCTTCGAATATCGCTGATATTCATTTCAAAGTTGATGAGAGCGTAAGCTAATACTATTTATATATTTCCTTACCTTATCATAAATATATAGTTCAGTAATTTTAAGAGCTATATTTATAAACTCAATGTGGCTTTCTGCCACCGAATTTAATTGTCAAACCCAAAATCCTATTGATTGTGGATGGATGGTGAACACTGAAACTGGCTTTTTACAACCAAGTTGGTTTGAAGGTGAAGCAACACCCTTGAAAGTGGAAGACATTGTACAAAATGTTGAAAGCCTTGAAGAAGAAAATGAAATTTCCAATGATGAAGATTCTTCCGAATACAGCTCGGATGAATTTTCCGAATAAATAAAACTCAAAAAATTATTTTTATAATAAAATGATTGATTTTTTTTAAACATTAAAATGGCTTTCATTTAACAAATTTAAGTTTAATATGGATTTATACTATTTAAATATATTAATTTCTACAATACATACAAATTTAATGTGAATTATCAACCCAGAATAATTCTGAAATTATTCATAAAGATATTTCCTCTACAATTGAAATAATTGAACCACTCAATATAAACAATAAAAATAAATCAAATGGGGACTTTTTAATACATAAATGTGAGCACCTTTGAAGCTTACGCTGTAGAAATTGAAAATGCTAGGTTTGTGCTTGTACTCAATGCTCCATAAAGTTTTTATTTTTCGTCCGATTGTAGAAATTTTGGGCTCAAAATTTTTATAAACAATTTTTCTTTCATTTTAAACTTTCTTATTTGAAAAAAAAAAACAAATGCAAATGTATATTATTAGAGCAAGTGTAAAAATGAAGTTTTCTCGACTTTCTTTGGAAGTAACGGCGACAATTTTACATTAATTCAAACAAATTATATACTATTAGAAAGAAAATAACAATACCTTTAATTAAAAGGCCAGTTTTGTTTGTAATGTGCTTTAGTTTTGGAGATATATGTTATTATATTAAAAAGAGCTAAAAATCAGGTTTTTAGCGAAAATTTCAAACATTTTATTTTAGAAAAAAAAAATGGTTTTCATATTCGCATTCAGCAACTAAAATATATTATGAAAAACACTTTTTCTTTTATAGCACACTCAAAGCACTCGAATTTTGAGCATAGCTTAAGCAACGCGCCTCCTGACTTTCTCTTATAAATTTGCTCGGCAAAAAAAAACCACCAAGATAACACTCGGCCGACCAAAAAAATATTAAAGCTGAATATTTAACCTTTAATTTGGCATGATTTTCATTCTTTAACTCGATGGGTGCAAGGCCTCCTATTTTTATACCACATGATCCGGTCATACCGCCAATCCCACCAAGATATCGCGAGGCCGACCTTTCTTAAATTAATCTGCTATATAAATATGATTGAAAAAACCCAATTTCATTCTTTAACTCGATGGGTGTTTAGCCTCGGTTTTTTCGGTGTAGAAATAACCCCCCTGCTCGAATCCCACCAGGATAAGGCCCGGCCGACCAAACTTTTTTTTATGTCCTAATTATGAACTATCGCTAAAAACATGAATTTTTCTTTAACTCGATGGGTGCACACTTTGTGTCACCGGCTCCCGGTCTATATATGCATAGTATTTAACATTGTGATCAGATTAGAAAAAAACATGTATAGCGTGAATTTTAATTGCTCTCGTGGTACATAAATTGAGAGTGGTTTATGCAGGGAAATATTTTTTTCTTTTCTAGTTAACTTTTCTCTCACTTGTTTATAATATAGACACACATATATATATATATATATATATCCCAAAATTTATGCGCACGAAAATGTTAAGCGATTTCCTCTATAAAGAATTGAAAAGTTATCGAAGTAAAATTTTCTTCAACATGATTTATTTTAATAATTTAATATAAGTAAAGATCGGGTAAAAGGATAACATAACAAAAGACATTCCCTGAAGAAGATAAATTTTTCAAGTCTCATCCTATAAAATTCCCTCAAAATGACTTGTAAAAATATTTGATTCAGATAAGCTTGAACTAAATATTTCATTTCCTATTTCTGGCATTTAAAAGACTAACATGACAGAATAATTTAAAGGTTAAACATTATTAAAATATTTGGCATAGCATTAAGTTTAAAATATTAACAAAATATCGCGTTAAATACTTTTAATATGTCAAGGTCCTTAAAATGCCTAACATTTGAAAACTATGACCCAAATTATGAAGGACATAAATATCATTATATAATATTATTAAACTAACAAGGCAGCTCCTATCTGAAATTCGATTATGATATAAAATCGAAATTTAATTTCGACGTAACTTCAATTGCATCAAGGGTTTATTAGATGTTTGTATGACGCTGGGTAGCAGACGTCAGTTGATTATTTCGTGTTCACCAATTTTATTATTTACCTCCTCCCTATAATATATGCCGATCATAGGGGTGAATTTACTTCTGATTCCCACATATATATATATATATGTGTATAAAAAGTGAATGATTGTGCGCATTAAATATGCCGCTAGTCGAGGGTTGTTTTCAGTTACAGTCGAATTTTTCAAAATCAGTCTTTAGCTGACGCTTCTTGTATATCCTAGCAATAATTTTCTGTTATTAAATAAAAATAATTTTCAAATTTTTCTTTACGTCGTGAATTCATTTTAATTTCCGGTCTCTTTAAGAAATTTATATTGAAAAATTTCTTAAGTGTTTTCAAGTGGATAAAATTTTTTAAGGTGTTTGAAAATTTTTTTATAAATTTGAACAAATGATTGAAGGGGAGACTATGTCAGATATTATCAGACGAACTAAAAAATGTTGCGTGAAGGTAATTACTGGTTTTCTTTTTATAGTTTTATTAGTTTTTTGGTTGTTGTTTATTTTTTTGATATCTTTTGATTATTTTTAATCAAAAAAAATATGTCAAAATTCTTATTTTGTTGATCAAAATATTTACTTTTTTTATATTGTGTTTTATTTGATTATTCAGATTTTTAAAAAAACATAAAGATATTGTATTTTTTGTAAAATTTCATAGTTTATTTTGGTGTTATATAACAAACTAAAAAGCAAATTTTTAATATTTTATGTTACGTAAATAAATGTCGAGAAATCAAAGCAAAAAACTTCGATATTTTTGTTCCTTTATAAAATTTTCAATGAATATTCATAAATGATGATCTTTAGAGAATATTTTACTAAATTAACAAAAAAGTATTAAACAATAAAATTCGATTTTTTGTAAAGAATGTATGCTGGTATACATTTCCCTAAACTTTAGGGCCTAAAGAAACTTTAACATTTGACAATGATTTTTAAGGGCAATTAGAAAAATTTAAAAAACTGCCAGATTTTATACTAGAATAAATTCGTTTTAAATGATATTAAGAGGAAACTTTTAAAGTTTTTTGAGCTCCTCAACGTATACTTCTAGGATAGAAAGTCAATCTAAAAATACTGTGTAATTATTATAATCTGCTTGAGTTTCATATTTTTATGCTCTTAGTAAAGGAAGCTCCTATTTTTCTTGGATAGGAAATCACATAAAGAGGTGTTTTTTTAACCTAAACCTACATATCTCTTGCTGTCTCTTGCTGTATTGAAAACTATGTGAACTTATTAAGGGACCTTGCAATTCAATTTATTTACCAGTCCAAGTATTTTTTCTATTTTGTATATAAAATCAATTTGCACTTAGCCAATATGTATATTCGGCACTAAAGTTTTGTGGCCCAAGTTATTAATGTAAGATCTGAGCATACAAATCGAATTAGGTAGACTGGAATTAGGTTCTTTATACGGTTTCCTTAATGATTTATCAATCGATATAACTTCCCTTTGGGATAAAGAGAATAATGACACTTTGTTTTTTTCAGTCAAAATTTTTATTATAAGCCAGGTCTCATCATAAATTCAGCCCCAAATCTGTTCAAACTATATAAAGCAATACAGTTCGGAGCTTTTTTAAAATATTGATTCAAATAAAGGGTTACTTGCATGCGTTTCTGTTTGGAAAATATTTAAATTTAATATTAAGTCATACCAGATATTTTTGCTTACATAATTGCATTTAGGCTATCACCCTATGGAACATACCATGCCAAAGAGATAAATCTCTATTTAATTTGACTTTAGTATGTACAGAAAATATTCTATTTCAGTCTATGACTTCGGTTATTTTATCTGTTTTTAATAACACGTTGGTAGACATTCTAACTTTCCTTAAAATATAGTTGTGTCCTTTATTATTTCAGCTAAAAAGCATCATTATGTAATCAACTTTGTTGAATTTTTCAATTGTAATAGAAGTCCAATCCGTTTGTTACTTTTTTTGAAAAGGCTTTTCGTTTTAGTTTTGTTACTCATTGAATTCATTGAACTCTAATTCTTATGTCATTTGGACATTCTATCCGTGTAAATAAATGTGGATGGTTATGGAATAATACCTCAGTGATTGTTGATAGCTCACAACAAACACTAATTTTCTTGTGGGACGATCGAAATAGGCATGTTAATATTGTTGATTCCAACCTTCCACGGCCCTAATTGTTTTAAACCTTTTGAACAATTTTACGGATTTCGGGATATGATGTAGCGTTAATATGCTCACCGAAATGTAATTTTTATATTTTCGTAATAAGTTTTGACTACTAAAACGCGTTCTTACGTTATTGAGGAATACATTACGAAATTTGCAATATTTTTTACTTCAAATATGTCTAAACAGAAAATCATGACATCTGATTAGATATGAGAAATGAGAAGAGAGACATAAAATTTTCTACTGACGGATGCTCTCAGTGATTTAGTTTCAGATTTAACTTTTTGATTTCAATAACAGTAAAAAAACTATAGATTATTTTTTTAAATATTTTTAAAAAGTTGACAATATTTCAAAATAGTTGAGTTAGTATGATTGTACTTCGTATTATTTACATTATTCCTAATTTACTACTTAAAAACAACTTGACGTCATCTTTTTTGAAAACTTATCCTTAATTAATTCAAAAAGGCGCTCAGTTTCTATAAGATATCAATTGCTTTTCAAATTTGATAAAATAATTTTCTATAATATTAACCAGTAAAAAATAATTACTGGCTTAGTAGTGTTAGTAATTTTAGAATTCAAAATGTGTACATAATAAAACTTCTGGTCGAATAGATAAAAACAACATTTTCTAAAATTTCTTTATAAAATACAGGACGATTACTAGTGTAGATAACTTTGTGCGAAGGGGTTTGTCTTGAATACAAAACTTTTAGCCAGGGGGTGGGAACTTAACTGTTCCCCTGATCCTATCTACGCCACTGAAGACAATTGTATTAATTATTATCTCTTCTCATAATTTAGTTACAATTGTATTTAGGTTTTATAATATTCCATGTTTTCTTATCCTTCATGCTTTCTTATCCTTCATGCTTCGAAATAAAACAAAAATAAACACATTCTTTCCTTCTTTTTATTTTGATATCATTATATTTGGTTGGATAAAGTTGAAATATCACTTCTTTTTTTAGCTTTAATGAATCAAACATTTTAAGGATATAATCGTATTTTTGCTTTTATCTAACGATTCTGATGGCATTTGTTAAATATTTAAATAAAGATAGTTATTGAATTGAATTGATGAATACAAATTATGTATGTACAACGTGTAAAAAATATTTTAAATTTTTTGCACGATTTCAATAACTAAATTTGCAATTCATCTTATAAAATTTTAATTTTAATTTTAATGTTAAAAGTTTTTGGCATGATATCTGAATTAAAGACAAATTTAATACTTCAATTTTGGTTTAATAAACAGATTATTTGAGAAATTAATTAAGTATATTTTTTGGATAGGATTTTAAGAATTAATTGAAATTTTTTAATAGAGCTATCAATAAGATAACAAAGAATATCACTCTGCCGTTGCATACAGAGCCTTAAAATGCCTGAGACAAGCAAACGATATCATTTCCAATACTATACAAAAAGTCCTTGCTATTAATTTAATTTTTATGTAATTTACAGTTCTTTAAGTTACACTGTTTTTGCTGCTAATTACTCTCATCAAAATGAGTTTCATATGTTAACTGAAATTTGTCTTTAAATGGAAAAACACTATTTTAAATTAATAGTTTGACTTAAACGTATTTAGAGCATTGTAAACAATAATTTTCGCTACTTTTCTTCATTAAAATGGGTTCTTATAGATAAATTCTGCATGAAAAATGTTCAGTGAGAAAAAATGTGCCATTATTCTAAGCAGAAATAAGCCTAATAGGGAGAAATCCAGTGAAATCTAATTAAAATACCCCAAAACTCAATTATCAAACTGTAAAGATATGTCTTTTCATTTTTTTGGAAAAAAGAACACATAAATTTGTTTAATTTTGTTCTCCTTTAAAATAGGAGACTATTTATGTGAAATACAACTATGATAATGTGAAATTCATTCCTCAGTATATATTTTTAATAGGCTTAAGAAGGGTATTACTTCCAATCCACATTATGAGTTTTGTTTGATGTCTTCAATTGATCCAAAAAGGGTTTCAAGCAGCAGTTATTTAATTTTAAGGAAAATTAGGCGAATAGTGTGGGTGTTTGATAGTATTGATTGAGTTTTTTGGCTTTCTATTCGGTCAACATTGTTGCCTTAAGAGAAGGCATTTTATCGTCATGACAAATTCAAGAATTATCCTTCACTGAACTTAGCCTTTTATGTCAGATATTTTTGTACAAATTTTTCAACTGTTTAGATAATATTCTTTATTCTTAACGTGGAAGAAATATCTTTCAGATATATTTTATACAAAAGTTACTTCTAATTGTTTAATAATTTTGTAATATTGCCAAAATATGATAAACATAAAAAATAGTGACTAAAACTTTAAAGGCAATTTTTATGCAAAATTTATTTATTGCCAGCCTTGAAAAACAGAAAAATTTTGATATCACTTTAAAGACAAAGTGAAAAAGAAATCAATCCCATTTAAAAAGAAAAAAACGAAGTATTTAAGCAAGACAATAAAACATTTCCTTAAGATATGTTTAAAGATATCAAAATAAACTGCGTGGAAAATGATTTGGATTAAGCGTTGAAGACTTTCTTGGAATATAAAGATAAATTTTATTATAAAACAAGAAAAGAAATGTTGCTAATAACATTAAACTGATTGTTTTGCTACTAAGGGTGGTTTTGTTCTTTGAGATAATATTTACTTGTTAGCTTAGTGTTTTTAAGAAAATTTAAAATAGTTCTAATTTTAAAATCAGAGCTAACTTCATATAGAAGTTATTATTGAATGAAATAATTTTTCAGAAAATCATTGAAAATAAGAAAAACTATCACAGTAATTATTTATTAATGCATATTTCATTAAAATTGAATGAGTTAAAGCAACTGTGGCAAAAAAAAAAAATTGAAGAAAAGTCTTAATAATCCTGAAACAAAATTTTGATAAATAAGAGAAGAAAACAACTACTTTTATTCGATGTAATCAGGATTTTTAATATGCTTTCGATGTATTTTATTACGTTTTTACTTAATTATTACAGCAATTTATTTCTTCGAATTAATTTGAAGAAAAATACTATGAAGTAATTTAGACCTTTTTTTATTGAAATCAGATTAGATTTTCCAATTTATATCCTAATTATACTTTCAAAAACAATTATTAGTAGTATAATCTGTTGAGGAATTATACAATTTGATGAGATTGAAGAAGTTTTTATATTTATTTCAAATAAAATTTGTTTTTAATAGCCGCAAATGTAGCTCCAAAAAATATGAAATGAAATTTATTTAAAAAAATCCATTTATTTAACAACAAGAAAAAAACATGAATAATATAAAGAGGGAGAATGAAATATGTAGGGTGTTTTTTCAGCTTACTTAGAAATTGGAAAAATTCCCCAACATTAGTTTTAATTTAAATAATGTTATAGTATTTTATTATTTAGGTATTCAAACCAAATTTAAAAAATGATAACCAAATCCAGATAAACTCCTTATAAAATAGGATATTTAACCTTAATTTTTTGAAATTTGTCTTATTATTATTCAAAGCACGCGCAAACGAGTGACAAAATTCTAACAATCTCAAGGAAAAATGATATAAACATACTTCAACAATGTTTGTAGCATTTTATTGTAGAAAACAAATTGAATTACATATATACCACATAAATGGTCTCACGTCTGATATACATATATCTAAATCTCCAAAATAATGAATATATAATCTTAGAAGAGATAAATATTGGAGCTTTAGAAATTCATTTTTCTTTCTTGGTTTTAGGTTATACTCGTATATTAACTTCTTATAAGGTCATATTGTAATTAAGGTTTATACATACATAAATACTAAAATAATTTGCATTAATCAAAATAGAATAATTAAAGGATTAGTCTTAAATTGAAATTTAATGTAAAAGAAATATAAATTTATGAAATGTATAGAAGTTTTTGTTTTTGAAAGTTTTTAATTAATTCATTTATTTTTTATATAGTTATCCTTGTTTGTATTTTATTTGGCTTATGAAATATTAAATTTATTATCATACTATGGCTTCATTAATGTTGCATTCCCACTGAACGGTTACTCACGAAATTACTAACTGAAATTCAGAAATTTTGTATGAAAGATATGTACATATCACAATAATTAACATTAAAGCTTCATCAGTATATAAAAATTTATAGAGGATATCCTAACTATTTAAAACAACGGAAATTGATTCTTATATGCTACAAAAAAGGAGCAGTGCTTTATATTAAATTTATAATGTTTGTATTAAATTGTTAACAAATAATAATAAAATATTAATATGAACATTTCTTGAAAATATTTATTAAAATCAATCTTATTTTCTATATAATTGGGAACCGATTAAGAGTACCGACATTAAAGCTTTTTTGTCCTACAAGCAATTGTTTATAAGAATTTTGTGTTTTTCGTTTTTATTTTAGTTTCTTTTCCTACTCTCTATCTCTCATTTTGCTCAGACAAAGGTAGATATTTGTTAGCACAAGCAATGCAATAAATATTCTAAAGCTGTTTTGTCCATTTTATTTGAATTTTCGACAGATTACAACTAATGTCATTGTAACCTAATTCTAGTGTGGCCAATTTCCTATAAAATCAAAGTGTAACCTCACACAATAGTTAGGATTCAGATTAAAATAATCTGTATCCACTCAAAAAACCGGCATTAAAGAAATGTAAATGAATGAAACCGTAACAGTAGAAGAAAAAAACAAACAATAAAATAAATAAACGTGAGCCTACCTAGTTTTTAGGAGAAGAAAAAACCCTTCTATCATTATTACTACTACACCACTTGAAATGACTAGATTTATGCTTTTATTATAAATAAATTATTATTTTAATAATTAACAGTCAAAAATTCCCAAGTACCAAAAGTGCCAAGCACTAGCCCATAATCTTTAGTCAAAAGATTAACAAAAATTTAACGGAAAGTCAAAACATTATTTAGGCTCACTACTATCTCTGCAATCAGGAAACATCATTTAAACAAGGAGATTTCTTGCTCTCTTCAACATAGACATAAGCCTACCGTAGCTAAGCAGTAGTTTGTTTTTTTAGTTATCAAATGAATTTATGGATTTAATTAAATAAAAACAGATTGAATTTTTACGGTTTAGTTATTTTTTATGTTATTCTTTTATTCATTACCTAGAGATCGACACTTTAATAACACAAAAATAACCAAAATTAATAGATTAAGTAATGACAAGTAGTTTGACATTTTTAAGCTTTTCTTTTACTAATAGGTCCTTTTTTAGAAACAGTATTTAGTATGATCAAACCAGACATAAAGTTTGATCTTTTAAGTTAAATACAAATTTTTTCCTTATGAATTTATTGTATGATGGAATTTCTATCGACATTACCAGCAGGTCAATAAAACGTTATGTTTTCTTAGCTTAAGTCACGTCGATTGAGGATATTTTTTACTTTATAAATAAGACGCCTAACAAGAGCAAGACAGAAAAAACTTATACGGCTGGTTTCAAAGTATTCAATTAATTTGAGTATTACCTAGTAACGAAATTACTCATCAGTGAATTTCTCAAGAATGAATTCATGCATGAATCATGAATCAGTTTACTTGTAATAAAAAAAGCTTTCCAACACTAAAGCCAGCTTTATTTTTAACGGTTATTCCTTCAGTTATTTTGCAATGTCATTAGTTCTATTTTTAACTGCCACTCTGAACGTATTCTAGATTTAATTGACAGCCAATTCTCAAGTTAACGAAGAACTGTAATACTGGCCGATAGCATCGCAAATTTTACATCTTGACATTTAATTTAGAGTCGGAAAATTTTACTTACTTCAAAGACTTAATTTTTGGTTTTAGTAAAATTAAGTCTTTGTATCTAAATTTGAGGTAAATGATTTGTCACCTATTAAGTTTTCAGTCAAGTGCATATGTTTTCGCCGGTTAAGTATTAAAGTAAACGAAATCTGTTCTCTTTTTGTCTAGTAATTATTTTCATTTACGCTTTTTTTGAACTTTTAGTGAAATAGTTTTATTACATTCTTTGAATTTAATTTAAACTTTTCTATGTTTTTTGTTTTTCAAGCAATTTTTAGATTTAAAAACATATTAATAAATGACTATGAATCATATTTTAATTTTTAATTATTAATTCATTTCAGATGTTTCGAAAAATGAGCCTTAATTCACTTTCCAGCCGAAATTCAAATAATCAACAAAGACTTTCATTAACAAATTTTAATTATGTTAGAGATGATTGGTACAAAAAACAATTGACAAGTCCTGAAAAGGTTAAAAATACTCAAAACTTAGCTTCAAATCATGATTTTAATAAAAATTCATTGAACAAATTTCAAGTTCCATCCGATATAATATCAAAAAGTGAAAATAATGTTGAACTAAACAACATAAATAATCAAACAAAAAAACAATTTGAAACTTATAGAAAACACAATAATGTTAAATTTGGCAATGAATTTTTAGAGAACGACTGTAATACCATAAATTCAAAGAAAATAGAAACAACAAATTTTATATGTACAAAAAACTTTTGTGATAAATCTAATGAAAAACATAATCACAAACTACAAACTAGAAATCAGAAAAAAATAAATTATTCTTCCGAATGGCAGGCATTTAATACAGTAATTCCCTTTGAGGCAGTAAATAATACTTTCAATCATCAAGGAATTGAATTTGAGAAAGTTAAATATGATGATACCAAAAGATATTTTCGTAATTCACCATTTAACTCATTGACATGTAGTACTCAATCTTCACCAATATCTGTGAATTTTAATAGAAAAAATATAGAAATATCATCATCCCCAAAATCAATATTTAGTCTTGATGATGATTATCCATCAATGAAAGAAGAAAATTACGATTCTGGGTATATAAAAAGTTTGAGAGAACAGAATACTTTATATGATTTAAAGGATATTAGGATAGATGAAAATTATAATGTATCTAGCCCTTATAGAATGGGAACAACATATGAAATACAGGATAATAAAATGAATACAAGACAAAATAAGAGATTTATTAGATGGCAACAATTCGATCAAGGATTATGTAGTTCAATATCAAGTTCGACAACAGTTGAAACTTGGTTAGATGATGAAACTTTTGACAATTCCTTTAATGAGGAGCTAGAAAGGCGTTGTGTTCTTTTAAGGGCATAATTGAAACCAAAACAAAAAAACCTATAGTTTGAGTTATTTTCAAAAAAAAATTTAACATTTGTAATATATAAATATGTAGATGTGTATATAATTTGATGTTGAAAAAATAAAGCTTTTACTTTTCAGGCCTTTTTTTGATTTTTGAGCTAATTTTTAATACGCATTTCACTTAGCTGCTAGTACTAAGGCCAAATAACCTTTGAGCACATTTAATCAATGTCCATTTTATAATTTTATATGAAAATATGCTTTAGGGGTTATGTGTATGTCTTCAACATTAGAAAGCTTCACTTTGAGCTGCTGTTCTGAATATGTTTTCCTGCAGCAAGATCCACATCTAGGCCAGAAAGTCTATCAGTTGTTACTTTGAATATGCTGAATGAATTCATCCCTTTGAATTATATTAAAAATTTTCTTTAGTTTTATGTAAAAGCTCTTTATAATTTCTGAATAATCATCACACTTAATAAATCATTAAACTGCATATTATAAAGATTCTTATCAGTTAGTCTTATTTACGATTCCCCAACTCAGCAGTGAAATCCTCTTGAAAAAGATTATGAATGACTTTAATTTACTAGAAAAATTTTAATTAATTTGTCTCATAAGATAAATAACCACCAAAAAATTTGCATGTCATACATTTATATTTAGAAAAAGCTATGCCTGACATAATGGGAGATGTCTTCAAAGCCAAAGAAAAGAAATCTATTAATTGCTAGCTAACGATTTAATAAACACTTGTCATATTGAGAGTACTCCTAGAAATCAATTAAAATATCACAAACACCCGGTTGCAATATTTGTGAAAAATTATTCAGAAGATAATATTGTCAGCTAAATCAATAGATCTACAACAACGAAAAACTAATAATTTTCAAAAAATAAGTCTACAAAGTGAACATTTTAAAGTTTATAAAAGTTTTGGGTTTTTTATAGCTTTTTGATAATGATTTTGTTTTCATACAAGGCAAACTTGATTTATATTTGTAACTTAGTGTCAGCTTTTCACTCATTGTCAGTCATGCTTGCGGATGTATACAGCAAATTGTTTAGATTCTCAGCTGAATAATCAGGGGCGTATCGAGCGGAAGGTGTGGGGGTGTGACACCCCCCCCCCCCCACAAAAACAGTCGGCAGTCGCAAATCTCAGTTATTCTATCGTGCAATTCAAATATGAAATCGGTAGCTTGACATGGATTCACGAATTCTGGAATTCCTGAGACTAAATTTTATGAAGCATGATAGATGTAACATTAATTTCCTTAATTGTTTTTTTATTTCAAACTTTTTGCATTCGATTGTTAGTATATGAGTCAGCACTTCCAGAAATATCTAATAGATTTTTGGTTGAAAGTGCTAATCAAATGATACCAAGTGAAGCAGAATAGAGAGGAAAGTAGTAATTATAGAAAATAATTTGTTTTTTATTAGAATGAACACTGCAGTCAGTTTTTAAATCACAGTGATTCAAGTCAGAAATCATTGTGACAAAAGCACTGACAAAATAAGAGTTTATGGAGTAAGTGAAGAGACTTTCGCAATAGTAATTTCGAAGAATGTTAAACGATGAAGAATAATAAAATAAATGCTTATCAAAAATCCCAATTTTGTAGATATAATGGTTTCGTTTGATTACTCATACACAGAACACGTCGCATACCAAAAAAGTATGATGAATACCCAGAAACAGCTATTAATTTCGAGTTTATGGAATTTAGATCTCTCTTGCAAGTTTTCACAAGCTGTATTGACACCCCCAACACCCTCGTTACGGCCCTGTGAATGATACATTGACTTCAGTTGTTAACCCCTTAACTGCCAAGAAAAACTTACGAAATTCACTTCCTAGTGCCACCGTTTTTAAGGTAAGCCGCCCGTGTAGTTATGCGTTGTATTCGGGTAAAAGAATAAGGCACGCTTTGCAATTTTAAAACTGATTACTTTTACATAAAAAAAGAAAGAAAGAATTAAACGAAAATAAAACATTTATAGCTACTTTCAGCAGTCAAGGATTTAATATTACAGTCTCAAGCGCTTACTAATTGACTTAAAAATAACATTAAATCGCTTGCTACAAGCTTGCAAGCGACAGAGGTTTTAAACAAAAGGTGAACCTATATAATATATATACACCTAACTCAATTCAGATTTTATACAATCCAAAATTAATTTTTTTACAAGACATTTTTTTAACCAAACCAAAAAAAATTTTCAGAAATTTATTCATTTTAAAGTGGATAAGAAAAATCATTGTTTCTATGATTTTAGTTTGTCCTTTTCAGTCCATGAGTGTTTTATTGTTAGGATTAATAATGGCTGTGATTTAAAGTGCAATACCAAGGAAAATTTTACTTTAATTTTGGTAGCACGGATATAAAATGCATAAAGAAAAAATTTAACTATTAACCAGTCAAATCATCAAATACAATAACAGAACCAAGCAGAAATAATTTGGCGCCTTTAGTATTCACCTTAGGCGAAAATTTTTGCTAGTCCTGAGGTTAAGTTTTTACCGCATATGTCTAAAATTTCCTGCATTTCTTTCAAACTGAAATTATTGTTCCTTTGAATTATTTCAATAGGTTATACTTCCTTGAATTGTATTTAAATAAAAGTCAATAGTACAAAATTCATTTAGTATAATCCTTTAAACGTATTGAGCTGGAAAGCAGGCTTTCACAACCATTAACTCGCGAACTGAATGCTGAAATATAAATCTAAAATGTTACCAGCCCCTGATTAAAAGCTAATTCTCTTATTTTGATAAATATAAAAATCGCCAATTTCTCTGTTTTTACTCTTTACAAAAATTACATTTTGAGAGAATAAAAGACAAAAATTCATTAAAGAAATTTTTAAACAGAATACTAATATTTCTTGTATTGTACAAAAAAGGAAAATACTATATTTTTATTTTTAAAAACAAATGTATTCAAAATACATTTAATATAATTAATTATAAAAAACATTGTAAAAGTTTTGAAACTTCTTTGGAATAATAAATTTTTTTATTTTTCAAATTGTATGTTTCAAAAGCTACCAAGCTGATAAGCAGACACATGGAAGTCCTTTTTTTAAGTCTAACACACGCTTTTTTAACTTTTTAAGTTATAAATAATATTTTATTAATATCTTTAGATAGTATTTGTGAAAGGGATAAAAATGAATATCATATTTACGTTTTATTACGAAAACCCTCTTCATTCTGTTTGTGTTTCTGTTTTTTACAAACAACCCTCAGTTTATCATAATCAAATTTATCTCTACTTAGTTACAAGACCACGAGACCACTTGACGCAAATTGTCAAAATAACTTTTGTTGACGTTTATATATACATATATGTTTTGTTTTTTTTCTTGTGTATTTAGAAAAAAAAAACGCATTCTCATTTGCATACAAAATTTTTGTTCCTTTTACTTGAATGGAAAAATATTAAGAAAAGAGAGATACTAAAAATTTTAAAGGAAGAATCAACCTCTTTTTATTAAGACTAATAAAGACATAATTTTATTTTTTATCACCCGTTTGAATCCTCTAAATGGTCCTTAAACGTTATTAATTCTAATCGAAATTATTTTTTGGTTTATATCAAAAGGTCACTTGCTTATTGCAATACATATACGCGAATTATATACATATATTCACATTGCTTTTTAGATAAGGGGTGATATAAGGATTTAAATGAAGGAATAACGTGGGAAATTAGGGGTGAATTCGATCTCACACTTATGATTTGTTGATATTAATTTTAAAGGGGTGGAAAATAAATTTATCAGCTTAACTTTTACTAAGCATTAAGGTGCTTATACAGGTGCATCTAGTTTTTGAATGAAGAATATTTTATAATGAATGTATGTAAATGGCCTGAATTTCACGCTGATTAAAGTGATCAAAGCAAAAATAAGTTTCATACTCAGCCTATAATGGACCCTGAAAATTATTTCTATGTATATAAGGGATATAAATGAGTGTGTGAAATTTTTAATACAAATTTCATAGTTCTTAAAACAAGAAATAATAAACTTTCAATGAATTAGTGAAAGCAACTTGTGAGATAGAAAATTTTCGTGGTCCTATATTTTTCTCAAATATTTGGATATTAATTCTTTGCCTCTTGAACTAGTTTAGAAATGACCTTAAAGATCAGTCGCATGAGGTTGCATGCGATTAACTAACTTCTCTGACTGATTGAGTTGGAACCATCGGGGCTCTGCCTTTTCTCAAATCCTAGCATCGACTGCTCAAAAAGTGAACCTTGTTTTCGCATTAGAGTAGATCTTTGTCAACGGGAAACTTATCAATTTCTCGTGTCCAAAAATGAAATCCGCCACGAAAACAAGCTTCAAACAAACAAACAGAAAGGATGCTCACGTGGGAAAATTTTTTCCCTGCCTGCTTATCAGCAGGTGTCCATTACATATTGAATGGCCAACTGGATTGATATTTATAAATAAAAACATAATGAACTTGACGTAATTGTAGTTATCATTCATTATTTGATACCCTCTTTTCCAGCATTAAAGTCTAAGACAAAAAAATAAGCATTATTTAATATCCTTTTTAATAAATTAAATCCGAAATATTCACTTAAAGTTATCAATCGATAGGCCACAGGTTACAAAAGTTAAACGTAAAAAATAATGAAAAAAATTATTTAAGGATAATTTAATGAAAACACATCAATTTATCTCACGATTCTGAAACACAAATCTTTACCTGTCCTGTAATATATAAACTTAAATTTTCATTAAAACGTAATAAAAATAATTTAAATTCTTTGAAAATATGACTTTTCCATAACTTTTTTGTCTTTTATACCTTTTCACCAGCACTTTTGCGTGTGTAATGACTTAGCGCAATAAATATTTTTCTTTCAACTCCTTATTGATGTTACTTTGAGCAATTATTCTTGTATACATCAATCCATTCAATTTCACTACAAAGGATTATTAATCCCAAATTGGACTTGCGTCATTAGAACATCTTAAGATCTGTTTGGAAAATCAAATTACAAGACATTTAAAGTTTAAATATTCTCATTCAGAGTGAGCCTTTCCTAATTGTATCTTTAAGAAATTTATTCCTCATATTAATCAGCAAAAATATCCTTAACCTTGATTTGGAACTCAAAATCCAATGAACCCATCCAGATTGTTGAGATTGTAAATACTAAATTGATTATTGTGCTATAATTTCTTGTTAATTTATTAATTTATTTCTAATAACAATGACCTTAAATCGAATATTTCATCTCCTTTTAATACTGATGTATTTAATCAATTATATTATTTGTTTTCTTTATTAGGTTCAGCTGTCAGTTTTCTTAACATGAATGACGTTTCAAATGAACCTTGGTTAAATTCAATTATTTTTGTCTCAGTAGATTGAATTTAGGATTGCCCTCAACAGATTTAATTTTGTGTTACCTGGACTTTTAGAAAACCTTCTTTTATTTTATGTATTTATTTTTGTTTTTGATGAAAAACAATAAATTAATAAATTTTGCTATATTTAACATTTTTCAATTTAATTTTTTATTTTCAGATTTTTTCGAAACTTTAGATTTTAAAGTTTTTGATTGTTTTTGGTTTTATTAGTGTGATAGCCCAATCCATATATTTGGGATTGGTTTGTAGATCAGCAGAATTATTTTTTTACATATAAGGAATATGCCGTTAAATATCTTATAAGGAAGTGTTCTCAAGGTACTGATTACTGATTAAGATTACTGATTTCTTTATTTAAAAATCCAAAATAGTGTAGTGTAGTGCAGTAGAAACTATGAAAATCGTTTTTAATGTCTTTAAAAGAGTAAAATCTACCTTCAAATATAACTCCAAAAATCTATTGATCCAACATTTTTATATAGAAAAAGTCTCAAGATTTGCTACTTGAATTTTTAATGAATACTTATTTGGCGTTAAGCCAAATATATAAATACATGCTTTCGAGCATTTTTTTTAACTCAAATCGCGTGTTAATGGCTTTTTGGTAAAGAAATATGAAAATCGATTTTTCATGCTTCAAATGTTCAGTTTGAAATAATAATAAAACGCTATTAAAGATACTAAAAGGAGTTCTATTGACTAGGAAAAAACATTTCTAAATCATTATATTTTATTTTAGATAAAATAGATGTTTTTTATTTTTCATACTAGGTCGCTTTTTTATGTTCCTTTTCTTTAAACACATGAATAGCCAACGTAATAGTTAACCCTCAATAGTTTTTATTTTCTCAATAGTCATCGAATAGAATATTGTGAGCATCTCAATATCAGCTTGAAGCTTAATTACTTCGCGTGTTATAATTTTAGGATACAAAACCATATTACATAATCAAGGAAAAGCGTAAGAAAAGCTGAAGATTTTGCTAAGAAAGATTAAATTTTTAATTTGAAAATTTTCCAGTTAAAAAGGTCAACCCCAAAGTTATAGTGTGAACCTTATATTGTTAGTTGGATTGGCCATTGACCACAAAAAGTTAGAATACCTTACCAAAGTAACCCTACAATAATTTTTAAGAACAAGTATGAAAAATACTAAAATCACATCATCACAGGCTCTGGTAAACTTAAAGTTTTTAACATTAAAAGCAGTCCACAATTTTCCACCTTCTTAAGTCAATCTAATTAAAGAAAATTTCAACAATTTTTTTTTTTTAATAAATATTAATATTGTCTATTGTGTCTATTTTTATAGTATTAAATTGTGTCAATGTCAATAAATTTAATGATTGCCCAAAATTGTTGTTTGAAAAAATCGAATTATAATATAACATAAAACTTTGCTGTCAAGGATGTGTTTGATGTTAGAACAGACGAAACATTGAAAAATGGTTTTTGCTAATGATCCTTTTTGCTTTCATTGAATTCGAGGAAACAAACTCCAGCTTACTCTGAGATAAATGTTATACCCGCTTAGAAATTTGGAGTCTTCGGCGATTGTAATGTGAACAAAATTTCATAAAAATCTTTAAGATTAAAACGAAGAAGCTGTTAACCAGTTCACAATTAAAGAATAGAAGAAAAAACCAAAAAAAAAAATACTTTTATAAGAAGCTCAGCGACAAAATGAACTTTTAGTAAATGTTTTTTGAGAATTAGTAAAGAAAAATTTTCTAATAAATTATAACAATATTCCTTTTTTATATATTGAAATTTTTATATCCAGTTTAGATATTTTTTTCACTTTTTATTCATTTTCAAGTATTCTGCAATGAAATTGAAATTTTCTATAACAGATTTTATTTGGCTTTATAGTCCAGTCAAAATAGACATTCAACTTCTGAATAATTCGAATAGAGCTGAAAATAGGCACAGACCTTATTTATGTCAATACAAATAAAGGGTCAAAAGTCCCCATCGATCCCCTTTGTGCAAAAATTTTTATTCAAGGTCAAAGGTCACAAATTTCGGTTTTTTATAACTTTCTCAGAAACAGTAAATTTTATCGTAAAATAGTCTTTACAAAAGTTGTAGATCATAAAATTCTCTATAAAAAATATACCAACACTTTTTATGTACGAATTACCATTCAAGAGATATCGCAGTTTTAAAAGTTAAAAAATTTATATTATACATAATATGCACACATTTTCGCACCACCTATTAGGTAATATACTAGGAGCTTTTTTTTTAACGTGGTTTCCCCAGTAGGCATAATCAACGGATTATTGCGATGAATAAAGGGATGAATAAAGAGACTTGGGAAAAATAAAGTGGCAAGGGTTATTTTTTTTTTAATGTTTTTATTGTAAATAAGTCGACTTCAACAACTATTTCTTCATCTTCACTTTCATTTTCTTCTCCTTGCAGAATTTCCATACACTGTTCTAAGAAAAGTGATGTATCAGTTTTATCTTCATTTATGTCAGAAGTATTGTCATCTGATGTAGTTGAGTGAATATTGGTACAAGTCTGACCCTGACAATTGATACACACTGGCGAACAAAATAATCCCACTTCCTAATAGCCACAATTCTTATTACAATCCGTCTTGCAGTTACAAAAAGTAGTATTGAGTAGTTTTTCTGGAGCAGGCAGGAGTAGGGTTTGAATTGGCTCCAATAAATAATCTTTTAATTTCCAACCCCATGCTTCTGGGTCCAGTTCATTGCCTAGCCATACTTGAACTTGACGGCGTTGTTCTGCAGCTTTAATATTTTTCTTATGATCAGTATAATCATCAAATACAATCGTACTATTGGGACCAAAATGTCTTTGTACATACCAGACATATTTTTCAAAAATATTATGAAAGGCTTCATCTCGATCCCATACAATAAGGTGTAATAAATATCCTCCATCGATGATGTAGGATTGTGTTATCAATTTGAGTGTTTACACATTCAAAGCAATTATAAAGAGCTGACTTCATAGTTTACGCATTCGTATTGCGTCGAAAAGTGATAATGGGTAAGGAGCTAATTCATATTCGAAGAATTTTTCAAGTTCATCTTCAAATGTCTTAGTAATGCTTATACCTTGAAATAATAGTACAGGGTCTATAGTCACCTTTTCATTATGTACTTTTATGACGCTACTTGTACTCAAAATAGGGAGTACTTTATCAGCCCGTTTTAATTTAATATTATTAAATGTTAGACCAGTCATTTTGGTTATCGAAGCAAGTCCAACTGAACGAGCATTATGACATTTGATTTTTGCCAATGTCCTTTAGTTCTTCCAATGTAAATTGACAATCATTATTACTTTCAATGTATGTAAATATTTGCTCCATCGTCAAGGTAACGGAATCATTTTTAGGACGACCGACTTTATGCCCCATAGCGGGCCTCAAAAACGTACTATAGCAGTTGCTGTGGTACTTAGCTCCAGCAGCAACTAAATCAAACACATACCCAATGCGGGCAACAACAGCTCTTGTTGCGTCATCAAAGCGAGTCCGAGCTACCTTAAGGATAGAATCCTTGAAATCAACTATGGAAACATTATATATTTTACGACAAATATTATGCACTTTTTTTTCAGCTGCTTCATGTGCTTCATCGCCACAAAATAAGCAATATTTCTTAAAATTGAAATCGGTTTCACTTTCTCGTATTCTAGTACGCAGTGGACTTGTCGCGTGGATGTACTAGCTTCTTCTGTCTCACGCGTTCTTTTAGCTGCAGCGATACTACTCTTTCGAGTGTACATTTTACGACACTGAACGTGGACTGCTACAGAATTAATATCTTTCAAATATTCAAAATGATTTTCATTTCTTTCAACACTTGCATCAATTAAAGTCTTCATTCCACGATCAAAACAACAACTTGACTTTTACAAAGGTTTATTACAAATAAAGCAGTTGTCAGATATTTTGTTAAAATTATCAAACACCACAAATTGAAATTGAAAATATTATTTATTGAACAAAAAAATGCGCCTAGTACATTACCTCGTAGGTCGTGCAGAAATGTGTGCATATTATGTATAATATAAATTTTTTAACTTTTAAAACTGCGATATCTCTTGAATGGTAATTCGTACATAAAAAATGTTGTTACATTTTTTATAGAGAATTTTATGATCTACAACTTTTGTAAAGACTATTTTACGATAAAATTTACTGTTTCTGAGAAAGTTATAAAAAACCGAAATTTGTGACCTTTGACCTTGAATAAAATTTTTTGCACAAAGGGGATCGCTGGGGACTTTTGACCCTTTATTTGTATTGACATAAATAAGGTCTGTGCCAATTTTCAGCTCTATGCGAATTATTCCGAAGTTTCGCCTTTTTTACGTCTATTTTGACTGGACTATTATTGGTTACTTATGGCACTTTTCCTCCTTGTAGGCCAGTCTGTTGGGTGCTCACTTTAAAAATTCATAGAATAAAAACACACATAAATGTTTTTTAAGATCAAAAGATTTTATACAACAATGATCTAGCATTCATTCGGTAATTATTTATTAATCATTCAGTGTCCTAATGGCATTCATACATCACTTGTCTGATATCCGGCGTAAAAGAATTTAAAATTGTTAATAATTGTAGATTTTTGTTGATTATTATTAAATATGATAAAAAAGTGCCGCACAACTACTTTAAAGTGTGCTCATAAAAAGGATAACAAAATAATTACTGAAGTTAGAGCCTATACACCTTTAGCAAACAAAACACATAAACAAACATAATTTCAAATTTTAATAAATATTTTAGCATAATTTAAAAAAATAAAAACTAAACAGCAAATTAAAAGATAAAAACAAAGACTAAATTTTTTAATAAAAAACCCTTTTTCATTTAACTGGCTCCCAACAGCTGTCACAAATGCAAATTTTTCCTCATTAAAGCGTTTTTCTTTTCATTTCCGCTATTCAGGTTTTTTTTTCTTGTTTTTTAAATTTAAATTTGAAACATTGTACAATCGAAAAACCCTTATTTTTATTTTCAATATGACCTTTAAAATCAGTGATGAGAGCTTATCCATATTAAATAGGATATTGTCCGCGAATGGATTTATGTATTTCTATTTGACCGTTAAGTATTATTGTTTTCGCGTCAATATTATGTCAAATTGGTCAAATTCTTTTGTAAAGCTTGGTGCCTGAATAGCTAAGTAGATGACAAAAAATTCATTCAAGGATATTGTTTTGTTTTTCTATACATTTAGGGTGTTCATCCATGTAAAGTAAAATTTCTACTTATGATAATTTCAATAACAAGGTGTACAATATGTATAAATTATCGCATAGTTGGAAAAGTTAATTACTTTCAATGAATTAACATAATAAAATTTGTTTAGCTACAAAACAGGAAATTCTAGCTTTTACTCAATATTTTTATCAATAAATTTAAAAGGACTCTTACGTTAATTATGTACATGTGCTACGTAGAGTTAAACAAAAATTAATTGCGTCTTATTTGCTTGGAAGAAAATAAAAATGTTGTCACATTAAGGCAATAGCAATGATGGATTTGAGCTTTTTAAGATTTGGCCAATCTTGGAACTTATTTATTTTTTGTTGAATGATTTACTATAAGCTTAGTAGACCAATGTATTTACTATTCTGAAACCAGATTAATTGGAAATAGCCAAAAAAAATAATATACTTTACATTAACTATAGAAATTTGAGATTTTCTTTTAAGCTAATCAAACTTTTTTATGTATTTAAAATTGTTGCTGTAGCTGTGCACAATTCAGGCTAGAGATTAATGATTTTTGTAGCATTTGGTGCCTAATTTCATATCACAAAGTGCATAAGACTGTAATATCATGGAGATAGTTTCATGTCGAGCATCTACTTAAAAACAAAAAATTTTTTATTAATAACGTCACATTTATTTCTTTTCCAGAACAAAAATATCTTAACAAAAAGATTATCCTGCTTATAGCTGCTCCTTTATTAACCTACATTCGAGGTAGATAAATCTTGTTAAAAACTATTCCCATTTTAATATTTTTCCTTTTGTATTTTAATAATTATTGTTTGAATTAGTTGTAACATGAAACAAGTGATTTTTATTTTGAATTTATTTTCCTTATTTTTTTGACATAATAATTCTAAGGTAATAGCATTTTTTATTTGACCAAAGAAATAAAAAAAATATTAATTGAAGATCAAACAAACCGTAAAAAATGTTAAGAAAAAAACAAAAGAAGGAAAGAATCCGTCTAAATTTTATAAAAGTTAAAAATATATTTTCCACCTTTCTTTTAGAAAATTGTAATCAGTTTCATTTTTTTAAGCTCATATTAAGCTAAATAAAATCAGCTTATCAGTTCCTGCTCTTCACCTACACATTTAATAAATATAAAAACAATTCTCATACACAATCCTTACTTTTCATCTTTAAACAAAAAACATTGTCAACGTTCCATAATAATCGATTTTAATTATTTCATACCCAACTTTGCGGAATAGAATAAAGAGCACTTTAAAAGGCAACAAAAATAATTAAGCTTAAATTTCTAGATTTAAAAGTTTTACCTCAATCAAATAAAATTAAGGATAAACATGTTAGAAGTGATTATGAATTGTAAAAAAATCAAGGACTACCTACATTGAATTTAAAATAAATTTCTATCAAGGCAATTTTTTTAATGGGGGTAGGAGGGAATATTAAAAATAGATATTAATATCTTACAGTGTCAACTAATTAAAGCAAATAGAATTTAAGAAAAGCTCTTTAATTTTATATTTCCAACTTTTAAGTCCTTTTTGAATGTTGCTTTTGTAAATCGCGTAAATATAAAATTGATAACAAAAGACTTGAACGATTTAAGGCTTAAGAAATCAAATTAGTTTTAAGCTGAAGGCAGAAACTCTCCTAGTGAAAATTTAAATTAGAATAAAAATTTATTTTCTACAACAAAAATAAAATAATAGTTTTAATCAAAAGTTACCTCGTTCTACTTTATTTTTATTTTTATACAATTTAAATATTAATATTCTAATATTTAAAAAACAATTCTACATGACTTTTTGAAGAGGAATATTTAAATGACTTTTGCATTAAATTTATGTAACATGAATATTTTTGAATTAAAGGATTAAGAATTGAATTAATTAGCTTTGACTTTATTTTTTAAATCAAAAGCTCCTGAATAACTTAATAAATTACTAAGCATAATTAAGTTATACTTTAATCCTGTCAAATTTATTAAACCACCATCCATCTTTAGGGTTGTAAATTCGCAAAAACAAAAAAAATGTTGTATCTTGTGGGGTTAAAATTAAGCAAAATTACTTGTAATATTACCACTGAAAGTCAGTGACTTGAAATATTGGAAGCCTAAACAAAGAAAAAAAACATAAAAAACATATTGTCTACAGGATCCAACTGCTTTATTTTCTATTTTCTTACTTCATTTATTCGATTTTTAAATAAAAACGAGAAAACTTTTTCTCAATGGATTTTTTTCTGTTGATAAAATCTCTTAGAATTGGATTTTTTTTTGTGGCTCTAGATAAGTACGTTTCATGTCTAAAAAAATTTTATTACCGATAATCATCTTCAGCAACAAAGTAAATATTGATTTATTACATTGAGTTGTAAAAAAAGGATAAATCTTGGGCTGTAAAATATTTACTACACGAATAAGAAAATTAAGCCACAAAAAATGATTTTTTTGTACGTAAATATGTTCCAAGTTATGTTCTAGAAATGTTGATATTGTTTACGTTTGTTTTATGAAAAATTAAAAAATCAAACTGGAGGAATACAGTTCAAGCAGAGCGAAAATTATGTCGTATAAATGAGAAAGATGTATTGACCGAACGCAATGCGGAAATTGGTTAGCAAAATTTGGTTTCGGCAATTTCGATATTGAAAATGTGCCACGTTCCGGAAGGCGTGTTTAAGCCGTTTAACACAAAATAAAGGTATTGATGGATGCAAACCGTCGAATAATAGCTTGTTACTGATAAGTTCAATTTGTCGAAATCAACCATTCATGATCACGTGAAATGTCTTAGTTTAATTTCAAAACTTAACATATGGGTTCTACGTGCTCTTACATAACAAAATTGTCTCCGTCGCATTAACGACTGTGATTTGCTTATCAAATGTCAAAAAAATGATCCAGTTTTGGGGCTAATAATTACTGACGACAAGAAATGGATTGTTTATAAAAATTTTAAGTGCAAGAGATCATGAAGTATAAAAGATAAATCAGCTTAAGCTACTTCGAAGGCCGATATTTTGGTGGAATTTTTAGAGGATCGTTTTTTTTTTTTGAGCTTAAATAATTCACTGAAACAGAAAAGATTAGAATTGATAAATAGAAAAGGTACAGTACTTCACCACGATAATGCAAGACCTCATATAAATTTGGTCACTCACAAAAAGCTTTTACAGCTCGACATGAGATATTTAGCAGATTTGATTTTTAGGTATCACCATAGCTATCCACCTTCCCTGTTTAAGCAACGCCACTCAGCTAGTTACCATGTAAATTGAAAGATGAATGTATGTAAATCTAGTCAACTGGTTTTTTTTTCATATATGTTATCTACTACCACTAAAGTTCTAAGAGGTTTCTTAGAGAACCATTCCTAGTACGATATTTTATTAGAATCAAAACAGATTCTTAAGGATTTTTTTTTAAAACAATCAAAATTTTAAAAGTGTTTTTTTAAATAGTAAAAATTTTTCAGCAAAAGCTTCAAATGTTAATTAATTACTAAATCATTTTTCCTTTAAGCCGTTTAGAAGTAAATCTCTATAAATATTAACGATTGACTGAAATATTATTTTAAATTCCTACAATAAATTATTTTGAGAGTAAGATTTATATTTTAACCATCCCAAAAATTTCATAAAAAAATTATATTAACAAGTTGTAACATATTGCCTTAATATTTTTTGAAAAATATATTTAAGACAAAAAAGGGGAAATATACCAAAAGAATAAATGACCCTATACAATAAAAAAAGACTAACAATATTTTGCATATTATAATTTGGGTAATTTTTATTTCTGGAAAACAACTTGTCGCAATAATGTTTTCAAATCTACTAGAGCGTTTCCAATAAAATACTGACAGTAGAAAATATACAAACATCTGTCTACCCGATTTACATATCCGTTTTTACTATTTTACCTTTATTTTTATTTAGAAACAATTTTGTATTCACTTTGTTTATTCATAAACCATAAATTTGAATTTTATTTATGTATAAATTTTCCCAATCCAACAAATATAAAGCCAAAAATTTTACAGACTTTTTGATATTGGCAAAAGGTGCAGGGATCGATAATCCATTAACATTATTCTAATCCATTAAATCTATTTGTAGCTATGAGGGAAAACTTGGTAGTTCCGTGTAATCAAATTCCTATTTTATTTGAAGGACATGCTATAGATAGATAAACAACTTTTTCTACTTCCTTAAATGGAAATTGTTTCAAAGTAATTAAATAATTCCATTTTTTGTTTAAAGGAAGATAACTTAATAGTTAAGAAAAAATTAAGAACTTAAATCAAACTTTTTTTTGTATTTTGATTAATAACAATTTATTTTACTTCAATTAATTTCCTTTTGAGAGTTTTTATAGTAAAACACAATTAAAATACTTTAAGTTTTATATCTTTAAAAAGTATTTTGAAATTTTGGATAAGTCTTTTTAGGAATAGTGAAAAACAAAAAAAGTTTTCCATAACTTTAGATAATGAATGAGTTCTGGAAATTGCCATAAAAAAATTTCTTCTTAAAAATATTTTGTTAATTTAATTTACTACAGTTGATTGTATTCAAATCTGTACAAAACAAATTATTCTATGGGGTATAGTATTGTGAAGGATTTCGAAATGTTCAAATAAATATTTATTAAATATTTATGATGAAAGTTTCAGACCAAAATTACATTACATGAAGTTGTAAGGGAGTGCCTTTAAACGAAAAAATATCCAAGCCTCGGATTTGCTTATAGTGCATGGACTGTTTTCATGAGATAAATTTTTACCAGCAATTAATTTTCCGCTTTTTATCTATTAATCAAGTGATTCAATAACTGTATACAGGCGAAGTTTTCTTATATTTACATCGTTTAGGGGGTTGTAAAAAAAAAAAAGTAGTGGATTTTTTCTTGAAAAATCACTGCTTCAAGCTCTTTAAACCTTTGGTCTCATATGTGGATGTATAGTTTTTTAAAATTATAGTTACTGTAAATAATAAATAAATAAAAGAAAAGTAAAAAAAAATTTGATTATAATTTATTTACTACAGAACAATAGAGGTAGAAAATTTTTGGTTTGGGTACAGTAGTAATCGTTAAAGGGAATAAAAGTTAAGTTATTATGTTTCTTACTATAAAAAAATAAACCCTGAAGAGGTAAACTTACAAATAAATACAAAAATTTGTAAATGACAAAAAAAATGATTTAACATAGTTTCAGGCTAAAATATGCTGATCACCGTAAATTGATTTTTTTTTGAAAAATTTCATGGGAAATGCCTTACCACTGTCTAAATTGTACAAAAATTTTACAGAATCTCATTGAAAGGGTATTTAAGACTAAGCAAAATATTTCCATATATTTACTCTAAGATGATCTAAAATTTTATATAACCATTATCCTTTACCCCAACCCCTTAAAATTTATTTTTTTCAAATTTTGTTGCAAAAAAAATTTATTTTTTCAAATATTATTGCAAAACAAAGAGTACCACAAATTATCAAAAAATGGCAAATAAAAACATTTTGAAAAATCTGAAAATGTCTAAAATATTAAATTTTCTTTGAATTTTATAATTGAATGTTTGCATGGGGCAATTACTACCAAATTTACTAGAATACTTTCCCGCAAAAAAGGGCGCTACAAAATTTTTATAGGAGATCTTTGATGATAATATCTTAGACTAAATGGAGGATTAATATAATTAAATTTGTCCCTTTGGAAAGTTAGTTTTGCGAGCTCAAAATGGTCAGCACAGAAGAATGATAAAATACTTGCGATAAAGTGTAGTAATAGGAAGATTACTACATTTTAAGAAATTTATGGAATTTTAAAATAAATAATTATCCGAACAAGACAAAAGCTTACAGCAAAAAATTATTCTTGAGTAAAATAAAAATAAATTAACTCGATTCAAATCGTAATAATTAATAGTTAAAACTGTTATTTGTGTTAGAAATCATTAAAATCGATCACTAAATTGAGCTATGAGTAACTTCAATAAATAATGCATTTGTTAGATCTGACACCCAGTGTTTACCGTCTCCTTGCAGATCATAAAAAATTAATCGTCTGGAGGAAGAGATGTAACTCAAATAACGAAGTCATTGACCAAACTGAGGGATAATTTAAGACCAAGAATAAATTACTGTACATCAGCCTGTGTAGAAAAGTTAGATAAAAGCTGGAATAATTGAATCACTCCCAATGGAGATTATATAAATTATTAACTAAGAAGAAAAGTTTTATTTTAATAAGTCAGACTAGTTACCTTCTGACCGATGAGGGAGAAATTAAACTATACTGAAATTATCGTGTTCAAGTTCATATTATGCTTAACACAATAATAGGTTTGAATTAACAAACAAAACAGTACATGGAAGACACAATATTCTGGATCAAATATAATAGTTTTTATTTATTTATTGGCTTTCTTCCAAAAGTAAAAGAAGAAAAAACACTACAAGTGGAATATTATGTATCATTTTTTGATAATATTTAATAAAAAAGGCTTTTTATTTATCCTAAGTATTTATTCAGTCACCCAGATAAATGTTCTTTTATGTCACTGAAATCTCAACCACTTAAAGATTTCGTGCTTCCCCCTTGAATACTTTTTTTGCACGACAGTAGTTAAATTTTTAATTTAAAGAAAATCCTGTTTTAATCAAAGTTAAAGAGACATCAAATTTTTACTATATTTTATTTATCAAAATAAACTTATACAAAAGTTTATTGCTTTCAAAAAAGAAGTTAAAATAGTTTCCTAATAATATTAGAAAGCCAAAGAACAATTAAAATAGCACTCACCCTATAATACGAAAAACATCAAAAACAACAACAACAACAACAAAAAGTTTACGATTGCACCCCTCATATTAGGCACGTGTATGTCGTGTGTGGGAACACTAGCTATTTTGATTCTCACGAATTTTATCCCTTCAGAAATTTTCAACTTTCATCACTATTGTTTGTTCATTCTACAAATTTACAGGGTGCAGGAAGGAAAATTGTTTTTGATCTAAGTAAGTGAAAATTTTTAAGAAATTTCTTTCATAGTATATAAAAACTTAAAATTTAACCTTTACGTTAAGGATAAAATCCCTAAAAAAAAAGCAGAAAATATTATTTTTTATTTAAAAAATTTTACTTCATATTAAATTGTTTGTTTTGATTTTATTTCAAGTATAGACTAAAAGATTCAAGGCTATAGATACTTTTGTTATCTTTTTATAAAATTTATGACTTTTCCTATAGAAACAATGGAGTTTTTGGAAACAATCAGTTTTGATGGTATTTTGAAGTTACACGTGCAGCATAATTTTTAAAAAAATTTTTTCCCATATTTTGAAAGATTTTTAAATTATTCATATAGCTTGATTTTTGTCATTGCTTTGATAATAATCTAAGGCAAAATAATGTCTTATTCCCTACAGACCTTTAATGCTCCTCAACTGACACACCTAACATAGGAAGTCAATCCCAAGATTTCATTTCATTGCCACAATTTCCTCGCTGCCAACATTTTCTTTTCTATTTGTTGGCAGTTTATAGAGGTGAAGATGTTTTGATTTATTAGAAAGCAATCTAACACAATCAAAAAACACTCATCTTATTTTGATATCTGAGTATTTTAACCCTTAACGGTCCGGAAGTATTTCAAGTTTACTTCTTACCAGGTCCAACTATTTTTCATACAAAAGAAGTTGTAAAATATTTCTAAATCAAGTAAATCAAGTATTTCAAAAAGAAATATTATTATTTTAGTGAAAATTTATTAAAGCTCCTTAGCGGTCCGGAAGTATTTCAAGTTTACCTCCCACCAGGTCCAGCTATTTTTCATAGAAGAGAAGCTGTAAAACGTTTTTAAATCAAAGAAATATTTTTATTTTAGGGAAAGTTTATTAATATACATATATAGAGGATAATAATACTAACAATATAATTTAAATTTTATATTTTTTTAGAGTATGGTACTTTTTGAAGCACTCTCCAATATGAATTCCGGGTTTTTCGGTGCAAGTGTCGCAATAAAATTTTGTTTCTCGTCTTCCCCCTGAAACCTTTCGATTCGAGCATACTATGCAGTCTCTTTTAGTTCTACTGCGAATTATGTGGAGCTTACCATCTAATCGCTGCAAATCTTGTTCAGTATTAGCGCGTCCTCGAGGTGTTAGCAACATATGAAAGTCATCTACTAACTGATCAACCAATTCTTTCATAAATTCGTAATGTGAAAATGCTTTTTCGTTCTTTTCTTTCTGAACGGATTTATATAGAATGTAGGAATTTGTAGCACATACTTCAAGGCCTCAGAAAAAGAGTTTTCGCCACCATTTAAGGGATTTCCTTAAGAAACAGTAGTTGGATACATAGTGATCTGCCCGATCGACACCACCCATATTTTTGGTATAGTTCACTACTACTTCAGGCTTCTGGATTGTAATAGGTTTGCCATGTCGTAATATTCTACGGACGTTTGTAGTTTCTGACACATCCCAAGTACTAAGAAGTGTTACAACCCTTTTGTCCTTCCATGAAAGGAGTAAAGTATTATTTTTTCTGCAGGCTACTATGTTTGCTTTTGAAAATTTAGGCTTTTTTATTATAGGCGGTACACCTTTTCTATTTGTGTTTAATGTACCAGTTAAGTGGCAATCCATTTTCAGTAATTCATTTGCCAAAGGTATACAGGTATAATAGCGGTCTGTATACATATGGTATCCTTTTGCACAGCCAACGTTATCAACAAGTTTCTTAAATAAATGCAAAGGAATTCGAGTAGTTACGGGGAGATCCAATCTAGAAAGGTTGTCTGAAGTTATGCTGCCATAATACGGGGGAATTGTAGAAATGTACCCTGTGTTTTCGAGTCAGCTAGTACATATATTCTTATACCCCACTTTGTTGGTTTTTCGGGATTGTAGGTAATAAAACCTAATCTTCCTTTAAATTCTACAACAGACTCATCAACGGAAATATCTTTATATGGTACAAAATACTGTAGGAACTTTGAGTCAATATATTCTAGAAAACTGCTAACTTTTTCAATACGAGTCCTCATGTTCTGATTACCATATCATAGAAATTATTGTTACCTTCATGTATTATTCTCCTATAATTTCCTGCCATATTTTATGATTTCAAACAAAATCAAATATAATAAACTTAATTCTGTAAAATGTCTACGCTCTCCTTAAAAATCAAAACAAGACTGAATTTAGATTCGAATAACACAAAAGTGCATGTACGAAAAACAGTAGCAACAATAATAGTAATAAAAATAATGAAATGGTTTTTGGCGCGTATATGGCGCCATTGGACCCAGTAGGTAAAATTGTCATGTCGCCTATATTGCGCCATTGGACCCAGTAGGTAAAATTGTCATGTCGCCTATATTGCGCCATTGGACCCAGTAGGTAAAATTGTCATGTCGCCTATATTGCGCCATTGGACCCAGTAGGTAAAATTGTCATGTCGCCTATATTGCGCCATTGGACCCAGTAAGTAAAATTGTCATGTCGCCTATATGGCGCCATTGGACCGTTAAGGGTTAAGTTAAAAATAAAGAATAATTATTATTTTTGTTTTGGCTTTTGTATTATTTAGTTAAAATTGATAAATAAATTAATACTAAATTGGCACACAGATATTACTATTAAATTTTTTAGAATGTTATCTGTCAAAAAGAGCGATAAATGACATCCTTGAATGGAAATGTATAGTAAAATTTTAACCTAGTTAATTAATTACTGTAATTAAAATGCGTTTATAAAGCAAAGCTTGTGCGGGTTTGGCTGAACCAATGCTTAACTCCCAATTTATTATGTTTTATATATTTTTCTGTTTTTTACGTGAATTCATGTGATTTAATCCTTTAAGGCTTTCTGATCTCGTTGGTAATATCCAGGAGTTGCATAGCTTCAAAGTGTCTGTTTATAAGTAAGCGTTTTCGTGGTTATCAGCGCATTCCTGGATCACTTAATTGACCAGTATACATTTTGAAGCTGTACAGTTATAAAAAAACTTCCCCTCACAATTGACATTAAATAAATTTTTTGAAGTAGTATTCCTTTAATATAATTATAATTAAATATTAGACCTATCAAGAATATCTCAATATAACAACCACAACCAAATGAGAAAACAGATGTTAGCCAAAGCTTGTTATATTGGCCGAAATATCTGCTGCTATCACTGATCATGTTTAATATAACATGAGTTAATTAATTGTTTTACATTCAACAACACAAAAACTTAAAAATACATAAATACAAGTTTTTATAAAATATTTTTGTTTTTTTTTTTTTGCGAAAAATGCATTAAATTTGATGCATTTTAACTCATTAAATTGATTACAATTTTTCAAATTTTGTTAACTAATTATATTGACAACAATGTCAAGGACTATTCACATTGAAGTATTTTTCCATAGCTGTATTTCCCAACTGTGAATTTCTTGAAGCAAATAAGGGTAGTGGAATAAAATGGTTATTTAACTCATAATATCAGAAAGTTTTATGATAAATTGATGCAACCTGTCATTTTCCCTGTTTGGTTAGTTCTAAAATTAAATAATTTTATATTAAACAATATACATATATTACATTAAAAATTACGAAATCAATAGAAAATACATGAGTTGAATTCCTTAATGGCAAAATATCCAAAATGTGATAGTCCAGAAAACATCACAGGCAAAAACAAAAAATTTATATTAATTTTTTTTATTACAAAAGTTGAAGGAACAAAATGATTGAAAACTTTGTTTTCAAAGTAATGAGTTTACTTAACGAAATAGAGAATTAAAGTTTGTAACGGCTTTCAAAACAAAAACAAGTAAAAGTTAAAAACTTCAGCAATACGTGGCCTTTAATTTAAGCTACCATAAAAAATAATTTATCTTTAAGCAAATATTTAAGTTCTATAATATTAGTTCATTTTTAAGGGACTAAAAATGAACAACTTTATGCTTCCTTTAATAATTGTAAAATATCATGAAATGGAAACTCTTCGTATATCAGGATGAGCATTTTAAAATTCACTCTATACATGGTTTTTCTAATCTGATGGCAATTTACCACAGGAAATAATGAAATCATAGCCAAAGGGCGGTGCTATATAAAGCAAAAATTGTTTAAAAAAAACTTCTAGAAGTTTAAAAGACTTATTGTTAAAATTTTTGAGTGTTAAATAAAAATTTCTTTGGCATTTTTGTTAATATTTTTCTTGTGGTCAGTATTGATTTTTTGCATTATAAGTTTTTAAATTAGAAATTTATATCATGTAAAAGCTAAAAATGTAAAGAAAGCATCCTTAAACAATGTAAGAGAAGGCATCATCTTTATAATAAAGAGAATTTAATAAGAAATAGGAAATTTGTAGCTACTTGTAGTAAATAATTTATGAGTTCCTTAAATTTTTCATTAAATTAAATATTGTTAGCTTTACCCTTTTTTAAATTTTGTCCCTCCGGTCTCTAAAACTTATAATTACAATCTTTCTTAAAATTTCTGAATTTTCGATACTTGTTTATTTATGTAACATGAAACAAAAAAATAAAATTCTATCTTTCTAGAAATTCAAAGCAAAAAAATCAAATCTCAGTTCTTTTATAGGGTTCAAACCAAGTTGCACGGATTAATAATATATTTTAAAAAAAAGAAATTTTATTTTAAGTAAAATAAGTAAAGTAATAAAAGTAAGTAGCTGTTTAGATGGGCTTCTTTATTTTTTATATAATTTTTCCACTTTGGCAATATAAACTTACGCGTGATATTTTCTGTCAACACAATCATTCCTTTAAAAATTCAGTTAATAGTGCATATGACCTTTTTAAAACTTTCAATTTCCCTAATTCGGGGAAACTTGGTTTCCCCGTGTAATGTAAAAAGAGAATTTTGATCTTTGGGGATTACCAAATGGTTTAAATTTTCTCCTAACTTTGTTTCCAGAAAGGGACTTTTCAATTTTATAAATATCGTCTTTTACTTCTTACTTTTACTACATGCATGAATAAAAACCACTTACAAAGGTGAATTAAACCTGGTCATTGCGTGTAGCTTTAATTATAGATTTGGCCTTAAATGCAGCAAATTTAAGCTCACTAAAATATGTATTTAAATTTATTATAAAAAATCAATATGTGATATCCTAACCCACTAACCGTAATATTATTTTAATATATTACCTAAATATTTGATATAAAAAAAGAACAAAGTTTGTTAGCATGTGACTAATATACGCCACGTGTAGATCTTAAGATTAAGACGTCTCCCTGTGACGTCCTATATCATCTTAACAAATTATAACAAGTGTAAATTTTCTTATAGCCGCTGCTACAAGTGGCTCCACTTGTGCAAACTTGTCCTAAAATTTCAATTTATTATTATTTTTTTTTTTGTTTTTATTTATTTTTATTCTTTTGTCAATTATAATGGGCACACCTTACATTGTCTTTTGACTGCATTTGATTGGTTAAAAAATAGAAACCTATCCCTTATTTAAGTATATTTTACCCTAGCTAAAATATATTTATTTGGTGCACCATATTTCCCGTATTGAATGAAGCACATTGGCCATGGGCTATGAATTTAAGTAAGGAGGGTTAAATTTTATTCTATGCACAATTTTCATTAGGGTTGTAAATATATATATATATATATATATATATATATATATATATCTAATAATATATATAGAGATCTTGCAAACAAGTTGAATTTATTTTATTAGTTTACTAACATTATTAAGAATTTTAAAAGAAATTGAGTGGGGATGGCACATGTAATGCGTGCGTTTGACGTACGTCATAAAATCAGTCGAACGACGCTCATACATAAGATAAGTCACGTGCGATAGCACACGCGCGCGCATACATATTCCTTTATTCTTTTATTTAATTTTTGCTAAGTTCAAATTCAATAATTTTTGTGCAAATTTTTTTATTAAAAATTGTGTTAAATTTTCTTCAATATTATTTATTTAATTTAATTGTTGTTTTTTTCACTCAAAAACATAAACAAAATTTCAATTTATTAACTTTGTGAAATATATTTTGTGTATATAAAGAAATAAAAAACAAAATGGATCATAATTTACATCATGCGCCATTACATTGGGGATATCCAACAACCCCACCACAAAATCCATGGGTACCTCCACAGACAAGGTCACAAAAACGTGCCCTATCTGAAAGTGATTGTGAAGAATTATATTCAGAAGAATCTTCTAAAGAACAGTAAGTGAATATATATATATATATATATATTAATATCCTAAGACTCATATATAACTTTTAAAAGTATATTTAATCATAGTATTTCTATTTCTTTTAAAAGGACATCACCAGGAGGTTCAGATAGTTGTCAATTATTAAGTCGAAAAAAACGAAGAGGTGTTATTGAAAAAAAACGTCGTGATCGAATTAATTCTTCATTATCTGAATTAAAAAGGCTTGTACCAACTGCATATGAAAAACAAGGATCAGCAAAATTAGAAAAAGCTGAAATTTTACAACTTACTGTTGAACATTTAAAGAATTTACATGCTAAAGGTTAGTTTTAAATATTATTATTTTATTTTTAATTGAAAATATAGCACTACATCCGTGTCAAATTTTATTGAACTTCCGTATAGCTTCGTTTTATATTAAATATAATTTTTTTATGTTGTTTTATTTTTTTATTAACATCCGTTTTGATTAATTCGTGCAAGTTAATACTTTCACTTGCCTGATTTGCTAAGTAGTCGGCATTATGATTTGTTAAAAGGTTGCTGAATTTTGTTGCTATTCTTTTTTTCTTTTGTTTTTATTTTGATAACCAGTGCACAATTGTGTTTTTAATATTAATATCATAATATTAAAATTTAAGTGAATTAAATATTTTAGTGGATTTAAAAATACTTATTAGTGACAGTAAATAAAAAGATTTCCAGATTGTAATTTCTTTAATAATACACCCAGAAAGTTTATAATGTGCTGAAGTTTAAATAAATCTGAAATATTACAATAAGAAATCTAAATTACAACAGGAAAATCATTCAAATAAAAAAATAAATATCATAAAAAACACTTTTTTCTTAAACTTGGTGAAATCAAAAATTTTTATTGATATTGTGCACTAGTCTTATGACTTTAAAAATGCAAAAATAATTGACAGTATTTAAGAATAATAAAGGATAAAATTAGACAAAATTTGATCAATTAAATACACAAGAAGTCAAAGTATAACTTTCTTAGTTCGAATGTAAAAATAACTTGAATTGTTTTATGCATATTACTTATAAATTTAGGAGTAATTGGAGGTAATTAGGAGTAATTGGGATGAATTTTGAAATTTTGGCTTATTTCATATACTATTTGGGGGTATAATTCTTCTCTAGAAAAAACTTTGAAAATCGTTTTCTACCATTCAAGAAATATATAAATAAATATATAAATTGCTAATTACGGATCGTGCCTCCGAAGAGTTTTCAGATAATTATAATTTTTTTTTTGGAATATTTTAAAACTAAATTTCATTGACTTTAATTTGGGTTTAAAAAAAACTCCATTCAATGTTATAGATGAAGTATTTTAACAGACTTTTATTAATCAAATTGACTAATAAATTAATATTTGAACAAATGTTTCACCCGTTTTTAAGTTGTTTAAAAAATAATTTCCTTTAACTATTCAAATATTTCATATAATAAATTAGCATTAAAAATGCATACATGATTAATGTGCTAGCAAAGAATAACGAAATAAGCAAACATTTTTTTATTACTTGCTTTAACTTTTTTCAAAAAATTATTCGAATTGCTCTGAAATCATTAAAAATTTATCTTAAGAGCTAAATATAAAGTTTTAAAAACATATATTCAAAACGTGTCTTTTGTTATTTTTTTAACTAATAAAAAATGTTGTTCATATATGAATTTTCTGTCATTTAAAACTGTTTTTTATTCTGTACAAATAAAACCATTGGGATAAAAAAATACCTGTCACCAATTTGAAACAAAATTTGAAAGTTTTTATTTTTGGTTTCTTTTAAAGGGGGTATCTGCACAAGCGGATGAAATGTAATGAGAAAAAAAGTGACGTCAGATGATGTCGTTTATTTGCTTGCTTAAGTAATTTCACCTAAAAATTATATTTGTTCCTGTATTACTGTTTTGTTTTTGGTTAACTTCATTGAACTTTATATAAAAGACAATTATCCATGAATAATCGATAGATATTCTTGGAATATTCGTTTATAGGGCAAAAAGCTATTAAGATTTAGGTTTCACCCTGCTGAATGTCTTCTTTTTTTTTTGAGAATTCATATAAAAAGTAACACTCATTCATCCCGTTAGAAAATTTGAATAAAAAATTTGTATAAACATAAAATGTGAACAAATTCTAATGACCTATCACAACTTCAGTTTTAGACTGCAAGAGCAATGGAAATTGGAAATTTGTTCAAATTTTACTCATGCGAATTCTAAACAGCTAAATTTATTCATTTTAATAAATTTAAAATACGCCAACAAAGGTTAAAGTTTTTTCTATAATTTTTCTTTTAAAGAAAAAGTAAGTTGTCTGTATTAAACTTTTTAAACCACATTTCAACTTTGATTTTTAATACTTTTTTTAACCAAATTTTTAAAATTTTGCAATTAATTTTGCTCTAAAACTATCTTATTCAATTATTTCTCAAAAAAAAAAAGCAGAAAAAGGAAGAAAGGAGTATTCCAATAACTTTTCATCTCTATTAAATAGTTATTCAATATTCATAAAATTTACTTCACTTCTTTTCCATATTATAAATTTTCCCAAACTATCAAATCTGGAAAAGCCACAAAACGATTTACAGTTAAACGTTAACCATAATTTCTAATTGACAACTTGAGTATCATCACAATTTCAATTCATGTTCCCACGTTAAAAGTGATTGAAACAAGACTACATACCTAATTTGTATGATATAGTGGTGCTGGGAATAAAAAACTTCCCCTTCCTAATCTTTCTCTTGGGATCTATAGTGTGTACTATTGATTCTATGTATTTTTCGTGGTCATATATAAAGTACATCTATGCAGCAGATGCTCGAATGTGTGGGTTAATGTCGTGGGAATTTTTGACTTTCGGGGGTGTACTATGTGTACGAGGATTAATGGAAATATGTATTCATTTCCGCTATCTTGACTAGCAAAGTATATATTGTAGTTATCCGTTTCGCATCCATAAAGAGTCATTCAGTCAATTGGAGCTCTTTAAAATAAATCATGTTCACAAGGTAGAAGGATTTTTTGTTTTTTTACAAAAGAAAAAGGAGATTTTCACACGGGACCAAGTGCCATATGATTGTGTATTTATGAATAGAATTTCAAGTGAAGGATAAACTTTAAGGATTTAAGTATCCTTTAGGAATTAAATTTATAATATTGTAATATTTCAAATTTGCTATTTTAAATCTTTTACTCTTAAGCTATTTAGAATTTGTAATTTTAAATTATAATTTTTGAAGTTGTCTTTTGAAATTAATCAAAGTAAAACGTATTCCAGCATTTATAATTATAAAAGTAGATAACAGAAATGTTTTATATTATGATAAGGGTTTTGTTTATTAGCTCAAGGGCTTTTTTGTTACATGTGTTGGGAGGTTTTTTTAAAAGCTCTACTCTACTTAAGTATTTAATTAAGTCCTGTTATCTGCTTCGTGGAACTTTATGAAGCATAAAATTTAAAAGGGAAAAACAATTTTTTATGGATTTCAAGACTGAAATTTATGTAATTTTTGCTAATCAAAGAGCTAAATAGAAATTAAAGAGTCAGGGAATGACTAAGCAGGCACTAATTAGGTAGTTAATGTGTTTAAAGTCAACAGCTATGCAAAATATATAAATCTGAGTAGTTAAATTTTATATTCAATTATAAAAATAAATAAAATTAAGGAATTTAATTTCCTTAAAACCTTATTTCTTATGGAAGCGACTTTCAGGGACTTCATACAATTTATGGGATTCCAATTGATTCCAAATGGCTTTTGTAGTTTCTAAAAATTTATCGACACTTGCCATTCAAATGTAGAAAGTCGGACAAATCGTACAATCAAAAGTTGCTTAAGCCTGTAAGAATAGTGGAAATGATTTTAAATCGTGCAACTTATCGAGGTTATAAATTTGTGGGGCAATTATCCATCAATCCCATACAAATGGAAAATTTTGCTAAGTTGTCTTGTATATGGACCATAGCTTTAAAATTGGTTCCATAAAAATTGCAGCCTTTGATTGTGCGATCACACATTTGACTGACAAATAGTTAAAGATTTCATACAAATGGAAAGACTCACACAAATCGTCCAAGCGCAGACGATACTGGCTACTGCTGGAGTAAATTTTATTTTTCTACGAATCACACTTCTTACAACCCTAAACGGTCCTTGAAGCAGCGTTAAAACTCGTGTTTACGAAAATTGCTATAAGCAGATTATTTTTTTTTTGATTTTTCATAATACTCGGCTGTTAGCTGTAAAGACTTTTCCAAGTGTATTAACAGAGATGACTCTATGGGTATCTCAAAATACTGTTAGTTTTTTGACAATTTTTCACCTCTCAATCGTAGGAAGGGTATTCATTTTTAGTTCATATGCATTTATATCGATACAGAGTCCTACATAAATATTGTGGCAGAAATGTCTTAGGTTCAAATACACCAATTAAGAAGAAATTATAAATTAAAAATGTAATTGATTTAGCCCAAAAATCTTACTTTAGAAGTTTTTATTTTTACTTAATATTGAATTTTTGTTTGATCACATTTCAAAATATTTTTACATATCATTAATTTCATAAAAATTTTAATATTTTTAGGACTTGATTCAATCGCATATGATCCTCAAAGATTTGCTATGGATTATCATATTATTGGTTTTAGAGAATGTGCATCTGAGGTAGCCAGATATTTAGTTACCATTGAAGGAATGGATATACAAGATCCATTAAGATTACGTTTAATGTCACATTTACAATATTTTGTACAACAAAGAGAATTATCAGCAAAAGCATGTGCCAGCCCTAATTGGACAACAACAGCATATCAGGCCAATTGTACTCCACCAGCTACATATCAGACATCATATACAACACATTCACCAAATAATGGTTATATACCAAATTTACCACCACCAATACAACCATATCCTTCATTAAATTCAACAACTAGTACTGTACATACACATCCAGGTACACATAATACACGAACGACATCAACAACAACATCAACTGCTTCATCAAGTTTAATGCCAATCCAGACACAACAATCACAAAATCATTTACATTCACAGCAGGTATCTGCACAACAACAACAACAGCAACAACAAAGTCAAACAGCTCAAGAATCACAACAGCCAACACCACATTATCCAACTGAACATGAACACCATCATGACCATCAAGGTAATCAGGTCTCCTATGTAGATTTAACATCATCAAATCACAGTAGTTCACCTTCTTCAATGGTTTATCCTGGCAATCCACAATATCCAACAAATGAAACACAAAACTATAATACAGCCGGAAATGTTAATTATGGTGGAAATGGAGCTAAACCTTATCGTCCATGGGGTGCAGAAATGGCATATTAAATATAAAAAAAAAAAAAGAATTTATTCTAGTCAATTATAAGCAATTTTAGTCAAAATGATTAATTTTTTTTTGTTTTGTTTTCAAATGCTGTAAATAATTACAATGAGTGATAAAATTATTATTTATTTTAAAATATTTTGAATATTTTTTAGTCAGTAAAATAAAGCTTTAATAAAAAAGAAGGGGAAATTAAATAAAAACTAAAATAACATCCAAGTGAATAATAAAATCAGAGTTTATTTTTTTAATATATTTATAAAACTACTATTTATAAGATACAGATTAAGATATAAAAATCTGAGTATGTATTTATGCAAAAACAATTCAGAACTTTGCAAAATGTGATTTTTTAAAAGTGAAAATAAAATAAAAACAACATTAGTTTTAAAGATTTTTAAAGAAATATATCCATATTTAAAAGGACAACAAAAATAACTTTCAAATTTAATTTCTTTGATTTTATTAAACAGAACTACTTACAAAAAAAAGAACACAAAAATAAAAGTAAGAAAACAAAAGTTCAATACCGTAGGGATTAAACTTTTTGTATTAAAAGTTAAATTATTCCTTTTAAAGCGCTCTCCAGTGTTCACAGTATCGATTTCTGTTTATAATAAAAACTTTCCATTTAACTTTTTTTTTTATAAGAATAGGCAGAGAAGTGAGCGTTGTCAAATTGTAACAGTCTGAAACATTTGGTCTGAAACATCATTCCTTGATGTAATCACGATTTTAGAACATTTATTGGACATAGTATACATCAATTACAGATTACACTTGTTTTTAAAGTGTTACAGCACACGGTTTATTCTTTTATTCCAGCATAAAACAAGCCGAAAGATAAGTATTATGCACTTGGGCTAATATTTTGTGCAATTTGTAGTAAAAAATTTAAATCGGATTGTTATGACAGTTTTTTATAAATTTTATGCAAAATGAAACTAACTTTATGGTCTATAGAAAAGAACACGATGTGTTAAATAGAACTACTTTATTAATACTAAATACACATAAATAGAAGCACCAATTGTTAATTAGTTGATTGGATTTACTTAATACAAACTCCATACTCAGGGTACCCCGAGAAATATACAATTAAATTTTGGATTAAAATTAAGAAAGCACCAATGATTAAAATTGATAAAAAACGTCCGCGCTTGGTGAATATCAAAAATCAGAATCTTTCTACACCAATGGAAATAAAAAGCTACCTGTAAGATGGCAAGAAATGTAGATAGTAGAGTATGAAAATGTTAAATTGTGTTTTATTTTATCTTTATCCAAAAATGAGCAACTTGATAATTGTATTTTTATTGCACATAGCAGTGATAATCTGTAAAACATCTCGATTCAAGTACTCATTTTTTGCATACTTCCTCTTCACCTCCTAGGGAGGATGAGTCGTTTGAAAACTTCGAAATTAAAATATTTGCCGTAATCTTAGTTACGTTTTTGGTTTTATTTTCGAAGGAATTGACTCGAATTTGGATACACTAAAAAAAAAGGCATAATAAAATTTCAAATATTTTTTAAAACCTTTCGGCACTAAAAATAAAAATTATCGCTGTTTTCAAAGAAAATATTGGACAAACTATAATTTTGCGCAAAAAGTTTTCAATTTTAGAACAAGAATATTGCCTTCCGAACTAATCGGACTCTTTTCTTATAAAAAATATCCGCCTTTTTTGAACTTTTCTCTTATAAAATAGTCCATAATACAAATGTTAAATAATGTCATTTTTCATTTTAATTTAATAACTGAAGACTATTCCAATCACCTTGAACTAAAAAACAAACAATTAAAATTTTAATTCATATATTTAAGTATATAAAAAATGTTTAAAAAAATTTTAAAAATTATGCCTCATAGACATTTAAATTAAAATTAATATTATTCAGACTTATTAAAACCAAATTTAGCCAATTTTGCAATTCCAGCTTGCTTTCCATTATTATCGTTTTCTGCTTTTCGTTTTCCACTTGACTGATTTTCCTTTTTATTTGCTGGAATATTTCTAAATTCTTTCATAGCACATTTTGTCAGCTCAGCAGCCGTTATATCAGGATATTTTTCTTTTAAATTTTCTTTATTTTCATTAAACCATGACATAAAAGTATGGCGACCTGGGGTCGTCTTCAATAAAAAAACAAATAAAATAAAAAACTAAGGAATAAATAATTAAATAATATAAAAATAAATCTTTACTTTAGTGTTGTTGTCATTTATTGATGATGGAATAACTTCGCTATCCGATATATTAGATGCTAAAGTACTTTCTGAGTTTTCTATTTGTGTTAAATCTTTCATCATGTCTTGGCTTTCATCGTTCTTTGTATCATAGCCTATAATTTTTTCTGTTAAATGACTAAAAGATTTCGATGAACTAGATGTAGGACTGCTAATTGATGTTTTCCTAAAAGGATTTCTTCTTAGATGGCTTATTGGTAACGGTGCCTAGAAATATCACATATTGTTGAATTGAAAAGTTTTTTATTTATTTCGAAAATATTTATTATTAGATTAAATAAAATGTTGAAAATATTAATTACTGTTTTATATACTGAATTTTTAAAATTAATTTCTACATTTCTTATTTCAATTTAATTTATTAGCTAGGAAAAGTATATTCTTTGCTTTTGGAAGTTTGCAGTTCTTGTTCTATTTTACTCACAAATACATTTTTTCATAAATTATTTGAAGAGTGAAATATTTTATGCTGGCTTAACTAATATAACTTCAAAACTCTCTTATCGGTTTTTCTTTCCATAGGATTCCCATTGATTCATTTTTTTTCGATTATCCACTGGTTATTTAGTTGTCGGTCCAGTGTAGTAAACACAGCCAAACAAATTAAGGAATATGACGGAGTCCAATGAGTACTATCAGAGCTAATAAACAACTGTTGAATTTCTACTTCCCTTGGTATTAGGCATTCTTCACAGTTTTTGTTGTTGTAATCAGTGGAGACGATTTGGCAGTTTGAATTTTTATTTTTTGTTGTATTACAACGCAACCGGAGTTTAAATGGTCTAAAAATGTATGTACCTGACTTTGTTAAACCACAAAAAAAGAATATAAATTGTACTAAAAACAAATTATGTCTGACAATTTCGCTCCTGTCGAAATTTTAAATTCTTGTGATATTATAAGCAAACTTAAAAATTTCTCGCTGACGATTAAGTCCTAAATTTTATTCTACAAATCTTAAATTAAGTTCTGGGGAGCCATGCCTACTCATATTTCATAGAAGAAACCTGTGCCGGTTTTGCTGTTCATTCCGTAGCTGTTAATCTACATTTTTTTCCACTGGGAATATGTCGTATTATAAAAGCTAAATATTTATATTATTAGTTTTCACTTACTGGCACTGTTTTAGATATTATTTCATTCTGGCTTTTATTAGTTAGTAACAAACTTGGATTTAATGGACTATTTTGAAGAATATTAATAGCTTGCATTTCAATTTCATGTAATTCCTCATGTTTTTTTGTTTGCTAAAATTAAAAACACAATAACCAAATTAAAATATCAAATCATAAAATTTTAACTAAGATATTACCATATCTAGTATTTTAGGTTGTAATTCACTTAATTTATCAGCTAAATGTATACGACCTAATTTTGTTGCATATTTTACAGCCAAAGGTAGTAGACTTGGAGAAGCTATCATTTCGATTAATTCTTTAGCACGAGCTTCTAATTCAGAACGGCAGGCTAACTAAATATGATGGGAAAAAAAATTTGATAAATAAATATATTTTTCCATAAGTGATTCTGAATATACTTACAGCAAATAATTTTATAGCAGTTTCTTTAATGACTTTTTCATTACTTTCAGCACTGAAATTTGAATATCTAATTAGAATTTCTTCAAGGCTCCCCTTTTCGGTGTCAAGCTCACATAAAGGAATTTGTATTGGAATTTCTGTTACCATTGGCCGTGGATTTGTCATTGGGTAAGTTGTTCCACGACATAAAATAGCCTGAATGGTTTGAATACTTTCACAAACATGAATTATAAAGAAATTATTTGAAATACTGTATGCCTATAATATGTAAAGTTTAGATTTTAAATTAAAAATATTACTATTGAAAAAATTACATGTTTTGTTGTATCACATATAGGATACCAGCAGTTACTTTTTAAGCTATACATTTGCAATAGACCTTGTGTATCAAAACATACTGGAGAACCACGATCTGAAAATCCTGTCCATGCTAATTTCTTACCTGGTGATAATGGTAAACGAATTTCACGACTACGAATTGTAAGACCTGAAAATAATAAACAAGCAAATTATTAATTATTTTAATGTATTTAAACAATTTTTTGAACATGGAATTCTGATCCTATTATATAGAAAATCATCATTAATAATTTTTTCAATAATTTATTGATTTAGGGAATTAGGGGTAGGGCTTTTGTTTTATAAAAAATTTTGTATTAGTTTGCAAATTGAATTGGAAATATCAGGTTTTATACCTGTTGATCGAAAATACTCTTTTTCAAATTTTAATGTATATCTTAACTATCTTCCTTAAAAGTAATTGTCATTGCAAGCTCAATAAAAATGTTCATGTACTTCCGAAAAGCGGCTGAAGGTATGACCATCAGTTTCTTCCCCGAATTTTAAATCAAAATGCTTTTCTCTTAAAGACAAATTGAATTAAATGAACAAAAAACAGTCACACGGAGCAATGGTAGTGCTGGACTGACCGAAATTATTGAATGTTTAGCCAAAGAATACAGAAAAACTAAATAAAAACTTTATATTTTTCGAAAAATGATTCTTTCCTAAGCATTATAAATAAATTTTTGGATAGTTCTTCATTAATTTCTGGGTGTTGAAATGAAGTATCCAAGTAAAATGATATTTCTACAAATTTGATTTTCATCGAGGTCACATTGCTATAAAAAAAAAAAAAAAATTTGATCATAATAACACAAACCCCACCACGAAAACTTTAGAAGTCATCGAGAATTTTCTAATATGAAAAATAGTGCCTCGATCTAGATAAAATACAGAAAAAGGACGAAATGGCCCCAGAATTTAAATCAAAGACAAGATTAAAGCAAGACCTATACCAATGGAAGTCCAAGATCTGTGTTGGAGGATTAAGATATACTGAAAAATGTTCAAGAACAACAGCAAAAATAAGAAGTGTCCATGTAAATGAGACTATTCAACATCGACGCGGCTGAGCTAAACTGCTAAATTGTCGATTCAGCTAAAATCAAATACATTGAAATTGATATTGTTTGAAATAAACTTTGGCTGTACAAAAAGCATATAATAACACTAACATAATCAACAATCTATGGGCCCGTTTAACTTTCAGGTCACAAGTTTTCAATCTGTAAAATATAACAAAAATCTCGAACTATCCGTCGAAATTTACCTCTAATGTGATATATAAATATTTTTATTTAGCTGAATTTGTATTTGGCTTAGTTTTATAGTTTTACTAACACAAATCGTTTACAGATCCTTCCATATATTCAGTAAAAATATAACAAATGAATTAATTAAACTAAACCTATTATTATTGTACAAATTTTTTGATAATTAATAGTTAATAAAAAAGTTTAAAAAAATGATTTAAAAAAAAATTGTTGTTTACCAAAAATTTGAATGAGAATCGCCGACATATATTGATCTTCTGTAGCTGGTGCACTATGATAAACAACCATTAATTTATCCTCATAACCGCAAACAGTAACCACTGGTCCAGGAATAGTTAAAACCTAAAATATTATATATTATGAACTTTTTAAATGTATATTAATCGATAGGATGCCTCTACGAATGCCAGCTGATGCTAGTACGAGATTGTTACGAAAAATGTGCAAATTAAAGCAAACAGCTCAAAGTATTTTGAGTAGAAGCTGGCTTGAATTGATTTACTGATTTGTAAAATGGTAAATATAACAAAAATTAGTTTTTAGTTTGTTGAAAACAAAATATATAAACTAAACTTTATAAGCCTGAATCGTACAATGTTTTCTGCAAGCTAAAAAAAAACCAATTTTTTTAAATTTTAATTTCAGGCTTTTCAATAGCCAGGAAAACAAAAAATAAATCAATGTAAGCAATTTGTAGAATAGAAAATATTTCGGTTACAGGTTTTTCTCCGTTTTCAATCCATGTCTAATGCTAATTTTATAGAAAGCCAACTATTGGCCAGTCGCAGGAGATTTTGCAATTTGAATTATTTTATTTTTCAATATAAATTAAATATTAAAGAGCTAAAGATATTGATGTCTATTTTATATTTTGATTATAATGGTCCAAGCTAGACTTTGTAACCTAAATTACAGCACCAAATTTTAAAAGATAAACACATTCCGAAACAAATACTGCTGAACAGATATCAGAATGACGTCAACTTATATTTTCGGGCTGTTGGCTACAGCTTTTGCTATAGTAATTCATATGAAATGGATTGTTAAAGTTTTCGTTAGCAGCTTAATCGCTACTTTTGTTTATGCTTCCTTTCTATTTTTAACTATGTAATAAATTTTGTTGTAGTCATTTTTATTAGTAATCACAAATTTATTTTATTTTCAATTTTTCGTAGTTTGTAAAAGTTACTTCCGAAATACATTTACGAAATCAGACTGCAGGCAAACATTTTATTTGTTTTTATACTGATTTATTCTACCAAAACAATTTCTTTTTCAAAAAAAAAAGAAAACAACCAAACTAATAATGCAAAGCAGAAAACCAAAAGTTGTACAAAAAATAAATACAACGAAAAACTCGCTTTATTGATTATAAAAATAAAAAAAAAAAACGAATAACCACAACAAAAGGAAAATCAGAATACAGAAGCTGTTCATTAGCTATGATATATCACACATTACGTCCAAACGTGTCATTCCGAAATATGTTCGGCTATGTTTGCTATAATGAATGAGGGTTTTAACATAAATCATCTTTTATTTTATTTCATTTACTAAATCAGTAAATATTCCGTTAGTGTTAAAACAAACGAATAAAGCTTTTTGCAAACGAAGCAGACAGAACTTACCAATACACTTTATAAATTTCATACATTCAAACCAGTTCCCCTACAAGCTTTCACTCTAAATATGTTTTTAATTGATAATCTTGCTTATAATCTTTTCCCAGCATTAGCTGGAACATTAGAAGTAGGCTTAATAAGCATTGAAAAAACAATATATATATATATAATCAATTACTTCTCTTTGTGTTCCCATAATACTAAATATACGAAGAAATCGCAAATCTGTAGCAACAGCAACAATTTTATTAGTTGCAGTTAACGCAACAACACATTCACAATCTGGAAATTCAACTGACCATTCTCTACTACCTCCAGCAGTACCAAATGCTATACAAACTAATTTACTTGATGTATCACCAGATAATGCTAAAATATTTTCTCCTAAGCTAGCCATTGTATGATTTAGATAATTATTTACATGTAATGTTTGATGTGTATTGACATCATGAAATTCTACATCAATTGACTTATCTGTTTCACTAGAATATGCTCGAACAATTCCAATATTATTCCATACTAAATATCTAATATGAAATAATTTAAATTAAATTAAATGTTAGAATAAAAATAATAACCTATTTTCTAATGATTTTGGTGTTGAACTAGGCTGAAATGATTCCTGCTGTTGATATGTTTTCGGTATAATCCGTTCAATACTACTTAATTTCGTATTTCGATCATCTGAATCACGTGTTAATTCATCATCTTGCATGAAGCCATTAGGTCTTAAAGTTTCATTTTTTAATTTTTCAAGAGATATGCAATTATCGTTATCAATATCTTCATCCTCATTACTAAAAGAAAATGAAAAATTTTTTTATTAAATTTATTTAAAAAAATCTATTAAAGAATATACTTTAAAATGTCTATATCTGAATTTATTTCTACATCATCTTCACCTGCTTCTGATTCGATAAAATCATTATGCTTTTCCTTAATTACTTTATTTATTGTAATTATACCAAGTTGTCCAGTTATATCACAATATGCAAGTTCTCCATTCTGTTTAGGATTCCATGCAATCGATGTTATGCTTTCTTTAGTAATATAATTTAATTCTTCTTTTAATTTTTTTTGTGTCTTTAGATCCCATATAATAATATCCCCTTTAGTAGTACCAGCACCTATGAATTGGCTACAATATGAAAAAGCACAACAACTATAAACACAGGTAGAATTATCATCTTCAAGTGTATACTGAATTTCCCAATCATTTATACTAAGTATAAAAATATATTTGCCATTTGAATAAGCTAAATATTTTCCAAATTTAGGATCAAATGTTGGTGTAGCTATAAAAATTTATAATTTTTTTCAATAAAATTAATTTATAATTTTATAATTCTTACAAAATACTTTTGCCATTTCAAAAGTTTTAATTTTAGGTAAACCAAAAATATTTTTGATTTCTTTTTTTTCTTCCAGATTCCAAATTTTTATGGTTCCATCACCAGAACTTGATGCTAATAAAGTATTTTTATTTAAATCAATGTGCAAAACAGGACCTTGATGACCTTCTAATTTAAATTCGATTTCATTTGTTATTCTATTTTTAGCTTTAATAGTCATATCCTCTGAGCAAGCTGCAATAAACTAAAAATTAAAATTATATGAAATATTTAATCAAATAAAAAGCCATAACTTAATTCGAAGGCCAAAATTCTAACTAAATTTTTTCGAAAGTTTTTTAACAAATCTAAAGAAAATTTAAGTTAACGACAAATGCTGCCACCTAAAGTCTTTAATAGAAGAGAGAGCGGAGCGTCCTATACTTCTATACCTAATACTTAATACCACAGATAAACAGAATATGGGTAGGGATCACTTCTACTTCATATCAGATTTTAGTTGTAGATTTTCATATTTTTGAGTGGTGTTCGCATCGCATCACACCCTTCTGGGCTCATTTAGATTACTAAATTAGTCCCAAACATAATTTGTTGGAAAAATAGGTCTCTTTCAGTATTTATTCCAACGCTTCTATAGGTTTTCTAAGCCATCCGTGTAGAATGATTAATTCTTTAACTTAAAACCGCCTTCAATTTCGTTGATGAATTTGGGCCAAATCTGTTTCAGTGTAGCATTTTGCTTGAATCTAGAGGGTTGATAGCTAGTTCTTTGAATACGATGCATGCAAAAATAATGCGAAGCTAAATTTATTTGATGTGGCTATCATTTTAAACAATTTGTTAGACTATGCATTGTTTTGTAAAATTTTATTATTTTCTTCCTTCAAATGCACCAGTAAAGTGGTTCAATAGTAGCTGTGGCTGATGATTTTTTCCTCTTTCAAGATGGTCGTTTACCAGAATGCTGTGAGGATTCCCAAATACAACGACTATAGCTCTGCTAGCTTACTTTTGCTCTTTTGATCATTTCAAATGACTTTCACTCAGCTGATTGCTGACTGCCGATTAGATTCTTGGGCTGGTTGTAGTAGATCCTTGTTGCATTCATTGTCACTCTAGGATACACGCAACTCAATTATATAGCTTCAGGAGGAAAAATTTGTATATAATAATTAACCATATATGAATTTACAATTGGAAAATTCATAAATAGAACATACAAAAAGTACAAATATGAGTTTAACAAACACATAATAAAAAATATAACTTTTAAATTTTCTATTTTATACTTTAGTTTGTCGTAGTTTACAATAAACTACCTCTTTATTGATTTTAATACATGTGACTGGTGCTGTAAAGTGAAATTCTATTCCATCTTTATCACAATCAGGAAATGTATACGCCTGAACGATAAGAAGATCATTCGAAGCTAATAAACGTTCATCATAATGAACTGTACATAACACAAATTCTCCTAAACATCTAGATATTGGATCATCATCTTCTATACCATCCCATGTTCTTATATCACCATCAGATCCACACGTAATTATTAAACTAGAATTGAAAATTTCTAATTAAATTAATGCCTAAAGGAAGAATATTTTCTAATATTAATTATTTACTTACTCTCCTTTTTCTGTATAAGTGCAACCAGTATATCCATTTGTATGTGCATAGCGCATTGGTGATCTTTCAAATGACATTTTCTTAAAATCTAATTAATTAATTTGTAATAATAAATATAAATTATTAAGATTTTGGGCACGCTAATAAAAATTGACATTTATATTCCCGCGAAAAATTAGTTCCTCTAAATATTTGCTAGATGGCAGGCTAATCGCCTTGAAGGTGAAATGGAAAAGTAAAGCGTTCAAAGCTCCCAAAGATAACCTTTAAATTACAATTTAGTAATATATATATTTATTAATTCAACTTGAAAATGATAGTTTAGATGCGGCCTTTTTGGTCATTTATGTTCATTCAGCCCATAAAATGCATATAATTTGAATTCAAAGTAATATAATTGCAATGAATTTAATTATTAATTATTGAAAGCTATCTGAAAGCTGTCTATTTTAATGTAATAAAAGATTGTTGAAGTAACTCACTCTGACCAGTTCATTTCCTGTAAATTATAATGCATTATAAATGCAATAAAATTAATAGAAAAGTACAAATTATATTTTTCTTAAAGTTATTATTTAAATAAAGTAACTTTTTTGGCATAAAATTTTGTAAAATTGACACAAACTCTACTTTTCTGACAGTTAAGCCGTGAAAATTGGAGACTTAACTTAAGAGAGAATTTAAGGCTCCTTAAGTGTTAAGGAGGAACTGTGAAACGCAAAATCTGCTTAAATACATTTTTAAGTTGACAGATGCACTAAGGAGCACTTAAGTATGAACTGTGAAACCGGGCGTTAGTAATTTAAATTTCCTACTAGCTTATACATACAGGTTTTTTAGATTTATTTCATCCTTTTACAAATGAAGTTCATCTCTTTACAAATGAAGTTCATCTTTTTATAAATGGAAGATGAAAAAGGATGAAATAAATCTGAAAAACCTGTATAGTGAAAAATTTCATGCAATAAAAATGCATCTTTTTAATGTGATCTTAGCGCCTCTTACATTTCAACCTATTATTAAAATCTGACAAATTCAAACGTTTTAGTAAACTCCAGAGAGCGTGTAAAACGAGTGCTTTTTGAAAAAAAAAATAAATAAATATTATTACATTTTATTAAAAAAAATTGAATCAATATTTTAAATTTTTGTTTATTTTTTAGCATAAAATTTAATTTTAATTAGTTAATATCTTGAAATTTATTTTATTTATATTGCATTAACACAGTTCTATCTTGGTTTATTTTATTTAATAAGCCAAAAAAAAAACAATTATTTGTGTGTTTAAAATATTTTTAAATTATTTATTAAAAGAGTATATAAATGTTTTATAACTTTTGAATAGTATAAAAAATAGCATTTTCGTCTTAATAAACATAAAATCACAGGTAAAATATATTCTGAAATGCTTGTCATTTTGACATATATTTTTTTAATTAGATTTTAAATAAAAAGTTTATAAATAAACATTATGCAATAAATAGATGTTGATATTATAGTTTTGTTTATTTGAAACATATATATATATATATATATATAATAAATTTTGTTAGAGGTATAATATATATAGTATACCGTTTAAAATATGTTTTAATAAAAATATTAAATTTTTTGGCTTGCTGCTTTATTTAAATTTCATTTTTTTTAGTTAATTTTCTAAACACTTACTTTATCTAAAATTAATAATTTTTTTATATTATTTAAATTTTTAGTAAATATGAATCGATCAATGGACAATTTAGAGATTTTAAATGACAATGAATTACGTCTACGTTTAATGCAATATGGTTTTCCTAATGTACCAGTTACAGCTACAACTAAAAATATTTTAATTAAAAAACTAAGAAATTGTATGAATAATGAAAAGGCTAAATTACGACGTGAAACAAAAAATGCAATACGTTATTCATCTGGTGAAGAATCTGATATTGAAAAAAAATCACAACATGGTATTAGATCACAAATATTAAATTCATCACGTACATCAAATAAATATAATATAATGCCACCACCAAAAAATACAATAATTTCACGTAGATTAACAACAGGTGTTAATAATAATAAAAGAAATTCAACAGAAAAATTTATTAAGGATAAAAAAATTAGAAATACTGTATGTATATCACCAGTTATATTATCAGATGATACAGATGATGATGATCATGATAATAATTTAAATATATCAAATACAAGTACACCAAAATACAATTATAATTATATAACACCAGAAAAAATTTCAGATAATTCATGGAATCAAAATCGTGTTTCATTTTATACAAATTCAAATAAAAATATAAATAATACAATTAATAATGGTTATAATAAAACAAATGATTCACCATATATAAGTGATTTTACAAAACGTTTATTAAATTTAAGAGGTGATACTATACGTGATTCTATACATAATAATTCTCATATACCATCAAATTTATATTTACGTAATAAAACAAAATTAAATAATACAAATCCATCAGACATTGTTTATCAACAATCAGAACCAAATAATGAGACAAACATATCACCAAGTATTGCATTTTCAAATTTATTAAATCGTTTAAATGAACAATATGGTGTTAAACAAACATTAATACCATTTATTATATTAAGTATATTTTTTATATTTTTAACAACAGTTGGTTTTATGTATATGACAATAAGTCCAGATATAGTTAATACAATTAGTGAAAGTAATACAGCATATGAAATATGTCCAAATGATAATTTAACATCTGGTATTAATTGTATTTTATCACATGATATAAATAATTCTTTAGATGTATTAAAAATAATAACACCACAATTACAAAAAAAATCTGAATATAAACATTGTAAAAATAAAGATGGATCAATTATAATGAGTGTTAAAGAAGCTATACAATTGATTAAAGAAAAATATCCAAATAAAAGTATTAGAAAAATTCAATATGAAATAAATAATGCTGAATATTTAATTGATAGAAATCCACAATGGAAAATTAATAATGTTGATCAAAATGGTAATTTAATTAATTTTAATAATATTATTAATTTAAGAGATGAACAAAAAAACTATTATGCTATATTAAATCCAAAATTACCATTTTTATGTTCATTATATAATAAATTACAAAAATTTTTTTTAATTGTTGGTACAATTAGTCTAACATTAATAACTGTATTTATATTTAAAATTATATATAAAAAATATTTTAATTATAAACAATATAAAAAGGATTTAATAAATAATATGATTGATGATATAATTAATCATTTAATGAGAAAAGCAGCATATGAACCAGATAATAGTGCAATTATTGTAAATCATTTAAAAAATAAATTTATACCATTACATAAACGTTCTAAAGATGAATGGATATGGAATGAAGCTATTAAATATCTTGAAAATAATGAAAGTCGTATACAAATAACAATTGGTATACGTAATGGTGAAGAATGTAAATTAATGAAATGGATTGATACTGTATTACCAGAAGATATTGATAATGTTAATAATATTAAAAAATGGCAAAGTCCAGCATTTGATAAAGCAAATAAAATATTTAAACCACCAACACAATGTTTAAAAATACGACAAATGTTTGATAAAAGTGAATCAAATAATCCCAATTTAAAAACAATTATACAAGATTCAATATTAGAAAAAGTTGGTAATAAATGTAAAATATATGATATACAATTAGATAAACCATCATGTTGTGTTTATGTACGTTGTGCAACACCTCAAGATGCTGGTATTGTACATGATGAAATAAATGGTTGGTGGTTTGATAAAAGATTGGTATCAATTAAATTTTTACGTTTAGAACGTTATTTATTTCGTTTTCCAAAATCATTAAGTGGACCAAATTGTTTAAGACCATCAAATACTAAAAATTTATCAATGACACAATGTTCAAATGAATATGGTTATTGTAATGGACAAAAAGATGATGATGAAACTGATGAAAATATATAAATTTTTAATAATATTAAAATTTGAAGAGAAAAAAACAAACACAAAAAAAATATAATAATAATAATAATATTAACATTAAATTTTTATAGTATTTATTTGTAAAAGATTTTAAAATTTAAAAATAGTTGTAAACGGTAATTGTAAATTTATTTTCTTTTTCTTTATACATTTATATTCAAGAAGAACAACTTTTTTAACATTTGTTAATATCGACAATTAGCTTAAATTTTTTAAAGATAATGACTCTATTTTGTTAAATATGTAAGTTTAGAATTTATTCATAAAAATATTTAGAGGATATTAATTAAGTTTCGATTTGAAAAGAAAAACGAAAAAATAAACAAATAGTAAATAAATAAATAAATACGGACAATATTTAAGTAAAACAAAACAAAAACGAGGCACTCAAATGAAATTTATAAATAGAAACTTATTCTTTTCTTTTTTTTTTTTGATAAATTTCATTTTATTTAGTTATTTAATATCGGAAGCATTTTCTTTTTTTTAAAAAAACAAACGTGATAATAATTTTCTGATGTTTTAAAATTTTATAAGAATGAAAAAAAAACGTAAAAGCTTCCAAACTTTACATGAAAGTTTCGACGATATTTTTCCCTATGTTCTTCCTAACTTTTAAAAATGCATGTATGAAATTTTTGACCAATTCTTTTTAATCTATTTAAAAAATTTCAAATAAAATTTTTCAATTCATTGATAAAATTTTAACAAAATTTCTTCCTAAGATTCTTTAAAACTTTTTTATTTTCCAAGTTTCACATTTTAACCTTTCAATCAATATTATTTCAAATTTCATCTTTACTTTTTTAATCGATTTTTAAAAAATTGGACAAACTAACGGTCTATTCTAAATTATTTCATCATTATTAAAAAAATAAATGATAGTAGATTTTATAGTTTAACGAGTTGACAAAAAGTTTTCTAATTACAAAGAGATACTTTTTAGTCAGAAAATGATGTAAATTTCTATGAAAACATCAAAGAATTTTGTTTTAGCCCAAATCGTGTCCTTAACTCCTATTTTCAAACTATTGAAAAAAATACTCATTAATTGACTTTCATATGAAAAACTTATGCTTTGAAATTTCTCAGATTTCGTCAGAGAAGCTTTTTCTTTTAATTACTAAATGTCCTTATGTCAATGATAACTGTTTTTCTTAATCTAAGACTTTTCATTAAAATGTTCCATTAGGTATTAGTGTTTTTTGATTGAACAATTTTTTCAGAGCAAAATTCAATATTGTTATTTAATGACAACAAAAATCTTTCATATGCTCTCTACTAAAAAAACAAACTGTAGTTATGTCAATTTTTTGTTATTATTTTGTGATGATATTAGATTTGTAACGGAAAAGTTTCTAATAAAAAACATAATAAAACAAAAAATGCAAGCAGATATATTTTTAAAAAAACATTCCAAGAATTTGATAACGTAAATTTTAAAATAATTTTGATTTCTTATAACAAAATACAAAATAATCTAATACTCAATAAATGAAAAACCTATAAAATCATTAAATGAGAAATAAATTTAAATAAAAATAAATAAAATTATTTATAAAATTCTGTGGCCATTCTATTAACTTAAATAACTTAAATGAAAATAACACCAAAACAGATGAATTCTTTTTTTTTTTTTATACAAACATAAGGAAATATTGTTTCAAGGGAACATCATTTAAGTCAGATTGTAATTTTTGTCTAGTTTTAATTTATCTTTAATTAAACATTTTTTACAAAAATGTGCCTCGTTTTTGCTAATTATGAAAAATATATGCATTTTTGTTCTTTGTTATTAATATAAAAATGACTAATTTAAGTAAAAATTATTTCTTTGGTTTTATAATTGAAGCCATTAAAGAAATTCGTTTTGTGCATTTAGCCATATGTAGCTGTCTGTCTATATTTCTTTTTTGTTAAAAATAATACACAAAAAAGCTGACAAAAAAAATTATTAAACATCCTTAGATTTTAAGGCTATTATTAAGTAATGTAAATGTTTTAATTATTTTTTAAATTTGGACACTGATTAATATAAAATGTAAAAATGTTTGAAATTAGAAATGATCGCAGTAACTTAATGTTGTTGCTTTAGCTATATTGTAATTAATACTGTTCCCGATTATGGGAAAAATAAATGTTCTCATTTTTAAAATTTATAAAGAAATAAGGTAATCTTAAACTAATTAATCTTAATAAAATAATACTTTTGTTAACTTAACGGTGGAAAAAATATATAAACTATGAAATTAAGATTTTTGTTTCTTTTTTTTGCAAATTTTTTAATTTAATATAAAAGAAATTAAACTAATTTTAAAGTATTTATTTGATTCGCTTAATATTTTAAAAGACAACTTCTTTTGTAAAATGAAAATTATGTCAAAATGAGTAGCACAAAGAACTAATATCGTAGAAACTATTTCTATTGGTTCTAATAAAAAATATTAGAAATAATAAACAAAAATTTAAACATGACGTTGGTAGGAGAAAAAACTCATGTTTTAATTAAATAAATGTTGTTTTCTGGTGTCTTATAATTTTACACCGAAATTTGGTGAATTGTGTTTTTTGAAAGATGAATTGAGAAATATTTTGCAATTCACTTATTCCTTGGTATTTTTACACAAAAGTTTTACAGGAAGTTGTTAAAAAACTACTTAACATCATGCAAAATATTTCAACATTAACCATAACTCTGATAAAATTCGTAAAAAACAAAAATTCTTATATAAATGTTATTCTTTATCTTAAAGCCCTGCAAGAAATTATATTTATTAAACTGTAAAATTATTAAGTATAATCGATTTTTTATACAATTTGTAAGTTTTTGATAAAGCTAAGAAGTCGTAGATAAATCCAACTGTAGTAAAAATGGATTGAAATCTTAGTCTATTTAACCATGATGATTAATAAAGTTTTGGTGCTGAAAATTATATTGTAGCTATATGATTAAAATATAAGAATCTAATACAAATGCCCTACCGTTAACTATATGGGTTGTAATTAGCCTAAAAGACTTAGAGTAGAATAAGCAAATGCAGCTTTTCTAATAACGTTTAGTTGAGCTAAATATTAAAATATTTGTTAAGAGCTTAAAAAAGGAACATAAAAATAATATATTTTGAAATTATTGAATCAAAAGCGAAAAACTCGCCATTTTATTGCTGAGTAACAAGTCTGTTCTTACTAGTGAAATTTATAACTTTAATTTAAGGCATTTAATAGGTGGCCATTTTTCATAATTAGGCTAATATGCAATTCAGTAAGGCACCTTTTGAACTTTTTAGATTTTTGCTCCTTTATAGTCTTTCTCCATAAATACCGTTTATAATACAGGGAAAAAAATTTTGTATGCAGAATCGTAAAAATTTGCGCATTTATTGTGAATTTACAGGTTTTTAAATATTATTTATATTGATTATATTTATATATATATCAATATATAATTATTTATATATTGATTTTAAATGTGTTATTTATTAATTATCCAAACTATTTTTGGTTTTTTTTCTCTTTATGTTATTTAATTAATAAAAGTTCATTCAGCATACGTTTTTTGACATTTGCATCATATGGCGCTTACTTTTATACGGGAATCTAATACAGTGTATTACAAATCGGTATTACGATTACCTGGTACTTCCTTAGCTTAAACTTTGAAAGAAAGTCTTAAAAGTATGCCTTCTTCAGATATTTGAAGAGCATCTTAAGAACGTGATCTTAAGAAAATAGCTCTTCTTTTATAGATAAATTTTTTTTCTATTTGTTCATTAATTGAAAATCTTAGCTTCTTCCTTTCTATAAGACCTTAAAAAAATAAATAATTGTAAAACAATTAAAGTCTGGATTTATTATACAAATTATTTTTGTGTCTTTCCATCAAATGAAATTAATTTTGGTATCTAACCTAAGCTACTAAAATTGCCATAGAAACGCATATATAACACATATATTATTTAAATGTCAAATAGAAATGTTAAATTAGTGTCAAAATTTTTGCAAAGTATTAACATTTAGATGTCAGTGAATTTAGGGTGAAAGTGAAAATTTTTGCAATTTTTCTTGAAAAAAAACTAAGCAATTTCTTAAAATAAATTACTGAAATGCCGCCAGCTCGGCTTTCACTTAAAGAAGAAGATGTCGTCCGTTTAGCACTTGAATTTTTAGATAACAGAGAATTACATATTAGTCAAATTTCACTAGAAAGAGAAACTGGTGTTATAAATGGAAAATATTCTGATGACGTATTATTTTTACGCCAATTAATACTTGATGGACAATGGGATGATGTTATTGAATTTATTCAACCATTAGAGGCATTACAAACATTTGATATAAAGAACTTTTGTTATACAATATTAAAACATAAATATATTGAATTATTATGTATTAAATCTGAAGCAGGCGGTTCGGTTACAGCTGCTGGACAGGGTATTAATTCAATGAATGGTGCTGTTGAAGAAATTGTTCAAATATTAGGTCAATTAGAGAAATTAGCACCATCTAAAGAAGAATATTCAAATTTATGTTTATTATTAACATTACCACGTCTAGCTGATCATTTACAATTTCGTGATTGGAATCCAAGTAAAGCAAGAGTACAATGTTTTCGTCAAGTATTTCCACTTGTACAAACATTTTTACCAAGTGAAACTAAATTACCAAATAATTTATCATCAAAAAATGATAGATTAATGCAACTTGTTATTAAAGGTGCTTTATATGAATCATGTGTTAGTTATTGTCAAGCAAAAGCAACTGGTTCACTTGGTACAATTATAAAAGATATAGAATCATCAAAATTATTAGATGGTTCTGTTGGTTTTAGTGATTCCGATTTATCATTACTTAGTTGGTTACAGAGTATACCTGAAGAAACATTTGCAGTACCATTTGAACAAAAAACATTAAATGTTGATATCGAACGTCTTGATAAGCCAACATTAGAAACATCATGGACAGAACATATGTTAGTTACACCAATTAAACCAAAGACATTCCCACATTCAGTAATACCATTTAATAGACCAAGAAGTGCTACGGATATAATGACTAGATCATTATTACCAAATTTAGATGGTTTACCATTCGGTATTAATAATACAATTAAAACAAATGATATTGGTGGAAAAAATATGTCAAAATCAAGTTTTGCTAGCTTTCATTTAACGGGTATAAGACCATTAACACGTAGTGTTATGGTATCAAGTGTTGATAGATTATTTACAAATGATACATCATCATCACAAAATTATAATACTAATAATAGTGTAATAATTGATAAAGTTTTACCATCAATTCAAGAATATACTAACAATTTAAATACAATATCAAATTTAACATTAGAATCACAACAGACAACCAATATTAATGATAAAGAAAATTTAAGTATTAGTTCAACAGCAAGAAGTTCACGTAGAGATTCACTTAGTGACAAATATATAACACAAGAAGTAAATAATTTACCAACAAATATTAAAAATGAAGATCAACTTGGTGCTGTTATGGCTAGTAAAGATTCATTATTTTCACAAAGAATGCGTGGTGAATTATTAGATAATTATCAAAAACAAAAAATTTATAAAGAAAGTTTAATAAATACAAATCAAAACGAAAAATTATCAATTGATATGACATCAAATGATATGATATCAGATATTAATTCAATAAAAACAAATGATAGTAATAATAAGCCACATTTTGTGCCTATAACTAGATTAGAAGATGTACAAGCTGTCCGGTGTGTTGAATTTCATCCAAATGGTACTGTTTATGGTGTTGGCTCAAATTCAAAAACATTTCGTATATGTGAATATCCATTATTAACAGATATTAAAGATAATCATAATGTATATCAACCAACTGTATTATTTAAAAGAACTAAACATCATAAAGGTTCTATTTATTGTATGGGATGGTCACCAGATGGACAATTAATTGCAACCGGGTCAAATGATAAAACAATTAAATTAATGAAATATAATGAAATTAATAAACAAATTGATGGTCAAGAAATTGAATTAACTATGCATGATGGTACTGTACGTGATATTTGTTTTTTAGAAGATACTACAAATAAATCACATTTATTAATTAGTGGTGGTGCTGGTGATTGTAAAATTTATATAACCGATTGTGAAACAGGGACACCCTATCAAAAAATGTCCGGCCATAATGGACATATATTATCAATATATAATTGGGGTAGTGCAATATTTGTATCTGGTTCATTAGATAAAACAATAAAATTTTGGGATTTACGTACTAAAGGTTGTGTTAATACAATTATAACATCAACAATATCAGATACTAGATATGGTTCACCAGTGGCATCTGTATGTGTTGATCCATCTGGACGTTTATTAGTATCTGGTCATGAAGATAGCTCATGTGTATTATATGATATACGTGGTAATAGATCAATACAATGTTTTAAACCACATACATCTGATGTTAGATCAGTACGTTTTTCGCCATCAGCATATTATTTATTAACAGCTGGATATGATAATAGATTAGTATTAACTGATTTACAAGGTGATCTAACATTACCATTACCATCAGTTGTTGTTGCACAACATTCAGATAAAGTTATATCCGGGCGTTGGCATCCAAATGATTTTTCATTTTTATCAACATCAGCTGATAAAACTGCAACACTATGGGCACTACCACCTCTTTAAGAAAACAATCAAATAAACATAAAAATAAAGAAAAAAAAAAAAAAAACTAATATAATCATTTAAAATATATTATAAGCTAGCTTTCTTTTTTTAAAAAAGAAAAATTCTGGTATTATATTGTTTTTGCTTTTTTTCCAATTTTCCTTTTTATTGTATTTGACAAAATATTCAATAGAAATGAGTAACGCTTAAATTAATACTCAAAAAATGTTAATAAATTAATTCGTAATATCAAAAAAGTTATATGGAAAAATTTAAAAAAAAAAAAATTTATTTAATTTTTAAAATTTCATGTAAACTTTCAAAATTTAGGTTAAAAAATAAGCTAAACTTATATTTATTTAACTTTTTTTTATTTTTATATTTCAAGATATCCGTGAGGATATTTTTTTTTTTAAAAATTTGTTCAGAAGTAAATTTTTTCAGTATTATTAAAGTTATCGATATTATTAATCCTTTATAACAAAAAAACGTTTAGATAAATGTTAATAATCCAAAAGTTAATTGTTTGGATCATTAAAAAAATTCCTTGTTATCGATTCATTGTTTTGTTTAATGTATTTTCTTTTGAATTTATTCATGTTGTGAATTTTTGCAGTCATTTGGTGTCACAATCAATAATCATTCTAAATTATCCAAAAGAAGATCTTAGTATGTTATCGAGTCAAATACCTATTGAAATAGCCTTGGCCATTCTTTTAATGAAATAGATTGAAAGTTTATCTCTATTTAGGGATAAGCTGCTACTATATATATATATATATATATATATCATTTACCCAGGAGTTAATCTCTTAAAATATAAAAGACATACTTTTAAGGAGGAGGAATTAGAAGCAAAGGAGCCCTTAGTTCTATTTCACACATTTTTGAAAGACAAAGAAAATATTTCCAAGTCTATTTGATATTTAAAGTTTTGTTTTTGTTTTGGAATGTTTGGAATGAATATCCAAACCTATTATATTAAAAAGTTCACTAGTGAGGAACTAGTCTAAGAAGAAATGGAGAAAGCACTCAAGACGGTGATTTAAGCGGCCGTATTAGTGCAAAAAAGTACCTTTATGACAAAAAATAGGCCTACGTTTCCTTAGAGGATATTTTCTGTACTCTTTCCTATCAAGGTAAAAATGAATTTCAATTAAAGAAAAAAGGTATGAATTAAAGATTTGAAAAACATATAAACTAGATTTTTAACAGCTTTTTGCTCTCAACAAGAACCCCAAATGGAGACAACAACAACAGACTTTATAAAATTCAAATAAATTTTATCATGATCTTTAATGAAATAAGCAAAATTATAATTTTCCAACTAGTTTTAACTAGTTTAAGAAATAAAAATAAGTTTCTTATTTGAAATATTTTCAAATTTTCATTGAAAATATTTTACAATACAAATTTATGACACAAAAAAACAAAAAATAATTAATTTTATTTGGATATAAAAAGGGAAAAGTATCGATAACTACTATAGAAATTAGAAAAATCGATTGAAGTCGCGTAAATGTTTAAAGTCACTTCCATAAGGACTATAGCTTTTAATTTCTGTGAACAAAACAAAAATTAGATTAAATAAATTTTATTACTAAAACCAATCAAATAATTACAAAATTCGATTGAAAGTATAACTCAATAAAGTAGATTTTTAGTCCACAAAACTGTTCCAGATTTTATTTTATATAAAAAAACCAAAAAATACCTTCATTTTCAAGTAATTGAAATTTGCTAAAAAGAATTATTTATTTCTTATTATTTTGGTTCCTTAAAAATATTTTCTTGAAACATTTTTTGCCATTCAGTTCCGCTTGGATATTTATACTTCAGAATTGCTTCCTTTTTCAATTCAGTACTATAACCAGGTGTTTCGGGTATAATATAAACACCATTTTTAACAATAGCTGGATTTAAAAATTGTTCATGCTGTTGATCAACAAATTCTATCATTCGATCTTTTTTTGTACCAGATAAACAAATATAGTCCCAAATTTGTAAATGTTGTACCATTTCACAAAGACCTATTCCTCCAGCATGGGGACAAACTTTGACTGAAATTTTGTAATTAAGGAAAAAATATAATTATATTTTTATTATAAAAATACATTTTTGCATTAAAATTTAATGATTAAATTGTGTTTTTATAAGGGTCAGTCTTCATTTAAGGCAGTACAAAAAGCTACGCAAGAGAAAATTTAACTATAATTATTCATAATTGAGTTTTTCATGCATTAATTTATGAGTGAATCATTCTGAAAAGTTTCCTAGTGAATAATTCATTAACACAGTATGCAGAAAGCAGTAATCGTAGGGACTTTTCGCTTATTTTCGGTCATGCAGAAAATTGTCATGATGGCGAATTTTGGAGTGATTTGTTAACAAAATTCACTTCATTAATAAAGGAAAACTAATATTTAGTCATGCATTCATGCATGAGAAGATAACTAATGAGTCCTTCTCCTGCTGAGCTATAAAAACAAATACTTCACATTTGTTTAACATAAAACATACTCAATCAAGGCCTAAGTAACTTGCTTAATACAATTCAGTCTAAAATATAAAAATACTCATTTCTATTTACCATTATATTTTTTTGCTATTAAATAAACTGCAATTATTTCATTAATTCCACCAATACGTGCAGAATCAATTTGGCAATATTGCATTGCATCACATTGTATAAATTGTTTAAACATTACACGATTTGCACACATTTCACCAGTAGCAACTCCTATTTCATAAGGCCTAAATTTGACAAAATATTAAATAGAAATTTTATTTTATGAATTACCAGATCAATACTTAAGAGCTTTAGCAATTGTAGCATGCCCAATTATATCATCTGGTGATGTGGGTTCTTCAATCCATAATGGCTTAAATTGGGCCAAATTTTTTACCCATTCTATTGCTTCATTAATATCCCATTTTTGATTGGCATCAATCATCTATTTCAAAATAAATTTAAATTAAAGTAAATAAATTAATTATTTAAATTTTTCATAGACCAACAAATTTTTCCAGCCAATTATTTTACGAATTAAATTACACCGAGCAATATCATCTTCAAGATTTTGGCCAACTTTAATTTTAAATGCAGAGAATCCTTTTTTTAAATATTCTTTGCAAAGTTCAGTTACTTTATCGTTTGAATAACCCAGCCAACCTAACAAATATGAGTAATATTTTCAGATATTAAATAAATTGGTTAAAATTGTTGCATTTATACTGAAAATTTAGTTTTCTTTGGAATTCTTACCAATTTGTGTTGTATACGCTGGGTAACCTGTTGTCTTCACATCATTTTCCCTGTGTTGTTTGTTAGTGCTCCCTTGTTTTAAAAGAGCTAATGCTTCTTTAGGACTAATTGCATCGGTGATGTATCTGAAATCGATTGTTGATATAATTACCTAAAAGATTAAGCTTAAAAACTTGCTCATCAAAGAACTTCATCAAAATTACTTACTTCAGGCTCTAAATCAACAAGCAATTTCCAAAGTGGTTTATTCTCAATTTTCGCCCAAAGATCCCATAATGCATTAATTATGGCCGCGATAGCCAAATGGGTTACACCTTTTTCTGGTCCAATCTAAAAATATTTAAATGGGCAGAAATCATGCTATAAGACACACCAGAGATTTTGGTGTTCTTTTTACGGGTAAAGGAAGTGAAAAGAAATACATAGTTTAGAAAATTTTAATCAATTATGTGTTTAAGCTAATTTTTTCTTTTTTGTTAGATATTCATCAATTATTTTTTGTTTAGCATTCGGAAATGAGATATGTGATGATCGTTACGTCTTCACTCTTTGGGAAGATGAACTTTGGAGATCGTAATTTAACACATTGATTAATTCATTGAATTGAAGGCTATATATATGAGTTTGAGAATTAGAGATGATTAAGACTTTTAATTTAATTCTCATTCCTGTTCCTTGCAAAGGATATTAAAAGGATGATTTTTATTCCCTGTGAAAGCTTACTTTAATTGTTTCTAATCTAATGTGTAGCAAATTTTAACAAATAAAATAGTGTTTGGTTCATAGTTAAAATATTGCAAAGTTTAAGCTTTTAAGCACGACATTACAAGTATTTAATGATGTCCTGAGGTGGATTAGTGATAGAGACTATATGGATGGACTCTACAGTTTACAAAAAAAAAACAATAAATTTTGAATAAATTATAGATTTACCCATCTTAACTGTGGTTCACTAGTTAATTCCCTCCAAAAATTTCCAAAGTTATTAAAAATAGTCCTTACATTTCTATTCTCTAACAAAAAGGAGAAACTTTTAACAGCAAGCAGAACAATTTCAGTCCCCCTTCCTTTGTTTTGTTTTGTTGTTAATAAATATCAAAAATTGAATTGAAAAATAAAAATTTTATAACAAAATTACCAAGTGTAAAAGTTAAACCATTTCCATAACAGCCATTTGAAATTTTAATTGTAACATAGACACAGGAATAATCTGGACCTGTATGCTATTAAAATTCATAAAAGTTTTTCTTTTGCTTTTAAAATTAAATTCATTTTTACCATAGCATCTGATCCATGAGCTTCTAAAGATGTAGGCCACCGGATATCAATAGCTTCCAAAGAAGTTATTATAAAATCTGAATTATTTGACATAATTAAACTTTTCTAAATGATTGCTAAATAATTAATGTCTAAAAAAATTTTACATAAAAAACTTAGACTTATTTATTTTCTTATCTAAAAAGAGGTTGTTATCTCAATAAGTCACTAATCTTTTTAAGTGACGAAATAAATATTACAGCTGGTAAAATAATAAAAGTTTTTTTTACTGCAATTTAGAACATAAAATTAGTAAAGCTGCAAATTGTTTATTTTAGGATTGAAAATTAAATACTTTTACCTTTAAATGGAATAATTGCTTTCAAATCTCTGAAAGCTTTATCTCAATTTAGGAAAAATCTTGCTAATTGAGAAGCATTAAGTTTTGCGTTATGTGCTTATTTAAACATTTAATTAAATATTAATCATAAGAATGTTTTTGTATTTTTTTAATCTGTTTTCTATATTCTCCTTTTAAATTATTTGTTTCCACATAACTTGCAAAAGATTTTTAAAATAAATGCTCAAATACCCATTTTAGTTGCATTTTTAGAGTTTAAGAACCATAGGGACTGTGATATATTTTAATAAATCCCTTTTTTTTTTCTTCGATAAGATTCTAACGGTTGAATAGAATGGTGAAGCTAGGAAGGTAAAGAGCTGGTCCGTTCTGTTGATCACATATTTATGGTAGCCAATCGAAGATTAAATACAAAAAAAAAACAAGGAACATTTAGAACAACTTTGCAGAAATGGTGTAAGCTACATCCTTAAGTTAAAACTTAAATCCTTATGACAATTAAATAGTTTGAGTGTTAAGTAACTCACTATTAAAATGGATACACTTTGTCTTTATATTACTACCAAATGGGATCATATTGTTGAAAAGAAAATAGGTTCTGTTAAGAAAATATTAGTTTCCTAACACATATAAAAAAACACAATAAACGTTCCCCCATATCATAGTTAATAGTGCGTTCTTACTGGAATTACTAAAATTGGTTTCATGTAAAAACTAGTAATATAACAAAAAAAATTTTAAAGTATATTCCTACTTATATTTCTAATTCATTCCCATTCGGTGAGATTGTTTTTACTTTTTTCTGAATTCAGAATTCGTTTCATTCAGTTTTCTGAAGTTTTTCTCTCATATAAAACTAAAAATTAGTTTATTAAATATAATTAATGAATTAATATTTGAACTAACTATATTAACATCAATTATCATCCACTCCCAGCATAAGAAAAATTTATTTGAACTTGATTGGATGAATAGAAAACATTTTATTAACAATTGAAGATGTTGAACTTGTGTTTTTCTTCTTTTGAAGATTAGTAATCTTCATCAGTAAAAAATTTGTTATTATTTTTTGTTGTAAAAAGAGTTTTAAAATATATTCTTAGTCAGATTTGACTTAACTTTAAACATTAATCACCCTGAGGTTAAATTTCACTCTGCATATTTTTGTATATCAAACTCGTATACAGAATTGTTAAATCTCACCTTCCCAAAGGTGAAACTCTCTTTAAATTTGATTGAATCTGCGATGTATAGGAACTATTGTCTTTTACATTGATTTTATTCTTCATTTCTGCAATTTTTACTAAATATTTTTAGTAAAATAAATAACCATAAAAATTAAGCAGAAGCATATTTCAGACGATTTATAGTTGAAATTATTAACTTTAAATGGAAAATATCAACAAAGAGCCAAACGCATAACGTTTATTTCTCTTCTCGTTACGGTGTTTGCTATGAATGGGTAGCTAAATTAGTTCTTATAAAAAAATAGCACATATTTTATGATTTTAAAACATAAATAGTTTTTATTTAATAGTTTTTCTATTTACATAATATTAAGTAAAAATAAATACTTCGTATTTTTATTTGTTTTGTGTATTTTGACTACTTAAATAAGTCATAACAAAATATATATAGATATTAAATGACTTAATTCACAGCAATTTTTCTTAGGTATTTCGACGATATGCAGTAGACAAAGGAGCAAAAATATTTTAATTTTATTTTTCTTACCATATTAAATTAGTTTCAATAAATTAAATTTTATTTATTTCGTATTCAGGAACATTATTAAGATTTGAATCCGAATTTTTCCAATAATACAATGGTGGTCCAGCACTAAAACAATATTTCATATTTAATGGTTCATCATTCTTAACATAATACATTAAGTAAAAATTGCACATTTCATCTTTATTAGTAGCTCTAGAAAATATATAAAATTAATTAAAGATATTTATAAATAAATTATTCATTTTTACCCAATAAATGTAGAGTTATCTCGATTACTTTTCATTATACACCGTGCAGCAATTATATCATTAGGATTTATGGGATCTGTATTGTTAGCTGGATAAAACATTTGTGGTGTAAGTGGATCACGTTTACCCAGTAATATCCATTTATTCTGTCCATTTTTATCAGTAGTAACATGATATCCTGTTACTAATACACCTAAATTATGTGTATGTGTACGATATGCAAATGGATAAATTGTTTTTTGTTCGTTTATTTGACAGGCAGTTTCCATAAATTCTATTGAATGTGGTTTAATAAATCCTGTTGTACCCATAACAAGTACTCCTGCTAGTTTATTCAATCTAAAATAGATAAAATATTTTTCATTGATAAATTTTAGTTAAGAGTTAAGAGAATGATTTAGAAAAAAAATCTAATATTTCTAGGTTGCTAAAGATAAACGATTTTACGGAGTAAAATATATTATATTAATCAATTTTATATAAATCCTTCTGAACTTAAATTAAGTTGTTCTAGTAACCTTCGAAAATATTGATTTCCCAACAGGGTAATGAGAAGCAGTCTTTAAAAAATGACATCTTATAATTTTATTAAAATCTAAGCATAATATCCAAGATATGCGACTTAAATCGAATGGGCGCTAAGAGGCTTTATATCTTACCCAAAACTTTATACGCGTTTTTCTCGAAACGACGAACTCAATTTGGCAAATACAATGGATATTAGGACAATTTGTTACTTACATTTATTGCTTTTGATGATTGTTTTTTGAGCTTTGAATTATTTATTTAAAAAGTTTAATGCTATTTCAAATATATAAAAAAAAGAAGAAGAAAAATTTAACACTGAAAGACTTTTCCCCTTTATACTTCACGAATGAAAGTGGGTTTTCGAATTTTTGCACGAGTCCTAATTTATTAAGGATTTAACATTCGTGAAAATTACTTACGTAGTTCTGGTATATTTAAGAATCACCCCAGAGTTGTCAAGTTCATCATCTATTCAAATACATACATAATTATTAAGTAAGCATTATATATATATAACTAAAATTTCATCTTTTGTCTACCATTTAGCTTATGACTATAGTGAATTTGAAGAACAAGATATTTAATAGAAGAATCTTTTCCGACTTTGAATCCAACACCTTTTGGTAAAATTAGTTTTGGTGCATCACGAGCCCATGCATAAATTATCTACAATTTAAAAGAAAAATTTTGTTATAATATTTCATGTTTATTTTATTTTTTTTTTTGGTTAGTCAAATTTACCTGAGATTGTGTACCTATCTTACAAGGACTAGCTGTGTGCTCATTGCCATTTGTTTCTGACATTTCTCCACAATTCCTAAAAGCAATAAAAAATTTACGTTAATTTAAAATTTCTGAATTTTAGGGAGCAATAAAAATTTGTTTGTCATACGATTAAAGCAATTAAATTGAATTATTCTTACCAAACATTTTCATTTGATCCTGATTCTCCGCATCCATATAAAAGCATATGATGAGCAGTTTTCATTGTCGCTTTTGGCTCGAATCCAACTATAAATAAAAGGAGAAATAAAATAATTAACTATATTATTACAAAAAGTACTTCAAAATAAAATTTACCTATATAATAGTTTGCATCCCAATTTACTCGTACTGGTGTACATAAATAAAGTTCAGACTAGAAAATAAAATAATAAAACGACGAAGGGAATATTAAATAGGCTTTTTATCAAAAGATTTCATTTTATTTTTAATTTTTTTTTAGATTTCGTATTTGGCCGTCTGCCCAAGTTTTTAGTTTAGTACCACGATGGTTAAGTATTGACAAAAAAATCATCTTTGATTGATAATTACAGTAATAGTCTTAACTGACACGAATTAATCAAAATACTAAAATACTAAAGTTTTAAATTTTCAATGGCGTTTCTTTAGTATTCTTCTCCGATTAATAATTTTAATATTTTAATAAAAAAATACTAAAATAAAGAGTACATAGTGGAAATTTTTAGTATTTATCTGAACTCTCATTTTTAAAATTCAAATTTAGGTAATGTGAATGTTCCTTTGATATTAAAATACTGTTTTTTCAATGAAAAACTCCGCCATTTAGTCATATAATAGTCCCTTAAACGGTGTAAAAAACATTGCTGAGGGGATGCATTTTATATGGAAAACTTAATATAAAATTTCAAAAAAATTGGTGTAAAAGTTTTTGAATGCACCAAACGTCGTTTCAAGTAAAATAAAGAACAAATATTAATAAAATGAGCTATAATTATCACTAATGACTATTTAAAATTTTAATTCAATATAATTTTAAACATCAGGCGTTTAACGAGCGTCGGAAAAGTGACTGGTGAATGTCAGATAAAGGTCTGGTGAGCGTCTGACGCGCGGATGTGCTAAAATTTAATCTATAAAAAAACGGCTAAATGTTGAAGAGATTCAAACGTCAATAGATACGAGAGTTTTACCCTAATTAAATTGAAATTATGACACAACATTCTCAAAATGTTATTTAATACGAGAATACAATAAAAAAAAAGTGCAATTTTTAAAAAGTGGAATGGAAGCAACTTCAATTTACTTTTAGCAACTTCATAGATTTAGGTGAATCAAAGCGACTTTTGTTATTTGTGTGGGATTGGATCTGTTTAAATAACCTTTGTGTCTTCACAGGAATGGAATAATAAGTTGCTCTGTAAGGACTAAGCCTTATTTGTCTTACAATTATTATTAAAGCTACATTTTTTCTATATGAGGTCAATTTTAGTATTTTTAATATGCTAAAAAATCTAAACTTGAGTCAATTAAATTGAGCCAAAGTTAACTTAGCCATATAGAAAGATAAAATTTAAACGGCAAAATTCAAATTGGTACTTCCCAAATTAAAGACTAAACCTCACCTAGCATTAAATTTGTGCACTCTGTAGAAATTAATCGAATTGTATTTTTAAAAAAATGAGTACCAGTTGCAGGTATACATAAATTTTATATAATAAGAAATAAGAATATTAAAAAAAAAGCTTTTTTTTTCAATCAATTAACAACAGTTTTATGAAATTTGCAACAATTTGTTACGGTTATATAGTTTATGAATAATTTGGAAGTTAAAAAGTATGTTAGGCAGATGATAAGCTTTATATACACACAAACACACACATAAATAATATAAACTTGTTGGAATTATAAGAATTGCGCTTAACGTACTCAAGCACAAACTTAGAAGACAACTTTTTATAAAAAACGAGTCTTTTGTGTTTCTTGGTGCATCAGGTGAAAGACCCCCAAAAAACAATTTAGGTTTTAGCGTTATTATATCTTGTTAGCCCAGGGGTAAAGAATTTTCAGATTTCGTTTTAGTAGAAACTTTCTGGTTATGACACAAAGAATCTATCAAAACTAAAATATTGCTTTTAATGGAAGTAAAACTACATCTGATAACCTTTTAACCTTGAAGTTAAGTTATTAACCTTGATATAAAGCAAAAATAATTATTCATATTTTATTTTATGCTGAAATGAATTAAAATTGGCTCATTAGTTACTTTGAATATATTTTCCTCTCAGGCAGAAATTTTATTTACATGAAATGTAATAAAATTATTTTATTTAAAGATTTGTTGCGTTATGATTTAACTTTGAAAATTAATTAAATTGAAACTTGATTATATTATATATATTTAGATAACATATCCTTAAACATATAAAAATTAAATTAACCTTAAAAATAAGGACTTTAAACACAAACGAATTATCGAAGAGATCCCAATTAAAAATACCTTCTGTATAAAAAAATACCCGTAGGATATTTCTTACCGATAAAGAATAATGAATATTATCTATTTCGAAAATGTACGACTTAAAAGCAAAACTAGTTTTAACGACGATAATGATAATGATGTAATGCAGTGCTGATGCAAAACCGCCACTAAACATGCACACTCAGCCTATAAAAAGGCGGATTTACATATTGGTTAACTGCGGCAGCTTTAAAATGGCGGCAAAAAAACTAAATTTTTTATAGATTTACATATATCCTGAAGATTTAGAGACGGATTTGCTAAAAGAGTTTTCATTTCAAGAATATTGCTGTTGGCACAAATATTTATTAAAAAATTCTTTAGGGCAATTAAAATTTTTTGAATAAGGATTCTATTTGATTAAAATTTGAGCCAAAAAGAACCTTACTCGGTTTTTATTTTATATTATTTGTACAGGATCATACAATCCAGTTAAAGAGTTCAAATGGTAATTCATTCAAAGAAACAAATCCAAGCCTTTAAGTAAAAAAAACAACAACAAAATAAATATAAAATAATTAAAAAACAAATTCTTTTAAATGTTAAAAAGAAAAAAATTAACGGTGTCTTTTTCATGAAATTTGCAATTTAACTTGGATAAATTTAATAGAAACCCAACAAAAAAATAATTATTTAATTAACTTTAATAAACTTTTATAAACTCTGAGAAAAGGATTAGGTTTCCATTATTTTTTAATCAAATATTTTATACCTTTTTGTTAGGCAGAAAAATATCATTTAAAATTTAATTTCAACCGAGCTACAAAATAATAAATACTTCTTTCGTTTTAATATTCGGAATTTATTTAAATATTAAGTACAACTAAGAAAAGCAAAAAATAATTTTGTCAAAAAATTTAATTTAAAATTTTTTGACACCAGTTAAAAAATGTTTTTTTTAACTAGTTTTTCAATTACACATGTAAATATATCTACTTACTTTATATGGATGAACATTTTGCATAAGCAGTGGATAGTTTTCCTCAATGTAATTAGAATATTCATTTTCTGCATAAATGAAACCACTAGAAAAAATTAAAAGCAATAACATATGGAGAATTCCCATGGTATCGTCATCCAAAACAGGTGATGACGTCCTACACCTTTATAAATTTAACTTTAAATACTTATTGATTTTTCAATTATAATTTAGATACATATTTTTTGTTTGTTTTTTATAGTTTTTCATTAATATAAAATCAAAACTTTTTTTATTAAATTAACTCTTAAACTCTAAACTTTAGGTCAAATACAAAAGTTAAACTCTCACGTTACTAACTAACTAAAAATTTTGTTTTACGAAATAAATACGCAAGCAGTAAGAAAGGTAAATTTGTTATTGGTGTGGGGATAGTAGCTGTATAGGTTTTATATTTTTTTACATGAAAGAAAATTGCTAGATATTTTTGTTATTGCTATATTTTGAGTGGGGGAGATATAGCGAGAATCAGAGAGATGATTCCTCATGTGTAACAGCGCCGACGCATTTTTTTCCATCTAAAAAACACAAAAATAATGTATTTTGTACCGTCAAAAAATTTACAAATGCAAGAGACAGAGATTCATATATGTTTTTCTTCTTAAGGAATATGTAACAAGTGGTTGATGTGTATATGCCTTTAGAATAAATGCATTTGAAAAAAATAAAAAATAATAGTTTTAAAATTCTTATCAAGAATTATTTCAAATGCAGTTTAATATTTTAAACTGGAGTTTGATTTGACTGGAACTGATTTTTATAATAGAAGATCATTAAGTTATGAATTTTATCAAGAAAAGTACTTGAGATTTATCTCATCTTTTTAGGTTAAATCAAAATAATTGCTATTAAAATTTTGTATGATTTGCAAATTCTAATAAATTAAAAATTTACAAAAAATCATCTATTGTTGCTTACTCTTAAGGTATTGCTAAAAACCGAAAAAAATCAATTTTATATTATTTATGTAAATGTTAACACAAGTAAAATAGAAAGTAGGAAACGGGAAAAATCTAAAAACTAATATAAGCCATTTAAAAAGTTGTGAAAAACATTTAAAACGTAAAAATAGAAAGTATAATTAAAAATCCCTTATAAACCCAAAAATTTTCTAAAATTAACAAAATCAAGATATTATCCAGTTATAATAGCTATTTTCTAGCTAGTTGTGAAATATTGCTGAATTTAATGGTGTTTAAGGTCTAAAATTACAAAATCTTGCCTTTATGTACAACAACAAAAAAAAAAGGTTTTTATTAATTATTTAATATTTTATTCAACTTTTAATTTATATAAGAGGATATGTCTTGAATGAAATATTGTAGTTGATTTTTTGATGGCTTCTACGAAAAATGTACGTTTCGAGTTCGAAAACCCTACCTGTAATTCAAAATAAGATTAGCAAAATGTAAAATGGAAGCCAGTAAAATCTTTGCTCAAGAAATATTCCTAATAACACTCATACAAATATAAAAATATAGTATATTTATATACTGCATAAAAGAATAATGTATAGTTTTGATGGATCATTACATTACATTATATTTACGTCAGAGCATTGGGCCATACTTCGTCTGTTTATACTTGTAATTTTCTAATGGATACTAGCCAACAAAAATATTCTACTTTGTACAAACACGTAGAACAGTTAAAATTGGCTATAACCAGTAGTGATTCCTGCTATAAAACGGTTGAGCTTAAAATTTTTTCAATCAATTGAATAAAATTGGGAACAGTAAGCTGCTGGTAATCTAATCTCAGCATATATTTTGCTACATATATAATGGATATGTTATTCGGTATTCCTAACAGAAGCGTCTTTTAATCGTAAAATTTATAATTATTTTTTAAAATCAAATAAGTAAGTTTATACAAATAATATTTTTTAAAACAACTATTAATAATGAAAGTCTGTACCCAGTATAAATCTGCGTCAAAAAATGCATATAAAATTGCTCACCAGAACTTAACCGAAAAATTTTCTATATAAATTGAAAGCATATTATTTCTTGTTTAAAGAGGTTATAAAATTGTATAAAAAGTTCACAAATAAATAAAACATGAAAAATGGAAATCCTATTGGTCTCCTTCATGTACGAATTATCAAGATCTCCCTGAAAGCTTGAAATATATAAAAAACTGTTTTTTTTTAGATTGTATAGACTGCATGTAGTTTGTGTGATCTAGACACAATTATCTTTAAATACTTTTTTCAAACCATACCTCATGCATTCCTAGTCTTAAATTGACTGAAAGCTGCATTCAATTTTGGTCTAATGCCTATTAAAGCCTTGATCAGACCAGAGCGTATTTCCATCGCTCGACGCCTAAGGTCATAAAACGGGTAATGAGTTTTCTGTAGCCATAGCTGGAAGAAACAATTTTCTTTCATGAGGATCATTTATGACACTAAAAGGACACTTTATGGCCCTCGAAATTTTTGCTGTGCTTGAAATTTTTGTTGTATTTTAAATTTTAGTTCTACTGGAAATTTTTGTTGTTTTTGAAATTTTTGTTGTATTTATATCAAAAGGGATAGGAAATAATGATTTTATTACTTTTAAAAGTACACCAAAAATTTTGAAGGCCACAAAATGCTTCTCTAAAAGTAATAAAATCATTACAGCAAGAATTAAAACAACAAAAATTTCGAAGGCCATAAAGTATCCTTTTACTATTAAATGATCCTCATGAAACAAATATTTTTCTTCTAGCTATGGCAAGAGCGAATGCACCACCCGTTTTATGACCTTAGATGTCGAGCGATGGAGATGCGCTCTGGTCTGAACAAGGCCTAAGGCTATCTACAGAGGTAGCGGTAGAGGAGTCACACAAAAAGGTTTTTTGAAAAAATCTCGCTAACCGTTGAAGTTATCAAAAAAATTATATAGATCGAATTTATAGCTTTTAAAATTTTCTACAAAGAACATTATGGCACTTTTTTTCGTAAGACTAACGGTTTTCTATTAAATTCGATTTTAAAAGTTGTACTCGTCATAAAACGTTCGTACGCGATCAATACCGCACCTTAAAATATTCAAATGTTTCTTAATGTGAAAGTTTTAAAGTCTGTAACAAATACAAACACACTTATAAACACTTTTCACAGGTATATATATTACTATAGTTATATTTTATATTTTACCTAGTTATAGTTATAGTTTCCAAAGTTAAAGTCAATATCAAGTGGAATCGTTGGTAATAATAAAATTAACTGTCATAATGCTTTTGAAGTGGGTCTCCACACTCCATAAGAAAAATGATAAATCAAAAATTTGGTAGTATTAAACTGAAACGGGCTGACAGAGTTCTGTCTCTTCTAACCGTATCCAGCTCAGTAAAAGTTCATGAAGAACAAGTACCTATTGATCCTTTGTTACTACTACTTTTTCCGAAGTGCTATGCTTTATTCCCTGGACTAGTAGGCTTACACTCTGAACACTTATTTGAGCATGTATTCCTATTGATTTACCCATAACGACTTTATAGTCTTCGGTATCGGAATCGGCGTCAGCTCGGCTGTAAGCCGGCACTTTGCAGGCGGCTTAAAACTTATTAATGACGGGTGGGGTTTTGTTAGGGACCTGTGGCTTAATTGTTACCGGGGGGCATTTCAATTTTCACAAAATACGAAATGTGTTACGTGAAATAACATACGCTGCATATTTATTAGAACATCGCATTACATATCCACAATATGATCATTTCATATATGATGCCAATTGCTCGTTAAAGTGTTAATATACCTTAAACATTTGCAACTAATATTTATTTTAATTGTATTAATTTTTAATAATTCAGTTTTTAAATAAATTTTATTTGTTACATATAAAATTAAACCAAAATTTAAAATTTTTATATACAAATTATTTGCATCTTCCATTAAACTTAGGAAGCACTGGAGTTCATGGGATTTCATAAGCAGTCATTAAATTAAGAACACACTGAAAACTCTGTATAAAACTACTTTGCTTTATTTCTGACGTGTGTTAAGATATGATTATTTATGTTCTTTAGTTTATAAGGTTTAAATTATTAATTTTCGGCTTTTTAATTTTTGAAAATGAGTTCAGAGGAAAACATCCAAGCTACAAATCAAAATGATTCCATTGAGAGTGCTAAAGATTTTTTAATAAAAATTTGTGATATTAAACGGGCCTTGATTAATGATTTTCATGCTTGTGATGCAAAATGGACAATTTTTGTATCAGCAGCATTAAGTTATCGATATAATTCATTACTTAAACCAATCCCACCTACATATCTTTCTTCAAATGGTTGTAATATGGATGCATTGGTAATATATTCAATTAAATTTAATGTTTTAAATGATTCATCTAATTTTAGGCAAAAACTATAAATGATACAACATCATTTAAAATTTTATTACGTAAGCTTGTCGAGGGTAATTATGATGAACTAGATGTTAATGTAATTGAATTATTACATTGGGTACTAATTGAGAATGAACGTTACTCTTTAAGTACAATAGAACCAGAACAGGTAATTAATTGATTCTCTTAAATATGATTTCACAAGCTTATAACGTATTTCTTAAATAAATTTTGGACTAATCAATAATGCTTTGATTAAACCATAAAGCTGGAGTATTGAGAAAATTGCTTTTTAATAATTTTGTTGTTAGAATTTGTAAAATTAGATACATAGTATCAGTAGCTTGAACTAATAGTCATCTTAAGGTTCTGATATACATACATATTTACTGATTATACTTCGGAATTATAGTTTTTGTTCAAACTGTTCAAAATTTTCAGCACAAAGTTCAAGACTATTTTTTAATTATATACACAGTACAATTTTTTACTTCCCTGGAGCATTTTTCCAAGACCTAGGAACAAGCCAACAATTTTTAATGGTCAGATCTAACGAAAACATAAAAACCAGAAGTCTTATAACTTATAACACAATTAATAAATTTTATAAAATATGGGATCTTACTCGATTTCTTTTTTCGAATGTACAAATACAATCAATGTAATTATCATCACTGTTGATGGCACTTTAATTTCCAAAGTAAACGAAGGATAGAATATCTTAATTATCGCAAAAGTTAGAGCCTTGCCAAAGGATTTTTGTAAAATTAATCATTATAATTTTTTGTAGTAATTTCACCTTTATAATCTTTTCTTAAATTGCTTTTTTTTTTATCTTCTCCTCTTTGGGTACTACCAAGTAGATACATTTGGTTCTTATCTTCATTAATAATGTTGCAAAATTTATAGACGATCACTCAAATTATAATGTAATGAATATCAATTTGTTAAACTAATTAAAATTTTTGATTTATTAGTTCGATGAAGTGCTTAACAAAATTCATCAAGTACAAAAATCAGCACGTCCAACCCAAATATTTGAAGTAATTTTACCAGATAACTCAAATGCTGAAAAAAAATTTGAGAAACAACGTGAAGGTCTAACAACAAATTTTGCATTTCATGGAAGTAAATTAGAACAGTTTTATTCTATTCTCCAGTATGGCCTCAATGTACATAAAAGCAAAGTAAGTTAAAAATATTCTTTAATGGTATTCAAATAGTAATTTTTCATATTTTATTAGACTGCCCTATTTGGTGACGGTATTTATTTATCATCCGAATTAGGAGTTAGTTTAAATTTTAGTCCAAATGGAATTGGATGGAGTGATTCAAAATGTGGTAATATAATATCTTGTGTAGCACTTTGTGAATATGTTGAAAATCCAAACTATTTACGATATCATAAAAAAGGTAAGGAAAAAAATTTAAAATTTATTAAATGAAAAAATTTTTTTATATATTTTTTATTTTAGAAAACACCTCAAATTGTCCTCCTGAAACTTATTATGTTATAACAAATAATGAAATTATTCGGGTCCGATATATTTTATTTTTTGGTAATCCAAAAAATCAACTTAATACACGAAGTCTTTTATCAGCATGGATTTATAAGAATAAATATTTCATTTGTGTTTGTATATATGTTTTCTTCCTAGGAACTTTAGGAATTTCAAATAGCGGTGGAGGAGGATATATTAAATATTTAATTAAAAAATATATTTCCAGTATGATAGTTACTTGTAAAAATATTTTTACTAAAAGCTAAAGCAAAAACAAAATAAAATTTTTCTATATAATATAATATAATTTTCAAATTTATTAACTAAAATTTTGTTATTAAAGGAGAAATATTACCTGAAAAGTTTTAATAGTTATAAATACAAATTATAAAAAAAAGGCATAAGATTGAAAATACACCAAAAACTTTTATTTTAAGAGAATTTTGTGATAAATAAATTTTTTATCAAATACTAAATGCAATAAACTAGTATTTGTGTTTTGTTTTAATAAAATATTTTCTAACTTTGTTCTTCAAAAAAATTTTTAAGAAAAAATAAACAAAAATTGCACATTTACCATTTTCTATTGTTTTTATAGACTTCTCTTTCACTTGTTTCAAATTTTGCTAACATAAACTGTTTGTATAATATCTGGCGCAAAAATTTTTGTCAAAAAATTAACCCGTTCTCAGTACCAGGAAATTATAAACTGCTGTGATGATAATGAATTGCACCAAATTTGGTTATGGTGTTAACGAAAGAGGCTGCCTCTCATAGCATTATCATGGGCTACAACAGTACCAAAAATATAAGGAAGCACTGTAGAACTCAGGCCACTGCTTACCTCGGGAAAAAAAAGGTCAACTCTATGTTGCTCATAGCAAAATATCATCCCTAGAAGCCTTAAATTTCATGAATTGGATAACATTAAATTAGCAGGAAAAAAATTATGTAACACTGATGCAATAGTAGAAATGGATAGACCGCTTATACAGTACAAATGGATTTAAAATAAAGTTCAAATTCAGTTAAATTATTATTGTGGTTCATTTATTTAGAAAATTCAAAAGATTACATTTCTTTTAATGTAAACAGGTAATAATACGAAAGTTTATTTTTAAAAGACAAAAAAAATGGTATTTTTTTAACGACGTCTTCGTTCTAATTTTTTATTACGTTTAGGACCTTTTACAAAGCACCAATCAACCTGTATTAACTGTCCAAGTACTTCAGTCCCATTTAGTGCTTCCTTTGCGGCTAGAGCCTGTTTATATGTCTCATATTCAACAAGAGCGTAGCCTTTTGAAAAGCCTGTTCTTCTATCCAAATTTAAATGTATATTTTTAATATCACCATATTCACAAAATTTTTCTTGAATATCTTCTTCTTGTGCTTCCTCTTGTATTGATGTAACAAAAAGAATCCATCCTTCAACTGATCTTTGTGGTCCAGGATCTAATTCATCTTCTTCATCCTGGCGAACTCTATCATAATTTCGTATAGGTTCACGTGATATGCTTTCATCACCGAAACCACGTCCTTTTCGTTTTCGAGCTTTTTCTTTTAGACGAACAATACCCTCTAAAATGTAGAAAAAAAAGAATTAAACTAATTTAATTATATTTATACTGTGTATAAAAGTAAAATATTTAAATTGAATTTGGTTGAAATTTTTAGTATTAAGTTCAGTGAAAGGAACATTTAAGTATAAAAACTTTAAAAGATGCTTCGTATTACAATTATATACGGGATAACATTTTAAATTGTTTTACTTACGATCGCCTTCATCATCGACCTCAAAATCTTCTGGGTTATCAATATCTAGAACATCTGCCATATTTAAGGGATTTATTTGATTTATTTAAAAAATAAACAATAATTGTGAGATATCGGCAAATTGACGTCGTCTTCTTCTTTCTGAAAAACATTTGTAGTCATCTTCAAATTTAAGTACAATAAGCTCTTAAGGTGTCTACACCATATTAACACTACCTGTAGGCAAAAATTAATTCCTTAATTTATTAATTATTTTCAATTTTTATTTGAAAATAATAAAAATTAATTAAGTTGCTCAATGCTTTAATCACCAGTCTAACGTACACGTGAGATCAAATTTTTTAGTGGCCATACAATATTAATATTATATCGCTGAATGCCTCACTAGGTTTGTGCCGTGGCATATATGCATGCAACCAACGTAGTAGATGGTAACATATGCACCCCTGCAGGCCGACAGCATGCATCATATCAGACTTCAATGCCTTTCTACACAATCGCCATAGCACCACGAACTCGAGTTCGCTGATTGCGTGGAGGGGGTATCAGCGTGAATTCGGCGGTGATACGTGTACTTTTTGAAAGTTCACTTTGTAGGCGAACTTTCACACCAATTTATAACACATACCCTAGTTTTAGAACTGCCAAATAGTTAAGAATGATTGATTGAAATAAGAATATCAATAACAATCAATAACAACAATAAATAATAATAAAAATAACAACGCGCGAATGTGTGGACAGTTTACATAGTGGTCGGGGGTGCTAAGGCGATTGTGTTGAAGGGCCATAAAACTTTGACCAAAGTTATATAAATTATTCTTCGAGTTGCTTACTCCTGCACATTTATTTATAACTTGGTGTCTACATTAGCGATTTGAACAGCGATTTTTTATAGGCGATCTGAGGGACGGTTATACTCAGAAGTATATTGATATTATATTATATTAAATTATAAGTTCTCTCGAATAGTATAATTTGTACCTTTAAACTAATTTTATTGCATTATTATTTAAGGTAAGTCAATTTAATATAATAAAACCAGTTAGAAGAGAGAACTTTTATATTTTCAATCAAAATGTCAAACTTTGAAAAACTATTGAGTATAACCGCTCCTCAAAACAACTATAATATCGCCTATAATTCGCTGTCCAAATCGCTAATCTAGACACAGCCTAAAGCACCATTTATATTTTACAATTTAATGTAAGTATCGCAGCCAAAACGCCTGAAAACGTTATTCTAGACACCATGTGCTTTTGCAGGCAGCCAAGATTTTGAACGCAAAAATTTTTTGCTAAGTGTGCACAGGCCTTTTTTTTTTAAATCCTTCAATAGCTGAGGTTAACACTAATGTCATATTAGTACCGTACTTATAGTCTCATTTCAAAATGGGTAATCTGCGGGAAATATATTGTGTGCGAAGAATAGGAAGAATAATTAGTAATGAATCGGAAAATAGCTTTGTTTATAAAAAGAAAACGTATGAAAAGCTCTTTTCTTTTGATTTTGAAACCTTATATGATGGTAAGTGTTGTAATTTACTAACATTTTTTATTATGCGGCGCCATTGTGTTTTGGTTTCTGAAATATTAATTTTTGTTTTAGATATAAATAAGAACAAGGATTTTTCTTTAAAGACTATAACATCATTTGAAGAAATGGGCTTAGAATATTTAGCCATATTTTTTGAAGAAATTTCTTATAAAGTTCTAAGTAATCTTGAAACACGTGCAAGATTATTGCTTACAATATTTCAAATTCCACCATATTTAATGGATATTTCAACAAATATAATAAAATCAAACAATAAAAAAATATATAAAAATTTAAATCAAGTCACTGGTAAACTGTATAAACTTTTAAGTAATGCAAATACAAACAAAATGGAATCTATTGAATGGAAGCAACCAAATAACTTAAAGCCGGTACTTAAAGATTATCAAAAAAATGCTGTGAAATGGTTAGTACAACGAGAAAATTTTCAAGAATATTATCCAAATGATTATCATCTAATAACATCTAAGGATTGTTCCGAAATAATGTTTTATTATCATCCAAGTACTATGCATTTAATGTGTGAAGAACCCAAAGATTTTATTGTACCAACCGGTGGTATACTTGCAGATGAAATGGGTTTAGGTAAAACTGTAGAAATTTTAGCATTAATACTTACTCATCAAAGATGTATAACTAATGAAAATCCAATTAATTATAATTTTCGTTATTCCAAGTTATCTCGTCAGAAAAATAAAATTATTTATTGCATTTGTAGAAAAAAATCCTTTAATCTAGTCATTGAGTGTACAATTTGTAAAAAATGGCAACATAAAAAATGTGTTAGAAAATATTCAACACAAAATGAAAAAGATAATGAATATATTTGTCCTCAATGTTGGTATGATATGCCATTAACAGTTAGTAAATCAACAATTATTGTTTCACCAACTTCAATTAAAATGCAATGGTATACAGAAATTAAAAAACATGTTTCACCATCACCGAGTGTTTTAATATATGAAGGTATTGGTACAAAAGGATGGATTAGTCCAAAAGAATTATCATCGTATGATATTATTTTAACAAATTATAATGTATTACAAAGAGAAATTTATTATTCGAATAGAAATGAAAATATGTCTTTAAGAAGAAATAAAGATTATATATGTATGCAGTCACCTTTAATTAAAATACATTGGTGGCGAGTATGTTTAGATGAAGCACAAATGGTTGAATCATCAAAAACAAAAGCTGCACAAATGGTTAAACTATTACCAGGTAATTGAGCAATAATTAATTTTATATTTCTGTTTACACTGCATATATTTTTTGATTAAAAATTGAAGCTATAAAAGTTATTTTTCATATAATAACAAAAATTTTATATATAATTTTTCAAGTGTTTTTGCTTCATATAAACGGCCTGAAAATTTTGACGGCCTGAAATTTTTTTAATTGTAATAAATTTGGGAAAGTAGAATTTTACAACGTCGTCATTTTTAAAATATTTTTAAACATTAGATTTGTTTTTACTTCAATTTGTACTTAACATATTTTTTTCCATGCAGTAAAAAGGGTTTAAAAAAGGTTCTACCCCATAATTCTAGAAATTCTAATTCTTTATTTGTAGGATCTTTTTTTTTTTCTAAATATATTTTTGCCTAATAGTAAAATTTAATCTAAAAATCGAATAATATTTTTAGCTGTACATCGTTGGGCTGTAACTGGAACACCAATTCAAAAATCTTTAGATGATATCAGAGGAATTTTAAATTTCTTAGATTTATGGCCTTACTATGAGAATATTATGTGGAATAATTTATCTCAACGTTTTCATAATGATGATCCAATACCTTTAGTAAATATTTTATCAAAAATAATGTGGAGAACATGTAAATTTGATGTTATTGATGAACTTGGTATACCAATACAAGAGAAAAAACTTCATATTATAAAAATGTCTAATGCTGAAAGTTTATTTTATAAAAGTCATCATGGAAAATATACAGAATTATTTGAAGAAAAAGTGAAAAAATTTGCTTCATCTATATCGGCATTATCAAATTTAGATAATAAAAAGTTGAAAATGGTATAAATATAAATATATAAAAATTTACTATTTGTTAATAAATTTCTTCTTCTTTTTTTAAATAAAAATTACAGATTTTAGAACCTTTGAAAAGACTAAGACAAGATTGTACAATACCTGTACTAATTAAAAAAGGTGCAAATTGCTTGCAAGTTAGTAAAAAATATCTGCAGCCACAGGAACTTTTGACACATTTAAAAACTACAAATTTAAATGAATGTAAAAGCGAATTAAGGACTATAGTATCATGTCTTAATGGTAATATAACTTAAAAAAAAAAAAAACTTAATATAATAAAACTAATTTTTTGTTTGTTTTTTTATTTAATTTTAAAACAAGGAATCGCTGGTATATATATTTTAAAATTGAATTTCGAAATGGCAATTGATACATATAATAAAGTTTTAGAATGTGCTAAAAGGCATACAGGTCCTGTTTGGTAAGTTTTTATTAATTTTATTTTACTGCTGATGAACCTCCCTATAACATTTTTTTATAATTTTTTATTTTTATTTATTTTTAAAGCATTATAGCTATATACAATTAGCATTGTATATTAAAAAATCATGCATTATTCCAGAGTATTATTGTTAATTTCTTCTACAAAGTTTTTATAATATTTTAATTTCTTAACTTATAATTTTTAGCAGTATTTTAACTAAACTATTATTGGTATACACTAAATGTATTGTCTATTATAAAATCAAACAGAATTTTATTTTTAATCTACAATAAATTAATTATTTAATAATTTATGATAAAATTATATTTACTCATGCTAAATATTTTTAATAATTAAAAGAAAACCTGACTTCACTTGTAAAGTAAATTTAAAAAACGGTCACTTTCAGCTTTACATGTGAGAATATTCCAATAAATTAGAAAGTTTGTATTCTCTTTTCAAAAATACCAAAGGATACGAAATTTCTTTAAAGACAAAATACGATTAATCTCCTTTGGGCTTATTTAACCTCCTATATGCGAAAGTTTGCATTAAGGAGACCATTCAGCAGGAAAGGAAGTTCGTAGTAAGTATACCAAAATAGTAGAAGACCTAAAAATTTCTATTTGGGTGACTTTTAAGTAAAATTCATTCTAATTTGTACTAAACTTTATGTAGATATGCGCGTGCGAAAAATGATTAATATTTTCAAAAGTAAAACAAACTTCTCTAATTTGACAATAGTTTGCCAAATTAGCATGGTCTGAATTTTTGTCATAGGGGCCAGAACTTTGAAGATTAATATTTTTGAAGAATTTTAATAATTTTTAAGATATTGCCTTGGCATGAATGTGCTTAAAGGGTATGCTTGTCTTACACTGTCTCTAATATCAGATTAGTATTTTTTTGTTGTGTAAATCTTATGAAACTAATTTTTGTCTAATTTTCTAATTTATCTTCTTTAATATTTTAGTGTTGATACATTACTCCAAATACATGCACTTCATAATTTAATTGAGGCTCATAAACTAAATTCAGAATATAATAATGAGACATTTAGTGATGAAAATAATCTGGATGAATGCAGTGCATTAGAATGGAAGTATTTAGAATCTTATTGTAATAATCTTAAAAATTCTAAAATAAATTTTGAATCAGCAAATAATGCACTTAAAATTGAAATAAAAAAATTTAAATCTACAAATATAATTGAATCTTTGAGAAATTTAATGTATAAATTTGAGAACCAGGACATGGCTGATTTTTTAATAAATAGAATTAATGATGAAAGAAAAGAATCCTTCGGTACATCTGCATTTAATAAGTAAGTTGAATAAAACTTTTTAAAGTTAATGTATTAACCCTTTAACTTGCACGCTTGAGTTAATGCGAGTGCGCTAAACTGTTTTTAAAAAAAACTATAATAATAGGTTAATAGTTTTCTATGATCTTTTTCTTCTTAATTCTTTGTTAAGTGTTTTAAGCTTATGTTTTTAATTTTCTTATAAATATTAATATCTATAGAAAAGTTTATATTTTCGATTCAATAAATTTAAGTAATTTTTTACAGCTTTAATTCACTAACAGGAGTAGATTATTTAATAACAACCTGGAGTGATAAATTAAGTACTGTTCGTGAAGAAGTTATACAAAAATTTAAAAAATTTGATTGGTTTATTGAAAATGCTAAACCAAAAAACCAAATACCAAAAAGTGTTCAAGAAGAAATTAGTATGTTTATTAAAAAAATATTTGATTGCCATTTAAAAGTAATTATTTGAATTATTTTGTTAAAATTAATGTATATACATTATACAGTATATATTTTTTTTTTTTATTTGAAAAGGAAGTTAAAAAAACAAAAAGAAAAAAATCATCTTTTAAAATAAAATGTGAAATATGTGAAGCAAAAACTCTTGTCGACAAATATGAATGTATGATATTCAATAAAGTTTTTGATAAGAGAAAAGAATACACTGAAGGTAGTTGGAATCCAACATTACAGGAAACAATTATAAAAAGTAAAATTTAAATTTTTAATTAGTTTTACCCTTGAATTTTATTTATTTATTTCTTATTTCAGTAATATTTAATTCAGCTAAATCAAAAAATATGCTTAGAGATGATATTGCAGAAGCCGAAATTTTTATTAATTGCTTAGAATTAATGAAAAAAGAATTTAAAGTATTTGATTTTATAGATTATTTTAAAATTTTAATAATAATTAAAAATTATTTTTAGGCATTAGTTAAACTTTGGATTGAAATTGAATATTGTGTTAAGGCACATGATGAATTGGATATGTGCAAATTAAGACTACAAACTTTCAATGAAGAAATATTTTCAAATGATGATAACAAATCAATACATCAATTATCAGTGGGGAAAGTATGTATATTTTGTTTTATTTTTTATTATTTTCCATAGTAACAATTAATATAAAAATTTTAAGGTTGATTTAACATTATTAGAACTTCAAGCACAGTTAAAAATGGCTGAAACACAATTTGTAAAAAAATCAGCAAGGCTAAATTATATAAGACATTTAGAAGTTAATACTGAACCCGTTACTTGTCCAATATGCCAAAAAACTAAAGAAAATAAGGTATATAATATATTAATATGTAACATTATTATATTTTGTTTTCTTCCAAAGTCTCAAAACATAAATACCTCATTAGGTTTTTTTTTGTAAGAGGTTGTTGTTTGGTAAAACTATCCCAACTTTTTATTTTTGTTTAATGTAAAATATATTAGTTCGCCGTATAAATTATAATTAATTTTCCAGAGCAGTAACTATATAATATATTAAAAATTTATTCACATCAGTGATTTCTCTCAATCCTAAAAGCTTTTTTAGAAGAGTAACATTTTTTTTTAATAAAAATTTTTTTTTTAATTATAGTTTGTAAATTTGATTTTAAAGAGATTTATTAAAAATCTTTTCTAGTATTCAGTATTGGAATGTGGTCATTATATTTGTATATCATGTTTACAATCATTTAAAAAAATCGCCAGAGGTACTTTAATTTGTGCAATTTGCCGTAACGAACAAAAATACGAAGAGTAAGTCAAAAACAACATAAAATTGAAATAAAATTAGTTGTTATTATTTTTTCTAGTGTTTATTATGTAACTCGAAAAAAATTTGATGGTGATATATCCATAAAAGGTGCCCATTCGTCGAAAATTGAAAATATTCTTCGTGTAGTTATGCAGTTAAAAACAGAAGATCCAGATGTGAGTTTTATTTTTTCTGTATACTTCTTATTATTATAATTTTGAAGTTGGTTTTTTATTTATTTAGGTTAAAATAATTGTTTTCTCACATTGGAATGCAGTATTACGTTTAATTGCTGAAGGATTACAGGCAAACAACTTAAGCTTTCGTTATAAACCTACAATAAAAGCAACTGATGATTTTAAAAGTGAAAAATTAAATATAACATGTCTATTACTTTTATTGGCACATGGAGCCAAAGGTTTAAATTTGGTTGAAGCAACACATGTTTTCTTTGTTGAACCAATTTTAAATCCCGGTGAAGAACTACAAGCAATTGGACGTGTGCATCGAATAGGGCAAACAAAGTGAGTAGAAATTTTATATTATTTCGTTTTTTTTTCTTCGTTTTTGGAATACAAAAAATTCAAAACTATTGAAAATATTTTAAATTAATATTTAGGAAAACAATGGTCCATTATTTTATTGCAATGAATACTATTGAAGAGAAAATTTATAGAACTATAACAAGTGATCGTGATTGGGATATGAAGGAATTAACAATCGATACTTTAAGAGATTTTTTTTCAAAAAAATGACATATTAGTAATATTTATACATTTATTTCTTTTTAAATAAAATATTTAATATTTTAAATGTAAATCAAATCATCTTATGGCGTATTCGAACTACAAAAAATATTAAAATTAAGAAAAAATAATACTTATATTAAGTAAAACTATTTTTTTTTGTGAATTTATTAGAAATCACAAAAATGTTTAAGCGTACATCTTAATTTGTAAGAATGAATTTCATTTTTTTATTTTAGCTGTGTCTTGTTTTAGTTAAAACAAAAATATTGAACTACTTAATTTATAATTTTCGTGTTAAGAACTCTATCTGGTATCTGCATTTCATCAATGTTAAGAGTTTTTTCTTAGGCATGAATTGGTGCTGCGTTTTTCAATTTGAGTGTTTTATCTTTTTCGCTATTTATTTTGGGGATTTGTTTTTGTGATTTTGATGTAAACATGCGTCTTCTTTAATAACATTTTATTATTTTAATCCTTAATACATTTGAGTGTTTATATGCAGGGAAGTACGCTGTAAATCCGAAGAAATAACGAGAAAAACAAATAGGCCGCTTCAAGCGCGTGTTTCTGATCAGATTTAAATTAAAGTTCCTGCGGCTATTAGAATTAGTACGCGAATTAAAAATTTGTTGCCTTCTAATTTTTGATTCAGAAGGTTGTTCGGGCGAATAAAAAAAGCAGAAATGTAGGTTTATAAGTTTGATAAAAGGGAATGGCCTAGGATGCGGCTATTAGAATTAGTACGCGAATTAAAAATTTGTTGCCTTCTGATTTTTGATTCAGAAGGTTGTTCGGGCGAATAAAAAAAGCAGAAATGTAGGTTTATAAGTTTGATAAAAGGGAATGGCCTAGGATGCATGTTTATCAAAAAAATAGTTATCATTTAACTATTAAAAAATTGAGTACTTGTAAAAATGAGATAAGAATAAACAAAAAACCGCCCTTTTAGGGTAACATTGTTGTTGTTTTTTTTTTATTTATCAGAGAGGTGCCTTCTCAGATGGTTGTTACTGTTTAAATTCATCTAGATCACTCATCCTAGCAATTGTCGAAACAATTCTAGGGAGTATCTAATTCTAATTCAGTATGTTGGACTTTTAATTATCAGTTTACCTGATTTGAACGCCATATCTAGGATCAAAGAAAAGAAAATTGTTACTTATGTTTTACTGATTAGTATTCCCTAAACCACTCATCCTAGCAACTACTTATCGTAGCTCCAGGGAGTATCTAGGATCCTCTAATACGATTTGTTGAACTTCATATGACCAACTTGTTTGATGTGGCAGTAAAAACCTTAAAAAGTTATTGTTGTTTTTGTATTACTGTCTAAAAGAATTCAAGGACCACTCATCCTAGCAAACTGCATCCGCAGCTTTAGGGGAGTATCCAAGATTCCTTTACTCAGTATATAGAGCTCTTTATAACCATCTTGTCTGTGTTTACGAGCTAATCTGCAATAAAAAGGAAATTGTTGTTTTTATAATACCAATTAGAATCTTCCAAACCACTCATCCTAACAACTGCTATTGTGGCTTTAGGGAGTATCTAGATTTTTCTAAAATAGTATGTTGGACAATTTATGATCAAATTATATGATCTAAAAGTCTTATTTGTAAATAACTAAAATTGTTGATTTTATATTGCTGAATAGTATCTCCTAAACCATTCATCCCAGCAACTACTACCGTAGTCCGAGGGAGTATTTAGGTTCCTCTAATGCAGAATGTTGAACTTTATATGACCAGTATATCTGATTTGAAAGTTATTTCTAGAGAAAAAAAATTATTTTTGGGTTTTTTGTAAGATTGTTAATAATCCTTAAATCACTCATCCCAACAAACTGCTACTGCAGCTTTGGGGAGTATCTAAGTTTCATTAAACAATGTGATGAGCTCTTGGTACTTGAATTTGTAAGCTGATCTGAAAAAAAGAAATGTGGTTCTTTTTGATACTATCTAGAGCAGTGTTTCCCAACCTTTTTTTCCTCGCGGACCAAAAGAAAGGTCCGAATAAATTTGACGAACCTCCTATGTAGTCGTTAATAACAGGTAAAAAAAAACAAAAAAATTTTAAAGAATATATATTTTTCATATTGCATTACAATTGATTATATTAATCGTGAAACATTGAAATAAATCAATAATACTAAAATGATGGCTATACAAGTTGAAAACAAGATAAATTTAACAAAATGGTTTTTTATGTATTCTTAATGGGATATTTGTGGCTGTTTGATAGAACAAAGCAATTCAAAGTTAGGCTCAATATCTGACAATTTCAATCTTAGATCAGGTTCTGCATTTAACCTGTTTCTGTATTTATCTTTCAAATATGTATATGTTGAAAATCCTTTCTCGCATAAATATGTTGTGCAAAATGGTAATAGAACTTCAATGGCTTTTTTTGACAGAACAGGATATTCATTTTGTATACTGAGCCAGAAGTTAATTAAAGATTGATCTTTAAAAATTGCTTCTAGAGAATGTCACAAGATAGCTCTATGAGTTTTTCTTTTTCCAGTATATTTAGAGAGGTTTCTAAACTTACATTTCCTTGAAATGGATTACGTATCCAGTTGTTTGAGATGGATATATTGCTGTTGCAGCTGTTGGGAAAATAGTCATCGAAAGTTAATTTAAGATAGTTCAGATGTTCACATATACTTCTTTTAATATTTTCGTCAAGTTTAATTGAATTTTCTGATAAAAAAGTGCTGACAGAATCGCAACATTCATATCTGCAGGCATTGAATCCAAAAATTGATCTTTTTAGACAGCCTCAATTCTATCATGTACATTGAAAATGGTGACACCCTCGCCTTGTAAAGACATATTTAATTCATTCAGTTTACAAAAAATATTAGCTAAATACGCAAGCTTTTGTAACCAAAGAACATCGGATATACAAGAAGACAAATGAAACGGATGATCCATAAAAAATGCTTGAACTTCAGACTTCAATTCAAACAAACGCGACAAAACTTTACCACGAGAAAGCCATCTAACTTCTGTGTGAAGTAGTAAAGAAACGTGGAAACTTCCAAAATCCTCGCAAAGCGTACGGAATAGATGACAATTTGTAGCACGTGATTTTATAAAGTTCACAATTTTCGCAGCATCACTGCAAAATTAACTCTGCAGGAATACGCTTACATACTAAAGTTATATATTGTTATAATTCTTTATTATTATTAAGTTTGGAATATATTTACAATGAGATGCTTAAAACTCCTAATTAGTAACTCGTGTAATTCAGAAATCAAACTCCAACTGACTAAGTCCAAATAGCTAACTCCAAATAGTCCAGCTAACTCCAAATAGTCTAGCTAACTCCAAATAGTCCAGCTAGCTCCAAATAGTCCAGCTAACTCCAAATATTCTAGATAACTCCAAATAGTCTAGCTAACTCCAAATAGTCCAGCTAACTCCAAATAGTCTAGCTAACTCAACTGAGCTCAAGCTGCAACCCCAAAACTGAAAACTCACTAAACTGACTGTGACAGCTCCTTATATATACCCTAGATTCACAGCCTATTATTTAATCAGCCTACTATGTTTAAATTCGTAACAATATGAATACAACAATGAGTCCATTGAATTTTTTCGTTGATCTTCTTCACTCGTGCCACAAAACTTGAAAACTTTCCTGTCATTGATTTTGCACCATCTGTACACACACCCACACAATAAGACCAACTTATTCCATTCTTTTCAAAATACCCATTGATCAAATCGAAAATCGCTTCTCCAGTTGTGTAGGCTTTCAAAGGTTTTGTAAATAGTACATCTTGATTCGTAAAAAGATATCTAACGTAAACAAGCAACATTGCGGCATTTGTTACATCCGTCGATTCGTCAAGTTGAATTGCAAAATAATTCAATTTTTTTCTTTTTAAAAGTTCGTTTTCCACATAATTAGCCAAGTCATTAATTTTACGTGACACTATGTTGTTTGATAAGGGAACTAGCTTAATTTTCTTTGCTGCCTTCTCACCAAGCATACATTTGGCGATATCTTTCGCACATGGCACAATTAAATTTTCTGCTATTGTATGCGCTTGTCTAGATCTTGCAATTCTATAACTTACTCGAAAAGATGCTTCAAGCGCCATTTTACTATCTTCGTTTGAAGTCAAGAAAGAAGAAAGGCTACACTTTGTGATATCTGCTAATTTTCTTTTGAAATATTCAAGAGGTTTATCTTTGTGTGTCGGATGTTTTGTTTCAATATGTCTACGAAGAAGTGATGGTTTTAAACTGCTGTTGGCAAGAACTTTGTTACATATAACACAAAGCGGTTTAGGTCCCGATTCATCCCCAGTAAAATGAAAACCCAATTTTAGATAGTCGCTGTCATATTTTCGCTTTTTCCCTTTTCTATCATCATTTCCTTTGTTTTTCGTCTGGTGAAACGGTACCTCACTACAGCATTCAGCACTATCATCGCGATTATCATGTGTCGTTTCTAAACGACCCGTTTTTAACCATTGATCCATAGTAAAAATAAACTATAATAATAATTAAATTAATATTTATTAAATCATTTACACGAGAACTTGACAGTCACAGTATCACTATCACTTAAGCTTTACAAGTGCTAAGTCTATGTATGAACGTCGGTTAACCCATTAGCTGCCACGATCCCCATTTGGGTATTTCGGAAATTCACGTACACCACTCAGCGCCAAAAGTAAATTGGCTACGTCTGACAATTTAGTTGAAGTCAAACAGACAAAAGAACTCGAGTTGATGCAAATAGTGCCATTTTATGACTAAGTTTATTTTTATATCCACAACTTGTAAGCACATGGAGATTTGTTGCCATCTAGTAGTGTTTTAGTTCTAAGCGAAATCATCTAACCAAAATGATCATCATTGCTAAAGATAATTTTGTCAGAAAATTCCAGGCCCAACACTTCCATAAATACATAAATGGTACTATGGGATGTGCTCTGAAAATCTCATGCGATTTTGACACAAAAAACTCACCTATGATTCACTTGAAGTGAATTGCTAATGATGTTGCATATATTTCGTCTCTAGAAGACTTGGCAACTTGCTAGGGAGTTGCTAAAGAGTTCACAAACGAGGCCTGATTCACTTGAAGTGAATTGCTAGTGAGCTCATTAACAAATCGTACTATTTTTATGGTGGTGAAGCTTATTCACTTGAGGTGAATTAGTGTGAATACATAAGCGAATCGCTATGTATGAGGGTTCACTTGGAGTGAATTAAGGTGAATGAATAAGCGAATGGTACTGTTTGCTGTAAAATAAAACATATTTTCGTTAACTTACCTGTTAATTGATTATCCAAGGCTATAATAATTAAAATATTTTATAAAAATTCATAAATATTTTCACTTTATATAATAAAAAATTTTTATTAAATTTAATTTACAGGATTTTTAACTTAAACTTAAAATTTTTTCGTATTTTTATTTATTTTTTTATAATAAGTTCTTTGTTAAAACTTAAATCTACTTAAAACTTAATCTAATTAAACTAAAATTAATTAAAGCTAATTTAAATTAAACTAAAATTAATTAAAACTAATCTAATTAAAACAATATAATTTTTTAAACATTTAATTCTTTTTCCTTCAGTTGTCTATAAACTGTTTTTTTTTTATTCTGTCATTTGCGTACTGAAAATGACGCATACAGACCTTGTCAAACTGCTCCGTTATGGTGTAAGGAAATTTTTGTTGGCATGCCGCTAAAAATTATTTATTATTAATTAGTTCGAAACATTTCAGATAAATTTGATACCTTTCAGCATAGCGATGGTTCGCAAAGGGCGGGCTGCTTTCTTTAATTTTGTGCCCATCCACGAAAATTCCTTAGCCACTTCGTCGCTTATAATAAATTTGAGTCCTTCCCTGATGAATTTAATATAAGTATCTCCTCTTATATTAAGGAAATATTTTTCCTGAAAAGTAATGAATAACATTTTATAAAATTAATGTGTGTTCCCAATTACCAATTCATGGCACTTTTCAGCATCACTGCAAACACTTTCTTCGAACCCCAAAAAATCGTCCATAGTCTTAAAAGGAACTGGATTGTTCCCGAAAATATTCGCAGCAGGAGCAATATTATCTTCCTTTTTTTCTAGCAATTTAAGAATTTTCAGCAAATTAACATTCATTTGGGTGAAAATTTTGCTATTTTTAGCATGTATGTCGGCTATTAAATTCTCGCAATTGCATTTTGAGCAAGCTGAACTGGTAGATGCTCCTAGATTTATTTCATTTTGATCTGAGTCTTCTGTTAATAAAAAGTAAGTGATAGAATTACGATTTTAGTAAAAGTTAATTTACTAATACCTTCTTCTGGCAGAAACGCAATCTTGTTGTTTACGCTTTCCATTTCTGAAAAACAATGAAGAGCTATCAGTTGAAATGGATTAGTGGTATAAAGCATATAGAAGGTTTTGAATCTTTAAAAGAGCGCAAAAATACTACTTTCCTGGATAAATCTTGTAATCTGTGAGTTTCTTGGTTAGAAGAAATTATAATGTCAACATCATTTGAATATAGTACACTTGTCCCCCGATTTACACGATAGATCGGTTCCCTAAAATATCGTGTAAATCGAAATCATATTTTTTGTACTAAAAACCGTGTAAATCGAAAAGAAACCTATATTAAGCATAGTTTAGTCAGGTTTTTAAAAATTTAATTCATTTATTTTAACGTGAAATAAGAATAAAATAAAATTGAAAAACAAACAACATTAAATACGAAGTTAATGAAAATTAATACAATAGTTCAATCGCTATCGTCACTATTATAAGCAATTAATCTTTTCTTCCTCACCTTCCTGATGAAATATACATACATCACACGAAGGAGGATTGTCGGCCCTTTTTTGTTGCGGAATTTTTGACTGTCGCCAGTAACCATATATTTTTTTACCCTTTTTAATTTTGCCTTTACACTTCAAGTCGTGTAAAAGCAAAAATTACCGTGCAAATCGGAGGATAAGACTATAAAAAAACCGTGTTAAAGCGAAATCGTGTAAAAAAAGTACCGTGTAAATCGGGGGATAGGTGTATGTTAACCTCAAGCGAATTTAAAGGGGAACGGAAAAGTGGTTCGAAGCAATTAATAACACAACAGCTGAGAAAAATTGGTTCATTATTTTCTTGTGTTATTTGAAGTATTTTATGAACCTTTTGATTTTTAGCCCGGTAGAAATTATTAGGAAATTTTGAAGAATAATTATAATTTGATGTTTGGACTGATTCATAACTGCCTTGGGAAAATTTACCAAATATATTAAATTTATCTGTATGGATTCGAGCGCTGTGTATACTTCGCTCAACTAGACGGTTATAAATTTGGCTGCAAACAAAATTGCTTTTTTTGACATCCTTTTTTAAATTATGAAGAAAATTTTCGAACTTGAAGCAGCTAAAGTTGTCAAGAGGACCATGAAGAGAGACAGAAGAAGCTAAATGCAACAAGCAATGAAAATTGAATGTAATGCATTCTTGGCTATAAAACTTTGGCATTTCTTTTACAAAACTAACCAAAAGATTGTGAGCGTAATTATTATTATTTACGCAAAGTTTTTCGTCGGAAAGCATTCTTATACCAAGGCTTAGTTTTAAGAAATGATAATATCTGCCAGGATCGAGAATAAATTTCAAAACAAAAGGACCTGTGTACAGTAAAAACTGACGAAGCTCAGTTGCTTTCCAACGGTCTAAGTCCATTATGCCACGGTGGCTTCGTGAAAATTCAGAAGGAATGTTCACTTTTAGTTTGGTCAGATATTTATCAAATTCTTTATTTTGAAAGGAAGAAAAAGAAAAATAATTGCCTTTAGATTTTGTCCAAAGCTTTAACAAAGTTTTGGTTATCCCTAAGCACACTACGTGCATATAATCAAAAGGCGTTTGATTAACTATATCAAAATCTAAGGACTCCAGGGCTGTGGGCTGTAAAGTATGGTGGTGCTCGGGGTTAAGCCTATTTCGAAATGAATTATTTGTCCTAGGTTCAATGTTTTCAAAAGGAAAGGTTACTTTTACTGCCGGAAATATACCTTTTGAATTACATTGAATACATGGATAGAAGCCAGAGTGACCTTTTGTTTTTAAAACAAAAGAGCGAGCTGGCGCATCATAAATAAATTTACCAATACCAACCGAATACTTGATATTGTTAAATATTATTCCTTCCGTAACAAGCTCTCTTAGTTCCTTTATAAAGGGATCTAAAAATACATCGGAATTTTTTGGCTTCTTGTTGCCAGCAAAAACTCCAATGGTGAAAACATATTGAGTTCCTGAGACATTGGAAAGTATGGGCCAAGCCTGCATTGTGGAAGTCTTGGCTAATGGAAGTCCATCAACATTGAAATCAAGCAATAACTTAGTGTTATTATAATTATTGCAGTTTCAAAAATCCGTTAGGCCATCCTTAATGCCATAATGGCAGTATTGGCCATCATCTAAACTAACTGCAACTGATTCTTTAGGGGTTTTTTTTTAAAGTTCTAGGATCTCTAGGAATATCGGGGACTACCTCTGACAGGATATCTAAAAGACTTTTCAAGTGATTGTAACCTATTCGGCTGGTTACAGCCCACTCACCTAACTTTTCTAAAAATGTAGCTGTTGATGAACTGGTCAGGACAATATTGTCTTGACTAAAGGTAGGGCTTGACCTAGCACTAGAAGGGGGACTATTTAAATCATGAAAGGGCGCATCTTCTATTAAAGGTTCAGTTAAGGTTTCATTATGCTTTAACGTGGGTGTAGACGGAGTTTGAGGCTGCCTTAAATCCAATAAGTAGTCGACCAGATCTTTCGCTTCTTTACGTATTTTTCGGCTAGTTGCCATTTTAACCTAAAACGGTGGTCAAATATTTTATACAGGTGTTTTCATTATAGCGATAACAAATAACAGATCAATAGTTTAATCTGTAAACAACCTCTAATCAAAGTATAACGATAAAGAATTAATCATAAATTTGAAAAATCATTGCTGCATTTATTTAAATTTTTCATCAAAAATTGAAGTCTTTTAGATATGGGGAAAAAAAGAAAAAGTGGAAGAGTCTACCGATATAATTTGAAATTAAATTTAATTCACCTGTTTGGCTTAGAAAGTAAAATGATAAGACAACATTCATGCTAATGACATAAAATGAATAAAACAGAAAAATCTTAAGTATAGGTATGTCCCGCAGAATTAACTGCAAAAAAAATACTAATTAATTATTTTTGTAGTGAATTACTAACTCAAAATTTCCATATTTTATATAAATTAATTATGAAATCGGATAAATGGTTAAATTGATGTAAATATAAAAATTAATACTTAACCGTTGGATCGGGTAAAAATAATTGAGTCAAATAATGATTATGTAAATATCGGGTTTGGATGATATTATCCATTAATCTATCAATAATTTTGTCACTACTTGCAGAATGCGTACATTTTAAGCTTTAATACCTCAAAACATAACAAACCAGCTAAAATAATTAATGCATGTAGCAAAGGAACTATTTATTAGTTACTTTTTTTTCTACTATCTGCGTGAAAATTGAATTAAAAAACGAAATTTAGCGTCGCTAAATTGATAAGAAATAAGAGGAAAAAGTCTTCTCTATAAATATAAACTCATATCGATGATCATTAGAAATTTATTATGAAAAAAACCCGAAAACTAATACTAAAACCAACAAATAAGAAAAATGTTTTTATAAGCACAGGCAAAGGGAAATTTTGAGTATAACAAAAAAAGCCGGAAAAATTTTAAAATAAAACTTTAAGTTAAGGAAATACGAAATAAAATTTTGTATATAATTTTACTTCTTTTCTAAAAAGAACAATAAACCTATTACTCAGCTTTTCTTTTTGGAATTTCTTCTTTGTTATTATGGCTCATTATGGAGCAATCAATAATTCTATCGTATCAAATCCAAATACAAATAAAAGAACTTACAGTAGCAGAGCCAAAAGAACAGCAATTGAAACAAAAAAAAATAGAGAATATTTATTATAATATGTATTAAAATGTCTTGATAACTGTCATATATAATTTAAATAATTTATATATTATAATATAAATAAACAAAAGAAGCTTACCGAGTGATAAAAACTCTTTTAAAAATGATGCTGATGATTTATCGCAGTTTTTTGAAGCAGTTATTACACTTATTATACACTATTTGTAATCCTTTTGTTTTTTCAAGTAAGGCACACACACTTTTTTTCACACACCTTTTGTGTAATGGCACCAATTGTTTAAAATGTATCACTTTTTTAATCCTTCAATTTAAATTTTTACAAAAAATACTAATTTTTATATTTTTGAAAAATGACAAACATTTGCCGACTCTTTGCACTTGGAATACCAAAATGAAAATACCGAAATATGAAATTTGAAAATATCAAATGAACGATTAAAATTTAATCCTACCCTAACTTGAATCTACTTAAATTTTTCTAAATAGCCATAAACACAATAAGGACTTAAAATATTTACCTCAAACAAAACAATTAAATAGTGAAGTTATCTGGAAAAAAAATTAAAATTGCAAGGATTACTACACTACAAATTGTAAACACTATTCTACGCAAAAATCATTTAATTTTGCCTTGAAATATGTATATGATATACATATGATATGGGACCTAAAATATTTACCTCAAAACAATTAAATAATGAAGTTATCTAGAAAAAAAAATCGAATTTACAAGGATTACTACGCTAGAAATTGTAAACACTATCCTTTGCAAAAATCTTTTAATTTTGCCTCGAAATATATGTATATATAATATGGGAGCTAAAATATTTACTTCAAAGAAAACAAAACAATGAAGTTATCTGGAAGAAAAAACGAATTTGCAAGGATTAGTTCATTAAAAACTGTAAACACTATTCTTCGCAAAATTCATTTAATTTTGCCTTAAAATATGTATATGACATACATATGATACCTGGAAAAAGAAATGCAAAAGATAATTTTAAAGAGACTTACATTTCGAAGTGATCCTTTAGAAAAATCAGAAAAATTAAATTTTTCTTGGAATGATATACGAATATTTGTTATTTATATATATATATATATATATATATATATATATAAATAAATGAAAGATATCCATTGTACTTACCTGATATATAAATTACCTAATGAATTATTAAGGTCCGACCGAGAACTCGGTCTCGGCCTACTCTCGGCCGAAATCCAGGCCGAGATCTCGGTTCTCGTTCTCGGTTAAATTTGCCGAGATTCTCGGCCTTAGCCGAGACTAAACACATGCCACTCTATCAGTAAGCTATCATAAGCCAGCAAAGTTTTATCAGCTCCACTGATAGACGTTTCACACAGGCTCTCATATTGCAATTGAAATATTACAATACATTAGAGGAGATTGAATTTTCCATACAAATTTACAAAATGGCGGAATCGAAATTGTAATATCAATTCTGTGTGAAACGCCTATGACTAGCGTTGCGACTTTTAAGTAGAGCTGGGCAGCTATATGATAAGAGGCGGCACAACTTAAAAGGCGAAAATCCAGAAAAATTAATGTTTTTGTGTCATAATATTAGCTTATTTAATTTTGAGTATTGAAAATGTCTATATACTCCTACACAGAAAATATAACAATTTATTGCACTTTTTGCACTTTTAATTTTTAACCATCTAATACCCATTTAGCTGTTATGTTTTTAGTCTCGTTCTCGGTCTCGGTCTCGGCCGAGAATATATTTTTTCCCGTTACATGTTATTTAAACTACACTGCACTATTTAATAAAACAAAAACTATAAAAACAGGTTTATTTCACGTACGCGATAAAATCGCATGACAAATTGTCAAATAAAACGAAAATTATAAGCGCGTAGTAGTGAAATTTGAGAAATTTTAAGTTCCTCACTCAAATAGAGCTCAGAATTGAGATTTCTCTTTCTCACTTTCTCAATTTAGCCTTCGCTTGGATTCACTTCAAGCAAAGGCTCGATAACATGTTTGCAGGGTATATATTAAGTAGCTTTGTGGTTTTTTCTTTGCACAAAAATATTAAATACAACAAACAAACATATACAAACAAATAGTGTAACTAATATTATCTTAAGAAAAAATATCCCAAATTCTATTGGTTACCACATTTAATAAAATCATAAAGTAAACCACTACATTCAAGCCAGATCGTCAGCCATTATAAAAAGGGCGTGGTGCTCCCATCTAACTTTTTTCTTTTCTTTGCGTTACTCCGAGGTATATGTTTTTTTTTACTCAAAAACAAATAAACCAGCAAATAACAAAGTAAAAAAGATGTTGAAGAAAAGATTGATGTCAAGTTCATGGATTATGCAAACGAATTCCATCCACTATTATTGTTTACATAAACATTGCAGATTTGAATCATAAAAAAAAGCATAAAATTCAATTACCAAATTATTGTAATATATGCAATAAATTGGTTACCGACAGTGAAAAACTATCACTAGATTATGAACTATTACATTTATCTGAACATGTTGTAAAAATATTAACGCGTAATGGTTCAGTAGATAAAATCAAACGAATTAAAAGCAATCAAAATAATATTGAGAATAATATACCTGAATCTGAAAGAAATGAAGTAATATCTACCGGATCAATAAAAATTTCAAGTAATAATTTTATTTATAAATGTCAGGGACGTTTATGTACCTTTGCGAATAAACAAAGAACTGATTCTATTGCTCATCTAAATAACCATAAATTGGCGTTCTTTAAAAACAATTAAGATTAGCAAAAATGCGTTTATTGCAAATATTTAAGAATATTTACTAGTATTGAAAATTTACTAGATCATATTGATACTAAACATAAAACGACTGATTCTAAGAATACGACGTTTTGTAATAGTTCGTTTTCAGAAAACGATGAAATATTTAATCAATGCACTAGTTCAATGCACAAAAATTCAAATTCAAAATGTGAAAATATTACAAGTGACCAAAGTAAAAAAGATGTTGAAGAAAAGATTGATGTCAAGTTCATGGATTTATGTAAACGAATTCCATCCATTATTGTTGTTTACATAAACATTGCAGATTTGAATCATAAAAAAAAGCATAAAATTCAATTTCCAAATTTTTGTAATATATGCAATCCTATAAAAAACACTTCTGCGCAGTAACAAAAAGAGTGACGCAATTATTTGAATCATAACTGGAAAATTACTGATATCCATTTCTAGTGACGCTTTTTATGTGTAAAAAAATTCGCAAAGATTGCGGCACTGAGTTATCCAAATAAATAAATTCATTACGGTCGCTATCAGACTCCTCTAAAAAATATCAGTTTTTTAAGAAATTTGATCGAGCCGTTTTCGAGTAGCTGTGGTGAATTTGATGTTTTTTTTGGCTAAATTTCACAAAATTTCAAATATCTCAGTTGTTAAAAATGATAGAGACTATATTGAGAACTTTTTTGAAAGGTAAATTTTTATGCTTTAAAATGAAGTATATTTCTTCAATGTTGCACAAATATTACTTCAGGTATGGGCTTGGAAGCAAAACCAATTTTTCAAGGTTCATTAACCCTTACAAGACACTAGCGAGAAAAAATTGATTATTTGCAAACTGATTTTTATCGGCATTTACGGGCAGTAGCCGCAAAGTAATACTTCTTTGTAGACCTTGGACTGACCTTTCTTTTTTTTTAAATTTATTGCACTCTTGGCAATAATAAACCAATTTATCAGGTTTAAGTTTGCACCATGCTTTCTTTGCAGAAATATAATACTCCAAATTGGAGGAGTATGTGTTGACATGATTTACATTATGGTTTTGGTTGTAAAACTTTATTATTTCTTGTGGTGGATGTCGACACCCATCAGAAATTGTTACCTCCTCGTCAATAATTTTTCGTTGACGAGTCCTTCTCCTTACAGAGTTTTTGTTTTTCTTAGATTTTTCTTATAATATTTGTTCGTCAGCAAGGAGGAATTAGGTTTCCTAAATTTAACCTTGCTTAGAACTTCAAAATACTTAAATACCTTTAGTTGATTTTAACAACAAGATTGAATTAGGTTTCCTCAATTCAATCTCGTTTACACCAAATAATTACAAGATTTTGTATTAAAACACAAAACACTTTATTCATTTAAACAAAAAGTACTTAACTAATTTTATTTGACAAATTTCTGCCTTATATACAAAAGTCATGGCCAACTATGGTTGAACCATGCTAACTAAGTTTAATAATTTAAATTTGACTTATGTTTAATGTATTAAACTTACTCCACCCCCTTGAAGTTTCTACTTCAATCTTACTTTAGCATATTCCTTTTTTTGTTACCTCCTGTGATTCACATGATTTCCTTTTTATCATTTCTTTTGTTTCAATTGGTAATACACAAATATTATGTATTGCCCGCTTAAACACTCCGGATGCTGTCATTATTTCTACTACTCGAACTAGTACATCAGCAACTGTAATAACTTTCACAATTCGACCTACAGGCCATTTTAAAGGTGCAGTGTGACGATCTTTTATAACAACCATAGAATTTAATTTTATATTTTCCTGGTTTTTAGCTCATTTATTCCGTACTTGTAATTCACACAGATACTCTACTGACCATCTACGCCAAAATTCCAATCGCATGCTATTAACTAATTTCCATCTGCTACAGGAACTTAAATTGTTTCCTTGTCTTTCTGGCAACATAGTCAATGGCTCATCAATTAAAAAGTGTCCTGGAGTTAATGCTGATAAATCATTTGGATCAGACGACATTGGTGTCAATGGTCGTGAATTCAACATAGCCTCTATCTCTATTGTCGCTGTGCACAACTCTTCATATGTTAATGCTGAAGATACAAAAGTTTTAAGAAACAATGTCTTAAATGACTTTACAGCAACTTCCCATAAACCACCAAAATGAGGTGATTGAGGTGGTATAAAGTTGATTTGCGTACAGTGCTGTGCACAACTATTTGCAATTTTTTCTTTCGATACTTTACTCAATAAAATCCCCTCTAACTCCTTTAATTTATTATGTGCACCTACAAAGTTGGTTGCATTATCGCAAAAGATCTCCTTGCAGTATCCTCTACGTCCCATAAATCGCTTAAGTGCTCCTATTAATGAATCTGTCATCATATCTGACACAACTTCTAAATGAACTGCCTTAGTGATAAAGCAGACAAATACTGCCATGTACGTTTTTTGTGGTTTCTTATTCTTCACTTTGAAATGTGTCCAAATCGTACCACAGAAATCCATTCCTGTCGTCAAAAATGCTCTTCCGGGTAGAACTCTTGATTTTGGTAAACTACCCATTAGCTGTTTCATTAATTGTGTTGTGGTCTTGCCCTTACACAAGTAACACAACTTTGTACCACAGATCGAGCTAAATTTCTTCCTTGAATAATCCAGAACCTTCGTCGTGATAATGCTAAAAGAGCTTGTGCACCTGCATGAAAATACTGCTTGTGCATTTGGTTCATTAATAGTCTTGAATATATATGGTTATTTGGCAGAAGCCAAAGATGCTTTGAATCATAGTTAACTTCCGCAGCTTCTAACCGTCCTCCAACTCTTATTAATCCATGGTTGTCTAAAAATGGAACTAATGACAGAAGTTTGCTTGTTGCCTTTATCATTTTAGTCTTTTCTAGATCGATTATCTCTTCATGAAACTTTGCACGCTGAATAAAAGAAACAATCATCCTTAAAGCCTCCTCTAAATTCTTAACTGATAATACGATTGTTGATCTTTATTCCTTGTTGACCTTAACAGACTTCTTTTTACATTTATTCAACTCTTTAAATAATCTACATCCACCAACTATCCTTGCAACAACTCGTTGCAATCATTCAAATGAATTTTTATGGTTAATTCTAGAAATAAAATGATCATTGTAACTATAATGAACACAATTGAGTATGATTTTTGCTTTTTTCTCTTCTGGTAATTTTTTAAACTCAAACTGTACAGCTGGCCAGCAATCCTCTACTTGATGAAGGAAGTTTGGGCCACTAAATCACAATTTTGATCTTATTAGTTCTTGTGCAAATCTTGATAGCAAATCAGCTGGATTTTTCTTAGGTCCAATATGTCTCCACTGTGATGGCAGTGATAAATCAATTATTTTTTGAATTCTAGTCCCTACATATGACTTTAGTGACGCAGGGTCACTTTTTATCCACGATAACACAATTCTTGAATCTGACCAATATACTATCTTGTTTAATTTCTGTTTTATATTTTCATAACTTGTTCAACTAATTCCACAGCTAAGACAGCAGCACACAATTCTAGTCGTGGAATCGTTACCACTTTTATAGGAGCTACCCTTGATTTTGCACATAACAACCTTACATTACAGTCGTTCTGGTAATTTTCTGATCTTATGTATATCACTGCTCCATAAGCCTTTTCACTTGCATCTGCAAATACATGTAATTGGATGTCCTTAGCGTCAGTACTAATTATTACATATCTGTTAATTTTCAAGTCATTTAAAAGTTCCAACTCCTTGCTATATTGAATCCATTTTCTTTGTAAATTATTTGGCAGTTCGATGTCCCATTCTAACTTGTCTTTCCACAGCTGCTGAATAAATATTTTTGCTAACACTATTGTTGGATTGACTATTCCTAATGGATCAAACAATTGAGACACTTTCGAAAGTACTGTTTGTTTAGTAATTTTTTCCTGAATAGGCCTTTTCGTTGCAAATTTAAAGTGTTATGAAGTATCCTAGTACGAAAAACAGGGTCCGGGGACAAATATACGACGTCCCAGAATCACTGAATCACTGCAACCTTGTTTTGTAACACTCCCTAGATTTAAACTGTTTACCTTTTAGGGCAAGTAATTCTAAGTGGCTAAAAAGCCGAGATGTAAACTGTTTGCCTTTTAGGGCAAATAATTCCAGGTGGCTAAAAAGCCGAGATGTAAACTGTTTGCCTTTTAGGGCAAATAATTCTAAGTGGCTAAAAAGCCGAGATTTAAAGAAAAGTCCTAAGTTCTTTTTTAATATCTTGCCAATTAGGGCAAGACAACTTTTATTTATTAAAGAGGAAACTTACCTGCCGAGTAGGGCCTGGTATGTTTCCGAAAGAAAATTTTAACAACAACTAACTTCTTAATTCTCTTTGCTCCTTATATACAATTTTACTTGTTCATGCCCGTGAGAATAAAACTTTAACTTCCTCTATGAAATAATTACTCTAATTTCCAGACATATTATTTTGTTAATTTAGCCGATTCTTTACTTTATCAAAATATAATTTTCTAAAGTCTGAAAACAAAAATTCTTTAGTGATCAGATTGCATGTGAACTAAAATTATCAACTAATACATTATTGTATCACGGGCTTAACCAAATTGGTTTACAATATTTATTTGAGGAGTTTTAGGGGATTTTACAAAGCATTTACTCTTTTAATTTACTGAAATAAAAATTACGTTAAAATTTCCAATTTATTAAAGTTTATTTATTTAAGTTTTTTGGGGAATACCCAACATTTCCTCCCCCTTTTTTTAATTATAATTATATATATAATATATATATTTTTTTTTTTTTATGTTTTCGTGGGAACTATAAGCATAGAATGGTATTTTAATTCTATTGATTTTATTTTATATATTTTTATGTACATTTATATACCTAATATTTATTTTACATAGTTTATTTATGTATATTTCTGTATGCCTAGATGTATCCCAAGATGAAGTGGTTTTGAGGCCGATATTTAAAAGTAATAAAAGGTAAAAGAAAAGAAATAATAATTAGAGTGAATTTTATAATTTGAACTATTACCTGGCGTGGTCCGTAATTTTAACACTTTTAATAAAATTGTTCTAAACTTTTCTATTTAATATTTTTAAACTGTTTGAATTGCGCAAGCTATTTATTTAATATATATTGCCTATATGGACTTACGGAATACAATTGTGGGGTTGTTCCTGTAAGTCCAACAGGGACATAATTCAAAGAAAGCAAAATAAGATACTAAGACTTATGACAAAAGCATACAGATATGTAACAAACAATGAAATTCACGAAGACCTTCAAATAAGTAGGGTTGACGAGGAAATACAGAGAAGTGCAACTGAGCATGAGAAAAGGCTTCATCACCACTCAAATCTAGAGGTATTAAAACTCTTAGACACAACAAACAAAACAAGAAGGCTACTAAGAAGTAAACCTGATGATCTAACCTACTACAGGTACTGATAGTTGGAGGTAATGGGGCATTGGTCCTACACACTGAGCACAGATAATACTAAGTCAAGTTAGAATAAGTCAAAAGTACTAATGAATTAATATATAATTAAGATTGTAGTAACAAAACTGTCAAAAAAAATTTATTTAATGATGAAAAAATTCTTGGGTTTATGATTTTATATGATCTGAATTCTTGTTTTTGGCATATCATATTTCATTTTATATAAATTTGTTAATGTGTAAAATATTTTTGTTATGCTACTATTAAATTTCGATGGGAAAAGTTTTTGACATTTGCTGAAATATACAATATTTTTGTCTGGGACCATGTCATTTTTCATTTAAAATTATCTCTTGTTACAGTTGTAAAATTATTTTTCTTGGCTAAATTTTGTTTTTATTACAGTCTAAATTCTTTCTTAAGGCTAATGTTCGCTTAGTATTTCTAATAATTCTATAATTTTTGTTACTTAAATTTTTTAATGTTTATAGTAGTTTTTTTTTTTTTTTTTTTTTTTTTTAAATAATTAACCTAAAAAATTATATATAAGCATTTAAAAAATTTTTTTTTTATCTATAGATTTGTTTTTACCTCTTAAGTTTTATTGCTTACAATTTTTAATATTCCCAAGTATAAATTTATTATTTTCTTACATTACTCTAAAGTATAATTTTACATTTTCTATTCGAAGGGTAGATCCCTCCTGTGGTAACGCTCTATCGCCTTGGCAACCTTTTCCAGCTTTCTGGTTCTTTGGGGATCTTCAATTTCCTCGTATTCTTTCATTATGTTTGGAAAATGGAGTTCCAAAAATTTCTCTCGGTGAAGTGTTGTTTTCACATGGTGCTGTATATGTTCTTCGTTTGATGCTATATTGCATAGCGTGCATTCGTATCGAATGGGGTTATTATTATGGGGGATTATTTTGATTACATATTCGATCCCTATGTATCCCTTGGATGTAGAAAGATCCTCTGTCACACGCCTTGTTGAAAATTTTTTCTCCTCTTTGTCTGGTAGGCTGGCCATATTTTTCTTAATTGCGGAAGGGTATCCAAAGGGTTGGAACTGTTTGTATGATCTTTCGGACTGCTTTTTGTTTTTTGGGTTGACTTTCTTTTCTAAAAGTTAAGATGTGTAATCTCAGATTTATTTATTATTTATTTTTCAAATTATACACGTTTTACTATTTTTAATCTTCACATATGTCAGTTGATGTTATCTGCTGTCATTGCTTCCATCTTGATTTATTCTAGCGCCTCTACTACTTATTATTGCAGTCCCTAGTACTGCCATGTGTCATCATTATCTTTGGTACTGCCCTGTGTGGGACCCGAATCGCTTACAGCTCGGTCACGCTGCTGTTGCCTCGCCCCCGAGGCAGGCTGGTCATCCTTTCCGTACTTAGCACCCCTGGACTCCCCGTCCGATGGAGGGTTTTCAGTTTCCGTTAATAAGTCATCACTTTCGTGCTGGTACACGAATGGCTTCAATCTGTCTAATGCCTGGACTCCCGTATAATGCGTCTTTGCCCTTGTTGTACCAGGTAGATCCTCCACCATGTAGCGGTCATTGCCCAGTACCTTAGTGACCACGTATGGTCCGCTGTACCTTGATAACAATTTCCTGCTTCTCCCGTCATTCGACCACTTTGGCCGTCGTATGAGGACACTTTGTCCCACCTCATACTTTTGAGGTCTGCACCGTCTCTTGTCAAAATGTTTCTTCTGCAACTTTTGCATTTCTGTTGTTCTTTCAGACGCCTGAGTACGTAATTCTGGTAAATCCTGTTGTAATGGTTCATATACTTCGTTTGATAAGAACGAGTCTTTCCTGCCATGAGGGGTGTACCCCATTAGCATTTCGTAAGGGGACTTTTCCGTGGTGACGTTCACCGATATGTTCAATCCCCATCGTATGGAGGAAACACATTCATCCCAATGCTCTTCTTCCACGTTGGAGGAGGCGATTGCGTTCAGTATCGTTCTGTTGTATCGTTCCGCTTGGCCGTTTGCCCTTGGTGTAGCTGTTGCGTTCAATATCCTCTTGATCCCAAGTTTATTGCAATACTTTTCAAAAGCTGTGCTCGTGAAACAGCTGCCTCTGTCACATACTATTCTTGTTGGTACCCCAAAGCTCTCGATGACTTCGTCGAAGGCTTTTATTACTGGATTGGCTTTCGTGTTTGGCACAGGTTTCATAAACACGAATCTTGTGTACCCATCAATAATCAGTAGTAGATGAGTATTTCCCTTTTTACTCTTTACAAACGGTCCTAAGTGGTCCGTGTGAAGGGTGTGCATGGGCACACTAACCTTCTCAATCGGGTGCAAGTATCCGGTTAGCTTTCCTGCCGGAACCTTATTATACTGGCATTGCAAACACCTGCTTATATAGTTCTTGACGTATTTCCTCATAGAGCCGAACCAATATTTCCTTTGTATAATATTGATTGTTTTATCTACTGCAAAGTGTCCGGATAGATCATGATGCCAGTGAACCACGTCTCGTCTTGCTGACTTTGGTACCACCCACCTTTTGCCGTTTTCGGTTCTCCGGAACAGTTTCCCATTTCTCAAGGCGTATTCCTTATGCACCTGTTTGCTAAAACCGTCTGTCGGGTTCTCTGATAATGCTTGGATTAACTTTCTGCATTCATCGTCTTTCAACTGTACCGCCACTACCCAGTCTTCGCTTGAAATGTTAATTGCTAAGTTTTCGATTTCTATTTTCTTTCCGGATTGACTTTCTGGATTCCTACTGAGTGCGTCTGCATGTGCCATTTTCGTACCTGCCCGATACTCGATGTCAAAATCGTATTCCTGTACTGCAAGCCACCAGCGGGCTATTCGTGGTACTAGGTCCCGTTTATTCCATGTTGATCTAATCGCGCTGCAGTCAGTTACAACTTTAAATGGCACCCCAATTAGGAATGGTCGAAAATGCTTCAGAGATAGGACCACAGCCAGGCTTTCTAGCTCGTATGAATGATAATTCTGCTCTTCTCTAGTTGTCATTTTACTATAATATGCGATTGGTCTTAACCCTTCCCCTTCTTGATGCTGTAGCAGTATCCCTGCTAGCCCTATTTTCGATGCGTCTGTATGTAATTCAGTCTTCTTCCTGCTATCGTACAATGCTAGTACTGGTTTTTGTGTTAGCTTTTCTTTTAATTTTTTAAAAGCGTCTTCCTGATTGCTTCCCCATTCAAATTTGGTGTCTTTCTTTAAAAGCATGCTTAATGGTTTTGCCATCATTGCGAAGTTGCGAACAAATTTCCGGAAGTAGCTTGCTAGTCCTAAGAATTGGCGTATTTGATGTACGTTGCTTGGCCTTGGAAACCTTTCCACTGCTTTGATCTTTATACTACTTGGTCGTACCCCTTTTGCATCGATTTCATATCCTAAGTATTCGACCTTATCTTTTAAAAAATGACACTTCAATTCCCTGTGTGAAAAAGCTGCGATAACGATTTAGTATACCTAGTATTCGAGCAACTGTCTTGTCATCTATGTTTCCACCGATCTGATTCATTATATCTTTTTCTGTCAGCGGGTCCAGCTCTCTTATCTCTTTTTGTTCGTTATTCTTTAGTTGTTCTTGTGACTCTTCGTCACAACGTATTCCTCTGGCAACTATTTGTTTCTCTTCGAATTTTAATGCTGTTTTGGCGGCAGGCTATCTATTTGTGGCAATATTTCCTTGCCTACACTATATATCCTCATCTTTCCTCATCTTTCTCTATATATCCAATAACTAAATAACTAATAACTAATAACCAATAACTTACAATTAATCAACGATTATGCTTAAATGATCCTTACCACAATTATAATCTTTAAATCCAACCTAAAAATAAAATAATTAAATACTTTTAAAGCAAAACAATTAAATATACTTACAATTAATCAACGATTATGCTTAAATGATCCTTACCACAATTATAATCTTTAAATCCAACCTAAAAATAAAATAATTAAATACTTTTAAAGCAAAACAATTAAATATACTTACAATTAATCAACGATTATGCTTGAATTGCCGACATTTGCAATTTTGACATTTGCATTTTTGACATAAGCCCATACGGAATTTTAATTTTGATTTGGTACACAACCTTAAAATTCACAATAGATGTCAGATTTTTGGAGAATACAGCCTTTCAAAGGCTGTACTGAGCACACGATTCCGACAAGTGAAGTACATGATTTTTACATACAAAAGTTTCTTTTTTCGAACTAAATGCTGTGTACAGGCTTGTGTTAAGAAAGGGTATTAGCCACTCTTTTCTCTAACTCCTGATATCTGTTCTCTAGTTTCTCTTCGTTCAGACTAATATTCTTCAGAGCTGTGCTTACTGTATCTATACTTGACTTTATTATTGATACTTGTTTTTGCAGTAGGTGAATATTTTCTTTATCGTGAGTTTCTAGAGTGTTTAGCTTAGCGTAGATGTTTTCACTGTCGCTACTATCCATGGTTCCGAATAAAAATTTTGCTAACCCACCTCCTGCGTTTATGAGTCCGCGTTTGTTTCGTTGTTTACTTATCACTGTTAATTGTAAATCGCGCAGTCTGTTCTTTATTTTATTTGATAGGTTGTTTATTTCTTCCTCCCAGGTTGTGCACATAGTATCTACCTATTTTTTTAAGTATGCTGCATAGTTTTTCTACTTGCATCTCACAAGTGTGTATAAAGTTGAACGCATCCTTTTCGTTTGTGATTATCATTTGTGTGATAACTTTCCATTCTGATTTAAACAGGGTTGCTGGTCCAATGTTTTCCAATGTCTTGTTGATTAACGGGGTTATTTGCACCTGCGACTTCACTAAACATATCAGGACTGAGGTTAGGAAGCCGAGTTTCCACATTTTTCCTGCCGGAAAAAAAAAATTTGATTTCCCCCCTTTTTCCCTTTTTTTTTTGTTATATTGAAAATATATATGTTTTTTTTTTTTTTTATATATTATATGATTATATGAATTTATTCTTATTATGTTTTTTTTTTATATAAATATTTTAAGTCGGTTATTGTGTACCCGACGAAGTTTCTTTCCAATTTTAATGGTGCAATTAACGTTGCTATCAACCTTTATTACTTCGAATGGGCCAATCCATATTGGTGAAAGCTTGTGTTTTTTCGCTGCGTTTTGCAGTAGTACTTTGTCACCGACATGTATTCTGTGAGAAGTGGTGTCCTTATCATAATATAACTTAGACTTGTTTTTACTTCTGTTCAAATTTTCTTGAGCCTTCTTGTGTATGTTTTGCATTTTTGCCCTTACGTAGGAACAGTAGTCATCAAAGTTGTAGACTGGCTCGGGTTTTTTAGTAAGGTTGTTTGGTAGTGGCCGTTGGAATCCATACAATGCAAAAATTGGTGCGTATTTACTACTAATGTGAGGAGTGTGGTTGTGTGATAATCTTTCAATATGGTGGTAATTTCTATTGGGTCAGTCAGTTCTTCAGCTTCTGAATTTGCCAGTTTGGTGTTGTGGTTGAGTCGATTTTTAGCTCGGGGTGTTGGTTGTCTTTCTTATTGCTATTAATAATTTCAGGGGCTGGTTTTTGTAATGGAAGGTCAGTTGAGTTTTTCTGAATTATTTTGTGAGAACGTGTTGTTGCCAAACAAACTACGGTTTCATTATTAGTTTTTTTATCTGCAAGACGACCTTTTGTCTCGGGGTCAATTTCTGGAATTCTGCTCAAACTATCCGCATTCTTATTGTATTTTCCAGGTTTGTATTCTATACGATACTCGTATTTCGAAAGTTGATGAAAACGCACTAAACGAGATGTGGGATCTTTCACATTAAATATTCCTTTCAAGGGCTTATGATCTGTATATACTACAAATGTGCGTCCGTAGAGGTAACATCGAAAATTTTTTGTTGCCCATACGATTGCTAATAGTTCTCTTTCAATTGTAGAGTACTTTCTCTCGGCCTTATTTAGGGATCGACTTGCATAAGCTATTGGCTTGTCGCTACCAAGATCTCCTTGCGAAAGAACGGCTCCAATTGCATCCGTTGTAAGTTGAAATGGTTTTTCAAAATCTGGATATATCAAAAGAGGAGGCGTAATTAATGCCTCTTTTGGTTAGAAAACGATTTCTGCCCCCCCCAAATGATTTATTTTTTTTTAGATAAATGTCGACCCCCTGATGCCGGGAAAAATATTTAAAAAATTCTAAAATCGTGCGTTCTATGTTTTTTTCGATCTCAAAGTTTGCCCTATTAACCCTATACAATTCAAAAGTTCAACTGTCATATCAATGTACTCTCCTCTGTGTGTGTAGACTTATGTATGGAGACTTTGTTGATTAGACCAAGTGAAAGGCTAAATTTGTTGTGTGTGACAATTGGTATAATAGTATACCAATATTTATTATACTAAAATGTATTATACCAAAATGTGATATTAAAACTAAGTTGAATTTAAATAAATAAAAGAGAAAATGGAAAGTTAATTTTTAATTTTTGTAAATTATATTTTGTTATACGTGAAATAAATGAAGAAATTATAAAATTCCTGAAATTTTGAAGAATTGAAGAAGAAGAAGAATGCAGAAATCTTTTTTAATTTTCCATAAAACTCTTCCATAAATGTTATTGTAATAATTAAGATTTTTTAAATAATACTTATGTCACATTAATTACAACCCAGCGGGAAATTTTTAAAGTGCTTCACTTGCGAGGCCTTCTAAAGCACCTTCTAGCAAACAAAATTTACAGTGCTTTATCCCATTTTGAATAAAAGAGCTTTTGAAGCTCTTCTTTTAAAGCAGTTTTGTGGGATTGTATAATTGGGTGTAACAAAATATCTTTTGCCAGATTTAGGAATTATTATTTTTTTTTTTAAATATAAAGTGTAACATGCTTAAATAAAAGCGCGTCGAACATTTAGAAGGTATATATTGTTTTAGTTTGTTTATTGACATCGCCGACATAACATTGGGTAAGTAAGAATATCATTTGGTTTAATTTTTTAAATATTTGGTCTTAATTATCAACCGAAATTTTTTTCAGTGAAATTCTGTATTTTGAGCTCGTAGATTTTTCTAGTTATTGATAGCATATACATATATATATGTATAACTTTCGGTAGATAAAAATATCAATTTCTTTAATTAAGAATAATAATTTATTCTTTTACTTTTTTCTTGCTAAAACAACTTTCAATTGGTGTTTGTCTCATGGAGTTTGCAGTCCTCCAAAAAGGAAAAAATAAAAATTTTATTTTTAAGTCTTATTTGTATAAAATTAATCTAAATAAAAAAAGTTAAAGTTTTTTGATAATTAAAATATGTTTTTTCTTTTATCTGTTTTTGGTTTATGAAAAGTGCTTAATTTCAAGCCCTGAAAAGTGCCTAATTTCAAGCGCCTTACTCCAATGCTATCGCATGTTAAAAACTACACAGATTACATTGGAGTGTAGGCGTTTCGAGCTTCAAAACAAAAAAAGCATAAAGACCTTTTCGAGCAATTTTTTTCCCGCAATTAACTGCGTTTTTATAATAGTATCCAGGCTTCCGCAGAGCAAGGCTTCAAAATTAGTATCAAACCTTTTTTATTCTTACATTAAAAAGACTGAGAAGATTAACTATTCATTAAAATGAATTTAATGAAGTTTAATTGTGTTTTCATTATAATAAAAATTACTCTTTTATTTAATCGATTTTAAAGTGAAGGTTTTTTAATGTCACCTTTATTTTGTGCACACTTATTTAAAACGCTAATCTAGACAAGGCCTTAAGGGATTAGGTGGGTTTAAAAATTTTTAAAAATCAATTTTTTTTTCTTTATTTATTAATACAATATGTCTAGAATGTTCTTCTAAAATTTTAAAACTATCTGAGTTAAATTATAAGAAATATGGTCTTTGGAGGCAAAAATGCGGTAAATAGGCCCTTGTGTGGAATAATTAATTAAAAAAATAATTAAGGCTTATGTCATAGATTGAGTACTGTCAATTATCCTAATCTAGATTATAAAATTTGTGTCAAATTTCTGTGCGATTTTATGTTGATAAATTTTATAATTCCAATTAGCTTTTTACCATAATATCTATGGCGTCCTGTTATTTTCTTTTAATTAAAACAAAATAAAAATAAATTTGTTTTTGATTTTTATTGAAAATAAAATTTGTATTTATGAAAATTATACACCAATATAAGTCTATTTTTTATATGAAATTACAGGCAAAATGATCAGATTAATGGCACTACTTTCATGACGAATGTTATGTTTTAACATCTTGAATTGTCCGTGGAGCATTTACATACATATCTAATTCATTTCTTGAAAAAGTAGTCATGTGATAATAATTTATATTACAATTATAGTTACTTATCTAATTAGAGTTATTTAATGATAGAAAGTTATTTTTATTTTAACTTAATTTAGTTCTAACTGTTTATTTTTTATTTTAATTTATTACACTATATGAATTTATCACATTTTTTAATAAAATATTTATGCAATAAATAGCGCCAAATTTTCACTTCGTTTTCTTTCCATTAGAGTGTTTCTTTTTAACCAAATTGAATTTTTTCCCATCCAACTACAAAAAAAACTCGTCAAAACTTGATTGATTAATTTATAAAATTAATTTATAAATTTATAACTTACCTATTTCCTCAGCAAAAACACGTGCCACTGTGGTATCCTTCGTGTAGAATCTTGCAAATGATGTATATGTGCTGAAATCTTTTAATAGGGGGTGAACATTTGGATGCTTCATCTTTGTAAATAAAAGTTTTGACACTTCAGTCACAAGTAGTCACAATTAATCACAAATAATTATTAATTAAAAAATCAAAACAATTTTTCTAAATAAATAAAAAAATCACATGTATGTACACAAAATAATTAGCAAAAGAAAGTTGATATCCCTTGATAAAATAATCTAGAAAACAATCTATTAAGTCTTAAATTGTGAAAAATATTTATATTTAATTTCAAAATTGGACAAAATCAATATTTGCAATTCAAAAATCAAATTGAAATTGATATCATTTTGCACTTTGTTTTTATATTCATTGCGGGTATGAAAAGGCGTTACAATATTAAATACAATATATAATAACGAATTTCTTTTTTCCATAAAATCCTATAAAATTTAATATAAATTTTAATTTAATAGAAAGTAGGAGTAAAATCCCGCCTTTTCCTTATATATTCCTTATTCCTTAGTTGTAGAAAAATAGATATATATATATATATATATATATATATATATATATAATATATTATATATATATGATTGATGAATATGCATGTTTACGGATCTGTAATTAGAAAAATTGTTCAACGCTTTGGACCTCAATAGTGTTAAGAAAGTAATCAACATTTTCACAGGAAACCTCAGCATAAATTTTTATTGTAGGATTATTTCAAATAATATTTTCAAAGAAACAAACCATTATGAAGTGTCTAACAATTTTCAGCAAAAGCAATATTTTGCCAGTTGCTGCTATTTAATTACTTAAATCCTTTTATTGCACCAAATATTTTGAGATGTTTTCTAGTGGAACAATCAGTAGCAAAGTTTTTGCTTATCTCTCATCCGCATCAATTTATTGAAATTGATTTAAAATGTGGTAAAATTGATCTGAAAACGGGTGGAATAGATGAAGATAAGTGAATTGAATTAAATTTGATAAAAAATGCGTAGATTAAAATAAGTAAATTAGTAAAACGAGGTAACTTAATTAAAGATATACGGGTAAAGAGTAAATTAGGTGACCTACAGGTATGCGCAATTATTTTACATAACAGTGGCATAGCTTTTACTTCTTGGTCGTCTTTTTCAAGAACCGTTTTAAGAAATGCTGATATTGAACGTTTTATTAAATTCCTCCCATAGTATAATTTTTCCCAGATTTAGCGATGAATAAATAAATTTGATAACTAGCCTCAAGAATATGATTAGTTGAACTATTTCGAAATATCCACCTTAACAATAAAATTGCCCCCCTGTGGGCCGTGTAACCAACGTTGGGAAACACTAGTTTCAAGTTTCATATATTGGGCTTGTTCCACTGGAATCAATCTAGGAACAACTATTTGCGGATTTAGGTCACCTTGTCATTGAAACAATAAATAATATATGAATATTGTTTATCACGATATACTTAATGCTAGATGATTGTTTCTCACGATACACTTAATATTACAATGATTGTTTCTTACGATACTTAATAATAACTGATTGTTCTTCCCTATACACTTAATATTACAATGATTGTTTATTACGATACTTAATAATAACTGATTGTTTTTCCCGATACACTTAAATTAAATGATTGTTTTTCACGTTTGGTTTGCGACCAATACTAGCGATTATGACGATTGTAAACGATTATAATTCTATCATAGGTCTCCTCAATTGCAGCTGTCAGTCGACCATGAGGTGTTTTTTCTTCATCCGCATGTCATTCTTTTTGGTACTGCCCCATGTACCTTTTTCGCTTGCAATGCCATCTCGTAACAGGGCTGCAAAAGTTGTAATGTGAAAAATTGTAATGTGAAGTGATTCTGTATTGCCAGATTGTGCATTCTAAGACTTTATATTATTTAGTTTTATCTAATATTTATATGTTCCACTTGAAATTTTAGAAAATTATTACAAATATGAACTAAATAGGGTCGCCTGATAGGAGCTTCTACTCGGCGTGTCTTATTAGTGCACACTCTAACACTGTGATAGATTGTGTTTTAAAGTTTTTTAATTTTAACGAATTTACATGAATTTACGCTGAAAAATGAAGAAGGATAGGTTTAAATTCTTTGAGAAGTTTACTTATTATAATATTTTTTTTTTTTTATAAAAAGGAATTATAGGAATTCTATTTAATACCGCACATTATTTATCAATGTCACTTATGATTTTTTTTTCTTAATGTATCGACTTGAGTTAATTTTAAATAAAAAATTTACTTGAGCTTTTTCCAAAATTAAAAGAAAGGCCAATTGGATGTACATAATTTTTATAATAAAGAGTTTGAGTTTAAAGGTGGGCACCCACTTAGTGCGTATATCTCAGCGGGTAACTTTTTTGACGTCAAAATGACGTACGCTGAAATACCCACATATGAGGGGGAACTTTAGCGTGAGTCTATGACGTCATAAAAGTTACCCGCTGAGATATACGCACTAAGTGGATGCCCACCTTAATACGCGAATATTCCATAAGATGATTTGTTCTTACAGATAATTAAGAATGCTAGTCATTTTATATTTAAATTTACAAAAATAAGTTACAAACATTTAACATTAAGTTGTAAAAATACTATTTAAAAAATTTTTATTATAATTAGAAATTGTGTATATAATTTGAAAAACTACAAATATCTTTAAGCAATATTATTTTTTTAATAATAAATAAATACAAGATTTTTGAGATTAATATTTGATGTTAGCATAAAATAATTTTGTTTTATACTTTTACTACTTTTAGTGTAATATGTGGATAGCTTGTAATAAAATTGAAATATTTTAATAAAAAAATTTTTGTTAGATAAATTTTTAGGTTTTATTATTTTACTATTCACGACCCATAAAACCTGTTTTTAATTTTTCAAAAATAACACCGAAATTTTAATATGATTTGAACTTATACAGCTGCAAATAAAAGGAGGAGTTTCAAAGCCTTAAATAAAAATTCCTGGCAGTAGAGGAAAACAATAGCTGCGAAATCTTTTTTAACTAAATTAGTTAATGAAAATAAAGGTCTTTTAAACATATAAAAAAAATAAAAAATAACGGAATGAGTCCTAATATTTGGATAATTTTTGTCAATCGAAGTTTTTGTGTCTTTAAATCATTTCGCCTTTTTATTCTGGGCGTTTACATCAATAAAAATTGAATTTAAATTTTATATTCATGGAAAAAACTTTTCAGTTTTTAATTCTTTATCCAAGGATTAAATTTTTGTTTTTGCTTCACTCCAAATTAAAATAGAATCTGAATATTATTAGCAGCTTACATACATTCGCAAATTAGTATCTGTCTACAGAAGAATATCAAACTACAAAATTATAAAGGTAGAATTTTAATTTTAGTTTTAGGGATTATCCTAAGTGTTTCAATAGAATAAAAAAAAGCTCTCATTTTCCCTGTTGGTGTTGATGGTTCTATTTGTTTGGAATTAAGAGGATTATATGCTCGAAAAAATTGTTTGTCTGAAAGGCACCTATATTAGGTAATTCTGGGGTGCTGAACTCGAATATCATATTAGTTTTTTTCTATTACTTAAGATTTTTTAGATATACGAAAGATAAAAAAAAACACTTTTTTTGCCTTTATGAGGTCTTTTTTATTAAAATTGAAAAAAAAAATACAAAACTAATTTACACTAATAGGTTCTTTAAACATCGAGACCAAAATAATTAAAGAAATAAACTGCAAGAAATCCTTGTAGGGCCTCTTCCGTGTATAACTGAAGCTCCTTTTTAAAGATTTTCGCCTGTGTTCAACTGTGTCACTGTGCCTCCTTAACATCCAGCAATAGTCTGCAATCATGTTAACATTCCACCTCCCTTGGTAATGTCGTTCCATTGCCTTTATGTCTTGCGCCTTGTTCTTCACTGAAATCTCCAAGATTTCCTGTAAAATTGTATAAATTAGATTTAAAAAAAAATGAACTTTTAAGGTCATGTTGGCACCCAACTTCCTAAAATTTCTAATTTGAACTTTTCTTATTACCCAGGAAATTTTTAATTACTTCTTTCAAAGAAATCCATGCTTCCTTCTCTTCAGAGCTCATTTTAGTTTCGAAGTATTTGCCTTTCATTAATTTCCGAATATCTGGGCCTACGAACATTCCTTCTTTAAGCTTAGCCTCTAAAAGCAGTGGAAATTTTTTACAGAGATATTTAAAACACTCTCCTTGCTTTGATAGTGCTTTCACGAATTTCTTCATGAGTCCAAGTTTAATATGGAGTGGGGGAAGGAGCACTTTTGCTGGATCAACCAAACTTTCTCTTAATATAATTTTCATTCTGGGTTTTATGGATTATATTAAAAGCCAATCTTTTCTTATCTAGTGCAAATATTTGTTTCGGCTATCACAAATAATATGGAAATTCAGTGTGGCCTCCTTGTTGTACTTTTGGCACTTTTCAGCAATATAGGACGATATTGATGTTTGGGAAGCTTTTACCAAAATTTCTAAAAATCCCTACGTGATGGATATTTTTAATTATTTTTCTCTTAAAAAGCACTTCGAAATCTTTGAAAAATCATTGTCCAATACCCATGCTGATCTGTGTAATGTTTCTATTATTTAGTTAAATAATTTCAGTAATGAAAAAATGATTTTAATTGTATTATACTCTGTTAACTTGTTTTCTTATTTAGATTTAGATGAATTTTAATTTGATTATTTTTTTGTTTATTTTTATTAAATAATAATTGTTGTATGAGGGATTGTAAAAAATTGACCAAGATTGAGAAGGACAGCATAAGGGCACTTTGATCGGAAGGGGTTTTGCAAAGCAGATTGCTGAAAGACAGCACCACTTGCGAGTAGCGCACATACATGGCGAAAAGATTTTGGAATGACATCACACTTACCAAACTCAGAGAGCGGCACACTTCCAAACTTCTCTTTTTTAAGCGATAGGTATAATTATTTTATTTAATTAAATAATTTATTTTTAATAAAACTTTTCATTTCAGGAGAAACAACTAATAATAAAAACTTTTTAAAGCACTTGCATTTTGTTATTGATTTCATTTTAAATAATATTTTTTTCTACTACTATTTTTATTGTTGTGTAAATTGAGATGCATAAGTCCTTAAAATAATTGTCTATTTTTGATAGCTATCTTTAATATAAAAATTTTATAATGAATGTAAGCCCAGCATCGATCATTAGAATTTCAACCAAAAATAAATTAGTTAATTGTTTCCTTTAACATAGCCCTTTTGTAGTGTATTTAAGTGGAAATCAGTTAAAGAATTTTTAAATTATAAAGTTCATACAATTTAATGTGATTACCCTTAAGTGATTATGCCTAAAGTTCTCTTAATAAATGAATTTTAAATTATATTTTTATCATTTTTTGAGCTTCTGAACCATTAAATTTTTGTAATAATGAATTTTACATCCAAAAAATAAACAAAACATTGCATTAAGTTTTCCTTTGTTTTTAATTTAAAAAAATATAAAATACATAAAATGAAAATAACATTAATATAAGAATATATTTTAAAATAACTGACTAAGTGTAGTATAATAAAATATTTTCATTATTAAAAAATTACTTATTCTAAATGATGATTTATGACTTATGATGATGACTGTACCTTGTACACTATTCCTGGTTGTAGTTTCCATATTTGGTTTCAGGATTCTCTTAAATTCTTTGAAAACCCAAAATGTTGTGGATAGTTCCCTTAAAATGTAAAAACTTTACTTTTGGAGTAACTCTGAGAAATAATTTATGCTTATTTTAATCATATTCTTAGAAATACAGCCTTTAGACGTTAAATTTTGCTTTTGTTTGCTAAAACTTTTCTCTCTAAAAAGAATTTATTTATTCTTTAATTTAATTTCAATCACTTAACTTAAAATTAAAAATTGAATTAAACGTCTTTTCGTTTTTAGGAGTTTTGAGATAAAAAGCAAATGAATATTCTTATTGAAATTAAAAGTGTGGAGGTACTCAAAAGCTTATATTATTTATTCGAGAGAATGCTATATCTGGTGTTCCTAATATTATGGGAATTAATCAAATACTAAATCAATCATTTATCAATTACCAACCATGTTCATCCGTTTCCATGGTATCAACATGATGATCAACATGTTTTTTTAATAGAGGTACCCTCAGTAGAAATACATCCTTTATTTAAATTTGTAATGGTAATCAACCGCACAATTTGAGTGAAACTTGGTAATACTGTTAAAGTTGCGACATTTATGATGAAGACGTGGATGGATACCCATTTCTTTAAGAAGAGTGAACTAATTAATTAAATTTCAAATTTAATTAAAACTAAACAAACAATTAACAGAAACTTTCCAAAACTAAACGTAAAAATTTATTAACTCTTCAATCTTTAGCAATCCAATAAAAAACATTTATTTTTTGGGAACTTTATGTTGGAAATCAACTTCTAACTGATGTTATATTTCAATCTCTAGCAATAAAATAAAAATAAATTTATTAATAAATTGAGTATGAATGACATTATCATTTTTTGTGTTGTGTTATAGTTTTTCTTTAAATTTATCTGACTATAATGTCTTAATGCTATTTATAACGGAAAGTTTGGAAAGGAATTATAAAAAATATTTTAGGTTTGGGTTTTCTGTTAAAGTTGTTGTCAAATAATTTATATACACAAAAGATGTTAATTTACTTTGTTTGTTTAAATAATACTTACAATTAAATCAAAAATTGATATTTTTTAATTTCAAAGAATGTAGATTAAGCATAAATTTTAAAAAAAGTATGTAAGCTATATTTGTTGTTGAAAATTGAACATGTAATTGAATTGTAAAAAGGGCAGTCGTAAGACATAAAAAATTATTCGATTCATTTACAATATTTTTAAAGGGATTTTCTTTAAAATGCTAAACATTTTATTCAACTTTTATTAATTCTTTAAGAAAAACTAAAACTAAAGCATCTTATTAAATATTTGCACAAAACAAAAAAACCATAACCAAAATACATATCAATAAAATCAATAAAGAATTGATGATTGGAGAAATTTTGACTAATCTGATTTTTGATGAAAATGCAAATTTAAATCAAAAATTGTTACAGATTGAATGGAAAAGGGGTCTTACATGACTTCTTAGGTAGAACAAGCCGTTTAAGTAGGTAGTTTAAGGCAAAAACAAATCATTCTACTAAACAGAAATATTAATGCTTGAATAGTTTAATTATATTGCAGACAAATTTTGTCTTTTTATTGCTATAACCATATATTCTGTTTTATGCTTAAATGTTAGAAATTTCTAAGAGCTTCAAAGAATTTCGATAAAGAACTTAGGGAATTGTTGTATTAACTTTACAAATATGTATTTCATATTCAACTAATTTAATGACAAACTTATCAATAGCATACATAATTAGACTTTGAAGAAAAGTCTATGAAATTCCATTGACATAATAAGCTGAAGAATATAATTCTTATACATTTTATATAAATTACTTTTTATCAATATGCTATGAAATACCTACCTGCAAATTTTATTAGCACAAATTCGTTATAATTGAAAGATGGTATAAAACGGACAAAATATACATGTATGAGTTTAGAAATTCAGAGGCGCCTATTTAGCATTTGTTTCAAAAGCAATAAACATTCCTGTAAAAAACTACAAACATTTCTCTGAAAAATATTAAATATTCCTATGAAAAATTATAAAAATTCTTGTAAAAAATTTTCTGTAACACCAAAAAACAAGGTTTAGTGTCCGCGTATTCCGGTAGAAACAACGAGAAACGCCACGGAAGGCAATTTTTAACTAAAATAAAATGAAATATCCAATAAAAACCAAAAAATGACGTTAAAAGAAATTTTTAATCAAAATAAAATAAAATAAAACAACAAAAAACAATTTTTAACAAGACTTGGAACAAAAAATAACGCTGCAAATAATTCAAAATAATATCTTTTGGCAGCAAACATCACGTTCTGATGTTTATAATATATAATCATGTATGCTATATGTATAAATATCTCACATATAAATCTCGACACATGACCCATTTATAAATCTTCAATACAAATCCATGCTTATTAGCATTCTGAAAAATTTGAGGCCATATTTTCCTAGTACTTCCACAGCCTTCGATCTGGTTGCTGTGATTTTTATATAAACCTCACATTTCTGCCAGCCAGCACTACAAACTAAGCCTAAATGGAAACAAGTTAATTTTTTGCAATTTGAACTAATTGGCAAACACTTTAAAAATCTATCACAGACATTTATAGGACAAAAAGCAAGATAAATAAAAGTCTATAATAATTTATCAAAATTTTAATTTTTGCAAAATCGAATAAAAAATACGCAGCACACCATTTATAACTTGTAAAGAGAAAATCAAATTTAATATGTGTCTCCACATTCCATTGGCTGCGCATAGTTTGCAATTGGTTGGTTAATTTCATTAAACATGTATTCATCTTGGTATTCTTTTAAAATTTTACTGGAACGATTTTCATCGATAAAAAGTGAATATACTTTTTTCACATCTTCCATTGTAACTTCAGTACCTTTCCGTCTTCGGCATACTAAATTTGCAGTTGTAATTAATTGAATTGCATACCTTAGACTTGTATCTGTTGCAATACGTGTTAAAATTGTGAGTGCATCTGAATTCATTAGGCAATCCTCTTCTTCACAACGAATTTTTAGAATTTCTTTCATCTCTTTTTCAGTATAGGGAACGGTGCGGATAATTATCATTCGATCAAGCAAATCAATTGGTATACCATGTGGGCTACAATAATTTGTGCCACGAATACGTGTTATACCTCGATTTGTAGCCATGATGACAACAGGTGCCATATCACTTTCAAGAGCACGATTTAAGTATGAAAAGCATTCGATATCTAACATATGTGCTTCATCTATGAATAATACGCCTGGATTGATTTCGGCTTTACCTTCTTCACGCCATTCCATTACCTTATTATTGATTTGATCTCGGACTTCTTGTTTAATTTCTCCAGTATCACCAGAAAAAAGAGCCAAAAAGCCATGAGTACGGCTATTTATTACATCAATTTCATGTAATGTAACTGTGTGTACGACTTCTTTGCGTTTTTGTAGTTCACCTTCGGGGCATTGTACAAAACGAGTTTGTGCTCCGGTCGCATCATAATCCCGTGCACGTGTAAAACTTCTTCCTAATTTCGTTACTTTCCCTGATGCTTTATCAATTGTTATAATATCTCCTGCTTGAATTTTTTCCTTCAAAAAGCATTCAATAATTTTATTTCCTAAATCATAACTCGTTTCCATTTCGGTTGTTTTTAATGTCACTTTTCCAACTTTTTGTCCTGTTCCGGTAGCTGGTCTATCAATTTGTATATCTACAACCTCTCCTTCAATTATTTCAGTTTCTTCCTTGATACGAACTCCAATACTCTTACGCAGGGACTGCGCTAGAGCTTCAGTTTTACTCATTTCCAGTGAGTATATTTCCGAGCCTGACATACTAGTAAATGGTGTCTCATTACCAAGTGCCTTCAAAATGAAAAAATAAGCTTATTACTAGTTAAAAAACAAGTCAACAATTTTTATACCTGAGCCATACCAACGGCAATGGCAGTTTTCCCTGTACTTGGTTCACCTGCAAGTAAAATGCATCTTCCTGCAATTTTGCCTTCCCGTACCATTTGAACTACTATTCCTGCTGCTCTTCGAGCGTCTTTTTGACCCACCATACCCTGTGATACTGATCGAGCTTCAAGAACATCGTCTAAGCCGAGACCCCTTATGTGTGAATGAGCACCAATTCGTTCTATCCGAGTGATATCACGTACTTCAATTTTTTCACTTTCTCCCATTTTTATCAATCTAAAAGAATCTATTATATAAAATAAATATTAGTTACAACAAAACTGTGGTAAATCATATAGCAATTCTTGTTTAACATAAAAAAACCTACCTAAAAATTCCTAAATACTTTACTAAAATCCCATTTTTTTAAAATTTTTTGACTATCATCAACAAAATATACTATTTATATTTAAATAAATTCTTTATTTATCTTACATAAACAATGTAAAAACCGTGATATATTTATAGGTTATGTAAAACAACTAAAAGCTTTAAAGAGATTCAGGAATTTATTTTGCTTAAATCTTCTTCAATCTTAACTTCAACGCCAAATATAGTTTCCAAAGCTAATATATATATTTAAATTATTTGTATTTTATGAAATTTTACTGGATAAATTTATTGAATAAAAACAAAAGAACAATGTTATTTTTTAAGCTATTGATTTCTATTTATAAAAATTTACTGTATGTACTTACGATACTGGGAGAAAAATAATTAACAGAAAAAATATTTTTACCTTAATGACAGTCAAATAATTATTACAAGTTTACAAGTTTTTCAATATCAATCCCGTATGCGTATAATACACTTTTTGGTTAAGTTTGACAAGTTAATTAATGCCTACTGTAATGGGGATTATAGGATATATTTATTTTGCATTTGCTGTCTAGATGTTGATTAGGCGTTTTAAAGTAGTCATACACCACAAATGGCGTGTTGACGACTTCAATTCGATAAATTAAAAACATAATAAGTATCTAGCGTGCGATATGCGGCTGATAATATGTATAAAATTAAAAAATCAAAACTTTGATGATAATTTCTTTGAAAAATAAAGTACTAATAAAAACTGATTGAAGTTTTCATTTATTTTCTTTTCGATTATGATACAATTTAGTGGTCACTTTGACAGATGTTGGTTTTTTCAAAAGTTTTGTCCTACTGGGACAATGCATCATGTCAGACTTTAAAACTTCGACCAAAATTATATAAGTTATTCTTCCAGTTGCTTACATCTGCATAATACAGCACCAAACGGCTAAAAACGTTAATCTAGACACCGTGTGCTTTTGCAAGCAGCCGAAATTTTGAACGCATAAATTTTTTGCTAAGTGTGCACAAGACATATTAATCTTAAATCCTTCAAATAGCTGAAGATAGAGCTAATGTCATTTTATTACGATACGTATAGTAGCGTTATTTCAAAATGTACTACGATCAAAATTTGGTTAATGTGCGGGAAATATATTGTTTGCGAAGAATAGGTAGAATAATTAGTAATGAATCGGAAAATAGCTTTGTTTATGAAAATAAAACGTATGAAAAGCTCTTTTCTTTTTATTTGGATGGTAAGTTTTGTAATTTACTAACATTTGTTATTATGCGGCGCCATTGTGTTTCGTTTCTGAAATATTAATTTTTGTTTTACATATAAAAAAGAACAAGAAATTTTCTTTAAAGACTATAAAATCATTTGAAGTAATGGGCTTAAAATATTTAGCCATATTTTTTGAAGAAATTTCTTATAAAGTTCTAAGTAATCTTGAAACACGTGCAAGATTATTGCTTAGAATATTTCAAATTTCACCATATTTAATGGATATTTCAACAAATATAATAAAATCAAACAATAAAAAAATATATAAAAATTTAAATCCAGTCACTGGTAAACTGTATAAACTTTTAAGTAATGCAAATACAAACAAAATGGAATCTACTAAATGGAAGCAACCAAATAACTTAAAGCCAGTGCTTAGAGAACATTAAAATAATGGTGTGAAATAGTTAGTACAATGAAAAAATGTTATTCAAATGATTATTATTTAATAAAAATTAAGGATTAATATTTTCCGCATTTTGCTGTAACAATATTGCATTTCTACAAGCTTTGCTTTTAGGGGGACACAAGGACTTGATATTATTTTTAATGACGTTATTCAAATTTTTTCTTACTAAACTTCTTTTTTAGCTTACTTTGGCCATAGTTATTACAATATTTTCAAAATAAACAACTTTTAAAGAAATTTTTTGAAAATCTTTTCTAGTATTAAGTCTTGGAATGTGGTCATTATATTTGTATATCATGTTTACAATCATTTAAAAAATCGCCAGAGCTAGTGTTTATTATGTAACTCGAAAAAAATTTGATGGTGATATATTCATAAAAGGTGCCCATTCATCAAAAATTGAAAATATTCTTCGTGTAGTTGTGCAGTTAAAAACAGAAGACCTAGATGTAAGTTTTATTTTGTCTTTATATTTCTAATTACTATAATTTTGAATTTGGTTTTTTTATTTATTTAGGTTAAAATACTTATTTTCTCACAGTATTACGTTTAATTGTTGAAAGATTACAGACAAACAATTTAACCTTTATTGGTTTAAATTTAGTTGAAGCAACACTTTTCTGTTAAGCCAATTTTAAATCCTGGTGAAGAACTACAAGCAATTGGACGTGTACATCGAATAGGGCAAACAAAGTGAGTAGAAATTTTATAATATTTCGTTTTTTTCCTTCGTTTTTGGAATATAAAAATTCAAACTGAAAATATTTTAAATTAATATTTAGGAAAACAACGATTCATTATTTCATTGATTGGGATATGAAGCAATTAACAGTCGATTTTTTTTTCAAAAGATGACATATTAGTATTATTTATATATTTATTTCTTTTTAAATAAAATATTTAATATTTTAAATATAAAGCAAATCATCTTATGGCGTATTCCAACTACTAATAATATTAAAATTAAGTAAAACTATTTGTTGTTGTGAATTTATTAAAAATCACAAAAATGTTAAAGTGTACATCTTAATTGGTAAGCATGATATCCACACATGACGAATAATGAAATATATCTTGCTTAGTTTCTGTTTGATGAGGACTGAATAATATTAGTGAAAATCTATGTTTTTCTGTTTATTTCTTCTTTTTCCTCTTAGCTGGTCTTAGCTAAACGAAAATAATGAATTAATTTATACTTTTTGTGTTAGGAACTTTATCTGGTGCATTCATTTCATTGTTCTATTTCTGTTGGAGTATTTATTTTTCTATTAAACTCAATCTTTCAATAAAAACTGTTTCTTTAATGTTGATTTATTATTTATAGTCTTAGGATGATGTTGTTTTTCCTTGACCCTAGCGGCTGAGCTAAAATTTTATATAATTTTCTCCACACCAAATATTAAACTAAATACATTTTTTAGTTTGTTATCAAGGTTTTTATTAAGCAACTTTTTCTTTCGAATCAACGTCCTAACTCCCTTCGTAAAATATAATTTTTATTTATATACTAATTTTTTTTTCGGCAAGGTTATCATTTGGTCTGCTCCTGGTGAATTTTTTCCTGGAGGTTGTTTTCATAACTTAAACTACTAATCAACTTGAGAATCGTTTGGTGCATTTAATGAAGCTAATTCTCTCTTCTTAATATGTAATAATATTTTTTATTTTAATTTCCATTCTTAAAAGTTCAGTTTGAAATGTTGCCTAAGTGTTAGGGTGAATAATAATCTAAATAAGTAAATATAAAAGTTTATTATTTGATTTAAAAAATATGCCAATTAAGGCTGAAGTGCCAAATAAGGATTTTTACCCAGTGTGCCGATCTATAGGCTAGCGTCATAAGTACAGAACTAATACTCGTGCGCAAAATTCGAGAGTTTATATACATATTATTCTAGCAGTTATTATTTCAAAATTTTATATTAAAGCATTTTGAATTTTTGATAACAATAAATTCAAACTGTAACAAATTTGCAATTGGATTTCTTCTCACGAAATTTATATATTTTTTTAATTTTAAATAACTAAATTCAATACAAATATACAATTCTACTACAAGATATACTTTTCTCTTTCTAAAAAGAATTTACGATAATAATATACATTAAATACTAAAAATCTATTGTGGGAAGTGGGTGGCCAATGCTATGTAAGTTAAGAATAATACCCAGGTGGTCCGAGAGACCGAAGAAGGTATGGCACTCAACATCCAAGCCAGGATTAAGAATGATGTCAAACCATTTCGGAAAAATAAAAAATAGATCCAAAAAGGATCCAGCCCTCGGGAAGGACGGCGTAGAGGGTACCACCAGCTTAATGTCTGACCAGACATCATCAGCTAACCATCTGGCAATGTATTTTCCATTAAAGTTGGTAGTTTTATCTCCCCATAGGGGGTCTCTTGCATTCAAATCTCCACCCCAAATATAAAAGTCAGCCTCCTTTGATACTGTTAGAAGTTGCTCGAGTTCTTCAATCATTCTAGGATCACATCTGCCTGGAAGGTAGATGGCCGTGAGTAATATTGATCGAGTTGATCCTCCAATGTTCACATATGCTTTAACGACAGTAGCAGAGAAGAACTGAGGGTTAAAAAACACCTCCCTAGACCACACAGAGTCTGAAATAACGATCGCAGTGCCTCTAAATGCGTCATTTCTGTAGGCTTTGAGATTATCAAGCCTTAAGCTGTGTTTAGATTTAAGACATGTCTCTGAGAGAAAAGTTGCGAAAGGGCGCCTCGAACGAATTATGTCCTGCAGTATGAGCTTACGCTCCATTGCAATGATGGAATTAACATTTAGTGCTAATATTTAAAAGTAGTTTGACATTACGGTGTGGTGGCCAAATCTCCAAAGGAGCCTATGAGTTCAATGATTAATGTCATTTTATCCTCCTTGGAGGTGCATTGATTTTATATCCCCTTGCCTTGGATCTCGCAGTAGCGAAATTACTAACCTTAGCAAATTTAGTATTCGGACATTGTGTCTGAAGATCAGCTAAGATTTCCTCCGGAGTTTCGTTGGAATTAATTCCTTTGGCTAATATGGAACTTTTCCTTTTATGTGAAAAACAGTAAGAGTGCGCCATTGCTTTCGATTCCCTGAGCCAACTCATACAGCGATCATGAAGCGCCGAACAGTTGACATTTATAGAGATTTTGTCTTTACCAATTATTTTAAGCCAAAACTTTTGTTCTGGGTCTGAAACAAGTTTCTTGAGTTTATTGCGGATAACCAGGGGGTCTACACCAGTGGTAATGATAGGTGGGCACCTTATATCAACCGGGCTGCAGGCCCTTGGACTTACAGGCGGAGTAGCTGCACTACCATTTAATGAATTTCTGCTGCGGATGTCTTCCGACAGATTGGAAGGTACCTGATCCAAAGTTACCTCTTCTAGCTCTTTAAAAGAATTTCTTCGACAATTGGCATAATCATGCTCAGAGGGATGTCGAACAGAGTAATGTGTGATAGGGCTATTTAAAAGTTTATCCGAAGCTACCTTAGCGAGCGTTTCGAAAGAGCTATTATTGTTTTCATGGGTAGACGGCTTCTAGAGAGAATTATATTTAGAGTTAGCTCTAGGGCGTAGGTTCACCCTAATATCTCTTGCTTTTCCTTGGCTCTTACCCTCAATTATATGTGAGAGGTTTCTGGGTTTATGCGCCTGTTGAACTTGTCTGTCTGGAGACTCCGAATTTGAGTCATCTGTGATGCCACCTACTTGTTTCACCTTAAGAAGCTATTTAGCTGATAATGAGGTAGAAGGGGTGACTTGACTCGCCTTTCCCTTAGATTTCTTGTCCATAGTTTAAATATGAGGTTGTATCTGTGCAAAGGTAAGCAGAGCAACCTATTAGAACCAGTAACAAAACGTTGAGTAGCAGTTGTGGATTATTGTGCTGTGATTATTGTGACGTTGTAATGGAGAAGAAAACTCTAAAAAATGAAGATGCAGGATCTTACACTGTCCAATTAAAAATAGAGAGAAGTTTGTCAGACACCTATAAGTAACTTGTTGATATATTTGTCATACGTAGACTTGCCAAACTAATAAACTAATTATAAAATAGAGAGGAAAACTCTAAAGAAGAAATGAAGATGCAGAATCTTACGCTGCCCAATTAAAATAGAGAGAAGTTTGTTGATTTGTTTGTCATATGTAGACCAGCCAAACTAATAAACTAAATTATAATATAATAACATAATATCATATCATATTGTATGATATTAAATTGATTCGAAATGCATTAATTTAATTCTAAATTACTTAAATTACTTACTGCTCAACTATATTAGAAGCAAATTCGACAAATTAATCTTGTATTAGGCCAATATCCTCGGTGTGGCTGTTCGATAATACCACTCAGGCTATAATAAATTTGCTAAGAGCTAAGAAATGAAAGAACAATAATAAAAATCTTAAACTAGTAAGTACAAGAATAAAACTAATTAAGCAAAAGTAATATTAAATAGTTAAAGTTCGAGATAATATCAAAATAGCAATATGAATTTTGCTTGAATACACCAAATGAAGGCTGCTAGACCGTTAAATACATCAATTTCGGTTAACTATTAAGTTGGTTGATAAATAGCCTCGATGAAATCACTTAGTTCTTATTTAAAACAGGAGGAAGCCCAATACCCAATACCACGTGGGATATTACCAAACAAATAAATTCGTATTTTCTTCAGAAATGAACAAATTACTCTTGAAGATCAAATATAGCTGAGATTACTAAGCAACACTATAGATATTGCAATTTGTAATTAAGTATCTGATTTAAGCATATATTAAGTCGCCATTATTGTTCTTATAGGAGGTCCCGTACTCAAGTTGATGATCCTAACCTAAAAAATTGCATTGTTTACATTATACACGTCCATTCATTCATTCATTCATAATATTTTATTTGAGTCTTTTATGTACAAAGTATTTACAATTTTTTATTTCTTACAATTTAAAACTACAGAGAATGTTTGGCCCGTTTTGAAGTGTTTAAGCCTACTCAAGTGATCACATATTCCCTTACTCACATATAAAGAGAAAGGAATTCTTAGAGTAATTTCTAATAGTGTTAATATAAACAGCTTGCTCCCGGCTGTCTGTATAATAATATACATTAAATACTAAAAATCAGCGTTGTGCGGCGTAATCTTCTTCATGTAGACTACGCCATTGTTTACGCGTCAACAATTTGATGTAGACAATAATTTATTGTTTACATTGTCTACGCGTAGACAATGAAAATGAATTTTGGGTGTAATATACTAAAAATAATGGTATTGTAGGTATAATAAGTTTATATTTCACTACTATTTTTAATTTAATTTTGAATTTACAAGTATTGTTATTTATTTAACAATTGACACGCCAGTGCAGCCTCACACTGGAATATAGGCTTGGTCCCGTGTCAAATAAAATACATTGTTTTTATTACTAAAAAATATAACTTACTGACTATTGTACGTAATATGTCAAGCAAGTAAATTCTCAAAGCCTGCTAGACATATTACGTACCTTTTAAAAACTACTGCGTTTTATATAATTTATGAAATAAAATAACTTCCGCCACATTACTCCCCCACCAGTTAGATCAAAGATCAAAGATCAAAGATCTGAGTAACTACACCGGAACTTGTTCTTCAGTCGGGCTCCCTTAAATAGGGATTTTACCCGAACTTCGGGGTCACCAATTGTGGCAATTAATATCGCTTATAATTATAAAATTATTTTGATTCGTTATTTATATCATTTATAAGATTTTAATTAATTTTTTAACACATAAAATTTCTTTAATTTTAATTTATAATATTTTTAATTAAATTTAACACAAACTATTTTATTCACAAGATTCCATTAATTAAACTTAATATATTTTAAAATATCATTAACTTAAATAAATTGCTAACTGCAAAACTAACAACAACTGATTTCCTATTTGTAATATGTCAAGCAAGTAAATAATCAAGGCTTGCTTGACATAATACAATAACTTAAAACTACTACGTTTTGTTTTGCGTTATTGGTGAAAACAAATAATTTCAATGTCGCCACATTACTCCCCCACCAGATGGATCAAAGATCCAACGAAACACAAGGAAAGGATGAAATTATTGTTTGGAAAAATAAAAAAAAAAAATTGGTACCCGCCTGTCATCTTTCTTTATAAGGATGAAAAAGGTGGAGACTAAGGAGCATTGGTTCATTTTTAACTGAGCAGGAAATTGAAATTCCATTTTAGCAGCCAAAAGCTAATGACCCAATGTGGTAAAACTGCAGTAAGTCGCAGCTGTTTGTAAGGAGTAAATTTGGTTAAACTGCAGTGAGTCGCAGCTATTTGTAAAGAGCAAATTTGGTTAAACTGCAGTGAGTCGCAGCTATTTGTAAAGAGCAAATTTGGTTAAACTGCAGTGAGTCGCAGCTAATTGAATGAGTGGAAATACTGCAGTGAGTCGCAGTTAATTGAAGGAGGTGATTTAATAGTGACAGCAGAAATATAATGGAATCGCCACAAGCGGAAGTGTTCATATTAAATGAAAAACAAAACGTTCACAAGATTAAAATAATACTAAAATAAACGAAAAATAATAATAATTAATCAATATTAATTTTTAACACGCTCAGAGCAGCCTCACCCTGAGAAAAAGAAAGGCTTTGTCCCGTGTTAAGTTAATACAATATAAGTTACTTTAATATAAGAGTAGACTTAAATTGGATGATTCTAAAAATTCTTGAAATCTTGACAATAAAATCTTGGAAATCTTGAGATTCTTGAAATAGTTGGAATCTTCAAGTTCTCTTGAATTCATAACGAATTGTCGTCTTGATCGTCTTGATTGCATCAGTTGTGGTTGCTGTTGCGTTTGCTGTTGCTGTCGTTCGTTTTTCTTTAAATTGATTTCTGCGTTTTTCTTTTTTTTAAAAGTTTTTTTGTTGCGTGTTCCTTTTTAATATCGGGGTCACCAATATGTGGCAATTAATATCGCTTATAATTATAAAATTATTTTGATTCGTTATTTATATCATTTATAAGATTTTAATTAATTTTTTAACACATAAAATTTCTTTAATTTTAATTTATAATATTTTTAATTAAATTTAACACAAACTATTTTATTCACAAGATTCCATTAATTAAACTTAATATATTTTAAAATATCATTAACTTAAATAAATTGCTAACTGCAAAACTAACAACAACTGATTTCCTATTTGTAATATGTCAAGCAAGTAAATAATCAAGGCTTGCTTGACATAATACAATAACTTAAAACTACTACGTTTTGTTTTGCGTTATTGGTGAAAACAAATAATTTCAATGTCGCCACAGTATTAATAAAGTTAATTTATTGAAATTTTTTCTAATGGCTTAGTTTTTTTTATAATAATTTCTTGCATCAAAATTGTTTTTTAGTAATTTAAATAAAAATGATAAACATTGACTGAACTAAATTTGTTGAATTAAAAAACACATTTATTTGACATTTCAAGTTGATGATCCTAATCTAAAAAATTGCATTGTTTACATTATACACGTCCATTCATTCATTTATTCATAATATTTTATTTGAGCCTACTCAAGTGATCACATATTCCCTTACTCACATATAAAGAGAAAGGAATTCTTAGAGTAATTTCTAATAGTGTTAATATAAACAGTTTGCTCCCGGCTGTCAGTGTATATATAAAATTATTTACAAGGAACCATCATTTTCGGATGCGCGCTTTGGGCTCAGTTGTCTATGGCGTTGTGTTGGGGACCCCTTAGATAGTAACCCTGTACATTTACTTTTTCCCCATGGCATACAAAAGTTTTTTGTAAATTGTAATATTCGATTTTGGGGCTAAAAATCGCTAAAACCTCATATTGTCTTTATAAAAACTCAATTATTTGGTATTGTTTCGTTTGTTAACATTATCCAATATTATCGTTAGAAGCCAACACCAATCAGTTGGCACATATGCTAAAATAAAAATGTCGCACAACAGTAAAAAATGGATGAGAATAGCCAAAAACCAAGAAAAATTGCTAAAATTCGAGTTTTTCGATTTTTTTCTCAATTAAACCATATTATTATTCTTATACTCACATACTTATCTCTTCGTACACTCTATACGATCTATTCAGATATCAAAAACAATAATTGAAGTCGTGAAAAAAGAGAAAAAGTCGAAAATAATAGTTGAAAATCGATTTAAAATCGTATTTATTCATACATTTAATGGCATATTTTGGCAGTTTTTTTTTCATTATTTAATTAAAATTCATTTAACAACGATGTTCCATTGCATCTTTAAAACAAAAATGAATTGCACAATGGGCGCATCTTAAAAAACAAAAATTTGGGCAGTTTTCTGCTTCGCATTTAACATATCCCTTAAAACCGAGACAATACTGTACTGGTGTTTGGAACTCCGCTGGATGTTGTTTAGTAAAACCAGCGCGAAACCACGAATACTTGAGAAATTCGGAAAATTTTGGGGCTTTGCATTGGAACCAAACCATGTCAAGAATGTCAAGCAAATTATTTCGTTTCGCTAGAACAAAATCGTTGTGTTGCCAGCGAACTTTAATACAAATTCTGCGAATAAAGTTTTTGAATGGTCGGTTGAAATAAACGTCTGCTGGTTGGAGAGCACTTGTCGATCCAGGCGGCAGTTGAACAATATTTAACTTTTTTTCTGCAATTCGTGGCATTTGCATCATCTGTTTATATCCTGTCCATGAATCGATGATCAAAACGCTATCATCTTCAACAATATTAAGAAAAACTTCGCCCATCCATTGTTTCGCTATTTCACTCCCCATCAAACCTGATTTGCTCCAGTATACGTGGAGATTCTGGTAATGTGCAATATCTTCTTTAAATTTTTTTGGCACACCACTTGGTTCGTACAAAATGACGGGAAGCTTAGGAGCTAATCTTCCGGATGCATTCATTTGCACGTGAATAGTATAGCTATGGGTAGTGGCATTTACTCGTTGAACGGTTCGAATAACTTTCTTTGTGCCTCGAAGTGTCAATGTACGGCCTGGTGGTATTTCGAGCTGTAGCCCCATTTGGTCCGCATTCCAGATCTTAAGTAGACATATTATTTGAAAATTTGAATATCTTCCATAAGAAATTATTAAATACTTTTAAATACCTTATTCAGATTGTATTCCATTATAGCCGGTATTTGTTCTATCTTGAAATCGGTCTTTAAGGTTTCACGTTTTCTTTCTTCCACGGCCGGTTTACAAACAGAAACTTTGTCGACGTGGCGATCAACCAAATTGTGTCGCTTCTTAAAGTAATACGTCCAGCCATCACTAGCCTGTGAAGGAAGAAAAAATTATTCAAAGCGAAATCTAATAAAGGCATTTTTGTATTTGTAATTGTTTATGTACCTTAAAAGTGTGTAAACCTCTTTCTTTGGCTTTAATCATCGCAATTTGCTGTACGTCAGCATCATGTAGAACAACACCTTCTTTGTCCAAGGAATATACTTCCTCCCACACATCATCCTTCAATCGTTTATATTCAATTCGGTTGCTCAAAGATCCTCGTTCGATGTAGTGGCGCATTCTTAAATATTACGATAAAACCATATTGAAAGAACATTCGAATGAAATGTTTTTAATATTTAAGTTATTTATAAACAAAGGAAAATTTACCGGGAAAGTTGGGCACGGCCATAATTGCTTGGCGAAATTTTCGTGTAATGATGATGAATGGTTCCCAATGACCATTTATGAAAATCGCGTTTCGAGACAATTTCGAACATTTTATCGAGATCGTAATCTATTGCTTTACCATAAGTATCAAAATGGTCACTTGAATATTCAGGTTCTGATTCATCTTCTTCGAGATCTTTGTCGGAATCACACTCTATTCCGACGTACTCACTCATTTGAACCTTATCATGTTCTTTACGGAGCAAACCTAATAAAAAAATCACGAAATCTGATGTAATTAATATTCTATTTATTTGAACAAATGCATATAAGAAAACTTACTTTCGACTCGTCCATAAATGCGTTTTTCATCCGAAACTTTGGCACTCATTCTGAACTCTTTTAACTTTTCCAATAACATTGTGATATTTTTTTCATGCAATGAGCTATTACAATGACTTGTTGAAGATGATGCTTCAGCCATTATAACTGGTTATTTAAGAATTTTTAAATCAATGTATCACAAATTATCTATTCACTTTTAACTTTATCTTTTTTCCCACCTTTTCACTTTTACTTCTTTACTTCACTTTTCTTTAATTTTGTAATGTTTTTATTGTGGTTACTTCTAAACTTTAAACTGACGCAAGAACTCAAACATGCTATTCGATTTTTCTTAAGGGCACTAGAATATTCTGCAAAACACGACATGTCTCGACATGTTTTTGTTTTTTTTCGCCCATTGTGCAATTCATTTTTGTTTTAAAGATGCAATGGAACATCGTTGTTAAATAAATTTTAATTAAATAATGAAAAAAAAACTTCAATATGCCATTAAATGTATGAATAAATACGATTTTAAATCGATTTTCAACTATTATTTTCGACTTTTTCTCTTTTTTCACGACTTCAATTATTGTTTTTGATATCTGAATAGATCGTATAGAGTGTACGAAGAGATAAGTATGTGAGTATAAGAATAATAATATGGTTTAATTGAGAAAAAAATCGAAAAACTCGAATTTTAGCAATTTTTCTTGGTTTTTGGCTATTCTCATCCATTTTTTACTGTTGTGCGACATTTTTATTTTAGCATATGTGCCAACTGATTGGTGTTGGCTTCTAACGATAATATTGGATAATGTTAACAAACGAAACAATACCAAATAATTGAGTTTTTATAAAGACAATATGAGGTTTTAGCGATTTTTAGCCCCAAAATCGAATATTACAATTTACAAAAAACTTTTGTATGCCATGGGGAAAAAGTAAATGTACAGGGTTACTATCTAAGGGGTCCCCAACACAACGCCATAGACAACTGAGCCCAAAGCGCGCATCCGAAAATGATGGTTCCTTGTTAGTTAATCAGAGTTGTCTACAATTACAGACTTAAAAACTATGAGTTATATACATATTTTCTTAGCATTCTATATTTTTTTTTTTTATTTTTGGTTTATTATTGTAATATTTATTTTAATCACTTAAAAGTCTAATAGGAAAATCTCTAATTTCTAAAGCCCTGATTTAGTAACTGAAACTACGTTTTCCGTCGCTCTTATCATGTCTACAATTAAAAACTTAAAACTAAAAAGCTATATACATGTTTTCTTAGCATTCCAATTCTAGTAATCTTTTTTTTTTTTCCTTAATTTATTTTGTTATGAAAACACTTATGAGACTAATAGGAACATCTCAAAATTCAAAAGCCCCGATTTAGTAACTAAAACAGTATTTGTCATCGATCTTATCATGTCTAAAATTAAAAGTTTAAACTGTAAGCTACTATACAAGTATATACATGTTTTCTTATCATTCCATTTCTAGTAATTTTATTTATTTTTATTTTTATTTATTTATTTATTTTTTTTTTTTCCCTAAACTATAATCGAATTTCTGAAAGTACATTATAAAGCATAAGTCCAATTAAGATTAACACAGTTAACTTAGGGTCTACCCTTACTAACTTCTCATTAAGAGAGAGTGAATGGAGAGATGCCAAGCTGCGTAGCTACCACCAACGGAAAGCTAAAAATTATTAAGGCAAAATGAACCCTTCGATATTGCTCAACCCAACCAAATATACCAATTGCTATATTAACCTATTTAATAGTCAACATATAAAGGTTAGCGCTCCTTGATATTAAAAAGTACCCTTTATTCTATAAGGGACGATGTCAAGTATAAAGCTGAGTCAATAGCTTAACCAGAGGGATTAAATTTTCAATGCTGAAAGTGTAGAGAGATTTCTTGTAGCATCTCGTCCACCTTGTAAATTGGACACATCCGCTAGGACATTAGTAGTTTCAAATAATATATCGTAATTGGTTTCCTGTTTTCGACTACTTTTAATTTCGTTTTGTGTATACCTACAAATTAACAAGATTTTTTTATTGCTAAATAACTACATCTTAAATATATACAAACCTATCTTCAGCCTCTGTATCAGTAAATGAGGCATAAAGCCTTTCGATTCGCTTTCCTTCTAAATATGTTGAAGCTGTAGCTTTAACTACACACTTGATTCTTGACCAGCTTGGATCCGGAACAGATTTCTCGTCTCTTAATAATCTATTTAATTCTTTTTTCCCTAAATTTCCAGGCCAGAATAATATTGAATTCACCTCCCATTGGTTGGGAACAACACAATAGTTTTTTCCACCACTTTCAACCGATTCCACGATTTTAAACATGTTAAATTTAAAACTTATAAATTTATTATTATTATGAAGTAAAAAACTATAATTGAATAAAAATAAACGCTAATTTCACAAATCCCAGCATACAATTAAATATGTTTATATGCTTACTTTTTAATGAAATCAATGCTACTAACTTCACTTCAATAACGTATGTTCACATGTCAATAAGGTATGTTCGCATATCAAAATGATAAAGCCTGTACAATTTCACAAGATAGCTACTATTTTTCATGGAAGAATTTGAATGAAAATAAATTGCCAACCAACCAAATGTGTACCAAATGTGTACCTTACGACTTTTTTTTAACTAAGCGAGGTATATTAGTTAATTGCTTTCAGCATTGGCGATAAAAAAATTTTTAACCAAAAAATATGAAATTTTATTAAACATTAAGATAATTTGTATTTTTTTTTAATAAGAAAGGTATTATTTGACAAAGTATGCTTAATTATTTACATTTATAAGAGTTTCAAAGATGTTTATTGGTTTTTACATTTTTTATTATTTTAACAAGATCTATAATTATCGCAAAATCCCAGGGCGCAAGAATTTTACGTAAGCAAAATCTTTACTTTCACAATAAATTTAATTTGGCATATAAATTTAGTGCTATTCGGTAAATTTATGCTTCATAAAATATCAAAAAGAAATTATTTCCATCTTCATTATGTCAAAAAATATTTTTTATCTACATAAGTACTATATAGAATGCACACATATAAGAAAAATTATACTTGTAAGTCAGGTTTCGACACATATTTTACCATTTTGTTATCACTTTGTGTGGACTTGACACACATTTTAGTCGCAACTTCCACTTTGTTACCACTTTGTGTGCACTTGACGCATTTTAGTCGCAATTACCACTTTGCGACCACTTTGTGTGCACTTGACACATTTGGGACTTTGTGTTGCACCAATGTCGAAACATAGAGGTAACTACGACGTCATGGCGACGTAACTCTGTGTCATATTTGAAACATTTTTAGACACGGCGACGTTGCTGCGACTAAAATGTGTCAACTATTTCTACTTGGGATTATACACGTCATTGTCGACATTGTTGCCATTGTCTACGCCAAATTTAATTATCTACGCATTGTTTACACTGAAAGTCTACGCGTAGAGGAAAAACAGTGCTAAAAATATATATTCTTATTTTTTTTCGTTTGGTTAACAATAATTTCACAAAAAAATCATAAAAATTTACAATAATTAATTTTAAAATTTTTAATTAATACAAAAAGAGGAATTTAATAATAAGTTATAAGTCAAATATAATATTATAATTCAAAAGTTAAATTACTTACCTCATTCAATAATTGATTTGGCTGTATTTGCCGCCAATTAACAGGCAGTGGGGGCTTTGCGATTTCAATTGCGATGGTATTTTCCATATCTATTTGATTTTCCATTTTAAATAAAATTTTACAATTTTAAAGTAATGTACTAGTCCATTCTTTACGAAGTACGCGTCTTAAATGAAAGAAAACGGGGGAAAGTAATTTCCATTAAACTTCGATAAGGGGATAGGCCGATTTAATAAATAATGACACAGTGTGGCCAATAGCTTGTTGTTGTGATTTAAGGGAAAAAATAATAATAAAAATGAAGCATTGCAAGGGATTAACACCCAAACAAAAATAGTGTACAGTGTGCGAAAAAGTTCACACACATAAGAAGGTTGAGTGTCCGCAATCATATCCTACCCATCGCAAGAAGCTATCAATGAAATATCAAAATGAAGAAGCATCGGTGTATATTTCCAAATGATCTGCAAATTTGGTGTTTTTTGAATTCTCGAAAGTACATTTTGTATGCCAGTTTGGATGTTTTATCTTTAGGAAATCTGCTTACGAATGTGTCTATTGTACCCGAAATTGTTCGCCATGGGGGATTTGTGCTCGTAAGTATATAAGTAAGTATATTTTATAAGTTTTGTAGCAGATATCGCAAACAAAACGACTTGCGTTTTGAAGAAGAAGCAGCTTCAGTATGAGGACTCATCGGTGGCAATAAACTATAAAATATTAAACTAAAATTGAGTAAATTTTTATTTATCGTATACTTATTTATCAGAATTAGTAACAACAAAAGAAAACATGTCCAGGGGGCTGTTTTCTTTTGTCTCTGAAGACAGTGTCAAATCGGAGAAAGTAGCAGTTTCAGTATGAGGACTCATCGGTGGTAATAAACTATAAAATAGGCAAATTGACTGACAAAATATCTTTTTATATAATATAACAATATTATTAATAAAACAAAAGAAAGAGTGATTAAAGCGCTCTTGAGGCGAAAATTATTTCTTCTTTATTTAAATTTGTTGAGCCTCCATTGTTTTGGGCAATGATGATTTCTTCTTTAGTTGGGCTTGCTCGCATTGTAGTTGTTTAGGTTGATTTATTTGGTTATTTTTATTTTTACCTTGCGCAATTGGTATAATCTTGTGAAGTTCAGCTATATTTTGGCGTAATTTCACGGCTTTTCCTCCACGTTGACCTCTTTTCTTTTTATTTACTTGTGCTATAGGTGTTTGTACCTGCTTTGTTTTGCGTTGTTTCTGTCTTCGCTTGTATTGCTCGTTAGAGGTTTTGGACCGGCGCTTGGATTTAGTCTAATTGTCTCTTCCAAAGGTATTGGTATCTGTATGCCTATTTTATCTTCCTCTGTTAAAAGGTGAAAAGGTTTCTGACCAGTTGAAACAGTTTTATCAGTTATTGATTTCTTTTGTAATCGTGGATCAAGTATATCCTCAGGAACAGGATTATTTTTTATTATCTTAGAATAATCTGGCCTCACTATGTCGACTTCATATAATTTGTATGGTGGCAGGGTCGCCATGTAATGATTGGGCTTAAATAAGTTTAAATTTTAACTAACACTGTTATTGCTTAATATTAATTTATTCTTTTGAAAATACAATTTAAAACTAAATTTATATTTTATAAAACTTAATTTTAGTATAAAAAAGAAAACTTAAGGAATACAAAGATTCATACAATATCCTTAATCTATCAATACATTATTCCCACAAAAATAAAATTTAATTCTAAGTTATTTCAAAAAGCCTTAACAAAATTATTCTAAGTCAAATATTCTTTATTATTTTTAAGTTAAAATATTCAAAGGATCTTTTTCTTATAATTAAGTGCAAGCGCTAAAAAATCTGAATGGCGCAAGCGCCGCAATGAAGGGTAAACTGGGAATGAATCTCTACGCCAAGATCTCCTGTATTTATATCACAATCTGGATAAGGAGATCGCATGAGATTTCTTAGTCTTCCCACGATCAATATTCAACATATCATATTGCACCAGATAAGAATATATCTGTGCATATGATTAAAAAATAAATGTGCAATATTTCATCGCACAGTGAAATAAAAATGATAAGCACATGAGTGCAATATCATATTTCACATGCACATATCCGTGCATTCGATTTTTGTTTTGGCCATGCAGCCGAAATATTATGCATTTGAATATTCTTATCTGCATGGTATCGAATTTCATGGCAGATAAGAATTGATGTATTTTACTCGCGTGATACTAAGTATCAGAAATATTTCTAACGGAACTCTGAATTTTATGAAAATTTAGAAAAATGAAATTTAAAAGGTATATTACAATGATGTCCACTTACCAAATTTCATTGATGGTATATACTTCTTCGCTGATTCTATAAATTGGTTTGGTATGCCTTTGCCGTTATTCTTCACAGATATTATTTTTTTTTCAATATCTATATAAACTTCAATGCGGCTCATATTTTCATCTCTTTGCTTATTGCCAAAGGCGTTCAGTAGTACTTAATCGAAAAAAAGCAGGCACGTACTAGATCTCCCTTTGCACTATACTGCTTGTTTTTGTATCAAGGACCCACATTAGCTCTTTAACATGTTTTGTGGGTCCAATGTAACTCTTCGGATTCCTCAAAATTTTCTCATTTAAACTTATACTTTCCATTATGATAAATAATTAATTAATTAATCTTATTAATGAATTAAATTCTAAATAAATCTTATAAATTATATGAAAAATGATTAATTGTTATTAAAGTTGATATTAAAATGATTATGATTTTAGAAAATAGTATATGCTATACTATATACTACTATTATACTATATAATACTATTATACTATATAATACTATTATGAAATTACCAATAATAATTATTTTATTAATAAGAAATCGCTTAGCTTTAGTCTTGATGCACCACTGCTCCACTGATGCAGTTTTATTATTAGCGTTCAAAAATGCACTTTTTGACACCTTTTACTATTATATAACTTTATATTATATTATTTAATATTATTTTTATTTATAATATCTAAACTATATAATACTATTATGAAATTATCAATAATAATTATTTTATTAATAAGAAATCGCTTAGCTTTAGCCTTGATGCACCACTGCTCCACTGATGCAGTTTTATTATTGCTTATTTTTATAAACTTAAATATTGGGGCGTTTGGCGAGAAGTTTGAGGAGAGAATTTGTTTTAGGTCTTTGGGTAGATCGGCAGCTTTCCTTTCAGCCTCATAGTATGGGCAGTGGAGTAAAATGTGTTCTATGGACTCTGGATTTCTTTTCTCTTGGCATTGCCAAGCGCTGGGTGAAGGTGTTATGGTGTTTTTAACCTCTTAACTGTTCAGTTATTTAGATGTTTTGAGTACCCAAATTGTTCATTTTTTTTTATTACAGAAATCAAATATTTAGTACAGAATAAAATATAATTAGCAGTTAAAAATTGATATTTTTTATTATATGCATAAAGAAAATTATAAATTAATTTAATTAATAAAAATGAATAAATAAAAATGAGTGCCCATTAGTAGTTCAGTTTTGTGTGGTATAACTGGAAACACTTTTCCAAGCACAAACCAACTCCACAACAGCACACCAGAACCGTGTTTCCTTTCTTATCTTTTTCCCTTTTTCATCCTTTTTGGAACAACAAACTTTGCACTGCTTTGTAGGCTCACGCTTTGCAGGAGTAGGAGGAATATGAGAAATAAAATGTCGTTCAGTAAGACGGGCAGGGTTATCTACTGTAGATGGTCTGCCAAGATTCTTTTGTCCAGAAGCTGCATCATCATATTTATGGAAAAGCTCTTCTACAAGTTGGATTCGAAATTCTAAAAATGTAATTCGTTTCCTAACTATATTTTTATACAGCAAAAATGAGTTCCAGAGTACTTTGTCTAATAAATGTAAAAATATCTTTTTATAGTATTTTTTCTGACGTTTTCGGATTGTCGGATGAAAGGATATTTCCTGATCACAGCGATCTACACCACCCATAGTTAGATTGTAGTCAAAAACAATCTTTGGCTTGAATATATCTTCATTTTTTTTATTTTTGAGGCTGATCATGGAAGTATCATGAATACTGCTCATCAAACACACATCCTTCTTATCTTTCCACCTTATAGCCGAAATCTTACCTCTTTGAAAAGCTATGATTTGTCCTTTTTGTAATTTTCTTTTAGCGAATTCCGTTGGTAAATCTCGCCTGTTTTTTCTTACTGTGCAATAAATGTCTGTTTTTTGGGCTATAAGTAAATCTGCAAGCTCAGGTGACATGTAATAGTTATCTACAGTCACACAATAACCATTTCCAAGAAAGCGGTTCATTAGGTGCATGACGACTTTTGTGGAAAGCCCATAATTTTTATACAATGCATTGAAGACAGTACTATTTCCTGTATAGATAACAAAGTCACAAATATACCCTGTTTCAGCCTCACAAAGCATAAAAAATTTGATTCCAAATCGTGCGCGTTTGCTTGGAATATATTGTTTCCAAGATAACCTTCCTTTATAAGGCATCAAGCTTTCATCTACAGAAACATTTCTTTCCGGTATGTAAAAGTTGCAAAACTTCTGCCGTAAATTTTCTATTACATTATACAGCTTCCAAAGTTTTGGGTTTGGAAAATCTTCTTGTTTTTCAGCTTCATTATTGCAAAAATGTAAATATCGAAAAAGCAAAATAAAACGATTTACGGGCATAATTTTTGAGTAAACTGGAGTGTGTAAAACCCTTCGTTGAGACCAGTACATAGCCTGATTTGGTTTCTGCACAATACCCTGAAGAAATATTACCCCAAAGAATAGCTTCATTTCTCTGTCATTTGTAGGGATCCATTTTTTACTGCGGGAGAACCTTAATATCTTTTCCCGATTTGCTCTTCTTTCTTGTTCTGCATAGTTGTTCGTTTCTTTTACAATTATATTCATTAGATTTGAATCAAGAAATAGTTCAAATATGTCTACAGGAGTGTAGTTTTTATTTTCAGAAAACGTTACACCCGGAGTACCTGTAAAATGGAACCGAGGAGGCGCTGATTGACCAGAAGCAGTTATTTCACACCAGTCTCTTGCATTTTCCATTTCATCATCACCGCTATCTTCTGGCTCACTGCTACACTCAAAATCACTCTCCTCAGTTTCACTTCCGTCACTAGTATTTATGCTTTCAAAATTATCTTCGCTTGAAGAATCTAACTCATTTATACAACGTTTACGGGACGTCATTTTGCAACAAAAAAAATACCGCCCACTTTGATTTTGAAATCTCACATTTGAAACCTGCATCTATTCTGCCATCTATTGTATTGAGCGCAAATAAACCCCTCCCGAGATATACTCGGGCGTGACATTTTGGAACACCAGTGCTGTGCCCGAGTTTACCTCGGGCATGACAGTTAAAAGGTTAAGGGTCTTTGTGGCTTTTTCCTTTATACTTGGTGTAAGGTTGATCGTGTAAAGCCCCTTGGTTGGGCGTTTCGATGCGCAGGTACTACATTTTGCAGCTCGAGGAAATGTGTTTATTGCCATCATTTCTGTAGGATGTGAGTTGCGTTGTTGTGGTTCACCTGTGTAGGGAAAAGATAGAAAAGAGTGACATATTTTTGAGCTCGATGGGTAGCGGTTTAGAGAGATCGATTTGACTATTCCTATTGAGGAAGCGTTGTGTGGGGTTTCTTGGAAATTTTCTCTTAGTTGTTTGAAGACTTCTATCATATTTATGGTGGAGCTAGTTTGATTTAAATTATGGGTAGATGCGGCAGTTTCTATTTGGGGGAGGGTGCCATTTCTGTTGTTGCGTTTGTATTCTCTCTCTGGTGGGTGGATATGGCAAAGGCAGTTTCTGTTTTTTAGGAACGTTGTGAATGTGGTTTGTATGGCTAATTTGTGTGTTGTTAGTTGGTTTAATGGTGTAAAAGTTTTGGTTTTGTTTTCTGATATTGTTACGCGGCGGTTGATCTAAGAGATTTTGAATAAATTTTTTTTGAATAATTTTATTAATAAAAATGTACCTCAACAATACTCGAATCTTGGTTAGAATAATCTACATCCATTTTGTTATTATTTAGGCAGTATACGTACAAAATGATTAACAAAATATATTTCACAAGCTGATTGGTTGTATTTGTAAACTATTCTTCACTATAAAAAAATGTATTTAATTTAGAAATTTGAAACAAAAAATATAAGTGAACAATTTTATTTTAACGATTACCACAATAACCACAATTAACGAAATAACAGACTGCGTATGACTGATTCTGCTGCTGGATTGCGAAAAAATATTTTGAAAATAAATTTGCAAGGTTTTAAAAATAATAGGTTGTATTTGTAAACTATTCTTCACTATAAAAAAATGTATTTAATTTAGAAATTTGAAACAAAAAATATAAGTGAACAATTTTATTTTAACGAAATAACAGACTGCGTATGACTGACTCTGCTGCTGGATTGCGAAAAAATATTTTGAAAATAAATTTGCAAGGTTTTAAAAATAATAGGTTGTATTTGTAAACTATTCTTCACTATAAAAAAATGTATTTAATTTAGAAATTTGGAACAAAAAATATAAGTGAACAATTTTATTTTAACGATTACCACAATAACCACAATTAACGAAATAACAGACTGCGTATGACTGACTCTGCTGCTGGATTGCGAAAAAATATTTTGAAAATAAATTTACAAGGTTTTAAAAATAATAGGTTGTATTTGTAAACTATTCTTCACTATAAAAAAATGTATTTAATTTAGAAATTTGGAACAAAAAATATAAGTGAACAATTTTATTTTAACGATTACCACAATAACCACAATTAACGAAATAACAGACTGCGTATGACTGACTCTGCTGCTGGATTGCGAAAAAATATTTTGAAAATAAATTTGCAAGGTTTTAAAAATAATAGGTTGTATTTGTAAACTATTCTTCACTATAAAAAAATGTATTTAATTTAGAAATTTGAAACAAAAAATATAAGTGAACAATTTTATTTTAACGATTACCACAATAACCACAATTAACGAAATAACAGACTGCGTATGACTGACTCTGCTGCTGGATTGCGAAAAAATATTTTGAAAATAAATTTGCAAGGTTTTAAAAATAATAGGTTGTATTTGTAAACTATTCTTCACTATAAAAAAATGTATTTAATTTAGAAATTTGGAACAAAAAATATAAGTGAACAATTTTATTTTAACGATTACCACAATAACCACAATTAACGAAATAACAGACTGCGTATGACTGACTCTGCTGCTGGATTGCGAAAAAATATTTTGAAAATAAATTTGCAAGGTTTTAAAAATAATAGGTTGTATTTGTAAACTATTCTTCACTATAAAAAAATGTATTTAATTTAGAAATTTGAAACAAAAAATATAAGTGAACAATTTTATTTTAACGATTACCACAATAACCACAATTAACGAAATAACAGACTGCGTATGACTGACTCTGCTGCTGGATTGCGAAAAAATATTTTGAAAATAAATTTGCAAGGTTTTAAAAATAATAGGTTGTATTTGTAAACTATTCTTCACTATAAAAAAATGTATTTAATTTAGAAATTTGGAACAAAAAATATAAGTGAACAATTTTATTTTAACGATTACCACAATAACCACAATTAACGAAATAACAGACTGCGTATGACTGACTCTGCTGCTGGATTGCGAAAAAATATTTTGAAAATAAATTTGCAAGGTTTTAAAAATAATAGGTTGTATTTGTAAACTATTCTTCACTATAAAAAAATGTATTTAATTTAGAAATTTGGAACAAAAAATATAAGTGAACAATTTTATTTTAACGATTACCACAATAACCACAATTAACGAAATAACAGACTGCGTATGACTGACTCTGCTGCTGGATTGCGAAAAAATATTTTGAAAATAAATTTGCAAGGTTTTAAAAATAATAGGTTGTATTTGTAAACTATTCTTCACTATAAAAAAATGTATTTAATTCAGAAATTTGAAACAAAAAATATAAGTGAACAATTTTATTTTAACGATTACCACAATAACCACAATTAACGAAATAACAGACTGCGTATGACTGATTCTGCTGCTGGATTGCGAAAAAATATTTTGAAAATAAATTTGCAAGGTTTTAAAAATAATAGGTTGTATTTGTAAACTATTCTTCACTATAAAAAAATGTATTTAATTTAGAAATTTGAAACAAAAAATATAAGTGAACAATTTTATTTTAACGATTACCACAATAACCACAATTAACGAAATAACAGACTGCGTATGACTGACTCTGCTGCTGGATTGCGAAAAAATATTTTGAAAATAAATTTGCAAGGTTTTAAAAATAATAGGTTGTATTTGTAAACTATTCTTCACTATAAAAAAATGTATTTAATTTAGAAATTTGAAACAAAAAATATAAGTGAACAATTTTATTTTAACGATTACCACAATAACCACAATTAACGAAATAACAGACTGCGTATGACTGACTCTGCTGCTGGATTGCGAAAAAATATTTTGAAAATAAATTTGCAAGGTTTTAAAAATAATAGACCCAAGGAACTATACTTAAATATCATTAAAACGGTACAGCATATATAAAAAATATTTAGACAAGAGTTTCTGATAATGAATAACAAATATTAAATACATGTCTTGCGGAAATAAACAAGATGAATGTAGAAATTCCTTTCAACAAATATATACAACCAGCCTAATCATCACTGTTCTTTAAACTATTGACGCATAAGTTTATTGTATTTAAACAATAACTATAAAAAAAATTCTAATAACCACCTAAACCAAGCAAACTTATCTTAACTAAACACTTCCCGAAAATTATCAATTAATTACACTAGTCTACAAAAAAACACTTTTTTTTTGTAACATGAAAACTTTTAACTAATTATGCTTAGAACAAGGTTAAGGATAATAGAATTGATATTAGAATATTTGATACACGAATAGTTTTGTTGAAATATGTGTTTGTTTGTTTTTTTAAAAAATACAGATTTTAACGACAATATGAAGCTAATAAATAGTATTACAGTATTTATTTAAATGCTATCTTAAGATTTTCTTCTGTATTTTGCTTCTAGTGTGTCCCGTTGTAATGTCCAACAGTAATCCGCCAGCATGCGTGGACTCAACTTCCCCTGATATCGTTTTTCCATTGTAGAAATTTCCTGATGGAACCTCTCACCATGTTCATCGCTGACGGAACCCAAATTTTCAGGAAAGAAGTCCAAATGTGAATGTAGGAAGTGTATTTTCAAAGACATGTTGCAGCCTAAATTCTTATAAGCTATTAAAAGTTCTTCAACAATACTTTCATAGTCATTTGATCGGTGATTCCCAAGAAAATTTGAAGTTACTTTTATAAAAGACTCCCAAGCTAATTTTTCCAGATTATTAAGTTTTTCTTTAAATATATCGTCTTTTATCAATTTTCTTATTTGAGGGCCTATAAAAATGCCTTCTTTAATCTTCGCGTCACTCATTTTAGGAAATTTTTCTTTTAAATATGAAAATCCAACACCAGCTCGATCCATTGCTTTCACGAAGTTTTTCATAAGGCCTAATTTTATATGTAAAGGTGGTAAAAAGACATCATTAGGCTGTACTAATGGAGTATTTTTAATATTTTTTTGTCCTGGGGTAAGAGATTCTCTTATTGGCCAGTCTCTTTTAACATAATGATTTTTGTGGTCTCTGCTGTCCCATTCACAAATAAAACAACAGAATTTTGTATATCCTGTTTGCAATCCTAAAGTAAGGGCAATGATCTTTAAATCCCCACAAATTTTCCACTTATGTTCGTTGTATTGGATCTTTTCCAATATAAATTTAATGGTTTCATAGGACTCTTTCATGTTAACAGCTACAACTATTGGTACTGAGGGAAGTTCATTACCGATATGTAAAAGAACAGCCTTTAAACTTGTTTTTGACCCGTCAATAAATAAGCGCCACTCATTTGTTTTATATTTTATACCCAAAACAGTCATTAAGCCATAGACATTATTACAGAAGACCAGATCTTTATTTTGTGAAAAAAATTTCCTTAGATCTTCATCTCGATCTCGAAAGTGACATACTCTTGTCATCGGTTGCAACAAACTCCATCCTTTCAATCGAGACGCCAAAAGTTCTGCCTGTTGCTTGGACAATTTTAAATCACGAACCAAATCATTAAGGTCTTCTTGAGATATTAAATGCAACTCGTGAGATGAGGAAGCTTCTTGAAAGTCAGGATCTAACTCGGCGCTTTCGACTTCTTCCAACGAAGGTGACAGATCTGAACTTTGAGGTGGTTCTGGTATGGGTAATTCTTCACTGTGAAGGACCGGTTTTTTTGCAGATGACAGATCAGGATACTTAACTTGTTTTTTGGTTTTATTTGTAATACCTTTTGTATCAGTAAGACAAAAATAACAGTCTGATGAATGGTTCGTGGGCTCCGTCCAAATCATAGGGATTCCAAAAGGCATAGATCGAGATCCTTTGGCCCATCCAGTAAGTTGGCTTACACATGTCACACAACAGATGTGAGGAACCCATGCTTTATCTTGTTGTCCGACAGCAAAGCCAAAATATTGCTTATATAAGCTGGTAACTAATGGTGTCAAATTTCTCCGCTGATTTTTGAAAGTAACTTTTCCACAAATATAACAAAACTTATTAGCATCATTTTTACACTTTCTTGACATTGTTAAAGATTCACTTAACTATAAAACACAATTGAAAAATCTTCAGTTCACCAAATTAATATAATCCTTGCGACTAGGCAGTTTTGTGGAACTAATGACAACAATTCGTAATCTGTAAGCAAATTTTTCATTTAAAATGGAGGTAGTTATTTTTGAAAATCCTTTTATTAGCTAATCTACCTGCTTTTATTGCAGCATATACTTTATAAAAGTTTCTCTTTAGTGCAAAAGGTAAAGAGACACTCCTTTTGTAAAAAGGTATGTATCGAAATGATACATACTCGGTTTTTCCTTAAGGTAGCTGTAACACAGAAACTAGACCTGATCAAATCAAAATAAATATGGTGTTATAATGAGGGCAGGTAAGCACTTTAAAATTCGTAAGCAGTTTTCTTGTTGCAAAATTTTGTTGACTAGTGTTATTTTAGGATTTATTGAATAATAGACCGTTCACTTTTCAAAAGTTTATATTTACTAAAATAGAAAATGTTATAATGGCACTATTGACTATTGTTTATAGTTATGTTTTTATTAGCTCAAGACTCTAGTACTAACAAGAGGATGTCACGGCCTTGGGGACACGGATTTTGATGAAAGTTGGCACAAGGTACCTTGTATTCTAATCATTTTCGTTTTATTTGCAAGCGGATGGTGACATAGCGGTAACCCGGGTCAAAATTTTAAGCCTTCTATTAACCTCTTAGACCTCCCTGCTAAGGAGGCTGATGAGGTTAAAAGGCGGTTCAACTCTCTCATTTAAGTTTATGTAAAAGTTGGGTCTCCTGTCACCCTCATAAGCCTTCAAAAGTCACTTTGCAGCCTCAAGAGGTTGACAGGAGGCCCATGATACCCTTTCTTGACTGACGCTGTGTACATGCTTGTACACGGTCTTCAAAAAGACCGATTCTTGACAGAGAAAAGCGTGTACAACATGGCGGCATATTAAAACATATGATCGGAATGTCAAACTAGTTAAATGTTATGAATTATTGTTTTCACTAAAAAATTATAGAAAATAAGTGTAATATAATATAAATTAAAAGTTAAAGTAAAAAGTTGGTTATTAAAGTGAACTTATTTATACCAATTAAAAAGTTAAGAGTTTTTTGGAAAGTTAAATAGACGAATTAAAAAGTTAATAAAATGAACATTAGTGAAGAAGAAAAGCAAATGCTACTAGCCCTTTGTGGGGCTGTTGGCAGCTTAACAAATATTCTACAATCAACTTCAACTACACGTATTATAAATAGATTTAGAAATAGCATTGATATACAAATCGCAAATTCTTATCTCTTAAATGCAAGGGAACCATCAAGTGTAAGTTTTTAATAGAATAACTGTGTGAAAATATAAATTGAAAATTGATTTTCAGATAAGAGGATCAACATACTGGGAGAGAAACGTGCCCCAGTTCACAGAGGCTAAATTTAAAAGCCATTTTCGTATGAAACGAAGCACGTTTCATGTTATTGTTGAAAAAATGTGTGTTTTAAAAAAAGAAGATACAAACTGGCGTAAAGCTACCTCAATCGATAAAAGAGTGGCAATAGCTTTATATGTTCTGGGTTCATCCCAAGAGTATCGGGTAGCTGCTGATTTATTTGGCGTAGGACTCAGCACTATTGGCCACTGTTTTTTGGAATTTTGTAAAGCAATTGTTCAAGTTTATGGAAATTGTTTTCAAGAATTTTATCCTGCTACGCAATCTAAAATTGAAGAAAATGTTCGCGGATTTATGCAACTAGGCTTTCCGCAGTGCTATGGAGCTATAGATGGCTGCCATATTAAAATAAAACCTCCCAAATCCGATGCAAGGGATTATTACAGTTATAAAAGTAGTTATTCTACAATACTTCTTGCTGTAGTAGACTACAGATATCGGTTTATGTACATAAATCTAGGAAGCCCTGGGAGATGTAGTGATTCTACTATATGGGAAACATCTTCTATTAAAAAACATCATATGTCAAACGAGTTGTTTTCAAGAAACTCTCGTAATTTCAGCGGAGTAAATGTACCTGTGTTTTTAATTGGAGACTCTGCTTTCAAGTTATCGGAGTATCTTATGAAACCATATACTTTTAGCATAGAACAAGATGAATCTGAGCAGACTTTTAACGCACGACTTTCGGCGAGTAGAAGGGTGGTAGAAAATGCTTTCGGACACCTGAAAGCTAGATTTCGACGTTTGGGCAAGGGTATAGAAAATAATATTAAGTACTGCACATTGATTATTAAAGCCGCTTGCATTCTACATAACATTTTAAACAATGAAAACGATGAAATCAATGAGAAATGGTTAAGAAGGAGAAGACGGCCCGTGCGAACAGGAGAAATATCTCGCTCAGTGAACCGAAATAGAACCACACAAAACAGAGGGATCCAAATAAGAGATGCAATTAAAGGATATTTAGGTATAAATAATACTTTTACATTTTTGAATATATATTTGATATATTTGATATATATATTTGATATATAAGTATTTGATATACTCGTATAAGTATTTTTCTTAGACAATTATATAACATAACTATATAACATAACTAAATGTAATAATTTAGTTTCTTTTTTCCATAGCGTCTGCTATTCTTTTGAGACTATTCGCGAGTTCTGCGAGAATAGCGTTACGCTCTTTTTCGATTTCAATGGAAGTATTTGTAGACTCCTTCGCAAATGTTTCCATGTTTTCAATTTTTTTTTCTAACATCTTATTTTTCTTATATTTTTTGTTAGGTTCAGAAGATACTGGAGAGTCCGGCAATGACGAAATAATGGTGTCTGAAGACAATGAAATAGGAGATGACACCGCACTTGCTGAAGCCCCTTCTATATAATATGAATAAAAAATAAAATAAAACGAATGAAATTAAGTAATTGCAATTTTATTTAGTACCCTCAAAGCTCTCCTCCTGGAACTCCCTCGCATAATTGCTCTTATATCCCCCCAAAAATTCATGCAAAATGTTGTAGAATTCCCAATTGGATGGCTGGCCTCCGCTTGGCCCAATGATCGTACGTTCAGACCTAAAAATTAACAAACATTTACTGTATTATTCATTAAAAAAAAATTTGTATTACCTATAGCGACGGGACAAATTTGATATCCTGCAGCGGATTTCTGCAAGTGACAGACAAATATTCTCTTCTTGCTCTAGCTCCAGCTGCATTTGCTTCAAAATTCCCGCATTTCGCTTAATACCACGGAGTCCCGTGGCGAAATTCCTCCACACATTAATAAATTTTCGAATTTCCCCAGAGTTTAATTTTTTTGGGGCCTTCTTTGTTTCCATATTTGTTTTTGCTGCGTTAAAAAGCAAAGCCAATAACTAAATAACTAATAACTAATAACCAATAACTTACAATTAATCAACGATTATGCTTAAATGATCCTTACCACAATTATAATCTTTAAATCCAACCTAAAAATAAAATAATTAAATACTTTTAAAGAAAACAATTAAATATACTTACAATTAATCAATGATTTTGCTTAAATGATCCTTACCACAATTATAATCTTTAAATCCAACCTAAAAATAAAATAATTAAATACTTTTAAAGCAAAACAATTAAATATACTTACAATTAATCAACGATTATGCTTAAATGATCCTTACCACAATTATAATCTTTAAATCCAACCTAAAAATAAAATAATTAAATACTTTTAAAGCAAAACAATTAAATATACTTACAATTAATCAACGATTATGCTTAAATGATCCTTACCACAATTATAATCTTTAAATCCAACCTAAAAATAAAATAATTAAATACTTTTAAAGCAAAACAATTAAATATACTTACAATTAATCAACGATTATGCTTAAATGATCCTTACCACAATTATAATCTTTAAATCCAACCTAAAAATAAAATAATTAAATACTTTTAAAGCAAAACAATTAAATATACTTACAATTAATCAACGATTATGCTTAAATGATCCTTACCACAATTATAATCTTTAAATCCAACCTAAAAATAAAATAATTAAATACTTTTAAAGCAAAACAATTAAATATACTTACAATTAATCAACGATTATGCTTAAATGATCCTTACCACAATTATAATCTTTAAATCCAACCTAAAAATAAAATAATTAAATACTTTTAAAGCAAAACAATTAAATATACTTACAATTAATCAACGATTATGCTTAAATGATCCTTACCACAATTATAATCTTTAAATCCAACCTAAAAATAAAATAATTAAATACTTTTAAAGCAAAACAATTAAATATACTTACAATTAATCAACGATTATGCTTAAATTGCCGACATTTGCAATTTTGACATTTGCATTTTTGCATAAGCCCATACGGAATTTTAATTTTGATTTGGTACACAACCTTAAAATTCACAATAGATGTCAGATTTTTGGAGAATACAGCCTTTCAAAGGCTGTACTGAGCACACGATTCCGACAAGTGAAGTACATGATTTTTACATACAAAAGTTTCTTTTTTCGAACTAAATGCTGTGTACAGGCTTGTGTTAAGAAAGGGTATGAGAGAACACGATTTTGAGGTTCTGGGCATGCGCAGATTTAATCACCTCTCTCTCTATATATACAGGGTGTCTCCATAATGATGGATAATCCGTTGAGGTAAGAAAGTAGATGAAATTTCATCGACAAAAAACACAAAAAGTGGGGGTCTAACTTTTTTCGTTTTCGAGTTACAGCCTTTTGAATTTTTCAGGCTTCGTTTTTACCCCCACGCACTCGATCACTTATAGCTTTTGAATCCAAGTGACAAGAAGTAAAAAAAAAATATGTTTTCATAGCTAATAATATTATTTTATTATTAAAAAAAAAAAAACTTAAAAATAGTAACAAATGGTGGAGAAAAAAATTTTTAAGTAGGACCGTTCGTAAAAATCTCGGGCATTTTTTGACGTTTTTCGCTTTTTTCTCAAAAAAGCACCCTGATAATTTGTGTTTTTTATTTTATTTTCTTAAACTACAAGTGTTTTCCAACAGAAAGTTGCTGCATTATAATGGCCTACCTGTTTTCTATAGTGCAATGAAAATCGATTAAAGTGAGCCTTTCCCTATAATTTAATAAGAATTTTCTTTATTTTTACCCTAGAAAAAAGTCCAAAGCGGTTAGATCTGGAGATTTTTGAGGCCAAACTACAGGTCTACCTCCACTTATCCATTTTTAAAAGTGTTTGTAAAGATACTGAAGAAGTGAGGCGAAAATGAACCGGAAAACCGTGTAACCGGAGACTTGTAAGAATCGTCAGCTCCTCTAATAAATCTACAAAACTATTTTGAAGAGATTTTACAAAATTTAATGAATTCATAACCTGAGATAGTTCAAAGAACCAATCAGTAGATCATCTATCATAGCTGCCCGTACATTGATGGAAAATTGGTGCTGAAATCTTGAAGGCCGAATAGCATGCGGGTGTTCTCTAGCCCATTTATGTAAAAGAAGCCTCATTCATCCTGATTGCTTTTTTGAACTACCTCAGGTTATGAATTCATTAAATTTTGTAAAATCTCTTCAAAATAGTTTTGTAGATTTATTAGAGGAGCTGACGATTCTTACAAGTCTCCGGTTACACGGTTTTCCGGTTCATTTTCGCCTCACTTCTTCAGTTTAAGAAAATAAAATAAAAAACACAAATTATCAGGGTGCTTTTTTGGGAAAAAAGCGAAAAACGTCAAAAAATGCCCGAGATTTTTACGAACGGTCCTACTTAAAAATTTTTTTCTCCACCATTTGTTACTATTTTTAAGTTTTTTTTTTTTAATAATAAAATAATATTATTAGCTATGAAAACATATTTTTTTTTTACTTCTTGTCACTTGGATTCAAAAGTTATAAGTGATCGAGTGCGTGGGGGTAAAAACGAAGCCTGAAAAATTCAAAAGGCTGTAACTCGAAAACGAAAAAAGTTAGACCCCCATTTTTTGTGTTTTTTGTCGATGAAATTTCATCTACTTTCTTACCTCAACGGATTATCCATCATTTTGGGGACACCCTGTATATTTATAATACAATAGAGAACACGATTTTGAGGTTCATGAGGGTGAAAGGAGGCCCAACTTTTACATAAACTTTTAAATGAGAGAGTTATTGAACCGAGTTTTAACCTCATCAGCCTCCTTAGCAGGGAGGTCTAAGAGGTTAATAGAAGGCTTAAAATTTTAAATCGTGAAGGCAAACAAAAAAATTATTTAAAATATTGATTTACATTTTTAGAATAAATTATTAATATCAAATTTTCCAAAAAAGTCCACAGTACTCCAATTTTTTATCAAAAGTCTACTTATTTTGAATTAATGGCAATAAATTTTGTTCAATAAAAATATACTTAAAACTATATACATAATTAACTTTTTAACAACATTGACGATTGACAACAACTATTTTCAATTGTTACATGCAATATGTGTAAAACAAGTTTTAAAGTTATATTAAATTTGCATTAATTATTAAAAAAGGCATGCATTATTCATTGTATCAGTTTAAATTTAATCTAATAAACAAATTAAAAAGATTTTACCCATTTCATTTTTTAAGTATCTTCCACACAAACTTTAATAGTATAAAAAAAGACACTGTCTATTAAAAATGACAAAGATTTTTTATTAAATATTAATCTATAACAAAATTAAATAAACACTATATAATTATATATTCTTAATTATATATCCTTACAAAAAAAAACAACACTATTTTTCACTGTCAAATAAAAAAGACTGTCGCTTTTTCCGCTTTTGCCATTTAAAAATTTAATAGAATTTTATTTTCAAGTGACCAAAGATTTTTTATTAAATATTAATTTATTATAATATTAAATAAACACTAATATTTTAAATTAGATATCCTTAAAAAAAACACATCAAAATTTTTCACTGTCAAATAAAATGACTGTCACTTTTTCCGCTTTTGACACGAGAGAGTTTGCACTTTTTTTCTCTCTTTCATCGAAAGTATACAAAAATTCACCAAAGTTTACCAAATAAGATCAACCTCCTTTTGGCCTCTTTAACCTCCTATATACGAAAGTTTGCATTAAGGAGGTTGTTGAGGATAAAAGGAGGCTCAAAGTATACAAAAGTATGCAAAAGTATACTAAAGTATACCAAAGTTTACCAAATAAGATCAACCTCCTTTTGGCCTCTTTAACCTCCTATATACGAAAGTTCGCATTAAGGAGGTTGTTGAGGACAAAAGGAGGCTCAAAGTATACAAAAGTATGCAAAAGTATGCAAAAGTATACGAAAGTTTACAGTTTTCCGGTCAAAGAGGTTAACAGGAGGCTCAAAATTTTGACCCGGGAAGGTACAGAGGTTTAAGAATTGGTGGGCATGGTCTCGATGCTGCGTTGAGGCGATTTTTTTTTTTTTATATACATATATATATTTTTTCTATTTATTTTTTAATTAGTTTCATATTAAATACTCTTTCTCTAATAATTTTATAGTACTTTGCATCTGATTCGAAAGTAAACAATTTTATTAGAAGTATTTAAAAATAGTATTTAATTGAGGATATGCTTCAGGATGTACTTCATAGGATATACTTCAAAACTTTGAAGTCGATTTATTTAAAAACGCTTGGGAGTTGGATGCTAGTAGTTTAAATTTAAGCTATCCCAACCATGAACTACCATTGTGCCAACTTTCATCAAAATCCGTGTCCCCAACGCCGTGACATCCCCTTGTAAGTAATTAGTAAAAAAAATTACCAAAAAGAATGTCATAATAATAACAATAATAACAAATGAAATTTTATTATGTAGTATAATTTTGTTTCAATTGTATTTCGTTTTGTCCTTTTTTTTTTGTTTTTGGTTAAATTGACATTCCCCATGGTTCGACATTCCCCACTTTCTCCTACTCTTTAAGTTTTTAAATTTAGTGGACGGTACGAAAATGAAACTGCACTCGAATAACTTCAAATTAAGCGTGTAATGTGATTTAAAATCCTTTAATTTTATTATTGGTCCGAGGAGGGCAGTGAAATTTTAGTAATTAATATATATATTGTATACATTATACACATATTTTGTTGATAAAAACAAAAGTCTTGATTACATAACTAGGCCAGTTCTCATAGACAACCATATCCTTTTCGGTCAATCAAATTTTACTGTCATATTATCTAAGATACATCCCTTCTGGCATTTCAATATTTCTTGCCAAAAAACACCAAATCTGGAACTCGTGCAATATTACTGTTCTTCTTATTATTCAAAAAGTCAGCAGTTTTGAGTGAAATATCGAAAAGCAATTTCTATGGCCCTATAATTTGTTTTATATTTTCCTGTTCTTTACTGCCTCACAGCGGAGACGGCTGTCCCCTGTTATTTAATTTAAATACAAATTGAAAAAAATATTGGAGACCACAATTTTCTTAAATTATTAAAAGTTTTTCCCATTTTTTATAAAGTATGAAAATTCACAATTAAAATTTGTAAAATAGAGCAAGTCTGTTTATGTATTTATATTTATAAACATATAAGCATGTTTGTAAGCATATAAGCATGTTTGAATCTTTTTTCTTGTTTTAGTTTTTTCCCTAACCTTTGGGTTTTTCCTAATCTTTGGTATTTGCGTCGTAAATTATGTCCAGATAATCCTTTTTACAAGGAAATTTATTATTGCCGTTTATGATAGAGATCTTGAAATTTTTTGATGGTATGTGAGAATATCTTTCATAAGGAATAATTTTTCTCGGTCTTTTGAATTAAATTGAAATTGATCAAAACGCAGTCGAAAACACTGCTTTTTTTTAAAAAAGTTCTATTCTCTAATGCCAAAGCCGCCGTTGAGCAATTTAAACATTTTTTCTATTTAAAAAACACTATAAACACATACTTCTATTTATAAAACACTATTCAAAAAAAACAATTGTTAAGGTCGTACCGAGAGAATATGGACCGTAAACCCGTAAACAATTGTTTGGGATACCCCAAAAAACGGTTAGATATAATGTAGAATAACTAAGTTACTTTAATTAAAATTTCAAGCTCTGTTTAGCGGCTCCTTTGACGTACATTTTTATTTATATAAAATTTGGATGGAGTTTAGTTGTATTTTTGATTATTTATTAAGAGGTAAAAAGATAGACTTAAAGATAGACTTCAAGTAAAATTATTCTATTTAAAATAGCGATCACTTTTTGAAGCTTTTTATTACGAGATGCTTTAAATTGAAGTTTGGATGTGGCATAATAAAAAGAGAAATTTATTATTAACTTTTTTGGCGTTTATTGAGGATTATTATTATTATTTTTTGGCTAAGACTTATTGGGACTTTTAATATAAGCGGAAAAAAAAATCAAAAAATCTCATTGTCTTATTAGCGTATCATTGATTTAAGGAATTCCAGAGTTGCGGTTGAGCAAATATTTTACAACAGTCAAACAACAATGCGCACACCATTTATCAACGTCAATGTCACTTATTATATTTTTATCATAATGTAAGGACTCTTGTGGATTTTAAATAAAAAATTTTTTGAGCTTTCTCAAAAATTGAAAAAAAAAACCAATTGGATGTATATATATATATTTTTAGAGTAAAAAGTTTGAGTTTAATACGATGAATATTCCATAAGATGATTTGTTTTTAGAGATAATTAAGACTATGCTGGTCATTTTATATTTATATTTATGAAAAAAGTTAGAAATGATGAACCCATTCAAAAATTTACATTCATTTACATGTAATTTTTATAATAAAAATTGATAATTACTATTATTTTTTTAATAATAAATAAATATACAATTTTTTAGATTAATATTTAATGTTATCATAAAATAATTTTGTTTTGTTGTTTACTACTTTGGATATGCTATGAGGATAGTTTGTAATAAAATTGGAATATTTTAATAAAAAAATTATTGTTAATTAAATTTTAAGGTTTATTATTTTACCATTCACAATCCTGTTAAATATAGTGGAAGGTGAGACCTAATAATTTGGATAATATTTGCTAATCGAAGGTTTTGTGCCTTTAAATCATTTCGCCTTTATTTCTAGGTTCTTTTTGGTCGTATTAGAGGATTAGAGTATTGTTTTACTTTTTATTTGGTTTTGGTTTAATAATTGTGATTTATGGTTTTGTAGTTTAATAATTGTTTAATAATGTGGTTTTAGTTTAATAATTATGATTTATGGTTTTGTAGTATTTCTTGATATTTTTAAGCCTTTGACATTACCAATTGTAGAATTTGCCTGTAAAATTACAATAAGACCACGTGAAAAATTTACTGAGTTTGCTTCTTTAAACTTTGATAAACGGCATCTTAAGCACAATTATTCTTTTATCATAAAGTTCGAGCCAGACTTGTAAAAAGTTGTGCTTAGTAGCGGAATAACAGTCATTACGTTTTCATTTTCTTTATTGAAAATATATTCAAATATACATAAGACGGTTGGTTTAAGTAATCGATATTTCAAAAGATTAGTCAAATAAAAGCTGCAACGGGCGATTAACGAAGGGGTTGTTGAAAAACTTGGGACTGATTCAGATATATATCCCAAAAAAAGTTCGGGAAAAATTTTAAATAAAAGTAACTCTCCAACGGCATGGCAATTTAGACCCATTTGGCTGTTAAGAAGTGTCTCAAAATTTTTCGAAGCAATCTTAAATAAAAGGCTCACAGTCAGCGTTCACTATTTATTACATGATAGTCAACATTGTTTCAGGAAGAATAGTTTAACACAAACACTTGGCAGAGTTGAAATTCCTGGTTGGAAGAACTATCAGCAGAGGACATCATGGGATAATCATTTCCCTAGATTTAGAAAAGGCATATGATAATGCAGAAAAATTCGTTGTCACAATTCAATTGGAACGCTGGAGTTTTCCAATCCAGATTTGTGAGCTAATAAAAGATTTTTTGTCTGACAGGAAAATTACAGTGAAAATCAATTGAAAAACGTCTCACACAAATTAATAATAGGGGCATATATGATTTAACTTATGAGCATCTCAGGACAGATGAAAGCTATAAAAATAGTGATGACATTCTTTGCCATCTCCAAAATTTAGACAGAGTTTAAACGTCCTTAACGAAATTGATCTGGGGTTCACAAAAGGATTTCAAATAAAATATAATGATATTTAATAATTTCGTTTAACATTCCCTTCTAAATCTACATAAATAAAACTTATCATAGGAAGAGAACTTTTAGGTAAGATACTATTAGCATATTCTCAATATTTCTAATTTTTGATTGTGTCTAGAAACAATAAAAATCTCAGAAGCGCGATGTGAAAAAATTGAAGAAGCCATTAATCAGATAAAAACGTTAGTTGCAGGCCAAAGTGTTGTAATGGAAAAACTACTAAATGAAATTTGCTCCGCCCAAATGGCAAACTAAATGAAGTTTGTCGAAAAAACACACCTTTGGAAGTGTATAAATTCTTTCTTTGTCGAAGATCTGTTGATGAAGATCAATTGGGGTAGAAACACTAATTTATTGTTTTTAAAATCGGTACATTTTTTTTGTAACGATTTATTTGGTATGTAAATTAAATTTTCAAAATGTTAATAATTATATTAAAACTAATTTTTTAGAAACCGTAAAATGTGAAAGGTTTGTCTATAAGGAGGTCGAGGAATGTAGGAAATGAATGTATTGCATAGTTTGAAAAACCGAATATACGTAAATAAACATAAAACGAAAAACACGAGTGATAGAAATAATTAAAAATTATTATTGTTATTTTTGTAATTAATCAATAAAAAAACTTTGGAACAAATTAATTAATTAAAATTGAATTAATTCAGCTATGTTTGACGGAGCATCATGAAGCTGACTCACTTTGGTTTTTTAGGCTAGGGAGAAACCAGGTAAGAGGAAAATTCGAAATATTTAGCATGTGTAGTTTGCTCGAAGAAATCAAAATAGTATGAACAATTAGCTCACCATGTTGAAATTGATTCATAGTGCGTTTCCACCGCACAAATTTACTTGCAAAAACTCCATACAAAAAAATTGTTTTCCACTGCACGAAATTACTGATGAATTTACCAACGTTTATAAATTTTGTCATTTCATCCCTTTTTATAAAATTATGTCGTTTCTTGGATTCCATGTCCTAAAAATTAAGAATAATTAATTAAATAAATAAAACTTGATTAAAATACAAACTTCAGTAAAAATAAGTAAACTTTTGATATAAACATACATACAAAAATTTCGCAAAATGACATTTGTTGAGCTCCGTTCTTTTAGGCAGATGGAAGTTTTTCTGCGTACTGCCATATGATCATGTGGTAAATTTTTATTTACCAGCGAAATTTGAGTGGTAATTTACCGCGATGCACTCAGAATTTTTCATACAAATTTACTGTTTGCCAGTAAATTCGTTAGTAATTCTGCAATGGAAACACACTATCACCAGGCCAGGAGCTATTTTGTAATTACCAAACTAGTATTTTTTTAACTGGAAAATAATCAACACAAATATTTTTATCATCGATTTTAAACTTCTTATAGATCTGTTTTACTTTCTTCTTTTTGTTTTAAATCATGGCCTATATAAGCGTTCTGCATACTCAGCATATTCAGCGAGGAGGAGAAGAAAATATAATGAAATTGCGCAAGTCTTTTAAAATGCTAGTGTAATATCTAAAATAGTTTTTCTGTTTTTGTAAAATTTTAGTTTAAATCAAAACCGAAAATTCAACGCATTATTCCTAATGTCTACCAAACAATTAGATATATTAACGTGAAAGTAAGAAGAAGATAATAAATTTAGCTATTTCATATTTGACATTTAAATTATGTGCGAAATTAAATTATATGCGACTCATTCTTATTTGTGAAATTAAAGTTAAGGTAATTCAAAGTTTTTTTAACCAAAAATTTGCAGGATTAAAATAATTTACTGATTCCTGATATTCTTTGTTTTTCTGTATGTAGCTAAGAAAAATAAGAATCGTTCTTCTGTTGTAGGTTATGCCGAAAAGCTTGGCAAAAAACCTTGCAGTGTTCGCTTATACTAAAAATATTTAAATACATATATTTTTATGAAGGATTTATTCAATTATAATTGTGTTATATTTTATAAAATAAAATTGCAGTGAGTTAATTAATTTAATAAATACAAATTGTCGGCAATATTTTTATTATATTGTTTTAAATTAAATAATAACAAAAGAAAAAAATTAGAATTATAAATTTTCGCTTTGAAAATATCTTTTGCACAATTTTTCTGTATCCAAATTAATATTTCGCTGCAAAAATTTATTATTTGTAAATATTTTTTTCATTTTCATGGAGCATGTAAAATCGGGAATAGGGAGTTTTCCAAGTTTAATTTGTGATTTCCACCCTAAATTAGAATCTAAAATTTCATTTTTAATTTCAGGCTGCTGAGTTTAAATAATCCAATATTTTACAGACAAAAGATATTTGACTTTTGGAATTAATTCCTTTGCAAGAGAAGGTAAAGCAAGGAGAAGGTAAATTATAACTAAAATAAAAAATATATGTTTAACAAGGAATTGTAAGAAACATGTCTGGAAATAATGATTTTTTTGGTTGGGATTTGCTTTATAAAACAATAGAGAACCAAATAGTCAGAGAAGCAGATATTATAATTGGACTTGTTCATTGGGCTCTGATTAAAAATTATTCGTTTCGCTGTTTAGGAGTTGGGGATGATGTAACAATATAAATAATTAAATTTAAATATATATGAGAAATAAATTATTTTATTTGTAGAGAACAATTGGTGAGAATGATATTGAAACTGAAAATCTACCAAATGGATGGAATGATTCTGGTGAATCTTATGCTTTACGCTATGTTTTTGAGGGTAAACTATTTATATTGTTGGCTGTAAATACGAGTGATGTAATGGTTTTAAATATTTTGGTTTGTTCATTTTCACATAAAGTACAGTATTCAAGATTGAGTGTAAATATGTTTTTTATTTTATTTTAAGGATACTGATTCTAAAAATCTTTCAAATATGTCAGTTCAACCTAAAGAAGAGGTTAAAACTCTTAAAGGCTCTATTCAAACTATAATCCCAAATGTATCACAATTTTTAGATAAAGTGAAAAAAGAATTAGTTGAACCAGTAAGTAATTTTTACTTATGCAAAGTTTATGAGTTGAGCAGTTGGTTTTTTATTTTGTTTTTTTTTTTAGGTGTTTAATGGTCCAAAAAAAGAAGCTACAACACAAACAATCACCGGAAATACATCTTTTAGTACTAGCTCATTGCCTGGTAGACATCATGAAGATCTTTTTGGAAGAGCTAATCCTAATTTTCCGGGGTAAGTTGATACTAAAGTTGCTATTCTATTTAATAACTGTGATTATTTTATAATAATGTTTCTATTGTTTAACTAAATAATTTTGGTTATGAAAAAGTGATTATAATTTTTTTATACTGAATTAATTTGTCTTCTTATTTAGATTTAGATGGATTTTAATTTGGTTATTTTTTTTGACTTATTTTAATTAAATACTAATTGATTGAAAAAAAGAGCAATTTATGAAATTTTCCACGAAGGGAAACGAATAATATTTTTATGAATGAGTGCATATATTACATGTGCGACAATTTTAGCGAAGTGTTAATTAAAAAAACACAAGTTTTTCATACTTTGCTGTAAGTAGTAATTTCAATGAGAGTATCATTGTACTCAAAAAGACGATTTTTATTTTATAATTTTAACTTTTATCCAAAAATTGATAAAAACAAGAGCTTTACTAGATTTTTTATTAGAAAAAATCCTATGCTCACCACCTCTTTAACATAAAAACTCTACTCGAGACAAGAAATTGTTTCTCTTAGAATATGAATATTTTCCATTATGATGGGATATAAGAAAAGGGCCTTAATAATGTTGAGAAATCAATGAACAGGAGCTACAGATTCTACTGAGAGAAACCCACCTGCTGTTTCTCTGCCGAGTTGGGAATAATAGTCCTTTACGATGCTTCCTAAGTCAGTGAGATAGAAATTGATCCTAATAACCTTGCTACGAGATTACTAAATAAGTTTTTCAACGTAACATGTCTTTCGAGAGAATCACAATAATTTTATCATTTATGACAAAGAATTCTGGTTCTACAAATACCACTTCAACTAAACAATTTTTGTAATTTTGAAATAACTAAATCTCTATTTCGAATATTAAAACTATCGCTCCCTTTACTTTCACCATTTAAATTATTAAAAATATAATTTTACTTATTTACTAATCGTTTAACATTAAGTTAGTAAACAAATACTTTAAAAAATTATAACTCTTTGTTTTTTTGTAACTAATTCTGTTTATATTTAGTTTTTTGGTAAAACGTGATAAAAAATCAACTGAAATATTTTGTTAATATAAATTTAAAAAAATTATATTTCTAGAAGTATAAATCCTTTCGGAAACATAGGTAGAGGAGATTTAGATCCTTTAGGACGTGGTGGTGGTGGTATGATATTTCCAGGTCCAAGTGGATTTAGACCTTTAATGCCACAATCACCATTTGGTCCTGGGAATAGGTAATTATAAAATTTAAATTATTTCTTTTAATAATAATTAAAATTATTCTTGTTGTATTTAAGATTAATACACCCTCCTCCACCGGGTGCGCGATTTGATCCTTTTGGACCACTTGATCCAGATAGACAACAAAATCCAAATCCAAATAATGATCATATTAGGCCACCACCAGATTATGATGATATGTTTATGTAGTTAAGTTTAGCTATAAAATTATTAATTTTTATTAGTTTAATATTTTGATAGTTATCATAAATATTTTTTTATAATGATAAATTAGTAATATAAAACTTTCGACTCCAATTTATATTTTAAACTTTTAAAAAATTCGTAACTTTAATATCACCTTTTTTACGTTTTTTTTTACTTCATGTTGCAACTTTCTATTGCAAACGAAGAAATGATTTCTTCAGTTATACTTAAAGGAATTTTTTCTGTGCATACGACAAATGTAAGGCTTCCGAATTTAGCAAAGTGCTCTGCGAAAAACTGACGAAATACGTTTTTTTTAAAGCTTTGATGCTCTTCATTCCAATTTGATAATTTCATTGCGATTATATATATACTTGTGTTTTCTATAGTTCTGCTTTGATATTTTTGTCCTTGCTTGTATTGTGATATGGGAGATTGTTTTTATTTTTTGTTCTTTGTATATAAGGGGACAAGGGGAAAATTGTTTCTTGTATTGCTAAACAGGAATAAAGCATTTGATATCTTGTTGCTTGGTATAGGATAAGATTTTTCTCGCATATACTACACACTGAATGGCGAAAATTTTTCAAATTGTGTTGTTTACTTTACTTTTTTTACTATGCTTTTTATTTAATTGTAGGTGCTAATGTAATGAAGATTTTACTAAACAATAAATACAATGCCTGCTTTTATCACAAACAAAATGCGATATGCCTGACAAATTAACCCTTTTATAATAGATCCTCAATGATTGGGATAATTAACCACGTCTTTCAACAATGTCATCGAATATGAGATATGATGGCTTCCTTACTTTCCCTTGTTAAGGAAAGTAACTGTATTTTATCAATTAAGGTGAGCTACTTTTTAGTCATAATGCCTACTTTCTTGGGAATAGCGTCAATAAATGTTGTTAATAAATAGCCGTAAAAATTTGTAACTTTCTGCATGAAAATATGATTGAAAAGTATTTATTATGGCTGTTTTCTGTATGCAGCATTAATGAATGTTCTACAAGTAAACTGTTCAATATGGTTCATGCATGAACTCCAGCATGAGAAACTCAATGATGAGTAATTTCTCTACTGGATATTATAAGTAGACGACTAAATATATTTAACACCTCGCAATGACTCAGTTTATTTTCTATGATCGAAAATGGATACATTTTAGCCTCATTTTCAATTGCTTTGAAATTTTCGTAGGGCTAATACTATCATAAACATTTTTCCCATGGTCAATATTTTTAGTAATTGGGTCGATTTATTCACTTTGAGGTTATAAACTTGTGAGTGCTTCAGAATATTTGATATAATTGCAATATGAATTGCAAAATATTGCAAAAATGATATATGTAGGTTCCATAAACACATAATTGATATAAATAGAAATTTTCAAGAAGCAAATAATTAAGAAGCTGAATTTTAACTATAGCTCTTTAGTTATGAATAATGCTGTCAAAGATTATTTATAGCTGAAGAGCGAAAGTGAATAATTTTTACCATAGATAATGGGGGAGTAAAAAAGAAGTCAAGCTACATTTGGAACAAAAATATCCAAAAGCTGATATAAAAACGACTAGATGTGTATTTGGTATTGTGATTTTCTCTAAATTTAACTTAACAAGAACAATATCGAACAAGCCATAATCCAATATATTGTAGTACGGGTAACTGCCATTGATAGAAGCTGGACTACAGCCCCATTTAATTAAAGAAACTAAACTGTATAATCAAGTGTCTTATCAGGATTTGGAAGTCATATAGAATTCAAGATTAAGGGGATACATGTATTTTTATTTATTATCTTATTCAATTTATTCTATTAATCAATATTAAAATGTATCTGGAGTTCCAAGGGCTGAATTTTCAAATGAAAGATACATAAAATATCTGTCAAAAATTTATCATTTTTTTTTTCATTTATTATACCTATTTCAAAAAATGTAGCCTGCGAAATTCATGTAGAAAAGTTCGATTTAAATCTATAAAGGATTTTATTTTCAATTTTTTTATTTTTTATTTTGAATAAAATACATGAGTATATAATTGTTGGCTTAATCTAGGTTTAAAAATAGGAAATACAAAATAAAAATAATAATAATGAAAGACTTCGCTGGCGGAAAAACGTTAGCAAATTGTGACAGAAATATATTTAACAAAAATTTAACCTAATCTCTCATATACAATTATAAAACATTCATTCAACTTGTCTCTTTTTTATTTTGATTTTTCTTTATTTATTTTTGAAAGAAATAATAAACAAAAATTTTACAAGTCATTAATAATCTAATAAACTAGAAAAACTATTTTGTCAATTTCTTTGAATTGTGTTTAGAAAATTTTAAAGACAGTCTTAAGTTTTTCTGGTTATTAAAATTTAAACTGTGACATATGAATTAAGAATAGAAATATATTTTTAAATTAAATTCTCTTTTTAAATTAGGACGATAATTGGAAAATTTAATATCTTTGTTTAGAAAATGAAAATTTTTGTGCGTATGTGTGTGTGTGTTTTGATTTTTTTTTCTTTTAATTAACTAAAGTTGAACAAGTTAGTCCCAATCTCCGATATACATAGTCCTCGGTGTTGGAATATATCCTCGTGTTGGCAGTGGTACACGTCCGTAGATGTGATTATATGGCGATTCGATTGCGTCTGAATCTAGAAAAAAATAATCTTTAATTTAGATTTCATGTTTTCTATTTTCAAGAATATTTATGAATTTCATGCTATTATCCTTTTTTGTGTGTTCAGTATTAAATATTATTCATGTGACGGGAGAAAATTAATTAAATGAATAAATTAATTCCTTTAATGGAAGTGGATATGACAGAGTTTAATATCATAACATATTTTGGGCGAATTAATATTATTCAGTTATGCATTTGATTAACCTGCAAGCTACCACCTACTGTTAACGAGATATTATAGTAAAATGAAAACAAGAAGTAACGCTTTGACAGAAAAGCTTTACAAATTTATCAAGTGCGTATTATGAATTTCGTTAATAGAGTGAAAAATGATTTAGTTTTATAGACCAACGCATAATTTTTATAAATATCTTGCGACGACTCATTGATATTTAAGGATAATAATAGCTGAAAATTGATGTGGGTGAAGATTAAGATTTTAAAATAATTTCTGAAGTAAATACTTTTGATGCAGTTAAGAATTACTACTACGTGGTTTTAAACTTACTAAAAATAATCTTTAGTTCGGCTCAAACCAAATGTTTAATAGTTTTGGATAAATTTATAATTTGTTATTTTATTCGTTGGACGAAATTAACTAGTGACCCTCCTTTGGGCCTCTAAACATGAAGAAATAAAGGAAAATGATTGGTTGAAGAGAAGGATTTCTAATTGCATGGGGATGCTGTTGAAAAGATAAGGCACCTCTTCCTCTATAGACTACCCTCGGGGAGGGAGGAAACTTTTGGTTTAGGAGGTTTGTTATAATAACAAGACTCCTATTTCTTCAAATGGACCAAACATCCATGACAAATTTTTCCTGAACACTTTTTAATATAATTGTCAAAAGGAGATAAAGCAAGAGAAAAAATTTGGGCTAAGAAGTGAAAAACTTGGACGACAAAATCCATTGCATACTATAAAAAATGGAGAAACAGAAGAAGTTCAATCTGCCCTGAAAGCCATAGCTTAATCTCTAATTCCAAACAAAAATATATGAAGATAACTACTACATCATAAGTGCAAGTTTTACTGTTGTCTTATTTGCAAATCGGAAAACGTGCCGTTTTTAGGTGAAAATTTTTCTGTTGCTGCTCTTATGGGAATTTCTTTAACTTCTTTATATGTTACGTGTTCATTTTTCTACTTGAAACTTCTAATTCTTATTTAAAAATTTCACAGTGGGATATTATTAATTTCTTTAACCTACTAAATATTTTTAGTTAAATTGTGTTCAATAAGAAAAAAATTTCAAATCGCCTAAAAGATAACCACTAACAACAAAATTTTAGTATCCTGTAAATATAGCTCCCAATTATAAATTAAATCTTACTCTTAGAATCTGATTAACAATTATATTTAAATGATTCATCGAAGCAATTTATATTAACGTTTGTATTAAATACAAAAAAACATTCTTTCAATTTACATACTTCTTCTCAGTTTCTAAGATAAAGAATTGAACGAGTGATTATTCGATTGGTGGTATATTTGCCACCCACATTTAAACTAAGTGCGATAACTGGTGCGTGCTGTCGACATTTACCACTTAATTGAAGTTATTGCCATAGATAGAAATATTTTCTAAAGTATAGCATAAAAAGATATTATAACTGAATACAAACATATCTTGATCAGCTTAAAAACGCCTACCCCAAACAAAATAAGAAAACAAGAAAAAAAACATATGGCTTCCTTGATAGCCTTTAACTTTGATTAATAATGTCTGTATAAGTATGATAAAAATATACAAAAAAAAAAAACAACAACAATAATAGCCATTGGACTTGAGCAAAAATAAAATAGTCCGGCGCCAGACATGCTAAAATTAACAAAAAGGAACAAAAAAACAAAAAATTAAAGATAGGTACCTTTTAGAATGGCATCATACTTGCAAAAATAATATTAACAAAAAGTGTAAAATTCTTGAAACGATCAAAGGAGCACACTCAGTTATAGGGAATTCATTATGAAATATATTCACGCAAATTACACGGCTATGACTAACAATAGTTTCATTTAATAGCCGCCTCTTGCTGTCGTAGACCACAAGAGATACTCAATTTGCACTATTTGTTTAAATAATTTACATAAAGTTCATGAGACATGATTTTCTCGTGCATTTTTCTGCCTTAAAATACTAAAAGAACTAGTCTAGAAATGTTTAACTAGACTCTTCAATGGTCTTCATGATCTTGAAAGGTCTTTTTATTTTTTTCTTCATTTGTCTTATTTATCAATGATTGATATTAGTAGAAGTTTTCTGAAGGTCTTATAAGATTTCATAGTATCTTTTATGTTAAATAATCGAAAATAAATTTAATTCAAGTACTCGAGAAATATTTCCGCTTGATATAACTTCTAATCACAAAAAATCGACTTCACATTTTAGGCATTCCTTTTTATGAAATCAACGAATTTATGCCTTTTACTTTTACTTAAAGAGAATGAAAAATTTAAGGAACAATCACACCTAAGCGTTTTTTCTGTCGCTGTGTTTTCCAACATAAAATTTTATTCCTTCTTAAGTTTCTAAGGAATGAAAAAACAGAACCTTTTCCCAAAAAATTTACAAAAGGCGGAAAAAATGCTTCAGTGTGGATGGTCTTTAAGGTTTATTTATTGAAGTAATTTTCACTGACTTCATATATACTTGCGGGTCTCTTCTCATTTTTATGGGATTGATTCATATTTGTCGGGTAAGAATAGAGCATTGATAAGTCGTACGATATAGTATATGGACAACACCCTAGAGGTCAAAACAATGCATCGTTCTCTCAAAGCTATTGTATAAAAATAATTATTCAATTTTTCTTAAAATTAGTTGGTCTAGATTTCCTCAAGTTCCTCATTTAAAAGTTTTTTTTTTACATGTACAAAATGCTTTAATTTCAACTTAAACCGGGTAATTTTTGCTTCTAGCTATCATTAAAATAATTTTCCTTTTGACATAGAATGGATTATAGTTTTTGATTTGATTTCTTGACTGAAATATGCATCTAAAAGAACTTTAAGACGAGAATTTCCCAGCTACAATAATATTTTGATTAATGAGAGGCTGAGCTTTTATGTAACAATTTAAATAATTAAATGCTGAAGCGAAATGTTTATAAAAAAGATTGTAAGAAAAATTGTGTCACAGCTTTTTTTTAAGAGATTTCTAGAGATATCCTATTCAAGCTTTGATTTTGTTATTGTGCGTAAATTGAATTGAATCTTTCTGGTGTGGTAGATTTGATAGAGGATAAGCAAACTAAAAATTAATTAAACTCTTTTGGGATGGGAAATCGAAAAAAAAAAAATGACCAAATTTATTCTTCTTTTGAATTACAGAAGAACATAAAACCAATTTGGTGGATGTAGAACCAGTTTTGTTTGATTTATTTATAGTTAAATTTTCCTTTTACCTTTAATTATATTTCAGTAAGTAAAAAATAGGTTTAAAAAGTTCATGTTTAGTTGTCATGTCTCATTTTGGAATAGATTTGATGCCATGAAGTCTTGTCTTTCTTGGCTTAAGATAACCATATATTGATTCCAGTTCACTATCTTTTAGAATTATATTTCTATTATTATTATTATTATTATTATTAATTTGATGAGAAGGAGATATTCTAGGACTATTTTGTTTTTGATTTTGATTTTTAGATGATGTATAAATAGCTTCTTTATTGTTGAAAATTTTTCGTTGTATATGTGGTATATAAATTTCAATATCAGCATCTTTTTCAGTATCTAAATTATTATTAGATTTAATAGGATTTAATTTTTTCTTATGTAAATTATATGTGTTTTTAATTGAATTAATTTTTTTATTATTATTTGTATCATAATTATTTGTATCATGAAAAAAACTTTCACTTGAAGATGATTTTGAAGTTTTACTAAAATTCTTATTTAAATATTTTTTTGTTTCTTCTAATTTTTGTTTATGTAGATTATCATATGTATAATTATTGTCAGTACTAGTTTTATTGTATTGTTTTAAAGAGTCTTCGTCAATATCAGTATCATCTTTGTCCATGTCAAATATGTCACTTTCACTATGCCATTTAGTATTAATTAATTTATTTTGATCTTTTTGTAAATTATTTGTTGATCTCATAAAATAATTTGTATAATTATCTAAATATGGATTTCTCATATAAATTTGATCTGAATATTCGATAGATCGTCTTTTGTTATTTGTTTTGTTTTTATGTTTTGTTATGTCTGTACATTTGTTAATATGTCTTCCATATGGACATGTTAAAGGATGATCAATTAGGCAATTCATATGATTATATATACCTATGCCACTTTCATAGCTTCTTGCATGCCACATCATTTGTTGTTGATGTTGATGATGTGCAGCCATTAAATGTTGTTGATGATGTAACGAATGTAATGGATGCATTGTAGCTGTTGGCATATGTGTTATTGATGTCTTCTTCTGTGATAATGTATTTATACCTGAATCTCGTATTTCTTTGCTAGGTTTAAGTGTTTTAACAAAATTTGGTACTCTTGCACGTAGGCCACAATAATAAGGATCATCTAAAAATATAAAATAAGAAAAAATAATATAGTGTATTTTTGATAGTTTTATACAATAATTAGCAAAAATAATAATTTGTAATTCTCCTAAAAGTATGCAAATATATAAGATGCTTAATTGGTATCCGCATTTAATTTTGAAACTATATTGAAAATTTTTTGTTATTAGTAAAGTTATTGTTTGTTAGTTAGTAGTTGTTCTAGTCCTAGTTGTTCAAACTTAGTTAAAAAAAAGACTTAAAATAATATTTGTTAATTGACAAGTGAACTAATGAATTATAATTTTAGTCAAAATAAACTAAAATATCTGTTTATTTTTGTGTCCTTTTCGGCATTTAATTTTTTATGTTACTGTTAATAATAAATAAAATATAGACATATATAGAAAAATATTGGATAACAGTTTATTCACTACAAAATCCCTCAATAAGGGATGTAAAAATTTTTTTGGTTTAGCTTCACTGGCAATTGTAAAAGAAAAACAAAACGGCTTACTAATTTAGTTTGTAACCATAAAAAAATCATCCCTGAATGGGTTAATTCTTATGCCTGACTAGCATAGGAAATTTGAATCAATTGACGTTTTAGCTTCATATTTATTAGAGTGGCCAAACTAATATTCAACACAGAAATCATATAATAAGCACTGCTCAAAAAAAATATTAAACGCTCCTAATTCATTATTATTACTAAATACTCGCACTGCAATGGATTATGTAATACGCTCTGAGAGAAAAAGGTTTTTTTATTTCACTTCATGTATGTACAATAAATTTTTAAATTATTCTAAGAATCTCACTCCGCGCCAGATATTCAACATAAAATTTTTCTATTCATGGCCAGGATTTTTGGGATACCCAATAATGAATTCCAGCTTGTATCCCTGAAAAAATTTAAGTACTATTTTATTTGTCAATTCCTTCGACTAACTAACATTTGCGACTTATTTATGCAGCAGAAGGAAGTACTCGATTATTTATTCTTTTTCTTTAAAAATGCTATGTTGGTCACTTTAAAATTCTTAAATATTAGATTAAGATTTAGTGGAAATGCTTGACTTTTTTTTAAAAATTATGGAAATTCCTCTAATTAACAAGCAACTTCCTTCATAAAAATTTAGTACAATTGCATTGAAAATTAAAAGTTTAATTCTCACGGTTAGATGAATTTAATTACGTAAAATTAGGTATAACTTAATTATTTTGTTTTACAGTTTTACAGTTTTACAGGATAAAATAGCTATTCAGTAAAATTTTCCTGGATAAAAGTATCACCAAGTTCCTAGCCCAAATCAATTCTTTCTTCTAAATGAAGAAATTTTATCTTAATTTAAAGGTGGAGTTTAATATATCTAACGAACGTTACATAATTTGATACAATTTTTAAATTTTTAATAATTTACTGACTGAAGTCTCAAAGGAATTAATGAACTCATTTTCATACATTGTAAATGAATGAATGCCGTCAAAATATAACCAAAAATTATTTTATTTTATATTTTCATTTTACAAAATAATTGCAAAAATAAAATGGTGTAAATTATGTTAAAATTTATCATATTTTCTAATTTGTCACAATTTTATTGCTGATATTTGTGATTCCTGGCGTTTAATTTTTTGTCAAATTTCTTTAAAGAAGGCTTTTGGGGTATCATAAAAATCATTCAAAAAAATTGTTTTTCTGAAGAATAATAAATAAATTATTGATTCGATAATTTTATTTTTCCACATAAAAGTTAACTCCTAATAAAGTTTTTTATTTTGAATAACCTTAGAAAACTAGCATATTAGGAAGTAATAATTAAATTTTCCCTAAAATCTAATCAATTGATTGGCTTTTGCTAATAAATATGACGTGCTTATAAGCTGCGAGATGACAATATTAAGAGAAAATAAAAATAGAAGAAAAACTTATTGTCTTAGACTAAATTAATTATATGCATTGTAAGGAATTTTATTTAAGCTCGAATGTCATGCAACTAAACCATTTTATAGAGAAATAATTGAATTTCTATTCAAATACAATGGTATTGTTTGATGTATGTTAATTTCTTTGTATTATTTTACTATTAATTATTATCTTTGATATTAGTGGAAAAATAATTTTTCACAAAATTATTAAATTACAAAATAATAAAAAAGCAAAGGATTGATCAATGTTTTCATAAATATTCTTTCAACTATATTCAAATTTTTGTTTTATTTTGAAATCTTTAGAAAATTTTAATTAAAATTTTTGTTGTTGGTTGTATTTTCCTTAAATCAACTTATTTTATTCAAATTTATAGCTTCTGCACTGTTGATAATATAATTAGTTGTATGGATTTGGCATGAAAATAAAAAATTTTCAATAAAAGAATAAAAAATATACATGTACAAAAGAATTTCAATTTTTACTTTTGAATTTGATGCTTGAAGTTAAGTGAAGTATATTATGTGATCAAAATATTTTCATGGTTTTATTCTTAAGGTCTTAACACATTTTCTGTTAACCGTGATCCGATTATTAAAATTTTTGTTTTGACAGATGTTGGTGTTTTTAGAATAAAAGCTTTTTTTTGACTTTTTATATAAAAAAAAATTAATATTCTGATTTTTAAGTATTTTTTGCCCAAATATTGAATAAATGAATCATTCAAGTATTCAATAGAAATGGTTCTGTTTTTTTTTTTTTGTTCTCTTGACTCAAGTTGCCATTAGCACTTTTCTGCTTGGATCATGTTTGATTGTTCCATTAGACGGCATGCATTTTCGGTTTGGATATACGATTTGTCAATAAAAGTAGTAGAAAATTACTTTATTTGACTTACAATGATTTCTTTATCATCTTCATGAGCTAAATATTGTGTATAGTACTCGGACGCTGTAAGATAAATTGAAGCTTGAATTCGAGTGCCGTGCCTCAAAGGTAAAAACATTAATATTGACGCAGGTATGAACGTGTCATGAAAAAAGAAACTGGAGTCCGGAAAATTCGATTTAGTGATGGAAAATGTTCATAATAATGATTATTTTCACGTGGCTAACTCAGAAAAACCAGTAAAATTTTAGAATCATTCTTTTATTATTAATTATAGACAACTTTTAGTCAACATAAGTACATCTAAAAACTGATTAAAATATTTTTTTTGTTGTATAGAAATCAAAATCCAAATAGCTTAAGAGATGGAAATACAATCGCACAGGGCAATTAATACGAAATTTAAAAGAAAACAAAATTCTATAAAGAAAAATTTGTGACTTAAAAGCTACCCGTATGAATAATTTAATTTGATGACCCAGTAAAAATTTCTTCTGTTAATTTTTTCCAGTACATTTATAGTAACTGTTCTCTACAAACAAAATATAATGCTTCAAAAATTATGCAATATTTTATATTTACCTAATATTGAACTATTTATTTAATATTTCTTCTTAAAATATTGTGTAATTTTTTTAAAATCAAAGACTTGTTCTGGGCTACATGATCAAAATTAATCGCTTTTCTGAGTGTTCTTTTTCTAAATCTTACTTTAATCCTACTTAGAACGTCCATATACCAGGTGTGTCGGTAAGTCTTTCCCGGTTTTTGTAATAGACTTTAATCTAAAAACTACACGTGTTACGTTCTGTCAAAATAATAGCATTAGAGATTTGTAATTCTTTTAAAATGTCGAGTTATGTGCCTGAAAACGTGCATTCGCAGGACGCTTTACTATTCTTGTTTCATCAAAAGAAAAAAGCGGCGAAAAGTCATCTTTTGCTGGTAAAGACTTACGGGGAGCATGCTCCAACCATAAGAATCTGTGAAAAGTGGTTTCGACAATTTAAAAATGGTGACTTCAACATTCAAGACAAAGAACGTACTGGTAGGCCCTAAATGTTTGAAGATGTGGATATCTGGAGAAACAGTGAATACTGATCGATACAAACCACAAATGATGACTTTTAAGTTTGCATTAGTGAAAAAACGTCCACAATACGCTCAAAGATAACATACCGTCTCATACAGCAAAACTAGTAAAATAAGTGTTAAAATCATTTAGATGGGAAGTTTTAACGCACCCGCTGTACTCTACAGACCTGGCCCTTTCTGACTACAACACGTTTGCAACGATGGGGCACGCGCGCGCATAGCAGCACTTCGCCAATTTCGAAGAAGTTAAAAAATGGCTCGATGAATGGTTCAGCTCAAAGAAGAAACAATTATTTTGGGATGGTATCCATAAATTGTCTGAAGGATGGGAAAAATGTATAGAATCAAATGGCCAATACTTCGAAAAAATAAATATTTATTATCCATTTTAAATTGAGTTTTTTTTTAGCGAACACCCCGGAAAAGACTTACCGACACACCTGGTATATATATATATATATATATATATATACAACCCTAAAGGCCACAATTGACGTATTTATACTTGCCAAAATAAATAAAGATATTTTCAAAACTTAAAGTTTAAAGACAGGCTGACTTTTATCTTAACACAAAAAACAAATTTTAGAAGTTGTTTATTATATTTAAGACTAAAAACTAACCAAGCAAGTTGATGTCCATGGGTATAAATTGTTGAGGGCATCAAAAGAAAAGATTCAGGAAAAGATGGAAGTACGTGATAAACATTTACAATATTTTCTACATAAACATATAACAAAAACACAAAACAAAACTAGTAAAATGAATACAATTTCTGCCAATTAAGTTATATAAAATAAAAATTATAAATGTCAAGGTTCAATTCTTTTTCAATACATAAAATTTTTAAGTAGTTGTCCAAAATTAAATAATTTTGTGATAGAGTTATCAACACAAATTTATTAAAAATGAAAACAAAAATTGTTTACTTCATAAAAAAATCTTTTTTTATTAAATACTAAAATATAACTCACAGTTAAGAAATTTTTTTATTAATCTCATATTTAAAGTAGGATTTATAATACCAAATTCAATAATTTTATTACAAATTTCTAAATTGTACAGCTGCCCTATGCACATTGTCTAATTTTCACTTTCAATTGTCATTCACAATGGTCAGCCCTAAAGGGTTAACAAAAAAAATAAAAACCAGACCAATCTTAAATAAAATCTACAGTTCAAGATAAACTAAGCAAACAATGTTTGTTTTTTTTTTCAATTTTTTATTTTTTGAATGTATCTAACATCATTAAAAGCTGTCAAAGTCTCGTGCGTCTAACTGACATGCATTTAATCTTTTGATATGGTCATAACTTGGAACATTTTAAAATTTAATTTATTGACGGTACCTAACAATACAGGAAGTACTTTTAGTAGTTAAATAAATTCAATTTTTTGTTGTTTTGTATTTCTTTTTATTGAACACCAAAGATAATATAGCAGTAACGAAATCAATTGAAACAGGTACAATTGATGAAAGTCTGATCAAATCTTATAAACCAATAAGATATAGCTTTTTGTTAGATTATAGGTTTATAGGGTACTATAATAAAGCAAAAAAGTTAAATTACATATAAAAACAAAAGAGAAAAAAAAACGAAAATAAATAGCTATTGTTTATAGCCCTAGGGAGAATTCTTCTAAATGCATTTGTAGATAATCATTTAGCTTTTAATGGAGGTGTGACGTGGTGGTCAGCCCAATCCAGTATGACAACAAATTATGAAACAACTCGAGCACATATTTTAACATATTTATATATATATATATAATGCTATTACTTTCATTTTTAAGAAACTTACATTAATTTTGGTGTCTTATAAAAAAGAAAAATATTAAACAGGTAATCTTTGGTTTTTTATTTCATATTTTTATTTATATTAATGGTCAACTTTAGACCAATGAGTAGCCAATTGGTTAAGTTTGGGATCTGCTAAAAATACTTTCACTACAGATGCTGGTTTTTTCTTTAACATTTTCGTATTCTGGGTTTTTGCATTTTTTTTTTTTTTTTTTTTTGTTTTTTGAAATTTTTAACTGCAGACATATTACCCCAACTGGTTATACTTTGAAATATCAAAGTGATTAAGATAACCATCGACTATGTCTTTTTATTATTTTCCATAATATTTAAAACTTTTATCGGTAAATTTGCATATTAAAAAATGAAGAAAAAAATTTCCAATATGGTTTTGATTTGATTGAAAATTTTTGTTAAACGTCTGAAATTGATTCTTATTTTTCTTAAATGTTGAATTGTTTTAGCTTTTTTTGAAAAAAAACTGCCAGCTACTAAAATATATAAAATATAAGATGCAGCACACTAGTAACCACAAAAAAAATAACAAACAAATAAAAAAGAGGTAAAAGAAATGTTTAATCAATTTATTTTTAAAGCAATTACAAAGAGAGGTGTTGTCGTCAAGGTGTTCTTTATTCGAATTGATAAATTTTTAAGTAGAAATACGCCTGCACTAAAGTTCAACATTTTATCAATTGCTTAGTGGCTGCCTGTTTAAAATTCAGCAATGTAGTTTTTCTTGGAGACATTCCCAGTCATCATTATTATTAGTAGCACAGCTACGAAATCCCAATACCTTAACAACAATCTTGAGAAAATTATTTTATTTTAGTTAGTTTTATGTTTTGTTTCTTATTATTAAATTTTATTGTGAAAACAATTTACTATGCGGTTACTGCCCCCGCTTCCGTTAATTGGCTAAGTGAATACTTGTATTATTAATGAGGAAAAAGAAATTCGATTGATCAATCAATTTTTTTGAGACTTTTACTATATTTTAAATGAATGAATTAATAGAAATTTTAACAAATTTTTAAGTAAAAAAAATTTTGCAATATTTTAATGATAAATTAGAATTAGAACTTTTGGTTATGTGTGCTCCGGAATAATCGTGTATACCTCAGGTCAGTGGTGTTGATAGGCATGAGGCATGAAAAATCAATTCGCCCCCTCCTCTTCCTTTCGTGAGTATGCAAAAAGGAGAAACCTTAGAAGGCTTAGAAAGTTGTGTCCCCTTAATTATATCCGCTCCCATCTCAAATAGCTACCTATGCTACTGCATTTAATCCGGGAATGAATTTTATTATTTTCATATTTGCAACCTTTTGTTTTGTTCGCAACAGTGTTTGCTAATCCATATGAAAAGGATTTCTGTTGTGTTTACTACTGAATTATTTTATTTATTCTTCGTCTCTTTTTTATTGTTCATAATAATTTTTTGTTTTGTTCAATTTTGTTCTGTATAAATTCTGCTTCATTTATAGATTAATGAAGTGAAAGGATGGACAGAGTTTTATAATTTTTTTTTCAAAAAACTATGTAGAGTAGAAATTTTGTTTCTTTTCGTTTGACATTTTTATTAATCTCAAGTGTAGTGAGCTTTATACCCTACCTTTATTGTACACCGCTTGCTTAGCTGGAAGCATCATCCAATCTCATGTGTGCTCACCAGTTGCATTTGGGAGAAGTCGCGTCATTCTTATGTAGTCTCTACACATTCGGCTAACACCCTAGTCAAACAGGCAAAAGAACTTAGTTCTTTGAAATCTAATTTTTTCAAAGAACTAAGTTCTTTGAAGCCGTGTCAAACAGACAATCTAATTTTTTGTACTGAAATGTCAAAACCTGATCAGCTGATCATTGATTATTTGACATTCTTCATGTGCATTTCATTTTTTTATTAGTGAGAATTTAATAAATTATTTAATTTGTTTTTGTTTTTAAAATATAGCCATTTAGTCTTTGCATATAGATTTATATATTATATTGCACAAATAATATTTTGGAAGGTTGTATTTAATTTGAAGTATATTATTATCTTATTAATTATAATTTGTGTTTTGGTTTAAAGTTTAAAATGAGTGATGAACGCTATGCTTTGTTGGCATTGTTAATGTCAAATCTACCGAAAATTGCTTATCTTTCGATTGAACTTAATCGTCTTCGCCGAAAAAGAAGAATTTATTTAAAAACAGCTCTATGTCATTTTTTAAGGATGCGCAGGCATTCGCTTAAAAAAAGTCGAAGATGGTCATGTGTAAGCTATAAATTATATTAAAATTAAAGTTATTAATACAGTAATTTTAAGGTACGGATATCCAAATTCTGGGAAGAGGACGTTCCCAAGCTTTCGGACGATGAGTTCAAAAATAATTTTAGAGTATCCCGTTCCACTTTTGACCTTTTTGTGGAAAAACTGCAATTACTTAGGAAATCCGATACAAATTGGCGCAAGGCCATACCAATTAAAAAAAGGATTGCCATAGCGTTATACGCGTTAGGTACTTCAGCGGAGTACCGAACGGTCGCCAAGCTATTTGGGGTTGGTAGAACAACTGTTGGAGCAATTCTATTATCGTTTTGCAAAGCCGTTGTTGAAGAATATAAAGACATTTACAGGCAATTTTACCCAGCTTCCAACAGTAAAATAAAAGAAAACGTCAACGCATTCTTAAAACTAGGCTTCCCTCAATGCTACGGGGTAGTCGATGGCTGCCACATTGAAGTAAAACCACCAAAGAATGAAGCACCAGACTACATCAATTACAAAAGATTTTATTCAATAATACTTTTTGCAGCTGTCGACTACCGCTGTCGATTTATGTATGTGGATGTTGGAACGCCTGGAAGGATGAATGATTCGAGCATTTGGGAAGCCTCTCCGTTAAAAATTCACCATATGCAAAATAACTTATTTTCTAGAAACTCTATTAATTTTAATGGGGTAGATATACCTGTCGTTTTAATAGGCGATTCTGCGTTTAAACTATCTGAGTACATCATGAAACCATACGCTTTTTCTGCTAACCAACCTGAAGAAGAACGCAATTTTAATTTGAAACTATCTAAATGTAGGCGGCTAGTAGAAAATGCATTTGGCCATTTGAAAGCCAGATTTAGACGTCTCGGAAAAGGTTTAGAAGTTAATCTCACGAATGTCAACATTATCGTTAAAACTTGTTGCATTTTGCACAACATTTTAAACGAATGCAATGATCATATTAATCAAACCTGGTTAGACAACTTAGTGGACAACGGTACACAAGTTGCACGTTGCAGTGGAACACATCACTCTGGCAACCAAACGCTCAGCTCTGGAGGAATAATAAGGAATATAATAAAAGCATATTTGTGTAAGGCAATCATATATTTGCTTAAACTACGCTATAAAATTAACTTATATGTACTTTAATATTCTTACATCTATTTTAATATTCTTATATCTACTTTAATATTCTTACATCTATTTTAATATTCTTATATCTACTTTAATATTCTTGCATCTACTCAATTCTGCGAAGAATTTCTTTTACGGTGTTGTTGGTGTCTTCAATTGCACACAACACTCGTTGCTGCAAACGGAGATGCTCCTTTTCGAGCTCGTCGCTCTTTTCTAACCTTTCCATCAAAAGATGAAATTCTTTTTCACCCTTTACTTTCCTTTTAGTTCGTCGCGAAGTCGAAGGCGCCGGCGAAGAGTGCCTGGATGAAGGCGCTGATGCTGGTGATGCTAATCTGGGTGGTGATGCTGAAGATACTGATGTAAATGGTGATGCTGATGTGAATGATGATGCTGGTGTGGATGGTGGTGACGGTGATGACGGAGGCATTTCCAGTGGATCTGCATATTTTTGTTAATGATAATTGTTAAAAATATTTCATTAAAAATTAGTAATATAATATTTAAACCTTTTATCGAGGGCTCCGATAATTCGGACCAACGGCTTGACTTAAAGCTCCCAATCACTTTATCCACAGCATTATAGTATGGCCAAGTGGAAGGACTTCCGCCGCTTGGTCCAATTTTTCTTCTTTCCAATCTGTAAATAAGTTTATAAGAAATAAATAAATAAGTTTTTTAAAAAAAAAGAATAAAATTTAATACCTATATACTTTTGTTAGGTTGTTTATTTTTGTGCGAATTAATGGCACATCCAGCATTATGTTTTCATCTTCATAGAGTTTCTTTTTAAACTCTATGAAGACGGGAAAGTTTCTTTTTTTCGCCCGGATGTCGCCCACAAAACACTGCCACACATCAATAAATTTAAAAGTGTCCACCTCATTTAAATTTTTTCTTTTGCCCTTGATTTCTGAAAAAAATCAGTGGAATTTCATAATTAGCAAATTCAAGAAGGTTTATATAAAAACTTAATAGAATTTTAAAAACTTAAAAGTCTATGTCTATAAGACTTTCACTCTAATAAATAATAATAAATAAATAAAAATTCACTCATATCGCTACATGATAAATAAAATTATTTAAATTCACTCATTTGACTTTACCAATAACTCTAAATATGCAAAAAAATAACATACCAGTATCCATTTTCCTTAAAAAATTCTGAAAAAAAAACCATTATCAGAAAAAACAATCATAATAAATAAAGCAAATACTTACAAGAAACACTTTCTGCAATTCGAAAAACTAATAAATTATAAATTATGCTTCGCTTCTAATCTGTCAAATAGCTGTCAATAGGTGTGGTGAAGAGTAAATTTTCACCTTTCAGCATTGCCAGATTGAAGAAAAACCAAAAAACCACCGTCGTATTGCTAGTTAAATTAGATTAAATTAAATTAGATTATAAACTAATATACCACGCACATCGCGACTCCTGATTGGCTAAAGCGAAAAACTAGATTCAAAGAACTAAGTTCTTTGCCTGTTTGACTAGGGTGTAACTAAAGCAATTCCAGCAAATACACGAATATGTAGAGGGGTGCATTTACCTTAGTTTGCTAGGCTATGTGAGGTTTGTACGAGTTCGCTTTGTTGGCGAACTTTATAGGGGCTATTCACCATTTTTTCCAGCTCATCAAACCGCTCACTCGTTCAATGTAAATTAAATGTAAATGGCTATCGGTGTAAGCTCGTGTATAATTGTATAAAAAAATTCCATGCTAACTATCTAGGATAAAAAATCAAGTAAAAATAAAATTTAAGAAAAAAATTTGCTGATCCTCGGAGCAATATAAAAAAATGATTTATAAATGTATTGATACAAAACCGCAAAACTAGCAGCATTTAAAATAGTCTTTGAGATTTTTGAAAATTTTCCTTGCATTTTCAACTCTTTATTAATTACACAACGAGCAATTTTCTTCATTATAAATATTGAGGTTAACCCTTTAAAAAATTTTCTTTTCTTTTTTTACTTTTGTTTTAAAAAATAAGAGAAATTTTTAAAATGTAATATTACAAATTTCTCACACTTAGATGTATTTATAATGAATAAATCTAGTTCAGGGTTTTTATTAAACTCTTAATAAATTCCTTAGATATTTCTTTTAACTGAATAATTTACTATAAAATGATATCTAAACATGTTTTATAACTATAATCCATTATTAAATTTCAACTTGTTTAAAATTTTTAATAAAACAAAACGAAAAAAATCTAAAAAAGAAAAAGAGATCAAATGCAAATTTTATTTAATATTAGTTAAGGAGTTATTTCTACTTAAGATATAAGATCTAAGATTTGCTCATATGAGAAATTAGTTAACAATATTAAAAAGATTAAAAGCTAAAGCCGACTTTAATATTTATAATGAAATTTTTTGTTGTTGTTATTTATCTGTGTAAATTAGATAAATCAATTAAATAGTATAAAATTTACAATATAAAGTAATTTTTGTGTTGATTTAATATCCTAAGGCGGGTAGAGGCATTCACTTTCCATTTTCAAATCAATGTTGATTTCTTAAGAAAATTATTTAATGACTTATACTAATGAAATTTTAATTTTATTTAACTTTACTACCATTTAATTCTTGATATATAAAGTTGTGATTTTAGATACATTAATAATTTTTTATATATCTATCTAACATGTCAATATCACACGGGAAAATGATTGCAAAATTTTGTTTTGTTGTTTTGTTTTTTTCATATTTTCGCATGTCTTATATTTAGCTCAATGTAATTAAAGTTTTTTGTTATGTATTATTTTTATAACGTCTTATTGAATAGCTTTTAAAAAAATGCAATATTGGATTAAAATCATAAACTATAAGAGAATATTGGTAACAAATATCTAGATAAATCATGATAATGAAACTAGGTCGTTATCTATGGTGTAACAAAATATCCTTTTTACTGTTTCTTTTTACTAATATCATAGTTAATTTTTTATTCCTATCTTTATTATATAGAAATATTAGTGGCCTATAACATATTTAATTCAAAGATATGATTAAAATTTATGTACAAATATATTATAAACTGCTCAGTAGGTAAGTTCTTTATATAATTTGATGTTTTATTTGTGACCCAGTGACTGTTTTGAATTGTTTTGAAATCATTGTCTGTACTTTGTGAAAAAGAAAAACATTAAAAATTTCATTGAATAATCGACATACTAACATATCATTGTTGGTGTTTTTCTTTTTTCTTTTGCCTTTTGTTTTTGTTTGTTTCAAAGTTAGAATATGATATTTTCTTTAACAGCATGTATTCAAGTAGACATTTAATAGCTACTACTGTTAAAAATATGAATTGATGATGAGACAAGAGGTAACCCAAATGCCGACTTTAGTATAGTATAAGATAAGTGCAACTGGTTCGCAAGTTTTTTTATTTTATGAATATAAGAATAACAATTGATGTTAAATCGATCTTTTAAGTTTGTTATAAGCTAAACAAAAAACAAAAAAAAAGTTCAGATAACTTAAAAGAAACAAACAAAATGTTAAAATAAATGCAATCAAACGATCATCAGCTACAATTGTTCTTTTGTTTAGTATTTTTTTTTGTAAGAAAAACAAAAAAAAAACAATATTTTTTCTTGAATTTGAATGCCATCCTCTTCAACAATTGTTAGCTTTCAGATGTATTTATTTATTGCTTCATTTGTTATGTTGTATCCCTAACATATCTAGAACTAAAATAAATTCTTTACTTACCATATTTTTTGTTGTCCTTTCCTTTATCTGATTTACTCCTAGAGAAGGCCTTAAGTCTATTTTCTGCTTCAATGTCATCATAGTCCGGCTGTATAAATGTTAAAAATAAAGAGAAATAATTAGTTAACTGAATGTCTTTATTTTAAATGTGTAATGATTTTAACCTTTTGATATAAGAAATTATCCATAATAAGAGGTTTAACAAATTTGTTAGTGTCAATTCAAGGATTAATGGTGTTTGGTTGGTATAATTTTAAGAAAATGTTTTTCATTTTAGTTGATTTTTTTTTGTTCTATTGATTTCATATCTTTTACTAATTTAAAAAATAAGAAAATAATTTTGAACCCCATTTTAGAGGTATTTTTAGGTGATGCTTTATAGTTTTTTAGGATTTTTTTTTAAAATACTAAAAGCAAAAGTGCATCGGATTTAAAGATTATTGGAAAAGTTCAGGTTATGTGATATAAATCCATATGATAATACGTGAATTAAACAATCTAAAGAGCTTGCTGGAGATGTTAGGAGACTTTTATTGTAAAGTGAACCTCTTTGATGATGAAAAATGCCAGGATTTGATCAGTGAACTTCTGTTTTTCTCCTGTGCATACTTAGTTTGGTTACTTCCAAAAACAAACAAAAATTACCAGCCTAAATCAAATATTAAGGCAGCCAATATTTATAATGAATTAGCAAATACGGTCGAAGAGATTTTGTAATGACGTTACGGTTGCAATGAGTGATATCAAAGCTAACGAATAGCTCTTGTGTTTTTAATTTCCTGGCACTTTTTGTTAGTGTAATCAATAACAAAAGGCTTGCTGTTGAAATGTCTTTTGTTATTTTCTTTACAGTCTCTTTTTGCATACGTATAAATGTAAATTTAAATTTCATAAGCCATCAAAAATAAGTAAAGTAAAAGCAACAAATTTTTGACTAAAAAAATAACACTAAAATTAGTGTTAGAATTATGAAGATAAAACTAAAAAGGTCCATATGCAGTCCATTTTATTTAAATTACTGCGTCGAATAGAATTTGACCTCATTAAAATACCTCTTCGTTTCTGTTTGCTGTAATGAAAGGATACCTTTACATTGTATAGTCATTAAAACAGCTAAAGCAATGTCAATTAGTTCGTTTTGTATTCTTTCGAGAAATTATTTACACAAAAACCTTGACTTCTTTAGATTTGGAAGGAGGATTATTATTTCTCATCCTTACTAGTTGGGATCTACATTGCAATTAGCTTAAATGATTGGATAGAAAACCATGGTTGGAACACAGATACTTTTATCTTGATTTGGTTCTTTAGTATAGATTTATTTAATTTTTATTAAATATTTGCGAAAATTTTAGACTGTTCTACTATTTGATTTAGCTTAAATGGTAAAATAGTAAAATTTTAACGGTTAAAATTGTCTGTGTATTCCAACTGGTTACCTCTCTAAATAATTTTGGTAAAAAATTACGCTTCTGCTTATTCTTCTCCTTTATTTTTTTTCTTCGTTTTTAATAACGCTGTGGTACGAGGGAAAATATTTTTTTTTTTCTTGTGTATACTTGTATTTGTAGACGTTAGTAGTAATGTCTTACAAATCATGACACCACAACTACGCTTTAAATAACTAAAATATTGCTAATAATGTGGTCAATTTTATTTCCTTTATGCTATTCGCTTTGTTTGAGTAGTCATTTTAAGAGAATAATAAATATATCAGGCATCACAAAATATCTTCATTTCCAAACCAACTGTCACTACTGCAACTCGTATGGCAAAGAAAATGTACTCTAAGACTTGATCAAAAAAATTAAGAAAATTGTATAATTTGCTTCAATTTTTCCATAATAAAATATTTGGGCTGGTAGCACTTTTTGATTTTCTGACAGGATGTGGTTTTCTGACACAAATGTGTCAGGGACAGTTTATCGTTCCAACTATGCTTATATTTGATTAGCAAATTACTGACTCAACTTTAGTTATAAATATATCTAGCAAAATTCTCTATTTTGTTCCTTTAAAAACATTTTAAATTGTAAATTTAAAATATTTCTTATTAAACTAATCAATAAAAAAAAAAATATGTTACAATAATCCTTATAAAAGACCTACCCTTGGTATATCATGTGGATAAATATTATCTCTAGGTGGTAATTTTGGTGGTTTTTCACTTCTACGTTGTGCCAATTGTTGAGTTTGTAATAATAATTGTTCCCTAGTTGCAGCTACATGTCCTGATAATGATCCAGAATTAGTACCAAAACCAGAACTACCAGAACTACCTCCACTATTACTTGCTACACTATATGGATCTTCATCTGGAATTGGTATTCTTGGTCGATTTTTAATATCAACAGGTCGTTGAACTATGAAATTTATAAGAAATAAAATATAATAAAATATAAAATTATGAAAAAAGATTTATTTAAAAAGAATCCTAAAACCCATTTAAATATAAAACGAAGTATTTCTCGGGTTGTCTACAAGTATTGCGATTAGACCGATTAAAGTACAGCAACAAAAAAAGTAAACAAAATAAATAAATAAAGAAATATGAAAAATATTTTTACATCCGGTCCAAAAGATTCATTAATTATCTAAGTTATCTTTTTATCTTTTCATTTTTAATATATATAAAAACAAACTTTGGCAAAAAAATAATGCAAATTAAATTAAGGCGTACATTTGACATTCCATTTGATCATATATAAAATGATCCAGGAATAAATATCAAGGTTACCTGATTAAAAATTTTTTATTTACCTGGTGGTAGCTTGCTTTTTAGCATATCCATGGCTACAACATTAATAATAAGCACCCATATTGGACATTCTAGAACATCATTTTCAGATTTAACAAAAGCCAATAACGATAGACACTGAGTTTCTAAACGGCGGCGATCTGGATAAGCTCTTCTTAGTTCGCGATTTACATTCGATTGAAATTTTTTCATGTCAAATAGCTAAAAAAGGAAAAACAAAAACATTTTCAAGATCATAAAATTTAGATTAATATCATTTTTGTATAATTGTTTAACTTGAAAAATAAAAAATATAAAAAATTTGACCCATGGATCTTACCTTGACTATCTTTTCACTTTCTAATGCTTGATTTGGCAGCTTGAGTATATCAGCACCAATGGCAGTCTCCTCATTTGGACTACTAGCTGTGCTTTTGATATAAATATTACTTTTTGCATAACGTCGGACAAGTATATTGCCAGCATCATCCATTTTGATTTTAACACCCTGCAAATAAACAAAAAGGGAAAGTTAATGGCCTGTTATATAAACGAACCGGATTTTTAAAAATTCGCAAATGAGGAAACTGTTACTCTTTTTTTGTCTTAGCAAAAACTATATAAATCTAGTTAAATATACATATATATATATATATATATGTATAAGATATGCGGATATATAGTTATTTTTTTAAACAAGTTTTAACGACGTAGATTTTAGTTTAATTTGAAAATTTAAAACAATTTATCAGTTCTTGCGTCACATTTTATCGAATACTTTTATTATTATTTTTAATTAAACCAGGAACAAAATTAGTTAATTTATAAAGTACAATGAACTATTCCATTCTAAAAATTTCACATAGAAAAGATTCCAAAGTGTTGGTGAAAGACATAGCAAATGGCTGGAATTTGGGGTTTTTTTCAAGGTCAAGTTTTTATGAAGAATAATATTTCCTATTAAGCAATTCAGGCTAAAATGCATATATTTCATAGATTTGTTATTGATTTCGTGCAACTTGATAAATTAGAATAATAATAAAATTTGGTTTGAAAGAAAAAAGGACGGTTGAATTTATTTATTCTTCAAACTGGTAAAATTTTAATATATTTTGTTTATTTTACGATAATATAATTTTATATATAACCCAAAGATCTATTTTTATTAATTCCTAAATCTTTGATAAGTGCTTAGACTTGTCTCACTAAAATTCACTTTTATATTGATTGATGATTGAGGAAGTTTTACATTACCACCAACCCATATTAAGTCTTTTTATATGTTTTATGCAATTTTCAAAAAGATATGGAAGCTAAGCTGAATGGTGATATGGCAGTGATAAATCGTGATTGAATTAACTATTTTTCATATTATGCGGAAAAGTTGTTTGATGACGAGAAGCAGAATTTACGTTTACAGCTTAACAAAGATATAAAGAGAAGCTAATTTTAAGTTTAAGTGATGGGAGCTATTATTGCTACAATGGCATATTAGAGAAAATCCATAACCTGCTTGTTTTAATTTGTTTAGTCCAAGCAAATAGCAGCAAACAGTTAGAAAACTCGATCGGTAGGTGAAGTAAGAAAAGATTTTTAATGACTCCAGTGATCCATTCCCCGTGAGGCTTAATAAACCGAAAAAAAACTAGAAGTTTTAAGCACCTTTTGCTCAGAAATAGGTGATAAGCGGATTTTTTCTACAAATGAAAGCTTTCATACATGTGTGTGTGTGTTTATTTTTGTGTAAATTAGTAAAAAAACTAATTAGCAAGAAACCTGGAAAAATTTTATGGTACACTTATTTAGAATTAAAAATCAGTGTTTGGTCTTCTAGATCAGTTTTATTGCTTGATAAGCAGAGCAACGTCCGATAAGTTAAAATTTTGCCAGGAGCTTGAAAAAGCATCTATATGTACATATCTACCTGCTCTTTGATTTCATGATATCAAGGCTCTCCTTTTCTATCGACTGCTGCTGAAGAGAATAAAAAGTGTTAGTCTCATGGAGATTGTGGTGGAGATCTTAAGGTTTGACTTTCCATTTAAGGTGTTTTCATCGGGCACCATAATAAATTTACAACTTCATGTGTATATTAGATCCACAAGTTAATAAAATAATGAACAAAGTATTGACAATAACTGGAGCTATTTGAAAAGTTATTTTTCTCTCTTTTAGTGAAAAATGGGTCTAGATTTCTTAGTTTTTAATATACGGAAATATATATCTGAGTTTCAAAAAAATTAATGATTTAGATTTGGGGAAGTTTCTTTCCCTCTACATGAAATTTAAGCCAAACTTTAGATTGGGAAATAATACTTGTTTAAAAAATTTACATAAACGTTGGCTGGATTGATAATATTCTCTACACTAGTTTCTTCACGTATCGTGAGTATATTCCCTGGTACTTAATATTCAGATGTTCGTGTATGAATTTAAATAAAGTTGATTAACTCTTAAAATGAAACAAAGCTAAGATTTTTCTCCAAAAACGTTGACACTTCTACTAACTGATTTGCTTAGTAGACCATCTGCTAAAATTTTGTAATAAATAATTTTTTATTATTATTTTCTAAATAAGTCAAAAATATCTTTCACTTTTATTTTAAAAAACCGTAATTGGACTCAATTTCGAATTGCAAAATAGAAACAAAAACAAACAAAAAATTATAGAAGGCGTTTTAATTATTACAAAATTAAATATATCTCAAGGACATGTATATTATCTGACTAAGAACATCATTTTTTTATTCAGCTACCCACCGAGAAGTTTCACCTGACATTCTTAACTTTCATTTTCAGTTTTAGGCTCAACAATTAATTATTAGGGCGTTAGTTTCTTTTACCTACACATAAAATGACGCTCCTTGTTTTTTTTTTTTCATTCAAAATTGAAAAGTATAAATTTTAAATTAATTTTGTTACACCTTGATTTAAAACTAGTTAAAAAATATATTTAGCTATTACAAATGCTAACGAATTTTTTCAGGTGTTAACATTGAATGCAAATAAAATTATCTTTAAGATGTGAAAAAAAAATCTTCTATTTTTTTGGACATAATGACAGCTTATAGAGGGGTAAGACATTATTTAAAACAACCAATGTCAAAGACCTATTATGCATGCAAACAAACTTTTGATACTCTTTTAGATGATGTATTACGGCCAAGGTTGTAATTTTTAAATTGATTAGAGCACAAGTGAATTATTTTATTTTTTTTGTTTTTTCCTTTTATAAAACAATAGCTACAGGCCTCCATTCAGCAATTAAATAAAAAAAAACGAAAAATTAAAAACCAAAAAAAAAAAACACACACACACACACACATAAATGAAACCGGAAAGGTTATAAGTGGATAAATATATTGAGGCAAGAAGTCAATTACCTGAAAAATAGTTAACTGTTCTCAATTACAAGGTGCTTAAATAGAACCGGTAGTCATAATATTGATTCCTCTTTTAGATATTGCATTGAAATGAGCGCACTGTGTCAAAAATAAACTATTACGTCTGGAAAAAAATCAATTGACGTCCTTGGTATCATTTATTTTAAAAATATGTATTGCCTTGTTTTAATACAAATTATGCAGAGAACAGCTATTTTGATTATTGCTTGCACAAATGATCATCATAAAGAAGGCGACTATATTATCTTTATTGAGTTTTATGATGAGCTTATTCTAGTTAAATATTTTGTTAAAGGTGGTGTAGAATAATTGTTTGCCCTTGAATTTGTACATAGCACCCACAAAATACCAAAGATTCTGAATCATCTGAGAAAATCAGAAAAATTTGCATTATTTCTTTAGTCCTGCATTTATATTTTTTTTTCTTTTTTTCGCTGTTGTTATTCCGAATCATATTAGTGAATCTAATTAGTGTTTTGCCACAGAGTAAACACTTTATGATCTTTTCTTTAAATATTTTGTAAAATGTGTCATTTTTGTATTTTCATTTACCTTGAATTCAAGACAAGACAATCTAAAGAAAAATATCAACCTGTTTAATTTTATAATTGAATAAAAGGACAATTATATTAATTATTAATTTCTTAATGTGTCTGAGAGATATAAATTCAATTTGCTGTACACGCTTGCAAACGATGATCCACTTATGTAGGCCAATTTATAAATGGAGGCGCTTATGGTCATTAGTCAAGTGATTTAATTTCAATTAAATGATAATTATGCTATCAAAAATTTAAATGCTTGTAGTTTTTATTGAAAATCTTGTATAACTAGGTAACTATGTAGTTTTAATGAAATTTTAATAAATGAAATAATTAAAATTTGTCCTAACCAATCTTATTTGTAAGGGGGGTATTTCATATTTTTCCGTTTTTTTTGTTTTAAATTAATGTATAACATCTTAAAAATACTAAGCCAAAATTTTTTTTGCCCAGAGCAAAAAGAAAACAAATACTGTGATATAATATTCATTGTTTAAAGGGACTCGTTTTAACCTATTTCATAAATAGGATATAAACTAATAAAGCTGCAAATAGAATTTTTTGCTTCTCTTGAAAATCGTATGAAAAGAAAATTTTATTTTTTTATCTTATTTTACAAATTTAAATATAGAAAAAACGTTTTTTTTATATAAAATTTATAACCGGAGCTATTAAAATTGGAATCGCAAATGCAAACTTTTAAAAAAAAACATTAATATCTTTAACCCATTATTGTCTGCTCATCCCGCGTTTTCCGCGAGCATGTATTTTTCTTCCTTTATTGACAAGCGCATCCAGTTTATTTCCAAATTTTATATATTTTACTTTTTTATATTATGCAATAAATAGAAATTAACTGTAATTTAATTGAAATTTATTATAAAAAGAATTATTTTGGTGGTAACATCTGAAATTATTTTTTTTGACAACTTAGTTTCTCATGATAAAAATCTATATAAAACAATATTTTCTAGAAAGAAAAGATGTATTTTTCAAATCTCCAATAGATAAAGATTTGAAATATGCAATAAAAAAAGTATGCAATTTTTAAAGTGATTTCGGTCCAAAAATTGAGCAGTCAGAAGGTTAATAAGAAAATTTTCACTTTTGTGCTAATCAACCTTAAGATTAATCATAGTTTTTTTTGTTTTTAAAAAAGCTAAACTTCATTTAAAATGAGTCACTTTTTTGTAAATAATGTTTAATGTGCGGCCTTAAGTTCCCTTATTTAGAGATAATGTTTACTATGTTTATTTCATAACTTTTGTTAGATATAAAAGCCAGTTTTGTTAGTGGTAAGAACCAATCTTTACTTCTACCGCAATAGCCTCGTACAACAAATACTCTAAACCACAAAAACTACACATGACAAAACTATGCTTTGGATTTTGAGGATTCCAAGAGAAAAATACGGTTATGTAGCATATTGGCTCAAAAGAAATCGTTATCACTCAAATTATATAATCAAATTATCAAACATTAGAAAAAATCTTAATTGTTGTGATATTCTGATGAAATTTTTTACTTTATTGTCAACTTAAGGACTTAAGAAAAAAAGAGCTTAATGATGTGGACATGAAACTTAAAAGGATATTTATTGAATCGAGAGCTCTGTTTTAAAACACACACACATCTTGCTTGTTATACCCTTTCTTAGCAGGTGCTTTGTACAACCTTGTAGTCCTCCATACAAAAAAATCGGTTCTTAACAGGCAAAGTCTGTACATGACGACAAAAGAAACATGGCGTCTAAATCTCAAAACATATGATATGAAATGTCAAATTAGATGTCACAGGTTGTTAAATTTTTTAAAAATGTTTTAATTAAAAAAATTAAGGAAAAGTTAAGAGTTTTTAATTTATTCATGTAAATTGTTTTATGAAGTTAAATAATGGATGTTAGTGAAGTAACCCGAGCTAGAGATACATAAAACATAAGGATCCAATAAGGAAAAATTCACAATAGATCTTAATTTTCTGTGTCTACAGACTTTAAAAGGCTGTAGTTACTACACGTTCCCAACCAGCTATGTACACAGTTCTCCATACAAAAGTGGCTTTCTGTGTAGTTAGAAAGTGTGTACATCCGCCTGCTAAGAAAGGGTATTACAGATATTCCATAAATAGGAAAAAATTAATTGTGTTGAGATTATACTAGATTTATCCTAAAAAGGATGTTTCTCTATTGTCTTGACATTCGATCTGAAGAAACAAAAAATAATTTAAAAAAATGAAGTCAGTTACTTTGGCTTGGTAATATTTTTATACTTCAAAGTCAATAAAATTTTGCAAAATTTTTTGCTTATCAATTTATATATTTTTTAGTGCATCTAAATGGAATCTTGAAAAATGTTTTAAATACATAAAATTATCAGTGAAAAAATGATTTTCGCAATTTTCACTTAATGCATTCAATAATTTAGTAAGATATAAATTGTAAAATCAATTTTGTGATCCTATTAATAATATCAGAAAAAAGCATTACTTGGTCAGCTTATCGACTTAATTCATATCAACATAATTAATTTAGTTTACAAAATAAACAAAAAAATAACAACAAAAACAGAAATACCTATAAGCTAATGAAATCTCTGACTGATTAAGAACCAACAAATAAAATAAATAACTAAAATACTGTATAATCCTATCTCTTACCTGTCCAATGTGTCGCTTGACTTCATCTGTTTTCTGGTCTCGCATCGGATTATCGAATCCACAAAGTCCAATTCTGTAATGACAAATAAATATATTTCACATTATTTACATTGGAAATGGACCAGTTGGTAATTTTAATGTAATATTTTGAAAAGATTAATTGCAATCATTTTGGGCAGTATTACTCAACCAACTAAGATCTGATACAGAAAAATAAATACCAAAAAAAAAAAAAAAAACGAATCGGGTTTGAGAATTGAGAAAAAAGATTACAAAAATTAAAAACAAAAAAACAAAAACTACTTAACTAAATAGAACTGTGGAAGTCGTCACTTGACTCCGGTAGTAATATTAGACATAGCTGTGACTTTCGCTATTGTCAAGTTAAATTTTGCGCAACACTTTCTTATTATTTTGCGCAAAGTGCGTTTCTTATTATTATCTTGTAAGCCACCATAGTATAAGTTATGAAATCTTTGCATTCATTTATTGTATCCACTAGTGGAACACTTGGATTAACTTTTTTTTTTAGGAAATTGATTCACTTGGAATTTTGTTTGTGGTTTTTTTTATTTTTCTTTTTATAAATTTTTGGCTTAAAATATCCAAAAAACGAATGCTTGCAGATGTACTTCATGTTTTATTAAAGCTATTATTTCGCCCTGAATATATATGCATAGGTATATTTCGACAAGAGCCAAGTTGTGAATTCATGCGGGAAAATGTAAAAATCATTCATTTCTGTTTTTTGGTTTTTATTTCAGCTAAATAAGTTATTTAGCAAAAAAATGTTTTATAAAGTTATTGGTAAGGGAAGGTTGTAAAAGAATACAAAATTGTTTCTTAAATATGATTACTTAATATTTGGATTTAAAATTCATAACAGGATTTCTTCTAATGAAATTTTATTTAATTAGACAACTTGGTATTGAACAAAATTGGATATAGATTTCATAGAAAGTGTTTGATAGTACTGAATGCAAAAATATTTGATTATTTCAGGGTATGCAGTTGTAGTGAAACGAGTCATTATATTATCTTTAATACCATGGACTAATTTCCTAACAAAAGATATACATGCCGTGAATTTACCTTAAGTTAAGCACAATGCAAATAAAATTTGAAAAATCTGATAACTTTTATTGAAAAATATTTACAAGAGGCGGTAAATTTAGTTGTGTCAAAATTTTGTTTTTAGTTTTCTAAATTTTGTCTTGTAAATGTAACAATTTTATATTGAGATTTAACAGATTTGTATGCAAGTTCATGCAAGGCGTGAATTTTAAAGACAGAATAAAATCCTCTTAAGACATAGATGACTGACAAAACTTTTTGTCATCTATAAAATGAGTGAAATTGATCACTAATTGAATTTTGCCCCTTTTAGAATTTTTCGTACAATTAATGCTTTCTTTTTTAGCATTTTTTCCATTATAATTTTATCATAGTTACTATTCCAAGGCTCAATTGATAGCACAACGTAATAACCGATGTTTGAATAGAATTTTTTTTGTTGGCAAAACTTTCAAGGGAATTTCTTCATTTCCTTGAACTTACAAATCTATTTTCTTTATTATTGTAAAAAATAAATACGTAGAACTGTGCTAATTAACTGTTGGTTTACCAGATTTTGATGCTATAAAATACACACTTTTTGTTTGAAAACTGTTTGCATAATTGTGCTGACAAAGGTCTTTAGAATCATTAACTCGCAATGAGAATATAACATCATAGTAACGTAATTTTAATTAAAATAAGGAGATGCATTGCAAAACTTATTTGCTTTATTTTATTTTGTATTTCTATAGAATAAATTTAAGATAATAATTGGAAAATAGCTCAAAAATTAATTTAAATTATGTAATTAAAGATTTCTCAGAAAGATTTTTTAAGATCAATTTAAAAGCAAAAAAACTTTAGTTTTATATTTGACAAGAAAAGAAAATATAAAGCTTTCTTTCTTTTTAATTTTCTCACCTATGTACCCCGTTTTTTAAAGTCGCAAAAACAGTAGTGTCATAGAACACGAAGTCAATTAATAATGTCGTTTGGTGGTTGCCAGATTTGTTTTGCACCCCAGTGGCTGATACTGTTTTTATATAAATTTCTATAAATATATAGAGTAAATAGAAGGCTGATGGTAACTAAGGATATAAGTTTGCTATGTACGTTCCTTGAAAAATTATGGTATTCTTATTTTCCCTTATACTCATTTTCCATTGAGGCTCATTTTAATTATTATGTACAATATACGGGAAAAGATTTTGTATAGACAATCGTGTATATTGCATGTTGCAATCCTGTATTTTAATACAGACTTTGAAATCTTGTATAAAGGAAGTTTTGGCATATATTGTAAATTTAAGGGCTGTCCAACAAATTAATATTAAAAATTCACCTATTTATAGTGTCATTAAATAGGTTATTTATTTATTATCTAATTTATTATTTGTTTGTTTTGTCTTTTTGTTATTTAATTAATTAATTCAAACTATTTCAAAATATTATTTCAGTGCAATTAAATCATTCAATATTACCTTTTATGACACTTATTTTAATATTTCGATCATATATGTTCTAATACAGAATATTGCCAATGGAGAAATGATGCTTTGGACGACAAGCTAATACACTGTATAAGCCTCAATGGAGAAAGGGTATTATACACACGTTGCTATTTTATGTGCCTGCAATTTTTTGACAATCGATAAACCCCATGCAATTGACTTTAACTCTGATATGTCTATCAGACCTGTCTAAGACAATTTATAGACATCAGTATATTGTTAAAAAGGTGTGACATGTTTTTAAAAGTTCATGTTCTGCGTTTTCATTGTGGAAACGTTTTCGCTAAAAAATGAAGACCAAGAAAAGCCACTACTAAGGATTATGCAATGAACCAGATATTGCTGATTTCTTGTTTAAGAAATTAGTGAAGAATACATGTTGTGAACCATATCATACTTAAACAATTTAAATGTATTTTCCTGTCATATTTATTAGACAGTTGACTAATCCCGCTTTATAACTGACAGCGTATTTGAAAAATGTAAAAATTTTGATAAAGCTAAATTTTAAAGGTTAATTTTTATTTAAGAAAAACTGCAAACAGACTTGAACTTTCTGCACCAATTTATTAAATATTTTAAAACAATTTTAATTATTAGTATTTTTAAGTATTCCTCATATACATTTGTACTTTAATTAAAACATTATTACATAATTCAAGAGAAAATATGATAGCTACAATGAAAACAGATTAGCTTCGATGCAAGTTTATTAGCAAAATTGTAAAGATAAAAAACCAAAAGAAAAAAAAACAAATAATGATGTAGACAAAAGCAACAAAAAATTTCTTAAATCTGACATTATTGCGTTACCATCTTAGACATAAGTATGTCAATTTTGATCATTAGGTTCGATATAATTGTTTTATTTTTAATACAAACAAATCAATTTCATCGTTAAAATGAAAACAACCAAAAAACTAAAAACGAATTACATTAATAAAAGTTTTTTTTTTGCTTTATTTGAAATAATAACATTACAATTTCAAATATAAGTTCATTAGTTTCAATATAATTATGTTTGATCGATTTAAAAAACTGGTTAACTTAATGTTAACAATAAAAAAATTTTTAGTATGTTGTGATATGTAATCACAGAGATTAAAATTTAAATACACTTGTCTTTGGTTTAGTGCAACGATTATTATGTATTTGGATATAATTTTCGTGACTAAAAGTCTAATTATAATTTATGCGGTAATATTTAATAATAGTTAATAATATAACATCAATTTTACAATTTGGTGATGCTGAAACAGACAAACATTAGCATTTTTATTTTGATATGCAAACAAAGAAGTTTTTCTTTTGGTTTTTTCTAAAAAATATTGCTTAGAATTTTTTTAGATATAACATCGCAGTGAGGAAAATAATAATGAATCATTGATAAACAAGAAGTACTTTTTACGTCGAAATCCTTACATTATTAGCAAAATACATATATTGGTGAATTTTGCTCTAAAATAGTCATCAAACTAACAATCTAGGCTTTCTCCTGCATCATTAATGACTGACTGAGGAGCTAGAATTATTTTTTTGCTTATTTTGTCGCAAAAGTATACCAATAAAAGTCGTGAATTTATTTAAATACTTGAGAGCTATGATACAAAATATGGGAAATTTTTTTAAGTCCCATGTCCATAACAAAATCTCCATAGCTATAGGAGCAAAGTAGTAGTCCTCAAAGAGTTATCGGAAGTTTTTAAAAAAGTAAACAATAATAGTTTATGGTTACAAATCGATATTATCCCCTTCAAAGTATTTTTCGTATCTCCATTAAGGTAACTTTAAGGTGGGCACCCACTTAGTGCGTATATCTCAGCGGGTAATTTTTTTGACGTCAAAATGACGTACAAATGAATTTCACGCTGAAATATCCACATATGAGGGGGAACTTTAGCGTGAGTCTATGACGTCATAAAAGTTACCCGCTGAGATATACGCACTAAGTGGGTGCCCACCTTTAGAGTCACTTTTAGATCCATTATCTCCCCTTATGTTCATACTGATACATACTTTTTATGCTTATACTCAACTCGACGTAACTTTCACAACTGATAATGAAATAATGTCGAACTTTGATGAGAATATCAGTAACAATTGAGCAATATAACAAAAATAAAGAAATTGAAAGCCGAGTGCTAGGAGTGCCACACTAGTTCCACATGCCCGTTTCGCTGTTTCCCGTCTCATTTTGAAAATTTTCTATCAATATTCTATATGCTATCAAAAATATCACAGCATTCATCTTTCAGGCTGCTCTGTTATTCTTTTTAAGTCAAAATCTTCCAAATATTTACGTAAGTTATAGAGCTGACCTGGGAAAAGCTAATATGAGCTAATATGATTAAATTTAATCAAATTTTTCAATTTGTTCCATATCCGACATAAATTTTGTTGAGTTTATGAACGAATTACTCTTATTCTCATCTTTCTCACCTAAATTAGCAATTTTAGCAACTAAAATTGAGGATAAAGATGCTCCTACTATCTCGAGTTGGATACTCAATTTGATGAAAGTTCGGTCAACAGGGTATTAAGTCTTGTATAGGCAAGCATAGCTATTCAGAGATTTCATTACAAAATATGCAAAGAAAAAGGGAAATCATATCCAAATTTTCATCATTGAATATTTGTGTTTATTGTGCGGCGAGTTTTGTGATAAATACCAAAGCATTAAATGTAGAAGCAGAGCAAAAAATGGTTTCAGTTAAAACTGACTAAGGATAGAAATTTTTATGTTCGTTTGTCGGTAATTTCCTTATTATTCTTATAATTATTTTATTTATTAGTAAAAAAACAAGTTCTACTATTTTTGGAAAATATCTAAAACAATTACTTTTAGAAATCATTAAAATTTTCTATTTTCAAGGACAGCTAAGATATTTAAAATTTTAAATATTATTATTTCTATGGTAAAACAGAAATAATTAAAATTTTTCTTTATTTTTCTTATTAAAATTTAACAATGATACCAAGTTTAATTCATACCCAAAAAGTCTTAAATTAGAAATCATTGAAGTTTTTGATATAAAATTTGAATGTCACGGTAATTTTTATTGTTATCTTCCTTAGCCAAAATAGACAGATAGGTCATGTAATGAGACAGTTGTTAGCCTTCAAAAGAGATCATTGATAGTTTTGATTCATTATTTTTACTTTGTAAATAATGTAATTATATTTAAATTAATATAATTGAAAGAAAAAACCAAAAAAACAAAGAAAAATTATTACTTTTTTCTTTTTCTTCCAAAATCAAGTTATTATTGAATAATATAAACGAGAAAAATTTTCACCCCAAAGGCGAATTTAATATTATTATTTGACAGGATGACTTGTTTATTCATATAACATTAAAATCCAGTTATTTAAGTACTAAAGACAACTTTTACTATTTACCAGTTACAGTGCATTTGTGAACAAGGTCGACAGCTTGGACAATATTTCGAAACTGGCCACAAATATACAGTGTTTACGGTAACGCCCATTGCATTGGCCAAATACCGTTTGCATAATTGTTTTTCTTTTTTTCAAAGTTTAATTTAAAAGCACCAAAACTCATAATTGATCGTAACACCTAGACTTTATGAAAGAAAAGAACAACAAAAATTTATTATATATAATTAACAGTTAAAATCATAGCTGCTGTATAATTAAATGTCATTGTTTGAAATGCAAAATAGTTTTTTGTTTAATTAGAAAGATAAAAATAAAAAATCATTATTTTTTATTAAAATATTAACTTTTGTTAGATGAAGGGAATTATTTAAGGATCGAGGACTAGTTTTAAAAAATTTTCAAATTTCAAGGATTTATATTTTATTGTAGAAAAAAGCTGCCAGTCACTAAATATCTTGAAAATTTAAGTCATACATCACTGGATTCAAAGAAGGTCACTTAACTACTATTTCCATTTATTAAAATTATTTTTGGTTTTTTTTGCTTTTTTTATTTTTGTTATTGTTAACCAAAACTTTCTGAAGTCTCAGCAATGAATATTTATTATGCACTTAAATCTAGACTAAGGCTACTGCAATTGACGTTTTAAATGTTGGAAGGACAACAACAACAGCAACAACAAATCAAAAATGACCAACGTTTATATTACATAACCATGTGGCTTTATTACAGTTTCTTTAATTGATTTGATTTCTTAGTTATATATATATATATAATATATACATATCAAATTTTCAAGATATTTTATTACACAAAAGATACACAAATAAAATATTTGTATTGATATTTCTCTTGTGGAAAGAAAAACCTAAAAATTTTATACTTGGATGTTATTAGCTTTGTGTATTTTGAAAAGTTATTTCTTTTTCTTGTACTTAAAACAATAACCGATCAATAAAATTTTGATATATATTTTTTGCTTTAAAACAAAACTTACTGCATTCATGATTTATGATCTATCATGGGTTGCGTAATTAAATCATAACTTTTTGTTTGATATTTGCTACTATATCAGTTGCTCAATATTGAATTGGTTAAGTTTTGTGTTTTTTTTTTCATTTTTTTGAAATATATTTAAATTTATTATTTTTGAAAAATGAAGATTGGCTCCTTTCATATTTTGGACTGTTTCTGTATGCAATCAATCCTAGATTGCGTCGCAAAACAAACACAGAAAAGTATATATCATAAAGCCTTTAAAATGCTTGGGGAGACTGTTGTCTTAACCAAAGAAGAAATATTTTTCGACTTTGAAAATTCAAGTTTATTTTTTAATATAGTCCTCATTAAAAGCAACACCATCAGTTCACTACTACGGTGTGACATTTTTATTAGAAATTTCATCTTTGAGTACATCAATTGAATCATAAGATTTTTTTAAGATAGGATTTTATATGGAGGATATAATAGATGAAAAAGGAATTCAAAATTTCAGTTTTTCCCATTGACTTGAGACTGCGTCATTTTGTATTGTTTTGCTGGAAAGAAACAGTTCGAAAAATTATATTCAAAACTTCTCTTGTGTTATGCCATTAGCATTATTCGAAATTGCTAATCTACACTCATTAAAAAACTTCCTTCAGTCAGAAAGCTGATAATTTTATTCGAGGGTAAAGAAATAGATTAATATATTTCTTTTAATTTTTGGTACTTTTTAAAAAAACAACTATTTATAATCATCCAGAGTCCCAAGAGTATTCTAAATTATTGGTGCATACTTGCTAGAAATCACTTGTGGTCAAAATTAAACCGAACCGTTCTAGGTTAGCATTTTTAAATAAAATTGAATAATATATTCAAATGATGTCTGCCAAATATACGAAACACGAAGAGAGAGTCTGAAAATTCTGGGAAAGTACACAAAAAATGCCTATTTCCATGTTTTGGAGATTAATGTCATTCATTTGCGAATTGAGTCCATTCTTTGCAATAAAAATTCATCCTTTTTACATCTTTTTGATTCAGTTGAGTGCGCAAAAACTATAAATCTAAGAAAGTAGACTCAATTTAAAATTTAAGCGTTTTGAATATTTTCTCCAAAAAATTGGTAAATATTTTCAGTTAGGTTTTTTATAAAGTTATCATAAATCCTTCCTGAAAAAATGTTTTAAATTATTTTATGAATTATTCCATTGTTTGCTTGTAATTATGAAAAAAATATTTTTTATGAGAATTACAAAGATTTTTAACAACCTTGAATAATTTAGTTGATTTATTATTATAATTATTTTTGAGTGTAGATTTTTTTTTGTTCATTGACTTTGTAATAAGGAATTTTAACTTTGTTATTTAATAGTTTTTGTAGATCGATTTGTTCTTAAAACCCCACTGGTTATTATGTAAAAGGATTTCAATTTTCTTTTAAATCGTATTATTTAGTATACTTTCAAAAATTTAAAAAAATATACATATAAGGGGGGTAATAACATAGTTTTCAGTACTTTGGCCTTTTCAGAAGATAACGGATAATCGATTCTTCTTTAATTTATAGGAAGGATGCCTGTTTTAATTGTGGTAGTCTTGAAAATTTATTATTGTGTTTGTGTTCAAAATGTTAAGACGTTTAAATATGTTTTTTTTCTTACTGATTTTTATTATACCAAAAAAGGAATGAAAAAAAAAGTGACTTGTGTAGAAATTATTATTACAATTGAAGATGATAGTGAGGAAGAAATAAATTTCAGTGAGGAAGGCTCAAATTTCAGTGACGAAATCTCAAATTTTAGTGAAGAAGAGTCAAATTTCAATGACGAAGAATATGAAATTTACGATGAAGATGATAATGATATTGAAGATATTGAAGAACATAATAACGATGATATTATGTTTGAAGAATCTATAGATAATAATAATGGAATTGAAAATTCCAATGATGAAGAGTCAAATTCCAGTGACGAAAGATATGAAATTTACGATGAAGATGATAATGATATTGAAGATATTGAAGAACATAATAATGATGATAATATGTTTGAAGAATCTATGGATAATAATAATGGAATGGAAGAGTCAATTTCCATTGATGATGAAAATGAAATTGAAAATGAAGATGATAATGATATCATCATTATTGAAGATAATAGTAATAATGATATTATTTTTGTAGAATCTATAGATAATAGTAATGGAAATGAAAATTCTAATGGTAATCTAGCTTATAACTGTATAATTTGCTATGAAAATGTATTTCAAAATGTGCCTTTTACAACTATATGTGGACATATTTTTTGTCAGGAATGTATAATGAGGACAGTTGATATAACCAATAAATGCCCGATTTGTAACAAAAGGTTATTTCAGACTTCTATATTTAGATTATGGTTTATATGATGAAATTTTATAAAAAATTATTTGGATATAATTTTTAAGTGTTTTTATTTCTATTATTTTTAGTTTAATTTTAATATTTAGATATTTAGATACCTTCCTTATTAGAAGGCTTAAATTATTCAAAATTTTTGAGTGTTTGAGTAGTACCACCACCAAAATCTATGCTAAAAATTTTCAAACTTATGATCAAATTGATCTTTAGAAGCCATCAAATATTTTCACATTTACAATTTTAAAATTAATTAAATAATTTACCGAAGTGTTGAAATTTTATAAATTGCCAGTGAAACTTATAAAAATAACCAATACTGTTAATTTGGTTAATTTGGAAACGAAGTTATTCGATTGAAAAAATTTAAAAATAAAATTGAAAAAACTATTTTAATTTAATATTTAATAGCAAATGTCATTGAAATATATTAACCTGCTTAACACATAAAGATTTCAAGAATCCGCTTGATTTTCTTTGTAAATTACAAACAGACCTTGAGGAAAAGTATCATTTTTCATAGTATTACATTACTACATAATATCTTTGGAACGAGTATTAAAATTTATGATGTATACCGTAATTGGTATCGGTGTAAAAAGAAGGACTTTTAATAATAATCGCACACATCTAGAATATCACCGCTACCTAACGTAACTCGTTTTCCTTGCAATTTTGATTATTTTTCCGATTAGAATAACATATCAGTATGTTGAACAAGAAATCATTTGTGAAATTTTGATCTTTGATGCTTTCTAGAAATTGGATATCAATTTAAAAGAATTCATAATGTATAGAAGAAGTCTTTGTTGGATCTTTGATCTGCCGGAAAAAATTTCTTTTAAACGATACTATTAACCCTAAAGAAAGCAGTCAATATGCGTTTGCAAAACATGGACAAAATTTCTTGGCACAAAGCATAATTTTGATGTTGACATCATATCGAATTTATTACATTCTATTTGAGTACTTTGGTATGATTTACTGAACCACTTGGACGTAAAAATGAGTTTTTCAGCAATATATTTTTTGACTTATCTGTTCTTGATGAAATTAATTTCCAGCTGCAGCATAATTTCTATTCACGTTTATAGTTGGATTGGAATGGATTGTTTTGAGATAAAAGTTCATTTTAAGCTTTAAATACAAATTTCTAAAATATTAACTGGTGATAAATGCCAAAAAAACAATAACTTTCCATTATTAAAATTAGAGGAGTTTTAAATTCTTAATAGAAATAATTTACTTTTAGTTTCGCGTAAAAATATTCATTACCATTCGAGTCTTAGAGAAAAGTTTATTTTTAGAAGCAAACCTTTGTGGTAGTTTTCATCCTTTTAAAATGTCAGCCAAACAAATAAGAGCCTCCTAATTTTTGGTAAATTATAACATTTCCAAAATTTATGAAAATTGATGACTTTCCTTGTAAGTTTTATTTATTACGTAATTAAATTTCAACTAATTCTAACGTTCTCTTAATTTTTCTTAATACAAATTCATAACTCAGTAAAGTTTGAATTATAGTTAACAAAAAAAAGGAGAATTCAAAATACAAAAACAAAAATTTAAAAAGATAGAAACATCAGATGTGAATTCTTACATTTCAAGCTAATTTATTGAGGTGTATGTGCATGTGTATGGGAGGGGGGGGGGGGATATTTTAATTTCATAAGCTCACGTAAATCCGAAAATTGCCAAAGTTAGGAGTATTTGGGCGTCCTTTTCTTTAGAGCAAGGAGTGAGTGAACAAAAATTTAAAGCGCTTTCCTTATTTTTGAAATCGGTGTTCACAATAACTCAAACCTTACTGGACTAATCGTTTTGAAATTTTGCTTTACGCTTCTTCACATATTTTACTAGGTATAAACGGGAGCTTCTTTTCAATAAATTATTAATTTTACAATAAAAAACAAGTGGATTTTGCAAGCGAAAATCGGTATTTTGACTTCCAAAGGCTACCAAAAATTGAAAAATCGAACAAAAACCCTTTAATGTTATCTTGAAAAATATATTCCTTAATTAATAAATTTTAGGTTTTAGGTTTTAGATGATTCTGTTGCGAGTTATGATGAACAATTTTCGTTTTGAGGCACTTCCTGTGCCCACTCACTGTCACTCGCTCACTTATTAATATTTTGAAATGAAAATTTAGAAAAACAATGTTCAAATGTTGTGTTGTATATGACAAAAATTATTCAAAATAACTAGAACTATTTGTACCGCCAGAAAAAAATTCTTGAAAAATTGGATTTTTTCAATGAATTATCTAACCCCCTTCCGCCTTCCCTGCATTTAACAAATTTTTATGATATTTATAGCACTAAAATCAGTTTTAATATTTAATTGGTTTACATAATTTTTCCTTGAGCTAATTGGAGAGTGTTTTTATACGAGAATTATATAGTATGTATTAATTTAAATTCCTTAATTAGCGTAACGTAAGAAACTCGCTTCTATCGCCTGGAATTATTAATTTACTTCCTTTTTATTAGAGTTTAAAGAAAATTGTCCAAAGACCTCATTTTATTTGGAGTCAACTATTTTTTACTATAGAATATTTTTACCCTTATAAAATAAGAGTTTAACTAAATTATGATACCTAATTATCATATTTTCATGCTGCTGACCAGCGTGTTTTGGTTTTAAACAAAAAACAAGTACCTAAAATTGCGTGCATGAACTTTTTGAAACTCACAACAACAGAATAAATAAGCAAAAAACGATGAAATGCTTGATATCTTTATCTTTCTGCCATTAAAACAAACCAAATAGAAAAATAAAAAAATATCCTATACCCTTTTACTTATAGAACAATGTAAATTATTTTTATTAACGATCAAATAAAATATTGGCTAGTATAAATAGATAAAAAGGATTAAAAGTGCGTTTATTTGGTGTCCTAAGAAACACAAGTAAATTGTGCTAGACACGATATTATATTTGACCTAAACACACGAAGGTAATATCAGCTCCTAAATAAGTTTCTTATTCTCTATCCATGTTTTTCATTTGCAATGAATACTTTGTGACTTTGTTTTTTTAATTTTTGTACTACTGTCCTTCTTATGATAAGATCTTTTTTTTAAACTCAATTTATTGGAATTCGACTATTTTTACAGGACAACAATTATTATAGACATAATCAATGGATATACGCCATTTTGTTATAACTATACTGACGCACTCTTTTTTCTCCAGTTGTTAGTTGTTTCGCCCACGTTTTTCAAAAGATTTCTAAACAAATAAATGAAAAAAAATAAACCAACAAAAAATAAATACTATATACTAGATTTTTGCTATTGTTATTTTTGCTTTTTAGATTTTTAGACCAAGCCAATTTTCCATCGAAATGAGATCAATGTGGTTAAAATGAAAAACAAAACAAAAAAAAAAAATTTAAAGAAAAATAGACGATAAATAGAAGAAAAAAAAAACAAACCTACAGTGTCACGAGGTATGAAAGTGTTTTTCTTTTAGTAGTGAAACAATGGCGAAGGTGCAATTACAGATAATTCAAGAAAACTAAAGACACTTTTTTGTTATCGCATTGCACAATCAAATTCTCTATTCGATTTTAGATTGGAAAATGTTGTAACCACGAATCTAACTAACTTTACCTGTAGATATATTTCGCACGTGTCTTTATAGTTACCAACTTGTTGGTATAAACTAGTTTTAGAATTTTGTTGCATTAATTTTACCACATTACACATATAGTAAAGAATAGAATATAGGATTGAGGGTGGATACTATATTACTAAAAGATACTATATGTTAATTGCTTAAAAAGGAATACATACTATATGCGTTTAATATTAACGTTGATACTATTTAAAAATAAATGAAATACTAGTATAAAAAAATTTTAATTTACAGTATCTTGATGAAATTCCTTTACGGTTCCTTATGATATGTACTAACCGTGTTTTATGGACTAGTCAACAGTACTTTAATTAGCTATACGGTCAGGATGTTAGTTTTGTTAAGTCAACAAGCTTAATTATAGATTCCAAACACGGAAAAATTTATATATATATATACAACTATTGGATAAGTTCCTAATTTGTCTCATGGTATTTTGTTTTCAGTTTTAATTTCTTGTTGTTATTAATGACGCAAGAGTTAAACATAAGTTTTATAGGCTTGTTAAAGGTGACTATTGTGAGAAAGAGCCTTATTTTTTTTTTTGTTTTTAGTCTGTTTGTTTTAATAGTACTTAATTTACTTAAATGTGCAAAGAATTTCTTTATATTGAAATTAATTAGAGTAAAATTATTTTAACGAACAAAATTTCCTATAAAAATAATTAATTAACACTGATCAAAGATATTTCTTGTTAGGGATAATAATAAGAATTCTGTAGCTAGTTTTTTAAGTACGTGGTGAATATATTCAAAAATTTTTCAAATATTAAAATAGGCTATCTATACATGATAAGTAATTAGCTTCATTTAAATATAAGGGAAAAATTAGTTTTCGTACAAAATCTTTGCTTGTTGTTTTGAAATGACTCCAAAGAGGGAATATGGTTTTTTTTGAATTTTCATGCATTATTTAAAATTCAACTACCAAATCCTTAGGTTTGTCAACTTACTTAGGAAGATATTGTTTGGAAATTTTGATTATAAATTCTCGCAACATCCTTTATAGGATATGTCTAGTACAACATTAATTTAGTTAATTTATCATTATTACTAAATTTATCTTGTCTAGCAAAACGTATGCTGGTTTAGCTGAACCAATGCTCAATTTCCAATTTATTTTTTTTTATTTTTCTGCTATTTTTGTCAGATCTCTTGAACTCGTGGGTTGAATAGTTTCAACGTTGCTGTGACTTATTTTGTTTGTCTAACACTGTCTGGGGTGATGAAATTTGGTGATTCTGATGGTTTGAAGTATCTTAACTGAATTATGTCATAAATTAGATAATATTAAGCAGGAAATTAGAAGTATAATGATCTAAGAAGTAAAGGCATTCGATTTAATGAGTTGGCCAAAGTGTGGTTATAGATAAGTTGGATAAGTGTGATGTGAAAACAAGGGTAATCTTCTAAAGCACTAAGCTAACACCTACGTGGCTGACGTGCGCCTGTCATGCTATCAATAATTAACTGTTCATGTATATTTTTGAAAAGTTTTTGATTAGCTGTTTTTATTTTTTATATATGGCAGTTTTTTTTTAAATTATAGTAGAGAAGGTTCAAGCCAAATTTAAAAGGTAAATGGATGGCAACCAACGTTTTTGACCTCTTTTTAATTTAAGCTATTCTTTGTTATTGCTCTAAATTGAATGGCAAGGTGGGATTGACATTGGTGGCTGCAGCTTTAGACACTAATTATAGATACCTAATATCGTATCATTCTGATCTTCCATTTGATAGACAAGAAGTAGTGACAGGTTATTATATAGGTTATTGGACGACCAGTGAAGCATGATTTGCAGTGGCACCTTTTTTTGCTGATTTTCCACTCTTTGTAATTCTTGGCTTTTTCTAGTAGACTGGGTATGGTCATCTTCTTCAGTATATTTATCATTATTTGTATTAAATAAATTTAAAATCAGTTTTTTTCTGTATTGTAAAAGTGGAATTGGAATGTTGTTTCTTGTATTATACAAAATCCACGCATTCACATCTGCCGTAATCAATAAAAGTTCAAAAGTAAATTTTCGATACCATTTTAAAGTTTTTCGTGATTTACCAACCGGTGATTTGTTGTTATTGTAGTCTACAGTTAGAGCAGGTTTTATGCAATCACGTCCTTTTATTTTTACATTCCCGGTATCTATGAAACAGTTAAAGACTGAAATTTCCTTTAAGAACAAATTAACAAAAAAGTACCACAAGAACTAAGTACCTTTGTATTTAAAGGCATTTTTCTCACAACTACATTTTTCGAATTTCCTGTAACAAATCATTCGATCCATACAATGACCAATTTTATAATTGGATCAAAAATATAATTTTACCAGGCCAAAAACCATCAGATTTTTTATCAAAATTTAAACCTTTTACTTTTTAAATCCTCCATTTTGGCGCATTATAGTCTTTTTTCCACAGTCATTGTATAGGGAATACTTTCTTGTTTAACAATCTTTTCGGTTTTTTTGATTTCACACCCTTTGAACTATGAGTATGCAGTATAAGCAGTATGAGAACTCTCCTTTTTTAAAGACTTACATAGATGATGGTGGATAATTTGCTGAGAAGCTAATACTTTTATTTCAAAAAATTTCTTTGGATTTTTCATTTATGCAAAAATATATATGACAAATGTCAAAATATTCGGTATAATACCTTTTTTTCAAACAAATTAACAAAACCACCGAATCAAGGAACGTATTAAACAATTTTGCAATTCATAAATTTACTCTTCCTTACACTGGTTCTTTGTACACAAAGCGAAATCCATCAGCTCTGGAATATTCGAATTTATATAAAAAAAAACTGATAAACTCCAACTTTTAGGTTTAAGTACTCCAATAGAGTTTGCTGCGAGTTCCATTGTATTCTCCTCTTTTGAATATATTTCCCAGTTTATTAATTAAATAAGTTTTATATTATTAGGTATCTTAAAAACTGTTATTTACATTAATTAGAATAACTTTGAGATTTTTACAGTTTACTAGAGTTTTTATTATTTGCTTAGTTTTTTACACATTGTTTAAATCTTCTTTTTTTGCTAAAATTTATTTGCTATTAACTCATTTAAACTGAAATGACTTACTTAACTATTTTATTACAAAAGCAATTCTTTTAGCTATTAAAGTAATTTATTACATTCTAATTTAATTTTAAAGATCTTATGGAAGATTATTGTAACTTAAATTAATTCTTTCCTTGGATTGTATTTAATTATTTTATTTTTTGCATAAAAAAACCAAACAATATTCATGTTTAATTAGCCTATTGAATATTTCTATCTAACATTAAGTTCAGTTTTTGATTAACTGTTGAAAACAAAAACAACTTACATTTTATTAAAATAAAAGTCTGGTCCTCTTTTATATCGGTATTTTACAAAAAAATAAGCAAAAGTATTTCTTTTTATTAAAGTTTAAAAAAATTCCCAAGTTATAAACCTCTCACTCATTGAAACACTTAAAACGAAAAAAACCATTAAACGAAATTAAAATATCGAAAAGTCAATGGGCTGATCTTTGGTAATTTATTTATAGTAAATTAACTTGTCTTTTGGCTATCGTTCAAGGTCAAGACGTGTTAACAGTTACCACGACATCAATCGACATTAGGTCAGTTACTATAAAAAATAGAAAAACTTCTGGGCTTGTACTAATATTGATGTCTAATTCAAGTTAACATCCAATAAATTATGTTTAGCTATAAATGAAAAACACGATAGACAAACTTTATATGTAATCTAACCTATCAAGATTTAAGCAAGTTTTATTAAATTACTAAAAAGTCAAAAGAGGACATAAAAAATGTAAACATCAAGGTGATATTTAAATAAAAGAATTTCAGAATATTTTTGATTAGTCATTGATTTAATATAATTTTAGTTTCTCATAAAAATATAAAATTATTTAGAAATTTTTATATTTATAAAATTTACTTACCTCATACCATCAAAACCATCATCTGAACCATTTATGGTTAAAACTGGAGCTCTAGCATAAGCTTTAGCAACACGACGATTCCTTTCAAAGACAATCACCTTAGCCCAAATTTCATCGTCAATCTGTGTCCACTTGTCTAAAACTTCTTGGATATGCTCCTGAAAATCAATAGAAATGAAAAGTTAAAAGTCATCATTTGATGGCATAATAATAAAATTCATGAAAAATGAAAAAAAAAAACAATATATATAAACATATATATATATTTATATATAAATAAAAAATGGAACTTTAAATGAAATTCCCAAAGTAATATGAGATGATTTTAATGCAACAGTGGTTACTGAATACTGAAGATACTAGTAAACGGCCTTGGGCATGGTATTACTTTTACTTCGTGTTTCTTATGTTTATCAGCGTCACGCTACCTGGTACATCTTCTATGCATTTGACAAGCTCTACATAATCCAAAGAACTTTTACTTTTTTAAAGAGACGTTTTAAATTACTCAAGATTACCAGTTTGGTTATATGTAGAAGGTATATTAAAAAGATTGTAAAAAAATAAAAGAATAAAATGGTAAAAAAATTGTTTATGCTCGTTTTCTCTCTGCTTGATGGAAGGCTGATTGTTAATTATATTTACGTTAATGACCATATAAAAAATATTTATGAAGATAGAATTGAAAATTTAGATCAAGGTCATTAAAGGTGAAAGGTTAATTGAATTTTACTTTCCTTTTTAAATTTTAGTAATAAAATATATATCACCTTAAAGGATATTTTAATATCTCACTTTACAAATTTAAGATTTTTGTAGTCTTAAGGGACACGTATTTTTTTATAAGCCAAATAGAAGGGGTAAAATTCACCCCTAAAGTTAATCTCAGAAAACTATTTTTTTTATAATTTGATTTGTGGTAAATAAAATAAATAATTAGTAAATAATGTAAATAAAAGGAAAAAAAATTATTTTGTATTGATTTTTTAAAAGTTAAGACAATAATAAAATTTTGGAGTTTCGTAAAATATTATTATAGGGGATAAACTATCCCTTTTATTTATGATAACAAAAAAATATATTTTTTTATTTATATTTGCGCAAAAAAACAACTTTTGATCTTAAAAACTTTACAATTTCGGTGGAAGTGTAATTCACATCTAAAAGTCACCCCTATAAAATTTAGTTTTATGATTTGAGATCTACGAGTATTTAATGTTTTTAAAAGGAAAAAATCAGGAATATTTAGCAATATTTTGAATAAGAAATTTCCTCTTCTATGACTGAATTTTTCATTAACTTTTTCTGTGCAATTAAAATTAGAATTTGTGATTAGGAATAGCAAAATTATGAATTAAGGATTTGAATTTTTTATAGCATTATTTTTACTTTTATTCAATACACATGTTAATCGTATCAGAAAAAATAAAACCCGATTTTATTGTCTACAGATCTAAGGATACTTAAAATTTTTCAAAGATCTAGTAAATTTTAGAGTGTGTAGTCAAAATGAAGTCTGAAAGTATCATAGATCAAGGTATATTTCTTAGTTTTATTATTGTTTTTATCGAGAACAATTGCAAAATTTAAGTTAATTGGGTTAAAATTGGGTTCGAATTGCCCAGAAAAATAAACAAACTAACAAAAAAATAGACAATATAAGTTAAATAAAAGAAAGTATTAATGATCGCGATTGTATTGTCAACAAAGCTTTGTTGTTGTATTATGAGCCTCGCTCATGTCATAAGGTTTTTTATTTTTTTGTTTCTATTTTTTTTTTTTTTTTGTATAATTTTTTATCATAATATGACCATAAATTCATGTATATTAAGTTCACTGATGTGAATATATAAAAATATTTTAGACTTTCACTTTCAAGAAAGAAAGAAAGTAAGGATTACTCTAGCTTTATAACAGTTTCCTTTCTAAATATACTCAGAATACAGTTGAAACTAACATCAAAAAATTTCAATTCAAAACACTTTCTCTTAGTTGACACAAATCCTTTACATACTAGAGAATAATAAACAATATAAAAATATCTTAACAGACACAATATTTTTATTTAGGGATTAAAAATCATAAAACTTTTACTTAGGTTGTTAAAAATCAATGTTTCCTTGAAATATTTCTCCTAATAAATTATATTTATATTACATCATGCCATATTTTAAATCTAATTCTAGAAATATATATTTAATTAACTTTCAAATTAAAGTTATTAAAAACACCTAAAGCCGTGAAAGAATTCATTATAAATCAAGAAATTAGACTGGAAATATTGCATTCCTACCATAAATTTATAAAAAAAGCATCTAAACCTTAATCCAATTAAATTATAGTAAATAAAAATGATGAAATTAATTAATTATTTAAATTTATGTTAAGCTTAATCAGCTAATTGTAGGATTAAAGATATTTTTATATATGATTGTATGGCTTTAATGATAATTATACAAAGTATCGTAAAAATTAACTTTATCTGTGTTAGAAAAATTAATTGAACTTTTTATTAAGGAAAAATTAATCAAATTTTTCTTTTTAGGGAATTATGAGAGATTTTGTGTAATTTAGTAATTTTAATTATTGATTTTAGCTATAAATAACTATAAGACTAGCAGAGTTTACTTTTACTATAAACAAATTCGACTAGTAGTAAGGTCGCAGTAGTTTCAGCAAATTGTGTTAAATTAAATGTCAAAAATGCTCTTAAAATTGGTATTTTCCTCAATTTAATTAGTCTCGAAGGAAAAAGTACTTCAAAGAAATTTTAAAAACTAAAACTACTACTACTACGAATTTTACTAATATTTTTAGTAGCAACAAATTTTGTAGTAGAAGTCCTTTCACCCGGGAAGGTAGTTTTATATTTTATTTTATATCGAAATATAGAAAGTGATATAAATTTTAGTAGATTTTATAGGTATAGCAGGCTATGAACTAAGTTTACATGATTGACATTTTGACAGTTGTTAGTTCAGTTAATAATTATTTAAGCCTTTGCTAGAAGTATATGAAGAGAACTTGATAAACTTTTTATGTAATGTAACGTACAATAAACTATATAACAAAATTTTTTTGTTACAAAAATACTTATAAAAATTTATTTAAAAAATTAAATACATAAATAAATAAAATATTAAAAACTATGTGATATAATAATAAAAAAATAATAAAGCAATAAATTGTAAGGATTAAATAAAACTAACTCCACAATTTCTTTTCGCAAAATTCACAAAAATTAATTTATTTTCTGTCAATAATAAATGAGAGTTTCCGTCATGAATTTCTTGTTAAGAATTGTTTTTTTCTAGCAAATATTGTAACGGATTTCTTAGTAATTTCTCAATGTGAACGTAATATAAGTAATTTATTTTTTTGTAGCTTTGTCGCATATATTTACTTTTTTGAAGATTTTCAATTAATTAGAAAGAGAAAAGAATTAGTTTTTGGTATACTTAAACATTAAGACATAAGGCTTCCAGTTTTTGAAATATTAATCTTACCTTCAAATTCTTGAAATTATACTTAAATAAATAAATATTGTTAGATAAAAATGGAAAATTTTTAATTTTGTAGATGATCTATTGAAAAAAGTCTTAGGAATTCATAAAAAAATTTATGTCTATTAATTTAATTAACATTTGTGTTTATGTATGTATAATTTTTTCCGTTCGTTATCGTTCAAATCAACAGTCGAACAGGAACAGTCGAATTCCAATTAAATTTTAACAGAGAGGGTCCTGTGATGGTATCAGTTTTATAAAAAATGTTATACTGATACGTCATGTATGGGAAGTGTAATTGAAAAACTATGAAAACTTTTTGATTAAAAGATTTTAATGCATATGTGCATGCTGCTAGGCGTACAGATTTTTGTATAAATTGTAAAAAAAAATGATACCAAAAAGACAGAGAGCTATTTTTGTATATTTTTCAAATTTATCTAAAAATATACTTTTAATTATTACAATATTAAAGGTATGAATTTGTTTTAACCGTATGCCTTGAAACAACGTGTGAAAGACGTGATGCTACTTGTGTGCCTAAAATAAGAACCTTGTATCAGACACGTGATGACTTTTTCTGGCTAAAAGTGAAAATCTCGTAATGCACAGGTCCCAGTAAGCAAATTACTCATCAGTGAGGTTCTCATGAATGAATTCATGCGTGAATCATATCGGAAAATTTACTTGTGAGCTTCAGTCATATTGTCATGCAGAAAGTCATCATGACAGCGAGTTTTGCGGCCATTTGTTAACTAAATTCATTGATGTTTTCCCCAAGGAAGTAGGTGTTATGACTGAAAAAAAACTCCCTTGCATTGATGAAGTAAAGCTACTTTCCTTACTAGGAGTGATCCTTTTCACACAATATCTGTGTTTGTGCGTTAATGTTATTGTTTTTTTTTTACATTTGCTAAATAAAACCATTTAATAAGCTTACAATAAAAGTCGCACACACAATCGTCTTTCTATTTATAAGGCAACGAGTTAAGGATATCTCCTCAAAAGTATAAACTTAATTTCCTTAATATATATAAATATTTCAAATAGGACAACTGTAAACTATTAAGTCTAATTTTATATAATTTATAATCAATTTTAATTCATTTAAATTTCTTAAACATATCAATAAAATATATTTTAAGTCAATTAGTCTACTTGGTATAAAAACTAAATAAAATTAAAAGATTAGAATTGTTACACTAGTTGGCATAGCTAAACTAATGATACACCCTAACATATATATGACCTACTTTTATAGATAAAACTTTTGAAATAATCATTTCTATTAAATACTTGACAGTAGCTAAAAAACTCTTTAAAGTCACTTGAACCATAAATTTTCCACTAGCTATGCATATATATATATATATATATATAGCTTGGATATCGAGTAATATAATAATTTCCATATAATACTAAACCCGTTAAGTTTGTAATAAGTTTCTTGCAATTGCACCTTTTGTAAGAAATCACCGTACAAGGTGCGCGTGCAGCCGTATAACAGACAACAACTATCGAACAACTTTCATTTTCTTTACACAGTACAGGGATAAGGAGTAGGAAATTTACTCAATTGTAACTGATGCATTCACTATATTATAAACCATTAAAAACAAAATAAAAAATGAACAGCTGCAATTATCCATGCATTAAATACAGTTGCTGACATTAAAGCACGACTTCTAGTTCGCAAAATTAGTTGTTTTCTTAGCATTTAACCACAAATAAAATGAAATAAAATAAAATTCACAAATTTTTGTTAATAAATTTTTCTTTACCTCTAACATTCAACAATCGATCAAATATCTATAAAAACTCTTAGAACTAAATGTTTATGTATGTGTGTTTGTATCTATATATTTATGGATGCAATAATGATGACCTATAAGAAAGACTATATCAGAAATATTTTGTCATGTATATATAATATCAATGAACAGAATATATCTAGATAGAAATATCAGACTCCATTTTACCATGTTTTATTCAATCTATGATTGAAATCTTACACTGTTTTCTGATGATTATGGGTTAAACTAACAGGTTCCATTGTCATTGCGGTAAGTAACTTGTGGGCTTTGTATTACGTAAGGTTAACTAATGATACGTAACTGTGCTAGACTTAAGCTATTAAAAAACCAACAAGAAAAAATAAAATAGTTTTCATGGCTGCGGCTGCATTGTCGGCTAGAACAGGTCAATCAGAAGGCGTGATCATTGATCGTGAGATATATTGCTGTGTCTGTAAATTTGTCCATCAATCAAAATTTACATTTCTTTTTAATTTTCATTTTGAATTTTTACTAAAGATGCTGTTATTTAACGTTTCTATTCATTTGGTGTACGACTATAAAATTAAGAGATCATCTCAAGGTGAACTCAAGTAAAGTTGTTGTATTTTTTCTTCTATAAACAAATAAAATTCCAGTTGGAGGTAATCTCTTTAAAAACAATTATATGTTTTATATTCTAATTAGTTTTTCTCTATTCCTTTTCTTCAATAACTTTCTCTTTTCGATTTTTTTTTTTTCAGTATTTTCATTGAAAATATATAATAAGGCTATCATTTGACTATTTAGATAGACGAAGTGTTCATAAATTTTACTGATATTGTTCACAGCTTCCGCTTAACAATTTTCTATAGACTATCTAACAATAAGTGAGACTAATTATATCTAATGGTAAGACTTCATTGTTTTATTAATTGTTTCTTCCGGTAATTATTATAAAAAAAATCAGAAATTCAAATATCTATAAAATAGAAAATTTAAATAGTTAGCTAAGAAGATTTAAATTAATTGCTGTTGATTTAAGAAAAATAATCTTCGGGAAACCAAACAAAGGACTTAAAATGTAGAAGTAGAAGTTTTTTTTTATAAAAAGTAAACAAATTATTAAATGCTGTATGAAAAATAATGTAACTATATATCTTCAATAAGAATTAATTAAGCTTAAAAGTAAAATCTCTTAAACAAATGAAGGCAAAGTTCATTATACTACCTTGAACAAAAAGTTCCCGGAATGATGTGTGGCGCTCCTTGTACTCTGCTGTCAATGTTTTGTTGTTGTTACATTGCTCAACTATCATTGATTTTATTACCAAATTTTAGGTGTCATTTCATCATCAGTCGTGAAAGTTACCCCGAATTCAGCACATATGCCTCTGAGCAGATCCACGATTTTTGAGAATTTTTGGCATCATTATCGGCGAGTTTTGGCTAAAAACATCATGAATACTATTCAACCACTATCGAATTCACCTTTTTTGGCCCTTCCTGTTCAATCGAATCAGAAAAACACTGAATTCCTCTCACTGAGAAGAACACGTTTCACCGGCTGAGAGGAGATAATGAAAAAATCGAAGATAGCCCTAACGGAGATACCTAACATCGAGTTTAAGAAATGTTTCAACGACTGGATCAAGCGTCGGCATAAGTGTATTGCTGTGGACTCTAATCTGTCCAAAAACTATTTAAGGAATATTTAATATTAAAAGAAAAAGAAAACAAGTTAACTTTCACATTATTACACTGCGTGTAGATCAGCCCAACGTCCAAGTTTCAATATTTTTCGATGCAAATATCAATAGATGGCTTAACAGAACCAAATACTTTATTCTTAATGCTTATGATCATTTTTATATAATTTTTTTTCATTTATATTTTTTCTATTTCTAACATTCTGGTATTTAAAGTTCTTTTACAAGCGCTACACACCGGGAAGGTCAGCATTATCAAAACCTAACCCTTTTTCATATATTTAAACATAGTAATCGTGAGCAAATGAACACGTTTCATCCTGAAGCGATAGTTTGACCGAACCGAGGTGAATACTTTCCTACTTCAATACCCCAAAGGGGTTAAATTGAAATAGAATTAATATGATTTAAGGCATAGCACGCTGAATATTTTTATTTATTTTTATTGCAAAAAATTTAATGTCAAATATGTAAATATTTTTGAATTTACATATAAATCTATTATCTGAAGGAAATATTTTCGAACTCCAGATGTTCTGGTTTGTTTTTATGACCAAAACGAATTTTTCGTTTTTTAGTGTTGAATTTTTTCTTATAGTATTATTATTGCATGAGTGATGGAATTGGTAACTATACCTGCATGACCGAGTAGTGTGCTCAAATCTAGAATATGGCTGAGTGTTACTCAAATTAATATGAGTGAAGTGGTATTTGAAATTTTGGTTTTTATAAATTATGACATTTAATTTCCGGTTGTTTTTATGTTTTATCGGTTTTTTGTTTAATCATAACTTATTTAATTTCCGTTATCTGAGCTATTTTCAATAAAAAACAAATTTTAGAAGTCTGTATAATATATTAAATGATTTTACAAAAACTCTCTGCTAAAACTTTAACAAAAAATTGAATAAGAAAATTTTATTCGAATTTTTTTGTTGATACTAAAAATAAAAGGATAGCCTAACACCAATTTATTCATAAAATGGGATAATGTTCTAAAAATTTCAGTTAAATAAAAGATCAATTGTAACTTTTCATATATCAATCCACAATTTGTGTTTCATTAACTTAAAAGATTAACTTAACAGGAAAGAAAATTACTTCGACTTAAATTAAAAAACGTTTTGCTAATAATCTAAGTAGGAAAAAAAAGAAGAAAAACATTTTTACGCTCATGCGTTTAGCTAATGTGTGGGCAAACTAGGTCTTGGCCATCCTAAAAATCATGAAATAAGTGTGGTACCTTTTAGTGGCGTAGGATTTATAATAAGTTTGTAGACCTTTTAAATTTGATGAGATCAGATGTGAATTAGACTTGAAAGAAATTTTCTATGTTGTCTTTTGCATTGAAAACAACAACAACAAAAACAATAAAGTAAAATCTAAAATTATATAATCCGATTTGTTTATAACTAGTTGTTATTCATTTGTAAATTAAAAAATTTAAATTACACACACCTATAAAATTTGCCGAAACTACAAACAAAAACAACAAGAAATAATTTGTTTTCTTTTGGCATCGGTATTAAAATTTTGCACGGTTAATTGTGTAAGTTTTTATAGTGAAATCAGTTAAAATTTTATATAAATTTGGTGAAAATTAATTATAGCCTTCAAAATGGATTAAATTCGATTTTAATTTTATGTAGAAAAAAATAAGTGAAATAAGTAAATTTATTTTTTTTAATTTTATATTTTATAAAGCTGTCAATATTACTAATAGGGAAAATGCGCATCAGTGAATTTTACATATAAGAATTCCTGCCTGATAATATTACACAAATGTACAAGGAAAAAAGTCATCAAGAGAGAATTCAGAAAGTAACTAACATACTTTTCAATGGAAAAGTAGCAAGAACGGTGATCTTAGCGGATATTCCAGAATTAAGTTCATTTATATTTTCCACAAAAAAGTCATCTTTATGACTGAAATATGGTTTTCTTTTGTTTATGATGGAAACCTTATTTCCCAAAAGGGAACAATGTAAAATATTCAAGTAATAAAAAGCAAGCTTATTAAAGAATTATTATATATGGTCCTTTCGAATTCAAAAGTCTGAAATGGTATACTTGGTCTATTGAATGAATGAGTAAAATAAGAAAATTGTATTTATATTTATGGAATTTTCAAAACGAAGCAGCCAAACGTCTTTTTGAAGAAGCTTTTTGAAAATTTTTTTAAACATAGTATAAATGATTAGATGAGCACATTTTCTAGTCAAATTTGATGAAAGTTTATTATTTTGTTTGCAATAATATTATTTACATTACTTTATAGACACGTTTTGTGTGTCACTTCAGATAAGCATCTTAAAAATTTTGTATCAAAGTTTCAAGTTACTCAGAGTAGAATTGTTAAAGCTCTGAGCATTTCAGCGTCCTTTGTTCTAGAGCAAGGAGTGAGTAAGTAAAATTTTAAAGCGTTTTCCTAAAACTTGTTATTTTCAAAGTCGGTTGGCACAATAACTCAAAACCTACTGAACCTTACGTATTAAAATTTCGCACTCTACTTCATACTCTTACTTCTATTTCACCAGGTAGTAATGGAAGTTTTTTTAGGTTATTTTAATAATTATTTATTTGATAATAACATATAAGTAGATTTTTTATGCAAAAAACGGTATTTGAACTTCCAAAGGCTACCAAAAATTGAAAAATTGGACAAAACTCCCCAATTTTACTTCGGGAAATATCTCCTTTAATAAATAAATTTTAGGTTTTAGATTTTAGATGATTCTGTTGTGAGTTATGATGAACATCGCAAAACAATTTTCGTTTCGAGGCACCTCCAGACATTTACTGCCCCTCGTTCATTTATTAATATTTTGAAATGTAAATTTAGAAAAATTTTGTGCAAATGTTGTGTAGTCATATAGAAACTAAATAATCTAGAACTACCTGAAAATATTCCTTTTTTTCATCGGTTCAACCTTAAAGATTATACGAAACGAATTTATTTATAAGGTTTCTAAGCTTTTCAATCCTTTTTTATACTGATTTTAAATTTTTTTTGGCTGTTTTTGTATTTCATAACAGTCTAATTTAACTTGCATATAGAAACAACAAAAATTAAAAGTGTTTTTTAATAAAAAAAAATCTAGAGAGCCATCTATTAAACATTTAAACTTGCCCAGCTTCAAAGTATCTTTTCTTCTTTTCGACCTTGAACCTACTTGAGACTTAAGAATCATAAAATTGTGTATATTTTATTTAATTATAGCAAATTCTAAAATTTTTAACAACATTTCATGTTAAATTTTCTCGTGTTATAAAAAAACTTAAACAAAGAAAATTTATTTACTTGGCAAACAACTCTTAGCAGTGTATGCACAAAAGTGATTGTCTTTTTTTTTTGTAAAAAAAATAAAAATAAATATTTGCACATGAAGCTCATTGCACTTGTAATTTATACAAACAAAAAAAAGACATAATAGTTGCTAATTTGTGTTTAAAGATAGTAAATAAAACAAAAAGAGCTCTCCTTAAGAAGTTTATTCAAAAAAATATTGTTAAAGACGATCAAAAACGTCTTTAAAATAAAATTAGTCATTAAAATTTTATAAGTAGTTCATTTAAGATTTATATTTTTTGTCATATTTATACTACATAATTAAACGATCATCAACCTAAAGATCACAAATATTTATATATATGTTTGGTAATTGTTTATTTATGGCTCACTTAACATAATAAATAAACATTTGCGGCTTGAGTCATGTGATTCATCAAGCAAAAAAGAACCAAATAAATAAAAGTAAATATGCTGTTTTATGTATTAAAAGTAAAAACACCAAAAATAGAGAATATTTTTTGGAAAAAGGTAAAAGGACTTAACTTTTGAGAATATTATTAAACCATAAAATCATCGGTAAGGTCAAGAAAAATTTAGCAAGGAAAACTTCTGAGTAAATAAAATGTCATGCTTTACATGAGTCTCCTAACTATTTAACAAAAAAGAATAAAAATAACAACAACAAAATACTAAAGTAAAAAACTTTTACAGCATAATACCTTCAATTCTAAAAAGCTGTTTTCTATTATTCCAAAACGAGTTACGTCGTCTTAGGTCAAATATAAACATGACTTTTCAATTTAGGGCTATTTTAGCCCAAAAAAACCAAATAAAAAAAGAACAAAATAAATTAGAAAATTTTTTTTGTTTGTTTATAAGAATATAAATTTTAATGAATCTACTCTTTAATTATTTAAATCTCTCAATATTCAATGAATTCATCAACAAAAGGATATAATTAAGTAACATGTGCTCTTTGTGAAAATGTTTTTCATGATATTTTTTAAGAATAATGTTTTTTATTTCTTACAATAGAAATTCTGGAAACACATCATGCCTTAAATGGCTAAAAAAGAAAATATTTGAAGGTACAGTTAATTCGCTCCAGAAAAATTCGTGCAAAAAGAAAATTATGTAGAAAAATATACTGTACAACAGATTTACAACAAATTTTGATAATTTTATATACGATTTTTTATTCTTGATTTTTATTTCAACAAAATTTTTCTTTCTAAGCCAAATTTGTAGACGGAAAGTGAACTTAGGTGAACTGAATTTGGAAAAAGCACAAGTATGTTTTGCAGTTTCCAAACCAGTTGAATGATTGTTTTGTCTTTTTTTATTTGAAGAAGAAAATCTGCCAAAATTAACTATCCTTAAGTAGAATTAGTCACCAAAGCTGAACAATATTCTTTCTGGTATAGAACGACTGGCACTAAAACTTAGATTTAGTAATGCAGGCATATATTTAGATTCCAGAACAGTAGCAGCAGGATCATAGAGACCGAAAACATAGGACTAAAACTAATACTATGGATCAAACGATTTATATGTATAGTAACCGTTATTTAATTTAGAAAACAATAGAAAACTTTCAAAGAACACTACCCTTATAAAAAAGCTCCTGAAATTTATTAAAAAATTAAACAATACCAGGTTACTGTCTCCTTCAAAATATTCCCCGTCGACTGAACGCACTTATGCCAACGCTTAATCTTTTAAACTCGATGTTAGGTATCTCCTAGTATTCGTGTTGTTTTTAGCCAAATCCTTGCGAATTATGATGGCAAAAATTCTCAAAAATCATAAACACGCTCAGAGACATATTTATTCAAATTTATTCAACTTTTACAACTGATGATGATATGACGCTAAACTTATTGGGAATATTAGTGTCAGTTAAGCAATATAACCAAAAAAACACTTTTTATAACTATAAAAAATAACAAAACTTTGAACAGATGAAAATTATATCAATCTAATATGAAAATACTGGGGCCAAGTACTTCTTTTTGTATATAGAGCAAAAGGAAAATGTCATTTTCATGCTATGTGGTCCCTTAACTATCACATAATGTGATGCAATAATGCAATATTAGATGATGTGATTGTATCGTGCAAAATCTGTATCCAAATTTTGGATGGACAATTTTGTATGGATTTGATAACAATGGAAAACTCGTGCACTTCTTGTTCAAATGTTGTCGTTTTCCATACAAAAGTCCTTTTCCACATACTGTGTAGTCTGTACATGCTTGTGTTAAGAAAGGGCATAAGGGGTTTCTTTAGCATTCAAGCCTTCTGGATAAGAACCTGAGAAATCTCTTTTTGAAAAAAGGGCATTTAAATCTAAATTTAAATTTAAATCTTTAGCAATTTTTAAGCTTGTTCATTTAAATTTGCTGTAGTAATCTCCTCAAAATATGGAACATTAGCAAAAACTCATTATAAATTAAGTAATCATAAATATCAAAGTACTTGAAATTTAATTATTTTTAAGTGCTAACGGAAATCAAGTACCCACATAACTTCTATAATTTCTATTTGATTGACATTGATTATTTATATTGAACAAAATAATAGGAAAATTTTTTCTCAACCAACACATTTTATAACAAATTTGGATATATTGAATACAAAAAACTTTTTGTTTTTTTTTGTACATTTTTTAAAAATATCTTTAGTTTCTATTTAGATTTTAATTTCTATTTTAACCTTTTTATTAATTAAGATATATATAATTTTTTTGTTTTGTGTATGCTTAAATAAAGGGCCTAGCAAAGAGGCAGAGTATAAAATACAAAAACGGCAAAAAAAGCCAAGAGAAGAAAAAAACACACACAAATTATTAACATTCAATTTTTAAGTATGAAAATAATTTTTAATAGCGTGAAACTGTCTGTCCATTTGCCAATTTAGGAATTCGAAAAACACCTTCACTCGGATTCAAATGAAGATGACTGCCTATTAAAAATTATTTTTTTTGTATCTTTTCCTTTTCATGTTTTTATTTTTTTGTTTTCATAAATTTTAATGTGGGAGTATTTTTACAAATCATGCGATAATTAAAGACATAACACAAATAGATAGAAACTTTCATTTGATTACTAATCTTTTAGCTACTTAAATGTTAATTTAAAAATAAAACAAAACAACCAGAAAAAAAAAATGAAATCTTAAAGAAAAACTTTTAAGGAAAAAAAAAACAAAATTAAATATATTTTCTTACCTTGTACAATTTCTCTTTTTGATACCAGACATCTTCTTCCTCTTCTTGTGTTACATAAGTCTGATCCAGATTTAGGTCATCTCTAGACCTGGATAGAATTTTACGACGTGATACCATAATTTATCGGATGACCTTAGATATCTTTAACAATCTGAAAATAAAAAAAAAATAATCATTAGCTATTGTTTGTCTTGAACTTCTAAGAATGCAGTTTAAATGGAATAAATTTTGGGTTGGGTATTAACTATTTGATATTTTATTACATAATAAAACTACTTGCAATTCATTAGTTTCATTAGTTAAACGAATTGAGGAGGCGACCACCTTCAAAATATCAAAAAGTTACATAATATAATTCCTGAATAGAATTTACTAATAGAATTTAGATTTTAATATTTATATAAGAGGATGTTTTATCAATATTTTAAAGTTCAATTATGATTTATTTAATATATATATATATATATAATTTTTTGTAATAATATTTAATGGTGACATGTAGACAAACTTTTTCTTGGGATTTGTGATATTTAAGAATCATAGTAACACGTTTCACTTGAATAATTTTTGGTTAAACATAATTTTCAGTTGTTATTTTTAGTTAATTTTTACATTAGTTTTTTTGTTAATGATTTATGTTAACCAAAATTTGGGTGACAAGGTGATAGCCTTCATGTTGATATTTTAATGTTTTATATTGTTTTTGTAGGCTTTCACTTCTTTTGGTTAACATTTTTGTTAAATTTTTCTTTTAGTGTTACAGTAATAGAAATTGAAATTTTCTTATAAACTAGTGAAAACCTTCATCATTGCTTGCTTGATTAAAGGTAATAAATACTTAATGTTTAAAATGCTGACACAGTTTCTCTCAAGGCGTGAGATTTCTTAAGGTCATATCACTTATATACTTAATTATCTATTTCTATATTTTCAGTTAGTTAAAAAAAAATAGCTTTCTGTATTTCTTCCGTGAAAAACTCTAATTTCAATTGCCTGATATGACTATTCTTAAATTTAAAATTAACTAGATTTCAAGGGCTTTTTTATATTGTATTCTCATTTCCAGCTGTGGATCTGTGGACCTTTTGTTGTTTAAAATTAGTACTAAAATAAAATATTAGTCCCAGTTTTTTTGTTATTTTGATTAAAGTATTTAAAGTCACTAAAATTTTAACCTTCAAGGTTTGTAAGCAGTAGACATTATACTATATATATATATATATGTATATGTAAGTACATATAGTTTGCAGATCTTAATTTTCTAGCAAACGCATTGAAATTAACTTATAAACCACTATGCATAGTTCTGAAATGCGTTACAAGATTTTACCTTGGTATACATAGACTCGATTAAGAGATAGGAAAACCTTAAATTTTTACCTTTTATCAGTAATTGAAGCCTATTGTGCATACAAATTGCGTCAATATTAAATGAGCTCTACTGATTGATCATTTTTGTACATTGATCGATCTATGTCTTTGTCTTTGATAATAGTAATAGTCATGATCCATCTTAGAGATTCCATTTATCGTTTAAAATTATATTTCGTAAGTTTTTACTTCAAAAGGGCTGAATAAAAAAACTCAACTTGATATTTAAATTTATTTATTTTTTATATAAATATGAAACATGATGTAGTGTTTATTAGTATAATAGTCCCTATTTTATTTTTGTCAAATACATTTATAGTGATCAGTTGATCAGTTTAATCATATTTGATAATAATAATTACTTTTATCCTTTAAATTTAAGCAATTTTTATGTAATTATTGTTAGTTATAGTTTATCGTAGTTTTGGTAACAATTTTAGTTGACAGCCTGCTAACAATATTTAAATAAATGATAGAAACTGTATATTATTTCTATGGAAATTTACTTTTCAACTTATTCTTTTATCCTATTAGATATATTTATTGATGTCATAATTATACACAGCGGGAAATTTTTTTAATAATTACTAGACATACAGGAATAATTTATTCGTGCTATAATTTTAAATGTTTTATTAAAATTCGTTTGTTTGCAAGTTGTATTACATTTTTTAACCTAAAAGTTGACCCAAAAAATGAAGTTTAGAAAAATTTTGAAATAATGTTGAGATTATATGAAATAAACCTATTTAAATTAGTACAAAAACTAAGAATTTTGCTTTTGAAAATCAACTTTAAAAAATCGATTATTTCTTTAACTTTATTTTTTGTAGACACCTTCTGTGTGAAAAGTACTAGAAATTTGTCATTATCTGTATAAAAAAAATTTGTAAAACTATTCTGTTTTTATGTTCATGCTACTTTTCTTTATTACCAAACAAAATTTAAGCGTAATCTGTCAACTAGTATGCTTACTGCAGCTGTCAATATCAGTCAATCTCAAAAGTACTCTACAAATTTTACTATAAATAAATTAGTTTGAGAAGTTTGCCTCAAATGTTTGGTTGGAAATCATATTTTTAAGGCCAAAATGTTAAGAAAGTTAAATAAAGTTAATTTTTGAAAGACAAGCATACGAGTGGTAAAAATTTTTTTAAGGGGGACGTAAAGTAGTTAAAAATTTTCCTTATTTAGAACATCCTTGGCCGCCTTCTTCTGGCAATGGTGTCATCAAAATCTAAAAACTAGTACTTAGAAATCGTAATTGGAGTATTAAAAAGTTGGCTTGGGGTTTGAAATTTAATAAAACTAAACTTCGTTGAATTTTAACCAATTTTTGTGATATGAGATATATCGCTAAAAATTGATATCCAAAGAACTTTATTTTTTGTAAAACGTGCATCGAAGGAAATTCCCTGTAGTAGTGATAACTCAATTAATACAACCAAATTTATTACATATTCGCCTGCTATACTGAAATTGCCACTCTGCGTAAATCATTTTATTCTTTAGTTTTTGACATAGTCAAAGAAGTTTTATCTAATTTTTATGCAGTTCTTGGCAAAAAATTCAATCAATACCATCAGCCAAGTTCCTTATTCATCAGACTTGGTTTTTTTCCTGCTCTACTAATTCTGATGCTGTTATTTAAATGTAAACCTTTTAATTCGTTTAAAAATTATAAAACAAAATTTTAAGAAGGAACTGATGGTTAAACCTTTAGTAGCTTCTGAGTGTATAAGAAGCATAAGTTTAGACATACCTAAAGCCAAGCGCAAACCAAAGCAACAATAAATAACAGTTGAAACAAACAGTTGGAGCTATGGTAACAGCAGCGTTCTCAGCGGCAACAATATTTTACTAAATAGGCTATAGTCAAAAAAGATAATTTGGAAGAAGAAAATTTTCTAGGAGCAAAAATTGTTGAATCGGTGATAGTAACTACGACGTCTGCTAGGCCCAAAATCTTGTCGCGGCAGCTGTCGCTTAGGTTTGCGTTAGGCTTAATGTGTATAGCTAATAATAGAGATTATTTTCAAGGATTCAGAAAGATATACACAAAGTTTATTAAAAAAAATTTTTTTTTCAAACAAATTAAGGAATCTTTTTGAGAGTGTACATAGACTAGACTAGAATAAATAAATGCAACAATTTTTAGCCAATTATTTCGAATATTGTAATTAAGACCGATGATTAAATTATTCTGAATTTATATTCTGGTACATTTCTTTTCTTTTTATCACAAATAATAAAACAAAAAATTATATTATTTATTAGTACTTTCTTTATTGTATTTATTATTTGTGTAAACAATGTAAAAATTGGAATGTTTGTACATATATTGAGTTTTCTCTTTTTAAAATTTTCACATGTATACTGAAACCAAGCACTTTCCTTCTTTATACAGTCATCTTAGAACATTTTTATTCTCTTCATTAGGCAATTCATTTGTCTATTTTGCGTATAAAGTAAAAATTATATTTTATAACCTTTACAAACATTTAAACAAATTTAATTAACAAATCTTGTTCAAAGACATTAATAATAATTAAAAAACCAAAAAAACATAAATTTAAGAGTTTTGCTTTTCAGTTAATAGCCTTTAAAATGCTTTGATAAGTATTTAAAATACTTAAAAAACTCGAATAATAAAGGTTAATAAGATATTAGTGATATTTTTTCTCCCTGCTCCAAAAAAAAAATTAATTGTTATAAAATATTTAGGCTTAGATTATATAAAAGAAAGACGAAAAAAAAAATGTATATTTGTGCAATCAATAAAATGAAAATTTTCCATGTTTGGAAAGTGAAAACTACGATGTGCTTACTCATCACCATTAGTAGCATGACAACAAGAAATATTGTTGTGTTTTTTTATTTATTGTATAGATTACTACGCCAATCCATTAACAACTCTGCCCAGTTACTTTCCTATAGCCCTATTTAAACAATTATACAAGAGTTATGGGAATTAAGACGACAAAAAAACAAAAACAAAAAAAAAAAAAAAACAATTTGCTTTGTTTTTATTTTCTACTAAAATAATAAATTTTCCCAAATGCATTTCAACATTTCCGCATTAACAACAATTTGACAATTTTCTCAGCTGAAAATTCTCTAAAAAAATATAATAAAAATAAAAATAATAATAATACTGAAAAAAAAAAAAAAAACTAAAAAGCCCAAATTCCCTTTAGATAAATATATATCTCTGATATATTTCCCTTCCGCATCTGAATTTTGTCTTTCATTTCATAGCATTTTTAATTACTTGTTACGATACTTTTGTATCCAAAATTCTCTAGATGGGATCTTAAGTAATCCATCCCCATTAATGATGCACAGTGTAAAAAAAAACCAAAACAAAAACGACAAGAAAAAAATATCCAATTGTTAATTACACAAGCATTGGGCATGTATCTGAATCTTTTGTTTTCATAAGACTCGTGATAACAGTTAAAACACAACTATAAATAAGAAAAACTATATCCACTGATCTGTTCTGTAATTAAGTTAAAGAAAGTTCCTTTTAGATGAAAGGAAAAAAAAATTTCAAACAATTTTTTTGTATCCTCCTCACTTAGATACCAACAAAAAACCAAGACTTTGAATATCAATAACAAATTTATAAGGTACTCTTGGAATTTGTGAACTTTTTTGTTTTTATATACTACAAAAACAAAAACAAAAAAAATGATTTGAAGAAATACTCATCCGTTTTTGTTATGATTTTATTACTACATAAATTGTAATTACTGAATATGAGGACTTCCCTACTCAATCAAATACTCATAATTTTTTAAATATAGAACTGGGTTTGTGGTTAATTTTCTCTTATGTAACATATTTTTATGAGAATTACATAATATTCACATAACACATTTATTTGGATTTATTTTAATGAATTTTTTTACTTATTTTAGTTTTTTTTGTCTTTGTTTTCAAGTTATTGTGATTAAGTATCATATCCTAAATTCTAAGATTTTCGAAAAGTTTGAATTATTAATACAAAGCCAAACCATAAGTTACTTGAAAAATATTTTAGTGTGATAACTAAAAAATAATAAAAACAGAATTTAAAACACTTCCAAAAGACATCTACAAATTGGCAGTCTATAGTTAAATTTTTTGTTCAATTTTTTAGTCTATTAAGTTTTTCTATATGAGAATTCATGAAGACTGAGCATTTGGGTGTCCTTTTTTTTCCTGAAACTTGTTATTTTCAAAGTCGGTGGGCACGATAACTCAAAATATACTAGAACGATCATTTGGATTGGTAACATTTACCGAGCGGAGAAGCTGGATTAAAGCTGACAACTTTTTATTCTACTTATTTAAAGGAATTAATTCTTCTTGAACGATTTTTATATCGCTGTGGAACTTCATTCAATGGAAAGTTACTTGTGATTTAGCTTCATTTCCGCTTACATTCCATACATTTTTTTAATATTCAACTTTTATGGAATTTCAGCAAAAATTTCAAAAATTTTTGAACATTAATTTTAACTACATTTATTTGATACATGCATAATTTTACGATCATATTAAAAAAAAAAAAATTAATCGGCTATTCAGTTTCCCTTTTGAATATTTTACTGTTTTTCAACTATTTAAACATACTGATGCCACCTAATAATTTAGTTTTATGAATTTTCTAAGCTATTTAAATATATTCTATTTAACCTTAATTCTATTTCAATCAAGACTTATATACACATTTAGCCTATGATCTAGGATTTATGATAGAAATTTAAGCTTTTGGAGATACATTATATATACATAATTTTAGTAAAAGATATATTTCTAACTATTAACGGTAAATTAGGGTAAAATACAATAATCGATATTTAATGTTATTGTTTTTTTCACAACAAAAAAAAAACCAAAAGATAAAAATGTGACTCTTTAAGGAAATATTTTGCTTAAAAAAATACTAAATAGAAGCAAACGGAATTATATCAGAATTTGTTTTATCTAAAATTTGAAATTAAAATTCCTAGATGATATTGCAATCTCTTTTTGAAAATTAAAAGAAATATTAAATCTAAAGTCTTAGAGAATTTCATCTAAACGAGTTTTATTTGGAATATCTCATAATTTGTAGTAGCTAAAAGTGACTGATATAATTCCATAGGAAAATTAATTGGTTAAAAAAAATGACAGTCAATATAAAGAAATTAAATTCTAGAAAGATTTTTTTTAGCATATAAATGTCCAAGTTTGATTTTGATATAGTTGAAGTGAAAGATCTCTATGACATGAGAAAATTTAAAGAGCTTTTCATGTCTTCTATTTTTGTTGGCAATTTGAACTACTCTAAAAGTCTGAAGACCTGAAAAATTTGACTTTTAGTACACATTTAGCAATTTTAATATATTTTAAATCTAATTTTGAGCCTATAATTAAGTAAATATTGTATACGAAAGTTTAAATAGGTCAAAAGGAATTTCATCTCTCATGAATTTTTATTTCATTGATTATTTTACTATATCTTTGGAAAGAAAAATATAAATTGTTATTTTTATTAGACAAAAAATCAAAAAATATAAATGATAAAATAAAAAGTATGGACTTTTATTCATTTGAGTAAATGTATTTCCACTTTTTAATTTTGAAATAATTAATTATGGTTAAAATCCTGTCATTTATTCAATGCTACTCAAACAAAAATGGGGAGAAGTTCAATTGCTGCTATATATAGTAAAGGAAAACTTAAATGGCGGAAAGTTATTTTGCATTTATCTAGTAAAAAGGTTTTTCTAGGGCTAGAATTTATTTGAGTTGAAGTACAGAAATAGAATGCTTTATTATTTACTTGGTGGATAGAAGGAGAGTTGTGTATTACAAACAGCTGAAATTTAGTTCATTGTTAGTTTAGATTGTTCAACAACAAAACATTAGCAAAATATGCTTAAGGACATTTCAACATGATTATATTAACTTCTATGTTAAATCATTTATTGTCCATTTTTAAAGAACAACATTTAATGAAAGATTCTGTATCAATTTTCGTTCTAATTAAGCCCAGGATTTTCAGACCGAGTTAGATTACTACATTTTATAATTATGCTCTTATGTCTGCGACTCACTAGCGCTTAGCGGCGCAAAATTTAGCGCTAAATGCTAATGACTCCATTAGTCTCCACTGAATTTGTATATAGCCTGAGTTAGCGACTATTTAACGCTAGGTTGTCGGTTTTTCATAGAAGATCGAAGAAATATTTAAATTCGGGAAGAATTCCGTCATTGAATATTAAGATTTTGTACTTAAAGCAAATAAAAACGCATAAATCACCAATAGAACTGTCATTTTGGCATTTTGCTTTCTGTCAATGACAACAGTAACATGCTAGTGAGTCCACTCTGATTGGTATTTAGGAAAACTCTCCATTTTTACTGTGCTACGTCGTCTCCACACGCTAAGCGCTAGTGAGTCCCAGGCATTAGAACAATACTTCCATTAATAAAAAGAAAAAAAATGAAAACTTTCCTTGATAACTGGTTAGCTTCAAAAATTATATTGCTCTTTATTCCAGGAATCTATTCTTTGACAATTATATACAATTATATTTACCTATATGTATGATAAATGTTAAGAATATTTTGGACTTATGGCCTTTTTACTTGAACCAACTGAGATTTAGCTGCAAATTAATTTAAATTTTTTTTCTTTTTGCAAATCTCTACGGACAGTTATAATAAAGAAAACCCTAAATATATCTTTAACTTTACAGTTAAATCAAAGTTAAGAACTTGAATTTTTTAATAACAAAAATCAAACAAAATAATACAAAAAGCCCAGAAAATTAACAAACATTGAGAATTGAACTAACATAAAAAACTACATAAATTGTGATTAAATCCTTGAATAGAAAATATAAAAACAATATAATTAAATAGGAAAAATTAATTTAAATTACAGTAGTATTTAGAACAATAGATTTAGTGAAAGTAAATGAAAGTTTTGATTTGAGATTGTATGAGTTTGTATGATGCATGCATATTGCACAAATGAAAACGATAAAATGGTAACACCCCACCTTATTAAAAATAACTAACATAAGTTAAACAAAATACAAAACAATAAAACAAAAATTAAATAACAAGTTTTAACGAGATGAGAAGTTAATTAAATATCTAGTTAACCGTTTGGTTAAAACATTTAAAAGAAATAAGTTTAGATAAATGTCATTCGTTTATTGTGTTTTTTTTGTTTTTTGTACAAAAAAATCTAAGAGAAAATTACTTATGTAGTACCAAATATAATTTTTTATTAAAGCACGAAATTGCTATCAATTTAGTTCGTTTAGTTTAGTTTTTTTCGTTTCATTTCAATTTTTTGAAGAAAAAAACAAATTTCAATCACGAACTATTAACTATGAAGGAGTAAAATTTTTTTATTAATTTTAACCAATTAAAAATCTTATACTAGCGCATATTTCTATTTAATATTTAAATTTCTTCTTTTTTGTATCAAATTCAAGTGTTAAGCCATTCTTTTCTTTAAAGACTGTTGACCATGAGGAATTGTGTTTAACTAAAGTTTTGCTAAGAAGACTGTAAAAAAAATTTTAAAGAAGAAATTAAAAGAATTATGACTAAAGCGATATAGTTGGCTTACTGTATCCAAATAGAATTTCAATGAGATAAAATAATTACTATGCAATTGATGTTGCGATTTGTTGGAATGGAAATGTTAACGTTTTTTTTCTGCTGTTTTTGTTTTTGTCAATTGTCGTTGCAAGTAAATGTCAGGAAATACATTATTTTATGGTTAAATAAAATAAAAACAAAAAAAATATTAACAAAAATTCCAATTCAAACATTGATTTACTGCATTATACAGCTAAGAATATATAATCCAAAACTTATATATATATAAATATATTGTTGTATTTTTTTGAATGGTATATGAAACAATTCCACACCTACACACAAATTTATATAATGTAGTATAATTAAGTTCTATTATAAAGTATGTTAAGTATTAATGGTGTCATATCCAGATAAACAGTTGTCTAGTTAAGATCACGTTTCAATTTAAAACAGTTAAATGAACTTTGATTTTACAATAACAATATACTGGACAATAATAATAAAATTTTTAACCAAATTAGATACTATTAAGAAATTAGCGTATCTCTAATATGAATATTAAATTTTTTGATTGCTCTAGTTCCGTATTTTGAATTGAGTTGTTTTGGGTTGTTGTTTTTTTTTGGTTTGTTGTTTTTGTACTGAGTGAAAAAAATTATACAATTTTGTTTCTTTTTTTTTTGTGTTTTCTGCAATCAACATTTAAAAAAAGATGATCTCGTAAAATAAAGATTAAATGAGTTGAAATTACATCATTTTTATTACAAAAATACTCACGGGGTATTGTTCAAAAACTAAGAAGAAGAAAAAAACAATAAGATAAAAAAAAATAAATATATCAAAACAGTAGAACGGTGAGAGATAATCGCATCCTATTGTAATTCGGATTTTGCACTTATTTTGTAAAAATTCAATGATATAATAATTTTTATAAGAGAAATTTTTTTGCATGTATTGGTGATATATATATTTCTTTTATTTTTTTTTAATAACTGTAGGGAAAATCAATAAAATTTTGATTTAGTTTGAAGTTAATGGAATATTTATTAAGTTTGTTAAAATTTTATTTTATGCACTGAACTAAATTTTTACGTAGTTTAGGTAGCAATTCAGTTTGCAAAGCTCTGTGGAAAAGTTTTTTCTTAATTAAAATTAGTTATTTTTTTATATCATTTTTAATTATTACAATAATAATTTTTTTTGAAGGTGGTATTCTGGTTTGGAAATTTGAAAAAATCGATTTTTTTTTCTGAATATTTTAATTGTTTAACCCTTTAAGAAAGCACGAATTTATAAAATATACTTTCATTGTCTACGCGTATAGAATGTAGACAATAAATTATTGTCTACATCGAATTGTTGACGTGTAAAGAATGGCGTAGTCTACATGATGTGGACTACGTCGCACAACGCTGGTTACAGCTCAATTGATAATATCTCAAATTTTACTAAACCGATTTACTTTGGCATAGAGCTCCTTTATATATTATAGCATCACACAACGAAGAGTTTTTCAGGCGAAAAAAGCGTAACTTTTTTTCCAAACTACCGCCATTTTGTGAAAAAATTGGGATAGGTCATTTTTTCATGAGCCCCCCCTTTGCCGACCTGTAGTTTTTTCGACTTTGATTTTTCTTTTATATTATTAATATTTTATACTCTCAAAATATCAATAAATAACAAGTAGAAAAATTTTTGCTAAAAATATTTGTTGGCTCTAAAATTGCTGTAAAGCACATTTAAAAATCTTGCAAATTCTCATTAATCATTTTTTTCACCAACCATTTAACTAACTTTCTTAATTTGTTACTTAGTTTGATTTTTTTGAAAGTTTGTCTCCCATTCAAAAAATTTGCGAATAGAAGAAAAGCAGAAAAAAAGTTTTTAAAATTAAGTGAAATTTTCCTTTGGAATGAACTTAAGGCAATTTTTCTATTAAATTGAAATTTCTTAACAAAAAAATGAAACTTATCATGAATATCAGAAATCAAAACCTAGATGAAGAAAAAAGCGTTTTAAAGTTTGCAAAAACTATTCTTGTTTCGGTCAGATATTATTTAGAAAGTATACCACAAATCTAACCAAAAAAAAACGTTCCAAAGTCTGCAAAAATATTAAATTTATTATTTAGAAAGAAAAAAAAAATAAGTAAAATACTTTCAGCTTTTTTCCCAATGCATCGTAAAATTAAAAATTCTGTAAAAAAAAAGTTGATATACTTTCGATTTTGCAGATTATGTAGAGCATAACTAAATTCAAAAAAGAAAAATCAAACTGATATAAGTCATAAGCGTAGTTAGGTTTGGTTAAAAAAATTATTATAATTACTAGAAATGTCTCAAAAAACGCATAAAATATATTTAAAACTTTTTGTAAAAAAAAAATTATTCTATCATATTTGACCAGGTTTTACCAAATATTTTTCCACAGCCAATAACATTTTTCTAATTCATGATTAATTACTTTGAATGGATTTAAAAATAATTTCAATTCAATACTCATTAAAAAATTAATTTACTATTTACGTATTAACATTTCTAATGATTTGGTTTAATTTTCACTTATTAGTTGTATTACTGTGTTAAATTAAGGTTATAAATTTCTATTAAATCCAAAAAATAAATATTAATACCCTAAATGTCAAAATGTCAGCTATAAGTTTGTTACTCTTTTAGAAGTATTTCTTTGATGAAAATGGTTAAATTAGCCCCCATTATAAATTTACTAGTCACATAATTTACAGATATTTAACAAAAATAATTTTCCAATTAATTGTTAGCTGCCTTTTATATCAATGGGTTTTATACCTGATCATAACCATGTGTTAAGCTTTCCATTAACCAAAATAAAAAACAATAATATGAAAAGAAAATAACAAAAATAAAACATTTATAAATGAAATTAGGATGAATGTGTCTGTTTTTAGTTGCACTATTGGCTATTATAGGGCCAAGTGAAGGGCCTCAAGATATTACTATCTATCATTTGTCATCACAACTTTCTCAGCTGAAAGTGTTAAGTCATTAAACAAAAATGAAAACAAAAACAAAAAATAGAAATAAAATGAAAATGAAAATTATCTCTACTGGAGCCAACAAGATAATTAGGAACGACCATATGCTTTCAAAGAGGACAACTGACCTAGAAAGCCGTCAATTGCTGCAATTTTGATTTTGTTTTTTTTTGTATGTTTTGAGAGGAAAAAAATACTGCACGATTTTTTGGTAATAGTAACACTAAATGGTGCGTTATATATTCATTGGTGGTAGCGGAAATTCGTTTAATTTTAATTGTCTAAAGTTGGTGTCTTTTATATCCGTTTTCACAATGATATTTTTTATTCATAGTAATAAATATTAAAATACACATAATACAGAGATATATAAGTTTTATAAAAAAGCAATAGATGCTATAATTTAGTATCTAAACAAAAGAAAAAACAATAACATCAATAATAAAATATGTTTAAAAAAAACAACAGATAATATAAATAGTTGTAATTCAAAATGTTGAAATCTCTGTTTATTAGGATATAAACCGTGAGAATTTACTATATAAAAAAAAACAACTAGCTATATAAATGTTTAATCAAAATTCAAAACATTGTATTAAAAGTTGATAAAACGTCCCAAATTGTATAAAAATTTGCATGAATTTCTGTTAAAGTAAAAGTTTTGTAGCGCAAATAGTTACAGCCTTTAAATATGTGAATAAAATTTTTGTAGTTTTCTTAATTTCAGGATAATAATTTGGCAAAGTTTTAAACTTTTTCATTTACTTGTTTTGAAAAATCTAACCAAGCTATTTGAATCGAATAATCACAAACTTTTACTTTAAATGAAAGTGAAGTCTTTTTAGCTTTAGACTGTCATAGCGGAAGAAACTAGGACTAGCTTTTGATCGTACAATTTTCTGATATCATAGATTTGAGTTAAAAATATCAAATAACTTTGTCAAAACCGTAAAAGTTGTTACGCTACTTTCAATGACTTCATAGATTTGCACAACTTTAAATGACACTTTTTCCATTTGTATAGGATTGATCGACAAGTGTCGTACAATTGTAATCCCATCAACAAATCACATGATCAAAATGCATTTTTTATATAAACCGAATTATGGCCTAAAGCACTGCATATATCCTGGGAGCTGAGGAAATTTTTATTAAAAAACTGTTCTTTTCTAATACGTTTACTGAATGTGTGAAGTACTTTTAATTTTTTAGACATTCTAGAACAGTTTTCAGTAAAAACTATAGCAAATTATTAAAAACTTTCGGATTTGTTTGTTACTGAGTATAACTTTACATATTCGGATGGCAGATTTTTCTCCTTTGATCAGAGGTTGTCGAAAATTTTAAAAATCAACCTGTGGATACTGTTTGGATTATATTAACCAATGACGGACTCAGGAAAAGTTTTTAAATCTAATTTTTGGGTATTCCCTTGGACCTTATAAAAAAATCTTAGCTTCCATCAAAATTTAAAATAATAAAAAATGATCAGAAAATTATGTAACTAAAAAATGCTCGATTGCAAAATTTATATTAGAAAAATTATTATAAATTTATTGGATGACTTTTAAGGAAATTGATTAAATAGATAAGGGTACATGTCAATATAAAAATTTCTTTCGAAATTTTAATGAGCTCAATCTAAAATTGTTCAATTTTTACACTTGTTGACCCAGATGTTTGGTTTTCAATGACACTAGGCTAGCAATTATGTCTTTTGATTTGAAGTAAAAAACTCCTTAAAATGTTATGCCTAGGGTTCACTAGCACTTGGTGGTACACATTTTGATTCCAAATGCTATTGTGATTATCAACTTTTACTTAATGGGAATCTAGCTTTTTGCACCGAGTTCTGGCTAGTTAGGGATAAGAGAAAATCAAAAAAAGTTTTTTTGTATAAAAGTGATGGTAACTATTGAAAAAGTACAATATTTGACAGTGGGAACTGTTATTATTTACTTTCCTTTATTGACACAAGAACCTTATTTAATCCATTCTGACTAATTGTAACTAAAATCCTCAATTTTGTTGATGCCAGATCAACATTACGCATTACACAGCATAACATAAGTCAAAATAAAGATCTGATCCTTGAGCTTATCCACTAGTCCACATAATTGTAGGAAAATTAGATAAAAAATTTTTGATTTGATCTAGGAAACTTTATTTCAGCCTCAACATAAAACTCTTAAATTACAATTCTTTGGGGTGTAAAGAACAAAAATTAAAGCAAATTTTAGAAAGCAATTTCTCGTATGATTTAAGACTGTGTACAATGTCTGAGGTAAATGCAGTTTTTTTTTCTTATGATTTTTTAATATTTACAAAGACAATTTTGTTTGTCGTCAGATGTAACCTTCGACATTGTTTTTTAAAAAAAATAAAACAACTACCACCGTTTGTACACAAAATATTTTTTGCAGTGTCTACTAATAGGTTTTCCTGCTTTGGAATATTAAGAAAATTTCAGCTTTGTAGTTCTTAAAGCAAAAAGTTTTATGACGAAATGGGGATGATTACGTTTCATTGTATAAGAATAGGTACTAAAATTCTTCTTTGATTTGCAACAAGTTTAAATTTTTTGTTTGTTATGATAGCAAATTTCAACTAGAATCCAAAGGCTTAACAAAAAGAAGAAAAAGAATGTCACTTCATACTGCTAAGTAGGCTCTATTTTCCTTTTTTTTATTTTTTGTTTTTTTATTGATTTTCAATTAAGTCAGCCACGTCCAATAATACTGTACTAGCATATTTCTTCTTAAAATACATTTTCATAACGAGAAGCATCTATATAGCTTCCCGACTATATTTTCAAAACTATCCTGAAAACGGCCGTAGAAATTCATAATACAGATATGGCAGGAAATCTTAAAATTACAAAGTTCACCAAAAATTTCACTAAAAGTCTAATAGATATTGATTAAGTGGCATTAGTTGCATTATGGTTCGCATACCACAACAACGTGCGCCATAAACCAAAAACTAGAAGTTTTACATAACCTAAAATTTTTTTCATATGGTTAGAACCTATCAAATATTCAATTGTAATTCATTTTTGTTTTAGAATTCCAAAAAATTTTCATAACCTATTTTAATATACACTGCCAAAAAAAATTTGTAACTTACGTCAATCATTTAAATTTTAAAAATTGCTAAAAAAAACAACCTAACAGTAACGGTATTTATTTAAATATAACCCAGCCTTGCAAAACCGCACTTAAACGGTAAATATACATATATCACTAATAAAAATCACACGCAATTGAGAACCATTCTAAGGCATGGGGTATTAATCTGAGGGTCTTCATTAGGCCAGATCAATTTTCTTTTAGGTCTGAAAGGCTCATTAACAATGCCTTAGGCTATTTATGAATTTCAATTGAAAACACTTTAGGATTTTTGTAGATATGATGACAAAGCTTCTTTTTTTTTTTTGCTTTTTAGCATAAATGGTATTTTTTTACTATTTCAACTATGATATGCCTATTGTGGGATCATCAAAACTTATTATGTCGATTAATTGCCGTTATTTTTGACGAGTTTCTTAATTCAATAAGTTAAAAAATTTTGTTTAGATATAATCTCATATTTTGTTGACAAAAAGTTTTGCCAATTAAGCTACTTAAAGAAGTAATCTAAGATCTATACATGATTTTAATAAATTGTTGCTACGGTATATAGCCAATAGTCATTAATCATATTTTTTTTGGCTTTAAAGTTAATTGAAAAAAGGTCAGCCTAGTTATTGTATGAACAACAAAAAAAAAGAGGAAAATGAAGAATGAAAAATTTTAACTAAGAGGTTGGATATAATTTTCTAAAAACAATTTTTCAAAATAACAAAAAAAAAATTTGCATTTGAATGACTAACACAAATATTTATTCTAATAATTCACTTTGTTAGTATCTTTGTTGTTTGGTCACCTAGTTTTGTAAAATTTGTCATCTAGAATTTAAAGTGGGAAGTAAAATTCCGTTTGAATTGTGGATGGAGTCCTACTTCTTACAGTACTTTATACCTTTCATTAAGAACGAACTTTTCTTCTCAAATTTTTGTACTTTTGTTACAGAAACATCCGTAGATATATACACCTTATAAGAATTTAAAATTCAAGATTAAAAAAATTCATATTTGATCATTTTATTTGAGAAGACTCAAGGTACATCATATATAATTTAATTTTTAGTATTTATCTTGAAGGTTATAGGAGTATAGCTCTAATTAGTGGTATTTTTCACTATAATAATAAGAAGAGTTGGGAATAGCAAAAGTCTTGACAAAGGGACTAAGTTGATCCAAAATCCTAGTGATGATAGTCATTACTTAAAATTTTTTAATTTAGTATTTTAAGTCTATAAAATTTCATTCAAAACAAAGGACCAGCGGTGCTTCTGACTAGTCTAATAACAGACTTTTGATGTAGAAGGTTTGTGCGAGCATTTTATATTCACTTTTAGGATTATCAAATGTATAAAAAGTAGGCATTTATGTTTATGATTTAAAAAAGGAAACAAAAATATTCTTTTATAAAATCCCCTTTATGGAATAAGTCAAATATAAAAGTCACAATTCTATTGCAATAACCATACAGCAATAGTTGGCAATCAAAAGGCAATATAATATTAATTTTTTAATAATTTTTAAGGACTAGCTTCAGTAAAAATCGTTACTTATCTTTTTCTAAGCTCAAAATTATTAAAATTTGTCTATTTAGTTCAATGTCCTGGAATTGATCGAAAAATTGAGACATTATTTTAACCGATGAGGATGTTATAAATTCAATTTAATGAATTTACACTAAAAATGAATGTATTTAATTTTTTAATTTAAAATTCAACTCACTAATTCCTCTGCTGGATTTGGTTGCATATTTCTTTAATTATGTTCAGTAGCAGGAAAAAATAAAAAGTTTTTTTAAAATGATCTAATTATATAAGAAGAAATTTTCTGGAGAGCAAATAAAACAATATCAATAATTTTTAATCAATATCAATCTGATATGCATTTAATTAGCACCGTCTAAACATAAATACCTAAATTAAAGACGAAAAAACAAAAAAAAAAAAACAGTTTCTTTATGAGTTTCACAACTTTCTAAAGTACTTAAGACCTTCAATACCTAATGATAACTAACAAATGTCTACAAATTTACTTTTTTTTTGAAAGACTTTTAAACACTTTTCAACTCAATTACCTTTCCATGAAGGAAATTTGAAATTTTAAATATATGCAATTTACTGTTATTAAATGAAATTTAGAAAAGCAATATTTTGATTGATGTAATGTATACAAATTGACTTTTTTGAAGTAAGTAAAGATAATATTTTAGTAATTTAAAAGTGATTTCTTTTTTTTCTACTATAATTTTGTTTAATAAATGATAATTAGGCTTTGAAATTTGATTGAAATTTTACTTCGAAAAGTAGAAAAGTTACAAATAGATTTCGTGTTTTTTTCTTTTCAAAATTTTAGTAAAATACACAAATGATCCAAGAAGAGTTCTTATATCGAACGAAAGTTCAAATATTTTTAAACATATTTTTTTTAGTTAAAGGGTATAAAATGATATTTTGACACAAGCTGCAAGAAAAAAAAGTTTTTTACTTGTATACTCATGCCTGGGACTCACTAGCGCTTAGCGGCACATAATTAAGGGCTAAATGCTAATGAGTCCATTAGTCTCCAATGAATTGATATATAGCCTTAATTAATAACACTTGATAAAAACTTTTTTAAATAAATATAAAGAAAATTTTACTTTAAAGCAAATAACAACACATAAATCACACAAATCGAACTGTCACTTTCCGATTGGTATTTAGAAAAACTCTCCATTTTTACTGTCGTCTTTACTAAGTCGTTGCCACACGCTAAGCGCTAATGACTCCCAGGCATCAGAAAAGAAAAATTTGGAGAAGCCAAAACTCATTCTTTCATTTATTTTAAAATTTTACCTTCTGGTTGAATAATATTATCTGCTATTACTTGTTTTATTTGGATATTTGGATCATATTGCACGTATTTAAATCAAATTTAGTCAGTTATATGCAGCTAGCTTATAGTACGCTTAGGCTACCTGCAGCGTGCCGGCTTACAGCCGAGCTGACGCCGATTCTGATACCGAAGACTATAAAGTCATTATGGGTGAATCAATAGGAATATGCTCAAAGTGTTTAGAGTGCAAGCCTACCAATTTAGATTAGACTATCACAATGGGAATTGGTGTCAGCTCGGCTGTAAGCTGGCACTCTGCAGGCAGTCTTACCATGGCCTAAGATACTAAAAAAATGTACTAACATTTTAGAATTTGTATGGAAAATCTCAAGTATATTTCTCAAATAAACTAATTTAAATCAAGTTTGCTTTGCTTGTTTATTGCTAAATGTACTAGATAACTCATGGCAACACGGAGAGGAAATTTCGAGTAATTGTTCGGATTCTCTCTTTCGGAAATAGCTTAAAAATGAATAATTGTGAAAGTTAGGTTAAGCTTGATTGTGAATATGACGTAGAACATTTTTTGCAACAACAAAGATAATAAAATTAAAATATGTACTAATCAATAAATATTTATTTTTATATATATACAAATGGTAGTACATTTGTCTAGTATTTTTGGCCAACGCAAACGTACTATTAAGTTTCTAGACAGCTAAAGTGTTGATTGAAATTTATATGACAACAATTTTTAAGTAGAGTGCAGAAGTTTGATTTTATTGTCCTAAAATGCTATTTGAGTCTCGAGTATTTTTTTTTTTTTGATTTTTTCATTATAAATTAAATAAAAGCTTCCCGAAAATGCTGTTCTATTCGCATGAAATTCGACATTTTGTGTATAATAAAAAAATTTGTGGGCTTACTAATGTATACTGTAACACATTAAATTTAGTAGATTTTTTGACGTTCTTCACAATATAATAGTGGTCGACGTCAAAAAGTTGATACATGTAATTGATATAAAGTTAGTTGCAAATATAACATGCATACACCCAATATACTATTTTTGAAACTTATAAAAAGTTAATAATTAACAACCATAAATATTATTTTAAATATTAAAAAGGTTATATATAAAAGTTAAAATTTTTTTTCCAACGCCTTTTTATATTTCTTAATTGAAAATCAATTAAATAAATCAAAAACTATAATATAAATTAATTAACATAACTTCAACTATTGAAAAGTCATCAAGAAAGAAATTTCCGAAAAAACCATGTAAAATGATTAAAAATTTCAAAAATTTTACAATCACAAAATTAAAATTCAATTCGATTAAAATATTTTTACAATCATCAATTAAGTTGAGTGTAAATAAAGACAAAAAAACGAAGCAATTTCAAACAGTGGCCCATTCTGATGATTGCGAAAATAATAAAAGAGGTCATAACATAAAAATTTGACCATGACTAATAAAATCTTAAACGCACTGAGAATTTTTAAAACTACGCTTTCTCTAGATAATATCTATCCTAATTATTATAGGGACATATGCTAATTATATCATAGTATTGTTAGAATCAAATGAAATTAAGTAATAACCATGTTAAATTATAGCTGCCACGTGCCTTTTATAATAGGTATAGATAAAACTATATAGTATCTACCGATGTAAATTTTAGAGTTATTATTATTATTTTATATTTTTTTCTTTCTTTGAGTTTGACGAATTAACCATAACCACAACATAATTACAATCAGAATGAATAGTTATAAGAAGTGCAAATAGCAGAACTCCGATTGAATAATTAGCACCTCAATATAAAATCATAAATTGAGTACCATTGAGAGTCACTACTTTTATGTAACTTTAGTTAAAAAAAAAAAAAAAATGAAGGTGAAATTTTTTATGATATTAAGGAACGCATCTGCTTAGTGATTTTTTTAGATTATTGCATTTAATTAATACTATACATCTCAATTAGAAATTTTGTTAATCAAAAGAAGTTCGACAACCGCAATAATTTTTAAAGACAAAAGAGAAAAAATAACAAAAAAATTTATTCAACCTAAAGAGTTGATAACAAATTTTTTTTATTAGTAGCTATAAAATTGGCCAATTCTATCCTTGAAGATTGCATCATGAAATATATAGTATTAAAAAAAAAAGCAGTGTCTACTTCCATTGTGGGTTCCAACACTTTTAGCCTTTGTGTAAAAGAGTTTTTTATGTTAGTGCCTAGTTGGCAACATCATTAGATCTATTAACTCAAGGCCAACTATCTAAACGGTAGCTTTTAACTTACGTATTTTATAAATGTAATCAATAGACCACAAACAGGGCATAAAGTAAGTGTTTACAATTTTTTTTATATTTAATTCTTGCATAATTATTAGGCAGGAATTTGATTTTTTTTTTAAATACCCTTCACGGAGGTCCTTGAATAATAAATAGTTCTATTTTTTTGCTTTTTTATAACACGATTATTATTACGGGGTTTGTTTTGTGATCGGTTTTTTACATCCCATTTAAAAAGTTCGAAAAGTTTTGATATTTGCATAATTTCAGGGACCAAGCACTGAATGCTAGTACGTTTTTGATATAATTTTCTTTTTCAAATACATGAGCTTCGTTACTCCTGCATTTGATGCCTAGAAAAGGTATCCCAGTTTCTATTCCTCCAATTTCCGAGGCTGATTATAAGGCTGGCTTTGAAAAAAGGAAACTTATATAGATATAATAATAATGCTCAGCGTTGAATTAGATTTTTAAAATGAAGAATTTTATATTACATAAAAGCTAAGTAGATTATGGCATAAGAGGAGATGATCCCAGATATTTCCCTGGACCATAGATGCTTATTTAAAAGCTTGACTTTCTTTTTAGTGCTTTGAATAAGAATCTATAGTGGTACCTGTAACTAAACTCAGTGTTCCTTTGAAATATCTGAATAAATTTTAATATATCAATTGATTGATACGAGGTCTTAATATGACCACAATATTCAATTAACATGAAAAGAACTAAAACTAACAACTGGGTACTGTCCCGAGTTCAATTTTTAAAATAGATCCAAAAAATTGTTCATTCGTAATATCTTGATAAATAACTTATGACGAAAAAAAACCAACAAGTGCTGGTTTCGTCAGTTTTGACTCTTGCTAATTAATTCAGTTGTATCCTATTGATATTTTCAGTGGTATCGTCATGGCCATAATTTATAAGATTTTATGCTTATTTTTATAAAATATTTAAGCTGTCATGATAGACCAGACATATAAGGAAAAAATATATCCTGGTACAAGCATTCCAGTGTCTAGAGTAATTTATGTACATGTAGAACTTTGTCACATATAAATGCGTTTATTATTAATTGTAGTTACCTCCCCTCCCTCCTTCATCTAATTTAAACTAAAAAGGTGTCAAAATGACCCCCTTGGGCAATCTAGTGTTAAAAGTTTATCACCTCCAGGAAAAACATAATAAGTTTTTTATATTTTTCTTTTGCTTGGATCTCTCTTTCTCTCTCTTTCTCTCTCTCTCTCTCTCTTTCTATCTCTCTCTATCTCTGTTCTAAATATTATAAGTATATTTGGACATTTATCCTCATCAGGGCCATCTTAGGACACTTTGGTGCCCTATTTTAAACTAAAAGGGGGAATGACTTTGTGTAAGCGACTATATTTTCCTCCAGACACTGCTATCAGTGTCCTACAGACTAAGCATTAGAAATTGTTGATTAATCGAAAAAGAAAATAATTTATTCAAAATATTAAATTTCCAGTTAAAAATGAAAATATTGAATGAATTATTTTATAATGAAGTTAATCATAAAGGGTAGGATATATTAGAAATAGAAATTTGACATTTTCCAACCTAATTTACTTTTTGTTTCAAAGAAAAAAAATGAAGAAAAAGAGCTAAAATTTTTGATTTACCTTCCCAAAAATAATATTAGAAAAAAAATAATTTCAAAGCACGTGTTTTGCTTAGCTACAAATTTGATTGCCTTCGTCTAGCTGAAAATCCTCTTTCAAATGCTTTAAAAAACCAGTTAACAGTTAAAGGCTATTGCGTTATTTATGACATTTATGTAAACTTTTTTTTATTTTTTAATTTTTTATTTTCTACTTTAGTGTTTCATTAACATTTAAATAATTTATGTCGTTGGTAAACAACATTTGGTTGTTTGGCAGCATTCTTTTTTGTTTTCGTTTTTTATTATTTGGTAGGTTTTGTTGTGGTTGTTTTTTCTTTTAACAATAATGCTTGTCACGTTATTTTGCACATAATTTGAAATCATTTCAAAATTATGTCAATTGAATATTCTTCTACTGACATTATTTGATTAGACAGCCTTGATGGAATGCAAAATACTTTTCTTCATGTATTGCGTTAACATTTTCACTAAATTTGGATGGAAGAAATCAAAATTAAAATTAATATAAAATAAAATAAATAAATGAAAATCAGCTAAATTTATTGTTTATATCAAGAAAGCTTTTAACTAAAATTTCCATAAATTTGTATTGAAATAAAAAGAAAGAGAGTCAAAAAGATAATTTTTAAATATATTAAAAAAAGAAGAAGAACAAATCCAAATCATTATTTTGAAATATAACTTATGAATAACGATGGAAGCAGCAGCAGTCATGTTTTTACCGACAAAGACAGATTAAATTTGCAAGGAGCCTAGGGTGTTACAAAAAACAATCCAATAACTCAAAAATTTTTGCTTATACTTGTATAAACTTTGACCTTTTTTAAATTATTATGTTAATATATAAATTCATATAATTTGAGATATTAAGATAAGTGTCATTTGACTTTTAATTTTATTTTTTGCTTGGAATGTTTTAAATTAAATTTTTCATAATAAATTAATATGAATCACTTAAAATTAAGTTCTCAAAAAGATTTTCTCTATTTCCTTCTGCTTTATTTAGAAAAACCAAATCAAACATATTTTCAATTTGTTTACCACGAACTGTAAATTTCAGATTCATTACTTTCCCTGATAAAAGGGTCAAGAATTAAAAGTTGATAACGAGATATGACGCTGAAATTTTAGAATTCTGATTAGATGTAATTATATATATATTACTATAATTTCTTGTACATAATAATTCAAGCTAACTCCTTAAATTATTTAAGATCATTGTCTTGAATCCATATTTTGGTAATGGTTTTAATAAAATAAGCTATATTCATACTTTTGGAATTGATTTTTACTTTTCGGAGATATGTTAAGTACTTCGACCTTCAGATGACACACCCAGAAGTTGAAGTTAATACTGAGATCCCAATTTAATCTCTCTTACAGAGGCTTACATTTTTTTCTTCTCGGTGGAGGTTAAAGAAAAAGGAAGTTTTATAACTTTAGAGTTACAGCTATACATCACAGACTATTCTGACGATTTTCCACTAATCCTAAAGCTAAATTAAAATATAATAAATTCTAAAAAACTAAAAATAATACATACTAAAGATATTAATTTGTATATAAACCTATATATATACGTGTCTAACACAAAACAAAACTATTTACACCGTTTTTTCAAAGTGAGTTACAAATCTCACCAATCGGTTGAACCTTTACTATAAGGTTGGAGGTATTCTGTCTACTTTTTATGAAGTCATGTACAATAAAACGTCGCACATAGTTTGATTCCTAACGATTGGCATATTGGATACTTTAGCGTGTTAAAAAATCAGAGTTCTACTTAAAATCAATCAAAATGTACTCACTAACGGTCTTAGTTTTATAACAGCAACTCTATGTGTCAAATGTTATCAAAATTACATTCTATGTAATTATATTCGAACATATCACCATCACCTGTCACATTTTATACAACCATCTTTCCTTTAATCTTCAAATTCAACGTATTTACTAAATTTAGTGGAGACAATTGGCTTAAATAGCAATTAGTACCAAATTTGTTGCTAGCGAGTAAGGCATGATGTCAAAAAATCATATAATATTCCCGGAGCTTAAATTTCTCTATAACTTAAGCTTTCTTACAGCATAAAATCAAACCAATCTATTTTTCACGTAGATTATTATTTCTGTTAAAATATCAAACAATTTAAATCTTTAATCTTTATCTTTATAAAAGCTATTTAAATTGGATAGAAATATTTCAATAGTAAACTTGTAAATTAACTTTCTTATTACCAAAATTGGTTACTTGTCTAATTCAGTTTCCTTGAAAAACATTTTATCTCAATAAATTGCTATAATTTTTATCACAAAGATAAAAAATTTTCTAACAAAACATTTGACCATGGTTTTAATTTGCCAGAGAAATTTATTTAGATTTTAAGCTTTGATGTAATTTTTTTCTTTCTTTTCATTTAATTTCCGTTCTCTATTCATTAAAAACAAAACTAAAGTAATTTATATTAATAACAACATTAATTATATTAGTTTTAAATTTGTTTAAAAATTTTGTTTTTCTTTTACAATAGGAAAAGATTTATAGAGAGAGAGAGAAAAACATTTTTTTTTTGTTATGTAAGACATTTTGCTTCGTTTTTCTTGTATTCGTTTTAATGTACAACTCAATTGATCTTTTTTGTTTAGCTAATTCATTTATTATTTTACTAGAAGTATTCTATGCAGGAGTTTTTGCATTTTTTAGGTTAATTTTCAACTCCATCGAGACAAGCCATCATTAATTGGTATATAAGCATATAAACATGTGTAGTTTTGCTTATTTTTTTTCTTCAAATATTGGGAAATAATCTAAATTTATTCGCTAAGATCTGGATTTAATTTATGAAACAAAAATATTTCTACTTAACTGATTTTACACCCACTAAAAAGTTGTTCTGACTGTGATCGTTCTTCTTGGAAAATAGTGCTTTAAAGTTCAGTTCCCAAAATTTCTTTTTACACATTTTGTTTTTTGTTTTTTAAAAGCTCTTAATGAATTTAATAAAATGGTGGATAAAATTGTATGGTGATGAAATTATAAAAACTTTTTTGTAAAAATTATTACTTTTTTTCCAAGGAAGAACTCTCAACCTAAACTCTCTGATTATTTTGGAACTCAAATATGTTGTACTAAATCTATAATATTTTATTCTGCTATCGTGATCTGGAAAGGAGTAATTTTATATTTATACTAATGCCTTTATTTGACTTAAAAATTTAATAAATACTTTTTGACTTACTGTCAAACAGTCGAACAGTTAAACTTATGTTAAAGGCTGATTGACTTAAAGCTACTATGACTCATACACAGAGTTTTTCGACATTTTGGATTTCACAGTAAATATATTTAATCAAGATATATTGCCTTTTACCTGAGTTATATTTTGTATTTAATTAAATTCGTACTCTTTTAATTTTAATAAAAACTTTGTACTTTTTATATCAAAATTTTGAGTTTCAAACTAGGATGCAGGTTACTTTTGGTTCGAAAATATTCTGATTTTTATTTTTATTTTTACTTTCAAATCGAATGCCCTCGGGAAAACCCAGAAAAATACTTTCAGCTCAAAAAATAACTAAATTATTATTTTCCTGTGCAACATAATTTTGCCATAGTTACATTATAAATTAGAAGTTTTTAATAATAATTAAATCATAAGACTTGTTTTTATAGTTTTTATAGGACAATATTTTCTAACTTTTCTTGTAAATTTTTTTGGCCATCCCTCGAAAGTTTTAAATATCACGAAATTCTTAGTTTTAAACATATACATGGGGCTTTCTACATTAAAATTTATGTAGTTAAGAAGAGAAAAACACCCTTACAAACCATCCCTTAATATTTTTTGCTTATATATTTTATAAACATTTTCTACATATAAATATATGTGTGTATAATGCATAAACTTTACAATTGAAAAGCTGAAAGTTATTATCCAATTAACAGAAAAACAAATACCTTTTCCTTTCTCTTCTAGTTACTTTAATAAATTTTCAAGTCCATTTATATCTTCTGACTATAAAATAAAATTTTATTTTAAAAAACCTTGGATTAAACTGCAAAAAGTTTCCTTAGTAAATCTAATTAAATGACAAAAAGATGAATTTTTCGCTATATAAAGAGATAAATTTATCGATGACTTCACTATCATCCTTTTTTCACATATTCTTTTACACATTACTCTAACTGGATACCCAAATTTTTTATGAAAGTTAATTAAAATTTTACGCTATTCTTTGAAATAGCAAAAAAAAAAAAACTAGGCCTATTATTAAATTTGATTTAAACCCAATATCCGAATATGGTAAAATAATCAAATTTTATGCTGTTAGAATTTAAGATGCTCCAAAAAATTTTCAGACACTCCAAACCTAGATAATATGCAAAACGTTTATTTGTATAATATATTAGAATGGTCCTTATATGTAAGCCTAAAAAATGTGTGATTTCAAATCTTGACTTGGATGGGCCAAACAAAAAGAAGAATGAAACGAAAAATATTGGCAGTAAATTGTGTCGTTGTCTTAGAAATATAAAAAAATAAAAAAGTTTAAAACAAAAAAATAACAGCGCTTAGAAATAATAAGATCAAAAATTTACCTTGAGATCATTATTTGCAATTTGTTAGTATAAGAGATTTTCGTAGGCGAATGATTGGGTGGCAAAGACTAATACTTAAACCGTTTTTATTTTAACAGTTTTGGGTTTTTTAGTATTCTTTTACTCACGAAAGTATACCCGGAAATATATGATTAAATCTTTTCAAGTATGTTGATGTTTTTTTTATTTTGTTCTAATTTGACTGTCATTTGCTAAATAAGTTCCCTTGTTTACCTTAAGATTTTTCTAAGCCTAAAAGAAGGCTTAAGAAATATTTAAATGTTTGAAAAAAAATATTTTTTTATATCATTTAATTTTAAATATCAGCCTAATTACCAAATACTGACATAAATTAATTTTACTGTTTTAACTTTTACTGTGCTGTTCTTTTATATGAAGTTTTTATATATTTAAAAAACTGTACTTAAGAAAGTTATTAAAATTTTTTAATAAATCCAAATTTATCTAACGATGATGCACTTTTACATAAACAGATGTCAAGCTTAGACTTAAATATATTAATTAATATTTTAATATTAGATCTTTTTTTAAGTTTTTAAGGAAAATCAACTGTTTGATTGAAATATTTATTTGTGAACGAAAAAGTTATCAGTTGAACCATAATTTTTTAATTTGTTTTTAGTTCAAAATATAAACTTTTTAAAAAAATTTGAGGTCAATTTTTGTCGTCACGTTGAATAAAACTAAGCATTTAGAAAAATTAAACCGTTTTTATTTTTTCTTTTCAAGTGTGCTGTCCAATAATTAGAAACATTTTGATAAAAATAATTGGCAAATGCATCTCAAATATAATTTTTTTCAAAATGATTATTATTGCACATGGCTCCAAAAAATAATGAAAATCCTTCAATTTTTTTCAGCAGAAATAAAAATATTGCTGTTTTTCCCTTCTAGTTATTGCTAAATTTTGCAAAGCCTTGTGATATATGTCATACAAGAAACTATACTATATATTATACCAATAACCCCTTAAAAAGCCTTAATAAAGAATTGAATATAAAGAAGGTACTCAAGCTTTACTTATTTGATGATTTGTCGATATATTTGATAAGATACAAAATGTTTAAAACCCGCGAATTTTTGATTATTATATTCAATAAAATCATTTGTTCATATATTTAAAGCTCACTATTTTCAAATATAAATATATATAAGAATATATTTTTAATGATCGTTAACGTTAAATTAATAACTAACTAATTGTCAGACTATTAAGCAAGTAAACTTAACTTAAAGCCTTTTTTAACTAAAGCTTACTTTAATTTATATAGCTTTCTGTATTTGATTTTGAAATAAAAAGTAAAATCAGCTTTCCGCCACAATATTATTGCAAATTTTTTATTATTTCGAGTATAACTCATAGTAAAAAAAAAGCCATAAAACATGCTTAAAAGAAGTGAGTTGTGACTAAGACTTATTAAATAACTGTTAAAGTTTTGAAAAACTTCAATGGCTTAAATTAATTACCAAAATATGAAATTGCAATAAAATATCAAATTTTGGTAAACCAAATACACAGTTAATATACAAAATTTTTACTTACCAGGAAGCAATTTAAACTAAATATGATAAAAAAAAGGAAAAAATTAACAAAAAAAATCCAAAAATAATTCCTTCTGTGTCAGTTAAAATATTTTTAAATTCGATTTATGTTTTCTTTTTCACCAAAGAGCACTTTCGAATATAATCAAAGCATAAAAATTTCACTTTATCAATGCACTCAAATGTCCGAATCGAATGCACAATATAATTCCAAAAGATCAAAGATACAAGGAAGTATTATACATTGACTTTATCCATAATAAATATCAAACTATATGTTTAAATCAAGGATCAAGGGCTCAAAATCACAAAATCTTTAAAAAAACACAAAAAAAACTTTTTAAATTATTGTCAAATATGATTTATTTTCGATACTTGCCCTGACTACAATTTTGATCTTACTTTTGCTGTTTTTTTTAAAGTTATTTTTATTTATTTTATTATTTCTTTTTTAAACAATCAAAATACGTTATAAAATATACTTTCACAAAACAAGTTAGCAAAACACATTGAAAATGAAAACCAAAAAAACAAAAAACAAAAAAACCATGTGATAATGCATGTAAACCAGCTGATGAAGAAGTTAAAGAAGAAAAAGACTATCCGCTATAGCGGGTGTTTGATGAACATTTTCACAATATTAAGTTATCGCGTTTTATCTGTTTCAAAAGAAGTACAAACAAGTAAAGAAAAATGAAAAATTTCAAGAAAAATCTATCACACAATTACAAAAACAACAGATTTCAATTACACTACACGATCATCTCACATAAAGTTTGTAATGTTGTTAATAATTTTGTTGTATCTTTTTAAAACAATGTAAAAATCATGTAGAATATTTGATATTAACATAGAAACACAGTTTTTTATTTTTTTAATTTTCATGCAATTTAATTTTTGTGAATATTGACAACAAAAAATAAACAAACGAAAAAAAGCAAAAATTAAATTTATTATTTTTCTTTAACGACTTAAGCCTTGACAGCTGGCTTAAGACGAAGACCAGTGTACTCGATGGCTTTCGCGATCTTACTAAACTAATTTTCCATAGAAGTTAAATTGGAGGTGGCTGAATGTCTTTTAGTTTAACATTTAAGGTGTTTGATTTCTTAAAGACGGTAAGGTGCTTTGCAATAATTGCAAGAGTTTTTTGAGCTTTTTCAATAGATATTTTATAAAATTGTTATTGTTGTTGTTGTTTTAATGATTATGAACTTTATAAAGCTTTTAGCAATACCAAATAATAGTAGTAATTTCTTTTTGATTTGTATTCCAAAGATAATTGGGGTTAATGCATAAGGTAGGACATTATTAAAAAGACAAGTAATATCAAAAGATTAAAGCGACGAACTGACTGCAATTGAAAGTTTAAAGAAAATTCTTTTAAACTTTTTATGTATTTATATGTGTTTGTATGTTATGGCTTACCAAAATGAATTATATTAATTGCTTTCAAAAGATTTGTAACGTTTAATTAGCTTTTTAAACATACTAACTTAAAGTTTAATAGATAAAAAAGAGTAAATAAAAATTAGTACAAAATAAGTTTAGTTGCATTTAACTATGGAACTATAATAATTCCTTTTTTCTTGTTTTTATTTTTGTATTTAACAACAGAAAATTAAATTTAGAACTATATATAAAATAAAATAGCAATTTAATAAGGTTGTTGTTGAGAAAACACAAAAAAATCATATATTAATGTATCAGTGATAATACTTTCATTTAATTTAGAGAAAGAAAAATAAAAATTAATAATAGCAGTTTATTAGATTGAAATAGTTACATTTTTGTTTTATTTCTTGTTGAGCTGATTTATTTAGAAAGTTTTAAATTATTTAATATTGAATGCTTTTATAATTTTATGGAAAACTGTACTTGTGGTTCTTTTTGGTAAATAGAAGATATTATTTTTAATTATTTTTTAATATTATATAAATGTTTTGAGCACTTCTTTAATCTTTTACTTCTTCAAGCTATGGCTACACTAATATATATTTATATAGTGTAAAGGATCATATAAATGTCTAGATTCACATTTAGGATTCATACCGGATGAGTTAAATATTAGTAATTGTAATCTGTCAAAAATTTAATGTATTCAAATGACCTTTATGACTTATTTAAAATAAATAAATCAGCTTCATCATTTTTCTGTTTTTTTTCCTGTTTCACGAGAACAAATGGGTGGCGAAGCTTGTCACGATTGTAACCCTCTTACTAAACTGAAGATAGGAAAAAGAATTATTAACACTGCTATTGTACTAGCTAAAAAAAAGTTTTTTTCGCCAAAATACGGCTTTCTGAAAAGAAGAGATGTATTTGTCACCATTTTTTTTCCTTCTCGAATTTTTTAAATATAGTAAAAATTAAAAGTTTGTTAAATTCTTAATTTCGACGATAGGAAAACCGATCAAATAGACTCTCACTAAATTTCAAATGAGTCGGTTCAGTAGAACTTGAGAAATTATGACAAGAATTTAGTTTCCTTACAAAAGAGAGTTTCCATATAAAATCCTAAAATTTCAGAATATTAGACTAGTATTTTAGGCACTGTAAGTGCACTATTATTTATAAAATGGACACACACACATATATATGTACATATATAATTTATGCACACGAAAATGCTAAGCAATTTCTCCTGGAATTACTTTCAAAGATATTGAAATAAAAGAAGTTTAATTTTTTTTTAAATAATTTATTTTAGTAATGTGATCTTAGTAAATCTGTGGTGAACACAATACTTTATATTTTATAAAACAAAAAACAGCACATATTTCAAGAGCAAAAACAAAACTTTCAATGTCAAAGAGGCTCGGAAAAAATTTTCTTGTCCTTCGGAAATGTGTTAAGTGTTTCTTCAAATTTATTTTCACATTTTTCAAAACACCCTAACATGTTTTAAGAAAGATTAACCGCTGGTGAAGGTTAGGCAACTCTTGCATTATTGCAATAATATATTCTCGTTTACATTATTTCACTGTATTTTAATTAATTTTAATTAAACATATTGTTCTTCTTCTTTTCCATTTCTTTGAGATTTGAATAAAGTGTATTGGAACCATGAGTGTTTTGACTTTGTACCAAAACATCATATTCTGTGTAGTATAAAGTCGAAATATATCCTATTATAAGCTACAAGAGAATTTTCGGGATGAATTCAGAAATTTTAAAGTATTGAAATTTATTTAAAATAATTTTAGTTTCTAAAAATTTTGATTTCATGATAAACAAAATTCGCACCTTGGCTTTTGGTGACTTTTATGGCAGTATATTACTCTTGGGCTGGTCATAAATCATCTCCAGCTAAAAGCCGTAAAATTTTAAAATTGATTTTGAATTTTAACTTTCAACACGACCAGATATCATAGGCCTATAAAGTACAAAATCTTCTTTTCATTTTACTCTAAAATGTTGTAAAACTTTTTGGTCAAATCAGGAATTTTAAATAATATAAAATATTTTTTTTTTTGAATAACGCTAAAACAAACAGAGAAAAAATTACTAAGCACCATAAAAACTTGTAACGGATTTGCTAGATAATTGAACTAATTAAAAAATAAAAAATATTATTAAGTAAAATCTTTAAAGATTTCTCCTTATTTTAAGTCAGCTTTTAAGACTTTCTGACATCCTAGTATCTGGGATACAATTATTAATCATGTCATTTAACTAAAGGAAATCAATTAAATACAAAATCTATTCTTATATTCCAAGAACTATTTTTATATGCTGCACCTAAAATATTTTCTTCTTTTTATTTCACTGACAATGATTTAGTATCCAGTTGTTTAACTAAGTAACAAAAAAAAATTACTATTAAAGTCATAACTAAAGATTGCAAATCATTTAATATTTGATTTAGTTCATTCTTTTATTAAAAAACAAAATTCATATTTTAGAATATCTTTTAAAAAAAAAAAGGCACGATAACTAATAGAAATTTGCCATTAAAAAGAGTTTTGTTCATAGTTCAATCAAAATGTCAAAATGAAATTAAAGAAAGAAAACTGATAAAAGTCATTTATTACTGTAAAATAAAAATCAGCTTTTTTCTTCAAATATTTATTTTCTGTTGTTTTGTTATTTACTCAAGTTAACAATTTTAAATTTTTTAATAGTGTTAAAATTTTCAACTTAAATCAGTCAAGCTTAAAAATAGCTTTAAAAAAATTCCATAATTGTTAAAAAATGTAAATTAATTTTGATGAAATAATTAAATTTTATATGAAAGATCAAAAATAAACTCATTTAATAAAAATTTTTATTATCAAAATAAAATTGCCACCTTTTTAGTTTATTTTCATTTTTAATGTCCAGCCCACTAATAGTATATTCAAAGGGAGAAAGTATAAATGATATTGAATGATAATAACCTCAAAAAAAAAAAGTTAAATTTTAAACTTTTGCACCAATGAAAGTTTTATTTTATGGTATAAATAGAAATAAAATTAAGCCCATATCTAAAATGATGTAATTGACTTAGGATGCATGAAATCTTTTATGAATTGCAGTTTAGTTTAAATTTATTCATGTTAGATAAATTTTTGGTGGATTTGCTCAAGTTTCATTATTACTTTCGCTTTGTATTTTTGTACTTAAAGAAATTTGACCTCGTTAAAAAGCGGAAAGATTAAATTGATCAGTGAATCAATCAAACGGTCAGTTGACGATAGAGGATTCTACTAATTTTCAGTTTTAACTTCTAACATTTTTGGTTAGATTCTTTTAAAAAACCAGAAGAAAAGAATAGCCTTCAAAAATTGAATAAGCAGAGCATTTAATACAAAGAACAAAATGTCAACATTAAAAAGAGTAAAATATCTTTTGACAGCCAAATTTTTTTAGCAAAAGCTATAAGAAAGTAAAAACCATAAGATGACTTTGCTAAAACAATCTTAAACTAATTGAACTTCGTTCGCTGGGGTCCACTCTCATATTAACTTTTATTGATAATACTTGGCTTGCATTTCTTCTTAGGATATGAACCTTATGAACCTTCTTAGATTCCAGAGCACTTAAAAACAAAAAATTTACAATACTTCACCCAAATTTTTAAGCCTTAGTCAAACTAAAGCCTAAGTACTGCCTGGATATGTTATTTTGTAGAAGAGTAATACTCAATGCAGCTTTTTAGCATTTGGCTCGCAAACCACACTTTGCAGACCTCTGATGTTATGTTATGGTAGACATATAAATAAGGAACACAAATCATAACTTAAGAGCTTCTCTGCACGTAAAGTCGAGAGAAACAATGAGTAAAAAGACTTTGATTTTACCTAAAATAGAGCTTTATTTGGAAGAACGATGAATGCTGAATGAAGGAAAAGGCTAAGAAAAATAGTTCAGATATCAAAAATGTTTTATCTCTTGTTCTTTAGCTTATTTTCAAGGAAAAACGATTTCAGTTAAATACCCTTTGTACACAGGAAGAAATTATACCCTCTAAAAATCTGTACACGGGAATATTTGGATATTTTTTGTGAATTTACAGATTGTCCCACATTATTTTTCCTTTAAGTATGTTATTTTTTTGATTATCTAAATTATTATTTGTTTTAATTTGGTCTTTATGTTATTTAATTATTATTTTAGCACAATTAAATGGTTCGATGCTTATTTTTATGACAGTTATTTTGACATGCCTCTAATACAAAAATAAAAAAAAATAAAACTGAAGAACGATTACTTTTTGTTCAAAAAACATTAACTAAAAGTTAGCAATAATTTTTGATTAATTGCTTGAGAAAATACAATTAACTAAACTAAACTAAAAAATTTTTATTCCACATATTTTACATTAGTCACTAAAAATTTTCGATAATCGCGGCCGAATACTACTTTCAAAATAACGCTCTACATTCTATTACATAATTATGATATTCGTTAGGTCTGATACCACTCATTGCACTCGGCAAACATGAAGTTTTACATGAACATGCGCATGGCAAGTTTGCTACAAGAAATTCTTATTTCACTTGCTCACATCAGAAAAGAGGAGTACATAATGTAATGCTCAGGAAAATTTTGGAAATAACGTTGAAAATATAAAATATGAATAAAATGCAGTAAACATATACAATTCGCAATGTGTATACTGTGAACTATAAACAACTAGAAGAGTAGACTTTCCTAGCTTCTAAGTAAGCTTTCTTTTTCCATTACGGTCTGTATGTCTATTTTTTTTTTCAAATTTATAACATTGTCTTTATACGATTTAGGTTTTTGAATGTAAGCAGTTAAATTTCAAAATAGTTTAAAGTTATCATTGTTAACAAATTTTTTACTTATTTACTTTGCATAATAATTCCCCTTTATTTGAATATCGTACCCAAAATTCATTGAGCCATTTTTTATTGTTAGCTTTTAGCAAAGAAATTTTAATTTCTAAAATCATTTAAGCTGCAACCTAAAATACATTTTCAATGTGACATAAATTTCATTGTTAAAAATTTGTATGCACAGGTAATCATCCTTTCTGGTATTAAAGTATAATATAAAAATTTCTATTATTAATAGTTCTACAAATTCAACAAATAACAAAACAAAAACAGAAGAAATTTATATTTATTTATAGTACCTATTTAAAAGATTCAAAATATTAAGAAAAGGAAAAGTGAAATTTTCATTTTAAAGATGTCACAAATTACTATTAAAAATTTCAACTTGAACAAAATATATTCCAATGTTTCTTCATTTATCATAACTAAATGAAATAAGTCAATTTTATTTTAGTTACTATTTGTGATGTTTTATGAAAAATGTTAGACAGTTGGAAAAAGTTTAAATTTCTTATATATTTTTAATGTTCAATTATTTCAACATAAAAATAAAAAGAACTTTCACTTTCAGTGGGCTTTTCTTGTCATATTGATGTATCAAGTAGAAAACTTAATATTAATAGAGTCGCAAAATAGCTAACTATAAGATATCACCTGGAAAAAAAACGACAAATATAGACATTGGATAAACTCTACCTATTATAAAGACCATAGTTCCATAGATGGAATTACGTCTACTAAATAATGATTAAGAAAAGACAAATTGAAATACCAACAATACTTGAAAGACTTATGAGAAAGACTTTATAATAAAATATATTGTTAAATTTATTTTATTTAAAGAAAAGAAGTATCTATAGTGATAAATTGTTATTGGTATTTAACCTTTTGAAAATATACATTTAGTCATAGATAAGATATTACATTCAAATATAATTTTAACAGAGGAAGTAAATTTTTGTATTGTCCTTGGAAAACTCACACTTGACTTTCAATGTTGGACTTTTATTAAATATGAACACCCTAGCCTGAAATATATAACCTTAGGAAAGCCTACTCTTTTGATAGAAATAATTTTTTACCAGAAATTAAAATAAATAAGAACTATAATAACTTAATCAGCGGATATAGTAAAACAATAAAAATTCTTATCACGATCAAGGGAGCTCAATATTTAAAATATAAAAAATTATTTTAAAAAAAATTTAGATATATGTTTGCTTTGAGAGTGGTTTAGTTAAATTGTTTTAAATTTAATTTTTAACATCTTGAATATATTATGTTAAAATTTCAAATCGATCGGAGCAAAATTGCCGGACTTATAAGAATTTAAGCATTCGATGCTCGCAGAGCGTTTGGTAAATATCTCCAAAGTCTGTTGGTGTCACCTCTACAATTGTTCAAATTGCAGTTAATGTGGCTGGATTTATTTTCAATGAAGATTCTTTTGTTTTGTTGAATTTTTTTCAAGAAATGCATTATCGGTATAGGGCATAGCTCCCACGAATGGACACGACAAGCTGACGTGTTGTGAATTAGAAGAGACATGACAGCACATGACAGTAAAGAAGAAATATTTCTGCTTAAAAAAACAAAAAGATGCTCTAGACCTCCTTGATGAAAGCTTTTTGCTCTATGGACCTGGCATCGACGAATCTGTTTTTGTAAAAAAATTATCCAGTTTTATTTTTAATTTTTAAAAATTTAAAGCATTTTCCTGAAACTTGTTATTTTCGAAGTCAGTGTTCACAATAGCTCAAAATCTTATTGTTTCCTCGAAAAACGTCTCTTTTAACAATTGAATTTTAAGTCAGATGATTCTGTTTCGGGTTATGATGAACTTTCGTTTCAAGGCGCTTCCAGACATTCACTACCATTCGCTCAATTATTGAGATTGTTTTTTTTCGCTGACTTAACCTTCCATCCTATCTGAAATGGTATTCTTTATCCTTTCTTTTCATTCAAAGTTATAAATTATTATTTTTCTCCCTGTACTTCTTCAAATGAAAAATGAAATGATTATAGTTAAGGGTCCATTTTTAAAACGTTTTGTTTAATATTATTCTTATTTTAATCTTTTCAATTCACATTTATCGTATACTTTATATATTTATATTACAGTTAAATACGGGTGGGCTTACAATTAGTAATAATTTATTCATTGACTCTTGACTGTTATTCAAGCAGACTATGAGCTCGTAGCTCAAATCTCAATAGCTCATCCCAAAGTAGACGAGAATTTGTTCGCAAGATTTCATTGAATCTATGACTAGAACCAGGAGTTTTTTAGCTTTTCGGCAAACAATTTTTTAATATAATGAATGGTCATTAACCTAACATTCGATAATTGAAATCAAACTTCAAGACTCCACTTTATTCATGCATAGAACTGGGAATGGATTAATTTTTTGCAAAAATGTTTACACCAGATTACATTCTGGAGAAAAAAAAGCAAGGAAACTAAAATTTTTTAAATTTCAGCATCGCTGTTGACTTCGAAAGCAAAGTCATAAAGTTCCATTACATCATGGATATCATATAAAGGGATGCATTAGTTTTAACGAGAGTTTCACCGTTGGATTCATATGCTTCTAGGGTAAAACAGCCAGAGAAATTTTTAAACAGTATTGATTCAAAATGCAAATTATGATAAAAATTTAAATCTTTTTAAGCAACTTAAGCTGCAGAACGTCTTTAGTCAAACTCATTTGTCCAAATTGTGATGGATTGTTTTGTGACACGCATAAGCTTCATTTCCCATTACATAGGATTACATCTCCCTTTTCAATAACTTAAATACCGTACATAATAATCAAGAGGTAACTAAAACAACAAAAATACAAGTGCTGAGCTAATAGCATTTAGTCAAATTTATACTAAATTAATATCTACAAGTGTTTACCTTGTTTTGCTCTCTATCATCTTGTCGTTTCTAATTATAATAATTGTCGACTTTCATTTTCAATGTTGTGGCTGATGTAGCTAATTTTGGATGATTCTTTGGTCCATCAGGGTGTTTTTTTTTTTAAATTGTGATATAACAAATTTTTTGTTTTGTTTAGTTTTATCAGTCAAATTGCTTCCTTGTAGTAACATAACATAAAATAATGTTGGATTTTTTTTTGCCCAATTTTGATGAGCTTGTTTCAAAATGTCGAATCTATTGTCCGCTTTGTTATTTTTAAATGTTTAACAATAATTGTAAGTGCCAATAATTTTGTTTTTACTTTTCTCGATTGTATTTTTAATTACTAAAGTGGTGCAAATTAATTCATATCGATTAATATGTAACACTTCAGGCAATTTTTATTAATGTTGATAGCTTGCTTAGTAGTGATTTTTTTGTTTGTCTAACTTAAATTCTATCACAAGTGAAAATTTTAAATAGAAAAGAAATGTTTTTTTTTTACTCCGGATAAAGAAATGTATGTTACGAAATATTTGATGAAGTAAATTTTGCGGAAATTGAAAGTGAATAATGACTATTTTTATTGACTAATTTCTACCTGTTTTTTATTCGTTATATTCGCAAAAAGAAAAACTAAATTGATTCTAAAAAAATTATTTTTCTAAGGGATATATGCATCTTTCATTAGTATTTTTAACTTTTCAATAACTAAATAAATTATAATAAATTGCTGAGTAAATAGCAAGTCCTATTACAAGTGGATAGGTAAAGAGGCTAAACTGTTTTTCCTAAGTTTACTATTTTTACTCTCTTTTATACGCTGTCTAGGGCATGTGACTTCAAACCCTATTTTAATAATGTGCTAAGAAGCATTGCTATTAATTTTTTTATTTTATTGGTGCAAATTGTCTGTTGCAAAATCCACCCCTTAACTGTACCACAATTTCATGCACAGTGAGCTTATTAACGGTATTACTTAAAGAAAACTTGGCAAACCGTACTTAAGTTTTGGTCCCCAATGGACACAGATCCTCATGAACACATATGGTCACTTAATATCTTCTACATATTTTTTTCATACCACTGTTATAATTACAAGGAAATGAAAGCAGTGAAATGACCCTAAAATTTTCTCAGGTTAAGATGTTCTTTAGTCTCATCCAAGCAACATATTCCTAGCGATTATTTTTTAAACTTTGAAGCTTGCCAGTACAAACAATTTTTATTCTTTTGGCCTATTAAAAATATTGGAGTGCATACTGCAATCGTAGTTTACACGATAATTGAATGCTTTCATAGATAAATCAGCTTCAATCTTGATCAAAACTTGAATATTATTTTTCACCAATTAACTCTTATTTTAAGATATTTTAAGTATAAAATTGATATACATGACCCTCTTTGACATAAAATGAATTAAAAGAAAATAAACGAACTAGGTAACACTCACCTATCATGATTATATACAATAAAAATTATTGAAGGTCATTCATCGGGATGAAAGCTATCCTTCCTCTCAAGTTAGATCAAATAACAAACGGTTAAAAAAATTTCATTGAAATTGCTAAGCAGCTTCGGAGATTAGCGTAAACAAACATCATGAAATGAAATTCTTGTATATAAAGATAAATAAATTTAGTTAAATGATTTCTAAAAAATAAAGAATCATTTTTTTATAATATTTTTCACGTGTCTTCCTTGGTGATGAGTAGGCAATCATAATGCCGTCACTCTTTTCAACTCCAATCAAATTCTTATTCTAAATAACCATGACTTCACGTTTTTTTGTTCGTTTTCTCCTTTTCTCTATAACTACCATATTCTCATCATGAACTTAATATATTAGCTTTCCTTTTATCCTGCCAATTCATTACCATAATTTTATTTTCAAAACTAGCTCTATATTCTTTATAGATAATATTTTTAGTTTCAAGGGAATGCCAACCCTCTTTTTTCTTACTGTGTCAATTACAACTGTTTTATGGGTGCAACATTTTTCTGCAAGAGGTGTACAAGTATAGCTCTTGTCTAAATGTGATCTATATCCGCAGTGGCATGATTCAAGATCCCATTTGTTCTATTTTTTTCTCTAACAATTGTTTATACATTTTTACTAGCTCTTTTTATTCCGACAAAATTAACTGCCAATGTTCATTCTTCAAGACGCATGACGAATATATTCCTCATAAACATTCAACTGGTTAATACCATTTTTAATATATAATTCAGTAAAAGGAATGAATTATATTTATATATTTAAATCTTTATATAAAAACAAAAATAATTCCTTATTTTGACCAAAATTTGTGCCAAATATAAAGACCTTTTGTCTCTTGCAAAAAATGAAAAATTTTTCTGCTTTAAATACTTTGGTTTTCAAATTTTTATCGGATTATAATAAAAATAATTCATTTAAATTCATTTAGATTAAATTTTAAAACTTCAACTGTGCATTAAAATTTTGATATTAGAATGTTTTCCAAATTTAAATATTTTAATAATTTAAAACGACACTTTAGTAGTTAAAACTATCTAAAAATAAATGTTTTTCAAGGTTTTTAAAGATTTGATTAGTTTTCTTCAAATAAATGTGTTAAATAATCCATTTGAGCTTAGGAGCTATGACCCTGATATCTACTTCAACATTTTCTAAGTGCTTGTAAGCTATCGTTTTTTTAATTGAGCTGTCAGCTAAAATTTTTTAATGCTTGACTTAATAATAACACTATATCAGAATTTTGCGTATTAAGAAAGCTAAATTATCGTTTTTGTGTAAATTGAATTTAAAACCAAAAATTTCATATAATGAGAAAAATTTAATTTAATAACACAATATACTAGATTATCTTTTTTTTAGTTTTTTATTTGCAATCTGCATTATTGTTTTATTTAAAAAAAAACAACAACCAATTTTTTTATGCCCATAACTTAGTAGCCACTTAATAAAAGTTCAACACTGCATGCGGTCTTCTCTATTTACTTTAGGGCCAAACAAGTCAATGGTGTTGTCCAACAAGTGTATTCATCCTTTAAATCTATTTTTTTTTTTTTTATGTTACTATAGTAACTGTCATTCCATATTGAACTTAACGACTATCAACCATGCAGGTTGATCATTTTATGTTGTCGCTTTCATGCAATTCAATTGATTTATGATAATCGTCTATGGAACTTTGATTGTGATGCCATAGATACCATGCCATAGATGTATGAATCTGACAAAGCATATAACAAGGATCAATGTTTAACTAGTATAGAATTTTTTTTGAAAGTATATTTCTAATGCTTCTATTTTACCTTCATTGTAATATAAAGAAGATTTAAGATATTTATTGAAAGTAAAAGTAAATTTATATTAATGAAATGAAAAATTTGCTAATAATGTTAAATGTCATTCTTAGTAGATGTCCTTGGCGTCATCTGTAACACTGTCTAAAACAATTAATTTATTTGGAAACCATACAAAGTAATTGTTCTCTTAGAAGAAATTTTTTAAATGTTTTCCTTCTTTGTTTTTTGCATTACTAAAAATCCAGTTTAGTATATCTTTTACTTGATCAGATATGAAAGGACAATGCGTTTTATGAATAATTTAAGATTAAAAGTTGGTAATTTAAATTTATATTAGTCTGGATACTTGAACTGAGAAAGAAAAGAAAAATTGCCTAGAACTTAAAGCAGCAGGTGCAGAAAAAAATGACTGAAACGTGACTAATTTTATATTCTATAGGGTTTTTTACAGTCACAAAAAACTATCTTTTATTTTTAAAAGTCAAAAGTTAAGCTATAATTTAAATGAAGATCTAGTACTGAGGTCAAATGTTGAATAAAAATAACTCTCATGTTGGTGATTTAGGTGAAGCTAACGATGTACACATATAAAATTGTTTTTATATACAAAAAACTTAATTTAATTCTTATATTTGTCCCCCAAAGTTTTTATTTGTTTAATATTAAAGGGTGGCACTGTACAAAAATGGAAACTAAATTCCTTTAAAAATTATAATTTTTGCTGGTTGGCTGAGTTTTGTAGGTGCTTGAACAAAGAACTAAAATTTACTAGAAATATATTTTTTTCAAAAATTTATATTAATAGATCCCCTAAACTCCTCGGTCTTACTGATATCTTGAAAAGTAGCAAATAGAATTTTTTTAAATTTAGTATTGATTTAATATTAACTATAACTGGGAATTGAATCCTTAATTCTAGATAACAAATTTTTGTCGAAATAACGACGTAGACTTAATGTTTTATACATTTTTTATAATAAAAACTGGTAAAATAAATTATGCTTTTATTTATCCTTAAAATATGAGTTTTAATAAAATGCTTAAAAATGAAATTTACATATACTCGTAATTAATGCATAATCGAATCGATGGTGTTTGATTGTTGTTTAAGGTTAAGTAAGTCATAGCTACTTTTAAGCTTCGTTCAAAGTCTCTGCTGAAAACAGCCAGTGGTTAAAATCCTCTTATTGTTTGATATGCGGAAATCACGTTCTTATGCCTGGGACTCACTAGCGCTTAGCGGGCACAAAATTTAGTGCTATATGCTAATGAGTCCATTAGTCTCCGCTGATGTTCCACTCCGAATGGTATTTAGAAAAACTCTCCATTTTTACTGTGCTAAGTCGTCTCCACACGCTAAGTGCTAGTGAGTCCCAGGCATTACGTTGATAAATTTAAAATTATGCATACCACGCATTTTAATGCCAAAGGGTTGGGGATAGTTACATATCTTTTTGGTGTGTGCGTATAACTAAATGTAAGCTTGTGTATGCATAGCACCGTTTAGAGATCAGAAACTTGACTTTAGTCATTCAGTCACATTTTTAGAGAAATTAACTGCAGGTTCGTGCTGGTAAGAATGCGAGATTTCTCACAAAAACAATTTGGTTAACGTAAAGTAGAGCTGTCTGGCAGTTAGTAGTATTTCTTGTCCTGATTTTCGGAAAGGGATTTTTTAGGTCCTTATAATAAAAATTTGCTTTATAGTAGACCTGAATTATAAGATGTAAAGAAGTTTGCAAATTCAGGACCTCATTTGAATAGAAATAAACCATAGCAATAAAAACTGAACTAACTACAATCTTCATTTAATTTGTGGTTGTTACTCAATGTAGTTTTGAATTTGGCTATCGTAAATTTTTGACAATAAAATGGAAAAAAAACTATATTACCAAGGAAAAACAAAAAGAAGGCATAAACAAAAAGACATAGTGTTCGTTAGTTTCATTTTATGTGGATCACTACAGCAATTGTCGTAGTAAACAACTGTTTTGACGTTAATCTGACTCTATTTGTAAATATTCTCATTAGTGATTGTGGAGTTTTATATGGGACTAAACACTCTGGACTCCTTTGCTGAAAAAGCTGTAAGTTATATTTAGCTTAATTTTTGTCATACTTGTTTTTTACATAAAACACACAATTTTGTGTGTATATTTTGGTATATGAAATGCAAGTATTTTTAATTCTAAGCATAAAATATTTTGAATTAAAAATTAAAATTTTAAATTTATTAAACTTTTTTTTGTTTATAGTGCGTTTTCACTGCCCTTAGTACTTAGTATTTAGTATTTTTTCAAAAGTATTTTTATGGGAAATCTTAAGTTTATTTCTTAAATAATAGTGCGTTTTCACTGAACCTAGTGCCTAGTACCTACTCAATAATTATTATTGACATATTTAAAAAATAAGCTAGAGATTTCCAATAAAAATACTTTTAAAAAAGTACTAAATACTAAGTACTAAGGTCAGTGAAAACGCACTATTAGTTGTGAAAAATCAATAGGATATCATTTTTATAATTAATTAATTCATAGCAAAAGAAGAACATTTGATTATATAAATAATAAAAACTGTAGTTTATTGATATAAAAACAAATTTATTTGGCATAAAGATTTAATTTTATCATTTTTCCTTAATATTTTAAAACTATTAAGAAATAAACTCAACAAAATTGAACTCGCACTCTAAATGTTTTGTTATATAATTATTTCTTTTGAATGAAAATTGTAATATTTAATTAATATCCAAAAAGGAATACACCATACACACTAATTGAAAATAACAAAAAATAAAAATTTCAATTAAATTCAATCAAAAAACAGAACACCAAAAACTAAATTTCAAATAGGCAAAAAATTATACCAAACCAATCTTTGTACATTTCCTATCTATTAGTTGAGAAAAATATAAGTCCACTTTATATATCAAGGTTCAAATTTTGGTTTAAATATTCAAAGTTTCTTACTTGCATTTCTGTTCTAAATGCGTAAGCCTGGTCTATTAAATTTTATGTAAAACCCACCATTTATTGATTTGTTTATGATAATAAAAATTGTTCTAATTTTTTGACCAACATATCAAATTCTTTTTTGAGTTAACGAAATCAAATCAAGGAAATTACCAAAAATTAAATTGATTTTGTTTAGAAATAAAAGCACTTAAAGCTTTTATAAAAATATAAAATAGCTGATAAAAGTTTTTGCAAAATTTAAAGCAAAAAAAATAATTAATGAGGAAAATTAACATAAGCAAAAAACAAACTGTAAAATGTTTTCAATTTTCAAATCATATTGAAATTTAGTTTAAAGTATTTATATTTCAACAGCTTTTTTGGTCTGTGAAATTTTACAAAGAAAGCATTTTTATAGTTTTCTCTTTTATTTCATTCATAATTTTTGTATATAAAATCCATTAAAAAGTGTTTATGAATTCAACTCACTACTTTTTTTTTTGCGCCCAAAACTTTCAATTTTCAATATATATTAAAAATTAATCAGATGAAAAGAAATTATATTTGAAATAGTTTTTTTATAACACATAAATTCAATGTCTTTGGGATACTAAATAAAACCTATAGTCGAGGTTATTCAATTTCAAGTTATTTTCCCACAAAAAAAAAAATCAAATTACTGGCAATTAATAGAAATAAGTAATCGCTAGAAAAAAAAACCAAAATTGATTGCAAAAGTTTGTCCAATGGACATCATTGAATTGAAATTTGATAAATGTTTTATTAAGTAAAATTAATTTGATATCAGTTTTGAAAAAAAAATAAAATAAAAATATCTAAATTAAATAAAATGTGTGGTTTAAAGTTAAATCATTTTATAAATTTTTTTTTTTTCAAAGGTTTTTCAAATGAAATAAACGAAAAATTTTCGAAATATTCAAACAAATGATGGTTAAATGAATAGAAAGCTTTAACCACGAAAATAAATTCCCTTTGTAATATTTATACATAAAATAGTATTTATGATGGCAAAGATCATTAAATGTTGTTTTATGTATAGGTCAATAGGTGATCATCTGTTTAGAATCAATATAAGAGATCTTAAACTGGTATAGAATTATTATAGTTGAAAATCTGTCACTTGTTTTATGAACCTCCTGTAGAAATTACTGCATAATCAAAACAAATTAAAATTCTAAAAACGATTTGTCTATTCTTTTAAGAATCTTTTATATAAAATAAGAGCACGAATTTCATTTACTAAAAGCCATGACATTAAAAAGAAAAATCCGTTATATTACTTGAAAATTTTATGCAGATCATGATTTAAGTGAACTAACTCTGGCAAGGGCAATGTAAGCAAATTGTGATTCCTTTTGAGCAACCTATCGAATATTTAAAATAATTGAAAATGTTACCGTCACTTACATTCCAAGCTAATTCCATTTATGACCAAGAAATTATCTAACATTACCAAGTAAAATGAGAGCATTCAATTGTTATGTACAGGACGTGCTATACATTATCGGTGCAAAGAGTATGGTGTAGCACATTAAGTACGAGATTATATTCGTCAATTTTCTTTTTAATTTTATGTTTTAGGGATGAAGTATACAAGAATTGTTTAATATGTTAAAACTAATATTGGAATGTGGACTGTTAAAGACAACACCTGTTTTTTTATTATAGGTTACTATCATAAGCTATTTAAATAAAGATTAAGTAATAAATAATTTGAAGATAAGCTTAAAAATAAATTTGATTTAATGAAAAAGTCACTAGTCGTAAAATTAATGAAAAAATTATTATTTGTTACTAAATCTTTAAAAAGGGAAACTTTAAAAATTATATTGAAGAATAATTTAATTCATTTAATGTTAACTATTTACGATATTCTAGATAGTAAAATTATTTAAAGAAAAACAACTTTTGGGGTAGGTATTTTATATAAAAAAAGAAAATATAAAATTCAAATATATTGGTATAGTAGCTTTAAATGGGGATGAACGGTGGCTTCTTCTGCAGCTTCGTAGTTGAACCAACCAAATGTTTTCTAGCATGATTACGCTTAAGACAGCATCTTCAGTATCGTCAATGTTAGTAATTGTTATCTGTAGTTAAAATGTGGTCAGTCTCTGTACTGTTACGATTGAACCATTTTTTAAAATCTTTTTTATGGTAAGGAACCTAGAGAAAAATAATTTTTATGATAAGAATTTGTTGTGCTGCGAAACTGTGCCTGTAGATAGTGGTACAAATATTTGCGGAACCCTAAGGGTTAAAACTTTATTTCGACAAAAAATCGTTTAAAGTTTTAATCTCTGAAAAATATACAAGAGGTGGGGAAATTCAAATGTGCAATAACTGTGTGGGGGTGTCTATTTAATTTAGCATAATCTTTATCATTTATTTTTTAATGTTTATTTAACATCTTTGTATTATTTACATTCTGTAACACTTTGTTTGAATAATATTTAATTCTACATTTTTTAAATATTACAAATCAGAGGTACAAAATAATTTAGGGATACCCTTTGCGGGTAGATACTTACTCTCACAAAAAAATAATATGTCAAAATATATAGTTAAAATTTCTGACTTATTTATATTTTAAATTAATATTTCCCCATTAAAATAATTTTCGCCACAACTTCAAGAGCTTTCGTCCAACGAAATTCGCTTCGTTGCATTAATGACTGTAATTTGTTTTTCAAACGTGAGGAAAATGATCCCTTTTTTAAGCAAATCATCACTGGCAAAGAGAAATGGTTTGTTTATAAAAATATTAAGTGTAAGTTAAACTACCTCGAAGACCGATATTCACTAAGAAAACCTCATGCTATCTGTTTGGTGGGATTTTAAGGGTATCTTATTGTTGAGCTTTTACCGGACAATATCACAATTAATTCTGAAGTATACTAGGATCAACTGGACAAGCTGAATGATTCACTTAAACAGAAAAGGCTGTAATTGATAAATATAAAATCTATAGTGTTCCATCACGATAATGCAAGACCTCATATAAGTTTGGTCACTAGCCAAAAGCTTTTATAGCTTGATTAGGATGTACTACTATAATCCCCAGATTTGGTACCTTGGGACTTTTACTTATTTTGGTCTCTGCAAAATGAGAAGACCTTCACTTCAAATCACGATCTCAAATATCTCTTGGACTAGTTTTTTTGTGAGCAAATATCAGCAGCTTTATGAGCGTTGAATCAATCTCCCACCCAAAATATGGTAAAAGAAATTGGACTAAAGTGGAGAATATATAATTTAATATAATTTTTATACACTTTTACACACTTTTATACACGAAACCGTGTTCATTTTTCTTTTAAAATATAAAATGATTTTCAGGACTACTTAATATAATTAATTTAATTTAGAAGTATTCCTAGGGAACGAAAATTTATTTCACAAATCAAGAAAAAAAAGTTTTAAAATTTGAGTTACTAATTTAGTTACTGTCAGTCATTATTTAAATATATATAAGTATAATTATACAAAATCAAGTTTCATAGCTAATTTAAAGTTTAGTTTGTCAACTTCTTTTTGAAAATTAATTAGAAAAAAGTCAATCCTTTAGTTTTTGTCAAAATTCTTTTGTCTCAACTTAACATCTTCATATTTAAAATCATATTACAACAAACAATACATAAAAAGAACTCATACTTATTTAGCTAATATTTAATAGATACATTTTCAGGTGCAGTCATGTTATGCAAAGTTACACCAATCCTCTAAATTAGATATTTTGAAATAAACTATTATCAACAAAGTATCTAGAAAAAATCTTTTAAGGTTTATTTTTTTTTTCTTTTTTATTTGTTTTACCATTTCTTTGCATGCAAGTGTTATAATGGATATTGTATTGAATCATCAGAATATTTACGAAATAAATGGGAAGATATTTAGTTGTCCTTGCTATTTTAAAGAAAATTTATATTCATATCAAATATATTGACAATAGTACTAAAATTATTACAAAAATACAGTTGAAGATCATAATTAAAGGCTATTTACCAGCAGGTGATATTTAAAGTATATAAAAGAAGGTAATAATCATTTAAGCTAGCTAACTATTTGGTGTTTTTATTTTGTTTTTGTATTCTTTTAACTGATCTAAGTATAACTTTAAAAAATTTGTATACTATTGCACTCCTTGCTAATTATTGTAATCATCCGATCGATTGAGCTAATTAATTTGAAGGACTCTAAGCCCATAGGTAGGACTGAAGTAAAAAGAATAAAAAAAAAAAATCTATAACTTTTTACTTCACACGGATATGATTAAATAACATTGAAATTAAGATTAGTGTCAGAATCAATTGCTTCCTTTATTCCAACAGATTCAGATATTCAAATATAATTAATTACTTTAATAAAATAAAAAAAAACATTATTAAGCCTAAAATTTAAGAAAAACTACAGTTATAAAGATCCATGGCATTGTTTTTCTAGGCAAAAAGATGATTAGATAATTTAGCCCAGACTTTGAACTTGATCAAAACATAGTTTTGTTTTGTTTTTTTTTTTTTATATTTTTTCTTCGGAGAAAGTTTAAACTCTTTTCATACATAAAACCTTGTGTTTATTTTTGAATTGAAAATAATTATTTAAAAAAAAAGAAGAAAAACAACAAAATACCAACAACAAAAAATTGTTTTGTTTTAATCTCATTTCTGATTCTTATATTACTTTCTTTAAATTAGACCCTAACAAATATCAAAATCGAAAGTTTTAATCTCAATCATGTGTGTTTTAGCCAATGAAAGTTTATATAGCCTTAAAAAATATCGCGTTTAATCTGAAAGTTATTTAATTATAATATAACTTAATTAAAATCTATAGATTAATATCTTTAATATGATCTATAGATTGTAAGTGTAGTTTTTTTTTAAAAAAACTTGAATTAGTTCAAGGTTTCAATGACATAATTTTAATTTTTCATAAATCAAAGGAATGTTTTGTATTAAAAACAATCAAAAAAGAAAAAGAATTTTTGCATACTACAAAAAAAAAGAAAACAAAAACAAAATAATAATTATATTCAGGGCTTTAAGAGTCAAGGATAAAAAAGTAGTTCAAATTATGAAAGTTAACTTATACTTTTAATTGAGTTATTATAGTTGCTGATTTTTTTCGTCAATGTTAAAATTATTACATATATAAATATATCCATATCATGCTTAACGGTATTATTAACCACACCTATATTTCAATTGATACATTATATCGGATTAAATAGAATTACAAAATTAACACTAATTTTATTTTAGCAGGGCCATCTATTAATAAAGTATTACCGTAATCCTTTAAAACTGGGAGAAAAAAATTGAGTCATTATTATTTTAAACTATGCGAAATAGTAAAGTGTTTTTAAATTTAATTTAATCGGAATTTATTTAATAAGATTTGATTTCAAAATGTTTGTTAAAAATTGTTTTTTATATAAAGTTTGTTATTGTAGTTTTTTATGTAAATATGTGAGTGAAAAAAATATATCTATTGCAAAAAGTTTCATAATAAATGAGATATTTGGATTTACTTTACGTAATAAATATTTTTTGTTATTTATTTTGACTAGTAAGGCCCAGCTCTTGAAATTCATGAGCAACTTTCCTGCATTCTAAGAATATGGGATTTCGTAGAAATTTCTTCCTTTATAGACTTATGATTTTTTAATTATCCTGTAGTATAATCTAACATTTTTAGTCCATCAACAGGATCAGAAAGGCTTTGAAAGTATAAATTTTGATATAAAGGAATTAAAGATGCTTTCCCCTTATGAGAACAAAGAGTGAATATATTTCTATCTCGATTGGTAATCTCAGATTTAAAATGTTTTGCTCCACATAATGAACAAAGCTGAATTATTTCTCCAAGGTTTGAGGATTCGAAATATTTCGGAACCGAATTCAACTCACATTTATATGAATATTTTAAGCTAAAAACATTTGATGGATTACCGATAGGGCTTTTAGCGACTTGTTTACTACGATCAATTTTACTTCTATTTTTATCGTGATTTCGCTCTACTCTACCTGTCGAAGTTCTGCGCTGAGGCATTGTAATTATTTAATGTATAATACCTCAATTTAAATATCAAATATTTCTAACGTAAAAATACATAGTACCTTGTAGATGTAGAGAAAATGTAGAGTAATCACAAATCAGTCTAGATACAAAGTGCGCCTTCAATTAGCAATAAAGTTGGAACATTTCCTTCTGTAGCACATCAATAAGAATTCGTTAAGTAAGGAATAAAATCTTTTAGTAGAGTGTCAAAATTAAAGAAAATATTTTTCATATTTTAACTTTATAATTAAATGAAAGATATAAACTAAATTGATATTCTGCACATCTCTATGCCAAGCGCTACGCAAATATATAATTTTTATCATATGAGAAAAAATGTGGACAAATTTAAGTGCTTGCGTTTAATTATTTAGATATTAATAATATTATACAGATAATAATATTTTTTTATCCTTTTAACTCCATTTTCAGTAAAATCACTCAAAGGAAAAGCTGAAATTTTAAATAGGAAAAATATTTTGAAGTTAATTACAGAGAGCAAATATGTCAATTTTATAATTTTTAAAATGTCAATAGGTAAAAAAAGCTTTGGTCTGGTGTAAAAATTAATAAAATCATCCAATTCAGTTTTCGTTAACAATATTCAGAACTTAAAATTATTTTAATAAGGGATAATCCCTTACAATTACATTTAGTAAACTTCATGAATTTCATTTTACTTCCATTTTTTTTTTGAATGGACAAATCCAATTAATAAAAATATCACATTTGGCCCTCAGAAAATCACGTTCTACTTCAGCCGCTCATTTTTTTATAGTTTAAAGTGAAAGAGAACGTTTCTTACTTGTTGACATTTCATTAGAGAGGGAAATTTTACAAGAAAAAGCTAATTAATGAGAATAGTTTCGTTATCTGCACATTATCTAGATGAAAGATGTATAAACCAGGTGTCCAAAAATAAAAGAAATAAAATGCTTATCGCATTCCCCCATTTCAAAACTATATCAAAAATTTTTATGAAATTAAATTTTCCGTTTCACTAAATTTAAAGCAGCTTTAAAATGCTACTTTGCTATTATTATTTGTAATCTAGGCATAACATACTAAAATTTATTACTTTTCAAATAGTAAAAAATTTGGTTTAGATATTTGCACATAATTTGTCACATAACTCTTATCTAAGTGCTAAAATTTTGAAATTGATATTACAGTCAATATTTCTTTATTTTTATTTTCTTCAAAATTTATAGTGCTTAAAATTATTATTATTAAATCATAGTGCAATATTTTTAGACAATATTACCCAATAATTATTTTTTTTTTTTTATTGTTTGAACATAAATTCCTTTAAATTTAGGTCGTAAGCTGATACAAAGAATTTGGTAGTGAAAGCAAATGAAGCTTGAAATTTTTCGTTACGCTGTTCAAAACAAAATTATAAATTTCCGCATTTTTGATATCCATGCTATGTAAATATGCGAACGGAAATTAAAAATAATTCAAAAATTCAAATGAAATTAATTTAATAGTCCCTTAAAAAAATTAAGCTTTAATTTTGAGTTGATTTTGTAATAGATGACTTTTAAAAATAGAAAAAAACTATATATTAATTTCTATAGAACTGAAAGTAAAACTTTTTGATCTATTATGTATAATGCTATAAAGTCAGTAGGGAATCCAAATTTTAAGAAATCATGCAATCAGGTGTAATTAATTTGTTATCTTAACAATCAGATACAAATTTGCCGACAAAAAATTTCTATATTTAAGTTCAACTTTTGAAAAGTTTTTTTTTAGAAAGAATTCAACTACAATCTTTTTTATTATTTAAATTTCCTTTGTACTCATATTTTGTTAGGCGTTCTATTACCAAAAGACATTTTCACAGGATCCTTTGTCCAAAATTAATTACAGTAGGTATGTATTGTAAAGTGTATTTAAACGTAATATTTTGTAGAAATTTTGGGGCAAACGATAAAAATTTATTAGAATTTTATGGATTTGATCAAATAATAAAATGATGATCAACTTTTTCCCTATAGATTTTAAAAGTTTTTTTTATGTTCACTTTTAACAAGTACAAAAACTAAACAACTAGGTAGAATTTTGAGCACCACAGTCTAATTTTGACGGTGACTAAAATTGAAAAATGGCGTTTATGTGAGCCAAGATTCTGCCTTCTTTGAAAAGTGAGAATCCCAAATGCTAGCGATTCTAAGCTGTCATCAAAACGAAAAGGCTATCGTAATTTTGTCACGTGATAAATATATTTTCATAAAGGTCGATCAGAGCAAAATAGTCAAAGTGTGAATTTTAAAGCATTTTACTGAAACTTTCGAAGTCGGTGTTCACGATAGCTCAAGATATACTAAGCCGATCGTTTTGAAATTTATCACAATACTTCTTCACATATTTCACCAGGTAACAGCTTTTGGGTTCTTTTTAATAATTATTATAATATAACAAATGAGTTGATTTTTCAAACGTAAATCGATATTTTGACTTCCAAAGGCTACCAAAATATTGCAATAAAATAAACAGAAAATTTTAGGTTAAAAATCATAGAAAATCAAAACTGCGTTTTCTTTTAATTAGTAAAATGTGCCTTTGTATTGTTTTGTGATTCTACTTTATTTTGTGCTAATTTCTTTTTTATTGTACCATATGAAGTAGAAATTCATTATTGTACACTTTGAGAGAGGATAAAAATTTTTTTTTTTATTATGATTTGCTCATAACGTTTGTAATAACAAAAATTAGATATTTTCCAAGTTTTTTTATTATATTACCACTACAAGGGTTGAATTTTACAATATATATATACCAGTTACCCCCGAATTTTATTATTATATAATAAAACTAATTTTATAAAAATGCATACATTAACTCTATCTCCTAATTTTTTTATAATAATAATCTAATACTTATATCATTTAGACAACTAGTTAATTAAAGTCGTTTATTAAATCTCCCTGAAGCTATTTTTTAAGGATTACAATTACCATCATAAGCAAAACATAATATCTACAAAACTTTAATTATTTCTCTTATGTTTTATAATCCTTTTCTTTAAAATGAAGCAAGACATTGATTATTATAGGCGACTATAACAAAACATCTCCTTTCTCTAAATAATATTTTATCAATTTAGCTCAATTTGAAATAATATTATCATATTCAAACCAATTAAAGGTAATAAATCAATTATCATTTATCCAAGCTTTTGTGATTTTGCTATTGTTAAACATATTTTATTTATATTAAATCAAAAAATTGTAAAGAATTGACACATTTTCATTTGAATAGAGAGCTTTATTATTAAAATATTAAGAACCATAGAAAAATATTTTCAACTTCTGTTACTTTAATTCACTAATTGTTAATTATATAAAAAGATTACAAGAATTGATTCCCATAGTTTAGAGCTTACTTTTAGTATTATCTTGTAAAAATTACGTATATTTAAGCTTAGCAATGATTTATTTCAACACCAATTTAAATGACATTTTACATCCCTCATATAAATTTCTCCAATCTATTAATATGCCTGAAATTATGCAATAATAAAATACTTCAATGAAGATTATCAAGTTTCATGTAAAATTTTTGTGAATTATGAAATTTTTCTTTTATTGAATTAATAAAAATTCAAGGTCATCTGGTAATTAATTATTTATAATTTATAATTACACATTTATTGCCTCTTGTTTATTTGGTCTTTTAATAACAAAAAAATAAAATGTTGATAATAATTTCACTTCTTTGAATTTAACAGCTACAGTAGTTAATTTTTTTGAATTAGATTTTTGTATTAAAATTATCATTAATATTTACTATAGAATACTTGTAACAAGTGGAATTTGTTTTAGATAAATGTCTTGACAATATTCATAACTTAAAATTATTTTGATATGGGATAATCCCTCACAATTACATTTAGTAAACTTCATGAATTTCATTTTACTTCCATTTTATTCGAATGGACAAATCCAATTAATAAAAATGTCACACTGGTGGCTCAGAAAATCCTTATTGTTCTTTGGTTTAGCATTTTTTGGCCGTGCTTAATGCAAATTTTCTTCAAAAGAAGTATGATTAGGTTCTAATTTAGCCACTCATTTTATTAAAAATTGAAAATGAAAATAGTCTCATACATTCTATTCATTTTTGTATGAATTTCTGATAGCGTTTAGAAATCCAAAATAAAGAATCAGCTGTAGAAATTAATAAAATCACCAAGTCCTCAAACAATTCTAAAATTAGGACATTTAAATCTCAGAAACGAATGTAGTGAACCTTCCAAAATTGATTGGCGTATACTCTTTAGATTATAAATGGAACATTTTTCATTATACTTTTGATTAATTCTTTAAATTTCCCACTAATAACTTTCCAAGACAATAATTTGAAATTTTGCTTATACAGTGGAGAGTGTCTGGAAACTTACAACTCTAGATAGTTCTTCAATTTTGATGGGACTAAAAAATTTAACCACCGAATTGGCTTATAGTATTTGAATTATGATTGGACAAACTTTTCAACTATATGGCATTCCGATTTGTTCATTTTATGAACCATTGATGACAACTTAACTTTATAGAGCAAGCTATAAGGTTGATTAAGGTTATATCTGCTACCAGTTGACTAGGTAACGAGAGCGAGTCAGGAAGAATCAAGAAAGTTAACAAAAAACAAATTATATTCCCCACTCGCAAAAGACTATCAACAGCACTTTCAGTCATTAATAGTTATAATCAGTGTACTAAACTAAAAAGAAGAAAGTATCTCCAAGAGTAACGCCAATTTTAATGTTAAGAAGAAATTAAGATTAGAACTTTTCACAATGGCTTTATAAAATTATCAATTTTCAGGAGTATGATCACTAAACGGTCATAAGCATATATTTTATTCAATTAAAAAAAGGCTTTTCAACTTTCTCTAAAAAATGTCTTTTCCTGGCACAAAATTTTACAAAAATTTCAAAGCGTAGAACAGTCAACAATAACATTTAAGACTTTAGTTAACTCTAAAGCACCATTTATGTAATCATTTAATATCAAAAAAGTTTTTAGTAACCCTACTTTTTGACAGAATGGGCCATATCACTAAAATTCATTTGAAAAAATGAGCTATATAAGTTATTAATTGCTATAACTTATAAATTAATTTTTAAATTCTATACAAATACCATAAGAGATAGAAATTACTACATTTATAATAATGAAAAACTTTCCATTCAGATTGATCAATGTTTACAAAATATTCGTGCTCTAAAAAATAACCAAATTGAAATTAATTCTCTTTTATTTTTCATTAACTTCAATATTTTATTTAGTTAAAAAATTAACTATGGAAATTAATTTAATATCAATACAAGATATTGTGATTTGTCATTTGAAACTACTTAAGAAAGTTACAAGGCTTAGCGAATTGCTTTTATTGAATTTTACGTGATTAACTAAAGAATAGTTATTTGTCAGTGGAGACTTTCTTTTTAAATTACAGTATCTACTTCTTCAAATTAAATTAATTTTATGAACAAAAAAAAATCATTTATGTCTTATCACTAATAAAACTAGAGAATTGTAACTATAGAAAATGTTTAATCCTGAAATTTAATAGAGTATTGTTTCGAAAGTTCACTTAAATGGGTTAAATTTTAATACGTTAATATATTTTTTTTTTGATTTATTCAAAAATTTTTAACATATTTGGCCCAACTAGGGCTTATTTATAGTCCATGGTTTTACTTTTTGAAATCTGCATACGCTTGAAAGAATTGGAAATGGTGAAAGGCTTAATATAGGTTACAAAGATTGACAGTTTAAGGAATATTCACAGTCGTATTGATTTTGTAAGTAATCAATACAAATGAGTGATTTAAAAATTATTGCTCTTTAACAGTTTATTTAAAAATTTCGGTTTAAAATTTTTATTACCACTTATTAAAAAGTACCCGGAATTGGTAAAGAAATGCATACATTTCAATTTAATCATTCAAATTTACTTTGATTCCTTCAAAGTATTCCCCATTGTTTGCAATACAATAATGATCGCGTCAAGCGCATTCATTTATACGCTTTTCGTAGCCCAAAGAAGGTTTTGTGTTCAAGTAACGCTGAGAATTCTCTTTGATATTTTACGACTTTCTACGGAGTGTGTCATTCTTATAGTTTGAGGAAGAGAAGAATGTCATATAGTGCAAGATCAGATGAGTACAATGTAAGCTCGTTGGTAATAGTTGATTAACCAGTTAACTGTGTCACACCTTTTACAAAGTGCGCACTAATTTGTATCGCGAAAATCGAACAAATTATTAAAAAATCCTTTAGCGAACTCAACCCACCTAGCAAAAAAAAAAAAATATACATATATATAAAAGTTTTTTAAAAGAAATTTTAAAGCTTAAGGGAAAATTTTCTTTAAGTTATATTATTTAGAAAAGTAAAAGTTTCAAACAAGACTTAATAAACATCAGAACTTTTGTACTAGTTATCTACACACAAAAAAAGTTTAATTATAAATAAGTCATGAAATAAAACTTAATAAATGTTTTTCTTGTTCTATACTCAAGGCTAACCTGATAAAACTGGACTTTCGTTCCTGCTCTACATACCTTAACCCACTCACTATCTACAAACAGAATATTAAATAGAACCAATTTAAGTATCTACCAATGTTTATATTAATAAATATAATAGTATAGACATTCCGCAATTATTTCCTGCTCTGCTGCAATAATCTAACACATTAGAAACTTATTTAAAATTCAAACAATTGAAAATGTTCTAATATCTAAAAACAATTATGCATAAGAGCCTTGAACTTAGCTTAAGACAGTTTAAAGGCATTGAAATTTGTTGTTGTGATTTTGTAGAACTTTAAAACTTCCTTTCTAAGATAATTTTTGGTTTTGCGTAATTAGACAACAATTGATGTATTTAGTCAAAATTTAGATAGTTTGTATTATTCTTAGCCAAATTAAGATTATTTTTAATATAATTTTAATTATAATGTGGTACTAATCAAATTTTGACAGGAGGAAAACAAAAAAAATTGCCTTGAATGATCAAATTAGGTCATGGTTTTTTATTAAAAAAAAAATTTACTCAAAAGTAATATTTTACCATAAAAACATGTTCTTATCGATCAATAATTCTTGACTTGATTTATTAACATGAACCCATTTGAAGGGTAGCTTAGAATATTATTATCTGCCAGTGCATACTTTTTTCAATTCTAAAAAAAGCAGTATTTGGGCTGATATATGGTGATCTAATGAAAATGGTTTATGTGGATCATATTTTCCACAAAAAACTAGTTTCCATAATAATTTGTTCCTGAAAAAATGCCACATTTCATTCAGGTCACTGCTTGAAAATTGTAAAAAATGTCTTAATGAAAAGACAAATTGACAATATTTGCGTCTCGCTTAGCTTCGCATTTTTTGTCTTATTTCAAAATAGATTATTTTTTGGAAAGAAAATATCCGTGTGCTTAAAAGGCTACACAGACTGTTTGTTGCTTTAATAAATATTCCTTTAGAGGAATAGCCACTCTTACATAGTTTACTAACACAAGAAAAATTATAGAAATAAAATTCATCTTGGGCACCTATGCACATAATGAACAGGAAAAATTTTAAATTTTATAAAGTTTATGTTAAAGGGCTACATTTAAAAATGCCTTTAAAATGTATTTTAATGTGAATTTTTAAACAAAAAATAAAAACAAAAAAAACAACAAAATGAGCTTTGAAATTTGTCGAAGTAGCAAATACTGTAAAATGCGAGATTCTTATAGAAAACTTATTAAAAGCAGCAACGTAAAGAAGTACAATATGGAAAAGTATTTTATTTCAGATATTTTTTTGAGATTATTTACACATACGTAGGGAAACTATATTTTTTAAGGGGTTAACACTTTTAAAAAATTTACTACCAAGATAACTAAGATCTTGGAATGTTAGCGAGATAGGCACCTGCTGAAGGTATCCAGGTTATAAATTTTATCTCTATGTCGATATTCGAAGTATTCGTGAACACCAAAGTATTAGCCAGATTAGGCGTGTGTTTGATCATAAAGAATATTTTAATTATAAAATGAAGCTCTATATGATCAAAACCTTAGCTAGTAGCAGGTGGTCTTTGATCATATAGCACTTTATTTTTTACCAATCATTGTAATTCTCTAAGTCTTATAAATGACCAAAAGTTTTAGCTACTCTTTGGTCATGTATAAGCCCAGATGTAAATTGACCAAATGTATTTTTATAAGAGGCAAAACTTTTCTTAATTAAAAGTTGAAATAAGACCGGCTGGAATAAGCCAGTCTTTAAGTAAGGGGTAAAGGGTATTTAGAATTTTCAAAAAATTGGTTTTCTTTTTTTGCATTTTCATAAAGTATAATCTCTTAAAAATATTCTCTGAAAATTTGAAATGAATCCGACAAATACTTTTCGAGTTATTCGCTAATTAAAAGGGCTGTGGGGCTCTACATACATTGAGTGTAAAACCTTAAGTGCGTTTTTCTCAAAACTATGGTTTTGAAACGGTGACCACTGTTACTTGAAAACCGCTGGTTAGAATTCAATGAAATCTATGCAGCTTTTGTAAAACATGATAAACTCGTCCCTAATCGAAGGATTTTTTTTTTAAATTTCGTTCCGTTTTTTTTCCGAAAATCTGGAAAAGAATTTCCTGAGGCCGCCATTTTGTTAGTTTTTCATACAAAAAAAAAGCTTCGACCAGGCACGAGATTATATGATAATAAAACCAATTTTTTTTTGGCCGATTGATTTTAGATGAATTTTCAAGCATTTGTGGTGGTCACCGCAAGGGACTTCTGTTTGGAACTGTTTTAACACAAATAGCCATAACTTTTAAAATTATTAAATTTTTTTTTTTCAAATTTTCGTGAAGTCAAGCCGAAACATTATGTAATGACACCATATTTTTACTTTTATAAAACAAAATAATTTACTGGGAGGAAAAAATTATTTAAAATTATCATTTTTTCATGTCTCTAAGTAGCCCTAACCCCTTAATACAATCAGCTTATAATTAGTCTTATCAGGTGAGTTTTTGATATTTTTATTACAAAGGAATTGAAATTTCTGGGCGAATAAATTTTCACTGAAGCTTTAGCTATCTTTATCATTATTTATTTTTTGTTTTTTTTTTTTTATTTTTGTTACTTTTATTCTTGAAAATTATATATAGTATATAGGCTAAGGGTCTTTACTTCTTTGGCTTAAGTTGTTTTGATTTTTTTCTTCTTTATATTTGTTACCTACAAAGCCCTTACTTTTGAAGCAGATTGTTCCTTTTTCTACTGCTTATTTCCACGAATCTACACGAGCAATACCTGGTGAATGGCCTATGTTTGGTCCTTAAGGGGTATGATAAAACCTGAATAAATAGACCTATGAAGATTATTTTCTTAAATTATAAGATCAACTTGTTTAAGTTGATACCTTATTTAATTGTTTCCCTCAACCCTAAACACTATTTTCCTTAATTACATCGTATAAACCCAGTCTATATTTTATTTGACCTCAAAAAAATATATTCACTTTAACAAAAAATAAGCGTAGCTAATTTTAAATGAGTTATAGGCTAGTATAATTCATTTTTTCTTTTTTTTTGTTTTAAAAAAGTGTCAAAGAGTACAAAATTTCTTACTATTTACAAACCAAGATATCGGAAAGCCTTTGTTAGTTATTTATAGAGTGACACAGTATAAATGTTAATTGGAATATAAAAGAATTTAAGGTAATAACAAATATATCTTCTATCCATTGAGATGCCACATACAAATCTCCAACATTTTGCTCATCCTTTCAATTTATATTGACTTGGTGTCAATAATTGTATCGAAACTGTAAACAATTGCAGTTTAGTATTACATTGGTAAATAACGAGTATATTTTAGTAGCAAGTTTGTCCATTTTAATTGAAGGTCAACTAAAAAGATTAAGCCGACTCCTTATTGTACACCAAAATAAATCTGTTATATCAAATACGAATGGAAATAAAAAAAAAACAAAAAGTGCTGCGTAATTCAGTTTTACTCTTTCTTTTTTTTTAATTATAAAATAGCTTGAAGGACACCTTTAATTTAGTTGAAAATGAAAAAATACAATAGCATTAAACTTATAGTAACCTTCGAAGATAAATTAAATAAAATTTACTTTTAATTATTGTCACTTCTAAAATATAAGTAAAATTTTAGATACATAAAATTTTGACCTAAATAACTTACACGGCAAAAATTATCGAAAAAAAAACAAAATTTCATAATATTATTTGATTTTATTTAGATATTTTTTAATATAAGTACTCTTTTCCATGACAAAAAAACAAAACAAACAAACAAAATTTATGATTAGTGTAGGCATAATACTAATAAAAATTATGGTCTTATTATTACAAAACTATGTGAGAGCTTACTAAAATTATACAAAAAAAGATAAGAAATTTAATAAATAAAATAATTTAGCTCTCATGTTACAATTCAGATGAAAATTTTGTCAAGCACTTTAATCGCACTTATACTTCGGTCAAGAGCAATTTTTAAAGCAGTTTTTATATACTTACTTATTATTTTTCATATATATATATCTATAATTAATTCCCCTATGATTTATTTTAGCTTAACATGAGCTGTTAAAGCTTACCTACAAATAAGAAAAGGATTCTATGAAATTTTTTAATTAATATTCGCGTGGATACTATGCATCAATTATATTCGCATAATTAGATTTAATAAAAGGATTATGAAATAATTTATAATAATCGAGTTTATTTATGTATACTTTACATTCCTATCAGTCTATAATTAGCTTTGTTGCACTTACCTTAGACATCAAACACCTTGAAATGTTTAGTTTTTAAATGTTTTAGCTACCAAGTTTTATTCAATATAATCAGCTACTAATGTTTTACTTGCTTATTTAGAAAATTTTATGCAAATATTCAACAACAAAATATGGGTAATATACCATCAACAGTTTAGGCTTGTTTGCATGGATATATCAGTGATATGGGTGCAAATAATAAAGTAAAAAATTCGTTGTGGCTTTGCACAAAAATGTTTAAAAGACAAACAAATGTAATGTTTTTGATTAGGGAAAAAAACTGGATGATATTTAAGAGAAAGCAAAGGAGAGGCTAAGAATTTTACCGTATAGCTCTTATCTCATTAAAAATTATATAAAAGTTGTCTTTAAAAGAGTATAAATTTGTGACTTTTGAAGAAATTCCTTAAGAAAAGAAAAATAATATTAATGTGAAATAACTCGAGGTTTTGACCTAATCATGATTCAAGTTTGAAAAAACAATTCCTAGAAAAGGCATGACATGACTCTTTTCTATCTTTAAAAATTTTTAATGGGTAAAAATCTTTTAAACTTGATGAAAAATTATTTTTTAAACCAAAAAACCATCAAATAATATTAAATCTCATTACCTTCTTTGATATCCTAATATTTCTTAAAATAAACAAATATGAATAAAACGCTGTGAACTAGGTTATACTCATGCCCGTACCTGCCATCCTTTTTAGCACTCTCAACTCCAGAGTGGCAAGCTAGTACCTCAGAGAAGGTCAAAAGTGGCATTTTAAGTAGTTCATATTATTTAAAGGAGGAGTTTACAGATTAAAAGGCTTTTTTGAAAAAATAATGTCCTGTTTTTTTTCTGAGTAACTGAATAGTCTATATCCAGAAAGCTCATCTAAGTAGCTGCTGTCCAGGGAAGAGTAACAATTTCTATATTGCAGCCTATTTGATACACTTTATCCAATTATTAAGTTTTGTTTATAAGCTGTTGCTGAATAGCCTTCATCTAGAAAGCTTATCTCAGCAGTCACAGCCTAGAATAGCATCTGGGTTTTTCTATTCCTGACTTTTGGATCGTATGAAGCTATTACTTAGGCAGAGGGTACGTTGTTTCTTTTAAAAAAAAGTTCTTCAGAAGTTGTTGATTTATAGTCTCCATTGAGAAAGCTTATGACTGCAGTCAGAGGCCTGAAGAATATGGCGGTTTTTATGCAGATGCATTCCAGTCATGACCCGTCCATTGTTATGGAAAGTAGAAGGTTTTTTTAGAAACAGTTGCTTGCTGGTCTCTGTCTACAAAACTTATTTCAGCATCTTGACTTCTATATCATACACTGTTGGACCCTATGAAGCCAGCCCCTAGGCTGAATGGACTTTGACCTAAAAATACAAGCGACTTTTATTTAAACTTCTCTATTACAAATCAGTACACGATATGACAGCCAGTATTTTGAGCTTTAGGTGTATACCAGAATATAAATACTAACATCGGCTTAGTATGGGTATTCTAACACCAGGATATTTTGAGATCATCTGATATTCAGGATTAAAAGAATCGCTAGATCTTAATAAACATTTAAAGTTAGAAAAAATCAACTGGTTCGTTGGTTAGTAAATCGGTTTCAATTTTAATGAATGAACAAAAGAAATTATTAGTCTTGAATTATCAAATTTTTCATAATAAATAAACTTTCATACATATTTATTATTTTTCATTAATAGTTTCAACGATTTTTAGACAATTTAAACAATTAATCTCTAATAAAAACTCAAAAACACCTTCTCTAAAAAGTAAATAAAAATAAGAAAAAAAAAATATACAATTCTTTTTACAGTTTTACTACAGTCGTATTGTTAAAAATAAATTAAAATTTTTTCATATAATTGAGAATTTTAACCACAGCTATATTTCTAAAATTAAAAACACCCAACTCAAAGAAAGAAAAATAACAATAAAAAATAGAAAGAAAAATTAAAAATAATAATCTAGAGGCCATACACAATTCCAAAGAAAGTGAAAACTTTGACACGCGTCCTGAATGTGAATAGCATAACGAATCGATTATTGTCACGAGCATTGATCACGATCAGGTTAAAATTTTCGTAACAGTATAAAATTTGAACGCGCGCTAAAAACTTTGATTAGAGGTGATCGGATGTCATCAAATCTTATGTAAGAAAATGATTATATTTAATGGACTCCATTCGATAAGGTTGATCTATGCTCTTTTATATAGCACTAATTTAAATGTATTTAAGTTTTCCGTATATATATTAAAAGTATTATGGTTTGTTTACAAGGTCAGATCTAACCGACAAATTTATCAATAGGCAGCTCTGAAATTTCCTGTAATTTATCGTTTTAATGATTAATAACTACCATTCTCTATTTCTACCGTTTACATAATTTCTTGTATGTTAACTTAATTTTATTTATATAAAACTATGAAGCAAAAAAAAAAAGCGACTACCTAAAATTTAGAAGTTATCATATTTTGTCAAGTTAAAATCAAATCATTGATATTAAAAGTTTTCCGGATTTTAATTACAATTTGTTGCCAATAATCGATTATAACGTATAAATTGACAGATTGTGTCAGAGCTATCAATTTTTGATAAATTCACAAGGAAAAAAAGAGCTAAATATTTTTGTTGTTGTTGTTTGGTGTTAGAAAAATTTTTAATTAAATTATTATCATGCTAATTTTTATGTCTGAAAGAAAAGGTGATAAAAAAAACTTGGGCTAATTTTGTTAAATCTTTATCAAGGCAATTTGATCAATTTAATTTTTTATACGGATGCTATAAGGGTGGGGTTAAATTGTGAAAATATTATATCAAAGCTTCATCTTTAGCTGTCCGTAGTTTTAAGGATCTTTTATTAATATATTTCTACATTTATTATTTTAAAGTTGAGATATATTTTGTCATTGTGAATAATCAGAATAAGAATGTGTTTTTTCTAATTTTTACGGTTATTAGGGATGCTTATTCCAAGTCTTTAGCTCCATAAATTAAACCATTAACCACCAAAGCGTGTTAACAATTTTTTTCTTATTAAAAAATATATTCAATAACTTTACTAGAAAGTACAATAAAAAGTTGATTTTTTATAAAAATGAAAAAGATAATTGTTAACACACTGTTGTGATGTGTAACTACCTTAAACCTAAAATCTGCTGAGTAAGCAAAAATGTATTCACTGCTGAGTATTAAATAACACAAAAAATAATATTGTTGGACATCGATGAAATATAATAAAAAAAATTGTTAATTAATACAATTGATACAGCATTTGGTATATATTAGGAAGAGTCCAACACACATTTTTATTTTTATTTGAATAATTGTTTATCCTTCTGTTCATATTGAATGGTAGAGGAATAATTTTACTCTTTTAACTTTATTAATAAAATAAATTAATTATTCTTTAATGTTTTTTGTTATTTTTTCCTTTTAATTTAATAATTTTTCCTTCTAATATTTATATTATTATTATTATTTTCAAAATTAGCTCATTAGCTTTGCCACCATTTATTCCTTGATCAAAGAAAAGTTTCCTTTCCCTGGCAACAATTTTTGTTATCAAATTGCAGCTTACGTTCGAAATTGGTTGCGATTCTGTACCAAGATTCTGTCTTGATGAGAAGTTAGAATGAAAAATATTTTTATTTTTCAATTCTTGTTTTTATTTTAATTTCCACTTTTCACAAAATTGTGATTCTTTCACTCTGAGTGAAAAAGCAGTGCTGAATTAGAATAATTATTTGTCATTTGTGAGAAACTTTTTTATGAAAAATATATTTTAAGGTTTTCTAATTGTAAAAATGAGTATATCTGGATTTTGTATTTTGTATATTAAGAAAGCTTAAATTTACAAATATATGAGCGTAAATTTCTGGAGTACAATGAAATACTTTGAAACAAATTAGTTTGTGATATTAAATTTAAGCTTTACAAGAAAAATATCTGGTGTAAAATTAAAGGAAAATGTTATGATTAAGTAATAGGAAAAACCTAATACAGAAAAGCACAGAATTATTGCGAAAAAGGCGTAGATCTAGTCTATTTTTATCTGGGGAAATTTTAACTAGCTTAAAGTTAACACGTTTATAGTTTTTGATGAGTTTTAAACAGGACTTTTCTTTTTATTTTATTTTTCTTATAAGCTTTAACCAGAAAATAAAAATAAATAAAGCAATAAAAATACAATAAAAACAATGATAAACATCTATTTACAGCTATTGTCAATAACAATTATAAGCAATAATAGCAAAAGTAAATTTAATTTGTTTTTATTTAACCAATTTATTTTTATATTTTACATTGAATAAACTTTTTATTTTCGTTTCTCTTTTTAACGTTTTATACGTTAATATTAGCTTTTCACATTAATTTCACACAGCATTTTATTCGGTGAGAATATATTTAACGGAAAAAGAGTTTGATACTCTTTTCACTCTCAAGACTTAGAATCGTTTTCCTAAGAAAATTTGTGCAAACATGTCATTTTCACTTTACATTACTTCTGGTCCCAATTTTTCCTATATTAATGCCTGGATTTAGGAACTTGTTAATTATTTGGCAAAATATTTAAAACTACATTACATTATCGTCCAAGTCGTTTAGATTTATTAAAGTTTAAATTGTTGTAGAGAATCAAAAATCATTCAAGTTAGGTTCATAATATTAATTTTTAATTTTAGGTAAATTTTTGGTCAAATTTTTCCAATCAGATTACAATCCTATATAAGAAGTTTATATAATTAATATTTAAAGCAAATAGCAAATAGATTAGTATTTTTCTTTAGTAATTTGAAAAGGATATTATAAGACTCAAGACACATTGGATGGGATGATTTAAGCAGTCATTCAAACTCTCTTTTTTAAAAAATCGTTTGAAAGAAATTTACTGTGAAAATTAATTTGGATGTGACTATAAATATCGCACAATACAAGAAACAATAACAAATTTTCGAGTAATCTCACATTTACAAAGGTCCCTTTATAAATATTATTTTTTCTATATAGAACAAAAGGTTTGTACTTTACACTAACAAAATACTTTTCGTTTTTTCTTGTGTTGCATAACATACAGAATAAATCGCATGTTCTACTAAAAAAAATTTTATCTCGTATAATACATTATTTAAATATATTGAACAAAAACCGTTCTATTTGTCTATAATAAGAAATATATCCAAGTATAAACGCCCAAACAGTAACGGTTTATACATGAATGATTTATATAAATTTTACTTGATCCCAAAATTATTTTGTAGTTATTTTAAAAGTGCAATAAGCACAAAATCCAGTTATCTGCACTAAATTTATTTAACATTTAAATGTTGAACAATTTTAGTACTATTTTTTTTTTTTTTTTGTTGTTTGTTTCACTTTTATAATTCTATAAATGGCACATAGAACAATTTCAAAAGAACCACGCAAAGTTACAATCGTGGGTGAGTAAAGTGCATCGATAAATAATATAAAAAACAAAAAACAAATCCCCAACTTAAATTATTTTTACCTCGCGGAAACTATAATTTGGTCATCTAATCGATAAGATCCTTCAGTGCAGACACTCAAGACAGTTGATGATTGGCAAGATGTGATCATATGACATACATTAAGTAGCTAAAAAAGTATTCTTTTTAGTATTTTAACCTACCCGAGGATACCATCTATGGTAGCTTGTTTAAAATAAATATTTAAATATTTGTTGGAGGAATTTGATGTTAATATTACGTCATTTTTGGGGGATTACTAAGCAAAATTACCTCTGGCTATATAATCAATATTTTCTTTTCAGATAAACGTTTATTGAACTCGACTGTAAGTAGCCGTTAATTGTTTGGGTATTTGCTTTGCATAAACAAAAAATAAATGAATGAAAAATTAAACATAAAACAAAATAAAAAAAATTAGTTTTTATAAGAAATTATGAAGAAAACTGGATTAAACTGAAATTTATTATTTTAGACTATGAAAATTTTTATTTGGAATTGTAAATAAAAATTTTGCAGTAGTTTATTGAAGATGATAACAACTTTTGTTGGACTTTTTTAGTTATAAGGAAATAAAATTGAAATTTTCATATAATATTTGTTTATGGTTGTAAATTTAGTCATGAAGTTAATTGTGAAGTTGCATGTATGTTTGAGGAAGTGGCAAAGATAGAGGAGTCAGGAGGCTCAATCCCCCCTTCAGCTCTCTTCCCCATGCTAGCAATATTTTAGTAGTAATTAAAGAAAAAAAGCTAAAGTGTTAAAAGTTGCCTACAGAGTGCCGGTTTGCAGCCGAGCTGACACTGATTCCCATTGCGATAGTCTAATTTTTGGTAGGCTTATACTCTGAACACTTTGAGCATCATCCTATTGATTTAACTATAATGGCTTTATAGTCTTCGGTATCGGAATCGGCGTCAGCTCGTCTGGAAGCCGCCTCTCTGCAGGCATCTTATGAAAGTTAACACAAAACTAACATACCATCTTTCATACATCGTCAAAAGTTGTCTACGCACTGGCTTTAGGTGGCATGCATTCATTTAATTCTTTATATATTTCTATTCTAACAAGAAAGTGTTCATATGTCCCTTTATCTTTATTAGCTGCTTCTAGAAATTTATATATTTATAATTGTTATGGTAAAAGCATTTTTAACTGGCTTTCAATTTCAAAATATCAAAAAATTAGCTCAATAGATCCCATTGATCGTAATGTTTGCCTTTTTCCTATTTAAACCCATTAATAATAAGTAACTCTATATAAATAGGAAGATTATTATATTTTGTATTAAAAAATTTACTCATTATCACTATAATTAAATTAATTTTTAAAGCAATCATTCAAATTAGAAAGAACAACATTTCAGCAGACTAAAATGGATGATTTAAAGACCTAAAAACAAATGAAATTATTCATAAAAATCTTAAAGTTCAGACTTAATATTAAAACCAAATAAATTTGAGATTAAATTTCACAAACTTAAACCATGAAAACACGTTGAAAATTCATTAAAATCGGGAAATTAAAATTTTCTGATTGATATTCATTTTTGTTGCATTTATGCGGATGTCATTAGGGCAAATTTAATGAAAACGATTTGTTAAGCAGCAACCATAATCACTGTTAAATATTTTAGAGGTCAAAACAAGTTTAAAAAGAAAAATATTTTATTGATGAGCTTAAATTTAGCTTATCAACCTTTATATAAATTATAATTTTAATGGTAAAGGAATGATTAGACTTAATTGATTGAAAATTGAAAATTAATTTGCTACCAATTATTTAAATTGATATAAAATAAAAACTTTAAAGTTACATTATGCATGGGTTAAATATTAAGCCGAACTTTATTTAAACTTTAGTTGGTAAAAACCATTAAGTTTTTGAATAAACAACAAATTCCTTTCAGTAAAAGTAAAATTGGGTCCAGGTCTTATATAAAATCTAGTCCTTAAGAGAAATACTTGTCAAATTATAATTCTAAAATTTCATATGCTCAAATTTTATTTTTTAACGCTAACAAATTATAAGAAAACAGAATTGTTAACTGTGCTTAAAGGCACTTAAAAGTTTCTACAGGAAAATTCACAAAGAATAAATCATATATGAATTTTTGTTAGTTACATAAGAATTTTATGTTGTTGTTTCAATAAAATATAACTCCCAAATTGTATATTTCGTTTTACTTTTAAAAAATTTTTTGTTTGTACCAATATTTCATTTTTAAATTCCAAATAATACAAAGTATCTTAAAAAAATCATGTTAGGTGAGTTTAGTACGATTAAAATTTTGCTGAACAGGAAATATTACTTCATTTTGGAGTACTTTAAAAAAAAGAAACAGAAAAATAAAAAGTACATTTAATTTATTGCATTTTCTGAAATCCAATCTTTCTCATAAATATATAAATTTAAGATAAAAAAAGAATCCCTCACAACACTTTTAGATACTTCACTTTCCTCATTCTTTGTTGGTCATTGATGTTTTCTGTTGGTAGATTTTTCTTCTTTTTGTTTTTGTATATTTTGATTTTGTTTTTAAATACAAACATTTCAAGGGCTAATACTTGTTTATAAGAATGATTATCAATCAAAACCACAAAACAAATTTGTCAGTTGGACATAACAGGTAGATTCCCGTTTTTAGACCGGTCCATTAAACAACAAAAATAAAATTTGATAGAAGGTTATTACCACTTCACGTAATTCAATTATGCCAAAATTTTGGTGTTTTGATTGGATCAGGTCTGTGAAATGCTTACAATTTAAAATAGCTTTTTTGGAGTTCAATCACATTTTATTTATAATTATTGATTTTAGTATTTGAACACGTTTTTTTAATTTGCGTATTTTAAAAAAAAAATATTTCTAAAATTAGTTAAGATTAATTCAAAAACAAAATTAACGTTAAATTAAATATTATGGTATAGTCAAGCTAAAAGGTTTTTATATTTAAGATGCTGAAAGTTTTCTTTGTAAATTAAACTATCATATTTTTATTTTCATTTTTATTCAGAAGAAAAAAAATTCAATTTACATTTTGCATCCTCCACATGTGTATTAGAAAATCATCATATTTCAAGTCTCTATTATTTTCTTTTGGATATCCATTTTATGGAACTGAAACTTTAATATTTGTTTTTGAAAATGCAATTAAAGTTCTCCTAGAGAGGCATCTAAGAGACTACTCACACCGAATTATTTTTCCGTCGCTGCATTTCCCAATTGTAAATTTGTTGAGATAGGGTGCTATTTTTTTTCCTTTTAAGATCATTCGAAGGGGAATATTTTCTTTCAAAACAAACATTTGACTTAGAAATGTATGAAAAGATAGCACCCTGCCTCAAGAAATTTAAGGTTAGAAAACCTAACCTAGGAAAAAACACTTCAGTGTGAATGGTTTTTAATAGAGTAACAGGCTAATACGTGCTTCAAAAACTAAGACGATACCTAACTCTCAGCTCATATAAATAATTCCGTTCCAAGTTTATATAACCAATGACAACTAGTACAAAAATCCAAATAAAATAGACCTTTCAACTCAAAATAAACCTTCCATCAAGCACTGAGAACTTTTTCCATAAATAACGTTTTTGTGATCAATTCCTATGACATTATTAAATTGTAAATACGTTCCAAAAAATACAAAAGAACTCATAGCAGCAGGCCCGGATCTAGGGGGGACAATTGGGGGTGCTTGCCCCGGGCGACAAGCTTAGAGGGCGCCAAATTCATATTTTTAAGAGAAAAAAATATTTCCCAACGTACCATTTTGCAGCTTTATTATAACTATTAGTAAAAACCAGTGATTTAAAATACCGTAATGGAAATGAATGGTCAACAGGAATAACAAGTAAAAAAGAATTCATGTTATTTTATCGTTCCAGACAAATAATTCCAAAATTACATGAATATATAAATGACAGAAAATTTTAACTCTCTAAAATATAAAAATCAAGTATATAGGCGTGTGAAAGAGTGATAGCAATATAAATCAAAAATATTCTAAATATAGAATTGTTCAATTTCCAGAAAATATTATTTAAGTTCAAACAATATTAGCCTTACCTCTTTTGCCAAAGGGAAGACTATAAAGCATATTAAGTTCTTTAGCATATAGTAATAGAGTTCTAAATGGCGTGTCAATTCATGATCGGTTTTCCACGTGTTGTGAGGAATCATCTTCTACTGCAGAATCTAAGTATGAAGCTGGTTATCTATTGCATGCAATGATGGATTTTAAATTTATTCTTAACTTGACAATTTGGGCTAATATTCTTCGACAGATTGATAGAGTTAACGTCGAAATAAAAAAAGAGGATATCATTATTTCGCGTTCTGTGGCGCTAATGCAAGGTCTTCTTAAAATCTTACAGGAAATGAGAGAAAAACCAATAGAACATTGGATCGAAGAAGCTACGCCTTTATCAGAAAAGTTGGGAGTTGACCCGGTCCTCAGAAACAAACGAATTTCTAGGAAGAAAAGACAATATGATGAACTCTGCGAGGACGAGTCCAGAACACTTGACCCAGCTCAACTATTTTCCAAAGATTTAAAAGTTGTTTTTGACAAGATTTTAAAAGAAATTGAAATACGGATAGAGAGCGCGAAAAGTTTAAAAGAAAATTTTGCTTTTCTATGTGGTCATACATTTTTGAACAGTTCAACTGAAGATCTCCACAAATATGGTGCTAATCTAGCACGAAAATATTCAAGAGATTTGAATACCGTTGATTTTTGAGGAACTCGCTATATTCAAAAATTTAGTGACAGGAATTAAAGAAAAATCAAGTGCTTCAGACCTCTTACAGCTTCTGTGCAAGCCCGACGTGCAAGAAGCATTTCCTAATGTTAGTATAGCTCTAAGGATATACTGCATATTACCAACGACTGCAAGTTGTGAACGAAGTTTTAGCAAACTCAAAATAATTAAGAGCTATCTGCGTTCAACCATGAGTCAAGAACATCTATCTGGCCTCGCAATATTAGCTATTGAAAATAAAACTACCTATGAGGCCAACTTTGATCAGCTAATAGACTCTTTCACAGAAAGGAAAGCACGTCGTGTAAGTTTGTAGCAAGATAAACAAGAAAAAAATGCTGGAGCCTATAAATTTAAGATGTGTATACTGTTTCTCTTGTCTAATAGGTAATTTTTATAATGTATTAAAGAGTTAAAATTTATTATAGGGTTCTTATTTTCCGATCATTAAAACCCTACCCAGTATTTTCGTCTTTGAACTTTTGAAGACATGTATTTCCACACTTGAGGGGCGCCACTACAAGTATCTGCCTCGGTCAAAAAAATCGTAGATCCGGGCCTGCATAGCAGTATGAAATTTCTAGTATTTATTTGAACGCTTTCCTTCGCAACAATAATTCATTGTGAATGTAAGGTACAAAGTACCATAATGCATCAGAGGCCATATAGTGTTACAAACCTTACAATAATAATTGAATTATAAGGCTTACTGCAATTAATAATTAATTTCATATTATGTCAAACAAGAGGTCGTCAAAATTTTAAGTCACCAAATTGTTTAAATAGTTTGAAAAATTTTAAATATCCGTTTTGCCTTTCACCTGTCTCATCTATACAAGTAGCAGCATTTAGCCTTGTGTGTGCGCCGACTTAATATTTTACCCAAAATACTTTTAACAAAAGCAAACAATAACTAATTTTTGACAGATGATAGCTTTCAACCTCAGAACTATTATAGACCCATTGTAAGCACTGTTTTTTTTTTACATAGAGCCAATGTTAAAATCTTGATGTTTGAGTTTTACTGAAATAAAGCTTTACTTATTCTATAAGATTGGATTTTAACTGAAATATTACATATGTTCATTACTGAATCATTACTGATATAGTATTAACAATCAGTCCAGTGGAAATTCACTATAAGATGAGTATTTGGATGTTTTTTTAAATGCTCTAAAAAATTTATACAAAAAAATTAATTTAAGTTTCTACAACTCTAAGTTCAGTAAAATTGTTTTATATTATTTCAAGATTCGTAATAATTAAAGGCTATCGTTTTAAATATCGACATTTAAACATTAAATATTATCATAAAATTTTGTATATTTATCATTCAAAGCCAATGGACATATGAGCATTTATTACATTCACAACTTTTAAAAATTATAGGCGAAACATATGAAGAGCTAAGGGAAAGTAGCCACTTTTTAGAGTTAAAAAGAAGCCTATATCAACCTTGACCCACCTCGGGAAACTTTACTATAATTTATTTGTTATTTTATTGGCTATTCACATCTGTCAGATTTACGAACACATTTATGATTCTATATGCACATTACTTGAAAATGGATCTATGTATCCTCGTAGGCCCCCGAATAAAAAATAAGCTACTGCTAAAAATTTATGAATGTGAGAGATACTCATGTGGCTATAAGATGGTGCATGCATATATCATAAAAATTATAAGGATTTTTCAATATTGCTACCATCTAGTAAGTGTCATATGATAAAACTTGAATTAACCTTTTTGTGAAATTATATGATCAATAATATCTTAACACTAATCCAGTAAACCTACATACAAATTTATGATACCCATTTTTCTATTATTTGAAATCAAAAATTGAAATCATATGCTACTAAGAATTAGGAAGTGTGATCATAAAAAATCAAATTCAATTAAACATATTCATAACATTTCCATTTCTGTCCGGAAGACAGTTATAATTCTTAAGTCATTCCATAATTGAACTAATCAAGGCTAACAAAATGAGGGTCACTCATCAATAATTAACTGATATATGATAACAAAATTTAATTAAAAACCTTTTAAAACAAACAAAACCAAAAATTTAATGAAATATATCAATTATTTTTTCTTAAAACTATTTAAAAAAAATAAATGTTAGCCTGAATCCTCTAGAATTTGTTTTTCTTCTGTTAATTCTTGAAAACACAATTTATAGATTTAAAACATGATAAAAATTATAACTTAGAACAATATTAGAACAAGGCTATATATAGTATTATACAACTTAAAAAGTCAAGGCACGATCTAAAGAACTTTACATAGTTACTTGCCCAGTTATAGTTTTACAATACCTGTCATTGAGCTTGATCGATAATTTTTGATTATTGTGTTTCTTTTTGTTTTGCTTTTGCTCTATTAATTTGTTACTTTTTCTTTTGGATCAATTTGGTTGGTTAAAATTTCTGCCTATTCCATTAAATTAAATCTTCATTAATTATCACCTTCGAATGAACTGCAAAGTAGTTCACCTTGCGCATTTGTAGTTCCTAATCATTTTGAAATTTACTTTCGGATTTTATGCTAATTAAAAATAGTTTTTGATTTGATCAAAAACAAAAAAGAAAAACAAAAACATAAACACACACACACAATAATACTAACAACAATCATTTTTTATTTATAGATATATTTGAAAACAATTTATTAGAGAAATTCATTTGACGTTAAAATTGATAAACATAAAAAAACGATTGCCAAAAATAATATAAAATATTTAACTTTTTAAGTTATTGTGCAAGATTAAGAAAAAATGATAAATATTTTATTGCAGTATTTCATAATTATATAAATTTTGTTGGTATTTTTATTTTAATTTTTCTTCAATAAAACAAAATACCCTTTCAAGTCATTGACATTGACCATTTTACATCGAGATATCAACTCAAAGGTTTTTTTTTATGATTTTGTGATTAATTAATGATAATCTTAACAATATCCTCTACATTTATTTTTAATGACGATTAATTTAAAAAGTAATTCATTTATCTTATTAGTCCCTTGCTTAACTGACTACAAATCAATTGGACTTTGGGCAGTATTTCTATTTATTTTTTATCTCTCAATTGAATAGTTTGTTTGTTTTTTTCTTTTATTTTCTACTCAGCAATAATTAAAAAATATTTACATAAAAATTTAGCAAAAACCTAGCTTAATATTTTAAGTAAATTGAATTTGAACGCACTCATTGGGTAATGCCATATAGCTTTGACATTTTTTATCTGATAAAGCTAGTGCTTCAAGGCACCCATTCATCAAAGCAAACACAACCGAGCAGACTTAGGAATGACGTCATCTTTGCCAAATGCTTATTAATGTTAGAGCTAATGAAATGGATTACTTCGGCGAACAACATTTAGTTTTATTTAGGCCTAACGTTATTTTTTTGTCAGAGCGGGAAGCTGTAGGAAATTCCAAAAATTAAAGGCTATTTTTAAAAAAAATAATAATGCAATTTATTCAATTACAAAGACAAGTTAAATGAATTTCATTATTACCTTACGTGATATAATCCTACACGTTAGATTGCAGTTTTAGACGTATTTGTTTTATACTTGTCAGCGGAGCAAATCAGTTTCAAAATAACGGGTCTTGTTTTCAAATAAGAATGGAAATTGCATGATGTGTTGACAGTTAAAATTGCTTTCAAAACTGCAACACTTAGCTGTGATTTTTCACTTGTCCATACTTTATTCATTAGAGAAAAAACTCTTTCAATAGGTGCATTACTTCCTGGCAGACATAAAGCCTATTCAATAATTACACAAAAATTTCCGCAGTAAAATAAAAGAGATCTATAAATAATGATAAATTGAGTATTCCTAATTGTTTTTTTAGTCTACTTGCAAAAGCGGGACATTTTGGCTTTCGCAGGGGACAGCGGGACAGGCCAGACAGATCCAGCTCTATTATAGTTTGTTCCCAACGGAACGATTACTGGCAAAATTACTGACGAAATCACTAGAATTCAGACATTTTTTATCAAAATATTAATGAACACTTAAATTTCGTCAGTAATAAAACAGAAAGTATAGTATTAATATAACTCTTCCTTGCAATTATTTATAAAATCTAATCTGGCAAAATTACTGACGAAATCACTAGAATTCAAATATTTTTTATCAAAATATTAATGAACACTTAAATTTCGTCAGTAATAAAACAGAAAGTATAGTATTAATATAACTCCTCCTTGCAATTATTTATAAAATCTAATCTGGCAAAATTACTGACGAAATCACTAGAATTCAAATATTTTTTATCAAAATATTAATGAACACTTAAATTTCGTCAGTAATAAAACAGAAAGTATAGTATTAATATAACTCCTCCTTGCAATTATTTATAAAATCTAATCATATCATATTGCTGTTTATTTGTTTTTGTATTAATTCCAAGAAACTCTTGAAGTTTTTGCAAATGAAACGCATTCGATCTATAAAAATTACTTTCGTCAAATTTCAAGTATTTAAAGAACCCGAAATATTACTGCGTACAGCCATATAGTTCATAGAACTATACAACTTCGGAACAAAGAAATTCACAATCATCATCCATATTGGTCCTTTTCCTATACAAACTCAAAGAATCACTGTGAATTTTGGTGTGTAAATAATATAAAAGCACAAGAATAAATGATTTTTTTAAATAATTTCTTTTGATTAATCAAATAAAATTTCTTACAGCTATTAGCTGCGTCTGTTTTTGTTTTCATTTCCTATCCAATATTTTTTTTAAAAGCTATAAATTCAATCTAAAAAATATTTAAAAGTTATCAATTTTTAAAATAGTAAATTACGATATTAAATTGAGTTACATTTTATTAGATTCTTAATCAAATAAAAAAACCAAAGGAAATATAATAAACTAAAATCTTTTCTTTAACCAAACAACAAAAATAACAGCAATTTAAATCCTATAAAAAAAAAAAAAAAAAAAAAAAAATTCAAATGAAGAATTTTTTACTAGATGCACTTGTTGGCCATTTCTTTAACAAAATCAACAGGCAAACAGGATAAATTACGAATTCGATGCATCATTTTGTATTGATTTCTAAAGTTACTCTTAACATGGTCCTCTGGCCATTTTAAGCCAATACAATAAATTGTAAAGGACGTGAAGCTACTTCCTTTGTAATGTTCATAAATTTATCTCAATGCAAACTAAGTGGCATTCGTTAGGCTCTGTTTTATATTTTTAAAGGAGATTATAGAAATAGGAGGATAAAAGAAAAAAGACCTCTTAAAAAAATAGAAAAATATATTTTATCATCGTTACATTGCAAATGGAATGTTAGTACAATTTATTTGATGTTTATTTTAATAGAAGATCTAAATAATATGAGTAAATATTTGATACTGCTTGTCGCAAAACATTTTAACAGGTGAATAACTCAAATTCTAGATCAAAGATGTCATAAAGATGGTATATTATTCTACAGAAATTTACTGTGCACTTGTGTAAATTCTAGAAAATATTTTACTCTCTTGATTTGATTTAAGATAGCAAAAGTTTTAGAAAAATGAAATTAAGCTGCAATATTAGAACAAAAAATTGAGTCTTATATTTATTTTTATTAAATTAGTGACAATGTTAGAGTAAAATTTAATTGAGTTATTTGCCTTAAACTACAAATTTTAAACTATTGTTAAAATATTGGTGAAGTCAATATATTGAATTACTTTGCATAACTAATCAACAACCCATTTTAACCCATTCGTTGCCAAGCAAATTTTACGTATGTTTAATTTTTCAGATTAATTGTGTTGTGACACAGTATCAGTAAAAAAAAGAAATTGCTACGAGCTATCTCGTAATTGGCAACCTGGATAATAAATTCCCTTCAAAAAGCGAACTACGTTCAACTCTCTTAGTTGTTATATGATTTCATTCCTAGGAAAAGGGTCATTTTAGGTAAGTTCTTAACAGCAATGACAGAAATGAACTTTACTCCATATAGTATAACAATAACTTTCCGAATCGAAATTTTGAGACTCCTTTCATCCTCTTTAACCTCAGAAGTACGAACTTTGGAATACTTTTATACACTTTGTTATACTTTGAACCTTCTTGTCGGATGTGCATGAAGCTAAAACGACTCAAGTAAAGCCGCTATTTTTACCTAGCGTGCTTTTGTAATTCCAATTTATGCGTCAGTGTATGATTTAAGGATTATCATACGAAAATACAAACTTAGAATTAAAAATGTATTCTTCATGAAAATAAATTCCAAATTATGAAGTAATTTTAGTTATTATTAATTAATTAAAATTCAATGTGGACATTATTTTCTCGTTTCTTTATTACTTTTACATAAAACTATATTTCATCCCATTATATTTTTCTAAAACTAATAATTCCACAGATATATGCTTAGTCATATCTCTGAATCAAATCTTATACTACCTACTAAGAGTTATCTCGTAGTTTGCACTGAATGGGTTAAATTTTTTGTACAAAATATAAGGAAATAAAGCAATAGAAAGTTTTCCTTCAAAAAAGTTAATTTACGTTTATTTATTTAGTCAAAAGGTAATTTTTTCCTTCCGTTAATATCCTTATTTATTTTTTTGTCATTTTTATATTCTTTTGTTTATTTCTTAACGAAAAAATCCATCATTTTCTTCATTTCACAACCCCTTGAGTAAAAAAAAAAGTTTTATTAAAAATAAAATTATAAATGTATTGATACAGTAGTTTTCAAATGAGAAGGTTCATGGCATTGTAAAACATTGTTTCGAGAAAAAAATATACATCAAAGTTTTAGATTTTGGAAAAGCAAAAAAATTAGGGAGACTTTAAGGTTAATAACTACGAGAGTTTTGCAGTAATCAACTTGAAATTTTGACACAATATTCTTTAAATGTTACATAACGAGAAAAAACTTTAAAGTGTCATCTCTCCTCCTCTTTCTTAAAGTGAATACCAAAATTCTTAGTTATTCTATTAAATTAGATTATTTAAATCTCCACATAATATACAACTTTAGGTGAAATGGGTTCTAAAAAACACAACAGAGCGTCCCCTACTCTATATGCATCCTCAAGCACTATATTAATAACTCGGAAAAACAAGAGAATGCTAACATATGGGCTGAATCTGGTGGCTTGCTAAATTCCAATATATCCTTCAATTTCAAAATACATAATCTTACAAACGTAAGACAAGAAAATTAGACTAAATATGGTTTGAAGTACTCATTACGAATACTCATCACGAAGTACTCATTAGTAAATACCTAAAACAAGTAATATAAAAAGAAATTTTTTAAAATATATTCCTACTTGAAATTGTTTTTTCTTTTTTTCTGAATTCAGAATTCGTAATTCATTGCATTCAGTTTTCTGAAGTTTTTCTCTCATATAAAATTAAAATTATTTTATTAAATATAATTAATGAATTAATATTTGAACTAACTCTATTAACATCAATTGTCATGCACTCCCAACACAACAAAATTTATTTGAACTTGATTGGATGGATAGAAAAGATTTTATTAACAATTGAAGGTTTTTGAGTAACTTAATAGTAGGAATATAAAAAAGGGAAAATTACTAACACAAATGTGCAGATTCTTTAAAAGAGATATTTTACTGCCTACCAAAATGACGCTCAAAATTTTAAAATTTTACTAAAACATTTAATATTATAACTACCAACTCTAAAAACTTTAATTTATTATATAATATTTTATTATGGCAAGTATTTCAAAGAAATGTTTGTAATATTTTAGTAAGTTTGTTTTTATTGTATATTGCAAAAAAAATTGTTCTGAACCTTTTGTCGTTGGATAGCTTTTTCTTATTAATGTTTTTTGGAAAACTTACTGGAAAAAGACAATGAATAAAATTAGAAAAATTACATAAATTAAAAGAATTATAATGAATTAAAATGAATCTGGAAATTCAAGAATTTATTGATGGAATACAAAATATTAAGGATCCTTGTGTATCTTCAGCATACCATGAATATAATTAGAAAAATAAAATGAATTATATTATAATAAAATAATAAAATAGTGATAAGTTATGTATAATTCGCAAAATTAATTGAGAATTTAAGTAAAAATTGTATTGAATCTGTATAATTTTTATTATATATTTATACCGAACAATAGTTGGTCTTCATAAGAAAAACTGAAAAAGTACACTTGTATTTTCACCTATATGCCCCTTTTTCTTTATGGTACTTCCAAACAAAGCTCTGTGTTTATTATTAACTAATTTTGCATAATTCAAAAATATATTTTAAGCATTTGTATTTATACGTATACGCACGAATATTTTTACAGCCTTTATTCAATTATATAATATATAGGTCATTCATATAGGTCTCATGCATGAAGGGACACATACGGATGTGAATATTTTAGGACAATTTCCACCGAAAAATGCGTAAATAAATTTGACAGGTACGGACATGTCAATATCAATGTCTACAATGATTTGAGCTGTAGGGGAGCGCTGTGTTATGGAGCGAGAGCAATACGTAGTGTCATCGTAGTTTTTGCCTTTGGAAGGTATAAAAATGATTAAAGTGAATTGCTTCTATCTTAACAGCTAGAACTGAAATGAATTGGTATATGACATTAATTTCTAACGTCACACTCATATCATTAAATTTTTCGACTGTCAAACTGCGCACATGTTGAAATAATCAAAATAATTCCAATTTTTACAAAAAAATATGGGTCGTGCAGGAGATTTTATTGATAAACCTAAAAAAGGACCTGGTCGTAAGGCAAAAAAGCAGAAACCACCAACTTTTGCTAAAAAGACTTTTGGTATATTAGATTGATAAATTATTTAATTTAAATCTTAAATATTTTGTGTTTAGCTCCATTAGAAAGGGATAATTATAAGTTATCGCGACATCAGAAGCAACGCTTGGATAAACGCATGAAAAATAAATCTAAGAAAAAACAAATCGCGAAAGTTGTAAAACCATTAAAGGGTTTCTCAGACGATAATAAAAATTGGCTTAAACCAAAAACAAATGATATTTCTATAGCTAATCAAAATCTTGAAAATCACGTTCAGGATGCAAGTGATAGTGATCATAGTGAAGATAAACAATGGACAGAAGAAACTTTATTAAAAAGAAGTAGAGAAATTTGGCTTAAATTCCCTCAATTAGCGGAAGAGAGACGCTTAAGGCAAACATCAGAAACATCTGAATTTCCAGAAAATGATGAAAATGAAGACAACCAACAATTAGAAAATAATTCAGATGATAATATTCAAGTTGGAAATTTAAATGATATATCAGAAGATGAAAGTGACGATGAGGATACAAGTGATGATCCTGCTACAAGTGATAGTGATTTACCTATTGAAAAGAAAAATAAAGCATTAAAAAAACGTAAAGAAGAAGATGACAAACTGGCGTCTGAAGAACTACAAATGAATGTAGATAATCAAGAAATATTTAAATTTCCAGATGATGATGAGGAAAATGATGATAAACCAATTACATTACAAGAGATACAACAAAGAATTAAAGATATTTGCCTTGTACTATCTGATTTTAAAAGATATAAAGAAGATGGTCGCTATAGAACAGAATATGTTGATATTCTTATCAAAAACTTATGCTTATATTACAGTTATAATGATTTTTTAATGAGAAAATTTTTCGATATGTTTCCTTTAAATGAGCTAATGGAATTTTTAGAAGCATCTGAGGTGAGTTTAATTTTATAAAAGTATTTCAGATTCTGGATTTTAGATTTGAATTTATCGCTAACTTTAACAAAAGTGGTAACAAAACTTACAATTAGTTACTGCAGGTGTTCTAATGTTTTATGTCATTTTTATTTTCTAAATGTTATCCAATCAAAGAATTTATTGAACATTACGAAGCTAAAAATAGTCAAAGTATATCATCCTTCGATTAGCACGATATTGGAAAAATACAAAAAAAAATATTGTTATGGCTACTTTATTTTAAAAATATCCCTCTGAATGGTTCTTTCTTTTATTTATTTTAAAAGATTACTTATTTTGCTTTGATTTCCAAAAAGTTTGAGGCTTTTAATCTTAATCCATTATTTATCTAGATAAAAAGTTGTACACGTTTTTCTCTTGTTTTATTGTGTCAAAATATGTATAAAAACAATTACAAGACGAAGTCATAATTTCAATTTGTAAGAAACTTAATCGAAGAATATGTCAAAAAAATCAATAAAAGAATGAAATAAAATGTTAAATTACTGATGTAAGAAAACTTATTTTCAAGCATAAAAAAAACAACCAATTATTATTTATTATGTATTTCTGTTTTAATGACTAATAATAATCACCATTTTGTAGGTTCAACGACCCGTCACTATACGAACTAATACATTAAAAACAAGAAGAAGAGATTTGGCCGCTGCTTTAATAAATCGTGGTGTTAATTTAGATCCGTTGGGAAAATGGACACAAGTAGGCTTAGTCGTTTACAATTCACAAGTTCCATTAGGTGCTACACCTGAATATTTAGCTGGTCATTATATGCTACAAGGTGCATCCAGTTTACTTCCTGTTATGGCACTTGCACCACAAGAAAATGAAAAAATTTTAGATATGTGTGCAGCACCAGGTGGTAAAAGTTCACATATTGCAGCAATTATGAAAAATACTGGAGTTCTATTTGCAAATGATGCAAATATTAATCGTATTAAAGCTGTTGTTGGTAATTTTCATCGTTTAGGTATTATTAATACAATAATAAGTTGTGAAGATGGACAAAAATTTAAAAATATTATGACTGGATTTGATAGAGTATTATTGGATGCACCATGTACAGGAACTGGTGTAGTTTCAAAAGATCCAAGTGTTAAAACAACTAAATCTGAAATTGACATACAAAAATGTTATAATTTACAGCGTAGACTATTATTAAGTGCTATTGATTGTTTAGATGCAAAATCAACAACTGGTGGCTATATTGTCTATTCTACTTGTTCAGTTTTACCAGAAGAAAATGAATGGGTTATTGATTATGCATTAAAAAAACGTAATGTTAAATTAGTACACACAGGTCTTGATTTTGGATCTGACGGTTTTGTAAAATATCGTCAATTTCGTTTTCATCCAAGTATGATATTAACTAAGCGTTATTATCCTCATACACATAATATGGATGGATTTTTTGTAGCAAAACTTAAAAAATTTTCAAATGTTATACCTGTAGATGAGACAAACGAAAACGATACTGAATTAAATGAAAATGATGATAATCAAGTTGAAAATAATTCTGAAATCCAGGCTGACAATTTGAATAAGAAAAATCGATCAGATAAAATTGAAATTGAAGATAAGAAAAAGAAAAAAGCTTTAGAGGCAAAAAAATATGTTGCAAAAGTATTTGAAAAGCCGAAATATGAAAAGTCAACTACATCTTTAAATAATAAAAATATCAGTGAAAATAAGAAAACCGAAATGAATGAAATAATTGATGTAATTGATAGTAAAATTGATGCCGGTACCTCTGGTAATTCCAAAGAAAAGTCGTCTGGAAAAAACAAAATGAAATCTTTATCAAAAAATAAAGTTAGTCTAGAAGATCTTCCGACTAAAGTATCGGAAAAAGTTCGTAATAAACTTAAATTAAAAGTAAAAAAGTCAAAAAAACAAATAGGACAGCTAAAGCCTAATGAAAGAAAAAAAGTTTTTAATTTGAAGATTAAATCAAAAATCTAAAGCGATAAAAAACTATATTTAGGGAAAACAAAAACAAAATTTTATTTTTAAATAATTAGGCTTTTAAAATAAATTTGCTTTAGTAATTTTTTTAAAAATGTTAACAAAAGGTATTTTGCATTTAAAAATTTAACACGTTCGTCATTCAAATCTTGAAGCCAATTTTTATTTATTTAATTTTATAAATTTTATAAACAGTTAATATGTATATGATATTCTGATACTCTTACAATATATGGGCTATATTTGACAGTGCCTCAAAAATCTGACTCAAAACTGGAGAAACGGTATTTTACAGAGCTTATTGAGTTTTCGACTCATTTTGTGTACATGTAGGTTTTCATATGTATTATTTATTTGTAACATTTTAAAGTTGTTCCTAGTGTCAAAAGTGAATAAATTTTATAAGGAAGAATAATTTTATAATTGGCTTAACCATAATTCAGGGTAATATATAAAATCTATTAAATAAAAAAACTTTATCGGCTTTCGCCCAGCTGATTTATAAATGTCAAAGAAAGCTTACTTTCTGTGTATTAGTAAATGCTATTTATACCTACTATATTTTTAGAATCATAATTATCTCCGAGTTTTCCCCTTACCTGGTGTCTCCCTAGCCTAAAAACCAAAGTGAGTCAGGTTCTTGGGGCGCCGTAAAATATAGGAGTATGCCCAATCAGATTTCGAATAGTACAACTAGTTTTTTAAAAAACTGTCTGTCTATTTTTGCAAGTTCACTAACATTTTTACTGTCTGTGGACGTGTTAAAAAAATTTCTATAAACAGTTTTTACTTTATATTTACTGTAATACTTAATTAGTATTTAATTTTTTAATGTTATTTCAATAATAAATGTAAAAAAGAGCCTGTAGATGAGACAATTGAAAATGATACTGAATTAACTAAAAATGATGATATTCAAGTTGAAAATATTTGTGTAATTTAGGCCAACAATGGGAATAAGAAAAAATGATCTTATAATAGCGATAAAATTGAAGTTGAAGCTAAGAAAAAGAAAAAAGCTTTAGTAGCAAAAAACAGAAACTTCATTTTTAAATAATTTAAGCTTTTTAAGTAAGTTTTTATTAAAAAAAAGTATTTTGCATTTAAAAATTTTCCACAAGCAGTATAATTTTGAATTATTATTTACTGTAAGTAATTGAATGTATTTAATTTTTTAATGTTGTCAAGAATAAATTGATGTGAAACAAACAAACTGTATTAGTAAAGAATTTATGTATTTAATATTATTGAAAAAGACTAGATACAATTTAATTTTTAACTATAAAATTTTAAGGTAAGTTCTTGTCCTCTTAATATAAATTGATGCAAATAATACGCAGTGTAACTCTTACGATACTTTAGAACAAATGAAATTTAAAGTGGAACTTCGAAAAGTTTGACAATTTCGAAGATTATCTTAGAAGCTGCAGGTTTTGTGTCTTTTTACAACTTTCTCTTTCTCTTATATGTCAGAGCATATAAAGGATTCTAATGATCTAAACTTAACAATTAAAAAGAAAAAGGATACAATTACATGTCAAAGTTGAGATTAATAAATTTATATTGGTGAATATCAAACATTATGCAGCGAATTTTATTAAAAATGTTAATTGCTAAAATTGAGTTAATCTACAAAAAGGATAAAAATATTTTCATTATTCTTCCTCAAAAAAAAAACTAATAATAAAACACGGAAGAAATAAAAAAAACCGTTTCTAAATCAATTTTCAATAAACTGTTTGTAAAACTGCATATGAAAAATTTTGTCTCATCTAAAAGACTGAGAGTTGTATTCACATTCGCAGTATAAATAAATTTCGTATAAAATATATTGACAGGAAAAATTTTAACTCAAACTGGAAGTTTTTTCTCCATCCCAGAAATGCATAACGTGTTCAAAGTATTCACTTCAAAAATAATCTAAAAGTAAGCTGATTTTATTTGAAAATTTTAAAGATAATTAATATTGAGGAATCTACTGAACATGATGATATTTTTTAAAAAAATTCGGTAAACGATCACATCAACAACTCAAAAAGGGCCATTATGATTTTCTTATGACTTATAATCATACTAAAAGACAATAAATACACATTTGGTATTTTGGGAAATAACAGAAAAGTTTGCTTTAAGCAAAAAAACAAAAACTACATAAAACAAATAACTTAAATCAAAACTTTTATAATTTACAAAAATACCTTATTTATTATAGAAATTATTCTAATTTTTAATATAATAATTACTGTACATTTTATTAAGTATAAAAACGATATTTACATAATTCTACCAGTTGGAAAAATAGGTAAATTATTAACTTTATTCCTATTGAAATAATGGTTTTGTTTTAATTTTTTTTAAGTTAATTTTCTTGTCATATTGATATAAAAAAAATATGTTTTTTTTCGTTTGTTTTGCATAATTGATTTGATGAAATTTTCCATAAGAAAATAATTATTTATTATATTAAAGAAACATGAATGATAAGCAATTTTTTGTTGTGATAAATAAAGCAAAATACTAAAAAAAAAAATTAAATAATTAACATGAATTTATGTAGTATTTATGGAAATAATAATAAATGGAAAAAATTGAAACTACATCTTATGAAGTATACAAGAGAGGACTTTTTGTTTATATTAAAAAAATAAGTCCATTTACGCGTTTTTAAAAAGTTTTTGTGTTTCTTTTTTTCTCAATAAAACTAAAACTATTTTTTGAAAATAATGGATTTTCGGAGAAAATATGTTATATTGCCACAACACCGGCCCTTGTGCTTTAAATTAACTAATCTCCTCATTATTTAATTTTTAATGTGTTATAAACATTTTTTAAAGTATTAAAACAGGACTTTAGCTTAATTGCATATTAAAAAATATTTTCAAATCTTTTATTTTTATTTATTTATTTAAAATTTTTAAATTTAAAAATTGCTACAAATTTCTAGAGCTCTTTGAGTTTTTGAATTTCAAGAAAAAGTTAAAGAAACAACTCATTTTTACTTTTTTTAATAAAATTATTGATGAAAAACGAATTTTCCATTTCCAACTTAAAATCAATTTACAAACTGATAAAATAGAGATAACTCATTAGCCAATCCAGGCTTTATAATAAAATTTGTGGATAATACTAGAATCATTAGAATTTGTTGCTGGTAAAAACCAATTAAAATAAATAAAAAACATTTGGTTTTGAAATAAGTGCACCCCTTCTTTGTGTTTACTTAGTTTTTCTTGCATCCTACAAAATATCAACTGACAAAAAAAGACGACTTTTAGTCTACTTAAATTTTCCAGCACTAGTTTTTACATTTCTATATAATATTTTTGGATTCTTAATGATTTTATCTTAAAAAAAAGGATTTTGGCCCATATTGAAATATTTGTGACTCCTTCAAGATCGAGATTAATAAATCGAGGCAAAACAATCTTTTATTTCCAGTTATACCAAGTTTTTATACAGAAAATACAAGACTCTGCTAATTTGGCATTATAAAAGTAGAAATAAAAGATCTTCCTTTTTTCCTTCATTTTATTACTGATTTATGATTTTTTTATATAATATTAATGTCAAAGATATTGAAAAAAATAAATTCAATACCAAAATCAGTAAATTTTAAATATAATTGTAGCATTTTTTAAAACCATCTCTGTTAGGATCATTTAACTTAAAAAAAAAAATAATAATGATAATAAAATCCTAGATTCAAATTTCAAGCCAATCTAGTCCATATTTAATACTTTTGATTTGTTATTATTATGTTCAAATTTTTGTTTTATTTTTTTATACAAATAAACTAAAAGGAGGCTAGTGTAGTTTGATTTTTAACTGATATTATGGTTGTGATGAAAATTTTGGGAATGAAATCGTTTCGTATACTATTTAAAATTTTAAAAGAAAAACAATTTTTATGTTTTATTCTTTTAGGATCCTGTAATTGATGTCATTGGTTGTAGACCTCTTGGGCGTATCATCATTGTAGCTTTTTTAAGTGTATAATCCCAACCTCTCCAACGGAACCAAACAATACCTTGTCGTGCTGTTAAATCTTGTGGATCATGTAAATATAATCCGTTTAAGCCTCGTCCACATGATTTCCACCACCATCCACCCTGAAATTAATTAAATACAAATTTTATTCAAAATTATTAATTAATCATTAATTAACCATCTCTTAAGCATTCAATGATTTTAACAAATTTTTTGACTTGGAGGATAATTAGTTGTTTATTTTAAGACACTAACACTTTTATGCGGTAAAGTTTTATGGAATATCCACTTTATTAAATTGAAATAATATAAATCCCTTAATGGTAGGAGTTCTATGACTTGGAATCTCACAGCATTTCAATTGCATAATTGAAATTAAATTAGAAAATTTGGCTACTAGGAAATATTATCCCATGATAAAAGGGACAGTGAGTTCTTTCTGTTAACTTTTCATTAATTTCTTCTATTCGAACTGAATAATTTTTGTGAGAATCTAGCTTTATTTTATTCGCTATATGTTGATTTTGTTATAACATGAAAGAAGGATTTTTTTTGGGTTTTTTCATTTGCTGTAAATTTAAATTTTGATTTTCTCTCCAAGAAAAAACTTATTGTTTGTATATTTATGAGAAGGAAATTTGCTACGGGTAAAATTTTCAATCGAACAGCAACTAAATTTTCTCGAAAAGAAGAAATATTTTTTTAATTTCATTTAATTAAATAAAACTGTTTGTTTTCGAAAAAAATAAAAATAAAACAAATTAATACAAACCTTTAACATACTGGCGCAATTAAGTGAACTTCTATCATTATCTCTATTATATGTTGAAAATGGACTATTATTGGAACCATACCAAGGATCATTTAAAGAATCACCAGCATTTCCTTCATAACCGTCAATTTCTAACTTATAGTAATCACTTTCAGAATGAATTTTAAAATGTGAATATTGTGCAAATCTAAAAATTTCATAATACTTTTTTTAGCATCAAGTTATTTAATTATATTATTTATCAATTACCTTTTATTTCCTTCAAAATCTTCTAATTCAACTCGTAATGCATAATCTTCATTGTTAGTTAGCATATAAATATTTTCATTACCAAGCCAAAATTCTTTAGCTGGATCACCAAACCCATTTTTATAATCAGCCCAATCTCTATTAAAATTTTCTCTTGGTTCACCAAAATCATTTCGACGTTGAATTACCTTGAAATAAAAATACAAATATTTTGTTGTTATTTTTCATATTTAGATATAAATAATTTTAAATGTTTAATTACAGTCCATCCACCATCAGCTATTTCTTGTTCACAGAAAACTTTCAGGAACCAATATGTTGTACCACGTATTTGAAGATAATAAACACCAGATTGCCGCATTCCAGCATTCAATAGGTCAATACATGAAAATCCCTAAAATTATTTATATTATTTAATTTAATAGTAAAATGGATTGAATTTTTTTGCAGTAAACTTTCTCAAATAAAAATTATATAACTTTAGCTGATTTCTAGAAATTTTAATTTAAAAATAGCCTAAAAGCATGCAATTATATTGTGTACAGAGACACAACACGAACTGTGACTAACTTTTACATTTTTAAATTTTTATTCGTTAATAGAATACTTTTTTATTCATCCACTCAAGTTCAAATGAATTTTTTTAATCTTGTAGTAGATGTCAATATTATAGTAATACCGTTTTTTTCAAATATTAATTAAAGTTTTATATGGGAGAAATGAATTCAGAAAATTCGTCAGATTCAGAAGACAAATAAATCAAAAGGATTAAATTATGTGTTGATTTTATCTTTTATGTTCATACATTGGAGTTAAATATCTAAAGTTTTTCAAAAAAACTCTATATAAAACAGGAGCTTGACACAACTAACTCTAAATGACTCATTCATTACATCATTCATTACAGACTTCATTGAGAGTGGAAAATTCGATAGTCCCTTAGTCTTTGATAATTTGCACATAAATTTTAAAGTTTTTTATTTATAACAAACGAAACTATTAATTAAACAACGGAATCGTTTAATTGTATTTGGTTTTACTTGTAGTTTCCAGAAAATATTTAAAAGACATAATACTTTAAGAAAATCAATTTTTTGAAAACTTTGAATACCGTTAACCTCTTAATGAACTTTTAAAATCTCTTAATTATATTCACAACTCAAATTTGGGTATTTCTAATTCTATTTGGCATTAAAAATTTAGTTTAACTTTAATCATCATTAAGATTTGCTTATGTTTTATTTAATTTTGAAAATTTGTGACAACAAAATCCGCTTTAATTAAATTTTCTGTAGGAGGAAGGTAGAAAATTAGATGCTCCAGAAGGGGAAGTTTGTCGTCAGCTAGAGAGAACAAGCAAAAAGACTCTTAGTATTTTCAACAGATGCAACTTTTCATAATGCTCATTATAATTTTCTAGAAAATATTTTTGGTACTAAAATCATATTTAATTTAAGCTTGGTGGTGTAATAACACCATTGTCGTCTAGATAATAGAGGACTTTATATACACATTCAAGTATCTCAAGTTTTGGCTAAACTATGTAGGAATTAACTTTAAAAATAGTTTTTTTATATTACTTGTTTGATTAAAGTTTTAGGTTTTTTATCTCTAATATTAATTTAAAAATACGTCCGGCAGCAGGCACCGCACAAGCAACTTCTCTTGAGAAAAAAATTTTTTTTTAATGTTCCGATACCTCGAAAATCATTCGACACTATCTCATAATTACTATATGGCACTATCTATTCAGACTAGACAAATACATAAGCATTTCGATAAATATCTATTTTAACTCTACGAATCCATACTTTTAACTTTGATGAAGCTCAAAATTAGAAAAAAAAACAACTTTTCAACATCTATTACCTGAAATCCCGCTCAAAACTAAATTTCATCCAATTTGAAGAATTTTCACAAAAAAAAAAATGACGTCATATTGGGTCCACCATCTTGAATTTTAAAAAACTCATAAAAGATTCAAAATCAGCACCTTCGAAAACCCCCATGTACCCCTCGATACTTAGAATATGAAGGTTACATAAAAATTTTTGTTGCATGCTTGAGAACGAACCACTGGGCCGATTTCGCTCAGATTCTTTTCAGATCTAAGTCATGATATGGCGTATTGATTGATATGATCAAAAACTTAATTTGGTCAAAAGTAGTTCTTTAGAAATTGAATCTCACTTTTGCGGGCTTAAAAAAGTCAGTTTTTTATAAATAAAAAACGAACCGCTGGACCGACTTCGCTCAAACTCCTTTCAGATCTAAGTCATGATGCGGCGTATCGATTGCTATATATAACACGTAATTTGGTCTAGTAGTTTCTGAGAAAATGAATCTCATAAAAAGGCTCACATCCCTACATACATACACACACAGACAGACATCACTTTAAAAATGATTGCAAATAATTCTCCAGGTCTTGAAACGTAAAGAAAACACAAAATTATTGATTTCGATTTTCGGACCTATTATACGAGTATTGTAACTTCTCAAGAGAAGTTTTTAACTTTTTTAAATTTTATCAAAAATACTTAAGCATTATGCTTTATGTGACGCTTGATTTGATATTTCGCACACTAAATCTAACAAGAAATACACAAAAGTTGAATGCCATGCTTGCAAAATCTTAAAAGTGTATAACTCTAAGTTCTTTAAAAAAATTAATTCGATTGTGTCAAATCTGTCTTTATTCCAATCCAAGCAATTAGATTTGGACATACAACAAGAATTTTTAATTTGAAAAGAAGAAACCATCATTTTTAAAAAAGAAAAGACAAATATACCTTAAATATGAATTGAAGATATCAAAATTTAAGAATAAATAGATGTTAAAGTTTTAGAATCATGGAAAGTTGCAGTTACTTGCAGCTTTAATGCTTAAAAGCTGATACCTTTTTATTAGTTTGTATAAAAAAATTTTTCCTTAATTAAGAAATAGAAGAAAGAGTTTTGAGTAGACAAAGATGATCTAGAACTTCTTAATCTGCTAGATCCATTTATTCTATGTACCTTGCATCGATGACTCTGTGTTAATATAAAAGAATTATCGAGTTTTATTTTTAATTTAGTAGTGAGGAAAAACTTAAAGCGATTTCCTTAAACTTATTATTTTTGAAGACGATGTTTATAATAACTCAAAATCTATTGGACCAATCGTTTTGAAATTTTGTACAATATTTTTTCACATATTTCACCAGATAATAACAAGAGCTTTTTTTTTTATTTAATTATTATTAAAAATAATTCGATTTTTTAGGTGAAAATCTGTGTTTTGGCTTCTAAAGGCTACCGAAAACTAAATAATCGAAAGGAAAAAAAATTTCCTTCGTTGTTTCTTTGGAAAACATTTCTTTTAACAAATAAATTTTGATTTTTTTTTGTTTCAGATGATTCTGCTGCGAATTATGATAAACACTGCGAAACAAAATTTTTTTCAGAGCACCTCCAGACATTCACTACCACTCGCTCACTTATAAATATTTTTAAATGAAAATTTTGTAAAATATTGTGTCATTATATAAAAATTAATTAAATAAACTAAAACTATTTGTATTGCCAGAAAAATAGTTTCTTCTTCATGGAAGAAAATCAAAACAAAACGAAAAAAATGTTAAACAAAATTTTGATTATAAAACTTTGACATTTCAAGCTGCTTATTGGGAACTTAATTTGCCGTCTTTCAAAACTATTTCTAAAGATTAAAATGAGTATTATGAAAATCGAACTAAGTTTTGTTTGATATTCAAGTCAAAATAACTCAAGTTCATATTACTGGTAAAATATAAATACATACCTTGACATCCTTTAAATTCAAAAGATCTGTAGTAAAAGTAGTATTTGCTACAGATGGTTTATTTTTAACACTAGGAAAAATAATTCCACCCTTACGATATAAAGGTTTTGAAGTTGTTATATTATTTACTAAATGATTAGATGATCCCTGTGAACTAAGTGTTGATGTACTTCCACCACCACCTGGTATTGATGATAATGATACTGATGGATAAGCTGTTGTTGGTACTGGTTCTGTATAATCCTCAAATACTGAATATCTAAATTATATAATTAAAATTATAACTAAGAAATCGAAATCAATGAAAAAAAAAAATAACTAACCTATTTGGATCATATTCAACTAAACGATCAATTGTTGGATCCATTAATAATTCAGCTGGTACTGGACGTTGTGCTAATATTGATACATCATCTTCTTGTTTTTTTAAACGTTTTTCAACAATATCTAAATTTTCAATAATTAAATTAGTTTTAGTTTTTAAATCTTGATGTATTTCTCCAATAGCTCTTTCTTGTCGTTGTGTTTGTGTTAATAATTCATCTGATTTTGGTAATAGATCATCAACTGAACTTTTTGTACCAACAACAACATCCCATACTTCATCCATTTTTTCAGATACTGATATAATTGGTCTCATTTGTTTAACAAGCATATCAATTTTACTTGATTTATAATATGGTATAGTTGTTGTTGTTGTTGAATTAATTGAATAATTTTGATCATTTTGATCAACAACAGCATCATGTACATCACCAATCATTTTTAATATTCTACCAACATTTTCAGATACCAAATTAATATGAAAATGTAATTTTTTATCAATATTATCAGTTGTTGTTTTTAATTTACCCATTTCATTGGTTATATGATTCATTAATTCAATATTCATAGCTTTTGTTATTTCAACAACATTTGTTGTTATTGATCGTTTTTCACTTGCTTCAGCATTTATAATATCATCATTAGTTAAAAAATTATTATCAATTTGATTTTTTAATATTTCTAATTTTGTATCAATATCACTAACTTTTTGATCTAATGATACTAAACGGCTATCTAAATTGGTTGATGTTCTTGGTGTTCTAGCACCAGTTGTATCTAATGGTTCATAAGAAATTTTATTATCTAAATTTCTTAATTTTGTTATAACTGAATCAGTTTTTATTATATTATCAGCGACACGATTATCAAGTGATTCAACACGTCTCATTAAATGTTCAACTGCTTTATCTAAATTATCGATTCGTTTTAATTTTCCCTCTAAAGTAGATATAACTGCTTCAAAGATATTTAAAAGTTGTTGATCCCTGTAATATTATTAAAATTTAGTTGTTTTTTTAATAATTATACTTCTATAGTTTTAGTAAAATTTATAAAAGTAAAAATGTTTTAAATTTATTAAACTTTTACTGAATTTATTTTTTATAGTAGTGTTAAACTTAACAAGTTTTTAAATTATTAATTGTATATTTGAAAATATTAGAGAACTTGTGATAGAATTATCCAAATTGCAGATAATGTCACGAGGTGGGGGAAAGACTTACCCACCAAGAGAGGTTGATGTCGAGGAAAGTGAAGTATCTTCTCACTCAACAGATGGCTTGTATGAGGGTGAAAGGGGGTCGGAATTAAGTTTAAGGGATATCCTAGCTTTAACAAAGGAACTAGATATTAGGTTTACATTATAGCATGTTTGGCGGGGAGCAAAATGGGTCGAGTCTTGTCGCGGTGCATTTGTCCCCTTTCTGCCACTATTACTTCTACAAAATATATTTTTTTGAGCTTGTTTTACGTTAATTACATCACGGTTTTTGTAGCCACAGTGTGCACCTTAAAAAACTGTTAGTAGCTGGCCGTACGTATAGATGCTCGTGTACATATGTATCCAAAATAAAAAATCTAAATATTTAATTAATCCACAGGCTTCTCATTTTATTAGCAATCACGATAAAATATGTTTATTAAAAATTACAAAATGTCGGAATTTTAAAGGAAAAATTTATAATAAATATTAGGAATTATTGAGTTAAATATTAGGTTGGAAATTATGAAACGGGCGTTGAATAAACATAAAAAACCAAAAAGCGCAATTTTCACTTTATTTATAAAATAATCGTGTGAATGTGGAAAATGTGATAAATTTTCATATTATTGAGAAGTTAATTTGTCAACAGTAATTGAAGGCTTATGTAATCATATTACTCCATATTAGCAAATCTAAAACTCAACTCGACTCTTCTTAATTATCCAAAAAAATAACTACAGTAAGGCCAGAGCCCCAAACCACCCGGGCTCTGCCTTTTGCAAAATCCTAACGCTTGCATATTTTAACTTGCATATTTTAAAATAGATTTCTGCCAACAGGAAACTGATAAGAATCCCGTTGACAAAAATGCCCTTCTGAAACAAACAAGTTGTTCAAGGGTCAACAACCAAGTTGTTGTGAACAGGGGTCCGTTACAAGTTATCATGCAGTAAATTTGCGCCGTGCCGATTGAGCAATGCAGAATGATTTTTATCAAGCATGACGTCAATTTCACGACAATAGAACTCCGCTGTTTTCGTTTCGCCTGGTTGTAGCAAGGAATAATAGATCACTCCTTAGGCATTCCACCATATGATAACCATAATTTTCTTTTAATGAAATTTCGGCTTCGGGGTATGTCCTGGGGTTGTATTCTTAGCTACCCATATGCTCAATCGTTTTTATTTATCATACAAAATCCACTTTTTGTCACGAATGATGATTTATTGTAAAAATGACAGTCGTGTATTGCGAAGCAACAAAGTTGGGCACTTTCTCTTGCAGTCGATCATCTGTAGTTGAGTCATTTCGTACGGGACATGTACAAGTAAAGCAAAAATGCCCATTTCATACATAGTTTCCAACTAAATAAATGATCCTTGTTCTTGCCCTGGCTACAAAAATGTACAGTTATATTAGAAAAATTTAGCTCAAATCGGATTGTCAGATTTTATTCTTTACACGATCAGCTGCTCACAAAACAAATGATTCCAAGGAAAAGAAGCTTGAAATTTTTTTAACCAATTTATTTTAGTATACGAATCCTTCTAGTTTAAATGCTATAACTTTGTAAGTTACTAAGATTTATTTTTGAAATATTCACAGGATAATTTTGATAGATTATATTTTGAAACAAACATATAAGAAAAATTTAGACTTTTCAGAAATTCAGCTTATAAAAGATGACTACACCCTAAAGGGTGTATATAAAAATATTTGGATAAATTTAATAAATAATGAACAATTTTTAAATTCAAAATTTTAAAATTTTTATTTATAGAGGAACTAAATATGAAGACATCGAAAGAAGATACCAAAAGCATCAATTATTTTCATCTATTTTGATATTTTTTTCTTGGTATGTAGGAGGTATTGTTTTTACTATTTTAATAATAATAAAAAAAACACAAACAATTCAATAACCTTAGCCTTGATTTCTAGATATTTATCATACACACAGAATATCCAAAATCATTATATAAGATACTTGATGTCAATTATCTCTAAATTATTTCTTAAACATTAAGATGTATTTATATAAATTGCTTACATATCCAGCCTCAATGGCCATTTTAGATTATTGGCAGTTATTTTTAAAACTAATATCAAAATATATGTAAATTCCTATAAAGTAATTTGAAAATATACCCAAAAATGAAATATAATCAAATTCTACTGGGTCATATTCTTATATAATACATACGTATAAAATACAATTGTTAAATGGCTGGGCAGTTATGTAATAATATTGTCGGCTTGTTTACTTACTGTGGTCAATGATTTCATAAATCTTCGATTTATAGTTTAATAGCAATCCAAAGTGAAACTAAAAGGCGAGTGTACTATAAATCTTTGAAGTTTATTTAATTCCAAACTAAAGACCGTCTAGATATGTGCAAAAAATGCTTCTTATTATTTTTTGTTGTTTTTAGTTTTTGTTTTTTTTTTTTTTCTTTTTTTGAGTAAACTAGTGCACATACTATGCATATAAGCATTCTTGATTAAATATAGAGCTGAGGTTGGGCAGTTAAATGATATAAGCAAAAAACCAAAAAAAAAAAAAAAACAGAATTGGTTTTTATTTTGCCTTTCACAATTTAACAAATTTCGCATAACTGGTGAATGTGGTTGTGTTCCCATAAATATGCATCTAATAAAATCGAAAAAATTTCAATGAATTAAAATATTAAATACATTTCATTTTCCTTTTTCTTACTTTTTGTTGTTTTTAATTTCTTTTTAATCAAATAGAGAAAATAATTGCAAATCTTTTAAATTTTACGACAGTTAAAAATCATTTCCTGAAAAAAATTTTTAGTTTTAATGATTTAAATTATTTTTCCTTTTTATTTTTTAATAAACATGTTTTATCCTACTTTTTGCTAAAATATTAACAAGCCTGTGTATCAAATAAATATTGAGATTTTTTGCTTCGTGCAAATCTATACGTACGACCTGAGTACGAAGTTCTTTATAGGCTTTGAACAGTTTAACTACAAAAAAACATAATTTAAATAATGTACAATAAGCTCAAACAAACTTTAATTTCAAAGTGAAAACTTGTGCGTTTTATTTTCTGATTAAGAGAAAAATTCCTTTCAAACGGAGGCCGGAGGGGCATAAAGCCTAACACAGATCAAAGCGACAAAATTTTGGGACTAGGCAGCAGTCGTGGTTATAGTCACTGATCCAAATATTTTTGCAGTTAGAAAAACGGTTTATCAAAAGTTTAAATATTGTTTTCGCGGTGACTGATGTGACTACTGCTGTTGCAGTTGTCATTTTGGTCGTCTGCGTTAGGCTTAAGACTATACTCTTAAATAAATTTATTCTAAAAGTTACAAAAACTCTCAGAATTCATCATAGCTGTTTACAATTTCTTAGGCTGCCTACAGAGTGCCCGCTTACAGTCGAGCTAACGTCGTTTCCGATACCGAAGACGCTAAAGCCATTATAGGTAAATCAATAGGAATATGCTCAAAGTGTTCAGAGTGCAAACCTACGAAAGATTAAATTATCGCAATGGGAATTGGTGTCAGCTCGGCTGTAAGCCGGTACTCTGTAGGCAGCCGATGAAGAACAAATATGCCATCTTTTGTCAGAAATTAGATATTTATGATGATCTTATGTGTCTCTCTCTTGTATAAAAAATTTTGGCTAGATCTTGCGAGGACTTTATATTTGTCACTCTCTATTATATATAAAAAAGCTTTCTGTCACATTATAAACGAATTTTATTTCTCTCTATTTTTCTGTTATACAAAAAAGTTTTCTCCCTCCCTCTCTCTATCATATTTATTTTATTTTCCTTTTCTTTTGTCTCTTATATCATATTACAAGTTAAGTTTTAAAGTTGAAGATTATTTTTTCTTTAAATAAGCTAGACTGAAATCCCTTTCATATTATGGTTTATCGTAGATCACTGATCATTTATTAAATATATTAACAAAATTAGGAGGCTACAGATTATCGGTGAAAGTTTTACCTACAATCTCTTGCTATTGCATTGAAATGCTGTCGAAATGATTAAAGTGCCTTCTCTTCTATTAACTACCACTAGAGAGAGTGAAAAAGAATCACCTTAGGTAAGTTATGGCAATTAAATCTAGATCCTGGAATCGAATTTCTATCCTAGGTGTGTCCATTAAAGGATACAAGAGCTCTTTAGTTTTGCAGTAAATGGTCTATCTCTGGAATGTTAAACAAAAACAAAAGACGAAATAACTGTTACCAAACCGCAAGTAGACTTCGAGTTACGAGCGTTGATCAAGAAATTTAAAGAAAACATTAGGAGGGCCTGCTCCACTATATTTAACAGTCGTGAGATGGTGTCGAAAGCTTAAGCTGGGAAGATTTTGACAACAGAAGATGAACATCGCTCTGGCTGCCCATCAAAATTAACCCTATTAGTATTTTGGAATGCAGAAGGAATTATCATAAACAATTATTGGAAACACGGCAACACAATAACGGGTCAAATATATTCAGAGCAAATTTGGAAGATGCGAGAAATTATCAAAGAAAAAAGGCGAGGCAAACTTGTGCAAAAGGTTTTGTTTCATCAAAACAAAATAAGTCCGACGTTTCGATGGCTGCAATCCTTGATGAAGGCTTCGGATTGATAAATCATCTACCGCATTCTCTAGACCTGGCCCCGAGTGACTTTTATCTATCCTCAAAATTAAAGCAAAAAATTCGGGAAAACAAATTTGAGGACGACAGTGAAGTGATGGCTGCTTTTAAAGGCTTTTTTTGCAGAGCAAGATAAATATTTCTATAAAAAAAAGATTTTAGGGAAAAAGTGGATGAAATGTATTGACTTGAAAGGAGACTATGTAGAATAATAAATCTTAATTTTGCTGATATTGCTTGTGTTTCTCATTCAGAATCATTACGTTTTGATCAACCCTCGTAGTTGAGATTACTTGTTTGAATAACTTTCATAAGAAACGGGTCTGGTAATAATACCATGCACATAAGTTCATTCTTTTATTTATCGGCTGCTTGATCACACCTTCAAATTTATTTATTAACCATTTATGCCATTCTAAGGCTATAATAATTCACAAACATTTATGTCCATTTTCAGATTTGATAACTCAACGATAAAATTTAATCAAATTTTTCTATTACAAAAGAATTATTATAAAATTTTCAATTAATATATTTATTTAAAAATTTCGATTTATTATATGATATTTATGATAAAAAACTAAACTAATTATAACTTAAGTTGTGTTAAATATTGACTACAAATCTTTCGAAATAATATTTATACAATCTTAAATTTTATCAAAGCTCTAATACTAGAATTTAATTAAATAATCTAATAAAATAGTTTTAATAAGATAAACGTTAATTATATGCAAAAATTATAAATAAATTCTTTTTATTTTTTCCTTTTTTCTTTTACTTTGATCTATAAAAAATTAAATTTAACGATGAAACTGACTAAAATTGAGATACATGAACTTTTATTTGCTTTAGCTAATTGACACTAACCTGCTCTAATTTAAGCCAATTAAATGCAACTATAGAAATCTTTTTAACTGGACTGATCATAAGTTGTGGTCAAGGTAAATTAGCATTGAAAAATCCTTAAGAATTTACTATATCAAGGTAATATGTAAATTTTAATTAGTAAAATCAAATTGAGATTTTAATATCTATGTTATGAAATATTGAAACACTTTTTGCAGACTTAAATTTAAGAAAATTAATATTAATTTTTCGAATATTACATAACTAAACAACAACAAAAATAATTAAATTTTGTAAATAAATGAGTTCAATACAAAAAAAGCGGGAAAACAAGATCTCAATGAATGTCTTGAAATAGGATCAATTGTTAAAAAACCAAAAAGAATAAAAATGTTCTTTTAATGATTGGTAATTAAAGAAATTTTACTTAACTCTAAGACTTAAAGATTTAGTCCACTGGTCAGAGTAAAAATTAACAACAAAAATTTTTTCTAAAATTACAGCTTACTATCCTTTTATTTTTACAGACCCCAGCTAGACCCTCCTATACCAAATAAACTACGGGTGGGGAAAGATCTATAAATGTTGAATTTTAATACTTGATTAGACCTCAAAAACAACATCCAATAACTTTGATCTCTCTTAGATTTCAAATGTATGATAAAATCTAAGTAAATTTTCATGAAAATTTTTTTGATTTTAGTTAAATTTTATTGGTCAAGCCTATAGATTATATTCTATAGAACTTGTTTTATTAAAATGATTTAAAATGTGGTAGGCATGCAAATTAAGTGAAAGGTCCCTGCCATTAATTTTATTTAATGTTGTTTAACTTAAATAGAACCCCTGAGGGGTCTTGTTGACTATATTACCTGTCTATGTTAGGTGTCAAAATTAAACTAAGCCAATATATATTAAAAATTCAAAAAGACTTTAAGTCTTAAGCTCGTTATTTTATTTTTTTATGTTGTTTTTGTTTTTTCTTTTTGTAAAAAAAACGAACATAATTAAATTTTAACTAGTATTTTGTGTAGATCCTTGTAAAGTTGAATAAGATATGCTTGCTGAACATTCACAAAATAATTTAAAGAAGCTTAAATAAATAAAACTTTTAAATATTTGTCAAAATTAAATTTTTCTACAGAGACTCCTTGATACTTTTATTTAATAAAATTTGATAGGAAAACAAATCTACCTACAAGTCTAAAATGATGCAGTATTTAATAAAAACTAGAAAAATCCATCCTAATTAAAGCCTAAATATCATGTTTCATGTCAACGAGATTTTCAGTGTTTTGCCTAGGTATAGTAGCTCAAAAAGTTCCAATGAGGGTTTCTACTGTCATATGCTCTTTCTGACAATATTGGAAAACTAAGTTCCCAAAATGGTTTCAACAATATGCCAAAAAAGAAGCTCAATTAAGAGTCCTTTTTTGAAAATTCTGTCTTCACATGATAAATGAAAAGAATGTCATCAACTATTACAATTTTACTTACATTGATCACGTTTAGCAAAATCTACAATTTTTTTTTGGATGTGGGCATACAGAAGACTCCAGGAGCGATGAATTATTTTTCAAAATGGATTTGCCTGACTTTTGTCTACATTAAAAGCTTTATTTGTATTTATACAAGAAATAATTCCATAAAATTATCAATTCTAAGAAAATTATTCCTGACATTTTAATTCTTTGAAGCAAACGAGAGCTAGAAATAAGGACAGTTATTGTATTATTGGGATTATTGGGATCAGTGCTATAGATATTTTTTGTGACTCTCTTTGTTAACTTTCATAGATATCTTAGCTTTTTACTTTAATTACTACTTAAATATTGCTTGCATGAAGAGGATTATGCCTCCTGAACTCCCTGAAGTTAGGATATATATTAGGAATATAAATTTATAAAATAAGGGAGCATTGAGCCATTTAAAAATAATTAAACCTGGCACAGATTTTTACCAATTTTAAAAAAGATTTCTCCATAGTCAAATTATAATACTTTTTTTTGGTTGCCATGAGTATTAAACATGTCAGGGAAAAAATATTTTAAACATAACTTCTATCCATAAAGATTTAATCCCTTTATAAACTTTTTGTCATAAACTCGATTGTTTCCTTTGCGAAAATGCTTCCAAGCCTTAGTTTGACTATATTGAGACTCGATTTGACTTCACAGAATGGTTTGTTGCAAGGAAAAAAATTTATTACGATCCTTCAGCTGAAGTGGATATTACACCTCATTTAGGGGAGAGCAAGAAGCTGTTGCTTATTACACATTTGGCTTAAGGCAAATAGCTAAAAATCATTATTACGATCCACAAATTGGCTCGCTACTAAACAGGAATTTTAAATTCTTTTTCAGCCTAGATATCAGTCAATATTGTTTACTTCTTTTATTCAAAGAATACGAAAAATGTTGATCTTTAGTTATTCAAAGGACATTTACTCAATTCTCTCCTTTTTTGATAAATTATATGGGTTAGTTACGTATATTGCGGAAGTCTTGTTGAACGGAAGTTATTTTATTTTTTACTATAAAAGGATATATAGAAAACGATATATATATAAGGTAATAGACTTAGACATAAGTGTACCTATTGGCAGTTTGACAGTTAATCAATCAGAAGTTGTTATATTTTTTTTAGTTGGCAAAAGTATGTAATTATTTTTATTTTTTTGTCAGTAATACTCATGTCACATAAAAGCCTTTCTAATATTAAATAAATTTGTGATTTGCAGGAAAAACTTAGCTTAACATTAATAACGATTGCACAAATTTTAAAATAAATTTTTTGGGTGGTGCCGTACTTGTAGAATGTAAAATATTTATTTATAACTGAAATTTTGTGAACTAATCTCAACACTTTTGTTCCTTTATCAAACACCAAAAATTTCCTAAAAAAACATTTTAAAATTTTGAACCATTTTTTGATGGCTATTAATACTGCTTTTGAAAAAACAAATAATACAAAGAAGTATATGAAATGATTAAAATAAAAAACAAAAACTTGACAAAAAACGCCAAAAAATCTTAGGAGCTTCGGATTATTCAACGTTTAAATAATTTAAAACTTAAAAATAGTTTTTATTCGTTATTTTGATAGACTAAAACTGCCAAAAATATCGAAAATCGCCATGAATTTAGTTAAATTAGAACTTTTTTAATGGATTTATAAAAATCTTGAAGATCCTTTTAATAGTTTCCATCATTATTTTCAATAAAATTTTAGACTTAAATTAGAAAAATAAGTAATAAATATTTCAAGAAATTTATCATTCAATATGAGAAAAAATTATTTTTCTTACTTTAATTCAATTTTTTTATGAAATGATATTTTTATTTGATCCTTAGTAATTATATTAATCCCTTAATTCTAACATTTATGTTATAGTAAAATTAAATAGCTCAACGCAAAATATTTCACAAATTTCTCGCCAAGTTCCACTACATTCGTGATTATAAGTGCAAGTGGATTGGGTGTCTTACAAAAATTTTTTTAATAACTCATCCACTCTTATTTAAGCAGTTTATAATTTTTTAATCCAAATTGTTGGTTATCCCAGAGTAGTTGAGAATTCAAGTCACAAAATTTTAGTGCATCCGTGTCTAAAATAGGCGAGAATTTGGTCCCAAGATTTGTCTGCTTTCATGGCTGGTATTAGTAACGGGCTAATTTTTCTATTAAATTTTTTTAATAAAAGCATTAAAGCAATTTGCGATTTTTTAACGATTAACAAATGAGGATATTGTTAAAAACAATGACCAGTTAGTCCTCCAATTTTTAAGATATTAAGTGATTTATTTCCATAGCGAGAAAAGGTGCATAATTAATATCACTTTATTGGATTTTATGGAAGCTTACAATAGTAATAAGCTCTATATGAATAAAATGAATGTCCATACAAGAGGACTTCAGTAATTCTAGAGAAATAATGGGAGTCGAAATAGACGAATAGATGTGTATATACAGAAAATGTATACTGTAAATTTTATTTGTATGAAAATATCAACTCGTTGTCACTATTACCGTTTATATTTTCGTCCTGGCTGTGTTCATCATCAGTATCACTATCCGAAATAGACATAACACGTTTTTTAGGAAGTAAATCACTTTCAGAACTATCATAATTATCACTTTCATTTTCATCTATTATATTTCTACTATTTTCCTTTTTAGGAAAGAATTAAGTCGCCAGGTGATACTATTTTCATGTATAGAACTGGGAATAGGTCAATTTTTGAGAAAGGTGTTCTCAACAAATTACGCAGTTTATGTTAGCATAACTTAAAGGCAAATAGCTCATCAGCAAGTACTTCGAAATCGGTCATAAACTTCTCTAGAACAAAATGCAAGGTGAATAAAAGCCTTTAAAAAAGACTTCGTACCATTATTTCTGTTTTTAAAATAATTTAAATTATCTAGGAAGTTAATTTGAAATGATTACATCAAAGTTTGGATAAAAATCATCAAAATCTTATTAGGTATAGATTTTTGCAATTTTTAAACAATTTTTAAATAAAAATTGTTCTTTGTAAATTTTATCTTAATTTTCAAAAAAGCAGCAAAAAACCTAAAATATCTAAAGATGTAATTATACTGATTAAATTGAAATAAAAACTTCAATATTTTCCTATTTTGATAATTTTACCAAAAAAAAAACCTAAACAATATGGCTTTACAATAATTAACATCAATAAATAATTCAAAAGCATTTGTGTTGATTATATTTACTATAGAATTAAATCCATAGTATAAATCATGGTCAAGTTGTATTCTATTTTTAATAAATCATAGAAACCAAAATAAACAAATCGAAAAGAGCTAAAAAAATATTTTACTACCTTGTGAATTATGGTGTTAAATGTTTTTTCTTAAATTAAAGTAATTAGCAAATAATTACTAACTTCAAATTGATTTAAGCACTTTTAAAGAACTCTAGTCCTCCAAAATTTCTTATTCTTATATGTATATTTAAATATTTGTTAGTATAAATCACGGAAGCAAAAATTTTTTTTTATATTTATTTATTAAAAAAACTGCTATTAACGCTTAGTTATTTGTCTATTTATGCCTCATTAAAAAAAACTTGTTATGTATAAAAAATTTATGATAACTCAAAAAACCTTCTCAAATATAAAAATATCCAACAAGATATCATGCTGATTTTTAATTTGTTCAATTTTTACAATATCAATGAGCTTTAAATAATTTTAAAAAATTTTAATAAAAAATAATTATAAAAAAATAAAGTATTATTGTCAATTTAAAATAAATAAAGGAAATTTTATACTGTTTCTTTTTTGCATGTTCTGCATCCAGTTAAATTGGAATGTAACAGACAAGTTAAAGGATGTTTTTTTGTTTTTTTTTATTAATATTTCAATCAATGATATAATATGATGTCAATTATGGTTGTGACTCTCTTCTTTTAACGACCTTTATGTACCATATTCGTGTCTTAAATGACCTTAAATTTAAAATCTGATAGCCTAATAGAATTATGTTAAAAAATTTATTAAATAATGATGAATTTATTTATGCAGTCTTAGATTTCTTAATAATACTTTAAAAATTTCAATTGAATGCTTTCGTAATATTTACGGAAGCAAGTTTCTTTTTTCTTTCATTTTTATTTCAAGCAGTTCAATGAAGCTGACATTGATTTGGGCTATAGAATAGGTTTGAAGGTTGATCAAATTCAAGGAATTCATTGATGCTTTTTAAAATAATTAAAATATATATCTTATCTGTTTTAGCTTTCTGTTTGCTATTTATGACATTACTGGTTAATGTTAAAAACTAGTAATATAACAAAAAAATTTTTAAAGTATATTCTTACTTATATTTCTCATTCATTCCAATTTAGTGAGATTGAGTTTTCTTTCTTCTGAAGATTTTCTCTCATATAAAACTAAAAATTAGTTTATTAAATATAATTAATGAATTAATATTTGAACCAACTGTATTAACATCAATTGTCATGCATTGCCAACCTAACAAAATTTATTTGAACTTGATTGGATGAATACAAAAAATTTTATTAACAATTGAAATAAATAAATTTCATATTCGATACAAAATGCCGCAATGACGATAACTTTGGTTGTTATTCCTTAATACTAGATTGCCGGAGCGAGTCAATTTGAAACATTTACAATTTTATTGCCATGTCACTTCGTTCCCCACACCATAGTTCAAATAATTCATATATCATATTGATTCATTGTTTCATAATTAAATATGCAACAAAAGTATGATGAGCTTTTAAAATCATGTCCTGAACTAGAAGCTCGTAAGATTTTGAAAAAAGACTGGACAGTAAGAAAATCGGAATTATAGAACTTTGTAACAATTTTATACGCTCGAAAGGCTTATGAGGTAAGAAATTCTCAGTCTTCGTATTTATGGGGACCTGCTTTCTTCTACCAAACAATGTGCAGAGATAAGTTCAGGGAAGTCTTTTAATTCATACGTTTCGTTAAGATAAATGAACGAATTGAAATATTTTGAATATTCAAAATAGACAGATTTGCCTTGATTTCAAAAGTATAGGAAAAATTTATTAAGAAAAGCTGGGGTAGGATGGCGCAAACATAACAGTAAATGAGCAACTTCCAACTAATGCCCGTAGCCCATTTAATCAACACATGACGACAAATTTAGCATTAAATTCTGTCTAGCTGCGGTCGTGAGAAGCAAGTATCTTCTAAATGGTTTTCCCTATTTGGACAAAAATGAAGCCAGTGAATGAAAGTGAGTTTATATTAAATCAGTGAGCCATTTTTACGAGCAAATAAAAGAAAATTACCTAAAATTGTAAAAGCCATGAAGGAAGACGTGACAAGGTCTTTTGTCGAGCTGAGCATTGATTCAGCCAAATCAGCACACATTTTATTTGGTAAGCATATTTTAATAATAGTAAAAATTGAAAAGGTTAAAATTGTATTAGGCATATCCAATAAAGGATGTCATAAGTAAAAAAACAAAAATTTCACTTGAAGTCAATAAAAGCCACTTAAATTTACTGAAAGCTGCTTATATCTTGGAATGAGGCCATTGTAGAAGTAAGGTTAAAATTATTTTTAAAAATTAAAATGATTTTTACACGACAACTACAAAAAAAAAACCCATTAAATTGACTTCATACTAAACAAACATAAAAATTGAAAAAAAGAAAAAACAATTAATCCTGATTAAATCTCTTAAACAGAAATATTAGTCCTATTATAAGATAATTAATAGTAATTAAAGTCCTATTAATTAAAATTAATTCAACAACAAATCAAGGCAATTGAATTAACACAAATTTTAACATAATTTTTTCTTATTATTCAATAGCTCAGTTGTAATTTCATTACACTTTATCCAAATAAGGTTTATCCTTATCTCATGCTTACTAAACTAAAAAAATTGATAAGATAAAACAAAACACAACAAGACTATTTTCTATTGTAATATCCCTTGAAGGTCTGACTAAAGACTGAAGGTAGTAGTTCAGTCTATTTTAATTAGAAACATATCTTCATTTATCAAATTATTTAATAATTTTGAATGGCATCATTTGTCATATAGAAAAATATGAACAACAACAACAACAATTAATAAAGTATGAAAAAATGAAAAATTATTATTTTTATGTTTTTCTATGCTGCCTTTTTTTAAATCACTGACATGACATGGCTTAAGCTACTCCCGCTGTTTCCTGCAATTTTAAGATCATTAATAAAGTCAACAAGTTATACTAAAAGTAACAGATATTTTTTATTTTTCAAAGTTTTCTTTTTCTTCTTGTTTTTTTGTTTATTACTCTAATGGTTTTTAAATGCATCCATAGTTTTTTTTGTTCTTAACCAAAAAAAAAAACTAAAAATTAATTCTATAACAAATGAAAGTAGTTAAACAGCCTCGTTCTTGACATCCTAAAAAAAACTTGTTAAACTATTTTAATTAGTAAAAATTTCAAAGTAAATCCTTGATTTCCTTGAACCATTTTAAAACGATGAACTTCTTAAGATTCCCTTTCACTGACAATATGTATTTTTTTGTTTGTTTAGTAATACAATAAAATAAAAAAAGTGTTGTTAAAAGATTTATATTGGTTACTATGGACTAGAATAGTTTTATTTTTAATTAGTTTCATTGATAATATAATATTGTTTCGCTTAGCTAGTAGTTAATAACGGATGTTATTAAATATAATGACTCTATTTATAAGCTTAATACGAACATTAATCCTATAGTAAATGCCTAAAAAATACTTGAAGAATTTATGTAATCTAAGACCTCGTTATACCCACACTTGAACACTGTACGACGACGACGATTGACTAATTATTTTACAATAAGTGGACAATAAATAATTGTGATTGTTGTATTCTAACTATGGTATATACCATGGTATATACTATTTCATTCTATACACATATTTGCATAAATTTAATGAAAAAGTAGAGCATAAGATCTTTTAAATCAATCGTTTCAATCCATAGATCTCAATTAGTAATTATCACATTTTTTAGTAACATTTTAAAATAAAATATTAAAAATTATTATTTTTCAGGCTCCATAATTTTGATTCTATAACTTGTTTATTATGGAAATTTTATTAAGATTAGCATTAAATGCATTAAGATTATTGGGATATTATGTGGTTATAATTGATTTTAATATTTTATATTTTGGACAAGTTTTTCTAAATATTTATTTTGAAAGTAGAAAATAGTTGAGTAAAATGAATTAAGTAGGAGTCTTTTGGTACTAAAAATTACAAAAATTAAGCATTTATTATGTGTTTTAAGTGATTATGTGAAAGCTTATTTTCACTTTAAGGGGTTAGGTGGGTTCAAAACTTCAAAAAACCTATTTTTTATTTGCTTATTTATTAATACAATATGTCTAAAATATTCTCCCATAATTTTAAAACGATCCGAGTAAAATTCTAAGAGATATGATCTTTGGAAGTTCCGCCCTTTAGTCCACGTGTTATTTGAATATGAAAGCATAATCGCTTTTTTCTCGAAACTCTATTTTTGAAATTGGTAGCCAAGATTTCTCAAAAAGTTATGAAACGATCTTCTTCCAATTTTGCACTCTTTTTCTATATAATATTTTCTAGTGCTTGAACGAAGGATTTTTTTTCTCTATTTTAAGTAATTTTTAAATTTTGCTTAAAAATGGGACTTTTGATTTTTAAGTTTTAATTTTTTATTACTAACAGGAAATTTTTGGTTTTTAAATTTCAGATGAATTTGTCATGAAATATCCTGACTACGAAAAAACAACTTTTTTTTAGAAGTCACAGGCAATGAATGAGTACAAATAAAATATGTATCTTTTATGTGGTAAATCGTTTTAATAAAATATTTCATTTGATATATGAAAAAAAAATCGTAAAAATGTACACGTTTTGAGTCGTTGAAACCCACCTAACCCCCTAAGGACTGTAAGTAATTTTTATGAATATTTTATCTGTTCTCAGTAATTTTTAGAAAAATAAAGTGCGGCCCTTTAGCTTACAAACTTTCTTTTAGAGTCCTTACTTATAAACAAGTAATATAAAAAGAAATTTTTTTAAATATATTCCTACATATATTTCTCATTCATTCCGTTCAGTGAGCTTGTTTTTTCTTTTTTCTGAATTCATAATTCTGAATTCATTTCATTCCTTTTTCTAAAGTTTTTCGCTCATATGAAACTAAAAGGTAGTATAAGTAATGATTAATATTTGAACTAATTATATTAACATCAATGGTCATCCACTGTCAACTCAACAAAATTTATTTGAACTTGATTGAATGAATAGAAAAGATTTTATTGACAATTGAAGATTTTTATGCAAGTTAATAGTAGGATTATAAAAAGAATATTTAAATAAAAACATATGATCCTTAGAAATAGTTCCTTAACTCGATTTTGGATTGAATTTTATATATTTAGTAATTTTTAATTTAGTAGCCTTTAGGTTAATTTTTAGACTTTAGTAGCCTATGTTATTGTAAGTGCTTATTAACTATCATTTTTTATGTTGGTAAGCAAAATTCCCATAAAAAATTTCTATTTAGAATTATTTATATCATTTTGAGGTAGTACGATGAAAATGACTAAGGTGCCTGGTTACTAGTTGAAGCGATCAATTAATTGATCACCTCTGCTATAAGTAATGTAAAGTTTTACCTGCTAACGTTATTATTAGAACAAGATCTACCAAAAATAATGAAAAAATGTGTAAAAGATATACCAATCGCTTTACTCAAGATTGTTTTCAAGAATAGTTCTACTTTAACTTACGATTAGATAATTGATTGGAAACATTGCCTATTTTAGACAGTCTTATATTACGGCCTTACTGACATTTAATATGATAGATCAACTTAATGCATAAATTCACACTTGGACTTTATACCTAAGCGGCCATATTATTGTGATTCAATCAGCTTTCTATAGACTTTACATGTTTTATTCTGATAAAGACAAAACTTAAAGATAAGTTAAAAGCTAAAAATTTTCTAAAGAATTCACAGAATAACAAGGACAAATAGAGCATCGACTGAATGAAATTTTTACTTAATCCTTAAGGAGACTACCCACTAATAGCAAATATTGTAACGAGAAGAAAATTTAGCATTAAGCCTGCAAAGTTTTCAATTTTTTTCACTAGGTATTCTAGGGATTTTATTCCGAAGGATATTACTGATGTTTCAAAATTTTTTTTTGTCTTGATATGAAACAAATATTTTACGTTTACCATTAATATATAATAGAACACTTTTTCATTTTAACAACGTGTACATAAACTTAGTAATTTTTCATAAACTTGGCGTACATTAAATTTTTCCATCAGAGAATCCATACGAAGGGGTTTTAGTATTTTCTAATTTATTTTTTGTATACAGAAAGTAAAAATTTGTTAAAAAAAACTTATCCTTTACCACATTACAAAAAAAGAAATTATACTGCAAATTTTCTACCATGAAAAGATAATAAGAAAATTCTTTGTCTCTATCCAAAAATTTTGAAAACAAAGTTATCGCTATGGGCAAAAATAAAAAAATAAAAACTTCCTTATTTACACAGCAAAACAACAACAAAAAAGAAACACAAACACAAATACATTCTTTCACAGAATTACATGGAATACAGAACATTAACAAGAAACTAATCGAGATTGTATGACGTTAATTTCTTTAATCCTTACTCGCTTGCGGTGAATTTTTACTTTGATTTTTCGTACTTTATAAGATTGTCAAATCTAGAGATATTTAATCTACTTTCAAATGAACAAAAGCTTTCTTGATGCACATGCGTGCATTAAAGAAATAAAATTCAAATCTTGAAGTCACAGTTTTCACAAATAATAATAAAAAATAAAAAAAGGAATGATAGCAGCAAAAAGAAAATATTTAGTACAATTACGAGGTACTAGATTACCTCGATCAAAAAGATCCCAGAATTTATTACAAAAATAAACAATATCAGTTAATTGCTACAAATCAATATTACCCCCTTTTCCGTCGACTTCAACAATCTTATGCCAACCCTGCCAAAACTCGATGTTAGATACTTCTATTAGGGCCATCTTTAATTTTACCTTTATTTCCTCTTGGCTGCTAGAAACTTGTTCTTCTCGGTGATTTTTTGATTCGATTGAACAGAAAGAAGTCACAGTGTACCAAACCAGGTGAATTCGATATTCATTGATTTTATATGTTCCACGAACGTAACGTTATTTTAAAATCTGTTTGCCTCTATTCGCAGCAATGTATAGACACATTTACAATATATTTAAAACTTTGTTCAAAATTTTTGATATAAAAGAAATATATTGTGAATGAAATATATTTCCTGAAAGAAATATGAAATGTGTTTTTTTCGTATACGTCATATTTGCATTATTTTCGGAAAATTTTCTTTGCATACATATAAACCATTTTATATTTAAATAATTTAATTTATTTCATATATTATACTCTAAGCTTATTTTAGTGTCCATTACTTTTGATTTCTTATAAATTAAATTAGAAAAGAGGTCTGAACAAACAAAAAAACAAACATCTTTATGTAATAATCATGTAAGCTCTTATATAAAATTTGATTGTAATTTCAAAATTAATTTTAGTATAAATCCAAATACTTAAGAAAAATTATTTGAAAATGTGAACATCAAAGTAATCTTAGTTGGACAAAGTTGTCCAAAAATATGAAAGCTACACTTCAAAAATTAACCAAATAAAATATTTCAGCCGTATAAGTAAAACAAATACAAAAAAACATAACAAACAAACAGAACTTGTCCACATTTTCAAAATGCTTCAGGCTAAAACCTCTACCTTTTAGTATAAGAAAAAACAAACAAATATTCAATGAAAACAAAAACAAACAAATTTTATTTTCTATTAAAGAAACATATTGTTGTAAGCTTGAAATAAACCAATATAAAAATCCAAGTCAATTGTTTCTAGGCCCTTTTCATTTTAAATTAAAAAAAAACCAAACACACAAAATCATTTTCCATCCAAAATTACATTTACAAATCCGACCATGATAGACAATAGTTTTTCATGAATGTAATAAAAAAAAATTATATTTTATCTATAGCTACCTATAACCACCTTAAATTAATTTGATTTAATTTATCATTGAATGGATCAGTAGTAGAGAATGCCTACTAGGGATAATCCTAAACATTAAAATTATTAATTCAAAACATGAGAGAGCTTTCTGTTATTTCATAATTTTTTAAAGAATAATTTCAAAAGGAATATAACACCTGGAAAATGTTATAACAATATTATTTTTGATTTTTTTTTTTTTTACTAGAAACCGTTATGTTGGCTGTATTATGAAATAAAGCTTAAGCTTTAGCTGCAGTTTAAAGTATTTATTTATCTCATTATAGATAAAAATGTTAATTTTACATATATTCAATTGTATTAAATTTTATATCTGTCATCTATCAAAGGATTTTGGTGTCATCTATATAACTATAAAGTAATTTTATTTTCTGGTATTGTTGTTTAGAAAAATAATTATTTTTAATTTATATAAATTTTAATTTGTTTAAAAAAATTAATGCTAAATTATTAGCAATTCGAATGTTTATGTTTATTAGTCATTTGGTAGCTGAAGATTAATGAAAAAGCTGCACTTTTATTAACTGTTCCTCTAAGGACAGCTGACAGATGTGGACCAGAGAAAATCCTATAAAATGTAAGCCTTTCTTTTAAAAGTATGTGGAATTGAAAAATAGATTGAAATTGAAAACACCAAAACGTTTAAGAGAAAATTACACTAAAAACGTCAACAGTCTAATAGTGCGTTTAAAGTGGCCAAATAAAGTTTTATACTGCGTCCTAGTACATTTAGATCAATATACATTTTATCTCTCAAAAATTTGTTTATTTTTGTTGTTGTAAAAAAATGTTTTACGTCATATTCACAATCAAACTTTGCTTAAATTCTACAATTAATCACAACCAAATAATTCTTGAGATAAGAGAAACTGAAAAATTACTCAAAATTTCCCCTCCGTGTTGCCATGAGATGTCTATTACATCAAGCAATGAATTAGAAAAGCAAACTTGATTTAAATTAGTTTATTTGAGAAATACACTAGATATTTCCCACACAAATTCTAAAATGGTAGTACATTTCTCTAGTTTTGGCCACTATAAACGCACTATAAGACAGATTGAAGCGCCTGGTGATGTAACAAACTAAATACATAATTAATTCTGTATAAATGTTCTGTATAAATGTTGAGTAAAGAAAAATAATTCAAATTTTCAAAAAAATAAATATACTCTACTAAGATAAAAATTCTGGACTTTAAGAGCTTTTAAGCCATTGATTGGAAAATTAGAAAGGAAGCCATTGGGGAAAATTACATTAAAATTACATTAAGGTCGATCAATGACATGTAACATAAGGGGAAATTTCGAAGATTCCTTTGTAACTGTTAATCTTGTAGCTTCTTATCAATATAATTGGAAAACATTTATTTTATTCCCTCATCGGGACCGCCAAGACTTTGTCGAATTGGTTCTTGTGTATACGACCATATACACAACGACTTTTTATTTGTAAAGCTATATGGGCTAAGTGAAACCAATTGTTGTGTTGTGTTTTTATCTTTTTTATAATATTTATTATCATTATAAATCAAAAATATGGACATGCTTGTGAAAAAACTACAAAACAAAACATCAATTATTCGGAGAAGAATGACAAATCACGAAAATAAAGTAGTTTTCTTGTTTTTTCATTATGTGGCACATTTTGAGCATATATCAAAGTGATGTTCAGTACAAACAAACTTCGCACATTTTCCACTACGTGTTGCATATGTATTTTTATTTTTTTTGTATGTACAAATAGGGCAACGGCCTCTTTTCCTAGTTGGTGTCAAATGTCGAAGTGGTCGACTTGCATCGCAAATAGCAGCTGTATCACTTGTTCTTGGTCGCGATTTTCGTTCTATGATGTATGGATCAACGAGAGCCATTCCAAACTGCTCAATAAAAAGTCGACGACGAATATTTATATTGGTTTTCTGAGCATTCCACTCAGGAAATTGTGCAACAAATAAAATAAATCCATCCAATGCACTGATATCAATCAGATTACAAAATAATGCCATTGGCCATCGATTTATTTTACGTTTGTTTGTGTATGTGGCTACCATTTGTTCCATTGTATCAACACCATTCTTGGTTTTGTTATAATCTACAATGATGTTCGGTATCTTCTTATAGTCTTGATTTATATTGACTCTATTGTGGAAAGTGCTCAATAATGTAACGAATCGGTAACGACGAGTAACATATGATATCATAACAGCTTGTAATTTGTGCTCATACATAGTTTCAGTAAAAAACACTGGTTTTCGACGCATATCAGTCAATATTGGCGGAATTTCATTTCTATGTTTCCATGTTTTCTTCTCCACTATCTTCAACATCATTAATTTCTTCAGTTTCATAATCCGATCGTTGTTTTCATTTTCACTGTCTTGACTAAAATCACTATCCGAACTATTTTCAATATCATACTCGTCGTTTTTTCGATTTTCACGCAAAACTTAACCCATTTTTACAAAAAAACAAGCGAAAAATAATAAAAAAAACACATACAAGAAGTAATTTATTTACAGGAAGGGAGACATTTATATTGCTCTATCTGCATAAAGGTGGGTATAGACTACAACTAAAAGTGGACAACTTTTGCTTCCTTCTCCATATAAAAACCTGTTTTCTGGGACTTTTCGCGTAGATATTAAACATGTTTGATATTTTTCAGATTTTTACATGCTCTGCACTGATACACTCAAAGAAAAATTCATTTTTCAATTTTTCTTCGAGTTGTGCACATCGGTTCTTGCCATGTGACATTTTAAGAGATGGGGTTACAAGGCTCGTGGGTTTGTACTGTAAAGTTTTTTTTTCAGGTTAAATGATAAGCAAATTTAGTTTTATTTTTTCTAATGGATTAAGTTAGTATGCAAGTAATTATTCAATTATTTAATTAAATAAATAAAAAATTATTACATGATAATATTGAAGAAGATACACATAAAAATATATTCAAAGAAAATAATAATTTGGGAAGCTTAATTCATGAAACAATTATATCTAATATTAAGTTTAACCAATAATATTTAGGAAAATAAAAGGAATTCTGACGACTAAAAATTACACAAAAAATATCTATATAATAGTATAAATATACAATATTATAGAACCTATATTTCTTTAAATTAAATATATAATTGTATATGATTTTTTTATAGTAAAAGGCTGGAAAATTGAGAAAAGTTATGAAGTTATAAAAGAAACATAAATAAATCAAATTTAAATAAAATAAATTACATTTAAATATAAATAATAACACATAAGTTAAAATGAAATAAGTAAAAATAATATTTAAAAACAAAAATAACAGGAAATATATATTTATTTAATAAAGTATATTCAAAAAGTGTCTACAACTTGGAAATTAATTTTTATAATAATTATAAAATAATAATATTACTTCTTTTTATAGAACTTTTTTGTTGATCATTATCAAGTATTGCGGAAATAGAATTATCTTTTTGTATGTTATCCTACCTACAAAAATTGTGAAATATTTATATTTGACATAGTTGAATTTAAATCAATTGAAAATATTTTATTTTGAAGTTCCTTTCTTCAAATTATGCATTTGAAATCCTTTTATTTTCCTAAATATTATTGGTTAAACTTAATATTAGATGTAATTGTTTCATTTATCGGTAATGAATTAAGCTGCTTAATATTTATTTTCTTTGAATATATTTTTATGTGTATCTTCTTCAATATTATCATGTAATAATTTTTTATTTATTTAATTAAATAATTGAATAATTACTTGCATACTAACTTAATCCATTAAAAAAAATAAAACTAAATTTGCTTATCATTTAACCTGAAAAAAAAACTTTGCAGTAGAAGCCCACACATAGTGCAATCCCACTTTTTGATATATCATATGGCAGAGACCGATGTGCACTACTCGAAGAAAAATTGAAAAATAAATTTATCTTTGAGTGTATTAGTGCAGCGCATGTAAAAATCTGAAAAATATCAAACATGTTTAATATCTACGCGAAAAGTCCCAGAAAACAGGTTTTTATATGGAGAAGGAAGCAAAAGTTGTCCACTTTTAGTTGTAGTCTATAGCCACCTTAAAATGTTACCAGGAAACGTGTTTACTTGTGTGGATGATCCAAAAAACCGGTTTGTTACGGGAAACTTGTTTCCTCGTGTGAAAACACCCAATAAGAAGAAAAAGAGCACCAAACATATACATATGTATGTAAGTGTATGCATATGTACATGTATGCATATGTGACATTGTATACGATCGTATACACAAGAACCGATTCGGAACTATTTCTACTCAGGCAATACTACGCATGCGCGACATCTGTTAATATTGAATTCTGTGTTTTTGTGGAAAATATTACAAAATTCCAGCACATTCTATCGACTGGTTTTCGTTAAATTTAATTTTAAATTCAAAAATTGTATACGGTCGTATACAAAGAACCGATGGGGCCCATTTGCTTTATAAGTACATATATGCACGCATTTCACTTGTTGTTACGCACTTTTCACCAAAGCGCATATTATACCCGTGCATATTGGACTTGCAGACAGTGAAAATAGTTTCAGGGTAAAATTACACAAAAAACTAAAAAAAAAAATAAGTAGCTTGATTAAAAACAATTACTAAATTCATTTATATTATTTTTTAATAAATTATTTTATTTGTGAAAATATAAATTGTTCATATTTTAGTGACATTTTTAAATTTATTATACTAAAATATTTGTATCCAATAAGTTAAACCAAAATTGTGTATTTATAATTGTAAGAAAATGTGAATATATGACAAGGTAAAGAGGAATATGTCAGGATATTTCACTCTAATTGGACAAGTGAATTATAATACTTATAATTCATGTCCAAAAGAAATGAACTTTTGCTTAAATAAATTTAAAATGCTCCAAAAAAAAAAAGAAACAGGTGCAAGTAATTAAAAATAACATTATTTCATTGATATACCGCAAAATTCGAACATGTCAACAGTTTTGTCGTTACATATACCACCACCATACAAAAATTTATGGTAACAGCTAAACTACATGTATTAATTATTGCAAAGAATTTGTTAAGGATATTAACAAAAGAAACCCCAAAAAAAGCTATAGACTTATTAGTAATTTATTCTGATAAATAGATTTTGTTCGTGTGATACTTTTCATAGAATTGTTTATCGTATAAACACTAAAAAAAAAAAATGTGGACAAGAGTTGTCTGTCAATCACGTCTATATAGTTAGTGTAATTTGTCATTTAAAGTCGAAAGCATATCAACAAGAGTCATTCAATGGGATCTGTATAGTATCCAAAATGGCGAAAGTTGTTTGAGATAACTGCATATCTGGACAACAGAAAGTCGTCACTTTTACTTTAAAACTTCTCATGCTTCAGCTAATTTGGTTTTAAGACAACAAAAAAAGCCCCTAAAAAAACGAGTCGTGATAAGAAAAATGGTTTTTTCTTCACAAAATCAATGCACATAACACGATGCTAATAAATTAGTACCAAACAATTTTTGTGTAACGTTTTAATGGTTGTTCTTATTGTAGGTAAGAAATTACGGAAATTAGTCGAAATTTATTTACTTATGAAGAAATATTTCAGAAGATTTTTTATTTTTGTTTTGTTTTTGTAATTATTTAATATAAAAAATAATAATTCTTCTTTGTTCATGCTAGGAAACAAGGATACAAACAATAAAAACCTATTGAACTTAATTTTAACCATCAGAGCAAAAAAGTTAACATCTCTGTGTATGTAATTAAATTGTTTATTGAAAAAATCTGAGAAGATGAGAATTGTGTGTATTTTAATTGTATGTAATTTGCTCCAGTTTAAAAGTTCCTGGGTGGATACATGAATACTTTTATCTTGTAAAATATCACCATAAAGCTACTTTTTCCACTTTATTCTCTAAAAGTTACCATAAATTTAATGAAAATTATTTAGATGTATACTAGGTAAAGTTTTAATTTTTAGTAAACTTTGGAGAGCTAGAACCTAGAAAAGTGAGTAAAAGGCAAAATTTAATATTTAAAATATGTGTATGTGTATGTGCTTTAGAAACGAATTTTATGTAGTTTGCAAAAATATTTACTCCACCAATCTTCTACTATTGGTGTCAATAAATTACAGAAACTATAAAAGAATTAAATTTTCTCTAAAATATGACAATGGCGTATACATATTTAAAGCGATCATAAATGTATCATTCAATATTTTAAATAAATTTGCAGAAAAGTAAAAAGAATATTTTACATTTTTGCTCAACAAATAAATCCTGAATACAAATCAATTGTCAGTTGGGTAAAGATTAATTGATAAAAGTTAATAAAGTGATCAAAAATGCAAAACATTGACAGCTAGCAATGTTATTTTTTTTTTGGCATTTCATAGGCCTGGCCTATAGTATTCTGATTATTGACTACCTTGAGAGTTGAAAAATTATCCCCAGCACTTGTTACATTCCATTTTTAGTTCATAAAAAAATGGTCTTATATGAAAATGTTTTTTTTAACCAATGTCACAAACTCTTTAAAACTATAAGTGAATTGCAGAAAATTAAAAGACGCTTCAGGATACAAAAAATTTTAAGAAATCATCACTAAAACTAAACACTAAATTAGATCCAAAAATAAAATATTTTACGCGATCAGTATAGAAAAATTAGAGAAGCATTAAAATAAATATATTTAAATTGAAGGAGTCGTTGTTAATGAATAAAATTAAATTTTACCAAAATAACTGTATCTTTAGGTGTCAAAGGTGATATTTTTTATCCCTTTTAGCTCAGTGGTAAAAGATATATTGTAACCTGGCAATTAGATAAAAATAAACCTTTTACGTCTAAAATTTATAATATCTGAAACATCCGTACTCCTTAAAACATATTTAGATACCTTTTACTAGTGGTATGATAAGACTTTAAGACAATGGTGGTGTAAGTAGGATTAATATCAGATAGAATCAGGAGGGTTCATCCTCCCCTTAGCTAAGAATATTTTAATCGTAAAGATGACAAAGGAAAAAAGGTAAGAGCTTTAAGAAATATGAAAATTAATTTATATCCTCCCCCCAATCACAAAAAGCTTTCTACACCACTGTCTTAAAAAATAAAACAGAGGTATTAATGTTTGGAGAAAATAAATTCGAAGAAAACTGAACTAATTGCATATCAGTTTCTCTATTAAGTCTTTTATTTGAATTGTAGAAAGAAAAAAACACCTTGCGGTGTGATCAAACCTTTAAAATTGTTTTTCTTTTCTAAAATTATCTATTTACTAAGTTCCACTAAGAACAATTTATGTTGCATTCAAAACTACTACACATGCAACATATTATAAACATATTTTTAAGGAGATACTCTGGTTTAGACGCCCCAATTTAAGGTGCTTTTTCGGACGCCATAAAAAAAACATTACCACCTATTTTTTGCTTGTTATTTCCCAATAATTTGGGAGTATAAAATATTAATAATATTTTTAAAAATGCAGCCCGGCAAAGTGGAGGCCCCCGAAATGCTGGCGTGTCCTAGTGTGCACGAATGCAAGACGGACTGCAGTAATCCGAAAAAAGAAGAAACATGTAATTATAGCACTACAAGGAGTTTTTTTTTTAAATTTAAATTTTTCACAATATGGCGACAGTTTAAAAAATAAGTTATGTTTTTTCCTTGTTTTTTCGCCTTTCAGAATTTTTTAAACATGAAAAAAAGTGAATCGGTTAAGTAATGCTTGAGATATCAGACACTTGAGACAACTTTATGAAAAAAGTAGTATCGAGAAAAACGTGCTTAAAGTTTTAAAGGCTGAACTGAGCTAAGCACTAAATACATCAGAGAATTATTCAAATTTCAAAAAATCCTCTTGGGAACATTTTTTTAAAGGGAAAAAATGGAGAAAAAATAATCGATTTTTTCGAATTTCTAAACTAGAATACCCCCTTAAAAAGTAAATAAGATCCTTAGCTTACTAGTTTTTTTATTATTGCTTTTATCTTTTATCTTATGACAGTAGAAATCATAGTAGAAAGCAATCGATACTCTCTAAATTCATTGAATTTTATTGTTAAACATTAAATGCCACAATTCAAACATTTAAATATTACAAAGTATCTATGAAAAAACCACAATAACAACTAAAAAAATCATCAGTTCCTGTTTAACTAGGAACTTACACCACACCTGCTGTTGCGTGCTGCTATGTAAATTGAAAATATCATTAGTAACTAATAAAATTTATTTCTAATGTTAAATCAAGCATCAAAATTTTAATTTTTCTTGTTTGCTTAGATCATATCAGGAAGGAAGTCATAATTTTGTCTTGCAGACATAATTATCAAAAATACAAAAAAAAACGAAGTATATATCATATAAAAATTAGCTAAAGAACGTCTAATTATAATCTCGATTACGATAAATTAGCACAAATCAATTAATGCCATTGAGTAATTAAATAGGTGAGATGACAACTACTTTTCACCTAAATTGAATTTCTATGTCTACTGATTATCAGCTAAATGGAGAATATATTGCTATAGTGTACTCCTTTTTTTTTGAATTAAATAAATCAATTAAATAAATAGATAAAGGTTAAATTAAATTATAAGTTAAAGTTATTACTAAAATAATATTTGAGGTAATTTTATTTTTGCAAGCAAATAGAGTAATGACAGTATCAGTAATTACTCTAGAGAAGATAATTTTAATGGGACTTTAGTTTACCTGACAGGTATATAATTTTAATAGAGGAAATATTGCATAGACGAAAATAGAGAAGAAAAAAACTGCGGATTTCTAGAAGGTAAAAAACCAAAACAAGTTATTTTACTTATGGCTATTTTTTATAGAAAGTTGGGGTTTGAGTTATATACGCTGGGGTCAAGTATTTACATGTATTTCTTCCTTTGTTAAAAAAAAATTTAATTTTCTTGATTTTGCCTATGGCTAGGACAAATATGATGAAATTTAGCCTTAAAATTGTTTTTTTTTGTTAAAATTTAATTGGCCCAAGGTTAATATAGGAATCAAAATGATCACTTTTAATTAAATATTTTATTATCATTCATTTTAACATCTTTATTGTAGAAAAATTGAATTAAATTATTTCTTTTTTTGTTCTGATTTTCTGCCTATAAAGAAGGTTTTGAAGAGTGGATCTAAATGCTGTCAGAGTTTTGAAAAGTCAAACATTTTAAATTTTACTAAAAACTATTTTTTAAATATTTTACTGAGCCTTGAAGAATTTTTTTAAGATGACAAAGTATCTAAATATAATTTAACTAGATATCAGATCGTTGAACTATTTCCAGTTCTGACACATAGGTGGCAGCACTATTGATAAATTCATTCAATTTTTAAGAAGTTACAGAAATCAAGCACATGATGAATTAGCCCATAATCAGCATCCTTTGCTCTATAAGTGTACTCGAACAATATCATTCCAAATCATTTTTCATGTACAAGACTCTTGATAAGGAAAAGAATTTGGACAAAACTTTCCTGAAAATATTGATATAGTTCATCACGTGACATGGTCCTTATCATTAACATCTCTATAAAAGAAGAAAATTAATAATTCTAAACCACAAGATAGAGGAAATATCTGCTCTCTTGTGGTTTAATTGTAGAGAAGTGACATCAAGAGGAGCAAGATATCTTTTCATTCGCCACATGGGAAATGGAGTTAAAAAACAAATATTTATTAATTTTGTTTGTTTTTAGTTTTTTAGTCTTTGCCATAGAGTAAAAGACTAGAAAACGATAATGTCAAATAGATAATATTACTTGGATTTGACATCGATTTTCCTTATCTTATTAAAGAAATCGCATTGCCAAAATATCTAAATTCAGGTTTACTACAGAAAATCACTTTTGGTAAAGATTTCCTGAATAGAAACTAAATCTAAATAAGTCGAAAAATACCGCTTCAAAATTACATAATTTTAAATGTAAAATACTTGATAAAATTGGACATGGATACTTTGTGACTGTATATCTCTTTTAAGTTGATAAGGAATTCAACAATTTTTTAATTGTAAATTGAAGCTAGATACGTAACCCTTCATTGGCACTTTTATCTTTTGAATCAACTGAAAAAAAAGTATAGAACTTATAATTATAGCACTCAAAGTTAAGCAGAATATTTTTAGATGATTTTTAAAATTGGTAAAACCTTTTTGAATAAATGAAAGTGAACCACACAAAAATGATACTTTTGCATTAATTAATTAAATATTAAAAATTAATAAACAGTACTTCTCTTTAATTAAGGATCGAAAGCTTACACCGAATTATTTTGGAAGTCGGACGCAATATTGTCCTCAAAGTAAGATAAAAAAAAACCCTCGAAAAAAACAATAGAAACACAACGACTTTCCTAAATATCAACCTTCACCTTAACTGATCACCTTTAAATACAAAAAGTTTTAATTTTTCCGTTCACTTTTTATGCTTAAATTAGTTTAAGAGGAATTTTTATAATTTCAAAATTTTGACAAATTTTAATAGTCTACTAAAAAAATGCCAAATCAAACGGAAGTATTGAGTACTTTTTTGAAATTTCAAAATGAATTTGAATATTAGAAAAATATGAAGGATATCTCTTTGGAACTAATTAAAATGACTTTTTGTTATTTTTCTGCATATACGAAAATTTAAATATTTTGCAATAATTTAATAAGATTTAATGTTGGAAGACATTTTCTAAACCATTAACAAAATTAGTAATAAAATTTTGATTTAAAAATTTTTCTTAATAATAAAAGAAATCTGAAAAACTATTTTATAAAAGAAGAAAGACTAAATAGCAAAAATTTTATGAGCATAAAATTTTATATTAAAAAACCAGGAAAATATAAAATAAAAACAGAAATTAAATTCAAAATGATTTATTGATTGTACTGAAATATTAATAATTAATAATTTAAATTAAATTTGATGTGAATTTAGTTTATGACAAGTATTTTATTGCAAATAAATCAAATTTTAACTAGAAATTTTATTTTAAAAAACAGGGTTAAATTTATTAAGATGAAATCCTGAGTTTTGCATGAATTTGACCTTTTCGTCATTTTTTCTTTCTTTTATAAAATGAAAGCAAAATTTATTTTTTATTTTACTACATAAAGTTTTGATTATTATTTTTTCATGATTTCTAAAATACTTTGACATATTCGAGATAGCACATACTTTAGCGGAAGCAGGAATCTTTATTTTTACATAGTTTTTTTGTACAAATGATGCACAACTAGTATTTTTAGTTTGAAATTGTTTTGCACACAGACTAGAGCTTAGTTAAATAGACAAGGAATCTAATTTTTTAAGTTTAGTGTAGAAAAATCGAGCCGAATTATTTCTTGTTTTTTTTGTTCCGATTTTCTATCAATGAAGAAGGCATTGATAAGAAGGATGTAAGGGCTGTTAGGCCAAGCATTTTACTAGTCATTAAAAAGTTTGTTTAGGCTGACAAAGTATGTAATTATATTTTAACTATATAGATAACACATCACTAAGTCCTAGGTCTGACACCCAGATGGCAGCACTATTGTTAAATTTGGTCAATTTTTAAAAAGTAACAAAGCAAGAATTGGATCCAGCAGAATGATACTTTGGCTCATATCCCAAAGTATATCGAAATTTTTGGTCAAACGACTTTAATACTCAGCTATAAACCAAATTTTTTGGCTTATTGCCAGTACAATCCAAAGAAATTTATTCTTATACAAGACGGAGAATCTTTATGAAGCAAGACGAAGTTCCTGGTATTTTAATTATAATCATGGTTTATTTGTTTCTTTCAATTTGTCAAATTATTGAATGTCAAACATCACGCTCGTAGAGAGCTTTTTGTATAGCGGGAGATATGATTTTTGTTAACTTTTTTAGGCAGCTTAGCTTTTTCTCCTTGATTACTACTCAAATATTGCCAGTCAAAAAAGAAGATTGATCTTCCTGATCTGAAAGACTGGATTTCAAAGAATTGAACACTGTTGTCTTTTTGACTAGCCTGTTATACGATCCATCTTAAATAGTTTGCACTAAATATTCTAAGAACTTGAAATTAAATCCACTTTTAAACAAATCCAGTATTAAATTTGCATTTTTTAGCTAACTTTGTTAACGTTAAAATCAACCGAATAACTTCTAGCGATAATTATAATTTATTCAGTTGCCATTTAAATAATTTACTATTTTTTTCTTTTACAATTCAAGGTAAAATAGTAACCGAATATTATAAAACATAAATATCTAGCATTGTAGACTTTTGAAGTTCCACAAGGATGGAACCCCACAATTACTATTATAAACACTTGCGATATTTATTTTAAGGAACTAAATTTTTAAAAATCAAAAAGGTAGTTTACCATACTTATTCTTTTTTCAAATAAATTTTGCTTAAATGAATCAACTTAAATAAGCCGAAAATTTATTTTTTAATTATAATTTACCTGTTTATAAGCTTTTTGTATTCAAATGTTAAGTTTAAACGATTATTCTAGTTGTAGCTAACAATTTTTCTTACCTGAAAAAGAAAAATCATATTTAAATTATATTAAATTATAATTCTTAAGACTATAAAAACTAAATATAGCAAAAAATTTACTTAAAACCATATTTTAAATAAAATAACTAAAGAGATTAAATTTCTGTAGTTAAATCAGAAACAAAAAGGATGTCCTGATGCTTCTAACTCAAATATTGTATATTTAATCATTATTTTCTTCATATCAGTCTACAGTAAATAAAAACTAGAAAATTATGTAACTCCATTTGGTTCTTTTTTGGATTTCTCAGCTGGTGACAAACATACAAAAAGGAGTCTAATGACGAAAAATGGTACATAATAAAAGCCTTATTGAATGCAAAACCAGCCTTTGATTACGTCACAGTTGTCTGAAGATCTAGAACTAATATTGTATTAAAAAATTTTAATGCCAGAATGTGTTTGGCATCTATTTCAAGCATAGGGTAAAAATGAAGCAATACCGCTACGTTTATTAGAAATTTAGCAAAAAAAAAATGAATTCCTTGATATATTTATTAATATTATAAGATAATTGAATAATTTAAATTTTATTGTAGAAAAAGGATGATATTTTCCCGAGCAATTCATCATTTGAGTAATGAATAAACTTTTACTTTTTTTATTGATTCAAAAAATTCAATTAAAAATATTATATTTATACATGAATAAGCTAACAAAGTTAATAATATTTCCAAATATAATATATTAGTGCTTAGGCTGATAATTTTGAAAATATCTTAAATTAAAAATAATTCACCAAGTAAGCAAGATTGGTGGCTATTAAATTACATAAAACTATAAAATATCCAATTTTTCCCATTAAATACTATTAAAAACTTTAGGGCAAATAATTTTAGTGTAATTACTTTAAAAATATTATGCAATTGACTGATTTCTAATTTAAAATGAAACAATTAGACTAATTTAAGTCATAATGTATAGAATGAGGTAAGAAAAAAACATGTACCACATTTACTTCTTGTCTCATTTAGTAATCCTAAAAAGAAAACTAGTTTCAACTATAAAACTTGTATAGAATTTATTGCTTTGTTTGTAAAAATTCATTCCCAAGTCTTCAAAGGGAGATTTTTATATATATTTATTATATCTAACTGTTAAGGTGTATACGGATACCTCTTAGATCATTGATTTCCGTCAAACTAGATCTATTATCGCTAAATACTAGAGCATATTGCGTAGATTATGTAATAAAACCCCAGTTATGGTCTCAATTTATATTGTACTCATTTAATTTTGCAATAACTTTTGCTACCATTAGTTAGTTTTCTGGTTTTTTTTTTGGTTTTTAAAATAAGCACAGATATGACAACCAAGACAGTTGTAAAATTTTTAAAAATAGTGAAAGCTATCAAAATTCCTTTGGTTTTCATATTTATGTTTATTTCTATTTTCTTTTTGATCCAACTATTATTATTATTAATAGTTTTCATTAATCTTTTTATTTTTACGCCTTTGTAAACGACGTTATTCGATATTTTTTGTAACTGATACAATCTGAGGAAAAATTATAAAAATTGGATTAAATTACTAATGTTTGAGCTTTAACATAAAATATAAAAGAAGGCAGTCTAGGATTAAATTATTATTTAATTTTATTGAATTATCCTAAAAAATTTATTCAGTTCGATATGATTTGATATGATTATGTTTAAACTCTGTAGCTGAAGTGCGAGCTTATTAAAAAGTAAAGACCAATTTTCTTAGAAATTTTAAAATTTAATTTTTAGAAACAGCCTTTTCTTGACTGGCGTTATAAAGACACTTGTTGCCTCCCATACAAAAAAATCTTTTCTTGACTGGCAAAGTGTGTATATGGCGCCATCTTAAAATATATTGTTGGAATGTCAAATTAAATGTCAGTGCTGAAATACGGTTTTAAAAGTGTTTTAACTCATAAATTAAAGAAAATAAAGTAAAAAATTAAGAGTTTTTAAATCATTTTGGAAAATTTTTTATAGATAAAGTAAAAAGTTAGACCAGAATTTCAATACGGAACTTTAACTTGCTTTTGTTGCACAACCTTAAAATTCACAATAGATGGCAATTTTCTCTTTATACACGCTTTGAAAAGCTGTACTTTATACACATTCCCAAAAGCTAATATACACAGTTCTTCATACAAAAGTGTCTTTCCATGTATTAAAAAAATACGTCCGGCAGCAGGTACCGCACAAGCAAGTTCTCTTGAGAAAAAGTTTTTTTTTAATGTTCCGATACCTCGAATATTAACCGAAATTTCAAAACATATTGACATATTCCTGAATTTTTATTAAAACTCTCACTGGATAATTACGGTTAAATGTGTATCTATTCACCATCTGCCCCTCAATACTTAAAATTAAGCTCAAACGCATACACACACTGACATACTCGTACATCACTCTAAAATTGACTGCAAATGATGCTCCAGGTCTTGAAAAGTAAAGAAATTACAGCTTAAAACTAAAATTCATCCAATTTGAAGAATTTTTACAAAAAAAAAAAACTACGTCATATTTGGTCCGCCATCTTGAATTTTAAAAAACTCATAAAAGATTCAAAATCAGCACTTTCGAACACCCCCGTGGTTAGAATATGATGGTTACATAAAAATTTTTGTTCCATGCTTGAGAATTTTAGTTTTTTATTCATAAAAAACGAACCGCTGGACCGACTTCGCTCAAACTCCTTTCAGATCTAAGTCATGATGTGGCCTATCGATTGATATATTAAAAACGTAATTTTGTCCAGTAGTTTTTGAGAAAACGAATCTCATGAAAAAGCTCACATAGACACCACTCTAAAAATAATTGCAAATGATTCTCCAAATCTTGAAACGTAAAGAAAATACAAAATTATTGATTTCGATTTTCGGACCTAATATAATAACTTCCGAAGAGAAGTTAATAATGTTTATAACCGTGTGTCAAGAAAGGGTATCATTGGGTTTATTATTCTTAACTAAGTTTGGCAGTCATATAATACTGAAATATTTTATAAAAACAAATCTCAGTTTATTTTGTCAAATTAAATTAATTTTCTAAAAACAATTCATAAGTTTGTTTAAATTTTTCAACAACTAACAATATTAAAACTTTTATGAAATAAATATCGTTAATATAATATATAGAAGGAAGAACATCTTTTAATCATTGGAATGTATGATTTTATCTTATACAACATATGCAGGCAATTTAAACACTCCCACGCAGTTATGTCACTTAGATCTTAATCTTATTTTCAAGGTATTAACAGCAAAAATTACGGAAGCAATTTATCTAGAAAATATTATTTATTAAACGAAGGGAAAATCTCTTTTCATATTCTTCTAGCAAACAAAAGTAAAACACCCACATATATATATATATATATATATATATATACAAAATACCAACAATTTGAATTAATAATATTATTTTCAATTTCTCAGAAAAAAGATGAGAAATATAAGATTACACCACCTGAAAAGTTGAATAGCCAATAATAAAATACGCAATCAATTTTTCATATCAAGAAAAATATTTTCTGAATTGATCTTTACACCTTTGTCCTATTGATTTCTCTTATAGATTTCAATTGAAATCGAATTATATTCAGTATATAATAAAATGAAAATTTAAACAATATGACTGTCATGATAGTAAATGAGACTTAAATAAATATATATATATATATATACGAGTATATAACCTTCAACACCACTCTCCTAATCTAATTATGAGATGTTTACTTGAAGGAAAAAACCAGAAGTAAACAAAAAATAAAATTTTATATTTCAGTGACATCTGTAGGCAGAGACCTGAACTAGCTGCGATTAAATTAAGTAATATTAATCCTAATTTAAAAATAAAATAAACTCAAAAATAAGTCATAAAATTGAAAGTAATGAAAATGAAATATAAATTTTCCAACAACAAAATATAGAAAATATAAAAAATATATTTTTCACACGGTCTTATGTTAGATTGTGATGTCTATACACAACAAGTCCTAAATACAAGGTAAATTATAAACACACAAAGCTACATATTCACTTATATGCTCGCTCTAAATTAATTCAAAGCCTTTAACCGCTTTTATATAAAAAAGACTCCAACGAATCAAAATCAGACCATATAATATTACGAAACGATAACAAAAAATTAAAATTTACTGCCCTTATCGGTACACAACAAATACTAAGTATGTGTTAATAAATTCATTGATACAAAAAACACAATAACGAAAAAAACAATTACAATTTAATAAAAGAAAAATAAAAAATAGCAACGTAATATACACCAAAAGCTTGACTTAAAAATCTTATTGCAAATGAAAAACTATAACAGTTTTAACTGTATTCAATATAACGTGATTTAAAAATTAAAAAGAGAAAATAAAAAAAAAGAACAAAAAAAAAAATTTGTTTTTTCTTTTACCAATTGACCGGCCCCGTTACAAATCGTCACTCTCCAGTTATTATATTATAACAAGTGAACACATTATTCTGTTCAACCTGTTCGAACATTTGGCAGCCTCCAGGCTGCCTGCTGTTGCCTACCTATTACACAATCTTATTTGTTCCAAATATATTTTTTGTTCTGTTTTATTTTTTTTTTTGTATTATTTTTCTTTTGATTTTTGTAACAGTTTAAACGATCCAAAGAGTACATTTCACCAAAGGATCGCATATATTATATGCATTCATCATTTAAACGACATGGCCAAAAGTATTGGAGAATATTATAAAACTGGACAACTGCTGGGTGGCTATATTAATTGTAAAGTTTTTCTTTATATATATATATATATATATTTTTGTATTATTATTTTTAAATTACGCATACATAAAAAACAATTAATTTATACATTTAAAATATATGCAGTATAGGAACGTCAAGGTGGTGCAAAAGTAAAAGTTGATCAACAATTTAGTAAGTGACTGGCATAAAGCTAAATTTGATCAAAAAGAGAAACAAAAACGTCAAAAAGAAGTAATATATATATATATATATGTATCGTTAACTTGAGGACTTTTACAGATCATATCAGATCAGATAAAAAGATCAAGTGCATGGAATTGTAAAGTTGTAACCAATTTTGGGTAATTGTTTCTTTTTTATTAGTTTTAAAATTAAGGAATAAACCACTTTTACAATTTTGTGTTTTTTTTACAGTTTTTTTTGCAAAAACGATATTCAACACATAATTTATGAACTTTTGTAAATATAAATTAACAACAATGTTGTTTAATTGTACACTTTGCTTTTTTATTGGTTTTTTTCATTTTTTATCTTTAAAATTAAAGTATTTTGGTTTAAGTTTGGATTTAATTATTTGATCAAAAGTCAATTAACATTTAAAAGAATAACATTTAAAAAAAATTTAATGTTTTGCTAATTTTTCTATTAAAGCTCTTTTGGGCTATTTATAAAATAAAATTTTATTTTCTAATATTGCTTATATTTTCTGAAATAAAAATGATATTTAGTTTTTTTTGTTCTTTTTTACTCCAACGCACATGACACTCTCTTTCTAACCGATTTCAAAACATAGCCACTTATTTTTAACTTTTTTTGCAATAAATTATACTTTACTCTCCTGAAATAAGACTGTGTCAAAAAAAAACAATTTCTTTTAAAAGGAAGGAAATTTTGTATGGAGAAATGTGTAATACAGTGTATTAAATATCTAAATATATATATATTTAGTGTATATATAAAAAAATATATAAAATACTGCCTTTGAAACGCTGCATAATACCCTTTCTTAACACATGCCTGTACACAGCATTTAGTTCGAAAAAAGACACTTTTGTATGGAAAAATCATGTACTTGATTTGTTGGAATCGTGTACGCAGTACAGCCTTTTAAACGCTGTACTCCGCAAAAATCTCACATCTATTGTGAATTTTAAGGTTGTGCACCAAATCAAAATTGAATTCCATATGGGCTTATGTCAAAATTATAATGTAAATGTTGGCAAATTTGTCAGTATATTAGTTTGTTTTGTTTTAAAAGTATATTTTGATTAATTACAATATAGATTAGTGATTTTTACAGTGATTTCTATATCCTAATAGTAATTGATTGAAAGATCCGCGTAGACATTTCGATGATATGTTTTAATAAGCCGCCATGTTGTACACGGTTTCTCTGTTATGAATCGGTTTTTTAGAAGGAGGTGTACAAGCATGTACACAGTGTTAGTCAAGAAAGGGTATAAGGGCAATGTTTCCATCTATTGTGAATTGACAGGTTGTCCAACCTTAAAAATTCCCTATTTTTGTGTGTCAAAAAGGAATTAAATGGTGGCATTTTTGTAAGTATATTAAAATTATTTTGTGTACGTAAAAATAATTAATTTTTTTTCAGGTTATTTTTAATATAATATTTACAAGTTAATTTAATACTGCTTTTCCGAGTAAGCACATTGAAATTATTTTGCGTACTTTCCGAGATTCACTGATTCAATGTTTAGTATATTTGACAATTCAATCAAATTTCCCTGAAATTACCTAAATTTCCCTAATACAAACAATTGCCAATGGGGTTTTGTATGGAAGGTTAACCCACTGTACAAGCCGCAATGGAGAATGGGTATTGAATGGGTATCATTGCTAAATGTACTAGACAACTCATTCCAACACGGAGGGATAATTTTAGGAAATTTTTCGAAATCTCTCTTTCAGCAACAATGAAATAATGTGGAGGTTATGTTAAATTTGACTATGAATATGACGTAAGATGAAAATCATGAAAAGTGTGTAGTAAGAACTGGAGATAAGAGTGAATAAGCTAAATCGGGGTACTTAAGGGAGTTAATGTATACACTCAAAAAAAGTTTAGTTTTCAAGTAAACGCATTTACTTGACTTTTGATGTTCTTGAATCAAGAAAATAGTTCTTGAGGCAATAATTTAAATACTTAATTAAATATATTATGTACATAAAAATCAAATATAATTACTTGCTACCATGTTAAAAATATATTTACTTGTCTCCGTATTCTTTGCGAGTGTACTTCTTAAAAAATTACGCACTTTTCCAAATTTTTTTCAGAGATATGGTTTTAACCATATCTTTTACTTAACTTACTTAACCATTTACTTTAGTAAAGCATATTAAAATATTTTTCAAGTTATTTAAGAAACTGTTAATAAAATTATTTAGCCAATGACAAAGGATTTTTTTAATCATCTTTCGAAAAAATCAATTTACGGTGATAACCATATCACAACCTAGAAATATCAAAAATAAGAAAATTAAAATTATTTAGTTAAAAAATAAATTTTTCCTTCACTTTTTTGGAACAAAATTTCTTATCGCCAGTTTTCACATGAGAACTAAACCAAACTTTTTAATGGCATCTAAAGATAACTAAATTTATTTATTTAAAACATCAGTTGTTCCTCTCCCAAAGACCATTTTTACATTTTTAAGAATGTTTGAAATCAAAACAGTGATTTTTAACGAAAAAATCTATCATTTTTTAACCCTCTAAGACTAAGTAGTATAAAAAATAAAAAAAAAACAATATTTCGGTTAGATATTTTATATGTAACAAGTAAATGTAAAATTTCAAATTAATTGGTACCATAATTTTTGAATGACGGTAAAAAGGATTAGAGTTTTAATCTCTGAAAAATTTACAAGAGTTGGGAAGAGATAAATGAGTCGCTCAGAAGCCAATGTGGTTAAGTCCAAAAGACCAAAATTGAGAAAATTAATATTTCTGAATACATTCATAACACATAACACATTCAGAGGCTATAAAAAAAAGGTTGTTCGGCCTACAAAAAATGAAATAAAGAGTAAATCCTTTTATAACTAAGAAATTTTTTATTTATTCTATTAAAAGTTAGTATGAAAGAATGGATTTAACCACATTTACTTCTGAACGACTCAAATATCAATAATTACAAGAGTTTTGACCCAATTAACAAATTCGTTAATTATATTGGATCCTATTCTTGATTATTACGAACCATATAAAACAAAAATTATTACTAGAGCTATCAATAATTAATTTAGTTAACATTCTAACTGATTTTAATATTTTAACTAGATCTCCTTTATGAAAAAAACTTTAGCTCTAAATAAATTTTTTTATAAAATTATAAAATTTAGCCCTTAAAATAAATTTTACTGTTTGCACTGTTGATATTTGGCCCTTTGTATTAATAACTTTGCCATCCCCTGCCCTATTCTATTCACATTTTTATTAATTTTGTATAAGGCTACGGTCCATATGGTAGCGAATTCCTGCGACTAGCGAATTTTGATCGATTTTTTTTCATGCGTTTACAAATTGTCGGGTAAAATATATATTTTTTATGAAAAATATGAATCAAGGTTTTTACCAATTTTAGAAATGAAAAACTTATCATACAATAGAGTATTTTTAATTATAAGTAAAATATTTAATATAAATATGCTTATTTATTTATTAGGTAATAATCATGTATTACTTATTTTTATTATTTGTTAAAAAGCATATTTATATTAAATATTTTACTTATAATTAAAAATACTCTATTGTATAGTAAATTTTTCATTTTAAAAATTGGTAGAAACCTTAATTTATATTTTTCATAAAAAAAATTTCTATTTGTAAACGCATGAAAAAAAACGATATAAATTATTTTGACAACCTGCGATAAATGTCGATCAATCCCATCGATATGGGAAAATTCGCTAGTCGCAGGAATTCGCTACCATATGGACCGTAGCCTAAAGGGTATAATAGAATTTGAATATGTAAAGAGACATCATGTCATCCATGTATGATGCTGTATTGCGTCAGTCAAAAAGATTGCCATCTTCTATGATCCAAACAACAACAAAAAATTATTTCGTAAAATTGAAAAAAAAAACTCAAATTCATTTAAAATATCAATATCATAGCATTTTGTTTTTTTATTATTTTTTTTGTTTTTCTATCAAAAGAAATTTTCACAAGAAAAACTATCAAACTTCATTTTTATCTGAATTCAATTCAATCAATCAATTCTCTCAACAGATTATAATAGTTACACCCACAATTATGTAACTATATTTAAAAATGGTCTTTAAGCTATTCCAAAAATTTAATCATTTTTAATAACAAAAAAAAAAAATAATAATAACAAAAATGGACAAAGTAAAGTAGTTAAGGTCAATTTTTGTAATGCCTTAAACTAGATCTTATCAATTGGTTTAGGTGTTTTTTCATCATTTCTCATAAAAAAAAAATTTTTCTTTTAGCTTTTGAAAAAAAAAAAATTATAATCGTTAGCTTTTGTTACCATTTTACATAATATCAGATATAAAATTTTTTTTCAGAGCGCAAATTTCATAACTTTCACTTAAGTAAAAAAAATTGAATATTGTTTAAGTAAATCATGTACAAAAAAAAACCCTATGTCTCTGTCCACTTAAGGTAATTTTATGAAACAAAGTTTCTCTAAATGTTAAAATAAAAATTTTTTATGTAAAAAGTCAACATAACTTTGTTAATATTTTAGTTTTTTATCTTATTAAATCTTTGATTTTAGACTTGTTGTCACCTGATCAAGTTTAATGAAAGTTTCATATAGTAAAATAGTTAGTCAACTTTAAAACACGTGTGCACTAATATTACAAAATAACTGGATTTAAACATATGAACAAGAAACACTTCTTTAATTGGAGTGATATTAAGATGTCTTTATGGGAAGATTAAATTGATTTATAATTATGGTTAATTGCTCCCAGTTACATTTTATAAAATTTTTTCAAATTATCTTTCACATGGAAAAATAAAAAAAAATTTAATGTTTGATTATCGACTTTTATTTAACATGCTTTTTGTCCTCTAGTAGATATGGACCAATGTTATAAGTTTCTGCCGATGAGCTATTTGCTTCAAATTTTTCTTATATAAGCCGATTGTATAAGAATATAATCTGGTAAAAAAATTTTGCCAAAAAGTTAACCCGTTCCCACTTCCACTCCCAAGTGTAGACAAATCTTCCGACTTAATTCTCACCTACTTTGGGATGAGCTATTATTATTTGAATACGAAACACGCAAACTGTTTGAATGTCAATGCCATTTAATTAAAATGATTTTCCAAAAAATTAAACCATTCGAAGTTCTGAACACGAATACAATAGAATTTTGAAACCAGATTTTCAAATAATTTAGGATGAGCTATTAAGATTAGAATTAAAGGGATTGTTCAATATTTAAAATTTTGTTGTCTAAATTATCTTATAATATCTCAAAAACATTGTGTAAAAATTTAAATCATAATTGCTGAAGCTATGAACATTAGAGCGTCCTTTGCTCTAGAGCAAGGAGTGAGTGAGTAAAACTTTAAAGTGTTTTCCTGAAATTTGTTATTTTCGAAAACGGTGTTCACGATAACTCTACTGGACCGAACATTTTGAAATTTTGTACACTACTTCTTCACATGTTTTACCAGGAAACATTGAGAATTGTTTTTTTTAATAATAATAGTTTTTACAATTTAACAAATAATTCGATATTTTAAGCAAAAATCGGTATTTTGACTTTCAAAGGCTACCAAGAATTAAAAAATCGAAAAAAAATATTTGATGTTACCTAGAAAAACATCTCCTTTAATATATAGATTTTCGTTTTTTGTTTCAGATGGTTCTGTGATGAAACAATTCAAACAAACAATTCTTTTTCAAGTTGCCTCCAGACATTTAACTTCCCCTCGCTTATTATTAATTTGAAATAAAAATTTGGAAAAATATTAGTCAAATGTTATCATATAGAAATTAATTAAATAAAATTTGGAATTCATGTCATATTGCATCACTATAGCATTCACATCCACGAACATGTGAATAGACGGATAAATTAATGCTTTTCACATAATTTAATTTCAATTTTGTATCCTTTATAATAATTACCAATCCTACATAAAATGTTGTATTAACAATTCTCAAAAAGTTATAACAAATTAATAAATTGTATCAAATGAAATAGTTACGAATTCGACGACACACACTTTTATTATTGTGATACCAAATTGAAAATAAATTTTGTGAAATTTATCCATTTGTTCCCGGTATTAAATATTATTAATATTCTTCTTTTACTCAATTTAATCTTTATGGTTATAGAATAAAGTCAATTTTTCTCAATATTCTGTTCTTTTTTTCAGTGTAATAAGAGCAACAGAAAAAATTTATTGCAATTAAAGTGGATAAAGAAATATTTTTAATTTTTCCAAATGAATACAAAACAGAACAATTTGCCTTGCATTCAAAACTTCAATCTCATCATTAAATTTAAAATAGCTAATCATATTTTTTAGCTCAATCATGTACAAAACAAGCATGCAAGAAGTCGTCTTATTTCTCTAAAGAGAAACTTTATATTTTACATTTAAAAATTCATTAAATTGTACTTTAAGAACAATTTATTTACTACAAGGGCACATTTAAATCAATTAAAGTAATTGCCATAAAATCTTCAAGAAATTTCTATTGTTTTTCTATAATCTCTGATTTATTTATTTAATAACAAAGACCTTTAAAATATTATTAAAATTCTAGATATGCTAATTTCCTGTAGATATCTTTGATAGATACATAAATTCAATGTCAACAATTGTCAGTTTAGTTCTAATCAGAAAATTCCTATCCAGTTAATTTTATTTACTTTTCATATCAGATAACATTAATTCGCATTTAATTATTATTTATTAATTTGTTTTCTTCTTTTTTTTTTGTTTCGTGCTCACATTTTTTGTGGATTAAGCTTAACATATCAACTCAAAGAATTTATCTTATTAACGGACACAAATAGTTTGACTCTCTAAAAATAAAGGTGATTTTTGTGAATTTTTTTAAAAAAAATTATTGCACTGTGTTTTAAAATTTTTGCAGAAATATCCATTTTTCAGCAAATTATCTAGCATCTCTTAAATGTTCCAAAAAACAGTTCTTAAACTGTTGCAGTAATTCTGGCCTTCAAAGTGCACGAAATTAAAAAAACCAAAAATATCTTTACACTAGAAGAAGAACCTACAATTGTGAGGAAAAATTGAAATACAAAAAAATGGCTGACTTTAGAGAAAAAGGATAAAATTCTGCTAAGAGATCTGATTTTTTTGATGTCCTAGCAAAATAATATTTTTTATCCAATTAGGAAGTCTGTTTTCACTGTTTCACTTTTCAGGAGTTATCCTGCGAAGTTTTATTAGTGATAATTAGATAATTTTATTGTGAAAGGTGGCGGGTTTTTGAGACTTCATTTTATTATCTGTTATCACTTTTTCCTGTTAAACCCTAAAACTGTTCTAAAACGGCAAACATCAATTTTTAATTCTTATTTATTTGTTTTCAGAGGAGAGTATTAAGAGTAGTCTTTACTCTTTTAAACTAAATGTCAGCTCATAGAAAAATATGAATATCATAAATTTTAAAATACTTTAATATAATTCAGTTTCAAGAAAGACGATGAATTCGAGTTCATGACTCTTCTTTGTAAGTTTTTAGAACAATTTCTCTTCAATCTACCCCAGTTGGCATGCTGAGTTCCAGTATTAATATGCTGATGCCACATAAGCAAATTTTCTACTTTATCTAGCAATTTTTTATATATAATTTTGACAAAATATTTTTAAGAAAAAAACTTTAAATACCAAACTTGGCTGTAATAGCCAAGGTTTGAACGAGTTCCCAATAAAAATAGTTCCAGTGGCGTAAATAGCTTTACGATGGGAGGAGGATAGGATTTTGTTTTGCTAGCCCTGTTAGGCATCTTAGCTATTGTTAGCCAAGAGGAGAGATTGATCTCCCTAATTCCAACTCTATTTAAATATTGCTGTATCTCTAAACATAAAAATTAAGTCCTATTTAAAAAAATGTTCAGAAAAAATCACAAATACATACTCATATTTCAAGTTAAAAAAGTAAATAAAATTATTTTCTTTGATTTAATAGAAGAATAAAATTCTACATTAAATAAGAAAAATGATAAATAGTTGCATTGACATCTGGATAAAATTTCATTAGCAATTAATCGAATCTATTTGGTAACAGCTAAGAAAATCGATTTTTCTAGATATGTATAAATGAATTAAATAGTTAATAAATATTTTTAACTTAGATTTTATGCAATAATTTCATATAAGCTCACTTGACATTTCAAATAGGTTTATGGCTTGGAAGAAATAATAATTTCAGTTTGCAAAATTGACGAAAATATTCAGCTGATCATCATAATAGCTATAAGAAAATCATAAATTTTTTTCATCTTCTTTTTTATCAAATTAAGACTTTGCATAAAATATTTTTATTTTAATATTTCATTTACAAATGCTTACATTCAATTTCGACACTTCATCTATCTGAAATCATAAAACCGGCTTCATTAATAAACATCAAGGTTAAAATTTTTTGTTGCAATTTTCTATAATAATATTTGCTTGTTATACTGCTTGCGATATTGTTGTTGTTGTTGTTTTTTTTTTTTTTTGTTATTTGTAAAGAAGATGAAATATCCAATTGATAGTTTTCCATTAAAATAAACCATGAAGCTATTTAGATACGATATGATCCTGTTGAAGTTTAATTTTGCGGAGGCGTTTTGTTTATTTAATTCTAAGTGGAACACCTCAAAACACAACTCACGACACAAAAACGATAGAAATGTAAGACAATCTATTCAAAATTTACTTTTCAAGGTATGAGAATAGAATTTCAAATGAATTTTTTAATTTGTTTATATTCCAGCAATTTAAGTACTTTGCAAATATTTGCTGTGATTTTTATGGTATTTATTTTTTATTTTTGAAAAAATTTGTTTTTTTTTCTGTTCTAAAGCAACCTAAGGACATGAATTAAAAAACAGATTCTTTTAGGATTTTTCGAAAAAAAAAGAAGAAAACCCCGCAAATTTTAATCGTAGGGTAATTTCAAAGAAGGAAGTAATTTCTAAGGATGAAAGAATTTTAAGAGTATAATATTAATAAGGAAAAATTGAAATTAAAGAACTACAGGCCAGGAAGATGTGGGTTCACGCCCAAATGGTGTGCCCTGTTGTTGTAATTCTTCAAGAAGAAGAAAGTAGTTCCAGCACTACAAGGAGTTTTTTTTTAAAAAGAAATTTCCATAAAATTGCGGCTGTTTGAAGAATAACTTTCACTGTTTTCTTCGTCTTTTGGAATTGTTTAAAAATAAAACAAAAAGAAATTTATTAAAAATTTCTGTGCCATATTTTAAGTGAGTCGGTTAAGTAAAACTTGACTTGACTTGAGCTTGTGAATGATATACACCGTTTCAAAAAAATTAGTTTCAAGAAAAACGAATTTAAAGTTATAAAAGCTGAACTGAACTGAGCACTATATGTGTCACAAAATGATCTGTCACTCCGAAAGTTATTTAAATTTCAAAAAATCCTCTTAGGAACATTTTCTTAAAGGGTTAAACTATGAAAATATGTAAAAAAAAATCGATTATTTCAAATTTCTTAACTAGAATATCCCCTTAAGAAGACCATTGACGAGAAAACTTTTTATAAATATAATTAAAAAGGATTCATTTCCATTTTTAATTAAATATAGAAATCATCGACTTGCATTTTTTTAATACAAACGTCTTCCATTTTTTTTAATAGAGTTTTGGAAGAATATTTAAGATTGTTTTTTTTACATGAAATTACAATTTATAAGAAAATTTTTCTTGCTTTTTAATCCCTTAAGTAAGCCTTTACTTAAATTAAACAAAAATGTAGCTACGAGTATTTACGCTAAGCTAAATGCCATCAAACTAAAAGTTCGCCAAAGTTTTAATAATTTTAGGACAAATATGACAAAAAGTTGTAGCTAATAACGATTTTATGTAGTAAAAATGTAAATTTTGTAACTATTTTTTTTGTTATTAATAGTTCATAAAATTTACATTAACATTTACTTATCTAAGTTTCCTATTTGATTCGTTAAATTATTTTACAAGATTTAATCATAAAGATAATATTTTCATATAGCAAATTAACAACAACAAAAATCATTTCTCGTTAAAACCAAAAATATTATTTCCTTATTATTTTTATTAATTTAAAATATGTTTTCTTTAATTTTATTGTAGTTTTTGTTGCTGTTTTTTTTTAATGATAATAATCAAAACTTTTAGGGTCTAACATATTTATTTTATAAATCAATAACTATACAAATAAGAAGATAATTTCCTATTACTAACCTTGATGTTGGCTTTTTTATTGTGTTTTATTTTATTTTTATTTTTGTTTTTTTTTTTTTTTGTTCAAAAATAAAAAACAAAAGTCACCAAATCATTAAATTTGACTTATGTCCAATCAAAAATTTTTTACTTAATTTTAAAAACATTTTTAATGCGTCTAAATATTCAGGTAGTTTACATGTTACAACAGTAGCTGTAACATTATGATGCGCTATTAAAAAATATTTTAATGTAAATTGTTGTAGGTAATTTTGGTTTATATTTAATTTTATAATAGCCAATTTAACTGTAAATGATGATGTAAGCTATAAAGAGGAAACATTTCTGAAAAAAAAATATATAAACAATTTCCCTACCAACCACTTATCTTAATAGAAATTTCACCTGTTAATTATTCATTTAATTTAAAAAAGAAAAACAACAACAACAACAAATTATATCCGAGTTTTATTGTTTTTAGTTTGTTTTATTTTTCATTTGGGATATGATTAATTTCTATCTGAACTTCTTCTTTTTCATCTTACTCTTTTATTATTGTTTTCTTCTTTTTTTTTCAATGAAAACCTGAACTTGAACAACAATTCACCAATAATAAACTTGTTTTGATTTGATTTGACAAAGACGAAAAAATTATGAAAAACAAAAAAAAAATATCAGGTCATCGTATTATATCGAATGATTTTTGAGATTAGAACCAAAAACAAAAAATTAACAAAACAACCGAATGAAAATTGTATACCAAAAGTAGCAAAACTGAAAATTTAACTTTAAAATGTCCATGAACTTCTCAATTTATCCTAATTACTGTTAAGATATTTCAATTTCAAATTAAATGATCATCAACTGAAATGGAAATTTCACTTTCTGCATCTATGCACATTTTACTAATGATAAACAAGTGAACTTTAATTAACTGTTATGACCATATACTTATAGGCTTCTGTTATCTGTTCATATTTGTTGTTGTGTGTGCTTTCGGTTTTTTTTGTTTTTGTTTTTCAAATCATGTAAACTTGAATTTTTAAATGGAAGAAGATGCTTGAATAAAAATAAAAATAAAAATACAAAAATTAACGATCTGAAATGAGTTTAATGTGTGCACAATACCTCATAAAAGAAAACGAGTTTTTTTATACTAAATTTTGCAATAAATTTCTTTCACTATAGAATTGAATTCCATCTAACGGAAGTGTTTTAATAGCTTTGGATAATTTTCTTTTCTTTTTCTTTTTTTTTTGATATTTTACAGGAAAACTAGTAAAACAAAAATAAATCTGTCATTGATATCTTAATTTTTTGGTTAATATTTTTCACTCACTTATGTAAATAGACATAAAATTAGATTAGCTCACAGTACTACTTAAGAAAAATATTAAAAATTAAAAATAAAAAAATATATAATTTTCAATAATCAAGGGCGGTGACACAGAAAAACACAATTGTTTGAGGTGTAGATACTTTTAGCTAAATAGTATTGTAATTAAGATCAAAACGATATCTTTCTGTTTCTGTTATTATTTTTTTTTTGTCTTTTTTCTTGTTCTTTTTTAACTTTACTTGCGTAGCCATTTTAAGATCTATTGTTTTGTCGTGTAGTCAAGCTCGTGTTTCATAAAAACGATAATATTAATTGAGGTTATGGCTACTGTTATCAGATATAAATGAAATATTACAACAACAAAAAAACAGCAGCAACAACATAATAATGAAATTAAGCTTGAAGGGTCTTTAACGGCGCACACCTTTGACTTAATTTGTGCATTTTTTAAGAAAAAGGCACCAAAAAAAGATAAAAAAAAAAACAAAATATGTCAAATTTTTATTAATGACAATTAATTTTTTATTATTATTGTTATTTAGATCTTATATAACAGTAACACGATCTCTGTTTGTGTTTTTTTTTTGTTTTGTTTTTTCTTCTGTACAATTTTATTTTTAATATAATTTGAATAATTTTCTTTGTGAAATATACCAAAAAAAAACGAAGTTGTAGTGGATTCCATAAAGAATAGGTCATAGGGTTTTGTTTTTCTTTTTTTATTGCTGTATAAGATTAGTAGGGTAGAAGGTTGAAAAAAGGTTGGGGTTGTGTATTTATTACAAAAGTAATACAAAAACAACAAAGAAAAACACCAAAATTAAATTGCTGCATAGCTGACAACTTAAAGTCGTGGCCTTAAATGAAATATTTTCTTTGTCTATTATGAAATATTTGATAATACCCATTAAATAATTAATTATATCAGATTGAAATATATATATATATATATTTGTCACATTTTTTCATCTTTTTCTTAATTTAAAAAATAATTTTTACAAAAAAAATTTGAATTGTGTCATTTGTTGATTTATTAAATATTATTTTCCTTGGTGTTATGCAATAATTTTCGTGTTTTTTATTTCAGATATTAATGTTCAAGATTAAATTTAGGCAATATTTAAAAAAAATTAGAAAAGTAAATTATAAAAATTGCCTAAAAACTGTGTTCAAAATAAATAAAAATTTGTCCTTTAAGGAAATTAATTAGAGATAATATAGTAGATTACCATGAAAATCTTATATTTGGTAGAAGGCTTAATCCAAAAGAGATTCTAGTATACAATCAATTTTGTATGTTTTCTTAAAAATTAAATGGGATCTAATTGTTCTACCCAACCGACTTCCAAGCTACTAAATCTCTTATATTTCTTAAAAATGTTTTCTAGAAGAGCAAATTTTAGATTTAAGATGAGTTAAAAACTTAAATTTTCCAATTTGCTTGTTGCAATCCATCAAGAAGGCTATAAGTAATATTTTTTCGTTGCAAATAAATATAAATAAGATCAATAAGAGTTCAATAAGAATTCTTCTCATTTTTCTATATAGGTTTGTTTACTTCCTTTCCGTTATTCTTTGATTACAGTGCAGTTATTGACATTAAAGTCAATAAAACTTTAAACAGATTTTTCTTTCTCAAAAAGGTCGTGATCATCGGCATTCAAAAACTGGTAATTCATTTGAAATTTTACATTTACTTTTTACACGTAAAATACTTCCCTTAGAGAATTATAAATAGACAAAATGCCGGATTTTTGTATTCAAAATCGCAATATTTTGAATTCAAATGAACATAAAAAATACAAAAAAAGAAGAAAAGGAAAAAAGGGAAATCAAAAGTTTTAACTAAATAAATTTGATTTTGTGATTTCAGATAATTCTAGTCTGAGGTATGATCATTACCTTAAATTGACAGAATGTTGCTTAGAATGTTGTTTAAAAATTATTGAATAACTTGAAAAATCTTTTATTTCATAAAATATTTGGTGTGCGATAATTTTATTTTTATATCTTTCTTTCTCTATCTTTGATATATAGAAAAGCTTTCTGTTAACAATGTTTAACATATTGAAATTTATTTATATTTAGGGGTAATATCAAAGAATTAAAAAATAAGATATCCTTATCTCAAAATTCTATTACAAATAACAAAAAGATCCGACATTTTATGGTATTAATATAATATTTGCTTTATTGAACAATAGATTACCTTGAGCTATTAAATAAATAATAAAATAAAAACCAAAAATTTCAAAGTATTCTTCTATAGTTTATGCTATAGAACTGTACTAAAAACACATTAAGCTATTGCTTTAATAAAATAAATAATATTTAATAAATTCCTTCTAATCACTCTTAGCTTTTGTAAGTTGTCACTTATGAGGTTTTGGTAGTCTTCCAATATGACCAGAAAAACTCCACAATAAATTAAAAAAAACTCCTAAAAACAATATAAATCTATCAAACTTTGTTTATGAATTTACAATAATTCCACGATTTGCTTTTGCTATACTGATTTTCTGCTTAGAAAACAGAAGTCAAAAGTATCAATTCTTTAAAATTCTTTGAGACTAAATAAAAAATTTTCCAATTATTCTATCATAAATTTCTCTATTTACAGAAATTGCTTTATATGAAAAAAGTGCAAAATAATTACCTTCAGGATCAAAAATTAAAAACAACCTGGAACATTTGTTTTCAAATTATTTAATAATTTCTTTCAAATCAAAAATGTCCGTTCTTCTTGTTAACTTATCATTCCGAATAAAACTAATAGTTTCATAATTAAAGATGATTTCCTTTTAAAAATTTGGCAGCAAATGTTTTTATCATAAATGGTAAGCTGGCTCCAATTCTTGAATTATTTGCAACTTGCTAGGTTATGAATGCAAATTCCAGATTGAGAAATAATTTGTTGGATATTTATATATTGTGAATCACTGGACAAAGAGATTGTCGGCTCTTTAGCTATAAGCTCACATACTTTGGACACAATTTTAGCAACACCTAAAAGTTTTCTTACGATAACAGTTTCTTCAAATTTTCAAAATAAATCATAAATTGAGCTCTCGTAAGCACTACTTGCTGTATCATGAATTTAAAATGTATAATTTTTATAGAATTTAAATTTTCAAAGTTAATTTTAACTAAAAAAAAATCCATCCCGAAATTTTTTCTATAGCTACAAATATACGACCTCCTCGAATTAAATAATACTTGAAAGACTATTATGATAATTTATAATATTTTCGAAAGTTATATTGAAAGATCCTCTATAAAAGGAAAATAAAACTTTGCTTTGCTATCTGGATTGAAAATTCACTTGGACTAAGATTCCAAGCTGCTTATAAGTACCTTATAACCTTATAAGGTTAGATAGTTGGAAAATTTAAAAGAAAAAGGAACAAAGTTTCTACTGCACTGGCTTTTTTAAAACTTAATTCCTGAACATTTATTACCTTTACGATTTCTATAAATAAAGAAAAAATTATTAAATTGTTTCAATTGAAGTTAACTTTCTACTGAAAGAAAATGAAATTTATTTCAGTTTCAATAGCTTAATTAAGGCTTCATATATTTTACAAAGACAAATAAAAATAAAATTTAGTTTAGTATTTTCTAAGTATTGTAGTATTCTAAAATTAAGAAAAAATCCTGACTTAAAGCTTTGACAAAAATAAAACACAAAAAAACAAAACAAAACATTAAAAAAATTTCTCAAACTCATATTTTACTAGAAACAATATCAACTTTAATTAAAATTAACAAAAAAAAACAAAACACAAAGTAATGAATTTTTACTTTAAAATAATTTCTTTCACATATTTTCCTTTTACTCTCACTTAGAAGAAATTTTTCAATGAATTTATTTAATTTTTTTTGTTTATGGTTTTTGTTTTTAACATTTCTTTAACTTTCTTCTATTTTATTTTTTATGAATAATTTTTGTATATTTTATATATATCCATTAAGATAGATTTCGTGATGTTCAAAACGATCAACAAAGCTCTAAGCCTTAATTTTACCCAGGCTAAACGATTCCAATTTATATTCAATGATTATCGTATTAATTTTTTACATGGAAACTTTTTAAATGTGTAACAATAATAAAAATAAAACCTAAACATAAATACATTTCTAAAATTTTGTCATGAACTTTTTATTGGCACAATTAGTGCGTAATTCGTATTTCAAATAGTTACAATAATTAAAAATGTTTACATGTCCAATAGATGTACTAACTTTTAGATTATTAAATACTTGACGTATACATTTAGTAATATTAATTACTATTGACTCAATTTAAATATCCTATAATTATAAAAGGTTTGTTTTTTGTCATTCCAATTACTTGCAATTAGATTCAGTGAACATTTAAATGCCTCTTGCAATTAATTACACTGGAATAATTTCATTTTTTTGTCAGATTTCACTACTCTTCAGACAATAGTTTAACAGAAATTTGTCTTTTTTTTGTGAAAAAAAAAAATAATTCAAAGTCATATTTCTGTTACTAAATAAAAATCTAAAATTCTCTCATCAAAGACAATTGCAAACGACACGAATTTATACGATTTTAAGTTTCCTATACAAATCTCATTTATCCAATAAGAATATATTCTAATTAGGCTTCGTTATTTTGAATAGAACACGATTTATCTGCCACAGGGGTTCATAAATTTCTTAATTGTTTTTTTTTTATTGTTTTTAGTTTCTTCATCAATTTGCAAAAGATTTTGTTGTCTGATGGATTGAATTATTTTGGGTCAGTCATGTTGAAGAATTGTTAAATGTTTCCCTTGTAAAAAAATATATATTCCCAATATGCAACAATAAAAATACTTCATGCATCAATTGAGGGCCTGATTAATGCAATATTAAAAATAAAATTGCAATTTTAGTAGCCAATATTCATCATTCAATCAGCCTTGAAGGTAAAATATTGATATTTATTCTGAATTGATTTATTTAGGCTAATTACAGGCTTGAAAATGTAATTATAATTTCTTGTTTGTTTTGTTTTAATGCTTAAAATTCACAAAAAATAGTCGAAATGGAATTTAACTCAAGGTTGTAGTTCTTATTTTTTTCTTAACGATTTAAAAAAATCATTGAAAAATTACAATTATATAGTAAATTATCTTAATCTAAAGTTATTTTTGTAAGTTCTCTCTTTTTGACCTAAATTATACTTCTTAACTATTAAATTATGTGGTTATATGGCTTGTATAATTTTTCAATTGAAAAAAGGGTTTTTGGCAAGCAAATTTTTAAATGAAAAAATATAAAAGCTGAGTATGTCTCAAAAAATGCTGATTTAAAGAAAAAATTTAACAAATTATTAGTGAAGGGAATAATTGATCAATAAGTACAAAAAAAAATAACTAAAAAAAGGAAAAGATCTATATTTCACAGATTTTAAGTAATTCAAGCTACAAAAAAAACCGCAAATTAATGGAGTGTAATTCAGAATAAAAACCAAAAGTATTTCTCATTTTAAAATATATCAAAAAATTAAAAGGGATATTTTTTAATTTAATAAAATTCCTTTACGGCTGTTATGCAAAACCTATCCTTTATTTCTTTTGAAGTACTCTTTTTTATTAAATATTATGAGAAAAATAAAATAAATTGAATAAATAAAAGGTTCTACTCCCTCATGTCATGTTAATGTCAAGGTTTACCCTTCTTTCTCTTAAGCCTACATAAGTCCCGATTCTTTATCAATAGTGTAAAAGGATATGTTAATGATAGTTCGCATTTTTGAGGTTAAAGAAGCTGAAAAGAAGCTCAAAGTATACCAAAATTCACAGAATTCAGATACAAGAGGATGAAAGAAGAATTAAAATTTTGACCCGAGAATACTGCATCACGAATGCTGAATTTTATATAATTGATGATTTTTTTTAAAGCTCGAATTTTTTGATCAATTTAAAATATTTATTTTGGTACATGTGTTGCACATCATTTCAGAAATCACATGGTATACAAAAAAAATACAAAAGGATGTTTTGACAGGCTTTTCAACTGTTAAAATTCAAAACAAAAAAGATATCAGATTTTATACTTAAGAAAAAACTCCCTTTACATTTCATAGTGGGGCAAAATATTCATTTTGTGATAATTTTAAAAATCGTGGTACAAATATTAAAAATTGTTTTTTTTGAATAAAAATATTTGGAGGCCAATTGATTAAAGTTTTGATACAACAGTCTTAAAATGTTTTAAAATAAGAAAATGTTATGAAGAAATTATGATTTTTGAAAAGTATTATCCTTTAAGCAACCTTCAAACGAACTGGGAATATAAAAAGGAGTAAATACACTCTAAATTTTGATTTAAATAGAGAAAAACCAAGCAAATCTATTTTTTAGTTTAAAATCTTTACTGAATAACGTTGAAAAGCAACTTTTAACTCCTGGATTGACCTACGAGATTAGGAAGCTTAAATGGAATAAGCCACATATGAACTGTCCTAAAAAAATACATATACATAGTATATAAAACACAATAAATTAGGAGTTGAGCATTGGCTCAAATAAACAAGTACTCGTTTAACCATATAAGCACATTTTAGTAATGGTAATAAATTAACTAAGTTAACGTATTCAGTAAAGGATGTCATTTAAAAAATAAAATAAAAGTGTCTGAATATAAAAGCGAATTTTAAAGGACTTTTAATTCTATGGCAAAGATAATTTTAAAACATTTAAAATTAAAGACGTTGCTGCTAGTTATAAGGTACAAGAAAATGCAAAATAATACAAAATTTCTTTAATAAAATAAATATTTTCATCAATAAAATATACATAAAATCGAAGAAAGGAAACATATCGGTAATTTTATATAATAATTTAGTTTTTTCTTAGTTTTTATGGAAATTTTTTGAAAGTTTTCATTGACAAAACACAACAACAAGAAACTATACAGTTGATCTGTTATCACCAATCAATCCAAAAACTTTCAAAATAAAACTTATGACAAGAAATCCGGAAATGTTCAAGAGAGAAAGAAATGAAAAAAAGCTTAGGATAAATTATGAATTAATTTAACGAGCGATCTCATTTATATATTAATATTTGTAACATTCTCTGATTATATCGGAACATAAAAAGTTTCGCAAACTGTAAAATAATGACATTTGAGATTTATTTTTTTTTTTTTATGGCCTTTGGCTACTTTTAACCTCAGCAACACACACAAAAGTTGTGCAGAGGGTAATCAAATTTGAATGGATTTATGTCATATTTTTTTTCTTTGCAACAAAACAAACACAGCAAATTGCAAACTTACAACAGAGCTGAAATTTAAAATCGAAAAAAAAAACAACAAATCTTTTTTTTTTTTTGTGTTCTTTTAATCAAATTTGAAATTTCTGAAATAATGATATTACATAACATCATTTTCAACATCACACTTGGAATCTTATTAAAACCACTTAAATTTTATTATGATATTTTTACAGTTATATAGAGTTACGCGACAATTAAAATTTTAATAAAGAAAATTCTCAACATCTCCTATTAATATAGAAATTATGAAATTTTTTATTTTTATTTTTTTCAATTTTAATCCGATCAGATTATCGAGTTGTGTACCGTATAAAAAATTTAACTTAATAATCTATGATCTAATCAATTGTTGATTATATTGAGTGCAATTAATAAAAGTAAAAGATATAACAACAAAAATCACAAATATCAAACAAAAATGGATTTTATTTAGAGATTTTTAATAAATTACTTCCTATACAAATACAAATATAAGATTATAAATCAAAATTGATCAGAATTGATATAACACTATTAAATTTTGTTTGATTAATTAAATTAGATACTTGTTATTGTTGTTTTTTTAATTTTCAAAGATATTTTTTTATTAGCTTGTTATAGAAAATATCACACATAACACCTGAAATTTCAAGATGCAAAAAACAAAAACAAAAACAGAAAATATCTAATCAGTACCATTGTTTTATGTAAACCATCTTTTAGAGGTTAACTATAAAAAAAATAAACCTTGCTTCTTATTTATTTATTTAATTTTTTCTTGTTTGTTTATAAAAAGAGTCAACCATGAAAAAATTAAGGTTAAGAGCAACTGATACACACACACACATCGAAAACAAAAGAAATATTATTTTCAAATATAAAGTAATATTTTATTGGAATGAATTTCAGTTTTTACTTCTAAAAAATTTAATAAAATTAAAGAAAATTAAAATAATATTACAGGTAGCATTGCCCTTATGTAGGCATCAGGCTCTACAATAAAACGAGATATGTTCAAAATGTGTAAATAAAAACGTAAGTAATTATTGGGACAATGGCAGCATTATAAAAACTTAAGGACTTATACCTTTTGGCAACTGAAAAAGTTAAGAAATTTATGTGAAAATTAAACAATACCATTTATTGTCATAAGTTTTATATTTATTCATCATAAAAAACATCTTCTTCTTCCGATTTTTCTAAATTTTGATCTCCACATGTTGTTCTTAATGTCCTGTAAAAGTCTTGCTTTATTGGAGGTATATATTTTAATAATTTCATCATATCTTTTTTTGTTTCTTTCGAAATTGTTCTACTATTAGGATACAATAATGGTTGATATATATTTTTTAACACTGTTGGTCGTCCTTTTTTGGAATCATCTATTTTGTTTCCTGGAATACGCTACCTACGGTGGTCCTTCAGATCTATCTTCGAACAACAGTTATGTAGTCTCCCGTTTGATACGTTTCTGTAAAATATTTTCTGCAAGCACGCACATCTTGGCCGTTAAGTCTAATAAAATATTTAAAGACTGCAATTTTGGTCCTTTAGTGCTATTTCTGGGTCGTCATCTTTTGATAGCACAAACTCTAATTAACCCACTTAAAAAAATAAAATAAATATTAAGCTTGTGGAAACTTTTCATCGCCTTCTTTCTTTGAGAAAAGGTTATGTTACTGTTACAAAGCCGTAAGCAATTACAAGGCTTATTCTCAAATTTTTTTGTAGGAATTATACTGTTATTTCTGTTTAGATATTGTTTAGCTAGTATCCCTTTTCGTTTTTCGGCATTCCGTGACCATTTACCTTGATTTTTTTTAGGTTTTCTACCAACTTGTCGGTCGGTCGGTGAATTATTTTCTTTATCTGACGATGTATTAATATCAATACGAAGAACTCTCCTTGAATTAGGATAAAATGGCATATCACTTTCACTTTCACTCATTGTCAATTCTATTTCCGTTGACATTTCAATTTTTCATACCCTTACCATAAATCAATTTGTATTATTTTAAGTCAGCAAAACAATTATTCACGAACACTTCAGCGTAATATTATTATTTTTCAACCAAAGTTTAGATATTACTTACAATTAGTAGTTCTTTTCAAATCTGTGACCTAGAAAGTGGAATTAACAGATAGAAGTTATTATAAATTTCTGCTGTTTGATTGTTACTAATAAAATATATCGAAAGAAGACGAAGAGTTTTGTTTTCATTTCAAAGATGATGTGAGAAAATAATGATACGAAGTGGACTTATACTCAATGGCTTCTGAAATTATTATATAACACATTCAGAGGCTATAAAAAAAAGGGTTGTTTGACCTACAAAAAATTAAAAAATGAGTAAATCCTTTTAAGACTAACAAATATATTATTTATTCTATTAAAATTTGCAAAAATCAGAAAAAATGAAGAAATGGACATATCCACATTGGCTTCTGAGCGACTCATGTATAGACAAATGGTAGTATATAAGTATAATACCTTTGGCCACTGTAAACGCGCTATTAACCAATCGTAGTTTATTAGATTTTAATCTAATGAAATTTAATCTAATTAAACTAGGAAGACGAACGTGGTTTTTTCTATTCTATAATTTGATAGTGCTGAAAGGTGAAAATTTTTTCACTTTACACCACTTTGCTCAATGATAATCAAATGTTTGCAGATCTTAGCAGTTTTAGCATCTTTCCTACTTCAAAATTGAATAACATTCTTGTAAGGCTAAAAATTTTTTTCTTTTTTTTTTGTTTGCAATGACAAGGATATTTGAATACAAATTTTATATTCAGCATAATCTATGCCATACGATTCTTGTTTAAGTCCTATAGTTTCTAGGATTGTCTTCTAAAATATGCTCCTGAACACATTTTTTCTTGAAATATTTTGAATACAGAAAGTTGTTTATTTATTTATTTTTAATTTATTTATTTTTAATTAAATAAACTTGATGGAAATTTTTATGACATACTTAAAGCAAGTTTTATTTTTAAGGAAAAATTGGAGGCAATTTCGTTTTCATAAATATCTAATTTCCTAGAAAAGAAAACTTTCAAGTTTTAACTTCCAATTTGATATTTGATATGTTTTAATAAATTTTGCTGTATAGTATAATCCTTTCTATGCTTTACAGCTAAAAATTTAATTTGTTGACCTCATAATATCTGAAAGGATCTTAAAGAAATCTAGCTATTAAGTAAGCATTCTACATACATATATCTATAAAAAATTAAAGACTTTTTTGGTTTTTTAATTGTATCTCGTTGTCAATTGTAAAGTTTTCTTATTGTTATAGAAATAAAGGCTTCTTACTGGTTAATTTATCAGCTTTTGGTTAGGTTGGCACATTAAAACCTATCTTAAAAAGAAGTTATTTATTATAAAATATCCCCGAAACCTATTACTTTCTTCCTCTTTCAATCAGAATGAGTTTCTTCTTGTTCTTCTTTTTATTTAAAAAATATTTTAGCTCACTTAATTTTTAACAAAAAATATAAAATAAAACTGATCTAAGATATCAGAAGCGTAGATAGAAATGGAATCTAGTGTTTCAATTACGTCTCTTGACTAGTCTCTTTCTTTAGTGTTTTACAAACAATAAAACTGGCATATTTAAAATTTGTTAATTAAAATTTAAAAAATTGTTCATATTATATTTGTTTTCTTAAAATGGTGAAAAATTAAATGTTAATATAACACGGAACATAAAATTCAAGGAAGGCTAGCGTACATTTAAAAATAAATTCATATAGCTTCCCTGAAATATTTCTATCATATAAAATTTTTACTGTCTATGAAATTTAATCACATGAAAATATTACTGAAGGCTAAATGTAAATTAATATCCAACATTCTTGTTGAATAACTATTGTTAAAAATTATGCTATATAATATTCCATAACAAAAACCGCAAAAATATGATGGTAATTATTTAATACTATAATTTCAAATGGAGCTCTGTAATATTCTAACAAAAGACTCGTTTAAATTCGTTTTATGTATAATTTCTTATAAAAAAATATAGAATCAGATCTGACATTATAAAACGTGTTTTCTATTATTAAACTATTCTTGTTTTTTACATACTTTTCATAGCAAAAGAAAAAATATAAAGAAAACAAATTTTTATACTAAGAGTAAGTTTTTATTTTCTTTGTAAGTTAATTTTTTACGGTTGTTATTACAATGGATGCAAAATGCTGAGTGAAGTAAAGTATGATCAATTTTCTAATGTTGTAGCCAAGTCTTAAGGAGCCCCTTGACTGAAATAGTCAAATAACTTTAATTTCAGTACACAATTGTAAAGGTTTGAAAAAAAGTCAGATATATAAAAGCACAACATTTGTTTTGTATCTTATGGACCTACTTCCTACATCTGTGGTTCTGGCAAAAGCTTGAATTCTCAAAAATTAAAATTCTTAAACTAATTTTATAAATAAAAATTCAATGTGCACTAAAAAAATAACAAAAACCAACAAATTCCAACAAAAACAAATTTTCAAACTAAAAACCATCATTTTAATTTTTTTTTAATATATTAAAAATTTTAAAAAGGAGAAACATTAATTAACACTATATAAACAGCCAAAAAGCATTGTATTTTTTGGTTAATCCAATTGAGAAAACATTTTTCCTAATTTCAATTATATTCAAAAGAAGAAATTTCCATCATTAACAAAACTATAAAAATCAAATTAATTAGAGTGACATAAGTCAAATATTTAGATGACATGACTACTACCACAAAATGAATAATAAAACTTTCACTCATAAAATTCATAAAAGAAATTAAAACTTATTGGAAAAATCATTTGTTAAAAATTTTCACTTTAAAATTAAAACTAATCAAATTTTAATTATAACTATGAAAAAATTAACAAAAAATCAATAAATAATTAATTTTATGAAGAATTAAAAATATAATTATCCTTGCCAGCTATTTTCAAGGATAAGAATTCATAAGATTTATTTGCTTACATACTCAAAATAGTTGAAAAAAAAACAAAAAAAGCAGACACAGAAGACTTGTTTTCAATTAAAATTTGTTTTGTTGTTTTTTTAACTCAATTTTCATAGGGCAAATATTGTGACATCAAATCAACTGACAATAGCCTAAAAATTACTAAAGTCTAATTCAAAAATTTCATGTTATGCTAGAGCTGAAATTGAAATATGACCTTGTCCTAGTTATGCATATTAAGTACTTATATCTATTGTTTTTCCAATGCTTACTCTGACTAAAAAGATAAATAAAAATAAAATTTGGGTATACCAAAATACTAATTAGAATTTCTACTTGAATTATTTTCAAGTTTATTAGTGCTTTCTCTGTACATAATTTATTTTTTGATTTTTTACTTTTTTAGCAACCCACAAACTAAGCTAATTTAATAAATCTCTTATTAAAAAACTTTTTCTTATAATTGTCAAAAAAAAAAGCAAAATTAGCTTCTTCAAATTCAGTTGCAGTAGCTGCTCTCAACCTCAATAGAGCCACAAAAATGAAAAATTGTTTTGTTTTTTTATTATAAATTCATAAAATTCAAAAAAGTAAAGTTTTTTTTTTCACTCTTCAAGAAGGACATATTTTATGGATTTATGAATTTCAAAATGAATTTTAGGGCTGTACTTAAAAAAGTACTTCTTGTTTACCTTTTGTGTATTAATAAAAAACCAACAAACAAACACACAAAAAAGAAACCTGAAATTACAAAATTTATTGACTGTTACCGATTTAAGGTTTTTTATGTTTTAAATTTAAAGATATTTATTGTTGATTTTTATAATATTTATTAGAATTTTAACTTAAAGAATGTGATTTTTTTATAGTGATTTGACAAGGATATTACACCACAAATTAACACTATTGATTTATTTCGATATTGGATTATTCAAATGTTGTTTAATCTTTATGCAAACGTTGTAACAATTTTAATATGATTTTAACAAAGATTTTTACACAGTCATGATTTTAATAGGTTAATCACGAGTTGGTTGTTTGACATCTCTATTCCCCTTAAGTTAGTAGCAAGTCCGTATACTGCAGTACTGCCCTATACAGCACATTTCGTAACATTGACATTATGAGAAATATTAGTATTTTTTTTTATTTGCCTTTTTAATACTAAAATAATCATGAAAGCTAATTTTGCATAAATATAAAAAAAACAAAAAAAATACTTTGTGACTTACTAATTTTCAATGAGAGACATATTTTTTGGCATTTAATGCCATTTTATTGCCTCATTTGGATTTTATGGAATTGCTTTATAAATGCAATAAAAAAACTGATTTTTTTGTCTCTTTTATTTTTCTTAAAGACGAAGTAGTTTCTTTTTAATATTCGACAATTGTTTATTTATTTATGTTAAGGGCCAAAAATTATGATTTGTTGGACTGAAAATAGCAAAGGAATGATTTTATTATTCTTTACTTTCTAGCATTTAGAGTAGTTTAATAAATTTATTAAAAAATCAAGGATTTTTAATTGAAAATTTTGAACAAATCTGCTTGAGAATGAACAGGATATCATTTTTGTTGTTTTTTTGATATTTAAGCTTGAATGTATAGAAGAAATTACAGGAAAATTACAACAACATCAACAGTTGTCTTAAAAATTGTAGTTTGGAGTGTCCAAGAAACTTTTCACGCAAATTAAAGATTCCCAAAAAAAAGCAAAAATAAAAATCACACTCTCTATTCGGATACAAAAAAGAGTCAGCAGTGACTAAGCAGATTTCAAAATTTTGTTAGAAGAGGGTATTCAAATTTCCATTTTTTAAAATCAATTTAAAATATTGTGTCAAAATTTTAAGTCGATCAGAGCAAAGTTGCCAAAGTTATGAGCATTTGAGCGCCTTCTGCTTTAGAGCAAGGAGCAAAATTTTTAAATGTTTTCCTGAAACTTGTTATTTCTAAAGCTGGTACGATAACTCAAAATCTACTGAGCTGATCGTTTTGAATTTTTGTACACTACTTCTTCTGAGAGCTTGTAGTTTTACAATTACAAAAAAGTCGACTTTTTAAGTGAAAACCAAAGGCTACCAAAAATTGAACAGTCAAAAGAACAAAAATCCCCTCATAATTACATTAAGAAAAGTCTCCTTTAATAAATAAATTTGGATTTTTTGGTTTTAAACACCGCCCCCAGATATTCACTGCCAATCGTTCAATTGTTGTATTATAGAAATTTTATGTATTACAAAATTACAAAAAAATCAGAGATTTCGAGCTCAAAACCCTTCCATGTTAGGTGCAATCAAATTTGATACAAAAAGGAGTGTATGAAGAACGATAAAAAATGATTTGCTATTAATCAAAATAATTAAAAAAAGATTTAGTTTTGTTTAAAAATCGAATTGTCAGTTGAAAATGTTTTTTATTATCTCTGAATTATAAAAATTTCATATCCACTAAATCGATTATTTGGATTCTAAATTGTTTTTCTTTACTTAACTTAATAATAATAACAGGTGACTTGTAATCGTTTATTACCAAACTAGATAAATTACAAATAATAATAATCAATCTGGAGGAGGTCCAATTTAAGAGCAGTTTATTAAAGGCATAAAAATATAAATTTTCATTTTAATTTAAAAAAAAAATCTTGTAATTTACCTCCTCTCTAATTTGTTTTTCAATAGAAAATCATTAGTTTTTCTCTGTTATTATTCTTTATTACTTTCTTCTTTTTTTTTCCTTTTTACTAATTTATTAATAGGCAGTTATTATGTGGGCTAAATATTTAATAACAAACAAAAAATAAACTAAATCAGATGGGAAATAATTCAATGTTTTAGTTTTCTTTCATGTTTTTTTTTTGGAATTTTTGATTTTGATTAAGGTGTCAGTCAGTAAAAGAGTTTATTACCCCTAATTTCTTTAAATAATTATTAGTAATGTTGACCGCAAGGTCTATTGTGATTTTATAAGATTTTTAGAAATAATTGCATTTCTTTTTTTATAAATTATAATGAATTTTTGGTTATTGTGACACAATCAATAAAAAATTATGTGATGTTTAAGAGCTATTAACGATTTATAAAATTTACCAAAAAAAGTCTACAGATTATTGACTGATGTATAAATATTATTGCATCATTTTAGGTCCTGTAAAGTTTACTGCCCATAAAATACGAACAATACGAAGGTACCAAAGCTTACCAAATTCTAAAGTAAGATTAATCTCCTTTGGGCCTCCTAAGCCTCCAATACGTAAAAATTTTGCATTTAGGAGGATGAAAAGGATGAAAGAATTTTCAAAGTTTGCCACTTATTCATTAGATAAAAAACACTGCTAAACAAATCCCTTAATGAAATCATTTTCATGCTTTGGATAAGCAATGGTAAAAAGCACACATTTGCCAGGCGTACATAATATTTACGCACACACGAGACCAGCAGCTACTGTTTTAAATGGCGATAGAAGCAAAATGGTGTTTCGAAGTCTTTGAAACTTTTAAACATCATGCGTCAAGCTGAGTTGTCACCAAGTTATGGTAAAAATGTCCCAACACAAGACGCTTGCATGCGGTGACTTAGACGATTTGATTACGACTTAAAAGCTAAAAAACATGAAAGTTAACCAAAAAACTTTGAACTTGCCGAACTACAAGGATTGCTGAACCAAGACGATACACAAACTCAACAACAGATGGCGGGAAAGGTTAAACGTTTTTCGCCGAATGATATGTGATCATCTGCATGTGATGGGAAAGATTCAAAAGGCAGAAAAATGGGTACATCATGACCTGGATGACAGACTGGTAGAAGGGCACGAAGAAGTATGTGAAATTTTGTTTCTTATTATGGACGAGAAAAGTTTTTTGTATCAGATCTTTACTGGAGACGAAAAATGGATATATTTCAAAGACGTAAAACATAGAAAATCATAGGTAGACGTGCTTTTTCTGTCAAATAATTAAGAATTATTAACTGCCACACCTGGTAAAATACTAAGATGGGAAAAAGAAATAAATTAGAACTATTTGTTGTATTTTTCTATTTCAAGGTCAATTTAAATATCGAAAAAATATTTAATGAAATCAACTATTTAAATATCCTTTTTTTAATTAATGGAAACAAAATTTTTGATTCCTAAAAATTTTATTTATCTTATAATACAAATTTTTTTTTGGAAAACTACAAAAATTTTGTTTTACATATTTCAAAATAAATACAAAAGAAAATACCATATGACAACTGAACTGAAGTTTAAACGCCCAAACTTTAGGGGCTAAGTCGATGAGAAGTTTAACGTGTTTAACGTCTAACCTTTGATCTGAGCTTAATCTGTAAAACTGAGCAAACTTTAGCACTGCCAAAATGTTTCCAAACTTTTATTTGACATATTATTTAAAAAGGATCCAATAAAGTTTAAGAACTTCTTAAAAAGGGGATTTAACAAAAAAAATTGTAATTGTATAAGAACTAACTTATTGTTCATTAAAAACGAAATAATTTTAAGAATTATTTCCTTTTTTTCATATTCATAATAAAAAAAATCAAATTACGTTTCTTCTAAATCAATTTTAAGAGTTTTAAATTCATTTAATTTGCACTTAAGCTAATAATAATAACCATGACTTGAATTTAATTTCAGTTTTTGTTTTTTATACTTGGTATTTAAATATTTTATTGGAATTTATTTAGCTTCAAGCTATGGAAGTGTCCAAGTAAATTTTCACAATTTTTCTATCCAAAAAACAGCTGTTCTCTATTGTTAACCAAAAAATTTACAATTGAAATCAAATCAAATAAAATTATTTAACAAAAAAATAATCACGAATTTAATAAAATATTTCATCAGAGTCTTTTTTTCAAACTCTTTTTGGCAAAGTTTGTTAATCCTAGACCTGAAATGATATTCGATAATGTCAAGGCTATAGAACTATAGATTTCAGCTAAATAACAAACTTTTATTTAATAACTATTAAGAAATATTTAAGAAAAATTGATAAGTCATTTGCTAAACTTGGATTTGTAATATGTAGTATTTCCTTTATTAAACTTTAAAGGATGATTGGTAAAAGTTGTTGAAAAATTCCTTTTATTTTTAATTGGTTTCAAAATTGAAAAAGTGATTCTATTGTGATACTTCTACTTTGTTTAAATTTGATGAGAAAATAAGAATAAAATTTGGTAGTTTAAGAAATTGGAAAAATATCATGAGTTTAGTTATCCTAAAACGTGATATTGTTTTATATTAAACCGTAATATTTGGAAAGTTTTCAATAGTTGTGTGTAATTATAAGAGACAAATCAAATGACAAAAATTTATGGTCACGAAAACTTTCATATTTTAAGCTGGTTTTTATGCAAAAATATTTATACTATTACTTACTTATTTTAAATACAGGGAAAAATATTATAAAATTAGGTATATTCATAATAAAATAAATAAACTACAATTCAAAACAGTTCAAGGTAGTTAAATTCAATCGTCTAAATATTTTAATTAATTCTTTAAAGAAAATTACAAAAAATAAACAATTCCAATGATTGATAACTGCAGAAAAAGAGATAGATTTGAAGACAACAAGTACTAAAATCAGATATCATTAAATATTGATTAGTATCTTAAATAAATAATCCAAAGATAATTAGCCAATTTGCAAAGCTAATCTAAGGTCATGGAAATCCAAAGAAATTCAGTATTCAGGCTTCATTTTAAAAATGAACTTTTCAGATTAAATTAAAATAAAAATCAATTCTTAAGGGAATGTAAATAAATATAAATCCTAAATAAATACATAAATTAAATGTAGTTTAATTATAACCAGATGCCTTTTATAGCGTTACAAGGAATCTTTGGCTTTTTTGAGGCTAGATCTTAAAAGTAGTTTTTTGATCTTATTAATTAATTAATTATATGGATCTTATGTATCAAAAATTGAATGAATAATTAAAAATATTTGTTTTTTGTTTTTTTTATTAACCTATATTTTATTTAAATAGGGTTAGAGAAATAGGTTCTATTTGCCAAACCTAGGAAAAACAATGGAAAAAATATTAATTTATCGTTCAACTGCTTAATAGAATTAGCTCCGGAAGGAATAGAAATAATCGGGTGAATGCCAATCAAGGCAGCCAAAACCTCAACAGTTAACTGGCAAGAAATTTTGAATTTTCTGTTTTCGAATACACAAAGTTGTGTTTATTGACGACTTTACTTTGAGCTTTATGTATGACTTCCATGGTAGTTTTCAAGAAAATATTCCATTAGATCCAAGTGCACTCCCACACCATATAATACTATTTTATTATCAACTCTATTGATAGTTATAAAGATAAGGATGCCAAAAGGTTTATGAAATTAATGTACAGAAGCTGCAGACGGAATGTTGTATAAAATTAAAAATATTTCCAATCAGGTCTTGTCATTTAAACGAATGAAAAAATCGAGATCTGTAATGACTGGATGACATTATCGCCGAAGCCGACTAATAAAGATTTTTTTCATCTGGATCTCTCTGGGCCACATTAATGATTGCTTTGGGCCGCGGGTTGGACACCCCTGGTCTACTAATTGGTTTAGAACAAATGGTGAGGTAATTATGGTAACTGTGAGCTATTTTAGGTGCAAAAGCTAATCTTTTTATAAAACAAGAATAGAAATAATGAATTAGTTCTATTGAAAAAGATTATATTGAGGAATGAAATTTAATTTTGAAAAATAAGTGAAAGTTTTTCTATTTTTTGATCTTGACCAAATTCATGTAAACTTTTTTTTACCATCTAAAAACTCACTTTAGTATGTTGTAAACATAATACTTAAAACTATTACAAAAGATATGTTAGCAAATACTATTTCTAAAATGATAAAAATCTAGAAATCCGACTAACTAGTTTTATTATCCTAAAATAAAAACCAAAAATAAGCATATATTAATTTTCAACAGTTGATAAAAATTTCAAAAAAATTTATAATGAGACCTAAAGAGCCCTCTTAGAAGAAAAAAATAACCAAAATAAAGTTTTGCAACATTGTTGACAACATCATAAAAATCTTAGTTCAATTACACCGCACACAAGAAAAAATGCAACTGAAAAACTTTCGCACCTAAGTTATTAAAGTCACCTACAAACAACAACAAAAATACATACATATTGAAAATTCCAAAAATAATATTTAAAAAACAACAACAACAACAAATAGAGTAATATTAGAGAGCATTGTAAACAATAGAACTAGTTTTAGTTCACACATTTAAATGCGGGCGCAACTTATATTTTATTACTAGGCTAACTAAGCAGCTCTTAAATTAAATAAAAATTTTGTGTGGTTAACCACATTAAAATGAAAAAGTGAAATTTTTCTTAAGATTTTATAATGTAAATTACAATAAAAAGAATAACAATAACAACAAACCATACGAAATTTTTTATGATTTTTAAATAGCTTTGTAAATATGAAATAGTGAATGGAAATTATTTTATGAGTTTTTTTTTATGGCTATCGGGAGACACCTGAATTTTTAATATATATGTAGGTATATCTCAAACAACAACAAAATCCGATAAAATTATATGAAATAATAATAATACAATTGGATTTTTAATTTGATGTCTTTTTAAATATTTTTATAGGTTATTAGTTTTATTGAGTTTGCAAAACAAACAAAAATAAAGAAAAGAATAAGATTTTAAAAAAACTTTATGGTTATTTATGAGATGAGATTAAGCTAGAAAGTTCAAAGAAGTTATTCGGAACCGAACAATAATTTTGTCATTAATTTTAATTATAGTCTAAAGATTTTGTGTAGAACTGCATTACTTTAACTTTTTATTCCGAGCGTCAGAACATTTATCGTGATAAGAGATAACTAAACAGGATTTTATTTGGCACGCTTGCATAATAGTGTTATTTAGTCGGGAAGTTGTTCGGTTGTGGACACCCCTGCTTATCTTTTGATAGCAAGCAGATAAGGTTTTTCTGGCAGATGTCATTCTTGTAATATGGCACCACGTAAGATTCATGCTAAGTAATTAATTAAAAGGACGCCGATTTGTTGTGTTGTGAATCATTTTAGTTTTGTGTCATTAAAAACTTCATAAAAGTTTTTAAACCAATATAAAACCTACTGAATTTATTAAAAATTTGAGTACAATACATTTTTATTTAATAAATTTAGTGTACTTTATTATTTATTATTAATTTCAAACAATATGTTGAAAATAAGAAATTTATCACCATTTTTGAAGAACACTGCTAAATTCGGTTATGGGCACCAAAATTAGTTTGGTTGCGGGCATCCATTTTTTTGAGTGAAAATTATTTAAAAAGTGACTTCAATTGTAGTTTCACTGCTACATAGATTTTCAAAGAGGAAAAGTTAAACGTTAGTTTTCTCTTTTATTTTTGTAAACGGTGGAATGTCAACTTTGATGGTATTTTTATGCTTTTTTTGAATTTTTTTTAGCCATGTCGTCAAATGTGCTACTTAATGCAATTAAATGTTATATTGAACAAAATCGACTGCCGCCACGTATGCGATTTCTCGAACCACTCTTTAACGCTACTTGTAAAAAGCAGAAGAAAATTTTAAAGACAAGGAAGCCGTCAACGATGGTGAAATCTCCAAAATTTACCCAAAGAAGATACCACTCAAATTAACCGCTGCCAACTCCATCAATTTTAATGGATGCGACCAGTTCATTTAAGCGCTTGCATGCGTGCCAGCTATTTTACATGCCAGTACTGTGATTCTGATAAAGAATGATGTAACTAAAAGCTAAAATCAATAAATTTTAATTTTTTCAATATTTAAGGTGATTTTTCTCAATATTTTCCTACTTAGAACAGATTTTCCAAGGGTCCCAAAACCGAACACAAAAAACAAATTTGTCACTTCACTAAACTAAATATTACTTTTTTCTACTTATTGCTATTGGGGGCGTTTTTGTATTTAGTTAGCTAACAAGATCTGTAGTAATATCTATATATAGTTATAATATGCTCTTGGTCAAAAGTTATGGACAAAAAACAAAGTGGTGCCCATAACCGAACAACTTCCCTTACTATTAACTTATTTGGTAGTAATAGTGAAAAATAATGTGGTTGTAGAAACTGAAATATACAGTTTTAATAATACCGTTAAATTTGTTTAAACAGCTGGCACTTGCTACATTTAGAATTCATTCCATTTATTTCCTTACAGAAGTTCAGAGTATTGATCTGAGTTTCTTCAATTCTAAATTCATTTCAATTTTAATTAATTTTGGATATCAACCAAACGTAATCTAAATTCATAATTTACTCATTTAAATATGAGTATCGATCTGACACTCATATTTTTAATTCTAATTCTGTAACAATTTGTGACAGTAAAATTAAATATTAAATATTATTGCAATTTATGTTAGCACCGGAGACAAGCTAAGCAGATATGTAAGGTTTTGATTAATTATTGTAAAATACCATTTTGACAAATAAATATTATAGGAAAATTTTGTACATTTTTATTAAATTATAAGTAAATATTTTCTTAAACTAAGGACTTAGCTTATGCAATTCTTATTGACGTATTTAAGCTTATTAAAAGTATTTCATATCCTAACAGGGGTTAAGAAAAGAATTTACTAAAGTACATAGCCTAAGGAAAATTTTTAAAATGTATCCAATTTTCTTTTCATAACATGTCATGTTGCTAAATTTTTCTATTTAAAAGCAAAATTCTCATACATTATTTGTTGAACATAAAATTAAGGCAAAGAAAGTTTGGCAAAATGAAGACAAGAAATTTTTTTTTTGATTTTACAAATAAATGTAAAAAACTTCAAGACCAAGAGTACCAAACTTGCAAGTCCATTGAAGAAAAATCAACAAGGTTGTTGCTCATTTTCTATACCTAATTTGAGTAGCTATCGGGGAGCCAGGAAAAGATCAATAATAACTCCAAATATTCATAGCTGACAAAGTTAAAGCTATGTACTTTATGAACATAGATTTGATAACTTTGTTGAAGTATAACAGAATTATCATTGATTTACTACTTTGAAACTATAGCCTGTGGGTGCTAATGGAAGCAATTTTTGATCTTACGACTTATCAATACTGTAAAAATGTGTGTGGCAATTATCGAATAATCCCATACAAATTGGCAATTTTGTAAGACACTTGAAGTAAGGTAAATGTATGAAGACACTTGAATTTACTTTCACTATGCCCAAAGGCTTGAAGCTTTTCTTATAAAACTTGTCATTTTTTTAAGTTTTAACACAAAATCGAAAGCATTGATTCTTTAAAAATTATATTCACTGGTACTGCACCAGGTATATGCCATCGAGTTTTTCCTTTTTTGTTTTAATTATTTTTTGTGTATAAAAACTTGTCGATTTTTTTAAACGAAAATCATAGTTACAGAAAATGGAAAAATTTAAAATAAAAAAAACTCAATGAAGTTATTCAAGAAATATTTTATCTAATGAAATCATTTTAAATTTTTTTTGTTTCACATGGTCAAATGATGAATTATAAACATAAGCCGCAAAACCAATTTTTCACGTGGTACCTTCAGAAATTCGTTGCAAATGGCTTTTTTATGAAAATTTGGCTATAAAAATTTAATAAAATATAATGCAAAATTTGTATAATTGTGTAATAACTGTTTAAATAAATCAACATTAACTATATTGACGAAAAATATCTTTAAATTATGCTTCTTTTCACAGATCAAATAAAAGTTAATGCTTGGTTTTTTACACCAGTTTTGAAGTTCATAAATTAAGAAAAAAAACAAAAAGAAGAAAAGTTTATTAGCTTTAACATATAAAAATGTCATTTCTTTCGAAACAACTTTTATAACAATCTAATATTCTTTTTTTCAGCATAAAATTCACACAAAATAACTAACAAACCGTGAGAATTGTTAGATTTTTGCTAATATTTCATGCAAATTATTCATTTTTGCATCATAATATAATGAAAAATTTGAAAAAAATTATATTTCAAAAATTTTATCTAACACAAAAGATCAGCTGTTGACTTTTTTTTAAATGAAACCAAAATATTTAATTTTAGCAATTAATACACACCAGAAGCCATTTTAATAATATCACTGACAACATTTAACATATAAATTATTAAAGTCAAATTTAAATATATTTGCATACTTGTTGGACTGTAGTATTTATTGTAAGTTTGCTCTTAAATTATTAAAAAATTAGTAAAAAATTATAAATAGCACAAAAAAAAAATTAAAAATAAAAACTAAAAAACTAGCTACTACTACATTTCCGGTTAATGTTATTTATCATAACAGAAGACATTAATAGATTTTATACTAATAATTAAATGAAATAAATTGCTTTTTTATAATGAACTTTTGATAATAATTCAATTTTTTATTTCCTTTACTTTGATTTAACTAAAACACAGACAATTTCTATTAATTAAACATATAAAAAAAATATAAAAAAATTATAAAAGTAATTTTCCCCGAAAATACCGTATATGACTTTCTTTTAATAAATTTCATAATTTCTTTTTGTTTAATGATTATCTTAATTATTATTTTTTATATCTTATTCAATAATTTTATTCAAAGAAATTATTTATTTTAATTTAAAGATATCTAAATTAACTCAATAAAATAAATATTTGAATAAGATATCAAACAAAATGATTATTAAAGAAAAATATAAAAATAAAACCAAAATCAAACATAAGGATAGTATTTAAAAATTTTGTTTTTTTTTTTTCAAAAAAAATTTCATTTTAGCTTACGAAATTGTTTTACTAATTAATAAACTTGCAAATATTTTTGAACTTTATCAAATGGAATCAATTTTCGGTTCAATGAATTCAAATGACCAAAAAGAAATTCGACAAAAAAATAACAAACAAACAAAAATGAATAAGATAATAAAACAACAGTATAATTACTGCATCTCTCCGTTATTTGATTATGTAAGATAATTAATTTATGAAACCGGAATACTCAAATATATATATATATATAGTGGGAGAGAAAGAGAAAGAGAGTTCTAGTTATTAATTAAATTGAATTTGCAGGCTGTACTAGTTTTAATATTACAGGAAAACTTTTCGGTTAGAATTAGAATTTCATATTAAATATTTGAACAAAAAATTGTTTCCTGAAAAAAAAAAGTATTTTAATAAGATTTACACGTAAGATACTAAATTATCACGTAGCCATTAATTAATTCTATATTAATTTTCATGCTTTGAACTTTAAAATTAATTTTTGACATGAAGAGACTAAATCTAATCATGTTTACACCTGTTTTTTTGTCTAAGCATTGGTGATTTCTTTTACAGACATACATTTATATAAATACATATATATATATATATATATATATATATATATATGTTATAAATGAAGCGTCATGGATGACTTAATTTAATCAAACTGCCTAAATATTGTGTGAACTTAACGGACATCTCCCTGAGATAAATTTAATTACTATCAATTTCTTGGTTTCATTTTTCATTTTGGCTATTAGCTAGAGATCCCTAATTCCAAAAACTACTTTAACTTAATTTAGTTTTATTAATTTTTTTTTAGGTTTTATGTGAAATTGAAGTAACAAGTTTAGCTTTGACCACATTTCCCTTTCGCTTTAGTCACTACTTTCACTTCGAAAACGTTTTGGTAGTTTAAGTAAAAAAATATATACGAAAAAAGAGTCTTTTTTTTTTTGTTTTGTTCTTTTATAACTGAGGGTTGGGAGCAAAGCCCTAAGATTTTCTTTTGAGAAATTTTTTTTAAATTTTTTTAGCGGTAAGTAATTAAATAAATTATAACTAAAACTAATAAAACTTAAGTAAAAATATTGCTGTAAAATTTTTCAATATTCAAGGGAAATATCAAAGACTTTACTTAAACTTATGATTAAATAAAATGAAGGAATATCAACGTAGGACAAAACACTGAACCGATCAAATTTTAAACAACAACGACAAATATCCCGATTAGTGGACGATACTGTGGTCCTGATTTTTATTCTGTTTTTATTTTTAATAAATTTTATATTAATTTAAAATCAGATCTAAAATGATTTGCAAAAGAATTAGACTTAGAATTTAAGTTTGTCCGTTATTTAGTGAAGAGAGAATTATGAAATAAACAAAAAAAATGTGATATGAGTCATATGAGTATATAAAATAATATTCAAAATACAATTGTGAGTTATATTAATATATTACTTAATTTTTTTTTATTTTACACAAACAAAAACAATAATTTTTCCTTCATATAAGGATCAAACGAAAATCAACCACCCTAGACTACAAAATTTCTTCCTTAAGATATTAAAATTTTCTTCTCGTTACGCTATTCGTCCAACAAGCCCTAATACTCGAGCACAAAGTATTATAGCTTGGATCTGAAATTCTCGACACATTTAATTAAAATTAAATCTAGATAACAATAATCAGACTAATTAGACTCATAACAAATAAAATATGAAATCAAAATACAATTAAATAATTTCAAAATAGCAAAAAATCAACAACAAAAATATAACTAAAAATCTTGCAATAATTTTCTAAAAAGTGTAATTACCAATTGTCACTAAGTTATAAATAATTAAATTTTATTTCATTTATGTTTGTTTTTAAATTTAATAAAAAAGTGAAATTTACATACCTTGACCTTAAATTGGATGCTTTGTTTTGATTAAATGTCACTTTAACTCCATTTCTATAACCAGTACTGTTATTCAATTGTGATAATTGACTAGCACTGGTCCTTGGTAAACGTGCTGATGAATTTCCAGTACCTGGCCGGACTGGGCTTGAACCACAATTAACTAATATATTATTATTAAATGATAATAAAATACAACAAAATGTTAAATAGACAAAAAACACTGGCCATATTATTCCACGTCTAAATAGACTGATTTTGGGCTTTAAGGCCCGCATTTTTTTTTTTGAATGGTTTTTTTCTTTTGTTTTCTTGTTTTTTTTTTTAAAAAAAAATGATCAAAAAATAATTTATATAAAAATGTCAAATTTTAATGTTTAAATTTTTTGTTTTTATGATTTTTAGATTTCAATTGACAATTTTAAGACACAAAATGTTTGCTTAAAACTAAAATTTTGCAATTAAAAATCAGTTCACATAATTCCTTTCACTTGTGGTATCTGTAAAATAAAAGAAAAAAAACTTTTATTAATAATATAATTGGTTTTGTACAGTTTTTTTTCTACTTTTTTTTTGGTAAATTGATTTATAATTAGAGCCTAAATATTTTTGAATAATTTGTAATATTGAAGGATAACCAAAAAGGTTACTAACTATTTATAGTTATTTATGAAATAAACAAGAAAGAAAACACGAAAGACGAATGCTTAACGTGCTACTTCTAAATCTAGAGAGCAAACCGGCATTTAATCAAATCAAATTCATACTCGTTAATTTGCTCTCTAGCGATGTTTGATTGAGCCACATCAACACTTTAAACTGTTAAAGCCTAAATTCTTGGTTATATTAATTTGTAAAAAACAAAACAAAGAAATGCAACACTTTACTTAAAGCTTCTCATTTTTAAAATTTGACAATTTGCGCGAAACTTTTCAACACTTTTCCTGCTTTTCTACTTTTGTGTAATAGAAAAATTTACTTTTGGCATTAAGCACAATATTTAAGCCAAATCTGTTTTAATGCAACTTTTTTTAAATCTTTCAAATCATTAAATTGATAATAGTCTTTGAAAAATTCGATAAAAGAGAGAAGAGAGCATTTTAGCTTCTAGGTTACCCAATTTTGTCATTATCACTATTTGTTTGTAACACAGAGACATTCATTATAAACAGGGCAGATTTCCAGTTCCCTATCTCTAAAAATAGAAAACAAAACTTTCCTACCTTTTCCCGCTTCCAGGGGTTTTACCTTTATCTCTATAAATGCATATAGATTGTCTGTAAACCAATAAAAAAATATTATTATTGACGATGGAGAACCATAGCTGAGCTGGAACGATATATTTTCCATAAAAAATAATGTTTAATCAGGACATAAACTTTATTTTGCACAATGTTTCAGAAAATACGTTAAAATCAGCTTCTAAAGCACTCTACAACTAGCGGGGAGTTAAATTCTGGCAATTAGTAGAACAAAACTTAACCTTTTCTCTAATAGCCTTTTGCATATTTCATTGTATTGTTTCCGATATGATAAGAATACATTGCAAACAAACAGGAAGCTATGTGCTATAATATATGAGAACAATGCCTTAAAAGAAGAGCAGTGTCAAAATTTAGTTCAAGTGATTTTTTATTGAAAAATGCTTAATTTGAAGCCAATGAGGCCTAAATCAAGGTTACTATAAATTTAGATCGTTATAGCATAACCCGTGATATTGCAGAGCGGTTCATATATGCATTAAAAGAAAAATCAAAAAGTTTTGGCAATATCAAAAGGCTCAAATTACAGATCACACACCAGGTAATAAAAAAATTTATTTGGCGTAATGCATTAGCATCTTCGATTCGCATCTGAAACCCAATAAAAATTATCAATTTCTAAAAAGACATTAATCGGAATGCAGTCCCATATTTCCCTATCCAATATTTAAAGCAAACTTTTGTGATCTTCTTTAAAGAGTATCGGATATAATCATGTTTCTAAATTCATCAAGTTCAAAAATAAAATAACCGAAAATTCAAAGAAAAAGAACATACAACTTCATTTTACCAAGTAAAAAACTTAATAAAGTTCAAGAAGTTTTTCTTTTTGGAAATTTTTTTGTTTTTTAATTAAAAATTGTTTTCTATCAACATCGAATTTTTTCTGTCATTTATTTTAAATGTAGCTATAAAATCTAATAAGTGATATTCAATGATTACAACGTTTGATTAAGTGAAAGTTTCTTGTTGTTGTTGCTATTTTGTAAAAGATTTTTGCGAGATGTCAAATTATCGATTGCAGCTACTAAAGAAGCTAAAACAGTCACAATTAGTAATATGACTGGCAGCGATTTCTTTATTTGTCAATTCTTTTTATATTTTGTTTTTTTTTGTTAAACAAACAGAAATTTATTTTAATATCAAACTTTCAAAAGCGAAATTTAGCTCAAAATTTATTTAAATTATTATTTTTTGTTGTTGGAGGTTTGAAGTAAATCCCATCAGTCTCAAAGAATTTTATTGAAATGACATTTAACTTTTGACAGGTACAATTAAAAGAAGTGACACATTTTTTTTTGTTTTTGTTTGATTCTTCATTACATGCTTGAGTTTGGCTTAGTGTTTTTTTTTACCGTGGTTAAATTTATCTATCCGTCTTATAATCGAATTTCAGAAGAAATTTCTTGAGAAATTTTTCTTTTGGTGTTTAAGATGTAACCAAAATTAAAATTACGAAAACAATTTTCATCTTTAAATCACATCCTTTAGATGTAGGAATATCAAAAATTGCAAATATTTAAGTGAAAGTTTTAATTGGCTAATTAATTTTTGTTTTTAGTTGTTTTTTTTAATTTCTTAGGATTTCTAACACATTTTGATTATTTTAAAGGCAAGACAAGTAAGCTGGATCATAAATCTCTCATAAGAATTTCTTCATAGATTAAGGGTCTCTTGATAAATAGACGCAAACACCTGTTCTTTGATTGCATGAGGTGGCTGTCAATAGGGTAATATTTTCCCGTATCAACTACCATTGAAATGGAAATAAAGTTGAGATCTTGACAAAAATCAATGCCATGGAATCTCGGAATCAAATTTCCATTCAAGACTTTTCAGTCGGGAAACTGAAAAGATTTACAGAGCATAATGAAAATAAAATTTACTTGGTTATGTAAGGATAAAGGGTATATTACCCAAAATAAATGAAATTTTTTTCTTATATTCTGGTGGTGATTGATTTGAAGAAATTTCAAGCTACTTTGAATATGAAATAATTGCAGATTTAGAACCATTTCTCCAAAGAATGCAGAAAGTAAAATAATAAAATACATTTATTTGAAAATAAATACTGTAATAATATTCTTGATAAAAATTTATAAGGATCTTTTGAGGAATAAATAGAAAACACACCATTAGTGTAAAGAAGAGGCCAACAAAAACTACATAAGCTCCAAATATCACAATGAACAGCCTTGGGAATACTAAGTAAGCAATTATTTTCCCCAACCAGGAAGAAATTATGAAAAGTACATGATTATTGATATTTATTGATATTTTATGAAACCAAAAAACAAAGAAGTTATTACCAATTTAAAGGGCTCGAAAATAATAGCAAGAAGAATAAAATGTTTTTAAAATGCTCTTCCTCGACTATTTAGCGGAGGCTAAAAAATTTTATTTGCTATTTCGAACCGCTTAGAAAAAAATTTTTATGAGTTTATAATTTTTCTTTGTTTTTAAAACGAATTATTTAAAGCTACTATTGATCTGAAATCCTTTAGTTTCCGGGTTTTTTCTTGCAACTTTAATAGTTATAAAAATGTAAACTTAAATTACTTTGTTTTAATTTTTCAATAACATTTTCTAAACATTTTTATGTCACTTTAAAATCAAAAATTAAATTTCTTTTTCATTTCAAAGATAATCAAAACATTAGTAGGAAAATCAATTATAATTATCATAAGAAAATTTTCGTATTTTATTTAATTTATTTATCCTTAATTTCAAACTTAAAACCTGAAAGAATTTCAAGATTATAATAATTGATCATGAGCACGATTAGAGGTTACGGCTTGATAAAACCCATGCAGGAAATTCAGGAAGACAAAAATCAAATAACCTCTTATAACACAAAATTTACTGAAATTACTTATAAGTGAGAGAAAGTTTGGCATTCCACATCACTCAATACTCTGTAAGAGTCAAAAACCCAGAATTCTGATAGGTTGTAATTTTTTCCTAAATGAAAACCCATGAAGTCTTCAAATAAGCACATTTTATTTTTCATTATTTATTCCTCTCCAGTAGGTAAACATAATTCAGCTCCTCCATAAATAATTTCTTTTGCCAGCTATCATCATTTCTAATAGTTCTTGATAGGACTAACAAATTATTTATTTTCTTAAGCCGATTTTAATTTTTTTTTTTTGTTTTTTATTATTATTTTTCTTATAAACACACTTTCTAGAACAATTGTCGAAAATCTTTATTCCTATTGATGACAGTTCTTTGATTCAAATATACTAAATAAGCCCGAGAAGTGAAACTAGATGCTTTAACTTATTGTTAGTAAAAACTTCCAACAAAAACGCAAATGATTTTTCTATTTATATCTTTTAACTGTAGTAATTTAAAACCAACTTTGAATGTCAAAAACTTTGCTTAACATCACATAATTATTATGTATTAATTAAGAAAATTTAATTAAGATTTACTCAATTTTGTGCAACAATTTAAATTTACAAGGGAATTGGAAAAAAGGAAAATATTTAAAAAACGATAAAGTTTATAATCTAGAAAACATTTTGTAATTCTTGAAGGAACAAGAAAAAAAGACAATTTCTAAATGTGAAACTTTCTTAAAATTAAGATTTAAATACATTATGAGTTACCAATTAAAGGATTAATTTTGACCCTTTTTCAAAAATAACTAAAATAAATTATTTTAATTTTAATCCAAATATATAAAAGTTTTTTCTCCCAAATAGCTTTGAATTTTAACAACTATCACTTGATTAGCCAAACTTTAATTAATAGTAAATTATCAAAAAAATTAAATACTATTTTTTTTTGGAGGGAAGGTAAGAGGGCTCATTTTACAGAAATTAATACGGTATTAAGGTCACTACTATCTATTGCTGAAGCTTAAAAAAGATATTAAGAAATTTTTAATTTAGTTATCTTAATTTTTTTTCGTAATGTTAGTTCAACATTTTCTTTACTTAAACTTTTATTGGATTTCTGTTTTTTTCTTTCAAAAATTTTAGATTTTCTTTAAGAAATTTTCAATTTTCGTACTGTTTTAATTGATAATTTTCATTTCGCATTTCAACTACAGCTGAATTTACTTAAAATTTAAGTAGCTGTCTTATTAGAATAGAAAAAGTTAAAAGAGTGTCAAGGGATTAAAAGTGTTGAAAATAATCTGCACTAATTGAATGACTTTTGAGGGATTTTTCATCAAACAATAAAATATTATACTTTTTATTGGGTATTTTCGGGGATTTTTGAAAAGTGTATAAGCTCCTGAAACCAAGTAGTAGCAGTAGAAGAAATAATAGTGGTCCTAGTATAAGTAATTAGAATAATAGACATAGCAGTAGTCCTCTTAGAAGTAGTTCTCGTAGTAATAGTAGTTGAATTAGTAGTAGTAGTAAGAGTATTAGTAGTAATAGCAATAGTAGTATTGCCAGCAGTGGTCGACTAATTGTAAGTGATATACGTGGTATTAGTTCTCATAGTATTAATTATATAGAAGCAGTAGTTATATTCGGAGTAGTAGCGGAAGTAGTAGTAGAAGTAGTAGGAATAATAGTGATCGTATTAGTGATTGAAGAAAGAATAGAAATTTGCAAAGCCGTAGCCAACGCAATCAAGGGAGAAAGAAAAACTATGGAGGAAAACATATTCCAAGACATCTTGCTAAAACTTTTCAATTATTTAAGCTAAATGTCATTCCTGCAGCTTCATTGCGTGTCAAAAATCATTCTTTTCTCATTTCGAAAGCAGCATTCCACCAAACAAAAGGCAGGTGGTTAATTGGTTGATTTTATGTAAATCACGGCAAAAAGTAAAATCTAAAGCTAACCAAATAAATAAAATTGAAACAAAAATTCTAATAAACTTTACAACAATAACAATTCCAATAAATATATCTTTAAACATATTTAATCAATTTAATATGTTTAATTCTAAACTAATTAAATTTTTTTTGTGTAATTAATTTAATAATATTTTGTAAACACACACACACACACATACAAATATAAAATTAAGTTAATCAAGTTTTTATACAATTAACCTTTAAAAATTTAATTTCTCTAATAATAAATTTTGTTAACTTTTAATAAACGAAAAAGTTTTCAACATCAAATCATTCATTTATATATATATAAAACCTTGCTATCCTTGCTTGGTAAATACAAAATTCAATTGCAAAAGATTAACAACAAAAATCTAAAAAAAAATTACAACAAAAACAAAATAAAGTCAACAAAAAAAAAAGGCAAAAACTATGAAGAAGAAATAAAATACAAGTGCCACATATATGTCAGCTATGCAATTTCCTGTACAGTTTTTTTTTTGTTTCATTTTGATCAAATCAAGTTTCAAAAATTATGTAACGGTATCATAAAAATCAAAAGACATCACATATTGTTACGACTCTAATGCGTATAAGGTCAGTATTATTTACCTTAATTTTTATTAATATCTAAGGAAAGTGAAGGTCTATCTAGGAAAATACATTTTTTATGTTTTTCATATTTGAAAAGTTTTGCTTACTTTAGTTTTAATTTTGTTTTTCATTTTTTGTTTTATTTTTAATTTCAATATTAAAAGTTTGATTCTGATTCCATCATATCCGGTTCTAATATGAAATTCGTTAAGCATGCATGGTAAAAATTTCATAATTTTTTACCTTTCACTGGATTCTTTTTTGTTTTGTTTTTATTTTAAATAAAGTACATAAAATACAACAACCAAAAAAAAAAGCAAAAGGTTAAAATACTTAACAGTAAATAAATTTCTTTTTAATTATAAGATATTTTTTTTATTTAAAAGATTTCAACAAGTTTTGTTTGCTTTAAAGGAGAAAAACAAATTTAAAATGATCATTTAGTAGAGCCATCAACATGTGTTTCAATGTTTAGATACAAATCAATTAATCAATTGTGTCAGTATGAAATTTTTAACATAAATTTTTGGCAGATTTCTTTATATTTAAACATAAAACATAGTTAATTAATTTGGTTTTTTTTAAATAATTTGAATTAATTTGACTTAAATTAAAATAACAACAAATCATTGAATTCCAATAAAATGAAATTAACATTTTTTGTCATTTATTTGACTTCATAATTGACATTAACTTCCCTTAAAAAATTTTTTTAGAATCTGTTCAGAGTAATGGCTTACGGCTGCCTCTTTTGTTGGAATTAAGGAAATCTCAAATATTACAAATAGGAGAATAGATTATCAATGAATGTTTCATGCATAAATTCATGCGTAAATCTTATTGAAAAGTTCAACAGTGAACAAATCATTAATAAATAATGTAGCGACTTTTCAGTCAATATTTTCATGCTACAAGTCGCCATGACAGCAATTTTATTAACAAAATTCAAAAAAATTTTTCCCAAGGGACTACGCTTGAAAAGTAACTCTCTCTCTCTCTCTCTCTCTCTCTCTCTCTCTCTCTCTCTCTCTCTCTCTCTCTCTCTCTCTCTCTCATTGATGAAGTTTCTCAGAGTAGAAAATAAGAAAAAAATTTCGTTACAGTTCGTCAATCTGAGAGTACAGTTTCTCGGCAATAAATTTTTCATTTAAGTAAAAACTTTTTGCGCAGCACCATATTTTTATGAGATGTATTCACTTACGGTCAGATCTGGCAAATATGAATTGGATTTGACTAAATCTCAATACTAAAATCATGTATAACTAAGGATAACGTTTTCAACCATTTCAACGACACAATTAGATAATTTAATGGAATTGTATTTAATTTTAATTCAAAAGTGACCAATTTTTGTGACACGATATTATAGTCACTGTTGATATTTATTCCATTTTTAATACATCACTGACGGGAAGAGATCTCCCTCCATTTTTTTAATTAATATTTTTATAAATTTTATTGTTGTCTTTGATTAAAGTTGTGATTAAGAAATGCATGATACCTAGTTTATACTCAGGCACGGGTAGGGTAGCTAGCTCATTCGGACAGCATAGATTTAAATGGTGCTATTAAGAAGACAATTTGAAAAATATACTATCAGACAACAATTTTCGATTTTTCATTCCTGTTTTCCAACTATCATTCAGGTGTAAAAATAAGTTTACCCCTGGACAATTTATCCTAGCCGGCTAGTTTATTCTTCAATCAACATGGTTGTCTTTAAGCTATAACTTTAATAGTTATCACAAGAAAATAAATTTCAAATTGTGATTTAACTTATGTAGCTGACCAGTATACATAGTGACTCTGCAAATTTGACAAACATGGCGATGACATGATGAAAATTCTGTTTTTGTTTTTCAATTTTCTTTTTGAGTAATATCACTGTTGTGTATCGAACTCGACCTGTTCAGCTTTGTAAAATTTAACACCTTTCTTATAAATTCCGACAATAAATATCCTTAAGTCTATAAGCAATGTAAAAGTTTCATATCTCTCACTAAATACATATAAATACTTTCCAAGAAATCTATAGAAATTACTTTTTTGTCTAAATTGTTACTTTTATTGGAATATATTAAAAGTATTTTTAGATTTACGATAGCTTGGTCTAAAATGCCATAACAAATTCTTATTGGCAATCTGCAAGGCTTCCCGCTAAGAGTATAGGAGTGATATATTTACCAATAAATATATTCCGGCGTAGATATACATAATATGATAAGGTCTATCCTATAGCGAAAATTTTTCATCCTCAAATATAAGGACAGTGAGAGATAGTAAAGAAAGGGAGAAAGAAGAAGATATTAACTTACAATTAGAACTAGAAAATTACAATCTACGAATCATATTTATTTAAAGATTTTATATATCTTAACAACAACAAAAATTAGATGACGTATACATAATATCATTTACCGAGTGTATTCTTCACTCTAAAGTCCATTAGTACTTCTAAAAATGAAATTTTCAGTGAAACTTTTGAATATTGCTATAGAGAAACTAATTGGCAAAATGTTATCCCAATACCGGCAAAGCTTACAGCAATCTTTTCATTATAAACTGGTATTGTTACCTTACCTTATGTTAAAATAATAATTGAAATTGACGGAAAATACAGAGATAAGGTGTAACCCATGACAGTGTGACAAGTAAGGGTTAAACAAATGTATAAAGTCGACTAATCCTGCCATCGCATGTCGTTTCCATAAAGATCATGGTCGCATTTGTATAGAATTGATTGACACTTTATTTTACGCAATTGTATATACCATCGATAAGTTACATGATTAAAACATACTTTCATAAGTACTCGTACCACCACCTAAAACTAGTTTATTGGGTTTTTTTCTTATTAAAAATAAATTGTTCAAGTAACTCTCAGACTTGACTTCAAAGTATTTTCTGCTAAAACTATTTTAAATTTCTTTAAAAAATAAAACATTTTTCTCCTCCATTTGATTTTTTTAGTTTTTTGCAATAACTTAATTTTTCTAATAGTAAAACTTTCATTAAACATCAAATTTCCCTTTAAATTTGTTATATCTAAGCCGGTTTCTAAGTTTTTTCTGGGCCTCTAATTTTTTTTCTTTTTGTTTTGTTCATAGATTTCATTAAGTAAATTAAATCGGCTTGAAAGTATTTTTAAATGACTTTTATATGGTAGATATTTTGGCACTGCCACAAATTATAATCTTTATGATGACTATGATTCTAAAGTAAAAAAGTTATTACAGGAACTACAAAAAAAACTATACATTAAAACACTTAAAGTTTATGATTTTTGTTAGCTTTTAGCTTTTGCTAATGAATCATAATGATATAGCTGTTTTTTTGAAAAAATATTTAACTTTAGTAGAAAAAAAGATCAATAAATTAAAGACAAGGCTCTTCAAAAAAAAAATTTTTATATATGTATATCTAAAAATATTAAATTATGAGTATGTGGCGCTAAAATAGCACATTTTCATTTCATTCTGATTATTTTATTAAAAATAAGGCAAAGATTTTTTCTTTTTCAGTTTTTATATTTTCAAGAATTAATTAGAATCTGTTTTGATTGTTTTAACTTTTATGGAACACACATTGAATTCTTTCTATCAGAATTTCAATTAAAACAAAGCAAACCCTTTATTTAAGAATTATTGGATAATTAATAAGTTTTGATATAATTTGAAATTTAGAAGAATACGGTCTAATGTATTGGTATACTTAACCGGATTATTGTAGTAGTACAGGGTAAAAGAAATGATGGTCTCCTTTCATCAGAAAAAAAATTATGGTAGTCTATATGGTAGTCATGACTCTGTTTGGCACAGAGATGCATCTAAAACATATTATCAAGCTCAAAGGTCAAGCTTTATATAGAAAGGCTTCTAAAATAATGTTGAAAGGAATAATAAATAATTATAAAAGTAATTAATTTCTTCTTACTTGGTAGAATTTCTTTCGTTTCACATCACGATCTGATCATGCAATCCTGAAAACCATTTTTTACCAGCTATGAATGTTTCGAGCTGAATTTTATACAAACCGCATTTGTCGCAGCAATCTCGCATTCATGCCAGATCAACATTTTGCCGACACTATGCAAACAAGGAGATTAGACAAAAATTCTTTTATAATGTTGACTTGATCAGTTTAACAAGCACCTCAATAAAATGAAGAAATCAACAACAATAAGCTACGTGTACATAGTTAACATTTAGGTATAAATAAGAATCTTATCCAAAGACTTTGTTTTAGGAAGACCAATGTCAAAGAAGATAAGAAAACTTCTTCTTCACAATGTACACTAGGTTAAATTTATAGAAAATAAAATTTTTGCTTAGACCAGAGATTACTAAAAGAGTTTTCAAACATGATATTCTGTTGGAGAGCACAGAGGCAGCACCGTCAGGTTCTTAAACCTTTTATAAAAGTTGGTAATGCTTTTCCTCTTATGCTAATTAACTGAAGTTGGTGAATTAAGTTAAGATAGTTGAGGTAGCAATGATCAAGGTAGGATCTTGAGATTTCCTTTCTATCCAAGGAGCCACTACCATAGATTTTTACAACAGATCTTTAAGCTGAAGTGCATTTTTGATCTCTAGATAATTCAACAGTAAACAATATCAAAATTTAAAGCTGGTTTTAAATGGACTTATATCATTTTTTCACGATCAATAAATAATCTAAGAGTAAAAACAAGCAATATCCAAAATATTAGCCCTTGAAATTTATATTATTTCATGAAAAATACATTTAAAAAATTCACCATATTCAAATTAACATTTTCAATAAGAAAAACCACCATTAAAGAATTTGACTTTCCCTCATAGTTTTCTGTTACTCTTTAATGACTAATTTAAGACTTTTGTCCTTATGGTAGTGACTTCAAGCGATTTTAACTCGCGCGATTTATTGATGTAACAAGTTTCGATAAATCCTATGTATACAAATTGGAAAAGTTGGAAGTCACTTGAATACACAAAGCCACTGAAAATCTGTTGAATTTACTTCCATAAAGGATCATGACCTAAAATTATATCAAATATAGCCAATGCAAGCAATATTTTGTGACTGCTAATAACTTAAAAAATCAGTAAGAGGAAAAAAAGGAATTCCTGACATGTAACAAATTATATTGCTGAATATAAAAAGAAACTTTTGAATGCATCAACTTCAAAGTCGGCTTTAAGCTTACAAAAATCATAAATTTTAACCAACATAAAAATTGAAAGTTTATTTTTTTCTACAGAAAAAATCTAATTGGGTTTTCATAAAAATCCAAAATTTCTTAATCTCATGTTTCATTTTTTTTTTTTTGATTGATTTTTATTTCATCAAATTCCATTTTTTTCATCAATTTTGTAACACTTCTTGGTAAAACTAAATTTCAAAAAAATAAAAATAAAAAAAGAAGAAATAACAACAACAAAAACTTCAGGTACAATCTTCATTAAAAAAAAATTAAAATAAGTTTTTATTGCAATATTTTAGGCATCCGTAAATTATTATTTTTCAATTTTGTTGTTGTTGTTGTTGTTATTGCTATAGAAAATTATGTATTCGGCTATTTTCATTTTTGGTTTTTTTTTTGAATTATTACTTTTTCAAAACTGTGAAATTGTCTCACCCAATCAATCATTTGTCGGATATTATGTAAAATTTCAACATAAAAACAAATTGTCACAGTAGGCATTCAGGTGTTGTATTTTTTTCTTGTTATTTTTTTGGGTGGAGTCTTATGGTATCTGGTTACCTGTATTTCATCTAAAATAAAATTCGCAATAAAAAAAAAAACAACAAGGTGAAAAAATATAAGAAAAAAAGAACGCAATAAGAATTTTTAACTAAGGTAATTAATCATTAACAGTCAACAGAAATTGAAAGCTTTAGGAGGCTGTGATCTGTGATAGTTGGTAATCTTTGTCAAGGCCAAATTTTGTTGTTGTTTTTTTCTTTCAATATAAACAAGACTAGTACCTAGCTTTATTGTTCTGATGAGTAGTTATTTATTTTTCTTTTTTTTATTGAGTTTTTGCTATACTAGCAACAAGTTTTTAATTTGGTTTTTTTGTTGAAAAACGTTTTTTGTACTTAAAATAAATAACATTCGAACATGTACACAGACATCCTGTCAAATATTCTATTGTGACTGGTACAATATGATCCCGAAGCCAAGCGTCGAAGTTGTGCCTAGAAATACCCAACCGAGCCAAACCCAGAAAACTATTCTAAGATTCCGTGGGGATTATTCATCGAAAATTCATTCCACCTTGTCAAACGGTTACCGCTGTATTTAATCTTGGTGAAATGTCGTGAGTAAAGAATTTTGTGTTCATTGGATGTTAATGATCTCTCTCATCGTTCAAACTTACTGACTTTTGTCAAACATAAGTAATCCTTGATCATGCAACGAAAATAGACTCTGAAAATCGTTCGTACCTTATATAACGGATAAACAGAAATAAGAGAGTAAAAAAGTCCTAAAAGGATAGCGACACAATTTACTTGGTAAGGTTTAACTAGGTGGCAACTTTATCCAGGTAAAATGCTGTGATCCTTCGAAAGTTACTTTGTAAAAAAATTTACGTAGCTCTTAAAAATAGTAGAGATTTCTCAAAAATTTTGAAGCTTTCCAGTAAACGTAGAAATTGTAACTTTATTTTAAGAACCTAGACCTAAACGCTTCCTGATACACTTTTTACGCTCAAAAACTCCTTCCAAGATTTTTTAAGAGCTAAAATGTTATTCAAGCTAATTTCTATCCTTTCATCTGTAGCATTTGGGGAAATAAAAGGAACTTTTCTCTCACTATAAGATTAGTCTCCTGTAGTCGAGCAACAAGTTAGTAAGAGTAGGTCTACACAGGACAACTCACAGCAGAAACTCACAGCGAAACCGGTTATTTTTCATACAAAACTAACAGAATCGCTGTGAGTTTCTGCTCTGAGTTTTCCTTTGTAAATCTACTCTAAGTGTAGCTTAATTCTTTTTGCACGTTCTTCATATTAGTTCTCTTGAATTATCTATTTTGTAGAGGTACTTGTTAACCACATTAATATTCTAAACGATAACTTTCGAACTCCCTTTCCGTGCCATTATTCTTAATCTAGTGATTGAAGAATATTTTCAATTGCTTCAAACCACTACTCCACGCCTTCAACTTATCATTCCACACTTTCTACCGGACATTTATGTATTTATTGAGTAAACAGTGAGAGCAGGGAACAGTAGGCTGTAAACCTGATTTGGTGTTGACTGTAATTAGGTTAGATTTTATTGCAATCGATTATTATCAAAATTTTATAGCATTTTTGGTCATACAACGCAACCAAAACTGCAATGCATCCTACAATTTTTTGTTTTTTTAGTATAAATTAATATTCAGTTAGGGCTACTAACCAAATAACCAAAATAAAAAATTATAATAAATCTTACATCTTTGCAAACAAAAAAAAATTTAACATGGATAATTTAAGAAAATTTTTTTTTAGATCTTTAAACAACAACAACAAACAAAAGAAACCATTTGAAGTTTTTGACCTACAAATATTTTTAACCATATATAGAAATCATTTTAAAATATTTTTATTTCTTGAATTAACATAAAAATTTCTAGAAGAAAATGAATTCAATGATTTTTAAAAATTTCAATTGTCAAATCTATGTCTGTCATGGAAACTAAAATATTTAATTTTAAATTCGACCTTTTTTCAAGGAATTACAACAAATACGAATAATTGTGTTGGTTTCTGCAATTTCATGCTTAGTCAGTTATTTATGTAACTAAACATAATTTATAGAGAATGAAATGATTCCTAATGCCTAACGAATCACTTCAAATGTTAAGGACAGAGCACAAAAATACTCCGAATATTCGGACTAAAAATCGAATTTATAAGTTCCTCAATCAAAACATGCAAAATATATATGATAACGCTACCATGATCATGGCTCTGATTTTTCTTTTGATAATTGAGCCCCGTACATTGAGCCTCAAGCAAAAAATCAATAATAAATTCTAGCATTTTTCTTTTCGTTTCTATTGCTGTTATTTATTGAAGTTATTGACTTTTTTTTCTATTAAAAAATCCACTTTTAATCCGAATATTTCTAAAATAGAAAAATATAAACAATAAAACTTCCGCATAGCACCATTCTATATGAGGATGAAGTTGGAGGATGCAATGGGAGAGATAGGGAAGTGGTTTTTTATAGATGAAAGAAATCAATCTTCTAAAAAAATTTTAAAAAAATTTAAAATAAGCACGAAGCATCCTGTGGAAAAATAGAAACACCATTCTAATGAGAAACGCAACCCATTTTTTTCAATTTCTTCAATTTCCAATTAAATTGGTAAAGAATGAATATGGGAAAAAGATTTAACTATCCAGAGGGACAAAAAAGAAGTGATTTTCTATAAAGGAAAGAAATTAAACCTCCGACAAACTTTACAACAACTGACGTGAAGACTGAGGGAAAATTCCTACGAGTTAAAATTAGGTTTAATCACAAATTGAATTTCTTTCATTCAGTGGAAGATTTATGTCAACAGAAAGACTTGCAAGAGTCTAGCGAGAGAAAGAATGAACTTTCCATAGGAGTCAGAAACAAGACTTCCACCAGCAAAGAGCACATTTCTTTTGAATATAATTTAGGAGGTCCTGTTTCTTTTAGATACCTATAAACAGGTATCATTAGTAGCGATCTTGACATGCTCAACGTCGTACTCCATCAATAACAATTTGAAGTGTTGGCCTTTTTAGCTCCTAAAAAACTCACTTTTCTGTGTTATTTTTTTGTCAGAATTATAAGAAATAAAAAAGCTTTATCAGCTTAAGATATTTTACAGTTTTTGCTGTCTAATTAATTGTTTGGTAATTTTATTATAATTTTCAGTTAAATAAATTTAATTTAGCATCAAATTTCTTAGGTTTCTGTAAAACGTCACGTTTAGTATTTTAAATTTTAACATAAAAATAATACTTTCACATTTTTCCTTGTTAAATTGGGGAAATTGATTAAAGTTAAATCACGTATTTCTTTTCGTGCTTCTTAAAAGCCATGTTAAAAGTCATTTGTTTGTTGGTATAGGCCAAAGGGTTATAACAAAAAAAATTTCACATACATAACTTAAGATATCTGAAAACAAGGAAAACTGAGTTGAAAATTTTAAAAGTGAAATTAAAATATTTATATGATAATTTTTGGAAACAAATAAAATTAAACTTCCATACTGAACTTTAAAAAAAAAATATTTTGTCCAGAAGTTGAAGGATTAAAAAACGAAGAAAAAAAAGAAGAAAACTTCAATTGCCCTTCTACTCTGACAGAGATCTATTGATGTACAATTCCTAAGATTAATAAGTTCAAAATAATTATGGGTCATTGTATCATAATTATACATAATTTTTTTCTCTTTTTGGTTTTTTTTTGTATTTAGCGCTATAGCCTTAACTGCTTTAATTATGTAGACCTGAATAATGATAAAAGAAAAACAACAAAAAAATGGTGATACATCATTAGTCCTAAGGGCCAGAGTTTTTGTTTTAATTTTTTCTTTTTCTTTTTTTCCAAAGAAAAAAAAGAGGCTAATGTTGATGTAGAGGATATACACATATGTAGATTGCTGCTCTATTAAACAAATCCATGACCATTGCAAATTTTTAATAACTAATGGAAACTATTAAAATTATTTGATCTAATGGAAGTTTTAATTGGCAAAAGAAGAAGACAAGAAAATATATATCTAATTTCTAGGGTATAGTGAAGGTTTTGGGTGTAGTTAATTTAATATGATTTTAACAAAGACACAAAAAAAATAAAACAAGCTACAAAATGGAGTTAAGTAACTTTTTGGGGTTGATTTATTTTGAAAGAGAAACAAATTGAATTTTAGTATTGATATATGGAAATTTGAAGGCTATTTAGCTGATTCTTCTTTCCTCCTTCTCCTTTTGAAAGTTCTTTCTTTCTCTCACAAGACACTTGGAAGTCTTTCTGTTGACATAAATCTTCCATTGAATGAAAAAAATTCATTTCTATATTTTTCAATTTGTGATTAAACCTAATTTGTATCTTTTTCGATTTCTTTGAAGAGTGGGATTTTCCCTTCATTCTTCATTTTGTTTATTGTAAAGTTTCTTGTAACTTTAGTCTCTGTCCTTTATAAGTCACTTCTCTTTTTCCTACTTGGAGTAATTCAATCCTTCGTAACTTACTGAACATACTAGAAATTCATTTAAAAATTTTCTAACTGGGTCCATTAATTTTAGATACTTTGATTTCCAACCTTTGCCTGATTAATTGCATATTTGACTTAAGAATAAATTATTTTAGTGTTTTGTTTTAGATTTCAACCTTAACTTAATAACCATTTCCATTCTTTGCAAATTTTATTGGTTAGTATTTGTTTCTCATTTCCATTGAAGTAAATAGAGAAAACAAAAGGACCAAAGTACACTAGAATTCAGTTTTATTTTTCTATTTATTTTTCCAGTTGTAAATTTTATGTTTTATTTTATTCATAACTGAATAAAAATATTTAAATTAATTAATTTTTTGCAAATAAAAGGAAAACAAAAAAAAACACAAGTGAAAAAATTCAATGAAGAATCTTTAAATAAATTTATGTAAGAAATTAATTAATTGTTAATAACAACTAAAAGAAAAATTTCCAGTCTAAAATACCACAAAAAAAAAAATCTAATTAATTTGAAAGGATAATACAATTGCAATTTTAATTGTGTACCCGATTGTAGCTAATCTAACCACAATTTACCAGAGTATCACATTCAACAAAGTAAACTTAATATGGGACTACAAACGATAATATAAATTTCCTTGATTTAAGTTCTCAAATATATTACAAATAGTTTTTCTTTCTTATTTTCCAACTAATATTTTTATAACAATTTTTTATACTACGTTGGTTTTTATGTTAGCTTTTTTCTATTTACCTTTGTATTATTATCTAACAATAACTTTATGTTAATAGTTTTCTTTTTCTGTAGACGCCTCAATTGTGGAAAATTAAAAAACTTTTACTTGTTTGTAATATTTTATGATTAAATACATGTTTTTTTCTTCATATTTTTCATATAATTGATATACTACAATATGAAATAAAATAATTTAAATTTTTTGAAATGCAATAACTTGAATGGAAATCAACTTTTGAAGGAGTGTCACTTGGGGTACATCCTAAAAAATAATATTTATTTTCTAAAAAAGCCATAATTTTACTTAAGTAGGAAGTATTTTTTCATTATAATTTGTTTTTCTGTTTTTAGAGTCACACTGCAGGATAGAAATTTCTTATCATGTTTTTTTAAATAAAATTTCAAATATTTTCTTATTTAATTTTTCAGTTGAATTCAAAATTTCATTTTTAATTGCGTGTATTGCAGTTGTTCTTCTTTTTTTTATTTTAAAATAGAAAGTAAAAATCTTTAAAAAATGAAAATGGTTTTAGCAAAAAAATGAAATTTAATGAAAATGTTATTTTGTCTTATTTCTTAATTTTTGCACTTTATTTAGCACAGTTGATGTTATTCTCTGTCCCCTCCCGAATTTTGATTCTTCTTTTAGCTCCTTACATCAGGAGGCTAATGAGATTCAAAGGACATTTAATTCTCTCATTTATGTCAAAAATTTAGCGTCTTTTTAAGCTCTTGAGCCTACATAAGTCCCTATTCTTTATCAAGAGGGTGAAAGAATGTTAAGTTCGTTTTTTTTTCAGAATGAACAGATTTAAAAGAAGTTGATGAAAGGACGCATTTTTTAGGTTGCTAAGGCTCAAAGAAGGCTGAATATATATACATATATATATACATATATGGATGCCTAGTTGAACCTTGTAAAAAAGATTTGGGATTCATTTAGTGTCAAAAGTTTCTTTAAACTCTTAAGCGTTTTTTAGCACGATAGATAAATAATTAAGAATTAATCTATAGTAAAATTATATTAACTTACAGTAAATATTTTTAATAAATTTTTGATTTTACTTTACTTGTAAAATAAATTAAAAGAGCTATCACTTTCTGCTTTACATGAGAGAATATTTCACTACACGAAAAGAAAAAATTCATAGAACACCAAAGTTTACCAAAATTCATCAAAATCAAAGTTAGATTAACATCCTCTGAGCTTCCTCAAACTCCAATATGCAAAATTTTGGATTAAGAAGGTCAAAATATACCAAAATTCTTAGTCGAATAGTCTCTTCAGTCGAAGAGACTGAAAGGAAATTGACAAATTTCCAATTAGGCTCTCCTATTTTGTTAGGCACTTTTCTTTTTAAGGAACATTAATTAAAAAATCAGTAGTAGCTGTTGTTGTCATATAGGAATTATAAAACAGCTAAAGTTAACAATAGATTTATTTTATTTTTTTATTAATTTTTTATGTTGGAAAACTTATACATTATACAATATCAAATTCCATCATGTCTATAAGTAAGCAAGTGGAAAAAATTAAGCTGTCTAGCTTCCAGTGAAATGTCACAACTACATTATGTGATTTAACGTTTGTTTACTTGTTTTGCAGTGATATTTGTCAAAAGTACGGTATTTTATGGAGTTGCCTGGTAATATTCTATCGGATTTTTTGTCTGTTTTCTTTGCTTCGCTCAAAAATTTTAGTTTGTATTGAACAAATACCTGGATGTGAAATTGATACATAACTTTTTATTATAATTATTTAATAATTCTTTTAAATGCTGCTTGAGATAGTTTTGGTATGGGTCCAAATATCAGCTTAATTTAATTTTAAGCAAAATAATAGTAAATTAATTCAAAGAATCTATGTCATTGCTATAATCCCAGAGATATAGCTTGGGTTAAAATTCTTAAGCCTGTTTAACTTGATTGCTTAGCAAATTCACCAAGCTCATTGAAAGTTCAAATTTTTCATTTACAATCTAAATTCTTCATTCCTTGTTATCAGACTCAATTAGCAGGGTTCAATAAAAACGGATTTTCAAGTTGTTTAGTACAAAGAAGACAGGCTGAAAAATCTAAAATCACTTCAAATATCAAGATAACAAATTTTTTATTGCTATAATCCTAAATTAGTTGATATGGATTAGTAAGATATCCCGAAAGCATGTTAATTTCTAGTGGAAACAGAATGCACACAATGAAATTTGTTCCTAGAAATTCCAAAATTTCAGGATTCTTATGGTATTCCACTCACTAACTACATTGAAAAAAGAAAAACCATCAGAGGAAATTATTACATTGTATTATTGATCCGTTTGAAGGAATAGTTCACCGAAAACCTCTTCTTATTAAGTAGAAAAAGGCGGTTCTTCATCAAAATAATACATTTTTAATTTAAATAGAAGAACAGAACACAGCAAACTATATATTGATTGAGTTTCCAATTTACTTCCGCATTTAGCATACCCAGTAGCTCCGCCTTTAAACGTTTTACTGTTTTCATTTCTGAAAATGATGCTTTAGGCCAAAAGATTTAACTTAAATGAAAAACTTACTTCCCAACAGGTGGGCTATTTTAAGGCCAAAGTAAATTTTTCTACATGAACAACACAAAAAAAAATTAAAGAAGTGTTAAAATGACTACTTCAACGTTGAAGAAAGCAATTTCGTTTAATATCGGCCGCTTCGTTAAAAATATGAACATCGAAATATCGAAAACATAAGAATTTATGTAAATTTCAATTTATTTTTATTTCCACTATATTCTAGAAAATATTTCTAGAAAAATGTAGAAAATTTTCTTGTTTTTTATTTCATCAAAGCCTAAGTAAAACTTTTAAAGCATAAAAAAGCATTTAAGCAAATTTCACTCTGTACGATAAATTCGTAGGTAATAAATAAAAAAAGGTTTAATTTTATTAATTAAGATACAAGCAGAAACTTGATTAAATAATTATTAATTTTATTGTACACTAAAAAATTATCAGGAAATAATTTTTAAAATATTTTCTATCAATTATTTCATAAAATTTATTTGATTTATTTGTTGAGTATAGTATAAAAAATGATTTTTATGCTGAAATTTTTAAATAATTATTTACTAACATAATTCCATAAACGAATCAAATTAATATTTAATAATTTATAAAAAACAAAAAAAACTCCTAAATTTAATCATTTAAATAAATATAGTACCTGTAACGGTTGTCAATCAAAGTATCCGTAAGTAACAAATAGAATTTTAAAATAACTTTTTGAACAAAATAGAGAAAAGAATTTTAAATTAAATAAAAAACAAACACTTAAAAATGAAACACAATTACTTGAAGTAACTAATTAAAAAGCTTTAAAAAAAAACCTTGGAAACACTTTTCGGTACTATAAGGACTTCTTGATTAAAAGATTTCTATGCACCTTGTCAATTAAAGTTATGCTACTTAATATAATCAAATCAAATTTTGAAGAATAAAATAAAACCAACAAAAATATCTATAATTAATTAATTTATTTAAATTTTAATATTTATAATTTATGTAATCAAAACATTAAAAGGTCTCAACGATATATAATCAAAATTTTAACCGATAACATTCACTTGATAAAAATAATCAAAGAAACAACAAAAACAATATAAAATAAAACCTGTACACAAATATCTTTTTGAAAGTTGTATCATTCGTAAAACCTCGTAAGAGGAGCAACAAAAAATTTTTTTACAACCGACGTCAAACACGGTCAAATTTATTCTGTTTGAAATTGTCTGAATGAAAAGTTTTCTTTACGAGTTTTTACAGACCGACCGACCACCACATTTTTGGTTAGCCGCTCTGCTACCACCACTAAACCTTTATGTTTCATGTATTTTTGTTGTTGTTGTTAGTTTTGTATTGTTTTTTCACAAGAGCAAAACCTTTTCGTTAACTACGTTTAGCTTTAATTTTATTTATAGTTTTATAGTGTGTACCCACACCATTTACCGATATGGACCCACAATCATACAATAAACTAAAGTTATATTAGGTACAATTGAACAAAATATTAAAACCTTTTTTTTGTTTTTGTCTTTTCTTCTATCTAACTTATTTGTCTTTACTTACATTGAGCTTTATACTTCTTAAATTATATAAATATATATATATATATTTTCAACCTACAGCTTAGGATCGAATATCTGAGCTAATATAACATAAAAGGGCAACAACAAAAATAACAATACCGATTGCAATAAATACTGATAAATATCAAAACTTATAACTGTATTTAGGTAAATAATAATTTTGCTTGGTTATTAAGTTCTTTGTTTGTTTTTGTTTAAATTAAGAATTTTTATATTCATACCAAATTTTTGGTTGTTTGGAAGAAAATTTTTGACAATTGCAAAAGTTACTAGAAAAATAATCAAAAAAATTTTTATTCGGTTTATAACGGCTTCATGTGTAGCACACATAAGAATTAATTTTTGTACTAGAACAAAATTGTATAAAATTCTACAAGTAAGACCTGAAATGTTTTTTTTTTATCCTTCCCATAAAGTTATTTTATTAAATAATTAAAATAATATTTAAAAAACTTTAAAAAAATAAACGTTTATCCATAATCACCGGAAAAGGATAAATAATATGCTCTTTACGATTTCCATGTTGGTATCACAATAATAAAATTATGCGTCATCAAGAGATTATAATTCATAAATCAGCAGTTATTTTATTTAATACAATTTATTAATTTTTAATTAACTTTTCGAGGAATACTTTCCATGTAGGAATTGGTAATAATTATGATGGACACCTCACACTTTTACTTTTTTTTGGACCCAATTGAAAATAAATTTTGTGTAAAGCATTATTAATCCTTTTGTTCCTGGTATTGAATATCATGCGGCTGCTTTTATTTCATTGAATCTATAAAATTATTAAAAAGATAAAAGTCTATTTTTTTGTTTATCCCTTCTAGTCATATTCCTTTCCTACTTTCAATATTTACATTATAGTAAAATTAAAGAGTTCATCTAAAATATTTTGCAATTTCCTTCCCAATTTCCACTGTTTCCGTGACTAAAACTGGAAGTAGATTGAATGTTCTACACGAATTTTTTCAATGACTTTAAACGTTCAATAGCTTTCTATAGCTCATTCGAAAATAGGCAAAAATTTGGTTGCAAGATTCCATTATATTCCTGTACAGAACTGGGAATGGGTTAATTTTTTTTATCCACATAGCATTAACATCATTACTTATTCGTAATTTAAATCTCATTTCAAAGTGGATAAGAATTCAGTCGCAAGATTTGTATACATTCAGGACTAAAATTAGGAACGGGTTAATTTTTCGGAATTTTTTTCATTCCCAATTCATTGATTAAAAAACAATTTGCGATTTCCTAATTCAAATCTTAATAGCTCATATCAAAAAAGACTGAGAATTCGCAGTCGCAAGAATTCTCTTCATTCGTGTCCAAAACTAGGAATGGGTTATCAAGTCTATTTAATAATATAATTTTTTGAAATTTTTTTAAAATAATTAATTGAGTTTTTTGTTTTTTATGTTTTGATTTTAAAGGATCTCAACGACCATCCTTAAGGCAGTTAACTAGAACTATGAAGCTTTTATAGCCTGGATCGGGGCTAGAATCTCTGCTCTTAAGCCGGAATCTGTTTTAAATCTATCAGTTTACCCAACAAAAAAATATCAAAGGATAGAACCTAATATATGTATGTCATATGTTTTGTCTCTATTATACATAGACAAGATACTTATCTTATCTGACTGTTACTCTAATTTTGATATCCATAAGCATTACTGTTTTGGCAGACGTCCTATTTAAATGAGTTAAACTAAATAAATTCACGGATATAATTTTAAAAGGGTGAAATTTCAACAACAAAAATTACTTTCTTGGTATTTTAAAACGGAATCGGTCCAACGGATTTTTTTAAGCTTGTGAGGAAAAAACGTTGATTTGAGCAAAATTTAAAGATTTAAGAACAAAATTTTCATAGAAAATTTATATTTAGACAAATCAGCTACGCCTAGTGCTTTAATTTTTCCTATAAACATCTTTGTTAACAGTTTTTCATTTTGATCTGCGGCTTGTCCTAGACAGTTTTGTGACTTCAAATGTTGCATAGTCTGAAAGTTGTTATTGTGCATTTTAGTTCAAATCTTAGCATCCTGGACATTTTCAACACCCTTCATTAGCATGATTCTTAAAACAGTCATTAATTCAAAATATATTCAGCCTTGTTTTTTATGTTAACAATTTTCTAACAATAAGCAACACGTTTTAATTTCTTTATTTGTGGAAAAACTACTGAAAAAACATTTTTTGCAATTATATTAAAAAAATTTTATTTTTTTTAGATAAAATTTTGCTACCATTAGAATTAAACTTTTATTAATTTTAGACAAACAAAAGGACAATGGAGTTTTTTGTTTGCTTTTGTACTTGAAGAGCCTGGAATAACCTAGTTTCATGCAGCTAGCTTTGCCTACGTCTTTAACTATGCTGACTAGCTTAAGAGAATTATTCGGTTAATTCGTCATAAAATAAAGGCATGTTTTCAAGGAATTTTTTGGCAATATAGATAGTTCTGTTTTATTTAATTAATTTCTATATGATCACACAGCATTTGAACCATATCAAAATAATTATAAGTAAGCGAGTGACAGTGTCTTTATAGCCTTTGGAAGTCAAAACACCGATTTTCGCTTAAAAATCGACTTATTTGCTGTGGTAAAGTTAATAATTACTAAAGCTCTTGTTGCTACCTGGTGAAATATGTGAAGAAGTAGTGTGTAGAATTTCAAAATGATCAGTAAAGTAAATTTTGGGGTATTATGAACGCCAACATCAAAATTTACAAGTTTCAGGAAAACGGTTTAAAGTTTGTTTACTTAATCCTTGCTCTAAAGCATGAGTGTCTAAACTATGACCATTCGTGGGCCGCATGGCAAAAAAAAATTTTGCTTGGCCGCACAAACAATATTTTTCCAAAAAATTGGAATAAAAATTAACTCTATGTAGTTTTATTAAAATAAATTAACTTCTTTCTATTATAATTTTTTTTATTTTCAATTTGATATGTATAAATACATATTTATTCTAAATTTGTAAAAGTTTCGTTTCATTTAGTTTGGATTTCATATAGATGGAAAAATTAATCAAATTAATGAGATAGATGAATTTGCTTTTGTCGAACAAGCGAAACGAGATCGGGTTCAATAGACGAGGTTGCAATTCTTAATGCATTTTCAAGATGTTTGTCGGTAATCTTTGTCCTATTTTTGTTTTTTGTATGCTTCATTCTTGAAAATAATTGCTCACAAATATAGATACTACCAAAAGCTGAAGACATTAATAAAGCATGATTGTGAAAATTAGGATATTTATCACGGGTAAGATGATTTTTATAAAACTCCAGTAAAGAAACATTTCCAAATTTTTCTTTCAGTTGAATGTCACTTTGCATTTCAATGCATTCCATTTGAAGATTTCAAGGTAATTTATTTATTTCTAGAGAAAATAGAATAGAAAATATGTTGAAATACTCTTCATTTTTTCGAAAATCTTGAAATCTACTCTCAAACTCTTGAATTAAATCAAAAATTAATGCAGCATATTTTGTGCAATTCATAGGTTTATGTGCAGCCAAAGTACTGGAATGCGTTAAATCTTTTACTTTTGTTTGATTATGCCAAAATTTCAACTTTCTTTCAAACGCTGTTATTTTTTGGAACATATTATGAATAAATTGATTTTTTCCTTGAAGTCTCAAATATAAATCATTCAAATGCTCTGTTAAGTCTACTAAAAAAGTTAAATCTGAAACCCAATCTTCGTCTTCAAATTTAGTCATAGGTTTTCCTTTTGATTCCATAAATATTTTTATTTCAGTTCTTAAATCGTAAAATCTTTTGAGCATTTTCCCCTTACCTAGCCATCTTACTTCGGTATAATAAATAACATCTGCAAATTCAGTGCCCATGATACTACATTATTATTTTAATAAAAATGTGTAAATTTAAATATTTTCATAATTTGCGTTTGGGCCGCATTTTAAAGGCTTTTGGGCCGCACTTTAGACAAGCATGCTCTAAAGCAAAGACGATCAAATGCTCATAATGCTGGGTAATATTACTTCGATTGACTTGATTATTGACATTAGCTTAAAAAAATTAAATACCGAATCCTTTAACTAGGGCTGTTTTCTTGGACTTCCCTTTTTGATAGGCATATTAAAATAAATAAAACAGGGAAAGTATCCATAATTCTATTTTAATTTGAGATTTTATGATCTTAAACTTATATTACAAAATATGATGTCATACAATTTATACATATTTTATTTAATTATTATCAATTACATAAATTTAATCTAAATAACATTTATAGATTTTTGACATGCAAGAAATATTTGAAATATTTCTATAATATTAATAAATGTGTTAAAATTGTTTAAAACAAAAACCCAAAAAATCTTACATAGTCAAAAGGCAACAGTAGCAACAACAACAACAACAACAAGAAAATAAAAAAAAATACCCACTAATGAAATTAGTATTCAATTATTATATACTATTGAGAATTTGTAATAAAAATTGTGTATGAAATTTGTTACAGTTATACAATAATATGTTTGTTGCACTACTTTACATGATTTCATTTACAAATTTTATGGCCCAATAACACAACATATGAAGTAAGGATTTTTACTCTAATTACCCTTTTTTTTATTTGTTTGTTTTTATTTTTCGTATGTACTTTAATTACTACAAAGAAAACAAAGAAATTACAAGAAATTTAAATTACAAATTACCGGACGAATGAACAATTTGAATATTACCAAACATAAAATTTTAGTTAAATTTTAACCAAAAATGTTATCAATTTTATCTTATGCCAACAGCATAACAAATTCTTTACTTTAGTTACAGAAAAAAAGAGCCTTTAGCGCCTTAAAGTATAATATCGTAATAATATGTGTGAAGGTGTTTTATTTGGTTTTTTCTTGTACACTTCACTAAAATCTTCATCCCCTTTAATACACTCCTATAACAATTTTTTTGTAATATGTATATGTGGAACGGCTAATGGTGTCGGAATCCTCATTTTATTTAATCAAAAAATAATTTAAATTTTTGTTTTGTTTTTTTTTTTTTTTTTTTTTTTTAATTTTTTGCTGCCTTTTATTAGTTACAGGTGAATGGATTTACTTTGATTAAAGAAAGCCGTAGGGTATGGCTTTGTATAAGATTTTTCATACATTTGTTGTTTTTGTATACACTAAAAGTCAACTTAAGATTAGATGCCCGCTAATTATTTTAAATTTAATTCGATTACATATATAGAATTAGGTGAACTAAAAAAAACACAAATGAAAGCTTCTGAATGTGAATTTTGAAACTATTTCTAAATGATTACTACATGAATGTTTTTGTTTTTTTTGGTTTTTGGTTTTAAATGAATTAAAGCCAATGCCAATATATTGATACATAAAAATGTATGTAGAATACGAATTAAAAAATAAGTAACATAAGAGATGCTTATTGAATTTTATAGTCGGAAAGAGGAGAAGATTTTTATAGACCAAGGTTATATCTCACTGTGATTGACAATTCTTCTTTTTTTATGGAAATATATCAAAATTGATGTAATGTAAAATTTTTGGTATGTCAAATGAAGAAAATTATGAAATTAATTTTGCAAAGCAGATGATCCTTGAAGTTTTTTCAATTTTTTTAGATAAACGTCGACAAATTAATGTTCCTAAATTAGTAATTATTCAATTAATGAACATTTTGGGGGATGATATAAATTAATTAATAAATATAAAATTTTATGCAGGGATTAGTAATTAATATGAATAACGGCCCGTTATCTCACTTAACGCATTTAAATAATATTAATCTTTCTGTTCCTATTCAGGGTTATGAAATATTATTTTTTTCCTTTTAGTTCAATAAATTTAGTGAAATGATCACAGATAAAAGTCTGCTTTTAAGAATTTTTTTCTTATGTTATTTTTATTTTTAATTCAAGGCAAAAAATTTGCAATAAATTAATTAAATATTCATACAAAATCTTCCTTACAGAAATTTTGCGTTCAATTTTCCTTATATTTTTTTTTTTATATAAAAATTTTGTATTCAATTTTCATTAGATTTTTTCATAAATTTCTTGCATTCATCTACCTCCCTTTTATAAGGTATTATAACAGAATAATTACAAATTTCCCAACAACATTTTTTCACTTAAAATCTGGGGATAGAATACAAACAAAAACTAGTAGAACTATTGTGTTCTCCTTGTCACAAGCCTTCTAAGACTCAAATTTTACATTTTGTTTGATTGTAATTGAAAAACCAAGGGTTTCCTTAACTGTCTAGTGGGTAGTTGTCCTTTCAAAAATTTTAACCGTTGAAATATCATGGTTTTGACACTGAATCTTTAAATTACATCAAGAATTCAAAGAGATCGGATCAAAAATAGAATAACTCGAAAGCTCACAATTTTCTTAATCTTTAGTGATAAACAAAGCAAGAGGGAAGCTTACCTTAATTTTCTCGATAGCAATCATATTAGTGGAAGAAAAAAGCAGGAAAATTTAAATCAAAGCTTAAATATCTCTGGAAGGATCACATTTTTCTTGCTCTTTGGTCGAATTCAAAGAAGGAACAAATACTTTAGTTTTCTCACCAAAAATTTCATGCAATTAAAGAAAAGATCAGTAAGTCAAAGAATTCAGACCCAGAAAATCCACAATATCTCGAAGACTTTGGTAATAGTCAAAGTAGAAGGAGAAGGTTTCTTAATTATCTCGACAACAATCTTATGCACTGAAAAAAATACTGGAAAGATGTCGATTCTAACCAAAACTTTTGTGTCGAGTTTATATTTTCTCTTCGGTTTTACTACTACGACCATGAAATACCATGAAGGAGAAACTAATACTTTAATTTTCTCGACAAAAACTTCATTTAGTTAAAGAAAAGTTAAATAGTTGTCCTTTCAAACTTTTGAATTGAATTGAAGGTTCAGTGCCTACCTATAAAACAATACTTCGAAGAATCAAATTTTTTAAACAAAGTTCCTCATCACAAACTTCTACATGAGGGTTAGGCAGAAAATTGCCATCTTATGAATGCTAACACGAAAATTCTTATACAAAAATGTAATTGTTTCTTATTATTGTGGATTGTTGTTAATTTTGGGTTTTTTTTATTGTTGCTATGGAGTAGGATTAAGAGAACTTTGTTCCTACTAGTTTCCCCTAGATATCTGATTTGATTATTTTCTTTCTATTTGGTGGGTGTTAATAGAAAAAGAGAGGTTTTAACTAATTTCTTCCCAAAATCTACATCTCTTCGTTTTTGTCTTCCCTATCTTGTTGAGATATTAAATAAAAAGACCGTTATCGGTGGCAAATCATGTAAGAATGCTAAATGCCTTTTACAGTTAACTTTACTCGACCCGTTAAAATAGTTTATTCTAACCTCTTCTCCAATATTTTTGAACAGTTTTATTATTTCAAAAGCTTTACACACTTCTTCCATTATAATTTGCTTTAATTCTTTACTTCCACCAAAAAATAGGTATATCCCAAACTCTATAGATCCTACCTAGATTCATACTACCTGATTTTAAAGTTCCTCCATAACTCGAAGACGGTCCACTCATCAAATCACTTAATTATGGGTTACTTTTTTCTCTTATTTTGTTCGTCTATGAAATTCACTTTTCATACAATTAATTGCACAAAATTTTTTCTTTAGAAACTCTCCGAATAAATTGGGAAGCAAAATTTTATTTCATGCTTTCTGTTAATTTGACTACAAAAGTTTAATATCACTTAAAAATTGGCTTCCTGAATAACTAAACAAGTCCATTCTTGGGTTTACACTTAAGCCTAAATTACTATTTAGTCTGCCATCTTATTTATATTTTAACACCTCTAATCGGATTTGTTTGAATTTCACACCTCTTTCAAATCAACAAAGCCCTTGACATATTCTTAAAAATATTTTGTTAGTTCAAAAGTTTTGTTTAATAATTTCCTTGAATCTTAAAAATCGTTTGTAGAATTGTTTTCTTTTGTTTTTGATAAAAGAATTCTCAACTTAATAATCCGTGAAAATCCCAACTATGAAAAAAGAAAAACTAAATTATTTTTCCTGGTAGTAAATAAAGTTGAAAAAATTGCAAACTTTATGTAATAAAACACTTTGATAGAAAAATGATGCAAATTATTCTGTTACTAGCTTCAATTTATGTATTCAAAGCCTTTGGCGAACATTTGAATCGAAAGCCTTTTATACTTAACCTAAAACTTTTAATTTAATGTAAAAAACTTACCTGGTTTGTCGCAATTAAATAAAAGATAACAACATAAATTTCTTTTTCATTATTTCAAAGGTTTTGTTTGTCGTTCCTATTTTTGGTTTTATTTTTCGATATTTTTATATAGGAATAGTTTAATGGAAGTTTCTATTGAGTTGTAAAATTTTCTATTGACAAAGATTTTCTTAATTGGAATTAAATTAAAGAAAAGAGTTAAGAAAAGTTTTATTTAGTTTGTTAAATTTTTTCTAAATTTGCTTTTCTTTAGGAAAAATATCTACATTTTTTTTTTGTTTTTTGAGAAAATCGAAGTTCGCGCTAATTTTATTATACATATTTAAATAGAAATCAATTTGCCAATATAAAAAGGTCATATTTTTTTAAGCCAAAAACGTATTTGCATATTTGTACTAGTTAAACTGTAAATGTTTCTATTAACAAAAAAAAAGTCAGCACTTGAAAGTATATTTAGAGATTAAACATGCTCTGCAATTTGTAGACTTTCTTCCCAATAGGATAATACGTCAATCCCAAGATCCTATATCAGTGACATATTCTCCCAAAAGGCAAATATTTTACTCTCTCTATAAGAGAGAAATTTCCTTGGTCGTTTTTACATTAAATCCAAGCAATAAAAATGCAAATGAAAAAGTCCCTGTTCAAGCTCTTGACAGAATCCACAACTATTTGTTATTGCCTTCTCTATCTTGCGAAGATATTCGTTAAGGAATCCGTAACTCATAATAAAACAAGTTAGAATTATAAAGGATTTTTGATTCAGCCCACTGATCTACTTAAGATTATTTATTCTACATTTGAAGAATGTCTTTGTACCAATTTTAAAGCTTTCTATAATAAATCAACCCAACACTAATTACAATTTTTAGCAACACACAAAAACTTTTACTCAATTAATTAATCGGCATACAATATAACCCTATGTTTGGGTGGAAGTTTTACAAAACACGGTGCCATTTGGAAGTTTTTGTAAATATTTAAGCATAAATGAAATGTATAAAAACTTTTATAAATGCCGTTTATAATGTTTATTTGTATTATTTGCATTATAGCACACATTTTAAATCAAATATTTATAATTAAGAATTAGGGTAAAATATAAATTTTCACAATTTAATTTGAGCATACGCTATTTATGAATTAATTAATCACTCTATTCATGTATCCTGGCAAATATATAATAAATTTAACCCAATACATATCGAAAATTATAAAACATTATGGTTGTACAGTTTCAAAAAAACCAAATAGTAGCATTTTTTCACCTAATTACTAAGCTAAGTTGAGTTTTTTTACAAAAAACTGTTAAAAACTTATAGGAATGTCTATACCTATACGGAAAGGATGCATCGATTGATAGAAAGAATAATATATACTTTAAGTTACAAAAACTAATAAATTATAAACGAGTATTTTCACAACTAAAACTTTGATGCAATAACAAAAATGATTTTCAATCTTGAAAAATTCTAACTTAAATTTAATTTTAATTTTAGGTTGTTCATATTTAAATATCAAAATATTATATCGTCTCAATTCTGGCAATTTTCTTAGCCACTGGATCTTCAGAATTTTTATTTTCCACAATATTTCTTTTCAATATATCCCGGCCGTTTATATTTTGATTTTTTTCCGGCACATGCTCAAAATCTGCTTCACTAATTGTTTTTATTTTGAGTTTATCTCCTTTCTATTATTGATTTGAAGAAGAAAAATATAAAGACCAAATTAACTCTTACTACTTTTTAATTTACCTCCACTTCCATTTTACCGTTCAACTCGTCAGCTTCAAATTCTGCTTGCTCTTTAGAATTATCTTCTTCAACAGCATTTCTTTTAAATACATTCTGGCTGTTTATATTTTGATCTTTTTCCGGTACATGCTCACAATCTTCTTCACTAATTGTTTTTACTTCGAGTTCATCTTTTTCCTATTATTGATTTGAAAAATTAAAATTTCTAATTTTTAGACCAAATTAATCATTACTACTATTTAATTTACCTCTTCTACTATTTTACAGCTCAACTCTTCTTCATCAGACTCTGCTTGTTCTTTAGAATAATCCTTTTCGAGAATATTTCCTTTTAATACATCCCGGCTGTTTATAGCATGGTTTTTTTCCAGTACATGCTCACAATTTGCTTCACTTATTGTTGTTAGTTCGAGTTTATCTCCTTTCTATTATTGATTTGAAGAAGAAAAATATAAAGACCAAATTAACTCTTACTACTTTTTAATTTACCTCTACTTCCATTTTACCGTTCAACTCGTCAGCTTCAAATTCTGCTTGTTCTTCAGAATTTTCTTCTTCAACAGTATTTCGTTTGAATACATCCCCGCCGTTTATATTTTGACTTTTCTCCGGTGCAAGTTCATAATCCGTTTCACTAATTGTTGTTATTTCGAGTTCATCTTCTTCCTATTATTGAGTTGAAGAAGAAAAATTTAAAGAATTATTACTACTATTTAATTAACCTCCTCTCTCATTTCATTGTCCAACACTTCTTCTTCAAATTCTGCTTCTTCTTCAGAAGTTTCTTCTTCAACATTATTTTTTTTAAATAACTCCCGGCCTTTTATATTTTGCATTTTTTCCAGTGCAATTTCATAATCCGTTTCACTAATTGTTGTTATTTCGAGCTCATATTTTTTCTATTATTGAGTTAAAAAAAAGGTATTAGACCAAATTAATTATTACTACTATTTAATTTACCTCCTCTCTCCTTTCAACGTCCAATACTCCTTCTTCAAATTCTGCTTGTTCTTCAGAATTTTCTTCTTCTTCAAGGGTATTCCTTTTAAATACATTCTCGCCGTTTATATTTTGACTTTTTTCCGGTGAAAGTTCATAATCTGTTTCACTAATTGTTTTAATTTCGAGTTCATCTTCTTCCTGTTATTGATTTGAAGAAGAAAATTTTTTAGACCAAATTAATTTTTACAACTTTTTGATTTACCTCCTCTTCCATTTCATCGTCCAACACTTCTTCTTCAAATTCTGCTTGTTCATCGGAATTTCCAATTTCCAATGTATTTCTTTTTAATACACGCCGGATGTTAATATTTTGACTCATATCCGGTGATAGCTCCAAATTTGTTTCACTATATGTCATTATTTCGAATTCATTTTCTTCCTTTGAAGCAAAATTCTTAGACCAAATTAATTATTTCTTCTATTTAATTTACCTCCTCATCTATTTTATCGTTGAACAATTCTTCTTTGAATTCTACTTGTCCTTCAGAATCTCTAATTTCCACAATATTTCTTTCTAATACATCCCGGCCCCTTAAATTTTGACTTGTTTCCGGTGAAAGCTCACCTATTTCAAAAATTTTTGTTATTTCGATATCATCTTCTTCCTATTATTGATTTGAGGAAAAAGAATTTAGACCAAATTAATTATTACTATTATTTAATTTACATTCTCTCCCACTTTTTTCAACTCTTCTTCAAATTCGACTTGCTCCTCAGAATTTTTGTTTTCAACCTTATTTATTTTTAATTTGATTAATCGAGCTAAAATATTAAAAGTTTCTATGAACCGGTTATCTTAAAAATGTGGATCTTTTTTTAAATAAGCATTAAATATTTTGAATATTACTTACCCATTTTTTCCTAAAGCAAGGTTTGTTTTGCCTTACACATAAATGAAATAAATGATGAATCTCAATCTGTAAAAATAGGAAATTTTCTTGAAGAAATTTTATTAAATGATACAAATGAATTCTTAATTAGATCAAGTTGCTTCACCAAACCAAGCTTGTAAACATCAAAGCTATCATTTCGAGGAATAATTCTGAGAGCCACTTTCTATACAGAAAAAACACAAACAATTGAAGAGTCATCAATATTAATTTTTAATTAATTATCTAGTGCATCCCGAAGTTGAAATTACACAACCCTAAAAAACTATTTAACATGTGAATATAGAGCTAAAATAAAAGATTTCACTTCTATTTTTATGCCAGGGCACTGTATTAAAGTTTCCCACGAAAATAGTTTTACTGATTGTTCATTTTTTTAATGTAATACATTGAACACTTTTTTAATGATCCTTTTAAAAATTACCATTTAGAAATTGAACAATCAATTAATATGAAACCATTGTTATAAGTAAAAAAGAAGAAATATCTAATTAACAAGTCTGAGATGTGTGATCTATAACTGTTGCCACTTAAAGCAAAATTTTCACGTATTCCTCCATGTTGCGCTGTTGCAAATTAAATATATTCAAATTTCAATATGAAACTTCAATGAACGCACTAATAATAATGTTTGGCCACCCCCTTAATGATGTTTACTAATAATTTCGACATCATAAAAAATATAAATTCACTAATGAAAAATTTTCATATAATTTTGAAATCAAATATTATTTGGCATAGAATATTTTTACTACATTTTAGAAGGAAAAAACTTACATTTTATCTGAATTATAAATAAATAAATAGCATAAAAGAAATATGCAAACTTAAAAGTTTTATATTTTACCCTGACAGTAGTTTGCGTACATGATTGATGTATAAACTATAAACTTTATTTTACATAGAGAGAAAAAAGGAATGTCCAACACTCTGGATATTGAAACGCGTTCCTATCAATGATCACATGCATTACATTTTATTATAAACATAGAATAGAATATTAAATTATTTAATTTTTCCTAGAAAAACCCAATCAAACTTATATTATCCATTATTTTTATAGCCAATCTTATGAATGAAAAAATGATATTAGTGGCGATATGAGGCACGGTTATACTCAGAAGTATATTGACTGTATTAATTACATTACAAATCTTTTCGAAGAGTATAATTTTTACCTTTCAACTAATTTTATTGTATTTATAATACATTTTTATTTACGGTAAGTCAATTTAATATAACAAAACTAGTTAGAAAGCATAAGTTGTATATTTGCAATCAAACTAAGGAGTATACCCGTGCCTCAGAGCTCCTATAAAATCTCCTATAATACCGCTGACACTAACTATATATGAGCACATATGTTCGAATAATAAAAATTAGAAAATTATTAAAATTCATACTAATATTTAAGGTTATAAATTATTCCTTTTATCAATCAATTCATTCCTTTCAGTTTGGTCTTTTAATTATAAAAATATATGAAGATTCTCGTATAAACTTTTAACAGTCAATAAATAACAGTAAAATTACCTGATTTTTTTTTTCTTTTAACTAATAATGATATCAAAAAAAATTATTTATTAGTTTTAATTGATTAAAATATTTTTATTTCACTAAACGTTTTTCTAGCTACATATCAAGAAAAAATGAATACTTCTTCATTCAAAATCATATGTAATCAATTCCAATACACATATAGATTCCGCATAAAACTATGCACCCCCCACTAAAGTACACAATGATATGTGTAAAATAATTTCAATATCATCTGACCACTTCATAAGAGTCAGCAAAACTTTAAGAAATCAAAATTAGTATTTTTTTCTAAAGTTTTTTGTTTTTATTAATCGTTAAATGTGTCAATAAATATTCTTTGTTATCACACTTTTTCTTTGTAGTTTATATAACACAAAACTCTGGCAAAACATACAAAAAGAAAAAAATGCAAATTTTTTATACACCCTAACATCCGCACAAATTAAATTTTCATTCATTCCCACTGATTTTAGAAATTTAAAGGATTTATTCTACTGTTTTTAGATCTTGTTAAATATAATACAAAATATTTTTCATAAAATGACCTTTTGTTTCCCTTTAATTTTGTTGTTGATGGTCATTAACCTTAACAAAATTTGCTCGTATGTTCCGCTATCCCCTCTCTCGTTAATCCAGATACGCAATTTTTGTTTTCATATGTATAGTAAGTAGAATTGTGTACCTTCTAAATGCCCAGAAGTAAAAATACTTTGTTTTTTATGATTTAAGTTGACTTATTTTATTTTTTAGGTTCGCGTTGTTAGAGGCGTTGTTAGAGTATATATTTTTTATTTTTTATTTGCAATTGGAATTCATATTTTTGGCAATAGCCAAATATAAAATTATTTGATGAACTTAACTACTTGAAGTAAAACGACTTCATTTTAGAGTAGAATATCATATAAAGCCTTGCGCACACCAAAGCGATTTCGCTGCTACAGTAACAACAAGCAGAGTAGCCTAGGTTGATGACTGGCATATCAGTTGGCTTATTTTTTTTCGAATGTTTTGGATTAAAATGCAAAATTTGTGTAGACTAATAAATAAATATTTTCGTCAAAAAACCAAAATTCGGGTTACTTTTTGAACAAACTTCATTCATATAAAAATTACATACATAACTTTTAATGCGTGGCATGAACTAACCGTATAAGGGGGGGGGGAGTTTACTGTATTTTAAATATTTGCAACTTTTTTTTGAAAAATTAAATTAAAAACAAATTTACTTTAAAAAGTCGAATGGATGAAATTAATCTGTGGAGCTTGTGTCCATATTTGAAATATTTCAAGATTTCTAATGCTGGACTACTTTTTTTATTTCTTTTAATTTTTTTTCAATCACGTGTTGATTATTAGTAAATTTTCATATTATTTTTGTAAGGCTATTTGGGGATATTCACATTGAGACTTGTATCATTTCGGTAATGTTCCCCTACAATTCTCACTCCATTAAAATATGTGAATATGTGTTAGTAAAGATAACGTATATGTATAAATGTGTATTAGTAAGATACCAAGCATGAGGCAGAAATATATTTCTTCCTCAGCAGGAAGGGGTAAAAGCTTTTTCGAAATTTGCGAAACTCCGTCTTACCTTTCACCTCCGCTTACCTAGAAGTTAAATGTTACTGGACACAATGTGAAATGACATTTTTAACATTTTTAGAAGTTTCAATATGTGGTACTGGTTAGTGCTTTAAGAAAATTAGTTGGGAACTGTTATAAAAATTTCCAGTGCTTGGCCGAAAGAAACACTGTAGCATAAATATGATCCTTTGGACACGAAGGCATTGGAAGCAATAAGAAATAAGATCGATTTACAAGAATGGGCTCAAACAGATCCTACACTCTTAAGCAATATTTAAAATACTGGTTCGGTAGTTAGAATGTAAGACTATAGACTAATTAGTCCAAGAAATTATTCACATAGGTACAAGATAGTAAATTTTGGTGAGGCAAGGAAGTTGAGCAGGATGTCTTTTAGCATGTTAACATTGTTCATCACGGGATCTTTTTTATTTAGGAAATTTTACGACACGGAACTGCAGATCTTACCATTATAATAAATAATTGCGTTTACATTGTTTAAAATAAATAATAATAGATTTGGGAGCTCTAAAGTCTTCCACTTACCGGAAGACATATTGTAAAATTCTGAAGGCCATCACTGACATTCCTTAACTCCGCATAACACTCTCAAATTGTAGTTAAATATTTTAATTACGTAATTTTAAGATCTTAGTTAAAATATTTTATTAGTTTTTTAGTTTATAAGTTTTATAAAAGTGTGCTAGTATTATTATTATATTGTTTAGTTTGGTAAAAATTCAGTATAGGGAATATAAAAAGAGGTTTTGGAGGGGTATTAAATATTAGTGTAAAAAACCAGATCTTAGTTTGTTGAGAAGTAGCTCTAATACCAAATAAATTTCAAATAATGATGTTATGCTTAGATTTATTCAAATTATATTCGAACGGTTACTAGAAGCATGCGCATTAGCATTAGACTCGATATGACCAACATAGGGGTATATATAACGACGCCTCAAGAACTGACTCACTTTGGTTTTAAGGCTAAATATTTCGAATTTTTCCCTTACCTGGTGTCTCGCTAGCCTAAAAAACCAATTTGAATCAGGTTCTTGAAGCGCCGTCAAATATACGCCATATACTTCTCTCATAAACAGCATCAGTCCTCAATAATTTCTGGCGAGTGCAACTCGTCACTTTCATTTTGCTCAAGAAAGTTCATGACGAGCTGGACTCGTTTATTTCAGTTCAAGGGGTTAATAATGATCGAGTTGAAAAAAATTATCCTTAAATTAGGAAGAAATTATAATTAAAAATATTTTTGATTCATAGATTTCTTAGCAAAATAAAATCTGTTTTAAACAAAAATTAAATACTTTTAATTTCAAATATTTAATTAATAATATTTATTATTCAACAAAATAATTTTTAAATAATTTATGTACTAACTCCGAACAAGGCGATGAATGATCAATTAAAAAGCATAAAAATTTTTTGTAATTTTTTATGTAAAATTTCATTTTTTTTGTCATCATTTAGCAAAATGCTAATTAAAAAGTGTTTCGAATTTTGTTTAACCAAACTAAAAATTTTGTTTAACTAACTTAAAAAAAAAAAGATATCAGCTTTCGGTTTTAAGGTACTTCCTTTTCCAGACACAACAACTATAGACCTGATTTTCATTTCTCTTTTTACCATATAAATGATTCAGCTTTCAATGTCTTTTCTGTGAAAATAAATCGCAAAAAAAAATGACTTGTAGTTACTGTCAATTGAATTTATTTATTTTTATTTTTGTAAACAAAAATTTAATGAATTCTTCTTCTACTTAAATGTACATAAAACTTCTGAGCAATTAATATTTCATATTTAATAAAAAATATATAAAAAAGAAATACTTTCACTTACTTAATGCCTTCATTGAATATTTAAACTTATTTCTACTTTAAGTTCAGTTTATTCTAATTTTAATGATGTAACAAAAATAAAAATTATCAATTTTTATATATGAAAGTTGAATGTCGATTAATTTCTATTGCAAATTGTAGAAATAATATTTATTGCATTCCATGCATTTAAAATTACATTCTTGGCTGTACGTGTTGATAATTGAGCTTGCATGCTAATAATTGATAGTTAATTATTAATAATTACTGAAAAGTATATCGACTTTCATGTTATGGTAATAATATTTAGATCAAAACTTACCTAGCGGGGAAAAAAAAGTGCATTTTCGCCGCTTGTTTTGAAGAACAAATCACCCACATCTAAATGTAATCTCTATACAGTGTTTTAACATGGGATGGCATTAAAGAAAGGCGTTTTAAGTTCAGTACTTTTAAATGATTTAATTTCTTTACTTCTAAGCGGTTTTAGTTCATTAAACCTTAAATCTTCTAAATAGTCAAAAATTTAATAAAAATAACTAAATAGTTAGTACAATAAACACAGCAAATTTTATTTAGTTATTCATAAAAAAAAGTTGAATTGAAACTAATAAAATTACTGTTCATATAAATTTATTCAAAGTCCATATTAAATCTTAACCAAAAATGCATTTATTTTAAATTTCATAAGACTTTTAATGTCAATTTAAGAGGCATTAAACATCTTTCCATTCCAAAATGGCTAGTGAAACATCGATTATTTTATTATTAGTCATTTTTCCACTCAATTGGGGTTTCACTGCACGCAGGAGCATCAAAATCTTCCTTTTCTTGAAAATTTCAAGAAATCATCAAGGGCACTTCTTGTTATTTAATGTTTCACGTAGCTATGAACTAATTTTTGTTTTGAAACCTGGGTTACTTGCATGAGTACTATTAGCTGATGAATTACATCCCATGGTATTCTCCAGTTTGATTAGAGATTCTCCTTCAAAGCTTGCTTTAGATCACTTGTTGTTCTCAAGATCCCTCATTAAAGTATTCAAAAAAGTTTCAGGCTCAGGAATTGAAGAAATTTTCGGGATATCTTCATTCCTAATACGAGAAAATTGTTAGAACTATCATCGGTATTAAATCTACTCTACTAGAAGCTATAGATAAAACAATTAGGATTACTTATTATTCATATTAACAACAGAATGCTTTTCAAAAAGTTAAGTCAATGGATATGGTGCTAATTGAGATATTTTTCTTAGTTAAGATTAAAAATAGTAATACCCTTAAGTGTTTAACATACAAGAAACTTTTGATAATACACCAAACGGGTTAAATGAAAAAGCTATTAAGCATTTTGATCTGACAACCGTTGATAGGATTAATAAATATTCTGATTAGCAAATATATTTCTTGTGTTAAGGCATGTCAACCATTCGTTAACATAATAATTGAATACCTAAAAAATAGTTTACTTTCTTCTTCTTCTTTTTTTTCTTAAAGTGAGAAAAGAAGGATCACCAGTCATATTTACATTGAAAAACTCTTAAATTGATCACATAAACTAGCACAATTGAACTCCAGTTTAAGATGATAAACATGTGGGCAATTTATAGCTTCTCATATGTTCTTTTTAATTAGCGCAGTTAAATAACTAATAAATTTAATTATATCCAGAAAAAAACCCTTAGAAAAAAATTAAAATAATACAAAATACAGGTTCTAGATTTTATATTTTTGAAGTTCATAAATAAAAAATTAACAGCAACAAAAAAAGATAAATGTACGATTTGAGCTAATAGCATTGATCTTTAGAGAAAAACCTCACAAAATATTACTTAATGCGTTTTTTTCTTAAAAAAACTTTCAAAACTTTTTATGTAATAAATTCTTCTCTATTAGTTTTTCTTCAATTTTTAAACACCCTTCTTTATCCTTCAATTTGTTACAAACATAAATCAAATAAAACCTTGTAATATCTGATTTTGATTGGAAAAATAAATAAATTTAGCTTAAAAAATTAAATAATATAATATCTGACATATAATTGACGATCACTAATCAAAATCTATAGATAAAAAGAAAAACGAATAAATAAATAAAATATAGTGAAAACATAAATTTATAGTTTATTAAGTCATTATCGAAAGGAAACTTTTCTGTTTTTTGTATATTTATGAGGATATGAAATTTAAAATAAAAACAACAAAATTATTTCATATATTCCAGTTTATTGAATGTAGGTTGAATATTAAGAAGAGTAAATATTTTATATCTGTTAGGACAATCTAAGTTAGTAGCTGACTAGAAAGTGGATAAATAATAGATAAATAGATTAATCGTTTAGGTAAACAATACTATTAAAATATTTTCAGCTATGATTGTAATTTATAACAGATCAATTTTTAAAATTGCTGAGTTTTGTTTGATTCATATAAGGAAATTTTTATTTGAAAAAATTTATTTTTATTTATATTTTTGTGTAATCAGCAAATTAGTTATTTTATTTTGTGTATGAATGATCACCAAATACCCGAATAAAAATTAAGTTAGGGCCTTCCCAGGAAATATTTTTACGGAATATAAGAAATACGGAATTTACATGAATTTCAAGGATCCGAGGAAATTTTTATAGAAAATTATAAAGTGTCAAAAATCATAATGTCTATTTATATGGAACTTGTCTGTTAGTTTAATAAAATTTAAAAACTTTTGAACTTATTACTAATACTGCATTCTTTGTTTCTTTTACACAATTTATTTTTCATTGAAAATGTTTGGGTGTTTAGTTTTTTCGGCTAAAAATTGTTTGGTTATCTACTAGCTTTTGAAGGAAATTTTTCAAGTAAAGTAGATTATTATTTTATTTTTGAAAATAAAAATTTTTGCAATAGTATTAGACCCTAAATTGTGTTTGTATTTTTAGGTATAAATTAAAAAGAATTTTATGAACTTTTAAAATTTTCCGCAGGTATTTTTCTTCATATTCTAAAGTGGTAAAATTAGTCATATGCCAGGATTATCACAAACAAAATAGTACAAATAACACGAAAATATGAGATAATTAATTTTTCATTTGTTAAATAAGACAAATTTGGCATGACATTAACATATTTCAGAGGAGAAAAAATGAAATTTTCAACTTAATATTTGATTATAATATATTTAAATTTTATAAATTAATAAATTTATCAATAAATATTAGAATTAATTATTTAGATTTTAAACTTAGTTATGACAGTCAAATATTGGTTATTTTTACTTTATATTTATTTTATATTTTAAGGACTAGAGTCTGGAACAATAACTTTTTGTATTATTTGAGGTACAAAACAATATTTTTACCATCCATTATTTTAACAAAACAAAACATCAATTTTTTCAAATTTCTAGGCTAGAGTAACCCCTTAACCAGTTAACTGTATTTGACGTGTGTATACGTCATGTAAAAACGCTGTTACCATTAGCTTCTTAACCTCATACCCCTCTTTTTCTTTTTTCTTTTTTTTCTTTCTTTCTTTTCTTATCTTTTTTCTCTTTCTTTTTTTTACTATCCAGTTCACTGCCGGGAGCAAGCGGTGTTTAATTTCAATTGCTAACTAAAACCTAGGTGTACCTCTTGATAGGAAATTTTTCTAGAGATTGGCTTAAAGTCCTTACGGGCCAATTAAACCAAAATTTTTGTGTACCTTAGTTTTAAAGAATTCATGTATTCTAATGTAATTTTTTTGACTCAATAAAATATTTATGGTATGGTATTAACTTCTTAACTTGTAATTTTTGTGAAAAAAAGAAATATCTATTTGTAAATATCAATTTGTTAAGAATGATTTGAAACGATGCCGGAATAAAACAAAAAAATTAAAAATATGAAAAACTATGAATGAAAATTATGAAATGTGATACACATCATCGTTTGATTTTGGAGACACAAATTTGTGCACACTTTGTAAATCAATAGCAATCTGCTGAAATTGTTCAGCGTGCAAGCCTACCTAAGAATAAATTATCGCAATAGGAATCGGTATCAGTTCGCCTGTAAGCCAGCACTCTGTGGGCAGCCTTAAGCACTTATTTTATAAATAATCGCTTTTTAACTGTTTTTAAATAAAGTTTCAGGTTTTTAGCAATTATTTCCTTATTTTCATATATTTTCTATGTCAACATTTCAAAGAAATCTTTTTGTGATAAAATAAAAAGTCGTGCAAGTATAAAAAATATATTTATATACAAAGACTCTGAAACATCGGTAAAATTGGAACCTACACGGTCCGTATAAACATTCCGATTCCGAATGGCATTTAATCCAAGCTAGTTCGAATACAAGAAATTTACTAATTTTCACTAGGAAGAATTCATTTACTAAAACCAAAGAAGAAAAACCACAGGTAAAAGAACTACTTGACTTGTGGACTTTAATTAGTTAATACAATTAATTAAATATATTTTTGTTTTTTATTTGGTTTATTTAAATTTTTCCAAAATTTATGCAACAAATCACACAGAATATGTTGTTGTAACTGCTGCTACTATTACTACCTTGCAAAATAAATTAAGTTAATTATTTTCAACAAAACAACAACAACTATAAAATATATAAGATACCAACATAAAAAATTGTGTTAATTATTTGCTGCACTTACTAAATTAATTGACGTATTTTTTTAGTATATTATAGCAGTACTAAAAAATAATATAACAGTAAACGAAAGTGCAAGTCTTCTCTATATATATATAAGTCGTTTAGTTGAAAATCTCACCCAACCGTAGAGTAAGTGTAATTGAATCTGTTCAAGTCGATTAATTTCCTAGCGGGTAGCTAGCACACAAACAACAACAAAATTTTATACAACCAAAATTGAACGTAATCATCGGTTTGGTTACACCTTTGCCACACTTTATATTTGGTACTGGTCATTTCTTACATGGAATCTAGTAGACAATTTTAAATCGTATTTGGATGATATAACCAAAAATAAAAAGAAAAAGAAAAAATTCTTTCAACCTGCCGCTATATATATATAATATATATATATAATATTTACATGAAAATAGCAACAAACCTGTCAAGGAAATAATTTTTTTAACTCAGTTGATCTACTTTATTTAGACATATTTAACAGTAGTTAACTGATAAGGAATGGACATGGAATTCTTATTACCCTTTTTTGAACTTTTAAATAGAGAAAGTTTTTTTTATATTTCTGTTTCTTTTCTCTCTTTCTCTTTTTCCTTATTTCTGTCATTCCATAAGCTTTAGATAATTATTTTTTTGTCTGATTATAAATAGAAAACTTAACAAATCAAAAAATGTCACCGACACCTGCGTGTGATACTCGATAATAAATATATATATATATATAAGTATATATGTAAAAAATTAGATATTATCGATTCAGGGATAAATGTAAAAAAATATTTAATCATTTTTTACTTGTTTTTATAATATTTTAATGTTTAAAAGTTTTGGAAAAAATTTGATATATTAACGTCATTGATTAACTTTTTTATATGATTAATTTTTTAAAAATTTCTAATTTAATTTATTCACTTTATCTACGCAATATCTATCTATATCTACTTTTTCAGTTTTTCAAAGGAGAGGAAGAATATAAAAAAAATACTAGATCCAAATTTCATAATTTGATTCATAAAATGAATCAAAGAGATGAGTTTAATTTTTTAACGCTTAGGAAGGATTTCGAAAACTGATTTACATTGAAGGTTCTTCTCTTTTAACTACATTTTTTATTTTATTTTATAGGTTAATTATAGCAGCTTAGAGGGGACTATTCAGTATTTTTGCCAAGTCATCAAATGGCTCTCTCGTGCCGTATAAAATATATGGAAATAACGATTTATGCGTAAAATTTAAACATATGTTTAAAAACTTACTCACAAATCTTTATATGGGGCGAGAGAGAGCCGTTTGACGATTTTGAAATTATAGTGAATAGTCCCCTTAATACTTTTTTGACCGGTGACAAAAGTTAGCTTTTATCTACATACTATCTATTTCAATCTATGTAACCCAGGGTACGCATCATGGCTACTTTTCTTGTTATTAAGGTTTTTATCACAATTTTAGTATAATTCCAAAAATTTCAACCATTACAGAATGTATTGGCGAAAAACATTCCAATGAATTAAATGTGGATAAATTAATCTGATTTTTTGAATGATGTCGAAATAAATCAAAAACGGCAAAAGCCAAATGTTATAGAATCCGTTAGTAAAAGTGATTTTAAAGATTTATAAAAATGACTATACACCTTGGAGGACTATTTAAATATTTCGGGTGTTTGAATTTGATTTTGACTATTCATAATATATCATATTCCACCAAATACTTAAAAGTATCTTTCTAGGATTTAAAGACATAATTTTTTGGCTGCTAATGGTTATCTGTCTATTGTCTTTTCCTTCTGATGATATAATAAATAATTAGTTTTTCGTCAACTGTTACCAAATGATCTAAAAATGGGTCTTTATCGAGAAGCGACAAAATAGCTTTAAATAGCTCATACGTTACACATTTTGCAACCTTGGATACTTTCTCAATCACATTTAATTGACGAAAAACTGTTCCATGAGATGAATCCATTCTTTCTGTGAACTGATCCACTGTAAATTTGAAGAAGTCTTATTGGTCTAGTAGAAATCTTTTAGGCATATAAATATGATTTTGCCACGTGTAACTGCCTATGGGACTACAAAAATGAACGATTATTTCCTGCTCTCAGATTACAGGTGTCTGAACTTAAGACACCTTTAATTTTTTTGCTCTGTGTTTCTTAATTTCTCACTGTTGCTTTTATATGAATAAAATAGACAAGAGAAGTCATGTGAAATATATTTCAACATAAATTTCTAGACTCTTTTTTGTACCATTTACAATTGCAATTAACAAGAATTAAAGTAATGTGCTATTTAGGGATGAAACTCTGACTAGTTTAGATTATTAATGTACAATAGATAAAATACTACAAAAAACAACCCTTTTCAACCATATAAAACTACACTAATTAATTTAATACTAAAATTTAATAACTAAATAAATTAAGAGTTAGGCGTAATGTACTTGGCATTAAATCATAAGTCAATAGAATTGGATTTTAGAAATAAAATCTAAAAAACCAAAGTCTAAGCGAAAAAAATGAGACCTTCTTATACATCTCACAGTCAATGTCAGACTTCTATGCGCTTCTAAAATAAATCATTTATTGAAAATTACTTACAATTAGTAAGTTCGGTTTTTAATTTACTGACATGAAAAATATAATTGTGTCTTTTCAGTAATAAAACTACATCATAAAATTAGCTATAAAACATCAGAAAACTGGATAAACTACATCAGGATGGTCAATTTATTATTATATCAAACTTATACTCAATAGGAATTTCATTTCGACATATTACTAAAATCCACATATTGCGATTTAATTATTCCTGATAAAATATTTCTTATTTAGTTTAGTGAAATAGAGAAATGCAATTTATTTTTTATTACTTATCAATGTCAATTTATGTGTGTTCAGTTGATTTTAAGTTGATTAGTAATAAAAAAAATGTTTAAAAAATGTTGCTCCCATTGCTCAACAAGAAAAGTACAGTTAATTAATTTGAAATAGATTTAAATATGTCAAATATTCTCCATGAATTTTAAAATATTTATTCGAATCTTTTCATTTTTGGATTTCATCTTTGGAAGAAAATCCTGGCAGACTATTATAATATATTTGGACGGCTGTTTTAGCCTCTTATTTCGATTACCATCATTTTCCATTCTTTAGATTTTTTGAAGTTAAAGGTGTATTCTGGTTTAGAAATTCGAAAATATCGATTTTTTGCGTATTTTAATAATTTAAGCTTTTGAGAAAATGTTCCCAAAAGGATTTTTTTAAATTTGAATAATTTTCTGAATTACAGCTCATTTTGCGATGCATCTAGTGCTCAATTCAGTTCAGTCTTTAAACGCGTTTTTTTCGAAACTACTTTTTTCGAAACGGTTTGCATTATATCTCAAGTTCTACTTTACCCGATTCACTTGAAAATTGGCATAAAATTTCTTTATATATTATGGCATCGCACTACAAAGAGTTTTTTAATAAATTTTTTTTCCTTTTTTGTTTTAAAAAATTCCGAAAGGCGCAAAAAACAAGGAAAAAACGTAATTTATTTTTCGCCATTTTGTGGTAAAAATATTTTTTTAAATAAAACTCCTCGTAATGTGTAACTACATCATTTTTCTTGTAAAGTTGGGAAAAAATTTTTTTTTCAGGCCTACAGTTTTTTCAATTTTGATTTTTCTTGCAATATTTTTAATATTTTATACTCTAAAAATATCAATAAATAAAAAGTAAAAAAATGGATGGATGAAAATATTTGTAGATTTTATTTTATTTTATTTTATGGTGTCCGAAAAAACACCTAAAATTTGACCGTCTAAGCCAAAATACCCCTTTAAATTATAAAAGAAATAGCAAAAGTATTAATAAAATTTATTAATCATTGAAACGTTAGAAAATAAACTTCTTTGTAATTTTAAACCTAAATCTTAATTCACATTTGATTTTCTGTATATGTAAAGCTGAGGGGTAAAAAAAACCTAAAATACTAAGGCAAATCCAAGTTAGATTTCGACTTGGTTACTATTTATCTGATAGTTTTGTATGTGGTTTTGTAAATAGACTTTCATTGACTAATAAGGGGAAAAAGTATATGTGGCTCCTTCATTAAAGGGAAGTAATCAGTTTTGAAAAATTCCTTAAGCCAACTTCACTGGCCAAACTAATTAAGAGCATCTTGCCACCAAGATTCGATTGTTAAAGGTTCAAATCCTGTGCTGAGTTCTCTTTTTAAGCAATAATAAAAAATAATATTGAACTATTCTTTGTTTTTAAAATATTACTTTTATTTATCCTATTAAATAATACCTAATCAAAGAAACTCCTCAACCATCCGCAATCAATAATTGCAGTGAATTACATACTAAACTTTTTCTTGACGCAATATGAGTAAAACTGTAGGGTGCTATTTCTCTTTTTCAAAACTTGTTTTAATTTAGATCACAGTTTCAATTTGGGAATCCTTGAATTTTCTATGAATTAATCCAGTATCAAAGGTTATTAATTTGTTTTTTTTTTTGTTACTCTTTTCAAATAAAACTTAGAGCTTAGAAAAATTTTAAAATTAGCTTTTTAAATGAAACTATTTTGTTTTTATTTTCCCTTTTATAATTTAGTTATTTAGTTTAAAAATATACTTCAAGGATTTTAATTAAAAAATAAATTTCAAATAAACAAATAAAAATTTCAATACCAAAAGAATACAAAAAATACTGTTTTTATTTGCATAGAAATTCGATTTCTTAAAGAAATTATTAATTGAACACTTAAAATGTGGTTAACCAAAAAAACCAACAAAAAACAAAAACTGTGCACTTGATTTAACTATGCTTGAAATTTTTGGTTTTGTTTTGTTAAACTGGGAGTCAACTTAAGTAGCTAATAATAAAAATAATGTAAATAGTATAAAAGAAGAAAACGATTGTGGTCAAACCTGACCAAAAATTTTTAACAGTTCAAATATTTAGACACCTGATCTACTTCTGCAAAGCTGTTAAAATTTTTATTTGGCTAGGACTCATATGGTGCAAAAAAAAATATGCTTGGAATAAAGTTGGCAACTTTTTCCTAATGACATAATATACCGAAAAAATAATAATAATAATAAATAAACCAAAATTTTTTATACTGGGTTTTTACTTTTTGTTTGTTTTTTAAATAACTATATTTTAGCTTAAATTTGTTTTATTTTTATTGGACCTGCCCTCTTTCACTTTTATTACTGCGTATAAGTAAAAGTCTTTGTAAGATGACCGCCAATTTGATGTCTCAATCGTAATGCGTGAGAAATTTTTTCTGTTTTGTTTTGTTTTGTTTTTTTTTTTTTTGGCTTATTATATTTGATTTTAAAATTGAAGTTTCAGGTGTGGCAACTTGACATAACTTTAATCTTAGTTAGTTTATCGATGTACTTAAGACAAGACAAAATAAAATGTTTTAGTCATTCATTATAAAAATTATTTTCCTGTTCAAAGTTATGTGCGAGAGTTTATGCAAATTTTTTGAATTAGACAGAAAAGTTTTGTTTTGTTGCTTTTAGATCTCTAATACTAAATTAATTTATAATAATAAATAAATATAATTAATACTTTTTTTTGTCTTTAAGGATATATTTTATTAGAATCATATTAGTTAAAGATTATAAGAAAATTTTGGGATATTTGTTATCAATATTCAATTGAAAAGTAATTGACTATAAGCATCTTTAGACTTAAATTTATTTAAATTAGCTAAAAGGATCTTAATTAAGGGGATGGTTCGATTAATTCAATGGAAAAAGAGCATGTTTTCAAGAATTTTTTTTGGCAATATAAGAAGCTCTGGCATATTTAATTAATATTTATATGATAACAAAATATTTTAACAATGGTCTTCTAACAATAAGTTTTCATTACAAAATTATAATAAGTGAGCGAGTGGCAGTGAATTTGGCTGGAAGTGCTCATCTTAACTGGCAACAGAATCATCAAAACTAAAAAATCGAAATTTATTTAGAACATGTTTTTCTAGGGAACAATGAGGGAATTTTTTTTTTCGATTTTTCACTTTTCGGTAATTCAAAGTACCGAATTTTGCGTAAAATTCGACTTATTTGTTTTTGTAAAATTAATAACTATTAAAACAAAAATGCTTCCACTTCCTTAGATTTTATAATATAGGTTTCAGAATATGGTTGTAAAATAGTTAGTAAAATATTGTGCTTACATTACCCTTTATAATATTTCTCTTAGCATATCCAGCTGGGCAAGATACACGTTTGAAAATTATATAAAGAGGTGATGTCCTAGGAGAGGAGCCTGCTTCGATTTTGTTCCAAACTTGACCATCTATATCAAAATCAATTATGTCTTGTTAATTATTTTCTTCTCTTTTGTCTTCTAAGGCTGTCTACAGAGTGCCGGCTTACAGCCGAACTGACACCGATTCCGAAGCCATAGACTCTAAAGTCGTTATGGGTAAATAAATAGGAATATGCTCAAAGTGTTCAAAGTGCAAGCCTACCAAAAATTAGACTATCACAATAGGAATCAGTGTCAGCTCGGCTGTAAGCCGGCACTCTGTAGGCAGCCTAATTGGATTCAAATTATTTTCCTCTTTTTCTTCTTTAATGTTTGATGACACATTTTTACGCTATCAATTTTATGGTTACTTTTGGAAAATTCAACTAACTCATCACCTTTTCCTGATTGTCAGCTTTCATCATTTAATTATTTATTTCCTTCAATACCTTCTTAATTTTTGAGATTTCGAACTTCCTTAAGATTAGATATAAATTAGAATAAACTAACCAATATTATAAAAATTCCTGAAATGGTAATTTCAACAAAAGCTGTATCAAAAGGCACCTCATGATTAAAATAGATATACCAGGTAAGTATATTTATATTTGAGCTGAAGGAAAATTTTAACGTTGATTAAATTTAAAAATTATTATATGAAAAGTCAAATTATTAATTACGTAAAAAAGGTCCAACTTAAAAAGCAACTTTGGATTAAAATTTTACAAGGTGTCTTTTGACAACTTTGGTAGAAATTGTGTTAAACGGTCTGCTCTTAAGGAACAAAATGAAATTTTACCAAAAATGAATTTAAATTTTATGCGTCAATCACGGCAATCTTATTGATCAATGTATTAAAATACCTAACATTATGATCATTAATTTTTTGTTTTGATCAATTTTCAATAAATTAAATGACAAAAAGAAAATATTTTTTTGCAACATTTCATATTAAAAACGAGAAATAAAATATTAAATTTTTCATAAATATTCCTTCCTATTAAATTCATAATCTTGGTGATACCTTCGATCACAATTTCACTTATAGAAATGAATGAAATTTTATTATTATTTTTTATTTTTGTTTTTTGCAAGCTCATAAATAGTAAAATTGTACAAAGAACAGGTCTACATGTTTAAAATAATTTCAGATAATAATCACTGGTTGTTTAGTATATATACAAGAAGAAATTTTATATTGGTAAACACCTTTTCGTTGTGAATTTCACTTCCTTTCACAGAATATTTTACTGGTTTTTTTAGACTCTGATCATACCGCCATTTATTTATTTCAATGTATATGATATAGGGGGCTTGGTCTTATGATAAACATTTGTACCTTAATCTTATGTCATTAAGTAACACTTGGTGTCGATTTGATTTAAAACTAGCAGGAAGTCTTTAGATGTGAACCTATCAAAAGATAACTGGGTACATTAATATGTTTCTTGTCTAATTAAACTTGGATTAAACTATGTTTAATTATGTTGAGTTTTTTGTTTTTTTATTGTTTTGTTTTGAAAATATTTTTTTTAAAAACCAAATGATGTCCAGATTAGTTAGACTTTACACAGCAAGTGACTTTGACTTTCACATTTAATACCACGTGTGATATATTGAGATCATTTTAAAATTAATGTTGTTGTTTCTCTATTTCATTTTTTGGTAAACATATCTTCAAATATAAAAGCAGAATATTTTTTTTTGTTGTCCTTTTTTTTTTTTGAAGTTTTCTCTACCATAATTTGAGCTTAAAGTCAGTTTTCATTAAATTAAAATAATTTTATTAAAATTTGATACCAATCCATGATACCAATGAGTTGGTGGCGTACATCAGCAATATTGATGTGGCAATCATTTGCAACAGAACCAAAGTTATACAATGAAACTCTTCTCAGTTAAGATTAAAAAAATACTATTCTTAAATGATCAAGCAATAGGCCAAATATTAAGCACGTCATAGTTCTTCTATTACTGTCTTGTCTTTCACTTTTCTGAAGTGGGACTCTGTCTCGGTGAGAAGTCAGTATGAGAATGAAAAAAGCATATTTTTGGCAAATATGTCAAAATCTGACTTTCTCTTTCTCACGCTGACTACTCAACGGGATAGAATCCCACTTCTGATCTATAAAAAAGTGAAATATATATTACATTCAGTCAATTATGTTGGTACAATGTAACCGAATGTACCTGGCAAGCTAATTTTATATCATCAAGGCTTTAAAGTAAGCATTCATTGTAGTAAACATTGCCAGACAGATTTCGGAATGACATTACGGTTGCGTCAAAATTTTCGGATTATTTTCAACGCTCAAACATAATTTAGTTTTGTTTAAGACTTCTTTTTATCTTTGAATTGGAATTCAAATTTTTATAGTTCAGAATTTGCGATAGTAAAATTCAGGACAATCATTGAATAAACACAACAAATTTTGTGTTGGCTAGAGGCTATAATTCCTAATTTTACTTTTCGGTGTTTGTAAAATTTACTCAGAAGCCAATGTGGATAAGTCCATTTTTTTCATATTTTCTGATTTTAGTCTTAAAAGGATTTACTCATATTTTCATTTTTTGTAGGTCAAGAAACCCTTTTTTTAATAGCCTCTGCATGTGTTATGTGTTATGAATGCATTAAGAAACATTAATTTTCTCAATTTTGATTTTTGGACTTATCCACATTGGCTTCTGAACGACTCATATGTTAATCAAAAAAGATTAAAGGCAGATTAAAACTAAAATAACCAAACCAAATTTAGGAAAAATCAAAAATTGCAAAGCTGCCAAACTTTCTTCACTGATAACAACAACAAGAAATGAAAGGTCAAAACACAAGAATTATATTCTTTAACCATTTACCATTTATTTTGCTTTGTGAACGTTACATAATTCTGAAATTGGTCAAATGCAGTGGTGTTGCGTTAGGAGGAGATATGATTTTTTTTTTTGGTTTACTTTTTTGATCTCCTTAGTCTTTTTTCTTTATTTAGCACTAAAATATTATTACTGAATGGAAGGAAAATTGTTTCCCTTGATCACACTTTTGTCCACGCAATTGTTAGAATATGCTGGCAACAATAAATGGACGACTTTAAGTACACCCCCTGTAGACTAGCTGACTAGCAAAATTAAGGTACATAATTTTTTTGCTTTCAAATTTAAAACATTGAAATTATTGGTATTTAAATTTTTTGTAAATTAATGTATAGCATCTTTAAATATTGTGTTAAAATTTAAGTTGATTGGAAGAAAATTGTCGAGCATTATAAGCATGAGAGCGTTATTTGGTCTAGAACAAGGAATAAAAGAGCAAAACTTTAAAGCCTTTTTCTGAAACTTTTAATTTTCGAAGCTGGTGGATAAAATAATTTAAAATCTACTAAGCCGAACACTTTGAAATTTTGCCCACTACTACTTCAAATATTTCACCACGTGACAACAAGAGTTTTTTTTTCTTGTTTTAATAATTTATTAATTTTACAATAATAAATAAGTCGATTTTTTAAGCGAAAGTCGGTATTTTGACGTCCAAAGGCTACCAAAAATTGAGAAATCGAAAAAAAAACACTCATTGTTACCTCGAAAAACATCTTCTTTGTTAAATAAATTTTGACTTTTTAATAGTTTTGGATGATTGTGTTACGAGTTATGATGAACAATGCAATGTTATGTTTCCACTATTCTAAAATATTTTCTAGTTTCAAGCATCAAATTCAAGCTTCACTAATACATCATTCAATTTATCAAATTCAAAGGATCTATGGAGTCCAGCAAAAAGCTGTTTCTGAAAAGGAAGTTAATATTTACCAGAAATCAATTTGATATGCACTCTAAAAATTAATTATAAAAACTACGAGGGCTAAAAATTTAAAAAAAAAAAATACCCATCTAATTAAGGAGTCAAAACTGAAATATAAAACCTTATCAAATAAAATCTAAAATACTTGGCCATCATGAAGTTATGTTTACTCATTAGTAACATTATTTTCTTGTTTTTATTTTTTTTACATTTTTCCAATTGATTTTCAAAAATAATTGTCAAGATAAGCCTTTAATTATGTCGACCTATGAGTAAAATATTGTTTCTCAGAGCTATAAGCAGGGTATACAGTTTTTACTTGTTTAAAAAAATGAAAAAAACCCCCTGGTTTGACTTCCGAGTTAATTTAATGCTACTTCAATGTAATTTTTATTTTTACTTTATTTATTTGTTTTTTTTTTCTATACTAACTTTCGTAATCAAGTGAATAGAAAGTATTACTATTTATTCGCTTAAATAGCTACTTTAATCGCATGTCAATTAAACACGTCTTAGTAATTTAATAAAACATAAACAAAACATAAACTTATTGGCTATCATTAAAATAACTAAATACTTGACAGGAATTTTAAGGATCTTTAATTATGTTGAACATGATTTTTATTGAATGTTAAGGAAAAAAATGTTTTAATATGTTTAATAAATGAGCTTATTAAATAATTGTGGTTAAATAGTAGGTAATAATAGGAAAGGAAGGGTTTCTATTTGTTGAATTTTTTTCTTTCAATTTATTGAATCCTGCAGTTTTATTGTATATAAATACAAGTTGACTGACCCCAGAGATGCATTTTTAATGGAGTGAGTAGCTCCGATTGCTGCTTAAGTTATTTCCTAAATATAAACTGCAAAAATTTTTACACCGTTCTGAAGAGTGGTTCACTAATGTTTAAATGAATTTACAATTTTAATTGGCTAATAATTTAAAATATGTTCTGGATATGTACGAACCTTTTCTGATAGTCATTGCACTGTTTTTCTTTTCTATTTACTAAAAATTGATTGCCGACAGCCCATTATGTTAGGTACATCAAAGGCATTCTGTGATTTCTGCCAATTTAGAGAAAATAAGGATATTTAATTTAATTTCAAAATTTGCATATATATGAGTAACATAGTTTTCTTGAAGGCTTTTTTTGGATTTGGTTAATATGTTAGCAAGAGTTACATTGAATTGAAACGGGCTGATTAAATCACTTAAAAGAAATCAAACGGTTTGTGTAATTTACTCCTATACAGGTTTGTACCGTTTGTACCAACTTTATGGTATTCGATAATAACTACTACCACTAAGTTTAACGTTTTCCAAATGTTTTTTTCTACTGTTTACCATTAACAATTATGAAATTGTTCTTTTACTATTTAATAAGGAGTAGGCTACTACTATAATAAACATTCATTTCTTAATTCCTTATCCTAAATAAAAACTGGATCTCCTATTCAAAGTTATCATAATGTTCAAATATAATCACTATAGCTCTAGTCCTTGGAACTTAATTTACGTTGTCTTAATTTTTATAATATTAAAATTTCACATAAGCCTGTAAAGAATTCAAATCAATTTAACAAGAAAAAATGTAACTGAAAACTTAATATCTTATATAAGTTACCAAAAAGATTTAAGATCCAGAAAATCCCAAGCAGAGTAAATACTTTTACGTTTTGCTTGTTCAAAATTAAGTAAAAACAAACCTTTTTATATGTATATTTTATTAACTCTAAGCTGAACAAGTATTTATTTAAACGTTTCAAAGTGCTAGTTGAGGAATATACAAAAAAAATTTTTTACTTATTTCTTCTGTCAGATATTTTAGGGCTAACACAGTTTAAAGTTTATACGAATTTTGTGGGCATATATACACACTATGCACATAAGTATTCCGTTTGGAATCACGTTAAATACTTTTCTTTTTTTTATTACATCTCGTTTTAAAATTATCTGAATATTCTTTTGTTCTTTTTCCATTGTTTCTAGTTTTTCTTCTAAAACTGCAATCTTTTTCATTAGTTTTCGAATTGACACTAGAAATCTTAAAAGTAAGCAATAGCTCCTGAAAGTCTTCATCAGTTAAGTAATCTAAAATTTTGTCAATTAAACAATGTGGAAGTTTGTGGAATTCATAGAAATACTTGAAGACAAAATGAAAAATTAAGTTTGTTTGGTCAACTAGTTCTTTTCTTTTCATAGCCTTTATGAAGTTAAGTTCTATCATTCTTTCATATATTGGATATTCTGTTTTATAGTTTTCTAACTTTAAGGCCTCCACAATATTTTCATTCTTCATATATTTTGTTAATATATTTGTATTGTTGCTAAGGATATTAAAAAATGTAATTCCTGTATTTTTAATTTGATTATTTTTCATTTTAGATATTTCCTCCTTGCACTCTTTCGCAAAATCTTTCAGTTGTTCATTGATTTGTGAGATTAGTTTTAAATTTTGTTCGTTTACATATAAATTAGCGATTTTTAGTTGAAGTATGTGACGCTGAAGAATACCCACAAGTTCTTCATACTGATGTTTATAAGATTGCCAATCAGTTAATTTTAACCCTTCTTGAGGTGATTCTCTTACTCTGTCGTAAAAATATAAGCTTTCATATAGCTTTTTTCGTTCGAAAAAATCATATAAAGGTGCTGCCAGTAACTGAACACAATCCTCAACATGAGCCCCATGAGTTAAAAGTAGCTTGGTAAGTACTAAATTTTTTTCTTGAACAGCCTTACGTATCACAGTTATTCCATTATTATTTATCGCATTTATATCAGCTCCGTAGCTTATTAATAATTCATCAACTTCTTTACTGCTATTTTGAGCTGCAGTGTGTAAAGGTGTATTACCCTCAGAATCTAAACCATTAGGATTTGCTCCACTTTTCAAAAATAATTCAACAAATTGAGAAGATCCCTGCCAAATATAAATATGAAATAGTTCAGTATTATTTGCGTCTTCGCGGTTTAAAGTAAAACCATATTCTATAAGAGCTACAACAATATCTTCACGATATCTCCTTCTTAATGCATTTATAAGAGATTTTCTATTACCCTGGATGTCAATACTAGGGCAATACTTTAAAATATTTTTAACGATGGATAAACAATTTGTTTCAACGGCGAGATTTAGCGCGGTATTACCATGTTTATCCTGGTCATTAACGTTGGCACCATGTTCTAAAAGAAGTTCTACCACTTTTTCATTACTTGTTTTTATAGCAACAAGAAGTGGGGTTAACTCATCTCTACTTTTGCAATGAATATCAGCACCTTTACCTAATAATAGTTTTACAGTTTTAGCTGACTTATATGTTGGATATCGATAGTGAAGATCAGCAGCAACATGAAGAGCAGTCTCACCATTTTCTGCCGTAGCATTGATATTTGCACCTTTAATTAAAAGTAAATCAACAATTTTATAATAACCTCCCATAACAGCCAAATGAAGTGATATGTAACCATTTGCACTTAACGAAGTACACACACCATTAACATTTGCTCCATGATTTAGAAGAAACTCAACAGTTCCTAACCATCCTTTCTCTATTGCAACATGAAGAGGTGTCTTACATTTGACGGTGGAATTTATATCACTATTTACATCTTCCGGATTTACATTTTCGGGAAAACCATATCTTAAAAGAGCATCAACAATAGGTTTACTATTACGTGATCCCATCATTGCGATAATAATCGGATTCATTTTATTCGGAATTTCAATCTTAGGAGAATATTTTAAAATATCTTTAACGATAGATAAACAATTTGTTCTAACGGCAAGACATATTGCGTTGTTGCCATCTCCATCCACGTCATCAACATTAGCATTACTTTGCAAAAGAGTTGTTACAATTCTTTCATTCCCTGTTTTAAGAGCAACATGAAGTGGGGTATCGCCGTTTTCTGCTTTGCTATTAACATTGGCCGCATATTTCAATAAGTCTTCAACAATTTTCGTATTTTCGCTTTTAACAGCATAATGCAATAATTTATCATTTTTTGCATCTTCGCAATCAATAGGAAATCCATATCTTAGAAGAGCCTCAGTTTGTTCAAAATGATTGCATTCCAATGTATACTTAAGAGATTTTCTATTACTTGGAATGTCAATACTAGGACAATATTGTAAAATATCTTTAACGATGGTTAAACAGCCTGTTTTCACAGCGAGATATAGCGCGGTATTACCATCTTCATTCTGGTCATCAACGTTGGCACCATGTTCTAAAAGCATCCTTACAACTATTTTATTGGGTTTAATAATAGCACAATGTAGAGGCGTTAGACCATTTTCTGCTTTAGCATTAACATTTGCACCTCTGCTTAAAAGTAAATTGATGATGTATTTGCAAGCTTTCATAACAGCAAAATGCAGTGATGTGTAGCCTTCTTGACCATGCGAAGTACATACATCATTAACATTAGCTCCATTATTTAGAAGGAACTCAATATGTTCAAAGCATTTGCTTGCAATTGCAACATGAAGTGGAGTTTTACCTTTGTAAAAGGAATTTATATCAGCTCCACGTTCTAAAATTTTTTCAATTATTTCCTCGGAATCAAATACATCGAGTGAAGCAGCTAAATTTAGCGGAATTATAAGATCTGTAATATCAAAACCCCAGCCCTTTGTTAAAAGTAGTAGGGCAACTTCCGATTCTTTCTTTTGTAGAGCCACTACAAGTAAATTACGTTTTCCTTTCCAATCTGGTCCATAGTCATTAATCAATTTTGTTAAATTTTCTACATTTCCTTCTTCAACCGCAATAATTATACGTTTTTCATATTCCATAGTCAAAAGAACACGTTTGCTATATGAATAAAATTTATTTAATTAAATTGATCACTTCTAATTGTTCTTAACTTTAACAACGTATTAAAAAATTAAAAGGCGTAACGTTAGTAAAAATTGAAAAAAGAGATCTTACATTATTAATTAAAAAAGTCCAATTAATTATAGCATTAATAAAACTGGAAATAAAGTTCACATAATTTGACACTTCTAAAATTGTGATTGTCAGTTTTGGTTTAAAAGCGTTGCATTATGAATGGGCTCGATTTGCTGTTTTTTGGCTCGTTAAGATAATTAATGCCCCACATACCAAGTTTTACTTCTGTTTAAGATGAGCAGTCACAATATCGACCTGTTTCAAGGGATAAAATATTACTAAACATTTAAATCATCAATAATTCTAAAACCATGCGCTTTATAACCTATAATGCTAAAAACATCACTTGTCAGATTTTCCATATGTGCCATTTAAGAAAATTTTACACTGGCTGCGTTTGTACCCAGATTTAGTACTAAATTTCTACAATAAAATGAAACTTTTCAAAAATGATCTAAATTTAAAAGAAATTGAATTTATTTTTTTCTACGGAACTATTTAAGTATTTTCACCTAAATATTTTATTTTACAAAATTTAAAAATGTATTCGAATTTCTATCGTAACATAACCTAATAAATTTTATAAATTGAAATGTCAAAGCGTAGCGCTGAAATACGCACACACAATTATAGAGTTAATCCACACTATTTTAAAATAGATTTACAGTTACACTATGTACATATACGAGTAACTAATTTTTAAAGGATAATAAGCAGATTTGACGTCAAATAGAAAAAATAAAATATATAGTCCCTATTACGTCAAAAAATATTCTTAACACAAGCAGTGTAACCAAACCACTCGTAAATTGTACTAGACTCCTTTAAAGATTGGTAATATATGTTGACATTTGAAATGTTTTGGGGTTAAATTTAAGCGTTCTTCCAACCAAACGCTTTTAAAAAGAAAGAATTTATTTTTTTGCAAATGCAATGTCTAATACTAGAAATTTTCAAAATGAATTTAATCCACAACAATTAAAAAGATGTGGAAATGATGAAATACCAGCTACAAGAAGTGCAGGTAAATCTAAATAGTTTTCCTCTTTTTTCCTAAAAACTTTTATACTTCTTTTATTTTTAGGTAAAATTCTCTAAGAAAATTCCCAAGAAAATGTAAATTAAACTTTATATTTATATTTAAGCCAACAAATATGTACTTTTAAATATTAAATAACACTCAAATATTTTGAGACAGAATTTTCAATTTTTATGTGTTCGGTTCGGAAATTCTTTCTTTCTTTTCTTTTCGTTTTAATATAAATAATCCAAGCAATCATTTTATATTAATAAGAAAAAAATTTTATTTTTCAATTGCGTCAAATGAGATCTACGAAATATTACAAATCTTTTCATTTAAAACCTAAATAGGTACTACATTTTATTATATAATAATAAATTCAAATTTAATTAATATTTAATTTTTCTTTTAAGGAAGAATTAAAGTAAAAGCAAATTTCGACGCATATATAAAATGCTACAACAAAACTTTACAAACACTGAGATAGAATTACAAAAATCTAAGTGTGATTCTTTTAAATATCCGATTCTTGGTAGATTTTTAAATTTATTATTAATTTCAATTTAAAAATTTTACTTAAATTTGTTGACTTGTTAAATTTATATAAACTACAAATCACATTCAGACAGATCATATCTCAATGGGAATTGAAAGGTGCAACACTGAAAGTGGTAGTTTATTTAAAAAATGGATAAAAAGTGTAGTTTAAAAGATTTTTTTATTCTATTTTTAGTTCAGCTTTTGCGGAATCCACTTATTCAATTTTCCCATTTTATCAGTTTAAGCTAAATGAGAATATTACTTAATATATAAAATATAATGCATTAAAATATTGATTAACTTGATTTATGGGCTTATAAAATATTCATTTAATATTATATGAAAAGAAATTTTGTGCTTTAAAGTTTTTGTAGAAAAACTAAACGTTTAATTCAAATGTCAAACTCACCGAATTCAATTATATGCTCTGCAAATCTTATGAGCGCGCTTTTTCAATATAAATACTTTTTTTTAGTTATTCTTAAAAAATTATTGGAGTTTCAGTAGAAAAAATCATTTTTTCAATTTTGCTCTTCTTTGGTGTCATAAAGTTTATTATTTATATTATTGCTGAAAAAATTTGAAATTTTACCTTGTATAAACCATAAATATCTTATTTAAGACTTCAACCGCTGTATCAGATAAAATTATCTATTTCAAGAATTTATATGAAATTCGGGTAAGGAATATCTCTTTCAGAAAATTACGCAAACGTTAAACCGAATAATTATGACTTCTATGTAGGAATCTTCTTTTTATAATTCCCTTTTTTTTACATATTTTTTGACATTTTGTACCACGAAACTTGTATAACCTTTCAAACTGTGTTGACTTTTTTAATTTTAGTTTCCCTACAGCTTAGTCTTAAGTAATTTAAGTAGAAATCAAATTTGGAAAACTTACATTTCTTGGCGCATTGGTTTTTAAATATCTCCAATACAAGATTTATGTGAAATCACTTCAATATAACTATTAAAATTTTTTTTTACTTTTTAATTATTCTTCATGCTTGTTGCAATATTTATAATAAAAAACAATTCTTTTAAAAAATCAATTATTAAAATTATTATCTTATTTTCTATTTTTAATTACAGTCAATATAATCAGAAAGGTATCACCGAAAAAAAATTCAACAGTTAACCTTAAACAAATAAATAATCCATCAACAAAAACTGCAAAACTCATTTATAAAACTAAAAAATCACCAGCTAAAATTAAATCAATTCATACTTATAAAGTTGATTATTTAAATACAAAAAATATTGAAGAAAAAAATACAATTTCTATGAATCCATTTCAGTTAAAAGAAAACAATACAAATATAAAAACAAATGAAAAATTAAAATCTAAAGATGGTAAAAATTTTGTTGAATCTTTGATGAAAGATAATTCAAAACAAAATTTTCAAGAAAAACGATTTGAATTACAAACAGAAATGGCAGAAATTGGTGAGCTATTAAATGAAATTAAAAATAAAAATACTAAAACTCCTAATAGTTTAGCGGTAAATAGCTTAAATGAGTTTAAAAAGGAAGAAAATGATACAAAATTTGTTAATAAATTATCATCATCTAAAAAATCATTATTATCTAAGAAAACTATTTTAAATACACCAAAAACAAATGAAATTATAAAAAAGATACCACAATCAAGTCGTCAAATTAAATCAACAACAAAAATATCAAAAATTTGTCGTAGAAGTAAATCTGCACCGAATCTTAATAATTCAATAGAAAACAATGAAAATACTAAAACTTCTCATTTACTAAAAAAAGATAAAAAAATATCAAAAACACCTTTATCAAAATTTAATAGTATTAATAACAATAATAATAATAAAGAGAATAAAACGCCATCAACACAAAATGAAATTAAAACCAAAAAATATAATCCTGAAGTAGCAAGACGTTTTATTAAAGAACAACAATTAAAACGTAAACTTGAAGCTAATGAACAAAAAGAAAATCAAGAAAAAGATAAACGTGAAGAAATTAAAAAACGTTTAGAAATATTAAAAAAAAATTCTTTAAAAATACTTGAAAATAATGTTAAAAATTCAAAGAAAAAATTACCACAAACAATAGAAAAAAATTTAACAAAAGAAAAACTTAAAACACCAATAAGTGCTAAAAGTAAAATATCAACAAGTATTAAAACTTTAAAATCAATTGAAAAAACACGAATGATGGATGAAAATAAAAATGATAAACCTAAAAAAATAGGTTTATTACGTGAATTATATGATTTTAAATCAATTGATAATTGTGAAAATATTTCATTTAATTCAAAACAATCAAAATATCTAAATAGAATTGATAAATTAACACCAACACCTTATTTATTAGATGATAAAAATAAAGAAAATTCAATAGATAAAAATATTAATAATGAATTAAATTATAAAAATCAAACTGAAGAATTTATTATAAAAAAACCATTAATTGAATCAAATAAAAATTCAATAGATAAACAAAAAATAATTGACAGTAAAACAATAAAATTTGATACAGAAAATAAAAATTTACCATATTGGCTTAAACCAAGTACTGTACAAATATATCCATATAATTTTATAATGGCTGTACGTAAAAAATTAGAAGCAATTACAAATCCAATACAAAAAACAAATACTAAAAATATTGTTAATAATAATAATAATAATATAAAATATGATCAAAAGATTAAAAATAATAAACAAAATGAAGAAATAAAATCTAATGAAAAAAATGATAAATTAATAAAATCTGATAATAATGATAATAATCATAATAATTCAAAAAGTTTATCAGAAATAACATCAAATTTTAGTTCAATATCAATACAAATACCAAATTCACAAACAATATCAGAAATAAGTTCAATTAATTCAGCTAAAATACAATCAATACCAATTGTTTGTAGTACAAAAATTAATAATAATAAAAATTCAAAAATTATTAATAATAATGATGATACAACAATATCATCTTCAGTATTTTCTAGTCCTGAAAAAAAAACTAAAATCAAACAAAATCAATTAATATTAAATGATATAAAACAATTAAGTCCATTATCAACTGAAAATATTGATAATATTAATTTATTAACAAATTTAAATATTAATGAAAATAATATTAATAATAATTTAGATGAAATATCTAAAAAAAATCAATTAAATGATAATAATAATCAAACAACAACAACAACAAATTTAAAAAAATTATTTAATGATTTTAATAAAAGTTTAACACAAGTTATTGAAGTTAATGATAAAATTAAAGAAACATTTAGTAAATCACAAAATTTAATAAGTACACAACAATCTATAAAAATTGATGAAAATTCTAAAAATTTATCAAATAAATCTAAAAATAATCCAAGCTATTATACATCAGATTTTGATAATGGATCAACATCAAAGTCTTCATTTAATTCTGAATATATAAGAACTGAGAGTAAAAATAAAACATCAACATTAAAAGATTTTATAGAAAAAAATTCAGGTAAATATTATATTTTTTGCTTTTTAGAAATATTTAATTATTTTAGTAATAAATTTATATAAATAATTTATTGCTAACTTTTTATTATAAAAATTTTGAAAAATTTTATTTTATAAAATTTCGTGAGTTGTTTCTGTCATGTCTAATAATAAATTTTAATAGTGTTGTGGCTCCGATATTTTTTAATAAAAAAGAATCCCTTTATAAGCAATAATAAAGAGAATGTAATTATTTGATTTTATAACTAGAAAAGATGACGTTTTGTATAAATATAAAAATATAGAAATATTTTTTGGAATTGTGCTATTTAAAAGTCAATAAATATTCAATTTAATTTTCTTTGTTTTTTATAAGTGATTATAAAGCACACCAAAGCAGCAGCTGCCGCAATAAAATTATTGTTAATTTTTATTTTTAGTGTTCTGTTTCTGTTTCATAATGTTAAACAGATTTGGATATATCCTGTTTCTTGTAGCAAAACTAATTGAATTTGAAACTGCTACTAGGACCAAAAACTTGTTGTTAGAAGCTGCTTTTTTGGTGTAGGGCAAGTTTCTAGTATAAATTGGTCTATAGATTAAAAATAAAACGCAAGAAACTTCTATTGTATTTCAATTTATTTGTATTAAGTCTTTGTATAATATTTTGGGTCTTCCACCATGGATTATAAAGAAATTTTACTGCTGTAGTTAGTTACTGGTGGACACAAGTCTTTATTTTTCAACCAAGTTAAAAGGTTGTTCTAGTTTGGGGAGGCTGAATAAAAAGAAAAACCATCAAACTTATCATTTATTTATAAATCCTAAATTATATGTCGTTGTGGAAAACAAATTAATGCTTGACGGAATCGTCATCTGTTGACTTGTTGGCGAAGATCATCAAGTGTTTGGCCGGAATTGGCTGATCTAATTCCCTAATGAAAAGTGTTTTTTCTGGGCATCATATAAAAAAATTTAAGAATTTGATTTTAAAAATTTATTGGAAAACAATTACAAAAAAAAAGACTATCAAGTTTTTAATTTGACACTTGTAACTTTATAGAAAAAATAAATAAATTTTTTTATTTTACTGTAACAATGTTTACAATCGACTGAAATTGCCTAAATTTATTTACCCACAGTTTTCTTTTTACTTCCATATAACCAAATCATATTCTGCTAGCTCACTTGGAAGATAAGATTTTGAGAGATTTCTTAAACAGTTTCAGAAAGAAGCACTTTTTCTGAAGTTGGCAAGGCTTTTATGCAATTTAAAATCAAAGTTTGAGCACGAATCGTCTATTATGATTGTCGAAATGTTTGTGTCAAAAGGTTTTTCAGTTTTTATATAAAAACGATGAGAACAAAATTGAGTATACTCAACTTTTGTGGGATTTGTTGACTATTTACAATTAATTATGAACAATTGTTAAAAATTAATTAAAGATTTTTCAAATTTAATTTGTTGGTAAATAAACTAAACACAATATAATCGTCTCAAATTATAAAAGTCTGTTAGAATGCTGATATTTTATAAAAAAGACTTCTTTGTATTAAAATGAAAAGAGAGACGTTTGAATTATATCCAGAAAATAGTTGTGGGATTATCTAAAAACGAAAATTTTACGAAAGTTTATTATTCAATATCGACCCGTTTTCGAAGACTATTTTATTATGGCCTTTAGTAGGTGTGGTAGTTGTTCACAGTTAATCATTGAATTGGAAAAAGCGTGTGATCAAATTTTGAAGAGAAAAAAAAAATAACTACAAAACTCAGTCATGCTAATATTTCTCTCTTTTAGTTAAAAATAGTAGTGGAAAGCATTCCAATTAACACAGCATAAAATTAAGTACAATTATCTCTAAAAATACAAGAATCTGGATTTTGAGATCATTAGTTTAAAACAACCATTTGAGATTTTCAAAATTTTTCATTAATCAAAAATCAATTAAGTTTTAGATAGAAAAACCGATTCTAACTTATTACTTTCCCAATAAAATCCAGCGATACTAGATCCTGATTACATTTTAATTGCAGTAAAATCACAATAAAACTTAAAAAAAGTATAATTTCTATACGATGTGGATTTTTCCATAATCGAGTTTTTAGAAACAATTCCAGTTTATTCTTTGTAACATTAAATTTTTAAACACGAAATTTTTCAAATAATTTTCATTTATATTATTAATAATATATTTTAACTAATTTCTAATTTTAGGCATATCACCACCCACACAATCAAAACAAGAAGTAAACATCTCTAATCATTCAATAAAAACAAATAATGAAAATGATATTTCTATTCCAATTGAAATAAATGATATAATTCTTAGATATGATAATAAAACTGATACAAATGATATAACAATTATTTCTATGCCAAGCATTGAGACAACAGAAATATCAAAAACAAAATCAATTTCAAGTAATAAAGATTTTGAAAATATTAATTCAAAATCAAGTTCAAAATTAATAGAAAATGATAACAATAAAAATATTTCATATCTAGATGAAATAAAAAGTGTAAATGAAAGTTTTGCAGTTGAAAAATTTTCTAAAATAAAAAATGTAAATAATAAACGAGATAATATAATTACAAATCAAATTAATAAAGCTCGTGGTGATTTTAATACAAATAATTTTTCATTGATTGAAAAAGATAAAGAAATAATAAATGAAGCAAATTTATCACAAGATATTCATAATTTAAATAATTCAACAATTGGTGATGAAATCTGGAATGCTTTTAGTAAATGTGATAATACAATTATTTCACAAAATTATAATTTAAATGATACTAAATTGAGTTATTCAACAATTGGAATGGTAAATTTTTTACTTTTTCTAATTTTTTTATTCATTTAGAAGTTAATTTTTTCTTGTTACAATGCTAAACGTTATTTTTTTATCCACTTATATCGACCTCAATAGTTTTTATTAATTTTCTTCTTATTGTTTTCAAAATAATAGTTTTCGAGTTAAATAGAAAATTTTTTATAAAAATTATAAATCCACATTTTAAATTTATTAAAATTGGTCCTGTAAGAGTTGTATTAAGAGTAACTATTATCGCAGGAAAAAGCATTGAGAATTTTAGATTTAAAAATCTTTTGAAAAATTTATGTATGACAAAAGTTCAACTTGGTTCGGATCTGCAACTCTATTACCAACTTTACCACCAAATGAATCCATAAAAAAAAATAGTGTTCCCGCCTACCAATTTTACTACTTCAGTTTCTTACCAACTGTCATTGTCTACTGACAAAATCTACTTATCCCGTGATTTCCGTGGGCATGTGTTTTTCTTCCTTTGTTGATGAACCCATCCTGTTTAGAAATTAACTGTAATTCAATTGAAATTTATTTTAAAAAGAATTATTTTGGTGATAACATCTGATATTAGTTTTTCTGGCAACTTAGTCTCTCATGATAAAAATCTATATAAAAAAATATTTTCTAGAAAGAGAAAATCCATTTTTCAACTCTTCAATATATATATAGATTTGAAATATGCAATTTTTAAAGCGATTTCGGTCCGATAATTGAGCAGTCAGAGAGTTGAATAAAAATTTTTATCATAAGGATGTAGATCCAATCTTCTTAATAATAGGCTGCTTACAGAGTGCTGGCTTACAGCCGAGCTGACACCGATTCCGATACCGAAGACTATAAAGTCGTTATGGGTAAATAAATAGGAATATGTTCAAATGTTCAGAGTGCAAACATGCCAAAGATTAGACTATCGCAATGGAAATCGGCGTCAGCTCGGCTATATGCCGGCACTCTGCAGACAGCCTTAGAATGCTATAAAATGACAATAGGTTAATTTAAGTTTGAAGTAAATTCAAATCATTTTAAATTCTAACTTAAGTAACTATTAAAATAATATTTTTATTTGAAACTTTTCAAACTTTTCATAATACTTCACGGAGATTACGTTTGAAAAGCTTTCTTTGAGTAAAATTATCTAAGCAAAATATTTGAGGTCCCATAAATGTCTGTAATTGTTGAAAGTATCATGAAGTCGACCTAATGTTTCTATTTTACGGTAAAAATTTTCTCACATGCATTTGCATATTTCTCCAATGAACTGATCTAATTTCTGTTTTTAAAAATTCATATAATCAAGTAAAAGTATTTTTCTAAATTCAACTCAAATGGATTTGTTACTATTTTTCACTTTGGTGCAATAAATAAAGAATAAAATTTTGTATAAAGTTAAACAGAATCTTCTCTTATTAGTAATTTTACTTAATCGGATCAGAGATCATTAATGACTACAGCACAGCCCAAGTAAAGACATTAAAACATTTTATTTGTTTTCCTTTTATACCTGAACTCTTTAGCATTGTAAGAAATATTTTGAAAGTTTTTCATTGAAAATGTTTTATATTAATTGAAAAAATTTGCATTTTTTTTACTTAATTTTATTTAGTATGAACAATTACTACAAATCGAAGGAACAAAAACTGAATATCTTACAGCGTTTTTAAAATTAAGAGAAAAATCTTTATTGGATAGAACACGAAGTCAACTTTCATGGTTACAAATACAAAAAAAAAAGTATAAAGCTAAAGGTTTAATAAATCAAATAACAGCAGTCCGTAAGAAACAAAGAGCAATTCTAATGAAAATGGAAAAAGAACGAGAAGAAATAAAAAGGTAAGTATTTTTATTTAATTTAAATTATATTTAAACTGTAGTAATAGCCAAAGTGTTTTGTTCTCTTATGAATTTCCTGAAATATAATTTTAAGGGGCACAACACAAGAGGATAATTTGTACCTTTAAAAGTAACATTTCAAATACAAATCTGAAATAATTTCTGAGTTACATCTTTCTAAAGAGCAGCTGCTCCTCTGTTAGAAAGGGACGTTACTTGTCTTTAAAGACGTTGTTCTCAGAATTACGTTTTTCAAAATTGCTGCAACTCCGATCGATTTGATTCAAATTTTAGCATATTTTCTCCTTGTTTTTCCATACAATGACCCCCAAGTTTTATGATTGGATGAAAATTATAATTTTTTAGCCCAAAACCAATCAAATTTTTAGAAAAATTTCAAATCTTTTCTTTTAAAATACGTCATTTTAATTTTTTTTCCACAATTGTATGGGAAATATCATCTCATTTAATTTTTTTATTTTTTGTCTTTGGCATCACAGCATTTTTTGGTTCGAGCCAAAAAAATTTGCATGGGATTAATATCCGGCAAACGAGATTACCACTCTAAAAGATTAATTTTATAATAAAAGAAAAAGAATTTTGTCTCGTTTTTGTGAATAAAACGACATTTTTAGAGCTTATTTACTCCTGCATGTCAAATGATAATTTTTTGGTAAATATTATTAATATAAATATGCAGATCTTTATGGTATGATATGATATAAGAAATAACCTTAAAATTTGATATTTCTTCCGCAGATACATTAATTAGTGGAACTTCTCACATAAAAATTTATTTTTGATTCAATATTTACAGTCTGTCCAGGTACTAACCTGTGTCTAACTAACACTACCTGAAATAGAATTGATTTCTTCAAAATTTCAAACTTCTGATTTTATATTTACATTTTACATTTTATTTTTAGATCCATTTGAAGCTCTACATGTTTTCGTATGAAAGTTTGAATATTTTAAAAGACTTTTCCTATTCGGTTTTAATATTTCCCTTTATACAAGGGAGGATAGAAACTTTCCAAGCAACATTTATACATTGAAAAAATTTCTAAACTTCTACTTTTACCTAAAATAAAATTAAATTATCAAAATCTTAAAGCTGTTAAATTTTTAATTAAAAAATTTATTTAATTATTTATATTTATTTTTAAGGCTTCTGAAAACACCACAAAGTCCATTAAAAAAAGTCAATGATAATGTTATACGTAAAAAATCACTTCCAAATATACAAGAAATTATTTTACGTCATAGCCCATCACCAAATAATAACAATACAAAAACAATAATAAAAGGTATTGAATTAGAAATGAACAATACATTAGAAATAATGTTAAAAAAACGTGAAGAAGAATTAAATAAAAGACGTAAACATGTTGAAAAATTAATTGATTGGCATAAACGTTTAGATATTGAAGAAGATGAAGTTTGTCAACTTGAAAAATTTCTATATGAATGTAATTTAAATCATGATAATAAAATTTATAATACAGTTGATAAAAGGATAAAAAAATTAGATGAAATAAATAAAAGTATACAAGAATTACATAGTATATCATCACATGATGATATTGTACGTATTAATGGTCATAAATTAAATAAATTATGGCGTCGTTTAACTGGCCGTAATGAAGAATTATTTAATCCAATTATTAAATATAAATTAAATTCAATTAAACTTGAAGAATTTTATGAAAATGCAAAAAAAGCAGTTATTGAAGATTTTGAAAAAGATAATCATTTAAATATATTACTTGAAAAAAGTAAAAATGAACAGACAACAACAAGTTTTAATTCTAATTTAAATGATAATAATGAAATCAATATTCCAATATTAAATTTAAATTTGAGTACAAATACATCACAAAATGATATAAATAGTTCTTGTAGTAATAAAACAAAAGAAACTATTTTTAATATTAAAGAAAATGAAAAAATATCATCAAATATAGAAAATAATAATCAAAATTCCATAACTGATAATAAAATACTAGATGATATATTTAATGAAGCTTCTTATCAACATTTTATTAATGAAGAGAGTAATCTTATAAATATTACACAAAAATCAAATTCAATTTCATCTGATAGTAAATTATTGAATGAAAATGATATTAATAATTCAGTTATTAAAAATCATTTAAGTGAAGAAGAAGTTGTTGATATGATGATTATAAATACTGCACAATTATCAAATGAAAATAAAATTTCAAGTGAAATAATAGCTTCATCTGAAATAATAAGTGAGGAATTATCACAAAAAGTTGAATCATTATATACAACATTAGAGTCTATTCAACTTGAATCAAAAATTGAAAATGATACAGATAATAATATTAAAAGTAATGATTATAATTCAGATACATTTACTGATAGTTATAGTAATATAGATATTACAAATAGTAAAAATAATAATACAGATAAAACAATTGAACAACAATCTGAAAAAACATTTACAATTGAAAATAGTAACATGGAAAAGAATACAAATATTAATAAAATTGGGGAATTAAATGATATTCATGAAATTAAAATTGATATTAATGAAACTATTCTTGATGATATATCCTCACATATATTAGAAACATTTGAAGAAACATTAAATTCTGATAATAATCAAAAAATTGATAAATTTATTAATAATAAACAATTAGAAAATAATGAAGAAATTAAAAATTTAGAAAAATGTTTAATTGATTTAGATGTTAGCCTTAAAGAATCAAATGGAAAATTTGATAATATAATTAAATCTGATGATAATAATCAAATTTATACAATTTTAGATAAAACAAATGAAAGTTTTGATGATGAAGATAAAGAAAATAAACCAATTAGTAATATTTGTAATCAAGATAATATTATTCAAAATCAAATTGTTTCCAATGATTTTTTATTAAATAATGAAAATGATAATTGTCTTATGCCTGATATTATTAATGAAGTTGAATTAAAACGACGTCAATTGTTTAATGAAAATGATGTAAGCAAAAATTTATAAATATTTAAGTAAGATTTTAACATTATATTTTTATTATTTAATGTTAATTTATTTTATTTATTTTTATCAAGTATTTTGGTTTTCTTTATGTTCCTTAGAGATTGATAATCGATTTTTGAAATATTTTTTAATCAATTCTAATTAAATGAAATACTAGTATGGGAGTATAAAACGAAAATTTTTGAATTGAACATCCCTTCCCTTCGATTAACAAACAAACATTGCACAATCAATTCTAAAGGAAATCTAATAATTTGAATCTGGTTTTCCAGTGTTTAATTTGTTTCATGCTACATCAGATTTAAACTTTCATATTGTGCCTTAATTGTGTTTTCCGCTAAGTTAAACATTCATCAATAAATTTCTCTTTAATAAAGTCTTCCAATAACTTTTATACAAAGTTAATTAATGCAAAATTAGTTAATTTTTGTATTTCATGTATAACGTAGCTAGGATAATAATTTTATATGAGATCCTAGAGTTTGAAATTTAACAATATTATTCCTAGAAAGTTGTATATCTTCCATACTTGCGTAAAGATATTTTTCGACAATTATAAATCAGAAGTATGAGTCATTCTAAAGCTCAACTAAATAGCGTCATTTAATATTTATTTAAAAAAGAAATAATACTTTAGAAGTTTTTCCAAGAAGGCTTTTTTTGTGTTTTATATAAATTTAAGAGTACATACTTTAATTAATTAATATTAATTATATTTTTTTATATTCTAGATAAAACACTTAGAGAATGCAGTGCCTTATGTTTTTCTAAGAGAAATACCAAATAAACCTCCACCACCGTATGTGCCACCAGCCCATGGAAGCCCCATGACAACAATTTTTCCATCAGAAAATCGAATAAAAGATATAACATATCGTATGATTCAAGAATTATATAATGAAATTAATGGTAAAATTAAAACTTAAATCCGCAAGGAAAAGAAAAGAAATTCTTTATTCTCATTTATAATTTACAGATCCAAATTTAAAACAATCACATCCTTCATTATTAGATGAAAATATTACAAATATTTATGAACGTATTGTACTTGATATATGTAAAGAAAATATGAAAGAATTATTAAATCCAGATAATTATATACAACCGTTAGCATTTTATAATCCACCAAATCGTTTAAAATGCCTTCAGGATTATATTTATAAACGTATTAGGAAATTTTTATTAATGGATAAAACATATCAAAGGCAAAGATTTAATTTTGATATTGGTTTACGTAAACGTGATCAAATTGATGAATTATTAATTGATGAATTAATTGAAGAAGATTATAAATGGTGTATTTTTGATAAAGAGGAAGAGGAAGTTATTGAACGTGGTTTAGATCAAATACTTGATGATACAAATATGGAAAATTATTCAGATAATAGTCAAGAAAATGAAAATTATGAGAATGATTCAAATAGATTTTAATAAGACTTTTATATATGTATTAAATTTTAGTTGTTTTTTTTTTAAAATACTAAATAAAACATAAGTTAAGAATTTATAAAATAAAGTATTTGTAATTTGTTTTAAGTATTATTACATGATCGTTTTTATTCTATAAATGATTAATATATAAGCACGATTTGCTTGGTGTCGCCTGTCTGGTGTTATACCGAGCTGGCTCTGTGAGGCTATTACGATATAAGTAAAATCATAACTGTTATAACTGACAATAGTGAACATAAGGCAACAGTTCACTAATTTGCGATCAGTAGCAAATTTTACAACTCCAACAGAATGCATGCGGTTGCGGAGCGAAAGAGGAATTCATTTAGAATTCTACTTAGCTGTCACCGATTCTGCTCCGCAACCAGGACGTCCTGTCCCTATGTCACCTGACTCTAGTTTACAATCAAGTCCTGAATTTAATCAAAGTCAAACGAATACTGATGAGTCCCAGTGTTCTTTAGAAAATTTAAACACAAGCTGAGTTGAAAGCTTAAATGAGAGATTTGGGTTTGACTAAAAGAAGAAAACAGAATTGTTTGGTTCCGGAATAAAAGAAAAATATTTATTAGAATCTCCTCTCTTCAGAGTCTTTTTGGGTACTCTTCTTAATCAAAATTTATATTTTAATACTTCAAAAAACTTAATTTTTAAGAAAAAAACCAGATTAAAAATTTACTTGTCTAAAAAAAACAAAAAAAGTTGTACGGCTATTGTAAATATCTGGCAATTTTTTAATTTTATTAAAAATTAACCAAATGGCGGACATTTTTTAATTAAACTAAAAAACAAAAAACATGCTCTCTTTTTACCTTTTTAATAAATAAAATCAAAACTAAAAAAAACCTCTATTAGGACGAGAGCTATATTTATAAAAAATAAATTGTTAAAATTTCATAAGGATCGTCGGAAATATTTTCAATGTCAATTCCGAAATCGCAGTTTTTAGTAAAACAAGTTTGACGCTTTTATATATCGAAAAATCATTTTAAAAAATTTACTTATACTCAATCGACGATGCCTTTTACGATACATTATCCGTTTTGTTAGCTCATATTGCTCATTTCCATTCAAAATCACACATTCCTGCATTTCATCTTTACTTCTTTAGAGGCAATCGTGTTGCGACGATTTAATACGTGAACGTATTTTTTTATCACGCTCAGCAACGAAGTTTACGTGTTTTGGTTGGCTGATATCCACATTTACCTATAAAATCTCTAAAACTATTTGTAAACCTTCATTAAATACATGTGCAGCATTTTTAAGCTGCTCAAATTTAAGGAAATGTTTTTATTAAGTCCATTTGTAATAAAAATACACATTTAACTGACTTTTTTCTCTCCATGGAACAATTGTATATGTACAATTAATGGAATCCAAAATTCAAAAATATATCATCATAATTTCTACGAATTGAGTTTTTCTAATATCTATCTGAAAATTGTTCGCTGATGTTTATTATTAAATATTGCCTTGGAAATATTTAAAATAAATGCAACTTAATTCTGGAATATTCGATTTCATAGGAGATGAGAGTGTAAGTACTACAAATGCTTCCTCTTTTCGTTTAAATATGTTCAATGAGCAATTATTTTAACAGAATTCGCCACTCAATTGCTTTTGGTTTTAGAAGAAAAAAACTGTTTTTTAAATAAGAAAAAATTTTAATATTTTATTTCAGTAAAATTTTACAAATAAATATTTCTAATTATAATTTTAATCTTATGCTTAAAAATTAAGGCTAAACATGTAAAAGATTTAATTTACATCTTTATTTATTAAATTTATTTTATTTAAAGTATTTAACGTAAATTTCTTGTAAAATATTGATAATGTACTCAAGAAATTTAGTTATCATCAATTTCACATATATCTCATAAAAACTAAATACATAAAACCTCATAAACTTATTTTAAATATAAACTTAATATACTTAATCTATGTTAATTTAATATTTATATTAACAACCTCATCTTCATTACCAATATCTAAAATAGCTTGCATTATTTTTCTTTTTAATTTTCTTCTTAAATTTATATTATGGACACTTCTAATTTCTGTAGCAACAAAATCTCCAAAAGTTTGATATTCATCTTTACTATCATCTTTATTTAATTTAAGTTTTTTTGAAGGTTTTTCGTCATTATATGAATGCATATCGTTTTCAAATGTAATTGATTCAATTGTTGTATTTGTTATACTTTGTGAATTATTTTTTTTTATATAATCTTCTACATGTTCATCTAGGACTTCAGCTGGAATAACTTCAATTTCATTTTGACTATAATCATGTTTACGTCGCGTTTTTGTAACTGTTGTATTCAATGGATCTGTATCAGAATCTTGGCTTGTATCATAACTACAATAACTTTTTTGATCATCGAATGATTGCTAAAATAAAGAAAAAAAGTTTGGTTATGTTTATGAAAAAAATAATTTAAAATACAAGCATATAATTATGTGATGAAATTATATTTTAAATTCTATATGATAAATAACAATATTACAAATAAAAATATCTAAGTAAAATTATAATGTATAATTTGTTATTTAATTATTAATATATTTACCAAAGATCCATATCCGGGTCTTCTGATTATAACATTTTTTAAAAACTTAAGATTATCATAAAATTCCCATTTACAAGTATATGGAATATTAGAATTTGATCGACGTTGTATCTTTTTTGATTCAGAGTTAAATTGATTTCTTAAATTATGAATTTTTTTAACCAATTGATTGCGTGAAACTTCTAAAGCATCGCACATTGAAGAAATTGCCTCAAGTCGTTTTGTTTTATTTTTATAATCTTTTATATTGACATTCCAAAGGCATTCTCGATTTTTATAAAATTCAATTAATGCTATTGTTTTTCCAGATGTCCATAGAATATCATTTTTTGATTCATTTTTCAATTCCGTCATTATTTTTATAATTTATTTATTTGAAATTTTAAACAATATAATTATATGTTAAAATATTTCACGCAAATAATCACGGATGACAGTAAAATCTATCACGATATGGCGGCACAAGGAATGGCTCTCACGAAATACTAAAGTCGCAAACTAAAATGGTAGATACCATATACACATACATTTATGTATATATATATATATATATTTGGCGGGAGTTGATTTGCTCTCTTGAGAGAAATCATAATCATGAGAATTTCTTGCAATCATTTTTTTGCTATTAAATATCATTTATTTAATTGCATTTTTAGAATATGTAAATCAAAGGGTTATTATGTCAAAAATAATAAGTTAATTATTTTATTTTTGAAAATACAATAACCATTTGTCTGAAAGCCTCTACTATAATATCGATTTATCAAGCATTGTTTGACGTTCTCCTAAATTTAATTAGAAATACACAGATTAAAACAAATTTTTAAAATTAGTTATTTTCTCTTTTTATTGAACAAATAATTTTACATGATTTTTATTATTTAACTTCTTTAACTTGTAGACCTGGTGGTAAAGATTGTTTTAGTTTTTCTGCCTTCTCTTTATCAGACACAACTAATGTATACAAAAATCTTGAGCAACGAATTTTAAATTTCGTATTATTTGGATTTTTCTTTATTTTTACAGCTCGAGCATCTTTTCGTCGTGCTGTTAATAAGAATTCTTTGACTTCTTTAATTTCTTTAGGCATCTAAAATAAATAGATTTATTTGTATGAATATTTTGAAGAATAATTTACTTAATAGTTATTTACTAAAAAAAAAATAAATTAAAATACCTTTAAATGTTTAATAAAACTTAATTCCTTTCTAACAATTATAACCAAACTTATAAGTTTGACATTCACCACGTTACAGAGGTAGAAGATAAAGTTGACAGTTCTCAGATAAAACAAAATGGCGAATGTTTCGACTATAGTGACATCTATTAATGAAACTCTTTTATTGATATATTTATTTATATATTTCTAAATTATATATTACTATTCTACCAAAAAAGTCTGTACTATTATTAAAAATTAATTTTATTTTTTTAACATTTTCATTGTTATTTTTAAGGCTAAAAATTTGTTTAGCATTTATATCCTCTGGATATATATTTATATTAGTTTTTGTTGAATATTTATCTTCTATTTCAACTAATGTATCCTTTCCAGCAAAGCCACCTTGAAATTGTATTCCTATAGCTGATATTGAACAAGTAGTATTAAAATCCAATATAATCCATTGTGGTGAACCCTTTAATTAAAGTTTATAATAAAATATTACTTGAAAAAAAAATATCCAAAATCATAAATTCATACATGATCAGAACTCCAAGCTGTATCTTCTAGAGAATCAAACATAAACTTTTTGCCGTTTAGCTTATGATCTTTATTTAAAACTGAGCTGACACTAAAAAATTTCATTAATAATATAACATTTTATATCAAATTTATTAAACTTACAAACATTTGAAATCTGTTGAATAAATTGCTGTCATATTTATGAGAACAGTTGTCAAGTATCTATATTATTTTCCAATAGATGTAGCACTTGATGCTAAGTTGCCTTTAAAAGTTCAATATATTATATATAATATAGAATTTTAATGTTTTAGATAAATTCATTAAAAACGGAATGAATTACTTCCTTCAAAAAATTAATATATTTATGGAAGTTGTAAAAAAGAAAAACCCGGATGGGTAAAACAGCAGCTGATTAATGATTAGACCAAAAGGGGCTTTTTTCATACTCAGTGAGAGTGAAGTCAACGGGAGAAAGAGAAAGTCGGATCTTGACATATTTGCCATATATTATATGTCAAAATTTGACGTTTTCATTCTCACGCTTCTGGTATAAAACGTCGATATTAGTCGCATATGATATGACGTAGTGAAAACTAATCTGTCCTACAATTTAAGTGCATCATTATTCTCAGTGTTAATTTTCAAGTGTGTAAATATCAGTGTTAAACCTTAAGTATTATTATTTTTAACAGATATAAATCATTTTTTTGCTGTTAAATATTAATATAATACTTAAACTATTTGATTTTAAAAAGAATACTAAAAATTTTGTTGTGTATAAAAAAAAATAATAATCATAAAATTTGTGTGTATTCATTTATAAACGAATTAAAATTATTTTATATTATTTCAAAAAGGTAAGCATTAATATAATTAATCTAAATACAAATTTTAAATATTATGTTTTTTCTTGGTACTATATAAAATAAAATTTGATTGTATGCAATAATACTATAATCGCTATTTGGAGGCACGTAATTTTCCCTCCTTTTTTCTGATAAAAATATAAATATGTGTAGGTGATGAAAAGTAAACTTTTAAAACAAGCAAATAAAAAATTAATTTGAAAACTATAAAATATGCGTAACAAATATATTAACCTTTAGCTTTTTTGATAAATTTGACAAGAGATTAGAATTAAAATTAGTGATTTGATTGAATTTTTATGAAAATATTTAATCTAATCATTTAGTTTTATGTATTGTGCAATTTTTTTTTTTTGGTTTTTAAACTTTGGACTTACAAATCAATACAAACTATTTTTAAACTTTTCAATTGCCTTGCCATAATGTGTGCATTGAAAATAATCGAAGTATTTTCTTAAGTGGATTATTGCACTTTTCTTCATTTAACATTTAAAACCTTTACCTTGCATGAGGCTTATATCAATTTTACTATCTGTTTATTCTATTTTTACGGCGAAGGTTTCTATTAATAATGTAAACAATGTAATTTAAATTCATCTAAACCCATCAACTTAGTTAAAATTATTTAATTATTGCTCAAACATATATTATTATTTTATTTTAATAATAATTAATAAAAATTTTCCTCACTTGAATTCGATGTAAGTCATATCGTAATTATAATGAAAATATATATAAATAGAACTCAACACACATGGTTCGCAATTCAAAATTCACAAAAATACTCTATTATACCTATACATATTCTAGAGGTTATGCACTTCGAATTATATATATAGAGTAGTAAGGGGGATGGGGGCATTTTTGACAAATCAAAAACGTGATGCACATTTTGAATTGTATTACTACCATTACTCAAATTCAGCTGATAAAAATTATCTTCTTTTTTTATTTTTCAAGGTAGTCTTAATTTTCTTTAAATTACAGTAATTAAAGTTTTTTTTTTGTTTCTTTTTGCAATAAACATTTGTTATTAGATATATTCTCTCATTCATTTTTTTTCATTGAAAAGTTAAAATTAAAATAAACACAAAAATGTGATAAAATGTATGAGTAAAATACTTTCGATAAGAGTGCATTACCCAGACGATTTTTTTTTTGTTTTGTTATTTGTTTATATAAAGTTGAGTGATAGATTGCAACGTGCGAGGGTAGTAGTCAAGGCCACAATAACATTATTGTTTGTGTCATTTTTCTTTAAAATATTTTGTAATCAAATTAAAATAAAAAAACATGAAATTAATTTGAATTTTTTATAAAAAAAAATAAAATAATATAATATGAATAAATATAAATACTTAATTTTGAGGTAAGGAAGTTGATTGCGTTTTTTTTAAAATAAATTCTTGTAAATACGTATATAATAAGAATTCGTTTACCTTTGATCATTAACTTTTACTTACAAACCATCAGAGTAAAAAAAGCTTAGAATACATATAAAAAGCCATAAATTTTAGCTAACTAAATGATTAAAATTAACCAATATTCAAATAACTTTGCTTAAATATACAAGAACGCAGTTAACATAACCTTTATAACCGTTCTTTTTCTTTTTTGTTTATCATTTGACGTAAGAACAACTAAATTTATTTAAAAACAAAGAAGTTTATGTATAAACATATCAATCAGCTACTATTAATGACCTTAAGGTCTTAAAATTACAAAAACAAAAAAAAAACAACACACAATAAATCAAGCAAATAAGTTATATAATATAAATAAATAATATTTGCAACAGTAAAATTAAAAAAAAAAAAACGAATACATATACAAAACATGCTTTAATTTATATTTAGCTATTTTTAATTTTTGCTCTTTAAATACTATAAGTAAAATTTTATCAACTTTTATAATTTATTCTGGTTTTTTTTTCTGTCTCATTTATAAATTCAAGAACTATAAAGAATCACTCAAGCTTATTAAAAGCTATTAAGCTCAAAGTCCAAACTTTTGTCTATAAAAAGTTAGACTAAATCTAAAACGGTAATTATCACCAAAATTTGATATATTCGAATTTGTCGGGTTTTATTTTTCTTAATTTGTAGCAAGTCGTCCAACTTTAGTATTTTTAGCATGCATTTCTATTTGTCGATGCCCTAAAAGTGTTTTCTTTTTAAATATAAGTTTAAAGTCCAAATATATAGATAGACAACTTTTCTTATGGGTTAGTTTGCTTATAAAAATAATAGAGACAGATTAGTAATGTTTTTTGTTTTAATTAAATTTTTTTAATCTAAATATATATTTAGAAAATAATAAGATAAAAAATTAAAACTGAAGAAAAGAAGAATAACAGAAGATTTTATTCATAGAATAACAAGCTGAAATTTTATTTTTCATTAGCAATTGCAAATATTGACTTACAGCTATTTTTATCACTACATATACATGTATATATATATAAATATATAGTAAGTTTGTATTAATATACAGACTGACTGACACACCTACCATTTTACTTGATATAACTAGTAATTTCTTGACAAAAGTAGAAATTAAATAATATGTAGTGAATATGGTAATAAAAACTTTTGATTTTTAAACTATATTACCTTTATGCATAAATATATATAAAAAATAAATTATTTTTAATTTTATGTTATCATTTTTTATAAGTTAATTACGTTGTTTACTACAAAATTATATTTACGTTGGCCTTTTTTAGCAGGAAAAAAGGAAGTTAAAAACTTTTATTTAATTTAATTTCAAATGTTGTTTGAATTATTTTTTTTTTTTTTATATAATAAAATTTTCTATTACAATCTTTAAGGGGAAAGTAACATTAATTCGTGCAAAAAAAGGCACATTTCTGCGAATCTTTTTTGACGACACAGTTAAAATATTTTAATTAAAAGTAATGGTAGAATAAAGCATAACATTCGAAGAATCTTATGTTGCAATTTTCATGAAGAAATTATTAAAAAATGCAGCAAAGGCAACAATTATTTGGTTCAGTTTTGGAAAAAAGGAGAACTGCAGTGCCCCCTCGTAACTATAGATGCTGGATCATTTGAAATCAAAAAATCAAAATCCTTTCATTAGATAATCGCTTTGCCCAGGTAACGCTGGTAGGGTTTTTCGAAATTTCAATTTTTCACTTTTTGGGAACACTTTGAAGTGAAATACACGATTTTTGGGAAAAAAATCGGCTAATTTGTTATTGTAAAATAAAAACTATTAAGAAATTTCCAACGCTACCTTGTAACCATTATGTACAAAAAAATAGAAAATTTCAAAGGGATCAGTGCAGTAGTTTTTAAGTTATGTGGGGCACCGACTTTGAAAACGTAAGCTGTAGGAGAAACGCTTTAAAGTTTGCTCAATAGAATGTTTACTGCCGGGCAAGTAGCAAAAGTTACCGCTATATCTTCGTTAGCTTTGCTCCGATTCATATCAAATTTGTACACGATATTCTTGAAAAGTTTAATAACGTCACCTTCCCTTAAGTCAGGGATGGGCAAACTTTTTCTGTCGTGGGCCAAAAATCGACAATTAAAGGGTTGGCGGGCCAAGATAAATTTTTCTAAAATTTTAAAAACAATGAAATTGCGATTTCATTTTTAAAAGTTCCTTATATTGAGTTTCGAAATGAGATGTACTGATTTTAAGGAACGAGGCTAAATGCTCATCTCTCAGTACTTCTGAAATTATTCTTTATAAGGTTCATAGTTGAAAACACTTGTTCACATACATATATATAAGATGAAGCGAACATAACACTTATTTTCTGGGCGTGAGATATTAAATTTGGGAAACTTACTTTCGATAATGATTTGTAAAACTCTAACTTTGGCATATTTAGAAACAGCTGCTTGAGATGATTGTTAGAGGGAAACTTAACTAATTCAAGCTGCAAATCTGACTTCACAATTTACGTTGAAAGGCATGGTAAAAATATCCAATTCTGTTTGAATGGCACTGAAATTTTGAAATATGCGTTCGAACTCAAAATGCAATTTTTCAAGCTTGGAAGCTGTCTGTGCTTGCTATTTCCGTGGATTTATGTTTTGTAGCAGAAAGAAAGTAAAAGAAAGTAAAAATATCATTAGTCCTTTGAAAAAAAGGAAGAAAAAAAAATATTTAAACAAAGTAGAAAAGGAGATGGATTTACATATAATATATAAATCATATTTCTTTTAATTTCCGTCGGACCAGCAAATTAAAAATCTATCCGTGGTCCCCATAAAACTTTCCGGCGGGCCGTAGTTTGCCCATCCCTGCCTTAAGTGAAATGATAACCTTCATTTTGAATATCAAGGTAAATAAAAAGAACAAAAATTTTATCGTACTTAAAAATAAACAATCGAAATGTGTAAAACTATTGGAAAACGAGTACGTCAGAAAATTTATAATCAAAAATTTTCTCTGAAACTCAATTGACAAAAAATGAAGCATGACGGAGGAAATTTTAAGAATATATAGCATTTTTAGGAAACCCATGATTTTATACGCAAAAACTACGCAACGTGAGAATGAAAAAGACAAATTTTGACATGGCAAATATGTCAAAATCCGACTTTCTTATCCTCACACCTTCTTCTCAAGGAGAGAGAATTCCACTTCAGGTGTCAAGCCGTAATTCATACTAAAAATCAAGCTTTATTTATTTGAATAAAAACCATTTTTTTTTTCAATTTTTTATAATAAATACTTACTGTATGACATTTTCAATTAATTGACAACGTTGTACTTAATGAGACGGGGCTTTGCATTCACTTTTATACCAAAAAGCTATATAAATATACAATTTTTATACATACTCAAAAAATATTGTGAATTTGATTTAGAAAAAATTGCAGCCAATAGCCTCTAGCAGTGCTGCAAATAGCTTTTTGCGATGGGAGAGAGGGATATGATTTTTTTTGTTAACTGTTTTAGGCATCATAGTTTTTCTCTTTGCTTGCCAGGAGGGGATTGATCCCACCACCCCTGACCTGTGTTATATAAAAATGATTTTTATTGCTAGAAAAAAAATACAAAACTTGTTTATATTCATAAAATTTTGTTTATTTAATAAAAGTTTAAAATTTGCTAAATTTTATAATCATAAATTTCAAATAAACATTTTTTGTCTTTTTATGGGAAAAACTATAAAGTCAAAAGATTTTCCTGTCCATTGACCTTTAACTTATATGTAAAATTTTGCATGTTTAACTTTGATGAAAAAATATCTCCTGAAGTGTTTTAATCAATTGAAAACTTGTGACACAAAGTTGCAATTTTAGCTGCTTAATTCCATTTATTTTCTCAATAATGAAAAGACCTAAATGTCTTCTTTTTTTTTTGTGTATATTAAATTCTTTATACTATCCAAATTTACTTCTCTAATTTTTTTTAGTGTGAAATACAAAACAAAAAATCAAGAAGAAATATATTAACCTTAATATTATTTGAATTTCATTTTATATGTTTTGGACTTTGATCCGAATAAGTTTCACTTTAGGGGAACGAACAGTGCAATATACGTTTGATTAGTGTTGTCGGCCTCGAGAATTTGTTGTCCCAACATTTTGTATAACTGTTTTTTATTTTATTTGTCTCTAGTTTACAGCTTTTAGTTTATTGATATAATTAATTTTTTGGTTGTTGATATTTTGTATGTGGTCTGTTGAACAGAAAATATAATTTTAAAATTTACAAAAATGTTAAAATTAGTTAAAATTTTTGTAAATAAAAATATTTCTAGGAATTAATTTTAATTTGATAATTAGTAAATTATTGTTTATTAAGTTAATTAACAAAAAATCTGATAAAGGAATTGAAAAATTATTATTTATGAATATTTTTAATTTAATTGAAATTTTACACAATTTAAGGTCTGAATTTTTGTTTTAAATTTTGTGCTTTTGTGCTTTCGATAACTTTACAACTCTCATTAAAATTCATGCTATTCTTTTTACACTTCAAAAACCATCACTTTTTATACTGTTCCCTGCTAACATCTGATTTCCTGTCAACTATGTTAAAAAGACTCGCTGGATCTTTAGAGGGACACCAAAATCGAAAATTATTACTATCAAATATTTGCTATTATAATATTTTCTATAAATTGATAACTCTTGAGACTACGGTTGTTTTATAAAATTTTTAAATTTAAGGTCAAATATATTATCTATTGGGGGATTGAATTTAAATGAGAAAATTCGGTTTGAAGTCGTGCCGCTGTATATGAAGTCATCAAATATCGCTTCCATAAAGACCACAAACTAAAATGCCACAATTAGAATATATATTAACTTTTTTTTCTTTTTTTTTTTTAATTCTTTAAAGTAAATTATTTGTATTTATTTCAACTTGGCATAGAACTAAAATAGAACACAATTCATCAAGCATGAAAGTAGATTGACTTCATTAATGAAATGTGGCTAATTTTTGGACAAAACACATTTTTTCAGTAAAAATATCGATGAGTTTTGCTCTAAATTTGCCCCCAAAGCCTCCATCTTTGCTATTTTTTGTATGCTTATCGACGTTATCACATGATCTATTTGTTACTGTTTACACTTTAAAGCTTTGTACACTTGAATTTGTAAATATGTATTAGTCAAATGCAAAGCAAGACAGTAGAATTTCTGACATAGGTAAAGCTGGCAGTGGCTTTGTATCAGAACCGCTTGAAGCATGGTGCATAATTAAAGGCTAATTTAAGGCTCACAAAATATCAAGAAAAAAATTTTTTTGCTCCTTCCGTTTTCGCGCTAGAGGGGATTTATGTCTTTGAGCTGCGCGAAAAATTGAAAAATCGACATTTCTTAAAAACAAGTAAGCAGAATCCTCCAATACTTCATATTTAACATATAAATAGCTAATTCTAATTAAATGTGCCAAAAAAAAATTAACGGCTTTCCCCTTTTATCCAAAATCCGGGTATAAGCTTTAGTAAAATGAAAGATCTCATGCCTTTGAATCCCGTCAAAAATACGTAATAAAAACTAATAAATTATTAAAAGCTCATTTAGGGCTTTTCTAATATATCAAGAAAACCTAAAATAAACTTTGCAATTTTGGCATTGCAAGTGCATAACCACTTCCAAGGTACTCAAAAGTAGGACCTTCGGAAATCCATAAAATTAATGAGCAGAATAACTTTAAATTTTGTGTGAAGCTTGAAACTAACTATTACTATCTAAATATGCAAACAAATAATTAACGGCTCATACTATTCTACCAGAATCCTCGTTCGTAGTATGACAAGGAAACCACTGATATATCCTACAAAATCATAACAAAAAAAAAAAAAAATGACTAAATTATTTCAAAACAGCTAAGGACTTTTAAATAACGTTAGAAAAAATTATTAAAAACTAGCGGTTTTCACGCAGCAGGTGGATAAATTTTTTCCAACTGCGCGAATATTTAAAATTTTGATATCTAGAAAACTAGCGAGCAGAATCAATTCAAATTTAGTATATGGACATGTTTAACTTGACAGTTGCTAATTTAATACCATAACAAATAATTAACGGCTCCTACCATTCTCCCAGAATCCTTGTTGTGGAAGATAGATTAAGTTTGACTGTGAATATGACTTAAAACATTTTTAGCATTAACAAAGATAAGCAAATTAGAATATGTACTAATCCAAATATACTCGGGCCCAGTATAAACACTTATTTTTATATATTGACAGAGGTTAGTACATTTCTCTAGTACCTTTGGCCATTGTAAACGCACTATCACACAGGGGAATCAAATTTTCAAAAGTTTTGAAACTCTGTCTTACATTTCACTGCTCTTATCATAAAAATAACAGTTCCCGCGGCCTCGTGTGATAGCACGACTGCAATATAGCTATGGCCATTTTTTTAACTAGTGAACTTGTTCTACTTTATTTCACCCATATATTCATAGGGAAAAGTACCTAAGTACCTAATTTAGTATTATTTAAAAAATTTCTTTTAAAATCTATAAAAAACGCCAATATCGTAATCTTTTCTTCATATAAATTATATTTCTTGTCCTAAGTTAACTATGTACAAAAAAATATATGAAAGAATTTTTTTTGTTTTATTTTACAATTTAATTTAGATATTAAATTTTTTTCCAATAAATTGCTGGCAAAAAAACAGACAAATAAATTTTTTTAAGTAAAGTCAATGACCTGCATATATATATTTGCTTAAGTTATTAGAATTTGTATTGACGTCATAAATATTTTTAGTTAAATAAAATAAAAAAAGCTTAAAAAGAAGATTTTCTTATCAAAGTTTTTTTCTTCTTTTTTTTTTTTTTTGCAGACAATTAAAATTTCAAATCGACCAAAATATAAATAACAAGAAATTTATGTTGTCTTCTTAGGAAACTGAAAATTAAATAACGTTACCTGTTTAGGTGAGGAAATATTTTTAGATTTATAATCTCTTAATTCTTTTTTGCTGTTTGTTTATTTTTTTTTTTGTTTAAGATTAATAAAATAATATTTAAATTGAAACTTATTTTAAAAAAAGTACTTATTTATTTTGGTAATTAAATATTATAGAATACAATTACCAAAATGTTTAAAAGTGAAACGAATATTGGTTGCTTCTCTGGCGAAAAAAAAACTCTTTGGTGTAAAAGAAGAAAATAATTTAAAAAAATAAACAAATTAAAAGTTTTTTCTTTCAATTTATTCATAGCTTACAAGTCATATAAATTATTTTGAATTTAAATTAAGACTAAATAAAATTAAACAATATTAAAGCATTAGCACTTTTTAAATTTAATTTAATTAATTATATGCAGTTTTACACCTATTTTCTGCCATCCTTAATTACCTAAAATGAGTCGACAAAAAAATTAGCAACTTATAGGAACATTGTAAAATTTGACTAATTAATAAATAATTTACGATAGTGTAAACATAAAATAATTTTTTTTTTAAATAAAAATATGTAACAATTTCAATAACTTAATAATAATACAAATAAGCTTTCCAGAAGGATCAATCAAAATCTAAAATCAATCAATGATCAAAAAAAATAAATAATACAAAACAAAAAATAAGAAGAAAAATGTATTATGCCATCGCATCGTTTAACCTAAAATGACGACGAAAGTTTATTACTCAATTTTTACTTTTTATGAACCAGTTATAACAATCTCATCGAAGAAACTCTGTTAAGAATGGGAAAGCTGTTTAATTGTTGTTGTTTTACGTAACCAACATTAATCCACCTACCTGCCTATATACCTACCTAATTTTTGTTTTAAGTGTTTATCTCATAGCAGCTTTAATATAATAGACATCAAGCCCCCCAAAATCATATAAGCCATTGATAATCCCCAACAAGCTTCACAGACGCGTCGTCACTTAACTTGAAGCAGCAACAAGTTGAAATTGCGTTTTTTTTTTTCGTTTGATTCCAATTCCAATTGGACTTCGTACTCTTCAGGTAATCAAACTTTTGATGGGGAATATATATATATAATGTGTGAATCTCATTTAATCTTTTTTTCTTTGTAAAGTAAATTATTAAATAACTAAATAAAAAAATAACATTGGAAAAATATAAAAAAGTTAAATCTAGTCCTAGTGTTATATTATAAATTATTGTGTTTTATTTTTGTTTGTAAAAATTAATTTTACTATCTGTTTTGTAGATTTGATATATATAATCAAATCAAAAAGAATTGTGTGTGTGTGTGTGTGTGTGTATATGTGGCGAAATATACGTCAAAGCCAAGCCCATATAAAATCTACTGATTATAATATATTAAATAAAGATATTTTTGCAATTATTATATGATTTAAGAAAATTATAGCACAAAGAAAAAAGTGAATGTTTACTTTTATGTTACATAAAAATTTGTATTGGTTTGTGCAAATAAACAACGTCAAAAAACAAAAATAAAAACTTGACTGCAGGTAATAAAGATTTTTTATGTAGTCTTAAATTAATTTAAAGTATTTAATAACGTTAAATTTTTAATTGTAGGGTAAATAGTAATAAAAAACAATATATATTTCTTTCAATAAAAATTTATAATTGTTTTTAAATAGTGCTTTATGTTAAGTAAAACATATAAAGATAAGTACGTAAATTGTATTATATAAAAAATGGCTCATAGAAAGAAAAATAAATTTAAGTGCTGAAAGTAGTTAGAAATTCATTCATTACGGAAATTGTGCACTATTAAATAATTAAGTGAAACTTTGTAATATCGCAAATCTTTTTGCGTCGTTTGTTTAAGCTATTTTTGTTCAGTATAAAAATTATTTAAAATTTATGTTTGTTTGTTTGTTTAGAAACAAAAATTATCTAATTTCTTATTAAAATAAATTCTTTATTTAAAAGGATATCCTACAATTTCTAATTGGAAGAATAATGTGTAGTTTTCTATGCTTGTTTAGGAAATTTCTGCTTTCGAAAAATTGTTTTATAGGACTATTCACACTGAAGCGTTTTGTTTTTTTAACTTTAAATTTCTTGAGGAAGAGTGCTGTCTTTTTATTTATTCCTAGGTCAAATATTTCTTTCTAAAAAGAGCATACACTTCTTCCAATATTTTTATGCCTGGGACTCACTAGCGCTTAGCGTGTGGAGACGACTTAGCACAGTAAAAATGGAGAGTTTTTTTATATACCAGTAGAGTGGAACATCAGTGAAGACTAATGGACTCATTAGCATTTAGCACTAAATTTTGTGTCGCTAAGCGCTAGTGAGTCCCAGGCATTACACGTAGCGAGTTTTATATATATAGATATACAGCACCCTTCTTCAAGAAATCAACAGTTGGAAATTGCAGCGACGGAAAAAAGCGGTTAGGTATGAATGTGGCTTGACTTTCTCCATTGAGGCCTATTAGCCTCCCGAACAAAAACATCGTTTCTCCATTGGCGATGGTCTTTATTAGAGAATTATGATGGAAATGTCAGAAAAATTGTCATCGAAGTAAACATTGAAACATTGAAACATTGAATTTGTGAATATTACATCAAATAATTTCAATGTGCTTTCTCGCAGAAACATTATTAAACACTATTATATTAAAAATATCCTGAAAAAAAGATCAATGCTTTTAAATATACAAAATAATTTTAATATACTTCAAAAAATTCACTTTTTGACACAATAAATGGGGGAATATTTAATGTTGGACTACCTATCAATTCACAATAGATGGCAAAATTTCTCCTATGCAGCTTTTCAAAGACGATTACGACATGCTTAATAAGTTTCTCCATACAAATTTTCCTATCGTAATATTGTAGTAATGTGTATAAACCTCAATTGGGAAAGGCTATAAGCACAGCGGTGTTTCATAGACGAAGTAATTAATCTCTCCTTTTGTTCATACTAAAATAAAAAAATTTTTGATAATAATCCTGCAAATATTACGGATCAATTGATTTATTTCTATTTGTAAACATGCGGAATTGTATAAAAAGAAAATGGCGTCTTAAAAGTTATCCATTTTTAAATACAGTGTACACAGATGGGTTTTAGGGATGTTATATGGATTCTCCCAATTGCTATAATTATACGAATTACTTTTTAAATTAAAACTAAAGTGTTTAAAATTATAGACAAAAGAAAAAAAAATGTAAATGTTACATTTTAAGTCCCGTTTTTCTATCCTATAAATTTGAATAGTTTAAAACAATTCTGAAGTTAATAAATTTTAAGCCTGAAAATTAAATTAAGTTATACGATTGCTTGTATTTTGGTCTTTGTTAGTTGCTACCCTAGGATATAATTTTTGCTAATAAGATGCCATGCAATATATTCGTTTCGTCAATTCACATTTCTTGTTGTCCGGTTTAATATACATTAGTCTAAGCGCACATATTTAAAGACTATTTCATAATAATTTATTTTTAGCACATTGAAATGTGTAAGAAATTTCAAAAGATTCCAAAAATTCATTTAAGTACATACAAATTTTTTGTAATTATTGCATTTATTTTTTTAAAACATTGACCCAAAATAATTCATAGTATTGTGAGATTATTACCTGCCTCAACCTGGAAATCAGCCTCGAGTGTTTAAAAAAATAGTGAAAACTGAACTTAAGGTGGGCTTATATTAAGGTGGGCACCCACTTAGTGCGTATATCTCAGCGGGTAACTTTTTTGACGTCAAAATGACGTACAAATGAATTTCACGCTGATACAAAAAGTCAATTAAGATAAAAATGGCACAAAAAATTAATCAAGAATGATAGAACTAAAAAGGAATTATGGAAACAAGTATAGCATAAAATATTGTAGAAAACATACAAAAGAACATAATTTGAGAAATCTCTGATGTCATTTCAAATCATGTTCATCACTTTATGTTTGGAAATCTTTGATTTTATTATCATTTATTCCGTTTAATGAATATATTGTTATACCGATATCTGTTCACTAATAGTACAGGACAACGCGGAGTATCATACGATGCCGGTAGCTGTCATTTTTATGTTAAAAGCAATTAAAGATAAGACAGAGTTTCACAACTTTCGAAAACTTCATTCCCCTGTATGAGGCAAGAATTCTACTGTCTCTTGCTCTGCATTTTACCAATGCATATTTACAAATTCAGGTATAATGAGATTTATAGTGTAGTAATTTTTTTTGTATATGGCTTGCTAAATCTTGAAATAGGCCTGTTCTCGTGTGATATCATGGAACTGCAGTTCTTTCTATAAATCAGACAGGTGAAGAGCTAAAAGGGCTTTCGAAATTTTTCAAACTTCTGAGAGCTATAGTTGCTGCTTCTCTTATTACATTTTAACAAATACGCATATTTATTTGATTAAAGATGTACCTAAAAGTTCAGTGGTTCCAAGACTATCTTTGTGACATATTTAAGAATTTTTATATTCTTAATTAATCATTACAAGGAAACGAGATCGATATACTGCAGCTGACTAATAAAAATTGTAACATTGTTAAAAAAGTTGTTGCTTTGGAGAAATATTGATTGTTTATCACTATTGGAAAACTTGCTGTAAGAAAAGTCCATTCGAAATCTGTGACCAAGATTACAATTGATATGAATCCAACTCTTATCAACGTTAAGCACTGATTTTTATAAATTTTGTCCTGAGTATCATGATCAATATAACTGGATTAGAGATCAGTTCCAATTGAACACAATCCTATCTACAATTTCAGTAGTCGAGAAAGAACAACTGCTAGAATTATCTTGTAATACGAATCGAAAACTATGATTCGACAAAAACAGATTAATACAGTTTTGAAGATATATCCTACTATCAGTGCTACTACAGCTTTAAAGATTCTCTTACCATTTACCAAATCATATTTATATGAAACTGGCTTTTGTGCAATTGCAATTATTAAATCAAAATCAAGGACGTACTTAAGCCTCGATTTGAGAAGCTGTACTCATAAAGCAAGCTAATCCTTCTCATAATTTTTATTTTTTTAATAAAAATTAATAAGAAAGATTCGATTATTTTTCGAGTTTTTTTCAATGATGAAGAAATAGTCTTAATGTATCTTAGGGTAAGCACAGTTCTTTTATTTTTTTTTTATGGAAGGTTGTCGCGAATAATAAACGTCTGTAAAGTGTGTGGCAATCCCAGCAAGTGATGTACACCTAATTCTGATTTCGTACGATAGATACATTCCACAAAAATTCGATACTGTATTCATTAAAACAAATAATAATTCTCCCTGACTTTATCCACTTTAACTTGTATTAATTCCTGAAAAACGGCTGAACCGATCAGCCTCAAATTTCAACACAATCTTTTTGGGTATATTTTTCAAGTTTTGGCGGCAGCCTTTTTTTGAAAAATTAATTTTTTTTTTTTATATAAATAGTTTAAGGTCAAACTATCCAGAGATATCGTGGTCACCGCAAAACGTCTTTTTTGAGTGAAGCTCCAGAAGATCAGCTATAGCAGCTTTCAATATTATTATTTTTAAATATAAAAAATGTGTATTAATTTTTACATAAATAAATCTAAAGGTCTTCTCCTTAAATGAAAATCATGTAAAAACAGAATTAGGTCTACATCACTTGTTAAGTTCATCACAGTAGCTGGTATCATGGGTGCTCGCAAAATATTTGCTAAAATATATGGCCAAATTTTTCTAATAGATTTCGATATTTAAATATAATATTTGCCAATATTTTTACTGTAATTTTTATTTAAAAAAAAATTATATCAAAAATGAAACCAATCTTTCGAATATTTTTATTCCTCTTTTTGTTTGCTAACTATAAATTTTTAATATTTTATTTAAGACAAAAAAAGATATTTCATAATCAAACAGGTAATACTTTTTTTTTTGCTTTCGAGCAATAATATCTAAAATTTGGCTACCTTCAATATGTTAAAATATGCCCAGGTGTTTTTATTTTCTCTTATGTCATAATTTTTATGAATTTTTTATAGGTCAAGGCATATAATAGCAACAAAATAAAATATTAAAATCAAGACAATATCATCTTTCTAATGTATTAAGCTAACTTTCTTCATAATTTTTAATAACCATGAATATATGAGAATAGTGTTAATTAACTGTTTAGCGCATTTGAAATGTATTTGTTTTTACTTAAAATTTCAAATATTAAGTAATAAAATTTTATTTATTATTTTAAGTATTTCAAAAGCCCACTATACTAGCCCACTTTTTCCAATAAATGAAACTATAATTTTATGTAGTAGTTATTTTCTATTGAAAAATTTTACAATCTTTTGTTTTCAAAGTTGTGGTAATTCTTATGCAAATCTTTTTAAAGTGATTTTTTTTATGTTTATATTGTGCTGCATTTTTGAAATACCAATTCATCTGTAGGCTTGACTGCTTAACTGCTTATACACTTATAAACTTGTAGTAATTTAGATTTTTAGTAAAGCACCATTTAATATAATGCTCTGGTTATAGTGAAAGCAACTGCAAGAGATATTATAGACACCTCCATATGATGATCTCGCTGTAGATTTCTTCTACCATCAAATCATTTAAGTATAACATTATTTGGAAATGAGTTATCACTTTTTATTTTGCTGTTTGAATGATTTTTGGAAAATCATACAATTTTACATGGTTAAAAGTGGCTATCCTATAGAACTTTATGTGATAAAAATGTCAATGTGTTCATAATTTAACTATGTTGACATTCTAGAGCAGAACCAAAAATTAAAATCTGTCAGTTTGAAATCGATAAACTCCTAAAATTCATCTTTTTACTGTAAATTTGATACCAAGTTTATTATTAGGTAAGAAAAATTTTAATAAAAAAGTATCGCAACTAGTTACTTTTATCCCATTAGATGGCGTTCTTCATGAAGATATGTTGCAATCAAAACATTAGGCATTTTTACTTACTCAGCAAGTATTTATATCCCTTTATATTCTGATTTCAAAATCCATTAATTATCCATATTCAGATCCATTAATGGACATTATAATTTTGATATTTCATAATTTTCCGTAAAAACTCACAGATATTTTACAAATTACAGTGGTCGACAAAATTTAACTTTTTTTGTGCCACACGAACTTTTTGGTGTGTTTTTTTATAATAGTAGTCCAAATAGTAGGGCAATAACTTTTAAATAATTCTAAATTTTGTATTTGATTTTTTTAAGCAATAGTTTCATATTTTCATAAGTTTATTTCATATTAAAAGCGAGTGCTAGTGGAACAGAAGGAAGTACATTGCCATTATGGAGGACAACTGCTTTTAAGCTTGTTTTGGACGAGTCTATAAAGTCGCAGTAGACTGATGTATAGATATAGTGTAGAAGTAAAAAGTATGGGGCCCGTGGCATAAGATGCAAAAGCATTGAAATGAATTTAGAATTATCACAAAAAAACTGAGGGTGATTGAATCAAATTAAGCTCATTTTCGTAATATTATTATTAGTGTTATTAAAATTCGTGCAAATTTTGTAACAGTTTTTGTTACTTAAATTAAATATAAATTAAAATATTTTATAAATTAGACTTCTGTCGGGAATTGTGATGGAGCTCCTTCCACTCTAGTAGAGCTGGACTTTCATTTAAAATTACGATGTCATTAGAGGGAAGAAAAAAAAAACTGTTTCATGCATATGCATTTGTCCAGATCACATAAAGGACCGGAAACCAAGACACGCATTTCTTTCGTGAGCCCCCAATTTGTTGGCTTACAATTTTTTCTATTTTGATTTTTTCTAAAATATTATTAATATTTTATACTCTAAAAATATCAATAAATAACAAGTAAAAAAATGGATGGTAAAAATATTTACTGGTTTTTTTAAATGGCGTCCAAAAAAAAAACACCCAAAATTTGGGGCGTCTAAACCATAATACCCCCTTAGGGGATCCATTGCAAAAATGTGTGTTGAGTAATTGAAACTTAAGTATGGCAACCACTCACAGAGAACTACTTCGATTAAATTTTTTTTCATATCTTCTGTACCAAGATAACCAGACGCTTACTTTCTATCAAGTTTTTTTGCTTAAATATAAAATGAACCTTTTTTTGTTTGTTTGTTTTGCATCCACTCAAAATTTCTCATTTAAATTTTTAACTAGTAAAAACAATTCTTGTTAATACCCCCCCTACAATTTTATCTTTAATGTAGTTTTTAATCTTCTTACTTAGTGACTTCTTCGTTAATATTTAATTTTCAATTTAATTACTTCCAATTTAAAACTATGTTCAATTATTTTGATATCGTGTTAATTATCATACAAAATGTTAAATTTTACCAAAATAAATTAATCTCTAATTTCTAAATTACTAACAGAATGACGTCAACATTTGGACACATTCATTGAATCCATAGATAATTGTCTGACTTAATTATATTTTATATTAACAACGTAGAAAATTATTTAATCTCTCAAATTAACAAAAAAATTAAAACATAGAAATTAATTTGATAAACAAATTTTTTATATGTTAAGTCATAATTATTTGCTTCTTTTTTGTTTCTTTTTTTTGTTGTAATTCAAGAAAGAAATTGCGAAAAATGAAGGAAAAAACAAGATTTCAGCCTTTTTTTTTGTAGGTCTTATTTTTGTTATTTTCTATTTTCAATAATTTAAGTGTGTGTAGTTTAGAAATCTTTTATAATTTTTTTTAACATTGAAATCTTGTGTAATTATAAAATTTAACACAATTTAACTAAATAGTTTCCTTATTTCTTTGGTTTTTTTTTAATGCATTTTTATTTTAAAATATTAAGAATTTTTGTGGTTTGACGGTTATTTGTTAACACTAGCCTTATTTAAGGTTAAATATGTTAATTAACATAGTTGTTAGTTACATATTATAGTCAAGGTTCAACCTTGACAGTTAGACTTGTGAAAATGATCTTGTAAAATTATCCATAAGAAAAAATTTTTGTGGTCATATTTAATTATCCTAAAAAATAAAAAATTAAGTGGTGGTAAATTTTTTGCAAACCGCACGTTAAGAGAATTCTAAATATTTATATGTCCTTGATAAAAACAATTAAAGTGTCTTCTTTTTTTTTATCAGTTTTGTTGATTATTGGACAAAACCCTAAAGAAATCATTTTTCTGTCATAATTTTTACTTTATAAGTGCCAGAAAAACTGTTGGAATTTTTGCGATTTTCAAAATTATATTTCATAAAGCTTGAGATTATTTGCTTTTTGTTAATATTTCTTGGTTTTTGGAGAAAAAAACCTAAAAAAGTGTCAGAAATAACAATAATTCTTGTACTTCTTGCGATTCTTATGTTTTGAAAGTAATTTTTAAAAAACTTTTACAGATTTTGTGATAAGTTTTTTTAAGTTTAAAAGCAGGAATTATCATGGCAACAAAATAGACGCGATATAACTATATCGAAACTTTAGAATAAAAAAGTGAAAGTGCAAGGAGAAATATTTGCAATTTTAATGTTTATGACCGTTTTTGGTGATTTTTAAGGTTTTAAGTGTTTTTTTTTTTCTTCAGATTTTTTTAAATAATTCAAACGAATTACTTTTTCTGTAATAATCTAGAACGGCTATTAATCCTTTCCAGCGATATTGAAATATTTATATTTAGCCCGAAAAAAAAGCTTCAATAAATTTGATTTATATTATAAAAATTTATCTTAAAATATTTGTAACTCGACAGAGAAATATTTGGTCCTTTCTCCTTGTGTTTTTTGGTTTTTTTTTGTTGTTGTTTCTACTTTACTTCCACCAAATTTACAATTAATTAAATTAGGATGTAAGGAAGAAAACTTTTAATACTTTATATATACAAATTTGTTTTTTAATTTAAGGACTTTGTTCTATTTTATCGATAAAAATAATGAAATTAAAATCATTTGGAATGCATAAATAACAAAATTGTATACAAAATTTTAGACAACATGTTAAAGACCCAACAAATTAACATTTTATATATATGTAGATTAAAACTTTAATAAATTATTTATTAATTTTCTTTTTAACACTTTTATATGAGAATTTCAATTAAAAAATTAACTTTAGAAACTAAAAGAATTACTTTAAGAATTCAACCTAGGCGCGTAGATATTTTCCTTTGCCGTAACTTACGTGTTAAACTTTAACCTTCAACTAATTAAAAAAAAGTTTTTCTTTTTTATACTATATATATATATATATATATTTAACATATTTTAATTTAATACAAAAAGTAAACATTTTGTCTGACAAAATGCAAACAAAAATAAAAAAGAATACTAATTTATGCCATTTAATTAAATAAAATTAAGTTTTTCTTATTGTTAAACATAAACTAAACTTAAGTAGTTTTAAGGTATAACTAATTGTAACACATTTATTAAGTAACTAATTTAAAAGTCTTATTAGATGTGTATTTTTTTTTCGTGTTATTTGTTTTGGGGATTAATTTTTTTTTGCTATAGATGTTTTTATCTATGATTAAACAAGATCTGTATCATAAGTTTTTTTTAAATCAACACAAAAAAGAAGTATTTTTTTAAAAATTTTTGATCACAGTTAATTCAATATTCATTAACATTATTAAATCACAACTGCCCATAAATTAGATTTTTGAAATTTCGATCATCGTCAGCCTTCGGCATTAATGACCAAATCTTAGTCTTGTATTTTGTCAGATATATTGTATAATGGTATAATGGTAGCCTTTTCCATTAAAAGTTGCACACTGTTTAAACAGTTTACAGCATAACCCAAATTTGGTTAACCTTTCTGATCCCAAAAATACAGAGCATTACTTTCGAACCATGAATATTCGGTTTTGGCGTTAATATTGCTGGTTAATCAGGCTTCATATACGACGTTTTGCATCTAGGATTGTCGTTATAAGTCCACTTTTCATTGCCAGTGCAAATACGATGCAGAAATAATTTCTTTTTGCAACCTTGAAGGACCATTTTTAACATCTTTGCTTTGCGATAAATTCCAATACTTTTAATCGTCTGGAAAGTGTTGATTGATTAACATTCAATGTTTCTGTGAGCTGTGATTTCTCTAATTCTTCATCTTGAAATCGTTTTGGCTAACTTTTTGATTGATTTTTATGCTAAAATATTATATTAGCCAATTTTTTTTGTCGTTTTTTGCTCACTAGTGCATAAAATTTGCTTTTTTTCATCTGTTTGATTTACTGATGTGCCTCATGTTTTGGTTTAGTAAAATCGAGTAATGGTAAAATCGCACCATAAAAGCATATATTTTTCTTGTCGACTTTTTGAAATTTAAAGAAAAAGATATACCCAGAACTTGTTTTAAATTTTAAAGCCTAAAATTTGTCAACTTCAACGAAGGTGAACCTCTTTTTTTCTATGTTTAGATCTATAGAAAAGATTTTTTATTTGTTTTATTTACTAAAACTAATCTTATTTTATTTTTTCTTTCTATAATAAGATAAATTTATGTCTTGCAATTTTTTTATCATTGTTGAAATTTGTTTGTGAAATTTATGACCAAATAGATCAGAGTTATCATCTTCTTAGGTAATCTACGTTTTTATTTATTTACATTTAAATTTTTTATCATGTTTTTTGTGCTTCTTTTAATTCCGCTTAAGTGATTTAATACTTTACTACGCTTTTTATCTGTACAATCTGGAGATTATAATTGATCAAGTGTTTGTTTATGAAATTAATTCATTTTTCATGTCAAAAGAGAATTATGTCTCAGTCTGTTTTGTTATTCTACAGAAAAGAGAAAAATTTTGCAACTGACTTAAACAATATTTATGAATAATCTTACAGGAATTATATCTAACACTGCGTCATCTTATTTAATTCCATTAGAGACAATCAGACATTGAGTTACCAGGACTTGTTTTGTTATGGGACATAAATGTTATTTTCAGGCTATTAAGAGCCAACATACCATCTCCAATGAGTTATAAAACGGGCATAAAATATCCAACAAGTGGACATGGTTAATATCTAAAATCTTCCTTAAAACCATTCACGGCTTTTTTAGAAAACTCTTTTCAGTAAGTCAATAATCTTTTAGCACTTGGAGTGCAGTCCGTCTCAAATGAACTAAGAAAGTAAAATTTTTATACTTTGACTCTTAAATAAAAATATTTTTAAATTAAGTTTAGAAATCTTATGATTGGATTTTGTAGTCAAGCCTAGTTTGGGTTAAGTCTCATGAAAGAAAATCCCCAAAAAACTGGAGGGTTTTCTTAAATCAATTATTTTTACCCCAGAAATAAAAAGAATTTTCTTTAGTTGTGTTACTGATTTAATTACAATTTTAAGGAATGAACGAAAACAAAAAATTCCATCTTAATCTTTTCTGCATGCTTATTTTTCGTCTTTTTTTTTTGATGTTCCACGTGCAGATTAGTTTATTGGAATTAATCGACCATAGAAAGAAATAAACATAAATATTTTATTAATTTAAATTTAATTTTTTGTATTATAAAATTAAATAAAATTAATCTGTATCCCGTTTTCTTTCATTTGCAGATTCTTTTATTACTTGAACTTGAATTCTTTTTTAAAAAAATAAAACTAATATGGCAGAAGCTCATTCCGCAGCTGCATTTTCACTTGCGATCACACATGAAGGATGGGATATAAATTACGATCAGGAAGTTCTAAATCTTGTCTTTCAATCAGGTATAAGATCATGGAAAAAACGAATTGCTAGAACAAGGGTAAGTTATTTTATGGAATTTATTACATTTTGTTGTTGTGTAAAAACTGTGTTGGTTTGAATAAAACCCTGGAAAACTATTTTTATTTCTTCCTATTATTAAATACATACAAATATGGTTTAATAGTAACACGGACAAAATATTTGATTGTAAATTTATCAGATAGCATCTTATTTTTACCTTTAGCAAAAGACAAAATTATTCTCATGTTGGAAGATTTTACCATATAATTCAGAACGTTATCCTTGCATACTTGCGTACTTTTTAAAGCTTCATACGTTTGTGCGATTTCAATTGACAAACAATTTTTTCGATTTGCACGGTACATATCGAAACTTTTCGAACGTTTTGGTATGTTAAAATCGGATTATCAAAAGGAGTTTAAAGTTGCTTCTATAAGAACTACTGTCTCACTCAGTTTTGGTGACAAGTTTTTCCCAAAAGTGCAAAAAATTAATAACTCAAAAGCTAGAGTTTACAGTTATTGAGTGAGAGTTACTGTCCTGCATAGAATGTCTGTGAAGATGACGTATAAACTTTAATTGAAGAGCAAGTAAAATCCACGATATCTAAAGAAGTAAACAATGGACGTGATGAGCGATGCGATTTTTTTGATTCAATTGGTGACAGAGGTAGTTCTAATTGTTTTAATTAAATTAAAAATAAGCGAGTGGCAGTGAATATCTGGAGGCACTTTGAAAAAAAGTTGTTTTGCGGTGTTCACCATAACTCGCAACAGAATCATCTAAAACGCAAAACATCAAAATTTATTTATCAAAAAAGGCATTTTTTCCCGGTAATAACGAAGGGTTTTTATTTTCTTTCGATTTTTTAATTTTTTGTAGCCTTTAGAAGTCGAAATGCCAAACGCTCTCGTTTTTACCGGGTGAAATATGTGAAGAAGTAGTGTAAAAAATTTCAAAGTGATTAGCCCAGTAAATTTTGTGTTATCGTCCACACCGGCTTCGAAAATAGCAAATTTCAGGAAAACGCTTTAAAATTTTGCTCTCTGACTCCTTGCTCTAGAGCGAGGGACACTCAAATGCTCTTAACTTTAGCAACTTTGCTCCGATCAACTTGAAATTATGAATTAGGGCTGTTTTCTAGGACTTCCAGATTTCATAGGCATATTGGAATAAATAATTTAATTTTTATTTTTATAGAATGGAATTCGAAATGGAGTATATCCAGCTCATTTACAAAGTTTATGGCTAGTTATAGCAGCAGCTATTGGCTTACATACAACCAATCATAAAGTTCCTTTTGATCTAGTTAATAAAATTTTACCATATCTACCAGAGTAAGTATTTTGTTGTTTTTAATTTTCAATTTATAATAATTAAATTTTATATAATTTTTTTTTTTAGTCAAACAATACAATGGGAAATAACAGCTTGTTGTATATCTGGATTAACGGTTTGGTTATCAATATGTTTTACAATGCGTTATACATTAAAATTTTTATTAATGTATAGAGGTTGGATGTATGAATCAAGAGCACCTGGTAGTAAAATATCATTACGTACAAAAATTTGGGGTTTATTTGTTAAAGTATTTTCAAGCTGGAATAAACCTGGTTTATATAGTTTTCAAGGTTCATTACCACGTTTACCATTACCAAGTATACATGATACAACACAACGTTATTTACGTTCAGTCCGTCCATTATTAAATGATAATGATTATAATAGAATGGAAAGTTTAGCTAAAGAATTTAAAAATACAATTGGTAAAAAATTACAACGTTATTTAATATTAAAAAGTTGGTGGTCAACTAATTATGTATCTGATTGGTGGGAAGAATATGTTTATTTACGTGGACGTAGTCCATTAATGGTTAATAGTAATTTTTATGGTACTGATGCTATATTTATGCATCTAACTAATAAACAAGCAGCTAGAGCCGCTAATGTTACATATCTATTATTAAGTTTTAGAAGATTAGTTGAACGTCAAGAATTGGAGCCAGTAAGTATTTATTAATATTTATAAATTATAAAAAAAATTTTAATAATCTTAAATTTATCAACTTTTGTATTACTTTCGAAACTAACCTTCAAGTAAATTTCTAAACTAAATATTAAATGATTTTTCTGTTTAAATTCTAGATAATGGTACAAGGAATGATTCCATTATGCTCCTGGCAATATGAGCGTACCTTTAATACTGTTCGTGTACCTGGTCTTGAAACTGATAAAATAATTCATTATAAAGATTCTAATCACATAATTGTACTTTACAAAGGTTGTTATTATAAAGTTCTTATTTACTATAAAGGACGACTTTTACGTCCATGTGAAATACAAATGTAAGTATAAAATAAATTTTATTTGTAATATTTTGAAATTTTTTTACAAATATTTGATTAAATTAGAAAAAAAAATTCAAATTAAAAATTTGACAAATCATTTCTTTTAGTTTTTAATTAAAAATCTACAAATTAATCACCAAATGAATTTCAGGATTTTCCCTTCACTACTCATACTTCTAAACATGCAGGAAATTATTTAAATTTCTTACCATTTTAACGTAAAATTCATAATAATTTAACACAGGCAACAACGAAAATAACAAATTAACAGTGTTAAAATTCAATTATCCCGAAAAAACATGAACCGGTCCCAACGATAAAATCAAATAATTTTTAGAATTCGGAAATTTTAATTCCTGAAAATTTTTATCCAACATTGGGGCAATTAAAGACAATTACATTGATTTAGTGAAAATATTTTCATTTGCGTCCCTGCGTTTTGAAATATGAAATAAGTGAATAGTTAACTTAAAACTTCAAGGAGTTTGATAGACGGACTAAAATTGAATCAAGAAAATAGTACGTAGGCTAAGAGTCCAGTATTCTCTACTATAGATGTGTATAGTTAAACAATGATCTAAGGACTCTAATGTTAAAATATGGACTAATTTCATTAGTTTGGTACAACACAAAACATTCTTCAATGTCAAGATAAGAAATAGGAACGAGGAAAGGAAATTGGATAAAATATTTCTAAGAATTTTGACATAGTTTATCGCAGGGAATGATTCTTTAAAATGTATCTTTATAATATAGGGCAATTAAAGACAACAAGATGCAGCAAATGAGGTCGAGGAGACACCTAATCATTTGCTGTTTAGCTAGAGGAAGAGGAGAGAGAATTAAAAAGCTTCTTCCCGCCCACTAAGTACCTCAGATCGACAAAATGGGGATTAGCCTAAGTAATATTTTAGTTTTGGCAAAAGATCTTGGGATGATTTTTTCATTATAACAGGTTGTTCGGAGAGCACAAGAGATCTATCTATCTTCGTTACAGTTACATAGTTTCTAAACTACCACTAATTCCAGAAAAACTTTTCCCAATGAAATTTTTGAAAGATTTCAATACGATTTTCTAAACATTTTTGATAAAATTATTAAAAATAGCTCAAGTGAGAAGCAAAGCTTCCCGTCTGGCTTACTGCTGTAAAAAATTCAATTACTAAGCGAATTAAGGAATTTCAGAAAATGAGCTTTATGTATATTTATACAAGTTCCACCTCTAAAGTAAGCTTGGATACATTTTTGTACAAAACAGAGACTTTTATTTTTTGGAAGTGTTGTGAAATCTCTTAATTATAAATTTCTATAAAAGTAGAATCTACTTTGGCAGCTAGCCAAAACTAACCAAAAATACTGCCATTTTCTAATTCTATTGCGATTTTATGCCATCCAATATAAATTTTTTTATATCGATATTTTTCCTAAACCAAAGGATAAAAATTTTAGTAATCTATTTATGAATGTGCAATCCACATTTCATAAAACAAAACAGTTAATTTTTAATAAAAAGTCAATAATATCGTACAACTAAATATTCAATATCTTTAAATAATTTTTAATAATTTTCATTAAATATTTTTAGGCAAATGGAAGAAATATTAAAATCTCAAGCAAAACCATTGCCAGGTGAAATGAATTTAGCTGCCTTAACAGCATGGAATCGAACTAAATGGGCAGAAGTACGTAATGCATATTTTTCACGTGGCATAAATCGTTCATCATTAGCTGCTATTGAAACAGCAGCATTTGTATTATCATTAGATGAAGAACCATATGAATTTGATATGAAATATCCAGAAAAATTAGATCATTTTGGAAGAATATTATTACATGGAAATGGTCATAATCGTTGGTTTGATAAAAGTTTTACTGTCTGTGTTGGTTCAAATGGTCGTGTCGGTTTTAATGCTGAACATTCATGGTAAGTACTTTAATATTTTTAAAATTTTTTTTGTTTTTGTTTTTTTTCTTTAATTTTTGTATTAAGAGAGATTTTTCTTTTTTTTTTTTTTTTTGAAAAGAAACTAGTTGAAATTTAAAAAAAGTTTAGTAAAAAATAAAGTCATAGTCTAAAAAGAAATGCATCTTTGAAATTTTTTTCATAACTTTTAACCACACAAATTTTTTATATAATTTTCTTCATTTTTAATTGAAAAATGTTGAGAGGTCCAAAGAAAAAACAAGAACAAAATAATCATCAAAACTTTATTTTAGTTTTATTTATAATTATGGCTTCAAGCGAATAACTTACTATCGAAATTCCATCCTTATAATACCTATTACTAAATAAATCAAGCGCTTAAATCTTTATGTCCTGGATCTAATTAGAGTCAGTTAATTTTTCATTAATTTTACCTGTACAAGTATTGAACTTAATTAATTTAATTTGTTAATTTTGATTTATTAGTTTTAAGAGCCCTTAATTTTTCTCTAATGTGCTCTCCTTTTTTTAATACTAATATTCTTTGCCTTAAGTAAAAGTTTGAATCAATAATACCTTATATTCATGGATTTTTGAGTACTTTATACATATTCATTTCTTAGTCATTTCATATTAAAAACAAAATAATTAATTAGAGAAATGAACAAATAAATTACTACACAATTCTCCAAATGCGAAATCAAAAGGCTTTTTATTCCTTCAATATCAAAATAACTAGAAAGTAATTAAGTATTTAGCCAGCTGATCACAGAATGTCAAAAAACACATTCTGAGTACTGCTGTTCAAACCGATATTTGTTGGGTATGCTTTGTTAGTCCAAATACTCAAAGTTTTCCCCTTCTTTTTACATTTCTTGTCCAAATATACCAGCTGTTGGTGTGCTTTCCTTTAAATTTTTTAAAAAATTTCGAAATGGAAAAAAAAAACAGGGGAAAAACTTAACTTTATTTTCAAACTGCCACCATTTTGTGAAAACTCCTCGTAGTGCTGTAACTATATTCTTTTTCTTGAAGAAATAGAAAAAAATTTTTTTTTCGGATCACTGGAAGGACTGGTATTTTGAACACTAGCACATGTCATTTTGTCGTTAGCCCCCACTTTGCCGGCCTACAAGTTTTTCAATTTTGAATATTTTATACTCTTAAAATATCAATAAAGAAAAGTAAAAAATGGATACTAAAAATATTTACTGGTATTTTTTATAGCATCCGAAAAAACAATGAAAATTCGGGCGATTAAACCAAAATATCCCCTTAATAAAAATAATTTATAATGAAAAACCCACACGTTAAGAATTTTTGCTACATGCATAAATAATTTTAAATACACGTTTGTTATAATTCTCCTTCTAATATTGTATCTAGCTCTGCTTAACACTGCTCTTCTGAAATTGTTTTTCGTCAACAACTTTGCATTCCTGCCAGCTCCTTTTTCAGTCGCCACTATAAACGGGGTCTTGTGAAGCTTTCAAAGGACTTCAGGGACGGTCCATATGTTAGGCTCAGATATATGACAATTATGTTTTATATAGAAGACAAAACTTATTTTAATTCAAAATCTTGGCTGGATTAAGCCGGTCAAACAAGTTTGAATTTAAGCTTTAATTTATTTATAGTTTTCCATTTCTTTTATACATTATTTCTAATTAACCTAAGCCTAAAAAATTTATAATTAAAAAATATATTTTAGTCAAAAAAGTCATTAAAGCTGATTTTCCAAAGTAATATGTGCAAGTATTCAATTTTCTTATGTATTGGACTCACGTAAACTGAAATTTTGTCCATTTTGAAATTATAACCAAGGACTTTATCAAATCCTCCATTTAATTAACTATTAAAATTATTTGCCTGATTTCGGTTAACTAGAAAAAAATATCAATTATGTCAGCAAATAGCCCAAATCTAGATACTTCGATTTTAATAAATGATCAACAATAGCTTACTTTTTTATCCTTTTGTTTTGTAAAAATTATTACATATTTATACAAAAATATTGCTAGACATCTTCTTTTTTTATTTATTTAATTTAAAATAAAATTGAATAAAGCTATGAAAAATTCTTCTTAGATATGCATTAGTTAAATAAATTTAGAGAATAGCAGTCATATATTAGACTGTTAAGTTTTTTTTTTTTAGTCATAAGATCCTTAAATTCCTCTAGGCTGTTCTAACGTACGATTAAGTAAACGAAATTTAATTTCGAAAGGGGAGATGCAGCAATTATGGCACATATCTGGGAATCATACATCATGGACGAATGTACTACATTTGGGTAAATTAATTAAATTTACAAAAACAAAACAAAAATTAAAAGCACTTCAATTTTTGTAGTACTATCCTTTTTTTGGGATTTGTTTTTTTTAAGAAAAAAAAAATATTCTATGCTTTCTTCTACTTCTGCTGTTAATTTTGGAAATGTTTAGAAACTTTTATATTATTAATTTTTCTTTATTTTTTTTTTTTGCCTTTTTAATTTTTTCTTTAAATTGTTTCACGTTTGTAGAAACAAATAACTCCGTAATTAAAATGGAGAGCAATTTTCTTGATTATAGTTTAGTTTTCTCTTAAGGATATATGGGCTAAAGTTTTTTAAACTTATTCTTTTTATAGTATTTTTTTGCTGTTAATCTTTAATGAATTCTTGGATCCTATGAAATTAAAATTTATATAATAAGCACTAATAGTAACAATAGCTTTTTGCTTAGTTTTAGTTGATTTATTATTTATTTATTTATTTTTATTTTTATTAATAACAAAACTACAAATTATTTTCTCCTTTTCTTTATTTTAATTTTAACATTTATAGGGCCGATGCCCCGGTTATGGGACACACATGGGAACATGTTTTTTATGATGATTTACATGGGTAAAATTGTGTTTTATTTTTTATTTATTTATTTTTATTTATTTACTTATTTACTGCTTGTTGTGGAGTAGTTTTGTTGTTACTAATATTTTTTCTAAATAAAATTTAATTTTTTGTTTTTTGAGTTAAAGTTTGCATAACTGTTAAATGCTGGTAGTTTTAACTTAAAATGAAGGATATGTGAAATTTAATTTAAAATATTTGGTAATCGTTTTCTTTTATCTTTAATATTCTAATTAAGTTATATGAAAATAATTGACTAAAATACCAGAAATATTCTGTCATACTTAAACCGATAAATTGAAATAAGTAATACCCGCGATGAGTTTACGTAGTTAAGAAGCTGAAAATTAATGGATTTTTTCGTACCTAACTTAATCGATAGATTAAAATCTTCTTTAATCTCTGCTTATGGTGGTTAAGTCTTTTTACGACTGATTTCATGTACATATTTTTTATAAAACGGTCAAATATGAATGTTTCTTTACCCTTTTTGAAATAAGACTCAAATAACAATTTCAGAATGTTATTTTTTTGTAGAAAAACTAAATCTCTAGTCAAAACTGAAGTTAAATATTCTTAGATTAATATCACTTCTCATCAGTTGTAACAAATCATTTCGAAAAGGTCAATTAAGTCAATTATTTATTATTATCATGTGACAACAACAAAGAAAAAAAGATTTAATTCACTGGAATTATGCGGAATCTATTGCCCTGATTTGCAATCTTTTTATTCTTACTCCAAATCCCGAATAAAATGCTTCCTTGCTTTCTTATGCATCATTCACACCGAAGTATTTTTTCCGATGCGGTGTTTTCCAACTGTTTATTTTTTGAGGCTGAATTCTATTTTTTCCTTTTAAGGATTTGAAGGGGGAATGCTCACCTTAGAAACAATCATTTGATTTAGAAATGAATGAAAAGCCAAAATTCTGGCTCAAGAAATTTAAAGTTGGAAAACTCAAGCAACGGAAAAAAAGCTTTTTTTCAATAGCTTAAGACGTTTTTCTAAGAACTTTTTGATTTCATAATTTAAATCTCAATAGCTTATCCCAGAGTAGGGATGAAAATCTGATTGTTAGACTCCACTATATTCGTGTCCAGAACTGGGAATGGATTGATTGTCTTTGAAGCAGTTGACAATTTCCTAATTCAAATATTATTATCTCATCCCCGATTAGGTGACAATTAAGTCAACATTCTACTGTATTCGAACCGAGAACTGGGGTTAGGTTTGTCCTTTTTAGACAAAAATTTTCCACGAGATAACATTCGTATAAGAGTTGGCCAAACTTGTCGCAAAAAATTTAAAAAAAAATCATTTCTTTTGTTTTTATAAAAGACAACAAATACCAAAGTTATAATTAATTGTTTATTTTTTACCATAATTAAAATAGAATTTTTGATAATATTTTTGTTTTTTGTTAAAATTTTTACTATATTTCATAGTTAATTCGATTTGACGAAGTTTTTGTGTTAAATTTCATTAAAATGACTAAAAAATGCAAACATAACTCAAAAATCAAACAAAAACACATTCTTAACAATAATAACTTTTGTTAATTATTAAAAATTTGGTAATTAAATTATCATTTTTAAAATAAAACAATCAAAATTAAAAAAAAAAAGATATGATGAAAATGGGAACACAAAAGGTAATCCAGAATTTACACCACCAACACCATCAAGACTTGTCTGGGATTTATCACCATGTCTTGTACAAATCGATGAAGCAAATATGGATGCAATTAAACTTTTAAATGTAAAATAAATAAATATATTTTTAATATTTAATTTGAAATTTAAATATATAAAAAAAAAATTAAATTTATTTAAGGATGTTGAATTACGTATTTTTGTACATGATTCATATGGTAAAGGTTTTATGAAAAAATGTCATATTTCTCCAGATGCTTTTATACAGCTAGCATTACAATTAGCATATTATCGTGATTCTGGACGTTTTTCATTAACATATGAAGCATCAATGACACGTTTATTCCGTGAAGGTCGTACAGAAACAGTAAGACCTTGTACAATTGAAGCTGTTGATTGGGTTAAATCAATGTCAGATCCAACAAAAAAGGTTTGCTTTTTTTTTTTTTTGTTAATTTTAAATTTTAAATAATTTATTTTATATTTTATATTTTTTTGTTGTAGACTGAAGATCGTATTGAATTATTTCGTATAGCTAGTGAACGTCATCAATTAGCTTATCAGGATGCTATGTGTGGCAAAGGAATTGATCGTCATTTATTTTGTTTATATGTTGTATCAAAATATTTAGAAGTTGATTCACCATTTTTAAATGAAGTTTTAAGTGAACCATGGAGATTATCAACAAGTCAGACACCACATGGTCAAACATCTAAAATGGATTTGAAAAAACATCCAAATTGTATAAGTGCTGGTGGAGGTTTTGGACCAGTTGCTGATGATGGATATGGTGTTTCATATATAATAGCTGGTGAAAATTTAATATTTTTTCATATTTCAGCTAAAACAAGCTCTAAAACAACGGTAAATTTAATATCTTAATTTTTTTATAATTTTGATTTTATATTTTTTGCAATTTTTAATTAATAAATATCACATAATTTTATTTTTTTAAATAGAATGCTGCACGTTTTGCTGAAACTATTGAAAAAGCACTTGCTGATGTCCGATTATTATTTGAGGACTATAATAATATAAAAAAATTAACAAATGGGACACCTAAAAAATTAAAATAATAAATTAATTAGTTTTAATTGAATAGTGCAAATAATTAGTTATGAAAAAAGAAATTATTACAATTCATTTAGTATATTTAGATAATTTATAATAAGAAAAGAAAAATTAAAAACCCAAACAAACCTTTTATTTTATTAAACTCGACTTTGCTTCTTGTTGAAATTAAAAGTTTTTAGTAAAATTATGTAATTAAATATTAAATAGTAAATTTTTTCATTTTAGTCAATACTAAATTTAAATCATTTTATCAATATTAAATTACAAAAAATAAGAAGAAGGAAAATCAGTTTTTAATATGCAAAAATTAAGACCAATGCAATAATTATAGTTCTTTTAATAAAAAAATTATGTTGTGTATAAATAAATTTTAAGCACTTAATTTAAATTATAAGAGAATATGTAAACAAAAAATATAAAAATATCTTTATTAATAAACATTTAACGAAATGTACAGTTAATATATTTTGGTTTATCTTTTAATTAAATTTTTTATCATTCCTCTTGTGTTTCTAGAATATGTTGATAAAATTAGAAAAACCTAAAAGAGATTAAATTACTCTCTCTTCTATACCGTCTAAAGTTTAGACTCTAAACTCTTCTAAGGATGATCTTCTCAATTCACAATCAAAAAATTAATATAAAAAAATTTTTCAATAATTTTATTCAGGATTTTGATAAAGTTTTGTCATTTTATATATATTTTTACTCTTTGTATTTTAGTACAAGTTTTCCAGATTAGTTTCATCCATATCCTTTTGCAAATTAAGTTCATCTTTTTGCAAATGGATGAAACATCTGAAAAACTTTTACTTGATGGTTACATTTTTTTTGTGGTATACTTTTTTGTTTTTGTTGTTAATTATAGTTTTTCTTTAATGTTTGGTTTCTCTTGGTTAGGTGCTATTTTTAGTGTTAATTATAGTTTTTAGTTGTTAATTTTTTGTTATTATTATTAAATGTTGTTTTTTGTTAATTTGGTTTATTGTTTTTTCAGTTTTACTTATTGTTTTTAGTTGTTAATTTAAAGCAGTTTGCTATAGGGAACTTTGTTTCGCCGAATGTCCCTAGGAATCTCATTCAGCTATATTTGACGGCGCCTCTAGAACCTGACTCACTTTGGTTTTTTAGGCTAGGGAGACACCAGGTAGGGGAAAAATTTGGAATGTTCGGTGCTAATTATGAATCTGAAAATATAGTAGACTCACAGGTGCATTTACCAATACACAGAAAGCAAATTTCGTTTTGACATTTAAAAATCAACTTAGCGAAAGCCGATAAAATTTATTAATTTAATGCATTTTATATACATATTAAAGTTTTTAAAGATAATCAAAATTGTTTTCTATTAATTTTTATTAAATATTATTATGTGAATTCCAAAAAACTGTGACTTAATAAATAATAAATAAAAATGTATTTATATTACAATAAAAGGTCTTTTATTTATAAAATATCTAGAAGGCGTGTTTTTTATATAATTCTTATTTACTATAGTATTTCGTAAGGCTTTCTAATTTTTCTTACCCTGAATTATGGTTAAATTTCTTATAATCAATTATAAAATTATTTTTCTTTTAAAAATTTATACACTTGATACTAGGCACAACTTTAAAATGTTTCAAATAACTAATACATATGAAAACCTAAATGTACACAAAGTGAGTCGAAAACTCAAGAAGTGCTATGAAATACCGTTTCTCGAGTTTTGTCAGTTTTGAGTCAAGGACTTGAGGTGCCGTCAAATATAGCTGATTTATTTTTTTAAATTAAATAAATTAAATTAATATATTTTCGTTGGATTAACAAAATTTCAAAACTGATGGAAAATAATACACAGCAAACTCTCTGAGCTCCCTGTTGATTTTTTTCAGTTTCTACAATTTCGAAACTACAAGATATGATTGTTTGATGATTAGCGTGTACAGAAATTATTTCATCCTTACGAGTATATAAGAGTTAAACCAACTAACTGGAGCTTGAGTCGTTCAGAAGCCAATGTGGATAAGTCCAAAAAATTGAAATTGAGATGCTTTTTAATACATTCATTTTTAAAATTCTTGGTATATTATTTTGATCAAAAAAGGATATTAATTTGATCACAAAAGTGTAGACTCTACATTAAAATGAGATATGTTCAAAATGTGTAGTTAAAAACGTAAGTATTTATTGGGACAATGGCAGCGTCATAGAAACTTATGGACTTATACCTTTTGGCAACTGAAAAAGTTAAGAAATTTATATGAAAATTAAACAATACCATTTATTGTCATAATTTTTATATTTATTCATCATAACAAACATCTTCTTCTTTCGAGTTTTCCAAATTTTGATCTCCACGTGTTGTCCTTAATGTCCTGTAAAAGTCCTGTTTTATTGGAGGTATATATTTTAATAATTTCATAATATCTTTTTTTGTTGCTTTTGAAATTTTTCTACCATTAGGAATACAATAATAGGATAATAATACAATAATAGGATACAAATAGGATACAAATATTTTTTTATGTCAACTTCATGGAAGGTGTCATCGTCGTCAAAATTATATTTGAACATGAGATCCTATGACTGCAAAGTCAGAGTCGTTGGGCAAAAAACTGTGCCCGCTTAGCGAAAATTTTTGCTCAATTGATTCAGCTTTTATGCTTTTTCACTCTGAAATCAAACCACTAAAAAAATATTTTGCTTATGATGATCATTAAGCTTGTAGAAACTTTTCATCGCCTTCTTTTTTTGAGAAAAGGTTATGTTACTGTTACAAAGCCGTAAGCAGTTACAAGGGTTATTCTCAAATTTTTTTGCAGGAATTATACTGTTATTTCTATTTAGATTTTGTTTACCTTATATCCTTTTTCGTTTTTCGGCATTCCGCGACCATTTATCTGGATTTTTCTTACGTTTTCTACCAACTTGTCGGTCGGCTGGTGAATTATTTTCTTTATCTGACGATGTATCAGTATCAATACGATCAACTCTCCTTCAATAAATTATTATTATTATTTTTCAACCAAAGTTTAGATATTACGGAGTAAAAGAAAGCACGTACATAAAACTCAAAATAAATGACGTTCTTTTCAAATCTTTGTCTAGAAAGTGGAATTAACAGATAGTATTTATTATAAATTTATGTTGTTTGATTGTTACTAAAATATATCGAAGGAAGAAGAAAAGTTTTGTTTTTAGTTTAAAGTTGATGTGAGAAAATAACACTAGTCTACAAAATTTTGTAACAAGAAAGGTGATTCGGAATTTTGAAATACTTACCTACCCCCATTAAAACACCATTTTTATTTTGGTATGATCAGGTCTTGTTTTTGTGTTACAGCTACCTGAATTAAAAACTGAATATTTATCGTTTCAGTACGTTCGCTTTTATAAAAGAAGCGTCTCTCTACCTTTTGCACTAAGGGAAAACTTTAAGAAATACATGCTGCAATAAAAGCAGGTAGTTTAGCTAATAAAAGGATTTTCAAAGATAACCACCACCATCTTAAATGCAAAATTTGCTAACAGACTACGAATATTTGTCATTAGTTTAACAAAACTGCCTTGTCGCAAAGATTGTGTACACTGAAGATTTTTTAATTATTTTTTAAGTTAAGTGATTTTTAAATAATGTCAAGAAAGTGTAAAAATGATGCTGATAAGTTTTGTTATATTTGTGGAGAAATTACTTTCAAAACTCAGCGGAGAAATTTGACACCATTAGTTACCAACTTATATAAACATTATTTTGGCTTTGCTGTCGGACAGCAAGATAAAGCGTGGGTTCCTCAACTCTGTTATGTGACAGGTGTAGGCCAACTTACTGGATAGGCCAAAAGATCACGATCTATGCCTTTTGGAACTCCTATGATTTGGACGGAACCCACGAACCATTCATCAGACTGTTATTTTTGTCTTACTGATACAAAAGGTATTACAAATAAAACCAAAAAACAAGTTAAGTATCCTGATCTGTCATCTGCTGAAAAACCGGTCCTTCACCCATACCAGAACCACCTCAAAGTTTAGATCTGTCGCCTTGCTTGGAAGAAGTAGATAGCGCAATGATTGATCCTGACTTTCAAGAAGCTTCCTCATCTCACGAGCTGCATCTAATATCTCAAGAGGACCTTAATGATTTGGTTCACATTTGGACTCCCTTCCTAAAAATTTGGGCTCCTTCAGCGAAGAACGTGGTGAGGGAATCAGGAAATTTTTATAATGGAAAAACGACATCAGGGAAAGTTGAGTCCACGCATGCTGGCGGATTACTGTTGGACATTACAACGAGACATCCCAGAAGCAAAATATAGAAGAAAATCTTAAGGTTGCATTTAAATTAGTACTGTAATGCTCTTGTTAGCTTTTTTTTGTCGTTAAAATCTGTATTTTTTTAAAGAACAAACAAACACATATTTCAATAAAACAATTCGTGTAACAAATATTCTAATATCAATTCTGTCATCCTTAACCTTGTTCTAAGCATAATTAGTTAAAAGTTTTCATGTTACAAAAAAAAAGTGTTTTTTTGTAGACTAGTGTAATGTAAAGAAGTGGACTTATACTCAATGGCTTCTGAAATTATTATATTACACATTCAGAGGCTATAAAGAAAAGGGATGTTTGAACTACAAAAAATGAAAAAATGAGTAAATCTTTTTAAAACTAAGAAATATATTATTTATTCTACTAAAATTTGTAAAAATCAGAAAAAATGAAAAAATGGACTTATCCACATTGGCTTCTGAGGGGCTCATTAAATGAAGGAATAATTCCTTTGGAAAATATTAGCTGATTTATTTGTTATCTAACTTTACTGGGTCAGTTCCTTGTGATTCCTCCAGAGCTTAAAGTTCAAATTGACAAATTTTCAAAATTAATTTTTCTAATGTGATATCCAAAATTTTGGAAAATAAAATTTAAATATTTCCAATTCAATCATCGTATTTAAAAAAAATAAAGTATATTCAAAAGAGTTTTTTGTTAGAAAGATTTCTCCAATGCATTAGAAGAATAATTTGGTTGCCTTTCGTTCTTTAACCATTGTACAAAAAATGAAACTATAGCTATATAAATGAATATATTTTTAATAATTGGGTTAAAATTGACGATAAAATTTCTTTTGAGAATTAATGTACTAAAAAAAGGATCATAAATATTACCAAAGGAATTTCCATGCTTGCACTTGGTACAAAAATTATGAGTTAATTCTGCAATTTATTTAAAATTTTCTGGACACATTTAAATCAAAGATGTCTACACTTGTCCGATAACACTCTTTAATACAAGTCCATAACGATTAAATTTAATTTAATGCGACCAAGCAAGTTTTTCGCAGACTGCTATTCATGGACACTCGAAACTAGTCAAAATTTTGTAAATTGGTATCCATATTTTCCAAGGCCAAACCCGACCTTTCGTTAGAATGTCAGAATGTTTTGAAATAATTTCCTAAACTTCTTGATAATATAAATAATTTAAAGCATTAACATGGTAGACACACAGCGCTCTTATACAATATTATTTTATTGCAATAAAGTGTAACTTTATTACAATATTCTTTGGTTGGCACACAAAGAACACAATATAATAACAAATTGTCATGCTAAATCAGCTGGTTTCATTTTGTCAACTTATTATTACTTATTAAACTTATTTAAAATAAGAAAAAATTAGCCAAAGTCAAAAACGTATTTTAATCAAATAAAAATTTATGTTGAAAATAAATTTATCTTTTCATTTGAAACACAAAAATTGTCTTTTGTTTTTATTACATTTAAATCAGTTATAAGAATATTTAAATTAATTTTTAAAAAATAATAGATTTACTGAATTAAATAAAATTGATTGATTCAGTGATAGTTTTATTGAATTTAACGCAAAAAAATAAGATTTCTTAATATGGTGCATAACGGCGACCTGGTGGCGAAAAACTTCTTATGCCTGCTCTACGATCATCAAATGAGTCTCTGCTAAAATCTTCAAAGCCTCTGTAAGAAAAAAAAAGTTTTTATATAACGTTTTTTAATTTCAAATTATAATTAGAATTTTATATAGTTACCCATATCTAAGATCATTGCTCCTTAATGGACTTCGTCTGCTAAACATTGATTCATAGCCTCGGCTTAGGCTACTACTACTTCTTAGATTACCTCCAAGAGATGGCGGTAATGGCATTGGTTCTCTTCTACCCATTGGTGCTGGTGGGAAATCTCGCATACGAGAACCGCCGGAATAGCGTCTTTCAAATAAATCACGCCCACTATCGAATCGGCGATCATGATAATCATATTCCTAAAAATATTCATTGATTTCAATACAAAATATAAAAGTTTATAAAATTTGTTGTAATTTTAACAACATTTTAACGTTCAAACTTTAACATTCAAATTAATGATAATTTTGTCCTTTTTAATTGTAAAAAAATACATCCCAATTTTTATAATAAATTGAATTGAGTTGTTAAAATTACATAGAAAAGCAAAATTAAAGAAATAATAATAATAAATTAAAAATGAAAAAAAAAGAAAAATGCTGGATTTTAATTAAATTTAAATATAAAAACAAAATATATTTTAGTTTTTACCCTAAAGCAATCCATAATCCTTTCACGTAGGAAGGGCGGTGGAGGTGGAGGATATGGCTCACGTCCATATCCGATACGATCTCGGTAAACACCACGATCACCATACATTAGACGAGGACATTCCTTCGACCAATGGCCAGAACGTCCACAGCGATAACATTGTTCCGGATCACCCATTCCCGGTTTTGGGCGTACACGACTCGTTGATACTTGTACTTTAATTGGTTGACCATCAACTAAACTTCCATTTAATTCTTTGATAACATCTTGTATATCACCAGCACAGTCCAAATGTACAAAACCATAATTACGTACGATATCACATTCAACTACCGTACCATATTTTTGAAATAATTCTCGAACTTCAGGTGCACGAGTTTTATCAGTTAAATTTCCAACAAAAATTTTCGTTGTAGGTGTATTTGGTGTACGACGACTTTTTGCGGCTTCAACTTTAATTGGACTATCATTTAATACATAACCGTTTAAGTTTTGTATAGCATCGCGACCCTGTTTTTCATTTTCCATATGTACGAAACCATAGTTTTTAACAACATCACATTCGACAACTGTACCGTATTTTGAAAATAATGGACGTAATTCAGATGCTTGTGTTTTATCATCAAGATTTCCGATGAAAAGTTTAAAAGATCCAGCACCCGGCATATTTATTAATCCCAAATAACACCGTTTTGAAATATATTATTGAAACGTTGGCCGCTATAATATTTCTTCAGATCTTCGTATTCTTTCGTTTAATTTCGAGTTTTGGAAGCACGTGGAACCGGACCGCAATTGACTATGAAACAAATTTTTGAGTTTGAAACGTTTAATTTTCGATATTTTTTATATGAATGATTGTTTAAATTGAAAGCAAATAAGCTTTTGTGTATTAATAATTAAAATTTGAAAATAAGTAATAAAATTAATCACTTAGACCTGAACCAGAAAAATTGTTAAATCAATAAAAAGTCATATGGTAGACATTAAAAATAATAAGGACATCATCCTTTACCTTAATTTAAGACTTTCTAATTCCCTAGATACGAAATTAGCACTTTTTCTTTTTTATTTTAAATGTTCACAGCAAAAAATTTACAAGCAAACAATTTTGCTAAGTAATTAAAATGATTTTTTCATTATAATTAAATTTCTTTCAAAATATTAATAGTTATGACGCAATTCTACAGTGAAAAATATATCATAAATTTTACGACGCATTAATCTGATGCCTGATTTTTTTGAAATACAATAAATTTAAGTGAATTTTATAAAAAAAAAAAAAAAAAAATTCACAACACAAAAGCTTATTTAGGAATTAGTTAAATAAATATTAAAAAAAAAAAAAAAACTATTACATATGGCGTTCAATTATATATTCTAATAAAAGTTACAATATAAGTTCTTACTAAATAACACTTACCTTTAATTATTAGCTAAATCAATCAATATTCAATTAAACAAACGGAATGTTTTATAAATTCAATAGGAAATATTTGTCAGAACCTTTTTTTTTACAAAGGTGACGCTAGAAAATTTGCAGCACGATTTCAATTAAATTTTATCAGGTCTACATAAATGTGTTTGTGTGGGTAAATGAAATGAAATTTTACTTAAAGCGTTCTTTAAATCATTGCGTTTCAGCTTTTTTACATTAGGGGCGAGCACACAAAAAAATATGGTAACAGATGTAACAAAAAGCAATGAAAAACTCAGAATATTCGAATTAAAAAATCATACTGCAAATATCTGCCTGACATTGGATGATCAGGTAAATGAAAATTTAACTATTTTCTTGTTACTTAAAGTTTTTAATCAAAAAATATATATTTAAATAAATTTTATTTCTTTAACACCAAAAAACTAGAAAATAATTAAATATTTAGTCAGCTATCAAATGTTAAAAAACATTTTCTACATATTGAAGTTCAACCAAAAAATGTACCTATCAGGGCTGTGATTCTGTGATTCTGATAAAAACATAAAATGGGTCAACCAAGTGATTCAGGAATGTGCTGTAAAACACGAAAAATGATTACTAGGACATAGCAATGTAGAAGTCATACAACTCTTGGACATTACAAATGAAACCAGGAGACTCAAACGTGTCAAGCCTCATGAATTAACGTGAAATTAAAAATAGTTTTAGGATCAGCAAGCATGCACACCTTTTTGATTTATATAAAGTACATTTCAACAATAGTAATAAATTAATTAGTTAAGATTGTACTAGTCATATCCAATAAAGGATAAGTTATTTAAAAAAAAAAAATGTTTAATTTTTTACTCGCAAGTGACCATTTCCGTATACTTTAGGGACGAGAGAGCCATATTCGATGAGTTGGAAAAAATAGTGAATAGTCCCAGGATTTATTGTCATAATTTCGTGCTGTGCTTCTTACTAAATGTAAACAAGCATATAGTGAGGTTATACCCGTTGTCAATCTGCTCTGAATACGATATTTAGAAAAATCTTGGAAGTTCTTGGGAAAAATTATATTTCGAATTTGATTTGGCCTATTGACAGAAATGGTAAATATATTTCAAAGAAACGTAATTAAATATTAAAATATTTCAAATTTTAATAAAAAAATCTAATTTAATTAAACCTAAATTATTTTAAAACTCTGTAGATTTTATTTTTTTATTACAATTTGTAAATGTAAAAAATTCATTACTTTATGTTGAATTTTTATTAATTAATATATTACAGTCGGTAACCTTACACACAGATTTAGGAGACATAAAAGTTGAATTATTTTGTGAAGATATACCAAAAGCTTGTGAAAATTTTTTAGCATTATGTGCGAGTGATTATTACAATGATTGTATTTTTATAAGGAATATAAAAGGATTTATAGTTCAAACAGGTGATCCTACAAACACTGGTAAGGGTGGTGTATCAATTTGGGATGATAAATTTGAAGATGAATTCAAAGAAACAATAAAAGTAAAACATGTTAGATAGTATATAACTGAATTTTTAAATTTTTATTATATTTAAGCATAATGATCGTGGTATATTATCAATGGCTAATAGTGGACCGAATACAAATGGTAGTCAATTTTTTATAACTTATGCTCCACAACCTAATTTAGATTTAAAATATACCATATTTGGAAAGTAAATAATTATTTTTAAATTACTCTGATTATAAATTTGTTACAAATTATACATAAATTCTTCTTTTTTTATTTAGGGTTATTGATGGATTAGAAGTATTAGATGAACTAGAAAAATTACCAGTTAATCCAAAAACTTTCCGTCCATTAGTTGATCATAAAATTATTAATGTTACAATTCATGCTAATCCTCTCGCAGGATAATTTTAAACTAAAATATAAATAATGTAAGAAGTTATTTTACAAAAGTTAATTTTTTATTTAATGTAAATAAGTAAAAGGGTACCATATTTCAACCAGTAAATATATTTAGTTTTCATTTAAAATTTATAAACAATTTTTTAGCAATAAAACTTGTAAATTTAAGCGATACAAATTTTGAAATGAAAACACAATTAATTACTTCTTTTTTTCCATCCTGTTATTTGATTAATTTACTTAATATTTTTCTTTTAATTGAGTTTAATAAAATTGTATTAAAATCACGATTGTAGCTGTTGAACTTTTGTTTTGCTACCTCCCCAGCAGAGAATTTTTTCCAATAAAACCTGGAAAATCTTATGGAAAAGTTCATAAGGTTTAATTAAGATATTTGAAAAAAAAACTGACTGAAAGTCTCTAAAAAAACTTTATAAGTTAGTAAGATCCTTTTTTTGAAATTTTCAAAATTTGCATTGACTTTTTATAAAATTCTTAAATAAGTAAGAAAAGATCTATTTCGATCTAATTCGTATACTTTTATATTTCCTAAACGTTAAAAATCCAAATGTACTTTTATGAAATTTAATATCATCAATAAATTTTTGCAACAAAAAATTTATTCTAGCTGCTAAAATATCTAAATATTTAATGTAAGGATATTAAGTGTAATTTGTCTAATAAGATTAAAATTATCTTCGATGTCCTTTCAACCGAACGTTCTGGGACACACTTACTTGGAATATATTAACTCTCTATACTTAAAACTTTGAAAAATATACCTTCGTATCCTAGCTGGAGCTAAAAATATCTTAATAGAGAATTTCTTCCCCAATTTTATTCAGATAAGAATCTTGATTTCTAGTGGGAAGTCTTCTTTGTCTGTCTAAATGAAAAATATCAACCTTTTTGCATCCTGCATAAAATAATTTGTCTATGATGTCACAGATGAAAAATACTAGCCAACAAATTAAGTATTAATAATTTATCTCATTTATATTGGAAAACCCACATACTGAAGAAAACCAAGCAAATAGATATGAAACTGTTACAAATGAACTGGCTTATAGGAAAGCACTCTAGAATGAAACTGGCATATAAAAGACTTCAGTATCTAACTATGATAAAGCCTATATGGACTTACGGAATACAATTGTGGGGTTGTTCCTGTAAGTCCAATAGGGACTTAATTCAAAGAAAGCAAAATAAGATACTAACAATAAGACTTATGACAAAAGCATACAGATATGTAACAAACAATGAAATTCACAAAGTCCTTCAAATAAGTAGGGTTGAAGAGGAAATACAGAGAAGTGCAACTGAGCATGAGAAAAGGCTTCATCACCACTCAAATCTAGAGGTATTAAAACTCTTAGACACAACAAACAAAACAAGAAGGCTGCTAAGAAGTAAACCTGATGATCTAACCTACTACAGGTACTGATAGTTGGAGGTGATGGGGCATTGGTCCTACACACTGAGCACAGATAATACTAAGTCAAGTTAGAATAAGTCAAAAGTACTAATGAATTAATATATAATTAAGATTGTAGTAACAAAACTGTCAAACTAAAAATAAAAAAATAAAAAAATAAAAAAATTTATATTTAAGTTTGTATTAATGGGAGGCTTTAATAAATTAGAATTTCATTGAAAACGAAGAAAGCTTCCCTAATAGCAAGACACTGAAATATTATTCAAAATACAAAGAAAACTAAAAAAACTAAACCTTTGATATCTCCTTTTTACTTCATGGTAACGTTTATAAGAATAGAAAAAAGTAAATTCATCCCACTGGGATAATCCAGTATTTTTTGGAATTTTTTAAAAATATTAGATGAAATTTACAGAACTAGATGGTTTATTACATTTTCACAAGCTGCTTTAGACTCTTAGGCTACCTGCAGAGTGCCGGCTTACAGTCGAACTGACGCCGATTCCGATACCGAAGATTATAAAGTCGTTATGGGTAAATCAATAGGAATATGCTCAGTGTTCAGAAAGCAAACCTACCAAAGATTAGACTATCGCGTCAGCTCCGCTGTAAGCCGACACTCTGCAGGTAGCCTTAGACAGAGGAAGGTATATTAGACAAAATATGAATTATGAATGATAAATTATAAAATAAAACTCGATGAATACTTGAATATTATTTTAAAAGATGAAAAGATAGACAAAAAATTTATTTTCGATGTAATTTCTTTTTAAAAGCCGAAAGTGTGATAATAGAAAAATAAAAACCATTCCAACACTTGTTGAAATTTTTTACCAGCATTTTTTATATTTAATAAGGGTTTCTTTTCACGAGTTCATCTGTCGAACATAGTTTATTAGTTTTTTGCTTTTACGAAAGTCGATGAGCAGAATATCTTGAACATCTAATAATACAGAGGCTATAGGTCAGCTTTAACACCTATTTACCGTTCTCTTGTATATTTGACACTTTATTTATTGAAATAATTACTTAAAATAGCCATGATAGCTCCTTTTCTTTACAAAAGTAGAGATGTGACGCTGTTATTCTTCTCCTTATACACAAAACTTGAAGCACATTTAGTTAATTTTTTTTTAAGAATAAAAAAAACCCATAATATTTAAATTTATTTAATATTTATTTAAATTCAATTAACATTTTACATAAGAAATTAAAGTACTAAGTACATGATGAAACTATATCGTATTTAAATTTGACAAAATAATAATAATACCCAACTTAAAATTAATGTTAAAAAACAAAGAAAGTAAAAAGTAATTAAATCAAAAATACATCTTAATTTCTAAGTAATTAATATTACAAAATAAGATAATAATGCTATACAAACAATTAAAATAAAATAGTTTCCTTTAAATTACCAATTTTTCTTATCTAAAAATATTATTGCCAAGCATATCAAATAATAAAAAATTACATTAGGGAGGCTGAAGGATATGAATTAGTAAATATTTTTCTAAAGAATTATATAAAATTGCATTTAAAAAATTTTTGGTGTATGCTAGAAATTAATTATTTTGGGTAGGGTGGAATGTATTTATAAAACAAAAATATCTATTTTTTTTAACAAAACGAAAAATCTTTATAAGCGGGAAACTTTTTAAAAATAATCAACTTCATTAACTTATAACTAGGATATTTTTTTTTAATAATTTTTTATATTTTTTTTACATTTTTTTGTGGCTTTTATAATTTTATATATTTTTTTTATTATAATTTTTTGTCTTTTAATTTTTTTTTTTTGATTTTTTGTTTTTTTAATTTTTTTTTATTTTTATATTTAAATACGATATAGCAATTCTCTTAAGCAATTACTAAATAATCTCTTTTAAAGGAGATATTAAAAGATGTTATTTATATTAGTGAAAACACCAACACCATTAAATTCAGCCGAAAATACAATTAATTCTCTAATAAACTAAAAAATAAAACAAAAAACATGGTGCAAAGATTATAATATTTAAGAATTATGTGATTTAATCTCAAATTTTACTACTTGATTTTTTTTATTTTAATATTTAATTATTATAGCTAAAAGAAAAAGAAAAAAAATAATTAAATCAATTTTCATCTTTACTCATCCTCAATGTAATAAACCAAAAAAATATTGTTTTTTTCATTAATTTCATTATGTGGTATAAGTGATGATTTTTGTCTTAATGGCTGAAAGCCAAGAAATAAAAATGTTCGAACCAATTGCGCACGATCTTGACGATCCTTACGCATACACAATATAACTGCATTACATTCTAATTTATCTTCAGCAAATTCAAGTAAAGATATAAAAGAATGTTTAGATGCTTCTGGTGCAAGTTTTTTTGGTAATGCAACATACAAAACTTTGTTTGATGGATTGTATACCTAAAAAGAAAAAAGAAGACGAAACAATAAAATATTTTGTTTAAAAATTTAACTAAAAATGAATAGTTTGGTATTTATTAAAATTAATACTAATAAAATTTAATTTGATATGTTTGAAGCGTTATATTTACTATGTTTCCGAATAATGGGTTCAGTTTTTTCATCCCATTGAGGTAGTGTTTGTAAAATTATAATGAATACCCCACGTAAGTCTATCAGTTGAACAATTTTACCCTAGATTCAAAAAGTATTTACTTTATGGTATTATAAATGCTCTACTGAAGCGGAAAATTTGAGATTTATAACTTTTTTGTGTAACAATTCCAAATTGCTATTAAACCTCAAGAAACCTATAAATAATTCGTAGGTTATACGTTATGGAAATATACGATGATGGAGTAATTGTTTAGTAAAAAAAAGCGCAATATTCCTCGTCCTCCTGAAATACTCAAATCAAATGATAGTAAAGTTCAAAAAAATATGGTGTCCCTCTGAGCACAACAAAAAATGTTTTTTAAAATATTTTCGTAATACGTGGCCAAAATACTAGTCTCGTATTCTTAAAATTTAAAATTTTGTATGAGATGATCTCAAGTATAATTCTCAAGTAAACTAATTTAAAATTAGTTATCCTTTCTAGTCTTTTGATTAAGACAGCAACAAGAAGTAAGCTTTTTGAGTAATTTTTAGAACTCTCTTTTTCGAAAGTTATTGAATAGCGATTAATTCTGAAAGTTAGTTTAAATCTGACTGTGAATAATCACTTTTTAAGACAACAAACAATAATAAATTTTTAACAGATGAAAATTGTACTAATCCAAGGATACTATTCGCAGTATAAACATTTTTTTTATATATGGAACAAAAGGTAGTATTTTGACTAGTATTCTGGCCACTGTAAATGGCCAGTATAAAAATCCGCAAAACTAGCAGTATCGGTATGGTTATACATTGTTTTAAAAATAAAAAACAAATCGCGATATCTATTTCTTTTTATTTTTTGCCAGTCAAGCTTAAGATCCCAATTATTTTCTACATTAAATTATTCATAATTTTCTAAAATCAATCATGCTTTTTATTTCCCTGATTTATAAAATTTGGATATCTATATTTTAAATTACTTAACAAGTAAACGAATCAACTATTCTATACGCGTATGAGCCTAAAAATTGGAAAAGTTTCATCTGAGTATCCCAGAATATCATTTCATTTGTGTATGGAGGCCTTATGAGTAGGATCTTCTAAAGTTTAAGAAAAGTAAAATCTGACTTTTTGCAGTAATGAAAACAACAAGTTAGCAAATAACGTTTTATAAATTAGATTTTGATTTATTAATCAAATTTAAATTAAGAAATTTATTATTTTTTTATACATAAAAATATTTCAGAAAACAACTTCAACAATTTCGCATTTGTAAGAATTTTAGAGACATGAATTGCAATTTAAAAGTATATTTTAATTATTTTCTTAAAAACCGATCTACATTTACTCAGCTAAAGTCTAATTATAGGAATTTCTAATAAAAATTTTCAACAAAAAATCCAGTTTTACATGACAAAACTGAAAATACAATAAAAAAAATATTCAAAAAATTGATTTTTTATGCGCAATTTTTGTTTATCATAAAAAAAATACTTGTTTAAGTCATTACTATTGATTTATTGGTTATAAAGACAAATGAAAAGACCAAACAAATTAGTTTTAAATATTTCTAGAGTAAAAATATGAAAACTAATTTGTTTTATATTCTTTTAAACCTTGAAACAATTGCATAACTAAAGTATGAATTTTTTTTTTTGTTTTACTAATAAGCAAAAGATTTATTATATAATCTGGGAAACCAATTTTTCCTTTAGATAATTTTTTTTAATAACTAATAAAAAGCTATTTTGATCATGAATATTCGAAAGTTTTAATAGACACAAAGAAAAATTTTTTTTTTTTTTAAAATCCAAAGATAAAAATTAAAAAAGAACATAATATTTAGTAAATTCTATACTTACTGTATCCCAAATACTTGCAACGTTTTCAGTTACATTTAATTTAATTACAATGCGAATTGGATTCTTTTCTTGTATTATTTTATTAACCACATTATTATATTCACCATCAAGGGAAAGAATATCAACTGAACCAGCTGATTCAGAATAATCATTATCGGAGCTTTCAGATGAACTAGAATTTTCGGCTGAATCTAATGATGTTTTGCGTTTGTAATCTGTAAACAATAACATAAAATTATTAATTTAATATCTGACAAAAATAAAACAATTTACCATTCAAGAGTGATGCCCTATCGTGATCTGTTCTGTGGTAGGTAGGAGCATCAGGACCACCACAGAGGCCCTACACCGAGAGAGATACAGTAGGACTCCTTCGACAAAGTAGTAAAAGAAGATGAGTTAGATGAGGATGACATTGTCCGTTTATTATCCGTACTAATACTTTTGTTTTTATTTTTACTACTACTGCTACTACTACTACTACTACTAAACACTGGGTCCCTGAAATTAAAAAAGAATAAAATTTAGAAAATTATTTTTTTTAATCTGGATAATATATTTACTATTAATTTTCAGATATAATTTAAAACTTAATTTTGATATGTTTTTTTCTTAACATTTAACCATCGGGTAAACTTTACACATTAGCATTGCATTGGAAGAAATTGAATATTTTGAAAGCTTACGTAAATTCTGGTAGAATAAAACCAAAAAATATTTTTTTCATTACTGTCCCGTCAACTCTATTTGGTTTTAGAGTACTGTTCTTAGTTTCTGTTGTTTTTTTTATTTATCATAATTACTTATAAATTTACGCTTGAATTTTTTAAATTAAATGTCTAATAAAAGCAAACGTTAAAGTATTAAATTTGAATACTTCCAGAAAAATTAATGTTAACATCATGGAACCAAATGTTAAGAAAGTCTTGATATCGTCATACTATTACAGTTAACGGGCTGGGTACAAAAATTTTGAAAACTACGCACACAGTTGGTTACGAAAAGAAGAAATTTACGTAGGAAGATTATTACCTAACTTGCAATTTCAAAACGGGTAATTTCAGCCATGTGCTAAGGTGAGAAATATGGTCAATATTTTTGAATGAAATTTTGAATAATATTTAATATTGAGACACTAATAATTGTATTTCTTCCATTCAGCCTTAGTTTAAAACAAATTTGTTAATCCTCTACATCTATTTGGTAGATAAGTTTTTTTAGTATCACTTTTAAATCTGGCATTTATCAGCATATTTAGTAGCAATAAGAATTCCTATATTGTTATGCGCTAGCCCAATTTTTATATTTACAAAACAAAAGAACATTAGAAAATATTTTTTGTTTTTTATAAGAGAATTAATCTTTTTCTATTATTTTTTATTCAATCAATTTAAGCTACAGAATTTTGTGGCCAGGTACATTTTAACTAACAAATGTTAGTCATAAATGGATCTATTGTAGGTAAATTTCTCGTGATATGTGACATGTTATTTTTTATTGCTTTTGTATAGGTTTTTACATTAACCGAACAAAAAGGGAGTTTTTTTAACACATTAAATTCGATACTTTTAAGGTTCTACATACAGTTACAATTTTCTTAAATTCATTTTCATATTTTACATATATTTAAGTACATACACAGAAAATTTCAACTTGATAAGACAATTATTCATGAAGTTACACACATATTTGTAAAGATATGTTAGAGCGATTGAAAGTGCTTTTGAAACATTAAACGCGTTTTCTCAAAACTGTGTTTTCAAAGCCGGTGACCAAGATTTCTCGGAAACGGCTGAACCGACCAGCTTTAAATTTCAACACAAGCTTTTGAAGTATATTTTTTAGTAATTAATCGAAAATTTCTTTTAAACAATAAATATTATTTATTTTTATAAACAGTTTAAAGTCAAGATTTTTGTCAAAAATCGATTTTTTTGTTTTGAGAAGTTGCTATTTTGTCAAAAAAATTTAGTTTGCTTATTCCTTCGATTAGTTACTAGATTATATATTATTTCAACGAAATTTATTTGGTTTTTTAAATTTAGAAGATCCAATCCAGAGATATCGTGGTCACCGCAAGAGGTCCAGAGGATCAGCTATAGCAGCTTTCAATACTATTATATTTGCATATAAAAAATGTTAAAATACAGTTAAGAGTTACTCTAATATATGTATAAATTTTTGCATTAATAAATCTAAAAGGTCTTTTAAGGAAAAATTCTTGAAAGACCTCTATTTAAGAGGCTTCTAACTGTATATAACCTCTTAACAAAATAATTACACAATAAAATAAAACAAAGTTCTATGACACCAAAACATTTTCAGTTAATTATAATAAATTATTTTTTCTTAAAATGATTTTCATTGCGTTTTAAAATTTGTTGAGTTGAATACCTTAATCCCCAAAAACCTTTATTAAAACTATACAAAATGTCAATCAAAATTGAATTTTGAATAATTACACTTATAAAATTTATAGTTAAAACAAACAATATATCATAATATACCTTTTTGTTTTTAAATTTAAATTTTATTCACTAAAGTACACAAGTAAAACTTATTTCAATTTAAATAATTAAACATAATAAATGATATAAATTACGTTAATAATATAATTGACAATAAAAAATAATTTAAAAATATTATAGTCAAATTGTAACAAATTTCTTTTAGACAATTATATGACAATGAACTCTCTTTAAATGTAAATTAAATTTTAAGGCACAATCAACCTTCCACACCAACTAAATCGAGAACTATAACTATCCCAATGTATAAAACACAATTCTTTCATATTCCCACGGCTATAATTCCATTTATAATAGCAGAAAGCATTGAACAACAAGATTAGAATTAGTTCTTGCACTAAAAAAAATTTTATGTAGCGGTGGTAGCTTTTATTGATTATAGAAGAATTTAAATGGATTAAAAAATTCTTATATAAGAACTATATATAGGCCCTTATTAACATAATCTTTTTTATTATATAAATATAAATATAAATTTTTGGTAAACAAAATAATTTTTGTTGTTCATTCTTAAGTAAATTGTTTAAAAAAAATGATGGCGTATTTGGCAGATTATTATTGCTTGTGTATATTTGAAACCTTTATTTATATTGAATGCATTAAAAACAAAAAAAACAGATTTTGTTTAAAATTCAACTGAAATAAATTTGAAATCAAAAAAAAAAAAAAAAAACTAAACAATAATAAAAATTCTGTAATAAACAAATGGATGAACATTCGCTGCCAAAATATTTGTTTTTGACAATTATTGTTTTGAATAATAATTCCTTCCTCTTTTTTTGTTTTGGCTTTAAATAAACACCAATTGTTCTTGATAAAACGCATATATTAACTGTTTTACATACGTATACAAGTTTTCTTTTAAATATATATATTATATAAAATTAAAATCAATGTGTTAGTGTGATAATTTGCACAAAGAAAATTCATCGGCTTTTATAATTCTTGGGCTACAGTTAATATTTTTTATTTCATTACTTTTCATTAAATTTCTGATTTAATTTTGTTCAATAACAACAATTTAAAAAGATTGTTAAATTATGTAAAATAAAAATATTTGATGCTTTTATCTAAAATAAATAATTTAGACAGTTATATTTGTTAAATAAGTTAATATACAATTATAAAATATTCCGTTGCAGTTTTCTAATGACAATAAACGATTGAAGTAGATTTTGTTATGACATTTTTAGTAGATTTAGTTATGACCTTTTGATTTGTGTAAAATATCTCAAATACCAGCAACGGAAATCCTCTCTAGTCTTAAAATTATTATGCATTTATTTGTTAAGACTAAATTTGATAAGAAATATTTACCAAAAAATTTCTCACACAATCTTATTTATGTATGACTTGACAATTTTGTTACAAGGTTATGCCCCCACCCCCCTCTCCCCAGCCCCTATAAAATAAAGTTGAGCATCAGACCTGGTAAAATTATTAACTTGGTAAGTTTTAGGTTAGGTAATAGTAATTTCAGAAACCTACGTAATCACCCGGCCAGGTAATTATACTTATAGAATTAAATTTTTTTCTCTTTTTCAACAGCTGTTTTTAGTTTTATTAGTCATCTGTTTACGTATGTTTTTCATTTTATTAGCTTGACGGTTAAGTGCTAAGAGTTATTGAGTTGCCTTCGTCAGCATAACGTATTTTAAACCTTTTGCAAGCAACCATTCAGTATCAGCACATTTTTCTGCTTTAATTTCAATTTTAAACTTTTTTAAAGTATTTTTGATCTTATCAATGCAGTAAAATAAGTTAATTTATATTAACATTTTTTTAAATAGTTTTAGCTAAAAGAATTCTTTCTTAAATTTGTAGCTTGTCTTCAACCGAAGTTTAATAGTTGCCTTATAAATCCAGGGAAAATTGTGTGTGCTACTTTCAATGAATGAGCATGATACAAGATTTCAGTTTTGGTCACAAAAAGTCATCACGTGTCTGATATGAGCTTCTTATTTTAATCATCAATAGCATCACTTTTCCAACTCGTTCTTTGAAACTGGTTACATTGTTTTAAACGTACAAAATTCCATGTTAACATACTTCCCGTATTATGGATATTAAACCCTTAACAAATAAACGCATTTTTTAAAACAATGACCAGACATATTGGTCGACAGATTTTTAAGAAATTAAATGATTTGTTTTCAGACCAAGAAAAGGTGCATAATTAATATTGCGTATTGGATTTTATTGAAACACAGTAATAATAGGATGTAAATTAGCTGCTTTAAACAGATATGTTCATTCAAAAGGATAGTGAAGTGTCATAATTATTGTTTTCATCACTTTTTGTAATAGGCATAATAGGTTTTTTTGAAGAAGTAAAAGACTATTAGAACTAAAGTAATTATTACTTCTATTTCCTTTGCCTAATTTTATATGGCTTAAATTGTGGATAGAAAATATGGCAAGATTCCGTCTCTCTTTCTTCTAACAGATAATTCTCCAAAAATGATGATAGCAAATGACTGATTATTGTTGTTATTGGTAGGCCAAACCTAAACAATTTTCTAAACCATCGCAACATGACCCCATATGTCACAAGTATGGCGAGATTCATTCTTTAAGGGTTAAAAACCAAAACATAGCGTTTAAGTAAGAAATTTTTGTGTTAAAAGACCAATAATTTTTTTCAGTTGTTTTCTCTACATAAATAAATTCCTTAAAACTTAACTATTAAAATCCTAAATTTGAATATACAAAAAGAAAATTAACAAAATTTAAATTTAAGTAGACGAGTATTATTACGAAATCCTAATTTTTACGTAACTAATTGAAGCAGGTAAAATTTTCTCGATTCAGCGTATAAAAAATTAATCAACAGCTAATTTAGGCAGTATTCAAAATATTTTTGAATAAACGTAAATTATTTAAAAATACCAATAAACAAGAAATCAATTGAAGCATTAAAAATTAAATAAAAAACAAAAGCCTGTAAAATTTAATCCTTCTTGCATACCAGAATAATTTCTATGAAAAACTAATTAAAAAATATATACGATTAATTAGAGGCTTTTTAAATTTTCAGGGAAAATAATAATAATAACAATAAATTACGATTTCAAAACGTAAATCACAAACATTAACAAATATTTCCTTGAAAATATAAGTTCAAGATTAATTTATGTAGGGGAAAAAAAAAAAATAACAATTTTACTATCGATTCAAAAACTAAGTACAAATTGCGTTATAAAAAAAAGTTTATAAATCGATAAAAAAAAAAGAAGCACAATTGAATACTTATGTTATCAATCAATGAATTGTCAATCTTTAATAATTTAAATTGATTGTTTTAGTTTTTGGTATCAGCAATAACAGCAAGATAAAAAAAAAAAAAAAATATTATTTGTACACTTAATTACGTTCTAAAATTTAAAATCAACTTATTTGCTTTTACTTTAAAATAATAAACTATAAATATATAATTTTTATGTAGGTAGCAAAAATTATGTCTAGAAACTTTGTTAATAATTTACTTATCATATTCTGTTTGTTTTAAGCCTTTTAATGCTAAATGATAAATAACAAATAAATTGCTTAAAATTCATTTTTACTCATGTCAAATACAGAAAATAAAATGTACACATAAAACATTATTTTATGTTTTTATAAATAAATAATTGATGTTGTATATAAATTGCACCATACACAAACATGTGTTTAACAAATGAATATATAAGAACTGTTATATGTATTTATATAAAAATCTATATTGAGTAAAAATATATATTTGGAATACTACAATTGCGTTTAACAAAAACAAAAACTGAAGTTTATTTACGGTACATTTTTTCGACTTACATTCTCTTCATTTGTTATCAGATATAAATATAGTAATTAACTTTAAGTATCCTAAGTATTGAAAGGGAACGATTCTTCTATAAATTATAAACTTTATAGTTTTAAATAGAAATTTAAAAACGAAAAACAGAATTGATCAAACTCAAAAACCAGTTTTCAATCTTAACTAATTTCTTCAATTAGGTTAGTACTCTTTTTATATACATTTTCTGTAGGTCAGTCATTCATATTAATTATTTAAATTTTTAGGCTTCAATTTTTTAAAAACTTAGATCGATATTAAATGGAGTATCGTTTTATTTTATAGGCCATACATACATTTTAATTTAATAATTTTTTAGAACAAAAAATTAAGTTTTCAATATTAAATTAAAATTTTTTATATCTTTATAACTTTGAGGTCAAATACGTTGTTATCAATTCAAAAGACTTACCTTAGACGTTAATAATATATAAAATATAATCTATATCAAGTACTTACTATTTATTTAAACCATAGATAAAGGAAAGAGTTTTTAAATTAAAAACAAAACAAAAAAAATTAGTTCTTATGATTATGTTTTATCAGTGTTTGAGTTTTACCCTTTTTTATTTTAGACATTTGAAATAATTTTTTAAGCAAAAACAAAGAAAGAAGTTATAGTGATACAATTTTCCATGAATATATATTAATGACAGATTTTGATTTGGTTGAATCCAGCCCACACATCTGCAACCCCTTCATTTGACATTGGGGGAGTCTTTATCGATGATAACATTCTTTTTTTTTTGTCGATAGTTCCATAAGTAAATCAAAAGGGTGCACATTTTTTATTACCTTAGACCAGAGTTTATCAAATGGTGGGTAGCGATCTGGCCATTAGGACAAATGCCGGGTCGCCTCGGGAAATAGTGATAGACATAACGGCGCTTTCAATTGCATATTTCTAATGCCTGGGACTCACTAGCGCTTAGCGGCACAAAATTTAGTGCTAAATTCTAATGAGTACACCTAATGAGTACACCTACGAATTATATTTTAATTGCTAGGATAGGCCTCAAAAATAGCTGTTTAATACATCTATCTGTAAAATACAAATGCAAAAAATTCTTTTTCTATGATTATAATGTGGTCCATTGTAAAATAATCTACCACCTCTTTTGTTTCAAAAAAGTCGCTTTGATAATTTATCAATTATGCCTGGGACTCACAAGCGCTTAGCATGTGGAGACGACTCAGCACAGTTTTTCTAAATACCAATCGGAGCGGGCTCACTAGCATACTGAACTAGTCGCTTACTCAGGCTATATACGAATTCAGTGGAGACTAATGAACTCATTAGCATTTAGCGCTAAATTTTGTGCCTCTAATACCCTTTCTTGGCTGACGCTGTGTACATACTTGTACACCTTCTTCTAAAAAACCGATTCTAATATACTAATATACTTACAAATTTGCCAACATTTGCATTATAACCCTACACGGAATTTTAATTTTGATTTGGTACACAACCTGAAAATTCACGATAGATGTGAGATTTTCGCGGAGTGCAGCGTTTCAAAAGGCTATACTGCGTACACGATTCTAACAAGTGAAGTACATGGTTTTTCCATTAAGTGTCTTTTTTCGAATTAATTGCGGTGTACGGGGATGTGTTCAGAAAGGGTATAAGCGCTAGTGAGTCCCAAGCATAAGAAGAATAAAAACCATTATTTAAGATATAACATAAGATGAATATGCCAAAATTCAACGTTTTTATTCTCATTTTGATTTCTCACGAAATCTGAGGCATATACTCGTGACTAAAAGAACAAAGAAATTTGAAAAAGGTTCTTCTATAAAGCATTTGATGTATTATCAATTAATTTTGTAATGCAAAAATTTTAACAAAATTCATTCTAATTTTTTTTCAGATTTTATAAGATTTTCAAACAAAATAGCCCCTAAACCTTGAAAAAAATTAAAGAAAAGTCTAGAACTTCAACAAAATTGTTAATCAACAGCTTAACTTTAATATATTTTTCGGTGCATTTAAACAATGAAAACAATTAAATTTGAAGAACCTTTTAATAATTTTTATCAGAAAATTAGACCGAGGACACTTCCGTCTACTACGTAGTGCCCAAAATTAAAATTATATATTGTACGTGATTATTCTCCGATATAAATAATAAATACATGTATATATTGCATTCATGTATGAATACAAATACATAGAAAATAAAAAATATTTATTTTTATCAGCATGATAAAATTTCAACGATATATTATTTTGTCTACAACGTAAAAATAATAATAATTGATTCAAGATAAAAAGAATATTTGATTTTTTGTATGATTAATTATATTGCAAAGCACTTGAGCACAGCTGTATAAAAAATTATATATTTGTATTCTCGGTACGCATTGTCGCAATGACGTAAGCAATAAAAAAAAATTACTTACCGATTACTACTCATAATTGATGGCATCGCAAAGATCAATGATTGCAACTTAATTTTTGAATTGAATGAAATAATTTTCGCTTTATAAGCTTTAACACTGAAATTAGGTTTTTAGAAATTTAATTCACTTCACTTCAAAGCAGACTCTGATGTACTGTTAATGTATTGCCAAGTTCTATCTATTTTATATTTCCTTTTTATTAAAAAAGTAATGCCAACATTATAAAATTAATGGTCGTAATAGTAATAGTATAAATTATACGTAATAGTATAATTTTTTAAAGTTTGTTTATATATCATGGAAATTATTGTTTTGCTTTAATGATCATATTACTTTCTTATTTCATATATCAATAAAATTTATTTTCAAATATAATTATGATTATTTGCACAAAATAGGGATCATCAAAAAAAGTATAATCTGGCATAAACGTTTTTATACCATTCGAAGATTAAAATAAATTGTGCTAGAATAAACCTCTGACACTTGTATTGCTTAGGTGGTGCTAAGTGCTAGCTAAGTAAAGCTTAGCTTTGCATGGAATGCAGCAATTTTTTTGGCAAATTCGGGCAAATACGCCCCCTTCTTATGCCAATCATTGTAACCCTGTAAGCAGCTGTCAGCTGTCAGCTGCATTCGGCAGATTCGTCAAGTCAGCGTGATACGCTAGCGACATTTTTTTAGTTATGGTAGCGACATTTCTTGACATTTATTTTGTTCTTATAGACATTGGTTTTACAGCTGTTTGTGACATTTGCTTTTTGAAATTTTCAAAAATAAGTAAAAGTAAATTCGAGTGATTTCAATTAATTAATAGATCAAAAAAACTGTCTTAAAATTTTTGAACTAAAACAGAAAAACAATCAATTACCTTTTTACTTTAAAATATACATAATATAAAATATAAAAAAAAATATAAAAGAAAAAAGCAGATTAATAATCACCGATTAAATAATTAAAATAATTAACGGCTTGAATTAATTTAAAACGGGTTTCATGGAGTAACAATTTTAGTTTGGTGGAGAGGAAAATAAGGCAGATAGGCTTTGTATTTAATCACAATTATTGCTTTGTAAAAAGGCGAATTATTTCTAGTGTAAATTTTTGTACCTCAATAAACAAATAAAGTGAAAAAGAAATTTGACAGTTGTATAATTTAATATTATTATAACTGATATTATTGAATTTTTGTTTTTTCAAATTTGTCAGTTAATTATATTAAAATGTTTGGTTGTAATACAAACGATTACATTTTAAAAATTGAGCTATCACGATGTTGTAATAATTTAGCTACAGTTTATTTAGCACATCATATTCCAACAGGACAAAATGTTGCCTTAAAAAAATATCGAATGGATAATGCTAAAGAAGAAAGTAGCTTAATTCGTGATGAAATTCTAACAACAAGACAATTTAATCATCCAAATATATTATTCTTTTATACAGCATTTGTTAGTAAATATGAAGTAAATGTTATTTCACCACTTATGGAATTTGGTAGTTGTAAAGATACAATTAGAAATTATTTTTGTACAGGTAAAAAATATTTTGTTTTTGGATCTTTTAGTAAATTAATCTTTTTATTGATTATCAATTATTAAGGATTTCCAGAAATCATTGTTAGTTTAATATTACGAGATATTCTATTGGCATTAGAATATTTACATAATAAGGGATTTATACATAGGGCTATTAGAGCTAGTCATATATTACTTAGTCAAAGTAAAGCAGTATTAACTGGATTTAGAGAATGTATAAGTTTTGTTTCGCATGGAGAAAGAGTAAGATCATTACATAGCTTAGCTCCATATAGTAAAAAAAGTTTAAATTGGTTAGCTCCTGAAGTATTAGAACAAAATTTAAATGGATATACAGAAAAATCAGATATTTATAGTATAGGTATGATATTATTTAATAATAAATTATTTTCTTAAGTAAAATTAATTAAATTTTTTTAAGGTATTACAACATGTGAACTAGCAAATGGAATAGAACCATTTGCTGATATTCAAACAACATTTATGTTAACAGAGAAAATTCGAGGTAATCAACCAACACTTTTAGATTATTCTACTTGTCCTACAGAAGAAATGATAAGTTGGTATTTATTAAAAAATCAATATTAAAATTTATTAAAATGTCTTTTTTTCTAAAACAAAAAAGATAAATCAGAAGATGCTGCAACAGAAGACGCTGCTGTTCAAATTGCACAGCAAACACGTCAAATATATAGTCATCGTAAATTTACAGATTCATTTCATAAATTTGCTGAAATTTGTTTAGAAAGAAATCCATATGATCGTCCTAATGTTATTAATTTAATTAATCATACATTTTTTAAACAATGTAAATATACATGTCTTTTTGATCAATTAAATATTTCTGGAATTGAATCTGCTGATTACAGGAAAATTAAAGGTACTTTGATTTTCTTTTATTTTAATATATTTTAGAATTTTCACTTTTGGTTTATAGAAAATTTAGCTTACAGATTTCAAGAAGGTATCACACGAACACCATATTTATTATTTTTTTGCGATTATTTCGTATATTTAATTTGTCTGTTAATCCTAGATATTATCCCTGTCGCTATCAGGTTAGTAGAATATGTATAGAGGCTTTAAATATACTCGATTGTTTTAAGGTATCCTTAATTTTGGTGCTGGAAAACGCTTATTAACATATCTGACTTATGTTAGTTAATATACCCTGAACAATGTCGGACCGTGTATTTATTACTTCTATCTTTAGTACAGATTTACAGTATTTTTTTAAAACTTGTTGTTATTGCGTGTATAGAACAAAAGGTTTTTTTTTTGTTCAATAATTTTATTGCTATACTTTGTCAATAAAACTTTGTAGGAATTTCATATCAAGGTTTTATGAAACGAAATTTTAATATTTCTAGAATCAGAAAACTTTACACAAATAGAAAGCAACAAATATTCAGGTTAAATGTGGAGCTAAATGCATCGAAACTCAATTATTTCTAAACAAAATTCATTCATATTTCCAAATTTGCTAGTATAAAAATTATATAAGGTCAGTATCCAGTGAGGAATTTAGGAATCCGTAATCAATAAACGAAAGCTACTTTTAAGAAATAACGATGTACTTTCTCGGAGAAAACTTCAATAAATTTGGTTCTAGAATAGCCACTAAAATTATATTTTTAGTATTCTGCAATTAAACTTTTTTAAAAAGCAGCCTACTTTCTTACTTCGCTAATGCAGAAATTTTTACTAGCTCATTTTTTATTAATTTCATAAAAAAATTTAGTGATGAGAATTCTTCTACTTGATTGCATTAAACGCACGCAGTTAAGAAATAGAAAAGTGACTTTATATGTTCTCGTTTACATTTACAATTCAAGGTAAATACTTTAGAGATAGTCATTATTTGTTTTTATGTGTCTGCTCCAACTCAAAGTACTCTTAATTGCTTTTTTGTTTACTTTTAAATTTAAAAGGGCCAAAACTCTATATGAAAATGTCATTAGTTTTTTGTGAATTAACAGAATACTTTTGCTTTCTGCTTAGTTTTTTAGTTATTGCCTTTATATATTTATTTTTTATTAAAACAATAAACGTTATCTTGTTTTTTTACAGATGAAAGCATAAGTATATCAAATGAATTTAGCGATATGACTATAAGTAGAAATTTCGAATGGGATTTTTAGGTATAATTAAAATATTTTGAAGTCGTTTTAATTGGAGTATGGAAATATTAAATTGTATTTTAAGGACACAAAAGTTTTACTATCTATAATTTTCTTTTTTAGAAAAATAATGAGCAAATGATTAAAAAAAATATTTGGTGAATGATTTAAAATATTTTACTTATATTTCACATCCAACTGTTTAGACATTTAAATCAAAATTTTTTGTTGTTGATGTAATTAAATATTTTAAAAAAATTTTTCTTTGCAATAAATAAACTATTAATAGATAAATCATATTTTTATTTTAAAATATGGAATTTGGAATGAGGGAAAATTTAAGTTTAATTTACAAAATTACAAAAAATAAAATTTTAAATCTATTAAATTAATAATGGAATTAAACATTTATTACAAAACCAATTTAAAATTAACTTAAATTTAAATTTTCAAATGTCGTTTTTTTTTTTTTTGCAATTTGTAGAAATGACGGAATATTTAAATGTTGTAAGTATGTTAAACAAAACAGGAGCATAAAAAACAAAAGAAAACTTATATAATTTAACCACTCATTATCATTCGAACAAATTCTTCATAATTAACATTGCCTTGAGAATCTTCTTGATTAACAAGTAATTGTTCAACTTCATCATCTGTCAATTTTTCACCCAAAGTAGTTAATAAATGACGAAGTTCAGCCGATGATATAAAACCGCTTGCATCTTTATCAAAATGACGTAATCCTTCAATAAAATCATCAGCGGTATCACCTGATCTAGCTTTTGATATTGCTTGATATATTGGTAAAAAGACTTCAAATGAGATTCTTTCATCAGGTTTTAATTGATGTGTACATTTTTTTACATCTGATTCTGTTGGATTTTGGCCTAAGGCACGTAAACATTCACCAACTTGATTTAATTGTATTTTTCCATCACCACGACTATCGAAAAGATTGAATGCTTCTTGAAATTCTGAAAATAATATGAAAAAAAATAAATATATATATAATTTTTGTTGATCAAAAAAGGGTTCTATTTATGTTTTTTATTTATTAAAATTGACTTTAAGTTTTGCAATGCTGAAACATTTCATTTGAGAAAAGTTTTAGTAATACCTTAAACCTTTAAGAATATGTCTTTACAAGGATTTTTCAATATTGAATTTATTCTGTGGAGATATTATAACTGTTTTAGTTACATATGGCTTATACTGGGCGTAACTTTATCTGAAAGTTTAAATGCGTTTTTCTCAAAACTATTTTTTTCTAAACGTTCGCTATGATTTCTCAAATTCTATTAAACTGATTCACTTAAAAATTTGTGTGCGCCTTTTTTTTATACATTTCTCTATCGTACAAACTGAGATTACAAAATATTTTCAATTTTCACTATTTTTAAAAAATTCGGAAAATGGTGAAAAAAAACAGCCACAATTTTGCGAAAGAAATTTTATTTTTCAATTATTTTAGTTCGTGCGTTAACAGTACTCCTCTTGTTTAATTTTTGACTTCGGATTACTAACAGGGTTACAATCGTGGCGAACATCGCCCGCCATTTTTTTGAAATTTCTCACTTTATCAGCCTAAAACTTTTTGAATTTTTTCAAGTATTCTTTAAGCATTAATGAGTATCTTGCAAAATATTGCTCCTATAAAAGTACCAAAAATTTATGACTCTAGACTATAATAAAATTTTTTTTAAAAAATAAAAAAACAGACAAATCCTAGTTTATTTTAATTGCACTTAGTAAATAAATAAAGTTGAAAGAAATAAATAACTTTTTAAAAAAAAGAACAATAAAATAATATTTAAACAATTCATATTAATTCAAAATTAAATATCATTGTTATACGTTAAATTTTCGTCCTTTTACTTGTTTATACCTTCAACTGTTGTAAAAGTATTTTTACTTGGCAAACTATAAGTATACATTTCCGTTTTTTATTATATTTCTTACAACCACAAAAAAAACACACACACAAAATAAATTATTTTTTTACTAAACTAATTTGAATTGTTTAACTGATCTTACTATTAATTCACCTGATCATAAATTATCGATTACAAACAGATTGAACACTTTTCTTTAACTGAATTATAACAACTTAAAGTTGATACACAAGCACAAGATATCTTAATACCCGCCCTTACTTTTATGCATCAACCATGTAACATGAATGTATTTTTGTTTTTTTTTTTTTGATTTGTTTCTCAGTTAAATTCTTGATGTGCTAAAAAGGTAAATTCAAGTATTTGCTAGCTTTTGCTTATTAGCTTCAAAAATATTACAAGAAATTTTTCAAAAATGTTTCAAGGAAATCGTTTAAATTATAATTATTTGGAAAATGAAATAAAGAGTCTTTAATATATGAAAGTTAAGCTAAAGTAACATGTTGTAGTTAAAAACAGTTTTTTTTAACTTCCATTTATGGAAAACAAGGTATCCAGTCTCAAACAGAATTGGTTATACGTCTAGATTGTTGCATTGCTATGAAAGATATTTCCTTTTAAGAAAAATTTCAAAAATTGGTTGTAAATAGTTTTATTTGATGATAATTTATAGTTTTATATGTGAATTATTTGTTTGGAATAGAATTGGTCATTTACTTTAAAAAAAAAAAATAAATAAATAAATACATAAAAATGATGCTATCGCACATGGTAGAGGGTGATACCAATTTTACAGATCAAAATTGTTAAAAGCAAGACATATTTTTGAAAATTTGTTGTCAACCATTGAAAACCCGGTAGGGAAAGTAGAGCTTGAACATCAATTTAATGAGAGCTACTTTTCAGACAACGACATTTTTTTCGGAGAAAACACAATGAATTTGTTTAGAACAGGAGACGAAAAGTAACCGTTATGACTACTTTCTGCCGGGAAAAAAAGCTATGAGGAGGGCTACTTTCTGTATGCTCTATCTGTGAATTTTTTATTCATACAATTTTCTATTATAAGCACACAAGGATTCCTTGAAGAAAAATTCATTGATGCGCGATTTTCTACTGGTAATTTTGTAATGCTTATTTATTAATTTAAAGTAGAGTGAAAATAGACAAGTAATTCCTTGGCGTACCATTGGCTAAACGTAATTTCTTTTGTGTTGGGAACACATGGATAAAAAATAAATGAAAACTGTTGCTAATAAAAACCTGACAATAATAAGATATGACATTACAAATATTTTTTTTTTAACTTTATCGAGAATAGTCACTTATTTTATGAAGAAATAATTTAAGTGTATACTGTTACTTTAACAATTTTGAGTTTGAAAAACTAAATAACAAATTAATAGGAAAAATGCGACTTATCATTACATTTTTACTTTATTTATTCACAATTAATTTCCACAACAAAATTTCTTTCTGTTAAATGAAATGTTGGTGTTTTTACTCATAATTGTAAAAAAATTTTCAATCGAACTAACAAGTAATGAAGTTAACAGTATAAATGTCGCCATTATTCATATGACTTTGAAATGTTTACGGAATTTTCTTAAAAAGAAATTAATATATGTATTACCAGAAATAGCTTTATTGGTACATTTGAAGCAAGAAATCATTAAAAAATGACCCCATATAAAGATAAAAAAAAATAATGTGTATTATTTTACAATTCTTTGTAAATAAATTGAGCTTCAAGCTTTTTCCACACCTATTTTATTATTTTATATCTGTCCCCTAGTGACTAATGCTCTTTTTAAAATTATTAAAAATCCTAAAATAATCAGAAAAAATTAGACAAATACACTCTAAACACTGTAGACATATTGGAAGCGAATATTTTTATTATAATCAAATTTATCAATGTTTGTCGCTGAAAGCGATAAATTTCTTAGAATAATTTCCACTATAAAACAGTAAAATTATGATTTTAAAAATAAGTAAAAATGAAAATATGAAATTAATACTTTTTATATAGAAAAAAGAAGGGGAATCAACTGTGGAAATAAGCCCCGGGATTATAATTAAAATTCAATACACGACATCACAAAACTAAACACAAACTATTTTTTTTCTCATAGAATGAACATAAAATTAAGAAAAAATATTTTCCTAATTTAAGTTGTGTACTTAAATTGGAAATTTAGGTACACGGTTTGTAATAAAAAGAGGAAACTTATCTACATCGTTATTACTACTCGACCGAACGTTAACCCAAATTTTTTAAAAGGTTAAAATTGTCGAACCCGATGTTTACGTGATTTTTTGGAAAATGTAATTTTAGACCATCCGAAGCTAAGAGTTAATTATAATTCGTTCAAAATTGCTTAGTTTTAAATTGCATTTATCTATTTAATTTTGGCAAATAAATAAGGCAATCGAAAAAAAAACAAAAATATTAAGAATAAAAAGAACTTTTTACATGTGGAATCGTTATTGACCAATAAAGTAATTTAATCTTGATGTTAAAGTGTTGAAAAATCAAAAGTTGGATGTCCTATACCAGAGGTGGCCAACCTGCGGCTCTTTGAAGAATAATTTGTGGCTCTCGATAATTGTACCCAAGTTTCCTTGTCATTTTGTGTTATTATTTCCTTGAAGAATTAAAGGACGAAGAACTTATAAATGACATTAATTTCTTTTGCATTGTTAGATGGTTATCTAGCTACAATGTACTAAATTGATTTGTAGATTTGTTTGATCCAATAACTGCATTTCTAAAAGAAAAGGAAAGAACCTATTCAGAATTAGATGATGACGAGTGGTTACAAGACTTAATGTTTTTGACTGATATCATGGAACATTTGCAAACACTGAATTTACAATTGCAGGGGAAAAATAAAATAATATCTGACCTCTCACAGTGTATATTTAGTTTTCAAACTAAATTACATAAATAAAACATTTTGTCATTTTCCTTGAATTAAAAATATTTGTTCCAATATTAAACAAGAAAAACTCAACGAGTATATAAAAAAGCTAGAAGGAATATTGACGGAATTCCAAAAAAGATTTCAAGACTTGAAATATTTTAAATCGTCTCTTGATTTTTTTCTGAATCCATTTGAAATTAACATGATTCAAGGTGAGTTTTCCATTTCGAATATAACTATGATACAAAAAGTATCTTGAGAATTGGAATTAATAGAGATGCAAGAAGATCAAGATCTAAAATTAAAATATAAGTCGACGCCGATTACTGAATTTTGCTTTGTACCAGAATCGAAGTATCCTGAATTAAAAAAGGCTGCTTGTCGAATTATTTCAATATTCGGAACCACGTACTTATGTAAATCATTTTATTCCACTTTGAAATTCGTGAAATCTAAACACCGATCGGTATTAACTAATCAGCATCTCAAAGAATTACTAAGAAGTGCTGTCACCAATTATTCACCTAATTTTAAAGAATTATCAAGAGAAGCAAAATAAATGTGTTTAATTTTTAATATTTAAATTCAATATGCATATTTTGTACTTTTATGTTTCCAATAAATATAAAATCTGTAAGAGAATTTTTTAACACTTTTTTTGCATACCTTTTAAATGCGTGTTTAATTGCGGCTCGCGAAAAATTTCAAATTTTGAAAAATGGCTCGGATTACCAGGGGGCTTGGCCACCCCTGTCCTATACGATTTAATTAATTAGAATAAGCTAATTTAATTAACTAATTTGTTCAAAAAAATAACAAAAACAAACTAAACAGGAAAGTTCAGAAGATTAATTGAAAATTTAAAACAATTTGGTATTGAATTATTTAAAATTAGGCTTGAATTTTAACTGAAGAAAATATATTTTTTAATTACGATCTTATTTCTAATTTATTTCAACCTGTTAAAATGGAATGAATCCCCAAAAATTGTGAAATATTAAATAGAAACAAGGTAAAGCATAAATATTGCTCTTACATTTCGAGGCTCCATGCATTATAATTTGGACTAATTGGGTATCCGATATAATTTTATTTGATAAGTGTCAGTGAGTTTTTAATACTAAAAGGAACCTTGACCAAATTTGATTTGATTGGATTGTGATCAATAACTTAAAAGGAATTAGCTAAATTGAAATAAATGAATATTTGCAAAAGCAAAACTTCGGTTCACTTTTTGACTACTGCAACATAGTGAATAAATAGAAAACAGAGCATCACAATCGCTCCGATTAATGTATAACATATTTAATTAAATATAATTGAATTTAAATGAATAATGTTAAAGCAGTCACACAATAAATTTTATGCAATTTTTCTGTTTGCAAGATACCTGAATGTAAATATTATATTAAGTTTTTATAGAAATATATATTTTTATCAAATCTAAATTTAAAAAAAAAATCAAATTTTTGAGTTAATGTTAATTTTTCTTAAAAATATTTTGATTCTAGCTTTTTCATTATTTTGAAATTATAAACAAATGGCTTCTTTATATTTATATTTATAAATTATATATTTAAAAGTTGACACGTATAACAGAGGTAAAATTTTTTAGAAAAAAATTGGGTCAAATTTTACCATAAAAATTTTAATAAAAATCTAAAACGTCACAGTCAGCGCCTAATGAGTCATAAAAATTAATGTGTTTGGATTCCCATTTTTATATTTCTATTTTTTATGCATAATATAAAATTAAATCAATTAAGTTATTTATATTAAAATATATATTACTAACTAGTAGTAAATAAAAAAATAATTTTAATTTAATTTAAATATTGTTTACCAGCTAATTGATCTTCTGTGTAAACTCCCTAAAACATAAAACAAAATATAAATATAAAATTAGAATTCATTGTTTAATAAAATTTAAATATACCATTGCTTAAATTTAACACAAATTCTAGAATTATTGGGAAAACTTGGAAAATTTTAGTCCAAAACAAATAATTTGTTGATTTTAGACCGTGATTCAATTTAATTCACAATTGTAAATTTTACTTGTCAAAATTATTGGATGACAGGCAATTTAGAACAGATTTAGTACCTCGTCCCAACTATGTACAAGAAATTATAGATTTTCTGGTAGAAATAATATAATTGTTAATGCAAGGCTGTTTGCAAATCTATATATTTAATTTTTACCTGATAAAAATATTTTAGAAGAGATATAAAAAGTCGATAATTAGCTGTGTCTACATTAGCGAATTGGAAAACAATCTGAGGCGCGGTTACATTCAGAAGTATATTGACTTCAATAATTACATTACAAGTCTTTTCAAAAAATACAATTTGTACCTTTAAATTAATTTTATTGCATTTACGATGCATTATTATTTAAAGTAAGTCAAATTATAATAATAAAATTCTCAGTAATTTCAAGCTCTTTTAAGTCTTTCATAAGAGCTTTTTTTTGTTTTGCAGCAAACACATTTCTTGTAAATATTTGAGCTAGTTTTGCTTAAAGTTCATCACGGATTTTTGATCAAGGATCCTTGATAATCAAGGGTGCCCTTTAGGCTATGTCCAGATTTAGATCTGAGGCACCACTCAGATCGCCTATAATTCTGCTGTCAAAATCGCTAATCTAAACATAGTCGGACATGCGCGACCTTTGGCCATATGTTGATATATAATTATTAAAAATTGTCCGGCTTTTTTTTTGTGTGATTGATATCTAAAAATACTTATTTAAATTAATCAAAAAAATGCTTAATTCTATTAAGGTAAAGTTTATAAGAAAATTAAATCAAACTAAATAAAATGTTTTCTACATAGATTGGTATAATTGGTGGAACGGGTATTGATGATCCAGATATTTTAGAAAATAGACGAGAAATTAATATAAACACTCCCTATGGTTCACCTTCTGATGCGATAATTGAAGGTCAAATTAAAAATGTTTCTTGTTCACTGTTAGCTCGTCACGGGCGACATCATACAATTATGCCGAGTTCCGTGAATTATCGAGCTAATATATGGGCTTTAAAAAATGTTGGATGTACACATATAATTGTTTCAACAGCAACCGGTATTATATTTCATTTATAGGTATGAAAGAAAAGAATTTTTATAAATAAAATTTTAAGGTTCTCTTCAGGAACATATTAGACCTGGAGATATTATTATTCTTGATGATTTTATCGATAGAACAACAAAACGCTCTTTAACATTTTATGATGGGTCACCAGAATCACCAAAAGGAATATGCCATATTCCTATGTATCCATCATTTTGTCCACATACCAGTGAAATATTATATGCGGCCGCTAAAGAATTTGATATAAATTTACCTAATAATACCCATAAAAGTGGTACCGTTGTAACTATTGAAGGACCGAGATTTTCTACAAGAGCAGAAAGTAATTTATATCGAAAATGGGGAGCTGATCTTGTTAATATGACAACGGTACCAGAAGTTATACTTGCAAAAGAACTTGGAATACATTATGGAGCTATTGCTATTGCGACAGATTATGATTGCTGGATTGATGGAAATACAGTATGTGTTGAAGATGTTATGAAAGTATTTAAACAAAATACTGAAAAAGTTAAAAATATTATAATTAAAGCAGTAGAAAAAATTTCGAGAAAAGATTGGACAAAAGAAATTAATTTATTAAAGGTAAACTTTTAAATTAAGTATAATTTTAAATATTTTATGTTTCTCATTTAAGGGCAAAGTTAAAGAAAGTGTTATGCTTTAACAGAATTCAATATATTCCATGTTAAGTTTGGAATTCATTCCATTGTTTTAAACAGAATTTTAGATGACGTCATAATCCCTAGGACAATAATTATCACCTACAATTATTGTATATAATTTTAGCAAAAATAAAAATTAAATTCTTTCTTTCTTTTAAATCTTGAAAAAAATTTTTATGTATATTTTTAAAAATATATGCATATATATATGTTGCAATTATGTTATACTTATAGTAAATTAAATACTTGAATGCTAATAAGTTTTAAAAATATTTTAATAGTGAATGAAAATAAATTCTTTGTTGTGGAATATTCGAAATAGTGCGATCTAATATTTTAAAATGATACTATATTAGTTGAGATCTATCACCAAAATAAATATAGCACTAAAACGCCGACTCTACAGCTGTGGCCGTCTCCTTGAAGTGCTACCAAAGTAAACGATCAGAATTTGTGATTCTGAACATTTTTAATTTTATCATACTTAATACATATATACCTACTTTAAATATTTATCCAATTAAAAAATTTCTTAAGGAAATTTTAAAGTCTTTATTAAATGAAAACAATATTCCATAATCCTCTTGTACTGTTGAGTAACTATTCTTTTTGGCTGGAGTATTTAATTGTTCAGTTTTTTTTACATTGAGGTAAATTTTTAGATTTCTATCAAGATTCATAAATTCATTGGTTGATAGGAACTTGCTCCTATTTTTTAGGTTAGTTTGCTTAATAGCAAGAGAAAAATAAGAAATCGGAAAGACATATAAAATCCAAGTTAAGAAATATTTAGTGAGAACAGTTTGAGATAACAAAAATTCTGATGTTATTCTAAAATTTTTTTTCCACATTTTTATTTTTGTAGTGCATTTTAAATTGTGATTTAAAGATTATACTCAAAAACTAAATAATAAATAGTTTGTTATCATTTTAATGTGTAAAGCAAAGGATATGAAAAAGTAGAACGTATTATTCACACTATTCATATTTAATGAAAATCAGTTTACCGCAATATGATACAATATAAAATGAAAATTTCGAATACATGCGACCTTAACACAAATTCATCTTAAAATTAAAGTTAAGTAAAATTTATTCTTATGGACATTTACGTTCAACTTGTCCTTTACCAGATTCTTCATATTCTTGTGAAGATATCCACATTTGTTGAAAAGTACCAATACTAGCTAAAATTGATCCACCAATCCATGCACCAAAACGTCTTTCAACACTACCACTCGGTGAAATCATTTTATGGCGTACATTTGATGGTGCACGATGTTGTATATCACGATTTAAACGTTCTGGAAAACCTTGTAATAAAGTATTTCCGCCTATAAAATTAAAAAAAAAAATTATATTTTTCATATTTAAATAAAAATTATTAAAAATTTACCTGTAACAACAACCGAACCAAAAAGTGATATTCTTACATCAGCATCACACATTCCAACACTTGTTGATGCTAATTGGCCTGCTCCAAGCATTGTATGATCAAATAAACTTTCAGCTAATTTAAATCTTTCAGAACCAAATTCCTGATGATAACCATTAGGAAATTCATAATGTACAGATGGTATTTGTAATGCTGATCTCTCATCATATGGTTGTTCAAGTACTTGTAAAACTGATATTTGAAAGTCTTGTAAAAGACTTTTTAACATATACTGTTGCCAAGATGTTGTTAAATTTTCTGGTAATTTACGTAAAGTAAAACGTGGATTATCTCTTTCTTTAACAAAATCTTTTGAAGCAACATTATATGCCGGTGTTAAATTAATACCTTGTCCTTCAAGATATTGTCGACATTGTAATGAAAGATAATCACCACCTAATGGTGATTTAACAATAGCCTGTTGTAAAACATAACCTTCATGTACTGGTATTGCAGATGTATGTGTTGCACCGCTATCAACTACTAAAGCAGTTGCACGACCGCTAGCAAAAGCAGCAAGTACTGCATTTTTAACTAAAAAAAAAGCTGGAACACTATATTTTTCAAACATAAGTTCTGTTAATTTTTCTCTATTATTTCTTATATTCCAGCTAGCTTCTGTAAATAATACTGGATGATATTCACATTCTGATTGTACTACTTTTGCATATGTATAGTCAATAACTTTTTCAAATAGATCCCAATTATCAATCATTCCATCTTTCATATATGTTTGTACTTCCATATATGGTCTGGGAACACTAATATAAGTTGTATCAACATAATATTTTCTTCCTGATGCTATAGGTAAAAATAAACAAAAAAAAACCACAAAATAATTTTTAGATGAAGTAAATGCATGTATAAAGAAATTTTTTTACCTGGTGTTATATTATTATCAGTTTTAGTTTCTATATCAGTTGATGTTTCGGGTTCTTCTGGTCCGACTCCAACTACTGACGGAATATCAGCCTTTGGTGTATCTTCTTGAGCGTAGCCAACACGAAGAGAATGATGACCAGGATCAAATACTAATGCACCAATTTCATCTCCTCCATACAATACACCACCAGAACTCATTTAATCAGGTTGTAATTAATTTTATAATAAAACTTTTGAATTATTTGACAGCCGGATAAATGTTTGTTAAAGGTTAAATATGAATGAAGTTAACAGCATTTCCCTTTGCATTTCAAACTTGAATTTAGGGTGTATTTCATAAATCTAGCAAGTTGCTGAAATTTGCACATTTTATTACAATACCCAAAAGAAATGTTTGTATGGAAAAATGTGTAATACACGTGTCTATTTTTTTCGGGTATTGTAATAATGTGTATAATCCTCAATGGAGAATGGGTATTAAAAAGGGAAAAATTTGTTAACACAAAATATCTGACCTTTTTTCATTAAGTTTACTCTCACTCTCATATCTTTCTCCCCTAACTTATATTCTTGCTAAATTTTAGCAACTTGCCAGATTTGTGACACATACCGTAAATATTGTAAAAGAAGTAATTTAAAACTTTTATTTATTTGATGTAATAAAAAGCCGTGACTTCGAGTGACTAGAAAATACAGTTCAAACTTTAATTGAAACTTATATATATGAGCTCCCTGCACTATTGTTTTCAAATAGAACTATCTTCATTCCCATCGCTGACTATTTTGACGATTGAGAACTGTAGTAAGTTTATTTTGTATTTAAAAAAATAAATGTAAATAAATAATAATATTTGAAAATAGTTAAATAAATAGAAATCTATGTTTAATTGGTGTATACAAAATTATTATCTATTTGTTTTAAGTTGTAAATCTTTATATATGGCTTCTGTTTGTTAGTTAACGCTTTCTATAAATGCAATCTAAATTAATTAATAGTTATTAAAATATTAAAATGTCTGCTAAAACTACAAATCAGAGGATACATTTAACTAGTATTCAATATATATATATATATATCTCAGGTAATTTTTTTCTATTATTTCATTAGCACTGAAGTTAAATATTTCCTTGAATATTTTTAGTATGGGAAAAAGAGTTAATTTATCATTTTAGAATTATATAATTATTAATAGGACGAAATTTACAAATCTAAACTTTTTAAATGTATTTTTTTCAAGCTGAGGAGTCGGTCTGCATAAGTTAAAGGAATAAATAGTCAGGTTTGGTAGAAAAGACGAGAAGAAAAAGAAAATAGCTCTCAGTTTCAACTACGCTTTCGCCATTTGAGAAAAATTTTCTTTTCCGAAAGTATTTCTCAAGGCAATTGATGGATAGAATACGGCGACAAAAAAGAAGCTATAATGGTTACTTTTTGAATGCTGAATTTATGAATTAATGAAGGAAAAACTCGCTGATGAGTAATTTTCGTACAGGGATTAACCGGTATAATCTAAATATTAAAATACATTACCTTTAATATTTAAAAAATCGATTTTAAAATTAAATAAGGCATAAATAATAACAATTTAAATTTTTAGAACGCCTAATATGATATGTCTTTAAATAATTATGTAATTTTAAGGAATGTTTGCTAAATTAAAGAATTTAATTCTCTTTAACAAAAAAACTAAATCAAAATAAAATTAAATGATAAACACCTCTAAATAAGTTCTTACTAAAAATAAAAAATTTTAACAGAAATAATTTATTTAATAAAACAATGAACAATTAAATTTTAATTATTATTGTAAATTATCGAGATATATATAAATTACATAAACTGCAAGTAATAATACTGTTTGAACCGTTAACTGAAAAAAAAAAATCATATTTTATAAATAACTTTTAAATATTTATTCAAATTTATGCTTACAATTGTAAATGTTTTCAAATCCAAATCAAATATCCAGCAAAATTTTAATGGTTCATCTAACCTCATAGTTCTGTACAATGCTTTTACGATTTCAATATTATCAATTTGTTTGCTTTCAATAATCATTTCCAACAATTCAAATTTCTATAATTTTATTAGTTTTATAATATTTCAATTATAATAATATAAGTATAATTCTTACCTCTAATGAATAATAATAATGCATTACAAATAAATTAAAATAATCAATAAAAATTGAAATTAAAAATGATAAATTTGTAACTAATAAAATATTTCCCCAATCATCAAAAATAATTAATTTCCAACTAAGTTCGTAATTAGTTATTGAATAAACGACAGTAACTAAAACTAATGAATTTTGTAAAACTAAACAAAATAATTGTATCTGAAAGATATCACTTACTTTTTTACATAAATTTATAATTTTTTTAAAATTTCGAATCAAAATTTCTATTTCATTTATTATTGTTTCTTTATTCATTTCAATTGTATTAGATTTATTTTCAATAATTAGATTTTTAGCATCTAATTTAAGTCTTTTGATTTTCGATTTAGCTAATAACATCAGGATACAATAATATTTAAGTACACATGATAAACTTAAATGAGGAGTATAAATAGCTGATGTTATCATTATATCAATTAATTGAATCATTGGTATATCCCATTTAATAAAATCATAGATTCCAGTACAAATATTAATTAGAAAACTTGCAAATAAAAAATAATATATTATTAATTCAGACCATGTAAATGAATCCTTTGGTGAAGAAAATGTTTGTAAAATTTTTGTTGATATTTTTGCTATTCGAAAATTTGTAAATATATTACAACAAGTATTAATAAAACCAAATATTAGATGACATTTTATACATTCACTTAGAAATGGTGAAATTTCTTTAAGTAAATCTAATATTAAGACATCTTGAAAATGTTGATAAAAACAACTTATATACCATGCTATATAAATTAAATATGGTATAACACTAAAATGGGATAAAATGAATTCCTTTCTTTTACTATATAACCAAAAATATTGATATCCACAACAAATAAAAAAAATATTAACAACACGTAATGTACGTTCGGTATGCATTTTAATGATTTACTGTATTATAAATAAAAATTGATGTTACAGCATCCATAAAAATGATCATAATCTTTTAGTAAATTGTCCATGATCTTGACTTCGATATAATTATAAACAAAATAAAACAGTATTAACATTTATCATTTAAATAGATGACCTTAGGATTAGAGATATTATGACATAATGTTAAAACAGTTAATTTGAAGAAAATTACGATTCATTTTAAACATATTTCACCTTGTTTAAATATAACCTAAAATTTGTTTATTATTTTCTATAAATTAATGGTTGATTTTTAATGATTTTAATGTTAATAATATTAATTTGATATCCTTTAAAATGCATGATATGCTAATTATATTTTTAACAAAATTTATTTTACTTTTATAGGCATTCGATTTTGAAAAAATTCCAAATACAAGATATCCAGATATATTAAAAATAAATAATATAAAAAAAACTTTGTGCGGGCTATAGACTATGTATAAGGACATTTTTCTAAATTTCATATATCTAGAGTATAAATAAGCGTCTATAGCATATTCTGGGCCCGAATTTTACGGTCCATTTAAATAATATAAAATTAACATTATTGCACATTTAAGGAAATGTGCCAAAGACTTTGTCTTTCTGTCTATAGTAGGCTTTATTTATAAAGCATCATGAATGTTCTTGAGTTTGCTGTAGACTAGACATGGTGGATACGGTGACGGATATTGTCCTGCACATGCTATACCTTTCTTTGGTGTAAACAATCGTTTAGTGTTATTCGAGTAAATATTCTCATTAGTGTAGTATACACGAATACCAAGCGGGCCAAAGTCTTTACCAGTTCTTTAAATAGCCTGTTGGCTGTTTGACACGCCTGTTGGTAGACTATACTAGTCGTTTGGGATGGTTCACTGTTAAAAGCCGCGGCAATGCCTGAAGATATGCTGGGCAAAATATCAAACACTTTGATCTTATAGTAATAATACCCATTCCCCATTGAGGACTATACCCTGTACTACAATTTGTATGGCAAATCGTGTATTTGGCATGTTGATCGCCTTTGTAAACTTGTATAAGGAGAAATTTGGGTATATATTGTGAATTTACAGCTTGTCAAACATAATAAAATTAAAAATTATTTATTGTGTCATCAATTATGTTTATTTAATTGTTGTTTTCATCTTTTTGAACATTCATAAAACACTTATTTTAAAACTTATATGACAAATGGTACCCGATGGTATTAGAGATCCTTGAGCGATTGAGTATACATCATTATGAACCTTTTAATTTTCTATCTTTTGCAAGCATAGTAAATATCGGACATTGTATATTTATTAACTTGTAATTTAATATAATTTGTTAAACAACATGTCAATTTTTCTCTTCAAAGCCAGCTTTGTATACATTACGTAAAAGTCATAATTAAATGCTAGCATTTCGAAAATCTTAATAGGACTTAACAACACTAATTTCCACTCTAAATAATGTAAATTACTGAACAACAATTTCTTCAAAATTCAATCACTCAAACTTTGTTAACTTCTTAATTCAATTGACCTAATCCAACTCTTAAAATTAAATTTTATATTTATTTTATTTGGGCCGATCCCGGTGGTACTGCAATACCGGGCCAACCCGCGACAGAGGTGAAGCAAGCTCCTAGCACTCCGTCTATTTCCAAAAATCAGTTTAACATTTGTTGTCCCCCAATGGGGGATCTATCAGATGTTAAGCTGATAAGAACAGATACTACACTTTGATCTTAGCCATAAGGCCGAGAAGCGATAAACTTTCTAGTTTTTTTTAAGTTCTTATAACAATTACTCGCTATAGGATATGTGAATTATATTTAAGCGTAAAAACTCCTTTGCTCTTTTCTTACAAACACTTTGACAGATATCATATATGTACATGCATTTGGCTTACTTAAGTGTATTGTATTTAAAACTTCACGTTTGAGTTTTCTAGAAATGCCAATAATTCCTTTTAATGATTTTTAGATGATAAAATAATCATAGGATAAATTAAGTTGGCTTCTAAAATTGAAATTAAGTGATTTGGATACGACATTATATAGTGAACTTGTACTTGGAAGTATAATATATGTATAAGAAGTAGTCTTATTAGTATTAGTAATGATTTTTGCTTAGGAAATATCAAGTTGGTAATATGATTCACTGCTTGTAGGCAAAAACTGTGTATAAATGGATAAAGAAAAGTAATGAAATCATACTTACCTGGCGCAGGGGTTACCGTGATCAACAAGGCGGTTCCCCCGGAGCGAGGCTTGGTCATTGCACTTCGACTGAGTTGACCTCCGCGATTGCCCCTAATGTGGGCAACTCGTGCGTGCAATTTTTGGTAGCCGGGAATGGCGTTCGCGCCGTCCCGACATAAAATAAAAAATAAATAGTAAATTAAGATTTTAATATTAATTCTTACTGCATCAACATGTGTTTCTTATATGTTTAATGCATAATATTTTGCTAAATGATTTCTTAAAACCGTTTTAGTTGTTTTTATAAGCTTGGAGGAATTTGCAAGTATTATTACGGCTGGTTATTTGAGGTAATTTTTACTTTTCTTATGACGTCAAGATAGGCTAAAAAAAGTTTATATTTGAAAGTTTTAATCAAATGTAGTTCTTTTTTTTTGTCTTTATCCAATAGAGTTGGCTAAATTAATTGAACTATTTTTAAATAATGATAATAATTCGGGTGCTACTAAATATGATATAAACAATGCCTTCGCGCCGTCTTGACGTGAATAGTTTTTAATTTTTTAATTCTTTTTGATGTTTTTATGTTTTATGAAAAAATACACCGTGAAATGACTTCGTAAGACAGTGTTGCAAGTATTACTGATTATTATTTAAAGTCTTTTTAATTTAATTATAGCATAAGAATGGGTTAAAAAAGTTCATAATTTGAAAGATTTATTTATATGTAATTTTCTTCTTTGTAATTATTAAAAACTTTGCTATTACTATAGTTGAAAATTAGAACTATTATTATCGATTGTTTTACCGAGTTTACGAAAAGTGTTTGTTTGGGAGTTTTTTCTAAAATAAAACAAAGAAATATATTATTTACTTTTTATATATTTGTTTCAATTTACTTAACTATTCTTCTTTTGTTTCATAGTTTTAAAGAAATCTTTAATCCCTAAATCACGGGAAAACTATTTGATTTTCTTCAATTTAAACCCTGGAACTTTTTTAACAAAGTAAAGCGCCATATTCTTTTTTACATAAAACTTACGGAGCAGACGTTTAAGTAAATCGTTGAACCTTTGATTTAAACAATATCCTTAAATTACATATTATAATTTTTGAGAAAAATTGTTTTTACAATATTTCTGGCATCCTCTAAAATAAGGAGAAAAATATTATTTCGAATGACTTAGAATTAGAATTGTTATTGTTAAAATATCAGACTTAATTAATTTTAATTGCCAAAATTATTATTTTATTTTATATTGTTAAGAAAGCAAATTTGATTGCGATCTATTTCAAAAATAAAATTGAAATAATATACAGAATAAAAAATAAGGTTTAGAAGTCTTTAAAAAATATCTAATGCAAATAAAAAAATCCTTCAAAGAAATATTTAAAACAAACATCAAATTTAAATAAGTCAAATATTATCTTAGAGATAATTTTTTTTTAGTAAATCATTTTGGTGTCCTATATTTTTATAATAAAATTGTTGTTTGGGTTGTTAAATCCACTGCCTTCTCTTTACCACGCGACTCTCAAGATCAGTGACTAATTTTTATTTTGTCAGTCTTGAATATCGCTAGACGCTTATAGTACATGTCTGAGGTTTTTTTTGTTTCTTTTTAAATTAAAATTAATTAAATTAGTTGATAGTATTTTTTTATTTTTATTTTTTGTAAGTATATTGTAATTCACTCAACTTAAAATTTTTTTGTAGAAAAAATATTTAAGCAATTTATAGTTGTTACCAAAAACAAAATCTTAAAATGTAAAAAGAGTTTAGTGAAAGTTTTGTGTTGAAGATTAGGGAAATATTAATTTAAATAAAATAACAACAAAATATATTAACTAGAGCTTTATATAAAAATAGTAAAGTTAAACTTTATCAATTTTTTTTGAAGTATTTTTGATTAGTAAACAATTTTTTTAATAAAATTTTATAAAATCATTCAAAGCTTATACATTATTCAAACTAATCGTAAATTTCGTATTAGGCAAATTTATGATAATATTATTATCGCCGCTTAAGATTTTTTTCTCTTAGTGCTAATAATACTGAAAATATTTCAACATGTGATTATCATATTATTTTTTGAAGAAAATATATTTTTTAAAAATATTTAATTACAATTTTAGGTGATAACATTTTGCAAATAACGTAGTTATATTTTCTACAAATGGACAATTTAAAAGCTATTTGGAATAATTTTGGAAAAATAAAAACTACTCAAACAGAGCCCATAATTCAAGTAAAAGAAAATGTTGATGATAAAATTGGTCGAACTAGGATGGATAGTGAAACGAGTATAACATCAAATGATTCTAGAAAATTGGATAATACAGACGAATCAGATTCCAGGAGAAGAGATCAGTATTTATATATATTGTAAGAGATTTTTAAATTTGCAAATTAATTTTTTTTAATTTTTTAGGTAAAAAGAATTTTCCCTAAGACAATCGTAAATTTAATAAAATAATTAAAGTCGAAAATCATTTTATAATATCTACAATTTTATGCTAAATATCTAAATGCTTAATTAACACTATTATTTGTTAACGTTTAATTAATATAATGCAACGCGAAAAATAATGAATTTCTTGCAATGTGAGAGATGTATTGATATAGAAAATTTATTTTGTGATCTCTTTCCAAAGCTAAAAATTAATAAATCTAACATCCGTTTTTCTTTCGGGAATAGTAGTTAAATATAAGGTGGCGGACTTAATTGCAGTAGAGACTTGCTAGACTATTATTATCCGATAAAATTTAATAAATAGTCATTAGAAGTTAGTCGAAGGTTATTAAAAATTAGATTCATTTGTACAGAAATAAATATTTCGTAATTTTTGGCGACTTATCGAATTTACCTGAATAAATTGGTATAAGGAAGTTCCTTATATTAAGCATTATTCCAATACAGTAACTGTTTTAAAAATACATAACAAGTTCGTCGGATGAGAACTCCAAACCGCTCGTTCCATATCTATTCCCTTCACATTGCGGATTTGTTTTGATCTTGTTTTATTTTTTCGTGAATCTCATTTTCGTGAATGTCATCATCGTCACTTGGCTCTCATAATTATTGCTTTGATACAAAAACTCCCATATATCGTCGGTATAAATTTCGTAATTATTATCTTTTTCAAAATGGCTAATTATATCAATCGTATTTAAACAATACCTGATCCCTAGCACAAATCTAATAAATGCATTCTTTAATATGACCTGAAATCCAGTGGCAGGTTATGAAAAAGTAAAACTCCGTTCCCCGTATACAATTTGTTAATAAATAATTTGAAAAAATGAAGAATAAAATGAGTTCAAAGTGAATTTATTTTATTAAATATTACAATAGTTTTTACATAATTCTACTTAGCAGAACTTTCTGACTTTAATTTTTTTTATTAAGTCAGAAAAATTAATGTTTTCTGCAACTTTGTTTTCGAAATAAAATATGTATTGACGTTTTTTGTCTTAGGCGCTCTATTTAATAGCTTAAAAATGTTCTCTAACTCTGCCACTGGCCTAACCACTTTCCACAACTCAGCAGCTTTGTTTTTATCTTATGACAGAAAATACAACTTGCTATTTTTGATTTCCCAGTTTTATATCTACAAGAATGGGCTATAAATGCCATGTTAATATTCTGAAATAAACTGTCCAATTATCCTACCTTTTTAGTATTGTCAAATTTGTACTTAAATAATGACTTTAGCTTTGTTGAGCCAATACAGCTCATTCATAATTATAAGTTGGGGTTTTTGTATCAATTATTTAATCAATGCTTAAAAATATATAAAAAGATGGGAACACACTATCATGTACTATTTTGAAGTCTGTTTGAGACTATTATATAGAACGATCTGTAGAAAATTATTGGAGACTAATGCACCAACTCTATTACTTTAGTCATAAAATTACATGCTGTTAAGTTCATTTAGTGAAGCTTGAGTCTGAATAAAAGGTTTCACGACAATTATTACGATACCTAGAACCCGATACTTGGTTTATAATTTAACAGATTTTGCTTTTTGTAAATTTTTAAGATGCTACTTTGCCACCTACCTGTAGAACTAATTCCTATTCCTGCGCGCTTTATGAACACAGAATCATCAGATCCTTTAAAATTATCGGTTTCGATATTGTTACATAAATAAGGGATAGATAAAATTATACATTTCATAAACTTACGTGAACCAGGGCAAAAATATCATCATCGTAAAAAATGAATTAGTATCTACCAGGATAACCAAATAATAGAATTTGTATAGTAAAAAATAGATATTTGTTTATTTTATTTTCCCTAGATATATTTTATGATAAAGAAATCCAACAAACAGAAATATATTTTATAAAAATAATTCATGCATTCATGATTTATTTCCCAATTAAATTCTATGATATAAAAATGAACAAACATTGAACCTTGAATTTGTTAAATATCTCTAATTGGTGTTAGATATTTACCTTATTGTTTTTTTTTATTTTCTTTTCTTAAGTATAAAATGAAATGCCATGAAACAAAGTAAATATGACTTACTTTGTTCAATGCAAAACTTGTTTATATATATATATATATATATATTAAGAGGAAACCAAATTACCTTGAAAAAAAAGTTGTCAATATTAACAGTGAAAATGTTGTTAAACATCTACTATAATTACTACTGGTTCCTCAGTATCAAATTAGATATCTTGCGAGTTGGTTTATTAAAGTAATTTAAAATTAACCCTCAACTCTAACAGAAAAACTGATTTTGTTTTTCTTTATCTTTTTTAATATTACTGTAAATTATTATAAACTTTTAATATTAATTCTTTTTTGTTTTTAGATGGCGTTCATAATTCTCTGGTAACAAAATATCTATAGGGAAATGGTTACGTGATATTAATTATAGTTGATTAATAGTAATTAGGAAGTAATTATAGTTAAATAAAATTCATTCATTTCAAATGCAAAGATTATCAGAAGGAGAAATTTTAAATAATCAAGCAGAAATTTTTATTATTTGGATATTTTTATTAATTTTATTTTGTCCAACATTAGTAATAATTGCTGTATATCTTCCTCAATTACCTATATTTTTTTTACGATGGAGTCAAATTAGATTTTAATTTAATTAAAAAGTGTATGTTATTATATTAAATCTATGATTAAATCATTTATTTTAAATTTTATGATACAAAGTTGTTTTTTTTTTAAAAGTAAGGCAAATTAGTTTTTCGTAAAAAAGAAAATTTATATTTGTAAATGTGTTTTTGTTTGCTTGTCAAGTTTTTGTGTTTTTAATCAAAATTAACTAATATAATATTCGGTTTATAATTAAACCGAATACGTAGAATTAATATAAAAAATGTAATAGACCCTTTATTTAATCATTATAAAATTTTATAAGATTCAAAACTAAAAAATCATAAAATTTGTGTCTTTCTCTAATATTAAATAATTTTTTTTACGGAAATCTAAATTTACTGACTTTGTTTGCTTATAATTTATTTAAAGATTTATAAAAATTTATATTGTGTATTTTATGTGCTATATATAATCGCGTTATAAATAGAAATTGACGCTATTAATTGTAAAAACTGACATACATAAAGGCGGAAATGGAATGCAACCCAATAATAATTGGACTGAGGCGAAAAAAATAAATTCACATATAAAATGCTTTTTATTCCATTGACCTGTACTTGCTATGGTATATAAAAATTTTATTTATATCTCGGATGTTTTTTAAATTAAATTTCCGTATTTTTTATCTTGTTTAAATGTGTTTTTTTGTTTAGTATAATTTTACTCATACATATTTTCTATAATGGACACGAATAAATTTTATATATAAAAATTCACTTACTATGTGCTAATATTAGCCATTTTAATTAAATATTTGATTAACAGAGTTGGTAAAATAAATCAAACAGCTAGAATATTACTTTTGAAGTTAGGAAAACCTCTAGAAAAATTCAATTTAATCAAAACAAGACACATTAAAAGAAAAAGTAAACAAGCAATGCAATAATATTAAAAAATTAAAGGATAATTGTGGACAACGTTCTGGTACTTTTATTCTACGTATTGTTTGTTTCATATTTAGTAGCATCCGGATTAAATCATTATTTAAAAAATCACAAATATTTTCTTGTCTGAGATGAATAAGACATTATCTTGTCTCAAATGAAATTAAAATAGTTCAATTAATTTAGAAAACTCTATTGAAATAAAACTTTCCAAATATTACAAACTCTTTTGCCTATCTTGACGTCATAAGTAAATTAAAAATTACTTCAAATAACCAACCGTAATAACACTTGCAAATTCCTCAAAACTTATAGAAACAACTAATACGGTCTTAAGAAATCATTTAGCAAAATATTATGCATTAAACGTGTAAGAAACACATGTTGATGCAGTAAGAATTATTATTAAAATCTTAATTTATTATTTATTTTTTATATTATGTCGGGACGGCGCGAACGCCATTCCCGGCTACCAAAAATTGCACGCACGAGTTGCCCACATTAGGGGCAATCGCGGAGGTCAACTCAGTCGAAGTGCAATGACCAAGCCTCGCTCCGGGGGAACCGCCTTGTTGATCACGGTAACCCCTGCGCCAGGTAAGTATGATTTCATTACGTTTCTTTATCCATTTATACACAGTTTTTGCCTACAAGCAGTGAATCATATTACCAACTTGATATTTCCTAAGCAAAAATCATTACTAATACTAATAAGACTACTTCTTATACATATATTATACTTCCAAGTACAAGTTCACTATATAATGTCGTATCCAAATCACTTAATTTCAATTTTAGAAGCCAACTTAATTTATCCTATGGTTATTTTATCATATAAAAATCATTAAAAAGAATTATTGGCATTTTTGAATTAAGAAAACTCAAACGTGAAGTTTTAAATACAATACACTTAAGTAAGCCAAATGCATGTACTTATATGATATCTGTCAAAGTGTTTGTAAGAAAAAAGCAAAGGAGTTTTTACGCTTAAATATAATTCACATATTCTATAGCGAGTAATTGTTATAAGAACTTAAAAAAAACTAGAAAGTTTATCGCTTCTCGGCCTTATGGCTAAGATCAAAGTGTAGTATCTGTTCTTATCAGCTTAACATCTGATAGATCCCCCATTGGGGGACAACAAATGTTAAACTGATTTTTGGAAATAGACGGAGTGCTAGGAGCTTGCTTCACCTCTGTCGCGGGTTGGCCCGGTATTGCAGTACCACCGGGATCGGCCCAAATAAAATAAATATAAAATTTAATTTTAAGAGTTGGATTAGGTCAATTGAATTAAGAAATTGTCGAAGTTTGGGTAATTGGATTTTGAAGAAAATATTGTTGATAGTTCGTTTCGTGGGTTACATGCATTTGAATGGGATTTTAGTATTGTTATAAGTCTTAAGATTTTATAATTTTGACTTTTGTGTATTGTATACAAAGCTGGCTTTGAAGAGAAAAATTGACATGTTGCTTAACAAATTATATTAAATTACAAATTAATAAATATACAATGGCCGAACAAAATAAATTTAATTTTATGACAAACACGATATTTACAAGGCTTGCAAAAGATAGAAAATTGAAAGCTGCATACGATGCATACTCATTCGCTCAAGGATCTCTAATACCATCGGGTACCATTCGTCATATATCGCCAATACCTAAACTCTTTGATTTTTGTATACGAAAAATTGCTGAAATCTATAAATCAGGCCCATTTTCTGAGTCCCTAACGCCTACAGTTCAGGATTATTTAGGGGAACTGTTAAATGATAATTTACCATTAGAAAAAACCATATCATTAGAGAGTGATAATTATTGGCGTAGAATATTTTTCTTAAAAAATCAAGATATATCGCAATATTTTTCACATATAACAGATCCTAATATTAATGGCTCATGGAAATATTCAGCAGTTGAACAACAATTTCGTTCAATCATTGAAACAACTAGCTATGAAAAATGGAATGAGGAATTCATGGATAGTTTAGCGAAAGCAGCCCAGCCATATATAAAGAAATTACAAATAACAAAAATGATGCCAATACCATTACATAGTATGGCTCGAGATCAAACTTTAGCAAAATTCAAAATTTATAATTATCCATTGGAGAATTGTCATCATGGAAATTTAGATTTTTTACGTTATTTAACAAATTTAACAATGATTAATTTAGAATTTGGTCCACATGATTGTGGTACATCATATGATGGCAGACTTTTTAATTTTTCATATGCAGATATTGAAGGTCTTTCAAGGTTTTATATTTTTTTATTTTATTATTGTTTTATATATTTAATTATTTTTCAGAGGCTTAGCTAAATTAAAAGCATTAACAAGTTTTACTATTCGTCGAAGTTTGTTAGATAAACAAAAACTTGATATTATTTTTAGAAATTTGGAACTACATAAAATTGTTTCACTTGAATTATCCTATTGTCAATTAAAAGATGATACTGCTAAATCAATTTGTAAATTTTTAATGAATACACCAACTCTTAGGAAATTAGATTTAAAGGGTAATGAATTAGCAGTTGAAGCAATGAGAGAATTTGGACGTGCATTTGCATCTTGGAAAGGACTTCTAGAATTTTTATGTATGATTATTATGTTTTTTTATATGCTTTTATTTAACTTGCTTTGTTTTTTTGTTTTTTTGTTCTATTCAAACACATTTTGGCACGTAAAGATTAGAATTTTTCTAAGGGTATTTATTAGTCAAGATATTAAAATAAAAATCTACTTTTGTTCCGTTAAAATATTTGGTTAAAAAGCACAAAATAAATTTCTATAGCTTTTTAATTTTTTATATACTATAAACTTGGTTGTCTGGACATATTGGAAAAATATAGATTTGTTTGATAGACATAATTGATTAAAGGTTTATAAAAACTAATTTGGTTTAGATGTGTAGCAGTGAGCAAATCAATCTTTTTCAACGTTTCACCTTCGCTTCGCTTCGATTCGCTTGGTAAATTATCACTAGTTTACACGAAAAATGTACCTTAAAAATAAAGTGCTTTTTAGACTAATTTGGGGTCACTGAATTCGAAAATGAAAACCATTTTTTTTTTGAAAGAACGGTTTTTGATATTTTGCCGAAAAACCTGTTTTTTGGCTCGTCTTTTCATTATTGGCTCGTATCTTAAAAACCTAATATTAAACCCACACAAATTTCTTATTATTAAATTGGCAACTTTTCATTTTTTTAAACAAAATATTATTTGTGGAAATCAAATAAAAGTTGGCGGAGTTACAGGTGATCAAAGTTGAAAAAAAGGTGTTTTTTTCACCTTTTTTCAAAATTACCCATTTTCATTTCCTTTTTTTGGCCTCAAAAAACCTCATTACCAAAAGTTTTAAAATTCTTAGTAAAAGATAAATTTGTAACAAAAATTTTAAAGGTAAAATCTTTAAGGTCGTAAGAAAATTAGAAAAGTTATAGATCCTTAAAGGAGGACGTGATTTTTTCATTTTTCAGGTTTGCTACGGACGTGTAGATACACTACTCGGCAAAAAAAATTAAACTCAACAAAAAGATGTTTTTTAGGGTAATTTTGGGTCGTTGAGTCCGAAAATAACAATTATTTCTACATCCTAAAAAGCGTTTTTGAGATATTCTTAAAATACGTGTTTCTTGAGTGTATTTTCTTTATTGATCTATATCTCCAGAAATAATTTTTTGATTGATTAAGAATGGTTCTTTTTAAAAAGCTATCATGCTTTTCTGTAGTTTGATATACAAAAAATACAAATCAATTTATATTTGACGAAGTTACAAGTGACTAAATTTCAAAAAAAGTGATTTTTTCACCTTTTCTCAGAATCACAGATTTTCATTTACTTTCTTTTGCCTCAAAAAATCTCATTACTAAAATTTTTTAAATATTTATAGAAGATAAACTTATTAAAAACATTTTAAGCTAAAAATTATCAAAATTGAAAGGAAAATAAAAAAGTTACAGATCATTGAGTGAAGACGTTCATTTTTCATTTTTTAGGTCTGCTGCGGACGTTTAAATAATGTTTGGTACTAGATAAATGAAATTTATTCAATTGCACTTAGTTCTTATAAATTAAATTAAAATGATATTAAGAACATTAAGGAGTATATATTTTCTAATTATACCCGACATCTAATAAATTTAAAGTACCTTAATCCTTACTAAATAGATTCTTAGAAATATCAAATAATTACCAAGTGAAAAAATTAAAAGAACACACCTAACTGCAAATACATCATGCAAGGAAACATGCTGGAACATTGTAAAAATTTAAAATTAACCCTGAAATTCACTTATTTTTTATGAAAAACAATTTAATTTGTTTTGTTAATATGACCTGCCTCTATTTTGGTAGGCGTAAACCTCAATCCTAAATGCATTTCTAGCTAAATTTTTTGGAATTTACACCAAAATTTTCCACTTTTACTTGTACGTATTAAAAAAAATAAAATAATTTTTTAACATTTTAATTATAATTTTAAAGAATAAATAATTTTTTAACATTTTAATTATAATTTTAAAGAACTAATTGCAATGGAATAAATTTCATTTAACTAATACCAAACATTATATAAACGTCCGTAGCAGACCTGAAAAATGAAAAATGAACGTCTTCGCTCAATGATCTGTAACTTTTTTACTTTTCTTGCAATTTTAATGATTTTTAGCTTAAACTGTTTGTGTTAAGTTTATCTTTTACAAAAAATTTTAAAACTTTTAAAAATGAGGTTTTTTGAGGCAAAAAAAGCAAATGAAATTGTGTAATTTTGAAAAAGGTGAAAAAAATCACTTTTTTTAAAATTTGATCTCCTGTAACTTCGTTAAATATTAATTGATTTCAATTTTTTATATATTAAATAAAAGAAAAACATGATAAAATTTCGAAACAAGTCACTTATAATCAATCACAAAATTATTTCTGGAGATATAGACCAATAAAGAAAATACACCCAAAAAACACGTATTTAAGAATATCTCAAAAACGCTTCTTAAGATGTAAAAATAATTGTTATTTTCGGACTCAACGACCCAAAATTACCCTAAAAAACATCTTTTTATTGAGTTTAATTTTTTTTTGCGAGTAGTGTATCTATACGTCCGTAGCAGACCTGAAAATAAAAAAAATCATGTCCCCACTTAATGCTCCATAACTTTTTTAATTTTCTTACGACCTTAAAGATTTTACCTTTATAATTTTTGTTATAAATTTATCTTTTCTAAAAAATTTTTTAACTTTAAGTAATGAAGTTTTTTGAGGCGAAAAAAAGGAAATGAAAATGGGTGATTTTGAAAAAAGGTGAAAAAAACACCTTTTTTTCAACTTCGATTACCTTTAACTCCGACAATTTCTATTTGATTTGCACAAATAATGTTTTGTTTAAAAGAATGAAAAATTACCGATTTATTAATAAAAAATTTGTGTGGGTTTAGTAAAAAGTTTTTAAGATACGAGCCAATAATGAAAAAACGAGCCAAAAAACAGGTTTTTCGGCAAAATATCAAAAACCGTTCTTTCAAGAAAAAAATGGTTTTCATTTTCGAATTTAGCGACCCCAAATTAGTCTAAAAAGAGCTTTATTTTTAAGGTACACGAAAATGACCCGAAATTTGTCGACTAGTGTTGCAAGGTGAATATGTATCGGTCAACCCCATGTGAACCAAATTAATAACAATCAAAACAGATTGATAATGCAGGAACCCATATACGATTTTCTTGATCCAACTCTTGTCAGGCAATTGAGATATTCCCCATTTTCAAGCCTTTTTCATAATTATTATTGTTATTTTTGGCCAAAATGAATAAAATTTTTTTATATAATTGACTTTTTAAATCAAATATCATCAACTTTTATATTGCTTTAAGGATTTTTTTGATCAAATTCTTTATTATTTTGTTAAAGGTATTTCAAGGAATCCAATAACTGACTTAGGTTTAGTTATTCTACTAAATGAATTGGATTTAAGGAAACAAGTCTCACATTTGAATTGTATTGGTATCGAAATCACAGAACAAGGTTCTGCTTCATTAATTAATTTCATATCAGAGCATACACCAATTAAGGAAATATATATAACAGCAATTCCTATTGGTCCTATACTTGGTATAGATTTAATTGAAGTTTTACAAGGAACATATGGACTTGAGAAACTTGAATGCCAAGCTTGTGGTTTAACTGTGGAACAAATGTATGATATTAAAATATTAATGGAACGTAACAGATATTTTCAAGAGAATCCAATTCTACTACATAAACCTTTAACTAAAGAAGAAGATAAAAGGATTATGGATATACTTTCAGAAATAAGGTTTTTAATTTTAGTTGTAATTTTCTTTAAATAAATAATAATTTAAAATTTTATATTTTAGAAATCCTTTGCTACTGAAATCGATATCTATATTTAATGAAAAAGCAAAATGTAGGGAATATCCTAATGCCTTTGCTGAAAGAGAAGAGTAAATAAATTTTTTTTAATCTATTTTATTTTTGATATGTGTAAGTTTTTTTATTTTGCAGGACTAATGAATTATTAAATGCAAATAATTTCAATAAAGAGCAAATATTACATCATTTTGAAATTGCAAATTCTACTTCGAAAGCATTCTTTCCCCAATGTTATTGAATATTCAAGAATATCTAGTCTGCATATTTAACAAAATTAATCAATAAATAAATAAATAATAAAATAAATTTCCATAGCAACATTAGTCAATTGATTTTTTTTTACTTCTGTCAAAAGAAAATAATTTTTAAAATTGAATTATTTTGTATAATATTTAAAAGGGTTTTTGAAAGAAGATTCAACTAAGTTTTATTAGAAAATCGTGACCCTAATAAAATAGTTTTTTTTTATTTTTTTAAAATTTAAATAAAGTTAAGTGTAACTTTACTAACTTTGTGTAAAATTTAATGTAAAAGTTCTAGAAGTCATTATTAACTGCAAGCATGCCACTGAAAATAGTTGCAGATAAAGGAAAGGATAAACCAAAGACTGTTTGTACTAAAAGTTTTTTGTTTTATTGCTTTTTCAAAAAAAAAAGAAGAAAAACACGAAAATCTCTGAATATTTTTTTAATTATTATTTAAATTTTATTGCTTTTGTTGTTGTTGTTGTTTTGTTGCTGAACAACTTGAAGAATTGATGCTATTGAAAAATATTTATGTTCCTTAAATAATAGCTGCAGTTAGTTTTTTTTTATGTTATTTCATGTCCATTAAATAAAATACTTAATCTGTGAGATTTTTTTTGGAATAAGTTCTCGTTTTAATTATGAAAGAAAATCGTAATAATGAGAAACAAATGATAGGAAAAGTGAAAAATTTAGCCATTTAGTTACTAAATTTGAAAATTTCTGAAAACGATTTGGATACAATGTTATAAATTCTACATAAATAACTGATGGCAAAAAGAAAACTTGAGCGTAGACGGTTTTGTTTCCAGAGCCATAATATTTGGGTGTGAAATTTTGACCTTCTTTACTAAGTAGGCCAATGAAGTTGAAAGATTCCACTCTTATTTATTCTTATGTCAAAGTTTAATCTCCTGTAAATCTATTGAGCCTACATAAGTCCCGATTCAATATAAAGAGGTTAACGAAACCCACGGTCAAAGAGAATGTAAGGAGGATCAAAAATTTCGATTTCGTTATTTTCTGATTGACTTGAGGCTAGGAATTTGATGATTTATTCATACTTTCTTTTCTTAAATATTAAACTTTCCCTCAATGATAGCAGAAGCATCAACGAATAAATAGTATAGTCATATTTTTAAAGGGTATTTTTTTGCAGAAAACCTATCGTAAAATTTATAATAATTCTTTAATCTCAAATATATTTTTCTATCTTAATTCAATTAAAATTATCTGAACTGTTAGGTTGCTTTAGACCTTTTATTATAATTTTAGGATATTTAATTAGTTTTTTTGTAGAAATGTACTCTGGCGTAAACATTGTAATAAAAATACATAAAAAATCCTTTTTATTCTTTCGAAAACATTCAAAATTTTGCTGGAAATGTCGTATTTGAATGTCTTTTTTTTTTTGTTTCTAACAAATGCATTACCAAGCCCACAACTTTCTAAAATTTAAAATTTTATCTCATTTATTCACATTGCCGAATGGTGCTTAAATGAATTTCAATTGCAAAAAGCAATAAAAACGCGGAATTTAAGTCTCAAAATGAAGAGAAGTTCTTAAAACAATACATAGAAATTATGACGATTGCTCCAGGTTTTTTTTTTGGCAAGTAATTCAAGTACATTGGTGTTCTCAAATCTATATCTTATAGTTTTGCTACAACTTTTAGTTTTCAGGAAATTTATCTACAGTTTTTACATGAAATGACTTCAAGCTTTGTACCTTCAAATTCAGTAACCTATTTTTATAATGTTTTAAAAATTTCATACTTTAAGAACTACTACAGAAAAGTATGAACAGTGCTCATATGCATGAGTCCTTGACAAACAATTTTCTGATCCATGCAAATTTTATTTAAAGTCTGAAGCCTGACATGGAGACATATAAAATCTAAAAATTTATTTGTACATTTTTCAATGCAAAGCGAATACAAGACCGGAAGGTATTATTTTTATAAATGAAGGTAGTGAAAAGTAAGATAGGGGCTCTAAATTTTCGAAAATTTCAAATTCCTACGTGAGGTACAGCCTATCTTATTAATATATATTTAAGGATTTAAGTATAATGAGCCTTGTAGTGTGATTTTATTCACTTGGCTACTTTCTATGTTCGAAACAGGGTAAGTCTTATTTGCGATTGGTGCCTGAAGGTTTGGTTCCAGAATTATATAAATTCGGTGTTAAGGTCCTAATGTAATTTACTTCATTTTATTGGTTATGGTAATGAAAATTATTTTATTGACTTTAATATTACACAAATCAAAAATAATTTTGCTTCAAATTAATAAAATCCGAAAAGAGGTTAATGTATGCACTAGAATAATTTTAATAAAGTTTTTATTATGGAATCACAATAAAACACCTTAAAATAAATTGGTTATACTTTTTTTAATAATAAAAAAGCTAAATTCTAGTAGAAATACACAAATTATTAGATTTTCCATCACGCTATTTAGATTTCATGCTTAAATGCTTTTAACAAAAAATTCCTAACTCTTTTAAGTTATAAACTTTAAAAGCCGAAAAAAATGTTTCGATTAATTAACTGATAACGGTAATAATTTTGCAAAAATATTAGATAAATTAGACTTATGAGTACAGTTAATGTATGGTTTTTGTAATAATGGTAAACTACATAAAAAACATAGAAGACATAGAACAACACGCAAAAATATTTGTTAAAGAGATTTTCGTGTCTGGTATAGAATACAAACACATAAAAAGTTAATGACGTAGCAGGTTATGCTTGTTGATTTGAATAAAATTTTTTAACATTTATTAAATAATAAAAGTTATATTTTTTTAATGTATATTTCTTGCAGGGAAAGGGTCCAGAAACAACCGTAAGTATTCTTTTTTAGTTTTATGAATGTTTTGTTTATTTGTTTTTCAATTTGTTTTTGTATAAAGGGATATGTCTTGATAAAGGAATATTCATTGGAAGTTTTGTTGCTTAACAGAATTGTTCTAGTTTTTTTAGTATATCAGTAATGTGGAAATTTGTTAAGGATAATTTGGTAAAATTTTTAATAATATTTTTCATGTGTTAAATTTTAGCTACATTTTTTTTATATAAAGTAAAAGAAAGTTTTTAAAAGTTATGAGTTTAGAGTTAAAAATAAATTAAGTTTGTTGAAAATAATGTTAGAAAGTGAAATTCTTTAATGATATTTTTGTTTTTAATACTTAATAAATAGAACAGTGTAAAACTTTTGGGCATTTACTAAGGTTTTATAGTTACAAGGCTGTTCTATTGAAACAACTTTTGAACTTGCGTTTTATCGTTGTATGTAATGTTTTTTGTATGTATCGCTAAAAAATCTATGTTTTATTTATGTTTATATAAATTTTTCCTATGCAAACAAAGCTATCTTTAATATCGCTAAAAGAAGTAACAGCAACAAAGCATATTACAAAGGATAGAGGAAGTATGAAACAGAGCTAATTGTTGTTCACTGGCAAACACTAAAAAACTCCATGTTCTGTAGTAGTGAACACTGTGGTAAACAGTTCACAAAATTAATTATTATGAAATATTTTTGACAGTTTTTATTATAATAAAGAGCAATTTTATGGAATTTTTAATTCAATGGAATAGCTTTACGTATTTAGGGATGAGTGACAAAAAACTAAGGGAAAGCTCCAAATATAAGGACCATAGTTGAATTACAACTTTCTAAATTAATACATGCAAAGTGTAAGAAAAATAGCTTGAAAATTGGTGCAATTTTGTTTTAGTAAATTTAATTTTGCCAAATTTCAAATTAAGCTAAGAAACGAGCATGAAAGGATATCTTTAATTTTTTGTGTAGGCTTTGTGGTATGAATGTAAGCCTAAAATGAAATTGTTGAGTTGTGTTGAGTTGTGTCATTTGGTCAACAGGAAATAAAGGTCTACAAAAGGTTCGCAAAAGTTTTAGTTAGCGAGGATTATGATAGTAAATTTTAAAAATTTCACTTTTACAACAAGTGTAATTTGTTCATGTTTTGATTAAAATTAACTTCTTTTAATATTTAATGTGTTTAGTGCGTTACTTAATTTTCAGATATTATAAGAAAGCTATTTTTGATTATTATGTTATCTTCGCCTGTTATTTCAAAAGCTTCAAAGTTTTTCCTTGTTCTTTATGTAATTAATTGCAGTGAGTTATGTAGTCATATCTCAATAGGTTAACGGATTCGGCATTTATGTTGTACTATTTTTATATTTAACTTTTCGACTGTCAAATTGTATTGGTTGTATTTAAGTAATTTGAAGAATAAATCAACAATTTTATTATTGTTGAAAAAAAGTTTAATAGCACAATTGTTTTATGATATAAAAAAAAGAGCTTTATTTAATAATAAATCAGAAATCAATATTTGACTTGAATAAAGTAAAGATAACTAAAAATTTTGCCTAACTAACATAAATTTTAAGGGGCAAACAAAAGGTTCGACTAAATCTGGAGGACAATCAGAGGGTCAGGATGAATTAGCAACATGGCTAGCTTCAAGACAATTATTAAAACCTGAAGATCAATTGGATCTAACAGAAGCTGAACTTAGTGAAGAAATATCAAAAGTTTTAACTCAAGATAATGGAAATGTGGCTCTCAATAAAGCTATTTATAGCTTTAAGGAAGGCGAATATATTATCGTAATAATAAATTTATTGAATATAAGAAAATTGCTATTGTATTAATTTCAAATATTTTATAGCTACCCAAACCTTCAAGTACTGTAGTACTTTTTTCAATGGAAGGAACTTTATTACATCTTGAATCTGATGATGCAAAAGAACAATTGGCACGTATGTTGGCAGAGGGTGAAATAGGTTAAAAATTTTTAATTAATATATAAAAATATTTTTCTTAAAAAAATCTACAATATATTTAGTTGATTTTGGAGGTCCTTATAATGAACCTGAAGATGCTGATGAGCCATCAGTTAATGCAGAAGGTGAAGGAGAGGATGTTGAAGAAGAAGCTTTACAAGGTGAAATGGAAGCTATGGGTGAAGATGAAGGCTTTGGGGAAGAAGAAGAAGCAGAAGCTGCTGGTGGTGATGCTGGTAAATAAGAATATTTTCCTTTTTTTAGTAAAATAAAGTAACTTTTGGCAGTTTGAAATTTCGACAAAGTAGAATTTTTCTAAGCTTATGAGAGGAGAAAATTTCATATTTTGTAATAATTTAGTGGAAATATTATTTACATCGAAAGTAAAAGGACAGCATTATAGCACAAAGTTACTGGAAATACCTGAACTTTTATTTTAGAAAATGAAAATTATTTTACTCAAAAAATAAGTTGACTCTCTACTTTCTGCTTATTTTTATGGATTTTTCGTGGATTTAATTATTTTTTGATTAATCGTTCTTAAATACAAAAATTTTCCAAACTTGTTTTCTGTTTTGTTTCTTTCGTTTACTTTAGATAAAATAAAAGTTAGGTATAACAGAAAAACAAATAATTGTAGCGGAACACAGCATCAAAACATCCACAATTATAGATATTAAATAAATAATTTATCATTATAATTAATTTATAATTAGACTTTTTAAAAAGCAATGATGTGAGTTTATTAAAATCTGAACTAAAACAGCATAAAACAAAAAAGTAAAAATTCAATAAAAAAGTAAATTCAATATTTTAAAAGCCTTCCCTTATTTGACGAAATTTTGTTGTCATTTTTTAAAGTACATTTTTATTATTTAACGTAATGCTCTTAAATATTTTTAGATGCAGAACAAGTAGCTGAACAAGTTCCACGAAAACGAAAACTCATCAATCAATTTAATTTTTCAGAGAGGGATGCATTGGCTTATTTGAAACCACAGAGGGTTTGTAGTTAATAATATGAGACTAGTAACTAAAACTAAGCAAATTTTCTGTTATAAATTTTAATAAACTTTTTTTTAAAATTAGATGCATATAAATTATTTATCGTACATAAATAGACTTTTTATACAAACTTTTGCTTTAAAGGATCATTTCTAAAGTTCTTAAATACATATGTATGCTAAAAACCTAAATGTGAATATTTAGCTACTAATTTGTTGCGGTAATAGTTAAAAGTCTCACAAACCTTTATTAAAATATTTCTCATATTTCAGAAATTAATACAATAATTTTGGTTTTTTACTTCTAGTCAGTAGGAATTCAAACAATTCTGCCTTCAAAATCAACATATTCTGCAACATGTCTACAATGGATTATTCATGATGCTTATGAATTAGATTATGCAAGTCATGCCAAAGATAGAGAAAAAAAGGTAATTTTTCGTTTTAAAAACTTAGACTTTATTCAATAGCTATCAATTAATATTTGCACCAGAACAAATGTAGTTTTTATGAAATTTTAAGGGTTTTTGCTTATGACATATTTGACAGAAATAGAATTAAAAACTTTTTTTTTTTTTTTTTTCGCTAATTGAGACTGTTTCTATGATATTTATACTTTATCGAGCTATCTCTTAAGAAATTCTTTCAAGGTAATCAAAAGGCTATGAGGCATGGCACAGGAGTATTGTTCACAATCACAACTTTTCGGTTGCAGTTTTCTGTTTGCCAGCACATGAGAATGTATGAATCTTATTTCAGGTACTGTAGACATTAAAGTGTCCGTAACTTTTTATTAATAACAACTGTCAAAATATTTGCTTCTATTAGAAAAGCTGTCCGTGAATTCAAATTGAAATAGGAAACTTTTTAACATCGAAATGCAGATACATGCCTCCTCTGTTCTTAATATTTCACGGCTTTAAGTGTGTGCCATGCTGCGCTATAAGTAGAATAATTCGGATTAAAGAGGGCAACATATTTATAGAGTAAGATCTCATGGCCGCCAGACCTTTCTTTTATGGAATAAGTAGTAGTATATTCATCTAAGAGAGTATGCATATTCGTTGACTTGTCTAGGCGGCCATTTTGGAGATATCAGGGGGGAAGGTGCGTTAAAACAAGGGCAAACTTTCTCGTTTTCTAAGTGCTGATTTTTGGATAGGTTTTAGATGATATTATTAATAATCATTATTGAATATTGCCAGACACTTCTCGTTTGCCAAAACTTTAGCCAGAAGTGTGAAAAAGCAGCAAAAACGTCTTAGCCAGACGCCTTAAACTATGAACAAAATAGCGGAAGCTTCCTTATTTTTAAAGTAACAAATTTATAATTATTATGAACAACAGTTCTGGACAACCTGAACAATCTGACAGCCAAGACCTACAAAAAGATCCAGTGTAAATATAAGCTTAAAGGAGATAATTAGATTATTTTATAAAAAAAAACAAATTTTATATTCAATGGGTTTTTTCAGTTATATCAAATAATGTTTATCTCCTCGTTGGCAGTAATTTCACTACTATTACAATTAACTTTATCTTTCCGCCTTCATGCAGGATTTAATATTTCAAATCACTACTTTTAAGTCGATCTATAATATATATAAAAGTATAATAAATTAATTGTTAAAGTAGTTTTTTGAAAAATTTATAATTAAAAAGAGAAAAAAAATTTCAAATTTCAAGAAAAATAAAAATCTTAAAATGAATCCTGGGTGAAGGCGGAAAGATAAAAGTATTGTGAAACAAGACTGCTATACTGCCAGCGAAGGGATTAACCATACATATACATATGTTATGTGTATACATACTGCATTTCATTTGCTGGTTAATTTTACTGTATATTTACAAATTTTTATATATCAGGATTATTAGGATGTCCTTGAAAAATAAATGGACACATAGGTCCAGGAAGTATTAATTACACCCTGAGAAGAATATATTTTTTTTGAATTTTAAAGTAAATGCAATAAAATTGTAAAGGAATAGATGTAAATGCCATCGAAAAAAATTTTAATATATAGACATGAATATCTTGCATGTTTATTTTATAATATACTCAAAAGGATTGTTTATTTTGTGAGGATACCCAAAAAAAGTTTCTATTGGTCTCATAAACATGCGAAAAATATATTTTGTGCAAATGCAATAAATTTTTCCAAGAACTATTCCCTAATAAAATTTTAGGTATTCCAGTTAATAAAAATAGGGCCATTTTTACTTCAAAGGGGTAAAATGTAGCAAAAACAATTTTACTCATTGTCGGCATTTTGCTTTGAAAATTAAACAACAGACCAGTCTAAATTAGTTGTTTTACTTCTAAGAAATGGGCAAATAGAAAACTTTTATAATACAAAAAAACTTTTATAAGAAAAAGAAATGTTTTTATTGGTCACACAAATATGGGAAAAATATATTTTGTGCAAATGCAAAGGAAATGCAAGAAATTTTTCCAAGAAATTTTTCCGTTTTTACTTTTTACTTATATCAGAAAAAAACTTTTTATAATAAAAAAAATTCAAATTCTTTAAAAAATGTTGTTTTTTCACACTTTAAGGCTACTGGCTGAAGTTTTGGTCGCCTAGACAAGTTAACAAATATGCATACATTCTTAGATGCATATACTACTACTTATTGCTTAAATTTCGTTACTTACGAAATAAAGGTCTGAAGGGCCTGGGACCTTGGACTATTATTGTCACTAAAAATAATTATATTACTAGAGCTGTAAAGTTTAGTTGATATTTGAAATCATTTCAATATTTCTTTAGTGCAATTTATTATTATTATTAATTTGTATGTCTTTTAATATGTGCGGTAATCTAAAGGCGATATACAAGATACAAAAATAATCTAAATGCGCTAATGTACGCCATTTTAAGACAATTTACATATGTAAAAATGTTTTAATATTGCTCTATCGCTTACATCTAGTTATATTAAAAGGTCAGGTATTAGCCTAACATTTTGTTCTTTTTGTTTTTAGGTTGTTGCACGTCCAGTTGAAGAAGTCAAAAAGAAAATAAATAAAAATGCTGTTGCCGATGAGCTAAGAATTAGATATAAAAAATGTTGGCAAATAGTAGAAAGAATTATTAATCAAAATATTTATGATGATATTGCTTTCGATTATCGTTATTGGCATGATCCATCTGATGAGTTCCGTGATCAAGAGGGTACATTGCTTCCTTTATGGAAATTTTCATATGATAAAACACAAAATATGAATGTAACCAATATGTGTTTTAATACACTTTATTATGACTTATTTGCTGTTTGTTATGGCTTTTGTAAGAATTGAGATGTTTTTTTTTTTGAGAATATTTTTGGTTTTTTTAATACTTTTACTTTTAAATAGTTGATTTTGCTAAGCAATGTTCACCGGGTGCAGTGTGCTTTTTTACAATTAAAAATCCATCGTTTCCAGAATATATTAGTAAGTATAGTAAAATATTAGAAGTTAAATTTATAAATTTTCGTTTTTTTGTTTTCAGTTCAATGCGAGAGTGGTGTAATGTGTTGTGATATTCATCCAAAATATCCCTTTTTACTAGCAATAGGTTTGTTTGCGATTGTATTGTTAGTTTTATTGTTCTCAAATTATTATTGTTTTTCAAATATAGGGATGTATGATGGAAATGTTGCTGTTTATAATATGCAAGAAAATTCTTCTGAACCTATTTATGCTTCTAAAGGATTAGGAGATAAACATTCGGATATGATTTCTGAAGTAAGTAATTTTGAATGATTATATTTGATAACTTAGCGCTTATTATAATATAAACGGATGATGAGCTTGCGATTGTTCGCTAGAGTATAAAATCGAAATTAACTAGTTCGCTATCAAGGTCTACTGGGGAAAACCTTCACCATAGTCGTAATTATTTGAAATCATTTAGAATAAATTCTACCTATCTGTATTTAGAACAATCTAAAAAAGTAAAATAAACATTTTTTCCATTTGAAATACAGATATGTGACTCTGGGCTATAGATAAAAACTAAACGTTGAAGCCCATGTCACATTAAATTAGAAGAAATGGATTATAGGGAGAAAAAAAAATATATATATAAATACAAGATTTCAATATGAAATGCATTTTATTTCGTATGTCCAATCGGTTGCCCATTTTTGATTTTGTAAATCTCGCAAGACGTAGAAAGTAACTTTGGGTCGTTTGTTTTTGGCACATATCGAATTAGTTTCCTCAGTTTTTGCTGAAAAGGTTATGCATATAATTGTTGCTGCATAAAAACACAGGAACTTCGCTATTAGTGTGCAGAAAATATCATCTCGGAACTCTAAATAAGTTTATTTAGTCCAATAAACTTTATTGTGCAACCAACAAGAATTCCAAATTGCCACGTCAAGTATATTCAAGAAAAGTTTTAAATACAAGCGTATCGATTTCTGAGACGTAGAATTATATGCAATCATTTAGTCAGATATATCAATGCCTCACATATTTTTATTAGAATCAGCTACGGTAGAAGGCTTACGGCCTCTTTTGGTAAGTACTTTTTGGAAAAACGCATTATGTTTTCTAGATATTGCTAGGACATCCCGTATATCTCTTTGTTTTTGCACTAAAAGATTTCCTTTTCTTTTAAAACAGATTCACACTTTTTTAATTTGTTTATCAGTTACAATTGTTGGATTGCCTTTACGATATATCTGCGAAGTGTGCCCACCACATGGGTCTATCTTTATAAAAAGAATTGACTAATTTGACTTTTTATTCTTTTACTAAATATTTTTCCAACAAATTATAAACGATCCGAGAAAAATGACCATATTCGTTACCTACAGTATTCTTTCCACTGTAAATAATAATATTTAAAACGAATCTGTCAAGAGTACATATATAGCTCATATACTTTTATTCCATATTTTGCTTTTTTTGTGGAATATATTGTTTGAACAGTAAACGACCTTTCCATAATATTAAAGCCTTGTCTATTCTTAAGCTCTCACCAGAATAATAAACACTGACTGTTTTCTTCAATACCTGATCAATGACTATGAAGGTGATTTGTTTGATTGTTTGTTTCATCGTAAGGTCTCAGACAGAAAATTATAGCTTCAAACCGATTTCTACACAATGTTTTTCCAAATAAGGGATAATTATAAAGAATCGAAGGCACCTAAATTTTATTCATCATGATACATATAGTCACAACTTTTTTATTTCGCCCGCTGTAACCGCAGTCTACTTTTTCAAGTTTGAATTAAATGAAATATGTGTGGTATTTAGCAAAACTTCAGCGCGGGCACGATTTTTCCAATGACATAATTATTGAACAATAATGAAAAAGTGTCAAAAGGTAAACTATCTGTTGATAGACTTACCTTCAAACCCTCTTTTCTTCTCTAGTCAAATCGTGCAAAATCGTCTTCTGACCAGTCTGAATTATTTTGCAGTGCATTATTATTGTCATTGCTAACACTTGCCTTAGCAAATTGCCCAAAAACGTCTGTCACATATACATATGTAATGACTGTGGTAAGTAATGGCTGTGTCACTATTATATGACGGTTAGTAGCCAACGAGTTAGAGAAGATTGGATAACAAGCTGCGAACGCATACGAAGCCAGCTCTCATGTCAAAAAATATTAATAAAAAAAATCATCTTTAAGAAATATTTTTCTTTAAGCAGGGTATTCAGTATGTGCGGAATAACATACTCGGCTCTTTCATCCCATATAAAGTATATGGAAATGACCATTTCTATATATTTTATATGGGAAGTGAGAGCTGAATTATTTGATTCCACAACATAGTGAATACCCTGCTTTAGACTGAGTTAAATACCAAATATTCAAAAAAAATATATGTTTAGTATTTTCAAACATTTCGGTTATTTTTTTGGTTTTTATTAATTATTTGATTTATATTTCAAAACTTTTTTTCTGATAGATTAAATGGGCAGATGATTTACCAGATGGTGAAATTAACTTTTATACTTTATCCGGTGATGGAAAAGTAAATAATTGGATGTTATTACAAAATCGATTATATATAACAACAATTAATACATTATTAATGGAAAATAGTACTGTAAGAGGGCCAGATGGAATACAAATTCAACTTAAAAGTTTTGGTACTTGTATGGCATTCCATCCTGAAACACCAGAAATATTTTTAGTTGGTACAGAAGAAGGTTTAATATATAAATGTAATACAACCTATGTATCAAGATATTTGATGACATATAAGGCACATAATTTACCAATTTATCGTGTTGATTACAATAGATTTAATCCAAATATATTTGTATCGTGTAGTGAAGATTGGTGTATTAAAGTTTGGGAAGATATGCGTAGTGAACCATTATTTATATTTGATGTTGGTGCACCATGTGGAGATGTTAAATGGGCTCCATATTCAAGTACTGTATTAGCGGCTGTTACAATTGAATCAAAAGTTTTTGTTTTTGATATAAATGTTAATAAATATCAGCCAATATGTGTGCAAACGGTTGTATCAAGGAAACGTTATAAATTACAACGGATTGAATTTAATAAAGTCCTACCATTTATTATTGTTGGTGATGACAAGTAAGTAAATATTAAAATATTGAACATGAATATTGCAATAAGGTATTGTCTTTTTGTATCTTACACATTTTTGTTTTTTGTTTTGTATTGAATGAAGCCTAATCTTTTTTTTCCTGGAATATTTTTTTAGGATCTAGAATCTAGACAGTAGCCAATTGCTTGGGAATAGATCTGGTAAATACACTGAATAGAGAAATCAATTGAGTCTTAATTTATATCGATGAAACGCCACTTTTTATTAGATAACACTTTCTTAGTGCAATTTGTGACACTTTTTCAAGCCTTAATATTAAAGAGTTTTTTTGTGAATTCTTTTAAATGCATCAATTTTTAACAGCTGGAAATTTAAGTATTTTTATTGGGATAAGTAGTTTTGACAGTTTTAGTCTTTTTAGTAAAGGAAAATATATATATGATTAAGGAAAGTTAAGTGTTTTAAGGAGAAAAATAAATTGTTCAATATCAAAGATTAAATTAGGTAACCTCAATTTTAAATTTATTATTCATCATCATTGAGAAAATTTGAATCGCATTACAGTTTTTTATACGACAAGACAACCATTTTATAACTAGTTTATGCACAATGATCTAGGACATGTTTCTTTTTAAGGGATTATTCTGGCTTGAAACTTCGAAAAAATCGTTTGTTTTTTTTGTTTTCATAGTTTAACCTTTAAAAAAATATTCCTAAGAGGATTTTTAGAATTTTGAATAGTTTTCGGAGTTGCAGTTTATGTTGTGATGCACATAGTCCCAGCTAAGAACAGTCTTTAAAGCTTTAAACACTTTTCTCTCGAAAATACTTCTTTTGGAAAAGGTTTGCATGATATTACTTAACCGATCCACTCAAAATTTCGTACAAAGCTTCTTTATATACTACAGCATCGTATGACAAAAAGTTTCTTTTTAAATATTCCGAAAGGCGGAAAAACAGGGAAAAAGCATAATTTATTTTTTAAATTGCTGCCATTTTGAGTAAAAAAATGTTTTAAAAAAACTCCTCGTAATGTTTTAATTAAATCATTCTTCTTAAAGAATTAAAGAAAATCTTTTTTGTCAGATCACTGGAAAGACTGGAATCCTGAACACCAGAACACGTAATTTTTTCGTAAGCCCCCACTTTGCCGGCCTACAGTTTTTTTAATTTAGGTTTTTTTTAAAATATTATATTATTATTTTATACTCTTAAGATATTAATAAATAAAAAGTAAAAAAAAATGGATTGTAAAAATATTTGTTGGTTCCTTTCTATGCCGTCTGAGAAAAACACTTAAAATTCGGGTGTCTAAGCCAGTATATCCCTTTAAAACTCCTCATGTCATTCCAGATAACAACATATGCATGACTTTATAGTGGGCAGGCATATTTTTTTTTTAAAATGGTAACCACGTTTAGTTTCCTATCCTTTTTTTCATAAAGAAGCAAGGGACAAGCAAACGAATGTTAAGGGCAATTATTTTAATAGTAAAGAAGTTTTAGCTATAATATCCTTATTTAGGCTTTCAATTCACTAGTTTTAATTTCCAATACAATTTGATTTAAGAGTTTTTAATTCAGTTTATGATGTACTTATAATTAAGAATTCATTTTATAGGATACAATTGCAATATTTATGTCCAACATAATAAGTAACATGTATATATTATAATTTTTTGTTATTACAGAGGTCAAGTAACATCACTTAAACTTTCACCAAATCTACGATTACAGGAGAAGATACCAAAGAAACAACAAATTACTCAAGCTCAGCTACAGACCCAGAAACTTGCAAATCTTCTTTCGTTAGTTAGAGAAGTTTAAATTTGAAGTAAATTATTATATTTAAATGAAATTAATATTGGTGATAATTATTAAATTTTATTAATTTGTAATTGTATTTTTTAAAAAAAAAAAATCAAAAATTTTGAAAAGCCATATGTCATATTTTTGTATTGTATTTAGAAATTTTTTGTTCTATTTGTAGCAGTTTTTTTCGAAAATTAGACCAGCTGTTTACTAGGAACGTGTTAATTAAATGTTTTGACCTTTGAATGGCATTGAATGATAACAAGTATCAAAGTATTACACAACAAAAACTTTCCACAGGTGAAGCTTACTATATCAGATCATCAAGGATAATATTTTTTAGAAAAAATAACAAATCTTGTTGACAATTTACGTATATAAGGAGTTATTTTATTCAATTTATTAAATGTTTAAAGTGGAAACTTGTAAGTCTAATGGGTGTGAAGGATCATGAGATAATTCTAGCTGTAAGCCCTACAGTTCTACTAAAGAGACTTGTGCCCACTATAGACTTTAATTTTTCTAAAAATTTTATTTAATGAGGAGCACAATGCCCTTATTTTCAAGTAATTTTATAAGCCTGTTCACCATACTCTAAATTAACTTCCCCAAAACATTTTTAGCTCTATTTGCCCAAACATTTGTAATCTTGTTTTTCAATTTGCTGACAGTACGGATTTTCGGGAATCCATGTAGATAAATTTCATTGCAAATAATGTCCCATAAATTTCCATTGGGTTCTAAATGTGACTGCTTTTATAATTACAGACCGATATTTTATAGCTGTTCGGGAATTCAAAATTTTATATTTTTTCAAATCATGCTAATAGTGTTCATTAAGATTAAACTTTTTTTCGTGACCAATGACCATAGTAAATTTTGTTGAGGGCACTTTTCTACGAACTGCAGCTGAGTCAGGATATGGTTTATTCTATAAATTTTGAGCTCGATAAATTTTAAATTTTCCATGTCCCATGCCCATTCTCTAATCAGCTACGAAATACATCTTAGCTTGAAACGCTACACAACTTTTGAGGTTGATGCTCCAGATTTACTGATTTCCCGCAAAACTGCCTGTTTTGTTCGGAGAAATAACTTTGAAGGACGAACTTTTCAATTTAAAGTTCCATAAGTTTCTAATCCCAAACGTAAAAAGTTTGTCTTTGTGAAAAATTAGCACCTAGTGAATTTGTTAGTTTTTTACCTTATCAAATTTACCAAATTGAATATAAAAATCACATAGATTATAAAATAAATAATTAATTCGAGATTTTGTTGTGCTATATAAATGCACTTTAGAATTTTGGTGAAAAACTTAAATTGAAAACCATTTTACCATTTTACCATACCCTTTTTTTCAATTATTAACAAATTAAATTAAATGAAAATACTAATTTTTTAAATATTTCACATTTTTATTTTATCCCTTTAGCATTTAAAAATTCTCTAACATTATTCGGACACATAATACTTTTACCAAGAAAAAATACAGTTGACATAGGATGTAAATATTCAGCTGAAAATTCGGCTGCTTTCCAACCAAAAAATCCATTTGGTTTAGCATTATTATCATTTATTTCATATGGTAATAAATTAACACCAATTTGATTAATTTTTGAATATTGATAACGATAATAATTACCATCTGTAGCTCTTATACAATAATATCCTTCATTGTCAGGTAATGCATGCATTTGACATTTTTTCAAAATTATTGATCTTTCTATATCAGCAATATTAAAACTAATATCAATTTCATGGGCATCTGATGCTAATTGACCAGTTTCAATAGCATTACGTAATGTTAAATTATCTAACCAATAACGTATACCAATATTTTCAAATTCTTTAACAATATGATGGAATACAGCTTCTAATTTCTCTTTACAACATGGTGGTGTATTTTTATGTAAATAAATATAAAATGGTTTTGAATTGTATACAGTACCAATACAAGATTTTGTATTTCTTTCACAACCAATTAAATCAATTTCTGTTATTAATGGTAATGTATTATTTGATAATGAAAATTCTGGATCTAATATTATATTTTGTTGTTGTTTTAAGGATTCATGATGTTGATTTTTTATTGTATTAATTTTATATGATTTACGAATAATTCGTTTAATTTGTAATTTTTTATACATTTCTTTAAATTGTTTTCGTCGTATTTCTAAACGTCGTTGTTTAGTATGATATGAAGTGAACAAATGCTTACCATCTTGAAAATTAATTGGCATAACGATTTTCTGAAAATAGAATTTATGATATAAGATTTTAATAGTAATATAAAAAAAATATTTTTGAAATTTTGTGGTACTAATACCATTTTATAGTCGAAATTTCAAAATTTTTTTAATTTTGGTTTTGAATTGCTGCTAGTGGAGCGTTATCAAAAAATAATAATATAAATAATATAGAAATAGAACTATTAGTATAGAAATGGGAAATGAAAAAATGAAAGAATTTTAGATGCTTATTTAAGCAAATTATGACGGAATCAAATTCAACATCGCTGCCTTTATTGACAATTGCAATGCGGGAATGAACGAACATATGACAACGATTGCTTGAAAATCTCAGTTCAAAAGTATATATTAATTTGGTGAGAAAGTTAGGGTTTACTTGGGTTAGGGTTTACCTATACTCTAAAAATAAGTTTTAAGAAGAAATATTAAAATAACACATTCCATGAATAAATTTCGAGACTGAAATATTGATAGTTAACACTTATTGTTCGCTTCATTGGCTAATTGAAAACAGGAAGGCTATTAAGTGCACTTTGAGTGTTTTTAAAGGTAAAAATTTAAAAACAAACGGCATCATGGTAAGAAGTCAAAGTGCTTTTTCATAAATATAATTTAAAAGTCGTTGAAATAGTCAAATTATATAAATTTGGCCTCAGAATGCAAGCAAATTCTTTGTATTCGTCAAATTGACTTCTAAAAGAGTAACCGAATGTTTGCAAATCCTATAAAGATGTTCCAAGAAAATAAATTTGGATCAAGCTAGGAAGAAATGGATAATACCAAAAGCTATTTCAAGGCAGAAAATAAATGATTTAAAATGTTTAATACAGACAAAACAAAATATTAATGGAGTTAATTTATTACTAAAAGCTCATAATATTTAATTTTATGAAAAATTGTATTTTAATGTGTCAGGCTTCTTGTATTTCCTTGATTCCTTAATTGTCAATTAGTAAATTTCAATTCATTAATTACAATATTTCTCGTTTTTTATCAGCATTATAGCCAATAGGTTATAGATAGCTTATACTGAATATGTTTTGTTAAGGACAACAAATTAGCCTTAATCATATACACAAAATTTTACAAAAAAAACTAATGTAAATTGGCTAATACTTCGCTAATACCGATCATTAAAAATAAAGAACTAATACATATTTACCTTTAGATTTGCAATTTTCGCTAATACCATTTTATAGTCGAAATTTCAAAATTTTTTTAATTTTGGTTTTGAATTGCTGCTAGTGGAGCGTTATCAAAAAATAATAATATAAATAATATAGAAATAGAACTATTAGTATAGAAATGGGAAATGAAAAAATGAAAGAATTTTAGGTGCTTATTTAAGCAAATTATGACGGAATCAAATTCAACATCGCTGCCTTTATTGACAATTGCAATGCGGGAATGAACGAACATATGACAACGATTGCTTGAAAATCTCAGTTCAAAAGTATATATTAATTTGGTGAGAAAGTTAGGGTTTACTTGGGTTAGGGTTAACCTATACTCTAAAAATAAGTTTTAAGAAGAAATATTAAAATAACACATTCCATGAATAAATTTCGAGACTGAAATATTGATAGTTAACACTTATTGTTCGCTTCATTGGCTAATTGAAAACAGGAAGGCTATTAAGTGCACTTTGAGTGTTTTTAAAGGTAAAAATTTAAAAACAAACGGCATCATGGTAAGAAGTCAAAGTGCTTTTTCATAAATATAATTTAAAAGTCGTTGAAATAGTCAAATTATATAAATTTGGCCTCAGAATGCAAGCAAATTCTTTGTATTCGTCAAATTGACTTCTAAAAGAGTAACCGAATGTTTGCAAATCCTATAAAGATGTTCCAAGAAAATAAATTTGGATCAAGCTAGGAAGAAATGGATAATACCAAAAGCTATTTCAAGGCAGAAAATAAATGATTTAAAATGTTTAATACAGACAAAACAAAATATTAATGGAGTTAATTTATTACTAAAAGCTCATAATATTTAATTTTATGAAAAATTGTATTTTAATGTGTCAGGCTTCTTGTATTTCCTTGATTCCTTAATTGTCAATTAGTAAATTTCAATTCATTAATTACAATATTTCTCGTTTTTTATCAGCATTATAGCCAATAGGTTATAGATAGCTTATACTGAATATGTTTTGTTAAGGACAACAAATTAGCCTTAATCATATACACAAAATTTTACAAAAAAAACTAATGTAAATTGGCTAATACTTCGCTAATACCGATCATTAAAAATAAAGAACTAATACATATTTACCTTTAGATTTGCAATTTTCGCTTGAAAATAAAGCATTTCTGGAAAAGGTGTACCCAAAGGTTCTGGTAAATTTTTTAATACATTTACATCGGCCATGATTGCATGTTTTTGTAAATACTAAAATAAAAAACAATCAATTTTTTGTTAGTGTTTGTCTATCTTTCAAAATATATAAAGAAAATTTAAATAAATAACTGAACATATTTTAATGTAAACATACCAAATCACAAATTGTATTTGAATTTGTTGCTCTATATTCAACAGTCCAATTCGGAAAATCAAAATTAATATGACAGCAATTACTAAAAGATTTAGTATTTCCGAAAAATGGTATAATTAATAATTTTGGATTACCATTTTCACCATCAATTGATATATTGTTAGCTTCCTTTAGAATTTTTTGAAGTGTAGTCTTTTTAAAAATTCTAACACTATCTGGCATAAATAAAACATATTTTGTTTTGATATTATTCAAAGGATATAAATCATTTGATTTTCTTTTTATATCAAATGCTAAATTAATTATTTGAATAACACGTCCACTTGTTATATTATTTTGATAAAAAAATGGTGGATATGGAATACTATCCTGTACTATTACTATTGGTATATTTGGAACTATATTAAAAATGCTATCAATTGATGTTTTTAAATCATTTTCAAAATTATAAAAATTCCTGAACACGATTGTAATCGATTTACGTATATGTTTGTTGGCTAATTTTCCTTTAGATGATTTCATAAAATTTAAACTATTAGAGTCATTAATATCAAGTATTCCTTTCCATGGGAAAGAATCCCAGAAAAAATAAAATAATATTATATCAACTATAATTATAAAAATTATAGTTAGCTTAGCGTGTTTTAACCTCATTTTTTAAAGTAAATTTCTACAGTATAAACATTTTACTGTGCCAAATTAATTCGTGATTTTTTTAACATTTTACAATTTCCCATGTGTTGCTTTAGTTGTACTTTCAACTTGAAATATACTTAATTTATGATACAATAGCTAAAATTTTATAATTTTAATTTAATTTAGTTTTAAATTGAAACTAAAGTCACTATTCCACAACTTTTATTAGAAAACTTCCGATGACATTTTTGAATGTAAAGCGCATGAACTAAAATGTATTAAGTTTAGTTTTACCAAAATGTATTGAAAAATCTGATTTCTATACAAAAGTTTATTGAAGACCTAGAGAAGTTTTTTTTTGTTTTTTCTCAATTATTTATTTTGTTGTTTATAAAATAATATAATTAGTTTTTGTTTTATAAGATATTAAAATACACTTTAATTACAGAAAATGAGTTTCATTAAACAACTTTGAATACGGGTAAATATTTGTAATACTTTTAATCACAAATTGCTGAATAAAATCTTTTTGCAAATCCTAAAAATCCTTGTCCTATATAATTGATGAAAATAAAATAACTTAGAAAGCATTTCTTATTTTACCTGTTTCAGGAGAACTCAACGATTTCTTTTTTAATTGGAGAAGTGGAATTGATTTAGGATTCTTTATTTTTGAAAATGCTTTTACAATCTTGACGATATCTAAATATCCAGAATTGTCATACCCTAAATTCTGTATAACTAACAATAAGCAAAAATTATTAAAGTTTTATATCTATGGCTCATATGAAACCGATTTCAAAATTGCTCACCAGGCTCCACTTATTTAGAAAATCCTTGATAAATATTCTTTAATCTCAATTTCAGTAGTAAATCTAATGTTTCAAAGAAAAAAGGGAACTTATACTCAAGTGTAACGTTTTATTCCTTTAGGGTAGTTATAATTATATAAACTTCTTTCGATTTTACTATTTCAGTAAGAAAAAAGTGGATCATTGAACACAGGTAAAATAGCTAAGAACCCATAAGTCTTGAGTCTTAGCGCTCAAGTCACCTTAGGCTGCCTGCAGAGTGCTGGCTTACAGCCGAGCTGACGGCGATTCCGATACCGAAGACCATAAAGTCGTTATGAGTAAATCAATAGGAATAAGCCCAAAGTGTTCAGAGCGCAAGCCTACCAATCACAATGGAAATTGGTGTCAGCTCCGTTGTAAGCTCGGCTGTAAGCCGGCACTCTGTGGGCAGCCTTATACTTATACCTTATACTTTTCCCAGAAAGGAAAACTCCTTTGATTGTGAATTTTCTTTTTAAGGCCAAACCACGATATTTATTGAAAACATTCAAAAAGAAATTATTTTATTTTAACATTTATGGTCATTGAAAATTTTATTTATTTTTTGGAAAACGGAAACACTTGAAATTTATTGTTAGTAAACAATTGTGAAAGTCTGTAGGAAAAGATTAAAAGAGTAAAGTAATATTGTAATATCATTTTTTAACAAAAACATACAAAGGAAGAACTGAGGATTTTGAATTCTTAGCTTTTTTTTGTACTTATTTATATGAACTAAGTCATTACTAGATTACAAAAAGTTGCAATACTAAAGAATCTTTAGACAAATAATAAGCAATGTATGAAAATATAATTTAAATCAATCAAAATGAATATGGACCTCTCTAACAAACATCTTCTGCTTAGCTAAAAATATTTAAAACTTGTGAAAACTAAAATAATAAAGCCCATCGCTTATAAAGGACACTCTAATTAAGTTTATTGCCATTTTATATCACTTCGGAAGCAGAAACTTAAGATTCGTTTTGTCTTGTAAGTAATATGATCTCAAATTCTCAGGATATTTTTCATTAAATAATTACTTTGAATAATAATGTTATTATTACTACGCACGCATCAAATTTCAAAACAATCAAACCACTTGCAACAGACTTTTTACACAAGGCAACCAAAGTGTCCATTTTATTTTTTTTTAAAAGATTGAATTCCTCTTCAAATGAATTTAAATAAAACATTCAATTGAAGAGCTCCTTCTAATAATTCTTTCAAAGTCAATATCAAATGGAAAAGATTTAGTTTTTTTTTAATAATCTGCTTACAGAACAAGGGCTTTGTGTCTCCGCAAATCGCCTAATAATCTCCTGTAAGCCCAGCCTATGATTTAAGTCTTGTTAGACTTAGTTCTGTTTTCTCAAAGCAAGAGTTTCATTAGCGGGAAACAGTTATGATATAAAAAATTTAGGTTTGTTGTTTTCAAGGGATATAAAAATCGTAGTACAGCCTAAATGTTGTTCCTTGCTAAGTTGTTAAGAGTTAGTGGGTAAAATTCTTTACATATTTAAATTTAGTCCTAGTCACGGTCCTAGCAGTCACAGAAATAGAGATAATTGTGCAAAAAATTATTTCGGAAATAAATTAGAAACCGAATTTATTTTTAGTTTACAATTTTATAAATGAATTAAAACTATTTAAATTTTCTCGATTACATTAAAATTATTAAGTATAATTTTATATTTTTTATAAATACATTTTTCAATGGAAATTATTTCAGCTATCCAAATTACCGTTTTATAATAATAAAAAAATTATTTCAAATAAATTATGTCCACATAATAAACTGATAAGTAAATAGGAAGTGCTTAATTTGAAAAACTTTTTTTAAGCTTCTATTATACTAATTGGAGGCTCCAGAGATATTATTTTGACTAGCTAAAAAGGACAATCAACAAGTGTTTATAAATCCATGAGCATTTGTTTTGTAAATAAAGTCTTTATCATATTAATTGTCTGTTGCTCTATTAAAGGTCTTGCGCAGCACAAATATATACATATATTAGCTTTTATAGAGTACGGAAATGTCCTTGCAAATCGAATCAAAAGATATCAAGAAGTTGTTTTTACACTATAGATAAATATATATATATAATAGCTGTACGATAGACTACAATATTATTTTCAAAGGTAAATGTTCTTCTTCAATTGAACTACATAGACATCTAGCTTATTATCCAGAAAGGATAATGCAAATGTGAAGAACGCCAGAAATGAAATAAACTGAATAAGTTATTACCTAAGGGAGTCGGGATGGTAAATGAGTGTACAAGGATTTATAAAGAGAAGATCAACTTGAATTTTATTCATTCTTCAAAATTGTCTGCACGAGAAATCGTTTGACTTTGAGATAGGATAAAAAGAAATTTATTTTTTTTGAAGGTCTTGTGAAACTGTTTTTTTTTTTTTTTTGAATGTAATTTGTTGTGTAGTTCAAACTGTGAAATGTGAAATTTAAGGATTATATCAAAAATAAAAATGGTTAAAAAATTAAAGAGTGATTAGATAGAATTTCATTTGAAGGTTTTTCGATCAAAACCCAAACTTTAATTGTGTTGCAAATTATATTAAATTTTACAGGTTCGTAATTTTAGAAATATATTTAAGTATATCTTAAAAACTTAAGAAACTTTTGTTTATATCTCTGGTGATGTTCAGTTTTTTTATATTTCTAATTTCCTAATTTGTTTCTGTATCATTAAAACTCTTAATGCATTCAATTGATTTTTGGAAATATATAAAAAAATTTATTTTTCTTCTTAATAATTAAAATTAATTAATTTTTATTTTAGATTTTTCTTTGTTCAAAAAATATGGTTAGAAACTTACTATTACTGAATTTTTTGAAATCTGTAACTTTGCGAGTGATACAAATTTTACCAATGAAAATAATTTTTGATTCTCATAACAAATTTGTTTCCGATGATATTTGATTTACTATCAAATATTTAAAATTTTTAGAGGAGCATTATAATAATTCTATTGAACTCAATTATCCTTGATGATAAAAATTTTAACATTAAATTTAAACTTTATTTATTTGGCAGGTTTTTAAAAATTCCTAGAAAAAAACTGCTTCAGTTTGTGGCAGAAGAGTCCTCTCCTACATCACACGAAATTTTTTTCTAAGTAATCAACAAATGTAAATTTTAGGCATCATCTTCGCTTTTCTCATATCTTATAAGAGAGATTTTTTTGGGTAATAAATCCAAGTGTATCCTTTTATCATGTGTAAGAAATTTTAAATCAATTAATGCCATAAATTGGAATTCATAGAAAAAAATAAGGATTATACAACAATAATCCTAGGAGCAAGGTCTGAAGAATTGAATCAAGGTGTGATGTCTTTAAAAATGGTAATATCCATTTTGTTAGTTGCACTGTTTTTTATTACTCTTTTATAAGACAATTCTGCATCCTTTCTAAGCAGAAAATCAATTTTAGTTAAATTTTTAAATAGAGTAAGATGTTTTGGATACTTTGGCCCAATTTTAGTATGCTAGTATCATTATTATCAATCTAACAAAACGATTGATTGTTTTTTCACCAAACAGACAGCTGTCAATTTCTCTTGATGTAGAACGAATAAAAATAAGCTTTTGAGAGTGGAGGTCCATAATGTTGAATAATATCATTCTTTAAACAATAATTCAGATTAGCTTTTATTAAAAGGATACATAAATAATATTATCAAATTATATTCAATAGAAGAATCGTTCATTTTATATGTGCATATTTTAAACTATTTTTAAATGATTAAAAATTCGTTCTGCTGGTTTATTTGTACAAATTTAACATTCCCCTTACATTTAAATTTGCTGGACTTTCTAATTTTTGAAATTATAATTGGACTCTTATAATAATGTGTAACTAGAATTCCATATTATTTTGACATAAATAGCCAGGTATAAAAAAATTTAAAGAAAAAACTGGGTGCTTATTTTTATTACAACCGACAAAATACAGGAAGGAAAATATTATTTGAAGTAGTGCTTTTAAGTAGAATAATCATTCTAAAAGAATCCATTATTTCATATTAAAAGAAATTTAGCAGTCAATGAATGAAAGAAAACTAGTAAAAACACTTAAAGTGTGTCATTAAATTGTCTAGTTAGGTAATGGCTTTTATTTTATGAATTAAAGTTTGTAGTTTACCTTAAATAAAAGAATGGGTTGCTTTATAGGGACAAAAATGATTTCATACGCTAGCCGCAGAAATACTTTTTTACGAAAATAGAAAACTGTGTCACAAATGAAAGGTTTCATATTTCCACTAAAACTAAAATTTTGTAAAAACTAATTTTACGATATTAGTTATAAAATTTAGTTTAAAATTTCTTTTGTAAGATATTATTGATACTTTTGTTAGTACAAAGCCTTCCTAGTAATATGGATAGAGTATTGATATCATATGATAATGTCACACATCTAATAAATTTTTTGAAAATTTAAATAAAATCCTCACTACACAAACCCTTGATTACTTTATGATTTTCAAGTTGTAAAATTAATAAAATTGGGATACAATAAATTCAGTTGGTGGCTGTATAAAAATAATACTTTTGATCCTATAAAAATCACTGCTCCAGTAATTAACTCTGTTAATTATAGTATCTTAATATGAGGATGAGTAAAATTAAAGCTAGTCGGAATAATAGAACAAGTATAGGTTTTTTAAAAGAAAACAGTAAACAAAACGAAGCAAACAAAGCCATCCTGGATATGTATGAAACTAAAACGACCTAAAGAAAGACGATATTTTTGCCAAACGTGTCCTTGTAATCTCGCTCTTTAAGTCGGCTATCTAACTTAGAATTAAATTTAAGAATTTATCCTACATAATAAAACTTAAGAATTAATAATTAATTCAGTTATTACTAAGTAATAAAAAATCAACGTAATAATTATTTACTCGTGTTTTTATTGCTTTTACATAAAACTATATTTTATTTCCTCAAAGTTTTTCTAAATTTAACATTTCTACACTAATTCGTTTAGTTATAGCAATCAAATGAAACTTAGACTGTCAACTATGAGATATCTCGTATTTGGACTGAATGAGTTAAGATTCAGTCGCAAGTCTTGTGCCTCCAAATGCTACTAAATCTTAAGGATTAACCATAAAAGTTAAGCCTATAAAGAATATCGAGGAAAATCTTATTAATAATTGTAGTTTCACAGTTATTAATTTGAATGTTCTCTTGTTTGTGTCATCAAAAGTAATACTAACATTTTTTGATTTTTATTTAATTGAAAAAGTAATAAATTAACTAAGATAAGATTAAATCCAATAAAGGATGTCATTTAACAAAAAAAAAAGAAAAAATTTAATTGAAGCAAATATCAAGATGAATTCTTTATTCAATCTTTGAAACAAATTTGAATAAAATTTAGTATTCATTAGAGTTATGTAAAAGGACTAATAAAGCTCCAGTGGAAAAAATTTTATGAATATTTAATACTATCATAGTTTATTTGCAATCAATTTTATATTTGTTTCTATTTTTTTTTTTTTTGCAATTGACAACCAAAAAATTAACTTTTAGCATATTGTAGGCTGGCTAAAAATTTGTATTCCTAAGAAAATCGTAATTGAAATTTTTTCTATAGGCTTCCTACCATTGACACATGAATAAAACATTTTTATGTGAGAATCCCAAAATTTCGATTTTTGTCTTATTTTTTTTTTGTAGGACTAAAAGTAAAAAATAAATGATATTTGTGCTATACAATAAATAACAGTAACAAATTCACTATTAAGGCTCCACGTGAATTTGGAAACTATTATTTAAGTAATTTTTGATCCTTTAAAAGGATAACATGGGTTAAGTTACTTGTTGAATATAAAAATTCTACTTCTATATTATTTATATTTAATTAAATTTGTTATTTAAGTCTTTAATCATAACCTTGAATTTATTTTATATGGAATATTAAGTTGTATAATAAAATCTTGGGTTACAACAAATTTTACTACTTCTTTAATGATAGTTATAATTTTACTAGGATATATTTTAAGTTAAAATTTTTATTTAAATCTAAACTTAACGACTTTTAGTTTCTTTTGTTCTGAAAATAGCTTTGGCCTTAAGACGACATATAAAAGGAAATAATATTTTCACGATATTATTACTCAACAGACTCTAAACTGTTTATATTCGGCTATTAAGGAAAAGATTATATTTTATTTTTCCTTTTTAAATTTACGATATAATTGTTGGTATAAAATTTGAATAAAAAATTTAATTTTTCTCCTATGAAGAACATAAACAGAATATTTGAATTTTTATAAAACTAATTTTTCATTATTATCAAATTATATAATTATACCTTAGGATATTTTCAAAGTAATTTTTTCTTATTCATAGAAGGAAACTGCCAAATTTTGGTAGCTCTAAGTGGTCACACATGATTTATATTCCTTGTGAATTGTTTTATGGGAAAGAAATTATGAGTGACCTTTCCTACTGCTTACTGTGCAGTGATTTTCAAACAAAAGGAAACGCTTAAAAACATTTTTACAACTTCGAAGGCTAACTTAAGGGTATAGCACTAATCATGAGTATAAAAAATTTAATAATTTACTTATTTAACAATAGTAATTTTTATTATTTTAAAGTCATATTGTGGCCACAATAACCTTTAAATAAATATGTAAAATAATTCAATAAAGACATAAATAAGTTAAGGGCTGCGTTGAAGAGGGTTATTTTAGTAATATTACTTTGCGGTAAGTTTTAGACCATGTTAATGATCCTATTTCAAATTAGTAAAATGAGAAGTTTTTGTTTGTTTACAATATTATTAAAACCACAATCATTATTTTCATTTTTAATGTAACTAAATTAAAGCCTTGAATAGTTTCTTATATGTATATATAATATAAAAAAACAATAGTTTCTTATATGTATATATAATATAAAAAAAGGGTCTTTTTTTATTTAAAACAGAAATATTATAATGGTTGCTTTTAATATCCAAGTAATTCCGTAAAACTTTTGTGAAATGTTTTTAAGGTACAGTAATTTTTCTTGTTTTTGAAATAAAACACATTTTAAATATTTGATATTGTATCTTCGAATAAAAAATGCAATTTATTGGTTTAGTCTTCTACTTCTCGCTTGTTTAATAGAATAAACAACTTTTCAATACATTAACTATTTTTAATACTGTCCTCTGCCTCTTGCTCTTCAAGTGACTTCTTATTTCGTGAATTGTGGTCATATTGCAAGTGATTTTAGGAAACTTTATACATTTTAAGCGACTAAACATGTTACTAATTATGATTATTTTGCTGGAATTAATCGATATTTGTGATACCAAAAAATTTATTTTTCATGACATATAGATAAAATTTTTTTGAAGAACGAATAAAATTGTTCTTTTCTTGTTTCTTATGGATAGATGGAAAAAACTTTATTGCCAATCTATGCTGCCATTGATTCTGTCCTTAATTTCAAAAAAGCAAAGCAATATCAAAGCAAAAGAAAATTGTTTTCCATCTCAAAGTAAAAATAAAAACATAAAAGATGAAAATACAACAAAAATACAGGGAACTTTTTAAAGAGGTATTTTGGTTTTTAATAACTGACCTTTTTAATTGTTATACATCTCGAACTTTGAATAAAATGTAATTACAAAAATTAAAAATCTAAAATCAATATTTAAAGGCTCAAAATATTAAAACTGTAATAACTCTTTACAAATTTGTGCACTTTATTTTTACATAATGTAATTTTATATTTTGCCATATTTTCTCTTTTAATTAATATATATAATTTTAAATATATTATGTCAAAATTTCAACTTAGACGGAGTAGAATTACAGAAACTATTATTTGAGTGTCCTTTGTTTTAGAGCAAGGAGTGAGTGAGCAAAATTTTAAAGCGTTTTCCTGAAATTTGTCATTTTCAAAGACGGTGGTTACTATAACTCAAAATCTACTAGACCAATTATTTTGAAATTTTCCACACTATTTTTTCACAATTTTTACCAAGTAATGGTAATAGCTCTTTTTCATTTTTTAAAAAAATAGTTAATAACTTTATTACAGCAAATCAGTCGGTTTTTTAGGCGAAAATCGGTATTTTGGTTTTCAAAGACTACCAGAAATTGAAAAATCAAAAAAAAAAAAATCCACCCTTCATTATCTTGAAAAACATCTCCTTTAATAAATAAATTTTGAATTTTTGGTTTTAGGTAATTCTGTTGCGAGTAATGATGAGCATTGTAACACAATTATTTTTCAAGGCAGCTCCAGCTAAATTTATTGCCACTCGCTCACTTATTATTATTTTGAAGTAAAGATTAGAAAAAATATTGTTCAGATGGTGTGTTATCATATAAAAATCCATTAAATAACCCAAAAATGACCCCTCCCCCTTTAATTATTGGCTATATAATATGCATACCTACTTAATTCATAGAAAAAAAAGAAGAGATAGAGCTTATCTGACATGACATACAAATAATTAAGTGAATCCTTCTTAAAATCTATATAAAACTTGTTTACTCTATTTTGAAGAAATAATATAACTGAAAAATTTTATATTTATGTTATTGAATATATTAATAATAATTTTTCTTCTTAAATCAATGCGACCTTAATTAATTTTATTTTTTCATAGCATAATGTCATCTTGGATAATAATTTACAATAAGTGATGAAAATAAAATGGTTAAAAGCACTTGATGTGCTAAACAAAGCCTTCATCAAACATCCTGTCAGAGCTAAGCAAACAATAGAACTTTTTACACAACAAAATTAGTGCTACTATTATTGAATTGAAATAGTCGTCTATTAGTCCCAAGGACTTTGGATGTTAGATAATATAAATTTATTTAATATTAGTTAAACTAAAAATGAAATATTAAAAAAAATATATATATACATATATATCAATATAATTTAATGAATGTTAAATAATAACTTAGTAATTTAATATGCAGGCTAGCTTATTTTTATTATTCTTAAATTTTGTATTAATTATTTATCAAACATTTGCTGTTATCTTTGAAACAAAAAATATAATCCTTGAAGATGGATATTGGGAAGATTTAATCGAAATTGGGAATACAACAGAGATTTTTGATTCAAAAGAAATAAATCAACATTCAATACGTGTACGAAGAACAACAGTTAATCAATCTGGAATTCGTTATTACAATGTGGGTGTACTAATGGCATCTCACTTAGGTAAATAATAAATCCATACATATATATATATATATATATATATATATATGTATGGATTTATGTATATAGATATCTATAAAAAAATATTGAAAAAACAAATAACAACAAAAAATATATACAAGATATCATTATCTTAGATTCACCATTTGATCTTGAACGATGTGGTCCTGCTGTTGATTTAGCTTTAGAACGTGTCAACAAAGATTTTCTAATGATACATAAAATACAGCTTAGAAAAGTTCAAGAAAGGTAAGTAAAAATTAAAAAACTATAAAGAAAAAGGCAGAAATGAAACGGAAAACTAAAAGGAAAACAAATCTCTTGAATTTTATGTATTTAATATTTTCAAGTGTAACAATTTGGAAAATTTTTTATAATCAAATTTACATAAAAAGAAATTTCTCCTTGGGAAATGGAATAGAAAAAGCTTCTTTTCTATTGTTTATGTAAAAATTAATGAAGAAGACACTTTCTTTTTTGTAAAAAGGTTTTTTTGTTTTCAATAAGAGAAAATCTTAGGAACTATTAACATAGTAATTACTAAACTAAAATAAATTTCTTTTGTTTTTTTATTTTTAGTCAGGAATGCTAAAATTAAATGGTAATAATTTTTATATTTTCGTTGTTTTTTAAAAGATTTACATTTAGTTAAATTATTATAATTTGAATTTAATTTATATTTATTTTGCACAGCATTTGTAACTATGATGGAATTTTTTGATTGTAGTTTGAAACAAATGTAAGCAAGCTGTAGTAAAGTGTTAATCCGAAACGCATGCAATAAATGATATCAAGTTTGTTTTATATTTGCTCGAAAGTATGTTACACAAGAACATATTTATTTTTATTGTAGTTTTCATTAATCGTTTAATAATATTTCAAATTTTAAAATTGATATAATTTTTTTTGATTAATTTTAAAGAAGAAAAAATGATAACTGTTTTTAATAGTTCAATATCTTTTTTTATATCAAATCGTGGTAATATTATAGGCTCCAAAGCTCAAATGAGTTTGATTTTTCAGTGAATCTTTTAAAAAATGCTTGCGGTAAACTTTATAAAGTTTGTTGAAATTCAGATTCTCCGTTTGTCTAAAATTGTATTTTTTGTAAAAAGATAAACAGTAAACATTAAAATTTCAAAAACAATTAGCCTCAAAATAAACAATTTCAATTCTTTTTATAAAATTCTACGGTGCTCCGCGCACTACTCGCTCTGTTTGTCAATCCCCGTTTCACTTTGCTCAACCAAACCGTATTTTTTTTTTCTTTTAACTGAAATGAAAAAAATAAAATCAATATAGAAAATATTTTGTATTGGTTGAAAATTTTCCTTTTAGATTTTTTAATTGTTCGAATATCGTTTCTTCATCGTCTTAACTGTTTCAGGTATAATAAATTTAAAGGATATTCGACTATTAGATACAAATTATACAATTTAATTAATTTAATCTGTATAAATTGATCAATGTCACAAGAACCTTAATTGTTAAATACTTAAATTAAAATAGAATTTTTGTTCATTCTTAGTTACCCATCATGCTCAGGTGCAAAAGCTCCAGGTTTAGCAGCTGATATGCATTTTCATCATGATGTAATTGCTTTTATAGGACCTGCTTGTGCTTTTGCTTTAGAACCAGTAGCTAGGTTAGCAGCTTACTGGAATTCACCAATAATAACGGGAATGGGTGATCAGGTGAGATAAAAGAATATAATAAATGATTTAAAATCATTCTTATAAATGTTTGAGAAAAATAAATGCACATTTGAGTTTTTTGAAAAGATATTTGCTGATTTATCAAAGTATTTTTTGATAGTTTCTACTCTTTCTATTAAGGAAAGGATTTCAATTGTTATGTCTTAAAAGATAAATTAAAATAGCTTAGAGAAAAATAATTTACATATAAGTGGTTATTTACCTTTTGACTACAGCTGCTAACATAGCATCACTTAATTACAGTTCTATGCTATTAAGTGCTTAGCTCTTAAGGCTATCAAGCAGATGCAATTTAGCGAAACAAAATTAATTTAGATTTAAATTGAAAATTTTAAAATTACCTGAATTTATTTCTAATATTTAGACTAAAATCATATTCAATATTTGTTTGTATTTTCTATTTAAATAATACAAAAACTTAAAGTGGAAAATTATCCAAAATGCTTCAAATTTTGTTGAGTCAACGCTGATAAGCACAAGAGATTTATTAGTTCGATTTTTTATGATATTCGGTGTTTATAGAATTCTTTCATTCATGGATTTTACATATCGCTCAATCAGTTATGGTCCTATTTTTACTAATACTCAAACCGTATACACAAAAATTTCATAACAATTTGACGGTTCATTTATAAATCAAAATGGTATTAGTGAAAATAAAAGAATTTCAGTGAGTTGTTTTATTATTAATTTTTGATGAGAAAAAAACAGTTCCATAGCAAAAATGAGTTTGATACAGGTTATTTTGACTTAGTTCTATTAAAAGCAACTTAGGAACACTGGGTTACCAACCTTACGAATAGCTATACAGGCAGGCATCAAGGATACTGAAAAAATTGGGCATTAGAATAAGATGGGTCAACCAGAAAATGATAAAAACTTCCACAAATGCCAATTTTTTCGGGAACAACTGTTTAATTAAAAGAAATATATCTGATTCCTTACAGATATCAAAAAATGAAACAACACGTTGATAAGTCAGAACAGTCTTTAGAGTTTTGTGATACCAATGAAAAGGATCAACATTACGTGGTATTCATTGAAATATTGATCCATCACAATACCTTGGAATAAAATCTGAAGTCATCTAAAGCGAACAATATGCAATATTCAGCTAGCTTCTACCATTTGGGATTTCTATTTAATTCTATTGATTGACTCGCTGAGAAAGATTAAACCATCAACAGTGATTACTACATTGGATTATTGATTTCTTTAATAAACAAAGAAGACCAACAAAAAAGCTCCATATGATGAAGAAAAGAACATTGTTTCAGAAAGATAATGCACAGCTTTATAAGTCACATTTGTGTCCAACATATTCACAAAATCTAGCTTACAGCTACTACTACAGATATCTACAGATTTCAGTTTGTTGACACAGGAAAGAATATTAAATCTTAAATGCAGAAGTCATCACTGAGAGAAATGAGAACTGAGGACTTTTTTAAAGCTAAATCCTTTCAAGATGGGGGTAGAAAATTGTTAAAATAAACGTATTACTTTTAAAGAAAATTATCGAATTAATAAAGTTGAATTTTACTAACATTTTTGTCTTTATTTATCGTCGTCTGGACTAACTGACCAAAGTATCACTAATGACCAAAGATAATTGATATGTGTAACTTTGTTAATCAAAAATTAAAATTTAATAAATAATTGCATTGCATTCAAAAGTAAAGAACTCCTTTTAACTAATTGCAAAGTTTATTAAATTTAGACTCATAACATATACGGAAGATTTTATAAATCTGTTTTAATAAATTTAGTTTTTTATATAAATTCAAAGAGATGACTAATAACGTTTGATAATGATGACGTAATAACTATTTGATATCACAGTGATAGTACTTTCTTAAAAAAGTATTCCATGTCTTCCCAGCAGTAAAAACTCTCTTAAAATCAAAAAAAAATCTTTATACAACAACAGATATAGACGAACAAACATATGGGACCTCTGGTTTCATAAAATATATGCAAACAATGCAAGAAATCTTCATACAATTAATAATGCACCCAAGGACACTGACAATATTCACGTAATCCTATAGTTTTGTTGTAATTTAAAAGTGCATGTACGCTACCATAAATGTTGGATTCATTGAGAATTTATTTTGTAAATTTCAACGTAACTCTAAAAAGAATATCCAATATCCAATACCACGATATTTTATAGCTCCTTGGGTAATTTGTTAACTTTACAAATAATTCCTTATGTTTCCAATACAAATTAAGGAAAAAATTCTTTTTTATAATAATAGCTGTGATATAATAACAAAAGAGCTAAAGTTAAGGTTACTGGGGTTTAAGGTATTATATCTAGTCTTTACGGATTACCTGTTTGTTTTTAAATGAAAAAAAGAACACAATTTCTTTGTTATCTTTTATGATACCTTTCAAAATAATTTAATTAGTTATCCTTGATATATTAAAAGCTTATTAATATACATTTATTTCGAGATGTATTTCATTCTATTGTTTATTCAATTTAATTATTACAGCCTCCATCTGAAGGTGAACTTTCTGTTACATCAGGAATTTTAGGAAAAATTCATAAATGGAAAAATGAGAGCACGGTAAGTAATTTCAAATAAAACAAATAAATTAAATTAAATAATAATATTATACTTACTTATTATATTCAATATTAATAATTAGGATTTAAGAAAAGGTCGATGGTTGATATTATTAAATATTTGTCCATGCATGTGATAAATGGATCTTTCATATATAAGAAATAATATGAATTGGTTTTTAGCATTAAAAATATATATTTATTTCTCCTTAAAGGAGTTGTGAAAAAATCTAAGGTTTGTAGTTCTAGAAAGAAAAACAAACTTTTGCATGGATTTGAAAATGCAGAATATATGAAGAAATATCTGAAAAGGCTTTAGTTATAATAAGAGCTTTTCGCAATTTGATTTTCACATAAGGTGAAAAGCGTACAGGGTTGTAAAATGAACTCAGATAACCTCACCTAAGCTCTCTTTGATCAAAAAATGTTCTATTATTTATACTTTAATTTTGTTGATTTTTTTGTAATATGAGTAAATTCATTTTTATTTATAATTTATGTAGCCTATAAATTAGAATTGACAAGAGAAGAAATTTCAAAACATATTATCTCCTAAAAACAACCCAAATTCTTTTGATTCTCAGCTAAACTTGCTGATAATCGTTTTCGTTAAAATAATACACCGTATCATATATGGTTAAGCTCAATGCCAAACTTATGTTAATTGAACTTTAAACTAAATCTACATCCACCATATTTAACAGGGCTGGCACCCAGTGAGCACTTATTTCACGCAAACTTTGGAAAAATCTTCCAGGGAAAGAGATTTAGTTCAAATGAAAAAATAAATTATTTTTACTTTTATTTTGATTTTAATTTTTAATTTAAACTTTTTCTGTTTTTATTGTAAATAAAAATTCGGCATTATTACCCCCTTTTTTACTTATTTTCTATAATCCATCTATTAGATCCTTTTTCATTTCTTTGTTCTAGTTTTTTTAAATTATTTTTTAATGTCTGATCTATTTTAGCCAAATGTCAAACCCATTTCAGTCTTAAGGATTTAATTATTTGAAAAATTTCTTAAGATTTTGTAGCTAAGTGGGTTTTAATAATTTTAAAATTTTTGTTAAATAAACAAAATATTTTTTTCTTAACTGTTAAATAACAAAAAAAAAATTGTATTTAACTGATATCAATTTAATCTTTATTTATTTTTGATTTTATAAAAATACAGGGAATGTTCAAGGATAAAACAAAATATCCCACACTTACAAGAATGTCATATTGCCAGTGTCGTTTAAAACTTGTTTTTGCGAGCATTTTTCGTCAATTTAACTGGAAACATATCGCTCTATTAGTTGATCGTTCTGATTTATTTTCATTAACTGTTGGTAAATTAAAATCCTAATTAATAATATTTTGAAATTTCAATATATTTAAATAATAATACTAGGAAAAAATTTGGAATATGGTCTTAAACAAGAAGGATTGCTAAGTTTTTTCCGTGAATTAAATGGAAATGAAGAAGAAGCTTACGATAATTATTTAAAGGATGCCAGTATGTATGCCAGAGGTAATTGGTATAACCTAATCAGCCAGCGTACACAGGAGTTATGAAAATTCGAAGAAAATATATCATGCAACTAAATTTTCTGCTTCTCGCTTGATATATTTACTCTGAAAAAATTTACCCAATGATGCCCTGCACACTTTAACCAATTGTTGTGTGTTGTTGTAACCAGGCCATTTCAAGGCTAACATAAGGTTTAGGTTACCTAAAATTAACTGACTTTCTCGAAGAAAACGAAATCAATGAATTATATTTTGAATTGGCTATGTTGCATGATTAATGCCTACTTTCTTCTCCATTGTAGAATTTTTCACTCATGCATGTTTGCTTCATAAGTACACAGGAACTCTTATATTAAAAATTCATTGATGCGTATGTATCATAATGAGTGTTATCCACTAGTTTCCGTTCCTTTTCAGATTTAGTAATTAAAGTTTCAACTATGTAGATTTTTTTTAAATTAAGTACCCTGACGGTTAAATGTTAGAAACGCAAATGCTTACATATCATTCTGTTGCTTTTCCTCCTCAGTCAGACTAATATGTTAGGCATAACTTTTTTTGTAGTATGAAAATACAGACTTTGCAACCACTGTTTTTATATTTTTTACCTTCTGCAATTACAATAAAATTTTCAAAATAAAGCTTATAAAGTAACAGTTCTCAAAAGAATATATCAATTGCCAAAAGGAAAGAACGCTCTAATCAGTAGGCAAAGTGTTAATATAAGGTCTTCAGCATCAGTCTCATTTTTAAAAAAAAACAATTATTGTTTGTTATGACAGAAAAGGGAATCTTGAAAAATGTTTATTGATAAAAAAATAAGGAAACAAATTTAAGAAGAATTTTGAAAAGAAAAATTATTTTATTGTATAAAAGGAGTATACATATTAAGTTCACCAATGAACTGGTGTTGAGTGATCAGCCGTTTGCTGGCGTAAAGAAGCCAATTAAAATTTTAGGCCAAAATTTTCTTAAGTCTTACTGGTTGGCTAGGTTTCAGGTATGAACATTTTAGAAGCATATTAACACTGACTTCTTATCTTTAAGTAGGACAAATTTTTGTGTATAATTCTGACTGTATTCCAGAATATTAGCCAAATAACCAGAAAATTAGTTAAATTTAATTAATTTGTCTAAAGATAATTTTTTACTGTTTCATTCCATTCTTTAAAAGTTAAGTGATTGCAAGAATGAACTAAAAGGCAACAGCCCACTTTTAGTTAAAGTTCACAAATATTCTACTAAGCTCGCTAATATTGTAGAACAGAAACTCCATCAGTATATCCCGTGTACGTTGGAATCATTGTATGTATATAAGATTAATAAAATAAAAATAAAAATTATTTAAAACAAAAACAATTAGTGGTCATTTTATCAGTTCGAGGAGTTTTAGTACGAAAATTTATGCTTGCTGCACATGCACTTGGTATGACAAAAGGTGATTGGACATTTCTTGATGTTGAAATTTTTCAGGTTGGTTATTCCAAACTTTTTTTTTAATTCTAAATTAAAATAACAACAATACAAATATATATATATATATAATATATAATTAAATATTGCAAGAGTTCTTATTGGGGTGACCATGATTGGGAATTAGGAGATGAGGATGATACTAAAGCAAGAAAAGCTTATGAAGCATTATTGCGTGTCTCATTATTACAGCCAACTAGCCCAAGATTTCAGGATTTTGCTGAAAAAGTTAGAGAGCGTGCATTAAAGGACTATAATTACAAATTTAGTGATGGAGAAGAGGTAATCAAATATAAAAATACTATTAGTATTAGAATAATACTAGATTTGATATTAATAGGTATCATTAATTTGTTGTTGTTGCTATTCCTTTAAAGGTTAATTTTTTTATTGGAGCATTCTATGATGGAGTCTATCTACTTGGTATGGCACTTAATGAGATTCTTTCAGAAAATGAAAATATTCGTGATGGTATTGCAATAACAAAAAAAATGTGGAATCGTAATTTTCATGGTAGAATTTTAATTTAATTAAATTAAAAAGAGTAATCTTAATTTAAATTTGATATTTAATTTAGGTATAACAGGTCATGTAAGAATTGATGATAATGGTGACCGTGATGCTGATTATTCTATTCTTGATTTAGATCCAATTACTGGACATTTTGAAGTTGTTGCTCATTATTATGGCTTAAATAGGTTCTATTGTCTTATTTTTGTTGTTGACTTTTTCTTAATACTAGGTTTACCATTATTTGACATACACCAATAATATCTATTAAAAGTGTTAAATATTCATCTTAAGGTGAAGTTAAAGCAGAAAAGAAAAATCTAAATTAATAATAAATAATTATGAAGATATATTTGAATTTTTCTTCTATACGCAAGTGTCAACGGCATCTATGAAAAGCTGATTAGAGTTTTCTGACTCTCATATAAACCTGTGTAATCAATCGAATAGCAAGTTTTTCTGCTAACTGGAATAAATAATTTTTTTAGTTATATTTTTATCCAAAATTATTCAATAATTAATTCGAGCCAATAGTAAAATATTCAGGTAATTTGATCATTATGTTAAAATTGTGGTTTTAGTTTTTTGTAATTAAATTAAATTAGAACTTAGAAGAATTCTTTTAGTTAGTTTTCTTTTGTATATTGTAAGGGTACAATGCCTGATTCATAGAATGGAAAATCCTGAAAAATCGTTTAGCTTTTTCTTCTCTTTTATTGCCAAGGACTTATTTTTTTTTAAAATTGTCTGTGGTAATATATCTATCCACACCGGTATATGATTCTACCAATAGAAATGAATTCATTAAGAGTCATCAAAAATAGCAAATTATCTTAGGATTTCTAAATTGGAAGCCACCTATAACATATATTTTAGTTACATGACATTTGTGGAGTTTCTTAAGCGAAGTTTTATTGAATTTATTACTTTTCTTGGATTTTATTTTTAATAATAATTATTTTTAATAATAAAATCAACCTAAAGTCTTTATATTAGAGCGAATTTATTATTTTGAAGTCGTTGACTCTTTTCAGTTCTTTAATCACACCAAATGAGCTGTAAAATAATTTCAACTTAGGGCTCGTATTTAAAAAAAGAAAAGCTAAAACTATTTAAATTTTTTCTTTTTTGAACCTGTATTCTGTTGGCAGATATACTTCTTATTTGTTCATTGATTAGTTTAGAAAATGAACTACTCAGTTCTTCTTGGCATAGCCTTTGTTGGAGAAAGCACAATTAGGAGTTAAAGCTGATTGGCACTTAATGAAGCACCCTAAAGTCTTTGGAAATAACTGTGAAAATAAAGAAAAATGGAAAAAGATGATGCCAAATTCCTTCAGATTAAATAAAATTAGTCCAAATGTTGTAAATGTAACTTTGGTAAACCTCGTGTTAAAAATCATCATAATAAATTTAAAACTTTCATAAATAAAAAATAAAATATTTCTCTTTTTTGTGTATTTATTAGAAATTATTCTTCCGTTAATGGTAAAAAAATACATTGGCCAGGAGGACGTGAAGGTCCGCCACCAGATGTCCCAAAATGCGGCTTTTTAGGTAATTCACCAGATTGTCATGGCAATGGTATTATATATTAAGGATATAAATATTAATTTTTATATTAAAAAAAGCAATTCATTTAAAATTTTCTAGAAATGATTATTTTATATGGAATTTTCGCAGCTGGAATATTTGCTTCTTTCACTTTTCTTGTGGTTTATCTAATGTGCAAGTATTGCCATAAAATTTAACATAAATATAATTTAAAATATATAATAAATATATTTTTTTTATTTTTTTTTTATCGCTAACTAAGACAAATGCGTCTTAACAATGAACTTAATAATATGTCCTGGCGTGTACGACCTGATGATGTACTTTTAGAAGTAGGTCGTATGTTTGGGAGTAAAATTGGTTTACAAAAATTAAATTACGAAGTTAGTAAATTAAATTTATTTTTTAACAAAAAAAAAGAAAAAAACAAAAGAAAAGCAATATAAAGAATATTTTTAAATATTAATAGAAATCATTTTTATATTATATTTAATAGAATTATTCATTACAACAATACGGTATTAGTTCAGGACGTGCATCAATCGCCAGTTATGCTTCATTACCTCCAACACAAGTTTTTACTACAATTGGAATATATAAGGGTGAACGTGTTGCTATTAAAAAAATTTCTAAAAAAAAAGTTGATATAACATCAACATTACTTTGGGAAATAAAACAGGCTAGAGATGTTAGCCATGAGAATACTGTACGTTTTGTTGGTGCTTGTATTGATTTACCTAGGCCAACATTACTTATATTAACTGAATATTGTCCAAAAGGTAGCCTTAAAGATGTCCTTGAAAATGATGCTATACAATTAGATTGGAATTTTCGAATGTCATTAATACATGATATTGTTAAGGTTAGTAAGATTATATGAGGCTTTAGACAATTTTTTCTATCATTCTTATTATTTAGTAACAATTATAAGTTATTAATAAATGAGAAAAACTATTTAAAAGTTATTGAGTTTTAATGTGTGTGCCTTATAGAGACGTACCGGTTTTACTTACCTCGTAAGAAAAATGAATAATACCACCAAAGGAATTGGAAAACATCGCCAAAAAGACACATCAAACATCTCTTGCCACATATCCACTTTGGCATTCATTTAAGTGATATTCTTTGCTGAAAGTTTTCAAAATTGAACGTATTTCGAATATTAAACATTTGACAAAAATATACAGTAAAAATTTCAGCCTAAAATTTAAGGTATTACGAAGTTATGACACATAAAGTTGGGTTGCAACGCATGGCGAACAAGAAATAAAAATTTTTGAATAATTTCCATTTATATAATTACCGAAAGCCCTAAAAACAGCTTAAAATTTAACCTCCTCAGTATAGATTTGCAGGTGCAAATTAACGTCTAGTCAATGCTCCATAAATTACCAGAATGACCTAGCTAGGTAATATACAGAACATATAAACTAGTTTCCAATATTTAAATTTCGGCACCCTAAAAAAATGCAGGAGCTTTGGCCTATTTTAATTTTGGGCATCTGAAAAATTTCAATTTGGTTTGTAACATGAAGGCGGCTTTTGTGTTGGTTTTACTTAATTTATTTAAGCCATTTAGTTTGGAATAAGATGAATACAATTCAAAATTTATATTTTGTAATTTACAAGAAAGATGTTTTCTTCCTATTGAGCAAAAAAATAATTTCACAAGTTCCAAAATAAGCAAGACTTGAACGCAATAACGTCTCTCATTTCATCTCACCTAAACTACCCACTAAATATCAAAAATTTGGCCAAACCTGATGTCAATTTCTCTTTTTGTTACGCTAATCGTTTTTCGTAATAGGCATTGTGATATGCAATGTTTTGTTTTATCCAAAAACAAATAAAGAATAGAGTTGTGGTCTGGTGAAATAAAACGTTCATGAGAAAATATATTTTTTTTAGGGAATGGCTTATTTACACACCAGTGATGTCTCATTACATGGTAAACTTCGTTCATGCAATTGTCTAATTGATGGAAGATTTGTTTTGAAAATTTCTGATTTTGGATTACGTACATTAACAACACCGTCTGAATTTATCAAGGATCAAAATTACTTTAATAGTAAATTTAAAAAGAAAAACAAATTTAATATTAAAATAAATATTTTGTTTAGAACTTTTATGGGTAGCACCAGAATTATTACCACTTACAATAATTCCGGGAACACCAGCAACACAAAAGGGTGACGTTTATTCATTTGCTATCATCTTGGAAGAAATTGTTGTACGTGGTGGCCCATATGAGGCAGCAAAACAATTTCTTGATGTTCATGGAATTTTAGATAAAGTTGAAGCACATGAATCTCCACCATTTCGTCCAAGTGTTGGTCAGCGTGATTGTCCTCCCGATGTGTTAGATCTAATGGAAAAATGTTGGGCTGATAATCCTGAAGATCGTCCACCATTTTCAACGATCCGTTCAACTGTTCGTTGTATTATGAAGTAAGAATAAGTTTAATTCATTAAAAGGAATTAATTTTCTTCTTTTTCTTTTAAGAGGATTTTGTGAGAATTTAATGGATGATCTTTTACGTCGAATGGAACAATATGCAAATAATTTAGAAAGTTTAGTTGAAGAAAAAACAGAACAATTAAGTATGGAAAAAAGACGTACAGAAGAATTACTTTATCAGGTATTACCTCGTCCTGTAGCTACCCAATTATTGGCTGGTGAAATGGTTCAACCTGAACAATTTGAATGTGTTACAATTTACTTCAGTGATATTGTTGGTTTTACTGTACTCTGTGCTCAAAGTGGTCCAATGGAAGTTGTAGCATTTTTAAATGATCTTTATAGTACTTTTGACAGAATTATTGGATTTTATGATGTTTATAAGGTAAATAAAAGAAAATCTATTTTAAAAAAGTTTAATTGCATTAAGATTTAATTTGAGACATCTGTCAATAAGTCCTGACACTGCACACAGGCGGATTTTTGGCCAAAACTAATAAAATGAATTAAAAGTTTCAAAAGTTGTAGGAAATAAAAAAAAAACACATAATTACTAATTACTGAAGCTTTATTTACCTCTGATTCAAAAGTTTATTATATTTTTATTCAGTTATTTTCTTTTTACTTATCCATATCTAATAAATTCCTCAATTCTTTTGGGTAATCATTGATTCTACAATTTTTCGTATAGTATTTTTTTGAAAAATTTATTATATAAGGATCTGATGACACTAGAAGGTTATTAAATACATCTTCTATGTTTTGAATCCTACTAAATTTTCTGGAATAATGTTCTCTATACATTTTTATATCCTTGTTTCTGGATTCTTGAGCTTCTTCTGAGAGCAAACCCAAAGGCACTATACAATTTTCAATTATTTCATGTCCGTGAAATAAAATTTTGTGTGCTGTTGTCGGTAGGGGGAACCATGGATAATTTTTAATAAATATAACAGCTGTCTTGAGACAAAAGATCTTAAATTTATTTGGATTAACTGGAAACGTGCTTGTTAGAGCCAAAAGAATAATAAAAAAGCGATAAATTATATTTTTGTTTATGCCTGTTATCTCAGCTGATTCTTCATAACAGTGAAAAAATTTTCTAGCCGTATTTCCGTCATTGGTACTTCCAAATCCTTGTAATTAAAGCTTTACATTGTTTAGCAGAATTCAAATAACCATCCCTTTTAAAATTAATTTTGGCAGCAAACAAAAGTTCACTACCAGATCTTCCCATGCGTAAGTCTTCAGTCTTTCTGCGTTTTGAGCGATCACTACTCTCAGCAAAAATCTTAACAGGTCTTCCAGCGACTTTTTTAAAAAATTTTTTTCTAACAGCAAAACAGAGACCATTACTAAGCCAAGTATTTTCTTTTTTAAGAAAATAGGCATTATTCCTTCTCGCAGACGACCACTTCTGTTTATATTCGAATATAAACTTTGAAAGTAATTGTTTTGAGCCATCTGTTAAATCATCCTCTACACCCAACTTTTTTTTACTTTTGAGACAAGATTTTCAAACTTTTCATTACCAGCTTTTGAATTACAGTCTCTGTAGTATTTAACTAGTTCTTGGCGACATATGACAACATTATCAGAAGATGAAACTAAAAATAAAGAGCAATAACCAAAAATAACGAAAACGCATTTTTTTTTATATTTTTGAATTAAAATAGTTAATCATCTTATTATGATGAGAGTAGCACATATTAGCAATTAAAATTTATATTAATATTAAGTTAAGATATGTAACTTTATTAAAATCTTAATGAATTAGTTTGATTCTAATGAATTCATAACTTTATAACTTATTTATTACAATTGGAATGTAAAATTTAGCATATAAATTAAAATTACTTTTGTTTTTACAAATAATCTAAAAAAATAAAAAAATCCATTTCAAATATATAGATACATACCCCCAGGTTCACAATCCATGATAAAAGTTAAACTTAACACTTTTGAAACACAACACTTATGAAATAACAGCAATAATAAACAGTGAAAAATTGTTCTACAGGAGGCGACACTTTGTCTAGCTGCGTAATTCATAAAACATACGTTTGAAATAATATATGTATTGTCATCGAATGTAGTGAAACCATCAGATTATAAAAGTTAAGTTACATACCGGTTAAGTCTCACTTCGTATATTGGACTTTTGGCCGGAAAATTTTAAAAAACCCGCCTGTGTGCACTGGTAAATACTATAAAAGTTAAATCTTTGTGTAAAACCGTATAGAAAAATTTAATTGTTGTCTTAAAATAGTCCTCAGTTTCGACTATGATTTCTTCATTTGAAATAAATCTATTTTTCTTGAGAATCTTTGCCAGGTTTTTGTACAATTAATGCTTGTCCACTTCTGGGGGCGGTACATAGTTTGATATTTAATTTGTGTAATTTGGCTTTTCTTTCAAGAACTTGTGCAGTGCATAAGCCTTTTTGATCAAGGTATTAAATAATTAATTTTAAATATTATTCTTTAAGGTTGAAACTATCGGTGATGCTTATATGGTAGTATCAGGATTACCGGAAAATAATGGTGATAATCATGCACGTGAAATTGCTTTGATGTCTCTAGCTATTATTGATGCAGTTAAATCATTTACAATTAGGCATAAGCCAGAATGTCAATTAAGGATCAGGATTGGCATCCATTCGGGATCAGTTTGTGCTGGAGTTGTAGGACAAAAAATGCCACATTATTGTCTTTTTGGTGATACTGTAAATACTGCCTCTCGTATGGAATCAGCTGGAATTCGTAAATTTTCTTTTTTCTAATTTTTCTATAATAAGTATCTTAAATATATTTTTATTCTTTTTCAAATTTAAGCTTTAAAAATTCATGTTTCTGAAGCAACCAAACAAATTCTTGATAAATTTGGTACCTTTTGTTTAGAACTTCGTGGTGAAGTTGAACTTAAAGGTAAAGGAGCAGTCACTACATATTGGCTTTTAGGTTGTACAGATCCTGGACCAAGACCACCGACACCTATAAAAGTCCATAATGAAAATGAAGCACCTTTTCCAATTTTATTTCCAGCTATTGGAAAATAAAGGAGTTTTAATTTAAAAAGTTTTCATTTCTCTAGTTTGTAGTACAAAGTTAATTTAACACAAATATGTGATCTGGATGTGATAACTAAATATATTGATGGCTTATTGTTGTAAATATTTAATTTTTTATTAAATTTATATGTAAAACGCCCAACAATATAACAAGAAAAATATTTAACATATTGGAATTAATTTAGATATGTTTTCCTTAATTATCTGAAAAAGACTTGAAAGAATTTTTTTATTAATATTTAACAAAAAATAATAAGTAATAATTCTTTTTTTTTATTACTAGTGGATTATTTAAACACAATTATTAAATATTAATGCGATATATTCTCCAAAATTAATGAAAAAGATAATTCTAGAATAGAAGATTGCATTGACACTGACTCTAAAGTATGTGATATAGATAACTAGGAAAAGAACGCATAGATAAAAATAAATGATTGAATTGTTCTTTTGTTCCAAAGGTGAATGCAAAGAGTACGATCAGAATATTCACATCTTATTTTATAGAACTATTTAGCAAAAAATTTAACTAAGTTTTCTACCCTAAAGATACTTGCTTTATATAATTATCAGAGAAATATTAGGTCCAATGGAATATCACGAATATCAAGTCTAACTTCAGGAGATTTAGATATAAAAGAAGAAATTTGAATAAGGAACTAGAATAAGAAATGATATCTTATCGTTTGGTCTTTTAATGAACAATCAACACAACTTTTTGTTCACAAAAATTATATGATCTATTCTTTTTGATAAAAGTAGCAAGCAAGCTTGTATTTTAGGTTGGACAATTTGTTCTTATCTCATAAGTATGCAATGCAATTGTAGAAAATAGCCAAAATTGAATAAGAGAAAAATTCCCCAAAAAACGACTAACACAAAGCTTGTTTTTTCACATTTTTTTATTTCTAACAAATTTCAAATATATTTTTTTGCTTTAATTACAGTGTCTTTATGAAAGAATTTGTTATCATTATTTCGCTTATTTAGCAGTTTTGGTACACAATTTTTTAAATAACTATTTTTTGTTCAATATTATTAAGTGTTATAAAATGCAACGAATTCTTCTTATTCAAATTTAAAGGTACCAAATATTAAAACATAAAAAACTGATTTAAAATTTTAAAGCATGGAGTATAAATATATTGTTATACAAATTTTATCTATAATTTTCTGGTTAATGCACAAAAATCAAACATAAATATGTTTATAAATATAATTAAATAAAATTTGCTGTTTCCATGTTCAGTTTTACACCTTCTTAAATAGAGAAAGCAAAATAATTCTTTTAATTTTAATTGTATTTTTTTATAATCTATCAATCTCTATATTTTTGTTTTATTTTTTTCATTAATTAATTATATTTTTAAAAATTTTAAATCTTTAAAAATTATTAGTATCATTGAATTACTATGTAAAAATGAAATTGAAACAATAAGCGAAAATCAATTTAAAAGACATTTTCCATTCGAGCAATTATTTCCTCACCGTATATAAATTTCTTTAGTGAAGAAATGTATGGACTAATTTTTTCCCTCAATGTTTTTAATTGTGCTGCCTCAGCTGCATCCATGATTTTCTGCAGAACATAATTAGCGTAGCGATCGCGAAACATGACATTTATCGCTCTGAAATAATTTTTATAAAAAAAAGATTAGCAACACTTAAAATAAATTAGCTCAAATACTATTAGAATGAGATATAAGTATAAAATTAAGAAAAAAAACAAAAAAATTTCTCATATTAAAAACTCACATGTCATTAAATTGGCAAACTTCATTGATAAGTTGAATTTTTTCAGCACGGGTTGCTTGTGTTATACATTTTTCCACGACATTTGATGCAAATTTATGTTGGGATAAAACAAGAATATTTCCCTTAACACTTTCGATTATACGGGATTTATCCTCTGGTGTACCATAATCTGAAAATATAAAAATATATCATAAATTATTAATAAAAATTAACAAAAAATTATTAATTATACCGAGAACATGTTGTATTACATAATTGCCGTACTGATCTTCAATCAAGTTTTGGGTAAATCTATTAATTTCATCAAGAATGGATTGTTTCTGTTCTGTTGAACAATGCTCGAGTATACGTTGAATAACACGGCAGCCATATGGATGTGTACTTAAAGTATAAACTTTGCCTTTGATGGCATTTATTATAAATTGTAACACATTTGGTTCAACACATTGAAAACACTTTTGGATAACATGATTACCATTCCGATCGTTTACACATTTTAAAACATGACCTTCTAATTCAAGCACAATTTCCTGTTGCTGTTCAGATGATATACTTTCGAGTGCCTTTTGTATAACCCGGCAACCATATAGTTGTAATGCTAATGGTAATACATGCCCTTTAACTAGCATAACAAGTGTTGACTTTTGTTCGGGTGTACCACATTCAAAGAATTTTTGTATTACATAATTACCAAAAACATTGGTCATCAGATTATATGCAGCACCTAATATCTCATTAAATACCAATTGTTTTTCAGCAGAAGTTGCATGTTGCAATTTCTGTTGTATAAATCTAGAACCATATTGATCTTTTGAAAACTCCACAATATGGTTAGCTAAATTATATAACTGAAGGTTTGGATATCTTTTATTTCGAAAGCCTTCTAGAAGTTTTGATCTGAACGGTGGTATTGTTGGATACAATTTTGATGGTGCCGCTATTGGTAAATATTCTAATGTACGCAAAGAACTTCCTGATGTTGTTCCATAATTGTCAACTTGCCTTGCTGCTGCTGCCGATGTTGCAGCTAACGATGATGTAGTTGATGCAAAACCTAAAAAGTGATATAAGAAGAAAAAAAAAACAAATTAATTTTCAGATTGAAAAAGAAACCAAATCGCAATTTTATCTACTTACCACTTTGTTTCCAAGCTAGATATTGGTATATATGATACATTTTGAATAATCTCTACCGCTTTTGAATTCCAAATGATGCTTCTAACTAAGAAAATTTTGTGATCTGCTCAAATTTATAATACACACTACTACATGTCAAGATCTAACAAAATTTTACTGCACCCTTTTGTACACTTTTCAAGATGCGCTATTGGTTAATATACTCGTATATGTATGGTTTTGTATTGATATATTAACCAATGGTTAGCTTGATGCGCATTTTGAAATATGTAAAAAGGGCACTGCGCAGTACTATAAGTAAAAAAATTCTTATTTTCGTGGGAATGCGTGGAGAAATTTGTCTGGTGATCCCATTTAAATGTGTATAAAATGTACATTTTTATATGTGTAGTGGAACTTGGATTTCAATTTCTTCTTTTTACTTCTTTCCTCTTTCATGTTTTTCAAAGGCGTGGAAGGATAAAATCTTGTATATATATATATATATATATATATATATATATATATATATATATATATATATATATATATATATATATATATATATATATGTACATATTGATCAAGCCTATACAGGCACCGAAGTAGAGTCCCAGTAGGTTTGGTGATGACATACCCATAAATGTTGTTCACATTAGAACAAAAATTGCAAAATTTGTATAATTGTTTTGAATTGCTTTGAATTTGAATGTACATTTTTATATGTGTAGTGGAACTTGGATTTTAATTTCTTCTTTTCTCTTTCATCTTTTTCAAATTCGATGAAGGATTAAATCTTGTATATATATATATGTGTACATATATTGATAAAGCCTATACAGACACCGGAGTTATTTGAATGTAATAAGTAAATGTTATTATCACAACAGGATTTTGTAGGATATGATAATTTAAGTGGGTGCAATATTTGTAATTGCTTTGAATGAGTATTTGAAGATAAAGAAAAGGTATTGAAAACTGAAACAAAACATAAATAGCATAAATATTTTCCCTTGGTAAGCTGCTATTTTTATTATTGATAAAAAGAAACATTCAAAATTTGTTTACTTTTTGAATGAATTTTTGAAAGAAATTGTTTTTGATTAAAAATTACAATGTTAAGAAAATTACTTTGCATTATCATTTGTTTGGACTGGGGTTTAAGCTTATAAATATATTTTAATCATTATTTTGACTCCTATTTTGTTTTATAAGCTTATGGATTAAAGTATTAAGAAAATAAGCCACCAATACATACGGAATCTCATTATCTGGTATTAATTCTTAATATAAATGAGGGAGTTATTATTAAGCCAACTAAAAATTTCTATTTTTTGGGCTAAATGTGATTCGGTAAAGTAAGCAGCTCAGTACGGAAAGCGACTATTTTGTTCGGGGATTCTGAAGATGAAATTTTTATTGGGGCATTTTTTTCATTATAACTATGCATAATCCTATGACATCCACTGAAGAATATTTTCTGTAATAGGCAGGCTCACACTATAAATTTAGAAAAGCTAACTAGCCTAGAGTAAAATTACAATGTACACCGGTGATAATTAGCTGTAAGTTTAGTATGGGTTATTGAGATAATCGGCAAAGAATAATGTTAACTAAGAAGTCTTTTTACTTATTTGCCGTAAAAATTCTCTCTTCGCACATTCTTTGCCCTGCAGTTATAATTTGTCTAGAACTGCGGATAAGTAACAAAAGCCAAGTTTTGTCATCTATATTTGCTGTTATGCATATACGAATTTATAAATACGCATAGGAAAGATAAGTGCCTAATTTCATATCGCTTGCATTTAAATCGCATGGTCATTTATTGTAGGTTTTATGCCCTGATGATATTTGAAAAGGCCGGAGTTGAATAAACTTATTTATGTGTACGCGTGAGCAGCCAACATATAAAGGATATAATTGATTAAATATGTCAGGATAAAGCAGCTAACGAATGAAATGCGTGATTTAGGTCATTATTATAAATACTTTCGATTTTATAACAGTATTTATCGATTTTAAAAAAACAGCTAAGAATAACCATAGCCTTAGATTAGCTGTAAAATACTTCAAAAACGGATATGTCTGATTTTGGCTAAACTAAAAGTCTAAAATTTGATCAATGTTTAGTTTTAAAACCAAAACAGTTAGTTGACCATTTTTAATAATTACATTAAGAGCGACCAGGTTTCGTCACTCAGAAACTTATTGAAAAATAAACATAAGAAAAATAATTGCATAAAATTTTCAATTTGTAGATTTATGCTATAAAAAAATCATTATAGCCGCTTCAATTCAATTAAAACCAACAACGTCAAAGTTAATTTTTATTTAATTTATTTTTGCTATAAGGAAGCAATTACAAACTAATGAGAAAACTATTGCACTAAATTTGATGCTTCAGCAACAAAATTAAAAGAAAACGTGGTTTTCGAAGTTTATTGTTTTGATTATTTGAACCATTCCTTATTTTTCTGTTTGTCGAGTTTTTAATTACGCTACGAATATCCACATAGAAAGTGAATTTTTTGAATGTAGTTTGAAACAAATGTAAGCAAGCTGATAATTGAAAGCTGTAGCAAAGTGTTAATCCTAAACGCATGCAATAAAATGATATCAAGTTTGTTTTATATTTGCTCGAAAGTATGTTACACAAGAACATATTTATTTTTATTGTAGTTTTCTTTAATCGTTTAATAATTTCAAATTTTAAAATTGTACTTTTTGATTAATTTTAAAAAAGAAAAAATGATAACTGTTTTTAATAGTTCAATATCTTTTTTCATATCAAATCGTAGTAATATTATAGGCTCCAAAGCTCAAATGAGTTTGATTTTTCAGTGAATCTTTTAAAAAATGCTTGCGGTAAACTTTATAAAGTTTGTTGAAATTCAGATTCTCCGTTTGTCTAAAATTGTATTTTTTGTAAAAAGATAAACAGTAAACATTAAAATTTCATAAACAATTAGCCTCAAAATAAATAATTTCAATTCTTTTTTTTAAATTCTACGGTGCTCCGCGCACTGCTCGCTCTGTTTGTCAATCCCCGTTTCACTTTGCTCAGCCAAATCGTATTTTTTTTTTTTTTTAACTGAAATGAAAAAAAAATCAGTATACATAAGAATCAAAATAGAAACTATTTTGTGTTAGTTGTAAAATTTTGAGTACATCATTTTGTTTTACATTCATTAATTGTTCGAACATCGCTTCTTCATCGTCATAAGCATATAATATATTTGTCCAAATTGCTTCTATTTTAAGCTCACCTAATGTTCGTATAAAATATTATCCTGCTCCTTTAAAATCAACATATCGGTTGCTGCTGTTAACTTACGAACGCTTTGCGTGTTTAATGACTTGGCGCACGTTATACAAGAAGATTTGAACTGAAAACCAATTGAATTGGATTCAAAAAAGTTCTGCTGCTCATGACAGAGAATAAATGTTAAAAATTTCAGTTGTTAAATGTTATCAAAATTTAATTTTATGGTACTTTACTCACACATATATAATTATCGCTCACGCCAGATTTTATTCAAACTAATTTCTTTTGATCTTTTCTAAAAAAGACCAACAAGTTAGTGATAGCTAGATGCCAATCTATGTTATATAACTATTTATTAGAGACTAATGGATTGGCTTTTGGTACCATCAAGCCGCGAGTTTGACACCCATGTTATGGAAGAAAATATTATTGAATTTTGTTAACAAATGGCGGAAAAATTCGCCGTTATGGCTACGTTTTGCATGCTGCATAACTGAATTTTTCACAAGTTAACTTTTTAGCATGATGAGTAGGGAAGAAACAAATAATTTTTGAACAATCTTTTTCCAGTTCAAAAATATTTCTAGCATTTAAAATTCGTCAGATATTAATATTTAATTAATATAAAAGTCTAAAAAGTTTTAATAAATTAACTAAATTGTAGCCTTTGACTTGTTGAGAGAAAAAACCAGTTGGTTTTTGTTTACAGTTTTTAATAATAATTGTCAATTATTGGTCAATCAGTAAAAGATTTGAATAAGTAAAACAAAGGATGTTAAAATTTGGTAAATTTTGTTTCTACTGCATATCAACCTTTTCCACGAAATGCATGAACTGAAAATGCACTAAATTTATTTTAGGTAGTTTCATTACTCAATTCATATGAAATTTTAAATTGCATTAATGAGAAAATGTCTCGTTTTGTTCAAAATATCATTTCAGGTAAATGTTTGTAGAAATATACAAAAAAAAATTACAATAAAACTCCTTTGCTCCTTAGCAACATATTATCTACATATATGTATATTTGCCAGTTTAAAAATCTCGCAAAACAACAAATTTTCACACACACTTTCAAAATGTTATACATATTCTTTTCCTATTTACATTTTATCTTAAAAATCGGTGATGATCCTTCTTTCTTTGATCAAGCATGACGCAATTGGTGGGTGTAACACAATCAACAAATATTTTCTTATTTCCTTTTTTCTCGAACAAATTTTCACACACACTTTCAAAATGTTATATATATATATATGTTATATTCTATTACTATACTTACATTTTATCTTAAAAATCGGTGATGATCCCTTTTTCTTTGATCAAGCATTGTTGACAAGTGTTTCAAAATTTGTGTGACTAAATTAGTTCGCAGTTAAGCTTATGTTTGTGAAGAAATAATTATTCTTTATCCGCTAAATTGTCGTTAAATTTCTTAAATTAAAAAAAAATAAAAAATGTGCGATTTTGTTTTTTGTGAGGCTACTTCGTCATATAAAGAAGAAATAGCGAGATCTATAAAAAATATTATTTACTTTTTGGATTATCCAGGTAAGTTTTACAATTTAATTATTTAAAATAGTTTACTTAGTATTAAAGAATGAATGTTAATGATATATCATTATAAAAATACAAATTTTAATTGTTTTTTTTTTAGAATATGAAAGTCTTGCAAAAATAAAGAAAGATTTTCAACAAAACGGGAAAATCGTTGATACTAATGATAATAATGGAAAATTCGAATTTGGAGCGATTGGTTCTGAGGCACATTGGTATCGTAGTGAAAATCCTACAGCAAGTTCTGATGATCAGGTAAAAATGAAATTAATTTTAATTCAAGTAATAAAATTTTTTTTTTATAGATCTGTGAATTCTGTAAAAACAATCACAAGCCGGAAAGTTTATATAGAAGTCATCGTACTCGTGATATGAATGGAAAAGTTTCGTGTGCAGTTCTGCAGAAATTCAAATGCATTTTATGCGGAGCAACTAGTACTGATGCACATTCCATTAAGTATTGTCATAAAAAATCCACAGCCACCACACAGCAATCAATCGAAATTCAAAAATTAAAGAATTTGCAACAAATGGTTAATACAGAAGAAAGTTCTAAAAATCAGGTAGAAAGAAAAGTAATTTTAATTCAAATAATTAAATTTGTTTTTATAGATCTGTGTATTCTGTAAAAATAATCGCAAGCCGGAAAGTTTTTATAGAAGTCATCGTACTCATGATGATAATGGAAAAGTTTCCTGTCCAGTTCTGCAGCAATTCAAGTGTCCGTCCTGTGGAGCAACTGGTGAAAGAGCTCATACAATTAAGTATTGTTCCAAAAAGCCCAGAGTGACCATGCAGGATTCAATCGAAATGGGAAAAGTAAAGAATTTGACAATAATCCCATTTAAATAGTATTACAGTTATTTAAATTTAAAAATTAAGTAATTAAAAAATTGTGCCTTAATTTATTCGAATAATAAAATTCAATATTATTATATATGAAATAATTAATGGAAAAATCCTTTCATTATAAATTCCTATTCCTGTTATGTAGCATCATCTAATTAACAAAAGGCATCATTTTCCTTATCTTTTTCCAAGAACCTTATAGTATTTTTGGGATCAAATGATTTTAATCCCATTTTGGCTGGTTGGGGGCTTATGGCAAATGTTGAAATTTATTTAAACTGTGCCAAAAATATTATCCCGAAAGAAAACGGTAAATATAGCATTCAATTGATTTTCAGTAATGAAAAATTTCATTGTAAAAACATTATTTCTACACATATGAAGATTTATATTTTTTATATCAAACAAAGATGAAAAATGAGTGCTATGTAAATAATGGATTCAAATGATAAATGGACATAATGTTCAGTTCAGAGGGTCTCATGTGCGTTTGCATATTAGCTGTCAAAAATAAATCAATTTTAAAAAAATTAAAAATAGCAGAAAGATTGTATTTTATGTAAGATTTTTGAAGTAATTAGAATTTGTGCGATATGTAAGACCCAATGCGAGAGCATTCATTCTCTTTTCAACCGTAAAGAGGCTGTAAATTGATGGTGTTATTATGAGCATAATGATAATTTTTAGATGGCCAGTAGAAAGCAGATCTGTTCAAAAATCCTATTTTCTCTGATTTATACATTGGAAAACCCCCCAAATGGTTATTTAAAATTAAACTTATTTGTTTAGTTTTCAAGGTCTTCTCATCTAACCTTATATTGAAATTAACAACAACAACGAAAATTGTCAATACGCATAAGCTAAAAAGGAATGTGAAAAATTAAAAAAAAGGACCCAATTTTTTGTGTTTTTTGATCGTGTGACTTAGATTTGATAACTGATTTATAATTAAAAATGTGAAAGGCTTTTCTAGCATATCTAAATTACTTATAATGAAATGTTTGCTAGCTATGAAATTTATAATTAAGGGGCATAACTATAGTGAGACCATCTGAAAAAAAGGGTGATTTTTCTTTGAAAAAACTACGGCACCGAATATTTCAAAATTTGGCAGATATATTTTGGCATAAATGAAAAATACAATGTAATTTTTTGAAACAAAAATATTTCTTTTTTTTTTAGCAAGTTATGCATCATTTCCTGAGTTTTAAAAGAAAAGTTCTTCCACTGCTGCAGGATTTAGGCCTTCAAGAGTGCTTGAAATTAAAAAATAAAAACATTATATTTCCTATACAATGACATAGGATTGTGAAAAAAAAATTAAATTGAAACAAAATAGTGACTTTTAGAACAATAAATTTGAAATTTTCCTAAAAATCTGATAGTTTTTGATCCAATCATAAAACTGGTAAGTCATTGTATGGAAAAACAAGTTTGAAATATGCTAAACTAAGAATGATCAGATAATTTTTTATTGATCTGCAGCTACAGCAATTTTGAAAAACGTAGTTTTGAGATAAATGCTTTTAAGGACAAACAACGTGGATTTCTAACTAAGGAGCACATGCTCTTTAGAAGGATGTAACTCAGAAACTACTTGAGATTTTCACTTAAAATTTTAATATGTTATTTTTAAAGGTACAAATTCACCAAAATGCAAAAAAGTCTAAATTTTAAAAATTTCACTCGAGTTGTGCTCCAAGTTTCGGCTTAATAATTAGATTTTAGTCTCAACTCTAGCTTAAAAATAATTTGTTTTGCAACAACTTGTAAAAATATTTTTCTAGGTGGTATTAATAAATAAATTTATGATTTTTTAACTCAACAAGGGAACAGTCAAAAAAAATACTACATAAACTTTTGGACGTCGTTGATATAATATCTCTAAGATGATACGATATAAATAGTTTATTATTATCTAGGATTTTTCATCTACTATTAGTATATTATTATGTATTAATTTGGTTTTTATTTATTTTTTATTTATTTTACAAATTACTTCCATTTTTTTATAAATCATCGCAGGGTACATTTTTTTGAGAAAGTACTTTTATATATTTTCTAAGCCTTATACCTTTTCTTATTATTTTTGATTTACTTAACGGTTTTTAGGCTCTTTAGAGCTGTCGAAATCATATAATATACCTACTTTAATGGTGCAGTTCTCTAGTCTTATTTGATTCAGTTGCTACTCTTAAAATTTTTAACCAATTGTTAATATTAATGAAGTCAATAAGTAAGTCAGTCTGTTTTTTTACGAAAAACTCACTATCCAAAAAATTATAAATTCTATTTTATATAAGCTTTAAAATTATTTTTCACATATTCTTACTCTGTTCATATAAATAATATATATTGAACTTTTTATAATCATTTAATCATTTAATCGGTATGTATCGATTTTCATCTGTTGTGGCCCATTGGAATATACAAACTGTTTTAGTTAGAAAACTGACCAGAAACTTGTGCTCATTTCAACACATACATATGCAAGCTTTCATAAAAATTTACAATTCATAAAATTTATTAAATTTTACCCAACAGATTTTATTTTTTTATATTGATAATCTAGTCATAAATGGTTTTTTCCAATTGCAAACATAAGTTTTCCAAACAGACACACCAGCAAGCAAACATTTCATTGTCAGTAGAAATGAAACCTTAAATAAAAATTTATTGGGAAAATGGATTTTACGACATTGTAGATTAAGGTGCTATAAATGCTTTTATTTTATATTAGAATGGAACTTTACTTTAGATTTAAAGAAACGAAAAATTTAGGAAAAACTTCAGCAGATTCCCCTTCACTTTCTGAAAGACCAGAAACATGTTAAATTGGATATTGCAAAAATAAAACATAAAACCATAAACAATTGTCCTATTTGGTAAAAATATGTTTATGAAAAATGCTCATTAAAGAGATCTTGCATCTGTGAAAACTACGACGAAGGATTATTTCATTTTGCTTTAACTCTTTATAGGCCGTTCTTTTTTTCAAGTATAAAAAAATTCAACTAAAACTTTAAATCCTTGAAAAAATTGAAATTTTCTATTGCCAAGTGAAAAATGAATTTTCGAATGGCTTAGTTTCCAATCGCTTGCTATTGTAACCCAGCTATTATAATCCAATCACAAGGACAATATAATTAAGAGTTTTAAAAATTTCATCCCTTTTCCATTTACAATTTGTTGTTGTCCTTAAATTGCAAACGTTATTAGACATCTGTTTTTTTTTGGTTACAAGGATATATATACATATTTACACTTTGTCCTTTTATTGCACTAAATTCGTATCTTGTACATCCTGTTTTTTTGTTCAGTAATTAAAAATTATTTCTCTTCTGTTAGCCTTGAATATAAGTATACATTTATTTAAGGTATTTTTTGGAAAGAAAGATACATTTTATTGTACCTAAAGAGACCGAAAAAACCCAAAATAGTCATAAATGTCATAAACGGAAGGGATAAGATAACGAAATATCTTATTTGTCTTTATTTTGGTATAAAATAAGAACAAATTTGAATGGAAATTCGTGAGAAATAATATATGTATGTTGAAGGTCATATTCAATTTTTCTTTAGAAGAAAAAAAAGGATACTAAATTTATTTGTTTACATACATATATTCTAAAATTCATGGGACTCATTTTGTGTCTAATAAATATTTTTCTGGGCTGTTTGTGGTTGCTACAGGTAATACCAATGAACCCGTTTCTTCAAAAGAATTGTTAAATTTTTGCGTTTTTGATTTTTTAAATTTTGAAATGAATGTCAAAACTTGTCAATATATTTTAAATATAGGAAATAGTGAGAGGAGGAGGTAAACTATGGCAGTACTATAAATTCACAAGAACTTTTGATACAATAATGTATTTTAAAGCTCAAGGAAATATCAATAATTGGCTGAGTTTGGATCCGATAATTTGAAAGGATTAATTATGCAAAATGTAAACAGCTCGCACAGATTCAAGAAAAATTTTCAAAATGAAAACTGAATCGAAGAATAAGCGTTTAATATAATCTAAAGGATAAAATTGTCAAATGATGCAGCCAAAAACAACATCAAAGTTAATTTTTATTTAATTTATTTTTGCTATAAGGAAGCAATTACAAACTAATGAGAAAACTATTGCACTAAAGTTGATGCTTCAGCAACAAAATTAAAAGAAAACATGGTTTTCGAAGTTTATTGTTTTGATTATTTGAACCATTCCTTATTTTTCTGTTTGTCGAGTTTTTAATTACGTTACGAATATTCAAATAGAAAGTGAATAAACTTTAAGTCGTGATGATCAAGTAATCCCAAAAAAAACATTACTTATAGAACTGAATTTAAAATAAGATACTCTGAAAAAATGATTCTGATTTTTATGGTAAGAAAAACAAAACTAGGTCAAGTTTAATCATTGAATATCATTTTCAGATGTTATACAGAAATTTATATATAATTTAAAAATAGACAGTTACTCACTATATATTATTTTCAGAGAGATATCAAGTCTCATGCAGGAAAGCAAACAAAGCTGGCACTTTTAAGCTGGAAAACCATCTGCACCGGCTGAGCTACTATTTTACACGTTAATTTCCTTAACTAGCCTTAAGCTAGAATACATATTCGTTATAGCTAGCCTACAGAAGCAACATGCTTGGCTAGCTTTTCTTTTTAATTTTTAATATTAGTGCACTTAGGCTAAAAGATTAAATTTTAGTTATTTCTTTACATGGGCAAACTTTAACTCTCGCATGTAGTATAAGTTTAGGTTTAATTTTTTGTAATAGTATAAGAAAATAACGCGAGACAATTATGATTAAATCAAATAGGTTTAAGTCATCGAATACCTAGATATAGGAACAAAATTACCTGCCAGACTAGGCACTGCCTAGTAATCTGATTCCGGCTGGACAAGTTTGTTCTAAATCTATTTCAGGTTGCGGAAGAAATATAACTACCAAAAAATTTTTTTACAAATATATCTTTAGCAACAAAACTTTTACAAAACGAAGAATTTTAGTAGGAACTGTTTGACTGAATAAAAGGAAATCATCCAAATGAGTTAACAAAAAAAAAGAAGCCAATATGGCATGTTTTTGAATGCAAAATAATAATTTGTAATCTGGCAATTTTAGAACCGGCTGAAGCTTTTGAAGCAGCTTTACTAACTTCTTCAATAGTACTTAAAACTTTTTTTGGTTCTTAAAGACACGATATTTAAAATACAGTAAAAGCTCTTTATTCGCGGGGTATATGTTCCATAAATATGCCACGAATACAGAAACCGTGAATACGGGATGGTAATTTATATAGGATTATAAGGAATATGCTCCTGGGTGACAAAATAAAAAAACAAAACATTTAAAAAAATACCTATGGGTAAGGGACCATACACGAAATATCAAGTGAAATGTGAAGACTACAAAGCAGCCAAAGACGATATGATCATATAGCGAAACGCACTAGAGACGATTCTTTTGCTAAACTTTTTTTTTCTGTGGGATTTTTTGCTATATTCATTGAGTAATAAGGTTGGTTTTATTCTGTTTGTTTACATTCTCAAAAACACCGCTCGCAGCGAAGTCCTCGGCGATATCATTTAACAACATACTTTGGGCAAATTTGTGATAAGATCTATTTTACTTTTTTTATTAGTCTATTTGACGGCATTTACAAAGAATATTGGGTTGGATACCTATTATTATGTACATACATATGTACTTATTAGATCCACGAATAAAGAAATTTTTAGCTGCGAATATAGGAATTGGGTCGCTTTTACTGTAATTGATTATTTCTCCATAATCCATCTGAATTCTTTAACTAAGGCTTTAAATTCCTTGAAAGAATTGAAATTTTCTATTGCCAAGTGAAAAATGAATTTTTGAATGGCTAACGAAAAAAATAGAAAAAACTTCAGCAAATTCCCCTACACTTCTGAAAGACGAGAAACATCTTAAATTGGATATTGCAAAAATAAAACCATAAATAATTGTCCTATTTGGTAAAAATGTGTTTATGAAAAATGTTCATTAAAGACATCTTGCATCTGTCAAAACTACGACGAAGGATTAATTTTATTTTGATTTAACCCTCTATAGGCCGATTTTTTTATCAAGTATAAAAAAATTTTTGCAATTAAAAATCGATTGCTATAAATTATTTATATATACAGAAATTGACAAAAAAATTGAATTTTTTGTTATGTTGTAGATTTAAAACTGTCACCTGAAAGTTACACGGGCCTATAGAGGGTTAAATAACGATATCTTTCTAAATTACTAATATAATACATAATATTTCAGTTTTTAGTCCTGTTTCTAAAAACCTAAATGGGATATAAACTTAAAATTCCAAAATAACAAATATTCCTCAAATTATTGAGTGATAATTGTTTTTTGTTTTATTCCCTTTGTCAAATTCTGTATTATTTACAATCAAATTGAAAAAAATATAACATTTATTTGAAAAGCAATTATTTGTATATTTATCAATGGCAATAAAAATAATTAAATATTAAATGCTTATAGGTTTATTGTAAAACAAAAAAGCACAATAAAATATTAATAACAAAAAAGAAAATCAAATTTTATATTACTGATTATAATAATTAAAAATAGTTTACTGTCTTTTGATCCCCATAAGAGTCTTACAACCGGCCGAAGCTTTTGAAGCAGCTTTACTAACTTCTTCAATAGCACTTAAAACTTTTTTTGGTTCTTCAAGAAACCATACCCACAATAATTGATTATTTCTCCATAATCGATCTGAATTCTTTAAAAATAAAAAATTATAAGAATTAAATAAATTTTTAATCGATTATACTAACCATTTTTTCTAATATATTCTCATTAATATCAGTTTTCATTTGTTTTATTGATTCTTCAAGACTATCCTTAGTTCTTTTTGCATTATATATTTGTTCATTAAAACGTGGATTTTCAAATACAGGACGATTAATGGGACCATTATATAGAATGTTTTTAAGAAAACTTTCACAACTATTACTATAATAATAAGTAAAATAATTAATAAATAATAAAAACAATTTTATATAAAATAACTACATACAGTTTATCTATTGCTGACATAATATCCATATAAAATTTTTGATTACAAATATTTTGCATATAAACTAATAAAGATCTACCAAATTTTTCATATTCATATATAAAATATTTCATATTAAATGAATTCTTTTGTAAATTTAAATAATTATAAGAAATATTTAATAATTTTTTCATATATATTTCAGATAAATAATTTTCAGAATTTATATCAAATTCACGCATTATATCAATTCTTTTTGATGATGCTATATAATCATTATTTAATTGTTCTGTATTATCATAACGTTTAGAAACTTTTTCAATATCTAATTGTATTAAGATCCATAATAATTCACCATTAGTTAATGCATCTGATACAATTTTCATTAAAACTTTAACATTTTTTAAACGTTCTTCAGCACGATTTAATTTTATTTTATTATTTTCATGTATTATATAATCAATATTTTGTGATGCTAATTTATAAAATTGTTCTCCAATTTCATTCTCTAAAATATCATTCATAGGAATAATACTATTTTCAAGTAAATGGTTGAAATTTCGTGTTTCTTTTCTAAAGCAAATAATATTAATTTATATACATATATAATAAAAATTAATAATATTATAATATAATTACTCTAGTTGTGCTATATTAATTGGATAAATTTCACTTGTTTGAAGCTCAGCAATAGCCTTTCTTAAAGAATATCCAAATTTTTCTCCATGTACAATTTTTGTTTGTGCTTTAATAGTCCTTTAAGAAATTTAATTATGTTAATCCTGATAAATAAATTGTTTTATTTTAATTTTACATACTGTCTTTTCATTTTTGTAAATTTTTTTATTAGGTTTTTATTTTCTTCTTCTTCGAGTTCATCATCTAAATCAAACTTAAATAAAAATATTATAAAATTTAAAAAATTATTACTTAATTAACTACAAACCTGTATTTTAAAGTTTTCTTTCATATACAATACCAAATGTTGTAAAAATAAATCACATTTTACTAAATACTCATCCAGAGGCATTTGATGCATAAAAAGTGGTGGTGATTGCTTAAAATAAAATATTTAGTTAATAATTTATATAGTTAAGTTCAAAAAAGAGTATAATGTAAGCTGTTTGGCTAATTTATATTAAATATAGTTGAAATAATTAAGTACAACTTTTTGTGGAAATAAACAAATAAGAAAGTCATTGAATAAATCTTAAAACAGTTGAAGAGAATGCTTGAATAGCACCTCTGATGTTTTATTTTTAGTAAGTGTTTCTTTACTCATTAGAGTAAGTTACATCTAAATTTATTTTTACTGTCGTTTGAAGCAAACAAATTTTATTTATTAAGAACAATGGAAAAAAGTGATTTTTAAGCAGCGATATTCAAAAACATTGATCCCGAATATCAAATCTGAGTTTAATTAAATCCATGATAAATTTACTTTTTCATTTCACTTCAAGAAATCTTAGCAAGATAATTGTTACGTTTGCTCTCAAAGAAATTTTGTAGTCGATTTTTAGTCACAACTATGCAAAGTTTCTTTGTTTCATTGGATGAAAAATGAATACCTTATTATATGCAAGAGACAAATAAAGAATTAAAACAAAGGAGTAATGGCTTTGAAAAAAGCTGCACCAATGAACTTGGCTAAACAGCCAATCATGTTATGGTAGCAATGTTTCAGACACATTTATATCGTTTATGTCCTTATGTACTTGGAAAACGTAGAAATAATTAGTAAAGAAAAATATCCTCTTCCTCAAGTGAAGCTTTTTCTACAATACTTATGGAATTGAAGTTCAAATTATTGCTAGACCCTTCAAACTTACTGGTTTTGTTTCCCTGTGAGTTTTTTTCACTCTTCAATTTAAAAAATAGTTCACTCAACAATAATATATGAAATTATTAAAGCAGGTTCCTACTTTGACGAGCACCTAAACCCCTTCCTTTTTGAATGACTCAGAAAGTTTGATAAAGTATATAGAGTATATTGTAATATAATGAATATTTCCCCAAAGTAATCCATTTTTTTTCCTGAAGAATTATCAAACGAACCTCGGCTTTTGAAAGACTTGCAAATATGTTAAATTAAATAAATTGAAGCAAATAATTATTAATACTAAATTCAATATTTACATTTTTTGTAAAACATTCATTTAAATCCGAACATAAAGTTTTATTTAATTTTTGAAGTTCTTCAATTTCTTTTGCTTTTTCAATACAAGTTTCTGATGAGTTTTTTTCTTGATTTTGGCATTTATTGATTAAAATCTCTAAATCTGCTATATCTTCGTTGATTTTACTCTTTGTTTTTCTATAAATCAAATAATTAAACATATAAATTTTGTTTTTAATTAGAAAAAACTTTTACTTACCCCATTTTATTAATTAAAACATTATAAGTTTCCTCATTACTCCGTAATTGATTTACTTCGGATTGTATTATTTCAATATCCTCATCAGAGTAGTTTAAAATTGAAGGATATGTTTTATTAAATACCTCTAATTTTTCATTTAGTTCCTTCCCTTTTAAGTAATTTCCTTTTTGCTTAAGCTCTATTTCTCTGTATATGATGAATTTTTTTAAAAAATATTAAATAAATTCTCAGTTATTATTTAAAAAAACAAATTTATAATTAGTAATTGGTATGATAATAAATAATTGAGAATAAAACAGGCACAAAACAGTCTAATTTAATTATTTTTACTCTACATATATCACAAACATATTTGTAAAAGAATCTATGATCATCTAAAAGCTTGTGGGCAAATGTCTCACTTCATGATTCCTTGGAGCAAACAATGGCTTCTAGGTTATAGAAGTTATGCCTAAAGTGATTCTTTTTACTTGTCATTTTCTTTTTAGGGGGGACTGTTATTTAAGAAGCATTGGGTTAATTTAGAAATCACATCATTAATAAACTATTCAAACATTTCAACATCCAATAAAAATCAGTAATAAATTTAAAAACAAAAACAAATATTAACTATCAACGCTAATTGCAACACTCATATTATATTATATTTTAATAATTAACAAATTTTTTGTATGAATTAATTAAAACAAGTTTTACTTACTCATACACTTCAGTCTGTTGTAATATATTTTCTTCTGATATATTTTCCGAAAACCATGAAAAGAAATTTTTAAAACCATCCTCATATAATACCCAACGATTACAGCCATCAAATCCAAGCTCTTTTAAAATACCCGAGTTCTAAAATTATAAATAGAAGAATTACTTTCATTTTTTATATAATTAAATATTGATAAATACTATAAAAATATCACCCATGTTGTCTATTCACTTTTGGAAAAATCTGAAAGTGAAATAAAGTCAGTCAGAAATAGAAGGAAATTGAAAATAAGGCACAAAAAATTAAGATTACAATTAAAAATTATTCAAATACAAAAACCGTAAACAGATTTTCGCTGTCATTTTTAAAAATATATTTCTTCAGTATGAAGCTGTCTTCGGAAAATTTGGCTATTTCATAGAAGTAGCATATAAAGTTATTTTTATAAGAGTTTTTAAAACTCAGTATGAAAGTTATTAAAATTAAATTATAGTTTTGAAGTTTGCTAAGAATTTCGGGTAAGTATTTAGTTAGGCCAATTGAACATATCCTCAAGATGTTTATATGTAGAAACACACTCATTATAAATCCTTATTTAAAAAATTATCTATGAATTAAGCAACTTTGTCAGTTCTACCAAAATAATAATAAATAAGTCCATAACTTCAGTCTGTCATTGTTTTTTTTTTTGAATGTTTGTTTTTCTTTATACATAGCGAATAGAGAGAGAGAAAGACATAACTTATTTAAATACTAGAAAAAGAAAACAGGACTAAATGACAGCTATCATTGTTATGATTATATTTTTTCTTAAGGCATTTAACTTATAAAATAATAAAACAATGGCAGGAATAAAAGGTAAATTTCGTTTATACTAATAAGCTAAATAATAACTAATATATATTTCCATATATCCTATTGTTTCATCATCAAAATCTTTTAAAGGGTAAATAATATAAATGCAAATAAAGTTTTTAACAAAATTTCATTAAAATTTATTTACAGAATTGTAATATCTGCATTTTTAATATGTTTGGGAATGACATTTATTATTCTTGCCTGTGTTTTACCTAAACAAGATGCAAGATGGTGGCCATTAATTTTAATATCATTTTATATATTTGCTGCTATACCAATGAAAATAGCAAGCCATAAAAATCCTGATTTATCAACAACAAATCCTTGTCTTGAGCTTGCATTATTCTTTACAACGGGTATAATTTTAAGTTCATTTGCTCTACCAATTATTTTAGCTAACAGTTTAACGGTAAGTTATATCTAAAATATCTAAAACATGATAATAAATAAATGCAATCAATTTTTTTGGTTATATTTTTGTAACTTTAATTAAAGTTATAGAAATATACCCATTATGGATATAAAAATTTTCAATTATAAAAGAAATAAGAAATTTTTTTATAACCTTCAAAATATTAATTTTGTTTTTTTCTTTTAAGATTACTTGGACTGCTTGTAATTTATCATTGCTGGGAAATGCGATTATACTACTAACAATATTGGGTTATTGTATCCGTGAAGTAGAAAACGCAAATGCATATGGGAATGGAATGTTTTAGTTTTTTAAAAGAAAAAACAAAACATTAAAAATCTTTGTTTATTAGTATACAAAATCTCAACCCTTTGTTATGTATGTGAATTATCTGGATATAATTATTTTTGTCTTTTTAAGGTAGTTTAGAAAAAAAAAAGAACATTGATTAATTCATTTCCAAAAAAAATTTTATTTTTAGTCTTAACTAATTAAGAACTCATTAAATTCCTAAATTAATAGTTTTATAATTTGTAATAATTAATTAATTTCGTATAAAAAATATGAGTATGATCAATATTGATGTAGTGCTGGTCAAATCATTTATATGACTTAAAACAATAGAATTTCATATTTTATAAATAAAATAAAAGTATTAAACTATATAAATGTTATTTGTTTTGGGAAATGTTTAAAGTGGCCTCAATCATGGATTTTATCTAGTATGGGGCCAGAATAAATATAATTTTTTACGAATTCAAGCCACTTTTCAACAAATTTTAGGTAGCAAAAATTATTAATTGTGGAGAAAGTTTTTCATAAAGTCTTATATTAAAAGTTATGAATATTTCTATAGGCCATGTATATAATAAGGAAAGAGTATAAAGTAGTTGAGAAACGGTAAGCTTTTTTGAACTTATTTAATTTTTTTTTGGACCGTGAGCGTCAAGTAATCTGCAGCTTGCTGTTGTTGGCTTTCATATTTTATAGTTTTCAAATTTACTAGTTTATCACGTAACTTTAATTTTTCGTCACCAGTCTTAAGTGTACACAAAAAGATAGGAATGCTGACCTTTGGATCCAAGTAACGTTATAATGTACCATTTTTAAGCTGTCTCGTTAAATTTTATGCATGTTTGTCTAGAGAATAAACTCATGTTGTTTGACTTTGTGTAGTCTTGCATACAATATCTAACAGGCATTTAATCTAAAGCTTCATTAAGACTTAATAAAATTTGGGTAAATTTTATTAAATTACTTGTCCTATTGTTAACAGGAGTGTTGTAAATTGAAGGGAGATATAATATTACAATTGAATGAAATGATAAAGACGAAAAAAAACAAGGTTAAGGACATTCTAAGCAAGGGGTACCTTAAGAATATCCTTTTTAAATAAGTTGTAATCTACCATCTATACCATCTACCTATATTTACATATAGCTCTTTTGACTATTTGCCTTTTGACAGTAAAAACGATATAATAGTAACCCTAAAAATAGTTTTCCCTCACATAACATTCAAAATAGCAAAAAAATTTGATTATGTGGACTCATTTAAGGCACATTTAAGTGTCAAGTACCGATTCAACTCATAAACGTAGAAAAAGTCGCCTCAATTAGTACAACGACTTTAAGCTTGACTAGTATTTAAAACCATTTCTTAATATAATTAAAAAATTACTTTAACTCGGTTATGTGAAACATAAAAATTTAATTTTCTTTCAATTTATTTAATCATAAAACTATAATACTCCTATAATTTAAACAATTTTTTTAGGTGTAATATCGCATCCAACATGTTTTTCTAATACTTTTTTTAGTTCATTTATCACAAATTTTAATTTTTTGTTCTCAGCTAATAATTCTTTATTTCTTTTTTGAAGCTCTACACGTTCTTTATTAATTTTTAATCTATAACGTGTAGCTGCTGCACGTTTTCTTTCTAAATTACTATTATTATTATTATTATTAATTGGATTTTCCAAGTTACCAATTAAAATATTATTATTTTTTTCATAAGTTTTATTATCAAATGATTTTCTATCAGTTTTTAAATGTTCACGTAGCTTATTTTTAACATTATCTGTATTATTAAAAATTGGTTGAGAATTTGGTATTAATAATGATGTTTGTAACATTGTTGGTGTCGTAAATCCAACAGCTAATAATTGTGATGGTTGAATAATATTAATAGTGTTAGGTAATAAAAATGTCTTTTGAATTAAAGGAATTTGAGTAGTACATAGATTTGTTGGTCGTGGTTTTATAAGTCTTTTACGCTTATTATCTTCCTTTTGTAAGCTTTTTTTAGTTTTATTTTTATTAGAAATATCATTTTTTGTAATTATTTTTGAACAGCTCTCTTTATTGTATATACTTTCTGTACTAGTCTCTTTTTCAATATAATTATCATGTGGTACAATTTGTGGAGTATTTAAAGAATTTTCATCAAAATTTGGTTTTATTCCATTATTAATTTCAGTTAAAGTATCTTCAGTATCTTTTTCCTGTATTGCACGACGAAATATCTCATCAAATGGGTTTACATGTTTCAAATCATCGAACAGACCGATTTCCTCACAATTTTTTATAAGCTTGCTTGGGGTAGGAGTTTGATCAGCTATAATTATATTGTTATTTGAAATATATTTTTATATTAAGAAATTTAATATTATTTTTTTTCATACAAACAAATAATGTTGATGATTCTGTGTCTAATACAAAACTTATATCATTTTGTTTCTCATTTATACAACAATTATCATTTTCCATGGAAAATGTTTTTTGATTTTCAATATTCATAGTTTTGTAACTATACTTTAACTTTAAAATAATATAAATTTAAATAAAAAGTTTACATTTTGTTGCAACTAAAATTAAAAATTATATTAAAAGAATTTATTACAAATACAAAAACCCGAGCTGTCAGTTAAGTACTACAGTCGCATAAAAAAATCCATTTTTTAAAGCTTATATGTTTATTAACTATTATCTTAATTATTGTAATAGATTAACAAAATATTTGTACAAGAATTGTATATTTAAAAACATTAAAGCTGTTTGTTTTAATTTTGAATTTTTGCAATATAATATTATTAAACAAAAATAAGTTTACTTAAATTTATTTTTATCCAGTTGTTAAATTTAAAACATTGTAAAAATTTGGTCAATCAATTGACAATTTAGAGCTGTTTTTTTTGTTTCTTTTGAAGAAACTGTAAAAAAAATATGAATTAGTTTTTATGAAAATTTAACATTTTTTAATATTATTAATTTTTAAAAATCTTCAACATTGCTAATAAAAAATTGGACTGGAAATTAAGGCGCGCAGGGCTAGAAATTTGTTTAGCGCGGAACTCCCAAAACGTCAAATTCAGTCCGATTTCGTATTTCGTAGAGTTAAGATTATTTTTATGAGCTTTTCTCACACAATTTATTTTTTTTTTTACCCTAAAAGCGGTCAATGTAACATAAATATATTTTGAATTTTACAATTTCAATTAAAATTTCGATTAACCAGTACTAAAAATACCGGATAAAGCTAAATAAATTCAATTAATTTATTAATATAACTAATAATAAATTCGAAACAGATGTAAAAAAAAAAAATTCAGTAAGATTTTATATAGAAAGGTGTGAACTCGCTGCATTGCGGATGTTTTTTGTTTATTATTAATTTTAATATATTAAAAGTGTTGAATATTTATCTAAATAAAAAAGAATTTTGTTAAGAAATATTAAATTTTTATTGATAAAAGTAAATTTCTTATAAAGAAAATTTAAAAAAAAATTAAAAGTGAATAAAGTGAATTGCAATTTTTATATATATAATTCAAAATCTATACTTAATTTTGAATTAATTTAATTTCTATATTACAAAAAAAAAACTCACACTTTTAAAGCTTGTTTATCGATGAAATGTCAAGCTTTTTTATTTGTTATTTGAACAAAAAACCCTCTTCAAGATTATCACACGAATTGGATTGCTGCAGCAACAAATAATGACATTCTCTCTTATTTATTGATTTTTAACGAAAAGTCAAATACACTTCCCGACCTAATTAATAATATTAATATATAATAAACTGTGTCTATTATTTAAAATCGATATTTATTTTTTTTTAATATTGATGAAGTTTAAAAAAATTTTTGCTGCCGGTTTTAACCCAATTTTTTGTTTGTTCTAATTGTAGTTTTTTATAAATGCATTAGAAGAACTGCATTTGGCCTTGAAAACTATTTCTTAGGTAGAGAATTTAAGATGTCAACGGTTTATTTTATATTTTTTTATCACTAAATCATTCTAATTTCTCTTAAATATTTTAAATAACATTTTGTCAAGATGTTTAAGACTTTTGGTTCCTAATTGAAATTATTTATTGCTGAAAGAATAAAAAAAGTTATTTTGTTCATTTAAAAAATATTTTCAAGAGAAGGAAATATCTTAAAAATAAATGAAAGTATTTAAAAAATTCTTAGATAATTGGGATCAAAAATGATTTGTTTCAGAATCAGGTAATAATAATGTCTACCTTGGTTTCTTGTTTTAATTTAGCGTCTGTATACGTGTGTCTTTTGATCCGCAACGCGGTAGCCTTCCTTTAATTTTAAATTTAGTAATCAATTTTCTACCAGGACTCTTATATTAAAATTAAGTTAATTTTTACAGTTGAGTGTTAACACTTTACCAACAGATCGGGAAGATCTCGTCCATAACAGAATTCTTTCGAAAAATTTTTATAAAAAATTTATTGTTGTCCATATTTGGAAATTTATTTACTGTTTAAAAATTCACGGGGTTAGCTTATAATATAACGAATTCTTTCGGTTGGTAAAGATTTATAATTCTAATTAATTATTGACTTTCAAAAATATTTCTCTTTAAAAAATAGAAAGATATCTTATTGAAAAATTGTAAGGAAATTTTTAGGAGTAATAGCAGCATTAAGGGGACTATTCATTATTATTTTCAAATCGTCAAATGGCTCTTTCTTTCCATATACTTTATATGGAAATGGCGATTTGTGAGTAAAAATTTAACCACCCAACCCAGTAGGGAAAGTAGAGCTAAAATATTAATGAAAGAGAGCTACTTTTCAGACATAACGACAATTTTCTCGGAGAACATATCAATGATTTTTGTTAGAAAAGGGAACGAAAAGTACTTAAGACTACTTTCTGCATGAAAAAGTAGTCATGAGGGCTACTTCCTGCATTCTCTATCTGCAAATTTTTCACTAATGAAATTTTCCATCAAACAAATATATGAATGCAAGAATTCCACGATGAAAAATTCTTTGATGTGCGATTACCCTCCTACTAGGAGATTTTATTACTTAAAATCATTTCCATCTGGTGGCATGTTGTAAAGGAAAATGTGCTTTACTCTCTTTAATATAAGCCTCGCGAATTCAAAAAGCAATGGGCGGACAGTCACTTCTGATAAATTTCCTTATTTTATAGATGTGTTTGTTGTAATGAATAATAACAATATTTTGAAGACAACAATTATTGTGAAACTTAGCACCAGATTTGGTGGTGTAGAGATCTGTAATACTTATTGAACTTAATTGAACTTTATAGCTTATCACAAATTTTTCACAGTATATAAGTATATAAACACATAAAACAAATTCTCTTAAATAAAATATTATTTATTGCTGCAGTTTCTGAAGATATAATGTATAGTTCCAATTGAAATATGATTACAATAAAAGAACTTTGAAAAAATGTGTGAAAAATAAAATACAAAATTTTTAAATATATGTCGAAGAATATCTTCAATTTCGAAAATGTGTAGTTAAAAGAAAAAATGTGAAAAGTACAACAAATAATTATCTGCTGTCATGTAGTAAAATTTATTTCAATCATCAAGTACCATCCTTAAGGGAAAGATCTTGAATTTGTTCAATTTTACCAGCAGCTTCCTAAAGTTGATCATGCCTTCAGAAGGAAAATATCTAAACACCACTAAGTGGATTACTTTATTAATTGGTTCGTATGAATATGAAAAATAAAAATATATATCTATAAATATTTGAATATATTATATAAAAATTTTTATACTTATGTAATAAGATTAGGGAACTGTAGATAGCAAAGTAGTGGGTAGTCATTTCTATTGAACTTATGAATTTTAAATTTAACTAAATATCATAAATTCTAAGCTATTATTTATAGGATTTATATATCTGATTTGATTTTATGCAATCAAAATATTGTTATATCAACGTATTCATTGAAATGATTCTGTCTGTTAGTTTGATTAATTTAATGTTTTTATTGAGAATGCTAAAAAGGACGTTTAATAGGATTTAATTTAATTTGATTTCTAATTCTGTAGATTTTTGTAAACGTTTTCTGAAGTATCACTTAGATATTGGCTTTCAATTTTATTAATAATAACTGCTTTCATTACAATATAAAGTAAAATAACAATTTTTACAAAAAAATTCATCAATTTTTATTCCTAATTTAAGATGTTATCAAATCGAGCGAATGATTTACAAACTATTTTAGGATAAAACTATCGAGATACTGACTTCAAAAGACTAACAATTTTCTTTTGTATTGAACGATTAAATTCGCTTAGAGCTGCTTACATAAGGACCACAGCCTTATGATCTACATCGATCCTCATTTTCTATATTATTTCAATCTTGTAATGCAAAAGATAAGAATTTGCATTTTTACTATGACTTTTTAAGCTTTTAGACACAGTGGAAGTAATTAGTGATCGTGTGACTTATCGAATTCATACATTTGTGTGGGAAATTTTGATAAATCTTCTACGAAAGGGAAAAATATTCCAGTCGCTTGATGTCATACAAATGTATAAAGTCACTTGAATTTATTTCTACGGCATAAGGTTCGTGACCCATGTACTGAGAGATTATTTTATGTTCATTTCAACAATTTAAACTTAAATTTAAGAAAAAAGAAAGTTCATAATTATGAGCGTGAAATTATCTCTGGCTAAATTTTGGAATATTTGAATTTATAGGCTGAAGAGCAAAAAGCAAAGTGTAGCTTCAAAACACTACGATCCTTTGTTCTACAATTTCTGATACTCTATAAGTAGTTAACCTTTCATGTGAATATGCCTCATTAGCCCGTTTTGAAGTAGAGTAATTCTTCATTCATTTACTTGAAGGCAAAAAGCCTTCCGGAATAAAAAGGCAACATACATGACATGCACTGACTAAGCTTTTTATTTATTTTTTCGAGTAAAATTGGGTAATTTCAAGAAGGAATTATACTTCTGTTAGGTTCTCTTATTTTCTATTTACTTGTATTATGATTCGAGGAAAATTTGTTTACACTTGGGAACCAAAACACGGACACAGTTTATTAGGCGTAATATCTATGAAATCGTAGTGAACTTGCTAGGTGTCTCTATTACAGTAAATTATACATGAATTCTTGTATTGATACCATTAAGTTTCTCAGTTCTAAAATATGAAATAAAAACAGGGAGGCTTAAATCTAAAATTAAGGGAATTTTAAGATCGCATTAAGAATAAAACAAGACAAATAATGGAAAATCAAAAAGAAACATCAACAGAAAGAGAATAATCCCTTTAACTGACTGAGTCTGGCTGACTTGAAATAATATGAAATTATTTTTTTCGGAAAATTCCAGATGCAATGAACTTGATTATATTACTCTAGTTAATGGAATTCCTGGCATGGATTCTGTTAGCTTAAATTAATTATTTGTTTGTTTGGCTTCACTCTAAACAAGAAGTAAACTTTGTGATAATTAGTACTGCCAAAAGTACATGAAGTTAAAGTGAAACGAATAAATTCTTTTCTATTAAAATTTTTTTTTTCCTTTACACAAGGATCCATTACATTTTGTAGTCTATAAAATCGAATTTCTTTAATTTGTAGATAAATTAAAGCTATTTTCTATAAATTTTAAGATTTTTTTCTCTACTGTAGTATTGAAATACCGAGAAATCTTTGTTATTCTTTCGATAATTAGACTAGACTGCAGTAATGTCGAGCAGATTTTTCTTAAATGGTGGTGTCTAAACTACCCACCTAATGGCAAAAATGTTACTATTCCTAATGCAATTTTTGTTCTCGTTACGTTATTTAATTTAATTGGGGATTCACTTCAACGATTATTGGATGATATTTAACTATTTATTGCAATGAAAATTACTTTGGTTCAAATTAAATATCAAATTTTTTACTTCCTGTTATTTTTGTACATAAAAATAATATCAACAACTTACAAGTGAGGAATATAATGTCTAAATCCCTCAGTAATATTTCAACTGGATAAAATTTTGTGATGTCATAGCGAAATACTATAAAAAAACTTTTGCTATGTATGTTTTTTTCTTTCACGATATAAAAATGTATCCAAACATTTTTAAAAGAATTATTTATTCTTTTGTTTCTATTAAGTCAAATTCTAACAAAGTTTTATCTTAAATTAGTTCTGTTTTGATAAACTAATAATAAGGATTTCTGTTTTTTATTACAATTCAGTATACAAAAATGTAAATGGTCATTTTTTATACATTCAACCTGTCATCTTGGAAAAATCTTACATAGCCAAAAAAAGTTGATAGTTAAAAGCCATTTTTTAATAATCCTAGTTTTATACTACAAGATAACTTTTTCGTGGTTTGAAGTAAAATATGTTTTTTACTGCGCATTTCTAACATAGAAAAATTATTATGCCGTCTATTTGTCTAGCAGCTTATCTTAAGTGCTAGTTAAATCTGTTTGAAGCTCTTAACAATGTATTCTATTGTTGTGAAAATATTATTTCCGCCTATTCAAATGAAGTTTCCTTGTAAGATCTTAATTGGATTAAATATTATTGAATCTGTTTTATTTGAATTTTATTAATTTGCTTAGTTTATGTTTTTTTTATTTGTCTCATAATCTCGAGATTTATTAAAGAAAAAAGGATGCATAAAATAAAAACTTTATATTTAAATATATCCTAATTTTTTTACAAATTATTTTTCAAATATTGTTTTTCTTAATATTTAATTTTTTAGGGCACTAAATAAACATTTTTGTAATTTTTTAAAAATTTTATTTACTTTATATTTACATATTTTATACTTGAGGAATTGATGTAACAAAATTATTAATCTTGCTTACCCAAAAGCTGAAAAATATTTGATTGACCACGCCAATCAACGAGCTATAAAGATATGTTTGTCTACCACACTAAGATTTCTAGTATTGTATGTATGTCTACGCATCTAAGCATACCTGAAATTTTTTATAGTCCTAGGAGTTCATTTAGTGTGCTTATAAAATATAAAATTTAAAAGTTTCATGATTCAAGCCATAATAATAAATGTCAAGAGAACACAAATACACGTTTTTTAAGTGTTTTCACTATTAAGTATCCTTGCAAAGTTTTAGATGCTTTAAAGGTCATTATGTTGGTTAAAATTGAATTTAAATAAGACAGAAAAACAAGCGAATAAACAAAACAAGTTAAATAAACCAACAATAACTATACTTCAAATAAAAATGTTTTAATTGTCCCCCAGAGTTCTATTCAATTCACAGACTTTTCTTACTTATATGCCTTAAAAAAATTTTTAATTATTTCTGGTTGTTATTAAAATAAATTTACTCATTGTTGAGTATATTCTTCAATTTTTAATAAATTATAAATTCCCTTAAGTCAAAATTCTATGACACAGGAAACTAAGTGAAAAGAAATTCACTTTTACCAATTTAAAATTAAAATACTTGACAAACTTTCATCAGGGGATTTTGAATTACAATCACAAAAAGAAAAAAAAAACTTTTAGAATTTTATTGTTGTTGTTATAGTTTTTAAACAATTTTAAATATCAAAATTTTGTCACTAAAAATATAAAATATAATTTAAATTATTTCTCTAATATTATATATATATATATATATATATGTATTTAGTTTGACTATAAATAAATTTATGTTAAACTCTAAAATTTGGGCAAGCTTCAAAATATTATCTATTAAAAAAAAGGAAAAATTAAAATTAAATTTTCTTACGTTATTTTAAAATTTTATTATTATATTTATGTGTTTTATTTTTTATTTTAGTGCTTTGTAGTTTTTATTTTCTTCATTTAAATGCAGATCAAGTTGAAATATGAAACTATTTAGCTAACGAAAAGTTAAATTAGAACGAAAAATAAAAAAATTTGTCTTTAAATTTATTTTTGTGAAGAAAATGTCTCATTCGTATCTCAACACATGTTTTTTGAATGGTTTTATTTATTTTAATTTTAGCAATAAAAAGAACAAAAAATAATAATAAAAATTTACTGATAAATTGAAAACAAACTTATATTTTAGTTTTATGATGTAAATATCTGTTGAACATGAACACAATGCTAAATCTTTCGTCATTTCCTAATAATATTTTCTATTACACTTTTTTTGATTTCTCTTGGTATTATTTTAATTTTTTGTTTTTTCAGGTAATAATTGTTTGTTTTGAATATTAATTAAAATATTTTCTGAGCTTACAACGTTGCTTAAATTCAAATGCAAATTTCCAATAAGTAAAATGCTTGCCTTATTGTACCAAGGAACTCGTTGTATGACTTAAAAACACGGAAAGTCACTTCTAAGTTCAATTTGCCATTATTGCTATATTTTCGTTATTTTCTTTTATTTCAGTTTTTATTAGGTTTAATAATACTCATTTGGTCAATATTTCATAACTAACTGTTATGTGATACTGCCAGACTTTTCTTATTTATCTTTACTTACGAAACAAGAAAGGTCTGGCGGCCCTGGGATCTTAAGAGCACCCTAGACTATCAAGGATCCTTGATCAAAGTCGCCTTGTTCAAGTAAACTTGATAGTTAATGGAGATTTGGTCAAGTAGAAATGACAACTTTGAAAAAATTTCATCAAAATTTTTGACAAATATAAATTGTATTGAGCAACACTTCAAAAGAGTTCACATGCTATTTTTAATTAATAATAAAAAAAAATATTCGAATTTTTTTTAATATAAAATGTTTAAAACTAAATACATTTAGTTTTACAACAAAATATATCAGAAAAAAACATCAAATTAACGTATCTAAAAATGATCGCTCAAATTTCCTTGATCAAGTAGACTTGATAGTTAGTGGCAAAATTTCTAGCAACTATTTGAGGAAATTTTGCTCACATTCCATCAAGTCTACTTGATCAAGGATCCTTGATAGTCTAGGGGGCCCTTTAGACTATTAGGATTCATAATCCACTAAAAATTTCTTCAAAATAATTAAAACGTTCGTGTTCCCATAAATTTCTATGCAGTATACTTTAAAATAATTTTTTAAATTAATATCTCTTACCTAAGATTAAGGAGGGTGAGGATGCTATAAGGAATAATGGTTATAAAGAAACACTTTTCCTATGAAATTTTGGAGGTAACTAAATATTTTAAAATAGTGGCAAGTGGTAAAGCATTTCCCAAGTCATCTTTCAAAAAAACCGATTTACTGTGATCACCACATCTCCACCTAGAATCACATGAGATCAAAAAAACAAATTTATATAGATAAAGCATAAATTTTTCCTCCCCCCAACGATTATTATTATTTTTTTATTTTTAAATTTTTTTTAGTGAAAATAACATTATTATATATAACATAAGAGTCCGCCATTTTGTCATTTTACAAACGTCTAAACGGTGTAAAAAAACAAAAGGACATTGTTAGGGGAGCTATTTTATATTTAGAAACTATTTATAAAATTTCAAACAAATTTGTACAATAGTTTTTACAATGCCGATAACCACAGGCTTTTAAAACGTCATTCCGCTTGAAGCTTAAAACTCGAAAGTAAAAGGTTTGGGAAGTTTAAAATGTTAATAACTGCAAGGATTTTATCCCGATCGACTTGAAACTTTGACATAACATTTTTAAAATGTTTATCATCGAAAAAATGCTAATTGCAGTTTTTGAAAAGTGATATCCCTTAACTTTCTTCCTTTAAAAAAATCTACAGTTTGCATATATGATGGCTGAGATTTTTCAGTCGCGTTTTACAAAAATAAAACAAAAAAAAAGTTAGTTTAAATTATAAGACCAGAACCCAAGTTTTCATGGCCCTGCCTTACGTTGTAAAAAACTGCCAAAATTAAGTGAAACTTATTTAAGCAAACCAATTTAACTTTAGAAAAATAACTATAAAATTGTTTTTTTTTAATATATCAATAATTATAAATAAAAATGCACAAAAATTATAAATGTAAATTGTTAATCTGGAAAATTGAAAATCAATTTAACAAATTTTGCATTAAATCAAATCAGATATTATAAGAAAAAGAAATACACAATTAGCTTAAGGAATATGTTTGATGATTGTAATTAGTAAAGAATATTAATATTATATTTTTTTTCCGCACAAAAAAAAGTATTATTGCAGTCGATACAACTCAGCCAAGCCGACAATTGTTTTCCACGTAAGTTTAAGTTGTTTGAGTTTTCATTTGTTTGAATTGTTTAGTATTAGTTTTGTATTCTCTTTGTTTTTTTTTCAAAAATATTTCTTCAACAATTATTAAAAGTTTTTAGTTTTATTTTATTTAGCTAAATAGTAATTACTCTAGTTAAATTCAAGCAAATTTTATAGTAAAGGATTTTTAATTATTTTTAAAGTAAATTTTTAAGGTAATGTGTAAATATGATTCTATGGGATAATTACAACTGTATCTCTCTTGGATTTTTCAAGTTTATAGGATCAAAAGGCATAAAGCTTTAAAGTTTCAACTAACTTCATGTTCTTTTGTCCTAATATTCAAAGATTTCCACAAAGCTATCTTGCCTTTTATACGATTAAACCCAATTGATTGAACTCAATTCCACCAATATAGAAATTATTCCTGTTATATGTGGAAATTAGTTCCAGACAATAATTTTTATATCTCCATGCGTTAAAAATTGTAAATAATAAATTTATTAAAGGTTTTCTTAAAGGCATCTTTGAATATCAAGTTAAATTGACTAAAGTCATTTTGCTCAGGGAAGAATGATGGATAAGAGACGTTTGATCAGGTGTGAATGAAAATTTGATAAGAATTTTTCCTCTACAGTTTTTTTGGCAGATATAAATTTTATTAAATAAAAGGGTGAACATAGCCGAAATAAAATACCATTTTTTTTATCATGTATAAGAAAGAAATTTGAAGCCAGATTCTTGTAATTTGGATTGTGACATAGTTTATTGTGTTGGTGAAACAAAAATTCTTATTTTCCTCATATGGCAAACAATTCTTAATTCAATAAGTCAAATCCCACTATATAACAGCCTCTGTTAATAAATAATTTTTCCTTTCTCTATGTTGTGAATAAATAGAATATTGTTGCAATAGCAATCCCAGTGGAATTTTTGTTTGCCTTGAATAATTTTTACTTAGCTCCTCTGCAGTAAAAGTTGGCTACTCTACTGCCTCTTTGATTTCGTGATAAAATAGAAGCCCAATATATCATATACGAATATAAAATATCCTTTATCATTGTATGTAAACATCTCCTGTTCTAAATTATCAATATAAGATGATATCATGTTCACTGAACTGATTAGAAAAGTAGCAGGGAAAGTCATTCAAAGTGAATAAAATTATAGAAGTCAAGGCATAAATATGATTTCTATATTCTGGGATCCTTTCGGTATTTTATAAATCAATTAGTAATAGATTTTATTTAAGCATTTGAAAAAAGAAATCACAAAAGTCTAAAGGAAAAGGTTCTGTCTCACTGAGATAATTAACTGTGTAGCAAGTGGTGCCAACTCTGGGTAAATCACAAAAATTAATCTCTAAATTTGCAGATAAAAACAAAAAACCCACTTCAGGAAAATAGATTTGGCTCTAATAAAGAAGTCATAATTATTTCCACTCTGGGGCTAGGATAGAAAAGTTATTAAAATCATTGGAATGCATATTCCGGAAATTACGGCTATGAATAATCCTGGAAATTTTGCTTTTGCCAAAAAAATATATATTTTTTGTAAAAAGTTTCTGTCAAACTCAAAGTAATGGTTTCAAAATTATCGTTTCCTTTTTTACAATATTAAAATTGTAAATATTATTTTTAATTATTTGCTTGCGATTTCTACTAGAGTATTACTATTTACAATTTTTATTGTAAAAATTTGTATTTAAGTTTATTCTAATTATTATAATGTACGTAAAAATATAATGAGAGCAATTAGCATGAATTAATTAATAATAGTATGTAGATTAGTAAAGTAGTATTAGCACAGTATTATCAAATTAAAACAGGACAAAAACAAACAAATTAAAAAACTGCACCCAATCACTAATTGGTATTTAGTTCATTTTACATATTTACCAAACAATTCTTTTTCCATTTATTTAAATTTTATTTATTTATTATACAATAAATTTTATTTTATTTTATATTTAAAACGCTGAGTTGAAAAAGAATCAATTATAAAAAACTAAATAAAAAATAACTAAACGTATATCAATATATAAGAAATAAAGAAAAATTCCCTTTTCAGATTAGTTTGAGCATTTGGAAGTAATTAAGAAATAAGGTCAATAGGACATTAGTCTATAAGACGACTGACATGGAAAAAGTGTGACACTGAATGAAAGACAAAAAAAAAAAAAGAAGTATTTTTTTTTCCCCTGAACATTTTCGAAAGAGCTCTTAAATCTATTTTTATCTAAATTGTTGCTATATAGGAATAATCAAAATTCATTGATAAATTAGAGTTTGTCGGATTCGATGCTTTAGTTTATTTTATTTTTGTTATTATTTTTCTCAAAATCTTAAGAAAAGATTTTATTTTTCATATATCAACATAAATAAATTAATTTATATAACTTTTTTTCAATTTTGTCTGATTTAAATAAAAATTTAGGCTTCTGTCTAGCGTGTAACTAGCTTTTAATTTTTTAAAAAAATTTTTTATAAAAAATAAAAATAATACAATTTGATTAAATAATAATGGTTAATAATTTCTTAAGTTTATTTATTTTGCTTTAACACTTTTGAGAGTACGTTTTTTAGGCTGTGTGTAGATTAGCGTTATGAACACGATTATACTCAATAGTTTTTAACTAGTTTTATTATATTAAATTGACTTACCGTACTAAAATTAGTTGAAAGGTACAAATTATAATTTTAGGAAAGATTTGTTGCAGTCATTTTACTTCTGAGTGAGTGTAAACTTGCCTCAAAACTGCTATAAAATGTACTATAAAACCGCTGTCCAAAACGCTAATCTAGACACTAAAGTTAGTTTAAACAGGAAATTTAAGCAATAATAATTTGGCCATGTAAGTTAATTGTTTTTGTAACCCAAAGATTCATGTTTTTTTTATAAAATTCATGAAATTTGCTTATAATGTAAAAAGGTTGTGGGATTTTTTAACTTAAAATCTACTACAATTTATATCAATTTTTTTATTTAGTTTTGACGTAAAAATGAAAATTATATTTCCAGGAATATTTAAAATTAAGTGTAGAACAAAAATATATTTAAAAAACCCAGCAAAATTTTTCCTAAGTTAGACGCAATAATATTTGAGACATTATTGCTTTCTTGTGTTGTAAATTTGATTATGGCCTGGTTACTAGTGAAATTTATTTTTGATTACGTAAATGGAGAAAATGTTGTTTTCTTTATGAGAAAAGCTAAAAGTTTATTTGTTGTTAATCAAATAACAACCACTATAATGACAATCATCAACAATTATAAACAATAGAATAGATGGTCAGCTAAATTTATTCTGCAGGAAGCTTAGTCCTTAATGTTTTTGTCCCCAGCTTTTGTCAACTATTGATTCCGGGTCATAAAACTTAAGCCAAATTTTCCTTTTGCTTGTTTTTTATTTCGGCTAAGATGAGACAAGAATTCAATTTAAAAATGATTAGAACAACATTTTTTCCTTTAACTGATGTAGTAAGATAATATACCAAAATTATATTCATTATTCAGGATGGATATACTTATTCGGTTTTTTATACATCAACTGTATTCAATAGGAAATAATTGGGATCATTATGACTTTTAAGCTGTATCGAGTGACAATGTAAAGATATTTTTAATAGAGTTTATAGCTCTGATTGCTGATGTGGTTTTATTCTTGACATAAACCTTAAAACTTTTTGCAGTTGTCTGTAGAGTGACTATCAAATATTTAGATAATTTTACTTGCTGTATTAGTTCACCTTTATATATTAATTAATATTCCATGTTAGCTTTCTCAGCTTCTTTGAAAGTCATATGTGCTCTTTTATCTCTAATTGTAGAAAAGTCTGTTCTGTCAGGTGTCAAAATTGTTATATTGAAGTAGTAGCATACTGATTTGATCTTCTATAAATAATTAAATATTTTCATAAAATATTTATGAAAGAAAAACCCTAATGAAAATATAAAACATGAAAAAAATAGTAATTTTTAGAAAGTGTGTCCTTGAGTTTTCTACAGATCTTCACAAATCAGTTGTTAAACAGAGCATAAATTTCTAGCGTTAAAAATGAACAGCAAAAATTAGAAAAATTCAAAAATATTGGAAAAAAATCAATATGAAGCATACGTTTTGAATTAGTAATTTACATCATTTGCAAAAAAAAAGTACATAAATCCCTAAGCATATTAACTATATAAGCAAGAAATTTTTTCCTAAAATTTATTTAGTAGGGATATAAGCTCTCGCATAATTAAGCTTAAGTAACTCGTGATTTATTACATAAAAGATAAAAATTTTGTAGTTTGATTTTTTTTTTTCACTTAAATTAATCATGAAATTACTTAAAGTATCAAATCCAGGTGTCACACATTAAAATCTTGTCAGCCAAGTTGTTTTTTTTTTTTGTCTTAAATTTTTGGTTATTTTTCCAAGAATTAGAAAATGTAATTAAAACATTTTTAAGTGCTAAAAGAGATTTTTTGTTTTCTTATTCTTTCTTATTTACAGCTACTTTCGGAACATTATTTTGGTTGTGGATCCCGCAAGTATATGCCGAATGTCAAAGTATGAAATGAAATTTTGATAACAAAACAAACAATCAAAAAAATTAAAATCTGCCTTTATTTTTTTATAAGTACAGAGGAAGGACATTTTTTTTTTTTTTTTTGAAAATAAAACCAGAAAATTTAAATTTGTGCTAAATATTTAAAATTATATAATTTTAAATTTTATATTTTTCTTAATTTTATGTTTTTGGTTTTAATTTTATTGATTTTTTTCCGTGTTTAATTTAATGATTGATAAATGACCGTGGTGATTGACTGACATGCTTAAAGACTTTTGCTTTAGAAAAATATTGAATTTAGGAAAACTTCATTAATGAAGTAGATATTTTTCAAGGATGAAAGTTATTTTTTGTTTGTTGGGAAAACATCAGTGAATTTTGTTAAAGAATGGGTGCAAAATTTATGGACATATTGCCTTTTGGTGAATAGCAAATCAGAGTAAGGAGAAGAAATTTTACTAAATGTTCAAATTCATTCTTTTTGAATCACTTACAATTAGTCATCAGGCAACTGAACTTAGAAGCATTATACAAATGACTGATGGAAAAAAAAGAAGACTATTGTTTATAGGTACTATTACCTGTCCGGATGTTAATGTGAGTTTTCTAAAAATTACAATACCTGACATTTCTCTAAACAGATATTTTTCTAAGTTTTCTAAGTGGGTAATTTTATCTGACCCGATAATCTAGTTGTAAATCTCCAATTTTGAGCTTAATCAATCGTTTAGAATCAGGTTAAATCAAGGACTATTAGAAAATCAAGCTTAAAATTTTATTTATTTAAGTTTTCATTAAGATATTCAATGTTTGATTAAATTTTTTAATTTCTTTTAATTTTATTTGTCTAAAATTTTTTCAAAAATTTTAAATTACAACAAAAAAAGAAATATAAATTTTTTTAGACACCAGTCTAAATAATTTAACGAAAAAATTTCCTTCCTAAGCATAACAATTTTCAATATTTTAAAATGAAAAGAGGAAAAGAAAATAATTCTTTATTTTTAAATCCTTGAAATTTTGTTGGTGAATGAGAGAATAAACCAAACCACATTTCATTTGAAATGCTTTTGCGAACACGAAGAAATTTCAATTTATTTCTAATCAAATACTGATATTGCTTTTTGCAAATAATTTATTGCATTCTAATATAAAAGAATCCTTTCAAATTTTAAACATTTTTACTGGATTTATTAATTATTAAATTCTTTTCCTAGAAATAAAAACTATTATTACTTTTTTTTTGGAGCAAAATAAATCCGTCAAATAAATAAATGTAAAATTTTAAAGGTACATAAAATTTTTCAGTTTCATATTTGAAATTACAGTTATTAAAAAAAAATTAAGGAAAAAAGAAAACACAATTTTCGATTAAATTGGATGAAACGTTTAAGACAAAATTAATAGAAATAACAATTACATAGTCCTAGGACTGATTAAAAAGTTTAAAAAATTTAGTAAAATAAAGCCTAAAATTTTTTCAAATATAGAGCGCTTGCTTTTTATATCACTTTTTTATTGAAAGAAAAGTTATACAAATATGCATTTTGTTTTGTTTTTGTTTTAATTTTATTTTTTTAGCAAATCACACACAATATAATACTAATAAATTTTACACTAAATAAATTTATAATATTTGCTTAAAGAAGAATTTTAACTAAAGTCAAAAAGAAACAAAAACTATGCATCCAGTTTTCTTGGTTAAACTTGGGTGCAGTCTTTAGTAATGTACTAAAATACAAAAATAGCTGAATTTTGAAAAATTACAAATGTATTTATTCGTGTGTTTTGATTGAATAATTCAAATACTAAATTTCCTAGACAACAAATCAAATGACAAATGACAATTGTCGTAAAATCCCATAAAAATGGAATAATTTGCTTCCACAAAGACTACGGTCTTACATCAGTTTATTTATTTTTAAACTGAGAATAGTAAATTATAAATAAAAGCTTAAAAATTTGTACATTTGTAATTTTTGTTTTTTCCTTCCTTTTTAACCTTTTGTAGCCTTGAGCTTAGTAATTTTAAGCATGAAAAATATTTAATTCAATTATTTATATTTTATATTAAAACAAGGAGCATAGATCTAATAATCATTTTCCAGTTTTACATGTGTTATGCATTTCCACCAAAATTACATTTATGGAACAACTTACGTACAGCAATTAATATTATTTAACGTTGCCCACAGAAAGCATAAAACGTTACGTTACCACCAGTAAATTTTTCACTATTCAGTGGGTGGTTCCGATAAAATTATCTGCAAGATGATGTTATTGCTACTTATACTTTGGGCTTTTTTTCCGGAAATTTTTTATAGAATGACAATACCCACCGGTAATTCAGTTAAAATGAATTAAAGTTTCTCAGAGCTTTGTATAAAAAGTCACATTAAAGTTTTTTCGTTTATCAAGCTATTTTGAATATTACGATTCTTATTTACCTTAAAATTAGTGTTTTGGGGTATATTTGACGGCGCCTCAAGAACATGACTCACTTTGGATTTTAGGCTAAATATTATGAATTTTCCCCTTACCTTGTGACTCGCTAGCCTAAAAAACAAAAGTGGGTCAGGTTCTGGAGGCGCCGTCAAATATACGCCTTTGACTGCCAACATCATTTTCGGACAGTCTATTGTGCTTCTTGGCACTCAAAAGTTTTAAATAAAAATGATATTTTTCAAATAATTTAAAACAATTTCATGCATTGCACCAATCTATTATCATGACAAATCTAAATATTTTATATATTTATTACAAAGAGGGTACTCAAAAAATTATAAAATTAACTAAATAAAGATATAAAAATTGGTTGTATTAAGTTGACTATAATCCTTTAAATAAATTTTGAAATTTTTTATTCTACTTTTAAGTTTTATTTGCTTTATAGCAATTTTTGCATTTATTTCTCTTTATTTTTATAGCTAATATGATCCTATGCTACAATTTACAATTTTAATATTTTAAAATATTTTGTATTGTATTTAATCAATATAATAATAATTATACTTGTATCTCATTCACCAGTCATAACATTAAATATATAAAACATACATATGTGTACACTTAGGCTAAATACTATTATTACAAATCGTTTACATAACATTGACAAAGTCTGCTCAATGGTATAATCGATATTAAACTAAAAATATAACTCTTAAGCTTTATTAGAATGATTAAAAAATTGAATGAAAAACTTTATTTAATAAAATTAGTCAAGATTAAATAGAATTTCTATAGAAGTTTTAATTTAAATGATTACTTAATGAAAATTATGTTTTAAGTTGATTTATAATATTATTCATTTTAAATTAAATACACAGTAAAGTTTATTAATTTTCGCTTGAAAGGATCTTTTGCTGGTAGTGAATAAAAAAACAATTAATTTAATATTTAACTCTTTAAAGCAGACACTTTCATTAAAATTTAATATTAATAATTTTTGTGTAAATATGCAATATAGAAAGCTTTTATGATTTTTCTAGTACCGTACTAGAGTGCCAAGAAACCTAAATCACAGAAGGGGAATATTGCATAAATTTTTATGGCACTTTTGAGACTATTTAATAAGTTTTTAAGTATTTTTTTAATAGCTTCTGAAATTTTATTCTTATTAAATTGAAATTGTGGGCATTACGAAATTTATGGATGATTCCTTAAACAATGAACGTAATGCCCTAGCGAAAATATATGTATATCGAATTCAAAGCGATAGTATTAATAGTGAAACTGTAATGAATAAATGACATATGACTTGGTTATAATGAAAAGAAAATAAAAGATGCTCATTATTTTAGCTATTTCTGTTAACAAAAAAAATAAATATATAAATGTAATCGTTTTCTTAGTCGGGCGATTATGAAAAAAGTATTTTTTATTTTTTAAATGATTACAAATAATTAGCAATCAGGAATATCAAAGTTTATGTAGTTATACAGCTTCTTAAAAGTCCTCTTTTCTTTAGATGTTTTTAGTAATTATAATTTCAAAAAATACTAACTAGGAAGTTTAATCAGATATAATTCAAAAAACGAAAGGCTAACCTTGTTTTCCCCAGTTTTTGAAAATTAATAATAATATTAGATACACTTCGTATCGACATTTGACTTAAAATTTTATTAAATACAAAAAGAGGAAATATTGTAAAAATTAGGAAAACAACGAAAATGCCTAAACAAAACATGCGAACATGCGTTCGAATTTGAAAGCTGGCCAAAGAATATCTTATTTATTAAAAAATTAAAAAATATATTAATTCCTTTTGGAATTAGCCATAAGCAAAAGTTGAAGAAAATTATTAGTAGTTAAACTTCACTACAAATATAAAAAAGCCTAAACCTGAATTAGTTACAAAAAACTTTTTCAATGTAAAGCATAAGCCATAAAAATAAACTCATTTTATGTAACAAATTTAAAAAAACGATTAACGAAATTTTTTGCTAAAAAAAGTATTTGAATTAACACTTTTTATTTATTTTAATAAAACTTTAATCAAAATGTAAACTTAAGGGGATGGTAGGGTTTTAAAGGCGAAAAAAGGCAAATTTTCATGATTTTTTTTGGTGAAATATGAATCATGTTGTTTTAATTATTTTATAAGCATGTTAAAATACAGCATCTTAAGTATCTTTTCTGAAATTTTTTATAAAAGATATTAATAAATAAGATCAGTGTGCCAGCGAATTTTTCGGAGCGCCTCGGAAAAAAGTAGCCTTGCGGTGAACGTAAGTCATTACCAGATCATCGGAGCCAAATAAAAAAATCGAATCATGTTTTAAAGGTGATATGTAGGGGATATGTATGAAATAATCAGGAAGCGTTTTTGTTTTGGATTTTTTGCAGCATTTTGAAGTGAAAAACGCGATATTCACTCAAAAATTTCGGTGTATTTGTTATTATAAAATGGAAAAAAATTGTAAAAAAATAAACAAATCTATTCCTGATAATCTCTTGATTTATATGTAGAAATAGTGTACAAAATTTCAAGAGGATCGGTTAAGTAGATTTTGAGTTATGATGTTCATGGACTTACAAAAATGTTATTTGTGAGAAAATTGATTTAAAGTTCTTTATACAAGGCTTTTTTTATGAGGAGCGGTCATTTAAAACGTTTATCTTCGTTACTTTTAATTCAGTATACTTGAAATTTTGGCACAATACTTTCGACATGTTGGATATTCCGAAAAAAATTTAAAATAAAAATCGAAAAAAATGTTTAAAACCCTACCCTTCCCTTTAGCTAGTTATCCTTAATAAAAAGCAAATAATCATTTTCCATACCCTTTCATTTTGTAGAACTTATTAGAACTATTAAAGAAAGAACGACATTTATAATTAGTCAATTCAAATGGAACTCTCATCCATCCGGAAAATAGGAAGTGTAGGTCTAACCGAACGACGCGGCAACGAACCAAGCGTACAAAGATTTTCATTGTACTAGTTCCCGTCAAAATATACACACTCGACTTTAGCTATCAAAGTTTAATTTCGTGCTGATTGTTTTAAAGCCTTAACAGACAAATATTAGGGTATTTTCAATTAGAAAACTTCTTTTTCACATGAAAATTTTTTGTTAGTAACTAAGCTGCTACTGTCAACTGAATGGCAACAAGATATATCTTGTAATTTACACTATAAATTTAGATTGATTGCGACTTGTTTTGGATTGAATTTATAGCCGCATGAGTTAGCACTTTTTTAATGGGATAAGTAAAACTTTTAAAAAACGTGGTTCACCTTAAATTTGCTTAGGAATGAATTGGTTAATCTATAGATAAAACACAATTAATGCATATGTGTCTAAATTTCTGATAAATTATAACAAAATTCTCGATTTGAATTTATGTTCTTTTGTTTTGCTTTTTCTGGAAAAAAACTAAAATATCGAACATTTCTAAATAAAATTACTTTTTAAATTTTTCGACACTAAAAAGCTAAAGCAGAAATGACAGAAAAATTTTAATCCTAAGACTTTTTAGAATCGAGTATAATCAATGTAACGAATCGTTTGATAGCAATGGAGAGGAGATAGAAATAAATGCTTCAGAGTCATGGAAAGGTTGACTTTTAAAAATACATTTTTTGTAATTCCAAGAACTCATTAGCGTTTTTCGACACCCAATTTAAAACCAAATACTAATGAGTGTCGACTGAAAAGAGGGTGAATAGGTGTCTAGTATTGCTAGCTTGTCGGTTTCTTTTAGAGGAGATCTAAGGAAATCTTTTACAAAAAATCTGACTTGAGTGATTATTATGTACCCAAGTGTATTTAATGTCAAACAATTAGCAGCTTAGATTAAATTCTTTTGATTTTAATTCTTTCATAAAAAAAATTATTTAAATTTACATAAAGTTTTATAATTATAAATGATGTAATTTTTCTGCGAGCAGACTAACACTACAACTAAAATGAACATTCCAAGTAAATCATAAAAAAACTTTTTTTATACTTAAAACAACAAAAACTCTAAAAAACAAAACAAAAGATTTCATTTTAAACATTTTCAATTCATTATGTTTAATATGTCAAAAGATTTTTACTACATAAATATTAAATAATATCAAAGATAATTTAAAATACAGCTCGATCTATTTTCTGTTATGAATGTGATTCATGGACGGATGCTAGATGTAAAGATCCTTTTAATTATACAGCATTACCACAGGATCAGCCACCATTAATGACATGTAATGGATGTTGTGTAAAAATGGTTCGACATTCTAAATCACGTAAGAATGTTATTTTTTAAATTTAAATTAAATATTTAAAAATTATAACTAAAAATTTTTAATTATTTTAATTTTGATTTTTATATTTTCAGCATATGAAGTTATACGACGAATGTGTACATCACAATTACAAATTAATTTATTTATGGTAGATCATGTGTGCATGATGGAAAGTTCAGGCAATGGTCATATGTGTTTTTGTGAAGAGGATCAGTGTAATTCAAGTGAAAAATTATATAATATTGGCCATTATTATTTATTATTATCAATTTTAATATCAATTTTAATTTTAAATCATTTACAAGGTAGGTTTTATTTAAATTCACCTAGATAAGTAATTATAAATTATTATTTATAATTTAAATCAAATTAAAAAACAAATTTCCCAAAGAGAGAAATTAATTTTAAAAAGGAGTTTTTTATAGCTTATTAAAATTTTTTTATTTAAAATTAAAGTAGTTTAATAGTGAAATTATTTATTTAGAATAAAAAATTAATTAAATACAAGTGAAGTTTATACCGTCCGTTAAATTAATATAATGTCTAGGATAGAACAAAAAACGCACGAAATAAATTTCATTATAAATTATTTTAAATTAGTTATAGCTCAGTTAAGTTTTTTTCTATATTATGAAAAAAATGCATTAGGAAATTTTCTTTTATATTAAAATGATGTAGAAATAATTCTAAAAATACTTGAAAACTTTTAAAAAATTAGGAGAAGGTTAGGATAAACTTAATTCAGAGCGAAGAAAGAGCTGGAAACCTTGGAGTCTGTATAATGTTTGTCTTGCCTATCTATGAAAGTCTTTTCGCTAAGGTCTTAAAAGGCCTTTATTTATTATATCACTTCATTGAACTGAACGACATTTGTGACTCTAAATGTAAAAACATTTAAATTTGTTTTATTTATTACTAAAATCTTTTAATCTAATTTTAATTTGAATTCTTAGTTAATTTAATCACAGAGGGATTATTTTCTCTTTGTAGATTGCCTCTTTTTTTACGCTAAATGCTGCATCCTTACTTCCATTACAATTCATTTCAATTTTTTTTAAGGTAGATTTTATGGTTCCATACTGATTACATTAAAGATCTCAATCTTATTTACATTCTTTTTCAAGCTTAGTAAAATGTTAGCTCTGTTTCACTTTGCAAGATTATTTCTAAAACATAGCCGGAGCGTCATTTGTACAAAAGGCCATCTAGTTGGTCAAATAAAAACCCAACTTTTCAGCTATGCGTTTTTTTACTACACTAAAGATCTCTTTTCCTGTTGTGCGGCCTGGTAAGGAAAGCTGTGCTGTATCTTGTAAGTCGGTGCTCTCATCCATAAATAAACTATAAAAAAGAAAATTTCGAGCTTTTTGCTTCAGCTGATTACTAAGGTTATTTTAAATTTCAGCTACTCCTACTGATATTCCCAAACAGCCATCAACATCTTCATCTCTCTTTCATAAATTTTACTGATTGTGAATTAAATGAATGAAAACGAATTAAAATAATTGAAATTATAATTCATTTTAATTCATATTTCTTTAGATGAGCATGGCCCTTTTTTTCATGTGCACAACGCGTTACATTTGCGTAGCGATTGTATTTATACTGCTCTTGAATTTACTTATTGCTTCTATTGGAAGTTATTTGTGCCCAAAATTACCTCAATGTACTCACTGGCAACTTTGCTGTGAAATAAATTTAAGTTAAGGGCAATTTCAGAATAAAAAGAATTTTTTATTTAATTCTAACTTTATTTTTTTATAATTTTTTAGTATCAAATAAGCTACAAGGAGAATGAACAGTAAATATATTCGAAAGATATACGGCACATATACATATCATGTAAATACAGCATTTAGCGTGTGTAGAACAACTGCCAAATCGCCCTTTGCATTCCAAAAGTAGGAGCTGGAGATTTTTGCCTTTTATCTTTTAGGCGAGTACATTTTGGGTTAATGATGATAACATAATTTAGTACATATACTTCGTAAATTGTTTATTTCATTATTTTTAAATGAATTTGTTTTATATATTTATTGTTAATTGGATGAAACTGTGTATAAATGAATTAATTCAAGGAGCACCCTAAAGATCAATAATGGATACATTTCGCTTAACGGCAGCTATTTTATAAAGATTTCATTTTCTGACACTGTTTGGTAAATGAATCAGTGAATCCGTGGAGAAGATATGTAAGATGTTTTTTCACAATTTTCAAAGTCTCCATGCATACCGACATATGATACCAGAATCCCTGCTTCTTTGATTCTCAAACCTCTTTGAATAAAAACCTATTTTGTGGGAAACGCTGGCCTTTAATAATTGGCAAAATATTACCAACAATGTCTAACTACATAGCGGGAAAACGCTGGTTTTTTGCGAAGTTTCACTTTATCATTTTAAATCCCATGATTCCCTGCTGCCCATTATACAATAGATCTATCATACTAATGTTGTTATATAGAAAAATATTATTCCAAGATCTACTACTAAAACTATATTATTATTCGGGCTTACCTTAGTTTCACTTTCTGGAAGTGCAGTCAAAGCGTTTTATACAGCTTAACTTTTTTTTCTATTTCTTAACAATACTGATATTAAATCTTCGATTTTTTGTTTTGTTAATGTTATAAAATACTCCTTTTTATATTTGTGATAAAATAAAAATTAATTGTAGATATAGTTTATATAAAAAACATTCATAAAAAAGAACAATGAAAATGAAATAATACTTATTTTATTTCTAATGCTTATAGTTTACTAATTTTAATTATTACTACTACTAGTATTACTATTCTACTACTACTAATAGAGACGCATGTTGTTTTAAAGCATGTACTTAATAAAATTTATTATTTTAAATAACTTCAATTGTAAAATAGTTGTTATAAAACTTAAAACTTATTAATTACTAACCTAAAATATTCGTTGAGTTTTTGTTTGAATAAATATTTAATTATTTTTAAGTAAACAAAATAAAAAAACACAGTAAGAAAAAATGAAAAAAAAATAATAATTCAATAGCTATTGTATTATAAAAACGAAACGTATTTTCATTTAATTTTTAGAAGGTGAAAAAAATAAAAAATAAATAAAATTTTATATTAAGTAGAAAATTCAGCGCAATTTTCAAAACTAATTATAAATTTAATTTTAATAAATATAGATAAATATTTCAATTAAAAAAAAAACAAAAACAGAAAAAGGAAAATTTCTATCGCTTGATATTGTTTTTAGTTTTTCTTTTTTAGAATAACAAATTCTTAAAATCCTTTCATAAATTCCGGTTGATAATAGAAAATTTTCAATTTTAATAGTGTTAACAATTTTGATAAAATTATAAAAATTGTTTTGATTTTGATGACAAATATTGAGTGAATTAAAGTTTTGCAATTAGTCTTACCTTGTAAAGGGTAGAAAGGCTTATTTCTTGAAAGTATCGCTTTAACGAATTGCTTGTAAGGGTTAAAAATCTGTTCTTTGGCTGTCTTAGACAAAAAAGATATCACAGGTGGAGAAGAGATTCGTTAACCTCTTTGTAGAACATACACTTGGCTATTGCTTCCTTATAGGCGTTTCACACAGGCTCTCATACTATAATTGAAATATTACAATACATTAGATAGAGGAGCAATTCTTTGTGAAACCCCTATTATATATCTTGCAAAGATATTTATTAAATGGTCTGAAACCAACGACAAAACATATGAGGATGTCAAGTTAATGTGACTAAAACAAAACATTTTAAGGTTTTTTTCGGAACAGAACTCCAGCTTCATATCGAGAGTGTGGCCTTCCACTAATTGTAGGTCTTTATCTTAGATGCCGCATGTATCATATATTACAGACTAGTAGAAAATTTCTACAATTTTCTAAATAGTTTGTATTTTATTCGTTTTATATTATTTTCAATATGAAAAAAAAAATCTTTTCACCGCCCTTTAAAGGTCTTACTTTAAAATAAAAATGACTACTGTAATAAAATACACTACTTCCATTTAAGCTGTAAAATCCCTTATTACGATTGTCTTAACAAAATTCAACCTTGTATCAGTTCGGAGTTTACACATCTGCACATTACAGTTTAGATAATAAAGCTGTGTATCATCATTTTGTTTTTGGAAAACATTGCTTGAATTCAGATTTTGGCTTGGTTTGTTTCTAATTGCAATTGAACTATTTATAACTTTATAGACATCTTTTTTCTATTTCTTCTTCAAATAATCAAGGGATTTCCGAAAGATCTGCTTAGAATTGAAAATTGCTATAATCCCGCTAAAGTCAACACTTTCCTCATCTATGGAAGAATTTTTGTTAGATATTTATATATAGTCAAACATTTTACAAATTTATTTGAGTTTTCAATTAGAAAAATACTTAAAAAGTTCACTCTCGGTATTGTTAAATTTATATTTGAAAAAAGTTGCCAATTATTCAAAACTTAAACAACCAAAAATAAATTATAATCAAATCAAAGGAGAAACATATTAAAATTGGAAAACAGCACGATTGAGTAAAACAACAACCCCTAAAATTTTTTGCAAACGTATTTTTTTATCTATTTTCTACAAAAGTAAAAAATCAAAATAATTTCTACAAAATCTTTTAAAACTATTGTACACAGTAGCAAATTAATCAATTTAAATAAACAATTATTAAAGGAAAAAGAAAAACAGATTTCTATAAATTTGATTAATAACCGACAGAAAACTTGTCAATAGTAAAATTTCAATGTAGAAATAATAGAAACTTAGCCCAACTATATTTAAATCTTAATATAGAAAGAAATCTTGTAATTTAGGAGATACGAATAAAAATATCCAAAATTAGGCGATAAAATTTAATTAAGGAGAATAGATTTACAATAAACAACAACAACAAAAAAAAATCTGTTTTGCCAGTTTATTTTTTTTCTCTCTAGTCAATTAAGCATTAAATAAAACTTCGAATTTTTAACAATATTTTTTTCAAATAAAATTTATTTAGATAGAAAGTTATAGTTAATATTTATTATTAAAATCGATAATTAGAAAAAGATTGACCAAAATTCGATAACGTTATTTGATGGCTTCAAAAATAAATCCTGTTTTGCATATATATACAACCAACTTGGTATAGAATATGAGGATAAATTAGGCAGTATCATTAGCATTTTTATCGATTTTCTAGCTGTAAATAAATTAGTAGTTTATTAGTTTTCTCTTTATATATAGGGCGAGCATTACAAAAGTGTCCCGAAAAAAAGGAAGCTATGGCTTTTGACTTGTTCTTATGCTTCCCGCATGCAAAAATAAATCTGAAGCTGATAATTTGATTTCAGAATGAGGATTTTTTAATTTCATATTCTCACCAGATCTTTAATGTAAACAATTTTTAAAAAATTTTTTATCAGATAGAATAAAACCTTCAAATAAAATTTGATATTATGAATACGCTAAGAATGAAATGGAAGTAAAAGGAATGTGCTCTTTGCTTACTATTCTATCCTCTATGATGATTCATTGATTGACAGAACTCATTTTAGAATATAATTCCACTATAATTAGTATATTAATCCTATTAAAATAATGTAATTGGCTAAAAAAAATAGTGAGAGTTGATTCCACGTGGATCATTTAGCGTTTATTTCTCAAATCTGTTTCAAAGCATTTACAACAACTATTTTTTGCACTTAACTGAATCTGTTGACTTCAAAACGCGGCAAATAGCGTGATGCATAAAACAAATTGACGCCTCGTTTAGTTTCTCGTTGAAATATGCCAAGTAATCAATGGCTACCAACTTCATCATAATTTTTGAAGGGCGTTTTACTTTATACTAATACTTGTAATAATTTGGAATGGTTTCACCCACTCGTTGTGCAGTTTTTGGTTATATTTCTTGCTTTAATCGAGGATTATATTACAATACTTCCTCTGACCCGTTAAGTTCAGTTGTTCAACTCCTAAAATCACACCAGGTTTTCCACCAAACAAAATTTTGTTCAAGTATTAAACTATTCAATTTAATATTGGATGCAATCATATTACTCTTGTCTTTCTAATATTCTATAGATTGCACATACTTGGATATACTTTTGGCACAAATTTTCATTTATTCTAAGTATATTTCACAAGGTACATAAAACTGGCTTAAGTTATTGTTGCTTCCTAATTCCTTGAGCTTTATAACAACTAAGATGTTACGTTGTCATTCTCAAATCTTAGGAAATATTCTACCATATCAATTACAATATGTCAAAGTAGACATCCTACATCTTTGGTATGTTTATTACACTACGAGTATGCTGTTTGATTAGGTGAGGCAAAAAGTACACTTATCCTTCAATTCACTCTCTTCCACTGGTTTTTATAACTGTACAACTTTTCTATTCTGTATTCTATTCTATATCAAACAAAAACGGGATATATGAAGGATAGAAGTTTTTTTTTTGTTAACCCCTACAAATATGCTAAGACTTTTAATAGCAACTGGAAGACAAGTATTGAAAAAGAACTTTATATTTTGCCTGGAGTTGTTAAGGATTGTAGAATATGACAACACGCCGCTCATATGACCTAAATTTCTTCCTGAGTTATTTTGTCAGACGTTTAGTTGATGCACATTTGTTAGAGATATTTATAACACCATTAAATTAGGAATTTCATAATATGCCTAAAAGTTTTTCACGTAAAGCAAACTAAATCAAAAAAAAACTACGTGGTTATAATAACAACTAGGATCTTTTGAAAATAATAGTTGTAGATATTTAACATGTTAAAATTTACATTAAACTTTTTTAATAAAATCAATCAATTTCAATCAATATTAAATTAGAATTAAAATTTTTCAAAAAAAAAGTTGTGTTATTTTGTAATTACTATTTTCACTTTCAAAAAACTATATTTAACTTGAAGAGGTGAGTAAAATTTTAGAAAATTTTCTTTTAAATTTTACAAAAAGCATGAAAATTTTCTAGTTCGCTATTGCACGTTCTTCGTTTTTTCTTCTCTCTTTATGTAAAAATAAAAAACAAAAAAAAAGCAATTAATTTAATTTAAATTTTCTAAATCAATATTAAAAATTTCCTTATATAATAATAGTGCTCAATTATTTGCTTATTATTTTTTTAAAAAATATTTCTATTAATAAAAAATTTTAAAAGATTTTACCAGACACACAAACACAAATACACATACAACCATAGGAGCATTATTATTCTATAATTTTCCTCTTTAAATACATTAAAATGAGATATAAGGAAAATATTAGTATTATTTTTATATTCCTTCAATTTTAATTCGTTTTAATTTTAATTATTAAAATTTTGCATTTAAAAACGGCCAATTACAAAAAAAGAACACGCTTACAATGAAAAAAAAAACAAACATCTGATTTTATCTGATCCTCACTAAACAAAAAAAAGTAAAAAAAAAAAGGCACATTGCATTTTTTCTTAAATATTTTTTATTATTTATTTTTTCTTTTTTCTTAATTCAATTAAAAAATATAATAAACTTCTACACGTTTTTTTTTTGGTTTTAATAAAAAACAAAACAACACAAAAATATGTAACTGTGCTTTTCACATATGCTAACCACGGTGCTGATTTATTATTCATCATGTGCCCAAAAAAAATGCCAACAAAATTGTATTTGTTTTGTATTTTTTTTGTCGACAATCATTTCATGAGAAAAAAAAAACAAAACAAAAACAAATATTTAAATTAAGTAACAACAAAAACATTCAAAAATTTAAAATTAAAGAGGATAAATATTAAAAAATTTAATTAAATTTTGATAAAATTAAAATTGATAAAATGTTTTAAAAAATCTGGTTGAACAAAATAAAGCAATAATGCTTTAAATATGTAATTTTGTCTATGTTTATGTAAAATTATTTAGTTATAATTTTAAATATTTATTATAAACTAAATGAATGAAATAAATATTAATAATGCATCTTAATGCTTTTTGTACGTAATAAATGTGTTTTAAATGTTTTTTTATTTTGTTTTTTAAATCCTTTTTCAATGGAGTTAATATTTGTGTATTTTTGTTTCATTTTTAATTTAATTATTTATTGAGTTTTTGATTAAAAGAAATTTACAGCTATTAATGAAGGAAAATACTAAAGGAAAAGTTTTTTTACTCAAGTAAATCTTGGATGCTTAGATTCTTTGGCAAAAATTAGACAACTTATATAGTAAGTCTTAAACCACTAATATCTGCTGGTGTTAAGGCGAAAATTGGTTGAAAAGTAATGGCAAAACTCCCAAAATTCGGACAGAATAATCAGAATTATCAGAAAATAAAAAAATTAAAATGCAGCTTAATATAAAAAGCGTTGAGAAATTGGGTTTTTATATTTATTAAAAATTAACAATTTTGTAGACTATTTCTGTATGTTAAAATTTTTGTATTGTTAAGATAAATTTTGTAAAAATATATTTTAAGGTGTAAATTTACATTTATATATCAGGTATCAAAAATATGTACACAAATTCATATTAAAAACAAATGAGCATCAAAAGCAAGGAAAAGTAGCGATAATATATCCAAAGATTCTTAATTATAGTTACTAAGCCTAAAGAAAATAATTAATTATTATTAATATTCCTCACAAGGACAATGAATTCAGTATTAAATCATCTTCAGATAAGTGAAGTTCACAACCACTAAAAACAAATTAACTGTTTAGAAATTAATATCTAACAAAAATAAAAACTGACATCAGATTTGAAAAACCTAAAAAAGGAAACATACCAATAAAACCTGAAGAATCGTACTTTTCAATGACCTAAAATAATATATATGCACTTAAGCAGAATCCATAAATGGGGCATTCTTTTACAAATCGTACAAAAATTGACCGACACATTTTTGATTTGGCTGAAATTTTTTTTACGGTTTTAGCTATGAAAAAAAAGATATACGTGTTTGAGGATTTTTTTTTAAAAAATTTATTTTGGAAAATGGAGGGGGTCAAAGTTTTGAGAATTTCGTGATTTTTGCTTGAAGAGTAGTTTTCAAAAATTCATAACTTCGGTGTTATTGGGGCTAGGAGCTTTTTGTTTTTTTTGTTTTACGGCTTAAGGGTTGAACTTTTGAAAAAAAATATTTAAAAAAAAATAATTAAAAAATTTCTATTGTTATAAACAAATGAATTGTTTATATCGATTTTGAGCTGTCATACCACCCTTGTAGCGAGTTCTTTTTATTACCATTGTGTTCACCGTCTAGTTTTAAATAAAAAACATATTTTTAATTGATGGAGAAACTATTCGTACTATTAAAAAAAAAATTATTTTTCAAGCGCCCCACCCCATATTGCACTCCACTGTGTACGCATTTTCTTATTAAATATTGTTTTTCTTCGTAATACATATGTTTATCTTAATTTTTTATTTTTTATTTATATAAAGAAATTGAAAACAATTATTAATAGCATTGGTTATTAACAAAAAAAGCTTAATGGAAAATGAAAAGAATTAAAAAAGAGTTTTATTTAAAAGGGTCTTCTGGTTTAAGCGCTCGAATTTTGGGTGCTTTTTCGGACGCCATAAAAAAGAACCAATAGATATTTTCAACTAAATTTTTTTTACTTTTTGTTTATTAATGCGTTGAAAATGTAAAAAATTAATAATATTAAACAAAAAGTCACAATTGAATATACTACAGGCTTGCAAAGTGGAGGCTCTTGAAGAGAAGGTTGTGTCCTGGTGTGCACGATTCCAACCCTCCCAGTAATCTGAAGAACAAAATCTTTCTTAATTCTTCAACAAAAGAAATGTATCTGTGGTACTACAAAGAGTTTTTTTTTAAAAAAAGTCTTGTTTCACAAAATGGCGGCAGTTTGAAGAAAAAGTTACGTTTTTTTCCGGCTTTTTTCACCTTTCGGAATTTAAAAAAAAAAAACAAAAATGAAAATTGGAAAACACTCTTTGTTGTGCTTTAGCGTGACTTATAAAGAATCTCTGTGCAAAATTTCAAGTAAATCAGTTGAGTAAAACTTGAGATACCGTGCAAACCGTTTCTAAAAAAGTAGTTCAGTCTGGTCTTTTGAACTTCAAACGCGTTTTTCCCGAAAGTACGTTTTGCGAAATGGTGTGCACGGTATCTCCAGTTTTACTCAACTGATTTACTTGAAATTTTGCACAGAGATTCTTTATAAGTCACGCTAAAGCACAACAAAGAGTGTTTTCCAATTTTCATTTTTGTTTTTTTTTTTTAAATTCCGAAAGGTGAAAAAAGCCGGAAAAAAACGTAACTTTTTCTTCAAACTGCCGCCATTTTGTGAAACAAGACTTTTTTTAAAAAAAAACTCTTTGTAGTACCACAGATACATTTCTTTTGTTGAAGAATTAAGAAAGATTTTGTTCTTCAGATTACTGGGAGGGTTGGAATCGTGCACACCAGGACACAACCTTCTCTTCAAGAGCCTCCACTTTGCAAGCCTGTAGTATATTCAATTGTGACTTTTTGTTTAATATTATTAATTTTTTACATTTTCAACGCATTAATAAACAAAAAGTAAAAAAAATTTAGTTGAAAATATCTATTGGTTCTTTTTTATGGCGTCCGAAAAAGCACCCAAAATTCGAGCGCTTAAACCAGAAGACCCTTTTAAATAAAACTCTTTTTTAATTCTTTTCATTTTCCATTAAGCTTTTTTTGTTAATAACCAATGCTATTAATAATTGTTTTCAATTTCTTTATATAAATAAAAAATAAAAAATTAAGATAAACATATGTATTACGAAGAAAAACAATATTTAATAAGAAAATGCGTACACAGTGGAGTGCAATATGGGGTGGGGCGCTTGAAAAATAATTTTTTTTTTAATAGTACGAATAGTTTCTCCATCAATTAAAAATATGTTTTTTATTTAAAACTAGACGGTGAACACAATGGTAATAAAAAGAACTCGCTACAAGGGTGGTATGACAGCTCAAAATCGATATAAACAATTCATTTGTTTATAACAATAGAAATTTTTTAATTATTTTTTTTTAAATATTTTTTTTTCAAAAGTTCAACCCTTAAGCCGTAAAACAAAAAAAACAAAAAGCTCCTAGCCCCAATAACACCGAAGTTATGAATTTTTGAAAACTACTCTTCAAGCAAAAATCACGAAATTCTCAAAACTTTGACCCCCTCCATTTTCCAAAATAAATTTTTTAAAAAAAAATCCTCAAACACGTATATCTTTTTTTTCATAGCTAAAACCGTAAAAAAAATTTCAGCCAAATCAAAAATGTGTCGGTCAATTTTTGTACGATTTGTAAAAGAATGCCCCAAATGTTGCTTTGAACAAAATAAAACAGTTTTTATGGGTTACCAAATTTTTAAATATATTTAGAATTAGTAATAGTGGTAGCTTTGGTCACTATAATAATCAGTGGCACCCAAGAGAAACAAATGAAATCAAAAACATTAGATGAGATGTATTGGGACCATCTAATGGTAACAAAGTTAACGGAGAAAATGGCTTTGAAACAGCTAAAAACAACAATTACCCAAAAGAAAATAGAAAATTAATACTGAAAAGTACAACAATTATCCTTTTGAAAAAAGTGGATGCAAGGTATTTTTGCTTATTTGCCTCAACTGAAATCATTAAAAATTTTGGAATTTTTAAAGTAATAAATGATCACCAATTGTCAGATGTAGTGTTGCGTTAATCCAAAAAACAAAACAAGAAATTAGTACATTTTTTTAATAACTAACTTCTAAACATTTTATTAGCATTTGAATTAGAAAAATCATAAATTCCAAGTAATCTAGGCAACGTTTGAGCCGGAGAACTATTTCTATCATATCTGAAAGACTCTGGAACAAAATGCCTGCTGCAATTTACTAAACACTAAAATAATAGAATTACATTTAAATTTTATAATTTAACTTTCATTTTAAAAAGTCTATAAAATAATTATTAAAAATTAATTCTTCTCATTTTTACATTTAATAAATTTCAGCTTGTCATACTGTGATGCTATTGTTCATGAGGGCTTAAGAATTTTTCATAATTTTTGGGGTACAACAACGAGCACTACAAGATACACAACTTAATGGATTTGATATACAAAAAGTTTATAAAACTTTTTTTTTTTTTGAAACGACTTCTAAAATAAATCGGGCCCAATTATTCCTTAAGAATAGTAGAATCATAAAATAGTTATGAGTTTTAGTTTTTCAAAAATATAACACTATTTGTATCACAAAAACAGTCTCAAAAAATTATATTCTGGTTCTGATCTATGTTTAACGTCAAATGTAAACTGCTTTATAGAATTTTACAATAAAACTTTAATGCACAAGGTCTAAGTAATAAGATTTTATATCAAGGTACCAAAGTTATTTAAATATAATAAAATTGGTCTAGTTCGTAAATTTTTGTTTACATTTAGGAATTTCAGGAGTTCTAGCTCTTAAAAAATGCACAATGGCTAAATTATACTCAGCCTCAATTCGTTTGGTAGATAGTAATTTTTTATACTTAAGATTCTTCTGTTCATCACCAGCCGTAAAAAAATAAAAGAAAATTTATAATCAAAATTCAGCAAAAAATTATTTTTAAAGTTAAATGTTTTAAGTTTATACAAATAATGTTATACATAAACGTGGAATAGTTGGAGCTTAAGAATCAAATTTAATAAAAATAATTAAATTAATTTTTCTTGTTTAATTAATGGATAAGTTCGAAAACTTTATTTTTAATATCTTAAATTTAATTTAAAAATTACTAGTAATAGAAACACTTTTATTTATATTGTACAAATTTATATTTTGTTAATTATATTTACATTATATAAACATTTATTGAGTTAAATTACTCATTGATACATCACTTGAAATACCACTGACAATATCCTGAAAGGAAATTTCTTCTGGTTCAATATCATCATCTTCGAGTTCTTCTTTTTTCATTCTTTCTTTATATCTAAAAATACAAAAAAATTTTTATTATTAGGATAACAAATTAATTTTATTTTATTTTTTTATACTTTATGTTATCCGGATTATTTTCTTGGTTTCTACATTTTTCTAATTTCTTTTCAATAAATTTAACTCGTTCTTTAGGTGGAAATTCCAATGTCTTAACCATTAAACGAATTTCTGAAAAAAAAGACACAAATTGTTATTAATAGTTTCAACTACATCTAGATCTGTTTTGCGTGGTGATTCCTTTATGCGTTTTTTTTTTAAAGTGATGGCTCGGACGTTATTTAAATAATAACAACCTATATTTCAAAATTCGTAGCATTAGGAGTTTTAAAATTAATAACTTGTGAAGTTGTCACCAGACGAGATTTAAAAATCTGCTTTCTGTTTTTTTAAATCTAGAGATTAAACAAATATCGCAGCCTGTAAAACTATGGTGTAAGTCAACAGTCTCGCCTAAGATTGGAAGTCAGTTCGAAGATTACGTGTAATTGCTGCAATCCACCCGAGATCAAACTTTGTTCCCTCTCCGGTAAGAGCTAATAGAAGACAAATTACCTTAAAGTTGGATATTACATTACTCTACAAATTCAAAAGATGAGTTTTTAATTTTTTTATTAAAAAAAAAATGGCCTAATAAACGTTTTAAATATTTACCGTTCTCTATAGGAATTAAGTATTTTAATAGATTCCTCAACATAGGATATAAAATCTTTTTTTTTTTGTTCTATAACAGAAACAACCTTTGATTCCGTTATGTCACGCTGCTAAACATTGAAATTTAGCTTGAAGCTAAGCTTTTTAGACTAGGAATATTTTTAAAGCAGAAGACGTTTCAAATATTGTTAGAATTAGTGGCAAAGGAAAATTATGTGGTCCACAATTGAAATGAAAAGACGGTGTTAAACATAGAAATCCCTTTTATGTGAAAACTACCAGGATTTCAGGAAGTTAGTAAAATGGTTTATAGACCAAAAAAGTTTCTATATGAACTGAAATTAGCCATAGAATTTTGGGATTATGGAATTCATTTTGTACTGATTGGAATAAAATTTAGTCAATGTAAATCTGAATCAAAATTTAGTCATAAGTGTTCGTTTTTGATTTATGTTGGTTATTTACGCTAAATGCTAGGTCTAAAAGATCTAAGGAAGAGTGTTGGAGATCAATTATAGTAACCAAGTTATTAGCTATGAACAATTGACCTAATGTATAAAACATTAATATCCTGATTGATTTGTTTTGTAATATGAGCACAATAAGTTCTCTTTAATAAATATGTTTGTGGTCAGAATAAGATTTTTGCGACAGTAGAACTAGTATGCTGCCAGTAATTATTTACATTTAAGCTAATTTATTTTCATCAGATATACTTGTTTTTTTGTGTTTCATGTCAATTATTTCACGTGGTTTCTTTCACGCAATTATTTTTATACGCTTTTTAACATGGTATATTTCCATCCCATAAAAATAGACCTAGATGTATATAAATATATATATATATATATGTATTTTGCAATATTACTTCTAACTGCCTCTATAAGTCCAGGTAGTTTATCCCGTGCTGATAGAAAAAGACAATCTGTAACATATTTATCAAGATTTTCTTGTTCTTTACTAGCAGAATGTAAAACTGCTGCCAGTGCTATCTGTAATTGAAATATACAAATCAATTTATAAACATTCCTATGAAATATTTAAGCAAAACCTGTGATGGAGCATATAAAAGACAAGCATCTGTTAAAAATGTTTTATCAATAAAATCATCAATACCAGGACGTAATCTATCAGGATTTTTCATATTGCATCTAGTCTATATAAATCAAATAATTTATTTAGTGTTAAAAACATTATTTATGTAAAAAATTTTAGTACTTTTATATCTATTAAGAAACCTTCTATAGGCCTAAATGGATTATGTATAGTCAGATAATAACTTAAATGTTGCATTAAAAGTAATTCATTTGAAAGTATAATATCCATTGCTTTCTGTCTATCACCTTTAATATTTCCAACAAATTGTGTTATCGATACATTAAATTCTTCTACTTTGCATGCTAAATAAACACATGTTGCTCTAAAAATATAAAAAAGAATATATTTTTTTTTAATTATAAACAAAATAATAATATTATTAATACAATATTTCTTTGGGATGATAATCCATTGAAGAATTATTTAAATAAAATCGTTTAAAATAGTTGAAAGCTGTACCAATAACACATTTAGGCATTGGTGGTTCAAAATGTTTACAAAATTCACGTAAATATAGTTCATATTGTTTAAGTAATGCACGTTCCTCCTCTGGTGTTATGAAAAATTGTAACTTATTTTCAGCCTAGTTGTAAATTCTTTCTTAAAAATATTTATATTTAAAAAAAATTTTTTTATAACCAACACTTAAATCCTTTCCATGTTTTTGAATAAAATTAAAATTTTGACTAATCCGTAGATTTGCAATTTCTTTTTCATTACGAAATGTCCAAAATTGTCTCTGTGAGCTTGTTGGATACATAATTTATTTTTAACTAATTTCTTATTAATTTAAAGTAAAAATCAAAAACATGAGTGTAAGATTCTTTTTTGAATTTATTTCTTGGTTATGTCTTTTCTTTGTACACAATTTTTGACATTCTAATTCAGCCAAGCAGAGATAAGTATAATTCCGCTGAAAATATTTATAACTCCGGCTGAATACATGATAAAAGATTATAAGTAAAATATAATTTGTCAGATATTGAAAATAGTTCTCAAATAACAAACTCAAATTTTTAATATTAATTTAAACACTTCAGTAAACAATAATAAATATTTCTTCTCCTAAAATGCATATAAATATTTTCCTAAGAAATATGGTAGTACAATTTTCTATTATAAATAAGAAACACAGCCTATGCTGAGCAATAATTATTTAATTTTATAAAAAAACTAAAAACTATCATTTCTAAGCATAATTTTAATTATCCATAAGTATTTTTTATTTAAATTAAAAAAAATAATTAGTAAATAATGATTAAAAATAAATTTCTAAAAAAAATGATAATTTTTTTGTCAGCTCATCATGGACAGCACATTCCATAAATCCGCCATTACTGTCAGTCAACATCGTGTCCTATGAGGAAAACGTCTTGTCGCATAGTTTTGTTTTATATTTAATTAAAGTGCATTAAATAAATAATAAACGTGTATAATATATAATTTAATCATTAATATAATTATTTGAATATGTAAAATATAAGAAAAACATAATTAATAATGTTAAAATCTACAAATGAAAAACGTCAAAAGAATAAAATTTCATCCATTGTGACACGGCAGTGAAGTGTGTGCGCATGCAAGGCATTTTTATTGGTGACGCATTAAATGGCTGCGTCTATTTTATATAAATACATATATGAAAATATTAAATATCAAATAGCTGAATAAATGCTGAATTTGTGTAAAAAGAACATAATTTTTTTCTTTTGTGAATATATATATATATATATTTTGGTTAGTGATAACAAAAATGTAAAAATGAGATGAATATATATAGAAATATTTTGTTTTTTGAGTTGTCTATACTCTTTCTAATATAATTGTGTGGTGTGTTGGTTTCGCCGCTATAATGGCTTCCTGCAAACCACGCTCTACATATAAAACATTTAAAAATAAAATTTTAAATATATTTTGTGAATAAGTTTGTGCAAAATATCATAATGGCAGTGTTTTAGGTGTTTAAGAATAATATTCTGTAAGCGGCCAAACGCGCGCGGCCCAGGATTACAGAAATAAAAAGTTTTTGTTTTTCTGTGGGTTCCTCCTTTTTCTTTTATTTTTTTTTTGTCTTCATTTTCGCTTGATTTCGCCGTGTGTTATAATCAAGCGAAGGTGTGTGATTCTAGTTACATATATATATATATATATATAGATCTGTATATAAAAAAAGCTATACGTACGTGTAATAATAAATGAAGTGTTTTTCTTTTTTTTTTTTTGAAATTTTTGTTTCGTACACTAATACAAAAGTACGATAAATATTTCGCCGTCGTGCACATTTTTATAGGCTGTGTGTTTTAGTGCACCGTGTGTTTTTTTGTGCACGCCTGCAGCTGTCAAATTTTTTTTTTTTAATAACATATTAAATAGAAATAAGATAATATTCTTTTTAATTTTTAAAAATTTATAATTAATAGTTGTCAACAGTACCTGTAAATTCAATGTTATGTTGAATTTTGCTTAATAAGTTTTTTCTTCGATTTTTTATTTGCTACGCTTGTAATTAAAACGAAAAAAAACATGTCGAAGTTATCTTTTCGTGCGAGGGCACTGGATCCCTCTAAACCAATGCCAATTTATTTGGCTGAAGAACTGCCGGATTTACCTGAATATTCTGCAATTAATAGAGCTGTTCCACAGATGCCAAGTGGTATGGAAAAAGAAGAGGAATCTGTAAGTTAAAATTACAATTAATATAAATTGTAATAGAATGCAGTTGAAAGTAGAATAAATTTAAATATGTTAACAGATGTAAAAAATGATGAGATCTTAAAAATATTTTATCCTATCTTATTTCCCTATGTAAGGTAAACAACAACAAAGCCTTTTGAAATGTTTGTATGTAAGAAAGCGCGGGAAATATATTCAACCACGTGTTTTGGGTATTTTTTGGGACAAGGACAAATTTTTCTATTTTAGTTTTTTGGAATGCATACAAATATTAAGGACTAGAAAACGTCTGTTTCAGTATATTTTCAAAATTTTCTTTGTAGGAAATTAATTTTTTTAGACTTTTTGAAGAATCTCAAAAGAATATTTTAAATATGTGAACTTTTTGAAGATTTAAACCCTTCTCAAAGTTTAGGCAATTTAAAGAACGTACCTTAGAAATGCAGGCAATTAGTAAATTGTTTATTTATCAGAAAAGAAGTATTCAAAAATGGCAAGCGCTCAACTCTTAAATTTTTATTTTATTATTTTAGTGGTAGCTTTTGTGCTTTGGTAGGTTTATAGCTGTGGTTATAATAAAAGCAACAACTTTCAGAGATTTCAGTCATGGCCTGACCCTCCTGGTAAATCTGAGAATTTTTATCAGTACATTAAACATTTATTTATGTTTCATTAGTTCTATTTTTTGTCTGGTGTGATTCTTCACACCAATCTTGAATTTATCTGAAATCTAATATTATTTACTGATCCTGTTAGTGATGTTTCGGTACCATTTCAACCTATGAAAACTCCGTTACTACAAAGGAAAGTATAGATGTTGATTTTAACTGATTCTGTTTAATATTCCAAATGGTTGTCTATTTGTTTACTTTTTATAATACCGCTTGTAGTTTTTCAACCGGTTTAGTTTGTAATAGAGCTGTAATGACATGTCTAAAGGCCTGAGGACATTTCCTTGTGGAACTATCGTTTTTATTTGCTAAAACACTTCTTTTTTGCTAAAAAACTTTTTGTATATAACTACCTCAAAGTTTAATAATCTTAAACATGAATTCTTCATACCAGAACTTAAATACATACATCCAAAAATATATTAGAATAGTATTCCTGCTTTATTAAACACTTGTTTTATTGTGATTATAGCTCTTGTGTTTCATGGATTGCTCACTGATTCTTCCTGCATCCAAATTGGAAATTAAAAATATTCAACATCTGTTTAAGCTTTTTAAAAAGTAATTTTGAAATTTTTCAGTAAGCAGAAGTTTCTTTCTACTTATTTGTTTGGTTCTTTTTACAATAAAAATTGTTGCTATCTTCAAAATATAATTAAATCTCAAGCAAACATCAAATAAATATTTTTGAATTGTAAAATCCTTCTCTGAAAATTGTTTAAATAATCCAGAGAACATTTTATTTACCAACTTTAAATTTTGATTAACAAAAATCTACTCCACTTTTTTAAAAAAAATTTTTTTTGCTAAAATCTTGTTCCTGTACTTAACGATTAATCCCATGCTCCTCAGACATCCTCTGAAGCATTTTAAGATAATATAAAATTCACCCAAGCTTAAAATAGAAAATGTGAATACAAAATTGAAATCTATTACGTCCATAAAAGTTTTAATGAACTTAAAGTATTTTTTAAATACAAACAATTCAAAATTATCATTCTTGTCGCATTATTTACCATGCCTAAATTTTTTTTAAAGCAATATTTTTCCTTTTATTTTGTATTGATTGAAAAAAATTGTAATTTTAAATAAAATTTTTTGAATTTGTTCTTCAAATTTTTTTTTGTTTAATATATTAAAAGTATTGAAAATCCGTTAAACCTAACTTAAAATGTATAATTGATATGAATTAAGATGTCACTAGTAATTATAAAAGAATCAAAAAATGAAAAAGATCGATTGATAAGGATGGATTCAAGGTAATCGTTATCCATTTTCAATTTCAGTCAATCTTATTCAATTTGCATACACAAATTCCATATAAATAAAATTAGAGAAGACTTTAATGTTAAGTCATGGGATTTTCCTTTTAATTTTCTGGTACAAATTACGATATTCGTCAAATTAAAAGTATAAAAAATCTTTCCCATATAAGTAAGCTAGACTAAAAGTTCTTTAATATTTTAGCGTAGAACTTTACATAAATGTCATAAACCCTTAAAAAATATGTCTACAATATAAAAAGGACAAAAAATATAAGATATACATTCAATTGGTAAATTCAATCTACATTAAGATTAGAAAAAGAAGAACAATACACTTTATCCCTCAGTTATGTAAAATGATTTTAAAATGGATATGCCTGACTTAGATGAATGATTGTAGCCAAAGGAAAAATAATTTTATAAAGTTTTTTTAGATTTGATATTTTAATACTTTTATACTGTCATAACTTTAAATGTCTTTAAGAAATAGGAACAAAAAAATTTTAAATTATTGCTAGGCTCTTTTCTTTTCAATATTCTTGTACAAAGAACAAATCTTAACTAGTAATTCTTTCCCACTGATACTATCCACTGTCATTAACATTTAAAAAGCAAATTTCTAAATTTTAATTGGCATTTTTTAAATTAAATTTGGCAGTTAACTGGTTAATATTCATTTATTTAAATTCAAGTGACATAAAATAGAATTTAAACATGTTTAAAAATTTACTCACAAATCGTCATTTCCATATAATTTTTTATACATACATTAAACGAGAAATCCATTTGACGACTTGGAAAAAATAATGAATAGTCCCCTTTAGGAACACATATAAAATAAAGATACACCATAATATACTACACTTGAATTTGTAAATATGTATTAGTAAGAGGCAGTAAAATTTCTGCCTCACATAGAAGAATAAAATTTTCAAAATTTTCCATCTTACCTTTTATCGCTCTTATCATAAAACTAACAGCTGCCCGCCTTGTATCATACTCCCCAATAATCTCATGTGTAATACCGAAAATATTTTTTCACAGAACTTTGTGATGTTCCTTAAAACTAAATTTGAACAGGGCCATTTATCCTAAAATTGCTTATTGGGTAGCATCCCCAGAGATATACAAAATTTAGTTTTGCCTTCTTATCTCATAACCGTTTAGCAATAATAAGAAAAAAAGTCTTTTAATTTCGTTTTATTAATATTTTGATAGCCTTAATTTTTTATCTTTATTGAAAGCCTCTCTTTATTAAATGGAAATTAATTAGAAACATTTTTTAGTCGTTTGTTGGAATTTTCGCAAAAATTAATTTTTAAATTTGAGTTTATTTAATAAAAAATCAATTTTACATCATATTTTATTTAATAATTTCAATTTTATATTTCTTTTCTTTTTCTCACCCCACACATTTTTAATATAAACTGACTTAAAAATCAGGTGACAAATATAGAAATAAATTTAAGAGTAAAATAAATGCCATCATGAAAATCCATAAAATAAAGAATAAAATAAATTTTTTTTGTTTTGTTTTGAATAATTGATGTGTAGAAATGGTATTCCCGTTATTACTTAAATTTGCAGAGTAAAGCAAAATGATGATAAGTAAGGAAATAAAAGTAATCAGACTGGTTTTCTTTTTTTTTATCTCTTGTGTAAAAGATTTTTTATTTTATTTTTATTTTTGGTTGTTATATCTAAAGAAATTTCTTTAGTCATCTTTTTGCTTTTGTTGCTGTCGATTTAACATTGAAAATAAAACAAAAATGAGGGAAAAATACTCTTTTGAATTTTATCGAACAAAAGATTTAAGATTCTAGCCTAAAATATCATATTTTTCTTTTGTTTATATTTCGAATTTTATTAAATTATCTTAAACATTAATTCCTAATAAAAAGGAGGATTCTTAATAAAATTATTATCAAATTGAAGTATATACGTTTGTCATTTAATTAAACTAAAATAAGAGCGGTTTTTTTTGAGGGCATATTGAAAATAAATGAAATGAATATTTATTGTGTGACTAAATTGTTTCTTCTTTTTTTTTTATTCTTGTTATTTTCTATAGAAAACATTTTATAGGGAATTGTAAAATAAAAATTCATAGCTTTAAGAAGAAATTTTTCTGTATTTTACGATTAGTCATAGTCCCACCAGAAAATAAAACAAAAAAAAGAAGTAATTGTTTCATTTTGATTCAATTAGTTTTTTGCTTACGTGTTTTTTCTAAAATGAACGTAAATAGAGAATTGATTTCAAATCGATTTACTGTTGTTGTTGTTCATAAGGATTTGAATTTAAAAAAAAAAAAATAATTTCGCTTTGATTGAGTTTTTCATTTTTAGAAAATATTTATTTTTGTAAATTATAGTGTTTACAGAGATGCTATAGGTTTATCCATTTTTGTAATTTTATTTTAAACGAATTTAAAACATTTTTCTCAATAACTAATTGAGTTAAGGGTCGAGTTAAATTTTAAAAAATCCTTACAATATTCGAAATGAAAAGCAACCGATGACGTGTATACACGACGAAAGCAGGGCTAAATGGTTCTTTTAAGAATTTTATGGAAAATGAAGAACTTTTATTTTTAAATTTTTATTTAAGGGAAACTTAACAATTTATTTCTTTAAAAGTTATTGTTATTATAAACTATATAAAGTTCTAAAAAATAATAATAAAATAATTTTCATAGTCAATAGTTACGACGACGAGTAAACATGTCGAATGCACCGTTTTAGAGATTTGGTTTGACAAACGTGCTTAACTGGTTAAAGCCTTGTACAGACCAATGCGTTTTTCATTCGCACGACGGACAAGGTTGTAAAACGGGTGATGTATTTGCTCTAGCCATAGCTAGAACAAAAATTTTTGTTTCATAATAGTAAAAGGACACTTTATGGCCTTCAAAATTTTTGTTGTATTTTAAATTTTAGTTCTAATGGAAATTTTTGTTGTATTTATATTAAAAGGGATAGGAAATAATGATTTTATTACTTTTAGAGGTACATCAAAAGTTTTGAAGGCCACAAAATGCTTCTCTAAAAGTAATAAAATCATTTGTTATCCCTTTTAGAATAAGCACAACAAAAATTTAAAGTAAAAGAAAAATTTTGAAGGCCATAAAGTGATCTTTATGAAACAAAAATTTTTGTTCTAGCTATGGCTAGAGCAAATGCATCACCCGTTTTACAACCTTGTCCGTCGTGCGAATGAAAAACGCATTGGTCTGTACAAGGCTTAAGGGAGGGAGTGTAGAGGAAAATACTTTTCAATTTGCTTTGTTACATTTTCGTATTGAATAATGGTGCGTTTACAGTGAACCTAGTACCTAGTACTATTATTTAAGAATTTGTATGGGAAATCTCTAGTTTTTTTCTCAAATAAACTAATCTAAATCTAGTTTATTTTTCTAATTCATTGCTTAATAGATAATTCATGAGAGTACCGATTGGAAATTTTGAGTAATTTTTCGGATTGTCTCTTTTGACAATAATTTAACAGTGAATATTGTGGAAGCTAGGTTAAGTTTGACTGTGAATATGACGTAAAACATTTTTTTACAACAACAAAGATAAGCAAATTGAAATATTTACTAATCAAAAGGTACTAGGTTCACTGTAATTGACATTTGAATCTCCCCAACTCTTGTACCTTTTTTAGAGTCTAAAACTTTAAATGTATTTTTCGAAAAACAACATTTTTAAAGCCCATGGTGATGGGCATTCAAAAACAATTGTTCCAATTTATTTGAAATTTTTGGTTTTCTTTTACACCTTTCAGAGAGGGGATGTAAAATGACAAAAGGATAGTTTTTTTAATTGAAAAAAATGCTGTTTTGACTTCAAACCATTACCGTACATAGCTATTTGTGTGGTGAAGGTGGAAGGGGTTTTTTTTTTTTGTTAACCTCTATAGAAATCTTAGCTTTTTTGTCCTTAATTACTATTAAAATATTACTGGCATGGGGGATTGCTGCTCGTAATCCCTCCTATCTATGTCACTGCTTTAAAAGAACCCAAAAAATTTTGAAATAAAAAAAAATATATATAAAAGAGCTTTAGGGACAGGAAAAAATTATGTTTTATCTATAAAATTTCAGTTTTGTGATTTCAGATAATTCTAAGCTGAGATAAATGGAATTTTTTGAAAGATGACTTGGGAAATGCCTTATCACTTGCTTATTAATTGATAATTTTGTACAAAAATTATACAGAATATTGTTAAAAATTTATTCTACACATACTTTCACCATATCTCTGAAGAAAATTCATAAAAAAAGTGTGTTTTGTTTTCCAACCTGTCCCACTTGAAATTAAGCTGCAGCTTTAGAAGGAAAAACTTTTGATTGAATAATTATCTCAAAATCGCTTGCATTACGACGATTACGTCTAGTCTAATGCTATTTTTTCAAATTTTTTTTATTATTTTTTACATATGAAATAAATAAAGTTAAGTAACATAATTTATGGATGATTATTTTTAGAAACATATGTTGTTAGAAATCTTGTTTAGTGTTACATATTAAGCGGTCAGATAGTTTTGGCATACTGACAGATAAAAACATCGTTTTTCTACATATTTTTTATGAATTTCAAACTTAATTTCCTTTAAGCTTAATACACTTAACCAATGAAAAATAAGAAGCTTGAAAAGTTTTATTTGTTTGCTCTTAAAATAGCACTAAGCGCTCGATGATTGATGTTTTATCCATTTTAGCAAGTAAAAAGCTTGTATAAAGTAGCTTAAAGAAGTGTAACACAGAAATTCATTGATATTTTTTGTTAAATATTTTATCATGGAATCACATCTTTTACACGGTAAAAATATTTAGGGGTATATAAAAAGTACTTGATACTTGAAGAAGAGGAGTTATTTATTCATTTGACATTTCAGACTATATTTTAGTTGAGAGAATGAATTTCCTTTATGTTATTTACTCCAAATTAATGAACATGTTAAGCCAAATAAATGAGAAGAAATATATACTGTTTTTGGCGGGAGACTTATATTCAACTAAATGGGAAATGGCAGACAAGTATTCCTCGCATTTACAACTTTTCGATAGCAGGTAATCCTCCAATTCACTTGTAATTCCCTAGCAATTTCCTAATTCTTCTAAAAGTGAAATATATTCTCATTCAATATTCACTAGAAAATCACAGTAAGTGAAATATAAGTGAAGTCTTTGATTTTTTTTGATGGTATAGATTGTGTTTTGAGAAACTCATGTGATTCTTGAATCGTTCTCCCACTCTTGATATCTATTGGTCTTTATTTCATCTGATCAGATAACTTTTTTTTTCAGTTTTCAAAAGTCTAGTTTTTTCAAGTTCCAAAATTCTTTGCAGAACTTTAATCTTGCTTTTATATTTTTTGTAAATAGAAATGAAGCTGATTTTTTCTGCTTTATAGCTAATACTAGGTCGATTTTTAGTAAAACTCTGAGTGCGGTCCACTTCCTAACATTCGTTTCTGTCTCTAAGGAAGTTAGTTTTATTATTTTACACTCACAAGTTGCTATTAACTGCTATATAACTCGCAAATCTCGATCTGTTAAAATATTATGACGTCCTTTTGTATTTATATTAAGCTCGAAATTACGCTTTTTAAGATACGAAGCAATTTTATGTAACGACTGTCCTTTGAAAGCAAGCACCACTATTTTCTTTTCAATTTCATTGAGTATTTTTACCATACTTGATTTTTTGCTTACCCATTAAAAGCAACCAAACTAACGCAATATAAAATCGTTTTTACGATTAGATATCTTTATAAACTGTCAAAACACGACGTAGTAAAAGAATGTCTGGATGTGAGTTATCGAAATTGGTTCACGTTTCTATTTGAAATAAAATTAAACAAAACTTATAAAAATGGGTCGATGGTGACATACTATATATAGTTTCTTGGAATTTAGAATTTATTTATTTCTTTGTAATTTACGTTACCTTAAAAAAAAACTCAACAATGGATAAGAATTTAAAATTTCTTTAAACTTCATTTAATACTAAAAGTTTTATTGACATATAAGTTGAAAAATGATAAACAGTAATCCAATAATTATCGCCAGTGTATGTATGTATATACCGTCAAACTTTCATAGACCTGTGTGGGTATACACCTGTAATTATACATTACCTAATTAGTAGCGGTATGTGGATGTTCTCAAAAATGAATACATAAATATTCAATATTTTGCATTTTTCCTTTCTGCAGATAATTCCTAATAAGTTATACATTCGAATTATGAAAAAGAAGAAACTCTAAAGGTATTTACCTTCTTAAAACCATGTACATTGAAAGGCATTTATCCCTCAAAATTAATTTCATTTTTACAATATCAAGTATTGCTACAGCCATAAAATTATTCTTTTCAATTTTTTATATTATATTTTCATATAGAAATTTTATCAAAAAAAAACAATAATAATACTAAAGAAAAAGTCCAAGTTAGTCACACAAAAATTTCCACAGTCTCACACTTCATCAGGTTATATTAAAAAAACAAAAACAAAAAAATAGAGGAAAATCATTCAATTGAAAAATATTTAATTTTCGTATTCTTTGTTCCAAATAATATCCCTGAAGTAATTTTTTGTAATTGTTTTTGGATCTAATTACATTTTCTTTTTAATTTTGTGTTCTTTTTTTTTTTTGTTTTTGTTTTTGTATCAATAGCCCTATTACCCCTTAAGGCTTTCAATTAGCAATTTCTTTTTAGTTACATTACTATTGAAAATGTGCCGATTAAGCTCTAACCAAAGCTTTTCACTGAAGTTTATATCATGTAAAATTGAGGTAGAGAATTTTAATGACTTTGGAATTGTTGTGTATTGGTAGCAATAATTGTAGCACATCAATGTTTTTTTTTTTTTACTTTTTGATTAAATTGAAAACATTTTTTGTAACTTCATTTTTATATTAGTTTCGTTTTGTTTTTGTTTTTGTTTTTATTTTAAATACTGTTTTCAACTTCTTCACTATTCTTCAATAATAATTTAATAATTTAAAACATCGATCTGTATTTCGGAAGCTCATCAACAATTTTATGATATACAAATTTTTATTCGGATTAAGAAAACAAAAAACCATGTTTTAATTTTTTTTCAGCTCTGCATCCTATAAAACTTTGTATAGTCTCGAATCTAAACCATAAAAGTATAAAATTAGACTATATATTCAATAATTTAATTTCCTACAAGGATAATACATTCAATTTTACACTTTTTCTACCTTTTCTATACGACTCGTGACCCAATAATTTTTTAAAGCCTTAATTTCTATGATAATTTTTTATCCGAGCTAAATATTTTTAGTAGTTACTGTTGAAGGTTTTTCATTTATCAAGATATTCAATGATCAGAACATTTTGAATATCCCTAAAGTCAGTTTTAGAATTTATTGAATGATGTGTTAAATTATTGCATTAGGGGAGGATTATACGTAATCTCAAGTCGCAAAAATAACTTAAAAAATTTAAACTAAATATTCTTCTGAAAATTAAACTAAGATTATTTCTAACCTTTCCTTTAAACTTTTTCTCTGGTTTTAAAAAAATGTAAAAGAAAACTTGAAATCAGCGGCTATGCAACTCAGCAATTCATTGCTGAATGATTGAATTTAAATAATCTTGATATCATTAAGTACGTATCAGCATGGTTTACTGACCAAGTCTTTAAGGGACCTCTTAACCATCCATATTTTTATTTATTATTTGAGTCGCTCAGAAGCCAATGTGGATAAGTCCATTTTTTCATATTTTCTGATTTTTGCAAATTTTAATAGAATAACTAATATATTTCTTAGTCTTAAAAGGATTTACTCATACTTTCATTTTTTGTAGGTCAAAAAACCCTTTTTTTAATAGCCTCCGCATGTGTTATGTATTATGAATGCATTAAGAAACATTAATTTTCTCAATTTCCATTTTTTCATAATGTCTGATTTTTGCAAATTTTAATAGAATAAATAATATATTTCCTAGTCTTAAAAGGATTTACTCATATTTTCATTTTTTGTTGGTCAAAAACCCCATTTTTTAATAGCCTCCGCATGTGTTATGTATTATGAATGCATCAAGAAACATTAAATTTCTCAGTTTGGATTTTTTGGACTTATCCACATTGGCTTCTGAACGACTCATTTTTCAAATTATATTTTTCCGAATCTAAATAAAGAACAGTTGAGTTTTTGTTAAACCAAAAGAAAAGCACAAATGAGAGCCGACAAATTTTTGAACACAGTGACAATGTCCCAAAAACGCAACATGGGAAAAAATCATAGAATGCAGGAAAATGGATACCTCATCAGCTGAACAACAGAAGCAAGTTGCAAAGCAGTGTACAAAATTTTGTTTTCTCAATTTGGATGAAGAAATTTTTTTGCAATAGATCGTTACTGAAGGCAAAAAATGAATATATTTCGAGAATCCAAAATCATGGTACACCTGGGTCTACTGCAAAACCGAATTGCTTCGGTAAAAAGACGTTGTGCATTTAATGGAATCAGAAGGGTATCCAGTACCATTACTGTGAACAAATGATCAATTTGAAGCATGTATTGGACGAGAAATGACTGGAATTGGCTTTAGGACATGCAAAGTTGAATTTACAGCACAACAACGTCCCCCCTCACACACAATAAGTTATGTACTTCAAGAATTATGAAAATGTCGAAAAATAGCTTGGTGACTGGAGAACTTTGAAAAATGATTATTTTTTCTGAAAGGGCATTCATGAATTGTAAGATAGATGGAAAAAATATGTAGCCCATACTTTCAGTAAACGGTTTTTTTTTTTTTTACTTTGTTTCCTAAATGAAGTCCTTCTTTTTTCAAATAACTAAAAATTATTAACTGCCACACCTAGGTTCCTAATTCTTATTTGCTTTTTACTATATTAATGGGAAATTTTTAAATTTATTTATCATAATTGCCTTAAATTTTTAACAAATGTTAAATGTTACCGTCAAAAGCAACAATAAAAATATTACTAAGCTAAATGAATTTGGTGTTGAATAAAATTCAAAATACTAAATTTTATTTATTTGATTTTGTGCTTACCTTTTAATTTTTTATTTTTTACTTTCAAATAATAAAATAATTTAATTAATTGTATTTAACGTATATGGAATCCCTCATCAGCTTTGGTATATATCACTTTTATCAAATTAATCAATTTTTGTTGTTGTTGTTTATTGTCTAATGTGCAATATCTTAGCTGGTTGATCTACAAATACATTCCTATAGGTTAGCTCAGTTTATAACTGTAGGAGCTTAATTAATATCCAATTCAATAATGGACTTCTTTTTTTATACAGTTGTCAAATATACTACCTAATCTATATATATATACATATATATCCTACAAAGAAGGAAAGACAATAAAAAGAAAGAACTATATACTATTAATTTCATTTCTTTTGAGGTTTAACCTTTAACGTCGAGCTCCCCTACCTTAACCACTTTATAAGATTATATATTCAGTTTATAAACATCTACATAAGTAAATATTTATATATATATTGATGAAAGTACATTCTATTTATATTATTTTTTGTCGAACGAGGCTATCATAGTAAAACGTCATATCTGTGGGTACAAATAAACCGTTGCTCCATTCAATCGAATCCATTTTAGCACTTTAGTTTCTTGGAAATTTTAATATGATGAAGAGAAATTGTTGTTGTTGTTTTTCTTTATTTTTATATTTGATTTATGTTTTGAAAATATACTACATTGAAATTTAGTCTAATTATGACCATCAGTCTTGAATTTATATTTGCTAATCTGTTTTTGATTTAATTCATTTTTATGGAATATTACTTAATAGTTCATTTTTTTTATTTTGTTTTTGGTCTTTTTCTTGTTAGTATTGTAATACAAAAACATTAGTCATAGATAAGGGATTTCCTTGAATATAGAGATGAATATTATTTATATGGCATTTAACTTTGTATTAAAATAATTTAAATAATTTTATCACCAATAAAATTTTATTATCAATATTTTTTATTTGTTTTTTGCAAAAAATGAAGAAAAATTTAGCTATATTTGTGCTCTTGATTCTTGATATGCGGTCATATGTTAATTTTTGGAATTATTTTGCAGCTTTTATTTAAAAAATTTTTTTTATTAATTTTGTTGATTGTTGCTTGCTTTTTTATTTATTAAAGTAAAAATTATTTGAAATTTTTATAATCATATTCGATCATATTTTATAAATTTAAAGAAGTACCCAAATGTGGTGGAAACCGTAAAATCACATCACCTGTGAAGATGAAATGAAGGACATTACCTGGCTCAGAAGATGCGACTCTAGTGATATTTTTTATACATATACTATGAATTATATGTCACTGAACTGGAACTGAAAATATAAGAACTAAGGATTCGACGTATATTAAATAATAAACTCAAAGTTAACTTTCAAAAAACACATAATCTTCATACCACAACAGAAAAAGGTGACCTCAAATTGAGTAGTTGCGGCGCTGGCACGAAATGATTATTTTTCTAACATTCCCTGTTCCCTGACGAGGAAACATTTCCTAATTGAAAATATACAAAAAAATAAAAACACAAAATTCTCATGGCACCTAGATTTTGATCTTTTGAATGGAATTGTACATAAATGGTTTTGGTTGAATTGACCGCTGATAAACCCTCTTCAATCATTTTCATTTGATTAAAGGATCAAAATTAAAGCCGTCTTTTATGGCAAACTGGCAATATTTTGGTCGTAAGTTTTCTCCAAAAGTCTCGTCACCATCTCATAAAACTTGTTTGAACCAAGAATGATTTGAATAGTATGTTCCATGTTTTATTTGTTAAGAAAATTGGCTTTTGAATTCCACAGAAAAAAATCCAGTGGACTTTTTCATTTGGTCCGTTTTATAGTAACAAATATGCAAAAAATGGATACACTCAAAAACAATTAATTATATGAATGTGTCAAAGTAATGCAAAATCACTTTAGGGTAACATTCAATTCGTTTTTTTAATAGTCTGAAGGACATAGTCAAGAACAAATGTCGTCATATTGTGCCAAATTAAATGCGCTCTGATTTTTTTCCACAATTTTATCTTTTAAATTAATAACAAGTAATTTTACACAAAAAATTTGTATATAATGCACTTTAAATAGGAAGCACTTATAGTATAGTGCATTTCCAAAAAACTTGCGGCCAATCATAAATTTTGTATAAAAAATTTTTAAATTTATTCCAGTAAATTACCACTGAAATTTTATTATTAAATAAAAATTTACAGAGTTTATTTATTTTTTTATAAGAATAGAACCTTTAACGAATGTTTTAATTATGTCATTTTGACTTAAATTAAGTTTGTTTTCCAAAAATATTGTCGTTTGCGTTTTTTTCATTTTTATTTAAAGACAAAGTCATAAAATAAAGATATATATTAATAAATATATATCAAAACTTTCAAGACAAAGACGGTGTAATTAATTATGCCGCCAGACGGTACAAAACTACCATATATCCTATTAATGATGTTTACATTTAATAAAAATGAAAAAAATATTTTCTAAGAATTCAAAACAGTAACAGGATGGAAGTTTATTGTCTGAGAGTTGAATTCCAATTGAATCATTTAACACTGAAATTTATTATAAGATGAAAAACAAACAAAAAAATTGATTATAAGTCTAATAGGTGTGAAGGGTTTGATAAAAAATTCATTGGATATTAAGTTTTTACTTTCTTGCAATTGTAGTTATACCTAATGATCTCGCAAATGGATAAAAAACCAACCTTGTTTTTGATTATTCGATTAACACTTACACCGCTAATTTTACTCAGAAATTATGTCATGTCACCCGCAAATTTTTTAATTGAATATGATAGCAAAACGTTCTAAACCAATTTAAATAAATTTTATTTATACTCCATGAAATGAAATTAAACTTTGGGCATATTTTTATTTAAGTTATAATAATTTTTTCTGATATTATAAACTGTATGGCAATCACCTTGTAATGGTACAGAATGTAATGCTTTTAAAAAGCATACTTTACTCTTTTGTTCTAAAACATGGTCGCTTAGTTTTCCTGACGTCTGGAAGGTGGATCTTTGTAAGCTGGATCTTTAGAAGTTTGAGAAGAACTGCCAGGTGATGCACTTCATTCATTTGAATCTACAGAAATCCACTCCAAGCTACTTCTAGTAGGAATTTTGTTGTATCTTAGTTTATATTGTGACTTTTTAGAGTAAATTTTGAATATAGTATTAAACGAAACACAATTGATTAAAAAGAATGCTGTTTTTTTTATACCACTTTATACATTTTCCATAGTCGAAACGATAATATCAGATAATACGGAGATAAAAGTTAATTAAAGTAAAATAAATAAAAATTTTTATTTGTAATTTTTCTGACTCTAATAATAACAATGAATACTTGCATTTTATATTTCATTTTATTACATAATAACTTAAAACTTAACAAAATAATTAAAAGAATTACTACAAAAACATAAAAACAATAAAAATTACGTAAAACTTTTAGCCATATAAATAGCACAATAAGAGATTTCCTGAAAATATATTTTTTAATTATTGAGAATGAAATTTAATTTAAAATTTTCAAAATTCTTATTATTCAGAATTTTGTATTACATGCATTTCTGTGTTCCATTTGAAAAACATTTTTGAATATAATTTTAGAAAATTTCTAGCATAAATTCCTTGAATTATGCGGATTCTTCAATCTTAAATGGAATTCAAATTAATTTATCAATAACTTAATCAATTAATTTAATGCAGATTTATATTAAATGAGTTAATTTTAAAGGGAAACAATATCTACCTACACATGCAATTAACCAATCTCTGATTTAGTATAAATCGGCAAATTGCAATTATTACATCAAATAATTCCATTTGGGTAGCTAAACTATGTATTACAACTTCTAAACCTACAACTATCGGAAATATTATTTCCTTTTGTTTTTCCATAATGATCTTATTTATTTAATATAAAATTTATATAATTTTATATTCGCTTTTCTCTCTTAAATTTTTTCGAAAACATTAATTAGATAAAATGCACCATAATGTAATGTTCTTCACGTAACACAATTGAAACGATTAAGAAAGAAATGCAAATTAAAATTCTGTTGAAGGGCGACTATCAACAAATTTTCTCAAAAAATCTTAGACAACTAAAATTCCATGTACATACAACTTTAACTATAACCAAAAATCTAGCCAACAGTTTATACATTTAAAATTTTTTACAGCTAATTATTTAAGGTATGCTAAAAAAACTTCCAAGTAGAAGTAACACTTAATAAACACAATCCAAAAACAAAGAATGAACGTGAAAACAATTTTAAAATTTCTAAATCCTTCTTTTAGTTTGGTGGTCTTATGTTTTTAGGTCAAATTTAATAGGAATAAAATTTTATAACTAATTTCCTGATGATTATGGTGAAAATATCAAAAGGAAATATTTAATTTTTAATATTCTTCATAGAATTTCCTAAAATATAATTTTCTAAATTATTTTTGAAAAAAATTTCTTTTTTTATTCTCTCTGCATTAAATTTGAAAAGGGCCACACTTAATAATTGTTTTGAATCTATGAAATTTATTCCATAAAGGATTTATGTGTCTAAAGCTCAAACTGTTTTTTCACTTTTTTTTTGCATATTAGTATTCATTGAAAGTATGCAGCTATAGAATAGAGCAAAGTTTCCCATAACCCAATCAAAAAATTGCAATTTTGTTATATAAAGAATTTTTTTTAGAACAAAAATTTCCAGGAAATTTACTTTAAAATTAAATTTTAGATATTTATCCTAAAATAAAGCTGATAGAATTTAGTAAAGGAAATTATTAGATAAAAATTTTATATGCTTAATTATTTTAGATACAATTTAACAACAACAACAACAATAATATAAAATTTTTTCTAATGTAGAGAAATTCAAAGAAAATATTTGTTGATTTTAGAAACGAAGGGAACGATTTGATTGACACGTAAAATTGAAGCTTTTGTTGAAAATCTCTTATGTCTTTTTCAAGACTTCAGATACAAAAAAATAAGTAAAGAAATTCGTGAAAATCTACAAAAAGATTTTACAGTTAGTAACTTAAAGTATTTTAACTTAGTTTTAATTTAAGAATAAAAATTTACCATATTTGTCCTTCCTTCATTTAAAGAACAGGATTAAAGTTTTATTAGAATTAAATAAAATCGTTCTAAGGGTTGTATTACAGGAAGACTATTTTACTAAGTTGATAAATTATTATAGAACAAGGCGGGCAAGGAGCAAGGAATAAATTTAGATTTTTGTTTTTTTGTAACTTCATTAAATTAATTTGGTTTTTAATAAATCTTTTTATGCAAAATAAGTAAAATGAATCTAATCCCAACCGGAGTTTCAATGTTAGATCCAAATAAGGCTTGCCCTAAGCTTGTTATTAGGAAGAAAGGTGTTTAGCCTAATTAGGGCTACAAAAGGGATGTAACGTGGCATGTAAAGTTGCAATTGTGTGGCTAAATGCTTAATTTGGCGGTATTTAAGCAAAAAGTTTGCTGTCTGACCTTATTATATAGCTTTTCTAACCCAGGGCTAATATAAATTGAATAACTATCCTAGTTAAAATTAAATATAACTAAAAATATCCATTTTAATATTTAATATTCATATTTATTATACGATATATTATATTAAGTCATTATAAATAAAATAAGTTCTTTTTTCTCACGATAACTTAACACATGTCATGTCAAAACTGATGAGCTAGCAAATATTTAGTTTGGAAAGGATATTTTTTTGAATAAAGCAAATTTGTCAAGATAATATGAAAAAAAAATTAAAATATTTAAGAGAAAAATTTTGTCTTTCTAATTCAAAATTTTTAGGCATAATTCATTTAGGCTAGTCTAATATTTGTCTTAAGAGGTTTCTCATAGGCATACCCTGCCCTGATCTATTTTTAAGAATGCCTAATATAAAACTGCGCCGGGGTAAGGAGAGTAAGGATCCATTATCAATAAAACAAAATTATTTGGTCACATTTTCGAAAAAAAAAGCAGAACTTAATTTTTCTCTATAGTACCCATAAAAAGAATTTTTCGTGGTTTACTTTTCCTTTATTAAAACGCACGAAAATGCGCTAGCGTGTATTTTAGTTAATGACATATTTTATAATTATTTCAAAAATTTTGTCCAGAAAAATCTTTAAATAAATATTTTGATTATTACGCTTGTTCGCATTTTTTAATTAAAAGCAAAAACTGACTTGAATTTTTATGTAAATATTAAAATAATCATTTTATGTTTACAAATCAAAAAGAAGGATGCACAAATTTATTTGGTTAATTTTTAAATTTCCCTTCAATGCTTTAGAAACATATTAAATTGTTGTCTGGTACTTAGAATAAATTAAGAATTTCGTATATTGGTACCAAAGAATATCTGAAAATGTTTTTTATTCTCATTCCAACGCAATTTAAATCTGGCCCTTGGAATTGCTTGTGATTGTTTTGCATAAGTTTTATCCTTGACATGACCATTAAGAAATAAGTGTAATATTGTCACATTGGATGAGTGTAATTGTTAATTAGCATCACAGTTTCAAGAAATTATCAGTTTTTTTGAATTGATTTGGTAAAACATTGATGCGTGTTATTTCATACTCATTGAGGTTTATAGTTTTAAATTGTAAATTACATCATATTGGAACTTTTTGAATTGATTTTTTTTTTGACTTCGTGCCAGTTTTCAGAAGTCCTTTGGCTATTTTGTTGTATCCACCAGAGATTGAAGTAAGTTTCGTCATTGAAAATTATTCTTTTTTTTTTTTTAGAAAATTGAATTCGAACCGTATCTGTTATTGACTTTGAGCTTTTGATGCAACAATCCCCTGCTTGATTGCATTATTAAATTTCAAAAGTGCAAATAGCACATAGCATCACGTGACCAAAACAAAAATCAAATTGATACTTTTCTCTCTCTAAACACTTCACTATCATCCTGTACGTCTTGCAGCTCTTATTTTAAAACAAAATGGAAACCCGTCGCAAATTCGTGCAGTTTAAAGTATTTCCTGGTTGTCCCAGGACCATAATTCACGTTAAAGGCAGCAATATAGAAATCTGAGGATGCAGCTCAAATTCTAAATTGTTTATGGACAATTTTTCCTATGGACTCAGTGAATGGCGTAGATAGGCGTAAGATAAATGGAATCAATTGCTTCTCTAGTTAGTAATATTATAAACAAAGACGCCTAAGAAAGTTAAACAAGATTTACATCCCCCCTTATGTCAGCCACCTTGTAAAAAATACTTAATAATTTATTTTTTAAACAAAGTCAAACTTATTTTATTATAAAAATTTTTCAAATTACAAATTTTCCTACATTGTCTGTAACTGATCTGAATTTTTGTAGTATGAGGCAACTTTTATCTTAACACAAATAAAAGTTTTTTTATGACAACTTAAATTTTATTTTAAGAAAAAAAAAACTCTATAAAAAACAAAATTAAAATTAATATTAAAACTTTTATTTTAGGAACATCATCTTCAAAGGGCAATATGTGCTGGCCTAATTATACCAACACCGGAAGTTTTTACCATCGATGAAGAATTTTATGATCGAAATTATCCACCATCATTTAAAATGCCCAGACAAATGATACATATGCAACGTAAAATATTTTATATTTATTTATTATTATAATATAAAAAATAAAACAAAATAAAAATTATTTTTATTTTAGCATTGGGTCTTGAACAAGATATACCAGATTATGATATGGATAGCTCAGATGAACAATGGGTTAGTTCACAAATGCATCGTCTTGATTTATCACCATTAAAATTTGAACAAATGATGGATCGATTAGAAAAAAGTTCTGGCCAAACTGTTGTTACCCTAAATGAAGCCAAAGCACTTTTAAAACAAGATGATGAAGTTAGTATAGCTGTGTACGATTATTGGTTAAATAAACGTCTAAAAACGGTAAGAATTTAATTGAAATTTCGTTGTTAAAATATTTTTATATTTGTATGAATTTACAAAATTTTTATAAACACTAATTCTGTTCCATAATTAATCTCCAAATCACCTTCAAGAGCTTTTTAGAAAAATTTTCTGTCTTCTCAGGTAGACGCTGAGACCACACGTGTTTTCTTTTTTTTTGTAATATTTATAAAATAATTAATGGTAAAGTGTTAATGCTTGAGTTTTAAAAAGGAAGTTATTTTGAAGACAGAACTATTTGTAGACAGTCCAAGTAACTACTTTTTGCAGGAATATTTAATATTCGCCTTTAAATTTCTAAACTCATGTATAGGATTAACACTATTGCATCTTTAAATTAGGATCTAAATCTGTGATAATAAGATTTACAAAAAACGGAAATTAAATCCGAAAACAATTTTAAACAATAATAAAACATAAAAAAATAGCACTTCAAACAATAATAAGCTATAGTAAAAATAAATATTTCTTCTATTTTTGGTGGAATTTCTTCCATCTCCAACTTTTTATTTTTTTTTAAAATAAAAATATTACGTCAAAAATGGTACTGACCACACACATCACGTTCTAATGTTGATATACTTCATTATATATATCTCACGACATAATTCACTACGCATATACACGTTTATTTATCTTTTTGTGAATTTTTTGTAGTCATTTGATGCCACACTCATTAATCATCGTAAGATATTGAAAAGATGATCTTAGAGACAAACACTTTTTCAAATGCCTGGTATAAGCCAGTCTTTTAATGAAAGAAGTTTAAAGTTTATCGTTATTTAGGGATATTCTAAATATTTGGGAGTACCAAAAGTTTTAGCTAGAGTAAGCTTGTACTTTGATAACAGAAAATATCTCACATTGTTATCACAAAATATTGTTATGATATTTTTTGAATTGTACTCGTCTTCAATTGCTGTCCAGGAATCTGATGCTGTATATATCTAGATGCTACTAGATTTACTATGTTTCAAGCATAAATTCTATATCATCAAAAATTTTAGCAATTAAAGGCTGGCGTTTGATCATATAATAGCCTTAATATATCTAGCAAATGTGTTTGTCTTATCTTAATTAAAAGTCTGACTAGATTAAGCTGATCATTCATTAATCACGTTTGAATTTAAAGTCCGATTAATTTTTATTTTATTTTACAAAAGTTGCAGATTCCATGATTTTATTAATGAGATAAAAGATATCTTAATCTTTTAAAATAATTTATTCCAGCAATTTTCACATATAGTAAAATTCCCCTATTTCTCATCTATCATCATGAAAAACTGGAACCCATCTCGTACTTAGCAACTTAGCTCATTTCCGCTATGAACTTTTCGTTCTGGTTTTTTTATTTTTTTATTTTTATGTAAACCACATTTATCGCAACAATTTAGCATTCCTGCCATTTTTACTTTCAGCTAGCACTCTGAATTAGATCTAAGGCTGCCTGCAGAGTGCCGGCTTACAGCCGAGCTGGCACCGATTCCCATTGTGATAGTCTAATCTTTGGTAGGCTTGCACTCTGAACACTTTGAGCATATTCCTATTGATTTACCCATAACGACTTTATAGTCTTCGGTATCGGAATCGGCGTCAGCTCGGCTGTAAGCCGGCACTCTGCAGGCAGCCTAAAGCGGGGTATTCACTATATTTCCGAATCAATGATTCGGCTCTCTCATCCCATATAAAGTATATGGCTGAATCATTTATTTGTAAATTATTCAACATGTTGGATATTTTCTCTCTTATTCCTGCTTTCCATATACTTTAAATGGGAACTAAGAGCCGAATCATTGATTCGGAAATATAGTGAATACCCCGCTTAAGGCAGCAGTGGTTCTTATTAAAGTGACTTCAACTGACAAGTAAAATTTTCTGATTTATTCACACTTGTTATTCAAAAGTATGAAATCAGTAATTCACATGATCAAAAATCGCTTTCATAAAGACCACGCTATAATATTATGTTTACTGTAGCCAGAATACTAGTCTAGTATGCTTCAAAATTAATTTAAAATTAATTTTCTTTTCTAGTCTTTTGCAAAAAATAGTAAATAACTCATGGCAACACGAAGGGGGAAATTTTGAGTAATTTTTCTACGCTCTTTTTCGAAAATTATTTCATAGTGATTAATTGTTAAAGTTTAAGTTAAATATGATTGTGAATATGATGTAAAATATTTTTTACAACAACAAAGATAAGCCAATTTTCGAGACATAAAAATTTTATTAATCTAAGAATACTAAAACTCAGTATAAACACTTATTTTTATATATGGAGCAAAAGGTAGTATTCTGGCCACTGTAAATGACTCATAAGAGATTTACTTCACTTTTCATGTTGCTGTTTTTTTTTTTTAAAGGGAATTTGTTTTCGGTTTGAATTCTGTGTGATCTATAAGTCTCAGTTTTATGTATATTTCAAAGTCAAAACTTATTGTATTTTATTTATTATTTTTTATGACTGTTAAAATTCTTGTTTTATTCCATTTTTTTCTTTAAACAAAATTTTTAAAAGTCAATAATTAACAATTACAATTTATCAATTATATCAATAATAAAAATTTTAGCAACATCCACTGATACTATCTGTGAAAACTGAAAGCCGTTCTGGATTATCTACAAATAATCCATATTTAGCATTTCGAAGAAGAACTGAAAAAATGCAGACACGTAAAAATCGAAAGAATGATGAAACATCATATGAAAAAATGCTTAAATTAAGGTATTTATCATACTTAGAAAAAAATATTGTTTAAAGAATTAAAATAATTAATTGATTTATTAAATATTTCAGACGTGAACTTAATCGAGCAGTAACACTACTTGAAATGGTTAAAAGGCGTGAAAAAACAAAACGTGAACAATTGCATTTATCAATTGAAATATTTGAAAAACGTTATCAAATTCGTGATTTCAATGGTAGTATACAGGCGGAATTAAGTTCAAATATAAAAAGGTAAGATGCTATCTTCTATTTTTTCTTATTATTATTTTCCTTTATGTATAAATTTAACATTAATTCAACAATTTTTTTTTTTTTATTTTATAGGCCAGCATTTACACCACTTTATACAAATCAATACTCACATCATTCTTCGTTAACACAAATGGGCCTAGTTACCACATCATCATCATCATTAGGAAATCATCATTATTCATCATCGCAATATTTAAATTCTGGCAATGTTGCAACTAGTTCAACAACAGGTAATAAAAGGGATTACGATAGTGGTAGTAAAAAAGAAAAAAGACAATATAAAAAACGAAAACATAAACGAGATAAACAATTTACAAATCAAACAGTATCACCCGCCGCTATAGAATCAACATTATCATCTGATGAAGATGATGTTGTTGGTAATCATCTAGTCGGATCAGAGGGAGAAGATGAAGGAATATATGCATTTAGAAGGAATAAAAATTGTGAATATCATAAGGTATTCATGTTTTGTTTACTATAATTTATAAAATATACATCATAATTATCAATAGCCGCTTATAAAGGAATATGGTAATTGGCCTTGGGCTTCTAAAGAGGAATATGGTGCAGCAGATCCTAAATACAGATTTAATTTAACCTCAATAAGGCATCCGAGGTAATTAATTAAATTGGAAAAGGTTGTTTCTTAATAATTAAGAAAAATTCATATATTTGTTAATAGTTTTTATCTTTTTAAGTTAATTTTATGTTAATATATATTTATTATCATCAGACTACAAATTAATAATAAGTCCCACGGTTAAAAATCGCTTCCACTGTGCCCACAAATTTAAGCTAGTGAAAAGGAATTTAAGCGACTTCATCGCTTTTGATCGTTGAAAATTGTCAACTTCATACATTTGATTGACAGCTGTCGATTAATTCCATACAAATACTAAAACTTAGGGATTTGTATAAAATGAAAAATTTTCTTGGTGATGAAATATATAGCTGAAAAATTTGTTTTACTACAACAACTTAAGTTCAAAATGCTCTTCCCAAACTCAAATTGGACTCTTGACATAGGAAAAATGGAAGAAAAAAAATAAAACGATATTTGGATCGATTTTTATTGCACAGCTGCAATGACTGTGCAGACTGGTGGACTGAAGTAAACCGGGAACAATGATTCTTGTAAACTACGATTCTATATTACTATGTAATTCTTAGATATTGGGTTTTTTCTCCAGCTTTTCTGTGAAAATAAGTAGATTGTTTTTTTGTTATGTTTAGAAATCCAAATTGGCAGGCCCCATTGTGATACCAATGCATATGCTATTACAAAAGTCCTAGTACTAGTTTATATGTAATAAAATTTATATAAAAATTTGGTTATTTTAGCATCAATTATAGGATTAGTGCAAAAGTTCGTACGCATTTTTGGGAAAAATTTAAAAAGTTTAAGTAAAACCCAATTTGGAATTTTAAATATATTTCCCCCCACTATCTACAATTTCTCGCCATCTTACAGGTAGCTTTTTGATTCCATGCCGGTAGAAAGACCGTAGTTTGGATGCAAAACATTTTCAAAGTTTATTTTGTACAACCTGTTTAGAATTTTACTTTTTCTCTAGTAAAAATTTTTGTGAGGCAGAAAAAACGTGAAAAGAGCAACATCTGGAGAGTAAGCAGCATGCGGAAAAAGCTCCTAATTATCGATATTTAATTAAATGTACATCGGAAAATGCTCAAAAGTAACTCTTCTTGTTTCTAGTATAATTGAAATAGATTCCAAAAATAAATTAATTGTACCAAATTAGTATCACTAAAAATGATTTTATCTTCTGATTTTCATTAAAATTTTTACGTATTTCGTTTGAAGCTTGATGCTAGAGCAGTGCTGTTCAATCTTTTTTTTTTTGTGGTGCCAAATAAGTGGCACCGAAAACTTACCGGGTGCCAAATTCCATATTTCTCTATTTAAAGTTAAAATAAGACTTTTTATCCAAAAAAATAAAGGTTGATTCTATATTCATACTTTATTTTATTCAATGTGACGGATGACATTCTTTGGATTTAGCCATTTTCACAAAATCTGATTTGGCTTCACATAATTCGCAGCGTAATTCGGATTCTAAGTTCTCTTGTGAAATTGAATTACGATATTTATACAAGAATTGAAAACGTACATTCACACAAATATATGGAACCGAAAATGCACATGTACTTTGGTATTGCATTTTTCAAAACTAAAAATGAACATTCTGTAATCAATTCTTTCCATATTTCAATGCAACTGAGATTTTTCAAATGGCTCTCTTGTGCAATCAAGGCAAGATCAAATTCAAGCTGAAGCTTTATGACAGCAAACATTTCTGATTTCTGCGCTGAACAATCGTTCCGAGAAATCGATATAATAAACAAACATAGTGAGAGTAAATATAATTTTTTTTGGTTGTTTTCATATACGTATTAAGCATTTATAAATATTGCTCACCGAAATTCGACAATCATACGGTCATCGCATCAGTTTATTTGACTGTTTTATATTATGCGTCATATTGTAATAAATAATACTGAACGACGTCTTAGAATTAATCTTTAAAATGAAAATAAAAAATCGACTGCATATTGGCTTTGGTCTCACTTGAATAGCACTGTACTAGAGTATTAAATAATGTCATTCTCATGTTTTATTCATATATATATATATATTTCAATATTGTATAAGTTTTAATTAAAAATTAATATATATATTTTAGGCCTCAATGTATTGGTTTTGCACGTCGACGTCTTGGACGAGGTGGACGTGTTATATTAGATCGATTATCAACAGATATGGATAATTTATGGTCAAAATTAGATTATAAATTAAATGAAAATAGAAGAACTTTATTGAAATATGAAAATCAAGAAGATGATGAAAATATATCACGTGATCCAGAATATTTATCATCATCAACAGATCTCATACCAAAAATATCAAGACAAAATAATATTTTACGACAAAATCATACAAATATATTAATTAATGATATAAATGCACCTGTTTTAAGTACTACTACTACTACTACTACTACTACTACTACTAATACAGAAAAATATGGTATTAACAGACTTAATAATATTATATTAAATAAAGATATAAAAACTGAAATAATTAATATTGATGATACTGAAATTGTATTAGACAAACAAATTCAACAACAAAATGAATTAAATCAATTAAAATCAAATGATTTAATTAAAATAACACAATATAAAAATAATAATAATAATAATAATATAAATAATAATGTTAATAATCATCATATAAAAAATAATATAAGTGAAAATATACGAACGATATTAAATAAAAGTAATAATATTGATAAAAATAATGTGATAAATTGTGAAAATAATATTTTAATTAAAGAAAAATTATTAAATGATAATAATTCATTCGATGATGAAAATATTAATTTAGCAAGTTTAAGTAATTATATTAGTAGTACATCAACAAAATCATTAATTGAAACAAATGATGATTTAAAAATGATTAAAAATGAAATATTAGATGATAATAATATTGATATAACAGAAATAACAAATAGTAATTATATTAATAATTACAATAAATTAACATTAAATTCAATTTTACATGAAAATAAAATATGTGATAATTTAAATAAGTCTTTTACAACAACAACAACAACAACAACATCATCATCAATTAATTTATTAAATGATCAAGAAAATAATACTATTATTAATAATAATGATAATTATAATTATAATAAATTATTAAATGATATTAATAATAGTTGGTTACATTTTCGTCCAAAAACACCAACAAATGATGATGATGATTTTAATGATTTAATTAATAATAAATGTGTTAATTTTAATGAACAAAGTAAAATATGTATTGAAATTCAAAAATTACAACAATCTCCACCGTCATCAGTATTTATTAATAATGATAATAATCAAAATAATTCAATATATATAACACCATTATTTTCATATAATGATTTAATATATGATGAACAAATTATTAATAATAATAATTTAATTGATAATAATATAAATACAATTAATGAATTTAATTTAAGTGGTGATAGTTTAAATGATTTAAATTTATCACTTGGTGAAGATGATAATGAAAATATATTAGATAATATTTTACAAGAATGTCAAATTGATGATTTAAAATCATTAAATCAAACAACAAATTTTTGGAATGGTATATTAGATGATGGTGTTATACTTGATGTTATTGATGATAAAAAAACAAATATAACCATTGATAGTAATAATAAAGAACGTATTGGTTATAATACAACATCAGAATTATTAATTAATAATAATAGTACATTAAATGATGATAAAGATTATAAAAAAATGAATAAAAAGAAATTTAATAATTATCATTTACGTATTGGTAATTCAAATTTTTCATTAAAAAATTTAACACAAAATGATAAATTTTTTTATAATAATGAAAATAAATTACAACAACAACAACATGAAAATAATGAAGAAATTTTACTAACTGATAATATTATATCAACAACAATTAAAGATAATTATAATAAAAATAAAATAAATGATATTAATAATACAATAGACATAACAAAAAATAAAATATCAATTAATATATTATCACCAACAAAAAAAATAAATATAAATAAACCAAATATATATAATATAAAACAGGAATTAATTGGTACAACACAAACAACAAATTTAAATAAACAAAATTCAATAATTACATTATCAACAAAAACAACAAATAATAATAATAAATTAGATAATGATATTGGAATTAATAATATAATTAAAAATATTGGTAATAATACATTAATTAATGATACAATTGGTGGACATGTAGGAGGATTAATAGTAGATGGTGGTACATCATTAAGTGGAATAGTAATTAAAGGTAATAATATTATAAAAAATGATAAAAATGATATTAAAAAGATAATAACAATAGGAACAGGATCATTAGGAACAACAACAACAACAACAACAGCAGCAGTACAACAGCCAACATATATAACAACTAAACAACAAACAAATATTGGTTTACAACAAAATCTTCCAACATCACAGCATATTATTGTTCAACAAATAGCTGGAGGACAATCACAAATTATAAATCCAACTAATGCTAGTATCAATGTTAATGATTTAACTGGAAATATTTTATTAACAACTAATAATCCTATTAAAAAACAACAAATTAATGGTCCAACTGATAAAAATGGTAAGCTATTATTATTATTATTATTATATTTTTTGGTTTTTTCATTATAAATTCAAAACTGTGATTGTTATGACTAAAGACTTTTTCAATTTTCAATTTGTATGGGATTTATTCATGCTTGTCATTTAAATACTTGGCATCGATACGTCGTCATATGATCAAGCGTCACATGGGCTGGGATTGTGTCTCGGTGAGAAGTTAACATGAGAATGAAAAAGTTGGATTTTGACATATAATGTATGGCAAATATGTCAAAATTTGAAATTCTCATTCTCAGCCATGGTATCGCTTACATAAGAGCACAGACTAATTTGCTTTTGCGTTTTTTTTTTTCGACATGACTTTGTTTTTGTACACTAATTGATCAAGGGCAATTTATCAATAGTTGAAGCCATAAAAGTTTCTCAGCTTTTAGATAAATTTATTTTTTCTTTTTTCAAGCGGAAAATATTTTCAATGCCACTGTATCAAGAGTGAGTGCAGGAACGAGCTTATTTATATTGTTTCTGATAGTTATTTCTTATATGAAGTATATTTGAAGATTGTGTCATTATTGGTCATTAGACCCGATCCATATCTATGTATTAAATTCTTTAAATTAATAATTTAAGCACTGTTTGGATATACAGTAAGGGATACTAGACTTTAGGCCCACGTAACATACATTTGAACACATTTTTGTCAGTCTGACAACTTTCTTGCAATCTTTTAAATTCTTCTTTATTCAGGAGCCATATTAGGACTAATTTTTATTGTTTCTTTGCGGCCAAACAATGTAGGCGTTTGTTGCTAACCCCCACTTACAGCATTTACCATGCTGAGACCATTGAGACCAATAAATTAAAGGTTTGGACTAAACTATTTATACCACATCAGATAATTTGTTATCGTCTGTACCATTTTTTTTGCAACAAATATTCAAAAAGAAATAAAAATCTTTGTTTTGAATAGCATAGAATGGGCCGCATGCAAAAAATATAAACCATAAATGATACTTTCTGCTCTTATGAAACTTGAGGAAATAAATTTTAAACTTGCTCTCAGAAAACCAAAACATCTATTTTACAACCTTGAATGATCGGCCATTCAAGATCAAAAGTTTTTTGCTACAATTTTTTAAATCCTTTAAATGGATTGAAAAAATTAAACATTTATATTCTTAAAAGTTGTATTTTTAATTTGAAAATATAAAATAATTTTTTTTGCTAAATTTTCATTTCAGCTATACAAAATCTTTTGAAACAAACAAAATTTATCAATCGTAAAATTCAATTAACACATACGCCATTACAAAATATTAAACAAGAAGAAGATAATACAATTACAGGTAATTATAAAACTAATACTGGTACACATATACAATCAGCTGGTAATTTTATTAAAATGTCAGCATATCCAGTTGTTGTAACTGATTTAAATACACAAACACAAAATACAACATTATCAGCATCAGCAGTAGCTGTCGCTAGTAATCATAATTATAGTTTACAACCATCATCAGCACCAATAACTATAATTGGACAACAACAGCAAGGTAATAAAATTATATTAAATACAACAGGTACATCTGGTACATTAGGAGTTGGTGGTAATTTTACAATATCAACACCTATACAAGATATACAAAATAAAATACCATTTAATCAATTACATTCATCAAATATTAAAGTTAATTTAGTTACTAGCACTGGTATACAACAAGGAAGTATAATTGTTGATAATAAAAATAATACAGATATTATTAAAACATCAACAGCATTACATAGTAGTAGTAATCAACAGCAACAACAACAGCATAGTGGTAGTGTACAAATGCAACATCCACAACAGCGTATTAAATTAGATAAAGCATTAAATATGTATATTGATCCTGAACATAAACGTGTTTTATATACAAAATTAGTTAATTTAGCATCATTACAACAAAAAACTAATTCAGTTGGACAATCACAGCAAACAACAACATTACAAGTTAATCCAAATACAACACAATTATTAAATAAAACACATACAGTACAACGTATTGCTAATGCTCAAGCAATTGTTAATATGCGTAATATAACTGGTCATAATCAAATTTTAACAACAAGTGGAACTGGTGTTAATTCAATTAATCCAAATGGTAATGATGTTAGCCTTAAGCAACAAAATAATAGTACCCATGATACTTTATCAACAACAACATTATCAAGTGGTATTAATATAAATACTACAAATAGGTGAGAAAAGGAGAGATAACTTTATATTCAAATTCATGTATATATATATATATATATTTTAAAAAATGTATTTAAAAACAACAAAAAATTTAATTAAGTGTTTGCTAAAAACGTTTGTCAAAAAAAAAAGAAAAAATTGGCTTGAAAAAAAATATTAACAAAAAAAAGTAAATTCAATAAATTTAATGCCAAAACTTTACACACAAAAAAAGAAAAAAAAAAAGAAAAAAGAAACAGAAATTACAAAATAAAAAATGAAGAAAACAAAAAATGCCAATAAGAAATAATATTTTTAACCAAAAGTTTGTTTTTTTCTATTCATTTTTCATGACTGTTATAAGTCTTCCTTTTAACTGCTAAAAATATATTGATCTTATTTTTAAAGATCTAAAGTAAATTTATTTGTTTTTTGTAAATAAAATTTTTTTTAATTAAAATATAAAGAAATATATTATATACATCTAATTCTGTTTACCGTTAAAGATTTCGATATTTTCTTTTATTTATCATGTTAAAACCATTTCAAGTTAAAAGCAAATGTGCTGCTGCATTATTAAAAAAATAAAATATATGTTTCTAACCTCAAACATAATTAGCAATTGCTTAAATAAAATGAAAATATAAAAAAATTTATTATATTCATCACTCTCAGATATTTGTTTTCATTGTTTTGATTTAGTGTAGAGATAAACGTTTTCGACAACGTTTTTAAGCCATGTTTATTACTTAAAAGTACATATATATTGAGTGCAATATGCATGTTTGAGTGTATAGAAAAAATTTTTTAAAACATTAAACTATAAAAAGTTTTTGATAGATGAAGATAACTCTTAAAATTACTAAAGGACTAAGTTTAAATATTTTGTTGTTATTATTTTACTGGTATAAACGTACTATTATACTGTAAAAAGGCTTTATTATTTTCTGTTGTTGTTATTTTCTGCATACATAAAAATCAGCTAGCGTTATAACAGAATGATTTAAATAATAAAGTCACGTTGAATGAAATTCTTGAAAACACAGAATTAGGTGTGTATATATATATATATACTGGTGGCCAGAGAAAAATAAATCAATAATTGTAAGCTTTTGTAAAGCATCCAAAATTTTATATAATATTATATAATTAAGTTACACATTTAGCAAAAAAAGATTTCTCACTTATGCTATGTGAAACAATCAACCTTTTAAAAACAATATGAGAAAAGTATCAAACTCCATTATTATTCTTATTAGCTTCTTGTGTTTGATTGCTGTAAATCTTTTAGGCATCGGTTGTAGAAGTCGCTTAAAGAAAATATCTTCTGAAATATTACAATATTTTTTGGCATTTTAGCCAAAATTCTAAAAGGTTTTTTGATTTTTTTTTTTTGTGGTTTTCGATAATTTGTACCCTTCTAAATCCTCAGACACTGACAATAAGTTAGTCATTTTTTTCTACTAAAATAATCCTAGGAATAATTTATATGGCAAAACGACTGTTGCTAATTAGACATATTTACATTGCATTTATAAATAAGAATCGGTTTATAGTGGTGATGTAGTTATACAATATTTTATTTATATGGCCACCAACTTTATATATAAAAATTAAATACAAATTTCCTTGTTAATTTTTCAAAACTTAATAATATTCAATCAAAAAATTTAAAAACAAAAAAACAACAAATAATTTCAATTAAGTAAGTTAAAAAAATCAAATAAAAGACAAACAAAAAAAAAGAAAGCATATTCAATTTTTAATTAGAATTTTGGTGTAAACTTTTTTTCAAAATGCTGTTGTTGTGATAAAGATATTTCATAATTTTAAATTTTAGGATTTTAATTATGGCTTTATAAAATAAACATACAGAAAAATGAAAAAACTTAAAAATAAAAAAGCAAAAAAAAAACTAACTCTCCTAAAAAAGTAAGAAGAATTATTATTATAGAATCATACACAAATGAAAACTGAAAATAATAATAAGTAAGAAAAAACAAATACAAAAATGTGTCCAGAAAACAGGCTAGGCCCTATGTAGGTAATAAAAATTACCTAAAATATTTCACAGTATATATAATTAAATTTATTTTAAATTTAGTATATAAGATAAAGAAAAGAAAAATACACAATAGGGCCAGAGAACTTAAGAAATTTGATTAAAAATAAATATATATATATATATAACAAAAAACTACAAAAAAAAAAAAAAAATGAAAACTGTTGTGTGTTCGCTTTTAAATACTATCAAATTTTGTCTACAAATAAATATTTTGTGAAGCATGAACACTTAAAATGTTGGTACTAAATAACATGCAAAAAAAACCAGGAATGAAAGATATTTAAACTTAAAATATTTCTTTTTTCTTCATTTTTTAAATGTTTAAAAGAAATCATTGTTAGAAAAAGAAAAAGAAGAAAAAATTTAAATTTTATTTCGCAATTTTATTGAAAGTTGTACACAGAAGAATGACATTTTAGTTACGTTCGTTAAATAAAACTAACAAAAAATAAATAAAAAGAAAAGAGTAAATAAATTAAGCCAATCAAATATATTATAACAAAAAATTATCAGTTTTATCAGACATAATTAAACCAAAGTAAGGACTATTATATATAATGGGGTATATTTGACGGCGCCTCAAGAACTTTACTCACTTTGGTTTTGGAGGCTAGGGAGTCACCGGGTAAGGGAAAGATTCTGAATATTTATGAGTTAATTATGAGTGAGCAAGTTTTGTTTGACATTTATAATTCAGCTGGGCGAAAACCGATAGTTTTTTTATTTAATACGTTTTATATATTAAATTTTTTAAAGATAATCAAAATTGTTTTCAACTAATTCTTTATGAAATATTATTTTTCCTTTATAAAATTTATACACTTGACACTAGGCACAACTTTAAAATGTTACAAATAACTAATTCATATGAAAACCTAAATGTACACAAAATGAGTCGAAAACTCAAGAAACGCTATGAAATACCGTTTCTCGAGTTTTGTCAGTTTTAAATCAGGGAGTTGAGGCGCCGTCAAATATACCCCAATAAGTGGAAGCACAGCATTTTGTTTGATGACTTGGTTCAAGTTTTAAGTCAAAGATAACGGATTTAAATGTCAAATTTTTAACATCAGCTAAAGTTCAAATAAATTTCTTCAGAAAATATTGAAATCGTTAATATTAGCATGAAATATGTTTTTATTTTTCTTTCATTAAAAATTTAAAAAGAAAAAAATTAATTTAACTAAATTTTCTCATATTTTGTTTTTGCTTAATTTAAAGTTATGTTAACAAATGCCCAGAACAAATGATATTTATATTAAGTATTAATGGCAACAGTTGAATGTTTCTGACATAAAAATCAGTTTTAAATTTGATTGCAGCCAATATTTATTTGGCTATAATTATTGAAAGTTATCTACTTAAGTTTTATTTTTCTTCATTTAAGATTTTTAAAGCATATTTAAATTTAAAAAATATTTTGATATTTTATATCATTCAAAATTGTATTAGTTATAATTTATCAATTTTTTTTGATTTTTAAATATGAATTTTTGTAATAGACTACACTTAAAATTTTTTCAATATCTTAAATAACAAACAATTTTGCTTGTTAGATACTTTATGCTGAAAACATGAGTATTTAAGAACCTTGTATTGAAAGTTTGTCGATAAATGACATATATAACGTGCTCAAACGACGAGTATAATAGTTTCCGGCTTTACCAGGTACTCATCTACCTGGTTTTATTTTTATTAAATGTCGTATAATTCCATTCCATCTATCGTAAGTGACTACACCAGGGTTTCCCAAAGTGTGCGTCCCGAGAAGATACGTACAGGTCATCTGTACGCAACTGCATGAGTGAATATTCTCTCACTTTGCTTCCCGATCTTTCGTTTCCTAATCTTTTGTTTATTTATCGTTCGGCCAGTCTCGATTTGTAAAGCTATGCTCAGAAAATCAAGCTTATCCTTATTGATTTTACAATGTACTATTATATTTTCTAATAAAAAATACTAAGAAAGAAAAATACATCATAAGATGATTTTTAGAGCTTTCTTTAATAATAAAGCTTAATGCATGTTAGAGCAAGCACAGTTTTTTTTTTTTAAAGAAAGGCGTCGCGAAAAAATTAAAGTCTGTAAAGGGCGTCGCAGGTATAAAAAGATTGGGAACCTCTAGACTACACCATATAATTTATTTGCGAAAATTGTCTGTGTTAAGAAAAAAGGTTTATTGGCTATTATTATAAACAGTAATTCCATGTCAATTGTTGGGACTACGTTGGCAAGACAATTTAATCCCTCTTGAAGGATATATTTTTCGGATAATTTATATTTATGTAACGTTTTTTATACGTTGCCGATGTACAAAATAGTTATGATTGCTTAAAAACAACAACAAAACTTAAAATACACTTAAAATATCGTAAAAATTAATCTGTTTATGGTATTCATATTGTATATAGGTGTATCATCGATTATCCCAGTAGGGAAAATAGTCTACTTCAGCAATGAATTTAATTAACAAATGGCCGAAAAATTCGACGTTATGACTACTTTCTGCATGCTGCATTAATGAATACCCTGAATTCATGCACGGGAAACTCACTGATGAGTAATTTTCCTTTTGGATATAAGGCATAAATTATTTCTATAACAAATACCACAGTAATCATTTAAATTCAAAGTTTTTGTTAAATATCACTCTTTTGACTATTTAAAAATTTATACTAAACCATTTTTTTAATGTAAAATAATTGATAACTTGAACTATGACTTTCATAATTGTGGGCATATTTATTTATCCCAATAAACGATTTATATATAGATATTTAATTCTCCATTTTTCCATGCATTTCTTTTCCTAAAAGAAACTTTTTACTTAAATGTAATTGAAATTTTATAATAAGATCATAACGGTATTCAACGGTAAATTTTTTATGTTACTCAATTTTTTAAAGTTTTGCTTTAAATTTAGAATTAATGTTGGATACTTGAATATTTCTACTCTAGTCTATTATTATGGTGTAATACCTTATTGAAAACTTAAAGAAAAAACTTATAAATTCAATTATTCTTCCAGTAGATAAAAGTATAAAGCATTAGAAAATTGTTCCTATATTTTAATAAATACAATTACTTTTTTTTTGTATAATTTATAGCTGAGCACATTTTTTATCATTAAAAATTATTTATTTACTATATTTTTTGATTAAAATATACTTAAAATATTTATAATTTAAGACTGTAAAACAAGTAAATTCTGTAAATGTTTTTCTTCATAAACACATTAATACCGCAATGACTAAAATTTACTAATTCCGAATTTGTAAGCCATTTTCCATCTCTTATTTACCTCAATTTTAAATAATGTTGTTAAAATTAATTTTGATTTATTTAATTCTTAATGAATTTGAAAATTAATCCTATATGAACCAATTAATTAAAAAAGCTACAATCAAAATTAAACATTTTACTATTGAAATTCTATCTGATAATAAATTTGTATTATATATTTTTTAGATTGGCTTGAAATTTATGAACTTTATTAAATTTATTATTTACTAAATAAAATTTTTTTTTGTTATTTAATCCATTGAGTCATATTTCAATTTTTTTCAAAAAAATAAGAAAAACAAAAAAAAAATGAAGAAAGAAAATTAAAATATTTAAAACGATGACAAAATTTAGTATAATAAAAAATGTAAGCAGTCCACTTTAAAGGCATTAGTTAAAAACAAAGAAATTTAAAAATTTAAAACTTAAAACAAAATCAATAATAAAAAAAAAATATATATATATAAATACTGTAAATAACAATGAAAAATACGCTTATAGAAAATTAATAATAATTAAAAACTAATTAAGGATTAACTAATATTGATTTTATTTCACTTTAAAATTTTTAGAATTAAGTGTAAAATTTCTGTAATTAAATTTACTAGGATCATTGTAAACGGTGTAATATTAAGTTATATACTATAGGAAAACAAAAAAAGAAACTTCAAAAAACCTATGAAAAAAAAAACAAAACACAAAAAATTTAGAAAACAAAGACGACTTTTTTAATATAATTTTTATGTGTTTTTATTTTTTTGCATTTAAAATAGCTATCCATAATATGTTTCTTAATTCTTTTTTTTCTTTTAACTTATTCATCCCTCTCCAATCATTTGTTTTTGCTCACTGATTCAGATATATCTTGGCTAAGTTTTATTTTTTATTTATAAAATCTTCACACATAAAAAGCAAAAAAAAAAAAGAAAGAAAAACCAAATAAAAAACAATTCAAAAATGAAAGTTTTGAAAATTGAAAGGGGTAAAAAATATTTAAAAAAACAATCAAATTTTATCATAAATGAATTCTATGTGATGATGAGTTCTATTTATCTCAGGAAATAATTTAAGAGCTTTGTTAAAAACATCGTGATTCATTATTTAAGTAGTGCAAAGAAAACACAAAAAACAGATATACACAGTATACGCAAAAAAGAAAAACTTTGTGCAAAAAAAAAAAATTGTGAGTAATTGCTATTACAGAAAGAAGTTTTTTTTTTTATTTCCAATTTTTTGCGGTACAACTAAAAAAATATTGTTATTTTTTGTGTCATTAAATAAATTTGTGATACTATTTGTTTAATAGCACACCATGAATATCTTTTATAAAAGTTCATTGGGCCTGATTATAGCACACCACTAAAAATTTATCGAAAAATAATTTTCGGTATGTGCAATAATAGCATAAAATTGCCTATTGACACTTAAAAACTAATAATTATAGTTTTTTTGTTATTAACTATTGGTTTTATTGGTTTCGCATAAAAAAACAAACAATATAGCTAGGCATTCGTCCAACTGATTATTGTGAAATACTTTCAGGACATTAATACCAAACCAGATAATTATAATGAATATTTTAGTCCAAAGTTTTAAGAGTTTTCTACGTATTTCTACGTAGTGTGTTTTAATGTAAACACTCATTTCTGCACTCTTTAAATTTTTGAATTAAGGATTTGTAATTTTCCTATTTTGCACTAATGATTTTTTCTTACAGAAATATTATGAGGATATCTGCTTTTGTTTTGTTCTCTATTTAAACTTAAGCATTAAATAAATCTTCATAAAAATCTTAGGGTTTTACAAGAATTTTATTCAGGAATGTGTAGGAAGAAATTTCTTGAATAATTAAATCAAGACAAAATTCTGACAGTTCTGCAGTAGTAAAATTTTTGAAAATTAAACCTAGTGACAGTTTTAAAACCCAATCATTTTTCTTAGTTTTAAGGATAAAAACAAATCTGTCAACATTTGCCGGGGGGTAAAAAAGTTAGAAAATATATTATAATAAATAATTCTTCAAGGATTTATTATATTGGTTTTTAAGCTAAGGATTTATCAAGCCGATATATTCAGTTTAAAAATTTCCTGAAGATATTTCAATAATTGTATGGAAGTTTTTTGTTTCAATCAAAGAATTAACCTTCAATCTTGATTAATTCAATAATTCTAGTAATACTCTATTCGACTTCTTCTAGTCCAGAAGTTCTTCTATTCTTCTAGTGAGTGAAGTTTTGGATCCATCCATTAATTAACAAGAGCTCCTTTTTTGTCATAATGACTACTTTTTCGGAGAAATATATCAATTAGAGAAAAATATTTGACACCAAACGATCTGGCTGAGTTTCTCATTCATGTACTCTATGGTTATACTTCTGATTTATCCTTCTTCTCATTCTTACTTGCTTGGCTGTGATATGGAAAATTTTTTTTCCTGTTTGTATGTAAAGTTGACATTAAATAAGCAAAAATAAACTTTTTTAATTCTTCCTGTGGATTTTTATTGTTTGAGTAGAACAACATGTAAAGATGGGTTTTTATAACTAGTTGTGTTTTTACAAATTAAGGCAGAAGAATGGGTAAGTAATTTTTGTAGTTAGAACCTCATATTTGTATCGTTTTTCATTTGAAGAAAACATACTTTCTTGATTGTTTTATATTAACATTAAATTGGCATTAAAAAAGGCAAAGAAGTTCCAAAAACGACAATTTATCACGAAATCTTTTGATTCTAGTTTTTTTTGTCTGTTTTAAATTTATTAAATATTATTCATGAAGCTAAAGAAATAGAAAAAAAATGTTGAAAAAGTTTTAATTTAACTCTTTGTTCCATAAATTTCAAGTGATATGACACTAAAAATATGAGCTGGTATTACTTTAGACCCAGAATCCATTTGTAAGTTTAGAAAAATTTCAGACATATTTTAAGGCTCATGATTTGTAAATTGGGAGATTTCAGAGGTTATCTATCTAGGTTCAATCCCGACTGATTGAATTCTCACATTTAAAAAATTATGAATAGCAATTTTTTCTTATACGTTAATTTAAATTGTCTTATAAAAGCTACCAGAACAAAGCAGATTTTTGATTTCACCAGTTGGCAGCGAAAGCTATCATGCGAATTCTTTAGTTTTTCAGGTTTTTTTATAACATACAATTAAGGAGTTATTAATTATAAGTTATAAAGTTTCGTTTATTAATTAACTCGGGGCTTAATTCAGAAATAGTGAATCTAAAAATAGACTCAACGATAGCATGCGATCAGATGGGACGGCGAATCCCGGTAAAATCCCCAAAAAATGCTTTTTGTTTTACAATTTTGTTATTTATTTTTTATAAAGATGATTGCAATACATGATGTTTTATTTTAAGATTTCTTTAAAAAATATTTATTGTTAAAAAACCCAATAAGTTAATTCCTTGTGCGAAATTTAATGTACTCAAAATTTTCAGAAATTGGATCTAGTTACACGAGTTCTACTTGCATTGCAAATTTTTGTTGTATAATATCTCATACTTAAGTTTAGTTTAATCAAGTCAATTTACCAGTCAAGTGCTGAAAATTACAACCAAAATCGCCTGTTTACAACTGGAAAATAGCATTAAGTAAACTGTTTTTATTTTGCCGTCCGCTAAGGTATGAAACGCAAATTATTTTTTTGAACTATACTCATACAATATTTCTCCAAGTAGTCCATGTAAAGTGGGTAATCATTGGTAGCAAACGGAATGCCTTTGACCTTAACTTCCCTTTTGCAGTATGTCATTTATAATAAATTTTTTTAGCTTTCATTTTGTTACTTTCAAAATTTTGAGGAGACTATCATCACTGAATACGAATTAGAGAGCGATAGTTTAGATTTTTTGCAGCTTGTAAGCTAATCAAATCTTAACTGGTATTTTATACATTGAAGAGATCAGAGAATTTGAACTATGTAGTTAAAGGATAAAATAAAAAAAGCGATGTTATTGTCTTTAATTGTTACAACAGCAAAAAATATAGAAGATCCTTGACGGATCAGTAAAAAGTTTCACAGTTTTTCCAATGGCTAAAAAAGTGGCAAGATCTTCATCCAAATGTAAATAGCAGCAAAATTTAAAATATAAATTTGAGTGCTGCATTAAATTTTGTTAGTGATTGGATTTGTAAAAATTTACGTAAACTTTGAAAAGGTGCTCGTTTATGTCCTTGAACAGAATTAAAATTTTCCATTTATAAAATCTTACTTTACTTTACGGTTTCGTTTCTGTTTTTTTTTTTAATTTGATAAAAAAAAGTCCCCTCCCAAGTCTAGTTTTTCTTATTCAAATGCTCTTTTTTATGATGTAACTTTCTGTTTAAATTTAAATTTTATTTCAATTTTAAGGTCTGTAACAATTGCTTCCGTTGAAACTACCCTTCTACTCAACCACAATAGCTGTGTATAGTAAATAATAAAAGCCTACAAAAAAACGATCAAGAAGATCATGACAAATTTTTTTGTGTTAGGAGTATATAAAAGCATACGGTATTTCAATAACTAAAATTAATTTCTCGCATTGATAACGAAAATTAAAAATTAATAAAAACTACTGTCAAATGTCAAAAGAGACTTTTTCAATGATCTTTTCTTTGTCATCTTACAATTTACATGAAACTAAAAAATATCAATCTCATTTCCGGGCATTTTTTCTTAAAATTTAAGTTTTCTATTTTTAAAAATCTTTACACAAGGTTGTATTGGTATGAGTCTATATTACTCTTAAGTGAGTCTTACTGTGAGTCCCTGAAAATTTTGAAGAAGCCTCATAACTTTTTTATTTTTCTTTTATGTATAAATATGAAATCACAGAAAAAAATTTCCTATGTTAACTTTCCTGTGCGAGGTCTAGAAATAATATTCGTTTTTGTTGTTTTCTGTGGATTTTGACGAGGTTTGTATGACTTTTGCTCCATTTTAAGGAATAAATATTCCGAATTTAACCATAATTTAATAACGTTTTGTCTTAAATACAAATGATTTATATTTTCCTATTTCAAAAATAGAGTATAGTTAAGAATGTCATTTAACTACCGCTCATCAGAAATATTGTTAGAACTTCAAATTTCTTTAGTGAAAATTCTAAATAGCAAAAACACTTAAAAATAAAACTTCTCTATCAAGTCTCGTTTTTAAAATCATATAAAGCAAAAAATATAATACAAATATCCTTTAAATAATTCAAAATAAGAAAATCATTGGTGCTAATTAATAGAAATTTCAATTCAATTTCACCAAATTTAAGACATTATCCTTAAAGCTTTCTATATGTACATAAAATAAAATGAAAAATGTAAAAATTCTCATAGAATTTTATAAATTTTAATTTCTTTCATCAGTTTAAACAAACCAAAAACAAATGAAAAGAAAATGCTTCAAGTTAATTTATGAAGCCGATATATTAGAATTGTAACTTTACGAATATTCTCGATGTGTAAAAATCTTCCTTTTTTTCGATAAAATTCATATAAGGCTTGTAATATATTTAATGTACACAAGAATAAAATTTAAAAAAAAAAAACTATTAATTTAGACGATAACAATAAATATTAAAGTAATATTAGCATTTAATTTGATCGTTAGGCAATAAGTAAAAAGAAAGTGGTGATAATTGTTTATTATATTAATTAAAACGCAAATATGTATGTGCAGAATCTGATTGTGATTGTGCGTATGTATCTATGTATTATAAAAACAATCAAAAAAAAAAAAAAACAGAATTAAAAATGATATAAAAATTGTATAAAATTCCTTAACTAATACCAACAAGTTCTTCCTTTTTTTCTTTCATCATCTTTATAAGAACATAATTCAATTATTTTCCCATTTTTTGGCCGTAAAAGTTGCACTCTTGATGAGTTTTTATAAAAATTTTGTTATCAATATATACCTTTGTTGATATATCCTCAAACCTTAAACCTAACAATTTATTTCTGGGCGAAAGAGTTAGATCTATAGAGGAAAGACATCTTTTCGTTAAACCCCTAACCGATAAGAAAACAGAGTCTAAATATAATTTCTGTCAGTGAGCACAATAGATCTATCATCATTAATAGCTTCTACGAACTTCTATAGATATTATTCCATGTATCATATTCAAATTTTATACCGCTTTAGATAGTAAATATGTAATCTGAGCAAATGAGTTGAACTTCAAAAGATTTCAGTAAGATAGGGACCAATATTACTGCCACCGTTCGAATAAAATATGTTGTAATCATAATAAAAAACAAAAATCTGTTTTTCAAACAAAAAAATAATGTCACATATTTGAATATTGTTTTCAAGATATACATATTTTCAATAGAAAGTGGAAATCCTAATTAAATTTCATGTCTCTTTCTAGTCATCTATGCTACTGCTATAAGTAGAACGAAACTCTATTCAAATAAAAAAGTCATCAATGAAACTGAGGACAATTTCAAGGCAAAATAGCTGTTATAGAAAAGTTGTATAAGCATTGGAATGAGTTTATTAAACTTGAAATAGGTTATTTTAATAGTATAAAGTAGATTTCTGACAAAAAAGTATATATTTTTTTGTCAATTAAGGACCAATTGAGTTATGTGTTATAGCTCATTTACAAATAAATATTCCAGAACTATTTCTACTCGACTTATAAGTACTATAGTCGAAATGTTTGATGATGATTTATACTATTCATCCTGCTACTGCTTTTAGTGTAAATAAGTAAAATCTTTTCTTTATACAAAATATAATTTCCCAATAATTAATCTAAAATTATTTCTACTTAAGAACACTATTATTAAAATAGTAATATAATTACCCATTTTTATGTTTAAATTCCGTTCTCATAGTAATATCAAATTTCGTCTATTTCTAAATGATTATAAAAAATATTATTTTGTTTCAGCATTTTATTGTTGCATTTCTGATAAAATCTGAGCATTCATTAAATTCATTAAATTCTGAACAAAAAATATAATAAATTTCAGAAAACTGAATAATGATCTCTTTCTTATAATTCTTATTCAATTTTCTAATAGGAATCAACATTTAACGCCTTCTACCTATAATACTATTATTAAATCAATAAAATATATTTTATCAGTAATAATATTTTCATGTTTTTTGATCATTTAAAATCTCAGTAATAATGAGAGTCTATTAAAGTTATAAGACTTACAAAAATATACACAAGAGATTCTCAAGTGTCGGAGTTCAGAGCAATAAAAGCTGAACGTATGTGGCTAAAATATACAGAGTTAACCAATAAATTAACCTCTTAAGCTGTAACAGCCAGCCATTGTGACTCTATAATAGTCGGCGGTCGATGTAGCAAAAATGCTGCCTTTTTTTATAACTAAGATAAATTTCCAATAAGACATGTTCTGCCATCTTTAATTAAGTTTGATTCCTATATATGTGTATATATAGATATAAATATATATCTAGAGAAAATTCTGATTGTAATTGTATTGATCAATTGGTAATTGGTGACGATATAACAAGGGCAAGATTGGGAATATCGTGTACAGAACAATAAGAAATTGAAAATTGTTACTTTTAGTCTCGTTAATGTTGAGAAAATTTATCTATGATTAATTTTATAATGTTTGGAGGTATATAGTATATATTCCTGGTTGTAGATTATACTTTGATTGTTTTTTTCTTAGCTATGTTTTTGTTTTTTTCTTTAAATTTACTAAATGAAAAATAATGGAATGGTTGTGTTTACCACGTTTAATGTGCTATGAAAGAATATTTAATTGGATATTTTTTCTAATTCTTTTAATAAGTTTTGAAATATTTGATATCAAAAGGCTTTTCAAATTTGTAGGAAGTGATTTGTTTTAAACAAGGAAAAAGAGAAAAATATCACACAGATATATTAGGGATATTCTTTTGTTAATATTATTGGTGGCAGCTTTACTTAAAATTTAATTTGATCTAGTAATACTAACGGCCACTAAACAAACTAACAACGAAATTGAAACAACGGAAATATATATTATCAGGTAATTGATTAGCCGGTGATAGAACCAACCAATAGGCTTGTTATTGCTTGGTTAGTAAGTAATATTTTTCTAAAATTTGAAAAGTCAAATAGGAAATGAAATTCTTCTGCTAATATTTTTCTCTAACTCTCGTTCTTGTAGGTTTCTATTAAAGTTCTTGAGACAATTTTTTAAAATAATAACTTTTTTTATAATAGTGTTTGTTATCAATGAAATTTTTCAAATAAAATTGAGCAAAGTATTAAAATCTACCACTTTTGGTTTCTTCGTAGTAGTTGTTAACAGTGTCAAGTGGAGTGCTAAATTATTTAGGCTTAGATCTAATGGAGTTTTGTTTATTTCTGTTCATGAAGTGTAAGATTTTGGCCTGCCTGCTTATTCGAAAAAAATTATTTTCAAGCTTGAGAATTTCATTTGGAAATGGGATCAGTTAACATTTTAGTTTTATTGTTTATATAAATTTAAACAAAAATATAACAATAATTCGTTTTTATTTAAGATTAAAATGTAATGTGAAAAATGTTTGCTAGCTTCTGTGTAAAACCTGGAGACAAAAAAGAGAGACATTTTAATATTGGTTTTTGATTTGCTACAGATCGATAACAAATAACTGGTATTGTTTTTTTTTTTAATAAATTCTGAGTAGTATGTATTTATTTTTACTTAGATAAATTTAAACCTCTACATTTGTTCGTTGAAAAAAAGTGAAATCTAATGGTTCTTTCAAAAATTTCCGAATTTGTCTGTTAGTAAACTTCTTTAATTCACAGAATTGCTGTGAAAGCCCTCTCAGAACAAACTGTTTGCAGGCTCACAAGGCTAATATGAGTTTCAGCTCTCATATTTACGCTTAAAGCAGGGTATTCACTATAAATGTGAATCAATGATTCGGCTCTCTCAGCCCATGTAAAGTATATGGCTGAATCATTTATTTGTAAAATATTCAACATGTTGGATATTTTCTCTGTTATTCCTGATTTCCATATACTTTAAATGGGAACTAAGAGCCGAATCATTGATTCGGAAATATAGTGAATACCCCGCTTAAGTTGAGTCAATTTCAACCTGTAATGCGTAGATAATTTTTCGACAGCAAGCTCTCTTAAGGTTGATCACGGCTCGCCTTTTGTTAGGTTTTCAAGTAGAAAAGCAAGCGGATATGTACGTATATATAATATGTATCAGGTATTTAAATATCAAATGCTGGTTTTTGGGTTAAATGTCCTTTTATAAAAAGCTGATTCTTTATCACAAATTTCTTAAACATTTACTTAAACATCTTCAAATCTATTTACATGTAATAAGAAAATAGATGCTCGAAAGAGATGAAATTCTATTTTTTTTTGTAAATGTTGCTGCGAGTAAATTTCATGAAAAGTGGAAAGTAGGAAATCTGTAGAATTTAGATATAAACATAAACCTCTTAAAAACTTGTAGAAATCGTAATATATAACAAAATTGGCAGTTACAAAAAAGCTTAAAAAATCTAGAACAAAATGCTAAAATTGACAAAATTACGATTTAATCAAGCTTTAATATCTATTTTCTTGCTCCATGTGAAATTTTATTATATTTGATGTTATTTTAAGTGCCTCGATCTAACATAATAAAATTTAGCAAGTTTCATTAAAAGAAAAAAAATAAATATCAACTACACCAAAAGAAAATACACAAAAAAGACTATATCAATATAAATATAAAAAGGAACTAACTGATCAAAATTTTGATTAGCTATAAATAAATATTAAAACCAATAACATCCTCTTTTTCTATTGTTTTCGTTCAATATCCGTCCCCAATATAATCAAAATTGGATCTTCATCGCATATACATATGTATATAGGGCGGCATATAGGATTTTAGATATCATCTTAAGTAAATTCGATCGTTAAATGTCAATATGACATTTGTTTAACATTAAAATAATTGCTAGGTTTGATGGCGTCTAATTGTCTTATCCAAGTTACTTGACAAAATCAGTAAAAGAAAACTAAAATTATATTATGTAGATATTTTTTGATTTGATTTTTATTGATATTCAAAAGTCAGTCTACATTTTTGACATTTTATTTTAGTTTTTTCATTCGATTAGGTAATCAAATAAATTTCTATATCCGGTAGGATATAACTATATAATTTATAGTATATAACATTAGAAAATTTAATACAATGTGACTATTTTCATATACATGAACAAAATACATAAATGGAATTGATATTTTTGTTTAGATATCTTCAAAGAAAACTATTTCTTACTATATTTTATACTAGAATCAGTTTAAAATTTAATCGACACCCGTTTTCTTGCCGCCACTGTTCTTTATTATTTTTTTTATTCACTTTCTTTTTCTGTTTTTTGTTAACATATTCGATTATATTAGCTGGCCGCTTAGTGATTCGTGAAGATTGCTAAACCTGTCAATTACCAGTTTTGGTACCGCCACTTATGCTTTTGGCACTATAGATAAATAGTAGAACATTTTATTATGTATTTACGCGACAACAAATGTTCATCTCTAAAATTGTTGTTAAAGCCGACATATATAAATTTATATATGTATATATACAAATATTTATATTTTATTTTTAACTACATGTAACAATAATATGGTGCTAAAGAGCAGAAAATTTTCTTAGTTGCGATTACCAAGGGAATGGCCATAAAGGAGGTGCTAATTGATTGTTACCGTGCAACTTGATATGCTCATGTCATTCTATTATATTTGTTACCTATGAGAATACCGCACGTTATTATCCTTCATCAAACTCATGGATATATATATATATATATATGTATATATTGTAGTGTGTAATTTTAACTATATCTCTGAATTGAGTATTTTGCTATTCAAGTTATAGATATAAACTATATATAGGATAAATTAACTTGGTATTTGCTTTTATTGAAATTTACATAGAATTCAAATTGATAGCATAACACCATTGGATATTTTCAATTGGATTTTTAGTGTTAATTGGAATTATTGAATGTTTTATTTAGTTTAACTAAATTTGGTTTAGTTGTAATTGTAGGATTTGTGAAACTTAAAGATTTTACTTTATTAAGAAAATTGAAAATTTATAATTTTAGTTAGTAGTAATAGTGGTGGTAGTAGTGAGGAACAAAATTACCTGCGACTAGGATCGGCCTATTATGATGAAAAAATTATCCCTATATCTCTTATCAGACCCAGAACATATTCCAAGTTTAATTCAATTCCCTTATGCAGGGAACTTGGCAAGTAAAAAGCCCAGTAGTAAAAATGCTTATCTGTGAATTTTTCAAATATGAAATCATATAAGAATAAGAGCGGAAAAAGATCCATAGCATGTTTATATCAGTAAGAACTAGAAAAGGGGTAAAGGATAAAAACAAATTTTTATGCTATCTTTATATATTATAAATCTTTGTATCTAACATAATTAAGGGCTTAAGTTTGTGTTATGTTGTGTAGTGTTTAGCTTTTCTTTTGATATTTTATTTAAAATCGGCAAAGGTAAACGCCTAAGACAATTTATATTTGAAAATTTTTTTAAGTTCCAGAAATTTTATCTCATAAAATGATATTTTTGAAGCAAATAGCCGAAATTAAAAACCTGCGGATTGAAATAAGCTCAAAAATGGAGAAAGAAAAATATAAAATCTTTCATTTTTATTTTTACTTATATTTATATTCGCTTTCAGGTACTTTACAAACAACAGAAGTAAACTTAAATATATTAGTTGCTATATACGCCAAACAGATGGCCATATTAAGCCAAAATGTTTCATAAAAATATAAACCTTATACAAAAAAACACCTCCCCACTGGAAACAGTCGATTGTCTAGAAATCCTAGAAAGAGAAATCGGAAGGGATGAAGAAAAATATTTACCTAGCAAATAGATAATACTGAAAATTAAGGATTTATTAATTAAATTAAGGATTTCCTTAATAAACAAAATTATTTAGCCAAGCGGCATTATAAAGAATATACGCAAAATAAAACCAAAAACACGACAACCAAAATCATCTTCAACGGGAACAATGAGAACGAAGAATAGGAATGGAATATGGAATGAGTGGGAATGGGAGATATTAATTAATAATTATTAATATTTTATTAAATTTTATTATTTTCGCAAATAAAAAAAAAAACATCCAAAGAAAATTGTCGCAAAAAATTGAAGATTTCAAAAATTTATCAAAAATTAATTTTGATGAATTTTTTTTTATAAAATCCAATCATCCCCAGTCTCAAACCCCCCATTTTAATCGTTTTTTCTTACTCAAAAGTTCAAAAAAACGTTGAACAAAATTTATATGTAAATGGACTCACATATTATTAGAAAAATGACTGAAAATTGGACTCTGATTTGAGCTCAATTAAGTGAAATACAAGTCGAGTCCAATTGAGTATAATTTTTTTGGGGCAAAAATTCTTTTAAACCTGATTTTGAAACAATCTGTGCAAAAATGAGGAGAATTCTTTACTTGAGGGGAAATGTAGTACCAAGTGCAAAAATATTTCCATTACTATCACTCAATTATAACTTAAACCAGAAGGCAGATTGAATTAGAAAAAAGAATATTTATTGTTAAAATAGAAAAATATAGAAATGTTCTAATTATACTCAAAAGGGAATATCAATCACCCGGCTAAATTATTTGAGGAATATAATTCACCACATGGTTTCTTTTATATAAAAACAAAACTCAGCAAAGCAGCAAAACTTTCTCATCTCACTGAAAAAGTTCTGTATACACCAACCCAAATGGTAGAAAGAAACAACTCGTCATTGTAGGGATTTATTTATTTACCTTGAATTTTTAGTTAAAAATTGTATATAGACTCCCCAAATAGGGATATACAAAACATTCCCCTTATCATATTTAATCAGGTTTTTATATACAACCAATGGGAATTAAAACGAATAACTTGCTTGACATTGCTTATTTTTCTTTCCTTAAAAATACTTATTAGCCACGCCTTTTAGCTAAAAAACTAAACTTTAGTATTTTGTTGAATGAATATGGTACCGCCTACCATTATGAAGTATCTAAATTTGTTGGGGGATTTTGTTAGTTAGTTCTTTGACGTGATCTGTCTTGTAATGACGCATAATTTCTATAGAAAGGGTTTTTAAATGACCCTTTCAGTTCGATAAAGGGATTCATAAGTGTTGTTTAATTAAAACAAAAATGAAAAGTTTTAGACCCTTTTCTAATCAGTTTTAAAAGTGACATTTTTTAGATTAAAAAAGTGAAAACTATAATAATTATAAATATATAAAATTATTTTTGTTGTTAAATTTTTGTGTTTCTTTTTATTTTTTGTATATTTCTATTTTAATTATTTTAATAAAAGACAATATTTCTACCGTCGGTAAAATTTTATATTTTTTTGTAGAATTTATATAAACTTTATTATTATTTTCATTGTTTAAATTAAATTATTAAATAAATCTAAATGACAACTTTGACAACACCATTAATGCCATTAACACTGTCAAGATTGACAACGTGTAATGAGCTAACTACACTTAATGGTAATCATATAAAAATACCAAACGTCATGCATCCTGATAGACTTATATTACAGGATCATGGTATAACAAGTCCACGTTTAAGTAGTTCAGATAGTGCTAATAGTATTAATGATTCAATTATAGAAACAAAAGATTTAAGTGATTGTGATATGAAAAATTCACCAAAATATTATAATAATAATTATAATAATAATATTAAAAATAATTCAATATTATATAATAGAAAAAGATCTGAATTACAATCAAATACTAATAGTACAGATGATTGTGATATAAGTGATAGATTAAGTTGTTATAGTGACGATAGTGAATTATCTGTTGGACAAGAAGAATCCTTACAAAATAATCATAATAAAAATAATTATTCAATTACAATGAATCAAATAACTGATGAATGTGAAAGTATAGAAAATGGTTCAATATTATCTGAAGAAAATAGATTAACATCAAATAGTACTGATCATTTAGCTGGTGATGAAGCTAGTAATGATTCATCAAATAATCATGATAATATAATTGATCCATTATTAATTACAAAAACGATTCGAATACCAACAGCACCAGCAATTATAAGACCTAGTCCAACACGTTTACAAGAAGAATTTCTAAGAAAATCACATATATATGCTGAAGAATTAATGAAACAACAAATGCAATTTATGGCTGTTGCACATGCAAGTGCATATTCATTACGTAATGGAATTATAAATAATGAAAATGAACAACGTATTGGTTTTCGTCCACATATTAAACAATTAACAAATGTTACCAATTTTTCTGGTATACATTCACATTTAGATGCATTATCAAAATTATCAACACCATTAAATCGTTTTTCAACACTAAATAATAATAATAATAATAATAATAATAATATACAAGATTCATTTAAAACTAGCCAAGCATTTAATAATTTACATCATAATCCATTTATTAATAATAATTTAAATGAAACAACACTCAAATTTAGTATTGATAATATACTTAAAGCCGATTTTGGTCGTAGAATAACAGAACCAATATTAAAACGTAATTCAAGTAATAGTAGTAGTAGTAGTAGTAATTCTAGTATTAGTAGTAATAGTAGCTGTAATAATAAATATATAAATAATCGTAAAACTTCATTAAATCGTAATATTGATAAACAATCAATACCAATTGATTTAACACATGCAATAACAACAACAACAACAACAACAACATCTCAAAATATTATTCGTTCAAAAACAACAACAAATAGTGCCAGTGTTAGTTTAATTAATAGTAATAATTGTTTAAATAGCGATGAACAAATAATAAATGACACTTGCTCAATAGTAAATGCAACACAATCACAATTATCGGCAATTTCAACAACACCAACAACAACAACATCATCTACAACAGATTCTAGTAGTTCTAATAGTAATAATAATAATAATGGCAATAATAGTTCAATACGTCCATCACCAATGGAATGGCCAGCCTGGGTTTATTGTACTAGATATAGTGATCGGCCGAGTTCAGGTTAGTGAAAATTATTTATTTTATTTATTTTTAAATTTTTCATTTGTAAAAAATAAAGCAAAACAGTTTAAAATAGTTTTGCTTTTATAAACTTTCTAATAGTCTGAAAAATTAAAATTTCATATGAAAAAAGAACAAAACGAAAAACTTTTTTTGGTTTGATTATTTTTCGTTTTTTGTTGTTGTTATAAACAATTTTAGTGCAGTTTTTTGTTGATGTAATTTACTAACACAAAATTACTAGCTAATATTTACTCCGGGGAAATATAAAACAAAAAAATTTGTTTTTAATAAATTTATTAGCCCCATTTTCACAAGGGGAAAACTGTGCTTGGAGTTAACTCTTGGAGCATTAAAATTTATAATAGAAAGTTACATCCTTGTAAATTAAAATTCTTAAAAAGTAATTACCCCCTTATGGAAGGGATGAGTGTTTCTTTTCTACGGAATTCTTACTAAGGGCTGAGAACATAGTATGATGGTTGTGCTTGATAAAAAAAAAACTATGTTCATAAATTACTACATGCATGAAACATAATGTGTTAAGGGCCTTAAGTTAAAAACCTACCACTATAAAGATCTTTTTGTTATTAAAATTTTTAGCAAATTTTTATTGTAAATGCGAAAATATAAAAGTTCTGTAAGAATGGTATGTTTTTTGGTTCTAAGCACTTAACTGTCCGGTCAGGTAATTTTACTGGTTTCAAAAAAAAAAAATTCTCAAAGCGTCCTTTCAGATAAGTTGATCAGCAAACCAAAGTTAATTACTTTCTATGGACGTAAGTTTTTTTATTATTATTATGTTTTTTTTGACAATCTTTTTTGGCATCGAAGGTATCATAAAAGCAAACAATGAAACTATGTTCAATAAATTGAAGTCAAAAAAAAAAAAAGAGGTGATTAAAAAATATTTGTTTAATGGCGGGGCTGCATGCATTCTTCTAAAGCTATTCGGAAACGAAATATTTCACAGTCTAAAACTAAAAGATCTCTTCGTGATTTACAGTCTAAATAACTCTAAATAAGAAGCTTAATAAAATTTTGATTTTTATGTAATTTACAATTTCTTTGATGTTAATTGTCAAATTGTTGATAATTTTTATTGTGCGTTTTAATTTTAAAAATTGAAGTGATAAAACTTATTTAGAATTTGTAAACGAATTTTTACCATAGGTAAAAAAATAAGAAATTTGATTGCATATTTTCTCTAATTTTTTCTAATATCATAAATTAAACATTTTTAAAAGAATTAAAAAAATTTTAACATAACATTGACAAACTTTTGAAAAAAGTTTTGGGAAATTTTAAAAATTGAACCATTGGGACCTCATTTCCTACGAACTCTCAAATCTGCCGTTGCCGTTTATACTCATTCATTAAAAATTTAGAAAACAAAATTATTTCTGTTAGTAGATTAATATGTTCTATTATATAATTAATATACATATATGTATATATATTTAGATAGTATATAGCTCACACTTGAACTAAGAAAAATCAAAGAAAAATCAAAGAAAAATTAAAACTTTAATTTTCGGCATAGTTTTGTGCAAATAAGTTCAATTTTGGCTTTAAAATTAGTTATGTTTAAAAATAAAAGTTAGTAGCGTAGATAGCGGTTAGATCAAGAGGTGAGAAATTTTTTAGTTGTAATCAAAGGGAAAAAGCGATAGTTGAGTGTCCGCAAATCATTTATTACCCCACCTACTAATTTAAGCAGTAGTCAACTTTACGTTGGAGAAGTTTGAAAAAATTTGAAACCGCTTGGTTCGTTATTTTTTTTTTTTAGAAATAATATCAACAGATTTCAGAATTAGAAATATACGGTAAAATTGTTGGCACCAGACAGCACTATCTTTGACAATTTAATGCTAATTTACTTAAAATTTCTGTAGAATATTTTACTTATACTTTTTTTTTCCAACAAAAATAAAACAATTTTTTAAAATTCTAAAACCCATGTAAATCCTTAATGTGTTTTGCAACACCGATTTGCATTTTGAGAGCCTTCATGATTTTTTAATGAAGCTATCGTTAAAGCGTCATTAATGTTAAATCTTGCCTTACATTTAAGACTTTTTTGCCACTTGATTATATTACTTGGAAGCAAAATTCCACACAGTTGGCATTAGAACTTTTGTTGCTATTCTAAATTTATAAATTACACCAAAATCTTTTTTTTAGAAAATTTCAATTCTTTCACACAAGCCTTCATTTTTTACTCTGAATCAATTTGAGTCCTGTTTCTATCAACGATCGTTTTAGAACTTTCAACAAGTGTCGAGTTGGATATCACTAATTTTTTTTTTTTGAAAAGTTTATCTTCTATTTTCACCTAAATAAATTTCACGTAAAAATAGAAAAAGTTTAAAATCATTTTTACACACATATTGGTGACTACTAAGGGTTAGATAGCAAGCCGCTTGGCGCCCCTTCAAATTTTAATAAAAGTTTAAATAAACATTTTTTAAAGAATGAATTTTCAGAAAACTAACCAAAAAAAAATTGATTTTTTGAAATTTCTAAGCCTATTTACCCCCTTTAACCGGCCATAGACGTGTTAACCTGACACATTCAAAGTGTTAATAATAGAGTTCTATAGCCTCTGAAATGTTAGAGTAAATTAAAAGTTTCTGTAGTCAATATCCAGGGCCATGTTATTATGTAAATTCAAAGAGCACTCAACCAACTCTACACCAGAACTCTACACCAAAGAATTTTTTTTGGATAAATTGGGAGTTTCAACTGTAAATTTCTTAATATAAGATGCTGCCTTTTCACCAAGTCAAATGATTTTTTCTAAGGAGAGCATTTTCACTTAAATACTCCTAGATGAAAAGGGCAGCCCTTTTTCTAAAGAAATTTACATTTGGTAAACGGAGCAACGGAAGAAACGCTTCAGTGTGAATGGCTCCTTAGATGATAAGAACTACAATGGACTAGCACAATATCTAAGATCATTTAAAATGGGCTTTAACCATACGAACGTTACAGTCTTTAATAATAGCCTTTGACTGATTATACCTATTTTACTCATTATCCATAATGCTGAATTTATTGTTCATTTTTTATTCAGAAGGCTAATTTATATGATCACTAATATTCGTCCAATAAAATTTTAGACATACCGACATAAAAATCATGCACGCTAGAAAAATCGAATGTATAAAAACAATTTTAATTTATATAACTATAAAAATTGAACAAATAACTCCAGAGTATAATTCTCAAAATTTTTCCTTCGACTTTTATTTTCACATGTTCAAGAATAATTTCCAAAAGTCGTAACTACTTCAAATAAGTGCAGAGAAAAATTGTCTACAAATATTTAAAAATGGTTAAAATTTGTATGCATGAGCAATGATTGGTAGAAATCGAACGTGGTAGAATCATTCGTGGATGTTATTTCCCTTTTAGAAAAAAATCTTAAACTTAAGTTTCATGTTTTATGGTTACAATTTTTGCATGAAATACACGGAGCATTTTTTTTGTGCCAATACATAAGAATCAGGCAGAATGCAAATTAGGATTTAGAAATTTTGAATACTAAAAAAGTTTGCATTTAGAGAGAAGTAGGCTTAGGCCGCTACGGTAACAGCCCTCTCCTTCCGATGGTAATAGGATTTTGGATTTGTTTTTTTTGTTATTATTTGAAATAATGATTTTGTAGATTAATTGTTCCAGGGGATGTGAACTTTAGTTGTATTCACCGACTTGACAACTATGAAATTGAGAAATGGTTCCTTTTCATATTCAAAAACTTGGCATAAAAACAAAAGCAGAGAAAAAAAGAGCAATTCTTACTTGCATGGATTTCATTAATGTAAAAATCTGAGGGTGTAGCTTGGTATTGCTCTGAACAAGTTTCTGTTTTTTTGCTTGATTTGCAAATTTCATGTAGAAATTTATATTAAAAATTTCTTTAAAATTTAAAGTGAAGCACAAATATTTTACAAAAATTAAAAGAAATTATTTTTATTACTGAAAAATTTCATGTTTATATTAAAATTGTTGTTGTTGCCTATATTTCCAAAGTTAAAAATCAGAAAAATTTGCAATAAATGAATTTTTAAAAATCTACTAACAGAAAGTTTAATCAGCAGGTGCTCTTCTTGTTTGTTAAATTTTATTCATAAAATGTTCATAAATGATCATAAAACTCTCAAATCGAACTTTAATTACACATAAAATGGCATAAATCGTTCAGATAAATGCAAATATCTGTCCAATTGGAGAAGGAAAGGGTTCAGTTATTATATAGCCCCCTTAAACAAAGCGGAAATGTTCATATTCCAGAATTTTTTTTGGAGTATATTGCAAAAAATCAAGTCAAAAGAAAAGATTTTTTTTGTTTTTTTTTATTTTTGACCAACATGACGTCCTTCGTGATTACAAACTGGCGATGTGGGGCCTAGGCAATTGATCAGAAAAATCAAATTTCTGTTTGTTTTTTTGTGTTCTTCTTTTCTTAGTTTTTGTGATATTTTGACCTTTAATAATACTAAAATAAGAAAATAATAAAAAAATTTAAAATTGTCAACCTAAGATTTAGTATATTTTGTGTGTATTTAAATGTTAAAAGAAAATAATAAGAAGAAAATTTCCTGATGATCCTGCTATGATTGATGCTAAAGCAAAGTAAACTGGGCTTTTTGATTATTTGGCAAGGAACCCTTTTATAGAGACAATTCTGATGTCTGTTTTTTTTTTTTTTTTTGTTCTTATACCAGGATATCTGCATTTAGTGTATAATCAGTTTTTATTTATTAAAATTGATTATTTTGTATCTACATGAAACGGGAAACAGGTGGCCTTGATTTAAAGTTAATGGTTATAAATTTTTTTTATTTGAGAAAAAAAATTCTTTTCTAGGTTGAAAAAAATTTAAATTGCAACTTTTAATTTATAAAAAAACTGCATTTAATGATCCAATCTTTATGCATTTAGCTAAAGCTAGAAATGGCTTGGAGAGGAGATTTGGATTTAAAAAACTCTCTAAATTGTAAATAATATTATGCTTTAATTTTTTTTTATATTATTTTTAGATTGAAATGTAAACTTCATAAATAGCATTTTAATTAGCTCATTAGAATGAAAAAGTGCAAAAATTTAAATTAACGATTTTTATTAAATAAGATTTCCAGATGCAAAATCAATCTCGTGCTCAAGCTCGTGTTTTAGAGCTTAGAATAAAAGTCTCTATGAAATCCTTTTAGAAATATTTTGCTTTCTTTCCTATTTGTTAAGATTTTATACTAAAAATACAAAACTAATTTTTTGTGTTCATGTTTAAAAATAAAATAAAAATTGTTCATTTCAATTGATTGCAACTTACAACCTAATAGCCAAAAAATAAGAAAGAGAAAAGGGAATAAATGTAGATTTTTCTGGATCTTTATTTTGATTACATGAGGTTTGTTTTACAGATGAACAAAGGAATTTCTTCTTTCACACTAAACCCTGGAAAAAAGTGGGCTTTAGGTTGATTATGGCAAGGAAATAGATGGTTAGAGCTGATAATTTATCTTAGCTTTTTATGGTGGTGGGCATGCGATAGATGTTCAGATCGCACAATCATATATTTTTACACTAAAACATTTAAGGACTCAATTGCTATTCAAATGAGTAGCTGAATCTGAAATCTTATTGACTCTTTAGTATTCACGGCTTCTAGGAAGCAGATTTTCAGTATGAGGAGCTGAAAATTCCTTTCCAAAAAGAAGACCAATAAAAAATTTTAATTGCTTAGATATTATAATTATCCTGAAAAATCTTTTCATTCATGTTGTTTGTATAATTTTACTAGTTAACACACCCTGCCGGTCAGGTAAAAATACTTGTTTAAAAATTGTTATAAAAATATAATGTCAAATAAAATAACCTGTTTCTAGCATTTATGTAAAAGGCTATTCGAGTAATATTATTCGTTTAAAACAAAAACAAAAATGAGAAGGATCAATAGCGGCTACTGTGGGATTAAATATATTGAAACAAGAAATCGTGGTGAAATTTAGTCAACCCTGTTTCAATTAATATAGTTCTAATATTTTTATTTTCGTGCAAAAGTTCTTATAGTAAACATCATTGCCTTAAAAATTAAATACAAAAAATAAAAACAGGACCTTAAGCTCATTACCTAAAAAAAAAATAAATTAAAATTATATACATAACTCCATACAAAATATCAAGATAAATTTCGCTTAAATCAATTCAACCAATTTGAAATTTATATCAATGCCAGCATAAATGATATAAATGAGTCTTAATTACTATAAAGGACCAATTAACAAAATATATTTTTGCTAGCAAATCGTTTTATTTAAATTCATATTACACACGCTACAAATTGACCGTCAATCAAGTCAATATACTATCAAGTCATAAATATGGTGTTAAAATATTTGTTATCTACGTCAAACTATAAAGGAAACCAAAAACTATAATCTTAAAAAATATAAAATTAAAAACACAAAAAAAAAACAACAACAAGAAATCAAAATACAACTAAACATTACCAAATTCATCAATTTGGTTCTTATGTTCATATTCATAAGATGAGAACTAATTGAAAAAAAAAGAAACTTAAAACAACAACAAATAAAAAAACCAACTATAGCTCTAGCTTCATAGGAAAAATGGTGAAAATAATCTTCAATAATTCCAAGAACTAGCAACTAAGGTGGCTCAATCAATCTCTTAAAAAACTCTTTTATGAATTTTCTTAAAAGTTTAACTTGAAAGACGAAACTGTCGAAACGGTCATAGCACTTTTTGAACATCTTAATAAGCGGCTTGTTTTCTGTGTATTTTAATAAAATAATCTGAGGCCAAAAAGAATGTTAGAATATGTCATTCAAGCCCATAATGTATCTTAAAAGTACCTCGTGGCGTTATAGGAAAAAAAAAAACAAGAAAGATTTACACGACAAATTAAGGGATCGGCTATTTGATATTTATTTATTTATTTAGTTTTAGTTTTTTATTTATCGTTTTTTGGCTGTTGTCATAGATTATGTCAAAAATATGTCAAAATTTGTCAATAACAAAAAAACGAAACATGTGTATTTTTTTTATACTTATTTTTCCATAGTTAAAGATATGATAGTAGAATATTAATAGGTAGCGTGTTGTACTTGGGCAGATTTTTTAAAAGATGGGATGATATTGATTTTTCATTAATTTTGCTTATTAAACTTTTGAACACGGGGATTTTGAATTTCTAGCAAAAATCAATTGGGTTTAAGTACATGAAATATTTTTTGATTTTGACGGAACTACGTTCTTATCAAACAGTTGCGCCATCTTAAATAAAATAAAACAAAAAATCTTAAGTTATTGTAACGGAAGTCATATCGCATGGAAAAATAATTTTATAAAATTCATTTTACAATTAAATGTCATTCTTAGTATCGTAATAACTTAGAAGTCGAGCATTATTTGACATTATTTTTCTTTAGGGGTTATTTGGGTGCTTGGTGTTATTTCATCTTGATAACCTTGTGATAGATCACAAAAATTAGTAAATTTAATTGGGAGCTTTGGTCGATATTGCTCCAAATTATTTAAACTTATTTCGTACCTTGCAATTCTGTTTGCTAGGGAAAAAGTTGAATTCTGAAAAGGTTGTAAAATTATAACTTTCAATTTTTTTTTACATAAAAACCAGAGTCTTTTGGATTGAACTGGCAAAGCTAATTTGTTTCATAAATAAAAACTACAACTACGGTTGGAAATTAAGAAGATAATTATCTTGTATTTTTTCAGGATCTTTTTGCAATTTATTACATTTATCCATACAATTTATAATTGTTGAATTTATAAAATCAATAATTTCTAAACAAAAATTGACAATTTTTATATACTAAAAATACGACAAATGGTAAATATTTTCTTCTATTCTCTCGAGAAAAACCAACTTTCGAACTTCGAACTAGGTTAATTTCAACGATATTGTTTTTTTATGTTCCATATTTAACAAAGTAAAGAAATGAAATTTTTAGATATGTAGTATATCAGTTTCAAATAAAATCAATTTTAAGGTAAAAACTTCTCCTTTCCTTATTCATTTTAAAACTGGTGCAGTTATTTCCTTGGAGTTATTTCTAATGAAATCATTATAATGGTCCATTATTTCTGTTAATAACAAAAGTCTTAAAAGCCATTTTTTATCACAAATCTCTAGCCTCGTCTTAACCAGTGATTTCAGAATGTAACAATAAATATCCATATTTCAATTCAATTTCATCCAAAAAGAAACTTTAAAACATCTGGATATTAGTCTTGATCAAGTTATTATCATGTTTAGGATAAGAAAAACTTTTTCTATTACATCTTTAAGTTTTCGCGTGGACGCAAAGATGTGTCATATATAAATGTGGTTGTTTATAAAAACAAAAAAATGCAATTAACTAACCTTAGTATCTTCTAATTATATTCAAATGTAGTTACTATGCTACGTTACGAGTATAATTCATGTCTGTCTCATATATTTAATTGAAAGATAAAAAATAAGCTTATCAGAATTATGCTATTAAAAATTAAATTGAAAAATTAATTAAACTATAAACATTACTAACAACTTATTTTTAAATGAATACCTATCTAATTCACTGAAAACACAATAATTATAATAATTGCCAATCAATATGCATCAAATTACTCCTTGATATCATATTAATAATTGACATATGATGAACAATATTAATAATCATTATAAATATTTTAACTACATGTCTTACTTAAGACACCTTAACTGATTTCTAGAAAGTTATTTTCTTAGGAAATCAAGGCGTCATTTAGCCTTGATATAAAATTTCTATAGCACATGCCATACATACATATATAGATATTTTTTTTTATTATAAAAGTCTCTTTATTTATAATTAGATATTCCAGAATCGAATCATATTGGCGTCTAAATAATAGTATCATGGATTATTGCGAATTGTCATCTGTCAGTCAATTTGTTATCCTGGCGCTAGGGTTCCGTATCAATATAAAATTTCTTTTAAGTTATATAAAAGGTAAAAAATACATTATTTATCATTTTTAATGAATAATTCCCATTAAAATTATGGTAAATACATGTAATTGCGGTCATTTAAATATTTTGCATCATTTTCCATTTGTGGTTCTGTTTAAACATTGTCTAGATATTAAAAGTGTGGTGTGTGTAGTATATTTCTAATTATGTATACCACATATAATTATGCTATAAAGTCTAGAATTGCTTCTATTATAGCTTAATATGATGTTGTTAAGTTATTGTTGTTGTTGGGAAATTTTCTTGTTGTACTGATCAATCAACATTTACCAAGTCTAACCTGATTGCTACTCTCATTTAAATTGCTCTACTGTTTTGTTTATCTAATTAAGACAAAATTCATTGGAATAGATGAATATCATTTTGATTGAAAGAAGTATAATGTGAATATAAAATAAAATTTTTAATATATTAAATTTATAACAATGTTATTTGTGATCTAATTAGAAATAATATAAAAATTTCTTGATCAAAGTTCTTTAAATAAAAATTATTTTTTATAAGACTAAGCAATTAAGCAAAAATTCTATGTATGTTTTTAAAAATATTTGAAATATCTTAGATAACTGATCAAGATAAATTGCCTAGTATAAAATTACCTTTATTGGAAGCTTAGAATCCAACATACAATAAGCTGTAGTCGTTTTGTAGAAGATTCAAAAGTTGAATTCAATTTGTATAGAGATAAATTTAACGGGCGGAAAGATAAATTCAAATTGCAGAAAAAGAACATAATTTGAATAATGTAGAATTAAATTTACAAAAGCTGAACTTCATTGCTCAAAGGGTTCTTTTAGTTTGCAAAGGGATGAATTAAGCTCCTAAAAATGTGATTGTAGTTTCTTTTTAAAGAAAAGATGAATTCAATTCGAATAAATCGAACTTCATTTCCCAAAACATACTTTTCGATCTCCAAAAGTATGAATAAAACTCCCAAAAATATAAATGTAGTTTTTATTTTTATACAGATAAAATAAACTCTCTTTAAGCGAATTCAAATTGTAGAGTGTTGAATTTTCTAATGGCTGAATTAATCTGTCAAAAGTTGAATTCCACTTGGGGAAATTTGAATTTAACGTACAAAAAGTTAAATTAAATCCAATTTACATAAATAACGAATCCTAGAATCATACTTTATTTTGTAATTTTATCTATTAACTATAAATTATATCCAGATATTTTTAAACTAAGGATTCAACTGTATGCGACAGATATAATTTTTTAAACAGAGAAACTTTAATAATTTTAGTAAACATTATTTATTTGGAGGTTCTTATTATTCAACTTTTTCTACTTTTCTTCCATTAAATAACTGTAATAGATATGTTTGTTGCGTTTTTACTTTAATAAAAAAATAACCTTTTTTTCTTTATTTATTTCAAACAATCAAATTAAGTTGTATTGTTTTCAATTACCTGAAAGTTTTATAATAACTTATTAAGACATGAAATTGACCAAAATACTTAATAGAATCCTACAAAAAAAATATTAAAGTCTTAAGTTTACATGTAAACACAATTCGATTTCCTTTTGTTATATATATATGTATATATATAAATTGAATTCCTGTATATATTATATCAAAGTGAGCTATTGCATGTTTATAGCACGCGATTTTCAGTTAAGGATTAGTAAAAATATGGAAGTGGAAATAACATGTTAGAAAACAAAAACGAAAAATAAAAATGGTTTTCTTGAAATTAGTTAAGGCTTAAGACAATACTACAAAAAATAATAGATCGATAGACTTCAAAGTCATCATATGTGGGTTCTATATAATCTGAAAAATTTAAGCAATTTGTAATGAAATTGTATCCAATGGAATTTAAAAGCCTAAAAAGTCAACTTATTACTAAAGATTTGCAATTTGTTTAGATTTTAAGCTCATATCATTAGCGAGTTTTATTTTATTAACAAATCAAACGAAAAAATAAACAACAGCAAAATATTTAAAAAAAAAAGCAAGAAAAGAAACTTTTAAAATTAAATCAACCGCCTAAAGAAATTAAAATATTTTGAAATTATTAATTTTTTTTTCATTAGTGAAATTCCTAGTTTTAAAGCCAAGCCCAGATTTATACACAAGGTAAGCCTATTAACACAAAATGGAGCTACTTTTTGTTTGTTTGTTGTTCATTTATTTAAAATTATTACAACAATAACAAAAACTTAATGTATAGGCTTGGATTTATTAAAGATATAAATGTAATTTATCAAATTTTGTTAGTTAAATTTGACATATTTATCTAAATTCTACTACCAGCGCAGTTCCTTAATATATTAAAGGTGAATGTAATAAAAAATTTGAGGTCTTTTTTGATTTAATTTCAATGTAAAATATTTGATTAATTTTTTTTTTAAATAAAAGAGTCTAAATAAAGAAATTTTAGCCCCAGCTGCACTTAACGTCATAAATTAAATTATTGTGTTAAGTTTCATTTTTTTGAATTATACCCAGCCTCCAGTTATATAAGCTTATTCGAACTCAGTCCAAGTCAGACTTATGCTAGGCGCTAGTCTATTTGATTTTACAAAAGCTACTACAAATTGCTACAAATAAACCAACGAATTCATGTAATAGTGATATACTTGGAGGAAGTCCAATATGATAATTTGGACTTCATTTTAATTGTTTTAATTTAATTATCAAAAGCGAACTCCAAAGTGTCAGTCATAATGTTATTACTGAAAATATTTTCTAGCCTATCTAGCTCAATTATTAGAAATGGACGAAATTTTAGGACCAGCAAGTAACGTGGATAGCTTTTCTTTGTAGTTTAGGTGGGGGGCGAGGGGGGGGGGTGTATTTGCACCTTTGTTCATACCCTCATCCACGCTATAAGGTTAAGCAGGCTTCCAATTAAGTTTATCTGATTGCAAAAAATATAGAAACTGCGGTTGGTGCTGCAGCAGCACTTAACTTGAATTGTAATATCTCACGATTACTCCCAACCGATTTGGCAGATAATAATAACACACTTGAGTAAATAAGAAATTTGATCCTATACAAGTGATGTGTTTTTTGCAAAAAATTTCCAACTTTGATATATCCTGAAGGCCCCAAAATTTAACTGCCAGGCGCTATACAAGAAATCGGATTATATAAAACTACAGTTTTGCTGCCATGATAGATGACAGCTTCTTTTCTGCCTTTCACTTAGAGAGAATTTTCACTGCTGGTAAGGTTTTAAGTGAACCAAATTTTAATTTATTTCTTTATTATTAATCTTAAGTGCAAAAAAGTTTTGACTAGGTATATAAAACAACCAGAAAGATTACTTCGTAAAGACAATCAAAAATTAAGATATCAACAGTGCTGAAAGAATTCCGTCCTCTGTTCTACGAGCACAAAAGGAAAAACTGTAGACCAACCATGATTTCAAACTATAGCCTGAAAATGTATCTTAAAAATCTCTGTGGCAACGGTCAATATCAGAAACACTGTTGCCAAAATGTGTATAAGCTAACTACCGTGTCGAGAGAGTTTATTTCTTTGAATTTAAGTCTAATCATTATAATCTTCTTTCATCGAATAATTGGCAAAAAAGAGGCTGAGGTTGAAAGAGGTTGAAAGTATACATATTAACAGCTGAGCCAAGAACTTTATTACTACGACACAGCTTCAATTAGTTTGATTAGTCCCATTGAAAAGATTTCCTTAATACAGAATAAACTATTTCCAAAAAGCAAATAGCCTGGCTTATAATTTCTTAAAATTTTTAATTTATTGATAACGTATTACAAAAAATTTAAATAAATATCTCATACAAGATAAGAGTAAGACAAGAACTGATACAAATGTGTAAATTTTGTTAAGAGTTTGAAGATTCAATAAGGTTGGTGTTAAGACGATGAAAGCACCTCGTTCTCAATCAATTGCCACTGAGGAAGATAGCATGTAAGCTTGAAGAAGATTTTCTATAAGATTTTCTTTAGATTGTGTTTTAAAGCCAGACTTGTTCGTTCTAGCAATATTATAAAACCGCTTGCCCAATTCTAGTTCTATACTTTATTTATCATGGCAAAAACAATCTTGATAATCCTTTACAAATTCAAATAAACAAAAATCTACTAATAAAAAAAATATTGAGCACATCCAAAATTATATGCAAAAACAAAAATAAATAAATTTGATGCAAAATTCAAGATTGTTAAAAAACAAATTTTCAATTTGTTGAAAAGATCAATAATATATATCAATATATAAAATTTTGTTGCGGCTTTTGTTGTTGTTGTTATTTCTTTGTTTTCATTTACAAACAATACGCAAAGAAGTGTCCAATGAACCATTAAGAAAAAAATTCCCCAAAAAACAAAGTGAAATAAAAGTAAAAGTTGTAATATAAAAGGAATAATAATTATAGCAACAACAACAACAACAACAACACCAATAACAACAACAATGAATTGAAAGACTAGTTGAAATGCAATGATCCTCTCAATGCATATCATAAATTCGGTACTCGTGCACCGAAAATAAATGAACACACGCTATCAAGATAACGTAACGATCATCGTCTTTTGTTAAAGACATTTGTTGAAAGATCACTGGATCAACTTGGGTGGTCCTTTTTAGTTTAGACTGATCTAGAGCGCCGGGATTATATACTATGTATATATAGATATATTTCTGCTGTTTTACTTAATAATATATCGTTTGCCTCTGGCCAAATCTTGGACACTGTTGATTGCCGTAAATAAAAATTCATGTACTTTGCTAAATGTCAGCATTTTTTTTTTGTGTTTTTTTGCTTCTTTTTATTGTAAAGATTTTTTATGTTAAGACTATTAAATTCTGATAATGATGATGATTTGTATAATCAGATTGGGGTCTAATTTCTGAGGATCAAAAAATATAGTGAAAAATAAAAAATCACTTTTTTCAAAATATTTAATTTAGGATACTCTAAATTTTTACTTTTTTTCATTTTTTTTAGATTTATTTTAATTGTTGTAGGATTAATTAAATTTAATTTTTTTTAAGTTTTTCTTCTTTGATTCGAGTTTATATTATTAAGAAAATTTATGATCGTTGGATAGTAAAGTCACCGGCAAAGGTTAATTAATATATTAGAAGAAGAAAAGATGAAAACATTTATTTTAATTAAGAGTTTTGTGGTTTTTTCTCTTGATATTTTGTTTTTTTTCTGATAAAAACATAGTTTCAGTGTCGGAACAAGTTCCTATTGGAAATAAAAATAAATTATGTTTATAAATACATGTATGTATATTGATAATAATCTAAACAGTAGTAGTTTTTTTTTGCGGTCTCTGATTGTGAGTCTAATTAAATCAAAATGCTACTGTATTTGCCATCTTTGATCTTTAAGTGGTTTGGGTCTAAAAACTAGTTAATATAATTTGAAATAAAAAATATTTTACTTAAAAATTTAATGATTGGGCATCATTAAATCTTAAAAAGTAAAAAACAAACTAATCAAAATTTAAATTACTGACATTATATGTACTTACATATGTAGTAGTATATGATTTAATTAATAAATCTTTAGAATTAAATCTCTATGAAATATCAGAAAATATAATTGAAGTAATAAAAAAGGAGAAATAAGCAAACCGAAATAAAAAAGTCAAACAAATCGAGTATCCCATCATCACCAATTATAGCAATAATAAAACAAACAAAATAAACAGAAGCGGACTTATAGCAAGATCGGTGGTCCATATATATGATGGGTTAATCAACGTCCTCAGACAATTTAACTTGGACAAAAGAAAGGTTCTTAAATTACGTTAATTAAATACATCACTAAATACCACCTGCCCCTTATTGGTTTATTAGAGAATAGTGCTGCAAGGTGTTTTTGTTTTAATTTCTCTAACCCTATACTTACTAATATTACAAAATGTTTCCTTAGAGAGAGAGAGAGAAAGAGATTCATCATTTTTATTTTACAGTTATTTATAGTGTGTTCAGCTGTAATATTATATTTTTGTTTTGTTTAGTTCTAATAATGTGGACAGCTATTTAATAAAATTCTTTTGAGAGACTGTAGATATATATATATATATAGTTGGCGGGATCTAAAGTAACAGAACCAAATAGATATTGGAAAAGTTGGCGGGATAAGAAGTTGGATATATGCCTAATATGTAATCACACATATGACTATGAGTATTTCCATGAAATCATGATTAGTGTGTGTTGTGTTATTTTTGATTCGGGAAGAGCCTTCTAGAAGTTGGAAAAATAAAAACAACAAAATATAAAACACAAAAAGCTAACAAACATAAACTAAACCGAATTGTTAATGAGTTAATTAGTGGAAAACGTTGAGGTTGGTCTGACACTGTACGCGTTTATATACTTGACGGTGTTTTTCTTTGTAGCCAAATACAAAATAATACTTTGATGTTTTTGCCTTTTTGGTCTTTTTTCTTCATGATATTTTTGTTTAGAATTTTCTATAATTTATCATCCTTGAAATTCAAATAGATTGAAATATATGAATTTAATTAACCATTATTGTTGTGTTTTTTTTTTATTTTTTTTTTTTCAAAGATATATTTTGAAGGCTTTCTAATTAATTATATTAAATGTGCAAAAATTTATTTTTAATTAAAGATAAAAAATTAAAATTAAATATGACATATTTGGATTTCTATTTAATTCTTGCTTGATGTCTAAACGTGATTTTTAGATTTATTGAAATGATGTAATCTCATTTTGCTAGTTATTTATTTGTTAACTTTTTATTACTATTAACAATTTAGTGAAGAAAGGATGCGAAGGTTGTTGTATAGATTTTCATACTAAAATAAATATATTTGCAGAAATATTTGTGATTTTCTTTAAAAAAAATACATTTACTTTGTTTTTGTTGTAGTACGCTGGGCAATTCAACTAATAACTTCGTTTATCATCATTAGAAAAGATAATTTACAGTTCTAAATCAAGAAGAAAGATTATTTTTGGCTACTAACATTAGAGGTAATTTCCTTCTCTTTAAAGTGAATTTGAGCTGGTATAAAAAAAATAAGTTTCATCAAATACATCACCAGAAACATTAAAGAATATCTTAGACGGCTTACTTGGGAATGATAGAGTCCTAAAGGTTAAAAAAAAGCATGTCTCTAAGAATTATTTTTGGCAATACAGATAGCTCTAGTTTATTGAATTAATTTCTATATGATAACACAACATTTGAACCATATTTTACCAAATTTTCATTTTAAAATAATAATAAGAAAGCGAGTGAATGCCTGGAAGTTCCTTGAAAAAATATTGTTTCGCCGTGCGGATCACTACTAGTAACGGAGTTATTTGAAGCAAAATAATCAAATCTTATTTAATAAAGGAGATGTTTTTGAGGTAATGATAAGAGCATTTTTTCTTTAAGATTTTTCAATTTTTGGAAGCCTTTGGAAGCCAAAATTTCATCACCTAAAAAATAGATTTATTTTTTATTGTAATATTAATAATTATTAAAAAGAAAAAAAAAAAACTGCTAAAATATGTGAAGAAATAGTGTGCAAAATTTTAAAACGATCAGACTAGTAGATTTTTTGTTATCGTGTGTATCGACTTCGAAAATTACAAATTTCAGGAAACGCTTTAAAGTTTTCTTTACTAAAAAATTATAAGTAAAACTCAATAGTTCTTTTATACTCATACAAAGTCGTCGATGCTAGATCGATGCATACAGCAAAGATCTTTCATATAGGATACCTAGAGCATCACTTTCTTCCTGTCTACACTAAACTTTTTCTTCTTTACTGACATGCGCCGCTCACACCTCCGCTCTACTAATTTGCAACTCGTCAGTTTGTCGCTCAAAAAACACACAAACGTTCACATTAAGGAATAAAAACAGAGTTAATGGAAGTATACACAATGCTATCTGAAACGATGCTTTTATAAAAAAATGAAAAAATTAATTTTTCAAGTAGGTATAGAAGACCCACTCAGGAGCATTGGACACTTAAATACTCATAACTTTGGAAATTTTACTCCGATCAACTTGAAATTTCGACACAATATTTTTATGATGTTGTACAGTAAATTAAAAGAAATTAATATTGAACCATCCCCTCAAATGAATTATCGACATATTAAAAACTTATGAAGCCGATAAGAATGTAATACTTATAACAGTAGCTTAGATAGGGATGATAGACGGATTAATCCCTTACCTTGCCTAAAAATTTTTCAGTGGCCATCAAAGAGCTAGTGACTTATATTTGTCATCATACATTGGAGTGTTAATTGATGATAAATCCCATACCAATGGAAAAACTTTTTTAGCTGCTTTAAGTCACGTAAATGTATTTAAACGCTGAAGGTCACTTTTAGTTGCTTCTATAAGGACTAAGACCTCAAGATTACTAATGGTCTTTTGTTTTTTCTTTTTTTTCCCTATTCTTTCAACAAATAAAATTTTATTTGTCTATATTACCAGTGTCCATGCAAAATTCCATATAACATTCCAAAGGTTTAAATTTTAAATAAAATCAAAGCAAAAAATATAAATTTAATAGATCTTCAAATTCTTAAATTTAAAATTATTAGCATTAACTTAAATTACTACTTTCTATATATAGAAATATATATATATATGTATATAGTCTGCAATTTAACCTCATTTTGTGTTGGTCATCTAACTGTAAGCCCTCAGGGTGTCTACAAAAGGATCAAATCTCATATAAACATAACTAACAGATTTTGCTGCTGTATCTTTTTAGTTCAAAACAGAAAATATATAAAGAAAAGAAAAACTATCAGACCTTTTTTGTATTCTCCTGATGACTTTGTTTTGCTTCTCTGTAATTAAATTAATTTTTTTTTGTTTTGTATCTAACTAAATTTGCTTGACTGGCTTGACTGATTGTAAGGAATTTTATTTTTGGTTTATATTAAATAGTATAAAAAATTGTTTTGCATCGATGTTAGGCAAGTTTATGGTTAGACATTTGAAATATTGCATAATCTGATGACATAGAAGAACTAGTTACCATTTTTGCAACAAAGTTATCGGTTTGTATTTATCTGTAAGTAATCGAAGTAATTAACTAGTCAGACAGAAGATCATGTAATTAATTTAGTTTTATTATTTTTATTTGTCTGATAAGATATTTAATGATATTACCAGATAACAAGTTACAACTATAAAGAGTACAAAATGAAATTCTTGTTTTATACTTATGTCCGGCTTTCTTTTACTGGTTAATCCATTTAATTTGATATATGATTTACGCTTTTTACCGTATGTAGATTTTATAATAATTGTTGAATACAGTGGTGAGTATTGTATGTTTCAGTGTCATGGTCTGTTAATAGATGTCATATGAAACTTGAATTGAATAAAAACAAAATATCTTTGAATGTGATAGAAAGTCATGTAATCGAAGACAGCTATTAGAGTCATGCCTTGTCGAGCAATTGGTTGAAATGTTTGGTTTTGTACAAAAAATTATATTTTTAGCATATTTATCGTTAATTATTTTGTTGTGAAAACAACAAGGAATTTAAGGAAGTTGCACTGCATCTAAAGCAGATCTGTTGTTCTCTTTAGCATACCTGCAGAAAAAATTGACTGAATTGCGGTCAGTTTCTATATACGTTTTTCTATTTGTTCCAATCGGTCTTCTTGTTCTAAGTCCTGATGAAAAGAATATCACAATAATGTCAATTTGATTCTTCAAACCAGCAACTAAAAGTCATGGACTAAAATCGGTCTTATGTAGTTTGATATAGACAAGAGTACAAATCCAAAGTTCTAGGACTTTGCTAATATTTCTTGTTATACCAAAAAAATAATCACTTCTTAGCCTTGATGAAGTTATACTTCTAATTCTTAATAATACTTCATTAAATTTTATCTTCTTTGCTATTTATTTTGCAGTTCTTGTTTCATGTGAAGGATATTCGCAAAATCATATGTGTATAAATGTTATGCTAAGCAAAATATATTTAGCCTGGCTTTTTTTAACCCCGTAACTGCCGAGAAAAACTATGAGATTCACTTGCCAGTGCCATCGTTTTGCAGGTAAGCGCGTGTAGTTATGTGGTGTGTTCAAGTAAAAGAACGAGGCACGCTTTGCAATCTAAAAATTGATTATTTTCACAAAAAAAGAAAGAAAAAATAAAACGAAAATACAAAATTTAAAGTACTTCCGAAAGGCGTATATATACGCTCGTGGCAGTTAAAGGGTTAATATAATGTTAAGACCGAATTCTATCTATCGCAATTTCTTTTTTTTGGTTTCAGTTCTCTTCATTTTTATTTTTGTCACAAATAAAATAGCTTAGAGCCTATTATAAGGCTGACAATATTTCCCAACTGCCAAAAAGAATTGATGTTAATGTATGGAGAATTTGCATGATATTTTTTTTGGACTAAAAACGTTTAATTGAATAAAATTATAATAATAAATGATGAAGTAGCAGACTAAGTACAATTTGGGAAACTGAACATTTGTTTTTTGTGCATAAAGAAAAAGAAAAACAGTTGAAGTCAACAAGTCCATTTCCAAATCGGCCACTCAATAAACTCAAAGAACCCGTTGAATATAAATAAATTCATAATAAATAAATTGTGTTTATGAGCGAATAACTACACAAAAAAAAGCACAAGGCTTAGTAGTGGGAGAAATAGTTAAGAGACCTGGATACAATGCAAATAAAAAAATCTATTGTAATTCGCAAAGGATTTGCTAGAAAGAAAAACTTATTCAATGAGATTTTGCCAAGGCTAAAGTTTTATTAAAGTTAACCCCTGTTTCTCCGATATGGTGAAGGAAAGGATGCATTGCTTCCTCTAACTTCAGCCTGTTGAAATCAAAGACTAACTAAAAAATCACCTCCTCAACCTCTCTGTGTTCTTGCCTCATTTTTATGTAGTACATGTTGAAAAATAGGTATCTTGTGCTGAACCACGTTTACCCTATAAGATATATTCCTTCCAATTGGTTTTCTTATCCAAGATTTTTTATTTTGTACTTTAAAAATATCTTGAACTGTATTAGTCATTTACTTAGCATTATAGTCCTTAGAGGAGCTTGCCATGTATTCGTATTGCAAGCGAAGGATATATTACATTTTGTTCTTTTTCAATGTATTGTTGAAATGTCGAATTTCGACAACTGGGCGATCCAAGTGAGTATTATTCGGCAGCTTGCTGACAACCAGTAAATGTCCCTATAAATGTAGCCTTACCCATGAAAATTTAGAATATGATGAAATCATTTAGTCTTAAAAGTGAATAAATTTGACCTAAGGAATAGTATTATGTCAAATTGAGGTACAAGGCAAAATTTTGGCAATCCAGCCTTCAAGTTTAAGCTGGATACGGTAAAAATTCATAAGTGCATTCTTTTTTTTTTTCGTTTTGTTTTTGTAGTTTCCATACAGTGCACTACCACAAACTTGAACTATAATTAATTTACAACGCAATTGCAGTCGTCAAAACAATTGTTTTCAGAAAAACCAAAAAACAAAAGTTGCAATTGTAAAAGTACAAAAAACACCAAATTTTAATATTAAACAGTTACCAACGTAAATTGAGCAATAAAAAAAATCACTGAGGTAAAAAGTTTTATACCTTTGTAATAAATAAATGTCAAAAAAAGTTCCTTATAAAAAAATTATTAACATCATATTTTTTTGTATAATAAAAAATTAACAACATGACAATAAATCATTTATATTTCTTAATTTTTTTATGGATTTCTTGTTTGTTTTTTTGCTATTGCAAAAAAACCAGCTGTACGTGTAAATTATCTTAAATTGGTGTACAAAAGTGTTTATATGTATTTTTATATCATTAATTTCAAGCCCACGATTAAAGTTTTCGACAATCATAAATCTCTATGAAATTGATTCTTAAAAATGATATTAAAATAAAATTATTAATATGAGCAGATTATACCATAACAACAACAGAAATTTGAAAGAAGGAAAAAAATATTTCTCAACTAAAAGATGTCAATTCGAGTATCCATAACTCAAAGTTGCTAATCTTAAATAACACAAAGTGTCACAAAGTTAATTTCGATAGACGACTATTCTTTATACCCGTACTTGTCATTTTTGTTGGTTGTTTGATTTGTTAACTTTTTTGCATCTAGTTGAAAAATTTATCGTGTACTTTTCCATAACCATTGAACATCCTTCATAGCAAGTAGCGCATTCTTTTTTGCTTTGTAACCAGTCCAAATGAACAAAAATAAAAAATAAAAAAAAAAAACCAAACTAAAACTAAGATGCCAACTGGCTAGGCTGTAAAATTGGCCATTAACTTAGTTGATATGTTAATTAAATGAAAAATTTCCAAATGAAATCAAAATTTAAGTCGACATCAGAATGATTTACTGTAGACATTGAGCAACACGTCTTGAATGCGGTAGGTCTATACCAACAATGTTTACCAGATGAGGTGAGTGTAAAAGAAATCTCACTATGGACCTGTTGGCTATATATATGCAGCACTACTTCATATGGAAAATTTTATATTCGAGCCGCTTCAATGACTACTGGCACGATTAATGTTAAATCTACCACAAATATCATATATGGAAAAACCTATAAAACATATCTTAAGCAACTACTTCAATTCCGCATTTGGTTCTTGGTTTAGTAGTTGTACTAATTGCTTACAAGCTAAAATACTTCTTTGGTTGTGCTCTCTAGGAAATCGGGAACAACTCTTGGAGCATTTCTAACTTGATAATAATCCAATAGGAAAAAAATTATTTTTGTTTGTCATTTTTATTTTATATGTGGTAGCAATATAACAGTTGCATTTTTAAGTAAATCAACCAAAGAACATCAACCAAAAAAATAAAATAAATTTTTGTCGGCTTAAATAATTTTTCTTTTAATATTTTCAAAAATCTTCTCTGACAGATGATTTCATTAGTTTTACATATGCGCAACAGACTTAATCTAAAATTTTCTAAGTATATGTCCCCATGTCACTTGGGTGTTTTGTAAAATTTTCTGGAATTTGAAATGCTGATGAATTCGCGGAATTATATGCGATTCCCATGATTTATGACTTCTGGAAGTGCATGCATTCACATTTAGTGAAGTGAATTGTCAATGTGGGTGGCTGTTGTTGCTTGCTATTAAATTATATGACTAATAAAAAAACAAAACAAAAAAGGAACATAATAAATATTTCAATTTGTTTTTTTTTGGAAAGAAATTCCGTTAAAATATTAGTTAAGAATTTTTTGTTTATATTTTTTTGCGGTAAAAGTAAAAAACAAAAATTTTTTTACGAAATTTTAATGAATTGCTTTTTAATAACTTTTAAAATTTGGCGTAAGTTTTAGCTTTGATTTTTTTTTCAATTTTTATTTTAAAATAACAAATCTAAGAAAGAAACAAAAAAGTTTTTGTGCAAGGCAAGAAAAGAGTTAAAGGCTTCTGATGATACATATAATTTACCCACAGATTTGAACAAAGTGTGTTTGACGTGATACAAATTTTGCCAGCTCGTTCATTTTCATAATTATGGATTGAACTCCTGTAACTATGTCAGCCAGTTTCGTTTCGTTATGCTTGGATTATTAACGATATCCAAATCATCATGCTCTCTTCATTCTAGGAGACATTGTGTAATGGGCTCTTCAGCTTTCCTGTCAATTTCCAACGCCTTAGGAAGCCAGTAGATGCAAATTTAAACAATTTTTTGTCATGTGACTTATTGAATTGATACATTCAAGTGATTGGGATCGATTGATGCATTTGTTCTTGCTTGAGATTTATCCAGAGTGCAGTCAAAGATTCTAGTGAAATACTTGCCACCTTTAATCCCATTGAAAATAGTGTTTTCAATTTTTGTTGTTGCTATTTTCATTGATGATTTAATAATTAAATTTTGAATTATTTAATTTTATTTATCCGGCAGAGAGGAAACTTTTATTTAACATAATTTAACTGATACTTAATGGTAAAATTGTATTTAGCGAGGAGAGTAATCAAATTAGGAAAATTATCTTAAATTTCTTGAGAACAATTTAGAAATTTTGGTAACAAAAACAAATTGTTGCAAAATTAATGATATCATTTATATGGAACCTGCTTCCATTTTGTAAAATAATCACTGAAAATCTTCAAATTCGTAAAATTATCGTAAAGTAATCCTTGGTAATAATTTTTTATTCAGTTTAATATTTACTACAAATTGCTTTTGAAATATTTAAAATTATAATTATTTGCAGCTTAGCCTGCCATTAAGTTGTTTTTGTAAATTTACATTTAGACTGTACATCGATTTTTTTTTATTCTTAGTATTTCAAAGCTAATTTACATAAACTCTGTTAATTCCATGTGTAAACCAACTATAAAACTAAGTTCCTTGCAATAAATTTTAAGTAAAAATTAAAATAGGCTTCAGTTTTTGAATGAGCTTCACGAAAAAAGCAATTTGTTAAATATTCAAATAGTTAAGAATGTTATTACAATTTTGAATTTACCTAAAGTCCTGTTTAAGGTACTATTTACATAATTAAAATCTCAAATTACTAACTATTTTCTAATTTATTTTGTATTTTAAATTTTATTGAACTTTACTATAATAAAATTTTATTTATTTATTTTTATTTTTTGTTTGTTTTGCAGGTGAGTACATAAATGTAACCCTGAGGATAAAAGCAGTCATTTATTGCTATAAAATAAGTGGTAAACAGGTATGTTGTTCACCTTCGTTTGTCGGTCACGTCTTTTACATGAAGCCTGTACAAGGCTAATTCTATTCAAAAGAAAACAAAAACAATCAAAAAAATAGCCTTGCTTCCTGATGAGAAAAACACTATGGCTATTGGGCAAACTTTGTTATTTTTTTTTTCTTAAATCTGTTTCTAAGATTCTAACGCAGATTTAGAAATATACAACAATTGCGCCTGCCTATTGTTTGCTAATGAGCTATGGTATTGGATTTAAAGTGGCAGATCTTTGACACTTTGTAAATTGATGCCGCCGACATTTTGATTTACCGCTATTTATTTTTAGTATCCTTATTTACAATTGAAAGCAATTGTAGCTGGGTGGTATTTTTATTGCTGTTTTCTTTTTTGTATGTGAATGTAAAAACTTTAACAAAAACGATTTTTTTTTATTTTCTATGCTAATTTTATAAAATTTACTTAATTTTAAATAAATTTATTTAACTTTTTACTAAAGTAAATTAAATCCTCAGTTGTCATTTTAAATATTCTGAACAACCGATAATTAATTATTAATTTTCATGTGTAAATTAACCAAAATGTTCAGGCAAATTGAAATTAATTGAACAGTTTGACAAATGAGTGCAGTTTCTGTCTCATATATTCTGGTTTTTAGCTATCATACATAGCACTTTGGCTACCTATGATATTAAGTCAGCCAAATGTTTTCTCTTGATGTTGGAAACTTTAAGAATTTTTTCGTACACATAAACTAATACTAATACAATGAAACAAATTAATTAATTCTGAACTCTGGATTTCTTTTAAAAATTTTTATTTACTTTGGTTTTTGTACTTTAGAGGCTTGTGTTCAATTTTTTTTGTACCTACTTATGAGATGAATTATTTGCTATAAGGGAGGTTAAAAAAAATAACTTTTAAAGATTTCAATTCATTGAAACATTTTGCAAAATTATGTAAAATTTTTGTTTAAAAAAAAGCAAAAAATAAGCGGGGGGAGGTATTTTTAAAGGTTAAAAAAATACACGGATGAACGCGGACTTTTAAAACGTTTTTTCGAGAAAAACGTGTTTAATGTTCTAAGCTTTGCAAGAAGTAAAAAGATTTTAATGTCAATAACTACAAGAATTTTGAACCCATTGCTTAGAAATTTTGACACAATATTCGTTAAGTAGAAAAAAAAATGTAACTTTCAATTTTTCAAAAGTGAAACCCCCACCTCCTCCTTTTAAGTTCTCTAATGACAACTACTTATATGAGAGTGTAATCTGATTATGGAAATTTTGGAAGGAACAATAACCTTTACCAATATTTCGCCCTTAGTGCTAGTCAAGTAATTTGAAATTTGGAATTTAATTAAGAATTACTGCTTTGTTTGGATGACAAAACTGATTGAAAATATAAAGAAAAAACTTAAAAAAAGGAAATATTTTTAATCATTTCATATAAAACATGAAGTAAAAGGTTAAAAATAATTTTTATGCCCTCGAATGGGAACAGAAGGATGAACTGAGGGACATATTTGGCTCTCATGCGATATAAGTGCAATTTATGTAGTGCAGCGAGGCATTATGGTGGATAAACCTTTTTATTTTTTTTTTCATATGTTATCGTCTTTTTGTGAAAACTTATTTGAACAGTATTGGATTTTACTTACTTCAAGACTCATTCACTAATTTTTAATTATTCTAGACTTTTAAGGATTATTTAGGATTGAAAATTCTACCTAAAAAATGTAATAATTTAATTTTACCTAATTTAAATAATATTTGCAAACAGAAAATGTTAATTATGCTTTGAAATCATGAATGAACCGCAAAAATAAAAGGAATGTACTACCTAGAAATTATTTTTAAAAATATGTTACCACTACTAACAATAAAAAGGTACTCTCCCATCTAAAACATTCTGCTCTAAAAATAGCAAATTTTTTATATAATCAGAAAATTGATTATAGACAATATTCAACGCATAAACATTTCTTCACACCTCATTCCATGACTCAGCTTTTATCTTTAGTATCATTTTTTGTTGTTGTTTATCTGCCACAAAACACCGCATAAAATTTTCTTCATTCCATTTTCTATGGAATTGATTTTGGACTTATCATCTCTACCCAAAAGCACAACCACTCAGCTATAAACACGTTTTATTATGTGATCATTGCCTGAGATTACATACATTACAAATCCTATTCATCTGTTATTCTCTATATTGCCACCCTCTTCTCCCCAATCAACCCAAAGTTTAAGAAAATAAAATAGAAGTTAGGCGTAACTAAGGGATAAGACACCCTTAATAAAATTTCCATCATTCAACTGTAAGGGTGAAAAGTGGATGAAAACAACAAAAAAACAAAAAGATATACAAAAGGAATTTTCTGGATATAGAGCCAAAGACATTTCATCTAAATGAGTTTAATGTATAGAAATTGAGTGTCACACTTGGTTCTAGAAGGTATAGGGAGTGACTTGGGGCTGAATGCTATAACAATTTGTAAATTAAATAAACAGCTCAGCAAAATATTTTGTTATATATTTCCTGTTTATTCAGTAGCTTTTATAGCTAAGCAAAAGGGTGGGAGTTAATGTTTTCTGGAAGAAAGACTTTTTGGGTATCATTTGAACAATTTAAATTGAGTGGTACTTCCTGATTTTTGAATGGCTGATATTAAGAGTTTTCAGATTTATTGTTTATTAGTAAAAAAAGAGAATTTTCACGGATTTTGGAAGTAGTTGATCTTCGCTAATTAAAAAAAGAAATCTTAAATATTAGAGAAGATTCGAAAATCGATAACAATAAATTCATAAAAATCTTAAAAAAAAAGAAAATTTAAATTTCTTTTTTCTTCTTTACTTTTATAAAGTAGTCAAGTGCATCCTCTCTGCCGCTATATAGCATTTTCTCCAACCAAACGACTTTAAATTATATCATTTTTAAATGATGTTAAAAAATTGCATTATTTATGATGGAATACTATAGTTTGAATATTCCAAACTTCCTTGATTTTATCGCTCTCTAATCTTTTAGCTACTAACACAGCCTACAACTTCAAATTCCATTTAATTTTAATTTTTTAAAACCTAAATAATTAAAACTAAAATTAATTCTTCTATACCAAGCCTATAAATTAAGTTAAAAATTTTTAAATATATTCAATTAATTAATTATTTTCTTCCTCCTCGGTGCTTTCAAGAAAACCCAACAAAAAAAAAACAACAATCAAAGATAAATTAAAGCATCGAAAGACTCAAACTTCGCATAGCAAAACATCTTTGCCAGTCTCTCAACAGGTGGTTGTCTATTTGATTTTCCTTCACGTAACGCCAACTAATCATATCAAATCTCTTACAAAATTAAAATAAAAAAAAATTACAATAATAATAATAATATCTCTAAGATGATTGCAATCATCGGAACCGCTTAATCAAGTCTAATCACTCAATAAAATTAATTCAATCAGTGTGCGCGCCGATCACTTATAAACATTTTGACTTGAATTGTGATTATGGATTGCAACAGAGGCCTAACTCCCCACGCTAAAATATTTGAATTGAAACGCTTAGAAACCACACAAATTTTTTATGTGTTTGTGTGTGTTGTGTTTTGTTTTTATTAAGGTTTATTTTTATTGAATAATCAACATAAAATTGGAGAGTATCTAAAGTGACATTAATGAAAAAATTCTATCAATCAATTAAAGATACAAACAAGGATTTTATATCAAATTTAAGCAAAAGATTATTTTTGGAATAAAATTTAGACAATAATCCTCATAAACTTAAGAGCACTTAGAAAATTTAATTTTAATATTCTATCCTAAATTTGCTCATTTCATTTCATGGTGGCCTCACTTCTGTAAATATCTAATATTATAATTCTAACGGATACAAGATTTTATTTTGTTGATGACGACCTTATGACCGAAATATCAAGTTAAATATATTCATTAGAAAATTTTTATGAATATCAAATAAAAACGAAACAAGAAAAATAAAAACTGAAAAAAAAAATAAAAGAAAACGGGAAGATATAAGAAAAATACAAGATAAGAAAACAAAAACAAAAACTGAACAAGCCTAAATGCAAAAAAGGAAGTTCAAAACTTTAAATCTCCAAATATAGGCGCCATACTGGCTTAATTAAGTCATCAACCAGAAGGCAGACTAATTGGTGGTGGACCTGTATATATATATATATATATATATATATATATATATATATAAACGAACAGGACTGCTTATCCGTCTGTTAATTAAGGGGGACCAAAACTGACCATAGATCCGTACTCTGGAACTGTTCATTTTATTTGATAGCTGCTGTATAACAAAATTCTTCTTGATTGTTGCTTATTTTTATATTATTCCATATTCTATTCCTTATATTTATATACCCTGGATACCAAAAAAAAAAAAAAAACAAAACAAGAAGAAAATTATAAGGAATAAACGCAATTCATTTCGTCTTTTTGATGCAAAGTGTATATAACATTTGCACACTATACTTGTCCTTCATTCCCCTTTATTTTTCTTTTATACCGTAAACTATATCCATCATTGATCCCCATACTATATAGCTCCCATCTCTTGGGTGGTCTAATGTCAGATGTGTGGTCTTTATTAATATCTTAAGGTTGGAGTGTGCGCGCGCATCTTGACTGCGCGATTCAAGCTGATCGCCAAATAAAAAAAACTACACACTTACATTATTTTATGTTATTTTTTTTGAATACTTATTTTTTGGTTGTATACTTTTGTTATATTTGTTTCATTTTCATCTTCTTCAACTTCTTTAGTCATTTCTTGAAAGAAAAAACACAAAAAAAAACTTGAGATGGCTAAACTTTGTGTCATGAAATCAAAAAGATCCATCGGTTACACATCTTAGGAGCTCGCTCTCTCTATAGGTGCGGAAATGAACTGTTTTAAAGAAGATATGGGAACTTGATTTTTTATTTCTGTCATCTGGTGTAAGATAACGGTTTAAATAAGATTAAATGATATTTGAGTACTATTCACTGAAATTTTATGAGAATTAGAATTTTTGTTTTAGTTATTTTTAAAAACGTTGCTTGCGTTTAACATGAAATAGCTAAAAAAATTGGTTTTTAATGTAATGTATGTTAGGATACTTGAATTTCCACACACAAAAAAGTATAAAAAAAAACAATTGAAACAAGAGATAAGCAGGAAAATAAAACCTGTTTAACATTTGATTATGTAAAAAAGACGAGAATAGAAATTACATCTGCAATTAAATTACAAATTTTAATTTTAGTACTTAAATTACGTTATGTAAAAGATTGTTATTAATGTTTGTAGCTATTACTATTATTATCAAGCAGAATGGGAGGGAGCTAAGGGATTCAAGTTCAATGTTAAAAATTGAACATAGACCTCATTAATGATTTTCATTTAATAAATTGCTATTTGCCATTTATTCGCTTAACTACTTGTTATACATGAGTATGACTATTATTTGTAAGTGTGTGTCTCAAAAATATTCAAACTATACGGAGAGGTTCTCTAGAACACTGGTAGCACTTTAGTTATTGATGTTACTAACGAATCATGAGAACTGTAAGTTTTCATAGAAAAAAGGCAGTTCATAATTTAACTATTAATATTGAGTTTTTTAGATATTTTTTTACACAGGAAGTCTAATCTAACATTGCAGAAGACCAACTATGTCTTAACTAGTATATCAAGATCAAGTCATTTAAAAAAAGTAAAAAACGGAAGATCAAAGCTCATCTTCCTCTATCGACTATTAGCAGAGAAAAAAAAAATGTTGGCCTAAAGTATTATAGATTGTTACAATGATTGACTTCTTATCCTCGGCATGTCCATGGAGAAGCACAACAGTTCTACAGATTAAATATTAGATAATAGATCCCCAAATTGTTAAAAAAGAAAAACATGAACACAAAAAAATAAAAATATTATTGGGTCAATCTAATCTAGAATTACTTTATTGAACCATTTGACATTTAAGTCATTTAAAATTAAATGATTACTTGTGTATTGGCAAATGTCACTCACAATCAGTGAAGAAATTCATTTTGTTTTTCTTGATGAAAGAGCTCTATTGTTTGGCATATTTGGATTCCATAAATCCCAATGGGTTTTGTTGGTTTGACCTTTTTCGGTGCAGGCTCGTCTGGAAATTTATACTACGAATATTCACAATCATTAAATACTAGTGAAAAATTTATATATTTTAAATGATTTCTATTATCCAAATAATGAATTTTAATAATTTCCAAACTGAAACTAAACTTCTTTACTCTAAGAAAAGAAAAATCTTCAATTAATTTTAATTGATTACAGAAAATTTTACCTAAATAAACTTTACCTGATTTTACAGTAGAAGCTTAAGTATGGAAATTTTGTGTTTTACAGTTCTACCTTCATCCTTAAGGTACCTTAACCTCGTATTTGTATAAATTATGTCCCTAATTTTTACGTTTTGAAATCGGCTTAGCTTTTAACTGTGTAAATTAACTGTCGTTTTAAAGACTTATTAAGTCCTTTGAATAAATTTTATATTAACTATTTTTCATTATGTTAAAAAAAGTTGAATAAAGTATTATATTTATAATATTTTTAGGAAAAATATGCTTTTTTTTAGTCTGCAAAGCCCATGCAACCCCTTTGAGTAGAAAAAACGTGTAAACAATTTTGGGGTATGATTCAATGAACAGAAAAAAAATCTCTTAAGCTTCCCTAGTCGAAATGTTTGATGATGATTTCATATTGAATATACTGAACTGGGTATGCCCGAGTCGAAATATTTGATCCTGCTACTTTATACACAAATCAGCATTAAACTTATAAAATTTTCAGTACATTCAGTATAAAGTCTTCATCAATCATTTCGATTAGGGTTGTAAGCGATCAACCAACTTTGATTTTTTTGTACTAATTTGAAGCGCCCTGATTCCTTAATACAACTCTTCATATCCTTCTTGGATTAGACAAACTAAAATAAAGAATAACAAAAGCTGTTAACATTTCAATTCCTTTTATACTGAAGTTGAATATTGAAATCATTGAAACAAAAAAAAAAACGATAATTCCTTCCAAAGTTCAAAAAACTTTTTGATTAATTTCCAGAAATTAATAAAATTCTTCTTTATAAAATTTCTTTAAAATCTTCAATTACTGTTATACATAATTTAATTGCTTAAACAATTCAAAAAAAAATCTTATATAAATAAATTTCAATGTCCATAAATCTTAATAAATCCTAATAACATAACTAAACATTGTGAAAGGACTTTAGCAATAAATTAGAACTAGATTACAATAATTGAGCATCTAGTATCTGGAGCTGGTAGTTAATAGTTGTTAAATAAACAAGGGTATATTATATCATGCATAAAAAGATGAGGTCTCCCACACGTGTCATCAAAAATTTACCACATCCTATTTTGTTTCCCTTCATTTCTTCTTCCAGAATATTGTTTAATTTTATGGCTGTAGGGGATGAACTGTGTTAAACCAAGATAAGCTCTTTACCGGTTAAATTAGATTTTGTTCCATCAGCCCCATAGATATATGTTGGTTAAGTGAATTTTATTTAACCCCCCATCATCTAACTGTTTTGCTAGTTATATAAAAAGGAGCTGGGAAAGTAATCGAGAACATATGCTTTTGGATATTTTACTGAAAATTTATCAACCCACTTTAGATTATGTTAACAAGGCAATCATTTTCTTAGTAAGTAAATTTGATAAGATTTAAGTATGTTGATAACTGATTTAAATAATTTATGTATGTATGTATTTGAGTTTAGGATTTAAGTTTTACTTAAAGCATTTATAATTTTTTTAAAGTTTTGCTATTGAGATAATATTTTTTAAGGTATTTTTATATTTCAAAATTATTTTTATAAAATCTTTACATGATTCTGTTTTTTTTTTGTATTAGAACCAGAAAAAAAAGTTTGTAGTGAACTTTTTAATGTTAACAGCATAAGTACAGATACTGTGCATTTCTATTAACAGAATTCTATTTCATCTATCCCAGGGATTTAAATTTTTTATTTTTCTGACTAGCAGAATTGAAATTGTCAGCTGTTAATTTTTGTCCTTACCCAGAGAGAAATAGAGGAAGCCAAATTGGCTTCTAGTAAATTTCAGTTTTTGGTTTCACAATTTTCAAAGAAATTTGACATGCAAATGAATAGAAATATCAGGCATGAAATTTTGATATTCTTTTAATATGAAGGTATTAAAGAATTGCTAAAGCTGAAATAGTCAACATTTCAATTTCAAAAGCAGTCAAATTTAGTTATAATTTGTTATTTTTTGTGGAATATTAAAAAAATTAATTCATCAAAGAATTCCAGTAAATTTTTTATATATGAATATTGTGTACTTATGATAGAAAAACTTACAATTGAAGAATTCATCAATAGAGTATATAGAGAAATAGTCGTCATAGTCATATAGCCAAGATGATGCCTTTTGCAGGCAATAAAAGTCATTGATTTTTTTCATCGAGAAAGACATAACTATGACTGAAAAGTAGTTCCTTTTTGATAAATTATGGATCCTAACTTGGACCAATCTGTTTGGTTGGATAACAAATAAGAAAGCAACTCTTTCCATTTGAATTAATCGATTCCTACTAAAGTCAAATCCAAATTTGTCTATTATTATCGCAAATGATATGTTAATATGATGAATCAAAAAAGATTTTAAGTCAAAAATGTTCAATTTGACATTTTCTTTTATATTTTCAAATATATATTACACCTGATCTATAATCAACAATGTGTTAAATATGTTACCTAACTTAACTGCAAATGATTTATATTAACTAAAAAAAAAAAAAAGAAGCACAAGGCATACTTAAAAAATACAAAAATCCCACTTAGTGTTTAAAATGTAGTCATAAAATATTTAAAATTTAATCGTGAACCTCATATTACCAATTAAGATACCAAATTGGATCATAAGATCGTTTTTTTTTTTTGCTTCTTCTTCTTGTTGTTATTGTTGTTCTCATTTTATTATAACCCTGTCCTAAACATGAATACATAAAAATTATGACTTATTCAATAATTTTTACTAATAAATTAACAATAAACAATTTGCTTGGTTTATATGTATATACATAACATTTGTCTAATCAGCTAATAAAAAGAACAACAAAACAAAAGTATCCCAAAAAACCTGATCATAAATATTATTTCGTGGTTAAACTGCTATCGCTATTATATCCGTCATGGACTGTTTAAGTAGTTCCTATTTAAACTATTTAGCACCTTTAAAATTTACTTACTAAATATTTATTTTTTTCATATAATAGACGCACGGCAACAGAAATTTTACCGAAGGTAGTTACTCCTATGTTAAATATCATAATACCATCATAAGATTATAACAATACCCTGGAAATTTATATACCTTGGCGAAATATCAAAGTAGTTCAGTTTAAAAAAATATATATACATATATATATGTATATATTGTTATTATTTTTTTATATTTTTCAAATTGCTAACTAAATGGATAGTAAAATATGTAAATTGACATTGTAAGGCTATTTGAAATGTTTACTTTTTATATACAGCCGATATAATAGGTACCGAATAGGAGTCAATGATATGTGAAATGTTGGCGCAATTTGAAGGTTTCTTTTATTGTAATTTCTATTTTAAAACTTCAGTTTATGAGTGAAAATATATAAAAAAATTTTTTATTAATTATAATCTAGTTAAATATTAGGAAATACTTGTTTAAAAAACATTAAAATTTTTTTGTATAATGACTTGGACAGCACGAAAATATAATTTCGTGGTTTATATCTAGGTAGTAAATTTTATTGAAAATAATAATTTATATCTTCCGTATTGTTAAAAGGAATACAAATATTTTATTATTTGTAGATAAATCTATTCCTTAACTCAGGCAGAAATTGTTATTTAAAAGATAAAATATTTTTAACGTAAAAAAATATTTTCATACAATATTGCACAAAGTATTTTTGTATCGCTATCAAATCCATACGAAAATTGTCCTTACAATATTTACACCATACAATCACATCATTCTATGCTATATTTTATCACATTATGTGATGCTTAAGGGGCCACTAAGGTCTTCTAGAAAGCATCTATAGTAATTTAGTAATTTAGAGTTTCTTATAGTTTGTTTTTACATGCTAAATATGGAATTATTAAAGTTAGCTAAATAAAAAACTGGGCTTTAGCAATTCAAAAATTAGTAATTTTCATATGTGAAAAATTTCTTACTGTTTCTTGTTTTAATAAATGCTTTACATCATATTTACAGTCAGATTTAACTTATCTTTTAAAATTAATCACCATCATATGTTTATAAAAGGAGATAGTTTGAAAAATTAATCACAATTTTCCATCCGTACTGAGATGAGTTCTTTAGCTAAAGTGCTAAAAATATCTATGAACTTAAAAATGAAAATAGTTTAGTGATTCATTCTATAAAATAATATTATCATTTGATATTGATTAATTCTTTTAATTAGACACTATACCAATCATTTCTATATGTGGTCTTATTAATGCTTAGCGTCAGTGAAGGTGTAAAATTAGTGCTTCAGATTTAAATTTCTTTATTCTTTACTTACTAGTAAACTCAAAATTTTTAAATAGCTAGAAATCGATAAATATGAGCTATAATGTTGATTACGAAAATTAGTTATATATTCCACCAAAGCGAACGTTTAAGAACTGCACATATTTCAGAACCGCGTTTATTATTTTTAATCGGAAAATTATTTTATTTAGTTTTTGTATATATATTTGTAAACATGACAAGCGAAATTCTTTGCTATTAATTCTTTCATTGGTTAGGAATTTGTCCAAATTTAGAACTTTATAGTATAGAACTCCATCAAAAACAGATGATTTTAAAAGATTGAGCTAAAAATGTATACCTTTTATCCCAATTTCAAGAAAGGGAAGCGTTGGGATGAGTTCTCTTTAGATTGAAATTTTTTCATTTACAAGAAGAAATATATCAGGATATCTCTACCGATTCAATTTTTTGAACGCATTAATATTTTATTTTTTTTTCTTCCAAATTTCGTTATATGTTAATCCTTTCTAAGATATTAAGCTTCTATTATCTAAGATACTTAAGCTGTCTATTACTTTCTTGGCTTTTATTAAATTTGATTATTTTTTCACTTTTTCAGATTTATTTGACTTTGCTCCAAAGACTTCCTCTTATTAAATATTCCCTAAATAATTTACGCGTAACACTTTTTGCCAAGCTTATATTTCCCTGTTTTAATTTCAAGTTTTTAAGAGTTTGAAATATTTATTTATCATAATGGCATCATAACGGACACTCTGAATCGTTGCAATCTGAATTTAAATATAATATCTAAGACAATATGAATAAAATTTTCTTATAATGCTAGACTTTATAAGCAAAAGGAGAGCCTTTTTGCTCTTTATCTTTTGAAAATCAACCTAATTACTGATATCTTCTTCTTCAACCCATCAACAGAAACCGTTGAAAACTGTGTTAATTGCATCACTTATTTTCCTTTGTTTACCCTTTTTATGATTTATACAGAATTAAAAGCTGCTTTCATCCTTATTTCTTGATCTAAAATTTTTTCTTCATAAAATTGAGACTGGGACTCAATAGCCCAATAGCAATTTTTCTTTATTTAATTTTCCATCTTTGTTACAATCATTTCGTTTTTTTTATTTTTTTCAAAAAGTTTTTACCCTGAAAGCTTTTATTGTTGATTGAGTCTTCTTTACTCTTTCTCACTACTTTTCTGCTGGGTTTTCTTATTCCTTTTTACTCTTCTTTTGCTGGGCCTCTTTTTTTTTACTTTTGAGAAAAAAAATCCGGGTATAGAAGGATAACAGTTAAAATCTACAAAATAAACAACATATTTTCGTCTGACAACCTTCTTACACCAATATTTATCCAAGTTCTCAAATTTTCTGATAGTTGATTGAATTCTATTTAAATATTTAAATTTTTGCAATAAATAAATCTCAAACAAAATTTAATAAAATAAAAATTATTTATTTTTGATAATATTTTACTTAAATTATAAAAAATTTGACAAGAAATTGAAATTTTGTATAATAACAAGGCAAAAACCAGTCATAGCTAGCAAATTGTGTTAATAAATGAGTTAAACAAGTTGAAAAGTAAATTTTACATTCAAAAACACATGTTCGAGTTTGTTGAATTATTTTTTGGTTTTTTCTTTTAAAGGAAAAAAAAAACTCTAACTCTTAATAGCTCAATCAGTTAGCATTTTGGTAGGCACAAGGTAACAAAAATATGCAGCTACTGTCACCACCCTATTTATTGCCACCGGCAAAACAAAATATTATATGGCAGCCATTAAATAAAATATTATTCAACTTATACCTACAGATATTAAGATTATATATAAATAGATATTTTACTAAATTATTTAAATAATGATGAGAAAATGTAAATAATTTAACAATAAGGCAATATTATGGCTGACACGATCAATGAACATCGTTTGGTTTCCACTAATCTTATACAAAATGAATGAAACCTATTTAGAGAGTTATGCTGATTGATTTATTGATAAAATCTGTGCGTGTTGAATTAATCGAATAATTTTCGACGTGTAAACGATTTAATGGTTGCTAGTTGCTTTATTTGTATGAATCATTAGCCTAATTGTAATGTAAGAAAACGGTAATCGAAAACAGAAATCAATAAACTTTAAATATCAATGAATTTTGAAAAGGTTTTATGTGTCTCTCAAAAATTATTGATAATTTAGAGTGTCTATTTAGGTCTTCCTAATTTAAACGAAATTCATTTTTACTATGTTGAAGATGTTTAAAGACATTAATTACCAAGTAGCAAATCAGAGGATACCAAGGAACTTCATCTAAAACCTCTTACTCCTTCGATGAAAGTTTCACTTCTCCTTTTGACCAAAATTAGAGTGCTTGCTGAAAGTTGAGATTGGGAATATGCCAGATTTCTATGAATAATTTCCTTTATGGAATAATTGAAGAAACAAGATAGAAGCATTCAGAGTGAAAGCAAGTTGCTGGTAAGAGATAGTTCTAATCATCGAGAGTAATTTTATAATGGCTTGTGGTATGAATATATCCTACGCGTATTATAAAGTAGGTACGTATATGGATTGAAAAAACATACTTGGAATCCGAATGCGGACCATATGTGGGATTCAAAATCAGGAATAAAATTAGGTAAACTTAATTTTATCCTAAAATGAACTTTTAAGCTATTGTTCCAAGACCAACAGGACGCTTAGATTCTCGTCACTAAGTTGTTATTATTATTATTATGTTCAAAATCAGGTTATACATAATAAAGAGCGAGAGAGAGATATATAAAACAAATCCGTGAACGGCGACAGAAAGCTTTTCCGAATTTAATAGAGTGTGACAGATATAAAATAAAATTCTCGAAAGACGATCCCAAATTTTTTAATACAATTAAGAGATATATATATTTACACCTATAAAACAGTTGCTCATTTATTACTAAAGCAACTCGCATTGCCAAAATGCTTGTTTGGTTGTGGCCTAAACACAACAGTTTATAAACAATTTTATCTATTCTGAACTAAAATTCTTAAGTATTATCTTTTCTATAGCCATAATCGTAAACATGTTCACTTAACAAATCTTAACTCAATTAATGCTGATACAAAAGAGTAAAGAACAAAAAGTAGTCTTCAACTAGTATCAATGTTTCTACGGAAAAATAATTAAAATCTTAGAATTTTGTTTTTGTGTTCAATTAGACTGATGACTTCAGAAGAGAAAAGGATGTAAATAAATTTTATTAACAAAGACTATCGTATGCTTTTACTTTGTGTTCAGATTCCATACAAGTACAATATTAGTTTTTCTACGAGTTGCATAGAAAATAAATTGAAAAAATCATAAATTACATTTAGGAAATCCCAAGTGACATCAATCTAAGTTTTTCTTTATCTATACTAGAAACAATTCTTTTATGAAAAGAAGACTAAACTCAATTTTATCATCCTACTGTATTTTTTATTATTTACTTTTTAATCACATAACACGAACACAAAAATCAACTGATCGCAATCAAGCATAAATTTCCATTGATAAAACATTCCACGTCCAGGTTTGATTAACTCATTACGGTAATTATTCATGAGGTTGTAGAAAATCTGTGAAAATGCCCAAAGAAGTTGATAAAGACAGTCTGGACATTAACAAAAAAAATGAAAAAGTTTTAATTAAAAAACAACAAAATTGTCAGCTTTAAGATGATGAGAGCTAACATTGTAATTTTATTGTATAAGAGCGGTAAGAATTAAATCTGCACAAACAAGGAATTTAATTCACTAGAAATCTGGGGTGATTAAAGTTCTTTCTGGATAACTTAAAATTGCTCTAAAGAATTCTTGATGAAAAATAAAAAACCAAAAAAAAAAAAATTAATTTAAAATACAATTTGATTCGAATACAGTAGAAAACGATATAAATTACACTTGAGCTGGGAACATAAATAAAAAGTTATCTACAAAAAAAAGCACAAAAATTAAAAATGAAACAAGTTTAAGTCACAAAATCTTGACGGGTAGATACCAAAAAAGTCCAAATAACAGAAACAAAGCTAAAAACACTAAAAAACAAAATTTTTGTTTATTTTTTCTTCCATTTAAAAGGAAAATTGCAACATTCCAGACCTCCCAAAGCTCTTAGTAGATATCGGTATTTAGGCTCATTGTAGAAATGTGTGAGATTCTCTGAGGGGGTTCCCTTTTCTTGACCAAAATCCTAAGATATATTCATGGGTACCGTGTTTTTTTTCTCTTTTCTTTTTGTTGTTTCTGTTAACATTTATGGAGCCCAAATTTCTCATGTTTATGATTGATGGTTACAATCTAAATGAATTAAAACGGTATCCGCCTTTGGTAGAAAATTTAATAGGCGACAGCAGATGTCTTCATTTAAACCTAATCGTTTGTTTTTATGTTTCTTGTCTGTATTTAAGGTTTTTTAGGATAGTCTATTCTTTTGGAGGGGTTTAGGTTTTTTAATTCAAGATATTAACTGGACTACTGAATAGAGGAAATGAAGTTCATTTGTGATGGTAGATTAAATTTATTTTATTTGAAGGAAAATCACGTGACCATAATTTTGCATTTTATAATCAGATTTATATTTTGGATTATTAAATTAGGATGAGATATTTGTTTTTAGTTTTTTTTTAATAATACTTTTATTATAGAATTAATTGCTACCACAAAATATCATAAAAAAATGTCATTGGAACGTAATGAAATACTGGACTTGTTTTTATGATTGGATTAGGATACAAAAGAAATAGAGTAGCTATTAATTAGTGAGGATCAGAAGCTTTCTTTTGGCCCTCCTATTAAGACTAAGCAAGATGATAAGTAGTTACAAATGAAGATCCTGGAAGACCTAGGGATAACTATGTGAATAGAAGATGAGAAAGAGGAGAAGAGATATTAGAGGTTATGGTAGGAAATATAGCCTACTTTAGTTTTTGAACATCAAGTGTCTTCAGTTGGCTTTTTTGATAATGATTTGTGGATATTGGTTATCTAGACACGTTTTTTTTATTTTATAAAATATAAGACCTGTCCATTATTGAAAGGAACTGTTTTTAAGAATGCATCCTACATTACTTTTATTAACAGTAGGAATGATAGGATCAGTTACTGCATTCTTCCACTTGCTGTCAAATTAAACAAACAAAGTGGTAGAAATTATCTCACCAAACAGGTTGATCGTCTTAAAGGATACCAATTCTAGGCTGTGTAATCTGAAGGAATATTACCGTTTCACTTTATTATAACTAATCATACAAATTATTGTTTTTTCTTGTTTTTAGAAGTAAGCAAATTTTCTTTTTCTTAAACAACTAACAAGCTGTCCATTATTGTATCCTTTGAATTAAGATAATAAAATTGTAATTTGAGAACTACTATCCTAGCAAAAATACATATCAGAAGTTTTTCTTAAGTATTATTATTATTTTTCGATCAACACCAAAGTTAACTATTTTGACGTTCTTTGGCTGATCAAATTTATTCAAAGACGTCACAATCTTAAGAAAAAGACCCATTGCTCCTGTTTGCTTTATAATTGCAACCGGATATTAGTTCCAAAAAGTATTAAACAGAGCTAATATTTTTTTTATTTCTTATTAAGTTAACTAATAAAAAATGAATTGTAGGTAAATGAATATTATTTTTTATCTTGTTTAAAATTTTTTACTTTTTATCAATTACGATTTGTTACTTATAGGAAGATTTGCCAGCCCAAACTTATCAAAGTTTTTGAAACTCACTTTTGAGTGTGTTTTACAAATCAACAGCAAAAGTGTTTAAAGTGGTTAAAGTGCTAATTTCATGAGAGAAAGAGAGAGAGAGAGAGAGAGTATAAACTTAACAAAAATTATGTCAAATTTCAAGTTAGCATTAACCGCAGTTCAATTATTTCATTACTTTATGTTGTATATTAAATTTTTTTTAATAAAGACTTTTACCAAATTGTAAAATAACATTTGATTGCAACGAAAAATGTACAAATGGCAGCTAACTTAACGTTTGAAATAATTTTAGTTGAGCTTTTATAAACGCATTGCTCTTACTCTCATCTCTCTCACCAAATTAGCACCTTAACCATTTTAAAGAATTTGGTTGAGGCACTCATTATAGTTTATAAGAAAATAATTGATTCTAATTTTTTTTATTTGCTGATATTCATTTTAAAACATTGAATACAACCCCTAAAGTTGCCAACTATAGAAACAAACATTTTCCTTTCAAGGGTAGCTTAGAAAATAAAGTTGCTCGATCCTTTACAACTTTACAACTCCTATTTTAGACGACAAATATGTGTATTTCTATTAAAAATTCTTTTTCAAAGGTTTCCTATAAAAAGTCATAATTTAGGTACAAGAAGAATTTCTTTAATAGTATTAAAGAAGAGGGTCTATTACAGTCACATTAATTATAATAACAGCCTTACAAAATTTAAGGAAATACTCAAAATAATAGCAAATAAATCGTATTTATCATTATTAGTTATATTTTGGGTTAAAATCTTCTTTCTCTTTGGTATTGATTGTGAAATTTTTTAATTGAATTCTTTCCCACCTGCATTATGAAGGTAATGTTATATTGGTATAATCTGACTTCAATTGTGGAGGTGTTATAATATCTTATTAAAATATTTAAATTTTTTTGAAAGTCATTGACTACATAAAATAAATAATTTTTTGAATATTATTCAATTGCTAATACTAAAAAAATGTGTAACCTAAAACTATAAAACTGCCACCTCCGTATTTTTATTGATGACAATATATTTTGTATTGAATTTTTTTTGATTTAGTCATCTGCAATATTTTGATTTTGGGGTTAAGTTTAGACTATCAAATGTTGGTAAATTAATGAAGAATATTTAATTTTTATAGCAATTTAAAGTAGTAAAAATCATAGAAAAAATTTACTTCAACTGACAAAGAAATTTTTTTATATTCGTCTATTTTATATAAATATTAATCGTAACTGTTAATATAGTTTATGCAAAATGTAGTATTTTTTTTAAGGATTGTAACAAAAAGAACTTTTGAATATCATCCCTGAAAGTATGCAATTTATATCTATTACATTTTTTTTTGCAAGTTTTAAAAATACTAGGAAATGAGAAAAAATAATTATAATTTGATTGAATTATATATTATATTTTATAAATTAATTGGTTTTTGATTGTAAATTTCCTAAATTTGTGTAATTAATGACTTTCACTGCCGTGATTAATATTCTCTAAAAGAATAAATAATCAAACAAACTTCCAGTATTTTGGTTTTACTTCTAATTTTTGATGTGTTTTAAATAAATTGTTATTTGTTATATAAACCTTTTATCTTCTTTACTTCTTTATGACTTCTTTTTCTTTTTCTTCTTTTACTTCTTTTACTTCTAAAATGAATTCAAAAGTTTTGGCTCACATGCTCTTAAAACCAAGTTAATTACACTTCAAGTACTACAACATATATATTCAACCAGAAATACAAGGATTACATGTTTATTCTCTGCCAACTAAATTCTAGGCTTAGTACTAGGACATATTATAGTGAAATTAAATATTATAAACATTAATATTTATCCTATATATCTTAAGGGAATTTTTTTCATTATACAAAGTAGACAACTTTGATCCTAGCGCCCCACAAATCAGCTAACAAGTGCATATACTCGAGTATAGAGAAAATATGACCTTAAAAAATTTCAGTGTTTACAAATAATTTTTGTCCCCCAAAGAATTTGCAGCTTTGAAGCCTAATATCTGTCGAATATGCAATAAATTCAGCAGGCAGGTTGTAATCATTTAATATAATACTAAAAATTTGCATATTTTCAGCCTTTACAATAACATTCTTTGAAAAATTTATTAGTCCTCCTGCTGATATATCTGTGTAGTGAAATCCCCATAGCAATATTTAACATTAACCTGGTCCTAATTGATTCAAACCATTTTGCGTTGATCAGAATAATGCTAAACATTTGTTTTAAAAGCTTTTTTTTAAAAAGAAGGATGCTAAGTATCCTAACACACATTTTCTTGTAGTGGCAAGGTAAATATAACATTTGTAATGACAGATATGAACATTTTTTATTTGAAAAATAGTTTCTTCTAACCTAAACAATTTAAGGTCATATGATTTAAACATTGAATAGTTATTTTAAATTATTTCTTATCTGTTTTTTTAAAAAAAAACCCAATAAAGCAACCAATTTGTTCATAAATTAAATTTAATTGACTCTACTTAATAAAAGAACCTCTTCAAAAAATAATAATAATACTAATAAATAACGTCTAAACACAAAAAAAAAACAACAAACAAACAAAAAATATCAAATTATGTTCAAAAATTCAGCATCTGAATTTTCTCTAAATACAAATTCCTATGACAAAACATAAAGATAACCCTAATAGGACATCATTGATTGCCTCTGTAATCAATAATCACATCACTAAAGAGAAAGTTTTTAGTCCAAAATGAACATCGTTTCAATAAATTTTCATATGGTGACAAGAATTATTTGAACTAAGATCATCATCGGCTATGCCCTATGAACCCTTTTTTCAAGTCCATTTATCATTTAATATAAAACAAGATGAAATCTTTAAATTAAGTAATTAAAAGACTGTTTGACATATTTTCAATTAATTGGTACCACAAAGATTATATGAGCATGTATATATATATATCTCTAGGGAAAGAAAATAAACCAAACAAAAACAAAAATAAAACAGAAAAAGTTATGGTGACACGTGGTAACGATCCTATCTATCGATTAATGATCAAAAGAAATGCGTGCAGATGCATTTTCGACATCTTCAAATGAAAATTTTAATATGCAAGCGAAATGATTGCTGTGAACATCTTAATTGGGCCCCCCGTGATGCTAATGAATTTGTGTGGGGTCTCTTGAATCTTGAATCTTTAAAATTAATTCAATGTTTTTGAGCTAGAATTTTTATAAGAACTCATTTTGTATTGTTAAAATGATTGAATCATTGATTGAAATGATCTTTTCATATTTATGTGTGGTTGATTTTATTGTTTAAATTTTTTTATTTTTGTTTCATATATTATTTTTTAGCACAATAAGTTTTGCAATTAAATTTATTGTAAATTGTGATTAAGATAAATTTAATTTTGTTTAAATAATTTTTGTTGTTAAAATATTTTATAAGGCGATATATGCCTCTATGGAATGAATTTTTTCAATCGTTACCATTTTTTTTGTGTCATAATTTTTTATATATATTTAGTTATATTAAGTTTTTCTGTCTTAATATTTAAAAAAATTATTGATCATTACTATATTTTTGATCGACTACTCATTTTATATAGCTTTAAGGTCAGACAGACAAAATATTTCACCCAGAAAAACAATAGGTAAGAAGCTTAAAATAGAAATATCAAAAAAAAAAATTATTTTGTTTATCCCTAAAATTAATTGAAATCGGAAACGGTGTGTGATAAATTGTGCAAATAATTTTACCTAAAATACATGAAAAAATATTATTTTCTAAGCATTAAACTTATTACCCTTAAACTTATTGAAAATATTTCAAATTAAATGTAATCAATTGTAAATTAAATCACTCAAAAATAACAGAAAATAGCATATTATTTTTTTTTTAAAAAAAAAGGAGGAAAATTTAATAAACCAAAATAAGTAATAAAAAGTCAATCAAATTTTTGTCACACCATTTCACATTTATTCAAAGAATTTTCAATAAAAGTTAACAACCCTTCCTTGATATCTCAAATTCGTACCAGAACAAGCGCACTTAAAAAAAAAAATAAAATCTTGTCTTCCTTAAAATGAAAAAGAAAAATGAAATAAAATAAAATCATTCCTGTACGAATAGATACAATTCACATTGGGGTATATTAGCCCTAACCCTTCATGAAAAGGAAAACTTTTAACATTGGGGGTATCTCTCACTCCATCTTAAATTGTAATTGTTGTTGTTTTTATTTTGTAGAGAGATAAGAAAAAACAAATACAACGAAATTTTGTGTTTTTCGAATTGACCTTAAGGGTAGATGCGATAAAAAAAAAACTACATAACACGTGTTCGTTACTTCGTTTTTCTCTATTCTACTGATCCAATCCGTATTTTTATATAAAGTTCAAAATGTGTTTAAATTGATTTGTTCCATCGTATTCGTTCTACTTTTCACCCTATTGGATTAGTGATGGGTCATTTACCCAAAAATTATTTTAGCTCAAATTCTTTTCGCTAAACTTTATTTTACTTTTTTGGCTTCGTTTTTCCTTTTAATTTGTTTTCTTAAGAATTTAATCAATTTATAGCTTTATTGATTATACTAATCAATTTTTTTCTTTTTTTACAGGAAGAAGTAAGTAAAAGGATATCTATTTCAGATAAGTATGAACGTATTAAAAATTAAGGATGATAATTTCATAAAATAAGATCTTTTTAATTCTATCATAAGTACAGGTGATTGTTATTTAGTTGTTTTTTAATTTATTTCATTTTTTTAGCCAATTTATTAAGCAGTTTTTTATGTATTTTATGAGTTAGTTTTTATTAAGATTAAAAATTGTCGAATATTCAAAGCCTTGTAAGGACTACTGCTAATATAAGCTTTTACCATCCTAGAGTAGAGAGTCAATTGTCACTTATCTAGAAGGCTAAGGAACGTGTTTACAGTTGTAGAGCTATAGACGTGGTTTTACCGCTGATTGAACTGAAATTTCTATTTAACTTATAATTGTCCAAAATAGGTTTCAAAAGGCTAGTATTTACATTATTTCGGATATCTAAACACCAGTAAAAGCTTTCGCAGTTCACAGACTAAGGAAACTTGGAAGTGTTACAAGAGCTTCAAAGGTTTAGAAGAATTAATGTATGTATCTGACTTCTAGTTTAGTAAGGTCCAAAGCATTTTGCTTTTACAATATAAGATGTTTTGTCTCTAAAATCATTAACAGAGTTTCTCGCGGTATATGGTCCTTTTGAGAAGCACATCTATCAGAAATTGACAAATCCGAGCTAGAAATTCTGCCATAATGTCAAGAAGAGCAAGGCATTTTCTGTCTCGCTATATTTCTGTTTTGGGGAAACGAAATTTAATTTGAACGATGTTCTAGCTTTGGTAAGAAAATTAGGGATTAGTTTTTTAGCATAGCACATCTCTTGTGAAGACCGATGCGATTCGAATTAATATAACTACACTACTAGTACTACTACAAATATTCTGACCAAAATTTCGATTTTCTCCATTAAATAAAATCTAAGAATTTGAGAAAGAAAAAAGAAAATTGCTTCCAGTCTTATGTTAAACAAAAACATTAATCGGAAAATGCAGTATTTTATAAATGTAAAAGTGCGTAAGGAATTACGAATTTTTAGGCTACGAAAATAAATAAATAATACAATTTGGGGTCTGATGTTTTTCAAATTCTGTCAAAAATACATAAAGCCGAATTTCTTTTAAGTCTAAAGTCAAACTCTTTCCAAAAAAATAAAGATTTAAATTAAACCCATTTTTGTGGCAAAGGAACAACTTTTTTAAAAAAGAAATGCTGAAGAATATTTATTTCAAAAGCTCACTTTATGTTTTTGTAATAATTTCAAAGTTTAAACTTAATTTCAAAAAAGAAAAACAATTCGAAAATTTCGAAGTGACATTTGTAATTCTTAGATAATTACTTTTTCTTATTATTTCATCATTTTCATTTAAGCAATACTTTTTTGTAATCCTCTAAAACCCCACCTAATCGATGTCTTTGATTGACATATCCTTAAATAACTTTTTGAATTCTTTGTGCTAATATTATACTTAGAAGCAATGTTTTTTATTTTATTTTAATTGAAATACATTTGTAGAATCCTTACTATCCTATATAGTAAATCAAATATATTCCTTGTTCAATACCCATTCAAATATCTAACAATTTTGAAAATTGTAATTACGAAAAACAGACACTTCCATTTTGACTTTTCAAAGACAATTAAACAACCCCAAAAAACAGCGAATCATTCTAATTTCATCATGACTAAGTGTGGCTAATACTTTGCTTGATGATTGCTCACAAATGTCTTAAAAAAGGGGAATCAACTCATACTCTGGAATATTTTAAGAAGGACTAAAACAAAAACTTGATGTTTAACAACAACAAAAAAGACATTTAAGTAATTAACAACAATTTTAGGTATAAAATAAATTTTTGAGAAAAGGGGTGTAGATTACTGAGGTATCTTTAAGAAGTTAGTAACCTTATCTTATATAAAAGTTTATTCGTTAAAAGCAAAAGGAATTTTCAAAATAACATAGAAAGCTTGGAATGTAAATTATATTGGTGGATAGTTTAATTGTTACTTTAATTACTTCCTTTGGGTTTTCTAAGTGTCCTCTTTGGTAAAAGATATTGTTTTATTTATAGCTTTAAATAGGGATAAGTTTACTATATTCTTTGGGGTTATTTTCAACAATTAAGCGATTATTGGTCACACTAATGGGATTTTCTTGTGAAGATTTGATACATTTGAGGTTGTTTTGTTGAGTTTCTTATTATTTTCCCTTTTCAAATTTATTAAAAGAATTTATAGTGTTCTTAAGTCATAGTTTTATTTTAAATAAACCAAGTTACCAAAGAAATATTTTGCTACTTATTATTTAATAGCTAAAAGGATAGAAAATTTGGACATTTTCTGAATAATTTCCTATCTGAAAGTTGATTTTGGTTAAAATTTACTTTAGTATAAAACTAGTCATTGGCAAAAATCATGAATAGAAAATTCCCTTTAGTAAAGTTACAAATTTTTGCTAATTTTACAAACTTGTTTTTTGTATTATTTTCAATTTATTAATAGCTTGCAGTTATATTTATGGCGATCACTTGTTTAGAGTGAAGAGAAAATTTATTCTTTGAAACTTATTCAATTACGAAATCTAAGATGTTTTTATGTCAATATAAAAATTTCGTATAATATATTGCAAATAAATCAAAATCCGACATTCTCATTCTCACGCTGGCTTCTCAACGAGACATAATTTCACTTTCTTTGAATAAAATTTAAGCATTAATCCCACCTTAAATTAAGATATTGGTCAAGGCTATCTTTTAAATTTTTTAAATTATTAGGAAAAATTATTTGATGTTGATAATAAGGCTGAAAAGCATGAACTATTTTTTGCCTATCTCAATAATTTAGGAAGCTTTCTTTTATTCCTGCGAATATTTTAAAAAAAGCGTAGTTTTTTTGTTTGAGGTTTTCTAGAACAAATTTGATTTTGTTGGAAAGATTTGTTCAATTATGCAAAAATATTCTATAACAGTTTTGACTGTTTTCAATGCATTTTTATAATCCTTCACAAATTAAAGTAAACATATCAATAGGCCGCTCATGGTAGACTATATATGCTATGATTTTTTTTCCAAGTTGAAACAATCAAGAAAGTTGAGAATATTGAAAAATTTCTTGTATTTATATTATAGACAAAGTAAATAAGTTGAATGGAGGTCATTTGACAAGGCATAGTAGGTCTAGTGCTAAGCAAATCGTTCAATTCAATAAAAATGTAAAAAGACATCAATTTTTTTTAAATTCTGGAACCCATTCAACCCCATTCAAAATTGTTTTATTTTAAAATTAAATATTAAATTAAAAAAAATAATTTTCCTATAGGTCCACGTACAAGAAAACCAAAAAAGGCACCAAGTGAAAAAAGTGTCTCATCTTCAGATGAAAAACGTCCAAGGACAGCATTCAGTGGTCCGCAATTAGCACGACTAAAGGTAAATTATAACATAACAAATAAAAAAACAACACACATACGATATATATATATAATTACTAATTGAAAATAATTAAAACTTAAATTTCTAGCATGAATTCAATGAAAATCGTTATTTGACTGAAAAACGACGGCAACAATTGAGCGCTGAATTAGGTCTTAATGAGGCACAAATTAAAATATGGTTCCAAAATAAACGGGCTAAAATTAAAAAAGCAAGTGGTACCAAAAATCCATTAGCATTACAATTAATGGCACAAGGGCTCTACAATCATTCAACAGTTCCCTTAACTCGTGAAGAAGAAGAATTACAAGAATTACAAGCAAATGCTGGTGAATAAATTTAATTGATTTTTTTTTTGTTTAGTAATTTTAATTAATTTCACAAAATTTTCTTAGTTAATTGTTAATATTCCATATAAATAAATATAAATATTATTAACATTATATTTATATTAAAAGAAAAAAGAGCAAAACTAAAAAAAAAATATAAAATTATTACTGGAACTTTGTGTACAAAAATTTTTTTTCAAAGATGCCGAAATTTGCTTAAGATGCTCAATGCTAGTCCTGTAACATGAAAATAATTCTTTTGCCAATTTTTAAATGTTTATAATAATAAATTGTTGTTATCTCTTCCAGTGATTTGTTGTAAATATTGCATTTAGACTGTTTCAAAAGTTTTTTATTTTTAATTTATGTACAAATAATTGTAAAAATCAATAAAAATAATTTTAATTTAGTTAAATTGTTTATTTTTTGTCATAATATTTTAGAGAAATTCATTGAGAATTATTTCTACAAAAGTATATAAAAAAAAGGCCATAAATGAGAAACATTTAAAAAAAAGAAAACTAAATGTAAATTTGTTTAGTTAGATTTTAGAGAGACAAACAAAAAAGCAAAAAAATCAGGTGATAATCTCTTCAAACAATAATCATGAGAGTTGTATGAGAAATTAATGCCAGTTTTTTCTTGACAAGAGTTAAAAAATGAAGAAAAAAACTATTTCTTAGGTCTACAGTTTTATTTGTTATTTTTTTGAAGCAGTATCCTAAGAGCTCCTTAAAAATGATTCAGGTAAGAGTGGTTAACTACACAAATATTATTAGAATATTTAGTTTGTTTGGATTTTGCTTTGTGATAACATTTTAAATGTTTGCATTTTTGGCAGTTACATTCTTATTAATGACTAATGGCGCTTAATTGTTTGCTTAGCATAAGTATTAATTCGAAGAATATTTTTAGGAATGTTTATTTTGTAAGTTATTTCGGATTTTAATATCTTGGTTTTATAATTTAAGGTTGATAAAGAATGTCAATAATACGTACCAATATCAAATTTTTATTTTCCTGAAAATGCTTTTTAAGAAATGGGGCTTAGAATATGCATCGGCAAATCGAACAGTTGAAAAGATGTAAAATTATAAAAGAAACATAATTTAAGCTTTTATGTGCCAAACATGAAAAATTCTTGTTGAAGAGAAAAGTGTCCAGAGAGTAAATTCACCGGTTACAGTATGTGGTAAGATTAATAGTTAGTTTTATGATTTAAAAGAATTTCTTAGAGTTAGTGCAGGTATTCCTATGCTAAAATTTTATTTATAAGAAACTTTGTTGTGTAGACACATTTTTATTACTATTAGGACTAAAACCAAATGCTTAGATGGAAAATTGTCAAAGAATATTAATTTACATTACATAGACATTAAATCCTTTTTTGCTAAATACTTTAAAGGCATGAAGATGGTTGTGAGCGTAAAAATCAACTCTCTCTCTCTTGCCTAATAATATTTTAGGCGTAATTAAAGAAGTAAAGCTTCCAATAAGTTCTAGGATTGACAAATTTTTTGGCAAATATCAAAATGCTGGTGGTTTTCTGTTTATTCACCACATTGTTAAAGACAGAACCTTAGTCAGTGATGATTATTGGGTTGTTTGAAGGAAAAATCGTCCTATGTAAAGGGGAAATATATACTGCCTTAAAATTAAAATCCTTAAAATTAGTATCGTAAGTTGCAGAAAAAGATGGCCGAATACCACAAATTGCACAGTAAGTTTCTTCCACATACCCTATGCTTACCAAATCTGTCCACAAAGGATAAATTGATTTTTACAAATTTCAAAAATATATTCCCGGGAAAGAAATTTTGTTTAAATGAAAGAATTATTGCCGAAATTAAAATTTATTTCAAATCAAAAAATATGTAAATCGTTCCAATTAGACGTCAAAGTTAAAGTACAAAAATTAAGTTAGAGAGTTTAACATTTTACTACTATATTCCTATAAATGAAGTAATTAAGTAATATATCCTTATTCCTAGATGTTCCAAAATATCCTTGAAAGCTATATAAATACTTTGAAAAAAAAAAGGGAAACAAAAAACTCAATAACTTCTTTTATTCAATTTTATTACCGAAGGCTTAAAATTTAAATAAATTAAAAAGTAATCAAAATTATTTAAGGTCATACAAAATAATTTCATTTTATTAGTTTTCTATTTTAGTTAGAAATGAATTTTATTAAACAATTAAAAGTATTCAACATTATATAACAAATAATTTGAAATTAATCCAAAAATAATCCTAAAGTTATGCAATATTGCAAAAAACCATAGCGAAATTATTTCATAGTCCATTTACACAATTTCATTACATGGAATGGATTAACCTCTAAAAACTTTCAAAATCATATAAATAAACAATTAATTATAAATTTATTATTTATATTAAAAGGTGATAAATTTATTTTTGTATAGTGTGAAAATATTTTCAAAAATTTCTCATAGTCATTAAAATGTTTTGTGTTTTAACGAGCTATCATTTAACAATTTTAATAAAACATATATATATATAATAATAAATATAAAAATAGTTAAAAATATTTATATAAAATTAAATTTTCTGATATGTTGATTATGATACCAAAGATTGCAGTCATTTTTTTTCGATTATAAAATGTTTTAAATGTAAATAGCAAATCGAAAATTACATTAAAATTTTATTTCATAAAATAATTAATCTTTTATTACCTAAAATTAATTGAAATATATTTGCATACATATATGGAATGTCAAGCAGAAAAAAAACCAATAATTAACAATTTACCCTGTCGAATTCTCATAAAGCACTTAACTGAGGGCTGATGACGATGAAATTAGTGCGGCTCAAATATTTATCACCTGACAAAAAGCTTCCATTTATTTAATTGGAACATATATATATATATATATATATATATATATATAATTTATATAGTCAACAAATTGTTGGTTAACATATCTTAATACTAAATCTCTCATCATCTTGTAAATTTAATCCTCGACATTGCTAGCACTTATGATAAGAGCTATATTATATGCACACAACTACTATGTTAGTATATGTTGGCTATAAAATTTATAACTCTACACAACTTAACGACGACCCCCATACATGAATTCCAATGAAAACTTTGCAGTCAAATTCTAAAACGATTTGTAGTTAAAAGGAATTAAAGGGTACAATTATAGCTTCCAAATTGCAATGACCTGACTTATATTTCACTGATGTGTGTAAATATATATTAAGTATATATATATGCATGCTAACAATCAATTTTCAAAATTTAATTAAATTTTTTTATACGCATAAAGGGTTGTCGCTTAAGATTTTTTAGTTTAAAAGTACCAATAACTACCCTTAAGCTTGCTTGTCATTTAAAAATCCAATTATTGCCATTCAAATAAAATTTTTTAGTGTATTTGTGATAAAAGTGTGGTCAAAATGAATGTTTTATTTTGTATAGTTTGACTTTACTTTTTTTTTTTGCTTTTTCTTGTAGAATTGTTAACGAAAAACAGTGTCGCCATTATGAATGGCTACTTCCGTGACAGGTGAATATAATAATTCTTAAATGGCGGGTGGTATAAATTTTAATTACCTATAAAGGATTTCATGGGGATAAGAAGTCATATGAGTTGCTTGTGTTTTTCTAAAAGACAGAAAACTAAAACAATAACAAAAATAAAAATGAAAGAAAAATATTTTGGAGTAATTAAGATTATTTAAGGTGGGCCATCCGTATGAAGGGTTAATAATTATGTAATCGGCAAGATCAGACTGAATATTTGACTTTTATATTTATTATATATATATTTGTATGTATATTTTTTTTGTTTTGGTTAATGGCTGTGCAAGTTACTAGCCAAAAACTTTTATGTCTTCTTTTTTATGCTTATATTAAATAAACTATGTCTAAATTATGCAGATGCAATGTTTGTTACAGGTTTTAATTTGTCTATGTCAAATTTTCATTTTGTGGGGGAGGAAAGGGGGGGGGGGGGGACGGATTGATTAATTTAACTAACAAAGCGTGTGAACATAAGTTTTGTTGACGGTTCAAGGGTTATGTGTCTCTTTTGTGTAATATAGAATAGAATGTTTAACTTGTTATTTATGTACATTTTTCTATGATTAGTAAACACGAAAATTGTAGACTAATTTTTATATAATGGTAGTCATTTTAATTTGGCAGTTTTTTAAAATATTTGAAGAATAATGAAGATCTCTAAAAGAGAAATATATTTGACGTAATTAATTAATAAAAAATGCTGTTTTTAACATTTTCAGTATTTTAATTTAAATAATATTTCAATCTTATAAATAAATTTATTTTTATTGAAGAAGTTTTGTTAATTTTTTTCGTCAAAAAGCAGATTAAGGAATTTCAGTAGTAATTATCGGAGATATGTAAAGAAAATAAAATTTTACATTTTACATAGTTCGTTAGATTAGAATGCAGACTTTTGTGTCTGTATATAGTTTTGTGAATCCTTGCTACTGCTAAAAAGTTATGTAAATAACTTTCTTTAAATTTCCTGGATATATTGTCCTGAACATAGTAAATTATTTTTAATAGGGCAAATATATTTGATATAGGATCTAATATCTTAAGAAATTGTAAGAAGTGTTTTACCAAAGCAATATACTGAATCTTCGTTAGTTTCTTTATTGTGGATAAACAATTTTGCCATCTAAAATAGCTACCAGCTCTTTTTCGAAAATTATTAAATAAAAGTCTTTAATTTTTGAAGAATTGTTTTTTGATGAAATTAATTTAAATTTTTCGACATGCTCGAATTTTACTCTCATTTGGCTTAAAAACGTCATTTGAGTCCAGAACCATCAGAGAACTTTCCGGAGGCAGGAAAATTTTTCCAGAAAAATTTCTAGAATGGATAAATTTCATTGTTATTAGGTTGAAAAGTGTCTCTTTATTTCCTAATATGTATAGTTTTAAAACTATTTAAGAAATATTTTTAATAGTTGGAAAACCCTATTTTGGACTTGAAGGAAGTTTTTCGACAGTCAAATTAGCTCATAGCGAAAAATTTATCCATTTTAAAAATGATTCCAACTTTCCATGAAAAGGTGTTTCTTAACCAAATAACAGTAAAATTAGGTAAGTACGAGAAATTTTCCAGATGGATCCAAAACTATTTTTTCCATTGATGAAAAGGGAATTAAGCTAATTCCAAAAAATTTCATCATTCCGAAAATTTTTTGTGATATTTCAAAACCATATTCCGGGATGAAAAACTTTTCCTAACCAACAGTAAAGTTCGAGCATTCCGGAAAATATAACCATACGGAAAATTTCTATAATGGTTTCAAAATAACTTTTTGGACGACTTCTTAAAGACAACCAGTTAACACTAAAATTAGCTCTTTAGAAAAAATTTCTCCATTCCAAAAAGTTTTCACCGTCTGATATAAAACAAAATTCTAGATATTAATGTCTAACAAACCCATTGTTATGACTTTGACTTGTGTTTCAAAATTGTTGTGAATAATCGTAAAGTAGCTTTAATGATTTTATTATTTTTAAGGAAAGAGATTGGATAACATTCTAATATTCAAAAGTTTCAATTGAGGTTAAAAACAACGTTTTAGACAGAATTTTTTTTGAGATAGTTAGTGGTAACCACAATTTTTACAAAACTAAATAATTTTTTCGTGCAAAGTAATCAAAGGCTATATAGAGATTAATTAGTTAATACTATTCGGATATTAATTGCCTTTCAAAATAGAAATCACCCATTAAAATAATATTTAACTCAATCTTGTGGTTGCATATTCAAGAGCCTCAATTAAAATTTAACTTCAGCTCCTCTGCAAGCTTTTAAGGCCATAATGAATCTTTCGTCAGAAATCTGAAGTCTGAAGTCTGGTCACAAAAAGACCACCCTGAACAACAAAAGCATACTAGCAAAACGTTGTCTTTCCAACATTCTAAGAAGATAAAGATAAAGTTCCTTTTAAAAAATTATTCAAAACCAATTCTAGCCCTAGAAAATTCTAATTCCACTCAATTTCATTTGTATCGGTGTTTCAAAATCTTAGTTAAATTCCAATAGATATAATATGTATACTTATATAAAAGACACCACGAAACAATATTTGTGCACACCTACGATGTGCATATAAAAGCGGCTTCATTTGACTGTTCTAAACACTTTGAAAAGATTGAAAGAAAAATATAAAATAAAAGATAATTAGGCAGCCTATTTCGCATTGTTTTCAATTAAGATTTCTGTTAATGAGTCATAAAACGTCGAAAGTCCATTTTATAGCCTGGACTCCCCACGTTGTAGAAATCTGTGCAAATCTTCTTTGCACGCTTTTATATGTTTATATATGTTACTTTTCAGCTTATGTACATAACATGAATATATTAATATATATATATATATATATATAAAGAGGATAAAAAGAGGACCCAAGTTTTTAGCTTTGATGATAGGGCAACCACACCGTTTCGGTATTCAAAGTTTAAAAAAATTTAATTGTTTTTTGTTTTGAATTTATTGTAATTTCAATAACAAAAAAAAATATAAGACTCCTTTGAAAACTATCAAGTCGTACCGTCATCATCTTTTGTGGCGGTATAAAGAGCACAGCTGACAGCAGTATAACCCCTCAGTATGGCTGACGTTTTCATGTCAGATTGTCCGAAATTTTAGTTTTGCTGATTTTCATTAGTTTTTAATTGGTCAGTCAAATCAATTTTTAATGCGCATGCGCTTTAAAGCTATTGTACAATGGTTAAAATGACATGACCTTTACATACATTTTTACATAGCTAACAGAAATTTGCAGAAATTTTTTCGAATGTTTAGTCAGCTAGCTGACGTTTTATTAAGATATTCTTGTAGTTTTTTTCTTTTTTTCTTTTTTGTATAATTTCATATTTATTTGAATTATACGCAACGAAATATTAGTTTTAAAATTTTAAATACGGCATCTTGGGAACTTTTAAATAGTTAATACAGAAAAGTTTTGATATTTTCGAAATCTTGTTTCCATGTCATGCGAATATTTTTCTTGGAATATAAGAAAAGAAGTAGTTTTGAAATTGAGTAAAGAATTTACAATTCGCCAATCAATTGTTATAATTTTAGGAAAATTTAAAATTCTCATTATGTAGACCTTAGAGGAAAAAATGAGATATAATTTCGCAGCAAAATTGCTGAAGTTGTTATAAGCATTTGAGCGTCCTTTGCTAGCAGAGCATTTGGTTAATATATCTAAAGTCTGTGAGTTGAAATTACAGCCATCAGTGTAGCTGCATGTACTTTTAGTGAAGTTTCTTTTGTTTTGTTGAACTTTATAAAAAACATGCACATCTGCATAGGACTAGCTTCTCACGAATGAACGTGACAAACTGATAAGATGCGAATTAGTAGAGCAGAGAAGCTAGCGGCGCACCACTGTACAGAAAATAGAGTTTTGCTTAGATTAAAATAAAAAGATGATCTAGATCCGGATAAAAGTTATATTTTCTTCTCTTTCGTTGTAGAAAAAAAGCCTGAAGCATTATAAAAACTATTTACTTTATCATTTAATTTAATATATTCTTACACTTCTAATAATCTTCTAGAAATCAACTTTAGCCAAAACATACATATGTAGACTTCTTTTTAGACTTACTTTTCAATTTAAGAGAGAAGCAAGAATATTTTTCCGAATAGTCAGACTAAAATTACGTTTGAATTGTAAGCACATTTAAAACCTGATCTTAGGACTGGAGTACAGGTAAAAATGATAAAAAAATTTATATATATAACTATGTCAGAGTATATTAGTATCGAACTGATTAGAAATTGTGACTAGGCTAGGCTATTTGACCTCTATGTATGGTATTTAACTATCTTTAAAGATAATCAAATGCAAATATAACAATAAAAACTGTACAATGTAATAATATAATATGTTTTAATTGTTTTAATTGTTGTTGTACAAAATAATAAAGAAATTGTTATTGTACCAAAGAGTAAAAATTTGATGACAAGCTAAGCTAAGGATTGTAGAAGACTTTGTGTTTTTGTTTTTGTTTCGGGGAGATAATTATTGATAACGCGAATTATTTTTGCTATGTGATTTTTCAGTATAAATAATCTTGATAAACCAAGCTACAGCCACAGTTTCTTTTGAAAAGTATTCAAGTATTCATACTTAAGGAAAAAATATTTAAAACTAATAAATTTACAAAACAAAAAAAATATATATATACATATATATAGTTTTTATTTATTCATTTATCTTTAGTCCAAATCTAAAATGAAATTATTTGTAACTGATTGTTCATAAATACATGAAGAAAAATCAAGTATTTTAATTGTGAAATAATAAAATCCACAGATTTTTCTTCTAAGTACCCTATTCGGATTGGTATTATCTGCACCACAACAACCAAATGGATCAACAACTGAACCAATACCAATATTAAGAAAAGAACAAGAAATAAATCATGATGGATCATATGAGTGGGCTTATGAGACTGCTAATGAAATTGTTGCCCAAGAGAAAGGATATGTGAAAAATTCTGGAATTTCAGAACAAGAAGCTCAAGTAAATATCCTAAAAGAATACTTGTTGCACTTTGAAACATCTTTCGATAAAGTGTTACGCATATTTCTTGACTATTATGTAATCAACATTTAGCAAACATAACAAAAAACTATTAAAAACTATTAACTACTCATATATCAGACATATTTTACAATTTATTATTACTATTATTATTTGATATTTAATTATAGGTTGATCAAGGGGGTTTTTCATATACCGCACGAGATGGTTCTGTAATTCGACTCGAATATACTGCGGACAAAAATGGTTTTCAGCCACGAGAAGGTACATAATATTTTCGATAGATTTAGCTATTTCATTGTATTCTTTTATATTACAAATCAAAATAGATCATTTACCAACACCCCCACCAATCCCACCAAAAATTCAACGTGTTTTTAAACATTTAGCTAGCTTACCACAAACAACTGAAAATTCTATTAGACGATATTAGTAAATAAAACAACAACAACAACAACAACAAAAAATTAACATTTTAAGCATTTTTTGAAGAAAAAAATTAAACAAAAACGTACAATTTATGTAAATATCGCATTTGTCATTTTCATTGTCATTGTCATTGTCATTGTCATTTTCAAAAAAAAGAAAATTTATTTTATTTTTCAAGGTAACAATAAATAATTGACAAGGTTGAATTCGTGTGAATTTTTTATTTAAATTCCGTGTTATTACTCTAGATCCCTTTATTTTTCTTTCATATTTTCATTTAGTGCTTTGATAAAAAATTTGTACTTAGCTGTTAATGGACGGCAATATACGATCAACAGGAATTAATTATGAAAACTCATGCTGAAGCATTGATTCAAATTAATTTTACCATAGCATTATTCCCACTGACCTGCATTTCTTTTTTTGAAAAAAGTGCTAAAAACGTAAGCACCCAGGCTTCTTCACAAAATTCTTTCTAAAGTCAAAAAGTAAGTGGATATGATTTTCAAAGAATTTCAATATTAAAAGTTTACTTTTCTATAACAAAATCATGGTCAAATTGGTCCTTTTGAACAAGAACTAATAGAAACAGCTACAGATATGTAACAACAATTGTTTCAATTCTAATATTTAGTTTAGAACTTTTCAAAGTATCAAAATTTCATATTAGGATTAACAGTTTTATACTAACTTCAATAAACTCAACAGAATTTTTAACTTTCATTTGAAAATAACTCTACAAACAAAATTTGTAACTATTAAAGCGCATCAATTAAATGGGGAAGATTTTACTTTTTTACTATTTATCAATTAATAACAATGAATTTAATAAAAAAAAATAATCTCTTGCTGTTCTAATCTTTTTTTTCAATAAAAATTTTTAGCCTAAAAGAAGACTAAAAGGAAACTAGAAAAAAATGTACAAAAGGGAATTGAAAACAAAACTAAAGAACAGTTTACGGAGTGGTATTGATAAATTTTTTATATGAACTACTAACTAGCAAATCAGCAATTAGTTGGACCTAATTTTGCCACAATGTTCAAATCGGTTTCCTTGCAATATTTGCATCTAAAATTTACTTTTACAAATATATCTATACTTTATTTACCTGAAACAAATCAAGCTTCCAAAAGTGTCAAAGTGAATCTTACTTTTCGTGATATTAAATAGTATGCAAATCTTGTAAAAGACTTTATTCAATTGTTTCCATATATATGCCATGAGTATAATATCCCTCAATAACAGTATACATAATTCTTTTTCTAAGATTAAAAACTTAGTACTAAATTATCATAAATAAAAGTCTATTATTTTTTATACTATTTTTACTATATTCCTTTTATTCTTTATATTCTTCAAAGTACTTAAGAATTCCGTCCAAAGATTCCGTTGTATTCATTTCTTGAACAGGGAATAGGCATATGTATATTTTTGACCATATGACGTTTGTGGTCGACTTTTTGATGTTATACATCGAATATTACTCATTTTATTTTTTATTTTTTTATTTTATTTTTAAATAAAAATATTTTTAAAGTTTTTTGTAAAACTTTTCTTTACTTTTGAAGTTTTTGAAATTACCGATTTCCAACTTTTTTTTTACAATTATTCAAGCAAATTGATTGGATTAAAAATAATTTGGGCAAATATTCCTATCCAAGCAGTTAACGAATTTTTGATTCAAACCTCAATATCTATTCCCAATTATGTTGAAAATTTGGTCATAAGACTGCAAAAATTATTTCCATTTCATTTCAAAGCCTTTTTTTAAATTATTTTTATTTTATTCTCTTTAGTAATTTTTATTCCTTACTTTCAAAATTTCAAAATAGTTAAAAATATAACTACAAGATACCACTGCATTTTTGACTAGAACTTGTTTTAATACTTTGACAAAATTTTTAGCGGATTACTCTATCGTGTCACTACCAAAACTTTTAAGCAAAAATTTGTTACAAATTTCTACAACATAAAAAATAAAGTAAGTAAAAGTCTATAGCAAAAAATCTATGTAAAAAATCAATACTCTAAAGTTTACAGTTATGTATTTCCAGAGCACAAATTTTAATGGTTTCACATGACAAAAAATGTGACACACAATTTTATATTTCAAACTAAACACAAATGAAGTATCCAGAATAAATTTTACATTTATAATTAATATTTTTCTTCAAATATCCATTGAAAATATAAATTAGATAAAGTTCAATGAACTTAGAATAAAATTGGCGCCATCATATTAAAAATATTCTTTAAAAAACAATTTCTTTAAAAAGAAATCCATCATTCTTATGTCCCCAGAAACATAACATGAACATTTATTTATTTATTTTATTTTTTTCAGTATTATTATTATTATTATTATTATTATTATTTTTATTTATCGTTTTGCCACACAAATTAAAATGCGAATTCTGTCCGGCCAATAAAATATCATTTTTCCCATCATAATAGCCAGGTTTTAAAAGGGTTTTTTGCCAAGCAGACATTCGAATTACCTATGGGTAAGGGACCACACACGAAGTATCAAGTGAAATGTGAAGACTACAAAGCACCCAAAGACGATGTGATCATATAGCGAAACGCACTAGAGTCGATTCTTTTGCTTAACTTTTTTTTTCTGTGGGGCTTTTTTTTTTTGTTATGTTTTTTGAATACTGTGTAAAGTCATCGCGATTCATTTAATTTATTTTCTCTCTTGTGTAATTCTCAGTTTGCGCTTCTCTAGCAGACTTAATGTCCACTTTGCATAATATGTTCAACTAATACGAATCTTAAAAGTCGTAAATGGTCAAGAATTGGAATCTCTTTATTGTTTTCCAAAGTTTAATATGGTACCGTATATATAGCTTTAAAGGATATATACATTTAATTTTATTATAATTTTTGTTATTGTTAAATATTTTGATGGATTAAATAATAGATCTGTAAAATTTATAATTGTTATATTGTGTCAAGATTGTATAACATGTGTCCAAGATATTAAATATTATTAATTTTAATGACAATTGGTGAAGATTCGCAAATAATTTGTGGTTGAAATAAGTTTATGAGTTTTAGCCCATTTAACCGCATATGCAAGCACTAAACTAATTTTAAATTAGGTATTAATCAATAGGACATAGGTAGTATTGAATAAAATAAAAGAAAAAGTAAATTAAACGAAGGTTGTCTGGCACTATTTTTCTGTTTTTTTAACCCGTCCTACACGAGGAGTGAATAAAACAAAAAGTAAAAGGAAAGCATACCAGAAGACCTCAACAAAGTCTTTTAACTCCATTTATGAAACATTGATCTTATTTTGTACATTTTTTAACTAGTTCTTTTGTAGTGGAAAGACCTATGCACGTGATTTAATTACTTTACTTTTTTTAAATAAAATAATTTTCAAAAAATTGTTAAATTTTTTTTTCCATTTAATTTTCGAACTAAGACTAAAAAAGACTTGCTAGCTTTTAGAATTTTGATGAATTAAACAATATTAAAAAATTCTTAATCCATTCAGTGCCAAGCAAATTTTACGTATGTTGCCGCCAGTGCCAACCGATCAAATTTTAGACTTCCTACTACGAGTTATCTCGTAGTTGGCTCTGAATGGGTTACAAATAACAGTTTTGAAAAATGACTAAATAAAACTAAGAAATTTTTTTAAAGCGTTTTTTTATTATTAATAAATTATATTTTTATACATAGAAATCAAAACTTAAATTTGTTTAAGTTAAAGTATTTAATTATTTTATTATTTTAAATGCATTGATTTAAATTTAAATAAAAATAACACAAAAAAAATTTTAAAAAATAGACTTTTATCCATTATCATTTTGTAGGTTCAATGAACTAAAGGGACAAAAATGATATTTAATACCGTCAAGAGATTAAAATTCATAAATCAACAACTATTTAATTTAATAAAATTTATTAATTTTTTTTTAACCCTTAAAAAGATGTTAATTATTACTTTTCATGTAGAAATTGGAAACTATTATAAAGGACACCCCAGTATTTAATTTTTTGGGATATAAAGTTGAAAGTGAATTTTGTGAAAAGCATTATTTATTCTTTTGTTCTTGGTATTAAATATCATTTTGGTCCTTGATTATGAATAAAAGTCTATTTTTAAAAAGTTTTTTTGATATTATTTTTATTTTATCCTTTTTAGTCGTATTTATTCCCTACTTTTAATATTCATGTTACAGAAAAATTAAAAAAGTGTTCTAAGATATTTTGCAATTTCCTGTCAAATTTTAACTGTATTCATGACTAGAAGTGGGAGTGGGTTAACTGTTCTACACCAATTTTTCAAATGACTATAGACTCGTATCAAAACAGATTATGATTTCTTGATTTAAATCTCAACAACTCATTCCAAAATAGGTGAGAATTTGATCGCAAAATTCCTTTGTATTCGTGCTCTGAGCTAAAAACTCGTTAATTTTTTGACAAAATTTTTACCACCAGATTATACTCCTACGCAAAGAGCTTATGGAACCAAATTTTGAAGCAAACAGCTTATAGGCAAGTACTACAAGCATTGATCACAAGAACAAAAACCAAGTTAGATAATATTGTATAGAAAGTAAAAAGAAATTAAAAAGAGAACATTTTTAATAACCATTTCCTTGGTAATTTTGCTTTCAAATGTGAAGATATTTAATAGGTATACACAAAGATAGTGTTTAGGTAGACTTAAAAGCATATGATAGTAATTGTTTTTAGCGTGTGCAGAAAAACTTTAAAAGTCTCCAAATTTTTCCATAATTTCGAAGCTTTGAAGTTGTGTGGAAGCTAACAACCAGAAATTTTTAATACTTTATACAAAGTAAATAATTTGTTGCATTTGTAGCTGTCGAACTGTAAAATCTCAGTAACAGCCAACAAAATAAATGACATTTTAAGCCTTAGTTATTATATAAACCTCATCACAGTTAATAATCTTTTAACTGGAGTCTGATTTACGAGCCCAGTCGATTATCTTAGTTGGGTTTTTTTTTGTCTTTTATTAAAAAATTTAATTTACTCTTTTGTATAATGTTTGTTTGTTTTTTTTTTGCTCTTTTTGTAAAGATAAAAAGAAGAAAACTTGAAAAGTCATAAAACGATGTCCAATATTTCGAAAATTACAGTCGCACCTAATTGAGTCATACCATAAAGTCCATCACTATTTATATATATAAATATATATATATATATAAATATACTATATTAAAATGGTCAAGAAATATCTTTGTTGGAATATAGTGGTAATAAATTTCGCTTGGTCTTTTGAAATTTGACAAATCTCACCCACCCAGATGTCGAGTTTGTATTCTACGAAAAGAAATTTAAACATCACAAGTCCATCGTAAATTCAGTTGTTGGGACATAAAACGATCAACAAATCGCATAACTTTGTTCATTTAACATAAATTTAAATTTTTGCAACTTAATCCGCAAAATTTTTGCATTTTATATCTAAAGTCAAACTGTTAACTTAATACCCACGCATCAAATGCAAAATAATTTTTGGCGGCCAAACAAAAGATCAAAATATAATATCTGAGATACTTTGTTAAGTTTTTTGTATTTTTTGTTTGTTTTTTTTTTTTTGAAAAAATTTTATTCAATAAATTTATTATGATTAAATATTTTCTCTAGTATCGCGATGTAGCTAAAGAGATTTTTGATTGATGAAAGTTAAATTAATTCAAAATTATTAAAGGATTATTATTATTGATTTGATTATTAAATCAAGGATTAATTTAAAGAAAATTTAGGTTGAGATATTTCATATAATTTATGATTTCCTAAGGGGACTGTTGAGAAGAATTCATATTCATAGTGAGGATTCAAATCTGCACTTACTTCCTGAAAAAGTAACTCTAAACGTCAAGAAATTAATAGCTTTTAACTTTGCCTTTGAATGAGTTATTCTCGTGTAATTTTTTCAAAAAATCAATTTTATTTTCAAATAAAATATACTGTTCATAATTTCAACCCCATATTTTAAATACATAAAGTTGTTGTTGCTGTATTTTAAAAAACTTCATTATTATTTTTAGTCTTTATTTTAGTTTAATCATTATCGTTTCAAATTTTTACTAAACAATTAATGAAAAAAATTGCATATTAACGCAAAAAAACTTAATATAATTTTTTATTTGAAGTTTTATCGTAACTAAAGCAACAAAAATCAGTTCCCTAGAAAGTTTGAATGTAAAAAACAAAGCTTTATGTCGCTCCAATCAGATTTTTAAATCTGTTTCATAAATTATGAGAGTAAATGGCGTCCAATTTATATCGGAACCTAGGATGCATAAGGATCGCTAATAAGGTATGTCACGTCTGTGTCTGTGGAAAGTTGTAAAAATGTTGAAAACAATATCTACAAAAAAGCTGAAAGTCTATTGTATGCATTAAGCATAGCTGGTTTCTGAGAAAATTCATTCCTAAGTTTTTGAAAGTGTTTTTTTTGAAAAAACGCTTCCTTAAATGCCTCACAAGTTTCAAAAAAACTCCATTAAACCCATTTGGTTAGAGTTTTAAAAACCTATTGCGAAACCCCAATGACTTTTTGATGAAGCAGAATATTTTATTTTCAACAATATTTCATATTCCTTCTGATCAATTTAAAAAAAAATAAAACAGTCGATTTTCAATATTGGTTAGAAACGAAGCTAAATTAGGAGAAACTTAAAGATAATATTAAAATATACACTCTCGGTCATTTTTTTTAAAATTTAGTTAAAATTAAATAATTATTCAAAAATTAAAAGACAAATTTGGAAGAATTTTCTTTTGAGTAACTAATAAGAATGCTGAACTTATCCTATTGAACCACTTTATACAGCGCTGTTGCCATTATGTTTCATTTAGGGACCTACATACTTCTAGGAAATACCAGATAAGTGGTACATATATTTTCAAATAATATCCCTATTACTCTGAAAGTATTATAGCGGGTAAAATATCCTTGGATTACTTGTGGCATTTGAAAATTAAGTGAACCTATCCTAATGACCGGGAGTGTATCTATGGTAGACATATATCAAGCAGTATTTTCATATTTTATGTTTAACCTAAAATTCATCAATCATTGCACTAGTTCATTTGATAATAGTCAACAATAGTTACACAGAAAGTTCTAGGTTCATGGTATTAATTTGCTAGATTTTTGTATTTTAAAAAATTTGAACTAACTACTGCAGATCATCATTTCTTGGTAGGTCCAAAAATTACCGCAAATTGCTCAAATTTAGTGGGCACAACAAGTATGGATGTGCTTTAGCAATTCACTATAGAGCTTTGGAAAACTATAAAGTTCTGAACAGAATATAATTATTTCCACGGTCAGAAGCTTGTTTTTGACGAGATCAATACAATATTTTTAAAGGAAATTGGTATATACAGTGAAGGAAAAGACGCTTTGGCTTAAATGCATAAGTATAGCCATAAGCATATGATTTAAGTATGCTAATGCTAACCTTGTCAAAAGTTTGCAATTTTTTCATCATTTAGAATATAAGAAAGTTTAGAGTTTACCAAAACTGACGAAAGTATAGTAAAATTTTCAGTTTTCTGGTCAAGCGAGTCAAATACTAGTTCTTTTATAGGATACACAATTTTTGCATTGAATCCCCAGCCTTTCATATCTGCCATGTAAATATTTTTTATATGAAGCCTAAAAGATCCTGTCGGAGTAGAAATGTGGTGTATTAAGTGAAGAAGATAGTATTCCAGTGAAAAATAAATATAATTTTTAACATATTGATATCAGGAACCAATTTAATTTAAGAATTTAGGATTAATCAAAAAAGACAAAGGAAAAGCCGTTGCTTAGTTAGGCCTTTTAAGGATTGAGGGCTTAAGTTAGAAAATATTGAACCGAACATAAAAGAAATAATTTTGGCTTCTAGCAAATTTTAGCAAACTTCATTTTTCATAATTAATTACCATTTCCTATACATTCTGTGCAATGTGCAAGAAAAAATCAAAACAAAATATTTCAAAAACACTTTCTTACTTCCCCATGTAGAAAACATTTTAGTCGATCAGCTAAAAAGCCCCAAAGGAATTTATCCAGCTTGGGTGGTCTTTTGTTGTTAGTTTGTTACACAATTAAACTCAAAGTTCTTACAAATTATTCATTCCCTGTCTTTGGCTATATAACGTGGATAATTTTAATGTCTAAATACTACCATGCGATAATTTTGCTTATTACGCCTTCGTCTAATTCACACATAACAAACTCAATTTGGAAATCTTTTACTATATAGCAGCTGAAACTGATCGGAATATTGGAATTTTTCGCGCATAACTAATCGATTTTGTTTTTTTTTTATCGTATTTAAAAAGAACTGAAGTTTTATATTTGTTTTTTTGCTACAAATTAGCAGAATGAAAGTTAACTATGTATTAATGTTTATTAGTTTGTATGTGTTTCTTTTTTAGTTTGTTTTTAAATTGTTTATTTTTATTGTTCACATTTATAATCTAATAATTTTTATATGTTAAGATGCTGACACTTGCAGATTTTAGTACTCAATTAATGTATCCAATCTATTCAAATAAAAAGCGAAAATAAATTTAGCTTTAGCCTATTTAAGCTGCCACCACTGGCATTATTTGAATCTTTAGAATTATCAGAAAAGACAGACTGAACACTTTATTTTGATTATCCATTAAATACTTTTTAATTAACCTTTAAATTATGTCATGCATTTTTTGAAAAATCTTACACTTTTGAGTACTTTAATATGAAATTTTGACAATTAAATATATCTTCCACAACCTTTGATCTACGGTTTCTTCTAACTGATGTAGACACTTGTAGTAGAGGCAACTCTTCTCTGACATTTGAAATACAGGATCTTTAAAAATTCAAATGCTAAAATATTAGTTGGAGTTTTGTCCAGATATAATAACAATCCTATAGAAAATTTAACTCTTTAATACTTCATAATAATTACACAGGCCAACGAAAAAAGTATACTTTTAAAAACTTTTTAAACCAATTTGCCTCTTTCTTATGTATTTTTTGGTGCTAAAGCCATATTTGACATCAGTTTTTTTTTATCACCCACAGATTTCTCACAATATGACATTAATTAATTATATGTATATTTTAAGAAATAAGAAAAATTTGGAAAAAAATTCATTTTAAGCTACAATTTTTACTTACAGTAATATTAAATTGCTAAAATGCGAATATTAGGTGTTTATTTTTTTATATTTTCGCTCCCTTTTCTCTGTAAAGTTTCTTGCAAAGCTTTTTTTTCGATGCGATGCACTTTTATTCTCTCTATGAAGTCACCAGCACTATTCACCCATTATTTTGATATTCCTGCATCCATCATATCGTTTTTCCATTTCTTTTATATCCTGATGGAATCGTTCACCCTGCTCTTCACTCATATCACCTTAGTTTTCAGGGAAAAAGTCAAGGTGGTTGTGCAAGAATTGGACTTTAAGGCTCATAAGACAACCTATATTTTTTAATTTCTCTATCATATTAACTACAATAATCTCGTAATTAGGGGCTTTCACATTACCCAAAAACTTGGTCACAACTTCTTTGAGTGATATCCAAGCCTCTTTTTCCTTTTTATTTATCGTTGCTTCAAAGGTGGAATAAAACATCAATTTACGAATATCAGGCCCAACGAAAATCCCTTCTTTAAACTTGGCTGCTGATAAATGAGGAAATATTCTGCACAAATATTGAAAAAAATCTCCATCTTTAGGCAAAGCTTTTACAAATTGTTTCATTAAACTCAATTTCATGTGTAGTGGTGGTAAAAGAAGTGTAGTGGTGCTGCTGTTGTATCAATTTTATTTCTGATGTTGTATTACAATTTTTTGGAATTTTTTTTTCTGATCTAGCTGTTACGGAGTTCCGTTGTTGTTAAAGTAAAAGTACAAGTGGGCCCCCCGAGAGACCGCTTGCGGTCAGAGGGGGTGGGGGGTGGTGAGTGAAGCGAGCAGGAGGCTTGCCCCCTAGTTTTGAATAATGAAATTTTAACTTATTCTATATTGAAATGTGAGATATTGGTGGGTGATACGACCTTTTTATTATCATATTCGGAATTAGCACACCAGATAACATAGGAATAAGCTAAAATTATTGAAAAAGTTTTTTTTTCGTTGGCCTGTGTTATTAATGAAAATCTTCAAGTTTCAGTTCCCAGTATTTAAAGGGCTACAGAACGCAGAAAAATGGAAAAGAAGCAAAAGCGAAACAAAAGAACCCGAGACAGAGAAGTTAAGGCTCAGTATAAAAATATCAGTTTTTTATATGAAGCGAATTCCCACAAATATTCTAGCCTCTTGCGATATTTTGATGTGCAATGTACTTCTTTGATAATTTTGTCCTATATTGAAAATAAAATTCATCTACCACTACTTACTATGTTTTATTGTTTCATGTGTTGGTAATAGCTCTTAACTGTACTTAACTCAAAACTAAACACCGTTATTTGAATGTGAAATAAGTGAAACTACATAAAACTGCCTTTTTTATTTAATTAGTCATAGATATTCGATTTATAACCGTTTTATAAATTTAAACCTGGCCAATATAATGATTGCTGTTTTTAGTAAGTATTATCCTTATTCAAATCCCTAAGATGGATAATGATAGCAAAATTAGTGATATTATTTGACTGCTCTCAAAACAAAAGCGAGTAATGATAAACGAGGAAGAGGAAACTGGTAGTGAATCTAACAATATCGTTTGTTCATTTCGAAAAAAATCTAAAATTTCAGATGATTGTTTTGAAGTATACCACACTCAATACCAAGTTATAAGAAATTGTTAATTTTGAATGTAAATATTATTGGATTAATATTTTATTGGTTTTTAATTATTTGTAGTGTTTTCAATAGAATGAGTTACAGCCCGACAAGTAAAAGCCGGTGGGATAGGCACACAATTTTGGTGATTAATTAGTAGTGCAAGAGGCTGGTGAGAACTGAGTAGATTTTAATTGAACATAATATCCTAGCAGCAGTTATTAGATTCAAAAGTTATGGTTTTTGTTTTTTTGAAAGGGCTAAATGTACTTTTTTTCTTATTTCAAGTCTGTAATTTATTAAAATGTCCATTAAAAATATTTTTATTATTTTTTTTAAAACATCCTCATTGAGATATGGCTAGTACAATCTTAATTACATTAATCTATTTCTCTTGTTGAGTTGCGCTCTTATAAGCAAGACTTGTGCAGCTCTTTAACTGTTATTCTTTTGTGCTACTTCTTATTAATTCATGTGGTTTAGTCCTCTTGAGCCTTCTGGTCTCATTGGTAGTATTCAAAAGCTGAATTGCTTCCACATTAGTATTAGTACGTTTTTCGTGTTTACCGGTGTATTCTATAACTACTTCGTTAATTCAGTTGATTTTTAAATCCTTATCTCATAGTTGATAACATAACGATAAGCTTTCCTTATCAAAGGCATCAATTTATTTTGACATCTTTGTATTATGTTTCGATTGGACTGTTTCGTATAGCCCCACACCTGTGTTCCATATTCGATTGATGATAGATTCGTAGACCAGTCTTTTGTTATACAAGTTAAGTGGGGAATGATATATGCAAAGTTCTTATATACCCCACGGCATGAGATAAATTTAACTAATGAAATTTTTAAAACGTAAACTATTAAAAAAATTTTCAAAAGCTTCAAAACTATTTCTGCGAACAAATATAAGTAAAGAAGATTTCACCAATACATATGCCCATGGTTTATATAAATACAAAAATCATATCAAATAAATATCAATCAACGAAATTATAAAAAATTGAATAATGACTTACGAGTAAGCTTATTCAAAACAACCAAACACAACTACTTGTAGTATTAGTATCAATTAACTTTTTTATGAAATTTCATTTGATATAAAATATCACACCATGAAACAACGAAAAAATCAAAACAAACAAAAATATAAGAAGCTACTTTATCATTCACAGACATTAGCTTAAATATCACCTCAATCATTCCCAGGAGTATCTTAATTTCAAATTGTTTTCTTTCTTTTTTTTAGTAAATTTCATTAAGCTCAGACTGCATTTTAGATAAATTATAAACATATATAACAAAAATGAAAAATTGAAGCCATTATAAAATGACATTTCATCTTAGATGTCATAATTCTATTGCTAATGACAGAAGAAAAATAAAACATAAGAGATTTCTCTAGAAAAGTATATAAAACAAAAAAGAAGATAACTGCAGGTTTGAATACTTTGCACATATTTGCTTGTTGGATCAAAAAGCAACAACAACAATATATTAAAACTGATTGTTTTATTATTATAATAAATCATATAAGTTGTATTTAGTGAGATAAACCAAATTCTGGCTCAAAGATATGTGTTTCTTAGCCTGATCCTTTTTCATTTGTCTATAGTTTATATTTATGAATAATAATAAATACAGGTGAGATCATTGATTATTCTTGTCGATCAAAAATAACCATAAAATTAAAATTAAAACAAAAAAGAAAAATAATAAAATAGAAATAAAAAAAAATTCAACTGAATTTTGAATTAATGGTCATCCATCGTGACATTGTCATTAATAACAAACTGTGATTAATTGATAACACCAATTGACATTATTCAAACTTAATGGCCATATCAAACAGAATTATAAGCCACCCACATATTATTTAGTTATAGTATTATAATATCAAATTAATGGGACAACCTACGTTGAGTTTTTGGTTTTTTTTTTGTTTTTTTTTCGACTGGGTGTAATTCCTGTTAACTATCCTGTTCAAAAACGATCAACAAAAAACAACAAAACACTTGAAAAACAGCTCCTTGCATTTAGCACTTAATAAAAAACAGAGCACGAATTTAATCCATCTGGACGACTGACTAATAAAGTTATTTATATATAAACTGTGCAAGGAACATAATTTGGACAATACTGGACAGTTAAAGAACACCCACGCTGTTAGAGATCTATGGATCTTAGAGCCATATACACGCATTCTAAATGAAGATGTCAAAATAGTTTTGTGTGACATCTCTGTTGTGGTCTCTAACTAACCTAATGCTGACAGCCTTAAAAAAAAAAGTATTAAAATAACAACAACAAACAAACAAAAAATTTGTATTCTTTTTTTTTCTAACTTGTTTTCTTTGTTAGATGACAAGTCTTTTTGACTTGATAAAGAACAAAACTAATACAAAAAAAAATTAAAAATAAAACAGAAATATTTTCTCAGGAAGTCAAAAAAATAATAGTCGTGACTAGGAATTCTTTATTTATATTTATTTTAGTAATATCCTTTTTTGAAAATCTATCCTCTTATCCTAGATCCTTGTGCGAGACAGCATAACTTTTTTGGTTAGTTTTAGAATATTGTGTCATTTTCAAAGCCCAAAAAATGAGAAAAACAAAAATTAGATTAAATAAAATAACAATAAAAAAATAAAAGTTTTATTGTTGTTATTTTTCTTATAATAGTTTTCGTTAAGTTTATAGAAAAACAAGAAGAAAATTTATAAATTAGAAAAGAAAAAAATAATAAAAATAAATAAGTAGAACAATATAATCAGAATGTGCCTCTTCCTACTGTATCTTGTGTATCGCGTATAGGTTATACATACAACATCATTCTTTTTGGCATTGGAGAGATCACAGTGTGTTTTCAAGAGGATTTAAGGGATTAATTGGACCACCTGGAAGAGTTTTGATGGTAGCACTGATTGTGGTCTTAATCGCTTGTTATTGATATATATTTGTAGCTCTACATATACCTTTTTTAGCTGGGTGGTAGCAAACATTCTAAAATGCCACAGAGTTACAATGAGTCATTCAAATCATCGAGGGCAGATATAAATTTTGCGATTTTTTCTTTTTCTATTTGCTTTTTTCTTCTTAGATGAAACTTAATTCGATTAAATTTGAAGACATTTGCGTATTTTGTTAGAATAAAACAACAACAAAAAATTTGCTACATAAAAAAATTCGATTTTTTTGATGGACAATACGATTAGAAGGAGACAACTTAAACTAATTTATAGACATGTTTTTTTTTTTTTTTTGATTTTTATTTTTACATTTAAATATGGTAAAAGTTTAAATTTTTTTATTGAAGGCAAGTTTTTACTTTGTTTTTATGTTTTAAGCGTTTTTCTTTTTAAAAAAAGATTTTATCTTTGATTTTAAATATTATGTTGCATTGAAATTGTTATTAGCCACAAGTCACTCCAAGTTAAAGGAGTTTTAGATTCATTGAAAAATGGATTAATTCTAAGGCATAGACTAAGGCTTATATAATCATCTTTATTCGTTTATAGGCACGCGGATACTTATTTAACAAATATATTCATGTTCGCTTATATCGGTGTTTAATTGACGTTTACCATTAATGTAATAAAGTGTAAGTAGATTTGTGATAGTTAAAAGGTAGCTAAGATATTTTGATTATGATAGTTCTATGCAAATCAAGAATAAGTTTTAGATAAATGAAATCATTTAAAGTGAATTTATTCTGTTCAGGTTTAACCCTTTGCGTTTGCCTTCTGTTCCTTTGAGTCTCTGAGTCTTTGAGTCGCAATGACTTTTTCTAGAGAAAAGTGAAAAGCTCACATCAAACACATCCTTCTTGTTAACGTTCAAAAAAATTCCTACTATTGTCTCTATCTTTCACTTTCTGTCTGTCGCTCTCACTGTCTTTACCTCTCTCCGTCACTATAACTATATATGTATATGACCCTGTGACAAGAAAATGAGGAAAAATTTAACTCCAAAATGACCTTCATAAGATTGAATGAAGATCAAGGCAAGTATTGTCTAGTAATAAATTTACTCGGCTATTCCAAAACTTATGTTTTAAGTAAAAAAAATTTATTTTTGTGTAATTATTTGGTGTAATCCCAATTTTTAAGCTCTATTTCGACTGCTCCCAACTTTGAGGTTAAAGAAACTAGTGGCCCTCATACTTTTGACTTATTTTTTTACCATATCATTTGTGTCGTATCTTAAAAACAAATATTGTATTTTTAAGCACTAATTATATTCTATGGATAGGATATATAGAGTGGGAGCAATAATCTTCCAGTAGGGACAGTAGCTTACTTCATCAATCAAAGAGAGCTTATTTTCAGTCATAACACCTTCTTTCTCAGGGACAAAGTCAGTAAATTTTATTAACAAATAGCCACAAAATTCACCGTCATGATGAAAATATAACTGAAAATTAGCTATGACGGCTACTTTCTGCATTAATGAGTGAACTTTTTAACTTAATTTATGCATGAATTCCTAAATGAGCAAATCACTGATGAGTGATTTCCTTACTGGCCCTACTGTTCTATAATAAAATAATATTTCAATGAGATGAAATAAAACTTATACTTAATCATTTTGAGGAGTATTTTTCATTTGAAAACATCTCTAAGCCTATTTTTTCTTTTAGTTGGCAGTATTGTTATAGCACTAAAAACACACTAACGTACGGCACTGCTTTTGCTCCTACAAAATTTTGCTATTTTGGAATTAATATCAAAATGCTAACATTTAATAAGAGCTCATCACAAATCTAACAAAATCTGTACACTATGCACCAATTCCAAGGTTTAAACTTCTAAGAACTTCTATATTACACGCTCAATTTCAAAAAGCAAGCAAGCATTCTAGTTAAGACCCAGGGTTAATCGTTGGAAGTTATATTTTCCTATATGAAACAACTTTTTCGAATAGTTAAATAGCCAAAATAAAGCAACCACATTAATTTTCAACACACTTTTTACTATAATAGCTGCTGGTATTTTCGTATCTTATACTCATACTACTTAAGTTAACTAATTTTGACAGCAAGTTATTAAAATATAATTTGTACTCGTGTAATATGCACTAAATACAATACAACTTTTTAAGCTTTATTTCATATCAATTTAATCCTAAAGACTTTATGAATGTTTTTTTCTTGTAAAAGAGATAACTATAAATAATGAACAATATCAAAGAAATAAGAAAAATTCCAGCTAATCAAAATAAATAATTTTCTTTAATCACTTTTAGCTACTACCATAACAAGAGAACTTAAAATAGACAAGCAAAATGCATTCAAGAGAAAATTTATGAGTTTTTGATGATGAAAAAAAAAATCAAGAATTTTTTTTTTTTTTGGTTTTTCACTTTTCAATGTTCTGGCTAATGGTCCCATTGTACTAAGATTCGACACTAATTCATGTTTGATGGCATGTGAATTATTCATTCAGATAAAATCCCTAAATATTTATACTCCTTGGATAGAGGAGGCTAAGTATGAATAGCTTCTGTCTAAAGAAATCTATCAAAGTATATTCAGAAATTGTTGATCTTATCATTCTCACAAAATGTAATAAAAAATAAATCAGAAAAAAAGGCTAAATATTATAACTTGAAAACTTATCGAACTCAAAAGACTCTCTAAATGTCTAAAAAAAAAAACCAAAACAAAATAAAATAATAATCTATACAGATAAACATATAAAGCATTCACATTTATTGGACAATAACCAAACAAACCCCAATGAACAGTTTAGTTTTGATCAGTGATAAATGTGATCATTACTGTTTCAAAGATAATATGATATACCTTGAAAGGTATATCAGGTAACTGTCTATCACAATTTTCTCATTTAAGGATATTTGATGTTATGCTGACACAATGTTAAATAGTATCTGTCATAAATTAGAACATGAAGACATTTGTCTTTTAGCAAATATATCACTAAGTTCGATAGAATGACAAATGTGTTCACTTCCTGTTGGTTTAAAACAAAAAAACAAAATTAACACACTGACCTAAATATCCTTTGTTTGGAAGGCTACAAATAAAAAAAAATTACAGATCAAATTAAAATTCAAGTTTACCTTCTTGAGTGAAAAAATGACAGCATTTATCAGTTTGAGTATATAGCACTAAAGACAGTTCCTAAGATTCAAACCAATTTTGCGATAAAATAATTTCAAATAATACCTTTTAAGATATGCTATTTTACGTTGTTGTTAAGACCACATGTAGCGTTAAGTTATAATCGTGGTTAATGTACTAAAAGTAAGATTGCAAAAATAAAAACTCTTCTTTAGTTTGTTAAGGATATAATTTTTTTTAGTTCTTTGAGTCAAACAGATTAAAAATGGGGAAAATATTTTACTTAATTTTATCTTCTCAGATAAATTTTTTGTTGTTTATTTTTGTAGTTTTTTAAGGTGACAAATATTTTGACACAAGCAATTTACATTTTATTTTTACATGATATTTTGGCGGTGTTAAAAGTAATAACAATTTTAAAAAGTGTTACGTTTAAAAATTTACTGTAGATAATTTGAATTAAAAGATTACAAGCCCTACTTTTAATTTAAATTTAATTAAAATTTTCACTTAAAAATTTATTACCAGCAATGTAATTAAAATATATTTATAGTCAATTAAGCAATATAAAAGTGACTAAAGGATATACGAATGGGGGGCAGTTTCGGTAAAGTATTTCATTTTTTTTTTTAAACCTAAAAACAAATAATGATATAATTTTATATAAAAGTTCTGTAATAATTTAATGGCTAAAGAAGTATCATACAAATTTGAAACAAACAAAAAATTGATATAACCTAAATTGAGTGACTTAATAGCATGAAAGGAAAATATAGAAGTAATTAAATTTTTATATGAAAAGCTAAATTTATTTTAGTTTATTTTTTTTTGTGTTTTGTTTTTTATTTAATTAAAATAGCAATGGATTCACTAAATACTAATAAACTTTATGTTCCTAACCTAATTTGCTACTTTTAAAATTAAAAAGTATATTTAATCCTATGATAGTCACTTGTTTTTGCTTGTTTTTTTTGTTTTAATCTATTTTGTTGATGTTTCTCGCATAAAGGAAACCACCTGAGCCCAAATTTACAAATATATTTTTAATTAATTAACTATAAGTAATGATTATAGTTTATTTATTTAAATTCATAAAATTGAGCGGTATTGAAATAATTTTAGTATTTGAGTGTATACTGAGTGTAAAAAGATGAAACTTATTAAATTTATTAAAATTTTATTAGATTTTATGGTTGTTTTATACAAAAAAACAAAAAAACTAGTTAAAAGAATCGAAAAACTCAGATCAGGGATTCTATGATGCCAGTAAGAAGCTTAAAGTTTATATTTTAAGTAATAAAATTTTATTTAACCAACTGAAAAAGATGAAATTAAGGCAAATGTTAATAATCATTTACAATTACCTTTATCTGAGTCTGTCCTTCAGGTTATTGGCATGCGAAAATGGTATTTAACTGATTAATCCTTACCTAATAATGAGAAGTTATTCATTAAAATCTAATATTTTGTAAAAAATTATATCAATTTTAATGTTTAAAACAAAATATCTATCATATACCCAGAAGATCAAAAGCATCACAAACAAATTCAGGAATAATTCAGCCTGCGGAATTACTTTCATTGAAATTAATGCTGCTAACTTCGGCAAAAAACCAGAATCAAATCTAAAGCCATCAACATTTACATATATGTGATAGATTTTAGGTGATCGATTCTGTCATATTCAGGAAAGGCCTGAAAAGAAAAAAACGAAGTATGGATTGGTTATGGCAAGGATTATTGCACTCAAATCAACTAAGGTTGCTTTTTTTTAAAGAAACAGCCTTAAAATAATTTAAATAATATAAAGATAATTTTAAGTTATCAATTTGAAATTATTTCCAGAAAAAGGAGTTTATTAAGTCTCGTAAGATACTAAAAGAAATAATTTTAACATAATTAATTTAGATAAATAATTTTTACTTCTTCTTTTTAACGAATAAAATTATTTCAACATTAACTAATCCCATAATTTCAAGATCTTTTTAATTATCTACAATTAATGTTGAAATTTTTTTGGGACACTTAATTCATTCTCCTCTAAAAATATTATTATGCATTTTTTTTTTTGTTATGTGTTAAATTTTTCTGTAAAATACAAAAATACCTGCTCAAGCAAAACATAATAATAAAAATAAAAAAATATATACAAAAAATAGCTAAAAGCCAAAAGTCCTAAAATAAATCTCTAGTAATGTGTATTTTTAACAACAACAAAAAAACAAAACACTATACAAATAATTGTTGTAATTGTCCTTTGGTTGAAGCAGGCACGTTTTTAATTTTAAATTTTTTACTGTTTGTCCAGAAACTTTTATCTTATTTGTAACATTCCCTTTTGCCATCATTGAATAAATTTCACCCCTTTTTGTTTTATTATATTGCAGCGATTGAGCACGTCTTGGATATAAAAAAGGTAACAACCCTCTCTAGGATATGGGATATTTAAGTTGAAAAGAAATTAGTGATTATATAATATTATCTGTTCTAAGGGGTGGAAAAAGTAAAAAAAAAATAAAATAAACTTGTGAAATATAAATTAAGATTGGAATTCCTGATTCGATACAGTTTCGCTACTGGTATTTTATATAAAACTGTTTTTTATTATTATTTTTTGCTTTATTTTTATCGTAGAGGGAGAAGACTTGGATTTTTCCTTTTTTTTTAATTAACATGTCCAAACTATTGAATTTGATATGCAAGATGAAATTGAGACGATGGCATTTAATTGATACTAAAAGGATCAATTTTAAAAAAAAAAATGCTTAAAAAAGGAATTTGATTAAATCGAATTACAATTTTATAAAATCAAAATAAAAGTTTAAATAAATTTCATTGTAAGTTTTCTTTTTGAGTGTTTACTCTAGAGGGAAATTTTTCAGATTCAAACTTTTCTTAGACGAAAAATTACAAGTTAGGTTTCAAAAAAATTGTAATAAAATAAATTAAAAAGAAAAACAAAATCAATACAAATTTATAATATTTCCTTTGATTTTTTACTTAATACTAGTTGTACCTAGGCAGGAAATTATTATATATTTAATTTATAGAGCTCTGTTTAATTCTTCGATTATCTGTTTTTCGCCATAAAAAACGGTCCTTTCAGAGATTAAAAAAAGTTTCAAAGCTGCATTCAAAAATAGACCCGAACAACCTTAATCGAAAGATTGTAATCTCTCTTATACTAATTGTCTCCGGACAGTAGCTAATCTGAGGAATATTGTAGCAAAAATCATCAAATTGACCTCAACCGAATCATTTACAAGTGTAACTAATACTAGAGTAAATCTGTGTAGTTATAGTAATTACATTAAATTTATACATTGTATTTATTGGTTATACAACTCTTAATACCTCGTAAAAGTAATTAAAATCATTTAATATAGCTAAATAAATAAAATAATTACCTAAAACCTCAATATGAATAAAACTGTAAGCAGCCAATTTACTCAAAATTCTTAGAAGTACTAAAAATGTAATTATAGCAACCTTAGACTAAGAGAATTTATTAATAGCAAATCATATTAAAAGAAAAATTAGTCGTAACAGTCGAAATATCACCCACTTAAAATATCTACAAAAGACAAATTCAAATAAATCAAAAAATTTCAAATAAGTCACTACTCAAGTCTTTTAGTGCTAGTTGCAATTAATTAAATGCATTTTGCGCTGATGCATTCTAAAATGGAATCAAATTAAGAAAATTATTTTAGTCAATATTTTATTTAATTAGTTGAAAATGAGAAAGAGATTAATAAAATACGACAACTGAAAAAATCAAAAAAAATTAACAACTCCAGGCTAATTATCACTTTAGACAGTATAATATCATCCTTTTAGGATTCCGAATGTTATTTCTCAAAGAAATTTTTAAAATGGCGTTGCTAATTAGTACATTGAAAATTTCAAATATAATTCGCCTAAAAAGTATAGCGTTGAGTGATTTACATGGTAGGAAACTTAATTTAATGAATTTCACTTATGTTTAGCGGTACCTTAAAAGCCGATAGGATGCAACATAAATCTTTTACTTAAGTTTTCTGTAAATTTCTAAAGAATTACCGCCCTAGAAGCAGAAATAATAAAATAAGATAACAAAACAAAAGGAAATAAAATAAAAAATAAAACCAAATAGAGTATTTCCACTTCCCAGAGTTTTTATGTAGCTTAGATTCATGTGCCGGGTAAAATTCAATTTCATTAAATAACTGACATCAGAGAAATTCATAAAAACAAAACACCAAAAAAAAAAACATCATTGGGGTGAAGTGTAAAGAGTAATTGAAACGATGAAAGTGTCAGCAATTAATTTGCATAATTGCATCTAATTTCTCCATAGTGGCTAAAGAGTATGGCATTTAATTTAAAACCCGGCAATTTATTCATTCGAAAATAGGGTATGGCTTATCTTGTCTAACCAGAAAAAAGAAAATAATTAAAGAGAGCTATGGTACCTGTGAGTAAACAGCAGCTGAAAAACTACTAATTGGTGAATTCAAGGATGTTTATAAAACGTCAGGACAGATTTTTTCTTTTCGCTTTTTTTGCATAGAGTGAAATAGTTGCTACATTTGAAGTTTTATAAAAGTTGTGAAAAAATTGCGCAAAAGATGACCCTTTTAATGAAAACAATTATCCAAGTTTTCAAGCAAATTGCGTATGAAGTAACTTTCTATACATATAATAATATTAATAGGTCTAAAATAAGGATTTCATAAATTTAAATATCTAAATGTAATAACTAAAAATCAACAAACAACTGACTTACAAGGATGGAAGGAAGCCACGTAAACCTAAACTCATCGATTTTCTTGAAGTTCAGATATGTTGTAGTTTATCAAGTTCTAAAAGACCCATATTTGTGTTATTGATCAACATATACTTCAAAGGGGTGGAAACTACCCTTGAAGGTTGCCCCTAGAAAAATTTTTTTTCGCTATAACTAATTTTTTAAATCAAAAATAAAAGTAAATTATTTCTTTCTGTTCAATGCTGCCTCTAACATTCGCCAAATATGAAGTCCGTTCTATTTGCCGACATCACTGCATCCATCCACACATTCGTACATTGTTATTAGACAATTTCATTTTGACATTTTTTTGTATTGCATTTGATATTTTTGACGTTTGTGTTGCATAAATTTCTGTAAAGTTCTTCAAGAAACTTCACAAAGTCTGGTCACCATCTTACACAAATTTTATTTATATATCTTTCTCTGTCTCTCTTTGTATTAAAAAAAAACTTTTTCTGTCAGGATATATATTTTCAAATTACTCATAAGGCTTACTTAATTTTGAAATTTTCTAATACGCAATTAAAATGTATATAAAAGACGGTGTAAATCCTGGTAGCTTCATTTCGAAGCTGTCTAGCCATACGGTTCAGTTCGATGTATTAAATAAATTTCGGAGGCTGAACGAAGCGAAGAGCTCATAGTAAGAGAGCTGGTAGACATTTTTGACTACATATTTTTGGCAACTTGAAAACCTATTTAATACTTACTTCTGTAATATCTGAGTGCAAAAATGCAGACCTGGCTGTAGGATTAGGCGGCTTTATCGACTTATAAATTTTGCAAAATGAAAATTTTTTTTCGCCAAAAATGTTCTTTTGGCAAGATGTAATTTTAATATGTTGTAATTCAGTATTCAAGAAATTTGGAAAAAAAAAGCCAGATCAGCCAGAAAGCCAGGCACTATCAAAGTTACTCAGATATTACAGAAGTAAGTATTAAATAGGTTTTCAAGTTGCCAAAAATATGTAGTCAAAAATGTCTACCAGCTCTTGGACTATCAGCATCCTAGTTTATTAAAAATTAAAGGCTTTTGATATATTGTAGGCTCATGAGATTTGCATAACCTAATTTATATGAAGAGAAGTTACTATTTTTTTGTTTTTTTAGTCGTTTTAAAATTTGTGGAATATTGTTATTAATTTTTACAAAGCTAATTAAAAAAATCAATGGATACTTGGATTTTTATAAAAAACATTTAAAAGCAAACTTCCTCTTATTTAAGATAACGAATAAATCTATTTAATGTGGGACATTTTACAATATCTTCAAGTATTTTCACTTATTATGCTCAGTATGGGGAAGTGTAAATGGTTGAAAAATAAACACTTCTTTATGAATATTTTCAGAGATATTGCCCAAATAAATAAATTCAGATGTCTTATATATTTGTAATATAACATCTCAGCAATATTCTGTAAAAAGATATCAAGAAATAAGCCAGTGGCAAAACATTTTCCAAGTCGTCTTTAAAAACTATAAATTTACGGCGATCATCATATCTCAGCCTAGAATTATCCGAAATCAAAAAATCAAATTTATTTAGTTTTTTCCCATTTTTTATATGATAAAAATCAAAGATGAATTTTTTGTTTTTTATACAAAATACACAAAGTTTTCTTATTATCAACAATATAAAATAACTACAAAAATTTTAATAGCAACTAAACTTAAGGCTGTATTTTGGTTTCCCAGGCCGCCCTCTTTAAACACCTTCAAATTCATTGAAATTTCACATACACTAAGAAAATAGCTAGTAGAACCCGATAATATCCTAACTCTGTTAACTTAAGTACTTTTTTAAAGGTTTATTTATCATTTATAGTCAGAAATAGTTTCAGGATAAAATAACACAAATGCAGTAAAGAGGTAATTAGACCTACAAAACTCAGATGGTTTTTTTTCTGTTTCCTTTGATTGTGGTGAAAAAAATTACAAACATTTTCATTCAAATAAAATCAAAAAAAATTTTGGTGAATACGAATTTTCCACTTTTTCGTGTGATGGTTTAAATTTAACCCCAGCGCAGAATACTTCACTTTATTTTTTCACAAATTTACACATTTCACAACATCAATAAAATTGGCAGTTGCTCAGTGTTTTACATTTTTTTCAGAAAAATTTTATTTTATTTTTCCAAAATTCTACTTGCCTTCATTTGATGTTAAAGCCTTAATGGTTTATAGTAGCACACTTAGAGAAATACCCCAAAAATCAGCTTATGTTTTTAGTAAACTATTAAAGATCCACAAAAATATTACCTTACTTGATGCCGATTTAAAAAAAAATTTATAATACTAAAAATCAAACACTTTTTCAATACTATAAATATTTTATTTAGCTAGAAATATTCAAACTAAAATTATTAGCACAATCATTAAAAACTTTATTTCAATAATATTTAATTATTAAAAATTAAAATATAATATTAAACTCTAATCTTGACATTATATCACATTCTTTTCTATAATTTAAGTAAATTTAGCAAATATTTAGTATATCAATTGAAGACTTTACAAAAAACTTCATTTTTTTAAGATTATAAATTACAGTTATTAAATTTTAAGAGTTTATATTGGATTTAATTATTATTTGCAATTTTACAAATTCCTGTTTTATGCTCAAATATTTTCTTGTTTTATTGCACAATTTTTGTAAAATAATTTAATGGAAAATTTCTATTAAAATTTAGACAGAAAAATGCCAAAAAATGACAACCAGAATAACAATAAATTAAATTTTGGTAGCAGTTATTAGAATATTTTTTTCAAAGCACAATAAAAAATTTATTTCCCAGGAAATTCATCAAATTAAACTCTTAAAAAAAGTTTACTTACTTTTTATATTTATAGGAGATATACTAAAAGTCCAAAAAATTAAATTTTCTACTATAAAATATAACTAAAAAAAAATTATTTACAAGACAATTAAAAAAAAAAACAACAGATATCAAGTCTTTTCTCTATGTCATTTTTGACACATTCATTGATACATTAAAAGCTTCTTACGGCCATTCCCTTTAACTTTATTTAATATTTATTTTTAAGGAATTTGTCCATTCATACGCATTTCAAGTTCTTCTTCCTCTTTTGTCAAAGGTACTGTTGTATGATTATATAATCCTTGAGCCATTAGTTGTAGTGCTAAAGGATTTTTTGAACCGCTAGCTTTTTTAATTTTAGCTCTTTTATTTTGAAACCAAATTTTAATTTGTGCCTCATTTAAACCTAGCTCAGAACTTAATTGTAAACGACGACGTTCAGTTAAGTATTTACTTTCATTGAATTCTCTCTGTAATTTATAAGAAAATGAAATTTTTTAATTGAATTTCTATAAATATTAAATACAAATTTTTTGATTAAATTAATAGAGAGCAAAGAGTAAAAATTAAATAGTTAAATATAATTATATTTTTAGCTAAGACACAAACCTTAAGTCGTGCCAGCTGTTCACTTGAAAATGCTGTTCTTGGTCTTTTCTCTTCAGCTTGATGTTTTTCTTTTGGTTGCTTTGGACGACGATATCGTGGACCTAAAATGCAAACAAGCAAATTTTTTGGGCTTTAGAGTAAAGTAAATAATTATTTATTATTAAAATTAAAACTGTTTTATTATAATTTGAAAAATTAGTAATACAAAAGGACAAAGAATGGCGTAGATAGATTTTGCGATGATGGATAAGATTTTTTGTTTTCAGTTTTCAACGAGATTATTATTAACGATTATTAACGAGATCGATGCATAAACTGAAGCTTATTTTGAAATAAATTCAAATTTTTCGCTACACAGGCCATAGTAGCATAGATTCCAGTTGTGGGGTGGGGTTGATATGATTTTGGGACACTAAACTTTCTTTGTCGTTTTAGATATTTTTCTAAAACGAGCATAATTAGCCCAAAAAGAAAAATGACCCCCCCTGATATGCGCAACTGATTGTCCAAATGCCTTGAAAAGTTCATGTTTAAAAATAATTATATATTTCCTTAATAAATAACTCTGGTAAACTTCGGGTATAAAATTTAGCAGACGTTCATTACAAGATCTAAAATTCACATTCAAATGATAATTGCGAACAAAAATAAGTTGAAATCGTTATAGGTAGCACGATTTCCAGGCTATTTTTTTGTTAAATAATCTAATGAAGGTTAAAGAGATAACAATAGCGGTGAAATCTTTTGAATAATATTGGATAGCTGACTAGTAATATGCGAAAAAATAAGATATACAGATTTTGTTCATAATTTTTTACATAGCTTCAGATAAACGAATACTTTCTTGGAGTTAGCTTGGTTTAATTTTATTATTAATAGTTTCCCAGAAAAATTTTGGAAAAACGACTAAAATCACAAATTGTTTAGCAAATAAATGATAGGCCCAGTTTTGAAGTGTAGGTCAGTTATTTGCTGATTTGACAACCTACGTCACAAAGAACTTATATGCTTTAAGTCATGCCTGGCAAACTAAACGATGCAAACCGCCTTGTATGGCATTTCTCACTAAGCGAACTTATATATGAATTAAAAAGTTTTTTTCTTGTTATTTGTATTGAAAACATTGTTTTTGTATTGTTTTAATCCTAGCGTGAGAGTTATAGAGCGCATTGAATTCAAAAAATTAATTTTTATATGTAAAATTAGCACAATGTTAATATAGACTTAAAAAATTTAAGTGGAAAAAAAATCTCATTGAATAAAATATATTAAGTTCATTCATTTTGTATATTTTTTACTTTTTTTGGAAGCAGTTTTGCCTAAAACGTGTCCTGTCGTAAAGTTGTACATCATCAAAATTACCCGTGAAACAATTTGGTTTGGCCAGGCCTGTTTTATGGCATAAAAAATATTAAAGGTTTTTTGTTTTTTTTTTTTTTCATGACATTTTCCAACAAATAACTCAATTGAAACCTTTGCATATATGGCAGACAGTATTAGAGATGGCTTTTGGCGAAGGGTATGGGGATATGTTCAGGCATGTTAGGCCTATGTCTTTGACAATATTATTAGTCGAGGTGCACACTTGCATACAAAGTCACTGATAACTAGTAGAAAACTCAAGCTTTTTATAGAACAATTATGTAGCATCATTTGCAATTTTTGATTTCAATATATTCAAATAAATTCATATAACCAAAAAATTGCCAACTCTAGTAGTATAATACTAGACATTGGTTTAATTCAATGGTTTTATTAAGATTTTCGAAATCAAAAAAGCTTCATTTGAAAAGTTTCAAATGATCATCGATTTTATCAAATTTGAAATTTTCATAGTCATAATTCCAAGTTTTTTTTTAAACCCGTACTAAAAATTAAGTGTCAATTACATAAAGGCAAGTGTGTTAAATACGTTATAAGGAAATACAATTAATTTAAAACTCTAAATGTCATCTCACTACTCATTTACAAAGCACTTAAAATTATTGCAAAATAGTTTTTTACCTTAATAAAAACAAAATTAATTAAAAAAAACCAAATTTCCTAACTATCAATCGTCTATGACAGTTAAATGGATTTAAATGAAATCAATTCTATACAATTAGTGACTAAATATTGATAACAAGCTGATTGCATTTCATAATGAAACCTAATTTGAAACTATCAATCTCATCAGTTTATAAAAAAAAAGAAAGAAAGATATATATATATATCTGGAAGGTCAAACATTAGTTAATTACTCCATCTAACTAAATTGATTGTCATTCAAATCATTTGATGAGACAAGGTGTGACAAATCATAATATTAAATCATTTATACACAGACACATACAAAACCAAACCATATACAATGCCTTAAATGAAGTAACTAAAATATTAATTAATGAATAAATTAATGTCATTAAGACAATATAAAACACCTCACACCTTTTTCTTGTTTATTACATTTGTCATGTGCTTTTTTTACTATTACTTTTATCATAAATATTATTTGCAAAATTTTTTTTTTTTTTTGTTTAGTTTTTACCTAAGGATAAATCAAAGTGACATTATTTTTATGCAAATTTTGCTATTCTATGAAGTTTTCATGCAAATAAATTAAACGAAGAGTTGCAAATGAAAATGAATAAAAACTAATAACAACAACAACAACAATATTATTTCAATTATATAAAAGTCTTTCATCTGATGATGGTACTCAGCTGTCGTAAAGAGTTATTTGTTTTATTTTTCTGGTGAAATATACTAAACATTAATACAGGTGAATAACTTGAAAAATTTTTTCTCAAATGTTTCGCATGAACTCCTCACTGGTATTTAATGATCTTCATCATTTTTTTTCAGATGCTAAATGCATCAACTTTGGAATGTTATGAAATTAATTTAAATTAAGAATAGTCTGATCACATTTAATTTAGTCAGCCATGGATGACTACATTGAATTCCTAAATAAAATGTTATTTTTGTTTTTAACTTTTGTTTTGTTATTGTTGTTTTGTCTTAAAGTAATATACATATTCATTTGTATTATATTTTACATTTAGAAACTATGATGTTGATGATGTATACAAAAAAAACACAAACCATTAAAATAATGCTGACATTATTTCAAGGAAATTTTCTTTAAGGTATAGCGAAAATTTGGAAAAAAAACAATTTTAAGCAAAGTAAAAGGAATTTGATTAAATCAATATCGATTTCAAATGGAAAAGCCATTTTTATATTAGAAATTCTTAAAGCCTGAATTTAAGAAAGTTAAAAATTATGTCATAGTATTACTACTTGCAGGCGAAAATATATTTCAAAAGTAATTAAAAAAATTTATAGGATGTTCAGAGTTTAACACGTTGAGGAAAGCGCAGTTTTTTCTATTTCACTTCATCTGGGTGTGCCTTACACAAAATTTCGTTTATCACTAAGTTAAAAGTTGATTTTAATACAAAAAATTATTTTTAATCGCATAACGTATTAATAATCTACTAAACCGATATAGCCGTGGTGGTACACGCCGTTCTCAACGTGTTAATTATGTCCACGGCTATTTATCTCTCTTTGCATACCTTTAGGCTTAATTAGAGTTTCACTTTTCATTATTTGTACTTATTTTTGTTTCAATAATTACTACCTTTATTCCAATTTTAAATCTTTACAAATTAAAAGATAAAATATAAAAACAAAAAGAAATATCCGAGAGTTAAAAAGTTTATAGGTATTAGCATATTTACTACTACAGGCTTAGCTGATGATATCTTAAATTTTTAATTAGAAAAAATAACAAAAAATAAAACTAAACGTTGTTTACTAGCGAACACTATAGAAGTCTATTATGCATGAATTATTATAGCAAACAATATTGAACCCAATCCGAAATTAAATCAACAAAGTTCGCAAGTGGCAACTCATTGTGCATACAACAGAAAATGAGAGGAATTAAAACATCAAAAGAGAAGAATAAGCTCAAGACTTTAGCAATGAAAATATTACTTATTGGGTTCGGCGAACATCCTATTCGCTTCTGTTTAATAAGACTTTAAATAGTGAAGAAACATTTAATGATAAAAAAGCGATGTTAGATAATCTTGTTTAGCTTTTTGTTAATATTGTTAATTCAAGGTTAATAACTTCAGTCAGAAATTACACTTTTGCTTTGTTTTTGTTTTTCATTCTTGGTTGATTGGAGTTACTTTTATTTTTATTTTTAGTGTTTTCTTAGCTATCAAATAGAATTTATTATTTCCCATACTTGAATAAAAAGTAAATTTTTTATTTGTATTTTTATATGAAGAATGTAAAGAATTTAAATTTTTGTTCTGACACAAAAAATCTCTTTGCTTTCATAATCTAAATAAAAAATAATTTTTTACTATTTCCGCGAAAAAAAGTCTTAACTTTATATCAGGGTAGAGAAAAAAATGAAAAAAACTTAAGCAAGTAACTAAAATTATATTAAAACCACTTAAAAATAATATCTAAATAGCCAAAAATTCTCTAGTCATGAAGTCAATTTTTCTTCTTGATTTGTCTTGTGTGGGTGCAAAAACTTTCAACAAGAAAAAGTAAATAAAGAAATTAAAGAAATGTTGATTATGCTGAAACATTTGCTAGAAAAATTCTGTCAAAAGAAAGAAAAAATTATAAATTATTATTCATAACTTAATCATTTATTTGACACAATAAATCTCTGTCAATTATAAATGAAATTATTTCATTTTCTAACAACATTATTCACTAGAAATCAATCAATCTATAATAAGGTTATCTAATACTGATTTTTCATCAACATATAAGTAGAGCTACCTATAAAATATGACACGCAATTAAAATCGACCTCTTGGTTTCATCATAAGACATACATAACACAAAAGCAAAAAAAAAAACTATTGCTACTTCCATTAAACTAGTTAACATTATTAATTATTTATTTCTAGAAAATATTTTATATGAGATATATTTTGTAGAAATAAAGTTATAAAACTAAAAACAAGTAACATTTAATAATATATTTAATTCCAATGATCAACAACAATTTTCAACGTAAAAGAGAAGATATTATAGACAATTACTATTTATTGGAAATATTAGAAACAGTTTGACGGAACAGTGTTTATTGATTTCAGGCCAATAGATAATAATATAATTTCAACTGTCATTTGAAACGATAAATTACAAATATAATTATATTGAATGACTTTTTTATATTTAAAAAATATAATTCATTCTACGAGTTGGTGGTGTACAATTAATAATAACGGCTTTAAAATAAGCTTAAGCCCTTTATTTAGGAGAAAAATATCTTTAAGCTATCTAAAAATTTTGGAGTAAAAGAATGTTTAAAGCTTATGACTATAGTTTGTGCATATAGATTAAAGAAATTTAAATTTTTCTTCTGATATATATTTTTGAAGTACTCTTCCACCCCATACCCCCTCCTCTTCTTGAACAAAAAATTGTTAATTTTGATTTAATATTCCTAAATTAATTGTAGTATATAAAAATTTTGTAATATTGGAGACATTTTGTCCGTGCGTAAATTTATAGACTATAAAATTATTTAATACACATTAGTTAAAAATTCTAAAAGGATGTGTTTTTCTCAAGTATTAGACAAAAATTCAAGGTTTGATATAATTGTTACCCAAAAGCACTGAAAATCAGGAAATTTATACAGAGCTTTATTAAAAGTTTGAATAACGAGAAATAGACCAAAAAAATTATACAAAATAAAAGAGTTCCAGATAAGGAAAATACCAAGTGTGATAAAAAACCAGGTGGATCAATCACTCCCCCCTCTTGACTAGTAATATTTTAGTGATATATACTGAAAAAAAAGCTAAACCACCTAAGAAAGTTGACAAAAATAAAATTTAATGACCCTTCTCCCCCCCCCCCCCTTCTCCACCCCGCAAATAATCCTTCAACGCAAGAAGCTATCTATGTTATTGCAAAAAACTAACTAACAAAATTATATTTCGTTTTAATGATGCCAAATTTGCATTGTGTCAATTTAAAATTAAGCGTGTAAATCAGGTGCTAGAATTATTTTTTGCTATTTCTTTGGTATTACTTATTAAACATTTGTGACCTTTGCTTGGAATCAAAATCTGTCATATCAAAAGAGGAAAAGGTGTGCTCTTTTTTTGTTGTTAATTTAGTTTTTTTTTCACAAGAAAATTAATTTGACATATTCTTATTTTGCTACATGTTTGGGCTAGTTATATTTTTTTAATACTAAAAAAAGACAAGATTAATGTCATCGTTAGAGTATAAATTAAACAATATTCAATTGTATTGCCAACCAACAATACACACCCCTCTTTTTATTTAAATCTTTCAAGCGCTTTGCTCAAAATTAAATGCTATTTCTTCTTTTTATTCCTAATATCCCAAATATAAAAAATATCAACAAAATATTAAAATAATTTTCAAAAAAAAAAAGTACAAAATAAATTAATCAACTAACCTGAACTCGGCCGATCACTATATCTAGTACAAAAAACCCATGCTGGCCATATTTGTCCATTTGTACCATCTTTGGTACTACTTGTTTCTGAACGTGCATCATCCGATGATTCCATTCCAGAATCCCGATTTGTTGATAGCTGTAATTGACCAGGTTGTGGACTTATTGTTGATAATCTTGGTGAAATTGATGATCTATTTGATATTGTTGTTAAATTTAATGATGGACTAGATTCTTGACCAATTTGTGATATAGTTTTACATAAGCCACCTAAAGGTGGTATTTTAATATCATTTTTAATATTATTATTAATATGTTTATTATGTCGTGTATTATTTATTATTTCTTCATGTATACGAGGATAATTAATTGGATTAAAACAATTTAAAAAATTTGCACGTTCAACAAGAGCAGCAGCTGTAATTGCATTTACATTTTGGCTATAATCATAAATATCATTATGTAAATTTTTAAATGCTGATCTATCACTATTTTGAGTAGTTTTTTTAATTATTTCATATGGACGAAATATTCTTGTTGATGATGTTGTTTTTTTGGTTGCCATTAAACCAATTTTTTTATCCGGAATAAATTTCTTATTACCAAAATGATCACTTAAAATATTTGTTATTGAAAAACTAAGTACTGGTATCGGATTTTGTTGAATTTTTTCTTCATCTGATAAATTTTCATTTTCTTGTTCATTTTCATGTTCACTAACAATTGATTCATTTTCTTCTTTAATATTTTGTTCAAGATTTATTGTTGAATTTTCTAATAAATTTTCATTAAATTGTAATTTCCTTTCGTAACCAGATTTAATACATGGATTCATATAAATTGTATTTTGTCCATTTAAACTCATATCAAGAACCATTGGAGATGATGTAGAATGTGGGGAATGCGGTATACCCGGTGGACTTGGAGCACTCAAGTGCCTTGGAGCATCTTCAAGTGCCATTATGTATTTTTATATTATATATATATATATATGTTCACTATTCAAACACTAACTGTTTTTTGCAATAATTTTCAATAATCTGTTTTATTGTTATTCGTCATTCAATATAAACAAAAACTTCAAATACTAATTTGGTTTTTTATTTTTCCTAACATCCATGAAATTCACACAAAACTCACAAACCATATCCGAAATATTTATTTATTTATATTTAAATTTTTGTTTGTTGTTTTTTTTTTTTTATTTGTTATTGTTGTTGTTTTCGTTTTGTTATTTAAAAACACTTAAAAGTCACTCCGTATCAGAGCCTGACACTGTCAGTTGTCACCTGTAATCTGACAGACATTTGAGTGAGAATTCACCAAGAATGTTGAAGCTATAGATTAACTTAATGCGCACGCACACTTTAACGCGTAGCCCACACTTTTTTTCATTTCTCTGATGTTGATGGGGTGCGTCGAATTCCAAGTGTCCGTCGGTTAATTCAATATATATCTCTATTAGTGTAGTAGGTAAAATAAAAGTGGGATGTGGGCTGGACACTAAAGTAAAATTTACTATACACAAATATATATACATGTATATACATAAGATAAGGCATTTGCAATGGATTGTAAATAGCAAGGTAGGTATAAAAAGGCGGAGCCTAAATTAGACTCTTCCCTAATTTAACACCAAAATCTCACCTATGGTTTTTCATATAAACAAAATTGTACACAACTCAATTATATATATAAAGTCGTATGGGTTGTTTGTTTGGTTATGTGTTCATTTTTGTTTACTTGCATTTATCCCATTTGCTCTAATTGATAACTGAATAAAGCTATCACAAAATTCGGATAGGGATGCATCTATTATTGATATGTTGAAAATTTGATTTCTCTTTTTACTTATGATGACCTGCCGTCACACTGATTGGGTCTTATACAGTTTGTATGCTTTTTAAACAGCAACAAATATCATTTACAAGGTATTTTCGCCTAGAGTTGGTCCGTCTGTTAACTTTGTTTTCCAATAGGACAACTTCATTTTTAAATGTTTTTGTTGGGGTTGGATAAATTAATATATATATATATATAAATATGGACAATGGTTGATTTCTTGTTTTAACATTTTCATTTTTATTTTATTTTTTTTTTTGATTTAAAAATCACTTCATTGCGGAATTTGTGACAATTAAGTGAATGATTGGTGATTTTAAATGCAGCTGGATTTCAAGAGATTTCGTTTTCTTTAGTAATATGCAACAAGAATAACTAATTAGGTCTTTATTTAAAATTTGTTTGAATAATAAATCTTTTTTGATTGTATTGTTTTTTAGTTTTTTGTCTTTGATATAATTTCATAAATGAGTTGTTTAAGGGGTTAAGTTTTTGGTTAAATCATTTATTAAATTTTTCTTTTACATTTGGGTCTAATTAATGGTACCTACTATTTCTTGCTTTGCTTGAAAAAATTAAGCGTATTGCTAGATAAAAATCGTTAAATTTTTCCAAAGTTTTATATATTTCCTTCTTTTATTTTATATTGAAGTTTGTTTGTGAACATAGAGAATGCAAAGTTTAGCATTGAAAATTTAAGAAGAAAGAAAAAGTTTATTGTTTATTGAAAAATTAGTACACAGTGTGTCTCAAAGAAAACGGAACTTTTTCGAATTATCTAATCATAGTAGCGCCATCTTTTAAGGGATCATAACAATGAAAAGTAGATCTTTCATTGACATCCTGTTAAAAATTTTTGGCATTTGGTTCAGTGTATGTTAAGATATCGCACCAAAAGTGACAGTATGTTTGTGTCATCGGTCGAAAAATGAACTTCGAACAAAGAGCAAATATTAAGTTCTATTTTAAACTCTGTAAAACTTTTAGCGAAACGTTTAATTTGATGAAAAAAAATTATGGTGATAATTTCCTATCCCGTACAAGAGTATATGAATGGTTTAAACAGTTTAAAGAAGATCGTTAAGACATAAAGGACGACGAACATCCAGGTCTCTCAAAAACCATTGTTACTAAATGTAACATTGAAAAAGTGCAGTGAATTTATCAAAAATGAGCCGAAATCTTCATTGCAATATATGGAAATAGAATTAATTATTTCCAAAGATTCAATTCATCGCATTTTGATTGACCATTTGAGTCTAAGGATGGTGTGTGCATGGTTTGTTCCACACAAATTGATCGACTACGAATGCATCTTCTCATCGTTTGAAACTAATTACTGATTTTTTGACTAAAAATGGTATTTAAACCATCAGCCATTCATCGTATTCGCATGATTTGGTTCTTTGTGGTTTCTACCTGTTCTCTAAACTACATTTGCCGATGAAAGAAAAGTGCTATGCTGACGTGAAGGCCATCCAAAAGGCGTTGACCAGCATATTAAAAGCGATGGACAAAAAATTACAAAAATAAACTGTTTTACTTGTATTTTCACATAGATATGAAGAATTTTTTCTTGCTTTAGTGGATATAAAATTGATTTAATGATTTTCAAACACAAAGAAAAACAAACTTTGCTAAAAAATAACCCAAGGAAATAAGAAAATAGTATTAAACAAAAATAATCAGATCTGTCTTGATAATCATATTGCCAAGACTTGTCAAAAAAATTACAGAATTTTGTAATGAAACATTAGATCCACCGATAAATTTTTTCTTTATAATATGAACAAAATTTGATTTACTTTTTCTGATCTTATGACTTTTACAATTTTTATTAAGATAAGAAACTATCTTCCTCAATTAAAATACTTAAAGGAAATTTGAAAACTGACATTAAAATAACAAACTCTTCCTGGCCAAGCTGAGAACTCTTCCTGGGCTAAATGCATTAACAGCTCAAAAATAATAATCAACTAATTATGTCTATATCGTAATAAACATATTCAGTAAGGGATATAAGTCAAAAAAACTGCCTTATTTTTTCAGCCAAAGTCAGAACTTACTACTGTGGTTCTTACATCTATTTAAAATTCATAAAAATTAAATAACAATTTTACTATAGTGAACAAACAAGAAAAAAAAAATGATTTTGGTACCAAACTATAAATAAAAAGGAAGTAGAAATTCTAATCTTTTCTTCGGACATTTTAAATTATTTATTTAAGCAATCGAATGAACTATCGAGATTTCTTAATATTCGAGTACAGTAAACAAATTTTCTATTGAAAGTGAAAAACAAAACTTTTAAAACTAATTGCATCTATTTAAAATTTAAGAAACCATAATCAAAATAATAAAACAAAAAATTTATATTTGTAATAAACCTAAATTACATGCACTATTTCCATTTAAATGGAACTGTTAAACTGACATTTAAAAAAATCATCTAGCATTGCAAGTCATTAATGAAAAAGTATAAAAAACATCTTTGGAATTTATTTGAAAGAAATAAAAAAAAATACTCTTTTTATTTTTTATTAACAAAATGTAGAAGGAAAAAAATTATTAATTACCATTGGCACCAGAAAATTAAGTCCGTCACTTTAAGTTATCTTCGTATTTATTGTAAACGACTCTGTTTTTAGGTCTCATTATACAAATTTAGAGATTAATATTGACCCTTAAGTCGTGTTAAAAATTTATAACTCTTAAGATTTTATCTCAAGAAAAGTAAAAAATAGTTACAAAAGTTGAAAAGTTTTAGATAAATATATACATGCTATATGTATAAATAGAACCATAGATATTTATATAAGGAATTTAAAAATTTAATGATTGTCAGAAGAGTTAATAAAAAAATTCAGTGGACATTCGTTTCTGTACATAAATTTCAATTTTAAAAACATATTTTATAGCTTACGGCTATATATATATAATCAACACTTATATTTATATATATCTATGTCTATATATACATATAGCCCTTAGATGGAATTTAAATAAACACAACATTATACTTTCCAGCATCTTTATTGGGCCAAATATAAAGTCAAATAAAAAATTCTACTAAATAATTCATTGATTTTGAAATGGAATTATCTAAAGAAAACAAAAACAAAAACAACAAAGACTTATAATTTAAGGAAACAGTTCTTCGCGCCTCGTTTATTATTCCATAAATTTTGATTTGGTGCTAATCAAATTTTTTATTTAATTACCCATATAAATCATTTATTTAATTTATGCGCATTCAAATCTTTACATTAGAGAAAAAAAGGTACCTAAGAAATGATTAAAAAATAAAACCGAAAATTCTAAATCGCTTTATATAAATTTTAAATAAAATCTAATGTAATTTATTTATAAAAATAGAATCAACGATTAAAAACAAAATATTTTTTTTTTTTTGTAGGAGGTTGATTTCTAATGACCAGCAGGGAAATTTAAAGAAATTAATCCATTAATCCGATCGACAACATAATAAAATTTACTGCAAAAGCGTTGAGTGTAGGCGACAGCAGTACCCCTTAACCAAAAAAATTATATGCTTGAGGAGATCATTAATTAAAATCTTAACCAAAAAAAAAAAAGAAATCTCTTTCTTTAAGCAAATGTCAATTAATTAAGACCGTGGAAATTGTTTGAAATTGAGCTAAGAGTTAATTAAATAAACAAAAACAAAAAGGCTTTATTTATATTCTTAAATGGAAATTACCCCACTTCACTTATATATATTTTTACAAGCTTCCCTTTCTACTTTGTTAAGTCCCTTTTTTAGTATATAAAGAGACTGAGAAGGCTGCCCTTTAATGTTGATATGCTAGAAAAAGCTGGAAACATAATTTTGAAAAATTTTTCCCCTTAATCGCGGCCATTAAATATATATTTGTTTCTCTTGGTTTTATACAAGTGAGAAAGATTCTCCGCCCATATGGAATGTGTAATGGCTGACTGGCTCCGCCTTAATCTCCTGCAAACATTGTAGTTTATTTGAATTGATAAATAATTGGACTATAAAAGTAAGAGTAATATTAAAAATTGAAAATTTTTGGCCGAAGTACGTTTTATTTATAAGACAGAGAGCAAAAAGTAGGGAAAAATTTGCACAAAAGCAATTAATAGAGCAATAAGATACTAATACTTACAGAAAAGGATTTCTAGATCTTTAAAAACTGTGTTTAAAGTATTTGGATTGATATTATTTTTTTTCATATTTTGTATTCTGATTCTAAAATTTAATTTAATTAAAATTTTAAAAATTCATAATGTTCATAATTTTATCTAATTATGCCAATTTGACAAACACATTCATAGAATAAAAATTAAACAGACGTCGTATGGAGCAAGAATAAGAATCTTCAGTTCTTGGCTGAAAGAAACAAAGTGACAGTTAGATTGTATGAGTTATATTATCCTACTCCTTCTTGAGTAGAATTCCAGGAGATTTTAAAATTTACCAAAAGAAGATAAATCACAAAATATCCTAGACAAAAATTTTTTGAAAGTTCAAAAATATCATCTTAAAATTAAAATTTGACTTTGTTTTAACAAGTAGGACATTTTTTTGTCAAAGATGTTCACATCTTTTATGATCTTAATATTATTTTTAAAAAAAATATATGGTAGCCTAAGTATTCATGAAATTCGCACTACAATCGATTTTAGCGCAGATGTAATCCAAAAGTAATTGGCATGTGTTGTAGTTAATAGAAGTATATTTTTTAAGATTTTCCCTTACGCCATTTTATTAGAGTATTAACTTAAAATATTTTAAGCAGGGAAAACGTTTAATTACACTTAAACATAACTTATAAAATATCATTTCAAATTCTTTGTATCTCCGAAGCTTGTTGACTTCATATAATATAAGATCAATATGGTTTACAGGAACCATAAAAAAGCTTTGGTGGCTGAGAGTCGACATACGACCCAGCAAAAGGTTAAAAGCAAAATTTATTCGAGATGTGTTTGCTGAATAAAAATATACATAAAAATTACATTAAAATAAGCTTGTATGTGATTATTTGGCTTAATGTTATTTTGGAAAAAAACAGTTTTCATCCCTTAGGATTTGTTTTCCCAAAGTTTTTAACTTTTTATCTGATTAAAAAATAAAATAAAACATTTTCATTCAATGTTTTAAAACTTATTAAGGCAATCATTTAGCTGCAAAATAAATGAAAATCTCAAGTAAGGACAAAATCAAAAAAATAATCAAACCATAATTTGATTTTATTTCAAACATATTAAAAAATATATTTTTGATTGGTCGTCGCTAGAAAACCCTTAATCAACAAAACTGCTTGAGGTATTTAATAAGATAAGTTTCATATAAATTCCTATAGTTAAAATATAAATTAAGGAATGCCTCGACAACCATAAAGAGTATACATAAAATCAAAATTAAATCTAAAATCCAATGCAAGTTCTCTGCAAAAATTTGAGGTGATTTCAATTCCATACTAATATTTACTGCATTTCTGAAAGCAGGATATTCTCTTTTCATAAATTATACAAGACAAAATACATTTTCTAAGTTTCCTTACTGTTTTTAATTAATTGAAATGTCAAAATTTCATTCTCTTTTGGTAAATATAACTCAAGGACTAACTGAAAATAATTAACGTAAAATAACTTTTCTAATATCTTAATTACAATCTTTGGATTTTTAATACAGGAAGTTTTAATATAAAAATAAGAATATGTCTAATAACCAAAATAGTTTCGGATGCTAATATTAGGTTTTGGATAAATATAATATTCATATAACATAGAATACTAAGATCAAATCTGTAGAAAATAAATGTAACTTTGGTCTATAAATTTTGAAATCTATATCACGTTGGAAGTCCGTCTTCAATTGGTCATTACGAAACTCAACTTTTAAATATTGATAAGAATGATTGATTAGTAACACTTTGTACATTATATAATTAAGAAAACTCCAGAAAAAGATACTAAAGTAATATACTATATAACTTTAGAAGAGACAAGGTTTGCATACTTTTTATATTCTTTTTATTTGACTTGTGGTGTCTGCTTTTATGTTTTCTAACTTGTACCAATCTGATTCAATTTCGATATTCTTATTGACTTTGAGAATATCTGAAATTTGTTAGTTTAGTATAAGCACTGAAATAAAAATGTATTTTTTCTCATTTAATATATTTGGTGGATGCAGGGGTGGAGCGAGCGGGGGGTGTGGGGGTGTGACACCCCCCCAAAACAATCGGCAGTCGGCAAATCTCAGTTATTCTATTGTGCAATTCAAATATGAAATCGGTAACTTGACATGGATTCATGAATTCTGGAATTTCTGAGCATACATTTTATTAAGAATGAATAGGTATAACATTAATTTCTTTAATTGTTTTTTTATTTCAAACTTTTTGCATTCGATTGTGAATATATGAATCAGCACTTCCAAAAATATCTAATAGATTTTTAGTTGAAAGTGCTAATTAAATGATACCAAGTGAATTAAAATAGAAAGGAAGTAGTAATTATGGAAAACTTAACACTGATTATTTTTCCTATTAGAATGAACACTGCAGTCAGTTTTTAAATCACAGTGATTCAAGTCATAAATCATAGTGACAAAAACACTGACTAAATAAGAGTTTGTTGAGTAAGTGAAGAGACTTTTGCAGTAGCAATTTCGAAGAATGTTAAACGATGAAGAATATTAAAATAAGCACTTTCAAAAATTCCAATTTTGTAGATATAATGGTTTCGTTTGATTACTCATACAAAGAAAACGTCGAATACGAAAAAAGTATGATGAATACCAAGAAACAGCTATTAATTTCGAGTTTATAGCAAGGAATTTAGATCTGTCTTGTAAGTTTTCACAAGCTGTATTGACAACAATATGAAAGAAACTTTTTCAATGTTTGTACCTATTCAAAAAATTTTCAAATTTCCAGTTAACAAAAGCAACGTTACGATTAAATTAATCAAATCTATTGTGCAATCAGACCCAACATTTTTCACAGAAGAACCAGAATGCTTGCTTGCTGAATTAGAAATTCTTTTGGATTTAAGTACAGAATGTACGAATTTTGGAGATATTTCTAAAATAGTGTTCAAATTACGTTGATGATGATTCCGTTGGTGCATAAGCTTCTTTGTTTTATTTTGACTGCTTCAGTGATATTAGCTTCTTGTGAACGCTCATTTAGTAAATTAAAACTAGTTTTGAATTATTGATGTACAACAATGGGGGATGATCGTTTGAATGCGTTGATGTTGTTTCATTCTCGAAAGATAAAGTTGATGAAATTAGCCTGCGTGAAGTCGTTGAGAAATGGTCGGTATTGAAACATCGCAGAGTTAAACGCTGACATCTATCATTCTATGGATAAGACAATGCTCATTGTGTATTTAATACTTTTCTTAAGAATTATTTTTGCGATCGTTGAGCTGTGATAATGTTGTTTTTTTTCAAAAAATTCTCTAAAGTAATTATTTGTTTTGTTATAATAAAATTCTATAATTGTTAATTTGAACACACTGATATTACTATATTTCCACCCACAATGCCACATACGCTTAACACCCTCGCTACGGCCATGGCTGGATGACTTATAGTTTCGTCCTTTGACAATTGAAATCAATTTTTGGCTTTCTTAATCAATTTCTTAATTCTAAAAATATTTCAATATAGTTTCATTTCATAAAATTTAGAAAAGTTCCAATAACTAAATAGCTGAAAACATTGAATTTAAACCAAATAAAAAGGTATAATTTCTCAGTTCTAAACACAAAATGTGAAAATGTAATTATATATATCACAAATGTGATTATATAGATCACAAAATCCTTTAAGTACAGGTATCTAAATAAAGTGACTAGGCTGAACCGTAAGTCCATTTATATTCTCACATTGTTGATCATGGATTACAGTCCTTGCAATAATTCTGCTTATAGAATACAGAAGAAAACAACAGATTATTTTCGGTTACACCAAGAGATTATGGAGACAGATCTAATCTCAGCATTAGAGGTTGCTATTGAGAAAAAAGTGGAACTTCTCCTTGTATTAGTCGTTATTAGAAAATGTATACAACGTGATGTTTAAAGAGATCGTAACACAATCTTCAAATTAATTTTTCATTACGCCCGAATATTCTGTTAGAGTTGGAGTAAGCCATATTAAATAGATTAGTATAGCGAATAGCATAAAGATTTGCTTATGTCACCTCTTTAGTTCAGCTTCGTAATATGTTTCCTTGTTGTTCATTAAGTCAAAATTTGGTCATTGCGAAATTCGGGCCCTTCAGTGAAACAAAAAACTAAACTTAGGCTGTAGGAAGTCATTTTTGATTTTTATATTTCATCCTTTATGTAACCTACTTAAACAACTTGTTGGGAAAAAAAGGAAAAAATTGAAAGTAAAAGCTCCCTTAACTCATTTCATAGACAAGAAAAGAACTAAATGTCAGCAGCAAAAATAGAAAAAAGGAAATTAGAAATACAAGATCTCAAGTACCACTCATAGCATTTGGCAAGCTTGGCATAATTTCTGTAACTTTTCGGCTGTGTTTGCTACAATGAATCGGTGCTTTTTTAGTGGAGTCCGTCAGGAAATATGAAGTTTGTCGTGCAACCAGAAAACATGAAAAACAATGTTGCCCTAAGCAAAAAGTCCCTTATCTTACATTGAACATCAGAGGTAATCAAACTAGTTTAGTACTTTCTGGAATGCTGCCTTTCAAATACTTTCGGGAGCCATAACCTCAATACTCACACGAATCATCAAATTCTTCGAATAAAAAAGCCAAATTTACATTCAATTTTTATAAATTTCTTATTTCAACATTCAAAGAATAACTAGAGCCTAACTTTTTTTTCCATATAAAGCACAGTTATTTTTGACAAAAATGCCAATTTGAAAAAAAATGAAATATCTAAATCAATCTTTTTAAAACTGACTTAAATACCTAAGTACTAAATTGGAGCTTGCAACAATTTTACCTTAATTAAAAGAAATTTTCTGTTTTTTAAACAAAAATATAACATTCCGGGTTTCTTATCGTTTTTTGTTGTAGTCTTTTAAAAGGAAAATTATCAGCTTCATAAACAGAGTAAAATTTCGCAATTGTGTTACATTACTTGTTTAGTCCTTCACGTAAGCTTTCCAGATAGTTAAAACTATCCAACTGACTGACTGGCTTAGTAGTAAGCAAGGACTCTATTTATACTTGAATAGCCTTAGTTAAAATATTGACATTAAATCAGACTAAAATAGCAAGAGAGCTTTAGTTTTCTTTATTTTAAGCTAACGTCAATTTTAAACTCCCACTTAGAAAATTTTTTTATAATTCTAATAATTATAAAAAAGAAATATAACTGACATATACCTATAAAAATGTTTAGTTGTTAACAGTTGCGTAGATAACTTTTTGCAATTTAGAGAAGAGGGAATGCAATTTGGTTTATCAATTGTCTTAACCCTTGTTCAGGCCAAAGCTGCGTAATAATAGCGGCTACTTTAGCTGTTTTTCCTTAATTACCACTAAAATATTACAATAGCCACTAGAATAATTGATCCCCTTGATCACATCCTTATCTATGCCACTGGTCATTAAGAAAACCATTTATTTACACTTCTTCTCTAATATTCTTCCTTTTTTTTCTACATAAATCAAGAAAATCATAAAACATTTAATTATAATTACATTTTTTTTTATCCTTGAGTTATTTCTATTAAAGATAGAAAGTAACATATAACACATACGAGCTCAAGGCATAAATTATGTTTCACTTCATTTGGTGAATTTATCATGCTATCTATCAATTCGTTACACCATCCTAAAAGGTGAGGAAACTGCTAAGAAAAATAATTTCTTTAAAAAAGAAATAAAATATAAACCTGTTACCTTTCGGGATTAATGTCTCGATTCCTAACATATATATATATGAACCCTAAGATAAATTTTGTTAGGTCTTATTAAGGCTTGGAACAATTTGCAACGCCTTTCAGAATGTCAAAATATTACCAAAATATTTAGACCCTAGGTGGTGAATTTTGTTGTTGTTAGCTTTTCAATTTTTCTTTAGTTAGAAACAGCTAGAAAATAATTTTTAATTTTCTCTTTTACTTAAATACGGCTACAATTTTGTTGTTGTAATATCCTGTGAGTTTTATTTAGAATAGCAAGGATATCAGATTAAGTGGATTATATTGTAATAGGTTTTACTTAATCCTTTTACTGAATGGCACAGGATATATGGATTTTTTTAAGTCAATTGGTAATAAACAAAACTATGTAAGGATTAAAAGACTAAATAAGTTAGTATAAGATTAATTAAATTTCAATGGAATGCAATTTACACCTTAACTGTTAATACATTATTTTTTTAGTTTTTTCAATAATATTACAATCATATCGTTTTTTGTCAAAATTCATTTTTGGCCAGATTTATTAAAAAACTTAACAACAACATAAAATCAAACAACAAATTTGTGAATGAGACTAAAATTTTTTCACAAGTTGAGCTTCTAACTAACAAAAAATTGGGTTTGGGATTTTGTGTAGTAAAATTTTTAATTTTTTAGAAATAAATTTCACATTTTTTTAAAATAAAATTTAAAATTTTTGGATTTTAGCAGTCGGAAAAACAAAACAAGAAAAAGAGAATTAAAATCAGATTTAATTGTAGAAAAATTTTAATATTTATAGGCATTCTAAGCTTAATCATGCAAATATTAATAAAATTATGTGATTATCTTCGTTTTGATGCAGATTCCTTACAGATCCAAGAAATTTTGGGGAAAAAAAAAATAAAAACTATGGAAATAGTTTTAAAATGTAATATTTGAATCTGCATCACAACACTTCATAAAAGTTTTGATAACATAACAAAAGTAGAACCACAAAATAATTTCGCCAAGAACATAACAACCAATTTTATTGTTGTTGTCCTCCATAACATAGGAAAACACGTTGGTTACATAATTAACCAGTTAACTGTGTTTGACGTGTATATACGTTATGGAAAAGTGACAAACTTTTGTTTTCATGACGTGTATACATGTCATGCGTAAAAACTAGTTACTTTATTAGCTATTTAGCCTGAAATTTCTATGGAAAAAAGAAACATATATTTTTAAATTTCAATATGTTTAGAATGATTTGAGACCATGCCTAAATAAAGCAAAAAAATTAAAATATGAAAAACTATGAATGAAAAGTATAAAATTAAAAATATGATATATGTACGTCATTGTTCGATTTTTGCGGCACAAATATGTGCACACTTTGTAAACGGACTCAGTTAAAACAACAACAGTAAAAATATTCTTTCAGGATCTTTCTCTAAAAATAAAGAAAGTGTAAAAGTAAAAGTAAAAGCATCAACAACAAATCATGGTTCTGGAAATTTTTCCTAAAACTTTTTAAAAAATAAATTGTTTTGGTGAAATTATCTCAAAAATAGCAAAAAATGTAAATAGGTTTGCCTATAACCAGTAGTAATTAATAATTTTACCGTAATTATTTCTAAAATTAAACAATTTCTGAAAATTAGTGACCCACATTAAAAAAGAAACATTTTGTCATGCTTTTCTTTAAAAAGATACAATTTTAAACAATTAAATCTTTCTTGTTAGGAACAAATATTTGATAACTACAACAATAAATTATTTTGCTATAATTTTTCCTCAAAATAAATTAAAATTTGGATAGGTAGGTCAGAAATCAGAAAATATCATTTCACCAGAATTTTTCCTAGGAACAAAATTTGATGACCAAGTAAACCAGCAACAGATTTACGCTTTTACCCTTGAAGTTCGAAAAAATGTGTATAATATGAGTTCGCAGTTTTGTAAAAAATCTTTTTCAACAAAGCTCTTAGGACGATTATTTCTTAAAATTGTAAAAATTTTTAACAAAACTACACAAAGTCCACAAGAGCAAAAAGTTTTTCACCAAAAAATTGATAAAAATTTTAACTATGTATAATAAAAAGGAAACAATTGAAAATCCTTTCTTTTTTTTAAGTTTATTGAGGAAATTGATGAACTTCAGAAACAACAAAATATTTTCCATTATAATTAAGGAAAATTTTAAAGGATACACTTTAAATTTATTTAACAATAGTCCTGTAATTTAAACATTTTTGAAAACAACCATAACACAATTAGTTATGTATGTACACAAATAATTGAACGAAGAAGGACAAAAATGATAGGAAATAGAATATCGGAGTCATTTTACAAAGAGATATTTTTACAAAAGGTGAATACAACAAAAAAATAACTGTTATATTTTCACAATACTTTTTCAATAATTTTGTATAGGTAAAACCACAAAAATAAAATAATATGACCGCCTGTAGATTGTCCTTTCAGCAGGTATGTAATTTTATTGGTAAAAGTTAAGACAAGTGTTATCCTGTTGAGATCCTTTGAACATTTTGCGAGCTATTTTGAAAATATTTACCTTGAATATAGAGCCATGACAACTTCTTTCTGTTTTGTTTTCTTTTTTTGTGTTCTAGGATATTAAAATCAGGAAAAAAGCCTTGAAAGTAATATCAACTAAATGTTCTACGCGTGCCATCATTTATATTTTCAAGGATACATTTCTTTGCTATTTTAGGAATATGTACAAAGTTTAATGTAGGACCATTCAATTTTCTAAATGAATACTTAGAGAAATTTAACTACAAAATACGATTTCAGGGACAAAATTTTGCTGGTTTTTAAAAATTGATTCCACAATTTTATTTAGCTTTTAGTTTTAGAGCACTAAATTAAAAAATATATAAATTATTTGGTTTAAATATTTATTTAAGCACTTGCAAACTTTCGCCTGTCATTTTAGGACATTAATTGTATAAAATTAACTAATGTAAATAACCAGAAGTTAATTCTGCATTTGCATAAAATTTTTATGATCCAAAAATGGATTGTCATTGATATTAATTGAAATATCACTTATATAATAGCTTTAAATTGATTAAATACTTCTTTTATTATTTATAAAAACTAACACAGCGATAGCAAATCGCTAATGGAGACCATATAACAATTATTTATTGATTGCGGTGAGTCTATATTTTTTGTGGAAATACACACAAATTTGGTGGTAGCATTGGCACAATTAATATAGTAAAACCAGCTTTTGCTATATTTCACATATAAATTTGACTTTCTTCTAATTTTTCCACAAATCACAGCTAACACAAAAGGAAGGGTTAAACTTTAAAGAGATATTGAAAAAATTCTTGATAACAATCAGCTTTCATCTTAAAAGATGATTTGCTAATATTTCATTATAAATTATAAAAAGCCAAAGAAAAAAAAAACAAAAGCAAAGAAGAATAAAGTTGATCTCAAGGTAAAACTCTTTTGATTTGTTTTACTTTATTCAAAACTTTCTTTACTCAGTCCTGTAGTTTTGGCCTGACTACTAGAGCCGGATTCTTGCTTGGTGAAGAGTAATAATAAAATCAGTTTTTGACATGTTTATCAGATATTTTATGAGAGAGGTGGGAGGAAAGGGGCTTTTAAGATAATTTTTCTACCCCATTTAGGAGGTTGTAAAATGACCAAATGACAAATTTGTTCCTTAAAAATAGCTGTTTTGACATCATATGAGCATAAATGACAAATAAAATTTTAAGAAGGACTTTGAGAGATGGATAAATTTATATTTTACCAAAAAAAATTGGGTTTTTTGATAAGAAAAGAGATAATTCTAAACTGAGATATGGTGATCACCGTAAAATGAATTTTTTATAAAATGACTTGAAAAATTCTTTGCCATTGGCATATTTCTTGAAATTTTTGTTCAAAAATTTTACATTAGTATTACTAAAAAGAATCTTTGAAAAAACTTTGTAAAAAAGAATTATCCCTTAGTCTCTTATTGAATTTTAACAATTTTATAAAACTACTTAACCAAAAGTTAACATTTCAGACACAATTGAATTAATAGAAGAACATTTTGAAACAGAAATAAAGTCAACTAGTTGTAAATGTCCTTAAATGAAGTAGCTACAACTCAATTAAAAAGTTTTTGTTTTTGGTTTTTTAAAGATGTTCTCCTTTAGACTAAACTACTGCAAAATGAGACAAACATGAAAACTTCTACATCAGTTTTATTTTGCCCATAATATAAAATTTCTAATGATACATAAAAGGAGATGTCAATCACGTTTATATGAGCATTGCTTAGACAGAACATAAAAAAACATTGAATAATAAAATTAAAAAGACAAAGAAAATCCCTCGGCTTATTGAAAAGAAGTTTAAAACAATGAAATTGTCAATGTCGAGCTGATTAAAGTGAATACTTATGAAGACAGAGTTAGCTTAGTAGGATATTAATTCAATAGTTGTGTACAATTATAAGTTCGAATTCCAAATAAAGAAATTAAGTCATGTTTGAACAACTAAAATTCAGTTTAAGAACAAAATCTTTTCTAGTATTATCCTTTTTTAATATAGAATTACAAAACAAAAAAAAAAAAACAAACGTTAGTTATATATCCAGAATATCATAATGTACTATACCAAATATGGTATTACAGATCTTATAATAAAGTGTGCAATTTGGATTAAATTGTTTTGCGATGAGAACTTATATATGCGAAACAAAATAAAGAATAAATAAAAGAAAATGATGAAGAATAAGCAGAAGATGATGATGAACTAGCTTTAATGGACAGGTTACATAGCATCTTGATCAAGGTAATCCTGTTTATCAGATCAGCAAAAGTCTAAAACAATCGTCAAGTTGATGATTGATTGAAGCATGTCATCTTATCTTTAGCTGTCATCTGTTAAAATCATTAAAAATAATTCAAAAAAACCAAAATAAAAAAATAATGAAGAAAAATCAAAATAATAGTAAGAAACTTTTTATTATTATATTTTAAGGCGGTTCATATATACAAATATATTTTTAATTATTTTTAGATTATTAAAGAAGAATTATCTTGTAAATTACTGCTTTAATAATTAATTTTAAAACAATAGCAACAACAACAAAAAATAAATAAATAAATAACCAAAAGATTTATATATACATAAGAATTAATTTGCAAAAAATAAAAACCAACACGCAATCTTATATTTAACAAAATTCAAAAACTTTAAACTATAAATGATGAAAATACCATCCCTCAAAGATCTTGAATGCATTTAAAATGAAGATACGAAATATAATATAAAAGTCCAGAAGCTGACATGGTCTCATCGTGAAGCATTTTTCATGTCACTGATAGCCCAATCTAACTACCCAGTTGGTGGGTTTTTTCTCACTCACCACGATTCGTTATGTAGCTCATATAGAAATATATATATATATAGATATGTGGCATAAATGATCATCATCATCCATTGAATTTAGTATTTTTGCAATAATTGCAATTCAGGTTCATTAAAGATATTGCGTTAATAAACGTAATACAAAAGAAAAATAAGAACAAGAATAAGAAGAAACGTGAGGTCAAATCTTTAAAGTTTATACCTCACGATTCTGATCAGGATCAAGGTCTTGTTTTAACATTGAGGACAAAATATATAAATAATTTTATTTTTTTATTAAATTAATTTCTAGCGTGTCTACTGTATTCAATGGTTAAAGTCCTTAGATATAACACGTTTTCTATATATTTATTTATATATTTTCAATAGGATAATTGCCATTGTAACTAAAAATTCGTGAGTATTTTTAATTGCCTTATTTAAAGATGATTTTTGTTATAGTTGGAAATAATTTTCATAAATAGGTTTGTTAAATATTGAAAGAAATTAAGAAAAATTTTATTTAAATTAAAATGTTTAAAATTAATTTTATTTTTAAATTTTTATAGTGTATTTGACGCAGTTATTTATTTGCATTGTCAAAAATAGTAACTTGTTAATTAAAAAACAAAAAAGCAATTAAAATTTGTACTTATGACCATGAGGCTGAAGTTAAAACTTAGCACTTTTTTTTTATTTTTTATTAAACTTTACCAAACTTGTAAAAAGATTTTTTATTTAAAAAAATTTGAATATACAATTTGATCCTGTTTTAAAGATAAATATTGCGCTAAGACTTATAATTTATCTAAAGGACTGATTTGTTTTAATTTAATAAAAATTTCCAAACTTTAACTAAAGTGGGTAGGATAATAGGCGTAAAACAAGATTCAAAAGTTGTTATTGATAAATTTTTTGTTTTTAAAATTTTCCTGTGCAATTTTAAACAAATTTTAAATATTAAAAATGATTATCTACTAATTATTCCTTATTAATACAGAATACAGCACTATTTTTGGAATTCAATATTCCAAACTAATTCCATAATAAACATGAATTCCTTTATTTAATTAATAATAAAAACTTTGATTAATGGTACAATCATTTAAGTAACAAAAATATGAAATCTAAGGAATACATTAAAATCGTCAGACAGGATTAACTGATTTTAATTATATTTACATAGTTGAAATTCGATATCTTTTCTCTAGTTAGTTACCAGATAAAATTCTTAAAGATAAATTTTGATTTCATTTCAATTAATTAGGGATAGCAAGTTTGTGAGATAAGGTCAAAAGGCAGAAGATATAACTAAAATGCAATAACCAGTTAAATACCATCATATACTTATATAGCTGGGGAGACATAAATGAATATGAGCCATTAAAATCGAGAATGGAGGATCATTCTAACAACATTTTAATAACACTACAAACAATAATCATGTCTATACTTTAAATGATTCCTTTACATTCAGTACTAAAATGTTTTTATCTATTTGTGGTTAAGAATACTAGATAATCAGTACACACCCTAAAAGATCATTATTTGAAAAAAAAAAAAAAAAAAAACAAACTACATATTTCCTTTATATATATTAAGGTTATATATCTTTAAAATAAAGTGGCACATCCCACACATGTAACCAAAGATCATATATAGGTATAGTAGGCCCAGCGGGAAATCAATTTGGTATTCATCATTATCTCTTTTTTTTTAAGGGACCGTCATCATCATTATCATCATCAACAGCAGCAGCTACAGTACCAGTACTAATAACAAAATAAAGGAAAAATATTATGAGAAAATTGAGTATAGTCTAAGAAATGATGAGAAAAGATATCAAAACGAGTAAAAACACTTAAGATGGCTTCAATTTTTATATTTTTTGAATATTGGGGATAACCTTTTTTTTTTTGAAGGTGTTTAATCAGCCGCTAGCACGCGATAACACATTTTAAGTCACCTCTAAGTATGGATGTGTGTAAATAACCAAATTTTTTCATTCTTTATATACATATTTTTATCCCTTTCTATATACCCAATTTTTCTTTAACTTATAATTCATATCATTTTTTATGGTATTCAACTGATGTTGACGTTATATTCCCTTGATGTCACCTCTAATATATCCACCGCAACCAAATATCCCAAAAATCAATTTATAACTAAACATAGGCATGTTTTTGGTTTTAATTTTTTCTTTTGTTTGTTGCACTTTTCAATGTCATCAATTTATTTATTTCAAGAGGTTTTTCTTTTATTTTTATAGAAGCTCTGGGATATCGTTTTAGCCACCAATCTCTGTTCTCGATTGTTATTTGATATTTGGTTACTTCTTTAAATCTTGTATAGTTATTGTTGTAGTTGGAGTAGTAGAAGTAGTTTTCTTTCAAAACTGATTTAAAATTCAAAGATTTCATTGAAGAAAATTAATGAGGGTATATAAAGATTTATTGAGTGTTTTTATATTTTTTGTTTTGTTCTTAATCCTAAGCGATTAGAATATTTCAGGTATTCCATCAAGTTTACTAAATAAAGCACAAAATAACTTGAAATAGTTATTTGCTAATAAAATATTCTTAAAGAATTATGTGAATTCCAAATTACTTGTCCGATTATATATTATTTCACGAGAAATTGGGTCCGAACTCACTTATTTTCTATTTGTATTTGGAATGAGTTTTCGAATGTTTGAAACATCAGAGCAATCCAATAATTATTTTTTGTAGAAAATTAAATGCAAATATTGATTATAGATAATAGAAAAATCCCACTGGCAGTGATTGGTATCAAAATGGTCGTGACATCTCGGTACACGTTCTACAAATGAGCAGTAAGTTACGATCCACGATGTCTTAGGCAGATTCAATAGAATTAAACAAAACTGTTAGATTTGAAGTGTAGTTCCTATATCTTAGGTAACAGTTACAATTTCAGCTGGCAATTTTGCCTATGCACTACATAAAGTTACATAAAAAAAATTTTGGGTCTTCTAGCGCGAATTTTATTTTATATCTGTCACTCTCTATTTTTGTATTATAAAAAAAAGTTTTCTGCTGTGTTTCCTTCTTTCTCTCTCCCTATCTCTCTGTTATATACCCAGCGGTGAAAATTCGCTCTTTCGTGGACGATGCGATATATAAAGTCACCGATCAATGTAATTTTATAGCTTCCACGCTATATGGGGCGATTGATTCCATTTAACACGGCGACTAGATTGCAAAGTCACCGATAGAGAGCTTTCAGCTGGCTGGGGGTAGATTCTCTTGTGTTATTTCTCTTTTCTAATTCACTCACATGCCTACCATTTTCCCTTGAGTATGATTAATTCTAATGTATACAATTTTAGGTTAGGGGTAATAAAAAAAAAATAGATTGTTATTTTAATTATAAAAATTATTTAAAATATTAAACATAAATAAACAAAAATTCTTTTACTTAATTATCTTAAATTTAAAGTACTAAAACTATTACATTTAAAGTAAAAGGTATGCCCACATAATTGACACATCAAATAGTACGTAAAAGATTTTAACATCATTTAAACTATATATTACAATATTTCACTTATATTTGATAAAAAAATGTATAATTATATAAAATTTATATTTATTATAACAAAATACACTTAAAATCTAATAATTAGAACTAAAATTATCACATATAACATAAAATCACTTTGACACTGTCTTCTTATCGCGAATAGTCTAAGACAACTGTCAAAGACTTAGAAATTTTTGTGTATCAGATGATCGCGTATATGCTGTACGAAAAAGCTTTGCAGAATTTTCGCGAATTTTTAATTAAAAAAAGTAAAAACCTTTTAAGTAATGATTGAAGCTTATCTTAAATCGAGCAAGTGTTCATTTTTATTAAAAATATTTAAGAAAAATACAAAAACATCAAAGTAATAGGCCAAAATTTCCTATACATCGCGGATAAAGGAGGATGGAGTCCATTCAATTTTAAGAGCATTTCACCGCTGGGTATATATAACTTAATTTTAGGCACAAGATATGTGTATGGGTTAGATTTGGGTTGGCTGAGCGAAGCGAAACGAGGAGTACAGAAACCGACCTGAATTTCCTTTTCGCCTCTTTACCCTCAGGAAGCTGATGAGGTTAACAAGAGATTCAACTCTCTCATTTGGACTTATGTCAAAAATCTAGTGTCCTTTTATCCTTTTGAGTCTACAAAATTCTTGATTCTTTATCAAGAGGCCAAAACAGTTTATTAAAAGTTTGTATTTTTCAGGTTGAAGAGGCCTAAATCGGGTTGATTACAGTACAAGGTATTCAATTTTCAAGTCATTGCGTCATTATATATATGTGTATGACATGAAGGCAAGAAGATTCTACGCCGACGCTTTACCAACTTTACCATTACAAGATAAAAATTTTTTTCATTATATTGTAGAAAGTCCTTTATAAATGATTTTCATTTCATTCATTCATTTAGGTTAGAAAAATTTCTCTCCCTCACACAAACGAAATTTCCATCCCTCTAATTTATTCTGATGTTTCATTTTACATTTTATTCCGGTCTTGACTCGTACTAGAGCCCAGAATGAAAAAATATCTTATATAAGAGAAATTTTTATTTATTTATAGAGAAACACAACATTTTTCATATTCAATGAAAACAAACTCTAGCTAAAAAATATAAAGATGTAGTCTTTTTAATATTTATCCAGGTAATTTTTATATGTTACACCAATCAACTATAAGATATCCTGTATAAAAGAACAAAATAAACGTGGTATTGAAAATTTTTCAAGTGCTCTACATTAAAGCTAATTAAAGGACGAAGAAAATCTAATTTCAAACCAGATGCTACCTTAAATCAAATCAAAGCACTCTTAAATCATTTTATGGTAGTTTTTCTTTATTGTTTGTAAGTATTTGCTATGTTAGCTTTTCAAGAAACAAATATCCATTTCGATTTCTCCAATTATCAAAATTGTAAACTAATTGTTCTAAAACTCAAATTAATTCCAAGCATTGAATTTCACCTAATTTCTCTAATCATAATTCAAGTTTTACTAAAATGTTTTCATTTACGATTTCATCAAATAAAATCGTAATCAAAAATTTCAAAACACCAGAACTATCACAAAACGAATCTTCATATAAAAAAACTTCATAGCTAAACGATGCAAATTAGACATAAAATACTATTAAATCCCTGGTAGAGTTAGTTACATGCTGTACAGACATTGCCATGAATTTAAATTTGCAAATATAATTGGTATAAAAAATTGAGAAATAAATCACTGTCTTCCTTGAAAAAGCATTGTTGTATATAAACGGGACAAACTATTAATAAAAATCTCTAACAAACATTACATTTATACAAATATATCTTTCATTTTAGTTACAATAGCCCGAACACTAAAAGATACACAGTATAAAATATCCTAAACAATAATCCATGAAATATTTCAATTGCAATCAGTGAAAAACTCAAGTAACCACCGATTATGTTAGGTACTAAAATAAAATTTAAAAAAAAAAAACAACTTTTATTTTATTTTTGGTTTTTACTTAGCAACCACAAAGATATTGTGGTTATACCACACGAAAGTTGTGAAAAGTATCTGTGCTATAGATGAAACAAATCTTTTGCGATTTCGATCAGTACAGATGCACACATCAATTAAGACCGAACATGGGGTTTTAAAAGTTGCAATGAAAACTATACAAAGATCAACAACTTGACCAGATCCAATTCACATAGTTTTAATGGTATCATGAATACTTTTGGCCAGTATCCGTGCCAAATGATCAGCTAAAAAGGATCAGTTTGTGATTGTGAACAGTGTGATCGTTGCGGCTTCCATCTCTAATTGTGACTTTATTCCCATTTATTATACATATCTCGTTCATGGCTTACCAACTTGGGTGGTCCAACAGTTCGGCAGATTTGCAAAAGAGCATGAAGATCTTCAAAAGATGTTACATGAGTCTGCGGCTAAAAAAAAAAAAACACAAACAAATACAAGAAATAAAACGAAATGCGATCGACTCATTATAAATATAATATATATATATATATCTCCTGCCTCCCCTTTTAAGTTTGTGATTTAGTTTTTAGTTTTTGTTATTTTTGTGCATTTTAAAATAATTTTTTTCCCTTGAGATATATGAAATTCGAGAACAGACGTGGTGTTCAATTTGTGATGTTAAACTGTGTTTAGTAGCTCTAAATACAGAACCTAAAATCCTACTTTATTTTTTCTGCAAATCGTTTTATCTTTTATAAATTTATCTATGAAGGTAAAATAATGTAAAAATCTTGTACATAATATAAAAATAATAAATTTTACTGTTTTATTCCTTTAGTTCTAAGAGTTTTTATTGGATAAAATGTGGAAGACTTGTTTCTATTTGTTGGTTAGACAACAAGTAATAAATTGCTTCTTTATTTCTGTATGTATGAAGAAATTTTTTGTTTTTAAAATAAACAAGGAAAGAATGAAAAGCTCTTCTATGAGTTTTGGGTCAAAATAAGAAATTAAAATGAAAACAAAGATTATTTGGATATTTCCGAGGGGAATTCTCATTTGTTTTTCTACTTTATTCATAAATATATATAAAAAGGAACCCTCTTGTTCTCAAGAAAATCATCTCAATGAGTATTATAATATAACGGGATTGTCAGGTGGGATAAAAGTAATGGCATGACATAATAATGGATCCTAGTTCCCAAAAAACTGATATCGCAAATTGAACTAGAATTAACGCAATTATATTTGAATTTTTGAAGCAATCAAAATACAAACTTTTTATTTCGCAGCATTTTTTTTACATTTTGTGTGACTATTTTCAGAAATTTTATGTTCACAATTAGTAAAAGTGTAGCTCAGTTATAGTCAATAGGCGTTCCTAATAGGTTTTTAAAAAATTCACTGTGGGCATGTCTGCACAAGATATGGTATAGTCGTCAAATGAAATAAGAAAAAATAGTACAGGAAATTACAGTAGACATGGAGTCATAAGCACTGTTACTTTACTTTGATTATGAAAAACACGAATTTTGACTGTAGCTTTTCATCCCAGTAAATGACTAGAGTCAGTCTGATACCATACGCAACGCTTAACACATCGGCTTAATTTTTTATAATTTTTCTCAAAACTTATGCACTTATACTTATCCTTATAATAAAACTTTACAAATACGGCAAATTTTTAGGCAAAAAATAATGGTACCGCTTTTTACGACTATCGGTTATTACGACCGAAAATAATGGTCCCCTGGATGTCGTATTAACCGGTTTCTACTGTATTTACATTTGAAATCAACTTTGTCTATAGATATGGCAAAGAATAGATAAGCAAAAACGGATATTCTAAATGGCCTGCGGAAAACATAATTATCTCTTAAGGTACAACTATTTTGTTGGGCTAAAATTCTTCCAATATATTCTGATTAGGATTTAATTCAGCACAGGCTGAATTTATTGGCTAAAAGGCCATTTATAAATCGAAGCATTAAAACTTTTCTGTATACGTACAGCATGTATGAGCTAAATATATTAACCTCACTCCTATCTGCATTTCTATTACACTTCTAAAGGTCTTTCTTTTTCCTCAAAGGAAGGTATTTAAAATTTATCCGCCGGATAAAGCATTGCAACCGAAATCGATTGTAATTTTTGTTGAAGAATTATATAAACTTCAGCTTTATTCACAAATTTATATAAAAAGAAGACAAAAACTACATGTCAGAAATAAATGAATGTTTATACACAAACTTCACCTACAATTTATGTAATAAAATTTGACACTAAGCATTGATGTAGCCAGCAGTTCAAATTATTCGGAATATTACTTGAATTCAGAAAAAATTCATCACCTCAGTGCCAGATTTTAATAAGAGATAAATAGAAAAATTTGATAAAATGAAAAGCATAAGTAAAAAAGATGAACAGATATTTACGTGATTTATAGAACCAGGTTCTTTTAAATGAATGAAACTATCTTCCCAGATAGTTAGGTGTTAAAAACTGTGCTGTAATATTTGATAGGAAATAAATACGTTGATTTCATCTATCAAATTAAATGCAGGTGTTTTCTAAGCATCATTAAAATTTGGCAAATATACCTTGACTACAATCTATTTAGTTCTCTAAATCTAGATCCTAATTCGACTTATCTGAGTGATGAAAAGCTTTTTTTTAAAAAAAGAGAAATATTTCTCATATTTCCTTTTCTAATTTAGAGATTCTAGGTATTCCCTCATATTATATTAAAGTATTCGTTATTTAATATAAATGGAAGAAATGCAAAAAGTAGAGTTATCTTGCGCATGAATTCCCAAGGCAATATAATTACATCCAATTGATTTGTACACACTTGACCTTAACATTAAAATGGCCCATAAGTAGTGAATAGCCAACAAAAAGGAGAAAATGTGGTCAGCTCATCTTGGCTAGCTTCCACGAATAATTACGCTTATGTCTAAACTCCTACATTCTTCTTAGATATTTTAGTTTTTGCTTAAGTATAAATCCCAGCAAAGAGCACGGCAATGATCTATCTAACCTAGATTACTGAAGTAAACAGTATAAGAAAACATTTTCACTACTGGATAGAGTGTATATGCGCATACTTCAATCTTAGACTCTAGCCATTTGGATATTTTCAGATTTATAAGAATTCTCTCAGGTTTAAACTTCAATTGTAGCATGCAGAAATGACGATCTGTCTACATTCAAATTTTAAAGCTAGTGAATTCTGCTTTTTGCATCCGTAAAAAACTGTATTAAATATTAACTGGCATTAAATATAGGAATGTTTATACGGGCTGTAAAGAGTGCTAATTTTTGGATTTTTCAAGTAAGCTTTATATGTATTGTATTTGTACTTCCATGCTATTTTTGTTTTAATATTTCAAGCGATCAATGGCGGAGGGGGGAGGGGTAATATATGATTTGGGGACCTTCAACTTCCTTAGGAATTTTAGCTTCTTTCTTTAATTACTACGCCACTGACTTATGTTAATTGTTTAGGTGAAAAACATTTGTCTTTGAAAATAAGAAACCAAATCCTTATAAAAATTGTTCAACTATTTTACGAGTTTTTAGCTCTTTTATTTATTCTCCTTGGTTTATAGGAATTGACCGCAGAATTTCTATTTTTGCCTCTAAGCCCCATTCAAATCTTTGCATAAAGTTTGATTAGCTCATACTGGTAACACCATCTTTTTAGTCAATCTACCGACAAATTTCTATTGCATTTATCTACATATTTAAGCCTTTTATATTGTTAGTGTGATTCCTCTTCAAGAAAAAATTCATGATTGTGTGTCTCCCAATCTACTGTCCTCAATTCTGATAGTCCCCCCTAAAACAGTAAACTTATCGTCTACTTTGTTGCTTGATTGCCAGATATATATTAAATTATTATTAAGAACTAAAATAAACATATATTTTAGTATTTTTCCATTTAAAAGGGAACAAAATTCAAAATCACTTCTGTAAATAATTGCAGACCTTTATTTAAATTTAAACATGATTTCAATTATATATTTCCTTGTTTTAAATTTCAAAAATGTATTTAGTCTTTTATGCCTCAAAGAAAAAACACCCAAAAATCAATTTCACAAAATAATCACTAAAATTTTAGGGTATATTCATTAAAATATCCTTGAAAACTAATTTCAGGTAATTAATTTAAAAATCTTAAACGTTTTAAATTGGCTACAATAATGTATGAGGATAATCAAGTATACATGTCCTTAATGTTAGTTAACTCTACCATTTATACCTTGTAATTTTCATGATGCGGGATCCAGTTTTGTTAAATGTCTTCACCTAATTACCAGAACACGAAACCCCTGCTGTCAACCACACAACTGACCAATACAAAAATTCTGTTTTGTGGTATTCCTGTATCTCATTAAACTAACTTTTAAAGAAAAAGAAAAAACCACATACCCTACAGGTCTATAGGGAGTGAGTGACACAGTCGGTCTCGTAATTATTTAACGATCCAAAATTTTTGTCTCCATAGAAAGTGGAGAAGTGGGGAAGTAATATATTGACTATAGATAGCCTGTAATTAGTTCTTTTATTCCTTTTTGGATATCAAAATCAAAAAAGAACAAAACAAAAACCAAAGTAAAAATGGTCATTGTGATTAGGGAAGATTGTATGAAGACAACTTAAAATCGAATTGATAGTTAGTTTGTAGTCTTATTTTCACGATTTTTTGAATTTATAAGAAAAAATAGCAAGTTGTTAGGTGTCTTATGTCTGAGGGATTGTTACTGATGACATTTTACATGCTATGTAATTGATAATAATTGTTACTTTTTTATAGTTTTAAACAAAATAGCATCTTTAAAAATGTAATTTTTTCAATCATTTGTTTTTTATAAGGCTGCTGACTTTTAAAATATCTTGAGCTAATCAAAATAAATAAATTTAAGCTTAAGTTACTCTCATAGCTTAAAGGGCAGTGAGATTAAAGAATCTAATTTCAGGGAGTACTATATTCTTGTCTAAAAATTAGAAAAATCGATTTTTTTACTTCATATTTTCAAAGCTTAAGCCTTTAAGAATATGTCTTTATGGGAATTTTTCAAAAGTTTAAATAATTTTTGGAAATATAGTAATTTTAGTGACGCTTCATCCAAGCCTGCTCAGCCGGAGCAAATCGACCAAAAGACGATGGATGGTTTGTCTTCCTGTGACCGTGTTCAATCATAAAGCATTTTGCACTCTTATGTGGAAATACAAACTACACCCAAGATCACTCTAATATATTTATTAAAAAATTTGTATTCCTTAGATTATATCGCACGTAGCTTTAGCGAAACTTTAAACGCGTTTTTCTCGAAACAACTTTTTTCGAAATTCTTGTCATGATTTCTCAAGTTCTACTAAATTTAAATTTTGTGTGAGTCTTTATTAGCCTGTAGGTTTTTGAATTTATTTGTTTTAAACATTAATAAATAATAATAAAAGGCAAAAATATTGAATGTTTTTTTTAATATTGCACTTAAAAAAATACCTAAAATTCATGTTTTTGACCAATTTTGAGATGGGCTAATAAGATATGAATGAAAAAATTACTACCAAAAAATTAACCAATTCCCATTTTCCTTCCCAGATTCAGACAAATCTAGTGACAATGTTTTAAAAAAATTTTTGCCAAAAAGTTAACCCGCTCACAGTTCTAATCCTTAATGCAGTCGAATTCACTGAGAAAATTGCGAAATATTTTGCAATGAGCTCTTTATTTTATAATGACATAAAAATAACTTTTCCTACCGTAGAATAAGTAAAAAAGGGTAAACCATACCTTTTGCAAGGTTCATTTAAAATTTAATATCACGAAAGGCAATAAAGAAAACTAGTTTTTTAAAACCGAAATGATTTAAACAAATTTTATTTTTCTGCCATTTTTATTATTAATTTCTTTATTGGTCGGAGTACAAAGTCTAAAAAAGTATTTATACTAAATTTGATAATTTATGCAAGCAAATGTTGATGAATATCGGAAACTGACATGTCGAGTATTATTAACTGATCTAACATTTGCATAAGTTCGTCAAATTGGTAGCTATATCTGAGTCATCGCAAGTTATCAAAACCAGCTATTTGACTGGACCCGAACATTAAATATTAGATTAGTCAAATCAATATTTCCTACAAGTTTTCCTTCGACACGAAATTCAAAAAGGTTTACTGATAATGAGCCATGTTCCCTACCCGAATAAATATAGTTTTAGTACCAGGAATGTTGTAAATGAGAACCTATCTCAAGGAATAGTATTTCTTCGTCTTCAAATGAAAAAGAAAATTTTCCTGGGGGTGTAAATTTTTCAAATAGCAAAAAAATGTCTATGATTATATTAAACGTTTATCTTAAATTCTTTATAAAACTCAAAAATTATCAAAATTTATATTTCACTATATCACATTTTATCCTTAAAAAAATTTTCATTTGCTTCTCACGTAGATCAGCAGCCTATTAATTGCAAAAATTAGGACATCAATATGAATTGATTTGTATAAGAAAAGTTTTTGGAATCCAAAGAAATTATTTTTCAAAAGGTTTTACTTTTAAATGTAGTGGAATTTATTGAAAAATGATTGTGGAAAAGAAACTAACGGTTTTATCAATTCCTGTCTGATATTTTGTATTGATTTTAAAACAAGAAAAAAACTATAAAATAAAACCACTTTAAAGCAATTTGATTGAATTTCATAAAAAATATTTAAATTACAAACCATAAATAAAACAATAACAACAACAAAAAAGTTTCATCAAGAATAATTTTCAAATATGTGAAATTACTGTTTTATATATAGTACGACAGTCATTTTAAATGTTACAAAAAAATTTTTATGAGAAATTAAAACGGATCTCAATTTTAAATTGCACATACATAAAAGGTAATTACATAAAATAATCTTATGTCTTTTTATAAAAAAACAATTAGAAAAATAAATTTTACCATATATCAAGAAAATGAACGTAGGTAGATTCAAAGATAAATTGATGCTTATCCAATTAGTTCCATTCTTGGATAAATGAAACAAAAAAATCAATAAATAAGTAAACACAAAAATAACAGAAAACTTATTGGGATATCACAATTGAATTTACATCTTTAAACCATTTCTATACTAAATAAATGAACAAATGACCATACGACAATTGGTCATTGTTTTGAAGATATTTTGAATTCTCAATAATCCTCTGATTGGTTTTAGACCAATTTAGACCATTGTGGATTTAAGTTACATATGTAATAAATAAAGTATCAATAAATTTAACAATGTTCAGCCAAATAGATGTCACATGTACTTAAAATTTATTTTATTTAAGTTTTTTGCTTCATCTGCTTCTTCTTCTTTCTTTCATCCAAAATGAGTACGTAAATTTATGCTAATTGTCTATCAATTGATTCAACCAATGAACTTATTCAAGATAATTAATTAAAATGTAAGGTACTAAAGGTTAGGTAGTTATTGTCTTCTTTTTTAATTGGTTGATCGTTTAATTGATCGTCTTTCCTTTACGAAATTGTTTTTATTGTTTCAAATAAAATATATACCAAATGAAGGACTTTTTTTTGTAATTTTCAATGGACTTAAAATTTTATACAGCTGCCATTGTCTTTTATTTGTGATCTATCAAATTTATTAATAGTTTATTGACATGTATATAGCAGCATATCCCGTTTATTAATATCAATCATTTCATTAATGATTTGATCAGCTTTTTGTTCCAAATGCCGGTTTTTGTATATTTTGTTTGTTATATAAGAATCTTTAATAATTCTTTGAGTTATGATAGATCAGGGGGTCAGCAATTTCATTTCAGAAATTGCGCAGCTCAACAAACTAAATTTTTTTCTTTGAGCTTTTATTCTAATGAAAAGAATTTTGATTTTAGATATCAAATAATAACTAAAATTATATCATTTATTACGTATGGAGATTTTTTATGTCTTTTTTATATGGATAAATAAACTTTGAAGTGCTTTTTTGATAGTAGTTTTGTATGAAAAATTATGGAAATGTTATTCTCCCATTGATTTACCCTGCGAAATCTGTTTGAGTCTTTAATTGAATAAAAACAGTTTCAGTAGAGTGCAAGATTTCAAGTTTAGCAAAGGAAAAATGTCACACAGTGTAAGATCAGGCAAATTAGGTATATGGTACTATTTGAGTTCTTGGCTTTAAATACACGGCCATACGTAAGCGTCGTGAAAACGTCAGATATTTCCACGGAAAAGCCACAATATTCTTTATTCTTTGTTTGCCATCTAGAAGAAATTCGTGATATTGTCTTGTGTGACATTTAGCAACATCTTCCGTACATTTTGTATACAGAAATCAAAAGACACTGGATAAAATAAGGAAATGAAGAGATGGCATAAGATCCCAGTGAACATATCTCGAGGTATCTGTTTAATTGGTAATTTTATGAATTTGTAGAAAAAAAACCATAAAACTTTGAAGGATTTCTTATTTTACTGTTTGATATCGCACAATAAATATGTTCTATTCGGAAGCAACTTTATGTATCTGCCCCCGACTTCCAGTAATTAGAAGCACTAATAGTAGAAGTAGAAGTAGAAGTTTTTGTTGTTGTTGTATTAGTACGAGTATTAGCCCTGTAAACATTTTCTCTGGTCTTCATTTGAAAGACAAGTGAAGTCGAAAAATTGAGAGGAGAAAAGAGAAATTAGATTCTCAAATCCAAAAATTTTGTTAAAGTGAAGAATCTTGTGGGAATAGATAAGTTTCTCTGATTCGTGAGGACATCATGTAAATATCAGAATATCATACTAATATAAAAGAGCCACAGAACCATTCAAATATCGTATGACATTTTCAAAGCACATCCATAACACTAACATATTCAAAGTCGTCACCTAATAATTCACTTGAAGTGACTTTCTAGTGAACTCATTCGCAAATCGTAATGTTGGCAGGGAGCAGTATTATTATTATTAGGAGTAGTAGCAGTAGCAGCAGTATTATTAGGAATTGTTGTTGTTGTAGTATTAGTACTAATAGTTGCACTATACCCAAAACAGGACTATTGTGATTCGGGACACATACATTACGCTGGTAAGTGAATTCCATGAGTTCTTCCAAAATTTTAATGTTTTTCCAGGTAATCCTAATTCCTTCGACCTCTGTACTTGCCCTCTTCAAAATTAACACTTTCTAGTCAAACAGTTGGTGTATAGAAGAGTTTTCTATCTCCTGGAATATCTCCATCTTGTTTGTTTTCCTTTTTTTAATAAATTCAATAATACGCATACGCAGTCTCCCTTTTGAATTAAATGCTTAGAAATGATCGCAAATTATTGAAAGTGCTCTCGCCTTAAACAAGGGTCTTCATTATATGACTATAGTTTTCGAATTTTGTTGGGCTTTGTTCTCACAAAACGCTACCACCATATACCTTTATATTGGATGGGGAAGACGTATTATTGACTCCGAAGCTACGGTAAATACCCCGCTTTAGAGTAAATTCTTTACTTCTGAATTACGGACACAATTTTTCCATTTCCTTTTAATGTGCCCGCTTAATTGTCAGGATATAACTTAAATAACATCGCTTTATATGTTACTATACAAGAGTAGAAATCCTTAACTTTTTCTAGAATTTCCTCAGCTAAAACTGAAAAAAAAAAAAATCTCAACAACAAAAAACTAAATTCCTAAAAAATCTTTATATCATATCAAAACCCATAAAGGATACATAGCTTAAATTGTCGTCGAAAAACCGTCGACAGCCAATAAACAAGACTCTCTCATCATACGAATATATCGATGAGCTAGGAAAAGATTTATTTCTCTCCACCCTCGTAATCATATTTTGTTGGCTTTTTTTTTTTCGTTTTTCATATCGCCACATCAAAGATAACAAAAATTCAAAGAGCTGCGCATTCCACTCACCTTAAATTTTGTTAGGCATATCAGTGATAGAAGCACTTCAAGAAAACTTCTTCTTTTTTTTACTTTTATTTATTATTGTTGTAGTTTTCAAAACAAAAAAGATAACACATCCCAGGGATGGACTAAAGATGATGCTGCGGCAACAACGTGTGTGGTCCGAATCATTCTGTTCAGCCTTTAATAGAGTGTCTACAACCTCCGCACAGTATGCTCCGATCATTTAACTTGGTCATTTTAAATTACCTTTAAAGATATCCAAAATATATGTTTGATACTTTTGTATCCTTAATCCGCGTGTTTTTCTTATGTTTTGTATGGATAGATGTTGTTTTTTTTTTTTATTTTAGTTTTATATTTTCTTTTTTTTTGCTTAGCTTGATGTCGATTTTGTGGTCTTCTGTTTTGGTAATAGGTGTAATAAAATGAATTTTAAGAAGTATTCAAACGATATGTGGTAGGCTGGATTGTGTCGATATTTAAACAGTGTAACTAAAATTTTAGATGTGATTATTGGATGAAACATAAGTTGTTATACGTTAAAGAAAAAGAAATTTCAATGGCGTCCGTTTTGCAAAGACGACATCACATTTTAATTAGTGATTTAAGTATTTAAACCATAAATTTGGTGTCTTTATTAATCTTAACGAATATTTATTTATAATATAAAATGGAATTACTATTTTTGATGAGTTTCATAATGATAACCAAAAAATGTAGATTTCAAGTTGATCAGTAGCTTTGAATTTTTATTAGAAATATGTTGATTTTTAGCCAGTTTCTTGTCCTTTTCTTTCTTTTTTTTTGAAGATATAAGTTTACAAATGACAAAATTATTGACCACAAAAAACAAAGACAGGAACAAGAAATGTCAATAGGAAGGCTAAGCAAAATGTTTAATGCTTCCGTTTGATTATTTTTGCAATTTTTGTAAGTGTAGGCGACTTAGATTTAGGATATGTACGACTTAAATAATATTAATTTTTTCTTTTTTGAATAAAATAGATCAATCAATAAAAGTATTAAGATTTGATTAGTTTTGATTATTTTCAATTAACATACACGTGTAATGGCAGTCTTCAAGTTTTGACAAAATATTTTTGTTTTTACCAAGTAACAAATTGGTACCCGTTTTACTTTAATGTTATTTTTTTGGTAAGGCAAAAATAAAATTATCTTCCATAGCCATAGCTTCATTAATTTTATTTTAGTTTTTTGGTTTGGTTACAGTAGCGAAATTGAGTCACGTGTTACTGTGACTCTGTGTGTTTAAATAGGAAAGAAATATTCAAAAATTTTATCTAAATCTCATCCATGTTAGAAACAATCTGTGTCTAGATTTTAACCATACAGTTCCAAAAAATTTTTCATAAGAAATCTTTTAAATTGGATTATATGAATTTAAAAATTAAAGATACCTTCATCTTCAAAATTTTTTGTCAATATTCCTTCCTCTATGATGTTTGTTCAGTAATTCTTTTACCGCAAACCACGTGACACTGCAAGTCAGTTTAAAAATATAATAATTGGCACAATATAGTTCAATTGTAGTAAATGTAGTTGCCATCTTTAGGAGAGCAAGTTAATGAAAATTTTCTCTTGATTTTTCAACAATAGTGGACTTAGATTCGCTTTGATTATATTAGATTGAATAATAAATACTGTTAGCTTCGTAGATTTCTTTGCTTTGGCCTCAGAAATGGCTTGCTAATTCAGCTAATTTTGGTTCTGGTGTTCGATTTGAACTAAAAACTTTTTGAAATTAATAATTGAAGTAGTTATGATTCAGTGAAATCCTTCTTGAGATCAAATAAACTGATATTTTACCATTCCAGTCATGAAGCAATTAATTTGAAAATATGCAAACCGATCACAGCTAGCCATAAAAATTCATAATTGATCCTGCGAGTTTTAGTTATTTCACTTGTCCTCACAGTTGTAAGTATTTTAGAAAAGCATTATTTTTATCTACTGTAAAGAAATTTACAGCAAACCAAGCCAAAGCTTTTGAAAAGTTTTCTGCAATGCCAAGTGATTTGAGGTTTTTGGGGAGATCTTACAATGAGTTTTTGAGCGACATAACGAATTTGTCTTAAACAATAAAACCTCAATTTGGAAAAAATAGTGTGTTCAATTATAAAAGTTTTATGGTAGATTAAATATTTCTTCCACTTCTCTTAGCAAGTTTGAACGACGCAAGATCAAATTACTAACAGAATCCATATTTTCAGAAAAATTTGACTGATTTCTCCTGATGTAAGAAATTTTATTTATTTTTAATATAAAAGTTTTTAGCGGTTGAAGATGGGATTTCTATTTAATTGTAGATATAGAGTAACTCGCATGCATTCACTGATTGTGAGATTCAGGGCTGCGTTAAAGTTTTATAGCAATCAGTGAAAAGGTTGTTAATATAAATATCTTAATAAATTAGGAGATGATTGATTTCTTCATAAATAAATAATCCTAATAAATTCAGAGATCATAGATCTAATTAATTGAAAATTGCAAACTGAAACTTTTCAATCAACTTTAATTCAAGTTTATTAAACTTTAACATTAAAATGTAAGCGATGAAAGTGAAAATTAATATTTTTGATCTCTAAGCAATAATATGATTTTGAACTTTCATTCAAACTTTATTCAGAATAGTTCAAATTCAAACTTGTTTAATTAAAAACCGGCATAATCCTGCCAAGATTAATTAAAAAAAGAATTAAAAATGTTTTGCCTCTCATACAAACATATTTGCCGGGTACATCTGAACAAAAACCAACTTCTCCTAGCTAAAACTTTTGTTTACATAGAAATATTAGTTTGATCTCCAGAGATATTCTGCTCATCAGCATCAGATATCTGGGTAGCAATTAAAGACGAATATACTACAACTTTATTTTGTAACCAAAGATCAGTCTATTCTGGCCAAATCTTTTCTGTTCACAGATATTTTGAATATCCCTATGTAGAGATAAGCTTTTAACCTGTCTTCAAAAAAGAGTAGGACTGCAACAGCCAAAGCCTTTTATCTCTAGTACGTATTTCGACAGCATTTTGGTGATCTCATGATGATTAATAATTGTGACATCAAAGGACTGCAACATTACACAAAAAGCTTTTTGATTTTAAGGTTTTGACCAAAAGAATATTAAAACTTTTATTTAACAATGGAAAAATTTTAACTTTTACGGGTAAAATTCAAATAATTTCATACATACACCATAAAACAGTGGAACTACACAAAAATTACAATTAAAAACTACCTTCCTCATCTATTTAAATACAATTCAAAAATTTTTTATTAAAATATTTTACATTATACAAGAAAAAAACCAAAAAAACTTTTCTTATTGTATTCAAGAAAATTCTTTGTATTTAACCGGCTGCAATATTTCAAAAACGCACTGCTATATTTTAAGTTCCCGCATAGGTGGCTGAACTTTTAAACAGCAAAAAAAGACTTTGAATTTTTTAACTAGTCCTTTATATCATATTAAAACAATTCTTTCGTTAATAATTATTATTAATTAAACAGCAAAAATATATAATTTTTAATTAAAACATAAATTATTAAAAGTGATCTGACAATAGAATCATCCCATAATTAACAATTATGTTAACACAATTTATAAACAATTTAACATAATTAGGTATAACATTTGCCAAGTTTAAATGAAACCCCACAACCGATTCTTTGGATGCTTTGATGCTTTTGAAATTAAAATGCCCAGGGGCGGATATTATGTTTTCCGTGACAGCAATTTCATTTTATTTTTACTTTCGAATCTATTATAGCTAAGAACAGTTAGAAGATGCTTTTATGTAAGTGTTTTTGTTATTGTTAGTTTTGGTTTTTTTTGTGTTGGTTTTGCTTTTTCTTTAACTTGTAATTACAAGAAATTAATGATCTGCGCAGTCGGAAATAAATAGTATTAAGTACTCAGTTGAGATAATTGAAAAACAATTTTGCTAATCATTAAGCTGTTCAATAACACATGCAAGTAGGGGAAATAAAGTTAGAACCAAAATATAAACCAAAAAAAAATTGTATGCGTGATTCACGCAGGTATCTTCAACACCTGCCAATGTTTTAATTTTCTTTATTGAAATGGTATATACAACTCAGAAATTTGGGTCACTATGAGGTCAAGTTGGAATTTGGTTTGTTTTTTATTTTATGAGAAAATTGATGTAAATTTAAAAAATCTAGTACTAATATCTACTTAAGTGATATAAACATTAGGATGCTCATTGTGTCAAATAATCTTTAATAAATTTACATTTGTGAGTTTTGTATAATGAAGGAAAAATATCTACAAACATTTAAGGCTGCCTTTAGTAAGGCTCATATTGAAATTATATTTGCGGCTGGATTTACAGTTCTCAGCAAACTTAAGGGGGAAGTAAGGTATTTTTTTTATTTTTTTAAATTAATGTAAAGCATTTTAAGACTACTGTGTAATTTGAAGTCGATTCGAGTAAAACTAATGAAGATCTCCACTTCTTTCGACCTTACTAGGGAATTGTTATTTCATTTCAAGCAAATTTGTATTTGAAAGTGAAATTTTTGCTACAATTTTGCCTTTAAATTACACCGTAGCTTAAAAAGTACCGGACTTATGCTTTTCAAATTTTACATACTTTTTTATACATAAATGACAAGGTATTAACGTCAAGTTTTTTTTATTTCTTTTATTTTAACAATTTTTATTATTTTTTAAACTTTCGAACGCGTTTTCTCGCACTTAGCTTTTTCAAAGTCAGTGTCCACCGTAGCTCGAAAAATACTGGACTGATACTTTTCAAATTTTATATACTTTTCCTATATATAAATGGCGGGGTAGCAACGTTGAGTTTTTTTTTATTTGTTTATTTTAATACTTTTTATAATAATAAAAATTTGGATTTTTTTAATGAAAAATCGGTATTTTGACTTCTGAGGGCTGTAATACGTTCAAAAATCAATTAAGAACAAAAAACTCGACGTTGCTACCTGCAGACACTTATTGACTAATAAAATCATTTTGCATTTCGTATTTCAGATAATCCCGTGTTTAGTTATGAGGGACACCGCGAACAAACTGTTTTTTAAATCGCCTGCAGAGATTAGCTGCCAACAGCTCATGCCTCAATAAAAATGAAAAAAAAATTGTAAAAAATATTGTTAACATTATACTTTATAACGTAGTAGTTCAAAAAATTAACAAATATTAACTGTATTGTTAAAAAACACTATGGAAAATATCATTTTTTTGTACCGAATTAACCTTACTACTCCCTTAAAGAAAAGTTATTCATCAATTAATTGATTGGGAAGACAATTGTCTTATAGTTATAGAAGAAAGTAAAGCTAGCGACTCCACATGAAAGAACTTTGAAAAACATTGCCAGAAACCACACAACAATTGTTAGAATTGAAGCAATGACAATTGTTGATAGATATAAAAATAAAAATAAATCTTTGTGAAACGGGCGTTGAATAAAATAAAAAACACAAGGTGAAATTTTTCACATTATTTATTATATTCAATTGAAATTGAAAGAATACCATTAAACTTGATATCTAAAAATATCGAGCGCATGTTATAATGTGTCTTTTCAAAAACAAAGGCCCGCTTCCTAGTTTCCTACCAAATATTTTGAATAATTTATTTAAATTATAAAGCTGTCGCAATGAAAAACATTCCAATGAAGCGTATGAGCATATTTTTCATTCCAAAAGTTTTTATTTACAATATAACAACAGGTAACAAACTTTTTTGATAAACCCAAGTGGAAAACTATAAAAATTAGAATAGTAAATCAAAAATTTCCCATCAAAATATTTCTTACCACATTATAAAAATCTAATTTTATCATGTCCGAATGTAAAAGCATTGCGGCTTAATCTAGAATTATGATATCTTATTGTCACCAAAAATTTTAATTCTACTTCAATATTAGGGAGATCTTCCAGTTTAGACGCTCTAATTTTAGGGTTTTTTTGGGACAACATAAAAAAAACCATGTAATATTTTAAGAGTATAAAGTATCAATAGTATTAAAACTGAAAAACCTGTAGGCCGGCAAATAATGGCCACGAAATAATGACCAGCTCTTGCGTGTAGGATTCCAGTCACTCCAGTGATTTGACAAAAAAAATTTTTTATTAATTCTTCCAGAAAGATGTATTTCCAGCACTACGAGAGGTTTTTCTTTAAAAAAAATCTTTCCACCAAATGGTGATAGTTTGAAAAATATGGTTTCCCTCCTTTTTTTTCATTTTTCGGAGTTTTTACAAATAAAAAAATATCGATTTTTTGCGAATTTGTAAACCAGAATATCTCCTTAATATCTAAAGAAAGTAATGCACTATTTCACACTTTAAAAGTTAAATTTCAATTTGGTACAAGAAATAAGTGCTCAAGTTTTAAACATTATTCCAAGGCAGAAATTATTGTTTTATAATATTTTGAGTAGTTTTGAGTTAAACCCTTTCTAAAAACCTCGTATACACAGTATTAATTGTTGTCTCATATCTGTTTGTGCTTCTTTGGGAATCGTTTGAATTATTTCGGTTCAATTGTTGAGGCAAAAAAACCAAATCCTACTAAAATTTTTATATATACATATCTAAATAAAATGCTTTATCATTTTTTGCAATAAATAAAACACCTGAGCTTTTCCTTTAACGTGACACAATTTAGTGCGACGGGATTTAACCTAAAGAGATTGAGAGTGAAAACCTTAATGGCTTTACTCCTAAGAAAATTTTATCTAATGCTTTAGAAGAAGAACCCGACATTTCGATAAGCTAGATTAATTTTATAGCGACCAGTATAGAAAAAACATTAATTTTATTGCTGACGAATGGCAGAAAATTGTAATTTTACTCGGTTTTTATTGAATAAAATTAACGCAAAAAATTATGTATACATTTTAGAATATATTTGTCGCCAACACTTAAAACTACGGTATTCATCTGCAAGTATCTAAAATTTGGAGTTTTATCAATTTGATTTGTTTTGTTACTATTATCAAATAAATTTTCTGTTGGGTATTTTCACCGGACATTAAAGCAAAATTCCTTTAAAAAACCAAAGTGCTTTTAATTATTTCTCTGAAACATTTTATAAAATAAAATTTAAGCTAATTCCCAAGAATTAGACGAAAAAATTTTCTAGTATTTTATCAAAATTCTAAATCATCCTCACTTCATGATGTCAAACACTTTGAGTACCTAACTTAACTAGTGAAGTACTTAACAACATGAAACATACATTAAAATAAATAAAAAAAAAACTAAATAGTCCCACGACTTGAATATATGCAAATTTTATCATTATCTGACACTTCCTTTAGACATAAGCCGACGTAGCTAGGATTCTTAGCCTACCACTAAAGACATCAATAAAATAAAACAAAAGAAACTACAAAAATGGTGATAAATAGAATTCCATGTGAGTGTCAGAGCTATCCAATTGTATTTATATAGTTCTATCAATGCCGAATGCATATAGGGCGTCCTCTCTTATCATTGGAACTTTATTTATTTGCAGCACTGTTCGTTCTATGGAACTTCCACACTTCACCATTTGCGATAAGAATTGAAATATTAACACGAAGTGTGCATTCAGTATTGCTTGTAGTCTTCTTGTTTATAGTTTCTGGTATTCGGCAGCCATTAGTGCCGACAAAATTATTTTAAATCGCTTGTTAGTATATAGTCAAGGTGTTCAAATAACTACTCTAGTAACAAAAAAAAAAAAAAAACAGCTTTGAAATATTTTTAAAGTTCATATTTTCTGAATAATAATTAATCGACTTTTTAATATTCATTTCAGGAGTTTTGTAAATAATCAGTCGTGTGTTTGGCCAATAGATATCTATTTGGTATCTTGGGGACAAGAAGAAGTTTACAAGTCTTGAGGAATAAGTATGAAGCAATTAATAAATTTTTGGAAAAAGTTTAAAGAATTTTTTGAGAAACGACTAACACAAACAGAGTTCCATAATTAAATAAGTACCTGTCCCTTTGAATCTACTTTCCTAAAACTTATAGGATTTATAAAAAGGCCATTTCTCAAGTATATTAGATAAAGCAGGATCGGAGAGAAATGGAAGCATTAGCTTAGATTTATGTATTATTTAGTTTTTGGTTTTGGCCAATACTAAAAAATTATAATTACCGGCAAGCAGCTCACATATTAAATTTATATTCTTTATGCCTTGTCAACCCTTTTACGACCAAGCTAAATTTTTTAAGTGTCATTTCAACACCATGTGTAACAAAATGATTACATGTCCCACTGATTCATAAGATTCATTGAATCTCATTTTTATGCCGTGTGTACCATTTTTGGTATCACCAGAACTATTAAAACAGTTATCACAAAAGCCAACCATCATGCTAACATATTTGTTTAACGTTTGTTTGGGATTGATATACATTCTAACCAAATTCAAAAGGGAAGAAATTATTAGGATAAAAAAGCCAGACAGACCAGCAGAAGAAGTATCGTCTTACAGACCAATATTACTTTTAACAACTATTTCAAAATACACAGGGTTCGATACGCAGGATATTTCGAGTTCCACAAGGGAGTGTACTAGAATCCTTTCTCTATTTACTCTACATTGTGGATATAACTATAGCAGAAGATACCTTTCTCGAAACATTTTTTGACGATACCGTAATGATCTCAACAGATAAATCTCCAACTAAATCAGTTGAAAAACTACAGCTAGCATTAGACAAAGTTAACAAATGGAGAAGGAACTGGAAAATCAAAACTCAATGTACTAAAATCAGCAAAATCAGCACGCTCGGCCGCAAAATTAACAACTTTCATACATCTCTTAATGAGTTTCAAAAATCCCAGGTTGAATCAGTAAAGTATCTTGGAACTCAGATTAAAGTGGAAGCATCACGTAAGACAAAAAGCAAAACAAATAAAACTTAAACAGCTTTAAATTTACTGGTTAATAGGGCATTATTCCCTGCATTGCAGATATTAAAAAATTGATTTATACATTCATCATCAAATTGAACCGTACAGAACCCAGTTATGGGGATGTACAAAACAATCGCATCGCAATATCAACCAACAAAATCAAAATAAATTCCTCCGCATGATAACAAACGTTTAGAAATATGGAAGCAATCGAGAAATACTCAAAGACTTAAATATTAAGTAAATCAACCAAGTGATCCAGAAATGCTCTAGTAACTACGAAAAATTCTAACTTAGATACAGCAACGTTGAAGCTATTAAACTTCTGGAGATTAGGAGGCTTATATGAATCAAACCATATAAACTGACGTAAAAAACAAAAATTTATAAAATATAATAAATTGGAAATTTTGTTCAGCCAAACCCGTACACGTCTTGCTAGATAAACACATATTAATAATAGTAATTAATTAACTATGTTGAGATTGTACTAAGCATATCCAATAAAGGATGCCATTTGAAATAGAAACCAACAAAATTACGTATTCTAGCATAAAAACAATAGTTTAATTTTATATATTTAATGTTTAATTAATTAAAAAATCAACGAGAAATACCAAAGGATTATCAATAATAAAAAACTAAATTAAAGTTTAATAACAATACTATTTAAAAATAAACAAAGCATAAAATCTAATTTGCAGAAAGCATTAATTGGATTTTATCAATTTAGATGCTCTATAAAAATAATTATAGTTAGGGATACTTTTTATCCTTGTATATTTTTTATATATTATTTTCGGTATGGGAAATTATTTTCAGAGTAGATAAATGTAGCACGAGAAAGAACATCGCCGAAAGATATTCGTGAACATCTTCAAAAATAACACCCATACATTTAGATATGTTAACGTGTGTTTCTATACCCGTAGGCGCGTAATTATTGTATATATTAAATCAATGTCTATGTCAATAGCCAAACGATATTCACGAGTCATCTTGGCAATGTTCATAGAAGGCCTTTAAAAATGTTTACTCTTTCAAGTTATAAGCCTCATTCAATAGCTAAAATATCAAATTTCCTATTAATTGATCAAAATAGCTTCACCAGAAATTGAAAAATCTATGCTGTGTTGGTAGTTCTAGTTTTTTGTTAATTGTCTTTAATTTTATTTTTTGTAAATTGAAGAGAAATTTATTCCTTTATGTACGCTACAGAGTTTACTGTAAACATTAAAAATATTAATTTAGTTTGATTATTATTTTGAAAGCAAAAATGTTAGCACTATTCAAAATGTTTCATAAACTAAAAGCATTGAAATAAATCATTGGTGACTATATTTTCCCAAGTTCTGTTTTCTTACCAGGATTTAAATCTTGAACCAAAAGAAATAACAAATAACAAATTCTTATATTATATTCTTAAGAAATAAACAAATTCATCTGTTAAATTATATCTTTAGGATGAAATCTTTTCCTACTAAAGAAGAGACGACATGGAGCCCAAATTCAATTTCTTAGGTACTAAGCAAAGTATCTGACTATATTAAAGCATAAAAAAGTAGACAAAGATATTGCTGCATAGTTTGAAATGAAGATGGAAAAGAAACTGAAGAGAAATACAAAAAACAATCGTCAAGGGAGGAAGATATTTTCTTAGTCCTTAAGCTGATTGGAGAAGAAAAACTCCGCCTTAGTAAAAAAAATTACAAAAACTAAGAATTGATATATAAATTTCTCTCATATTGGAAGATCAGGTTGTTTTATATCAAATTATATATTACTAAACTTGTTTCATTTTAAAAACCATGAAAGCCGGTTATAAAAAAACAATAAAAAAAAGTTAAAGTTGAAACATTGATGGGATTATTATAACATCATTTTAATTAACTGAAATTCGGTGGAGAAGAATGTTTCAATAAATTTATGTCATCCAGCTTAGCACTTAATTGTATTCAATATTATTGAATGGATAAGAGGGGAGAAGAGACATTTAAATGTTTCTTTAAAAGGAATGGAGACAAAATTCTGGAATGCTTTGTTTGTTTGAAGCTTTGAATTAATAACAAATAACTAAAAACTTGTTCTTTATCCAAAGACAAAAATGTTGGTTACAGGTAAGTTAATGATTGTCATAATCCATACCGTAAAATAAAGAAAAAAAGGACTTTAGTTATGGCTCAAGTTTATAGGATCACAGACAGAATTTATTCACTTAATGCAAATTTATGGAATAAATTTTAGATTAATGTATTGAAATTTTTAATCAGTATTATTAAACAGTAAAAATAGACCCAAAAAAAGAGTTAGTCAACCATAAAATAATTATCGATTGTTTAACGAAAAAGTATTCAAGTTATGTGTTAACAATGACAATGAAGTGACTTTTTAGTATGTACTTATTAAGTCGGGTATGTCTAAGTATTGCTTAGAAAATTTGGCTAGTCCCACGCTACCATAGTTCGTTGGTGTACTTTGGTAGACTTTGGTTTTCAAGTCGTGGTCCCTATGGAAGCAGCTTGCTTTCAGTGAATTCAAACATTTGTGGGACTTTTGTCATTTCCATGAGTTTCATCGGTATTTGTAGCTCAAAAGTATAAGGTTGGTAAGTCGTGCGATTAAAATTAGCTGTAAATCTTTTCCATATGGTATAAAAAATTACCCCTAAATTCAAATAAAAAACAAACAAAAACACACAAAAATTTGAAAGAAAAATTTGGTTTCTAAATCAAACTAAGCTTGAAATAATTGCGGGAATTTATGTGAAATTTTAACACTTAGGTTTTATACTCGATCGACTGTCTATGTAAGATTTCCATGCAGGTAATTCTACTTGATCCGGTAACTAAGTTTTACTTTCTTTTTAATATTATCATAATGTACGGCCAAAGTAATATTATGTATTTTGTAATTCTTCTCTGTTAAAAATAGAGACACAAAATTAATTTAAAATTTGGCGCCGGTTTAGTTTTTGTTTTTTATTTAATTTTAGATGTACGCAAACAAATCCTATTGATTAATTATATTAAAAAACACAAAACTCTCTCCTATAGTAGAATAAAACTAATTACTAAAATTTGTCTTTAAATTTTTTAAGTAAGTTTCAATTATGGCGTCCATTACCTAATAGCAAAATACTAATTTTCTTTAATATGAATTCATTCTAATGATTAATATACTTAAAAGTAATAAAAGCTAAGATTTTCATAGCTTTGCCCACTAAGGAGTCATTTGTAGCTTTTTGATTTTTTATTATTATCAAAAGCAATTTTTGAAATTCCTGAAACGGAATTAATTGAAAAAATTGGGGCTTGTTGGGAACGGTCAAACAACCACAAATATGATTTGCGAATTAAGACCTTTCTTTGTCTAAAATTATTAACCGGATATTAGAGGGTCCTTGATACTCTATTAATTTTTTTGTATATATAGCACTGAAGAGCACCTCCTCCTTACAATTTCTCCTATTTTTTCTGCATTATGTATTTTGAAGCGCTTAAGAGCTTGCAGAGTTGATTTTCTAATGCAAATTAAAGCTAGGGTGGAGTGAGAAAGGGCATTTTAAGTTTCAAGAAGTATTTAATAGGAAATTTTCAAAGAATGTCACTTCAGACTTAAGGAATGCTAGGATTTACCTTCACTTGAAGCTATTATAGCATTAGAAATCCAATTGGCAAGCATTTAAGGAAAAACAAATTTTTTAATGTAAGTAATTAATTGGTTTTTATATAGACAGTCAGTTAACAGTAAGATTTTAGTAAAAGGTTATCATCCGGCTTAAAGATAACGGCAGAAAGCTGCACAAAAGCGATAAGTCTGATTAAAAGTGATTGGATTTTTGGGGAAGTCATTTCGTTCTTTCTCAGCACAGAGGACTTAATTGTTTTTGTTTACACCCAACTTTACACTTATGCCGCATAATCATTGTATAATTGGACAACTGATATAAAAAAAATGAAATGGCCTTCTGAATGACCCAATATTTGCGCCAATATATTGATCAAAATAGAGGAGAATCGACAAATTGATTATGGATATTATTTATAACAAACCTATCAACTGTCAAGGAATATACGGAAGGAATACCTTTGGCATTTAATATCAATATACTGAAATTGGAAACATATAAATAAATGGCCTTACAATGTTCTGCGGATGGGGTAAAAATACATTAAGAAAAACCTACTGCTACTTTTTGTCTAACCAGTAAAAGGTAGTAATGATATTTTGTAGACAGAGATGGACAGAGATTAGCTTTTTGGGCCGCTGGATGTGTTAAGTTAATCTCATTCATATCCTCCACGTCCAATTTAGTAAAATAATAAGAAACTGATTAAGTTGAATAGTACTAGAAAAGTTAATTACGCTCAAACTTCTTTTTTTTAGAATTTTTAAGAAAATGTTGAAAATCTTTTTGAAATTAATTAAACATTAAAATTAATAACAGGACTACAACTTCGAAGCTCAATACATATTAATACAGATCACAAGAAAGCTTGAGAACTTGCTCTTTCCTAGTAAAAAATAGAGGTAATTGATTTGAACGCCTGTTTACACTATTTTTCCAAAAATTTAATAACTCACATTATTTTTAAGTGTATTCCACTTTTTTAACTACTATACCATGCTCTTAAATGACATATTAGGATTAAAATGAGAATGAGGTGGCAATTCTAGCCACAATGTTTAATGCCCTCAAAGAAGAAAAATGTTATTTAAAATTTACTAATTAAAAGTTTACTAGATCCGTACTCGATGAAGCTTATATATCCTCCAATTTACAGGAAAAAAAAGCATTTCAATTTGGTAACGAAGTTAACCGCTAGAACTTAATCGTTCAAAGCTGTTAGGGTATTCCTAGACTCAACTTTCAAATGTCTTATTAATAACAAACAATAAATGCTAGTAGGCCAAAAGAAAGTTGTGTTGGGAAAAGAATCAAACCTGAGCAGCTTTCGTATTAGGCTAATGAATTCCGTAAACAAATTTTGTAATTAAACAAAATATGCTGTTTAATAAAAATTGAAACGTATATAAATATAAGAAAAGTTAGCTCCGAAAAATTAAATGAAACCAATAAAAATACCGATTAATTAAAACTTTGAAAAAAGTTTAACTAGATTTGAGATCATTTAACATTTTAAAGAAGAAATTCTCTTAAATGCTACCATCTTTCAATAAATTACAACACCATAACGAATCGAATTTAGCTTCTTGCTTTAACTACAAAAATAAAACAAAAATAAAATGTGATTGATTTTTACATAAAAATCTGAAACTTTAAACTAAATGATTTCAGCAACAAAAATTAAATAAATTTCATATTATTTATCTTCTTTCTTTTTTTTCAACCCTCTCACTCCACACCAGATATTTTCACATTTTTATTTTTCTTATAGAATAAACTCAAATCCTTATGTCTTGAAATAAAGAAAAAATGTTAGCAAATGAAATTTGGATACCAAATATCAGCATGGCTAAATGTCTGTATTTTTGCGTAAAGATTTTTCTCTCCTTAACGATGTACAGTAAAAACATGATAAAAACCCGATAAAAACAAAAAAAAAAAGGATAATCTATAGTTATAAAATATTATTTTGTGATTCTGTTTGCTGAGTATATATGTAAGTATATACAAAATCAGTGATCGTACCGCATCGATTTTAAGCTAAATGAAGAGGGATCGTCAATAACATACGAAATCTTGATTAGGCCTGTCTTCAACTCTAAAAAACAAAAAATAACCAACAAAATTTATATAAAAATTCTGTTTCTGACCATATTAGCCATTAGGTTAGTTCATATTATCCTGCAGATATATATATATATACATAATTATATAAATTTGGATACTGTTTAAGAGGCCGAACTTTAAATAGCCACAAAAAACAAAAAAAAAAAAAAGAGATATTGATGACTACTGAAGTGTCGTGTTTAACAACAAATGGTCCACCAGAGAGATGGCCAAGTTTTGTGTGTTAAATCCGAAGGTCAGTGTTCTTGCTGATCATTTCATCGGTGATCAACACGCCGCCGCAATTTTTTTGCTTTTTATTTAGTTATTTGTTGATTTCACCATGTGACAAACTCCTTTTCGTTTTTTTTTTTTTTTGGTTTCTGTTATTTTTTATTTCTTGATCATTTCAAAAGGAATACCAAAATCTTTTGATTTTTGTTATTTTATTTTCATTTGTAATTTTCTTTTCTTTGAATTCAATTTAAATTTTTTGACGACGTTTTTGCAAAATTCATGATCATGATTTTCTTCGTTTGTTTTTATATATTTTATTTTATTGATATTGGTTAGACTGACTTATACAGGGCTCTTTTGGAATTTACTTGCCTCGTTATTTAGTTTCTGTTGATGTTTTTTGGTTTTGCCAAAATTCGTTAGCCCTTAAGGACTAATACACAACTTGGGTGGTCTGAATTTTTATGTTTTTATTGTATTTGCCTCGTGCTTATCACATCTCTTCACACAATATTTAAATATACTTTTGTACGCATGTATCAATTTTTAAGAAGATTATGATTTTATTAGGGATCTGTTGATGAGATTTTTATGTAATTTTAGATAAGGAAAAGCATTATTATAGAAATTTAAGATTTGCAAAAAGAAAAACAAAGCAATATAAAGATTATTAAATTTTTTAATGATGGCTACATTTATTTCTGACATTTTAATTTATTTCAGTTTATATTTTAAACTTTATGGTTTAATGAATATAAATTTATCCTTTTATGGCTTTATAATAGATATCATTAAAATTTAATACTTTAAGAGTGTTAATCAATTTCATATAAAATCATTGATTAACTGTCACCTTTATGAATAAGCTTGATCCTTTTCTTTAATGGTATAATCTTTCTTCAAGAAAGATAATTTTAAACTGATTAAAAATTTATGTAGGCTCTTTATAACTGATACATAAATTTTTCTATTTATTAAAAATTTATGAATTGGCCGTTCTTGGACCAAAATTCTTGCATGAATCTGATTTAAAGCAGTTCTTCCTTTGGATAGCTAAAGCAAATAGGCTTAAGAAAAACATCTACCAAGAAATAATTGACATAACATATGAAAAACTCGCTAAAGTAATAATAACTATCCAAAATCACGTATTTTATGCCAAGCCTTCTCAGAGTGTTTGTCCAATAATAGATCTTCGCTGAAATTTTTACTCGTTTAAATTTTACATATAGCGACAGGGCTATATTCCTGAATTTAGTGGCAGGTGCTAGCTTTTCAGGTGCTAGAGACTCTTATACTCTCTGTCTAAATATTAATTATTAAGTAGTTAAAACACTTTAAAAATTCGATCCATTCAATTTTGAAAAAAATAAATAAATACTAAGAACTTAAGAATAATAACATAATTTAAAAAATCTAGAAATGTAAACATAAAAAATAAACGCATGGTGCCTTAGATCTGAGGGAAAACAACCCCCAGTTTTACAATATTTTCTTAAACTTCAACTTAGTCTACCAACTCTAGTCAACACTACCAGTTTCTATTGTTAGAAAATTGTTCAAGAAAAATTCACTATTGCACTTTTTCCCGATTGGAAAATAGAATATTTTACTCTCATATAATTTAAAATTTTGCTGAGAACTTCATTTTTATTTATAAGAGACAATTTGACTTCAAAATCAATTTAATTCGTACATTTAAGATCATTATTTTATTGAAGTAATTCCTCTCGTAGATATTTAGAAATGAATTTAGTGACATTAACCGTAATTATCAATAAAAATACAATTTACACTGAATTAAGTAATTATTTTACTTAAAGTAAAGTTAAGTTAAGGTTCAAAATATTTAATTAAAATATTTGCTATTTTAGAAATTTTTATTTTTTAAAGCATATATTTTATATTTTAATTATAGAAAGTTTTTTGCTAAATTTTTACTAAATAATTTCAAAGAGCCTAATTAATTCTCTAGAATAACCATTAATTTCAATTTTCCACTCAGCTACCATTTAAGCAAATCTCAAGCCGTGAAAATTGAGAGCTTTACTTTCTTTCCCAGACAGAAATTTACTAGATCAAATCAAATGCTATATCAGGAAATAACTTTTTAACGTAACTATAAACGAACTCCCTGTAGTCTGTTCTAAGTTTGTTGTTGTTATGAAAATTTTGCTTTAGCAAACTTTTGACTAAAAAAACTGATACCAATGATACGAATGATAGGGATAAAATGAAAGTATAAACAAAAATAGATGCTGTTTGCTAGTGAATATTATAGCAACGCTATGGTGAATAATTCAAAAAACTAATTAAATCTCACTTTGGTGTAATCCTGAAACCTGAAACCGGAATGTTTACTTCAACGAATGGGCTAAAGCACATGAGTATTTCTCAAATTCATAGCTTTTCGATTAAAGATTTTCTGCTTGCGTGCACACGTGGATGCATGAGGCAATTTCGATATAATATACATGTAAAGCCAGTATTAGTAAAGCTGGGGGAGAAAACAGTTTCATATGGATATGAAATGGCTGCATTCCTTCCCTCAACATTTCATACTACTCAACCGTGATTTCGAAAAATTGTAAATGTGAGGAATATGCAATTACCCAAAAGGTGACTTAATATAGATAATGTATGTTATGTATGTTCCATCGTCATTTCTATGCCCATACTTCGAAATTGCATTACTGGCAACACCAGAAGATATTTCCTAGTACCAACATTACGCCACTAGCCTAAGTGCACTTTTAATGCCTACCAATTTTCATAGTATTAATAAATGTATTGATGCTAACGAAACCGTACTATTAAAATCATAAAAGTATATTTACGAATTTTTTTTTTGGAAATAGCTAAATAAAAAACTATTAACAAAAAAGTTTTAATTGTCATCATTTTAATAGCCTTTTATTTATTTTTTTATATACTTTCACTAAATTTCAATTAAATAGATAAGCTAAAAGCTATTTTATTAATTTTTTTATATCACATCTAAAATTCTATTACTTAAGAAATTTTTTAAATTTTTACGCCTTACATTTTGTGAAATCATTAGCGTTTAATTAAAAAAAAATAAATTGCTAATTTACTACATGACTAATTTTATGCGTTTGTTATTTTTTTAAATTTTTGTTATTTTCAAAATCAAAATTCTTTCTTTTTTTATTATTTAAAAAAAAAACAAATGATTTACACAGAATCAATTAAATTCCTAGACATATTTTATCATAGCAAAAAACTAAACTAAAACCAAATCACAAAATCAACTTTTAAATTAAATATATTTATTATTAGCCGCATATGTTTCTCATTAGCAAAGGCTTATATTACAACAAGATTAAAAACGATCAAAATTTTCACCCGCAGCGACTCAATTAAATAATGAAAATTATTACTACTACTTAGATTTTAACATTATCAGTTCGTTTCCCAAGGCTATAATAAAAGATAAAAACGTTAAACTTAAATAATTTTTTGGTAATTTACGAATAGAGAGTACTTAAAATTTATCTATATGAAAACAAGTAGAAAATTATGTATTTAGTTTCATCTGATTCTTCAATTAACAGTTAACTAATATTAAAGGCACATTAGGCTATGTGATTACATAAAATTTAAAAACTTTAACTACGTCACTTAATTTAAAATTATTGATTTCCAATTGGATTTATCAGGCATTAACAAGAAATTTGTATATATATATTTTTTTAATTTATAACAGAGCTTATATGATATCCCAATTGATTGAATTTCGGTTTGTATGTGTGTGCGTGTATTAAACAGCTCCAGCAAATGAAGTCCAACTACATCAAATCGCAAACTCTGATTTATTTTGTCTCTCACATGTACTTGACCCCATCAGTTTTTCTTTTTGTTTATTATTTTTTTCAATTAGCGCACATTTCACTGGTCTCACAGTTTGCTGGCTTGTTAAGTTGTTAATTTCTCTGTTGAATTAAGTGCATATGTAACTCATATAGAGTTACATTCACTCCTCCCCCCAAAAACAATCAAATGATTGCTTCTTTTCTTTAATGTTTTTTTTTTCTCTTTATTTTTTGGTTTTTGATTTACTTTTGCTTTGTTCACACCGCCTTCATCCAATCGAATGTATCAAATTAAAATTCAATTAAAGAAATGATACGAATGGGCCAGGAATCTTAAGCCATTATATATATATATATATATGTATATGTAGTAGGAGTAGGCTATTAAATGTTTTTGATAGTTTTTTGTTTTTAAAATGGTGGCTAACAAAAAAATTTTGTGGAACCAATTTAGATCTTTGTAATAATCAAATTAACAGAGAGATTTTGATTAAAGATGTGCGTGCTTTGCTAATGTTTAGCCGGCATTTTCTAATTTTAAAGAATATGTTGTTGTTATTGTTGTTTAATTTCATGTGTATTGTATTACTTCGGCGATAAAATTAAAATTTTCATTTTCAAAAAAAAGTGAAATAAACCTTAATTAAATATAGATAAGGGCTCTAATGTATAACTATTTTTTCTTAAGTACTTTCACATAGTTAAAAATTATTAAGGGGCGTGATTTCTTTTAGGATTTAAAATATTAATGGGAAAATGTTTGAGTTTAAATACATAAAAAAAAATTATTACATAGATATCAAGCAAATAATAATAATAAAAAATTAATAAAATCTCTATCATCTTGTTTTCATTATTTTTAAATCACGATAGGGATTTCCATAAAAATATCCCATTATATATACACAAGAATAAAAAACAAAAAACAACATTAAACATAACTTTCCCCAAACCGGAGGAGACTTTATAATCACTAAACCAAATCGATGGATCAAAACCATTTCATTAAAAGATTATAATGTCCAGTAATTTAACTAAGAAGCTCGATGACAAGAAGGTAATTACGTTCAGATATGTTTCCATATAAGCATTATGACATAATGAAACTTTATGATAAATTATTCTTGCCAAATCTTGTAGTAGATATTAGACTAACAATTTTAATGGTGACACTAGATATTTTTTATAATAAAATATTATACATATATATACATATAGAAGAAAAATAGCAGAAAAATAGCAGAAAAAAAAACAGAATTACGATTATAGTTGATAGCATCTAATTTATGATGAAACAGCCAAACAAATTAGACTTAAATATATTTTAGTCTAATGTTAATCTAATTTTTACCTGTCATAAAGCGGATATCATTATTGAAAATTACTACAAAAATTATAAATAGTTATTTTATTGAATTTTATTCTCACAATTTTCTTTTGAATTAAAATTCAGCTTAATTTTTAAATGTCAGACTTCATTAGCCTATGACGTCAAAGTGATAAACAGAAGGAGATTTCTAACTTTTTATTATTATATAGAAAAGTAATTAGATTGCAGTATTTTTTTTATTAGTTAACCTATAAGTACATTTTTTAATTATAGTGACTTTTTGAGGAATAATTCTTTGAAAGTGGAAAAAATTTAAAATTAGTTGTTTATTAATATTTAAATAGAAATGGAGTAAAACTTTGATATTTGGCCAAACAATTGCGTCATTTCTGAAGAATATTAGTACATCAAAAAATTTAGAAAGGCTTGAAAAGTAAAACATTTTGTCACGGATATATTGAATATTATTAAAAAAAAGTCAAATTTGGGAAAAAGACTTCTTTAACAGGAATTTAATTTTCAGGATTTTTGCTTTCTTAATTGTTGAATTGGAAACAGTGGGAAATATTTTTCTAATAATTTTCTATTAGATAATAGAACTGAAATAGAACAATGTAATTTTAGCTAAAGTCTTGGGTTTTTCGTTTTTTATTAACTAATTCATCCATAAGCTGAGCAACTTTTTTGAACAATTATCCTATGATTTTGTTTTTGATTTTTTGTGTATCATTTGGTATAAATCAAAGATCTGATTCTGATTTTTAACATAAGAATCTAGTAGCAATCTCTAGATGCTCAGCTGAAATTGGAGAAATCAATATGAAAATTTTGGATATAAAAAAGATTTGCTAACAATTTGAAAAATGAGAAAATCATTTTTGATTAACTCCAAAGTCTGTTAAATTTCATGAATTTAAAAATTATTAAAGATTTAATGTTACAAGGAAGAAGAAAACCAGAGAAAATAGGTAAATTCGGATTTAGTGAATACAAATTTGTGAACATTGAAGATAAAGCGTAAGGAAAATATTAATTACAGTATTAAATATGAAAAAAAACTCTCAAGTTTTCATTGTGGTTAATGGTTGGGGAATAAAAGATATGGGTTCAAATTAATATTGTAACTAACAAGTGCAAGTGTGAAAGGAAACTCAAGGATGGGCTTTGAAATAGGAAAGTTGAAGTTAAAATGAAGTTGAAACGATATAAACCGGCCACCAACGTAAATATTAGGCCGATAAGCATATCTTATATTGTTGTAGGAGGCAAAATAAAACCAATTTTCGGGTTGGATTTATGAATATAGATAAATCGGGCTGAATGATATTAGTTAAATTTGGAAAAAGATTGAGGTTGATAAGAAATATAAAAGAAAACTTCAGAATTTTAATTGTGATTTAATCACACTTACCAAAGGGCTTCTTCGAAGTAAACTGAACTCTTTTTGAAGGAACAGATATTAGCAAAAGTAGCATTATAGCTTTGCAAGAAATCTTGGAATTATTTTTCCATTATTAAGTAACTGTCTGGGAGCAAAATTAATCTATTTTGACTATAGTGCATCCCAGATGAACAAATAATAATCTACTGCAACTATTAATAAGATAAGCGCTCAGAGTTGGAGCTAAAATCCAAAATGGACTTAAATTTTTGTTATTTAAAATCAGACCTTAAATTAAAACCAAAGGATATTAAAACGATCTGCTTAAATAAAATTTGGCATAAAATAGTGCAAAACAGAGACTTGGATGGGTAAATATAAAAATGAGGATTAAGATTTAAATTAACAGCTCAAGATAAAGTAAAATTTAAACTGAAGGCCAAAAATCAACATGATATACAAAGAAAAAATGAAAATTTTGAATTGCATAAAATAGAAGAAAAGTTAAAAGTACGAACTAATGATCTGTAATTTAGTTGGAGTTATTATTGAGATTGGGAGCAATTTAGACCTTGGATTTTATTTAAGACTCATTGCATTGAATATAGAAATAGAAAGTCTAAGACAATTATAGATCTTTGCTACTCACGATTATTTTATACTTATAGATAGATATAGATATATAGATATAGATCTATCCTTTAAACTCTCACTTAAATTCATAATTTATTCTTCTACATAGAAAAATTAATAATACTAGACCTTTTTGAAAATTCTATATTCATTATTCTTCATTTCGTCTGTTTTAGTAAAATAAAATTTTCATTTATTTTGAACGAATATTTCATTAGAACCATATGAAATCTACCTCACCAAACCCATCAGTTTAGCAAACTATTAAATTAACCCATAGAATTATATTATTAAAAGTAAAAGAAAACCACAAATTGTATTACTGAAAGGGAAAAAAACTTTAACAAGAAAAAAATTATAATAAATTAGACACCTCATAAAAATTAGTCATCACTTCAACTTTAACCACAGTAAAGAAAACAGATGGCTGAAAAATATCCTTCAAATATAATTCTATCCAAAATGGTTAAGTCCAAGTTGATTTTATCGGTTTTTACAAGACATCCGATTGCGTGTCTAAAACAAGTTCTTCATTTCTATATGAAATGAAAATTCCTGACAGTGTTAAGGATTTCAATTATTCCCTTTATGACAGCTGAGTAATTACTAAATTTTTCCAGGAAATGAAATTTGTGCATGTAGAATAAATTTTCTTGTAATATAAATTGAAATTTAAAGTTGAAATGAATTTAAAAAGAAGAATTAATAATAATAAAAATTATATAGGAATAAATTGTTAAACATAGTCCTGTAGGGAGAAATGTTACTGTTTTTACGAGGAAAGGAAAATTTTGACTATTTTACTAAATAAGTAATGAGTTCTTTTAGAAAAGAAAAAGGAGCTGATTATTTATAAGTTAGATGAAGACTTTGTTTTTCCACTGAGCAAACTATTTATAAATTGGCAAAGCTTAAATATCACCTGAATTTTGAAGACGGTATTTTATCGTGTTATAGCGGCTATTAGATCAAAATTTACTTGGAAGAACTCTAAGACATTTCAAATTCAACAAAATTCATATACCATGACTTCAACTTAAATAGTAAGCCAGAAAATAATCAAAATGCTAGAATCTAAATCCAGTCTCCACCTCCAAAGCAGACAACAACAACATTTAAAAAAGATATATATATCTATAGAAAATAATTTGTTTCAAAGATAGTAAAAAAATGTCTAAACTAAAAATTTGTATGAAAAGATCTACACTTAAAACAAACAAAAAAACAAAAAAAGGAGTATTTCCTTTTCTTCCATCATTTAAAAAGAGATACAACAACATCTGCTGAATCCCACGAGCTGAACTTTTGTATTGCCCAGCCAACTTATATGTTTCAATGACGCCGAAAAGGACAAGTTTAATTGTTGCATCCATTAAATCCCTGAAAAGGCAGATGTTATGCTTATCTTGACAGTAGTCATCCTTAAGAACGTGTAATAAATAAAATTACACAACTGTATGCCTTCGTAAATTAATTCTCGTTTGTTGTTGCTGTTGTTGTTATTTTTTTGTATTGAATGTGTCAAAGGTGATTCATCTAAGGTTATGTATTAACCGCGGTGGTTAGTTGTTGTCAAAACTGAGGTAAACAAATAAAATATTTTTAGGATCTTTCAATAGATTTTAACTGTGGATTTTGATATGTTTTTGGCTTCTTGTCCTTTTAAAAGTTAGCTTCTTTTTTCTTTTTTTTTCTGATTTCAGTTTATTTGTAGAATTTGTTGTATCCTTTTTATTGTATTAAATACAATTGTTGTTGATGATTGTGGACAAGCATTTACCAAATTTAATGTTTGCTTTTAGACACGTGACATAAAAGAATTTCTTCTGTGCTTTCAGGGTTTTTTTGTGTTTTATTTTTAGTTATCTTTTATTTGACTCCATTTGTAACTAATAGGTTTTTGGAAAAAATATTCATTTGCTGCTGAGGTAGGAATAGATTTGGATATTTATACTGTAAGAGAGTAGTTAACTATGGAATACAATTTTATAACTGATATTAGCAAGGATAACCTGAAATAATGGGTACCTTAATACTATGGGATAAATTTTTTTAAATAAACAAAAAGAAAATTGAGAAGAAACGAGGAAATTAATTTTTATTCATTAAGTATATACTTGGAAAATGCTTGCCTCAGCCTTTTCGTAAGGCCATCCAGTAAGTCCTATTTGTAACACTTTTTTAGCCATTTTGTTCAATTTTTCTTAAATAGGACGACAAATGTCAAGTTTTGAGCATGGAAGAATATATATGGCTGGGTTTCAGACACCTTTTCCTTGATATTACCTAAAACAAAAGAGTCGAATGGAGTCAAATCATATGAGCGTGGCAAGTTTATTACGAGAAATTGCGTTTTTGCGGAATTGAGCATGCAAAATGTTGATGTTATCTTTTTATATCATGCTCCATTAACAGTAGATTTTTAGACCTGTTTATTCCATTGTTTGCGAAAAAGGATAGAACAATGATTTAACTCATGGATAAAATTTCATGCAAAGTAATAAATATTTTTCCTTTAAATATTCCCAAAGGCACAGCTATCTCTTTTAATTTCACTTTACAATCAGCAATAATAATTTTGAGGACTTCTGATCTCAGCGTCAGATCCTAATGAAGGTTTGAAGTTTTTATTTTTAAAAAATGAGACTTTTCAACCAGAATGAATTTATGATTTTTGAACATAGTCTCAATATAAGGAAGCAAAAGGACCTGTTTGATTCTAATTTTACTACTGTGAATTTTCTTCATGCATTCAGATGAAATATTAAAAATTTTAGTTTGTTTAATTGATTTCACAAATGTTTTTTCGAGAAAAATAACTTATTGCTGATTTTTCAACGAAGCATGTCTTATCTTATATTTGGATTATGCTAATAAATCAATAATTAATTCAAATGCTAGTTATCCTTAATTCTAGCCATTATTTTCTAGACAGTCACGAATTGGCGTATACAGAAAATATTCAGCATTAACTAATATATATATATATAAGTTCTTTAGAACACATCAAGTTTCCATACCTGGCAGCCCTAAAATTGTGGCCAACTGAGCGCTAGCAACCAGTGTTTTTTCCTTTTTCCACATCATTTCCCTTCAAATGGCATTTGATACACTTAAAATAGTTATAGCTGCAATTAATCGAACAAAATTAGTCACCAATATATTAAATTAAATTATATTTAAATTGAAGGTAGCTTCGCTAAAATACGTCTCCGGATCTTAGACTTTTAGACAAGAACAACACAACTAATTACTCTTAATGAATACATCATTTTAGAATTTGTATGAATACATAATAAAAATTTTTAACTGCTTAACTTTTTTGGCCTTTTTGTATTTTGTTCTGTGAGTATTCATTAAAGATGAATGTAAATTGAACTTATTAAGAGTACATCAAATATTAATCAAATGGAAAAGATATTATTCTTCTACACTATGACTAAGTCTGTTTTTACACGATCTTATTTTTACGTGGTTTTTTGAAAAATCCCTGTTTTTTACAAATTTTAACATTTACTAGACTTCTTCCCAGTATTTACTCATTTTAGCGGACCTTTTTCGAACGTATTATTTGTTATCTTTTGGCCTTAATTACGTTTTACCTAAAAATGCTTTCAATGACGGTTCCTGCTTTTTTAATAAAAAAATATCAAAACTTAACCTTTGATCTTTAAATTAAATGTGCGCTGCAGCTATGATGACTTCAAATTGCTTTATTAATGGTAATAAGTGAACCAAGTTCTTTGAATTAGATACTGGAAATTTTTCCCAAATTTATGCACTCTTTTTAGGCGTTTTTTTTTTACATGGTACGCACCTAACAAAATACTGTTTATATTTTACGACCTAAATGCTTTCTTTATTAAAAAAATTTATGTATAAATATCTAAAATGTTTCTTTACAGTATTTCATAATAAAATTAATACATAGCTCTAATTCAGATAAAATAAACAATTCATAAATCCTTTCTTTAGAAATTTTCATAGAAAATAAAATTAAAAACTTTTATATAACATATTCAAACCCTTTTTAAAGATTCTATTCCACATTTTGTTACATCTTATTTAATAATTGTTAACAATGAAAGTCAACAGCCTCCTAAATAAATAAATGAATAAATTTTTAGCAAGGCATAGTTAATTAAAATGAAATTTCAGATTAAGTTCCCCACCCTATCAAGGAAAAAAGAAAAATTCCTTACGATAACAGCTGCAAATCATACAAAATCTCTCAAAGGTAAAGAAATATAGAAAATAATAATAAATTTTATCCGTCAAACAAGAATTGTAATCAAAAATTATGTTTACCATCATTATCAGACCACACAGCCATTTTATGAGCCGTCATCCTGAATTTCTACCATTTAACTTGAGTTCTGCCAACAGCTTTTATCATATCCCTTAACAAATTTCTATAAAGTTTTTCATGAGTTAACAAATCTACCCCTGTATACGCCATTATTGAATTAACATTTTATCCATCCCTTAAAAATATCCACACCCCTAGCTAATAGATACGAATTTAAGGGTGGATTCTATAAATTGAATTGGATGATGTAATAAAAGAAGAATATCCTAGATGCCTGGAAGATATTTCTATTGAATATGTACTATATACATATATACGGTTAATAAACACAAACAGAAAATTTATTCAACTAGGGTAATTTCTTTGAAATTCGGGGGTGGTTTGTAGTTGCTGCTATAAGGGTGCTTAAGGATAATAGATTTATTATCGTGTAAACATGATTCCACTAAGTAAACTGAATTACATTCAAGTTAATGGTTTTCAATTATTCGTGTAACTATGGGGGGCGCATGTGGAGTAATGTTTACAAGTAACACAATTGTAGGCCGGAAGTAAGCGAGAGAGAGCTGGAGGTGTAAGAGCTATAGTCAAGTAAGAAACAAATGTAGAAAATTAGCACAATATTTCCCAAGATATGCATGTTAGACAGCTTAGAAAATTTATGAACTTTTAATACTGTCAGACTAATGAACCTTATTAATAAGAACCAAATGATAAATAACTCAATAAGTTGGAAAAAAATTACAGTTACAACAGAAGCTCCTATTAAACTGTGTTTTTATTTTAGTTTTGATTTTTATATTAAAAAAACTAAAAATGTCAGATTTAGGGCCGAAGAAATTGGAATTATTGGAAATTATTATTATAACAATTGGAAATTATTTTCTTCAAGACAATTTCATTTGGACAAAACAAGAAATGATCCTCCTTATAAAACACGATCCACATAAGCAAGCACTATCGAACTCAGTAGGGAATGTACATCTACTTCATCAATGAAAGAAAGCTACTTTTTAGTCATAACACATACCTCGTGGACAACATAAATAAATTTAGCTAACAAATGGCCATAAAAATCGCAGTCATGACAACTTTCTCCATGAAAATATGACTGAAAATTAGCTATGATGGCTTTTTACTGAATCCAGTATTAACCCTTACTTAGTACACTTCTCTAGAAATGTACTAGGAAAGTGTACCAATATAATTCACGCATGAATATATGCATGAGAAATTCACTGATGAGTAAGGCGATCAATTACTTTATATAGGCGCCGAAGTAAAGGAAAGCATTTATGGGAAATTACACAGTCATGCCTAGGATTTACTAACTCTCTGGCATATTGGGTGACTTGGCATGATAAAAATAGAAATGTTTTGTTCACTAACGCAGTTTTTTTTACGACAAAAAATTAATAATAATATTTTCAATTGTTAAATTTTATGAAAAATGTATTTTTCAATTGTCTTTGAGTGAAATAGCAACTACGCTAGAGAAGCGCTCTCAGTTTATGTACTCCAAGAGTTCTTAAAATATTCTCTAGGCATGTTTCTTTTTAAGCTGATCACATTATCAAAAATCATGCATGCTTAAGATCTATGGATGCCAGTTCTTCTTCAAAAAAATAAAAAGAAAATTTAAAGAGTGGGTTTGAACCGCAGGATAAATTTGAGACATAAAGGAATGTCTTTTAAAAGTTGCTAGCGACGAAACAGAATTTTTTTTCTTCAACTTTGCAAATATCTTACCTAAAAAAACCTCTAAGAGTTAGGAATTTGATTTTAATGAGAATATTATTTTTTGGTTTGCATATGATTTTGGTATAAAACAAAAATATATTTCCAAAGGAAACCACTAAAACTAATTTTCTTTTAATGCAAATGACTACCTAAAATACTATTGGAATTAATGAAGTTGCATTTCGTCATAGTAATAAAAACTAACCAAATTAACCAAGCCACAAAAATTAATAATGATCTTAGTCAATTTTAAATGACATAACAACCACAATAGCAACAATTCCTATTGATAATTTTATGGTTTTCAACTAATGATTATCAAGATTGCAATGTTAATTTGTATATAGCAATTAGTAAAATAATAAAATTTACAATGTTAAGGCAAAAAAAAAACAACACAGACGAAATAATAACAAATTTGAAGTATGAAGAGAAATATATTTTGAAATTAGTTTTTTCTGATCAATTTTACTGAAGGTCTCATCTATTAATGGAAATTACAAAAATTAACTTTTCATAGATTAACAAAAAAGTTAACAAAAATATTAAAGACTCAATATACCTACTTAAAAACACTAAAGGATTCAGTTTAAGTAATTTAAAAAGAAAGTAATTCAATATCTGAAAAAGAAGTCAAAGGTGGCATGCTTATTCCTTAAAAGTGCCTGCCCAGTATCCATAAATACTGTATCTTGATCGTCTAAGCCAGCCTTATCTGTGTACAGAAAAACTCATTATGTCATTTAAACGTGAATAATAAATTTATTCTGGCTACAAAATAAATTTTGTGTTTATATGTAAAGAAGACAACAAGTCTGAGATATAAGGAAGTATTTAAGACAAGATAGCACGCTTAAGGTTTCATTTGACCTTGTCCATTTGGTATTAATATATATGACTAAAACTAATATTGCGCAAATGTAGTTGAATTAATTTATATGACAATTTAATTAAGCTTAAGAGTATATTAGATATTTTTACATTTTATAGATATATTTTTTGGTGTTTATGGAAAAAAAATTTCTACACTGCTCTAATCAAACTTGTTTTATCTCTTTCAAATTTCTCATTTTCATTTTGAAAACGCGGTTTGCAAATTTAAGCGTTTATTTACATATTAAAAGAAATTAAGTAAGGCTTCGTGGAAAAGATAACAAATGAATAATATAATTAGTAGGTAATAAATTTAAAGATAATGACAAAATGCTAAGCGCATTGTAGTTGAGTGCACAGCTTCTTGCGACTAGTTTCCATTTCATTTAACAGATGTCGCTAATTATATTATATAATTAGGTTATAGTCACAGTCAACCTATCAAACAATTCTGGTAGCAGAGATTTTGAAAGATTACTTTAAATTTCCTCTTGAATGTGGCTGAATGACAAATATGTCAGATTTGGTCACCTATAATCACGTTATGTATATACAAAATTGGGGGATCTATTTAGTAGCTCCTGCAAAAGTTGTTATTTTTTATACCATTTAGAATTTGGAATAACTTCCATGTAAAATGGAACCAAAAACTCAAAAAGCTATGCAATGGCTTTGAAATTTTGATCCTTCACATTGGAAAATATTGTTTTATTCATAGGTCCTTAAGTTGAAATCATCACAGGTTCCCTGTGTTATTTAACAGGTTCCGAGAATGATAAAAGAAAGACATGCGAATAATTTCGAAATAGAATAAAACGCTGCATCGTTTACGATACGAGACATCGATATAATTCTCGATGTCAACAAGATAATGCTTAATTCCCACACTAAAATTAATACTAACACTTGATGTATGGAAAACAGCTTATGACAGGTCGGATGAGTTTGAATATAAATCAAGAAATAATCAAAACTTGTTTTTTGTTTGGTCACATGAGGCTGTTGTGTGTAATTAAGGCTCAACAAAAGAATTTGTAGAATTTTTTTTTTTGATTTGTTCCACAAATCTAACAAGTTGCTAACAGGGAAGGTATCCCAACACGATATCACCGATTTTTTTGAAACTCGGATATATTGTAAGATTTAGCAGATTGCTAAATTGTGCTCTTAAATGAGTGAAAGTATTTCGCTTATAAACTTAAATAAAATTATTTCAGATATGTGGTGTTAACAAATTTTACTTGGCAGCTAAGTTGACAGTTGACATAATTTTCGTTAAGTTTATGAGTAAAATATACTCTTACTCTTATCTTACTCATCTAAATTAGCAGCTTGTTAGGTTTGTAAAACACACCTTTAATAAGAATTTTAATTGCTGAATAGATTTCAATGTCTGAAAGTAATCCACAATGGTATAAAATCTTGAAATTTCTTGCTTTGTCTTATTAAATTAATCACAAACGCTCTGAATAGTTCTGTAATTCTCTGCGTTTTATAGTACTTACATATTTTAAAAAATTAAATTTTTTCTTTGTCCAATTTTTATCGAATCCTTGTCTTACTCAGAAATAAAATTCTTAAAAACTCAAATTAACAAAAATTAAGTACGCTCCCATTAGGTACGAATGTTTTTGATAAATTCGATATAAAATATAAAAAATAATAAAAAATATTGTTTTTAAATACTACAAACACAAAAGACGAATTACTTTTAAGATAAGTTTCAAGAAAAACTATTAAAATAGAGAAACATTTACTTTTTTATTGACATTTTAGTTTGTTTCATTTATAATTATTGTTGATTTTTTCATTAAAAATGAAGAAGATAAGACTAAAAGTAAAACCACTAATGATTAAGAACTTAAGATCCTACCTCCTCCAAATTTTATCTTTTTTTTTTCAATAATCATGGTCTCAGCTCTTCAGCCAGTAATGATGTTATTTGTGGCTTAGCTAAATGTAGCTGAATATGGTAAAGCCTGAAATATTCAAGTCTGTCCTCTTCGATAATTTGTATCCCTTGTTTATTCTGTTATTGAATCTCAGATTATTTTTCTTTTTTTTTTCTTTTTTTAACATTTAATTTCTTCTTCGTTTTTGTTTCTCTTTTTTTTTTTTAGTTTTATTTTGAAATTTTGTATTATATAAAATCCATCCCAAGTCAGATATATACTTATACCTATTATCCCAGGTAGATAATATATAAACTAAAGTATATTATATATTAAATGATAGCCCACTGTGAGTTTATGTATAACAAAATTCCTGATTTGATTTTCGTTTTTGGGTAGTAGCATCATCATCGTTTTTATTTCTTTTAAACCGAAACTAATCAGCGTTTTAAAGCGTAAACCGCATTTTAATGATGGCTGTTCTCTCTATACAGGTCGTGTTTTAATGTTCAACCAGCAACAAATTAACCTTCAACGTCCATCTCATATAGTCTCATTTCATTTATTTAAGAATTTTTCTTCTTATTTACCCCAAATGGGATAAAGTTTTTACATAACACATATGTGTTTAAGATTCTGGCTATAATAACTTCAAAATGACTTTGACGTTTAGTGTGAAGTTGTTGTTATTTTTTATTTTATTTCATTGTAATTTTCTTCTTTATTTTTATTATTATAATTTTATTTTATTTTTGGTTGATTATATCCTTATTTGGATGGTATATTATTGTCTACCATCGATTTTAGTATTTTATGGCTGATACAAGTCATTGGCTGAAAAGCGTTTATACATGAAGTGAAGATATGTTAACGACTATGTAACGTTAATGGTTTAGGGTCTTAATAGCATTTGTATAGCCTTCTGGTATATAGATATGTTCAGATGAACGACTGTATATTGATGAGATTTAATTATTGTCTTATGTTTTTATATACATGAATATATAAATATCTAAATATATGAAAAAGGAGGATCTTAAGTCTTTTAAAGCTAAGTTGCCCTTCGTTTCTAAATTTTGATACCGATGAAGTTGTTAATTCTTGGCTAGTTTGATATATGCATATTATCATCATATTTGAATGTGGTTTAAGATTTTTGTTAGCTTATTTAATAGCCAAATATAATTTTTTGTTTAACAAACTAATATAGTTTTAATATTAAGCTGTTATTATTTATTATAAAAGAGGATGGCGTATTAAAAATCAGAATAACATTTTTTTATTAAAGAATCTATAGTAATCAAGGATTACTTATATTAATTTTATATAATGCTTTGTTTTTTAAAGTAATTTTGGCACTATATAAACTGATCATAAATAATTTAAAAAATTTCTATTTCATTACTTACGATTCCAATTTTTTCACACTATAGGAACCAAACCATTAGCCGATCTATCGAATTGAGTCTAATTAACTATTTTATAGCCACTAAAATTAGTTGTAGCTCAAAATCAAATACCAGCCTTACTATATTATTTTAGATATAAGATCCATAAGGGATTAAACAAAAGAAAATAAAGTAATAACTTTTTGATAACTTCAATTTTAATAAAACATTTTTAACTTCTAAAGTTTATTTTTCATAGAGAACAAAATTATAACTACGCAAAAATTAAAAAAAAAAAAAACATTAAAAATTCTATCAATATAATTTTTTCTGTCAATTTTAAATTTACCTTAAAAAAACTTTAAAAAAAAAGGATCAATATTTTTATTAGCTACCCACAAATGCCGACAATGAATTGATTGTCATCTAAAATCGTGTTAAAATACTTTAACCATAAAAAATAAGATCCTTATTAAGACCACCCAGAATTAAATCCAATATAAATTGTATTTTATGCCGCAAGTAATTTACCATTTAATGTCCTTCGACAATTTGTTTGTAAATTTACCGACAATTGAAGTCAAAATGTTTTGACTTGTTTCGTCTATACAAAATAACAATAAAAATAACAAAATTTCAAAAAAAAAATAGAAAAGGACGAAAGAAAAGATCAATCGTTCCAACAGAGAAAATTGAATGAATTGAAGGATTTTCGTTGACTTTTTACCTTATTTAAGGATCCCATTGTTAAAATAGATAATAACACCGCAAAGGATCAAAGATAATTTTTTATTTTATCTAGATGGTAATTTTCTCAAGGAAATTTTCTTAAGTAATTTTTATGTGAACAAAATATTTTCAAAAAAAATGGCAAAATTTTGCTACGCTTGAAATATTAGGTCACCATTTAATCAAAGATAATGATCTGAAAATTGTTGAAGGACTATAAAGTATTAAATTTAGTAGTAGCTTTTTTGATTTTTATCAGCCTAGTATATTTATTATATCCTTAAAAATAATCAATTTTTCTTCTTTTTCTTTTGGTTTAATATTTATAATCTAGAATTCCTATTTAGATTAAGTGATTATAAAACTTAAACTAGGATGCACTGATGAAAGTTTTGACAAATTCTAATAGGTAATTCTAAAAGCTATAGAAAAATTACAAGAAATGTAAAAATTTCCTTACAAAAAATTTTGCGACAATTGCTAAATTTGATACACTGACATTTTTTATAATTCGTTTTGAGGCTATCGAAATTAAAAAGAAAACCAGCAAAGCCAGAGGACTTATATTATTACAAAATTTTTATAATGGACTCATTTAGTGGAAAGTTGTAGATCAGAGCGTACTATTAGTCAGGTAATTTCACCTCTAAAACTCAAGGGGATAGTTCAGTTAATTTATAATTTTTTATGCAATAAAGATAAAGTTCTGGTATATTTAATATGATATGACAACATTTGAACAATATTTTCCCAAATATTTATTTCAAAATAATAATAAGTGAGCGAGTGGCAGTGAATTTTTGGAGGCAAAGTGCAAAATTTCCAAATGATCTGTTCGCTAGATTTTGAGTTATCGTCTACTTGGAAAATAACAAATTTCAGAAAAACGCTTTAAAATTTTGCGCATTCACTCCTCGCTCTAGAGCAAGGAATTCTCAAATGCTTATAACTCTGACATTATTCTGCTCCGATCGACTTGAAATTTTGACAATGTTTTTAAGATGTTATAAACATCAATTTGAAGAATTTTAAAAAATAGAAGAAAAGAAATTTAAATACGGAACTATCTCCTTAAGTAAATATCGAGTGAAGTAATATAAATATCGTATTCTAACCCTGCCAGTCTGTTGAAGTGTATGAAAGTATGCAAGTCGTTTCTCGTAAAATAAAAATATTATAGTATGCCTGTTATGAAAAAATTCCCCAAATTGTTCTATTCATTTTAATTTTTATTTTTATTTATAATTACCAGACACCCAATTTGTCAAGTTAATTTTTTGCTTGCTGAATATGTTCCATATTTATTAAAATTATTACGATTTATTGGCCAAATAATAATTCACTTTATTATTATTTTAATGAATATATAAATAATAATAATAATATAATATTTATTATAGTGCAGGTTAATTTTTCTTTAAAAATGTACTAAATAGAAATTAATTAAAACTAGGACCGTCCAGTTGTTGAAAATTTCAGCAATACATTGAAAAAAGCAATCTGAAACGTAAATATACACTCGGCTCATCCACACCTTAACCGAATTGAGCCAAAAAGAGAAAAAAACAACAACAGTATAAAGGTATATTTTATAATAATAAAATGTTATTATAATAACCAAAACAAATGTCAAGTATAATACAATTTTCGTCAAAAATAAAGTTCCTACATATTGCAATATGTCACATCTTGCTTCAACTTGCGCATATGATTCCTTCAAATCTTCGATTGTAAAAACGTTTACATTAGCACTTGAAGTACTGGTACCAGGCTATAAATCAGGTTCCCCAGCAAACCTTCACTTTGAGCTAAGATTTCATTTAATGAAATCAAACACATTTAGACGTTAGAAATTTTTGATTAACTCATATAAGAAAATACTTGCCAATGATCTATTAACACATATTAAGTTTATTCAATAGCTGATCACGCTCCTTGACGAAATAACGAAGGATCATTCTCAACTGATCTTCAAGGATCCTTGATTCATTTTTTATTGACTCAAACTTAATCTTAATACCAACTAAAATTGTTAAAATTTTGGATTGAGGTAATAACTTTAGAGATTCAAAATTTCCGTATACACAATGTTTTTAGTGAATAGTCTTTCATCATTAGCCAAACGACCAAACAAAGAATAACTGGATACTGAGTTCTCTGTAATTTGAATGATAAAAGTGTGCCGAAATAAGTCAAATTTATGCGCGGGATCAAAATTCATTCACCGCGTGCATTTCCAGTTAGAATTTCACAATCAATAAGCATTCTATTCATTGCTTCAACATGCAATCATGTACCATTAACTAATCCTTTGGAGGTATTATTCCTATAGGCAGTCTTAAACCCATCCATCAAATTCCTTGATGTTGAACCCAACGTCTATTTCGCAATCTTTCTCTATTAACATTTCTCCCTTCCCGACCCACCAAAGTTAAACGTCTAAGCATTTATTTCAATAAAAATCTTGAAAGCTATATAGGCGAGTCAAAAATAATATTTCCTAAATTTAATTTAGATTCTGTAACTTTTAGTGAATATATAAAAATACTTATTTAATATATAAAAACTCAATTTATGTATTAGTTGAATGTCAAGTACATTTTGTCCTGTTGACCAAGTATTACATAGTAAAACTTCCAGATAATATTTCATACTATTTTGACAGTTAAAGCAACTTAGACACAGCAGTTGTTTTGTTCTTCCATACATTTTATATTGAAAAAACATCACTCATTTGCGAGTGACATCTGTAAAATTTTGAAATAATTTTGACATTCGGCACATCTTGTCAACGTCACCTTTCGAATAAAACCATTTTGAGTAAAAATACCTTAAAAAGGGAGTACAAAAAAACGCCTTGCGTATTAATATATAGATAAAATAAAGCTGAAAAAACAATAAAACAAAAAACTGCTTATAACAGATATAATAACATGACACATTTGTTTGATAAAGAATCTTGTTAAAGTAGATATTACAGTTTATCTAATATTAGTATCTTGTTTCATATATCCTTGATCTAAATATTAAACACTTCAGACAATTTTTCTTATTTAGGAAAGAAAAAATTAATTATAGAAACCAATTCAGACGATTATAGTAAACTAGTCAACTTTTTCTTATATTAAATTTACTAATTAAATCCATATAAAAATATTTTTCAAACTAATACAATTTTTTTTACTTATTTTCATTTTTTCTCTTCTATTAGATAAATAATTAGCAGTAGTTTAATTATGTGTTCGATATAAAATTAGTTCAGTTATAAAATAATTTTTCAATTTTCTTTTAATAACAGTATTAACAATAACCTTAATACATAGATGAGAAATCGATCTTCACATATAAAGACATTACAGCCTACTACGACATCATGAAAGACAGCACATCTGCTGCTTAACTAAATGCATAATTATAGTAAGATAAAATGGCAACCACAAGATTGGCATTTTGTTTGAAAATACAGATTAGTTAAATACAAAATAAAACAAAATGAAAGATATACACGTACATATTTAAAACAACAACATGAACAAAACTTTTGCTAACTGCAACAAACGATCGATAACAAACCAAAAAAAAAAAACACCCGTTTAATAACTTCACTCAACGTGAGGCAATTATGATCGCCAGTAATGATATAATTTTCTGTGAGTAGCAGACAGCTATTGCCTAGGTATTGAAAATGAATCGTCGTCGTTCGGTATTTACCATGATTGTACTTGAGATCCCATCGTGTGTACTCAACTCTGAATAAATTAGTGACTTAAAAGGTAATGGATTTAAAAGATGTGAATCTGGGTAGCTTTTAGTTGTGTTTTTTTATTATTTCTTTTTAACAGAGCTTTTCAATAATGGTGCAAATAAGATTTCTTTTAGCTGGTATCGGCCATTGGTAAAATTGATGGAATATTATCGATTTCAGTCTTTATTAAATGATGTGTTGAGAAATTAATAATGTTGGGAATCTTATTGCAAATTTATAAAAAGATTTCAACACTTTGAGTTTTTTTTTCCTTTTAGTTTTTCTTGTGGTTAGGTTTTACTTTATATCTTTAGCGTTAGACTAGATAAATATACCGTCGTGGTATGCTTCACTTTTTCTTATGTAAACTGAGAAATAAGTCTTGTGGTAAAAACGAACCGTTTCTAATAGCAAAATAAATATTGTTATATCACTATTTTTAATTGTGATTTGTTATACTGAACAAAATGTTAAGGATAAGTTCAAATTTGAGGGACAAATAAAACCTATGGATATATGTAGCTACACTTTATTTAGATCAGAGAAGTGAAGTGTAAGGGAAAATTTTGAGAAGCTTTGAAAATTTCAAAGATTCTTTTAAAGTCTGCCAGTCTTGCGGCTTCTTACATAATACATTTAAAAAACATTTGTTTGTATTGTTCAAAGGCTAACCAAATTTTTTCCTTAACTTATTTTAATTTCTTTTTATAGTTTAAATGGTTAGCATTAGAGATTGTAATTTTTACTAAAAAATTACTCATGATTTAAAGAAATGAAAATTTCAAGTTTATTTAGATCATGTATAAAGGCACCCACAAACTAGAAAAATTGCTGTCAAAACGGTGTGACTTCGGTATTAAAAAAGCTTCAAAATTATCCTCCAAAACTATTAAATGAAAAACTTTGCAAAGAATGCCTGTTAAATATAAATTTATTATTTTCTCTGATCATGAAAACTTATTTTAATACCCTGTGAATCTTAGAAGGAACATTTTTGTAAACAGCGATCTTATGAAAAGCACAAAGTCCATTAAAAATGAACAACGGAGATAGGAGATAAACAAAAAGGAAATGAACAGTGTAGAGAGAGCTTGCTTTGTGTTTGTCAATATCTTTCAAATTTTTTAACCTGGAACACCTGAAAACAAAACGAAACAAACTTTTGATAAGACCTTTTGTTAAACATTTTTATTGTACGTTTCAGTGCCATAGATAGCTTTTTGTGATAGGGGGTGGGGAATATTATTTTCTTGGTTTACTTTCTTAGGGATCTGTACTGACTACTAAAATATTGGATTTAAATCTCCTGCCCCCCCCCCCCCCCCTTATCACCACAAGCTGTGATTTTACAGTTCCTAGAATACTGAAATTCTTAAAATTTTTTATGGGAGATCTCTAGCATTGTTTTCCAGAAAATTAATTTAAAAATATTTTTCTTTTCTAGTCTTTTACCCAAACACTAGATAACTAATGGCACAACGGAGGGGAAATTTTGAGTAAGTTTTCGAACTCTCTCTTTCACGAATTATTTGATATTGATTAATTGCCTGTGGATATGATGTAAACCACTTTTTACAAAAAAATTGGAACTATTGAAAGTTGTACTTATCTAAGAATACTAGGACCCAGTATAAGTACTTTCTTTTATATATGGAACGGAAAATAGTATTCTTGCTTAGTATTCTGTTCTTTGTCAACACACTATGACTTGACATCTCCAAAGAAACGGCGGTATAATTTTACCCTAGTGTAATTTTTCTCTATGACCTTAAACGAAAAAATCAGGACTGACACCTATTTTACTAAGTTGTTTTAAGCTACCTAGATGTAAATTGAAGCGTAAGAAAATGCATATTTTGGCTCTTTAAAAAAAGCTACGAATTCAATTACTTTCTGTCTTATTTTAACAATATCAAAATGGTGCTCCACATATATACTCAGCTAAACAGATGCATGTATTATGTGTAGAAAATGAAAAATTCATTTACAACTTACTGGAAGGCAAATGTCTAAAGCATAAAATATACTTTTCTAAAAGGCTCCTTATCGAATTTCCTACAGTGTATCTAAAAGAAGATGGACAAACACACACATATGACACAATTCTATTAAACTATCAAATAGATAAATAAACTTATATCAAAAGAATTTTATATAATGACAATTTACTGGTATCAATGGTAACAAATGAATGATATTATATCTAAAGAAATTAATTTTCCCACAAATATACGCTTGGGACAATATCAGTATAAGCGATTTACATAATCCACTTAGGAATGTTATCGGCCACACCCATATGGTTCATCCCTTAGTATAATAACTATATAGATAAGTCTTCCGTAAACAGTAAAACTCATTTAAGTTGAAAAATTCTAGTTTTTCCCCTTGGGTCCTAAAGTAACAATGATCTAAAAATTGAACATAATGGAGTTTAGGATTATTAGGCCAGACTGCATGCATGCGTTGTCCTATTAGCGTGCAATGTGAAATTTCATCCCTTTAGTTATTATCCTAGATTGATTTATATGTCAATTGTATATTATGAAAAATATATTCAAACTAAAGGTTTATGGCGTAACGTATATTTTGTTGATTTTCATTTTGAGTTTAGTTCTATACCCTTTGATATAGTGTTTAAGTTTCTTTTCTTTTTTTTTTTTGTCTTTCAATGAAATATCATCCCTTAAATTTTGTTGGTTAGGGAATCATAACATGTGGCAACAAAGATATCACGAAAAATAAAAATTTGGGGTTCGTAGTTGATTTGGTCTTTCATTTTGATTAAGTTTCGGTGAAAATTTTTAATGTCTTAACCAGTTAGAAAAATGTTTGAGGGAATATTTAAACCACTTGGATTTTGTTTTTTCTTTTATGGTTTCATTTTGATGATAGAATTTATGAGAGTTGTCAGAAATTAATTATGTCATTTATAGAAGACTTTAATTGATCTGCAAATATTCATGTCTATTTTTATCTCTATAAAAACGTCGACTATATTTAAGACATTTATTTTAAATCAGAAAATTCCTTGAATTATATTGAATATCAACGGCATCCGATAGATTTGTTTTGGTTACAGAATTTCAAAAATTTACAAATACATAATTTTTAGTTAGAGCCTATGATAATTTAAATATAAATTCATAAAAATATTAACAAAACAATAGTCTTGAGCATTATGAGATAATAATTAACAAAACTCTTCGTCATTTTATGAAGCGCAAGATACTTTTGTCTATCTCTCATAATCTCTCTTTTTTTGAAAATCCATAAAATTTTTGCTTTTACGGAAGTCATGAAGAATTTTAACAGCTTAAAAACAGACGAAAGCTTGATAAACTTATTTTGAAGGTTCTCTTTATTAAGTCACAAGATATTTCATTGAACTTAATAAATGGTTTCTAAGTAGTGTATTCTTTTATATATACAAAACAAGTCTTAAGGACTATTCACACTGAAGCTTTTTTTCCCTTGCTACCCTTTGCAACTACAAATTCCTTGATGCAGTGTGCTTTCTTTTTCTGGCAAAAATATTTGAAGGGGAATGAATAAATGAAAAGACAACACCATGTCTCAAGAAACTTACAGTTGGAAACGCTTCAGTGTACATGGTTCTTTAACAATTCGTCAAGATAGCCAAATTTCAGTAAAAACTCTGGCGAAACATACCTTAATATGAAAAGTAATAAAGAGCTTATACAAAAACCTACGGTGTCTAATTCCTAAATATTTTATAAAGCCTCACAGATCCCCAACAATTATCTCTTCAATATTGAAAAATAAAAACAGGTGATAAGTCTGCCAAAAAATTGAAAAGACACCAAACAGCCTTATTTTTAATTACATTTACAAGATTAAACCACTGTCACCTCTGTAAACTGCTACTGGGAAACGAGAAAAATTGTTATTACAACTTTCCAGGCACAAAAGAGCCTGGAAAACCCGTTTTCAATTTTCATTGGATAGTTTGTCAAAAAAATTGAGTACCTATATTTCATGAGAGATATTAAATTTACCAAGCAAACTTAATTACTAAGAATTTGATCACAAAAAGGAATGGTTTTATATGCCATCTAGTATTTATTATCATTAGCTACAGCTACAAATGTACAACTTTTGAAAAGTAAAATGTACACCTAAATACCTAATCGTATATGAGATATTGTAATTTATAGCTCATTGTGTTAAACTTAAGTGTCTTGATATATGTATAACCTTGACAGTAACGTGACACCTGCTTAATTTCACCTCAAGACACAGTATTGTCATGTTTTCAAAGTCGGTGTAACTAATAAACGTAATTAGGAGAGTCATATATTTGAGCTATTTTAAAGTCTAGTTAACAATGTTTAAAATGTTTTTTAAAAAGAAACTACTTAGCTAATTTTAATATATAAAAAACTCATTTCTAAAATAGAAAAAAACTACGATAATTTGATATCAAGAAATTTTTTAATTAGAAATCAAAATAGATTAATTTTATAGAACAAAAAATTTCTCTAAATGATAAAAAATTTAGACCACACACAGTAAGCTATGGAAATCTTTTAAAAACCATCTTTGAAACCTATTAATAATAGAAATAATAAAACAAAATAGAACCAAAAATCACAGCTAAATATGTGAATTTATTAATTAAGTAAACCCGGGACTTCATTAAGACGCTAATTCCTAATTTTAGCTTGACGTCAGATGTGATATCAACTTAAATTCAACGAAATTCAATACAAAGTCATTAAGAACTTGAAATCTTAAAAAATAAATAAAATAAAACATTATTTTTTTATTAGTTTTAAGTGGAATAAGTTGCTTAAAATTGATTTCAATTGATTTATGTTCATTTAATAAACAGGAGGCAATATTATTTAGGCCCGCATTTACAAAGTATTTTTTTTAAAAAAACAAAAAATTGTTAAAATCATTTTAAAATCAAAGACCACAAAACAAAAAATTAAAAATAGGCACAAAGAAGAAAAAAATCTTAATAAAATATAAAATTCAATCAATTTAAATGAGCTCCCCTAATTGGTTAAAAAAAAACATCGAACCGGTCTTTCATCCTCAAATTTCAATGAAACCTGAAATCCACACCTTCTTCTATATCAAAGATCGGTTTTTGTCTTCTTTAACAAAATGAAGGAAACATGAAGATGATTCGGCATCCCCGAATACCAAGATGTGACCAAAAGTTATGTGATTTTATATAACACATATTCATATATATATATATATATATATATAACCCAAAATGCGGCAAATTCCAGCAGCAGATGTTCTCAAGTACTAATAATCGAGCTAGGGTAACTTTTTGTATTTTCCTATATATATACAATTGTTTTTTTTCTTTTCCTTCTTTCTTTTCTTTATAACAGCACATTGGTTAATATCAGCAACAAGGGATGATATGCCCTAGCCTCAAGGGTGATAATATATCATTCAGTTTGGCATCATTTATATCTTTTATGCTAGTTGATTGTCGAAGCCATTATACAGAATCCACATATGTTGTTCAATTCTACAAATTACAATCTGATTCGTAAGTATAAAGTTGAATTGGTAATAGTTTAGCCTGTGTGTTAATATATGTGAGCCGCATCTTTATATCTTTTCTATAATATTTTGCTTAGATAGTAATTTTTGTAAATCAGAAAAAAAACATAGAATTTAAGGAAACACTTGGCCATAAGTATCATTCAAAAGAAAATTCACTTTTCCAATTTATTTTTCTGTTTGTGCTAACAGAATTTGATGAATGACTTTTAATATTTTTGCAATTTTGCTCATGAGATTAAATAAGTTTTCTTTATTATTGTTATCTTTGAAATTTGAAATATTTTTTCTACGTGTTAACAAATTTTAGGGTCTTTTTTTATGAAAAACACGTTCAAATATTTACTACTAGGTGAACATTAGAATATGTAAAAATAATTCAACTTGCAATATATGAAAATAAGCCACAGAAAAACACGGCACTGATTTTATAGAAATATATAAATTGGTTGGTAAAGTTAAAAATGTTCAAATTGCACACAATTTTTGGTATTTTTTATTTTTGTAAAACAAATCTAGTTTTACTAAAATTATGTTTTAAATATTTTTAATTTGACAAAAACGCTTCTAAGTTAAATAATTGAAAAAACGAAGTAGGTAACTAATATTAAGTTCAGTCCAATGTTGATATATTTTGAACCAGCAATGCAAACTTTCACATATTGGAGATTAAAGAGACTCAAAGGAGGTTACCTGAATTGATATTTTTCAGTTCAGCCTCTTCGGCTGAGAACTGTGATTTTTGGTAAAGTTTTGTAAACTTTGGTTTTCCTTAATGTGAAAAAATACAAAATTTCTCGCCTATTGAAATATTCTCTCATGTAAAGCACAAAGTGACAGTTCTTTGAATTTATTTTACAAATTTCATGTTCTTTTTCATTTTTTTATCAAACAGCTCCTTGTTTGCATTTTTTACTATATAAAATCTAACTTAAATTAAAAGAGGATTATAAATCCTTTTGTTTTCTACAAGTAATGGAAACAAATATAAATCAGGGCCCTTTTTACTCGATAATACATATATATATATATAGGTATATTTTTAGCCTTGTTTCAGCCTTTTTAACTTGAAATGCAAGCTTTCGATAACCTCCTTACAGTCTCTTGATGAAGAACTTATGTAGGCTCAAGAGGTTGAAAGGTAGCTAAACTTTAACATAAGCTTAAATGACAAAGTTGAATCTCTTTTAAACTTTATCGACCTCATTAGTAGGTCAAAGAGACCAGAATTGAGACAAAGAAAACGTATAGTGTTCCGCCACGATAATTCGCACCTAATATAAGTTTAGTCTTTTGCCAAAGGATCTTACAGCTTAAATTGGCTCCTTCGATTTAATACTTATTCCAGTCTCTGAAAAATGTTTTTAGTTCAAATTAAGGCATCAAATATCACTTCGACCAGTTCTTTCCCACCAAAGATTAGAAGTCTTATGTGCCTAGAATTAATTTCCTTCCCGAAAGATGGCAAAGTTATTGGTTTCGAATGACCCAATATTTTTAAATTTGTCTAAAAATTGACCAAAAAAATTGATCTGTCCTAATTTTTTTGAAGTTATAACCAAACTTTCACTAAAAAGTAAAATAAATTTCACCAAATATTTCTTAAGACCAGTAGTAAATGTCTCTTACACTTAAAACACCAGGAATATAACACATCATAGACACTAATTCTCCAAAAGATGACTTCCTGGAAAAATATGACAATTTCCGTATAAAAATCCTTAAAATTCTTGGTACTTATATAGCAGGGGTTCTTTTTTGTTTTCTGCTTATGTTTTTCTTCTTTCTTTTTTTATCATCAAAGGAAAGGCTAACCAAAGATCAAATAATTTACACCGCTATAGGTTTTCCTTAAAAATTCGAACTTTGTAATATAAAATTTTGCAGGTGATATTGTTATCCTACAAGGACACAGTATATAACAATAATTATTGTAAAAATTTTGAGACAACTCTGTGAGTAATTGTTACTAGAGAGTAACTGAATGGATCTGATTAGGTCAAATAAGATTTGACAAAATAATACCGCCCGTTGAGAACTGCAGCAATAATTTTTTCGTTGGTGGTCGTTGCGGTATAATTCAAAAGAAAAATTTAAAATTTTTACTTACTTAGATAGATGGAAATCATACGATAAAGAGGGTACCTCATGTTTCAGTTCAATGGCATTTAAAAGTTAAATTGTTGTCATGGGATTTGCTATGATTTGAAAGGCAAAAAAAAAATAAATAAATAAACTGAACAACTACAAAAACTTAAAAATGTCAAATGTACAATTGATCACTCTTTTACGGTGTTTGTAACTTCATGGTCAAAAGGAACAAACTGTCCAACGAGTGTTTTTTGTTTTTGTTTTTTAAATTTTCTATTCTGCTTTTTTTTTTTGTATTTGTAAGAATGACAAGGCGCTTAAATTGTACTCTAAAAAATATATTTTTTTTTAAATCCAAATAAGATGAAACGTGGATTCATATATTTTTCTTCTTCTTTCAATACTTTTTCGTATAGATATTGTTCCATCTAAAAATAATTACAGTAGTCACGTATACATATATTAAACTATATACATTGGTTGGTATACCATAAAACAGATTTATTTTCAATACAAATATAAAGGGACAGTTCGACATGTTTTGTACATAAAATGTCTATTAAATCTAAAAAAAAAAAATAAATAAATAAAAACAAATTAGTAACAATAAGCAGGGGTTCCTAAGATGGTAAACAATCGTTCTGATCTGACTACGAAACAATAAGAATTTTAACAATCACAATGACTGCATTATGGTATCAAGGTATTTACTTAACCGCATGTTAAGGTAAACAAGAAACATGAGAAGGTAATCACAACATAATCTTTAAGTTATTTTCCATAATAAGTTTTAAGTTGATTTTATCCTATCGTATCAAACTATCTGTGGGACGTTCTAAGTTAACTAAAAAGTGAAGTGCGCCAAGCATGCTTGGGTAATTCAATTGATTATCATTTCTAGTCTCTATTGCAATATCACGTGCTGTCTATGATATAACTAATAATTTTTCAATTTGATATTTTGATTTAATTATTATAGAAATGATTGATAACAATTTCAATAATTTAGTTATTAAATATTTTATAGCTATCAATTTTATTTGAATAGATTTCAATATAAAATTAAATTTTTTATAACACCTTTGAGGGTGGACTTTGAAAGTTAATAAAAAAATTTATCGATAGACATAATGACATCCTTTTGTTTTAACAGAAAGAAAATAGTTCAAATGATTTTGACTAATATTAATGATAGGCTACTGTTTATATTATTCCGAAACTGTTAGAATAGATTCCTAAATTTGAAAATGTTTCAAACAAGCCGTGAAGCCAGTTTTCAGATATTTGAATTTTAATTTTTCTTACAAAACGGGCTATTTATATTTTTTTCTTTATTTCAAAGTAAAATTTAGTTTATTAGTAAAAATTACAATAAGAAAATTTTAAATAGTTTTTTCACTAGATTTACAGTCTTTCTAATAATACGTTAGGCTGGTTCTTTATAATTGTGGCATGTAAAATCCTGTGAAATATAAATATCACTTTCAATTCAGATTTGCTGGAAACATAACTGACGTATAACTGACGTCATATTTGACAAACATAATGACTGATATCAAATTAAACAATCAGTTCTTGTGTTTTACTATTGCAAAGTGTCAAAAAAAGAAAGAAGAAATTCGACGACACCACGACATCAGTCCAAAATCCTTTCCAAAATGTTTGCTATAATAAATGGAAACCTAAGCTTTTACTACTCATTAAAATTTAATTTAATCTGAAGCATTTACACAATTCTGGGTATAATTTTAAATACATTTTCATAAAGAATGTTATTAAAAATATTTAAAAGTAGTGGAAATTAAAGCCGTCAAAAAGAACCTTCTTACCTAAATTTTTACGAGTAGAAAACCTTTAATAATTAGACTACCATAAAAGCCACTTTTAGACAGTTTGCAGATATCTTCCTTTTTTCTTACCCGACTATTAAAAATGCTATAAAATTATTACTAATTATCAAGAGTTTTGAAGATAATTTAAAACAAAAATGATTAAAAAATTTTAAGAATTGGACTGAAAGGTAATAAGAATTTTTCTGATCAAGCATTTTTAGATTATTAGTAAAAAAATTTTACTTTTATTAAAATTTTTTCACCTAATGAATGACAATATATAGAAAAATGTTTTAAAATTTTTTTTTTTGTGATTACCAGTATTATGGATAAAAAATTAATTGTTTCCTAAATTTTGAATTTTAGAAATTTATTAAGACAAACGTTATCAAACCTAAAATATCTACGATTAACTTCCCAAAATATTATTATAATGCCTGAAAAAAATTTTATTTAATCGTTTAAGTAGTTTTGTGGATTTTATATCCAATAATTAAAGTTCAATTCCTTGAAAATCTCAAGTTAGCAATCAAATTTTAACTTCAAAACAAAAATTTTAATCCACTCATAACTGCATCTCAGTACTTCTACCTGTGTTTTAAACTATGTATTCCATATTCCAGAAGCCAAACAGAACTTTTGATTTATAAGAACTCAAAATTTGAATTTCAAACTAAACAAAAACATACTCAATGCAGGGAATTAAGGTATTGAGAGTAAGGTAAAAGTGCTTAATTCAATCAAATTCAGTAAAATGCTAAATTCCCTAAAACAAAATCATGAAATTATTAAAATAAAATCAAAAGAATCAAAATAAGCTCTAATTTCATTTTATTAACTTTTTCCTTCATTATAGATCCAGCCAAATATTTTCTTTACAAACTAAATAAAAAGTCCAATAAAATATTTCTAGATCTATTTTTAGAAAAATTGAACTTTTCTCATCTAATCAACCTTTATAATCAATTTAAATATTAGCAATCTTAATAAAGAAGTCATTTTTATATTTTTCAACAAGTTTTTCAAGAAATTAAATTGTTAATATTTTCTTGAAAATTAAAATAAAAAATTCAAGAAATATTATTTATTATCAATTTCGATGGCATATTTTTTTTGAGTGAAAATAAATTATTAAAATTATAACTTTAAACTAAATTAGCTAATAAAGCGGTTTGCTTTGATATTATTTCACCTCTAGGCTGATGACCATGATATTTCTGTTAGTTTATAATTGAATACTTTGAAGATTATAAATTTTAAATAGACAAAAAAAGAAAAACAAAACAAAATTTCAATAGAATTACACCCAAATCTAATTTTTAAAAATGAAAACCTTAATTAACTCCCATAAAGAGAATAATTTTCTTGATCAACAAAAAAAAATTTTCATTTTATATTTTAAAAGTCTATCTTCTCACGGCCGCGTGGCATTTTATTACTTTTCCCAGCACAAATATTTAGGATTTAACATTTTTGAATTGAAAATAAAAATAAAAAAACTTTATATATATATATATAATAAAATATAAGAAAAGAACAAAAATGAAAAATCTAAGAGCGGAAGGGAAACATCAAATCCAATCTAACTATATAGACAGACCCACCTTCTAATCACTAATTCACTTGCTAGACAGGTTATCTAGGCTCACCTGTATCGGCCACTTATTATTTACTTTTTTTGTTTAGTTTTAGTTTTCCCTCCTTTAAATCAGGTGAATAAGTACAACAAATGTGACCTATCTAAAGCCCATAGTTAAAAAAGTTGTGTTTTTGAAATTTTTTTAACCAAAACGAACAAAAACAAAGTTATATAACAAATCAAGAAAACTACAAAAATTTTGTTCATAGCCTTTAAAAAAAAAAAAGAAAACACCAAACATAGTCAAAATATGGTCCTTGTTATAAATTATATTCCTACTTTGTCCTATCAGCATTTCGGTATTTGCCGCCTTTGACTCAAAGGAACACCTCATGGAATGGGCTGTATACCCCTGTGGTGGGATAACATCCGATAACATGGAGTCGAAACTTTTAGTTTTGGTTTTTTCTTCTTTTTTTAAGTAAATCGTTTTACCTTTTATTCTTTTTTTTGTTTCATTTTTAATTCTTTTTAAACATAATACTTTTGGTCCTTGTTTAAGCGGCATTCTATTGTCTGACATAAATCGAAATATTTTGACAGCTAGTTGACCACATTTAAGCATCAGTTACAAAAATACAAAGTGAATTCTGTTGATTAGTAGACCACACACAAAGAGCATGATGAGCGATTTATTTATATATATATATTCGGGAAGCTATTACGAGAATTTTTGGGTGTCGAAACGTGAATTGATTTCATGTTTGATAACTTTCGTTTATGATAAGAAATCAAGAAGAAGAAGAAGAAGAAATAATGAAATTTATTGTTGTTGTTGTTTCCTTCTATTGTTATTGTCTTTGAAAATTTTTTGTGGCTTCTTTGTTTTTTCGAAAAAATTAGATTTCAATATTTTCAATAATTTAAACCTTAGAATAAAATAAATTTGAATGGGGGTAAGATAAATAGGTCTAATTAAAGTTTAAGGAAGCAGTTATTGTTATTTAATCAAATACATTTACACTATACGCAATAAAATCAAAATCAATTCAAATTTTTATATGTGATTAATATCATATTAAGCAAGTCATAACTGAAAAAGGAGTCTATCCAAAAAAAAACCAGAAAAAAATAATCTTTTATCAAAACCTGTCATCTTAACACTTTTTACATATATACTTCAGAATTCAGGAAAACAACAAAAAAATAGCTTTTTTGACAAATTGCTTATAAAAATGCAATGTAGTTAATTGAATGATGGAAATCTGATCTTTCAACTAAAATTTTTGTTAATAAAACACAAATAATAAAAACATATTCTGAAATTTATTTATGAAAATCTTTTTAGCAAAATTATTTGTCAATTAAATCGAAATTAAGATTTAAATCACTGACACTTTTAGAGGGTATAATAACATTTTATTTTTGTAATTCCCTTTTGCTTATAAACAAAATTATATTCCGGTTTTATGTATTTTGATTTTCTTTAAGAAAATTACAAACAAACAAAATGAAAGCATAAAATTTTTAGTGCTGACAGTAATGACAAGTAATTTGCGATGATTGATTTCATCTTTAAGGTTAAGACGGCAAAAATTTTATTATTAAGTAAATGTAAGTTTAAATGTAATTAGAAATGGTTTAAGCATTATTTGTAAACAAAACGAGAAAAGAAAATTATTGTATATTATTAGAGAGAACTATAAAGAAAAAGAGACTAGGAAGAAGGGGGGCAGGGAGTAATGTAACCTTCGTTTTTTTTTCTTTTTTTTTTCTAATAACACAAAATTGAGATTTAATTAATTAGCGTGCATATAATTTATAGAATATAATTTTATTTAGCATTAATTCTTGCTTTAGAAGCATTTGGAACAAAATTTTCTAATTTTAGCTTAAATTACTTTCTAAATGGGATTTTATAGTTCTAAAATATTGTAATAAACTTTTTATAAATTTTAAATTAATTTTCCATGCGTCTAAGACATAAGTTAGACCCGTTTTTAGCACATGTTACACCTTATTTTTTGGCGCATATCATACCCATTTAAGACATCTGTCAGATCTTTCTTGCACACTTGAAAAACAATAATACCTTTGTCTTTTAATTTTTTTCTAAGAACTTTTTCATACGCATACACAAAATCTTTTCCTTTGAAAGTTTCAACCCTAAAATACAAATCTTTTTAAACGAACGGATTTCACAAACTTTCGCTGACTTGGATCTCCTTATGAAGACTTCTATATTTTTAAAGGTTTTATGTTAAAGAATATAATTAAAAATAATATTTTGGAAATAAATGAAAGCACACCAAATTCTACCAGTTCCTATTTTAAATACTTCTTACAACTCTTAAGGATAAAAGAATAAAACCTTAAAATTGCGTCGTCGTTCCAAGGAGGGTTTGTGATCTAGAATTAAGTCATAACCAAATTAGGGTTCAAATGATTTAATTTAGCTATTCTACAATCCAGGCAGTTTTTCATTTAATGTTTAAATTATTTCTAAATTTGGAACTAAGGTTTTGTTCTTTTTCATTTTGTGCTATAAGTAGAGCATTCAATTCAACAAACAATAGAGAATCAATTTATCTGTGAGACTTAATTAAATCCTGCCACGTTTTTTGGTTTAAAACTAACTTTATTTTAGTAGCTTAGATAGGGGTGTGATCTACTCCACTTAGTTAATAATTTTTTTGTAAGAATCAAAGAAAAAAACCTAAGATGCCTAAAACAAAGTTGAATGTCCGCAATTATATCCATCCCAACTTATCTACGCTACTTGTTCTTTTTAAATTCATGTTAATCATTATGTAATCGATTTTTATATAATAAAATTGCATTAAAAAACAATAAATTGTCATAACTATAATTAATCTGTTTAAAATCTATGATCCAGCTGAGTACCTTCTAGAAAGTTCATCCCTTTTTTAATATATATTACTAAATCTAAACTTTAGTTTTGATGCCGTCAATTAACCAACACCGTTTCCAATTTAATTAAAAAAATTTAGATTAAAATTAGTATCTCTGTCCCTGTTTTTCTTTATCTAATTTTACTTAATCTTAACCTTAAATCAATCTTATGTAAGAACAAATTGAATTTAGTCAACTACAATCCCAAAATAAAAACAAAAAAAGAGAAAAACAACCAATTTAAGCTTAACTTTGTTGAAAGGTTTAATTATAAGTTTAAAATTATGCACCGAACCATATTTCATTTTATGTTTTTCTTAAAGTTGATATATAGTTTCGATCAACGAACACAAATTAACCTTATTTAGGGTATTAACTAGCAGAAAAAAAAAACCTTTAAAAAATATTGTCCTCCTGAAATTTACCTCTATGACTTTAAAGAGAAAGTTTACTTCCGCTTTTATTTTTTTTCTCTCTAATGTAATTTGAATGCATGAAAATATTTCAAAATATAAAAATAAAAAATAATGAATACTATATAAGTATTTTAATTAACACAATTAACTGTTAACGACTGAAACCAGGTGAGACCAGACACAAAATGACAAGGCATAACAAATTTTATTGGTAGACCTTTAGGATCACATTGGTTAACTAGCATCAGCAATTTAATTAGCCAATAAGTAACGCAGTTTGTAATTTAAAATTACGACTTCTGCAATGTCGATGATTATAAACCCTGAACTCGATAAGTGAAATATAAAAAAGTTAAGAGAAGTAACATTTGTATATTGATTCGACAAAGGAATAAAAACAAAATAAAAAATTAATTTGGACCACAAATGCTAGTTACAAATTACATGATTACTAGTTACATTACTTTAGGCCAAATTATTTTCTACTTGCAATCCATTCATTAGTTTTGTGTGTATTCATTTTTTTTTTTTAACTTTGTTTTTGTATCTTTTCGTGTTGATTATATTTTGTTTTTTATATCATATTGTTAACCGACCTACCCATGCGCAAGTAGATTAAATTAAATTAAATTAAATTAAATTAAATTGCTGCCATCTTGCTAGCTAAGTACGTGAATGAATTTTGCACTAATTACGGTTTACTTATGGTTATGTTCTACATGGGAACCTAATGTATAGCTGGCGGCTAAAAGAAGAAAACTCTCTGACTATAAGTTTTTTTTGTTTAAAGCTCATTAAGGATTTACTTAAGATTGGTTAGACAGAGAATTATTACCAATAGTGTATATCTAAGCAACTAATTTCGATGAAAATAATGTTATTTATTTCTTTTATTTTATTTGTTAAGAAAATTTGTTACTTTTATGAGAATTTGTCGTATTCTTTAAGATTTAATGTAATGTTAATGTTAATTGATTTTATTTTATATAACAAAAAAAGGATACTATAAAGATTTATATAGTAATTAATGTATGAAGCTTATAATGACAGAGATTTATTCGATTTATTTACAAATTTTACAATTTTTCATAGAAATTAAGGATAGTTTTAAGGGGTCTAGAATTTTCAAAATATTATTACATAAAGTCTTTTGAGAATATACTTTTAAATTAATTTAATCCGACAGCTATTCTCAAATTTATTAAATCTTTGAAAATGTTCAAAATTAAAACTTTAAACTCATTTTTCTCAAAACTAATTTTTTCTGCCTTGTGTTGTAGAAAAAGAAAAACTATTCAAATAGTATTCAACTGAAATTATGTTATTATGTTATTCACAGCATTAATAGCTATCGCTGGAAATGTCATCTTTTTGTTTTCTTTAATATTTTCCAATACTTTTCATTAAATAACTGGTCAAAAACAAATCCGATTTTTAAAACTTAAATTTCCAAACGCGCCATTTTGTCAATATTCAATTTTTTTTTATGTAATTCCGACCGTAACTGCTGAACTCATTCAAATTAATAATTTTCTTGTTTTTTTAATTTGCAGCTAAATTGAAAAGCAAAAATGGTCAACATTGTCCAGATCCGATTCTTCGAGAGAGCTTAGTTCAGTGCTATTTTTAAAATTAATTCAAATTTTTTTGACTTAAAACTTAAAAAGTTCAGCTTTCGTTTTTCATTATTTTTATCACAAAAAAAAAAATTCTCTAATAACTTAAATTTTCGAGTTCTTGACCACCGGGATCTTTTAAGCTTTAATTTTTAAATTTATACATACATGACATAAAAAGGATCATACCCAATGCATCTGATAGCACTTAAGTTTCCACATCGTTTTAAAATGCTCAATGCTCTGATTGGATCTTTATCTAAATATTTTAGCTTTGAGATCTCTGATTTAACGACCTTCAAAACACTAGATTTAGGTAAATGTGATGGCTCTGGATCCCCAAGGGACATGAGTTTGTTGGCCATTTCATTTCTATAGAGTAAAGCTGATTTCAACTCTAGTAGCTGTCCAACATTTTTTCTTTTTGTGCCCTTTAAATAACGTTTACCACGAGTACCACTCCTACATTTTATTGTACAATAGAACTTTACGCAATTTTCAGAAGCTTCAAGCCTTATATTTAAAATGCTTCAACATTTACACTTTCCTAAAAATCATAAATATTTAAATATATATATTAAATAAAAACTTTAAATATGTATGACATTTTAGCTATTTGAAAATAAAGAGGTTGTTTTTATATTGCAAAAGTAAAATTTTACTATTATAATAAAAATATTTACCAGCAATTGAACCAGCTGAAGCGTCATCACTTAAGTAGTTATTTTTAAAATTAAAACCACAACTTAGCTTGGTATTGTTCCAAATCTTTTCACTCACTCGATCTTGCCATATACCCGTGGCAAGTTTTTTCCTAATTCTAATTTGATTTGTTCCCTTTGATTTATATTTTTTTTCAATAACAATTTCAGAAAACTCTTTTAAGCTTAAAGAAAAAACTGTTTTTACATTGTCCTGAAAATCATTGTTAGCGGAACTGTTTTGGGAATCTGATATTTCGAAATCAGTTGATCCGTTTAAAACATCACTCTCTTCAACTAAAATGCCGTTATTAATTTTAAGAGGTCTATTTAATAAATCACGCACACCACATAAATTGATACACACAAAGGAAAAAAGGGAAAAGGGTGATTTTCTATTCATTAGTTTATTCGAAATTTTCTTCCACACATCATTTGTTTTAGAAATAATTAAATCACCTGGTAGAATTATTTGGTCTCTGTAATTTAATAATGTTTTAACTACAACTGGCGCATCAATTTAAAGTTTGGGTAATTCTTCTTTAAAAAAACTAAGACACATACTTCGAAAGAATGGACAGAGCAAAAAATTCCATCTTTTGCATTCTAGGAGCACATAATTAGCACATAATTATTAGCTTAATTTGAGTTAAGTCTGCTACAAATAGTCTGCTAGCTTAACCTACGTAAATTTATAAAACATGTTTAATAATTTTTCTTCTTTTTTTTGTAAGGCTTAAGTCAAAGCTAAATTTGTACTACTAGCCGAAGTTCGTGAGAAAAATCTTCTTAGTTTAAGTGAAAATGTGTTAAATATTGTATACTTAGCACAATGAGAAACTCATGCAGTATGTATAAACAAAAATACATTGACAAATATTTAAGTAAACTGAGCCCTACAGAAGACAAAGGCTACCCACTTCGGAAGGCAACTTGCAGATTCAAAAAAACTCTTCTGTAAATGCAGCCAATTAAAACACCCAAAGACTGTGGGTAGAAGAATGGCAAAAATCTGCCTAAAACTTGGCTAATAAAAACACTTCACTTGATAAGATCAGCAAAACCTTGAACCCCAAGAAATCACCTGGCCTATTTGAAAAACTACCCCAAAAAGCACTTATAATGATTACATATTTATATAATGCTTGAATTAGATTAGAAGTGCGAAAAAACAGCAAAAACGTCTTGCCAGATGCCTTAAAGTATGAGCTTGGACTATCTTGGACTATATTTTTTATATTCCATCATCCTTCCCAACACTTCATGCCTCTTTCACCCATATATACTACATCCTCACACACTGACAGTAAGTTTAGCAAAACAACGTTTGCTGGGTCAGTTGTTAGTGCTTCATATTGTTTTAAAACAACACAAACATATACATATGTCGAAAAAACATGAACAAGTAAAGTTGTATAGACCGATAAGGTTAATACCTACAATACCGAAATTGTTTGAGAAATTTTTACTCAAAAGACTAAAAACCTTGATTAATATACCAGACTTTTTAATTTAGTTTTTGAAGTAAGCGCCCTACAATCAAACAGATCTACAGTGTCACAAATGTAATTGTGAAATTACTTATTTTATCAAAAGTTTTGGTTATTATCAAAAAAGTAAGAAGGTTTGAGCGTATTCAATCTCATTAACTGACCTAAACAAATATAAAACATAATATTTAATATAAATACATAAGTTGAAAGCTGAGCATTGGTTCAATCAAACCCACACTCTTCTAGCGATTTTTAAAAGTACAATAATTAACTGTGTCCAAATTTTCATTAAAAACCGTAAAATATCTAAGCCAAGGCTCAAACAATATTGAAATACCAATTAAGTGACTGACTAAAAAATCAAAGTTAAACTTATAGCTACAATTGCTTAATTAAATCGAAAACTTATCTATAATGACATGAAATATCTACATATAAGCTTAGAGAAAACTGTTAGAAAAATCTATCAAAAATGTTACTAAAAGAAATTGTTAAAGACTTAAGAGCAAACACTGAAAATGTGTTTGATATATGTCTAAAATTTGTCTAAAACGTGTCTTAATAGTTCCAAAAGTTGTTTGTAATGTGTCCAAAATGAGTCTAAAATGTGTCTAACATTATATTTAAATGGAAAAACTTGAAGTTTAAAAAACAGAATAATTCGAATGAAAATACACAAATTTAAGCTGAAATATTCCTAAAAAAACAAAAGACTTAACTTGTTCTAAAGTGACACAAATCCCTAAGATAGTTTTTTAAATATATTCAAGCTATTGAAATAGAGATTTAAGCTGTACAAGGCTTAAATAAACAGTCATAAGATTTTAGATAAAAATAAGTACACAAATTTTTTCACTCTGATACTCAACATAGACAATTAAGTGAAAGTTCATATTAGGACACAATCAACATGAAATTGCTTCTATATGAATTATTCACTTGACAAAAGTATCGAAACAGAATAATAATATTGAAACCGACTGAGGACCGGAAAAAATGTAGCAGCAATTTCATAAATATTTCTAATAGTTTTTAGGAGCCGAATCATATAAAATCTAAAATTAGTTTTCTTTTTACACAACTTTTTTTTAAATAACACGATCCAAATAAAAAATTTCAAAAATACATTCAATTTAAGTGGATAAGATCAGAATCATTGTTTGTTTTTATGATTTTACTTTGTACTTTTAATTTCATGTGTGCTTTGTTGTTGGGATAAGTAATTGTTTAATACCAAAAAGATTTTATTTTTCATTTTTATTAGAGCCGATATAAAATGTATAAAGAAAAAAACTTAACTATTTAACCAGCCAAATTATAAAATACAAAAACAAATAATTTTGCACCTAAGATGATTTTTTGCCGTAGATTTTTATAATTTTCGGGATTTCGTTCAATTTGAAATTATTTTTCCTTTGAATTAGTTCAGTATATGTAATGGTTATACTCTGTGAACTTTGGTTCTTGTGTTTAAGGTGAAGCCACCATCATTATGTAGAAAAGAAAATACCAATTTGTTTTCATTTGTACAATTTGAAGGGAAATACGAAAGTCAACTTAACTAAAGTCCTTTATTTGAAGAAAGAACTCATAATAAATTTTTCAGAATAATGTGGCTTATAGGGAAAAAATAGCTCTATAGTTGTATTAAAGTTTCCAAATTTTTACTACTACTACCACTGAAAATTCGGATATTACGAATTTATCCTTTTTAAGGAGTTAATATTTCAAAAAAATGCTAATACTTTTAAACAAATAGAAATAAATTAAGTTAGACTCTTATCAATAAGTCTTTTACTCTTCAGTAAAATTAAATAAAAATTAAATTTTTCAAGGATATAAAGGTGAAAATTTAAACTCCTTATAAAAAAAAATTTTTTTTTTCAATAAAAATTATTAAAATGATAGCAAACGACTTAAAACTATTTCATGATTGAAAATAATCACGTACAATACTAAAAATAAGGAAGATCTAAGATTAAAATTGTATTTATTGGATTGAAAAATTCATAAAAGACTCTCACATTCTCTCATTTTCTTTTTCGTTTAACACAAAATAAATGTTTAAGCCACTAAACTGATAAGCATGATTTATTATTGCTAACTTATTATTTATAACTTTATTCGAGTACATGTATTTATTATATCCTTTTATTAACTAGATACTACATATATACTTCCGTATCTTTTCCTTAATTTATGTTCTTACCATGATATCGATATTTAACCTGTATAATATTTTGTTGTTATTTTATTGGTTATAACTCAAACATTATGATTAAACCCAAAACTCTCTTAGTCTCCTTCTTGTGTCTAGTTTTTATTTTGCCACCCTTTTGTATGCCTATCAATTATCATAAAAAAAATTGCCTTGTGGCTGAAATTGTTAACTTTTTAAATAATTTGTATTTTTTTTTTTTAGGTTTTTTTGTTGCTCTTGTAATATATTTCTTTGGTTTTTGTCCACCTCCTTTTGCCGCCCTTTTGAGTTGTTTTATTTTTCTTTTCTTCTTAATATTGGAATTTATTGTGAAGGATATAAATTGCTTGTTACAAACTTATAATTAAGTAATTTTTCTATACTCGTATTGACGCATGAAAATATAATTTTAAACATGTCTTGATTTTATTCCTTTACCAGGATTTATTATGGTATGCGAGCACGAAATCATTTAACCATTTTTATTATAGGTAAGTGTTGTTTTTTGGTTGGTAAATAAAAAAACTATCCGGAAAATTTATAAACTCAAATGTCAGCCCAATTTAGGGTCCTATTTTAAAAATAGAGGCCTAATTGTAATTTATAAAAAAAAGATTAATTGGTTTCTAAATTAGAGTTGACTCATTTTATATTTGTCCAAGTTTTTGTCTTCCATAATCACAAAATTTTTATACTTAAATTATTTTATTTTAAAATAAGTTTCCTTAAAGGTTTATACTAGAGAATCTTTCAAAAGTTTACATCACATGGAACCTAATTTTATAAAAGCAAAACTTACATTCAAAAGAATTCAGGCTTTCTCTAAATCAAATAAATTTTCTTGTTTGTGGCATGTGTTAAAAAGTCTTTCAAGTTAAAGGATTCAAACTACAAAATACGTGATATTAAAACTGCTAACCTAATGCTTGATGAAATATACTCTTTTACAGGAAATTCTATTAGGTAGAATCATTTTTTTGCCGGTATATGTACAAAAATACTGGAAATATCCTAAACATTTTCTAGACTCAAAAGTAATTTTGTGATTTGTCTCTAAAATTTCAGATTTTCACTTTCCGTTGAGCTTTTCTATAGGAAAAGTTTTTATTTTTTCAAAATAAATTCGACTAGCTTACAAAATATTTAAAGGAGTGCTTAAAATCCTAGTATACAGAAGTTTTTCCCTATTCTAAAATAATTTGTTTACAAGTAAATATAAATTCATCTTCAAAGAAAAAGAATTATTTTCATTTTAAACAAGATTAGATTTATTTTCAATTATTCTATTCATATTTATTATTGTTAATTTTTCTTTTCATCTCGTGTACGGGACAATCACAAGCAACATGAGCTTTCTTTTTATCTAAAATGAGCTCCAGGACTTAGATTAGATACTCGTACATTCATTGGACTTTGAATCAGCGATTTACGCAAATTTTGCTGAATCTTCCAAAGAAAACTTTGAGCAAAGAAATCTATTCCCAATTACTTTCAAAAATATTTTTTGACATAAATGTGGTGATTTGTGGATTTGTTGTGATTCGTTGCGATTTGTTGTAATTTATTTATTAGAAAATATTTATTTCAAATTAGATTAATTCGAACTTTCTTTTCAAGCTTTTATAATAAAATACGTTCAAAGAATCTAAGCCCCTAAGCTTCAACTTATTTTACATCAAATTGAAACTAATTTTATTTAAAAATCTCAAATTTGTTTTTCTTGTTTGGGCCATTTATTTAATTACTCGTACTCACAAATTAAGCAACAATCGATTAAAGAAATTTTTTACCCAAATCATTACACATAAAAACAAAAATCTTTAATATTCTTTGTTTCGTATTTTCTTTAAATCAAAAAAAAAAATGGTAAATTCCTTTTAATTAGATAACTTCTTTGATATATTAAAACAAACAAACAAGTGGAGAAATGTAATTAAAAACAATCTTCGACTGGAAGAGCGGCCATTTTATATATATATGTATATATTTGTATACAAAAATTATAAAAACTATAGACGCCTTATGACCTGCACTTTATTACCTCAAAATTTCATTCATTTTCTAACATCGTTTCTAACAATTATATATTAAAGGCTCTACGATTGTAATTCAAGCAGAACCTTAAATTAATTCCAAAATAAAATGAGTTTAATGACGCAGCACAAACGTATGTAAAAACCTTTAAATAAGAAACCAAAATTTAAAAAACAACACATACACACACACGCAGAAACATAAAACAGATAAAAACTGAACTAAGCATACGCCATTTTAGGTTTTAAGAGTGTCGATAGGCTGCACAATTCATTAACGATGCATTCTTTGTTTAAACTTTATATTAAAAGTTTTTTTTGTCTTTTTTGATTTTAGTTGTTAAATTTATTTTCATTTTTCTTTTTTTGGTTTTTGGCTATTTCTTATTTCTTTTCGGATGCTTGAACACCCTTTCCTTATAATAATGGAGGAATATCGAGAGTCTATTAGGGTAAAAGATGTTAGAGACGTTCATCCAATTGTCGATTCATTATTTCAAAATAAGTTTAATGTCTTTTTTACATGCTTTGCTTTTATCGACCTTAGAAGGTATTTAAAAAAGGTCCCAGACAGTTTTTTATTTTAGATTTACTTTCTTTCTTTTTTTTTTTGTGGGATACAGAAGCTATCACGCAACTAACAGCCTAACTTTATTTTGAATGCTAGGCATTCAAGCGAAAACTATTCTGAAGAAAACTTAATTTGTTGGCTTTTCTTAGGTAACTTTAGGTTTTTAGGTGTTGCATTGGTTTAATTGGTTTTTTTTTTTTTGACTTTAATTAATCGGATTGTGTTGTAATTACATCGCCTGATGTTGATTAAGTTTTTTTTTAGGTAATATCAAAAGGTAAGACAAAAAAGGTAATCAACAAAATTCTAGACTTTGTATACAGAAGCTTAAAAATTGTTAAAATTGCTTTAAGTCATGTTATTGCATGTTTTTATAATGAGTTTTTATGAAAATCCTGCAACGATTACAACAACAAAATTATTTGAAGCTGCTTTTTAAGTTTTTTGTTGTAATTTTTGGTTCTAAATGAGACAATTCGGAAGCCAAATAAAATCAACAGAGTGACTGCTATTAAAAATTTTGTATATTTTATACAAGGGTAACAATGAGCTTAAATTTGTGTAAAATTGGATATAAGTGAAAAACTACGCCATTGAAACCATTTATTTGGTTTCAAACGATATATTTTTTGACAATTCGATATTCTATTCAAGCATTAAACTGTATTTAGCGACCATGATATTTTTATCTTTTAAGCAATAGACTTAAAGTGTAGTTTTTATGTTAATTTATAATTACTTTTTGAAGGAAAAAGGATTTATATGTTGATTTATAATTACTTTTTGAAGGAAAAGGAAGGAGATTTGCCTTAAAAGCTCAAATATGGACTATTATTAACCCTTACTTGGCACACTTCCCTAGAATTATCAACTTCGCACACTGTGGTGGGTCGCACTCCAATAACTTTTGCTATCTTTTAGGTAAGAGATTGATTCCACACTCATAAAATTTCTGATCTTTGGTTTCAAAAACTGGTCACAAAATGATATTTGACGTCCTCCTTTAAAGTAAAGGTCTTCCCGTCCAAAACCTGAACAAGTAATGGTTCAAAGCTGCCAAAATTTGGAGAATATTACAGTTGTGGTAGTAGATAACATTTAAACTGTAAAAGCTCTTGGCGAGTTACCAAATTTGTATGAGGTCTCACATTATTGTGGTGGAACACTTTTTTTGATCAATTCTAACTATTTTCTGTTTGCTTTTTATTTTTTGATAGGGAACTAAAGAAAAATTATTACAAAAAATCAAACAAAATTTTTAACAAATAAGTCTTACTTGACTGTGAAACAATACAATTAGGTTCTCTATTGGAAAAAAAAGTAATGACTTTCCGAATGGCCCAATATTATAATTCTTATGAGACTAAATATATCAGTGATACATAAAACTAACTCTAAATTTTTTAGAGAAACGGTAAAGGTTTTTAACACACCTTCAAATAATTAATCAACTTTCATAATTAAGCTTAAAATAGTTTTAATTATAGAATTAAATTATTTAAAATGACACTAATAAATCAAAATTCAAAAAATTAATACAAACCTTTCACTAATCAGACTATAATTACTAACTCATTCCTCTCTAATCCTTCTTACTAAAAAATAATTAACAAAAAAGAATAGCAATAAAAAAAAAGATAATCACTAAATACCCCTGGATCCATCATTGACAAAAACTAATAATTAAATATCGTATTTTTTTTATTTATTTTATTTTTATTTACTTTACCTTCTCAATTATAATTCACAAAATTCAATTAGCATATGATAAAAAGACGAGAAAAAGATATGGGCATGCGTCAAGTATTTAAATTCTTTTTAGCAGGTTTTATAGTGTTTAAGTGATTACCTTTTTCACTTAGCTGGCAGACATTTTCATTGGAAGACAAACAAAAAATGCATTAATATAAACCGCAATTGTGTGATAATTAAAGATATTTGTCTTTAAATATATTTTTTGATGTTTTGCGGCGGCAATTATTACATATATATATATATATATATATATACATTTCAGGTATATATAGAGAGCTATGCATATCCTTTTTTATCATCGTAATGCAGCTAACCTAATCACTTTTGATTATAACTAAATGCACTTAAGGTAGTTTTGTTTTTTCTTTTTTTCAAACAGAGTAAATAAGTTGTGGGCACTAATGTTAGTCGGATCATTTGACTAATAAAATTCTAAAACTCCATTAACAAATAAGACTGAAGCTTTTATTTATGTCATGGTCACTTCCTTTAGGTTAAGCTATTGGTTCTTTTTTAGGTTGGACTCATGGTTGGCTATCGACGAACACACAAACATTGGATGTTTGGCTTAAAATTTGTTTCTTCTTAATAAAAAAGAAACACAAAAATGAATTTTTTAACGACTTTGTTGGTCTAGGAGGTCACTGGACATATATAAAATATTCATTTAACCTGCACTTAGGATACTTTAAAAGCAATACCAGACAGGAGGGCTTATGGCTATTTCATATGCAACACAAACTTTGATTGGCTATAATGGGATTGAAGATGGTATGACGGTCACAAAAATGTCTTAAGGTTATTTGTAAAGGAACTAAATGTTGAGGTAGTAAAGATTATGACATGAGATATTATATATATATATATATATAGAAATGTTATTGCTGCTGAGAATTGTGGTGAAGTGTTATTATGCTTTTAGGAATTGATTTTTTGTCGAAAAGATAGCCTAGGTAGATCGTAAAATGATTCCCGTGCACAGCATGAGAATGTAATTTAGATAACAAGATGCATCAAAGGAAACCATAATATGTTTTTAAATCTAAACACCATTAAATTGGGCACGAAACATAAATCAATTCTTGTTTATTGTTAGTTATAACAAAACAAAAAAACAATGAAATTTAAAGAAAATTACATTAATGAAGTTTTATAGTGTAAAATTTGCGGGATATTTGGTGTGAAAATTAGAAACTTTACATTTTGGTATAACACAAAAAACAAAAAGTCAAATATTGTTGAAAATTTTTGTAGATAAATTTAGTTTGAGTCATACACAATTTCTTGTAACTTCAATAAAAATTAATTTTTGATATTTTCAATTTCGAACTTAGTGGTCTACAATGTCAAAAAAAAACTTTTATCTATACGTGTAAAGTATTGCGTTAAAATGTTTATACACCCTAAAAAAATCGTGTTTCATTTTCACTAAAAAAAAAAAAAATGAATTGACTTTTCCAATAGTAACATAGAAGAATTCTTCTACTCGACAACATCTCAATACAATCAAAAACTCTTTGAATGGTTTCCTCTACACCTATTTATAGTTATCTTGTCTGTGTTTTAATTGCATCCAAGAAATATATATTATTTAGCACAGAAAAAATAACAGGAAACGGACAGTTACACTTACACTTATATAAAGTACAATAAGGAACTTTTAAGGTTAGTAAAAGGAGTTCTTGGTATGAGTATGTTAATCATCTGGAAGACCTGTTAGGTAGCCAAGATTCTACCCAGGAATTACAAAAACTCTTTAAGCCAAGTAAAGCCCTAGACTCTGTCAAAAAGCTTAAAGAAAATGTTGTCAGATCAGTTAAAGTAAATATGGAACTAATGGTGAGAAGTAATTTTCCATGGTGTAACTTTAGATTAAGTACTGTCAGTTTATAATAGATCTATTATCATTTAAGGAAAGTGGATAATGGACCATAACATGTGTCAAGAGTTATATTCTCTAACGGAATTACGAAACGAGCAGTAAATGGCTTCTAACTTTTGAAAAGCCTTAGGTTGTCATCTGATTAAAATATTGAGGGTAAATTTTAGCTAGGAGCTCATACCTAGGATATAGAGAGGTTTTAAAGTAATCTTTTCTCCCAAAGCACAGAAAATACTAATGAAAGAACAAAGTTCAACAGATTTATCAGGCTAACATCGTTTCATGGATAAAATAAAAGGATTTCATATGTTAAAACTGAAATTCTTTATGAAAACTTACTCTATTAATCCCAATATATCTATTATACAAAAAAACTCACAGATATGGTCCTAGTTGAATTAATTAACTGAGTTCAAGGCTCTTTGAGAGTCAGAAAAATGACTTTGAAAGCCATAAACATAAAACTGAAAAATGAAAATAATTTTCAAAGAGTAACAAAACCAAAGAAATTTATCTTTGTACTTATACAAGATACATAAACTAACAAGGCCATAAAATCCTACTTTTCCACCCAACTCAACATGAGATTAAAAAATTTATTGTTGAACAATTATTCCATGATTAATTGGAAACTAACAGGAGAAGGTGGTTTAATTTTATTAGTTGTGACAGTATTTAATGATGGACAAGAGCTGAGGATTAAAACTTCCAAATTTGGATCGCAACAGGCAGCGATAAGATCCCTACATTCTAATTGGACAGTAGCGTACTTATAGAGATATTCACAAAAAAAAAAGGCTATGCTTTCTGTTTGGTGGAATTTCAGGGGGATCGTTTTTTTAAGCTTCTACCAGACAATCCCACAATTAATTTTGAAGCGTACCAAGATCAATTGGACATGCTTAATAACTCAATCAAACAGAAAAAGCTAGAAATGATCAATTGATCAATGGGTTCCACTACGATGATGCGAGACTTCATACAAGTTTGGTAACTTTTATAGCTTTTATAATACATTCGTACTACCATACACACCACATTTTCCAGATTTGGCATCTTTGAACTATTTCTTCTTCCGTTCACCACAAAAATTTTTGGACGGAAAGCCCTTCACTTCATATTAGGACGTCAAATATCACTTAGACCAGTTTTTTTGCCACCAAAAATCAGAAGTCTTATAAACATAGAATCAATCTCCTACCCGAAAGATAGCAAAATATATTTGGCCAAAATGGAGACTATTTAATTTATTAAAATGTTTATACACCCTAAAAATTCGTGTTTCGTTTTCACTAAAAAAAAAAAAATGAATTGATTTTCCCAATAGTAACATAGAAATGAATTCTTCTACTCGACAACATCTCAATACAATCAAAAACTCTTTGAATGGTTTCCTCTACACCTATTTATAGTTATCTTGTCTGTGTTTTAATTGCATCCAAGAAATATTCTATTACTCTAGATAACCATATTAAAATGTTAACGGATTAATGATCCACTTTAACTCATTCTTGAAAATGCCCTCTTTTTGGCAAAATAAAAAAATTCGGACTAATTTTATTTAAAATGCGTCCTTTTACAACATTTTGGCTAAGCTTAATGCCTTAGAAAACTCAAGAGATAAGCTGCTGTGTTTCAAATTTAAAAGAAAATAAATTCCTATCGTCCGGTTATTTGTTAAAATCAAAACTCTCCTTAATCGTTTAAATACTATAACTAAAATCATCAAAAGACAACAAAAAACTTAGCTCAGGACCTTGGGAGCATGAACTCACAGCTGATGATAAAAATAAGAAACCAAGTTAGGCGAAAAAAATTATTATACCGTTGATTTATGTAAGTTTTACAAAAAAAGTAATATTACCCAATGAGACGGTTAAATACATAAAATATAGAAATCTTTAATTAGATTTTCAGGCTCTCAAAGTATTTATAAAAAATTAAGTCATTCACAAATTGTCTGATATTCTGACAAAAACTTCCGTCATAAAATTGAGACATTTTTAGTCAGACAACTAAATTCTAAAAATGAAAGATGTGATTATTGAGGGACATCGATGAAATAATAAAAACTGACTTTAAATCTTTAAAATCAATTAATAGACAAATATCATAAAAATAATAAATCTTTACGATCTTCTAGATAAATAAAAAAATTATTATAATTTTTTTGTATATCAATTTTATATTCTCAATCCCTGCATTTAGAAATATTCTTAGGAAAAAGAAAATAAAACCTCAAAGCAATTTCACACCCAACTAAACAAATTTCATCCTTCTTAGCCACCGAATGTTTTTAAGTCATTGCTAATAACACTAAAAAAAGAAAAAGAAAAACATGAAGTTATAAATTCCATTATTACCTCCTAATTGTACTAAATATTTAATTGATTTAACAATTTAATTTAGAATTTTTACTGTAGTTTTTGTTGCTATTGCTACAGTTGATTTAGAGATCTCTTTTGATATTAGTAATCGCTTCTGGGTTTTTTTTTAGTCGTGGCTATAGAAATTTCAAAATTTTTCTTAGCCACTGGATTCATAGCTTATCAACTTTTATTGTATTTTTATTTTATTTTATTTTTCCTTCAAACCAACTTTTTTATGGTGTTAGATATTTTTTTTCTTGTTGTTGTTGTTGTCTGATCTTAAATTTTGATTGACAGATCACGCGGAAATCTTTAAGTGAATCACGACTCAGTGATAAATCATCATCTTAAGGGGTCCATATAATCATGCTTTGAAGATTTACAACAATAAAGAAAAGTAAAAAATATAAAAGTGAATGGTCCTAGCAATTTAAATCTTAAGATATATTGGATAACAAAAAAAAAAAAGGAAAAAAAAATAAATTTTGTTTAATTTATTTTTTGTTCTATATATTTATTAATTATTTAACACTATCATAAAATTGTGAACAATTTCTTAATTTTGTGATATGTTTTTTAGGTTTGAATAGTTCTCAGGTCTAATTTGTCATAAAAATTTTGGGTCTGTAGGATTTTATAGCTTAGGATATTGTCGAAATCAATTAAAGCCATAGTTTATTGGTAGTGAAATATTAATTTCATGAGCATTTTTTATTATTATTAATATTTTCTTTCCTTTTTTTTGCAACTTAGATCGTTTAGTAATTGTTTTCTGATTCCCATGACACAGGTAGAGAATAGGAATAACAACTAAAAGGGATATATTAACAAAGGTCATAATTTATAGCCGATTTGTGACTTTAGAATTGTAATAAACTAAAAATCTGAACTATAATTTTATTAATTAATTAACAACATTTTGAAAATATATTCCCACGGTTAAGATGTCTAATGTAATTTCAAATAATTCGAAGTTTAGTGCGGTAAATTACATAAATGTTCTTGTTTTCACATTATTTCAATAAACTAATATTTCTAAATTCTCGCGATCGCATGATTTCTTCCATGCATTTGTTTTAAAACAATAACCATCGCTCACTGAAATTGTAAACATTGTGCCGTTTTGTTTTTTCTCAAATTCAATTTCTAAATTGTTCTGTAATTTCAAATAGCTCTAAATCTGGATATCTTTACAATGCGAATAGCATAGCCGGAAAAAAAACTATGCAAAAATTTTTGCTATTTTGATGATGTTCTAGGCCGGATAATTTTTGTGGTGTTAATTTATTATAACAAACACCCTGGATAAGAAATTTCTTGCAACATACCAACTACGAGATATCTCGTATTGTTATTTAGTCCTCGTCATATTACTTTACAAATTTCCTTTTGTAAAACAAGTCATTTTAAACAAGCTGTAAAATAATAAAAATTGGGATGCTATAAAATTAGTTAAGGACTGTGTTAAAAAAAGACTTTTTATCCTATGAAAATCACTAGCAATAGCAATAATGACAGTAGAGCTGACGATTCCAACAAGTCTCCGGTTAGACGGTTTTCCGACTCATTTTGGCCTCATTTCGGCAGCATCTTGAAAACAATTTTCATCAATGGATAGGTGAATGTAGACCTGTAGTTTGGTCTCCAAGATCTTCAGATCTAATCCCTTTGGACTTTTTTCTAGGGAAAAAATTAAGAAAATTATTATTAAGTTATCGAGAAAGGCTCACTTTGTTAGATTTTTATTGCACTATCTAAAACAGTTAGGCCATTACAATGTACAAACTTTTTTGAGAAAAAAGCAAAAAAGGTCAAAAAATGCCCAAAATTTTTATGAACAGTTCTACCTAAAAATTTTTTCTCCACCATTTGTTATTATTTTTAGATTTTCGCTTTTTTAATAATAAAACAATATTGTAAGCTATGCAAAAGTATTTTTTTTTACTCGTTATTACATAGATTCAAAAGTTATAAGTGATTGAATGCGTGGGGGTAAAAACATATCTGTAACTCGAAAACGAAAAAAGTTAGACCTTTTTGTGTTTTTTGTCTAGGAAATTTCATCTACCTTCTACCCCAAGCGTTTTTCCAACCTACCTTGGGATACCCTGTATAAAGATATTTAATTTTCTAAATTTCACATTTCCACACATATTCGTTTAGTTATAGCAATCAAATGAAACTTATACTGTCGACAACGAGGTATCTCGCAGTTGGTACTGAGTGGTACTTAATATACAAACAAACCAAATATCAAAATAATAAAATTCTAATTTATATATTTTGAAAAACTCAATACTAAAGTTCTCAATACTTAAGTTCTCCCATACAAAAGAAAAAACTTTAGCATTCCTAGATAAGTATTCTGGCAACTGTAAATCATGGAAATCTCATGCAAAAATTGAAAAATTTCCAATTCAAAATTAACAATTTGACCAATGAAAATAGAAATAAATAACTTAACCAGTTATTTAATTGTTTACCAATTAAGAAATATTTTTAAACAAAAATATCCAAAAATATAAAATTTGTCAATAAAATTACATTTACATGTACCTTAAAGATACATTAATTTAAAAGATATAATTAGACAATTTATTTTGCTTTTTTTTAGCTAATTCTACATTAAGTGATTTATCCCAATCAAATATATAATTGATATAAAAACGATAAAAAGAAGAGGATTTTTGTTATTACTTTTTTGAAATTGTTTTAAAAAATTTTCACAATAGGAATTTAGAATGAGAAAATTTTTATGTTGAAAAGAAATAAATAAAGAATTAAATATCAAACTGATATATATCTCACATATAAATTTATGCTGTTTTTCTTTTTCTTTTTACTTCATAACGTTGCGAAAATTCAAAGAAAATACTAAATCCAATAATAACAACAACAAGTTTTGTTAATACAGAAAAAGGATTCTTTAGTTATATATGAAATTTTATTTTCTTTGTTTCTTACAAAGTTATATTAACAAAAAACGTTTCATTTCAAATTCTAAGAAGCTTAAATAAAATCAGAAGAAACAAAGTTAAAAAAACAACAACAACAAAGACAGATGTCAAAAAGACAACTTTATGAGCCAAACTAACAATTCTTATTTGCGAAACAATAAAAATAAAATAAATAAAAATACAAAATAAAAATAAATAAATATATATATATATATATCCAGCATAAATAAGACAAAACTAAAGATGCTTTCAAGTCGATGAATCAATTTTCTTACATAAATATGTCGGTATCTTACTACAGGCTATATTTGTTAGTTTGCTTCTTTTCCTTCTTTTTTAATTTTGTTTTGATTTTCTTCATTTTTAGTTGATATTTTTGTTAAACCACAATGTCTTTGTCTACAAAACTGTTCTCTAAATTGAAAATTACCTTCAAAGTAACATAAAATCGAATTGATGTTTTAGATTAGTTCATTAAAAAATTCTTATGTAAAGAAAAAAAGAAAAAATATATAAAATCTACTTTTAAATTCCATATCAAAACAACAACAATAGCTGAAAGTCTAAAAATAAATAAAAGGAAAATCTCAAAAATTGTCTAAATTAAGTATGGAATTCAACTATAGTTAAATTTTGTTTCCTTCGGCAGCCATTTTCTTATTGTTTTCTTCTTCTTTTTTTTGTGGATATAACCTAAAAAATTTAAGATCCTCAAAATATCCCAAAATAATATAACCAAAAAAGCAAAAAAAATAACAAAAACCAAACCAAATATATTTGATTTCTTTGTTTTCAGAATAAATTAAATTATGGAGGGCGGACACAACATCAACTTGATCCAACCTAAAATTTTAGGATCTTCTAAAAATGAGATAGAAAAAAAAAAAGAAACATGAAAAGAATGTTTCACTTTTTAAGTACCCAAGAAAATCGCTTTTGATAATCCACTTTGGCAGCCATTTTGAATCTTTTATATATATATATATATATATATATATTTGTATATAATTCATTTAAGGTTTTAGTTATATTTCTGATGTTTTGTTTTTTCATTATTTTTATATTATTTAACTTCTCCTTCTAATAATATCTTCGTTATTTTATTTTGACTTCTTTTCATTATATTATAAATATTTTGCTTTTTTAAATCCTTTTGAAAAAAGCGATGAAACCAAAACAACTTCCAAAATTCAACTTTATAAAGTCATATAAAAGATAATTTAAAAAATTTTAAAATTTTTTTCCTGTTTATTTGACTATATCAAAAGGAGAATAAAGGAAAAAACAAAAACCAGATAAAATCTGTATTTAACAAAGTTTTCATTTAAACAACAACAAAGAAATAAAACAAAAATAGGAATAAATAAATAAAAATCAAAAGAATTGATTCGTTGTTGGCTGACCAGTTTTTAGAAATTGAAAAAAAAAAAAACCTGAACAAGGTACAAAAAGGCGGCTGTGCATACGAAGATATAAAAATGAATTATTTGATTATTATTGGTACTGATATAAGAAGTTTTGGCCTCTTATACTTCTTTCTGCATTTGGTCATTTAAATATACTTTCAGAATGAAGAAATATTATCGAAAATGAAAAGAAAAAAACAAAAACAAAAGATAAATGATTAACGTGAACATGTTAAGCCTTTAAAGAGTTAGATTATAATATCTCACTTTACTTTATATATGGTGTAAAAAGAGAATTTTTGTGGTTGGTTTTTTTTTTTTATTATGAATTCAATCGATATCTTTAGTTTAATTTTTATATTATTATAAAAGAACTATATTTTTATTGGATTTTGTTAGAAAAGATTTTATACTCAGTAGCACTAACACTAAAAGTAGAATTGAAAGAGTCCGACAAAGCACAAATTGTTTGTTTCCATTTTGGGTGGCTAAAAGTTGCTAAAACGCAAATTGCAATTGCTTATCATAATAAAAGAGGTTGAATTATCACAATTGAAATTTTTTTCAAAAAAAAATATTTAGATTTAATTTCAGATGGAAACAAAGCAATTGAAATTTTTCAAAATTTACAAGAGATCGATCCTTATCTATTAGATAATTTAGATACATTTTCTTTTTTAGCTTATAAAGTAGTTGAAATAAAATAACCCTTTTTAAATGAACTTTTAACAACAACCAAAATATTTTATTTACTAAACCAATCCAACTTCATTCAATTGCCAAAGTATTGGCGTTTCAGTAGAAATATATTTTCACTTCAGATGGTGATGACATAATAAAACAAAAGAAGGAAAATCAATAACATGATGAAAAAATTTTACCTTAATTTTAATTTTTCTTTAGGCTAATTCAGATAATTCAAACAATTTAATTATTTAAAAGAATAAAAAAAACAAGCGTTTAAGCTGCTGTTTGATATTGAGTCGTGCTAACAGCCTGCGAATTTTATGAAAATAATCTGCTTAAGGCATAACAATTTTTTTAAAAAGCTAAAGTCACGTAATAATTTTAGCATCTGTTCTCTGTTAATCAGAAGAACAGATAAAGAAAAAATTAAGTAGCACAGGAAGCAGATTTCTAATCGGATTAAAAAATTTTCAAGATAAATTAAGTAATCAACAAATTAGGGTGATTTTCAAGTCAGTTCTTTAATTTGAAATGTCAAACCACGAAAATCGAAAATCTGGTAAAAGTTTACCAGATAGAATTTTTAGACGTAGTTTTACATAAATTACAAAAAAGACAGATAGATCCGTATTGGATTAAGCTTTTAAACATTGCCAAACTTTCAAAAAATTACAGAATTTTATCTAGATAAAATTGACTACAAAATAATATAATTCTAAATAGATTTCTCTATTACAGATTTTACATAAATTCATAAAATTTCAACTAAGGATATTAAAAATATTTTCTAATTTTTTAACAAGGGCCAACAAGTTATTAAAGCCCATTTTTAAAAATAGACACAAATAAACACAATTTAAGTCATCAATTTTAAATTAAGTTTGTCGTAAATATTATTTTACAGCTCATTTTCACACTTACATCGATTTGCATTTAACATAAAAATAAATTATTCAAAATTATGTTTGGTATTTTTCATATATATTTTTTTTAAATTATTCAATAAAAACCAAAATATTCAATTTGTTAGAAAGAAAAGCAAATTTTTCAAAAATTTATTTTACTTAATTCAAAACATTAAAATAGAAATTCCTGTTTTCATTTTGTTTTGTTTTTCTAACCGCCATAAATTAATATTTTAGTGTATAATCATAAATTTTTTAAATAAATTCAGTTGCAACTAATTTCTAGTTTCATAAATTTTTATTTGATAGTTTTTTAACATGATTATTCGATTTATATTTTTTTAAATTATAGCTTGTAAAACTCGTTTATTCCTTTTTTCTAATTATGGGAAGAAAAGAAAAATGAGGTAAAGTAGTTTTTCTAATTTCTAATTTCTAAATTGGATCAAAAGGTTCAAGGAAGTATTAGAAAATATTGCTGATAAAAATTTACCCTAGCCCTTTTTTGTAAATTCAAGGATAGTGTCACGGCACCAGGCAAACAGATTTCTGAATATTCAAAGAAAAATGACTTTTCTGGATTCCTCTATCAAATCTAATTGTTTTTAATACCACTTTTACATACTTTCGCGGATTGGACTCTTTTATATATGCTGGCCAGGTTAGAACCGTTGTCGTAAGATTGCTTACGACATTTTTACCCATCCAAGTCATCAGCTTCCAATTTTTATAGAACTTGCTGTGTACTAAATATATTCTTCAGTCTATGAAATCAATAAAACTTTCTTTCATTTAACATTTAGAATATGTTATTTTAATGTATCGAATCACTTGGCTCATTTCTTCGATGTGAGATACATCTGAAGTGCAGTCAAACATGATGGTGAAGTAATTGGCCTCCTTAATCTCATTTGTAATGGTTTTTCGAAATTTTTTTTCCATTACCTCGATTAATTCATTTTGAATTGTCTTTGACAAATAGAATACCTGCTACTTTTTAACGTGTTCTAACTGATATTTGAGAGTGGAATTATATTTGGCGAGCAGAGTAATTAAGTTGAGAAAATTTCCTTGACTTGGTTGGGCGAAAATTTACAGTGAAATCACTAAGTTCTTCCTTGAAACATTGTAAAGAAAGACAGGTCGTAGCAAGAAAGAGAATAGCTTCCATTATAACATGTAGAAGTTATGTTTGTTTTGCACGACGAAATAACCGATTTCTCAATTCTTTTAAAATTATTTGTTTTAATCAGAAATTTTCCTTTTCCTGATATGCTTATTAATTAAAAATTATACCCTTAGATTTCTAAGATTTCTTTAAAACAAATAGTATTATAAGATATATTATAACCGAGCATACGCACAAAAACAAACATATTGAGTTGTGTCTTTTTTTTAACAAAACATTTTTAATTTGAATACGAGGCTAAACTGTTCTATTTAATAAGAGTAAGGATATTTAGTATTTATACAGTTCAAATTTTAAGAGGTATGTGATTTTTGATGGAGCATATTTTAAAATAATAGGAGAAAACTAAAAGAAGTAAAGTTGCATGATTATCGATTATAGAATAGTAGGAAATTACATATGTTTTAAGAAGAAATTGACAAATCTTATTCATAAAGAAACTTTCTTTTTTTCTGTATTTTGTTATTCTTGTATTCTGTATTCTGTTATTTTGTTATATAACTGTATTATGCTCCTCATTAAAAAAGTCTAAAATGATAAAGCAAAGGTAAAGGTGTTAAACCTACAAATGTTATAATTTTGCCTTTTTTGTCTTCTAAAATTGACCACGTACCTACATTTGAATAATGTGTGAGTAAGTGTTTTTTTTTCTAAAACCTTTTAATCGTAGCTTTCTTCATTTTGTATTGGTATCGGTAGTCTAAGGACCATGATGATTTATATCAAACATCTTAGGTGATCTAAGTTGTTTAAAGATTTCATTTTTGGCCATTTGGCAAGGCCTTTTACAATCAAATCAAATCAGCCTATGAGACCGGATTGGATTTGTCTTTTTAATTATTATTTTTAAGTATTATGAAAACCATTCTGAACTTTCTAATATTTGACTTAATATTCCACTCCTGTTAAATAGGTTTTCCAATCTCATTTTATTAAGACCAGACATCTAAGCTAAAAACAACAAGAACTGTTCTTGATTCTAGAAAACTTCTGTTATTGGTATATTCCGTTTGAATGAAGGTTATTTTTCTATAACCAAAAGCAGATCTTTAGCTTCTTTGTTACTTATAGCCAAATAATATTTTTGTTTAAGTGATAGTTTGGTGATAAGAATTGTTACTTAAAACCTTATAGTCCCGATGTTTTACTGTAAACAAAATGACGCACCCATCTAGATTAATACATTGTTACACACCTTTGTATTTAGGAACGTGACATGATGCTTAAAAATCAATAATTTTTTTTTATTTAAAGTCAAATAAAAAATATTTGCTAAAATTATTTATTTTTTCACATCTTTAACTAAACTACAAAAAACATAATTTTATGCAGTAGAAATTTACTCTCGAAAGTAAAAGCTCTGATAACTAGAAAAATGAAAAAGGATGCTCTTATGTGTTTAAGCTTCGCTTGAAGAGGTTACTCAAAAAAATTTTCTTTTGTACTCCTTTTAAAGCGATAATTTTTATATATTAATGGGAAAAATTATAGCTCAAAAGATAAATTATTAAAAGTGTAACATTTATATTAAAATTATATAAAATCACTTGTATTTGTGTAGGCTATATTTTAAACTAAGGACCGCTATGTAAATCCTATCGAAAAAGTTATACATAAATAATTACTCTCTTAAATAATTTTATTTAACATAAAATTTTAACAAAAGATTTAAAAAAAACACTTAATAATTTCGTCAATAACAACATTTGACATAAACTCCCTTTATTATACACAATTAAGATTACTTTTGTATGTATTTAATACAAATTTTCAAATCGTATATTGAGCGTTTTTTATATATATAGGGCCGATTTTTTTTATCTTTAAGATTAAATTACTTTTATAAACATTTTCTGCTTAATTAACGTGTTAATTAATTATAATTTACATTCCTTGTATACTGTTCAAAGTGACATAAAGAAAACTCTTCATTAGCAATTTAACAAATTTTTTGATTAATGGAAAATTTTTCTGGAAAAATATAAATTTTTTTCGAAATTTAAATATTAAGTATATAAATTCAGAAATGTTAATACCTCTATACTTTATAATTGTTAATCTAATACCTAAAAACTATTACTAAACAAATAAATTATAGCAATAATTTTTTGTATAAATATTATTGGAAAACTGAAATTCATTGCGAGGACTTTTTAATAAGTTCCTCCGATTGAAATTGAAAATAACTTTTAGTAGCAATAAAATCTATTCAAAGCATTTCCTTATTCAATTTATGTTTTCTTATTGACGTTGCAAATACAAAAAAAAAAAAAAAATTTCTAATTTACCTATAGAATCAACAATTTACATTTAACCAAGTGCAATTAGTTTATGTTATTAATTTATTTAATAACTGTCAAAGTGTTAATAATTTCCACAACAAAAATCTCGAAAATGCAATGAAAAACGTTCAAAAAAACTCTTGAAAATCAAATTTTTGTTGATTTAGTTTAGACGCATTAGAAAAAATATCTTTAAAACATTTTTTCAGTCCATACACAAACCTTTCTTTCAAAGCTTTAGCTATGTGGGATGAAACATGTTCCACTTAAAAAAGCTATACCTATACAAGAATGAAAGAAAAGTAGCCGAAATCTGATTTTTTTTTGTTTTGAAGCTTTTTCGTGTAAAGAGCTTTTTATGAAAACTTTTATTTTATTTTTAGTAGCTCAAATGTTTTAGTTTTTATTTTGTTCTCAGCTACATTTGTTTTACAGCTGTTACAGCTTTTAAAGCTGTTTCATATTTTTCCTCTTCGGTGTTTTTTAAAATTAATTTAAATTTTTGTATTATACATTTTTTTAATTTAATTATTTTAATTAAATGAAATTTTCAAAAATATTTTTATTTTTTTCCAAACTGTTAATTAAAAGTAAATTAAAAGAGTAATTAAACATTAAGAACCTTTACTTAAAAAGCCGTTTGGTTCTTTCAAAAATAACACCATTACACAAAGTTTTCAAAAATAACACCATTTTTATTCTACAAAAATCTTAAACTTAATTATAGAACAATGATTTGCCCGATTTGGCTGCTCCGCCCCATTCCAAGTCGCCTAACTTGCTTATTTTATGTAATTTCTCCTCCGATTCCTGAAATAGAAAACATTTTTAATTTAATTTCTAATTTTTAAAGTGAAATATTACATTGGTGTTATTAATATTTTTTTTTTTAAATTTTAAAAAAACAAAAAAAAAATTCCCTTTTTAAATTTTTATATATTTTATATATAATTTCGAAGTTGTCCATGATAAAAATAAATTCTGTGGTGCGGTTATTGACTGCAATAATTACTTTACTTTCGAAAAACTTTCCTCAGAAAATTAGTTTTTGTTATTCAGAATTTAAACTAGCTTTCGTTAAAATTTCAGAATTATATTCATATTTTCGAGGACTAGACTTTCAGAAAAGGGTCGCAGCAGGTGTTAGCGAAAAAAAATTAAATTTTCAAAAATATTTTTATTTTTTTGTAAACTGGTAATAAAAAAGTGTAGTTTTACAAAATATTTCTTTAAGTAAGCTAAGTTGCCATTAAAAGAGTAAACTATATTTGCGTTTTCTTTAAAAATTTTATTGAAAATTGTAAAAATATGACACTCCATTTCAACTTTTGGACATTGCTTAATTTTTCTTTCACGTTTATTTTCTTTTAGCTTCTCTCTAAGTTCTTTTGCTGCTTTTTGTTCTCTTTCCTTTTTAGATGCAGAAGCGGCATCAGCTTTTTCCCATTTTTTTAGTATTTCATTTGTTATCTTAAAATTAATCTTTTCACCTTTTGAAGATGGAAAGATTCGATTACTGACAGTAATAGCCTTACGCAAACCTAAGCCATCTTTGCTTTGCTTTGTTTTCACACCAAGTGCTTCTACGCGTTCTTTTTCTTCGACTTCATTTAATTTGACTTCCAATGAATCCAAATCTCCTAGCCATATCATTTCTGCTGTTTTCGCACGAATTCTGCAACTAATTCAGAAAGACTTAAATCTTTTTGTGTTAAAAGTTCTTCTTTGTGTTCATCTGTTAACATCCAAATTGACATGCCAAGAAGATAATCATATTCCGGGTCAATCGGCTTCTTATCTTCTTTCTTACTGTCTATATCTGATTGCTCAAATTCTTTTCCACCTTTTTCATCATCTTCATTTTGAATACGCTTTTGCCACGCTTTTATTGGATCTGAACGATAGCCTCTTTTGATTAATTCAGCAGTTATGTCGTCGCGTTTTTCTTTTTGCAAAATAATTGTACCATTGCATTTTTCAGCGATAAAACGAGCTTGGTCAGTTAGCTTATCCACCAGGGCTGCTAGATGACCTTCTAAATATGCTTTTCGTTCCCCATAAAACTCCAAACGCAGTGTAAAATACTCTTTCAGAATTTGAACTGCTGAGTTAAACCGTCGTAAGCAATTATTGATATCAAAAGCATGCATTATTCCAAGATGTAGAGAGCTTGAAAGTTTAAATATTCGATGAAAGCCACCCTCTTCTGCTTGAATTTTATCGAATTCACCAGGAACAAAATGACATACGAATCTAACTGTTGTATCTGTCTGGTGATCTTCAAAGTCACTTAAAATTGCTTTAATTTTATCTATACCATACAATATGGTTTTAAGACATTTTCTTTATATTGTAATTTATTTTCTTCAATTTGTTCCGATAATTTAGAGAGTTGGCATTGATGCCTATGAGCAGAAGATAACTTAAGAGATATGGCGAGTATCGCCTATTAATGCTATTATGGCGTAAACGCCTATAAGCATACGGTATGATTAAAACGAAGATATGAATGCAACTGAACTTTATTCGTAAACTTACATTGAATTTATACAAAATCTTAACTCTAAAAGTTTGAGAAAATATAAATTTTCCCAGACAAAATTTTGAAAGGTAAGCTAAAATAAAAAGACATATTACTTACATTTATATTGCTAAATTCTTGAAATATAAGATTTCAAGAATTTAGTCTTTATTAGAATATGAATATTCTTATTCTTATCTTTAAGAAAAATTCTTAAGATATCTTATTTAGTTTTTAGTTTAGACTTTTGTACAAATTTCTAAGGTGTCTTGTTACAATTTTATTAAAGTTAGGAATATTATAAAAAAGAAATATATGTATACATAAGCATTTATTTACTTAGTTTTGATAATTAAATTTATTTTAAATGATTTTTAGAAATTTCTTTTTTTGTTTATTTTAGGAAGGCATTACACCTTTCCCCCAAAAAAAATATATATATAATTTTCATAGTGACAATTTTTGAAAATTATATTTTTTTTTTTTTTTTTAAATTTGAATCTAATCGTATTTATTATTATACCTACATATATATATTAATTATAATTATGTCTATTCATATTCTACTTAGTATTACTTTCTTTTTTGAGTCTATTGTTGTGTACTTCTATAGGTTTTCCATTTATTATTATTGTAGAGTTCACGCCCTTTTGGGATATGATTTTGTATGGTCCTTGATAAGGACTTTTTCTTTTTTGATTATTACCTGTCTTGAGGTAAACGTAATCGTTTATTTTGAAAGTTGCTTTATTTATGCTTCTATCCCATGCCCTTTTTCTTATTTTTTTTGACTCATCTAATAGTTCTTTTGCTCTTAAATGAGCATGTCTTAACCTTATTTTTATTTCTTGTGCATAGTCGTCTATGTTGTGTAAAACTAGTTTTTCATACGGGTTGATCGTAGCTGGAAGCGAGGCAATTTTCCCAAATACTAGTTCAAAAGGTGTATATTTACTGCTAGTATGTGGTGTAGTATTGTATGAAAAAACATAATATGGTATCCATTCATGCCAATTGTCCTCATTGGCAAAGGATATAAGATATTCGTTTAGAACTCTATGATTCCTCTCTATAGAACCAAGCGTTTCATGGTGGAACGGGGTTGACATTTTATGTTCTATTTTTAGAAGTTCGCAGATGTTCTTGAATAAATTATTGTTGAATTCGGTTCCTTTATCGGTTTTGAAGATCTTAAAACATCCATATCGTAGAATAAAGTTTTCAACTAGTGTTTTCGCAATAGTTTTGGCTTCTTTTGTTTCCATTGGGAAGGCTTCTATGAACTTTGTCAATTCGCATTGCACCGTTAGTATATAACGATATCCTTGAGATATTCTTAAGGGGCCGACAGTATCAATAGATACAGTCTCAAAGCTGGTTTGCGGAGTTTCTGTCAGTACTAAAGGTTCCTTAGTGTATTTTGTTATCTTATTTTGTGCGCATTGTTGGCATTTATTCACATGTTTTTTTACCATTTTGTTCATGTTTTTCCAAATATATCTTTGCTTTATTTTTGAAAGACATCTTTTTACTCCTGAATGTCCTCCGTGAGGGGATACATGAAATTCTTCTATTATTTTATTCATTTCTTCACCATTCGTTATTCTTTTGGGCGGCTTGTATAATAGTATTTTAAGTTTATTTTTTAACTTTGATTTATTTTCCTGCTGCAGCTTGTTAAATGCCTTTTTAAAACTTCTTATATTTACGTAATTAAATATTTCATCTTCATTTGATAGTGCTATTTCTTCTATTTTATTTTTTGTTGTAAATAGTATTAGTTTCTCCAGTATTTCATTTAATCTGAATTTTGGATTTTCGCTATACTCAACAATAATATCCTTATTTTTCTTAATAGCAGTATTTATTAATTTTTGTACTTTGTTTTTACTTATCGGCGCATTTTTATTAATTCTTTTAAATAAAATTCTTTTTATATTTTTTACATCTGAAAACGAGGTGCTATCCCAAATAAACAATTCTTCTAAATTATTTTCTGGCTCGGTGTTTTCTTTATTTATTATTTTTTCTTTCAATTTTTCTTTTCTTAACATGTTTCTAGTGAGGACATTTATATTCGTAGGAAGCAGAGTCTTTAAATAATTTGTATCTATCTTAATCCGAGATAATGCATCAGCATTTGTGTTTATTTTTCCTTGTTTAAAAATGATTTCAAAATCATAGTCCATTAGGTCTAAGCGGATTCTAGTAAGCTTAGATGATGGATTTTTGTGTGTAAAGAGACTGACTAGAGGTCGATGATCAGTGACTACTACAAATTTTTTACCATACAGGTATGGTCTGAAATGGTTGATCCCCCAATGAATGCTTAATAGTTCTTTTTCTATGATGGGTTTATTTAATTCATGTTTGGTGAGTGTTCTACTAGCATAAGAAATCGGTAGATCTTTTCCAATTTCACCCTGTGATAGTATAGCTCCAAGTGCGTAACTCGATGCATCTGTTGTTAATATAAAAGTTTTATCGAAATCCGGATATTTTAATATTGGTGGGTTAATTAATTTTGATTTAAGTGTATGAAAAGCTTTAGCACAATCTTCATTCCAATTAAAAAGAGTATTTTTCTTTAATAACATATATAAAGGTCTTGCAATATTTGCAAAGTTGGGTATAAAACGTCTGTAATAATTGCAAAATGCAATGAAACGATGAACTTCATCTGCAGTTTTAGGGGTTGGATATTTTTGAATAATATTATATTTATTGGGATCAGTTCGTATTCCGTTACTTGTTATTAGATGACCTAGATAAACAACTTCTGGCCGTAGAAAATTGCATTTATATGGGTTTAGTTTTAGATTGTATTTTCGTAGCCTAGAGAAGACTTTTTCTAAATTGCTACTATGATGATTTAAACTACATCCGTAGACTATTATATCATCAACATAAAGGAATGCACTTGAATCTAAGCCGGTTAAAGCGATCGATAGCATTCTCTGAAAGCTGTTCGTTGATATTTTAAGACCAAAAGGTAGTCTTTTGAAATGGTAATGACCTTTACTGGTTGAGAAAGCAGTTAGGTGTCTCGAATCTTTATCTAGTTCTATTTGATGGAATGAGCTTGTCATATCTAGAGTTGAAAAGTATTTTGCTCTTCCTAATTTGTCGAGTACGTCATCTAATCGTGTTAGTGGAAACTTGTCATTTACTATTTTTTTGTTTAGTTGTCGAAAATCAACAACTAATCTCCATTTACTGTTGCCTTTCTTTGGTACTATCAATAAAGGAGAGTTGTATGGACTAACAGAATTTTCTATTATATTTTCTTCTAAAAGCTTATCCACTTGTGCATTTATTTCCTCGATCTGGGTATGCGGTAGTCGGTAGTTTTTTATGTATACTGGATTATTATCTATAGTCGTTATTTTTTGTTCATAGAAATTATTTGCAGTTAGAGTCTCTTTTTCCAGGTGGAAGATATCTTGGTATTTTTCACAGATCTTTATTATGGTTTGTTTTGCATTTTGGTCTAATCCATCCAAGTTTAGTTGTTTTTTAATCTCTTGAAATCTTTTTGTAGATCCAACATTTGCATATTGTCTGTTCACGATAAAGTAGTTTTTTAATGGATGAATTTCTGGTGTCAGTTTTTCAATTGTTATACTGTGATCGAGTGTGTTTAAAATCTTGACATGAGCTATTCCTTTTGCAGGGACTATGGTGTTAGCAAGAAATACTCCTTTCTTTATTTCTTTACTACATATGATACTATCTTCCTTAATATTTAATGAAATTGCTCGAATAGCCTCCGAGCGAGCTGGTATTTCTGTATTTTTGCTATGCAATTTATGCATCATTGGTAGTATAATTGATTGGTTTTTCACTATTATAGTGAGAGTAAATGTTTCGTAATCTATTTTTGCCAGGAACTTGATTAAAAAATCTCTGCCAATTATGCCATCTGTTTGTAGAGGTAGACTTTTGTGTACAACGTGGAAACCGTGATTTATTTTGCTTTGTTCATAATTTAAATTGACGTTTATTTTTCCTAAGGAACATATTTCACTATTTGTTATGCCTGTGATTCTACATTTATCAGTGTGATCAGGGGTGTGTTGTTCAAGATTATTTTTTATTATTGATATGTCCGCACCTGTATCTATTAAAAATGACCAATGTCTTTTATTGTTGGAATCCGTGAAATTTACATAATTCGTTATATTATTGCTTAGATGGTATATTTTGTTTTTTGATGAATTTAATTTTGTTGAGTTGAATGCTGTCCAGGACTTCCGTTGTTTGTGCAATCCTGTAGAAAATTTACATTATTATGTTTGTTGTTGAATGAATTTCGATAATTTTTGTTCCTGTTATAGTTGCTGTTTCTAGGCATATTATTTCTGTAATTGTTGTTATAATTGTTGTTATTTCTGATATTGTTGTTGTAATTGTTGCGCTTAGGATAATTGTATCTATTGCTAGCTTGATTATTTCTGTACCTATTATAATTGTGATTGTTGTTGTTGTTATAGTTGTAATTTATTGGTTTATAATAGTTTGGTTTTTTATTATACTGGAATATTTTTGTTTCATTTGCCATGGGTTTCTCAACTTGCTCTGCTAATGTTACGGCTTCGTTTAATGTTTTACATTGTGCAGCCAGGATGGTTGGTTTTAGGTGTTCTTGCAGACCATTCTGAAAGGTATTGAGGCCTATTTTATCGTTAAGCTTATTAATGATATCCTTGTTGTCGTCTCCCATTTCTTGAATTTGAAGTTTGTTTAAGTCTCCAATTAGGGAAAGAATTTTATCTGCGTAATCCTTGACTTTCACATTCTGTTGTTTCATTGTTGATAATTGTGTGTGACACGTTGAGGCGTGTCTGTTATTCGGAAGCATTCTTTGATTTTTTGTTGTAATTCCACTATTGTTGTTGGTGTTGTTACTGTTGACAGTCGAGTTTTAGCTTTTTGCGAGAGTCTAGCACACCAAATGAACTGTATTAAGTTAGGCCTGAATTCTTCCTTTAAGGTATCATGGTACAGTTGTATTATTGTAAGGAAATTATCTACATCTTTAGTGACACCACTGAATTCAGGGATAATTTTTATTGCTAACGCAAGATCAAAGTCTGTTTGTTGAGCCATATTTAAGTTTTCCTTTTCACTGGCTAATTCGTATTCTGAATCAGAACTGGAGTCATTCGTTTTATTATATATGTCTATACTATGTTTATTTATTTGTATTGCTAATTTAGCAGTTATTTCATTAAAAACTCGCTGGGCGTTTTCGAGTGAATCCTTATTCGCTAATTTAGCTGAACTTATTTGGGTACAGTTTTGTAAAAATTTCTTTTTTAATTCTTTTATTAAGATTATTTTATTAAGTATATTTCGGGCTGTGAACTTTCGATTAGGGTTTTTCGTAAAAGTTTCTAAGACTTTTTGTAATTCTTCTACTATGTTACTTAATCTATCCATACAATGTAATTATTATAATGAAAAAAAGAAATTCTATTTATTTATTTATTTCAGTAAACTTAATATTAGCTTAAATTGATTTACATTTAAATCAACAATACATTATTCTTATACATTGTTTAAATTGGCAATACTTCTTTGTACTTCTCTATTAATTTTTCTTAAAACATATTTTCTTAAATAGTATAAAATTAACAAAAAAATACTTATAATAGACAGCACAATTAAACATGTTTTCGTGTGGAATATGGTCTCTGGGTTTTCGTTGAATGATGATGTTCCTCCAGCATTCTGGGAAATGATGATTTCTTTTTCCTTAGTTGCTCCTGCTCCCATCTAGCTTGCTTCAGCTGTTGTATAAGTTTATTCTGATATGCCCCTTGTGCGATTGGTATTATTCTTCTAAGCTCTGCTATGTTTTTTCGTAGTTTTACCGCTTTGCCTCCTCGTTGCTTTTTGATTTTTTCTCCTGGGAAGGATGTCCGCTTAACACTTGTTCTGGAATTTTGTTGCCTTCTTCGATATTCCTCAATAGTCAGAGGTTTGGGTCCAGCCGTAGGATCTCTCTTTATAGCTTCCTCCAAGGATATTGGGAATTTTAATCCTTGCTTGGCCTGCTCCGATAATTTATTATATGGTATTTGGCCAGTAGGCAGGATCGCCATGTAATTTATTTTCTTCAATTTGTTCCGATAATTTAGAGAGTTGGCATTGATGCCTATGAGCAGAAGATAAACTTAAGAGATATGGCGAGTATCGCCTATTAATGCTATTATGGCGTAAACGCCTATAAGCATACGGTATGATTAAAACGAAGATATGAATGCAACTGAACTTTATTCGTAAACTTACATTGAATTTATACAAAATCTTAACTCTAAAAGTTTGAGAAAATATAAATTTTCCCAGACAAAATTTTGAAAGGTAAGCTAAAATAAAAGACATATTACTTACATTTATATTGCTAAATTCTTGAAATATAAGATTTCAAGAATTTAGTCTTTATTAGAATATGAATATTCTTATTCTTATCTTTAAGAAAAATTCTTAAGATATCTTATTTAGTTTTTAGTTTAGACTTTTGTACAAATTTCTAAGGTGTCTTGTTACAATTTTATTAAAGTTAGGAATATTATAAAAAAGAAATATATGTATACATAAGCATTTATTTACTTAGTTTTGATAATTAAATTTATTTTAAATGATTTTTAGAAATTTCTTTTTTTGTTTATTTTAGGAAGGCATTACAATATGTTTGTGTCCATACACTGATGGGCAACTCAGTAATTTCTATTTTATTATCATCAATAATAGCCACATTTCCACTTGTTAAATATCTTTGATCAGAAATGTAATCAATTGATCCTTTGAAACTCTTATACCATGGATGCATAATATCAGGCTCCTCATGTGGAATCATTTTACGTATATTTTTGATAATGTCACGTGGGTTATGATTACGAATTTAAGTAAACCAACCGGTACCTATTCCTTCACATACACTTACTAGTATTATTCGTATTATCGGAATATACCACACAGGTTCAATTTGTTGATCATCATCATATCCATATTGCAATAATGGATCATCTTCAGGACGAAAAATAAGTCGTGTTAGTGGCAACATGATGCTGAATATATATCGTGGGCTGGCACTATCTTTTCCACCAGTAAAACGAGTGCCAAATTGACCTCTACAGGCTCTAACAGATTGATATTATTTGAGCCCAAAAAATTTTGTGCTAAATTAATAATTGTTGCAGATAAACACGCCTCACCATGATGAAATGCTGACATTTCCACTACAGAACCAGAAAGTTGTGCCACTTTAACCTCCCGTTTATCATTACGCTTGAAACTTTCCTCTGTCCAGGCTTTAAACCATCAACAAGACATGGTATACAGCGAACATTGTTAGCATTGGAGTAAAGAACTAATTCCAAATTTATGAACTCTTTATACCATACTTGTTTAGTATCCTTGCCATACAAATATTCTTCAGGTAAACCTAAAACTTTTCTCCTCTTTAGCCAATCTTTACGTTGTTCAACATATTTCTTAGCAAATGCCATTACAATATGTTCATCATCCGTGATTCCGTCATACTTAAACAAAATGCGATGTCGTTCCATATTTTTGAAATACTCTTTTGCTTCTTTTGCTGTTGAAGTACCCAAACCTTAATAGTATTTTATATTGTACGTATTATGATTGCGCGTATCTTTCTTCCATTCTTCAAATTCTGGTAATGAATACTCGTAAAACGAAAGTTCTACACCGTTTTTGGTATTTTTAACAATTAGCGTTATAAACTCTTCAAGAAATGGCAACCGTAAAAGTTCTGGCCAGTTTGTATGAAAAAAATTAATTAATAAGCCTTTTATATGTCAAAATAATCATAATGCTCAAATTTAAAATTTAACTCTAGTCCTTCTCCGAACTTAATCTACCTTGTCCTAGCTTTTTTAATAGTTATCTTTCTTCATATTTTTTAATATTAAAATTTGATATGAGCCTGTACAGAATTCAAAATACTTTCACACTTTGCTTGTTCAATTAAATATAGACAAACCTTTTTATAAGTATATTTTATTTAACTCTAAACTGAAAAAGTACATATTTAAAGGTTTAAAAATGCTAGTCAAGAATATACAAAAATTTTTTTTTACTTATTTCTTCTGTCAGAAGTTTTAGGACAGTTTAAAGTTTATACGAATTTTGTAGGCATACATATATACACACCATGCACATAAGTATTTCGTTTGCAATTGCTTTAAATACTTTTTTTTATTTTATTATATCTCGTTTTAGAATTGTCTGAATATTCTTTTGCTCTTTTTCTATTGCTTGTATTTTTACCTCCAAAGCTGCATTCTTTTTTATTGGTTTTCGAATGGACACTACAAATCTTAGAAGTAAGCAATAGCTTCTGCAAGTCTTCATCAGTTAGGTAATCTAAAATTTCTTCAGTTAAGCAATGTGGAAGTTCATTGAAATATTTGAAGACAAAATGGAAAAATAATTTTGCTTGATCAACCAGCTCTTTTCTTTTCATAGCCTTTATGAAGCTAAATTCTATCATTCTTTTATACAAGGTGTCCCAGAAATGATGGATAATCCGTTGAGGTAAGAAAGTAGATGAAATTTCATCGACAAAAAACACAAAAAGTGGGGTTCTAACTTTTTTCGTTTTCGAGTTACAGCCTTTTGAATTTTTCAGGCTTCATTTTTACCCCCACGCACTCGATCACTTATAACTTTTGAATCCAAGTGACAAGAAGTAAAAAAAAAATATGTTTTCATAGCTAATAATATTATTTTATTATTAAAAAAAAAAAAAAATTAAAAATAGTAATAAATGGTGGAGAAAAAAATTTTTAAGTAGGACCGTTCGTAAAAATATCGGGCATTTTTTGCTACATTTCTCATCTGAAATGCTCACAAGTCATTCAAACTCTTCCGAATAGTTATTTCAAGCAACTGCCCTCCTCTTTCCCGCAAATAACAAAAAGCGATAATTGAGGGTGTCAACTGTGAAATGTACTATAAAAGGCGGTTATACTTAAAAGAATATTTACTGTAATAATTGTTTGACATTTTGATTGAAAATATATACTTTCTAATTAGTTTTATTATATTAAATTGAATTGCCGTTGATAATAATTATTTTAAATGTACAAATTATATTTTGCGAAAAGACTTGTAATGTAATTATTGCAGTTTGCAGTGGATATACTATTGAGTATAAACGCGCCTCAGAACTCCTATAAAACGCTGTCGAGAACGCCTAATCTAGACACCAAGCGTTTCTTCGAGTCGTTTGAGGTTATTTGGGGTCGTTTGGGGTCGTTAAAACCCACGAAATCTGCAGGGGTCGCCTTAAAAATTTTGAACGCGTTGATAGACGATTGGAGAAAACGTTATAGAAAATGTCAACTAGGATTTATTATTTTATTCTTATCTTATTTACTGTTTATTTTTCCGAGAATCGTCATTTTGTGAACACAGTGCTCAACAATGAAATATGTAGATATGGGATCCTATTTAATTTAATTGTTTTTGTATTTAATTGTTATCTTTAATTAAAATTAATTTATATTAAAAGTTTTCATACATATTTTCAAGAGTCACGCTAAGCGAGAAATTCACTTTGAAATTAGGGAAACCGGTAATTTTGAAAAATATCAGAAATTAATAATTAAACAGATTATTCTTGGAGCTGAAGCGAAGCCCGATGAATATAATGTTGTTACATTAAATTGTCTTTTTAATTAAATATATCCTTTATTATCATGACTCAATAATCTTCATCTTCCATTTATATATAATACATAAAGTATGGGTGAGTTCTGAAATGCAGGGATACATTGCAGAGTAATTTTCTAGATACTTTTTACATTGTTTCAACAAAAAATTTGATACACTTATTGCGTGATTAATGTGAATCTAATACAATCGTAAGTTTTCGAACTCATGACATGAACTCATTGTATAACATGTGCAATTTGACATTTATGAACTCATGACAATGCATTTCTGCGGTAGTACTGCATTTCAGAACTCACCCTATTTCTTAAGATTAATTATTCGGGTTTGTTTTAAGATTTAACTAATATTTCATAGGATAAAATTTGCTTTATATTTTACTATACTTGTTTCTGCTTGGCATTATTTAATACATGTAAATTTTAGTTCAACTTTAGTAAGAGGAAAAATTTGAAGTAGTTAATTTTGGATGGTGTTGCTCTAGCTGCGTTACTGTGTTACTGGCTGCGTTAATTTTTTGAACAAATTTAAATAGCTCCTCATAACCACCAAATCAAAGGCGAATTTAGCTCGCAAGCTCATGAAAAATGAATTCTATTTTCTCGAATTTTATGATAAAAAAGAGAAAAGATTGTAGATCTCCGATCTTAAGGGTGGATGGAAGAGACATAGCGTCAGGTATTGAAAAACCTCAGACCCTGTCTGTGTGTTCGAGTTTTACTTTTTGCCTTTTTTTTTATTTCTACTGTATCAAATTTAATGTCTATTGCATCTCAGTTGGTTACAAAGTGAATAATGTGAATTTCCATACCTAAACAATATTTTAATATAAAAACGATAAAATTTGGAATTTATATTAAACAATTTTTATTTTCTATTGAACTTTTCAATATGTATTTATATTTTTAATCTACATATTTATCTGTTAAGTATAATTTTAAATGTTAAATAATGGACATATCAATTTTTCGTAAACAAACAGAACAAAAAGAAAAACTAATAAATTTTTTTCTGTTATCGACCATTTTACATTTTATTCGTTTATTTTTTAATAATTCTAGTCTTCCCCAGTACCTTCATCGTTAACTAAATTTAAAAGCAAATACTTTGAATACATGGACTTATAAATAAATAAATTAGTTTTACAAGTGTAAAAAAAAAAAATAATAATATGAATTAAAAAAAAAACTTTTTAAGTACCTCATAATTTTCTAAATATATTCAACAAATTGAATATTTGTCATGTTTCTGTACAAATTACGAGACAAATACGAGAATTAATAAATTAAAATGTAAATTGTTTGTTTCTTTTGTTATAATTTTCTTTTATTTTGTTTAGTTTTTTTAGATTTTTTTTTTTTCATTTCATTTTTCTTTTACTTTTTTTGTTCTTCCGTTTTTTTTATATATATATATATATGTATATATTTTGTTTTTGTTTTTGTAGCACTTCTTAATATCTAAAGTAAAAATTCTTGCAAATATGGACAATATAAAAATTAAATACTGTCAATATTATTAATTTAAATTTTTATATTTGCATTTTGTGCAATTATTGTTCATTAATTGAGAAAATAAATTTTAATATTTACAGTTGAAAATAATTGTTAGGCTGTATTTTATTTATATAATTTTTAAAAATGTTTGTTTTATCTAAATTTGTTTTTATTTTTAGCTAATCATTTGAATGTTTCGTGTGATGTATATGATATCATGAATGTTTATCAGTTAATTCTGCCCATCTAAGTTCAAAGAATTTACGCATACCATGTCCAGCTTTACCAACGGGTGAATCATCTTCATTAAACATTTCACAATTATCAAATATTTGACGAACATCAATACAAAAATCTTCACGTGATTTATAACTAAAAATTTAAATTAATTTTTTATAGATTATTATAATTTTGGAAATATATTATATATTTTAAATTACATCATTTCTTGCAGTCTTTTCTTTATTGTTGATAAATCCATGGGTTGTTTTATTATTTTTTTATAAGTGGGAAATTGTTTTGTATTTACTGGCAATAAGAAAGGCCATGAATCCTCATGTAGCTAAAACAAAAAAAGAAGTAATTAAAATACAAGTAAATTAAACATTATTACTAATTTAAGTATAACATAATTTTTTAAGGAAGATAATTGACACTTATAAGGCAAGTGAGTGTTGAACTGATTTTGTGTTGCTCTTAAAGGCGGGGTTTGCAAAAATAAAAACCAAATTTACCTCCATTTCTCCTAATAAAGTTTTACAAATAGCTAATTCTTTCATAAGTTTTTTCGTTGCATGTTTTTCACGTTTTTCCTGTTTTAATTTTTCTTTAGCTTCAATTGAGATATTTAAATGATGTTGTTGTTGTTGTTGTATTAATGGTGCTTGTGGTGATTGTTGTTGTGATTGCGGAGATTGTGTCTGTGGTATTATCATTTGTTGTTGTTGTTGCTGCTGCTGCTGCTGAGGTAATATCATATGATGATCACTTATATGTTGTTGATTTGTTTGATTTTGATGACAAATTCCAGTTGGTTGTAACTGAGAACTTGTATTTATTTCATCTAAATTTGTATCAATAATATCACTATTAGCTGGTGATGATGGACGTGTTATTGGTATTTGTAAACGTGCATCAACTGAATTTTGATGATCATCAAATGATGTTGATGCAACAGAATGTGCAGGGCTATATATATTGAAATATATATTTATGTAGGAATTGTATTAATAAAATTATGAGTTTTAATATTACCTCAATGGAAGACTTTCTTCATGTGATGAATTAAGGGATGTAGAAGAATTATGTGATTTAAAATCTTTACTATTCGGTTTTTTTGAACTACGTTTTTTCGGTGGAGGTGCTCTAGATATACAACCGTGACAATACCATTTACCACGTGGTACTTTAACTAATGGCGGAATATAACAATCATGATGATATGCTCGTGGGCATAATTCACAAAAAATCATTTTACCAACTGGTGGATTACGATGCCCACCACAAACAATACATTTTCTTTCATTAGTTGCTTTATTTACACATTCAAAGCAATACCTTAAAATAAAATGAAAATTATTAAATTTTTTTTGATTTATTTAATATAATAGAAAAAAACACTAATTACCAATCACCCTCGGGAATGTTATCCATTTTTGGTTTAAAACAATAAGTGTGATAGCCTTTATCACATCCATCACATAAAAGAAGTTTATCTTCATTTTCACCAGATGAACAAAATTGACAGTTCTAAAAAAATTATTTTGATTATTTTTTCTTTCAAACAATTTTTTGTATATTTCTTATGATATAAATAAACTTCAACTGGTTTTAAGAAAAAATGATATTTGCTTTTAATAATTTTGGGCAATCCACAATGCAGACAAGACCAAATCACAGATGTAAGTCACAGTTTTTGGTTGAATGTTAAATTTTTAGCCAGTTTTAAGAACCATTCACCCCGAAGCGTATTTTTTTCCGTTGCTGCGTAAATTTTTCGAGAAAGGCTGCTTCCACTTCGGTTTGAAATGTTCTTTATTTGGCTTTTTAGAGTCTCTTATTCTTTTAGGCTTTATTGACTAATCAGATCGATCGTGTTAAAATTTTAGTAAATGAGTAATCAATTACTGCTTTGAATAAATTAAAGTTGACATCAAAAATTTTTCAAAGTTATTGCCTACTTTAAAAGGTGTTGTATAAACTTCAATTAAAATCAATCTTTATTATAAAAGATTAAGAGATCATTTTTAAATGTTATTCATACAGAGGCCTCAAACTCTTCCAGACGTCAAAATGAGAATCTTAGAAACTTTTCAATGCAAAGAAAAGATATAAAACAAAACTACGGAGATTCCTGGAAGCCAAGATTTTGAAACCGGCCACAAAAGTTAAGATATAAGATAAACAAGATAATAAAAAACATTGTTCTCCTCAAAAATCAAAGATAATTTTTTAAAACTTTCCTGTATTTATAAGCAGAACTGAAAATGGGTTAATTTTTTGACAAAACTTTAAACCATCAAATTATACTCTTATACAAGGAGCTGAATGCCGCCAAGTACTTTAAATATCAATCATAACTACAGAACAAAAAGTAAATTAAATTTAAGTCTATAATAAAAACACAAAACAAATTTACTTACAGCTTTCATAATACTTTTATCCCATGCAACTGATGATTCTAATACATATAATGCCATTGCTAATTGTGCTGTTGTATGTGATCTAGAAACAGCATCACGCCATGTTATTAAACCTTTTGGCATATTTTCTTGTATATAAACATCTCTTTCACTACTACTACATGTACTACCTGGTGATGTTGGTCCCGAATTCATAATTAATTGATTATTATGTGTATTTAAATCATTCAATTGTATATTATTTGTTTGATTATTTATTTGATTTTGTGCAATAACAGCTAAATGTGCATCAGCTGTTAAATTACCTAATGGTGGTTTTAAATAACGTCTTTCAATAGCTGATTCTAAACTAATTATACGTTCACGTATAATTGGTACTAAACTAATATAATCATCATCTTTAATATTATTTTGTTGTTCTTGTTGTTGTTGTTGTTGTTTTTGTTCATTTATTAATGTATCATTATCAATACGTGTTGGTATTACCCAATTTTTAATTTGCATTGATGCACTTGCTATTTTATCTTCTAATACTTCAACTTGTTCAATTAATGATAATTCACAACGTCTGGCTACTTTTTGATTCCATGATGTCTTTTTATCTGGTTTAATAATAATATCATTATTTTCATTTATATTATTATAATCATTAGTTAAATTAATTAATTTAGTTAATTCTAATGAATCATTAATAGCTCTTAATAAATTTAATTTTAATTCTCTTTCACGTACACCATTTTGATTTAAATTATTAATTAATTCATTTAATGTATCTAATGAATTTAATTTCCACCATCCATGGGATAAATTTTTATTAACATAATTATTTTTTAATTTAATTGGAAAACCATAATTTTTAATATTTTCTTTCATTTGATGTTCTTCAGGTGTCATTGATAATGGTGTTGGTATATCACATGTTACATATGCACTTATATTACCTAATGACATATTAGCAAATGTTTGTAATGATATACCAGTTGCTTCATCTAATTTAATATTAAAACGACCTGATTTAATTTCAATTAAATCATCATAAATTTTATTATATTTAATATCATTTTTATTATGATCATTATTATCATTATTATCATTATTATTATATAATATATTATTAATAATATTATCATCTAAACCAGATAATGTTAATATTGATTCATTACGTATAATTAAATCAATTTTACCACCTTCAATTGGTACTGTAAAATATTGTATATTATTAGCTATATCCCAACGATTACCTTGTATATGATGTGGTTTTTCACATGTTATATTTGATAATTCAATTTGATAATCATTTAAATTAATATTATCATTTGATGTTAATTGAATTTCTTTATTAAGTATTGAAAACCATTTATCTATGACTAGTTGTGTAGGTAATATATTATTAGTATCTGTTGTTAATATATCATTATTATTTTTAATTTCTGTTTTAATAATATTATCACAGATATCAATATTCATTTTTTCATTATCATCATTTATAATTTTTTGGCTAGTATTTAATAATATATCATTACAATCATTATGACTAGGATTTTTATTTAATGATGGTGTTATTGTTGTTGGTGTTGTTATTGCAGATGAAGTTCCTGTTGTTGTTCCTATTTCTGTTAATATTGTAGTATTATTACAATAATCATCTTCTGGTTCTTTAAATATACCATCAATATTTTCAGTTTTAATAATATCATTATTAAAATTATTACTATTATCATTTAATTTTTTTTTATGATTTTTTTCTAATAAACAATTATAATCATAAATATCATTTTGTGCTGATTCTAAACCTTCAACAAATATACCACCACCTTTTGGTAAATTCCAATATCGTCTCCAATAACGATCTTGACCATAACAAGTTGCTCTTAAACGATTACTAGTTATATCTAATAATTCTTTATTTTGTTCAGATATATTTATTAATTTTTCTAATTTTTTTTGTACATCATCTGATGTCATACGATGATCTTCATCTTCTTCAACATTTGTTAATTCACTTTCAACATCACTTAAATCATCATCAAGGCCAACATCAGTTGATGTATCATCACGTAAATTTGTTTTTTTATGATTTAATAAATTATTTAAATCATTTGATACTGTTGTTGTTGTTGTTGTTGTTGATGATGATGATGTTACTATTGTTGTATTTGTTGTTGTTGTTGTTGTTGTTATTATTGTTGTTGCTAGTGCTGGTGTTGTTGTATTATTTATATTACCATTTGTTGTATAATTATTAAAATCATCAGTTTTCATTTTAATTGGTATATCATTTATTTTATTAGGTATTTCATCTATTTTATCATCAATTTCTTTATCATTTAATATTGATGATGTAGATATTGATGGCTCTGATGATAATGGTAATAATATTGGAGGATTTTGTGTTTCTTTAATTTCATCTATATCCATTTTACATGAAATTTCTTGTATATTATTATTTTCAATTTCTTGATTTGATGTTATAATTGCTACTGTTTCTGATGATGATGATGATGATGTTGTTGTTGTTGTTGTTATTGTTTTTGCTGCATTTAATGCTTCTTCAGCATCTTTACGTTGTTGTTCAATTTGTAATTGTATTGCTTCACGTTCAAGTTGTTGTACTTTTTCAAATGTTTCCATACGTATTTTACGCATATGTAATGATTTATATTTTCTAACTTTCATATCATTTAAATATTTATCACGTTTTAATTGTGCACATGTTTCTAAACTACCATCAATTTGTTTTAATACTGCTTTATTCATTAATAAATCATTACATAAATGTGCTAAAATTTCTGATTTTTTAGTTGGATTTAATGATAAAAATGGTTTATTTTTAATACATGCTGATAATTTCCATGTTTCATTACTATGTAATAATTCATAAAATTGTTGATTTTTACTAGTTGATATATTTAAACTATCAATATCAATTTGATGATGATCAGCTAAACGTTTTTCTTTTTCTCTATCTAATATAACACCATATGATTGCCTTATTTCACCAGTTGCTGTTGCATATAAATATATTCTTAAAATTTCTGATATATTTGAATTTGTAATATCAGCATTTTTTAATGATTGACCTAATAATGTTGTATGACGTCCAGGATTTGGTATACCAGGATCTTCAATTGCACATACTAATAAATGTGTCATAACTGATAAAAGTTCTTCTTCAGCTTCAATAGCATTTTCACCAAGTAAGGCATCATGTAAACTTTGTAAAGTTGGAAGTGATTCCATATCTAAAAAGATAAATAAAGATTCAAAAATTATTTTTTTACTAGAATATTTTATATTTAGATAGTATTCCGTATGACAGTTTTAAATAATTATTTCATAAGAAACATTTGTTAAAAATAAACTGTAATAATTTAAGCCCAAAACTTATCGTAAAAACGAAGTTATAGCACATAAAATTTAGTGCGAAGAAAAATTTCAAAATTGAAAAATATTTTTATACTGCGCGTAACTTTAAATGAGTGTTTCTCGAAATTCCTTTTTTCGAAACATTCGCCATGATTTCTCAAGTTCTACTAAACTGATTCACTTGAAAATTAGCGTATGTCTTTTTAATACATTTCTCTATCGTACAATTTTAATTCATAAAATGTGAATCACTTTCTGCTCTTTGGGTTTGGCATGTTTTTTAAGTTTCCAATTCCCATTGAAGGAAAACATTTTGATACTATCAAAATCATTAAAGTAGACCTTATTTTTACGTAAAGATTACGTAAATTTTATATTATTTTTTATACTTATCACAAATTTCGCTTTACAGATAATATTTCCCAGGATAAGCATACATCAAATTGAATTTAAAAATTTTAAACTTAAACAACTTACCAAAACCTAAAGTTTCACCAAAATTATGTAGAAATTCATAAACCATAAGTAAATTAGCTAATGCCTGGCCAGCTATACGGCAACCAGGAATTCTCTCTAATTCTGGCAATTCTTTCTGATTTGATATTTCAGAATCTTCTTGTGGTCTCCTAAATTAATTATAAATAATATTTTATTGTTTCTTTCTTCAAAATAATTTAAAAAAAAAAAATTATACCTTATCTGTGCTAATATTTCAGCATCTCGTTTTTTAGCTGCTGCACGTTTTTCTCTTAAAATTAATCTATCAAGTACCATTTGATGTTTTTTACGTTCACGTTCTTCGAATTTTCTACGATTTTCTAATTGACGAATTAATGTCATATGTTGTCGACGTCTTTCTCGTTCCTTTTTTATTTTATTATATGTGAAAAAGAAAAAGAAAATTAAAAAATTATTGAATTCATTGATAATTGAATAAAATTTTTGACAATCAATTAGAAAAAAAATTTGTATAGTTGTTTAGTAATTTTATTTTGCCTGAAGAAATTAATTTTGTATTTTAGAAATTTTAAAAAGTTTTTAGTATTTTAATATTATGATTTTTTATGTAAAAGAGCATGTCAGGCACAATGGCTTTGAACATGAAACAAAGAAACCCCAGACAGAAATCTGAAATCACTTGAGATTTAAGACTTTGTTGACTCAATCAGACAAAGCTCAAAGTAGAAGATAATCATCATATCTACTATTTAGTCATATTTCATGAAAAAAATGTCGCCATGACGACTACTTTTGAGTCCATTTTTTAAAAATAATAATTAACATTTTTCCCAGAGAAAGTAAGACTTAGCCTTGGAGCACAATGGAAGCGAATCCAAAGGATTTTTGTCTGTGGAATACTTATCGAATCCATACATTTGAGTGATAAATGTCAATCAATTCTAGACAAAATGTTGGGAAAAGTTGTTTGTCGCTTGAAGTTGTGAAAATATATGACTGAAAAGTGGTAGCTCTCTTACATTGATTAAATAGATTAACCTTTTCTACTGGAAAACTAAGGTCTTTAAAGAAATTTAATGGACGTTTTGAGTGCAATTTTTAATTATTATTAAATCGAGGATAAATAAATATCAATGTGAAAATGGTAAATTATAAACGAAAAACAAAAAAATAAACGTAGTTAACATGCATTATCCTATAATTTACGTAATAATCCCAAAATACATTTTAAAATCTTCAGGCTAAAATACAGCTTTTTTTCAACATGCAAACCAACAAATAAAAAATATATACATGAAAAAAATATAAAGACAAGATAATTGAATTCTAATTAAAGAACTACAAACAAATTATGCTAGATCTATAGCCAATTATTATGTACAATACTTGAAAAGGACCTAAAAACAAAAATAATAATAGTTATAATAATAATGCAACATAACAGCCAATTTGATTTAAATTTCAGAAAAAATTTTAATTTTTATTTTGTTAGTCAAGGATAATTTTGCCTTAATAAATTAGCACTGATAGATAAAATAATATAAATTTTAGTTAGTAAATATTAAATTTATTTATTTATTACAAGTTCTTTAATTTGTTTTTGTTTTTTATTATTAAGTTTCATAAAAAAAGAAAAATTTAAATAAATAATACAAAAAAAAAATATCATTTGATATTATTTAATTTTGTTTGTTTTTGTTTTGTTTTATTATATTTCATACCAGTTCAACTGTGTAGAGTAACTCCTTTTGTTTGTTGAGATCCTGCAGAAAGATCTGCGTATCAATTTAATAGAAAAAAATTGAATAAAAGAAAGAAAAAAAAAAATTTTTTTTTGAATATTTTACTTAATTTTTGAACAATTCCACTGAAAGAATTTTTGGATGGTTTAATTTTGTTTCTTTTTGCCTTAATATTATTTTCATATCAGTGTTTAACATTTTTAAAAAGATTCTTATATAAAAGTTTTTTATTATTTAAAATTTAAATATTAAAAATTGACTTAAATAAAAAATATATATTTGTATTTATTTTTTCTTTTGTAATTGATTTTTTTTTGAATATTTTGTTAAATTTTATAGGCCATTAAAAACACTAAAGGGAGAATTTCCAAAAAAAAACCATTTTTTATTGGGTAAAAAGAATACAGAACATAAAATTTTATACATGAAAAAAAGAAAAGCGCTTTTTCGCAATTTTCAACTTTTTAAAGTACGTGTTATACTTCTCCTAAAGCTACCCATTAGTTTTTTTATAAAGTGTTATTATTATTTTAAAGAATATTACTTGTATTTTACAATTTTTGGAACTGTATTTTTATTTTATTTATATGCAGCAGAAAAAATTCTATTAATGACTTAAAGTAAAATAAAAATTTTAAAAAAGTAACAAATGAAGTCCGAAATTCTCAAAATTGTTCAACGAAACTAGTTCCATAGAGCTCGTACTCAAGAAAATGTGATCACTCTAAGTGAAAATGTTAGTCGTGAGCTATTAATATCAACCAGACATGATTTACAAGAAATAAACATACCCCGATCCACTTTCCATCCATATAAGATTAAAATGATCTAACATAAGAATTGAAACCACAAGACCATTAATAAAAAATTAAAAACCATAAAAAAGAGACAACTAATTGTATAAATTCGAGTTTTACAAATGTTCATATAGTGAACGGACGAACAAAATTACATCTAATGTGCCTAAGTTTCATTTACTTATATCGATTGGATTTAAATCACTCTCCATGCTCAATTTTACTTTTACTTAACATAAAGCAGCACACAAAAACTTAAGCTACCCATCTAGCCTACATGATCAATAATTAATTGAAACACAAAATTTCTATTATAACATAATGAATTTTATGTTCCTTAATTTTGCTTATTTTCTAAATTTAATGTAAAAAACTTTACATTTTTTTTTTTATATAAAATTTTTTGAAATTTTACAAATCATTATTTAATAAATATAATTAATAATATTTTAAATATAAAAATTTAGTTAAAAACTTTGTTATAAGATATTTTTCTCTAGTTTAGATTATTATTAAAAAAAAGTAAAGTCCTAATAAATATAGATGTAAAAATAAAAAACCCTCAAAATAAAATAAATTGCACAAAAAGCTAAAAATTAAAACCGTACAAATATGAAATATAAATAAATAAAAATATTCAACTAATTTTACAAAACACACAAAACGAACTTTTTTGATTTTTTTACATAAATTCTACCCACGAAAATATATAAAATATTTATATATATAAAAAAAACCTAAAGTAATTCTTTTGTACCTGTTCTTTTGCTAGAAGAGCATCTTGTTTTTTCTTTTCTTTTTCCTGTAAACAAGTACATTTTATTTTCTTTTTTGTTCTGTTTTTATATTGAATTAAAAAAAATTTCTACCAAAAAATTCTTTCAAGTTTCATCGTTTAATTAATACAAAAAAAAAACTTTTTTTATAAACTAAATACAAACCTGTTGTTTTTTTATAATTTCTTCTTGTTTTAATCTTTCAATTTCTTCTTGTCGTTTACGACGTGCCTAAAATTATAAAAAAAAAGAAAAAAAATTACAAGTTTTGTTCAATTTATTCTATTTTTCATTATTTAAAATTTGTTAGAAGAATTAATGAATTCAAGGAGTTAAAATAATTTTAAATTGTTACCGGAAGAATCCGGTGAAATGTATCCGGAAGAATACCAAATATATATCTAAACGAGAGTTTGTAAGCATTAGATGCAAAAAAACAAGAAAAAAATCATCAACCATGATTCTTTGCTTTAAAAAATATGTGAACAAAGCGGATTAAAATAAATTCGAAATTTCGATTTCAGTATTGTCAAAATATTGTGTATTTTGCTAGCAAATATAGTTTTAACAAGATTTCGAGCTCATTTTGAATTTAAATATGCATCATTCTTCCTTTGTATGTTAACTCTCATATCAAAATACAGCAGTAGATCCAAAAACTAAGTTTGTGTTTGTATCGGCCTACTGTGATTCATAAAAAGTTGTTTTTGGTAACTCTTTTCGATGGAAGACATTTATTATAATGATAAAATAATCCATTTTGTATGATAATTATACAAATTCTTCAAATCAAAAATACAAACTTATTTATTTCGAAATATTCACATTACATCCCGCCTAAAAAGTCTTGGGACTAGCAATAAAACAAAATTTGATTTAGATTAAAAATATTTGTCGCAAAGAAGAATAATTCTAAAATAATGTTTCAAAATAGGTTAAAATATTTTCAATTTTCTCATTTTTTATTCAAAAAAAATCAATCCCACATACCTCAATTGCTTGTTGATTTTTTAATTCACGTTCTTTACGTTGTGATTCAATTTTTTCATTTCTTTCTTGTCTAGCTCTTTCTTTATTTCTAGCAATTTCTTCTTTAGCCATTTTTTTAGCATCTCTAAGCTGTTGCTGTTGTCTAGCTATTTCAATTCTTTGTTCAACATTTAAATTATGACGTGTAAACATTTTTAAATCTTCTAAACGTTTAGCAACATCAACATCTGTCATACGAATATATTCACCATCATTTGCGTAGGGTGGTGGTGCTGGTTGTAAAAATGAACCAACAATAACACGTGAAAGAAAACTAAAATTTTCACGTGATAATTTTGATGGATTTTTATCTAAATACTGGGAAAAAAAATTTTATTTTTGTTAAAAAATTTTCTTTTTATTTTAAAAATTCATTTTAAACTTACTGCTAAAATTTGTCCCATACTTTTCAATTTAGCTGAACTATTTGGAGCAAAATAATAAACTTCACCCCGTATTTGTCCAGCTTTTGTAAGACCTCGAATAATTGTTTCACGTCTCCAACCTAAATCTAATGGTGCTCTTAGATCACTTATATTAATTGCATGACTATCATCACTTTCTGATTCGGATAGACCACTTTCAGCTGCTATACTTTCAGAATCTGTTGATACTTCTAATTGTGAATTAGCTTCAGAAAGTACCTGCCTAATTTTATCCTGTGAAAATATGAAATTTTTGTTTTGTTTTTTTACAAATTTAATATTTTTCTAAAACTTTTTGCCAGTTACAGTTTTATAAAGAGAAATTCTAAAATGGAATAGAATCTTAAATTAATTTTAAAAACAAAAAAAAAATTAAAATTTCTGATCTTTTGATATATTTGATTTTTTCATGTATATAAAAAATTTTCAACTAACCAAATCAGCTCCCTGACTAAGTAATTGTTGCGTTGTTAATAATGGTTTCATTCCTCCAGCTCTACTTTGTGCTAAAAGTGATGCAACTGTATTCTTTTTTGGTTTTGATACACCACGACCTAAATTACGTGGTCTGCCTTCCTTATATGTTGATGAACGATCATTACCATTACCAGACCCTAAGGCAGCTGTTATTGAGCTTAAACTTTGTAAACTACTAGCACCAGCTGATGTTAAATAATCATTATTACATTTAATTTCAGGTTTTAATGATAAATTAAGTGGTATATCATTTTCTTCAGTTTGATTTTTTATACTTAAATTAACAGTTGCCATATCATTATCTTGTATATCCTTATGTGATTTATTTGATAAATTATATGCACCATTTGATGTTATTGTTGGTGGTAATTTAATAACTTCAACACGATCTGATGATATTGATGAATTAATTAAATTATTAGCTGTTGTTGATGTTGATGATGTTACAGCAGCGGCAGCAGCAGCAACTTGTCCCATAGCAGCTGCATATTCCATTTCAAGACGGGCACGTTTAGCTGGACTTAAGCCTGGAAATGCAAGTAAAGGATTTGGATCGAGAGATATAGTCTTTTTTCGACCACGATTTGTTGTACCAGGTATTTTAGGTCCAACTATAGATGAAGTATATTTGATGATTTCCGTATCTGGTGGTAGACGTACTCCAAGTAATGATGATGGATCACTACAATACAAACAAAATACAAAAACAGGGATAAAATTTATAGGTTTTAAAATTCTTTTCAATTTAATATTAGGAACACAACACGAGGCATTCATAATTATATTAGGGGGACAGAAAAATCCCTTCCATGCATGTCGTCGATATTCTTTTGTCATTTATCAATAATTTCATTTAAGAACATTTTCACGAACATTTTCAAAGACGTATGAGCATTTTCATTGATTTTTTATTCTTTCAAGTAGAAATTAAATTAACAAAAATTAATTTACATTTGCAATTACAATTTTATCTTTATTCTAATTCAACATTTGAATCGCAAGTTTTTGTCTAGGTTATTAATCATTGCTCACATTTTCCATAATTTGGGAGGTGGAAAACATTGGATAGTGGGCCTTGCGTAATAATAATTATTGCTCTGTATATAAAAAGAAGCGCTTGAACTGCACACTATTACTCTTAGATTAGTATAATTTGACCATATGACCATCAAATTTAACTTAACTTTCACATTTAATCACTATCAAATAATTCTCGAAAGAGAAAGTTTGAAAAATTACTCAAAGTTTTCCCTCCGTGTTGGCATGAGTTATCTAGTATTTTTATCAAAAGACTAGAAAAGGTAACTAATATTAAATTACTTTTCTTAAGAACAATAAACCAGAGATCTCGGATACAAAATTTGAAATTTTAAAAATACTAGACTAGCATTCTTGCTACTGTAAACGAACTAAAAGATGACAAATAGAAAACAGCAAAATATCTGCCTCATAGAAAGATTTGAAGTTTTCCCACTTCACACTATTTCATAATTGTGTGTGTCACAAAGTTCATAGGTTTAAAAAGGAAAAGGTTTCAAAAATTCCAATTTCTTTATTACATTTTCGTATTGAATAGCATTTCAAGAATGCTGTGTTAAACGATCACGAAAAATTGAAAAATGACAAAATAATAAAAATTTAAGGTTAAGAAAAGAAAAAACTTATTTTTTATATATCTAAATAAATTTGTTTCCCATTTTCAAATAAACAAATGAAAATATTATAACAAAACTACTGTTTTTCTTTTTTTAAAACTTATCAGACACAACTTTCATACTCATTTTTATCGAATAACAATATAAAATAGTTACCTTAATATCCCAGATGACATATAATCTTTAGCTTTTCCTGGATTTGCTGCTAATGCATTCATTGCAGCCTGCATACTTTGTGAAGAATTAATTCCCAAATTACCAAGTTGTGATAAAGAATTTAATGCATTTAAAGATGTAGTGGATGAATTTGTTTTATCTCTACTATCTTTTCCCAAACTTGAATTATTACCGGACAATACTGAATTATGATTATTAGTTGAAGTATAATGATGTGATGATGATGATGATGATATTGACGATGACGTTAATGATTTATTATTGTTATTATTATTATTATTATTATTATTATTGCTATTATTGCTAGTTAAATTCTGATGTGACTGGTAGTGTGACGATTTTTTAGACGATGTTAATGACGATGATGAAGATGCTGCCGCTGCGGATACAGCAGCAGCTTGCATTGCTAATAATTCCTTATGTAAAGTACTTGGATTATATGAAGATATTGAAACTGAAGAATTTGTCATTCCTGATTGCATTGGTGAATTTTTATAAGATGTAGAATTTGTCTAAAAAAAAAAAAATATAATGATAAAACAAATTTAATTTAAAAAAAAAAATATATTATACCTTATATAAGGATGATGAAGATGATGATGCTATTGAGCTGGGTGTTATGGTTGTACCAGACCCAGTTCCCATTAGATTCGTACTATTATTATTATTACCTAAATTATTATTTATATTTTGTTGTTTTCTTTCCTTTCTTGATTTTGTTGAATTTGTCTTATTTCCAACTGATGCATTACCTGCATGATTTGAATTGTTACTTCTAGAATATCTTCTAGCTGAATTATTAGCACCTGTTGAACTTGAATTTCCGCCTATTGTACCCATACCTAATGCTGATGGAAATGCTGACGCTAAATCTGGATGTGGAAATGGTGATAAACCGGACGCTTGTAAACGACTAAAATAATCTTGTGCTGCTAATTGTGCCATTGACCACCAGCCTAGAAAAAATTATTTTATAAAAATATTTTTTTTATTGTTTTTATAAAATTTTAAGATTATCAATTTTTGTCCTAAATTATAAATTTTCTGTCTCACGAGTCACTGGATTGTAAAACAACAAAAAATTGATTTTCGGCTGAATGCAATTTGGGCCTAAGGCTGTAAATTGGCCAGTGGGGTGTATGTTCAAAAGTTTAAATACTATAACTATCAAAATAATATCTTCGAGTCAATTTTTTCAATTTTAAATATTGGAATTTCTTTGTGAAAACAGGACAAAATTGCCTTACCAGATAGGTAAGACAAAAATAGATACGTGTAGGCAGGACGTTGGAAAAAAGAAAGATAAAGGCAATTTCTCCTCTATCAATTGCCTCTAGAAAAAAGAAATATTTGCCTCAGAGAAAATGTTGCAATTAGACGAAATCTTGTCTTGCAATTACAAATTCGTAAAGCATCGGTGTAAAATCTTTATACCCAATTACTTGTTTTTGTTGTAAAACGGATAATAAATTTATATGTTAACCAAATAATACTTACTGGCTGCCGGATGTAAACCAGCTAAACTAGCTGCTTGGGAAGCAGCAGCAGCCATTGTATTTTGATGATGATGTCCAGCTGCTGCAGCGGCTGCAGCTGCCATAGTATAACGATCATTATTTGATGCAGGATTTGGTAATAAACCAAGGCCAGCACCAAATTGTGAATTAAAAAGAGGATTTGAAGCAGCTGCCGCTGCTGCTGCAGCTGGATCTCTACCCCAATATGCTATATAAAGATTAATAATTATCAATGAAATTTAAAAAATTATAATTTTTATACCAAATAGGGATGCAGCATCTAAAAGTGATGATGGATCATTAAAATTATGTCCTTGATTTGATCCACTTTTATTACCTCCACCACTTGTTTTACTACTATCACCGGCTGAAGTTTCACCATTTTTATCCATTGCTTTTTTTTCGATTGTTGTACATTCAGTTCAACACTTTTTTTTCTAATTACAACTAACAATATTGATGAATATCATAGATGAATTTTTTTTGGTTAACTTCCATTCCAAAAATTTTATTATTATTTTGAATTATAATCTGAAATGAAAAAAAAAAACAAAATTTAATATGAAAAACATACGAGTCCTTTTTTTTTTTGTTAGTTGCTTTAAAATTTTTGCTTTTTAATGACATTTTTAATAGCATTTGGAATTATTGTGCCTGATATTTTGATAACAATTACAAAAAAGCCTTAGAAAAGTTTTAAAACTAGAGGACATATTGATAAAATCTTTTGCCGTATAAATGCAAAGATGGAAAATTAAGAAAAGGATTGAAAGACGACAAAGAAGCTTCTTTACACAATTTAATTTTTACTTATTTAGAACAAAACAATTTCATAAGAATACAAACAAGGATCTTTTGTTAGAACAATTTAATCTGAAATTATTTTATTTAATGTAAATCATACATCTATCAAAAAAAACAATAAAAAAAATCTAACCTAGTTTACGAAATAAATTTTATTAATCATCAAAGAATTAATTATTTTTAGAAATTAAAAACCACTTTTCTCTCACTTATTATTAGTTGAATATAATATTTTGTTAACACAAATATGTTTACTTTTTAAATAAATATAAAAACAACAAAAGAAATACACACACAAATCAAAAAACTCAAATATAAAATTATATCGATGTATTTCATGTAACGCACATATATAGTATAAAAATTGGCACAACACGTGGCCTTTGAATATCTGACAAGATGCAACAACAAAATTTGAAAGAAGAGAATTTCGAATACCATTTGAAATAATAAAAATAAACCAAAAAAAGAGTACTAATATTAATAAAATATAAGTTGAATTTTGTAATTTTAATATTAAAAAAGTTGTCATACAATTTAATTAAGTTCACAGAAATTTTGCTAAAATGCACAAACAATTTAAGAGAGAAATTTAAAAGAGCTCTTTGAGAAAAAGAAAACAAAAAAAAACTCTTCTAAATGCATCCAAAAAAATATAACTCTTATATTCTTATACATATATTAAAAAACAAAACCCAACACTAATACCATCTCCTATGCGTATTATTAATGTGTGTATCATCATGCCCTCTCTTTTTATTACACATAAAAAAAAAAATTCATTCAACTCGCACACTCAATGAAAGTGAATTGCTTGCTTGGTTTGATAACTGAATATTTTTATTTATTTATATTTTCATGATAGCTCAATTATTTTTATTTAAATTAGATAAAGGTTAAATCAGGTAAAAAAAAAAACTTTTTATATAGTATTTCTTTTTAATTTTTTAGGGTTTTAAAAATTTTAAATACCTTACCACAAGGTAACATAATGCAATTTTAAATTTTAATAAACACTTTTATTTTCAGGAAAAACAAATTTTGTTTTTATTGTAATTAAAAGAACTTGATACTAAAAGAACAAAACACAAACAAAATATTCTACCTAAAAAAAATATAAACTTTAGTTAGGTTAGGTTAGCTCACAGATTTTCCAAGTGATAACAACAACTAAATGTGTGATGATGTGAGGATTTACCATAATTAATTTATTTCATTGGAGTTTCTATTTTAAAAATGGTCATAAAAACAAAAACAAAATTTTCTGATGTTCAAAATTTATTTATATACACAAGGAAAAATTTTATATGGTGATAAGCACAATTTTTTCTTTTGCAATAATGATTACTGTCAGCCCTCATACGGTAGATGTCAAAGCAAATTATAGCAAAAGCAGAAAAAAACAAATCTATTTGACGTTTATGCTTTTACATTTGATCTAAAAGTTGGTATACCTGTTTGTGGTAGTGGTAAGCAAAAGTTTATTCAACTTAATTTGACAGCACTGACCAATTTTTTGTTATTTTTATATAATTTGCTTATTTTAGAGGTAATTGAACTGTAATCAATGTTGAAAGTTTCTTTTTTTTTTTTGTTTTTCTTTTGTTACTCTGTTAGTGAACATAACAATTTTAAATTGTTGGAAATAAATTATATATATATATATATATATTTTTGTTTTACATAATTTTAAAGTTTTATTAATTTGAAACATGGTATTAAGGAAATAATAATGAAGTAATATTTTTTATTTTTAAGTGAAATCATATTTTGATATTTTATATAGGTTTGGCAGAAAATATTTTTTTAGAAATTTTAAAGTTTATTTTTTGCGAAACAAAATTTTTGTTGTTGTTATCTAATAAAAAAAAAAAAAAACATAGAAAACTATTTTAACATTCAGCTGTAGCTGGCTCGAGTAGAATTACTATTTTCAAAAAGTTCCTTAAATGTTAGGCCCAGTAGAATATCACCTGATTCAAAAGCTTCCGTTAATATCAGATCGAGTAATATTATCTGTTTCAAATATTTACACAACTTCGAATCAATATAGCCGTCGTCTATGTAAGTTTTCTCTATTTCATTCTAATCATGTGTGATGTTTTTTAAATTTAGTATTCCGCCCTTTATTTTTTCGCTTTCATAGTACTCAGATTTCTACTTAAGTTTAAAGTTTAATTTGAATGTGATTATTACTGTTAGTCTAAGTAATAAAATGAAATTTTCAGCAATTTTTCAAACTTTACATATAGAGCAATCTTCAAATAAAAATAAAGAAGTGGAAAATTATCCTAGAGAAAAAATTTACTCCAAATAGCCAAAGTTAACGGATATAAAATTGAAGCCAACAAAGTTATATAGTTTTTGTTTTTTAAAGAGAATTATTAGAGTTGTTGTTGTTATGTGGAATTATTCCAATATCTCTTGCCAAAGTCCAAATGTTAATTAGACTAATGGCATTTTTTATATAAAAGGAGAAGTTTTGTTTTCTTTGATATGATCTTTCCATATTTACTCAGCAGATGAAAAAGGGTTCTCTGTTATCTCATAGCAGAAGTTTCGACAACTATATGGGTAGATTTATTGCCGTCTTCGACTTTTATGTTTCAATGAAATATCTATCCTACTGACACCAAAAAATTTTGGATCATACCCTTCTTCCTAGGTAATACAGGAGGGGTTTCAATTTAGCGCACCTCACTTAAAAATTTTCAGATTATGTGTTCTTCTACCTCATTACATAATTTGAAATTCTTCATCACTGTTTTCCGTATTTTATGCATTAATCCGTTTAATGAATCTTACAAATATTTTAAACGAAATTCTTGCTAATGATCTCACTCCATGCCATAAATAATTAGACATTCGAACTCTTGAAGCTTTATTTGAATACGTGATTTAGTATAGAACGCCAAACTTTGTCCCATTGTTAGACCTGTTGAAACTTATTTGGATAAGCTGTCGGCCTTTACAATATCTTCAATCTTAATAATTGCTTTTTTTTGTCCCAGAAAATACTGCAGGCTTGGATTTCATTCCAGGCAGTCTGTTCAACTTTTCCTTGGCTTCAAATGGAGCTGCTGTCTTGTGATAGCTGCATTAAACATTAGATGTAAAATTTGGTACTTCTTAAGTTTAAAGCACGTCCTACATGTCATAAATAATAAAATATGAGCCTTTATGTACCTTCTAATGATACACTGTACCACGAAAACCGGTAAAATTTTCTGCTTGGAAAATGATAGGCATGTAACTTAAAGTTATAAAACTTTCATATCCCCAATTTTTGGCCTGAGCAAAAACATTTTTTCGATTCTTCTGAGTCCAAACATAGGAAAGATACTTCTTACGCCCAGTTAACTTGTCACTTGTACTAGTATTTTAGAATAAACAGCATTGCTGCTTTTTTTTCATGCCCTTGTCATCTTAGATAGATGTGTAGTGAAAGTAAGTGTAAATTTTTTCAATGTGGGAAGGGGCGTAAATTGAAACACATCCGTTGCAATCAATCCAATCTTATCTGTTTCCCTGAGCTCTTCGGATATTGAATGGTAAAAACTGGGGAAATTTCAGCAAAATATTGAAGGTATGCAGGCAAATATATCTAATACTACGTATAAAGTGACAAAAAAATTATCTTTTTCTCCATAAATAAAAAAAAAGTGTTTATGCTGGGCCATAGTATTCTTCAATTAGTACAATTTTCATCTGTTAAAAATTTGCTTCTATTTGTTGATATAAAAGGGGTTTTACATCATATTCTCAGTTAGATTTTAACCATCAGATAATCAAATAATACTCGAAAGAGAAGATTCGAAAAGTTACTTAAAATTTCCCCGCATTACAATGAGTTATTTAGTCCTTTTTTACAAAAGCCTAGAAAAGAAAAGTGATTTTAAAATAGTTTTCTTGAGAACTATGATCAAGCATTCTGGCCACTGTAAACCACTGTAGAAATTTTATACTAGATTAAAGTACTAAATCAAGTTTGACTTGAGTTAAAAATTTTAATTATTTTTGCATACCGATTTTTTAAATTTTTAACTAATTTACTCAAATTAAAACCTTAAAATCTATTTCATAAAGTTTCAACAAAATTTTAGACAATTATGTTTTTCTTATTTTTTGCATTGATTAACGGTTTCATCAAACCGAAACAATAACAGCAATTGATACAATTTCAGTAACAAGACAAAATATTTAATTTCATATATTTCGTTATTTTAGTTACCATCAAATGAGAACAATTTTAACAATAATCATCGAAATTCTAAAATAAGTTTTAAAAAAAAAAAAGAAACAAATCATAAGAAAATCAAAATTCTGTGAATATCAAAATTACACTATCTCTAGGGATTCAATTGAAAATTAAAAATTTATATACAGTTGTATATAGCTGTAATAAAATGGTTGAGACCTAATCGATTTTTAGCTCATGGCTTTTGCTTTTTTCTTGTTTTATTGTGTAAATTTTCTCATTGGAATCTATTCCAAATGTCTACTATTAAATAAAATTCAAAGACAAAAAACTGACCGGTCCCCAATCGGGGTTCATATCATGCATACATACAACACACAAAATGGCTGACCATTTATTCCGTTTAGGCCTAAGAAGAAGAAAAAAAGAATGTTTTTTTTTTTCCTTTACTTCATTTTTAGTTTCTTTTTTTCTGCGCTATGGAGTTTGAATAATTTTTTCTAAATTACACATATTACACGTCATTTACTTGGGTGTCTAATTTTTGTTTCCACAGAAGTTTTTACAATTGCTTTAAGAGAGTGAAACAGTTTTATATTTTTCGTGTTTTTTTGTTGTGTATATGAAAAAGAGAGATTGATTACCGAGGGAGAATATGAAAATAAAATACACACATTTGGAATATATATATATATATAAAAGTCATTGCCAAGCGGAACAGTAAAAATTGATATTTTAAGATGCAGTAGCAATTATGCTTATGAAAGCTTTTTACAAGATTTTTATTGTTTTTGTTTGAAATTTTTCGAAATATTAATTTTAATTTAATACAAATATTTTATATTTATAAAATTACATCTCTCTAGTGAAACTAATTTTACATTAACTTCATATTTAATAATTATTTTAAAAAGAAGACAAAGTATTTATGACAACATTAAAATAAAATATTTTAATGATCTGTTAAATTATATTTTTAATGTATTTGTTTAACAAAAAAATATTAAATATTTTATTTGAAAAAATAAATACAATATTTATATGATATGTTAATAAGTATGTAATATGCCATGTTTATATATTATTTTAGTTAATTTACAGTTTTATGCTCATATTTTTCTTTATGGGCGTGGATTGAATATTTAAGTGTTTATTTTTAAAAACAAAATGACTCCTGTTTGGTTATATTTCATTTAAAATTTGAAAAGTTCTGTTATTTATTGATATATATAATTAAATAGATTTTTGTATACATGTCGTAAATATTGGTTAGCTATAATAATTTTGTTATTTGGCAAATATTTCTGAATAATTATTGGAATAAGGAAACAAATAAATATTAAAGTTGGGTATAAAAATTTTGTAACTGAAAGAGCAAAAAACAAAAATTTAGAATTGTTTTTTAAGACACAGAAAAAAATTGATGAATTCTTATTTAATTTCTGTACAAAATAGATTTCTGTCATTGTTTCTAGTAAACACTGAATATGCTGAATTGTACACTTAAAACCCAAATGCTTTAAGCTTGAGGAGGAAACATATATTCGATTCGGATGGAAGATTTTTTTTCGATTTTGCATATGCAACCGTAAAATGCGAATGTTTGCACAATGAATCCAAATCAATGACATTTAAAGCGGTTTATTTGAATAATTAAGAGACAAAATTATAAATAGTCGGTGGAATCGACATTTGGTTTAAAGAAAAAAAAATTACGCTCTATTAAAACCTAAAAAATTTTGCTTTATTAAAAAAAAAAACATTTTAAATAATGCGCCATCTGGTATCACTTTATCTAACAACAGAGTTGTCACCACACATTAAATAGAAAGTAGTTATTACTCGTCGTGCGTACGATGAAAACGAAAGGTACGGAATACGATTTAGATTTTGTGAGTTTCCATAGATTTAACCGTATTTTGCTTTTCTATCAAAAAATGGAATTGGAATTTGATCCATTATCTATATATGTTTAGCAAGTTATGTACAAAATAAAGATTTACTACAGTTGAGAACAATAAACGTGTATTAGTAAGATATCAAACGAGACCCAACAAAATTTGTGCTTACTGAAATTCTTTGAAAAGTTTCGAAAATTTTGAAAATCCGTTTTGCCTTTTATAAACCTCAATGTTAAAAGTGAAGGTTTTTGATAGCGTTGTTTCTGTTTGCCAAATGGCACACGCATACAAAACTAAGTTTAGTTATTTAACGATTTGTTTCTACGCTTATTTCTGTTGTTCAAACAATTTGATTATGATTTACAAAAATATGCAAAAAGCTTCATTTACTGAGCAAATTTTTATTATTTTTCCATTCGTATTTAAAATAAATAAAATTTATATTTTAATTATAAGTCAAATTTCGACCAAAAGTAAATTCTAGTATACTAGGTTTGAGATAAAAAAAAAGGATGAATTTTTATTCATTCGTCAATATATACTTTGCTCGCTTTCAGAGTCATCCTCCTCATATATAATACACAAGTGCCAAGACTTTCCAATCCTCGAAGGACTTCTGATATGCGTTTGGCTTTGAGCTCTTCCAGCGATGCGGTTCTTATTACCTCAAGCGTGGAAAAACGCCGTCCTTTTGTTTTGGGAACAGGAAAAACCCACAGAGTGCCAAATCCGATGAATACGGTGGCTAGGCCACAATTACGGTTTCATGCGCCGGTTCTTTAGTTCAAAATTTAGTAATTTGGGCAAAAACTTCACTGCCACACGTATCATGTCCAAAATATCCGAAAAAAATGAATGTTGGATTTCCCTGCATAATAAGTACCCCCAAAAGAATTAACTTTATTCGATCTGGCTGTATACTTATAAAATATATAAACACCAAAGAGACAAAAACAAAAAATCTAGACGAAATAAAGAAATTGGAATTCTTTCTGGTTTGTAACGATTTTTGGTTTCAAGAATGTAGATTTTTTGAGAGGTAAATGAAAAACTCACTTATATGTCCTTTGAAGGTCTTGGGATAATATCAAAAATCACATAGCATTTATACGTCTAAAAACTGCTACTGCGATAAAAGTAAGATCTACAGCCCTGCGCTGACACAAATTGTCTTAAAATTGAATTTAAATTGAAAGATTTTTTCACCGATTGCTCGCCGATGGCTCAAAAATGTAAAACAAGTGTTTTTTAGAGTCAGTTTTAATTTTTTTTCCTTATATTTTAAAGAGAAAGGGTAAAAGGAATCATTTATAAGTTAAATTGGGTTTATCATATCCTTCGCTTTTTAAAATCCTTATTACAACTGTTTTTATACATCAATAAAAACTGTGCAGAAGAATAAACTTAAAGGCTATACGTGAAGGAACGGTCCCAGCGGGAAATTACTCATGAAATTGCGTATAAGTGAATTTTGTAATCGAAGTGATAATCTACAGGTTTGTATGTGCCAAAAACCAAGAACACTAAAACTAAAGGAAATATAAAATGCGAAGCATATATGTATATATCATACTTGACATATACACGTATGGAATTAACAAACTTTTCAGCAATGTTATACAGTTTAATTTGCGTTTTTGTCAGTCAGTCGGTGAATTAGTTCGAAAGAAGTGTGAAGCCAAAATCAATAAATTATAAAAGTTTAGTGCAGTAAAACAAGTAAAATTAATGATATTATTTTTGGTAAGCATAATATCAACCTATAATATTTAAAAAATTATTAACAAGATTTTATAAAACTTTACAGATTCGATAAAATCAAATTAAACAAATTTTGTAGAAAATAAAAAATAAATTTTGTTAAAACTTGTTTTAATTAATAATAAATCCCTTCCATATAAAATTCAATAAAAAAATTAAAATTTTCCACCACAAATAAGATTACAATTAAATTTCATAAAGTAATCGAAACAGAAAAGCTTTTTGTCTTCGGTTACCACTTTTTTTCCGAAGGTAATCTAAAAACGCACCCGTTACTTTGCAATGACTTCAGCGTGTTAAAATCCATCGATACTGATAATTTATAGATTAACAATGCCCAGGTTACTTTCCTATTTACAAATGTAATGCAAAGAGAGAATTTTTCCCGCTGGGGTATTTCAAGTGTCTTTAAGAAAAACGAAAGAAACTAAAACAGACCGCCAAAAAAAAATATTAATTTTGTTTAAAAAGTAATAAAAAATGACGGCCGTTTTTAAATTAATCACCGCTAAGTCGGGCACTAAAATTGATACATTTAGTTTTTACATAAATATATGTATATGGCACATTATCCAGAAATAACCCGGTATATTATGTTCAATGGTGAAATTTTTTTCTCACTTGAACAATGTCTGCTATGAACTTCACAAAAAAAACATACAGTTTATTATAAAATTAATTTATTTAGTTTCTATAATATTTTTGAGATTTCTATTTTGTTTTTTTTTCCCTTATTTGAAAATAGACAAATATCTTCGATAGCAACAGCGCTACAAGTGTACTTATTCCTGTTCCTGTCATTAAAGCAGTGTCTAGATTGCTAAAAAAGTTGTGTTTCTAATGCCTAGGACTCACTAGCGCTTAGCGGCACAAATCGGTGCCAGCTCGGCTGTAAGCCGACACTCTGTGGGCAGCCCTAGGCATAAGAAAAACTTATCTTGCTTGCTATCTCCAAAAGTTACATGACTTTTAATGCTACCGGTATATCATTCTGCATGATCCTAGCCTCTTTAATCATCAAATATTTTCATCCAATATTGGATTGAACGAAATGATATTAAAGCTATGCTAAAATTGGATGGAAATTTTTAGTAGAAATTTGACAGATGCGAAAAGAATAATATTCAATCGTTAAAGGTTCCTTTTAGCAATATTTATGCACATATTGTACCCCATAAGCAGTTTCTTTCCATGCCAGTTTCTTTTAAGTTCACAGTAAGAATAAAGACACTTTTGAAACGAATTTTCTTATCGCAGATCTTTACATGGGTGCTAGGCCAAATATTCTAAATGATATTCAAGAAATGCTAACACCAAAATCCTAAACTAAATTCTAACACAAAATTTTAACAAAAAAATGTAACTATTTCTTATTATTGTTCTTTTTTAAGTCAATTGTCCTTTTTAGGGTTAATTATTCTCTTATGTTGTTCATTGTTGCTTATTATTTTTAATTGTTGTTTTTTTTGTTAATAATAGTTTTTTTTTCAATTGATTATTTGTTGTTTTTGTTATTTATTATTGTTTATAGTTGTTCCTATAGATTAGGACTTAAGAAACCTGGTTCCCACCGAGTGTCTCTAGACATCTCATTTACTTTAACTAATATGTAACGGTATTTCTATTCACTTTTTAAGTAACTAAAAGTTTCAGTTCTTTTTCTTTGTGTTATCAAATAAAATTTCATCATATTCTTCAATTCACGTAACACCAATATTCATAAAGATTTACATGTGGAAATAGTTGACGGTGTTATTAAAAAGTAGGCAAAAAAAAAAAAACAAAAGAAACAGCGGTTGCAAATAATATGGAGGCTCGTCAGCTCTTAGATAACAGTAAAAAAATATTATCAAATTAACAAAGAAAGAACATGAAAGTTGTGATAATTTTCACCAAGAAGAGTAAAAAAAACTTATCCATTAAATAAAAATATTTTGAAATTTTTCTTATAAATAAACCGTTATACTTAAAATTAACCAAATAAATTAAAAACTTAAAATTCAATTTTAAAATTTAAAAAAAAACTTAAAAATAAATATATTCTCAAAACTGCTTTTAAATTTTATATGGATAAAATATATTTAAAAAAAAATCAAGGAAAGAAAACATAAAAACGAAAAATCCTCATTAAAAAAAATTATTTAGATCTCACAAAAGAAATATTTTGAACAAGAAAAACAAAAAGTATAAAAGAAATTTAACTGTTAGTTTATACTTAAGTAGTATTAATTAAAATTTATTGATTACACGATTTGCTTATACTACAATTTTAAGTTTTCATTGTAATAATACCAATAATTCCCCTACCTGGCAGTGCTGCTTATTATATTTGCCTTTAATGTGCTCGACCAAAGAGACATTTGTAGGGTAACAGCAGAAGAAAAAAAAGCAAATAAAAGCAAAAACAAAAAATCTAAAGAGAATTTTATGTATTCCAGCTAATTGTAAGCCCTATACGATGTTTTATCAAGTTTTCTTGTGTAAAATTTCATTTCCGTTTGATTTGCTTTTATTATATATATATATATATATATATATATTTTTTTTAATCCTGAAAAATTCACAAATTTAAAACTATTAATTAAGAAATTGATTTATACACTTTAATTATTGATTTTTAATGTAGAACTTTTTCTTTTTAATTATATATATATATATATATATATCATTTTGTATAATCAAAACTTTTAATTATCACATAAAAAACACAACACTTTCAACCTTTAGCTATATTTATTATACAAAAAAATAAACACTAGGATCGAATATATAAAAACAAAAGAAAATTTGGATGAAATATTTAATTAATTTTTTAAATACACATTTCACATTTATTTATTATTATAATTATATTATTTAAGAATTAATATTATTTTCCCTTTCTTTATTTATATTACAACAAATGTTGGCACTTACTTTATAATATATAAATATATATATATATACATATATATATTATATATATATATATATATGTATGTATTTATAAATTTATCACTTTACCTTTGTATTAACTTATTTAATTAATAATTCCAATAGATTAAATAAATGTAATAATGATTTTAAATATCATCATTCCAAGATGGCGGAGGTAAGTTTTGCACAAAAAATTTTTTGTATTGAAGAATTTTTATTCCCACGAAAGTATAGTAAGTACTCTGCAGACCAAATAAAGCGAACTAAAGCAGCAGATATCCACGGCGAACTAAAAGATTCAGGGCCGTATGGTTACTCAAACACAAAACGGAACAGATGTATATATATATATATATATATATATATTAATGATGAGAAGGGTATCGAATCAAATAGTATAGCGACAGCAATTCAAGTTTAGGACAAATACACAAGTGGAAATTGAGAAAATTTTACTTTTTTGTTGTGGCTCGTGCTCTTTTGGGCATCCGTGTGCTTGCTTTTTTTTTTTTTTTTTGCTTTTATTTTAATGCTTATACCTTTATCTTTATATATATAGATAGAATATTTGATGGGTTTTTCATTTTTTTCGATATACTTTCAACAAATTTTATTGTATAGTTTTCGCCTCTGTCCATGTCTCTTTTATTCATATTTGGCTATCGCGGTATTCATATTATTTTTATAAAATTGATGAGTGATGCACATATTACATACATACACATAAAAACAAAAAAAAAAATAGGCAAATGCCGCTTACAAGTTAACTTTTATTATTACAGTGTGTATAATATTTTCTATCGTTTGCTGCTGCTATGAGGAATTATAGAATACTTTAAATTGAATCTGTCGCAAAACGTAACTTTTTTAGTTTGACTTTTAGTGTAATTTTTATTAAAGTGAAATATTTTCTTCTCTTATTTTGTTGATATACATATATATAAAATAGTATATATTTTTGTTACAAAGCTAAACTAAAATTTATACTTGTGTACTTGAGAAAAGTACTTGAAGGGAAAATTTTAATCGTTTTCAAAAAAAAAAATTACTATTAATTTTTTTCTTGTGTATTTTCAAATGAATCTTTTTCGTATGTGTTTTTATCTGAACTAAAAAAGGTGAAATATTTTAAACAAGTTTAACTGTAATGTGTAGCATGTAGAGTGTTTTTTAATGTAGTGTATACCCTTTATGTTTTGTATTATTAAAATATAGCTTGTTATTTTCTGTTTCATTTTTCTTTTTCCTTTTTTTTTTTTAATTTCTTTTATTTTGTCTTTGTTTAATTTTTTTTAAAGTCTAGAATTTGATATGTTTTAAGTCGTAAGACCTGTTTAAGTTTGTTCGATATTGTAGAGAAAAACAAAACTCACTGCAGCTGTTAATGTTCACTACTTTACCACTTTAGAGAACATGCCCTGTTTTTTATTATTATTATTATTATTATTATTATTATTAAATCAATTAAAGTGTTTAACTTGTAAAAGTAATTAAAAGTCATGTTACTTTTCTGTAAAAATATTTTAAATTCTTTTATTAAATATTGTGGATATATATTTTTTTTAAATATAAAATTTTGAAGACTGAGTTTATTTTTTTGCTAATTCTTATTAGCAAATAAATATATGCTTTCACTTTCTAAACGGATTAATGAATTTTTTTCAATACTTTTTGCGCTAATGATTTGTTTATGAAAACTTTAAAATAGACAAATGAAAATTTTTGCTTAAAGAGTCATGTTTTGTTTTTGAAGGAAGGAGTGGACACCACCCCAAAAATTACCCGTAAAAATCAAAATTTTCCTCCATTTCATTTTTGAGCATTATCATTTATTATTATTATATTCTTGAGAATGCAGAATCCCCATGAAAACAAAATTTATTGAAATCTATTAGTTTTCATTTCAAAGTTTTCTTATTTGTAACATTTCTAATCCGTATCGTAGGGGTTGGATCCCTTCCATTTGGTTAGCAATATTTTAGTAGTAATTAAAGAAAAAAAGCTAAGATACCTTAAGAAGTTAACAAAAATAAACCATATCCCACTATCGCTAAAATCTATTTACGCCACTGTTTCTAACACAATAAATAAAGCGAAAATTCATCAAAAGTTGGTTTTTAGTAATGTCATCAACTGAAAAATCTTTTAGTTATTAATTCTTGATGTTGTATGGAAGATATAATAACTTGCCACAAAAAATAATTCTATCGCGTCATCCACAATATCTTATTTGAACTTCTAATGTTTGAATTTCGCACCCGGATGGTAAAGACGATGTTGTTTTACCATTTTCAGCATTATACCTCATAAAGTTCACCATTGCTGATTTGTTTATTTTATTTGTTATTAAGATCCCACCCTATTATAATCCATATAAAAACTTTTAGCTTTTTTATCTGAAGAAAACAATAAGTTGTATAAGAGAATCGATTCATAATTGTCTATTAAATTTCTGGATCGATCACTTGAATTCTACGTGAAATCTGTTAATCCCTTCCTTATCGTCTTTTCCCTTTCAATCCTATGTTTTATATTATTTGGAATTTGTTCCTCTTGTGATCTAAATTGAAAACTGAAATTCCGGGTTACTTGATATAAACCGGTGGGCACAGTGAAAGCGAACACAAGTGACTTCAGAAACTTAAGCGACTTCAAGCGTGTAGCGAAATTTTTCATTTGTTTGAGATTGATCGACACTTGCCAAAACCGAAGCGTGCCAAAATCATCCAAAATTCAAAATGATGCACTCAAAATTCTTTTAGGATATTTAGGAAGTCTACGAGGAATACGATTTGGGCATTAATAGATAGTTAAGATGGTAATAATAGTATCGAATAGTAACATAGTAGAATAGTAAGGGGACTATTTAATTTAAACTTGTTTAAAAATTTACTCACAAATTGTCATTAATAGTTCCCTTAAAGCTTACTTAAGATTTTTTTTACTGGGCACCAGAAATGTTTCCATTACTTAAAATTTTTTATGGATTATTATCGGAGTCAACTTTGAATATGACATTTTGTTAGAACTTAATCCTTTTAAAATTTTTTGGAAAAAAGAAGACAATGTTGGCTCTGCTCGTTTGATAAGGAGTTTAATAAATAATATCAGAGGAGAAAGGCAAGTTGTTGTTGTTAATAGAAAAAAAAAGAAATAAAAGAACTAACAATAAAAATAAATAAAAAGTTATATTTTATATTCTATTTGCTGACTTGCGGCTCCCTATGTGATTTTTGCAGCTGCTATTAAAAAAAACTCCTTTCGAAAATAAGTCTACCATTTCCGGTATTAGGAAATAATAATAAATTACGCAAATTTTCATTTTTTCATTATCAGCCTTTTGTATATGTTTTCAGTTTTAATACCCGAACATATCAGTAAGAAGTTTGGCCTTTCAAATATTTTCATTGGTTTTAGTATCCCGAAGGATAAGTGTCATTGAAACATTTACATCAATATAGTTAAAAGCTTTTTTATCATAGCTTAAAATGTTGTTATTTTTTCATATCTTCTGACAATGAAAATAAATTTAAAATTTAAAAAAATAAACAAAAGTCAAAATATTTATACTCAATTTTCAATTTTGTATTTTATAACAACAAAAAAATCAATAATACTGTTAAGAATTTTGTTGTTGTTTTACATAATTCCTTCATCTCTTTGTTTTTTTGCTTTAAAGTATTAGAATTGGGGCAAAAATTAATATCACAAGAAAAAGATTTGACCCCGATTTAATAGTTCTATAAATAATTTATTAATTAAATGCTAGTAAAAATAATTTAACAAAAAAACTTAAAGAACTAATATAATATTTATGTAATGTGAATTTTGTTTTAAATTAAAAATCTATAACAATGGATGATTTTTACCTGTTAAAAAAAAAAAAAAAGAACTAAATTTATGAGAAAACACTACTGTCATCGTAGCGCATGTCGAAGGACACTTATAAGAAAGGGATATTATACTATATATATAGATATATACCTATATTTAAAAGTCCGTTCCGTAAATTCGGAACGTGCCTATGGTAGCAGCAGATGTTTTTCCTTCATTTTATTATACACAAATACTTGCTAACCCCTTGTCAGATCTTTTAACTTTCAAATCCATATTCTTTTGCATTATTTTATCTAAAAAATTTTGTAATACACATCAAAAGGACTTTTTCAGCTGCAGAAAATAAGGGCGACGAATCCAACTTGATTAAGAGATGATATATCAAAGAGATTCCATTTGATCACCTTATAAAAAAGAGAAATAGGAGAAATCTTAAAGAAATAATAAAAAAAAAAAAAAACAAAAACCTCTAAAGTAATCTCACCTAAAAGTATAAAATTTTATATGTAGGAAAAGTTCAAGTGAAGCAGATGAGTTATTATATGGTTTGGTTTATCCTTCCTTTTTTATGTCATTTTTATAGGCATTTGTGTTTAGGTATGTGTTTTTAAAAAGGTTGTTTGTGTATACTTTTCATCCATATATTTAAAAAAAATGAAAAAAAAAGGAGTTAACACAAATACTATTGTAATAACAAAAGAATTTGTGGACAAGAAATTTACTTAATATAAACTGAAAATTCAAGAAACTTCAGATAAGTTTTTTTTGTCATTATAATTTGAAAAATAATAAAATTATAACATTTTAAAGTTTATAATCCTCATCTAATATAACATTTACTGTTATAAAAATAAAATTATCTTATCTATTGAAAATATTTGTCATATTTTAATATAAAGTTATGTATTTCAATTTCATGTCTGGATCGATAACGATAGTTGAGTTTGTTTCTATCGAAAGCAAAAAAGAATTCATATTTTAGCCCTTGAATATATATATTTTTGGGTTGAAATTTAGAGACACCATGAGGGACAAATCACGAACCATGGATCAACGGTCAACACTTTATAACCCTAGTTAGAATACCAAAAGTTTGATATGAGAAACTGCTACTACTAAAACCTGTGCAAGATAAGTAACATTAAATACCTTAACAGTACCATATTTCACGTCTAAAATCTTATAAAGCTACGGGAGCTACCCAGTGTATTCCCGCAGAGTGTAACCTAAATATGGGTTTCTGATTAGTTACTTATTTCCAAATACTCATATATCTTCCCAATCTATTATAAGAGAGGTTCACAGAGTTTTTAAACGTCACAAGTGATCTAAGGGCATTTTATCAGCTTCAAGGCCTTTAGAACAATAAGGGCATCATTATAATAAACATCTATATACCTTATTTGTTTTTCTCAGAAGTGTGTAATCCTTTTAACGAAGCGTTATAACAGCAAAAGTTCAGCATTCGTTTTAGTTACTCAGAAGTAATCAATTTTTCAATATTTTTGTTTTGGTCTTTAAATAATTATTTAATTCCAACTATTTAACCGGTGAAGAAAAATGGTGTATCCGAAGTTTATAAGAAGAAGATTATTCAAACCGTAAAATATCACAAAAGAAAAAAATAAGTTTAAATGTAGTTAATAATTATGTGAAAAATCCAGAAAAAAATTAAAAGGATGAACTTCGCCAACAGTTGATGATAGAAAGAAGCAAGCTCCGTTTAGAAAATCTTTAAATTGCTCTCTATCGGTGATACAAACTGAATCAAGTTTGGTTAAGGCTAGCAGAATAGGTCACTTGTGACATTTGAAAATTCTTTGAACCTATTCATTTGTCTATGAAGGCTTGAAATTTACTCTAAAGTTAAAAAAGCTATACTTGTTGTATAAAAAAAATTTTTATTCGGTTGAAAGCTGAAAAACCGCTTAAATATTTTCTACGAATTTAGGGACTCGGTCACCACAAGAAAAAGTAAATTTGAGGGACAATGCTATGGAAATCCTGCCCTATTGATTGGAAGTGGATGAATAAAACCAAATAATAATAACTTTACTAACGGAATTTTAACAATTTTAATATAAATATACATCTCTGATGTTATTGAAAATAATAATTTAATTTAAACCCAGAACCCACGTTTTTCTACTCTGTGTCTAGATTTACTGACATCACTATTCCATTATAAACTGAGTCTTCTGCGTACTTTACTACTTTTTTCAACATGAAATTTATCAGATTTTCTTTTTATATATTGTACATGTCACTATTTTTCAATATAAATAGTTGGGTAACTGTTTTTTTCCAATCCATCCTCTTTTGATTTCCCTTTCTATAGTTAAATATCCGATTTTATTAAGCATTTTGTTTTATATTTTCATTAAGCCTTTCATTAAGTACATCTTAAAGTCCTTTTTTTAATATTTTCTACAAGAGTACCAAATGAGATTTTGATACTTTAAATACTGTAAAGCAGTGTCTCACATGAGGCTTTGAAAATAATTTAAAAAATTATTAGTTTATAGAAGATAACTAAGAAACCAATAGTCCAAGACGGAATTTTAAAATTCCAAAAAACTTCGTGATGCACTTAAAGTAATTGCCTTTGAAATTTACCAATCGATTTTTATCTATCTCAAGTGTCAAATGACTTAATGTGTGTGTAGCATTGATGCAATAAAAAGTTTATGTAATCTACCATAATTCTTTTTTATAAATAATGCGAAAAATGGAAGAATTTAAAAAAAAAAGGTGTTATGATGTTAACACAATAAAACAAAATTTTATAATGCAAATCAGAAATTTTTATATTTTCGGGCTTTTTATGCTATTTAAACAGTTAACCACATCAAATCTATCTCTTAAATCAAATTCAGAGCATTTGAAGTAAAAAAAAGAACGGGGAGAAAAAAATTGTTTAATGCATTTAGCAAATAAAAGTTCCAAAAAGACGTTTTTTTTTACCATTTTTCAAATACAAGCAATACTTTAGAAGGGCATTATGCACTGTTTTTATTATCTCAAGTTAACTGTAATATGTAGAGTGTGGTATCGCCTTTCACATTTTTTTCTTACTCATAAATTGCCTTCTATGATAACAAAATTTGCAAATATTTTTCAAAAGGCTGTTAAATAATACTATTCAAACTTATTTATATGAAATATAACAAAAGAAATAACTTTGAACTCAATAGAATTAATACATACATATATTAAGAATGTTGTATAAAGCTTATCCGTTATTCTATATAGTTTTAAAATAAAAAAGCTCTAAAAACACAACAACAACAAAAATAAAATAAAATGATAATAGGTAATTGATATCACATCATAACTGTATTTTTTATTTTCCAGTTAAGTTAAACAAAGAAGTACAAAAACCTGTTTGAAATATAGATAGCTATATATAGTCTTATGCTTTTATTATTGTGGTTTTTAGATCCCAAATTTTTTTTATTTTATTTTGTATATATAGTCTGGACTTAGCTGAACAAAAAACTCCAATTGGAACTAAATATTTCTTTTTTCTTTTTTTGAAAAGGGTAAGAAAAAAAATGCAAAGATTTTTAAAGTTTTTAACTAACACGTTGAAAATATAACGCAATATAAACGCTTAGCAGTCTAGTTGCTAAATCACAAAACGTACAGAGAAGGCTATGTGCATTAAAAATTAAAAGGTATGTAACCTTGTGGATACTTAATCTGAAGATATACGCACACGACGAGTGATAAAAAGAAGAAGCTTATCTAAATTCAGATAAATTAGTCTGAAGCTTACAGTTTAAGAAATAGATTGAATATACATTTGGAAAATAATGAGAAATATTGAAAACTTTTTTCCAAAATGATAGTGATTTGGCAGTTTGTACCCACCATCCATATAATATGTTCAATATTTGCGTGATACCAGAATACTTTTTGATAAGGCAACGCTTGACACAAAGACACAAACATTACTGCTGTGAGCAAAAGGGGCACCTCAACAATTGGCCATTCAACGGACAACATTGAAACGATTTTTGCACAAAGATATTAGTATAACATCATTATATTGATGCAACAATTTTAGCTAAATCAACATCGAGAGCATTTTCGCTTCGCTGATTATTGAGAAGCCAATACCTCCACAACGATGTATTTTCTACCCGATGGAATCATTATACAATTTTTCTAGGAAAATAACCTAGGTGTCCCGTTAATGAAGATCTAATTTATTAGATTGAGTTATCAGTCGTGGTGATGTGCATTGGCAAACCAGGAGCTACGATTCAACACCATTGGAATATTGTTTGTTGGAAAGCAATCAAGGATCAGTATTATCGAAAAGAGCTTTGAAGAACAGTATCTGTCTAGAAATTGACAAGATTTTGCCGCATACAATCGAAAATGTACTTAAAAATTGAACTGATTAAATGGACTACTGTTACTCCCGTCATACAAGCCATTTGAACGAAGTAGTATTCCATAAATAACGGCAGGAATGATATTTTCGAATAAATAATTGTTATCAAAAAATATCCACTTAACACTAAATCCATTCCCATTTGCGTAAATTTCCTAAATGGGTAATTTTATCTTACACAAAGTTTTACAGCAAAAATTGCCGAAGAGTTTTCGAAATGACATCACGTTTGCCAAACTTGTTTTATTTTTCTTTTGCTACTGCCATTCATCTTAATTCTTATTGTTTTGATCACTTGAGAAATTTTGGAATTGTTTTTTTTTTATTTTTCTTGCTACACAAAGATACCAAGATAAATTTTGACTACTATAAATTATTTAACAGTTTTTAATCAATAAACCCAATTCATCCTACATATTATCTCCTTTATTACAATATATAAAATTAAAAGCAAGAGATAAGCATATGTTCTATATATAAATAAAATAAAACTTACTTTTCAACTAGAAATTTAATCCGACAGCATATTCCTAGAGCTTAATCAATTTTAATTGATTCAATTTGAAGAAATAGCTTTTTAAAGAAACTTTTTTCTTTGCTGTTGAAATTTTAAACAAAACTTTTATAATCAAAATCGATTACTTAAAGTATATTTAAATTAAATAACTTTTTAGAAATTTTATTACTGTAATAAATATTTAAAAAACTGCAATACACCAAAAACAAAAAAATATATATTCAAATTAAAAATGTTTATGTAATATAATTGAAATGAGTAATAAATCGACAAAAACAATTATTAATTATTTCAATTGACACTTACAAGTACTCTTATTACAAATTATTTATATTTACACACATAGACGTTTATAGAATACATGTAAAATTGTGTAAAAATTAAAATAAATCATTTTTATTTTGTAATATTCGCAAGTTTAATCATGGGTTATATAAAAAAAATTATCGTGGCCGTTGTCATCACGATTTTACCATATCAAAACATATTATAATATTAGATATTTATATGCTACATACACACAAATATAAGAAAATATATATTTTACTCTCAGTAAGTTGGGGATATTTTATATAGTAACAAATTTGAAAGCAACCAAAAAAAGAAAACAAGCAACAACAATTCTTTAATGTCGATGTGTAATCTAAAATGGCACCGAATTCTATTGTAATGACACAACGAACAGCGAAAGCAAAATTTAATTTAAGCAGTATTTAAATCAAATAAAAAATTAATGTCTACAATTTTAAATTAAAAAATTGCATATAACCGTTGCATATTTAAGCATATATATTTGAAAATTAGAATTGAAGGTAATTTAAATCCAAAAGATAAAAAAAAATTAAAAATAAAACAAAACAGGTTAAAACTGTGTATTCATAAATTGAATATTAGCACCTTTAATTCTAAATTATTCATGGTCACATCTGGTTAAATAAATTGAGAAATAGCACAATACACTTTCCTTTTTTTTAATTTTCAATAAAAAAAAAAATTAAATTCAAAACCGATTATTAAGACAATCTAATTTCGTAATTAGTTAGTCAAATAATTTTTCTATTTTTTAGCCGTTAAGAGTTAACAATTCATAGACAATTATATTGTTTAGTTAAATATGTATAACAAACAGGATTTAGATCATTTTATTATTGCCTTAAATAAAAATCTCAATGTTTAAGTGCTCGTTTATAATTATATTTATTTCTTTGTTATAATAAAACTATTTTATATATTTTTTTCATGATTTTAGTATTTAATTTATACAATAAGCAAAATAACTTAACGACCTCCTCACAGATAAACTGAAAATGTCGACAACGAGACGACGCACTTTGAGAAAAGTCAATTTTAGGAGAAGAGCGAATAACAAAATAAGTCTCAGTAGAAAAATAAAAAAATATATATCTATATATATATATATATCTATATATATATATATATGTACATACTTTTGCTATTGCCCCTGACGATAAGGTATTCATTTTCTGAAATGAATATAAAATAAAAATAAAAAAAAGACAAGAACAGAGGTACAAAAAAAGAATAAAAGAAAATAATATTTTTTTAGCTTTATGCTGAAGTCGGATACCTCTTACTATAGTTTTTTTTCTTATGTTTTTTTTGGTCTGTTTTACCACCAGTCCGCCGACATAATGAATACAAAAATGCTTTTTCGATTCATATATATATATATATCGAAGTTTCTGTGTGCCTCTTGTATTCCCCTTATTGATGCTTGCGCCTCTTAATAAAGAGCAAAGTAAAATATTTTGAACTTTTACCTTCCGATTTCCCGCGTTCAATGGTATTTAACGTGTTATAAACTAAACCTAAACTAAAAACTCCTTCCTATTGCATAAATGTGCTTTATTTATCAATGTGTGAATAATCATTTTACTAGGATATACATATATTTATTCTTTATATATATTGTATAATTTCGATTTAGCCTATAGTAAATGTCCTGTAGGATAGATATTTATGTTAGCTGACTACATTTTTGATGTATAAATAAAATTATCATAAAATCCTGTCAAATCTACTATTACGGCACCCCTATGCTATTTTAGTCCTCAAATAAAATGAAAATATTAACAAAATTCCATATGGAAAATTTTATTCAATGGATTTAAATATATATAATCCTAGCTAAGAGCAAATTTTTTACATTATTTGTTTAAGTTTTTGTATTCTTTTAATTTACTGAAGTTGTTAATCTCAAAAATATTAATAAAGAAATTAAATACATAAACAATTGAAAGGAAAGTATTAAAATATAATAAAAATAAATAATTAAAATAAAATTTAACAATTAATACGCTAGATTTTGTTTTATTGGTTATATCCTAAGAATTCAAAAGTGTTAAACCCAAAATATTCATCTCTATTGTAACGATTAATTGTATCACGCACTGCCGAAAAGATTTTAAAGGTCCAAAAAGTTGACTGCAATAATTTTCGCAAGAAAACAGCATTTAGTTTTAAGCTTACTCCTTGGTCTGCAGTCCTAGTGGCTACGTCCTCCACCGGCTTTAATTGTGCGACTTATCACCTTTAAACATTTTGAGTGACAAAAGTCACATCCGTAAGGACCATAAAGACACAAGAAAGCTAATAGAATAATGCAAAAAAAAAAATTAACATGAATATTAGAAAAATTTTGTGAATAGTGTATGCAAAAGAATTTTCAAGATATTTTGGCTATCCAGCTTTGTTGTTGTTAGAAAACTTTCAGAATACACTGGAGCTATTTGTATGAAAGTAAACTATTCTAATCTTTGGAGTATTTAAACTCATAGGAGAAAAGGAGCTTTATAGTTTCATTTTAGTTCGGTGGTAAGAATGTTCATCCAGAAATTTATGTTGAAAAACTTTTGTCAAAGTCTCATGAAAATTGATAAGTCAGGATGAGAAAACCTATAATATGTGAAAATCTAATTTTAACATTCCTTTTCTTACTTATTGTTAGTATGAAGATATAATAAAAAACTTGGTTAATTTATTAGAGGACCTATTTATTTCGGAGACGATTTCCCCTCAGAATCTAAGCCCCTAAACCAACTAGATCCCTAGACGCTAGGAGTTTATGCAGAAAATAATTAACTTACGATTTTAGATTAGATTAGATTCACATAGAGAAAAAATATAGAGTTGTAAGACGAAAACATTGGAAAACCTTTTTATCAAGAAACACAGTATATCTTCACAATTATTAAATAAAGTGAACAAATGGTCGCAGAATAAACTTGAGGCCCGGAATCTTAAATATCTTTCACGACTTAAAATTAGCCTAGCTCTTAACTGAGTAGAAATGTTAAATTAATTGTTATTTTAATTAATTAATTTAGCTCCTTGAAAAAGCAACAAAATTAATAATTGTAAATTTCTGCAAGTACATAGATAGGTTTCAATAAAATTATTATACTAAAAAATGTGAAATTTTTGTATATCAAAATGGCTAGTATGAAATTAACCTCAACATTACTTTCTATTTTGTTTAATTTCTTTTAACTTTCAGAGGATTAAATAAAACATCTCTCTTGCATGGAAAATAAATAAATATGTCAAAAAGTGATAGTTCATTTAATTAATATCATGAGTATAGTAAAAAGTTTTTTTTTAAATTTGTAATTATAATTAAAACTAAAATAATATTTTTAATAATATAATATATACAAGCAAAATGACATGATTATTCGACGTAAGTGAATTAAAAATGATGTTAATAAAATTTAATTATTTTCTTGTTTAATCCTTTAACGCAAAGTTTGTTTTGAAAAAAACTGGACAAAAAAATCAAATTTTTTCATGTAAAAAAACGCAATTTAGAACATTGTCTTTAAAATTATAAAAATACAGAAATAATCACAATTTTTATTATAATTTTGGACGTCATTCGAATTATCTCTTAGTTAATGACTCTTTACCAAAGTCTTATGAAAACTGTCATATGTATTTTTCAAAGATTCAAAATTAATACCAAACAATACCAAACAAAGCCACATTTTATAGGAAATAGTTTTTCTAGTAGTGCAATGAGCTTGTTATTTTTTACTATGAGGTAAAGTTTTTGAGCTTAAATTTAGCAAGCAAAAAATAAAATGAAAAATAGAGTTCCTTAGGATCTACAAACTTTTAGATGTTACGCAGCCTTTATTTTTGTTAGAAAAACTACTAATACTTATCATTTAGAGAGAGTTACATTAGATTTTATTTCTTAAAGGGTATTCCTCTACTCTAATATAAATAATAACACCTTAAGTAGTTTTTATTTTTACCTTTAGCCGGAGTCAAAATCCTTCATACTCATTTCATACTGATAGTATAGAATCTGGACTTACTATGTAGAACTTTCAATATGAATTCAGTACGAGACAAAATGTAAAAGATTATACTGATTTGATAATGGTTACACCGGTTAAAGTAACAGGACGAACAGTTTGAAATCAATATAAAATATATCGCCTTGGGTAAAGCTTAAAGATAAGACAAAATCAAAATTTTCTTTTTCATTGCAAAAATTTTATCAATTTATATATTTTTTATGATATATAAGTTTTAAACAACAAAATTTCAGCGTGTAAAAGATGTTTTGTACTAAAACATAGCACACATTCTATTTTGTAAACAATTTTTAAAGGTTATATTATACCAACTGACCAACTTCAGTGGTTTTTCTACCGGATCAAAAAAAACCTAAAACTTGTGTACGTCATTTAAAACCATTTAAATATTTTACAAATGATATAATACAAATTTTATGGAATGTATATACTTTTCAAATAAAATAACCTATTAATATTTTTAACATAATTATTAAAGTACTTAATTCTAAGAAATACATCGAAAACAATAATAAATAATACTTACAATCAAAATAGAAAATTTGTATAACACTTAAACAAAACAAATTTTTATTTATTTAGTAACTATTGAAATATATTATATTATTCATTGTTATATTTAATTTTTATTAAAATAATACTTTTTCTTTAAACTTTACAATAAAATAAATTATTTCGCTGTTTTTCTTGTTAAATTTTGCTTAGAAAATTGGTACAATACATCAGCATCAAACTTGTAGATATATTGAATTCATGATCTGATGGACATGGGCACATGCGACTGTTAAAGAAAAAACACACAAAAAAAAAAAAAAAAAAATAACAATTCTTTATTCCCTTCATTGCCGCCATTTCTGGTTATGAGATAACTTGGAGAAGAGCTCTGACTATGGGTTTATACACGAATATATATAAGAAAATAAAATGAATATTTTGTGTGTTGTGTGTACACACGCGCTGAAAACTGCTTTAATAAATGGCTCTTATTGTGGTTGCCTGCAACAAAACGTATACTTCAATATAATATAAAATATAAAAGCAAAGTAACCTTATATTATAGTTTGTGTATAACATTTTTATGCGCTCTTTGAATAGCACACAAATGCAAGGGCTGCAAATATATATCTATTAATTTTTTTTTTTTAAAGCTTTATTGCATATGGCGGTTATTAAATCTATTACTCTTTGTTATAATAAATATTTTAAATACTTCCATTTCCTATAATTATATTATCTATTAAACCATAAAGCTACTGTAAATATTTTTTAGTTAAATAAATTTTTCTTGGTCGTTTTTTAACTTAAATTAACATTGGTAAACTTTGCTACAATAACAAAAGCTGTCAAGTGGATCGATAATAATCCACACCGAGTTTAAGAGTTGTTCTTTACGATGACATAAATAGATTTTTAATGAAAACCAGTTTAGTATATGGACGAATTCCACTAGTGTTTCATTTTTTTTCTTTCTGTTTTCTTTATATTTGTTGTTGGTTTCTGTATTTCTTGTCAAATATTTATATTATTTGTTAAGAAATTAAATTTAAACTTCTTTAATATATATCAATTTTATATTAAATCATATTATATTTAATAATTTTTAAATTATTTTTTATAAATACAATTATCTATATGTTAGTTTTTGGTTTTATTATTATTACAGGCGAGGAGCCATATTATTATCTCAGTGACAGTTTTTTATCTCATTACACATTGCTGACTCATTTTCTCACTAATATTTTAAATGCAATTCCGTGTCACCCCTTTTCATTTAAAAAGTGATGACGTGGAAGAGTTACCAAACTCAAAGATAATTTCTAAGCATCCATTTGCATTATTTATGTGTGTATGTTTTATTATATATATAAAGATAGAATTTATAGGCTTATAGTTTTTGATGCTTCTAATTTTTTTTTCTTAAATGTTTTTATTTATTCAGGTGGCATTTGCATTCTATATATAAATATATATATATATATACTAATAGCCATAGTAATAAAATTATTATTCACAATGATTATTGATGACATGAAATACTTTGATTAACAGACTTATTTATTTGCAGTTATATGCTTTACAATAAAAAATTACCAAAATAATAAAATAATATTAGTTCAAGGCAGAAATAACGTCTCGATAGGCGTCACTAGAAAGCCACTTATACCAAATATTTCTTAGATTACAATTCAAGTTAATTAGGTCGTAATTGGACACAGGTGTTTTAGTTGAACTATTTACAAAAAAGACGAATATTGGAGAGTGCTTGGATAGCAAGAATTTATAAATCTCAGAAAAAAAATTTAGTTTTATGGATGTATTAGTGTTCATTTTCAATTTTAATTTGCTTAAAAGTAATTTGAAATACAATTACTTGTCTCTATTTAGGCAAACGTCCGCGTATGTTTTAAGATTTAGTTCCCGGGAGGTCTATATACATTTTTAGAATTAGCGCCCTGACGTTTAAAGCTAAGTGGTCTTAATAAAAGCGATTTTGAACAACTTCATACATTTCAACAAATAATGAAATCATACTTTTGTTCGACTACAAACGACTAGCAAATATTCTCATTATCTTTAGTTGTCACTTAAATGTATTGTATCGTTTAGTTGAACGTTCGAAGTTCATTTGAAGACGCTTCAACTAAGAAAAATTGCCTAATAGATGAAGAACTAGTGGACTTTTCAGTGAAGATTGTTGATAAAGGGCGAAAATTTGTAAAATCGCTGATTTATATCACCTTTTATTAGGTGTGTAATGTCTGCTAACTCAGTTTTGGATGCTGAAGATTTCTTCATTTACCATTTGGTAAAAAAATTAAAAAAATACAAAAATAATTCTTTCTTTAACGTTTCTTCCCTTTAAGGAGAAATCACATGATTTAAAGGCTCGAGTTAAAATTTTTGAACCTGACTTTAATCTGCTTAACATGAAAACTGCGAATTTTTAGATACTTTTATCAACTTTGTTATAACATTAATCTTTTGATATACAAGTTGAGTAAGCTCAACTCATTTGGATTTTTAGAGAAAATCCAAACTCACTCACATATTCTAAAATTTGCTTACATATGGAAAAAATTTTTAATTTTTTAACGCTGTTAGAATTTTCTTTTTTTGAAAGTAATAAATAAAGTTTCATTGAAATGAAATCTTTGATTGAGATGTCCTAATACCTTTTACCCAAATTTAACTCTTTTGTTTTCAGGTGAACCGGTTCAGGATAGACGAGTAAAGCGACTTAACTTATTGGTTTTGAGCTTTCTTTTCCTTTTATTTTCTACACGCGTCGTTTTTTTTTTCTTGTGTTCTGCGGCCTTTAACACTTCTTATTTCTAGCCTTTTTTTCTCCTTCTAGGAGCGAGATAAGTTAATGTTCTGAGCGGCAAACCATCCCTCGCATTATACCGCAATAGCCACACATAGGGAGCTCGATACGAAGCCACCCAAATGACAGCAGACCTAACCAAACCTTACCAAAGTTTGGTCTTCACGAGAATGGACCCCATCCAAAAACATATACATACATATTTACGTAACAAATTTTTATCGAAAACTTTTAAAGAATATATGAGTCGTTCAGAAGCCAATGTGGATAAGTCCAAAAAATCCAAACTGAGAAATTTAATGTTTCTTATAGCATTCATAATACATGGCACATTCGGAGGCTATTAAAAAAAGGGTTTTTTGACCTACAAAAAATGAAAGTATGAGTAATTCCTTTTGAGACCATTATTTATTCTATTAAAACTAGCAAAAATCAGAAAATATGAAAAAATTGACTTATCCACATTGGCTTCTGAGCGACTCATATCTAAATATATATATGCTCTTATACTGAACAGTTTGAAAGATGAGCACTTTTGTCAACAGCCTGCAGGCGAATAATCAAGAATTGCAGACTCACCTGATGAAATTTAAGCGTTATTGTAAAAGTCTGCTAAGTCAAGTAGGTTCAAATCAATTTCAAAAATTTCGACTCAGGGCTTCAATAAACCTCATGTTATGGGTTTCAGAACTGGTAAAACCCCCAATGGCTCATTTACTCATATTTTCAGAGATTGATGCCTCTCTCTACATAATTTTTATCATCCATCAAATCACAAAAGCTACTATTTTACAGCGGTAAAACTAAAAAATGAATCCTCAGTCATAGAAAATTCTAAAAGAGATTACTTCGGGGTATCCCCGCCAAATGTTTTTCTTTTTAGGGACAGCCTAGAAACATGCCCTAGTTAATTAAATATAGAATAAATGTTTAATACATTCATATAAGCTTTTTGTTTTAATAAACAAATTAAAACAATATTAAAGTTTGAATTTTCAAAATTTCATTTAAACTTAATCTGTAATTAAACACAACAAAAAAAAAACAAACATAATTTATTTTATGTGTGCTTTGTTGTTATAATATAAATTAGTGTGAGTTTAATGAAGGTGTAAAAGCTTTAATTTCTACTAAATATAGCTTAACAACCAGCAACAACAAAAAATTTCTTACTCTATTTGTGCCCACACGAAAAAAAAAACAGAAGAATAAATGTATGTATATCGTCATCATAAAAATATGAAATTAAATCAATTGATTCAAAAGTTCTATTATCACAATATTAAATAATAAAAGCAAAAAAAAAAAAAAAAAGATTAAAAACAAAAAGAAGAATATCTTAATTGAAAACTTACCTACGTTACGTTAAGTCCAAAAAAAAATTTCATCATATCTTTTCCAAAAATGTTGGCTTAAAACAAAAATTTTATAAGAGCCAAAACAAATAACAAAAATGAAATGATTATTTCTATCTCTCTTTCTCGTTAAGGCTCTAAAACAACAACAACAACAAAATGTTTTGAGCAAATGTAATGTTATTGATAGATGATGCTTTTTATCTCAACTTTAAGTTTATTAATGTGACAGATTTACTCCAACACAAAATCAAATTGATGTCAATGTAGTGAACATTTTATTTCAAAATTAGATATTTCAAATAAAAAAAACAAAAGTCTAAAGAGTACAACCGATGATGCCCATTTAGTACACTAATACAAATATTTTTACTACCTAAATATTTTTCTTATTTTTATTACAAAGCACAAAGCACAAAGAGACAATTGACTCTTATTATTTCATGTATTCCTCATATATAATGCACAAGATAAGCTTATCCATTTATACATATATATTCGTTTACAACAAAAATGTATAATAAAAAAGCACTCACATTAAACACGAAACACTTTATACAAACGAATCCCACAAATGGAGCTTGCAATCAATTGAAAATCGATTTTACAAATTAAAGTTTACACTGTTTGATAAAATATTTCAATAGAGCCACAAAATTTTTAACATTTATTTTTTTATTATATTAAGATTATAACAGTAATAATCGTTCTTTCTTTGATTTTTTTGTATAAATAAATATTTCACAATTTAAATCAAATACAAGTATTCGTCAGTGTTTACAATGTTTCTTTTTAGTATTTAACCATAAAATACTCAAATCCTTTAGAAATAATTAAAATAATTCTAATAAGTGTAGAAATATAATTTAACTAATTAAAATGCATAAAATTTCCTAATAAATTTAGCAATATTAATGAAATTTTATTATTGAAGTTAATTTTAAGTGCCCACCATTTTATTAAATCACATTTAACATTCACATCACTACAGGTTAAAAATGTATTATAAGACTAAAAATGCAGAGCAAAAAATTTTATAAAAAAGAAAAAAAAAAGATATATAAACTAAAAGGCTCTTTTAGAAGTAATAAAAAATAAAAAGAAAAGCTTTTTAAAACTCATCGACATAATAAGTCCGTCGCTGCGATTTATACTTTAATACAAACCAAGTAGTATTAATTATATTATTGTACAGTAGTATAAAACGACCTAAAACCAACAACAATTATAAGAAAAACAAATTTTTTTTGTTTCTTAAGTTTTTTGTAAATAAAAAAAAAACGCCAAATAAGTAGTGTGGAAGAAGAAATAAACGATTCAAAAACCTCCTCAGTTAAATCATATATATATATATATATAAATGTTCCTTAAACTCGCGCGCAATTTATTCATTAGAAAATTTGTTGTATCTCTTAAATTGGTTTTTAGAGAGAGGAAGGGAGGAGTAATCGAGATATATGTTACGGTAATAGATATCGCATGCGAGTTAAATCATTTATCAATTAATTTGCTTGCAATTTTTGCCAAAATTTTTAACAAATTTTAATATGGAATAAAATTTTTTAGGGAATTTTTTGGAACTCTAAGCTTGTAGAAGATTTTGTCATAAGGCATAGACAGAGTTTATTTGTTGTTAAGTTAAATATATAGTTAAAAGTTTTGTTTGAACACTTTTTGTGGCCAATATGTGAAAATGAGTGCATTTAACTATGATATATATTTTGAGTCAGTCATATTGCATAAGAAGAAAAAGGAAGCAATTTACATATATCTAATATATACATATATATATATATATATATATATACAATATATTTACATTAAAGACAACAACAATAAATATATAAGAAGTGTAAGACGTTATAAGAAAATTTTATATCTTAATATGCTAAAAAATAATTAAGTCTTAACGTTAAGGTAAATTACTTTAGACATGATTTCTTTTCTTATTCTTTGAACAATTATTTAAATTTACTCAAGCAAATGTGATACTTTTGTGTAGAAATAAAGGTCAATATGTTTAATACTAATACAATGTTAATATGTATATCTGAATTCATATGAATTCATATAAAAAAAGATATATATATGTATATAAACTTGAGACCATATAAATATTAAGAAAAATAATAATTAAACATAAGTATCAATCACAATAGTTAACAAATAAATTTCAATTCTAATTAAGTCGTTTTTTGTGTGTATAAGAATTTACTAAAATTTACATTTAAATAGTTTTTAATATCTAACATACATATGTATAAGCATTATTTATGTAAAAATGTTAAAAGTTCTATTATGAAATTTATCTAATTTTAGTAGAAAATAAAATTTTTAGGTTGAAAAATTATGTGTCCACGTGGCATGAATTCTTATATTTAAAACAAAGAATACTCCATTTAATAAAGTCTTATGCTAAAATTTATAATAAATATATAAAAATATAAAAAAATTTTATTTGTTTTTTTTTAAAAGAAATTTTCATTTTTACAAAATAAATAAAAACAAAAAATGCATTTAATACATTTAACTCTCTGCATGTAAGCTTAATATTCTCCTCAAAGCTATCTAGAGTCTACCTTTGGTTTCTTTAAACTTTTCTAATTTCTCAGGGCTTATGTAGTTTTTTTGTTTTGAAAAAAGGAAGAGTAATGGGAAATTAACAACCACTATCCGAATCATATGATATATATTATTGTAAAGCTCTCTTCTAGATAATAGAAAAAAGCTCAAATCCGTATATTATACCAACAATTCCTTTTCGAAAATGATTAAGTAAAATGTACTCAAAGAAAAAGTCAAGGAAACACACACATCCACATTAAGATAATACATAAATTTATATGCAATAGCTGCAACAAATTTATACTCCAAGGAAACAAAAATGAAGCCAAGATTATTCTTTTTTTATATATTGTCTATACTTGTCTATTGTGCAGGAATGAATTTTGATTTGTAAAGAAATTGTGATTACTTAAATTAGAAAACTATGGATGTGTTGATGAAGAAGATATCTTTACTATTCTCAGTATATTCTTTCGGCTGATAAAAAGTTTTTTTTTCTACCTGACGATTGAATCTACATTAAGCTCTCACTGTCTATATATTAAAATATTTTGAAAGTTATTGAATAACTTCTCAGCAACATTCTGTAAAATTTTTGTTTAAAAAAATTAGAAATAAGACAGTGACAAAGCATTTCCCAAGTTGCCTTACAGTGATTACCCTAGAAATATTTGAAAACAGAAAATTAAATTTATTTAGTTAAAACATAAGTTTTTCCTCCTCCCATCAATCTTTTTTTCTAAAATAATTTTATCCATTCTATATTTTTTGTGGTTTTTTAAATTCAAAACAGCAATTTTTACAAAAAAAATCCACTATTTTGTCATTTTTTAAACCTGTAAATGGCATTAGAGAAAACAAAAGTAACGTTGTGTGTGTTTGTGTGTGTGTGAGGGGGGGGGGGTGGTATTTCATATGTAAATAGTAAATGTAAAATTTCAAATGTTTCAAGAAAAATGCGTTTAAAATTTTAAACACGGAAAAATTTACAAAAAGTCTGAAAATTTAGATGTGAGACTTTTGACCCCATTGTCTTTTAACACCACCCCATACCACTCCTAACCTAAAAGGACCAAATTTAATCATAAATTATGCCAACATTTTAATTCTCTTGTCAAATATATGATTTTTTATTTTGTACTCGAATAATTCTTTGAATTCCGTTAAATAGCTAGGACTTAATTCAAAACTCAACACTAGAGTTTTAAGATCAGTTATTCAAATATATCTCAAGTTTCTCTAACTTTTCTGTTCCTGCCGTGCGAAAAGATTTAATTATGAATTCAAATTATTCTTCAGGCAATGATGCCTTAATTTGAGCCAAATCTCTTTATTTCTTTATTAATTCCTCGACATACTAATAAGCTTTGCTTTCTTTCTTTGCGTTATACATACATATATTTCTTCTATTATACTCCCCGGCGTGTCAACAATTTCAAGACTTGATAAATTAGAGCCTACTTAAGAAATTGTGGCATTCAGCTCACAAAGATGCTGCATAATTTGAGCGAGATATTTCACATGAGACATGATATTTCGCTAATTTTTGATACCTTTTGGACACAGCTATCTTCATTTATTTTTGACACAAGTTAGCAAAGGCCAAGGACATGTTTTTCAACACTGTCATTTCTCAATTGGTTTTCGAGTAGATTCCACTGATTCCAACAATTTGTTTGAAGCGTCAGTGCTTACACTTTTAACATATTTTAGGATTTGCAAAATAGGCTTCATCATTTTTCCTCTTTGTTCTTCTTTTAGAATTGATTCTTCGACGTTCTTCGCTTTACTCTATCCCTTTAGGTATTGCTTCTTTTAGATCAATAATACAAATGATTTGTGATACGACGTTTTGTCCTTGTGAAAAAGCCCTTTCTACTTCTTATTGGGAATGATTTTAGGAACTGAAAATAAATAAAACTATTTGTTTTTTATTTTATTCTAGAAACTTTTGAATAATATCCTTGTAAATTACACTAAATTTTAAATTACTACTACACACATATCAACGAAATATGCTTAAAAAAATATAAATTGTATAAAAATATTAGTACATTATTTGAGTATCATACTTTTTATATCACCTTCTCATCCTGAAAACTTTTTTTCATTTCTCTATTTCTATTATATAAGGATTTTATATAGATATATTTTTTGTCTGTTGCTTTTTAGAGCAAATAAATTGGCCTTATGGAAATTCTCTTGCCATATATACATAAAAAGAATTTAATATAAAATTTCTATGTAGATGTATAGATAGACTTAAAACTTAAGCAGCCCCATATTTGAACGGTTTGAGATATTTAACAAAAAGCTTATACCCCATTTTCTATTATAAAAGGATTTTTTCTTTGTATTTTTGTATTCTTACAATAAATAAGGAAGACAGCTATGAATCGATTGCAAAATTATGAATATAACTATAAAAAAATCTAAATTTTGAAAGAAAACACAAAAGAAAAACAAGAAAAAGATAACTGTTATTATATTCTTTAGCTTGATTTTTATTGATTTTTAAAATAGAAATTTCAGAGGTTGATTCTATTATCAATTTATGTTGTAGGTGGAAGAAAAATATTCAACTGACCTCGTGCCATTTTTTTGCTTTTCGATTTTATCATTGCTTATATTCAATTAACTGTTTTAATTTATTTATTTCTTTCAATTTTTAAATTTTCTTTAAAGCAATATTTTTTAAATTGTTATAAATATTTCTAAAATATTTTTTTATAGTTATTAATTAAAATTCTAGAATTGACTGGAAGCCAAGTAAGTAAACATTTCGTAAATTGCTTAAATTTTGTTTAATTTATTTATAATAAATGGTAAGGGTCCTCATTTCTTAATGTAACTACTATTTTATTGGAGAGTTTTTTTCTTTTCGTAAACTAAAAGAGGATTTGTGTGTATTTTACTTATGTTTATCATATTCTGTTTTAAAAAAGCTGAACACGTTACTCTTACTTTAACTTGACTTCATAAAATTAGATAAATTCACATAAGCATAATTTGCCCAGATTTTGTGACACTTTGCTAGCAATTTTAATGTGTATATATCCAACATGAAAAATTTAGGTTTTGTAAAATAAATAAACTCATTTGAAGCATTTTATATTGTTATTAATTTTTGTTGAGTATGACTGTAAAAAAAATCAAAACTTGTAATCTTTTGAACTGAAGTTAATTATCTTTTGGTTTAACAGATATACATCGCAGGACATTCTTACTTTTACCAACCATTTTGAAATTATTTAATTTTGAAAAGGTATTTCCAAACTTCAATTTGGATTTAAATTAAAAATATTTATAATCGATTAGGTATATTGAGCAACAACCACAATAGAAAATCTATTTGACAAAAATACACCTGGACTGTATTCTTTTATCAGGGGAAAGCTTTTTAAGAGTATAAAAGCAAGATTACGTTTGTGCTCCTATGATCCAATCAGTTAGTCATATAAATTTTAATTTAATTCTAAGTAATTTGAATCATGATGATTTTTAATTTCCTTTGTTCTTTGATATTATTTTTATAACATCATTGGGACAGCATAACAGCCCTTAAGACGAATTACTGAGTTCTGATTGAATTCCATTTTAATCGGATATGATGAATTTTGGACTGCCTTTCATTGATATGGTCCAATTATTTTATTTAAACTAAAAGATATAGTTTTGGTACCAGGATGCAGCACAATCAAAGAAATATCCATAAAAAAACCCGTGAAAGACTTAAGCAAATAGACAATGTGCTGTAAAATTAAGTTAATAAACACAAGACTTGTCTTTCAAGGTTTTATACAATAAAGTTTCTTGGACTCGAGGCTTAGAATCCAGGTTTTTTAACTCATAAAAACTGAGCAAATAGATCTCAACATTTAGTAATCAGATGAAATTCTGCTATACCGATATGATAAAATTTTTTTTATAATTTTTTAATAAAATTTTGGTAGCTGCAGTCTTACAGTGGTATAAAAATATCATGTGGTCATGTATAACAATATTATTCTATCTAAAAACATAAAAAAAAAACAAAAACACTTATTCCAAATTAACTTTGGCTTTAGGGAATAATTTCTTAAGCAACAACAACAACAATAACAAAACTTTTAGACACAACAAAAATTAATAACCAAATAATGCTGGCTAATTTAATAGCGCATGATTCTTTTAATGTGGTTTTTCAATGTTTCATTCTTTACTTTATAGTTAAATGTATTTGGGCATCAGACTTGATCGTTTTCTACACACTCTTGACAATGTACCATGATCATTAAGAAAACGATTTCAATAAAAAACAAACAGGAACATCAAAAACCAAAAAGGTATACAGAATAAACCAAATAAAAAGTATAAAAAATAAAAATTTAACATCCATTTATCTTCACTGATAAAATTTATATACAAATTTAACAAAACTGGTTCTCATTCCATTTTACCTGGGCAACAACTGATCTCGAAAATCTCGACATTCTATATTGTGACAGCAATACCACCGATATACGCGAAGTTGCGGGAAAACCAAAAACAAAGGAAACTAAGAAAAAAACAACTTAAAATCAAATAAATCCATCGTTGCAGCCGACTTAACTTGTCCTTTTTTTTTATAAGGTTATATAAAATTCTAGTCAGTTTTATATCTGGCTAGCTGAGAATTTTCTTATTTTTTATGTTATTTCATTTAATTTGTTGTTTAGAATGCAAAATTAAATAATTTTTAATATAATTTCAAATAAAAAACATCTTTAAAAGTAAACAAAATAAAAAAAAATTAGTTAAATATTTTTCATTTAAAAAAATTTTTTTCAATAGTTTTATGATATTCTAATTAAGCTCGCTATGCGTGTAGTACGCGATAGAATCTATTAGTCGCCACTCGCTGCTTTTTTAACCATTAAAAACGATAAAATATTAAAACATTAAGTGGGCTTAAAAGGTCACATAAAAAATGTAAGCTAACCGAAAATAAGGAACTTATGCATCTCCCTTTTATGGTCAAAATATCATAATTAAAAGCTTTCCATTCGCAAAATATAGGAGGATATTTGAAAAAAGACAAAGAATTTAAATTTAAATACAGGATAAAAAAATATAAAGTAAATTTATAAATTAATTTTTGTTTGGCTCCCTCTCTTTCTCTTTCGATTTTTTTTTATTTATTTACTTCCGTTGAACTATTTCACACATTTTCAAACTCTGGCAAAAAATAAAATAAAATTGACGGTGAGAAAAGGAAAAATGAAAGAAATTTAATTCAAATTACTTTTCCCGTAATTGGATCTTAAATCAGAAAAAAATCTTCTTTGTATATGATAATATTTTCAATACATCTAATTGCTTTTTTAATTGAAAAAAAAATTTAATCGACTATTAAATTTTTAAAGTAGGTAAAAACCATGTCCTTAAAATTTGCTTGCATTTTATGGTAAATTACAATTTTTCCCCAGGTCTATTAATGTTACTATTTGTATAAATTATACTTCTCAGTTAACCTTTCTGTTCGGACAGGTGTCCTTTACAAATAAGGCTCCGATTATATGAAGTTTAATTTACAATATTTTCTTAAAACGGAATAAAGAGAAACTTTTCTCAGAAAATTTTATAATTTTGGACAGAATTCCGCTAAATTCGCTTTAATAAATTCACATAAACTCAAAAATAATCTCAAAATTGAAATAGACTCAAAATAAACTCAAAAAAAATTTTATTTAAAAAAGTGTTTTTTCCCAATTTTTCGGATTCGCCGGGATTCACAATTGCATGTGGTCGCATAGTATCTTGAGTCTATTTTAGATAAGATTAAAGTTAAGACTGAAAATTAATAATTAAACAAAATTTTATAACTTATAATTTAAAAAAAAAAGTATAAAGAATATATATTAACAATAGTGATCAACGATAGATGGCACTAAGCTCATTAAGGGACTATAAGAGCTGTCAAAAACCATATGAAAAATAAGTATATTTATAGGTTATAATTTAATATTTAATTTTAAAAAATTATGTGGTTTAAAGACGATAAAGACGAAAGTGATTCAGACTATATTGTTGAAAATTATGTAAAACCGGATGTTGTAAAACCTTCAATAAATGATGAAAGTGCTGATATTTTAGGAAATTTTGATAATTCCAAAAATATACGTGACGATTTAGCAGAAAATGATCCTTTGAAATATGAATTACTTAATAGAAACGATAATAGAAATGAAAATTCTAGCTCAGATGGATTATTAACAGAAGAAACTGAAGAAATTTGTAACAAAAATGAAATAACTAGTAAAAATTTATCAAGGGATCAGATACGAATACTTTTGAAAGGTGCACGTAAATCAAATCGTTTTGTTCTTTATGTAACAAATTTAAGTTATGAAACAACAACGGAAAAATTAGAAGAATATTTTTCATCAGCTGGTAATGTTAAAAGTGTTAGAATACCAAAAACACGAAAAGGTGGTTTTGCATTTGTTGAAATGTTATCTGAAGACGATTTAAAAAATGCACTTGAATTACATAATACAGAATTAGATGGACGTTTAATTAAAACACAAATATCTGAGGGTGGTAAAAAGAAATCAGCTAATAAAAAAAATATTTTAAAACAAAAAAATCGTAAATTAGCTGAAATGAGAAATGAAGATAAAAGTTTTAGTAAAAGTGGAAAAAATTATGATAAAAGTATTAAAAAAGAAAAGGAAAAAGAATTTCTTCAAAGAAAAAGATGGAGAAAACTAAAATCAATTAAAAAATGATTAAATTACAAAATAAAAAGTAAGAATTTGGAATATTATTAATATGAAATAAATTTTAAGAGTTTCTTTAAGTTAAAAGGTTTTTTAAATATAGTTTCATACTAGAGTAAAATATGGAAGAAAACAAAACTTAATTGTGAATTTTAAGTAAAAATTTTTTCTTTCATATTTAGTTATTTTTTTGTTATAAGAAGAAATAGTAATTGTATAATGTCTTAAGACATATTTTATTTATCTCCTATGTAAATAATGTTTTACTTAAGATTACTATGCAACCAAATAAATACATTGAATTAAATAAAATATGTATTATAAATGAAAATGTCGTAGGTTAAATTTCATAGTTAAAAGCATTTTTTTATTATAAATAATTCAAAAATAATGACATAAAACTTTATTCTTCATTAAAATCCTGTAGTCTTTATTAGGTATTAAACCACAATTTCTATTATTTTTAAACGGTATAATATTTTATTAAAATATCTTTTATTTTTTTTATAAGCAATCTCACAAATTACACTTCTCAATTAATAAATAATAACTTCAAAACAATTATTTTATTATTTAAATAACTAACATAACTTTTTGTTATTGATTTAAAAGAACATTTTAATTATTTTTTTTTTAATTTTAAAGAACATTTTTATCATTCTCAAAAAACTTTTGTTTGTGAAAACTTTTTACTTGAATGACATGTAAAGTCGCAAGTAATCAAGCCTGGCTTGCTTGATATATCATTCAAAAAGCAAACCTACTACGCTGGAAAAAAAATAATTATTATTATTTTTACTATTTCTGCGACAATCCTCTTATAGTAAATTTTTTGCAGTATTCTTTTAAAAGTCCCAAAATTAGGTTTTCAATCATAGATCTCAAAAGTGATTAATTTTCTATATGTTTATCTACCTTTTGTTAACATTTTTGCCACAACGCGATATTGTGATATGAAAGTGTAACGTTTTCTATTATTATCTTTGATTTGCTTTAAAAATTTTATAACACAAAAAAAAGTTTTTTATCAAAATAACCGAAAGTAGGTATTTGTTTATAATAAATCTATGTTTAACTTGATTAAAATTATATGAAAGCTAAAATTATTTTCGCTTTACTAAATTGCTTTGACCACACCAAAATTACAATTACCACTCAACTACCGTAAGTCCGAGCCCCAAACCCACAGGGCTCGGCCTTATACAAAATCTAATTACCGACTGACTACTTTTTCACAAGCTAAACAACTTGCTTGTTTTCAAACTAGATTTCTGCCAACGGGAAATCTCCTTGACAAAAAACCAATTTGTTGGAACAGGGGTCCATTACAAGTCTGTAATGTTATAAGATATAAGTGTGAAAAAATAAGTAAAAAAAACTAGTTGGATACAAAAATTAAAATCTTAAAACTGTAATCCTTTCTCCTAGTTTTGGATTGGAAATAAATCTAAAAATACTTAAACTAGTTGATATAGAATATTTTATATATAATAAAATTCACAGGATTTCAGGAAGGGTCCATATTATCACCACAATTAACTGAAAATTTATTAAATAATTAAATTTAAGAATAACGTGAACGAGATTAGTTTAGTTAGCTACTATTAGTATTATATAATATCAACTAAATAAAAGTAATAAAATTCTAAAATTAATAAAATTCATTAAATTGTTAATTTATAAGATTAATATTTATAAGTATAATTTCTAAGTTTTATGATGGAGAACAGTAGAAATTATGGTGGTGTTACATCTGAAAAGATTTGAGGAAATCCAGAAAGATATATTGGACCCACAAAACTTATTAAGGAGTTAATGTGGGTCTTTGATGCTGGAACTAATGCTATTGTACAAAGAGAAATTAACTATGTTCCTGGTTTATACATAATTTTTCACGTAATATTACTTAACGCTGTTGCTCATAAGCAAAGAGATAAAAATATGAGCACAAGTACACACAAAGAAGTCTCCGCCATCTGACGATGTTGTGGGCTTCCAGCTGTTTTGCTTTAAGCCCTTATCACGCAAATTGACTGCCGTCAACTCCATAAATTGCAGCAATTGCACTCGACCATTTCTAAAGTAGGCTGGATAACTTTAGGGGTTAATTTCACCCCCTAACACAGTTTCTCAGCAGATAAAAAAAATACGTGTCTCTTAAATTTCGATGTAGAATAACATATCACAAAATGAATAAAATCGGAGGGTGACACCGGAAGACCTTTCCTTCTAAGTCAAATGTTTGTTAATAAAGAGATCTTCAAATATTTTTAGATAGAAAAGAAAACATTCTCCTTCAATAAAACTACAGTTTGAAAACTCAGTGACGAAAAAAACTGTTTGGTGTAAATGCTCCTTTAAGTGGTTGAGACAAACAGCAAAACAGACAAGAAGAAATTGTGTTACAATAATAATTGTCCATAAAATTTCTTATCAATTAGAAATGGTCAAATCAAAAATGAACTATTTCAATGCTTATTAATCAGCAGGATGTATAAAACTATAAAATCATTGTTCATACAATAAAGGGATATAAAAGGGTTAGGGTAATTGAAATATAAATATATATGTAATATGCAATAGGTATAGGTCAAATATATAAGAAAAAAAAAAAGATATATATATAATAATATAAATAAAAAACAGAAAATATATATATATGTAAAGAAAATATATAAATATATATATGAAAATAAAAAACAGAAAAATATATAGGTAAATATATATATAATATAAATAAAACAAAAAAAACAAAACACAAAAAATTTGTAAGAAAGAAAAGAAAATAATTTTGCATGGCTTGCAAAGGCATATTTTCACTGAGGCAAATGAACCTCGGTGAAGGTGTGATTTTGCCTAGCTCGCAAAAGCATATTTTCATTAGCACATTGGCCCCGGTGCAAATGTGCTAATATTACATTTTTTTATATAAAAACAAAACAATTAAAAAAAAAAACAAAACAAACAGAAAAATATTATTTTGCATAACATGCAAAAGTATATTTTCAGTAAAATAATAATTTTGAAGAAAAGAGGGGGTAAGAATTTTGTAAATATAAATAGGTGTAAATTATAAAAGAGGAGTGAGTTGTCAGTTGTTGTTTCTTAAATCAATTCATAAAAATCGCTTGTGAGACCGGCCGAATTGGGCCAAGACTTCACCAAAGCGATAAATAAAAGAACTTAGAAAAGTTTCAATCGCTTGTGAGACCGGCCGAATTTGGCCAAGACTTCACCAAAAGCGATCGGTTAAACTTAGAAATAAAATTGCAAGTAAATTAAATAATGACTTAGAATTAAAATTGTAAGAAATAAAATTGGGAATTAGTTAAATGAAAACTTTAAATTAAAATAAGGAGTAAATTAAAATAATAAAAATTATGCACGAAAATTAAACTGTCACCTGATCTTCTCCTTCAAATAACTCATAGTACGGCTGAAGAAAGAGTGTTTATAAGAGAGAGGGTTTCCCAGTTTACCCCATTACCCACTGTCAAGGAAGGAACCATTTCGACGAGGTAATTCTACTATATAACAAAAGGATTGAGGTTTTTGAAGTAATATAATCACCTTTCAAATAAAATAATAATATTAAATATACTAGGAGGCAGAAACTATCTGAAAAGTAGGTTGTTAATCCTTATCCTTTCTTGTTATCTAAAAAATTAAAAAAAAATTTTTATATCCTAAAACGGAATATTGAATCAAAAGAAGTTATCAAGTGTTTATCGATTTTCTTTTTTATTGCATACCATTTTTATAAAATTTTGAAAAGGTTATTAATATATTTCAAAGCCACAGTAAAGACTTTGCTAAATCCGTAATCGTTGGATAATTTATTCAGTGTAATTATCAGAGATTTTGTTTTTGTAGAAAAATAAATACATTATTGCCTTCTAACAACTAGTAACGACAATAATGGGGTTGGAACATTTTAAGGAAAAGCATACAAATCAATCAAGTATAGAACTAATTTTTTTTTTTTTAAGAGTTAAAAAAGTTTTGTATTTATTTTTTGAATTTTAGGTCCTTCTCGAAAGCGGTGCAGGAACAAACATGGACTCAAATGAATTTAAAGAAAGCGCATTAGCACTTTCTTCCAATAAAGGTAATTTGAATATGGTACGTTTACAAGTGTTCAACACACTAGAAAGTTAATATTGGTGTTTGATGATAAGACTAACGAAATTGTAACGAAAACCAGAAAATATTCTTCATCCAACAAAGATATTTGGTCATTTCTTGTCATCATCAGTAAATGAAGAACAAAGAGCTAGTGGTGCCAAGTTAACCAATATCTTTAGTCCTTCATTTGAAGTTGAAACTAATTCGGCGTAACGACGTTGTTTCCGCAAAAATGGACTTCAAATATGATGAAACCTGGAAAAAGAGAAGTTAAAGCGTTTGAAAACGCAGAGTATACAAAAGTAAAATTCTCTCCAGATTTGGCTAAATTCCATATGAGTAACTTGAAGGATGATAGTGTTTAAAACATTTAAGGACTTTATTACTTCAGTTAAAGATAAAGCCTGTAATTCTTTAAAATTTATCTATGAAAATGTAAGTGAACAATGGGAAAAAGCTATAGGACATTCTGACTGTGGTTTTCAAGATTTTTCATTATTGAATTCGATTGAAACAACAGAAGAATTTAAATATTTCTTAGCAACATTTAACCCAACTGAAAAATTTATAACAGATGTAGCTGCAAATTTATGCATTAATATTAAGTTGTGAAGACAATTTGGCCAATAAATATAAGACAAAAATATTAGTTGCTTCAAAGGCTGGTACCAAAGATTCCAATTTATGTACCCTAATAATTACTGAGGGTGATTCCGGAAAAAGCTTTGCTTTATCTGGACTAGATGTTTTAAATAATCGATATCACTATAGAATATTTCCGTTATCCGGAAAATATTTAAATGCTAAGGGTGCTAGTTAAACGCAAATTTTAGAAAACTATTTAATAAACAATCTTATTGAAACCCTCGGTCCTGAAAAAGGCAAAAACTCATTCCTTCGAAAGAAAAAACCGGAAGACCTTTGGCTCGAGGATTTGAAGGAATTTGAGGAAAACTTACCAAACTACATGAATAAACCAGAATTAAAAATTTTTCATGTGGACAGCTCAACATCTAAAGGTATGTTTTAATTTAAATTGTTTTGTGAAATACTATTTTTATTATTTTAATTTCAGTACCTGAGGCTCATCTTTATTAACGAAACGTTGATATAGAGAATGAAGAGAAGGAAAAAGTAAAATTTCCACAACGAAGGAAATTAAGCTCTTATGTAATTATAGATATAGATAATACTACAGTATTAATTATTTTTTCAAAGTAGAATCGCAACAATACCAGCAACAAAATAAAGAAATACTACATTACTTAATTCTTTTAATTTTTATATTTTTTGTTTTGCTCTATCACATATGTGTATGGTTAAAAAAAATTATCTTTCTTCAGATTAAAAGCCATTTTACCAAAGCTTAGAGGGCGGAAAGTATGTACGAAGATGTAAGAAGATGGTCATCTTCTTTTCTCCTGATAATCCCTGTAGGACTCAGTTTCCTTGATAGTGCTTCTCTATTACTTTTCGATAAAATTTTCGGCCCAAACACACACAAAATAGTCTCTGCCATTTAACAATGTTGTGGACTTTCGCCTGTTTTGTTTTAAGTTCTTGCCACGCAAATTAATTGCCGTCAACTCCATAAATTGTAACAATTGCACTCGACCATTTCTAAAGTAGGCTGGATAACTTTAGGGGTTAATTTCACCCCCTAACACAGTTTCTCAGCAGAGGGAAAGAATATGTGTCTCTTAGATTTTGATGTAGAATAACATATTACAAAATGAATTAAATCGGAGAGGGACACCGGAAGACCTTTCCTTCTAAGTCAAATATATGTTAATAAAGAGATCTTCAAATATTTTTAGATGGAAAAGACAACATTCTGCTTCAATAAAATTACAGTTTGAAAACTCAAGTAACGGAAAAGAACTCTTCAGTGTAAATGTTCCTTTAAGTGGTCGAGACAAACAGCAAAACAGGCAAGAAGAAATTGTGTTACAATTGCCCATTAAGCAGTTAGAAAATCGATTTAGTTACAGTTTTCTAATTTAAAAAAAAATCTTATTGGGTTTTTTAAAATGATTTTTATGATATATTTGTTTTGATTTATTATACTTAAATCAATTTGCCTTGGTTTATTTACTAAATAGCAGAAATTTTTTGTGTCGTTATGTCATCAATTCACTCATCTTTAAATTAAAACACATTTCTGATTTTATCAATAGATATTTTATTGTTGCTTTTAAATATTAGATTAAACATCAATATGGAGAAAAATATATATATATATATATATACCTATTAATATTAAATTTATTGTGTTAAAAATTTTCTTTTCTTTCATTTTTGTTTTGGTTTGAAATTTTTATTTTCATCTTCCACAAACCTTGAATAAATTGGTTGTTGTTGTTGCATTAGTAACTTAATACATATTTATTTATTTTTTTCTTCAAATAACAAATACTAGTGTTTTTCAATTTTGAATAAATATTAACACAACAAAACATTAAAAATTATTTCGTTATCAAACTTATACCATTTATATATTAAATATTATTTCTTGAAAGTAAAACTATGTAATTTTTTGAACAAATCTAATGGATTAAAATGATAAAATATATTTTACTGTTTACATACTTATTAATTAAATTACTCATTGTCATTGTAAAAATAATTTATCTGAATTTATATTTTATTTTTTTTAATAATACTTTTAATATTTACATTCATTCACTTGATTTTTAGTATCACACATAAATTCTACTTATTTAACAGTTGTTTTTTTTTTTTTCAATTTTTCTTGTATTATTACAAAATACTATTGAATCCATTATTAGATTTTTTTAAAAAAAGAAAATTACGAATATTATTTATTTATTTTTATGTTGTATTTTCCATATTTAAGATTAGAAATTCATTTCTTTTTAAAAACTAAGATATATCACATATTTTTGATAAAACAATTTTCTTTTCTCGTTTTTGTTTTTGTCATATATCTAATGGAAAATTTTATTTGTTACAATTTTGGAAAAAGTTTTTTTTTTGTTTGTAATTACAAAAAGCATTTATATAATTAGGATTGGTGTATGTTTGTGTGTTCTTAATCCCTATATATTATTTACAACTTTTTTATTTAAGACACAAGTTATATAAATTTATGCTTTTTTTTAAATTTATGTTTTTTTTCTTCAAAATTTGAAAGCAGCTTTATTAAAAAACAAAATTAATCTTTATTTGGTATTTAACAATCAGGTTGAAAACCTGATTGACAAACAAACAAAAATAATATTATTTAGATCATGCTGTTAAGGAACTATTTTCCCAATTTTAATTTGCCAGCAAAAAAGTTGTATTGTAGTATTTTCTGTCAATTATATTATCAATTCCTACACTAAATTTAATTTCAAAAAAAATTCTTATGCGAAAATATGTGCACATGATTTATTGGAGTTTTTGTTTTTAAATTCATATCAGTACACTTTTTTGTTTTTAACTTTTAAATTTGTAATATAAGAAACTATTAAGACCAACATTAATTTTAAAAATGAGTCAAATAAATCTAATTAATTTCTATATCAAACTTTAACATCTAAACATTATAAATTGAAACTTTGAACAAATTTTATTTATTTTTATAATTCTGATATCATAATATAATAATAATATATATTTTAATGAAGAAAAATATATTAATATATTAATATATTTTGAAATGGCATTTTAATGAAGAAAAAAGTTTAGAAAATTATAATATAATAAAAATGTACAAGAATTTTATGTTAGTTTTTAATATAAATTTAATGATTTTGTTTGTTACTTATGTAAAATAAAATAATTATTAAAAATGATTACTTAATTTAACTTAAAATAGAAATTTTTTTAAGTCTGTTCCTAAATATATCTCTGACTCTCTCTTATTTATCTTTTAAATTTTATGTCGTTTTAAATGTCTACAAGCATGCAATATAAATATAATTCGCCTGAAGGCAAACTCTAGATAATTGAGAATGAGTGAGAATGGAACATAAATAGTTTTTTTTGCACACAAATTAAAAATTATTTTTGGTTTCAATGTTTTAAAGAATTTTTTGAAAGTTATCCGGTGCTTAAACTACATAAAATTTAAGTTTAAAATGATATAAATTTTGGCAGTATATTTCAATGTTTTCGTATTTCGTGAAAGCTTCTAAAAATAAAATTTTTTATACGAAAAATGTTGATACGGGATTATTTACAAACTAAAAACTATTTCTTTTCTTTTTTTTTGAATTTAACAATTTCTTATATTTCTCATATTAATTTTTGGTAGTCAAAATTTTAGGTGTAGGACTCATAAAAATAAGTCTAGTAGAGAAGAGTTTTTATATTTCTTTTGAAAACTAAATGAAAACTGTATATAAACTAAACCGACAGAGGCCAACAGATGAGGTAAGCCAGCCACACTCCTCCTTAAACCCTAGTTCGTCTACCTTTTTTCTGTATAGACAAAACAGACAGATGACTTTAGGAAAAGTTGGAAAAGTATACGATTCAGCACCCTCTATTAGAAGATTTTAAGGAGATAAAAAACGCAAAAACAAATTTTTTATAATTTCAACAAAAAGGAGAACAATAAAACAATTGGTCAAAATTTGTTTTAAAATTATTCATTCAGATAAATAGTTAAGTATTTTCTTGATATTTTCATATCGATTTTTTGAGAGAGTTTTATGTCGTTTCTTGATTTTATTATTTGGCTCAGCTAAAATTCCATTTAAAAATTAATAATATGCCAATAAATTGTAGAATGTATCAATTAATGTATATCTGTTGTCAAATTCTCGTATCGACCATGTTAAAAAGTGAAATAATGAGTCAATGACCAAGCGAGAAAATAGAAATATGTAACATCTTATAGCTAACTTTATCCAAAAAAATGTAGCCATGGGTATTCTTTATGAGTTTATTTGTACTCATAGTGGAAGCGACCAGCAATTTTTCTTTTAGTGATGGAAATAATAAACCCTAAATTTAAATTTTAGAATTTAAGCCTTCTTCCAAAGAGAAAACAATTACTTCAATTTTGAAATTTCAATATCATCTAAAATGTCAGCAACAAAGGGCAAAATTCATCAAGTTTACGGTTTTATATTATTGTTACACAAATAACAATAACAAAATATTTATTTCATATAAAATCTCGTTATTTACTTTAAAATAAAAAAATAGGAATGTTTTCATTTTCCATACATAAAAAAAAAATGCTAATACTATAAAATTCCCAGTGAAATAATCTGATTTTTCATATTAGCTGCGAAAACTCAAAAAGGAAAATACAAAAAACAATAATGTTTTAATTTCAATAAATCAATTTCTTTTCTTGATATTTTTTTTTCAATACACATTTTAAAATAAAATAATGAAAATTGAGAAGAAAAAAAAAATTATTCATATTATTAAATCTATTTTCAACAATTTAAAATAAGTAAAATATAAAAATAAAATCAGTCACAAAAACATAAATGATATTTAGCTCTTTTTTTTTACTTTGATAAAATTAAAATATATTTAAAAAAAAAGACCAATTAAAACAATTTTAAATATAATTAACAAAATTAAAGTATTTAAAATAAGTTTTTTATATAGGGGTAAATATATAATGTTAATTTTCAATATTAAAAATTATATTTGAAAACAAAATATTATTAAAATATTACGAAAAAAAAGAAACAAAATTAATTTAAAAAAAAAAAATATATGATCACTTTTTTGTCGCTCATATCTCATCACAGAATTATAATTTACTTAAATTCTACATTTATTACAAATTTTATCTCAATACTAGATTCATACTAGATAATAAAAAATCAAAAAACACAAAAAATAAATAAATATACATATTTTAAAAATTCAAATTCATAATGTCAAAAAAAAAATCTTTTGCATATTATTAATATAAAATCCAAAAAATTTGTTTTCTTTTCTGTTTGGTAAAATGAAAGTTTTTAGTTCGTTTAAACAAAGGTACTGTAAATTTTATTTATTTTTTATTTTTTGAATTTCTTTAAAAACAGAGATTTTATCGGATGATATGAGCGAACTTACAATAATCGAGAAATTAAACTGTTTAATTACTTCTAACTATAATTGTATATTAATAATATTATTAAAATATGAAAATCAAAAAAGAAAAACTCTTGTACTATTTAAAAAATAGTTATAATTTATTTTGAATTTTTTCTTCAGATTTTGAGTTCGTCAAAATTAAAAATAGTTTTTTTTTTTAAATTCTGGCAACAAATAAAATTAATTACTACTAACTAGAAAAAAACAAAATTAACTAATAATTGCCCTAAATTAATTTATATGTTATATATATATCGATATCAGTGGATTAAAATTTAAAAGAAAAAAAAAAAAAGAAATATATATATTTTTTTTTAATTAAAAAAATGGCGGGAGACGACTTTAGTAATTATTTTAAATAGTTATTGCTGATTTTTAATTTTAAAAAATTTCGGTTTTATTTTTCAAAATAATTACTGTGATTTTTGTTTCTTTGTGTAAATTGCATTTTTTGTTTTTATTTTTTAAATATTTGAAATATAAATAAAAGATAAAGCATAAAAAATAAAAAAACAAATATGATTGGATTGTACTCTTATAAATATTTAAATAACTACTAAATTTTGTTTGGATTTTCAGAACGTAGACTATATTTTGGGGAATCAGGAAGAACAGTTATTATTCTTAAATCATTTGGTGATTCAAGGGCTCCTTTAGCATGTGCTGCAGCAGTATCACAATCAGTCCTTCTAGATACAATTAAACGGATATCAGTATGAAGTGATAGACGACCCGATCGTGATGTTTGAAATCTATAAAAACAACAACAACAATAAATAATATTTTTAAAAAATTTACTTTTTAAAATTTGAAAATTTGCTATTAAATATATTTTCATATCGCCAGATAACGTAAGTTATTCAAAAATCTTTTAAAATTGGGCAAACATATTATTCAAATTGCGTTCTTTTCGTAAAAGTTGAAGTTTTTAAAAAGTGCATTTATTGTCAAAAGTAAAACTTCAGGCAAAAAGAAAAAAACAATAGATTTGATTGTTAAGCATTATCCTGTAATGGGAATTTTTATGATTTCAAGTGTAAAAAGTTCAATAGTGAGAAAAATTATATTTAAAAGTTGGCATATGACAGACACATGTCGTTGGTTGGTGTGAAATATTTATAAAATATATTTAAACTACCTTAAAAGCTGTGTTCAATCTGAGATGAATACATTATTATGGAGCAAAAAACTAACAAAAGTCAATCATATGAGTATAATGAGATGGGATAACGCCAACAAAAAATATTTATTCATTATGTGTTATCAAAATATATTCCATTTTTGCTTTAGAGGATCATAGAATCATATTTCCCCATTTTATTGTTAGAAGTGTTTGTTATATAGCTCTCACATATCTTCTTTCAAGTATAAATGAGTTTTTGATGGAGATAAAATTCAATTGATAGGCAATCAATCCATGTGGTAACCTTAAATTCGGACTTCATTATGTTCTCTGTGAACTTTGAAGGAATTTAAGCTTGGACATGTCGCCGAAATCAGGGCTGGATGCTATACATTCAAATATTTTGAGCATATAGAAAAGTGCATGAATTGTAAAAGAGAATATTTTGAATAAAAATAAAATCATTTATTTTGTCCAATTTCTTTTTCTTAAAGCTTATTAAGTAATTCTCGTTCCACTTTCAAATAAAACATTTTTAAATGATATTAACGAAATATAATACACTGTTTTTCTTAATCATAATATAAAAATCAAATAATAAACTTACCGTAAATGTACTGTGTATCTTAAATGGCGCATTTGTTCACCAAATGGTATATCAAATTGTTGAAGGCCACACACGCTAGTATTCTGTTTCGTATAATTTTGCTCATTCATTTTATTATCTTTAATTTTGATTTGATTATTTCCATCGAATGCTAAAATTCTTTGTCTAATAAATGTTTGAGACATTGCTGGCATATCACAAAAATCATATGGAACAACAAACATACGTACAACTGTACCCAATGGATTTAATAATGTTACTTGCACAGTACCCGTACGTGGTATTGTATAGCCTTTTCTTGGTAAACGAACTTCACACTAAAAATAAAAGGAAAAAATATTTCATTTAGTTTATATTACTTATTATATCCCAAAATGGAAGGTAACAAGTTTTTAGGATAAATATTAATTAAAGTTTATTCGATAACAAATATAAAAACTTTATAATAAATTTTGTTTTCCCAACGTTGTTCGAAATCTTTTTGACCAACTGTTTTATTGTTAGTGAAAATAATGTACAACAAAATTAACTTAAGAAGTTAATTCTTTTTGTTTTTAAGTATGAAAAGTTTGTTCTTTTCTCCTTAAAATCTTCTAATAGAGGGTGCTGAATCGTATACTAATAGATCAAAATACTTATTGTGTTTAATAGAATATTAATTTTTACTGAACTTTTCAAAAAATGATATAAACTAATTAAGAATTATTAAATTTGATAATTATTATTAAGGACGCCCTACACTTTTATTGTTGGTACTACAAAATGGTAAATGAATTCTGTGAAAAGCATTATAATAATAGTCTTTTATTTTATCCTTTTTAGCCATAATTATCCCTTCCTTAGTTACATAAACGTATTATGTCAAAGTAAAATTAAATATTTCATCGCAAAATATATTCTAAGTTCCTGCCAAGTGCGAGACTTGGGTTAAGTGTGATCTGCTAAAACTTTTTAACGATTCAAATTGACTTTTTTAACGACAGTTAACGAAACTGAAACTGAGAATTGCTTAATTTAATTGCCAACAAAACAGTTTAAAATTTCCTAAATCAAAACTCGATAGCTCATCTTAAAGTAGGTTAGATTTGAGTCGCTAGATTTGTCTATATTCGTGACTGAAACTGATAGCAGGTTAACTTTATGGCAAAAATTTCTTTAATACAACGCATTGTGATTAAAGGAGTTAAAGATTTCTTAATTTACACCTCAATAGCTCATCCCAAATTAGGTTATAATTAAGCTAGAAGATTTGTCTTCATTCGTGACAAAAACTGAGATTAATTTTTAATTAATTAATGAAAATGGGGTAAATTCTTTGGCAGAAAAATTTTTTAATTGCCATCAAAGCAGTTAAATCTCAATAGGTCATTCCTTAAGAAGGTGAAAATTCATGCCGAGATCTAGGAAAAGGTTAGAATTTTCAAATTTTTTTGACTGATTACAAAATAAAATAATAATAAATAAAATATCTTACCAAATATGGTGTACTCATTGTTTGTCCAGTTAATTCATAAAAATATGCAGCTGATGGTAATGTTAATTGTGTTGGACAAAATATACCAGATGCACCTAATAATACTTTATATCCAGTTACTTGAGTTTTTGGTATTAAACGTTTTTGTAATAGAGATTCTTCTAAGCTACCAAGTAATTGTTTACGTCCAAATTGATTCAATTTTGAAAATATACGATTTTTAATCGGTGATGTAACTGGGCTATAATTTAAATCAATATCTTCATCTGATATTTGTTCATCAGAACAATCAGATAAATGCCGTACACGACGACGATATATAGTTGATTGTTTTATAAAACGTGGCGATAATGTTGATGAATATGGTAATGCTGGGGCTGAATTTGATTTTTGTACATTTATATCTGGACTAGATATATTATTTAAATCTAATTTTAATATATCAATTGGTATTGGTGATGATGTTATCAATTTATTTGTTGATGATGATGTTATTATTGTTGATATTTTTGTTGTTGGTGTATTAAAATAATTAATTAAATTTATTTTTGGATATTGTTTAATATTATTAATTATTTTTTCAGTATAATCAAGATATAATGGTAAAGGTTTTAATTGATTTGTTTTTGGTGTTTTAAATTGTTTATCAATATCGTCAATTAATTTAAATTCATTTGATATTATTGTTTTATTTTGTATATCCTTTTGTTGTTGCTGTTCCTTTTTAATATCATCTAAATTATTATCATTATTATTTTTTATTTTATTATTTAATACATTTATTTTTTGTTGTCCATTTATATTAAATTTTTTATTATTTATTATATCATCATTATTTTTTGTATTAATTGAAATATTTTCATTATTATAACAATTACAATCATTTAATTGTAATAAATTTTTATGAAATTTTTCTTCATTTAAATATGATGATGATGTTGTTGGTGTATCATTATTTAATAAATTATAATGATGTTTTGTTTTTTGTCTTTTACATAATTGACAATCAACTGATGTAAATCTATTATTGAGTACTGTCCCTGAGCTCAATGTATTATTATTATTATTATTATTACTTGTAATATTATTGTTATTATTATTATTATTATTATTATTACGAGCATCATGAGGCCTTGGACGAGGAACTCTTTGTATTGCTTGCAAAATAATATCATTATTAGAATTTTGTTGAATATTTTTACAACTATTATTTAAATTTATATTTATATCACTACTATCATTTGATTTTTTTAATAAAAAATCATTAATTGGTTTATTTTCATTACAATCTGTACAAACTAATTGCATTTCAGTATCACATATATTACAATTTGGTAAAATATTATAATTATTTGTACTGTAATTAGTTTGTGTAGCAACTGATATCATTTCAATTGTATTATTTGTTGTTTGTATTGTTTCAGTTATATTATTACCAATTAATTGTAATAATTGTGGATTTTGGATAGTATTTGTGATAGATGGAAATTGTTCTTGTTGATTATTATGTATACTATTCAAATTTATTTTTGTTACTATTTGATCATTTTGATTAGTTGCTGTTGTTGTTGTTGTTGTAGTTGTAGTTGTTGTTGCTGTTGCAATTGTTATTAAAAATAATGGTGATGATGATGGTGAGGATGATGACGAAGAATTTTCATAAATTCTTTTAACTTTTTTATCACGTTTCATAATACGTTTACGATATTTCATTAATTGTCTTTCACGATGTGATGTATTATTTGTTGATAATATAACTTCATCAATAATTATATCTGAATTAATTTCCTCATCATCATATGGACATTTATGTTTACCTTTTTCATAACATGGTAAATCTAAACGGTCATCAACCATAATAACATCATCACGACATGTTGTTAATAAATTATTATTTTGTAATTTTGTTGTTGTTAAATCATTTGTTTTATTTAATTTATTTTGTCCAAATAATTTATCATCAATTTTAGGTAAATTACCATTTATACGTGGAAGACTTTTTAAACAAACTGATATTAAACAATTTTCAGTTAATAATACATTTGGAAAATTATGTACATTTGGTTTTAAATTAAAACAGGCAGTTGAATCGTATGATTTAATACGATATAATATATCTAAATGTGTACCATTATTATATTTTTTGATACGTGCATTATCCAATATATCTTTATCAAAGGTTTTAGTATTTTTTAATAGATCAGTCCAAGCTGTTATTTGTGAAAAATATAATTGGCTACGTATTGCATTTGATAATAATTGCAATGTCATATTTGGTGGTTGTGAACTGAAAATTTAAAATTAATTAATTTAATTTGAATAATTTAAGTAAACAAAAAATATCTATATAAACAATTTTTGAATACTATTTAGAATATAAATTATAGAAAAATATAAATTGTGAAATTTTATTAGGCTCAATTAAAAAGATTTAATGAAGTTTGTTTCATATAAAGTTCAAAAATTTCATAGATTTAATTTTTTGCATTAGAAAAACAATTTTCAATCGTTAATATGGACACTTTTGTTCACTCAAAATGTTATCAGAGAATCATTTTATAGTTAAAGCAGCACAATATGTTCGTTATAAGCAATAGTAAGCACTTTTTTTAAAAAAGGATTAACAAAATTAAAATAAAATGATACAAAAATTAATCCCCTACTTGATGAATGGGCAACTTAACAAAATTTAAATAACTGGCAATCGGAAGAATAAGGATTATCTCTTGAAAGAAGATATTGTCTGCTTAGCTACTGATGGCGCTAATGGGATTCACTGGGAGTAATCAGTGTGCTTCTAAAATTCTGATTCTGACTTCGAAGAGAGTGCGAAAAAAAAGAAAATATCTTATTCGGATATGAAAAAGATGATAACAATTGAGAAAATTCGAAACAAATTTTTAAGATATTTAAACGTTCTCTTACTAAAAATGCCATTTTATAAAATTATATACGTACTAAAATGAAAAAAGGACTAATGCTAATGCTGATAGAATCCAGCTGGAACAAGTTTACTCAATTTTTGATCTCAAAAAATTTAATTCAAAAACTATTAATTGATATAAATTAAAAAATTTCTTTTTTTAATAGTGAATTCGATTTGATATCTAAAACTATATCAGCTTTGCTTCCAATAAAGCAGACGACTAGTCAAACCTCTCCGGTTTTTAAGTAAAAATAGATAAATACAATCAGCTCTGAAAGTCAAATGTACCAATATTACGCTGGCAAATACCTAAAAGATAATTGGAAAGTATTATAGATCCTTATTTCAGTTGAATGAGCGAATAAATCAAGGAAACAAGGGTCTTATTAGAAAAATAAATGTTCCTTTTTGCGTAAAGATAATTTATAGGTACACAAATACGTAACTTCGATGTCCTGACATCAATCGTATCCACGAGATTTAGCTGCTGAGATTTTATTTTCTATTTTTAAACTTAAAAGAATTGCTCGTTGGAAAACAATTCGCGTTCTTTATCGAAATTAATGTTTTTTTGAAGGCCCTCAAGTCATCCTACATTTTGATGGCTTGAAACAAAAACTCCTCGTAATATAAACGTATAACGATTGTATTTTGACAATAAAAATAAAAAACAATAAAAAAGAAAAAATTGAGCCCTAAATAATTTGTTCACCTTTCTACTTGTTGAATAATCCACTGTTCCAAGAGTATTTCATGACTTTCTGGCCCTAAATAAACTTCAATACAAATTGGATCTGATCTTGAAAGTATTCCTTCGATTTGACGGCAGTGAAATTGCCAACGGCAGCACTAAAAAAACAATAAAAATCAAATAAATATATAAAAATAATAATTTATTTAACTTACAATATCATTTAAATTTGACATATCACAGGAATGTTCCTCAATATCATTGGATTCAATTTTACCAAAACCCAATTTTTTGAGAAATTGATCACAGTGTGGTCCCTGTTTAAGGGATGATATCTTTTCATTACGATTACTTAACTGAATTTTTAATGATTTTTGATTTAAATCAGTTAAATTATAAACATTTTCATTATTTATTGATGATGTTGTTGATGTTGATGGCATTGTTGTTAATATATTTTTATTATATTTACGAAATATTTCAACATTACCAATTGTTATATCACGATTACGATTAAATTTATAATTACATGGTGTTGTTGTACGTAAACATGTTGATGCTAATGTTTGTAATGTATTTAATAAATTACTATCATAAGTTAATTGTTGTTGTTGTTGTTGTTGTAATGGCTTTATTTTATTATTAGGATGACCAAAATTTTCTAATTCTTCATCATCAGTATCCGATTGATAATTTTTAGTTTGTAAATTATTATTATCATTACTAATTACAATTCCTTGTTCAAATATTAAATCATGGCTAGTACCTGGTGATGATTGACGTAATTGTCCCAATTTTTGTCGTAATCTATTAAAATGTTGTATTGTTGGATCAACTTTATCTATTTTATGATTTGATGTTGTATTATTTTCAATACAGCTATTAATATTTTCACTATTTTTTTGATTGTCTATTGAATATTCATCAACAATTAATGTACGCCCTTCGAGTATAATTGAAGCAATACCAATCATTGCAGTAGCTGCTGTTTGTGGTGTTGGTAAATTTGTTGAAGTTGTCGGAATCATTTTGATTGATTAATTCCTAAAATTGTTAAATAAAAAAAATACCATAATTAATTTTATAATAAAAAAAATGAATAGATTATTTTATGATGAAAAAGATATTTATAGAAATTTGATTTTGCTTTGTGTTTTTTTTATCTTTTTGGTGAGATAAATTAGAAGCATAGTAATTGAAAACAAGTAAGCTGCACATATTCTTTAATGTGGTAGAAGAGATGCCTACCAACCACGAGAGTAACATTAATGAGTGTAAGAGATTTTAATACATGTCTCATGACAGAAAGACGAAAATTAATTTCAGAAAAAATTTTTGGTTAAAACATGCCTGTCGGAGAACACAATAAAAATATATTCTTGTCCTTAAACTACTTATACTATAAGTGAAAAAGAAGGTTAACCGTCGCTTTTTCGCTTTTCATGCAATGAAATTTAATGAAATATTCAATAAAATGCTCCAAAAGCCAAAATTTAATGAATTACACCGTTCAAAAATTTCAGAAACAAAAATTTATTACTTTTTTTAATATTTATACTGTTAACTATTACATTTTACCATGGCTCATCTTTCAAACAAAATTATGAAATTTGTGAAAAGGGCGAAAGATACACAGAAAACTGAAAAGCAATTTAAAAACCATTAAAAATTTTTTCGGACTCCCAAAACATTATCTGTCAAAATTATTTCTATACTGAATTAACACGGAAAATATGTCAAAATTATTACATTTCTCGGCAATTATATGCGACCATAGCAAAAATTAGTCTTTATAAATTTTAATTTAGCATTCAGCCTTGTATGACCTTAAAATTATTTTCTATATTAATAATAGATATTAGTGTGTGTGTGTGTGTGTGTGTGAATTTTTTATACAAATTTCTAACCCGTGAAATAAAAAAATAATTAGCATTGGTCAAAGCAACTTGCAATATAGAAAATTTTTCGACAGCAAATTTTTATCTAAAATCTCTAATCATTTTTACACTTTTCCTCTAACATCTCTTGCCGAAAAGTTAACTGGAGGTCAGCCTCGCAAAGCATCATTTTTGTATTCACTATATTTTCCAACTGTAAATTCCTTGATCCAAAGTGCTGTCTTTTCCTTCAAAAAATAATTCAAAGGCAATGATTTCTTTAAAAACAAGCGTTTTATTACTTAAAAATTCATGAAAAGACATTAACCTGCCTTAAGGTGGGCACTCACTTAGTGCGTGTATCTGAGCGGGTAACTTTTATGACGTCATAGACTCACGCTAAAGTTCCCCCTCATATGTGGATATTTCAGCGTGAAATTCATTTGTACGTCATTTTGACGTCATAAAAGTTACCCGCTGAGATATACGCACTAAGTGAGTGCCCACCTTTAGAAAAATTTAAAGTTGGAAAATTTAACGAAGGAAAAAAAAAAGGCTTCGGTGTGAATGGTCTATTCTATAAGGTTATGCACCATTCGGTCCAAACACCAAAATAATAATAAAACATCCACGGACTTCATCATTTTTCGTATTGTAAGATTTGTTCCCCCTCGAAATAATTCTCTCATCATTCTTTTATTCATTTTTAAAACAATGTAGGAATGAATTTGTACTTAAATCGCAAAAATTTAAATTTTGGATTAGAATTCTCCTTACTAAGAAGATACAAAAAGGCTCTCATCTTTATAACAAAAGAAAAAAGTTTATGTGTAGAAGTTGTATTTAAAGTAAACATTTTTTTTTTGAAAAACAAAAAAAAAAAAACAACAAAAACAATGAAACAAATCCAATACACACCATAAAGAAATTAGTCTGCCAATTATAAAGGATTTTAATAAGCAAATAATACTAATTATAGTCGAGACTAATTTTACAAAAGAGAACAAGATATAAATACCGACAACCTTATTTCAAGGCTAAAAGACAAGGTTCAAACAAATGCACTAAGGATAAATTCTATTCTTGATGAAGCTCATTAGCTAGATAAATGATATTAATTCTTGGAAAAAATTGTAAAATGGTAGATTGCGATTTAAGTAAAATAAATACTCTAGGAATGATAATTAAAACGGTAAATATTATACTAATTAAACAACATAAGTCGAATAGACGTACATAAGTAATAAGAAATCCTAACTCGAACAAGTAATTTTTAGTTTTAACAATTTCCTGAGATATGGTCATTAATCTTTAAGGATTTGACTTTAATATTAAATTATTTATGCTATGCACTATGGCTAGTTATTATTTACTCTGAAAATGATATGGATTATTATTATCCATCATAAGATTTTTAAGTCAAAGATTTGCACTAAAAAAAAAGTTCGATTTTAAGGTAAAGGTTTCCGAGTAAAATAAAATAATTTTTTCGTGATTATGGATTAAACAAATTTTCTTCAAGCCTTTTGTACATTACTAGGCATGATCTTAACAGCAGTCCGTAATTTTTTTTTTTTTAGAAAATATCTACAAAGAAACCAATGACACAGCTTTTCCAAGGACGTCTTTGGAAACGAATAATTTCCGATGTTCACTTTAAATGTCTCAAAATATCAATAATTTTTTAATTGTTTAACAAGGCATTAAGCGTTAATAAAGTCGCAGTATAAGACTGAAAAACTAAACACCAGGGGATGACATTTTTTTCGTTTAGTTATTTCTATTTTATCTCTTTAAAAACGAGGAAATCACTCATACACAACACCTAAAGTTAATAAATTTATAGGATAGAAAATTCTGAAGTAAAATAAAATTTTCTATCTTATAAATTTGAATGTTTCTTGGTATCTTCCGGAAGTGTTCTATTTTATAAGATAGAACAACGTTAAGTAAAGTGCTGCTTAAAAACTCCTATGACCTTTTTGCCCTATAACTGGAAATGTTCTAAAAAGTACTTTAAAGGTATCTACACCTCAGGTTGTACGCAAAGCTAGATTATCCTTCAATTAGATAAAGGCATCAAGTAAGGGAGGTTTGAAATTTTTAATCTTCTAGCCCTCTTCTAAAGTCAACACCCTCTTAACATTATTTTATCTTTAGAAATTTATTCACAGTATAAATTTTTTATATTTCTCAAACGAAAAAATTATATTATGTTAATAATTAAAAATAAATGCAATATTTAAAAGATTAAAAAATTGTTTAAAATAATAAATTAAGGCAATTAAGTAGTAGGTCTTTTTTTTATATTTTGTTTTACTAAAACAAACAAAAATGAAAAATCGCTTGAAATAAATAAAATAAATATATTTTTAAAGCTTAGTATTAACAAAAAAAAAAAATAAAAATATTATATGACCTTGAATTTAAAATACTATTCGTGAGCTCTATCCAAATAAAATTTTTTACTATCTTTTTCTACATTTCAAGGTATTAAAAAAATTTCTGATAAGGCTTACTGTCTGGTTACATCAAATAATTTTATATATACCTTTCAATCATGTTATATACTACATATATATGTATATATGTATATAACTTTTATTAAACCACATCAGTTAAAGGGAAAAAGCGACAGCTTGAAAGTAATAATATAAAAACAAGAAAGGGGAATATATATAGAAAACCAACTAAAATAGAAGCTACACACGGGGCAGACTCCTTACTAAGAATTTTTCAATGTTTTGTTTTTTTTCGGTTCTAAGCTTCATCAAAGTGAAGATTATAAATTTCTACAAAAAAACTATTAGTTTCCCTTATTTAAAATTCGTCACATTGAAAATGAGTTTGTAATAAATTGCTGCACACAGGATAAATAAATTTTAGAATTATATGGATCACATATGATGATTAGTTTAAAACCATCCAATCATATGTTATTTACAATACACAGACAACTTTACTTGGTATAGTCTAGCTTAACTCAGGTAAAATTTCCAAAAATGGCAAAATACTTCTTAATAACTAGTTAAGTTTAAACTAGAAATATAGTTTTAATATCACATTGGTATATGAGAATTATCGAATTTTAGGTAGATAAAATGAAATCTACGTAGAAATCAGTATTGACTTTGCTCACTTTTCTTTTTGCTTTATTTTTTTTGTTTACCTTGAGTCAATCAACTGCTAAGCCTAAAAGTATAATTATAATTAAGAATAAAGGGTTTATTCACCGCTATAAGTGTAAAACGACATATAAATCCCATAAAAAAAATAATTTCTAAACCAATTAAAATCTCCATTTTGTATCATATATGAGTCGTTCAGAAGCCAATGTGGATAAGTCTAAAAAAATTGAAATTGAGAAAATTAATGTTTTTTAATACATTCCTTTTTAAAATTCCTGGTATATTATTTTTATCAAAAAAGCATATTAATTTGATCAGAAAAGTGTAGACTCTACAATAAAATGAGATATGTTCAAAATGTGTAAATAAAAACGCAGGTATTTATTGCGACATTGGAAGCATCATAAAAACTTAAGGACTTCTACCTTTTGGCAACTGAAAAGTTAAGAAATTTATGTGAAAATTAAACAATACCATTTAATGTCATAAGTTTTTGTATTTATTCATCATAACAAACATCTTCCGAGTTTTCTGATTTTGATTAGAATACAATAATTGTTGATATATGTATATTTTTTAAGGCTGTTGGTCGCCCTTTTTTTTATGTCTATTTCATGAAATGTAACATCCTCGTCAAAATTATATTTGAACTTAATGCTGCTTGGGTTTGATCTTTCTAGTTTTATCCATCATATATTAAGCCAATTGGCTGTTAGTTCACTTCATGTCTTTTTCCTGTTGGTAATAGCCAATTCCAATGGTTTTGTGGACAGGAAATCTTGTTGACTCATTTCAACAAGGCTGAAAGGTGTATTTTTTTTACTATTTTGAGTTATGTGATACCAGTCAGTAGGATTATAAATATACTGATTTTTTCCCATGAGCTTCTATCATTACAAAATAAACGTCGTTGGGCAAAAAACTGTGCCCGCTAAGCAAAAAGTTTTTCTCAATTGATTCAGCTTTTATGCTTTCACTCTGAATCAATTTCAGTAAACTTAAAACAACTTTTATAATTCGATTTTGTCCGGTACACGAATCTGAATACATTATTATTAGTTTTCGAGAATCCTTTGCATATAATTCAATATGTTTAATTAGGCACGATGACACTTCTTGTGAACCTCGAGAACCATGGGTTATAGGCCCAAATATACATGTAGCCCTCGTTAGTCCTTAAGTCATGACAACCAAGATTATATATAGATATAAGTTTCTCATGTAATAAGCCACTGATATTGAGAGTTTAGGAAATTGTAATGCTTTTTCTAAATCAAAGCCAAATCAAAAAATCAAAAAGTTAGAGAAAAATTATTTAATGAATTTGATAGCAAAATAATTATCCACAAACACTTCAGCGTAATATTTTTATGTTTTATCTAAAGTTACAAGAAAGCACCGTACATAAAAATCAATGATAAATGTCGTTTTTTTAAAATCTGTATCTTGAACAGCTCTAGAAAGTGGAATTAACAGATAGTAGTTATTATAAATTTATGTTGTTTAATTGTTACTAAAATATACCGAAAGAAGAAGAAGAAAAATTTCGTTTTAATTTCAAAGTTGATGTGAAAAAATAACGATAAGAAGTGGACTTATACTCAATGGCTTCTGAAATTATTATATAACACATTCAGAGGCTTTAAAATTTGCAAAAATCAGAAAAAATGGACTTATCCACATTGGCTTCTGAGCGACTCATATAAAACTGAATTAATATATAAGTATATAAAAATTCAAACTAAATATCATTTTATGGCCTTACATACATAAAGATATAGATATAAAATTATTAATAATAATAGCTTTTCATTATACATAATTACAATATTTTCTTAATATACTTCATCTACATAAATATATTTAAATATCTACATAAATATCAGCATAATTGTATAATTCCAATAATTTCAACCAAACCAAATTATGTTTTGAAAAAACTTGTCTTCACTCAAAAAAACAACAAAAATAAACTGAAATATTTTTCAAAAATATTCAATCGAAATGGAATTACATTTCTACATTATTATTTTATATAACAAAACAAAAATGTAATGTAATGGAATTAATAAAAATACCCAAAAATTATGTATTAAATTATTTTAGATTAGAAATAAATATATAGCATAAAGCTTTCAGCATATCAGAGAAAAAATTTGTTTTTGTTTTTTAATAAAAATGACGCAAAAGCCTTGAAGTCAGAAACTTTATTATATGTAAAACTCTAACCATGTAGTATATAAAATAAAACTCCAACAAAATACAAATATAAAACTTTAATTTACACAAATATAATAAGAAATAAATAAATTTCATTATAAAAACGAAAAAACTGTAAAAAAAAACTTCACTAATGACTTTTAATTAGTTTTTTAATTATTTTAAAACAAAAGATGATCAGCTGATTAAAGAAAATATATTTATATACACATGTATACATAAATTCAATGCAAGCAAAACACACACATATTATAATAAAAATTAATTTTCGAAATTGCGTCATATTTAATATGCAATTAAACTTCCCTGCTGGTTGCTTTTTATCTGTACTAAATGAGAAAAAACGAAAAACAAAATCAAAAAACCAGAAGTTTCTCTTTCTAGTATTTTATCAGCTGTAAAGCTTTTTAACCTCATGTATATATATATTTTAAGCTTTTTATAGTGTGTTTATATCGCACGTGCTTAGCACCTGTTTATTTTTATCTATGTATATATGTATACATATATATAGATTTTGGTATATTTAATACAATTTAGCATATCATCAGCTGATTATAGCATAATTTTACTTTTTTTCTTCATATATGCGAACTGCTATAAGAGAATTAGAAAAAGAGAAAATTCATAAATTTTTTGGCATAGATGAAGACAAAAAAATAAAACAAAATCGAAAGCAAAAATTTTATTTCCCCTTTTAATGAGCAAAATATGTTTTTCTTATAGCCTTTTTGTTTTTTATTAATTACTATACTTTAATCAAATTAATGATTAAAATTATTTAGTTTTATAAACAAATTATTGTTTTTTTTTCTTTTTGGTTTTATATAAGCTAACATAAATTTTTATTTTATTTTGTAAGTTGCATTCCTATGAAAAGCTATTTTTGTTGCATTTCTTATATGTAGAGTTTTACAAAATAATGCATATATATATATATACAAAAGTGTATAAATTAAAGCATGATATACCAATATATATATATGTATATTATGTATGTATATTTATTTTATGAATAAATTAAAAAAATATTAATATAGAAAAATAAATAAATGGGACAGAATTTTTAATGTCACTTTAATCAACATATTTATAGGTATGCAGAGTTTATATATACATATATATATATATTTATATATGTATATTGAAAGAAAATGTTATCAACTAGATTTACTTAATGCTGAACATTAAAAAGGGATAAGCATTTTAAATATTGTAAATTAGAGTAATTATTTAAATAAATTCTAATAATTTCATCTTTTATAATTTGCCGCCGGATAAGATCTTTATAATAATTGAGCTTTTTTCCTACCAAAAATTACAGGAAAGACGATAAACAATTTTTATTAAATAGAAATATAAAATAAAAAAAAAATAAAAACTTGGCAGAAAAATGTTGGCTCTGAAAAAATTTTTGTACTTTTATTGATGAAAGAGAAGGTATTGAAAAGATAGAAAAGACAACTAAACAAATTTCAAAATGATTTCAATGTTTTTTTATGGCTTAATTTCCTCTTACATTTGGCGTCTAAATTAGCGTTTTTCGACAGCGCTTTTATAGGAGTTTTTAAGGCAAGTTTATTAATTAATCAATTGAAATCTGCTGAAGATTCTTTCAGGAGGAATAACAGAATGAAGATTATAAGGGCTCTCTTAATATCTATTAAATAAAACTGTCTCAAAAATAAATATTTTTTTGTTCGGTATTTGTATTTTTATCTAAAAACGGAAGTTTTGTTCTACGCTTTTAGTTTAATGACATATTTTGATCATTGAAAATCTTTGCCTACAAAATTAAAATATTTTTAAAAATTTACAAGCTAAAAAATGAGGTACACAATATATATCTAGATACAAAATGTATCTAGAAAAAAAGAGAAAATATATTCTATTCAAGGACATTGACAAAAAAAAAATCAATTTTATCACAGAATTTCATCTTATGTACACAATAAAAAAAAATCTCCATTTCTAGCATTTCGTCCTTTAATTTAGTATAGCCATCTAAAACTAAATTTTTATAAAAGTATATATGTACATACTTCAAAAATCCTTTGATATAATAAGAAAATTTATAGTTGGTTAGTTAAAAACAAAATGTTTATAGTTAATTAATTTTTTGGAAGAAGCAAAAAAAAAACTTTAGTTTTTTACATAAGGACGAAAAAAAAATAATATAGATAGCATACTATGGATTTGACCCGAGAAATATCTTAAATTTGGTATAAAACAAAGAATTCCATTATGGAATCTTTTCTTTTACTTGAAGAAAAGGTGATTTCACGGCTCTTTAAATTAATTCTCTAATTTGGTGATATATGTGTTATTTTGAATATCGGGGTGAAGGAATTCTAGTTCTATTTTACTTTATTAAAACAACATAGAATAGTAACAAATGAAGCAGATCCAAATTGTTACTTAACCAGTTAACAGTGTTTGACGTGTATATACATCAAAATAAATCTCTATTACGGTCCGCTCGACGTGTTTTCACATCTTCGTAACCATTAACTATTTAAACTATTTTATTATTATTTGAGAATTTTTAAATTTATATTAACAATAACTTTTGCAGAAATAAATTATTAAGTTCCTCTTAAATAAAAATGTAATTTTCATTTCGTTTTTCATAAAATTTATAATAGGACTATTTTGCTTTGCGGTCGTAGTGTATACACGTCTATCACTTGATTTTAATTGCATGCGAGAAAATGGTATGCAAATAGTGATTATTTGCAAAATATTTGCAAGCGCTCAAACTACAACAGTTTCCCAATTTTGCAATTGGCAACTTTATATATAAAAAAAATGACAAAAATTATTGTTCCTGCAAAACTTTACAAAATTTTTTAATTAAGAATTCAATAGTTTTATTTTTACAAGCAACTAGAAAATGCTATTCTATAAAGCTCTATGCTTCTTCCTTGAAAAAAATCGTATGTATGCCAACTAAAGAGGTGGCAACATGTTCTAATTACAATTTTTCGACCTAAAAATGTTATATATCTGATTTATCCATATTGAAAATATGATACCACAAAAGAGAACAAAAAAAAAAAACAAAATTATAATTTCATAAATGTCCTAAATTTTTATTACCCTAAAAATAAACAAGTCAATATATACATATATTGTTTATATTTTTCTTCAAGTACATAAGTCAATATATACTTAAGATTATTTGTTTCTCTGTATTTTGTCTTGCTCAAAAAAAAAAAAAAAATTGAAAGTAAATAGAAACAAAACAACAAAAACCTACAAAAAGTAAATTTTGCTTGTTTGCCTGCTTGCAATTATAATAGAGTAACCACACAACTCATAGTTAACATCAGTTACTTAATATACTATAATTTTTATTTAATTTTCATGAAAGTTTTTTATGTTATATACTTTCAAAACTGCAATACTATTAAAATCGCAAGTAAAAATATTTTGGCTTATATCCAAAAAATGTTGATTAGAATATAAACGCGGAATACACTATTTTTGCTGCCCTAATAGTCTCTTATTTAGTTTGTTTTGTATTTTTGGAAAATTACAACTACATCAGGTTAATTTAGATCACAACATCATTTTCTTTTTATTTGTAATTTAATATCGCGCTCTACGCGTGTTTATACTTATATATACATATATATATATATCAGATTCTCTCTGTTGTAAAAACACAAGCCAATAAAATTCCGGTCAGATTAGAAACTCTATTTTAATATAATATATATTAAAAAGTCACAAACGAAAGAGGGACCGAGAGAAAGTATTAAAACCAAAAAAAAAAAAAAAAAAAAAGTTTTTGATTAAAGGCAACAACAACAACAACAATTATGTTACTTTACTTGAAAATTTTGTTTTAAAATTATGTAAACTTAGCATTTATATATATATAAACACACACACATCCACCTATATACACGCATATTTACTAAAAGTATGTCATCAAACGTATAAAATTGCATTTTTTAATTATTCATTTGAAGATCAATTCATGTGATCTGTTCGTTTCCTTATTTGGTGATCAGTAAATTTATTCGTATTTAATTAAACAACAAATTTTTAATAAATTTAAATATGCGTTTATAACGCGTGCGCCCTAAAAAAAGATAAATAAATTGCATTAACTAAAATAAACAAATGTTTTGCAAAAATTGAATACGTAGTTAATTGTTATTCTATTTGATTTGTATTATAGCTTCAAGGTTGCGGGTGGAAGCAGTAAAATTAATTTTTTTTTTTACTACTAATGGCAGCTAATATGCTAGTATAAAATTCTATCTCTCTCTCTCTCTCTCTTTTGCTTTTGTTGTTTTTATATCCAATTAAATTGTTGATTTTGCATCACAATATCATACATATAGCAATTGTGATTGTTTTTATTACAATTCTTTTATTATTCATTCTATTTTATTTTTTCAAATTGTTTTTTTTTCTTGGTAAATTAATTAAAACAACTTTTTGATAATTTAATCATACAATGTATTATTAATAAGAGTAGTAGTGAGAAATTTATATTGTAATACAATAATAATTTTGTTATTGTTTATATATGTGAAAAAAATATTTTATTTTGTCTTTTCATTTTGTTTAATTTTAGAGGTCAGTAAGTTTTTATGTAATATTTTCTTAATTTCATAAATGCGATTTATTAAACTATTGAAGAGCTTTTCTTAAACTGTTTTTTCCCAACTGTCTACCATTAAATATACTTTATTATTAGCTTTTTTAGTATTCAAACTTGCTACGTCTGTTTTTCTAATATTTGGACCAATTAAAGCTCAATTGTAACGTAATTCATAGATTGTGAAATTATCTGAAACTTAAGTAGTATTTGTGATAAGGGGTCATCCATAGATTACGTCACACGTTAAGGGGTTGGTCGACGAAGTGTAACATTGCGTGACAAGGGGTAGGGAGGTGTTGCAAACTTTGTGACATCACATTTCAAAATATAGAACTCTAAATTTGAAACATATACCTACATATTGTAACAACATTAGGTACATTCTTTTAAAATATTATCCCAAAGATCCATTTAAAATAATAATAATTGACAATAAAAATCAAATCTAGGATAAATTTTGCTGTATATTTGAATTAAAAGCAAATGTTTCACAAGACATGCCCGGCAGGAAATTTTCAGAGCGCTCCTATACTGAGCTCAGAGCTTCTTTTTCATATGAATCCTCATATGAGTATTAACTGTCTAAATGAGAACAATGTGACTTAAGTTTGATTTGATATCCATTTTATTGAAAAAAAAATAAAAATAATTCGAAACATTGCTGTTTTAATTTAATTTTCTTTGTGTAAAATTGCAAAATATATGATGTCAGGTAAGGGGGTCTCACAAAGGTGACCAACTGTGACAAGGACGGGGGGAGGGGTCAAAAAATCTTGAAATTCGTGTTACGTAATTTATGGATAGTCAGTCCCTAATGAAAAAACTAAAATAAATGATAACAAAGCTTTGCAAATAAATTACGTTTTTTCTTAACGAGACCGAGCCTCGTTAATTGTAAAAAATATTTTAAAAAATTCGAAAACTTCAAGTTAGAAGATTTTTAATCATTTAAAATTTACCCTAAGAAAATATTAGGTGTCAAAATAACAAATTTTATCTTCTTATCGCTCAAATGTGCTGCTTGTACCGTGTGAGAATTCTCTTGTTATTTACTAAGGAATGTGGCATAATTGTACCCAAATATTTATTTTCGTTTAAGTAAAAAAAATTAACCAATAAGAAATTACAGCTAATTTCTATAATTACACTTTTTTAGAACTTTCTTGCATTAAAAAGCTGATCCTTTTCATATAAAGGGGAAATTTCTTACTCCTAATACAGCCAAAAATAATTTTTTACTAGTAATATTTTGTGATAAAGTGTAATAATTTTTAAGCGGACATAAAATTTCTTTTAAATTTTCAAAAAATATTTGTTCTTTGCAATCACCGAATTATATAAGATTTAGGACTTTTTTTCAAATATTATTGACAACTATCGAAATATTAAAAAATATATTTTATAGCTAACAAGAAAATTTCTTTATTCGTTATTAATTTTCACTTTATTAAAGTGAAGCTTTCCTGATACACGACAATAATACTTCTCTTTCATTTTTTAGATACTTAACTCATTGAAATAGTTAATCTGTCCTAATTTAAATAGTCATAAAAAATCATCTTCACTTATATTAAATTTTTATTTATTAAATTATGTCAAAGGTCCATTTGTCTTTTTAGTTAAATTTATTATAAAATTAATAGAACTATTTTAATGAATAATTTAATTTTACAACAATGTAAATGTTTACTAATCTAACAAATAGCATAAAATTCACAAACATATTTTCGAATTACGATTAATATAATTAACCTTAACAAGAATTTTATTTAAATAAATGAATAGTCAAATATATATATATATATATATATATATATATATAAATGTAAAGGTCGGAAGTCATTAATTTAGGTGTTAAAAATGTTAAATATAAATTTATTTTAGTTTACCATATTTAGGGTTGCCCACTTTTGACTCATATATCTCACCTGGTTGAATAAAATAAAGACCAATTAACCGAAAAAAAAAGAATTAAAATAGGTAAATATGTAGTTTTTTATAAGTCTGAACTTAACCCTTAAAGTCCAAAAAACTCATTTTTAAATTTCATGATATTAAATTTTGATGTAATCAAATCAAAATATTTGAGAACTTATTAAATATATTTTATTTTATGAAAAAGCAATTATAATAGCTGATATCTCCTTTTGTTATTAAATACCTCTCAAATACTATTTTAGTTGATATAGGAATTGCGATTAATAGCATTTTTGAAATATTTCAAAATATTTCTTACAGCCAAACAATATTGTAAGAATCCATTTTTTTTTGCTTTGGAGAATGTAACATACGTACATTGTCGCATACGATTTCTGCTGCTATAAACGTAAAAGAAAAACATCTGCTAGAGACTGAAATCTAAAAGAATATTTTCCCCTTATTCTCACATTAACAAAATATGGCTATAAGGAATCATTTTTCAGATAATTGAAATAATATCGGGTGACACGATATGATAAAAAAATGTCCTTGCTAGATTTATAGCAAGGATTACTCTTTTTTATTAAAAACACCAAGGCGATTGAAGCTTCTTTCACTTCAAATACTAAATTTTTATTTGATGAAAAAGCTTTACATATTTTTTATATAAATGGCTTTAAAATTGACTTTTTAAAACATTTTCCACTATTAAAGTATTCTGAAACCTATTATAATATATTTAATTTTAATTACATGCTAATATACGTTAATAAATTTTTAGGTCATAAAAAAAAGGGCCTAAAACGAAAGTATGTGAAAATGTTTGTTTAAAGATTAATGTATTCGTTTTTTTTTTTAAAATTCTAAATGGTTCAAACGGTCAAATAATGCTTACATAATTCTATGATTTATTATTTTGAAAGTTTTGCAAAATAATTAAATAAAAATTATGTCAGAAAAGCAACAAAAAAAAAAATTACATTAAATTGTTCCTTTTAAAAATTCTTTTACCCAATTTTTTGTTATTATTTTAAACAGGATATAACATAATACCATAACAATAATTAATTGCTTAATAAAGTATATATGTATAGAGTATTTTCTTTATCGAATAATATAAAAAAATTTTTTTATAATTAAAAGCGGTTAAATTAAATCATTTTTAGATAGATGACTGGTGGAAAATATAACCCTTTAACCACAAATTCATTTTACTGATAAATTTATACAGAACAATAGGCTAAAGTGTAACTAAATACTAATGCATTTAGTGTTTTTTTTTTTAGCTTCTTTTCTTTGAAAGCAATTTAATGGAAGCATAATTTTACATACCTTCTTCGAATAAAATTCTTGATTTCTATGAAATTTCATGTCATCAAGATAAAATTAATTGTCAGCTGGTTTTTTTTCTATTATTTATAATTTTCAAGTAATGTATATTACTCATGAATTTTCTATAGAAATTCTAAGTAATGGATTTAATTCAAATGCAACAGCAAAAAAAATGTCTACTACTATTTATACATCAAATATTATAAAATATATAAATTTATTAATATAACCATTTTGCTATCTAAAATTTATTTAAAAAATAAAGTTAACATTAAAACCAAAACAAAAAAGACAGTTTATCAATAAAATACTTCCTGGCACCCTATGAAAATCAGATTTCATTTTCTTTTTCTTTTTTTTTTTTCAAGGAAAAATATCAAAGACTTTGTTTTTTTCCACATAAATTTTTAAAATAATTTTACAATTAAATAAAATCCTATAAAAAAAAATTAAGTAATTTTTTCTTAATTATGTCATATTACTTAGCATAAAAACAAAAAAATATATGTATATACTGATACATAAATAAAAATAAAAAAAATTTCAATACCTACTTAAGTCACAAAACAATAAAACAGCTGACTGAATAACTAAAACAAAAAAAATATAAAGAGAATCAATTCAAACATATATTTATTTTATATATATAACTTGCATGTGTGTATATTTCCCCTAAAAAATTTTCACGTGGCTCCAATAAACTACTTTACTTTGTTATACATACATTCATGGATCTATCAAACGAAAAATACATTTAAACATACATATAAAAGAAATATTGTTTAATTGAGTGTAATCTTAAATTTCTTTAAAAAAAAGTAGATTGTCATATATATATATATATATATATAGTTGTTGCTGCAAGTATAATATTATGACATACTTTTTAATATTCTTTCCGTTCAATACAAATAGAGAAAGTTTTTTTAAAATAAAAAATACTTTTATTCCCTTATTCTTGTTATGCATTGATTTATCTATTTAACCATATGGCTCCTTTCATTCCGTTTGTTTACAGAAGAAGTAAATTAAAATTGCAGTTATCCCCCCAATCACTAGAACCAAAAAATTTCTAGTACTTCACATTTCACATTTAAAATTTAACAGAAAACATTTATTTAGGTTATTGATTGCTGTCATGTTAAAACAATTATAATGTTTTCATTGTTTATAATTTTAGTTATATTTATATAGTAATTCCTTTTAAAAAAAATTCCGTACTTATTTCTAAAAACTTTTCCTTTTATAATAATTACAAAAAATTTTGCTTTTTAAGTAAGAAAAAGACAAAAACAAAAATGTACTTAAATTTCTTTGTTTTGTGTGCTGTTATTTTAGTTTGGTAACAACTGTATATTTCAGACAAATACATGTAATTCTTTTTATTTTTAAAAATCTTTTGAAATCTATCAATGATGAATAGATAGAATAGATGGGGATATACTGATGAAAGTATTATTTTTATGTAATCATATTCAGTATCCGTTATAGGATTTAATGTAAATAGCAAGTTGATTAAAATCACATGCTTAGGTTTTAAATATACATAGTAAAAAAAATTAAGATAATATTTAAGTAAGTACTAGAGTTGCTATAAAAAATAGCAAAGAGGTGCAATTTTTAATTTAAAAACTAGATATTTGTTAATAAAGAATGCTTTGAAAGAATTTCCGAATAAAATTTAAGATCAGGTAATGTAAATACCAAAAAAAAATATTAAATTGTTCTGTCATTTGGCAGAAGATTCAGCAATGATAAGCAAATTCAGCAAATACACGAATGCGTAGGTAGAGTTTGTCAGAATTTGTGAAGTGTGTGTGAGTTAGTTCTATTGGCGAACTTTATACAAATTTTTTTACAACGCAACAAACGTCAAAATGAAAATGTCTGATTACAATTTACGAATGTACAGTGAATATTACGAATGTGAAAAAAAAATCCAAATGTCAAATTTTAATACAAGCAAATAAAATTGAAATAAAACAAACATTCTTTATTCAAAATATTAGAGTTTCAGTGTTACGTTTATATATCATGTAAAATTTTTGTAACCACTTGTAACTAAATTAAAAAAACAAAAAATTAGCAGTTTAATTCATTTCTTTAGTAAAGTATATTTTACGTCAATTTTTCGTATTACTGAGTTGCTTATACTTTCCTCACCCTCTTTTCTTCCGTCCAAATCATTATAACTTTATTCGCTAATTTGCTTAAGAAAAACCAAAGAAGCTTATGAAACAATTAAGATTATGTTGAATTTACTTTTACAAAATTAGATATTCACTAATACATACATAAAATACAATTTATTAAATACATATTGACATGCAAATAATTAATATAAAAATTGACAGTTAAAACCAGCTGATTTATGTTTTGAATGTTCTCTTAAAATTTTATTCTATTCTCTTTTGATGTTTTATCAAAAAATTCCTTGGAATTTTCGAATATATAATAAAAAAAATTCAATTCTCTTAAGTTATATATGTTACGCGCATGTTTTAACATATACATATATACATATCATATATACTAAATATGAATGCATTTAAATGTATATACATGTTGTTAAGCCTGTTTATTCCGTTACCTTGAAATTGCGAATTCAATTTAAAAGAGAAGTGATGAAATCCACGGTTTTAACAAATATATGATTTCTCCCTTTTTTTTTTGTAATAAAAAAATATATAAAAATCTTTTGATATTGTGTGTGGTAAGGTAAAGTGAAAGGTGCCTGCCTGATCATGCTTAAACCAAAATTGCATAAAAGCTTTTATTTTTCTTTTCAAAATCGAAATTACATTATTTTTCCTTTTGTTTTGGCTTCACAAGTAAGATATATGTATAAAACAAAGCAAAATAAAACAAAAAACATTAAAAATTACGGAATTGAAATTATTATTATTATTAAATAACACATGGAAACTATGTAAATAAAATGTATATACTCATACTTTTGAGATGTAATTTTTTTTTGTAATAAATTCAGTAGTAGTAGTAGATGCGCAACCAGTCTTTGTTACTCTTTTTTCTGCATAAGCTTTTCAAGATGTATTACAAAATTTTTTTATAATGGAAAATACCTTCTTTAGTGAGTTAAAATCGATTTTACACATTTTATATTTTCTTTAGTTATAAAAAATATATTCAAAATTATATAAAAGAATTTTAGACTTACTTTTAGGTTTCTTTGTTGAAAATAATATTCTATGTATCCTTGATGTCAAAGCTGAAAAAAAATTCAAAAAAGAATTAATTGAGAGCCTGTTTATTTCATCTGAAGTTTAAATATCTTATATAAAAGGGGATTTCTATCTAACATTTAATTTCTAAGGATACAATAAGTTTTATGTAGGTGTTGAAAGTTGGAGAAAAAGCGTATCAGTGAATTTATTTCATATATAAATTTATGCGTGTTTATGATGGAAAAAGTGCACAAATTAAAAATTCATTAAAATAATATGCAGAAAATATTCATGTTATTTTTTTATGGAGTAAAACACATTCTCCATTGAGAATTGTACAGTGTATTAGACTCCTGTAAAAAAAAAAATTGTTTCTCCATTGTCATAATCTGTATTAGGGAAATTTAATGGAAATGTCAACTAAAAAAATGTAATAAAAATAAATATTGAAACATTTAATTGTGCTGAAATATAGTTTTTAAAGTGTTTAAGGGTGTATTAGGGGTTTTTTTTGTGCATTTTTTTTATTTTCTTTTTATTGATGTACAACATCTTAAGATTATTCTGTGAAAATTTGAAAGCAATTGAAGTAAAACTAACGGAGATATACACTTGCAAGTATACTTTATAAAATAAAATTCAAACTTCAAACACGTTTTTCTCACACTTACTAATTTTTCAAAGTCGGTGAACTCTGTAACTCAAAATCTACTAAACCGATCCTTTTGAAATTTCGCACACTCTTTCTTTACATAAATTACGACGTAACGATGTAGTTTTTTTTTTTTTTTTAAATTTTAACTTATTTTAAAACAACAAAATTTCTGATGTTTTTGATGAAAAATCAGTATTTTGAGTTCCGAGCCTTGTAAAAAATCGAAAAATCAATAAAAAAAAATACACTCGACAGCGTTACCTGAAGAAACTTATCAACTAATCAAATCAATTTGGTTTTTTAATTTCAGTTGACCCAGTAATGAGTTATAATGTTCACCGCGAATAAACTTTTTCTTGAGACGTCTGCGGAGATTTGCTGTCATCGGCTCATTTTTTAAGATTTATTAATGAAACTTTTACACAATATTTTTTAAATATTGGATAATTACACTATAATTATAGAAATAAATAAATATTAATTGTATCCTTAGAGAAAATTGTAGAAAATATGCTTTTTTTCAGCCGAAATTAATTAAATAACAAAAAGGCAAAAAGGAAAGAAAAAAATTATTTAGATAAAAAATAAATAACATGTTTAATCATAATATAATAAATAGAAGAATTATTAATGTTAATTTGTTGGACAGCCTGTAAATTCATAATACATATATATATGCCAAAATTTTCCTTATACAGCCTTTCAAAGTATGATGTATTTTAATACACGTGTATTTAAAACACATTTCTCCATACAAAATTTATTTCCGTGTATTGTAATATATATATATAAGCCATAATGGAGTATGGGTATAAGTAGTCAGAATACTTTTGGACTTTTGTGGTAATTCAAGTACAAAATTTATTATTGTTATATCCTCCAGAAAGTATGACTTAAAGTAAATATGTAGTTCGCTTTTATTATGTTCGATTCATACTTTTCATTAAATAATTACGAAATCTTGACAAATTCTGACAAAAAGAAATTATTTCTATTAAGTCCACAATTTTTAATCTTTATTCAAAACAAGAAGATAAGAAGAATTGATTGAACCTTTTTTTTTGCTTTATTTAAATTAAATGATGATTTTTCGTTTAATAAAAAAACAAAACAAAAAAAAAATTTATTTCTTATTGAAAAGAAAATATAAGCAAAATTTTTTTAATTTAAATAAATAAAATTTAATTGTTTTTTGTTGCTATTATTCTTCTATTGATAAAAAAAAAATAAATAAAAGTTTATTTATACTCCTTTAAAATGCTATAATTGACCGGAAATAAGTAAAATATGAACTAAGGATAATTATTTCAACAAAGAAAGAAATAAAACTGATACAGCATAAATTAATGACTAAACTTGCAATTTCAACCCATTTAGCCCCCCCCCCTCCCCACCTATAAAACTCTATAAACAGAGCTTAACATTTTTTTTTGTGTTTTGGTTTAATTAAAGTTATCAATTTTGGGATCTAAGATAAACAATTTTTCTAATAGTATGGAGTTAAAAGTTATTACAGCATTTAATATCTTTAAGTTTATAGTTTAGATTTTTTTATAATTAAAGACATTTTCTTAAGTCTATTCTAATTGGATACTAGTATATTTTAGTTAACTTATGGAATCACTCACTACCCCATCAAAAGGGGATTAAAACTTTGATAAGAATATTTTTAATGAAATTGCAGGTCTACTGGGCACATTTTTTTGGCTTTCGGCTGCTGGTATAGCTATATATTTGTTTTCAATTACGTTTGCCAGTCAGAAAATTTAAACTTAACACACTCAAAATAAACATAAGTTTGTAATAAATAAATAAAAAAACAATTTTTGTTTAAATCAAATTATAGTTAAAAAGAATTTCATGTTTGTCATTTCATTTAATTTTGTTTTTTTATGTCTTATATTCCCCTTTTTTGCTTTATTTTATTCCCGAAATATTTAACTAAATATTTTTTTTTTGTAACTTGTAAATTGATGATCATAAGCAACGACATACATGGTACACCCCTCCTCACTAAAGTTATGACGTTAAATTAAGGCACGATTCAATGGCCACCCAGAGTGCCTAATTGAAAGAAACATCTTTAGATATTTTAGCATAAAATAAAAATTGTATAAAATATGAATTTTTTTGACATCATAAAATAATTCAATGGAAAAAATTCTAGAGAAATAAAATTTCGATAAATTTAACTTTGAAAAAAATATTAATATTTATTTTAAATCATTTTTTCTTCATTTTATTGTTTCATATGGTTAAAACAATTAAAGAAGGGAGTGCCATTTAAATCCCATATTAGGAAGCTTGTATTACTATAATTGACAAATGATTTCATCATTATAATTGATTATTTTTAGAATTTTTAACAAAATGGATGTCTTGAACTATACCAATGTTAAATAAAACCTAGATGTGTTTGTAAAAAGCTTAAGAAGTTCTATGGCCACGATTTTATATTGCGTGAAATTTATTAAACTATTTAAATAACTTTGCGTTCAAAATCTAAGTCGACTGCAAGCTGAAAGCAAGTGACTATATGATATTTTTCAAGCTATTTGTGACTATATATAAAAGAATAAGGTAATGAAGTACCACGTATTAAAAGGTAGGATACATATTACTAAAAAAAAAGACAAAAAAGAAAGTGAATGTCAACTGTCTTCTTTTCTTTAAGTATAGCTTTCAGTCAGAGCGCAACAATATAATTGTCGTTTCCGTCCATCTCTGTTGACATAGAAAATGTATCTATATTGAAAATATTTAACATTCTGATATCTTAATTATAAATATATGTAAAATAAGCAAGATTGACTTAGATTTAAAGTTTTTTTTGTATTCATTTTAAAAAAATATTTACATAAATATTGTTGAAAAGTTTTTATCAAGTGCGCTTTCTTTCTTTTTTCTTATGCCTGATAAGAAAAGTTATTAAAGATTAAATTATTTTCTTTGATAAAATCATATTAATAGGCAGGAAGCAGTTTTAGACTTAACCTTTAATTCCGTTGATTCTAAATTAATTAATCACCCTTTAAATTTTTTTCTTTTCGATCCAAAAAATTCAAGCAAGGTGATTTTCGAATTTTTTATGTTAATACCAACAAACACCACACCAAACAGATTTTTAAGTAAAAAACGTATTTTAAGTTTGCACGATCCTATATATACAAAAACCTTGTATTTAAATCATTTCTCATAGTCGAACCATATTCAAGGGGTAAAACCCTCCATAATTTTTCAGTTTTGCTTTAAAAATTCATTTACAATCGTAAAAATATATTTTAAATGTTTTAAGTCTAAAAAGTCCTTAGAAATGAAGTGATGAGTGTCAGAAGTACCGAACTAACGCAAACTCTTTGAGGCCTATACCTTTTAATTTCTTACCCAGAAGAGACCTGAGCTGCACAGAAAAAAAACAGTGCAATCGTATTTAGATTTTTTTTTTTTGAGTAGAAGGATTTTGTAAGGATATAATTTTATGGTTCTTATGTTTATCAAAGATTAAGCTTAGGTAGCTATAGATTGCTTTTTTCTTTTTGTGTTCAAATTTGCATTTTTTATTCGTTAAAAATTGCTAGATACAAAGTAAAATAACTTATTTTAATGAAAAACTTTTGATTGTTTGATTTCAGTTGATTACAAGGAGCCGGGCATTTTACAAAACCCAATTTGATCAGCTGTAGCACCACTCTTGTACTCAAGATTCTGGGCATACCATCGTGCGAATTAAAGGAGCCAATTTTGAACAGCTTTAGAACCCCAATTTTTTTGTTCTTTTAATAAAATTCGTGTGTATATATTTGTGCATTAATATCTATATACAATTTCATTTAATGCAATAAATACTCTTGGTTTTTTGTAAAAAAAAAAAAAAAAAAAAGATTGAAAAACCTGTTATTTGGAGGGTCTGCTCCCCTTAAAGCATTAGCAGTTACAGAATATTCCGATTGAACTTATATGGGAACTGTTATAAGAGACTTATCCGCATGCATGGAAGTAGTCTTAATATGGTTACTTAAGATTATAAAAGGGAACGAAAATACAGATAAATTGAATAAAACGGGCTCAGTCATAGCTACATGTATCCCTTACTAAAGCAATATTCAAATCATTTGTACAAGGAAATTGAAGTTATTTTATGGACCGAGTTTGCTGGTTTATCAATGCATTCTCTAAAAAGATAAAAAAATCTATACAAGTTGGTTGATCTGTAACCAAATTGATAGATTAATAATTTGGTTAACTTTCAACACTATTTTATTATAATAAGTACTGAATATCGCTCAAATACTATTAAAATATTTTTATAGTTTAATAGATCAAGCGAATCCTTTACTCTTCTATCTAACTCACAGACTCCGATTACTAGAATTCACGACTAGTAAACAAATATTATTAAACGAATAGATCTTTATCACGTTATATTACTTTTCCTTTAAATTCATTTTCTAATCAAAAAATATTTTCAGTTTCTGTTACGCAAAATTAAAATTTTCTTTTTCTTTATGTCAAAATAACAAAGGTCGGCCTACATTTTTTTTTAGTATGTTTTCCAAATAAAGGCAACAAATTAGCAAACAAAATTTTACAAACTTATTTTTCTTATGTTTATATATAAAAAAAAAAAGCTTTGAATTTCTTTATTACAAATTTTTCAACATGAAATATTTATTTGAGTGTATGATGGCATGAATTAAATTCTTTTCTTTTTTTCAACCTAAACTAACAAAGAAATAATTAATTATTTTTTCTCAAGGACATTATTAAGTGCATTGTCGAAACCTTGATAGCTACCGTTACATATTTATTTAATAAAAAAAACATTTTTAAGGCACGCTCGGTTAGTATTACTAATTTTATTCCCCGTTAATTTTCTCACTATAGTCACATTTGTTTTGTAGACAAAAGTAAGCAAATGAATTCGAAAGTACTTAAAACCGTACCTACTTTAGTTAACTTGTAGCCCCATTAATTTTTGAAGTAGTATATATATATACATATATATATATTGGTTTAAATAAAAGTAGGAACCTTGCTTCATATTTTACAAAACTAAAACAATTTCTGTCACTTGCTGCAATTATTATAATCAATGGTAGATGGCACCACTTGTTTATTTGTCAAATTTTATATTATTTTATTTCATTCTATTTTTTAGGTAAAATAATTGCTCACATATTTGACCTTTTCATAAATATTTTCCATTAAATGTCTAAAATGGCAGCACTTGTGATTGATGGAACTGGTTTTATTGGTTGTTCAATATATAATTTTATAAATTTAAATATATATATATATATATATTAGTATTTGTGTCAGAGAAGTTTTGTTATATTAAAATTAAACATACATATATTTTCTTTAAATTTAACACCTAAACGAGCTCAGCTTGTTTGATATCATTTCTTCAGGGACATTTAGTAACTATACCAATCGTTTTTGAAGGTTTTTTGTTTTTTTTATAGAAAAACATTAAAAATATATTTTAGCTTTCACCACTAAAACTTTAGTTTTATTATTATTATTATTATTGTTGTTTTTTATACATTATTCCTACTTTAATTTTTAAATTTTTTTCTATTTTGTTATACTTTTAGTTTTATTTTATTTCAAACAAATAAAAAACATACAAAAACACATTTGATAAATTTCTAGCATTGGCCCGGAGCATTGGTCTAAGAAATTTGATAAGATTTTGATACTTCAGTTAATTGCAAAATTTCAGGTTTGTTTATGGTTTCAATATGATAAGCTTTAAATGTTGTTTACTAGAGAGACTTGCTTATTGGAAAAAAAAAAAAAATACAACATATTTTCTTTTTTTGTTGTGGTTTATAATATTCATGAATATCATTTACTAATGTTTTTGTGTTTATTTTATTGAAATTGTTTATTGCTATTTTGAATTTAATAGAATTTTTTGTTATGCTTTTGAACTAATAAAATTATATTATCGCCAATCATTATGTAAATAAATTAGAACTAAAGAGATAATCATATGCAAGGTATACCGCTTTAATTTAATTTAATTTTATAGTAAGTCCACTATGAACTTAGCCTTTTTTCATTGAGCCTTATACCCATTCTCCACCGAAGCTTATACATATTATTACAATACAACGACGGAAATTTTGTATAGAGAAATGTGTAATACACGCGAATTAAGCATGTCGCAATCTTGTATAAAGGTGGGCACCCACTTGGTGCGTATATCTCAGACTCACGCTAAAGTTCCCCCTCATATGTGGATATTTCAGCCTGAAATTCATTTGTACGTCATTTTGACGTCAAAAAAGTTACCCGCTGAGATATACGCACTAAGTGGGTGCCGCACCTTTATACCCATTCTCCACCGAAGCTTATACATATTAGTACAATACAACGAAGGAAATTTTGTATAGAGAAATGGATAATACACGCGTATTAAGCATGTCGCAATCTTGTATAAAATACAGCCTTTGAAGGGCTGCATAAGGAAAATTTTGCCATCTATTGTGAATTAGCAGGTTGACTAACATTAAAAATTCCCCTATTTATGTGTCAAAAAGGAATTAAATAGTGGCATTTTGGTAATTTTTTTAAAATTATTTTATGTATTTAAAAATAATTAATTTTTTTTCAAGTTATTTTAAATATAATATTTGGAAGTTAGTTTAATACATACTAGTTTTGCGAGTAAGCACATTGAAATTATTTTGTGAATGATTCAATAGTTCAATGTTTACTTTTATGACACTTTTTTTTATAAATATCCATCAAATTTTCTTATAAAACAAATTTCAATGGAGAATCGATTTTTTTGTACGGGAGGCTAATAATGAGTATAAGCTTTGGTGGAGAATGGGTATTATACACGGAAAGAATAAAGGAAATTTTTCCATTTATTGTGAATTGACAGGTTGTCCAACATTAAAAATTCCTCTATTGTCAAAAAGTGAATTTTTTTAAATGTATATTAAAATTATTTTGTATATTTAAAAATTATTGACCTTTTTTTCAGGTTTATTTTTAATATAATATTTAAAAATTTGTTTAATACTGTTTTTGCGTGTAAACAAATTTTGTGTATTTTTACAGATTCAATGTTTATTTTTATGACACTTTTATTGACATTTCCATCAAATTTACCTAAATTTCCCTAATACAGATAATTGCCAATGGAGAAACGATTTATTTTGTACGGGAAGCCTTAATGGAGAAAAGCTATTAAGGACTTTTTTTATTCTTACAAGAAGTCAGTAATTAAATACTGGGTTAACTTGTTCCTTTTTTTTGAAGATAAAAAAATAACTAGCTTTTATCTTTAGCAATTTTAAAGAAAAAATTAAACATCTTGTTAAAGATCTATTTTTATTTTATTTGTTAAAAATTTGTTTAAATTGTTGTTTGTTATTGATTTTTCAGAATATAATAAAATTATCATTTAACTTAAGTAAACACTTTACTATATATATATTTATATATATGATAATCTAATATTTGTGGCCTTATTATTATGTTTAAAATCTAATCTCATTTGTTGTTTAAGCACATGTGTTTCTCAATTGTCAATAATTACAAACTAAATTTTGAAGATACAAGAAAATAACACACTTCATATTACAATCTAATTCTTACAATAAGAGTTTTTTTAAGAAGTAAATAAAAGCGGGTAATTAATTGCTTAATATTAAATATTAAAATTAATAGATTTACATTTAGAGAATTTCAAGAAGTTTTATGCAAAATTAACCAAAAAGAATTTTGTTGGACCTTTTATCATTTTATATGAGTAACGTAAAAATTTAACAGTGAACGCTAACAACAAAATATTTAACAAAAAGTTATTCTAAAAAATGAAAAAAAGAATTCGAGTTTAAAGATATAAAATATAATTAAATTTGTACTTTATCTTTTATTTTTTAACAAAATAAATGAATCTGAAAGTTATATTTTAAAAAATAGTTTTAAAATAAACAAATTAGCAAAGCTAAGGCGAGATATATTGCGAACACATCGTAAGCCAGCTGCGAAAAGAAAATCAGTTAACGTAAACTACGATTTTACAAATTTCTAGCTTTAACTAAATTAATTTTTCTGAAAGGTACACTAATTATATTTAGCTTATTATGATAAATAGTTAAAAATTTTCATTTTCACTTCTCACCAAGAAAAAATCACAAAGTCCAAAAAAAAAAAAACATGTCAAAAGAGAATTTCAACCGTTCTGGTATGCATAATTTTATAAGTATTTTATTATTGTTTAAGTCAGGTATAACTTTTACTAAATTTAAATTAAAATATTTTCATTTGTTTTTGATTATTTTTTAAAATGTACCGAAAAAAATACCAAAAATATAAATTCCAGTAGAAAGATTTCTTTAAGAAACATACAAAAGAAAATACAAACTTATCTATCAAGATGGGGTAACTAACAAAACTTAAGAAATGGGAAACGTTTAAATTAATTCATGACATTTTTAGAGTTAAATTGCAACCAAAATAATATAAAAATAAAGGAAAAAACAAAAAATAAATCAATTTCACTACTTTAATAGGTGCCAATTTGAACTATGGAATAATTTCGAAAGTTAAGTCAATAACTTTTAAAATATTTGAAACAAAAATCTAAAATTTTCTAGTGGAAAAATTTTAATTGAAAGAGTAAAAATTACGCATCTTTTTTTAGGGTATGTGTAGGCCGAAAGCTATAAGAATTATATAGGAAAATAAAATAAGATGACGTCATTACATATTCTATATACATAAAAAATAGTTTTCTGCAAATTTATGTTACACATATGACGCAAAAAAACCAAAACGAAATTAATTATTTTGGTGTTTTCTTTTTGAAAAATTGGAATAGTTCATTGAATTAATTATTGATTATTTACATTATGTGTATATCAATGGGTAAAGTCCATTTATGTTTTTATCTTAAATATAATTTGTTTTAGCTATAAAAACAGATAGAATAGAATCAAAATGTATTGAAAGCTTTACCATAATAAATATTTAAGATAATAATTAAAATTAGTTTGAATTTCTTTTAATTTTTGTTAAATAAAATTAAATAGATTTGATTTGGAAATTTGAAAATTTAGGCTACGATGTATATGTTAGATTTTTTATTGTGGTAAACAAAACTTGATATTTAAGGTTACTTTCAGAGAGTAGAATACTATAGCTGACAAGCTAGTTAACTGTTAAAATATGTAGGGAAAATTATAGTGAATGGGAAAAATCAAATTAACAAATAGAACAATTCAAAATGGAAGTTCACTGCGATAAAATTTTGTGCTCTTTAACCGTTAAGCGCATTTGTCGTGTATTTAAACGTCAAACGAAATCTCTTTTAAGGTGTGTTAGACGTGTGTTTACTCGTCATCGTTACCATTGACTATGCGAGAACTATATATTTTTATTATTATTTGAGAATATTCAAGTTTCAACTTTTGCATAAATGAATTCTTCATTTTTCATAAAATTTGTAATAGGACAATTTTGCCTTGCATTGGACACGTCATCGCTTGATCTGCACACTGTGAGGGGTTTTTAAAATTAAATTCGACGCTTAACTGGTTAAAACATAACTAAAAGCTTTAATTTTCAAGCAGTAAATTTAAAATTTTACTTTTCTGTCTTGGAAAGATATTATTTGTAGATAATTTTACAATTTTTTTATTACACTGCTAAATTATATTTTAATATAAAAACTTGATACGCTTTTTAGCTCGAATTTTTTCATGCTATATTTATATTTTCCTGCATACTATGAGTACGTTCAGTCTTCCGTGTGCATCAAATTTTATATATACGCTTAAATTACAAAAACGATAATTGATAATTTTGTTCTGTAATAGCTAGCTTTAGCTAGCTTTAATTATAACTATTATTGTAACAGTAAAACTATTAATATAGTTTTTCAATAAAATATTTTCTCTGAAATATAAAAAAACAACTGATATAACAACGATAACTTTTTATGTATATATAAAAAAGTATTGACTTTTTCTTTTTATTGAAATCATAAAATTTAGTCAGCTTTTCTATGAATACCAGATGTTCTTATTCAATGTAATAGAGAGACCAACTACTCCCATGCATAGAAAATATTCTGAAAGGGGCCATAAAGCAATACGCTTTAAATATTGTAACATGTAAATAAATTATTTTAATTTGGAAAAAAATATATAAATAAACGTACATAAAAAATAAATAGAAAAATATTTAATTTATATATCAGTAAAAGTATTTATTTTTAAAATTAAGATCAATACCGAAAACTGTTAAATAATAATTAAAATATGAAGTAAAATTATTTTTCTCATTTAAATTTAACAAAAAAAAACGAAACTAGCCGTTTTAAAAAAAACTTAAACAAATCTTAACAAAGAAAACGACAAAAACATCAAAATAACTTTAAATTTTGAAAGACGTCACTATAAATTTCTTAAAATCTATACCTCCCCATTCCCCACTCTCTTACTTCCTATCAAAAACAAGACAAATTGTATTTATTTGAATATTGACAAATCGATTAATTTCATCTAATAAGTTGTCATCAACATAAATTTAATAAAAATAAATTTTATCTAAAATAACCAAAGAAAACCAAAAAAACAAAAACAAAATAACTCTACTGTTAGAATCGAACAAAGGAAATATTCAAAAATGCGTGTGCTACATTACTAACAAAGAACTTTTTACAGGTCCTGAAAGCTGTCAATGCAACAAGAAAACAAAAATAGAATGAAAAGGAACAAGAAAAAAAAAATCAAATCTATCAGATCCTATTTGATAAAATATTTTCAGCGTTTACTGCAATTACGCATATGGGAAAAAATTTAATGTTTTAAAAAATAATATATATATATAAATATGTGTCTGTTTGTATGTATGATGAATCAAATAAACAAAAAAAAAATTAAAGAGGCACGTCATTTAACCTGAACGAAATATCTATATATATAAAAAAGTTCATGCTCGAATTTGTTTTTATTTTTTTTTGTTTTACATCGAAAACTTTTTGCAAATCTTCAAGAGAACAAACGAAAGAGATTTCGATTTAAGAGAAAAATATTTTATGAAAAAAAATTTACAGTGAACTACGCAATTATGAACCACATGCAATAAAAAAAAATTTCGAAGGTCTTTTATTTCATTGCCAAATTTGTTGGCAATGAAAAATTATATATATTTATGCTTACAGGTAACCTTTTTCTTTTTTTTTGCCTGACATAATCTAAAAGCAGCTGTTTTAGTTCTAATTTAGATTTTGTTTAAAAGTTTTTTTAAAAAAAAAAAACAAAAAAGGAGCTAAATAAATATGACAAAAACAAGTCATACATTACATTTAATCTAATCACTCGTTATGTTTTTTAAATACAAAAGTAAAAAATTTTGTTTATTAATGTTAATCTGGCAAGGCAAGGAATAATAAACAATTGTTTATATAATATTCGTATAAATGAAGTTTCTTTAAATTTCGAAAAAATTTTCATATAAAAATATTTAATTATCTTTTTGTATTAAGTAATATTTCGAACCTGACACCAGGGAAACTCTCGATAATAGATTGTACATTACCATACAAAATTTTTTATTTTTATTTTTATATAATCGCATAACTAACACAAAATGATTGTATGCAGGTCTTGAATTACCGACCGAAATTCTTTAAAAAAATTGCTGTTAGAAGTTGATCTGTTGCATATTAAATCCTTATATCCTTATTAGTATCACTCATTTTATTAATTGTTCAATTTAATCAGGATGGAGTAAAATTAAATATAATTATTATTAATAAATAACAATTTCTAAATCTATTCATCCACCTATTCAAGTATTAATAAATATTTATTTAGAAGGATAATTAATCATTAAAAAAAGGATTTTAATATATTTTAGTGTATGAAGCAAAAAAATTTTTGATATCTTCAGAAAAAGTTTAATGAAGAAATAACTTTCGCCATGTACTATAATGGACTAAAATTATAAATCTTTAAACTCCTTAATACATATATAATTGTACACTTTGACAAGATGATTCGAGGGTGTAAATATATCTAGCGAAAATGGCTATCAATATAGATCATGTCTAAAATGGGTGTTTCCACACGAGGAATTACCCCGAACTTTTCGTTCCAAACTGGATTTTTCTTCGAACAAATTTTGATCGTCCATACGGGGAAATAAGTTTCCTGGTAACATTTCATGTGCAGATAGAGTAATATAATTGTGTGTGTGTGCCTTTAAATAAAAATTACTTCTTGTATGTGTAGGTTTGTTGCTCGTGTTTCCAAAATTTTTGTAGTAACAAATTTAATTTCGAATTTTCCGAATTTTACCCCTTACTTCTTACCGCTCTCTCCTAAAAACAAAAGTGTTCGCGGTAACTTGTTTCCTCGTGTGGAAACACTAAATAGCATTTCTGAGGCTCAGTTATACTCAAACAAACTATTAAGTATAACTGCGACACACAGAACTGCTATAATTCCACCTATAATTCTGCTGTCCAAAACGCTAATCTAGACACCAAGTCACAACAGAGCAGAGTGTGCTACAAGCACCTATACCAAGTGAATTGGTATAGTCTTCTTTATCTACCCTTATTTTATGCTTTTTTTTACTCCTATCATTCTCAACAGATTTGTTGTCGTTATTCAGTTCAATATTTGCGATAACTTCAAATATTTAGGTAATAGCAACAAAATTGTTATTCAATTTTAACTACAGTATAAATGAGAAATATAATACAATATTGCAAACAATATGGATAACAAATCATTTTGCAAATGTAAAATATTGTCGCAATAATCGATTTCAGATTAAAAACGATACTTATTTTTCACCTTTTCCGGATTTCGTGATTTTACACGAGGCTAGGCTTGTTTCATACTCTAGCAACTCATATACAATAAAAATACATTATAACTTTCTGCCTCACACAAGGGAATAAAATTTTCGAAAGTTTCAAAACCCAGTCCTACCTTTCACCTGTATTATCATAAAACTGACAGCTATCGCGGGCTTCATTTGCCATGATATGTGCTGGCTCATTGATATTTACCAATAAGCATTTAGTATACGTAAATGGGGATAGATTTATTATATAATTTTTCAATTTCCAGACACAACAATATTACTTGTGTGTGCGCTAGCTCTAAATGGACAACTAAAAATTCTCTCTGAAAATTGCACAATGTTGAATACAACAAACAACAAATTTAAGAATTTTAGTTTTTACTAAATGTCATAATTTTTTCAGTCAAATAAATTTTAAATCATAGTTTAAAAATATGAAAATTGAAAAATTTTGGTCATGGAAAATTTACAGTCAACCTTTTTTTTTTATAAATATCTAAAAACAATAAATAAAAATTATTTTAATTGAAACTAGTTTGGTGTTGCTTTCAAAACTTGAACTATTATCGACTTTATTATAAAGAAACCCTAATAGAAACAATATAATTGCCCGCCTTAAGGGTATAAACTCGGGTTTTTGTTGTCTTTCAAGTAGATACCTTAAAAGTTTCTCTCTCGTTATCAATTTTTGATAGTAGTGTTCTTTTGTTATAACGCTCTAAGCTTACTTTTAATTTTAATTTCTTATTAATAAATGTATAAAAGCTCTTAATATTTGTCTGCTTTTATTTTATTTTGATAAACACTTAGATAACATGAAAATAAAATAAACTTTATAATATTTTGCTGAAGTTTAAAAAAATATAATTAAAAATAGAATGTCTTCCATGTCAAATGACAATAATAAAATGCGAATATTATAAGTTTAAGAAACTAAAATTTAAAATATTTTTTATACTTTAAATTCTTTTCAACCTTTAATTTATAAATTAATAAAGAATTTCGAAACTCCATTTTACCTTTCGCCGCTCTTATTATAAAAATGGCCACTACGGATCTAATATTTCGTTAATTAGCAATTATTTTACTCCTTTTGGGTGGTGACATACGAGTTGTCATGACATGCACAGCTTTTCGAAGTTAAGTGCGAGATGTATAAAGAGCAAGGAGTTTGTAGCCGCTTTTCGAAATTAAAAAAGAATCCCATATTAAAGTGGATTCTCGGGCAGCTTTTCTAATACATACAAATGTAGTTTTGATATTTTACATCTATCATTGTTCAAAATTTCAAATTTAGGTTATATTGGAGGTAGTTTAAATAAAATAAGTTATAATTGTATTTATTTTTCTTTTGCTACCACTTGTTTTGGTTGGAAAATGTCAAAAGTTCACGCACACATTAATGATTCTATATGTGCACTTCCTGAAATTGGACTAATGCATTCTCGTGTGTCAGTGTGTGTAAAGTGGTAACAAGCAAGGGGGAAACTCCAAACATTCGGACTAGAAAAATAGACCGCAAATATACGGAAATGGTTTTTTTTGCGTTTTGAAGTAATAAAATTTATTAAAATATATATATTTAATTTAAAAAAATTTGATTATTGTAAGGTAGTATAGTTATATAAGTTTTCTTAAAATATTTAATGTCAATTGGCAAGACTACCGAATACATTCACAAAGTTTCTCTGTTGCAATAACCCCATATGTATAATATAAGTAAAATTTTTCGTGGTGTACTTCTCCCTAAATGAAAACAGGCCGATAGCAAATAGTAAATGATGATTAAAATTTTTAATAAATTGAAATAATAAATAAATATTGGTGAATGTCAAACAAAAACAAAAACCAACAACAATAACTTCCATTTGAAAGACTATTTTGCCGTTCACCTCTAGATGCTTCATATGCTCCCTGGCTAATTAACGTGTGTTGATATAATAATACATTTCTTTGTTTAAAATCCCCTTCATAGGGATATATTAGGATTTTATAGCATGTCGAAAATTGACTCTTTATTTCTTATTTTTTTATATATGTACATATATAAAAATAATTAGGTAGTAGTCATGCCCAAACTTTGTAAATTATATATTTACACCATACTGATTGCTATTGTGAATATATTAAAATGTACTTGCAATTCAAATGTCAGAATTTACAAAAACATTTATAAATAAAAAACTCTTATTTTTGCCAAATAATTATTTTAAATTTAATGTAATTTAAATGCAACAAAAAAATCAATTTATTCAAAAAATAAAGAGCACACAAAAAAATAACAAAAATTTTAAAGCTTTTCTAATAAAAGCAACATTTGACATTGCATTAAATACGAACAAAAAAAGTTGTAATTTAATTTTATTCATATAAAATGAAATTTGAGCTTAAAAAAAAAAACAGTTAAAAAATAATTTTAATTAAAATTATAAAATTTATTAATAAATAAATTTATTTTTAGTCTTCTTAAAAAAAGGAAGGAAAATAAGAGTAATTATATTAACCTTGACCTGAACACACGCAATGTAAAACATGAGTTTTATACAATACAATCTCAAGTATAGGAAAATCTTAAAACCGTTGTTGAAAGCAAAGAACAAAGGATATTGATACAATACAGGATTTCGGACAAACAAAATATATATATACATATTAATTTTTTGAATATATTAAATAATTATTTAAAAAATTTAATACATACCTTTGAAATGTAGCTAAGCAAAAAAAATAAAAAAAAATTTGTATTTATTCACAGGAACATTATTTTAAAGAATGTTTTTATTTAATTATGGATGCATGTTTTTAGTATTTTTATAATTATTAAAAAAAATACATTTAATTATTCTTCTGCTTCCGTTTTAAAAAATTTTTCAAAATTGTAATAAAATCAAATGAAAAAACGATAATAATTTTCCTTTTTTAGACACATCCATTTCGACTTTGAAACATCTGAGATAGACATCATCAGCAGTTTTTCTATATAAAAATCGAATTGCAGGCCAGTTTTTGTTATGCATGTGTGTGTTTTTACAATATATAAGTTATATATATAAGATCGCTAAATCCACGACAAAAGAAAAAAAAAACAACAAGAACTTGATTTACTTTATTAGAAAAAATAAAATGTTAAATGAAAAAAGAAACTTATATATATATACAGCAAGCGCACACAAAATTAAACCACTCTATATACGATCCTTTATTTATATATTTCTTTCTTTAAAAGGGCTTGAATTGATCGATTGATTATTTTTCTTTCTAGTTTTTTTAAAAACAAATCAATTAAAATCAACATTATAGCTATAAGTTTTTTTCTTTTAAATATATAATTTTTATTATTTTGTTATAAATAATTAAAAAGTTTAACTAATTTGATGATTCTGTCATTTTAATTTAACAAATATGCCATAGGATATACATATATATATATATATATACGAATACACTTTCGAAACTATATATATTTTCCCCGTTTTTCACGTCAAATTTATTCAACTCAATACTTATGCACAGCTGTGTCGTCTTTTTTAAAAGAACAATTTTCTTTTGCTTTCAAAAAAACAAATATAATTAAATAGAAAAAGTTTGTTTAAATAACTTTATAAGAAGAAATTATTGTTTATTTTTATGATAATTAAACAGAATACACATCCTTGTTTTTGTAATTATAATTAAGAAATTACAACACAGTAGTGCTTATTAAAACAACCGAACACATCCAAGCCCGAATTACTTCTGCCATTCGAAAAGCTCATCCAGTTTTAAAATTCAATATTTGCATGAATATGGGTGAGACATTATGAGAATTATATATATACTATATATATATTTTATTTTTTATTTATTTATATATTATATATGTAAATTTTATTATAGAAATATTCTTATAAACTTTGAACCTTCTTCACTTTACTTTATATTTTAGAAAATTTCTGGTATAAGAACTCAAAAAATCCAAGTTTTATTTAAAAAAAAGAGTAGTTTAAGAGATGATTTATGTTAATTTCCCCTTTTAAAATTCATATGTATTCAAATATTTCCCCTAAAGTACAGAACAGCTGAGTGAAGTAAATAAAAAAAGTATATAGAATTGCATATAATAATTGAACTGCAAATTATATACATATGTATCAAAGAACTAGGTTTCAATACAACTTTATATTATGATTTTTGTATACGTATATGCCATGCTGTCATTAATTTTATGTATACATAACTAAGTCGATCAGCTGGTTTTGTTTTCATTTTTTGCCTGATAGAATTTTTATGTAAACGTAAACAAAGAAATTGAACAAAGGGTACACTTTATTTTGATAATTTAATTTTTTATTTTTAATTTTACACAAGATTAATAGAAAAATACTTTAGTAAAAAAATTATCAATAATATAAAATTATGTTTCTAGTGATGGCTCCACTATGCACAACAATGGAGGAATTATTACAATATATTTTGTTAAATTAAAATAAATTATTAATTATACTTACATAGTATGTATGATTTTTGGATTTCTTCATATCTGAAAAATATAAAACTTAAGAGCTGAAAGTCCAGATGAATAATTTAACTTTTGTATAATATAAACCACTCTCATCAAACTTTTATTTTCTAAAAATATATATTTTCCTTAGATATATATAGTTTCATATATGGCATACGTGGCCAAATACATACACAAATATATAACACATATATATATTATATATTTTTATATATATTAATACTCAAATATATAAGAATTTAGTTGCATTTTCCTAATTATATAGTTTTAATAAAAAGAAATTTATGAACACTTTTATTATACGAGTTTGGCTATAGTCGACCCTACACCTACTAAGCCTTTTTCTGCTTTCTACAAGGGTAGAAGAGGGTTACTATAAGGTAAATGGCATTATATACAAAAACGCATAATTTCTTATATACAATTCAAAAGCGTATATATTTGATGCCTTTTTGACCTTACGGTTTTTTCTTTTATCTCATATATAATTCGAAATTTTTCAGCTGAATCCTTTGTTATTATCACAAAATGGTTCTTTGTTTATTAAATTTAGAACCAGAGTAGACATAAAATCTGTCATTTATATATTTCTCATATATACAGGATAAATGTTTAGATTATATTTTAAAAAAAAAAATAACTATATAATGGAGAATAAGAGAAACGACTAGGAATATATGTATATTGATTATTGTTTAAATAACATATGTAATTTTATGCTTAGACAAAAAAGGATTAAACATCTGTTTCTATAACTTCAAAGGTGCACTAGGACTAGAAATTCGAATGCAGTTATTTTTTTTTGGTTTAACCAACCACCATTTCATTATTTTTGCTTTTGTATAATTTTTTTTTTTCAAAGTTTGATACAAGGACCCTTTTTCTTTGATTTCTTGAGTATATCTGCTTTATATTGTTTTTTTGTTAGATGCAAATTATGAGGGTTTACTATATGATTTTTTTACATTCATTTTCCTCAATTCTTTATTTGCTTTTTTTATTTTATTATTTAGGATATTTATATATCACTCTGGACAATCATCAGAGATCAGAGGAAGCAAATCTGAAGAATGAAATAGTAGAAGGGAATAACTATTTTGTTTACTAGTCGCTGCAAATATACGGTGTACATTTTTTCATTTCTCAGGGTTTTCTGATGTTTATGTCTAAATCAAATAGTTATTTTTTTTTTTACAAGAAATATGTCAAAAATATTTTGATGATGAGTTTTTAGCAGAATTTTTGTACTGATTATGTAAATATCTGTATTTTTTGTCATTTCTCGGTAGACTAGAAATAATTTACTTTTTAGCCTGCCAACTATTTTTGGTCAAAGTTATCAGAATCATTTTTTTTTTAACTTGATATCTCTATGGCGTGAACGTATCAAAGATTCAGTGCCTACCGTAGTATCGAAGGGATTGCAGAATTACATAACGTTAGCCTAACGGGAAGTTCTATTGTTTATGTTTCCTTTTTTGTTATCAACGATAAGATTATCTTATCAACTTTTTTCTATATTTGAAGGGTTTTTATAAAGTTTTGTTTTGTATTACACCCAAACAGTGTCGTAAGTTAAAAAAATCACTCTATATGAAGAAATCCAAAGAAGCAGAAAGACCAGAGTGGACGTTCTGTTATTTTTATAAGTTTTAAGCAGAAAGACCAGAGTGGTCGTTTTGTTATTTTTATAAGTTTTAAATAGAAAGACCAGAGTGGACGTTCTGTTATTTTTATAAGTTTTAAGCAGAAAGACCAGAGTGGTCGTTCTGTTATTTTTATAAGTTTTAAGCTTAGATATGTGAACATTCGAGAAATACACAAAGACTAAAATATTAAATGGATGAACCAAGTGAAATGCGCTGATAACCGCTAAAAGCATTTACTTAGTCACCACATTGTTGAAGTTATTTAACTCCTGGATATTATCTACGAGATCAAAACACTTAAACTTATTAAACCACATGAGCTGACGCAAGAAAAGAAAGTAAAAAAAATTAAAAATTTATACTTGAGCATATTGAGCATCTATTAATCTTGTGGTGAAAATCGACTCTTAACAATGAGAAGTTTTTAATTGTCGTTTTCCATTTTCGAGGACATTTTTTATATTGCGATTGCAAATGATTTGTTTCAAGTATAAATTTCCGAATTTAAAATTTTATATCATTATTTTTCTTGTGTGGACAATTAATGACTTTCTAGCTGACGAAAATCAGACAAAAATCATTTTAGGGCAAACTATTCGCTGGTTATATATATTTGTAGAATATAAAAATATTTGAAAATTAATAGAACTGATATACAGCCAGTTAATTTGTTTTTTAATTTAAAACGTTTTAAATATTATCTTGCTAAAAACTACTTAAATTTGTATATCTCAATTATTTTTCTTTCAATTACTGAGGTCAAATGTACTTTTGTAAATTTAATATATTAGAAATGGTTTTTAAGTAGTTCTAAAACTATAGAGTGTGAGTGAATGTGTGAGAAAGACAGAGCGAGAGAGAGAGTATTTTGATTATTTTTGTTTTTTTACATGCACAAAATTTTTTCATTTTATGTACACTTAAAATTGTGTAATGAATTAAAAATTTTCAAATTACATATATTATTTGCACTTGTGTATGACACTAAGTTTTAGTGATTAAAATATAATTAAAAAAATAATTATATTTAAAGGTTAAAAATACTATTTTAACTGTTATTTTTGTTTTTTTTTTCAAATTTTATCTTATTGTAAAAGATAAATCTAATATAACGAATTATTTTTAATTTACAATTTTCAACTGAATCTGTTTTTTTGTTATTCCTCATTTTTATGAAGATATTTACAAAGGTTTTTTTCTTTCCATTATAATCTTTGAAAAAGAATTATTATTAGAATACATTTAACAAAAATTTATTAAAATTGTTTGTCAATGTTAAAGTCTTTCTTTTGAAAAAATGCTATTTTTTTCTTAAAATTTATTAATTCAAAAAGTATAAAGTTGAATTTTTATTTGTTCAAAAAGTTCTTATGAATTTTAAGTTTTTTATTAGCATATTTAATTGAAATTTTTGTTTCTTTTGACAAAATATAAAAATCAAATTATTAAAGATAGAATTTCACTTTTGTTATTTCAAAGGTAAAAAACAATTTTATTAAAAATACATGTGAATACATTTAAAGCTTGAAATTATGAAAAATTTAAGACTCACAGAGACTAACTACCATATTGTTCTATTCAGGATTTGAAGTTGACTAGATTAAAAGAATCACCAATGACTTCGTTAAAAGAAAATTAATCACTAACTTAAAGATTTAAAAAAACTGACAATAAAAATAGAATAATCAATAAAGCTTCGTTATGTTGGGTTGAAATGACGTTAGTGGCCACTTAGGGCTATGAAAGTGAAAAGAAAGTTATAAATCTGAAGTTATCAAACACCAAAATATAGCTAAAAACTCAGTTATTTTACTAATATCCTAAATACCAGGGAAATTTTTATTTATATAAATAAAATCTTATTGTATAATCACTCGTTGTAAGTTTAGGGACGGAACATATAGAAACAGTGAGTGATAATTTTGCATTAAGATTTTTAAATATTTATAGAAATCAAAAATTTTATAAAAGACAAATAAATTAAATATTTTGACATTGGTACAATTGCCAGGAGCCTTAATGCGTAACGTAGCACTTTTATTGTGACTAGATGCTACGTTTATTTTTTATGAATTTTTCAAAACACAAAATTTCGTTGAAATTTCCAAAATTTTAAAAATAACAACAATTCTCTTTGTACGTTATGCTTTTAAATAAGTAAACATTTTTTTTTTTTAAATAAGTAAACAATTTTTTTTTAGATGTTGCTTAATTACAAAATCATGTTCAAAGTTCAGACGCTGATAATGGCCTGGATTTTGTTTGCCGTCTACAAAGGATTTTATGCCATCAATTTCTTGAATTTTTAACCAATTGTACTGAAACAATTATGGCCTAAACTCTATCGAAATAATTAAGCCTTATTATTCGATTATTTTTTTCTTAAATTTCATTAACATTGATAAATAAATAATTAAAATTTTGCATTTAAAGAGTTGTATACAATTTGTTCAAAATTAAAACTACAATAAAAAAATTCAACTTTATACCAAAAGTTATTCCCAACTTTTCTTGATAATTTAAATATAACAAAATTAGTAAAAGCTTTTTAAAAAGAAAAAGAAACTATTTCTATTAATAAATAAACAAGAAAATAACAAATTTTAAACATTTTTAGTACATTTAAGACACTTTTGCGACACAATGGTTGGGAATCACTCGGTTTTAGAGTACAAATTTCAATAAACATTACTAAAATTAATAATTTTCTTCTAGAATTAATATAATTACTTTTTTTTTATGTTTAATCTATTTCTCTTTTCGTATATAGACATAAAATAATTAATAAAATTTATTGCATTATATGGATATATGCAAAAAATTTGATAGCTTTTTTCTTTTAACATTATTACTGCTGTTTGTTAGTAATTTCTTAACTTAAATTATGTATTCTTGTTTTCTTTTGTTTTTTGTTCAAAATAATTCTCATCATATACAAATATATATATATATATATATATATCTTTTTTTTCAACAAAGTTAGAAGGTCTTATTAAATTTTGACTAAATAATTTAAAATTAAATAAAAAATAAAAATATATCAGTCATCACGGCTTTTGCACAAAACTTTTCTGGCCAAGCCAATAGCCTGATCTCAGAGAATTTCACAGCATCTACAATAACGTGGTCGATGGCCAGTTGTAACTGGTGGAGGTGTAATTGGAGCAAAATATGCATGCACTTTAATATTTGGTAAATGACTCTATTAAAAAAATCAAAAATTTTTTTATATTAAAAACTGAATATTTATTATTAGATATTTATGGCATCAATTTATCCTATATACATATATATATTGGTATTACAAAAATATTTTGATTTTTATATATATATTTCATTTCAAGTTTCATAAAAATCTTGTGGAGTAAGAACCCCAATTAACAGTGAATTAGATTGTAGGAAGGAAGAATTTATCTCATTAAACAGCTTTTCGCCAATTTAAAGTAGATTGAGAATGTATCCAAACTTAGAAATTGGGTACCGGTTCAAAGTGAACCATTTTTAGACCACTTGGTAAGAGGTAACGAAAAATAAAATATTTATCATAACATTAGAAGGAAAACACAGTCGACATATAAAAATAAGAAGCTAATTCCAACAGCAAAGATATCTTTACATCCTAAAAAGTTACTTTTTCCTGTTTGATGGGATATACATATATGTGTGAACTGTCATAAAACTGTTAGAATTAAATCAAATCATTAATGCAGATATTTAAACTGAAAAACTTTGTCGTTTAAATTAGAATTGATTAAAAAACGTTCGATGATTTGTGAATATCAAGAAAGTGAAATTTCTAAGAAAGAAAATTCGTTCTTTAGGAATTGGTACTTCCTCTTCTAGACAAGTTCGTTAGGAGTTAAGGTTTATTTTCAAGGCCACAGATTAGACTTTTTTTCCTAATACTTTTGTAATACCAAAACCACTTTTTATTATGCTATTATCTAATTAATTAAGTTTTTTTTTGTCTCATATATTAATAATTTATACCTTAAGTCTCCTAATAGCAGCTCTTGTTATCATTTGGCAATCAAATAATTCAATTCTTTGTAAATTATGACAGGTAACTAAATGCTCTAATGTCCGATCAGTTATTAATGGACAATTATCCAATTCTAAAACAGATAAACTTTCTGCAGCACAACTTCCACCTGCTAATTGTCTAATTCCTTCATCTGTTATGAGTTCACAATGTGATAATGTCTTTAATAAAATAAAAAAAAAAACATAATTAATCATAGATATAATTATTTTAAAAAATTATAAATATTTAAATATAAAATAAAAGATTTTTTTATTTTACTAATTTCTCAAGTCCTGGACATCCAGTTGCTAAATGTGCTAATGTTAAATCAGTTATTTGATTACATTCTTCTAAATCCATACGTTCTAAATATTTGCAATTTTTCCCAAGTGCTTGAAAGCCTAAATCAGTAAATTGATGGCAACCAGACACTTCAAGTGTATTCAAAAGTAAATTATGTTGTGCTATTGATATCAATGATTGATCTGTTAATTCTGCACATTTTGATACACAAATTTTTCTTAAATTAATACAATTCTCAGCAATTTTTTGTATAGAGACATCTGTTATTGTCTAAAATATAAAACAATTTTTATTTAATGGATTTAAATATAAAATATTTAAAAAAATTAACAAATAAAAATATAGTTATAGTTTTAAGTATTATAGTTTTAATTTTAAATATTAAAAAAATAAAATAAAAATAAAGCTAGTTCCAACAGTAAAACTTTAATGAGTGATCGAAACTAAAGCCAAAAATGTAATTAGAAAATTCCTAAATCTATTTCTGTCCAATTAGGATATATTCACATTAAAGAGTTTCTTTTAGATAGTTTCATTTATGGAGTATCAAATTCTATCCAAGCAGGAAATATTTTCATTAATGAGTTTCTTTTTGATGGATTCTTCTATGGAAGGTATTGCGAGACGGTACATACAGGTCACCTGACTGAATATTCTATCAACTCACTTCTGGCTATTTCCTTTTTTTATTCTTTTGTTTGTAGATCGTTCGGTCAGTTATTTGTTTTTGCCAGTTACATCAAATGGTGGTGAAACTTTCTTCAAATCCCGATTTACTTTTAAGTAAGCAAAGTTTTTTTTAAAGAAAGGGGCCGTGAAAAAATTAAAGTCTGTGAAGGGCATTGCAGATATAAAAATATTGAGCCGCAGTTCAAGTTAGCATGGACATATGCAGACCAGATCAGTTTTAATGTTTACATTAAAAAATTAAATAAATATATATTACTTACATCACAGCTATGCAAATTAAGGACCATCAAATCAGGACAATATTTAGCCAAACATATAACAGCATTATCATTAACTTGTTTACAACCTTTACTACTAAATTTTCTTAATTTATTACAACCACGAGTGAGCGCTTCAACACCATTTTCAGATACAAGATGACACCAAGATATATTAATTTCAGTTAAATTCTATAAATTCAAAAAAAAAATAAAAGTTAAAATGAATTAATATATTTTTTTAATATTAAATACCGGACAGCCATCAGAAAGTGCTTTTAAACTTATATCTGATATATTAGCACAAGAATCTAAATTAATTGAAGATAATTTACAGCAATAACCGCTTATTGATTGTGTTGATGAATCAGTTACTTTTTTACATTCAGATAAATCTAAATGTTCTATATTGTGGCAGTAGTTTGCAAGTGTTCTAAAAAAAACAAAATTAATATATATATATATATATATATATACATGATTATTTAAAATTTTCTTTAAAAAATCAACAAAACTAACCTAATCGATGCATCACCAACCGATTGACAACCTTTGAGAGATAAATATTTAAGAAATCCTCCACAACGTTGCGATATATTTTCTATCACTGGACCCTAAAATTATAATTAATAAAAATTAATCTGATTATATTAAAATAATTAATTTAAGAAAAAAAACATGGGGTTTTTTTTTCTTTTACCTCAATATCCCTTTGGAAATTAAAGAGGTCAATTTTTTGCCAGCTGGAACCGTCTAATGCCAAAATATTCCAATACTTTGAAACCTGTTGAAGGTTTAGGACTTCGATAAGTATTCATTTCTAAATATCCTACGAAGAATTTAAAAAATAACTTATCCCTTAAATTTTATTTATCGTTTGTTAGTTCTTTTAATTCAACTTTGATATCGTGTTATTCAAAACCCATTTATTTCTTTTTTACCCAACGAAATCATATAACATAGATTATTTTTACAACTTTTGATTTGGTGTAGAATTTGATCTTCCTAGACTAATTTTCATATCAAATCAGTCAGAAAATTGTAGAAATTTCCAAGAGCCGTTACAACTGTAAAGCTTGGGTGATAGCGTAACGAGAAGAAAAACAGAAATTGACATTTAATAAAAATTTTGCTATTCGGGTTGTACACAAGATGACCTTATTGTTATCCAGTCTTGTTTTCTTTTGGTTTCAGCAATTTGGTTGTTGATTTAATAGGTTTTTTGGTTACTTTTTTTAATTGAAATTTGTCGGTTTGTTTAAATTATTAGTAAAAATATTGTTATATTATTTTCGTTTTGTGTTCAAATTTATCATTTTTGTTTTTTTCGTTACATACAAAGAGCTGGGCTTCACCAATTTAGGTTTGTATTTTTTTCTTATAAACAAATTTCTGTGTATATATTTGAACATCAATTTTAATTAATGTAATAAATACTCTCAGGTTTTTTTTATAAAGAATTATTGAAAAACTTGTTGTCTGGAGGTTTTAACCCTCTTAAAGGATATGACTAGCAACAAAGACAAGAAATCTCCCTGATATAAGAAAAACATTAACCTAAAACAAAAAGAACAACGCTAAGAGTCTCGAGCTTAGTTTATCGCTGTAATTATCCACTTTAAATGAAAAACATTAGCGAGAAGCTAAGCGAGATCATCTGATATCCCTTTTTTTTATTACACTTTTCAACTGATTCGGATACGATAGATATAAAAATAAATCTTTTAATTTCAAAGACACTGAAATTGACTTAATACTAAAATAAAAAGGAAAAACTGAAAACTGCTAACATACCTGAGATCTATTTCAATAGTGTATTTCACGTAACCTGGTGTCGCATTTTACAAGATCTAATAGTATACAAGAACTCTTCATAATTGATATTAATTCAAAATTCCACTGGTTTTTAAGACCTAAATATCATCAAATTGTAAAAAAAATGCATAATGGAAAATTTCAGAAGACCAGAAAAACAATTAACGGAAAACGATAGAACAAAAAGAGTATCTGTATCGATCTATTTATTCTTGAACTGTGTTTCAGAACGTTTGGGAAATTAAATGCACTAATTCAAAAGTAAATTGTCACACTGGTTGCCTTTGCTGGGCTCAAAAACTGAATACTCGAGTCTTGTAGCTAGCAAAAAAGATACTTTGACATTATTTCACTTCTTGTTTTCCTATCATAAATCTAAAACTTTGATAACAATTATTCTAAGGTAAATACCAGAATAAAAATATTATTTATAATTTATTAAAACTATTGCTATTTATTTATGATAAAATAAAATAATAAACTTACTAAGACCAAAATTGATTTTTAAGAATCTTCGTTATTGTCTAAAACTGTTAAAATAATATTTTTATTATTTTTTTTTTCATTTAGCTTAAATTTTATAACAATAAATAATAAAAAACTAAAATATTTTCTTATTATCAGCCTAAAATTTGTTTCTGGTTAACTTATTAAAGTAAATAATTTTATCTCAAGTTTTATAAGTTTATAAAAAAAGTTCAGTGCTCTATTATAAAAAGTAAAACCTGAAAGCAATCAAATAAAGAACAAAAAAATCGCGATGGCTTTTTTAAAACAAAGCTAATTATAAGATTTCAAATTATTAAATGCCTAACGCTACTTTGGGGTTATCATATCTATAAAATTAGTTGTTTTTTTAGCAACTATCAAACAGCACATTGTTCAGTAGAATTTTAGTTTTTTATGATATTTTTAAAACAATCGAAAAAATTTTTAGGCAGAAGAAAGTAAAATTGCTTTCCTTAGAGAAATGTTCAAGCTTATATCTACTGCTGTGCAGATTCCTTTTTTAAGCCAACTTAAAAAAAAAGGGTTTTATGTTAAGTTAATCTTTGCTACTTAATTCTTTAGTTTTCAAATGTATCGCATGAATGTAAAAAGTAAATAAATTCTTTTAAAGTACAATTTTAGTTTGAAATTAAGCTGATTTTCAGTGCGAAAAAAGCTTTGATTAAAAATCTTTTAATCTTCTGATTGATTATATCAAAATTGGGTAATTTGCAATTTGTAACTGTTATCTTGAGTTTTGATAAAGAAAGTTTTGGGCAATGTCCCAATTATCGCAATTTTTAGTTATATACTAGAAATAGAATTAATTTCAGAAAATTTTTGAAAGTCACATTTGCAATACAGTAATTAATAATAAAAAAGTTTCCAACGTCACCCCCCAAATAGATATTTTCTATTATAGAAGAAAAAGAATACAATAAGCCGGAAAAATCAGAAAATATGAGACCTGCAGATATGTTCATCTCGTAACGGATTTCATTATAAAATATAAAAAACAAAAAAGTGGTATTAGGATTCCAGTGATGGATGGTTATTAATTGTAGGAGTAGAATGAAATTTTTAAAAGGGTATATCAACGGATGACTTACTGAAATAAACTATTAACTAATTTTATATAATTTTCATGAACAATTTTGAGTTATAACTAGAGGAAAATATTCAGTCATGTTGAATGAAATTAATGAAATTTTCCGTGCAATTTTCTGCACGTATTTCTGTTCACTTTAGACTTAAAGTCTGTGATTGTTAATTAAATAACTTCGTATTTAATTTTAGTTAAGTTTTAATTAATTGAATTATCATAAAATTAAACATAAAATTTTAGTTTAATTTAAAAAAAATTTTTAAGAAAATATTTCATCTTTTCAAATAAATTTGTTTTAAATAATTTATTTTTATTTTATATTTTAATGCACTTATATTATCTATAAAAGAATCTTATTTAATATAAATTTTAATATACTATTTTTTTGTGTAAGACTTTGATATTTTCTAAACATATCTAAATATTAACTTAAATATTTATACGCATATTATTAATTTATATTTATTATACTTACTTGAGCACACCTACAAAGTGAAATAACATCTAAATATGAGAAAATACGAAGTAAAATTTCTTTTGGTAATCTTTTGATCGGCTCATCATCAGAATCTGTTGTGAAAAACGCCTACAACAAACGGCGTAAATTAAATTAAATTGCTTATAATTAAATATATTATTAATAAAAGATAAAATTTAATTACTGGTAATATCAAATCTTCCATTGTTATCAAATGTATAATTTTAGTATTATCTAAAATTTTTACACAGGTGAATCTCTTTGTTATATAAAATTAATTTGAAATTGCACATCCATTTAATTAAACAACTTGTTTTTATTTAATATTTACTAAAATATTAAATATACATTAAATATATAAAATAATAACTTTATATAATTACAAAGCACATTATTTTTACTTTCATTTAATGATAAAAATTTCGATTTTTTCATTAAATTTCCTCCACACAAAAGGTTTAGTACCCTTTGTTCACACACGAACTAAGGATTATTGTTTATTATTTTTAGAATTATTATATATATATTATTTGATCACATAACATTTTTAATATAAATTTTAATATTATTTAAATATTTTTATATGAATTTTAATTATTTCAAAACATTTCAGATTTGCCTGGATTTTTGTTTTTATTTTTGTTTTTGTTTCTGCTGCTGCTGCTGAAACAGCTGTTTTATTTGTATGCTTTGTCAAAATGAAAGATGCTGAATATAAATATCTCCCCTACATTCAGCATGCAAAATGACAGCTGTGTTTAATTAATTATTTGACAGTTTGATTGAAAATATATAACTTATGCTCTTTAAGTAGTTTTATTATATTGAATTGACTTACCATAGATACTAATTGTAAGTTCCATAAGTTTCCATAAGCAGAATTTATGGAACTTATGGCACTTACAAACTTCCCTTTGCAAATTCTTTTTTATGGAAATGCAATAAAATTAGTTGAAAAGGTACAAATTGGATTTTTTGAAAAGACTTCTAATGTAATTATTGCAGTTCATATACTTCTGAATGTAACCGCACCTCAGATTGCCTATAAAGGCCCCTGTAAACGTCGGACATTGTCCGTGTCCAGGGTAATTTAACTCGTCTACAGCAATGTCCGAGTAAATTATGTGTTTACACGGACATAATGACAGCTTCATACATTTTTAACAGCATGAAGATAGCAACGAAAGATTACAGCACAAAATAACATTGCTAATCATTTATAATATCAAAAGTTTAAAGTTTTCATAATTAATCATTTTTTATTCAAAGTTCAACTTCATGTTCTTATTACTACAAATTATATATTTAGTAAAAAATAATACAAGTCCGGGGGAAATGAATGTCCGACGTCTACAGTGTATTTACCCGGACAATGTCTACAAGGGCCTTAAAATTTTTGGTTTTTATCATAAGAACGCTATGATTTATTAAACCCAGCAGTTGTCAGCGAAACCGGTTTTATTTTGGTTTTTTTAGTTAATTTTTGTAAACATATTGATAACAAAACTAAACTATATTTTTTTATTGATTTTTTAAATATTAATATTTTGCTCTTTGTCTTTTCAACAGTAGCATAAAGGCATTGCATGTATACCTCGCAGAACTAACCTAACATTTAATTAATATTGTTGTTTTTTTGTTATTAAATATCTGGTTATGTATTTATACACATTTATATAATGCTAAAACTTGAAATTAACATAGAACCTTGAAATTATATTTTGATGTGCTATTATTATTAATAAAGGGCCTTATAAGTACAATTAATTGCGAACCTGAGTGAATTAACTAAATATTTTTAAGTGTTTTATTTAATAAAAAAAATTATTTAATTTTGATTGAATATAACCTTAAAAATAAAAAAGTTCTGTAATTTGCCCTTGTGTGTAATGAAATATTAAGCAAATAAAAGAGTATTTACCTTTAAACTAAAAGGTTACGGAACTAAATTAATTAAGTTGTAATTGTTATTAAAATATAAAAATTCTTCAGCTAGGTTTGTATGAAACTAAATCCAAATTTTTTAAGTTATTATTACAATTGATAATTGGTATTAGTACAAATTACTAACGTAGTATTGCTTAGTCACGATAAATAATATAATTTTTATGTATGCTAAAAAAATTTAGCCACATAAAGTAGCAGAAATATGACTAAAACAAAACATTTAATTTTAAAATTCTAATAACCGGAAACAGTATAGATTAGCGATTTTGTGCGTTAGCAACGGTAATTTTAGGTATATTTTTATTATAATTAATATTTTGGTGAAAAGAAAAAACTTGATTTAAGTATAAAAATTGGTGAAAGATTTTTTAAAGAAGGAACTGTAATAAATATAAAATACTAAATAAATTATTTAGCTAGTATTTTAGAATTCATGATAAAAATCTAAAAAAAATGCTGCTGTTTCCAGTCTTAGTTTTAGTTTGAACATATGAAATTTTACTCGTTTCAGTTTTTTGAGAATTAAAAATAAAAATAATAAAGTTGGATTTAATTTAATTTACCATAATACATTATATCAATATAATTTCAAGGACTTATTCACTTTTAAAGCATGAAAAGGAATAAAATAACTGAAAATATTCCTAATTAAATATAATTTTAAATTTGTTTAACTTTCAAGCTTGGTAATAACTTTATTCCAATAAAAACTTGAAATTTAATTAATAAAAATCAAAAATATTACAACAAATTTTGTGCTAAATGTTCAAAGGCTAAGCAATCGTATAAAATGTTATCACATTTTTGAATAAAAGATTTTTTTAGATTTTTCAAAATTCCGGCTTGTTCTTTATTTCCATGACCTTTAAAAACTGCATCAATAGCTTTGCATGCAATTACAAAAACTAGTGTTAACATATGTTTCTAAACGGGATGAAATTACCCAAATTTTCCTGCTAAGATGAAGAGTAGTGGTTACTCTTGGATTAAAGTAAAGTAAAATCCCGTAGGCTATTTCTTATTTATAACTTTATATATTTCAGGTTCTCCTCTTGTATAAATAGAAACACAAAAACCATAATTCTTGTTACAAAATTGAAATGTGTAAATCGTGAATATTAATTAAATTCTTATTGTCTTGTTTACTAAGAAAATAATTTTCTTAAATTTATGTAACAAGTGTTCCCTACTCTATTAAAAGCTCTTTCAACTATAGTAAAGATTTCAACAGAACACAATTGCTGGTAGGAAAAGAAATTTTTGTTTAGATACCATTAGACCAGAAAAGAAGTTTATGTTGTTGTTTTTCTTCAACTGATAGTAAATGTTCTCTTAAATGTTAATGTGTTTTATTTGTTTATTCGAGAAAATATATTTTAATAAATTTTTCTAAAATTTTTAAGTAGAATAATTGCTAAACTACAATATGGACAGTAATTGGATTGAAGTTAAACAAATTGATAGTTTATTGCCTTATATATTAAGTGTAAGTTTCTACTTAAAATTATTTAAAGGTAATGAAAATATTAATAATTTTTAAAAAACTATTTCTCTTTTAGATTGATTGGAAGGATCCATGGTTGATTTGTCTTATAATTATACATGTTACAACAACAATTGTGGTATTATTAACAAAAAATCATTCTAGTTTTCAAATGCTGTTATTTTTTATAATGTGTATGTATAGTTTTTATATATATCAAAAGTTTTTATACTTCAAACGTTTCCAAAGTAAAGTAAAGTTTCTTAGAATTGCAAACGTTTCCAAAATAATACCTAATCGTTGTGGTAATACTATATCTTAAGGAGAAGGGGGAAGATCCTCCAGAACTTTCAACTTTTGTTCTTTTTTTTATTTTAAATTCATTTACAACGTAAGGAATATATTTTCAATGCTTTAAGCTTAATAGAAATTCTAGAAAGTACTTAAAAGCGAAGTGATGAGTATGAGTAAAGATAGTATTCTTAAAATTCTAAATTTTGTATGGGAGATCTTTAGTATTGTTTTAAAATTAGTTCTTTTTCTAATCTTTTACAAAAAAATACTAGATAACTAGATACTACATACTAGAAGGACGTGAAAATGGAACTAAAAGAACGCTTAGTTCTATTTTACACATTTTCCAATGATAAAAAAAATGTTTTCTAAGTTGATTTGATATTTAAAATTTTATTTTTGAAGTATGTGCTAGTTTGTGTTTTCTAAAATAAATGTTATGTTGTTCTTTAACCACAACTTTACTCAAATTAAAAATTCACACTTCCAATCTGAACGCAATGTTAAATATCAGGACTGTTGGGATGCTTAGATTGAATATTTTTTCATTGGAGTTTGCTTTACAGATACATGCAAAGAGTGAATTTTAACCGCAGGGTGTTGTGACTAAGAATATGCTGCGGTCTATTCTTTATTCTTCCTTTCGTAATTGTTTAAAAATAGTTCTGTTAAGAGGAAAAATGAAAAGCTTTTTTCTAAGCTCGTCCAGCCTTATTCCTTCCCATCACTATTGTTGCTTGCTCTTTAAATGTCTCGACCACACGCAGTTAGAAACATTCAAAACTGATGAACTCATTCGTTATTTTTTTAATGCAACATTTTGTTTTTATTTATTTACCTTGTTACAGGTAATATTTGCGGGAATTATGTTTTATTTTAAATTTTTTAATCAATTTATATTTACAGTGGCTTCAGTTTATTTCTCAGAAACATTAAATGAATATGCTGCATTTAACTGGAAAGCATTTTCAAGGCAACAATATTTTGATAGTAATGGATTATTTATATCATTAGTTTTTTCAATACCAATTTTACTCAATTGTATGCTGATAATTGTAAGAAATTTTTTATATATGCTACCGTGAAAGGCTGAAATATGAAGAATGTCAAATTAATTTCATGATTGCCATACTTGCTATTAACGAACATTTCTTACTTAAATCGATAAATTTTAACAATTACCATGTCCGAATGGTGAATGTTGAATGAAAATATTTTTTATATATTTTATCTAATGATTGTCGTGGTTTTTATACGTAGTAGAATCTTCTCCAGACAGAAATACTGTCGGCATTCTCAGATTTCGATCTTACACGATTACATTAATGTACAATATATTTAAATATAATAATCATATTTAAATATTTTAGGGTGCCTGGATGTATAGTTCAACACAACTTTTACAAAAAATGAAAATTTTACAAATTCGACAGCAGCAAAGACGAGAACTATCTCAAAAACTTATGAAAAACGAATAATAATTTAATTGGTGTGTAAGAAGAATCTATTTTTTTTTTTTTTTTCATTTTATTTTTATTATTTACTGTGTGTATTTGAGTCCAGGTATTAAATTTTGATGTAAAATTTTGAAATAATGGTCTATTAGAATTGATTTTAAATTATAAGCTGCCATAAGACGTTAATATACTTATATCTACTACTTATTTTGTTTATCTACTTAAAAAAAATGCATAACTTTATCGTTCTCAACTTTTATTTTATAAATGATTTATTTTAACTAGATTCTTGTCCTTTGGTTTTATGTTAATTTTTTTCCACTTTTTAAAAAAAAATAATATTACCCTTTCAGATTTAGGGTTCCGATTGCATAGATTTGTAGCATAGATTGTCTATAAGAAACAATCATAACAGAAGGAAGATAATAAAATATTTCATCTAAAAATCATCGATAGAAAAGTTTGATGAATTAAAGTAGGCAGCGCTTGAGAATCCATCAATCCTCTTGAGAATCCATCAGAATCCTCGAGCTTATACCTCAAGCGAAGCTGCCAAAGAAATTGTAAGATTATTACTAGTGTAGGTTCTAGTCTTGCAGACAGGGTTCAGGTTTTCTTTGCGTATATTGTAAGTGAAGCCTAACTCAGCATATCTAAAGCCAAAAAAGGGCTAAAAATTACTCAGACTTTGTTCCTATGAACGATTAAACCTTTAGTACCTATGAAGTTCTAAATTTGAAAAATGGCTTAGCACATTACGTGGTAAAAAGAAAAAACTTAATAGTTAGACGTTATTATTGTTTGAGCCATTTTCTTTGAAAGTGGTGTAAGTGTATTTTATTTTATATTTTTATTTCGTTATTTTTCAATTTTGTTATGTGAACAAAAGTGAACTTACACCATTATCAAAGTAATTATATTTGTTGCTTCATTGACAAAGAAAATTTGTTAAGATAAAAACAATGAAAATTATAACAAATTTCTTTGGGAAAAGTTTATAAATAAAAAGTTCATAGTAAATTGTATTCATTTTTATGATTAACTAATTTTTTGTAAAAGTGGACTTACGCTCGTTTAACCTTAGGAAGGTAAATATTTAAATCGAGAAATTTCTCTTGATAGCTATCTAATAAATCTTACTAGCAAATAATACTTTAGTAATAAAATATTTATTTTTATGTCTAGCAAAGTATAAAAATTTTAGTCATTGCTAAAAAAATTATATAAAAAGAGGCGTTAGCAAAATAATATATTGAAAGTAATAAAATGAATGAGTTTTGAAATCACTTCATATAAATCTAGACTACATATAATTATAGTTCTAGTACATTTTTCTTTTGATTGCAAATGTCAAAAAAGCTGTAAATGTCAGCGTGTTTCTTAAGAAAAAAAAAAAAGTTTATTTTGTTTTTTTGTAAAACTGTTTTTTCTCTTTAGTACATGTGTATAGTGTTATTTAATTTTTTTTTAAAAATAATTATTTACTCCTAATAACTTGTAATTAGATTTGTTTATGATAATTAACTTTGAAATGGTTACCGAAATTAATCAAGCAGATTTGGAGAATCTGTTAGCATTATTTAAGAAAAAAGAATATAACGCACAAGATTGTATAAAAGGAAGTATTGTAAGTTATTTTAATTATTTTTTTAACTAAAACAAAAATTTAAAAATTATTTTCAATGTTAAAAATTTTTCTTTTGAGCATCATCATATGTTGAGATAAATCTTTAATAAAAATTAAATATCATAATTTTAATAATAAAATTTGTCTTAAACTTTTATTTATTGGTAATTTAAGGAAGTTTTATTGTTTTTTTTTTTTTAAATAAGTTTTAGTAGTAATACAAGTTTTAACATTGTTAAACATTTCTAGTATCATGTTTTATATTAAAATTAGTTTTCTTTTTTAAACTAAATTACGTACCATAGATTTTAACTATAATTATAAAATCTAAATATTTTACGTTTTAGTTAACATTTCTTATCGCTAAATATGTTGTTCCTAATTTAATTTTTATTGAATATTAAGAGACGCAATTAATTTAATAAATTTCTATGTATTTATATGCATAAGCATTATTTATTTATATAGAATACAATTTATGACGGTAATTGAATAAAAAGAGATTATTATCTAACAAGATGCCTGCATTAATGATATTAACTGAACAATTAGTTTATTATTTAATTGAAGTTTATCATAAAATGAAAAAGAAGACGAAGAAATCGTTTTGATTTCATTTAAATTATTATTACTCCTGAAACAGCTAAAAGAATTTAAATGCTGAATTTTTTAAAAAGAAATTTATTGTATTTCTGTTGATATTTATGGCAATTTATTTTCGAAAATAGTGAAATTTCGTTATAATTTTAACTATACAAAAAAAAAAATTTATACATTTAGGGTTTTGAAAAGTATAAGAAATGCTCTCATTATTCAATACCACTATAACCCCTTTTCAGTCATAATGGTTGCTTTTGCGGGAAAATATTCATGATAAAATATTTAAAATGGTTTTTTTCTATATTCTCTCTTAATTACATTAATGGCAAAGTTTCCTATCACAAATGCACATGAATCTATATATTAAAAATTTTTTAAAATAGATAATAAAAGCGAAAGCGAAAATCAAAAATATCACTTAAAAAGGCAAAGCTATTCCAAGGATGTACAGATGGAAAGTTTTTCTTTAGGAAATGGAGTCATTATCGGACACAATGGAATTTGGTATCATAAACCGTTTATACCCAAAGAAGACGCATTTATACAGAACAATCTCAGGACAATCTCCCATCAAGGACAGAAAATATTCTTTAGTATTCTTTTTTTTTTTAATAATTTTATGATAAAGAAATTTTAATATTTTAATATTGTTTGATAAAAAATCTCATTTATTTTTAATTAATTTATTAATTTGATTTTGCTTTTACAAATCAATTCAGAGTACATAGACTTTTAATGGACCTTGTATAAGTACGCTAACTGTAAAAAGATAACCCCCTTTTCAAGAAATTATAATCTACTAATAAGTAATGAAGTTCCAAATAGAAAATAAAAAATATATTACAGTAACGGTATCTCATAAATTCTTATCAGTTGTACTAGAAGTCGAGCCTTTCCTAGGCGCCCACATTAATTATGTCAAATATGATGAGATTTTTTTTTTTTAACTTTTAGGAAAGTCTAACCAAAAAATGCTTTTCTCTTAAAAATATAAATTTAATATTTTTATTATTAAAATTATTAAGGCATCTATCAAAAATTTACAGCGTGTTACCAAATGGGGATTTTAATATATTTTTATTTAAAAAATATCGAAAAAATTGACGGTTGAAGAAATCCCACTAAATAAAGGGAAATTAATTATTTTTATGATGGCTTATTATTGTTTGTACAGTTATTTTTTATTGTTAGCTTTCAATTTTGGGAGCTTAAAAGTTCATAGTAGTTCATTCCATCCGAAAGGAAAAAAATTTAATACTTTTGTTAATTGTACAATTCTAAATGTAATTGAACTGAAAATAGGGCGCATTGTACCCACCCTCCGTCAGAATTATTAATTTCAGCATATTTTATACATAGTCCAATCATTATATAAAAAACTACTGTATTAACTACGAAAAATCAGTCACTATCAGTAATCGTTTTTAATTTCAAAGGTGAGCATAGGCGCTCCGAAGCTAAAGAAAATGAAAAGTTATAAAAATAATTTAATTTAAATAAAATTTTAAGATTTTTTTTTAATCAAGTTTTAATTTATACACTTTGGCGTGGTAGTCATTTTTACTTAGTTGATTTTTGGCAAGTCGATACTTTGGTACAAGAGCCTTTTCATCTTTTCCCTCCCGTATTTTGATTTATTTTATCAAAAGTAAATTTCTGTGACTAGAATGGATATACTTATTCAACGAATGATGAAAAATCATTATAGCATATTCTTCTATCTTTCTTCTACCATCCTGAAAAGTTTGCAACTTAGTTCGCTTCCACTATAAACTTTTTGAGTTAACAAGAATTAATTTAAAATTTTTGTTCTTTTATTTTTAGGAAGAATCAATCATAAGTCAAGTTGAAGAATTTTTTAAAGCTGATTATAATTTACTAGAAGTAGAAAATATCGAAGGTGAATTATGTTCACATTATCCAGCTCGTATACTTATCCCAGAAGAAAGAATATCTACATTTAATTTTCATAATAAAACAACAAGTCCAAAACAAAAGAAAAAAGTAACAAATGAATTAAAAAATTCAATAAATTTATCAAAATTTGCTAGATGTCGTAAAAGATTTCCAATTCCAGTTATTTTATATAATGGTAAATATATATGTAGATCAGCGACGATTAGCTTACCAACAGAAACTGAATCAAGGAATGCTTTTGATTGGACTAAGTCATCAAATATAACAAATGAAACAAAATCAGATGATAATATGTCTGAGGAACGTTGTAAATGGTTTTTTCGTAATTATCATAAAATATTAAATAGTGATGTTAAATTACTTAAATCATATAATGTTGGTACTATTATTGATTTAATGGTTGAGGATCGTAAAGTTAAATATTGGCTATAGTAAGTTTGAAATATTGATTGATTTTATATTCTAGATTGTTAGTGTAGCAATATTTAATTATCTAGACTAAAAATATAATATCACTTTTTGTTTCGATTTTTTATAACAGCAACTAACTTTTTTTCAAAAATCAGGGATTGAATTTTAATTTAATTAACATGTTTCTATATTCTGTACTCACAATGACTGTCCTAGGACAATATAACAAACCTACAGTACAAATTCACTTCCGCTTGCATTTAAACTTGATATTAGGTGTATTTAACAACTCTAGCAACTTGTTAAAATTGTTAAAATTGGTAATTTATAGGTGAAAGAGATGAGAGTTAGAGTAATTTGTTTATAAGCTCAACGAAAATTATGTCAGACATGTTGTGCTAAAGTAACAAATTTGTCAAAGTGTCAAAATTCAAAGGGAAGATTTGCAGCACTCTTGTCTTAAGACAGTCAAAAAGGTACAAGAATATAGAAATACGCCAAATAAGATATAACCACGTTAGGTTTTTAACTTATTATGCAGAGAAAAGATTTTAGCCCAAAATTTGCTAACCTTCACACCTTTTTTTTGCTTTCTATACAAAAAATTCAAATAACCTTTAAAAAAAATTTTTTTTTATTTATTTTGTTTTAGTGTTGCAACATCTGAAAAAGTTGATAAAACAAATCGTTACGATGATTTTCATATAATGTCAATACCATATCCAGGTTGTGAATTTTTTAAAGATTATCGAGATAGTAATTATGTGCCTGAAAAATTAGTATTTGATTGGACACAATCATTTATAAATGCACCATTAAAATTACCTAAAAAATGTAATTTACCACAATTAGAAATTAATTGGAATGAATATAAACAATGGGATCTTGTTAAAATAACACAAAATTATTTAAAATTAATACTTAAATATATAAATGAAAATTCAACTGGTATACTTATACACTGTATAAGTGGATGGGACCGTACACCATTATTTATATCATTAATACGTATATCATTATGGGCAGATCGTTTAATACATCAATCTTTAAATCCTTATCAGTTAACATTTTTAACAATTGCATATGATTGGTATTTATTTGGCCATAAATTACCCGATCGTGTATCAAAACATGAAGAAGTACTATTATTTTGTTTTCATTTTTTAAAATATATCAGCGATGATGAATTTAGTTTACGGGATGAAAGGTAATTAGAAACCAAAAAAAAGTTGTCTTTTTTAAATGTTAATTAAAAGATTTTTTTTTGTTTGCGTGCAAAAAATTTTAAAGTAATTCTCTAAATTATTATATTTACAATTGTTCAAAATTTAAAATTTAATTGATCTTATTTCTGGTTAACACAATTCTAAATAATGCAAAAAAGTCTTATTTTTACGCACGTTTCGGTTTTTTTTTAATTTTTAGTCAAAAATTATTGACAACGAAATTCAAAGCTATTTATGAATAATAATAATGAATTTATATTCGTTTGCTTAAGTGTAATTAAAATTTGAAACTGTTTGATATTCATTTAAAGAAAAAAATAAGAGCTTTGCTCGATATGCTAAGAAAAATAATAAAAAATGAAATTTAAATCTTGAAATCACTGTTTTTACAAGAACAAAATCTATTTAAAAAAAATTGCAGAAGGAAAAGTGGAAGATTAACACAAATGCTGCTCTTTTTTCAAGTTTTAATGTCACTCATTGTGTTCCAAGGATATGACATTATTCCAAAATCATTTTACTACTATCATTCCTGCAATGAATGGAGACATTAAAGGATTTATCTATATATCAAATATAAGTTTCAAAAAGAATGAATTTTCAAGTCATTCATTCCACCAATAATTTTTTTTGCAAAATTACAAAATATTTTTAGTCGTTTATTTAAAACTTTCAACTTTTTGCTCTTCAGCGGCAAAAAAAAACATATTGAAATATTTCCTAAATATATTGATATTACTTAAGTTTGTATTGTAATACATACACTGCCAAGAAAACTAAAAACGTAATGCCCCTGGTGCTAAGATTTTATTTTATTTTATAGAATGAAATTCCTTTGCTGTGTGCCAATATTAATGTCTTACTTAAAAAAATATTGTTTTGTACCGCAATCAATCTAAGCTTAAAGTGCATACTACGAGATATTTTGTAGTTAGCCGTGATTAAGTTAAAAAATATTCTTTTAAATTCTTTATTTTCGTATTATAATATTTTGAACAAAAAAGACAACTATTTTAAATTTTTAATTATGCATAAGAATTTCTTGAATTTAAAGTTTTAATTGATGTCTTTTTTATAGTCCAGCACCAAGCAGTAATGATGATAGCAGTAGTATCGAAGTGATAAATGAGGATGAATGTGATGAAAGCTGCCATTCGTAAGAAATTTTATTCTTAAAAATAAATTTTAATATTTATTAACATTATAGAAATATTACAATAGAGACACGAGATACAGAAATGAAAGATGTTTTTACTGAAACCATTTTAAATGGAGATGAAAATGCTTCATCACAACTGACAAGGTAATAAATTTTGATATAAATTTAATGAATTTTATTTTTGTTTTTTGTTAATTATCTAAAATGAAATGTTATTATAAAATGATTATCTTTTTATAGAGAGAACCTTGAGGCCTGTAATAGAAATTATTTTAATGCAACTAAAAAATCATCCTGCTGGCTTTCTCAACAGTGTGTTTTTTTTTATATATTTAAACATACTTTAATATCTAATTTGGTTTATTTTTTAGGACAAATATTCTTAGTGTTCCTGAAATTACACAAAGGTAAATATTTTACTTTAAATTATGGAAGAAATCCAGAAATTTCAAGATTGGTCTCTTAATGTTTTCGAAGGTATATAATTAACAGTTTTTTTTGTTCTTGTTTTTTTGCCAGAATTATTCAAGACAACTAATTTTTATTTAATTTTTTACACAGCGTTTTTGGTTTTTATTATTAAAAAATGTGGTTTGGGGAATAATTAATTTGTGACAATTAATTATAGATTAATTTAAATTTAATATGATTAATGATTATCAATTTTAACCTATTAAATATTTTGGATAGCCCTTTTTTTGGCCATGCTTTAAGCAAAGTGCTAATTTATTCTTGAAACATTAGTCAATTTTTGCGAGCTACAGCTGACCTGGTTTAATATAATTTTATATGTATATTTTTTCGCTTGAAAATATATTGGCAACAAGTAAAAAAATAATATCTATCGTTTTATGTTTTTTTGTAACTAAGTCGCCAAGGCTATATAAAAAAAAACTAAACTCTAAAATCCATAAGGGTTTCATATGGATAAGATGCTTTAGATTTTTGTTTATCGTGATGAAGATTTATAATAAATAAAAAATAGCCTTAATTTATTTTAATGTACTTTCTCTTTTGTAGTTCTTAGCTATAGCAATCCTCTAATTTTTTTCGTACTTTCATACTTCCAGTGGAAAAAGTAATTTGAAAAAATACACTAATATTTTTTATTTGTTTGTGATAATATTTTTGTGCCAAAAGTAATTTTATTCTATTTTTGTATGTTATGCAATGATTAAATCTAATACAGTTAAAAAAAAGTTACAAATGAAATATTTTCAGGAATTCCATACAATCATTTTTTAATTTAATAAAATATTTTGCGGTTTTTTTTTTTATATAACTAGACGTTCCAGTAGTAATGAAGGTAGTATCATTATAGTCAATGAGGATAGCTTGGATGCTGATATCAGTGAAAAAAGTGTTTTTCTGTAAGATAAATATATTTACATATAATTTCAAGATTATTAATATTTTATATTTTGGAATTTAGTAAAGATACTCCATCACCTTCAATAGATCATGAAATGATTGATAATAATAATCCAGATCGACCAAGAACTCCAAATAATCCAATTTCACCATTAAAGCATACAAGGTTTACATTTGAAAAATAAACTAAAAAATTTCTTTACTTTAGTTAAATTTAATTAAAAGGACAAGTCCTGTTGCAATACCCTATTCAGTTAGAGCGCGTCAAAGAAATGATTCAACATCTTCAATGGATAATTGGCATGTAGTTACAGAAACAGGAAGTATAGCTTCATCACCAAATAAAAATCAAACAATGTGTGATGCTAAAAATCCAAAATCGTAAGTTAAAATCTCTTTTGTTTATTATTATAGTGAACCATCAAACACAAATATATTTTTGTCTTGTTTTTATCTTGGTCTCCCTAGATTTGTAAGAAATATTTTTTATTTCATTGAATTTTATTAAAAAAAATTATGCTTTTTTCAATAATCTGAAATTTTAACTTAGAAATTAATTATTTTGATTATGACTTAATTAAATTAATTAATATGATTCAGAAATACAAAAAAAAAGTTTAATAAATTTAATTTTTATTTATTTTTTTATTTAAAAGCCGTAAAGAACGCTTAAGATTGGTCCGTACAATACTAATTAAGGCATATGTTAAATCTGTTGGACTTAAAGGCCAAGAAGGACATTGTATTGGTGAATATCTAACTGGATTAGTTGAAATGTTGGCCGGAGCTGCAAGTTAATATTTAATTGAGTTTGAATTTAAGACAACGCAACGAATATTAAATTCGTAAGATGGGAACTGCCAGAAACAACGTTGTCAATGTACAAAAAATTGGTATTGAAAATATGTTAACATGTTAATATTGTAGAGTAAAAAGAAAATATTAATCCTAAGACTGTTATGGATAACAAAAATTAAAAAAAAAGAAAGAAGAAACTAAATTTCTGAAATCTCAGGAGCACTTTGCTCGATTTTACACTTGAAATGTAGTACAAAACTGATCATAATATTTTCTAAGTGAAGAAAACGGCGATACTTGTGCAATCTAAAGTTGTACAAATTCAGCTCCTTAGAATTGGTCTTTAGTGGACATAATAAAAGTTGTAAACTCGATTGTTTCGAAGTTTCATAAATGGGAATTGCTATGAATTCAGTTTCTCTATGACCATAAATTAATTATGTTGTTAAAATCGAAATATATTTGACATAAATCAAATTTAAAATTAAAAGAAAAGGTAGATAATTTCAATATTTTCGACTATTTTAATTAAAGCATGAAAATAATTGACTTGTACTGATTTAAAAGTTTAATTTGATCGAATATATTTTGCATAAAATAAGAAAAAAGTAAATTAATATATATATATGATGTATTTTATTTTGTTATTTCTATTAAATTAAATTATAACCAAGCGATAAAATTAACCGTCTTTGCAACAAAACTAAACAAAGACAAATTTTTTTCTTTTTCTTTTATCAGGTAAAACTAAATTTTATGAGCTATAAAAAAATTTCATACAATATTTTTCAAAGAAATACAATTTAATTATGATAAGAGAATGAAATATTTGTTAAAAATCATGAACAAAAATTTTTAAATAGAAAAAATGTTTTATTTAATTAAATATCATATTAAATTTTAATTTTATTGTAGAAATAAAATTTAATTTTTTTTTTGAAAAACTCAAAAGGCTCAAAAATTCTAAAACTACAGAATTGTTTTGTTAAATTGATAAAAACAACACTCAAGTGACACAACTGACAAGAGATTAAATTTAAGTAGTATGAAAATGACCTGGGGTGGTAGAAAGTAATAAACCTATAAAAGAGTAATATTGTCTGATTAGCCGATTAAGTGCTAATAACATGTTTAATAACCTAAACATCAAGAAGAAAAGGATAATTCAAGCATTTGTGAGTTATTTGCCCAATTTTAAGAAAAATTGAAAATCGATGGTTTGTCGGAGGCCGTTCAAAAAATATAAAAAATCTTTTTACAAAAAATATGTAACAATAAAAACTGTTACTACATAAATAGGATTTTTATTGATTCTACATAGTATTAAAGAGTAAGTCAATCAAATTAATTTCTAGTTGTTATTTTGTAAGGATATTGGAGATACCTCTGTTGATTCCTATGGATCTAACATTAAATTTTAAAATTTTTGCATTTATAAGCTGTACGCTTGCTGAAGTTCGTTTAACTTTGGTGCAAAATTTTATCGTCCGAATAAGTTTAAAAGTAAACTTGAACGAAATATTGGAACTAATGTATCACCAATAAAATTTCTTTGAACAGCTTTCTTAAATAGATTTTCAACTGATTTTCTCCTGAAGTGTTTTCATTATCATTTTTGTCTTAAATGATTAATATGTAATGATTAAGGTAGAAATTAGTAGACCTACAAAAGAGTAAAAAATGAGAGCCGAATCATTTTTATTCGGAAACATAGTGAATACCCCGTTTTAGTGAAAGTTGCTTAGTGCAGTGCAAAGAGAACTTTTTGAGATGCGATATCAGCATGGACAACGAGGCAAATCGTCATTTCATGAGAAGATAGAATTAAAAAGTCGGATAAAACGCATAATTTTAATTCTCATATGGCCCATTTAAATTTATTATATTTCACATTTCTTTACAAAAATATATTTTATTAATAAATATATACCAATTTCGGTTAACATATTTTCCCTAAATACCAGTGATACTACCAATTAAATTAACAACACGATTTTTATATCTTTTAGATATATCAGATTCAATTTGTTTCTGTAATATTTTTGTTTGTTTAATAACTCTATCTAAAATTGGTAATAATTCAATACGATTATTAATATATTCAACACTTTTAGTGCGTAATATTTTTTGTTTATTTTTTACTTTATCAATTGCATGTAATTTTTGTTTAAGTTTATTTGCAATTATACTAGCATAAGTTTTTGAATGCTTTAAGTGAAATAAATGTTTAATTTCTTCACTTTGAATATTTACGAGTATTTTATTAACATTTTTTAACATCCTTTTAACACTTTTAGCATCATATGTTGAACAATTATCCATTAATGAAAAAAGTATATTACTACTAGTATCTGTAGAATCCAATTCATAAATTCGCATTTTTAAAAATGATTCCAACTCATAAAGTTCATCAAGATGTTTATCATGATATATGGATGATTCAAGAATTGTATAAGCTTGATCACCTTTTGCTGTTCCTTCATCAATAATATCATCTTAAAGAAAAGTATTTGTTAATTTTTTAATTTATTTGTCCTGTAAGTAAATGTAAATATACCTTTGACTGAAATACCATAATCATTTGAAGATGTTTCACCAATATCATCACCCCAATCAATACCAGAAGAATTTTCTTCTGTTTCGGTAGATTCAATATTAAAATCTACTCCTTCATTTGTATTTAAATCGCCAAAATCAATTTCAGTTGACTCTTCTATAATATTATCTTTTTCATTTTCAATTTCTATAGTTATGATATTTTCTTCAATTTTAATTGGAGGCTTTTTATGAATATATTCATAAACAGTTGTATTACCAAACTTTATTAGATGTCGATTTATTGGTAAAACTTTTGAATTTTTTATAAATTCACCATAGTAATCAATTGATTCCTTTAAATTTTTAATATTTTCTATAGCATTTGAAGCAATTTTCGGAAAAGTTTCTAATCTTTTGATTAGTTCTTCTTTAACGTTTTTACCTTCAATTCCAAGTTGTTGACACAAACTTATGTATTCTGAATTTAAAATTATTTCAGTTTTCTCTAAATCTCCTGCTTTTTTAACAGACTCATCACTTTGCTGATCTAATTTTGAAATTTGCTTCTTTAGAGCAGGTATCTCGTAATTTATATTTCTAATTAGTATCTGTGCTGCCTCACTTAAATATATATTTTCTTGTTCATACAATTTTAATATTTCTTGCCAATCTTTCATACGTTTACTACCATATGTACCAAATACACTACGTGTATCCTTTTCAGTTTGTTTTAAAATTTCAACAATTTTCTGACAATGAAAGTAATTAATATCTAGAAAATGTATAGAATATTGATATATTTATTTTTAGCTTGGATAAAATTTAATCTTACGTGCTCCAGATAAAAGTTTTACTAGCTCATCATGTACTGGCATATCTTGAAGGGCATTTTCAATCTTGGATCGAATTTTTTGTATTTCTGTCTGAGCATTCTTAGGTATTATCCGTCTACTTACCAGCCAGTCATAAAGTTTACCAGTATGAATGTCAATAGGTATTTCAGATTCCTACAAAAATGATAAAAATATTATTTTGTATAAAAGTAATAAAGCTAATTAGTTTATTCATACATCCATTTATTTATTTTGGTTTATCCACGTAGAAATTATTCAAGATTTGTGAAAATTGACACAGAAACTTAACCTTAAATTGTAGAGCTAAGACTTGACACGTCAAATTATTTATGTAGATAATGTGGGCTATAACCTAATTTTTTTGGAAATTTTTAAAAATTCTTGATTTTGAAAAAGTCCATCTTGTTTAATTTTTATATATTTAGCTCGTGCTAATATTTCTCAAATATGTTATGACTGCTACATAACTTTGCTTAATCTAACTCAAAACGTTTAAAAAAATTGGGGTTAAATTCTGTTACTACAATACTTATTATTTAATTTCTACACTGTAGAGAAGTATATATTTGTTAGGTAGTTTTATATAACTTTGTTGGTCATTCCAATTTCAACTTCGAGGAAAGAATTTATACATCAAAACACAGCGTAAAAGGTTGAACTAAACTGCGACTTTATTTTTAATTTAGTTTTGAATACATGTTTTGAGAGGTTTTAAACCTGCTTTCAATGGCTCTTCTCCTTTGAGCCTCTTCGAGTCCTCTCAAAACGGTTATCAACTTATTCTTTTGTAATCGGTCCGGGGTCACCGCTATTTGTTAAAAGATAATTTTTCTTATTAAAATTTTACTAAGTCTTTAATTAATAACACTTCTTTTTGCATTTAGAACTTTGTCATAAAAACTTTCTAAGTTATCGCTTTATGAGGTCTTAGCCTGTTTCAGCCGTTTACATAAAACAATTTTTTCTGTTTTTATTTTTCTTTTCGATTTTGCAGCAAGACTGTCTTATTCTATAATTTACACCTATTTATATTTACAGTTCTTACTCCCTCATAGAAAATAACTAAAGAAAGCATATTTTCACCGAGGTTCATTTCCCTCAGTGTAAATATGTTTCCACATATTATGCAGAATACCAAAAAAAAATTCCCTAATAGCACATTTTTACAGGGTTCATGTGCCCTAGTGAAAATATGCTTTTGCCTACCAGGCAAAAACACGCCTTCACTGGGGTTCATTTGCCTCAGTGAAATTGTGCTTCCGCAAGGCATGCAAAAAATATTCTTTTCTTTCTTACATTTTTTTTTTTTTGTATTTTTTTATTATATATATATTTGGTGGAGAATGGGTATAAGGGAAAATTTCGACTATTTGGAAGCTAAATATGGATCTGAAAATATAGCATCAACCGCTAATATATGTTAAATAACAGTGAGTCTGGAAGTAAAGCATCGTTAAACAACCCCGAATGGATTTGGATTGGATGTGTAATTAATTGCACTTTTAATTTTTTAAACAACATAATTTACTATATCTAAGATTTTATTTCTTTTTGAAATTTTCCTTGTATAAAAATACGTGGAACGTCGATTTCCTCTTTAATATTAATGGTACGTCTATTTATATAACAATTATTAACAATTTTAAAATTATTTTTTAAAAATAATTCATCGATTTCTTTAATACTAAAATAATAAACTCGTGTACCATCTTGTCGCATATAAAAATTTTCAGATATTTTATGACCTGATTTAAATCGAAGCTGTGCCATATCAAATAATCCATAATCTCTAAAAAGTATGATACCATTTGGTTTAAGAAGACGAAATAAATTTTTTATAACTAAATCAAATTTTTGCGGATGTATTGATGATAAAACAAATATAAGTGTAATTATATCTAAACTGTTTTCTTCAATATAATTGAAAATATCATTTGTAGTTATATCACATTGGAATGCTATAATTTTTTCTGGATCATAAAATTTATTTTTTTTAACAAAATCAATTGCACGCGGTGAGAGATCACAAGCAAAATAAAAATAATTATTTTGTTTATCTTCGATTAATGGAAATATTAAATTTCCAACACCGCAACCAACTTCTAATAATATTCTTTTTTCATTTACTGGAGATATAAGTTCATTAAATTCTCGTGTTGTCCATTTTCTATCCTTAAAAAATCTTGTTTCATTTCTTTTATAAAAAAGATCCCAGTTTTTTTTAGCATTTGTTTCTAACTGCATAGCTTTAAATTCTGAAATTAATCTTTTATTTTGTTCATTTAATATTTCTAATTCTTTTTGTGTTAACTGCTTTGATTGTCTTGTAGTATTATTCATAATTTTTATTTTATAACGGGTTTTTTTTCAGCTTGTGATAAAAAATGTTTGCCTGATTTTCGGTTGTTTTCTACTGTTGTATGATGCAGAATTAACAGAAACCTAAAAATTTATCAGTTTATTAAACAAAAGTTACAACAAATTCATTCATTAATTCAATATAATTACTTTATTACTGAACAAAGTTGAAATAAATCTCTTTATAGAAATTTTGATGTCATTTTGACAATTCTGCCCAATGTTGACAGATAGTTGTGACGTTGAATTGACGTAAAAATAATTCCAATTAAATGAAATTTAAGTTAATTAAGAAATAAATACCTTTGAATTATTATAAAGATACAATTTATTTTGTTGTTTTAAAGAGCTAAAAATAAATTAAGTTACATTCTTTGCCGGTTATTGCACAATTATTTTTACTTTCAGTTTCAGGTTTTGGAATTCTAAATTTTGTTTTTATCAAAAGAATTTATGTTAAAATATTTAAATTTTAATATCATTCTTACGGTATGAACTAAAGTAAATTAAATATCCCTTTATATAAATTTTTAAAAAATGTTTCATTATAGCAAAGCCTAAAATTTGAAATTAAAGAAAATAAACTACAGAATGAGCGAAAGCTTAGAAGAACTAGAAGGAAGCTTGCAAAATATAATAAATCAAGATACATTAAAATGGATATTTGTTGGTGGAAAAGGTGGTGTAGGAAAAACAACATGCAGGTTTGTCGAAATTATAATTTTGGTATTTCAAAAATCCTGCGTAAACAGACAAACATAATTTTTCTTATATTTAAAATGAACTTTGGTTTTGTCGGAGCTAAAACAAATTTTTTCTGAGTATTATTTGAAAATCAAAGATCCATCACCACTTTTTTATAATTTAGCAAAAATTTCAGATTTATTAATTTTTTTGTATACATGAAATATCAAATTATTGCATGAAATTATATAGTTTTAACCCTCTATGGCAGTTTTTCTTAACCTTTTTGGCACATATGTCACGGATCCTTCTGTGAAAAAAAACTGCTTAGACATCATTTATTACAAAAAATATTCTGTTTTATTATTTAATTATTTTTATTTAAATAGTATAAAAAATTTGAAGAAATTAAAATTTTTAATGTGAAGGCTGTTGCTGCTTTTCCTTGATTAACAGATTGAATTGAGGGATGGTTTTCGACAAAGCAACGCGCATATCATCTTCGACATTCAGTCGATTTCGATGCTTTTTTTTTATGGTGACAAGTGTGGAAAATCCCGCTTCGCAAAGATATATTGTAACAAACGGAATAATGGCTGCCATAGTTCGTTTTACAAGCAATGGGTAGGCTTCTCTTAAAGAACACCAAAACTCTCCAAGAGTTTTTGAATCGAAATCTATTTTTAACAAGGACTTTGTTTTTATATCAATTAGCTCATCTTTGGCAAGGTTCATGTCATCGTAACAGTCAATATCACAAAGAAAAGGATTACGAATCCACAACCCATCTTTTATATTTATTCCATCCGAATTGAAATATTTTTCAAATAAAACTTGAAGTGTACGTCCAGGTGTTCACAGATTTCATTTTTCAAGTTATTTAATGACAAACTATCTTGCCGAGATCCATTTTCAAAAAGCACTTCGTCTAACATTTGAAAATTTGCATACATCCCATTTTGAATTCTAATTTTCCAAAGTGACATTTTCAATAAAAATGCCTGTAGTTTCTCAGTGGCATCCATAATTGTGGTATCAGGCCCATGAATTGAAAGACATATATCGTTCATGTAAAAATGTAAAAATGTCTGCCAGGCAAGCCAATTTACATATAAAATCTTTTTTCTTGAAATATTCGAAGAGTGAGTTATCTCTTTCTTCTAAAAAAAGTGATACTTCTGCCTTCAACATAAAAATTCGTTTCAAAACCTGCCTGTTGTGATGTTTTTTTTCTTTCCATCATAAAGAGCAAGAAAGATAAGTGCTGCAGGAGAAACCGACAAGAAAAAAAATTCTCTTTTTTTAAGCTCTGCAAAACCATTTAATATATATATATATATATATATATATATATATATATATATATATATCATATATCTACATTATTCTATGCATTCAAAGAGGCTGTAAGAGGTAGCACTTTCACCATCTCTAAGAACAAAACCGCCAAAATCAACTACTAAAAAACCACTTGTCTCTGAAAAACACTATCAGTTTCTAGTTATATTGAAAATTAAATTAAATTGTCAATTGAAAATGTATTGGAAAAAATCTATTGCACTTGAATCACTTATATGTTTGACATTATTATTAATTTTCTTAGCAAGCGTATGCCTTGGCCGCCCTTTCTTACCTTCATACGCTTTTTTATCTTCCGATTTTGTTTTTCTACCATTTCAACTATCCACACCTACGCAGTATTGCAGAAATTATTTACATCGTGATGCACTTGGTGCATACAGAAATGCCTTGGCCGCCCTTTCTTACCTTCATACGCTTTTTTATCTTCCGATTTTCTTCTTCTACCTTGTTGTCAATTTGTATATATAAGTTATAGCTATCGCTTTTTAATTGCAAAAATTTTTTTATACTCGAGAAAAAAATCGGCCTATAGAAGATTAATACAAAAATTTAGTGGAGATTATTCCTATAACTGATGGGTGGCAATAATTTTCACATTTTTCGGTGGAAACTGATCCCCTAAATTCGAAAAAATTATTTAAAAAGTTTTATAAGTTGTTTTTATAGGGAAAAACCTGAAAATTAATGCAAGCCATCAGTTGCGGGAATCGTAACAAAATTTAAGATTAATAGATTAAATATATTCAATATTTTAATTTCTAAATTTCATTTTAGTTGCAGCCTTGCTATCGAACTAGCTAAAGTTAGAGAATCTGTTTTAATTATATCTACGGATCCAGCTCATAATATTTCGGATGCTTTTGATCAGAAGTTTACTAAAGTCCCTACAAAGGTAATGCTTTTATTTATTTATTTCATTTTTTATTTAATAAATAATTATATAATTTTTAGGTAAATGGTTTTCAAAATTTATATGCTATGGAAATAGATCCAAATGCTGGATTAAATGAATTACCAGAAGAATATTTTGAAAATGAGAATGATGCATTTAAATTAAGCAAAGGAGTATTGAATGAAATTGTTAATGCACTTCCTGGTATAGATGAAGCAATGAGCTATGCAGAAGTAATGAAGTATGAAAAAAAAGTATTTATTTAGATAAAATTATTCTGAAAATTAATTTGTGGAACTTATTAAAATTAAACATGTCGATTTTATGTTAAAAAATCGGTAGCTGTCCAATTTAAAAATTTTCATTTTAGATTGGTAAAAGCAATGAATTTTTCCGTTGTTGTTTTTGATACAGCACCTACAGGACACACTTTAAGACTTCTTTCATTTCCACAGGTAAAATTTAAACAAATTAAAGTAATTTAAATAACTTCAGTTTTTGTTAGGTTGTTGAAAAGGGTCTTGGAAAATTAATTCGGCTTAAAATGAAAATTCTTCCAATTTTTTCACAATTGAGTGGAATTTTAGGATTACAGGACTTAAATTTTGACAATTTAACAAGCAAATTGGAGGAAATGTTAAATGTAATTAGACAAGTTAACACTCAATTTCGAAATCCTGTAAGTAAAAATAAAATACAAAATTAAATTTATTACGAAAATAATAATTTTTTTAAATAAGCAAACTCATACTTGGTTTGAATTAAAATTTAAGACATCCGAAGTGCAAAATCTTTAATATTTGAATTTGAAAACAATTTGATTAATGTCATTTTTCATTTAAACGGCTTAAATAGATACGTTACTTAAGTATGTTTTTTATAAAATATATATATATATATATCTATATATTTATTTCAGAATCAAACAACATTTGTTTGTGTTTGCATTGCTGAATTTTTATCACTTTATGAAACAGAAAGACTAGTCCAAGAATTAACTAAGTGTGGAATTGATACACATAATATTATTGTTAATCAGCTATTATTGAAAAAAGGCGATGAAGCTCCGTGTTCAATGTGTGCTTCACGGTGTGAGGTATGCCTATATTTAGATTCTTAAAAGTATTCAACTAAACTCTATAATTATTTTAATTATTATAAGAGATAAAATAAAAAGTTGTATTTAGGTATTAATCCTGAAGTATTATGGACCCATTATTATTTTGAAGTGATAATGCTTTAATGATAAAATAAACCGCCACGAAGATTTTCGTATAAATCATAAAGTACACTAAAAATTAGCTCAAAAGCCAAAATATTAAATTTCAAAGAAATAATGATTTTTATTTCTAATTTGTTAACATAATTATATGCTATATAATTTCAGATACAACAAAAGTATTTGGATCAGATTGCTGACTTATATGAAGATTTTCATGTGACTAAGCTACCACTTTTAGAAAAAGAAGTTAGAGGAGTGGAGAATCTAAAAACGTTTTCACAGAGACTTTTAAAACCGTCAAACATTTGAGTTTTGTCTTTTAATTATACATTCTATTTATTATCTATTAAATAATGCTTTAATATTATTGAAGGAATAAATATAATTTATGGCTTGATTGTTAATAATTTTAATACTCAAAATCAAAATGAGATAGCAATTTGCCCTTTGTAAAAACTAAAATTTGATTTATGTTATTATAACAACAATCGAAATCGATTTATTACACTTGTTTAAAAAGTTTAAGTATAGAAAGTAAAGTAAGTTATTTCAAAATTTTAATCGCTCATTAACAAACCATGATTTTTGAAGAAATATAAAATTTTTTGGGACCTAAGGAATTTCTATGGTTTCTTGGAATATTTGGCTTAAAAGTAAGATGAAATACACAAAAATGAATACTGTAAGGTATTGGCAGATAGATAAACGACAATGAAAAAATGGTGACGTAAGATGATTTCGTTTACATTAGGGACTATGGTTAAATTTTACCATTTGATATTCAATATAAAGTAGATAGTATTGTTTAAAGCATAAAGAATACAAGTTTTTAGAGACTCATAGCGGCTCTCCGGTAAAATTATACTGAATAACAGTAGCCCCCATTGATGCTTCATAATTGCAGCCCCAATCACACCCAAGCACTTTGTATAAAGCGGTTGTAAAAAATCAATTAAATCAATTTTTATGTTAGTCGTTTATAAACTTAAAAACTAGAGGTGAAGATATAACGTTTTATGGCCTCATTGGAAAGCTCAGAAGCGATTTTATACATATGAATTTTTTTTATTCAACATTTTCTTAAGAAATAAAACAAGGAGTTTAGATATTTGTGTGCTTATTTAATACCAACTTTATGGTAATCAATAATAAATACTAACACCAAGTTTAACGAATTGTTTTAAATACTTTTCTTTTTTTTACTATATTTCGTTTTAGAATTATCTGAATATTCTTTGGCTCTTTTCCTATTACTTGTATCTTTTCTTTTAAAACTGCACTCTTTTTCTATCGTTTTCGAATGGACACTACAAATCTTAGAAGTAAAGAATAGCTTCTGCAAATCTTCATCACTTAAGTAATCTAAAATTTGTTCATTTAAGCGATGTGGAAGTTCATTGAAATATTTAAAGACAAAATGAAAAACTAAGTTTGCTTGATCAACTAATTCTTTTCTTTTGGTAGCCTTAATGAAGTTAAGCTCTATCATTCTTGCATATATAGGATATTCTGTTTTATAATCTTCTAACTTCAAGGCCTCCACAATATTTTCATTCTTCATATATTTTGCTAATCTATTTGTATCGTTTCCTAGGATATCAAAAAAGGTAATTCCAGTATTTTTAATTTGATTACTCTTCATTTTATATATTTCTTCCTTGCATTCTTTCTCAAAATTATTGAGTTGTTCATTGATCTGTAAGATTAGTTTTAAATTATGTTCGCTTACATATAAATTAGCGATTTTCATTTGAAGTATGTGACGCTGAAGAGTATCAACAAGTTCTTCACATTGGGGTTTATAAGATGGCCAATCACTTAATCTTACCCGAACATCAACTCCATTCGAAATCCTGTAGTAAAAATATAATCTTTCATATAAAATGTTGACGTCTGCACCATAATACAGAAGAGTTTTAACAAAAATAGAAAGTTCATACTTGGAAGTGTATCGACCATCACATCGATTTTTGTTAATATAAAAGTTAGTTATTAGCAATTTAACATTTTCATCAGATTCACAGTCGTATACGTATATATCAGTATTAGGCAAAATCGCATTAATGTTTAAATATGGAAAAATAGCTTCAACAAATTCTTTGGAATCTTCAAATAAAGGTGTTACCAGTAACTGCACACAATCTTCAATAGTCCCATGAGTTAAAAGTAGCTTTATAAGTTCTAAATTATATTCTTCTAGAGCACAAATTAACACAGTTTCACCATATCTATTTTTCCCATTTATATCAGCTCCATAACTTATCAATAATTCACCTATTTCCTTATTTTTAATATAAACTGCAGTATGTAAGGGTTTATTACCCGTACGATCTTCGCCATTAGGATTAGCTCCGTTTTTCAAAAACCATTCAACAAGCTTAGACGATCTCATCCAAATAGCGTTATGGAATAGCTGAGCATTGTTTGCGTCATCGTCGTTTAAAGTAAAACCATATTCTAGAAGAGCATCAACAATATATCTACAATTTCTCCTACTTACTGCATTTATAAGAGATTTTCTATTACTGTCAATATTAATACTAGGACAATACTTTAAAATATCTTTAACGATAGGTAGAGATTCTTCATCAACACCGAGGTATAGTGCAGTGTTGCCATTTTCATCCTGATCATCAACATTAGCACCGTGTTGTAAAAGAACTTTTACAACTCTCTTATTACTTGTTTTTATAGCAACAAGAAATGGAGTTAACTCATCCTTCCTCTTGCAATGAATATCAGCACCTTTGTTTAATAATAATTTTACAATTTCAGCTTGCTCATAATATTTGGGATTTTTTTTGTGAAGATTAGAAGCAGCATGAAGAGCAGTCTCACCATTTTCTGCCGTAGCATTAATATTTGCACCTTTGCTTAAAAGTAAATTAGCAATTTTATAATAACCTTTTCTAGCAGCAAAATGAAGTGATGTGTAACCTTTCTTCCTTAACGAAGTACTCACACCATTAACATTTGCTCCATGATTTAGAAGAAATTTAATAGTTTCTAACCATCCTTTCTCTGTTGCAACATGAAGAGGTGTCTTCCCTTTGAAGGTGGAATTTATATCACTATTAACATCTTCGGGATTCATGGTAAAACCATATTTTAAAAGAGCATCAGCAATTTGTATATTATAACGTGAGCTCATCAGTGCGATGATAATCGGATTCCTTTTATTTAGAATTTCAATCTTAGGAGCATACTTTAAAATATCTTTAACGATGGATAAACAATTTGTTTTAACGGCAAGACATATTGCGGTATTGCCATCTCCATCCACGTCATCAATATTAGCATTTTTTTGTAAAAGAATTGTTACAATTAATTTATTTCTTGTTTTTAGAGCAATATGAAGTGGACTATCACCGTTTTCTGCTTTGCTATTAACATTAGCCCCATATATCAATAAATCTTCAACAATTTTCGGATTTTCACTTTTAACAGCACAATGCAATACTTTATCATTTTTTGCATCTTCGCAATCAATAGGGAGCCCATATTTTAGAAGAGCCTCAGTTTGTTCAAAATAATTGCATGCCACTGTATACTTAACAGATTTTCTATTACTTGGAATGTCAATACTAGGACAATATTGTAAAATATCTTTAATGATGGATAAACAACCTGTTTTCACAGCGAGATATAGCGCGGTGTTACCATCTTCATCCTGGTCATCAACGTTAGCACCATGTTCTAAAAGCATCTTTACTATTTCATTGCATTCCATAATAGCACAATGGAGAGGCGTGACACCATTTTCTGCTTTGGCATTAGCATTAGCACCTCTGCTTAAAAGTAAATTAACTATGTGATCTTGATATTTCAAAGCAGCAGCAAAATGCAAAGATGTGTAACCTTCTTGACCCCGCGAAGTACATACACCATTAACATTAGCTCCATGATCTAGAAGAAACTCAATATGTTCATAGCATTTGCTCGCAACTGCAACATGAAGTGGAGTTTTACCTTCGTAAGAGGAATTTATATCAGCTCCACGTTCTAATATTTTTTCAATTATTTCCTTGGAGTTAAATACATTGATTGAAGCTGCTAAATTTAGCGGAATTATAAGTTCTGTAATATCAAAAGCCCAGCCTTGTGCTAAAATTAATTTCGCAACCTTTAAATTTTCTCTTTGTAGAGCCGCCAAAAGTAAATTATATATTCCTTTCCAATGTGGTCCATACTGATTAATTAATTTTGTTAAAATTTCGACCTTTCCTCCTTCAACCGCAACAATTAATTTAAAGTTTACACTTTTTGCACACGGCATGATTAAAAAAACATCTTTGCTATATGAATAAAATTTATTTAGTTAAATTTATCACTTCCGTTTGTTCGGAACTTAAATGACATTTTCAATTACAGTTCTGAAATTGTTAATTAAATCCACTTTATAAAGTTCTTTATTTTAAGTAATCCTCTTCACTTTAAATAAATTAATAAATAAAGATGCCATTTATAACATATACTTTATTTTTCTATGCTATGCCATAGAAAACATACTTCTCAACTTCTAGTGAAGCAAGTTTTCTTTTGTCATAAATTCTAGGGTTTTAGCACAAGAATACGGCCTATGACCTACCCATTTTAATAGAAAATTATTGAAATTGTGAAATTAATAAGACATATATAAACAGAATTAGATAATTTCCCAATAAATAAATTCAGCGTTTATTAGACAGCTGTCAAATTATGAATACCTCTTTTTCTCTTTCTATTATTTTAATAAAATTGTGTCTGTCTGTCTCTGCCTTTCTTTATCTATGTCAGGTAAAAATACTTAATTTCCCTTTTTAAGAATATATGAGCCGTTTATTTTGAAAGTGATTTTGTTGATGAGGGTCAGACTTATTTATTTTGTATAATAAGAAGAGGTAGAGATATGCAGTGAAATTTTTGTTTTTTTATAACACTATTGTAGATTTGTAGATTTGAAGTTTTGATATGAAAACATGGAATAATTTTCTTTTAAGTTAATTTAAACATTTTCAGTTATCCACAAAGCTGATCTTTCCTGTCTTTTTGATTACATTTTAACGGGCAATCTTTGGTTCCAATATCGCTGAACAGACCACCAGCTCCAGATAATTTATTGAAAATTATTTTTTGTAGTTGTAAAACAGGATGTGGGCCAGCTTTTGGGTGTAAGAAAAGTGGAATATTTTGTACTTCCGCATGTATACACTGCTACGGTTCTAGCTCTTTGAATTGTTCACCGAACCTACAAATTGACGAGCTTGAGAGTGAAGAAATATTTGACGATATTGAAATAACAGTAGATTCTTACATTTAAAAATTTTAAATTATTCATGTAAGTTTGTTATTATTATGTAAACTTGGTTAACTTTTGCTTGTGTGTGTAAACAGAATAAATTGTAAATACTCAACTGCAAAAACCTGTGATGTTTTTCTCTTTTCTAATACTATTTTTGGAAACCTCTTATAATTTTCTTTTTTAATTTATATTTTTTAAATTGCAAAAATAATAAATATTCGATAATATGGATTTCCAATCTCAACACTATTTTCAATTTTATTTCGCTTATTTTTTGAAAAATTTTTTGATTTTTGAAAAAAGCGGTAATTTTTTGTATCCGAACTTTGAACTACATAATATCAGGAGTATAATTTTCAAATTTCGTAAAAATCCATGCACTGCTGCCGGGTTCCGTAGAATTTGAGTTTTTGCGTACTACTAACTATACTCCACTAAGAAGTATGGAGAACAATTTTTAGCCAGCATGTTATATTTTCTAATCTCGTTAAAGCATATCATTAGCTTATTTACATTTTTAATTAAAAACTTTACCTCAATAGAAGCAAGATTACTATTTAACAATAAATTATCTGATGGACAAAAATTCTTAAAGCAGTAATAAATATTTTGTAATCAGCCCACCCGAAATTTGAACTTAGAAGACCAGCTAATACCAAAATTACATGACAAGATAATGATTACTATAGTTATTTTATTTTTTGATGATAATAAAATTAAATTTTTTTTACAAGCACATTTCAAATTTAATTCGTGATCGTTGCATTGTGTAATTGTAATATGTAATCTTCAAGCTGGAAATTCTTTACTTTTTTCACTTTTAACAACAAAAGTGGTTTTATTAAGTCTCTGAATAGATGGGGTATTTTCATTATCATCGATATATGTATATATTCCATAATATTTTCTTTAAATTCTCACTCAATCTCATATTATATAAAACATCGTTGGTTATTGTAACTTCGAAAGCTTTTTTTGAACAATTTTTGGTACTACAGACATGTTTACAACTTAAATTAGGATCTTTAGAATCATATTTAGAGGTATCTACAGGTTGTTCAAACTAACATTGTTCAATAAATATGGTTTATATATAATAAAGCACATTGCTTTATTTAAAAAAAATTATTTTTTTAATGGTTACCTGAAAAATGTTAATTTTAAAAACAGAAATTAACACTTTTGGTACATCTTAAATTTTGCTTTATTCGGCTAGGTGAAAATAGGCTTAGAAAACCCACGAGACGAGAGAGCCAATTAACGATTTGGAAAATATAGTGAATAGGCGTAAAATTTTAGTTATCTCTTCAGAATAAATTTCAATTTTTTTTCTATAAAGATTATTTTTTTACCACTTTTTCAACTAGCCATCAGTTCCTTTATATTGACTTAAAAAACAGGGGCTAGAATATAAAATTATAACTCAATAATTACTAAATAGTACTACTTTATTTTACAAAAAATATTTTTGAACTCAGAATCAATTAAGATTCATTAAATGCATATATGTACATATATGTATAATGATGGACTACATAACAATAAAAGTTAAAAATATAATGCTATATGGAATAATTGTTAAAGAGAATTAGTCAATTTTAGCAAGAATGTCATTTTCTCTAAAAAGACAATATTCTGCTTTATCCTCTAGTTCAACCAAGAAATAAAAAACGATATTAATAACATTACTCAAAGTAAGTATTCATTCATACTTTGGTTCCACCAAATTCGGGTAAAGGAACGTAGTCCCTTACTTTGTCATCTAATGGTACATAGTCTCCAGAAAATATTTAAGCAAATGGTCATTGTAGGTAATAAAAAATCTTTACTTCTTTTCTAGATTCAGGTCCTACAGCAACAACAAGACCACGTAGAACTTTACCCAGAGCTTTTTCAGGAAAAACTAACTCACTTTTTGTTGTTAGTTCCGGTTCAGCTTTGCGGACAAGGATTCGGTCCAGCAGAGGTAAAAATTTTTTCACAATGTTTGCCTAATAATTAAATTATTCAAAGCAGATGTTTAGATTTAGAAATATTAGATAAAATTTTATTTTTAAAATCTTGCAAAAATAACAAGTGTTCCAGCATAAGCTTGCCATCTTTTAGAATGTAATTTTTATAATTTCATTTCTATTCATACAAAAGTGATTTTTGCTATCGTAACATCAAAGACACATTAAAAGTCCTACAGCTATATCGGTATATGGGGCATTCTTTTACAAACCGAACAAAAATCGACAAAAATTGGCCAACACATTTTTGATTTGGCTGAATTTTTTTTTACGGTTTAAGCAATGAAAAAAAAAAGATATACGTGTTTGAGGATTTTTTTAAAAAATATTTATTTTAAAAAATGGAGGGGGTCAAAGTTTTAAGCATTTCATGATTTTGGCCTGAAGAGTAGTTTTAAAAAAATTCATAACTTCGGTTTTATTGGGGCTAGGAGCTTTTTGTTTTTTTGTTTTACAGATAAAAGGTTGATTTAAAAAAAAAAAATTATTGAAAATTTTTTATTGTTATAAACAAATGAATCGTTTATATCGATTTTTAACTGTTATACCCACCTTGTAGCGAGTTCTCGGTGTTACCATTTTGTTCACCGTCTAATTTAAAATACAAAACATATTTTTAATTGATGGAGAAACTATTCCTACTATTAAAAAAAAAATTATTTTTCAAGCGCCCCACCTCATTTTGCACTCCACTGTATGCGCATTTTCTTATTAAATATTGTTTTTCTTCGTAATACATATGTTTATCTTAATTTTTTAATTTTTATTTATATAAAGAAATTGAAAACAATTATTAATAACATTAGTTATTAACAAAAAAACCCTAATAGAAAATGAAAGGAAATAATACTGGTTTAGGCGTTCGAATTTTGGGTGTTTTTTCGGACGCCATAAAAAAGAACCAATAAATATTTTTAGCTAAATGTTTTTTATTTTTGGTTTATTAATGCCTCAAATATAAAAAATTAATAATATTGAACAAAAAATCACAATTGAAAATACTACAGGCTTGCAAAGTGGGGGCTCCTTAACAAAAGGTTGTGTCCTTTTGTGCACGATTTCAGCCCTCCCAGTAATCTGAAGAACAAAATCTTTCTTAATTCTTCAACAAGAGGAATGTAGCTATGATATTACGAAGAGATTTTTCCAAAAAAAAGTTTTTTTGCACAAAATGTCGGCAGTTTGAAAAAAAAGGTACGCTTTTTTCCTGTTTATTTCACCTTTCGGAAGCTAAAAAAAAAAACAAAAACAAAATTGGGAAAAACTCTCCATTTCGCCATAGCTTAATTAATAAGAAAAATCTGTGCCAAATTTCAAGTGAATCGGTTAAGTAAAACTTGAGATATCGGGCCCATCGTTTCTAAAAAAGTAGTTCAGTCCAGTCTTTGAAACTTCAAACGCGTTTTTCTCGAAACCTCATTGACTAAGTACGGCAAAACTAAGGGTATGTCTCACAAGTCTAGCAAAAAGTTATAAAATTTCTATCTTTACATTTGACATAATTTTTTCATCTCACTTACCTAAATTAGCAGTTTTAGCACTATTAGCAAAAGTTTTTCAAAAAAAGGAATATTATTACAAATAAGTGTCAAATGTGAAATATGCTTATTTCGTGTTTCATATGCTTATTTGTTAAACTCTTAACCTTAGAAAGGCCACAGAATAACTTTAAGTATTTCGAGAGGTCAATATTTCTCAAACCTGAATAAATTACATAGGCTGCTGACCGTATGAGATTAGAAGCTTGCAGGGATGAGCTTTAAGTACTTTTACAAGAAGAAAGGCTTGCAGGAGCCACAATATTAGTTCTAGCAAATAAACAAGATTTACCAGCTGCTCTTGGGGCACAAGAAATTAAAGAGATAAACATCATTTAATTTAAATATTTCGTTGCTCTTATTAATTTGATTAAAATTTAGATTTTAGAGTTCGATAAAATTACTACTCATCAGCTTTGAATGTTATAGGTGTTAGTGCCGTAACCGGAGAAAAATTATTAACTGCTGTCGATTGGTTGATAGCACATATAGCTAAACGTATATTTACTTTAGAATAACATATTTAAAATGCTGAGAATATATAAATAGAGCAGTGAGTTTTACAGGTAGCTCTTCATACTTCTCGCCTGTAACTTCGAAAAGTTATGCATGTCATGACAACTCGTGTGTCACCTCCCATTCTGTGAGTTTTGTATGAAAAATAATCGGTTTCGCATGTGAGTTGTTCTGTGTAGACCCACTCTCTTAGTAGATTTTTCCACAGTTTAAAATAATAAAAACAATTGACAACTACCAAGGGGAAAAAATTAACAAAAAACGACATTTAAGAATAATAACAAGGAATTGATATTAAAAGCCATAATTAACACTAAAATATGATGTTGTGAAATATTCGGTCAAGCTCCTTGGAACGCTCCCGCGATTAGGGACTTCGTTCCAAAAATGCAAATCTTGGAATAAACCTCGTAAATTAATGAAACCATATATAAAAGGACCAATTAAAAACAAACCAATGGGTACTTAAGTTTTCATAATTAAAAACAATTTTTTAAATTCTATAAAAATTTTAATATTTTTAAAATATTGCAAATATATTTAGTTTTCCCTTATTATATTTCAACAAGACAACGATTATTTTTTTTATAATATTTTAACAAGGCAGTAATTATTTTTTAATAATATGCCAGTCTTTAATTAATTGAATTTGCTTATTTAAGCATTCCATCCAGTAATTAAGTTCTTCATCAGTCTCTAAAGAAATTAAATATATTTTAGACAATTGCTCTTCTTGTTGATAAAAAAATGATGTTAAAATTAATGTATAGGACTTTGTAGAAACAATATTTTCTGTAGGTGCTATTTGAATATCAGAACAGGAATTAAGATCAATTATAAAAACTGGATCTTTTGTATTACAATCTGATGGAGAATCCCAAAAAAATATTGAAAAAAATAATAGTTGACAATAATAGTTTTTCCAATCAGATAAATTTTTCGTATCAGCAATATTTACAAAACTATTTAATTTCACATTTTCTAAATACACTTTAGCGTAAATATCAAGTTTTATATCTTGGTAAACTTTTGAATATCGTAAATCATTGTTAGTAGAAATTGTAAAACTATTTTGTGTTTGTAAAATGATCCAATCTTGTTTGTAATTACAATTCTCATGATTTACCAAATAAAATGGTATAAGATTATGGCCACGTATTGTAAAAGATGTATATAATTTGAATCTTGATACAATTTCATCTGTAGAATCCAAAGATGATTGGCTGGATAGCTGAAAATTATACGTGAAAATAATTAAAACAAATAAAAAATAAATATTACCCTATTGATAATTCTTTTAGATGATATATTAACATCAGTTGAAAATTTTCTTAGCCTTAAAACATAAAGGTAAGCATCAATTTTAAAATCTGGCGCAAGATCACAAAATTTAATGTTACAATTCTCAAAGAAAACTAAATTATTGTGTTTTTCAGCCGATTGGGTTGATTTAATTTCTTTGCCATTAGCAAATACGCAAATATAAAAATAATTAAAATATGTATCATTACTCAATTTTGAATTTGTTGGTATTTGAAATGAATTAATTTCTAAAAAACCAAGTGCTCCAGGGATATTTTCTGAATCATCATGTTTTGGATTCCATCTATCTTTAATTGTAGAATAAAGTAATAATCTTTCGGCTTCAACAAGTTCATTAGAGCAATTTAATTCGGGTAAAACACGACAAATTTCAACAGTTTGCTCTAATTTTTTCTTTAATGAATCACATGAAAGAACTTTTGCAATCTGTGTTTTTTTTATATTATCCAATTCATCTTTAGACAATCTCATGTTTATATGATTCGAACCACCAAATTTATTACCGTTGAATACTTTAGAAATTTTATCTTTTTCAATTTTAAAAAAAGAATGTCCTCTACGTATTGAACATCTTAATTTTTGTCCAAAATTTTTACTCTTTTGACTACAGGTACTAAGTGACCTTGTAATAGATATATATGAATCATTTGTATACTTTTTTTGAAGTTCATTTGAATTTGATGAAGAATCTTCAGTATTCGATTGAGGACAACTATAACTTCGTTTTTCTAAAAGTTTTGTATTCCTTGTTTTCTGATCTTCTTTGGGTAAAGTAAAGTCCTGAATCTGAGAGAAATAATAAAATAATGAATTGGGAAATTTATGATAAAATTTTTATAAAATTTATTTCGGATGTAATTCTATGACTAGGAACGGCATTTAGAAAAAAATTTTTCAATATTCGAAATCAATTTAAAATATCATTTTGATGAATAATTTAGTCGAACTGAACAGGCTTCCTGCTTAGTCACAGAGCGCAAAATGAGAAGATTTTGATGTAAATATATTTTTGGAAAAATAAAGCTCATGGTGAGCTGTGGCCCGTAAAAAATGTGTTAAGCATCAGCCTTGATAATATACATAAAGGAGAACGTTTTTATTCAATATATTTTTTGCACACAAAATATTGGTTTAAGAAGAATAATATTTGCTTTAAAAAATTCTTTTGTATGGAAACCTTTTTCAAAGGAACTGTTGCTATGTTAATATGTTCATTAAAGAAGATACAACATTTTTTAGCAATTCTTTGAATTCTAAAGAATTAAATACTTTTTTGTTTTTATTATCAAATATTAAGCTAAGGTTGAAGAGGGAAGTTAAATCGTTTCCTTAATTAATTTCTTAAAGAGTAAAATCATAATAGAATTTGCAAAGAAAAGTTTTTTTTATCAAATGGACGGATATCTAAAGCCTTTTAGAATATGCAGCCGAAAGTTTTATGTGTGAAGAAATTATTTTTGAAGCATTACAATTTTTAGAAAACACATCCGACATGTGTAAATCCTGCAGAGTTTAGTTAAAAAAGTGAAAATGTAAGAAACAGATCCAACAAAATTTCACAAAAATTAATACTAAAAACAATAAATGATAATTCAAAAGTTAAATTTAATTTAGTTTTAAACATCAGGCGTCTGGCGTTCATCTAGCGCGCGTCTCAAAGACGTTTTTCGCATGGATGTGCTTAAAGCTGAACAAGGGTCGATAAAATCTATTTAGATTGCAAAATCTGGTAATTAACTTTATTCATTCATTCTTTCATTAGAACAAAAGATGTAACATGTGGATGGGAAATACTTATGTAGAAAGAAAATTCATTAAATTATTCAGCAGAGAGCTTCTTATGAATTCCAAAATCTAAGTAAAGTCCCACATACCGATTTAAAAAGTATTTCCCTTTCTGCATCAAGCTCTTAAATATCTAGTTGTGTTCTATTGTATAAACGAAGATTTAATTCCCTAAATGATTTTTGTGAAATTAAAACAATTAAAAGTTTTTATCAATAAAAAGGAAGGAATCTCTGTTTTAAAAATTATTAAATAAATAACTTTGGTAACTTTGTAGCTTTGGGTGTTTTTCTATATTCAAATCAAATGTAATTAGTTATAATTGTTGTTAACCCGGATAATTCGGATATCGGATACCCGGTTAACCCGGTTTAAATAAAGGATTCTAAGTCATTTTTATTGCAATTGCATTCAACCAAATCAGGTTACTAAGAATGCAATCCTTTAGGAAGCAATTTTAAGCGACTTCTTGAATTCATAGATTTAACTGAAAGCTGTCAATAAATACTATAATGGAATATAAGTGGAAAAAGCCACTTCCATCCTAAGCCAGAATTAGTAAATCATGTTAAAGTTTAATAAACACTTTATATATAATATACCGGTTGAATTTCATGACCATCCGTAATATCTGGAGGCGTTTTACTTAGGTTATCCCCCTGATAAATCTGAAAAATAATTTTTCGTTAAAAAACTTTAAAATACTTAATAAAAATTCATACTTGTTCTACTGAGGAATGTTTATCTGCAGAATTGAAAAGGTTTTCAATGAATGTATCACTATCAAGTGATAATATAGATCTATTTTTATTTGTAATTGTTAAAATTCTTTTGCTATCAGGCACACAACTAATTGATCTTTGTAAAATTGGTGTATGTGTTTGTGTTTTTATAATTTTTGTATAAATTGCTCTAGGATCGTTATTCACTGCAATACATACTCTTTCAAGTGAATTGGAAATTTGTTGCCCTATTTGGACTACATTTTCTTTGATTTCACTGTAAATAGGTTCTTCATGAACGTCAACAATTGTTGCTTGCTTAGGATAATATTCAGTATTACCATTTACCAGTAAATCATTAATTGGATATAAATTTCTTCCTTGATTTTTAATTTGTGTATTATGATCTTCTAACTTAGCACGAATATCATTTAACACATCATTTATAGTTATAGTACAATCTTCATGGAAATCCTGCGCATAGGACTTATAACTTTGAACAATTTCAGTAGATGGTGTTGGGTATATATTTTTTAAGGCTTTCCGTGGAATAAAACTGAATTTTTTTGTTGATAATGGAGAATTTACAATTCGATTAAAATTAAAATTTGCACCATAAGGATTTTCTTGAAGACTTTGACTAAATTCCGGTTTAGAAGTATTGGAATAAATTCCTTCAAATTCAAGTTTTTTTGGATGCAAATATCTATCAAGTGTTACTATTGGTAATGTATTAATATTTTCATTTGTTTTTTGCACATTTTTCGATTTTGTAATATTTAAGATTTTTTGTTTTGAATTTTTAATAAAATTTTTCGTATTTGTTATTGCAATTTTATGAAAATTCAATTTATTAATTTGATTTTTATTATTTTTTAAATCATTTCCATTTTTATTATCCTTCTTAGATATTTCAGGAATATCTATAAATTTCGACGGTATTTCTGTATTTTGATTTTCTTTAAATATTTCATTTTTTATTGGTGTACTTTTAAATTCCATATTTGTAGCATAATTAAGAAAGCTAACATTATTAATAGTTTCAGAATTATCTACAGTATCAATACTTAATTTAGGCGATGATGTTACCCAACCCATTTGTTGTTGGGGTTGAGCACCACCACTATTATAGTTTTTAATTTCTTGTACATTTTTTTGATCATATTGCAACATTTGTACTACCTCTGGTGATACCCAGCCTACTTTAGATTTATTCTCTTCAATTGTCTGAAGATTAGCATTGTTTATATTTGAAAAATTAGGATCATGTAGATTTGTAGCATTTAATGTTATTTGACTAAAATTAGGACAACTGGGTAAAACAATATTTCTATCTACTTCATTATTGTTAATATGTTCATTTTTATGATTTTCAAAATGAACAGCTTTATTTTGTTCAATAGTTATATCTTTACTATTTAGTTTAGGAATACAATCTGTATCTGTTGAGCTTGAAAAACTTCTTGGAGGTTTTTTTGGTGGAGTATTTTGTTCAGTTCCACTACTTTTCGATGAACCAATACGTTTTAAAAGTAATTTACCACCTTTACGTTTCATATCGCTATTACTACTCTGAGAATGAGGATAAACATGACTTTCTGTAGATTCTTTAACGATACCTGCATTAATTATATTTTTATCTATAGAAGGATTATGTTGTAACTTCTTTTTTTTAATTCTACGCTTTTTGATTTGAATTTCTGAAATAATGACATTTTTATGTATTTCTTGAACAATTCTAATTAATGGCACTTTTTGTTTCGATATTATATTTTCAATTTTTTGCTGATTTTGAATTTGGCTACGATTGCTGCTATCAGCAGAACTATGTTCTACATGTTTTATACATTTTTTTGGAATCACTTGAACTTTCTTTCCACAAAATTGACAAACATGTTTATATGATGGCATTTTTTTATTACTAATTGGCACTGTTATATTAGCTATTACTTCAGTAGATTTATTAGTTTTCAAATCTCGGATTTTTGAAGTTTTCAATTTTGGTTTGATTTCATCACTATCACTGGTAAAACAATAACAAAAACCATTTGCGCAAGGTCTATTAAATTTTTCATGTTGTTTATTAGACATATTTTGTAAAACAAAATCTTCTTCATTTTGTAAATCTTTTTCAGTTTTATTTTTCGTTGTTTTACATGTTTCCAATACATATTTTGGTGCTTCAGTAGTAGTCGCAAGAGAAACTGATGATTCTAATATAAAACAATTTACTTAATATAAATTTATTATTAACTCTAATTACCATTATCGGCTGCATTGCTAAGTGTATATGAAGAATCGAAAATTGATAAAGTTTCATCGAGAAAATAACAAAATTTTTTACTTTTTGTTTTAATTTCCATTGAATATTTTCAATTTAAACATATAAAATAAAACTTTAACTATGTAAATATTAAAAAAAAACCTGTTGCATTTAAAATGAGGGGACCAACGCCTGCGCTTTATGTCAAAAAAATATGCAAAACAAATAAATATATAGTTCTTAAAATGAAACAGGTTCCTCAATCTGAAAATGGCTGTGTTTACTATTTTTGCTAAGATTTCCGTTGTCTCGTTGTTTCCAGATTTGTATTTAAATTTATTTTTTTTTTTTCTTAAATTAATGTATAACATCTTATTGTGTCAAAACTTCAAGTCGATCGGAGCAAAATTAATGAAGCTACTTTGCCGAAGCAAAACTTTAAAGCGTCTTGCTGTTAGCTTTAAAGTAAGCACGATAACTGACAATCTACTAAACCAAAATTTCGTTTTGAAATTTCGCACACTACTTCTTGACATAATCCAACAGGTAATGATGAAGGCTTCTTTTTTTTTTTTATTATCAATTTTACAATAACAAATCAAAAATTGGTATATTGACTTCAAGAGGCTTCCGAAAATTTAAAAAAAGCTTTCGTTGTTACCTCGGAAAACATCTTTAATAAATAAATTTTAAATTTTATGTTTCAGATATGTAATATGTATGTAATGATAAAATGTGTAATGATGAACCCGCAAAAAAACATTGACATTCACTGCCACTCGCTCACTTATTATTATTTTGAAATAAAAATTTATTAAAATATTGTTCAAATGTTGTGCTTAATTAATTAAATAATTAATTAAATCAGGGGCGGACTCAGAGCTAATATTTAGGGGGGGAAAAGTAAGTTGAACAAAATAAGCAATTTAGTTGTCACACTTATCTTATCAGCAAATGAGATTTTCAATTTCAGTCATTTCCAGAGTATATACTTTTCCGGAAGCAATAAACTGAGGACTGTTGCTTTCCCTGCTGTCTCCTTGTCTTTCCACCCACTTTTTTTCGATTTACACAATTTTTGCAGCAAATTGAATCATAACGTCATGCCTTTCTACCCATTTTGTTTCGCATAATTTAACAGGTTGTTCTCCAAGTATTTTTCCCAATGCAGCCGCACGTTTAGGATGACACTTCTTGAAAAACTTGTCGACCTCTCGTATAGTGCTACAAACCATTTCAATCACTTGAACTTTAACGGATTTAGAGATAGTGCTGTTCAATTCGTGAGAAAAACAGAAAGTCACTACAGCGTTTCCCTCTTCTTTCCGAATTTCGTTGACAGCTTTACGACCCGACAGCATAACAGCACAGGCATAGAGGTGCATAATTTCAATTTAAGATGGCAAGAAACGTTGCTTGAAAAAAACATCTCAAATAAACTGAGCGTTTGAAATTTTGCTCCAGACACAGATGACGCGGAATATTCCAAACTAAACATACAGCTTTAATTTAAGACTTAAGAGGCATGTCACATGTTATAATAGTTCCCATGGAAGCAAAAATTTTTTCAAATTGTTAATAATATTCTATTATACTCGAAAAAGGATTATTTAACTCGAGATTTTTTGCAGTATTTTCATAATGCATAAGTCATATTACTCTTGGAGAGGGAAATGTCCCTTGCTTCCTCCCCCTGGATCCGCCACTGATTAAATTAATTAAATAAAAAGAACAACCAGCTTTATCAACAAGATTGACATCTTAAATTTTAAGATATGATCCAAAACAATTGGCTTAAGTCCAACTTTATCATGATTCATGCAGCATTTTAATATTTCTACAAAAAAAAGAAGCAATATGTAGTCCTAAATTTTATCAGAAGCTGAAAGAAAGTTCTCTTTGATTGAATAGCGCTGTTGATGGCAAAGATTAAGATTCTTTCTCCTTTAATAAATGTCACCAGAGACGAAGGTTTAAAGTGTATGCTTCAGGGAGATGAGAAGGAAATGAGATCTTATAATTGATTTTCCATTCTAGATATGTCTGACAGGATGCATCATAGATTTACAGATTATAGTTCATGTTCTTTAAAAAATTCAGTAAGAAATATTTAAAAAAGTTAAGTGATAGCACTCTTAATGTCCAGGACAATATAATCACGAGTCTAGCAAGTTCAATGTGTATGTCCAATCAAATAAATGAAAACTAATTAAATTGCCACCCACTGATTAAAAAATCTGTTAAAATTTAATTTTTTGTACACAAAATGACCCACAAATTTTCACTATCAAATTTTTCTTTGATTAATGTTTAAAAAATATAAATAATTAATGTTTTTTTTGCCAAATATATATATATATATATATATATATATATATATATATATATATATATGTATATATTAGTTTATTTGATATCGACTTCCAGGAAATTATTATTCAGTTTTTATAGTTGTAGGCTGAGGATCTTGTTCCTTTTTAATTGCATCCGTTTGAGTAATAGGAACTAAACGTTCACTGTTTGTAGTTAATGATTTTAAAGGTGCTGTTATAGTTAGAACGCCATCAGAAGAAAGTGTTGAAGCAATTTCATTGGGATCAATGCCAGCTAAGATTAAAAATTAATAATAAAATTTTTTTTTATAATTTAAAATCATAAATTTTACTTGGTAAAATATAACGACGTGTAAATTGTCTGGAAATAAAACCATGTTCATCAGGTTTCTCTTCGTGTTTTCCTTCTACAGTAACAAATTTGTCTGATGTTTTAACTGTAATTTCATTTGGTGTAAATTGTTGGACATCTAAAATTACTTGAAAACAATCCTTTTCGATGTTAAGTGTTGAACCAGAATCGGGTTTTTGTAATTTATTATTATGCCATGGTCGTATATAACCAGTTCTTAAAAGTGATGGGCTTGCACTCCAAAATGATGATAAAAGATCATCTCTTCTAAATCAAAAATATATATAAAATTTTATTGTTAGAAATAATGGTAAATAATTTACCTTATTCCAGTACCAAAATGTTGATCAAATAATTTTGATGTACGGGTAGGCAACTCGAAATCATCCCACCAATCACGATACAAAAGAGGAAGACGAGACATTATTTTTGAAAAAATACAAAATTTTTATTTTTTAATAAATTTTTTGAACAATTATCCACACTTCTTTTTACTGCGAATTGTTTTCGATCAATGAATTTAAAATTTTTATAAAGCTCAAATTTCTGTCTCAGAAGAAAATTTTGTAGATATAAATAAAACTCAAAATCTAAGATTAGAAATTGATGAAAAATATTTACATAAAATATTATTCAGAAAAGTTTATGGTATGCCTAAAATATATTTTAAGTGTTTGAGTATCTAAAATCAACATTGAATTTTATTAAAATTAGACTGTGAGTAATTTACAAAAACCGCTTAAATCATATGAACATTTTTACCTGTAATAGATTAATTTTGAATAGTGAGCAAGACCTGGTGACGTGTTTAATTTGTGAATGGATTAAATCAAATTATTTTTGCATATTATTTTATTGGTATAATGGCATCCGTGAGAATGAGAAAACAATTTATTTCACTAAAAAAGCATTTAATTAGGATTTAGTAATGCACCCTCATTTAAATTGTGTCTTCTACAAGTACTCTTTCAGTTTTAGATAACAAAAAGAATGAAAAAGAATTGTAACAATAGAATAACATCCAGGAAAGTAATATTTCCTGAGGATTGAGTCATTGTTTTGATTTAATTCTTTAAATAAATCAAAAGATCTATGTTATACTCCCAGAATAAAAAAAAGAAGCTTTTTTTGCATATTCATTATATAAATGCAGCACAAAAACAACAAGGAAGACAATTGCAGCATAAATCTATGTTGAAACGGCAACATTCCAAGTCAAGAAAAAGACTTGAAGGATTACTTAACCTGTCAAGCTTTTATAAGCATTAAGCAATTTAAGAATTTGATTCTTTACTACAGTGGTGTAGATAGGGGAGGGATTAGTTGGATCATCCCCCCCTCCCTCATGGCTAAAATTTTTTAGTAATAATCAAAGCAAAAAAGCTAATATAGCTTTTTTAATAGCTGAAATTCGAAAGGTCTCAAAAGATAAAAGGTCATATATTTTCTAAAAATTTAAAAAGACAGTTTGAAAATTCGAAAGTTATTTTTCATCTTGAGTGGTCGTCATCATACCCCCCACTACGCCACTGCTTTACTATAAGCTAAAAATATTTAAAGCGAAATGCTCTCTTTAGAAGCAAGCATTTGACATAGGAATGAATAAAAAGGCAGCATTCTGCTTCAGTTGGAAAACATTGCAGCGGAAAAAACACTTAAGTGTGATAACTAGTATGACATTTCCAAAATTTTGATTTTATTCTTTCATTTTTCGATAATTTGTACCTGTTGAAATAACATATCAAAATTTCAACTGAAAATCGCAGCTGCTCATCTGTTAGAGAAATATTTTACTTTTCTTTAAAGGCGTTTCTTTCAAAACTACATTTTTCAAATTTGCTGCAGTTGTAACTCGATAACAAATCATTCTATCGATTTGATTCTTGGTTTTGCATATTTTGTACTATTTTGTACAATCAGATTTTTTAGCAAAATTTCTAATAATAAGAAAAATTATCATTTCTATCATTATCAGTAGAGCTTCTTCTTAAAATTCTAGAACTAAATAGGTCCTCTAGCTAGTTAATATACCTGTGGGAATGGCGTGTATTTTGATATGCTTTAAAGTAACCATTTTGGCTTTAAAGAGAAAAGGAACCATTGCTGATTGCTCTGATTGCTGCTTTAAGTTATTTCCTAGACATAAACTCTAAAACTCTTTACAGTTTTCACAGATATTTAAAGGAATTTGGAATTTTGGTCGCTTAATACATTAAAATATGTTCTAGATAAGTTCGAACCTATTCTGAAACTTTAAAATTAAATGCCACGTCTTAGTTTTTAAGTTTTTGGATTAATTATATGAAAGGTTAGAACACGATTTGCGGCCCCCCAAAATGATTTATTGTTTTTTAGATAAATATCGACCCCCTGATGCCGGGAAAAATATTAAAAAAATTCTAAAATCGTGTGTTATATGTTTTTTTCGATCTCAAAGTTTGCCCTATTAACCCTATACAATTCAAAAGTTCAACTGTCATATAAATGTACTCTCCTCTGTGTGTGTAGACTTATGTATGGAGACTTTGTAGATTAGACCAAGAGAAAGGCTAAATTTGCTGTGTGTGACAATTGGTATAATAGTATACCAATATTTATTATACTAAAATTAATTATACCAAAACTTGATATAAAAATTAAGTTAGTTAAGTTAAGTTGGCCATTGGGTAAATCTGTTGAAGATAGAGAGGCAATATCGAAAGTTTTGAGAAAAAGGACCAATTATATCCATATGGATGGTGTCAAAACGAGAAGAAACGGGTTCAAATGTACCAACCGTGTTTTTGACATGTCGCGAAATTTTGCTTTTTTGGCAGGCTAGACAAGACCTAGCCCATTTATTGCTATCCCTATTTATAGAAGGCCAAAAAAATTTTTTAGTTATTATTTTTCTTGTTGCTCTTATACCAGGATGTGCCAAATCATATATTGTTTTAAAAACTTGAGTACGAAAATCCAAAGGAATGTAAGGTCTAATATAACCTGTCGATGTTTCGCAAAAAATTTTTAAATCTGTTCCAGAAATGGGATATTTTGAAAATTTTAAAGATTTATTATTTAAAATCTCTTTAAATTCTTCCTCCTTTAATTGAGATTTCGCTATTAACTCATAATTGATCGCTGAAGAACATGAAATTTCCATAACACGAAAGAGTGTATCAGCAGTAATGTTTTCAGAACCAGAGATATGTTTGATGTCTGTGGAAAACTGACCAATAAAGTCCAAATGTCTCAGTTGTCTGGGTCTAAAGGCTTATGATCGGTATAAATAGTGAAAATTTGTCCTTCGAGAAGATATCTGAAATATTTAATACCTTTGTATATTGCCAGAAGTTCTCTATCGTATGTACTGTATTTTGCTTCCGTTTTGCTGATTGTTTCACTAGAAAATATCCCAAAAACTATATATACATGTATATATATATATATTAATATGTCCACAACTAAGGGATTGTATAAGGAATATATAAGGAAAAGGCGGGAGTTTACTTCTATTTTTTTTTAAATTAAAATTTATATTAAATATTATAAGATTTATTATGGAAAAAAGAAATTCGTTATTTGAACATAATGAATTCAGCTAAAAAATTTTTTAAAGGGTTAAACGTTATAGAAAAATATTAGATGCTTTTTATTATTTTGAATTGTTTCACTTCCTTAATTTCATATATTGAAACCCAAATATACAAAATTTGATTACACATTATGGTAATGGCAACATAAATATAATTTGATTTAAGTAGTATATGCTACGATAACTTTACCTGGTAGGTCTTAAGTACATATTTCAATTATTTTTATTATCAGCTTAAGCTTTCAAAAAAATGCAATATTATTTTTTGTAGCTATGTCTCTTATATGCCAAAAAATATCACATCACTAAATAAAAATCTATGAGATAATTTTGGTATGTTTATATCAAGGTGCAGTATTGTGTAGTCTTATCTTGAACTAAGACAATAAGGGCTTTATTTAAAGGTATGCATACTAAGTAGAGTTTTTGTTCCAGTTTATGCAGAGGTACAAGAAGAACTTTCTTTCAGTGACATTTTACTAGATTTTGGTCACACTTTTCTTCCACCCGTTTTTATTTTTAAATAAATAAATAAATTAATATGTTATTATACTATTTAAATTGTAATTTCTTAAAAACAAATGACCTATTGTGTGATAATCGTAATTAAGGCCAAGATAGCATGGTATACATTTTTAAAACGTTTTAAACAGTTGGTCTACCATTGTCCTTCATTAATTTTGGTGTTAAGCTCCTAAGATACTGAACTTTAGGAAGAGCTATTGAGATTTGAATTAGTAAACTGCTTGGATGACTGTAAAAAGTGCTTAAAAAATTGTTATATGGTTCTTAAACCACAGTTCTTTAATTTTTGTTATTAAATATTGTAAATAAATTTTGTATAATGCAACAATAAATCAATTTAGTAACATTAAAAAGGCTATATAACTATATTTATTGGAGATTTACATAGTTTTTTTTTCTCAAAAACGTAAAGCTCCTCTTGCATACTTCAAAAATATAAATATACAAAGTAACTGCCCTTATCCATAAAAATCAGTAAAAAAATTTAGATCAACTGAAGCAAATTAAAGAACTTCTAAATCCATTTAACGCAAGCGTAGACGGAGCACTCGGCATTGATTTAGGAGAGCTCGAATAGGTCTCTTTAAGCGCTCAATTGCCCGCTGTGTCGACCTGTTTCAAGGGATAAAATATTACTAAACATTTAAATTATCAATAATTCTTGAACCGCGAGTTACGTCATAATGACCAACAACCTATTGAAAACCATTCACCTCTTCAAATTTAGACAATATATACAATTATTAATATTTCGGCCAATCACCCTAAATTATTAAAATTAATTATTAAGTTTTATATTTCGGCCAATCAGCCTAAATTATTGAAGTTTATTACTAAGTATATATTTCGGCCAATCAGCAATGCTGTTGACCCTACAAATTACAAATTGTATTAATAATAAAATAATTAATAATAAAGTCAGTGGGATTTGGGATTTCAAACAGTAAAGTTGTGTTTCAATAAAAAATAAAATTAAAGATCATCCGGAAACCTCCTAACTCGCGATAAACCTATAATGCTAAAAACATCACTTGTCAAATTTTCCATATGCCATTTAAGAAAATTTCTTACTGGCTGTGTTTGTGCCCAGATTTAGAATAACCAAATCAGGGTATTCACATTGAGTCCGGTAACATTTAATCTCATGGTAAGCGGAGGTGAAAGGTAAGACGGAGTTTCGCAAATTTCGAAAAAGTTTTTACCCCTTCCTGAGGCAGAAATATTTCTGCCTCATGCTTGGTATCTTACTAATACACATTTGTATACACATGTTATCTGTAATATTTTACCAACACATATTCACATATTCTAGTGGACTGAGAATTGTAGGGGAACATTTCCGAAATGTTACAAACCTCAATGTGAATACCCCCAATTTCTACAATTAAATGCCGTGTTTCGAAAATGAAAAATTTAAACATAAAACTTTAAGCTCGATTTAGAAATATTTTAAGGTGGGCAAAAAGTCTTCAAAACCGTACTCCAAAATGAAAAAGTTTTTCATTTAATAGAATATACATAAAAGAATGTTTGTATATTATAAATTGATGAGCTCCAACACAAATTTTCTGAAAATCGTTAAATTAATTTTGGATAAGAAAGATAAACTGAGCTCGTAAAACAATTCTTAAATTTAAGAGAGTATGCCTATTTGTTATCTTTAAGTCTTTAAGCATTCTTTTTTTCTTTTGTAAATATTACAGTTAAACAAAGCTAAACAATTTCAAAACCGTATAGAAGCAAATAAGAGTTGATCGGATAATAAGTTATATTTATTAGTTATAAATAATCAAAAGTTTAACTTATAAAATTCTTCTGTTAAAATTGTTCGATTTAATATTGCACAAAAACTTTATATAATTTTTAAACGTAGAAAATTAATAAAATTCTTAAAAAATATTTTGCCAATCATAATTTCTAATTGCAGTTATTAAAATTGATTTTATTTTCCTACAAAAATAAAATTAAAATCAAGTATAGAAAAAATGTCCGGAACAGAATGAAAATTTGAACTTGCCATTAGAGACACAACGTTTAAAAATTCTCCGAAAAAGATGCTATAAAAAAATTTATTACTAACTGTGACATGACAGATTGAAAAAGATCACTAAAGAAACAATCATTAAATTCAATATTTATACAATATCATCTTATTAAGAAGAAAATGGTCGAAACAAAAAAATTAATATTTCGAGCTAAGAAGTACTAAATATTAAGCTGTAAATTGAAATTATTTAATGGTATTGATTGAAATGGAAGATACTGCTTCGGTTTTTAGTCAATAGTCGGATATTAAGGAAAAATAAAAGGAAAACAACAAAAAATTTTCTGTGTAATAATAATAAATAAAAACTTTAAAAAATTTAAAGACGATTCACGATACACGATTCAGGTATACACAAAGCAAAAAACCAAGATGTTTTGTTTACTTTTATTATCTTAACAAACTATTTTTGTTTTAAATCATAGCAATACTTCCACATAAACTATTACCTAGTTTTTGAATTTCTATCATGAGAATGAGAATGAGATCTTTCTTTCAGATTTTTTTTTTTCGTTTTTTTACTTTTGTGATGATGTTTTTTTTATGGTGTACCACTACGGGAGTGTGATCTACCCATCTTTCTTTTAAACAAATTAACTATTAAATAGTAAATAAATCTTTAACAATACAAAACATACGTGGTGATTAATAGATTAAATTTTAATATACCAAAAGGTTTTTTAGCAGGTTTTTAGCATGTGTCAATCAAACATGTAGTAATTGTAGCGTGTAATTGTAGTGTGGGGGTGCGGGGGTGCAGAGGTGCACTCAAAAATTGAATGATTATGAGCAAAAGTTTTCTAACATGTTTAAAAAAAGTTATTCAGGGTATTCACATTGAGTCCGGTAACATTTAATTTCTGGGTAAGCGGAGGTGAAAGGTAAGACGGAGTTTCGCAAATTTCGAAAAAGCTTTTACCCCTTCCTGAGGCAGAAATATTTCAGCCTCATGCTTGGTATCTTACTAATACACATTTACATATACAAGTTATCTTTAATTTTTAGCAACACATAATCACATATTTTAGTAGAGTGAGAATTGTAGGGGAACATTTCCGATTTGATACCGGCCTCAGTGTGAATACCCCCAATGGACGAGAGTCATTTGATGATTTGGAAATTATCTTCGTGTCTACATTAGCGATTTGGACAGCGAATTGGAAAGCGATCTGAGCCGTGACAAAAAAAATCTGAAATGAAGACAACAAGTATCTCCTTGACTAAATAAGTTTTGACCATATTACCCACCCCATTATAAAAATTTCATAAATTTTTAAAAATATAATAAATAAATGTAGGTTCATCACAAAAAATAAGATTAATTTTGCATTGAAAAATTTTAAATTTTCTAGACTCATGTTAAAATTTCCTGATTCTACCTGATCTTATGTACTTTAAATTTAATCAATTTATATTATTATTAACAAAATTAAGTGAAAAGAAAAATATAGTTTTAGCTTTTAGATTGCTTTAAATTTAATTTATTTGTTTTTAATTTAACAGAATCAGTTATAAATATATTTTATTTTTTTGTTGAATATGCTACACTTTAGATATTTTAGTAATATTCAAAGTAATTTTATTACCATAAAGTTATATAAAAAGCTCTAAAGCTCACAAATAATTCTAAAACTCTGGTATATGTCTATAGCTTTTTGGCTTTTGCATTAAGTGCGTTTTTATCGTACGTGCGTACTCACAGTCAGCTGGAGAATTGTTGCGAAGTTTTTTTAAAAAAAACTTTTAAAATATTGTTCAATGCTTATTACTTTCATAATACTGTTTGTAACAGTTAATTTTACAGAATCTCTTGTAGTTAAACGTAGCTACGCTGACCAAAGTATTAAAGGATATTTAACTGAAGTTTGTTATTTATATTAAAAGACTCATCTATTGAAAATGTTTAACAGAAATTATCTTTAAGAGAACGTGTTGGTGGAACGAAGTTTGTAAAGAAGAGTTTCAGCAACAGTTTCGATGTAAATGCCCTCTCTGGTCATATTGCAGGTATAACATATAAAAATAAATTTATAATTATTTAAAATTATATATTATTTAGATCACCTGGTCGTTATTATAATGCATATTGTTCAATGACAAATACTGGTTATATATGGACACAACCTACATTAGTATGGATACCATAAGTTCATTTACATAAAAAATGAAACATAAAATGATCTATCAAAATTCAAATAAATTATAAGTATAACTTTAATTACTTGTTTTCGTATATTTTACTCTAAAAAGGATATAACAAATTGAGAAATCAATATTTCTATACTTCTGCGTGATACAAATATTGTGAGATTTCTATAAAAATCTGCGTATATATATATATCAATATTAAATCTGTTGTCACATTTTTATTACTACATGAATACAAAATGAAATACTTGAAAAAATTTTTTAATAAAATCTTTGTGCTAATATTACTTCTAGTAGTGCCATCGAGTTATGAAAATGAAGTTTATTTTTCTCAAAACAATACGGTAAATAATTTTTTTCTGTGAATTTTTTAATTCTTAAATATTCACTGAGAATTGTTTTTTTTTTAAATTTATTTAGTTTATAGAAAATGCTTCATCAATGAAAATATTAAAACCAGTTGCAGTAAAAAATTGGCCTCAAAAACAAATAAATTTTGGACAAATTGTAGCAGTATCAATAAATCCTTTTGGACAACCTGTAATATTTACCAGAGCGGATAGAATATGGGATGATAAGTAATTTATAATATTATAATTTTTTTTTCTTGGAATAAATAGCAAAATTTATTAAAGCACATTTAATGAATCTCATATCTATCAAAATATTAATCAGGGACCTATTCAGCATAAAACAATATTTGTTTTAAGTTTTACATCAGGAGAGATTCAGTTTGGTTGGGGAAATTCAATGTTTTATATGCCTCATGGAATGACAATTGATATTCATGGAAATTATTGGTTAACAGATGTAGCACTTCATCAAGTAATAAAAGTAATTAAAATCTTACCTCTTAAAATTATTTTGATTTAATTAATATGAAAAAATATCTATATATATATATTGTATATATTTTATAATTTTTCTTAGTTAAAGCCACACACAAACACTCCAATAATAACAATTGGAAAAAAATTTCAACCAGGATCTCATATCGGATATTTATGTAAGCCCACATCGGTGGCAGTTGCTTCCACAGGAGAAGTAAGTAGCATATGAATCTTTTGTTTTTCACAATCAGTGAAATAAATTAGTAAAGATCTTAGTTCCTGTGATTTAATTAATAATTTAAAGAAGCTAAAATCATTTTCAAGATTTAATTTATCGGTTGATAATTCCCATAATTCTTGTTTTTTTATTGTACTGAAGTAAAACACCATAGTATTTTAGTACAATAATAATATTAGTTTAAAACTTAAATTGGTATTAATAGTAGCCCAAATGGTTTGAAAAGTTCTACGTTCGCCATAAATTAGAAGATATTCTATATACATATATGCTATATTTATATATACACGCCAGTACACAACAAATGCATGAATTTGAAATATTCATTACTATAGTAAATATATTTATTTAATCTAATCCAGTAATACAATTCCGCTGGATAATGGATAAGGCACTTAGACTGGTTAAAATAATTGGGCCAACAAAAAATATTACTACTTCACCGCTTTTGAGCTATGGATTTGAACTCATATTTGAAATAATATAATACAAACCCATTTCATATTCTATTGAATATCCAATAAAAGTTTAAATTTTTAAAATTACTCCAAATCTATATATATAACATAAGATACATACAGGTCAGATGACAAAGACTCTTATCCTTCAATTCTTTTACAAAGTTTTAAAAGAGGGTATTATGATATGACGAACTCAAAGTTTTACAAAATATTAAAAATAGAAGTAAAAATTATTACTGGAACCAAAAGAACCGATTGGCTTGCCAACATTTGAATCAAATAAAACAATAATCTTTCTCTTAATCTTTAAATTATATATATATATCAAATAATTCATTTAATCTCTAGTAAAAGTTAAATACTTAATTTGATAATTTGACAAGAAATTTTTAGTAGTACTCGTATTTTAAATAAAAATATAATTTAAGATAATTATTCATTAATTAGCCATGTTATGATAAATCCATGTTATGTTATGATAAATCCATTTCTAAATTACTACCAAAGAAAATTAGATTTTCCAGCTTATTTTTTGTATTATTATTAGTTCTGCTGTTTTTAAAGAGAAAATAAACTGTAAACATTTTGCGTGATGTTCGAGTATCGCATCATAGATACGTTGTGTGTGTTATTTTCAGTGTAATCTAAAGGAGTTTTGCTTTATGACAAAGCCCACTATTAATTCTAAAAGAATCTACAAAGTTAGATATGATAATTTATGATTTTGTTTAATTTTTATTAAAGATTTAAGATGCTTTTTAAATAGAACCAAAAATTTATCAAGGAAAATAATTTAGTCAGCTTAGTTATAGTGTTTCATATTAAATAAATTTTTAGTTTTTCATAGCGGATGGATATTGTAACCAACGTATTTTAAAATATAATGCAGCAGGAAATTTGTTAAACATTATTCCTAAGCTAACAGGTAAATTGTTAAATATAGTTAATCAATAATTTATAAATTCGTTAATATAGAATATCTACCATTGGAAGTTCCACATGGATTAACACTTCTGGAACAGTTGGACACATTATGTATTGCTGATAGAGAAAATATGAGAATTGCATGTGTTAGGTAGATATTTATATAAATTATTATTTATATTGTAAAAACTAATAAATATTATTTAAGTGCGGGCTTACGTAATTCTTTGCCAAGTGGTTTACAAGTAATAAATATTCAAGAACCATTTCTTGGAAGGGTATTTGATATAACTTCTTATAGTATGTTTAAATAATTATAAATAAGAATTTTTTAAGAATATTTTTTTTTTTCAGAAAATATATTGTATGCAATAAATGGTCCTACATTTCCTCGACTTCCAGTACAGGGCTTAACAATTGATCCTATATCAGAAAAAATTATAGATAGCTGGGGAGAATTTGAAAATCCACATTCCATAGTAGCTTCGACAAATGGTTCAGCAATTTTTGTGTCTGAAATATCTCCTAATCGTATTTGGAAATTTATTTTATCATAAATTAACGTCATTTAAACTTTAAAAACTACATTAAATATATGATAAATAATCTTTATTTATAGTAATTTATGTAAAATCAATAAAATTATTTTTTGTTGTTAAAATTTATTATTAAGTTTTAATTAATTAAGTTTTAGTTGAAGCAACTAAATGCATTTGAGCAAATTTAAATGGCAACTGAATTATTTCATTTGTTTTATATGGATTTTATACTCGTAGTTTTCATTAAACGATATAATATTTTTGCAGATTTTACTACAAACGATCCTAAGATTTTAGGCTTATAATTATTACACAAAATAAAGTATAAAACTTATGACATATAGTCATGAATCTATACCATTTAATTTATCAGTTATTTTATTTTTAAATGAAAAGCAGTTAAATATTTAAATATAGCTTGTTTACCAACAATTAAAAAAATTCCTACCAAAATAAATACATAATTTTGCTTGCAAAAATTCTATAAATTCTGATTAGAATACAATTAATCTGGGCCGTGGGGTTACTGTCAGCCCGTAGAATAATGTGAAAATAACAAACCCAGGAGGGAAATTAGAGCTACTTCGACAATGAAAGAGAGCTAATTTTTAGATATAACGACAACTTTCTCGGGGAAAACATCAATTAATTTTGTTAGAAAAGGGGACGAAAAGTAGCCATTATGAGTACTTTCTGTCCAAAAAACTATTCGAAGAATTCATTAAAATATGTCTATCAAAGTAATTACAACCAGTTTTCTTTACATGTAAAAAAAACTTTAACATATGGAAAATTTGCATTAACTTAAAATAAGTCCAATTTGAAGAAAATCCCATATATGAGTCGCTCAGGAGCCAATGTGATTAAGACCAATTTTTCATATTATCTGATTTTTGCAAATTTTAATAGAATAAATAATATATTTCTTAGTTTTAAAAGGATTTACTTATTATTCCTTTTTTTGTAGGTCAAACAATCCTTTTTTTATAGCCTCTGAATGTGTTGTGTATTATGAATGTATTAAAAAACATTAATTTTCTCAATTTTGATTTTTTGGACTTTGGCTTCTGAACGACTCATATAAAGCTTTTAGACTTGGCCAGAAGCTAGAGAAACCAAGTGCTAGACGATCAGAAAGCCATTAAATCTCTTTAACTTATTATAATTGGTATAACATATATTTTTGTACCGGGGTTTGCTTATTATATCCAGCCATAACAATATTATTTTTAATTATTTCTCTGTCTTGAATGAATAAAATGAGAATGAGAGTAAAATGAAACTTTCCCTTCATTCCACTTTAAACAATTCCTGTGCTTTCCGATTATAATATCAATAAAAATTACTGAAGGGATAGAGAAAAACTTGTAGTAAATTTATTTTGTCTACTTTTAACTAAAATAGGTTAAATAAAAATGGTAAAAAAGGAATATTAAAATAGAGCTATCGAAATTAACAAGTAACCTGAAAAAAAGAATTCGAGAAAAACTACTAAAAATACAGAAATTGCTAAATCATTAAATTCACAATTATGGAAATCAGCAAAAATCACATAGTTACAAAATCATTTACAACTACTGGAATCCTTGGTAATTATTTGTATTCAAAAGTAAACAACTTGTTCTTAAAGCTTTTTATTCCAAAAGTAAATCTTCTTAAAGTAGACAGAATAAATTACAGTACCAATCCGCAACAAGCGATTTCTTAGAAAAAAATATGTTATCTCGTATCTTAGGATCTATCTACATTAAGAACTTATTCAAGAGTGTATTTTTTAATAAATTTTTTTTCAGTATTATTTTTATCAAAACTAAAGTAAAAATTTTGTCTGTTAATAATTAAAAATTATCTAGGATATTCAAAATCTAATTCAGACAATTTATAACTTTTAATTGTTTAAACAAAAAAAAATGAATCCTATTTTTTCCGGTACCATTTACAAATTCTGTCAACAATTATTCGTTTAGCTTTTTATGATTTTATTTAGGTTGTTATTTGACAGTGCAAAGCTTTCTTATATGAAAACTATAGAAATTTTTATATTTTACCTAACACATTTACCATTCGTCCTTTTTGCAAAATTTAAGAGAAAATTTTTTACTTAGAATGGCGCAGATGCAGTATAGGATGAAAAATTCTTTCATTATGAAATAAATGTTCGGGTATCAGTCAGTTTTATGAAGCTATTGTATGATGTTCTTAGAATTGATTTGTTTTTCTATAGCTGCATTAATAAAAGTTGCAAAACTTTTTCAAAAAAATTCTTTATAAATTGTGCCCTTAAATTATGTTTGTGTTAATTAAAAAAACGTTTTGTAAATTAATTGCGGGAAGAGTGTGAAAAATGTAACAAAAGTTTTCATAATTAGGTTAAATTATCAAGCAATGATTTTAGTGTTTTGATAATGTTAAAATAGAGGACTAGTTTTTCTATTGGATTGCATTTAATTAAGGTATATCTTACCAATTTTATATAAATATATATATATATATAGATTATATATAGTTAATTAATAGATTTTAAACTATTCCTTGCTATCAACATATTTGAAAAAAATTTGTTATAGAATATATTTTTCTTTTGTATGTGGAAATTTTTGTGCAAGGTCATAATAGCTGAACAATAAGTATCCTTGTATTAACCTGAGAAATTTTTTGAAAAACTTTTATCTAAATTAGTTAAATTCTATGTTATTAGGATAATTATATTTATAAAGTTATGAAGAAATAAAAAAATTCATGAATTAGGATAATTGCAAGCTACAGGTGTTGACGGTTATTGATAGTTACGGTAGTTAGCCTAAAGAAAAATGGGGTTAAAGTTCTTAAGGTTTTAACTAAAGCTTTATTGATATAACTAAAAGATTTCTATCTTAATTTTAACATGCTTAAATAATCTCATATACTATTTAGCAGATAGTAATAAAAGTAGTAAACTTTGAATAAGGTCGAAAATCAATGGTAAAATTCTTTTCCGCGCTGCCAGTGACGTCAAAAGAAGCTTTGCTATATACAAATAGAAATCTCTATAGAATAATTTTATATGAGCTAATGTGAGTAGAACATTAAATTCATGCGAATAACTTTTTCAGCTAGCCGCTTGCAAGCTTTTTTGTGTTATAATTTCAGAAATTCTAATTGCGGCTTGTACTCATTTTTATTTAATATTAATTATTATAAGTAGAAATTTGACTTAAAAATATATTCGGAATTATTTTTAGTTTTTATATTATTTGATTTAATTAATTAAATTGTATAAGGGATGATTTATTTTTATTTATGTATGTACATGTCAAAGTTTTTTTTTTTTGCTAAAAAAATTTGTGAAGGAAAGGGAAAAACTTACCCAAATTATAGTTTCCTGTAATTGAACTAATTTTGTGTCAGCAAGATGAGAGTTTTGGGGTATATTGAAAACTATTTATGAACTACTTAAGGAGATTTAATTATTGGAAATAAAGTTTTTTTTGGAGCTCAATAGGTGAATTACTAAATATTCTAATATAAGAATTAAATGAGAAAAATGAGATACTTAAAAATATTGAATGTTGTATTCCTTAATCGGACACATATTGTTTTAATGAGTATCCTCAATGATTACTTGACTTGCCTTATACATCTTTCACTTTTTCATGTTTTCATGGTATTAAATTTTTATTCAATGTTGTATTCTATAATTTATTTACACGCTAACCTTTGGGTCAGATAAAATTATCTTTCCTACAAGATTTCGTTAAGGTGTTATGCCAAGTAAAATTGAGTACTTTAAAAGCTTTACCTGTTTTGAAAATAGTTTCGAATGTGGGATCTGGTAATAATACCGTCCACCTAAGTTTTCTAATTTTAGTAGCAGCAATTTGCATATGTTTTTAGATTTATTGCTTTGTTTTTAAATAAATTTATATGTCCACAATTAGAAGATTAACTATTTTAAATAATTTTTGTTGCTCTTCAATGTTACAAATTGACGCTAGGGTATTATTTAATTAATCATCTAAATGTTCTACCTATTTACCTTGTATAATACTTTTCCAGAAAGTTATTATAATTGTAATTGCTGCATCCAGAAACTGAAATTTTTAGTAATTAATTCTTAAGGACAAATATTTTTTCATTACTAAAAGTTTTCTTAGATTAGGGTTCAATATCATAAAAATATTATGGCAAAATTTCAAGTCAATCGGAGCAAAATTGCTCCTAAAATTTAATGACCTAAATTGGATATTTGTGCACCATCTATTTTACAGCAAGAAATGAGTAAGCAAAACTTACCTGAAACTTGTTATTTTCGAGGCCAGTGTGCACGATAACTCAAAATGTACTATAACGATCATAACGAAGTTTTGCACAGTACATTGGTTATTTTTAAATAACAACTAAGTTGATATTTTAGGCGAAAGCCGGTATTTTGAAGAATTAGAAAATAGAAAATACAATCTCTTCGTCACTACCTCGAAAAATATCTCTTTGAATAAATAAATTTAGATTTTTGTTTCAAATGATTCCATTACAAATAATGATGCGTACGGCCAAACAGATTTTAGCCAATGCGCCTCCAGATATTTACTGCCACTCGCTCACTTATTATAATTTTGAAATAAAAAGTTAGAAAAGTATTGTTCAAATATTGTGCTATCATATAAAAATTAATTAAATAAATCAGAACTATCCTGAAAACATGCCTTTTTGTTATCGAATAAACGGAACCACTCTAGTTGGCTGATAAGTTTATTCCATTCAATTTTTAATATTATTTGTTGAATAAAAGTTATCACTAACAAATTTCTTAGGCAATATTGAATCATATAAAGAAAGATTCAAAAAGACATGATCTCCTTTGAAGACAGAAAAAGTGGTTTTCCACTAAGACAATCCAATGTGTCACAAGTCAATGATTTCAATTAGAGGATTCAAATACCATTAATTCAAAAATGCTCCTTGTAGTTGTTATTTGATATAAAAAATAAAATTTAATTTAATTGAGTTTTTTAACAATAAATTTTTATTACAGAGAATATGAATATGAATCACTGATAAGTTTCTAAGCATAAGCCATCCATTTGCATCTGAGCTATTTTATAGCTCAGAATGGCATCTCCACCGGAAAGTCCTGTTGAAGAAGTCCTTTATGAAATCGAACCAACACGTGTTCCTAAGCCCGTCCCAGTAGCCCTAGAAGATTTATGTAGACAAACAAAGTTTACAAGACAAGAGATACGAGTAATGTATCGTGGCTTCAAAACAGTGAGTATTTATTGAAATTTCAATTATGAAATTAATTTAAGGAAAGTTTACCTAGAATATCAATTTAAAGTTATTATAATAATTATTAGATAAAATAAATATTGCCTAAACTTTGGTTTTTATACTGAAAAACGTTAAAAAAAACAACTACTCACTTTGATAACATCACACAGTATGTAAAATGTGAAAAGAAATCAGTATCCCTTAGTGTTATTATTGCTATTTTTGCCCTTTTCTTGTAGCAAAAAATCAGATAAATCTAAAAATGAACCAGCATCAACCCTCAAAATGAGAATTTATTTTGCTAAGATATTCATAAAAGCTTTTTATCTATTATTATTTATTATTTGTCCTTCAGCACAAATAGGTGGTCATTATTAGGTTTTTTCTCTAGAGCATGTTTATTTGTAAAAACTTTAATCTTTTACCCTATAAAAATATTAGTAAAAATTATTTAATTATATTAATGCTTAGTTTTTAAATAATTTGATAAGGAAATTCAAGAATGACTTGCACTTTCCTAATGACAAGTTGTATGGATCGCTGAGTAATAAAATTTACAACTCTAGAATATATTCCTAATTTTATATTAATTGGTTTGATTTGAAGGATGTCTTAATAAGTACAAATCCTCTTGAAACCCAATGATTCGATAAAACTATAATTATCTAAACATACAAAATTAATGAATTTTACAAATGTTTTGCTCCAATTCAAGGAAAATGAAGTCCAATGAATTCTAATAATTTTTAATTTTAAAAATTGCATATGTTGAGGCGTAATTCAATTAAATAAAATGAAATTGAGTATAATTAGATTAGCCTTTACGATCTAAAATTTGCACACAAAATCTCTGAATTTATTTAAACTTTTATCTGGGAAATGGTATCCCCTAAATATAATAAAAGTATACCCGCGTATGAGTGAAAATCAGGCTTAGTTGAGTTGTTTTAAATTTTATTAAAAAAAAGGCGATATAAAGAAAATTTGATGGCCAAAACTAGACCTGCTAAATTCATAACAAAAGTAATAACGATAAAAGGGTAAACAATGTCTAAGCTTATTAGAAAATTGTAGACCTGGCTATCAATAAAGCAATTTATGTTAATGAAAATTAATAAAACTCGTAAAGTCTAATATATTTTATATACTAAAACTTAAGACTCGTTTCAATACAACATTTTAGATAGACTTTCGTATAAATTGTTTTGAAAAGTTTATCGTTTACAATCCTAAAACTTTCCAGTTTTATTAATTAAAGACATGCCATTTAGTTCGAAATTCAATTAAAAATTAATAAAAAGTATAAAATTATTACTAATAATAAGAAATTTATTTACAATATTATACCACAAACTGTCAGTAAAGTGAATATAAATAATTACGATAAAATAAGGATAAAAGTTTGAAAATTAATTTAATTAGAGTAAAAAAAGATTATGGCAATATTTATATAACATCCACTTTAGGTTTATTCAATTATAATAAAAAACAATTAATGCTATTTACCTCTAGAAGAACAATAATAATTTATATCAATTTATCAATATTCCTGTTTTATAGGAATGTCCTGAAGGCGTTGTTCATGAAGACTGTTTCAAAGACATCTATGCAAAATTTTTCCCGCATGGTAGTAAGTAGAATAAAACTTATTAAAACTTATTTGAGATACTTAATATAAAGTTTTAATTTTATCTAGATAAAATATTTAACCAAAGAATTATGAAGCGCTTGGTACTGTCCGAATTTGAGTCTCTCTTTATATGTTTGAAAAATTAAAAAAATGGAAAATAAATTATATAAATTACAACTTTTAAAATATAGTTCAATATTTTATAGTATTAAAACCACAAAATACCATGTGATTAACGGTATTGATTTTCCATTAATTGATTGTCCTTTAGATTGATACTAATGATTTTGTAGCGATAGCCTTTGCAAATTCTTTTTTATGGAACTTATTTTATGGACTAAATTCTTATAATTAATTAAACACTCGTTACTAAAATAAACCAGAACTAAAGAATTTAGCAAATTATTGTCTGACGGTATGGATGACCACATGAATGATCGCATAGGTCATAAAAAAAGACAATTTTACCTTTGATAAAATATTTGAAAAATTTCTATTTAAAATTTCTCTAAAGATAAATTAAATACCCCGTAACATATGCAATTATTTGTTTGGCCTTTGTAAGCAGAAAGTCAATTTTTTTTTTTGATGATGTGATCTGCGTTCTGATCGCATCTTCTCTCTTGATTTTTTTTATTTTGTCTTATTTATGCCTACAAAATGTATTTAATTGCTTGAGATATCGTTTCGATATTACAAAATTTCTATATGGCTAAAACAAAAGACAAACAGCTGATACAATCACCAAAAAAATATTTAAAATGATGAATCAGGACATATATTTGATCAAATCATACCTTTATTAGTCAGTATGTAATTTTTTTTATTTGTAATTTATCTTACTATCATTTTTAAAATCATATTTTTAAATTTTTAATGTACTATAAAGAAAATTTTTGTTCTTTTTCTAATATTCTTAAAGGCCATTTACAATTTCAATGACAGGATGAAAAATAATGTAAATTTTTTCTTTTCAGACTCCAGTTTATATGCCCATTATGTGTTTAAAGCATTTGATGTTAATTGTAGTGGTGCTATTAGCTTTAGGGTAAGTACATGGAAGGAATAGTTACATTATACAATATTTAACAACAAAGAAAATAAATAATTGAATGTTGAATAATAGAATAAGAATAGTGAAAAGGAGTTTGAACTTAAATGCGTACATTTTATTTTTATTGTAAAGAAATTCAATAATTTAATTTTGAAAAGTCGCTAAGCAATTGTACTCGATTTACCTATTATTATTTTTGAGTTTATATTTTTATAACTAGGGAAAATATTCACACAGTAATGAATTTATTGAGCACAATACATCGCGCCTAGTCACGATGCATTTGTTCCTTTTCTATCACTACGACTAATAAATTTATTAAATACGAAATATTAAAAAACCAGTTGAATCTAATTATCTACTTCAAAAAATAATTAGAAAATTACACACCGAAATCACCACACAGTGAACATACTTGTAGATCGGTGGAATTGCGATACGCCTTTTTCTTGTATAGTTTTTGGTGAAATTAATGCACCAATTGTTTACCATGGCTTGTGTGTCATTGAATACTAGCAAGATACTTCCTTGTCGTATTTTCCTTCACTCGTTGACAATAAAAGTACAATTATTTTTCCTATTACAGTCAGGCTAAATATCCTCAGCTTTTCTAAATCATCTCTATTCCGTAGGTGAGGATTGGGATGACTTTTGCACTGACGGGAAACAGAGTTGCCTTAAATAAAAAAGGTTGTGGCTAGAAAATAAGTATATTTCTGATGGTTGTAAAGGTTCTTTCTTGATCATGAATACTAAACAACTTTGTTGTTGTCTTCATTGTGATTGGCAAATACTTAAATGCAATGGAAGCTTTTTGTATGTAAGGGAGTGCTTTGGTATACGATTTTGACCTCTTAGGAAAGTCATTTTTAACATTACAATAAAAAAAGGTGCCGTGTACAAATGGATTAACATTCTTCGCTAATATTTTCAGCACTCATGTCCACTACAAAAGCACCATTTTACCGTTGGGCCATATTTTATTCTCTTTTATATTGTTTTTTTTTTTCGTTTGTCAATTAAATACATAGATTGATCTTTAAGAGGAGCATCCGAAAAAAAAAACACAAATAGTGCATAGACTAGTGAAACATAAAGAGAAGAAGCAAAGCATTTGGAATATTTTTAAAATCTAAGAAAAATATTCTATATATGTTCGAGCCAAAGCATCTTAAATTCTTTTTTGGTATGCAAAAAATTATTTTTCTAAAACTTTTCTAAAATACACACATATGAATGATTCTATAAATTAATAATGAGAAAGTTCAACTAAAAAACTAATTTTAATATTTCTAGGACTTACTTGTTACTCTTTCAACACTTTTAAGAGGGTCTGTCTATGAAAGACTCAAATGGACATTTAAACTTTATGATCTAAATGGAGATGGTTGTATTAGTCGAAATGAGTTAGGTGAAGTAATATTGGCAGTTCATGAGTTAATGGGTAGGAGACCACATCAGCCAGAGGATGATAGGAAGGCAAGAGATCAGGTAGGTTTTGCAACAAAATTATCTTTACTAGGTATTTTCTAAAAAGTTTCTTAAACTATTATTTTTTATAAACTCTACAGTAATATTTTCCCTTAAAATAATTAAATATATTTTTTAGGTTGATCGAGTTTTTCGTAAACTGGATTTAAATCAAGATGGTGTTATAACAATAGAAGAATTTCTGGAAGCTTGTCTAAAAGATGATTTAGTAACCAGATCACTACAAATGTTTGATACATCACTTTGATGATCGGAAAAGGAAAATATATTCACAAATAAAGATGAGGATACGATTTCCTTGATCGATCTATAGGCAATAAACAAAAATTAATAAATAAATAAATTAATACAAGAATCCGAATATAATAATTTTAGTATTATTAAGGGAAAGCAAAGTAATTTATAATTAAAAGTAAACTTTTACGCTTATATAATTAATTCAACGGAATAATTTAAGATTTAAATGAAATGCGACGACTTATGATGAAGCTAACCATAACAGTTGCTTCACAAATAATATAAATAAATAAATAAATGAATAAATAAAAGAAATAAATAAATTCAGGACAAAAATATCCAAATGATTAGAGTTAACAATTATTGTTAGTTTAGTTCTTTCGATATATAAGTTAAAGGCCTCAAATATCTAAGGTTGTTGAATTCGAAGAATAAACAAATATATCTGGATGTATATATATATATAAATATATATATTTATATATATGTATGTATGTATAAGAAGTATCGTTATAACAAACGAATTTGATAGTAAAAACAAAAAATTAAATTTAATCATGACTGTTTTCTTTTTTGTAAATGCCTTTTTTGGATTACAAAATATGTAAATCGCGTTGTTACCAATACATTTCAGATATTTTTCAAATAAAAAAACACCAATTTATATTGTAAATAATAAATAACATCAGCTTACAGCTGATTTAGTCAAATTAAAGTGCAAAATGTTAGTTAATAATAATAATAATAATAATAATAATAATAATATCAAAATAATTTAATTAAATAATTCAAAACAAAAAATTACAAATTTATTACGATTCAAAAATAAAAACAAAAGAAAAAAAAACAGGATGCGTATTCATTTATCTACAAAAAGTTAAAGGATTATTCAAAAGAAGATATAAAATGGCGTACATAAAATGTATTTTTCATTGTCTAATATTAAATTGTATACTTATTGTGATTAATTTGTATTAGTTAATTTTATACTATTATAAATTTTCTTTAAATTAAGCAAAAGTGAAACATTAGATTTAAGTCGAAAAAGGGTTTAAGCGTTAAGTCTTTAAAAGTATTAACTGCTTACAGTTTGAGATATAATTTTGTCATATATCTTGCATTGTATTTTATTTAATTTTTTTTGGTAATCTGGAAATAAAATATACACTCCAATTTCGAGCCCTTTCTGCAAGAAAAGTCTAGTTAGGAAAGTCGATTCCGTGATAATGTGTCAATCTCCTTAAAGCCTTGTACAGACCAGAGCGTTTTTCTATCGCTCGACGCTTAAGGTCATAAAACGGGTGAAGCATTTTCTTTAGCCATAGCTAGAAGAAAAATGTTTGTTTCATGAGGATCATTTATGACACTAAAAGGACACTTTTTGAACTTCAAAATTTTTGTTGTAAATGAAATTTTTGTTGTATTTTAAATTGCAGTTCTACTTGAAATTTTTGTTGTTAATTCCAAGATTTCCAATGATAGGATACTTGTTTTATTTATCTATGATCTCGGTTTCCTTCAATTCAATTTCTATTGAACAATTGAATAATTTGCATTAAAATTTGCCATTAATATTTTTTACCTTTTCAAATTAGTCTATAAATAACATACTTCGTGCATCCCAGAAACTGAAGATCATTTTTAACCCTTCTTTTTAAACCTTCTTCTTTTTACTCAGTTTTTCGAGTAAAATATTCGCATTTAATGATCCTTATATTGATTTATATGAAGAACTATGAGTTACTAATATTGTTCAGGACCCTTACAGCTTTTGCTTTCTTCTTAATAGTCAATTAAAAAAAAAATTATTTACTTTATTTCTGCGTTTCTTAAGTTTAAATATGCGGTAAGTCCATAATCCTAATTTCGAAAGTGGTATTCTTATATCTTAACAATTTTATTGGTAAAATGTTATTCAACAATTTTTTTAGTCTCTGTTACCATATTTCTAAAATTATTTAAGTTTAATTCAGCATAAAGTATTGGGGAGATTCGGAAAATTTAAGGTTGTAGAAGTAATGAATTTTACAGTTATGATTTAAGAAAACTTCTTTTTCTATATATACTATACATATATATGCAAGAATAAATGGCAATATGAATTTCGGAAATGATTTTATTACTTAATATTTGTTCCAAAAGAATCAAAAAAATAGTTTATAATGTAAAAAAAATCAGTCGTAATTTTTCCAGTAATCAATTTTTTAAGTGATAACGAAATTAATAGATTTAGCTGACTCTTTTAGTATATATTTTACGAATAGTATGTAAAAAAACTAACAAAAACATTTTAACAAAGTTTTTTCTATCATTAAAATATAAGTTAAGTTAATATTTAAAAGCAATTAATTCTAGTTTTTACAAATTTTTTTAGTTAAATTGCAATATTTTTGTAGTCTAATTAGCTATATTTGATTTTTAATAAAGAATTGTCGATCTTGACAAGAAAAAAAATACATGAAAAAAAACTTTCGGAATTATTGATTTTAAAAAATTAAGTAGAAGACTTTAATATGTTCTCAGTAAGCTATGTATAAATAAATTTTTTTTTTGTCAAAATAATTACTATACAAATCAATAGTCTTTTATTAAACATAATTTAGGTTTTTATATTACTTTATTCAATTAATTTAACGTGTATGGTTGCATTGTAGTTGAAATGTTGAGTAATAATCACGTAGTCAATCATATAGTCCAAAGAAAGGTGGCCGCAAACCATTTTGAATTTACAAGTTTCAAGTGCAAAGTTACAGAAAAGGTTTTATAAAAGCCTGCATCAATATATTACAAAACTTATCTGAACAATTAACTTGAAATCTAAAGACATAAATCGTTAGTTTTATTATTCTTTGCAATTTTCTGTAATATTTCCCTGAGGTATGCAATCATGATGAAAGTACAATAAACTGTTAAAAATATTCTTTAAAAACTTTTATGTGTGTTAAGATAAAAACAAAAGTTTAATACCTTCTTATTAAATTAATGAAAATTTGTTGAAACTTTTACTGTCTTTTAACGTCACAATTGACAAATCAATTTTCTCTGATGAAACATTTCTCATGTAAACAGATTATACAATTTTCAGTTTTAAAGAAACTTAGAATTGTATCGGTAAAGAAAAAAAGGCCACTGAATTGTTTTACTGTTATTTTAACTCATTTTATTTCTCTAGCTGTGGTGTTTTTAGTTTCTCATTTTAATGGACTTCTAGGAACGTTTCAGTGAACAAGTTAATTTTAAAAATGGAAACAAAATATTTATTGTAAATTGAAATCATTTCAAACAACCTAAAAAAGAAGAGGTTATTACAAAATAAACAAACTGTGTATTATTTACCTCTAGTTCAAGTAGTGTAACATCTCTTTTAAAACGTTGTAAGATAAATTAATAAATACTATTTGATTTTCAAGATCCGATATTTATTTAATTGTTTTAGGTGCATTCAAGCCACTTATCTTATCAAATGCTTTCATAAAAGATGATCAATTGGAAGTATTATTTATACAAAAAAATGGGTCAAGTGAAATATTTAACTCGTTTGGGGAAAGTTTTGAAGTACTTATAGTAATCTCTCCCAAAAGATTCTATAATACATAATTAAATTTTTTACATACTAAATTCATACGTTTTTCTTTAATTCCCATGACACTTTCATGGTATTTTTTGGTATAACTAAACAAATAAAAATGTTTTTCTAAACTTCAATAAAAATATGATTTTATCCAGTTAAATAGAATTCCTAATATTAGATTAAGAAAAAGGATATAGCTTCTGTTTTAATGCTTTTTTTCCAAAGTCAATGACACTCAATTAAAAAAAAATTATCACTTTTTATTTAGATTAAGAAAAAGCCTTGTTGTTTTGCTGTTTTCTTTTGTTGAAAAATTTACTCAATTGCTGAATCCAAAACAAATTTTCTTGTGCTCTATTAAAGTTCCAATTTTGAGCAAAAATTATGGAATTTTGTCTAGTATTGCAGCCAGCAAAGTTGCTATTTTATGACTTAAGGGGGTTTTCTGGTTTAGAAATTCGAAGTCAATTTTTTTTTTTTGCATATTTTCATAGCTTAACTTCTTAAGAAAATGTTCTCAAGAGGATTTTTCGAAATTCAAATTATTTTCGGAGTTATATCTCATTTTGTGACAGACTTATTGCTTAGATCAGTTCAGTTTTTAAAATTTTAAACGCGTTTTTCTCGAAACAGTGTGCACGATATTTCAAGTTTTACTTAACCGAGACACTTGATATTTGACACAGAGATTTTCTATAAATAAGGCTAGGACACAACGAAGAGTTTTTTCAAATTTTCTTTTTAAAATTCCGAAAAGTGAAAAAAACAGGAAAAAAACGTAACTTTTTTTTTAAACTGCTACCATTTTGTGAAAAAAAACTTTTTTAAGAAAAACTCTTCGTAGTGTTCTAATTACATTCCTCTAATTCAGGACTTCCCAAACTTTTTTCATTCACGACCCCATTTATGATTGCGAGTTTCTTGGCGACCCCATATAAATATCAAAGAAATATAAATTAATATTTTTTGATGATATATTTATTAGGTAACAATTTATAAACAACAACCATTAATTAAAATTATAGGAAAAAAATTAATGAGATGGATGTGCTTGTTTTTTGTTGCATAACAAATTAAATCTTGGTGGAATGTTTGACACTGCTGGACGTAAGGCCTCTTCAACATTTTTTAGCGATGAACGATATTGGGATTTAATATGTGTTAGAGCTGAGAAAGTAACTTCACATAAATATGTGGTGTTGAATGGAAGAAGAACATTTAACGCCATATCAGCGATTGTGGGAAATTCAGTTCTAGTTCCGATCCAGAATTCAGTCAGAGGCTTTTTTGGAAATTGTAGTTTTAAGTTTGAGTCACTCGAAAGTTCAGCAAATTCCTCTTGAGCTTTGAGTGGCAGGTGATCAATCTCACTTAAGTCAATCCAAAACGGCTTTTGAATCCAAACTATTTTTTGGAAATCAGTATTTAATATAAAATATTTACGGAACTGTGTTTCTAGCGCTTTTAAGTGATCTACAATAATTTTTGCAATAAAAGTTTTACAATGATTTTTCTCGATTATAAAATTGTCGACGCTGGAAAACATTTCGAACGAATTTTTTTCTACCCTACTTTTCCAAATGTTGATCTTTTTAATAAAACTTTCAATTTTATCATTCGAAGTAAATATATCGCAATTTTTTCCTTGAAGAGACAATTTGAGATCGTTTAATTTCGCAAAAATATCTGACAAATAACACAGCTTGGATAGCCATAAGTCATTTTGAAAAAAGGCAGCAAGTTCACATTTACATTTGGTTAAAAATATTTCGATTTCGTCCTTTAATAAGAATAATCTTCTTAAACTTTGACCTCTTGACAGCCATCTTACTTCTGCATGTAATAATAAAGTTGTGTAGTTAGAACCTGTATCCTTACAGAGATTTGAAAATAAGCGGCTATTAAGGGCATGGCTCTTAATTAAATTTATAATCTTAACAACATCCTGAAGCACATCGTTCAATTCTGGTGCTAATTTTTTTGCTGCAAGGGCCTCTCGGTGAATAAAGCAGTGAGTAAAGATTATATGATCTAAGTAAGCAGCTTGAAAAAATGATTTAAAACCAACATTTTTGCCCGTCATCGCTCTTGCACCATCTGTACATATTCCATAGCAGTTTTTCCATTCTAAACCTTTAGATTTGAAAAATTCGTCAACTTTACAATATATGTCTTTTCCTGTACTATGGTCTTCCATAGGACGACAAAATAACAATTCATATCATCGCCATATTTACTTCCATGTAGTATTTTTATCATTTTAATAGCAGCAGGTAATACAAGATCTTCTCCAATGCTGAATGGCTTTTTATTTTTAGCAATACAGTAAGAAACTTCATATGACGCTAGTAAATATTTTTCATTAACGGTTATAAATTTTTCAAAGGATTTTTTTTCTTTATTTAAAGATTTATAAAGTCTTTCAAAATATTCTTTTGGTTTATTGACATACGAAACATGTTTAGATTCAAGATGTCTTTTTAATTTTGATGGTTTCATACTCTCTGGAGCCAATAATTCATTGCAGATCAAACAAAGAGGTTGTTGATTACCCTTACAATTTTGAAATGTAAAGCCAAATTGAAGAAAAGACTCATCATATTTTCTTTTTCGCACATTAATTGCCTGAGGAGCGTTTGTAGCATTATTATCTGCGTCATTGTCATTCTTGTATAAGTTCAGCCATTTATCCATGGCCAAATTTATTTTGTTACTAAAATGCAATAAATGTATAAAAATAATATATTGCACATAATAATTGATTTATTAATTACCAAAAAGTAAGAAAAACTAATTCGTAAAATCACTACACTAGAATACACGAATCACTACAATAGAAGAGTGTTAATACAACGTCATATAGATTCACGCTATTTCTTAAATTCTGTTCCCCCTCAAATCTGGATATTTTAACGTAAAATTCGTGTGTACATACACTTTGTGGTTATTGTTTCTTTTGTTTCTTTCTATATTTTCACTATTTATACTTTGTTGTTGTTGCATTTGTTGGTTGATTGTTTTAGCAATGCCTTCCCGCTTGCAATATATATTTTCACTATTTATACTTTGTTGTTGTTGCATTTGTTAGTTGATTCTTTTAGCAATGCCTTCCCGCTTGCAATATATATTTTCACTATTTATACTTTGTTGTTGTTGCATTTGTTGGTTTGATTTTGGCAAAACAAACAGGCAAGTGCATTTTTTTTTGTTTAAAAGAACGAATTCACACAAATTTAAAGATAAAAAAAGTAAAAAAAATAGTAAAGTTTTAGGAAGTTAAGTTTTGAAATAAAATAGAAAATAAAATAGGTGTGTGAGTGTGAGTCTGCACAAATACAAATCGAGATATTATAAAATCGTGTATTAAAATCTTTGACATTAAAAATCTCTGGCGACCCCAGAAATTTGTTACGCGACCCCATGTGGGGTCGCGACCCATACTTTGGGAAGTCCTGCTCTAATTGAATAATTAAGAAATATTTTTCCCTTAAGATAAATGGAAAGGCTGGAATCGTGCACACCAGGACACCACCTTTTTTCAAGAGCCCCCAATTTGCCGGCCTGTAGTATTTTCAATTATGATTTTTTTTCAATATTATTAATTTTTTATATTTTCAACACATTAATAAACAAAAAATAAAAAAAATTTAGTTAAAAATGTTTATTGGTTCTTTTTTATGGCGTACGAAAAAGCACCCAAAATTCGAGCGTTTAAACCAGAAGACCCCCTTAACACTGAAATGTAGATATTCACTCTTTTTGGACGAGCTTTGCCACTAATGAGTGAAAAAAGTTACTATGATTACATTCCCTTTTTTTTTATTCCAATTTTTTACTGGATATTCTGTAAAGTAATCCTTGTCTGAATTAGTCCTACCTTTTCTATAGTTATAACATATTAAACCTTAATGATAAATCAACATAAGATTTTAAATTTAATCTGATTTAACACAAAAACCAAAAAAAAAATAACAAGAACATAATATCAAAAAAACCAAACACAAAACTTGTGAACAATAAATTGTATTTGTGTCCAATCAAAAAATTGATGAAAATATCATAGGATTTTTTAAAGGAAATTTTAAAAATAATACTAAATAATTCATATACATAAGCAAAATTTAAAACAAAACCATTTGGTTTAATAATATAATAAAAAAAGCATTGTGTTACCAAATATACAAAATTATCGATTGAATTATGAATCGAAGTACAATTATATAATTAAATTAGATTTATAAAAAAGAAAAAGAAATTACAATAACATAATTATTTTTGAAAAATACATTATATTTTATTTACTTGAATTAAATTTGAACTATATATACACATACAAATCTTAAAAACAAACTTCATAAATAAAAACAAACTTTAAGCTTATAAAATCTAATAAATACTGTTGAATTAGAAGGCCTGCAATGTCTCTATGCATCCCATACACTTCAACCTACAAATTTTGTTTTTCTTCTGCTTCTTTTTATTTTTTAGTTTTCACTAATTTAAATACTTTCTACATTTTCTTGCATCACATGAACATGGAATTTTTACATCTTCAAAAGGAAATTTATAATCGTATGTTAATTCTTCACCCTGAACAATTCTTCTTAATGCAAAAATAATTATATGTTTATGGCCAAGAATATCAACTACTTTTGAATAACAATTAGGCTAAAATTTATAATAAAAAAAGAAAGAAAATTATTAATTTTAAAATTTTTTATATAAAAATATAAGATTAGTATTAAAACTTACATCACACGAATGATTTATAAATCGTGCAGCATTTCCCCGCATTGTAGCATCAACAACAAAATTTTCATCGATTTTAAACATATAACAACCGATTCCTTTGCTATCGTAATACCTTTCCCTTTTATCAGTCAATGTAGAACGAATTAATTCACCAGCATATTCTATTACCATCTCACCTGGATATAAAGAAAATATGATTAAAAAAATTTTAACTAAAATGAAATTTGTAATTAAATTTTATAAAGTAAACAATAAAAGTTATTATTAACATTTAATCGATCGTGTACACTTATTATAGTCCCCTAACACTAAATAAAGCTAAATACGTTTATAATAGGCCAATTGGCAAGGAAAACCATCAGAGAAACTGTGCATAGGACGCAATACAATTTTTGCATATTCAAGCGGGACAAAAATTGAATACTAAATTATGAAAAGAATTTAGCCAAAGCAAAAGTATTCAAAGAATATAGAACATATTTTGAAGTGATTTGCTGCAAAGGTTTTTAACAAATATTTAATATTTATAAAACTTTAATACCAAAAAATACTAAAAAATTATATGAGGTGTGGCAGAGTGTAAATGGGAAAAGTCATTGCTTCTTGTTATCATAATGAAATTGGTAAAGAATTATTTTATAGAAACGTTCAATATTTTTGAAGACAATGCATTGCAACAGTTTTTGTTTTATGTAAAAACATCTTCTGCGGCGATAGAGGATCTTTGTCTTGATAGTGAATTTGTTTAAGGGTTTTACGCGTTTTATTCTCACAATCTTTATTTCACACGATTATATACAACTATAGTAGGTTTTGCTTTTGTATGGCGAAAATCTCAGATGGTACCAGGTGATCCGAAAAGGGAATAGACAGGCACTCACGCTACTTAGAAAATTTGTGTATGTGGAAAATTGTGTTAGCTCTACCTACATGACCAGAGATAGCTAACAATCGCATAAAGCAATTTAAGCTTATACGTTGAAATTTAAGATAACTGTTTTGCTGCTGTGTCTTTCCCCAACTGGAATTATTATAACATACAGTTTTATTTTATCTAATCAATTAGTTTAAATAATTAAAAGTAAACTCAATTTATTATTAAATCTAAATTAGAAGAAAATAAAACAGGCTTAAGTTTATCTATACAACACTATACGCAATTACATGCAGTAAAAAAACTGTTAACAGCCGGGTGTTTAAAATTTCGTATCCATAACAGACACCTCTTTACAAAATCGTTGAATTTTAGTTTCATATCAACAATATGTACTTAAAAATTAAATACAATAATTTAAGGAAATTTTTTTTCAAAAAAAATACAACCAGCTTGTAACAAAATGTAGCGCTCAAAATAAGAAAATAAAATTAAAATAAAATAAAATGAGTTATTAGACATATATACAATACTTGCCAGCTTCAATATCCTTTGTACAATAGAGTCCTCTACCATGAATATAAGAACGGAAAACACCAACATAATCTTTATACGTTTCTTTAAGTGTTCTATATTTCATAGCCATTGGTAAGTTACTTCCTGATCCTCTTCTAAAATAAAATAAATATTGATTTTAAAATACGACAGCAAAAGTTTAAATATGACGTGAGCCGTAGAATAATTTCGTTTTCTTACAATAAACTTCTAAGATTTTATTTCCAATTCAACAAAATTTTTCTGAATAAATCAGTTGATTTTTAAGCAAAATATCTGAAGATTTACCATTTGAGATATGGGAGTTTCCCTTTAAAGTTCATGGCATAAATTTTATTTTAATAATTCCTTGATAGGCTGGCTTAGAGCAAAATGGGTACCGAATTAAATTTGCTTAAATATTTTCCGACCTGGAAGGAACTAAGTTCCTTAAGTCCTAACCTATAGCATTCTGCTTTGAATTAACAACTAAAAATAATAATTAACGCTTAAAACAACAATTAACCAAAAAGGAAAACAAATTGACAAAAAAAGAAACAATAATTAACAATAATAAAAGGCAATTATATTTTTAAGTTAGATGTTATTTAAAATTTTCGGCCTAGCCTTCATATTGAAAGCCGCAATAAGCTACTTCGTTCTAATATTAACAAATGTAAAAACGACTACTTTTCCGGTTCATCAAATATTTTAAAAAAAAAACAGAAAAAAATAAATGAATACAAACCTTGTAATTAATTCACTATCTGGAGTTTGTGTAGCTACTACTTTAACAGGTTGTTTTCTATGCCTAGATGCTAACCAACTGAACATATCATATTCAGAACGTTTTGAAAATTGTTCACAACGTGCTGCACCATATTGATTTTCATTAATATCTTCTTGATCCGATGAATAAATATTATGATTTATATTATTAGTTTTTTCATGATATTTAGGTATATATTTTGTACATTTTTCAACACCTGGTAGCTGTTCAATTAAATATTTAATAGCATTTGTTTTTAGACCAAGCATTTGTATACCGCACATATCAGCTAATGGTCCTTCAGGTAGTAATGATAGACCATGATTTTTACGTGATTCTTGTACAGCATCAAATACTTTACCCCAAATATCATCAATTGATGTTGATTTATATGTAAAACCATCTTCACTTTGAATTTCATATAATAATCTTGGTCCAGATGTTTTAATTGATAATGGAACTCTTGTATTACGATATGATTCAGATTTTTTTAATATATTCATATCTAATGGTTCAACATTTTCTTTTTGTTCATTTAAATCTGATTTTTCTTTTCTTAAACAAATATTTCGATTATCATTTTTATTACAATCTTCATTTTCTAAATTTTCTAATATTTCAGAAATTTTTTCTTTAACCTCAGGAGATGCTGTTGATGATGATGATATATTATCATCATCCTGATCACAAACATTTTCATTATTAATATTATCATCAAAATCAGTTGTAATTATTTGTGTTTCAGTCTCATTTTTGATACTTGTATCATTTTCATAATTTATTTGATTTTCTTTATTTAAAATTTTTGTTCTATTATCCTTAACGGAATAATCAATTTGATCTGGACTGTCAGATTTTTTATTATTTTCAAAAATATTATTTTCTTCTTCATTTTTAAGTATTTCAAAAGGTTTTTTTGTATATTTTTCTTTAATAATTTCATTTTCATCATTTTCTACTTCATTTAATTTAATTTCTGGAACATTTGAAATTGGAATTTTTTGCTGAAGTGTTTGCATTGGTAATACACGATTAGTTGGACGGGAAATTGAAATATTTTGTGGATTATTATTTTGTTGAATTGGATTAACAATATTTGTTGGTATATTACTACCAAATTGTGGTATAAATGGAGCTACAGGTAATTGAATACTAGATGAATTTGAAGTATTAATTAACTGTAATGAAGATGTACTATGCTGAATTTGATTTTGATTTTGTAATAACGGATGAAATGTTAAATTATCTATTTTAGATGATGGTATTGTATTTTCGGGTGATAATATTTTATTTTCAATATTATTAAAATTTGTTAATTTATTTTCATTAGAGATTTCTTGTTCAATACTTTGTAAATTTATATTTATTTGATTATTAATATTACTTTTAATATCATCTTTTAATTGTTCTTTATATGTTAAACCATTTAAATTTGTTATAATTTGTTGTTTGGGTGCTAAAATTGGTGATGAATTTTGATTACATTTTGTAGCTTGTAATGTTTTTGTAGTCACTGGTTTTGTTATTATTTTAGGCTTTATAGTTACCGATGATACTTTACTAATTGGTCTTATCATATTTAATTTTTTCTGTATTGGTTGAACTTGTACAGGAGGTAATTGATTTGTTTGAGCATTACAAATTTTAGGTTTGAGAATTTGTTGTTGTTGTTGTTGTTGTTGTTGTTGATTATTAGATGATAATATTTTATTTTGTTTTGTTGAATTATTTATAATTTTTGAAAAATTATTTTGAGTATTAAAATTATTATTTGTTATTAAAATTGGATTTGTGTTAGTTTTTTGTATAAATTGTTGTGCATTATTTGTTGTTTGTGGTATATTTGGTAAAACTTTATTTATAATTTGTGGTGCAATTTTAGTAACAACTATTGGTGATGATTTAGCAATTGGTTTTGTTGGTGATATTGTTGTAAAATTATTTGTTGTTTGTTGTGATGTATGTAATTGATGTTGTGGTAAATTAAATATTGGTTGAATTTGTTGTATACCAATTTGAGATGTTTGAATATGATGTGGTGTAGTTTGAATTGGTTGCTGTTGCTGTTGTTGTTGTATTAAATTAGCTGACATAATATTTGTTTGTGTATTTGTTGGTTGAGACATAATTGTTCCATCATTTAAAATTACATAACTTGTTGGCATTTCAACAATTGGTTCTATTTTGCTTGCTTGAAAAACCTATAATTTTATAATTATTTTATAGTTTTTTTTTTTTTAAATTATATAAAAATAAATACCTGTGTTGTTGTAGCGGAAAAACTTGAATTTTGGCTTAAAACTCCTTGCATAGCTGTTGAAACAAATTGTTGTGATGACATAACAGTATTTTGTACAATTGTCTCAAGACCATAATAAACTGGTTGATTTGCCAGTAACATTGTTGGATTTGTTAAAACTTCTAATGTTGGTGTTGTACCTAATACCATTTGATCGGTAGCCATTACACCACATGCAAATGGATTTGTTTGTGGCTGTTGAATAATTGTACCAATAATAGGTGTATGTGTTGTTTGTGGTAATTGTAATGATGCTGATAACATTGGAAGAGTATTTGCTGTATTTGTTAATAATAAATTACCACTAGAATCAGATTGTATAAAACTCCCTTGAACAAGGGGATTTGTTGTTAGAAATTGTGCTTGTGTATGTTTATAATCATTATTAGTTGGTATTGTTAAATATTGTACAGCATTTTGATTATCAGTTACATATGACATTAGATTATTTTGTCCATTACCTAATGATTGTAATAAAAATGGTTGTGTTGTATTATTTTGTTGTAATATTAAACCTGGTACTTCACATTGATTTCTTATTATTTGATTATTTATATTTGTTATTGGAGTCTGAATTTTATTAATACCTTTTTTCTGATTTGATTTATTTTGTAATGTTTTATTTTTATTAGGTGAAATATTTGATATTTGTTTTGTTTTTTGTGTACGATTTGATGTTTTTTGAACATTAGTTACATATAATGAATTATCTGTTGAATATTGATCAATTGGTAATTTAAAAAGATTTTGTGTATTATCATTTAATACTGTTGATTGATTAATTGATTTTAGTATTGGATAAGATAAATTTGTTGAATTTAAATTATCATCTTTGTTATTTATATTACAAATATCACCAATATTTTGTTTTTGTATACCTTGTAATGATATAAATTGTTGTTGTTGTTGTTGTTGTTGTATTGGATTTGTTGTTATTTTTTGTATTAAATTTGTTTGATTTTGTATTGGTATATTTTTTGTTGTATTTAAATATATATTTGTTGCTTCAGTATGATTTAAATTTAAACATTGTATTTGTAAATTTTGATTTGTATTATTTATATTAGAACATATTTGATTATTTTGTCCATAATTTTGTAAAAATGATACTGGTAATTCATTATTTATAATATTATTTTGTGATATATCAGGTGATGGTGTTTCTGATTCACTATCACTAGTTGATAATGGTTCACAATTAATTAAATGTCTTTGATATGAATCATGTGTACGATATGTACAATTACATCTATCACATTTAACCTGAGATTCAATATAGAGATTATTATTTATATTTTCTGTATAAATATGATTATCATGTAATATATCATCCATTCCATCTAATTGTGATATTTTAAATTTTTCATGTGTACTATCTTTGGTATTATTAGTATTATTTTCAGGTGTTATATAAATATCAGCTGAATATTTTTTAGCAGCACTCCATGAAAATGTTTTCATTCTACAATCATCATTTTGTTGTATTTTACGTCTATCAATAACTGATGTTATATTATCTTTACGGCAGCCAAGTGATAAAATAATACTTTCTGGTATTCTTATATCTTGAAAACTTTTATTTAATTTACGTCTTTTAGCAAATGTACTATCCAATTTACAATTCCAACTAAGATTTACTTGACGTTGTGTATTACGATTATTATTTAAACCTCTTGATAATATTTCTAATTTATTTTTTTTAATATCACGATTAGTTAATATTGGTCTTACATTTGTTAACATTGTATCATCAATATGGCTAAGACTTGTCATTAATGGCCATGAATTACTCATTTCAAAATCTTTTTGTAATGTTTGATCAAAATCATCATCTTCTGAACAATTATCAAATTTTGTATTATCATTACAATTATATGTATCTGTTTTTGTATCATAATTGATCATATCCTCATAAATCATTAATTTTGGAAATATATCTAACATTGATATACCATCTAATATTTCATGTGGTAAATCTTCAAATATAGCATCTTTAATTTCAGGTGGTAATAAATCAGCATTATTTTGTGGTTCATCTTCAGTTATTTCATCATTTGTTGTTATATTTTGTCCAACAGATTCTAAAAATTGTTTAACTGATCTTGTTTCTTGTTTTAATGTTGTTGTTGTTGTTGTTGTTTCATTTTCATCACCAAATATTAAACCATTATGCCATCTAGCTATTTGATTTAAACCATATTGTACAGTATTTAAATTATTTGAATGATCAACAGTAAAATTTTTACCAGTATCAAAATTACGATGTATAAAATTATTTTGTACAACTGTTTTAATTGTATATTCAACAATTTTCCATGGTTGTTTTGTTGACCAATATAAACGTGTACATAGAAAACCAATTGGTATAAGTGCTTCATATGTATCTGATAATTTTGGAAATATTTTTCCTAATTTTTTAATTTCCAATGAACCAATAAAAAATTTAACTATATTAGAATCAACAAATTTTTTTTTCTTTCTATCCAATTCAACATAAACAGGTCTAGAAACATCAAAATTTTCTTCAATTTTACATTTTTTCTTATTAACTTCATTTATATGTTCAGGACAATATATTGTTTTATTTATCATAAATGCACAATTAACTTTTCTAGCACAATTAAAATGATAATGTTGTCCACAACTTTTAATATTACAACCAATTGTTGCACCACGTTTAAAACAATATGTACATTTAATTAATCTACCACGTGATAATGCACTATGTACATTTTGTAATGAACCATCAATTTCTTCAAAAACTTCTGCTGACCACATAGCACAATTAATATGTACCCAAATATTTTGTCCACAATATAAAAAACGTGATTCTTCATTTGATATACCTTCACCAATACCCTTACAAAACATACATATTCTTGTATCATTTTTAATTGTTGAAAATTTTGTACCAAAATAATTTTCAATATTTTCAGGTAAATCAATTTCTGGTACTTGTTGATCATATATAGTATTATTATCATTATTATCAATATATGTAGATGAATCAAACATATCCTCTTCAAGTGCATCTGTACATGCTTTTGTATCATTTTGAAACCATGGAAATGTTTCACTTAAGATTTCTTTATAAACAATCATTAGATCATCACAACCAGATGCTAATATTATATTATTCATATCATAATTAAATTCAGCCAATGATACATATTTTTCAGAATTAATATTATGTTTAATATCAACAAGACTTAAATTATTATTATTATTATTACCTCGTGCTCTACAATAACATTTAATATTTTGTTCTTTATAATCAATTGTTATTTCATCATTTAATTCAGAATCATTATCATTTTTACCAATATCTTTTTCATCAATATTTTTAAATGTAATATTACGTGATGATTGAATTGCCTGGCATGTACATTTAATACTCTTTTTACGTGGACTTATTTTTAATAATGCACATGCTGAACGACTTTTACTTAAAAGTTTAACAACAGTTAATAAACCAGATTTAAATTGTGCTAAAACTTCATCACGCCATATATTTGCTTGTGAATTATCTTTAGAACATTTAGTACATATAAATTCAATATGTTCAGGTAATATACTTAACATATTATATTGTTCATCGGATAGACCTTCACATTTTGCGTGTACCCAACGATGACAATCACCACATTCCATCATTTTTAAATCAAAATCATTATCTTCATAACATTTTTGACACATTGGACAATAATTACCTTTTTTACGTAATTTAAAACATTGTGAACACATTGGTAAATTACCAACAAATTTTGATACTTTAGTTGTACTACAACTTTTACATTTTAAACAATTTGCACAAATTAATGGACGATCAGCACCTGATAGACGTTTACTAGTACCTAAACATGTTGTATGATAATTTTTTTGACATTTTAAACATTTAACTTTAGCCCCAGATGACATATTACATGTATAACAAACAGTACAACGTGGACATAACCAATTTAAACGTTTTTTAATAACATTTATATTAGCACTAACATTAATTGATATATCATCTGTATTTATAATTGTATCATCAAGTGATGAATGTTTAAGATTATATTCATCTTCTACACAATATTGATGATATGGTTCACAACAGCATGAACAAAATATTAATGTATCTAATCCAGCACTACCACATAGGAAACAAATACCATGAACTGGTATTTTATCAGTTGTAATTATACCAAAACCAGATTGACTTACTTCAGCTGGATCATAATTTTCCCAAAAATCAATTGATATTAAATTTGAAATATTTTGTGTAATTGATTCATTAATTTTCTTTGGTAATATATTATTATTTATATTCCAACTATTTGTAGTAAGTGTTGGTTTAGTTATTTTTCTAGTTGATGGTTTAGGAATATCATCAGATTTTTTATTTTTTGTTTCATCAATTGTTGTAATAATTTCATCATCTTGGCTTGGTGGAGATGAAGGACTTGAACATGGACTTAAATTGAATTCTTTATCATGTTGTACACATTGTTTACAATTTCTATCCTCAAAATCTATACTATTTGAATTTTTATTTATTTCAATATCTGAATTTAATAAATTATTTGTATTATCAAATATATTTTGATCATCATTAGGAAATGTAGCTATATTTTGTCCTAATACAATTGATGCACTTCGGCAAACATGTTTAACACGTGGTCCTTTTAAATCGATTCTTTGTCGTTTTGGAGGTTCAATTAATAAATTCGAATTATTTGTTGTATTACGTAGTTTTTTTCTAATTTTTAAATTCCAATTATCTTCATTTTCTCCAATGCTATTAATTTCATCATTTAATTTATCTTTATCTGAAGTTAATTTATTACATCCAAAAACAGATTTATCAAATATTTGAGATTTTATAACTGGACTACTGCCAAATGTTGTATTATTTTGTACCAATGGATTTGTTAAAGGCATTATTTTACTTGTTGTTGGAAATATTGTTTGAGATTCTGCCCAGCTAAGTAGCTGATTTGTTGGTAATGAATTTATATCTTTATCTGAAAGTGCAATTATTTTATTAATATTTGATGTTGTTGATTTATCCTTGATTAAATCATCATTAATTAGAGAATCTGGCATCATAGCCATTAATCTCTTTTTGAGCCCAGGCGGTACATGGAATGTCTGAAGGCACTTTTTAAGCCAACATGCAGAACATCTTTCTTTGAAAGCCTTTTTTATATTTAAATTATTTTTTGAATTCAATACAAGCAAACATGATCCTATAAGAGTTTTTTTTTTTTTTTTTAGAAAATTTTAAATAAAACAAAATGAATATAATAATTTCTTACCAACTGTTTTACTACAATGAAATGATTTATATGACTCAGGGATACTTGCAGATAAAGCCAGTTTTTTAATTGTTTTTGATATAAATTTTCTACATGCTTCACATGAATATATACCAAATTTTTTTGGAAAATGAAATGTTTTATGGGCATTTGTAACACCACAGACTCCACACGTATTGTAATTTACTAAAATGTATATGAAATAAAATATTTTAATTAAATTTAAATTAAATAATTTCTAAAATGTGTACCAGTAGTAGAATTTCCGGAGTTCTTTGATGCTAAGCTTAGTGAAAATGAATTTAAATTATGCAAGAGATTCGTTTCATTTTCCTGAAGTTGTACACCAAAATGTAATCGTGGTTCTCTCAATATTGACTTTGATTGGGCTCCAGCTAAAAGAAAATCTGATTTTCTTCCTAAAAACCCCAAATTCTTATTGTTGAATATTTCTTCTTGCTTACATTCTGAAATAAACAAAAAAAATAAATAAATAATTTTCAGCTATGATTTTTTAGTCTTGGAAATTAAATATTTAAGGGGAAAAAATGTATATTCTCGACAATTTTCTTCGAGGTTATAAATCTGCTGAACAATCCAGAATAATAAATAACTAAATTTTTACAATTGATGACATTAAATTCAACTAAAACTATATTAATTAGTATTCCAGTATTTAAGGAGTATAAAATGGTTCATTATAAAATGTAAACTGATTGTAATGCTAAAAATGAAGCTCTGTTCGACAAAAATAGAAAAACAATCTGCTAAAGTTGTTCAGGCAGTGGCGGATTTACCTAGAGGCTAAACTAGGCTATAGCCTAGAGCGGCAGCTTTTAGGGGGCGGCAAAATTTGAAACAAAAACATTACAAAAATGTATGCATTTGTGTATCAAAAATTATTATTATTATTATTTTATTTAGTTTCTTTTTCTTAAATAAATTAGTAGGTTTCAATCTTACCTAAAAATTAATTTAACTGAAAAAAAATGTTTGCAGAACAAATATAAGTTTAATATTTTAATTTTTATTAAATAAGCTTAAATTAAAAAACAATCCTTTACCCAACGGTTAAAGCGTTCTTATTTATGTTTGCATTAATTTTTGCTTGCTAAAACACTGCTATGAAACAATGCGATCGCGACTACGCACATTTTAGGAGGACAAAAGAAAATATTCTTATTGTAAGTCTATCTTACTTAGTATATGAAATTTTGTTCTGTCCCAAAAATATTTTAAGTCTTATTTTGTATGAAATTTTGTTCGTGAATAAAATTCTAATGTCTTTTTGGTGGCGTCAAAGTCGTCTAGTCGTTATAGTTGCATACAAAATCTTGCACTGAACACGTGCAATGGTTTTCTTTCGGTGTTAAATAAAAATAAAAGTGTATAGCAATTCTCAGAATATTTCTCGTATTATTTGTTACTACTTGAATTTTTTCGAGTAATTAAAGTATATTTTTATTGACTTTTAAATACAATTGAACTTAACCTTATTGAAGAATGAGTGATGGTAGGAAAAGATTAAGTGGCTTTGAGTACAAAAAAAGGACAAAAGAAAAAATTGAAAAACAAGAAGTAGCTTTGTCAAAAATTCCAAAATTAGATTTTTTTTTCAAATCATCTCAATTATCTACTGAAAATGACTTAAATAACTCTCTAAGCAAAGAGAATACAAGTGGACCAAATAAAGAAAATTTAAAAGGCAGTACTGAGATAGAAAGTGAAAATGAAAAAGTTACTGTGGAAAGCGTGTTTTCATTAAATGAGTCCACCGAAAATGATGACCAAATCAAAGTAAGTAATTAAAATTTATTAAAAGAAATCTACAACCTTTACTAAATATTAGTTGTAAAAACATATCTTTTATGTATATAGTTCAAGAGCAAGTATGTATGATAAATTAGATGAATACCCGAGTCGAAATATTTGATACTGAATTAATACTGATCATCCTGAGTAGACCCTTATTTGATACCAATATTGTTGAATTGAACCTGATTTGATACTGAATATACTGAAAGTTGTGAACTTTTTGCATGTCAGTATGTTCAGTATCAAATCAACATCAGCATTTTGAATTAAAGTTGATGTTGATTTGATACTGATAGTGTTGAGTTGAAACTGACTTGATAGTGAAAGTGTTGAAAGATGTGAACTTTTGTGTTTCAGGATGATCAGTATCAAATCAACATCAGCATTTTAGAATTAAGTGGATGTTGATTTGATACTGAACGTGTGGAAAGTTGTGAACTTTTGCATTTCAGGATGATCAGTATCAAATCAGCATCAACTTAATTTTCTATTTTATTTACATGACAAAGTAAAATATATATGTCTCTCTCGCTGTATGAAATATTATTTTTCAATGCAAAAGTGACAGTTCCGCATCCATTTTATTTTAGAGTCGGCGTATCCGTGATAATGTGATACTTTTTTAAATTAATTTGAGTGATTATATAGTTTTAATTAATAAATAAATAAAACAGAAATTTTTAATTTAATTAAGTGACTTTAAGTAATTTAAGTAACAGTTTTTTTGTTAATATATTATACAGTGCTATAAAACTAGTGTTCTTTTAAAACTAATAATAAAGTTTCCGAATTGGAATATTGAATGGTAAGTATTAAAATAACTTTAAATTTTTATTTAATAAAAGAAATTTCATTGCTTTTATAAAAAGCAAGTACAAAATAAATTTAAAATATCTTATTGTAATTCTTTTGTGTTGACAGGTTTAATAATTTATTGTTTTTCGTTATTGTGTTATCAATTCATCAATGGAATTATCAATTTACTTATATTTATATAAATGCTTTGCTTTTGAAATTGTGTTTAATTTTTTCCTTTTTAAAAGTATTTATTTTCAGGTTGATATTAAATTAAAAAAAGTATAATCATACATCCTACCACTTTACCAGTACAACCAGTATCAATTCATCATCATCTTTTACATTTACTATTATGTTAAAATTTGATACTGAATTAATACTGAAAGGTCTTGAAAATAAGCGATCCTACACTATCAGTATCAATTCAGTATCATCTTTTATTTACTCTTATGTTGAATTACAAACTGAAAGAGAGTATATAAATGCACTGAGAGAGCGCTCTCACAATATACTGAATTGATACCGATGATGTTGAAAAGTTTGTATCTTTTCATACTGAATTGATACTGATAGTGTAGGATCGCTTATTTTGAATACTTCCCGGTATCAATTCAACATCAAATTTGAGCATAAGAGTAAATGTAAGAGAGGTACTGAATTGATACTGGTGGTACTGGTAAAGTGGTAGGATGTTCATTATCAATTCAGTATCAAATATTTCGACTCGGGTACCCTTTGATAAATGTGATTATACAAAAAATTTCCGTATTAAATAAAAATCAGTTAAAATAATCTCAATAATGTAACGTACATGAATTATGGATCAGGGGATGGGACGGGATTTAATTAATTTACAATAAAATTAACCCTTTAGGATAAACGTATAAAATTTTACTAATTGAGAAATAATTTATTTTTAAAAATGAAAGAATGAACTGAATAAAAATTTTGATTCAATGAAACAATAAATTTTTAGATTGAGAATTCTATTAAAAAAATTAAAAATTTTATAAATTTAAAAAAAAAATGAGTAAAATTTATTTTAATATTTTAGAGCCAAAATTTAATTACTTCGATCAATGATGATCCTTTTTTTTTGGAAATAAACGATTCTACTAGAGATTACATAGCAAAGCATGGATTTAAGCAAAATATAAACGTCGATTTTGACAAACGCAAACGACTTTATGATTCCCAAGCTCGTTACTTTTCAAAAAAATTTTTAATCCGAAAGCTCCAAAACGGTGAAATAAAATCAAGAGATTGGATCGTGTATTCAAAAAGTACAGGAAAAATTTATTGTGGACCGTGCTTAGCATTTTGTGGAGGTACTAAGCTTGGATCACGAGAAGGTTTTGATGATTGGAAAAACTCAATAAGAATAGAGCAACATGAAAATAGTGACAGCCACAAAAATTGCTTGTTATATTTAAAATTACGAGAAAGTTCTATGAATTCCGCAAAAAAAGGATTGACTGAATTATTACAGAGTGAAATTAATTATTGGAAAAATGTTCTTAAAAGAGTCGTAAGCGTGGTTAAAAAACTATCGTCTCGAGGACTTCCATTCAGAGGACATACAGAAAAATTTGAATGTGTTCAGAGTGGAAACTATATTATGTCCCTCGAACTCCTAGCCGAATATGATCCTTTTTTGGCTGAACATATATCACGGTATGGTAATCCAGGAAGTGGACATACGAGCTATTTGTCTTCCACGATTTGTAATGAATTCATTGAGCTAATGGCAAAAGAAGCAACTGAGTATATTTATAAAGAAGTAAGAGAATCAAAATATTTTTCATTAATCGTTGATTCTATTCCTGATTTATCTCACGTAGATCAGCTTACGCTAGTTTTACGTTATGTTCTGCCTGATGGTTCCCCAGTAGAAAGATATTTAAGATATTTACCCAATGTCGGTCATAAAGGATTAGACATTGCAAAAGCCGTTATTTCTTATTTGAAAGATGCAAATATTGATATTAAGAATTGTCGAGGTCAATCGTATGATAACGCAAGCAATATGTCAGGAATCTACAATGGTGTTCAAGCAAAAATTAAAAAATCTTGCTCTTATGCTGAGTACGTAGCTTGTTCGGCTCATTCTTTAAATTTGGTTGGGACTTGTGCAGCAGAAATTTGCGAAGAAAGTTGTAAATTTTTTAACATTTTTCACGAATTACATAATTTATTTTCTTTATCTACGAAAAGATGGCAAATTCTAAAACAAAAATGTGATTTATACAAAAAACATGAAGAAGATAAATACTGCATAGTCAAAAAGAATACTATAAAATTATTATCTGAAACGAGATGGTCTGCTCGTTACAATTCTTGTGAAAGTTTACTTCAATTGTGGGTTCCTCTCTATGATGCTTTAGAAATAATTAAATTTGACGAATTTCAAAAGCCATTAGTAAAATGTTAAGCAACAGGAATACAAACAAAACTAGAGCGCTTAGAAACTGCTTTTATGACAGTTTTTTGGGAATTTTTACTACACAGGATTAATGCTGTTAGTAAACACCTTCAAAGTAAAAATATAAACATTATTTTAGTTGTGGAATTATATGACAGCTTAATCAAGCTTATTAAAGAAATTAGAAATGAAGAAAGTTTCGATAACTTTGAAAAACAAGCTCTACAAATTTCTAAAATTAAAGTGTATGAAACTATTTTAAAACGCGAGAGAAAAAGAAAAAAACAAGCTAACGAATCTTCAACACTGGAATATACGTTTGATGCAAAAGAAAATTTTCGAGTGAACGTGTATTATGTTATTTTAGATAGTTTGTCTATTGAATTAAAAAAAAGATGTAAGTCTTATGAGATTTATGCTGCAAAATTTGACTGGCTAATAAATATTAAAAGTCTTAATGCCAATGAAATTGAAAAAAAAGCTGAATTTTTAATAGATTTATATCCTGAAGATTTAGAAAAGAATTTGATAAAAGAGTGTATTCACTTCAAGAATACAGCTATTGATACAAAACATAATAACAAGTCCGAAATGCAATCCAATGAAGAAAAGACGCCAAGTTATTTATTTAAATGGATGAGAAAAACAATTTGCAATCAATTTATCCAAATATTGAGATAGCACTTCGAATATGTGTGAGTACTGCCGTTACAAATTGCTCTGGAGAACGATCGTTTTCAACGTTAAAACGCATAGAAAATTATTTAAGAACCACTATGAGCCAAGATAGATTAAATGCATTATCGCTACTGCACATTGAAAATAAAATTATAGAGTCGATCGATTTTAATGATTTGATTGAAAAGTTTGCAAAAAATAAATGTAGAAGGAAAATTAAAAAAAAAATGTAAAAAAAAGTGTAATGAATAAAAGAGCTTTTCACTATTTTAAACTTTATATTTTTCGTTACTTCCTTCCTTTTTCTTAAATGTTAATTTTTCCAAACAATTTATTTTTGTGTATTCGGGAGGTGGGGGCGGCATGAAGTTATTAGCCTAGAGCGGCAAAATGATAAATCCGCCTCTATGTTCAGGACATCTTCAATGTTTAAGGAGAATGTGTCATTGAAGAGTTTACTCCTAGCAATCCGTAGAGTTAAAAAAAGATGATAATATTAGTTTCAATAATATAACCCGCAATGGAGAAACATTTGAAAAATAACAGGCACCAAAAAGGTCATAATTGGCCGTAAAGATGAACTCGGATCACTAGACACATTGATGAAAATCCCCTTCAAATCACACGTGCAACTTAAAAACGGTAAAGTGATTAAAATTCACTCGATACAGCTGTGTGAATATAAAGATCATGAGGATTGAAAAACTATTTTACCAATTTTAATGGAAATTTTTAGTTTTTGCATATAAAATATATCCACCCAAGGTTGCTTTTTTGTTATTTACCATTTGGAGGGTTAAAAAATCACAAAATGACGAATGTTTTTGTTAAAAAACGCTGTTTTAACTTTAAATGGAAAAACTTATATTTTAACTAAATAAATTTGTTTTCCTGATTTCAAATAATTCTTTAGATATGGTGATTTTCCTCCGTTTTTTTTTTTTTTGGAAAACGACTTGGAACATGTTATCCCACTTGTACTGGTTTTGTACAATAATTTTACAGAACGTTGTTAACAAAGTTATTCGAATATTTTCAATATTTCAATATATCTTTGAAAAAAAAATTCGTAAAAAAGGGTTTCTTTAACCGTTATCCTTCAACAAAACGCCCACCCTCTCTCTCTCTTTCTTAATCATTTTGAAAATTTTTTATTTATTTAAGGATTAAGCGCTAGACTGCTTAACATTTTATCGATATAGAAAAAAAAAAATGTATTTAATTCGCTCTTCTATACTTTACCAAATATCGAACAATACAAGAGCAAAACATGGACTCCTGTACAGAATTTCAACGGGGGATAAAAAGTAATAATTTTACGTTAGCAAGTAGCAATGAGTAAAAACCCCTTGAACATTATTTCTTGTATTTGATGGTATTGATAAACCAGAAAAGGACAACAGAAGTTAATTGTGAGGCCGTGCTACACTATTTTATGGCCATGTTATGCATCACGTTAGGTAAATATTAAAAGTCACTGCTTCCCAGAGATTGAAATTATATTAAAAAATTATTTCCCAACAGGTGGTAATGGATTTCAGTAATTGATCTGCAACTGTAAAATATAACTCAAAATAACTCAAAATATAACTTGCATCTTAATAATATTGGGGTTAAAAACATAGTTTCAATAATTATTGCTTATTATTTCAACAATTTTATGTTGCAAAAATTCAATTCAAATATTTATAAGAAAACTAAAAATAAAGCAAGAAACTTCATGAATTCATGCCCCGTTCGAGATGTCAATAATCGACGTTAACATTGTCCACGTGAACTCCTTAAATTTTCAAGTAGATTGAAAATGCCTATAGTTTTATTTATTCTGACAATGCCCATCTGTCTATATAGGGCTTAAGATGACAAAAACAAAATGGGCAAATAATATAAATTTAATAGAAAATTTTTTGAAAGTTTTAAGTTAAAATAATTCAAAATTGGCATCAGGTATAAAAACCACTAAACACATTATCTAAGCATGACTACCTTATTGAGATTATCAAAAAAACAATATTCAGTAGCACATATGGCAAATACCATTTATCAAACAGCTTGCTCCCTGTTGCAGTTCTCAATAAAAGGGTGATTTACAATTACTTGCATAAATATATATATATACATATATATATATAACAAGCATAATTCTTCCTGTTTTCAGAATGACATAGTATGTTAACCACATTGTCATCCTGTTTGTGATTTTGAGGGATTAGTACAATGCCAAAATAATAAATGGTTTTTAGCAAAAGTAATTTAGACGTAAAGCACAACATTTTGTGTAATTTAACCTAATATAAAAAGTTGTATGTCATAATATTAACTGAAATAACGAGAACAGCTTGAAAATCATATATAGTGACGGAATGTTACCAAAAACTTTTAGCTTTTATATATACAAGTTTTAAGTATACATTCCAACTTTTAGAATTTCTTGCACGATTTTGTTATTTCTTGAAACACCATCATACTCGGGATAGCTATTAAATACCGTTTGGACTACGATATCTAAACATGTTAAGGGTGACAATATTTACTATAGTTTCTCAGATAAATGTGACAATATTAAGAAAAGTGAAAAGTTCTTGAAGGATATATACTACTTATTAATTTATTAGGCATAAATTTATTTCATCTAAATTAATATGTTGTATGAATTATGAATTCCTTTATAAGATATGTTTGCTATGTAATGAGTTGACGTTAATAACTTTCGTAACGCATTCATTTATATTTTAATAAATCTTGGAAAATAATACAAACAAACAAAATTATTACAATTTTTTTGCCACTTAATTATCGTAAATTTTTATATTAAAAAATTGATGATAAGTTTGTTAGAATAGTTTTCTACCACTACTAGTTTATACCAGAGACCCAAAACTTTTTTTTTTTAGGACTCTTTCAAAATTTATGAATTTTTAATATTTAGAATTTTTTTATTAAGAGTAATTTTAAAACCAAATCAATTATAAATTCGGTTTCTTTAAGGCAGGGATGGGCAAACTACGGCCCGCGGGCCAACTCCGGCTCGCCGGAAGGTTTTATGTGGCCCGTGGATAGATTTTTAATTTGCCGGTTTGACGGAAATTAAAAGAAATACTTTGTTTAAATATTCTTTTTTTTCCTTTTTTTCAAAGGACTGATGATATTTTTCTTTCTTTATTTTTGTACTACAAAACATAAATCCACTGAAATAGCAAGCACAGACAGCTTCCAAGCTTGAAAAAATTGCATTTTGAGTTCGAAGGCAGATTTCAAGATTTCAGTGCCATTCAAACAAAATTAGATATTTTTACCATGCCTTTCAACGTAAATTGTGAAGTAGCGAGGTCAGATTTGGAGCTTTAATTAATTGAGTTCCCCTCTAACAATCATTTCAAGCAGCTGTTTCTAAATATGCCAAAGTTAGAGTTTTACAAATCATTATCGAAAGTAAGTTTCCCAAATTTAATATCTCATGCCCAGAAAATCAGTGCTATGTTTGCTTCATCTTATATATATGTGAACAAGTGTTTTCAACTATGAACCTTAGAAAGAATAATTTCAGAAGTACTGACAGATGAGCATTTAGCCTCGTTCCTTAAAATCAGTACATCTCACTTCGAACCTCAATATAAGGAACTTTTAAAAGTGAAATCGCAATTTCATTCATCTCATTAACATATTTAAATTGTAATAATTGTATATTGTTTTTAAAATTTTAGAAAAGTTTGGCCCACCAACCCTTTAATTTTGGATTTTTGGCCGGCGACCGCAAAATTTTGCCCATCCCTGCTTTAAGGATACATACGTTCTAGAAAAATTCATAAATTGGATCTAGAAAAAACACAATCCGAAAAAGAAATATAATTCTATGTGTTTTTATGTATTTTTTAATATGTATTACGCATGCAGAAAAAAGAGGAGGGGGGGGGGGGGGAGAGAGAGAGAGAGGAAGGTATATTATTGGTTCCATTCTCAAAGTCATCTTTTATACCCTTCCCATGATGATTTTGGCTCAACATGAATATCAGGAGTCAGACTCGTGAACAGATAGTTGGGCTAAACGTACTACCGCTTAGGCCCGAGTTAGCTATATGGTACAAGAAGAGGTTAAAAAAAAGTGAGTTTACGGTGATCAGTATTTTTCAGCTTAGAAATTTCTGAAATCAAAAAACTAAATTTATTTACTTAAAACGTGTGTTTTTTGATAAATTTTGTCATTTTTGTGTTCGTTTGAAGTCAAAACAACATATTTTAACGAAAAGATCTATCTTTTTAACATTTTATAACAACTAAATGATATAAAAAAATAAAAACAACGTTGAGTGGAGTAAATGTAAAATTTTAGATAAAGTTTTACAGCAGTTTTTGAATACCGATGATCACGGACTTTTAAACGTCGATTTGAGAAGAACGCATTTATAGTTTTAAGATCTGAAAAAGGTGCAAGAGGTGGGAAGATTTAAATGTTAATAACTACAAGAGTTTTGATCCGATTGCGTTGGAGTTCCTTTTATAGATATTTGAAGCTGAAGTTTATCAGCACTGCCACGATCGCAAAGACGACAATTTTATTAAGAAATAATAGCTAATTTTTCTAAGAGTTTCTAAGAAATCGGTTATTTTTCATACAAAACTCACAGAATCACTGTGAGTTGTCCTGTGTAGACCCACTCTAATAGCTACTGTTATTACCACTAAAAAAAAGGTTAAGTACCTTGGAAATATTTTTTCATTGTCGTAGTTCCTGATTTTTATTTGTATAAAATATTAAATAGGGAACGAGTTAAGGAAAATAGTAAAAAAAAAAAAAGGTTTTAAATGCACTGTAAAATTTTAAAATTTTTTTATAACTTATGTTCACACTAATACTTTGAAAGAAAAGTTAAAAGTAAAATGTTTTCTATAATGAAAATTATGTAAGAAGCTTAAAAGTAATAAAAGGACAAAAGTTTGTTGTAAAGTATAAATGGAATAATATCTCTAATGTCATCAATTTTAGTACACAATTTGGGTAAAAGTTTGAATTTTTCTCTTTCTTCACCAAGGCAGAAAATTTCAGCTAAAAGTGGACTTACGAAAAAATTTCGCTATCAATTGTTCGGCTTGTGTTATCGCTGTTATAATACATATTTGTGATAACTGGCAATTTATTATATTTTATTATTGTCTGACTACTAGTAAAAATTTGTCCTTTTTATATTTTATATCCACGCTACCAAAAATAAAAAAAAATTTTTTTTGGAGCTACAACATTAAACCACAAAATCGAGATAACGAAACACATATGGAATGAAAAGCACAAAGTAAGTAGGAAGTGAATTGGATACTTTATCAAAAATATTATAATAGGAAAACTGAGTTTTATATAGAATTTTCTTTTCTTGCAAAAATTGAACAAATTTTTAATTAAACCTCTTCTAAGTAATTTTTTTCCGTCTAAGATTATAATAAAAAATTTAGCTTACCTGAAGACTGAATCGATGAATTGGACACTTCATTATTTCCAGACTTCTTATTAAGTTGAATATTTTCCTGTTGTTCAAAACTATACTTATTCGATACCTGACAATTGTCTTCATTAGATTGATTTTTAATTGATTTTTTTGTTATAAAAAAATTCTTTTTTGTATTCCTATTTGAAATTTCAGTATCATCAAGAAATCGTTTATTTGGTTTAATAACACGACATGAATGAGCACTTCTTTTAGGCAAAATAAATCTTTTATCACCAACAGTAACATTTTCATTTTGTTCCAAATTATTTGAATCTAATTCACATTTTCCATTAGGCTCAGGTAATACTACTTCCATTTGTATACTTGGTGTAGATGGAACCAATTGATCAACACCTCGATTTGTGTTATTTTTAATAATTTCTGTTAATCGTGATGGCCTTACAATGCAATCACTTTTCTTTAATCTCACTGATCTACTTAGGCATTCTCTTTTAATAATTGGTACCAAAGGTATATTGCCAGGATTATAAACTTTTTTAATAATGCTAGCATCATCACTAGTTTCTAGTACACTCTTAAATGTTACAGTTTTCTTTTTATTCGGCAAATTATCGTGTTCTTTATTTGTATTTATAGCACATGATGTAGTAAATTTACTAAAATTTACTTTATCCTTAAATCTAGTTTCAGTTTCTCCTGTTCTTTCCGGCGATTCCAATGTTGAAAACTGTAATGAAGAAGAAAAAGTAGAAAAATTAGCAGTGTAAGTAGTATTTTTTTGGATAAAACAAAAAATTATTATTTTTTTAAGTTCAAGTGGAAACTTATGGGACATTATTTGTCCCATTATAAAATTTGTCTACAGATGTTTTGGAGATTTTAATTAGGGGTTATTAAATAAAATTTTTATGAAAGTTGAAGTGAGTTTATATTTATTTCCATACTCAGAGGAGGATTTAGTCATAAAACCCAATTAAAGTAAAGCATAGAATTTTGCAAAATGAAACTCAAAACGGTTTTATGGAAAAACCCAAAAGAAATACCTTATGTTTGTAATTATTTGAAGCTATATAGTTAGATATTCACTATTTTATCTTAATTTTAAATTTACACCAAACTTATCTAATTAAACTACTAATTATAATACAAAATATGCAAAATAATTTCAAATTTTATAAAACTTTAACATATAAATATGCAAAAGCGATATAAAAGTCTAGAAATGTTGTTTGTCGGCGTTATAAACAAACAATGAAAACAAACATAAAGAATTCGACAGTTTTATCATTTCGAACTACTACAACAGTTGACATTTTAGCGCATGCTCCTTAACTAGTCTTTGAATATAATTAGGGTATTTTTCTAAATATTCAGATAACCCTCAATATTTTTCTTTTTTTTCTTTTTGTTCGCACCATAAGTTTATATCCGCTTCAATATTTTAGCTTTAAATTTTAATTTTATACCAAAAATGAAATCTAATTTATTACAATCTTTGAGATAAATAGAAAATTTATATTTCAACCACAAATTTTTATGATAAAATGTCTTAAGGGTATGTAAAAAATAACAAAAATTGCAAGAAACTTCTAACGTTTTTTTATTTGGTGGGAAGGGGGGAGGGTAGCATTAAATTATTTTCGTTCAATTTATTTTACAATTTAGGATATGATTTTTTCAGTAGACATAACCCGGTGGCGTCAAAATGTAAAAAATAAACAAATAAAAAAAAAAACCAAGGGTTAAGCGTATGAGTTTTTTACTTTTGCTACAAAAATCAATCATCAGGAAATTTTAATAGTGTCATCCTCACACTATTATCAGATTAGATTGGAAAAACTGTTACATAAATTTTCCGTTTTCAATCAGTAAATTCGTTTTTTGACAACAATACATGAATTTATGACTGATATATTTGGTTCCATGTTGATATTTTTTTATGTCTAAAAGTGAATATCTGAGTAAGTGAATTCTTATATTTTTGAAAGCTTAGCTTAGAACACAATAGAAAGTTATTACTTTTATAATAAAAATAAGGATGAAAAAAATAACCTAAAAGAATATAACTCTTTGCACTCGAGCGACGCTGATACGGCGTTACGATTTTTTTGAGTTCAATCTGCTATTTACGATGTGTGATAAGATATTTTTCTCGGAAATACTTTCATGGATTACATTTTTAGCCAAACTTTTGCTCTGTTTAGTTAGTCTCAGCATAGCATTCGCTTGAAGCATTCTTGGCAGTGAATAACTGAAAAGTTTTTGAGCACTAAAAATATGGGTTGAGATCAGATCAACTTAAGTTCAGACGAATTCAATTTTGCCGCTTTGGCTGAAGAAATTGCATGGATTTTTGTGGGATTACGATACGAAACGAAACGAACTAATCCAGTGGATAAAATAATGAGGAAATAAGATGAATAAAATGACGAAAAATTAGAATTATAGAGAGCGAAAGTGAAGTCATCAATTCTTTATAAACAAGAAAAGTATATAAAAAAAAGGGAAAATCCACTCAGCCATTTATCGCTAAAATAAAAATAAGAGAAATATAATATTTCCACTACAGTTTTACTTTTACTTAAGGTAGGATTTTAAAATATTTTTCACTTATATTCATCCTTTATCATTACGAAAATCTGTAGAATAAATGAACAGACAATAAATATTTAAAAGTTGGGAGTTTGATTTTATTTCTTGAACAATTTTGTTGATTACGTGTCAAACTTTCATGATATCAAAAATCGTATATTTCGAAAATTGAACAAAAAGTTTTTATTTTCCAATAGCATTTACCCTTCAACTTCTCAGAGTTGAAAACGCCAACCCCTCTCAATAAGCCCAAAGGCATTTTTTTTTTTTTACTCCTCCGCTGCTCTCTACTAATTTTTCCATATGTGGCTTTTTTTATATTATTCCATTTAGTCTGAGCTCACAGCCAAGGATTTAGAATGTTCTTAGGGTTCAAGGTGTTCAATTCACTACTTCTCTGTACAGCATTTTATTTCAACAATTTGTTGTTGTCTTAATTACGGTGTCATCGGTAAACAACAAGAATTATTTGTATAGTTTTTTGTTTGTGAAATTTAACAAAAAAAACATTTTTCTTTTTATTATTAAAAATTTCTTTATAATTAGTTTTGTATTGTTATTAAAATTGCATGTTTAAAAAGAGGTGACATGTGTATTTTCACACGTTTTAATAACTTTCCTACACAAAAAAAAAAATGGAAAAAGGAAAAAAAAACCTAAAGGACCAAAAAACACTAACATTTTTTACTAGCAAAAATATTAATGAAGCGAAATAATGGTAAGGATTCGCATTTAAGGACTATATTTTTAGAAAGTACTCTAAAAGACTATATAAAGTGAATGTAAAGCAATAAATTTTACAGGCAATTTAAACATCATAAAATGCTATGATCCTTTTTATTTTTTTAGTTATTTAGTATTTAGTAAAATAAAACTAAGAAATATTATTCAGTTATGTTAACCTTAATTTAAACCTTTTTTCTTTTTATATGAATAGGGAAAAATTTCTCCCTATAACAAGTAAATCTCTTTTATCTATAAAATTTGGACTTAAATTTATTTTCAAATTAAGGTCAAATGAACTTTTATTACTTTAATATAATGTTAGTTGTTTATGTGTTTTTCAAAATATTCTTAAAATGAAATTTTTAAACCTTAAGTTTAATATTTGTAAAATAAACCAGAAACGGTTTAATTCAATCCATAAAAACTTGTTAAAAATCTTAAGCTGTGATCAATAAAGAAGCGACTTTTTATTGTACAATTTATAAATGCCAAATTATAAATGTCAGCAAAAAGTGTAGTCAAGTCCATACAAACGGGCAAAGTCACATCCCGCTTGAAATCGTAAAAATGTATAAAGTCACTTAAATTCGCTTACACGATGTCACGTAAACACCAATGAGACCACGCATCAAAAATTATTAGTATAGTACCCAATTAATAGAAATTTTAATGCGTTTTAATAAAAATATATTGTCTGCCACATTATATAACAACGTCATCTTCATTTTTGCTTTAGTTTAAATTAAAAAATGACATAAGTCAACAAAAAATTGATATGAACTCATTGAATTAAATTCTTACATATTTCTTCTGTTTTTAAAAACATTTTATAGTTTAGAATTAGTGTGGTGACTGGGGTATATAGTCTAAATGTGAATTTAAGTTGATCCTTCACATTAAGTGTTAGTAAATCCGTAGCATTATGGTTCAAAGTTATATTTTAAGTAATTTTTGCGCCATTATAAAGATATTTCATATAAATTGAAAAAAAAAATTAACATTATTTCCTTAAGGTTTTAGATATCGAAAACAATTTTTCTTCGGATTCCATTTCAATGGCCAAAATACTAATCTATTCTGAAAGTTTCAAATTTTGCATGGGAAATTATTTTTCTTCTTGGTTTTTTTGCAATACGGAAGGGAAATATTGAATAGCTTTTCAAAATAACTTTCGAAAATAGTTTGAAAGTGATTTTTTGTGAAAAATGGGTTAAATCTGCTGTCATAATCGTTAAATGTTAGATTTTCATACTTTGTGAAGCTAATATTTATCAAAAACAAATAAACAGACAAAAGCGATTATTTTTAAAATCGACGGATTAACTGCTTTAAAAATTTATAGAGCAACAAGCGAAACTTCGTTGTTCTTTCGTTGCTAAAGCAACTACTGCAGCAGCAGAAGTGGTAGAAATCAATATAAAGGGAATCCGAAGTTGAATTAACAACTTTAAACGTTCGGAAAGGGAAAAACATAGGGCCTAGTTGTGACAGCCCATCACTATGAGGACGTTGGCCCTCACAAAAGCAATTTTGATAGTGAAATTCAAGACGAGAGAGCATAAAAGGTTATATTATAAATTACTTAAACGCACTTTATAACCAACAATAACAAATTTTTGGCAGCTGAAGATTTTACTATTCAGGAAATATTAGAGCCCAATATAAATACTACTTTTTATATATAGAACTAAGGTTGAATTCTTGACTAGTATTTTGGCCACTGTAAACGCACTATTAATTGCTGTCATGCATACTTTGCACTATATTTCACTGTCATTTTGAATGAAATCCCATTCAGCCACGCTATAAAATATATAACATCCTTTAAGGGCGAATAATATGAAAAGCATGGGCAAATTTTTTAATTCCGAATTATGTGGTTGAATTCTTTTTTGTTTCAATTCTTAATCTCTAGTAAAAATTTCTTATAAAGTTAAAATCGAATCAATTTTTGTAGAGAAAATTTAATTATATCCAGGGATTTAGTTAAGAATTATTTAAAATAAAATTATTTTTGTATTCAATTCCACTTGCATACATCGTAATAAAAATTTTCAAATGATTCAAGAAATTTGAGGAAAGTTGGCTTCATGCAAAATGTTACTACTGTCAATGTAAGTACGGCTAAATATCAAAATTTATTGATGTTTTTAGCCCTTTTAAGTTTAGGCTTATCTTAGGATACATTCTGACACATTTGACAGAGTTTAACTTATGATGTACACCTATACCAATTGATTTTTCATTAAAAAAAATAAAATTCGTTTCTTGCACAGTCATAAATAACCAAAATGGAATTTTATAGGAGTTTAAAAATTTACACAAGTGAATGTAGGGAGGCCATAATCGTAATTACGTTTTGTTCCGTTGGTATGTATTATTGGCAAGTAATTTTTTTAAATGATTGTCACCATCAATTTTCAACGTTACAAGGGCATACCTACCGATTTCATTCCCTAAATTTACAGATTTCGATCTAAGCGATAAGTTTATGCCCACAATACAAACAATTTTAGATTTATTGGGTTTTAAATTTTCTAAATTACATAATTTTTAGATTTGGCGAATGAAATTAGCCGCCGGGATTATGTAATTTTGCTTTCCCTGGACTTTATTATAAGACAATGCAAAAAATCATGATTATGCAAACAATTCGCGATTTTTTTAGAAGCTGAAACCAATTTGGCCAAAACACCAGCCAAAAGGGAGGAAAAAACATCTGATAAGGATAAAAATGTGTAGTTGGTAACTTAACAGAAATTAGAATAATTATATTTTCTGTATTTACTAACAAAGTCTAAACAGTAAAATAAAAAATAAAAATTTGTGGTACATTTAATTTGCTTCCGAAGCTTGAAAATGTTTAATTTATTTTGATAAATGTTTGACCGTTCTTACGACTAAGATTTATATTTGAAATTTATACCGAATTTAAAATTTGTTGTCTTACTGCATAGGCTTTTTTGGGTCTTACAGAATTAAATTTAACAAATCAATAAAAAAAATAATAATTATTAATAGGGACAGAGCTTATATTTATTGTACATGATTCAAAAAATTTATCAATCAATTAGTGTCCGACATTAAATTTTTCTCTTTTTAGTTTTGTTTGGGGTTTCTTCTAGAAGCTAAAGTTCGACAAAAACATCAAAAAGAAATTTTACAATTTCATAATCTTTCAATATTACAAGACCCTTCCTTTAGGTGTTAAGTTGATACATCCTTAAATATCATTTTAATAAGTTTTTAAAATATTTCCATATATAAATCTTTCTTGGAATCCTTCCGGTTGGCAGATTGTGTTAACTGTTAAAAGACTAAAAAGAAATTTCGACCCTTCATTAGCAATGAATTTCAGTTAGGAATTGTTTAAGTGAAGCATCTTTGTACGGATATTCACTTCAAAAATTAGGCGGCTAGGTGTTATGGTTGTGAATTAATTTATTTATTCGAGGGGAATGATAATTAAGAGGATTAGAACTTCAAAGTTTTTCAAAAAATATTTTTTCCAGAAGTTGCCGCCGAATGTAATTAAACTTTTTTGATCTGCTTATTAGGGAAAAATTCAAAAGAAAAAGTAATTGAAAATATTTTTTTTAATATAAACAAAAATTCTTCCTTCATTAAGGAAGAAACGTAACATAATTAAATAAAATCATATTTTTGGCTATAATTTATTCCGATTAAATAAATATGGAATTTATGTCCTATTTTGGTGCCTCTCAAAAAAGCGGAAGAAATTATTAGTGCTGCGCATTAAATACTGGCGAATGAGTTTTAATAATAACTTTTATAACATTTAGTCCTTTTGATTTATTTTTAATTTCTTAATTGACATTATAAAGCCTGGGTTTTTATTCCCTTTTTTGAATAATAATAAGCGATTACACCTTTAGATAAGGTAAAGCTGGATTTGTAGATTTGCTAATCTTATTATTACAGAATTTTTACTAGGGACGTGGAAAAAAATAGGTAAATTCATACTTGTTGCATATGCGGTTTATCGTGTTTATGATCTAATGCTGTATACAAGATTTCGTGTTACAGCTTTCTCTGTAAGTAGTGAAGGGAATTTTGAAAATAACCTATAATAATTCTCCCAAATAGAATTTTGCTACAATTTTCATTTTCTTTTCAAACACACTATTTGCAAGATTTAAATATTTTTCATGGTAAAACAAAATTCTTTTGAAGGCATTTAATAGTGTTTTTTTATTGCTGCAATTCGATCATTAGGTATCATGACTAAAAATCATAGTCTTGAAAAAACTTGATAAATTAATGTCAAATATTTTATTCCAAAAAATTAAAAAATTTAAGGAATAAGATTGATAGTTTTAATAGATGTCTTTAGTAAAAGACATTGTGAAGAAAAAGAAAACTTTCATAGATAAGTATAAATCGACAAATTTTATTTTTGAAAATTTCAATTAACACTGTAAATATCTAAATAAATATAAGCCTATAGAGATATTATGCATAAAAAATAGGAAATGATGATATAATATATATTATATACATCATAGAAGTAAAAAATAGAATGATAGAAATGAAAAATATAATAAAGTTTCAATAATTTGGAAGAACATTTTGAGGCAGGCAGTTTCTGTCCGTTGGAACATTGAGTATTTCGATAGCTACAATGATAGAAATTATTTGGAAAAATTTTACAATATCCTCTAGTACTTTAAAATCGAGTCTAGGTAAATTTGTTCTTCCTAACAAAGGCTAAGAGTGAGTTTACACAGGCCAACTCACAGCGAAACCGGTTATTTTCATACAAAAGTCATAGAATCGCTGTGAGTTGGCCTGTGTAAACCCATTCTAAGATGTCCATTATTTACAGAATACCATTCCTTTATAACAACTAGAAAGTTTTTTCAGATGGACAACAAAATAATTTTTTAGACCAAGACCAATTTTTATAAAGATTCATCATTCTTGTGTAAGTTGATTCAATTTTTATAATATCTCTCTTTTCATTTATAAATATTTGTTCAAGTTTTTTGAAAGACTTCATAATAAAAATTATTATTTTCTTCTTGATTTCATTTTCTTACCTACAAATTAAAAGATTTTATTGATGTTTTTATGCTTAGAATTTTAATTAAAAAATAAAAAGCCTAAATTTAAAAGGTTTGCAAATAAAAAGAAGAATACTTAGTCTAAAATTACTTTATGTACATAATAAATAAAATAAATAATGGTTTATTATTCAAAAAGAAAGAACATAATTGCATAAAATTATTTAAAACAACATTTCTTCAATTTATTTAATTAATTATTGCTATTAATCTTTCAATAAATAAATATTTGGTAGGTTGTATAATTCTGAAAAATCAATGGAAAGCGAAACAAGGAATGTCAAAAAGCAAATTCATCAGAGAGCAATTAAATTTTTTACATGAAAAAGAATTTTATTCCAAAAATACTGGATTCGTATAGTTTTCTTTTTTTTGTAGTCTGTCATACCAAAGTTAAAAAATTAACAAAGCTCTTGATTTTTTTTTGTTTTTTTTTTTATAATAGTTACGCCGTAAATACGATATATATTCTTTCGTTACAAAGAAAAAGTCCTCTTGCTAAAGCCTAAAATGCAATTGCATAAAGGATTTAAGTAAAATCAAAAATACTACTATCTATTTTAAAATATAATTAGTAATTTGAATAAAATATAAAATTTACTTGAATATCGCCATAATGCCGAAATATTTTTGTTTCATTCCTGTTATTCCACAACGATATTTGTGCGCTGGGTAAATACTCAGCTTCATCACAATTTGCATTACTAATATCACATTCACCTGTCTGTAAAACACTAACACGTTTTCTATTTATTAATTTTGATGGTTTTCCTGGAAATTTTGATTTTCCCATTATAATTTTCACCGCAAAATTGATATTAAAATATCAAGCCCGCTATAACTACATCATTCACGCAAAAAATTTTATGGAACACGCATTTGTTCCAAAATTTATGCAATATAAAATGCACTGTGACTTTGTTGTATATATAATGCGGATTATATAGGTTTCCTTGAAAAAAGCAACTTTTTTTATCCCACTCCTTTGAAATTATGTTTACACGCGTGTGTGCACTCTATATGCATTTTTAAAATACGACTATGTATAGAAACATTCTTTCATGATACAATTGGAAAACGAACAACTATCCTATGAAGATAGTTGCATTTGAGCAAGTTTACTTAAAGGCGTATACAAACGACAGCTGGTAGTATTTTAGCTAGAGATGTAATAATGAGTACAGTGGTATAATACATTTTAATACATTGGTATAATATATAATCAAATAAGAAAAAACAAAAATGCAATCAAAAGTGAAACTTTCGTACTGAATTTAGACTAGTATAAGTTACTGTAAATTTAAAAATGCCAATGTAACCGAAAGTATTTCTGGACAATTGATAACAAGATGATCGAATTTATAACTATTTTACAGTTTTTTTTGTGATAAAATAATCAAATTTATTAAAAGGTATATTTTTAAATAAAAACAATTATTAAAAAGCCAAAGCCAGATCAAGTATTTGGATAAGAGTTTATTATATCAGTGTTTTGGCAGCGCTTTTATAGGAGCTTTGAAGAGCGGTTATACTACTCAATAGTTTGTATAAGTTTGACATTTTGATTGAAACTATACTAACTAGTTTTACTATATTAAATTGACTTACCGTAAATAATTATTCATTATAAATACATTAAAATTAGTTCAAGGGTGCAAATTATACTTTTCTAAAAGATTTGTAATGTCAGTCCGACGACCAATTGCAGTCAATATACTAAGTGTTAACTTGCTTCAAAACTCCTATAAAAGCGCTCTCCAAAAGCTAATCTAGGCACAGCCATAGATAGTTTTGAGGTGGGCCAAGAATGGTATCTTCTTGGCTGCAATTATACCTTCTAACTAATTTTATTGTATTGAAAGAACAAAATATATTTTCTTAAAGGATTAACGTTAGTTTTGGCTAAATAAGTCAGAGGAAAATTATGTTCTAGATCCTCAGTTAACTTAAGTACTCGCATTCGGCAATATGTTCGTAAATTTAGGAAAGGGATACTTTTACGGGTTAAATTTATTTAGTACAACTTTAATTGAATCTTATAATTTTATTATAAAAAGATATAGAATAGCATATTTCAAATTTATATATGTATATATATATATATATATATAAACAATTAAATGTTTTTTTTTTTCAATTTTCCTTGATATTATGAAACATATGTACAATGTATGTAAGAAAAATACACACAAATGTTTTAAAGAATAAAAATAACAACTAAACAGATTTCGCATAATGAAGAAAAATCATAAAAATTTAAAATGCGAATATATTACATAAAAATAGAAGAATTAACAAGAAATATTTAAAATTATAATTTTTTGTTGCCTTCAAATTTCCAATTTAGTCAAATACATATAAAAATATTTATATTAAATGTTTGCATTAAATGTTTTTTTTTACTTATAATCTAAAACAATAAACGCTTTAACAGTATAGGAAAACTTAAATGTTAAATAATTTTAACTTGAATCTGTAATTAAAAAACTAGTTTCTTGTAGTGATAACCAAACCGAAAATGATGGCAAATTTAATGTTTTATTTGATAAACATTTAATTTGGTCTCACGCAATCTGATATGCAGCTGGCTGAAAGCTTTCCCAATATTTAATTAGCTAGCAGAAAAATTTTCATTAAAATATAATAAAGAATTATTATTTTTTTTTTTTAAGAATACTTGTTGCTGATGTGCCATTTCATCTTCAAAATATTTAATCAAGGTACGTCTAAGATCTCGAATTCTATGTATTTCGAATCTTTCCATTTCACGTTTGATTTCTTTTGATATATCATCAAATTCTTTTTGACATCTTTGAACTTTTGTTTCCCACTAATATGTAAAAATAGAAATATATTAAAATAGATTACAAAAATAGTTATAATTACCTCTTCAACTTCTTTTTGAGCTGTATCATATTTATCACTACGTCCAGATAGCTCAATTTTAGCTTTGTTTTCTCTACGTTTAGTTAATTGCAGTTGTGCATGTTGCCAGTTTTGAAATACCTATTATTCAAATTTATATAATAAATACTAATTGATTAAAAAAATTACTTTGACACGTTCATGGAAAACATTTTTCACTGCATTAAACATTCCTATATAGTCCTTAATTGTTTCACAGAATATGTATAAATCTGAGTTAGCTTGTTCTGAGCGCAAAATCTCCACTTTTTCCTTTTGAGTTTTATTCAATTTAATTATTGTATATATTATGAAGTAATTTAAATAGTAACCTACCTCTACATCTGCAAGTTGGGAGAGAGCACGCGAAAGACCTATGTGTTCTTCACATGTACTAAGCATGGCAGCTGATTTTGCTACACCTGCCGTTAAAAATGACAACTCTTTTCGATTATTAACTAAGTTTTTGATTGCCGTTTGTAGCCTTTGCCAATGATTATCCATTATATCTACTTCATTTATTTTATCTTCAAACCACTATAATATAAGTAAGTAATTTTTAATTAATCAAATAATTTAAATACTAACCGGATCATTTTCATCCATTTTGTATGTAATTTTGTTAACAGTTTCTCCTACTTTATTAAAAAGTCGCATTACACCTGCTCCACTCAGTGCAGCCGTATTTACCGCACGCGGTAATTCCTGAAATTAAAATATTCAATTCATTGTTTTTGAAGATTTTTGTTTTTAAATTATTAAAAAAATAGTTAAAATGATAAAAAAAAATTCCTTAACAAAATCTATATAAAAAATAAAAATCGTACTTGATCGCTTTCTAAAAAATTAATAAAGTCTTTATCCAAGCACAAAATTGGATGTTGTGCTGTTCTATTTAAAAATCTTTCCAGTGCTGCTCTGCGACATTCCACCCATTCCATACTAACTGCGGTTTTTGTTTCTGGTTGTGTTTGACCCATTTTAACTTTTGTACTACCTACAAATTTTCAGATTTTTAAAGATTCATCATGTTTTTATAAGAAAAATAATTACAAATAAAACTTTTTTTTTAAAAAAAATATTTAACAGTCAAAATAATGCAGGACAATAAATAAAAACGCTGTGGTTAGCTCATATCTTTACTTACCCAATAAGTTTTTTTCGGGAGCTGGTGGAATTATTCTACCTGTTCGCAAATATTTTAGAGACAACAAATCATGAAGTCCTAAAAAATCACTAAACCTTCGACTAGTCATAAATTCCTTTTTTTTAAATTTTGGAATTGTTGTTTTTGTTGTAACACTATAATAACAATTAATTTTGAAATACTTGATAACTGTAAAATGATTTTTACTTGTAAGTGATATATGAACCAATGCCATCACCAACTTTTTGAGGATTAGAAACCATTATTTCAATTGTATATTCCTCATGATCTTTTGTATTTACATCTTCCAAAATGGATGAGAGCTGCTCCTAAAAACATTAAATCAAATTTAATTAGCTTGGCTCTTAATCAATTATAAACGCAATTGTGTTTGCACTTTTAAAAAATATACCTGTGTCGGCGTTTCAAAAATGTCACCGCCCTGTGAAAATGTACTAATGTCAACATTTTCAAGAACTGGTGTTTCTATATTTTCAGAATTTGTTTCCATTGTAAATTTACCAGAATTTTAAAAGATTTTTCAAAAAATATTTTTTTGAATACAACAATAGAAAATTTTTTGAGTTAAATTAAATAAATTTTTATCTACAGGAAATTGAATATATTCCTAGCAATTTTATGACAAATTGCTTCTTCTTCTTTTTAACGAAAACCCCTTCTATAGTTAAAGTGCAATAGAGTTTAATTTCAAGGGTGGTGACACACGAGTTGTCATGACATGCATTGCTCTCCATGTTACGGGCAAGACGTATTAAGAGCAGGGAGTTTGTAACCGTTTTCGAAATTAAAAGAGAATTCCATATTAAAGTGAATTCTCGGGCAGCTTTACATACAACATACAAATGTTGTTTTGACATTTTACATCTGTCATTGTTCAAATAATTTTAAAATTGAGGATTTAAGGTAATTTACATAAAATAAGTTATAATTGTATTAATTTTTGTTTTAATTTTATAGAAAATAAAAAAGAGATCCCTTTAAAAAGTGCAGTGCCATAAAACAATGAAAAAAATTCACGCACACATTAATGACTCTATATATATACTTCCTCAAATTTGACTTATGCATCCTCGTGTGTCACCACCTATAGGGGTAAATTTGACGCCGCCTCAAGAATATGACTCATGAATAATGAAATGAAATATTATAAATTAACTTACTTTAAAGAAGACTCAATAAACTCAATAAAATTGTTATTCCGCTAAATATTAATATTTCCCAACACGCTATAAAAGGGTAAGTATATGTTCAAGTAATAAACTTACTTTAAATAAGACTCAATAAACTCAACAAAATAGTTATAATGGCACGTTTTCCATTAGTAGGGGCACTTTAATATGTACTTTTTCCGATTAAGCCCAACACCCAGATATCGGAAAAAATAGTAAAAAAATTTAAAAAGTTGTCTTAATATGATTTTTCGATCTTTAAAGTTTACACTAAAACCTCTTTAAAATCGCCATATTGGAACTGCCACAATATAAAAATCTTCTTCTTTCCATCAAAGTTGTCATCACTAATTCATTTGTCAATGAAGGCTAGTAGTTTAGACCTAAATTAAAGGCTACGTTAATTAATTAATTAAATTTTTTCTTGGTTGGTCTAAATAATGTTATTATACTATTTATTTATAAATATATGTATTATTTAATTAGAAAAACTATTATCTATTCGTCAGTGGACTAAACTTGAATATAGAAGACGAGAACTTTTACCTGATCTGACAATTTGATGTTTATATATTTTAAGGTGTCATAATCAATCATAATTTAAGAAGAAAACATATTTATTGGTTACAATTATTATGGAAACTAAAAATTTCTTTTTTTTTTATTTACAGAATTATTGCTCACCAATTGTATGCTGTGGTTTTTTGCATAAATTCCTTGTAATTTTATTGGAACCCAAAAACTCGCAAAAATATTTCATAAGGGTGAAATAGAGCTTACATTCCAACCCGATTGGTACATCAACGTATTTGAAAATTAAATAATAAGTAAAATAAAAAGAAACTGATAGTTAATATTTTTTATATAAAATGAATATGTAGCACTGGGTAATAATTGGTGATAATAATAAAGGAATATTATACTCTAACTAAAACAATCATTCCAATTTATTCTCATATATTTTCTTAAAGCGACTGAAAGCAAAGTTTTAAGACATGATTTTGAAGCCACTAAAAAAAATTTATTTTATTTTTTATTTTTTTTATTATTTTTATAGCTAATTTTAAAATTATTATGCTTAAAATTCAAATACAAGTAATTCACATGACTTATGAAATAAAGTGATTTTAATATCACACTAAACTAAATAAACACAATAATATATTTTACGCTTATTCTTTTTTTCTTTTTTTTACCATTTCTATAATAACCTTTTTATCCTTTTTATAATTTTTAATATTCATTATAAATTGGTTTCAAATTTTTACAATGTTAACACAATAGTGCATAAAATTCAATAAGTGTATCTTTTTCATTATTTTTGATAATTTCTTGTTATGAAATGAAGATGTATAAATGGTGTTGATTTAGATGGGAACGATATAAGCATATATGATTCACCATCTTTAACGTCAGAATTTTGGGGTAGATTTCCATTTGTGGCTGTATAGTCTGTGCATAATTTTTCCAAATTCCCATATTTTCAAAGCACAATCTAAGTTTCCTAAAATAAAATAAATATATCAAAAACTGAAAAATTATCAATTTATATAATTTTAAAAATATTGAAATAACTCCATTTTCCATTTTTTGTGAAGACTTCTTTACGACACCTAATTTGCTCTTACAATTTTATACATAAACACAAAAATATAGCTAACCTGATATTAAAATTTTCCGTTGCGGCTATTCTCTGTCACTCGATCATCCATCATCATCTGCATCTCTATCAATTTCTTTAAGATTTTCAGAGCCTTTCATTGCAACACGTAGCTTTGCAGGAGCTAATATCCAAACTCTGATATAAGATTCATAAAAGCCAACAGGAATCATCGCATATATCAGCACTAAAGGACAAAAAATAACTTTATTAAGTTTCACATTATGTTATTAATTTACCAAATAGCATTATTGCCAGCATTTAACATAGTATACATGCATACAGAAGGTATCACATCCTAAATTTACTCTTTTGGATGATTTCCTAAGTGCTTTTATTTTTTCTAACTTATCGGTGTCTTTTAATTGCAACAATGGTATACGATCATGAGGAGGAGGACTTCGATTTCTTTAAAAATAATGGATCTTTCTTTTGTTTTTTTTTCCTTAGGTTTATTAGGTGGTGTTGTAAGAGTTTGGAAAACCATCTAGATTGTAAAATTATGATTATTACATATAAATATAAAATAGTTTATATCTACCTCTTTTAATAATCCATAATATACTCGAACTTTATTATCTTGTCGTTTTGCTTCTCTAATAATAATTGCACCAGCCGCTGCCTGACATTGCCCCTTGCTTCTTGTCGCACTTTCATATAATGCAAATGTTTATTTATTATTTGAGAGACAGCTTCCGACTTTTTTTTCTTGGATATGTCGTTTTAACAATGAAAGTGAATCTTGTGATATTTTGACAACAAATTTCTAAACTAACTAAATCATTATTTTCCACATGTGAACTATTTTTTATCAGTAGTAGCTGTTCAATATCGTCTTGATAATAATATTCTTGTTCAGGCCTATACTTCTGAAGCAAAACCTTTGCTTGTTCCTCATTTTCTTTCGACATTAGCTTTCCAATAAATTTTACATAACATTTGACAAGTAACGATTAAAATTTCAGGGTCTTTCACCTTCACAAAATGCTAAAACCGAATTCACATCGGAATCAGAAACATCTTCGATTTCTTCAAGATTGGCTTCTTCCCACAAAACTTCTTCAGTTTCCTTATTTAAGTATTATATGTAATTGAAAGTTACATCCATTTTTTCAGTAGTTATATTTTCATTAATAAGTTTTTCAGCTAATTCATTTTTAGTTTCCATAATAATTGTAACCAATAAATATGTTTTCTTCTTAAATTATGATTGATTATGACACCTTAAAATATATAAACATCAAATTGTCAGATCAGGTAAAAGTTTTCGTCTTCTATATTCAAGTTTAGTACACTGACGAATAGATAATAGTTTTTCTAATTAAATAATACATATATTTATAAATAAATAGTATAATAACATTATTTAGACCAACCAAGAAAAAATTTAATTAATTAATTAACGTAACCTTTAATTTAGGTCTAAACTACTAGCCTTCATTGACAAATGAATTAATGATGACAACTTTGATGGGAAGAAGAAGATTTTTATGTTGTGGCAGTTCCAATATGGCGATTTTAAAGAGGTTTTAGTGTAAACTTTAAAGATCGAAAAATCATATTAAGACAACTTTTTAAATTTTTTTACTATTTTTTCCGATATCTGAGTGTTGGGCTTAATCGGAAAAAGTACATATTAAAGTGCCCCTACTAATAGAAACCGTGCCGTTATAATATTTCCCAATTGTTATAATATTTAACCATAAACCAAATCTTATAAATTTAATATTTTGATAGAAATTTTCCAGAAAGTTCTGAAAGCCATAAACATCACATGACAAATGACATTTTTGTATCCGGCTGTTAAGTTGGTAACAGTTGCTCACTAATTAAGGTGAGTTGGTCACAGTTGCCCACTACAGGCTGCAAATCAAAATGGAAGCGTTGATAGAATAGATCAGTTTTGGTTACGCCATGTGCCATGTGACTGCATTGATATTTCAGAATAGGTAGAACCAACAGTTTTACTTTTAGTATTAAAATCTTTTTAAAAAGCAAAGTTGGACAGTGTTGAGTGTTTTTTAAAAAAAAAGTGTTTTGTAAAATGCTGTCGAAACCACCTCTTCTTCCATTGCGTCTAAGGATTCAGGCTCATTCCTGCAAAAATTTTTACTTATTAAACCATCATTTATTTCTTGTTTCTACTTACTTCTTTAATTTTTGTCAGTAAAATGTCTCTTTCTATATCAAATATATCAAAAATCAAAAATGATATATCAAAAATCAAAATATCGTTTATAGAAATTTGAATCAACAATAAAAACTTTAAAGGAGTATTACTCAGTCCGTTTGGAATTCTATGGCAAACTCAAGGCATACTCATAAAGCTCAGCTAGCCAACAAAGCACGCTACATCGGAGATGTATGCAATGATCAATTTTTTTTTAAAAAATAAAAAAACCAACCAAGAATTCATTGACTACGCAATGAAAAATGGCTATTCTCCCGATCCTATAAAAACGTGGCAAGAACTTCTAAAAAAAACAATTATATAGTAACAGAGCAATCAGGCAATGATTTTGAATATATTATTGGCATGCCAATGCGCATGATGAACGAAGAAGCCAAAAATGACCTTTTAAGGCAGATAAATACTTATCAGAATCAGAATTAGCCGCCTTTCTGCCTAAAACGCCTGAAATTCTCTGGCTAGAGTTAGAGGAAGCAATGAATAAGTTAGAAGAAGGAGAAAATTCCAGCGCAATTGGCGTAAACACAACAGGCTCAGGTTTGCATATGGTTGATACTGGTAACAATCAAAGTTTGTCCATTCCTAGGGGAGGGAAAAAGGTGAGCCTTCGCGGCATTATTATTTGAACTTTATTATACCTTTTTATGTTTTCAGAAATGTTCTACGAACTCTATTGAGAGAATGAAATCGTTTAACATTCACATTGACAGCATGAATGAGGATAGGATGGGAATGTATATAACATTCGCTAAAAGTTACGGGACAAAAAATGTAAAACAAACGAACTTCTTAACTTAACTACATTTAACCTTTTTTTAAGGAACGTTCACCACCCATTGAATTAAGTCTACCCGCAGGAAAAAGGAAAAGATATGATCCAGAAGAAGGAGGGAGTACGAGCGCCTTTGGTGCAAAAATAAATTTCATTTAAAATAATTTTTTAAAATCCGGACAACTAATATCAATATCTTCTTGTTATATTTCGAAAAGAATATACAAAGTATTACTAACAATATAAAAATCCATTCCAATATAAAGATTTTAATGTGAAACTGTTCTATATACAAAATATAAAATAATTATTCTTACATGTAATATAGAAAGAATTTCATTAAAATAGTTCGAAATTTTATCATTTTCATAGTACTTTTCGAAATTTCGGAGCCAATATTCGATGATGCACCACAACTGAACCCAACAAAGTAAAACAAAATAATCTTTTTATATTCTTATTCATTCAAAAATCCATCGTTTAGTTTTTAAGCACCAGATCAGAAATTTCTAACTGATATTTTTTGGAAAATATTAATACCCACAACCAAATGCAAAAAGCCATTTATTTCAGATTCCTCACACAGGATCTGTGTGCAGTTTAAAAACGATAAAAAAAAATAATAATAAAGGATCTGGTAATGAAATACGATGATGATCTTATACCCCTTATTCTATTGAAAATTAGACATTCAGGCTATACTAGAAAGGATAACAAAAATAAAACAAAAATTTTTATTTTTCATTTTTTCTTTATTTAACATTTATATAATTAATTGTACACGATTTAAGACGTATATATATATACTATATATATATATATGCTCTACTAAGCAATTATAGTTTCAATTTTATCGCATGAAAATTTAAACACCAAAAAATTATTGACATTTATTCATTAGAGTTCTGTAACTTTGAATTTTATTTCACAAAGTTTCACATTTTAATCACAATTTTCGAGGTACTTAAATTTCAAGATAAATAAGCTAAAACCGTATAATTTGTTATTTACAATTATTTTCTTTACAGAAAAAAAATTAATAAAAATCAATAAAATTTTTAAACTGATTTCTGCTAGACAAATTAAACAATTATTATTAAATTAATGCATCATAAATAATAATTAGATTAATTTATAATACTAACAATTGTTTAATAAAAGTAACAAAAATAGCCTGATATAAAAGCTTTTGTACTTTAATTATTCTACATTATTAATTGTTAAAAAAACTTAGCATTTCTGTATTTTTTTACTAACAAAATCACATGTTCTTTAAGAATTCGAAATAAACCATTTCAATGTTTTTCTTGTTGTTACTTAATCCCAAAAGGCTATATAATTTTCAAAATACACATATTAAAATTTATTTTTTTGTAATAATTTCTATATTTTTTAAGAAAATAAAATAACTTCAAGTATAGCTTCAGTTTTTATGCCTTTAAATTCCAAATAAATTTTATGTTTTATAATTTTGAATAAAAGATTTATTGAATATGTTTTTTTTCTCTTTTTTTTTTTGAAAAAAAAAAGGAACTCTAATATATTGTTAATAAAGCTATTATTTTGGTTTTGGGGAGATATTTTTTTATATTGTATAAAAATAAATATATTATTCTTTTAATTATAATTATATAATTATTTTCTTACATGAAAAATATCAAAAATACACTTCGCTTGCCTTAAAAGTTTTAACAATCCAACATCACAAGCCTTTCGATAAATCTTAGTAACTTTTTAATCTTGATAAAAATAAAATACTTCACAATAGATTTACTTATTATTATTTATAATTTATCTTTGTATTTCAATGATATTTAGCTTATTTCTAGATGTTTTTAAGAACAGACAATAATGTTGTATGTTGTGGATTCAAACTGTTATAGAATTTTTTTAATAATAGAGAATATCGTTTGTTCGTGTCAGTCGTTTTAATCTATGGCTGTTGACAAAGAGTCTTACCCAGTCTATTTTCTAAAGACGAGTTATCCTTGCACTTTAGTTAATTCTAGTATTATATATTTTGATTAGCTTTTTTAATTTTAAAGATTTGTCTTGGAAACAAAATAACGATTTTTTATGATAGATTAACTTTACATATACATTAAATTTAATAGAAATTTCGAAATATTTTGCACTTTTTTTGCTTTTATTATAATAATTATTAATTTTTCGAAAAACAAAACAAAAACCTAAAAGAGTATTTTTATAAAATAAAGAACTCATAAGTTAAATAGACATTAAAAGCTTAACACAACCAAAGCCTACCACACTTGGACCCGATATAAAACCAAAAAGCTAAAGGAATCAAGTCTGAGCTATGTTTAGAGATCTTTGAAAAGTTTTCTTTAGATAAAAACGACAGAGATTAAACTTTTCAACGTACGTTAAAGATCTTACAAGCTTTGAATATAAGCAGAGTTGGTTGACCAAAGTCAGGAAATCTATTTTAAGAGCACATTTATCTCTAAATTTTTTTTTGTTAATTAACACTTAATACTTTTTATAGGTAAATACTGTCAACGGTATGCCATATCCAGGGACTATCCAAATTAAAAGTTGAACTATCGTCAAAGTTAATTGATGCAGTATTATTCTTTTTACAAATAAAATATTTATATTTTTATGAATAAAATACAGTTTTCGTATTTTTTTATTTGAAATTCATGTTTTTATTTTTATTTTTTTTTCGTTTTTTGAATTATATTTAGGATTTTTGCCTTTTTAAGTCTGTTAACAGGGTAGAGAACTTGAAAAAAATATATACAAGAAAAATAACAACAAAATCTGGAAATCAGAGGCAAAAGTTTTAATAATGTAATAAAATACATTTTTATTTTGGTATTTCAAATAAAATAAATCGAAATATTTAATTTTGAATAATATTTCAAGCATTTTAAATCCTAATTATACCCCATCAAAAACCCAATTTTATAATTACTTTCTAAACTTTTTGAAATCCTTATTACTAGCATGCTTCCCAAAATTTAAAATTCAATTCGATGACAAAGTTAATCGTTTTTATAGTAGTTTATCGGAGTCAGCTTTTAACTAAGCCTAAGAATAAAGCTCAAATCCCTAAAATAACAACACACAAACAAAAATCTAATAATAAATAAATAAAATTTTATGAATTTTCTTTAAAAAAATTTTCTAATTTTATTGTGTTTTTCTAAGTATGAAATTTGTGGTTTTTTATAGTTCTTAAGGATTTCCCTTTAACTTTTATTCAATATGATTTTAGTTCAGAATTATCTGAATTGGGTTTAAATTTTTTTTTCTCATTTTTTAACAAAAAGAAGAATAACAAAACCACAATTTTATGTTGATAAAATTTAATATAAAAAGAAAATTCAAGTAAATAATGAAATTTTTGAGTCAAAGTAGCAAATAAAATGGTGAAATTTTTTATCATAGTCCAATTATAATTAATTGAAAAATATATATTAAGATTTCTACCTTAAACAATTTATTTTTACTTCTGATTTAAATATTTTTAATGTAAGCTTTGATTATTAATTAATTTCACTAGCGACACATATGACGATATTATAATATCACAACATTCTTATATATAATAAATATTTATTATTTATGTGAGCGAATGACTCTGATACGGTCTATATTGTATAGAAATTCTGTATCACTATATATTAAACCTGACAAAAAAAAAAATATATCACGTTCAAATAATTTATATTCTATATATTAAATAATACATCAAATGCATTCAATTAAAATGAGGACGCTTTATTTTTTTCACTTTATTCAAAATTCAAATAATCAAGAATATTTTAAAAAAAAAAAAAAAACTTAACATCTTATAACATGTTAATATATTTTTTGTACAAAAAAATTACATTTAAAATGCCAAATCGAATCATGTGCATCATGTAATGATCATGTGTTATTTTTCGTTTTGCATTCAGCTTCATGCGACCTGAAAATTTGTATATATGTATATCGAAACGTATAAGGAATGTGAATCTGTAAGTGAAGTTTTTTAATAAATTTTTGAACAGAAGCAAATATGCTTTCAATATATTTGTAAAATCAGCTTGTGAAAGGGAAAATTTTGAGAAAGTACATTTTTTTCTAAATTTTCAGTTTTCAGCAATTTCTGCTTGTATCTCTTTACACATAAACTGGAATCGAGTAGTCAAATTAATAAGATGCGTGCAATTTGGAACAAAGTGAGTTATCGATTTCTTACTATATTGCCATAAATATCCGGTTTTTATGATTACTTTTAGTAATTATTGTACATATTTATAATAACTTTGAAATAATATGAGAAGTCTTTCCAATTTTGCTAGAGCAAACTCAAGTTCAATTATTTATTTTTCTAAGGAAACATTTCCTAAATTTTATTTTTAAATTTATTGAATTTCAATGATTTGTAAGTGAAATTCCTAAATCATTATATGAACATTTTTTTTTATTAGTAAATTTTGCTCTGTGCAGACACAGGATAATAAAAAATTATTAAGATTTTAATTTTGATTGAAAAAAAAAGGTATATTTTTTGTATTATACTTTGTTAATATTACGATTTTTATGTGTGTTATTTAAAATTAATGAAAAGGAAAGAATATGATATCATAACTTTAAATTAAGTTAACTTTTTTTTTGTGCAAAAATAAAGCTTCCCTTTTTTCTAAGACTATAACTTTCGTCTAACAATTCTTTGATGATATTTATTTGTACTTGTTTTATATTTGCCATTATAACAATTTTATTTAAAATTAATTAATTAAAATATTTTTACATTTTAAAGCTGAAAATTTAAATAAAATTTCCTTAAAATAAAATAAATTGTGTTGTGTTGCACAGTTTTTATGATTTTTATCCCAAAATTTTAATTTTTTAATTATATAAATCATGAGATATGATTAATTACACTTGAGATCTTTAATGAAGATTATTTTAATTAAACTATAAATTCTATATCGAAATAATAAATAAATATATACAGTTTTCTTTTTAGGAATTTTTGGTCGATTAGTCTCCTAAAGCTACTTTTTATCCAGATTTATTTTCGAAAACTATTCAAACTATTATTTAAACAATTTACAAGTAACCAACAATCATTATGGAATATTTACATACTTTGCTAACAGGTACAGTGTCACTTATGCGAATAATATTTTTTTTAAAAAAATAAACTTTTCCCATTTATTATGAAAATAAATAATTTTACTGATTTTTAATATTTAGTTTATGTTTTTTTTTTGGTTTTTGCTGTTTTGGTGCCAAAAATGAATATTTTAGGCGTGTTATTTTTTTGTTTTGAAATATTGACTTAAAGCAAAAATATAATCAAATTTGTTAAAATTGATTGTCCCGAAGAGAAAGAATTCTTAAATACTTTTATAACATTTATTCAAATGTTGAAAATTGAGAAACATAGTTCTTTACTTTTATTACGATAAAAACAGTATTTATATTAGTTAAATTTAGTTTTGCTATTGAAAATATTCTTTGCCCAAAAGGCTTTGAAAGCCTTTTAACTTAACAATACAAGCAAAGAAAACAAATTTATTGTTCCTTTTAAGTCAATATTTTTTTTTAGATGCGGTGGGAAATTGCTTATCAAACAAATTAAACGAACAATAAAGTTCTGTCAAAACTTACAACAATACGTACGTGATCCTATGAATATTTAGATGAAACGAAATCGTTAAAATTTTAATAATAATAATTCATTATGACAAATTTTATACTTATTTTCTAGGTTAAGGAGCTGTTTATGCCAAAATTGAAATTCACTTTGTTAAATTAATTTCAAGCATATATCCTTGTTGTAATAACCGCTCAAAAACAAAAAACAAAAACAATGCCCAGATGCATATTAAAGCAAAAATATAGGACACGGTTTCTAAACACCAAAACAAAAATTATGAATTTATTGTAGTTTTCCACAACTAGCGATAGTTATATTACTCTGGGGTTTACCAGCTGAATCCCCAGTTTGACTTATTTTTTCTACAAGTTCTAAACCTTCAACAACAAATCCAAAAATACCAGTAAAACCTCGCATTTCTCTTAATATAATACGAAATTGTGATCCAACTAGACCTAAATTATCGTGTCGTTTTTGACTACGTCTCATACCAACTGAACCACGTATAGCCAAAATTTTTGTATCATCTGGCATAAAAAAGCTTTCATCAAAAACAGAACGACCTCCACGACCATTATTTAATTCAAAATCTCCAGTAATTATACTTTCATTTTCCCAACATTGAAATATTTGGCAACCCTTATAACCAAAACCAAGTTCATTAGAAGCTAAAGCACCAAAATTTTTACACATTTTTGGTGCAACATCATTACGTACTTCAATTAAAATACGCCCACAAGATGTACCATTCATTTCAATATTAAAATAATAAATTGGATATACATGAACTGAAGGATTACATATTAATGAATTATTTTGTGATACTTGATGAAGACCATTAACAGTTAATTGATTTTTTTGTAATGAATTTGAATGTTGATGATGCATATGATGTTTCATAATTGAAAGTGCTGCACTCGACATTCCATTTAATTCATTTAAATATGCCTGAGCATTATTTGTTCTTAGATTTGGACTAGAAATTGTTTGTCCATGATGAGAAATTTCATGTAAATGATTATTACCATAACCATTTGAATGTTGTTGATTTGGTGTTGGTGAATTTGTTGCAATATCTGCATATGATTTATGTAAAATTTCATCACGTGGTGATGATTGTCCCACTTGAAATTGGTTATGTATTATTTGTTGTGGCTGAGAATGATATTCTTTAGTATTTTTACACATCAAAAGATTACGTGAATATAATTGTGATATGCAATAATTAGCAAGAATTAATATTGGATGTGTATGTCCAGTACCATTAATTGTTGGAAATGAATTATTTACTTGGATATTATTAATTGATTCCTTAATTAAATTAAAATCAAATATAACACCATAATGACGTATAAGATCATCTAGTTTACATTGTAAATACATTTCATGATGTTTTGTTTGTAGTCTCTGTTTTTCAGCAATTAAAGTTGCATACAATTTATATGCTTCGGTAGGTGATTGATTTTCAAGCATATCCAAACAAAGTTTCGCTTTACCCAAACTATCACGTATTTCAGCTATTTCTAGTGTAGGAAAATGATTTATTAATTCAGTTTCAAGTTGTGTCTTAAGTGAAGTACATGATTCTAATATTTTAAGCAAAAAATCTCGTTGTTTAAGGACTAAATGTTGAACTTCATTTAACATTTTTTGCATAATTAAAAGTTCTTCATTTATCTCAGAATTGATTGTTTCTTTTGCTTCGTTATGTGTTTTAATTGTATGATTTCGATGATCTTCAGAACCAGCACATGCTCGGCATACTAAAATATTACATTTTGTACACCAAAGTGCATTTGGCATTGCATGTGTCATACAATTTTCATCTTTTTTAATTATATTCGAATTTAAAAATAAATTTTGTTGACTTCCGGACGTCTGTTTATCGGGTGGTTTTGTTTTTAAATTAAGCATATTTAAATTTTGTGATAAATATAATATGGCATTATATGTTGGTAGATTTTCAGGTTTCATACCAGGACCTGGTAATTCTGTGCGTTTCCAACAATGTACACAATATAGATCATTACCTTTTAATAATATTGAATTTACACATTTCAAACAAAAATGATGTCTACAGGAGAATAATTTTGGTGCTGCATCAGTTTCATTGAATGGTAAATGACAACAGCTGCAAAGTATTAACTCCTCGAGTTCGGATGGTATTGCTAGATCCATCTAAATAAAAAAATAAACAATAATATTTTAACAATATTAAAATGCACTTTAAAATAATTTTAAGTTTGGAAGTTTAAATGCATGCTAATTATCCAAATTACATTAAGTTTACTACAGAAATTATTTCTTTGTATTTTGAATTGAATTGAAGTCACTAAATAAAAAAATTGGATAAGAAGGATATCATTTAAATCAATTCCATTCAAGTAGATATCTATTTAAAACATTATTAAAAATTCGTTGAAGTTTCGTATATCTATTAAGTTTAATTTTGTAAACATACAAGGAAAAAAACGTCCTTCAGTTTTTGTGCTTAGAATTTTTTTAAAACGATAATTTTTATAACTTTAATTAAATACAAAGTGAATATTTTTTTAATCGCCAGTTTGAATATGGCGTATCCTAATTAGAAGTCTAAGATTGGATTTAGTACTAAGCAGATTGGGCATTTCAGAGGCGGATTCGCAAATACGCTAACTAGGATATAGCCTAGAGCGGTAGATTTTAGTGGTCGGTAAAAGTTTAAAATCTGAAAAAAATTTGTTTATAATAAAGATAAAAAAATCTTTTATTGAATTTGAATCATTTAAAAATTTTAATTTCAAAGGAAGTGAAAAAAAAGCTGAATTTTAAATCGATTTATATTCAAGATTCTGAAGATTTAGGGAAGAATTTGATAAGAGTATATGATAATTAATTTCAAGCCTAAAACTGAGTTCAATGAAGAAAAAACGCCAAAGTTACATACTAGAATGGATAAGAAAAAACAAATTTCAATCAATTTATCCAAATATATGCGTATGTACTGCCGTTAGAAAATTATTTAAGAATCTCTATGAGTGAAACAGAATAATTTTTTTTAAATAAAAATAAAACTGGAAAACTTTAATTGTGTAGTTTAAAATAAAATTTTGAACGCTAAAGGATAATTTTCATTAACCGAAATTCGAAGTGTCCTCCCAATTAAGGTTCAAGAAAAACTGGCTACAGGTCCACAAGAGACATTGACCTATCTGGACTTTTAGGTAAAACCTTTCGCTTCAATTCCGGCACTCCGCTAGGAGGCCAACTACATAACCGAGGTTAGCCTGGCAATACCCTTGATTTTGCCCTCTTGATTCCTCCTCGGAAACGAGGCCTACCAAGTTCGTCACATCAATTCCGGCACTCCACCGAGAGGCCTTAATATACCACAGAGGTAATTCAGGCAAATCCTTTGGGGTTTTACCACCTCTATCTAAATCACACAACATAAATAATCTTACATAACAAATGCATTATCCCTATTGTAAATTGAAAATGAAATTATGGAGTCCATCGATTTTAATGATTTAATTGAAAAATTTGTAAAAACTAAATGTGGAAGGAACATTTAAAAAAAACTAATAAATAAAAAAGCTTTTAAATATATTGAACTTTTTCCTTATTTCCTTCCTGGTTTTTTAATGTTAATATTTGAAATAATTTATTTGTGTGTATTCAGAGCGGGTCGATATAAAGTTTTATAATGAGAAAAAAATAAATCCTCACTTAAGACTATTGTAGATGAGACGCATCAAAATTGCAGTTAGAGTTATAACATCCGGTAACATTTTACTAGTTTTACCAATTTAACCAAGTAAAATTTTATGAGTTTTTAAAATTTACCCAATATTTAAGCATTATTTAGTATCGATCAACTTAGACTTTATTAAAAAATTGCTTAATTTATAAAAACCCTTTATCTGTTTAGTCATGTCTCTACTTTTTGCTAAAGCATCGAGGAATGACTGTTAATGTCAAACTTATCAAAAGAAAACGGGGGTAAAATTAATGCCAAATAATAATAAATAAATTAGTACCCTGGTAGAAAATGAATCTGGCTAGCCCTGTTCCCGACTAGCACCCGATCTGGCAGAATCGGGGAGCCCCGATTTGGCAAATTTAGTCGGGCACCCGATTAGGAACCAGATTATTAGCCAGATTAGCAGCCTTATTATGGTTCCCGATTCGCACCCGATCTGACAAAATCGGGCAGCTCCGATTTGGCAAATCTGATCGGGCACCCGATTAGGAGCCAGATTAAGAGCCCTATTTTGCCATTATCTAAATAGATGCTTAGATTGGGTTTGATTTGTCACTAAGTTAAAAACCACATTTAAGAAAAGTTTATAAGTCATAAGTACAAAAGTGAATATATTCACTTATATATGTATAGCTTAATTAATTTCTTGCATTAAGTTTGTCGAAAAATGTATATTCAAAATAAAAGATGTAAAGCGTGTGTGGACCATGCAGTTAAAATTTAGGTTCGCGTGCTGTTTAGTAAAGCTTATGAATTTCAACTATTTAAGGGGGCATAATTTATTTTATACAGTTTATTTTGGAGTAATTGATTGATACTCAAATAAACTGTGCGTCAAGTAATTAAAAATTATCAAATGATATTTAATTTTATAGGGTGAAATACACTTTCAGGTGAGTATACAATATAATTTATATCTAATATATCTATATACATATATACATATTATATTCATATAATTTAGGAAGGTTATACGAATATAATCTTCTAGGAAAAATAAAATTAATATGATTCTTTCCAAAAAATTCTGTAAGTATTTTAAAATTTTAGCTATTGTGAAATCTTAAAATTTGAGTCTCTGTCGGTTTTTATTTTCAGGTAATTTTATAAGTATACACTACTTAATAAATGCTTTTATTAGGGGGCTGCATTTTTTCTATTATAAGATACTCGAAAATATTTTTAAACCCTTATAAGAAAAATATGTTTAACATGCAAGGTCAAGTTAAAATTAGATAGGATATATATATATATATGTATATGCATATATATGTATAATATATATGTATATATAATCCTCATTTAAGGATTATCTCTATCTTCTTTGCACATGTTGCAATACCCTGTTTATACCTAGTAACAATGTGACAACAAGAAAAAAATCAGTACGTCTTAATATGTTGTGAGTTTTTGTCGTTCTTGTGTTTTGTGAAGTTCAAGAGTGCTTTTAGTTAAATTTATTTAGATTAAAAATATTTGCTGACTTATGGTAATTATTGCTTAGTTTTTCAATTATAAACATACTATAAGCATAAAGAAATTAATTATAATTAAGTATACTCAATGACGATATTCAATTTAATGATATATTTAATTACTATCTCTTTTCAGGAGTTAACATTATCAAGTCTTTTAAATACGAGTAAAGGAGTTGGTATATCATGTAGTGATATAATAAAATTTGTTATATCCCGAGATCTAGCCATGAAATCAACGGCACAGAAAACAATAGAAGGCAAAACAAATTTAAAAGGCATGCTTTCAACGTCTATTGTAGTAGGTGAGAAAAAGTTATAATAATAAAATATAATTAAAAGTTTGCCAGTCGAAAATTTGTTAACATATATATTTTTACAGATATTTTAATGCAAGGTTTTATTGAAATAAATAGACCAAAAGCCTACGCAGCTATTGGAGCCGCGTTATCAAATGCCAAAGATTAGGATGGTCATCGACGGGATAGAGTTAAGAAAATTTAGAAAAATAAAAATATGTAATTTTCAAAATTAAATAAAAATTGTTTTTTGATGTAATGTAATTAATTAATTTTTCAATATAATAAAGACCAAATGAAAAATTTTACAGTGATATTTTATATTTGAAAAAAAATTTTTACCCCAGTTTAATAAAAGGGCTATGACTAGTCGGGTACCAAGTTGGGTGCCATGCCGGATGCCAAATCGGGGCCAAATCGGGGCCAAATTGGGTGCCTAGTTAGGGCACTGTACTGACACAGCGTAACGGCCCAAATCGGGCACCAAGTCGGGCATGCCAAACTTGCGCCTAGTTTCAAATCGGGCAAATAATCTGGCACCCTGTCTGGTGCCCAATTACATTTTCTACTAGGGATATAATAATATTTTATAATATTATATATTTTATTTATATATTGTCAATACAAGCTGGTTATGGATATAAGATTTGCCATCTCTTATCGAAAGATACTAGAGAGAAACAAAAAAGCATCCAAGATTGCAAATTGAGGCCTACTATCAGACGACTGAATAGAATAAATCCCATTGAGATTCTCAGGTAGTGAGGAATTAATAATTCTGTAAAGTTATTTAATGTTTGTTTATTTTAGTATGTTGAATTAATAAAAAGATTTTTGAAAATAAGTTTAACTATTTTATTATTAAATTTTCTAATTTTTTTCTTTTTAATTTTAATAAATAATATTTCAATCAATCTATAAAAAAGTTTCTTCAATGAACTATTTTCATGTCAGTTTTTGAGCTTCTCAGTGTATATTTCATTCCTTTTAAATTTTAAAGACAAAAATTATACAAAAGTTAAAGTGAAAGCCAGATTTTTTTTGCAATTGTCTGGCATAAAATATGCTATCTAATCTCTAAATTTATTATACTATTCGATGGATATAGCTAGAATGGGAAAGTCATGTTATTTCCGCAACTTCCCTAAAAAGACCTATAATATTTCACTGATGGTGCATAGCATATTTTAATCATCTTGACAGCAGCCTATGCAATAAAAATAAAAATGAATGGTTGTCTTCTCCTTCAAGATTTTGCTACTATCTATTATTCTGTATTTTATCTTGTAGAAATAGAAGCTTCCGTATCTCGTGATTTAACATGAAAGAATACTAAGGGATTTACAATCCAGCTTGCTCATCTCGTCAATATAATTTAGTATGTATTTCAAGAATGTTATAAACAATTCTTTATTAAACATTTGATTTCTTTTTTATTAAATTAAAATTAATAGTTTGGTTCACATCCTTTTTGTTATTTAAAATAATTTTTGTCTGTCCTTAAACTACAGTCAAAAATTACTTTTTAAAGCACAATATTGGAAGTTCTTACTTTAATAAACTTTATTTATATTAGTTTTACCCAAATATTTTTTCTTTGGGCCAGAGAAAAAATTTCCCAATGGAATAAAAAAACCAATTAAAATTTCAAGGGATTATTTTTTCCAGTGACTAAATAATATATACATATATATGTATATCTACTAATAAGGTATAATCTGATAGATATTGGTGTCAAGGTTACAAAACTTTCACTTATGATAAAGCTTTCTATTTGTGTTTGTGTGCGTGTGTATGTAACATTAATGTTAAGAAATTTAGTAGAAATTTTTGTTCTTAAAAACTGCAATGCATTTTATTCCCTAAATGATTAATATTGAGACAAAACTTTCAAATAGTAATTCAAATACAGAAAAATAGAGAAATAGAGAAAATTATTTAAATTTTTTGTTTGCTTTAAATTACGTTAAAATTTTAATTAATCACCGGAAAATCCTATCATGAATTTTAAATTTAAAATTTAATAAATTTAAATTTATTTCTTAACACAATTTTCTTATATCCTGTGAGAAAAAAAAAAAACATGAAAAATGCCCAGCAGCTTTTTAAATTATTCCGAAATTATAAATTTATTGATTTTAAGCAAAATCAATTTTCACAATATTACAAATATTTTTGTTTAAAAAGGAAATAAGAGGAAAAGATTTTTCAAGGTTATTTTCAAAATAAAAACTTAAGTCAATATTGACCATTGTCGTAAATTTGATTTGTTGTTTTTTTTCTTCTCATCTTTCAAAAGGAAAAAGGACAGAAAGAAAATTATTCTGTCATTTGAAGTAACTTTTTCCTTCCCGCCATAATTTCTGAAGGTCATAAATGAGCTTAAATGTGAACGTAGTAGTAACAGATCCGAGTATAGTAAAAGTGTGCAAGTGTAATGAAAATATATACAACAAGTGCTGCTGCTGGCTAAGATAATTTTCAGATATGGTATTCGGGTAAGGGGTATATATAATTTTCTTTTTAGCTAAAAAAACACTGCTTTTCAACATTAAAATCTGGATTTAAAGTTTAATACAAAAAGATCAATATAATTATCCCAATTAAACAAAAAACTTTTAGTATTTAAAGTTGAGTTCAAATATATTGAATAAATTTGTTGTTTTTTTCATTGACATATAAAGAGAACATACTGTTTTAATTATTTTATACATTAACACAATATGTTTGGACATTTTATTATTATTTTTGTTATTCCTAACATTAATAATAACAATAATTACATACCGATAATATTAATAATTAGTCCAATTAGCTAGATGGAAATTTTCTTAAAGTTGTGAACATTATTTAGATTTTTTCTTAGTTGACCTATAAATGCGGTAATTTATTTAAATTATTTATAATTCGTGTACAAATTATTTGTTTGTACATTTTATTTTTTTAAATAATTCAATGAGCAATCTTTAAAAACTTAAATCAAAAAAAATTTCATAAATTCACTTAAAACACTTAAAATTTCGTTGACATCTGGACATCAAATGCCCTTGTAAAATATATAATGGAAAAATTGAATAGTTTTTGTTTAAACGAAAACTTTAACTGTTACATAACTCGCACTTAACAAGAACTGCACTTTTGCTTTAATTTCATAAATAAAGTAATTACGTCTTTGAATATTTATACTATAAAAACTAGCACATAAATCAATTTCACAACTATTTAAAAAGATTTTTTTTATGATTATCGCACGAATTATTATTGAAACTATATTTAAGTCCTCGGACAATCCCTGAGTAAGAATTTAATCCTTGGTAAGAAGAATGCAATAAGATACCAATTCGATGAGTTTGGTTGATTTCAATGTCAAAAGCTCTGAACAATTTTTTCCCTAACGCCATTTTAAGCTTAATTTTTGGTTGAGCTTTAAAAAGCTTCAATCAAAGTAAGCTCTTTTTTGATATTTTATTGCTCATAAACAAATTATACGTGGGAATTTTCTATAAAATTGCGTAAGGAAACAAAAAGCTTTGATAGTTTTATTTGTTGGGGTAAGGGAGGCAAAGGCTCATATCAAATTAGAAAGCTATTCGTGTTTTTATCAAACAGGTATACTTTGAAACGACCTTGAACTATGCGCGATAAATGATTTCTATTTATACCGGTGCACCTGAAATCAATATAGTATAAATTTAAAAGCCAAATTTTTATTAAAATATACGCATTCCTAAAATTTACTCAAGGCCTTAAAAAGCTTTTGTTATGTCCTTGATAAATTATCGTAGGGAAAAGAATAATTTCCTGAGCCCTGTTCTGGGGCTTCAAAATTGTAAGAGTGAGAGTATATTTTCAAATAAGACCTTGGAAAAATATATCAATAAAAGTTCTTTTTAGCTATATGTATGTTCATTTACTATTCAAACCCTTTTTGTTTTTTTTTTTTTTGAATAATAGTTTTTTTACTGCTTTCAGCTTTAAGCTGAAAAAAGATTTCTACTACAGTATCAAAATTTCTAACAAATAATGCTCAGCTAAAGATTAAAGTCTTTTGATTGGATTAATTTTCCAAAAAGTCAATTTGAGTTATAATTATTTATTCAACCAGATTTCCTTGGATTAGAAATATCAAAACCAACAGCTGTTAAAACAGAATGTAATGGGAAGTACCTGAAATCGCTTGAAAGGGTCTTAAACAGGGTTAAAAGTTCGGCTGTCGAGACTTTTTAAAGGCATGCTATCCAAAATTTTGTTTTGAGAATTCAATTCGTATTGAATAAATGTGGTTCTCGCTTTGGTTGATAATTAATTTTTCCTGAGTTGTTATATTACTTCCTCATATATAAGAACTCTGGCACTTAACAAAGAATGAGAATAAAATATTTAAGATTAACAATTTGTCAACCTTCGTCTGTTATCATTGAAGAAGTTCTCTTCTTGATTATCGTAATTTAAAGGTACGTATAAGCTTCTTCTCTTTATAATTGATCCATCGAACTTACAATTAGTACATTAGTAATCCCAAGAAATCCTTAAATTTTTTATCCCGACTGCCGAGCTAATCCCAAAATAATAAGTATAATTCTCTCCACGTACAAACCCAACGGTGAAAATTCTCTCTTTTGTCGATGATGTGTTGTATAAAGTCAACGATAAATGTAATTTCATAGATCCCACGTTATATGGGGTACTGCATCGCATTTAAAACGGCGACGAGATTGGAAAGTTACCGATTGAGAGTTTCAGTTAGATATGAGTATGGATTACCTTTTATAATTTCGATTATAGTATTTTAGATGCTTTTTAACCAAAAAATTGGAAATAACTTTGATTATTAATTAAAACTTATCTTAAACCTTATGGTTATTAAGTATAAGTATTAAACTTTACTAAAATTATTTTTAAAAAACGAAGAAATAAAAAAAAACCAAAGTAAAAGAAAAAAGTTCCTACACATCGCGGATATGACACGAATAGTTGTATCGAATTCAAGGAGAGTTTCACAGCTTTTTTATTATAAAGATTATTCTCTTCCGCAATTCCTTTTCAAACCTTATTGATAACATCACGGGCTTAATCATTGGATTCCACGCATTGCAATACTACTGCCTAAATCCCTGGTATTGATTCACGTGTCTTCAACTTCACTTTTTTAATATTAATTCTAAAATCTTTTTCTTCATGGAGACTGGTCCACACCGATTCGACTAAAACTATTACAGTTACTAAATAACAATCCTACTTTTGATACAATATGTTACGAACTTTTAGGATAAGCTTTACAACAGTTTAACAAAAATTTTATTGTTTTTCTTATATAGAATTTATTAATTACTTTTAATCTAAAACTATAGACTTTATTTATTCCCACTTTATGCTGTGATACTTATCGAAGCGACATTGAGAAAAAATTTGATCGTGCGACTTATCAATGTAAAACATTTGAGTAATATGTATCGATAAATACTATAGAAAAGTTTACTTACCATTTCATTGGTTTTTTAGCGCTGATACTAAGACTTTTTAAAAAGCTCTTTTGAAAACAAGTCTCTGGGTTTGTTAAATCAAAAAAAAAGATAAAAAAACATCTGAATTTATTTTGATAATGTTAAGGCGTGCATCCACTTAGTGCATATATCTCAGCGGGTAACTTTTTTGACGTCAAAATGACGTACAAATGAATTTTACGCTGAAATATCCACATATGAGGGGGAACTTTAGCATGAATCTATGACGTCATAAAAGTTAGGCCCTTAGATATACGCACTAAGTGTGTGCCCACCTTTATATTTCAAGTATAATGGAATCAATTTCTTCACAAAGCTCATGATTTATGATTTAAGATGTTGGCCTGTCGTAAGACTTAATCACTATTTGGTATAGCATTAGCAGTGCAAAAATAAAACTAAGAAGAAAACTTGGGAGAGCATAACTATCCTCTTGGAAGAATAAATTCCTGTCAAATTCTTTAAGATAGAGAAAGCATTGATTCAATAAAAGGTTTTACAAAAAACAAATGTTTGTCTAATTGATATATTTATAATGAAATTGATACGAAATAATAACATGATGATGTCTCACTTTGGAATGTAAGCACAACTTTAGCTTATGTAGCATTCTAGACTTCAAGTTAGGGATTTTAGAGTCATACTAAAAGTATGAATTACGGTAGAAAGCCAATGAAACATATTAATTCCTGGTGATTAGAGTGTAATACCAGTGTTCACCTTATACCCTTTCTTAACAGGCGGAACTACACACTTTCTAACTACACAGCAAATCACTTTTGTATAGAGAACTGTGTACATAACTGGTTGGAATCGTGTAGTAACTATAGCCTTTTAAACCCTGTAGTCACAGAAAATTGACATGTATTGTGAAGTTTTTCTTATTAGATCCTCCTGTTTTGTGTATCTCAGCTCGGTTTACTTCACTAATATTCATTATTTAACTTTATAAAACAATTTACATGAATAAAATTAAAAACTCTTAACTTTTCTTTAATTTTTTTAGTTAAAACACTTTTCAAACATTTAACAATCTGCGACATCTGATTTGACACTTCAGATCATATGTTTTCAGATTTAGACGCTATGTTTCTTTTGTCGTAACTACAGACTTTACGTGTTAAGAACAGATTTTTTTGTATGGAGGACTACAACGTTGTACATAGCGCCTATTAAGAATGGGTATTACATTAGGGTCGCACATATAATTTTACTAGATAACAAATTCATCCAGAAAAAGTGGTATGAATCTGCAAGCCCTCTGTGTCATTTTATGAAAATTCGGTAGAATTGAATATTTTAGAACTTTTAGCGAATGGCAACATTTTATCTGTGTAAAGTGATAAGCCTCTAAAATTTTAAAGTTTTGTTCCAAGCTTAAATATAATTAGCCAAGTGGTAATGAGAAATATGGGTTTAATTAGTAAATAATTAAATTAGGATTTAGGTAGTGCTAATACGACTAAAACAAAAAGTTCTTTTATTTTTTGTTTTACACTAAACTTTCTTATAACTTAAAATATTAATTTTAAATACTAAGAAAAAGAGAGAAATGAGAAAGAGAATTAATGTGTATGTAAATTTTTCATACGATTTTCTGATCCTTGAATATAAGAAATAATATGTTTCAATGTATTAGTAAAAGCATCTTTGTGAAATAAAATATTTTTCGATTGCACATTTTTCTCCAAACTTTCCGGTTTTACTTCTTCCCCCTTGCCCTAAAGATAAACTAAAGCTCTAATTTTATGGGGCGGCATGCAATTCGGACCATTGTAATTCTCAGATTATTTTTAAATTTTCTAATTTAAGGGTATAAAATCATTACAGGGTATGTTCTATTCTCCACTGATTCATAAACAGGAATAACAATTTCTTTTTTAATTTTATTCATACCTAACAACAACAAAGAAGTAAAAATTACTTTATTGAACTTCTTACTTAGATAGGGATCTCTTTTTCGTGCCTTAAAACAAAACAATTTAAAACACAATTAAATTTATTAAATATTTATTTATTTATTTATTTATTTTTCAATTGTTCAATAAATATATAAAACAAAGATTTAAATATAAGTTTAAAAGTTAACAAAAGAATAAAATTATTTTACCCATTTTGTAATGCTCACCTAATTAGTTTATTTTATTTGAATATAAGTCAAAAACCTAAAAATATGTATTAATTTACCTGCCACCTTTTAAATTGAATCTTAGGTTTTGTATGCAGCATCAATCAAACATCGACCAGAAATTTATGTTGACTACAATCTTTAATAAAAAAAAGAAATTATATAAAATAAATTCTGAAAAATCGTTTTCATTGCATATTTTTATTTTTACTTACTACTCAACGATACTTTTGTTTTTTTTTTCCTACTATTTCATACTTTTTGCTCAAAACTAAGAACTTTTTTAGATTATAGAAATGAATTAAGCACTTCATCAAACTTACTGGCACTATTTTTGTTGTTGTCTATAATTTACATATGATTAAAAAACGCTAACATAAATAGCCCTTATCTCTAGTCCTAAAAATCTGCGCCTTATTCATGCACTTAATAATAATTAAAATTTGATCTATCAATTACTTCGGCTACTTATTGATTGTTACATATAATTGATTTGAAGGCTATGAAGTTTTAAAGGAGACACAAAATTTATACCTATAAGTCCTTCACTAGAAAACTTTTCAACATTTATGATGAGAAATTACTTTAAATTGTAAAAACTTGTTAACCTAAATGTTATTTAAAATTACTAACAAACTAAACGGATTTTACGGAATATGAACCAGACAACTATTTAAATTGCAAAGAAGTACAAAAATTATGGGGCAAATTTCATTAATATTACATTTAAATTTCTATCAATTTTTACATAGCTAAAATTAATAAAGATTTTTAATTTTTTTAAGCTAATACTTTTATGAATGAAAAATATCATCAATAACTAATAATTATTAATTTAAGGCCATGTCGAGAATAAAGTTAGAACATTAAAATAAACATTTATCACGTGATTATGAAAAACCGAAGAAAATTTGTTACAAATTTCGCTTATCAGATGGCCTTTCTTAAGGAAGGCCAAAGTAGACATTTGGTAGAAAATATTTTAGATACATACACCCTTATGAATAAAATATAATTTTATTTATTTTTGTTATTTTATTCACCAAACAAATCGGTTTCATAGTTTCAAGACGACGGTTACAAACTGTCATTAGGTTACAAATTTTTACTTTGGATCTGTTTAAAAATATGTTTAATATTTTTCTATAGGTTATAAAAATTATACCTTTTTTATATCCCAGTTTAGTATTCAGATCTATTCTTAGTAATTTTTGTGGGTAGTCTCATACAGATACGGAAATTTTCTTTAAAAAAATGACAGTTTCGGAAGAAAAATATAAAACAAATATCTCCCATAATTTTGAGATATTAAAATTTTCTGATATCTAAGCAAAAAACAGTTACATTAGTACGTTGTACTAATTTTTGTATAAAAAATGGTGATAAAACTTCAAACATGCCAAACAATCGGTTTGTACCTTAAGCTTTTAGATATTAGCACTCAACTAAGCCTAGTCCTGAATAGTAATAACTACATTAATAGCAATACATTATGATATATTAAAGAAAGGATGTAGAAAATTGAAAAAACCAACTACACCATTTTTTAGTTTGTTGTTGAGCAGATCAAAGTATCTTTTCATTTATGTATTGCCCTTAGAATCTTAGATAATATTAAACTTAAAGAAATTGTAGATATAGCAAGTGATCCCGGAATAAAAGTGCCAATTCTATTTTCACTTTTTTCAAACAAAAATAATCAGGCCTTAACGTTCTCGTTAACATTAACGGCAGATTAGAGAATCAGTCATAGATGTAGAAATGAATGATTAATTCTTTGTTGTGTTTATAATATTTTAAGGAAGTTCATCGGAATAAATAATATATGTGCTGCACAAATTTCAGGAATTGTTAGGTACATATTTAAAAATATTTTATCTTCCTTTTAGAAATACACTTTAATCGGTTTCTTTCATTGGATCACTGGTGGTACAATCCACTCGATGGACATTTGCGTACTGGTGATACAAGTCAGCGGTTTCCATGCCCTGAAATGTCAAGCGAAGATAATACAACTTGGAAGTTTATGGAATCATCCGAAAATATTCCATAACAATACAAAAGTAATCTTTTGGATCATTTTGAAATCAAATTCAAGTGTCTGACTTTTTTTTTCAAATATAAATTTGATCTTCTAAGCAATTGTCTAATGAATTACTATTTTTTATACCGTTTTAATTACTTTCAGGACTATCTCAGTAGTGTAATATATATATTAATATTCAAAATATTAATAAAATATATTGTAGGATGTTCCTATTATACCCAATTTACACAGGCCAACTCACAGCGAAACCGGTTATTTTCATACAAAACTCAAAGAATCGCTGTGAGTTCTGCTGTAAGTTGGCCTGTGTAGATTGGGTATTACCCAGCATTTATCCACTTGCCCTTTCGTTTGAATTTTGCAAGGATTATACATTCTAAACGTTTTAAGAGGATAAACGTTTAAAAAGATAAATATTAAACAAATATTAATTAATCAAGGCTTCCTAATACATTTTTTTCTATTTCCAACTAATGCCTGATTATATTTATTACATATACTAAATATAATGCTTTTGGATATGAAAATTTCGCTATTATTGGCCACACAATAGTGGTGACTAAAAAAAAAACCCAAAATTTTAAAAGCAATTAAACCCAGTATTTAAAAGCTATACAGGCTTAATAGGCAACATTTTAACTAAATAAATAGGCAACTATTTCACTCAATAATTCTATTTCTTAATGCCAGTACTTAAATTTTATAGTATTTTGGTTAAAGAATTTATATAATATTTTACTTGTATTTTATCTAAATTTTCTATTGACTAAATAATATGAATTACAACGCTTTTCAAATAAATCACTGTATTTAAATATTATTATTTAATTGGTTTTATATACATACAAAACAATCACAAAAGTTATTTAACAAGAAACTCACTAGCCCGTTTATCTATTTATTGAAAATTTTTGATATCATTTTAATTATATTTGCAGTTATAGAAAGTATGCTAGACAAAAGTTTTGATATAATTACGTGCAAGCTTATTAACCCTAAAATAAATCTAAATAAATTTAATATTTTCCTTATTTTTGGTTCCAAACAGGAATTGATTGGAATGATGAGCATTTTTTAGTTAGTTTACACAATTTAAAATTTTCCAATAATTAAATTAAAATTTACTAATTTAATTTTAATATAAAATTAAAATAAATTAGGGAAGATATAAAAAAATAAAAATGAACAAATCGATTTATATTGTTACATCAACCAACAATTCTATTTAATTAAAAAGCAACTATCTACAATGCGAAATAGATTAAATTATTTTTCGATAAAGTTAAGTTGAGACTACTTTAAGGCACCTTAGGAGTAAAATTCTGACAAATACACAACACTTACTAATAATTGAAAAGAACAAAAAAAATTTTATAACGCTACGAGTTTTATGATTTATTTAAAAATTATTAATTAAGCATAGAAATCAAAAGCCTTCAAAGCTAATTGTATGTATTGAAATTTATAATATTTGGCATATTGAGTTTTATTTACAAATTTACAGTCAGTCAAATCATCTGCGACACATTGGATACCATTTGGTTGAATGTAAAGCTCTGGATTGCTTATATAATTTCTTAGCACTTGTTTTTAAATTTTAAATCCTTTTTATAAGTATTTTTGTTATTTATTTGAATATTTGTTGAGAATATTGTATATAAGAATAGCAAAATCCACTCATTTTATAGTTTTATTGATACCATTGGGAATATCTAGTCTAGTTTTTAGAAGTAAAAATCTTAGAATTACGAAGATATTTTAAAAGTTTCATATGTTTTTCTTTTTTGTTTTATTAGCTGATATTTCAAAATCCAAAACACTGGCTTGAATATACTTAAAAATGATTGTAGGATCATGATTTTTGGATCATTATTCTAAGTGAAGGTTAATAATTTTTATCTTTTCATGAACAAAAGTAATAAAACTGCAAATTGAAAAATATGCTTTTATAGATCCTGCCATAAAAAGGAAAGAAAAAAAACAATCATACTTTTGGTAAAATAATACTTGATAAAATTTTAAAGAATATTGTTAGAAATATCTTAAAATAAATGTATAGCGGAATGGATATGAATTTTTTGTACTAAAGAAGCTCGTCTTGAATGTTATTCTTCAGGTTGAACTTATTAGAAAACACCAATCGCGTCAGTCCCGCTTAAGTATTTAAATTATTTCATAAAGCCCAACGTGTATAAATAATAATACAAAAATATTAAAGAGCTAAAATTTTGAACGCATATAAAACTTTCAAGAGATATATTATTGTTTTTCGTTTCGATTAGGAAATTTCGGACATATTAAACGATACTTCGATAAAATCTTTGCAGGAATTCCACATAATAATACTTAAAAAGCTGCAGAAGACTATAAAACCCGAAAATTTCAAAATAAACCACTAAACCGAAGAAAAAAGAAATGGTGGTAATTAATTATTTCAGACTATGTTTAATTTTTATTCCTTTTCATTATCTGAGGATGAAAAAATACAAACTGTGACACATTATATTATATTTATGTGTGCTCGAAGTAGATATCTAGCATGAAAAATCCTTTAGAGATAACTAGTTCAATTTCACTGTGCAACACAATCAAAATTAAATAAATAATTAATAACACTAAGATTATTTTTTGTAAAAAGTTCATTTGCCAATTCAAAATAAAAATGTATAGGAATTGTTGCAATTTGGGAAAATTGGCGGCCTGAAACAAGATTTGGTTCCACTTGATCGGAAATTAAACTTCTCGCTTCAGTGATAAGTTTAATTTATTAGTAAAAATTGAAAATTGAACAACAATTTTGATACTTTAAAATTTTAGTTAAATGACGAATAAGTAATAATTGAATTGGAAATCAATTTTTTGGTTTAAGAATAGAAAATTTGTATAGCATTTTTTTGTCTTAAATTGTGAAGCCCAGGGTGGAGGTGTGGACAGCAAAGTAAGTAAAAGGAGGGTCGTTTAAGACCCACGATTATTGTTTTTTAGTTAGACAATATTCTAGTTTGTTATTGGTAAAAAATTTTTCAATCTGTACGCAAAAAAATATGTCCCTAAGGATATTATGATTGTATAAGAAAAAATGATTTGTATGAAATTTAAAAAAGTAAATAGTAAATTTCAGTTTTGAAATTGACAGTTAAAATAAATTTTAAGAAACAGAATTACACATAGTAATACAGTCATCAATATTACAAAAACAAGATAAATTCAAACATTTTTACTTTTTCTCCTTGCGCAGCATATAAAGCAAAAACGTTTAATTTAAGAATTTTTATGTTATAAATCGAAATCTATTACTTTTAATCTATCTATGTACTAAAGTTTTAATTTTATACCTAAATATCTAAGTTATTGTTTCATTTCTAGGTACAATTTGTAGATAATTTTAATTTTTATTTTAAAAGCAACCAATGTGTCCCATATTATATAAATTTGAAATATAAATACAGTAATAGAATAAAAATCAACAACAAAAAATCTATACTAGCCAAAAGTCTACTGCTCCCAAAATTTAGAAGAATGATTTCAGGAAATGTTATACTTTTTGGATATGTGTGCACAGGCACTTAATGTTAATATTATTTTTTTTTTTAAATTGTACTCTGTTAAAATGTAAAATAACTTTTTCTTTTTTTTTGCTTTCGTTGAAATCAAATTATTTAAATAATAATTTATGATTATTAACGATTTAAGTATACACAATTTCTTTTAAGCTAAAAGCTTTCTTTATTTATAAGAACACATGCCTCAACTACTTTAAATACGAATAATATACGAGACATTAAATTTTAATACACAAATTAAAGTTTAAAATATATATTTATATAAATAAACTAAAAAGCCCCTATACTACAATAGTGCGCTAAATAATTGTCCATTTGCAACTACTTTACAAAAAAAATTATTATTTACTTTTAAAATGTATTTAGAAAAGTTAAAATAATAAATTTTAAATTGAAATATAAACAATATTGACTTAATTTATGTATAAATAAGAAATCAATAGAATTCAGTTCCCCTACATATACTTTAATTATTAAATTAAATACATTATAAGAAATATAAATGAAAAATGTGATGTTTAATTGAAAAGAGAAACAAAAAACTTAAATATTATATTACAATACTGAAAAACTATGTGAACTAATTTAAAATTAAATGATATTTTATTTTATTAAAATGAATACTTATCAATTACTGTTGTTAAATTAAGCCAAATATATTCAAGCAGCAAATATGATTTGCTTTGAGAAAACCAATAAAATAAAGAAAAAAAGAAAAAACACAAATTAAACTAAACTACCCTACAAAATTTGGTAAGCAATATATCTCAGCAGTTAAAAGTCATTAAAACTTCTACTTTTTGTACGTTTGGAAAATTATTTTTGTTTATTTCAATGGAATGTAGTTATTTTCAGAATTTTATGATACTTCATATAAAAAACAAATTATAAAATATAATATATTTAATATAAAAATAGGAGATCAGATTGTAAATTTTGGAAAATAAGTCGTTTCCTTATGTTTAATTTAATTATAAAAAAAATTATCATTGGAGGTTTGGGTGTAACGAATGCAAAAATATAAAAAAAATGGAAATTTCATATATTTTTTTACATAATAATTATAATGTCTAATTCTAGCGTATAGAAAAAAGTAAAAAATTTACTATTTAAAAATAAAAAAAAAAAAATTAAATCAGCTATAAAATAAAAATAATAATATTAAATTGTTATTTTTCTAGAGTTTAGTATATTAAATTAATTCTAATAATCTAATTAAAAATCATTAATTAAAATGCTGAGATAATTTGCTTAATTCTACTTTTAGATAAATTCAAAATAAAATAAATAAAATTTAAATACAAGAATCAGTATCAAGTATTTAAGTGCCAATTTTTAAATAGTGTGTGCCGAGTATTAAAATCAATTAAAATATGTTTTTACAATTTGTTCAAAACTAAAATAAAAATTTCAAAGAAATTAAAGATAATTTTATGTTTAAAATATCTATACGTATATGTATATATATGAATGTATATGCTTGCTACACTATATTGTCTGCAATACTGTTTTTTTTCAGCACCATAGGCATTAATGCTTCTTTTTTTTTTAAAATATATTAAATAAATAAAAAAGGAGGAGGTATTATTTGGTAATGCAATTTTATCTTAGTTTCTAGGACTAAAATAATTTAAATTACTTGTACATATGTATGTAAAAATATTTGTTAGAGATCTACCTGGATTTTAAGAAAAAAACTAATTAAAAACTCATACAGATCAGTATAACATATTTTCAATTTAAACAAACTAAATTATTACATATTAAAATCAAAAATTGTTCTATGCCTATAAATACATACATACATATGTATATATGTATAATTACTTTTACGAATAACTAGATAAGTACGAATTCATTTAAACATTTTTAGTCAGTCTATGGCGATATATTACAAAATGTTAGATACGACCTGTATTATTCACACCTAACAAAAAACATCACAATCGGTGGTTTATTAATTAAAAATTATTATTGATATTATTGATAATTGTTTTTTTTTTTTTTCGTTTTTTTTGTTACCACACCTGTGGGATATTTAAACATACATTCCCATTCCATACATTGAACTCCAGTCTATACCTTGAAGTGCTGACATATCAACATTTGCTAATGTATAACCTTGATATGGATTACCACTAGCAAGTGGTGTACTTGCTAATGCTGCAATTTGTTGGGCAGTTGCACCTTGTGGGTTTGGGTTTGGGTTTGTTTGTTGTTGTTGATTAGCTGCTGCAGCGACAGCAGCTGATGCTGCGCTAGCTGGTATCGAATATGGTGTAAATCTAAAACCAAAAAATTCAAAGAACAAAAATATGAAAAATTTGTTTTAAATAAATTTTAATTATATATTTTATAAATACCTAAAACTATGAAGATGTGGTGGATATGTAGCTAAAAGTTTTCCAAAACCTGCAGTTGCGGTATTTTGTACTTGAAATTGATTATGTAAAACAGCTGCTTGAGCTTGTGCTTGTGCAACTGCTAATGAATTAGCTGTTAATGATGAATTTAATGGATTTGCAGCCGTTACTGCACTAGTTGGACCAACTAAATGTGAAGGTGTTGCCATACCTAATTGTCTCATACCTAATGTACCCAACATTAATCTTTTTTGTAATAATTGTGTAGCTGGTATAACTGATTCTTTTGGTTGAGCTTTTTTACATTCAACTTTTTTATTTTTAATTGTATGAAAATGAATTTCACAAACACGATCAACAACATCTTCACTTTCGAATGTTACAAAACCAAAACCACGATGTCTTTTAGTTTGTTGATCCATTAACATAACAGTTTCTTCAACTTTTCCAAATTGTCCAAAATAGCTTTTAACTTCATCTGCTGATGTTTCTTGACTAACACCACCAACAAAAATTTTTTTTGTTCTATTTGTCTGTTTTGGTCGATTTTTTGGTGTTGCATGTTTTGGATCTATTTTTTTTCCATCGAGTGTATGAATAGGTACTTTAAGAACCTTTTCTACACTACTAGCTTCTTGGAATGTAATGAAACCAAAACCGCGACTTCTCTAAAATTATAATTAATAATTTTATAAATATATATTGTTTTTTTTTTGAGAAGTATAAATTACCATAATTTCATATAAGAAATTTACTATTTTATAACGTTGAAACTTAAGTGTTAAGGTGTTTAATATTTACACGAGGCAAACAAAAATTATTTTGAAAAAGAAAATTAGATTTGATGGTGTAATGAAATTTGAAAGAATCTTAAGTTAAGAAAATCCAATTGTAAAATAGCGGTAGACCAAAAATATAACATTAGGAAAACATAGGAAAATGCATTAAAATAAATTTTCGAAAAAAACAATTACAACATCCGCAAAACATAGAATTAGAGTAAAAATTGGGGAACTACCAACAGAACGTCCACTCACATGTACACCAAAAAATCTGGTAAAGTTTTACTTTATGAAATGGATATTAAATTTGATTAATTTTAAAATTTCAATGCTATTTACTTTATAAAGATCAACAAAAAATGAATAAGTTCATGAATTTGTAGAATAAAATTAAAATTTGATAAAAACTTTCCGTCATCATTTATGAATAGTCTCTAGTTAAACTGTTCGCGCGTACGCAGTTTTATAGGGGTCAACTTTGGTACTCTAAGATCTACTAAAGATCTACGAACTTTTAACATAACATTATATGTAAAAGATTATACTGATTTGATTATAAAGTTGCAGGATATCATAATAAAATATTTTGACTCGACTATACCCAATTCAGTATGAAATCATCATTAAACATTTTGACTAGGGTACTCTTTCGGCCTTTATGAAAAGGTTTTTATCGCTTCAAGTTGTTTCTATAACGATCGTGGCTTTATTTGTATTTAAACAGGAAATATCTAGGATTATCTATAGCAACATAAAACATAAGAGAACAACAAATTTTTTTGAATTTAAAAATACAATCATGTAGTTTTATATTTTTACAAAAAACACATAAGAAAATTAATTTTGACACAATTATCCTAAAATGAGGATATTTTTAATGCATATTTACTAATACACTTCGAACAAGAATTATTCAGGCAGCAGTTAATTATACTTTTATTATTCTTGGAAGTGTTTTATTTTTAAAAAAAAATTTCAATAGCAATTTCAATGCAGTAAAATAATTGTTGTGTTTGGTAGAAAAAAATTTTAAATTTCATACACTTAAACGAAAATTAAACAAAAACAATTGTTGTTTCTTTTGGTTTTTACCTGTGTAAGAGGATCTTTCATTATAAGCACATCTGTTACTTTTCCAAACATATTAAAATATTCTTTGAGTTTTTCAGATGAAGTCTGCCAGCTAAGACCTCCAACAAAAAGTTTTACGGGTGCAGAATCAGAATTGTTTGGCGTCGATCGTCCTGATGATCCTGATATGGATGTTGATGTTCCATTTAAGACAACCTTATTATTCGTACAAAGTGGTGTTCTAACTGCTGTATTACCATTAATTGTTGCTACTAATGCATTATGAAGTTCATGATGTTCTCTAAATCCGTTATCGATTTGATTGCTATACGGAAAAAATAACATACCACGATTATTATACATTTTATAAATAAATTATAATTGAATGCTATTCCAAACAAAAACAAAAAAAAAAAAAAGAAAGAGAAAAAACAAACACTACAGCAGGATATTAAACAAATGTTACAAAACGGAGGTTCAGGTATAAACTAAAAATGCCATTGCATTTACTTTCACCCCAAATTGAAGAATTCAAAAATAATCCCTAAAAAGGGAAGGGATCGCATTTTTGCTTGTTCAATACACACATAAGCTCCTTTTCATGAGAATCTTTTCCTTGTGCACATTTTATCCTATATGAAATACATATTTTATATATATCACTGTATAGTATATATGAATATGCCACAATGCCATCTAGTTGCAAAAATTAATATATCAGGATTTAGTTGCCAGGTATTATTTTTAGATTTGAGCGTAATGTGTGCATTTTTTCAACAATAAAAAGTATGTTATTAGCAAAAATGAAAAAAATATTTATGTGACATTACTAATAACGTATCCTTTTGAATTAATTTTTTCATGGACTGAATTCAGACGTTCCTTACAAGTTGATTCCAATGGAAATTTTTAGGCCTTGGTTTTTATGGAAGTGATTTTCAGCAATTTAATACACTTCAGGCACTAATCTCGTGTATATTGATTACATTATTGAGACTAGTCTCTCAAATGCATAAGGTCACTGAATGGATCGTATGACCTTAATGTATACAAACATTGCTGAAAATATTCCGAAATAATTTTATATCTCACGAACGCAAGGCACCAAATCAGACGCTAATGCAAAGCATTGGCGAAAAGATTTTGCAATGAGTTTGTATTTGACAAATGCAAGACACTGAATACGATTTAAGCTCATGTTGCGGCTGATCTTCAGTTGATTTTCTGACAAGAAATGTAAAAGGCTAAAATTGAAATAAAATGTTTTGAGAAAAATTTGCGAACTAAAAATTTTCAATTTCACGAGTTGCCTTCACTAATTATGGAAAGGATATTATTTATTCTCAGTGGGCAAAAAGAAATGACTTTCATGTTAGATTTGAGCAAAGAGAGCACTTAAGGGCTTTAAAATTTGTTGAATGGAGAAAATAAGTCAAACAAAGCTATAAAGACGTAACGAAAATCTTGCAAACAAAATGTTTGACAAAATTTGTTTGACACAGGCGAACGATATTAAGCTATGGGCATAGTTAAAGTGATTTTAAGCGAAATTTCATCATTTGATTTATTGACTACTTGAGCGTTAAGTCACGATAAATTCCAGAAATTTATGGAATGAGATTTAAAACCAAAAAATAATCGAAACATAATTACGAAATATTTTTATAAAAAAACAATTTAAACTTATTTCTAATATCGACGGTATAATTATATACTATTTTGTTTTACTGTGCAAACATTTCTTCTCATTTCGCTATTGCAAGCCAGTAACTCTATTAACAAACGAACAATCCAGTTTTAATGTAACTGGAGAAGAATTTCGGGAGAAAAAGTAAAATACGTAGGATATAACGAATTGGAAGAAAAAGTACTGAATATTGAATAGAAAACACTGCAAATAGTTGAGGAAAAAGAGCTTTTCTAGTCTAAAATCCCTTTTGATAGTTATTATTAAATGTGTTGGACAGTAAATTGAAGCACATAATAAAAAAGGAAGATCTATAATTTTCTCATTTACCTTAAAGTTAAAGATAAACACCATTGATCACCCTAAAACTTGAAAATTTTTGAATAGATTTCTTAACACAGTTTAGGATATAATTGTATGTATAAAAACATTTTGCACTGTCATTTTATAAGTCTGAAAATGATTAAATTCCTCTAATTTTTGTCTTTTTTGGAATATTTTTTTCTTCTTAAATATTTTCCATTAAAATTAATCTTTGAACAGATAAATTATCAATATTTTTGGAGTTAATTTTAAATATCAATACCAACATAATAAAATTCAATAAGCATTTCACAAGGTTATTTTTTCTTTTTTAAGCTCAAACTGTCAGGGATCTGATTTAGAGTGCGTACGAAAATTACAAATTTCGCCAAATGAAATCCGCACCAATTAGGATGCACCATGCACGAGCAACCTTAGCAACTTGCATGGGGATTCCTAGACTTTTCCCTTTACTTACCACCTTTCAGGCCTAAATTAAATAAAATTTCAGTGACTTGAAGTAACAGAAGAGCAAAACAGACCAAATATGTAAATATATTAATAATAAATATATAAGACGAGGACTTCATTCACGAGCTAACAGATTTTCATATTTTTTTTATTATTAAGAGACGACAAATCCTGTCCAAGTAAATTCTGAACAATCCTTAGTAAAAATGTTAAAACATTCTTAATATACTCCAACAAAACCTGCTTATTCCATAGAAAAGTTATATATATATGTATGTAATTTTTATCCTTGGCCTGTGAATATTTTCCAACAAATATCACGTAAAATTCGTTTTCATTTTGTTCTTTTGCTTGTTAGTTCGGTTTTCAGACCATTTTTCTTTATTAATACGCTCAATTGGCTTACAAGCTTATATGACACTTTCTGGACTTAGTTTTATATTCACACCAGACAAAGATATCAAAAACAATTTTTCTAGCCTATAGGTGCGCACGAATTTTTAAAAAAAAATACATAAAATTTAACTAAAGTTTAAAAGTTAACGATTTTTGCTGAAGCAAGTCCGAAATTAAATTTTCGGATAATTTCTGAGGCTGCGTATATTCCAGACTAGGTCTCTAGTCTTAAAGAAAATTTGCTTCCTGTCTTTCTCATTTTGTATATTAAAAGATTATGTAATTTAGGAATTTTTTAAAAGTTCACATATATATTCCTGTATTAAATCAAATTAATATTATATAAATTGCTAAGAAACTACTTAAGTCTGGAGATGCTAACCAATGACATTTTCTAAAAATCAATTTTCTTTCATTTCTTACCCGTTGACTTGTATCTCATAAATGAATACAAGTTAATTTTTTTTATTGTATTATTATAAAATCCTAGTTCTAATTAATATTGGTTAGCTGTTAAAAAAAAACTATTTGCAGGGTAATTATTTTATTTTTAACATAATTTTACTAAACATCCATCACTTTTTACACTTCCTGGAAACCATTTGGTTTCTTGTTGTTTTTTTATCTAAATTCTAGACACATTTCGGGAAAATTTGTGTGCTTGGCTGGTTTACAGGGAAAAATTTTTCGCGTTGATTTTATCCAATGTAAAATTATTGTCACCCATAAAAGAAAAAAAAGTTTTTATTTTTATTTTTTTTTTGCTATTTTTTGCCATAAGTCTTAAGGGTTTTTATGCGCATGACAAAGGGAAGCTCATCAGAACTATCTGTCGGTTTGGACTGGAATATTAGCGCGCACCCCCTTTGTTGTTTTTCTCTTTCCTGTTGTCATGGCACCCTCTAGCTCGAAAAAGTTCATACCCTCCTATGAGTTCAGTTCACTTTGTGTGCTCGTTACGTTGTTCTGTGAATCTAAGTGCAAATTATTTTAAGTATTCAAAGAAAATTAATAAAATTCATTTTTTTTATTTTGTCCTTTTATTGAACTTATTTTTAATAATACTATTTATAAAATTTAATTGCATAGTGTATTAGGAAATAGGAAAAAAAATATAACTGGCTGCCAATGATATTGTCCGGTCACAGCAGTACTAATGTAGCTTACTGCTGTTTCGGGACATTTACATTGTCTCCAGGCGTTATCTTCATTCAACATTAATATTTTAGTGATATGTAAAGTGTATTTTTTGAAATCTTATTGAAATAATATAAAAAAATATTGAAAATAGGAATAAAGAAAATTGCGTAGGTTGTTCATGATTTCATTGATTTTTAGCTGACCGAATTGTTTTTGTCGGCCATTAATCGATTTGTCAGCCATTTTGTGATGTAGTCTTATTTAAAAAAATCAAATTTTCTTTAATTCAATTAAATAAAAGATATTGATGAAAAATTGGCATTTCTTTACACAATGGAAAAATAAACTTTTATGTGGTTTTATGTAGCCAACATTTCCTCTAGCAGAATATTGAAAAAAAAAGTTTTTTCACAATATCAACAAGTATAAATTATAATAATTATGGTTTTTTGAATTATATTCTTGGAATAGGTACATAGAAAATATAAATTAAAATAATGTGTTTAGTTGCTATAAGAATTTTTTTTTTCGTTTCTTTTTTTGTGATTTATTAATTACCAAAGAATTATGGACCACTCCCTGTATCACGAAGTCATACGAAATTAAATCGTTACTCAGAGGGTCCATTTTGGAAGCTGCGTACTTGGCATATCGCCCAAAATATTCCGTTTGCTTTTCATATTAAAAAAAATAAAATAAAATAAAAATGTTTTTTTAATTAAAAGTCAAGGAAATTATTGCAACAATTTATTTTATTAAAATCAATTAATCTCTTTGTAGTCTCTAACATTATTTAAAAAGGAAGCAGTTTGGAATACTTGCTAACAAAATTTTTTAACTCCCTTTTTATTGTCTACAAGTAGTAAAGATTTTATTTTATTTACTTTAATATTTAAATTAATTACAAAAATTACAAAAATATACTTTTAGCAAAACTTTATTTCAGCTTTTAATTAGCAACAGAGAAAAGTTTATAAATTATTTAATAAAAGCTAAAAAATTAATTTTATGATGCAAACATTTGAATTATGTGAATATTTGTTAATTTAATCACACATTTGAAAACCTTCCATGATTATGAATTAAGGATATATTCATATATATTAAGATGTATTACACAAGGTGTTTTTATCTCCTTTATATGTATATAATTTGTATAATTTGAGCTCATTATAAAAGCAGATGATATTAAAATTGAAATAACTTTTAATATTTAATGAATATCAACAGAAAGTTTTTGGCTGCATTTAATTAAATCCTCTCGTTGTCAGAATTGGGTAATTCAAATAACAACCAAAATAAGAGTAGACTAAATATTTTATTAATTTTTAATTATTTTCCTGTATAAATATTTTACAATTTCGAAAAATTTTAGATTTTTATCTCTTAAAAATTCAAATTTTGTTTAAATTTATGACAAATTAAAATAAGTATGCGTTTTTGTATTATTTTTATTAAAGCTAAATTTTTACGAATTTAGGCCAAATTTTAATGTCTTAAAAAGTGATAATAAGAATGAAAAAGATGAATTTTGGCATTAATAGCTTGGAATATAGCTTAAAATCTAACCCATTCCTAGTGTGTCCAGGAAGAAAGCTCAAAAATTTCTTTAACCGATTTTAATAAAAAAATAAAAAAAAAATTCACATTGTTTAATAAAAAAAATTTGTATAATCTAAAGTCTAACGTACTGATTTTTGGATAAGACTTTCATATTAAATTTTCTGAACATAAAATTTAAAATAAAACTAAATTGGGGTTTTTAATTTTAATTTAATTTTAGATTTGAAATTAATAATGTATAATTGTGGAAATTTTTCTCAATGATTTTCGTGCCCAATGACTTAAAAATTATTACTTATGAGGCGAGACTTTAAAGGAGCCAAAAAATATTATTTTTTTAACAAAATTTTAATCAATAAAGTTTTCAGCACTTATTAAAATGAATCCAGAGTAGTAGAAAAAACTTTTACATAGAATATTAAAAGCTTTAAAATTAGAGGAACAAAGGATTTTGTTTTTTTACTATATTTTTTTAATTAGCATTGCTGAATTTATTATAAAAATTACAATTTATAACTAGAATGATAAAAAAGATAAGTTAAAATTAAAAATTCTTGAATATTTAATAATTTCATGGCATTATGGCTATAAAGAACTTCAAAAAAACTAATGCTAATAATATTATTCTGGTCAGTATCTCTTCCTTAATAGAGAGGGCAGGAAAAGCAAAATAACATGGACGAGCAAGTATAGGCACGAACATTTTATTCAGTATTTGCGTGAGTTAATTTGGTTAGTACAAAATCGAAGAGTAAAAAAATATTTCATTGCCAAAACTACTTTTGTACTTTTCCATTATACAAAAAGAATGAGTAAACAATTTTTAGGAAAAGTATAACACCCTACTTACCTAAATTTGCCTTCAGAATGTCAGCTTTAAGCTAAGCTAAGCTAAGCTGACTAAAAGATTTAAAACCTGTTTGAATAAATCAATAGAAATCATTTCAGTGTTTAGAATTTAACTTTACACTTTATATGGTGTTTTGGAAGCTCGGCTATAAGCCTACACCATGTACACAGCCTAAGAATTCAAGTAAGTTAAATAACCTTTTAACCGGGAAACTCCCTTATTAACTAAGCAGCATATTTAAAAATTGCTGAAGATAAAACAAAGAAACTTTTTTGGGGAGGGAGCATCTAAAGTTTTTCCAAGATGTGCAGTGAAGGGAAATGGTGCAGAGAGCAATGGTTCCTAAGCACTACATATATTTCATATGTCATACACGTACCCGATATTGTTTACGTTTGACGTATGACGTATTTATACGTCCGGCCCGGTTAACAGGTTAAAGAATAAATTTATGTCAAGGCACCAAATTAAAGCAGCATCCATAAATGAATTACTTACATAAATCTATATAAATTCAAGTCTAATGACGAATAATCAAGAATCGATATCGACGACACTTCGAAAATTTACAAAAATAATTTTATATTTATGTGTGAGTTAAGTAAATTTTTAGAAAGTTACAAAAAAATTCAAAAAACTAAAAATTTTAAAAATACTTCTTGAGAATTTCAAAGATCAAGATCAAAAGTTGCTTCTATAATATGGCATTTACCTCGACGCCGCCAACAGTGAATGGTGCATGTTTTGTATGGAAATTTCAGGCGAAATTACTTTTGTAATATTATAATAAAATTAATAAGGAAAACTTCTCAAATTTTAACAAACAGCAAATTTTTTTAAAAAAAAAGGTATTTTTCTTATTTTATAAAAACATGGAACACTTCACTTAAATTGCCCTAAAGTTTGGATAGTTTCATTTCACTTTTATTTCACAAATCGCTTTAGGCCGTGGTCCTTTTAGCTACGACTTTCATATATTTTCTCCATTCATATGGAGTTTTATCAACATTTTTTGTATAATATAACAATTAACAAACCACTTCAAATTATTTCTATAAGGACAGCAGCTTTAGGCTAAATCTAATCCATGTCTTTTAAAGTGCCACTTGATATTTGATACTTTCAGCAACTAATCGATAAAATGGACCTGAAGGATTAGATTTGACCTAAACAACGGGCAATGTAATTAAACCATTTTTATAACATAAAATATTCAGTTGAATATAAAGTATCTGGGATAATATAATCCAGACAATTTAACTGTGTGCTAATTTATTATAAAAAGCATAATAAACATTATTCGAGTTAAGAGGCTCGTAATTTGAAGAGGCTTGCAATTTTTTAATGCTCTTTCGGACACAGTACTTGTGTTAATGTAAGTGACATTTCTTTAAATGAAAAATTATTTTTTATCTGGGGAGTTTTTTCAATTGATTATAAACATCAAACATGTCACCCAGTGTATCTGATCGGCTAGTCATGGTGTTTAAAGCTATATTAATTTTAAAAGATCCGCGTAGCTCTTTTCAAGAATAATATCCTTAATTGAAATAGATATAAATACGGAATCATAGTTCTAAACCTGCAGCGGTTATCAAAATTAATTTTAAATTAAATTAAAAAAATTTTTTCCTTTACCACACTTAGGAAATATTTTTTCTTTACTTCCAGATACTTCTTTTTTTTTTTTTTGTAATTATGTATTGAGTAGATGTCTCAGCAAGTTTTACTGAGATAACACAACACATTAACTTGCTTTGCGCAAATCACAATTTCAATTTTGCTTTAAAAAAAAAACAAAACTCTTCGTTCTGTAGGGTTAAAAAAAAAAAATTGGAATTTGTAAAATGAGAAACAAGTAAAGTATGTCACATCTCCCCCATACAAGATGACAGCAATAATCTTTTGAAGAGTATTTGTAAGGTCTATGGTCTTTAATATTAAAATTCTGAACTGTTATTAACTTGCTGTCGATTCATTTTTGAAGTGAAGTTTCCCACCTTACAAGCAAACAAAAAATGCTGATGCCCTCTTCGCCAAACTACTTCAAATATACTGAAAAGTACCATCAAAATTATTATGTTGCGACTGCAAAAAAATATTTCTAACAAATGTTTAAGATTTCGAATTGTCTTCTTGAACTGTTTCCTTTTTTTAATTTCTCTTCATAGATATAGTGATAAAGCTTGTTTCTCTGGTTTTGATTATTTGAAATATAATGGAAAAATCCAAGTTGTTACTGTTAATTTTTTTACTAAAAGAAATTAATGCTATGCAACGTTTGTGGGGGTTAATTAGCTTTTATTCTGAAATTTTGAAAGTAAAACGCACTAAGAAATTTTTGAGTATTCAATCGATTTGATGGAATTCAAATAAATAAAGCTCAAAACTTATAAAAATTTTAACGAGCAATAGTAATGAGTTTCCTTTATGAGAAATCATGCTTTATGAATTGAAACGGAGAAAACATATTTTTGTGATGGCTCCTGTCTATGGAATTAATGAATGAATTAAAAAATTTTATTTTTTAATTCATTATAATTTATTTTAATTCGTAGGTCTTCCTGCTTTGTAAAATAGCACGTTAACTATTTTTCTGTAATTATAAACTTTGTGGTTATTTGTTCTAAGGTTAACTATAAATCTGCCTTAGAAAACTTAGAAAATAAATTTTGAAAATTTCTTTTAGTTGCATCCATGCATTATTTGTATTCTATACAACACTTAAGAGATATGGAAAGTTCGTTTGACTCGAATAAAATAAAGATAAAGGTGCGTTTCGTAAAGGCTGTCTTCTCAACTTGCATATGAGCTAACTAAAGAACTTCTTTTCCTACTGAGGTTCAAAGAGTTCCTACCCACGTTCTCGAATTGGACTTTTGTCATAAAAAAAAAAACGAAAATATATCTTGCTCGATTTTTATTGAACGGATGTAGTAATCGACAAACGATCGATTGGAGCAAACAAATCTGAGTGTCTATGGCTTTCAACACAAAAAATCTACAAAGAATAGTCACAATCTTGGAATGGATTGTGTGTGCTCATTATGTCAGAAACTCTGTGATAGATATCATATCATAAATTGTAGTAGCAGTATAAAATCCTTAAAGGAATATGCTTAAAGTTAAATAGCGGGAAACAAACCATTAAATTTCATTTGCATACTTTGTGAGCAATTTTAGAATTATTACTAAATTATTTTTATGTTATTGCATAAGGAATTTGATACCCAAAAATTTAATAACAAATCTAAACTAATTAACATTTTGATAATTATTTTACGAGATTTTCTGTCATTTGCTTAGCATTTTACCTTAAATGTGCCAAAGAATTTAATTGACTTTATAACGTTTTATTTAGTAGATAAGTTTTACGTAATTGTAACCACATTACTTAAATGAAAATTATTTTATTAATAGTGTTAAAAATAAATCACGTCATTTTGATGGAGTAAAGGTATGGAAAATATGTCATTGGGCCACAAATTTCTAATTGGGAAGGTCATTAAGAATAGCATTACCGAAATGACTCATTATAGCGGAGTATGATTTACCTTAACCAGTAAAATTACCTTACTAAGTAAAAGAGAAACGATAAAACTTTCCCTTTAATCAATTTTGTGTGTTTTTTTTTAAATTCTGTGGGCATAGGTTTATAAGAGTTCAATACATGTAAAAACGACAAAACAAATGGAGAATTAAGCTTAAAATCTCAATCTGTCATATTATTAGTAATCCTCTGATTTTAAAATAAGAGTAAATTTTAAAAAACTTTGTAAGAGATCAATTTTTTTTTAAACTAAATGCAGCTTGGATGATATTAAGGGGTTATACGTAGTTAGAATTTTCAAAAAATCAATTTTTTTTCAAATTTTCGGAATATACATATATTTACGTAGATTTTCTGAAGATTTCAAACAAACCCGGTAAATATTTTCTAAATTATACCAATAATTGCAGAGATCTTTCTAACTTTTACCTAAGACGTTGTAAAGTCATCCAATGTTCTTGGTTTTTGGTTTAAATTTTTTAAAATTTAAATTGAAGCTTTATTGAAGCTGAAGGTGGTTTTACACAAAACAATAATGAAAGATATAACCAGTTGAGGTGAAAGATATCTCCGAAAATCAATCTGTTTCACTTTTGTACTTCATGATTGCAAAAGGTCTGTCAATTAGCCCCGCTGCCCATAAGAGGATATAGAGGATGTCAATTTATCTGACTCAAGAGTGCATGGGAGCATGCGCGAAGAAAGAATGGTTCGTTGACAACATCACCTCGACTTCTTAGAAGCTGTTGATGTTGGAGGAGGTTCATTTTATGGCCCTGGAATAGACGAAACCATGAAAGTTTAAGAAAAGAATTCAACTATGTATAAACTCTTTTTGAAACTTTTAACGTATTTTTCTTAAAACCGTATTTTCAAAGGCGGTGAGCACGATTTCTCAAAAAAGCCTTAATTGATCGACCTCAAATTTTATCACAAATTTACCTCTTCAGATATATTTTCCAGGTAATGATCGAAGGAATTAGATTAGCGATAATTATTTCTATTTATTTTAAACAATTTTTCTTGGAAATTTTTGCCCAAAAATTCAAATATTTTTTCTACGTAGCCGTCATTTTTTTTCAAAAATTAAAATTTTAACTATTCCTTCTATCAATACACAAAACAATAATCTTTCTTTCATCGATTCACGGAAAGAATCAAACCGGTTTTTTGGTTTCAGATAATTCAAAACCAAAATATGTTGCTCAACGCCCAACGCCTTCTTTTGGAGGACCTTCGGCAGATCGTGTATAGGAGCCGTGTCCTTCAACATTTTTACTCCATCTAAGTGCCATTATCTAATTAAAAATAGACAATATTTGGAAAATCATCACTTGTATTTATTCAATAAAACACCTTCTTGTAAAAAATTTGTAAAAAGACGTCATTTTTCGACTTCGCAACTGCGTATATAACCCCTTAAGGATTTCTCATAAGTGTACCAACAAGTTAAATATAATTTCTTATTTATTTTATAAATAAATGAAGAAAAAAGCAAACAAGGTTAGCTCAAGAGATTATTTATTTGATAAATACATTAATTGTATACAATTATGCTTACCTTGATGCTAAAATACAGTCAAACGTCTTTAAAGGTGTTTGAAACCTGAAATTGCAAAAGTTTTGCTAAATTTAAAACGAGTTCCATTACATAAAAATAACATCACTTTATTGTTATCACAGAAAACTTTTCAAGCTAAAAAGGATTTAGCATGCTGGACTTAAGCAACTGTAAAGAAAACATATCCATATAAAGCGAATATAGTGCAACGAGAAGTGAAATTGACGTCACGACTAGCCTAGGAGACATTCATGATGTAAACATAAGAACAAAATAGAAAGATGAAAACCCACTTTGAATGGAGAAAATAAACAAGAAGCTAGGCGAGATTGTATGACGTCAGTTTTCTTCTTTCTCATTACGTTATCTGTTTTATGTGAGTAATCACCTTAAGCCAATAATTCATCTTGTTCTCTAAGACTTTTAATACATTTTAGTTAGTATACTAGAAAAACAACATGCAAAAAGGGAAGTATATGTGGAGCATGCAATGAAATTAACTTGAAACTAAACAAAAAAAAAATATGCTAATAAGATCCGAGTTATAATAAATTAAAAATCCAATTATGAGCAGGCTCTAAAACCTCATCTATAAGCTAAGGTTTTTTTCGAACAAATTAAATGAACGAAGGGTAAAATAAAAGTGTAGCCTTGCTATGAAATTCTAGTTTAGGATCACGTACTATATCACGAATTTGCCGGTATGCATTCTTATATATAGTATTTCTTTACAAAAAATTTTTCTACATTTTTATCCTTTATGGCTCTTTGATTTAGCTAGAGTTTTCGAAATTGAGAATAGTAAAATTCTTCTTCAAAAAGAAATTGGTTCTTTTAATAGTCATAAAATAAGCAATCTTGGTGAAAATTTTATAATTTTCTCACTTTGCTGACTGACATTTGTGTCTAACAGTTAAGTGGTTCATTTTATTATTGTCAAAATAATGACTTCAAAAACGTTCCGTGTGGAAGAAAATACTGTCACTTAGGTAAATAGCTTGGCTTGATAAGTAATAAAAAGAATCGATTTTGCTGATTATAAAATGACATTTCAAGGGATAGCTGATTTTTTAAAGATATGAAAAGCAGTATATCCATCATTTTTAATAAAAATTGACCAATAAGAAAGCGGTTGTCTGCCAAAAACAAAAACACATTAATAACTTAGAGCACAATAAGAAAATTGCCCTCTGCTCATCGACTATATTAGTTAACAGTGACTATTATAATGCGTTATTTAATCGATCGAAGGAATTAATGGCAAAAAAAAACAGCTCCTTATGAAGAAAAAAGATGTACTATTCACCAAAATAATGTAACGTATCACAAATCATTGAAAACTATGACTTAATTATATTGATTGAGTTTCGAGTTAGTGCCGCCAACAGCACTGCCACTAATCTGGGGCCCTAGCGAACATAGACTGTTCGCAAATCTTAAAAACATATTTGGTTCAAATATAAAAGTTACAGCTGAATACTGAGGACTAGTTTAATGCTAAAAATAAATTTTTCTACATTCCTGGTATAGAAAAGTAAAAGGAGCGTTGGGATTTAAGAAAAAGTTTATATATTGATGAATTTTCCCAACATGCGTCAGGTAACATATTGACCAATGTTTTAATTGAAAACTATAGACGTGCACTATTATCCATTTGAATTCAATACTTTTTTCTATTTTATCTATTATTATTGGTAATTTTTAGATTCATATTTATCCCTTTCGACAAAAATATGTCTGGCGTTAAATCGACAAAAATAAAATGGATTAATCTTTTAAATACATAAATTAAAAAGAATTTTACTTATTCTTCCTCAAGAATATTAATTGAACAATTTAATTATTATTTACAAAAAGCATCGAAGAATAATTCAACTATCAAAATCTTTGAAATATTTACTTTGAATTAATTAATTCCTCTTAAGTTTAAATTTTTTGCTGAAATAAATTAATATTGTTTAGTAAATAGAATTTATGTTATTTATTATCACAACTTTTTGTGTACATAAATATAATTAAACAAAAAACAAAATCCTAGAAATGCCAATTGAAAATTACAGTAAAAGCTATTAGAAATGTCAGAGTTAATTGAAACTTTTTTCCAATATAATTCATACATAACAAAATACTATTGAAGAAAACTTTGCATGTAGGACAAAGTTTTGTATTTAAGAAAGTCAACAATTCCTTACCGTTCACCATTTTGAGGGTTTATTAGTTGTTAATTAAAGTGCACTTACCTGAAAGAAAAAAATAAATTGTTTATTATAAAATATTTACAAAATTTTTGCTTTGTTTTTTTTTCAATATTCAAATCTATAGGAAAATTTAGAAATATCTTTATTCATGGGAAAATCGTTTTGCGAAATGAGCAATAACTGAAGCAATATTTGTGGTAGCATTAAAAAAAGAATCCTTAATTTTGTATATAAAAAATTTGATAGTTTTAAATTTGTTAAACAGATGTATCCTTTTGCTTACAGAAAAGTTGGTAATTCTATTTAGTCATTTAGTCAGGTTATAGAATATTCAGTTAAACAGTTGTTAAATCACTTTTGATTTGAGTTTTTTAAAAAATGAAAAATTCATTAATAATTTATTTATTAAATAATAAATCGCAAGGTTTTTTCCGTATTGTTATCATATCGAATTTTGCGGTGTGAGTTTTCCTCATAAAATCCGTGAAATTTACAATTTTATTAATGTGCGTAAATATATTTTCAGACAAAATACATATAGAAGCCCGAAAGAGTTATAATTCCATTTAATACTAGTAATATTGGAATTGTATTCCTTGCAAATTTCAATGGAAGTTGGGTTTTATTTCTCTGTGGAATATACTGAATAAAAACTTAATATTTTATTCAGATCGCAATTTTGTATGTATCAAAAGTATTTCAAAAATATTTTTTACAGTGGAAATGATTCTCATGTATACCTCATACTTTATTAATAGACAATGCAGGATCTCATTAATTTTTTTTTTTTCGCAAGTAAACGTCCAGTTTCTTAATGCAAGATGCTAAACTCGATTTATTCTCGCACTCTTTAAAACCGGGCGTAAGAAATTTTCCAGTTTGTGAAAGTTAATTTACGAAAATTAGTGTGCGAAATTTCAAAATTATCGTACACCAGCTTCAAAAATAACAAGCTTCAGGAAAAGGCTTTAAACTTTTGCTCACTCACTTCTCTATAGAAAAGAAAAAGACGCTCAAATGGTTATAACTTTGGTAATTTTAATCCGATAAACTTTTTACACAATATTTTTAAGATAATAAACATTAATTTAAAACAAAAAAAAATTGAAGAAAAAAATTAAATGCCGAAATATCCTCTTAATTGATTTATTTGGCTGCTATATTTCAAATTATTTAGTAAAAGATTGTGTTAGTGTTCGAAAACTATACAGAAATTATATACAGAAATTGTTATAACCAAAAACACAGGTCTGCAAAATTGAACTTTTTGAAAATTGTTTGTCTGAAAAGTATCTATATTAAGTAATTCTGGGATGCTGAACTCGAATATCATATTAGTTTTTTCCTATCACGTAAGATTTTTTAGATATACGAAAGATAAAAAAAACCACTTTTTTGCCTTCTTGAGATGGTTTTTATTAAAATTGAAAAAAAATACACAACTAATTTACACTTTTTGACTCTTAAAATATAGAAACTAAAATAATTAAAGAAATAAACTGCTAAAAATCCTTGTAAAGATTTTTGCCTATGTTCACCTGTGTCACTGTCCTTCTTTAACATCCAGCAATAGTCTGCAATCATGTTAACATTCCACCTTCCTTGGTAATGTTGTTCCATTGCCTTTATATCTTGATGGAATCTCTCGCCTTGTTCTTCACTGAAATCTCCAAGATTTTCTGGAAAATGGTCCAAATGAGATTTCAGAAAATGGACTTTTAAGCTCATCCCAATTTTCTAAAATTTTCTAACATGTTTGTGACTAATTGGACATAATTTGAACTTCTTTTATTGCCCAGGAAATTTTTGATTACTTCTTTCAAAGAAATCCATGCTTCTTTTTCTTCAGAGCTCATTTGAGTTACGAAGTATTTATCTTTCATTAATTTTCGAATATCTGGGCCTACGAACATTCCTTCTTTAAGCTTAGCCTTTTAAAAGCGATGGAAATTTCTTACAGGGATATTTAAAACACTCTCCCTGTTTTGATAGTGCTTTCACAAATTGCTTCATAAGTCCAAGTTTAATATGAACAATACAAACAATACGTACAATATGAGTTCTAAATCGTAAGGGCATATGCAATAAGGTGAAATTATTATTTTTTAAATATATAGGCTTACCAAACACCCTAATCAAGCAAAAATTTCTTAGAAGTTACAAGTTATTCTAGACCATTTCATCATACCCAGAAGATATGTATTAGAACAAAGTATTCCAAGAAAACCTAATTTTTGAGAGCAAAAAATCAGGTTTTCTTTAAAAATTAAAATAATTTCAATTGAAAATCATAGATTTAAAAGGTTGAAAACATAAATATTCAATTAATTAATTGAATATGCATACAAATTTAATTTTATTACATAAACTTCGCATTTTTGAGTAACATAGCACGATCTTGATAGCTTGTATGGCTTTTACCAGAATTTCCAAAAATTCTTACGTGATGGATTTTTTTAATTATTTTTCCCATACTAAGCACTTCGAAATCTTTAAGAAACTATTGTCCAATCTAAGACAATTTTTCCCATGTTGACCTGTGAAATTATTCTAAGGAGTAGAGTACAGTAAAAGACAACTAGAACAACAGCAAGAAAAGCTAATAAGTATATAAGCTGGCAAAAGCGTAATCTGGTGGAACTTGAATACTTTAAAAACTGAAATATCAAATTCAAATCCTATTTAAACATAGTAAAAAGTATTAGGGATTATTTGCTTTACTTGCTGTTCATTTAAAAGCAGAAAGTGGTGTAAACAACCAACAAAGCATAAGATATAGATCTACCTAACAAAACTTTTTTCATTTTCATATTATTATGTTTTTTGTGCTTGATTTTCTTATGTATTAAACATAGTATCCAATATACAGGATATAATGTCCCTAAGACCAGAGACCTATTATAAAAACAAAAGGTTGACTGCAAAATGAAAAACAGGAAAAAAAATCATATTTTATTTCTTTAAAGTATGAAAGCAAAAGAAATATATAACAGCAGACAGTTGTTACATACAAGTAACAACAATTTATTCTTTTGGAATATGATATTACAAACCTCTTACCCCATATCTCCGTATAAAGTATTCATCAAAAGATAACTATGTAATTGGCTAGTTGGCAAAGTTACACAATTTAGCAACACATAAAAATTTACCCGATATAGAGAAACCAGAAAACTAGTTTTCAATTTATAAAACTGAAAATTTATATTATATTTTTGTTATGATTACATTTGTAGCTACCATCATTGATAATGATATCTAAACCACAGGAAAAAATACGATTGCCAATACACATAATGAAATTCATGTAATTATATAGAGATAGTAGAAACTAACATTTATAGACGGAAGAATGTGAGGCTTTCTGGTGGAATCTTTTGAACATATTTGCATAATTTCAGGCTTATTAAGAATTGATTGAAAACACGAAAATAAAATTAAAATGTCTTTTTAATCGTAGGTTATACCAAATTTAGTGTTAAGGATCCTAAAAACAAGAGAATAAATTATTATGATTGTTTTGGTAGTCAAAATAAAACAAAATAAGAATTATTATTTTCTATTTACAGCTTAAAATACAGGTCAACAAAATCTTTAAAATATATTTCAGCTTAGGTAACATACTATTTGACATAAAAAGCGGTTCAATAATATCCTATCTTTGGATTTTTTCCTTTTCGAGTTGAAAGTGGTTTACATCACGTCTCCGACAACGATCAGGATCACTTTTTAAATTAGTTCAAAAAAAATTATGATAATAAATTCTACATAATTGCGAATATTGAATTTTTTTAAAGATATTTGTAGATGTATTCAAAATGGTTTTCCACATGGAGTGACTTAAAGTTTAAAATAAATATTAATGTTAAATATTTTTTTTTAGAAACAAAGAGAACAGACAAATTCCCAAGTTTTGAAAAAGGGTTAAAATTTTTGTAAAATTTTCAATTTCAAGAAAATTACTTTGAAATAAGATTACCGTAAACAAATTTAACTAAGGAAACGCAAACCAAATCAGTATAGAGTTTTTTCTTTATTCAGAACTATCTCAAGCTTATTCAAAAAAAATCAATTTTTTATATATATAATTTTTCAATTGCATGAAATGCTTTCTCCTCTGCACAAACACAACGATTTAAAATAATTCAACACAATTTTAATTGCAACATAAAACTTTCACAATACTAGACAATAAAATAAGGAAGCAAATTCATTAAAAAAATTGAAAAGATTTTAATTAAGGAAAGTTTTAATAATTTCATTTTAATAAAATTTTAAGCACAATTTTTCAACGTTTTTTTTTAGAGTCTGCGATTTAACATAAAATTTATTTATTTGTATAATCAATACAATTACAATCCAGGGCTAAGCTGTATTGAGTTTTATATTTCCCCATGAAATAGCTTCCAGATATAAAAAACTAAATTTAACAAACTGAGCAATTAGGATTTTTTGTACCTGGCTACATGAAGCTATTGGTTGCATGTGCATAGCAACATTCAATGTTTTTTTTGTACCCTTTCTTCTTTTTTCTCTTGCTTAGGCTTTTTAATTCAACAAAAAGAAATTTAGTTTTTATTCAGGATATTTTTAGGAGCTTCGGTCTATTGCTATTAGACACAAAAATTTCGGGTTTAGTGCGACTGTTTGAATGAAATGCTTTTTAATTGAAAAAGTGCTAACAAATATGGACTAAATTTCTAGAATTTTAAATGGAAAAGATACTGGCGTGGTTTTCCCATCTAAACTATACAATCTCTTTGATATTCCAATTTATTTAAAAACAACATTATATTCAATCATACGAGAAGATTAAAGAATCCCTGAACTTTATTACACAAAACAATAATCTGCTTGCCAAAAATGAAGAAAAAATTAGCATAGTGGATACTTTCTTTGATATAATGCCAAGGAAACTAGCTTTAATGCATATCATTTGCATTGAGATCTGCAACCCAGTTCTCTACTGCGAAAATTCGTACTTTAGCTTTCATATCATATAAGCAGCAAGAACATTGCTGCTTATCAGAAGAGCGCATATATAGGAAAAATTTGGAAGCATAGTAGCTAAATTTGTACTGCCTACTAAAATAACACTGATGACGGACAACATTGACAAAGTGACAAAGTATAATAAAACTTTCTTTATTAATAAAGGAATCGAGCAATAAATTTGATACCTTCTCATGAGATATCTTTGTTCGGTACACAAAAAGATCTTAAAGAAACTTTGGTACACGTGTATTTTTGCTAAGCAAAAATGTACAGAAGCACTTAAACTTTAGATAAGGGTTCTTTTAGATTTTAACTCAAATTAATCCAAATAAAGGGTTAGGAAAGTTCATATTTTCTAACATTGAAGTCGAATTAAATGCCTAAATTGTTTCAAATTTAATACTCAAAAAAAAAACACAAAAATAGGTAGCTCTCGAATAACATCTGATCTTAGAGGTACAAGTAAGCCGGCAATTTTACGGACAGTAAAAGGCCATACGCACGGTTTGTTGCGTTTTATAACAACTAATAAATATATAGCGAAGGTTATATTTTACTAAAAGACAAGAAATCATCTTATTGTTAGTCCCATAAACACATTAAAAAGTATCAAAATTCTCTGCTAAAGCGTGGATGTGAACTCCATGAAATCTACCTAAAAAATTAGGTTTTTTCAAGGGTACGTTAGTGAAGAAATATACATTCAACAAACTCCTGTAAAATTTATTCTTCGTCAGAGACATTCTTTCATTTCTATTTGGAAATTTCTCTTAAAATTCTCAAAGTAAAAATACAAGAAAATCAAAAGGATTTTTTATATGAACAATTTTTGTACTTTGTCAAACACAATAAATCATGCGTTATTGCCTTTAAGTGTAAGGCTTGAGCCACCCAGTCTCCTGTAACCTTAATAAAAACCAATTTTTGATATAGTTTTAGTTGCACACTAAATGTGTGTATCATAAAATTGAAAAAAAAAAAACAATTATCCCTAGAAAAACGACAATTACAATATTTTCACTTATATCACCAATTTTTACCCGAAATCTGAAAAAAAAAATAAAAAAATGTTGAACTCTTGGCTCTTTCATAACATCAATTGTAAGTCAATTGGAAGAATACAGTGTTCAATATATGGGTACCATAGAAACCATGAACCGTTGTTAAATCCCACAAGAGAACACAAGCCCTCTCCCATATCTTCTTTTTGATGTAACTGAAGATAAAGGTATAAACTTGGTTTGAAAAAACTTTAAAGGTAAATAATCGAAAAATAATTCTTACCTAGAAAAAAAGAAAGAATTCCAGATTATATCACATTTTCAAGGAAGCAAAAATAAAATTGGGTAGCTCCTTTCGATAAAGATTATATCAAATAAAATAAAATTTAAATGAAGAATTAAAAAATTCATTTAAACCTATAAATTCTCTATAAAAATAAAAGACTATGTTATTAAATTATAAAAAGTTCAGGACGAAAAAATTTAAATCTAGTATTAAATAAATCTTAATTGTCTGCAACTTTTTATCTTTTTTGTATGATATTAATTAATTATGTTTAGAACTTTTGAATAATTAACAATTTGTAAAGTCCATCCATCCCTGAAATATAAAGAGATCCTTGCATCTCTATTGATTTCGTAAGATAAACTAACACCATAGAAAGTACAAAATAAAATAAAAGCACAAAAAGCCGAGTTTTTTAGGCTAAAACTTTGGAGAGATTTTTAATTATTGGGAAAAATATTCTTCATATGAAAATTTATGATGTTGTGAAAATTACACCCAATCTTTCAAATTAATTAACTCAATGCTACTTTTTTTTTACTTTTAAGTAAAAAAAAAAAAATTACAAATGTCCCTGAAATTTGTTAAATCAAAACTGTAGCATTTATTTGAAATATTAACTGCCCAAACATCAAAGTTATATTTTCTTCCTTTTAAAGTTTTCTTTTTAACCTTACTCTGCCAGTACAAAGCTCAGCAATCTACATAAATATTAATACAAGTTATGTGTATTTGAAAAGCAATCAAATGTATTTTAGTTCAAATAACTAATGGCCTATTTTATGTTTTGTATTTTAAATCTAGTACTCAATGGAAAAATTTTAATAGATTCTAGAAAATCAACAGAAAACATAAAATTACTTCAAAAAAAAAAAAAAAAAAAAAATACTTTGAAAAAAAAAAAGAAGCCATACAACGCAAAAAATTGCAAACATTTCACTACCTACTATCATCAACCTACTTTAAAACCATCGGGTTTTAAAAATACAAAAGGAAAGGTGGAATTGTCGATAGTTTCCTGATGCCTATTTGTTCATATAACAAATGAAAGCATTTCTTTTATTTTTCAAAAACCTTTTTTAATAGAAATGCAAAGCTTTTATGTTGCTCATATTATAAGTTTCTTTAAGATTTTGTTTCGAACAAAATGGCGGAAGATTTTGTATTTAAGTCTAAAATTGCAAGGATGCTATTATGGTTTATCTGCAATTCTTTTTTTTTTTTTTTGTTTACTCAAAGACTCTTCAACCATTTTAATGGCAGATAATATTTAATACTTATCACTAAAATATAGGATCATAAAATGTAAAAGAGGTATTTTAAAATATGGTTTTTAAGAGGGATTAATGCTTATAGCATCTTAAGTCAAAGAGTAATTCATAGTTTAAAATATATCAAAAAAAACTATTTAGGAAGGAAGTTTGATTTATTAAGCAAGGTAGATAATATTTTAAAGGCCTAACGGAAAATTGAAATAATTAATTTGAAATATTCAACGATAATTTTGAGGGGCCTAGGCCAGGGGATAGCTCCTTCAATACACACACATTATGTCATTAGACAGCCGTCAGAAGTAATCTATAACTGAGGGAGCCATTTAATACTGTGAACTTTAAATATGCGCGCCGACGTGAGGGTGTTAAGTTATTTTCAAATTAACAAAACCCAGACAGGATTCCTAAATAAAATGGTGAAGTTGCTACTGTCAAATCTCAAAAGAAATTTCCAGAAAAAATGTTTTTCTCAAATTTGGTAGAATGCAGCAGTCACGATTCTTAAAAATAAAAACTAAATACAGAGAACAGTTGGAATATGGTATATGTATATTTGTCCTTATTACATTTAAGAATACTGAATATTGTCAACTAATTAAATGACTAAGTGATGTATAAATCTTATTAGTTATAAAAAAATAGAAGTGTTTAGTTTTTGAAGTTTTTGACATTTGCGATTTTAAAAAACACTTGTTAAACAATTGAGGGAAACATTACGTCAGCATCATGAGCAAGCGGTGAAATCCAACTCAATGGAAAACTTCACATAATATTTGAATGATCAAAAGAGGACTGCAAGGTTTGTTCTAATTGATATATTTGTTGTTTTCGATATAAATAAAAAATAAATTGGTGAAATTTAATTATTTGTATAAGTTTGCAATCAATGACTTTGATTGCAAAATATTTCCTTAATTTGGCCGAAATCGTCCCTAGTTGTTGGTTTGTACAAGCAAAAATGCCTCGAATGCAAAGGATTAATTTTCATAAATATATATTTCATTATTCAAATTGCTGACATGTGTCTCCGTAAGTATTATTTTAGTGAATATAATTCTAAAAATAGCTCTTAAGCTCACAATGGGTGCACACAGGCCTTTTTTTAAATTATCCATGAGCTTAAATTTTGTGCTAATCGAAAGTTGCACGGTTTGGCATTCTTTGAAGTTTTAAAATTGAAACAAATTTTTTTAAACATAAGGATTTAATTATTCTATAAGTTTAAAATATTTTCTCTTTCCTTCACTCTTTCTAAAACGTACAAAAATGTGTATTTTTTTTATTCGGCGAATTAAGTAAGGTAGGGGTATGTTTTAGTTTCCTAAGCCTCCCCTATTTAAACACTTTCAAATGGGTTGGTATTTAACAGTCACTAAGAAAATACATAACTAATAAAATCCAATAATATCCTAATCTTTAATTAAAAACTACTATTTTTGTAAAATTGAAACTATTGAAATGAAATTCTGAACTAAAATGTCATTTGGTACTATAACTTGTCATTCAGTCCTTTCATTTTACAAAAAGAGCAATTTTCAATTAATGAATGCGAGTAAATTTAATGAAAAACAAAAAAGTTGTTCAATTATTAGAGGTTTTCAGAAAAAAATATGAGTAAATACTTCTATTATTAATACATAATGGAATGAATGATAATTCGTAGGATTTGCTTCATTTACAATAAAAATTAATCGAAACTGAAGAATCGAATTTGATTTTTTCATTTCATTCCTTATAAGCTTTTTTAATTACAATTTGATACAAAAAGCTTTTATACTTAAAACGAAGGAAGCTAGTATTAACTTTTTTTATATCTCAAATTATTATTTAATTTAAATAATTTTTTAGCTTAGTTTGGAGTTTCAATTAATCTTTGGTTTTTGTTTTATGATGCCTTTAGTTCAATTTTCAAACAATGAATCCTATTAATCCGTTCCGCATATGATAGCTATAGCCATCACACATGCTTTAGTTTATAAAAAAAATGAATATTATAATTACAGGCTGTACTATTTAATTTTTTTGTTGTTAATGTTTTTGACAAAAAAAAAAATAAAACAATATATGATTTAAGGTAAAAAACTTTTTTTAAGGAACATTTCTCCGTAATACCATCAATAGTACTTTTAGTGTCCAAATTCATTCAAAAAAATACGTCCGGCAGCAGGTACCGCACAAGCAACTTCTCTAGGGAAAAAATTTTTTTTTAATGTTCCGATACCTCGAAAATTAAACGAAATTTCAAAATTCATTTGAAATTTGGCATATTCCTGAATTTTTATTGAAATATATGAACTTCCCAAGAGAAGTTAATAAATTCTGTCATTTTTTCTTCAAACTCATACTCATAAATTGGCCAGAAACATTCAACATAGTACATCACTTTCAAGAACAAAGGATTTCATAATTAGGAAAATTTACTTCATATACAGATACACATACCTAAGGCATGAAGCTAACAGTCTAAAATATCAACAAGAGTACTATAGGATTAAAAGCAAAAAAAAGTTTCTCAACTTGCTCTAGTTTTCGAGAAAATGATTTCATTGTTTTTTGTTTCATTTTTGTTGTTTTTTTTTTTGTACAGCAATAAGGTCGTGGCAATTCGAAACTTTTTTAAAACTTAAGAGGATTTGTCTAGCGATATACATCAGATTCCCACATGCATTAATTGCATTAAATGCGTTTGAATGGATTCTTTCTTTGGAAAAGAAAAAAATAATAATTAAATTTTGTTGTTGATATGAAACCTTCAAAGTACACTAATCAGCTTTCATGCTTTAAAAATAAAGTACAAAAAAAAAAAAAAAAAAAAAAAGAATAAGAAAAACAAATGAGCTGCTGATTTGTCACAATCAATTCTCCACAAGAAAACTAAATTACTTAAAACAGAAAATGTGAATCCGAATTTTTTATATTGAAGTGAAATACAATTCGAAAAAAAAAATGCTGGTAACACGAAATAAAATATTATTTTCTTTCTTTTATATGAATTTCTATTGAGGATATCAATTTCTTAATTCTTTGCATTGTGGATAAACTTAAGTTCTCCATTTGATTATTCAAGCTATGATTTTATTTCTTTTATTCCATGAAAAAAATCAAGTGAATAGTCAACTTGAGAGAAACATAAGAAATGTTTTAGTGAAGAAAATTTGCACTAGATTTAACAAAAATAGCCCTTGGTACTACTTAAACTCAAGCATAAGAAATAAGTATTAAAAATTGTCATTTCATCTTTTGCTAACACAAAGAAAAAATATTATTTGAATTTTCATTTGAAATTTTTTATTTAAATTTGCTTTATTAAAAAAAAAAACCGATAAGCATTTCAAATCCTTTGAAAATTTTTTATAACAACGAAGAGTAAGATCAAGCTGAAGTTTTTAGTCGAGATCATAAAAAAGTGAATGCGAGATGCGGGATAAAAATATTTTACACTGGTATTTACCCGCACATAATAGACAAAATATTTAGCAATATTACGAGGACAAGATGAAGTTTCCAAATTTTCGATACCCCAATCATACGAGACCAGACCTGCTAAGAATACTAAGATTGTAGCATTGAGGCAAATATCATTGATTGAGGTCAATTTTTCATCTCATTACGTTATTCGTTTTGTAAGGATAGTTATTTTTACAGTGAAAGAACTTTGTATGCTAAAAGTGGGAAATAAGTCTACTTTTGTAAAGTGGACGGCAGTTATCTCTTGAATACGGTTTGAATTATCCTAGATCTCATTGAGCCAATTTAATTGTAGTTATAAGCTACAGTTAGTTGTAATATGTAGGCCAGAAAATATCAGGGAAGAAGAAACCTTCGAACAATCGGTATTAAAAAATAATTATGAAATTTTTAAATAGTTTACCAATACATTTGGAAGTAAAGGAATAAATATTGGAGTACGAAAATGTATTTTAAATATGTTAAATATATCACCGAAAAAAGACTTTGCCTCGTTAAATGCTTTAGGTATCTAGAAGTTATGCAATAGTTAAGCTTAATCCTATTTGGCTTAGATCACCCAACAAATAACAAACATTTTCTTATTTGTGAGATTAACTTTTTTTCACAGCTGATCATATCTTATTAGATATAATTTCATGATTGTTATTCTGTCGATAATATAAAAATTGGGCCAGTAGAAATGAGCATTCTGATTATATCCGAGACAAAATATTAATAGATTTGAGGCATATGAAGATCATGAACGAATGAAATCATCCAAAAAATTCCTGTAAGATTATATGGGATAGTAACTAACTTCCCTTAAATTTCTGGCATAGAAAACGTTTTTGTTCTATTATATTTTTCATAACGGTTTATGATTATCAATTACTATTGTCGAAATACGATATTATTCTTTGCAATTTGGTAAATTAGTAAAATTTTGGGACTTAATAAATTAAAACAAGAATAAATTGGGTGATGTATTTTTAACTGTTTCAGATATCTACACAAATGTTCAGTCGGGAAATTATTTTAAACCTATTAAATTAATTATGTATGCGTACTTTTCTAGATTTAGTATATTGCCTGCAACGCATGTAGCCCCCAAATGTTCTTGTGTTGATTAAAAATATTCTTCAGCTCTTCAATATTTTATAAATGAATAAAATTTTTTGGTTTCTAGGAAACAATTGATAAAATCTCAGTCCAAAAGAGAATAAAAAACAAAATTTTTAGAAATCAAATTACACCGAGAAGTTAAAAACGAGGGATTAACGTGAACTCATAAAAATATAAAATTGAATATGCATCGGTAAAAACTGCAAAAACAGCTCCATAAATTTTTTCATTATGGCTAATTGATCTTTTTTAATATTTTATTTACAGCTTACATTTTTTACTAAGGTAGTGGCATGATCACTTTTTAATATTTCTTTTGCTAGACACAACACACAATTCGTGGGAAATCCATTATTCATAAATGATTAACTTATCAGTCAAATCTTTCTATTTTTTTAATTATTGTAAAATTAAGCTTGAAATATCAATAATCCGCACAAAATACCAAGTAATCATTTTCTAAAGAAGTTTAAATTGTGACCGGAGAATAAGGAGAAAATGTACAACAACCATCAGGCAGAATATGATACAAATAAATATTTGCATTACGATAGCAATTAGCAAATAAAATATCTTGTGAGAAATCTCTTTTTGGCAGTAGTAGACTATTTGAAATATAAGTATTTATAAAAATTTAAGAAGAGCCTAACAGCCCGAAAGGTTAATATTTCTCTTTCCCTAACATATCTCTCAGTCTTTTAAGTAATAAATTACCCATGTTTTTATTTATGTATCAACTGATTTTGTGTTAATTTTCTTTAAAAAGGATTTGTTTGCTGATGCCATAATTTTAATTAAATATACAAAATTTTAATCTTTTCATTAATGTACAACCACAAATATATATTAAATAAAATTCAATATTCCTTAAAAAAGATTCTAAAGTCACGGTCACTGCTGGCATACCTCCAGATTTTCGTTTTATAATTGTGCAATAGATTTTCAGAAAGGCCTAACAAATATTTAATATTTGTATTTTCATACAAAGCCTTTTTTATATTCAATTTACCAACAAACAGAAAGACTGCCAAATTGTAAAATTTACAACAACAAAAATAGGAAATTGTTTACTTCTCAGAAAATGTTGCATAATATATTTTTTGGGATAGATGAAAAATTTACGCCACTTCCTTAAATTTCTCTTTGGTATATCAAAAATAATAATTCCAATAGAATCTAAAAGTTTTATAATAACACAAGACGCATACCGTAACAATCACAAAAAAAACCACGTCTAGCACTAATTTCACATTTTATCCGGGGGGTAGATGATGTGATCTTGGAGCATAGCTACTGTCTAGCAGCTAGCATTGTTCATTTCATTTTAGTTTGCCGTCTTTGGTCATGATATAACAGAAAATTTGTTAGTTTTTGTTTTTTTTTGTTTTACGGCGCCAACAAAAAGTTCACTACACAGTTCACAGTGTCTTGGAAAAATCAATGGGATTATTGGAAGAAGTTTTTAGCCGCATATTGCAATCAAAACTGAAATCTAAATGTGCTTCGTGTACGCGCCCTGAGAGGTGAAAGGCAAGAGGAGGCTTCTTTTTAAGCTGTTACCCATTAGGGGGAATTTAGTAAAGTGACTTTTAGAAAATTACGTTTGTAAGCCTTAAATATTAGTTTTGAAGTAATAGTGCGTTACTACTAATCTAGAGTACTAACTTTTGCTCCATATATATATATAAAAATAAAGGTTTTAACTGATCTTTAGTACTTCTAGATTAGTAATCTTAACCTGTTGAACATTTGTTCCACAATTATTCCTGATTTTAAGAATCAATAAAAAGTTTCGAATGTATTCCCATTGGGGAGTATCACATGAGGTAAAACAGAGTTCCGAAAATTTCACTTTTCCTGTGTACGGCAAAAATTCTATTACCTCTCGCTTTGTATATTACTTAGCGTCTAGATTAGCGTTTTGGACAGCTATTTTATAGGAGATTTTATAGGAGTTTTTGAGGCAAGTTTACACTCAGAAGTATTTTAATGCATTATTCTTTACGGTAAGTCAATTTAATATAATAAAACTAGTTACAAAATGCATAAGTTATATATTTTCAATCAAATATCAAACTCAAATAAACTATTGAGTATAACCGTGTCTCAAAACTCCAATAAATGCTTTTGCCTTTTGATAGATTTCAAATTAAAAACATCATGCAAAATTGAATATTTTACACGTAAACAAAATTTCTTAAACTATGGCTACTAAAAACCACGACTCCGGAAGCGCTAGATTCCGACCTAGTTGATAGATAGTAATTCCTTTCAACAAATTTAATATAGGAAGTTTTTTTCCTTTTAAATTTTCTTTCCTAGCAGATCTTTTAAATATTTTAAAACAAATAAATATAATAGCAATGACCCTACTCTGACACATTCATTCTTTTAATTAATCAGACAGCTGTGAAGAACTTTTCAATTAAATTCTTGGAATTCCAATACTATTCCCTCATTAGAGAGAACATCTAAAGTAGAAACAAAGAACATATCTAGTATCCATCTACCATTCTACAATGCAAAAATACATAAACCCCATGAAAAATTAAAATTATTAGAAGGGGAATGCAAATGGAACTAATACTTAATAACTCCAAAGCAACAATGCAAAGAAAAAATAATTATATGCCAGTATTATATATAATTTTTCCTTACAAAATGCTGAAAGCTTAAACATAAGGACAAAATTTAATTAAATTGAAACAAATCACTTAAATCATTTTCAATTAATTTCAGCTTAAATCCTTATTTTAACAGAAATCTTTTTCAAATTTACCGATATATAACAATTTATTACCACGGCCATACTTTAAAGTGTTGACCATGAAGAGTACTGGGAACGGATATAGCTTTATATTCTAGATAAACATAGCGGAACCAAGGTAGAGGCTAACATGTTATAAGGTAATAATATATAAGTTGACATGCTTGAGAAAATAACTGAAGGTATTAACTTTGTGTCAGGCATCTTTTTACATTTCCTCTTAAAGTACACAGAGATATTAAGTGAAAGCTTGTGCTGGTATTCCATGTAATGTTTTCATTGTTTTATTCCCAAGAAAACAGGCTTAGAAATTTTTTTTCTAGTTTATTAATTGAAATAAATTATAATATTTGGTATATTTGGATAAATAAAGTCACCAACAACAATGAGGATAGTTAAACTCGTACAGTAGAAAAGGATTTCATGTTCAAGGAATGGGTAAAGGTATAAAAATTTTTTTATTCTATAACATTTTAAGCAATTGCTTTACAAATTTATAAATAAACAAACGATTATTTCGAAAACTACTAATGAGTCCTTGATTTTTCATCAAAACAACGTCCTTTTGTAGTTTGTTTCTCAAAAAACGCGGATGAGTGACGAAATTGAGGTTTTGTTATTTATAAACAGCTTTTTTGCATGCACAAATTTACACATACTTCAACGTACAAATCGAAAAAATAGTTGACTACCCAGGATTCTCTGTGGTTAAATGATTATTAGTGCGTGGAATGCATAAATTTACACTTAACGGCAACAACTTGGTTTTCGCATATCCTATAAAGAAATGCTAGGATACTCTGAAAAAGTCAGCATGAAAATTCCAGGAACAAAATGCACTCCATCATATGCGCCAAATTTAACTTTCTCTGACTTTTTGTGGATTTTTATCAAAGAAAAAAATTAAAAGTGTCATCGAAAGGAAATTTTTAAGCCTTAAATACTATTTTAATACAACTTTAGGAAATATCCATGTTATGTAATTAATCAAAATTAAATTAAATACTAAAAGTGAAGTGTAAATGGAAACATTAACTACAACTTTAATATAATGTCGATTTTTCACTTAAACTTCCTTAGCTTTAAGAGAATAAGATACACGTTTCAAAGTATTAACAACACATTTAACTCTTCAGAAACGGAAATCCGGTTTTAGTTTTAAGGATACCGTATAAAAATGCCCATATATTAGATACTATATGGCTGCAACTTGTTCAATATATTTATAAAAGTGTGCTATGCAATATCCTTTGAAGGGGACACTTAGATGGCTTCAAATTAAGAAAAAAAAAACAGAAAAATTAATTCTATGCTCCCGCACTGGAGGTCATATTTCATTCATTTTAAAACAAAATTCGAAGGGTTTATAATTAAGGAAGATATTTCTTACTGGCGATTCAAAAGAATACAAGGAATTCACAAAAGATTTCTTAACACGAAGTTATATGTAGGTTGAATTTGCAAATAAAACTCAAACTTTGAGTTTGAAGAATTACCCTTTTTATAGTATTATAAAAATATTTTTGCTAAAAATATCAAACAAGAAATTAAACGTTGAGAAAACTGTTTCGCATATTTCACTTAAATTTTTAATCTTGCAGCTTAATTGGAATTACAAAAAATAAAAATGAAAAACGGTGAACATTGTATTACAAAAAAAACTAATTATTGTTTTCGTGATTTTATAAAAAGAAGAAATCAATAGAAGATCTTGTTTTTCTATCAGATTCTCATTTTTTAAATATAAAAGTTAATTAATTAAAATTTAATTAGCTTGGAAGACTTTTGGATATGTCAGGTTGGTTAAATTTAGGTTCTGCAAAGCTTACCTAAGCTTCCGGCCAGGCAATATTAACTATCTACATAAGTTTTCTTTTTCTATCACCTACGGAGAGCATATATTTTTGGATTTGCTATCCAGTCGGCAATGAAAGTTTTTAGATTTAGTATTTTCCGGTAGAAAAAAGTGGTGAATAGATTTAACAATGACGTCAGAGTGACATTGCATTGTTAATATATTTTTTACTGGGTACCTGTAGTAGATTTTAACACATTGCCATGCCGGCAAGTCGCAATCGTAAGTATAGGTTCACACAATTTTCAAATGTAATTTTCCAAGTAAAATAAGAGCCCCGTAAAATACCACGGAAGATTCAAAGAAGTTTAAGTGTAGTGAATAATTATGTTAAAAAATCACAAAATTTTGGAAGAAAACCAAAGGCGATCTCTATTACGAAAAACTTCAAGTTCATTTTTATCGGCTGCACAAATTGCATCAAGATCAGTATTTCAAAAGTTGGAAGAATTTTGAAGTCATCTCCGCCACGACGTTTTTCAACAATGAATTCCTTGAAGGGGAATGCTCTCTTTAGAAACAAACATTTGACTTAGAAGAGTGAAATAAATGACAATTTAAGATAGGAAAAAGCATTGATAGAAAAAACCTTGACCTTTCAACTTAAATTATTAAAAATTATGTTTGAATTTAATATTTTATGGGAAATTGTTTTGAACTGTAAAGCCCATCAATAAATAATAACAAGACAAATATTTTGTATCCAAAAATTTTAATTGTTCAATCTTAATCTCTTAGCACAAATTAAAAAGGATGAATTTGAGTAAACCTAAATGTAACAGATCAATTCTAAGTCTGATTTAGACTTGTAACATACATATCTCTGGGTTTGATTGACTTCAAAATTCAGCTATATCCTGAGTAGTACGTCATTGTCTCACAAATAACTTTTACTTTTTCTATGGAGATTTTCTCCCCAAAATTCGTAAAAACAATATTTGAAAATACTACACCTTCAGTTTTAAAGGTTTTTCCCCGTTTTATTCCCTCTCAAAAACAACAAGGTAAAGATATATTTGAGCGGTAAGAAGAAATTTGTTAATTCGACCCTTCTAATGTATATTTTATGTAAGGATAAATTTTATACAAGGAAAAACTCATGATCATACTTATTTTTTATATAAGACGATACGACTTTTGTGTTTTATTACTGTCATTCTTAAAGTTTTGTAATAAAACAAAAAAACACAATTTTCCTTTGCAGTAGTCTATTTTTTGTTGTGTTTAAATATATAAACACTAACATTTGGTTATTTATTGCATTAAATAAAAACATTTCAAATATATTATAACTGTAATATTTACAGTTATCAAATATAATACTGCTTGTTATTATCCTTTAATTTAAGTAAAACTTGTGCATTTTATTAGCATTAGTTAGATCGATAATCTTTTTTTTTAAATCTTTCACTTAAATTTTATTTCAATTTGATTTATTACTAAAAATTGTTCATTGTAGAAATAAAAATTTTGACAATCAAGTTTTGTATGCAAAGAACCCCTAAACATTCGTTTACTTTTTCACCTTCGCAACAAGGACACACTACCAAAGAGGAGCAAGGAGTAACGCTATATGTATTACGGAAATTAATATATATATATATATATTAAAAATCCTCACCGCAAACACTAACACGACCTACTTCACTGTGTATATATATAAGAAGACAAGAAGACAGATGTTCAGCGGCTGAAATTTTTTAAAGCAAAAAAAAACCAAAAACAAAAACACTAACAAAAATATATTAAACAGTTTTCATTCAACTCACCTTATATTTGAAATAGCAGCGGCTGGTTGAATTGGTGGTGGGACATTATATGGAAAAGGTATTTTGGCAGCTACAGCGGGATTTTCGAACAACATAATGATATTATGTCCCCGTTTCGAAATTAAAGCAGCTGCAATTTAATAAACTATACAAAAAACTAGCAAACTCCTCGTGTTTAACTTACAAACTCCAAAACAAAAAAACTTGAAGGGTATAAAATTAACAACTATGAAACATACAGAGTTTTGTAAAAATAAAGAAATTCCACTCACTTTAAAATCTATATACAAAAAATTTAATTGACATTAATTTAACAAGTTTTCTTATTGTCTAAAATTTTACAGCTTTAGTTATTGCTTTTGGTATTGATAAATAACTGAATTGAAAGGAGTAAAAAGTAAACCCAAACAAAAAACTTTTTGATTTTTGTTTAATGTTTGAAAAACAAACAATTAAAATTACACAGCTTATAAAATAAATCGATGCATAATAATAATGCTTTTTAGTCAAGAATTACAATTCTAATATAAACAAAACGTACATCAAACTTTAATTCAAGAAATAACAAAATCGCCAATAATATCCATTCATATAACTTAAAATAATTTAACACTCACACAACAACGGCTAAAACCGGACTGACTGCTACTTCTTCGGAAACGAGTCCCAAAGCATCAAATAAGAATGTTAAGCCTAAATGCGCATGACTATTGCTAGTATTACCAGCTTAGAATTTAAGATTTTTTTTTGCAATGTGTTGATGTATCAAAATTTTTTAAAGTTTTTATTCTTTTTTAAGTAACTGGGAAAAAAAATCTAATAGGGACTATATTTACTATTTTTTCTAAGTAGTCAAATGGCTCTCTCGTTCAATGTAAAGTATATGGAAATGACGATTTCTGAGTAAAAATTTCAGCATGTTTAAAAATTTATTCACAAATGGCCATTTCCATATATATTTTACATGGGACGAGAGAGCCATTTGACGATTTAAGTGGGGTATGCACTATATTTCCGAATCAATGATTCGGCTCTCTCAGCCAATATAATGTATGGCTGAATCATTTGTGAGTAAAATATTCAACATGTTGGATATTTTCTCTCTTATTCCTGCTTTCCATGTACTTTAAATGGGAACTAAGAGCCGAATCATTGATTCGGAAATATATATAGTGAATACCCTGCTTTAGAAATTTATAGCGAATAGTCCCTATAGGACTTAATTGTTAATTGATTATTTATCAGGCGCCACAGTGAATTTCCTACAGGGATGATTCAAAAAGAAAAAGAAAAAAAAAAACAAAACTAAGAAAACTTTTAACCTCTAGCAGTCTTCTATTAAATAAGTTTTCTGCATGATCGGTGAATTTTTTTATTATAAACACACAAGAATTCTTATATGAAAAATTCACTGATGCCTATTTTCCCTGCCAATATAGTTTCAAGATTCATTTAGAGGTGGGATTATGGATTGCAGCGTAGAAAAAACACTTATTTCGTGAATTTTTTTTTAGTAACATGGATTAAGCAAAAATTAGTCAAACCTTTTGTACACTATTAAACATGACTTTGGCAATATGCTGTAATTTTTTGTAAAAGCCGGTGATTAAGCTTTTCCTGGAACCTGTTCAGAAAAAGATGTTTTGTGGTGATCACTGTATCCTCAGCCGTAAATTACCGGAAATCAAAAAATCTTAAAATTTAGTCAAAATATTATTGAATGCTTTCTGATGCTGCCTGAATTTTTTTGTTCATTTTGGTGCTCTTTTAAAGTGAAAACTGCTGATTTTGAGCAAAAATTCCGCCATTTGGAAATCCCTTTAATCTAAAAAAAAGTTCTAAAACTAGACGTTAAGGGGAGGTATTTTTTATGTAGAAAATGTGTACCAAATTTGAAGTGAAGCGGTAGTTTTTGAATGGCAGTGATCAACGTCTTTGAAAAAGTTGTTTTTAAAAAACGCGTTAAAAAATTTTAAAAATTTCATTAATTGAACATTTTAGTTAAAACCAAAAGAATCACATCAGGACTTCTGGATGTTTCAATGCTTCAAAAGCAGCTACTACAGTCGAAATAAAAAAAAGCTGTTAAAAAAGCTTTTTTTGCAGAAAAAGACCATGAAGTTTGAAACATTTGCGGTTGTTTGTTAAAAATTGTTAGTTTTTAATCTTTTTTTCATTTAAAATTATTAATTATTAAAATTATAACACATTTAAGTAATAATAAATAAGGGTTTAATTTAAAATAGTGTTTAAAAATACATTTGAAAGCTTCCCACTTCCGCAAAATTCCGCTAAAAATTAAAATTTTTAAGCCCAAATAAGCCCACCTTTATATATGGTAGTAAAGTGGTTAGTGTGTGTTAGTACGGCACAAGACTAGTGTGTGTTAGTAATAATTTTACCAGTGGCGTAGATGGCTTTTGGTGACAGATGAGGAGAATGTAAATTTTTTTGTCAATCTTCTTATTGTTAGACATTTTTTCTATAATTATCACTAAAACACTACTTACCAAGGGGGGGATTGATCATCTTGATGATTTGGGTAATGAATTGAGCTAAAGGATAATCAGAAGATTCCTTAAAAAATTTTAAATTTTAATGTCTTAACTGTAAACCAATCTTACCCGCACAGTTTTATGTGATAGTGTGTTACAAAAATTAAATAAAATAATCTTCTCAAGCTATTTTCTCTTGAATTTTAGGTTATATTTTCTTTACCTTATCTAAAACTAAATTAGACAATAAAATCAATTTCTGGAATACAAAATTATTTTACAACAAACTAATAACGAACTAAAACCCTAAGGCAATAGAGAAAGTTAGCAGCACATAATTCAATTCAGAAAAATAAGAAAAATATATTGGACATAAATTATCCATTCATTTTTTTCTTGAATTTGCACCATCGAAAGCTAAAAGCAGTTTTTTTTAAAACTATCAAAACCTCTTACACACATAATGCATGGTTTAACCTTAAAAAAATCACCTTTAAGGATATCTTATTAGATAAATACTGCTTTAATTTTTATTATTTGCTATTTGGTAAACTACTTCAAAGATTAAAAGTGTGAAAAAGGTATTTTAACAAATAGTTTAGCAAAAAAAAAAACACAAAATGCTGGTTGGACTTCATTTTTTTGGAGAAAATTAAACTGATTCGATTCGATGCTCGTGTTCCCCATTTTGTAGGTCATAAATCAAAGGTTGAAGTTTCATCGATGTCATTTAAGGGTGCTCAAATCATCCGTAATAGCATTTTGTATTAATAAAGTAAGAAGGTTTTTATATTAGAAATTATCCTATTAACGAGTTTGCCTAGGAAGTTAGCAGAGATCAAAAATTTTGCCACGCCTCTTTCATGTATTATAAGGACCTGATGTCCAATGCAGACTTCTGTGTTTAATTTAGGATCCATGAAAATTTTGTGACTCCTCCTTGCTACTTCAGTAGTTAACAACAATTGAATTACTTTATTCTGTATTAAATGGGGGAATTTACTGCATTTGATAGCACACCATTTATTTCGAAAATATTTCAATCAGTTTTTTTTTTTAAAAATTTATTTTTAAATTATATTTTTTTAAATGAAATTTCAAAAATATAAAAAATTTATTGAAAAATTAAATCAATTTATTTTAGAATTAACTTAAAAATCGCTTTTGAAATACTTTTTATTATGTGGAATAATAAAAATAGCAAAAAAATTTATAACAATATTTTTGTTTAAATAGAAAGATTGATTTTACTATATTTAAACTAATAATTTATAATTCAATGGGATTAATAGTGGCTTCATATTTCAAATGTCGAAAATTAGTGAGATTTTTGACGACCGGTAGTACCATGAATGATAAAATAGTTTTAAACCACATCAGATCCTACTAAGGATATCATTGTTTCAAAACTTTGGAAAATATAACTTGCATTTTCTAAATCTTACAATCTTGATTTTAATGGTCATTTTTATAATTTTTTGTTACCTTGAATATTAGCTGATTATTAATTATTTCTAGTTCGTTGTTAGAATGATAACAGCAAATGGAGCTGGCCAAAATGTTGAATTTTGTAGCGATCCATATAAAAATACTGTAAATTACATTTGTTATTACGATACACTAAATACAATTCTTATGGTCCTTATTATTAAGGTAAACAACATTTTCCAATGAAAAGGAGGAGAAAAAAAAAGGTTGTTTCAAAAGTTTCTTTAGGAGGTGATAATAACAATAAGACAATTATTTATATAAGTGATCATTGAATTTTTATTTAAATTGATACTTTTCTACGCTATGAATAGTTTTTGTCAATGTTTCATTGTCTAACAACATATTACAAATATCTGAACTAGACATATGTTTCAGATTAAATTTTATCGTAAGGGCTGCAGCTAGAGCTTTTAATCTCGATTTTCCAGTATTCCAAAAATCATTAGCAATTAAAAATACTCTTTCAACTGCTGCAGTTGTTCCAATAGTAAATTGAATTAGCATAAATAAATGTTTGCATGGAATATGCTCATTTTTGTAATGGCTGAATATTTTGACCCATCTTTGATCAATTTCAACATGATAATTTTCCCATTGTAATATTTTTCCAGTATTTAAATATACATTTAGTTTTCTAATTTCTTTAAAGAGGCAGTTGTCAGCTATTTTGATATTTGGCATTTCGTTAGATAAAAACTGGACACAATATTCAATATCTGCCCAATGTACTGGCGATGAAGTTAAAAAACACCATTTAAGACTGTTATTACTGGTAAAGTTCGTTTCTAACCATTCTTCAATATACTGAAAGTATGTTTGGTAAAAATTTTGGACTTCTTTGATAAACTTTTTCGTTATGCTTGGATTTGATTCCTCCAAATTTGTAAGTTTTGTTTTTACAATTAAAGGTAAAAATTATGCTTCAAAACGAGATTTATATTGAAGGATAACGTCATTCAAAATAAGACTTACTTCTGTAGCTGAAATGTGATCACCTTCAATCTTTTGAGTAGTTTTGTGAACAATAGAAGCTTGAGTATGAACAAAATGCAATAATATCTCAGATATAACGATTCCAGTATTTTAGGGCATTTATCCAAACTTAAAAAATATGAACGGAGAGGCTCAAATAATTGTAGAATACGCAGCAGATGTTAAAGCTAACTTTTGAGTACCCTAAAAGTTTTTTGTACTCAACATTTGCTCTGTTCATGGATTAGTCTTAAAATATTGGAAAGGAGGACATTTGGAGTACAAATGTAGGATATTTGAAGGACACTTTCCAAGGGCGGTTCACCTTATTATTATTATTATGCTATTAATTAACGGCATTGATAATGTGCCAAAAGTTGCTTTCTCGCCAGCCTCGCTTTCGGTTGTCACTCTGAACACATCTTAAAATAATTTATAATTATTCTAATCTTTAAGCTAGATGAGAATTATGAAAACAGCTGTAAATAATTTTAAGCTATTGTTATTAACCTCACAAATGGGCTCGATAGAATAATATGCTTGATATTGATAAATGATATGAAGCGATTTTATGCTTTTCTTAAGAAACTTAAAAAAATATTTATATTTTTAATATAATTTTTCGTTAAGTGCCCCCCCCCCTCCCCCCTTCACTTATTGTTCTTTTTAAATATTAACCAATCCAAAAAGATGATATTTTAGAAAGCTAGCATTCGTATTTTGTCTTCATAGTACAACTAATGGTGCAGCTAGCATGAGTATCTAACTAAAGAGAGTAAAACAGTGTCACAACAATAACAAAATTACCCTTGAGCACGCTATAAAAAACAATTTTACTATATTTTTATGCTAAAAAGCCAACAAAGAAAGAAGTTCAGTGAAGGATTCGTATATAAATTCAAAAAACAAGTAAAAAAAATTTACTCTATGGCTGTTTATAAAAATTAGTCACAAATGAAAAAAGAAATATGACAAAAAGAAAAAATAATAACGAGAAGGCCGAAGTAGAAGCATACACGATTTTTCGCTAAAATTATCCATTTTGAATGATCATTAACAAAAAACTAATCGGGATCGTTTGATGATAATTTCCTTTCTCGCTACACTTTCAATTTTTTGTAAAGAGAAATGGCGAACGAGATACTTGTGCATTCAAAGAAGAAGATTTCTTCTTTTTGGTGATATTAATTCAATAATAATCACTCGGAGTATTCAGCAGCAAAGTTTTGTCAAAATTCAAAAGTAATCGGTGAAAAAATTTTTGCTTTTCCTAATTTTTAACAAGCCAAAACTTACATTTTTATTAATATAGATTCAAGTGACTCTTTATGGAAAGTTCTAAGGCTGCGTACAGACTGCCGGCTTACAGCCGAGCTGACACCGATTCCCATTACGATAGTCTAATCTTTGGTAGGCTTGCACTCTGAACACTTTGAGTTTATTAGTATTGATTTACCCATAACGACTTTATAATCTTCGGTATCGGAATCGGCGTCAGCTCGGTTGTAAGCCGGCACTCTATGGGTAGCCTAAGGCTCCTTTTAGTAAAAATTATCGTCCATTGAGGTAAATTTTATGTAATTCATTTTTTTGTTCACTTAGCCCAAAACAATTAAGATACACATCGTTTTTAAGTTTTTCTTCAATTTTTCTTTTTTGATTTTCTTTACTACAAAGTAGCTGGCTGTCATTCTTTTCAAAGTAAAAGTTTATTTAAGAAAAAATTTCTTATTTATCGACTACTTAGGTAGATATTCAGCGCTAACAGCCTTTCTCAATTGACGCTTATACACTGATGTATAGCCTCAATGGGTAATACACTGTATCAGAACATATGACGGAATGAGTGAATTGCAAATTAACATCGAATTATTTAATTGCTAAATACACAATTCTCCATATTAAACTTCTTTTCGTGTACAGTGTACAATCGTCAATGTAGGAAGGCTATAACAATAGCGTAGAACAAAAATTCATTAAAATTTATGTGTAGAGATGGTTGACAGTGAACAATTGATAAATATGAAAAGTGGTTGCAAAATCACATTGATACTGTTGCTCATCAGATCTGAGATAACGATAGATTAATTAGAAGATTAAAAAGAGTCACATGGTATAGGGATTAAAGCAACATAATAGATTCAAATAAAAAAAAGTCAGAAACTACCACAGGATTAGGAATTTTTTGATTTCAATAGTAAGAAATCAGGTCAAAAACAAAAAAAAGTATCTAAGCGCAATAAAACAAATAAAGCAAATATTAAATTAATTAAAATAGATTAACCAAAAAATATTAAAAAAAGGATACTCTTAAAAATATAAATAAGGAATTACTTCATTTCAAATGAGAACCTTTGATGCTATAAGATAAAAGTAGAATTATGTCAGTTTTAAAAGAAGTTCCAGCGCACAAACAAAAAATGTATAATCCTTAGTTTATCTAATCACAATTGAATATATGTACTCCTTCTATGACTGCTAAATATTTAGGTGGATCAAATATATAATTTAAAAATAAGTTCACGTACCAAAAGTAGTTTCTCTTAATAAGAAAAGAGAGTTGTACTTTAGGAACAATTGAAAAAAGTCATTTAAAGACATCATTTAATAACTTTTTTAAGAGTTGTTAATTTTAAAGGACACTTTTGTGAAAACAAAAACATAACTTAAAGGGAATGCCCTTTGTAATTGTTCCAGTACTCATATGTTAGTTTTAATTTATATAAAAAAAAGGCCTTACTTTTTTCTCATATCTATTTTAGTCGCAACTGTTTATTATTGTTCGCATTTGTAAAATAGCAGAGCAATTAGTAGTCCTTTTTTTTTTTATTTTTCAAAACAAATCTAACATAGGAGTGTTTTACATTAAAGTTATTCTTATAGAATGAATGAGTGTATATGAGTGGTGCTACAAAAAGTAATCAGGATATTGCTAAAATGGCACTCGTGAAAAATTAAAAAAATTTACCAAGCGTTAACTAGTTGTGTTTTTTTTTTTTATTTAAACTTCTTTTTTACTGATTATACATTTTAACACAAAATAAAACATTAGTTAGTAAATTTTATGAGCTAAAAAGGCATTTCAAGCAGCTTTTATGCCTAAAGTGATCCCTGTAGAGTTAGGTTATATCAAAATTCATAACTTTACGTCTTTATCTGCAAGTTTCCACATCATTTACCATCCAGTTTACAAGATGAAATGTTAGTTCCAATGTGTGCAGGGTTTTTCCATGAGAAATAAAATTGAGGGAGAAATGGCTAATCATGTTTATAAATGGCTTTACGACCCTATACACTGGTTTGGTTATTAATTAATAGCCAGCTTATCAGTTTCTCACACTACATTAGATAATTTTTATTCCTCTCTCTATTAAAACTTTTTGGTGTTTTGCCATGTAATGTGATTTTAAGTTTTAAAAACTTTTCATTTTCTATTTTTTTGTTGTAGTTTTACATGACCTTTTAAGACATTTCAACATATAAATAAACTTTTATGTCTAATTACTTTCTTTAGGCTTAAGTTTTTTAGGAATTTTCTAATTTTTAAAAATATCTTCCAACTTTATGTCATCTTTGGGCCTGCCTTCTTCAACGCTTGACTGTTACAGTTAATTAAGTATTACGGAACTAGTTGAGCTAGTAGTAGTAGAAGTAGTAGTAGTAAAAGTCCTGGGAGCCTGAACCTAACCCAACTAAAGTGGATATGTGTCTCCTCAGCCTCATGGCAGATCTGCCCCTGTTTTGTAATGATACTTGTAAAAAGAAGATGTCCCTTGGTGAACCACATCAACATTTTAAGGGAAAATCTGTTCCTGCTTGTAATTGAAAAATGCCATAGCTAGCAGATTCGGTTTACAGGTTCGCATTCAAGTCTTTCCATTAGTCATTCAGATACTGCTTGAGTGCAAGTAGAAATCAAGGGATAAGGAGCTAAATAGCATCAAGTTTAATGCAATCTAGGCTGCCATTTCAGTCTTCTTATTGTCTTTAATACCCTCCTTATCAGAAAGGGACACTAATATTACTTCGCTTCTTAGTAATAAGCATTGGAGGTTCAATATAAGCTTAGACATGAAATTTTGGGCTACTAATGCCTTCAGGGCAGCTTGAATATCAACAAAAATGTAAATAATAGGCCTTCTAAGCATTCATTTAATAGATTGGACTCGATTATAGCAGTTTCTGTTTGAAGAATAGTAGGACCTAAAGCTATGACGTATCTATAGCTTGGACCAATGGACCCTGCTTCAGTACCAGAATTAATTTCATTCATGATTTATGAGACGAAGTTTTATTTATATCTGATATTATCCCTCAATTTTACATAACAGCAAGTCTATTACATTCCATTACCCTGTTAATAGGACCCTATGAAGCAATTAATTTAAAGTGGAAGAGATTTCTTTTATGAAGTTAAATAGAAAAGGAGGAAGGGAACAGCTAACTTCAAATATTGACAGAAATAACTGCAACTAATGTAGCACTTAGGTGACAATTAAAAAGATTGCTGATTGCAGTTGCCTGCCCATCTGAGCAATTGTAATATTATTATCGTCTGCTGTAAAATTTACAGGTAACTTATATCCAGAGACTCAAGGCTTAAGCAATTTTTTCCTTTTTTCATATTAGTCCTCTCATATTTAAACTCTTTTTAAGAATGCTTCTACTTATATACATTTTTTGCAATTATGTAATCCTATTTAAAAATATTTTAAACGACAAAATCAAGTAAAATTCGGACTTTAGGAAACGTGGTAAATACGTTCACCGAATGAGACTAATAAAATTTTGCTGATTCCAAAAAATGTGATAGTCATAAATCAAAATGAATTGGTCAAATAATTAATCATTGATGCAAGTATAAAATAGAGAGAAATTTGTTGGCCTGCTGAAGTAGTCACTTTTAACAAAAATTAATAAATCATCAGCACCTGCTGCATATGAATATCATTGTGAATTTTGGATGAACCTCAGCTATCAACCTTAAATTTCTATGGTGTAGACATGTAATGTCTACTCAATGAGTATTTGACAAGGTATTTTGAAGTAAATATGCGAGGAAATTTATGAAAATATGTTACCAACATTTTAAAATTTTTTTGCATCAAAATTACGGTTAATTTTATAAATTGGTAAATGAAATTTGTAATTTGCAAAGTTTTATATTATTTTTAATTTTGCTTTCATGCTGGAAAACTTGAGAAAACACTTTTTATAGGTTTTATAATAATTGTGTCATTTCTTTTCTTGTTTTATAATATTTTAGAAATATTAAGCATAGGAAAAAGGTTTGAGCGTTTCCTTTTCTAAAAGAAAGTTATTTTTTTTGTAATTTTTCCTTAAAATTTGAATCGAAAATAAATTTCCATGATTGTTAAAACACTTCAACGGACTTTATGTTCCTTCTTTTTTGTTTTTTTAAGACAAAGTAGTCCATCCATTGCGCTTACGCATAGTCCAATACACAAAATCAGGAATATCTCGGAACTGAGGTAAAATTTTCAAAATTTGCTAGTCACATACATATAGTCCAGTGTCATCATAGTTATGAACAAAATTTATTCTACTAACCATTGAAGTATACGTTTACTTTGAATTTTTGTACACAAAGTATAATTTGGAACCCGACGGAAAAGTGTTACAAAGATACGATATAATAATTAATGATAATATTCAAATTATCATACATAACTAAACAGTAAAATCAATAAAAATGATATGATTTTCAAAAAGCAATAAAGTGGTTTTAGATTATTTAGCCATATGTAATATTTATTTCCGTTTCACTAACAACAAAAACTCGCTTAAACTAATAGCAACAAATAAAAAGATCGAATAATAAGTAAATTTTTTTTAATTTTAAATATAAATTTGGCATAATTTATAATTTTAATTACTCAGCCTAGCATCATTTTTTTAAAAAAACAAAAGGTAAAATTGCTGTCAAATAAACATATCTGAGTGAGGTAAAAGCACAATTTCTGACAGCAGATAATGAAAGAAAAACATAGAAAATAAAATTTTTGCTTATTCTTATCCTTTTTTTCTTGAAAACATATTATCTCCCCATTAAAATTTTTACTATGCAAATAAAACTTTTCTGTTGCTTTCCATGTGAAAAACGATAACGCCTGAAGTTGTGTTTTATGAAATATTTTGCAACCGGTAATTAGAGAAATTTCAGCGTGACACATATTTTTTTAAATTATTTTTGTTTTTCCTTTTATTTACTTTATTCAGATAAAATAAAATATCAGTTGTTGATTTTAAAGCACGACTTTAAAGTTATTTCTCTAAGTTTAAAAGAAGCTTTTGCAATATTCTTATGCCGTCATAACCGTCAGGAACCGAATCAATTTAGCCGACTTAGGTAGAGTAAAATTTTCTACCTGCTAATGAGTCCTATAGGCATTAGAAGGCAATTTCCCTTGTCATATCCATATATTTTACCAATTCTATTCTATTACATTTCAAAAGGATGGTCTAAATTTATTACATGTCGGACAAACGACTTATTTTGCAACATTTTAGAAGCAGTAGTCTTCTTGCTAACTGACTGTTACTTATAAATAAATGAATTTCAAAAGACAATTTAAGCCTAAATCAACAGTTTTTTGACTTAATATTCATACCCAAGAAAAGATGAATTGAATACAAGTGAACAGATTACGACAAAAGATGACAGCTTTTTCTTACTTAATAGACATTCAAATTAGGAAGGATAGTTATGGTTTAGATTCGAATATATTGTTGGTTGTCATCCAGTTTTATTCAAACTCTCACGTCACTTTTGAGCAGTCTTTGTAGTCGATAGGTTTTTTACAGAGGAAAATGTAGAAGCAGCCGGCTTAAGAGCTCGTCTTAGGTGTCTAAGATCTTATCCGACGGAGGGTTTTTCCAAAGACTAAAGTAACGCAGTAAACTCCGTTTCTATATTCAATGATGAAGTATCTTTCACATAGTGGAAAGGGATATTTTTCTGTATTATTTCCAATGAAAGGACTGAACAGCTAGAATTTTCTTTAGGTGTTTTAGTTCGTGATTTTCTCTAATCGCCATTTAGTTCATAAATCAACCCAACTAATTTAAAAGGCTATCATTTTAAAATTCCCTAGAAAACACAAATTCTCAAATAGTTGTAGGCCTTCCTTAACCATCAAACATTTTCATCTATTTATTGAATTAGATCGTGTAAAGCCTATTTTGAAATATTGGATGTAAAATTTTGTGTGAATTTGACAGAAATGAAATATTGCACAAAATATTTTGATTAATATCAAATGATTTAGGAGGCAGGCCTTCTAGAGTCACTTGTAAAGTTGACTTTAAAGAAAATGTTTGTCTAAAGCAAATTACAAATCAGATACAGTCTCTTACGAGCTAAACATATATTTTTCATTTTCGACAATTCGACAATATTTTGAAAGTTCCTTTAAGAAAGATATAAGAGTAGCAGTGAATTTTACTTAAAATAGTAAAAACTTATTGCTAAAATTTTTATGATTTTTTTATTTGTATTCTACAAATTTATTTTTATGAAATTTTAAAGGACTCTTTTATAAAAGTACATAAGCTCAATACTTTACTTCAATTTAATTCCAACTAGTCTACTTGATTTTCAAATAAGTCTTTACTCCCTAATTTTATATGAGAAATTTTGTAATATATGTTTGCAAGTTGGACGAATTACGCGCTCATTACCGAGTATTTGGAATTTTAATCAGACAACAGCTCATCGTAAGTTAAATTGCTAAAACTTGATTAAAAATTTTGTGAGTTGTGTTCAAGTGAAATTACAAATTTTTTTGTGAATTTATTGACCTATCTATGTTCGGTATAGTAAAATAGGAAGAGTTGTACCATAAGCAATTAGAGCTTAGAAAAACACATATGTATGTATTTAATATTAAAAAAAATTATTCTCATTTTATCCGACTTCTTTATTACTAGGTTAAGCAGGTCGATATTTTAAAGAATACAATATAAATTTTCCGTTAAATTGTAGGAATAAATAATTTAGATTGGATATAGAACTGACGAAAAATTCTGAAAATATTTTAGTTTTCCTACAACATTTTTATCATACAATTTCGTTTGATTTCCTTGAGTAACAAAAAGTTTAGTAAAAAATCTTTGTAAGTTACATTAAAGTTTAAGCTTCGCGGCTATTTCTAATAAATAAAAAAAATTTATTTTCAGTTCTCTATTGAAAATAAAACAATAGTTTTATTTATGATAAAATTAAGAAATCAATTTAGACTATAAACTTATAAAGTGAAATATAAAATCCCTCAAAGTTTTCTAAAAATTTTTATCATTACCATCGGCCCTAATAAATTAATTAAGATAATTAAGATTGTAGTAGACAAATACTTTAAAAAAAAAAAAAAAAAAAATTACCATCGGCCCTAAATACATAACTTAAAGCACAAACTAACTTACATTATTTTCACGTAGTGTGCAAAAATATGTCGCAGCCAGAACTAAAATTAAAAAATTTAACTCTAAAGCAAAATTTGAAATATTTTCACATTTTTAAGACTTTTTGTTCATATTTGATGAAATTGAAATAAGAAAATTGTTAAGAGTTATGATTTCGTGTCTTAAGATGTTACGTAAAATTTTATTCCTTAAAAAATAATAAATTAGCATAAAAAGTTTGTTAAAAATGAATTACTTAAATAAGAGAAACCAAAGATATTTCAAGTCTTCAGATTGAAGAATATTTACGTTGATGAAAATTATCATATCCCAGAATTGGTTCTTATGGTTCCCATAAAGGAACATATAAACCAAATATAATTTTGATATTAGGAGTTATTTTATAATAAAATTCTATAATCTTTGAAAATTTCTAGTTTAATAAGATCTGTTATCAAACCAAAGATAGTTCCTTTACCTGCAATATATTTATATTAAATTTTATTTTTCCTGCCTACTAAAACTCTTCTCTTATAAAGTTGATGATTATTATAGGACACAGCAAGGATTGATATAGATATGACAATTTCATTGCGCTCTAATGGACATTTGGCAGGATTGTTGGCACAAATAATTTAGCTTCAAGATATAAAACTATTGTTCAATGTAGATAGATATTATCTAGAAAAATTATGTCGCGAAAATATATTTAGCAAGATGAATTGTCAGGTTGCTCTAGAAAATAACAGATAAATGAATTATTTTTAAAACAAAAATAATTTTAAATTGAACACCAAGTCAAGTAAAGATTGTGTAATTAAGGATAAAGAATCACTTTAAAAAAATATCAAAGTATGGGTATAGTCATTTGATTTTGTATAACTTGTGAAGTAGAGTAAAAAATTCTTTCAATCGTATTTGGAACAAATTAATTAACTTTTTTAAAATAGAAAAAAAATAAAATGTAGTTCAAATATTGTTATTTGTAAGAAGGATATTTTTGATTACTAAAGAAAATATTATAATTTTATTATTTTCTTTGATAAGAAAAAGTATTATAGGAGATAATAACATCTTGAAAATACTTAAATGCTCGTAAAAAAAACTGAAGTTGAAAATAAAAAACAGAATTTTTCTATTATTTCAGTGTTATACAAAGTTGACAAAACAGTTTTTTATTTTATTGGGATTAAGGCATAATTTTACAAGCAAAATTTTTAGAAATTATAACAAGGCCAAACGAAGCTTTAGCTAAACATTTACTCTTACTGCAATTACCTACCCTACCAGCTAAAATTTTTTCTATAAAAACAAACACATTCATAAATTTATTAGAATTAATTAGAAACCCCGAATTCATTTAGGCAAAATTCATAAATAGTTAATTTATAGGTAATAGGTATTGCCAAAAAATATGTTAAAATTTAAATGTCTTTCCTTTTCCTTGTGGCGATGTTCACTTTTCTTACTAGATTGTTCTAGTTTAGATAACTTAGTTTCTTACAGTATTAAACTTAGGCAACATCAAACGTCGGATTTATATTTTTAGATATTCACATCTCATAAATATACTTTTTAAAAATGTTTTCCATTGTTTTTTGACATTTTAAACAAAACTTCAATAAGTTAAGTCAAATCCAGGAACTTATGAAACTGATTTTTAAAAAATTCTCAACTATCCTTGCATCCACTTCCTATTTCTCATTTAAAAATTTAAAAATTAAGTTTAATCCTGTTGTGATAAGCCCACTAATTGTTCCATTCTATTTATGCAACAGACTGACCATACATTCCATTAAATCTGTCCAGGTGGCCTGGATTACCTTATCCAACCACTATTCAATATCATTGTTATCATATTTTACTCTTAGATGCATTCAAGTTACTAATTTAAGAGGGAATAAAATGATTTTCTCATGTTTCGCACTGAGCTACAAGCTATTTATACATACCATAGTTAAATAAAATTGAGGTTTTAATATTAATAATCGAGTACCATGTGCTACTACAGGATAATTATAAGGTATTTTATATACAAAATTTTTGTTTTCAAAGAGATATGAAACACTACATTGAAAAATGTAACCATTCCCTTAGATTTAAGGGCATGTAAAGCAAAAATTTGTATCTATGACAAATTAAATCATTTAAAAGTAAAAGTATTTGAATTGTTGGTTATTATAGTTGACCTTTTATGTGGTAATGATGTCATAGAAATATATTTTTTTCACTCCCCCTGAATACAAGCAAATAAATTGTTTGTCAAAATTAACATTAAAAGAAAGGAAGTAATTAAGGAAAAGAATAAAGTACAAAATATTCAAAAGTTTAGAAATATTTATCTACTGATATTTGTATTCAATCAAACTTTTATGACAGCTAAAAATTTTAAATGTGTTAAATTTAAGATTTTTGGTCTTCATTATAAAAAATCTATTTTTTTTAGTTTTCAAATTTTGTGCCCATCTAAAATCTGTTGCTCTATTTAGCCCATATGTAAAGCTACTTTTGCAAATTATTAATCAGCATTTATGATTTTTGGTCATATGAGTTGTTATTTTAATATAAATAATTTTTCTTTTAAGGAAAAAATAAAGCAAAATTGTCGAAATTGATGTAACAATTGAAAAGTAATAAAAAACCAGGAACAAAATTATCAATTTTATTTGAATGCTATTTATTCCTTTTATATGTTGTTCTTTCTTTTTCTTACTATTAAACTAGAATTGTATTTTTGATGTGATAATTCTAAAAATTTTAATTAAAATAAATTAGTGCAAAAGTGTAAAAAATAATTTAATCCAATGATGTGCATTTAACAATTTATTAAGGTACTAGTCCTAATTAGAAAGCTTTTAACATTTTTTTTCTCAGCTTTTTTATAAGAAAATGAAGTGAAACTTTTTTTATTATATTTTTGCATGTCTTAACAGTAAAAAAAAGTTTTTTTTAATTTTTCAAGCTACGTCGAAGAAGTGTCAAAATGAAGCCTCTGAAAAAAAGTTGCTACATGGCCGACACTTAATCTCAGAATCAGCAAAAAAAAACCAAATAGCTTCTCAAAAAGGAAGATTATTTACGTAGGAATTTACCACATTTATGAAAAATTGCAAAAAAGAACAAAATGGCGTAAGTTTGAAATAAAAACTCAACTTTTTTTCTCACTGTTTTCCATATAAAAGAAATCTAAAAAAACTTTTTTGGTCAAATTGTGGTAAATTTCTGTGTAATACATTTTATTGAACAAAATGTGACAAAATTCATCAAAATCGGTTTAGTAGTTTCGGAGATTAACTGTCGGCCATTTAAAAAAAACTAATTTCGAGAAAAACGCGTTAAAAGTTTTTCTTGGAGTGTATGCACACTTTCGGCTATTTAACACAGTTAGAATTAAAAGTTTTAAAAAATATTTTGGGTGAAGATTTTTAGGGCTCTGAGGAAAGGAAAAATACAGTAAAAAAAATCTATTTTTTGAAAATTCTAATTAGGACTAGTACCTTAAATGAAGGTAACAATACATAAACAAGCCGCGGTTATTTTTATTGGGGGGATCACCACTTTCAGATTATTTTCTTTTATTCATGATTAGCCTTTGACATAAAATATTGGTACTTAAATTCTATTAATGATATAATGTAAAATATAAGCAAAAATAAAACAAATAAACTCCTCACCCTTTTATTATTGAATATCAAGCAAATGGCTGCGATATTGTTTTTTTTCTTTAATATATGTTACACTTACACATTCACTATTACTTTTTTTAATACTATATATACGGAGTATATCAAAAATATGTATCTAACACACCTGCAGATCACTTAAGCCAAATGTAAATGCTTTGTCTCTCATCCGCGGTTGGCTGCTAAATAACTTGTTGCAAATTTATTCGATTGCATTTTGAAGTTTCGTTTTATATCGCCTACGCGAAATATATACGAAACTTGAAACTTGTTATAAAAGTAAATTTTCTTTTTGGTTTTGTTTTATTCATAGTAATATTTGATTAGTTAAGGACTAAAATAAGGGATAAAATAAAATTATTTGTCGGAATTAGATAGTAATAAATTGTTTGCTTTATGATAATAATAAAACAATAGTAATTAATTTTTAAATTTTATTCTTTTTGACTAATTAAGCTATTAAGTATTCCAAACTCTATCAGGATGGTTATCATCCTGGGTTATCCTATTTCTCAACTCAATAACATCTATAAGTGTCCATAGTTTGGTTTTTAGCACTTATATGTTTTGGGTTATTGTAAAGGTTCCTTTTTGTCATTATTGAGGCTTTTTTGTTTTCAAATGTCTATGTCTGAAAATTATTACTAATTATTACTATACTAATTCATAAACTTCTTCATAATCGTTTCAGATATTGAAGGAATGTCAATTTTTGAGCACATTCCACTTAAAGATTTCAATGTAGAAGAATTATCCTTAGTTTTTTTCTTCATATATCAACTCTACTTCTCTAAAAAAGTTTAAATGCCAGAATCTTCCAGCGACTAATCAGAACTTGATCAACATACGTATAATGAACATATAAACTTCCACGCAAAGACCAATTTTTTTACTGAAAAATTATCAAGCCTCGATTTATTGGTGTTCTCTAGCTTTATAATTATTTCATTGGAAATATAAAATTTTTGCACCTTATTCTTAAAATAATTGAGGCTAAATCATTCATTTTTAAACTGAAATTCTGCACTTTTGACACTTTACACGATTTTACCTCCATTTTCTTTATAAAGTAAGTTCAACAATATTACTTAATTATATTAATTACCACATTTTTATTACTTTTGATTATAAATAAAATTGAATTTTAAATATTTTGAAGTACTTTGGCTCTAACACCTATGTATCTTTTCACCATCGATAATCATATCGTGAAGTTATAGGATAGGAATTTGTAATTTTCACATAAATTTTGTATGAAGAAATTTATTGCATTAATTATAATAATAGACCTTTAGGTATGTATATAAGTGGCCATTCCTTTAAAAGACTGGAATGTGTCTGAAAATTCAATGACAATAAGGGGTTTTCCTATTCATAACAGAAGTTTGCTTAACGGCTTTGTATTATACAAAGAGGCATCTACTAAGAAGTGATCCTGCAGTTAACGTAAAGGTAAAATTTTTTTTTCCTTTCATTTAAAAACTTGAATAAAATGTAAAATTTTATTAGTATATGTTCAAAGTGAAAATTGATATGGATTTAAATTTAAAGCTCAAAAAAATTTGATATTTCACTTGAAATTAAAATTTTACTGGAAATCTAAATTTTAAGCCAATTTCTATTAAGGCTAAATCTTAAGTAATCGATTAATTTAATTTACAAGTTTTTCCGACCGCATAATTTTAGCAGTTCTAAGAGTCAAATAAAAAACAACAAAAAATTTGTTTCTATTTGCCTTTTCAGAAAATTGACAAGAAAGTCTTTACTAAAAAAAAAAATTCTCCCTTTGATTAATAAAAATGGGGAAAAAAAATGACAATGCAAAGACACTTTGATTTCAAAAGAAACTAGAATGCATAGCTTTTATTCAAAAGAACTTGAAATATCCTTAGAACTGGAAATGACCCTTGACTCGTTTACTAATAAATCAGTAGACCTAATCAGGATGCTGTCATGTATTGGTTATTATGGGTACTATATCATTGTGGTAATCGTTTAAGGTAGACATTGTAGCTAAGGTAGCTCTATATAGATAATTTAGCATAGTGTCAATTAAAACTGAGCTATTGAAAGACTATCGATTCCCTTAAAAACTCAACTACTCTAAATGTAACTAAAACTAAATTGATTCAAATTGGTCAACTATTTGTCTAAATTTAATGGTTTTATAATGTAATAAATCATAAAACCAAACGATATAGATTTCCAAATTAAATGTTAGAGAATCTAAAGTAAATTAAAGATTCTACGGTTAGACACCAAGTAAAGACGGATTGTATGAAAATTAATAACTTTTGAAAATTTACAAATAAAAATTTGTGCTGATTCAAACTGATTTGGAAAAAATGAAATTTTTAAAATTTTCAAATTGGAAGAAAATTTTACTCAAAAATGGAACTTTTAAATTTTTTTTCCTTCGTTCAAACACGAGCCACAACCATCTACTAAAAGAAAATTTTTGGTTTCTTAATTTCAGATGAATCTGTCATGAGATATCCTGACTACGAGAAAACAAATTTTTTATTGGGTCATAGGGAATGAGATTCCTATGGTTTAAATTTCAAAATTTTTTAATATAAATTTCACAAAGTACAAATAAAATATGTATCTTTTATATGGTAAATCGTTTTAATAAAATATTTCATTTGATATATGACAAAAAAAAATAATAAAAATGTACACATTTTGAGTCATTGAAACCCCAAGTATGCAGGTTGTTTTAACAGGTAAAATAAATCATTAGGTCTTCATAAATAGCTATAGAGCCAGCCAGCTTCCCAAAAAAAAGATGCGGAATTCTGAGGCATACAACTCATTCTGTCCAAAAGAAGGGCATTTCCATCATTGAAATAAAACCAATATGTTGCAGTGATTAAAGCTTTAAAAATATCTAAGCCATATGATTTATAATAAAAAAAGTCCTGCCTCTAATTTTAATGCAGTGTTAAACATCTTCAAAAAACCACAAATAAAAAACAAATTACATACATTTTCAATAGTTTCTGCTACAATTAGATCTATATTTTGGATTTCTTCTGTTATTTGGTTTTTAAATATTACTCTTAATCAACTACGAAATTCAAATTTAAATCCTAATGATAAATCAGTTGAGAACAATACTAGCAAAAATCGAATAATAATGAATAGATAAAAGGATGAAAGCATTTTTTTTTACTAGTAAGCCAAAAATTTATTCATTCTCTAAGTTAAAATAGAAAAACTTCAGGCATTTAAAATATAAGTTTTCTTTAAAAAAGGTCAAAATGGCAAAATGACAATATAGTTTTTTGATGCTGTTTATAATTGATTCTAGTTTCTACTTTAGAGCAATTAACCCTTCATTAAAGTTAACCACAATTCATTTAAATTTGGTTACTTGCTTGCATAAATACAAAAAATAATAGTTTTGTGACATTATTTTTAAATTGAATATTAATATAATTAAGAAAAATTTTTTTAAATTTATAAAAAAAATAAAACATTTCGTACAAGCAAAACATTTCGTATAAGAGAGATCAGAAGAAAATCTTATGAAGGATTTTACTCTTATACCAATTTCTTCAAAAAGATTTAAATCTGAAAATTGTTTTATATCTGTCAATTTCGAGAATTTAAAATAGGTAGTTTTATTATCATATTATGTGGTTTTTACCTTGTCAGATTTATGTATTCACTTTTAGACAAAAGGAAAACTTCTGTCCTTACTTCGGACAAAATATAAAAATTAAATTAAATTAAAATTTATTAATCTGGTGGTTATAACTAGCGAACAAGAAACGGTAACTCTTCTAATCATGTGTTCCCCTCACATCAAGGAATCTTATTTCCAGTTCTTGCTATCTATGAAAAACGAATTTTAAAAGAAGCATGAATGAATTGAAAAATATAATTATCATTTCATAAAAAAGAGAAATTGTTCCGTAAAACAACCTAGGTTAAAATTTTTACTTTTTGATAGATATACGATTTTTTTTAGGAGCTTATGCAGCACAACCACACACACACAGAAACTTATTTTTCTTAAAATATACTTTTAGACTATTTCAAATATAATTCAGCATTCTGCTATAGAAATAAAGCTTTTGTATACGAAAGTTTCAAGCAAAAATAATTTAAGCTCACAACCATACATTATTAAATATTGCGACCTATAATTTATAACACTTTAGGATTCGTCATTCCGAAATTCTTGATTCAAAAGAATTATTATGTAAATAGACTTAATTTGAGAAATTAGTTAAAGCTTTGATAGTGTAGCGTAAGCTCTAATTGAATTACGTTTTAAATGATTTCGTAACATTTATTAAGCGCAATTAATAAAAAACCTAACAAAGTTTTTGTCATTTAATATGACTATTGGCACTAGAAATATGTGTCTGATTGCTTCTATTTCAAAATTAATTAAAAGATATGTTGCTGTCTTTCCGTACGGACGGAAAACTTTCTCTTTTTCGTAAATTTCAAACCTCCGTCTTGGCTTTCACATGCTTGACATGGAAAAGTAGCTCGACACCTGGTATTTGACCTTGTCTATATTGTCTTATGACATATAAGAAGAACTCATATTCACGACTTTTCTAGAGGAGATATTATGTATTCGGTCACACGAAAAGTCTATTCGGATACTAAGGCTGCTCGAGAATCCGGTTTGATATGCTTGATTGAGCTTCGAATAATGACTATATTCCCTCTACTTCTTATACTTCTCATCTAAAATTTCACAAAGTAGTATTCACTCATTCTTTATAGAACTAAAATTGCGAAAGTTGGGTTAAATTTGTTTGCGAATAAATTTTCAATAGAAGATGAATAATCTTACAATTACTAGAAGCACAATATAAACACAATTTTTTTCTATATGGAGTAAATTTAGTGTTTTGATAATATTTTACCGGTGTTAACGTACGTTAACTACTCAATGTACGTCACTACTCAATGAGCCAAATTCGCTTTTTACTCCGAATCTCATTTTTTTTTTTTCAAACATCTTTTACGAAGTATCAGTGGCAAAATTTAAAATAGTTAATGAATGGTCACCTTTTTCTTTTAGTATGCCTCTTAATTCTTAACTTTTGCATTAAATCTGATATTTATGATTGATTGTGTTACAGAAAATTAGTTTGCTTTTTTTAAAATATATTTAAATTGTCTCTTTGTCAAATTACGCGAATGATTTTAAAATTGTACATGAAATCTATAAAGAATTTAAATATATGAAACTAGTTTTGAAAATAATATAAAAGTTAACTATTAGGTAAAATTTTAAAGCAAAAATATATATAATTTCTTGTTTATACTTAATTCGTTTTCAGCCATTGATAATTTTTAATTATGCTTAACTTATATGTTAAGAAATTGAGAAATAAAAACAAATACACTTTTAATTTTACTTTTTTTTAGTGGTTCCTTAATTAAGAATTGTTTTATGATTACTTCATATATGTAGTTATTAATAATAACAAGACTTATGTGAAAATTACTAAAAAAAAGAATAAATAATATATCTTTTCAGTTTTAAACTGTTGTTTCAACTGTCAACGTGAGACGGAAAATATTGATTATTTGAATAAAATTTTAATTTAATCAGCCCACCAATCTTGAGCACTTCCTCCGTTTCCACCGTAGCTTCCACCATAGCTTCCACCATAGGTGGGCTGCGATCCTAAAATGAAAAACATATATATATTTAAATAAAAAAATTATTTATTTCTTTGTTCTTTAGAAAACTTTATGACTTCATTAATATTACTAAACAATAATTAAAATATGTAGGGATTTTATCGTTCTGCGACACGGAATGTCTTGTAGAAAATTAATGGAGTTAACAGAACTCCAGAACTTGGTGTAGTCCAAAATTGAGCTGTAACGTTTTATTTTGCTATTTCAACACTTTTTTTGCCTCCAGTAAAGGCAAGATTGCTACAAAAAATTTGAGCTCATTTTTGTACTATACTATTATAGTTCGTTTAAATTCTGCTAACTCCGCTAATATTCTGGGGCACGGACCAGGTTAGAATTGTTAATTCTGCAAACTGCATAGTTCCGATATTTTCAAAAATTATTTAAAAATTCAATTAAAATCATAATATTTACCTCTACCATAATTAGAGCCACCATTATTATTACGAAATCCAACATTATTTCGATTATTTGTGTTCCGATTATTATTACTGTTACTTTGCTGGCGATAATCTCTTGATCCAAATGAGTTAACACCTGGATAACGATTATTTCCACGTGTATTATTACGTTTTCCACCACCATGTGATCTTTCTTGCATTCTTAAATTTTCAAGAAAAGGTGGAAGCGTCTGTTTAGCTTCAATAAGTAATTCTACTAAGTCATTGCAAATATTTCGATTTTTGTCATTGAAAAAACTTGTTGCCACACCAAGATTACCCATACGTCCTGTTCTTCCAATACGATGTACATATTCTTCTACATCAGATGGAAGATCAAAATTAATAACATGCATTACATGTGGTATATCTAATCCACGTGCAGCAACAGCAGTAGCTACTAATATAGGACAATCACCAGAACGGAAACATCTTAAGGCTTCTTCTCTCTCCTTTTGTGAACGATCACCATGTATACTAGTAACAGGATGATTAAATTGATAAAGATATTCTTCAAGTGCATCTGCCCCTTTTTTTGTTTCAACAAATATTAAAGTTAGGCTGTCCTTATCTGAATTTTCTTTTTTGATTGTACTCAAAAGATCAAGAAGACATGAACGCTTATCCATTTCTTCAACCCATAATATTGTTTGAGTTATATTCTCAGAAGTTGATCCAACACGTCCAACAGCCAAAAATATGTAGTTGTTCAAAAAGTCACTAGCCAATTCTTGAATTGCTTTTGGAAATGTTGCTGAAAACATTAAAGTTTGACGTTCACCTGTTGGTGGCATATTACTTTGTTCGACTATTCGACGTATTTGTGGCTCAAAACCCATGTCTAACATACGGTCAGCCTCATCCAAAACTAAAAATCTTATATTATCAAGACCAACTTTTCCTCTAAGAATCATATCTTCGAGGCGTCCAGGAGTTGCGACTACTAAATGACAACCTTTATCAAGTTCACGCATTTGTTCACCCGTATTATTTCCACCTTAAAATATAATAATTTTTTTGATAATTCCAAAATAATTAGTTTAGAATAAAAATTACCATAGAGTACTGCAGGTCTCATATTAGAACGATAAGAAAATTTTCTAGCTTCTTCGAAAATTTGTGTTGCAAGTTCTCGAGTTGGTGCAAGAACTAATCCAAGAGGATATTGCTTACGTCTATTGTATGGTCGATTACCTTGTGGTGGGCTACTAGCTCCATATTCATACATTTGATTTAAAATCGGTACAAGAAATGCAGCAGTTTTACCAGAACCTGTTTGAGCGCAAGCCATTAAATCTCTTCCACTTATTATAATTGGAATAGCATATTTTTGTACTGGGGTTGGTTTATCATATCTAGCCAAAGCAATATTATTTCTAATTATTTCTGTTAACTTAACATCCTCAAAAGATGTAATATTTGGAGGCACTTCGCTACCCGTCGCCTCCACGGGTATGTCTTCGTATTTGCTAAAATTAATACCAGTATTGTCCGTACCAAATAGATCTTCTTCAATACGTTCATCACGTGGCATAAGGACTGTATAGTCGATTTCAGTATATCTATCGTCTTTGTACTTTCCTCCAAAATCTCTTGAATCATGATTACGTCTATCAGGCGTTTCAACCCATCTATCATTTGTGCGAAATCTTGTTTCGCGATTACCACCTCCTCCACGTGATGATCCCCTATTGTTGCTATACCAATCATCTCGTCGATTCTCTGATGCTTCACCTAATATTAATAATATAATTTAATACATGAAGTAATTTTTTAAATATTTTTATTATTACGAACCATTTTGATAATTTCCATCGTTTCTTCTTCGTGAAAAATTACCAAAGTCTCCAGAACGATCAGTTCTTTCTCTTGTATTATTGTATCGACGATTACTAAAAGTAAAACGTATTAAACCATCTTATTATAAAATAACAAATTAATTTTAATAACAATAAATTATTACCCTCTAAACTCGTTGTTATTTGTGCGATAGTCACGATCGTTACGTAAATCTTTATCAGATCGGGTATCACTTTCTGGTTCTATATCTGCAACAGGTGTATTGTTACTCCCTCTTAAATGTGGAGGAACGTACTTAGCAGGGATAGAAGTTGAATTTGAAGTATTACTATCGGCTTCAGCGCCATTCAAGTCCAGCCCAGCAATCTAATGAATACAAAATAGTTTCAATCGTGAACTTATCTCTTTCAAATTTTAATAAATTTTATTCCTTCAATTCCAAAAAATTTGAAAATAAAATAATTTAATTCAGCTGATCAGAAATCACTTTCTGAGTATTGCTATTCAACCAGATATTTACGGTGTGCTTTTTTAGTTAGAATATTCGGAGTTTTCCCTTGCTTGGCACCTCAGGTCCTTGTGTGATTCCCCATAAATGTAAACAGGCTTATAATGGTTAGAGCAGAAATATGAGATGTGGATGCTTCAAATAATTGTCAAAGAGATTCACGACACTAAAACTTTACCTTCATTCTACTTTAAACAATTCCTGTACTTTCCGATTATAATACATATCAATAAAATTACAAAAGGGATAGAGAAAAACCTGTAGTAAATTTATTTTGCTTATTGTGATTAATTTTTACTAAAATCGGTTTAATCGGTTCGTTATTTTTTATCCTGATCTGTCAAAACAATCTGATAAAAACAATTTCAGCACTTATGAATTTGATTTGCTTTATTGATAGGTGACCAATAAATCTTTAGAGCTAAGTGCTGGGATTCTGTCTCAGTGAGAAGTTAGCGTGAGAATGAGAAAGTCGGATTTTGACATATAATGTATGGCAAATATACCAAAATTTGACGTTCTCATTCTCATTCTCACGCTAAGTTCTCACCGAGACAGAATCCCAGCCCAGCACAGGAGGCAGATTTATACAAATACTTATGTGTTAAAAACTTCAAAAAGTTATTCGACGTGGTATCATTTTGTAGATAAATAGAATACCCTCAAAAAACGCAAATAAAATTTATTGATGTTTTTTTTTTCATTTTTCAGGCTTTACGTTATTATCTTCATGTCTTTACTACTGTTCTCATTTTTCTCATTAAAAACCTTGCTGGGCAGAAAAAATATTACAAATTTTATTTGTAAAGGAAACCATATATTAAATGGTTACCTTATTCTTCTATTATGAATTGAAACTAACATAACGTAATTTAATTTTTTTTTAAAAGTCGCATTAAATACAAAAGAAAGAAAATAATGTTCAATTATAGGCTGGGCTAAAATCTTCATAAATTAACTTTTATGTTTTTATGTCTGACCTATAATTTTCTCAAGAAATAAATTAATTTTCTTTGAAAATTTAACAAAATCTTTTCGACAGCGTGCTACAAATAAAAATATGTGTAACAAAATAAAGAAAAAATTTTATAGAATTATAATAATGAATAAAAAAATTTATTCACTTAAAATTAGTCACTTGTGACTTAAAAAATCAAATCTCTAATATATTTTATTAAAAAATTAATAATTTTTTATAATATTAAATTATAATAAAACAATTAAAACATTGCAAAGAATTCGCAGGGCCAAAGTAGCAACACGAGATTTTTCATAGCATGTATATTCACTAACACAACTACAATTTAAATACACATCTATCGCAATGGCGAAATTATCACTTTTTTTAAAGTAAAAAAAATTAATTATAAGAAAATGTTAAACCTTTCTTGTTAACTCACCTGCTGTTCTAGACCTGTACCATTTTGGTTGATCGCATTACTCATATTACTTCCAGGCAAACGCTGGTTTCTTTTTTTTTATTTAATATTTAAGTCCAAAGCTATATTTTCAAATAAATTTTCAAATTTTTTCACCTGATTTAAGTCTTTTAAATTTTTGCACACAGCTGTAATTATTTTTTTTTTTCAAATTTTTATAAAATAAACCATTTATTTCAAAAAAAAAGTTTTTCACAAATTTTTCCCTTTTGTCTTTCTTAATGTACCCATTCCACTTAGAGTTTCAAGTGAAGTTAGAGTACATTCACTGAGAATTTAAAAAAAATTTATTAAGGGTATGCCATAATTGAAGTTCTGCGAAATCTAAGGCTACATACGTAGTTGGCGTTGTTATGTAAGCTGTCACATTATTATATTATAATAACAAATTGAATAATTGCTATGTAAAAAATTATCACATAAAAAATTACTAACAGAGATACTAAAAATTTTCTAGGAAATTCAATTTAAATTAGATACTATTCAAAAATTTTCATATAAATCTTCGGCTGTTGATTTTGCCATCAAATTATATAGGAGCTTTTATTTCTTTTTGTGATATTATTCTCAGTAAATATATATATTTGTCAAAATATGACCTGCAAAATCACTGTTCTTTATGCGTCTTGCCCGTAACTTCGAAAAGTTATGCATGTCATGACAACTCGTGTATCACCACCCATTTAAAGTATATGGAAAGCACGAATAAGAGAGAAAATATCCAAAATGTTGGATATCTTTGCTCAATTCATGGTTTCTATATAATTTTTAATGGGATGAGAGAGCCGAATCTTTGATTCGAAAATGTAGTAAATACCCCGCTTTACACACTGGAGACTAGTTTAGCGTTTTAGACAGCGTTTTTATAAGAGTTTTAGACAAGTACCTACGGGAAATTTTGGCTGCTATCATCGGAGGTGGGACATATAATCGTAGCCAAAGTGTAAAATGACAGCAACACGTGGTTTTATACGCATGCGGACCAAGATTCTACAGACTTTATTCAAATATATATTCACATAGATCTGATGCATATAGGGATCCATATATATATGTTGAAATTTTAGTATCACTGTCTACTAAACCATGCATAAATTCGTTTGATAGTGTTTGCAATGCTGACAGTGCGTACATGCATTAGTAGAGAGGAGTGCTGCGCTATACACCAAAGCGGTGCGTAATGGCATCGTAATTTTTTCCGTAGAGGGGTATACTCAATAGTTTTTTTGAGTTTTATATTCAGCTATATTTGACAGTGAATCTCAGGGGAAAATTCTAAATATTTAGCCCCAAAACAGCTTCATGATGCTCTGTCAAATATTGCTGATGGTATTGTTTGAAAAAATTAAATTGATTAAAATTATAAACTGAGCCTAAGCTTTAAATACCAAACTTAACCAGTAAATGTCAAGTTATAAAGCTCAGATTTAATAAGTAAGCCGGCCACTTAATAAAATTCCAATAAAAATTTTTGATTGTACCAAAAATATCAAAGTAGGTTTTAGGAATTAGTTGTAGCCTTCTAACAGTTATAAGCCTTTTGATGGCTATGAAAATATAATAGGAAGTTCAAGTTTTATTAATGAATGAAATAAATATCCTAATTAGTAAAGTTGACTGTTAGTTGACTATCCTAATTAGTAATACAAAAGAATTGTAATAGCATAGCAAATATTTTTTCAAACAAAGGCGATACATACATTGATTTTTTGAGCCTTTATAAAAATTAAAATTTCAATGTTATTAGCCTATTGCGATGTACTGTGATAAGCTCGACCAAAATTCCTGCCACACAAGCTTGTTATTTGTGTTTATTAAAGATTTTAGCGAAGTCTTTTCTTTTACTAATATATGGAATTCTACACTAAAGTTTATGCAAAGTTTCTTTCAGAACTTAGTTGTTTTCTATACTAATTTTAAAAATTTATGGCTATAAATGTTTATAGTTTAACATGCAAAAAAAAGTAGTTTTGGACTAAAATTTAGCTCTTTCAAGTTCATAACGGAATGTAGTACTACTTCATGAAATTCTACTTTGCTTATCGGAAAACTTTTCCTTTTAAAACCTCATAGAACTTGTATTTCTAAATTCAACATTTGCATCACAAACTAATACAATAACATCGAAATATATATCCTAAGGAATATTTAACGATGCACTCCAAGCTTTTATTTTATATTTAGCAAACAAAACTAATTAGTAAACTGCTACTTTAGTCATCCAAAATTAAGCAATGTAAACTGCTTTTCTTTTAAAAATTAATTCTGATGAGGTGAAATACAACATTGATCTAATTAAAAAAAATTTTTTCTTTATTTCCATATTTTCTAGCAATGTCGACATATAAAACAAGGGGAATACGTGGTGGCCGAGGTGCATTACGCGGAACAATTCGTCCACCATTTAAAAAGACTTTTGTACCACGTCATCCATTCGATTTAATGTTATCCGAAGTCTTTTTTCCAAGAGTGGGTCCACCTACAGACGATTCTGCACTGACAGCGGTAATTTTTTTTTAGTTTTAAAAATCCTTTCAATATTTTCTTTATTTTATTTTTCAGGCTCTTTTAAAACGTAACCAAGATCTTAGTCCCACGGCCATTGAACAAACTGCTATCGCAAATTTAGTAACAAAAGTTCAAAGTGTTTTAGATAATTTAGTTGTAGCACCAGGAGATTTCAATACATGCGTAAGAGATTTTTGCAATGAGTTTTTTTGTAATCATTCTATCTTAATAAAAGTATAAATCTTTTAGCAATTAGATGAAGTTCGTCAAGTTGGATCATTCAAAAAAGGAACAATGACAACAGGCAAGAATGTTGCAGATATTGTGGTTATACTGAAAACTTTACCTACAAAAGAAGCATGTGAAGCTTTGTCAAGAAAAGTTGAAGAGGATATGAACAATATAATGAAAACTGAAGTTGTGACAAAAGCAGACGTTTTAACGACAGTATTACATGGTAAAGGTTTTGATATTTCAAACAGTCAAGCAAAAGTACGAGTATTAATTACAACTTTACCACAAAATATTCGAAAACTTGAATCAGATATTCATTTGGATTCAAAAGCAATGCAAAGTCATTTGGCTGCTATTAGACATAGTCGATGGTTTGAAGAAAATGCTCATCATTCCTCTATTAAAGTACTTATACGCATTTTACGTGATCTAACAAATCGTTTTGAAGGCTTTGCACCATTGACACCTTGGATGTTAGATTTATTAGCGCATCTAGCTATAATGAATAATCCAAGTAGACAAGCTGTACCAATTAATATAGCGTTTAGACGAATTTTTCAACTACTAGCTGCAGGTTTATTTTTGCCAGGATCAGCTGGAATAACTGATCCATGTGAGGCTGGACATATACGTGTTCATACGGCACTGACTTTAGAGCAACAGGATGTTTGTTGTATGTCTGCACAAACGCTTTTACGTGTGTTGGCACATGGTGGATATAAAAATATCCTTTCACTTGAAGGCAATACTAATATAGAACGTGAAATGTCTGTCTGGGATGGTGTTGTTGTTTCAGCTATGGAACCAGTTTATAAAAATCCAGAGGATAAAAAGAATGAGGATGACTGTATGGATGGTATCGAGAATGATGAAGATATAGAAGGAGTAGTGTAGTCATATTTATCTCAAAATTTTTTGAAAAAATATAAATTTATATTTAAACAAATTTATAGCTAATAAGCAATAATATAAAGTTTTTTAACCTATAAAACTGTAAACCTTTGATATGAAAAAGTAGTGATTAAAAAGTTTTGACTTGAGGTTTGAAAGTAAGCAAATTATAATGAAGCTAATAATTTATGTTCTTGCTGTCTTTTTTTTTTGTAACAAATTTTTTTTATTTTTACAAATTGCTAGAATTCTCAAAAACTTTTGGCATTTTATTTGTAAGAAGGATTTTTTATAAAAAATTTAAATTCTTAAGTAGTAAAATTAATTCTAAAAAAAACTACTCTTTTGAATTTGGTCATAGAAACATTAGACCGTGACACAGTGCAGCCGAATTGTTTCTATTTGAATGAAAATAAAACTTAAAATATTTAGACATACTTTGTCTAATATTATCTTTCAGTAACAAATATAAACAAAATTGACAGAAAAAAATTATGTATTTGTAAAATAAAAACTTAAGGTTAGTCACATTTAGCAATTATGTTTGTATTAAGTCTACGGACACTATAAACTTTAGAAGTAAGCAATAGCTTCTGCAAATCTTCATCACTTAAGTAATCAAAAATTTGTTAATTTAAGCGATGTGGAAGTTCATTGAAATATTTAAAGACAAAATGAAAAACTAAGTTTGCTTGATCAACTAATTCTTTTCTTTTGGTAGCCTTAATGAAGTTAAGTTCTATCATTCTTGCATATATAGGATATTCTGTTTTATAGTCTTTTAATTTAATGACCTCCACAATATTTTCATTATTCATATATTTTGCTAATCTATTTGTATTGTTTCCTAGCATTTCAAAAAATGTAATTCCAGTATTTTCAATTTGATTATTTTTCATTTTAAATATTTCTTGCATTCTTTCTCAAAATCATTGAGTTGTTCATTGCTCTCTGAGATTAGTTTTAAATTTTGTTCTTTTACATATAAATTTGCGATTTTCAGTTGAATTATGTGACGTTGAAACGTCTCAACAAGTTTTTTATATTTGTGTTTATAAAATGGCCAATCACATAATCTTAGCCCTTCCCGATTTGGTTCCCAGTTTCGATCTAAAAAATATAAACTTTCATATAAAATGTTGACGTCTGCACCATAATACAAAAGAGTTTTAACAAAAATGGCGAGTTCAGACTTAGGAATGTCTTTAATAATATCGATAGTTATTAGAAGTGTAACTTCTTCTGATATAATGAAAACAGACTCAAAATCGTATACCTCTATAACAGTAGTAGGCAACATCGCATTGATATTAAAATACGGAAAAATAACTTCAACGTATTCTTTGGAACCTTTATATATCGGTGCTGCCAGTAACTGCACACAACCTTTAACATTAGCCCCATAAGTTAAAAGAAGCTTGGTAAGTTCAACATTTTTTTCTTTAACAGCACAAGTTATTACAGTTTCTCCATGTTCATTTTTCACATTTATATCAGCCCCATACCTTATCAATATATCAGCTATTTCTTTATTTACACAAGCTTCATTGTATTCCAATAATTTGATATAAGCGTGTAAGGGTGTATTATCATCAGAATCTAAACCATTAGGATCAGTTCCGTTTTTTGAAAACCATTCAATAAGTTTAGAAGATTGTGACCAAATAGCGTCATGAAATAGCTGAGCATTATTTGCGTCTTCGTGGCTTAAAGTAAAACCATACTCTACAAGAGCATCAAGAATATATTTACAAGTCATCTCGTTTACTGCATTTAAAAGAAGTTTTCGATTACTCTGAATGTCAATACTAGGACAATACTTTAAAATATCTTTAACGATGGGTAGAGATTCTTCTCTAACAGCGAGGTATAGTGCAGTGTTGCCTTCGCTATCCTTGTCATCAACATTAGCTCCCTTTCGTAAAAGTACTTTCACAACTCTTTCATTACTTGTTTTTATAGCAACAAGAAGTGGGGTGAGCTCATCCTTCGTCTTGGAATGAATATCAGCACCTTTGTCTAATAATAATTCTACAATTACAGCTTTCGCCTGATAGTTCGATTCATTATTGTTAAGATTAGCAGCAGCATGAAGAGCGGTTTCACCATTTTCTGCTATAGCATTAACATTAGCACCTTTGTTTAAAATAAACTGACGATATCTTTGCAGCCTTTCATAGCAGCAAAATGTAGTGATGTGTAACCTTCTTGACCACGTGAAGTGCATAAACCATTAACATTTGCTCCATTATTTACAAGATATTCAATAGTTTTATAGGTACCAGTCTCAACTGAAACATGAAGTGGAGTTTTACCTTTGTAAGAGGAATTTATATCAGCTCCACGTTCCAAAATCATTTCAATTATTTTTATGTCAGAGTGTGAAACAGCTAAATTTAGCGGAATTATAAAATCTGTAATATCAAAACCCCAGCCTTGTGTTAACAGTAGTTCCGCAATCTTCAATTGTTTTGTTTGCAGAGCCAACAAAAGTAAATTACGTCTTTCTTTCCAATCTATGTGTTATATATCCATCCCTCTTTTATTAATGAAATATAAAATATAACACTTTATAAAGGTATAACAGCTCATATATGAAGGGTACAATACTAACGCAGTTTTCTTACATGTGTTAGTAAGTGATTCCCACTGCGATCATGCTTTGGTTAAAATTTGCTATGATTAGATGAGAAGAGAATCGATTCATAGCTTCCCAGGGATGGATTACGAATGCATTGAGGAATCATTCTTTTTCCCGCTGGGAAGTTATTGTATAAAATACACGAATTGCTTACCGCTGCATTCTTTAGAATCAAATATGAAGCGAATCATCTGTCATTCTTTTAGCTTCTGATTCCAGATTTCCCGCTGGGACACTTATAGTTATTATATTTTACGTGTGATAACTTTTAATGTGTTAGTTTTATATTTCCTATATAAACGAATAAAAATGATTATTTGCATGTGTAAAACGTATAAAATACATGAATTGCTTACCGGTGCATTCTGCAGAATCAAATATGAAGCGATTCATCTATGATTCTTTTAGCTTCTGATTCCAAATTTCCCGCTGGGTTCTAATAGTACTTTAGAGTGTACTGTTTTGACAGATGAAAATCAAAGTTGTATGTGAACTTTTTTTAGAAAGTACAATTTTTGTTTTCAAAAGTATTTATTAATTTTAAATGAAACTTAAGATATTATTAAAGATATTATTAGATGAGTGTTTAGAGGATGATGCTCCACACAGAAAAAAGCGAAAAATATGGTGTAAAGACTGGTATATGCGGCGGAATAAGTTTTCGCATATCACGCTATGCAACGAGCTTCGTGTCAGTTTTCCTGAGGATTTAAAAAACTTTTTGAGAATGGATGATGTGACTTATAAAAAGCTATTGAGATTGGTGGAGCCTTCTATTAAAAAAATTGATACTGTCATGAGAAAATCCATTTCTCCAAATGAAAGGTTGTCAGCCACTCTTCGGTTTTTGGCAAGCGGACAAAGTTTTGAAGATTTGAAATTTTTGACAAGGGTCTCGCCCGAAAGCTTAAGTACAATAGCCTTAGAAACTTGTAATGCTATTATCAAAGCTCTAAAAAATTGCATAAAGGTAGTGTTGACTTTTGCTTTAGTAACAAGACAATCAGTAAAATAAATCTCAATTTTAGCTGCCTGAAACAGAAGACCAATGGAAGGAAGCCATCTTTCTCTTCAATTAAACAAAAATTACACTTCACTTATTTTAAATTAAAAACTCCCTAAAATTTGACGAATACTTTCCATGCCGTTTTACACTCGAATGCCTTTACTATTTTTTTAAAGGACAATTTATAGCAAAACCATGCTCGGTAAGGATAAAGAATATAAAGTTTGGCGCCATAAGTAATTGCAGCAGCTCCCGGAGAAGAGGATTTTTATGAGGTTTCGTCTTCTTTTACAATAAGAACAGCTATTGGGATACTTAACAATATTCAATAACAAAATTTATAGGTGAAATCCTTTACAAGTATTTATAGCATAAAAGTTTTCAAGGTTTAATAAGAAGAAATGTACAAAGCAAAAGGTTTACTGCTTTAAGTGGTATACACAGTATTACAAATATTTATAGCACAAAAGTCTTCCAGGTTTAACAAGAAGAAATGTACAAAGGGGAAGGTTTATTGCTTTAAGGCGGTCAACATATAATAAAACACATGTTATTTAAAAATTTACAAATAGTGTATTTGTGTTGGTAAACTATAATATTTTAATACATTTATTTCTTATTATTTATTTGGGAAAATATAGTAGAAAAATTATAATTATATTTATTAATTCCACTACACTTACAGAAATTTGAACTCAACATTTAAAAAATTCATTGTAAAAATTTGTTTTTTCCTGTAGTTTAGTATTTTTCTGTTCATAGATATTTAAATATAAAATGCATAACTAAATCTATAAAACATTAATTAAACATTTAATCAAAAATGAATAATTTCAAAATTATAACCTTTTGTTAATAAAAATGAATAGTAGTGTAATTTTGTGCTATTATTTTTCTTTGCTATCTTCATGCTATTAAAAATGTATGAAGCTGTCATAATGTCCAAGTAAAATCATTAATTTACCCGGACATTACAGCGGACCGTCAAATTGGTCCGCGGACATTGCTGTAGACGCTTAAAAAACCCCGGACATGGACCATGTCCGTCGTCTAAGGTGCCCTTTATATGCGATATTATAGGCGATCTGAGGGACGGTTATACTCAATACTTTTTCTGAGTTTGACTTTTTGATTGAAAATATATAATTTATGCTTTCTAACTAGTTTTATAATTATAATTTGACTTGCCGCAAATAATAATGCATTATAAATGCAATAAAATTAGTTAAAAGGCACAAATTATACTTGACTAAAAGATTTGTAATTTGATGATTGCATTCAATTAACTTCTTAGTGTAAGCGCGCCTCATATCGCCTATGCTTGTAGCGTCTTTTTATATTCTGTCGCTTCTAGTGGATCTACACAAGCCAACTCAGAGCGAGTGGGGGGTGACGGGTGAGACGTATAAAGACCAGGGAGTTTGCAGGGAGCTCTTTATACGTCTCGCCCGTAACCTCAAAAAGTTATCCATGTCATGAGAACTCGTTGTCACAACCCATTGAGTTCATATAAAAAAATTGGTGGCTACACAGCCCCAGTAATTTTACCCACAATATATTTTATATGGGACGAGAGAGCCATTTGGTGTGTTGGGAGAAATAGTGAATAGTCTCTATTATATATGTACAGTATAAGCTTCAGCCTTTTCTGAAAATCATTGAATTCTGGTTTTTCTCTATTAACGAAGGAATGATTTCTTAGTGGAACAAATGCATGTTTTAGTTACCGTCAATTTTGAGAAAATGAGACAATTTTATCTCACCACATGGCTTGGCTTTATTGAAATGTATTGTTTTAACTAAAGCCACTAGCAGGTGTTTGGTCTCCTTAAGGAATTCTATTTGTTTCTTTTTATGTTTTTGTATTTTCTCCGACAGTTTTCAGATTAACCTCACTATTAAAATAATGCTCTTTCTCTTTGTATAAAGCGGTTGTGAATAATTAAACCAAATAAAAGAGAACTTTGTGTGTTTATGGTTAATAAACTTTGAAACCCTAGGTTAATTTATAACTTGTAATGACCTCTGACTTCATCGGAGAGTTTAGAAGATAGAAGAATCGATAATAACTACCAACACCAAGTCATTAAAAAGTATGTTATAACATTCCATAAAACTCTTCTTCCAGTATTCAAAAAGGAAAAAGCTACTACTCTAATATTCATCCTTTTTAAAATTCCTAATCCTAAATAAAAACTCGACCTACTATCCAAATTTAAAAAATATAGCGCTAGTGCTTCTTCGAACTTAATCCACGTTGTCTTAATATTTTTAATAGTTATCTTTCTTTATATCTTTAAATATTAAAATTTCACATAAGCCTGTACAGAATTTAAATTTATTAATTTAAACAAAAAAAAATATGCTACTGAACCCTTAAAATATTATTTAAGTACCAAAAATGTTTAGGATCCAGAAAATCCCAATAATGGCAAGCACAGCTTTGCTAGTTCAATTATTATGGACAAATTTTTTAAAAAAATATTTTATTAACTTTAAACTAAAAAAGTATATATTAAAACGTTTAAAAGTGCTAGTCAAAGAATATGCAAAAAAATTTGTTTAGTTATTGTATCATTCTTCTCAGTCAGATATTTTAGGGCTAACACAGTTTAAAATTTATCCAAATTTTGTATGAGCATATATACAAACTATGCACATTAGCATTCCGATTGCAATCACTTTAAATACTTTTTTTTGCTTTTTTTTTATTGCTTGTATTTTTTCTTCCATTCGTTTTTGTCTTTTGATTTCATTAGAGCTTAAAAAATAAATTAAAAATTTTTAAGGTTTTTTTGTGTTTTTTATAACTATAGAAACTCACCTATCAATTGTTTTTTTATTGTGTTTGTTCTCTGTATGAAAAACTAAGTTTGTTTGGGCAACTAATTCTTTTCTTTTCATAGCCTTCATAAAGTTTAGTTCTATCATTCTTGCATATATAGGATATTCTGTTTTATAGTCTTCTAACTTTAAAATTGCCAAAATATTTTCATAGGTCATATATTTTGCTATATTTATATAGTTTTCTAGAATTTTATAAAATGTAATTCTGGTGTTTCTAATTTTATTATTCTTCATTTTAGATATTTCTTTCTCGCATTCTTTCTCAAAATCATTGTTTTTTTCATCATAGCTCCATGACATTGCAACTAAATTTTGTTCGTTTACATATAAATTTGCAATTTTCAGTTGAAGTATGTGACGTTGAAGGATACCAACAATTTCTTTATAATGGTCTTGCTTATTTTCATAACCAAACTTTCTAGAAACAGCCCAAGCAATCTGAAGCGGTGAGCCAGTTTTATGGTAAAAATCAAAACCTCCACATGCGGCGTTAATGTCTGCACCATAATACAGGAGAGTTTTAACGAGAATAGGAAATCCATAGAGAGAAGCGTAGTAAAGTGATGTTTTCTTCTCTTCATTTCTATAATCAACATTAGCACCCTTAGTAATTAGCAGTTTAGCAATTTGTGCTCTATTTCCATCAAACTCACAAACGTCTGCACTACACAGCACAGTAATAGGTAATATCGCACTGATATCACAATAATACGGCAAAATTGCTTCAATAATTTCTTTTGAAAATTGAAAAAAAGTTATTTCAAGTTGCTTTACAAAATCATTAATATTAGCTCCATGACTTAAAAGTAGCTTGGTAAGTTCTAAATTGTTTTCTTCAATAGCATAAATTATCACAGTTTTTCCATTTTTATTTTTCGCATTTATATCAGCTCCATAGCTTATCAATAATTCACCTACTTCTTTGTTTTTATTTTGAGCTGCGGTGTGTAAGGATGTATTACCTTCACAATCTAAACCGTTAGGATTAGCTCCGTTTTTCAAAAACCATTCAACAAGTTTAGAAGATCCCATTGAAATAGCGTTATGGAATAGCTGAACATTGCTTGCATCATCGAGACATAAACTGAAACCATATTCTAAAAGAGCATCAACTATATATCGACAATTTCTCCTTGTACTTAAATTACTACAGTAATTTCTTACTACATTTATAAGAGATCCACTATTTCTCATAATGCCAATATTAGGGAAATACTTTAAAATATTTTTAACGATGGGTAAACAATCTGTTCTAACAGCGATAGATAATGCGGTATCGCCAAATAAATCTTTGTCATCAACATCGGCACCGTGTTCTAAAAGTACTTTAACAACCCTTTCATTTATCTTTTTTACAGCAACATGAAGCGACGTTTCTCGCAATTTTGCTTTATCATTAACATTCGCCCCATATTTCAATAAATCTTCAACAATACTCAAATATTCGCTCCTAACTGCAGTGTGTAAAGGTGTCTTACCTTCACAATCTAAACCATTAGGATTAGTTCCGTTTTTCAAAAACCATTCAACAACTTTAGAAGATCCCATCGAAATAAAGTTATGGAATAGCTGAGCATTATTTGCGTCATCGAGACATAAAGTGAAACCATATTCTAGAAGAGCTTTAACAATATCATGATTACGTTTACCGCATGACACTGCATATATAAGAGATTTTCTATTACTTGGAATGTCAAAACTAGGAAAATAATTTAAAATAATTTTAACGATGGATAAAGATTCTGTTTTAACAGCGAGATATAGTGCAGTATTACCATCCTCATCCTGGTCATCAACGTTAGCACCGTGTTCTAAAAGAACTTTTACAACACTTTCATTACTTGTTTTAACAGCAAAAAGTAGTGGGGATAATTTATCTTTCCTCTTATAATGAATATCAGCACCTTTTTCTAATAATAATTTTACAATTTCATCTTCTCCTTTATTAAAAAAATTTACTTTATTATTAAGGGTATGAAGAGGAGTCTCATCATTTTCTGTCGTAGCATTAACATTAGCACCTTTGATTAAAAGTAAATTGACGATGTCTTTGTAACCTTTCATAGCAGCAAAATGTAGTGATGTGTAACCCACGCGAAGTGCATAAACCATTAACATTTGCTCCATTATTTACAAGATATTCAATAGTTTTATAGGTACCAGTCTCAACTGAAACATGAAGTGGAGTTTTACCTTTGTAAGATGAATTTATATCAGCTCCACGTTCCAAAATCATTTCAATTATTTTTATGTCAGAGTGTGAAACAGCTAAATTTAGCGGAATTATAAAATCTGTAATATCAAAACCCCAGCCTTGTGTTAACAGTAGTTCCGCAATCTTCAATTGTTTTGTTTGCAGAGCCAACAAAAGTAAATTACGTCTTTCTTTCCAATCTATGTGTTATATATCCATCCCTCTTTTATTAATGAAATATAAAATATAACACTTTATAAAGGTATAACAGCTCATATATGAAGGGTACAATACTAACGCAGTTTTCTTACATGTGTTAGTAAGTGATTCCCACTGCGATCATGCTTTGGTTAAAATTTGCTATGATTAGATGAGAAGAGAATCGATTCATAGCTTCCCAGGGATGGATTACGAATGCATTGAGGAATCATTCTTTTTCCCGCTGGGAAGTTATTGTATAAAATACACGAATTGCTTACCGCTGCATTCTTTAGAATCAAATATGAAGCGAATCATCTGTCATTCTTTTAGCTTCTGATTCCAGATTTCCCGCTGGGACACTTATAGTTATTATATTTTACGTGTGATAACTTTTAATGTGTTAGTTTTATATTTCCTATATAAACGAATAAAAATGATTATTTGCATGTGTAAAACGTATAAAATACATGAATTGCTTACCGGTGCATTCTGCAGAATCAAATATGAAGCGATTCATCTATGATTCTTTTAGCTTCTGATTCCAAATTTCCCGCTGGGTTCTAATAGTACTTTAGAGTGTACTGTTTTGACAGATGAAAATCAAAGTTGTATGTGAACTTTTTTTAGAAAGTACAATTTTTGTTTTCAAAAGTATTTATTAATTTTAAATGAAACTTAAGATATTATTAAAGATATTATTAGATGAGTGTTTAGAGGATGATGCTCCACACAGAAAAAAGCGAAAAATATGGTGTAAAGACTGGTATATGCGGCGGAATAAGTTTTCGCATATCACGCTATGCAACGAGCTTCGTGTCAGTTTTCCTGAGGATTTAAAAAACTTTTTGAGAATGGATGATGTGACTTATAAAAAGCTATTGAGATTGGTGGAGCCTTCTATTAAAAAAATTGATACTGTCATGAGAAAATCCATTTCTCCAAATGAAAGGTTGTCAGCCACTCTTCGGTTTTTGGCAAGCGGACAAAGTTTTGAAGATTTGAAATTTTTGACAAGGGTCTCGCCCGAAAGCTTAAGTACAATAGCCTTAGAAACTTGTAATGCTATTATCAAAGCTCTAAAAAATTGCATAAAGGTAGTGTTGACTTTTGCTTTAGTAACAAGACAATCAGTAAAATAAATCTCAATTTTAGCTGCCTGAAACAGAAGACCAATGGAAGGAAGCCATCTTTCTCTTCAATTAAACAAAAATTACACTTCACTTATTTTAAATTAAAAACTCCCTAAAATTTGACGAATACTTTCCATGCCGTTTTACACTCGAATGCCTTTACTATTTTTTTAAAGGACAATTTATAGCAAAACCATGCTCGGTAAGGATAAAGAATATAAAGTTTGGCGCCATAAGTAATTGCAGCAGCTCCCGGAGAAGAGGATTTTTATGAGGTTTCGTCTTCTTTTACAATAAGAACAGCTATTGGGATACTTAACAATATTCAATAACAAAATTTATAGGTGAAATCCTTTACAAGTATTTATAGCATAAAAGTTTTCAAGGTTTAATAAGAAGAAATGTACAAAGCAAAAGGTTTACTGCTTTAAGTGGTATACACAGTATTACAAATATTTATAGCACAAAAGTCTTCCAGGTTTAACAAGAAGAAATGTACAAAGGGGAAGGTTTATTGCTTTAAGGCGGTCAACATATAATAAAACACATGTTATTTAAAAATTTACAAATAGTGTATTTGTGTTGGTAAACTATAATATTTTAATACATTTATTTCTTATTATTTATTTGGGAAAATATAGTAGAAAAATTATAATTATATTTATTAATTCCACTACACTTACAGAAATTTGAACTCAACATTTAAAAAATTCATTGTAAAAATTTGTTTTTTCCTGTAGTTTAGTATTTTTCTGTTCATAGATATTTAAATATAAAATGCATAACTAAATCTATAAAACATTAATTAAACATTTAATCAAAAATGAATAATTTCAAAATTATAACCTTTTGTTAATAAAAATGAATAGTAGTGTAATTTTGTGCTATTATTTTTCTTTGCTATCTTCATGCTATTAAAAATGTATGAAGCTGTCATAATGTCCAAGTAAAATCATTAATTTACCCGGACATTACAGCGGACCGTCAAATTGGTCCGCGGACATTGCTGTAGACGCTTAAAAAACCCCGGACATGGACCATGTCCGTCGTCTAAGGTGCCCTTTATATGCGATATTATAGGCGATCTGAGGGACGGTTATACTCAATACTTTTTCTGAGTTTGACTTTTTGATTGAAAATATATAATTTATGCTTTCTAACTAGTTTTATAATTATAATTTGACTTGCCGCAAATAATAATGCATTATAAATGCAATAAAATTAGTTAAAAGGCACAAATTATACTTGACTAAAAGATTTGTAATTTGATGATTGCATTCAATTAACTTCTTAGTGTAAGCGCGCCTCATATCGCCTATGCTTGTAGCGTCTTTTTATATTCTGTCGCTTCTAGTGGATCTACACAAGCCAACTCAGAGCGAGTGGGGGGTGACGGGTGAGACGTATAAAGACCAGGGAGTTTGCAGGGAGCTCTTTATACGTCTCGCCCGTAACCTCAAAAAGTTATCCATGTCATGAGAACTCGTTGTCACAACCCATTGAGTTCATATAAAAAAATTGGTGGCTACACAGCCCCAGTAATTTTACCCACAATATATTTTATATGGGACGAGAGAGCCATTTGGTGTGTTGGGAGAAATAGTGAATAGTCTCTATTATATATGTACAGTATAAGCTTCAGCCTTTTCTGAAAATCATTGAATTCTGGTTTTTCTCTATTAACGAAGGAATGATTTCTTAGTGGAACAAATGCATGTTTTAGTTACCGTCAATTTTGAGAAAATGAGACAATTTTATCTCACCACATGGCTTGGCTTTATTGAAATGTATTGTTTTAACTAAAGCCACTAGCAGGTGTTTGGTCTCCTTAAGGAATTCTATTTGTTTCTTTTTATGTTTTTGTATTTTCTCCGACAGTTTTCAGATTAACCTCACTATTAAAATAATGCTCTTTCTCTTTGTATAAAGCGGTTGTGAATAATTAAACCAAATAAAAGAGAACTTTGTGTGTTTATGGTTAATAAACTTTGAAACCCTAGGTTAATTTATAACTTGTAATGACCTCTGACTTCATCGGAGAGTTTAGAAGATAGAAGAATCGATAATAACTACCAACACCAAGTCATTAAAAAGTATGTTATAACATTCCATAAAACTCTTCTTCCAGTATTCAAAAAGGAAAAAGCTACTACTCTAATATTCATCCTTTTTAAAATTCCTAATCCTAAATAAAAACTCGACCTACTATCCAAATTTAAAAAATATAGCGCTAGTGCTTCTTCGAACTTAATCCACGTTGTCTTAATATTTTTAATAGTTATCTTTCTTTATATCTTTAAATATTAAAATTTCACATAAGCCTGTACAGAATTTAAATTTATTAATTTAAACAAAAAAAAATATGCTACTGAACCCTTAAAATATTATTTAAGTACCAAAAATGTTTAGGATCCAGAAAATCCCAATAATGGCAAGCACAGCTTTGCTAGTTCAATTATTATGGACAAATTTTTTAAAAAAATATTTTATTAACTTTAAACTAAAAAAGTATATATTAAAACGTTTAAAAGTGCTAGTCAAAGAATATGCAAAAAAATTTGTTTAGTTATTGTATCATTCTTCTCAGTCAGATATTTTAGGGCTAACACAGTTTAAAATTTATCCAAATTTTGTATGAGCATATATACAAACTATGCACATTAGCATTCCGATTGCAATCACTTTAAATACTTTTTTTTGCTTTTTTTTTATTGCTTGTATTTTTTCTTCCATTCGTTTTTGTCTTTTGATTTCATTAGAGCTTAAAAAATAAATTAAAAATTTTTAAGGTTTTTTTGTGTTTTTTATAACTATAGAAACTCACCTATCAATTGTTTTTTTATTGTGTTTGTTCTCTGTATGAAAAACTAAGTTTGTTTGGGCAACTAATTCTTTTCTTTTCATAGCCTTCATAAAGTTTAGTTCTATCATTCTTGCATATATAGGATATTCTGTTTTATAGTCTTCTAACTTTAAAATTGCCAAAATATTTTCATAGGTCATATATTTTGCTATATTTATATAGTTTTCTAGAATTTTATAAAATGTAATTCTGGTGTTTCTAATTTTATTATTCTTCATTTTAGATATTTCTTTCTCGCATTCTTTCTCAAAATCATTGTTTTTTTCATCATAGCTCCATGACATTGCAACTAAATTTTGTTCGTTTACATATAAATTTGCAATTTTCAGTTGAAGTATGTGACGTTGAAGGATACCAACAATTTCTTTATAATGGTCTTGCTTATTTTCATAACCAAACTTTCTAGAAACAGCCCAAGCAATCTGAAGCGGTGAGCCAGTTTTATGGTAAAAATCAAAACCTCCACATGCGGCGTTAATGTCTGCACCATAATACAGGAGAGTTTTAACGAGAATAGGAAATCCATAGAGAGAAGCGTAGTAAAGTGATGTTTTCTTCTCTTCATTTCTATAATCAACATTAGCACCCTTAGTAATTAGCAGTTTAGCAATTTGTGCTCTATTTCCATCAAACTCACAAACGTCTGCACTACACAGCACAGTAATAGGTAATATCGCACTGATATCACAATAATACGGCAAAATTGCTTCAATAATTTCTTTTGAAAATTGAAAAAAAGTTATTTCAAGTTGCTTTACAAAATCATTAATATTAGCTCCATGACTTAAAAGTAGCTTGGTAAGTTCTAAATTGTTTTCTTCAATAGCATAAATTATCACAGTTTTTCCATTTTTATTTTTCGCATTTATATCAGCTCCATAGCTTATCAATAATTCACCTACTTCTTTGTTTTTATTTTGAGCTGCGGTGTGTAAGGATGTATTACCTTCACAATCTAAACCGTTAGGATTAGCTCCGTTTTTCAAAAACCATTCAACAAGTTTAGAAGATCCCATTGAAATAGCGTTATGGAATAGCTGAACATTGCTTGCATCATCGAGACATAAACTGAAACCATATTCTAAAAGAGCATCAACTATATATCGACAATTTCTCCTTGTACTTAAATTACTACAGTAATTTCTTACTACATTTATAAGAGATCCACTATTTCTCATAATGCCAATATTAGGGAAATACTTTAAAATATTTTTAACGATGGGTAAACAATCTGTTCTAACAGCGATAGATAATGCGGTATCGCCAAATAAATCTTTGTCATCAACATCGGCACCGTGTTCTAAAAGTACTTTAACAACCCTTTCATTTATCTTTTTTACAGCAACATGAAGCGACGTTTCTCGCAATTTTGCTTTATCATTAACATTCGCCCCATATTTCAATAAATCTTCAACAATACTCAAATATTCGCTCCTAACTGCAGTGTGTAAAGGTGTCTTACCTTCACAATCTAAACCATTAGGATTAGTTCCGTTTTTCAAAAACCATTCAACAACTTTAGAAGATCCCATCGAAATAAAGTTATGGAATAGCTGAGCATTATTTGCGTCATCGAGACATAAAGTGAAACCATATTCTAGAAGAGCTTTAACAATATCATGATTACGTTTACCGCATGACACTGCATATATAAGAGATTTTCTATTACTTGGAATGTCAAAACTAGGAAAATAATTTAAAATAATTTTAACGATGGATAAAGATTCTGTTTTAACAGCGAGATATAGTGCAGTATTACCATCCTCATCCTGGTCATCAACGTTAGCACCGTGTTCTAAAAGAACTTTTACAACACTTTCATTACTTGTTTTAACAGCAAAAAGTAGTGGGGATAATTTATCTTTCCTCTTATAATGAATATCAGCACCTTTTTCTAATAATAATTTTACAATTTCATCTTCTCCTTTATTAAAAAAATTTACTTTATTATTAAGGGTATGAAGAGGAGTCTCATCATTTTCTGTCGTAGCATTAACATTAGCACCTTTGATTAAAAGTAAATTGACGATGTCTTTGTAACCTTTCATAGCAGCAAAATGTAGTGATGTGTAACCTTCTTGACCACGCGAAGTGCATAAACCATTAACATTTGCTCCATTATTTACAAGATATTCAATAGTTTTATAGGTACCAGTCTCAACTGAAACATGAAGTGGAGTTTTACCTTTGTAAGATGAATTTATATCAGCTCCACGTTCCAAAATCATTTCAATTATTTTTATGTCAGAGTGTGAAACAGCTAAATTTAGCGGAATTATAAAATCTGTAATATCAAAACCCCAGCCTTGTGTTAACAGTAGTTCCGCAATCTTCAATTGTTTTGTTTGCAGAGCCAACAAAAGTAAATTACGTCTTTCTTTCCAATCTGTTCCATACTGGTTAATCAATTGCTGCAAAGTTTCTACTTTTCCTTCGCGAACTGCAGCAATTATTTCGTCGGTTATACGTTTTTCACACTGCATAATTTAAAGAAAACGATTCTTTTATGATAACAATTTATTCACTTAAATTTATCACTTCTAACACAGTTTGTTCTAAACTTTAACAACTTGGAATTCAAGTTGTTTTATGCCAAACGTTGTCGGTAGTAAAAATTTAAACGAAAGACGTCATTAAAATTTCGCAACAGGTATAAAATTTGACACTTCCAAAATTGTAAGTCAATTATTTTTGGTTTCAATCTTGGATTATTAGTGGTTTTTCACTAGGATCGAAATATGAAAATAGAGCACAAATTGCTAAACTGCTAATTACTAAAGGCCCAAACACAATGCACGCGGCACGCAAGTGGAACGCGTTTTCATTCAGAATGACGGAATTCAGCTATATAAGATCCCATAGCTATGACAGCTGTCACCGCTTGCGCGCCGAGAACCGCGTTCATTGTGTTTGGCCCTTAAGGCCGCCTGTTTACCTTTTCTGAAAATCATTGAATTCTGTTTTCTCTATTTACGAAGGATTTGTTAGTGCAACAAACGCATGTTTTAGTTACTTTCAATTTTGAGAAAATGAGGCAATTTTATCTCACCACATGAGTAGCTTGGCTTAATTGAAATGTTGCATTGTTTTAACTAAAGCATACTTATCAAGTGTTTTATCTCCTTAAGGAATTCTATTCTTTTTTTTTATGTTTTTGTATTTTCTCCGACATTTATTTAAGTTTTCAGATTAATCTCACCATTAAAATAATGCTCTTTGTATAAAGCGGCTGTGACAGTAATTAAACCAAATAAAAGAAAACTTTGTGTGCTTATGGTTAATAAACTTTGAAACCCTAGGTTAATTTATAACGTGTAATGGCCTCTGACTACATCGGAGAGTTTAGAAGATATTTTAGTATACATTTCTTGTGTTCAACATTTTCCTAAAAAATAAAAAAGGGGTTTGGATATGAGTGAATACTAATCTTTTGGTAATCGATAATAACTACCAACACCAAGTCATTAAAAAGTATGTTATAACATTCCATGAAACTCTTCTTCCAGTATTCAAAAAGGAAAAAACTACTACTCTAATATTCATCCTTTTTAAAATTCCTAATCCTAAATAAAAACTCGACGTACTATCCAAATTTAAAAAATATAGCGCTAGTGCTTCTTCGAACTTAATCCACGTTGTCTTAATATTTTTAATAGTTATCTTTCTTTATATCTTTAAATATTAAAATTTCACATAAGCCTGTACAGAATTTAAATTTATTAATTTAAACAAAAAAAAATATACTACTGAAACCTTAAAATATTATATAAGTACCAAAAATGTTTAGGATCCAGAAAATCCCAATAATGACAAGCAGAGTAAATTCTTTAAAGCTTTGCTAGTTCAATTATTACGGACAAATTTTTTAAAAAAATATTTTATTAACTTTAAACTAAAAAAGTATATATTAAAACGTTTAAAAGTGCTAGTCAAAGAATATGCAAAAAAATTTGTTTAGTTATTGTATCATTCTTCTCAGTCAGATATTTTAGGGCTAACACAGTTTAAAATTTATCCAAATTTTGTATGAGCATATATACAAACTATGCACATTAGCATTCCGATTGCAATCACTTTAAATACTTTTTTTTTACTATATCTCGTTTTAGAATTATCTGAAGTTTTTTTTTGCTTTTTTTTTATTGCTTGTATTTTTTCTTCCAAAGCTGCATTCCTTTCCATTCGTTTTCGTCTTTTGATTTCATTAGAGCTTAAAAAATTAATTAAAAATTTTTAGGATTTTTTTGTGGTTTTTTATAATCATAGAAACTCACCTATCAATTGCTTTTGTATTGTGTTCGTTCTCTGTATTATCTGCATCTAAATGTAAGGTTTCATCTTGATCAGGATTTTCTTCAAGTAATAAGTCATTGGGAATGTTTGAGTCCTCCATTATTAAACTGCTGTCCTCATTAATAGTATGAATGAGAGGAGCATCACCATTATTGAAATTATTTTCATCTTTATTTGAAGTTATATTAGTAGGCAGTGAAGGAAGTGGTTTACTTGACAGTTCTATTGTTTCTTGAATCAAAGAATGTGTTCTAGGAGGAACTGGTGGTGGTTGCTCTTTAATATCAACTTCTTCACAGTCTATGGAACTCTTTAAATTTGTAAAAGATAATTAGAAATTTCAGCATGTGAAAATAAATTAATGTAACATTTACTTGAAATTATTTTTTAAATCAAATTTACATTTAAAAAAATAAGTAACTAGAAATTATGGATGTAATAATTTAAAAAACCATAAAATTATAAAATTAGGTATTAAATCGTCTAGATATAAACACATTCTGATAATATTTCTTATGAAAACAAGAGCATAGGCGAGTTTAATCGGATTGGTTTTAAGCAATACTTTCAAATTTTTAAAACCAAATTATCCAACACACCAAACGCTAGGAGCCCTAAGCATAACGCATAGAAAACAAACTATTCCTAGTCTACAGAAAAATGTTAAAATATTTAAATATTTTCATGATAATCTTTTTAGACCACTGGGACTAACTTTTATATCGAGAAAAATGTAAGCACTTCAAATATTTCGACTGGAGAATATCATTCTCACATCGTTTCTACAAACTCATATTTCGAGAACGAATAAAAAAATGATGAGAGAATGATTTTGAGAAATAATAAACTTTTGCATTGATCACAATACGAGAAACGATGTGATTTTCGTTACCTTTGGTTGTTATAGCATATAATGCATACAAAATTTCTTACGATTTAATGAATTACATCGTTTCCCGTACAATTTAAGATGTAATATTATTTTTTTCTCGATTTATTGTCACAAAGTTCTCGCATTTGTTTTAATAATACATCTGAGTCTGTAAAATTTCAACTATCAAAAATTCATTAAAATAAAAAGACCGTACGAGTTGAATATTTCAATAAACAAATACAGTTTGTCATCCAAACAAAAATTATGTATAAATATTTCGCTATAAAGCTCGAAGTTCTTTTAAAATAGCAACAATGCATACAAAAAATTAAATTACTTACTGGATTTTTGAAATAATTAATCCCATGTATAATTGCTTTGTAAGAAAAATATAGTTGGTTGGCAGTTTGTATTAAGCCCATACGGTGTCTTCGTAATTCATGTAATATACTTTTTACAGAAACATCGCCTTCCTTGTCAATCTAAAAAGCTATAAAAATTATTTTTCGTCAGAATTCATTATACAACTTTACAAGCACTAGACAGCAATCTACTAAGCAAAATGTGCCTGATCTACCAATTCCAGCACTACAATGAACAACTGCTGGTCCAACTTCTGAATTAAGTGCTCCAGAGTCTCGAACTTCTTTTAAAAATTGTAGAAAAGCTACAGGAGATGATGGTAAACCGAAATCTGGCCAAGTTGTGTAATGAAACTGTGATATTTCTCTAAACTCATCTGACTGTAAATCATGTAGTCTATAAAATAATTTGTTTAAAAATAATTTTCCAATTTATTTTTTATTTTATTTTTACCGAAAAATACGCTTGATAAAGTTTGGAAATTTGTAGCATTTTAAAAACTCAACAGTTAGTTCTACATCATCTAAAACTAATTTGTTTTCTGAACCTGAATTTTCTGGCCAATACATGTGACATTTAACGTGATTTTTTTCTACCAGCTTATTAAGCATTAATATTGCAATAGAATTCTGCTCCCATACCATTAGCCAAAAATGACCGACTGTTTCTTTTAGTGGACCCTGTGTTAAAATATATTTCCTGTTTGCTTTTTCTACCTAAAGTTAGTTAATATTTCAACAAGAAATTATTAATCATAGGTTGAATATGTACTTGAAAAATTTACTTATTGGCTAAAATTTAGATTTTTTACCTTTACTAAATTAGCATTTATATAGTCTGCATTGCCTCTGTGTAAAATTATCCTCGAATGATCATAAGGATTAACATCACGATATCTATTCAATGATCGATTTTTATTTTTCGATGACTCATAAATAGAATATCCTTCTTCAGCTACATCTTTTTCGCATTCTTCTCGAATTTCCTATAAGACGGAAATTCCAATAAATTCTAAAATTATTCTACGATTCTTTGAAATTCTGAATGAGAATAAAAATTATTTATATTTTATATGTGGAATATGTATTAATTGTGTGTTAATAAAATAAAATGACTGACTTCGTAAATAAAGGATATAATCACAGACATAAGGGTTTTTTTTTTTCGATTTAAATACATCAAATTAAATGTGACGCACATAGCACGCTGCTAATGAAAGTTAAAGTTAAGAAGTACCAATTCTTTCTTCTTCCAAAAAATTACGAAAAAATACAAAATCACATAACTTGACATTATAAATTGAAATATACTTTGACACTGAAGATTATTTTTCTTAAATCATTCAATTTACAAATCTTAATTGTAAACAGTCTACAATTTTTTAGTTTTTTGTATCTTCTTCGCATTAAATACAAATCAGATGTTAAATAAAGTATTTTAAATAATTATAAATGTCTCAAAATCAGCACTGCCCATAATGGATAACATTTTCACTTACTTCAATCATAATTTCAGTAATGCGGACATATCTTGATTATCCAAAATGTTTCATATTATATAGAGATTTCTTTGCTTCAAATTTCTTTATTAAATCACGGATTTAAATTTTGTAAAGATGATATGTAATACAAAAGTAACCAGAAATTTTGAGATATTATAATTTGTATAAAACATTAATTTTCATACCATATTTCAATTGGAAGCACTTATTTCTTAGTTTTAATTTCTTCCATAGCTGAAACTTTACTGTTTTCGTAATGTTTCTTAAAATAAAATAAATAACAGTTCGAAAACGATTTTCGTCGTCCATAATATCTTTGAAATTTTATGTTTCTTATTGAAATTTTTTATAACTTGTAGCATTAACTTTGGCTGATTATAGTTTTTTGTGTATAGTTTTAAATTTTCGGAATAAATGCATTTACTATTCTTCTGATTTCAAAGATTCAAAAACTGTTGGATATAAAAATCGTCTATCTATTTCAAAATGTTCTTTAGACATTTTATTTCGTAAACTCATATATTAAGAAACTAAAAAATAAGATCTTTTAATGATATACAAATGCAATAACTAACAAAAAAACCAATATTTTGTAACACAAAGCACGCTCGGTAATCGACTGAAAAATATGGAATAATATTTTAAAGAAATAAAGAAAAATCTTCTAAATGAAGAAATTATTCAATTAAATATTGAATATCGTATGTACCAATAAGAAATGCAATTTTATTTCTCTCATTTAGCCATAAAAAATTTGTAAGTAAATAAGAATTTCCACCAATTCCCAGTATACTGGATTTTCAAGTAGTTTGTCAAGATTTTTAGATTCTAGGAAAACAGATTCTTCTGAGCCATAGAAAATTTTATAGAAAAGTTAATTATCTTTGTATAATTTAAGAACTAAAAGGAAATGTGTATTTATAAACTGTTAAATTTAGTATGGGGCAAGAATTATCTTAAATACCGATTTATTTTATAATAGAATTCAATAAAACTTTAGTTTTAGTCATTAAACTCTTTAATATTCACAAAAATATTTACTGCGGCAAACACTCAAACCATAATACCTAAAATTTTAATTGTTTGAATTACCTGGAATAATTTCTGCCACCCTTTCTTTTCTTCTATTTCATTGTATTCTTTTTCTATATTTGTTAAGCTCATTTTTTATCATTTATAACAATTTTTTAGTATAAATTTGAAAAAATATTTACTAATTTTCTCAAAACTAAAAAGTTTGAGGAAAATATTAATTAAAATCAATACGAACAATAAATATATTTTCTAAAATGCTTTTTAATACTCTTCTTCTTGTGAAGTCACTCATTCGTAACATCTGGAATTTAATATGAAGGAATGGTTCTTTTATTCAAAGGGCTTATAGGCACAACCGGTATATTTGACGTGGCCTCAAGAACCTGACTCACTTTGGCGTATTTGGCTCGGGGGACACCAGGTAAGGGAAAAATTCGAAATATTTAGCAATTTTTGCAATTTTTAAAATTGAATGCTCTAAACATTGATACGAAATATTTTACCAAAAAATATTTGACGTTTTATATAAATTATAGTGGTCAATTATTTAAATTATTCAATGACAATTAAATGGAATACATACATAAAAGTGTGCGTTTCCACCGCACAATTACTGACGAATTTACTGACAATCATATATTTTGTATGAGCCAGAGCTTTAATTATATCAACAACCACCAGCGCACACGGAGTGTGTTGATTTTATTGGACAAAAGAATAAATATCAAGTTGGAGTATTTAAACTTTTTAGTAATTTCAAACATATTCACATAGAGGGCAATGGTCCCTATGTAAGCCACATCGTGCTCATCGATTTCATTCATTTGAATTACAATTGTCGATGAGTTCCCTACAAATAGGAAGAAACGCTAGTCAATTGGAGTCGTGTAAATATATAAAGTACTTTCCTTAACTTCTCTATAGACATAAGCACAATTTTCTGCTTAATTTTTTCACTTTTAATGTAGAAGATCAAGGAAAATTTATGAGAGGTCGTATAACTTCATTTTGTCTTGACGTTGTTCCGTTTGATTTATGAAGGAAGCCAGAGCTCAAGTTTTATTTTTTATTATTATTTAATTGGCTGGAACTTTGTGATTTTTTTGAGGGGCATACTTCTTACACCTTAAATTTTTAATTGCTTAGGTAAGGAAAATGTTCATCAATGCGTTTTTCATATTTAAATTAATGGGTGCTTATGATAAAAAATTTCATCAATAGAAAATAGGCAACATAAGTAATTTTTTATACTGAAACAATCAAGAATGATAAATTTGCGATTATTTCAAATCAAAATTAATTGATGTTTTCCTTGAAAAAAGAAGCCGTTATTAATAAAGTGAGCTTTACTTCATTGGTGATGGATTTCCATTTTCCGCTCAAAAATACCGTTATGATAAAAAACAATTAGTGTCTAGCTCTTATTTTATTATAATTCTTTCCAATCTATACAAGAGTGATTGAACAATTTCATACTTCAACAGAATTTTTGATCTTAGGGTTCCTTCAAAAGTATTATACGGTTATTTAATTAAAATATCTTCAATTGCATAAAAAATTTTATAAATTTTAACATCAGCTGTATTATAAAAATACTGGATTACTATTTCAACTGTGTACGTCTGTCGAAAATGTTATAACCTATTCGAGAAGTAATCCATTTTTGCAAACCATTCCCAGAACCAGGATATTTTGTTTGTTTGTAGTTTCAAAAACTCTAGGTCCAATCCATTTCTTACCCTTGGAACACATGGTGTGCGATTTTTTGTTTAAATTAAAAGAATAACTAAAATTACATTTTATTTTACTTACTTAAAAAGTACCAATCATTCGAATTTTTTTTAAAATAAAATATTTATTTCTTAACTTTTAAATACAATCCCTCTTATTACTCTAATAAAATTTATTTAGTTTTCCATTTATTCTGCAAAGTTTTTAGTTTATGAAAAGCTTCTAAGGATATATTAAGGCTAGGCATGATTTCTTTTAAGCCAGTGTCACCAATAAAACTTAACCCACATAATCCAAAATATGAATGAAATGCGTCCGTATGTGACGTAGGCCATTTTGAAAATCCACCAACAGTAGTATCTTGTGTCGTTAAAATATATCTGAAAATGAAATTAAAATAATTAACGCAACTTTATTTGTTTTTATTAAATTTTACTTTTTGTTTGCATTGTAATCCGTTAACTCGAAAGCATTTAAAATTTTAAGAGTTGCTGCAATCCAGAATGAATAGCATGTGTCAACTGGTTTATTCGGTCGCCCTTGGAAACCTTGAATCTGAATAAAATGAAAATAACATTTGCATGAACTTTTACCTTTTATAAATATCTAAGATTATTTTTTATTAATAATTAAAGAAAATAAAATATAATTACGATCGTGAATTTCAAGAATAAGATTTTTGAAACTAGAAATTTAACAATTTTTTGAAAGTAATGTGTGCCTGTTTTGAAGAAAAATATACCAATTTTTGATATAATTTAATAATCAGAACAGAATTTATCAAGAGAAGGATTTAGGAATCCAGAACCTAAAGAAGGATTTGAAAAACTCATTGTTACTGTCTGTAAATACTTTTAGGTTAAACACAATAAAAGAAAAAGTTAAGAGATTTGCTAAATATCAAGTAACTCTGTTAACGAATATTTTATATATTTTATTATAAATAAGGGGAACATCATTTACACAACGGATATTGAGTGTATAAGAAAGAGTCTGAAGCCATGGTATCCCATCTATAGCGAGTTTAATTCTAAAGATAACATTATCCACTCTCCATGAAGAGGGAATTGTGGTAATATTTGTTTCTTTGCTTTTTGTTGGTTATCATTCTGAATTAAGTGAAATTTTTCTTTGTTAACCGTAGCAAATGAATTTATAGTCAAACTTTGATGTGAAGATCGAATAGCACGCACATGGCCTTCAGTTTTCGATTTCAAATTTCATTAACATACAAAAATTAAAAATAAATTAATATTTTTCAAAAATAACCTACCTGACGAAAAAGCGTATATCTCTTAATTTTTTCAATTGTACTGGCTGGTAAAATATCTAATTGGCCGCTTAAATCAAGTGCAGCTATTGCACAAAATGTTGTACCACCATGAGATTCCATTTGAAGATGTTGACTAATACCATAGTCATAACGCTGTTAAGAACAAAAAGAATAATCATGTCATGTTGTTTGATTTTTGTCTTTCCTAAATCGAGTATTTGAAAGTGAAGTGTAAAAAAGAAATAACTTAAGCTAGAACAAAAATTTTTTATTTCATTTAAATCATAACATCATTTATGAGTTTTATTGATGTTAAAAGGGCACTTTGTGACCTTCACAATTTTTGTTGTACCTACCTAGCTTCTGTAAATAATAAAATCATTAATATAAATACAACAAAAAATTTGAAAGCCACAAAGTGTCCTTTTAATATAAATTATTTTCATGAAACAAAAAGCTTTTGTTCAAGTTATGGCTAAAATAAACGAAACACCCGTTTACAACTATCGGCGTGAGGCGATTGCCGCGCGATACGATGTGAATAAGGCTTAAGATTCGATTTGGCGTCAATATTATAACAAAAATTAAAAGTATTAGCATATTATATTGGATAACAAGATAATCTTTGTTTCAGTTTTAACTAAATAAATAATATCAAATTAAATTACATACATACAATGCTTTGTAAAATATAATTTGCCATTTTTCTTTTATCAACCGATCCCCAATCGTCAAGCATGTAACAAATTGCAGCCGCACAGTAAACAAAGCGCATATCATGCTCATTGCCTCCTAAAGAAGCACTAAAGCTTCCATCTTCTTGCTGATTTGCAGACACGCCTATTTATACAAAGAAATATTTTTTTTTTTTTCTTCTACCATTTTTATTTTACCTTCAATTATAGCTTTTCGATTTAATCTACTTAAATCATCACCTAGAGTAACAAGTACTGCAATTGCTGTATATGTCATAGCAAGATGTCCTGATTTATAGGCTGCTTTTGCATTTTTTGATTCCCTAATGCATTTTAGAGTGCTAGAGCCCTATAAATATTTTTATTAGTAAAAAAATTTATGAAATATATAAGTACCTGAAAACCACCATAGTTTTCAAGTTTTCCTTCTGGTATCACTTGCAAGTGATATATCCAGTTTTTAACATGTTCAATATTAGATTTACCTAATTCACTTAAAGAATCTAAAATATCCAAACCACATATTGCAAAAAATGCTATTGTCATTCTTAAAAATTGCAATTAAGTAAAATATAAAAATTAATAAAAAAATATATTATACCGGCTACAATCGTGTGATGATAAACTGGGAGGCATTAAATTTATAAAGCGTAAAAAATATTTAGCATGTTTTCTATAATAAATTTCTTCGGTTTCATCCATTGCTGATTTAAGGTTAACCTGCAACTTCACTTAGTTTTAGTTCAATTACAAAGCACGATGATGATATGTGCCCTCCCCCAAATGATTACTTTTTTTCTTAATGAATATCGGCCCCCTGATGATGGGAAAAATATTTAAAAAGTTTTAAAATAATGCCTTATATGGTTTTTTTCACTTTAAAGTTTGCTTAAATTACCCACCCCAATAAAAACAATATTTGAACTGTCAAAACAATGAATTTCTCTTCTTCTTCTCTTTTAAATATCGCTCTAGGTAAATTTCTACTTTGACACGCGGTTTTTTTGAACAAAATTTCTGCTTGTGTAGCTTTGAAAATTTTCGAACAGGCTCGTTTCGTTGAAAGATAATTACTTTCGCAATCAATTCTGGTTCCCTTATTTCAACAACAGTAACACTGATCCTTAGAGCAGATGTTCATTGCATGAAAAAAATAGTTGCTATTCTTTAGCATTTGGTGTCCCCGCAGTATTAATGACTATATCAATTAGTAAGTACCATGATCATTTATCATATATTCCAGAATTAATTTTGAAAATTATTTCAGTTGTATTTATACTTGGCCGTTTCATGTACGTAGGTAAACCACCATCGGGAAACATCAACCACCACCAGGCACCTTAAGAACTCCCTGCAAACTCTTTATACGTCTCGCCTGTAATTTCGAAAAGTTGTGCATGTCATGATGACTCGTGTGTCACCCCCCAATAGGAATGCATGAGAAATATAAGTAGGAATATACTTTAAAAAATTCTTTTTTATATTACTTGTTTTATTTTATTTTTTAATTTGATTAATAAAAATTTCTTGATACGCTTATATTAAACCGGTTCAATAAAGTAAATGTGGACGCACTATATCAACCGGTAATAAAAAAATTTCAGCTGTCAAATAAAATTATAAAGTATGAAAATATAACCTCAAATTAATATCAAATCAAATACAAATAAACTAAAGAATACATCCTCTTTTAAATATTTTTATTATTTAACTAAAGTTTATAAATTAAAAAAGCACTTTATAACTGCAAATATGAAGTTATTAAATCCACTATTTCATAAAGTCCATGACCTTGTTCAAAAGTTTTCAAATTTACCAAATGAATATATTAAAAGGAGTATGGAACAGGTAATTTACGATGTAGTACTACTGATTTTGTTTGGATAAATAGTTTAACTAAGGTTTATTGGCGGACACCAAGAGGAAAACCAAATTACTTACCTCGTACAATTGAAAGAAAAAAATTTAGATATACAACAAATAGACCATGGACTACACAGTTTCGTATGCAGAATGATGTTGGAACAATACGTAAAAAGGTGTTCGTTGAACCTAAAGGTAAAGAAAGACAAGTAATGAAGTTTAATAATATTTTGGCTTCTAGGACGTTATCATTAATTTATTATAATCTTTATTTGTAGTGTAGAGTTTTTCTCGAAACATTCAAACTGAAATCATTAAGGTTGAATTATACTGCCTTAAAGAGTAGTAGTGTTTTCAGCAGTTTTTAAAATTTCATAGTTTATTTGTTTGTTACAAAATTTCTTCTGTTGGTTTCTGTGTTCTGCTATCGGATCTTTCATATAATTAGATTTGTAATTATGATTATTTGTTGGGGTCATGGAAAATTTATTTGAGATTATGATAACCACAATTAATTGTTACTTAAATCCTTTGCAAAAAATTTTTTTCTTTTATTTTCTCTTATTTATTATTAATTTAAATCAAAAAGGTACTGAATCAGGCTAGAAAACTTGACTTCGTTGTGGAAAACTTTATTTTTATGCCATTTGTGCTAACAAAGGAAAAATTTTTATAATGCGAAAGAGAGCGTTATGTCAAAACCATTTTTAAGTATGTTGGACATTTAAAGTAATAACCGTTAATGAACCGAAAATTAATTTCATGATTAACAAAAGCTTAAAAATTTTAATGCATTCCTTAGGAAGTTTGATCTTCGTGAAATTAATACTTAGTCAACTTGTCGTTGTTTTTCTATTGCTAATGAAATTACTCATTATAAAAACTGACTGCTAATTACATTTTGGTATAAATATTAAATAAAAGCAAATACATATAAGGAATGAATAATAACTACAAGCACGGTTTCACAATAAAGAATCCGATTTAAATGATGAATCTGAATAAGTAAGCTTCACTATATTAACATTAAATAAAGTTTAAAGAACTCTGAACTCTGAAAAAGAACTCAGTTTATTTATGTAAATTAAACACCCGAAGCAGCTTAAAAAATTCAATATCTAAAACTATTTTTCTTCTTTCAAAATAATTTAATTTTGATATTATAACTCTTTTCAACTAACAGTGGAATGGAGTTATTTTAAAAACGACCGTGTAGAAATTTTGGTTGGAAAAGATAAAGGTAAACAAGGATATGTGGCACAAATTATTCCAGAAAGAAACTGGATTATCGTTTCTGGTCTTAATTGGCATTATAGGAAGGTTGGTGGTGACCATGAATCAGCACCTGTAATGTTACGCTCAGAATCACCACTTATAGTAAAATTTATTCATAGACCTTATTTGACAGTATTTGAATAAATTTTTAATTTAAGGTTGATAGCCAAGTTCGTCTTGTTGATCCATCAGATTTAAAAGCAACTGAGTTTGAATGGCGTTTTACAGAAGAAGGAGATAAAGTGAGAGTGTCAACAAGAACAGGAAGAATTATACCTATTCCAAAAGCAAACGAAGAAACAATTGATTATAAAACAAAAGATGCTTATATAGCTAAAGAGAAGGATACACCAGGTTTATAAAATTGGTAAAGAAATATTGATATATTAATGTTTTTTTTTTTTTTGCAGGTGATGTTGTATCTGAAATAACATTTACACCCACCCTAAATACATTTGAAGCTGATATAATGGAACAAATGAATATAATAGAAAATGGAATACCTAAGAAAACATATTGGTATTAATTATGTATATGCTTTTATAGATTTTATAGAGATACTAAATGCTTCTCGAAAATTTTGGACTTATTCATATTCTGCATTAGCAGCTCCCTATTTAAAACTCCCTCTATTGAAATAAATTTACATTTTTTATTCTATTATATCTCTAAATGATGGTTTTACAGGAAGATTATTTTTTATAAAACCTCACTTTGAAAATAAAATATGCCATTAGTGAATAATTTCCGGTTATGAATATTTTACACCACAAAATTTCAGCAGTTACTTCAACCAGTTTTAAATTTCATATAACTTAAACTGCTCATATCTCTTTGCACTCTCAAATGATATTATTTTTCTCATATATTTTATGTTTTTAATGACTTTAAAACAATTAGATTTACATTCGTCCGAGGAGATTATTATTTTCCAAAGTTTGACCTAATCTTATTTAAATTGTAGAAAATTAGGACCGCAGGATTCTTTACCAGTTAATTTATTTAAATTTACAAACAAAACCTATTCTTTAAGGTTTGTTTTAAAATATAAAGGTGTGTGAAAGGGTGAGTTCTGAAATGCAGTACTACCGCAGAGATGCATTGTCATGACTTCATAAATGTCAAACTGCACATGTTATACAATGTCATGAGTTCGAAAACTTTTACGATTGTATTAGATGCACATGAATCACGCAATAAGTGTATCAAATTTTTTGTTGAAACAATGTAAAAAGTATCTAGAAAATTACACTGCAATGTATCCCTGCATTTCAGAACTCACCCAAACTTACGTTTGATTTAGCTTAAAATGAATAAAACTGAATATTTACCTTAAAAAAAATTTGCTAAAACAGGCGAAGAAAGTTTGTGCTTAACATAGGTTTTTAGTTATTGTGTAATTTCCCAAACATCATCACAATCCTAACAATAATCTTTTTAACAAAACTTTATATGTTTTGGATTTATAAAGGATTTCTTAGTTGAAACTTGAAATTTTATGTAAACTTATTTTATATTTAGCTAATTTTGGGTTTTAACGTTAAAATTATAAACTGATTTATCTAATTACAAAAGTATTATTAACGATTAACACAATAAAAGTCTGCTGTTAAAAATTTTTTGTTGCTTAATAATTAAACAGTGATGTATTAAATTTAAATTTTTATCTACACCCAATATTGATTACGTCGAAGCAATGGATTATTTGAATTCTGTAAAGTTGAATAATTGGTTTCCTTTTTTTTATCGCATGATATATTCCAGTCTTCACTTTCTGTTTCAATTGAATCCATACAACGGTTTATAGGTAATCGATGTCCTAATAAATTTTCTGTTACATCGTCACTATTATTTGAATCATGTATATCAATTTCTTGCCCAATTGGTATAATTTTACAATGTGGAACATTGCTAACATAAAGTGCTGTAGTTGTTGCATTTAAAGAATCACATTCATAAGATTCCTCTCGTTGATTTTTTATTGTAAAATCAGGTGGACATGGTAAAGAAGGAGGTGCCTTAATTGCCATTTTATTATTATGTACTTTTTTATATATTAATTTAAGAATTATTATGATAACAAAGATAAATATCATAAGTCCAACAATAACTGCAGCTGAAGCAATATAATTAATTGGAAATGTAGGAATGTGAACAGGAAAAAGATTATCATCCGTGCCAATTTTTTCTAAAATTGTTTTCGGTAATCCGATTTCAATTAAAGCTGTTCCTTTAGCTGGCTGTGCTGATTTTAATGTTACTATATAATCAAAAGAATCAATGACTTTTCTATCATTGATGCGCATCTCTTGAGGTACAAAATATATTATACCACTTTTTAGTTCTTTATAGCTAAAACTGGTTATATCCTTTTCATTAAATAATTCTGATACGCCTGAATTACGTACAATTTTCTTTAGAAAACCTTTTGTTGGATATTTAATAATTGTTATTTTAGGATTGTATTTATTAAGTCGAGTTAATATACTAAAATCATGGCTATCGACTTCAGTTAAATTATGTTTGCTACCATATGTAACAAATATTTTATTAATTTTAACTAAGGGTTCGACAACCAATTGTATATCTATAAACTCTTCAAGATTTGTAGTTTTTACGTAGACTTTCACCTAAAATTAAAAAAATTAATCTAAATAAAGTTATTTAGTTACTTTATATTACTTTGAAACTATCGCAAAATTTATCCATATCTGTTTGCCTATAAATAATATTGTTTGATTTTAAATCATTATGTGTAAAAGTAGTGATTTGTTCTTGATTATTAAGTATAATTCCTCCAAGTGGAATAACTGTGATATTATATAAGAGACGGTCGAGATCAATATTTGTTGATATATCAAAATGTTCGATTCTTAGACCTGCATCTTTTACACCTTGTTTTATAAATATAGTCGAGTTATTTGCACGCATATTTAAAAATGCTGTCAAAATTTTAATGTTAAAAATTTCATAAACTGGCTTAAATTTTCCATCGGAAACTTTAAAATAAAATAATGTTGCCTGTGATGGTCCACTATGTGTATAAATTAGGCAATTATTATTAATATCAGCTTGTGAGAATTGATTATTTTCATTAATCAAATCGATTGGATTACCATTTTCAGTTATTTTTATTAGTTTTCCGATAGCTGGCCCGCTAATTATTTCAAAAATTATATCTTCATCATTTGTATCTGGATCTTCAATATTAAGTTCATTTCTTGTGATTATTTTTTGTTCACCTTCTACAACAGTAATTTCAGGTGATGACGTTTTAAGTATAAATGGTTGATCATTAATTGGATTTATAATTATCGGAATACTTAAATTTAACAAAAATACATTCCTAAAAATTAAAATGTATAATTATATTAAATTATAATTAAAAAATTTATACATTACCCTTCTAGTAAAAATATAGAAAATATAATTTGATCTTTAGTTGTATCGGAATGATCGTGTACATAAAAAACTTTTTGTAAAATAAAATCATCTGGTGTTAAATTAAGAATATTTTTTTTGCCACCTGTCATCTCAAGCCATCCATGTTGAGGTAAACTTGGTTTAATATAAAGATTAGGCTTTGTAATATCTGTGTTATTTTTAATATAATGTAAAGCATTTGAAAAATCAATTTGAATTGGTACTAGTCCTCCTTCATCAACTAAAATTTCCGTAATTTCAATATATTTTTGAAGACCACCCGAAGAAATTGATATTTCTATATGAAATGTTTGATCAAAAAGGTATGGAGCTTTTTGGGCGCCTACTTCAAATATCATTAAATCTTGTGTTTGTAATTTTTTTTTATGATTTCTATGTTCATAATATATACGGCCATCATTGATTTCATCTTGTGTAAAAAATGTAACTGTTTTAAATTCAGAATGATTTTGTGATTTATGTGAAATTCTTCCATATTGTGGGGGTGAAGAAATATGATATTCTGTGGTACGTCCTTCATCTGAACATTTATATAATAAATGTTTTGTTGTTATTTTAGTTCGTGTTGATGGAAAAATTTTTAATTTCTCATTATGAATTATAAAAATTTTTACTGGCTTAGTTGTAATTAATAAAGTTTTTTCCGTTGTATTAAAATATCCATCACTTAATGTAAAAATTATTTCATTTTTTTCTGTTTCACCATTATGAATAAAATAAATTTTTCCTTCATCAATTTGTTGTTGTGTAAATTCATTTACTACAGCATCAATACTACCACTTTTAGCTAAAAATCCTCCTTTTACACGTGAAATATAATAAAATAAACTACCTGGAAGTGAATCTAAATCTTTTGCATCTGTATATAATAATAAAAAAGTAAAAAGAAAAAATAATTTATAGAAATTTAGTTAGAAAAATTTTTCATACTTAAATCTGATGATTTGAGTTGATAATGTTCTCCGCTCCATAGTTGAAGTTGATGATGATTTGTCTTAATTTCAGGAGGTTCATCATTAATTGGAGTTATTCGTATTTTAATTAAGAATTGTTTGCTTTTTTTATTTTCAACGATACCAATTAATGTAAATGAATCAATAAAATTTTCGGAATCATCATGTGTATAAAAGATAACGCCAGAATCAAGTTGCCTTTGTGTAAAGCGATTAATTTTTAACTTTTTTGCAGTAATTGAACCAAATAATGGTTGTTTTAGAATTTTATATTCTGTTGGTTTCCCTCTATAGTAAATTGAGCTAGGACGGATATGTGTACTTGTTATTTGTGTTGTTTTTCCTATTAAGAATTTTGTATTTAAAAAGAAATAATTTTTTTTTTTTTTTATGTTATATCCTACCTTCATACACTTCTAGTGGACTAACATCAAAATACAATTCTTCAGGAATAATTATAAATTTAATAATTAAATCTTTAAGCCAGGTTACACCATTTGTAACGTCAACTTTAAAATAATCACTTGTCTGATTCAATCCAGACTGGATGTAAAGTATTCTGTTAGCATTAATAGCTGACTGATCAAAAACTTTATTAATATGACATTCATCTACAAGTCCGGATTCTGCTTCAACATAACCATGCTGGGGAGGAGTTGATATTATATAAGTTATATCACTTGGTAAAGTTTTAGAATGTACAATCTGAAAAATTAAAAATACAATTTTTTCGTTTTCAATTTTTCCAATGGTATACTTCTAACTCATTTCTGGATATAACAACACTAGCAGATTCTTCTACATTTATGGTTTTATTGTTTTTTATTTGTAATGGCTCCCAATATGCTGCTGCATATACTCGTATTTTTGTTTCACCAACCGTTGAAATGTTTTCATAAGACACGTTGTACCTGAAAAGAAAAAGTCATTATTTAATTTCTAATTAAATTATGAAAAACGTAAAAAGCGAAATAGTAAGCTCCAGTGGTGTGGATAGCTTTTTGCGATGGGGGGATCTGATTTTTTTTGTTAATATTTTAGGCAACTTAGCTTTTTGTCTTTAATTAATACTAAAATATTTCCAGTCTGGGAGATTGATCCTACTGATCGCCTCTTTCTAAGCTTCTCCTTTTGATATATGAAGATGACAGGAGACATGATATATGAAGTTTTCTAAGAAGTCTTCAATTTCATGTATCCACTTCTTATCCAGAAATAAGTTATTATATTGTGTAAATGAGAATGTATGAAGAAATCTTTACCTTTCAACCATTGAACAAATATGTTTAATTAGGGCGGAGTTTTGTCTTCATGAGAAGTGAGAATGGGAATGAGAATTAGAAGTTTTCACAAATTTTTTGACATAAGTGACACTAAATTATCGTGAGAGTTGAAAAAATTGCCGGAAATTGTTCACTTTAAGTTAGAAAAAAACATTTAAATGCAGTTGAATAGATTAGAGGCCAAAATTTATATAAATATTATATCTAGGACGTCTAAAAACTGTCATAAAACTCCCAATTGGAATAATTTATCAACATTCTTGAACTTTTTTACTATGTTGCTTATGTGGATTCGAAACACACCATCAGTAAGAAAAATTTCACAGTCTCCCTTGATTGTATAATTAAGTGAAACAAATTCCTTCTTACTCACTGCTTGATTGCTTGAAGATAATTTCGAAAATATGAAAAAACTTTCTTTTTCACAACTGGCCTTTTAGGAGTTAAAATATAATTCACTTAGACTAATTTTCAAACTGTAACAAGTATTCCCAAAATAAGTTTTTTTTCAACTTATTATGTTAATTGAGGAAGACAGCTAATTGATTTATTGATAAGGATCGATTGTGGTTTTAAAACCACAACAACAACAACTGCTATTACTCCACAATTGCATGAGAATTATATGTTGACTTTTCGGAAAACAAGGGTAAAAAAGCTTCTAAATGTCTTGAGCGATATTTTTACTAAATTAAGTCTCAAAATTTGTAAATGCATATGTGTAAAAGTTGGCATAAAACATTTGCATTGTTATAAAAGTAGACATGCAAGAATTTTTCAACAGTTATTACAAAATCTTTAAATTTGGTTGCTTTTTTTAATAATTCCATTCTTAGTAAATTTACAACTTTGTAAAAATTTAAAACAATTCTTTTCTTTTTAAGTAGAGAAATTGAATATAAAATAGTTTTTAAAAAAAAAAAATATTTACCTTATTGAATCAATCGATGTGGATCCAGTATTCCAATATAAAATTTTTTGTTCTTTTATAAAAACACGATTAAAACGATTCACTGAAATTAGCCTGGGTAGTTCTTGTATTGTTGTATTTGAACTATTTGTAATCATTTTTAATACACCAAAACTTGGGCTATCTATAACATCATAAATGATATCTTCTGGTTTTATATTCAGATTAGTTTGTAATGGAAAATCAATATCCTTAAAAATAAGAAATTTATTCTCTTGTACTATTGTCATATTAGAATATGGAACAGCTATGAATGGTTCGGATGCATTAATTTGAAGGTAACCATTTGTCTCAAAAACACCATCGGTCACAACAAAGGATACTTTTGATATCCTGTCACCCTGATGTTGAAAAATTATTTTATTATTATTTATATCATATTGAGTAAATTTTTCAATTTTTTTATTATTTTTATAGAATATTCCACTTGTACTTATAATATTTTTATAAATAATATCAGTTGAACTTGAATCAAGATCTTCATCTATAAATTCCAAGAAATTTGATGTTAGTACTCTTGTTGAATTTTTTACTACAAAAAATGTGTTGTTTTTTGAACGAACTGGTGCATTATCATTAAGTAGAAGAATATTTATTTCAACTTTACATATAAACTGAAAGTCAGCTTTTGTATCAGAAAGGATCAAAAAATGCATAAAATCATTCCTTGACTCAGTATCATCATGACAGTAAAATATATCGCCTAGAAAAAGTTTAGCTAAAGAAAATTGTAAAATGCTAATTGTTCGTTTGCTAAAAGATTCATGAGTGCATAGAAATCCAAATTTTGGTGGTTCTGTGGCAATAAAAGTTAGATTACTATAAGTATTGAATAGAATATCAAATTGCATTTTTGTAAGTGCTGAACAGCCACCTTCTTCAGTATTTAAGGTATCTTTTCTATGATAAGTAATATTACGTGCTTGTTCCTCATCCGGATTATAAATAATATTTAGTTTGCCATAAACAGTATCACATTTTAATGTAAATACAGAAAATTCAAAAGTATCTATAAATTTTGTAAAGGAACGCCGATATGTTTTGTAGAAAATTGTAGCTTCGTCAATTTCAAATTGTGTAAATGTGTCAACAACCTAAATAATAAAAATTTTTTTATAATTTAAATAGTTATTAAAAAATTCAAACCTTTGGTGGATAATTTTTATATAGCTGTCCATATTTCGGTGCTTTCAAAACTTTATAAATTAAATTTCTTGGTAGTGTTGTAAGTGGAGAAGTTTGAAAAAATAAATTATTAGATGTAATTACAGCTTCCTTAGTTGTATTGAAATGTAAATCATTTTCTTTGGTTATTCCAATCTTAAGTTTAGTATATGTGATGCGAAAATTATATAAATGTGTTGTGACTAGACCATAAGTTGCAGTAAACTTAAAATAAGAAAGAAATTGATTATAGAACATTACACATTTTCATATTGTTTACCAAGTTTATTAAAATAAATAAAAGAATTTAGTTTGATTAAATTGAAACCCATCCTTTTCTACCGATTTTTTCGGTACAGCCTTATTTATGCTGGGATATTTTGTAAATTGGTGTTTTGTTCCAAAAATTCTAAAAGTTAAGTATTATTACTCCCAGTATTTTATGAGATATGATTTTCAATCGACGCCAGGGAAAAGTCGGTTATAATCTAGCATAAGAGAAGGCACTGTACACTCTTTAGAGGAAAAGGAAATATTTCTTAAAAGTTGCTTGGATTCTGATTTGATGACAGCTCTCTACTCTATCAGTTTATTTTAAACCGCAAATAGTTTGGATAGAGAGAAACACTTTTAAATGAAAGTCTGGAAAAAAACTTAGGATGGTTTTTTACTTGTAGCATTTTTTTATAAATGATAAGCAAATAAAGAAAAAGGTTTACAATAAAGAACTTTATTCATATTTTTTAGTTATTTATTATAAAACTTTGGAAGGAAATTTGAGTCTAACTAATTTAACAGTTTATAAAACTTTTATTTCAGGAAAAGTTCTTCCATTTAGGTAACATCTAATGTAAGTTTTTTTTATATGATATGGATTTACTATGGAGGGTCAAACTAAATGAACGTTATGCGTAATGAATAATTATGTTTTGTATACTAAATGGTAAAATCTTTGAGATATTGTTGATGCTGCAAACCACAGATTAATTACTAGGAATTTGTTTTTGGATTGAAAGCCGAAAAGTTACCTTTTTGGCTTTGAGCAAAAAACAAAGATTAATATCTGTAGCACTACACCGGGAAAAACAATCTTTGTGCAAGCTAAGTAATAAGCAGATAAAATAGGACCATGAAAAGATGTTTCGAATTCAACAATTCAAGTCAAAAAGAAGTTGACGCATATTGACTTTAAAATAAAAAGTTAGGTCTACCATTAAAAACACGCAACTTCCATTCAATAATGCAGTGAAGTATTTGGACATGAATGTTGATGCCAGCCTAAGGTAAAAGAAAGAAAAGGGATAAGATTAATATTAAACTGAAATAATGAAATGATTATTACTCTACTACTACTCAATTTTTAAAAAGCTTTTATTATGTCAACCAATTTTATTAGTCGGATACTGGCTTTTAATATTAAGATGTGGTAGTATTCCAGGGTTTCTAAAATCTAGATGATTCAACGCTTTCAGAATAAGTTAATAGGTCCACGCTTGACATATAAAAATAAATTTTTTATGCAAAAGTCAACTTTATTCAGCAAAATAAGCTTAATACCTCTTTGTCTAACTTTCCTGTACCAAGTTAAATGATCTGTTTTTAGCTTCAATGTAATTCTTAATGTCCTCGATGCTGATTTCTTTATTTGAATCAAACGTTTTCCACTGGGCGTTTTAATAAAAACTTCGAACAGCAAGTAGCTACTTGAGGCAAAAAATGGCGAATATGATGAATGCCAAAGCATAATTTGTTAAATTTTAAGTAGGGACAATTTTTACGATATGTTTATTTAAACATATAAAAATTTCAATGTAATTGTCACAGTTAATGGTTTTATTTTTCTCAAAATAACAGAATATTGTGAGCATCCTACTGTCAGCCATCCACTTATTTTGACCAAAGTGTTAAGATGTATTCTGAATACGCGCTAGTATTTTAACTGTAATGATCAAATCTATCATTTTGAGATTAAGGTGGTAGTGGAACTTATTGGGAGACTTGTCACTTATTTTTCAAAAATACTGTAAAACTATTTTAAGACTAAATTTTTTAGGAAGCTATAACTAAACTAAATAAGTAAATATATTTCTCGACTTAAATTTTCAATTTCGGTTATAAAACAAGAAAAATTTAAACTAAAAAGTTACCTTGAATTCATCTTGTTGGGGATGATCTAAATGATGTTCAAAACGAATTTGAGACAACATTATTTCACTACTTGTAAAACTATCAACTGGAACCCATGTTGAATCAATTGATCTATATTTTTGAATTGATCCACTTTGTGGCTGTTCAATTATTTTATAATGAATATTAATTGGGCTCTCATCAGAATTTGATTCGACTGATAAATTCCATGGTGTAATTAGCGCAGATGACATATGAATCATAATTAGGCCAGTATTATTTACAACCCTTAATTGTAATGGATGAATGGAAATTGGAAAGTATACAGCATCACTAGTTTCAATACCATCAGAAACATGAAGTACCATTTCAATAGATGTAATATCATTCAATGGTACATCTGATATAAAAATTACTGCTCCTTGATTAACATGAGCTTGTGTAAATGAGAATGTTTTTTCTCCATTTACTTCAAATCGTCCAAAATTTCGAATAACATCTGTTGTTGAGACTGTATATACTAATGCTGTTGTTGGACTATCAGGATCTAAAGTAGTTAATATATCTGGACCAACTAATTTAGGAATTCCTTGTGTAACTCTTAATATTCTTTTTCCAGAGGTTTTTATAATTGGAGCATCGTTAACAGGTAAAATATTAGCATGAAGTAAAAATCGATGTTTTCCATGTAAATATATTGGAGTTTTTCGTGTTATGCCTGTTAATTGTAAATCAAATGCCATATGATCATTAAAATGTTCAGAACCATCATGTTGGTATTTAATTCGATCTGTATTAAGGTCGACTAGATTAAAAAATTTTCCAGTATATGATATATTTTCATTTGGCTTTGTGTATATCAATTGGCCATATTTTGCTGGTTGAACTAGATGAAAGACTACATCAGATTCAGATATATTATACCATAATAAGTCAATAAGGACATGTATATAACTTGATGTTAAGAATATACTATCACCTTCTAAAAGTTGTAAAGGTGATAATGAAAGAACTTCATAAATATCATCACTAGATTCATGAGAGAAAATCTATAATAAAGGAAAAATTAGTTTTAGTTTGTGAACAATTCACTATATACTTTGTAAGGTTCTGCAAATTCAGCTCTTAAGCAAAATGCTTGATCACACGAACAAATAAAATCTTCAGTTCCATGTTGTCGACAATTACCACTATTAATACATGGTTTTTTTTCAAGACAAGGATATCTCCAAATGCATCCAACTGCAATTTTACTTGTTACTTGTGCTTGTGGAAATCCAACATCTTGCCCATTAAAATATATATTACGTAAGCAACCTTGCAAAGTTTTACTTCTATCTGAAAATCCTGGAGATAATTTAGTTTGATTTGTCATAAAAAAATTTCCAAAGATATTGAATGGTTCTAATGGAGAAGAATTTTCCTGTTGAGCTAGTTTAGTAGAATTTAATTCACCATCAATTGCAATTTGTACTTCAATTGGATTGTAATGTACTTGAATTGAATGCCAGTGTCCATCTGAAATATTTTTTGTAGAAGTTAAAATTTGTGTATTTCCACTTTTTCCTATCCAAAAATTTAATTTTCTATTGAATACTTCGATAAGTATAAAACCATTATAGAATATAATTCCAGAGGAATCGATTGACTTAATATCAAAACTGAAGCTAAAAGAAAAAGAAAAGAAAAAAAAATAAAAGTACAGTTTTACATAACATTTGTTTATTATTTTTCTTACCTTTCTGATTTTTTTGTATTGAAATGTCCTGGAATTAGCATATATGAATCTTGATCAAAAAATGTAATACTTTCATTAGTGGTAGCTTCAAACTCCAAATCACATATCCATTTTACTGAAACACTTAAAGTATGACCGGCTCTTTCTTTTGCCCGTTTTAAAATGTTAATATTATTGAAATAGACCTGCAACAAAAAAATATGTAATTATCCTTTGTATAAATAATAAGTATACATCTGATAGACATCCACGAAAGCTTGGAATTGAGTGTAAATAATTTTCTGAAAAATCTCCTGCACTTCCAAGAAAAATACCAAAATGAATATTTAGTTCCTTTGTATTTGTTGAAAGTGTTTTTCTTATAAAAAAATCATCTACTTGCATGGTTAAATTTGATTCGTATCGCTGAATTGCAATATCATGCCACAAAAGATCATTTAATTTAACATTTTTTGGCGAAGAGAGCTAAAAAAGGAGCTTTAATAAAAATTAAATAAGAAAAAAAAAACCTTACCTGTATTTGACTTTGATTTATTTTATAAATAAATACCACACGTCCTGATTCCAGTTTTAAAAAACAATAATCAGTTCTTCCAGATGCAAGCAAAATAAAGGCATTTGGAAAACTTGTTCGAATTTTCATGCGAATATTTGTCGACATCTTTGCCTCTTGAAGAGGAAGAGCAACATGGCTTGCTCCATACAAGGAAGCTTTAAATAAGAAATTTTTTTTGATGTGAGAAGTTTATTTGTAATTTATACGAATAACTAAAAAGTTTTAATATATCTATTTCTTGAAAAATACGCATTTACGAGATGTAAGTAAGTGTGATTAGTTCCTATTGAGCTTAGGCAATTTTTATATCTAATTGTATGAAAATTACATTTGAGGAATATAAAGCAGCAGATATTAATACTAGAGGTTAAGATTGTTGAATGGCACAATCAACCAATTGTCCATGTATTATCAGAAAAACTGATGAAAAGTTGCTTTCTAATGATTTTCATAATGCAAATATTTGTGCATGACTTCTTGAAGCAAGATTCCATTTGAATAATGGTTCTCAGAAGGCTGTCACTATATTGACTTCTGCATAGAATACCTAACGTGACCATTTTATTTTTTTGGTCAGAGCGGGATGCTTTCCTTCCAAAAATTAAAAGCTATTTTTCAAAAAACTAATAATGCTATTTATTCAATTACAAGGACAAGTTAATTGAATTTCATTAATACGTTACTTGATATAATCCTACACGTTAGATTGCAGTTTTAGACGTATTTGCTTTAGTTTCAAAATATCGGGTCTAGTTTTCAAATAAGAATGAAACAGTTAAAATTGCTTTCAAAACTGCAACACTTAGCTGTGATTTTTCACTTGTCCATACTTTATTCATCAGAGAAAAAACTCTTTCAACAGGTGCATTACTTCCTGGCAGACATAAAGCGAATTCAATAATTACACAAAAATTTCCGCAGTAAAATAAAAGAGATCTGTAAATAATGATAAATTTAATGTTCCTAATTGTTTTGTGAGTCTCCTTGCAAAAGCGGGACATTTTGGCTTTCGTAGGGACAGCGGGACCACCTGAAAGCGGGACTGTCCCGCCAAAAGCGGAACGTATGGTCACTTTAAGAATACCACAAGTAAATCTTAAGTATGATGGCAGACATTGATATCCTGTTTGATACTCAACGTCTTAAATCAGATGTGGATCAAAGAAACTCAACGCCAACTCTTCAGTTGGCATATCTTCAAAAAAAAGTCTAGAAAGCGAATGGATTTTTTCTCCTGGCCATTATTAAAGGAGCACAAGGTTTCAAAAGGATATGGTTTATAGTTCAGAGAAACCTACTTGATCGATAGCCATTTTCGAAAAAAGATGCATATGAAACTTGGTATTGAAATTTGTAATTGATTATGATATGCGTTTTACAGGAAAGTGTTTTAGATTAGTTGTTTCCTTACCGAATATAAATGACTTAAAAATTACGCTGTGCTTTACATACATAGAACAACTTTTTAAATGGCAGTGTTATCTTGACTTAAAGAGAAGTTTTACAAAGTTCAATCAGGACAGATTTTAGTTTAAGAATCGAAATCGATGTTCATTGTAACTGGACCATAGCCAATCGTCTACTAGCGATGTATTTTACCATGACTGCTGTTGCCAGGCGAAGGTAAAAGGAGCATATAAAGAAGAAGAGGGATGAGCTGAATTCTATACCTAAGAATATGTATTGATTATTTAGAATTTTCAGAAAGCTTTTATTGTATCAACAAATTTTTTGTCCGATAACTTTGATAGATGTAGTATATCTTAGGATATTTGCAGTAATAACCTGCATTGTATTCTTTAAATTGAAATGATGGTAGACATGTCAGACAGACTTGCTAGTTGTTATACAAAACAGAGTAAATATATACTGAAGTGTCTCAATGTGGAAGCTTATTCCGATATAGTTCAATATAAATCCACCTAAGTCCATACTAAACTTTTTCTTGGCTCCTATTCCTAAGCTAACAGACTGTCAAAAGAAGCATAAATATTTTATGCAATATGTAAAATTCGATTAATCAGTGTTTGATGGTTGAAAACTGTATAGAAGACACAAAATTAAACTGGTATTCCCAGCCTTTTCGGAACTTGTTCAATATCAAGCTTTTAAGCAAAAAATCTTGTTACAATTGGTGATAAGTAATCAGAATTAGTTTTAACTACAGAAAATAATGATTTTTCGTCAGTTTTTTTACTTGGCTGATAAATAGAATAAAGAACAAGTTCCTTGTAACAAGTGGCATTTTAAAAGATTCGTATAAAGTTTTCAGCTTTGATTTCCAATTGTTTCACCATTCTTAGTTTTATTTCCCTTTTGTTATTTTGTCAAAGATATCTTTAGAAATCTCGCCCGTTTTTTACTTTTGTTTACTAACTAATGGTTTGTTTATTTTCCGCTGAGCAATTACCAGGCATAAGCATTGCTATAGCCCACGTTCAATGCGTTTTTGATTTAATGAAGTTATTACAATATAAATGACCGATAATTTCTCGTCATGACTTTAATTCCTTGTGTACTGCCGGAGCGAGAGATTACATAATTTTTCAAAACAAGTAATATTACCTTACCGGCTCTTTACTAAGTATTTAAGGGGATCATTCGGTATTTAATTTTCTTTTCCATTTTATTTTTATTTTTTAAATTAATGTTCAACATGTTAAAAACATTGTTTCAAAATTTCAAGTTGATCAGAGTAAAATTACTGAAGTTATGTGCACTTGAGCGTCCTTTGCTCTAGAGCAAGAAGTAAGTGAACAAAGCTTTAAAGCGTTTTCCTTAAGTTTGTTCTTTTCGAAGTCGTTCGTTCACAATAACTCAAATTCTACTAGAACGATCGTTTTGAAATTTTGCAGACTACTTTTTCACATATTTTACCAGGTGACAGCGAGAGCCTTTTTTAAATAATTATAAATTTCACAAGAATACCTGCCATTCGCTCACTTATTAATATTTTGAAATAAAAACTTGGAAAAACATTATTTAAATGCTGTGTTATCATATAAATATTAATTAAATAAACCAAAAGTGCCCTTTTGCCTTTTTTCCACCGAATCAACCGAACCATCCCCTTAAAATGGATGCAATTTATAAATCCATTGATGTTTACTATTTTTACAATTCAATAATATTGTGGGCATTACGAGCGTTGTTTGAGTAATCTCCAAAAAACAAATATTAAAATTAAAAAACTGAAGATAATTGTACAAAAGTTTAATTACGCTTAGCCCCCTCATTTAAAATGAAAATGTCTTCTTGAAGATAAAATAAAACCATTAATATTTTCCTCTAAAACTAATTTTCAAAAAATCCAATTATTTTGTTTTTGAAATGATTAATTCTAATTAATGTCTTGATTAGATCATTAACAAGAAATTTTTAAGTAAAGTAAGTATTTTTACAAAAGCTATAAAAAATGTTTAAAACTTTGTCTTAAAGGCTGTGAGAGAAACACAAATTAGTTGTACAGTGTAGCAGCTTTTTTAAGCTTCAGTTAATAATAAAATACAATATAAATAGATTTAAAATATGGAATTAATAGCAGCGGTTTCTGAAAACTGTTGAGTTAATTAGATTCAATTTGTCATACCTGTCAGAGATTCAACTCCATAGAACAATGAACAAAGACCTATGAACACTATAAACCAGACTTTTACTTGGAAAATCGTTGACTGAAGGCGAATTGCACATTTTACAAAAAAACACATTTCCTTAGTTTAATGAAAACTGAAAATGCTAATTTTAAACAAAAAAAACTAATTAAATATAATTATTTTAGCACTAATATTGATATAAACTTTTTGCATTACACTTTTCTTAAAAACACTTTTTATTTACTACTTGACTATTCATAATACACGTGATCTACTTTTCTTCTTCTTTTTTTTTGTAACAATCAAAGCAAAAGGGTGCGGATCTTATTTCTAAAAATAGTTACTTCCACGAAGGAGAGGCTATATCTATAAACTGTTTCCCTCAACAACATCATCTTTAATAAATTTGTTCTTTTCAAAGCTGTACGCTTTTGAGTTTAAAGTATATATCCCAAAATAGCTGAAAGGGAGCGACAACCGTGGAAAATAATTGTCCAAGAAGCAAATGCAGTCAGCGTTCGAGCGTTGGATATCTAATTTAGCTTCTTTAGCAATTGAATTGTTTTTGTTTTTAGATTAGTAATAGATGTTTTAAAAACTTTTTGATCACTGAAATTACATTTGTTTGTTGATTTTTTTATATTTTCAAAACGTGATTTAAATTTATTTATTTTTACGGAAATTAATTGTAAAATATTTTTACTACTGAATTCTTTTTTTATCTTTAGTTTATCTGAAAAATATTTACCAAAATTTAAAGCTAATAATAGTATAGAATAATTAAATTTCCCTTTATGCTCCATTAATGAAAATTTAAGGCCATATTTTCTCTGAATTCATAATTATGGGATAATATGGGCTAAATTCTTTTACATTAAAGTTAATTAAACAAATCTGGAAATTCATTCTATGGACACTATGAATTCGTTAATGAGAAACATAGGAATAAGAAACGAATAGAATTAACACATTCTGTGCGAAATAAAAATTGCGTTACAACAGAAGATCCTTATTTGCGGGGTATATACGTCTTTTAATTATATTATGGATACAGAAATTTTAAATAGGGGAATCCTCATTTGTATGAAAATTTAGAGTGTGCATTCTGACATAAAAAAGTAAACAAAAAACACAGTTGAAACTTTTTAAAGCTATATCTATCGGTCAAATAATATTTAGTCGTAAAAAATCGATGTCGTCGCATTAATAACTATGATTTACTTCTCAAACGTCAAAAAAATTTAACATTTTTGAAGTCCATCATTGCTATTCACTAAAAATGGGTTGTTTAAAGAATGTTAAGTACAAGAGATCATGGAGTAAGAAAAGACCAAATGAGTTCAAACCACTTCGAAGGCTGATATTCAATAAAAAAAACGTTATGTTATGTGTTTGGTGGGATTTTGAGGAGATCGTTATTATTTTTTGAGCTTCTACTGGACAATATTTTTAGGAATTAATTATGAAGTGTACTGTGATTAACTGAACAAATTGAACAGAAAACGCCAGAATTGATCAATAGAGAAGGTATAGTATTTCACTACAATAATGCGAGACCTCATAAAAGTTTGTTAGCTCATCAAATATTATTTGTTTTGTTCTCTGTCAAATTTTTTAGACTGGACCAGTTTTTTGCCAGCATAAATCAGATGTTTTATGAGTGTGAAATCAATCTCCTTCTGAAAAGATGGCAAGAAATTCTGGAGCAAAATGGAGAATATATAATTTAATAAAATTTCAAAAAAGTGAAATGACTTCCTGAATTACCCAATAATAAGATTTACAAGTAAAAAATACAGGCAGGGCTTTTAATTTTAATCTATGAAATCGATAAATTGTTCTAACCGATTCACTTACACCTGTAGTGAGAGACATATGTAGTATTAAAACATTAAAGTAGTAAAGACTTAAAGAATTTAAAATTTTTTTGATTATTGCTGATTTCAAAAGACATTTTAGTACCTACTAACTGGTATTCTGCTCTGGCATTTAAAATTTAGCTCTCAAAGACAAAACTTCTATCCATAGACGTATTAATTTTTTGTGAAAAGATCAAACAGCTGACTTGTCATCCATAAACCTTCAGATTTTCGAGGATAATAAGACTGTTTACATTACAAAGCACATCACCCTAAAATTTTTTCCAAAAATATTTTCGGTATTACTCATGGGATTTAAATGAAAAAAAATTTTTGTGTACATGTAGGAATATAAATGTATTTGATAGTTTTGCTAGTTGACGTATTATGCAATACTAAACTAAACCTCTAAAATAGGGGTTTTTCGAGAATTTTTTCCTGAGAAGATCTTTAGATTTATTAATGTAAAAATTAATACACATATTATAGTAACTCCTAACTGTATTTTAACATTTTTTATATTTAAAAATAATAATATTGGAAGCTGGTATAGCTGATCTTCTGGAGCTGTACTCAAAAAAGACGTCTTGCGATGACCACGATATCTCCGGATTGGACCATCTAAATTTAATAAGCCAAATAAATTTCGTTAGGGTAATTTATAATCTAGGACCTGATTGTAGAAATAAGCAAAATGGCGTCTTCTAAAAAAAAAAATCGTTTTTTAACAAGAAATTTGACCTCAAACTGTTTAAAAAATATTTATTGTTCAGAAAAAATCTACGATTAATTCCTAAAAAATATACTTAAGAAGCTTGTGTTTAGCCGTTTCCTAGAAATCTTGGTCACCAACTTTGAAAACACAGTTTTGAGAAAAACGCGTTTAAAGTTTCAAAAGCAGCTTCAATCGCTCTGACACGTCTTTACAAATATGTATGCAACTTTTAGAACAATTGTCGGATCAAGTTGAAATTTTCTGTGTGTGTACTTAAATATATGTACAATACGAAAATGAAATAAAAAAAATTTCTTTTGAAAATTCTAAGGGTATATACCCCTGAAATTAAAAATTTTAATAAAGCCTATTGCCTTGAAACCGAAAAACAAGAAAATAGCTACGCATTCAATTAGGCATTCGATATGTTAAGAATATACTTAAAAACTTTCAGATAAGAGCATTTTTCTCATTATTTATCAACATTATCAACATTATTTTTGAAGTCGATTACTATGCTTTCTTGCAAATTTTTTAAAATATTGCACACATCTTTAGTATAAGATTGACTAAATTCCTAATTTCGAATGAATCTATATCATTAAGTAATTGCGGCAAAAGCAATTTTTCTCTTAACGTTCATATAATAGTCAGTCCTCTTCCTGAATATCACTTCAGCCAGGTGTAGTTATGTTAATTTGAACAGGCTCAATATCACTTTTTCGATGTGAGTGAGTGGAATCTTTTTCAACCAAATTGGAATTTAACATTTTCTCCATGTCGAATTTGTTCAAGTTTTCATTTGGCCATTTAATGAACTTTCTAATATAATTTGACAACTACTTTATTTACTGGTTAATTTTCTTTTGAGATCTCCTACTGTCTTCAGTTATGGAAGTGTTATTTGGTTGATTCATTTTCAAAGAAAATAAGTCTTAATCGGATGAAAACTTTGTACTTACTCTCAATAATAATCAATATTGAAATCTCTTCTAAATACCTACCTGATTTATTTGAGTACGATTACTAAACAAAACTACTATGGGAAAGAAAAAAAATTACAATTATTGGTTACACAAAATCTTCAATCATTTCTTGACAGCGCATACAATTTTAATAATTTGAAATTAATTAGAACCCATATATATTCTTGTTTTCAAGATGCATTTACATTAAAAAAGCACATGCTATGTAGTTTAGCAACACATGTGAAACTGTAATTTTGAAAAATTTAAATTTTATGAAAACATAATTTAAAAAAAAACGTAAAAAACACTGTTAATTAGTGAAATATTTGAATCGTTTAGAGACCCATCAATAGCGTTATAATAGCTCTTTTGTATTTAAGCCAACATTTCCTGTATTTTTTTCTGAATTGATTCTGCTATCATATAAAGATAAATATAATATTGAGCAGTTTGGTAGTCCAAATGGATTATTTACTTGAAATTCACAACATCACTCTTTTGCTGATCATATAAAATGAATGTGTGAGAAATAGATTATGTATTTATAAAGATGAATGAATTCATATTTTTTTGTAATATTTTCTGCGATCAATTAAGTATAAAAAATTATTTTGAAATGTGATGACATATTTGTTTCCAACTGGCCAAGAATAATAAAGAAAACTTTGATGATTCGGAATGACGTTTGGAGCGAATTAATACTCTAATTACGTTGAGGAAGGGAAACACATTAGCAACGAAGACTCTTGTAAATAATTGAATGGCTTAAAACACTGGATTAAATAACAGATATTTAATGAAATATCTAAAAATAACAGAAATTTAATGAACAATTGACACAAGTCAATGGTTTGAAATCTCTTTTACGGTGCGTTCGACGTGTATACTCGTCGTAGTTACCATTGACTATGAAAACTATTTTATTATTTTTTTGATAATTTTTAGGTTATTATAACAAAAACTATTGCAGAAATAAATTCTTAAGTTTCTCTTAGATAAAAATGCAGTTCTTCATTTTTCGTAAAATTTGGAATAGTATTTAATATAGGATTTTTAAAATTAAATTCGACAGTTAACTGGTTAAACCATTTAGTTAGTCATCTAGTCTTTTTAAATCTGAGCATTTCTTAGAAAGCTATTTTGATTATTTTGCCTTTAAAAATAGCTATGTTACATATATAATATGGACTTAAGGATTTAAATTTATAATATATTGTAAATGACCACAATTATTTTCAAGATGTTAACAGTAAGCAATTTTATTTTTATTTTTGAAAAAATTACAAGTTAGCTCTGTATAGTTTACAGTAATTATAAAAATTGACAATTTCTACAAAAACATACAACGCCAAGTGTGGGATATTGTTGACAGTGTAGTTTTTTTTTTTTTTTAAATAACATCCTTTATTGGATATGACTAGTACTATCTTAATTAGTTAATTTATAACTATTGTTGAAATGTACTTATAAAGCAAAAAGGTGTGCAGGTGTGCTGAACCAACGCTCAGCTTCTAATTTACTACTTTTATATTTCACGTTAATTCATGAGGCTTGACTCGTTTAAGTCTCCTGGTTTCATTTGTATTGGCCAGGAGTTGTATGGCTTCTACATTGCTATGTCCTAGTAATCGTTTTTCGTGTTTAACAGCACATTCCTGGATCACTTTGTTGACCCATTTTATGTTTAAATCCTTGTAGATTTAATGATTCCTCACATATCTGTAAGCATTAGTTATCATGCGCTAAAATTTGTTTTGAAATTGTTGGGTTAAATTTTGATTTGTCTGTTTTGTGCATCCCTATAACTGGATTCCATACATCCAAATCGGTTTGATGATTGCTATATAAATCAGTCTTTTACAGTAAAGGTTAAGTTGGGAATAATGTCCTATTAACCAGTACATTTGGCATTGTTTGAGTTTCATCTGTATTATTTTTTGTCTTACATGATGCTTCCAGTTGAATCTTAAATCTAAGTTAAGTCTAAGATACTTCACAAATTCTGCCTGGGGTATATGAGCACCATTTAGAATTTTACACAGCTCGCAACAATTAAGCAATTCATTGACTAGTTGCTAGCATGTTTTATAATTAGTTTTGCATTTGCATCCGTATAGGATCTAAGTAGTTTAAGAATATTTGATATTTACATCAATGCAAAATTTCAAAGAAAATCTTGATCACTCAAAAGTCTTTAAATGTTTTTAAATCTAAACTGTCTTTGTTATAAGAACGCCCTAAGCTTCTTCTCTTAATTAGTTTAATCCAGCTTCCAGATTTAAAGCATTAAGATTAGTAAGAAAAAGTAGAAAATGTCTTGACTATAGACAGAAAATTTCCCGAAAATCTATGTAGATGGTTATTTGGGTCTTTTTTAGGCTAATTGCTCTCATAAAAAATTTGTTTGGGCAATAATACCCATACAGGTCAATTTTCTTTTTTCATCATCAGCCATGTTAAACTGTTTTTAGATTTACTACTAGGCTGATTATGTTCTAATTATTAGCAATTATTAATGTTTTTTATTTTTGTTAAAAAACTTAAGAATTTTATGTGCATAAATTATAATTTATTTAGATTAGCAACTGACCCAGCAAACGTTGTTTTACCAAATATAAATTATTCCTAGGCTATTTTAGTAGAAAAAAATGACTAACTTATTGTCAGTGTGTGTAGAGGATGTGGTATATATGAGTGAAAGAGTCAAATTGAGAAATTTGGAATATTTGTTCGGGAGCACCTAAAACCCCAACTCTGATGTGAACAAAAATTTGCAAAAACCTTCCCGGGGATATACCTAATAATTTCCGTAATTTTCACGGCGATGGGATTGATTTCTATAGCCTTGCACAGTTTATTAAAGTATTTTAATTTTTTTATTTTAATTAGCATTTAATTACCACTTAATGATGCACATATAACCTACATAAAAAAAAGAATCTATAAAATTTTTATTTTACTTGTTTCTAACTTTACATTAAAAAAAAAAAATTAAAAGTAAATAATCGAAGTAAATCTCACCTGTCAGATTAAAAAGCTTGGAATATTTGTTCGGGAGCACCTAGAACCCCAACTCTGATTTTAACAAAAATTTGCAAGAACCTTCCCGAGAATATACCTAATAATTTCCCAAATTTTCACGGCGATCGGATGTATGGTTTTTGAATCTATCGAGTTCATACACACACACACACACACACAGACAGACATTCAATTTTATATGAATAGATTATATTAAAATATTTGGTGTATGTGAGCTTATAAAATAAAGTTACCAAATATAACTTAGAAATTCTAATCTAAATTCTAATATAATAATCATTACCGATAACAAAATTTGCCCTCGTTTTATATAAAAAGCTTCTTTAACTTCATCTGAAATTTTATACCACAGTAAATAATTTTATACTATTTATTAGTAATGATAAAAATTTGCAAATTTATTATTTCAAAGTCAACATTTTTTAATTATCAATCTTTTCATTGACTAAAAATTTTTTCATTCTGCCAGCCGGTAATAAATGCTTCAAAAAATTCTTAGTTCCTCTGATTTTAAAAATATTCATGAAAAACAACAAAAATAAGATGCCCAGAAGCTGACGTAGTTTTGTTACTTTTATTTTTATTTTTTTTGCTACGTAGGACATTGCACCGTATACAAATTTGCAGTCAGAGTCAAATCTTTGTTGAATGCACCGCGTATAATTAAAGAATGGCTGCCTGATAAGAGTTTTGAATCACTAAAACAGGGCGAATATCGAAAGAATGAGAGAAAGGAAATGTGAAGGCCCTCATAATGTCTTTGAAATAACAACAACAAAAACAAAAAAAAAAAGGGCAAAAATAAAAAATCCAGAACGGCGGATGCATTCAGATAACATTGTGCATCTTTGCGCAGACACACTCCATATGTACACGTAAATATCAGGAAAATACGCTGCGTGTGTGCATGGTTTCTTTTTTTTTTTATTATTATTATTTATTTTTGTTTTTTCTTTTTATTTTTTGCAAAAAACGTTGCAGCTCCATTGTCCGTATACACTTACTGCCTATACGGCTATGCAAAATTTTACCTTGTTGTAATATCAAAACTTTACAGCTTTAAGCTTTCCATTTAAAAAATATTATTATTTAAGGTATAGTTATGGGATGAGCTTTCAGTACCGACGTGAACCATTAAAATTTAATATGCAATTTAGCGTCCCTTTACGTTATAATTAACATAATCAAATGCTCTTTTTTAAAATTACTTATCGAATTATTTAAAAAACAAAAACCACAAATAAAATAAACAACAAAAAATTACTTTATTGATGCATCAATAAAGACCATGGTTTTAGCTCTCGCTGAGCTTAATTTGCAGAGTAGCTTGTCGCATAAAAAAAATCACTTGCATTTGCAATGCATTTCGCTTCACATGGCTTCCCTACCCTTAGTTCTTGCCGGGCATTCGCAATGTAAATATGAGACGCATTAAATGCATCAAGTTGTGCAGAAGAATTGATTTATTATATTTTTATTGCTTCAATAGAGTCCGTTGACCTGACGAGTGTAATGTGAGTTAAGTTTGAACAATTTATCGGTTTTTTTTTTGTATTTCGCAAATTCAAAAAAAAACGGAATAATAATATAAAAGTAAAGTTAGTGAAGTTATTTAATTTTTTTTAAAAAATAATTAAAAGTTTGTTGTGTTTTTTTTTTTTTAATAATTGTGAAAATTCTGTTACTAGTTTAAAATATATATATTACGGATTGGAGTATAAAAATACCTTCAAATAGAAAACTATTCTTAAAAACTCTTAAGTAAAAAAACTAAAAGAAAAAACCAAGTAATAAAAATTTTTTCTTCATTTTATTTGATTTTTTTATAAACTTGTATTTCAAAGTTGGTATTAGTGCCAACGTCATGTGCACTACTTGCATAAGTGCACTTGTATGCATTTTATCCAATAATGAATTTAGAATACATGCATTTTGCACTTTAAAGGCATTTGCAATTGTAACAAGAAAATTATTCGAATATTAAATGTTGTGTCACTGTTGATAATTTAAAAAAATCATGTACACTTTTTTATGGTATTCAGGTATAAATATAGCTATAATTTTTATGACTATTATAAATTTGTTAAGAATTCAATGAAAAATTTTTTTTATTTCAGTCGGTTATATGGTGTATACTTGTCGAAAATTCTGTAAGTAGTAGAAGACAAGGGGAAAGTTTATAAATTGCACATTTTAAGCTTTTCCTTTTTAACAATTAAAGCTATCAGCTGAGCTCTGTACAAGTACATAGAATGTTTTTGTATTTTTGGTTTGCAAACACCCATAGTATATACAATGTCAGAAATTTCCACGACAAGTCTTATCGATTTGAAAACGTTGAGTGGTTTCTGCCAGACAGCTATTATAAAGTAGCAGGAGAAGTTAAATACATATATACAATATATCTTTTATATGATATCTTTTCTTTCAACTATATTTGAATTTATCGAAATTAAACTAAGTTTTTATTATTAAAATTGTTACTTATATCATTTTAAAATAATTTATACAATATAATTCCAGTTTCTATTTAATACTTTTTATTACACGGAAGCTAGACACTTTATCTATTTCCATTACCATCCTCAAAATTTAATCACCTGCACTATATAGTTGATCTTAACCTAAGTCTAGGATAGTCCTCAATACAAATACATATAGGATTATAGGAATTGAAAAATGTCGTACCTCAAGTTATAATGACTTAAACTAAATATGAATATTAGAAAGGTCATTAAAGCTTTTTCAATTTGGAATTTCAAGAAATCTTACATAATGTGTACAAATTTTTAATACGTGGTTTTTTTTCCCAGTAATTCATCAAAAAATATTCTATGTATCTAGTAAAATTATTAGTTCTGTTTTTCAAATTTCAAAATATTTCTTAAAACAATTTTTGTTGTTGAAAAAACAAAAACAGTTTTAGCCAACGATATAATTTATTCTTTATTAAAAAAATTTTAGGCAAATTTGTGATTAAAAGTCATCATAAATTAAAACAATTTGACTAACTATTTAATAGTTTCTTAATTATTTTGGTTATTTTTTCCTTAAACTTAACATTAGCATATTATTTATTACATTAGTTATTTGAGAGCGATGCATATTTAACCCTAAATAGAAATACTTTACTAGCAGACATTTTTTGGAAAACTATCAAATTTTGCATTTGTTAAAAACTATTATTTTCCTTAAAAACTGTAGCTTAAGTTACAACTTAAACTTTTGAAAAAAACTAAAAGCAAATCTGAGAGTTATTAAAACTAATAATAAACGAATTTCTAAATTAAGGGAGTGTGAATTTCTTTATAAGATGTATCTAGAATAAATTCTACGCTTCTAGGAAAAGGGAAAAATAAACTATTCATGGTAAAACTATAAATACAAGTAAATAAGTGAAAAAATTATTTTGTTATATGTTCTGCGAAAAAATTATTTGACTGGTTATAAAAAATTTTTACAAAAAAATTTCAAAATTAAATTTTCGGATTTGATTCAATAGATAAAAATCGAATATATTTTCTAGCTAAAACTTTCATTTTATATCCTTTAGACAGTTTTAAAAGGGACTCCTGAAAAAATTATGGCTACTTTTTACTGTTTTTATCTTTTGGCCATAAATCATTGAAAAAAGTTAGCAATTTATTTGTATGAAAATAAAAAAATAATAATAAAGCGATAATAGTTAGCGTTGATCAGTTGATCAGTTGGAACAAGGGAAAATATTTCAAATGAGTAAAACAGAAGTTTGACAATTTTTAATTGTAGCGTTACTATTGAATAATGCTTTCTAAATTAATGAAAAATCACTTTGGATAAGTTGAACTTATCATAGAATTACTTTTAGGATATAATAGACAAGAGCTTTTGTGTAATTTGTGTGATAGTACCTTAAGCTTATTGCTAATTATGCTAAGTTTTTCTCTCGGAAAAATGCAAAATTGTATTAAATAACTCTAAACACTCAGAATAAAGGATTAATTATATTTATTGTTACGATATTCAAAAAGCTTATGACATTAATTCTGACTCTTTATTCTCTAGTAAAGTTTACTGCTTTAATTAAAGCATTTTTGATGCTCTATCTACCAATGATAATCGAATAAAAATCATTTTAGTTGCTTTTTATGACAAGTAAAAGCTTTTAAAATCCTATATGAAGTCCTTATATTTTTCAAGGAAATAGTCTTAGAGTAATTTTCAGTAAAAATCGAATTATTATCAATATAAAAATTTCAGTTTTCTTATTTCAGAGATTTTATCACGTTTGATATAGTCTAAACCTATCTATGAGCATCTATCAAACTATATTTTTGTTTTTGTATTTAAGTAAAGCTTTCTACTAACTTCCATGGAATATGTCTGGTTTTTTATTTTTAAATAATTATTAAATTATTACATTGAGTACTATTTACTTGTAATTTTATTTGTCTCTATTGAAAATCAATTGACGTAATTATTTAAAAAGCACGTTAAAAAAGTCATCATGGTGAATTTGTCATTGATATTATCCAAAAAAATAATTAAGGTAGTGTGTTCTGATATGGTTTAAAATTTGATATTGTTTTGTTGTTTTTTTCTATTATTGTTGGAATTGATTCCTTCTTGCTAGACATGCAACGGTTACAGATGTTTCTTTTATTATGAATTAAGGAATTTCTTTTTTTTTATACATTATTACAAGCTTTTGTTCTAATAATGTGTGATTAGGGGCTTAGTTAGCTTAAAAATGGTAACAGGCTTAAATTTTTCTTTTATTATTAATTATTAATGAAGTGCTTTAAACACTAATCTTACAAAACTTTTTTAAAAAATTGAGCTTATGTTAATTAATAGGCTAAAAAACTTTTTAAAGACACTTAATTTGTATAAATTCTGAATATTATACTTTTCAGATAAAAACTGAAATTTATAGCTACTCAGATAACTGAGAAGTAGTTACTGTTCCAGTATTAAGCAGTTTTCTAAATTTTTTATAACCTCTTTCACTTCTAGCATTTGTAAACTAGAGCTTTGGTGAAAAGTTAACGAAACAAACCTAGTGTGGATGCTCAAATATCTCATACTTTCATATTGATATTTACTTCACACCGTTATGAAGGAAATAATGTAGACGTCAAAGTATTTTAAGAATCAAGGAATTAATTTATATTGTAATTTCTGGTAGCTTTTAAAAATGATTAAATAGTTCTTGCTATTATAGAAGTTCGTCCAAACAACTTAAGGCATTAACGCATTTGATTAGGTTTTATTGTAAGAAACGCTGTAGATATATATAGTTTCCTGAATTATTATTTAATATATTTGAACCAGAAGATTGCATATTAATAGTATTTTTTTTTTTTGAAAATTGTGGGGCTGTTATCTTAGCCCAATTAAGTACAATTGAAACAAAAACTGCTTTTAATTCATTCAGGGTACACATTTTCTTTTCAACGATGTTCAATATTAGCCCAGATAAATTCTTTTGAGCTGAAAATTGCTATATTTATATCTGTAAAATAAATTTAACCAATTTTTATGAGAAACAAAAAATAGCTCTTGCAATAATTACTTGAAAGTTTTAAAAATTTGCGCAAATATTGATTGTAGGGCTCATTAGTTACTACACAGCTTTTAGAGTCTCAGTTAAATTCATGATAAACTTATTTATATATTTAATTGCAGCAAACAATTATTTCTAATTTGTAAAAAATGAGAAAAAGTGAGTTTCAAGCAGTGATTTAGAAGTTAATGGTTAATCAGTCTTTCATTTGCAATGGTTTAAACTTGTGTAAGGGAGTATAAACGTGATCTTATATATAAAAAAATCTAGGACGTCTAGTAGATTAGAACATCCCCAAAATTGTTGATCCATGTTGTGATTTTAAGTCATTGACGAAACACACAGTCTATCAATGTTATGGATGTATTGCAAAGTTTTCAATTTCGCAAGAAATATTGAATGGGAAGAAATCTCTTCATGATTCATGTTTGTTAGTAGAAAATTGACGCAATCATGTTGTGTATTTCTAGGGTTGTGTCAGAACTTTTTTGATTCAGTTTTGACAAGTATAGGCATTTATATCATTTGGGGTCCAAATTATGAGAGATACCAGTCTCCCGACATTACTATACACACAACAGGCTTATGATATCAAAAACCATGCTGGTTAGTACCAAAGTAATGATGCAAGTTTGAAGCAATAAAATATTGTTACTAAAATTTATTTTTGAAATTTTTTTTTTTTTTTTTTTTTGTAGTTTTCAAGTAATGGCCCATTAAAAATTTTTGCCATTTTTCACTTTTTTGTTTTCTTGAACTATTTAACGCGAATATTACTATATTAGAAAATACACTAGTGTACTGAAAATCTGATGTTTGTCACTTTGTTTTTTGCCAATTAAATATAAAAAATTAGGTACTCTCTGAAAGTAAATGTGGATAATATACAGTTTGCAAACAATAATGTTTTTCCACTAATGTCTCATAAATGTCATTGAGTTTTAAAAATTGCGCAATAAAAAAGTATATATATACCTCCATTGGGCTAAGCTTTGGCTTTTAAAACTTAAGGCAAAAAAAAATTTATTATTGAAATTTAAAATAAAAAGAGAAAAGTGTTTTGTTAGATTTAATATTTTCTGTTTAATTTGATTGTCTGTGTATTTCTGTATTCTTTTCAAACGGCTCTATTTCATGTAAAAACTCAAAATATTTTGATAAATATTACAATCAACTGAATATAATTTATCAATAATAATCTTACAAAAAATAATTTTTCGCTTCAGTGAGGTTTTATGTTTTACCTCCATTTTTCTGTCAATAAATGTTATGAATTTAATCTTAAAACAAAATTGAAAAGATTTAACTCCTTTTTAAAAAAAGTATCAACCAAGCTTTTAACGCTTCTAATAGCTGAGATATTTAAATTTTTCTTAAAAATAGTCAAAACAGCAATAAAATTTACCCGAAATTGCTCAAAACACAATTTAACAATTTTTAACAGTTTATTATTCACAAAAATTCTAACTTGGGTTTTGGAAACCTTTAAATATTTTACTCATTATGAATCTCATTTTGATGGGTTGAGTAGAATACGATTCACGAGGAAGATAAGATTGTCAGATTTCTTAAGCCATTCTAGAAAAAATTAAGAATTGGTCTGATTTTCAGCTATACACGAATCTACAATACAGGAAAAAATAGATATTATTATATTAAAAAGCTTCCATTATTTGTAAATTAAACTTCCTTTCATTTTGTCAAAACATTCAGAGCATTATTTTAGCTTTGAAAATTGCCTGTGTAGAATTTCCATTTCTTTTGCCTTAAATTTCATCCAGCTTAGATAAGGGAAACCGGACAATTTTTAAGAACTTATGAAATATTTTGATATAATGGAAATATTACTATTCTTTCAGATTTTGTTTTTAACTTTTTCATAGATGCTTCCACAATCTTTTCTTTATTTCGAATTAAATATCTGCTATTTCCTGGCTATAATTGCTACTTATAACTGTGAAGAAGTATTTCTTATAGGATATTGATATATAGTACTATACTTTAGAAACAAATAACATTCAAAATTGTGGAATTTTGTAATTTAAGGAGCAAAGGTTCTAAAGGTGGCAGATAAGGTGATGGCAACAGTGTTTTGGTATGTTTGTAGAGGTATTTGTAGTGGATGAATTGGAAATAAAAACAAAAGGACTAGAAAGTATTATTGTCTTTATTACAGGGTCGGGTGAAGAAATAAAGTGAAAACATCCTCATCTAAAAGATAAAGTTATTTATTCATCATGGATCACTAAAATTACAAAACTAAAGTTTTAATTGTCACAAAATCTACCTAATTTCTCAAATTTTGCCTTCATCGACCCTTTTGTTTCCAAATATATAGGAAACAGGTTACCAATCACTGTTTAAGGTCAAAATGGGTCGAAATCTAAACAGATTTCCATTTCCAGGGCCTTTCAAGAATTACTTTGCAGATATAAAAAAAAAAGTTGAATAATACCTAAAAATAGTTTATAGAGCTAAAACTAGTATATTTTGAAAAATAAACGAAAATATATCCCAAATAAATTATTTATTTATCTTTTTCCGAGGATTTTTTGAATGCCTTTCGTACATATTCAATTAATGAATGCTTAATGAAGGCTAATTAATATTTTTGATATTGTAGAAAAAGTTAATTAATATAAAATTCCAATATACAACTAAAATATATCTAAAACTAGTTTTTGGTTTAAAAAGGGTCCTTTTGTCAAATATTTTATTTGTAATAGCAATTTTTTGTTAAAAACTTTACTTAATTTATGCAAAAAAATGAGCTACATTTTAATTTTGAGAAAATTGTATCTGCAAGGTGAGGTAGTAGGTTGTATAGTAGTATAAGCGACATTCTGTACAATTTTCTGCCTCTCCTTGCGGAATATTTTATATCCAAAATGGGGAGCTCTTTTGTTTTTTTTTTTTTAAATAAAACAAAGCTTAAGTGAAAGCTAATATTTATATAAGTCTTTGTAATGTAAATTGAAAAAATCTTCCTGAATTTATTATTACAGTACTCAAAAATAATTAAGAATCCGTTGCTGAATGGAAGAAATGATATCATGCTGTTCAGTAGAAATTGAAATTATGATTGTTAAAAATAAAAATTAGAAAAGTATTTAATTAACTTTATTGAAATTGAAAACTTTCAGATAGCGTGAAATATATTGAAATGGTCTCAAATATATTTAAGGGGTTATCTACCTTAAAATTAAAAAAAAATTGAATTTTTATTTCTAGATTTTTTATTTTGTATATTTTTAAAAATATTTTGATTATAGCAACTTAGGATAAATGTGGTCGAAGTTATTATTATATCATAATCTTTTTTTCTTTTTTAAATTGAAAGCCAAATGCGATACCAAATTTAATTATTTATTTTTCTCAGGCATTTTTACTAATGAGCAGTCACTTAAATCTTCAATGAAAAAATGTTTTCATTCTTTCTTTCCCCATTAAATGTTTTTAGGGTAGCTGAATTGTTGATCTGAAAAGAAATTTGAGGACAAAGCAAGTTGATGTAGGCACATACTGAAGAGCTCATTAGCCGACCGAAATAAACTTTGTAATTTTGATTATTTTTGCATTTATGCAAACTTAAAAAAATATATACGGTATATAAAATCAATTAGAAGGTATCCTTGTTATTTATAATTTTTTTATATCGAGTTGTTTTAGTAGATCTCTTCATTAAAGTCATTATCTATTTCAAAAAATGTCTCTAAACGTCATTTATTGACTTTCATTTCAGTCATTAGTTTACTATTTTAATTTAAAGAACAAAATATTTGGAAAAGAATATGTCCTATATAGGATCCTTGATCAAAGCAAAACAACATTTCCTTTAAAATATAAATTTATTTTTCAATCCTTGAAAGGCAATAAAATCATTCAAACACTTTGCTAACACTCCTACTCTTTTTTTTATATTAGGATTTGCTTTTTATTCCAAAAATGGGTTAACTTTTCATTGAGACATAACTATTTGACTCAAAATTTATCTCATGCAGCAGAAATGTTAAAGAAGTTAAAGAATCGCTGAAAAACTATGGACTTGTGACATGTCTGGAAATGAATTTTTTCTTGTGTATATATGAAGTGGTTTTTTATAGATTTTGTCTGTTGCATGATTCAAACATGTACACTGATGCCGATTCATCATTTATGGACTATATTTCTATACAAAAATATCAAATTGTCTAGAGGGCAACTCATAATCTCAAAAGAAGAACCGAATTTTAAACTTTATCAGAGAGTTCTTAAAATTTTGACGGCTTGTTCACCACGCTTCTTACACTTACAAGACTTTTGATGTAATTCGGGTGTGAAATCATAGTTTTATGTTTAGTTTATTGTTAAAAATTATTGCAAATTTATTATTACCAAACAATGGTGTTCATTTAACGCATAAAATTCATCTTTTTCGGCTTTTTTATTTACAAAATAGTAGAATCAGTAATATCTAAAATATCATAACTCATTTTGTAAGTGATGAAAATGACGATATTTTAGTACTTTTTGAGAATATTGTAAATTAATGGTTGGAGATGACATTTTTATAGTAGACTTGAGACTTTTCTTAGTTCAATTACCTTAAGAACTTTATCACTATGGGTTTTATCTTTATTATTATAGGCTTACCATAAGAAATATTGTAGTCAATTTTTGCAAGACTTTCTCAATGTGCACTTAGAAGATTCTAATTCGCAAAGAGCCTTTTGATTTCAAGTTTTGTTCTTATTTGTTTTTGTTTCTATATGAAAGACAGAACAATAGAAAAGTGTTCTATAAAAGATGAAACTCGTAAGAATGTTTCGGTGGATTTATAAAAACTTGAATGGCACATAAGGAAAGAATTATACATTTTATGCATCTGAAAAATCATTAAAAATTGCAAACGAATTGGAATTTCAGGCATAATTTTTGTTTATCATAAAACTACAACTTTTATGTAATTATTTTTTTTTTGTGGGCCATATTAAGGTCTTTTTAATTAAACTAAAATAATTTCAGTACTGTATAAGTGCAGAGACATATTTGAGAGAATTTATTAAAAAAAAATAAGATAATTGTGGTGGAAGTAACATTGAATCTATCCTTTTATTAATGCTAGTTGTGTATAAATTCGAACAGTTAAATAAAAGGAGTCTTACAACATAAATAATGATTTATAATATATTAAATATGTTTTCATACCGCTAAAAGAGGGTATCCAGCGTGAAAATATTATATGCTCTTACTACAATTAAAGGATAAATTTAAAATTTAGGTTTTTTCCAAAAATTCATATTTCGTATAAGCAAGGCTATGAAATTTTAATAACTTAAAATTACTTTCAATTTGATCAATATATTGTTAAGGTTCTACGTTTGTATGGTTGGTTCCCTGAGACCCTAACTTGCGACTATTTAACAGTTTCCCAAGTTTTGTTCTCGGGTATTGGCTTCAAACGTTTATTACAACATAGATATGTCACCTTAAGGGGGTAGTAAGGTATTTTTACAATTTTTATTTTAACACTTTTTAAAATAATAAAAATTTTGATTTTTTAAATGAAAAATCGGTATTTTGACTTCTGAGGGCTGTAAAAAGTTAAAAAAACTCGAAGTTACTACCTGCAGACACTTATTAACAAATAAAATCATCAGATAATCCAGTGTTTAGTTATGAGGGGCATTGCGACCAAACTTTTTTTCAAAGCGTCTATGGAGATTAGCTGCAAACGGCTCATATTTCCATAAAAATTAAAAAAAAAAATTATACAAAATATTGTTGACATTATACATTATAATGTAGCAATTAAAAAAAAAATAAATAAATATTGACTATGTCGTTAAAAAAAATTATGGAAAATAGCCTTTTTTTGTACCGAATTAACCTTACTACCTCCTTAAGTAGTTTTTAAGCATATAGGTGCCTTAAAAATTTCTTGAAGACATTTCTTGAAGAAATGAAATAAGTATTTTGCTTTCTGTTTAAGAGTTCAAAAAATATAACCGACTTGTCACTGAAATAGAGGTAATATAAATACTTAATAATTATTACTTTTTAATATTAATAAATCTTTTTCTTTGGGTAAATTAAAGGAAAATTTGTTTGAATCCTGCATTATTCCAAGCACGAACTCTATTAACATCTTTATGAAATTAATAGAAATTATAAATGAAATATCATGCATCAAATGTAAGTATAGAAAAATTATTAATTTTAGTTATTGTTATTATTAAATTTATGTAATAGTGATTGATTTGGTGTGACTTCCTTATATTGCAATATTATATTCCTATATTCCTAGTTACTAATAATTTTCCCTATTTTGATAGAATTTATCAGTCCTCATTTTTAAAATGTAAGTTACTCAACTAGTAGCTTGACCAAAAGTCATTTTTACTTAACAATTTGTATATTTATTTTTAGTTTTATCTGGAAAGTTTTCTATTTATAGAAATTTTATCCTTATTTGTGCTTTTTATTTCCAAAAACGTCGATCGTAAATCATATTCAAAGTGCTTTTAAGACAAAAACTAAAAAAAAGAAAAAAAGCAAAATTAATAAAAATGATTCACGTATAAAAAAATTTAAAAATAAGTCTTACAGCAAACTTTTTTGATAATAATTTTAGTCCTGTAACGTTTTTGCTATGTCTTTAATTACAAGGGTGCTCGTCTAAATTATAATTTTCCTAGACAAGCTCTTTTTAAGAGATGGAATTAGAAATTTTAGATTCAAAAAATCACACGGAAATTTATGGATTTACTACAATGAAAGGTATTCTTATTTAATAGAATGAAATATGCTCGGAATTATTTCCAAAATGCACAAAAGAATAAATAATTTCTTATGTTCCCCTGAACGATATAAACAATTATTTTCCTTGTTCTGATTTACAATTTCCTCGAAAAGAGTAAAATTTTCATCAATGATATACGAACCTGCAAACATTTGTAGCAAGATTTTATGTAAACTACTCAAAAAGGATACTAAATATAGGATGTATCCCGGTTATACCGTACTTAATCGGTATAGTCTAACAATACTTTAACAGCTAGACCATAAGTTTTTCTGCACAGTCATTGTCAAAATATGTAGAATTAATCATAATTTAAAAACATTTTTTAAATACAAAAAAAAAAAAAAGTTGGACAAAGAGAGTAAGCTAGACCATAAATTTCTTAATATTTTTAGTTAGCCAATGATGAATTATAGTCTTTTTACCTGTGCAAAATACAAGATTCCACAACAGAAAATTGTTGATATCCAAGAGTGATGAGATCCCAATATTGCTACATTGTAACAGTTACTATCCAGAAGAGTAAAGTAACTCCTTCATCCCAATTTTCCACTAGATTAAGTTTCCAGTGAAATGGTGGCAATAACATAGATTCATCAAAAATTAACTTTCTAATAGTGGATGTGTCCATTAAGGAGCAGAATATATCTGAAATTTTTAATACATATTCTAATTTCAGACAGTTAAAAAAAATCATTAATCTGCGTTGAATGTGATAAGCTCACTAAATCAAAAGTTTAGAAAAGCTCATAACAAGTTCATCTATTTTAACTAGGATAGTTAAAATTTTAAATGAAACTTCTTTCTCCTTTATTTTTTCATAATTTCAAGCTGAAATTCATACAAAAATGTCTTTATTTTTTTATTAGTTGTAGTCCAAAAAAAAAATGGAAATTGGATTTAAATTTATTAGATATAAATCATATCCTTTTTAGCAAAAAATTTCAATTAAATTATTAATTTTGTTTTGACTTGCATAAATTTTACATTCAAGAGAATGTGGATAATTTTTTAAACAAATATATTTACTTAAATCATTCAAAATTTTACATAAATTTCATAAATATTATAATTCTATAGAATTATGCATGCATGTGAATGTAATTTTCGTCTTTCGGTAGAGATATCTGAACAATATCTTTCATCTTCAATTAATCTTCTTGTTTTAGGACTGAAATTTAAATAAATTGGAATGATAAACTAACTTCATGTGTATAAGTTTATTAATTACTTAGCATGATAAAATGTAGAACACTCGGAACAATCTGATGACATTGAAGGTAGTAAAAAAGGACATAAATCTGGAGTTGTTTCATTGTTTACTTCTCGTACCATTTCATCTAGTTTTTCAATAGCAATTGATTGCCTTAAATAAGCTTTAACACCTTTTTTGTAAACTGAACTCAGAGGCAAACTAGAATTTCTTGAAGACTTTCTTTAAGTAAAAAATTAATTATTTTACTATAAAAATTCAAAAGGAGTTTAATCTATAAAGTAATACCGAGACACCTGAAGTTGGGAAATTTTTTGATTTACACTAGGATTATAATTGCTAACCGATAAACATGATTTATCTCTAATACCATCAGAATGAAAGGTTTGTAGATCTGTTGAGTTTATATTTTCATATAAATCGTGTTCTATTAAATTCTTATTAGTTGCAGACGATGATACTGATGGAGAATGTTTAGCTATTGAACATTTTGGTTCATTATGATTTGACTGTATATCCTCTAAGAAGTCTTCAGTATCACTTACTAGTGAGCCAAAAATATTACTTGTACTTTGAATATATGAAGGTATTAAATAGCTTGAACAAAATGTTCGTTCTCGATTATTACTATAATCAGAATTTCTAGGAGAATTTGCTAAACTCCTACGTGACATATCATCAAATGTTATTGTTGTGCTACCTTTTTTACCTAAAGTGCTTGATATTGTTTGTGAAAAGCTAAGACTTCTTCCAACAGGAAAAGATAAATTACAATCACTAGATCTTGAACCAATTTTATTTTCTAGCCAATAGGTTTTCATTGTTCCTTTACCTTTTATATGAATTTCATTTCTTTCTAACACTTGATAATTTGAATTTAGAAGTTGTTTTGTTGATTCGGATATTTGAATTTTCATTGCGGCACTTGTTGATTCCATTCTAGAAGCAGTATTAACTGAGTCACCAAATAGACAATAACGAGGCATTTTTAAGCCAACAATTCCAGCTACCACAGCCCCTGAATGAACACCTATTCGTATTTTAAGATGGGTACCCTCAGATGGATCTTTTAAGTCCATAATTGCATCTAGCATATCTAAAGCCATATCACATACTTTTTCAGCATGATTTTTATCTTTTTCAGGTGCTCCTGATACAACCATATATGCATCACCAATTGTTTCGACTTTATATACTTTATTCCTTTCAGTAAGTGTATCGAAAATTGAATACATTGCATTTAACATTGAGACAACTTCCATTGGAGTTATACGACTACAAATTTCAGTAAATGTTACAACATCAGAGAAAAGAATGGATACACTATCAAACATCTGAAATAAAAATATTTAAATCCTATTTAAAAATTGGAAAATATTTGATATAACTATATATTTACTTAAATATATTATTTTTAATCTTATTTATTTAGACCTAAGCAAAAGTAAAAATATTTCTATTTTAAATAAGCTTAAAAAATTAAAAAGTTTTTGAAATTTTATCACATTAAATGTTATACTCACTTCGCAAGTATCGATAGGATTTTCTCCACGTCTAAGTCTATCAGCAACTTGTTTGGGTATCATTTGATAAAGGAGCTCATCAGTGCGTCTCATTTCATCGTCAAGCTTCCTCATTGATTCTTCTAGTTTCTTTGATTTTTGCTGCTCTTGATCTAAAGCTAATTTCAATTCAACCGATTGCTGTGTACCAGCTAGCATTAAATCTCTAAAAATTTATTATTTTTTTAGAATAATTAAGGGAATAAAACGCATTACATTTTTTAGAGATGAAAAGTTATAAATACTCTTAGAATCTTCCTTTTATTCCAGTAGTGGAGTCAAGGAATACAAAAAACGGGCAAAACCTTGAAGTTCTAAAGATCAGCTCCGATTTTGATTATTTTTTTTTAAAAAATTACTATTTTTATATTATTTGAAATCAGAAACATTTTGAAGCGGGGACGGAATTATTTATATTTTATATTTATAATTTTTATACTTATACAGGGTGACCCCAGAATGTATGATCAAATGCTTAGGATAGAAAGTAGATGAAATTTTCTCAACAAAAAACACAAAAAGTGAGGTTCTAGCTTTTTTCGTTTTCGAGTTACAGCTTCTTGAATTTTGCTGGCGTTATTTTTATCCCTACGCACTCTATCACTTATAACTCTTGAATCTATGCGAGTGAATGAGTAAAAGCGGAGACAGACATAGCCCTTAATGCTTTTTAGCTAATGCCAATTTAGGTATTTTGTATGGAAATACGACATTAAATGTCGTAATGTGACATTAAAATCATAAATTTTATGATTTTTCAAACCACATTCTTTAAAAATAACATTTGCTCTCTCAGAGCTTTTTGACCCCTTTGCTGACAAATTTATTGGAATTCAGTGCTGCCAGTTTTGTTTTCAGCTACAAGCAAAAGTGATAAGTATGGTTATGGCTACAATATATTTTATGAGTTGTGAGTTATATTTTGTGGATTATTCAATCGATGTTAATATTCGGCAGTGTTTTCGAGCTTTTATGTCTTTTGGGGCCTAGTTAAATGCTCATTTATTAAAGAGCATTAAGAGCTATGTCTGTCTCCGCTATTACCGGACTTATTTCTTTGAGAGCGGACTTTAGAATTTTTCCTTACTCCTGTTACAATGTTATGCAGTTTTCCATTTAGGCAAATGCATGACTCTTTTCCATAGTGCAATAAAAATTTAGCAAACTCAGCTTTTCCGATAATTTGATAAGAATTTTCTATGTAACTATATCTTTAAAGGCTTATCAATACTCTCACACTGATGTAAAATAACTATTTTTGAATACAAGCTAAAGATATTTAAGTTTTGAATTAGTTTAGTGGAAAAATTCGTTGTATTCTAGGATAGTAATTGTTTAAACAATATAAATAATTCTGTCCCCGCTCCAAAATGTTTCTGATTTCAAATAATATAAAAATAGTAATTTTTTAAAAAGAATAATCAAAATCAGAGCTGTTCTTTAGAACTTTGAGGTAAAATGCTTTATTGACTCCACTACAGATAAATTTATGTTTTGAAACTACTTTTTTGAATTAAATAATTTTTTAAGTTTCTGACTCAATTGAAAATCTTCCGTCGATCGTAGATTAAGTAATTGAAGTTATTAATAATTCAAATCTTTAAGTTCTGATTCTAAACTCAAAAAAAAGTTGAGTTGACTAAATGCATAACTTCGGGCTAAAAATAATTTACACACTGCGCGCAGAAAGTACAAAATGAGTGACAGCCAAACGCTGTTCTCGTGTATCGAATTTTTAACTGTTATGTTCAAGATAAAAATTTGTAAAGCTTCAAAGTTAAAGACAACTTTAAATTAATAGTTTTAGTTTAGTGCTACTAAAATTTCCTGTATTAAATTCTCTGTTACAAAATTGCATTACTTAAGGAGACTCCAGATTTTTTCAAAAAGTCAAAAATATATAAAAATTAATCAATAAATTGAGATCTTCACCTGCTAAAATCATGCATTGATAAATCGTTTATATAAAGTCCAGTACTAACTAATGAACTAAGATCAGGCATTACGGGTGTACCAAGAAACATGATCATTTTCCAATTGTCCATATAAATCATTTGACCTTTATAGAAAATTTTTCAATTGCAAATATTCAAAATTTAAAGTTTTTTAGGAATACCTTTTAATCGTAGAAGTTTCTCATATTCTGTATCAGTCTCATTTAGCATTAGTTCCTTTTTATTGTGATTATCAGAACGCTCTGGAACTGGCTCTACGCTTACAAGCTCAAAAATGTTATTCGTTCTGTTGAGTATCTATACAAATAGTATTATTAATTGAATTGTTTAATTAGTAAAAATATGTTATGACTTACTGTTTGAAACCTGAATGCTATTAGAGGTCGCGTTAAATCAAACCAGTTAGTTATTTTTTTTCCTACTAGTTCTGGAAGTATTACCATCAAAGAATTTCCAATACTTTTAACAATCATATCTGATCTACAAATCATAAAATTAAGAAATAGATAAATGTTTTAATTTGTTATTTTGGAAAGATTTTATAACATAAGTCATAAAAGACATTTTTCACAAAAATAAGAGAGTATTCAATAATAATAAGTAAAATTTTCAATATTAAAAAAAATTGTTTCATATTAAAATTTGAATAAAGCCAAACAATCTTTGAACCTTACCCAAAAACAATGCAAAATGGAAAAATCTCAAAAAGGACATGTGCACTAATTGGTAAATGTTTTTCCTCACGTGTCAATGCCAGTGAAGCTAAAGTAAATGCTCGATTATCAAAGGTCAGTTGAAATGTAACATGAACAGTGTCAAAGAGGACCTCCTCTCTAACAAGTTCAATATTCAATTCTTTATGATAAAAATGCCGTGCAACCTAAATAATAATAATATCAAAATTTATTGAACTTATTAAATAATTGAGTATTAATTTTAACACTTCTCTAATTTGTCCCATTGTATAATATACAAATCCTCTTCGTTTGGATCTGTAATGAAGAGTTAAACCTTGTTTTGTTTCGTTTTCACAAATAAATGATGGTGCTCTCATACGAGGATAAGAAAATTTAAGATATTCATGTAGATTATCTAATCCATTTAAAAAATCACGTACATGTCTTCCTAGTACTGATAGTACTCGATCATATCCATATTGGCTAACAAAACTAACAAAGTAAACCCCTAATTGATCCATAAAATCATGTTCGGAAACGCATAAAATCTAAAAATTTGATAATTAATTACACTTAAAAAATGTTTTTTTTTGTTAAGTAACACAAACCTGTTGAGCTTTTTTTGCTATTTTATTCAATAAGTTTTCTGGATAAACCTGATGAACACTAAAAACAGTAGATTCTATTCCTAATTGGTGACGTACATCATCCCATCTTTCTTCGCCATAAACTGTTTTTATATACTCTGATAAATTTTCCAAGAGTAATCCATACATTGCTATTTCCTTTAAAAATTAGTATAACAATAATCATTTTGTAAATTTTTTTAGCTTAATTGAAAATAGAAATTTTTTGTTTTATTTGAAAATTACTTAAAACAATTTAAAGTACAAGTCTCTTTGGTTAATAATATTAATTTTACCAAAACATTGCTTAGCTTATACATTTGTTGTTATACAGTAAAGAATCATCAGAAAATTTATAAGATAAAAGATTTAATCGGCCATTTTTTTTTGAATTATTAGGAAAAGATATTTTACGTAGAAGTGTATTTCAATTTGAAGTAAAAACCTCTAGAAAATTGAAATCTAAAGCTATGAAGATATTTCTCGAACCCAAAAAACTTTTGAGCAATAGTTTGAAGTATTAATATAATTTTTAGTATATTGCAAGGATCAATCGAACAGGCTGAAAAAACTTGAACATCAAGATATGATCAGAAGATCAGAAGACTCATCTCAAATTTTCAAAGAATCCCAAGAAAAGTTAAGTATTGACAAAACGAAAATTTTTGATAAAATATCCTAAAGGAAGCAAATTATGAATCAAGAGAAAAAAAGAAAGGAGATTGTGACAAGAGTCATGTTGAGCAGAAGAAAAATTTCATTTTTTCATAACAAAACAAAATATAAAATGTGATGTAAATCATAGTATCTTTTAGGCCAATTAGGAAAGCTATGAACTGAGTTTAACTGTTTCACGTTTTAACATTTCCTTTGAAATTCTATTTTAGCCATAAAAATTTAATCTCTTCATTGACTGTTTTTTCAATAAAAACACCACCATCTCTTTTGCAAAAATATTTCATTACTTAAGTTGGACTACATTGACACTCAATTTGAGTTCACATAATAGTTTTTTGAAGTTTTATTCACTTAAATGTATATCTTCTGGATATCTGAAAATATTTCACCGCAATTTGAGTGATATCAGCTTGTTGCAACTCATTAAAACGGTTCAAAAGAAGCGATTTACTGCAACATATTATCATATTCGGTTTTAAGCAAATAGCTACGACTCCTTCAGCAATCTACAATATATTATTAGACAATATTCAGGTGGCTAAAAAAAGAGCTTAAATTTTCTTCTTGGCCAAGTATCAGGCCAGCATTCTTTGGTCTTTGGCTTTTCATCTTATGTTAGTAAGGGAAGACCTTTCTTCATTTGGCAGCCTTTTATTTTCAAAGGCGTTTTAATGCTTTTAACTTTGATTTAAATCGACTAACATTAATTTTAATTTTGTGTCAGTGGTAACAAGCTTTGACTGATAAAAATCTATAGAAAAAGTTTTAATATTAAATAAATTTCTAATTTACAAAAGTCAATAAGTAAAAACAAAAAGTAAAAATTCAAAAATAAATTTTATTTACTTACAAGAGAATGGCAAAAAGCCATTCATGAAATTCTGCTTTGTAGACAAAAGAATAAAAAAAAACAGTTTTTCTAAGTGAGCTTTCAAGGATCAGCAATTGATATGAGCTAAAATGTTCAAAAAGTTTCAAAGTTTTAGGAGTCTACATTTATGTCCTCGCATTCATGATAACTTAAAATTTACAAATCGGAATGTTTGGCTTCCTGGTTACTTACCCTACGCACGTTTTTCTATTGTCATATTGAAAGTGTGTATGTTCTTTTTCTTAATTAAAGTCCTTTTCAGCAATTTAGTATTTAATCTTAAGTTTAGAGACAATGAACAAATACAATGAAAGTTTTTCCTAATTACAATGGTTATTATAAATATGGTTATTGAAATCTTATAAAATGTCCTATGGTAAACTTTTTAGCATTAATTTAAACTACAGGGTTAAAGAAAATGGCCAATTTAGAGATATTCAATAACAATGGGGATTGAGAAAGATTCATTTTCTATTCCCAGTGAAAAATTTTACTAAAAATGGGACATTTCTTATTTAAATTAACAGTTAACTAAAAATTGTGTGAAGCTGTTCTTTCTTGACATCAAACAGTTGGCAAGGAAATTATAAATTTTTTTTGAAATTTTATAGAAATATTTTTACATAATTGACCACGTGACACGTGCTTCTAATGTCTTTCAATTAAACACTAAAAGTCCTCTACTATTAAGGCAATTAGAGAGGTTGGAACGACATAATAAAAATTACATGAATCAATGCTTCGGTTTGTTTAATTTTAAAACATCACCATAAATATCACGTTTTCTTAGATGTGACTATTGCATTGATTCCGATATGAAAAATAAACATTTTAAAATTATGAATATCCTTTTTCAATGACTGAAAATTTGAAATTTGGAAGTATTGAAATAAATATGATATAATTTTAGTCTATAAGCGACATGAAAATTCTTATACACAAATTATGCTTATCGAAATAATTGACTATATTTATTGAAGCTCCCAATATGATCCATAGAAAAACAAATGAATTGAAATCCATTTTTAATTAATCTACCTCTACGACTGAAACTCACAATATCAAATAAAATGAGAATCAAAACAAAATATAGGACTTAAGCTTTACGTTTATGATAACTTCGTTTTCAATTTGGGTTTTCAAGATTTAATTAATTTCTTTATTTAAATATATACTCAAAAATTAATTTATTTTTAAACTATCTTCTTTTAAATAAAATCAAAAAGAAGAACATTGTAAGAACTTAAAACTTTTTTTTATGGGTTAAAAAAAATGAATAGTCAACTCACCTTTATTTGAATTCACAATTGACTAGGTGAAAGTCCTGACAAAAAAGATACTTTTTTATTAAGTTTTTTAAAATTAAAAACTTACTTAAGTAAGTGACTTAGGGTCCTTTCATTATTATTATTTATCAAACGAGAAAGAACTTTTTATAAAACCAACTAGAAGTCACTACAATTTTAAACTGAAAATATATAAATTGAGATATTCAAGTCACAGTTATTTTGAAGTAATGAGCTATAAATTTGTCAATTAGAAATTAATTATAATCGAAATCAATGATAATCGCAGGACTACTTAAAAGATCTATAATAACTAAAAATTTTTTTTAGTGGCTTCGAATATTTTATTTGACATTAATTTAGTGCCTTTGAAGTTAATATTTTTAATTTACGGCTTTGATTCTATAGCACCTCTATTTATTATAACTTTGACGCAATTGCCTGGCTCTTGAAATATGTGCAGTTTTTCGTAAAAAGCTTTGTCAATTATATAAATTTTGAAATATAATAAAGTTTATTACTTTTTATTTTTCCCTGATTATTCTTAGCGTTTCCATTTTTTCTATAAAATTGTATTTTAAATACAATAATAAAAACAGTGTTGACAATTAAAGAATGCTATTTAAAAAAAGAAGATTTTAATGAAGTTCTATTTAACACTAAAAAAAAGTGCCTAGCAATTGATTTTTTGTAAACTTTAAGTACAAATTTTGGTTTGATTTAAAATAGTTTTCATTATATTTGAGGGAATTATTAACCATAACTAATTCAATCGATATAAATCATTTTCAATAAATAGCTCTCTATTTCTCCTTTCAATATTTTTGTCACGTACAATTTTTTAACAAAAGAACCTATAAAAAATATTGCCTTAACTGCCAATTACATCTAATAACTTATAGAAAAATAATTTTTTGGTAATATTGTTGGCAGTGATGTTTAAGATTTTTAAGCTGAAATCTCCAATTTTTGCAAAATAATATATTTTATTAAAGATAAAAATAACTAAGCACAGAGGTTAGTAAGGCTGACATTGTGATAGTTATTGAAATGCTTTCGGTGTTCTAGATTCTAGACATTAATTGACTTGAAATAATAAAAATCATTCACATTGACTAGTTATAAAATTGTATTTTATTGGTGCTGTTAAAAGAAGAAATGACAAGAAAATGGCTCAATATGAAAATGACATTTTGTTTCTCCGACTTCAAAAAGAAAATGCTTTAAGGAAAAAAAGATTTGGTTGTTTGATTTTGCAAGAGATATGAATTTTAGGTATTTTTTAGGTACAATAAAATGCAATATTTTTACCATCCATTATTTTACAAAATATTTATTAACGTTTAAAGAACGCATGAGAAAAAAAAAACTGAACAAATTAAAGTCCGATAAAGTGTGGGGTCTCAAACAAATGGCGTACAAAGCTTGTCACGATTGTAACCCTCCTCATAGTAATTGGAAGTAAAAAAAAAAGACTTATTAATCTAAGGAAACACAAGTTGAAAAAAGGATATTTTTTTTTACTTTTTCAAATTTTTAAAAAATAGTAAAAATTGAAAATTTCTTATAATCTCATCATCCTGTTATGCAATAGAGAAATGTTTAAAGTAGATACACACCAAATTTGAGGTGAATGGCTGTTTCCACACGAGGAAACAAGTTTCCGGTAACATTTTTGTTTTTAGGATAGAGCGGCAAGAGGTAAGGGGTTAAATTCGCAAAATTTGAAGTTAAAATTATTTCCAGAAAAATTTGGGTATCAAGAGAAACATTTTATCACATACAAGAAGTAATTTATTTAAAAGCACACACACAATTATATTACTCTATCTGCACATGAAATGTTACCAGGAAGCTTGTTTCCCGGTGTAGATAATCAAAATTTCTTCGAAAAAAAACCAGTTTGGAACGAAATGTTACCGGAAACTTGTTTCCTCGTGTGGAAACAGCCAATCGGTTCAGTAGAACTTGAAAAATCATGACAAGAATTTGGAAAAGGGTAGTTTCAAAAAACAAAACGCGTTTAAAGTTTCGGGCAAAGCTACGGGCAGTATAAGGTATGGAATACAATTTCTTCAATTTGGTCACCTTATTAGGGTGACCTTCTGTTATGGTATTTCAAAATTTATATAAGGATGCGAACGGCTTTACGAGAGAACACGGTCGCAGGTAGATGGCGAATTCCCATTGTCTTTTTTTTGATTCGTTCCGACCGAGCTGATTTGGATGATGCTTCACAAAAATAGCTATATCTCCAAAAATAATTGAAATTTCGATAAATCCTCGTAATGGCATATTTTTAAATGCTTAAGCTTTAAAAATATGAAGAAAAAAAAAATCAATTTTTTCAAATTTCTAGAATAGAACAACCTCTAGACTAGAATAGAAAATAAAAACATGTATTCTTAAACCCTAGGACAAATTGATGGAGCGTCGAGAATTATCAGGAAATGTATTAAACATCTTTTAGCTTCAAAATGTCTACAGAGTTATTTAGAATTAATTTTGATAATTGCCTACTAAATCCTTGACAGCAGTAAAAAGAAAAATAATGTTTTTTCATGAGCTTACCATCAGCTGCTTCTATGACTTCTTAAAGTACATATAAACAAAATTGATACTGAAACAAAACACTATCAAAATATTATTAAAAGCTATTCTAGATAAGTGTTTTAGATAGAATTTTACTGGTTTAATATAGACGGCCGTACATTAAGTAATTTAACGACTGCGATAATTACAATACACTTATAGTAAAATATAAATTGTAATTTCTGACTAATTTTTTTTAGTGCTACA